>BSBN01000852.1:0-5000000 GCA_027924645.1 Cunninghamia lanceolata | reverse complement strand
TAAGTGGCCACTTTTTTTTTCTGAAATCAGGAAATAATGACCTTGGATGAGAAATTGAGCATAGTTACACTCAAAATTTTAAGATGCAACAAAAACAATGTTCGTAGCCCTCCGAGTCTACTTTCTAAACTACTAATCTTTTTTTTAAATAGTATAGATTAAGAAGTTCAAAAAAGGGAGCCATAGAAATTGGTATTTTTTTCTATCAAAAAAACATAGCATAGCGTGTTTTGTGGCTCCCTCAAAAGGTTAACTTTTTCTTGGTATTTTTAAAATCGTTTTGGTGAGAAATTAGCTAACAGCATGCCCGATTTTTTTGATAATTTTTTAATGAATATTTGATTTTTTACTAATTTTCAAAGTGGACACACCCTAAAAAATAGAATTTTGGTCGTGCTACCCCTGTAAATTTTGAAAACTAATTGAATTTTTTTTAATATGTATAGAATGGAGTCTAGTTTATAAAAATGTAATTTATTTGAAATTTCAATGAACAGTTAATTTATAATGAAAAAAAGACCAAACACTAGTTTTTACCCAAAAAGGACACACAAACAAAAGAAATTAAAGATAAAAGGCTTAACATTGTCAAAATGTAAAAAAAATTACATTATTAAATAGCTAAGAGAAAGCCTAACATTACCCAGGTGTTCAATTTGTTCGATCTTGAAACATGTGCAAATCTAAGGGTTAGCACGAATGAAATTATGTGAAATCCTGTAGAATATGCAAAAATATGTCTTTGGACCTTGGGAAGGCACTCCAAGCCTTTGGGTTGGAAATCCAAAGCAAATCCCAAGCCTAAGGCTTGGGATTCCCAAAGCAAAATATAACTCGAGCGCATTATAACGCGCTCGCGTTATGTTTTGCATTTTTTTCTTTTTTGCAAGTTTGCCCGATGTTTGCCCATTTCGACATAATGCGAGCGCGTTATAACGCGCTCGCGTTATGTCTCCCTTTGAATGATTTTGTTCAAGTTTATTAAGTATGTTTGATGTATGTATATATGTATGCTTGTATGTATGTATGTATGGTTGTATGTATGTATGTACATGTATGCATGCTTGTATGTATGTCTATGTATGCATGTTTGTATGTGTGTATGTACATGTATGTATGTATGCCTGTATGTATGTATGTATGTATGTATGTAAGGGATTTGGGTTTAGGGTATATAAGGACCTGAGCCCGTATAGTTTTTAGGGTTGAGGGTTGAGTTTTTTGGGTTTAGGGTTTAAGGTATAGGGTTGAGGGTTGAGGGTTGAGTGATTAGGGCTTAAGTAATAGGCAGAGGGTAGAGGGTAGAGGGTTACAGTTGAGGGATAATACTCAGCTTGTTGAGTGTATAAGATTAGGTGTGTAAGGCATGGGGATTAGGGTTTAGGATATTGGGTTTAGGGTTTATAATATGGATTGAGGGTATATAAGGCATAGGGTGACTAGGGTTGAGAGTGTATGGTTTAGGTTTTAAGTATAGGGTTGAGGCACAATATTCAGGGTTTAGGGTATAAGGGTGAGGTTATAAGGTATAGGGATGAGGGTTTGTGGGTGTAGGCTTCAGGGTTTAAGGTATAGGGTTGAGGATTGAGGGATTAGGGCTTAAGTATATGGTCGAGAGTATAGGGTAGAGGGTTAAGAGTTTATAGTTGAGGGATAATGTTCAAGGTTGAGTGTCTAAGATATAGGGTTTAAGGTTGAGGGTATAAGGCATATAGATGAGGGTTGAGCGTTTAGGGCATAAGTATAGGGTTAAGGGTATAGGGTATAGGGTAGAGGTTTGAAGGTTGAGGGATAATGTTCAAGGTTGAGTGTCCAAGGTTAAGTGTATAGGGTATAGGGTTTAAGGGTTTAAGGTTTTTAAGGGTTTAAGGGTATCTAGGGGTTGAGAGTTTAGGGTTTAAGGGTTTAAGGGATTAAGGGTTTAAGGGTTGAGGGATTAGGGTTTAAGGCAGAATGTCAAGGGTAGAGGGATTAGGGATAGGGTTTAGGGTTGAAGGTTTAAGGATTAAGGGTTGAGGCTTTAAGGCTGAGGGTTAAGGGATTAGGGTTTAAGGTATAGTGTCAAGGGTAGAGGGTTTAGGGATAGGGTTTAGGGTTTAAGGTTTAAGGGTTGAGGGTTGAGGCTTTAGGGATAGGGTTTAGGGTTGGGGGTGAAGGGATTAGGGTTTAAGGTATAGTGTTGAGGGTTGAGGGTTTAGGGACAGGGTTTAAGATTTAAAGTTTAAGGGTTTAGGGTTGAGGCTTTAGGGATAAGTGAGAGATCTAGATGGCTAAAGGTTGAGAGATAGGGGAGAGATAGGGGAGAGATGGGGTGAGGCAGATAAGGGAGGAGAGTGGTGGATAAGGGTTGATGGTTTAAAGCTTTAGGGTTGAGGGATTAGGGTTTAGGATTGAGGAATTAGGGTTTAAGGTATAGTGTTGAAGGTTGAGGGTTTAGGCATAGGGTTTAGGATTTAAGGTTTAAGGGTTGAGGGTTGAGGCTTTAGGGATAGGTTTTAAGGTTTAGGGATAAGGGATTAGGGTTTAAGGTATAGTGTATAGGGTTGAGGGTTTAGGAATATAGTTTAGGATTTAAGGTCTAAGGGTTGAGGGTTGAGGCTTTAGGGATAGGATTTATGATTTAAGGTTTAAGGGTTGAGGGTTGAGGCTTTAGGGATAGGGTTTAGGGTTTAGGGTTGAGGTATTAGGGTTTAAGGTATAGCTTGGAGGGTTGAGGGTTTAGGATTTAAGGTTTAAGGGTCTAGGGTTGAGGCTTTAGGGATAGGGTTTAGGGTTTAGGGATAAGGGATTAGGGTTTAGGGTTGAGGGATGAGGGTTTAGGGTTGATATATTAGGGTTTGAGGTATAGTGTTAAGGGTTGAAGGTTTAGGGATAGGGTTTAGGGTTGAGGAATTAGGGTTTGAGGTATAGTGTTGAGGGTTGCGAGTTTAGGGATAGGGTTTAGGATTTAAGGTTTAAGTGTTGAGGGTTGAGACTTTAGGGATAGGGTTTAGCGTTTAGGGTTTAGGGATTCAGGTTTAGGGTTTGAGGTATAGTGTTGAGGGTTGAGGGTTTAGGGATAGGGTTTAGGATTTAAGGTTTAAGGGTTGAGGGTTAAGGCTTTAGGGATAGGATTTAAGGTTTAAGGATAAGGGTTTAGGGTTTATGGATTAGGGATTAGGGTTTAGGGTCCAGAGATTAGGGTTTGAGGTATAGTGTTGAGGGTTGAGGGTTTATGGATAGGGTTTAGGGTTGAGGGATTAGGGTTTGAGGTATAGTGTTGAGGGTTGAGGATTTAGGGATAGGGTTTAGGATTTAAGGTTTAAGGGTAGAGGGTTGAGGCTTTGGGGATAGGGTTTAGGGTTGATGGATTAGGGTTTACTGTTGAGGGTTGAGGGTTGAGGGATTAGGGATTAGGGTTGAGAGATTAGGATTTGAGGTATAGTGTTGAGGGTTGAGGGTTTAGAGATAGGGTTTAGGGTTGAGGGATTAGGGTTTGAGGTATAGTGTTGAGGGTTTAGGGATTAGGGTTTGAGGTATAGTGTTGAGGGTTTAGGGATATGGTTTAGGATTTAAGGTTTAAGAGTTGAGGGTTGAGGGTTTAGGGATAGGGTTTAGGGTTTAGGGTTGAGGGATTAGGGTTTGAGGTATAGTGTTAAGGGTTGAGGGTTTAGGGTTTAGGGATAAGGGATTAGGGTTTAGGGTTGAGGGATTAGGGTTTAGGGTTGAGAGATTAGGGTTTGAGGTATAGGGTTGAGGGTTGAGGGTTGAGGGTTTAGGGATAGGGTTTAGGGTTGAGGGATTAGGGTTTGAGGTATAGTGTTGAGGGTTGAGGGTTTAGGGATAGGGTTTAGGATTTGAGGTTTAAGGGTTGAGGCTTTAGGGATAGGGTTTAGGGATAAGGGATTAGGGTTTAGGGTTGAGGGATTAGGGTTGAGGGATAGGATTTAGGGTTTAGGGATAAAGGATTAGGGTTTAGGGTTAAGGGAGAGATAGAAGAAATACATGAGAGAGTGAATAATATAGAGTTTTGTATAGCAAGCCATAACGCGCTCGCAATATAACACGAGTGTGTTTTTTCTTGTTATTGAAATGGTAAAAAGGCCAAGATACCCGTGATCTAGGCCCACATGCTCTATTTTCTTCTAGTTATGCACATGTTCCAACTAAAAAAAAAACTTTTTCATGTTGTTGGGAAGTGCACATGCACATTTTTCACATTCTACTACCTTTCCATGAACTTTCCACCACCTTTTTCTTATTTGCCAACTTAAGAAGGAGGAAATAACATAGTTTTCACATAAAATTTGATATATATCAATTCAAGTTTCAATTTTTGTTGTGTTGCAATGTTAATTGTGATTAAATTGTAGGAATTTAACATTATACATTAGTTAATTGTATTGTTGTTAGTAATTCTATTTTAGTGTTATTCAATTGAACGTTGAAAAGGAAGCAAGTGGTGAAAAACTCAAATTGTTGAGGAGTTTGATGCACGAAGAAAAAAGAACTACATAATTGGGTACTCCATTCAAATCTCCATTTTTTAGGTATGTCAAGTCTTTACACATGTTCTAAGTTACATTTTCCTTAATTCTATTTGAATTACTTTATCATGCCTCATTGAATACATGTTTATATCACTGGTATGGTTTGTATATTTTATTTTTATATCAGTTGTGTTTATATTTTGTGTTTATAGTTCATGTGCCTTGTCTATGCTTCCACATTTTGCATACATGTCTAATAGGGAATTTGCAGCCCGAGCTCTGAATTTCTTCCCAAACAGCTGTAAATTTCTATTGCTTTGAATTTCTTCTTTATACCTGCAGACCTGTAGTTGCTCATGAAAGATATCATCAATCCAAAACATGAATTTACCAAAATGATCAATAGGAACATAGTATCCTAGCTACAAAACTGAGTTCCTTTATTCAAATTCAAAAAGTAAAAAAATGGGATTACAATACACTCCTCTCCAACATAAACTAGTCAAGACAACCATAGAACATCTAATAATGATCTGAAAATTATTAAACAAACATAGCTACCAACTAAAGAAATGGAAAAACCTAAAAAATTTCCATACAACAAAAACCAAGTTCTTACTTGTGAAGATATTTTCTAGTGGTGCTGAACACATACCTTCAAAGTGGCTTGGGAGTACAAACTTAAGAAGCCTTAACCACAATTTCATTAAAGGGATGAAAGTAGCTAGATTTTCCACAAAATCACTTCTAATATATGCTTTAAGTCTCAATGCACTCATCATCCACACCCGTTCCTTAGATAGCTTTGACAAACTTTAAGGCAGCTAGAGAGGAGCAATTAAAAATTAAAGATAGTTTATTGTTTGACATTACACATTTCCTAAAAGAGTCGTGAGGTCTACCTTCATTAGACTTAAGAGACATTACACCTATCCACCTAATAATAAGCCACAAGCACCACTCCCAACAACCACTACTCAACTAACCAATTTCAAACCACCATAAAAAAAATCAGTGCCTTAATTTTTAGAAAATATCACACTTTACAACTAATGTCAATACTTGCATTACACACCCTAACTTAAATCTGAAATGAGAAGTTAATTTGGCATAGGGAAGATTAGTACACTCACCATGATCAACTCTAAGAGCCCAAAAACATCATAATGCAATTGATTTATAGGGCTTGAAAGATTAAAAAATGGTCACAATTTGACCATGAATTTGGAAGGGCAATTTATAAGGGCCTTCAAAGATGCATAAAATTAATGAGGCATATATCTTAAATGAATATCTATATTCCAACCCAATAATTGGTTTGATGGTTGTAGGGAGCTATATGGGGCTCTTTGTCCACCCAAAATTTTACCATAAAATCTACTACTTGGTTGAGTATGCACCTGTAATGTTGATATCTTATAGACATAAAATTAGCACCAATTTATAGGGCCTCTTATGTAAAGTGCTTTAACCTTGAATTTTAGCAAGAGCCCTTTAAAAGTGAATTGAAAACTCTTCTTTGACTAGCTGAGAACACTTCAACAATGGTAATGGGCTGAAAAATGCTCCACCATGTGATTGAAAACTCTTCTTTGATTGTAAGGAAAGTTGGGAAGTGCTAGAAATGTTGAGGGTAGCAGACCTAAAATTTGGAACCATATTCATTTCTTAGGAACTAATATTTTTCTCTTTATCATGCTATAGATAAATTCTCCGTCATGCCGAGGAAATGATCAAGGATTAAACCAACACAGGAAGAGAAAGAAGCTAAGAATGCAAAGAAAGAAGCGGCTATGAAGGAACTTTGTGAGAAGAGGAAATTGGACACGATTGTCAAAGACATGCAAATTGAAAAGGAACCTCAACTATCAACAGGAGATATGGTATTGGCGGCACAAAGGGAATGGATGCAAAATCTTCGTGCTATGAGAGATTTGAATACCACAATTGGAGACATGTCATCTACCGCAAGTCAAGATGGAGAGACACCATCTACCACATCTCAAATTGAGAGTACATCATCACTCACATGTGAGGAAGTATGTATGCCATCATTCCCACCTCAACCTCAAGGTATGTCATCTATTCCATCTTTGATCGAAGGTATGCCATCTAGCCCATCTCATTTAAATATTGATGAAATTCCTAATGTTGATATGAATTTACCTTTCTTAACACCACCTAGAATTTTGCATAGAAAGCCAAAGTATTTGATTGATATTGATGAGAATATTTTGCAGCCAATGGAAGGTAAGATTCCAAAACGCACTTATAGAAGATATGCTCATAAGATTTGGAGAGTGTTCTTTGAAAAGTTAAATGAGACCGCAAGATGTCAACTATTCATTGAAATGATATGAAGTATAAAGTATAGGCCCATCATGAAGATTATTGGGTTGAGAACATCAGAGGCTTCAAGTGAAAAATCTATTGTCAAGAATCTAATGAGTGCATATGAGAGTCTGGGTAACACCTCACGCACAAAAGATAGTAATGTCACATGACGTGTCATTATATCGACAATAGTAAGAAATCAAATAAGGAAATCTCGTCTCATTACAAAGACGAGTCAAGCATTGAGAATTAATAGAAAAATTTTATCAAGAGCCATTGGAAGGTGCCAAAGAATCAAGGACACTAATGCCAATAAATTATGGGAGTTCTCTAGGAGACTACCACAAAAAGATAAACTAATTGTTGAAGCATTGAGATCACTAATTGAAGACTTTTGGAAGAATTACACAAGGGTATCTCCAAATCAAAGGGATGTGGTAAGAAGGAGAATTGGTAGTTGAAACTGTGAGCCACATCCAAAGCATTTTTTGGATATGACTCAAACACAATTTTTTGGTAAATTTCTAGAGATGTATCCTCAAATTAAAATTTCTCAAAGATATTTTGAAATGCTAAAACCTTTCTATGTCAAAATAAATCACACATGCACTACTTGTTGTTTTAGATTACATATTGAATTTTCTAACCATTTTGATGTTTATTGGGCTATATGTTTAGATTTGCATACTAACAATGTTTTGCAGGATTGTGGCATACATGCCCCACCACCATCTTCAAGAGACTTCATATCAACAATTTTATGTGAAAGAGAGGAAGGTCAAATATTCTATAGGAAATTGTGCTTGGATGGTACATGTCAGCATTGTGGTGGCTTGCAATGTATGCCAATATGTAAACATATGGAAAGCACACATGCAATTGGAAATGAACTAGTAGAGTTCAGAAAGTATAAAATAGTGGCCTACAATACAAAATATGGTAAAGAAGCAAAGATGTGTGATTTGGTTATTCAAAAGATTCCAGTGTATCAGTTTATGTCTCCATTTCGTGACAGTATAGTGTATGCATATGCAAGGCATACCCATAGAGCTCAATGGTTGAACTTACAATTCAAGTTATGAAAGGACACATTTCCACTTGGTAGCATTGTTTTAGTCGTCGAATTTGCAGAGAACTACAGTCTACAGCCACAGCATGAGGTGTAATCATAATATTACAACTCCACATAGGTTTCTATATTTGTGCACATCACATTCATTCATGTGAATGATAGTACAGAGGATGACAAAAAGATCATAAGGGAGTATCATTTTTATATTAATGATGATCGAACACATTCTACGGAGTTCATGCAAGTTTGCTTTTAGGTGTTCTATAATGATTTGGATAGAAGGAGCATATCATTCAGTCAGCATATCATATGGTCGGATAATTGTGCATCACAATTCAAGAACTCGTAGAATTTCTATTGGCTGAGAAGGAGGAATACTATTATAGATGTTCAACATATGTGGAACTTTTGTGAGGCCAGGCATGGGAAGGGGGAGCATGATGGTGTAGGAGCATGTATCAAAAGAGCCATAGCATGAGAAGAGTTAAAGTATAAAGACAATGTAAAGCTGATAGATGTAAAATCAATCATCGAGTGCTATAATGCTTCAATAGGTCCAGGTAATAAAGGTAAGTCTTCAGTTCGTATATTTTTCTGGTTGATAGATGATACTAACATTACACCATATGAGGATTGTTGTACACTAACAAGACCAAGTGAGCTACACTCTTTCAGAAGCTCAATTGCAGGTTCATGGAGTATCCATATGCGGAAGATGGCATGCTTTTGTTCCTCATGTACAATTCAAGCCTATATGGATTTGTATATAAACTAGATGTTATGTTCATGACATTATGTATATGACAGTTTATATTAAATATTTAATATGATGATCAATTATCGTTATAGGAATTTAGTTTTACACATGCCAATTGCATTTGCTTGAAAGTTTATAAATCGTTTTCAAATAATCCATTTTGTGCATATCTTGCAATCATTGCATTCTGTGGGACTGTGCATTTCTTTGAGGCATCATTTCAAATAGTTCACGCGCTTTGTCTATGCTTCCACACTTTCCATACATGTCTACAAGGGTAGTTGCAAATACAATACATGTGACAAAATTCCTATATCATTTATGCTTTGATGGTTGTCCACACCATGTTCCCCAGATCCCATTCTGGCATAGGCAAGGAGGAATTTGGATAAGGTTGTGCAATTTGGTTTTAGACGTGCCAAAATTTGCGTTTGGTTGAAATTTACTTTTGTGCATTTGCTTGAGAGTTCTTAAAGCCTTATGAAAAATCCATTTCATGCATATCTTGCAATCATTGCATTCCATGAGACGACGTTTTTTTGAGGCATCATGTCAAATAGTTCACATTCATTGTATATGCTTCCACACTTTGCATACATGTCTTGCAGAGTTCTTGTGAAACATGAACACACCATCCTGAAGAATGAAAGGCATGTGAGCTCTATGAATGAAGGCATCTTGTGAAGACCATACCATGAAACATGAACACCATAAATGAGCATCCTAATCATTTGACAACAACACCAATAGGGATATGATCAACACCTCCTGACCTTTTGACATCAATGACAAACAACTTTCAACACATTGTACCGGTGATATCCCTTAAGAGACCAAAGTATAAAAAGGCAGCAATCTTTGATGAGTTGTTACTTAGAAATCATGTCACTTAGAAACATTTTGTCTAAGGATATGGGATCACATAGGGTCCCTCTACAATAACCTCTCTCAATTTTTTATATCTCTGAGGCATTTGTCCGTGGTGAAAGTTTTTCTACTGCTCCAAATATGGTCAGATGCATGCAGTGTAAAGTTGCAAATGGGTGTAACTTTAGTTCTGCTCCTTGTGCGGCCAAATGGATAGTTCCAATGCATCTAGATGGGTACGTTTAGGCTAGGCATAGTCTTGTTTCGCACCCAAACATGCCAAAACAGTCTGAGCTACATTCTATCGGCAATATCCCTTAAGAGACCAAAGTGCAAAAAGGCAGCAATCTTTGACAAGCTGTTACTTGGAAATCGTTTCACTTAGAAATATTTCGTTTAAGACTACAAGATCAAGTAGGGTCCCTCTACAATAACCTCTCTCGGTTGTTTATATCTCTAAGGATTTTTCCTGTGGTGAAAGTTTTTTTGTTGCTCAAAAAATGGTCAGATGCATGTAGTGTAAAGTTGCAAATGGGTGTAACTTTTGTTCTGCTCCTCGTGCGGCCAAACGGGCAGTTCCATCGCATCTATATGGGTACGTTTAGGCAAGGCATGGTGTTGTTTTACACCCAAACATGCCCAAACAGTCCAAGCTACATTGTACCGATGATATCCCTTAAGAGACCAAAGTGCAAAAAGACAGCAATCTTTGATGAGTTGTTACTCAGAAACTGTGTCACTTAGAAACATTCATTTTGAGGCTATAGGATCATGTAGGGTCTCTCTACAATAACCTCTCTTAGTTTTTTATATCTCTGAGGCGTTTTCCCATGGTGAAAGTTTTTTTGCTGCTCCAAAAATGGTCAAATACATGCAGTGTAAAGTTGCAAATAGGTGTAACTTTTGTTCTGCTCCTCGTGCAACTAAACAGATAGTTCCAACACGTCCAGATGGGTACATTTAGGCCAGGTATGGTGTTGTGTCACACCCAAACATGCCGAAACAGTCTGAGCTACATTGTACGGACGATATCCCTTAAGAGACCAAAGTGCAATAAGGTAGCAATCTTTGACGAGTTGTTACTCAGAAATTGTGTCACTTAGAAACATTTTGTCTGAGCCTACGAGATGACGTAGGGTCCCTCTACAATAACCTCTCTCAATTTTTTATATCTCTAAGGCGTTTGTCCATGGTGAAAGTTTTTCTGCTGCTCCAAAAATGGTTAGATGCATGTAGTGTAAAGTTGAAAAGGGCTGTAACTTTCATTTTGCTCCTTGTGTGGCCAAACTGATAGTTCCAACTCATCTGGATGGGTACGTTTAGGCTAGGCATGGTCCCGTTTCACACCCAAACATGTCAAAACAGTTTGAGTTACATTGTACCGACGATATCCCTTAAGAGACCAAAGTGCAAAAAGGCAACAATCTTTGACGAGATGTTACTCAGAAACTGTGTCACTTAGAAACATTTCATCTGAGGCTAGGTGATCACATAGAACCTCTCTACAATAACCTCTCAATTTTTGATATCTCTGAGGAATTTGCTCGTGGTGAAAGATTTCTACTGCTCCAAAATTATCAGAAGCATGTAGTGTAAATTTGCAAGGTAGGCTACTTTTTGTTTGATTTTTTGTGGGGCCAAACCATTAGTGGCAAAATGTCCAGTTGGGTACATATAGGCTACGCATGGTCATTGCCCTTCATTATAAAAGGGTCATAGTTTTTCCTATTCGAAGGGTAACAACTTTTTGCCTTTGAAATGTCATTAGTATTCATGAGAACATCAAGGTAACACTTTCTACAAATGTTCTCCATGCATTATCATCCTTTTTATTTCTCACCCCAATAAATTGGGTTGCTTTCAACATCAATGCATCAACCATTCATGTAGCACTTCACATACTAGTAAAAGACATTAGCTCTCTTAAGCGTCAAGCTCTTTCAACTTATCAAGAAAACATTATTTCATTTGTTGCTATTTCAATAGTTGCTATTTCAACTCAGAAGTGACATGATAGAGCTTTATGGTGGTGACCTTGTATGAACAATAGTGAACATGCACCAACTAGCACCCATAAATGTGAATAAAGTGGCATGTACACTTGATAGTATTATTTCACCATTCAATCTAGCTGGTCTAATGAGGAGGATGTGGCTCCAAATTCTAGTAAACATGTCATAAATGGTCATTCAAGCCCTTTGAAAACTCTTACATATTCTAAGTAGAGATTATTCCACATATACCATAGAGAGTGATTGTGACATCATACAATATTGAGATAAGAAATCCCCAATCTATTGTGCATGTAGGACTGAGCTTCCATCTCACTACTTGTCTATTACATGGGGAGAAATTACCATACTTGTTTGATGCCACTTCCACTATATTAAATTCACCACACACAACCCAAGTTTTAATGACTTTAATATACAATATCATGTTGATATTCAACATGATGATTCATTTTTATTTTAAAGGACTCTTTCGTTGGGTGTATTCAAAGGATTAGCTTTGTGTGCTAAGTGGATTATGAGAGCCATAGAGAGGATTGAATTTTAAAAAATCCTACTATGTAATACAATTGGACTTTAAATATTTGAAGTAAACCATCTATAAATACACATTCAAGCGTGGATTTATAATGCAAATATGGACACCATCAACAAAAATGATTTGTATTAACCAAATATCCATATAGGCATACATTAATATCTGTCAATATAAGTATAACATATATACAAAATAGTCATATAGGCTTACAAGAATGCCATATAGACATACAATGTCAACTATATGCAATACAAAATATATGTCTACAAATGCCATATAGGCACACAACATGTTGAAATTAGGGCAGACAACTGAGATGGGGGGTGAATCAGTTGTCACAAAACTTTATCTTTTGCTGCATTTAATCTTCTTTACCACTTATTAATAGATTAATGATATAACCATGAAGCATGAAACATCAACACATGAGTAGAAACATAATCAACACATAACACCAGGATTTTTACGTGGAAACCCGGTTAACAGAAAAACTACGGTGCGGGTTAACCCACAATATTTTATACTCTATTAAAAGTATTACAAATGGGAAGGCACATACCTTTGGGCACACTTCCTAGAGCTCACTACTCAAAGGAGGCTCACTGCCTACAAGATCAATTACAAAGAGTTCGCTGAAATACTTGAACTGAAGAATAGCATCTAACAATGCAAGATTATAGTTCCAATTAGGCTCAATATACTGACTTTGCACACTTCATCTCTCACTACCTTATTTCACTATTATGCCATGATCTGGAGCTTAGATCTCTTTGCTTCGCACTTGATATTGCCACACTTCGCACCTCTCACATCATATTCGCACATCCCATGCCTCATAAAGCTCGAACCCATCGATCATATATATACGCAACATGAAATTTCATCAACTGCAATCGGCCTCAAGAGAACTTAGAAATGTTTTCAAGATCACTGTCATGTCGGCTAAATCCATGCACAAACATCAATGCAAACCAAAACCTATGTATTCAAGTCGCCACTCATGTCGGCCAATACCACTAGATCTCATAAATTACTCAACCAATCACTTCTCTTAATCCGCACATGGGTCAAACACCAAGTCAGCCTGTTCTTCACTAGACTAAATTGTCTAACCAAAACCTGATACTCAGATGCTTGTAACTTTCAATCCCTTCATCACCGGAGCCTAAAACTTTGGATTTAGGTAGCCCTAACATCCCTTAACATTCCCTCAAATTTGTAGCACACTATGATTACCTGTGGAGAAATGTGGACCAAAATATTGAACCTTGTCATATGCTCTGTTCCTGTCTAATCAGACTTAGACAAATCTACAACCTGACTTCCGGTATGATCAAATGATACAATGTGGATGTGTAAGATAGATTTAGTTGCCATCAATGATAACACCTAACATTCGTAGCAGTGTCTCTTGCCAACAATCTCCCCCTTTGGCATTGATGGAAACACTTAGTGAAAAATGACTAAGTGTTAGAACAGTTCCCCCTTTGATGTAGAGGCACTAGGATAGATAGAAGGATTTGATAAGATGACAAGGTTTTCTTATGCTCTAAAACCCAAATTCAAAGATCAGTTGGCAAAAGTGGGAACAGCAGTTAGTGGCCCTGAAATCTTCATGGTTGATTTGGTATGCCATGGGACCCATCCAAACCATTGCCAAAGGCAGAACAAGCATGGGTTTAGTACTTCCTTCTTTAGGCCTCCAAATCCCTTGTAGCCCTCCAAACATGAACAGACAGCAATACCTCCTTACACAAACCTGCAAACTCAGAACTTAGACAATCTAGAGATACCCATTTAGATCCCCCATTAGATATTACAAAACGGGTATGGGTTGTTTTGGACAATATGGTCCAACCTATAACCCCTTGTAGTGACCTAGAGCCCCAATTAGGCCAAATTTGTGAAGCAACTACCCTTCCAGAGACTCACAAAACTCAACCAACCAATTAGGCACCTCAATCCCATTCCCAAACCAAGACTTTTCTAGGTTTTGCACTCCTACAATCGACTGTTCCCCCAAATGCCTCTATGGTTCCTCAAATTGGCTTAATACATGGACATATTAAGCCTTCTCCATCAAATCTTGCAAATATCAATTCCCTCTCCTCTGCAAACACCCAAATCAAATAAAATTTAATTGAACACATCCATCCCAGTGATCTTATGGCCTTGAAAGACAGTGGGATGGTCACTTTTCCATCGCTTGAAGCAAACCCTAGATTAGGTTTTGTTAGGATTGGTTTCGAAAGAAAACCTTATATCTCCCTTCAATGAAAATGTCAAAACTCCAAACTAACTTTAAATGGAAGGCAACTCCATGTTCTAAACAATCAAAACATGAGAATGTGAAAACAACTTTGTACCTTTACACAGTACAGACTGTGACAGCGTAGGAGTGCAGGAAAATAGGGTTTCAAAGAGCAGTCTGAGGGAAATGAGGTATAACTTGCTTTCTAGTCAGTGTCAAAGCCTCAAACCAACCTTGAATGAAAGCTACTTCATCACTCCATACCTTCCACAAACTTAGAATTCATGACAGTTCCGTACAGGAGAATGGTATGGACTGTTTTCTCAGAAAATGCAAAAAAAAGGTAATAACAACAGAGAATTGGTATTTTTTATTACATTGAACTTCTTGCACACTTAAAAATTCTCTCCTACACTTCAATGATCAATGTCCAAGGCATTTTAAGCCTACACATCCTTTGACAACCCACTTGGAGGTAGTTTTGGTCAATGGTAATACCATCGAACTACCTTGTTTAGTTTTTAAAACTGCAACTAATTACCATGTTTGCAACTGCCCTATTTAGGACTGCAGTAATTTGTTTAGGCTTAACAATGCCTTCAAACACTTGGCAATGTAATTCAACCTTTGACAAACTTCTATATGCCTTAGTACTATATGCCTTAACAAGGCTTACAACATGAAGTTTGTATGACTGTCCCTTATAACTTTAAGACTGCCTCCTATTACAATGTGATTGCATGAGTACCTATTACAACATGACATCATGATCCTTAGTACAACATGAGAAAATGGTCTTCAGGACCTTATGGAATCAACAAAACAAAATGAACAAAAACAAGACATAAGTCCTTTGGTCTCCTTGGTATTCCTGCACCACCCTTACTATGTATACTTGTGATTTCCAATGCTCCCCCTTCAATGATTTCCTCATTTTTCACTGCTGTCCACTCCCCCTTTGACATCAATGGCAAAGGTTGAGATTCGCATACCAAAATTCACGCAAAACTCTATGTACATGGGTGTATATATACAAACAATCCTTATGTCTTGTCTACATGAACTTAAACACATCACCAAAAATATTTTTCAACAGTGCCAATTCATTGTCCCAACTTTTTTTCATGCTATCCAAAACTGAAATATGACCATTGAATAAAAATACATGTGGCTCTACCTTCTGTAGATTAGTGGGTCACTTGTCAAAGCAACAACTTGAGCTTCTGTCAATGCATTGAATATTGTTTCTAACTTAGGGGAAATCAGTCCCCGGAGTTCACACATCCTTGCCACAATGTTTTCTTTTTCTTTCACCAATTTCTTTATTTCATTAATCAAGCTAATTACTTGACATTCTTGACTCGCCGCAGACTCTGTCAAAGGATCAAAGGATTGAGATACATTTGACAATTTTTGCTCGGACTCTTTTATTTTCTTCTCAATATCCTCTACAACTTTTGGCCAAGATAAACAAAATTTATACACATCTCCTCCTTCAGTAAGGGCATTTTGAATACTCTTTACACTAGTATCCAACACAATTCTCTTATTATCAATCATTCCTTTCAGTTGACTAAATCTTTTATCATTAAATTCATTCCGGACTTTGACTTCCACTGACTTTTCAAAAGACTCAAAGTGAGTACTTACAGAATTTATTAAGCTCTTCAGCTAACTGGAAGGAGAATCAGATGAATCCTTCTGAAAAGTTGGCATGATCTTTTCCAAGATACCGGAAGCAAGACCAAGCAACTCACTGTCCTCAATGTGAGATTTTAGGATCTCCTTTCTTGCCTTTGCTTGTGCAAATGATGCTAACTTCATCATTTGAACAGGGGAAAGAGTATCCAAACTAATAGGCCCTTGAATTAGATCCAGTTCATCAATTTCAATCTTATCTTTCTCAAGAAATTTCTTCACTGCACCTGTAGTGTCTCTTGTCGTGCATGCAGTTCCATCTTTCTTCTCCTAATATTCACAATTCAAATCCTTTCTGGTATCATCATCAGGATTATCTTACTTTTGTTCTTCAACACTCTTGGCTGCTTCTGCCTTTTGATCTTCCTTGTCCTTAACTTCTACTTTCTACTCTTTATTCTTCTCAGAATCATCTTCAGTAGGAGCATGTATTTCCATATTTATCTCTACATTTTCTTCACCAGATTGGTCTAGAGGAATTTGAGTATCCTCTGCCCAATCAACATTATCTTCATTCACCATCTCTTCATCTCCTTTATTCAATATTTCCTTCCAAAATAGAGAAATCATCTTCCTCAGCTTGTTGCTCATTTTTCTTCAACTCTTCATCATTCAGAATGGATGTATCATCAGCATCAACAGGTTCTTCAGTGACCACATAAAACTTATTCTTGTCTAGGGATTTCTTTAAAATTTGTTCTGTTTGTTTGACCACTTCATCAATGTCTCCAAGCATTAGCTTTTTCATCCTAATTTTACTTCTAAATTCATCTTTAACTTCTTTAAAAAATTTATTTGCTTCCTTCCTAGAGATTACCGGACATAGACTGGACAAAACATGTTCTCTTAGCTCCAAATCCTTTGCTTTAGCAACTTCTTTTCTCATCTCCAAAATGTCACTTAGACTCTTAGGGATTTCTGACAAAATTTCCACAAGTGCTCTGTTGAATGTATTCAAGTACTTAACAGTAGAACCCTCCAAAATTTTCTTGTTGGCATCATCAAAGTTGTCATAATATTTTGTTATGGGCTTCAAATTCCCATGAACAGTTACTGCATTAACAATATCTTCAACTGACAAGGTGGATTTTTTTAACATGAGTCTCAGTCTTTTGTCTTTTGCTCACCTTTACACTTTCGGAGGGCTTGTCATCGGCAACCCTTGATGCTTTTGCTTTCTTTGACTTTATGCTTTCAGAGGGCTTCTCCTTACACACTTTAGCAGCCTTAGTGCCTGAGGCCTTCAACTCTTTAACCTCACCATCTGAATCAGTCTTTTCTTCATCATCCTTCTCCACACTGACATATGACCTTTTGCCCATTACTTTTGTCCTTTTTCCTTCCTTACTGGTAGGTTTTTCTTTGAATTTATCTGCAATAGGAGAAGGTGATGCACCGAAGGTTGTACCAGAACTCCTAGTAGTCCTTGATTTAGAAGGGGATTCTACTGGAACACTTCCCTATTCCCTATCCTGCTTCTCCTTCTTAGCTTTCTCTATCCTTTCCCTGTGTTGTCTCACAGCTTCTTTGGTTATTCCAATATTTCTGCATACATTTCAACTTGCCTTTGGACCTTTCTCTTAGTTTCAGGTCTCCGAAGCTCAACATGCAGTTTCAAATTAAGCTCATCATATGTACCAAATCTCTCAATTGAGGTATCTTTTGGTTTGCTCAGAAGGTGTTGAGCATACATGTCCAATATTTGTTCATCAACTTCATACCCCATGGGCATGATCCATACAGTCCTTGGTTCAACTGCTTCCATCAAGCATAGATCTTTTTCCACCATGAAACAAATTGTATCCTTGTACTTTTCCACCACAGACTTAGGGATTCTTTCCCTTGATTGCATCATATTTTGGAAATTCTTGAAATATCCCCAAAGAGCAGTCCTTTGGGCATTGGAGTCGCCAATATTGTGCAAGTTCTCTCTTATTTGTATGGCAACAGGGTTGTCACTGGTCCAACACAAGCTTGTCATCCCAGGCAACTCATTCATGAAATAAAAGAACAAGCACAAGACCAACATACCATACTTGAATGTATTCTTCTTATCCTTCTTGATCTTGTTCAGATTCTCCATTAGTTGCTTTTACAGTAGCTCACACAAATCATAGTCAGCATTTTCTTTTAACATCTGATAAGCAACATAAATGGATGTACCGTACATTGAGTTTTCCCTGTTGGAGTGGTATATCTTATACCCAATCACCATAGATGCAAATTTGACATCTGGATCAGTTATATCATTTATTGTCATTGTCCTCTTATCATACTTTGAGCCGGTAGCTTCAGTTACAGTCTGATTCTTCACTGATTTTAGCATTGGCAGTCCACCAGATGAGTTCAATCTTGTTACGGCCTTGATGACATCCTTAGTCATCTTAAAGGGTTTCATCAACCACATAAATTTAGCATGCATCCGACTTAGTACATACCGGACCCACTCGTCCTCATCAAAGGACGGGAACTTAATAACAAGAATGAAATGTTTGTCTTCCAACGCCTTATACTCAGGTTTAAGATCATAAATCTCATTCCTCAGGTGATTCTTAACCAAATCCAATAACTTTGAATCCCCAAACTCGTCTATGCTAGCATGAATGTAAGCCCTAATATCTTCTATGTGCAACACACCATGCAGAACATTAGAAAGGGCACCTAACGGATCAACCTCTATAGATTTGTGTGGATGCTTTTTGAATTTAGGTTAGGGCCTTTTGGTGATGTCAACAACCAATGGAGTAGCCATATCCAAAGATTGCAAATTCAAAGAGCTTTACAGAGAATACCTTATTTCGTCGGTTAGGGTTTTCTGTCAAATTAGCTTTTCGCACTCCAAATCTTTGAGATCTCAGCTTAGGGGCTCTTCTCCTTGTTCTATTCGAATGCAAAGTGATTCAAATGTTGAGTGAATGAGCTTTTATGCTTTGCAAAACCTAATTCACCATTGTAATAAATGATTTGCCTTAATTCATCCAGTTACACTGTTTCTGAATACAGTCAATCTTCAATTACTCAGCAATCAATCGTATTAGCTTCTTTTCTTCTGAAATTTGCTTCAACAGATCTGCAATAGGCTTATTTATCTTTATTCATCGTGCCAAATTCAGGTACCCACTTACTGGCAGGGGGAATTAGATTTTCAATGCATTTCCCCCTGAGCCAAAGCTCCTATTTCAATTCTTGGAGAAATTATTAGCACCGAATTCCAGTGCGAACCCATCACCATCATTCATTACACCTTTCTTCACCCATGTTTTGTTCATTTCATTCTAGATCTCATTCGCATCTACTTTGCCCTTGCCTTTATCTTGTCTATGTACATTCTTTTTTCTGTTTACTGGACATTTTCTATCATCATTCCTGCTTCTGCAAAATCCTGTAATATGACCAGATCTGTTGTAATTAAAGCATGCAACATTTCTTTGCTCATTTACTTGATTTCCTCTTGATCTACACTGATTAGCCATGTGTCCAAATCTATTGCATGCAAGACATTTGCCATTGAAAGAATTGACATTTCCTCTATTGTTAAAGTTATTCATCATCACACTTCTGCATTCATTGGATCTATGACCATACCTTTTACAATTGAAGCATTGACCAGAGAAGGATGGACCACTTTGATTCACTCTACTTCTGCACTGAGTAGCTCTATGACCAAATTTATTGCAATTGAAACAATTTCCATTGAAGGATGGATACCTTTGAGCATTAGGTTGTTTGACCGGAGGTCTTCTAGGTCTGTTTCTCTATTTCCTTGATTCATGATTTCTTTGACTGGTTCCAGAGCTTTCACCTTTCTCATATCCCAAACCATGCTTATCATCTGCCTTCTTCTGACTATCAAGCAGCACCTCAAGTTTAGCTGATCTTATCTTGAACTTCTCTTTGTATTCATATACAACTTCTAGGTCATGTTTGAGAATGACAATTTGCCTTTCAAGTTGTTCCTCATTATACTTGGTTTCTTGTAGATCAAACTCTAGATGGCCAATTATTCTGTCCAATCTGCAGCACTCTTATGGTCTTTCTTTCAGAGACTGATTTAGGTTTTCTTCAGTCTTCTTCCTTTCCTTGATTTCCTTGGTTAGCCTCATCACCCCGGATTCCATCTCATGTTTTAGGACAACGACTTCTTTTGCCAGCTTTTCACATTCCTTTGTCTTCTCCTTCAGAGCCTCATCCATGCCATTGTCTTCCTTCTGATTTGCTAACTATTGAATTAGCTCCTTCCTCTTTTCCATAGATTTGCTCAGTTGCCCTTTTAAAGTCTCAATGAAATCCTCGGCATCTTTAAGGTTCTCTTGCAGTTCTTTGACTTCTACTCTGGACTGATAAAGATCTTCTAAAGCAACTTGAAGTTGTTCATTGATGCCATCAAAATACCTAAATGAACCCATTGAAACACTTTCCCAAATCTTCCTCAAGCTGTTAAACTTCTTCCAAGGAACCTTGCTCTAATACCAATTGTTGAAATTAGGGCAAACAACTGAGAGGGGGGTGAATCAGTTGTCACAAAACTTTATCTTTTGTTGCATTTAATATTCTTTACCACTTATTAACATATTAATGATATAACCATGAAACATGAAACAACAACACATGAGCAGAAACACAATCAACACATAACACCAGGATTTTTACGTGGAAACCCGGTTAAGGGAAAAATCACAGTGAGGGTTAACCCACAATATTTTATACTTTGTTAAAAGTATTACAAATGGGAAGGCACATGCGTTCGGGCACACTGCCCAGAGCTCACTGCTCAAAGGAGGCTCACTGCCTACAAGATCAATTATAGAGATTTCGATGAAATACTTGAATTGAAGAATAGCATCTAACAATGCAAGATTACAGTACCAGTTAGGCTCAATATACTGACTTCACACACTTCATCTCTCACTACCCTATTTCATTGTTCAGTCATGATCTGGAGCTTAGATCTCTTTGCTTCACACTTGATACTGCCCCACTTCGCACCTCTCACATCATATTCACACATCCCATGCCTCATAATGCTTGAACCCATCGATCATATATATACGCAACATGAAATTTCATCAACTGCAGTTGGCCTCAAGAGAACTTAGAAACTTTTTCAAGATCACTATTTTGTCAGCTGAATCCATGCACAAACATCAATGTGAACCAAAACCTATGTATTCAAGTCACCACTCATGTTGGCCAATACCACTAGATCTCATAAATTACTCAACCAACCACTTCTCTTAATCCACACAAGGATCAAACACCAAGTCGGCTTGTTCTTCACCGGATTGAACTGTCTAACCAAAACTCGATACTCATATGCTTGTAACTTTCAATCCCTTCATCACCAGAGGCTAAAACTTTGGATTTAGGTAGCCCTGACATCCCTTAACATTCCCTCAGATCCATAGCACAATATGATTACCTGTGGAGAAATGCGGACCAAAATGTTGAACCTTGTCATATGCTCTATTCCTATCTAACCGGACTTAGACAAATCTGCAACCTGACTTCCGATATGATCAAATGATACAATGCGGATGTGTAAGATAGATTTAGTTGCCATCAATGACAACACCTGACATGCCTAGTAGTGTCTCTTGCCAACGTAATAAAGGAACCCAATAAAAAGGCATTCCCCTTTGTCCGATGAAGAGAATAGATCACGGGCAGCCTTTGATGTTCGAGGGAATGGAGACGCGTATGAGGGTGGTCTACTACGAACCCAAGGGCTGCTCTTCCTATTTAGTTGTTCATGGATTTGTAGTTGTTACAATAAAAAGTATAGACATTAATATATAAATTACATTATAAAAAATGAAACATTTAACAAAATAATCACTTACCACTACCAGAAAATATGTCTGGCAATGTCATGTCCTATAGAAACTATCCAAATAGAAATTAAACTTCAAATCAATAATCATTTGATTTTTCAAAAATAAACAACTATAACAATGAATGTAATTTGAAATTTACTAATCTGCCTCATACCCCCATCAAAGAAATGGAGCTCTATATCATAGAGGACACACCATGCTCCATTACCCTATGAACTTCAGGAGGTGTCTCCGCAGCCTGCATCATCTGAAAATAAAACAACATTATTCAATTACAAAATCTAGAATAGTGATGCAAGTCATGGCTCCTAACATACACACACATTCACCTAAACATGGAAGTACACACGATAAAGCACATAAGTCATGTTCACAATAAAGCACACAAGTCATGTTCACCTAAATTATACTAAAAGTGATAAAAACTCTGACTATGCGGAAAGGACTCCAACCAACTAGATAAATTTAAAAGGGCTCCATCTAAATACATAACATGATCTAACTCTACAAATAACATGTTAAATATATCCAAATATGTAGAATGTACTTTGTCTAGATATTGTAATGAAGCTTTGTATTGTACGAAAAAAAGATATTCATTGTCACCAATGCATCACTATGATACAACTAGACACATAATACACATTCTTCACCATCAATTCCCATAGTAAAGTCTTGGGTATGGGCATAAAAAACATCGCAACCAAGAGTTTAATCTATTGATCTAGCTTCTTGGATTGAGAAATATGAATGTTGGAGGTAACAATCATTGAAATTGTAAATAAGTTTTTTCTTATTTTGGATAGGGAAGATAGGATTGACTCCCTTATGGATAGAAATTAGAACCCTACTAGGCTCCAAGTATGTAAAGTATATTATATGAGGGAACTTTGATCATTTCAAAGGTTAAGGGGTCCATAGAAAAGGTGGTTGTGTATTTAAAGAGGTGTTTTACTTTGTCGTTAAGAAGAATAAAGGAGCCATGAGCATTTGTATGATATCAACACCTTGGAAATATGGTGGTATGTTTAGTTAGGGTGAGGGGTTGTGCTTTTTGGTCTATTGATATTGATTATTAAGTTGTAGATATTATTGTTGGTTAGGTTGATTGGTTTAAACATAGTGTTATTGATAAAAAAAATTTAAATTTTAAGCTTTAATGAGTTGAAAATTTTTAAAATTTTGAAGTAAGGAGTTTGATAATTTTAAGAAAAGTTCATGGTTCCCTTAAGAAGTTAGAAATTAGCAAAAGAAAATACTAGGTTGTAGATGTTGAAATGGTTCTATTTTATTGGAAAATATATTAGTTCATGAAAAATTGTTTAGTTTAGGTGTTGAAATAGTCATGGTTTATTGATGTTTAGACATAAATTGCATGGACCTTTATTAGAGTACAAGTTTGTAATAATCATGGTTCATTGGTGAAGTTATCAACCTATTAAGCAATTGTTAAATTATAGGCTCGAAACAATGGTGGTTCATTGGTGAAGATATTTGTGTCAAAATAATCAAGTTTCATTTATAAACATATAAAACTAATGAAACATTATCAGGTTGTAGAAATGGAAATGGTCATGGTCCATTGTTAGAATATATTAGGCTCATGATTCAAGATTCCAGTAACACCTCTTTGCAGCTCAGAATGTCTCTATTTTGACTCTATCTCTAGGTTTTCCATCTCATGTGGTGGATTTTTGAATTTCACTTTTGATTCTCATGCATTCTATGGTGAACTCTCTTGGATCTTCAACTAGTTGTGAACTCTTCTGAAGATTTGGCTCTCTTGGTGATATATTATAGCTCTTTCTTATGCTTCCTCAAGTCTCCATTGTGCTCTTTTGGTACATGTTTATGTGAGTTCTTAGAGGATTTTGTGCTCTCTTTCATCTCAAAGAATATAGTAGTATTAAATGAAGGGTCCTCATTAGACTTAGGTGGGTTAGATGTAGGATCAAAAGTAGGGATGGAAAAAATTGAGCCAATATGATTGACATAGTTTGTAGGGGAATGGGTTAGTGTAGATTTGAAGATTTTGGTTAGGGGTGACTTGTTGCCCCCATAATTAATAACTAAAACCTAGATGACGTTGGAGTCAATCATATGCTATATAAGATGTCATAGGCTCGTGCCCCTCTCTGGTGTCATGTCCTGGGATCTAATTGGTGGTAACTGGATGAGTTTATTAGAGAGAATTTGTCAAAGAATATTGTGGAGGGGATCAACAAGCTTTGGTAGACATGTATGGAAAATGTGGTAGCATAGACAAGGCAATGAGTTGTTTGAAAAGATGCCTCAAAGAAATGTGGTCTCATGGTGATGTCCTTGTCTATGCATTTGCTTGTCATGGCATTCCATGAGACCACATTTCTTTGAGGCATTTTTTCAAATAACTATATTGTAATTAAAATTTTGTCATCTATCAACATCTAGTTATTAGTTATGCAATGTCTAGTAATGCTTTGAGTTTGAAAGATGTGCAATGCAATGTAATCAACGATATGAATATAAAATACAAAAATCTAGTAAGTACAATTCATTAGTTAAACTGTTTATTTTATTACCTGAGTGAAGCTTTGAACTCCACCACCACTGGCAGGTGTTGCCCTGAAATCTCCAAGATTAACCTATTCAACATCCAAAATTAGATATTAGAATATCATTCATATAACAATGCTATTCACATGTAATATTTATAATTTTTCACTAGTTACATACCCCGACAGTAAATGTCATAGTGTAATATGCCGGTGGAGAACCGCTGAAAACTGCATTAATGTTATGACCCTAAAATTTCATTAAAATCATCGAACTAAATTAGTTAATCTTGTATTTCAAAAATAAATGTTAATAAATTAAATTCAAAGACTTGCTAAAATTTACCTAAGTATCAAGGTCAAAAGTCTCACTCAAGAGGGCATCTGTCATCACCATCTGCTCAGCTGCAGATGTAGCCTACGCACCTGCATCCCGACTATCCATGGGGTCATAACCACAGGCTGACCCGCAAGCCTGACAAGTATGAGGTGGAACCCTACTCCTCAAACTCTCCCCCAGCCCACATTGTGCTACAGGACTGGCATGCTTGATGATGCTCTAGGTCAAGGCACTAATGGACTGAAGTGTCTCGACCTCAGCACTCTCCTTCACAACGAAAGGGATAGACACATGCTCATGGGTTGGTCTAGCGAGTGCTCGTCTCGCTGGCCGCTATGGGTCAACATGTGCCCCTGGTTTATCCTGTGCTAACCCCCTACCTCTACCCTAGAAGTCTCACATATCAAAACAGTTTGGCACTTTATTTTTTACAAACTCGCAGTAGAGTTTCCTCAAAAAGTATTGTGGGACCTCATTATTGTTGCATGGAAGATGGTCAAAAACCATCCACCACCTCTGCCCAAAATTGTCCCTTATCGCATGGTTGTTGCACCAATGGATAGGGAACCTCTTGCATGTAAGGGGTAGAGGTTGATTTGTTCGTGGGTCTATGAAAATGGAACACAAGTCCAATTTTGTAATTTATTCATTTTTAACTTGTTCATAGGACAACTTGTCTGCATAGAACTCTCTAAATTCTCTCCTCTTTTCTGACCAACTAGAGATTTGCTTGCTAATTGAATCTACATTTGATAACATAGATTCAAGAGATTGAGCAAACACAGATCTATGTGAGGTTGAAGTTGCAGGATCTTTCAACCTTCCAATTATGTCCTCAATTTGTTTTTTATTGTTTTCAATTTGACCCATTATATTTTCTTGTGTTCTAGGGGCATATTGAGGAATGAATGGAGGTCTTTGTTGTTGGGTTTGCTTTTCAGCAGGTATTTGTTGTTCAGGTGATTCAGGATTTTGTGGATTTTCAGGAGGAGGAGGAGGAGGTGCATTATCAATTCCTGTCAATTAAGAAAATTTACATCAAAAATCAACTTAAACCTACCTATTTAGAAACAAATTCACACAAAAAAACAAATAGAACTCACTCCTTTGGCCTCCCCGACGGCGTGGCGGCATTTTGGTGATGAATCGGTGAGAATTTGGTGTCGAAACTGGTCTCCAATAACGCGAGCGCACTCCTTAGGGTTTGCAGGCTGTGGGTGTAGAGAAAATGAAATGAACATATGAGCACAAACGCAATTTTTTTAAATACTAAACCATAACGTGCTCGCGTTATAACATGAGCGCGTTATGTCTTAGAAGTTTTTTTTAAAATAATTGGCCACTTTTTGGCCCCCCAACTTTTTGCACCTGCCCAGCTAGTTGATATATGTGTATGGATGCATTGGATGATTAATGTGGAATTGTTATAATCATGTACATGTTCTAACCCATACCCGGTATTGATCATATATTCATAATTATATCCATGTTGTGATTGATATCCATGCTTGGTTATTATAATGCCATATTGTGTGCCTATATGAGTTTCATCAGATAATCATTTATATGTTGATTATGAAAATAATTATGATTAGTTCTTTTGAGCTATGATACAATCCTAATTATGTAGTATGATTATGTTAATTCATTAGAATGATTTATGATGTCGTACATGCCTTGATTTTCATGTATGAGAATATGTTGATATATTGGTCTAATCTGTCACTTCAACTATGATTTTTGAGATAAGATTTTATGTACACATTGAGTGTGCTAGAATTTAACATGTGATTGGCCAACACAAGGCATGTGGAGTAGATTGTCATGGATTATTAACCTGTCTCACTTCACCTTGTGGAGTATTGAGACCTCTACCCATGTTTAAACTAGTATGCCTTGTCACTTTTGTCATGAGGGACCTAGTGACCTTTCTGAGTGCATATGCTTGTATCTCCATAGTTGTTTTTCCTTTGTGAGTTTGTGATGTTTTCCACACTTTTTGGAATGTGTTCCACACTTTTAGAATGGGATGGAATTGTGTCTTAATGTGTTAATTCAATTTAATTAAATTGTGGAATTTAAGTTCCTTTAATTATTAATTCTTTTATTAAATATTGTATAAGGACTATTCTTTCCTAGGGCATAAATGAAAACTTATTGAACAAGTACATGGGAGTAAATAGTGTGTAAAGCCCCTTTGATGCTTAGTAAATTTATGCACAAATGGAATAATGAAGTGATTATAAACTAAAACCTAGAATATGGCACTAAAAGTATCAAATATAGACAAGGATGCTAGTGGAATTTTGAAATGAGGGCCGATATTGATATCCATGGTATGTGTACTCATTTACTGTAGATAGTGGAAAATATAATCTTAGTGGCCCAAATTGGAAGTAGGATGATGATTGCATTGAACTCCTCAACTTGAGTCATAGTGCAAAGTCTACATGGATTAATGGAACCTGCTACACCTTTATTATAAATCTTGTCTCTATTGTAGCTTTATACAAAAAACTGAACTTAAAAAACATTGTTAATTTCAATCTCATGATATAAATTATTTCCAATAGCACAAAACTCACTCTGTAATTGCAACATAAATTACTTGCACTTGCAAAATACCTATGACTTGTCATATATAAAGAAAGTAACAAGAAAAAGATTCAAAGAAGAAATGTTAATAATTGTTAGTAGAATATGTTGTTCACAATAATTGTCAATACATCTAGATTTGTTTACTCATTTTCTCAATCCCTATTTAAAATAGTTTTCCACAAGGAACAAAAAACCTAGAAATAGTATGTGTTGTCACGTTGGCTTTGGAGGGGTAGATATGTTTTTGTTTCATTTTGTGAAATAATCATTATCCTCATGTTTGTATTTCCTTTGATCCCCCTCATCATGGAGTCTATTGTTAGGCCATTCAATTGATTCATATATGTTTAGAGTAATAATAATAAAAGTATGATGAATCCTTTGAAAAATGAAGAAGAAAAGGTTGCATTTGGGAAGAAGTCATAAGAATGACCGAATTGATGTATGGGAGGTAGATCAAGGTGTGCTTGCAGGCATGCCACACTACATTAATATAAATAATTTCTTTAAGGATAGTCTCTCAATTTTTTGAGCCACTTTTAGGTCAAGTATTTGTGTCATTTGGTTAGATGTTTGTTCTCTTCTTTAAAGGTGTGGATTTTGTATTTATCTTTGTTTTAAGAAATAAACATGGATGATAGATATTGCACAATGATTGAATCAAAGTTGTTGGGTTCGAATAAATTTGTAGTTTACTAGGTATGTCAATGTTGCACAAATACTACTCATTTATCTCTCAAATTTCTCAAGGGTTTAAATTTCTATCAAGTTATTAATTATAGTTAAAACAATTTTTATCGGAAGCAATTTTGTAACACTTATAATGTTTTCAATTTCCTTTAATTGTATATAATTCTAAGATGTATTTATTTGTTATTGCTATGTGATATTCTATAATTAAGACAAAATGGTCTATTTAAGCATGTTAAGGTGAAAGCTAAAATTTAATGAGTCATTGGTTACATAACTTTTAACATTGTTATTCTTTAACTCACATTCCTTGTGACTAAAATGTTGGTTGGAAGATTAATATTTAAAATTAAGTCTATTATTTAGAAGACAAATAATCATCACTTTACACTGTTATTTCTAACAAATGTTTACATCACTTTACATTGTTATTGTTTGATTTCTCAATTTTGTAAGTAAATTATTGTTACAAAGTTAAGAAGCACACATATTGTGCATTAATTGTTAGCTATTTGTGTAAAATACTTATAGCATGCTTTGAAACATTTTTCATGTTACTAGAGAACATCTTGAAAAAGTGACAATGTTGGGAAATATTTTGAAAGAGATCCAATATTGGGGAAGCAATGAGCGACCATCTCAATTGCTATCCACCTTTGCAACATCAAGCCTTTAGTAGTTTTTCTACCAGATTGAAGAAAACCACTTAATCCATTTCGACAAGGCCAATTGAATTGTATGATTTTGTCGTTAATGTTGTCATTGTTGACAAGTATACCACTTTCTAATATATTTAAGAGACATTTACTATATTGGTTCAAATTTTTGAAAATGTTAGACCTACATGTTCATCCCTGAGAGTTTGGAGTGCATTCCATGGATCATGGGTTGCATGTACGTCGTATTGTGCACTATCTTTGAGATGAAATTTGTGCCACTTTAGGAAATAGTTTTTGAAAAGGAATCGATGTGGTATATTAATAAAAATTTACATTAAAAAATTCTTATTGCATTAAAATATATTTTCCAACAAAATAAAACAATATATAAAAAAGTGGAGACATCTTTGAAAATATGTTTATTTATTTATTTCTATGAATTGGGTGCATTTCATATTGTATTTAAATGTGTTCATGGATGTTATGGACTAGAATGTTTTATGCATATTGATCGGATAAGGTAGATAAATCCATTAGCACAATCTATTTTTTGCTTCCATTTGGGAATGTGTCCCTTATGCATCACATCCCTTGTGCAAAACATGACATTTCTACTTGGAAGAACCTCTTATGATTTGTACAACTTCGCTAACTTTGGAAATGTATTGGATTCTCATTGTCTTTGGATATTGAATTTATATAGAAGAATGTATCGTACCTAAGTAGATCTTTGAAATTGACCCTAATAAAGGAGTCAAACAGGGACATCCACACGTATATATACTATTGACTCATCCCTTACACCCTTAAGAGGTGCAAGTGCTAGTCATATCTTAATTTCACCACAACATCATGATCCATGACTGACATGAACTCGTTTGGCGGAAGATTTATAAACATCTTTTAACCCAGGGACTAAAGTTAGTTTGAAAGATGTCAAACTAAAGCTAGTGGGTGGTGGTGTAATTCCCCTATGTGGTGTAACTTTAGATCCTTGTAGTGAACCAACATCTTTTAACCCAAGGATTAAAGTTAGTTTGAAAAATGTCAAACTAGGGCTAGTGGGTGGTGGTGTAATTCCCATGTGTGGTGTAACTTTAGATCCTTGTAGTGAACCAAATGGGTGTGGAGTTGTGACACTTGTTTATGGCTAAAGCGGTTGATGGAATAGTAGTTTGGGCTGTGGATGCAGCCATCACCATGATCGAAGTATTTTCTATATAGGTGTATATTTTATTTGATCCTTCTCTCCTCCTCCTCTTGAAGTCACCAAATCCTCTGTCCTATTCTATTCCCGGTCTATGCTATCCAAGGTACTGATTTCTTCAATCCCTTTCAAGGCACTTTTCTTGACTTTCACTCCCTTCACTGTCCCTTCACCTTGCTCAAATCTGGAGTCACTCTGTTTCAAGGATATCAACTAGATCTTTCGTAATCTCCAGAGTTAATGTGAGCTGACGTGGTCCATATGTCGAGGGTCCTTCTTGAGTAGGTGAGGTGGGATTAAGAAACGACAACATGGTAGCAATTGATTCGACCAATGACAAAGGATTAGGTGGTGTAGAGTTGATGTAGAGATTTAAACCTTTTATCATTCCCTATATGTACTGGCCATCATGGCAGGAAAAAGATTTCCCTTGGATTCATTCAGCATTTGATTAATCAGTTGCTCGTCAGGGCATAGCTTCCTCAATCTTATATTTACCCTTTGAATTTTCCTCTCACAGAACTGGAGGAAAGCTTGTACCCATCCATTTAGGATCCCACTATCTTAATTCAACCGTTAGAACCTTGCAATGTTGTCCAAGCTTGAAAATGAGAATTGTATATTCTGCAATTGTTCTGGAAATGATTGTTGCCTCTTATTTTGTAACCGTAATGTAAGTAGTATTAAAATATGCTTGCAAAATTCTATGATTATTAGGTGAAGAATCACATATATGAGACAATATTCATTCTACTTAAATATCCCCTGTTTCAATGTCCTTTCAACTCTTATAATTGTGTGATGCAGAAACAACCACCACCTTACAATTTCTTCAATCTGCTTTTCCAATTTTCTAGGAAAATGATTCATTTGGCACCCATGAACAATGATTAAAAATGGTAAGCCATTATTCATTCTACTTAAACATCACCTACTTCAATGTCCTTTCAAATCTTATAATTATATAATGTGGAAACAACTACCACCCTACAATTTCTTCAATCTCCGTTTTCAATTCTCTAAGAAAATGATCCATCTGACACCCAAAAACAATGATTGAAAATGGTAAGCCATTATTAATTATACTTAAACATCACCTGCTTCAATGTCCTTTCAACTCTTATAATTGTATAATGTCGAAACAACCACAACCCTACAATTTCTTCACTCTTCTTTTCCAATTCTCTAGGAAAATGATCCAACTGGTGTCCATGAACAATGATTGAAAATGATGAGCCATTATTCATTCTACTTAAACATCACCTACTTCAATATCCTTTCAACTCTTATAATTATATAATGTGGAAACAACCACCACCCTACAATTTCTTTGATCTCCTTTTCCAGTTCTCTAAGAAAATGAACCATCTAACACCCATGAGCAACGATTGAAAATGATAAACCATTATTCATTGTAAATCAAATCCAAGTGTCACATGAACTAGTTGTGATGCAAAAGCTCAAAATGCAATAAATAGGCACATCCCCTTTGGGTGTCCATTTTGGTTGGGGGAGTACAATTACTACCAAAAGGGCAACGAAACAAACAAGCGATGTAGAAACTACCTCCAACTTGAATTGCCTCCTAAAATGAGCTCTACTTAGCCAGGAAACTTGCACCCACCGTAAACAGCGGTTGTGTGTCAACTGTTTACTCATTTTTTCGACCTCAAATTCTTCGACAAAATCAATCGACCTAATCAAACGACCCCAACTGCTGTGATTTGTTGAAGAACTACAACATTTCAACCAACCGGCCGTTTGACAACGTGCCGGCTGGTTAAGGTTTACTGGAAACTTGTCCGCTTTCCAAAAGAGGAGGAATTCAAGCCGAATTGATGTCCTTAGTTGAACTCGTGCTGAAAATCCACTCTACTTAAATATCATCCACTTCAATGGTCAAACATTCAATAGCAATTTTACACCTCATTCACAACAAAAAGTGATAAATATTTGTCCTATTTTTATTGGCCAAAATTGACCTTTCACTGTTGAAGTGGATGATATTTAAGAACAGCCACTAAAAATCTTGATCATCATCCTAAAACTTTGAATAGGAATGATATCCAAGTCCCTCTTATTAACCCACTTGTCCCCGTTGAATGCTACTACGTTCAGCTCTTCATATATTTAGCGTTGAAGCGTCCAATATTGTATGAATTTTCCATCATAACTGTACTGTGAAGTGGGCAGACACAAAACAATTCTGAAGACGTCTGTCGACGATTTGATTATTTCCTTATTTGCAGCATTCAACAATTTTCCCTCTTCTGTTATTGTACAGTGATTCCAGATATCTCGAATCAAATCCATGCAAGAACATTAGGCTTCCCACCAGCTTTATGCAATTTGGGTTCTGTTAGGTACCTACCTTTAGTGCCTACTGAACTTCAGTTTTGATCCCAAGTTTAGTTGGGACGTACGCATAACAACTAAAGCTTCTCCCGGCCTCGCGCTTCGAGATGCTTGTGTCAATATTGATATGATGTGGGGGTAAGTGGAAAGGTGGAAATTTTGACTTAGCTTAGGTTAAGGTTGTGGTTATGGGGTTAGTGGAAAGGTGGAAATTTTGACTTAGTTTGTTTATGGTTATGGTTATGGGGTAAGTGGAAAGGTGGAAATTTTGACTTAGCTTTGGTTATGGTTATGCGGTAAGTGGAAAGGCGGAAATAAGTGTCAGTAGGTTATGGTTTCGTACTGCTGCTTAGCTTATTTTGTTTAGTAGTCTCTCTCAAATTTAATAGCAGTATTTTGAGGCGTTGGTGGTTTCATGTTTTTACTATATAAGTTTTTGATAAAAAGTTATTTATTAATGAAAAAATTAGGAGATAAAATTTAGAGGAAAAAAAAAAGGGAAGGTAGTCATGTGGCATATTTTTCGTTACATAATTCAGCACCCACATTTTTTCATGGCATAATTTTAATTCCTAAAATGTAGCAGCGCCACCATAATAGGAGAAGATTCTAAATTATCCTTCCCCCTTAATTTAGAACTTACAGGGGACCATGTGTGCTACTTAAATTTAAGCAAGGAATCTAAATAAGCAGTTGCATGGGACCATGACATTAGATACAACTTTGAGGTTCCTACGCTTGCGTAAGTCAACATATTTTGTTGATGAGTGAGCAAAGCAGTGAAAAGACCTTATTAATACTAATAACTTTTATTAAAAAGGGTGTCTCAAGTTTTTAAATTGAGTTGTGTAGTTTTGTCCACTACATAAATAGATCTTTAGTATTTGTAGAAAAATATTAGCTCTGGTATATATTTGTGTAAGGAAAATAATGTGGTGCTAAAGAGTGTTGAATGAATGTTGATATAAGATGTATTATTGGGAGTTCTTTTATTAAGTATTGAAGAGTATTGTTGGGAGTTTTTTATGTAAGTGTTGAAGAGTGAAACTTCCATAAACTTGAGTCAATCTCCTGGGTTGAGCTAATAACAATGAAAAGAGATAAGGGGTGGAAATGAATGTCGATGTAAGTTGTAGAAATGAATGTCAATATAAGTTGTATAAATGAATGCAAGTGAGTTGATCACTACATTTTTCTAATGTATGATCCAAATGTATGTGTGATTGTGTCTGATAGATGCATTTGTGGTGAGCTTTAATTGTGAAGTTGACAATGAATATTGATCTAATTATTTTTTATATCTAACTCTAGTGACAGAAGAAACACTCTTATATTATTTTGGTACTTTGTAATCTCTAAATCATCTTTGAATCTTTCTTATCTTATGTGAAAGAGTCTTGGGATAATGCCTTTAAACACAACCCTAAATACATAATTTAAAGTTTTTGGCATCATACCAATGGGTAACAATTAGATCCCAAAATTATCAACCTTGAAAAGTGTGAATCTAAATTTAAACAACTAGGGATAGGACCATGCCCATTATCTAGTCTAAGGACAAAATCATTGATGTGGTTCTTATATATGCTCAAAAAACTAGCGCATTAGAATTTTTTAGGTCTTGCCAAATCAAACCACAAAAGGCCAAAAGGTAGGAGTTTATGTTTAGGGTTTTTATTGTAGGTCAAGATGAAGGTAGGGTGGTTGTCACCTATGCTTTCACTCAATGAAGTTTTATGGGGACCTTTTGAATCTTTGCACCTCAAACTCAATCATTGATAGCATTGACTCAGTTGATGATAGTGATGGAATGAGGGTAGAAGTGAATGCCAACCCCCTCATGTTGTGTTTATGTCTATTTGAGCTTGTGGGACACCAAGCTTTCCCAAAGCAAGGGACATGTCTAGGTCTCACATAAGTATGTGTATGTCCAATAGTGTGTTTGCTATGTAGAATGATTTAAAAATTAAACTACTAATCTAAAGAAAGCATTGACTACTAGATTAAAGTAATAAAGCAGGAAAGCAAAATCTAATCTACTTGCAAATGCAGGAAATGTAATACTAAAATGAAACTATGGTTTTATTCTTTGTATTATTTTTTAATGAAATGCAAGCAACGATAAATACCACTAACTTATGTTTTTTTTTTAATGTTTCAATATGCAAATGCAAGAATGCAAAAAACATACAATTTCCTATATGACCAATTTCACACAACAATGTAATTTATTTTTGATGTTTTTCCTATGCTTTGGATTTAAGAATAAGTGCAATAGTTTTCCTTATTTTCTTGTTATGCCCACTTCTTAGGGAAAATAAGATATCATTGGGTGGAGGAAGAGACAAAGCGGGTAGCTGTCTAGCAAGTGGCTCCAACATCTGGGCTTACCTATAATGTTGTTTGATTACTTCCCCACAACCTATTTATGTGATGACATGGTGGAATTTAAAAGGTCGTCTCTAGCTCATTTATCTACGGTGGGATCTAGTAGGGGCATAAAGTCACTAACACTTCTATTCAAGCTTGGATTGTTAAGATATAGGTGACTAATTATTTGGTTTATAGCATTCCTAAAAAGTATTTTGAGATAAAACTTGCAGTCATGAAAAGTAGATAGAACTCCTTAAAATGGATTTTGTTAATTTAGATGGTACCTAAGTGGTGTTTAGTATTTGGACCCCCAATCTGGTTTATGGGTCCTTTCCCTATACAAATGTGGATTTGTGGGTGAGGATCTACAGTTTACCCATGGAGTTATATAATAAGACATTTTTGAGGGCACTGGAAGAAGTTTGGGAATAGTAGTGGAGATAGACCTTTCTTCACTTTCTTCTTCCTAGTATTTATATGCGAGGGTAAAAATTAATAAAGATTGTGATCTTTCTCTCTCCAAATCTATAAGGTTGTCCACTACTACTAGTTTTTTTATGATTTTTGGACAATAAAAATCATCTCTTTATATGTTTTTTTATTACATAGTGGGGCATATTACTTATTCTTACCAATTGAGCTCCATGGAATATCCTTCCAAGCATATCAAGCATCCCATGTGAAAGGTGTGGTGGGTGAAATCTGCAAAGAAACTTAGGCATGATTTTTTCTACCAACATAACCACTTGTGGTTTTTCAAATTAGGCCTCCCCTCCATGGCAATCATTCAAAAAGAAAACTGAAGTAAAAGTCAAATCTCATCTTACTCTTGAAGCTTCCTCGTCTTCCTTTAAGGTCTTCTTTAAGAAAGATGGTAGAGAGATTGTGTAAAGACTATTTTCTATATCTGTTGAAGATTTTCTTAAGGTTTCTTGGTCTAAGGATAGGCCAAGTGTGCATGGTTCTTTCTCCCCTATCTTAGATCAATGTTTAGCTAAAGGGATACATGTTACATAGAGGATTCCCTTCTTAATAATGTTTCTTTAGAACCTAAGGCTCCTGAAAAGAATCTTCTTAGAGATTCTATGGAGATTACAAAGATCATTGAATCCATTAGAGGATTGGCACATAACAATATTGTTTTCACTTCATAAAGTCAATCAATTAAGAGATGTAGGGGAAGAAAATTGAAGGCAATGAGACTCTAAGAATTGTCTACTTTAGAGGAGGTAGATGTGGGATCACAAATAACTATAAATGGTTTTGTCATATAGTAGACAAGGAGTGTCATTTCATTGCAATTATGAAGATCCTATCATGGAACTTTATGGGCCTTAACTCCCCCTACAAAAGGCATTTAGTAAAATGTTTTCTCGATTCGGATACTTTAGATATTGTTTTCATACAAGGGGCGCTGCCACAATAATGGGTTACACTTTCTGGGACATCCTGATTTTTGTTAAAATCACATATTTTTAGAAAATATAATGATTTAAGCCTTGAAAGGTTTCATTTAAAGGATTTTAATTGAAGAGAGTTTGATCAAACCCCCTTAGATTCAAACCCCCTTGGATAGAAACCCGCTAGTTTTAAACCATACCTATAATGGAGTCTCCTCTACACCTATCAAAATGATAATAAAAAACCACTTTTGATTTACCTTTTGGGGGATCAAATGAATTCATTTAAATTTTATGTTTTGTAAGTATGCAGTCCTTATTATAAGCTTTCCAAAAAGTATAATTTTAAATATATTTAATTTGATTATTATATTTATTTTTTATTTCTTGTGAATGTAGGTTTTTCACCGAACATCAAGTTCTTTGTTCTACACACGTGGAAAATTAGTAAATTAGTGAAAAAAATCTGAAAAATATCTATGCCCTAGGTATTGATGTCCTTGTTTCAACAAAAACAAAAAAAAAATTGAATTTCCATACATACAAAAAAAAGTTATGTTTTACGGAATACACCTATGTCTAAATTATAATTGGTTTGACTTCAAAACTTAATTAAAAAACAAATATTCAACAAAACATTATGAAACCAAATGCACGCCCTATATATCAGTGTTACCAATCTAAATTCAAAAGAATCAGAATTTTATTCTTTGTAAAAAAAAAAGTTATGTGCTACAAAATACACATCACTTTAAAAAATGTTGTTTACTATTAAAAACTAGTTATCAAAAGAGATGCAAAAAAATTTACAATTTAACTCCAAATTTCTTTAAAAAATATATATTTAGAATCTACAAACAAAATCTCACAAATCACTAGTTCGCATCATCTTCAAATTCCTAATGGTTTAGCGGCTATAGGTGTTAGAAAGTGAAGATTTAATTCAAAATGTTGATTTCAATGTCAAGTTTGGCCAAAAAGTGTAACCCATTATTGTGGGATGACCCCAAGAGGGTGGAAGCATAAAGGTGTGTACCACTTTTTGGACATTTCACAAAAACAAGTCCTAGGAGGCAAAGATCATTGAATGCCTTCAAGTGAAGGTCCTTAATTCAAAGGTACAAGGCCTCCCACGTGTCAATGGGATTCAAATGAAGGTCAATGGTTTCAAATGAAGATGTTTTTTGCTAATTTTTTAATGTTTCAAGGTAAAAACACATGGGAAAGGACCTTCAAATGAAGGCCCTTCATTATAAGAGCCTTCATTCAAACTTGCTTATGTGGCCCTTGAACTTTTGGTCACCCTATTTTTGATAAAAATGTTGATTTAGGTAAGTTTTTGACAATCAAATGAAGTCGCCATGACACAAGATTTTATTTGATCATATCCCTTAAAGTAAACTTTCTTAAAAATATAATTTGTAAAATTGTTTATTTAATTATTATATTTATTTTCTATTTTCTAGTGAATATAGGTTTTTTACCAAACATAAAGGTCTTTGTTCAACACGTGTAGAAAAATAGAAAAATTTTTTAAAAAAATTATGAAAATATGTTTTCCCTCCATATTGATGTCCTTGTTTAAAAATAATAATAATTTGGATATACAAAAATAGTTATGTTGTATGGGAAAATATGTCTAAATTATAATTAATTTAAATTAAAAAATTTATAATAAAATAAAATATGCAACAAAAAACTACAAAAAAGTATGCATACCCTAGATATTAGTGTTTATGATCTATGTTTAAGAAATTATGATTTGATCTTAGTTCTAGCTCAAGTTATGTAATATGGGAAAATATTACTCATTAAAAATACTAGATAGTATAAGAAACAAGTTATTAACAAAAGTTTAAAAAATTAAACAAATTAATTTAAAAATATATTTAGAATCTACACACATAATCTCAAAAATCACTAGTTTACATTATCTTCAAATTCTTAATAGTTTGCTTGCTATAAGTGACGAAGCAAAAATTTGGCTTAAAATGTTGACTTAAGTGTCCCACTTAGGTCAAAAAGTGGGATACACGTGTATGATTCCACCCAAGAATCAAAATTTTCTTCAACCAAACTATAAAATTTGTTATCCTATTCTTGGGAATGTTAGGAAGGTTTCTAGGTTGATGCGATAGGGCATGAGGAGTCTATATACTTTGGAATCCTCATTTGGTTTCTGACTCCCATGTTTCTTCCTCTATAAATTGGTTAGCATTCAAATTAAGTTCTTCCCAAGAGGACATCTCTAGTTTATGTGTTAATGTTTATGGCCTTTTAGTCCAATCTAGAAAAAGATACTGTGAAGTGAAATCACAAATTTTCTTAGCCTTTGGTTTGGTTAGCCTTTTGTTTTAGGGGATGACTTCTGTTACATCCCCAATTTTTGTCTTGCTTTACTTTTACTTTTTACTTGGACATAAGTAAATTTGTTGTGATATTTAGATTAATGACAAGGCAAAAACATGGTTTTTATTGAATGTCATTTATTGAAATCATGGGAATGATTATGTTGTTTTTTATTTAATAGTTGTATTATGAGATTTGATTTATTAGTTGAATTAAATAAATAATGATGCACTGATCACATATTGTTTGGTGACATGTGAAATAGGATTTCAAGTTACCAGATGACTCTCGGAGAAGAGAGAAAGTATCTTTCCAGGAGAGAGATATAGACCTCGGGATACGAGTGGTTTATTTGCCAAACTGAGTTAAAAGTGTTTAACGAAAATGTGAACCAATGTGTCTTAAGAGGTAAGCTTTGTCTTGTCAGTTCACTTTTGAACCTAATCGACAGGTAGTTGATATTGTTTTACAATCTTTCTTAGTCGTATTAAGTCGTCTTAGTTGTTAATAACGTTAACGACGTTGTTAAGTTTGATTTATGACTATTTACGTTTAATGTAAATACTATGATGTAATTGTTGTAAAAAGGTTGTCATATTATTACTAAGTCATTTGAAGTGTTTTAACCAATTCTTAACATTGAGACTGTATCGTCGAGTTAAGATGATGTGCATTATCGATGGATCGTGATGAGGAGACTAGCTCAACTCAATCACGTTATTCGTAACTTTTGTTTTAGTATTATTATTCTCTTATTGATTAAATCACAAAATCAAATAGAGATAATGATATATAAATAATATTTTATTTAATCAAAATATATGAATATGAGTCGAATGAGGAAATACCTCATGATATAATAGTATGGTTTTAAGCCATAGGCATCTTTTGAGGAATGCCTTAAATGTTAAAAAGCATGATGGATCAAATTTACTCATTATGAGTAACCGATTGCTTAAGTTAGTTTTAAGATTTGGCGGCCTCGTATAGGAGGAGTGGCGAATAACACAACCACCATCGCTAATCCCCTCAAATGATGTTTCCATCATTAACATTTGTCAATGTTTACACATTTTTAGTTGTGTTTGAAGTCGAACCGTTTAGCATTACCGTTGGGTTTTAATGAGTTTTGAGAACTGTTTGGAGTGGGAGCGAACAGACAGGATGACTCATTATGAGTTTGTTGTGAGCTCTTAAAGCCACGGATTGGATAGTCGATGGCATATCGAGTAAGTGCTTATGTTTGTTTTGGTAGGTATGGTTAAGGGGTAGAAGGAAGTTCACAGCGGGTAGTGAGGAAGATGGTAAAGGTTAAGTAAGAACATGGTTGTCTGGGACGAACACAGTAGCTTATCACTGGCCCATATACCTCAGTAAGCCGACGTTGTTAGGTAGATATTCCTATATGTTTATTTTATAAGACAAAGATAATCATAATGAATGGTTGTTATGGATAATTGTTTAACTAAGTTTGGTTATCCTGTCAGTGTTATATGTAAACTATGCAATGTAATAATCCGACTGTGTCGACTTGAATACTATCGTTGTGACTTGTTTGTTTGAATCGATGGTGTATGTGAGTTTTAGTATAACCAAGAAGTGTTGTTTAGCCTGATAAGGGCCGATGTAAGTTCTTGTAATGAAATCAGTTTTGAATAATCACAGTGAGTTGATATTACATCTATCTTTAACCGATAGGTAGACTCTTCTATTGTTCAGGTTATAAGTATATATGAACCTTCTTTAATAGAAACTGTTATAGTCTTCTATCGATTAGAAAACCAGTCGCTCAGTTGAGAAGAGCAATCTTTTAGAAATAAGTCCACTATTCTTATCATAGAGGAAATATGTATTAAACTCTTAAAGAGAATAGTGTAAAGGTTTTCATTAGTAAACTTTTTAACCAAGAGTAATATGGAATAGAGTTTTTAGTGTTGTCAATTTTATTTGAAACCAATCTTGTTTTCATTTTCGTGCATTGTCTAAATGATATCTTATCCAAGAAACCTAGATTCTTGGTGATCTATGGTGACTATGAGGTTACCTTTTGAAATGATAGAACAACTAATGATAGTTAGATGAATAGGATAAGGAGTCAAAGATCTTCTCCTACCTATACTAGAATCATGATGAGTTCGGCCTATAGTAAACCAATTTGCAGAAATCTAGACCATGTCTATATAGAAATAACTTTGCGTAAAGCATATATGGGTATATTTATGTAGTGATGAGCAATGGCATCATGTATGGTTTAATTGAATAGGTATTCATATTCTTGTTGAATACAAGATAATACCTTAGCAAGATTTATTGTAAACCTATTTATGGTTGGGTTAAACCAAAGGTCTATTATAATCTTTAATGAGATATGATAAATGTAGAAGTATTGTATTACTCAAAGGTTGTTTAAAAACCCTAGAATAGAATAGGATCCAAATGAAGGTCAATGTCATTTAGACTTAACTAAGTCTAAGTAGACTATTATCAGGTCATGATGATTAAACCAATTATGTAAAGATAGTCAGAGTGAATAACTGCATGATTATGACATTATCCAAGTCGAGTAGGGGTGGGTGAACACAATGACTACGTTCATATGAATGATATTTATAATTAAAAACTTTGGCCAAAGTAATGCATTTGTTTCTGCATACATTGTCGGTTCACTGTATTCAGATTGCTCATCCTATCAGAAATCATACTTAGCTAGAGGGTATCTAGGGTTGTATGGTTGATAGAGTTGAGTAGAATACAACACTATGTACTCAGAAAAGGCAAATAACCACTGGTCACCTATGGTCTATATTTCTCGTGAAGGGTAGGGCCACTTTCTATGTGGAAGATGTGTGGTAGACCGTCAGTCTGTGGTTGGAGGTAAATCATTGGAAAGATGCGCTCTCTCCAAGCAGGAAACATGCCAGGACTTGTGATAAAGATGTCGGGTATTCAAAAGCAGTAAATATTCCAAAGTTTATACTTGTAATTGATTTACTTTTGTAAACATTGTACTTGAGAAAGACAATATAGTTTACTGTATTTTGTAATGAGAAATCTTGTAATTGTAATTACTTGATTATATGTTGAATAAAAGAAAAATTTTCTCTCTCATTTTTACCTTGTTAAATTACTTCATGGTAAATTTTTTGATTTTACTATGTTTTTAAAACGTGGATGTTACATATGGTATCAGAGCTACCAAGTTCAACACTAGGGCTTATGAAACCACTATGCTTGCCTGTAGTCAACATTATGCGGTTAGCTAATGTTTGAAAATTTATGTGCCAGGATGGTACGTTTTAAGAAGACAGCAATAAAGTCTGTTAATTCAAGCCAACATTTCCTTAAAGCTAAAAGAGAATGTGAGGCCATTATCAAAACCTTTGAGGGAACCAATGATGAGAGTGACATTTGGTTGAGTGATACTAAAACTCTAGTGACTGCCTTAACTCGAATCAAGCGAGTGAGAAAGGAGTACTTGGAAAGGGTTAAAGATGAGGAAATAACTATGGTTAGGCGAGATCCCCGCATACCCTCAACTATTAAGATCATAGAAGTTAGGTCCAATAGTGAGTCAGAGGGTTATATACCTCGTGGTTATGTATCTGAAAAATGAGTCTGAGGGATATACTCCTCTTGATCATGACTTTTGAAGTCATTTCTTGTAAAAAGGAAGGAAACTCTTTACTTTTGAAAAAGAAATTATAAATAAAAGAGTTGTTTTTGTACCAAACTATTATTTAAATTGAGTTTTATGTTTAGATTTAATGGGTTACATTATAATCTTGAACTAATGAACAACTCAATATTCTCAGGTGTGAGAAATCGATAAATGTGATGCAGACAAGAACTAACCAAGGAGAAAGTGAAGAGGAAAACCACCTACCAAATGATAAGTTGAACTAAATCATAACCATGCTTGAGGAAACCAAGAAAAGATTGGGTGATTTGGAAAAGAAGGTGGATGATAAAGGGAATACTAAAGGGGGAGGTGAAAGCTCTCATGATGAGAGCGGAGAAAACCATGAAGATCGAAGTAAGAGTACCGAACCTCATAAAGAGACAAGGGATAGATTGACCTTGGAGCTTTCAAAGGATATGAAAAAGGTTGTTCCACCAAAATTTGATGGGACAGAAATCAGAGATGCTGCAGAAGCTTACTTAACAGAGATGGAAAAGTAATTCGAGATAAGAAATTACTCAGAGGTGACCAAGGCAGTATGGGGAGCATTCCAATTGGCAGGAGAAGCGTCCACTTGGTGGATGAATAAAAAGATGGAATTGAATCTAAGCTCTCTAAGGGTAACTTGGGATGAGTTCATGGAACTCTTTCGAAAAAGATGGTTACCACAACTCTATTTTGACCAGAAACTGACTAATTTTTAGAATCTCCAACAAGGAGATATGACAGTAGTAGAATATGGAGAAAAATTCACTCGACTCCTAAAATACGTTCCACAATATCAAAAGGATGAGAGATTCAGGATCAAAAAATTCATCATGGGCCTAAATGCTCAAATTGGTGGTGAAGTGGATGTACATGGTCCTACAACAATGGATCAAGTGTACGAGAAGGCGATCAAGCAAGGGCAAAAGCTAAAATCCATCTCGGCGTATCGCGATAGAAGTCGTAAGAGGTTTAATGGAACTCCTAACAATCAACTCTACAAGAAAAGATATGAAAAGAGCTATGATAACAAGAGAAAAGATAAGAGATCTTAGAAGAGCAAAGGCGGATCTGGTAATGAGAAGATGAATGGCAACTTTAAAAGAAGTGAGGATAACTATGGGAAGACTTCAGATAAGAAAGGACCCATTGGAGGATGCTTTACTTGTGGGGGTGACCATTATGCAAATCATTGCCCTAACAAAAATCAAAATGGTCAACAAAGATGTATTGCACTACCTACTCGACAAGAAGCATTCCAGCAAAGGATTCATGCATCTCTCGACAACCGTCAAGCAGAGTATCAGATCACACCCATTGAGATGACAGGTACTTTGTTTGAAGTCCCTATATCTATTTTGATTGATACAGGAGCCACATAAAACTTTGTTTCTCCTAGAATTTTAAGTAAATTTTCTAGAAAAGCAGGTTATATGTCCAAACCTTGGTCAGTAGAATATGCTAACCAATCTAAGGCTTAGGTAGAGAAATGTTTGTTTAAAGCCAAAGTTGACGTTCCTAGTTTCTCAACTAAAGTAAATTTGTATGTAGCCCCCTTAGGTTCTTATGATGTGATCCTTGGAATGAATTGGTTATGGAAACATAGAGCTAAGGTTGACTGTTTTTCAAAAATAGTTGAATGCTTAGATGACTTGGGAAATTTGACCCAATTCCAAGGGATTCAAAGAGAAGTTAAAATCAGGACTATCTCTGCTAAGCAATTAAAAAGGGCTAGAAAGAAAGGTTGTCAACTGTTTGCAGTCAAGATGGAACAAGTGGAAGAAGGGGTAGAAAACCCTAGTTTATCTTTTGGGGAAAAGTATCCTTTTCTTCAGGAATTTTAGGATGTGTTTCTAGAAGAACTTCCGAGATTACCTCCCAAAAGGGTGTTTGATTTTGCTATTGATATTAAACCAGGATCTGAGCCTATATCAAAAGCACCCTATCGTATGACAACAACGGAGTTAATGGAATTAAAAGCACAATTACAAGAATTGTTGGTAAAAGGTTTAATCAGACCCAGTGTTTCACCTTGGGGTGCCCCGATTATTTTTGTTAAGAAGAAGGATGGAACCCTTCATTTGTGTATAAATTATCGTATGCTTAACAAAGCAACCGTAAAGAATAAATATCCTTTGCCACGTATTGATGATCTTTTTGATTAGATGCGGGAAGTTGTTGTGTTTTCAAAGATTGATTTGTGATCAGGATATCATCAGTTAAGACTGAAAGATGAAGACATTCATAAGACAGCTTTTAGAACCAGATATGGACACTATGAGTTTACAGTGTTACCATTTGGTTTGACAAATTCTCCTACTGCATTCATGAATCTCATGAATAGTATATTCAAAGATTGTTTGGATAAGTTTGTTTTAGTATTTCTAGATGATATACTCATTTATTCTAAGAGTGAGGAAGAATATCATCGACACTTGCAATTAGTTCTATAGAGGTTAAGAGAACATAAGTTATATGGAAAGCTATCTAAGTGCACGTTCTTTCAAAAGGAGGTTCAATACCTAGGCCATATTATATCAGCTAATGGAATATCTGTTGATCCTACAAATATCACATTTATTTTGGATTGGCCTGTACCAACAAATGTACATGAGGTGTGTAGTTTCATGGGCTTGGTAGGCTATTATAGAAAGTTTGTTCTAAATTTCTCTAGTATTGCTAGTCCAATCGCTTCCCTATAGAGGAAAGGAAAGAGATTTGAATGGATAGACAAACGTCAGAAAGCATTTGATCTCTTAAAAGAAAAGTTAACTACAGCTCCAATCTTGAAAGTTCCTGACCCCGAAGGATAATTTGAGGTAATCACAGATGCCTCAGGAGAAGGATTAGGAGGAGTGCTTATGCAAGAAGGAAGAGTCATAGCATATGTGTCAAGGAAATTAAAATCTTATGAGAAAAATTATGCGCTGCATGATCTGGAATTGGCGATAGTAACCCATGCCTTACAGATGTGGAGACATTATCTGTTGGGAAAGAGTTTTGTACTTAAATCAGATCATCAAAGTCTTAAGTATATTTTCTCTCAACCGCATTTAAATGCTCGACAAAGGAGATGGTTAGAATTGATATCTGACTATGACTTTGAGATAAACTACATCAAAGGAAAAGAGAATAGAGTAGCTGATGCTTTGAGTTGTAGAAGACATATAGCTTCTATTATTTCTATTCATGGAAATTTCAAGGATTTGGTATTGCAAAATTTGTCTGGTGATGAGTTTTACGAGCAGGTTAAGCAGGCTTTGAAAGATAATCCTAAATATCCAAGATATGATGGTCTTCTATTTGAGTCAGATGGACTATTGAGATATAAAGATAGAATTTATGTAGTTGATTCAACTGGATTGAGGGATTTAGTATGGAAAGAAGTTCATACTGCACCGTATTCAGTGACCAAAATTCTAGCGGATGTTAAACCTCTTTATTTCTGGAAGGGAATGAAGAATGATGCTATAAAATTTGTAGCAAGTTGTTTAGAATGCCAAAGGGTAAAAGCAGAGCATCATCACCCCGTAGGATTGTTATATCCACATGATGTACCAGAGTGGAGTGGCAAGTTATTAGCATGGACTTTGTTCAAGGACTTCCTATGTCAAGGAATAGACATGATGTCATTTTGGTAGTGGTTGATAAACTCACAAAAGTAGCACATTTCATACCAGGAAATCTGACTAATGGAGCACCTGTATTAGCTCATAAATTTGTGCAAGAGGTGTTTAGATTGCATGGTTTCCTTGAAAAGATTATCTCGGATAGAGATGCGCGTGTAACATCAAGGTTTTGCAAACTTTGATTTCTACGCTAGGGACCAAACTCAATGTGAGTATAGCTTACCATCCTGAAACTGATGGGCAAACTGAGAGGGTTAATCAAGTCTTGGAAGATTTGTTGTGAATGTATTGCATGGATCAACAATATAAGTGGGAAGAATATTTACCACTTGTGGAATTTGCTTATAACAATTCATATCATTCCGCTATTAAGATGGCGCCATTCGAATCATTGTATGGAAGAAGATGCCGAACTCCTATAAGCTGGGATAAGCTAGAAGACAGGATTAGCATCGGACCAGAAATGCTAGCTGAAATGGAAGAGAAAGTTAAGTTGATCAGAAAAAGATTGGCAGAAGCCAGTGATAGGCAAAAGAGTTATGCAGATGCAAAACGTGTTCCAAGGTAATTTTCTGTTGGAGAAAAAGTTCTTTTGAGGGTTAAACCTCAGAAAATTTCTATTAAGTTTGAGAAAACTTCTAAGTTGGCCCCTTGATGTGGGACCCTTTGAAGTGCTTTAAGTAGTCAATCCAGTTGCCTATAGAATTGCTCTACCACCAGTCTTATCTAGAATGCACAATGTTTTTCATGTGTCTTATTTGAAGAAATATATTGCAGGTAATAATCATATTTTGACTTGGAATTCCTTATAGATGCAAGACCTAGGGGTGGTCATGATCGAGCCACTCAAGGTGTTAGGAACACGTAAGTTCCGCTTGCGTAACAAAGAGGTTTTGCAATGCAAGGTCCAATGGGACCAATATGCTGAGGAAAATGCTACATGGGAGGATTACCATGAATTTTATCAAAATTTTCTTCATTTATTTGAAAATGTTACCAATTGAAGCAATGAATTTGCTTTTTAGCTACTCTCTGATACCTTATATCATCGAGGACGATGAATCTTTAGGGGAAGGATATGTTACATCCCCAATTTTTGTCTTGCTTTACTTTTAATTTTTACTTGGACATAAGTAAAATTGTTGTGATATTTAGATTAATGACAAGGGAAAAATATGGTTTTTATTGAATGTCATTTATTGAAATCATGGGAATGATTATGTTGTTATTGATTTAATATTTGTATTATGAGATTTGATTTATTAGTTGAATTAAATGAATAATGATGCACTGATCACATATTGTTTGGTGACAAGTGAAGCAGGATTTCAAGTTACCAGATGACTCTCGGAGAAGAGAGAGAATATATTTCCAGGAGAGAGATGTAGACCTCAGGATATGAGTGGTTTATTTGCCAAACCAAGTTAAAAGTGTTTAACAAAAATGTGAACCAATGTGTCATAAGAGGTAAGCTTTGTCTTGTCAGTTCACTTTTGAACCTAATCGACAGGTAGTCAATATTGTTTTACAATCTTTCTTAGTTGTATTAAGTTATCTTAGTCGTTAATAACATTAACGACGTCATTAAGTTTGATTTATGACTATTTATGTTTAACGTAAATACTATGATGTAATTGTCGTAAAAAGGTTGTCATATTATTACTAAGTCATTTGAAGTGTTTTAACCAATTCTTAACGTTGAGACTGTATCGTCGAGTTAAGATGACGTGCATTGTCGACGGATCGTGATGAGGAGACTAGCTCAACTCAATCATGTTATCCGTAACTTTTGTTTTAGTATTATTATTCTCTTATTGATTAAATCACAAAATCAAATAGAGATAATGATATATAAATAATATTCGATTTAATCAAAATATATAAATATGAGTTGAATGAGGAAATACCTCATGATATAATAGTATGGTTTTAAGTTGAGTAGCCATAGGCATCTTTTGAGGAATGCCTTAAATGTTAAAAAGTATGATGGATCAAATTTACTCATTAAGAGTAACCGATTGCTTAAGTTAGTTTTAAGAGTTGGCGGCCTCGTATAGGAGGAGTGGCGGATAACACAACCACCATCGCTGATCCCCTCAAATGATGTTTCCATCATTAACATTTGTCAATGTTTACACATTTTTAGTTGTGTTTGAAGTCGAACCGTTTAGCATTACCGTTGGGTTTTAATGAGTTTTGAGAACTGTTTGGAGTGGGAGAAAATAGACAGGATGACTCATTATGAGTCTATTGTGAGCTCTTAAAGCCACGGCTTGGATAGTCAATGGCATATCGGGTAAGTGCTTATGTTTGTTTTGGTAGGTTTGGTTAAGGGGTAGAAGGAAGTTCGTGGCAGGCAGTGAGGAAGCTAGTAAAGGTTAGGTAAAAACATGGTCGTCTGGGATGAACACAGTAGCTTATCATTGGCCCATATACCTCAATAAGCCAATGTTGTCAAGTAGATATTCCTGTATGTTTATTTTATAAGACAAAGATAATCATAATGAATGGTTGTTATGGATAATCATTTAACTAAGTTTGGTTATCCTGTCAATGTTATATGTAAACTATGCAATGTGATAATCCGACTGTGTCGACTTGAATACTATTGTTGTGACTTGTTTGTCTGAATCGATGGTGTATGTGAGTTTTAGTATAACCAAGAAGTGTCGTTTAGCCTGATAAGGGCCGATGCAAGTTCTTGTAATGAAATTAGTTTTGAATAATCACAGTGAGTTGATATTACTCCTAGCTTTAATCGATAGGTAGACTCTTCTATTGTTCAGGTTATAAGTATATACGAACCTTCTTTAATATAAACTATTATAGTCTTCTATCGATTAGAAAACCAATCGCTCAGTTGAGAAGAGAAATCTTTTAGAAATAAGTCGACTGTTCGTATCATAGAGGAAATATGTATTAAACTCTTAAAGAGAATAGTGTAAAGGTTTTCGTTAGTAAACTCTCCAACCAAGAGTAATACGGAATATAGTTTTTAGTGTTGTCAATTTTATTTGAAACCAATCTTGTTTTCATTTCTGTGCATTGTCTAAATGATATCTTATCCAAGAAACCTAGATTCTTGGTGATCTATGGTGACTATGAGGTATCCTTTTGAAATGATAGTTAGATGAACAGGATAAGGAGTCAAAGATCTTCTCCTATCTATACTAGAATCATGATGAGATCAGCCTATAGTAAACCAATTTGCAGAAATCTAGACCATGTCTATTTAGAAATAACTTTGTGAAAAGCATAAATGGGTATATTTATGTAGTGATGAGCAATGGCATCACGTACGGTTTAATTGAATAGGTATTCATATTCTTGTTGAATAGAAGATAATACCTTAGCAAGATTTATTGTAAACCTATTTATGGTTGGGTTAAACCAAAGGTCTATTATAATCTTTAATGAGATATGATAAATGTAGAAGTATTGTATTACTCAAAGGTTGTTTAAAAACCCTAGAGTCGAATAGGATCCAAATGAAGGTTAATGTCATTTAGACTTAACTAAGTCTAAGTAGACTATTATCAGGTCATGATGATTAAACCAATTATGTAAAGATAGTCAGGGTGAATAACTGCATGAATATGACATTATCCAAGTCGAGTAGGGGTGGATGAACACAACGACTACGTTCATATGAATGATATTTATAATTAAAAACTTTGGCCAAAGTAATACATTTGTTTCTGCATGCATTGTCGGTTCACTGTATTTAGATTGCTCATCCTATCGAAAATCATACTTAGCTAGAGGGTATCTAGGGTTGTATGGTTGATAGAGTTGAGTAGAATACAACACTATGTACTCAGAAAAGGCAAATAACCACTGGTCACCTATGGTCTATATTCCTTGTGAAGGGTAGGGCCACTTCCTATGTTGAAGATGTGTGGGAGACCACTGGTCTGTGGTTGGAGGTAAATCATTGGAAAGATGCTCTCTCTCCAAGCAGGAAACATGCCAGGACTTGTGATAAAGATGTCGAATATTTAGAAGCAGTAAATATTCCAAAGTTTATACTTGTAATTGATTTACTTTTGTAAACATTGTACTTGAGAAAGACAATATAGTTTATTGTATTTTGTAATGAGAAATCTTGTAATTGTAGTTACTTGATTATATGTTGAATAAAAGAAAAAATTTCTCTATCTCATTTTTACCTTGTTAAATTACTTCATGGTAAATTTTTTGATTTTACTATGTTTTTAGAACGTGGATGTTACAACTTCAATGCCATCTTAGATTTAGAGGACAAACATGGTGGTAGATTTAAGACAATGAAATATGAAACAAATTTTAGGTATTTTATAGATAACCTTTCTTTTTTTAACATCAAATATAAGGTGGGAAAGTTCTCATGGAACAATTGTAGGGCATTTTTTTAACATACTAGAAAAGGTTGGATATATTTTGGTCTTTTTAAAATGGCTAGGGAAACTTTGGTATTCTAAATCTTCTATCAAAATGTGCTCAAGGTCTAACCATTATCTAACACTACTAGATATGAAATTATATGTGGTGCCTCTAAGATGCCCTCTCATGTTTGGGGCCATGTGGTTATGCCAGCCAATAATCTCTAATTTAGTATCTTATTGGTGGAAAGTGGTTCTCTTAAATAGTGTTATAGAAAAATTGAGATTTGTCAAAGTAAATCTTAAATTGTTGAACATGGAGGATTTTGGCAATATCTTCAAGGACAAGGTTAGACTAGAAAAGGACTTGGAATGGGTTCAACAAGTTCATTTAGGCATCTTTTTAGACTCCCTCTTACAAAAATAAAAAAATTAGGTGCTTCTTTTAAAAGAGATTTATAGGGGAAGAAATCTCGTGGTATTAGAAGTCTAGAGAATGGTATACCCAAAGTGTTAGAAGAAATGATGTTATTTCCATCAATAAATTCTAGCAAGGTAGATGGTAAACAGGATCAACTCCATCAAATATGTGCAGAGGGTGAATCTCAAAGATCCTTCTCTCATTTAAAAAAAAGTTGTTGCTTTCTTTTCTAATATTCTCACTCCCTAAACTCTAGTCAAGCTAGGGAGTTTTTCAATTTCTAGGAATTGTCCCTTCCTTAATCACTACAAATTTTAATGAGATACTCGTGTCACCCATTTCTTTAGATAAATTAAAAAAGGTAGTTTTTTTCCAATAAGAAGGACAAGGCCTTGGTTTTGAACGGGTTTCAGGCCTCCTTTCATTTTTCTAGCATATTCTTGGAAAGGATGTTACTCAAGAGGTTAACACATCCACGAAGAGAAAATATTGAAGGAATTAAAATGCACCTTCCTTGATCTCATTGCAAAAAGGGAAATCCTTCCTCCTTTGTTAATTTTAGACCCATTGCTCCATATAACTCTATTCAAACAATCATCTCTAAGGTAATTATGAAAATATCAAAACCTCTCTTGGCCCTCCTCATCTCTTATGAGCAAGTAACTTTTATCTAACATGTAGAGTAATTTTTATCTAATGTTTGTTTTCTTCACTTTCTAGCCTTGTCGCAAGACCTACAAGTGTTGTTTCCTAGGAAACCTTCATCTTGTTGACCTTTTTCATCATTTTCAGGCCTTTAGAGGTCCTGAACTAACATATTGATTCTATCCCCAACCCTATTTTATGTGCACCTTTCTTTCTAACCTGGTCACCCCCTATTATTTTTGGGTCTCCCCTCAAGCAACCACACTGCTAATATGGATGACCACCCCTTATGGCATTAGTTTTCTGAAATAAAGTTGCCAGGTGTATTCTGTAGCCTCCCAAGACCACTCTTCAACCTTCAATTTTCACTCAAACCCCTTGTTTGACCCTGGTCACCCCCCTTTTGACCATGGTCGCCCCCAGGCGACCACCCTGTGAATTTGGGTGACCCTATCATGCTTTCTTCTATGGTTTTACTTTGAGTTTGAGCTTGAAAGCATTGTTTTTGCTCCAATTTGCATGAGATTTCGACCCTAACTAAGAGTCACCTATTCTTAACCTTTCAATTAAATTTGATCATGCAAATTTAGCTTAGTTGAACTATAATTAACTCCTCCATCTCTCATGCTAACTCCATTTTCTCTCTTGTGATAAGGTTTCAAGCTCACTTCACTGCCCAATCAATCTAGTTCACTGAGCAATCAATTAAGTTAACTCTCCAATCAATCCCACCCTTCATTCCTCAATCCAACCTATAAATACCCCTCACCTCTTCATTATTTCTAAAGTTGGAGAATGCTCTTCTCATCTTCACAAGTTTTTTCAAGCTTCTTCATAGGCCTTTGAGCCTCTTTCTTCATTTCTTTCTTTAGTTTTCCAAAGCTTCAAAGCTTTCATGTCATTAGCCTTCACGTTGCCAAGCTTCAAAACTTTCTCATATGAGGCAATTCATAGTTGCAACCAAGTTTTTCTTAGCTTGTTCTCTCCCTTAGCATTTTCATGCTCTTGCAGGACTTGTGAGCCTTTTGATTTTTCTATTTTTCCCAAGCTTTCCAAAAAGCTTCATACAACATTGTTGTGCTAGTTGTTTTGCAAACCTGAGTGCTTCTATCCCAGCTTTCATAGCTTCCATCCAGACCTTTTCAAGCTCTTAATCAAATTGTTTTCCATCCAATCCTTGTCGCCAAGAGGAGTACCTCGTTGTTGCAGAGGAAGGGAAGGCTGCTATAAGGATCTCTTAGGATATGCTAGGCTCATGCGCCTTCAATTTCAAGTTCCTTCATGATTTTTGTAGTAATTAGATAACCAAATCTTGCTCTTGGGAATAGTAATTTAATTATTGAAATTTCCTTGATAGGCTAGTTAGTTTATTTTAATTAGTTTATTTTCAATCAATTGCACTATTAGAATAGATTTTCAATTTTGTACTTTCATTTCATAGCATAGTTGGAAAAACCTTCGAAAAACACAAAAAAAATAGATCAATTGCATTAGGTAAAGTCATGGTTAATTGCATTCATATTTAATTTCCTAGATTAATTAAGTCACTTTTTTCATTTCCATAAAAATAGAAAAGAACAAAAATATTGCTTGCATACATTTAGTTGCATTCATTCAAAAACATCAAAAATACCAAAAACAATAGAAAACCAAAAACCTAAATCAAAACAAGTACAAAATCCCTTGATTCCATCATGAGGTCAATCAATTCAAACAAAGTAAAGTAAACCTTAGGTCATCACCCTAAGTCAACTTAAATAAACTTGTGGTAAACTCAAGCCAACTCTCTTCGGTTAGGCCTACGGATGTGCCCTGGACTCAGAGGTGAGTGGGTAAGGGTGATCCTAGAGGAGATCAAAGAGATACACCCTAGGCCTCAACACACGTAATTTACAATTTAAGAACAATAACATGGACTTAGGTTGTTTGAACAGAGACATCAAATCCAACAACTCCTTCAAGTGAGAGAGGAAAGGTTTCGATGTATTAGACTCATAAACGATTACAGCAGACAACCAAATAGACATTGGAATCTTTGAAACCTAAATAGGAGATCAGTGACTAGTGACCCTTCAGATCAAATCATTATCTCCACAACTATGGTCATTGAACACAACTTAGCAAACAATCCACAAGAAAGGCCCCAAGACTAGCCAACCATTCTCTGCAAAGTCCAGCTCTCAAGCGAGCAGGACCACCCCCCGTGTCTCACCTCCTCTCGACTAGCTTCTACCACGAGAGTGAGAGTGACGTAGAGGTTCACATGTGGCAAGGAGAAGGGTCTGTGTGCTTCGTCAAGGATGACTCGACCACCCTGAGCTATTGAGTCATGTTTTGAAGTGTACAGTTACTGTTAATAAAAATATGGTGGATGGTTTGTTTGGTTATTTTACATATTTTCATTTTTGTAAGTATTATGTGTTTGGAAGACATATAGTAAAGTTTAATTGTGGTAACACTAGAGCAAAAATATTAATGGAAGTAATTCATAGTGATTTATTTGGTTATGTGGATGTTGCTTCTATTGGAAAATCCCATTATTATGTTTTTTAATCAATGACTACTTACATTATACTTGAATTTATTTTATATAGCATAAATATATTTTTTTATCAAGTATAAATATTTTAAAGCTCTTGTTGAAAATTGGATGAATCTAAAAATAAAACTATTAAGGTTAGATAATGGAGGGGAATATTGTTCTAAATAATTTGATGACTTTTTCAAACATGTAGATATTATAAGACAAAAAATAAATGTATGTCACAACAAAATGGCATTACATAGAAAAGATGAACATAATATTAATGGACAAAACTAGAAGTATGTTGAGTAGTGCTAAGTTAGATCAGTGTTTTTGGGCCAAGGCTGTAAATACTACTTGTTATTTGATTTAATGGATATCCATGTTCATTTGCCTAAAGAAAAATGGTCTAAGTTCGATTTTAAAGCTAACAATTGTATTTTCATTGGTTATGGTGATAATGTTAAGGGTTATAATCTTTGGAATCCTCTTACCGTAAGAATGGTATATTCTAGAGTTGTGACTTTTAGAGAAATTAGAGTTAAGTTTGACTAGGTACAACCAAAATAAAAAGAAAAGAAAACTATGCATTTGAAACGAAAATATAGAAGAAAGAAGATGCACAAGTGGAAGAACAATAGATTGAACATGAAGATGTAGAGGAAAAAGAAGGTTTTGATTCAAAGAGTTCAGAGAAAGAACAATAGAAGCCTCTTACTACACCCTTGAGAATGATCATGAGACAATGAAAACTAGTTGTCAATTACAACCCACCAAAATTTTGTTATGTATTTGTTTTATCTTGTACTAACATTGAACCTAGACCTATGAAGGACGCTCTTTCTTTGAAGAAGCATGAGTCTCGGACGGAGGCCATGCAAGATGAGATGATGGCCCTAGACATATGTGAGACTTGGGATCTAGTCTATCTGCCTAAGAGAAGAAAACCCATTGGTTGCAAGTGGGTATTAAATTTTTTTAGAGCAGATGGATAGTTAGAATGGTATGAGGAATGATTTTTGGCAAACGGTTACTCTTAGATTGAGGGAGTTGATTTTAGTGAAAATTTGTCTCTTATTGCAAAATAACTTCTATTAGATTCCTACTTTATATTATTATTGCTTATGATTTAGAAGTAGAACAAATGGATGTAAAAACTACTTTCTTGAATAAGAATCTTGAAGAAGAAATATATATGAAATAGCATGATAGTTTTGTGCTAAAAAGGAAGGAGAACTTGCTTTGTAGGTTAAAACAATCATTATATCGTCTAAAGTAGTCACCTCATATGTGGTAGCAGAAATTTGATGCTTTTGCACTAGACCTTGGATTTATCATAAGTGGATGTGATCATTGTGTTTATTTCATGTTAATTGATGATTAGTTGCCAACCATTGTCATGGGTGTGTTATCAATTTTCTCTACAACCCAGATTGGTAGAGCTGGAGTACATTCAGTTTATTTTTTAGATGAGAAAGTTTTTAACATTTGCCCGATAACATTTTTTTGCATAGTTGGAGTGTTTGAGATATTTAGTTATGTTGCAGTTCAGTTGTTCAACAGAGGAAGATAATTTTCAGATCATCATTCATTTGCATAAGGTTGCTTAAGAGATAAATTATTTCATTTCACTACAATGATTATTCATTTTATAAATGAGATACATAAAAGAAATAAACATTGCATTGAATGAAAACATGATAGATCAAATGTCCCACACAAGCCGTGGGAATATCTGAACAAGTACAGATATAAGAAATATACTATGCATCTAGAAATAGGAGGGGGAAGGATCATAGCCATCATTACCTTTTCGGTGTCGTCAGTTTCTGAGATTGCCTCATGTCCTTGCTCCTAATCTCCAATAAGAACCTACAAGATTGGAATAAACCTGTTAGAGCTCTGGTTATGAGTTCCCTATGTGCCTATCAGTAGAGGCATAATGCATTGCCTATAGTGCACTAAATCAGATACAAGTCATTCACATGCAAGAGAGATTGAAAAGAAATAATCATTGTACTTCACTGATCTTATCTAACATGTCTGTTTCATGTGCAGGTATAGGATAAGTCATGTAGTTGTTTGAAGACATATCAGCATGTGGTGTAAAGTGGGTTCCCACAAGGGTTGAGCCCAGCATGTTGCCCCTGGTCCTTAGAGGGGATGAAATGCAAATTATATTCATAATGCTCAATTGAAACAGGTTAATTGAAGGAGTGCAATATCAATCTAATGCTTACAGTTCAAGTAATGATGAAATGAAAGCATTAAAGTGACCTGAACTCATATAGGATAGCATTCAATGCGTGAGAACAACTGTCATTTTTGCTACAATAGCAACTCAGGAAGAAGACTGTGGTGTGCATATGAAAAGAACAACACCCTTATGTTGATTAATCAAATGTAGCATTCTATACCAATGTGACGGGTACATCATGATCATGATCATCTGAAAGTTTCTTTCATAATGTATGCATCTAGCCAAGGCATTAGAGTTTACAGGTATAGTTATAACATTTGAATGCCAAACATAATCATAGCATGTGTATAACATCAAAGATCAGTATCATTCTATACATGATTGAGTAACTGAAGAGTGCAGAAGAGAACCATATAGACATAGTGATTAAACTGATACATGAAGATGCAGCTGTAACTTGTGTTTACATGATATTCATGCTAGTAAAGTGGAGAAGCTGCAATAATTCAATATGGTATGTAAATACATCTACATTTGATATGATACAGTAGACTAGATGCCAAGCATGTGTGCCATGAGATATCTCTAACTGAGACATTCAGAATGTATGCATATCAAATGTAAATAGAGATACCAGTCATTAATGGAACACATAAGTACATGGAGCACTACTCACATCAAATGCCTTTGCAATTATAAAGAAGAGAATTTTGTTGCTCCTGTCTCAAGGGTGACAAGGAATCAAGTGACAGTATTATGCAAACTCAGAACAAGTTTAAAGCCAATGAAAAGAATATCATATGTTGTAGGTACAGTTACAATATTATATGCCAAACAGTTCCGGCAATATATTAAATAATATGCCATGTCATAGTTTAGATGTGATTGTTCAAATGTATGCAGTGAAAGGAACAACATGTCACCATTTTACAATGCAATTGGAACAACAAACATTTTATATTCATCTACATGAGATGTGAAAGAGATTAAGTTTGATCATCCAAAGTGTATACAGAAGGATGCAAGGAAAAGAACAGTTATGCCAAATACACTACATCACGGCAAATAGTGCAATCTAAATGCTCATGTATAGCTACAGCTATGATCAAGAAGCCACATATGTAGTATGCAAAAGATACATATAAAGAGAGAGTTACAGTAAGCAGGTTTGAATTCCATAATGCAGTAAGAACAGCTCAAATGAAGTTCTCTTCACACAGTGCAAGAAATGATAGATATTGCGAGTTTTCAGGTTGTGGCCAAGATTGTAGTTTTCTTTGCAAAATATAATATCCCATGTTCACATATAGCTACAAAAGAAAAGCATATACTATTAAAGGATTATGAGTTTTGAACCCACGGAGTCTAAGTTCAGAAATGATAGAGACAGATAATGAAGAAGCCAAGCTCATTTTCATACAATTAAGCAAATACCCAAGAAAGAAGAGAATGAGTATGTGTACAGCCACAAGAATGTCAACAACCAACATATAAAAGGCAAATAGGTATATGGCCATGGGCCCAATAAAGAGTTCCTCACAGTAGATCAAACCCAGTTTTGTTAACATGAAGTCGAGTTTGGATATTGCCTGGGTTTGATTTTTTTTAAGAGAAACAAAGTATAGATACAAAGGACAAAAAAGATTTTCAGCCTGAGCAAGTATAATATTCAGGAAACGAGCAAAATGTGCTCAGAAAGGTGACATTAGAAAATGCATAGCTGTGTCTTCCAACTAAGCAAATGCTCAAAAATGACAAAGTACAGATACAAAAGGAAATGATAACATGAAACTATTTTTTGCTTAAACCCATCTAGGGTTTCATTCTAAAAATGTGATGAAGTGCATATTTCTAGTCACGGCTTGTCAGCTACTAAGTTTTATGATGATTCTAACAAAGCAGAGAAAGAAATGCCTTCAGTTCGAGGTTTCTAAGCTCATATTGAGCTTCATAATAGTAAGGAAAATGTTGAGATACAAATGATGTAGGATTCAAGAAATAAAGCTCACCTTGACTGATATACAGAGCCGAGGGTTTTTCCCTTCTTTTGCTTTCCTTTTGGCTCTCAGATGAAGCTCAACCCAGTCATTCATGGTAGTTCACAGAGGGAAGTAACAGCAGAGAAAGAAATACAACAGAATGCATCAGAAAACATGTCATGGGCATGACTTAAAGACCAGATATTTGCTTCAGAATGGAGAAAATGGGTCAAATATGCACAGGACGAGCTTACCCTTCCATTCTCCATGGAGATCCTTCATAGAATTGCATTGAAATCTCAAAGGATTGAAGTCTTTCTCCAAACCCTTGCCATTGCGGTGCCAAATGCATAGCTCATTCCATCAAAAAATGCAAGTGAAAGTGGGCTGAAAACTTAGGGCAAAGTTGTTTTGTTTGAGGGTTTGCATAATGCCCTGGAATCGATTGTGATTTTTATCACATCAATGTATTTTTTTTTATTGCCTTACTAATACCCGTGGGGGTATTGAGTTCATATTAACATGTTAGAAGCCTAGGCTATATGCCTCTAACCAACTCTTTATGGTTCCTTTTACCACCTTTGAAGGTGAGGATAAAACATGTTATGATGCCCCCTAAAAATGCAAATTAAGTGGAGATTGAGCCCTAGGGGACTATTAATTTTTTTCCAAAACTTTACATGCCCTTAGAATTTTTTTGTAGAACCAGATAGGAGATAAGCCTTAGAGGCTTTCTTTTGTGCGACCATATATATGCCTTGGTATAATTTTTATGATTTTTTATAGAAAAATCAAATGCCATGTAATGTAATATGCTTAGCGAAATGCCAAATATGGCCTTGTAATTTTTTGCAAAAAATCAAATTGACATAAGATATGGATCAAAACTGCAGCCATTGTAAAATGATATTTTAAAGCAATGTAATCTATAAAATTGCTTTAAAATGGTCATTATTTTATGCAGTTAAAACAAAAATAAAGCAAACAATATCTTCTTTTGAGTTTGCTTTCTTTTGGGGCAGATATGGACAAAAAATAGAGCTTTTCTGGGCAGACAAAGCATCTTGTTTAGTGGGATCACCTTGGAGGGCTTTTTGACAGTTTTGGCATCTTGTTTGGAGGCATTTTGGTGGCTTGTTTTTTGGCTTTTCTGAGGAGCTCAAAAATGGATTGGCATGGTTATTATTAGGAGCTTTTTCTTAGCCTTTCTGGGAGATCTTTTGGAGAGGATATATTGGAGATAGCCAGTTCTTTCTCAGCAGTAGAGATAGGAGTGAGAGATCAAAGTTTAGAGATTTTCAGAGTCTTCCTCTCACACTGAGAGAGTTGTACTTCAATTTTTGTACTCATTATTCCTTCCAGTTTATAAAGAAGTAGTTTTCCTTCCCATTTGTCTACTCATTTGCAAAGTTAATTTGATATTGCATTGTGATAGTTACTTATCCTCTGTTTTGTCTTAATTTGCTGATGGTTATGCAAGTATCTTATTTGATTCAGGTAGCATGTTATGTTCACATGAACCTTCATGTGAAATATTAATGAATTAAGTATATTCAACGGGTTGTGAGAGTTATAGTTCTGTGAACTGATTGTGAGTAAGATCTGGTAGGAGTTTATGTATTAGTGCATCACCTTAGGAGTTAATTTTAGTTATTTGTTTCATTTCAGTTCACCTTCTCACCTTTTTCCTCTACAAATCATTTAGATTAGTAAAATCATTAGGAGAACCAACTCACTCTGGAAGTTCACTCCAACTTTGGGCAACCCATAGGCCTAGGAGTGTTCCCATGTGTCAACAGATAGTTAAGTTGAATAACTTAGCATAGGGTGCATATCTAATTGATAACAAGGTGCTAGTGACATGTTGATCATTGAAAATAGTAAATGAATGATTAGGAAGCTCAAAACTCAGTTATTTGGTGCCTTTGATATGAATGATTTGAGGGTTGTAAAGTACATTTTGGGTATGGAGATTGATAGGGATTGATTTTGCATAAAAATTTAGCTCAATTAGAGTAAGTATGTTTAGACTATTTTATAGAGATTTGCAATCTAGGATTGTAAGCCATTGAGTATTCTTTTATATGTCAGCATTACGTTATCATTAGATCAGTGTCTTAAGTTAGACGATGATTTGAAGGATATGTTTATTGTTCTATATGCTAGTACCAAATGTAGCCTAATGTATATTGTGCTCTATATTGGGCTGATGATTTAAATAATAGGGCATCCACAAGTGGTCATCTGTTTACTTTGTTTAGAGGAGCTATTAATTGGATGAGTAAGCGACAACCTATAGTTGCATTGTCCACTACAAAAGCAAAGCACATGGTTGTGACACATACCTATAAGGAGGCAATGTGGCTATATAGATTGTGTTTAGGTATTAGCTTTGAGTGCATACAAGTCATGATCGAATGTGATAGTTAGAGTGCTATGTATTTGACTAAGAACTTGATTTATAATGATTGTATGAAGCATATTGACATTTAGTATTACTTTGTCCATGAGATGGTTGAGGGTGACAAAGTCATGTGTTATGTCGTAAAATGTCCCCCTAGGACTTTTACCTCCTAACTTTAGCTCCTAGGTCCCCTTAATTAAATCATGCATGTGTAAAACTTGTCCCAGAGCGAATTCCCTTGAAACCCATGACAAATGGGGCTTAAGGGACCACTTCAATGCTTAATCAAGACTAAAAATAGGCCTCTAGACTTAGGCACCCGCACCCTAGTCCAGACCTATTTTGTCAGGACCCAAATTTTAAAGTGTTAGTTTATGAATGTTAAAGGTTTCCCTTTGTCGGCATTTTCAATTTGAATTATGAATGTTTAGCAAGAATGCATATATAAACATGTTTAAGAATTCATTTTACTCCTAGTTGATTAAGGTGAACTTATGATTATCAAGCAAAGAGCATTCAAGGCACTCATTGTGTTGCAGAGCAGTATCATGTTGTGTTTGTTGTAGATTTGACTCCAACTCATTTCCTGATGATGTGAAGGCACTTCATCTCTCTGAGGGTTTTCACCTCCAAGGTGATATCTATCTTGTGTTTCAATCAATCTATCTTATCATTTGATTTTGCCTCTATCCACCAAAGGACATGCACTTTATCTAACAACAGTGTTGGAAGGATTGAATGCCATTTTGGGGCTTGACTGAGGCAAACTCCTAAACACCACAACCCCCAACTAGGCCTCTCTTGTGATTGCAAGTTACAGGTGCAAGATCTTGCTGAGAGGAGTTGCAGGAGATCAGGGCAGAGGATAAAGATTCAGGATCTAAAGAAAACAATGAAGAATATTCCTTTCTGGATAAGGGTGCCCACCCTTGTGTCCTCCAGTTTGGCTTTTCCAAAAACTCCCAAACATGTTGCAGTCTTCATCATCCTACAGTTCCATATCCGCAGAAAAAGTGGCATGTTGGACTAGGGCGTCCACCCCAGTGTCCTCAAAATTTATACTTTTCAGAATCTGAATCCTGGTATGTTTATAATCTGCATTTAGTGCCTTCTTGTGTGATCATTTGTTGTATTTTGTCCATTTGTATCCAGAATCACATAATTAGGGTTTAAGGCTTAATCAGAGTAGGGTTTAATAAATTTACCAACATATTCCAACTTTCCTTATCATTTCATAGTGACATCAAACCTGTAGCTGAATCCTCTTACAATAGTAGTGACTTAACTCAGTTTATGTCCTTGAATGGTATGTGTGAAAAGAGGGTTTGATTGGATCTATCTTAACAACACCTAAACTCATCGTTCCCACTTTTCATAAATAACATTTTATGGAACCCGGGTTTTTACTAAACTCACATCTTGCTAAGTGTTGTAATCAGTTTTGAATTCATTCATGTATCATATTCACCATCATACATTCAAAAATCTTGCATAAATTTGAAAATTTTGAAAAAAATAAGCATTTTTAGCTTGCATTAAGGCATAGTTTGCACTAGTTTCCTTACATATCATTGAAAACATTTAATTTTCTGATATTTACATCAGATCTAAGATAAATTACGACATTTCATCTTTTCATGATCATTTACCTTGCATTTGCATATCTCATTTGCTAGGGTTTTGCTTGAAATTTTGCATTTTTCATATAACTTAGTAATTTCAAAAGCTAGGGTTTGTAATTAAAATCTTGTTTCAGGGTTTATTACTCATTTAAATGCTCTTTCAAATCTGATTTTAGATTGTAGTTTTTCATCATTGTGTGTTGTTGTATTTACATTTGCATTATTAGCACATTTACATTGAAAAAAGTGAAAATTTTGAGCATTTGAGGTTCATAAACAAGAATAGATTTGCATGCCTCCATTGCATTTGTCATAAATATATTTCATTTCAGATCTTGCATCCATTTTCCAACATAAATTCATCTATCATTTGAAAATTGTGCATTGTTCAATGCTTTAGATTGAAAATTTGCGTATTCTTAATTACACAATGTGTATTTCAACATAAGCAAATAAACATCCTTGTCGCATATTTTGAAATAAATTAGAAAATTACCAATACCACCTTTTTTGCAGCACTTTAACATTAAATTCCACTCCATTTTTAGTGATGCGAGTGTGTTTTTGGTCTTTGCAAAAGGCCTCGAAAACCTGATTTCCTCAAACTAGTGTTGTGGTGTACAAAAATCTCTTAATTGGTTATATTTGATAAATATAAAAAGATCTTATTGTGTATTGCTATTCCAAGACATTCTATTATGGCATCTTCACCTCATTTCTCTTTGGTATCTTTACACGCATATATCAAAAACTTTGAAAATTTCTACAAATTTCTTAATATGAATCCTCATGTCCTCACTTATATACAAGCTATGTATCATAAGGATACATTTAAATGCTCTTCATTTGAAATCCTTGATTATGTATCTGATTTTGAAAACTTCATAGATCTCATGAGCACATACCCTTCGGCACTAGAAGATCTAACCAAGTACATTTTTGTGAATACTCTTAAGAATGATGAGTGTGAAAGCTCGTCTTCTCTTAATGCTTTGGAACTAATATCTAAAATATATGACGATGATGATTCTATGAGTGACCTATTCCTCCTTTAGTTGAATGTTGAAACACCTTGTACATCCCTAAATAAGTGAAGACCTTTGATGAATGTTCAAGAACCTTGGACATCCCTAAAGAAGTGAAGACCTTTGATGAGTGTTCAAGATCCTTGGATATCTCTAAGGATGTGAAGATCGTGGGTAGCTCTCCTTTGGTTGCAAGCTCTATTCCATTAGATGTCACTAAAGATCAAACCATCAACAATTCATTTTCTTCTTGTTCCAATGATCTCCCTTCAAAAGGTGAAGCATTGATGGATAAAGAAAGGCCCTTCACATTAAATTCTATAGGGATGAATGTCAAGCTTAATCAAAATCAAAGCAATGTTAATTCCATTACCTTTAATAGGTTTCTTCCACCTGCTAAGGGGTTATTAGAAACATGTAGTAAAATTCCTAAGATGATTGTGTGAGGGGCACCTAATGTACCTTCTTGCTTAAAATTGGTGATTACGGTTCCAGGTGATCAAAAACCACATCAACCCCCAGATTACATTCTAAACTATGCAAGACAAATCACTCAAAGAAATCAAGGTGTTCAAAATCTGTCGTAACAACCACATTACAATGTGATTGTTCACACATACAACACCCGTAATAACAAGAAAAATAAGAAAGCACCACATATGCCTGTCTCTCTTCCATCTTCTCAATCTATGCTTCATCCACCACCTTGTTTTACTCATAAAGGTTGTCAAAATTATGATCTTGTTGAGCAGCTTCTTGCTCCTCCTTCCAAGATCTCTCTTTGGGAACTCATACAAACATCACCTACATACCACAAAATGCTCCAAGAAGCTTTGAAAAAGGTGATTGTACCACCTGTTGTTAAGCCAAATGATGTAGCAGCTCTGTTAGAATGTATTCATGCGATAAAAATAGATATTTTATTTCAACAACATGAAATACCATCAATTAAAGATGACTATGATCCACTTATAATATTTGTCACAATAGATAAAAAGTAGAAAAAGTGAGTTATGATTGACAATGGTTCGACTCTTAATGTTTGTGGCATTGACTTATGTTGGTTTACACATTTGCCATCTAACTCTATATTCTCACGGCCACATAAGTGACAAATGTAACAATAGTTGAATCGGTTGTAATGGTATTTTATAACGATTCTCTGCTTATTTACCAAGGCGCAACTACCTTCTTATAATACTCAAAGAATGAAAACCCAAATTACTTTTAACCAAAAAGCAAAGGAAAAGGTGGTGGTTTTAACCAGAAAGCAATAAAGGCAATATTTCCCACAATCAACTAAAATGGATGAAGCACAAAGACTTCCAAAACATCAACTATAATGAATCAATAAATAAGAATTACACCATGTATCATACATTCACCACCATAAACCATTCACTGAAAGATAAATACTTTATAGCAGTGAGTAGGAATCAAAAAATCCAACTACTCCAATACAGAAAGATAACCAATCAGCAGCAAGATATTCAACATAGGAAGAATATGAATTCAAACAAACATAACACAAAGTTTACGATCATCCAAACTCCATTGTATTGATTTCTATTTCATATATCCAAGTAATTGAACAAAAAGCAAAATTGATTTATCACCAACACAAATTTTGCCAAAAGATCCATACATCGACCACTAATAAAATTTATAGCCAAGTCACCCAATAACTGGCTTCTTGAGGATAGCCAATTTAAAGAAGTCTTAAAATAAACATCATTTAAAATAAGGGCCCTCCAAAGCCAATAGTTTTTGAGCAAATATGAAAAATGCTAAAGCATAAGAAAAGAGAATCAATTGATAATTGCCACATCCTCCTCTTCAACATTGTCTTTTTGTGCCGCTTCCTTCTCCTTCACCTGTCCATCTTCATTACACAAGTCACCTTGTGTCGCTTGACCTCCCTACGCCCTTAACTTTTCCTTGTAAGCCCTGTACTTGTTGATGATTAATGATAATGCCATGCCGCTAGGACTTCCTGTCATGCTGATTCGGAGCTTCTTCTTGCTTATTGCCCTGCCAACGTTAGTCACTTTTTTATGTGTGTTATCCAGCCCACATTTGAGTGTTCTAACATATGTGGATATTCTTGCAACCTTACCAATTGTCTCTGTTGTGACAACATCATAACTCACCATTTCCTCAGTCACCATCTTTTTGAAGTTTTGCTTAATTTCCTTAACATCAAGCAACTTGTTATCATCATCACCATCAACAGCCTCTATTTCAAAGACAACAAAATTACCTTTAATGTCTTTGAGTTCAGTGTAGTAAAGGGCTAGAGTGCTTCTCATTTCATCTTCAAGTGCTCCCACAACAAACAGCTTCCATTCAATCACATCAGCGTAAGCAGCAGAGTTCATTTCCCTAGGGTCACTTAATACTTCCTCGGCCACCAAAATGTTAACATCCATTTCAGCCATATCTTGTATTTCTTTTGAGACTAAGGATAGGCTATTGTGATCATTTATGACAGTTTGGAAATCAACTATCATGGTCTCTCTCTTACTGGAAATGGAGTTAAATAGCTTATAGGCTTCCTCAATAAATATCAGGCCATCTAGGGTCACCTTCTCTATCCATTACTCAATGACACTACTCAGGGCTTGTGCTATTTTAATTTGTTGCGATAAATTGGGGTCGGGGGCACTAACACTCATATCAAGCAAGGCATCAACTGAGGGTGTATTGTCTTCAAAATTGACTGAATAAAAAGGGACAAGGAACTTACTTGTGCTTGTAGCGTAGTATTCTCTTCTTGTTCCTTTTTGACTCTTTTTGATAGATTATCGACCGAGTACTTTGCATGACAAATATCCCCCTCAACAGTTGAGGGTCCCATGTCTACTCTGTTCAGATTAAAATCTACCTTAGTCACCTCATCCTCATTCTTATTTCCCACTTGATCTACAATCTCCTGAATCTAGTTTCCTGTGGCAGAATCAGTTACCATTCTTGACATCCTTCTAGCCCTTTTAGGCTTAGGTGTCTCTTGTAAAGCTTGGCTACAGTATCCAAACTGGTATCCACCATTGGGGTGTACCTTTTCTTTTTCTCAATTGCCTTTCTTAACCAAGTGGGGGATGAAGAAGAAACATTGGTGTTGCCAACCACACTCACTATACGATCCAAACACATAGGTGGGGAATTGTGCTCCAAAGGATTACTTAGATTAGGTGAATTTGGAGTAATCAATAAAGATTACAACACATTATCTTCTCCCAAATGAGTAAAGATTAAAGAATCAGTATCACTTACAAAATTGTTGACAGGGGGCACATGGCCTACTCTTGGTGGATAAGCAACCAATCTGGTGTTAGTCTTCACTGGTTGACCATCTTGTTCACATGGTTTTAGCTTGCTAACATCCTCAGGGGATTTCTCACCATCTCCACTCGATTGTGAGCCAACTCTTCGAAGAGTTGGGTCCAAACTAGATGACCTCTTCTGAGTGTGAGTGGATTGGGATCTATTCTATCCTTGAGCAGATGAGTCCCTCAGCGCTGTTGAACCAACTTGTTTTCTTATTTTTCCTTTCAACCATTTCTCTATTCTTCTTATCACATGGAAGGAACGAAACTTAACATCAATGATCTCTTTGTCTTACCACTTTATAGGAGGCAAGGGTTGCAACAAGGCATCATGATAACCTTCATCCAGAATATTAGAATTATCATCAACCATATCAGGAACTCGCATAGGCGGTTCAAATGAAGTTCAAAAGCACGGACCTGATCAATGGTAAATCTCATCCAACTTCTCCTTTGCACATCCCTCTCTTTTAAACAGTCCTCCCAGAAATCTTCGAGTTGAGGCTTGTGCTTGTACATGAACCTCCACCATGCATGTTTCCTTTCACAAAGTTCTTGCTATCAAAGGCTACTTGAGCAGATAGACTGTGAAGATTAAATTCTGCTAGTAACTTATCTACACTTTTAGCACTATCATTACTTTTACAAGAATAGAAAGAAATTATCACAGGGAAAGAATACCCTTTCTTTTTCATCACGTGATACTTTGCGTTCATGACTGCCATTTGATGACACACCTCCAAAAATATGAGGTAATCTGATGGATATCGCGGTAATTTCAGTGGAGCACTTTCAAAATCCCTAATCCTGAAGTAGGAGAAGTGATCAAACTAAACATAAAAACTTCCAAAATTCATCACTAAGGCAGCAGCTTCTGCAGAGAACCTTCGCTCTAGTGAACCCTCAATTCTTTTTGTAAGCCACATAGAAAGGGCATCATTAATCCACCAAAAATCTTTCATACCTTCACTCTTATGCAACTATGGGAAATTTTGGTACATAGGTGTGTCAGGGGTGGGAGCTCCTTGAGCTCTTAAACCAGGCCAAGCAACCTCTTTATGAGCTAACAAATATATTAGCTAAGAACACATGTGAAATCTTACACTCCATGGGGAATTCACCAACTATTCATGCATACATTCATTGATTACCCTTGCCCAGTCTATATAGTGATCTTCGTAAATAAGAAGTATAAATCTACACATCTAGTACTCAAAGGAATCAAATTCAGAGCTCCCAACGACACGATTTAGTAGAGTAATCATGTCTAAAATTTCTTCCTTGAAATGGCTCCTCTTCAAACTAGCAGGGAGTCTCGACTTCCCTTTCTTCTCAGATTCTAACCAAGTTTTAGCAATGCAATTTTGGCACTAATCCTTTCTCTCATTATAATATCCCCAAGCAGAAGACAAAGAAACGTCGACATTTTCCTCATAATCATCTAAATTCAAAGCAAGGGCAATGGATTCTGAGTCAATTTTAGCAATAACAGAGCCATTTGAAGCTCTTATTTCTTGAGACTCTGGGAAATAATTATTGGCACAAGCAACCACCAAGTCAGGTGCATAGTGAGTGGAAAACCCCTAGCTCGGTCTATGCCACTACTCACAATTTTGTTAGCCAGGGCAATTCGACCCTCGAGTTGCATTCTTTTCCAAAAATCTTCAAGGTCAACATGACCCAGTTCTGTATCTCTCACACCAGACAACCTATTTTCTACCATGGGAACCTTAGGGGCCCCAGGAAACTTGAATTTCATCCTTACCAATTTGAAAACCCAACCATCCAGAAACTACGAAACATTCACAGACACAGTAGGAAAATGCAATACACTCACAGGAGAATAGATACATGAAAATGAAATATTTCCACCACCCAAATGAAATGTTGTGTTCTTATAGTGAGAGATGAGAAAATGGAATAAAGAAGGCCAATCATGCTAACTTGTAAACCCATAATTCTGTGGACTCCTCGTGCGTAGTGGATTGGTTGTTCTCTGTTCTGCAATGTATCTCCTTTGCAGAAATATGAAAACTTTTAATAGGGTGGTTAACTTATTCGATTTTCATGTCACCTCTCATAAATCCATTCATAAATTTCAATAATTTTTAGCGATGTATCAAGCTTTGAAATTCATAAAATCCCCCTTAGGTTTCCCTCTGAAAAGTGTGTCAATATACTTACACGCATTCCAAATTAAATACGAGATGACATGTGTCATTCCCCTATACTACATTGACAGCTTAGAAAAAGGTGCCATGGGAGCAGCGAGCTCGTTCAATTGGCAAGTAAGAGATTTGAGGAACTTTTGAACCATAATTTTGAGAGTTCAAAAGTTCAAAGAACTTCTGACCTCTTGACAACAAAGACTTTACTTGACGCAAAGTGACCAAGACCGACGAAGGAAGAACCTTTAGACACTAGACTTGGTGAGTAGTCGAGGAGTTGGGCGGTTCATGAACTCTTGAACCTACTGACTCTGGTTCAAAAACTCAAAGAATTTCTGACAATACATGAAAATGACTAAGTAAAGACTCAACTTGGGAAAAGAAAATGAATAGTGGCAAGAAAAGAATGGAAAAATTTCTAAGGCATGAATGCTTTAGTAAAATTTCAAACATGGGGTAACAACTTACTACACAAAAGCAAGATTGACACATCTTTAATCAAAGCGGATAGGGATAGCATTCGTCACCTGAATAATGCTAGTAGACAATCCTTGGGTACTATAACTTTACCTGTAAAGGTTGGAACCATGACAATATCTACCCTTTTTCACATCATGCTTGGTTCACTTTCATTTAATAAGATTCTTGGTAGACCGTGGATTCATGCCATGGGGGCAGTTCCATCTACCCTTCATCGATCAATAAATTTTATTTATCAAAACAAACTCTACACCGTTGAAGCCAATCCTGAACCGAATAGTTGTTTACATATTGAAATGGAAAAACAAGATAACAATCATAAGAGTCTAAACAACTTACGTGTTGATTCATCAATACCTCTTGCCACAGATAATTTTGTGCAAAACTCTAAACCATCAAATGTACTTTTTTGTGATGATTGGGGTTCATTAGATTTTACTCCCTCCTTTATAGGGGAATATAAACTTAATAACTCTGGCACATCAAAAGTTGCATCAATCTCATCTAAGCAATCTTTGGAAACACCTGAGAAACCCAAAGTCTCCTTGGTTGAAAATAAAGACAATACTCTTACTTATACTACAGATTATGAGACCTACGAGGCCTTGTCGTCTTCTAAAGAGATGGACTCTCTCTATAGTTGTGGATTTCAAATTTTGTATAAAATTTGTGACTATGTAGGCAATGGTTGTGGTGTAAATCAACAAGGAATCAAAGTACCTTTACAAGTCATTGGAATTAACTACATGACTGGTATTGGAGACTACTCTTTGAAGCCCACCAAAGCCTATTGTCATCCTAAACTTAATGTCAATACAATATCAACAAGACCAAAAATACATGTGAGATATCTTGAGTTGATAGACAAGGATTGTCTGCCAGGAAATATCCCATTGAATCAGGTAAATATTTCTCCCTCCTTTAGCCATGTTGACTCCCAAAATAACTACAACCTAAAACCCTAAAACATTTTATAATCACCTGGGCCAAGGGCATAGTCAAGGTGACTAAAAGAGGTTCATCAACAAGTTATGGATGATTTTAGACAACCTACAGGAGTGGGTAGGCTCCTATGTACTTTGAGCTCAGCTTAGACTTGTGAGGGATATTCCAAGGGGTATACCTGAATAGGTATTGGCTTCAACGCCAGATGAACAACTAAAAATGAAATTACAACCAAACCCAACTTGTCTTTTAGGCCCCAAAGACTGTCACTGGACCTAAAACAACTGGTTGTCACTAATAACCCCTATATAGTTGATGAAAGGCACTCCCATTTACGATGGAAAGTGCAGGTATGCTTGCTTGCAAGACACACAAACTAACTACTTACTTCACACATGATAAGTTTGTTTTGATTTTTAAGAGTGTGGGTGATCAAATACTTCAGACCGGTGCCTAATATATTGGGTTATGGAGTCAACAGTTCGATAGAAGGAAGAAACAACAAAAGAAATGAAGCATGCACTTTTTGGATACCCAAATGCAAGAAAGACAGTTATCAAAGAAGAAAATACTTAGTAATCCTTTCCAACATATAATCATTCATCTATAACTATAAAAGAGATCATTACATAGCATGTAATGTTTTAAGAATTTGTCTAATTCATCTAATAAATGGTTACAGTCATACCATGAAATGTGGCAAGAGGAAACCTAGCTAAAATTAGGCTTTCCTTGAAAAATTACAGAAGAAGGAGAAATTCATACAATGATAATTAAAATCAATCTGAAAAACCTTTCCTAACCTATGTTTTATCTACTAGAGAACTGTAACTTTTTTGCTCTTTGAAACCTTAGAGAGCTCTACACTTAATCGCCTGAAAGTGGTAAAGATGACCAACCCTGAAAAAGAGTTCAACTCTTGCCTTTATAGCCTTCACATCACGTCTAAGAATGAAATGGGTGCCAAAATCCTCAACCACCCCACCAACTGCATTAAAAACATTGAATTCAGACACCCACTTCGCATTAATGGCATCCCCAGAAGTAGTTGGCGTGTTCCCAGGCAGTTGGAGGAGTTTGGAAGGCCAGGAAGCCAACCTCCAAAAAATCAAAGTTTTAGACTTTAGACTTTCGGCCTTCGTCCTTCATCCCTTGTTTTTCTCTTAGTCTTTTTACTTTTGTCAGACTTCGAACTTTCAATGTTTCGTCCTGCAAAAGGAAGAAGAGAGAACACAAAACACCGACCCCCCAAAGTCTGCAACACTTAGCATATTCCTCAAGCCTTAGGCGTACTTCAACCTTTCAGCCTTCCACTTTTTACCTGTCCAATGAAGAAGAAAGAAAGCCAAAGCCCCGACTCCTACCCAACGAAACACTTAGTAAAAATTTTAAAATGCTGGGGGCGGCTGCCAGACCTTCTCCCTTCACTGCAACTACCACGTGTCCATTTTCTATTATTTTGCCAACTAACCGATGGGCCCACCAAAAGGTTTCGTGGAAAGGTGGAATACCTTATAATTGTCTGAGGTCGGTCGTTAGGCCTTTCTCGTTTCACCTTCCTCAAAGGAAGGAAGAAGAGCAGAATGCCGACCTCTGCTGCATACTTTAAACTTAGAATATTTTTGAAACCCATCAGACTTCGGACTTCAGGGCTTCCTCCTGATGCTTTCCATTAGGAAGATGGAAGGGAGGAACTTCGACCTCCGAAACTCCGTCGAACACTTAGAAATTTTAGCACTTAGGAAAATCTTCGGGGCCAAAAGTGGAAGCATAATGGAAGGAGGAAGCTCAAAACTCCAACCTTCGACAAAGGGAAAAAACACAAGGGGAAACTTAGGATATTGGGACTTAGCCAATTTTTGGGCTTTTCTACCTTGCATTTTCAAATGGCAAACAAATGAAAATCTATGAAAGATGTCTCTGATCGGTTATAAGCTACAGATTCAAGTGGGACTCAAATGGAACATGGGGGGATTTTAGGGACTGATTTCTTAGGTGTCAACAAGCCACACTCATTGTAGCACCTATTCAAGTTGCTCTCAAGGGTGACCTCCTAGATATATATGTTGTTAGCATTGTGTTGTGTTATATATTGTTTAGGTCTCTCTAGAAGACCCTTGATACTCTTGTAAGGTCAAGGATACTAGGAGACCGCCTATGTTGTGACCATTCTTCTATTCTTTTCATCATTCTTTTATCTTGCCTCTCCTCTATTCTATTGTTGTGTGTCATGCTTTAGGGGCATAGCATTGTGGTTGATGTTTTGGGGGCATCCTCCTTTGTGGTGTTCCTAAGGCACTTGTTCTCCTCTCTCATTTTTATTTTTTAGCTTCTTCAATGGTTCTATCTAGTTGGCGGATGACAAAAATAAATAAATACTGATACAAACTCTGTGTTCCTTCAACGAGAAAGCAAAAATGGACCTAGTCCATAGATGAAGATGGGGTTGATCTATATATATCTGATGTTGGACTAGTAGAATCACTCTGTGTGATGTATCGTCTAATGGCATTTCTTGTGACTAACATTTTACAATCCACTAAATTTGCTCTTGTACACTTTGAATGGTATCTCACCTTATTGCTACACTCGGTTCTGAGGTACTTGCAGTATAGCCCAACGGTTATACTCAGCTCCGAACCCATGAGTATATCATTGGTCCTTGAAGTGATTGTTTTCGTGCATAGTTTTCATGATGTGATGTGGTTATTATGATCTAACCTTATCTCTTGTTATCTTATCTCAGCATATCTTATCAATGTGTTTGTGGGAACATTATGTGATCGTAAGCACATGTCACCTCGTGCACATGGCTTTGCAAGAGCTCTTGTTCCCTTGTGTGTTTTCTCTCTACCTTAATGTGCTTGATATCGGTAAGCAACATTTACCACCTTAAGGTGGGGGCATATATAATGATATCTATCTGATAATTTTGGCACTAACGAAATCTGTTTGTAAGCCCTCTCTGCGAGGTAGGATGTATCTCTTGAGCTAGTGCACATCCTTATCTCAATTGCAATCAAAAAGCCCTCTCCACTAGGCGGGCTAACGAATCTCTTGAGCTAGTGCGTATCTTTTTATACAAATCCTTTCTATGAAAGGCGGGATGGTGTATCTCTTGAGCTAGTGCACATCCTTTTTACGAAGTCCTCATCAGGAGGCGAGGTTGGATCTTGAGCTATCCTCCCTTAAGCATGTCTTTGGTGGTTGTTGTGGCATAAGCCCAACTGTCAGGTGTGTCTAAAATGTGTTTTAGATGGCGGGACTTAGCAATAAGCTCCTTCCATCACCTGTGTTTGTCATGTATAAGATGTATAGTATGTCTATGACATGTTATACGATGCTCGTGTATTTCGTGTGTCTTCCCTGCGTGTCTGGCATGTTTTATGCATGTCTTGCGTGTTTTTGATGGTGGCGCGTAACGATAGGCTCTCTCCCCATCGCTTAGTTATATATATATATATATATATATATATATATATATATATATATATATATATATATATATTTGCTTAACCATATCTTCTATCAAAGTATTCATCGTGTTTTGCATGACTGCTCTCATGTATTCTCCCTGTTTTGCGTGCTTCCTATTGTCTTCTACGTGTTTTGCGTGCTTGTTACTATCTTCATTGTGTCTTGTGTGTCTTCTAGTGCTTGTTGGGATAAGGTGTCATTAACCTTGTAAATCACATTATTGTATTATTCTATTTATTTTTTGTAATCACCCATAAGGGATGTACTAGTTTCACTGGCAGTGGTATAAAAATTATTTACTGTCCACGGTAATTACGGAGTTACTGCACCGGTAAGTTTTGGAGTTATCGGCGGTAGTTACGGTATATCATTTACTATGGTAAATGGTAATTTGTCAAAGTGGGATGCACATGTGAAGCAATCACCTATTTTTAGTGTTACGACATGCGTCATAGATGTTGTAATAAGGTGTAAGAGATTCTATGACAACTGTAAGTTGTCATAAGAATCTATGACATTTATGACAGCGTATGACATGTCATAAGATGTTGTAAGTGGCTATTTTTGGCCCTTAGGCGTTCAAGCTTGCATGGGCATCTTTTGCCAAGAGTAGGATGCATGTATGATAGCTTTTATGACCCCGTAAGAGTCTATTTTTGTCCATGGACGCCCAAGGTTGTATTGTTGACTCTTGACAAGTGTTATGAGCTTGTAAGAAGTCATTGAATGCTGTATGGGTGAAGATTCCAAGGTGGACACCCATCTTGAGGTTGTGTAAATTCTATATAAACCATGGCATAGTAGATGAGATGCATAACAGTTTATAGGTACCCAGGTTCTGCCAGAGTGAAGGTTGAAGGACAGGGGAAGTGAATGTATTTGTAATCTCCTTTTGTGAAGATAATACAAGTTGGCCTCTTTTCTTGGTGGAATTTTTTACCCGCAAGAGTTTTCTCCATGTAAACACTGTGTTGTGTTTAGTTTTATGTCTTGCATGTTTTTGGGTTTGCATATTTCCACTTGCATGTTTCTGGGTTTGCATATTTTCATTTGCATGTTACAATCTCCATTGGTAATACACAGTTAAGATTGAAAAAATTACATTTGAATCAGATTTCCATTTGTGTGGTTGTGCCTTTCATTTCTAACATTTGGTATCAAAGCCTGGCCAGCTTTGACTCTTGGGTGGTAGTGTGGAAGCTATAGCTATAGTGGGAGATTTGGTTGTGTTTGTCTTGCAAATCTTGTGCTGATATTATGGTTGCATCCACCACTGCATCAACCTCTTATTTAGACATTGAAAAGTTTAATGGAATGAGGTATGAGTTGTGAAAGTTGAAAATGGAGGATTTGTTGGAAGAAAGAAACCAGCAGTTGGTTGTTCAAAAAGAGAAGAAACCTGATGAAGTATCTCCAGATGAGTGGGATAGATTAGATAAGAAGGCATGGGGAACCATCCATTTGTGTCTCTTAGACTCTGTCCTGTTGAATGTTGCAAAGGAAGAGACTGCACACAAGTCGTGGAATTGATTGGGTGAGATCTATCAAGCCAAGAGTATGGTAAATAAACTCTATTTAAAAAGAAAATTGTTTTCCATGAAAATGAGAGAGGGTGATTCAGTTGCAGAGCATTTAAATTCTTTTAATTTGTTGTTGAGTCAGCTTGCTTCAATAGATATTGATGTTACTGAGGAAGATAGATGTATCTTTCTTCTTTGTTCTTTACCTGAGTCTTGGGAGAATGTTATCCTTGCTATCACTACTAACCTCACAAATCCGAAGTTGGATGCTCTTGTTTCAGTGCTACTATCACAGGAATTGAGGAAGAAGAGTCCAGATAGTTTAGGGGATGCTCTCAATGTAGGGGAAGCTCTAAGGAAAGGGGACCGAAAGGAGATCAGAAAGGGGCTAAGGACAAATCCAAGGGCTGGTCTAAGACTCCTGGAAAGAAGAATAGAGTTAAGTATTGGAACTACGGTAAAAGGGGACATGTGAAGAAGGAGTACAGAAACCCCAAGAAATAGTGAGAGTACTTTGGATAAGTCCTCGAATGCAGGTGAAGATGTTTTACTTTTTGCATGCAATGTTGTTTCTAATTTGAAAACTGTTTGGTTGACTCAGGATGCTTGTTTCATATGACCCCGCATAAGGAATGGTTCTCCACATATGAGAAATATGATGGAGGTAATATTTACCTTGGAGACAACTCTACATATCCGATAGTTGGGAAAGGCAAGGTATTATTGTGTTTCAGTGATGGGAGAATTAAAACCCTCCCTGATGTTTATCATGTTCCTGGATTAGCTAGAAATTTGATTTCTATTTCAAAGCTGAATGATTTGGAAATGCATGTGACTTTTGACAAGCATGGTTGCAGATTGGTGAGAGGAAACTTGGTGGTAGCAAAGGGAAAGAGATTGGAAAACCTGATGGGTTGAATTATTGACTTCTTTTTATGTTGTTTTTATATGTTTTTAAAACCTCTTCATATGATCCTGCAGATACTTTAGAAACATCACCATTACTATATGCTATTTCTCATATACTTTTCAAAGACTTTAATCCTATATTGTTAATATGGAATATGGTGGTGATATTATCAAGTGGATGACTTAAAATATAAGTATGCATGCAATATAGATAGAATCCTATGGTTTAAATTGAAAGTTATTTTGTGTGCATATGTTTGGAGAATTAACCATGTGCAAAAAGGATGTGGCATCAAGGAAAGAGCAATTAAAGTGAGTTGCAGGATAGGGGAATTAAGTGAAGACAAATGGAGGATGAATCTGTACCATTATGGATTGGAATAAATGCAGAAAAGAAGACTTGTTCTAAACGCAGTCTATGAGTGGTTTTTCATACAAACCATTTCGTGAGAGTTCTTGTTTGAACAAGACTTTTCTTCTTTTGATCAGTTAGATTAATAAATCAATCATGAAACTAGTATCCTAGTATCTAGAGTTGGATTGATTGAAGATTAGTTAGTAGTTGCACAAAACTCTCCCATTTTTGTATAAGTTAGAGGGATGAGTTTGTTGCTAAGTGAGTTGCTTTTACTTTCCAGTTACTTAGTCGTTACTCTATTTTTTCAAATATCAATTATCTAGACATGTTTTGATTTGAATAAAATCTAAAGAAGATTTTGTTTATGATATGGAATGAATAGAACTACATGTTAAAAAGATGCATGAGTATCTGTAATTGATTTGATTTGATTTCAAGTTAAGTGAGTCAGTCCCCTGAGCCGGCCACTCAAGGTACTGATCCTCACTTCATTTATTTCCTCATTTCTTTTATGCATTCTTGTCAATCAATTTTTCATTTATGTATAAATGTAGTGTGAGTTCATTAGAATATGTTAATTGTTAAAATATAATAGTATGATCTATCAGCACATGCATGTTGTGTCTATTTGAAGTCCTCCGGAGGTTAGCACTAGTTCTTCTTTCACTTAAAATGTTTTGAGTTAATTCTATAATTTCCTGTTATTAATAGTCATCTACAACTTATGTTGAAGGTACCTATTGGTAATAATTTATGTTTAAGGTTACAGGATGTGCACCTCCCTAGAAATCCAGAAAATTTCCTAAGTGTTGGACCCTCTCTGTGTTTTGCTACATCATCAGGATATTTTCAAGGAAGGGGTCGCCATCATCATCATCATATTTCCATGCATCCACCTAATGCTTCTTGCGAGGGTCATTTCTCCTCATGTCCGGATATCCTGTGGGGGTCATCGTGCATTTGCTGACCCGACCTTTGCCGCGGGGTGATATTTTAACATCGGGTGATCTTAGTCAAGATCATCCTGATGTTGGCGCTATGAAATTTCTAAGTATGACCCACTTTTCATCGGGGTCATCATGTTTGAATATCAGGTGATCTTTGTTAAGATCACTCTGATGTTATTTTTTCACCTTATGTTTGTTCAACATAAGGATGCTGCTGATGTCATGTTCCTGCGGGGGTGATATCCACTTGTCTAATCAGCTTCATCATATTCCAAGGAAGGGGGTGATATTTTCAAGTATCAGTCATATTCATACATCACCCGATGTTACAATGGAGCTACAGTGCAGCATGATATTTGTGCATGGGGGTGATATTTCCAATTATTCGGTTATCTTCCGAATATCATCCTCGTGCCAACATGACGATGACATCATCCAAATTCGACGGGGTCATACTTAAAGTTTTCAATCTGACCCGACATTGTGATGTGATGCTGACATCATTCTTATGACAGGGTGATATCCGCTTTTCTGCCTGTCCGCATCATGATATTTCTGAAGGGGGGGTGATATTTTCATATCCGAATATCACCTTGATGTATGAATATGGTGGTGACGTCATTAGGATCCGAGGGGGGTCATATTTCTAACACTAGTCATCTTGTGGAAATCCCCTGATATTTGCAAATATGACGATGAAGTCATCTGGATATGAGGAGGTGTGCGATAGGTAGATATTTTGATGATGTCAGCAGGATATGACGGTGACGTCATCAGGATGTTCATCGGCCAAACATTTGGTATCGGCTAAGCAGGAGGATCTTCCTCCGATGCATCAGGTTGTGCCGATGAAGGTGAATATCAAGTTGATATCTCACATGAAGGTAAGGTTATCATTCAGATGATGATGCTGATGTCAGGGTGATATTGAGTATCTGGATATCATGCTACAAGATGATGATGACGAGGCTTATGCTAGTGTCATCGAGAGCAAAAGCACCGACATCATATATGCTCGCGACGTAGTATATAAAGTAATAGGAGGTTGCCGTGGGGTGCATGTGGGATAATTAGATCCTTCATGATTTGAAATATCAGGATGATACATTTTGGCGGGAAAGGTTTGCGATGCATAATATTCTGCATCTCCCAAGGCCGTGGGTTGGTACGCCATTAATGGCAGTTGTTGCAGAGGTATGGGCGATGACGTGAATGGTCAAACCGCCCAATTGAAGATGTGAATCCTAGGCAGCGGCGCACGGCTCGAGGCCTCCCCTGTCTCCTCCCCTGTCTGCTACATTCAATGCGTTGAGCGCCATTTTTCTCAATGTACTGTATCTGGCGAATTTCGGTCTACCATGTAATTAATGCGGAGGACCTTCCTTGCGATATTTTTAGGCAGGTTGTGTTTCTCATTTGGAGGTTGTTGAAAAACTGGACATATCTGGCTCTATAATAATACACAACTAGTTTTGGTTGCTCTGTGCAGGAGGTCTTGTGAGTTTATGTATCTCTTGTTGTATGTCTCATGCATGAATCTACTAATTTCAGGATTGATTTTATATGAGTAATGCTATATTTGCATGTGTTTTGTTAATTCTGTCTCCAATATTGCATGTGTCCTTCTTCTGAATCTAAATATCTAAGGGGTGTCTGGTATTCTAGAATATAGAATTCCTGTATTGAATGCTTGATTTTTCAACTTCTACTCAAAGGGTAGATTAAAGTGTTTTCAGATTAAGTGTTGGGAAGGATATACTGCAATAGGGATGCCATAAGTAGAGATAACTTAACACTCTGTATTGGGAGGTATCTGTAAGGCAGATATCACACAAATCCCCTTGAATTCCAGTTTTAGTGTGTTCATGCTGATCATTCACAGGTGTATGTCTACTGACTCCAAGCCCTGGATAGGCACCAGTCTAGCTCTGTGTTGAGGTTATACACTAGGTCCAGGTTTGCATCCACACATAAATCAAACTCATACTTCCAAATCAAACCATTAGGACCTTAGAAGTAGTTTAGGACCAAGATCCTCTGATTCACAACTAAACATAGGCCCAAAGCTAGCCCTTTGCACTTATCCTACAGTTTTGGTCTACTTACAGGAGGATTTTTCTGCTTTGTATCAACATCCTAAGCTAACTCACAAACATATTCTCATGGGTGTTGAATAGGGAATACCTCCCTAGGTTTTGTAGAGCCTGAAGAAGAAGAGGAGATAAAAATAGAGTCTATCTCCTATACTGTTGGCCCCTGGCCCAGAGATCCTGTTGATCACTGATGGCTACTTTGCAGGGAAATCTGGGAATGAACATCTAGTCAGGGAAAAAACCAACAGAAATTGGTGACTCTACTGGGGATTATACAGTAAAAGAACCCTAATTTAAAAGAAAATAGTTCCTAGTTATAGGTGGCGACTCCGAAGTAATCTCCCAACCAGTCAAAGTAAAATTTATATGTAGGGGAGAAGATCCCAATGTAATCCTTTATTTGAAGAGTTACCAGTAGAAAGAAGGATGATGTATAGAAGAAAAGGAACTGTCTCGGTCAGTCATGAGGGTTCCCCCAAGAATAATGATGATATTCAGGACTGTTGACATTTCTTCTGAATCAGCATTAGGGTTTGCCACTTCTAATGCACAGGCAGATTCAGCCAACTAAATACAGGAGGTTGCGTGAGCTGCCTCCCCTTCACTTTTGGTTCTGTCGCACCAAGGGGGGTATCCCTATAACTCAAGATGTAACCTTGACTAGCTCAAAGATAGAAGGATCTAACTTGACAACAACAGGCAGAATACTCTCATGTATGGACCAAGATCTGCATGATAGATCACAAGGCTGGCAACATTCTTGGACATGATGTCTGGTTGGGTATGAGAGCATGCAGGGGATTCCTAATCCTACTCCTACAACTAACAGGTGGAAGTATGAAGTGTTTTAGTTTGAATTTTGGATGCAAAGCTGGACATGGTGTATAACACAAGAACACAGCATGATTGGTGCCTATCCAGGGCTTGGAGTCGGTAGACATACACCTGTGAATGATCAGCATGAATAGCTAGAACTGGATTTCAGGGGGATACACATGATATCTGCCTTACAGATATCTCCCAATGAAGAGTGTTAAGTTATCTCTACTTATGGCATCCCTACTGCAGTATACCCTTCCCAATGTTCAACCTGAAAACAGTTTAATCTACCCCTTGAGCAGAAGTTAAAAGATCAGACATTCAACATAGGAATTCTATGCTCTAGAATCTAAACATTACGCAAATATCCAGATCCAAAAGAAGAATACATGCAATACTGGAGACAGAATTAACACAACACATGCTAAGATAGCATTACTCATATAAGATCAACCATGAAATCAGTGGATTCATGCCAAATCGTACAACAGGAGATACATAAACTCACAAGTTAGACTGTACAGAGCAACCAGATCAGCTGGTTTTGGATTACAGAGCCAAAAATCCTCAACTTTCAACAACCTTAAATGAAAAACACCGTCTGCCTTATATAGCAGGAGGGTGTATTCAGCATTGACTACCAGGTTGACCAAAAAGCCCGCCAGATACACAGTATCATAAAAATGGCGCTCAAACATTAATGCAGCAGGTAGGGGAGGAGACAGGAAGATTTTTCGAGCCCTGCACCACCGCCCATACCTCTGCAACAATCGCCATTAATGGCGCACCAACCCGCGGCCTTGGGAAAAACATCAGACAGTTAATTGCAACCATTTCCCGCCGAGATTCATCATCATGATATTTAATGCAGGATATCAATTATCCCACATGCACCCCGCAGCAACCTCATTAACACTTTATATACTAGGTCATGAGCATATATCATGTCGGTGCTTTTGCTCCTGACGACACTAGTATAAGCCTTCATCATCATCATCCTCCAGCAGCATGATATCCTGTTGCCCGAAATATCACCCTGACGTCAGCATCATACTGCAATATAACCTGCATGATATTTGCCCTCATCGGCACAACCTGATCCATCGGAGGAACATCCTCCTGCTGAGCCTATACCAAAAGTCTGGCCGATGAACATCCTGATGACATCATCATCATATTAACATTAGGATGATATTCGGAAGACAACCAGATATTTGGAAATATCATCCTGATGTGCAAATATCAGGTTGCACTGTAGCTCCTCTGTAAGATCGGGGCGATAGATGAATATGATGATGCTTGAAAAGATCACCCCCACTAGATAATGCACGAAGCCGGCAGGCGGATATCTCCTTGATATCAGCATCATCATGACGCTGGAACAAACATACACCCGAGTGATATTCAAAAATGAAAACATCACCCCCTCCTTCGGAAATATCATGATGCAGATAGGCAGAGAAAAAGATATCACCCTGATATAAGGATGACGTCAGCATCATCAGGATGAGAAACAACGAACATGAAGTGATACAACATCATCAGGATGATATTGACTAAGATCATCCTGACGTTCAAAATATGATGACCCCAGTGAATATCGGGTCACACTTAGAACTCTTCAACAACATCATCAGGATGATCCTAACCAAGATCACCCGATGATAGAAATATCACCCCGGCGAAAAATCATGAAGGCAAAAAATATGATGACCCTCGCAAGCAACACGGCGATAACTGGAAATATGATGATGATGACGACGACCCTTAAGAAAAAACAAGTCAGGTCGCACAACTCAAAGAATAACCCCTTCAGAATATCGGGGCAACATCATCATCATGTCTGGGCAAGGTGATAATTGGAAGATCACCGGATACTTGAGAAATCACCCCCGCAAGCAAATCAGGGCGCACTGTAGCTCATCAGCATCATCAGGATAATAACCAAACATCACCCGATAGTGAAATATGATGATGACGATGAGAAACCGGTCGACGGAGAACATGATGATGCTGACCACCATCAAAGAAAATATGATGATGATGACCTCCTCCTCAGGAAAATATGATGCTGCAGCTGAAAAATGCTGAGGAGGTCCAACACTTAGAACATTTTTTGGATACTTAGGGAAAACGCCTACATGAAAATTGCTCAAAAAACTGCCAGTCAATTCAGGCGCTAACAAGGACAACCTTAGGCCATCAGGACAGCATGTGCCTTATTTTTCAAATGCAGAAGCTGATATCCAAGGTGCATATGAGAGGCAATAGGGTGGTAGTTTAAGAATGAGGTCAGAGGTGTTCCAAGAATGCCCTTTCTTAGACCTTGGTGAAAGATTTGAAGAGGTAGAATCTCCAAGGGATGATGAAGATGATGACCAGAATGGTATGAGACCATCTACTTCCATGCCTAAAGAAGAACAGTTAGCTGAAGAAATCAAAAGCCTAAGAGCAGAATTAGAATATCTACAAGCAATGAAAGCTAGAGATGACATGAGACAGAAAGTGTAAGCTTTAAGGACTGCTCAGAATGATTCAGTTCCTACCCTTGAAAATGCAAATATGCAGAGGTGAGGTACAACATCAACATAATGATCAAAGATAGAATGTAAATGATGCCAGAGTACCATTGAACAATGTAAGAAATCAGAACGTAAACAAAAATATTAATGCTAATCAGTTTGATAGACAACCCATGCAGCTAGATAGATATAGACAGCTGGTTTTTGATGGTATTCCTAGTTATCCTAACCCCATTGACAAGCATGTAAGGCTTCAAGTGCCAAAGTTTCCAGGAAATAATACTGTGTCAGGGGAGGATCATTTGAAAGCTTTCCAAAATATCATGGACAACTTTGAGGTTGAGCATGAGGATGTCTTTATGAAGTCATTCATGCAATCTTTGGTCGATGAGGCTAGAGAATGGTACAAAAATCTACCTGATCGGAGCATTTCATCATGGGATGATTTCAAAAGGATGTTTAAGGAGCAATATGGTGATAAAACTGACCCTAGCTTCTTTGTAAATGAATTCACTAGTATCACTAAGGGGTCAAATGAGCAGGTTGCAGATTTTAATGCAAGATTTACTAAAGTGTTGAACAAATTGCCACATCACATGAGGCCAAATGAACCTATGTGCATAATATTATATATAAATGCTTTTGATGCCAAAACTGCATATGGGTTAAGAGATAAAGGTCCTGCTACTCTCAGGGATGCTTTCAAGGTAGCAATAAATATTGAGAATAACAAGAAAGCATCAGGCAAGACAAATAGGAGGGATGATGTGAAAATTCTGCAGAATCCAAACAAACCTCAGAATGTTCAAGGTAATACATCTACCCCTGAAGACAAAATTGATAAACTGGCAAATGTTGTTAAGGACCTAAGCTATAGATTGGCTAGAAGTGAAAAAGGGATAGGTCTTGATAGGCAAGTTTACTAAATACAAGAAAAAAGGCCATCATTGCATGATATGCCATATAATACCAATTGGCATAATGGTAAACCTGTATTTCCACTTAACAACACAAATCAGAGAACTCCACACACCAAAGAAACTCCTGATCCTTTGAAGAGAGCTGTAAATATTGCTGATGATACTCCATGGTGCATAATCTGTCAGATGCCACATTCACAGTCACAATGCATGATTGCTCAATCTCTGTATGATAATGTTGTTTCTTGTGATGAATGTAACGAGCCACATTATGTACAGGATGATGATGTTAATATGCTGTCCATAAGCAGGGAGCACCCTTCTCATAATGCAGATGAGAGTACAGATGATGAGATTCAGGCCTGTCAGCAGGTTTTCTATGATGAAGATAATGAAGATAATTATGTGTATGCTCAGGGCTCACACAACTTCTTGAGTAACCTGCAGAGACCTTCTGATGAAGAGATTAGAGCTCTCACAGCTGCAGCAGTGGCCCAAGTCAAAAGCAATTATAACCTCAGAGGCAAAGCTCAGGTAAGCAACTCACACCAACCAGAGAGTACTTTCACAAGCCAGCCAGTGCATAGTCATAAAGGAACTGAACCACAAAAGAAATAGTGGGATAACAACAAGCAAAATTTTAAGCAAAAGACAGGTCATGATTTCCACAAACCAGAGAATAGACCAAAGCAAAAGTTCCCAAAACAAGAATGACAGTCAAGCAGCCATAAGGACTAAAGCTAAATCATCTCAGGATAGAAGCAAAACCATGGAGCAAGCTACAACTGTCATACAAAGTTATGCTCCATTTGATATCACTCAAATCCTCTCTCAGGTAAAGGTTTCTGTCCCATTAATGGAACTTATGAAGGCTGAAGAGATCAAGAATAGGACAGTATCCCTAATTTCTGGGGTGCCTTGTCAAGCTAATCAAAATGATGAGGCCCAAGGTAAGAAGCGGGCCTTGTGCAATTAAGAGGATGAAGTCCCTAAAGTATATCTGGGGGTGACCATGACTAAATGCCCATCACAAGTGGAACCATTCTATGTCTCCCTTGTTATCAATGGGAAAGTAATCAGAAATTGTATGCTTGACTCAGGAGCATCCATAAACATTATGCCTCTGGCTATCATGCAACAAGCTGGATTGAAAATAGACAAGGCATGTGGAAAATGTTATGCTATGGATGCCAGAGAGGTACCTGTTATTGGAATCATGAAACATGTAGATTTCAGACTGGCATCATATCCTGAAAAGACCTACAAAATGAACATAACGGTGGTTGACATCAGGCCACAGTATGGTATGCTGTTGTCAAGAAGGTGGGCAGCACTCATTGGTGGGAGTATGCAACTGGACCTGTCATATGCCATGATTCCAATGAATGGCAGGGATGTCAGGCTAGTTAGAGAAGAAAGGTCATCAGAGACAGTGGAGGACCAAGAATCAGAAGAACACATCTGTTTTGTAGACACTGACTGTGAGAATCAAATGACCAAGAAGACAAAGGGGGAGAAACCTGCATTCAAGAGCTGGACCAGCAGGGTCTATGGACCATGTATTTTGATGGAGCTTGTGCAAAGGAAGGCTCTAGAGGTGGAGTTGTTTTCCTGTCTCCAACTGGTAAGCTCCTCAAATTCTCCTTCTTGCTAAGATTTGCTTGTACAAACAACATTGCAGAGTATGAAGCCTTACTCTTAGGCTTAAATATAGCTCTCAAACATGGAATCAAGATGCTAAGGGTATTTGGGGATTCTGAGTTAATTGTATCCCAAATTAGAGATAGGTATGCTTCAAAGAACAAAAGATTAAAACAATACAAGCATGTTGTCTAGGATACAATTGAACTATTTGATGCATTTTCAATAGGCTGGATAGAGAGATCAAAAAATGTCATGGCTGATTTCTTAGCCAATATAGCAATAAGGCCAGATGACATCACTCTATCAGATGTCACAAATGTTGAGGTGAAAATCAGACCTGCAGTACCAGAGAACATATGCAGTTGGCAAGTGTTTGATGATGATAAGGACTTGTTAAGATTTTTGCACTGCATAGATGAATATGAGAACCAAGAAATTGATTTTTAAAATTTTGTAGAAATTGTAGATGGAAAAGAAACTCTTATGGGGAAAGAAGTAATTCAACGAAAGACTAACAAAATCCCTAAAGGGTTGGTAGCTTTAGAAAGAGCTTTTGACAATAGAGACCAATTGGTCACAAAGACATTTCCAACAAATAAAAATGACTTAGAGGAGATAAATTTGGGGACATCTCAAGCCCCCAAGAAGGTATACATTGGCAGACAGCTCAAACCACACATCAGGAGCATGCTGATAGCATTGCTGAAAAGGTATAAGCGTGTCTTTGCTTGGTCATATGAAGACCTCAAAGCTTACAGAAAAGATCTATTCCAGCATGAAATTCCTTTGAAGCCTGGAGCTAAACCATTTAGACAAAAACAAAGGCCTATCAACCCCACCTTGGCTCCAAAAATGCAAGAGGAGCTTAAGAAACTTAGGGAAGCTGGAATCATTGTGCCTATTAGACATTCAACTTGGGTGTCTAACCTTGTCCCAATTAGAAAAAAGAATGGTGATATTAGGCTTTGTGTTGACTTTAGAAATTTGAATGTATCCTCCTTAAAGGATAATTACCCAATGCCTAATATGGAGGTCATGTTACAGAAGGTGACTAGTTGTGAACTCCTATCCATGATGGATGGATTTTTAGGATACAATCAGGTGAAGGTAAAGGAATTAGAACAATACAAGACCACCTTCACCACTCCATGGGGAACTTATGTGTATGTGAGGATGCCATTTGGACTAACAAATGTAGGTGCTACATTTCAAAGAGCAATGGATGTTGCTTTTGCAGGATTGATTGACTCAATTCTGGTTGTATATCAGGATGATCTAAATGCCTATTCTAAGAAGGAAGAGCAGCATTGTATACACTTGGAGCAGATTTTCATAAGAGCACTAGAGTATGGCATTTCTCTAAATCCAAAGAAGTGTGCTTTTGGGGTAGTTGAAGGAAGGCTCCTGGGGCACATAGTTTCCAAGGATGGAGTCAGGATTGATCCTGGTAGGGTAGAAGCAATTGACAGAATTCGGATCCCTAAGACAGTAAAAGGTGTTCAGTCCTTCTTTAGACAAATTAACTTTGTTAGAAGATTTGTGCCAAACTTTGCAGAAACCACAAGAGAAATTTCCAAGATGTTGAAGAAAGGTGCAACTGTCACATGGAAGGATAAGGCAACTAAATCATTTCAAAACATAAAGGAGGCAATAAAAATGGCTCCTGTGCTGAAATCTCCTAATTTTTCTAAGCTATTTCAATTGTTTTCATTTGCTTCTTTCCATATTGTTGCTGCGTGTCTGCTACAGAAAAATGAGGATGGTTTTGAGCAGCCTATAGCTTTCTTCAGTATGTCCTTACAGGCTGCTGAATTGAAGTATGACATCATGGAGAAACAAGCATATGCACTAGTCAGAGCAATCAAGAGTTTTAGGCCATATCTGGTAGGGTCTCAAATAGTTGCATATGTGCCTCATGCAGCAGTCAAAGATATCTTCACTAAGCAGGAGGTGACTGGAAGAAGGTGCAGATGGATAAACAAATTGCAAGAGTTCAATATTGAAATATAGATTACTAAATTAGTAAGAGGACAAGGCTTAACAAAATTGATGGCAGAGTCAAACTTAGAGGCATGCCAAGTGAATGAAGTGCACAATGAAGTTATAAATATGCTAGAATCTGAGTGGTACAAGGACATAGTATATTATTTGAAAAACTTGAATTGTCCTTCCCACCTCAGTGATATTCAGAAGAGAACTTTGAAGCTGCAAGCTATTAAATACATCATTGTTCAAGGAGAATTGTATTGGAGAAATCATGATGGTGTATTACTCAAATGTGTGGATGAAAACCAGGCCAAGGACATTCTAAATGACAGACACCATGGAGTGTGTGGTGGACATTATCCTGCTTATACAACATCCCACAAAGTCCTCAGAGCTAGTTACTGGTGGCCAACTCTTTTCTCAGATGCACATAGAATGATAAGAAAGTGTGACCCTTGCCAAAGGTTCTTAGGAAAGCTAAGATATGATGGTGCATTGCCCCTCAGGACTATAACTGTGGAAGCTCCATTTGAGCAATGGGGAATTGATTTCATAGGGGAAATTTTAGAGAAATTTAGTGGAGGGCATAGTTGGATTCTGGTTGCCACTAACTACTTCACTAAATGGATTGAGGCTATCCCTACTAAAAAGGCTACAAGTAGGGTGGTGATGGATTTTATCCTAGAGAATATTATTATCAGGTTTGGGGTACCAGTCAAGCTAATCATAGATAATGCAATGTGCTTTAAATCAGGTGAATTTGTTAATTTTTGCAATAAATATGGAATTGACTTGTCTCACACATCACCATACCATCCACAGGGAAATGGTCAAGCAGAATCAAGCAACAAAAGCCTAATGAAAATCATCAAGAGGATAATGGATAAAAATAAGAAATCCTGGGATTCAAAACTGAAGTTGGCATTATGGGCTAATAGGGTGACAGTGAAAAGAGCCACTGGAAGGTCACCTTATGAATTAGTGTATGGTGTAGCAGCTCGATTGCCTGTGAATAACCTCCTGCCAGTTTACAAGTTCATACAAGAGAATGATGGGGAGGTTAATGATTCAATGACTGAAAGGATCAATCAGCTGGTTGAGCTAGATGAAATCAGGGTAGAGGCACAAAAAATAAACATCAAGAAACAACAAAAGGTGAAGTATCTATTTGATAAAAGGGTTACAGAGAGAGGTTTTCAGATAGGTGATATGGTCCTTATGTGGAATGCAAGGAACCAGGATAAGGGTAAACATGGCAAATTTGAACCCTTGTGGACAGGCCCATATCAAATTAGCAATATCTATGGAGGAGACTCCTACTTTCTCCAAGCCCTAAATGGTGAACTAATGGAATTGTCGGTGCACAACAAATTTCTTAAAACCTTTTTCACATAAATGAGTAACTTGTGTGCACAATGTAGTATAGTTGTAAATATTTTGTACATACCTTGTGTGGTCGGTCCTGTTTTGAATTTTGGGTTTTATCTGGTCTGCCTCGGAGAGGTCTGGTTCTCACTGCAGTCTTGCACCTGCACGTCCCCAATCAGAGCCTATGTTGGTAATAATTTATGTTTAAGGTTACAAGATGTGCACCTCCCTAGAAATCCAGAAAATTTTCTAAGTGTTGGACCCTCTCTATGTTTTACTGCATCATCAGGATATTTTCAAGGAAGGGGTCTGTTGGATTTAAGGCATACAACTGAGAGGGGGGGGGGTGAATCAGTTGTATAAAACTTCTTGTTCTTTCAAACACTTCATTCTTCGTTGTTAGTTAACAGCATATCAATTAATCATCCATGAAAGCATAATACATAAACACAAGAGCAGATAAACATCAACACATTGAACACCAAGATTTTGACGTGGAAAACCCGGTTAAGGGAAAAACCACGGGGTGATTAACCCAAGGATTATTCTCTGTTAGAAGAATAAGAAAAAGAATGGCACTTGCCAATTAGGGCTCACTGCCCGAGCACACTGCTCACAAAGAGGCCCACTGCCTACAAGGAGACACACTGTCTACAAAGTGATAAGAATCACAATCTTGAACTAGAGAATGACATCTCTACCATGTCCGGATCAGTTCCATTTAAGCCCAAAACCTCTGCTCTGCCTTTCGCACTTCTCTTCGCTATGCCACACTCATCCACACAATCCACACTCTGAAATGAACTCACAAACCGTTATTTATACAAGACATCGACTTAGGAACAACCATCTAAGTCGGCAAACAACCATAAGAGTATCCGCAAGATGAATAACACATCCGGTCGGCCACCACAAGAACATTCGCAGGATGAACAACTCATCCGGTCGGCTAAACAGAGCAAGAACTTCATCCGGAAGAATAACTTCAATTCTGGGCTCTACTATCAATGCGGACCAACAACACAACCTCAACATGATCCAAGAACCTTCACAAGCCTGCCTGAATGACCAGGTACATCCGCACTTTCTTTACTTACTGGAATCTCTTCTCTTCCTTATCCGGAACTTCAAGAACACTGTCTATCGCCACTGTCATAATGCAAGAGGTACTTTCAGACCTCCAAATCATACACAACTTGAGATGGCACATCACAAGGACATCCCAAAGACTCCTTCCAATCCGTAGATTAGGATTATACAGTTCCGGACCTCACCGGACCTTTTTGTGATCCTCTGTCACCTCTGAGTACTTGTCGGAACCGGTTCTACACCGACAGCCACAACTCCTTCAGATCTTCATGCGGACCTCTGAAATCTTAACTGAAGCATCTCAAGACTCATATCTACAAACCCTTTAATCCGCATCCTCCGGTTCTCAACCTATACAATACATTTGCCTTCTTCTCATCACGGTTCTTCACTGTTCCTGACTGAGGCTAATTTTCTCAATATCCTCAGCACACAGCTCATCCAATCCTTCTTGTCAATGCAATATGAGTATGTTGACATCAATGACAACACTAGCTCACCTCATACTTGCAACAATCTCCCCCTTTGTCATTGATGGCAACATATGATGTGAAAAACCATCAAGACAAGAACTTCTCCTTTCTGTCACAGCTCCCCCTATCAACAACAACTTTTCACATGTCTTCTCTTCCTTTACTACTCCCCCTTTGATCATCAACCACTTGTTTTTCACATGTCTTCTCTCCCCCTTTGACATCAATGGCAAAGGGCTCATACTTGCAATTCTCATACATCAGAATCATACCAGCTGCTCCCCCTTAGTTGCAGCTCCCCATCATCAATCCGGATCACAAGATATGACTGTGATATCCACCGGACTGATGCACATCAGTGCATCCTAGTTCATCACCGGAGGGGCCATGACCCCTAACTTCTCCCAGAGATATTCAAAAGAGTCCTTGGGAAGAGGTTTAGTAAAGATATCTGCAATCTGATCCTTTGAGGGAACATACTCCAATCTGACTTCTTCCTTGTTCACTTGTTCTCTCAAAAAGTGAAACTTGATAGATATGTGCTTAGTCTTAGAATGCAATACCGGATTCTTAGAAATATTAATTGCACTTGAATTATCACAGAAAATTGTGATAGGCTCCTCATATTCAACTTTAATGTCTCTTAGCATCTGCTTCATCCATAAGATTTGAGTGCAACTACCTGCTGCTGCAATGTATTCTGCTTCAGTTGTAGACAGAGATATTGCATCTTGTTTCTTGCTTAGCCAAGAAACCAATCTCTTCCCCAAAAAGAATGCTCCACCACTAGTGCTCTTCCGGTCATCCACATCTCCTGCCCAATCTGCATCTGTGTAAGCATGAAGAGAGAAATCCGGATCTCTAGGGTACCATAGACCATACTCAACTGTTCCTTTCAGGTACCTAAAAATTCTTTTGATTGCCACAACATGAGATTCTCTAGGATCAGCCTAGAATCTTGCCACAAGACCAACAGCCTGCATTATATCTGGTCTAGTCTGAGTGAGATACAACAATCCACCAATCATTGATCTATACTTTGTCTAATCTACCTTTGGGGAGTCATCATCTTTGCTCAACTTACATCCGGTTGCCATGGGAGTGTTCATTGGTTTTGAATCTTCCATACCATATTTCCTTAACAATTCTTTCACATATTTGGTCTGAGAAATGAAGATTCCTTTCTTTGTTTGAGTAATTTGCAGACCCAAGAAGAAATTCATTTCACCAAGCATAGACATTTCAAACTCACTTTTCATCTGATTTGCAAAAGTTTTGCACATACTATCTCTTCCTCCAAAAATGATATCATCCACAAACACTTCAACAATCAAAATGTTTTCATGAACAATTTTGAAATATAAGTTACTGTCAGCAGTACCTTTGTTGAATCCAATCTGCACAAGATGCTTATCCAACCTTTCATACCATGCTCTTGGGGCTTGCTTTAGTCCATACAATGATTTCTTCAACTTGCAGACCATATCATCATTATCAGATAATTGAAATCCATCCGGTTGTTCAATGTAAACTTCTTCTTCCAGATCACCATTTAGGAAAGCAGACTTGACATCCATCTGATATACCTTGAAGTCTTTGAAGGCAGCAAATGCAAGAAATAATCTGACTGCTTCAATTCTTGCCACCGGAGCAAAGGTCTCTTCAAAGTCAATTCCTTCTATTTGAGAGTAGCCTTTGCAGACTAATCTAGCTTTGTTTCTGATAACTTCACCAGCTTCATTCAGTTTGTTCCGGAAGACCCATTTGGTTCCAATCATATTCCTGTCTCTAGGTCTGGGAACAAGATCCCAAGTATGATTTTTCTTAATTTGCATTAATTCATCTTTCATTGCTTTAGTCCAGTTTTCATCATTGCAGGCTTCATTTACTGTTTTAGGTTCAATCTTTGAAATCAGACAACATTCATCCTGATTTTGAGCAACATTCCTTCTAGTTTGCACACCTTTGCTTCTGTCACCTATGATCTGATCTTCAGAGTGGTTTAGTCTTACATACCTTAGAATTTTGGGAATATCCTACACTATTGCTCCTTGATCAGGTTCATTCTGACCTATTTCTTCTTCCTGATTTACTGGATCAAGTTGATTCTGACTTACCGGAGGGGATTGAGTCCCTTGAACCTGAACATCATCTTGATCATCTTCATCAAACTCATAAAATCTTGAAGGCTTCTCAATTCCTTCATCAACTTTCACATTGGTGCTTTCTATCATCTTCCTCAATCTCTTATTGTAACACCGGTATGCTTTGCTTTGAGTGGAGTAGCCCAAGAAAATTCCTTCATCACTTCTAGCATCAAACTTTCCTAGATCTTCATCTCTTTTAATATAACACTTGCTACCAAATACTCTGAAATATTTCACAGTAGGAGTGATGCCAAACCAGAGTTCATAGGGGGTCTTACCGGTGTTGTTTCTGATTTGAACTCGATTGAGAGTGTAGACTGCAGTGCTGATAGCTTCTTTCCAAAACATCTGAGGAAAATTTTCTTCCAACATCATTGTCCTGGCAGCTTCCTGGATGGTCCGGTTCTTTCTTTCAACTACTCCATTCTGCTGTGGAGTCCTAGGAGCAGACAATTGTCTCCTTATACCCTGCTTCTCACAAAAGTCAATGAACTCACCAGATGTAAATTCACCACCTCTATCAGACCTTAGACACTTTAGTTTCAATCCGGTTTGATTCTCTACCATAGCTTTGAAGATTTTGAACTTCTCAAATGCTTCTGTTTTTTCTTTTAGAAAGGTAACCCACATCATCTGGGAATGATCATCAATTAACAACATGAAATATCTGTCACCTTGTAGACTCTTGATTCTTGTCAGACCACAGAGATCAGTATGTACTAATTCCAACAATCCGGTAGAAGACTGATCTTTGCTTTTGAAAGAGACTCTACTCTGTTTACCTAGCTGACATTCTTTGCACAAACTATTTGTAGGTTTCACCAATTTTGGAAGGTCTCTTACAGCCTGAATATTGCTTATCTTGATGATGTTATCAAAATTCACATAACACATTCTTCTATGCCATAACCAACTCTGATCAACTTGAGCAAACAGACAACTTTTGTTTGAACCAACCAGATGAAAGATATTACCTTTTGTTTGAGCACCGGATGCAATTTTAGTTCCGGAGCTTGTAAAGATTCTGCATTTTCCATTCTTGAACCGGAGATCATAGCCTTTGTCCACTAACTGACCAACACTGAGAAGATTGTGCTTCAATCCTTCAACATATAGTACATTACCTATTTTGCTCTTTCCATCAAATGAAATAGTTCCCCTACCTCTGATTCTGCCAGCAGAATTGTCACCAAACTTTACCATTCCTCCTTCATACCTTTCCAAATCTAAGAACTTATTCTTGTCACCAGTCATATGGTGAGAACATCCACTATCAATAACCCAATCATCCTTTTCTTCCACTTGAGCAGCCAAAGCTCTCTCCACAACCTTGTGATTGACAGATTCAGAGGATATTGAATCTTCTTCCTTGATGGCAATAAACACCCATTCATTTCCGGATTTGCTTTCTAGTTCTGATTCATCATCTGTTACTCCTTCATTGTCATCTTCTTCATGAACATAATAGCAGTTCTTTTGAAACCTTTGTCTGTTAGTATTAGACCTTGCGGATCTTTCCGGACATCTTGAAGCAAAATGACCAATCTTATTGCAGTTGAAACACTTAAAGGGTAGTTTTCCTTCATACTTACCAGATCCTCTTGGCAGTCTCTTTGCAATGATGGCTTCAAGTTGAGCTGTTTCTGCTTCTTCTTCTTCCATGTCTCTTCTTGCTTGATCATACCATGACATCTTCCTTGATGAGTTTTCTCCCAGATCAAATCTCTGTTTGCCTTTCATATAGGCACTGGCTTTGAAAGCAGATTTAGTCTTGGGAGGATCATCTCCAAACTTGGTCATTTCAAATGCAGCTAGTTTGCCAGCCAGTTGTTCTCTTGTGATAGTTGTGTGGGCTCTGAATTCATCAATGGCAGCAACCTTGATTTTCTAGGCAGCAGGAAGGGATCTTAGGATTTTGCAGACAATTTCATTTTCATCTAGAGTTCCACCAGCATTTCTAATTCCACATACCAGCTCATTCACTCTTGGCATAAAGGTAGTGATGTTTTCATCATCTCTCATCTTCAATCTTTCAAATTTCCCTTTCAGACTTTGCAACCTTGCACTTTTGACAAACTCATCTCCTTCATACAGAAGTTCCAGTTTAGTCAGGATCTCATATGCAGTTGGTAGGTCAATAACATTTGAGAGATCTGAATCATTCAATGCGCTTAGTAGGGCTTCCTTGGTCCGCAGATTATTTTCAGCATCTGTGATTTCATTCAGAGTTGTCGGACCACCTTGTGGAGGTACATATGGTTTTGAGACCATAGCCAAGTATGCTTTTCCCATACATTCCAAGTGACACTTCATGCGACCTTTCCAGAGAGTGAAGTTGGTTCCATCGAACTTCAGACTATCCTTCTTGTATGACGACATCCTGGATCTCCTCAAGCAGTTAAGCTCCTTTCAGAGGAACCTGACTCTGATACCAATTGTTGGATTTAAGGCATACAACTGAGAGGGGGGGGGTGAATCAGTTGTATAAAACTTCTTGTTCTTTCAAACACTTGATTCTTCATTGTTAGTTAACAGCATATCAATTAATCATCCATGAAAGCATAATACATAAACACAAGAGCAGATAAACATCAACACATTGAACTCCAAGATTTTGACGTGGAAAACCCGGTTAAGGGAAAAACCACGGGGTGATTAACCCAAGGATTATTCTCTGTTAGAAGAATAAGAAAAAGAATGGCACTTGCCAATTAGGGCTCACTGCCCGAGCACACTGCTCACAAAGAGGCCCACTGCCTACAAGGAGACACACTGTCTACAAAGTGATAAGAATCACAATCTTGAACTGGAGAATGACATCTCTACCATGTCCGGATCAGTTCCATTTAAGCCCAAAACCTCTGCTCTGCCTTTCGCACTTCTCTTCGCTATGCCACACTCATCCACACAATCCACACTCCGAAATGAACTCACAAACCGTTATTTATACAAGACATCGACTTAGGAACAAACATCTAAGTCGACAAACAACCATAAGAGTATCCGTAAGATGAATAACACATCCGGTCGGCCACCACAAGAACATTCGCAGGATGAACAACTCATCCGGTCGGCTAAACAGAGCAAGAACTTCATCCGGAAGAATAACTTCAATTTCGGGCTCTACTATCAATGCGGACCAACAACACAACCTCAACATGATCCAAGAACCTTCACAAGCCTGCCTGAATGACCAGGTACATCCGCACTTTCTTTACTTACTGGAATCTCTTCTCTTCCTTATCCGGAACTTCAAGAACACTGTCTATCGCCACTGTCATAATGCAAGAGGTACTTCCGGACCTCCAAATCATACACAACTTGAGATGGCACATCACAAGGACATCCCAAAGACTCCTTCCAATCCGCAGATTAGGATTATACAGTTCCGGACCTCACCGGACCTTTTTGTGATCCTCTGTCACCTCTGAGTACTTGCCAGAACCGATTCTACACCGACAGCCACAACTCCTTCAGATCTTCATGCGGACCTCTAAAATCTTAACTGAAGCATCTCAAGACTCATATCTACAAACCCAATAATCCGCATCCTCCGGTTCTCAACCTATACAATACATTTGCCTTCTTCTCATCATGGTTCTTCACTGTTCCTGACTGAGGCTAATTTTCTCAATATCCTCAGCACACAGCTCATCCAATCCTTCTTGTCAATACAATATGAGTATGTTGACATCAATGACAACACTGGCTCACCTCATACTTGCAACAGGGTCGTCATCATCATCATCATATTTCCATGCATCCACCTGATGCTTCTTGTGAGGGTCATTTCTCCTCATGTTCAGATATCTTGTGGGGGTCATCATGCATTTGCCGACCCGACCTTTGCCGCGAGGTGATATTTTAACATCGAGTGATCTTAGTCAAGATCATCCTGATGTTGGCTCTATGAAATTTCTAAGTATGACCCACTTTTCATTGGGGTCATCATGTTTGAATATCGGGTGATCTTTGTTAAGATCACTCTGATGTTATTTTGTCACCTTATGTTTGTTCAACATCAAGATGCTGCTGATGTCATGTTCCTGTGGGGGTGATATCCACTTGTCTAATCGGCTTCATCATATTCCAAGGAAGGGGGTGATATTTTCAAGTATCAATCATATTCATACATCACCCCGATGTTACAATGGAGCTACAGTGCAGCATGATATTTGTGCATGGGGGTGATATTTCCAATTATTCGGTTATCTTCCGAATATCATCCTCATGCCAACATGACGATGACGTCATCCAAATTCGATGGGGTCATACTTCAAGTTTTCAATTTGACCCGACATTGTGATGTGATGCTGACGTCATTCTTATGACAGGGTGATATCCACTTTTCTCCCTGTCTACATCATGATATTTCTGAAGGGGGGGTGATATTTTCATATCCGAATATCACCCCGATGTATGAATATGGTGGTGATGTCATCAGGATCCGAGGGGGGTCATATTTCTAACACTAGTCATCTTGTGGAAATCCCCCGATATTTGCAAATATGACGATGACGTCATCCGGATATGAGGAGGTGCGCGATAGGCAGATATTTTGATGACATCAGCAGGATATGATGGTGACGTCATCAGGATGTTCATTGGCCAGACATTTGGTATCGGCTAAGCAGGAGGATCTTCCTCCGATGCATTAGGTTGTGCCGATCAAAGGTGAATATCAGGGTGATATCTCACATGAAGGTAAGGTTATCATGCAGATGATGATGCTGACGTCAGGGTGATATTGAGTATCCGGATATCATGCTACAAGATGATGATGACGAGGCTTATGCTAGTGTCATCGGGAGCAACAGCACCGACATCATATATGCTCGTGACCTAGTATATAAAGTAATAGGAGGTTGCAGCGGGTTGCATGTGGGTTAATTAGATCCTGCATGATTTGAAATATCAGGATGATACATTTTGGCAGGAAAGGTTTGTGATGCACAGTATTATGCATCTCCCAAGGTCGCGGGTTGGTACGCCATTAATGGCAGTTGTTGCAGAGGTATGGGCGATGACGTGAATGGTCAAACCGCCCAATTGAAGATGTGAATCCCTAGGCGGCGGCGCATGGCTCGAGGCCTCCCCTGTCTCCTCCCCTATCTGCTGAATTCAATGCGTTGAGCGCCATTTTTCTCAATGTACTGTATCTGGCAAATTTTGGTTTGCCATGTAATTAATGCGGAGGACCTTCCTTGCGATATTTTTAGGCAGGTTGTGTTTCTCATTTGGAGGTTGTTGAAAAACTGGACATATCTGGCTCTGTAATAATACACAACTAGTTTTGGTTGCTCTGTGCAGGAGGTCTTGTGAGTTTATGTATCTCTTGTTGTATGTCTCATGCATGAATCTACTAATTTCATGATTGATTTTATATGAGTAATGTTGTATTTGCATGTGTTTTGTTAATTCTGTCTCCAATATTGCATGTGTCCTTCTGAATCTAGATATCTAAGGGGCGTCTGGTATTCTAGAATATAGAATTCCTGTATTGAATGCTTGATTTTTCAACTTCTGCTCAAAGGGTAGATTGAAGTGTTTTCAGATTAAGTGTTGGGAAGGATATACTGCAATAGGGATGCCATAAGTAGAGATAACTTAACACTCTGTATTGGGAGGTATCTGTAAGGCAGATATCACACAAATCCCCTTGAATTCCAGTTTTAGTGTGTTCATGCTGATCGTTCACAGGTGTATGTCTACTGACTCCAAGCCCTGGATAGGCACCAGTCTAGCTCTGTGTTGAGGTTATACACTAGGTCCAGGTTTGCATCCACACATAAATCAAACTCATACTTCCAAATCAAACCATTAGGACCTTAGAAGTAGTTTAGGACCAAGATCCTCTGATTCACAACTAAACATAGGCCCAAAGCTAGCCCCTTTGTACTTATCCTACAGTTTTGGTCTACTTACAAGAGGATTTATCTGCTTTGTATCAACATCCTAAGCCAACTCACAAACATATTCTCATGGGTGTTGAATAGGGAATACCCCCTGGGTTTTGCAGAGCCTGAAGAAGAAGAGAAGATAAAAATAGAGTCTATCTCCTATACTGTTGGCCCGTGGCCCAGAGATCCTGTTGATCACTGATGGCTACTTTGTAGGGAAATCTGGGAATGAACATCCAGTCAGGGAAAAAACCAACAGTACCCATAGCAACTAGATTTTAAACTATTTTTATTGTTCTTACAGTTTTGTGAATTTCAGCAGACTAGGCTAATCAGAATAGGTTTGAATGGGATAGTTAGGAGGATTTGAGCCCATAAAGGCACATACAGTGCAGTACCATCATAATATTATGCTCCTTGGTTGATGGTTTAATGTAGGAAGTACAATGATAGAGTGGACTGTTCATATAGGTTTTCCCCTGAATTATGTTAAGTCTACAATGCATTAGTTTTTCCTCTACATTTTTGGCACCGTTGTCGAGGATGGTGCTACTTTTATAGGCTCAATTGTCCAATTTACATGGTTTAAGTTTTAATTTAAGCATTAGGATTGATAACTTCACTCTACACAAACATCCAAAATCAAACTAACATTGTGTAGGACCGCTGGTATACAAAAGCTAAAACTTCTATATGCGAAGGCAGAGAGACAACCAAGGCAGATTTCTCCCTTCAAATTATCAAGCTCTAGAAGATATTGCTGATCTTACCAATTATCAAGTGGGACTTGCTGCAAGTGAAGGATTTGTTCCTCCATCTTCATCAACATCTTCATCATCTTCTTCTACAACTACAGAAGGGACCTTTAGAACCATGGCAAAAGCAGCGGTGGATGATCCACCACCAGAGCAGGCAACATTTGAGTTCCCCATCACTGATAGGAGAGGCTTGCAGTGCTGAAAAACATTCCACCTTCAGCATTACTAGCTTTCTATGGCTTAGTGACAGAGGCCCCAAACACGTTTCTGTTTGAGTTTGATATTGTATGGAAGCTATGACTACACTACAGATGCTCATAGGCTTAAACTCTTTCTTGCCACTCTCAAGGATGTATCCCTGAGATGGTTTATGGGTCTAGGAAGAGATGTTATCCTAGACTAGGATACAATGAAGGAGAAATTCTTGGAAAAATACCAAGATTACTGCCGAGGACATGACAGGAGGAGAGATGACATCTTTAGGATGACACAGAAAGAGGAAGAACCACTAGAGGATTATGTTGAAATGTTTCAGTTTTCCTTGAAAAAGAACCCTCAAAATAGATTATCTGAAGAATCACTGAAACTGGTATTTTTAAGAGGAGTTAAAGATGACTGTATGGATGCCCTGAATCTCATTGGGCAAGGTGATATCTCTCAGCTACCTTTTGAAGCAATCTGTAAAATTTGCAGAAACTATTCACGAACTTTTGCCAAAAGACCAAGGGGAGATAGAACATCCATCACAAACAAGGCAACCAATGGAGTTTCTCGAGTTGAAATCAACAACTTGTTGTCCAACATGAAGGAAGATATCATTAGTCATATGGCTACATAGTTGGACACTCTTCACATTAAGAAGAAACAAGAGGAGGCAAAGGCTATGCTCACCAAATATTGCCCCAGCTGTAGACAAAGAAAGGCTAACTGTAAATGCAAGAGGGTGGCCAATATCTAGCAAGAAAAGATTTAAAGGCCAGAATTTCAACCATTTGAAGGAGAGGATGGGCAGTTGTTCTTCATTGTTCAAAGAAGACCTTGGCAGCAAAGACAAGGTATGCCATCTGATCCACTCAATTACAATTCACCTTTTCCTGCTCCAAACCAAAATTTTCCTGCATGGAACCAACAATGGCCTAATACTCAAAATCAATGGCAAACCCCACAATAGCCTACTCCACAACCAGGTTGGAACCAACAGCAGCCAAACTCATGGCCCCAACAAAGTTTCCACGGTTCCAACTATAACCCCCAGTGGCCCACACAACATCATCAAATGCAACCCCAATGGAATAAGGGCCAATAGTGGCAACAAAATACAAATCACCAGCAACCTATGCTTCCACCTTAGCCCCAGCAGCCAGTAATAATGCCGCCTCCTTCCACTCCTCAAGCTCCACCTCCTAGACCTACCCAAATCCTTGTCCAACCTGCACTTAACCCTAACAACAAGCCTGTCCAACAGGCTTATACTAACGAGGTAATGCAATACCCCACTTATGAGGTAGAGGTGAGTAATGTTCACCTTAGATCAAGGAAACAACTTGCAAGGCCTTCATCTCCACAAATCACAAAACTTAATGATGAAGAACCCACAGAGGAAGCCTCAAATAAACCACCTTTGGAACCTGAATCAACCCAAGATGCCCAGACTACCTTACATCAAAAGTCTCCTCCTTTCCCTAAGCACTTAGCCATGCAAAAATAAATAGTCCAACCATATACTGTCCTTCTCAGCTAGTTAAAAGATATAAGCATAAAGATTCCCTTAATCCAAGACATCAAGGATATTCCTATCTACACTAAGACTATTAGGGATCTTTGCATTAAGAAGCTAGGAAGGAAGAGAGTAGACCCTCAGGTAGTCCATGTTTTGGGCAATCTTATCGATATCATGTTTGGTAATATAATTGTTTCCAAATATACAGATCCAGGAAGTCTAGTAGTAGATGTAAAAATCAATGGGACCTTGATTAAGAATACTCTAATAGATTTAGGTGCTGCAATTAATGTAACGACTAAGGAGACAATGCAGATACTCCAGTTGAATAACCTTAGACCTACTCAAATAGTCTTACAATTAGCTGATAGGTCCATGGTTAAGCCTGAAGGTGTCATTGAGGACTTGATCATTGCATTAGATTCTTGGGAATACCCTACTGGTTTATAGTACTCCAGCCCAAAGTTAACCTTGTTGGTTATCCTCTCATACTAGGCAGACCATGGCTTACCACAATAGATGCATTTATAGGTTGTATATCAGGTAACATGATCATATCTAATGGGATTGTCACCAAGAAATTGGTTTTATACTCACCAGTCCAACCATATCATGAGCTTGAGCATACCATTTGGCCTACCCTAGAAGATGAAGACAACTATTCCCTGCAAACCTTAATGACTATTAAACGCATCCCCTTATTGGATATTCAAGATGAAGATGAGTTGATTGCTCATATCATCTAAAATGATTGTGGGAGGCATCCTCAGCAACAAGATTGTTTATCTTGCTTACAAGATCCCTTAAGAAGCATATCACCCAGTAGTTCCTCAAAGGAGGTATCTCAAATATTTCATACTTTGTTACCCCAACAATGCTTGCCAATAATACCTAACCTTGACATGTCATGTGTGCAAGAGATGTCTAAACAGTTGGAATTCAAACCAGGGAAGATGTTGACTATTAATAAGGCATTGACTGATGAACAACAACAATCCCTGCACACAATATTGCAAACACATGCAGCAACCTTTGCATGGGACTACAGTGATATGAAAGGCATTGATCTTGCCTTATGTATGCATAATTTTACATTGATGATGGCCACAGACCTATCAGGCAGCAACAAAGATGGATGAACCCTACTCTAAGAGACATAGTGAAAGCTGAACTCCAAATGTTGTTAGATGCAGGATTCATATACCCCATTTTAGATAGTGAATGAGTTTAACCATTGGTAATAGTTCCCAAAAAAGGTGGCAAATGGAGGGTTTGTGTGGATTATAGAGAACTAAATGCTGCAACCAGAAAAGATCACTTTCCATTGCCCTTTATTGATCAAGTTCTTGACTCTTTGGCAGGGAAGAAATATTTCTCATTTCTTGATGGTTTTAGTGGCTATAACCAAATCAAGATTGCACCAGAGGATCAAGATAAGACAACATTTACCTACCCTTGGGGGACCTACGCATATTCTGTCTTGCCTTTTGGTTTGTGCAACGCTCCAGCAACTTTTCAAAAAGTAGTCCTTAGTATTTTCTCTGATTTTGCCCATGACAGCATGGCGATTTACATGGATTACTTCACCACATATGATGAAGCTTTACACAACTTGGAGAAAGTTTTAAAGAGATGCATAGAGCATAATCTATCTCTAAGTAATGAAAAATGTTTTATGATGATGACACAGGGAATAGTCTTGGGACATTTCATCTCAAGTACAGGAATCTAAGTTCACCCAAAGAAGATTGAAATCATATCTACCCTGCCTATTCCACAAAGACAAAAGGATGTAAGGAGTTTCCTTGGACATGTAGGTTACTACAGGTGGTTTATCCAAGATTTTAGCAAGATTATTGCACCTCTGTTCACTCTATTGACAAAAGACATTGAATTTGAATGGACTGCAGATTGTCAAAATTCATTTGAAAAGCTGAAAGCATCATTGACACAAGCACCAGTTCTTAGAGGTCCAAATTGGACACTGCCTTTTCGTATCCATACAGATGCATCAAATTTTGTCATTGGGGCAGTCCTAGGCCAACAAGAAGGAAACAAAGAGTATGTAATATACTATGTAAGTAAAAACCTACAGGGAGCTGAGTTGAACTATATTGTGATAGAAAAAGAAATGTTAGTTGTTGTTTATGCAATTAACAAATTTAGGCACTAAATAACTGGTTACAAAGTATTCATACATACAGATCATGCAACCATCAGATATTCGATTAATAAGCCAATAGTGGGCGGAAGACTTGTAAGATGGTTATTGTTGTTACAGGAATTTGATATTACAATTGTTGACAAACTAGGTAAGGCTAATGTAGTTGCTGATTTTCTATCTAGACTGCCTACACAGTCCTTAGAAGGAGTGGTTGATGATTCTTTTCTTGATGAACATCTATTTGCTCTAACTATACACACTCCATGGTATGCAAATATAGCCAATTATTTGGTTACAAGACAGATTCCAGGTTACTTCTCTCCAAGGGAGAAGAGGCAGTTAGTTCACAAATGTTTCCCTTACTCTTGGATTTCGGGATTCCTATTTTACACTAGCCCAAACAATATTATGAGAAGATGTAACAGAGAGGATGAAGTGTTTGATATAATGAAGGCATGCCATGATGAGTCTTGTGGTAGACATTTTATTGCTAAGAGGACAACCTTCAAAATATTAGCAATAGGATATTACTGGCCAACACTTCACAAAGATGCTGTCAAGTACACTAGAAGTTGTGATAGATGTCAAAGGATAGGCAGACCTACAAGAAGTGATGAAATGCCTTTACAACCACAAATAACATTGGCTCTTTTTGATAAGTGGGGATTGGATTTTGCTGGTCCTATTTCTCCTACTTCAAACAACAAGGAATATATACTGGTATGTACTGATTACTTAACCAAATGGGTGGAAGTTAAAGCTTTGCAGTTTGCTGGAGATGGCAATGTGGCAAATTTTTGTATGAGGAAATCTACCCTAGATATGGTGTACCAAGGGAGATAGTCACTGACCAAGGGCCACAATTTACATCAGATTTAATCACAAAATTGGTAGAAGAGTATCAGATTAGACATAAAAAATCCACTCCCTACCATCCTCGGGCAAATGGTCAGGTTGAAGTTACAAACAAGGAGCTTGAGAATATATTGACAAAAATAGTTCAGCTTCACAGAAGAGATTGGGTTTGTAGGCTCCCAGAAGTTGTTTGGGCATATAGACCTACCTGGAAGACAATTATAGGGTTTACACCTTACGAGCTAGTCCATGGCAAGACAACAGTCCTACCTATAGAATTTGAATACAAAACCCTAAGCACAACAATGGAATTAGGGATGGATTTGACTGCAGCTCAACAGGACAGACTACAACATTTGAATGCCCTAGATGAAATCTGGTTAGAAGCCATCCATCACACATAAATCATATAGAAACAAAGAGCCAAATGGCATGATAAGTACATCAAGACTAAAGAATTCACAGCTGGTGATTGGGCACTCCTCTATGATTCAAGATACAAGGACTTCAAGGGAAAGCTTTAGTCTCACTGGTTGGGACCCTATGAGATTAAACAAGTCTTTCCTAATGGTGCAGTCCAATTACAAACCATTAATGAGGTTCAGTTTTCATTTCTAGTAAATGGACACATGCTGAAATTGTATAAGAAGCCAATTCAGAAGGATGACTTTCTTGTTTCTCTAGTTGATCAGTATGGTACTCTTGGCACTCCTGATGAAGGTTGTGCGACACACACTGAGCCAATCATCGAAGATGATCCACCCAATGAGTCTAGTGATGCAGAGGTTGAGTTACTTGACTCAACCCCTGCCACTAAGACTTAATTTTCATTGCTTTAAAATCACATGCACACATAGCACAATATCCATGGTTACCACAGTTACTTCCATCGGGACCTGTTTATCACTCTCATATAGGGGCCTGACTCAGCTGGGACCTAATATTTTACATTTGTAATTACACAATCAGGACTTGTGCTGGCGGCACCCATAGCAACTTCTGTATGCAACCTTCTTCCACAGTTTGGTGAACAATACCCAATTTTTCCTTCCCATTCCACATGCCACATTCATTTCAAAATCACTTCGCTTTATTGCCACAAGTGTCAACTCACATTCCTGAGTTGTTCATTTTTCTTCACATTTATGTGCCATCACATCATATTTCTACCACAGTACCTGTCACCTTACCGTTCGCCGCATACATATCAACTCAAATCCTCAGTATATGTTCACAAATTCTAAGGTGTGTTAATTATTTCTTTCCATTTCATATGTACATTATGTAACTTTCAATCATTAAAACTAGCTTTCTTTGTATATTCATAATTACTTGTAGTTTATTTCATGCATGCGAGAATATTATCAACCATTCCATTTAATTAATACTAATTGACATGTGAAGTGAGGTCACTTCAAACTTAAGTTTGGGGGAGGGGTTTATTTTTTTATTTTTGCCATTCACCGTCTTTTGCCTTTTAAGAAAAACCAGATAAAACCTCCTATGCCATGAACTTACCCTATTTTTCCAATGAGTGAACCTATTACCCGACGGAAGTTGCAGTGGAGAAGAAAAGAGAGGCAGAAATTGTAAGTTGGTTCTTTCTGGGGTGGCGAATTGAAGCAGCAGAAATTGGCACTGTTCAACAAAAACTGACATTGTAGAGATTGCTATTGCAATTTACAGAAATCATGGGAGTGGATGCAATCAGAAGAGAACCCTCTGCACATAAAGAAATACTAGAATATGTAATGGTTCTTCCACTCTTTACAAGAGTGGGGTGGTTAGATTACTTTCTGAAACTGACAGAATATGATGATGAGATGGCAAAGGAATTTGCATTCACATTACAGTATGATGAAGCAATGGTAAAAGGATTGATTGTAGATGCTTTCGAAATAGCTATTGATCAGGTCATAGGGTTGCCATGAATAGGGTCCGAACACCCAGCTAGAGCTGATGTAGCCGCAGCGAGGGAGGAATTCTGTGAGAGAGGTGAACACTTGGACTCCACCACACAAGGTACGAAGCGATTATCTATTCCCTTCTTTTGGGGAAAATGTGCTTCATACATCATCAGATATATTACCTGTGATGGTCAATATAACATGTTGTATACTGTACATTTCAAATTGCTCAATCATCTACAGCATGAAAAACTAGTCAATGTTCCAAATTTTCTATATAGTATGTTGAAAAGAATGTCTTCTGAATACCAAAAACAATAGTTAGACACCACTCTATCCCATCATTATTTAATAGCCCTGTTAATATAGAGAAGTTTGAGAATTCAGTACCCATAGGTTGAGTGGGAAGCTTTTAAGCAATGTGTGGATATTTTGACACTATTAGAGGCACCTTAAGCAAAACCTAAGCCTCCATATGAAACTGAGCATGAAGAGCCACAAGATGAAAATCCTCCAGAATTTAGGCATGTAGCAGCAGAAGAACCCTCATCATCCACCCCTAAAGCTAAACGAAGCACTCCTTCAGCATCTGGTAAAGAAAAGAAGAATAGGAAGGGTGTGAAGAAGCACAAGAGTATAATGAAAGAAGAAAATATAGGGGAAAGAAGGAAGAAGAGAGACAAGAAGAGGAGGAAAAAGGAAGATAAGCCAGAGACTATCACTCCTAGATGCTCAGGTAGGATAAAGAGGCAAAGTGCCAAGGAAAAAGTTGTTGAGGAACAAAAATTAGAGGAAAAAGATAAAGGCCAGCAAGATAGTGATCCAATTCCACTGAATTTAGATTGAGATAGAGGAGAAATTCCTCCTGAGGATGTCTCTGTTGACGCCTGTGATAATGTCAATGTGTCTACCAAGAAAAGAATGTATGTTTCTTCTTCTGATTCTGAGTCAGAGGATTTGTTTACTGCAAAGAAAATGGGGAAGTCTGTACCTGATAATTCTACTCAAGAAGTTTTTGATATTCCGGGAGAAGGTGACGATGAAAATCTAAATTTTGAAAAAGAAAAAAAATTGTTAGAGGACAGAAATATTAGAAAAGAACTTCAAGAGGCTTTGGATAGAATAAGACAACTAGAAGAACAGGTGAAGGGGTATGAGGAGAAAGATAAGGAAAAAGAGAAAAGGATTCAAGAATTGGAAGAGAAAATTCAAACTTATGGCCATGGTTTGAATTTAGATTTATTAGCACAACTGATTGTAAGTTAAAAAAAATTGAAGAGGATAAAGTGCCCACTCTCCAACCTCCTGTGATAAAAACCCCAGGGTACCATACCACTCTGTCTCTAGGCTTTGAATTAAGGAAACTAACTCATAAAACCAAGCAAGAAAACTTGAACTGGGAAAACGAGAAACAAAGTCTTAATTCATCAGTTGAGGAAAAGGATTTGGTAATCAAAACGTTGAAAGGGAAGCTGGCAGAGGTAATTAATAGAGCAATTCAAATCATTGAATGCAGACCTCCACCAAGAGTTTATGCATTATTTCTCAAGGAAAAGTTTCTCAGTTTTCAATTTAATAGATTCATCAATGATTAGTCTATTTCTATCTATTCAAGGCATGATTTTTTCTAGTTATTTCAAGAAGTCAGTTTGGAAGAACAAGATCACTTGTGTTAATATTGTTTGCACAATTATTTGATGGAAGAAGATACAGAGTGGAACTTCTTGATCTATGCTGGTGATTTTCAAGTTAGATCATTGATGTCTTACCTCAAAAATGAGCATCTTAGAGGGGAGCAAATGGATAAGTATGAGGAACAAGAAAAGAAGGTGCCACTGCAGATTAGGCAAGAATCCTTAAATCTCGATGTGATCCTGACCCAATAGTTATCGCTCCTCTCTCATAAGGGTCTAGGTAAGGTAATTATGGATTTAAGACTTAGGGATTATAGAAGGATACAGCGGTTAGCAGTGTCTATCATTTAGAACTGCCAGAGGTATGTGCAGAACAGATGGGATAGTCTGACTCTAGAATTCCAGAGGAAAGAGCCCCACTCCTTCCACAATTTCATGAACATGTTTGAGAGGCTACGCATGTATATAAGGATTTTAGAGCAGACAGGAGTAGCATGGCTGCCACTTACATTTCACCCTCCCATTGTCCTTTACCCAATACCATACTAGATAGGACAAAAGAGTGATAAATGTAGGAATGCAAAATTGGTCAGGATGAATAGGCTTGCCTGCTACAATGGTTTTTATCTCAAACAGGGACAAGGAGTTAGAGAAGTCATGGACCTCAGGCGAATCACTTTGCATTATAATCTTCTCCCCTAGATGTTTAGTTCCTTGATTTTGCTTGAGGACAAGCAAAAGAGTAGGTGAGGGGAGATGATGGGTTGAATTATTGACTTCTTTTTATGTTTTTTTTATATGTTTTAAAAACCTTTTCATATGATCTTGCAGATACTTTACAAACATCACCATTACTATATGTTGTTTCTCATATACTTTTCAAAGACTTTAAACCTATATTGTTAATATGGAATATGGTGGTGATATTATCAAGTGGATGACTTAAAATATAAGTTTGCTTGTAATATAGATAGAATCCTATGGTTTAAATATGAAAGTTATTTTATGTGCATATGTTTGGAGAATTAACCCTGTGTAGCAAGGATGTGGCATCAAGGAAAGAGCAATTGCAACGAGTTACAAGATAGGGGAATTAAGTGAAGTGCAGTTTGAACGCCAAAATTGAAGACAGATGGAGGATGAATCTATACCATCATGGATTGGAATAAATGCAGAAAAGAAGACTTGTTCTAGATGCAGTCTATGAGTGTTTTTTCATACAAACCGTTTCATGAGAGTTCTTGTTTGAACAGGACTTTTCTTCTTTTGATCAGTTAGATTAATAAATCAATCATGAAACCTGTATCCTAGTATCTAGGGTTGGATTGATTGAATATTAGTTAGTACTTGTACAAAACTCTCCAATTTTTGTATAAGTTAGAGGGATGAGTTCGTTGCCAAGTGAGTTGCTTTTACTTTCCAGTTACTCGGTTGTTACTCTATTTTTTCAAATATCAATTATCCAGACATGTTTTGATTTGAATAAAATCTAAAGAAGATTATGTTTATGATATGGAATGAATAGAACTACATGTTACAAAGATGCATGAGTATATGTAATTGATTTGATTTCATTTAAAGTTAAGTGAGTCAGTCCCCTGAGCTGACCACTCAAGGTACTAATCCTCACTTCATTTATTTCCTCATTTCTTTTATGCATTCTTGTCAATCAATTTTTCATTTATGTATAAATGTAGTGTGAGTTCATTAGAATATGTTAATTGTTAAAATATAGTAGTATGATCTATGAGCGCATGCATGTTGTGTCTATTTGAAGTCCTCCAAAGGTTAGCACTAGTTCTTTTATCACTTAGAATGTTTTGAGTTAATTTGTAATTTCCTGTTAGTAATAGTCGTCTACAACTTACGCTGAAGGTACTCATAGCAACTAGATTTTAAACTATTTTTGTTGTTCTTACAGTTTTGTGAATTTCAGCAGACTAGGCTAATTGGAATAGGTTTGAATGGGATAGTTAGGAGGATTTCAGCCCATAAAGGCACATACAGTGTAGTACCATCATAAGCTTACACTCCTTGGTTGATGATTTAATGTAGGTGTAATATCCAGACTTAATTTCATCATAAAATCCAGGATTGACCATAAGGTAAAAATTTGAAAAGGTAAAAAGGTAGATAATTTTTTTTTAACATTGAAGTATAATCATTGCCTAAATAAGAATCATGTAGATAATATGATACACAATGGGTCTATCCATCTTCAATATTTTTAACAATATGATCATTATAATCATTAAGAAAATTTTAAAATAAAAACTTACCAATGTCACTGCATCTCGATTGTCGATCTTCCCAATTCAAATCTCAGCAAGCCTTTGGAGTATAGAAGAGAAAGTATCTTCGAGGACCTTTACCTCCAACCACAGACCGTTGGTCCCCCGCACACCTTCCTACCCGGAAGTGACCCTGCCTTGCTCAAAGAGGATAGACTTAGGATGACCAATGGTGTTAGCCATCTCAGTACTGATGTTGTGACCTTCGTAACTTGTTATCATGCATTCCCCTAGATACCCTCTAGACAAGCATGACCACTCCACAAGTTATGCTATCTAGTCACGGTGAACTATCAATGCACTAGAGGTAGGTGCATTACCTTGGCCAAAGGATTTAAATGTGATTAGCATTGTGTCAACGCAATTCATATGTTCACCCACCCCAAACTCGACTTGAATTAATTGCAATCCTATATATTATATATCCATGATATTTTCTTAGTTTTTCCAACTCAACGTGCTTTAATGCATGGCAGTTAGGTTTAGTTCTCACTCTTGGGCTCTTGGAGTCGCTTCCATCTATGTGTTGGAGGAATGGGGTTCTAGCTTACTAATTTATCGGTTAATGCTATTAGTTTATTGGTTGAATTTTTTGGGTTGACCCCCTGCTTAAATTATCCTATCTAGAGAGGACACTAAACTAACAAAATAAGCTCAAGAGAGGTTTATCAAATAACCTGTTATCAAGTTCCAGTAATCGAAGATCGAAAACTATTAGGGTTTTCTCCAGTGTTAAAGTTTAAGTACTCCTACAAGTCTTCTTCGACCCTATAGAGTTTCTGACATAACTTAATCTCTATACCATTCAAATTATTTAATAATCCTAACTCGTCATTTTCTTTTAAGGAGTAAGAATTCATGTAAGATTTAACTAAACACTTTACTATTGACCCAAAGAGTCTATAGTCTGTTCTAGAACCTCATTACTTGAACATGTTCGAACGGTTTTAAACCAAATAATGTTTCTAAAACCCTCTTTCAATGACACATCAACATGAATGATATGTATGCAGAACGGTTTATATTCTCTTTAAAAGATGGTCTAAATAAGTTAACTCTTTCAACATGAAAAGGGTAACTCTATTTCACTAAGCTAATAAAGATTCTTTACTTATGGTAGACCGAGTAGATACACAGTGTACACCATATATTCTTCACTATTATTTTCCATTCTATCTATTGGTTTACTCATTCTTTATGTCTTTCTTTAAGCTAGATATTATTTGTTAATACAAGACCAAACATATAGTCAAGCATGCTAACCAGTAATATTCTAACACCGAACGATAATAGACAAACTGTGACTATGGATACCTTACTCTCTGACAGTCGACCAAGGCTCAAACTGTGATATGATCTACACTTAGCCAATTTATTTCTTATGGTAAGTGGATACGGCTACATAGGCTTAGTTATCCGACATATGAACTCTCTAGGAAATCAAGTAAATGACCGCCAAAAAGTCTAAGTCTGCATGGTATTCCTTCATTCGAAGAAAAAGCATTGTCTACGTTTATTTAAAGAGTAAAATATAAGTCTTTAAAGCGTAACCAGACCATACGTTTCATCATTAGAATAGACACTAAAATCCTTATTATTATTTGATAGTGTCGTTCTTATTATGGCATTCAAATTTAATCATGATTGTGTAGTAAGAGTGAAAGGATGGAAACCTGAATGAAAGCTTTCGACGACTAGTTTCCTGCTCCAATTCTTGTTAGGTCCACACTCGCATACAAGCCATCCCCTCTTTGCTTCCTATCAGCTCCGTTGATCTCCTTTACAGTCTTCCCCTTACTCTTATCGACAACTCAATAGAAACTAACTTCTTGACCTAACTAATTCGCATAGTTATCTATTTGATAACTACCAAGCTCAACTATACCAACTATCCTCCTCCTCGCGGCCACTAGCACAAAAAATAGTTTTAAACTTCACTATCCTCATGGCTTATTCGCAAGGTGATGATATCAGTTAGTGAAGTGGTAGATTTCTGTTATAGGCATAATGCCATATTATCTTTATTAGATTCTTGAGCTGCGATCGACTGCATACGACATGGGGTGATTTGCTTAGCTGACGATAAGTCATTTTAGTTTAAAGCTTGAGAATGAATAAAATGTTATCGGACAAAAAGACATCGTAAAGTAGTGACCTGAGTAAAGTCTTTCGATCTATTGCCCGTTTACTAGCATCATTAAATAATATTTGAATTGTTCCTTGATGACTATTTAAATATATATATAATTTTATACATTACCATTACAATATAACCAATGGTATTACACTTGACGATTACATAGGTTTAAAACATTATTTAAACCTTTTTATTTTACGACAATATCCCCCAACAAAAATAATTCTACATCCTTTGAAATCCGTAAATTAATGTTTACATCACACGCTCGTAGAGCTTTATGGCAACGATGACGATTGGAGCGCAATCACAATAACAAAGTTTACGGTTGACATTTCGGGGTCAAGTTTTTGTCTCCCCCCTTTTACGAACTATTATCGACTTTTACGTCGAACAACTTAACAAGACATATCATACAACTCATTCTTAAAGTATATATATTTATATTTATATATATACATCTGTCATCCATATTTGGCGACATGATTCAGAGTATTATGACACAGATGTCGATTGACCATACTCATCATGACTACAACGTCAGAAAGAGTGACATACTCTTATAATCCTTGACATTCTCATCTATAATTGACTTAACCAAAATCAATACTTACCTCAAGACAACTAGGTTTAACTACCTGATGTTCGTTCTCAGTGGCAAACACCCATTGATATTCCAGGGTCTATTCTCCCCTTCTCAAAGATACCTTCTCTTCTTCTTGTTTCACGGTGAACCTATTCCATCTGTTCCTGTCAATAACAATCTCACATACAATTTGTGGTCAGAGTACCAATGTTCTGGTCGAAACACATTTACATCATATCATTTCATTTTCATATTGAAAAGATATTTTTAATTCATAACATCAGATTGATCATACTCAAGTGAAAAGTCCATGATTTCATAAAGTTAATCTTTTCTAATCATAACATCATTTTCCATGATGTTAAACATATTCACATGACTATACTATTTATGAAATTAACAAAAGTAAGTAGTAATACTGAATCCAAAAAGGGGATGTAACAGTAGGAAGTACAATGATAGAGTGGACTATTCAGATAGGTTTTCCCCTGAATTATGTTAAGTCTACAATGCATTAGTTTTTCCTCTACAAAACCTGTTCAAGCTTGAAGCAACTACAGTTTGTAATGCCTCCTATGTATTTGAGGCCAGTACTGAAAATACATGTATGTTGTGGCATTGTAGATTGAGCCACACTAGTAATAATGTTTTGAAAACTATTAAGAATAAAGATTTGTTGGACAGTTTCTCTTATTCTGATGAGCACTTTGATTTCTATGAGCATTGTGAGTTTGGTAAACAAAACATAAAATCATTTCCTTTAGGAAGGAATAGAGCAAAAGAGAAGTTAGAAATTATTCATATGGATGTGTTTGAACCTGTGGATAATGATTCTATCAGAAAATCTCGTTATTTTGTCACCTTCATTGATGATGTGTCCAGATTTACTTGGATTTATTTTATGAAACACAATTCTAAAGTTTTCACTAAGTTTAAGGAATTTAAAGTCTTAGTAGAGAACCAATCAAGGTTGAAGATAAAAATACTAAGATCTGACAATGGAGGGGAATATTTCTCTAAGGAATTTGATGAGTTTTGCAAGCATGCAGGTATTATCAGACAAAAGACAACTCCGTATACACCACAATAGAATGGTGGTACAGAAAAGATGAACCGAACAATCATGGAAAGGGCTAGAAGTATGATGAGTGATGCATAGTTGGATAAATGTTTTTGGGCAAAGGTTGTGTGTACTGCTTGCTACTTGTTAAATAGATCTCCTTGTAAGGCTCTTGATTTGACGCCTTATGAAGTGTGGATAGGTAAGAAACCTTCTGTTTCACATTTAAGGGTTTTTGGCTGTGAGGCTTTTGTTCACGTGCCTAAGGAAAATCGATCTAAGTTGGATCCAAAAGCTGAAAAGTGTACATTCATTGGATATGGTGATAATGTCAAAGGACATAAGCTTTGGAATCCACTAACCCATAAGATTATCTACTCTAGAGATGTTATTTTCAGGGAACTTAGAGCTTTTTCTGAACCTGAGCAGCCAAAAGAAAAAGATGAAAAGGTAAAGAGAGTGCACTTTGAGTTAGAGCAGCAAGATGCACCTCAGGAAGAATAGAATGATGGATTGGGGGGTAAAGAAGAAGAAGAAGATTCGAGTAGTTCTGATGAACATGAATATGTTGTTACAGAAGAAGTTGATACAGATGATCATGCAGAAGAACAAGTTGAGACCATTACTCCACCCTTGAGGAGATCCACAAGACAATGGAATCCAGTTGACAGGTATAGCCCACCAGATTTCTGTTGTGTGTTTGCTTTATTAAGTACTAACGATGAGCCTAGATCCTACAGTGAAGCTATTCTTTTAGATGATAGTGAGTCTTGGCAATTAGCCATGTAGGAGGAGATGATGGCTTTAGACTCTTGTAACACCTGGGATCTTGTTCGTTTTCCCAAAGGAAGAAAGGCCATAGGTTGTAAGTGGGTCTTCAAGAAGAAGTTTGGAGCAGACGGTTCATTGGAGAAGTACAAGGCTAGACTGGTATCCAAGGGCTACTCCCAGAGAGGGAGTTGATTTTGGTGAGATATTCTCTCCTGTTGCTAAGTTGACTTCTATTAGATTTATTTTATCCATTACTGCAACTTATGATTGGGAAATTAAGCAAATAGATGTTAAGATTGCGTTCTTGCATGGAGATCTTGAGGAAGAAATTTATATGCAACAACCTACAGGTTTTGAGGTAAAAGGGAAAGAAAAATGGGTTTGTAGGTTAAAGAGGTCTCTTTATGGTTTAAAACAGTCCCCTAGAATGTGGTATCAAAAGTTTGATTCATTTGTGTTGAAATTGGGTTTTATTAGAAGCGAGAAGGATTACTGTGTTTACATTTATTGTGTTGATGATTCTATACTAGTTATTGCATTGTATGTTGATGACATGTTATTTTTCAGTAATACTAAGGGTGTGATCGTGAGCTTAAAGCCCAACTTTCAGGTGCATTTGATATGAAGGATCTTAGAGTTGCCAAGTATATTTTGGGAATGGAGATTAGAAGGGACAGAGGTAACAGAAAGCTTTAGTTATCACAAAGTAAGTATGTGAATACCATTTTGCAGAGATTTAGTATGCAGGATTGTAACCTAGTTAGAGTTCCTTTACCCATTGGTATTAAGCTTTCATTAGATATGTCTCCAAAGACTAAGGATGATCTTGAGGATATGTCTAATGTGCCATATGCTAGTGTTGTAGGGAGTTTGATATATGCAATTGTTTGTACTAGGCCAGGTATTGCCCAATCAGTGGGAGTTTTGAGCAGATTTATGTCTAACCCTGGTAGACAGCATTGGAATTATGTGAAGAGGGTGCTTAAATATCTTATAGGTACTCCTGATTATTGTTTGGTTTACTCTGGTACTGATAGTGCTGATAAATCTTTGGACATACAGGGTTTTGTTGATGTAGATTGGACAAGTGACTTGGATAGTCGAAGGTCCACTAGTGGTTATGTGTTTACTCTATTTGGAGGAGCAGTGAGTTGGATGAGTAAGAGGCAGCCTGCAGTTGCTTTGTCCACCATAGAAGCAGAGTATATGGCTACTACCCATGTCTCTAAGGAGGCAGTTTGGTTGAGGAGACTGTGTCCATGTATTGGATTTGATTGCAGGATCATTCAGATTGGTTGTGATAGCCAGAGTGCTATCTGTTTGGCCAAGAATCCCATGTATCATGCTTAGACTAAGCATGTTGATGTTCATTATCACTTTGTTCAAGAGTTGGTTGCAAATGGATAGATTGAGCTGAAGAAGACAGACACTTAGGAGAATGTTGCAGATTTATTGACCAAGCCTGTGAGCACAAAGAAGTTCGTGTGGTGCAGAGAGGCCATGGGCCTTGTTTCTAGTGCCTAATTATTTACAATTTTTTTCCTATGGGTTGATTTACAATGTATAATGTCAAGTGGGAGAATGTTGGGATAAGGTGCCATTAACCTTGTAAATCCTATTATTGTATTTATTTTTTGTAATTACCCATAAGGGATGTACTAGTTTCACCGATAGTGGTAAAAATTATTTATTATCCACATTAATTACGGAGTTACTGCACTGGTAAGTTTTGGAGTTACCAACGGTAGTTACGGGATGTCATTTACTATGGTAAATGGTAATTGGTCAAAGTGGGGTGCACATGTGGAGGAATCACCTATTTTTAGTGTTATGATGCGCGTCATAGATGTTGTAAGAAGGTGTAAGAGATTCTATGACAACTGTAAGTTGTCATAAGAATCTATGACATTTATGACAACATATGATGCGTCATAAGATGCTGTAAGTGGCTATTTTTGGTTTCTAGGCGTTCAAGCTTGCATGGGAATCTTTTTCCAAGTGTAGGATGCATGTATGACAGCATTTATGACCCCGTAAGAGCCTATTTTTGTCCATGGATGCCCAAGGTTGTATTTTTGACTCTTGACAAGTGTTATGAGCTTGTAAGAAGTCATTCAATGCTGCATGGGTGAAGATTCCAAGGTGGACACCCATCTTGAGGTTGTGTAAATTCTATATAAACCATGGCATAGTAGATGAGATGCATAACAGTTTACAGGTACCCAGGTTCTACTGGAGTGAAGGTTGAAGGATAGAGGAAGAGAATGTATTTGTAATCTCTTTTTGTGAAGATAATACAACTTGGCCTCTTTTCTTGGTGGAGTTTTTTACCCGCAAGGGTTTTCTCCACGTAAACACTATGTTGTGTTCAGTTTTCTGTCTTGCATGTTTCTGGGTTTGCATAATTCCACTTGCATGTTTCTGGGTTTGCATATTTTCATTTGCATGTTACAATCTCCATTGGTAATACACAGTTAAGATTGTAGAAATTACATTTGAATCAGATTTTTGTGTAGTTGTGCCTTTCATTTCTAACAGTGCTTACCTGAGACTAGGGGCTAGAAATAGTTCCTTAATCTTTGTGTATGCCTTAGCTTCATGTGCTTGGAGTGTTTGATGTGTTTTTTGACTGTACCTTAATGCATGTATGGGTCATAAGATCATACATACATTAAAGTGGGGGCTAAATGTTATGTCGTAAAATCTCTCCCTAGGACTTTTACCTCCTAAGTTTAGCTCCTAGGTCCCCTTAATTTAATCATGCATGTGTAAAACTTGTCCCAAAGCAAATTCCCTTGAAATCCATGACAAATGGGGCTTAAGGGGTCATTTCAATGCTTAATCAAGACTAAAAATAGGCCTCTGGACTTGGATGCTTGAGCCTTAGTCCAGACCTATTTTGTCGGGACCCAAATTTTAAAGTGTCAGTTTATTTGTCAACCTTTTCAATTTGAATTACAAATGTTTAGCGAGAATGCATATATAAACATGTTTAAGACTTCATTTTACTCCTAGTTGATTAAGGTGAGCTTATGATTATCAAGCAAAGAGCATTCAAGGCACTCATTGTGTTGGAGAGCAGTATCGTGTTGTGTTTATATGTGTTTGTTGAAGATTTGGCTCCATCAACTCATTTCCTCATGATGTGAAGGCACTTCATCTCTATGAGGGTTTTCACCTCCAAGGTGATAACTATATTGTGTTTCAATCAATCTATCTTATCATTTGATTTTGCCTCTATCCACCAAAGGACACACACTCTATCTAACAACGGTGTTGGAAGGATTGAATACCATTCTGGGGCTTGACTGAGGCAAGCTCCTAAACACCACAACCCCAACCCCTCTCTTGTGATTGTAGGTTATAGGTGCAGGATCTTGTGGAGAGGAGTTACAAGAGATTAAGGCAGAGGATAAAGATGCAGGATCTGAAGAAAACAATGAAGAATATTTTTTTTTGGACAAGGGTGCCCGCCCCTGTGTCCTCTAGTTTGGCTTTTCTGAAAACTCCTGAACATGTTGCAGTCTTCATCATCCTACAGTTCCAGATCCGCAGAAAAAGTGGCTTGTTGGAATAGGGCTCCTGCCCCAGTGTCCCCAAAGTTTTCGCTTTCCAGAATCTAAATCTTAGTATGTTTCTAATTTGCATTTAGTGCCTTCCTGTGCGATCATTTGTCATATTTTGTCTGTTTGTATCTGGCATCACATAATTAGGGTTTAAGGATTAATCAGATTAGGGTTTAATAAATTTACCAACATATTCCAACTTTCCTTATCATTTCATAGTGACATCAAACCTGTAGATAAGTCCTCTTGCAGCAATAGTGACTTAACTCGGTTTATGTCCTTGAATGGTATGTGTGAAAGGAGGGTTTGATTGAATCTATCTTAACAACACCTAAACTCATCATTCCCACTTTTCATACATAACATCATGATATAGAAAGTTGACACCTTGACGAATGTCGTAAATTCTCTCACTAGGAAAATGAGCACAAAGAAATCCAATTGGTTCAGAGAGGCCATGGCCTTACCTCTTATAACACTTGATTTTTTTAGTTTCCCTTTATGTCTTGTAATGTAAACGTCAAATGGGAGAATATTAAGATAAAGGGCGTCATTCACTTTGCAATCATAAGCCTTGATTAATTGTATTTAATTATATAGATGATTTAAATAATGCATGATCTCCAAACTTGTTGGAGTGGGCGAAATGAGACACCCATGTGTGAGTGGAGACATTTATTTTTTATTCATTTTCTGGGATACTTGGGATATTGTGTAAGAAGGTATTGAATATGAATGTTACGTTGTAAAGGTCAAAATTGGGAGCTACAAAACATCTTTCTAGTTTGGTGTTTATGGCACAAACATTGAATCTGAGATATGATATTTCCACAATCCATGATAGTTTATTGATTTTTTGGATTTAATTGTGTTAAGTTTATTTGATTTAAATAAACTTAACATAGTATAATCTAGAAAATCAATAAATAAACTTAACACAGTTTAATCCAAAAAATTAATAAACAAACACTGAATGTCTCCAAGGAGTGCCTAGGATTAAGATCTTGGTCAATTTGATCGTTATAACAAAATCTATTACATCTATGATGTGTAAGAAGGGTGTAAGAGGAGTTACTCTTTATTTCAAGATGCTTGACCATGACCGTAGGGGTGTTAGATTTTTGCCATGGCTCATTGTTTTGGATACCACTCAATGGTTTTTGTTTATGACTTTTATATATATTGGAGGCATGTGATAGTGGATTGTAAGGTTCTTTTGTAGGTACTCTTATGTCATGTCCCGATGTTAAGGCATTGTTTAAATTAAAGATTTAAACATCATTAGATTGAGAAATCATACATGTGATATTAATATTAAATAATATTATCAAATACCCTTATGGTATAAATATAAATAATATTTTACCATCAAGCATGTATATAGGGAAGCGAACAAGGTGGCGGACTTACTGGCAAACAGTGGAGTGAAAGGAGGACATAAAAAATATTCCAAAAAGGACGTAGAGGAGTGGGGAAATTTGGAAAATCTTCTGTAATCTGACAGAGAGGGACGATCTGAGCTTGATAACAAAGGAGGACAGGAAGTTTGGGATTTGAAATAACATCTTGCGACCCAAAAGGCAGGAAGTACTCACGGAAAGTATCAAAGAAATGGCTCTTCGCTGGAAAATAATCTTTCCATATCTAGCCCATGATGCAGTTCTCTTCACGGGCTAGAATGTTGTGGGGCTTTAAAATGAGGACGGTCTGGCGGACTCAACAAAAAATGGTGATCAAACAGATCATGGGCGTAGAGTGCTCTTGCCTCGTTGAAGGCAAAGAACAATAGGTTGGGAGGCTATTCAAATTAAGAGAGGAAGCTGCGCGCGATGCGTTTTTGAAAATTATTGGTGGTGGATCCTGGAATGGAGGTCATTTGCACGATGGAAGAGTATATCAACTCTTCTTTGCTAACATAGCGGTGATGTTGGGGGGCACGCATTGGGGCATCGACTAGGGTGCTCGAATGCTGATTCAAGCAAACTATGATCCTGTGATGGAAGCTATACCTCAGACAGGATTGGCTGTGGCGGACTTAGTGATAAAGAATGCCTTCACGGGTAGAGTGGGGTCAGCAGTGACTGCGAAAGCATTGGCAGAACTTTGAAAAGGAATTATGGAGAAAGACCTTTCATCTTACAGAACTTTCCTCCAAGAAAATCCAGGATCACTTTCGGCAGGACAAATGGGAAGGCTCACGGAGGTGGCTGAAGGCATTTCGTTTATTATGCATGATTACATGTAAATCATTATTAGGAAATAGTTTAGAATTCTGTTAGGATTATTATAAGATAGATGTAAGGAAGATGTAAGGTAGAAAGATATCCATGGCGCTCTCAGAGCTGATGAAAAACTCGGGTCAGTAGAACCCTTATGTACTGTTTTGTTTTGGTTATTAATTCAATGGAGCCATCCCACTGCTGGCATTTGCCAAAAAATAAATAAAAAATATAAATAATATTATTGATTTTAATACTATTATAATTATAATAATATATTATTAAGATATGATATATATATACACATATAATTATAAATATAATATAGATATATATTATAATAATAAATATCAAACAATATATATGATAAATATGTGTAATAACATTATTATTATTATTATTATCATATGATATATTATTATTATTATATATTAATATAATCATCAATATAAATATAAATATTAACATATGGAAGAAAGATCAATGATAAAGGCATATTCATAAACAGCAATTCATAAATCTTAAGGAAGTCAACGAATAAGGAAATCAACGATTATAAAGCCAACAATTATACAAGTCAACAAATATAGAAGGCAACAAATATTAATGCAATGATTAATAATCCTAAGGGGTGTGGCTGTAATGGGAAAAGGCTACGATTAACAAAGGAAAGGTCATAACCCTTGGGCAAGATGCATCCCCTCATAAAAGATATATAAAATCAGATGACTAGGAGGAAGGGGAGCAGCGAAGGAATAGGACATTAGATACATATATGAATAAAAGAAAATCAGAAGGGAATATCATTCAACTAATGACATTATTATATAAGCAATCCAATAAATAATATTTCTGATCTATGAGCAAAAGAGAATAGATATTTTCTGATTAGATATAACTGTTATGAGAATAACATATGATATAGAAAGCTGATTAGAATGATTACATTAAAGATTAGATCAAATAAAAGATAAGAAGATCATCTATGAGAATAAGTATAAATTGAATTAGCAATGAAGCCTAGTACAAGGCTATGAATAAATGATGAAATGAGGTTCCATGAAGGAATAAGGATAGAGATATAAAATCTCCAAATGATGAATAATGAATTGTGGCTCACGAACTTGTGATGTAATCAAAAGGATGTTCAAGCCTCATCCTCAATATAAATATAAATATTAAACATATGGAAGAAAGATCAATGATAAAGGCATATTCATAAACAACAATTCATAAATCTTAAGGAAGTCAACGAATAAGGAAATCAACGATTATAAAGCCAACAATTATACAAGTCAGCAAATATAGAAGGCAACGAATATTAATGCAATGATTAATAATCCTAAGGGGTGTGGCTGTAATGGGAAAAGGCTACGATTAACAAGGAAAGGTCATAACCCTTGGGCAAGATGCATCCCCTCATAAAAGATATGTAAAATCAGATGAGTAGGAGAAAGAGGAGCAATGAAGGAATAGGACATCAGATACATATATGAATAAAAGAAAATCAGAAGGGAATATCATTCAGCCAATGACATTATTATATAAGCAATCCAATAAATAATATTTCTGATCTATGAGCAAAAGAGAATATATATTTTCTAATTAGATATAACTGTTATGAGAATAACATATGATATAGAACACTGATTAGAATGATTACATTAAAGATTAGATCAAATAAAAGATAAGAAGACCATCTATGAGAATAAGTATAAATTGAATTAGCAATGAAGCCTAGTATAAGGTTATGAATAAATGATGAAATGAGGTTCCATGAAGGAATAAGGATAGAGATATAAAATCTCCAAATGATGAATAATGAATTGTGGCTCACGAACTTGTGATGTAATCAAAAGGATGTTCAAGCCTCATCCTTAATCACTTCTATTAACCTATGTGTATGGGGTTAAGTTAAGGGCAAAAATTGGACCTAGGTGACCCTCGAGTGGATGAAGAACACCGCATGTTGTGTGAAGTCCCTTGAGCCAAGAAGCGAGGAACACCACGTGTAGTGTGAAGCTCTTGGGCCTAAGGTAATATAAGCTCATAATTAATGTGCCCTACGGATGGTGACTCTCAAGTGAGAAATGTCGCGTGTAGCATGAAGCTTCTTGAGCTGAATGGTGAGGAACACCGCGTGTAGTGTGAAACCTTTGGGCCTTCGTATGGGATAGATATATCAAGCGCCTTAACAAACCATGCTCATACGGGAAATAGGGTGATTAATGATAGGGCTACTCAAGAACTTTCTTGAGATGAATCATGAGAACGCTGAGAGAAAGAATATGGATATGAAATGTATGAACTTGATATGAATCATGACTATAATATAAATATGAAATGTATGTGATTATGATTATAAGGTTACAAGCCTTAAGTACAAATGTGGAAAATATATGAGTTTGATACTTAATCATTAATCCTAGTTATGAAATGAAAAGAAGAATTGAATACTAATGTTCTCTTTTACTAAGTTGAATTGTGCAAGGTTGTGAAAATTTTGACTTACTAGAAGTGGACATTAAATCTTATGTTGCTAAACTATTGTAGAAGGATAAGTGGATTGTATTATTGTACTACATTGATTGGAATAATACAAACTTGAGTCTCTTTAGGGTGAAGTTTTTTCTCGCAAGGGTTTCTTTATGTATATTTGGTGTTATGATTTGCATTTTATGAGTTTGCTAATTTGTTATATTGCTTCTCCATTATTTTTATTAATATAAGTTTATTGCTTTAATCACATTGTAATTGGATTAAATCACTACATTGTTAATATTTCTATTATGTTACTTCCTTGCTATTTCAATAGTCCTAAATGTAACAACTAGCTTATAAGTGGTGTATGTAGTTTTATATATAAGCCTATGTTAAGATTAAGGTGCCATCAACCTTGTAAATCCTATGTAATCTATTATTCTTATTATTATTTGTAAATCACCCATAAGGGATGAGAGGTTTCACCAGCAACGATTTTATTTCAGTTGCATGTTTATATTCGGTACCCAACGCTAATTCGTCTGTGATGAGGGATTGCGGGGGGAAACCCCCATGCGAGGGGTCTAAGGGCAGTGTCCCTGAAACCACATTTTATTTATAATTTATCATTGTAAAATCTGGACCGTTCGTCATTAGGTCACAGATTTAATGGTCGATATTATGTCGCTTTACTTGCCCTAGAAGACAACCCCCTTTTATAAGGATATTTGTACTACATTTTTAGCAGAGTTTAGAATAACAGGTGTCGCTGGATTGAAGACTGAAGAAGAAGAGGAAGTGCATGTATTGTAATCTCGTATTTGAAGATAATACAACTTGGAGCCTTTTTTCTTGGTGGAGTTTTTACTCGAAAGGATTTTCTCCACGTTACATACTGTGTTATGTTCAGTTCTTAATACATGTTATTTATGCGTAGTGGGTTTTATTTCTTTTGCAATCTCCATTGATTCTACATTATTTAGAGGATATTAATAATGTTTGAATTAGATTTCCATTGTGTGGTTCGCACCTTCATTTCTAACATCCTATATCTTATTTTTCAACGCTTAAAATAAACGAAAATTAACAAAAGATGTTAAAGGTATGACTATTGTCATTTAGTGCAAAATTAAAATTTAGAATATTTATTGGTTATGCATTTGTTATTTTTTTAAGTGTTTCCATGGAAATGAGATCATTCACAAGATCTCGACGGGCCTTGCACTCAACAAGAGTTGATCCCTAGTGGGCTCATTCAAAACCTTTCAACTTCACCAACACACCAAGAGCCCTTTGACTTTTTTTTAGGAATATGTATTGTAAATTTTAAAACAAATAATTTATGATTGTTCAAAGAGATTTTAAAATCAATCAATTCAATCAATATTTAATATTCAATCCTCCAACTAACTACGATCAACTATACTTTTCACCACATTAAAATGACAAATACCAATTACAACCAAACACACAATAATATATTATATATTTTTATACTGTTCAGAGAACAATAATATATGTTCTTATACTGTTCAGAGTTGGAGAGGTCACGAGACCTCCTGAACAACTCAAAACCTCCACTAAAAACTTTCCCGTACACTCACACGTGAGACTAGAAGCTATAGTTTGGATAACTGATATGATTGCACACATTAGCGGGGGATGAAGCGAAATCTAAGATGACTGTGACCTACCGGGCTCCCCTAAGGAATCTCAAGTAAAAAGAAGTGGCCTGTTACACTCATTTCAATAGGATCATCATTCACCTAACATGTGCAGCGCACAAAATAAATATTTGGAAGAAAGGCATTTCAGCAATTATTATGGTTGACTATACAGTCTGCTTATGCTGCGCCATTGCCGTCCAAGGACAAAACATTCATCATCACGATTCACATCAACTATATAGTGAGCATCGGATCAATGTCCAAGCCCATGCTACTGCAAGCTTTCGTTTATTTTAGCTGCTCAGCATTTTCACACAGCCAAAGCAAACACCCATTAAACAGAATCTCATGGCTATGTCCGCCTCTTCCTCTTCCTCTTCCTCCTGCTCTGTCATAGAAGACGAGCATGTTAAGATTATGAATTTGTCAGACAAGTATGGTGGTGGGGCTTCTGCTTCTGGGCATTGCTCATGTTCAAGGTCAGCTTATTATTCTCTGAAAACCTTAAATTACATGATGGAGTAGAGTAACAAGGTGTAGTCACAATAGTTTGAATGCTTTATGAAGATGGCAACAATGCTGTGCACCCATCCCTAGGAACTTGGCTTGCAACTTTAATGCTCTGCATTTTGTTTGTCTTTTGGGTTATGTTTTTCTGAGCATTAAACAGGAATGCTTCAGTGATTTATCAAGCAACTGCGCTGTCCCACTGTAAGCTGGAGAAACATTCAATGACCAAAATAGGTGAATGTGACTTAAAGTTTATGCACCAATTCCAAGCATAACAACGGCTAAATCCACTCTCACATAAGAAAGAAAATAAAGCACCTTATTAACAAAAGAGTAGAACCCGCAGACCTGGTCCAGCGGTAAGTCCTAGGGAGCTTACCATCATTGACACAGGTTTGTGTCATGGCCTTATTCCGTGTTAGTGTCAGCACTTTTGGAGTACCCGTACGGCATAATCCATTAAAAAACCCTCTCTGTGTTCGTGGCGGCAAAAAATTCCCTCTGTGTTAGTGGCAGCACTTCCCCTGTACCCATAATCTTGCACTTTAAAAAACAAAAACAAAAAACTTTTGTGGAAAACTTATATTGAGAGTGATATTGATGCTTAAGAGGCACAAGGGAGTACACAGTTTCACATGTATCCTAAATGGAATTCAAGGTGCAGTTTCAGAGGTATCCTAAATGGACTCTAGGCAAAGTGACCCTAAAAAAGGTAAAGAGTTGAGTCATGTCTCAAGTAGAGGTCTGTCGCAAAGAGAAGCAACAGGTCGAATGTTAACAGTTTGATATTGTAGTGCAAACTGGTTTTGGGACATTCTCTATTAATTTGTTATTCTCACTATCAATATATGCCATATAATTACAAGGTGTTTGTCATAGGTTGTGGTCAATCAGTAGGTTGACGAAGACATATATACTAACATCTAAGGGCAACCATCTCACTAATAAACAAGGTCAAACACCTTTCAGTGAAGTGACAGAAGAAGGTAAACGAGGACCTCCTGCAAACCTTAAGAATGTAGTAGTTCTTTCCTGATTCTCAGAGTAAATAGAACATTTAAAATTAAAATACTCCTTGATCTCCACTCTGTAAATAGAGGAAATCTAAAGCCATGTGTCATTGTCATTGTAAATAGTCCACACTAGCAATAATGACATCAAAAGTTTGCAGGAATGTCTTCGTGTAAAGGCTATGCTTGGCAGAGCTTAGAGGTAGAGAAGGGGAGATCCAGGTTGATCGAATAAACCGACATAGAATTTTTTGTTGGTGATCTTGTATATTTTATCGTTTGGTGGCAGAAATTGACAGAGGTATGCAAAAAGTATCTACAGGGAAGAGACTGCCAATGGAAGTTCTTGCAGACTCCATAATGATGAAGTCTCAAGATGCTATCATATTCTTCACCCCCATGGACTTTGAGAGAGATGAGAAACCTCTTCATAGGAGCAGATGATGGCCACAGTCAATGGTTGAATGAACAGCCATCAACCATTCGAGCAATCTCAGCACACAGACAGAATCATAAACATTAACACATAAAACTCAAAGTACAAAGGTAGCTCTCTCTCTCTCTCTCTCACACATAGTACAGATCAAGTATTTATCCTTGTGATTCTTGTCCGTTACAAGAGGGAAGAAAAATTGGTAATTATTACAAGGTCTTAGTTGCTAAGATAAGATGTCCTGAGGTATACAACTACAGATGGATGAAATGAGTTTCATTTCTGATTGGGCATCTTCACACGTCCAAGCATCAACATGGGCTATGTGCTATGACTCTCCACGCAGCATTGTTATCGCCCAGTTACATGCGTTGAGACTTAATCCTTTTACACTAAGGCATTCAACATGTTATTGCTTTTGCAGTACCCCAACATAGTCATTTTGTCAGCCACACGATGTCTCCCAGTTTGGGTTGTAATTTGAGCCAATAGTCATCTTTTTTTATAGGTTAATTGTGGGTTCTATAGGGGCCCATCCCATAGGAATATAAGCTAAAAATATAAATTCTTAAAAGCCAAAAAAGCCTGATTGACTGTTACATAAAATCTCTGATTAAAAAACCCAGACACATTGGGTCAGCATGAGCTATAAACAAAGGAAAACCCAGCCACCACCACCTTTTAACAAGAGGAAGGACCCAGATCAGCACCTCCATTCTCCTTCTGCACCCCCTTAACCCCAGGCTCCAAAAAATCCTGTCTAGTGGCTTTGATAACACCACACTTAGAGATAGCAGGGAAAGTAAAGAAGGCTGGAATTTCCAAACAGCCATCACAAAGGATGACTCTGAGAATGTCAATCTACAAGGCTAAGTCCAGGCTAAACAAAGCAAAATCCTCATGTGAATGTGCTGAGCGCTTAAGGTCAGCCAATTTCTTCTTCGTGTTGCAGGTGCACCGCTGCCTCACTCGAACCCTTCATCCCTTCTTCAAAACTGTCTGCAACAAGATAAACATCTTTTTGAAGGGATGATGCTGTTTAGAATCCAATCCTGAGCAGCAGGGTCTGCAACACAAAGGCCCAATTTGTGGATAAAGTCTTCTGTAATCGATGCTCTAGTCTTCTGCACACTTGAGTTGCAGAGTCCATCCTCTCCCAAAACTGCCTTCTTGAAACTGAGAATAGCCAGGTTAGGGATTAAAAAAGTGTGTCTGAGATGCCTGTCTGAAGCAATGCCACTACAGGGTGAATCACATCCAGACAATCCTCTCTTCATTGTGCCCTGCAATTACCATCCAACGCAAGCCACCTGCACGCCAAAACAAAAGCAGAAAGTTGGATAAAACATAATAGAAATTCTGAGAGCTTCAATACCGATATAAAGAACTCTGCACAAACAAACATAAAGTCCAGCATGCCAGCATGAATGCTGCATGCAAGAGGAAATGATAGTACCAAGATGGTGGCGGCTTCTAGCATTATTAAGACAAGTGGGTTTCAAAATTAAGGAGAAGGTGATCGAAAATTTAGAAGGGAAGGAATGATTAGTGTAGGAGCTTCGATTTCTAACAAATCCTTAATATTCCATTCCCCTGGATTGTTGCTAAACTTCACCATGAACAGGAGTTGAGAAACTCCCAGTTTCACAAGACAATTCGCTATATGGTTTCATTCTCTGTAGTAGCAACTGAAGGAAATGCTCTCAAAACTTCTGCCAATAAGAACAATCTCCTCCATATACTTCTCAATTTCAAATCCTTCATAAATTGATTGTTAGACCCCTGAATAATCAATCACCTGGGAATCCCCTTCAACATCTAATAAGTTTGACCCAAAGAAACTAACCATCTTGAGACCTTCAAGCAATGCCAAGGCTTCAGCTTCATTATTTGACTTCGACCCCAAGAAAAAGGAGTCTCTCTGCATCAATGAGCTAGTAGGAGAGCGCACCACTATACCAGCCCCAGCTAGGCCTGGATTACCTTTAGCGGCTCCATCAAAATTTAATTTAAAAAAACCCCTTTCAGAGGTTTCTGATAACTAGCATTGCGCTTTGCACTTTGTGACCCATATGGTGTTGCATGAGTGATACAAACACAATTTGCTGTTTAGAGGTGTCACTGTGATACTTCAAAATTATCTTCCTATGCATCTGCAATACCAAAACAGCTTCTAGAAGTTGTTGCCCATGCAATACCTTATACAAAGAATTTAAATTTATTTTTAGACCCCTCTTCAATAAATAGTAGATACATGACACTAAAAAAGGGCACCCAATGTGGAGTCTGTATGAGGAAGTTATGATCTCTAAAAGGTATTGTTGCTGCGATACCACACTGTCTACTTCAACATGGTATCACCAAAGGTCAATTATGATGGCACCATGAGATCCCTTTTGGAAAAATACATGAAATAAAAAAAATGCACTCAATTCCGATTCTGTATGAAGAAGTTTTGGTCTCTGTCAGTTGTTTTTCCTGCAATAACACATATTCTGCTTCAACAATACCTCACCCAAAGTCAATTTTGTTGGCGCCATTGATTTATCTTGAAGAATTATATGATTTCAAGAAAAATGATGCTCAATCATGTTTGTATGAGAAAGTTACGGCCTTTACAAGCCTTCGGTTTTTGACCAAAAAGTGATCTTTAACATGGTCGTCTTCAGATGATTTCAAACATGGTCCTTCTTGCAAAATCCAACAAAATGGTTTTAAAAAGGCATCGCCTCTGCAAGACCATAGAATGGTCTCAAACATGCTGGATGACATCATTTTCTAGGATGCTTGTAACGTGGCTTCTCATATTACTCGAAGAAACTCAAGAATTTACAAGAAAGTAAATAATCATGGTAAACATGAGTGAGATTTTTTTTAAAACTAAATATCATTTGCATAATCACAAGAAATAAAGTACAGCTTTCTATATAATTTCAACCTTGAAATCATAACATAGTCGAAGATAGAATCATAGTGAAATCCTTTCACTTTTCATCTACAATTCATAAACTGCACTTGGCATAAAGAAGAGTTTTACCTCATAAATTTGATTGTCATAAGTCATAACATGGAGTACACTGCATCTGGAAAATTGACATCTGTCTTCACAAGTCTTGGTGAGTCATCTGCTATAGAGGGAGAGCATCATCTGAGTGCTTTACCTCCAACCACAGACCGGCGGTCCCTCGCACACCTTCCTTCTTGGAAGTGGCCCTACCCTTCATGAAGAGTATAGATATAAGGAACCAACAAGTTTTTGCCATCTGAGTCTCTAGTGTTGTGTCCTACATAACCAACACGATCATACAACTATAGACTCTTAACTGAGTATGACACTACTGGATGGTTATGCAAATTTGGAGCACAGTGAACCGACTAATGCATGCAGAGACGGATGCACTACTTTGGCCAAAGATTTAATATAAAGACGTTTGCAATGAACGTAGTCATGAGTTCACACACCTCTGACTCGACTTGGAGACTATCTCATCCTACAGTTTGACTTTCTTCATTTAGTAACTCTAGACACAAACTTGTCTATATTATAATTCCATTCTAGTCAATATTTACTTTCTTGTAAATTCTTTGAGTTTCTTCGAGTAATATGAGAAGGCATGTTACAATGCTCGTGCATCAGCAGAAAAACAAATAAGTGTATCTTGCATGAAAATAAGCATAACCCAGCAAAGATTACAGCTTGTCAAGACAAGAAACACAACCTCACAAAGATTGAAGCTTGTCAAGGCAAGAAATAAGTCTGAAGCTACATTCAAGCCATAAGGCACAACTTTCAAATTTAGCTGTGTTCCATAGGGACGTGTCCCTGGCCCTCAAATCCCCGCCCCTGTCTCCATTGGTGTTTTGGGTATGACAGGATGGCAGGGGATGTCCTCTGGCTGTCCCCAAAAATTTTCGAATCTTCGAAACGTTTCTGAAATGTGTTGCAGAAATAGGAAATGTTGTGGCGACGTTTGGCTGTCCCTGAGATGGCCGGGGATGTCTGAGACATCCCTCAACTGTCCTGAGGATGGCCAGATGTCCCCAACAGCAAGGCAACTTTTTATAATGTTTTTGTTAAAAAAAATCATTCATGACATTAAAAAAAACTGTTAAAATGTATCATGACACATCAGTATAACATGGCAGCATTATAACAACAGCAATAAATATATCATGACAGCAGTATTACATCAATAAATTAATCGTGACAGCAGTGACAGCAGTATAACAGGAATAAATATATCATGATTTAGATTCATAGCTAATGATATAAGTTATATAACAGTTAACACTACAGCAATAATTTGAATTTCTGATTTCACTGTTCAAACTTTAAACACAAAGTCTCAAACTTCAAATTTTTTGATATGGTATTAGAGTCAGTTGCAAAAGAGATTAAAGGTGTATTGGTCATGGTCTGGTACAGTGTGGTATTGTGTGAGAAGTGCAGACAAACAATTTTGTTTTTGAATGTGGTTGGCGTGCAGGCTTCTGCAGACATTGTCCAGCATCATTTTAATAGTGCCATGTTATATTGCTGCTGTTATACTGCTGGCCATGAACTTGTAAAAATTTGAGTCTCTATCTATCTATCTATCTATCTATCTATCTATCTATCTATCTATCTATATATATAGCCATTCCCCTACTGTCCCCAAAACGCGCCCCCTGCCGTCCCGCTGTCTCTGTCCCCGAAACGCTATATATATATAGCCACCCCCCCGCTGTCCCCAAAACGTGTCCCTTGCTGTCCCGCTGTCCTTGTCCCCCAAAACGCCGTGGAACATAGAAATTTATTCAAGACAATACTATTAAGATAATATTTAGTTATTTCTTTTAGGTAATGGTCAATCTTTTAGCTTTTTTCTAGCTTTTGTTCTAAGTTTAGGTTCTCCTATCTTTTCTGCTTTCTTTGTTGTTTTCTGCTTAGTCTATTTTTAAACCTTGTAGTCTCTATTTAATGAGCATTCACTCTCTCATTGTAATCGATCTGATTATATTCAATAATATTTCTTTATAGATTTTGGTAACATGGTATCAAGAGCCACGTTCGAACTTGACTAATTTTTTCGATCTCATGGGTTTATTGCTGTTCGTGATATTTTCTTTGGGTGTTGGCCTCAGTTTGTGATTTCTTCTTCCAGCTCATGATTTTTGGGAGCTTTCAAACGTCATTATGTGCTCTCATTTCCGGCGCATCTCTGAGGTCGTCGTTTTTTGGCCGACAATTGTTTTATGAAATGATCGCAATTCATCCTCTGCCCTAGATTTCTAAAGATTGTCTGTGGTGCTGTTTGGATGTCAAGCCCGCGAATCCTTTCTAGACGTGATTTTGTTGATGGGTTTTCGTGACCATTTCTGAGCCATTTCGGATGCCTGTAAATCGCGCCATTTCTGCTAATTGCGATTTGTTTCCTGCCGGCGATTTCTTTCTAGTGTGTTTTGCCCTAGCGATTATCTCTGGTTTCCTCTCCTTCCGCTCTCAATATCTGGTTTGAGGGTTCCCTTTTCACAGTTTGGGCGCCGTTTTGAAATCTGCTTTCATTTTTTGTTTGGAGGTTCCCGTCTTTCTGAAACTCACGACTTACAGAGGTTGCTCTTCGTTCATATTCTATTTGAAGGTTTCAGAAGTCATTTTGGTAGTCTGTATTTCAAGAGTCGGCGCTTATATCCTGTGGGTGCAGCTTCTTCATTTTTGCACAGTGCCTAGGTCACGAATTGGAGACGATTAATCAGAGTTTTTCTACTTCACAAATAGTCATGACTTTTGCTATTGCCTGCAAGGTTTCCTATGGTTTGCGGGTTGCAATCTTTTTTTTCAGCTCATGTTTATATGAGGTCGTTGTTCTTAAATGCCCAGCTCCCTGTTTCGTTAGCTTTTGGAGAGGGTCTATTGGTGTTTTGAGCATTTTTTGCTTCATGCAGACATACTTTCCATTTTGTTTCAAAATCCGTGTTCAAATGTTCTGAACCTTTGCACTCTTCAATCTCAAGATCCGTGCTGTGAAATCCGTGTTCAGATTTGTCTCGAGATCCATACCTCAAAATCCGTGTTCGGATTTTTAAGTTAATATATTCCGTGCCTCAATATCTAAATCTCAGTTTTATTCCATGTTTTCAAAATCTGTGCTCCGTAACCTGTGCTGGGTTCTATTTTCCGTGTCTGAGCCATCTATCTACTTCGGTATCTGTGCCATCCACTTATAATTCGTTTCTTTTTGTGTCTCGAAGAAACGTGAAGTATGGCATCTTTGACCAACATCTTGTTGGAGAGCAGTTAGAAGTTCAACGGCAAGAATAACAACACCTGGAAGCAGCGAATAATGACAATCTTCGAGTATTGGCGACTTGACTAGCTGGTGTTGGGCAAAACTACACATCCTCAACTGGCGGGTAAAGATCAAGATAAATTTGATGAGCAAAATCGTAAAGCGATGATGCTTATCAAGTTATTAGTCACCGATGATTAGCTACCTCAGGTTCTGTCTGGGAAATCAGCGAAAGAAATTTGGGATTTGTTGAAGGATCTTCATGAAACGTCCGACAAGAGCCATGCGTTCTTTTTAAAGAACATGCTTTTCTCAATCATGATGGATGAACAGATGTCTTTGTAGGAGCCTCTCACCAAAATCAAGGACATCCGTGATCAGTTGACGACGATTGGTCGAGACATGGATGAGGAAGATATGGTAGTTATCACTCTGAAAAGTCTACCACACTCATACGAGCACTTTATTGAGACACTTAACATTACTTCAACTAATGTTACCCTACAATTTTCAAATCTCTGCAACAAACTCTTGCAGCAGGATCGATGGAAACAACAGTTCGGTAGCAGTGCTACTTCCTCCTATTTACTGCCAGGTCCTTTCAGCAAAATCATTGCACCAATTAGCCCTCTCATCCATTCAGTCAGGGTCAGTCACATGACCCTTCCAAGAAGTACAACATTCAGTGCAATTACTGCCATAAGTTTGGCTATATGAAAAACGATTGCCGGAAACGCTTGGCTGCTGCACAGTACAAGTCTGAAGAATCAACACCATTAGCACATGTCGCAGAGCATACTGAGCAGAAGGAGTCTGCTTTTGACGCCTTCTAGGCCAACTCTTCTGCTCGTTATTTTAGTTGCTTATGGACCAGTCTATCTTTGTCTCGGTTGTCATCTTTAGGTAGGGCAACTCAGCTTTAGTAACAAATACACCATGGAATAGTTTGCTTAGAATAGATAGGAATTTTCAAGGATTAGAGTTTACTCCTTCTACACATGAGCCCAATCAAGTTGACTGAGACTAGGTTCTTAGCTTGCTAAGTTGTTTTGTGCAGTAGGTCTAATCATGGTATCAAATTTTCTCATCCTCTTTTTAATTTCGTATGCTTTAATTGTATATTTTATGTATATACTGTCAGGATGTTTGAGAGTGGTTACGGATCCATAGGAGTCAAAATGCAGAATTTAGAATTTGGAGGATCACTCAGATTTCAGACTTAGCTAAATTTTCAAGGTTTTAGGTGAAATCTCAGACTTAGTCAAAATTCAGGGATTTAGCAACATAGGACACACAACAAGAAGGGACCAGACTTGGGAATATGACATTTTGGGCACAAAAAAGGGGGGGGGGGGAATTTGGGTCCCAACAGGCGGCATAAGGAAGAAATTGAAAAGGCTGTCAAGGAGCGTTTGGACATGGGACACATCAGATCCACTTTGAGCCCCTTTGCTTCATCTGTATTCTTGGTTAAGAAGAAGGATGGGACCATGAGAATGTGCATAGACTACAAAAGCCTTGAACAAAAAGACCAAAAATAGATACCTCGATTCCTAGGATCGATGAGATGCATGGTGTAGTTTATTTTTCAAAAATAGACCTTAGATTGGGATATCACCAGATTAGGGTTCGAGAAGAAGACATTCACATGACAGCTTTCAGGTCTCACTTTGCACACTATGAGTTTTTGGTCATGCCATTTGGCTTGACTAATACCCCAACTACCTTTCAATCTTGCATGAACCAAGTGTTCAATAAACAATTGTTGAAGTTTGTTTTGATTTTCTTTGATGATATCCCTATTTACAACGAGACTTAAGAACATTTGAGACATTTGGATGAAGTATTGGGCATTCTAGAAGCACAAGCATTATTTGCTAAAGAGTCCAAGTGTGAATTTGGGATGACAAAAATTCTGTATTTGGGTCATTTTATCAGTGCCCAAGGAGTTCAGGTTGATTAGGAAAAAAATTGAGCTACAATAGATTGGCCTACTTGAAGACCTTGACACAATTGAGAGGATTCTTTGGTCTCTGTAGCTATTAAAGGAGATTCATTAAGGATTTCTCACAATTGGTAGCACCCTTAACTAATTTGACAAAGAAGGGAGCCTTCACATGGATTGGTGCAGCACAACAAACTTTTGATAAACTCAAGGAGGTGATGAGTTCATGCCCTGCGTTGGCTATTCCCGATTTCTCTCTTCCCTTTGTGTTGGAATATGATGCGTCTGGAGAAGGGGTTGGAGCAATTTTGATGCAAAATAAGCATCCGATAGCATTTGAGAGCCGCAAACTCAAAGAGATAGAAAAAGGGTTCTCAATTTATGACAAAGAGATGTTGGCCATCATGCATGCACTAGCCAAGTTCAGACAATATCTAGTGGGTGGCAAATTTGTGGTTAAAACAAACCATAATAGTTTGAAGTACTTCCTTAGCCAAAAGGACCTAAATGAAAGACAACAAAAGTGGGTAAGTAAACTTCAGGCCTATGACTTTGACATTGAATATGTCAAAGGAAAGAAGAACATAGTAGCAGATGCCTTGTTGAGAAGACCCACTCTATGTTATATGACCGATATTTCAGCTGATTAGAAAGCTCATATTTTAGTAGAATATTCTAGAAATGCCTTTGCTATTGACATCATGGAAGGCAAATTACAAGATGATAGATATTGGGTAGCAAATGAACTCATACTCTAGAAGGATAAAGTTTATCTTGTTCCCGAGTCAAAGATGAAAGATAAGATTTTGAGGGCAGTTCATGATACCCCTTTGGCAGGACACTTGGGGTACTTCAAAACATACAAATAGATTTGGGAATGTTTTTTTTTGGAAAGGACTCAAAGATGACGTCTATAAGCACATCAAGGAATGCATGGCTTGTCAATAGAATAAGGTTGAGAAGTCATTTCTTGCGGGTCTATTGCAGCCTCTACCTATTTCAGATTGGAATGGGAGAGCATCTCAATCGATTTTATCATAGGGCTCCCAAAGGTGTAGGGTAAGGCTTGTATTTTTGTTGTGGTAGACAAACTTACCAAGTATGCTCACTTCTTTGCTATCTCTTCTAAGTATAAGGCACCTCAATTAGCTGAATTATTTTTCAAAGAAGTTTTTAGATTCCATGGGTTGCCTCAAACGATCGTAAGTGACAGAGATAGTGGGTTCCTTAGTCTTTTCTGGCAAAAACTTTTTAAGTTGATGGGAATTGAGCTTACTCCTAGCACTAGTTATCACCCTTAGATACATGAGTAGACAAAAATTGTGAACAAATGAATTGAGGGTTATTAGAGACATTATGTAGTAGGACAACAAAAGGCGTGAATCAAATGGCTTTATTTGGGGGAGCACTGCTGCAATACCACACGTCACATTACATAGGCATGACTTTATTAATGGCATTGTATGGACAAGAGGCTTTAACCTTTGTTGATTTGGTCATTTCTAACAACAAGGTTCCTGAGGCCATACACTTTGTTAAGCAAAGTTAGGATATAATGAAAACTCTCAAAGACAACCTCCATCGTGCTCAGAATCAACAAAAGTTGTATGCTAATCAACATCGAACAGAGCAAACTTTTGAGGTTGGAGATATGGTTTTCCTTAGATTGCAGCCATACAACCAGTCCTCTCTTAAGAGTAGTGGAGCTAAAAAGTTCAAGCCTCATTTCTATGGATGTACAAGGTTAAGTAGAGGATTGGTGAGATTGCATATGAGTTAGAACTGCTAGAACATAGCAGAATTCACAATGTGTTTCATGTATCATGCCCTCAAGAAGGTACTTGGGCAGCATATTACTCCATCAGTTGAACTACCTCCCTTGGATGATGAAGGGAAGTTGATATTGGTTCCTGAAGAGATTATTGACACTAGGGAACGAAAATTAAGAAATAGGAGCATAAAAGAGTATTTGGTCCGTTGGAAGGATCTCCCTGCAGGGGATGCCACGTGGAAGGGAGTGTAGATTTTGGAGCATCCAAATTTGCAATTGCTTGTGGGCAATTTTTGGGAAGGGAGGATTGTCATGCCCCTTTTTCCAAGCGTAAGTTGTCAAAAGACCCCTAGCCTATTATTTTATTTGCCCTGTTTTTACATGACACTTGTCCCCTTGTTGACATGTCCCTCAGTTCTTGACTGCTTTGGATCTCTCTATCATTTCTCCACCAAAGAACTTCCGTTGATTTCCTTCTGAACAACAAAACATGGCAGAACTAACAAGACAAAAATCTTGAAACATGATCTTTTAAATTGATCAAAAAGCAAAGCTCTAAGATCAAAACTTGACAGATTACAAAAATTTGTATGAGTACAACATTAGTAAGAAGAAAAATAATAAAAAAAATTAAGATGTTTGTGTGCACTGAATTTTTATCAATTGATTGAAATATAGTCATCTCCGAGTATCACTGTACCATGTTTTTAAATAATAGCATTGCCATCCCAGTTCCCGTTTGCTGCCTCTAGGTGATTATGGTTTAAAATTTAACTATTTCTGTCATGCTGATGATTATCAAATATATATAATTAATTCTCACTTTCATTGACATTTATTTCAGTACTTCAAAATGTTAGTTATTTAATTTTTAAGCATTTTACATTTTTTGAAGTTATATAGCCATTATGTATTTTTTTTTTCTTTTTTTTAATCTGTAATAGCCATCTCTCATTTTATGAAAAATTGCATGATAGTACTTGACTTCGTCTCCCATCCTAGTTCTAGTCCCCATCTCTTGGTAACTATGTGTCTTAACATATTCGATGCATCTGGACATGCATTGTGAAAGGGATTTGGATCTAGTCCTAAGTTTGAATCATATGCATTTCTACATTTGGGAGTTAATGTTTGATGCAAATGTGGTATTATCCTTGAAAATGTTAACTTGCTTTCATGTAGATGTAATCTGCTAGTATGTTGCAAGTTCAACTACATTCTGTAAAACATTTTGACAGTTTCTTTGTTTTGCAGTGCTCTTGATAATTTTGCTGAGTCTAATGATTGGGAAATGTCACCCACTAAATATCTGGGGCGAGGCAAGGAGGTAGGATACAATTCATGAGATACACATTTTCAAAGAGATAAAATTTATAAGTTGTCAAATGCAGTTCAAAACTTGAGATAACTATCTGTCCAGTGAAATTCTCCATTGATTGACTATATCGACAATAAAGATTGGGTCTGACTTGTGTTTTTTAATAGATATCAGATATTTCAGCATACAGAAATAGATATCATAAATATAACAGCAATATGAAATAGACTCTATTGACAACATAGATCAGGTCTGACTTATATTTTTTCAATAGATAACAGATATTTCAGCATATGTTAGCATTTTAATTTGTTGCTTCCGAGACAATACAAAATGGGACAGCACACAAGGATAAACCTCGCTTCAAATTAGAAGGAGAAGCTCCTTGAAAACTAAACATTACTCCTAAACCCTAAGCTATGAACAAGATTCACAGTTATGCATGCTTTACAACATCATCAATAGGATTTTGCATAAACAAAATAACTAAAAATAAACTTTGACCTATAACTAAAAATAAACTTTGACCTATCTTTTTGGTTCTTGAGGTTGAGCTCAAGACTTGAAAGGTTCTTCTCTCACAGAGAGCATTTTTATGAATAAAAGCTTGCAACTGAAACAAAGTAAACTAAATCACGAATGCTTTCTCACTGGTTGAAAATGGACCAGTAAATCCACATACACGAGTAGTTTAAACAAAAACTACTTCCAACACCAAACCACAATGCAAGAATTAAGAAAGATGAACCCTGAGAAGCACACATAGTTACTTAGAATATGAACAGCTGTATGTTGATGATGACAATGACTGGAACCTATCTCTAGAACCCTAAGTGGTCAGTGATACTTGAAAATTTGAATTCAATGATACAATATTCATGCTGAAATCGATGCTTTTGATGAACACTGTTGAAAGTTTGTCAAATATCAATGAAGATTGGTGTACTGTGTAATGTCCCTTTTCAATATTTTTATAAACCCTTTTTTTTTGTAGTTCCTTTCTATGCAATATTAGGACAATAATGAAATATTGAACAACAACATATAAATATCAATATTAATTATTGAAACTCCTTTGCACATCAACTGATAATATTATTGCAATAAGCTGATTACTTACAAATTACCGATGTAAACAACATATTGAGAAATACTAAAACAATTATAGAAAAAACCCTTATGTATTTATTAATCGACTATCATTGATAAATGGTACAGCAGCGATCAACTCACAATAAATGTTGCACTTAAGATCTGATGAGACAGTACAACTGAGGGTACAGTTTTTACAGGAGCTGTATGACTTGACAAACGTTAGAAAATGACACGTGACTGTTGGAGGATGATGCGACAGGGTACCCAATGATATGGCACTAGCAAAAAAAGACATACAGTTTTCTATGAATGTTGGGCATTGTAGAAAATAGGTGCGATCAGGTGTATTGGTTGGAACGACAACCTCCCACTGAAATCAGCAATATCAACTGCTGTTTAGCAACAATAAATTGATCCCACAAGCGCTGCAACTACCAACTGGAAACTAGAATTTAAATGGCAATCTTTAGCACAAACGTGGTTCTTGAGTGAAATCACCTCATGGACAAGAGTGTTTTCGTCCTCCAATCTTGATTGGAAATCAAGAGGGTTTCATTCTCCAAATTTTCACACTCCAAGAGATTTCGTCCTTAAGTGCAATAGATGAACACAGATGCTCAAGCTATGAGAAAAAAAAGGTTTTGATTTCATAAACAATGGATCAATTACCTCTCTTTTATAAACTCCATTTTGGTGCCCTTTAATTTGAATTCCCTTTTCCCTCCGAAAGTTTCCTTCCAAAGTGTTCACTTAAAACATTTTAATAAAATATTACATAAATCCTTATTATGTCTCATTTACACGGCCTATCTTATTAAACTAATAATAATAATATTTAAACTGTCGTTTACAATGTTTTAAAATAATATTACTAGGACTAACTTAAAATATTTCCCTAACTTTATCCCTTAGCCTACAGGAATTAAAGTAATATACTATGGGCCTCCCAATTATTTTATTTCTAAAAAGGGGACATGACATGCTAATATAAGAATCACCACTGATGCTTATCACACTTGCTGCTAGCCAATGAAACCTCGGCAATAACTACATAGAAATCACTGTTGGAAGGATGATAAACATTTGTTGAAAGTTTTCCAATAAGACGGCTTTGGCATTTTGGTGATTAAATCTGATATGTTGAAAACTATTGCTGAAGATCCGCTGTTTTGAATTCTACTGTTGTGAAATAAAGAAGCAATTGAAACTATATTTAAACAAAAATCCACTCCCTAATTAGGCGCCCTTGACTGCTAAAATATCTGCTTATCTCTGCTATTTTAGATGGATCTCCTTGTACTGTTGATCACCACTGTATATAGCAGATATGTTTGAGTTCAAAAAGTTGCACGGTTATGAATAGACATCACCTCTTAAATAGATGCATCTCTTTTTAGAACTACTGGTCAGCCTTGTTGCTATAGGCATGCCTATGTATAGATCTTAGTCGGCTTCTACATCACTCAGCGCACACCTATTAATAGATATACAAGTTCTACCTTTCAAAATGCCATTAGCTTATAATAGGTGTGCATCTAAAAGTGCAAACTTGCCTTCAAATATCGATGATCTCAAATTTACCTTACTGAGCGCACACCAATACATGTGAATATCATTTCAATTTGTAAACAAAGTTTTCTCTATTAAAGGGGGCACCTAACAATGTGAAAGGTGTGTTGTAATTTTAAAATAAAATTCCCTTTACCAAGTGCGCACCTTGTTCATGAAAATTTGAAGTAGAAACCCCTTCATAGAGGTGCGCACCAATACAAGGAGTTTTGAACTTGAAATCTGAACTTGAATTTTCATCAATTAGGGGTGCGCTCAACAATGAGAGTTGTGAAGTTGATTTCGAATGACAATTTTCCTTTGTCTAGGCGTGCGCTTGACAATTTAACTTTGAACTAAATCCTTGAATTGCATATCCCTCACAACAACAGTCAACAACACATGCATTTGAGATTTGTTTATTCTGAAATCCTATTTCATTCATTGTAGTGCGCGCTTATGTATGCAAATAATTAAGATTCAATCTAAAACTGGTCTTCCTTTATTGAGTGCACACCTAACAATGTAATTTTGACCTTGTTCTTTGAAATGTCATTTACTTCATAGAGGTGCACCCCTAACATTGGGATATCAAGCTTTAATCTTTGACTTTGCTTTTTCCACTTATAGGTGCATGCCTGATCTCTAGCCTTAGCAAATTTCTTCGACAAAAACCACCTTTCAAGTGGCTCATTTTCTTTTTTATTAGACTTATTCCAAATTTTATAGCTTCAGCTTCAGTGTGTTGTTATAAGCTATTCGAAGGACCATTGATGCAATATGAGTTTTAGTTTGATAATTTACATTTCTGAAGTTGTAACTTTGGGTTCATGCTAGTCCAATCCATTGTCATTAGAATATTTCGGTTTCCTTTTAAATTCCTTAAAGTGGCTCATTTGCCTTTTTATTAGACTTCTTTCAAATTTGATAGCTTCAGCTTCAGTGTGTTGTTATAAGCTATTCCGGAGACCATCGGTGCAATATAAGTTGTAGTTTAACAATTTTGAACTTGTAACTTTGAGTTCATGCTAGTCCAATTCATTGTCATTAGAATGATCATTTCTGTAGCGTTACATATTATAATTAAACATAGTTACCGGGAGATGTAGGGAAATTGGTACTGGTATGGGGAGGGGATGCCAATCAAATTAGGGTACGTGAGTAAATGAATTAGGAGATGACTATATTATATATAAATATAGTCACAAGAAATTGTGGATATGGGGACTGGTGCTCCTGTAATGGAGTTTCTTAGCAACTACAATGTTAAATAATAAAACAAATTTCAATTTTCATTTACTTTTAGTGATCTTTATCTTATGCACTCAATCTGTTGAACTTGGAACATTAACAAAAACATTTTCTCCTAAATTGGTTTCTTGTTTGTTCTATGACTAATTTGGTCCTATTGTTGCCTAGAGTGATTCTATTGTACTTTTCTTCATTCTTGCTAATTGCAAGGGTTGTTTCCCTATTTAGGACTAACCTTTACATTTTTTTTTTATGTTGTAACGATTCTAAATATGATGATATTTTCAAATTTGATAAATCTCTTGCTATGATTGTGTTTTCAAGTTCCATTATGAAAGTACAAACTACTTTTTAGTAGATGATCCAACTTTGGTTAATGAGAAGTGGCAATTTTCTCTAGCCATTTCAACCGAGTAATTCTCTCCCAAGCACTAGGCCAGTCATCTTTGAAGAATGCAGTATCCTCCTCCTTTGAACCTAACCCATTCAAATAAGTTTCTTATTAGATTTCTCATCAAACTGTGGGTTCTCAAGTACTTTTGTAGCCATAGGATATTTTGGAATTTGTTATTGAATCTTTCACATCCTTTGCATATCGTCATTATCTACTATATCCTTAAAGAAGGGAAGCGGGTTGGTATGTTTTTGTTACCTTATTTTTTAATTTTCTTCCAATATATTATGATGCTAGAGCAAATGTAGATCAAAATCTGCATGTTTTCTTTGTATATGGTAAGTAAACTTTTGCCTCACACTAAATTTTGTTTCTTTGCATGTTGGATACTTTATTCTCTCAATCATTCATTGGACATAATTGTTTATATGGTTGAAATGTCTACTCTTGACCCTGTTTGATATGCCTGTGTTGGTTGTGGAAATTTCTAAATTTAACTTCTCATTTGAGTCTTTGTTAGCTTATCATGGAATTGCTATCAGTGTGTAACTTTGTTGAATAGCAATATTTCTGAAATGGTTTAACTGTTGAATTTTGATGTTTGGTTCATTAAAATCTACCACTCTTGCAAAAAATTATCAATTTTTCAAGTGCCAGGTGAACAGTTTTGTGGGTTTAACATAGACAATTAAATATATGCCATTTTGCAGACAATGGTTCTGATTGAGGAGACTTGTTTACTTGAAGACGAAGTTACAGATCTTGAGCAACGGATACTCACATTTTATCGAGATTTTTTTAGTCAATACATGATTAAGTCTCCCTTTTCACAGACTTCAAAAATGGCATCATCAACACTTACAGAAGATGAAAGCAAACGAAAATATAGCATATTTTCAAGGGTTATTTTTACACCAAGCAGTTCTCCTTCTTCACTGCATCGCCATGATGCTTTAACTACTACTTTGAATTTGGAGAAAGAAAAATCGCTACTTTCTTCTAATACTAGGGATGCTTCTCTGTCTAGTAAAACATCTAATGTGAATCATAAGTCTCACAGTTTAGAGCATCAAAGTTCTCCCAGAGTAAAGGTATGTTTATTTCAATAAGCTGCTTGAATATTGTTGCTGACATAAGATTTTCATTCTTTTGTATTTTGGGGATCGATCTATTGAATCATTTTGTTAAAAAATGGCAAACACAGGAAAAATAGTTTTCTAAGATGGAAACCAGATATATAATATGGTAAATGTGTGATTTTAATCTAGAACTGCTTGTAACAATGTTATGCCACTTGAACTACTTGTAACATTCCGAAAGCACTTTGGCCACCTAAAGGACCAAACCAATTGAGAGCATAGGAAGCACATGTTGAATCCCCCAAACACTCATTGAAATGTATCATACCTTCACTAGATAGCTTCCCTTAAAGTAGTTTTGAAGGGTCACTGTCACCTCAAAGCATAAGGGATGGACCTATGTGTACACAAAGAGTTGTCTCTGCTTCATTTCCTCCTGAACTGGCTGTTCAATTTTCTTACTTAAAAAAGAATGCAATTTGGACATGCTTTTATTTGAGATTGATGGCATCCTATTTACAAAGTAGGTGGATGTTATAGGGTGTTATACCTCTTTATGAGAGGTGGTTATGCCCAAGTTTTGTAAGTAGAGATATCACATAACAAAACTTAAAATCTGTTAACTATAAAGAAAAGTGCAATGCCCAATTGTACAGGGGATGCATTTATAGGTATCATAAATGCTCAGTTACAACATTGTTAGCATTTTAATTCGCACCTTTCAGTGTGACACAAAACGGAACAGTGTGTACAGTAGAACTGTTCCTTGAATTAGGAGGGGAAGCTCCCTCAAACAGGAAATTAAAAAGACAACAACTAAAACCTATCTTTTTGTTTTCTCAGAGATATGAGCACAAGGCAATTCAGCTCTTCTGCAACAAACGAGAAGGTTTCAAGTAAGGCAGAAATATAACTAATCTAAAACACAACGTTTACTTCAATTAAATTCAGAGATTGAAGAAAGTAAATGAACATAGGCGAATTGATTTGAAAGAAAACATGAATGAAAACTACGACAAAAGATTAAACATGAATAATCATGAATAAAATCATAAACACTTGCTTCCAATCTCAACAACACAAGGTTTGCTAAAATCAAAACAGTTGTCTAATCCCTAAAAGCACTTGATTATGCAACAAAGATTTGAACAGTGATTGAGAGCACCAAAAGCTTGAACATTTACCATTAGAAAAATAAGTGTGTAGAAGAAATTGAAGAAAGTAAATGTTGTGTTTTAGATTAGTTATATTTCTGCCTTACTTGAAAACTTCTCGTTTGTTGCAGAAGAGCTGAATTGCCTTGTGCTCATATCTTTGAGAAAACAAAAAGATAGGTTTTAGTTGTCTTTTTAATTTCCTGTTTCGCCTTCTAATTCGAAGAACAGTTCTACTGTACACTTTGTTCCGCTTTGTGTCACACTGAAAAGTGCAAATTAAAATGCTAACAGTTTTTGGCGCCCACCGTGGGGCATTGCTTCTTTAATTTTGCAAATTGGAAGCATGTAGATGAACCTAATTCCTTCTTGGCATGCCTTATCTCCTTTTGGCGCACCTCATTTGAGCTAGGCGCTCCAAATTGCCTCTTGAAAAATGTTTTCTGATCCCCTGATGCAATTTTGAACTCTCTGATGCCTTAGAAGAGTGTTTCCTCCAGTTGAGTTTAGTCTTCATATTTGAGAAATTTTCCTCCTATGATACCTGTCAGGTTAGTAAATTCGACATCATATGGTTCAAGATGTGACAAGAATAGGTGATCATTCAGACTGTGCAATGAAGGGAGGGGAACTAGTGAAAATTTTGTATGGGTACAACAAGCATCAATTTTTTTGTCAAAATATTAGCGAGCCCACTTATATCCTATTTCATCTTCCACAAGGGAAACAACAAAAAGAAACGGAAAAAGTGAAAGAAAAACCTGGGGTAGATAGCCAAGCAAGATGTGACAAAAATATTGAAAATAGTCAAGCTCATTTTGGTAAAAGCATTCAATAAAATAATTCATGATGCTGATATATCTTTTACAATTTCAAGGGCAATGCTATATTGACCTTGTAACATGTAATGAGGTACATCCCTTCATCAATTAAATAATGATCTTGTTAAATGTTTTATAGGTAAAAGTTAAAACATCAAAAAAGAGCATCATTGCCCCACTAAAGATAAAAAGAGAAACTGCAATACCATGGAACCCTACGGTAGTCAAATGCTCAAATAAGACAGCTGAAGCCCCCCACATTACTGTGAAATGATCAGAAATTATAAATGATATATAAGACAATATTATTAAGGCTTTGCTTGTATTTGTAAGCAGTTCTTATTAGAGGCTTATGCCATCTGGTGGCCATCCTCTAATCTTCCCATTAGAACATTTCTACTTTACAGAAAATCCAGAGACTATTAAATGTGGTTAAAAACTGCAACATGCCTCCAGCAGCCCCTTGCAGTGACCAAATAATAAAATATCTATTTCTGCCCTGTGGTAGCAAGGGTCTTCTGGGTATTCTCTGCAATTTATACCTGAAAGCAAAAGAAGAGTTAATGTGATGCTGACAAACAGGCCTTCCATACTACCCTAAACTACTATTCAACTATCAGGGGCAGTAGGGGGGTCATTGGGCACCCCGTTCAATTTTTTCTTTATTACAAAGAGAGTACAATAAACCCTCTTCCCCATCATTTCCTTCCACATCTATCCTCAACTTCTCACAAATTTGATTCAGTTTCCTGCCCTAATTAATCACATAGATAGTCATGGCTTTTTGGGCGGCCCAGCACTTAGAATGATCAGAAGCAATGCAGGAGCACAAATAACCTCTTCATGAACTCAAAAATTAGTAGCAGTGCAGGCCACAATTGTCTCATGTCCAATAACCTCTGCTGCCTCATGCACATTCAAATGCCTTTTGCTTTGGCGTAAGTCCACCATTGCTGCAGCAATTGATATCAACACTGGTACTCTCATCCATGCTCTCTCTCAAAAGTGCATGCTTAGCATAGGAAGCCAGCCATTTTCTTTACTCCTCTTCCTGAATTCTATTCTTCAATGCTTCCTTCATTCCTGCAAAGCAGCTCAAGCATCCTTATAGGAACACTCATCCACAACAATTTTTCCTCCACTACTTCAATTCTTGCCTCCAGAATCAGGTTTCCATATTCTTCATCCAAATAAGCAAAGGAAAGAAAGATCTTCCTCCTCTCTGCAGCCCCTACCATGGTTTCGTTAATTTTTACTCAGCCTTCATGCTTGCTGTGTCTCTAAGGTGCTGTGTTGACTGTTCTTTGTGTCCTTCCCCAGTAAACATCTATTATTTTGAGCCCAGCATCTATGATTCCACACTCTTACTTCCCACATGTCAATTTTCTAAATTCCATCCTCACAGCAGAAAGCTTGACAGAATGAGTGAAAAATTATGTGTTTTGTGATTACCAATAGATCTGCCTGCAGAAGTAATTATTCCGTGGGTTTTAAGACATTAATAATCTAAATTACCAGTTCACTCCTCTGCAGCCCTGGATTCGAGTTTGATTTTCTCAGGGTATGGGTATGGCTATGGGGTTTGATTTGCTATAGGTACATTCTGGGTTCTGCATTTGCAGCCCAGATTCACCCGGTTATGTGAACATCCATGTACCCGAGTGAATCTGAGCTGCAAATGCAGAACCCAGAATGTACCTGCAGAGAATCCATGCATTTTTCCATAGTAAAGATAGTAACTGCATTTTCCATTGATGTATTCTAGATGATAAATATCTCAGCTGTCATAGCATCGATGACTAACAACAGGCATTTGGCCCTGTTTTTGTGGATCTTTTTAGAACTCTTCGTGGTCTCTATCTGAGCAAGCTTCAGCCTGGGTAACTGCATCTAATTTTCCTGGGTGTATATAAAAATACTTTTGGCAGCATTTGGTTTCAAAATTCATTTATATCTTTTTGTGAATTAAAATGGACCTTCAATCTTTTCAAATACTGGAACTCGTTGAAATTCATTACAAGTCCTACACTTCATGAACTAGGCAAAAATCTTCATTATCTGCAGGCCTTTTTGTTTTTTGAATTATTACTGCATTCTAATACTCCTCAGAACTTTAGTTATTGGTCTTTAATGGCCAATGTATATGAACTTTTGCATTCATAGATTCTGAGCTTTCTTTCTGTACCTGCCGATGGTTGAAGACTTTATATTCTGCATGGGATATATTTTTATGGTTCTTTTGTTTATTATATGCATGTTATGTGGTTATCTGAACTTAATTCCTGTTTTCAGGCTAAAATATGTATATATTTATGATTTTTATATGTTTTTTGTACAGTCATACCCAAAATGTACCCAACTCCAAATGTTTTTTGCCATACTGGCATACCCAAATCCCTGTACTTGAACCCTAACCCGTAACTCATTTAATAATTGATGTGATGTGAGAACTACTATACATGGGTGGCATGTGTAATGCCCACCCAAGTGGAATTAACCCAACCTTAATTATTATGAGAGGGCCTAGGGCCTTTCATCTTGTCTTAAGGAGATTATTTAACATTGGGTCAATATACTTGAATTTGGCTCCCTTTCTTCTCACACATAGTTACATCTAGGTTTGCTAGGTAGTTTGCAATTTTATTCCCCTTGCTTTTAGAATGTCTAATGAGGTGCATATTGCAAGAGTTTGTTATAAGATTGGATGATTTTGTGAAGCTGCTAATGCTGACAAGTGCCTTTAACAATAACCTAAGTAATGACTTGAGAACCTCCTTCAATATCCAAAGTCTCTCTATCCATTTTCCACTGCAATTTGGAGTCCTCTAAGAAGTGTCCTGGCCTCAGCCAGGTTATTTGACATTTTTCTGAAAACCTCTTGGCATATCAAGATGGACCTTCCAGTGCTATCCTTAAAAAATATCCCAACCCCTGTAGGGATTGGATTACCTTCAGCTGCTCCATCAAAGATGATCATTATGTAATTAGCATTGGATGGCCTACATAGACTTTTGCTTTAACTCCACCTTTTCCCCAACCCATTTATCAACACATATTATTACATATTTATTGCAGTTATTGATCTCTATTAATTATGTAGATTACACACCTTTCCCTCTTAGCAACCTGAAAGCACAACTAACAATGGCGATTCCTCTTGTGATGGATAGTCGTAGGATGTTTTATGTCTCTGTCCAAATAGATTAATGATTTTTGTGATGTGCATTTCATGGAGTCGTCCCCCCTTTATAACCTTTTTAGGGTCTTGAAATTTGATATTGAGTATGCTTACAACTTATATTTCTTTGGGCCAGAAGTTTTTATTTTTGCATTTGAAATTATCTTTGCAAGTGATGCCAATACACATTCCTTTTAAAATGAGATCAACACTTAGGAACTTCTCGATAGATGAGAAATATATTCAATCAATTTCTTCTATGTTTTAGAATTCTCTTAAAAATGATAATTGTATGTATCCCAATTCTTTGAATTTTATTGGTTTGACTTTTAAGAGTCATATTCACCTTGATATATTTTCTTATTGTTACTAGGTTTTTCTCCCATTTTGTTGTTAGACTATTTAATTACTTGTTTATATGCCTTCTTTTCTTTAAAGTGGCTTAATGTTATGATGTTCCATTGGATGGAATATTATATGTATTTTTTTGATAATATAACAATTATAACTTGATGTTAGTCTTTGGCACAAAATGTAGTTGGAAAATCAAGTGCTTCATGTTCTACGAGGAATAATAGAAGATAACGTGAGGGATGGACAAGGGAAACAATGCTATCATGGAGATATGGATGAATATTAGGAATGACTGCTAGTATGAAATGTTTCATCCGTGAAAAATGAAATGATGAAAGTTGATAAAGATTTAATAGGGGGAAATGGAAAAATATCCAATAAAGGGATAAGGTTGTAAAGAAAGATGTAGAATGAGATACATGCATTGAGGAGAACTTAAAAACAGTCAAGGAAATTGAAAATCCAAAGGACATAGCCAAGAAGTGGTGTGATCATTAGAAAAAAGAAGAAAATTGAACCTAATGAAATTGAAGAGGGATATGCAGAAGGTGTGACAAAAGAGCTTGATGAGTGTATTTCAAACATGGAGTAAAGGGAAAATGGAGACAATGATAGTTTTTAACATAATTATAAGCTGATTTTAATGTCCCTTGTAGGACTGTTAGCTCAAATCCACAGAAATTGTTGCAATCACTCAAATTCTAACTCTTTCTGATCATCAAGTTCTCGAAGTGGCAAGGTGAGAGCATATGGAGATTAGAATGAGGACAATGGAATTAAATTGAAAGATATTGGTGGCAAGCCTACCAATTTACAATATAAGCAGTCATAGAATCGATCAAGCCAAACTAGTTGATAGTGAATGCAAATCCTGATCAAAACAAACTCATTGAATACAAGAAGAATTGCATCAACGCCAAATTGACAAACTAATTCACCTGATTTCAGTACACACCTTGCAAGACGGAAAATGTATTGAAATGAAAGAAGGATCCAGTGGATAAACCGACCAGGATCTATTACAATGAAGTACAAGAATTAAAGAATCCGGCAAAAGACCTTCCGAATTATCACAATGCTAGAAAAATAACTAATATTTGGTGGTAAACCTTTCAGATATTTATAATGATTTTCTACGTATGCTGGAGCAACAATAACCTCATTGAAAATTATCAATATCAGTCCAAGTATGATCCACCAAAAAAATTAATTGTTCAATTCCCAAAATCAAATTGCCAACTGGTGTTTCCTGAGTCCTCGTAGAGGCATTGGTATCTCCCATGGATCTCATTGTAAATGGGGCATTTGAAGATGAAGTGCTCCTCAATCTCCACCTTTGGAGGGAGTAAGGATGATAGATCTAGTTTTGGTGAGGAATATGATGATCCATCTCAACTTGTAATTGGTGGGAACACACCCTTAGTTGGCCAAGGGGATACCTCAAGCCATGCGACCAATGTTGCTAGAGACAGTGAGGATGGCATACGATGCCATCTTCCACGTATAAGAAATGCTCTACATAAAAAGCAAGTTTTTGGCTGAGTGGCATAGGAGGGGAGGTCTAGGTGACCTAGATGTACTATCGATAACTCTAGTGATGGTTTCCTTTGAAGGAAGGAGCCAAGTGGGAGTGTCCAAGGAATGTATGAATGGATGTAGTCTATCAATAGAGATGCCAATAGGAAGGAGCAAGCTAGTCTCAGAGTACTAACAATGTTGACATCTAACGAAGCCCGATGGAGCAATCCACTTAAAGGAATGAAGAGCTAAGCATGGATACCTTTCACGACCGAAAGATAAGACACCCATGGATCCAAGTATTTACTACCAAATGAGTCTATTGTTTTCATACAGAGTAAACAGAAAGATAATTGAACTATCACATTGTACGAGAATGAAATTATAATTGATACTCAGAAATTCAATTGCATATATTAATTCAAAACAACATGTACAATAGAAATCCCCCAAAACTCCATGTCCAATACAATGAAATGACACTACATATATAGGTTGGGATCGGTTGCCAACCGTCGCCAACGACATACCGATCAGCAGTAACTACTTACCGATACCAACTAACAACACACTTGCCGATGCAACTAATCAAAACATACTTTGCTGATGCAACTAACTAATAAGTATAAAATATGCCTAACATCATCCCCCCAAAAAAACTTGTCGTCTTCCAGACGACTACAAAACAATATCCAATGAACAATTATGAAGAATGAGGGTCAGTGGATGTCCTGGAGGTGTGGATGTCGTCCGAGCTAAACCCGAAGTCTCCTGCTGCAGTAAGACCAACCGCCGAAGCCTGTATACTTCCTCAGTCCTTTGTTTCAGATGGGTGGTGGCGACGATGTGCTTATCTCTGGTCAGGTGTACCATCTAGATAGCCTCCTCCAACTGCTTTTTAGTTTTCTCCTGTGCTGCCTAAGAGTCAGCCAACTCCTTTGTTGCCTCTAACTCTGCTCTTAGTGCATCGGCCTTGTTCCTCTTTGCTTGTGTGAGCTCGGCTTCCTGGGCAAGTTGCCATTGGAAGTGAACCTGCTGCTCGTCGGTTTTTTCCCTTAGCTTCTTGCATATATCCGAGGCTTCATCTAGTCTTTTGTTGCACTCCACCTTTTGATTAATGTCCTCCTGCCAAGAATAATATAGTGCCCTGAAATGATCCTCAATGGTATGAAGGGCTGCTAATACCTCCCTATCCGAACCTCCTGCCTCTGGTCTCTCCAGTTTCCATGCCCCTTGCATCTCCTCTGTATTAACTTCCGGCCATCCCCGACTCCAAAATATTCATACAAATTCTCCCTGGACATTCTTGACGAAGTGTTCTATCCTTTGTACTTCTGCAAGTACTACTGGCAAGGAGAGTCGAGGGTCAACTCGGGTAGCAATATCTGATACCCTCTGAATAATGGCTCCAATGGACCCTAAGTCCTGCACATACCTAAGCACTGTGCCAAGCGGGTCACTCTCATCTGGTTGGGCAATGTGTACTGTTAAGTTTGTTGGCTCGACTGAGTGAGAAGTATCCTGTGTATCATTAGCACTATCTGCCATGCTAGTATCGGTGCCTTCTTCCTCTGAGTTACCTGTGGCCGTTCCCTCCTCCTTTGCTTCAGAGTCACTGATCATTACCATATCTCTTGGTGCATCGGCTACCTTTACCGTCTCCTCTTCAAGTGCAAGTGCTGGCGGTAAAGTAGATCTAGTTGGGCTCAACGGAGGAATATCTGCCAGCTGCGAAGGTACCCCCAATAACTGAAGCCAAGTGTCAACATGTGCTGAACTCTCAGGGGACCTAGTCTCAAAAGGAGTAATCTGTCCTGAAGGAAGAGGAACTGGAACTATGTTTTCCCCCTTCATCCTCATAATTTGTCCCCACAAAACATGAGTGGCACTAGGCTGAATGCTCACGGGAATTTCTACCTGTGTGCGAGTATCCAAATGTAAATGTGCATGCCTCTTCCTGAGTGCAACATCCAACCTACTCTATCCTGATGGTATTATGATGCTGGCCGGAGTGCAAGGAGTGGCTGAGGCTGACGAGGCCTCAATGCAATCCTCCTCTGCACCTTCTGCATTGTATGATGCTTCTGATGATGATTCGGCAACCTCTTGTTGCTGCTTTTGGACTCATCCCCTTTTCCACCTTGAGTAAGGGCCTTCAAATTTGTCCATCGGAAGACAATTGGCCATGCCAGGTCGTAGTGCTCATTTGGCTGAAATGGAGCTCTTGCCAGTGAAGGGACCTGAGTGAGAATGGTATCTCAAAATAGCACAATGGCTTGCTGAGTCATATAGAATGATTTGTGGGACATCTTCAGGAACTCATGAATTCTGTCAAAGAGGACCACTGCCCAGTTATACATTGCACCTTGGCTGAGGCCAATCATATAGTCGGTCATCCAAAACAGAATGTCTGACGAGCATGAGGCTCCAGTCAAACGCCCCCTGATCACATCCATTATACATCGCCATTCATTGTTTGCCAAGTGATCCCGTCGCAGTCCCTTGTTGCCTGTAGCTTTCAACTGGGTCTTTTCTTTGTCACTCAAATATGCTCTGCAAACCTTAGCCATCATGTTTTCTTTGTGCCTGGCCGTCATCTTCTGTTTGCCGATTGTGAATTCCTAGCGAGGAACTCCCATCACTCTCTCAAAGTCTTGGGGCGTGAATGTGATTTTTACAACAACATTCATGAATCTGATTATGGTACGCTTTGAACGGGGGTTGTAGTTTGCCATCATACTTTTTAGTATTGCTTCAAATTCCCTGAAATTGAAGTAGGGCATTTGTATCACCTTGTCAACTTTTGCCTTCTGCAATGCTACCTTGAGAGGATGGTCATCGGCATGGCTATTCCACCATTGCTTACATTCTGTCGCTGTAAGGCTATCCCATTGCAACGAGTCCACTATGGATTTTTCTTTCTCCTTCCCCTTTCCTTTCGGCTGTTGCTTTCTTTGTGCTAACGAACCTACATCAATATGTAGCCTGTGTTTTGGTGGAGACTCCTCTACAATCAGTTTTGCAGCCATTCCTTTACCTTCAGCTTCTTTTATCTGGATTTGCTTTCCTCTGCCTTGTGCTCTGGTTATCCTATTTGCCGGTGAAAATGACATTCTGCCCTTTTTATAATACTCAGCGGATTCAGTTATGACCGTTTATGGTTCCCTTCTACTAATTGACACTTGGACGGTAATGCACTAAAATTTCTCCTTCACTTGTATGGGCATGGTAGATTCAATTTGTACGATCAATGACTGGAGGTACTTGCACACAGGAGGTTGTACATTTGGAAGGACAATGTACGGTCTCACAAAATCCTTGACTTGCACGACCTATAATTCCCGTACAACAACTCTCACGACAGGGATTTCGTACTGTGCTTAAAACCCTTCGTACGGAGGCAATGTAATCGTATGGCAATGCCTCTTCTTTAACTCGTACGGTTTCACAGGCTAGTATGGCAACAACATGGACATATCAGGAGACTAGTACAATAATAGCACGGACATATTAGGGGACTCGTATGGCTTGCATTTATTAACTTGCACGGATGGTCCTGAACCTGATAAACTTGTACAATCAAGCTACCACTTGCACTCGTACGGTCAGCCTTGTACTCATACGGCTTCTCAGCAACTTTGTACGGCGGATTGGAGACTCTGAACTGTACGGCATACAAAACTTATTCTCCCTAATTCGTACGGCAGTTTGCAGTGGTACGGTAAATTGATTGCCCAGACTTCTTCTTGTTCTTACGGTTCAGCTTGTGTTTCTCCTTTGCAAAAAAGAATGTGACTTATGAGTTGGTATAGTCGGCCTTTTATTCACTTCGGTCATACCTATTCACTTTTTTTTATTTTATTTTTTCTTTTTTTTTTTTGTGTTTTTTTTTTGGTCACTTTACTTTTCTTTTTCCCTTCAATGACTTGGCGGTTTCTACTTCTTCGTCGAACTCCGCCAACCTCCATTCGCTCTCCCAAATTTCTCTTTCCTTGTCATTGTCATTCCCCTCTTTCTCGTCTAGGACCTCAATTTCCGACATTTGGCAAAAGATAGCCTTTCTGTCACAAGCAATCATTGGAGCAGCATCGGTTGATTTCTTCAAGTTCCCATATCTGATCAAATATTGCGGATTGATCCCTGATGCTTATTAAATTCCATCCCAATGGTTTTTGGACCCATTGAAATATTTTACCGTCGTCGTTCATCTTGACATTCTTGCTTCTGTATTTTGCCTTCTAAATCCGACTCTTCGGGAGTTGTGTACGAGATACTCTGTTTGGCCAGTTTTTCATCCTTAGCGCCCAAATCTCATCACAATATGGTGATCTTTGCACAATGAACATGGTTTCTGCCAAATATTTTCATTTTGGCGGGTCCCTTACTTCCTTCGGTAATAGAAACTCAAATCTATCCCACACCTTATTGCATTCCTTTATCCATTTGTTCTAGGCATGATCGACGAAGACTATGGAGGCACGTGGATAAACGTGGATAAACAAGGATAATCAAGAAGAAGATGAAGATGCCTCCATAGTCTTCGTCGATCATGCCTAGAACAAATGGATAAAGGAATGCAATAAGGTGTGGGATTATCCTTGTTTATCCACGTGCCTCCATAGTCTTCGTTGATCATGCCCTGTCGGGCTCCTCTTTGCAGTGTTCTCGGTGCAAAAAACCCGATTATTGGTTCAAATTGGGTACTTGCAAAAACCATTCCATCTATTTTGTTTCCTGCCTCACCAGGTCGTTCTCTTTCTTCCATCCCGCACTGGTTCTTAATTGCGTATCCGAGCATATTTACTTGTACTGTTTCTCCTGTTCTTTGCTTGTAAAACTTCAACTTCGACCCGTTCACTGCGTCCTTGATCGGGCTTCCATCTAGATTGTCCAGTTTTATAGCCCCGTTATCCATCAATTCCTGTACTCTAAACGGTCCCAATCCCTGGCTGGATTTCGTTATGGCTGTTATACTTCACTACTAAGTGTCCCGGTTGAAATTCCATCTTTCGCAGGTGTCTATCGTGCCAATACTTCCGCCGTTTTTTGCATAACTTCCGTCGACCATTGAGCTAGGATTCTCTTCTCATCCAACTTGTTTAACTGGAATAATCTTTCTTCCAAACTCTCCGTATCTCCCAATCTGTTTTCCACTGCTATCTTGAGGCTTGGTACTAGGTACTCCGCTGGTACTACCGCTTCTTGACCATACATCAGCTGAAAAGGAGTATGTCTAGTTGTCACTTTATAAGTTGTTCTGTAGGCCCATAACACAGCCGGTAGTCTTTCCTCCCAATTAGATCCTTCAATACCGCACGACTTGTGAATCACTGAAATGAGCACCTTATTCGTGGATTTTGCTTGTCCATTTGCCCTTGGGTAGTACGGACTTGATAGTGTGGAATATTTTGAACTCTGAGGTCATGAGCCGAATGACGTGGTTGACGAAATGTCCCCCATGGTCACTCGTCAGTTGGATTGGTATTCCATATCTCGTCATAATTTGCTCAATATGAACCTTGCCGTACTCAATGCAGTGTTATCTTCAAGTGCCCTTGCTTCTGCCCACTTCGTCAAATATTCAGTGGCCACCACGATATACTGGTATCAATGCAGTTGGCTGACCTTCAATGGCCCAATGAAATCAAGTCCCCACCTTTCGAACAGTTCCTGAGGCTGTGATGGCCACAGGGGCATATAGTCTCTTTTTAACGGCTTTCCTACCCTTGGCAAGTGTCACATTGAATTACCCACTCTTGGGTGTCTATATGCAATGTCGACCACCATAGACCGGCGAGTCAAACCTTCCTTGTTGTGGCATCGGGACCCATATGGCCCCCGTCTAGTCCTTCATGGGCTTCCGCCAACACACTCCTTATTTCTTCTTCCATCACACATCTTCGAAGAATATGATCGGACCCCATTTTGTATAATAGCCCATTTATCAATTGAAATGTTTTGCTCTTGAGTGCAATTTTCCTTCTCTCACTGGCAGACATCTCCGGAGGGAAGTTTGATGTTGAAAGGTATTGACCAATCTTCTCATACCAAGGTGGGAGTGCTGCTATTTGAAATAGGTGAGCATCGGGAAAGTCTTCATTCACTCCATCTGCTGGTTGTCCTGACTTGATACGTGTCCCGATTGTACAATAATAGTAAAAGTGAATTCTTGCAATAATAACAACCACCTGCTGATTCTTCCTTGATTGATAGGTTTGTTGACCAGGTACATTAAGGCTTGGTGATCTACGTAAAAGGTGAATGGTGTCGCCAAGAGATAATGTCTGAATTTCTGCACCGAATAGACCATCCCCAAGGCCTCCCTCTCGGTCGTACTATAATTCCGTTCCGCCTTCGAGAGTAGTCGGCTAGCAAAGTATACTGAGTGGTCAAGACCATGAGATCCCACCTGTGCTAGAGTGGCACCAATTGCAAAGTTCGACGCGTCGACGTGCACATGGAATTCCTTGTCCCAGTTTGGATAGGCCAAAATAGGTGCACTAATCAATCTTGTCTTTAGTTCATCAAACACTTTCTGCTGCTCATCTGACCACACAAATTGCACACCCTTTCTCGTCAACATGTCTAGTGGATATGAGACTTGAGCAAAGTTCTTAATAAATCTTCTGTAGTAGCCGACATGGCCGAGGAATAACTTTACCCCGGTAACATCCCCTGGAGTTTCCATCTCCACAATTACCCGAATCTTGTCCGGGTCTGCCTTTAGTCCTGCTTTGCATACGATGTGGCCCAGAAGTTTCCCTTGTGGTACCATGAATCTGCACTTCTTCAGATTTAAGGCCAACCGTGCAGACCTGCAACGCTCCATACACTCGGTGAGAGCCTTGAGGCGTGTCTGTTGGTCGCTGTAAATTGACCAGTCGTCCAGGAACGCTTTGAAATTTCCCATCGACATTTTGTCAAATATGTGCAAGATAATTCTTTGAAATGTTGTGGGTGCATTGCATAGCCCGAACGACATCCGGTTGTATGTATATACACCATTCTCTACCACAAATGTAGTCTTTAGTTTGTCCTCGTTGATGCTAATCTGGTTATATCTCGAGAATCCGTCCATAAAGGAATATATCTCATGTCCAGCCACTTCCTCCAAGATGGAGTCTGTGAATGGGATGGAGAAAGGATCTTTGATCGTTACTGCATTGAGGCATTTGAAATCGATGCAGATCCTGATTTGTCCCCCTTCTTTCTTGAGTGATATGACAATTGGTGAGACCCACTCACTTGTTTCCACCTTAAAGATTATTCTGGCCTCCAACGTTTTCGCTATTTCCTGCACCTTGGCGGCGTAATTTTTGTTCATCCTATATGGCCTTTTCCTCATTGGACGTGCTCCTGGTATGAGTGGAATTCTATGGACGTATAGTTCTGGTGGTATCCCCTTCAGGTCTTTGTATGTCCAGGCAAACACAACTTTGTACTCCAGGAAGATTTTGAACGCTGCTACCTTCAGTACTGGATTCCAGTCGTCTCCAACGAGAATTACCTTAGGGTTGCTCTCCCTGCCAAGATTAACTTTCTTTATCAATGGTTCCTCATACATGATCTTTTCACGTTCAAACCGATGTGCCGACGTGCTATCCAATTCGACATTCCCTTCTTTGTACTCCCCGTAGGCAGCCAAAAAAGTGTGGGTTACTTCTTCCCCCTTGTCACCCGTCAATTCCTTTTTACCAATTGTTCCAATGTCGCCAAGTTTTTCACTTGTCGGCCTCAAATTGCCCAGTGGTTCACCAGCGGCCCCTGAGGACTCACCAATTTCTTTTACTGAAATCATATTGCATTCTGGCTGGAAAAACTCATAATCCTCCATTTGCCAATGGAATAACCCGTTGAAGGAATTTGTCTCATCTTTTGAGCATTCATGTAATTTTAGCACCCCTTCATCATCGGGCTCCATCGGCCCTCTTTCTCGTTCTGACGACTCCCCTCCATCCGAGTCAGAGTCCGATGCCAACTCCTCACTGACGGTTTGTGTTCTCAAATCAATGATAAACTTCTTACCTTTATTTTCTATGGATAGAGTGTTTTTCTTCTAGTTGTGGTTGGCCTTGGCAGCTATTAGCCATCCTTGACCGAGTAATGCATCATAGGACGCATTCTATGCTATTATGACTACAAAATTTAACAAAAATTGTTGGGTACCGATTCTTACCTTCTAAGCCATTAGCACTCCCAGCGCCTTGATTCCGTGCTGGTCGGCTCCCACTAACTGGAAGTTTTGCGGCCACAGTGTAGGTTTGCCGAGGCTTTTCCATGTATCTTCTGATAATACATTTAACCTAGATCCTCTGTCGACTATTGTGTTTGTTAGGTAACTCCCACTGATTTCCATATGGACTACCGCCGGTTTCTTCCCCATGTCAATTGCCAGTAACCTCGAGTCGAGCACTTGTTCACCAGTTGGCGGAGGTTCTACTATGATATCATCTGCTGCCTCGGCTTGGCCTTCGTTCGAGTTATTTTACACCACTTTTGATATTGCCATCCTCAACTGTGGCATGCTTTGGAGAAGATCCGCCATTTTAATTGGTACGGTAGCTTGCAGCACTTGGCTTGCAATGTTCCTGTCAGATTCTGATCATAGGGTTGTGGTTGCCTTTTTGTCTGAGTTCCTCCGTTCGGTTTCCATGGCAATCTCCACTTCCCTTCTTGCATCGTGAAGTTTTTCTTTCTCCGTTCGGGGATTTGGATAATGCGCCTTCTTCGCTTGTGCTCGGGTGACTGCAAAGACTTCGTCATCCCCTTCTTCAATGTGGATGAGGTTTACCGTGCCTTTTTGTTTTGGGCAATCGTTGTCTTCATGATTGCCGGGTCCACACCATTTGCACAGTGCATTTGGTTTATTTTGGTTATTGCTCGGGCAATCTCTTGCAAAATGCCCCCACTCGTTGCATTGCCGACATTGAATCATTGGTCGTCCCTTTGCATCGTACTAAATACGACCTCTTCCCGCACCATTATATCTGTTACTGTTATTGCCTCCTCTTCGGTTGTTGCGGTATCCACTAGGCGATGCCTCTTGATTGTTTGTTTTGGGTGGTGTGTTCGGTGGGGTAGATTGCTCCCCCTGAGTGTAAAGTACTTGGGTGCTCCTTGTCTTCAAGTTGTACGGGCACTCCTTGATAGAATGGCCCATAACCTGGCAGATTTCACATAACATCTTCCTGGAGCAGTTTGCTTTGATGTGGTCCTCATTGTTGCACTCCGTACACCATAGTTCTTTGCTTTCCTTCGCCGTTTCCTTCTCGGCTTTAAATTCCCTCACCGTCCTGAGCATGTTTTTTCTTAATGCTTGTACGGTTTTTTATTCCTCTTCACCACTGTCATCCGAGTTGTCGTCGTCTTCTTTTTTCTTTCCCTGGCTTGACATCTTGTCTTCACTTTTGATATCCATCGCTCGGTTGTAAGCCTCGGCGTACGATGCCAGCGGAACTATCTTCATTTTCTTCTTGATGGAGGGGATTAAACCCTCGATGAACCATCTCTTTTTCAATCCGTTAGTTGGTTCCTTTTCTAATTTTACCAGGAGTGCTTCCAGTCTTCGATTATATGCTCGGACATTTTCATGTTTGCCTTGTCTTGTATTATATATTTCGGCTACTATCTCATTATCATCTCGCAATAATTTAAACTCTTCCTTGAAGGCTTTTTTCAATGTATCCCAACTGGCTCTTGATGTGGCATCCAATTTTGTATACCAGTCTATTGCAATTCCCCTCAGAGTGGCTGGAAATGATCTCAGCCAATAGGACCTGTTGTCCTGTCCATTGGCTACCCATATGGTTTCACACATTTTGCAATGTCGGACCGGGTCCTCCGATCCGTTGCCAAGGAATTTCGACAGTTTTTGTTTCTCCGTACTCGGACTCCCCATGTTCGGACTTCCTGGCGGAGTCACCATGTTCCTTCCCCGACGTCCTCCTTGAGTGTTTGGCCTGACTGGATTGGTTCTCCCTCGACGTTCTGGTGCCTTTCTTGCACTCTCGGCCACATACGGGTCTTTCCCATGTCCCTCTTCAGCGTCCCTTGCACCTTGAGTTTCCTCGGGTTCCTTCCGGTACTCCTTTTGTCCGGGGGTCTTGGGTCCTCTAGTTCTCGGTTCTTCTCCTGATATTGACAGTTCCCTGATTCGGTGTATACTATTCTCAAGTTCCTTTGTTAATTCATATTCATCACCCTTCTCTTTTTGTTTGGTTACTGGTGTTCGAAAATTTTCTTCGTCCTCTTCTTCGACCAGGATTTGGTGTGCTTCTGTGGTATCTTGGTTTATTTCATGATTCTCACTTGTTTCCCTGACAATTTGTTTTAATCTTTTCTTTCGTTCTTCTTGTTCTTTTAATCTTAATGATCTTAATTTTTCTTTCGGTGTTTCTTGCCCACTCGGTATTCGATTTTTATCCTGATTAAGCTGTATGGGCATGAATCAGCACTTCGTATGTTATCAATTGTGTGGCGTGCGACGGCGGTTCTTGTCGCGCTCTTCCTCTTGTTTCATACGTTCTTCATATCTCCGGAGAATTTGTTGTCTTCACTGTTCTCTATCCCTTTCTTCTCGGAGGTCTTGCAGGATCAACAAATTTCTCACCAACAACCTCGGTATACGATCCAGAAGACGGTCCACTTCCGAATTGACTTCTAGATTTTCTTCAATGATTTCCTCCGGGATGTCTCTTTGGATGGCTTCGTTCGTGACGTGTTGTCTCACTGATAAATCCCACAGGAAGACCAGTTCTTGTGTCAGATCGTCTTCTCGATCATTTGGTTCTCGCTCATTGTCACTTTCCTCCCGTATTCTTTGTAATTCCTCCTCTGTTCTTTCTACTTGGTATCTCGTGTATGTTTCCTCCTCTGATTGGATCGGTTGACCCATTATACATCCATCGTCATTGATTCAACCCGTCAACCACTCACTTCATCATTCACTACTTGTCACCTTCCCTACCCGACTTTATATCAGCAACGGCGCCAAATTGTTTACTACCAAATGAGTCTATTGTTTTCATACAGAGTACACAGAAAGATAATTGAACTATCACATTGTACGAGAATGAAATTATAATTGATACTCAGAAACTCAATTGCATATATTAATTCAAAACAACAAGTACAATAGAAATCCCCCAAAACTCCATGTCCAATACAATGAAATGACACTACATATATAGGTTGGGATCGGTTGCCAACCGTCGCCAACGACATACCGATCGACAGTAACTACTTGCCGATACCAACTAACAACACACTTGCCGATGCAACTAATCAAAACATACTTTGCCGATGCAACTAACTAATAAGTATAAAATATGCCTAACACCAAGTTTGTGGATGTAGAAAGTAAGCTAGGAGATATTCTCGAGATATAGTGGTTGCGTGGCAAACTTGGCCTGGACGATGCTTTGTGGAACGGTTTGTTTGCAACGGATCATGTGCTGCAACATGAGAATTTCGACCTCTTCAATACAAGCCCAATTGATGGATCCCATGCTATGTCCCCAAACCTCATATCCATATAAAACTGTTTGCGATTGTATCAAAGGGACATATCTTTGAAGGGATATCTTGGAAGTGAATTTGGAAACATTGACTCTCCAAGACAGAGAAACACACATGACCCTTGCAAAGACATGATTAAGAGGCTGTCTTCATGCTGAAGGAGGGACTAGAAAATTGGACTCCCAAGTATGTGAAAGTTGATGTGATCTCCAAAGCTGCCCCCTTGTAGAAAAACTGGAATCTAGAAGGAAAATGTTTGGAGATGTTGAAAATCACAAGCCACAAGTTGGTGAAGTTCATAGAAGTGAACAAGGGCATGAAGTTGTTGTAAGCCTTTGGCAAAATGAAAGAGGAGAACAACATCATCGGCAAAGAGTAGAATGGCTATAAGCACCTCATGTAAAATACAACCATCATCCATATGAATATGACTTTGAAAACTATTTCCCAACCTTGTCCTCACCTTCCAACCTTCAAAAGCTTGACCCATCATAGTTTTCCATTTCCTATCCACGAATGATCTGCAAACACACTTAGTAAACAGACTAGGCCATAACCTCACTAACATTGACTAACATGACAAGGATACTGACTATAAATCTGACATGAAATGCAAAGTTTTATAGGGGAACCAATTTTGGTACTAACGGGAAGGTAGCTTGGTTGTACGGGAAGAGGGAAGAAATGGCTCTATAAGCTGATAAATTGAAATGTAATAATCTATCCCATGAAATTAGTGTATTGAATACTATTTATCATTCATGGTGTAATTTTTGCTTTTCCTATGCTTTTCAATCCAACATCAAGCTTGTAATTCCTTAACAGTTTTGGCTAAAGCTACCCAAATTGCAAAACATGGTGCCTTTTGGAGGATTTATTATACTTGAAATTCCCTTTTTATAGGGCTTAAATACTAATTAATCTTCATTGTCTCAACTCTCAAGTTTTGCAATAACTTTTATTAATTCATTTTTTACTATTGCTACAAATTTTATTAAGTGAATGTGTTCTTCATGACACTCACAAGTTCAATTAGAATCTATTGTGTAATTAGTGTTTATTGCTCTCTGCAGTTTATTTTAATCCTTTGTTTTCCACTTGTATTAAATCTTTTTTGAAAAACAATAGTTTATTTTAATCCTTTGTTTTCCACTTGTATTAAATCTTTTTTGAAAAACAATCTTGTGAAATTTTGTCACCCAATTGATAAAGCTACTAGGTCTAAGTTCCAAATTTATTCAAATCTCAACTCTCCAAGAGACTAAAAATAAAATTAAAAACCAAAGCCCTTATCGAAAAGAGGGATTGTCTCCCCAGGGGAAATCAATTCATATGAAGTTGGGATATTTTATATCTCCGTAGATGTGTTGAAGTATAACTTGCACTAGGTGCTAACTCTAGGGACAGCACCACCAATTTCTAAATAGAATGAATTGAAGAAGCTAATCCAGAAACAGTTTTAGCCTATTTGTTATGAAAAGGAACAGTATATAAGCTGGAAAATAATTTAGGCAAAAACATGGTCATTACATGTGACTTTTGATAGAGGGCTGTCCAAATGAGGAAAGATTCACCAAACTATGTCATCTTTATGAAGTACATTGGAGAACTTAATAATCATCTAAGGAAGCTTGTGTTCGGAATTTACAAAGCTGATTAAGAAGCAATTTTATCCTATTTGTTATGAAGATAAATGGTCTATTATGTGGGAACATTCTAGTAAAAAATGTGGTTAAATTGTGTAGGAATATTAAAATGAATTTTGAGAGAGGGCTGTCCAAATGGGGAAAGATGCACGAGATTATGACAGATCTTGATGAAGTACATTGGAGAACTCCATGGTCATCCAAGGAGGCTTGTTTTGCTGGCCAAGTCTAAAGATATAGATGAGGCATGTTACTACTATTGTAAAGAGGGATACTAAGAACCATTGTGGGCATTGTGATATAAAATGTCATACAAAAAAGAATTGTCGAAGTCTACATTCAGAATCTCATCCTAGGAATCACAATAAGATGTCCATGACTTCCTTTGAAGGGAAGGAAATAGGGAGCGACTTTGATGTGGATGAGAAGATTGATTGCACTTCCATTCAAAGAGAGGTGTGTTTGACTAGCAAGAGGTCATTGATAAAGGTGAACTTACCAAGCTCCTTCATATCAAGACTCAAATAAAGAAGACAAAAGAAGATGCTCTTTTTGGTTCTTTTTCACAAGAAAATTTGATTTTTAAAGAGTTCGTAGACAAGCTTGGGTTGGTTACATATGATCATCCTTATCCTTATTAAATTGGGCGAGGCAATGAATAGATATAGAGGTTACCAAACAATGCGAAGTTAAGTTAGGAATAAATGAGCATTTCATGATGAGTTGTGGTAGATTTTGCACCTCTTGATGTTTGTGGCATATTAATTGGCAACCTAGACATACGAGTAAGAGATGCTATCTTGATGAGAAGAGCCAACAAATATTGCTTGGCCAAAGACAGGGAAAACTACATCATCAATGCTTATGAAGGCAAATAAAAAATGTGTTTGGTAAGTGCCAATCAAAGCAAAAAGTTGCTTAATGCTAATAGGAAGTTTACTTTAATTTGTTTTAGAGATAAGCAAGATAACGAGATTTGAATGCAAGGCTTCTTCTAGGATGTCTACAATAAATTACAATGAAAAATGGAAGAGTTGTTGCAAAAGTTAAGCAAGTTCTCCAACAGCCCAAAGATGTCATGTCCCCTTTTTCGAGCTAAGGGTATTAATTTTTATATTGTAGTACTAGTACATATCATTTATTGGACTGAATTCATATACTACAGTACATATCATATGTTGGAGTGAATTCATATATTGTAGCACATATCATACGTTGGAGTGAAGTTATATACTGCAATATATACCATATATTGGGGTGAAGTTATATATTGCAATACATACCATATATTGGGATGATTTCATATATTGCAGTACATTCGATAAATTAATAATTTAACTTAAGTTGCTGAAGGTAACTTTATTTTATTAAAGCAACTTATGTTCTTATGTTACAAAGTGATATTATTTTAAAAGGTCCTTAAGTCATTTTATTTTATTATTGGAGGGGGAAAGTGAAAATAAAAGGAAATAATATTTTGTTGCCCTAAAAATTGTCCTAAAAGTGTCTATAAAAGAAGGATGTGAGAACAGAGAGAGGCTATTGCGGAATTTGAGAAAACCCTTGTTGCAAAGATTGAACTATGGTCATCTTCTTGTGCCTAGGACGAAAACCCTTTGGCAAAGAATGGTTTCGAGGACGAAAATGTCATGTCCCCATATCTAAGACACTGTTAAAGTAAAGATTTGAACATGATAAAGATGGTTTGTAAAATATTATTTGGGATAATAGAAATAATTATATACATTATATATTATTTAATAAATAATATTATTGTATGAATATTTTATTATAATTAAAATATAATATCCATATTATAAATAACAATATATATAAATATATCTAATAATATAAATACGAATATTCTTATAATTATCTTACATTATAATATAAATACAAATAATATAATATAAATCATATATCATTTATTATGATATAAATGATATAGTATAAATAATATAAAATATATCATATATCATTTATTATAATATAAATGATATAATGTAAATATAAATAAAATAAATAAACATCTTTTAACCTATCCCCTTATGATAACGGAGTTAGGTATGGTTAGAACTAGTTTTACCACAAAAGGGAATTAATATAAAGTAATAAAAATAATAAGAGACATACCTCTTCGAACATATCCCTTGAAAGGGAAATAAATAAAGGTTGTGAGATAGAAGGAAATCATCATAGGAAGAAAGAAGTAATAAAAAGAAATAAATAAATAGCTATGAAGTCAATAAAGGCAATAAAAAAGCAACAACATTAGAATTCATCAAAGATGCAGCAAGAAGATATCACAAGGAAGACATGGGGGCAGCCAAGGTAAGTCTGCAACTATCATAGGTACGCTGTTCATTAAGTAATTAAATAAATAGTATAATATATGTTAGTAATATTTCAGTATATATTGTATAAGGTAAATAATGAATTTAGAAAGGAATGAAATTAAATAAATAAAGATATGTCAATAGGTAAATAGCATTTCATGATTATGAATGAGAAATATAATGCTAGAATAATATAATTATGGCATAAATAAATGAATTATGATTAGTAGTGAAATAAGGTATTGGTTAATTGTCTCATGCTTCAAAGTAAATATGAATGATATAAACTATATGATAATAATGTGAATCTAAGGCAATGAAACCATTTATATGTCAAAAATAAGCATAAAATGAATTATCAATGAAGCCTAGTATGAGGCTATCAATAAGAATAAATTGAGGTTCCATGAAAGAACAAGAATAGAGATGTAAAGATCTCAAATTGATAAAATTGTGGCTCACGAACTCATGATGTAATCAAAAGGATGTTCAAGCCTCATCCTTAATCACTTTAATCAACCCATGAGTATGGGGTTAAGTTAGGGATGTAAAATTGGACCTAGGTGACCCTCAAGTGGATGAAGAACACCGAGTGTGTGTGAAGTCCCTTGAGCCAAGAGACGAAGAACTCCGGGTGTGAGTGAAGCTCTTGGGCCTATGGTATTATGAGCTCATAATAAATGTGCCCGACGGTTGGTGACTCTCAATGGGATGAAGAATGCCGGGTGTTGCGTGAAGTTCCATTGAGCCAAATGGTGAAGGACCCTGGGTGTTGGGAGAAACCTTTGGGCCTCCGTGTGGGATGGTTAACGCCTTAACAAACCATGCTCATGTGGAAGACAAGGTTGATTAATGATAGGGCTAACCAAGAACTCTCTTTAGATTATGCATGGGAACGATGAGAGAAAGAATATAAATATGAAATGTATGAACTTCATATGAATCATAACTATAAGTATAGAGATGAAATGTATGTGATTATAATTAAAGATTATAAGGCTTAAATACAATTGTGGAAAATATATGAGTTTGATACTTAGTTATTAACTCTAAATATGAAAAGAAGAATTGAATATTAATGTTCTCTTTTGTAAGCTGAAATTTTGTGCAAGGTTAAGGAAAATTTTGACTTACTAGAAGGGGACATTACAGAAAACCCTCCTAGCCATTACAGTGATTTCATTCAGGAATCACCAGTGAGCTGAATGTTTTTGGCTTCTTTGGGTATTTGGTGTTAGTTGGTTTCAGTGTGTTCCAAATTTTGGGTTTGTGTAGGGTTTCAACGATATATCATTTTCTTTATCTGTAAGTTTGTTCCAGTTCAAATTTAAAGATTCCAGTTTGCAGAAGTTATCCATTTTCATAAAGATATTATATTTTGATTATGAGAGTTTCAAGGTTAAATTAGTTGCTTGGAATATCCAGTTGCCGTACTATCTTTGAGGCAATTAGCAGTGCTAAATAATATTAATTTTGGCCATATTAGAGAGGTCGATTTGTGTTTGTGGATCGTAGCTGAAGAAATAGCTACTAGATTGTCGTACAACCTTTGGGGGTGAATCACAACCTTGGAAAAACTGTTATCAGCTGTACCAATTGGTATTTGGACTATAATATTGTGAAGTGGGTCCCATACTTGCTAACTCTTTCTTATGTTTGTTGTTTTTCCATATAAAAAAAAGGAATTGCTGATTTTGAAGGTGCCATGCCAAATGAAGAGTGTCTCATATGTACAAAAAGGTGAATCATAGGAATTAAAGTTAATATATTTGATGTTGAGAAGGGGAACAAGGTCTGACAAACTTTCTTTTTGGTCTGCCCTACCTAGTTAATACAAGTCTTCATCGCACCATTTGAAGTATTCTTGGAGGAAGGACTAGAAGAGTTGTTTAAGGAGCTGAGTCAGCAAGAACAGTCAGATTTGGTTTGCTATATACATTACAATATGAACTATAGCTATTGGAGGTCCACAAGTCTATTGTACATCCTCCAAAATACCAATCACAGCTTGTGAATCTATTAAGTATTACTCATAGAACTGGCCGCACCATTTTAGATGGTTGCTTTGCTGTTCTGGGGATTATTTACTGATGTTAGTCAGTTACAATAGCATTATTTGCATTAATCTTGGTTGCCGCACCATTTCAAGGAGTCTTTAGTTGACTGTGCATTTCTGGGTATGATTTTGGTGCCTTATTTGTGTGAATATCTTTGATTTATGATTTGATATATGATATTTGAAGTGGCTGGGAAATCAATTAACATTTCTCTAGAGGTGAAGTTTGAAAGTTCGTAATAGCAGTGGCTTATTGTGAAAATATTCTCTTTGCTGACATATTTTATCACCAGCAATTTTAGCAGATTTAATATTGATTTTGTGGATGATTCATTGTAAAAGTTGGAAGGTTATACTACCAGATTGTGTTTGGTTTTCATTGTAAGATCCTGGTCAGTTCAATCGCTGGATCAATCCTTATTTTCTGTACTTTCCGCCATCTTGGCATGAATCAAAATTGGGTGATTTACTCTCCCATTTTTGGCACTGATGCATTTTCCGCTTGTTATCAGCCAATTTTGGCTTGATTGGGATATGCAAATCACTATCGGCCATTTTGGTGTTGATCGATTCTATGACTCTGCTTGAATGTAAATTGGTTAGCTTGCCGCCAATATCTGTTGTTTATTTCCATAGTCCTTGTTCTAGTCTTTGTACCTCTCACCTTGCCCACATCAGAAACTTGGTGATTAGAAAGAGCTAGAATTTGAGTGAATACAAAAAAAAATATTGGATTTGAGCTAATGGTCTTGCTAGGGACATTATAGTGGTATCAGAGTTGATGGTCCTGCTAGCCTGTTTAGAAAGCTAACCTTTTGTTGTAGAGTTTACCACTTGTTGATAAATGACAAAAAAATCAGAAAATTTTTAGAGCCTTGATTCCGCTTGCATGTGAATCATGGCGTTAATAAGAGAAAAAGATTTGGGAAAGGCGCTTTACAGAGCAAGGAGAATACTCGAGCTTTTACCTCCATCAAAGAATGATCTACTCGGCATTTTGGAGGAAGTGGAAATTTGCTTATCCATGGTTGAACAGTCTCAATCTGAGACCATGCAATGGGTAGTGAATTTGTCAATGACTTCTTTGGTTAAGCCCAAGCGTTTGAGACATCTAGACAAAGATTTGAGACTTGTAGTTATCACTTGTATTAGTGAAATTACAAGAATAACAGCTCCTAAAGTTCCTTGTAGCAACAATATCATGAAGGAGATATTTCAGTTGATTGTGGAAAGTTTTCAAGGTTTAGATGAAATCAAAAGTCCTTTTGCTAAGAGGGTTACAATCTTAGAAACTGTTGCGAAAGTCAGATTATGTGTTGTGATGCTATACCTTGAATGCGATGATCTTATTCTTGAAATGTTTCAACATTTCTTTGCAACTATCGGTATGAAGCATGGGGAAAATGTTGTAACTTATATGCAAACCATTATGACTTTGATTTTGAATGAGAGTGATGATAATGTGCAGCCACTCTTATCAGTTTTATTGGCCAATGTGAGGAAGGAATCAAGGATAAGTGGGAAGTTTCACCAGTTGTGCATGCGTTGGCTAAAAATGTTGTTAAACAGTGTGAGAAGAAGTTGAAGTCATACTTAATAGTGGAAGATGTAGAATGGGCATCCCACAACATTTGAGAGTCATAAGCTTATAGAGATAGAAAAAGGATTCTCAATCTATGATAAGAAGATGTTGGCCATAATGCATGCCTTAGCCAAATTCAGGCAATATTTGGTTGGTAGTAGATTTGTGGTTAAGACTAATGACAATAGTTTGAAGTTCTTCCTCAATTAGAGAGATTTGAATGACAGACATTGGAAGTGGGTGAGTAAGCTTCAAGCCTAGGATTTTGACATAGAGTATGTGAAGGGTAAGAACAATGTTGTAGCTGATGCCCTATCAAAAAAACCAATCTTATGCTCTATGTATGATATCTCTGCTTATTGGAAAATCACTATAATGGTAGGGTATGCAAAGAACACATTTGCTACTAATGTCCTCAAAGGCAAATTATAGGATGATAGGTATAAGGTAGCAAATGATCTCATCCTTTATAAGGATAGAGTCTATCTTGTCCCAGAATCAAAGGTGAAGAATAAAGTCTTGAGAGTAGTTCATGATACACCCTTGGTAGGTCATCTAGGATAGTTCGAGACTTACAAGTAAATCAAAGAAAGATTTTGATGGAAGAGACTCAAAGGTGATATGTCCTTAAGCACATCAAAGAGTGTGTTACCTACCAACAAAACAAAACAGAGCAGGCGTTTCCAACAGGTCTACTACAACCCTTACCAAGTCCTTGTAAAAAATGGGAGAGCATCTCTATAGACTTTATCACAGGCCTACCAAAAGTTTAGGGTAAGGATTGCATATTTGTTGTAGTAGATAGATTCATTAAGAATGCTCATTTCTTTGCTATATCTTTTGAGTTCAAAGCACCACAAGTGGCTGATCTGTTTTTCATAGAAGTATTTAGACTTCATGGGTTGACCAAGAACATAGTGATTGATAGGGATAGCAGGTTCCTTAGTTTATTTTGGCAGGAACCGAGTTGACACCAAGTACCAGTTATCACCCTCAAATGGATGGGAAAACAGGGATTGTGAATAAGTGGATTGAGGGGTATTTGAGGAATTATGGAGTAGGGTAGAAAACAACTTGGATCAAATGGCTCTATCTGGGGTAGCATTGCTACAACACTTCACACCATATGTCCATTGGTATGACTCCATTCAGGGATTTATATGGTTATGACGCTCTAACTTTTGTTGATTTGGTCATCACAGACAGTAGAGTGCCAAGGGCTAAAGACCTGGTCAAGCAAAGCCAAGAAATTTTAGAGTCACTTAAGGAAAATATCCAATGAGCACAAAATCAGTAGAACATGTATGCAGATCAGCATCACACTGGGCGGACTTTCAAGGTTGGACACATGGTTTTCTTGAGGTTACAACCATACAGACAGTCTTCTCTCAAGAGAGGTGGAGCTAAGAAGCTCAGGCCTTGTTTCTATGGGCCTCATAAGATCAGACGGAGGATTGGAGGAGGCTACTTATGAGCTTGAGTTGCCAGAGCACAACAAAATTATAATATTTTTCATTTTTTGTGCCTCAAAAGGGCACTTGGACAGCATATTACTCCTCTAGCTGAGTTGCCTCCTCTGGATGATGAAGGCAAGTTGATCTTGGTTCCAAAAGTCATCATTGATGTTAGAGAGAAGAAATTGAGGAATATGAGCATAACAAAATATCTAGTTTGTTGGAAATATCTCCCAATTGAAGATGCTACATGGGAAGGTGCAGAAATACTTGAGCATCCAAATCTGCATTTGCTTGAGGGCAAGAAATTCTAGGAAAGGTGGACTATCATGTCCCCCTTTCAGAATTAAATTAATTGGGAGACCTGTAGCCTATTCCTTATTTCCTCTAGGCTAAGGGGTAAAGTTTGGGAAATAATTTAATAATAATATTTTAAGTTGGTCCTAGTAATTTTATTTTAAAACATTGTAAAAGGACAACTTAAGTTTTATTATTATTATGTTAAGTGGTTGTCTGAATGGGACATAACAAGGATTTATGCAATATTATCTTAAAAGTGTTTTAAGTGAACACTTTTGGAGGGAATTTTAGGAGGGAAAAGGAAATTCAAATTAAAAGACGGTTATAAAAGGAGGAGAATTGCACAAAAGAAAGCATCCATTGTTTATTAAAATTAAACCCCTTTCTCATAGCATGAGTACTTGTGTTCATCTATTCACCCAAGGACAAAAACCCTCAGCGGGAATTTGGAGGATGAAAACCTTCTTAGTTTCCAATCAGATTGGAGAACGAAAGCCTTCTAGTCTTTGAGGTGATTTCATTCCAAGAATCACATTTGTGTCGATCATTGCAAATTAATTCCAACTTTCAGTTTGGAGGAGGAATGTTTTGGAAGGTTTTCAGAGAAGTATGAGTATCCAGATTGTGTCATTGCTATTCTGCTGCTACGCAACAATTAATATTGTCGTTGTACCTTCTGAGATAGCCATTGTACAGATTGGGGTCACTATTCCCTGCTGCCCCCTTTTCATTAGTCTGCAGCAGCCTTTACTACCGTACCAATTCATCGTTGCTTCCAAACAATCTGAAGTAATTCTCAGGTTTATTGTTTGGTTTGTATCTATTTTGGCATAAGTGGGGATTAGACATTCTACTGTCATATGAAATATTCTGAACTTTGTATGCATGAGGGTTTAATTGGCATTGCTGTTACAATAGTATTTTAATGTATAATCATTCGGTTGCATCAAAAATATGTGCAAAGGGCTTCAATAATTAATATTTGATATTTGAATATTGCTGTTCAGTGTTGGGTATGTAATAACTGGTGTTCACTATTTCAAAATTGTTCAAGTATTGCATAGTCAGGAAACACAAAAAAATTCAAAGTTTATAAAATATTAGAAACAGGACATTACAGTTACTTACCTAAGTCCATATAATGTAGTGATGGGACAACCACAAAGGAAACAAGGAATTGACTCTAAAAACAAAATACTAAGAAAGATCCTTGAACAAATAAGCAATTAAGTCTTAAGCAAACAAAGATTATATGTTTAGTTGAGGACAAGGTTTGGCCTTTATTGAGCAAAGAAAGACTCCTAAGGTAAAGCTAAGAAGCTAAAACCACTTAGGTATCATTCATTTAAGATTCTTGAACAGGCGAGCACTATTGCATTCAAATTGGACCTGCCTCCATAAATGAAGCTATATTTAGTTGTGAATGTTGAGAATATATGTTTCTTTGAGCCTTCTATGTTTGGATGATGATGAAGGTATATTATTTCCATCCATAAATGAAGTTACACCTAATGCTCAAGAATCATTGGACAAGGATGTTGTTTTGCAGAGGAAGGTGAGGATGACAAGGAGAGTAGAGTAGGAAAATTGGCGAGTGGGATTGAATGGTTAATTGTTAAGCAAAGTCAATTGGTATTCCAATGAGAATGTTGGGTTATTGTTCTCTCATATTTTGAGTCGTTAAGCTTTTGGGGACCAAAAACCTCCTAAGTAGGGAGGTAGGACCTAAATTGGATCATGAATTATACTATATCTCATTTCAAGTAATGTAATTAAGAAAGACTTCATAGTTTGTATGACTAAGTAAAGTAATTAAGACACACTCATTTGAAACACATGTTTCAAGAAAATAAGGTTGTAGGTGTAATGTCCCCATTTTCGGAATGATCACCTAAGAGATGACCTAATTGGCAAGTTCTCACACTTGGCCAATTTTGTAGGGCAAATGGAGTATGAGGGAAGACTTGGCATATTTTTATGGTATTTTTGATGTGGTCATCATTGATGAAATAATTTGCCCTAATATAGAGCGACCCACTTGGAGAGTGGAAAGAAGGTATAAAAAGAAAATAAAATGACATAATGATTTCTCTTGTGTTGGGCACCAAGGAGGAAAATAATAGATACAAAAGACATATCTTTAATTTGTCTTTTTGAGCGCCTATCTTGCCTAGAAGAGGGTTGGCCCTCTTGGAGGAGAAAAGAATAAAATAAAAGGAAACATCTTTTTTATGTGAGGTCGGCCAAGACAATAAGGTGAGCACCCAAGGAAGGAGGTCGGCCTAATTTGGGAAAAGAAATAATAAAATAAGAAGTGTTTTCTTGCCTAGGCTGGCCAACTTGAAGAGGAGACAAAAAGCATGTATAAATACAAGGCCATTCAAGGCATTTTGGATATCATTCATCATATCATTTCTTCCTTTTTGGCTGCAACTTGTTGCACAATATTCTAAGAACAAAAACCCTTGAGAATATAAGGTGGATTGGACGAAAACCCAATCTCATCTTGGAGGTGAATTCATACGGAGTTCACAATTGCACTTCATTGGAGATATTCATGGAGAAGAAGAGCAGATTTGTAAATCAGATTTCTCGATCAGATTTGAATCAGCAGATTCATGGTATTTGTGCTTCATTGGAGCTAGGGTTTTGCCCTAGGTTGGTGCGCCACACTTGGAGGATTTGAGCATTCGAGCCATATCACTTTGTAGCAGCATTTGATCATCATTTTGAGCAGCATTTGAATACTTTTGGAGCAGCATTTGATCCTCATCTTAGAGCAGCATTTGAACATCCTTTGGAGCAGACTTGTGTGCCACTTTTGGAGGATCTATTTCGTGGCATTTGGTGTATTTCTTGCATTAGGGTTTGCCCTAACTTGAGTGCCACCTTGTGAAGGGCGATTTGGCTTTGTGGAGGCTACTTCTTCATTGATTAGGGTTTCTAAACCCTAACCCTAGCAGCAGACCAAGCACCATCATTTTGGAGGTTTGTGGATCATCATTTCATCATCCTCTGGTATGTACAAACCTATGTAATAGGTCTGATTTGGGCAGCGACATTCTGGGTTTTGTTTGTCATGTTTGAACCCTTACTTTGATGTAATATTCAGACTTTATATCAGCAGACTTCTATTCTGAAAATCAGACTTGTTGTGGGTCATTTGATGGATATAATTTGTGTATTCCATGGTGTAATTCATGTTTGATGAACATATCATTTGATAGCATGAATTGCCATGATTATTTATCATGTTTGGGCATGTTTATGTTCGCTGTGATTATTTGTTTAAGAGCAGAAATAAAAATCAGAATTTAGGGTTTTGAGCAGAAATCTAATAAGCAGAAAATTAGGGTAGAAATCAGAAGTGTAAAAATCAGAAAATTAGTTAATATCCTATTTTGGGATATTATAGTAGGTTAGTGGAGGGACGAGTAGCCAAAAATATTAAGGATGTTTGGATATAGATGAACCCATACTATGCAGAATAGTGTGATGTAGGTGGATTCATACCTATCTGAAACCATCTACCATAAGACAAAACAAATGACTCGTATAATTTCGAGAAAGTTCAACCTTTGGAATGCAATCCTTTCAAATCCTTTCGTTGTTTGGGATCTCTTATTGATCCAATTGCTCCTTGTGGGTCATGTATATCAATCTAGTTTTGAGTATTGGAATTGTAGCATGTATGTACATCTGAGTAGAATAGTAGAGTGAATTCTAATAGTAAGTTGCAAAGCAAGGCAAACATCAAAGAGTATTGTAGTCGTGATGCATAAGTCTCACAATGTTCTTAGAGGCTTCATTGAACCAATTGGCTTGTAAATTTTGCGTTGAGATAGTTAGATGAAGATTCACGATCCTATTGTTCTTGAGGTTTCCCACATAAGGTTCATCCATAGTAATCTCGTGTTAAATCTTCTTTTTTGTGTGGTTGAGCTCTTTACTTGCTTTCAATTGATGTTTTGCAACCACTACAACAATTTCAACTCTTAAGGCATCATAATTCTAAGGCAAGAAACTAAGTTACCACGTTCTACAACTTTGGCCCTTGTCATTGTATTGGATGGGACAGGTCTTAATTTGGGCATGAGTTTGACTTGGGTTTGCCTAGGGCATGGCTCTACTGTCCTCGGGAGAACCCACTGCACCTTTGCCCTATTTTGTTTTTTTCCCTTTTTTTTTTGGCTGTAATGTCCCCATTTTCAGGTTCCCTTACAATGTAGTTGGCACCGACGTTGTGGATGTGTGTCAATGTTATCAGAGGAGTTACTTGATGATTCCAATGAGCTTAGGGGGTCTGGAGGACTCATATGCCACTTTTCAGGGTGATTTCTGGCTTTTGGTGTGCTCTCCAAGAATCTTGGAGAGGGCGTCTATTTATAGTAAGTCGCCCGGTTGGCTCCGTTTATCATTATTCTTCATCGGGATCACTCCAGTGCAGTCAGTTTTGAATTTCGATGCATTCCGACAGTTTCTGCAAAATGGGTGTATTAATGGTTTTATTTTAATTATTTTACTAAGCTCGCTAAATATTATTTAAAATATTTTAAAAGCACCTTAGTGTTATAGCTCATCGGATCTAGGATGAAATGTTTTAAATCATTGATGCATAAAACAGGGACCTTGCGTGTCAAATTATCATTATTTTAATTAAAAGGTCTTTTTCGGAGCTAAAATGGAGTTTTTATTAAAAAGTAAATTTTAAAATATAAGCTAATGGAGTGTTTGGCGGAAAAAATATAAAAAGGCATTTGAGGGGCTCATTTGTATTATGCAGTTTATTCTATTTCTTTGATTGAAACCCTTGTGGTTCTGGAGATCAAACTTGGTTCATCTCAGCCTTCTTAAGGACGAAAATCCTCTTGGAGATGATCAACCTTGGTGGTGAAAGACCCTCTCAGGTTGATTGCTGGTAGTTTCGCACAGAGGCTACGCATTGTTCTTCATTGCATATCGAAGGTTTAGTGCTGGAGCTGAGAAAGATATTCTACAGGTTTAGGTATTTGTTGCAAGGCATCAATTTTATATTCTGTGAGATTTGCTAAAGCAAATACAGAATATTGTGGAGTTTTGATAGGGTTTTAAACTTTCATTATTGGCGCTGGATTTGTGGAGGTTTTGAGTGCATTTTGTGGAGACTGTATATCAGTTGCCGCCAAAGAAGACTATACGCAGCCTCTAGCATCAAGTCGCTGCCATTTAACATTAGTTCGCTGCCTCATTTCATTTCTATCACAGCCATTAGAGAGTTCGCAGCCATTTAGGAAGGGATTGCAACATTTGGAAAGTCATATTTGGTGAAGATTGGAGCTATAGTAGTTTATCATTCATCCCAACCATCTAGTTACAGCAGGAGCAGCATCTATATGAAGGCGATTTGATTTGAAACCCTGCTTATTGTTGGTATTGTATATTCATCTTGGCACAAGGGCGAACTTGGTATGCTATCATTCTATTGATGTAATTCTGAACTGAATGCAAACAACAATAAACTCGTATTCAAATTCCTATTTTACATCTGCTGTCATAAGTGTTTTATATTAGTCATTAGATGTTTAATATTGATTGGCATATGTATGCAAAATATTTGTCCAATTGCTTATTGAGATATATATGTGAAACAAACTGAAAATCCATCACAAAACAAACACTCAGACAAGCAATCATACTCAGAAAACTCAGTGATAACAGTAGCATGTCAAGTGTTTGGCAAAATGTCAATACACTAGAAATAAAAAAAAAATTGGAGTTTTGAAGGCAAATCTGGATAGGGGATATTACAGTGGTATCATAGCACAATTGTATCTTGCCATCCTGTGCGGTTAAGTATCAGATTTAGAGTCATGGATAAATTTAGTGAAGAAGAATTACAAAAGACACTTTACAATGCCGGTAAGAATCTTGAACACCTACCTCAGTCAAAAAGAGTTCTATGCAGCATTTTGGAGGAAGTAGAATTGTGTTTTTACAAGGTTGGACAGTCACCTTCTGAGTTGATGCAACTCGCTATGACTTCTGCAGTGCATTCTTTGGTTAAGCCAATGCTTATGAAACATCATAGTAAAAGGGTAAAGCTTTTAGTCACTAGTTGTCTAAGTGAGATCACAAGGATTAGAACTCCTGAGGTTCCCTACGAAGATGACATAATGAGGGAGATTCTACAACTGATTGTTGAGAGCTTTTATGGGTTACTTGATGACCAAGGCCCTTCCTTTGGTAGGAGGGTTAAGATGTTAGAAGTGATGGCAAGAGCCAGATCTTGTTATCTTTTGATTGATTTAGAATGTGATGATCTTATTCTTCAGATGTTACATTATTTCATAGCATCTATCAGTAAGGATCATGGAGAAGCTGCTTTTTCTTACATGCAAACCATTATGGTCCTAATCATTGATGAATATGATACTAATTCCCAGCCCCTTATGTCTATGTTGTTGGCTATTTTGAGGCAAGAACAGGATGTCTCTATAGCTGCTTATGAGTTGGTCAACAAAGTGTTCAAACAAGGTGAGGGAAAGCTGAAACCTTTCTTGGATATTGAGGAGACTGAGGCAACAAAAATTGATGGAGAGATTGTCTTGGAGTATGAGGAATATGTTACAGAGCTTCAAGATGATTCTATGATTATGCATGCAGCTACTAAGAATGAGGATGTGTGCAACGAAAGTAACAAAACAACAACCTTGAATACACTTTTAGAGCTATCCAATGAAGTTGATAACACTAATGCAAATGTTGGGATAGTTGAGAGCATTAATATACCTTCAGATGATTGGCATATTGAGAACAAATATGATGAAGCCTTTAAATCAACTAATAATGATGATTCTACATTGATTTTCAATGATGATGATACAGGTGGTATTTGGTTTGAACTTCAAACCAAGCCTATGGAGAAGAATGACTATGATGATGCCAGTACTAGGGAGTTGGAGAGTGATTTATTCACAGAGGCAACCAATCATGAGGAGTACAGTGAGCACATTTTTTTTCTGAACAAAGCAATCAGCCTTTTAGCACTTGGGATCCGGGTGTGATGGCACCTAAGTATGACGAGGATCCTATTTGGGATGAATTTCCTTTTGACTATAGTGCTATTCTAACTTCATCTCCACAGTTATGCATGAAGGATGGCATTGATGGCATTGGTGGTGGTGTTCTTGATTTTGAAAACAAATCTGATTTCACATTGCATGTAGCTGATCTTGAGTAGAGACCTAGTGGCCTTGTTGAATTATATTCACAGTTCACTGTTGAGGATGATGAGAGGCACAGGTGATTTGGGATAGTCATTGATGACAAGTATGAAGGTTCTGATTTTAGTATTCATCTTAGCAACAGTTTATTTTCTTCGCATGAACATCATTGGAAAAATCAATTTGTGGTGATTGCTGATAACCCATTGTTTGAGATGGGTGTTGATATGATGTATGACAATCCGCTTTTTGAGTTGAATGATGGGACTACTCATGATTGTAGCATTGCACTTGGTGAAAATAGCAAGGTATGGGATTTGGGAGAAGATTCAGAACTTGAGTTGGGGTGTGGTTTTCAGCTTGGTTTTGATTTAGGTTCACATTATGAGGTGATTGGTTACCCTCTTGGGAGACCACTGGATATGAAATGTGTAAAGGAGGAGACAAAAGAAGATTGCATAAGGAGTGTTGTGACCCTAGGGGATGAAGTATTTTCATGGGACGAATTGATTCATGTAGACTTCTTCATTTTTAATTTTGAAAAGTTTCCAAATAATGCTCTTGATTTTGCTAGAATTTTCAGAACAACAGCAAGTAAAGGAGGTTTCAAGCTTGTTACTTATGTAGCTTTGGAGGAAGGAGGACTTAAACATGACATCGACATGTTTGACGATCCATCTTTTGGATTGAATGATGTTTTACCTCATACTAATCTTTCTTTGGGGTTGGTTTTGAAGACAACAATTGCTCCTTGCACCTTAGTTGTTGATGCTTTCAGGGATGGGTTACAAGAGATTACCAAAAGGGGCTCAAACTTCCTTGATGTGCATACTGTTATGGATGGCACTTGGATTTATGATGTGTACCTTTCTAGTTATGCTTAAGATTATTCTCGGTTGGGTATCCATGCTTGGGATCCTCAACAAGGATTGATGGAGCTTATTGAAAAAGGTAGGTATGACCTTTGGAGGTATAAGGATGAAAATTTTAGAATTAACGATGTTGTTCCTTTCCTTTACCAGCCATATGGTGATTCCATTTGCTTATATACAAATGGATTGGAGAGAGATTTTAAGTAAGGATTGGAGTAATGAACGAATGGTTACTCTTGGGAGTGTGACTTGGCAAAGAATGGATCAGAATTTCAGTGTTGAGCTTGTTTTTGGGTTGCAGGTCAGGCACTTCACTTTTTGGTTTGCTCTCATTCAAGGGAGTTGGCACTTTCTTCTTTGTCAAGGAAGTAATAGATTTCAGTTGGAGATTGCTTGGAGGTGTTTCTCAGCCACTTCTGAGTTCTTTTGGTGCAACACAATGTTTTTCACGCATGCTTATACTTGGGAAATTCATTGGTATTGCTGTTGTCCTTTGTGTAGAGCACTAAAATCAGATTGTACTCCACTGATTTTAGTTTTGAACAGCAGACATTATTGTTTACTTCAGACCTTCCTAACTCAGGGAGTTCATTTTATGAAGGTTTGTGATGTAAACTTTGATAGTTTACTCTCGGTGTGGGTTTAGGACAGCAAACTTCTGCCTGCTTTGGTTGCCTGCTTTGGTTCATCATTCAGTGGACCTTTGGAGTTGGAACAATAAGTGTTTCTTCTAGTCTTCATGGTTGTATCAGATTAGTACAGAGGAGACATGTTAGATCCATATGGTGTAATGTTGGTGAGTTTGTTGAACTCTTGCAAAGGATTGCTTTCCTTTTTGCAAGAAGATTGGAGGAGTTCGCATCTGCAATTATGACTTTCCATGACACCTTGAGGAGGTATACTGAGGAATATGGTTTTGGGTTGAGCAGATATTTCTTCCAGTTGCCCAAGATCATGTTAGGTACAGGGATTGCAGTTATCGACCTTATTGGGATGCTTCAACAGGAGATGTTTCATGGTATAGGTTTCAGCCCTTACAAGTGTCTCAGCTTGGGATTTGATGATGATTACCTTCCTAGGTTTCAGGAGAGGAGAGTGTTGTTGTGGCACGATGTTTTTACAATTTTTATCAGAGTGGTGCAGCGACAATGTGGTGGTTTTTATTTGAAATTAGCTTGGAACCCAGGGATCACTTGAGTTTGTAGTCTAGCAGCTGTTGGGAATGAGAGAGTTGATATTGACTCTCTTGAGCATATTCTTATGAGGTTATGGGTTTTTCCGAAGAGTAATTCCCTGAGGAGTTGACTGAGTTGACGCATTATCTGATTGCTCTTTTTACAGAAGGTTTTCAGGTCTCTTGTATTGGAACCGTGTAGGACAATGTCTTTAGTAGATGGTACTATAGATCTCCTAGGTTGACTTGGGACCTTGGGATCATTCTTGATTCCAGTTTGGATCAGTGTGTTGATTAGAGGATGTTTTGGCATTGCTTGAGGACAAGCAATCTTTGGGAAGGGCAGACTGTAATGTCCCCATTTTGGGGTTCCCTTGTAGTGTAGTTGGCACTGACTTTGTGGATGTGTGTCAACGTTATCAAAGGAGTTACTTGATGATTCCAATGAGCTTAGGGGGTTTGGAGGACTCATATGCCACTTTTCGGGGTGATTTCCGGTTTCCGGTGTGCTCTCCAAGAATCTTGGAGAGGGCGTCTATTTATAGTAACTCACCTAGTTGGCTCCGTTTATCATTATTCTTCATTGGGATCACTCCAGTGTAGTCAGTTTTCGATTTCGATGCATTCCCACAATTTCTGCAAAATGGGTGTATTAATGGCTTTATTTTAATTATTTTACTAAGCTCGCTAAATATTATTTAAAATATTTTAAAAGTACCTTAGTGTTATAGCTCATCGGATCCGGGATGAAATGTTTTAAATCATGGATGCATAAACAGGGACCTTGCGTGTCAAATTATCATTATTTTAATTAAAATGTCTTTTTCAGAGCTAAAATGGAGTTTTAATTAAAAAGTGAATTTTAAAATATAAGCTTCTAGAGATTTTGGCAGAAAAAATATAAAAAGGCATTTGAGGGGCTCATTTGTATTATGCAGTTTATTCTATTTCTCTGATTGAAACCCTTGTGGTTCTGGAGATCGAACTTGGTTCATCTCAGCCTTCTTGAGGACAAAAACCCTCTTGGAGATGATCAACCTCGGTGGTGAAAGACCCTCTCAGGTTGATTGTTGGTAGTTTCGCACAGAGGCTACGCATTGTTCTTCATTGCATATAGAAGGTTTAGTGCTGGAGTTGAGAAAGATATTCTATAGGTTTAGGTATTTGTTGCAAGGCATCGATTTTATATTCTATGAGATTTCCTAAAGCAAATACAAAATATTGTGGAGTTTTGATAGGGTTTTAAACTCTTATTATTGGCGCCGGATTTGTGGAGGTTTTGAGTGCATTTTGTGGAGACTGTATATCAGCTGCCGCCAAAGAAGACTATACACAGCCTCTAGCATCAAGTCGCTGCCATTTAACATTAGTTCGCTGCCTCATTTCATTCCTATCACAGCCATTAGAGAGTTTGCAGCCATTTAGGAAGGGATCGCGGCATTTGAAAAGTCATATTTGGTGAAGATTGGAGCTACGGCAGTTTATTATTCATCCCAGCCATCTAGTTACAGCAGGAGCAGCATCTATGTGAAGGCGATTTGATTTGAGACCCTGCTTATTGTTGGCATTGTATATTCATCTTGGCATAAGGGCGAACTTGGTATGCTATCATTCTATTGATGTAATTATGAACTGAATGCAAACAACAATAAACTCATATTCAAATTCCTATTTTACATCTGCTGTCATAAGTGTTTTATATCAGTCATTAGATGTTTATTATCGATTGGCATATGTATGCAAAATGTTTGTCCAATTGCTTATTGAGATATATTTGTGAAACAAATTGAAAATCCATCACAAAACAAACACTCAGACAAGCAATCATACTCAGATAACTTAGTGATAACAGCAGCATGTCAAGTGTTTGACAAAATGTCAATACACTAGAAATCAGAAAAAACTGGAGTTCTGAAGGCAAATCTGGATAGGGGATATTACATTTGCTTTCCTCTTCTTGTGGTGTGGTGACTAGAATAATAACAAGCTCTTGTTCTTCAACAATTGATCTTATAACTAACCATCCCTTGGAATTTTAGAACCTCCTCGGCTGCAAAACTAGACAGAGTGTCTCATAATGGAGGCGGGTGTGCCTCTTCTCAAGGGGAGATATTGCTATTCCTATGACAACCCTTGCATTTAGTTTTGCAATCTAAATTAGGGGAAATATATTAGGTCCAGGGCAATGAAAGGCAAAATAGACGGCAACGTCAAGGAAACTTCCTTAAAGTAATAAGTTTGTGTGTGAAAACAAATCTCAAATTCAAATGCAAAACAATGTCGCCTCACATTTTTTCCAAACTTAATTGAAGGGTTTTGTGCTTTGTACCTTGTAATTGTTGCATCTATTTCATAATTCTTATATTTTTTCGTTTTATTTCACAACATTAAAAAAACATAGAACTTAGTATTCAACAATTACAAGTTAGTGGTAATTATATAAAAATTAAAATATAAAATAATTATAAAATAGTCACATATTTTACAAAATCTATCCTTCATTTAAAACTCGTCTAACATTGATAATACTTCACATAAAGTGCACACCTTTTTTATATGTATTGTATATAAGTGGGCCAGATTTGAATTCGGCATCTTTGTGCCTACCACAAAACTATTATTCAAAGGTCTTCTTAAGATGATCTTGTCACCTGTGTAATGTCCCCATTTTCTAAGCGATCACCTAATGGAGTTGGTTAGCCTATCCTATTTTCGTAGGCTAAGCCGGAGGGCTAAGGGAATGACCTAATTGATTAAATATTATATTTAATCAATTTATTAGGGCAAATTGATTATATGAGATGACTTTGTATATCTTTATGGGCTTATTGGTGAATTCAAAATAAATAAAATAATTTGCCCTAGAGATGAGCAACCAAGGAGAGAAAAAAGGAAATAAAGAAAGGAAAATGAATGGAAGAAACATTAAGGATGGTTGGCCAAATTGAAGGAGAAAAATAAGATAAATCCAAATAAAATAGCCTTGAAGGTGGACGACCAAGGAAGAGCCCAAAAGATGTAATAGCAAGTGCCAAAAGAGGTTCGCTCCTCTTGGAGAAAAGAATGAAAAATAAAAATAAAATATTTCATTTGTTTCTTGACATGTGGTTGGCCAAAAGTGAGGGAAAAGAAAATAGAAAAAATGATAATAAAATAAAGTGAGCGCCTAGGAGGAAGTCAGCCAAGGAGGAAGGAAGAAAAGGAATAAAATAAGAATATATTGCTTAAGGGAGGTCGGCCTTGATAAGGTCTTTTGGAGGGCTATAAAAGAACGTAAATTGCAAGTCATTTCATCATCCATTCATATCATATTTTCTCATTGAGATTTTATCTCTTGGCTGCAACTTTGGTTGGGCTTCATTCCAAGGACGGAAACCCTTGTGAATGTGGTTAGTTGGACGAAACCCTAGCTCATCTTGTGGAGGACTCGTAATGGAGTTCTAATTGCACTTCATTGGAGATATTTGGAGGTTTGGAGCATCATTGCATAATCAGATTTGCAGATCAGATTTGGAGCAGCATTGTTGTGGCATTTTGTATGCATATTGCATTAGGGTTTTGCCCTAATTTGGAGCGCCAATTTGGAGCAGACTTGAGCACCCATCTTTGGAGGGCAATTTTGCATTTTTGGAGCAGCAAACCCTAAGCACTTGCCAAGGAGGAATCTGCTCATATAGGGTTTGATGATTGAAGTCTATTTTGCATATATTTGGTATGTATAATCCTAGTTTTAGGTCTGATTTATAGAACAGAAATCTGGGCATATGTTTGGCATGTTTGAGCCCAAAAATTCATTGTAAAATCAGTCCAGAATATTCAGATTTGTAACAGCAGAAGTTACCTATAGAAAATCAGATTTGTATGTTGCATTTGGATTCCCTATCTTGTGTTTTTCATGGTGGATTCATGTTTGATATGGATATCAATTGGTAGCATCAGTTGGCATGTTTATTTGTCATGTTTGGGCACTTGTATGTTTGCTGTGATAATTTGTTTGAAATCAGAAAATAAAAATCAGAAATCAGAATTAGGGTTTGAGCAGAAATAAAAATAAAAAATTTAGGGCAGATCCCATTGGGGATATTACAACCTGACTTTTTAAAAAGCTTCTTTAAGGATTTTGCAAGAGACAACCCCATTTGTATTGCAATTTGGGTTCTAGAGACATGAAGAATAATTTTAAAAGAGATTGTTCATTCATGTTGTGGTCAGCTTTATTGCCTATAGTCTTCCTTGAGGATGCATGAGACGATTATTACTCTTATAAAAAAAGGAATTTTCTTTATTACTAGACCTTGCAGATGCCATATGCTTACAGCAACTTTTCAGCTACTTGAGCCCCTTGAATTCTGTATGTTTGACAAATTGTTTTACTTCTTGGCCTGCATCTTGACCAGAAACAAATAATCTATTAATGCCATATGTTCTTTTATTTTTATTTGTCATGAATTATTTATGACTATTTTCCTTAATTGTAAGGCTGGTGGATGGTCAGAGTCAAAGGTTGTGGCAGATTGAAAAGAGAGAAGAAATTGAATTTCCAAATATAATGCTTCTTACATGTTATTAGTCTGCATTGAAATAGATGCATTCTGATGGACTATGTATATCTTTTGTTTTGCATTATTGTACTAAGACTATATATTTTCAGCAGGAGGAATGCAAAGACTTATCTCTTATTTATCAGAATAGCAGGGTGCCTCTTACATTGAAAGACTACTTTTACAAGTCCCCAAATCGGTTGTCAGAAGAACTAGTCCGATGCATGTCAGCCATTTATTGTAAGCTGTCTAATCCCCCATTGAAACATTCTGGAATAGTCCTCTCTCCTCTATCATCTGTGTCCTCTACCAGTATATCCTCCCCTCATGATGTGGTCAGTGATGGATGGAGTCCAAAATGGAAGATAGAGTCCTTCTCTGATACTCTTCTTAAGGATCCATACAAAGTTAAAGGTGATATGGAGGATGCTGGTCCTTACACAGCCATGGTGGAGATTCCATGGATATGTGTAGATAAAGATAGGCTGTCATATGCAACCCTTATGCTTCGCAATTTCAGGTAGTTCTTGGTGTTTACAACTCTCCTTGCAACACAAATTTCACCAATGATATCAATGATTAAAAAAATCTTGAAAGGTGTACTAAATTAATGGAAGAAACCAGTAATTAGGGACAAGCTAGCTTGAATTTCATCTCTGTGTTTGTGTGTCTGCATGCACATGTGAAAATTTAAACAAATGGATAAGAGAAGATAAACTGTAAATGCAATCCTTATCCATCCATGAAATAATGCTCATGCTCTATTCCAAAGGCATAATGATCATTCTTTTTTTTTTTTTGGATTTAGGTCGATGGTGGAGCATTTAGAAAAAGTGGATCCGACCTCGATGCAACAAAATGCAAGACTGGCCTTCTGGATTAATGTCTACAATGCTTTGGTTATGCATGTAAGATTTAGCATTTAACCTTGAAAATATAAGTGTTTTCATCTATTTAACTCCATAATTAACCATCACCAGAAATTACTCAAAGAAATATTGTTAGTTGTAAGTAAACAAGCTTATTTTACGAGAAATTTCAATGTGACCTTATTCATCTTGGAAACACAAATTTTTACTATGAAGATAATAGCTTACCAATAAGCTGGTGAAAAAATTGGTAGACAGGAATAACTATTTTTTGTTGTTGTTGCAGGCATATTTAGCTTATGGAATACCAGACAACAACTTGCACAGGATGTCTTTGTTTCAAAGGGTAAATCCAGTGTATCTCTTAGTGTATTCTAGACATGATCTCTATGTATATGTTTCAAGAATTATATGAAAACTACATGACCAAGCAAGAGGTAGAATAGACTTTATACAGACAAATGGATTTATATGTTGAAAGATATTATCCTTACAAAGTGAAAGGATGTTAGCACTTAGGCTTGGAACATGATATACATCAGTGATAATTTCATCCTCAATAGGGATTCCTATCATAATTAGAATAGATATCCATTCCCAATTCATCAACACAAACTTTAACATGTTAGATTTGTGATATGACTGGATTAGATTGTTGCTCCTTGAGAACCATTTTTAAAAAACAAAAGTATACTTAAAATTGTGATGCAGTAAGTACTGAAATTTGTGGGGATGCATAAAATGAAATTATACAAGTAAACTATAAAACCACTGAAATGAACGTTGAAAAGAGAGAATCACCACAAGAATTTACCTTGAAGAAACTGAATGTGGGAGTGAGGGTTTGCCTCTACATATCCACTATCATCAAGTGAGAATTCCTAGCCAATTACTCAAATTTTGCCTTAAAGAACACTGTGGGACAATTACAGCACTTTTGTCATGCTCGGAAAGCTTGTGTTAGTCAGAAAAGTTGATCAAATGACATGCTTCACTACTATACTCAGCTGATCTTATGATCTACTACTCTAGATGATCAATCGATGACCTCAAGGGATATATTTATACAAGAAAATGAGCAGTTGAAACAAACAGAGATCCTAGATGGAAATTCCCACCAAAAAAGGCAAAAGAGGAAATGCCTCAACTTCTCTATTGGGAGATTGAAGTATTTTTGTCTTATATGGGGCTTTTTCAGACTTTCTGAATCAGTTTGTGTTTTCCATTTACACTTTTTGTTTGCCGCACTCTACATCATGGAGTGGGTGGGAACATGTTTGAGAATGCTTCACTAGTCGTACAATTTATGAATTAAGTTTTATTACTTAGCTTAGCTGAATAGGAACATTCTTTCACGATCCATTTCGGATCACACCTGAATTGGGAGGCCTTTGGTCCCCAAAAGATTATGGGAGGAAACGATTTCTTATAGTGGGAGGAAACAATTTACTCACTTCATCTTTGGAATACCACTTGGCCTTGCTTGATAATTGGCCTTTCAATCCAATTCAGTAATTACCCTTCTCTCCCCTTTATATTGTCCTTATCTTCTTCTGGAAACCAAGATCTTTGTCCATCTTTTGTTGAGCATCTATTGCAGTCTTTAGTAGAAGGTAATAATTGACTGTCTTCATAATCTAGCATAGAAGGCTAAAAAAGATGCAAGTTCTCAACATTTACAACTGAATATATCTTCATGTAAGGAGTCGAGTCTAATAAGAACTGAGATCATAAACAAGAAAGTGAACCTAACCATTCCCTAATCCTCATGAGCTGGCCTTTTCCTGTTCAGACTGATGCTTGGAATACAAACTCACTCCATAATTGACTACCTTACTTTTTAATATAAATAAATAAGTCTATCTGGAACAATGAATCATTGAGCAGTTGTAAAGATACAAATCTGTATTCTAGAGTCTAGACTAGGTTAGTACTTGCTTATGATTATGGAATTAAATAGATATTAGTGGTTGCATTTAGTTATAACAACATCTAAATCAATAATGCGACCTTTACTAAGAAACAAATAGCTCTTAAACAACCTAATAACAACTTGTTACAACAGATTTGTCTTTTGTCTATCCTTAGTTCAGGCAGTTCTCCTCTTTGGCAGATACCAAACGTCATAAAAATCACTTGGAATGTTGTGCAATAAGTGTAACCTCCTTGGAATCTTACTTTGGAGCACTGATTTTGGAATACTTATGTTATAGACAACTTGTTTGACATGTCGCTCAACAAAGTGGTTGCCTTGCGCAACAAGATGGTTGTTTTGAATAGCGTGGCAGCTATCTTGTCCAGCAGGATTGTCTTGTGCAGCAAATCTGGCCTCTTGCGTAGCAAGTTTATTATTTTGCCCAACAAGGCAATAGATAGCACGACAAAGCGTTAGCTTGTGCAATAAAGCCAACATCTTGCGTGACAAAACAAATTGTCATAACTGAATGTGTATCTTGTGCAACAACTCCAAATCCTTTGGAAACACATACACAAGTTAGAACAACTGCGCAAAACATCTTAAACAAACCAATATCAAATAATTAATTCATTTTACCTTTTTCTATAAAAAAAACAATCAATTCATCTACAACAATCATAATATAAGACTGAAATCACTTAACAGATATATTTATAGAAAAGAGATTTGTTGGTTTGGTTTTCAGATTCAAAAAGCATGTTTTTAGGATGTAGATCAGTATAGATTTCTAGGGCTCATCAACAATATCAAGTATATTAGGGAGATAAGTAGCCAAAAAAGACTTTCAAAAGGAGACTTGTTTGTTGAAATTTGAACTACTATATTGTATGAGTGCTAGATTTATGCCAAGTTTTCATCAGGTCTTAGGATGCTTTCTATGATATCCCCTCAAGAGCTGCACCAAGAAGGATGGCCTCAGAAACAAAGGCATACTAAGAATGATGTTCAAGTCCGCTGCTCCCCTGGTATTTCTTTACAGAGACTCAAGATTGTTAGCTAAGGGATGTTTACAGTTTAGGACAATATTCATGATCTATGCCAATGTAGCATTTGTCCTGATTACGTGTTGTTAAAGCAAATTACAAGTATGGAAGAGCAAGGAAGCCTGGTCACTGTCCCATAATCAATATGCATTGACTTTAGTGATGGGAATGGCCTTTCCGTAATCATTGTCAAGAGCCCTTGTTTCTCATTTTAGATATATTGACTATCTTCATCTTGTAGATGGAGCTGGGAATAAAAGTACTTGTAAGATCCCTTGTCTAATTTTGCCCTTTTCAACCTTGAATTTTCTGATTTTTGTGTATTGACATTTTGTCAAACACTTTGCATGAAAGCTGTTTGGTTTTGTTTCTGAGTTTGTTTTGTTTGGAACAGCAGATGAATATGCTCAAACTAATGCCAAAATACATACATTTAATGAAGGAAATGATAAGACATTACATCAAACATTTGGCATACAATATGGTAATTCAAATCTGCCTTTTATTTGGTTCAATTCAATGAAATACAAACACCCAGATGGCTGTAATGAAACTCAGAATTTTCAGACCTTTATATCAGCAAACTATAACTTCATACATACCCAAAAATCTGATTACAACCAAGTTGTTGCTGTTGTAATTAAATGTTTGATATGGAATGTTGACTGCTGTAGCCTGAATTCTTCACCAAATACACTCTCCAAAGACCTGCGATGTCTTCCTAGAGGCTGCGATCCAACTTTAGAAGGCTGCAACTAAGTCTAAAATGTTGTGACCTCAAATATGCTCCATATCGCCACAATTACCTGCCACAACTTGATGCTAGATGGCTGTGATCTGCCTTTACACAAGTCGCTGTCACCAATTGATAATTCTGATCAGCAATATAAGCTCAATGATGTGTGGTGATATTGCTCAAATGATCTCATAACCTAGTGCTAGAGTTTGAACATGAAATCCTATAACATCTTCAATCAAACTCTATGAATATCTTAAATAAACTGCTCTATAAAACTCCTCCAAAAACCCTGCCAAACCAAATTTATATTTGTATACAAATCTTCATAAATTTGGCAATAAACCTCCTTCAATGTAAACCTACAAAAATATATCTTTGAAGCCGAAATTCTCTCCAAACTGATCACTGAAGCACAAATGTGAATTCTGAGTTGAATCCACCAATGGATGGAATTGGGTTTTTGTCAAATCCACCAATATTCCAAGGGTTTTCGTCCTAGGAGTAGGCTGAACCTGTAGTTGCAGCTCACAAGGGAAATTCCAAATGCAAATAACAAATCAAGGATATGAAAATGATTTGCCTTCATCTCTTTTTAAAGCCACAAGTGAATCCTCTTTTTTGGCCGACAAAGCTTCACTTCTAGAGGATTCTCTTTTTTCTTTATTTTATTTTATGTTATGTTTTCCTTTTTAAAAGTGACTTATTTTATAATTTCACAATAACTTATTATAAAGTCACTTTTTCTACTAATAATAGGCCCAACTCATTAATTAAATATAAATAACCCAAAAATAACTTAAGATTATTTAATATTTAATTAATTAAATTATTCTCTTATAACTCCCAACTTAGCCTACGGGAATAAAAATAGGTTAGTGGACTCCGCTGGATGGTCACTCCGAAAATGGGACATTACAATACTTGTCATAAATTACTTTGTATTGTCAAGAGATGTTGTCACAATTATTAAAGAAATGTTTAGGACCATATGTTTGTCAAACGACGTATCATCTTGGTTCCAAGTTGATTCTATTCAAGTTTTCTGAATTTGATATGATTGTTATTGGCCTTTATAAATACAGGTCAAATAGGCAACATGTCACAAGGAGGCTGCAGATGTTTTCATGCTTCTTATCTGTTGCTGCATGTTCCAGCAGCTGCTTTGCTAGAAAATGTCAAAATCTGTCCCCACGCGCAATCATAAAAATCATAGTAGCATTACACTAGAAAAAACCATGATTAATCACGAACAATCATGACCCACAACAATTGGCATGCCATTTCCTGAGTTTTTCTTGGGTTACTCAAAAAGTAGTTTTGATTTTTTTATATAGATTTTTTCCACTCATTTTTACACTTGGAGAAAGAAAAATATAGAGCAAACACAGGCTGAACATTTTTGGTTTAGGGTAAGGGTTAGGATATTTTAATTTTTTTTGAAGTCTTACTTTGAATAGATTTTTTTTAGCAGATAAATTGTAAATCACAAAGAGTTTTTTTCTTTAATTTATACCCTAACGAGGGTTTAGGTAAAAAAACACAAGTCTGCCCCTAAAATAGTAGGCCATGCTTCAAGACAGAATGACCAATTATTTCAGGGTGAGCCATTTGTTTTTTATATAAACACTCTTAGGTGAAAGTTAAATAGATTTTTTTAAAGTCCTATGCAATTTTTTATAATTAGCAGTTTTATAATGTATAACATTTATTTTTGTTTATATGCACTATATTTGACATGAAATAACATTGGTTTTTTTCTGTTTTTTACAAATCTTACTTCCTGAGTTCCTGGGATTTTGCAGAATTTTTCCTGTGTTAAACCTGGGTAATTGAACTCCATTTATACTTTTGCAACAACATGTTAATTCCATGTAAATGGAATGCTACCATAGTAAAATTTAAACATCTTAGCTCCCAATTCATCATTAGATGTCATCATAACTGAGCATTGTGATTTATGTTTGAAATATGTCTGCAGGCTGCTTATAAAGTTGGGGGATATTCTGTCAGTGCAACTGCAATAGAGCAGTCCATCCTATGCCGCCGAACAGCGCGTCCTGCACAAGTGACTTTCTTTTGCCCTTATTGACTACTTCTCAATTTGTGTTTTATGCAGTGCTCTCGAGTTCACTCAAGTAGTTCAAATGTAATAATACCAGGCCCTAAGTTTGTTGGCGTATCACATCTAATTTTAAATGGCTAATTCTTCGTTCCGTGTAAAAATGTGTAAGTGGCTCCAAAGGCTCCTTTCTACTGGAACAAGGTTGAAAGCTGGAGAGGAGCGCCGCACATTTGGACGAGTATTTGGTCTCGATGTTCCTGAACCCCTTGTTTGGTTTGCCATTTGTAGTGGAGGATTCTCTGATCCTGCGGTATATATCCTTATGTTAAGAGCTACATATGATCTTATTTTATTGCTGTGTGTTGTGCTTTTTTATCCCATCCAGAAAGTACATAGTATATGTTTAGGATCTGAATAATGTTTTGAAGCTCATACTTTTCTTCCATACAGCATTCTTCTCATCCTTATCTATGCTCTGTTTTCTTGCCAATAATATCACTTTCTAAAAGTGACATAGTTGGTTCGTCTCTACTTATGATTTGGAAAACATCATATATTGATGCAGCAGATTTGCATAAAGTGCCTATTACTGCTACTTACAGAATTTCTATGCAGGTCCGTGTCTATACAGAAAAGAATGTCATCAATGAGCTTGAAATTGCTAAAAGGGAGTTTCTGCTGGCAAGCATTGGCATCCAGAATAACAAGAAGGTCTCTATGCCAAAACTTTTTGAATGTTATGCAAAAGAAGCAGCAATGAGTTCAGGAAGCATGCTTGATTGGGTATGCCAAAATGTGGATGATAGACAACGGGAGGCTATTAAAGCATTGATTGAAAGAAATCCCCAGAAGACACCAGCCCACTGTATAGAATGGTTGCCTTATAATTACAATTTTAGGTACATATTTGCTAGGGATCTAGTTGTAAAGCCGGCATAGTTTCCTTGTCTACTCTGGTGCTTTTAATGTTTCAAATGGCATGCAGGACTGCCCAAAATGTGGCTCAAAATTGAGTTGCTTTATAATCCATATCTCATTCTGTAACTAGTCCATAGTTCTTTTCATCAATGTAAGATGAAGCCTTCATCTAGTAGGGGAAAATATTCCAGTAAAGAATGAGTTCATCTTTAACAGAATTTTCCAATAAATAAAAGCTATCCATTCCTCATCATGCCTAGGTAACAACTTTATAAGTTGGTCCTTTGGACTATTTACTGATTCTAGGCTTTGTACATACAACATGTTTCCCGGAGACATTGGCATTTGAAGCTGATCAAGACATGTCTTTTTCATGCAACTATTAACAGAAAAAACAAGGTATTTTGTACAGTAAATACAGGTAGAAGAGAATCATAAAATTCTGGAATGATCAACTCTCTTTAGTCAATGGGATCGTCAGATACATACAGTGGGCCAGTAATTTTTTGATTGTGCTACAAACGTTGGTGACGTGTAAAAAAAGTTTTTTTTTTCCTATGCTTCACTCCATGGTGTCAAGCAGATTCAGCTGAATATAAATTGGCACATGTAACATCTCCCCTAGTTAGATGATGAACCAGTAAACTTTGCATGTGAATACAGAAAAAAAAATACTGCAGGCTAAAAATATGTTAATAACAAATGTATATTTTTTATTAAAATTTAATAGAAAAATTAAAAAATACAAAAATAATAGAATCTTAAAATAGTATTTACGTTTAAATACTTTAAACCAAAACTAATAAAAACTATGAAAAAGAAAAAATCGTTTATAGAACTGTCTTTGGCTACCATGCATAAATCACAGGAACATTGCTTCTGTCTGGGCTTCGTGTCATTAGTTTTTTCACATCATTATGGCTCCCGGTATGTGTGTTTCTCAGCAGTTAATGCAGAAAACATGTTTCTCGTTCTCCCTCAAATTAGTTGTTTAAATTAAACATAGTTACCAGTAGATGCAGGGGTACTGGAACGGATATGAAACGGCTATTTTATATGTAAATGTAATCACCAAAAATTTTGGGTATGGGGACAGTTTTGTGGTCCATATTTCTCTAATAGAGTTTCCTGACAGAATAGTACCTTTAATCGAACAAACTTTGAAGTTTGAAATATTAGATTTCATGATGCATGCATCAGCTGATCAATTTTAATTGGGAAGATATGTTGCTTCTGTTGATGATAAAGGATGGGAAATGATATGCCAACCAATAAACCAGAGCAGGTTAAAACACAGAAAAGGCAATAATTTTGCACACAGCCCATACTCGAAAACATGTTTTACCAGAACTTTTAAAACTATAGATATATATAGGCGAACATTTTTTGTTGTGGTGAAGGGAGGTGGGGTGACACTGAACTTTTAGGCAGATATAATTAACATTAATTTTAACGTCTTTAGACCAGTTGGGTTTTTAAGACCTGTCAAAGTGTATTCAAATTGGTTAGAGTGGTTTTTATGCAGTAACAAGTTTATAACCCCATGTCCTCATGTGGCTGCTTAAGTTAATTTTCTGCTTAAATTTAAGCAGTTTGAGTGGTCCCATGCAAATTTATAATTGTGGGAAAAGGATAATATAGAATCTTTCCTATTTTTGTGGAGCAGTTTAAGAATTACAAATAAGCTATGGAAAAAAGGGGGGGGCTGGAAATAAGCAGCCACTGCATAATGAAAAATATGCCATGTCGCTGCATATATTTCCTTCCCTCTTTTTTTTTAAAATTTTCTTTTAAATTAACATAGTTAAAATAATTTATTTTTTGTTTTTTTATATAATAAAAAACTCTAAATTAAGATAACTGCTTAAAATAAGTAGAAAAATAAAGTTTCATGGGGTCATTGGCTCCACAAATGTCTCCTAAAAAAATTGACTAGTGACTGTCAGCCAAAATAAGCTAAGCAGCAGTGTGGAGACATGCATTTTTAGGTTCAAATTGATTAGAGTGGCCTTTATACAATAACAAGTTTTATAAGTGGTATATTTTTGACATTATTTCTATCATGTTCTTATCATTACTCATTCTTAGAGATTGATCCTGATTTCTAGATAGTTCATTCCTTATTGTGAATCAAATCTATAGGAGTGGACTTGATTTAGGTTATTTCTGCAGCCACAGATTTGAACCTTGAACTTTTAAAATTCGAGTTCTAGTTGAATTTTCTGACTCCTTCCCACTAGCCATTGTGAGCTGAGTTAGCACATGTTTGTGTGCTATGTTGAATGATAAAGACATCCGCTCATTTATTTGGTATCATCTTAGAAATGCTAGATAATCAAGTAAATCATTAGAGAGCATTATCATAGCAACATTTATTAGAGCATATGTTAGCATCCATCATCTTAGGCACATTGCATGCTTGTTTGTCATCTTCAATCATTTGTCATCCTAGGGGTCTGACTGAGGAGAACATGATCCTCACAATTTAGCAGATTCCAAAAGGTGTTTCTAAACCCCATCTATTGACATCAAAAGGTCAAGGTGAGTGAGTTCCAAGCATTCGATTTTTGTTGATCCATTCTTGCAAATCCCTGTTTAGGTCTATGTACTAATTCACTTATGCAAACATGGAGATCAAGTCCATTGCTATGCCCTTAACCAATAGCATGTGATATGTGTAGTGGATTTGTGGATGGCAAAACCTTTAATTAAGTTATATTATCATTTGTGTAGTTCTTTATAGGTAGTTAGGTCCGTATGGGTGGTCTATATGATATAATATGGCATATATAGAAGGTAGTGGTTAGTTTATTATTATCTATTGTGCATTTTTTTCTTATTGAAGGCTTTTGGAGGTTTGTCTCCCTCAAAGTGACTCATTATCAAATATTTACATATTATTTGTATTATATTTTTAATTGTAAATAATTTCATTATATTCAAAGGTGTATATCTAAAACACAATTAATTTGAAGATTCTAGAATAATAGTTTGATCACATCCTAAAATTCTATTACTTTAGTGGATTAGTTTTTGACATTTTTCAATAATACATTTTCATTATCAAATTTTGAATTAAATATTATATTTAATTTATTTAATATCTACAAATTTAATTCAATACTTATTATTTTAATCCCAACTTTTAAATCATTACTTAATTATTATCTTAAATAAATTATAGTAAAAATCTTTTATTTTCGTTACAACATTGTATATCATATGATTAGAGTTACTATTTTTTATTGCTTGTCAATTTTTTTATATTAAATTTCTTTATGTTAAAGATCATTACAATTGTTATGTTGGACCCATGTTTTATTTTAACTTTTTGTTGTCACAATCAATTATAATTATAATTATAATCTCGATTTATCTTTTGAGATTGAATCGTACAACTTATAATGGAATTAAAGATTAAGTAGATTTTTAAATATCTAAAATTTAAGGGCACTTTTTTTTTTTAATAAGTGCTACCTAGGGGGTAGCGCCCTTTATATTATATCTGAAATAGAAACATACATAGGCAAGGCTCTAATGAGTGTGCATTACATAATACTTAGTTATTTAGCACTTTAGTGGTGCCATAGAAAGCGTAGGCCTTTCGCCAATTCAAAGGCACACTCAGGCAAGGTGGTGATTGTAATGTCTCGATTTTGAGCTAAGTTATATTTTCTAGTTGAACTTGTTTCTATACATGGAGAACCGGAAAGTTGGTATATGTCTATACATGGAGAACTAGAAAGTTGGCTCAACTAGTATTTTGCTTGAGTTTTATTATGTGAATAAAATAGAAAATGGAATCTTTAATTGCATTTTCTTCTAATCTATTTTTATGGAGTTTTGTGTGGAATAAGGAATTACTCCAGGTGGGACCTATTTGTCATCAAAAGCCAACATGGGAGGAAGATAGGTCCAAGCTATTCAAATGCATTCAAATATTTCAAATGGCTATTCCAAGGGGATTGACTATCATGTGGAGTGCAAAATTCATTGGTAAAAATGTACACAATGTTCATTGGATCATGTGTCATGAGAAGGATCGATGCAAGAGAGAAGTAAAGGCATTTAAAATTATATTTGTGCATTCAAGGGAAAGCCAACGACTATGAGGATCAATCGATCCAATACAAGACAATTTTAAATGCTATAGAGGATTGACGCCATAAGGAAGTATTCACCTAAGACAAAGTCATTTAAAATAATTTGTGTAGAATTCCAATGCTAGTGCCTAAGCAAGAGGTATTTAATATTGTTTGAAGGTTTTAAATGATATATGGTTAGCCGCCGATCATGAAGAGGAGAATTTAAATGTTTGATAAGCAATTGCCTATGGATCGAATATGCTCTTTGAAAGGTTTTAAATGCTAACACCACTATTGTTGAGGATCGCTCAAGCCTATGAAGGATATTCAATACAAAATGAAGATATTAAATGAATGTATGCAAGCAGCCGCCACCTATGCAAAAATGATCGATTCATATGGGAGTAGTTGTATTTCATTAAAGATTGTTTTAAATGAATGAGTTTTGGTTGCAACTCATTTACAATTGTTCAAGTCTATTGCTCATCATTGGTGGAACCTAAATTTCAATCCAAATTTGCTAAGGAGAAGGACGCCTATCCAAGGAGAGGTTAAATAGAGACTTCCATCTTCATTTGAAGGTTATGTTGAATCTGGTTGTGAAGAACATTGAAGTGATAAGATATCATTGAGAACCCTTGGTTTCATTGCTTTCAAGCCAAGGTAGCATTCATTGGGTTTGGAAACATTATTGGAAGTTTATGTTATGTTCATGTGGTCTAATTTTACATCACAATCAGCTGATACAAGTGTATTACGGGGTTTTATGATTTACATTGCAACAAGGAATGGTATATAAAGGCATTGGAGTCTTTGGATGATCCATCGCTAGCCTAAGGAAGAGCCTAATTGGAGTTTACAAGCAATCTGGGCATGCTACAACCATCCATGGTTTACGACAGTTAGCTACAGCAGTCAATTAAGTCTGATATACAGTGATATTGCATGTACAATGAGCTCACATGAAGCTCTAATGAAGCTGGGTTGATTAGTGACACATTATCCATCATTGTATCTTTGTTTGTATGAAGTTTGAACACCATTTGGCATCCATTTCTTGGTTTCATATTGGTCTGATATAAAACAGTACTTGACTGTCATAAAGGACATCAAACAATCATTAGTGTTTGTCATCATTGAAGAAGTTAATAAAGCTTTGGAAGTTTGGGTTTCATTGTCTATATGTTTCATATGTTATCTTTCATTTGAAGTTGAATATTTGGTGCAAGAAATCTTATCTAAAATTGATCAAATATTTCAATCATATAATAGGGTCTCTTACAATGACAGCAGGTCTCCATATTGACTAAGAAAGAAAGTGAAGACCTCCGTATTGTTCCTTCGGATTCCATCTTGAAAGAGTCGCAATGCCTCAGTTATCACCTTGTTCTTCCTTACTGTTGCAGCCTCAAATATCTCCCCAATCATCCCATGAGAAGGCCTCTTGTTGAATGCAAAAATGGCCCTGTAAGCCTCCTCCCGCATCTCATCCTTCACGTAGGAGTATGCCATAGTTTTCCCATTATGTTTCCTGCCAAATATTAAAACAACCAGCATCAAAAAATCCTCATATAGAGTGTCGTCGTGGATGTGTCCTTCTGATAGCTGGTTTGCTCCAATGACTTGCTTAATTGCCTCGACTACACCCTCTTTCTCTATTTTGAAGAGCCTTCGGATCTGGTCATCCAAGGACTCAACCTCTTCTTCTTGCTCTTTGTCCTGTTCATTGTCTTGGCTTTCTGCGTCCTCTTCCTCCTTTGAGACATCCTCTTCCTCTTGCTGGCAGCTACAAACACAATTAATTGACATCCTCTTGGCCATCTTGTTGTTTGTGTCAACTTTAATATCTTTTGCTGGCATTAATAACTAGAATGTCACGGGCTTCCCTTCTCTGCTTGATATGATCAGTCGCAGGATTTCCCGGACACCAAATCTACGAAGAGATTATGATTAGAGACATTCCTTTCTCGTCTTTAATTTCTTTTGTATGGAATAATTTCTCCTTGGACTTAGCGGATACTTGATGATTATAGGGAGATATGGTCGCTGACATTGTATCATGAGATTTCACCTCGAATTAGACGGGGATGTCCTTCCATTTGATAGCACTAGAAGATACGATCAATTCAGCTTGTGATTCACATGCCTTATTGGCAAGGAAGTCAGCTGCACAGTTCCCTTCTCGATAGGTGTGATTGATGGTAAAATTCATCCCCTCTAGGATTTCCCATATGGCCCCTGCTAGGTCTCCGAGCCTCCAATTTATCACCCTCCTATGTTTAATGGCATTGATGCATATCTGTGAGTCATCTTCGATGTCTATATCCCTTAGGTTCTCCCTTTTGCATAACTGTAAACTAGCGAGAAGTACTGAGAACTCTGCTTGATTGTTGGTGCCAATCGGTAGTTTTTTCACCATTGCCCATATTATCTTCCCTTCTGAATTTCTAAGGATCACTCTAGCGCCTGGAATCCTTGGATTTTCCTTTGTTGCTCCATCAAAATTCATTTTGTCTTCCTATCAGGGGAGGGCACCACTTGATGTTTGCCCTTTTAAATTTAGAATCCCTTGTTGTTGTGTTAAAATTTGGTGGGATTTTCAAATCTTCCCATCTCTTCATGATGTCCCCGTCCCATCTAGAGAATGATTTCAGGGGGGATGTTTGCATCCAAGCCAATACGATTTCTGTTATCCCTCTTTCGATTTTCTTTATCATTTCTTCCAAGTTGACTTCTCTCCCATTAAAGATTCGATTGTTCCTTTCTTTCCATATCTGCCATATCAACATAGACAAACTTGTTATCCATAAGCCTTCCCATGTGGAGTTTCAGAGCCTTGGCCAACTTTGAAGAATGACGGTTAAGTCATTTGGGAGTGGCCCATCCCACGCTAGCTTATTGATAAGCCACTCCCAGCATGCCTTTGTGAAAGGACATTGGAGAAACAAATAGTCAACGTTTTCTTCTTCAGCTTTGCATAGGACACATCTGGAAGGGCCAAGAATGCCAATGGTTTTCTATCTTTCTTTGGTGAGGACTCTCTTATGTGCTACAGTCCAAACGAAGGCCTGAGCCTTTGGGAGCGTCCATTTGCTCAAGCATAGTTCCGCAGGCCAATCCTACTTTTCCTCCTCATGGTTCTGAATTTTGTAGCCCACCTTCACTATATAATCCCCAGACTTCGCAACTATCCACACAATCTCATCTTCCCTTCTATTCAAAAAGATCTTTCTCTTTTTTAGTTCTTCAATAACTAACTCCACGGCGTTCGATGGCAAATCTAGTGCTTTGATCTTGTTCTAGTCCTAGTCCATATTATCCATGTCATAAAAGTCTTATATATATGTCATTCGAATTGGCATTGTTGCTCCGATCCAACTCAATGCCAGGGATATCCAACAGTGGGCCAAGGCCATTCCAAGAGTCCCTCCAGAATTTAGCTTTGTATCCATTGTTGACTGTCCAACTTATATGATTCGTGATAATGTTTTTGCAGCTTTGCATGAAATTCCATATATGGGACCCCCACAGAGGATTAGGATTTGTGAGAATTAGAACAGGGTTGTCCTCATCGAGATATTCTTTCTAAGGATACAACTCCATTTAGCGTGCGGGTTTTGATACATTTTCCATATGAGTTTGGCCCTAAAGGCTACATTTTTCTTTTCAATGGATCAGAAACCAACATCTCCATCCTTCTTCGATTTACAGGCCATTTGCCAACCTACTAGTGACACCTGTTTGTTCTTATTTGCCCCTTCCCAAAGGAACTTTTTGAGAATGCTCTTGTGCATGTTGCATGCCTTCTTCGTGGCTTGATTGCTGACCATTTGGTATATGGGAATGGTAGATATCACTGCTCTTATCATCTGCATTTTCCCCGAGAGCGTTAACCATTTCCCTCTCCATGTGCTAGCCTTTGATTTGCACTTATTGATCGTTTCTTCCCACAAATTTGTCCTGATTGCACCTTTGAATAAAGGGGCACCTAAATATTTGCTTAGGAGATCTGCCTTTTGGAAGTTCAAAGTAAAAAGAATTCTTCTTTGTAGTCTTTTGTGGGTATTAAAAAAGAAAATGCTTGATTTTTCTTTGTTTATTTCATGACTTGAGGTTGTTACATAACCGTCCAGCAATGATTTGATAGTACAGGCTTTCTCCAATTGGGATGATCCATAAAGGAGGGTGTCATCAACGAATTGCTGATGAGTGATTGTCAGAAGATTATCAGCTATATGGATTCCCTTCCACATTCCTCTCTCTACCCTTTCCTTGATTCCTCGCCCAAGAGATTTTGCCATAATTACAAGCAGAAATGGAGACAACAGGTCTCCTTGCCCGAGTCCTCTTGTGGGCTCAAAGAAGCCACATGGGTTCCCGTTAACTAGAATTGAGTAGTGCACACTTTAGATACACTCATAGATCCATTGAATCCAATCCAATTGAAAACCAAATTTCTTCATGACGCACAATAGAAACCTCCAGTTGACTTAGTCATATGCTTTGCTTTTGTCAATCTTCAAGATCATTCCACTCTGATTTAAGATTGTTATTGAGTGCACCACTTCATGGGCTATTATAATGTTGTCAATGATGTTCCTTCCCAGGGTGAATCCACTTTGCTCTTCCGAGATAATTTTAGACAGAATAGTTTTCAACTGGTTGGCTATGGTTTTGGCCACTATTTTATAGATTGTATTGCATAACGATATGGGTCTAAAGTCCCCAAATGTGACCGGATCAAATTTCTTCAGAATTAGTGTGATGAAGGTGTTGTTGATGTCTCTTGTCATTTTCCTTGACTTTCTTAGGTCCTCAGCCGCCTCCCACACATCACCTCCCACGATGTCCCAAAATGCTTAGAAGAAACTGGCTGGGAATCTGTCAAGCCTCGAGGCCTTATCCAAATGGAGTTGGGAAAAAGATTTCTTAACCTCTTTGTGAAAGGCGATAGCAAAAATTTGTTGTCATCTTCTATTATCAGGCTAGGGATGTTGTCCAAAAAGGCCCTTTGATCCTGCAAGTTCGACGCATCAGTCATTGCCAAGAGATTATGAAAATGTGCCACCGCTTCTTTTTGAATATCAACATTTCCTTCCACCAAAGTTCCATCTTCTTTCCTAATTGATGTCACCCTATTGTTTACCCTTCACATCTTGATAGAGTTGTGGAAATATTTTGTATTGAGGTCTCCCTCCTTGAGCCACAACTCCTTGGATTTAGATTTCTAGAAAATCTCTTCCCTAGCAAGCAGTTCTCTATGATATTTCAGCAGTTCCTTTTCCCTTTCATATTCAACAATGCACATCCCATGCTGAATAAGTTTTTTGTTCAGTGCTTCCATCTCCTCTTCCACCCTTTCTTTCTCTCTAAATATGTTCTTGAAAGTCCAGACATTCCATTCTTTCAGTTTCTCTTTGAGTACAATGATTTTTTTGGCTATCTTCAACATCTTGGACCCTTCCTGGACATGTGCCTCCTTCCACCAAGATTTCATTAGGTCTCTCAAATTGTTGCTCCTCAGCCACATTTTTTTAAATTTGAATTGGCAATGCGGGGGTGGGAATTCCTTGGAAAGAAGGAAAGCTACTAGGAAATGGTCTGATTCGGAGTATGGAAAGAGGATGGATTCAAAAGTTATGGGAGACGATAGCCAGTTTGGGGATATCAGGAATCTATCTAGCTTCTCTGCTATATTGGGAAAACCTTTCCACTGATTTGTCCAAGTAAATTCTCCATTTTTCAGTGGCCTATCAATGAGGCTATTATTATCTACAAAGGTTTGGAAGTCCTTTTGACTCGGGCTTATGTATAAATATCCCCCTCTTTTTTCTTTGGTAGATAGGATTGTGTTGAAATCTCCTCCCAAAATCCATAAATTGTCATTAAATTTGGAAAACAGATTTGAGATTTTGTCCCATACCTTTTTCTTTTCTTTAGTTTTTGTTGGCTCGTAGATGTTAAGAAGCACAAAGGGGGAATTCATTTGGTAACCTGTTGCTCTCATTGCCATCCAATTTTGGCTTTCTTCCAGCATCTCCATTTTGAGATGAAGTGGATTCCAGAGAATGCCTATCCCTCTTGAGGATCCCCTAGCTTGGACAAACCCACGATCCCATCCATAGAAATATTTCCCAAAATTTAGACTCCCTTCTTTCGAAAGTTTAGTTTCCTGCATCATCACTACTTTTGCTCTAAAGTTTTGTAAGTGGAGCTTGACTATGCGCTGCTTGTTAGGGGCGTTGAAGCCCCTAACATTCCAGCTAATGATCTTCATTTGTTCCTAAGGGAGGGGCTTCCTCCCTTAGTACTCAATAGATATATTTATTGATGGTTGTCTGGCCTTCTTTTGCAGCATCCCTTTCTCGTCTTTGTCGATTAGACTTCCTCCCCTTCTTCCTTTCCAATTTTAAGTTTAGCTTCATAATTCTTGATGTAGTTTGATCGATCGAGCATGGGACTATTGAGCCGAATTCATCATCCATCCAATCCTCCTCACTGATCCAGTCGGAATCTTCTTGACTTTGAGAATCTTTGGTGGGAACAATCAAGTCGTTGTTCAGGTGTCCCAAAAATTGTTCTAAAGGCTGCTCTACAACAAGTTCTCCACTCATCTAGTTCTCCATGCATATGGTTTGATCTCCGTCTTTCCCTTTAAATAGGTTGGGTGTTGGATAGTCTTCCTTCATGTTTCTTTTTTCATTCTGGCTTTGGTTCTTTGAAGTGATCGGGGCTCTTGGTGGGTTCCCCTCTCTAATTGCCAATGGAAAATTTGATCCTTGTGATCCTTTATTGGCCTCTGTCTGATCATCATCTCCCGAGTTAGGATTGCTCTCTTGATTTTTCTTTTCCCTCCAGAGAAGAGTCTCGTTAGGCTGGGTTTTCTTGCAATCCTTTGAACCATGATTTTGCATTCTACAGGAGGAACAAAAGAATTTAATTTCCTCAATATCGATCCCTTGTTTCTAGGTGCCTGACTTTGATACTAGCTTGATTTCCTTCGGGATTTGCTTGATTATTGCGAGTTTAATTCTTGCATAAAGATAAGAATTATTCTCCAGTAGGTTCATGTCGATTTCCATAGTCATTCCTGGAGAATTTCCTATTTTCATGAGGCTTTCCTCCGACCAAAATTCAATAGGGATGTTGTAAAGTTTGATCCAAACCGGATAGTCACTTGGCATGCATTCAATATGATTAAAGAGCGTAGACCATTTCTGCAAGAAAAAGACCGAATCTTCCATCATCCAGGCATTGTTCGACATAACTTTCTCTCTATCTTCTGGGTCGAGGAAAATAACCGTAAAAAACCCTTTAGGGAGGAATTTCACCACACGAGGATATTGCCAGTTTTCTTGCATCCAATTGCAGATTTCCTCCCTCAGATTCTGCTTCCCAATGATCTTGCCCGTGATCGCCACATTTTCCAGCCATTCCGAGTCTGTGTCCACCTCCTCTGAAATATTTCACTCAAAGGGATACAAATGAGGATATCAATTCAGTACATTCTCCTTTCTTTGAGTGCTCCATCTTGAAATTTGCAAGCACATAAATTTTTGTTCCAATGAGTAGTATCTACCAAGTATTTAAAGTAGGCACTAACTACAATTTGCTCAAAATGTCATGATCAAAACATAAAAGGAAAAAGAAAATTGTGAAGTGGATCCACTTGTTACAAAAATAAGGGTTTTGTCTAAAAATAGAAAAGACAATAAGGTTCCATTTAAAATGGAAGTGATCATGAGCTTAGTCATTGTAACCATACTCAACAAAGGAACATTAGTGTCGTTATATGGCCCCTCCAATTGGTTGCATACAAGGGATGCAAGGAACTGGAGGAAAAAAAAAATGAGCACGTAAAAGACTTAAGAATGTAAAGATATCATGTGTGAAAAATGTGGAACAACATAGTAGGATGTGAGTGTGGAAGCAAGGTGCCCCCCAATATTTCCCCCAACAAGGGAAAATAACAAGTTCTAAAATGAAGTGTATGTAGATTAAGACAATTCATGAAAAACATGTCTAAGGGGCGAATATGAGCTCCTAATGTTAGGGATAATAATTAAATGATAATAGCCAAAGTGCTAAATGGACACATGTAAGTAAAGAAATATAAGATGTCATCATGATAAGTGTTGATAAAGTGTAATCATCATAAACATGTGTTCATAAGATGTCAACATGTGTATGCATAAGATAGGCACAAGAATAACATCACCAAAGTAACACATGACAACATAAAAAGAAATGCACCCAAGTGGAAAAATGTGTGGAAGAAACATGAAACAAGATATACAACATAATATAGAAGGTGAAATGAAAATGCAAAACATGGGAATACAAAACTCACAACAATCATGGTATAATCAAAAGACCAAAAGCTAATAAAAGACATAATGAAGGAGAAACACAACATGCATGACATAATTGAAAAGGGAAAATGAAAAACATGAAGCAAACAAGTTATGTTTTTGTTCAACATGATGAGAATTGTTGCCAATTACTCCATGATTTTATCATCCCAAATCCATAAAGAACACCACAATATAAAACATAAACATGACAACAAAAAAGTAATATGAAAGTAAAAGAGAAATATACTAATATAGCATTAAGGCTTAAATATTTGAAGTCTCAACTGACAATATGGGAAGAATCTCACCCCAATAGATCATTCTCCTCTCAATCACAGACAACCATCTCATCATCATGTAATAACAAAATCTCATCTGCATGAAACATAAAACTCTTAACAAATATGCTTGAAAGAAGTGGAATTTCTAATTTAGCTTTTGGTATCCACTCTTCTTGCTTTCTTGTGAAAGGAAACATGACTAATTCCTACTTAATCCAAAGAGAAGAACAATGCAATGAATGCAAATCTATGATAATTTTTGTAGAGTAATGACACATGAAAGAAAACTAGAAGACAAATAAACATAGAACACATAATATACCTTGGAAAGACCCTTGTAAAAGAAAAACCTAGTCTCCAAAGCACACTATATATAGTACTTCAAAATAGGTTTAATGAGTTGTAGTGCTTCACAAGAGATCTATATTTTGAATCTAGTGGAAATTCAACAGTATAACCCTACATAAAATTGACCATATAATCTCCATTCTAGGCCCTCAATATAGAGGCTAAAGAGATTGAGGAAACCATTAATGATTTACCAAAACTAATGGCTCAAAACCATGATCCAATACTTGGTCCAACTAGTCCATAGATTCATGCAACCTCCAAAGGTAACTCCTCCCAAAATAAAAAGTAAATCTCAATGATGACCATTGACTCTTGTGATCAAAGGAGACATATGCAAGTTCCAAACACTCTATATGGGTGCAATAATATCACTTACACACCTCTTACACAAAGCTAATAATTGTTTGTCAAAGATGTTAGTCATAGTCCACCTAGTAATCCCTATTCAATGACTTCTTACAACCATAATAAGACCAATGGCACATGGCAAAGAGTGCCAACTAAGGAATCTCAAGATTCCTTCCAAGTGGGGCACTATTTTCTATGTGGGCACATTTTTTACAATATCACACAAATATTAAATAATTGTAACTAGACCTAGGACTAGCAAGGTGTATAACACTTAGTTCTAACGATCTCCAATTTGTTGTATACATTAGAAGAATGATAAGGGATTCCAACAAAGTGAAATAAATGTTAGGGCTCATACCCATATCCATCTTGCACCATCTGAATTCTCTATGCTCGCAAGTTTTGCTAATACATATGCAATGTTTAGAGAAGTGTCCACCTTCTTGAGCATAACCCTCATGTCCACCATGTCATGAAGGAAGTGATACTATATATCAGTGTGCTTAGTCTGCATATGAAAAGTTAGGTTCTTTGTCAAGCTAATGGCATTTTTAGTCTCACATTGAATCAATATTGTATCCTGACCTAATGGATTCATTTAGTAAACTTATCATGTATTGCATGTGATCATGGAATCTTAAATAATGCCCCATGTTAGAATCTGCAAAACAAATGACAACCTAAAAACTAGTGCAGGAAATAGAAACTATAAACCTATCAATATAAATATGATTCAAGAAATCAAAATAGCTTAACAGGGTTAGTTTCCACAAGAGTAATGCAAATGATCAAGAAGCAAAATAACATTAAGATAGCTCAAAAAAGAAAGACATGCATGAATGAAAAATACAAACTAGGAGAGAGTATATATAGACTATGTGAGAGGGAGGTGGCAAATACGACCAATATGGAGAGTACACCAAAAGTACCTGTTGTCGTGAGGATTGCACCCTTATGCAAAGTTGTGACACTCTACAATCCTTCGAAACATGGGGACAAACTCAGGCTGTGGGTGACCTATAATGAGTTTGAACCTCCAGATTGTGGGCTGGTTCCCTTAAAATATTCTATTTTTGAAACTATGATTTTCTATTCTGGAAAAGGGTAAGAATGAAACTATAAGGAAATAAAACTGTAAAATTTGGTGATGCACCTAGTAAGGATGGAAAAATTGTAATCTCGTTCACAATAGAATTCAGAAATCTGACTCACACAATCCAATCTTGGCATAAATATCATGAAAAGTATATCTGAGGGAGGCTAGAAAATAAAATCTTTATGAAGGAAAATAACTTTTCACAACATAAAATAACTATTTTTTGTAACACAACCTAAGACCTGTAATATCACTATGCTTAATACTGCAACTAAGAGTGAGACAATAATTTTAAAGGTTTTAATGATTAAACACAGTAGAACTTCATCAAATCACTTCATACAATTAGCATCAAATGGAAAGGTAACTACTTGATTCCAAAAAATAAAGAAAATTTTGCAAGAGAGACAAAAATGGAACCTGTAACTTGCTGATCTCTATAAAACTATCAAAAATGAGCTACAAAACCTTCTTCTCTCTCAAAGTGTATAAAAGAAAAAAGGCAAGAACTAGCAAAAACAAGTTTTGCTTTACAATATATAGCTTTGTTCTCACTAAGAGGCATGCAAAAAAAAAGAACTACAGCTAGCTGCCTCTAAAAATAAGTCCTCCAAAGTGATCCACGAGCAAACTCAAAAATCCCCAAGAATAAGGGCTCAAACTGTCAAAAATCAAGCAAAAATAGCTCCAATTTGGACCTCTCCATGTGCTTGACCAAGAAGTTGACCAAGATCCCTTAAATCGCTCCTCAAATCATGCAAAAAACCCCTAGATGGCCTAGTTAACTCAACCTATCAATTTGCATGATTTTGCATTTGCAAAATTGATTGTGAGTAAATAATAAAGTAATTAAAATAATTACTCTATTATTGGTTACAACTTGTACTACTTTTGATTTTACAACTTGTGAAAAATAATAAAGTAATTTGAAGAGTATTACTTTATTATTTATTTACAATTGATTTATTTGTAAAATCATGCATGATAAAAAGAAAAATAGATCTCCTTATCTCTCCAATTACACTTGCCTAATTTGCATGATTTGAGCCAAAATTAGGACTTTAGAGGAAAATAAAATCCCCTTATAGCCCCTTGTGAAAAAATATATTCACTTGCCTGCCATATGCTTCAAGGAAAATATACCCGTATCTCTCCAAATACAATGCAAAATGGCCTTATTGCCATATATCTTCACCATGCAAAACAAAATCCTAAGTCACCTTGCCATGTGCATCATCATGTAAAAAGTATTCTCTTGTTCTCCATTATCTTCTTCATGCAAAATATATTCTCTCTACCACCTTATCTGCCACTTTGTAAACCCATTTGTCTTCATGCACCTTTTTTGACTTTGACCTCGAATGATAACTCCTCAAGGCATAAGGAAGACTCTCTTTGACCACATTCGGTTATTTTGCATTAATCAATGATTACAAGGAAGTCATGCTTAATAAAAGCTTGCTTGGAGAAGGAACCCAATCTTCGACCATGTGATATGAGCATTATTCGACTATAATAGTCGACATAAGATGACGAGTATTGTTTGAATTTTTTGCAAAGTATAATACTCATTATATGTTGTCGACCACCATTTGACTCTCTTGCATCTGTCGGCCCTTCCTAACAATGATTGCTAGGAGACATATCATTTGAAGGTTTTGACCCTAATTGAGATTTAGATAAGGTAACGATAATTTATTTGAGAAGTCAAAAAGAACAAAAAAAGAGAAAGGAAGCTTCAGACAAAAGGGGTGAAGAAACCCTATACTTGAGTCATTTTTCATTTGTTTCCTTGTGTTAGCCGCTCTGCAAATCTTTCGAAGCACTTAGGGTTTGATGGCTTCTTCGACTTCTCCTTGGGTTTTTGAGGTCGTTTCTCCTTAGTTTCTTTGCTTTTTATGGAATGGAAAAGGTTGCAGATAACGGGAAGCATGGCATTTTTTCTTTTGACTGGCATTTTCCTCCATTTTTGTTCCATTGTTGACACTTAGGCTGCAGCCTTAAGCTTGTTCTTTGGGCTTTTTTGGTGACATTCTTTTTGCTGTCTTTTTTGCCTTTTGTCTTTCTGGTTCACAGACATCCTTTTTGACACATATGAGAAATAGAAAAGTAGAAAAACTATAGTCACCTTCGGCCATTGAAAGGTAAGCTCACTGCCTTTATTTTTGCCTTGCTTCAGTTCGACTAAAAAGAGAAGAACATATCTCTGCTTTTAAAATGTTTACATATAACATGTGACAAAAAGAAGGCCTTGATAGCCATGACCTGTGTTATATTTATCTGGGTTTCTGGCAAAAAGCAAACCATACTGTGAGTATTTAGACATATAGGCCTAAGGCCATACTTTGCTTTTTCTGTTTTGCATGAAACTATCAACTCCTTAATAAGAACCCTAACTGGGTATGCAAAAATTTAATATCTCACTGTATATGATGAAGAAAATTAAGGCTATAAAAAACCACTATCTGGCTATGCAAGAAAACATATACATCTTTCTGTATCTTTCAAGAAGTGATGAGGGTTTCATTGTAACTCTGAGGCTCTCATTCCATTTTATTCTTTTTCTCCTTTATGATGAAGACTGCCATTTTTACCTAACTGAGTTCATACAAAAAGCACTCCTCATTGTATATGAAAAAAATGAGGGTTTCTTTTGTGGGTACCAGAAAATGAATTGTTGCTCCTTCTTGGACTGTATTGATGTTATTGTTCTTTCCCTATAACTCAAAAATGAATATATAGCTTTGTTTTTCTCCTGGTAAGCTTTCTTCTATACATACTATGGCTTTCTCATTTGGACAACACAGTGAGAAACTCTTGTTGTTTGCTACCTCCTGTATGTGCTTTTCTGTACCTCTTCTTTTCTGTGTGCAATAAAAACTTCAAAAAGGAAAAATAAGGGTTTTTTATTTATTCAATAAGACCCTCCTGTAGCATGGCTATGACTGTAAATGGGCTCTTTTTTCAGTTGAGTAACTATATTGTTTATTGGATTTCTTGGTATCCAACCCTCTGCACACCTTGTCTTGAGTTTTCTTTTGACAGTCATGCCAAGAATAATCTTTTTTATATCTACTTTTTAGACTATCATATTCCATGTTACCTTCCTTGCAGCTATCTTAGAATTGTGTAGACATCTTCTACTGCTATATTTGTACCCTTAAATGACTTATTGCTTGACATGCTATGACCTACTCCACAAGGCATTATGATTGTATCTTGATTCTTCTTTAGGGTTGTATGCTCTTTGAAAGCTTCACATAAGGTTTGGAATTGTTGTGAACTCAAGCATGTTGTCAAAACCTCTGTAATAGTGGTTTCATGATATCCGAATTTGGAAGGCACTGTACTAACATATAACTTTGGTGATAAGCATCAAAATAAAGCTCTCTCAGGCTTCTGTTCAACTATCTGTGTTGTTGTTTATGCTCTTTATACACTAGTGACAATTGCAAAACTATGAAGAGATTGTGTATAGACATTTTTTGTAGATATAAGGTTTCCAGTTGATATTATAGACTCCTAGACATCATTGTAGACATGCATTTGATATTGAACACCTACAAATATGGTCTGAATTGCATTTAAGCACTACACCTTTCAATTTGTTTGATATAACCTCTTGTAAGACATATTTACTGCTCCTTCACATAGTCTTGTGAGGTTTTCCTTTATGACAATCAAGTTGGCACATAGTATATATGATTGCTCCTGCCTTGGAGGCTGTCTCATCTACTGTTCCATGTGGCATTTGTTGACTGTTTTTATGACACACTTGCAACTTGAATGTGATAGGTTTGTCAAACTTTGGCATGACTCTCCTTTCTATGATTTGGACTGTTACTTTGATTCTCTAGAACACTGCTGGGGTAGTCATTGACATTTTGCTAATACAGCTGGTATCTTCTACAACTGGACTAGCTCCTGACTCCACTTAAGGAAGTGCTGCTATTTAGTTTATTGATAAGCAATTATTGTATGTTCGTGAAGGTACTTGGGATTTAGATTGACTGCATTACCTTCAACAGAGTAACTACTCCTAGCATGACTACTTTTATTGATAAGCATCCTTTGTCTCTTGTATACTGGAAACTACATCATACCTGTTAGCTGCAACACTTGAATATCATGTTGATCTCCTTACTAGATGATATATGCTATTGTACTGCTGCTCCATTTAGTGAGATTATACCTTATCATTAATGTTGTTCCATTCTACATTTATTAATTGTTGTTTGCACATTGTACTTTACCTTTCTATTTCAATTCATTGTACTATTGCATACTTGAATGACATATCTTAATAACAAAAGAATATATCTCATTTATATCAAAAAGATGAAAGTACCTTCCTCCTTTGGTCTTTGTACCTTCCTATACTTCATAATGGCAGCCTTTATAGGATGTACCTTGGTCCTCTAGACTTGACTACCTTACTTTGTGGTATAGCTGTTCATTGTCATCATTTATGAATGTACCTTGTGTATCTATTAATGGCATAGGACTGTTATGAAAGATCACACTTCATTAATGATAAAGAAAGTAGAATAGTACCTTGTGTTTCTTGCATATCATTTGGAATTTGATCATTGATGAGCTATTGGATATAGCATAACATGTAATGGTATCACTTTGAGCATGCTGGGCTTGACCCTTGTGGGAGCCATATTTTCTCCACATGCTTGAACTATCTTCATATCAGCAACATTACTTTTCCTATACCTGCACAGTGAACAAACAAGTTAGCATAAAAAATATACCTGATGGTATTGATTGATCTTCTTTATGATATTCTGACTTGTAGCACATGTCTGATTTGATCTTTCATATGAAATGCATGATGTGACAAGTTGATATGTCTGCATGATAAAACATATGATAACTTTAAACATCCGGAGCTCTTACAGGACTTTCCCCAATTTTTTGTAGGTTCAACTGATGATAGGAACTGAAGATGAAGACTGAAGATCAACATCAACAAAACAACCTTCAAAGACTAAAGATCAGCATCAATCAAAACAACCTTCTTGCTCAGGCGATGATGGATGGTTACCTTTATCATATGTTCCTATATTTCTTTTATCATCATATGTATAGCTTGCATATGTCTGCATTGCTCAGTTTAGTTACTCCCACAGCTTGTGTGGGACACATTTGAATACTTCTTTTAAACATGATCAGTTAATTTATCTTATGCACTTGATGTATTTATGTTTCTTTTTCAATCAATGCATAGGATAAAGTAACAGGTACTGAATTGTATGTTCAAAATATGACATGAAATAACAGTTCAAATAAATATCTTTCTTTCTTTCTTTCAAATCTGATCAACTGAATAATCAATCTGTCTTATAACTCCTGAAAGATAACACTATGTTAGATCAACTGTATTTCTTGAATGATTGATTCCTTGACATCATGATTCATTTGTTATGATGATTCATCAATCTTGATTAGACTGATGGGTTATCCTGACAACTGAATATCTATCTCTATTTTGTCAAGACATCAACTGTTTATTGAATGCAATAACTTCAAAGTTTTCTTTTATTCCTTCTAAACAACTGCACTTAGGTCTAACTAAATTTAGTGTGAACAAAATTTAGTAATAGTACCTAAAATTAGGAAAGTGTAACTTCCTTGGACGATGTTGACACCTCACTCCACTCACACTAATACCCACATTATTAACCTAAACAAGATTAAATAAAAGTGTAGGAAAAACTTAGATAATAGGAAAATAAAAACATACACTAACACCCCCAAGGAAAAAGTGAATAGTTTCCCCCCAAATAGAGAGAGAAGAGACCCTCAAAGTAAATGTAACATGCCTTCTCATATTACTCGAATTAACTCAAGTATTTACAAGAAGTAAATGAACATGGTAAACATGAGAGATTTTTTTTTTCAAATAAAATATAAATCATTTGCATAATCACAAGAAATTAAGTATATCTTTCTCAATATTTTCAATCTTTAAATTACAACATATTCAAAGATAGAATCATAGTGAAATCCTTTCACTTTCTATTTACAATACATAAACTATGCTTGGCATAAGGAATAGTTTCACCTCATAAATTTGACTATCATGAGTCATGACATGAAATACACTGCATTTGGAATATTGATATCTGTCTTCACAAGTCTCGGCTTGTCTTCTGCTTGGGAGGGAGAGCATCATCCGAGTGTTTTACCACCAACCATAGACCGACGGTCCCCTGCAGACCTTCCTTCCTGGAAGTGACCCTACCCTTCACGAAGAGTATAGATATATGGAGCCAATAAATTTTTTCCATCTAAGTCTCAAGTGTTGTGTCCTACATAACCAACATGGTCATACAACTATAGACTCCTTCTAACTGACTATGACACTACTGAATGGTTATACAAATCTAGAGCACAGTGAACCGACTAATACATGCAAAGACAGATGCATTACTTTGGCCAAAGATTCAATATAAATAGATGTTTTGCAATGAATGTAGTCATGAGTTCACACACCTTTGACTCAACTTGGACACTATCTCATCCTATAGTTTGACTTTCTTCCTTTAGTAACTCTAGACATAAATTGTCTGAACTATATTCAAATTCTAGTCAATTTGGCTTAATCCTTAATCTAGGATATACATGCATCATCTATAGGTTTAGGTAATTTCAACCTTTCAAAGAGTCCCTTCTTGCATACTTGCAATGCACTAGGGTCTGTGACCTCTTGTCACTCTACTCACTAATTCCAAAATTAAACACTTCTGTGTTGTATATATCAAGTTTCAACACTGTCTGAAACCAAAAACATTTACATTCAACATATGCTTCTTAGAATTTTTCTGTCTTGCTCTATGGTTATCTCAACCATTCACTGTCGACCATAATATATATGAGTAATGTCATATCTATTTCTAAACCCTTTTGGTTTTGATTCTAGGGTTTAACTTTCTCTAACCCAATACATGGAAATATCAAACATCCTTGTTTTCCAAAGATAATAACATAAATATAACAAAACATGAGAGCAAATACCTCTAGTCTTCCCTAGACCACTTGGCATTGTTCGAATTCACATTTCACATAACATGAGTAAACATAGTATACTAGGTATATCCCCATCCATATAATACCTTAATGGATACTTTCATTTCCAAACTAGTCTTTTGACTAAGTTCAATCTATCAACCCTAATAGGTTTGAATCATAAAGATAATAAAATACTATCGACCACATGTTCTACTTAAGTCTACCGACTTTCCATTATGACTGGTTACGAATTCATATGTATATTCATCCTTAAAAAATATGTCAATAACCCTTTATCAACAATCGTGAGTACAATAATCATGTGGGGTTGAGTCTCGAATCTCCCAACATACCCAACTTGGTATAAATATTATCAGGAATACCCAACACAGGGTTAACTTTGTCTTCTATGCAAACGACACTAAAATAAGTTCTACTGAACATATGATAAGAACTGTAACTTCTCATCTCTTGGTATGCCTATACCCTTGACTTGGTTTTCTAGTTTCAATCTTGAAATACATGAGAAGTTAATTAAGTCTCGTAGTATACTCTTTTCGAGATAAAATATCATAAGCAATAGTTTCTATTCAAGGGGTATCAAGGTTTCTGCATTCTTGGATCACCTATTCCCCTAGATTTGTAATACAATATAACAAAAATAAATCTATTTCTCATAAGTTATTCTACAACCATGTTGAATCCTTGATAAGTTTACATCTTCAATAAATTGACGACCTACTAGGTCTTCTCAAGTCCACTGAGTTATGTTAAAGAAGATATAGGAACTAATGTTCAACATCTTATGCTTAACAAGATAATGATTATCTCCCTATACTTGGCATAATTAAGCACAAACATATATATCTTAATATATATAGCTTCTTTAGGTGTTTCACATTTGATAACATCTCTTTTAGTATTTCACCAAATGCAATAAACGAGTCTTGAAGTTGTTCAATTCACATTTGCTAGTATGTTCCCAACCCATGCCAAAATGGAAGATTTTGGGAAACTTATAAACATATATAAAAGTATAAATGATAGAGGAATTGTAGTCCAACAAGCCTGATAGACAGGTATGCAAAATGTACAAGCATACTCAAAGCATGTGAGTTGTTTAAAAGAAAGACTGAACGTAACATGTTGTCAAGAAATGCAATGGTTATAGGATACCCACAAAATGGACTTGTTGAAAAATTTCTAAAAACTTTCAAGCAAATGCAGTTGGCGGGTGTAAAACCCAACTCCATAACCTTTGCCATTATCCTCCTTTCCTGTGTTGGAGCTTTTGAAGAGGATAAGGACTTCCATCAACCATGCAAATATAGGGAGAGATGCTCTATAATATCAGCCAATTATTACACAAGGGTTTAAATATAGTGACAGCCTCATGGAACACAACCATACTTTATATATGTCATCCTCAAATCAATCACAAATCCGGTTGAATAAAAAAGATGTCTTCATTATCTAACTATGCCAATCTTTCATAGACAATACTCCTGTTTGAAGACTAATAATAGCTGTAGTTTCTTGTATATAAATGAGGGATAACAAAACATATAAACAATTATATTCAACGTAGAGAATATAAACCCTCTGGTCATAGCCGAATGGGATTGTGTATATTTATTAACACTTCGGCTCATAAAATAAATCACACAGTCAAGTATATATGTATAAGCTCATAAATTAACTTAAAGCTACAAGGATTATAAGAACCTATAGAGCTCGACATGGTGTAATACATTCGCTTCCACAATTTCACCAGCATCCCAGTGCACAAAGGCGAGCTTGGAATTCTTTAGCTCAATTATGTGATCAATGTGAGAGGTAAAACCTCCACCAGCACTTGTTGAATTCATAGGAAGTCATCCCAAAATTGTCCTCTCTATCTAAAGACAGTTACTCTCAATGAGCTATTCCACTCCTAGAAAATGAAAAACTCTTTCCATAACTTATGGGAATCAAGCCTATAAAAGCTCTTATTTGGTGACATGCAAACATAAATGGAGTTACCGGTCATTAAAGACCACTCCCAATAGATAAAGCTTCTCTCTCTCTCTCTCTCTATCCATCATGGTGATAGATTACCATGTTTCCCTAATGCTCATTGCCATAAAAATAAATAAAAAGGATTTAACTGTTTAAGATATAATCTTTTTAAGACTTCAATATTCCACCTTCCCGCAAAACTTATGGCAAGTTATATGCCTAATAGCATGCTTACTCACATGAAAGAGTAGTGGTTAGTTGGTCTTACTGACCATAGTCATACTCTTCCTCAACTCCTTATTGGTCATGGGGATGGGAGTCGAGGACTCTCTTAAATACATAAAGAAATTTAGAATAAATACTAACATATCACAATGCATAGAAACTTTTCAACATCATGTTTACATATACAACATTTACTTATGTTGTTAATAGTCATGCTACAAGATGTGTGAATGGGGTCGAGGTATTCTCCCCCTCGCAATCTTGTGTCACCATCAAAATCATATAGATAGGATAGCATCATGAAATTTCACTTGGAAACTACCAATAAGAAATAGTTTAACCAATAACAATATTTTCTCTTGAATATAGCTATATTCATATTAGTCAAGGACTAACGACTATTGACCATTTCCATGTCGAAGGTCAAACTTTCCTGACATAATCTCAACATAATATACACTTAGAAATCCTGACGACAAATCAACAACTGTTGAGTTGAACCAACTTAGATCTAAAGGGTCGACTACCTCTTCCCTGACTCAACAAGGTTCACTAAATTGTACCAGCACAAGACTTAAGATGGCGACAAACTATTCTTTTCTTATATCTATTCCCTTCTCTCCGATGATGCTCTCCCTCCCTTTCTCAAAGGGTGAAATCATGTTTCCTAAATACAACTTGCAATCACCAAACCATGATTAGTGTATCATTAATCATTTCATAATCCTTATGAAATCATAACATCTCGAAATCATATAATCACATGTCAATTCTATTCATATAATCTCATGAAATCATTGATTTTTCCTGACATTTTCATTAAATGTCAAATCACTAAATCACGCATAATCATCTACTAATTACTTGCAAGTAAAAAGTAAAGTATAGTCAAAATTTGAGGTGTGGCATATGTCCCCCCATAAGATTCATCATCCTCAATGATCCAATGTATCCAAGACAATAATAAGATAAATATTTTTGTTTAACCTGCAAAAGCATAAACAATTGAGAAAATATTTGCTATAAAATCATGGTAAACTTCTCACGTGATATTACCTTCTACATACTGGTCCTACTAGACCTTGCACTGAATAACCTCTTTGTTATAAAAGCAGAGCTTGTGATCTTCAAGTATTTAAAGGAGCTCAATCATGACCACTCCTGGGTATTGTACTTGTAAAACATTCTAAGAATATAATTATCATATGTTATATACTTTTCAAATATGATTCATAAAAAGCATTATGCCTCCTGGCAAAAGATGATAATAGAATGATTCTGTAATCAACTGAATTGATAACTTTGAGAGCTTCAAAGAGTCCTTCATATCTAGGAGCTAGTTTGGAAGACTTTCTAAATTTTATGGAACTTTTCTAGGGTTTGATCCTCAAAAGAACTTTTTTCTTCAACTGAGAATTGTTTTAGTGTACACTTGGCATCTGCGTAACTTTTCTACCTATCATTTACTCCTGCCAATCTTTTCTTATCAGCTTGATCTGTTCATCCATTTATGACAACATTTCTGGACTAATGCTAATCCTATCTTATAGCTTTCCTAGCTTATAGGAGTTTGGCATCTTCTTCCGTCCAATGTTTCAAATGGACTCACATTAATAGAAGAATTATATGAGTTGTTACAAGTAAACTCTATAAGAGGTACATACTCTTCCCGCTTGTATTCATGTTCCATGCAATACATTCACAAGAAATATTCTAAAACTTGAATTACCCTCTATGTCTAACCATCTGTCTTAGAGTGATAAGTCAAGTTTATGTTCAATTGAGTTCCAAGTGAGGAAAATAATGTTTTCTAAAACCTTGTGGTCATGCGAGCGTTCTTATCTGAGATGATCTTCTCAGGAATGCCATACAACCTAAACACTCCTTGTACACATTTATGGGCTATGACTAGTACTCCATCTGTCAAATTCTCGGGTATGAAATGTACTACCCTAGTAAGTCTATCTACCACTACCAGAATAACATTATACCTATTTCTAGACATAGGAAGACCTTGTACAAAATCCATACTAATGATCTACCATTTCCATTCCTGGAATATCGTACATACATAGAAGTCATGTTGGGTGCTCATGCTCACCCTTGCCTCTCTGCCACTCTAGGCAACTTGCTACAAATCTTGCAACATCACTCTTCATTCCTTTCTAGAAATAAAGAGATTTCACATCGACTAGGAATTTAAAATTACTCCTGGGTGAATTGATTATGGTTTGGAATGAATTTACTTCCACATAAGGTTTCTTAATGCTGTAGAGTTAGGGACATACCAAGTGCATTCTCTGCAATTTACTCCCCTACACAATCCATTAGAGGCCCATCCAGGACATGATAGAGGTGAACATTGCATAAACATAGTGAACAACCAAAATGTTCTAGTATAGCCACTGCCATAATTTGAATCAATATCAAAGTATAAGAAATTTCATTTTTAACAATAAGTCAAAAGAATGATCTCAATTTCAACAATAAATCAACTTTTAACCAACTGGTCATAAAATAAATGATCTTCAAAATTTGGTGGCTAGACTATTCCAAAATAAAAGAATAAAACAATGATAATCCTTGCAATATTAAAAGGATTTTACCAAAAATCCAAAGAAGTGTTGAAATCCCAAGGAACACTTATTATGCAATATGTGACTAATTGAGTCACAAACAAGGGAGTAGATTGCTGCACTACACTTGAATTTTCCCAAAAACCCATCGTGAGTTAAAAATTGTGCTACAAGCACACCAAACAAATAAGTCCTTTAAGACTTTAATCATGCTCAAAAATTTTGCAAATCAAAAGGTTATGTCACATTCACTCCTACTTCTTGGAGTAACTATCATTCATCATTTAGATGATATTATAAGATGGTGTTATAGCAGCACAAAGGAATTAAAGTTGGAACATAAGCTTCTTCTCATCATTCCACTTTTCAAACCTCTATTCCTTACCTCACTGAATAGGTTACTTGTTTGAAACTTAAACAACTTTAACTAAACACCACGGTGATAATCACATTCACCATTATAGTTGTACTTTCTAGCTCAACTAAGAGGCAAAATACATAGTTCTCAACCATCTGGCCAAAATGCCATGAGAATAACTAATATCTTCTCCTTACAACTGTTATGAATCATCTTGCAAACTTCATGCATATTCTTAACAATAGTTTCAAAGAATGATACTAATCCCAATCTTTATTCATCAAAATATTGCCTAAGAGGACCCTCTATACTTACGTCCTCTACTACACATTGACACATTTTCCAAAAGGCTTCATGAGATAATAAGGAACTCTTATTCACCTCTACTTATCCACATTTCTTTGTAGATGACAATTGGTTTTCTCATGAATCTTGGAAAACAAAAGCATTTCCAAGTCCTGTACCATTTTTCTCAGCATTCTTATGCCAATATATCACTACTTGCCTTTAATGATCCTTTTATTCCACTTGTCTCATTCCAAGCCATCTGGGAATTAGACAAGAACCCATCTTATTATGTATCTTCGATACAATTCTAGGATCTTCAACACTCAGTTTCTCCTGCATCTAGTTGAATATTTTTGGATCTTCCCATCCTTAAGTTCTTGGGAAAAAGAGTACTTTGTCTTGCCTAGGTTCACTTGCTCTAAATAATTTTTGCGTCAAACACAGTAGGCTCATAGGCCCTAATATTTGAACCAAGGCTTTGATCTTGACTTCATACAGACATTGCTCTACCTGAGCTCTTAGTCTAGTTAGCAATTGATCAAGGTTTTACCTTTCTAGTCAAAGTCTCAGAATCTTTCCACTATACATCCTCAGCAGAGTTAATTTGCTCTTGGATTTTAAACTCCTCAGTCGGTTCTCTCTTAACCACTAACTTGGGTAAGTGTTGGAAAATAGTCTTCCTGACAGTTTCCTTGGTTTTTCTCTATGCCATTTTGGCACAAAACTAATTTCAAACATTAGCCAATTTGCTAAATATTAATGAGTTTTCTCCTAATGAGCTCATAGGTCCATGTGTTGAACCCGATTAGCTCTGCTACCATATGTAACACGCCTTCTCATATTACTTGAAGTAACTCAAGTATTTACAAGAAGTAAATGAACATGGTAAACATGAGATTTTTTAAAAAAATAAAATATAAATCATTTGCATAATCACAAGAAATAAAGTATATCTTTCTCAATATTTTCAATCTTTAAATTACAACATATTCAAAGATAGAATCATAGTGAAATCCTTTCACTTTTCATTTACAATACATAAACTGCACTTGGCAGAAGAAATAGTTTTACCTCATAAATTTGACTATCATGAGTCATGACATGAAATACACTGTATTTGGAATATTGATATCTATCTTCACAAGTCTCAGCTTGTCTTTTTCTTGGGAGGGAGAGCATCATTCGAGTGCTTTACCACCAACCATAGACCGGCGGTCCCCTGCACACCTTCCTTTCCTGGAAGTGGCCCTACCCTTCACGAAGAGTATAGATATATGGAACCAATAGGTTTTTGACATCTGAGTCTCTAGTGTTGTGTCCTACATAACCAACACGGTCATACAACTATAGACTCCTAACTGAGTATGACACTACTGGATGGTTATGCAAATCTAGAGCACAGTGAACCGACTAATGCATGCAGAGACCGATGCATTACTTTGGCCAAAGATTTAATATAAATAAATGTTTTTCAATGAACGTAGTCATGAGTTCACACACCTCTGACTCGACTTGGAGACTATCTCATCCTATAGTTTGACTTTATTCCTTTAGTAACTCTAGACATAAATTGTCTGAACTATATTAAAATTCTAGTCAATCTGACTTAATCTAGGATATACATGTATCATATATAGGTTTAGGTAATTTCAACCTTTCAAAGAGTCCCTTCTTGCATACTTGCAATGCATTAGGGTCCATGACCTCCTGTCACTCTACTCACTGATTCCAAAATTAAACACTTCTGTGTTGTATATATCAAGTTTCGGCACTGTCTAAAACTGAAAAACATTTACATTCAACATATGCTTCTTAGACTTTTTTATGTCTTGCTCTAGGTTATCTCAACCATTCACTATCAACCATAATATATATGAGCAATGCCATATCCATTTCTAAACCCTTCTGGTTTTGATTCTAGGGTTTAACTTTCTCTAACCCAATACATGTAAATATCAAACATCCTTGTTTTCCAAAGATAATAACATAAATATAACAAAACATGAGAGAAAATACCTCTAGTCTTCCCTAGACCACTTGGCATTGTTTGAATTCACATTTCACATAACATGAGTAAACATAGTGTTGTACCCATACAAAAATTTTTGTATATGTGCCCAAACACACCTCCCAAGCACCATGTAGCCTTGTCATTACTGCGCTAACCCTGCAGGTACAAGACATCAAAAGATGGCGATCCAAGGCTCAAATGGAGGGAGATTCTAACAAGCCAATCGGGCACGGGGCAGTGAAAGAATGTCAAAAAAGAGAAGGTCAAAGTGATGAATTGAAGGCCAAAATGACATAAAGGAACCAAGGGAAGCAATGCAAATACATCTGGCAAGTCAAAATTCAATTTTGAAATTTTTGAAATTTTTTAAGGCATTTTTGGGCGTTCTTGCCTTGAATGAGCACCATTTTTTAGTATCATCCATGGAGGAAGAGCTTCAATGATAGTTTCAGATCATATGAGCTTGGTTTCCAAACTTCAAGACATTCCATCATCAGATGAAGAAGTTATAGCAAAAATAAGCTCCAGAGGCAGAGGCAAACAACAGTAATCCAGGCAGCCTCCATCAAAATAGTCAAGGCCAACTTCAAAGTTTTTCAAGGTCAAGAATCATAAAGTGAGCCTTGAAATTGGCTAAGTCTCGTGTCCTGAAACCTGATGTTCTGATATCCTGAAATCTGTCTAAGTCTGAAATCTGGTGGATCCTCAAAAATCTAGAATCTGCATGTTAAATCTCATGGATCCGGGACCTATCTCAAACATCCTGGAAGTATATTTCAAAATATTTAAAGTATAAATATATTTTGAAATATACTTCCACCCAAGTCACCTCCAAAAGGCGCTCATTTCAAGAAAATCCCACGCCTTTTGACCACTTTCAAATAGGCGCCCATTTCAAGCAAATCTCATGCCTTTTTGGTCTCCAACAAAGGCGCTTAAAATGTTTATTTTCCACGCCATTTCTCACCCATCAAAAAGGCGCTCTATTTGGCCAAAACCCACGCCATTCCTTACCTTCCAAAAGGTGTGCATTATAGCCAAAACCCAAGCCTTTTCCCTCACACCAAAAAGGCGCCTAAAAAGGCCAAAATTCACACCTTTTTAACACATGCAAAAAGCGCCTATTATTGATCATTTGCACTCCTTTTTGCAAAACTCCAAAAAGGCGAGCCTTTTTGCCAAAATGCACTCCTTTTTGCAAAACTCCAAAAAAACGAGCCTTTTTGCCAAAATGCACTCCTTTTGCAAAACTTCAAAAGGCGAGCCTTTTTGCCAAAATGCACTCCTTTTCTTATTTCACTTATTCTTTTTTGCATAGAGGAGAATTAAAAAAAGCACTCTATTTTTAGAGTAAGGCACATTGGAAACCCTAAAAGGTGGCATTCACTATAAAGGAGGCTCCTATTCACTATTATTGTTATTTTCAAAGGCACAACAAAGGAATAAAGACAGTGTTCAAAGCTAGGCAGCCATTAATGGAGGATTGAAAGCTTGCAATGGGCAGATTGAAAGGCATTGAGGAGTTGATCTTCACATACAAGGCAAAGGCTACTCATTCTTGCACCATTCTACTTCTTTCTATCACACTCAAAGGAAAATTTGTCCACTGGAAGGCCTCTTTCTTGCACTGGCGGCCATTGTTGAGGGTTTTTCAAGCTTTTTGAAGCTTTTTCAGATCAACAAAATATAAAGAAGGCAATTCGATCACTTCTATTCTTCTTTTTCTTCATTCTCTTCTTTCACAGGGTCCATCTTCATGTTCCTAAGACAATGTCCAAACACAGGAGGTCATTTTTGATAAATTTTCAAGGATTTTCATTGTTGGTCATGGTTTTTGAAGGCAAAATCACCACCTACAGCTAAGATAAAATTGATTTTTGAGGCTTATTTGTCCAAAATTTCTCATTTCTGACACATACCCACCTCGGCAAAAGGCATTTTCCATCATCTTGGACCAGTTTGAGCTCAGATCTGTAAAATCTTTGAGGGTGTAGCTCCAAAATTTTATTTTCCAAGGGCAAAATTTTAATTTTTTTTACAAAAATTAAATTTTGGACAGCAAAAAGAAAAATTGTTTTTCTTGGGCAGCGAACACACAGAGGACCAGATTGTCCATTTTCAGTACATAAAGGTAATCAAAATGAACCTCTTCAAGACATCATGCATTATTCGTCAGTCACCATTGAGGCCAAATCTTTGCTCAAACATGATTTTGTCCAAAACATCCCTTGCAGGTATTTCAGCGATGAAGGCATAAATTGCCTTGTTCATATTTTGTAGGAGTTCATTTAGCTGATCCGTGGAAAGTTTTGTGGAGATCCTCATGTAGACAAAATGTACCTCCTGGTTGATATTGCATCAAAGTGTGCCAAGGCTGAGAAAGACTTTGAAGTGTTTGAGAAAATCACAGAGGATGTTGCCATAGACCTGCAAATGAGGACGGTTCACCTTGAGTCCATGATCATGCCAGATGAAGCCAAGGTTGATGGATTTGAGAGAAATCTCAATTCTTAGACTTAGCTTATTTTTCACATTTTGCAGGAGGAAATTATTTTTGGCAGCAAGAGAGATTTCCAAAGCAACTTCTATTTTGAGAACTGTCTTTGTTAACTGAAGTTAAATTTATTTTTAGATTTTGCTTTTGGAAATCATGCAAAATATCTTTGAGTTGGAACTCATTGTGTAATAACATGCAAGTTCAGTTAACTGAAATTTGCATGGCAAGATACTTTTAGTTTTAATTGCTAATAAGCTTGCATGCTTCCCATGCAGCATTAGATCTAGAGTGAAGAGTGTCCGTTAACTCTTCCTTTTATTTCCTTGCATCTTGGCTTTTTAGGTATAAATAAGTGTATTCTACACACTTAATTTGGCAAATGGTAAATGTTGAGACTAATTTTTGCTCGCATTTTATTGTTCAAGCACTGTTGTTGATTATTGCTTTTTGACTAATGAGAATACAAATCATGGTTTCAGGATCTATCTTGTTGTCAAGAGTTGTGTAAATTGTTCATGACTTTGTGCATGAGTGTAATGTTCCATTTTTGGCACATTGTTTATTATGGGCATTTTTGGCTTGTTCCTAGTCCCTTAGTGGCTATCCGACATGTTTGGGAGAACTCCAATGTTCTTGGAGTGGCCACAGATCAATTTTACCGAGCATTTGGTTATGTCTTTGAGCTCAGATGGTGCTTATGATCATTGTGATGCTTTCTGATGTTTGATCGGGTTCCTGGTTTGCTCTCCAAGATTCTTGGAGAAGCCGTCTATTTTTGGAAAGTCGTCCGGAAGGCATCATTCATCTTCCCAAACATCATGGAGTATGTTGGTATGCTTAATTTTGCAATTTGGGGGTGTTTGGGATTTTCCGCAAAATGGTGTTATTTAATGAGCTATTTTAATTATTATTTTCACTTAAGCTCCTAGGGGTGAAAATAATTAATAAAAATCTAAGTGTTATAGCTCGTTGGAAAGAGGAAGAAAAGTTTTAAATCATGGATGCATCATTTTGGGGCCTTGCGAAGCAGATATTTCCTTTATTTTGATAAAAGGGTCTTTAAAGCTAAAAAGAGCTTTTAATTAAAATGGTGACTTTAAGTTGTGCACACATAATGAATTATTTTATATTGTTTGAGGAGAAATATGAAGGGATAAAGGAAATAATATTTTATTTCCCTCAAAAAAGTTATAAAAAGAGGAGTCGGGCTCATTGTTTAGAGAGGTTGGGATTTGTATTGTTATTCTGCCGGATTGAACCGGAGTGTTCTTCCATTTTCTCTTGAGGACGAAAACCCTCTTGTAGAATGCCCTTGAGGACGAAAACCCTCTAGAGGTTTGGTGTGATTTCATATAGGAATCACCATTGTATTGAAGCTGGTTTCTGGAGCAAGCTTATGCAGAGTTTGCCTTTGTGCTTTCATGAGTTTTGGATTATTCTAATTTGAAGTTGCATTGAGCCAGAAAGAATTGAAGATTTCTTTGGGGTTTTTTGTTGTGTATTTTTTAGTTTATGTTTGTGTGGAGATTGTATGAATTCTGGTGTGAGAAATAAAGAAAGATTATAAGATTTTTTGTGGTGTGCCAAAGCTGCCGTACATGGTGCCATTTCTTCATGGGAAACGAAAATGATCATGGACTTATTGCTTTTGTTTGGTGCATCTATTGTTAATAAACCCTTTGGCATGAGTAAACGTTTATATGCAGATGTATTTTATACATGTCTGAGCAGTCTTAGAAGAGTTTTGGGGAATTCCGTACCTCTGCTGTCCGTACCTCTTTGATGGTACGATTTGCTATAATAAATAATGGTTGATGTTTATTGGTTTTAAGACTGGTTGGATGCTATTATCAGTAGTATATCCTTGTTTCCAATATATTCTATTGAGGGTTTCAATGCAGAATTAGTATTTATGATAAAATCCGTACTTCCAGGCCATACAAATTTGTAATGGGCGATCAGCAATAGAAATTAATGTTGAGCATTTTAAGCCTGCAAATGTTTGTGATATGTTTAGACGGGTTTGATGCTTGTTTTGGGAGCTTTTTTGCAGAGTTTGGACTGAGTATCATTTTGTGGTGATCACATTAACAGTTATGGGCTGTATAGTCCTTGTCAGGGAAATTTTCAGAAACAGTTAATCCATGTATTTCATTGAGGTCATCTGCAGAATATATTGATGATCAGTGGTATATTCTTATGATAGTTGAAAGGAAAGATCAGATTTAGAAGGTGTGTGAGGTTTAAGATGGATTGTTTGTCATCTTGGTGATCATCTGATTATGATAGTTTGTTATCTTCTCAGTTCAGTCTGGCAGCAAATCAGTTTCTCTTTGGCAATGGATTTATGTATGTCTTGCATGGTATGATCTCTCTTTCCCAATTCTACAAAGGTAATATTAACAGATTCTAGTCATGGGAATACTGAGCATCATTGTAATTGTTTCATTGTAATCCTTTGCAATCATTTAATAACCCCTGGATGGTTTACCGCCAGTGTGGAAGGAAAGAACATATTCTAACATATTGTAACCCCTGGATGGTTTTACCGCCAGTGTGGATAAATGAACTTTCCTTTATTGTTTCTACCCACTGCATAAGTGGAGTATTCCCACTGAATAAGTGGATGGCATTGTAATTTTTCTTTCTTGCTCTCATACCCACTAAAAGTGGTGAATCCCCACAACTTGTGGATGCCTGCATATGCAGATGAATGTTTACTTGTTTGCACAATGTTTTAATTTGTAATCTAAAGCACATTATGCTCTCACCTTGCCCGATTTGGGATCTTGGTGATCAGAAGTGCGGAGGAGTTTAGTTGTGCTAACATTGTTTATCATTGTTCTATATTTTGAAAAAAATTGTGGAGTTGTATATTACAATGAGCGATTATTGTTGAGTTGTATTTGCTCGTTTGTTTTGAAAACCTCCAAGTTGTCCTTCTGATTTCTTTATGCTCTGAATTTACTTGAAGAAATCAGAATTGTTTTAAAAGATAAAGTTAGTTATTTTTCTTCTGGAAAGCTTTAGAAAATCTTATAGCCTTGTAGAAGAGATTCATTGCCTTGTGCTCGTGCCTTGAGAAACAAAAAGATAGGTTATTTTGTAAACGTCTTTTTAATTTTCTTGTTGAGGGAGCTTCCCCTCCTAATTTGAAGAACAGTCCTACTGTACACGCTGTCCGTTTATCTTTCTCACCGAAAGGTGTGAAATTAAATGCTAACACATAGTATATGAGGTATATCCCCATCCATATAATACCTTAATAGATACTTTCATTTCAAAAATAGTCTTTTGACTAAGTTCAATCTATCAATCCTAATAGGTTTGAATCATAAAAGGTAATAAAATACTATCGACCACCTAGTCTACTTAAGTCTATTGACTTTCCATTATGACTGGTTATGAATTCATTTGTATAATCATCCTTCGAAAATATGTCAATAAACCTTTATCAACAATCTTGAGTACAATAATCATGTGGGGTTGAGTCTCGAATCTCTCAACATACCCAACTTGGTATAAATATTATCAAGAATACCCAACACTGGTTAACTTTGTCTTCTATGAAAATGGCACTAAAATAAGTTCTAATGAACATATGATAAGAACTATAACTTCCCATCCCTTGGTATGCCTATACCCTTGACTTGGTTTTCTAGTTTCAATCTTGAAACACAGGAGAAGTTAATTAAGTCTCCTAGTATACTCTTTTCGAGATAAAATATCATAAGCAATAGTTGCTATTCAAGGGCTATCAAGGTTTCTGCATTCTTGGATCACCTATTCCCCTAGATTTGTAATACAATATAACAAAAAGAAATCTATTTCTCATAAGGTATTATACAACCATGTTGAATCCTTGATAAGTTTACATCTTCAATAAATTGACGACCTTCTAGGTCTTCTCAAGTCCACTGAGTTATGTTAAAGAAGATATAGGAACTAATGTTCAACATCTTATGCTTAACAAGATAATGCTTATCGCCCTATACTTGGCATAATTAAGAACAGACATATATATCTTAATATATATAGCTTCTTTAGGTGTTTCACATTTGATAACATCTCTTTTAGTATTTCACCAATGCAATAAATGAGTCTTCAAGTCGTTCAATTCATATTTTACAGTACATTCCCAACCCATCCCAACCCATGCCAAAATGGAAGCTTTTGGGCAACTTCTAAACATATACAAAAGTATAAATGATAGAGGAATTACTGTCCAACGGGCCTAATAGATAGGTATGCAAAATGTACAAGCATACTCAAAGAACGTGAGCTATTTAAAAGAAAGACTCAATGCAACATGATGTCAAGAAATGCAATGATTACAGGATACACACAAAATGGACCCGTTGAAAAGTTTCTAAAACCTTTCAAGCAAATGTAGTTGGCGGGTGTAAAACCTGACTCCACAACCTTTGCCAGCATCTGCCTTTCCTATGTTGGAACTTTGGAAGAGGATAAGGACTTCAATCAACCATGCAAATACATGGAGAGACGCTATGTAATATTGGCTTGTTATTACACAAGGGTTTCAATATAGTGACGGCCTCATGGAACACAACCATACTATATATATGTCGGCCTCAAATCAATCACAAAGCTGGTTGAATAAAAAAGATGTCTTCATTATCTAACTATGCCAATCTTTCATAAACAATACTCCTATTTGAAGACTAATAATAGCAGTAGTTTCTTGTTTACAAACGAGGGATAAAAAAACATATAAACAATTATATTCAATGCAGAGAATATAAACCCTCTGGTCATAGCTGAATGGGATTGTGTATATTTATTAACACTTCAACTCATAAAATAAATTACACAGTCCAGTATATATGTATAAGCTCATAAATTAACTTAAAGATGTAAGGATTATAAGAACCTATAGAGCTCGACATGGTGTAATACATTCCCTTCCACGGTTTCACCAGCATTTCGGTGCGCAAAGGCGAGCTTTGCATTCTTCAGCTCAATTCCGTGATCAATGTGAGAGGTAAAACCTCCACCAACACTTGTTCAATTCGATGAGCTATTCCCCTCCTAGAAAATGAGAAACTCTTTCCATAACTTCCAGGAATCAAGCCTATAAAAGCTCTTATTCGGCGGCATGCAAACATAAATAGAGTTAGCAGTCATTAAAGAACACTCTTGATAGATAAATCTTATGTCTCTCTCTATCCATTGTGGTGATAGATTACCATGTTTCCCTAATGCTCATCGCCATAAAAAAATAAAAAGGATTTAACTCTTTAAGATATAGTCTTTTTAAGACTTCATTATTCCACCTTCCTGCGGAACTTATGGCAAGTTATATGCCTAATAACATGCTTACTCGCATGTAAGAGTAGTGGTTAGTTGGTCTTACCGACCATACTCATACTCTTCCTCAACTCCTTATTGGTCGTGGGGATGGGAGTCAAGGACTCTCTTAAATACATAAAGAGATTTAGAATAAATACTGACATATCACAATGCATAGAAACTTTTCAACATCATGTTTACATATACAATGTTTACTTACGTCATTAATAGTCATGCTACAAGATGTGTGAACTGGATCGAGGTATTCTCTCCCTCGCAATCTTGCGTCACCATCAAAATCATATAGATAGGATAGCATCATGGAATTTCACCTGGAAACTACCAATAAAGAAATAGTTTAACCAATAATAATATTCACTTGAATATAGCTATATTCATATTAGTCAAGGACTAACGATTATCGACCATTTCTGTGTCAATGGTCAAACTTTCCTGACATAATCTCGACATAATCTACACTAAGAAATCCTAATGACAAATCGACAACTGTCGAGTCAAAACCAACTTAGATCAAAAGGGTCGAGTACCTCTTACCTGACTCAACAAGGTTCACTAAATTGTACCAGCACAAGACTTAAGATGGAGACAAACTGTTCATTTCTTATATCTATTACCTTCTCTCCAATGGTGCTCTCCCTCCCTTTCTTAGAGGGTGAAATCCTGTTTCTTGAATACAACTTGTAATCACCAAACTGTGATTAGTGTATCATTAATCATTTCATAATCCTTATGAAATCATAACATCTCTAAATCATATAATCACATGTCAATTCTATTCATATAATCTCATGAAATCATTGATTTTTCTTGACATTTTCACTAAACGTCAAATCACTAAATCATGCGTAATCATCTACTAATTACTTACGAGTAAAAAGTAAAGTATAGTCAAAATTTGGGGTGCGATAGTAAAGAGAGAAAGGAAGATAGTAAAGAGAGAAAGGAAGAACTAAGAAGCCTCTCACCACACTTAACAAAAGTCGTAGATGGAGATACTTGCTTTTTGTGAAGGGTTTGGTGAAAATATCGACAACCTACTCAAAATTTAGGAAGTAGCAGAGATCATTGACCTATCTATGTGCTTGGTCTACTAATGATGGATCGAGTTTCATGAAATTTGTATGGCACTCTGAATGTCACAAAATATGACTAATAGTCGTCTAAACTAGATACCAAACTTAGCGAGAATCTGTTGAAGCTAGATAGCCTTAATGGGGACATTCATAGCCCCCCGATACTCAGCCTTAGTAGAAGATAGAGCAATAGAAAATTTCTTCTTGATAGACCAACAAATAGGACCTGAACCAAGAGAGAAGCTATAACCTGAAGTGGACTTGTGATCTTGAGAATTTATTGCCCAATTTGAATCTATGTAGCCCACTAAGTCAATATCAATGTCCATTGCATAATGAATCTCAAAATTGTGAGTACCTTGAATGTAATGGAGAATCTACTTGGTTTCCTTCTAATGCAGCTCGTGGGCCTCCTACATAAACTGAGAGACCATGGCCACATCATATGAAATATTGTACCTCATGTGATTCAAATAAATGAGGCTCCCAACAAGTTGTCAATATAAGGTACCATCAACCAACGGTGAAGAACATTGAGCCTCAAGTTTGAATCTAGAAAGAAAGGGAGTTAGAGTTGGCTTGTAGTCAACCATGTGAAACCATGAGAGCAAATCTACAGTGATCCCAGGAGTAGATTGAAACATCTCAATCCCAAGAAATTATGTAAACAAGCCCAATTCAATCATTAAAAATCTATAATGAAGGGCAGTTTTCACTGTCGCAATGGATGAAGAAGAACTCCCTATGATCAATAGGTCATCAACATAGTGAACTAGAAAGAGGTGTGAAGCATCCTGCTACAGAATATAGACATTCAGATCCAAATAGAAACAAGAAAGCCCAAGTATGAGAAGGAAGGAATCCATCTTGGCATACTAAGCATGAGGGGCCTGTTTCAAACCATAGATAGATTTCCCAAGTCTGCAAACTAAAGAAGAGTCCTGAAGAAAACCCTATGGTTGCTCCATGTATATCTCCTCCTCAAGGCCTCTATGAACAAATGCACTCTTCAAATCAATCTGATGAACCTCCCATCGATGTGTTGTAGTGATAGCAAGTGTAGGTCTAATGGAATTCATTTTTGCAATAGATGCAAAAGTCTCAGAATAATCAACACTAAGAAGCTCGGAAAAAACTCTTTGTAATCAATCATGTCTTATACTTATCCACTAACTCATTTGTTGTGAATTTTGTTCAATAGATCCACTTGCATCGAACAAGTTTTCTTCCCTTAGAAAAGGGGACAAAATCCTAAGTGTGGTTCCTAATCAAAGAACTATACTCCTACATAGTAGCATCCCACTTAGGAATACCAGATGCCTCCCAAAAACACTATGGATTGGAGGCACTAGAAATGAAGGCATGTGGAAGCCCCTAAAACTGTGAACATTTTTGCCTAGTGTCTAATGGATACCCAACCCAATTTCCTGCAACATATAGTATTTGTCAAGCCCAAAGTGGAAAAGTCAAAGAATTAGGAGGAGAATCATCAGGCTCTAAATGATGCCAAAGAGAGAAAGGAGGTGAATCCTAATCATCATTGTCAGCATATAAAGTGGAGGAAGAAGACTCCTCATCATCATGAATCTACCTAGGTGGATGTGAATCCTTAGAAGAACTATCATCTAGCCCAAGCGACTCCAATGTCAATGTAGGAGGTTATGAAGTGGCAAGAGTGGAACTCGAAGAGCCCTCCTCAAAGAAAAAACTCCTCTCAATGAACAACTCATGTGTATTAGGGTGGAGAAACTAATAACCCTTAATAGCATCTAGATAACCTACAAATATGCAAGGCCTGCTATGCAAATCCATGGCTTTACATTTCTCTATGGGAATGTGGGCCTCATGCGGGAGAACCAAAAACTTTGAATGATTAATTGTTGGTTTCTGACCACTCCAAGCTTCAAAAGGAGTGACTCCCTTCAAGGATTAATGAGGAATACGATTTTGGATATAACAAATATAGTCGATGGCCTTTGCCTAATACTAGGGTGCAAGAGATCTAGAGTGTGTCATGTAGTTCACCATTTCCTTCAAAGACCTATTCTTTCATTTTTCCACACCATTCTACTAAGGACTGTATGGAACTGTACACTACAAATCAATCCCCTCTAAAGTGTAAAACTACCCAAAATTATGGTTTACATACCACCATTGTTAATGCACAAAACCTTGATGACTTTCCCTGACTATTTCTCTACAAAAGTTTTGAAGTCCTGAAAGTCCTCAAAAACTTCATACTTCTATTTGAGAAAGTACACCCAAGTATACCTATAAAAGTCATTAATGAGATTCATAACATATCTAGCCCTACTAAAGGAAGGATGTGGAAATGGACCAACTAAGTCATTGTGAACCAAATCTAGTATCTGTGAAGTTCTCCATGCCTTGCCTCTATCAAACTTCTCTTTGTGATGCTTACCAAGAATGCAGCCCTAGAAAACACCATCAAAAAAGAAAACTAAAGGCAACCATGTAGCCATGCTCTGCTAGCCAAGCTGCTATAAGTAGTGACAGTTAAGATGGGCAAACCAGTCATGCCATAACTTCATTGGAATGAGTATGCAAAATAGTCAAAGGAGGATCAAGAACAAAATAAGAAAAGAGATAAGGTTGAGACTAATGATCTACTCTCCTCACTATAACTATGGAACCACTATGCATCTCACTGATAACCACTAAATCAGGAGTGAACTCAATTCATTTTCCTAAACCTATGTGAGTGATCCAATAAACTGATAGGAGATTATTTGAAAATGGGGGCACATAAAGAACATCCTAAAATTTTCCATCCCCCACATCAACAAACCCTCTCCCACACATCTGAATAGGAGTGTCATTATCCATCAAAATATTCAACATAGAACAAGGCTCCAAATATGTGAACTCATCCTAAGATGAATCCATGTGGTGTGAAGCCCCTGAATCAAGAACCCAAGTTGAGCAATTGCTACAAGGGCCTTGCCCTTTCCTTTCCCCTTCCTATCATCTTTTGCCTTGGTAGACCCCTCATGTGAACTCGATTTTACTAACTCAGGAATATTGATGTTATTCTTCTCCAAAATAATTGTCAAGTGATCTATCCATTTCTTCAAACACTTATGTTCATCATTGTTAGAAATGAAGGTAAACAACTATCGATGGAAAACTAATTACAATAGTAATATAGATATTTAATTGTGTAGAACCAAAATGGAGATGGTATAAAATCAACTCAAAGAATTAACAGAATAGAAGATCAAACACATAACACAATGTTTACGTGGAGAAACCCTTTCAGGAAAAAATTCCACACAAGAAGAGATGTACTAGTCTGTGTTAACTTTAATAGAGTTTATAATACAACACTATTAATCTCCTCTTTAGTCTTCAATCTACCAACACCTGTAATACTCTCAACTCTTCTCATACTTAGTTGTAATATAATATCCTCATGAAAGGGTTGCCTTATAAGGCAAGACAAACCAACATAACCTCTATTGTCAGATATGTGACCTAATGATGACCGGTCCATATTTACAATGAGAATATATATGAAATGTGGCTTCTAGGGGCGTTGCCCCCAGAACCCCACCAGGGCATGTGGCCCCTGGACCCCGCAAGGTGTATCCCCATACAACCCCTTGGATAAGGTCTACATCCGTCGGGTTTGGGATCAAACATGCAGCTGAAACACGATCGCTACTTGGTGAATACTTCTTCCTTATGGAAATTTACAAAAAAACATTAGGAGTAGAATTAATTGCATAAGATTTACAAGGTTGATGGCCCCTTAATCCTAACATTCTCCCACTTAACATCATACATTGTAAATTCATCCATAGGAAAACATAAAACAACTAAGCACTAGGAACAAGACCCATGGCCTCCTTGCACCACGCAAACTTTTTTGTGCTCATAGGTTTAGTAAGTGAATCTGCAACATTCTCTTGAGTGTCAACCTTCTTTAGATAAATTTGACCATTAGCAATCATTTCATGAACAAAATGGTATTGAACATCCACATGCTTAGTCTATGCATGATACATGGGGTTCTTGGCCAAACATATTGCACTTTGGCTATCACAACTAATCTGAATAATCCTGCAATCAAAACCAATACATGTACACAATCCCCATAACCAAATTGCCTCCTTAGAGACCTAAGTACCAGCAATATACTCTACTTCAGTGGTAGATAAAGCAACAATGGGCTGCCTTTTACTCATCCAACTCACAGCTCCTCCAAACAAAGTAAACACATAGCCACTAGTTGACCTTCTACTATCCAAGTCACCTGTCCAATCTGCATCAACAAAACCCTATATATCCAATGTCTTATCCACACTATTAGTACTAGAATAAACCAAACAATAATCAGAAGTACCACACAAATATCTTAACACCCTCTTTGAATAATTCCAATGTTGTCTACCAGGGTTAGACATAAACCTACTCAAAATTCCCACTGCTTGGGCAATATCTAGTCTACTGCAAACCATTGCATACATCAAACTTCCTACAACACTAGCATATGGCACATTAGACATATCCTCTAAATCATCTTCATTCTTAGGACATGTTGGCGTTTCAATTCGCACCTCTGGTATGCAATTTGGAAATGGACAGCTATGCACAGATAAACTGCTCTCCTATTGGAAGGGGGAGTTCCCTTTCTTGCTGATGTTCGCTGAAAAGATAACTTGAATGAAACTTCACCTATCTTCTTTTTGATTCTTAGCTGCAGAGAACAAGGTTATAAAACTCTAAATGCTGCAGAAGAGGTTTTTCCTTTTTAATAAAACTTCTACTACAACTAGCATAGACTAATGACGCTTTCAACCTCCTGAGTAAATTCAGAGCAAAGGAAGTTGAAAGTGAACGGGGAATGATCGTTAACACAAAAACTCAAGTAGTTTTCCTCCAGATTTACACCACAAGACTAAGAGTACTTTAATGATGAAAGCTGAAAATGAAAGCCACAAAAGCTACACATCTGACGACGAAAACTTGATGAATCGATATAGAATATCAGAGCAAAGTAGGCATGAGATTTCTATTCAATATCAGAAAGTTTAATACAACTCCAGGATAGCAAGACTGCAGCAAAAGGTAGGCATACAATAAGCGATCAAACACCGGAGAACACTGAACACAAAGTGAACAGACACTTGGAATATCAAGATTTGCAGGCTAGAATAGGCACAACAAATTTGCTATCACAACTACCATTACCAACAATGGGCAAGGATGCCCTTATTCATACTAAAATCAAAGGAGTAGGGAACCCTAAAATCTCCTTGACTAACCCTAACTTGCCAACTCGCAAGCTTTATTACTATTCTAAGACAAAGATACAATAAATAAATGCTTTAAAGCAAAAAGATTCCAACTATCACAAGGTGCTTTCTTTCTAAATATAGAATGGATGAGCTTAGGATGAAAGCACATGCTTTAAAACAAAAAGCATATGTTTTAAAGCTGCTTTATTTTGGAATGCATCCTCATCAACATTCTAGCTTTTTGGTGATGTCATCCGTTGATATTCTGGGAAACAATATCTTCTAAAAAGCGAGTGACCGCATCTCTGCCAGGAACACTGATACTCTCTAGAACAATATTCTGATTCTCTAACATTTCTTCACCATTGGCAACCATCTGAAGAAATTCATGAACTTCACCCGCAGCCTTGTCAAATTTCACTGACATTGCGACAAGACGACTCATCTTGCCGGCATTGATATCATCATTAAAGTTGTTGCGGACGAGAGTTTGGAACTCTGCTTACACTTCCCCGAGGTCATACAGGGTACCATCTTCTTTCTCATATGAACACGGGATCTGAGAGACAAAGGATCTGACGAACTTGAGGATGCTGATTCCCTTTTCTTTCCATTCTGTCAACTCTGAAATCATACTGTCATAAGTTTTTATTGTGAAAAGATATTGTGCTTTCCAAGTAGAAACTATCTTCTTATCTTCAGCTGAATCAACAGTATCAAGTGCAATCTTCAAGTTGGAGATAATGATCTCAAACACCGGTCTATTTTCTGCCATGATTTGCTGCGACCCCTATATGCCTTGGCGTAAATCATGAGTGTTGTACTTCAACTGATAAAGCTCTGCAAGTACCACTCTCCCTTTGGTCACAAATTCTTCTACCCAACTGTCCATGTGCCTCCGATAGAGGACCAACTTACTGAAATGCCGCTGATCGGTTGGTGATCCAAGACTCGGTGGAAGAAGCAAATCAACCTGTGAAGTGCCATGGAAAAGGTTGGAAATATATTGCCGCAACTGTCGAACTTCAGCTTTGAGAGTTGCCTTGTCTTCTCCATCTCTCAACACCCTTTCCTCCAAGCTATCTACTGCAACCTCAAAGAGATTGACATCTGTATGGCAAGTACTTCTGCCAAGGTTAGCTTTGACAACTGTGAAGTCATCAACCTCAACATCATTAGCACTTCTATTTTCTGGAGGTGTTGCAGTCTCAAGAATGATTTCTCCATCCGTATTCTTCTCAATGCGAATCTGCTTCTTCAGCTGCTTGTCTGGTGTGTTTTGATAGACGCTTTTTAGCTCTGTTAAGTCTAGCTGATATGAGGGCTTTCTTCTCTTCCTTCCTAGAATGTTTTCAAGCTAGGATGAGCCATCCTCTCTTGGAAATTCGGTTCTCATCTCATCAGCTCCTGATGAATCAATGCTTGCATCAAAGATGCGAACCAGTGAATCTGGCTCTGAATCTATGTGAATAGGAGAAGGGATCGGTGAAGAAGGTGGAGATACATGATCTGAAGGTAACACTTCAACATGCAGCGTTGTTTCAACAGGGGCTTTTGGTTCAACTGGTGGATGTTCCTGTTGGACATGAGCTGGAGACTCCTCTTTCTTCCTCTTTAACTTTGCCATTTTTGTTCCCTCTGGGAGAACACTCATAGCCTTAACTCTTTGTTTTGGCTTGGAAGTGGAAGGTTCTGATGGTTGCACAATTGGCGGCTCTGCTACTGGAATATCATCCTTCCGCTTAGTCTTCAAGAATATCAAACTATTTTTAACCACTCGACTTGTTCTCTCCTCAATGGAAGTACTCTCTTTTACTGACCAGTTAACTGGCGGCAACGATTGTTGCTCAATTTGGTCCCTGAAATACGTGGGAAGTAGAACTTCACCACTCTCTGTCAAACCCTCTATGTCTTCTGATAAGATATCAGACATTTACTGAAGAGTGAACCTGATGTAACTGCGTCTTCACACTTCATACTCATCAGCACAATTGGCCCAGAAGTCTTCAACTGCAAACTTGTGTGTACAATTCTGACCAAGATGTGATGCATAAACACCACGGGGATCATATGAAGATCTCCTGTCGAAAAACTTAAGACCATATCTGGATGATTCATTACCGATTGCCTTGGCATCTGCTCCAGATCTACATCTGTAAATACTCATCCCAAGTGGAAAATTGAAGGAAGTCTTGCGTCTACTACGCAAAAATGTATGCACTTGATAAGCTTGCCTCAAAAATTCCATAAATGCTATTTCATCTGTAGGATATCGTGGCAACATGGCTGGCTCTCCTGAGAAGCCATATACTCTGATGTAGGAAAAAGTAGGAAATTGGATAAACCAATCAGCCCATTCTGCCATTGCTATTCTAGCCTCTACAAAAAACTATATATGCAGCTCCTTGTCCATGTCTCGCACTGCATGCATCAAGAATGCATCATTCACCCGCCTGTAATGTCGTTCAGCTTGAGAGATCTCTAACTGCGGGAAATGATGATACACATGCTGAGTACCCAGAGTTCCAACAACATTCAAACCTCTGAATTGACCTTGAAAAGCCATCAAATACACAAGGTATGATATCATATGGAATTCATGAGCCCTTTGAAAATCAATTATTTGTTGGTGGAGACAATCACTGATTAGTGCTGACCAATCATAGAATTCAGTTCCGTCAACAATCTGGACATGATGTGAAACATCCAAGGCTGAAATTTGTTTGCATCTGCTTGACCCGTGATACGACTTAGTAGAGTAATCATTATTGCATGCTCCTCCTTGAATTCTCCATGTCTAACGTTCTTTGGCATAATATTCTGCTTTTCTTTCAACCACCTCTGAACAATCTTTTTTCTGTATTTTTCCTTATCATTATTCCAAACCCTCTTGCATTCTTCAAGTGAAACAGTTAAGTTCTCTCTCCAAATAGGTATTGTAAAGTACTTTTCAATGTCATTTGGTCTCAAGCTGCAGAGCACACGTCCATCACCCGACTGAATTTCTCTTGTGACCGAGTTGTAATGCGTCACACAAGCAATCACAAACTCGATACTTTGCATGGTGATAGGAAAGGATGCTGCTGCAAGCAAACCAGAGTGTCCAAGATTCCTGATGGCATTATTTCCTACATCCTCCAAGGAGTGTAAATTAATTACTGGAAGTACTTTATGCAAGTCTGTTTCACAAGTTTTCAGGTAATCATGAACCAATGTTGTTTTGTGCCTGAATTGTGTTGGAGAGTACTGCATATTGGAAGATTTGAAAATCAACTGTGAACACGCCTATGTTGGAAAAAGTATTGAACAGATGGCTGAAAATTGTTTGCTGATTTTTAGAAAAAGCAGAGTGTGAGCTAAAAAAGCTGGCACATGGGTTTTGTAGATAATTCCGTTTCTAAGCAACCCAGATTGTCGGATTTTGAAAAAGCGGAGATTTTCTCAAAAAAGCCAGAAAAAAGCAATTTCTTGAAAAAAAGCACAACTCCTAATCTTCAAGAGAATGATAATCTGGATGGACCCATCTCGACGAAAACTGAAAAAGCTCTGGTCGGATTTCTGAAAAATGATCTCCTTGAAACAAGGACCCTGAAAAAGCAAGCCTCTCTTCTTCCTCAACCCGAATCTATGAAGAAAACTGAAAAAGCACCTGGTTTGGGTCTTCGAATTTTCGTTGAAAGAAAAATAAAATCTTTCCTCTGGATGCAACCTGCAAAAGATAATGAAATAAAGAAGCCCAAAGCTTGTCTTTATAAATCTTTGGTCGAAAAAACAGCTTTACTTGTGTGAGAAGAAAACTTCATCCTCATCCAAGAAGAAAGCATCTTTTAAAACATAAATCCAAGTGGATGTCTTCGAATAGGAAGAATCCCTATTTTGTAGGAGCCTATGGGTTCATGTGCAAGATGACAAAAAATATCTTCTTTGATGATGTCATCGAATGCGCGAGTTGGAAGAAGTGTTAACAAAATTTCTTCATTTTCGACACTTCAACACTCGTTTTGACTCAAATATGGCCTGTCTCTGACTTTGACAAGGTGGAAAAATGTCATCATGAACTAAAAAAGCTAACTGATCCTAACATTTTGAAGATTGATCAACTGAGATTCCATCCCCTACCTCCGTTCGACGATCTGACATCGTTTGACCAAGTTTGACCTCCCCGAAACTGCCAACGGGCGAAGATTGGTAACAAGGCATGTCGAAAAAGATTGAAAACACAAAAATATTCTAACACTGCTCAAGATGGGCACCCCAAGCCTCCTGGGGCACCCAGTTTCCCAACACTTAGCCATTTTTTTAGTTTTTTCAACTTTTTCAATTTCTTGGTTTGCGTGCGCATTCCGGAGGCATAGGACCCCTGTTTGGCTGTCGATTTCTAACAACTGGGATGAAAATGAGTCTGATGATCTAGAGAATATGCAAGCCTGATGAAAACTGAGCTGATTGTACCTTCCGTTTGCCTTGAAAAACGTGCCAAACTGATCAACACTGAACCGGAGCGGGTTGACGGAAGGAGATTTGCATTTTTCAAGAAAAACATGAAAAATAAACTAACACTAGTGAGGATGGGCATCCGAAGCCTTCAGGGGCGCCCAGTTTGTCAACACTTAGCCATTTTTTCAAAAATTGTCAATTTTGTACCTTTTCTCAATTTCTATGCCGATTGCTCATGTTTGATCTTCGATTCCGGTCGTTCTGACGACTGTCGAGGTAGGACGGAGGGTGATCTGAGTAGTCTAAACATATCTGTGATGAAATCCTAGCTTTGACTGACTTTTGACCAAGTTTGACCAACCGGAAAGGAGCTGACGGAAGCATTTTTGACGTTTCTTGAAAAACGTAAAAAAAACTAACACAGGAGAGGATGGGCGCCCCAAGCCTCCTGGGGCACCCAGTTTCACCAGACTTAGCCATTTTTGTGATTTTCCAACCTTTCCATTCATCTTGGATCCATCTTGTATCGTTTTGCGTGCATCGTCGAGTCGACGGCCGTTTGTCAGTTTTGCGTCGTTGAAACAGCGTTGGAAACTCGTCGAAGAGATTTGGCAAGTGAACTTTTCTGTGTTGAGGACTTTCGAGCTCATGCTTCACCTTGTGAAAAAGCAAAAATGACCTAGTAGAGAAAACTTGGTCGTTTGAAGATTCCGTCTGAACTGTGTCGATCGTGAAGCAAAATCGACCAATGAGAATCGAGCGCGACACCTGATTTGGAGATTCTATTTTTAGAAAGTTTTTCCAACATCCATATCTCAAGAAACCCAGAAAACCTCACTCGACGTCTATTTTTAGAAATTTTGCTTTTTTGACTTTTTGACGAAAAATTTTCTAGACTTGTTTCAAAATGCCTTGATGAAGCAAAAAATTTGGTTGGGTACAACAATTGGCTCTGTCTGGGGACCATGGCGGATACTTATTGCATAGGAGAACCAAGAATCTCTGGACTTTTGCAAGTTGGACCAGTGCCTTATCCATTGGGCAATAGAGCCAGGTTACATTCCTAATCACCTAGAACAAGACATTTCCCTACATCACCTAAGACTGGACTTCCTAAAATCACCTAGGAAGTTGGAACTTCACAACACACAAGGAACACAACTGTCACATTACGGAAAGGGGAAAAACATTACGACATAACGGTCACATCACAGAAAGGGGAAACACATCACGAGAACAAAAGTGTTTGGAATTACTCCATCCCCGAAGGGATGAAGTGTTTTAAATAGAATCCACTGTAAGGTAGCGGAAGGAGTCTGCCATCCAAGTGTGTGAGAATATAAGTATTCTCCCCTACAAACTCGTGGATCTTGTATGGCCCTAGCCATAAGGAATCGAACTTTCCATGCATTCCTTTGGGCTCATGTCTTTTGTCCCATAGTAGGACTTGAACACCGATCTCAAAGTCTCGCTGGCGAGATTTCTTATCAAATATTTTCTTCACTCGTTCCTGGTGATGAGTGATTCTGTCTACGACCTCCACCCTTTCTTCTTCTAGCTTCATTAAATACAGAATGCGCTTCTTAATAGGATCTTTAAACACATCATCTTCAATTGCGGTTGCCAGCTTCAAAGCAGACAACTCTAGTGTGATAGGTAGCATTGCTTCTGTACCGTATAGAATGACGAAAGGTGAAGTACCAATAGCTCTCTTGGGGGTGATTCTATCAGCCCAAAGAGCATCATAAAGCTTCTTATGCCAAGCCTTTTGATTAGAATCAACTAGCTTGCGTATGATAGTGACTATGTTTTTGTTTGACGATTCGGCTTGTCCATTACCCTGAGGGTAATAATCTGATGAATGTGATAACATGGTGCCATGATCATAACAAAACTCTAGTACTTCTTCGGATGAGAAACATGTTGCATTATCAGTCACTATCTTGCGTGGTACCCTGAATCTTGAAATAATGTTCTCTTTCAGAAAGTCGCAAACAACTTCCGAGGTAGCCCGCTTGGTTGGAATAGCTTCAACCCACTTAGTGAAGTAATCAGTACCTGTAAGGACATAGATATGCCCCTTACTGGAATGTGGGTGGATAGGGCCAACGAAATCCAATCCCCATTGCTGAAATGGACCATCAATAATTACTGGTTTGAGGGGAATGGCCGCTAGCTTGAGTTTGCCAACAAATTGTTGACAGATCTAACATTTTGACACCCATTCATATGTATCGCGGAACATAGTTGGCCAATAAAATTGTGCTTGCAGGATCTTGAACACAATAACTCTTGATGAAAAGTGACCCCCGCATGCTTGACTATGAAATGCATCCAGCAAACGTCGTTGTTGATCTTTGTTGACGCATAACAAAAGTGTTCCATCAAGCCCTTGCTTGTATAGAACATCATTGCAAAGCACAAACTTTTGTGCTTTCAATTTTAATGTTCTCTTCTGCTGTTTGTCCATGTGAATCGGACAATCTCCATAAGTTAAATAGTATACGATTTCTGCATACCATTCGTCAGCAGAATCAACAAATAGGACCATAGGAAGATCCTCTTTAGTTTCAGTTTCATATTCACCATCAGTCTGGTGTTTTAGATCACCGTCTTCTGCCATCAATTGACATAGACCTCTGCCATGGACAAGTTTTGTTGGCTTAATCTCCAAATCATATTCTTGGACCCTTGCGACCCAGTTACCTCTCCTAGTGCCCATCTCCTGCTGAGTTAGCACACTCTTAACTGCTGGATCAGTAACATATACCATTGTGTGAGCAGACAAAATATAGAATCTGAAATTCTTTACTACTCTCACGACTGCATATGCGTTCTTTTCTATTTGAGAATACCGCATCTCACTATCTTTGAAACTACTACTCATAAAAGCAATTGGAGACTCAGCATCTTCATTCAACCTTTGTGTCAATATGGCAGACATGGTATGTTCAGATGCACAACAGTAAAGAATGAAGTCTTTAGTAAAATCAGGATGGACTAACACTGGCGTTTGGCTAATGGCTTCCTTGATTGCGACAAACGCCTTCTTACCTTCATCTGTCCATTTGAAAGTAGATGTTTTCTTCATCATAGCTGATATATCCTTTGTAAGCTCTGAGAAATCTGGTATAAACCTTCGTATGAAATTTATTTTACCGAAGGAGTGCACACCAGTTTTGCTTGTTGGTAGAGACAAATTTCTGATAGAATCAACCCGACTAGGATCAATCCGTGTTCCCTCGTTGGAAACAATATGGCCTAGCAGTTTACCTTCCGTTACTGCAAAGATGGATTTCTTAGGATTCAAAGAAATCCCGTGATATCTGCATCTTTCGAACACTTTCACCAAGTGGTCAAAATGGTCTCCTCGTGTTTTTGAGAAAATAGTGAGATCATCGAGGTAAACAACGATCAACTTGTTCTTCAAATCTCCAAATGCCAAATCCATAGCTCTCTGGAATGTGGCACCAGCATTGATGAGGCCGAAAGGCATCCTTTCATAAGCAAACGTACCCCATGGGGTGGTGAAAGCTGTCTTGAACTGTTCTTCCTGGGCCACAACGATTTGGTTATATCCAAAAAAACCATCAAGTAATGATAACATCTCTGAACCGGTGACTGTTTGTAGTGTGTGCTCCATGATTGGCAGAGGATAATTATCCTTGAGAGATGATTGGTTCAAGTTCCTGAAATCCACGCAAATTCTGATTTCACCATTTTTCTTGCGCACAGGAACTATGTTTGACACCCATGTTGAATGCTGAATTGGAAATATTATCTTTGCATCCACCATCTTTTGGATCTCCGCATAAATCGTATCTTGAATCCGTGGATTGTAATATCTTTGTTTCTGCTTGAAAGGCTTTGTATCAAGTTTTAATGGAATGGTGTGAGACAATTCAACGAGTGTGAAGACCTTCAAGTCTTCGTATGACCAGGCAAAAACATCTTGGTACTGTCTAAAAAGAGAGATAAACTTCTCGCTTTCTTCCTCTGTACAACACTTGCCTATATTAACAAGCCTAGGTTTGTCGTCTGAACCAATGTTCACCTGATGATGCTCTACAGAGGTCTTATCATCAATTCTTCTTTGATTTTGGATATACCTATCATGTCTGTCAAATATATCCTCCAAGGATACAAGACCCTTAGGGATTTTATTTCCTTTCAACTAGATAATACCCGAATCCGCCTCTTCCACTGCTTTGGCATCCCTTGGAGTTTCCACCAAAGTTTCTTCAAACCAACCTTCAAAAGACAAGAGGAATGAATCAGATTCATCTTTGTTGTCTTCGGTATTTTTGATCTCAGTTGTTGATTCTCTGAAAGGAGCCAAACTTCCCTCAAAGAAAAGCCCCTTGAAATTGTCTTCCATAACGAGAAATTCTTTGATGTGGTCATCATCATCAAAGATTTGCCAGTTGTCACAATTATCGGGGATGGCTGGCCTGTATATTAGCTCAATAGTAAATGCATTCTGACGAAAATCAGAATGAGGCATGAAAAGTGAAGCAGATGCTGCTAGGGCAGCTGCTTTGCTATTCTTCAAGCGTGGAATATATCGGATGTCAAAGGCCTCAAACCAATCGATTGCATTCCATACTCTATATCTATAATATCGAAGGCGATCCTTTTTCACTTGAAATTGTCCCCTGACCTGCTTCACGATCAGTTCTGCATCACCTTCAACTCTAAGTAGTTTAATACCCATATCCTTTGCATTCTTGAGACCTAACAAAAGCGCCTCATACTCTGCCGTATTATTTGTGCACTCAAATTGTAAGTGGTATGCAAAAGGATACAAACGACCATCAGGAGAAATTATCACAACCCCTGCCCCCGAGCCGGCGGGTTGAACAACTTCCGTCAAATTGCAAAGTCCATACCTTTGGATCTTCTTTTGATTTGTCAATTGCACAAATAACTTCCTGATTTTCTTCAGTTATTTCAGATAGCATAACATATGTACCAGGACCCGTTTCTTGATATAGCACTTGTGCTTGAGGATCCTGAGATTTCACCACCGTGAACCGTGACTTGGTTTCTGGTTCCAATTTGAAATTACCTTTCTTTAAAGGAATGGTTGCAGATGACCAATCCAATTGTATTTGCCCTCCAAGATCTTTGCAGAAACTTCTACTTAGCAACATCCCATAGCTGGCTGGAATGTCAGCTACCAAGATAGTCATCATTATTTTCTTCTCTGGGCAAGCCGCTAATCGAACTTGAGCATCCTTCAATTGTCCAACCAAGGGCACTGATTTAGACTCAAGCGAATAACACTTGTCATGTGTTTTGGTGCATGAGAGTCCCAAAGCGTTCATTACCTGCAAAGGCATGACGTTGTCTGAGGCTCCTGAATCAATGATACAATTGCTCAATTTAAACCTCCTATATACAGAGAAATATAGATGGGCTTTGGCTTCTCTCCTGCTGGAACAAAAGATTCTAGCAATGTGGGCTGCATGACAGTATCTTTCTTGACATACTTGACAATTCTATCCAGCTGATCTGGGTGGTCTTGAAGATACTCCAGCTGAGAAATCTGCACCTTTGTCTTCATCATGGAATCGACTATATCAAAATTTGTTGAAGATGAATTTTGAGTAGTCTGAACACTTTCACGTGATGGCTGAGCATTGGAAGTGGAAGCCACTTCTTTCTCCTTTTCTTTTGGTCTTTGTCTATCCTCTCCTTCCTTCTGTGCTTTAAAATGTTGAGTACGTGTAAACACAGGAGTTGAAAGATTTTCATGATTCATTGCAAGAGAATATTGACGAAAATCATCTTATTCTTCCTTCATTATAACAGGTTCATTCTGGAAGTATCCCGTGGTAGAGTCGCCATCGAAGTTGTCCATCTATGGTAAGACAACATTCACACTTGGGGAAGGAATAATGTTTGAAATAGTTGCAGCATCAGCATATCCTATGATTTGATTCATCCTTAAATTTTCAGGACACGTGGCCCCAATATGTGCATCAGTCTCATGAAAGGAACAAAACACTGCATTTTGAGCAGCATCAACTACTTTCCTTGGTGGTGGTGCTGGCAACCTAGGCCTATAGTTATTGAAAGACTGAAAATTGTTCCTCTTAGGCTGATATGGTTGCTGAGGCTAATACTGTTGCTGTGGTTGGTATTGTTGTTGCGCGGGTTGCCCCTGAGTAGGCAACTGTCTCTTCATGATAGTCACTTCATTTGCTACCTTATGCAGCAGTGGATCTGCAGAGCTCTGAACTAGAGGCCTGATTGAATCCATTTTCATCTTGCCAGAGGTAATCATGTCATCCTCTAACTTGATGGCATTTTTTGTGCATTGGATAATTCTGTTTCATTAGCCGATATCAAAAAGAAGGCTATCTCAGAAGGAAGAGCGTTAATGAAACTGCTCAACAGAATTTGTGGAGATGGATTAAGAGTATGAGAAAGACATGTAACTAGGCGATTAAACCTTGCCACAAACTCCCTCATTGGTTCATTGTTTTCCATCTTTGAATTTGAGAGTTGGGCAAACAATCTGTGACCATCTTCGGCAGGCTTGAACCTTGCTAAGAATTTCTTGCTCATAGTTGCCCAACTTGTAATGATTCCTAGTTCCAGATGATTGAACCAATCAGCAGCATTTCCTACGAGAGTCTCAATGAAGAGACGCACGGCAACATCTTCATGTGATACATGCAAAATAGCGCAAGCTATTGTGAATGCAGAGATGTGTTCATCAGGATGTTGAGTTCCATCGCCATGGAACCAAGGAAAGTGCTTCCTTGACCCCTTTGGTAAATCATGATGTGCTTGTAGGGCCAAAGGTCCAATGTTATTACCCCAAGGCAATGGTGGCAGTCGCCTTTGATTTGGATCATTGTGATTGTTGTTATTTGCGTCACCCATTGCTCTAGGCTGGATTACTGGTTCTTCTTGTAATTCTTCCTGCTTGACTTCAGGAACTATCTGAATTTCTCAAGCTATGTTGGATGCTTCTCCAACTTTTGCAGAATTAATATCTTGAAAGAAAGGATCCGTAGCACCGCTTTTTCCTTTTCTTGAATAAACCCTGTGAGCCAGGATTATCTATTGCCATGCGGGAGGTGGTAGTACTAATCTTCCTGCTGTAAGATCTACTTTGTGTTCTTCTTCATCAAGGATAGCAGCTGCATTTCTCCACTAATCATGACTTTCCTTTTGCGCAAATATGAAACTTCTAATGCTACTAATGATGTCTATTTGCTCTCCTTCTACTCGTATAAGATTTGGTTGAATAACAGGTGGTGTAAGACTTGGCTATTGAACTAGAGCAGAAGGACGCCAGAGAGTCATTACCGTGTCATAAGCCTAAGCTTGCTTGAAGTTTTATGCCTCGTGCCCCATGGTGGGCACCAAAAAACTATTGGCATTTCAATTCGCACCTCTGGTATGTGATTTGGAAACGGACAGCTATGCACAGATAAACTGCTCTCCTATTGGAAGGGGGAGTTCCCTTTCTTGCTGATGTTCGCTGAAAAGATAACTTGAATGAAACTTTGCCTATCTTCTTTTTGATTCTTAGCTGCAGAGCACAAGGTTATAAAACTCTAAACGCTACAGAAGAGGTTTTTCCTTTTTAATAAAACTTCTACTACAACTAGCATAGACTAATGACGCTTTCAACCTCCTGAGTAAATTTAGAGCAAAGGAAGTTGAAAGTGAACGGGGAATGATTGTTAACACAAAAACTCAAGTAGTTTTCCTCCAAATTTACACCACAAGACTAAGAGTACTTTAATGATGAAAGCTGAAAATGAAAGCCACAGAAGCTACACATCTGACGACGAAAACTTGATGAATCGATATAGAATATCAGAGCAAAGTAGGCATGAGATTTCTATTCAATATCAGAAAGTTTAATACAACTCCAGGACAACAAGATTACAACAAAAGGTAGGCATACAATAAGCGATCAAACACCGGAGAACACTGAACACAAAGTGAACAGACACTTGGAATATCAAGATTTGCAGGCTAGAATAGGCACAGCAAATTTGCTATCACAACTACCATTACCAACAATGGGCAAGGATGCCCTTATTTATACTAAAATCAAGGAGTAGGGAACCCTAAAATCTCCTTGACTAACCCTAACTTGCCAACTCGCAAGCTTTATTACTATTCTAAGACAAAGATACAATAAATAAATGCTTTAAAGCAATCTGCTTTAAAGCAAAAAGATTCCAACTATCACAAGGTGTTTTCTTTCTAAATATAGAATGGATGAGCTTAGGATGAAAGCATATGCTTTAAAACAAAAAGCATATGTTTTAAAGTTGCTTTATTTTGGAATGCATCCTCATCAACATTCTAGCTTTTTGGTGATGTCATCCATCAATATTCTAGGAAACAATATCTTCTAAAAAGCGAGTGACCGCATCTCTGCCAGGAACACTGATACTCTCTAGAACAATATTCTGATTCTCTAACATTTCTTCACCATTGGCAACCATCTGAAGAAATTCATGAACTTCACCCGCAGCCTTGTCAAATTTCACTGACATTGCGGCAAGACGACTCATCTTGCCGGCATTGATATCATCATTAAAGTTGTTGCGGACGAGAGTCTGGAACTCTGCTTGCACTTCCCCGAGGTCATACAAGGTACCATCTTCTTTCTCATATGAACACGGGATCTGAGAGACAAAGGATTTGACGAACTTGAGGATGCCGATTACCTTTTCTTTCCATTCTGTCAACTCTGAAATCATATTGTCATAAGTTTTTATTGTGAAAAGATATTGTGCTTTCCAAGTAGAAACTGTCTTCTTATCTTCAGCTGAATCAACAGTATCAAGTGCAATCTTCAAGTCGGAGATAATGATCTCAAACACCAGTCTATTTTCTGCCATGATTTGCTGCGACCCCTGTATGCCTTGGCATAAATCATGAGCGTTGTACTTCAACTGATAAAGCTCTGCAAGTACCACGCTCCCTTTGGTCACAAATTCTTCTACCCAACTGTCCATGTGCCTCCCATAGAGGACCAACTTACTGAAATGCCGCTGATCAGTTGGTGATCCAAGACTCGGTGGAAGAAGCAAATCAACCTGTGAAGTGCCATGGAAAAGGTTGGAAATATATTGCCGCAACTGTCGAACTTCAGCTTTGAGAGCTGCCTTGTCTTCTCCATCTCTCAACACCCTTTCCTTCAAGCTATCCACTGCAACCTCAAAGAGATTGACATCTGTATGGCGAGTACTTCTGCCAAGGTTAGCTTTGACAACTGTGAAGTCATCAACCTTGACATCATTAGCACTTCTATTTTTTGGAGGTGTTGCAGTCTCAAGAATGATTTCTCCATCCGCATTCTTCTCAATGCGAATCTACTTCTTCAGCTGCTTGTCTGGTGTGTCTTGATAGATGCTTTTTAGCTCTGTTAAGTCCAGCTGATATGAGGGCTTTCTTCTCTTCCTTCCTAAAATGTTTTCAAGCCAGGATGAGCCATCCTATCTTGGAAACTCGGTTCTCGCCTCATCAGCTCCTGATGAATCAATGCTTGCATCAAAGTTGCGAACCGGTGAATCTGGCTCTGAATCTATGTGAATAGGAGAAGGGATCGGTGAAGAAGGTGGAGATACATGATCTGAAGGTAACACTTCAACATGCAACATTGTTTCAACAGGAGCTTCTGGTTCAACTGGTGGATGTTCCTGTTGGACATGAGCTGGAGACTCGTCTTTCTTCCTCTTTAACTTTGCCATTTTTGTTCCCTCTGGGAGAACACTCATAGCCTTAACTCTTTGTTTTGGCTTGGAAGTGGAAGGTTCTGATGGTTGCACAACTGGTGGCTCTGCTACTGGAATATCATCCTTCCACTTAGTCTTCAAGAATATCAAACTATTTTTAACCAATCGACTTGTTCTCTCCTCAATGGAAGTACTCTCTTTTACTGACCAGTTAACTGGTGGCAATGGTTGTTGCTCAATTTGGTCCCTAAAATATGTGGGAAGTAGAACTTCACCACTCTCTGTCAAACCCTCTATGTCTTCTGATAAGATATCAGACATTTGCTGAAGAGTGAACCTACTGTAACTGCGTCTTCGCACTTCATACTCATCAGCACAATTGGCCCAGAAGTCTTCAATTGCAAACTTGTGTGTACAATTCTGACCAAGATGTGATGCATAAACACCACGGGGATCATATGAAGATCTCCTATCGAAAAACTTAAGACCATATCTGGATGATTCATTACCGATTGCCTTGGCATCTGCTCCAGATCTACATCTGTAAATACTCATCCCAAGTGGAAAATTGAAGGCAGTCTTGCGTCTGCTACGCAAAAATGTGTGCACTTGATAAGCTTGCCTCAAAAATTCCATAAATGCTATTTCATTTGTAGGATATCGTGGCAACATGGCTGGCTCTCCTGAGAAGCCATATACTCTGATGTAGGAAAAAGTAGGAAATTGGATAAACCAATCGGCCCATTCTGCCATTGCTATTCTAGCCTCTACAAAAAACCGTATATGTAGCTCCTTGTCCATGTCTCACACTGCATGCATCAAGAATGCATCATTCACCCGCCTGTAATGTCGTTCAACTTGAGAGATCTCTAACTACGGGAAATGATGATACACATGCTGAGTACCCAGAGTTCCATCAACATTCAAACCTCTGAATTGACCTTGAAAAGCCATCAAATACACAAGGTATGATATCATATGGAATTCATGAGCCCTTTGAAAATCAATTATTTGTTGGTGGAGACAATCACTGATTAGTGCCGACCAATCATAGAATTCGGTTCTGTCAACAATCTGGACATGATGTAAAACATCCAAGGCTAAAATTTGTTTGCATATACTTGACCCATGATACGACTTAGCAGAGTAATCATTATTGCATGCTCCTCCTTGAATTCTCCACGTCCAACGTTCTTTGGCATAATATTCTGCTTTTCTTTCAACTACCTCTGACCAATCTTTTTTCTGTATTTTTCCTTATCATTATTCCAAACCCTCTTGCATTCTTCAAGTGAAACAGTTAAGTTCTCTCTCCAAATAGGTATTGTAAAGCACTTTTCAATGTCGTTTGGTCTCAAGCTGCAGAGCACATGTCCATCACCCGACTGAATTTCTCTTGTGACCGAGTTGTAATGCATCACACAAGCAATCACAAACTCGATACTTTGCACGGTGATAGGAAAGGATAACGCTGCAAGCAAACCAGAGTGTCCAAGATTCCTGATGGCATTATTTCCTACATCCTCCAAGGAGTGTAAATTAATTACTGGAAGTACTTTATGCAAGTCTATTTCACAAGTTTTCAGGTAATCATGAACCAATGCTGTTTTGTGCCTGAATTGTGTTGGAGAGTACTGCATATTGGAAGATTTGAAAATCAACTGTGAACACACCTATGTTGGAAAAAGTATTGAATAGATGGCTGAAAATTGTTTGTTGATTTTTAGAAAAAGCAGAGTGTGAGCTAAAAAAGCTGGCACATGGGTTTTGTAGATAATTCCGTTTCTAAGCAACCCAAATTGTAGGATTTTGAAAAAGCGGAGATTTTATCGAAAAAGTAGGAAAAAAGCAGTTTCCTGAAAAAAAGCACAACTCCTAATCTTCAAGAGAATGATAATCTGGATGGACCCATCTCGACGAAAACTAAAAAAGCTCTGGTCGGATTTCTGAAAAATGATCTCCTTGAAACAAGGACCCTGAAAAAGCAAGCCTCTCTTCTTCCTCAACCCGAATCTATGAAGAAAACTGAAAAGGCACCTGGTTTGGGTCTTCAAATCTTCGTTGAAAGAAAAATAAAATCTTTCCTCTGGATGCAACTTGCAAAAGATAATGAAATAAAGAAGCCCAAAGCTTGTCTTTATAAATCTTTGGTCGAAAAAACAGCTTTACTTGTGTGAGAAGAAAACTTCATCCTCATCCAAGAATAAAGCATCTTTTAAAACATAAATCCAAGTGGATGTCTTCGAATAGGAAGAATCCCTATTTTGTAGGAGCCTATGGGTTCATGTGCAAGATGACAAAAAATATCTTCTTTGATGATGTCATCGAATGTGCGAGTTGGAAGAAGTGTTAACAAAATTTCTTCATTTTCGACACTTCAACACTCGTTTTGACTCAATTATGGCCTGTCTTCGACTTTGACAAGGTGGAAAAATGTCATCATGAACTGAAAAAGCTAACTGATCCTGACATTTTGAAGATTGTTCAACTGAGATTCCATCCCCTGCCTCCGTTCGACGATCTGACATCGTTTGACCAAGTTTGACCTCCCCAAAACTGCCAACGGGCAAAGATTGGTAACAAAGCATGTCGAAAAACACTGAAAACACAAAAATATTCTAACACTACTCAAGATGGGCGCCCCAAGCCTCCTGGGGCGCCCAGTTTCCCAACACTTAGCCATTTTTTTAGTTTTTTCAACTTTTTCAATTTCTTGGTTTGCGTGCGCGTTCCGGAGGCACAAGACCCCTGTTTGGCTGTCGATTTCTAACAACTGGGATGAAAATGAGTCTGATGATCTGGTGAATATGCAAGCCTGATTAAAACTGAGCTGATTGTACGTTCTGTTTGCCTCAAAAAACGTGCCAAACTGATCAACACTGAACCAGAGCGGGCTAACGGAAGGAGATTTGCGTTTTTCAAGAAAAACATGAAAAATAAACTAACACTGGTGAGGATGGGTGCCCCAAGCCTCCAGGGGTGCCTAGTTTGTCAACACTTAGCCATTTTTTTAAAATTTGTCAATTTTGTACCTTTTCTCGATTTCTGTGCCGATTGCTCATGTTCGATCTTCGATTCCAATCGTTCTGACGACTGTCAAGGCAGGACGGAGGGTGATCTAAGTAGTCTAAACATATCTGTGATGAAATCCTAGCTTTGACTGACTTTTGACCAAGTTTGACCAAGTTTGACCAACCGGAAAGGAGCTGACGGAAGCATTTTTGACGTTTCTTGAAAAACGTAAAAAAAACTAACACAGGAGAGGATGGGCTCCCCAAGCCTCCTGGGGTGCCCAGTTTCACCAGACTTAGCCATTTTTTTGATTTTCCAACCTTTCCATTCACCTTGGATCCATCTTGCATCGTTTTGCGTGCATCGTCAAGTCGACGGCCATTTGTCAGTTTTGCGTTGTTGAAACAGCGTTGGAAACTCGTCGAAGAGATTTGGCAGGTGAACTTTTCTGTGTTGAGGACTTTCGAGCTCATGCTTCAGCTTGTGAAAAAGCAAAAATGACCCAGTACAAAAAACTTGGTCGTTTGAAGATTTCGTCTGAACCGTGCCGATCATGAAGCAAAATCGACCAATGAGAATCGAGCGCGACACCTGATTTGGAGATTCTATTTTTAGAAACTTTTTATTTTTAGAAAGTTTTGCCAACATCCATATATCAAGAAACCCAAAAAACCTAACTCGACGTCTATTTTTAGAAATTTTGCTTTTTTGACTTTTTGACAAAAAATTTTCTAGACTTGTTTCAAAATGCCTTGATGAAGCAAAAAATTTGGTTGGGTACAACAGGACACATATCTAATGAAAGCTTAGTACCTGTTGGTAAAAGAATTCTAACTAGATTGCAATCTTGCATGCTAAATCTATGCAAAATAGTATTGACATAGTTACTTTGTGATAATCAAAGCTTTATGTTACCTTGATCCCTTTTGATCTCCATTCCCAGAATATACCTAGCTGCCCCTAGATCCTTCATGTCAAATGCACCTGAAAGTTGAGTTTTCAACTCACTGATCATACCCTTGGTGTTACCAAAAAATAACATATCATCCACATACAAGGCAATAATCAAAATATGATCATCAATGCATCAAATGTAGACACAATGATCCTCTTCACTTCTAACAAAGCCCAATTTCAAAACAAATGAATCAAACTTATGGTACCACATTCTAGGGGACTATTTTAAACCATAAAGAAATTGTTTAACTTGCATACCCAGTGTTCTTTCCCTTTTACCTCAAAACCTGTAGGCTATTGCATATAAATTTCTTCTTCCAAATCTCCATGCAAAAATGTAGTCTTAACATCCATTTGTTCAATTTCAAAATCATAAGCTATAGCAACAGATAAAAGAAATCTAATAGAAGATAATCTAGCAACATGAGAGAAAATTTCATCGAAATCGACTCCCTCTCTCTACAAGTAGCCCTTGGCTACCAGTATAGACTTGTACTTCTGTAATGAACCATTTGCTCCAAACTTCTTCTTAAAGACCCACTTACATCCTATGGCCTTTCTTCCTTTGGGAAAACGTACAAGATGCCAAGTGTCACATGAGTCTAAAGCGATCATCTCCTCCTACATGGCTAGATGCCAAGACTCACTATCATTTGCATGAATAGCTTCCCTGTAGGATCTAGGTTCATCGTCAGTGCTCAATAAAGAAAATACACAACAGAAATCTAGTGGGATATACTTATCAACTGGGTTTCATTGTCTTGTGGATCTTCTCAAGGATGGAGTAAGAGATTCTTCCTCATGTTCTTCTATATGCTCAACTTCTTCTTGAACAACAGAGTCTTCCTCATCTAAACTTTCACTTGAATCTTCTTCTTCTTCTCCATCCCCTAATCCATCATTTTGTTCTTCCTGATGTGCATTTTCTTATTGTAAATCAAAATGCACTATCCTCTTCCTTTCTTTTTCTTCTAGCTGTACAGGATTAGAAATAGCTTTAAGTTCCCTAAAAATACATCTCTAGAAAAGATAACTTTTCTGGTTAGAGGATCCCAAATCTTATAACCTTTTACATTCTCACCATATCCAATGAAGATGCATTTCTATGCTTTTTGATCCAACTTAGATTGCTTTTCCTTAAACACATGAACGAAATCCTCACAACCAAAAACCCTTAAATGTGAAACATAAGGTTTCTTACTTGTCCACACTTCATAAGGAGTCAAATCAAGAGCCTTGCAAGGAGATTTGTTTAACAAGTAACAAGTGGTACTCACAGCTTCTACCCAAAGACATTTATCCAATTGTGCATCACTTAACATACTTCTGGCTCTTTCCATTATTGTTCAGTTCATCCTTTCTACAACACCATTTTGTTGTGGTGTAAATGGATTTGTCTTTTGTCTTATGATACCTGCATGCTTACAAAACTCATCAAATTCCTTAGAGCAATATTCCCCTCCATTGTCAGATCTTAATATTTTTTTTATCTTAAGTCATGATTGGTTCTCTACTAAGACTTTAAATTCCTTAAACTTAGTGAAAACTTTAGATTTATGCTTCATAAATAAATCCATGTGAATCTTGATACATCATCAATGAAGGTAACGAAATAATAAGATTCTCCAATAGAATTATTATCCACAGGCCCAAACACATCTAAATGAATATTTTCTAATTTCTCTTTCACTCTGTTGCTTCCTAAAGGAAAATAATTTATGTTATGTTTACCAAACACACAATGCTCACAGAAATCAAAATGCTCATCAGAATAGGAGAAACTATCCAACAACTTTTTTGTCATAATTGTTTTCAAAACATTTTCACTTGTGTGGCTCAATTTGTGGTGCTACAACATACATTTATTTTCAATAGTTTTAGTTACATTAGTGGATCTACAAACTATAGTGGCCTCAATCATAAATAGAGTTCCCATCCTTGTTCTCCTAGCTACCACGAAGATTCCTCTCACCTATCTGCAACCATGCTTATTAAATGTTACATGCACTCCTGAATCATTCAACTTTGAAACAAAGATAAGATTTCTAGCCAATCCAAGAATATGTAAAACACCAGGAAGGGTTTTAATCCTCCCATCACTGAAACACAATTGTACATTTCCTCGACCAACAATCAAATATGTAGAGTTGTCCCCAAGGTAAACATTACCTCCATCATATTTCTCATATGTGGAGAACCATTCCTCGTAAGGAGTCATATGATACAAGCAACCTAAGTCAATCAACCACTGTTCATTAGACATAACATTACATGCAGAAAGTAAAACTTCATCACCTGCATTTGAGGACTTTTTGATAGAGAAATCCCATTGTTTCTTTGGGTTTCTACATTCTTTCTTCACATGCCCCCTCTTATCGCAGTTCCAACACTTTTCTCTATTCTTCTTCCTAGGAGTTTTAGACCAACCTTTTGATTCCTTAGGCCCCTTCTGATCTCCTTTTGGTCCTCTTTCCTTAGACCTCCCCTTGACATTAAGAGCATCCACCAAGCTATCCATAGCCTTCTTCCTCATTTCCTGTGACAACAGAGTTGCAACAAGGGCATCCCTCTTTGGATCTTCGAGGTTAGCAGTGATAGCAAGAATGAAATTCTCTCATGACTTAGGCAAAGAACAAAGAAGCATAATACACTTATCTTCCTCATCTATCTAAACATCCATAGAAGTTAACTGACTCAGCATCAAATCAAAAGTATTCAAGTGCTCATCTATCGAATCACACTCCTTCATTTTAAGGAAAAATAACTTTCTTTTGAGATACAGTTTATATACCATGATCTTGGCTTGATAGATTTCAGCCAACCAATTTCATAAAGCATGTGTAGTCTTCTTAGTAGAAACATTCAACAGGATAGTCTACAATTGTTCCTCTTGCATTTTTGTCCAACTTGTCCCACTCATCTTGACTGACATCATCAAGTTTCTTTTCTCTTGATATGACAAACCATTGTTCTCTCTCTTCAAGGAGATCCTCCATTTTCAGCTTCCACAGCTCATAACCCGTTCCATTAAATTTTTCTATGTCCAATTGGGATGAGGATGCAACCATGGCTTCTACACAAATTTACAAAATAAGATTAACCAGAGCTCCTACTACAGCTCAAAAAACCCTCACATTTCCACCCAAGACACATAACTGGCCAGGCTCTGATACCAAATGTTAGAAATGAAGGTAAACAACTATCAATGGAAGACTGATTACAACTGTAATATAAATATTTAACTGTGCAGAAACAAAATGGAGATGGTATAAAATCAACACAAAGAAATAAAAGAACAAAAGATCAAACAAATAATAGAGTGTTTACATGGAGAAGCCCTTTCCAGAAAAAACTCCACACAAGAAGAGATGCACCAGTCTGTATTAACTTCAATAGAGTTTACACTACAACACTATCAATCTCCTCTTCAGTTTTCAATCCAACAGCGCCTGTAATACTCTCAACTCTTCTAATACTCATCTGTAATACAATATCCTCATAAAAGGGTTGCCTTCTAGGGCAAGACAAGCCAACATAACCTCTACCATCAGATCTGTGACCTAATGATGAACGGTCCAGATTTACAATGAGAAAATATATATAAAATGTGGATTCTGAGGGTGTTGCCCCCGGACCCCCGTCGAGGGGGGGGGGCATTCCTGTTAATTTTAATATTCAGATTGATAGTAAGAAACAATAAAACATAAATACTCACATAACACACATATACCCTGGGAAAACCTCCCTCTTGGAGGTGAAAAACCCAGCAAGAAAATCTTAAATCTGATTTATATTAAGAGCAGAAACAGATTACAACTTTGCCCAGCTAAGGCACAAAACATAGATATCATAATACAACATGGCCTCTTCTTGAATTATCGAACCCTTGAACTTCTTGAATCATCGAACCCTTTGAACCATTGGATCAGATGAACCGTCGAACCGTTGAACAAGTTCAACTACCGGCGGAACCCTTGCACTGTCGAACCTTTGAACTCGTCGAACCGTTGAACCGTTGAACTAGTTCAACCATCGGTGGATCCTTTCACTGTTGAACCTTTGAACCCGTCAAACCGTTGAACCATTGAACCAGTTTAACTATCGGCGAAACCCTTGCATTGTCGAACCTTTGAACTAGTGGAGCTCGATGAACTTGTTGAACCGTTGAACCGATGAACCTGTCGAACGGTTCAACCAATGGCAGAGCCCTTTCACTGTGCTTGTAGTAGATCACTGATAGATTAGATTTCACAGAGCAGAATTCGATAAGTGATTGCTATATATTGTGACTGCCAGTCACCCTTCATTTATATGAGATCACACAAACGTTTTGGTGCCAAATTACATATACGTTACATTTGAAATAGGTCCTGACCTATTTGTAATTTCAAGATACATAGAATGGTGAGTTCACCCAATTGGGGCTTGCCTTAATCAGATAATACAATCTGAGATCTTGAAATGCTAAGGCCGGGAGGCCATTCGGCATTTTATGACTAGGTCAGTCTCTAGAAGGGATCTGACCTAGCTACCAAAATCAACACTCCCTCTTAGCTAGGGAGGATTCCCTCATAAGGATCAAGTCACATAGTGACTAACATCATGGCTACTCCCATGGATAAAACATAAGTGCTTATTGTCATCTCCTCATGACATTTATCATAGATACTCCCAGAGGGTGAACAAGCACATCATGGAATTTCTCCCATGATATCCACCATACCTACTTGCAAAGGGTGGTTCCACCATGCCTACTCGCAGAGGGTGGAAGAGGGATTTCACCTCAAACTTCTCCCAGAGAAGAGTGCATTACCACCATGCCTACTCGCAGAGGGTGGAAGATACAGTATAATGTATCACTAATGCTGAGACTCCCTCTCAGCTAGAGCTTCATTCTCCACAACTCCAAGCTTGTCTCAAAAATATGCAAGCTTCACTCGAGCAAGGGGTTTGGTGAGAACATCTGCTATTTGCTCATCAGTGCTGATGTACTTCAGCTGAATATCATTCCTTTGCACCATATCCCGGATATAGTGATACTGAGTTTCTACATGCTTTGATCTGTCATGAAACACAGGATTGGCAGAGAGCTTCACATAGCTCTGGTTATCACTGTGAATAACTGTAGGCTCCCAGGGTTGTCCAAACAAACCTGCAAAGAGTCTTCAAAGCCACACTGCTTCTCGAGATGCCACATAGGCTGCAATATATTTTGCTTCAGCAGTACTCAATGCTACTGAAGACTGTTTTTTGCTGCACCAGGATATCATGGCGAATCCCAAGCTGAAACAAACTCCAGAAATGCTCTTTCTATCAGTGACACTTCATGCCCAATCAGAATCAGAATAGCCTTCCAAGGTAATGATTGTGTTGGAAGAGTACTTCAATCCATATCCAACTGTACCACGCAAATATCTCAAGATATGCTTGGCTGCAACAAGCTGAATCTTCCTTGGTTCGCACATAAACTAGCTAAGGGCACTCATTGCATAGCAAATGTCAGGTCTAGTGTTAACTAGATACATCAAGGATCCAATCAGCTACTTGAGTTCAGTGGGATTCATAAGATCAAACCTAGCTGCAGATTCACTCAACTTCTTTAAGTTAGTTTCCATAAGAGTAGGCATAGGTTTACAATCTAGCATTCCAAATCTCTTCAAAATATCAACGGTATATTTTCCTTGACTAGAATAATTTCATTGGGTCTTTACCATACTTCTAACCCTAGAAAGAAATGCATGAGACCTAGATCTTTCATTTCAAATTCTGAAGTCAGTTCTTCCTTACATCTAAGAATGAGATGATCTTCTCCAGTTAGGAATAGATCGTCAACATATAAAACCAAAATCAACATTTCACCATTGAATACCTTGAAGTAAAGGTTAGGATCAGCATCATTCTTACAGAATCCTAGGCTTACCAAGTACTTATCAATTCTTTCATACCAAGCACGGGGGGCCTGCTTAAGGCCATATAATACTTTCTTCAATCTGCATACATGAGATTCTTTCTTATGGATCACAAAGCCTTCAGGTTGCTCAATGTAGACCTCTTCTTCAATAACACCATTGAGGAAGGTTGTCTTTACATCCATCTGATGCAACTTCCATCCCTTAGCTGCGGCAATAGCAATGATAATCCTGATGGAAGTATATCGAGCAACAGGGGCAAAGGTTTCCTCATAATCTATGCCTTCTTTTTGAGAGAAGCCACGAGCCACACATCTAGCTTTGTATTTCTCAATACTTCCATTAGCAGCATGTTTAATTTTAAACAACCATTTGGAAGATACAACAGACTTACCTTTGGGTCTAGGCTCAATATCCCAAACATCATTCTTAATGATAGACTGATATTCTTCATCCATAGCATTCTTCCATGTCTGTTGGTTCATGGCCTCTTCAACGCTGGAAGGTTCAGTCTCAATGAGATTGCACATCAATGCAACATAGTTTGAGAATTTATGAGGTCTCCTTCTTTCTCTAAGTGTGCCACTTGGAGCTGCAAACTTTTCTGCCTCCTGAATCCAGAGAGGTCTCTTCTTACTCATGGTAATGTCCCTAGGCCCATCTGTAGGATCCAAAGGTTCACTTGGATCATCATGATTTTCAGATTCTGTAGACTCTCTCTAAATCTCAGTATCATGCTCAATATCCATGTCTTGAGGGTTATCATGGACTTCATTGTCAATCTCTAAACTTGAGCCTTTAGATCTTTTGAGTGCAATATTTTCTTCAAAAGTGACATCTCTACTAACCTCAATAAACTTCTGACCTGGAATGTAAATTCTAAATGCTTTAAATGTTTCACTATAGCCCACAAGAATGCCTCTTTTGCCAGAAGGTTCCAACTTGGTTCTCTTCTCTTTGGGTACATGGACATATACTGGACTCTCGAAGATCCTCAAGTGACTGATATCAGGTTTGATCCCTGAAAATGCTTCTTCTGGAGTCATATCTTTCAATACATGGTGAGGGCATCTATTATGAATGTAGACAGTAGTCCTAGATGCTTCGGCCCATAGGAAAGTCTGTAGATCCTGATCATGAATCATAGCTTTTGTTGCCTCAACTATGGATCTGTTCTTTCTTTCTGCAACCCCATTTTGCTGAGGGTTGTAGGGAACACAAAACTCCCTCTTGATCCCTGCCTCAACACAAAAATCATGAAAACTACCCGAGGTGTATTCACCTCCATTGTCAGACCTTAAAACTTTAATTCTTTTCCCAGATAGATTTTTAGCTAAAGCTTTAAATTCTTTGAATCTACTTAGAACTTCATCAGATTCTTTTGATTTGAGAAAGTAAATCTAAGTTTTCCTAGAGTAGTCATCTGTAAAGATTACATAATACAAGAATCCACTTGGGGAAGCAACAGACATAGGTCCACATAAATCAAAATGCACAAGAGCTAATTTCTCTTTGGACCTACTTTCACTTTGATGAAATGGACTCTTAGTGTTCTTACCCATAGCACAACCTTTGCATGTATTATCATGAATATGACTAAGTTTAGGCATACCTTTAACTATCTTCTCAAGTGTGGGGAGGGCTTGGAAATGAAGATGTCCAAGTCTTCTATGCCATATCTCGCTTGACTCCAGTGCTTCATGAATGAGAGCTTGAACTGGACGTGTTGAAAGCTTATATAGTCTCTCATACCTATTCCCAATGACACGAGATGATTTGATGCTGGACTTCTTAGGCCATGCAAGCACCCTTCCCTCAGAAAATGCAATCTGATAACCCTTATCTTTTAGTGCTGATATGGAGATAAGGTTTCTTTTGATTCCCGGCACAAACAAAATATCACTGAGGTGAAGAGAAATTCTAGAATCTAAATTAAGGGAAGTAGTACCAAAACCTCTCACAGAATAGCAAGCATCATCACCAATGACCACATGAAGATTAGACTCTTTCTCCACTAAATCTGAGAGGTGCTCTCGATAGCCGGTGATGTGTCTAGATGCACCACTATCAATCAGCCAAGTATCACTGTCTGAGGGTACATTGCTTGACAAAGCATAAATGAAAAGGAAGTCTTCAATATTAGACTGATTTGAGACTTCATTTAAGTTTGCTCCTTGTTGCTTAGACTGGGATAAACAGTCCCTTGCATAGTGACCGAATTTGTCACACCTAAAGCACTTGATGTGAGATAGGTCCTTTTTCTTTTTCTTTGAATCATGAGATGGATTAGACCTTTGATCTCTATTCCTCTTGAAATTGTTCTTCTTCCAATAGCCTCCTTTCTTCTTGAAAGACTGGGCAGCAAGGACATGATTGTCTTCATGAGTGTTTTTGATAACTCCTCTAGCAGCCAGTCAAGACTCTTCTTGGATACAGTCAGCCCTTAATCTGTCAAACTTAGGTAGATCATCTCTTGCACTAATTCCTTGAATGTAGGATTCCCAAGATGTTGGAAGACCATTGAGGGCTAGCATAGTTAAATCATTTTCATCAACAATCTTTCCAATAGATGAGAGCTAATCTCTCAAATCAGAAATCCTCATGAAGTAAGCCATGACGGATTCACCTTTAGCCATCTTGATGTGATGAAGCTACTGCTTCAAAGCTAGAACACAACTAGTGTTGTTGATTTCATACATCTCCTCCAAGGTTCTGAACATTTTGCTTGTTGTATTCAGCTTGGAGATGATGAGAACAATGTGATCTTTTACTAAATCAATTAAGATCTTCTGAGCTTGAAGATCTTTCTTCCTCCATTGGGTCTTTTCTCCTTCTGCCTCAGGCTTGGAAGATTCTTTGGTCACAAAGTCTGCAAGGTCATTTTCATTCAACGCAAGCATGATGCGGACTCTCCATGATGTGAAATTGGAAGCCCCATCCAATCTATCTTCAACCCTGAGACTGTGAGCCATTTTATTTGGTCTTTAATGATAAGAGTAGAATGTAAATAACTGAATACTGCAAATCTGATTATACTAATTCAAATCTGGCTCTGATACCATGTTAATTTTAATATTCAGATTGAGAGTAAGAAACAATAAAACATAAATGCTCACATAACACACATATACCCTTGGAAAACCTCCCTCTTGGAGGTGAAAAACCCAACAAGAAAATCTCAGATCCGATTTATATTAAGAGCAGAAACAAATTACAACTTTGCCCAGCTAAGGCACGAAACATAGATATCAAAATACAACATGGCCTCTTCTTGAATTATCGAACCCTTGAACTTCTTGAATCATCGAACCCTTTGAACCATTGGATTAGTTGAACCGTCGAACTGTTGAACCAGTTTAACTGTCGGCGGAACCCTTGCACTGTCGAACCTTTGAACTCGTTGAACCATTGAACCAATTTAACCATTGGCAGAGCCCTTCACTGTTGAACCTTTGGACCCGTCGAACCATTGAACCGTTGAACCAGTTCAACTGTCGACGGAACCCTTGCACTGTCGAACCTTTGAACCAGTGGAACTCGATGAACTTGTTGAACCATTGAACCGATGAACCTGTTAAACGTTTCAACCAATGGCGGAGCCCTTTCACCATGCTTGTAGTAGATCGCTGATAGATTAGATTTCGCAGAGCAAAATTTGGTAAGTGATTGCTATATATTGTGACTTCCAGTCACCCTTCATTTATATGAGATTGCACAAACATTTTGGTGCCAAATTACATATACGTTACATTTGAAATAGGTCCTGACCTATTTGTAATTTCAAGATACATAGAATGGTGAGTTCACCCAATTGGGGCCTGCCTTAATCAGATAATACAATCTGAGATCTTGAAATGCTAAGGCCGATAGGTCATTCAACATTTTATGACTAGGTCAGTCTCTAGAAGGGATCCGACCTAGCTACCAAAATCAACAATTCCCTCTAGACCCCATAGGGAGGTACCCTCCTGCAATCCCCCCAAATAACCTGCATCCATTGAGTACTAGGATTAAACATGCAGTTGTCTACTTGGTGAATACTTCTTCTCTTACAGAAATTTACAAACAACATTAGGAGTAATTAATTACATAGGATTTACAAGGTTGATGGCACCTTCATAACAATCATGAGTAGGCTTTTTCAATAGGCACATTTGACCTTCTCTTTCTTAGTTTCATAACTGTTTGAAGAAGAGGTCTCATTGGTTGCTTGGAAGCAGCAGGGTGTTAGGAGTAAGGTGCCATTTACCTTGCAATCTTATGTACATTTTATGTGTCTCTAAAACTCTTGGAAAGTGTCTTTGGATGTCTAGGGTGTAATTGGATAAATTAATTTATAATTTATATTACCTAGATTCTTGGCATTAGTTATCATATGCATTCATGAAGGAGGTGGAGCACTACGATGGCCACGTTACATTTGACTTTGGACTCATTCAAGGTATATTCCCAATTCTAGGTGCTAGGATTGAGGAGTGGAGATTCTTGTTATAACATATGGGACCCACATGAGTTGGATTCTCCATTTTGTAGCACTACACTTGAGGATGTGAGTTGTCAGGGAGTTATTAGTCAAAGATGCTTTTGTGGTTACATTTTCTATTTGGAGACTCATTGATTGAGCCCATGTGATGTCCATGTGAAGTCATTAATTAATTTACTATTCTCAAAAGATGCTCTCCAAGTTGGGCATGGGATTTTTTGCAATAGACCATGGTTTTAGTACCCATTGTTTTTGTAAAACCATTTGTGGTTTTGGCCTCTCTCACCCATATATTGGAGGTGTGAGATAGTGGACTTAGAGTATTATTTTATAGTTATACTAGTGTTTCCAGAATGATATTACAAATCAAAGTGGTAGTGTGTTGATATTGTATCATGTACATTGAAGATTAATACATACTTGTCCTCTTTCTGTGGTGGAGTTTTTCCCAAAAGGGTTTCTCCACGTAAATTCTATGTTTTTGATTAAAGGGGTAAAACAGGTTTTGAAGGGACCCCGAAACCCTACATCAAAATGTTGCTCAACAGATTAAACATTACAAACCAGTAGCCAACAAATGAAAAGAAAAAAGCAAACACTAAACCAACAACAAACCACCAGCACGATCACATCTTCTTTAAAGTCTCAGCTGCCTCCAGTTCCTATTTATAAAACTCTTCATGCAACTTCATGAAGCCCAAGAGCTCATCTTTCTCAGCTTCAAATGATTTCTTCTTGCTTCCCCAGGTACGGGAACTTGGCCCACCTTGATTGATGTTCTTTCCCTATTTACCTTTGCCACCACACAGCTGCTCCTTATCCCCATCATCTTTCTGACCAGCATTGCCCATAACTCTCTAAGTTCCTTCAACTTATCAATAAAGATCCTTATTCCTTCATCACTATTATGAATAATGCATTTACTGATTTCAACCACCCTCTTCGAGTTTTACTTAATCTCTTTCAGTTCATTCTCCAACCCAGCAATGCAGGTTTCAAAGTCTAGGTTGAACTTCTCCAAGTCCTTTTCCATCTAACCCACCTTCAGGATGGCATCCTAGCTCAGCTAGATTTCTGAGTCAAGCTTGTCATCAATATCCACCCTACTACCCATTTTCTCTTGTAGAGCACTCAACTTGATATTAATTCTTTTGATTTCAATGAAAAACCATTTTTTCATACGGTGTTGGCTGGCCATAGCATCTTTCACTAGACTCAGAAACTTTGACAGCTCCTCTCTATTAGCAGTCTTAGACAATAAGAAAGAGAAATCCTCAGGTAAGTTAGAAGAGGGGTCAGGAATCAAAGGGAAAGACACACCAACACTCGACTCTTCAGTGACATAGCCTTCAGTCTTCTTAAGATTACCTTTGGGATCTCCTTGCCACTCACCTTACCCTTCCCTTTCATCTTCCCAGGAGCAAGCTCCCCTTCCGAATCACCACTAGCATTCTGGCTAAGGGTACCCCTCTTATATTTAACATTTATTTTCTGGGAATCCATCACTTTCCTCTTCTCTTTCTCATTCCCCTCACCCAGGTGAGACCTAGTAGACCAAGAGTCCCTCTCCTCCAGACTATGTTTCTTAGGAATACCCATCCCCACGCTTCTCTTCCTTTTCCTAGAATTCTCCTCCTCCTCATCCTGAGAGGATCGTGGAATAGACGAAACTTCCACCAAATCCTCCTCCTCAACCCATTTAGAGTCATTCTTCTCCTCCCCTGTATCACATTTAGTAGAAACAGAATAATCCACCATGGGGGATTTACCCTTCTTCTTCGAGCTACCCTTAACCTCCAAGTTGGGATCTTGGGATTTAACATGTTCCATAATTAAAAGGATCATCCCCTCATGTAGAATGGGGAGCTTGGGGTTTCTCCTATTCTCCTTAATGGCGAAATCCATAGAAGATAACAAATAGAAGGGAAAGGAAACCACCGTCTTGTGCCTAAAATGGCTCAAAAGAGTGAAATGGTAGCTAAAGATAGTAGTAAACCTACCTTCCAAGGAAATATATCTCATTAACACTTCAACCACCTCTGCCCAGATGGGTTTGATCAACTTGCGCTCGTAGTCACCAGAGTGTAACTTCACCAACTAGTTTCTCTCTTTCCCTTTGAAGAACACCTTGAGGGCTTCTTCACCCGATCCTTGAAAACCTTCTTACTAGCATCCGAGAGACTAGTGATATGAGAAATTAAGTCCTCGGTAATCTCCATCTCCACACCATAAACTTTAATCTTTCTATCTCTCCAACCCTTGACAAAGAGATTGGTGGCCATCGGATCCGCGCCATGCAATATGTCCATATAGGGGACAAGCCCCCCTTCCTCCATCACCTTCCACACTTGAGGCTTCCTGCAGACCCCATCATAGGATAGGGGCTCCACACGATTTCTATCCCCACCCATATCTAACAGAGTAACTCTGCCTTTGTTAATCGTCTAGCACTGTATCTTCATAATGTAAAACATTAACCAACAAATATTGAAGAGGAAAGTCCTCGAAGTGCCTAGAAAATATGTGGGCTTTTGGGAGTTAATCATTAACATAGCCCTAACAATAAAAACAATTAAATTATCCTCGTTGGCTCTCATGGAAAATAATGGATTGAGCTTCAATGGGTAAATCAGAGTATAATTCACATCGTTTAAGAGCATGGATATTAACTCCCACATTTGCCATGACATCAGCTACTTCTTTTCCCTCTCGATATATATGAGATATATGTGTTGTCACATGAAATTGGACCCTGCTTGAATGGGATTCCAAGCATTCCAATGACACAATGGGATTGATCTCTAAGTGTGGGACTTTGCTAAATGAGATCAAACCTCCAGAGAAGGCCGGCTTCCTTGTCTAGTTATCACCTAAAACTACTGTATTTTGGGGTGAAAAGGGGAAGAGATGTGCAAAAATGAAAGATAAAGCAACAATACTTAAAAACATGAAAGGGTGATGCACCAAATAGCTCTAAAGAACCTTTGCAAAGACTGAAGTATGCACAATATAATCAGATACAACAAGCAGATATACACAGAATAGATGATTCTAACAGAGGTAAGAAGCAAGATGATTGATAGGAACAAGAAATATTCACAGACAACCATATGCAGATTCACACAGAGATAGAAAAATCAGCAAAAGGCATGATAGCTTTCATATATCTAAAGAGAGGTAAGGTTACAACATGAAAAGTTTTGTTTGGAAATAGGGAGAACAGAATGTTTCCAAAAAACTTTCAACCCTTATTACATCATAAGCCTCAGCTTATATAGCATTGCAAAATACTAACCTAGGTCGGTTACAAAAATCCACTCAGGGAGTTGCAATCAGAAATATCTTCCTGAAGGGACGTCCACCTGCCAAGAGTAATGGCGCAAAAGATCTGGAATAGAGGTAGGTGGGAGATATTCTGGGTCTTCAATGCAAACAGCCGCGTCATCAATCTGATCCTCAGAATGGCGGAGGATAACCTAGCATTGGATGCTGACAGCTGCTTGCCATATCTGTTGTAATGAATGCCCCAAAAAAATCCTCATCTATTGAAAAGTGACAAAACCTCCCAAAAAGCCTGCTAAATGAAAGAGGGGACAAAAATACACAACTTTGCCTCTTACAGCATGTGAAAATTCACTAAAATGGAGGAGATACAGGCGGTCAAAGTTTGGTCAATTGCCTGTGTATATCGCTTCTGCATCTGTGTGTGTCTCGGCATATACAACCCTAAATGCAAGCTGCGGACCCGAAGAATCATTATGAAACTGTTAAAAAATGCCGTCAGGTCCAGGTTATGTCTATATAAGAAACTAGGCGCCAAAAGACCCTGAGAAGACCCTGTCAGAAACATGTGCGGAAGCTAAATCGTGTCGAGCCCCGCGATGCCTTGTAAAACCGCATTAAAAGTTTGAAGTTGCCCCGCTCATGACACGTGTCACAACCCGTGGCATCATCCGCAGCAACAGAGCTTTCAACTAGGACCCACTTTGCCTGTGCCAAGCCTTGAAAAAGAAACTAATGCAAAGGCCGACACTTGTCGGCTTCCGCGGAAATGTTAAGGGGCACGTGGAGCGTTCCGCATGCTACTCTCGAAACATATAAAGGGGCTTGAAACTTTGGCGGAACCCGCCATTTGTCACCATCTGTGTAGAGAGAAACAAGATAGAAAATTTTTGAGACCCTTCAAGATTCATGCAGAAATCGACACGTGGCATCCTCCGCTTCATTCTGAGAAACATAGTAGGGGCCCACCTCCTCTCTTGGCTTCACACCGAAACAAAAGAAACTCATGTGGAAGCTGACACGTGTCAGCTTCTGCGGAAATTGCAAGGGACACATGGAGCGTTCCGCCCCACCTTAGAAACATTAAAGGGTCTTCAGCGGAAAGTGACACGCGGCGGTATCCGCGGGGACTCTAAGAAAATTTACAAGGGCTCTCCGCTGCTGACACTTGTCGCAACCCGCGGAACTGAGAAACTGGGCGGAGGCTGTGAAACTTGTAGAAATGTAAGCGAAGGTTTCCACTTGTCACCATCTGCAGGGCTCAAGTTACTTTTTGTGTGTCTCTTGGGTGCCTCCATGTGGTGCCATCTGTGCACTCCTTGAAACTTTTAGAAACTGCGATGTGAAACTTAAAGAAACTACAAAGAAACTTTGGCGGAAGCCGACACGTGGTGCCCTCCGCGGCAACATTGAAACTTTTAGAAACTACACTCCACCATTGACACGTGTTGCGATCCACGACAATCAATTTCAAAAGGCCGATGGAATTTTTTGAGAGCCCGCCAAATGCCCGTTTGAACTGTATGTTGACTGAAACTTTGACCATGAATAACTTCTTCGTTTGGTCGAATTTCAGGGTGCTGTAAAAAGCAAACCTACCTATTTTTTCTAGCTCTTTCTAATGGTAAGGTTTTTTAGGCAAGGCTTCTAGGAATTTTGGCACTTTGCTTTATAGGGACCTTTTCAAAGGGATTTTTAAGGAAAATACCATGTTAAATGTTTGGCTCTGGACAGAGGGAAATAAGGTTAACATTCTTGGCGACCTCTATAGGATGTTTGCCTACTAAACATGAGATCAATGGCCTTAAGCATCCATTGGGCATGGAGTCAAGTCTAAAATATGCTGGGAAACTAAGACCTGGCTCTCAAAATACAAAAGGGGGAAAGGCCTGCTCTCTCCTAATGACAAAGCAGCCTATGCAGAGGCACTTAGGGAAGTAAAAGAATCTAAACTACTGTGCAATAGCACTTATTGAAAACAAGAAGTCTAACCTACTAATTTACAAGGTGCTCATACCTCAAAACATCTTTTCAAATGTATCCCATTAACTGGGATATGTAGATTTTCTCCATTCATATTAGACAACTGAAATGCATTGTGCTCCTTGCATTCAGTGATGAGAAAGGGGCCACTCCACATGCTGTCAAATTTGGAATGCTTCCCTAGTCTACTCCTCAGCTCATCCCATTTGAGCACCATATCACCCACTCTAAAATGTCTGGGGGTGGCCTTCTTGTCAAAATTTCTCTTTGTTTGTAGCTGATGATGTTCCATGGCTGCCATAGCTTTATCTCTACCTTCCTCCAGCTCCATAAGCTGAGCACACCTTACAGCCATGGGGCTTTCTGCTTCAAGCATTTCTAGATGATGTATGATGTCTAATGCTGGCAGCTCCATAGACATAGGCAACCTTGCCTCTTTTCCATACACTAGCAGATAAGGGGAGTTCCCAATAGACCTCTTAGGAGTTATCCTATCAACCCACAGAGCAAACTTCAAATCAGTGTGCCTGGTCCTCTGATTATTCTCCATTGCCTTCTTAATAATCCTGATGAGATTTTTGTTTGTGGATTCAACCAAACCATTACCTTGTGGGTAATAATTTGATGAAGTATTTAAATAAATCCCATTCTTGACAGCCCAGTCAGTTATTCTTAAGCCAACAAAAGCTAGAGCATTATTGGAGATGATTGATTTAGGCACTCCAAATCTGGAGACCAAATCACAATAAAAATTCAAAACAACACTCTCATTAGATTCTTTCAGAGCCACTGCTTCAGTCCATCTTGTGAAGTAGTCTGTGGCTGTGAGTATCCACCTGTGGCCTACACTTGGTAGTGGGTTGATAGGTCCAATAAAATCAATGCCCCATCTCATAAAGGGCTGCTCTACCTGGATTGGGTGTAGAGGCAAAGCTGACAGCCTCTCCTTTCTTACAAAAAGGGCACACTTAACACACTTTCTAGCCCATGCATGGGCATCCTTAAATAAGCTAGGCCAATAATAGCCAGCTCTCATTACTTTCCAAGCAGTAGTTCTTGGGGCAAAATGTCCTCCTACTATTCCATCATGGAATTCATGTAGCACCCTGTCAGTCTAATTAGTATCAATGCATCTAAGCAATACACCATTAAAGTATTTTCTGAAAAGGATGCCTTCAATTAAAACATATGGAATGGATTGTAGCCTGAAGTATCTTCTTTTAGCTTTATCTAAGCCTGCAGGACATCTACCAGTTTGCAAAAATTAGGTCATATTATTAACCCAACTAGTACCTACTGCTGTTGTATCATCTTGATGCTCCTCTATGATCAGGAGCACCTCTTCTTCTTCTTCTACCTCATCCTTAGAGCTAGTGACAAGCTGCTCACTGAGTCCTCTGCCTCTGACCAGCTTGGTTATCTTGATCTCCACATCATATTCCATGACCTTGGTGATCCAACCAGCCCTTTTCTCATTAATGTCTTTACTCAACAGGAACTCCTTCACACTAGGATGAGCCACCATCAGGTGTATCTTGTTATTTGAAACAAGATGCCTAAACTTTTTTAGGCTTCTGACTACTGCCAGGACATGCTTTTCAATGAAGCTATACTTCTGCTCATACTCCTTCAACCCTTAGCTGAAGAAGGCGATCGGTTGTTTGAAACCCTCGATTTGCTATTGCACCAGAATAGCAGAAATATTATCCAGGCCACCATAAGCATACAGGATGAAGTCCTTAGATAAATCAAGATTGATCAAGGTTGGTGCAGTTGCTAATGCCTCCTTTATGGACTGGAAGCTAAGTCTGGCTTCTGACGTCCAATTGAAAGTTATGTTCTTTTTCAACATAGACGTCAAGGGTTTTAAGAGATTTGCAATATCAGGTATGAACCTTCTCAGAAAGTTAATTCTGCCAATGAAGCACTGTAGTCCCTTCTTATGACTGGGTAAGGGCAACTGCAAAATGGCCTGTATTCTCTCTTTATCAATGGTAATACCCTCCTTTGACACAATATGCCCCAACAACTTGCCCTCATGTACAGCAAAAATGCATTTCTTTGGATTGAGGGATATCCCAAACTCTCTACATCTTTCAAAGACTAGTCTTAGGTGAGATAAATGCTCAGATGCATTTTTAGAGAAAACTGTTATATCATCCAGGTACACCAGCACCAGCTTATACATCAGACCCTTAAAGGCCATGTCCATGGCTCTTTGAAAAGTAGAGCCAGCATTTGAGAGACCAAAAGGCATCCTCTTGTAGGCCATAGTACCCCACTTGGTTGTGAAAGCAATCTTGAATTGGTCTTCTTCCTTGACAAGCATCTGGTTATAACCAGAAAATCCATCAAGCAAAGAAAACCTTTCCGAGCCAGCTACCACCTGCAGAATTTGCTCCATTGAAGGCAATGGGTAGTGGTCTTTTAGGGAGGCTCTGTTGAGGTCTCTGAAGTCAACACACAACCTGATCTCCCCATTTTTCTTCCTCACAGGCACAAGGTTAGAAACCCAAGAAGTGTGCTTGATTGGAAAGATGATCTTCCCTTCAATTAGCTTGGTTAGTTCTTTGATCATCAGGGGTTCTAGCTTTGGATTCAGAGGTCTTTGTTTCTGCCTCACAAGTTTTATACCTGGCTCCAACTCTATGGTGTGTTGGGCAATATGAGGATCAAATCCCTTTAAGTCTCTATAGTCCCAAGCAAACACCTCTTCAAATTCTTTACAAAGAGCAATGAAAGCTCTTTTGTCCTCAGCTGAGCAGATTTTACCAATTTTAAGGAGTCTATCCTTGAAAACTTCTAACTCTTCATAATGCTCTTCCTTTACTTGCATACTAGTTTTTGTCTTCTTCTTTTGGTCATCAGTGCCAAAAATAGATTCTAGGGTGACCAATCCCTTGGGCAGCTTATGTGTTCTCAGTTGAATGATTTGATCATTGTCATATTGTTGTTTGAGTTTATCCTGATTCATCATGGAAAACTCATCTTCCTCTAATAGGAATCTCAAGATCTGTTCATCACTGTCAAAAACTTGCCAGTGAATATTATTATCAGGGATAGAAGGCCTAGAAATTATTTTTACATGAGGCTGAACCTTCTCCCTTTGAATGTCACTGGGGATGTCAAAATGAGCCCCAATTGAAGCTAATCTGTCAACATGATGGTTCTAACTCCTTGGAATGGAGATCAGATTGAAAGCATCAAACTCTTCAATCAAATTCCATACCCTGTGTTTGTAGCACTTCAGGGCATCACTTTTTGTAAGGTGCACTCCCCTCACCTAATTCACAATGAGCTCACTATCTCCAAACACCTGTAAACAGCCAATCTTCCTCATTCTTGCCCACTGCAGATCTTGGATCAACCCTTCATACTCAGCAGTGTTGTTAGTACAAGAAAAGGCAAAGTGAAAGGCAGCATAATAGTTTTCACCTTGTGGTGACACAAGCATTGCACCACCACCAGATCCATTTCTGCCCCTAGAGCCATCAAAATACATTTTCCATACCTCATCATGATGCTCTTCCTGCTGCTCTGCTTTCTTCAGAAGACTTGGTATTGCTATTTCATGCTCATTCAATATGTACACTCCCATACTAGCATCTTGGATATGTCCCTCAGGATCATCTACAACATTTTCAGAAACCCACTCCTTCAAGAGTACCTCTAGTATGCTCTCAGCTTGTAGTTCCTGAGCAGCAACTAGTTCAGGGTCATCAGAGATAATGCAATTTGCATTAACAACACTGGGTGTGTAAGGTTCTATGTGATAGTCAGAAAGTAACTCAGATTTCAAAGTTACTTTGGTGCCATATCTGGTCCTAAAAAACATGTGGGACCAGTCAGAAGATAGATATCCTCCAATTTTGGCTGTAAATTCCCTTGATAAGCACATGGCAAAATGAGGAGGCAAATCTATTATAAACACCTCCTGTGAAATAGAGACATTGGGGCAGGCATGTAGGGTGAGACCTAGGTCTCTTATGATACCCACAGTATTAACAGATGTTCCATCCAACTAGAGTACACCTTTCTCAAGTGGCTGGTACTTAAGCCCTAACTGATCTGCAATCTGCTTAGGCATGACAGAACTGCTTGCTCCACTATCCACCATGCAATTGTGCACTAGTTTGTCTCCAATTATCAGTGATACATAAAAGGGAAGAGGCTTAGCACCTTGGTTAGGCTGCTTAATATCATCTTGGGATGAATTAGCAAGGACAGTCTTATTTGGGTCAACAGTGGTATCATTGGATACCTTCAAATCAGACAAGGCAGACTGCAACATCTTCTTTTGGCCAGGGATTGCTAAGGAATCCCACATAGACATGGTTACATTCATCTTTTTCATGTTTTCAATAATATTGAAAGATGGAGAGGCACCTACCTTATGACTTGACTTTGTAGTAGCAGTATCAGCCTACAAATGAGGTATCTCCCTTATTGTTGCTGGTGCACTTCTTTGCAAGATGCGAGGAATGTGGGATGTGGAAGCATCAGTATGTTCTCTACCTTTGCTTGCTGCTGGCTCAACCTCATAACCTATCTTCTTAGCCCTTGTATTGGCAGCAACTGGACTACTATCACTGTTTATCCCACAGAATTCTCCTTCCTGCCAATTCATGAAAGCAGAATCATTTTGAGGTTGCTCTTGTTGTTGTGCAACCCCATCATTTTGCGTGTATGGCTATGTAACTGCCACATTTTGTGCCATCAGAGCCTGATTTAGGACTCCACTTGAACAGGCTGCCTAATTGTGTGGCATATGGCATGGGACACACCAGTCATAATCAGCTACAATGTTATTCTGGACAAGGACAAGGTCCCTTGCTGTATTAACAGGTGCTGGATTGTAAGGCTGAAAAGGCCTTTGGTTCATATTTTGCTTGGCACCTTGGTAGTTGTTCTGATAAGATGGCCTATTGGCCTGGTAAGGTGGACCATGCTGGGGATATGCTTGGTTCTACCCTTGATATTGTTGTTGATAAGGCTGTCTACCTTGAGACTGCTGCTTCTTAATATTTACTAGATCATTCCCAAAAGTCTGCAGAAGATTTTCTATTTTTTGTTGGCTACTTTTTATCTCCTTTAGCTCTTGAGATGAACTAGAGGCAGCAGGTTCAGAAGTGGAGGTACTTGGTAATGCTGCAACAATAGGTGTAGGGACAAAATATGGGGTGGGTAAAGGCATAGAAGCCTGGATCTCAGGAAAAATGAGCATAGGGGGCCTAGGTGCTATTTTTCCAGCCTGAATTAGACTGTTCTCTGCTCTAATGGCAATTTCATAGGCATCAGGTAGTCTTACACCTCCTAGTGATTGTATCATCACCGAAATATCACTATTTAAAGCTTTTAAGAAATATAAGAATGCATACTCAGCTGGAGGTCTTACCATGGCAGGGATTCTGTCCCATGTCTTCTGAAATCTGAAGTTGAAGTCCATCATTGGTTCCTGAGGAGCTCTCTTTATGGTGGTCATCTGTTCCACCAATGACAGATTATCTGATTTATCCTAGAACTGCTTATTCATCTTGTCTCCTAGTTCATCCCAGGTCCCTATAGTCTGTACTGGTAGACTTTTGAACCATTGTAATGCCTTTCCTTTGAATGAGGCAGCCAGTAATCTGATGGCCACATTTTCTTGTGTTACATGATGTACTCCACATAGAGAAGCCACATCTCTTATGTGTTCAATAGGTGTAGTTTGGGTCTCCCCTGTGAAATAGGGCAAGCTCTTCAAGGCTGCCATAGGTATGGCATCAAGTACTGCTAAGTTCAAAGGGCTTCCCCCATCAAAAGCCACAAATGGCTAATTTCTTGCCATCTGAGCAGCTGGAAGTGGGTTTGCTTGAGTTGCTACAAGGACTACAGAGGCAATTGGTCTAAAATTTGGTGGAGTTGACAATGTCCTTTTAGAATAGGGAGTTATTACTACAGTTCTACTCTGCCTCCTAGGTGGAGAAAGCTATAGATAATCAAAGGAGCTGGAACTTGAACTCCTAGTTTGTATCTTTTTCATAAAAGTATATCAGCAGAACTGGTTTGCCTAATCTTCCTCAGTATGAGTTGCCAGATATGCAATTTTTAACCTCTTATAAGTCAGAAAATCACCGGTTGCACATCAAAACCAGTAATAAGAATTTGTATGGTCCCACCGGGCATGCCAGAAACTGTTGTCACATGAAATTGCACCCTACTTGAATGGGATTCCAAGCATTCCAATGACACAATGGGATTGATCTCTAAGTGTGGGACTTTGCTAAATGAGATCAAACCTCTGGAGAAGGCTGGCTTCCTTGTCTAGTTATCACCTAAAACTATTGTATTTTGGGGTGAAAAGGGGAAGAGATGTGCAAAAATAAAAGATAAAGCAACAATACTTAAAAACATGAAAGGGTGATGCACCAGACAACTCTAAAGAACCTTTGCAAAGACTGAAGTATGCACAATATAATCAGATACAACAAGCAGATATACACAGAATAGATGATTCTAACAGAGGTAAGAAGCAAGATGATTGAGAGGAACAAGAAATATTCACAGACAACCATATGTAGATTCACACAGAGATAGAAAAATCAGCAAAAGGCATGATAGCTTTCATATATCTAAAGAGAGGCAAGGTTACAGCATGAAAAGTTCTGTTTGGAAATAGGGAGAATAGAATGTTTCCAAAAAAATTTCAACCCTTATTACATCATAAGCCTTATGTTATATAGCATTGCAAAATACTAACCTAGGTCGGTTACAAAAATCTACTCAGGGAGCTGCAATCAGAAATATCTTCCTGAAGGGACGTCCACCTGCCAAGAGTAATGGCGCAAAAGATTTGGAATAGAGGCAGGTGGGAGATATTCTAGGTCTTTAATGCAAACAGTCGCATCATCGATCTGATCCTCAGAATGGCGGAGGATAACCTAGCATTGAATGCTGACAGCTGCTTGCCATATCTACTGTAATGAATGCCCCAAAAAATCCTCATCTATTGAAAAGTGACAAAACCTCCTGAAAAGCCTGCCAAATGAAAGAGGGGACGAAAATACACAACTTTGCCTCTTACAGCATGTGAAAATTCGCTAAAATGGAGGAGATACAGGCGGTCAAAGTTTGGTCAATCACCTGCGTATATCACTTCTGCATCTGTGTGTGTCTCGGCATATACAACCCTAAATGCAAGCTGCGGACCCGAAGAATCATTATGAAACTGTTAAAAAATGCCGTCAGGTCTGGGCTGTGTCTATATAAGAAACTAGGCGCCAAAAGACCCTGAGAAGACCCTGTCGGAAACATGTGCGGAAGCCGACACGTGTCGAGCCCCACGATGCCTTGTAAAACCGCATTAAAAGTTTGAAGTTGCCCCGCTCGTGACATGTGTCGCAACCCGCGGCATCATCCACAGTAACAGAGCTTTCAACTAGGACCCACTTTGCCTGTGCCAAGCCTTGAAAAAGAAAGTAATGCGGAGGCTGACACTTGTCGGCTTCTGCGGAAATGTTAAGGGGCGCGTGGAGCGTTCCACGCACTACTCTCGAAACATATAAAGGAGCTTGAAACTTCGGTGAAACCTGCCATTTGTCACCATCTGCGCAGAGAGAAACAAGATAGAAACTTTTTGAGACCCTTCAAGGTTCATGCGGAAATCAACACGTGGCATCCTCCGCTTCATTCTGAGAAACATAGTAGGGGCCCACCTCCTCTCTTGGCTTCGCACCGAAACAAAAGAAACTCATGCAGAAGCTGACACGTGTTAGCTTCCGTAGAAATTGCAAGGGACACGTGGAGCGTTCCGCCCCACCTTAGAAACATTAAAGGGTCTTCAGTGGAAAGTGACACGCGGCGGTATCTGTGGGGACTCTGAGAAACTTTATAGGGGCTCTCCGCTGCTAACACTTGTCGCAACCCGCGGAACTGAGAAACTGGGCGGAGGCCCTAAAACTTGTAGAAACATAAGCAGAGGCTGCCACTTGTCACCATCTGTGGGGCTCAAGTTACTTTTTGTGTGTCTCTCGGGTGCCTCCACGTGGTGCCATCCATGCACTCCTTGAAACTTTTAGAAACTGCGATGTGAAACTTAAAGAAACTGCAAAGAAACTGTGGCGGAAGCCAACACGTGGTGCCCTCTGTTGACTTTTTCCCAGACTGGATGCTTATTCCCAGATATCCCTACAAGGTAGCCATCAGTGATCAACAGGAGCTCTGGGCCAGGGGGTCAACAGTATAGGAGATAGACTCTATATTTTGTCTCCTCTTCTTCTTCAGGCTCTGCAAGACCTAGGGGGGTATTCCCTACTCAACATCCATGAGGATATGCATGCAAGGCTGGGATGTTGACAGAAAGCAGATAGTCCTCCTGTAAGTAGACCAAAACTGAAAGATAAGGGCAAAGGGGCTAGCTTTGGGCCTATTTGCAGTTGTAGACAGAGGACTGAGGTTCCTAAAACTAACTCTAATGTCCTAATGTTGGTTTTAGATTTTGCTTTGGAGTTTAAGTGTGGATGCAAAGCTGGATATGGTTATAACACAAAGCGAAGCATGATTGGTGCCTATCCAGGGCCTGGAGTCAATAGACATACACCTGTGAATGATCAGCATAAACAACTAAAACTGGATTTCAAGGGGATCTATGTGATACCTGCCTTACAGGCATCTCCCAATACAAAGTGTTAGGTTATCTCTACTTATGGTATCCCTACTGCAGTATATCCCTCCCAATGTTCAACCTGAAAACAGTTTAATCTACCCCTTGAGTAGAAGTTAAAAGATCAGACAGTCAACATAGGAATTCTATGCTCTAGAATCTAAACATTACTAAACATCCAGATCCAGAAGAAGAATACATGCAATACTGGAGACAGAATTAACACAACACATGCCAAACAGCATTTCTCATATAAGTTTAATCATGAAATCAGTGGGTTCATGCCAAAAACAAACAACAAGAGATACATAAACTCACAGGTAAGCTGTACAGAGCAACCAGATCAGCTTGTCATGCATTACAGAGCCAAAATCATCAACTTTCAACAACCACAAATGAACAACACAACCTGCTTATAACAGCCAGGTAGGTGCTCAGCAATTAATTACAATGTTGACCAAAATTTCGCCAGATACACAGTATCATGAAAATGGCGCTCAAACACAACCGGATTGGCGCCCAAACTTGAATGCAGCAGGTAGGGGAGGAGACAGGAAGATTTCTCGAGCCCTGCGCCATCATCCGCTGATTGACACCTTCAGTCGGGTACCAGATCGACCCACGCCATCGCCCATACCTCTGCAACAATCGCCATTAATGGCGCACCAACCCGCGGCCTTGGGAAAATCATCAAACAGACCATCGCAAGCTTTTCCCGCCGAGACTCATCATCATGATATTTGAAAATGCAGGATAACAATATCCCACATGCACCCCGCGATGACCTCAATAACACCTTATGTACTAGGTCATGAGCATATATCATGTCGGTGCTTTTGCTCCTGACGACACTAGTATAGAATTCATCATCATCATCTTCCAGCAGCATGATATCCTGTTGTTCGAAAAATCACCCTGACGTCATCATGATATTTGAAATATAACCTTCATGATAATCGGCACAACCTGATCCTTCGGAGGAACATCCTCCTGCCGAGCTTATAACAAAAGTCTGGCCGATGAACATCCTGATGACGTCATCATCATATCCTGCTGACGTCATCATCATATCCGCCTACTGCGCACCTCCTCACATCCGGATGACGTCATCATCATGTTTGCAAATATCAGGAGGTCTCTTCAAGATGATCAGTTGTTAGAAATATGACCCCCGCGGACCTTGATGACGTCATCATCATATTAACATCATCATGATATTCGGAAGACAACCGGATATTTGGAAATATCCTCCTGACGTTCGAACATCAGGTTGCACTGTAGCTCCTCTGTAAGATCGGGGCGAAAACTGAACATGATGATGCTGCTTGAAAAGATCACCCTCAATAGATAACACGCGAAACCAACAGGCGGATATCTCCTTGATATCAACATCATCATGATGTTCGAACAAACAAACATATATCCGGGTGATATGAAAATATCATCCCCTCCTTCGCGAATATCATGATGCAGATAGGCAGAAAGAAAAATATCACCCTGATATACGGATGACGTCAGCATCATCAGGATGAGAAACAAAGAACAAGAAGTGATACAACATCATCAGGATGATATTGACTAAGATCATCCTGACGTTCCAAAATATGATGACCCTAGTGAATATCGGGTCGCAATTACAACTCTTCAACAACATCATCAGGATGATGTTAACCAAGATCACCCGATGATAGAAATATCACCCCGGCGAAATATCATGAAGGCAGAAAATATGATGACCTCCGCAAGCAGCAGGATGATAACTGGAAATATGATGATGATGAACACGACCCTTAGGAAAAAACAAGTTAGGTCGAGCAATTCAAAGAATAAGCAACATCATCATCATGCTCGCGCAAGGTGATAAATGGAGGATCACCGGAGACTTTGAAACATCACCCTCGCAAGCAGATGAGGGCGCACTGTAGCTCGGCAGGATCATCATGATAAAAACCAAACATCACCCGATGACTGAATATGATGATGACGATGAAAAACCCAGTCGACGAAGAACATGATGATGCAGACCATCGAAGACAAGATGATGATGATGACCTCCTCCTCAGGAAAACATGATGCTGCAGTTGAAAAATGCTGAGGAGGTCCAACACTTAGAAAAAATGGGCAAGAAGATAAAGGCTTCAAATGAAGAAACCTCCTGATCATGACAAATCAACCCCTGGTCAAAATGAGTGTCAACAGTGGCTCCGAATGGGGACGTGCAGGTGAAAACCTGCAGCGAGAACCAGATCTCCGGGCAGACCTGACAAAAAGCCAAAAAACGCGAGCTGTACAAGGCATTTACACTACATACATATTTTACAAATGTGCACAGCAACCAGTCATTATGCAAAATAGAACTTAAGGAATTGGCCATGCACAGGCAATTCCAGAATTTCACCATCTAGGGCCTGGAGGAAATAAGAATCCTCCCCATGAGTATTGCAAACCTGATATGGGCCCATCCATAAGGGTTGAAACTTACCATGTTTACCCTTTTCCTGATCTTTAGCATTCCAAATGAGCACCAGATCATTTACTTGAAACTTCCTTTTTGTAGCTCTCCTGTCAAACTGATATTTCACCCCTTGTTGTCTTTTGAGATTGATCTGGTGGGCTCTCCTTCTGTCTTCATCCAATGCAACCAGCTGATTCACTCTTCCTGTCATGGGATCTTCAATCTCCTCATCATACTCTTGAATGAATCTGTAAACTGGTAGGAGATTGTTTATGGGCAGTCTAGCTGATGCACCATATACTAGCTCAAAAGGTGACTTCCCAATAGCCCTTTTCACAGTCACTCTGTCAGCCCATACTGCTAAATTCAACTTTGAGTCCCAAGCTCTCTTGTTCTTGTCCAGTATCCTCTTGACAATTTTCATGATGCTCCTATTGCTTGATTCTGCTTGACCATTTCCTTGTGGGTGATATGGTGATGTATATGACAGGCTTATCCCATACCTGTTGCAAAAATCAACAAACTCACCTGATCTGAAGCACATAGCATTATCAGTGATTATTTTAGATGGTACTCCAAACCTGATGATGATGTTCTCTAGTATGAAGTCTGTCACCACCTTACTTGTAGCTCTTTTAGTTGGAATGGCCTCAATCCATTTGGTAAAGTAGTCAGTTGCCACCAAAATCCAACTGTGTCCCCCACTTGATTTGTCTGCAATTTCCCCTATAAAATCAATTCCCCATTGCTGGAATGGAGCATCCACAGGTGCAGTTCTGAGGGGTAAAGCACCATGATATTTCAGCTTTCCTGAGAATCTCTGGCAAGGGTCACATTTTCTTACTAACCTCTGTGCATCTGAAAAGAGAGTGGGCCACCAATATCCTGCCCTGAGAATTTTATGAGCTGTTGTTTGGGCAGTATAATGGCCACCACACAATCCTTTATGCATGTCAATCAAAATATTGTTAGCCATATTCTTATCCACACATCTCAGCAGCACACCATCAGGATTTTTCCAGTACAGCTCACCTTGAACAACAACATACCTGATTGCATGTAGCTTCAGAGTCCTCTTTTGATTGTCACTGAAATGGGAGGGACAATTCAGATTTTGCAAATAATAGACAATATCCTTGTACCATTCAGATCCTGATGCACTTACATTCTCATCTTGGACTGCATTAACCTGGCATGCTTCCAAGTTTGACTGTGCCATCATCTTGGCTAGTCCTTGTCCTCTTATCAACTTAGTAACCTGTATGTCTATGTTGAATTCCTGCAGTTTGTTTATCCATCTGCACCTTCTTCCAGTCACCTCCTGCTGAGTGAATATGTCTTTGACTGCAGCATGAGGTACATATGCAATTATATGTGACCCTACCAAGTATGGTCTGAAACTTTTAATGGCTCTAACAAGTGCATATGCCTGCTTTTCCATAATATCATACTTCAATTCAGAGGCCTGCAGGGACATACTGAAGAAAGCAATGGGCTGTTCAAAACCATCTTCATTTTTCTGTAACAAACATGCAGCTACAGTATGAAAGGAAGCAAAAGAAAACACTTGAAATGGCCTAGAAAAATCAGGAGATTTAAGAACAGGGGCCATCTTTATTGCCTCTTTGATATTCTGAAATGATTCTGTTGCTTCCCTTTCCCAGTTTATAGTTGCATCCTTCTTCATCATCTTGGAAATGTTCCTTGTGATCTCTGCAAAGTTGGGAACAAATCTTCTGACAAAGTTTACCTGTCCAAAGAAGGACTGAACTCCTTTCACAGTTTTTGGCATTTGGATCCTGTCAATAGCTGCCACTCTCTCTGGATCTATCCTGACTCCATCTTTGGAAACAATGTGTCCCAGAAGTTTTCCTTCAACTACTCCAAAGGCACACTTCTTTGGGTTTAAAGAAATACCATATTCTAGTGCTCTTATGAAGATCTGCTCCAGATGCATACAATGCTGCTCCTCTTTCTTTGAGTAAGCAGTCAGGTCATCCTGATATACTGCCAGGATTGAATCAATCAGCCCTGCAAAAGCAACATCCATTGCTCTTTGAAATGTAGCACCTGCATTTGTTAGTCCAAATGGCATTCTAACATACACATATGTTCCCCATGGAGTGGTAAAGGCAGTCTTATACTGTTCTGATTCCTTTACCTTTACCTGATTATATCCTGAAAATCCATCCATCATGGATAGGAGTTCACAACCAGTCACTTTTTGCAACATAGCTTCCATATTAGGCAGTGGATAGTTATCCTTCAAAGAGGATACGTTCAAGTTCCTGAAATCAACACACAACCTAATATCACCATTCTTTTTCCTGACTGGGACAAGGTTAGACACCCAAGTTGAATGTCTGATGGGCACAATTATTCCAGCATCCCTGAGCCTTTTGAGTTCTTCCTGCATCTTGGGAGCTAAGGTAGGATTTATAGGCCTTTGCCTCTGCCTAAATGGCTTAGCTTCAGGCTTCAGTGGGATCTCATGCTGGAATAAGTCTTCTCTATAACCTTTTAGGTCCTCATATGACCAAGCAAAAACATGTTTATACCTTTTTAGCAATGCAATCAGCATACTTCTTATGTGTGGTTTGAGCTGTTTGCCAATATATACCTTCTGAGGGGCCTGAGATGTCCCCAAATTTATTTCTTCTAAATCCTCCTTATTTGTGGGGGATGTCTTTGTGACCATTTTGTCTCTACTGTCAAAGGCTCTTTCCAAAGCCACTAACCCTCTAGGGATCTTGTTAGTCTTCAACTGGATGATCTCCTTCCCTACAAGAGTCTCTTTTCCATTTACAGTCTCTACAAAAGCTTGGAAATCAATCTGTTGATTCTCATACTCATCTATGCAGTGCAAAAATTTCAGCAAATCCCTATCATCATTAAAAACTTGCCAACTGCATATGTTTTCTGGTATGGCAGGCCTAATTTTAACTTCTACATCTGTGACACCTGACAGAGTGATGTCATCTGGCCTTATTGCAATATTAGCTAAGAAATCAGCCATAACATTTTTTGACCTTTCTACCCAGCCAATTGAAAATGCATCAAATAACTCAATAGTATCCCAAACAGCATGCTTGTATTGTTTCAGTCTTTTATTCTTTGCAGCATACTTATTTCTGATTTGGGATACAATCAGCTCAGAGTCTCCAAATACTCTTAACATCTTAATTCCATGTTTGAGAGCAATATTCAGGCCTAAAAGTAAAGCCTCATATTCTGCAATATTATTTGTGCAATCAAACCTCAGCAAGAAAGAGGATTTGAGGAGCTTACCAGTTGGAGACAGGAAAACAACTCCAGCTCCAGAGCCTTCTTTTGCACAAGCTCCATCAAAAAACATGGTCCATAACCCTTGCTGATCTAGCTCTTCAGTGCAGACATTTTTCTTTTCATCTTCTGTATCATCTGAGACAACCCTGAAGTTATCACAGTCAGTGTCCACAAAGCATACCTGTTCATTTGCTTCTTGGTCTTCCACTGTCTCTGATGATCTCTGCTCTCTGATTAACTTGACATCCCTGCCATTCATTGGAATCATGGCATATGACAGGTCCAGCTGCATACTTCCACCTATTAGTGCTGCCCATCTTCTTGACAGCAGCATACCATACTGTGGCTTGATGTCAACCACTGTTATATTCATTTTGTATCTTTTTTCAGGAAATGCTGCCAGCTTGAAATCTACATCCTTCATGATTCCAATAACTGGTACCTCTCTGGCATCCATTGCATAGCATTTTCCACATGCCTTGTCAATTTTTAATCCTGTTTGTTGCATGATAGCCAAAGGCATGACATTTGTGGATGCTCCAGAGTCAAGCATACAATTTCTAATTATTTTACCATTTATAACCAGGGAAACATAAAATGGTTCCACCTGTGAAGGACACTTTGTCATGGTCATTCCTAAATAGACTTCAGGAGTCTCATCTTCTTCATTACACATGACCTGTTTCTCACCCTGGGTCTGATCATTTTGCTTAACTTGAAAAGGTACCCCTGAGATTAGGGATATTGTTCTATTCTTGATCTCTTCCACTTTCATGAGTTCCATAAGTGGAACAGAGACCTTTACCTGAGTGAGGATCTGGGCTATATCAAATGGAGCACAGTTTTGTACAGCAGTTGTAGCTTGCTCCACAATCTTGTTTTTATCCTGAGCTGACTTAGCTTTCATTCTCATAGTTCCCTGATCATCATTCCTGTCTTGGGAACCTCTACTTTGATCTTCAGCCTGAGGGGTTTTGTTTTCTGGTCCTTGAGATTCAGGACCTGCTCTGTATCTAAAGTTCTGTTTATTACTTACCCACTGCCTTTTTTGTGGTTCAATTCCTTTATAACCATGCATCTGCTGACCTGCAGAAATATCTTCTGGCTGATGTGGGCTGCCAACCTGATTTTTACCTCTGAGATTGTAGTTGCTCTTGACCTGAGCAACTGCTGCAGCTGTGAAGGCTCTGATTTCCTCATCAGAAGGTCGGTGTAAGCTGCTCAGAAAATTGTGTGAGTTCTGAGCATACACATAATTATCCTCATGATCTTCATCATATGGGGACTGTTGGCAGGCCTGAACCTGATCATCTGTCTTCTCATCAGCACCATATAGAGTATATCCATTACCTATGGACATCATGTTAACATCATCATCCTGCACATGATGTGGCTCATTGCACTCATTACAAGATGTAGCATTATCATACAAAGATTGGGCAATCATGCACTGTGACTGTGAATGTGGCATCTGACAGATTATACACCACGGAGCATCATCAGCAATATTTATAGTTTTCTTCAGGGGATCAGGAGTTTCCTTGGCATGTAGAGCCCTCTGATTTGTGTTGTTACGTGAAAATACAGGCTTACCATCATGCCAATTGGTGTTATAAGGCATATCATGTAATGATGGCCTCTTTTCCTGCCTTTGATAGACTTGCCTATCAGGACCCATCCCTTTTTCACTTCTAGCTAATCTATAGCTTAGGTCCTTAACAACATTTGCCAGTTTGTCTATCTTATCTTCAGGAGCAGATGTACTACCTTGAGTGTTCTGAGGCTTGTTTGGATTCTGCAGAATTTTTACATCATCCCTTCTATTTGTCTTGCCTGATGCTTTCCTATTGTTTTCAATATTTACTGCAATCCTGAAAGCATCCCTGAGAGTGGCAGGACCTTTATCTCTCAGTCCATATGCAGTCTTTGCATCAAAGGCATTGATGTACAAAATTATGCACATTGGTTCATTTGGCCTCATATGATGTGGCAATTTGTTCAACACTTTAGTAAATCTTGCATTAAAGTCTGCAACCTGTTCATTTGACCCTTTGGTGATGCTGGTGAACTCATTTACAAAGAAGCTAGGGTCAGTTTTATCACCATATTGCTCCTTGAACATCCTCTTAAAATCATCCCATGATGATATGCTCCGGTCAGGTAGATTCCTGTACCATTCTCTTGCCTCATCTATTAAGGATTGCATGAATGACTTCATGAAAACATCCTCATGCTCAACCTCAAAATTGTCCATGACATTTTGGAAGGCCTTTAGATGATCTTCTCCTGACACTGTATTGTTTCCTGAAAACTTAGGCACTTGCAGCCTCAGATGCTTATCAATGGGGTTAGGATACCCAGGAATACCATCAAACACCAGCTGCCTGAATCTATCTAGCTGCATAGGCTGTCTGTTTGGCTGATTAACATTAACATTTCTATTTGCATTTTGGTTTCCTGCATTGTTTAGTGGTATCCTAGCATCATTCACATTTTGTCTGTCATCATGATGCTGATGATGCATTTCATATCTTTGCTGATGTCTCTGCATATTTGCATTTTCTAAGGTAGGAACTGAATTATTTTGGGCAGTTCTCAAGGCTTGCACTTTCTGCTGTATATCATCTCTGATTTTCATGGCTTGTAGGTATTCTAGTTCTGCTCTTAGGCTTTTGATTTCTTCAGCTAGCTGTTCATCCTTAGGTCTGGAGGTAGATGGTCTCATGCCATTCTGGTCATCATCCTCATCATCCCTCAGAGACTCTGCCTCTTCAAACCTCTCACTTGGGTCTAGAAAAGGGCGTTCTTGGAACACCTCTGACCTCATTCTCATACTACCACCCTGTTGCCTCTCATATGCACCTTGGATATCAGCTTCTGCACTTGAAAAATAAGGAGCATGCTGTCCTGATGGCCTAGGGTTATCTTGTACCTCATCACTTTTTCTGGGGGAGCTCTCATGACTAGCTGAGACAGTTCCCTTTCTTCTATACATCATTCTTTTTGTTAATGGTAACTCTTCAAATAGAGGATTTTGTTGGGATCTTCTCCCCTGCATATAATTTTACTTTGACCGGTTGGGAGATTACTTCGGAGTCGCCACCTATTGCTAGGAATTGTTTTCTTCTGAAAACCAGGGTTCTTTCACAAGGTTCCCCAGGGTGTTTTCTTCTGTTGCTGACTCAGATGGGTCACATATATATCACTGGAGATGATTAGATTGCACTTTTACTTCTCAGTCCCCAGCAGAGTCGCCAATTTCTGTTGACTTTTTCCCAGACTGGATGCTTATTCCCAGATATCCCTACAAGGTAGCCATCAGTGATCAACAGGAGCTCTGGGCCAGGGGGTCAACAGTATAGGAGATAGACTCTATATTTTGTCTCCTCTTCTTCTTCAGGCTCTGCAAGACCTAGGGGGTATTCCCTACTCAACATCCATGAGGATATGCATGCAAGGCTGGGATGTTGACAGAAAGCAGATAGTCCTCCTGTAAGTAGACCAAAACTGAAAGATAAGGGCAAAGGGGCTAGCTTTGGGCCTATTTGCAGTTGTAGACAGAGGACTGAGGTTCCTAAAACTAACTCTAATGTCCTAATGTTGGTTTTAGATTTTGCTTTGGAGTTTAAGTGTGGATGCAAAGCTGGATATGGTTATAACACAAAGCGAAGCATGATTGGTGCCTATCCAGGGCCTGGAGTCAATAGACATACACCTGTGAATGATCAGCATAAACAACTAAAACTGGATTTCAAGGGGATCTATGTGATACCTGCCTTACAGGCATCTCCCAATACAAAGTGTTAGGTTATCTCTACTTATGGTATCCCTACTGCAGTATATCCCTCCCAATGTTCAACCTGAAAACAGTTTAATCTACCCCTTGAGTAGAAGTTAAAAGATCAGACAGTCAACATAGGAATTCTATGCTCTAGAATCTAAACATTACTAAACATCCAGATCCAGAAGAAGAATACATGCAATACTGGAGACAGAATTAACACAACACATGCCAAACAGCATTTCTCATATAAGTTTAATCATGAAATCAGTGGGTTCATGCCAAAAACAAACAACAAGAGATACATAAACTCACAGGTAAGCTGTACAGAGCAACCAGATCAGCTTGTCATGCATTACAGAGCCAAAATCATCAACTTTCAACAACCACAAATGAACAACACAACCTGCTTATAACAGCCAGGTAGGTGCTCAGCAATTAATTACAATGTTGACCAAAATTTCGCCAGATACACAGTATCATGAAAATGGCGCTCAAACACAACCGGATTGGCGCCCAAACTTGAATGCAGCAGGTAGGGGAGGAGACAGGAAGATTTCTCGAGCCCTGCGCCATCATCCGCTGATTGACACCTTCAGTCGGGTACCAAATCGACCCACGCCATCGCCCATACCTCTGCAACAATCGCCATTAATGGCGCACCAACCCGCGGCCTTGGGAAAATCATCAAACAGACCATCGCAAGCTTTTCCCGCCGAGACTCATCATCATGATATTTGAAAATGCAGGATAACAATATCCCACATGCACCCCGCGATGACCTCAATAACACCTTATATACTAGGTCATGAGCATATATCATGTCGGTGCTTTTGCTCCTGACGACACTAGTATAGAATTCATCATCATCATCTTCCAGCAGCATGATATCCTGTTGTTCGAAAAATCACCCTGACGTCATCATGATATTTGAAATATAACCTTCATGATAATCGGCACAACCTGATCCTTCGGAGGAACATCCTCCTGCTGAGCTTATAACAAAAGTCTGGCCGATGAACATCCTGATGACGTCATCATCATATCCTGCTGACGTCATCATCATATCCGCCTACTGCGCACCTCCTCACATCCGGATGACGTCATCATCATGTTTGCAAATATCAGGAGGTCTCTTCAAGATGATCAGTTGTTAGAAATATGACCCCCGCGGACCTTGATGACGTCATCATCATATTAACATCATCATGATATTCGGAAGACAACCGGATATTTGGAAATATCCTCCTGACGTTCGAACATCAGGTTGCACTGTAGCTCCTCTGTAAGATCGGGGCGAAAACTGAACATGATGATGCTGCTTGAAAAGATCACCCTCAATAGATAACACGCGAAACCAGCAGGCGGATATCTCCTTGATATCAACATCATCATGATGTTCGAACAAACAAACATATATCCGGGTGATATGAAAATATCATCCCCTCCTTCGCGAATATCATGATGCAGATAGGCAGAAAGAAAAATATCACCCTGATATACGGATGACGTCAGCATCATCAGGATGAGAAACAAAGAACAAGAAGTGATACAACATCATCAGGATGATATTGACTAAGATCATCCTGACGTTCCAAAATATGATGACCCTAGTGAATATCGGGTCGCAATTACAACTCTTCAACAACATCATCAGGATGATGTTAACCAAGATCACCCGATGATAGAAATATCACCCCGGCAAAATATCATGAAGGCAGAAAATATGATGACCTCCGCAAGCAGCACGATGATAACTGGAAATATGATGATGATGAACACGACCCTTAGGAAAAAACAAGTTAGGTCGAGCAATTCAAAGAATAAGCAACATCATCATCATGCTCGCGCAAGGTGATAAATGGAGGATCACCGGAGACTTTGAAACATCACCCTCGCAAGCAGATGAGGGCGCACTGTAGCTCGGCAGCATCATCATGATAAAAACCAAACATCACCCGATGACTGAATATGATGATGACGATGAAAAACCCAGTCGACGAAGAACATGATGATGCAGACCATCGAAGACAAGATGATGATGATGACCTCCTCCTCAGGAAAACATGATGTTGCAGTTGAAAAATGCTAAGGAGGTCCAACACTTAGAAAAAATGGGCAAGAAGATAAAGGCTTCAAATGAAGAAACCTCCTGATCATGACAAATCAACCCCTGGTCAAAATGAGTGTCAACACCCTCCATGGCAACATTGAAACTTTTAGAAACTGCGCTCTGTCGTTGACATGTGTCGCGATCCGCGGCGATCATTTTCAAAAGGCCGATGGAATTTTTTGAGAGCCCGCCAAATGCCCGTTTGAACTGTATGTTGACTGAAACTTTGACCATGAATAACTTCTTCGTTTGGTCAAATTTCAGGGTGCTGTAAAAAGCAAACCTGCCTATTTTTTCTAGCTCTTTCCAATGGTAAGGTTTTTTAGGCAAGGCTTCTGGTAATTTTGGCACTTTGCTTTATAGGGACCTTTTCAAAGGGATTTTCAAGGAAAATACCATGTTAAATGTTTGGCTCTGGACAGAGAGAAATAAGGTTAACAATATGAATTTCATCAAAGGAGTTAATCATAGTGATCGAGTCTTTAACAAGCATTTGAATAGTCTAACCAAGAGTTTGAACATCTTTAAGGCATTTAATTATGTTAAAGGAGTCCCCCTCTATCCACACTCTCTTATACCCTTTGGTATGGGCAAGTTTGATACCATGGTAGGCCGCCGCAGCTTCAACATAGTAGTTAGACTGGATACCCAAGGGGAGTACCACTACCGAAATAAACCTACCTTTATCATCTCTTAACACTCCCCCACTTCCAGTCGGCCCAGGGTTACCCTTGGTTGCCCCATCAAAGTTGATCTTAACCCATCCCGGAGGAGTAGCTTTCCAAGAAACCTCATCTCTAGAAGTTTTCATCTTCTTGAAAGGAATAAAAATATCATACTCCAAGTTCCAACTCTTTAAAACCTGATTATCGTAATCCGAGACACCCACTTTCGGGCCACTAGATCTTTTTTCAGCCACACTGTGAAGAAAGTTTTCCTTGATAGCTCTTATAATCTTCTCTAAAACCCCATCAACAATCACCAAAGTCTCTCTAAAAGTCCTATTATTTCTCTCTTTCCACACACCCCATGCCACATGAGGGATAATGATGGCCCACAAGAACTTCAAGGAAGGGTTCAGAGAAGGGGCATGCCATTGATCAATCAACTCCTGAAAGAAGTTGGGGAACACCCAAACAAGGTTCCAAAGAGAGAGAATCTTGCCCCAAATACCCCTGGAGAAGTCACACCCAACTAACAAGTGGAACGTCGATTCCAATTGATTTAAACATAACACATATGTTAGGAAGTGCAAACCCACATTTGCAAATAATGTCTATTGTGATAACTTTGTTTTGAACAAGGAGCCAGAAGAAGATATTGACCTTAGGGATGAGAGTTGGGATCCAAAGTTTTGCCCAGAAGGGGGAGAAGGCTACATAGGAAGCAACAACTCAAAACCAGAGGCCACCGAGTAGTTTCCCAGGGGAGAAAAATTCTAAACCAATTCATGTGCCATAGGTGAACAAGGAAAGTGGTACTAAGATAGGGCCACCTGGAGCTTAGTCAACATGGGATCAATCTCATACATGTTCTTCCAAACCTTGTTTTCAACATAATCAACCACACGATGGCCTAGCCTACTGGTGCACAAATCTTTAAGAGGCCTAGCCCACTCCAGATCAAATAGAGGGGCATTACCAAGCCAAAATTTCCTCCCAGAATCTTATGGAGAAACCATTCCCAACCTTCCATTTGGTGCCAAGTTTAATGATACTCATATTGTCCACTATATTTTTCCATAGACTAGAACCTGCAAGCAAAGATGCATTATCAAGATCCAACATCTCTCTAAAGTTTTGATAGCCAACTAGGTATTTATTTTTGAAGATATCAGTCCATTCATTCTTCTTTTTTATCAATCTCTGAGCATTCTTTTCCATTAAGGCTTGATTAGACTCTTTTAATTTCTTGATACCAAGGCCCCCCTTTTTTCTAGGTTTACACACCATATCCCAGGCCACCAAAGAGATCTTCTTCTTATCCTTTGTACTCATCCACAGAAATTTCCTCTAAATCTGCTTAAATTTTTCCATAAACTTACCGAGCATTTTAAAGAGACTCATAGCATACACCGACATATTTTGAAGTGTAGCTTTAATCAACTAAATTTTACCAGCCTGGCTCAATAAAGCATCCTTCCAACCCGTAATTTTGGAGTGAAAACGGTCCACCAATCCCAACCAACATGATTCAGGAACCTTCTTCTCATACATAGGTAGGCCTTATAAGTAACTACAAGGGAAGGCCCCCACTTTACACTAAAGAATTTTTGCAATTTTCTCTTGCCTAGTTCTAGGAGTATTCATAAAAAAATAAGGTACTCTTGGGGAGACGTATTTTCTGACCAGAGGCTTTATAGGATTTGCTTTATGTTTCTAACTTCAGACAAAGAGACTTCTTGCATGATGATGGTATAATCAACAAACTGATTGTGGGTGCAAGACTGGCCCACCGACAAAGGATGAATGTCCCTCAAGATCCCATTATAAGCAGCCTTCAAAATGTTCCTTCCCAAAGCTTCCGCCATAATGATAAACAGGAATGGGGAGATTGGATCTCCTTTTCTAATCCCACGTGGAGCTAAAAAAGACAGAGGGAGAACCATTGATGAGCACCAAAAACTTGGGAGAGGAAACCATCTAAGAAACCAAATCTAGATTTTTTGATGAAAACTGAATTTGGTTAACACCTTCAACAAGAAACCCCAATTGACTCTATCATATGCCTTCATGAGGCCTAGCTTGAGAAAGAACCCTTCCTTCTTATTTTGAGCTAACGAGTGGATGTTTTCATAGACTGTAATGATCAAGTCCAAAATCTGTCTCCTCAGCACAAAACCACTTTGCTGAGTAGAAATGATCTTTGGGAGAACCGATTGGAGTCTCAGCACAAGCACATTAGAGCAGATCTCATAAATAGAATTGCATAAGCTTATCAGTCTAAAGTCTGAGAAAGAGTTAGCTCCTGGTTTCTTTGGAATGAGAACAAGGAAAGTTGTGCTCAACTCTTTAAGCAACCTTCTGCTGCTAAAAAACTCTTTCGTAGCCTCCAACACATCCTTAGCAACAATTTCCCAAAAGGATTGAAAGAAGAAGGGGGGAAGCCATCGGGGCTAGGAGCCTTATTTCCCTCATAGGAAAAAAAATAGTCAGTCTAATCTCCTCCTCTATCAAGCTGTTGGTTAAGATTTTGTTATCCTCCATAGACAGAATGTTCGAGATCACCTCAAGAATTTGGTCTTCAAAACTCAAAATTAGAGTCAGATCTAACTTAAGCAGACACGAATAGAACCCCGTGGAGGCATTTTAAAGCTCCTCCTCTTTCTTAAGTGTGGTGCCATAAGTCTGAATGTTACTAATTCTGTTAGCATCTTTGTGTTTCATCATGGATAAGTGGAAAAACTTCATGTTGCGGTCTCCACTTTAAGCCAAACCACCCTTGATCTTTGCTTCTAGAATTCTTCTTCCTTAGAGATAATACAATGGAGGTTAGATAAGAGGTCATTGATCCAGTAAAGAGCAATCCATCCCATCCTCTTGAATCTGTTGTTGAATAACATCCGATCTACCTTTGATCTCCTACTTCTTCTTAAAAATCTACCCAAAGGACTTTTTATTCCATTTATGAACATTAATCTTGACATTCGCCAGTTTCTTTACCACCCTAAACATAGCCAAGAACTCAACTTGGATCTACCACCATTCCTTGATTTTGTTCTGCAAATTTGGGTGTTTAAGCCAGATTTTTTCAAATCTGAATGGGAACTTCTTCTTCTTGCCCATCTTATCCGTAGAAAAAGAAACAAGGAAATGATCTGAGCCTAATCTAGTAAGGGCTGATAAGGAACATGAATAATCATTGAACAAATCCATAGAGATAATGGCTTGATCCAACTTGACCTAGATAAGGTCCTCTCCCACTCTACGATTAGACCAAGTGTACTCAACTCCCTAGAGATCCACATAAAACAGTGTCTGATCACTGATGAACTCCATCAAATCCAATCTAGTGTCTAAGGACATTTGGGAGCCGCCCCTTTTTTCATTCTCTTTGAGAGGCGTTTTAAAATCCCCCATGACCAACCATTTAACACCAGCATGACCATCTTTTAAATGACCCAACTTATTCCAGAGCTTTTTCCTAGCATTTTTTATGTTGGGCGAATAAATATTAGAAATAATCTAGGAAGTCCCATCCCTAATATGAACAAACCAAGTAGAGACATGATTTGTATCCTCCAAGAGAGCCTCTCCCCTCATAATCCGAGGGTTCCAAAAAGTAGCTATACCCCCTGATGCATCATCAATATTAACCCCTTGAAAACCACTATCTTTAAAGACTTTGTTCTTCAAAACCAGTAACTTGTCAATCTGCATTTCTGTTTCCTGAATCAACACACGTAAATTCTATGTTAGTATGGTTTGTTGATTTTATTTTTTATTTGTTGATTTATGCATCTACACATAATATTTATGGTAATCTCATAAAAGGAACAAATTTTAGATTTGGATACACTTTATAGAAGATTTTTATTACAGTAGTTTCACCTTGTTTCTCAACATTTGGTATCAAATCTAACGGTTTTGTAGAGGGGGATGCATTTCTATTAAGTGTTTTAGGTTTTTTTGGCTATAGTGGGAGCTTTTGTATTATCTGGTTTTGTAGATTTGTAAAAACATTAAAAACCATGGCCTCTACTTCTCATGCAGATATTGAGAAATTTAATGGTACCAGATATGAGATGTGGAAGCTTAAGATAGAAGATATTTTGGAAGAAAGCAATCAGTGGGTGCCAATTGCAAAAAAAAGAAGCTAGATGCAATGTTTGATGAAGATTGGAAAAATTTGGACACAAAGGCAAGAGGAACCATTCCATTGTGTCTTGTAGATTTTATCCTCTTGAATGTCTCTAAGGAGACCTTTACATACAAGCTATGGAAGAGGATAGGTGATATTTATCAAACTAAAAGTCTAAGCAATAAATTCTATCTCAAAAGATGGTTATATTCTTTGAAAATGAAAGATGGTGATTTAGTTGCAAATCATTTGAATGCTTTTGATTTGATTTTGAACCAACTTGATTTAGTAGATGTTAAGATACAAGAGGAAGATAAATGTATCTTACAACTTTGCTCTTTACCTAAATCTTGGACAAATTTTATTTTTTTCATTAGTAGTGGTGGTGCAGAGCCCAAAATAGATGGTCTCATTGTTATTTTTCTTTTCGAGTAGATGAGAAGAAAATCCATGAATGATGGTTCAAAGGATGCCTTGCATGTTCAGGGAAGGCCCAAGGAAAAATGAGAGTCTAAGAGGAATAAAAAGAAAGAAAGATCCAAATTGAAAGGATGGTCAAAACCCTAGGGAAGAGCAAAGTGAAGTGTTAGAACTATTGGAAGAGAGAGCATGTGAAGAAGGAATGCAAAAACAAGAAGAAATATTTTGATTTCTCCATAGAGAAATCTTCTGATGATGGTGAAAATGATGCTTTATTTATTTTTTCTGACACTATTAGTGATGATGCTTGGCTCATTGATTTAGGTTTCTCCTACCATATGAGTCCCAACAAGGAGTGATTTTCAACATATACAACTTACGATGGAGAGGTTTTCCTTGGTGACAATAGTACTAAGCAGATAGTTGGTAAAATAAAGGTACAATTGTGTTTCAATGATGGAAGATGTTTTGCATATTCCAAGACTTGTAAGAAATTTACTTTCAGTATCCAAGTTGAATGGTTCTAGTATGCATGTGACATTTGGCAAGTTTGATTGCAAGTTGGTGAGAGGGAACTTGGTGGTAGCTAGAGGATCTTGGATTGAGACTTTTTCTAGGTTGAATGCCTCCACATTTTGTAACTCTACCAATGTAACTAGTAAAACAAAAAGTGTATGTATGTTGTGGTACCAACATTTGGGTCACATAAGTGAAAAAGGTCTTAGGACCTATTGGCATGTGCCTCATTTTATTTCAAGGTCTCAAGTTTATGCCTCTGAAGTGCCTGAAAACTTCTTCGCCCATTGTCAATAACCGATCTGAGATATCCTAAGTGGGTTCCTAGTATGTCAAAATGCAAAAGAAAATCTATAAAAGTTTAAGTCTGGGATGTTTCTAGCCTTTTTCCCTTGGTTTTGTGCTTATGTCATCTTTTCAAAGTTTTGAGGTTTTCCATACCTGCATACCATCCTTATCGGCCCCAAGGCCCTACCTTGGATCCTTGTTTTATATGCCTAAGTCTTTAAAGATCGCAGTGTTGGGCATTCTCGTTTCCCTTTGATCTTTAGGCATGCATTTGGGGGGCCTCCCGATCTCTAATCTCTGATGTTCTAAACTACCAAGTATTTTAGGATCGTGATGTCAGACATTCTTGGTTTTCATTCCTTCTAGACAGGTGATTTGTGGTAGCCCCGATCCCTGATCCTCAATGCTACATAATTTCCTAAGCATTTCAAGATCATGGAGTCAAGGAGGTGCATGTTTCTCCTGATCAAATGGAAGGATGCTTGGCGGTGGCCCGATTTGTTGGGACTCGGTGATTTTGCCTTCTTGTTATTGTACCCTTTGTTTTGCTTCAGACTTCAGACTTTAGGGAAACTCTCACTCCTATTTAAAAGTGGAAAGGTGTTTAATGAAGGTCTGATTTTCCAAAGCCTGATGAAATGACATTGTCTTTGTATTTCATTGAGGTTCTGAGGAGTCTCATGTTCCCGATCATAAGGAATATAGTTTGGTGGAAGCCCGATGTGCGGAACCCTGATATGGTTTGCCTTCCCTTTGTATTTTTTGGACTTCAGACTTTAGGGAGGTGCTTGATTCCCTCGCTCAAGTGGAAGAATGTTTAGCAGAGGCCTGATTCCCAAATCCTGATAAGTTTGTTCTTCAAACTTTGAGGATTGGGGAGTCTCTCGCTCCAGTCCAAAAGCAAATGGATGTTTGGTGAAGGCTCGATTGTCTAAGCTCAATAAATTAGTCTTCCTGATTGGTGCGCCCTTTATGTTTTTTAGAGTTTTGGGGAGTCTCATACTCCTATATAGAAGAAAAATATTTGGTGGAGGCCTAATTTGTCGAGGCCCAATGAATTTGCCTTCCTAGTGCATTAGCTTTTCAATACATGACGGGACGCTCCAATGACTCTCTGGGTTGCCATTAATGATCAATTTGGAGCCCGATGGCATGGTAGGTGAGCTCCATACGCCCTAGGGCTGTTGTGGATCCTTCCATAATAAAATTTTGTACCAATGCATGGGCAAACACTCCAAATCTATAGAGTTTTCTGGCACAACCCATGTGGTCCTGACGTAGCATTTATGGGCGACCTGCAAACATGTTGACTACTCCAAATCCACTTCTAAGATGCTACAGTGATTTGCAATGCTATATATACATGTTCTAAATATGTAATAAGGGTTTGTCATCGAACCAATTTCTTGATTGTAAGTGTCTCAACAGTGTTCTAGGGCATCAAATGATTTGGTTTGATTTGTATAGGGTAAAGTAAACCTTGTAAAGCATAGGAAGGTTATTCAAAGATAGATGCATGTAATGGGATGTCTCCAATGAAGTTTGTAATTATTTAGGAGGGTGTTTAAACCTATTTTCTCATCCTCTCTTCCCACATTTACTGGTATGAATGTAATAGAGGTTAGAGAAATATGTGACAATATTTTAATTCATCGCAAAGCTTTTGTGATGCTCTTTCTTTCTGTTCCATGTGGTTTTTGCATTATTACTTGGATTAATAAGAATGTCCATTGCATGAGATGAGATATATGCATTGTATGATGATGCACATGTGAGATTCCATTTGTGTTTTCACTGCTACACCTCTTTCCTTTCTGCAAATCTACGACTCGGTTGCCCAATGGAGTAGGCACCGGTCTAATTGATGAAAGTCTAACAACCTTTAAATTTATAAATCTCTCCCTAGTTAGTTGTAGGAGTAGGTTTAGGTTCCACCACATATGCATGATTTAGTATTGTAAACTCAGTCATACCTTATGCAATTTTGAAATTGAACATTGTTAGAGAATCATGTATGTGTGTTCTTCTCTCTTATCCCTATGCATGAAATGTTAAGTGGATTCATATACTGGGAAAACATAGTATAGATGTCATCTTTGGGTCTAGGGTAAGAGTGAATGTTTATTAGATTTCTGATATGTCTGTATGTAGCTAGTGTTGGCATGAACTTAGTGACAACTATAGGGGTTCATAGCCCAATGGGTATAGCTGCTTGAGGACCTAATATTTAAATTGTTTATGCTATTGAGACCTTGGGGAATACCCCCTTGGCCTTGTAGAGCCTAAAGAAGAAGGTGAGTTTACCCACTCATAGCAATTGGTCCATTCATACCACTATCTAATCATAATACTTACCCATTTCTTAATCATGACATGTCCCTGGCATTAGGTTCTAGTTTTGAGTCTTTAGGATTGGTGGAAATGCATGTTTGAGCACCAACATAACTATTATTAATAAAAAAATTGGTTGAGATTTTTTTATTATTCTATGGGTAAAAATGATTTATATGAGCCTTGTGCATTTCATAAATAGAATAGATCAGCGTTTCCTATTGGAAGTTATAGGGAAAACAGATTATTGGAAATCATTCATTCAGATGTGTTTGGTCTAGTGGATGTGGGTTCTATGGAAAAATATTGTTAGTATGTCTCATTAATTGATGATGCTTCTAGATACACCTAGATTTATTTTATGCAATCTAAATCTAAAATTTTCACTAAGTTTAAGGAAGTTAAGGCCTTAGTTTAAAAATAAACAGATTATAAAATAAAGGTGTTGAGATCTGACAATGGTGGTGAATATTGCTCCAAAGAATTTGATGAGTTCTATAAGCGTGTAGGTATTTTTTATTTATTAACAGATCTCCTTGTTTGGCTCTTGTTGACAAAACTCCTTATGAAGTGTGGATAGATAAGAAGCCTTCAATTTCATATTTAAGGATATTTGGTTGTGAGGCTTATGTTCATTCACCTGAGGAAAAGTGATATAAACTGAATCCAAAAGCTCATAAATGCATCTTCATAGGCTATGGTGAGAATGTTAAAGGTTATAATATTTGGAATCCTCTAACCCATAAAATGATTGTTTCTAGAGATGTGATTTTCAGGGTGTTTAGAACTTATTCAGGTCTAGAACAACCAAAGGAAAAATGATGAGACAAAAATAGTGTATTTTAGACTAAGGTCAAGAAGCAAGAAGATGCACATGTGGAAGAACAAATAAATAGGTCGAAGGATGGAGAGGAAATAGAGGGTTTAGATGAGAGTTTAGTTGAAAATGTGTAGGATGCACATACAAAAGAATAAGCAAAGCTCCTTACTCTTACCTTGAGGAGAACCACATGACAACGAAATCTAGTTGACATGTATAGCCCACCAAATTTATGTTGTGTATTTGCTTTATTGAGTACAAACGACAAACCTATATCTTTTAGGGAGGCTCTCTCTTTAAAGGATAGTGATTCTTGGATGCAGGCCATGTAGGAGGAGATGATGGCCTTGGATAGTTGTGACACCTCGAATCTTGTTTATTTGCCTAAGGGAAGAAAGCCCATTGGTTGTAAGTGGGTGTATAAAAATAAAATCAATGTTGATGGTCAATTAGAGCAGCACAAGGCTAGACTGGTGGCCAAGGGATACTCCTAGAGAGAGGGAGTTCATTTTGGTGAAATTTTCTCTCATGTTGATATATTAACTACTATTAGATTCCTATTATCTATTTCTACAATTTGTGATTTTTAAATTGAGAAAATGGATGTTAAAACTACTTTCTTGCATAGGGATCTTGAGGAGGAGATTTATATGTGACACCCTGACAATTTTATTGTGAAGGGAAAGAAACACTTGGTTTACAAGTTAAAATAGTCATTGTATGGTCTGAAACAACCACCTAGGATGTTGTACCAGAAGTTTGATGCTTTTTCATTAAGTTTGTGTTTTGTTAGGAGAAAAGAGGATCATTCTATTTATGTTAAATTTATTGATGATCAAATTCTAATCATTGTCTTGTATGTGGATGATATGTTGTTTATGGGAAATAGCATGGTGATGATTAGGGAGCTTAAAACTTAGTTTTCTGCCACATTTGATATGAATGACTTGGGGGATACAAAATTTATTCTTGGAATGAAGATCAAAAGGGATTGGTACACAAAGCTTTGGTTAAGTCAGAGTAAGTATGTTGCTACCATTTAATAGTGGTTTATGATGGGTTTAAATATTGGCCTCTTTTATGTTGTTTTTATATGCTTTCAAACCTTTTCCATATGATCTTCTAGATACTTTTCAAACATCACCATCATGATATACTGTCTTTTTATATACTTTGTAAGACCTTGAATCTATGTTGTTAATATGGAATATGGTGATGGTATTTATCAATTGAATGATTTAAACATGAGTATGCATGCAATATAGATGAGATTCTATGGTTTAATTATGAAGGTTATTTGCGTGCATATGTTTTGTCGATTAACCCCTGTGTAGAAGCAAGCACATGGCATCAAGGAAAGGAGAATTTGCAATGAGTTACAGAACAGGAGGATTAAAGGAAGTCAAAGTCAAGCCGCCAAAAGTGTAGGTAGCTGAAAGCTGAACATGAACCATTATGGGAAGGAATTAATGCAGAAGAAGTAGACTTGTTCCAAATGTAGCTTGTGTGTTTTTTATACAAGTCGTTGCATAAGAATTCTTATTTGAATAGGATTCTCCTTCCTCTGTTCAGTTAGAATTAATAAATCAATCTTAACCCTGTATCCTAATATCTAGGAATTGATTAATTATTGTAGTTAGTTAGTAGTTGCATAAGACTCTCCTATTTTTGTATAAGTTATGGGGATGAGCTCTGAGTCAAGTTAGTTACTTTGTTATCTAGTTACTCAGTTGTTGTTTTATTCAATATTAGAAGCTCTAGACATGTTTTGTTAAGAATACAATTATCGAATACAATCTAAAAGAGATTCTATTTATGATACGAAATGAATGGAACTATGTGTTATGTGGATGTATGAGTATTTGAATTAAATTTGATTTCCAGCTAAGTGAGTCAGTCCCCTAAGCCGGCCACTCAAGGTACTGATCTTCACTTCATTTATTTTCTTATTCATTTATGCATTTGTGTTAAAGTTGTTTTCCATTAGTTTATAAATGCATTATGAGTTAATTAGAATACTTTGATTGTTAATTACAGTAGTTGTGGTTATGAACAAATGTATACTTTGTCCATTTTAAGTCCTATGGAGGTTAGCATTAGTTTTCTTATCATTTTGAATGGTTTTGGAATAGTTATGTAATTTCCTATTATTAGCAGTTATCTACAGCTTATGCTGAAGGTACCCATAGCCACTAGATTCTATAACTATTTTTATTGTTCGTGCATTTCTGTGAATTCCAGCAAAGTAGAATAATCTGAGTAGGTTTGGTTAAGATAGTTTAGGAGAATATGAGCCCTGAAGGCACATACAGTGCAATGCCATCATAAGTTTACGCTCGTTGGTTGATAATTTAATGTGGGAGTACAATGTCCAGTGGACTGTTCAGATAGGTTTACCCCTGAATTATGTTAAGTCTACAACGCATTTGTTTTCCTCTACATTTTTGGCATCGTTGTCGAGGATGGTACTACCTTCATAGGCTCATTTTACATGTTTTCATATCTTAAATTTTGATTCCAGCATTAGGATTGATAGATTCACTTTTCAAGAAATACCAAAAATTGTACTAACATTGTGAAGGACCACTAGTATATAAAGCTAAATTCATTGTATGTGAAGGCAGAGAGACAACCAAGGTAGATTCCTCCCTTCAAATTATCATGATAGAGAAGATACTACTGACTTTATCAATTATATAGTAGGAATTGCTGAGGGAGAAGGACTTGTTCTTACATCTTCATCAAAACCTTCTACATCTTCATCATCTTCTTCCACAACTACAGAAGGGACCTTTAGAATTATGGTAGATGCTATGGTGGAGGATCCACCAAAACAAGCAGCATTTGAGTTTCCTATCACTGATTAGGAGAGGGCTATGGTGCTGAAGAACATTCCACCTTAAGCATTACCAGTATTCTATGGCCTAGTGACAGAGGACCCAAATACATTTTTGTTTGAGTTTGATATCCCGTGTAGGAGCTATGACAACACTTCAGATGCTCACATGCTTAAACTCTTTCCTACCACTCTCAAGGATGCAGCCTTGAGATGGTTTATGGGGCTAGGAAAAGATTTCATTCTAGACTGGGATACAATGAAGGAGAAATTCTTGGAGAAGTACCAAGATTACTATAGAGAACATGATAGGAGAAGAGATGGCATCTTCAGGATGTTACAAAAAGAGGAGGAGCCATTGGAAGATTATGTTGAAAGATTTTAGTTTTCTTTGAAGAAAAACCCCCAAAACAGATTGTCTGAAGAATCATTAAAGCTGGTCTTTTTAGAGGGGTTAAGGATGATTGCATGGATGCCCTGAATCTCATTGGGCAAGGTGATTTTTCTCAGTTACCTTTTAAATCAATTTGTAAGGTTTGCCAAAATTATTCAAGAACTTTCACCAAACAACCAAGGGGAGAAAGAACATCCATACAAACAAAGCAACCAATGGGGTTTCAAGAGTGGAAATCAGTAACTTGCTATCCAACATGAAAGATGATATCATCATCCATATGGCTACACAACTGGACACTCTTCAAATCAAGAAGAAATAAGAAGAGGCGGATGCAATGCTTACTTAGTGTTGTCCCAACAGTAGGCAAAGGAATGCCAATTGTAAATGCAAGAGGGTGGCAAGTATCTAGCAAGAGAAGGTTGAAAGGCCAGAATTTCAGCCATTTAAGGGAGAGGATGGACAACTGTTCTACATTGCTCAAAGGAGACCTTAGCAGCAAAGACAAGGTATTCCCTTCGATCCATTAAGTTTCAATTCACCCTTTCCTACTATAAACCAAAATTTCTCTACTTGGAACACTCAACCATGGCCTAGTAATCAAAATCTCTGGCAAAACCCACAATGGCCTACTCCACAACCTAGTTGGAACCAAAAGAAGCCAAACCCATGGCCCCAACAAAGTTTCTAAGGTTCCAACTATAAGCCCCAGTGGCCTACACAACAACCTCAGTGGTAGCCCCAATGGAACAAGAGCCAACAATGGTAGCAAAATGCAAATTACCAGCAACCTATGCTTTCATCTCAGCCCCAGAAGCTAGCCATAATGCCTCCATATGCTCCTCAAACTCAACCTCCTAGGCCTACCCAACTCCCTTCCCAACATGCACCTAACCCTAACAACAAGCCTGTTTAACAGGCTTATACTAACGAGGTGATGCAATACCCCACCTATGGGGTGGAGGTGAGTAATGTTCATCTCAGATCAGGGAAGCAACTTGCAGGCCCTTCATCTCCCCAAATTATAGAACTTGAAGATGAAGGACCCACAGAGGAAGCCTCAAATAAGCCACCTATGGAACCTGAATCAAATCAGGACCCTCAGATCATTTCACATCCTAAGCCTCCTTTCCATGAACGCTTGGCTATCCAGAAGCAACCAGCACAGGCTAAAAATGACCTCATAGGCCAGTTACAAGAAATAAGAATAAAGATTCCCTTAATCCGAGCCATCAAAGATATTCCTATCTATACTAAGACTATCAGAGATCTTTGCATAAAGAAACCAGGAAGGAAGAGAGTAGACCCAAAGACAGTCCACGTTTTGGGTAAGCTTGCTGACATAATGTTGGGGAATATAACTGTTCCCAAAGATTTTGATCCAAGTAGTCCAGTAGTGGATGTCAAAATCAATGGGACTCTAGCTAAGAATACTTTGATAGATTTGGGTGCTACAATTAATGTAATGACTAAGGAGACAATGCAGATGCTCCAGTTAAACAACCTTAGGTCTACTCAGGTAGTTTTGCAATTAGCTGATAGGTCTACAATTAAACCTGAAGGAGTCATTAAGGACTTGGTAATTGCATTAGATTCCTGGGACTGTGACCAAGAAATTGGTCTTATGTCCACCAGCCCAACCATACCATGAACTTGAGCAGACCATCTAGCCTACCTTGGAAGATGAGGAAAGCTATTCACTGCAAACCTTGATTACTATTAAACATATTCCCTTACTGGATATCCAGGATGAAGATGATCTGATAGCTCACATGATACAAAATGACTGTGGGAGGCACCCGCAACAACATGACTATCTATCCTGCTTGCAAGATCCCTTAAGAAGTATAATACCCACCAGTTCATCAGAGGAGGTATCCCAAATATTTCATACTTTATTACCCCAACAATGCTTACCAATAATACCTAGCCTTGATTTGTCCTTTGTACAAGAAATGTCTAAACAATTAGAAATCAAGCCAGGGAAGATGTTGACTATTAATAATGCATTGACTAATGAACAACAGCAATTCTTGCACGTAGTATTGCATACCCACTCAGCAGTGTTTGCATGGGATTACAGTGACATGAAAGGCATTAATCCTACCTTGTGTATGCACAAAATTTATATTGATGATGGCCATGAACCTATAAGGTAGCAACATTGATGCATGAACCCTGCTCTCAGAGAGATAGTGAAATCTGAACTTCAAAAGCTTTTTGATGTAGGATTTATATACCCCATTTCAGACAGTGAATGGGTTTCACCATTGGTAATAGTTCCCAATAAAGGTGGCAAATGGTGAGTTTGTGTTCACCATAGGGAACTAAATGCTACCACTAGGAAATTTCACTTCCCATTGCCCTTCATTGATCAAGTTCTTGACTCTTTGGCAGGGAAGAAATATTTCTCATTTTTTGGTGGTTTGAGTGGCTATAACCAAATCAAGATTGCACCAAAGGATCAAGATAAGACAATGTTTACCTACCCTTAGGGGACCTATGCATATTTCATCTTACCTTTTGGTCTGTGTAATGCTCCAGCCACATTTAAAAGAGCAATACTTAGTATTTTCTCTGATTTTTCCCATGACAACATGGAAATTTACATGGATGACTTCACCGCATATGATGAAGCTTTACACAATTTGGAGAAAGTTTTAAAGAGATGCACAGAGCACAATCTATCTTTGAGCAATAAAAAATGTTTTGTGATGATGACACATCGCATTGTCTTGGGACATTTTATATCAAGTGCAGGAATACAAGTCGACCCAAAGAAGATTGAAATCATATCTACCCTGCCTATTCCATAGAGACAGAAGGATGTAAAGAGTTTCCTTAGACATGCAGGATATTACGGGTGGTTCATTCAAGATTTTAGCAAAATTGATGCCCCTCTGTTTACTCTATTTGAATGGACCCCAGACTATCAGAATTCATTTGAGAAGCTAAAAGAAGCCTTGACACAATATCTAGTTCTAAGAGGTCCAAATTGGACATTGCCTTTTCATATCCACAAAGATGCATCAGACTTTGCCATTGGAGCAGTCTTAGACCAACAAGAAAGAAATAAAGAGTATGCAATATACTATATAAGAAAAAAAACTACAGGGAGCTGAGTTGAACCATACTGTGTCAGAAAAGGAAATGTTAGCTGTTGTTTATGCCATTAACAAATTTAGACACTCCATTACTAGCTATAAAGTGTTCATACATACAGATCATACAACAATCAGATATTTGAAGAATAAGCCAATAGTGGGTGGAAGACTTGTAAGATGGTTGTTGTTATTGCAAGAATTTGACATAACAATAGTTGACAAACCAGGAAAGGCTAATGTAGTTGCTGATTTTCTGTCTAGACTGCCTACACAATCAATAGAAGGACTGGTTGATGACTCTTTTCCTGATGAGCATCTATTTGATCTCAACCTACACAATCCATGGTATGTAGATATAGCTAATTATTTGGTCATAGGGCAGATTCCAGGTTACTTTTCTCAAATGTTTCCCTTATTCTTGGATTTCTAGATTCCTATTCTACACTGGCCCAGATAACATTATGACAAGATGTATCGGAGAGGATGAAGTGTTTGATATATTGAAGGCATGTCATGATGAACCCTGCGGTGGACATTTTACAGTGAAAAGGATAGACTTCAAGATCTTGACAACAGGATATTACTGGCCAACACTTCATAAAGACTCTGTTAAGTATACCAGAAGTTGTGATCGGTGGCAGAGAATGGGGAGACCTACAAGAAGTGATGAGATGCCTTTGCAGACCCAAATAGTATTATCTCCTTTTGATAAGTGGGGGTTGGATTTTGTTGACCCTATCTCTCTTACTTCAAACAATAAGGAATATATACTAATATGCAATGATTACTTAACCAAATGGATGGAAGTTAAAGCTTTGTGGTTTGCCAGAGATGGCAACGTGGAAAATTTCTTATATGAGGAAATTTTCACTAGGTATGGTGTACCTAGGGAGATAGTGACTGATCAAGGACCACAATTCACATCAGACTTAATCACCAAACTAGTGGAGGAATATCAGAATAGACACAAGAAGTCCACTCCATACCATCCTCAGGCTAATGGTCAAGTTGAGGTTACAAACAGGGAGATTGAGAACATATTGACAAAAATAGTACAGCTTCACAAACGAGATTGGGTTTCTAGGTTACCAGAAGCTGTTTGGGCATATAGAACCACATGGATGACAACTATAGGATTCACTCCTTATGAATTGGTTTATGGTAAGACAACAGTACTGCCTATAGAATTTGAATACAAAACTCTGAGGACAACAGTGGAATTAGGGATGGATTTGATAGAGGCTCAAAAGGAACGGTTACAACATTTGAATGCTCTTGACGAAATCAAATTAGAAGCCATCCACCACACAGAGGTTATTCAGAAACAAAGAATTAATGGCATGATAAGTATATAAAGACTAAAGAGTTCACTGTTGGTGATTGGGCCCTTCTCTATGATTCCAAATACAAAGATTTCAAGGGCAAGCTTCAATCTTGATGGCTATGACCATATGAGATTCAACAGGTATTCCCTAATGGAGCAGTCCAACTACAAACCATTGACGAGGTTAGATTTTCATTGCTAGTAAATAGACACAGGCTGAAACTTTATAAGAAACCACTTCAAAAAGATAATTTTATTGTCTCTCTAACAAATCAGTGTGGTGCTCATGATGCTATTGATGAAGGTTCTGAAACACATAATGAGATACTGTCAAAAGATGATCCACCAATCTTGTTTAGTGATGCAGAGGTTGAGTTGCATGACTCAACCCCTGTCACTGAGAGTTAATTTCTATTACTTTGTAATTCACATGCACACACAACACACTACCCATGGTGAACATAGTTAGCTCCAAAAGTACATGTTCTTCACTCACAGTTGGGCCCTGAAATAATGGATATGTACACATTCAGTCGGGACCTGTACTAGAGGCACCTGTAGCAACACATGTCTACAAATGTCTTCAACACTTTGGAAAAAAGAAAAGATGATCCACCAATCTTGTTTAGTGATGCAGAGGTTGAGTTGCATGACTCAACCCCTGTCACTGAGAGTTAATTTCTATTACTTTGTAATTCACATGCACACACAACACACTACCCATGGTGAACATAGTTAGCTCCAAAGGTACATGTTCTTCACTCACAGTTGGGCCCTGAAATAATGGATATGTACACATTCAGTCGGGACCTGTACTAGAGGCACCTGTAGCAACACATGTCTACAAATGTCTTCAACACTTTGGAAAAAAGTAAACCATTTTCCTGCGCATTCCATTTCTTCTACACATTCTTCATTCATTTTGAAATAAATCAAACACCGCCGCAAAAGTGTTCAACTCAACCTCACGAGTTGTTTGATCAAGCATTACGAGCTGTCATCTCACATCACTTCTGAAGTACTCACTGCCTTACCATTCACTCTCATGCATTTCATCTTGCTTACATCGAATAAAATGCCAAGTATGTGTTCTACAGTTCCAAGGTGTGCTGATAATTTATTTCTATAACGTATGTACATAAGGTAACTTTCAATGATTAACTTAGATTTCTTTCTATATTCATTATTACTCTTCATTTAATTCATGCATGCGATAATATATATCACCATTCAATTTCATAATTACTCTTCCTTTCATATCAATTCACACGTGAAGTGAGGTCACGTCACCCATTAGTTGGGGGGAGGGGTTAAATTTTTTTATTTTTGCCACCCAAGTCTTTAGAGTTACCAAATAGAATTCTATACCGTTTTCCAAAGATAGTAAACCTACCCTATTTCACCCAAATTGTGAACTTGTTACCCTATGAGTGAGCTGAGATACGAAACTTTGCATAACAGAAGGCTCCAAAAGTTACAGTTGGGAAGAATAGGGAGAAGGCAGCAAATTGTAGGTTCTTTTGAAGGTGGTGGAATCAGAGTTGAGCAGAAATTAAACTCCAAGAGGTTGCAGAGCACAGATATAATGGGAGGTGATGTGATAAGAAGAGAACCATATGCACATAAGGAAATATTAGAGGATGTAATGGTTCTGCCACTCTTCACCAAAGTGGGATGGCTAGACTACTTCTTGAAGTTAACATAATATGATAATGAAATGGTGAAATAATTTGCAGCTACATTGTAGTATGATGAGGCAATAGTTAGGGGATTGGTTGTAGATGCTTTTGAAATGGCCATTTCCCAAGTTACAGGATTGTCACACACAAGGTCTAAATATCTAGCTCGTGCTGATGCAGCTACAACAAGAGAAGAATTATGTGAGCGTGGAGAACACATGGATTCAACATCACAAGGTACAAAGAGATTGTCCCTTCCATTCTTTTGGGGAAAATGTGCTTCTTATATCATTAAATACTTTACCTGTGATGGTCGACACATTTTGTTATATACTGTGCATTTTAAGCTGCTAAATCACTTATGCCATGATAAGTTAGTCAATGTTCCCAATTTCCTCTATAACATGTTGAAGAGGATGGTATCCGAATATCAGAAAAGGCAAACGGACACCACATTGTCCCATCACTGCTTAATAGCCCTATTGATTAAGAGAAGCCTAAGAATTCAACATCCACAGGTTGATTGGAATGCCTTTAAACAATGTATGGATATCACAACACTGTTGGAAGTACCTGAAGCAGAGGATGAACCTCAACATGAGCCTGAACCTAGAATTGAACCTGAGAAAGAAGAGCCACAGCAGGAAAATACTCCAGAAGATAGGCTGGTAGAAATAGAGGAACCCTCATCTTCTAACCCTAAAGCTATGAGAGGCACTACCTCAACACCTATTAAGAAAAAGAGGAACAAGAAAGATGTTAAGAAACATAAGAACATTGTGAAGGGAGAAGATGCAGGGGAAAAGAAGAAGAAGAGGAGTAAAAAGAAGAGGAAAAGTGAAGTCAAACATGAAACTGTTACTCCCAGGTGCTCAGGAAGATTGAAGAGGCAGAGTGTTAAAGAAAGAATTGTTGAGGAACAAGGGCAAGAGGAAAAAGGTGAAGGACAGCAACACCATGATTCAACAATGCTGGATACAGACTCAGATAAAGAAGGAAATGCCCCTAAGGATGTCCTTGCTGATGCTCATGAAAATATTAATGTGTCTACCAAAAGGAGAAGGTATGTTTCTTCACCTTCTGATTTTGACTCAGAAGATATGTTTATTACAAAGAAAATGGGAAAGTCAGTTCTTAGTAGTTCTACTAAGGAAATTTTTGATATCACCGGGGATGATGATGATGAAGGTTATAATTTTTAAAAAGGAAAAAAATTGTTAGAAGATAGGAATATAAGAAAAGAGCTTCAAGAAGCTCTTGGTAGGATAAAATAATTGGAAGAGCAGGTGAAAGGATATGAAGAGAAGGACAAAGAAAAGGAGAAGAGAATATAGGAGTTGGAGGAGAAAATTCAAACCTACGACCATGGAACCAACTTGGATCTATTAGCACAGATGGTCGTAAGTAAAACAAAAATTGAAGAGAATAAAGCATTAAATCCACAAACTCATGTATCAAGGTCTCCAATGTATTACACCACTTTGTCTTTAGGTTTTGAATTACTGAAACTTACTCACAAATCCAAACAGGAAAAAGCAAACTAGGAGAAAGAAAAATAGACTCTCAATGCATCACTGGAAGGGAAGAATTTGGAGCTAAAAAGGTTGGAAGGTAAATTGACAGAGGTAATAGATAGAGCCATTCAGATCATTGAGTGTAGAGCTCCACCTAGGGTGTATGCATTGTTTCTAAAGGAAAAATTTCTTAGTTTTCAGTTCAATAGGTTCATTAATGATCAGTCTCCTTTGCATTCAAGGCATATTTTTTTCAGCTATTTCAAAGAAGTCAGCCTGGAGGAGCAAGATCAACTATGTGAGTATTGTTTACACAACTATCTAATGGTAGAAGATACATAATGGAACCCCTCAATTTATGTTGGGGATTTACAAGTTAGAGCATTGTCATCCTATTTCAAGAATGAGCAACTCAGATGTAAATTAATGGACAAATATGAAGAACAAGAGAAAATAGTGGCACTGCAGATCATAAAAGAAGCATTGAATCTTGATTTAATCCTTACTCAATGGCTGACACTCCTCTCACACAAGGGTCCAAGAAAAATAATCATGGATTTGAGACTTCAAGATCACAGAAGGATACAACAATTAGCAATACCTATGCTTCAAACTTGCCTAAGGTATGTATAGAGCAGGTGGAATAGTCTGACCCCAGCATTGCAAAGGAAAGAGCCTCATTCTTTCCATAATTTTATGAACATGTTTGAAAGATTGCGCAAGTACATCCAAATTTTAGAACAAACAAGAGTGGGATGGCTGCCACTTACTTATCATCCTCCTATTCTCCTCTATCCAGTACCACACTGGACAAGAGAAAAGAATGATGAATGTAGGAATGCAGAATCAGTCAAGATGGATAGGCTTGCATGTTATAATGGTTTCTATCTTAAGCAGGGGGAGGAGGTCAGAGAAGTAATGGACCTTAAGTAGATTACCTTGCATTACAATATTTTCCCCTAGATGTTTAATTCAAAGTTTTACTTGAGGACAAGCAAAAAGATATTTGGGGGGAATGATGGGTTTAAATATTGGCCTCTTTTATGTTGTTTTTATATGCTTTCAGACCTTTTCCATATGATCTTCCATATACTTTTCAAACATCACCATCATGATATACTGTCTTTTTATATACTTTGTAAGACCTTGAATCTATGTTGTTAATATGGAATATGGTGATGGTATTTATCAATTGAATGATTTAAACATGAGTATGCATGCAATATAGATGAGATTCTATGGTTTAATTATGAAGTTTATTTGCGTGCATATGTTTTGTGGATTAACCCCTATGTAGAAGCAAGCACGTAGCATCAAGGAAAGGAGAATTTGCAATGAGTTGCAGAACAGGAGGATTAAAGGAAGTCGAAGTCAAGCCGCCAAAAGTGCAGGCAGCTAAAAGTTGAATGTGAACCATTATGGGAAGGAATAAATGCAGAAGAAGTACACTTGTTCCAAACCTAGCTTGTGTGTTTTTCATATGAGCCATTGCATAAGAATTCTTATTTGAATAGGATTCTCCTTCCTTTGTTCAGTTATAATTAATAAATCAATATTAACCCTGTATCCTAATATCTAGGAATGGACTAATGATTGTAGTTAGTTAGTAGTTGCATAAGACTCCCATTTTTGTATAAGTTATGGGAATGAGCTCTGAGTCAAGTTGTTACTTTTTTATCCAGTTACTCAGTTGTTGTTTTATTCAATATTAGAAGCTCCAGACATGTTTTGTTAAGAATGTCGTTATCAAATACAATCTGAAAGAGATTTTGTTTATGATACGAAATGAATGGAACTATGTGTTATGTGGAGGCATGAGTATCTGAATCAGATTTGATTTCCAACTAAGTGAGTCAGTCCCCTGAGCCATCCACTCAAGGTACTGATCTTCACTTCATTTATTTTCTTATTCATTTATGCATTCTTGTTAAAGTTGTTTTCCATTAGTTTATAAATGCATTGTGAGTTAATTAGAATACTTTGATTGTTAATTACAGTAGTTGTGGTTCATGAAAAAATGTATGCTTTGTCCATTTTAAATCCTCCGGAGGTTAGCATTAGTTTTCTTATCATTTTGAATGGTTTTGGAATAGTTCTCTAATTTCCTATTGCTAGCAATTATCTACAGCTTATGTTGAAGGTACCCGTAGCCACTAGATTCTGTAACTATTTTTATTGTTCTTACATTTCTGTGAATTCTAGCAAAGTAGAATAATCTGAGTAGGTTTGGATAAGATAGTTTAGGAGAATATGATCCCTTAAGGAACATACAATGAAATTCCATCATAAGCTTATGCTCCTTGGTTGATAATTTAACAGGGGAGTACAATGTCAAGTGAACTGTTCAGATAGGTTTACTCCTGAATTATGTTAAGTTTATAACACATTAGTTTTCCTCTACAGTTTAGTGTGCATGATTGTAAACCAATGAGTTCCATTTGATATTGGTACTAAGCTTACTTTAGATATGTGTCCTAAATCTAATGATGATTTTGGGGATATGTCTAATGTGCCTTATGCTAGTGTTGTTGGTGGCTTGATGTATGTAATGGTTTGCACTAGACTGCATATTGCCCAAGCAATGGGAATTTTAAGCAAGTTTATATTTAACCCTGGTAAGGAGCATTGGACTTATGTTAAGAGGGTTTTCAAATATTTGTGTGGGACTTCTAATTACTATTTGTGTTATCATTGTATTGATGATGTGGATAAGTCATTAGACATACAGGACTTTGTGGATGCAGATTGGGCAAGTGACTTGGATAGTTGAAGGTCCATTAGTGGCTATATATTTTCTCTTTTAGTAATGCAGTGAGTTGGATGAGTAAGAAGAATCCCACAATTGCTTTGTCCACCACCAAAGTAGAGTATATGGTTGCTATCGATGCCTCTAAGAAGGCAGTTTGGTTACAGAGATGTTGTACAAGTATTGGTTTTGATTCTAGGGTTGTTAGAGTTGGTTGACAGTCAGAGTGTTATTTGTTTGTCCAAGAATCCCATGTATCATGCTCGTACTAAGCATGTTGATGTTTAGTATCACTTTGTGTAGGATATGGTAGAGAATGGTAAGGCCTTTTTACAGAAGGTTGACACTTTGGATAATGTTATAGATTCCCTCATGAAGCCAATGACCACGAATAAGTTCTCTTGATGCAGGAAGGCCATGAGCCTTGATTCTTATGATTAATTTTATTTATATTTATTATGGATGTATTTGTAATGTATAATGTTAAGTGGGAGAATGTTAGGATTAAAGTGTGATTTACCTTGCAATAAAATGTATATTTTATTGAAATAAAATTTGTGGCCATGTAATAAACTATTTCCACATTACCCCAAGAGAGAAAATATGCAAACAAGTATTCAGAATCCACATTGCAAAAAAATAGACAAATATACCCAAATGTACCCTAGGAAAACTCTCATGAGGGAAAAACCCAACCTCCAAAAGCAATCACACACTCAATGTATTATCTCATGAACAAAGATTGTGATACACTTGCAGAGTCTCCATGCAAGGCTTTTGAAACATTAAGCACTCTAGTTGTATTCCTTCATGTGAACAAGAAAATGAGAACCATGTAGCCACACATCCCAATTCATGCTTCATTTCCTTACATATGCAACCTACAAGATATGCTCAATCCAACCTTAGCCAAGAATCTAAAGATTATACAAGCTAACCTCAACAACTACTATTGCTTGCTTTTACAAAAACAAGCTTGCACAAAACTATGAAGTGGTATTACATAAACCATGCCCCCCTCATTTACTTTTTAGTACTAAGTTTTCCCAATATTAAATATTCTTCCAATGTGCAACCCACATTAAATATTTAGCCCAATTTTACATACAACATGCAAGTGGCCCCAAAAATGTCTAACCCATTGTGATGCCACATCTCTAAGATGCACCACAATTAATTATTTATTTTTACATTTTAGAATTATTAATCTTATTATGCAAGATGTACAACACATCTTTTCCAAACATTTATGTGTCTCCAACACTCTTGGAAAGTGTATTTGGATGCCTAGGGTGTAATTGAAGAAATTAATTTATAATTTATATTCCCTAGATTCTTGGCATTAGTTGTCATATGCATTCATGAAGGAGGTGGAACACTACGATGGTGGTTACATTTGACTTTGGACTAATTTAAGGCATATTCCTAATTCTAGGCACTAAGATTAAGGAGTGGAGAATTTTTATGATAGATGGGACCCACATGAGTTGGCTTCTCCATTTTGGAGCACCACCTTTGAGGATGTGAGTTGTCGGGGAGTTATTGGTCAAAGATGCCTTTGCGATTATGTTTTCTATTTGGGGACTCATTGGTTAAGCCCATGTAATGTCCATGTGAAGTCACTGATTAATTTACTATTCTTAGTTTAGATGCTGTCCAAGTTGAGCGTGTGATTTTTGTAGCATACCATGGTTTTGGTACCCATTGTTTTGGTAAAATTATTTGTGGTTTTGGTCTCTCTCCTTGCCTATATATTGGAGGTATGAGATAGTGGATTTACAATATTATTTTATAGGTATACAGATGTTTCTAGAATGCTATCAGAGATCAAAGTGGTAGTGTGTTGATATTGTATCATGTACATTGAAGATTAATACATACTCATGCACTTTCTCTGGTGGATTTTTTTTTCCAAAATGGTTTCTCCATGTAAATTTTGTGTCACTATGGTTTGCTAATTTTATTTTTTAATTGCTTATTTATGCTTCTACACATAATCGTTATGATAATCTCATAAAAGAAGCAAATTTTAGATTTGGATACGCTTTGTAGAAGATTTTTATTGTAGTGGTTTCACCTTGTTTCTCAACATAGGTTTTTTGATCTTTTTCTCCTTGTTATGGTTATTTTTATGTTTCTTATCCTTATTATCAGATCATTTCTATTCTTTTGTGTCTTAGTTGGCAACCAAGGCATGTTACTTAGAAGATTTTAGAGTGCCCATCGGGATGAGCTTATCATATTCCCTAGTGAGAGAGACGACAAAGTCATCTAGAGATGGCATGATGAACTGAGTTCCTAAAGCATTATTGGTGGCATGGAAGGTAGAAACAAAGACTAAATATTCTAAAACAAGCTTACAAAGAATAGTAAGGACCAATTTTTTACCTTTCTTTTCACTTCCACATTGTTTTAACTATAATTTTAGTGATTTCAATTTATTGAAGAAGTCCTCAATAGTATCAAAAATACCTAGGCTCAAGCTAATGAGCCCATTCTCCAACTGATGGTCTTTCATAAAATCTTGAGTCCCAAATAGAGTTTCTAATTTGGTCCAAATTTTGTTTAGAGAATTCAAGGATTCAATATGAAAGAGCAAATCAAGAGATATAGACAAACATAATGTTCTATAAGTCTCATCACATTTATTAAACCACTTCAGTTTTTTTGCAATTAAAGTTGGTTCAAGTTCTAACCCCATAGTGATTCCATGCAAACCTAATTTTCTTAGGTATATCACGATTTTAGATTTCCACTCATAGTAGTTGTATGGTGTAAAAAGAGGAAATGAACTTTGATTCATGATGCAAAAAACAAAAGTGCAAAAAAGGTGTGTAGAAAAGAAACAACACAATACACCCCCTATTACTAGTTGTTGAAATGTCCCCCCCAAAAAGTACAATGTTTGCCATTTTATGATTAATGTGTTTTACAATGTGATTACTAGATTCGTAGAGCTTTATAGGGCCAAAAAGTGGCCAAAATATTGAAATTATAGCTAAAGTACAATATGAGAATAAATAGAGAGCACTAATGTTGAGTACATAGAAAAATATGCACTCCAAAAAAATAGGACCCAAAAAGGAGTCTATATGCACAAGTTATGGCCCATTGAAGATCTCAAAATGAGAACTACGTAGCAAAACCTATAAGAAAACTTAATTTCTAAAAAATTAGAGTGTCAAATCAAAAAAATGATCATACCACTATGAAAAGCATAAATTTTTACCTCAAATAAAAAAACACTACAAAAGGCCTCTTTATGGTTGAGAATGGGCCTCCCAAAGTTGGCCTATAAATTTGAAAAGCTGATTGGAGTGGGGTAGAGGGACCTAGTGTCAAGAAAGCAGTGCTCCAGTGGCTAGAGGTGGTACCATTGGTGGTGACGGTGATCTAGTTAGGCCTAGATGGCTCTAGAGTGGTTGACAAGTGGCAAACAAGCTGAGGGCCTATGCTTGGTGCCACGTGGTTGGTGTTGGGGAAGCGTAAAGGCACAAAAAAACCTAAAGGAGGAGGTGGAATAAAATGCTTAAGTGGAAAACTAGAGAGGGCTATTGGTAGCCTCAAAATAGGGCCAAGTGGTCTAAAATGGACCCAAATGTGGGCTAGCCTGGCTAGCTCAAGCCCAAAAGGGGCCTACAGCCTGTCTTAAGGGGGCGCATAATGCCTAAAATATATTTTTTAAATTTTAAAAAAAATTAAATCCATAATCCATACCCAAAATATATTTTTTAGTTTTTTAGTTTTTGAAATCCGCAATCCATACACCTATGCAAGGGTTGTATGGCCTCATCGGGCTAAAAAAAAATTACCTTAAATTTGCCTAAGCCTAATTTTGATAAATTTTATATGGAAATAGGGGTTTTTAGGCCTTTCAAACACAATGGTAGGGTCCATTACCCTTAAAAATGCCCCAAAAACAAGCAATACGTTTGATCCACGTTCAAACCCCTCATTTCTAAACTAGCTTCTTAAACTCTAATTTCAGTGAATCGAAAGCCAATCTTGACTTTCGCAAACTTTTTGGATGCTATGGAACAACTGAAAATACTACTAGGATTATTGAAAAGCTACAATCACCTAGATTTAAAAAACACAAGTGCAAACCCTAGAGGTTAAAAAAATTTCATCAAACTTTTTCAATTCTTTAGATCATCCAAACATGCAAGAGAAGAGCATACTAGGCTTTTAGGAAACTTGCATACAAAGTGATTATCCCCCCCTTGAATCTCTCAAATATAGAAAATTAGAAAATCTAACCCTACACTAAAATCTCTAATACCATGTTAGAATCTACAAAACAAATGATAACCCAAAAAATAGTGCAGGGAATAGAAACTATAAAATTATAAATACAAATGATTCAAGAAATAAAAATAGCATAATAGAGTTAGTTTCCACAAGAGTTATGCAAATGCTCAAGAAGAAAAATAACATTAAGAGAGCTCACAAAAGCAAGGGATACATGAATGAAAATTACAAGCTAGGAAAGTGAGCATATATAGATTATGTGAGAGGGAGGAGGTGTTGGCAAGAGACATTGTGTGGCTTCATGAATGTTGTCATTGATGGCAACAAAGTCTTTCTCACACATCCACAACACATAGTATGTCTCTACCAGAAGACAGATTGAAGAGCGTTTTGGTCCAGTGAGTAAAAATAGAGCATGCAGCAAGGTCTGACAATCAGGTTCGGATCTCTCAGAGGGTGTAACTCAGCAAAATACAGACTTGGTTAAGTCAAGAGGAGTATCATGACTACTATATTCCAGAGATTGAGCCTCTGGTGATGAATGAGTGAAAAGATATGAGCATCTAAGTCTTGGGTTCCTAACAAGCAGAGTAGAGTGAGGAAGAACTGACCAGCAGAGCATCAGACTTTAATCCGGATGAGAAATTGATGGTGATCAAGCTATTTGAGGGATCATACATGGTTGGCCGACATGATTGATGACTTCTATGTCTATGTCTTTGATACGCATCACATATTAAGCATGGATTCAGCTGACAGATTAGTGTCTTAGAAATATCTTGAGTATTCCGGTTGCCGACTAGAAAGATGTTGAAATCCTTGATGCAGATATATATACCAGATGGATTTTAGTATGAAGGTGTGTGTATAATGAGATAGTGTGCAAGGAAAGGCAGAGAGAAGTGTGGAAGCAATAATACAAGTCTGGTATGTTATAGAACAACAACACTAAAGCAGAGGAAGAATGAAGTGTATTTGATCAGTATATTGAGCCTAACTGGAACTAAACCTCAGTATATGTGGATGCCTCTCTTCAATTCAAACACCTAGTTACCTTCTATAAACATTGTAGATAGTGAGTCTTTTGTAGGCAGTGTGCCTCTTGTGAGTAGTGTACTCAGGCAGTGAGCCGTAATTGGCAAGTGCCATTTTGTACTTCTTATTCTTTTAACATAGAATACAATCTTGGGTTAGTCACCCCGTGGTTTTTCCCTTAACAAGGTTTTCCATGTAAAAATCATTGTGTTATGTGTGTTGATTTTATTTTTGCTCTCATGGTTATGTATGCTTATATGTTTTGATGTTGCACTAATTGTTAATGAGGAAAGAAAGTTAACATATTTAAGATAACTGATTCACCCCCCCTCTCAGTTATCTACCTTGTTTCCAACAATTGGTATCAGAGCTAAGTTCCTCCAAACAAGAGCTTAACAACTTGAGAAAGATCTAGGAATCTCAATGGATATATATGGTATGAAGGAACAACTTCAGTCTGCCTTAGATGATCTTGAGAAATCTCACTCTGAAGTCAACAACTTGAGAGAAAGACTCAAACTAGCTGATGATTTCATAAATGAGCTAAAAGAAAAACTGAGTATCTCTGTGAAAAAGAGAAAGAAACTTCTTCAACAATTATCAAGTCAAAGTGAAGCCAATGATACTAATGAAGATCTGAATGAGAAAAACAAGCTATGTGAGAAGCTATCAAAAGAAGTCATTATGGTAAGGCATGAAATGGAATCATGGGTTATGAGATTCACCCAAGAAATTGAAGAGAAAAGAAAAATTGAAGATAATCTAAAATAATCTCTCAAGGAGAAGTCAGAAGACTGCCACAAAATGGATAGAATAATCAGGCATCTGGAATCTGATCTTGAAGAAGCTAGAGATAATGAAGAACAACTTGAGAATCAAATAGACACTCTTAAACAAGATCTTCAAACAACAAATGAATACAAAGAAAAATTCAAGATAAGCTCATCTCAACTTGAAGTTCTTCTTGAAAGCCAAAAGAGGGTAGATGACAAGTGTGGTTTGGGTTATGAGAAAGGTGAAAGTTCCGGATCCGGTCAGAAGAGCTCTGGATCAGGAAATCAAAGAAACAGGCCTAGAAGACCTCCGGTAAGGCAACCAAATGCTCAAAGATATCCATCTTTCAATGGATACTGCTACAATTGCAACAACTTCGGTCATAAAGCAACTCAGTGTAGAAGAACGAATGAATTAGACCAACTCATCCTTCTCTGAAAAATGTTTCAACTGTAAAAGGTATGGTCACAAATCTCATGAATGCAGAAATATGCAAATAAACAATTCATTCAATGGGAGATGATTTGCATGCAATAGAATGGGACATATGGCTAATCAATACAGATCAAGAGGACATCAGTCAAATATGCAAAGAAATTTTGTTTGCTACAATTGCAATAGATCCGGTCATATTGCCAAATTCTGCAGAAGTAAGAATCAGGATAAAAAGGGTCTGGTGTACCATAATCAAAATCAAGATAAAGGAAAAAGGCAAAGTGAATGCGGATGAATTTCAAAAGGAGATGAACAAGATTTGGGTGAAGAAGAGTATAGAAAATGTTGGGGATGGATCCACACCAAAATCTAGTGCTAATATTTCTTCTGGAAACTAAACAGATGAGCTCTAGCTCAGGGGGAGTCACAAAGGAAAGTAAAATCCCCCAGCCAATCAATTGGTGCCTAAATTTGGCACATGGAAGGTTGCAGATTAAAGAGTTTTCAGAGAAATATCTTAATAACCCTCGGTAAAATTTGAAAGATCCGCAAGAATTTTTGAAGAGTTTAATCATCCAAGATTGATCCGGTTTGACAGCCATCCGATAAAAGCAAGATTTTCACAGTTAGATCCGGAATGATTCAAAATTAAAATATTTTGATCTGCGGATAAATGGCATGATTGGAGGAAAGGAGATACATTGTCAATTATCACTAAAAATAAATCTAAGTGTATCTCAGTGATTTGGAAAGATCTCTCTCAGAACAAGGAAGAACAAGGCAACCAGAATAACTTAAGTTGTGCATTTATTGCAATAGGAATTTAGGGTTTGCGTAGAGATAAAAGGGTTTCTTTATTCATCATTTGCACATTTGCATTTGAGAAGAAGAAAGGAAGAGCTCTGCATCAAGATTGTTTCAACCTTCTCAAAGCTCAACCACAGAATCTGATTCAACCAGCGATCTTTTCGGCTCATTTTGTGAACCCTAGAAGCATAAAAAGGTATTTCCATTTTTGAATATCTCTCTGAATCTTTTGCAAAGATGGCTACTCCAAATGTTGTTAAGATCACTAATAGGCCATGCCCAAAGTTCAAGAAACACCCCTACAAATCCCTAGAAGTTGATCCCTTAGGCGCCTTCTCTAGCATTCCGCATGGGGTTCTACATGTAGAAGATGTTAGGGTGTACATACATGCCAATATTGAGGAATTTGGGGAATCCAAGCTGATGGATATCTATCATAAACAATTAATAGATAAAACATTTGAACTTAAACCTCAATACAAGGCCCTCCGGGATAAGCATTTTGGACATTGCATCCACTTTCCCTATTTTGTAAAAGATGAATGGGTCCAGTATGTTCTTAGCAGAATACATAATAACTTCATGTGGTTGATGAAGCCCTTCAAGATAACAAAAGATGCCATTAGGGCAGTAACTAGATTGAACTCATCTAGTGGGTTGCCTGCTCTCAAATCTGTCAAGACCCAGACAGTAAGTGAGGCTACCAGATCTAAGTTTGACAAAAGAGCAATGACAATAGAGGATATCACAGATCCAGATATAAAGTTTGCCTCTATGATAATTGGTTACAAAATATATCGTTCCAGCAGGAAGAATTCTGTGTCTGAAACTGTAATATATACTGCATATCAGATGCTAAGGGAAAATGCAGATTATGATCTATGTGACCTTCTCCTGAACCAATTGTTAGAGAACTTGCAGAAGATCAAGAAGGACAAGAAGAACTCATTCAAGTATGGTGGCTTAATAATGTGTCTGTTCTTTTACTATATGAATGAGCTACCTGGATCAAGTGGTTGGGTATGGCAAAATGATAGACAGGTTGCCATACAAATTAGAGACTACATGTATGGGCTCGGTGATGCCAAGGCTTAAAGTACAACACTCTAGGGATACTTCAAGAACTTCTAAAGTATGATGCAAGCCAGAGAAAGAATTCCTTAATCTCTAGTTGAAAAATACAAGGATATAATGTGTTTTATGGTAGACATTGATTAATGCCTAATGGAGGCAGTTGAGCCCAGAATAGTATGGATAATGCCAATGGGCTATGAAGTAGATGAGAAAATTCTAGAGCTACATGTTCAACACCTACTGAGTCAAGCAAAGGACCCCAAGGCAGAAAGATTTGGAACCTTTGAAGAATTAAGTGTAAAGATACATGTTGAATTGAGACAACTAGAGATAAAAAGAAAAGTTAGAAGGGAAGTAGAGGAAATTGCCAAAAGATATGGCATATCAAAAGAAGCAGTTGATGCAAACAGGGAGAAAATAGAAAGAGATGAAAAAAAGAGACAAGAAGCAGAAAAAGAAAGTGTTCCGGTGCAAGCCTCCTCCCGGGCTAGATCCTCCAAGAGCTCTGCACCTGACACCTCTAAGAGCTCAAGAGCCTCAAAACTGGAAGCCAAGACATCCGGAAAGGCAGAAAAGAGAATAAAAAAAAGGCCACAAGGTCCTACATAAGCCAAAAGGATGATGAAGAAATAGAGTCGGATGAGGAAGTTAAGAAAATGAAGAAGAAGATGAAAACTTCCAGGGAATCCTCTGCCGGTAAAAACAAGGAAGAAGAGGTAGAAGAATTTGTTGAAAGGCCTACTCTCTCTATTGATGATATCATCAAGGCAGTCATAGTGGATGGGAACTTGCAACCAGTCACTGAATTTTATGATGAATATAGTGATACTGACAAGAAGATCTTGGAAGATGCTACAGTCAAGTATCTAAACATTTATAATAAAGCATTCATTGAAATCATCTCTCTAATTCCCAAAAGTCTAGAGAAGGTACTTGAACTAAGAAAGGAGAATGCTAAGGCAAAGGACCTAGAGATTTGAGAACAGATTGCAATTGAACTCTATCCTTCCATTACTCCAAAACAAATGACCATGATCTTTAAGGACTGCAAGGATGAGTTTCGGAGCAAAGCAAGAATGAACAAACTTATGCTTGGAGAGACTAATTAGGTGGCAAAAGAAACATAAGACATCCTCTGGAATGCCTTCATGAGATTCAATCTTCCTATTATAGAGGAAATAGATGAAGAACCTTCTACCATGGATGTCGAAGGATTAAGTGCATCAAAAGAAGAATCCACTAAGAAAAATGTAGAAGAGTCCAAAGAGATAGATGAGGAGAAATCTAAGGACTTGGATTCCTCTGTTCCGGAAGAGGAAGTCCATGAAGAAGTTAACATCTCTCCTCCAGATCCCTCTACAGACTCAAGTACTAAAGGAGAAGTAAGAGAAGAGGAGAAATTGAGTCAAGAAGAGGAGGTAAAGGGAAGAAAAGAAGATCAAACAGAGAAGACTCATGATGATAGTTCTGAGGTTGCAAAAGGAAAGAAGACTCAGTCTTCGGCAAGAGACACTACAGAGGTAGTAAAAAGCTTCTTGAACAAAGAAATGATAGAGATAGATGAACCAGAATTATTTCAAGTACCACTAAATTTTGATTCCCTTTCTCCGGTCCAGACAATGAAGATAGCATCTTTTGCCCAAGCTAAAGCAAAAGAGAAGCTTCTCAAGTCTCACATGGAAGACTATGAGCTGATAGAGATTGCATTCAGGATGCTGGAGAAGATCATGCCATCCTTCCAAAAGGATCCTTCGACCTCTCCATCTGGTAACCTGAAATCTTTGGTTAACTCTGTTAGCACCCATTTTGATTCTTTGGAAAAATTGGTAGAAGAAAAAGTCTGGAAAGAATTTTTGGGAAAGAGATCCACTGAAGTATAGGGACTCATAACTAATGACAGGAGGACGCTGGATATTGGGATAAAGAGCCTAGAAAAGTCTCTTAAAGATGGTGGAGAATTGTATAAATTTTGTCTATCCTGGTCTAAAGTGATAGAGGATATTGAAAAGAAGGTGAAAGAACAAGAAGATAAACTATCAAGTTTATCTCAGAATTTTGATCCCCTCACCACTTCTATAATGAATCAAGAGTGCCAGGCCATCGCCATTATAAATGAAATAAAGAGGCTTGAAAAGGAGAGGAAAAATATAATAAGTAAGATGAGTGAACTTAGAGGGATAATTATCCCTAAGTTAGAGGCCATGCATGAGGCCTTAACTGATGCTCAGACCACAGCCTAGACCAATGATCCAGCAGACTTAAGAAGGGCAGAAGCTTATGCATTCTTGTTGAGTAGTCACATTTCATTTTTGGACAGGATGAAGCAAATGTAAAAATAACATGTTTATATACTTATGCGGCTATGTATAGGTTGATTTTTGCAAATTTTGGTGTGCGGATTCCACCCTTTGCCATTGATGTCAAAGGGGGAGTGAGGAGTAGTGAAAAATGTGGAATCCAGCTAAGGGGGAGCTCCGGTAAAAGTGTAAATAACACAGAACATCAGCCAAGGGGGAGTTTGCTACGACACTTAGTCATTTTTCACTAAGTGTTGCCATCAATGCCAAAGGGGGAGATTGTTGGCAAGAGACACTGTGTGGCTTCATGAATGTTGTCAGTGATGGCAACAAAGTCTTTCCCACACATCCACAGCACATAGTATGTCTCTACCGGAAATAAAGTTAAAATATTTAAGATAAGTGATTCACCCCCCCTCTTAGTTCTCTACCTTGTTTCCAATAGGAGGTAGCAAATATGACAAATAGGAAGAGTATACCGAAAGTACCTAAAAATAGGAAAGTGTAACTCCCATGGAAGATGTCGACACCTCACTCTACTCACATTAATACCCACTTTATTAACCTAAGCAATCTTAAATAAAAGTGTAGGAAAAATAGGAGATAAAAGGAAAATAAAAACCTACACTAACACCCCTATTTTTCATTTCTATCCCTACATCTTAAATTTTTTATACCCCTCCTAGTACACGATTTATATTAAAATATCTCATGTTTACCATATATCTTAGGTAACTATTTTTTAATGACATTTTTTATACCTTTCATAAGATTAACTAAACATTTCATTTTGACCACTATCACACACATCTCCAAATGAAAAATATTGAATAAACTTCAATAAGAGATAATGAAAATAAAATACATTAAAAGAATTATATTATAATAATTTAACATTGATCTCTAATGGAAAATATAAGTGAAAAAAATTAAGGGTAACTATTTGAGATGAAGTTGTGGCCATTCTTAACTTCCTTTATATGTTTGGATTGAGAAAATAAATCAATACATATCTACTCATATCTACTCATCAAAACTAAAAAAAATCCTCTTATGTGTTATCATGTTGCAATCATGTAAATAAGGTATCTATTAATCTCTAAAAACATGGTAAAAAAGGTAAGGACATTTTTCTTATGATCTCTCCACATGGAATTGGTATTGAGCTCATTTGAAACACTTATTTGACATATGAGACCCTCTTGGTGGATGCCCACAAGGAGAGTCATTTCCCATTTACCTTATACATTGTCCTACAAGGTGTACATAGGTCAAATAACTCTTTCTTAAAACAATTTTGTATCTCCTATATGGTGTACAAACATCTTCATCATTTTACCCACTTAGGACTAAACAATTTAATATGCTTTACCTACATAAACATAACCAATTTCTCTTTGTGGCCTCATGAAACTTAAAAGTAAAGATAAATAAATTTAAATTAATAATTTTTTACCCAACTTCTTATTTTATAGACACAACCCCCAACCTCTTCCACTCTCTTACCCCCTATACCTAAGAAAAATATTAATATAATTACACTCTCTATCCCTAATACCTAGCAATATATCTATCTATTTTTTCTTCAATATTAAATACTCCATTATGAACTCACGTGATATAATATTACCTATCTAGTGACACCCTCAGAATCTTGACTCAACCCAATATCTAAACACAATATTTGAAGCTATATTATCTTCTTACAAGTATGAGTAGCTACCATATACTCTACCTCTATCATCAAAAGAGCAACCATAACTTGTTTCTTTCTCATCCAACTGATTGCACCATTGAATAGGATGAAAATATACCCACCAATCAATAGACTTCATGATATCCACATTCCCTACTCAATTAGAATCTACAAATCCTTGTATGTCCACTACATGACCCCTACATAATTGTCATAGTCCCATTGCATGACCTCTACATGACTACAACATGTCCACTACAAGACTCTTATGGGACTACTACAGGTCCACTACATGACCTCTACAAGATTATTGAAGGACCTCTCTGGTAAAAAATAGAATACTCTAAAGTGCCATGAAGATATCAGAAGATCATTTTTACCATAGTCCAATGCTCCTTCCTTGGATTAGCCATATACCAACTCAAGACTCTCGTTGCTTGAGCAATATCTAGTCTAGTACAAACCATAACATACATAAGACTACTAATTGCACTCTCATAGGGGGCATGGCTCATTTCTTCTATCTCATATGATGTCAAAGGACACTACTCAACCCACAGCTTTGTTCTCACAAGAATAGGAACGCTTATTGGTTTAGATCCTTGCATATTAAAACAATATAAAATAGAGTTAACATACTTCCTTGAACTAATTCAAATATTTATATCAACTCTAGCTCTACTAATTTCTATCTCTAACATAAGCTTAGCTACCCCCAAATATTTTATATCAAACTATAAAGAAAGCTAAGATTTAAGAGCCCTAATCATTTCCTTATTGTTATTGATCAACATGTCATCAAGATAAAAAGTAACAACAATAAATTGGTCAACTATTTGCTAAAAATAAATACATTGATATAACTCATCTATAATAAAGCCCAACTTCAAAACATGGATCAAATTTTTGATACCACACACTGGGGGATTGTTTCAATCCATATAGAGATTTCTTCAACCTGCAAACCATGTCCTCCTTACCCTTCACAACAAAGTGCTATGGTTGTGACATGTGGATCTCCTCTTTCAAGTCCCTGTGCAAGAAAGTTGCCTTAACATCCATCAGTTCAAACTTGAGTTCAAACACAACAATAAAAAATAACATAAATCTTATAGATGTAAGCTTCATAAGAGGAGAGAAGATCTCACTAAAATAAATTCCCACTACTTGAGAATAGCCCTTATCCACTAACCGTACCTTGTATTTCTTGATCTTGCCATGTCAAAACTAAACTTCTTCTTAAAACCAATAAGTTTTGAATCCTTTGGAAGATTTATCAACTCCCATGTATTGTTCTTCTCCAGTGCAACCATCTCTTCAACTAGAGCATTTTCCAAGACTTCATATCTACAAAATCCATTGCTTCATTCATATATTTAAGCTCATCATCATTAGTATATGTTGGTACTTATATATTAACCACATCTATTGATGTTTCAAATGTGCTCAATACCCATACCACGCAGAGAGATCAACAATGGGAAGTCTTGTAAATGAGAAACCTAGAATAAGTGATGGCCTCCAAGATTAAAAGGCCAGTTTCTTCTTCATTCTAGTAGGGCCTACTTTTAGTTGGGGTTGAAAAAAAAGAAAATCTAAAAAATAGAAATCATATACAAAGGTGTTGTGTGGTTACACAACACACCCCATTTCGACTTGACAAAACAGGGACCCAACTTTTTGCTTGGCTTTGCTTGTGTTTTCTGCTTGCTAGCAGTCTGGTAAAAGTAAGTCCATGCAGATGATCCTGCATAAAGGGGGCTGGGAAAGTCATCATGATGAGGTTAGTTTTTCAAAGTTAACATTTCATGTCAATAACCTCATGGGGGGATAGAATACAAAATTTCATGCAGGTTTGCCTTTTGGATCACCTCAATATTCCTTAGGGAACAAAAGTTATGATGAGTCAAAGATCTAGTCAAACCTGATATTCTGAGGGGAGGATCATATTTCTCAACATCAGTCGTCTTACGAAAGATCACCCCGATCTAATATTATCACCTGATAAAATCATTTTCTCCAAACATCCGGACGTCAAATTTATGTGATAGTGACACTTACCCGTAGAACATCATATATTTTGCGAAAGTCATATTCTTAAAAACATCACCCCGATATTTGAATATCCCCCCGATATTTGAATATCGGCCTGTCACAAAATATCACCCTGAGCCAATATCCTGCTGACATCATCCAAACCCGGTAAATGAAAAAATAAACATACCGATGACGTCACCATCCTTTTTACCTCGCGGAGGTATATTTCCAAACATGACCTTTCTTACATAACATGATGATGACGTCATAAAGCCACAACGCTGAACTAAGTCATTATCCTGATGACATCATCCTGATATTTCGATAGAAGGTCATCTTAGTCTAAAGGGGGTGATATTATAAACATCACCAGACATTCCGAACATCCCCTGATATTTTGAATATCACCCGATATTCTTAACCCAACCCGATGTTTCGACATTGGTCTTTTCACCTAAAGCGGATGATCATATTATACCAAGGGGGTGATATTCTCAATATCACCCAATATTCAGAATATCACCCGATCTTCAGAGATCACCCCTCGCCTTGCTGCCATAACATTAAATGCACACAGATGTGGTAGGTGGTTCCCACCGATTACGAACCTGATACATACACCTGGCGGGATCTGGCAGTTTCGTACAGGAAAATCATTAATTTGCCCTAATTTGCCTAAGAGGAGGTTAAAAGTGATTTACAGATTCATTTTACACTTACCCTGCGATAAAACAAGTTCTTACAGAGTTCCGAGCTTACAAGTCCTCATAAGGCTACCTGTGGACGCTTAGAGCTTGCACCAGAACAGGATACGCGAACATTGTGGGTATTTGGTTTCCTGCACATAGTTATCAGCATAACTAAAAGGGATAAACACATCAGGTAAGTAATTGAAACCCTCTGGTTGTCATATTCTGCATATCCAGGTATCATGGTGTCTTCTGGTCTGAAGTTCTAGGTTATGCATATCGAGATAAATGAAATATTAAAAGAGTCTAGTATGCATGATGAACTATGAATATGTAGTGTATGTGCATGCTTATAAGTATCAATTGTAAGACTAGGTTGTGTTAATTACTGGCATTCATGGCAGATAAACGGCTAGCTAAGTCAGAGGTAGAATTTCTGAAGCCCATGTTTGCTCAACCTGAAGGTGTCTGGTTCAAATATGGTGCCATCACCGACACACACCAGGGGAATACAGATCTGGCTGCCTGGTCAGTCAAAATGAGTGATGAGAAGAATAACAGCACCTTGCTCGATATAGTCTTCGTATCAGGAATGTGGAGTACAGCTGGTTTCTCATATTCTATGGAAACTCTTGAGCTGGTCATTGAATGTGCAAGAAACTATAACCCACAGACAAGGAAAGTAGAGAAGCACGACAGAGTATATGTTGATCTGTCAATCAAGGGTATTGCTGCTACATTTGGTTTGCCATTGGGCAAGAAGGTTGCCAACATAGATATGAAGAAATCAGAAGTAGAGTATGAGAATAACAAGAAGTCTGCCAGGAAGAAGATGTATCAATGGAGGGCGAAGAATAGTCTCTATCCTATAGCAGCTAAACTTCCAGTTCATTTATATAAGTATGACTTTGACGATGAGTACCAATACATGATAGCCCTGCTCAGCAGAGTGACAGGCCAGCCTGATGTTGGAAGTTTTAGGGACTAGATGTATGCAGTCATCCTGATGTGCCTTTACACGGATAACAAGCCAATGTGGACTAAAATGATAAGTGATGCTCTAGATGAGCAGCTGATGAATCTAGGAGGTCCAGATTGTTCCTTCTACATGACATCATACATAGTTTATTCATGTGCCTATAAGGGTACTTTTGATGCATTGACTACAGTTGGGAGAATTGGTGGCACAACCAATGATGCACATAAATGGGATCATCATCCCCAACTACAAAGAGCAAATTACCTCCAGGATTACAAGCTGGTAAATGATGCACTCTCTATGCACCTGGTGAGAACAATGGAAGAAGATAGAACCAAGAGACTGAGCATGGAGGCTCAGGAAGTTATCTACAGGCATGGAGCTTGGTTTAGCCAATTTGCCACTTTCTCCTATATCAGGATTGAAGGTTTTGAGGGGGAGCCTCTCATGCTCCCAATGTACCCTACAGATGCAGTTGTCCTAATGGAATTTCTAAGACAAATCTCTACAATATTGAATGCATATAAGGCAAACAACAAGCTTCCACCAGTTTTGTTTCCAGTTGCAATGGGTTGGTATATGTGCCAAGATTCTGAGAGTATAAAGAAGGCCATAGCTGGTCTAAATATGATGAATTTCTAGCCATTTCCATTGAAAAGATCATATGACCCATATGGGAGGATGCAGAAGATCATGGGGAAGCCTATCCATAGAAGACATCTTGAAGACTTCTGGGTGGATTGTGAAGATGAAGCTGAAGCTAGAAGAAGAAGATACCAAAGGCTTACACTCAGCTAGATCAAGACCTTTGATTGCATTCCTGTCCCGGCACAATTGAAGAAAGATGATGGAAAAGTAATGGCTGATGAATATGAAGAGAAAAAGATATATAATGATACCATCTCTGCTCCGGATCTCACTATACAGGAGGATATCTCCTTAGATCCATTCACAGGCAGGATATTACAGCTAACCCAAGCTTGGGTAGATGAGCAGATAAATGCACTGAATAAAAAAGGTGTTGTCATCACGGTGGACAACAAGAAGAAAAGACAAGAAATTACTGAAGATGAGTATGATGATTTCTGTAATGAGAAGAGGAAGTCCAAAGGAGAGAGAGCACCACCTCCTGAGAAAAGCAGGAGACCCCCAAGAGGTAAGAAGGTGGATGTAGAACCAAAAGGGGTGATAGTTGAGAGAGCCATAATAACAGCTGGAGATGCATCAGCATCAGAACTAGCGTCAGCCTCCTCAGCACTGCCTCCTAAAGATAAGCAAAAGGCTAAAAAGATTCAGAGGCCGGCTGCTGAAACTATGGAAACATATGAGGAGGGTCAAGCCTCACATAAGCAGATAGAAGAGGATATTCCTCTTGATGAGGAGATGGAAGAGGAAGAAGAAAATGTTGAAGCCCTCACCAGAAAAAGAAAAGCACCTTAGGTGATAGCAACTACACCTAAGAAACCAAGGACTGCTATGAGAGGTGAAATAAGACAAACCCCTATAATGCTAAAAGGGGCAGGTGGAGAAGTATTCAGTAGAGAATTACAACATAACGTTCCACTTCCCACCATTGTAAAGTTCAAAACTGAACAAGCAGAGGAACAAATGAAAGAAGCCTCTAAGGAAGTGCAAAGTGGTCTAGTTTCATTGGATGAAACAATTGACCTATCTGATGATGAGGTGGTGAAGGATGTAGCTTCACAAAGAATGGAAACTCTTGTTGCTGGCACCCAGAGTACTCCACAGGGGCCCCCATCAGTCCAAACAGTGTTAGAGGAGATGAAACAAATAGAATCAGAAAAAGAGAAGAGCCCAGAAAAGGTGCCCAAGAAATGGGGCTTGATACATTGATTGATCAGGTAACCAGTCCTGCAGTGATTGATCTAACATATAGAAAGGATGCAAGTCCTAAAAATCAAGCAGGTGTTCCTGATAAGGAAGAAAATGTTGAGGAAGTGAAGGTGGCAGAAATAAAAAGCCACACTTTGGATATGGGTGAGCAACAACAAAAGGAAGTACTTGTTGAACCCAAGATAGTTGAAGTCCAAGACAAGGGAGGAGAAGAAAAGGATACATCAGTTGATCCTGCCCTAAAAGTACAAAGGGTAATTACTAGAGCTACAGAACATATTACATCTTCAGATCAGGTCAGTACATCAAAGGTGGACACAATGACATCCACAGATGCTAATATGCCTCATGACGAGGAAATCACCAAAGTGGATGAGATACCTGTGGAGGAAGTAAAAGACCAAGACCATGATAAACATGCAGATGATCAGTAGGATCACCCTCCAGAAAAAGAAATTCCTCAACAGGAGGATATACCTAAGGATCACCTTCATGAAGAGCATCATGAAGAAGAGATAAGAAGATCACTCTCCCCATCGAACATGATGGTGGATACCGGAGCTCGGGGTGATCATGATGATGATGATGGAGACCAACAGTCAAAGGATTAAATTCCTCAGTGGCTGGAGAAAGAAATTGGTGCAGAATCAAGTATAGAAGCACAAGAATTTGATATATCTACCTTGTTTTTTGAGACATTAATAAAGCCTAAGAGGAAGGCTAGAATAACTTCAGCAATAAGAAGAGATCCTGTCACAGGTAGAAGAATATCCCAGGTAGCTGTTCCTACAGTTGATAAAGAAAAGGGCAAGATCACTCTGGATGAATTCTAGATTAGTACAGTAGAGTTGGGATTTGCCAATGAGGATAAAGAAGGCCAAGAAGGTAAGGACATAATTGATTCATTGACCTAGAAGGTGAAAAGAGAGAAAGAGAAAAATAAATAGCACAAAGAGCACATTGCTCAGCTGCATGCATATATAAAAGGGTTAATTAACCCTGATGATACATCAAGTGATAAAGCAGTCCCATTGACTGCAATTTCTCAGGAGGAGGTCAACAAGTTGAACCTCATGAAACATGAATCAATAATAATGTTGAAATGGATGTCATCCACGCTCGATGGAGCTGAAGAAGTGGCAAAAGCCTCTTTAAAGAGGTGGAATTCTTTGGGCACCTCCAGGAGAAAAGTAGATAAACTGCAGATGAAGATTGGCAGGAGGTCATTTCAATTAGAAAAAGTCATGAGCATTTTGGATGAAATGAAGAGGATTGATCCAAAGATTCTAATAAAGAATCAAATACTGAATAATAACATAGCCCTATTGATTGATATCTGGAATAAAGACATCAGGTTCGAATGTGATGTGCTTAAAAGATGCAACAGTAAACTAAGGAATATCAGCATGAAGCTACATGATATGATGTCCCATGAGGCTGATGTTTTGGAAACATTAGAAGGAAAGGCTGAGGGAAAGATAGAAAATCAGGATGAAGATTTTGTCATCAAATCTCTACATAGTAATTTCCAGCTAGTTGCTGAAGATCCTATCAACCACCTGATAGAAGAAGTGCTGGATAAAATAATGAGAATAAAGGTTAAGGTGGAAGATTATAATGAAACATCCACCAGTAGGAGGAGTAAATTGGAATCTCTCTAGAGCGAATATCAGGTGCATAAACATGCCATCACCAAAGCAAGAACTCAGGATGGCGGAGAAGTGGAGAAGATAGTGCAAGCATATGAGAATATCAGGACAGCTATGCAGGTCCATAATCAAGAGGACAATCATCATGATGATGAAGATAGCGAAAGCGTTGAAAGTGATGATCATGACAATAAGGATGATGATGAGGATGCATCATGAAGGGAATATATGCATTAGGTACTTATGAAAGTATAAGTTGCCTAGATGGTTACCAGCTGGCAACCTATGCCATGTGGAAAAGATTGACTTAGTCAATGAAATGTAAACCGTAGGTTTCAATAGGTAAATCTTGATCGTAGATCAATTGTAACTACTCCCTCACCTTGTTCTATAAAAGGTGTAGGGATGCCTCATTCTAAAACATTGGAAACTTAATTGAAATCTATTTGCTGAAATATTCAGGGCTCATTTCAAAGTTATTGTATACATATATGTTCTTGCATACTTAATGAATGAGAAGACTATTTTGATTACAATCCATCATAAATTTTGAGTAATCAGTGTGTGAATTATTGATATATGCTTTGATTTGTTGTGTCCCTTGGAGTGCATATCAGCTTGCATGTGTTGTCTTCATACTTTTCCTTTGAAGTTAGCATCGACTGTATCTAGCTGTGGAATGTCCTGGTGAACATATGGTTTGATTTCTTCTCTTCATGACTGTATCTGATTGTATATGTGGCTCAATGGCTGAAGGTTCAATTTTAATTTGAAGTATTTCTTTCAATTTCTTTCAATTTCAAAGCATTTCATCATCACAATTGCAAATAATTGACAATCTTAAGCAAATAATACAAATATGCAGACATCCTATAGATAACTGAACATATTCAACATATTTGAGGTTAAAGCATGTCAAAATGACAAATATAATGCAAAGATTTAAAGATAGACACAATATTTGAAGTATATCTTATGTAGAATAACTCTCTGTGCAGCATCATTACAGGAAACATTATCTTACTAATGAGATCTACGTAAGGCCCCAAAATGGAAACAGCAACACACATCAACCTCTGAGTAACATCATAAGATTAAGAACTAATCAATGGAGACTTGAGATCATGAATTCTCTGAATTCATCATATCTTTCAAGATAAATAAGGGTTAATGTGTACTTTTATTCTATGTTTGTTTATGCCTAACATCATGATCAACAAAAGGCGATGTCCTAGAAGGAATATTTCTTCACTTATATAGGAATTACCATCATGGAATCCAATAGTCAACAAAACCCACATTTAAGTATGTAACAAGGAAGGATAAAAAATCACATTCATTGCATTCATTAAAATTAAAATCTTGCACATCTATATAGTACAAAAGACCATTAGAGATCTGAAATAAAGCTACCCTATAGCTTACAAATCAAAGACAGAGAAAAGAAAATAAATAAATGAGGCTTTAACAAGCATGATTTTTCAAAATCCACCCCCTTTTGCTTGCTAAATCTTATTACACTTATAGAAGAAGGGGCAAAAAAGAAGAGAAAAAAATATTGCTTGGTTGGTTAAACTCCTACCAAGACAAAGCTTATGAATAAAATATATGCCTTGCTAATCTATAACCACATCTACCACCTATAGCATGGAATGAACATATGTTGTTATTTGCAAATATCTAATTTTCCTTATTGTTATGTTGCAAGTTTTTCATCTTTCCTTCCATGTAGAAACCCTAAGTTTCTATTCATGTAGGTTCTTTGCCTTTTAAAATTTCCCATCACTTTCCTTCTTTTCACTTTTTTCCCTGTTACGATTAAGGTGCCATCAACCTTGTAAATCTTATGTATTTAATTACTCCTAATATTATTTTGTAAATGCATTCCATAAGGGATGTGAGATCGTTTGAATATGGTAAATATTTATTTACAGTGACAATAATTTATTACAGTTTTACCTTGGGATAATAAATAGGTAAATGTGGGGTACCCAAGTCTATTATAGGCTTATGACATGTAAGGAATTTGTTATTATTAGACACTTACATGTTGTAAGGAATCAACTAATTTTGGGCAACCTATTATGACAACCTGTAAGAATGTGTAAGAGGCTATTTTTAGCTTGTTGTTGACTATTCCCAAGGTGGGTGTGGGATTTTTCCATAATGGAGTGCTACATGTGTGGAGGTGGTTATGACAAGTGTAAGAGTGTCAATAATTCTTGATTTTGTAACCTCCCAATGTGGGTGTTGGATTTGCCCAAGTTTGGGTGCCATATTATAGTGACTTCTTCTATAAGCTTGCATTTCCTATTTAACATAAGCTTAAGGAGTGTAGAGTATGAATTGGATTATTTACAGGTAAAGGATTTGGGCAAGTAATGATCAAATTCATTATGAGAGAGCATCAATATAAATACAAAAAATAGTGGTTAAATAACCACCAGGCCAGGCATACTTGACCAACCAACTATAACTATATAAAATAGTTATAAGTTGGTAATGTTAATAATATATGTAATATATTATTAACATAATACAATGTTATGTAATAAAATAATTCTAACAATCCCCCCTTATTACATCATATGCCCAAGAGAACAAAGCAAGAAAGTTCAAAAAGCTTTGAACTTCACAGCTACAAGATATTTCGTAAATATATCAACACATTGCTCTTGAGTCAAAAAAAAATTGGAGCTGGATATTATGTTGTTGAACATGTTCATGGATATAGTGACATTGAACCTCAATATGCTTGGTACACTCATGAAAAATAGGATTGTGCACAAGCTTCAACACACTTTGATTGTCGCAAAACAAAGTGGAAGGACTTATCTCAAGAACACCCATGCCTATCAAAATCTGATGTAACCATATCACCTTATAGATAGCTCCACCTGCAGTGCATTATTTAGCCTCTGTGGAAGAGCAAGAAACAGTGGTTTGCTTTTTGTTCCCCCAAGATATCAGACAAAATCCCAAAAAGAAAATGAAGACTGAAGTAGACTTCTTGGCATCCACTGAACCAGCATAGTATGCATCTGTGCATCCACACTGTTGGTTAACAGATTTGTCTTTATTCTGAAAATAATCTATTCTGACTCTATACCCCTCTTTAAAAGAACAAATGAGTTAAACAACATATGGGTGAACCTTTTAAATTAGCTCCCCTCTGAATTTTTAGGTACAACTCCCTTTGTGATTTTCAATGAATTTAACCTATTCAATTAATCAAATGCATTTTTAACCAGAAAACACTTAAGGCAGACTAACATTCATACATAGCCATGTCATGAACGCAATAATTTATACAACAACAAGATAGAATATACAGATTTTACTTTGGTATCTTCGAATATGTGAATACATTCATAGAAACTTGCTAAACCAATGAAGAACTGAACACATATGATAAATTGTCCAAATAAAGAGCAATTACCAAGTGAAAGGGGATTTCACACAGAAAATCTGATTCCACACATTCAGACGCACAGATCCAAATAAGCAACAATTGTTCTTTTCTCATTCACAGATGAAAATTTACTCAAACAATCATCATATAATGCAAAAGTTAAGCACAGTCTTTCTGAAATTCACCTCCTCTTTTCTTTCCCTAACTTCTCTATCTATCTCACTCTAAAAAGGAAAAACATATATATATATATGATTATCTTAACCAAATCCTTGAGCAAATTAAACCCAGAGTTAACATAACTCTGACCCGTACGGGATTTAGTTTTAACAACTGATTATAAAAGATCAAAGTTGCTGGAAATAACATAAATTTAGGAACAAAAAAAGAACGAGCCGGCAAGGTTATGACTGGGGCGATGAATCAGCATCTCCTGATTTGCTGTCGGTAGCTTGGGAAGTATGCTGGGCTTTCCACTCCTGAAAGGCAACCACGAACTCCTGAATTTTAGGGAAGTTTGGTATACCTATGTGTTTCATCCTTAATTTCCAGACCTCCTTTTCCCTTCGCATCCTCCGGAATTTTTCCTTGTGCTCAGGGAGTGCATCGATGCAGAGATAGAGCAGAGACTCGACTTTGGAAACCCTGGAGAAATCCTCGATCAGAATATTATCATTTTCTTTAATAAAGTGGATTTTGTCTCTGAAGGATTGGACTACTGCTTCAACATCCTCCATAGGCTTTCCGTCATCCTTTAAGTATTTTACATCGATACATTGCAAATCACGTTGTAGTGATTGAGTAAATTCTGTTATTTCTTTAATTAGCTTTGAGAGTTCAAAGCGCCCTTGTCTGGATATGGAGTTCCTCCATTCGATATTCTTCTTGTTCACGTACAACAAATCCTCGTCCACTCCAGTCAAGTTCTTTTCTGCCAAAAACTTTTCCAGTCCATATTTCCGGACTTCCTCTATTTGATTTATCACACTTGTCCACTTACCTTCATCCTTATCCCAGACAGCAACCTGTGTTTTAAGATATTCAATGCTAGTGGTGGTCAGATCATATATGCCTTTGAGTTCATAAATATATTCAGTTCCCTTTTGCTCTATGCTGTCTAACCAACTGTCAAAAGTTTTTGAGACCATTTTGCTTCGATGCACTTGATCTAACATTTTTTGATTGACAGGCGACTTTGGGTCGAAAGACAAGGGGACTTGTGAGATTGGCTGTGGGTTAGGATTATTAATGGCTTCAATATATTCTGCCATTGCACGCAGAGCTTGTTTCAACTCTCTTTTGTCCTTCTCATCTTTCATCGTTCAATTGACCATTCTTTTAGTGGAAGCTTCGAGATGGTGTACATCTGCAACTCTGGAGGCAGTACCGAGATCTATCCTCTCCACAGTGAAGTCATGCACTGTAGGATCTTGAACCTCTCCCTCGGTCACTGGCATGGTTATTTCTGCACTCCAGTTACCAGTGTTTGGGTCAACATCTATTCTGGACATTGTTTTAAGTCTCTTGGACTTGGGGGTCTTCCCCAGACATTTACTTACCATATCCTCCAGAGGGAGAACAAAAGGAATCACCTTCTTTTTGTCAGATATAGAGCTTTCTAGCCATTTCGGTGCAGGGTCCAAGACTGTCTTCTTGGGCTTCTCTCCATTGGAGGGTTCATTTGAAATCATTAACACCTCAGGGGTGTCTAGAAAGGTCTCTGACTGTGAACCAGTGTCAGATGTCTCTGTTCTGTTTGGGCTTGCCTCTTTGTCCCCCATAGGCTCTTCTGCTTCTTCCTCTGAATTTAAGTCAACAATTATTGTCTCAGAAGTTTGCTTCTTTCTCTTCCCCTTTGTCCTCAATCTGGTAACACGGGATGGCAGAATGTCCGTGAGGACCCTTCTGGATCTCTTGGAGACAGGGCTTTTCTCAGCCGATGGCTTGGATGCACCTGCACCACAGATAGCAAGGGGTTGATTAGAAGAGACCATGGGAAGTGATGATGCGGCCACTGAAGGGAATTGTTGGACAGTTTTACTCTGCAGCCCTTCCTGTCTTTTTTCTTTCAACCATTTTTCAGTCCTCCTTATCACAGGAAGGGTCTTAATTTCAATTCTGTCCTCCTCTTTCTTGCTCCAGTCCACCTCTGGGATGGGTAAGTGTTCTATTTTCTCAAATTGTGGATCAACCACTTGTTCATCATCAACAAAAATTCTAGAAACGTCCATTTTTAAATTAAGGGTAATTATTTGCCCTAAAGAAAATCTGCACCATAACCTCCTCCTCACTTTGAATTCATCTGGGCAGTCCTCCCAGTAATCCTCCAGCTTAGGAAGATGTGAGTGCCCTGTCCTGAAATCTAGGTTATCTTTAACAAAACATTTACTATCGAATTGAACCCTGGCAGTGAAAAATTGAAAATTGAACCTTTTGAGGTTCACCTCTAGATTTAAGGCATCAGATTTTGAATGGCATGAATAATGCCCAAGTTCAATAGGAAAAGCAATACCACAACCCCTTTTTTATGGGAATTTGTTATCAACATGTGCCAATTGCCGACATACCTCCATCAATACAAAACGATCGAATACATATCTAGGCAACTTCAGGGGTTCACCATCAAACCCTCCAACTCTGATATAAGTGAATTCAGAAAATTGGATGAAAAAGCTACCGTAGATACTGATCAGTTGCATTGCTTCACTAGTCAGTCTCTTACCTGGATTGCCTACCAGTTCATAGGTCATTTTTCCAGTAAAGACATCATTAATTCTTTTATAATTTTCATAACAACTTCTTCTTTGCAACTGTGAATAATATTGGTAAATTTTACTGCTCTCATCTAAAGGCTCATGAGGCAGGTCAAACCAATCTCTTATGGATGCTAAACAGTAAAACAGATATGAAGACATAAAGAAATCCCTGTTACCCAGACGATTATTTAAACTCTGATGCAGACAATCGGCTACTATCTCAGCCCAATCCAAATATTGTTCACCCTGAAGGATGACTTGTATAAAAAAGTACATCCAGTCTTCCCAGTAATAGGCATGTTGATTGCCTCTCAATCTGTTCAACAACACTACAATGTCCCTTACTTCCTGTATTAAATGATCTCTAGTAAGGGGTCTGGGCAGCCTTGAACCGCCTTTTTGAAATTTGAGTAGCCAATTTCTTGCTATTACACTTCTGTAAGTTGGTCTCTTTTCTGAGAAATACCCATTGGAGGAAGTAATGTCAAGATTAGAATACGCCTCCTTAGGCGGTATCTTCATCACAGACATGAGGGTTTGTCTGTCAACGTGAAATAACACATCCCCGTCTGCTTTTCTGACGCACCTGTGTTGGGGGTCGTATCTGTTTATACACTCTTGAACCAACTCTGGGCAGAATATAGCTTGAGGGAAGGCTGTGGCTTCAACTAGACCACTGTCCACAATTTTCTTCATTGTGGGGGTTTGGACAGGGTTTCTAGTTCTTCCTATGAATTCCTCTAAATCATATTGAACTAATGCAGTATCCCCAAATTCTGAGTGAGAGTAAGTGAGACCAGGGCCATGTTCGTCTCCCAAACATGTAGATTTCAATGACATACTTGGACTATTATAATAAAACACTTCGAATTTTGAAATTAACAAAAATTCCAGAGGCTCTTCTTTCCAGTATAAGAATTCGGAATAGCACAGGGGAAACAGGACTCACCTTTAAGATATTTGAATTCACTGCGAAAACTTGAAAAACGAGAGCCTTACACTTCCAGCGCTATCCTTCTCCGCATTGCACAGTATATTTTCTTGCTAAAATTAGCTTGTTCTTGGTTAATAATGGTGCTTACCAGAATGAATAATCATCGCTTGGAACAATACGTGCCAAAAATATTTGAAAAGACGTGAACTCTGATTTCTTCATTAATAGCAAGTAATGTTCGTGCGCCATCATGAAGTACAATGATTATCTATAGTCTCCGCTAAATTAGAGCTCTCGATTTCATGATGGTTTTCTGATAAATTTTCCTCCAACTTTCCCGCCAAGTTTGACTTAGAAAGCTGCGGGAGCAAACGGGACTAATATTGCCAAATATTCGAACTTATTGAACCATTGAACCTATGGGACATGGTTCAATGCGATGGTTCAATGTGATGGTTCAACGACGCAAGAGTTATGTGGACCAACAAAAAGTTACGCGGCTTCGGTAAAGGTTCCCAATTATAAAACAGTGAACTATTGAACCTTTAACCGTTGAACCCCACGGCAGAGTACAAGTGGGAGGTTCAACGAACGATACATTAATAGACACGGAAACTGTGTGACCTGACTCATAGGAAGACAATGTGTTGAACCTTAAAATCGTTGAACCATTGAACTTTGAACCATTGAACCTTGAACCCCGTTATAGGGTACGCGCGGAAGGTTCAAGTTCAACCCGAAAGTACAAAGACGCTTAAGACGAACAGTAAGACAGCTTGCTTTATATGACACTTCAGACATATTGAACCATTGAACTTTGAACCATGTCCCACAGGTTCAATGGTTCAAACCTTTTATACACAGACGACACACGGGTAAAATTTGAAGGACTAAGAGTCGATTTACAAAGCGCAGATATGACCAAAAATATAATACGGTAAACCGACTCTTGCTTAAGAAAAATTATCGATATATGAATAAACAAGGGTGACTCAAAAGGTAACATTGGCTCTGGTTGGGGACTGCATTTTATGGCAAAATGCAAAGAACTCAGAGGTTCTGGTTTCACAGAAGATGAAGAAAGAGAAGAAAAGAAACAGCCCGGAGCAAAACAAAAATGGGAAAGGAAAACACAAAACTGAACAAGAAGGAAGACTATGTACAAAGCAGGAGACCCTGCTTACAGGCGATACAGTTTGAGATCCTGTCCATTATAGGACAGGGGTAAAACAGTTCCATCAGGTATTCCAGTTTGAAAGAATTTGGACCTAGTACCTGGTGAATCTTGAAAGGCCCACTCCAGAGCGAGTCAAATTTGCTATGTGCACCTTTGGGTTCTCTCCTTCTGTCCCACAATAATACTTCATCTCCTTCCATAAACTTCCTGGGTCTTGTCTTCTTGTCAAAAATTTCTTTGACTCTGGCCTGATGCACAGTAATTCGGTCAACCAACTCATTTCTCTCTTCTTCAATTTTGGCTAAATACATAATTCTCTTCTCCAGGGAATCTTGAAAATATTGATCCTCAATTACACTTTGCAGTTTGGCTGTAGATAGCTCCAGGGGTAAAGATAATTGGGCACCTATCCCATAAACTAATTCAAAAGGTGCCATCCCAATTGCTCTTTTAGGAGTTATCATGTCGGCCCAGAGTGCTTCATACAACCTCTTATGCCAATCTCTGGGGTTATCATTCACCAATTTCTTCATGATAGCAATGAGATTTTTGTTACTGGACTCAGCTTGCCCATTCCCCTGGGGATAATAATCTGATGAATGGGAGAGAGAAATACTATGCTCATAACAGAAAGAAGTCATTTCGACTGAAGAAAAACTGGTAGCATTATTTGTTACAATCTTCTGAGGCACACCAAAACGTACCAAGATATTCCTTTTAAGAAAATCACAAACCACTCCGGTTGTTCTTTTTACAGGGGCTGCCTCAACCCATTTTGTGAAATAATCTGTTGTTGTTAAAATGTGAGTATGCCCTACACTTGAGGGGGGTGAGATAGGCCCAATAAAATCCAGTCCCCACTGTTTAAAAGGGTCTTCAACAACAACAGGCCTCAAAGGTAGAGCTGCAAGTTGTGGCCTACCTGAGAACATTTTACATTTCTCACAATTGGCCACCCACCTATATGCATCTTTAAACATTCCTGGCCAGTAGTAACAATTTCTGAGGATTTTGAAAGCTGTAACTGAAGAAGAAAAGTGTCCACCACAAGCTTCGTTATGAAAAACTTCCAGGAGTTTCTCTTGTTGTTCTTTGTCTACACATCTCAGGAAAGTTCCATCTAACCCTTTCTTGTAAAGGATATTTCCCCAGATAACATATTTTACAGCTTTTAGCTTCAGGTTTCTTTTTTCTTTAGGAGTCAGGTGATCAGGACAATCCCCATATGTAAGATAATGTGCCACATCCAGAAACCATGGATCCTGCAAGCTTACTAATAAGACTGTGGGGAGTCCTTCTCCTTCTTATTCTTTGTTCTCAGCAATTAACTTGCATAAGCCTTGTCCCTTGATCAGCTTAGTAGGCTTAACTTCTAGATCATATTCCTGAATTTTAGCAACCCACGTTGCTCTATTGTTTAATCCTACTTCTTGCTGAGTCAAAATACTTTTCACAGCTGAATTTGGAACAAATACAACTGAGTGGGAATGAAGTATATAATATCTGAATTGTTTAACAGCCTTAACAACTGCAAAAGCCTATTTTTCAACTAAAGAATACTTCAGCTCATGTTTCTTAAGGGGGACGCTCATAAAAGCTATGGGAACCTCTTCGTTCAATTCATTTTTCTGCAGCAAAATACCTGACATGGTATGTTCCGAAGAATAATAGTAAATGATAAAATCCTTTTCAAAATTAGGGTTTACCAAAGTGGGAGTGTTTGCAATCGCCTCCTTGATATCCTCAAATGCCTTCTTAGCAACTTCATTCCATTTCAAAGGTTGCTTCTCACTCATCATCCCAACGATATGTTTTGTAATTTCAGCAAAGTCGGGAATGAACCTTCTGAGAAAGTTGATTTGACCAAAGAAGGACTTGACTCCAGTTCTATTTGAAGGGAGGCTAAGCTGTTGAATTGCCTTGACCCTTTCTGGATCGATCCTGATTCCATCCTTTGAGACTAGGTGTCCTAACAATTTTCCCTCAGTCACACAGAAAATTGACTTCTTGGGATTGAGTGAAATGCCATGGCTTCGACACCTTTGCAAGACAGACTCCAAATTCTTCAAGTGATCTTCTCTCTTCTTGGAAAATACAATCAAATCATTAAGGTAAATAACAATAATTCTGTTCTTCAGGTCTCTAAAAGATGAATCCATTGCTCGCTGAAAAGTTGCTCCCGCATTAATTAAGCCAAAGGGCATTCGACTATAGGCAAAAGTCCCTCGGGGTGTGGTGAAAGCAGTCTTGTGTTGATCTTCTGCAGCTACACCTATCTGATTGTAACCTGAGAAGCCATCCAACATAGACATCATTTCAGACCCAGCAACTGTCTGCAAGATGTGGTCCATCACAGGCAAGGGATAGTTATCCTTCAGGCTGGCTTGGTTTAAATTTCTAAAATCGACACAAATCCTTATTTCTCCATTCTTTTTTCGTACTGGAACAATATTTGCCACCCAAGTGGAGTGATGAATTGGATATATAATTCTAGCTTTTAGCATCTTATCAATCTCCCTGAAAATGGCTTCAGCAACTTTTGGATTATAATTCCTCAGCTTCTATCTAAATGGAGCTGCATTTGCTTTCAAAGGAATATGATGTTGAAACTGTCCATGTCTAAAAATTTTGAGATCATCATAGCACCAGGCGAAAACATCTTTATATTTGATCAACAATTTGATCAATTTGTTCTTCTCTTCCGACGAGCAACACCTACCAATGGATGCCCATTTAGGATCAGCTTCATCTCCAATATTTATCTTCTCATAATCCTCTGCTTTATTAGAAACACGGGAAGGTTTACCTTTAACATATTCATCTCTTCGAGAAAACAGATGTTCCGAAGAGACCAGCCCTTTAGGGATTTTGTTCCCCTTTAATTGAATTATATCCTCTCTTGGATTAATCCCAGGGTCAGGACTGAATTCTTTACACTCTGCTTCGAAACCTTCAAAGTAGGCCCCCAGAAACATTTCTGCATTTTCTAAAAACTTTCTGATTTGATTATCACTTTCAAAAACCTGCCAGTTTTCGGCATTGTCAGGGACATTAGGACGGTATATCATTTCTATCCTATAAGAATCTTTCTTGAAATCTGGATGTGGCAAAAGGAGTGAAGCTGATACTGCTAAAGAATCTGCTCGGGAGTTTTGATCTCTGGGAATTGTTTCTATAGAGAAGGCATCAAAATATTCGATCTCATCCCATACCCTATTTTTGTAGTGCCTTAGTCTTTCATTTTTCACAGAAAAGATCCCTCTTACCTGTTTCACAATCAGTTCGGCATCACCCTTCACCTTCAGTACCTTCACACCCTTTTCTTTGGCTTCAAATAATCCGAGCAGTAAAGCTTCATACTCTGCCGTATTGTTGGTGTTTTTAAACTCTAGCTTAAAAGAATAAGAAAACAATTCACCTTTAGGTGAGATTAACACGACCCCAGTCCTTGAACTAGCAATTGCACAGCTGCCATCAAATTCCATAACCCATAGGTCATTAGGATGTACAGGTTTCTACATTAATTCTTCTTTGGGTTCTGCCTCATAGCTCTGTTCAGAGGAGAAGAAATAATTGCCAAATTCACATTCCTCAAACAAAATCTGTGCCTTGGGATCATCAGAGGGATAGACAGTGAATTTGCACTTGGGTTCAGGTTCCAGTTTCACTCTCTGCTTCCCCACTAGGATTGTGGCCTCTGACCAATCCAGTTTGATTTGTCCACCTAAATCCTTGCAAAATGTCCTGCTCAAAAGCATTCCATAACTGGTAGGAATATCTGCTACTAGAATAGTTAATTTCACCCTCTTGTCAGGATAAGCTGCAAGTGCGACTCGTGCATCTTTAATCTGCCCAAGCAAGGAAACCTGTTTTCCATCCATAGAATAACATCTTCCAAATGTTTTTGTGAGTGATAATCCTAGGGCTTTAGCCACAGAGGAGGGCATAATGTTATCAGAGGCTCCTGAATCTATAATGCAGTTACTAAGTTTATGACCATTGATAAACAGGGACAAATAAAAAGGATTAGGCTTCAAATCAGTGTACGGAGCATTATTGGATGAATTAGGAGTTGTTTTAGGGGCAGACAAGGGTGATTCAGATGAGGAAGCAAATAACCTAGCAATGGGGGATTCAGTATCAACATCCAATTGATTCTCAAATTCAGTTTGTGCAGGACTGCCTTTAACATGTTTGACCAACTTGTCAAGTTCAGTAGGTTTCAACTTGAGATACTCGATGGGAGAAATTTGAATTTTTGTAGACTTACAGAAATTTACAATATCAAAAGGGGCATCTAGATCATTTCTATGTAATAATCTATTTTCCTGAGCCTTCAAATTAGCATCATAAGTTCTAGTTAAAGGTTCCTTACCTTTGCCAGGTACTTCTTGAGTATTAGAGGATTTCATATTCCTCTGACCCCTGGTGAGCACGGCGCATGAAGGATCTTCAAGGGTTACCAATATTTCACCTCCCCTTTCTGAATCAGATTCATATTCCAGGAAGTGTATCTCAGAGCCGCCAGGTTCCTGGAAGTTCCTTTCTTCTTCTGTGGCTTCCCCTAACATGTCTTGAGTAGCAGTCATCTGAGTATACCTGAGCATTTTTGGGCAAGAATTTCCATCATGGTTGGTAGTTAAGTGAAATATACACATGTTTCCTCTCCCAGGAGCAGGTTCAATAGCCAGTCTCGGTTGTGCTGCCATCAAGGGTAAAACTCTACCAGTGTTTGCTTGTTGATTTGAATTCCTTCTGCTTATATCCTGATAGGGCTGTTGGAAGGGAGCACTAGTTTTGGGTAGTTGCCTCTTTAAGGCAATCATATCATTCACCAACCTTTGCACTACAGGGTCTGTAGATGATGAGGGCTGGGCATTTGGCACATGAACCTCTCTCTTCCATTTACCGACCATAATGAGATCATCTTCCAATCCGACTGCTAAGGCTTGTGCAGCTGGCAAATCAGCAATTACACCTCTCCTGAGATGGAAGCTAATATCAGGAGGCATAGAATTAATAAAGAAACATTTTTTATTTTCACCAGACGGTCTTTTAGTAGCAGGGATTTTATTCACAATTCTATTAAACTTGGCCACAAATTCCCTCATAGGTTCATGAATCTCTTTTTTTAGCTGAGTCAGCTGTGCAAGGAGGTAATGTTCATCCTCTGTACTTTTGAACCTATTTTCAAAAGCAGTCTTCATTTCGTTCCAATTTGTAATTGAGGAATCAGTCAGGTGGTAGAACCATTGTGCAGCAGTGTCAATCAAAGTCTGCACAAAGAGCCTTATGGCAACATCTTGGTGTTGAACACCTAGTACACTGCATGCTGCTGCAAAAGCACACAAATGTTCTTCTGGTGATTGTTTGCCGTCTCCATTGAACCTGGGCAAATTTTCTCTTGCATTTTTAGGAAATGGATTTAGATTGGCCCCTAGGTTCAAAGGCCCTATGGCAGCTCCCCAAGGTTGAGCCATGGGTAGAAAATTTATGGCTAAAGGGATAGTGGTGCCTGAAAGGACTAAAGCTTGACAGACAGGGGAAGTAGAAGATTTAGGGGGACTAGGGGGTCTACTTCTTTCTCTTCTTGCACGAGTAGAGATATAAGGAAAATTAAGGCTTTGCAGTGTTTGAAAAGTAGGGTCCTCAACTCCCTCTCTCCTTGAAGACCTGGTGTATGGTCTAGAATCCAGCTTAAAATATTGAAATTGGATAGGCAGTTATTGATTTCTTTGTTGTTCTTGATTTCTTTGTACCTTAAGGGCCTGGTTTCTTGCAGCATTTCGTGCCTGCCTTCTTCTCTGCCTGAGTAACAGCAATCTCAGGTTATCGGCCAATTCTTCTTCTTGTTCTAATACTCTGCTTGCTCTTCTGTAATCTTCACTATTCTGACGAGTACGCCAGGCAAGGGTATTCAGCTGGCCAATAATGTCTTCCTACTCGTCTTGAAATCCAAGGTTGGGTTGCAGAACAGGAATTATGTTTTCATGTGGAAGCACCATTGTTGCTTCATATTCAGGCGATCAATCTTTAATTAATGATTTTATCAAAATTTCCCCAGTAGAGTCGCCAAAACTGTTGGTTAACAGATTTGTCTTTATTCTGAAAATAATCTATTCTGACTCTATACCCCTCTTTAAAAGAACAAATGAGTTAAACAACAAATGGGTGAACCTTTTAAATTAGCTCCCCTCTGAATTTTTAGGTACAGCTCCCTTTGTGATTTTCAATGAATTTAACCTATTCAATTAATCAAATACATTTTTAACCAGAAAATGCTTAAGGCAGACTAACATTCATACATAGCCATGTCATGAACGTGATAATTTATACAACAACAAGATAGAATATACAGATTTTACTTTGGTATCTTCGAATATGTGAATACATTCATAGAAACTTGCTAAACCAATGAAGAACTGAACACATATGATAAATTGTCCAAATAAAAAGCAATTACCAAGTGAAAGGGGATTTCACACAGAAAATCTGATTCCACACATTCAGACGCACAGATCCAAATAAGCAGCAATTGTTCTTTTCTCATTCACAGATGAAAATTTACTCAAACAATCATCATATAATGCAAAAGTTAAGCACAGTCTTTCTGAAATTCACCTCCTCTTTTCTTTCCCTAACTTCTCTATCTATCTCACTCTAAAAAGGAAAAACATATATATATGATTATCTTAACCAAATCCTTGAGCAAATTAAACCCAGAGTTAACATAACTCTAACCCGTACGGGATTTAGTTTTAACAACTGATTATAAAAGATCAAACTTGCTGGAAATAACATAAATTTAGGAACAGAAAAAGAATGAGCCGGCAAGGTTATGACTGGGGCGATGAATCAGCATCTCCTGATTTGCTGTCGGTAGCCTGGGAAGTATGCTAGGCTTTCCACTCCTGAAAGGCAGCCACGAACTCCTAAATTTTAGGGAAGTTTGGTATACCTATGTGTTTCATCCTTAATTTCCAAACCTCCTTTTCCCTTTGCATCCTCCCAAATTTTTCCTTGTGCTCAGGGAGTGCATCGATGCAGAGATAGAGCAGAGACTCGACTTTGGAAACCCTAGAGAAATCCTCGATTAGAATATTATCATTTTCTTTAATAAAGTGGATTTTGTCTCTGAAGGATTGGACTACTGCTTCAACATCCTCCACAGGCTTTCCGTCATCCTTTAAGTATTTTACATCGATACATTGCAAATCATGTTGTAGTGATTGAGTAAATTCTGTTATTTCTTTAATTAGCTTTGAGAGTTCAAAGCGCCCTTGTCTGGATATGGAGTTCCTCCATTCGATATTCTTCTTGTTCACGTACAACAAATCCTCGTCCACTCCAGTCAAGTTCTTTTCTGCCAAAAACTTTTCCAGTCCATATTTCCGGACTTCCTCTATTTGATTTATCACACTTGTCCACTTACCTTCATCCTTAGCCCAGACAGCAACCTGTGTTTTAAGATCTTCAATGGTAGTGGTGGTCAGATCATATATGCCTTTGAGTTCATAAATATATTCAGTTCCCTTTTGCTCTATGCTGTCTAACCAACTGTCAAAAGTTTTTGAGACCATTTTGCTTCGATGCACTTGATCTAACATTTTTTGATTGACAGGCGACTTTGGGTCGAAAGACAAGGGGACTTGTGAGATTGGCTGTGGGTTAGGATTATTAATGGCTTCAATATATTCTGCCATTGCACGCAGAGCTTGTTTCAACTCTCTTTTGTCCTTCTCATCTTTCATCGTTCAATTGACCATTCTTTTAGTGGAAGCTTCGAGATGGTGTACATCTGCAGCTCTGGAGGCAGTACCGAGATCTATCCTCTCCACAGTGAAGTCATGCACTGTAGGATCTTGAACCTCTCCCTCGGTCACTGGCATGGCTATTTCTGCACTCCAGTTACCAGTGTTTGGGTCAACATCTATTCTGGACATTGTTTTAAGTCTCTTGGACTTGGGGGTCTTCCCCAGACATTTACTTACCATATCCTCCAGAGGGAGAACAAAAGGAATCACCTTCTTTTTGTCAGATATAGAGCTTTCTAGCCATTTCGGTGCAGGGTCCGAGACTGTCTTCTTGGGCTTCTCTCCATCGGAGGGTTCATTTGAAATCATTAACACCTCAGGGGTGTCTAGAAAGGTCTCTGACTGTGAACCAGTGTCAGCTGTCTCTGTTCTGTTTGGGCTTGCCTCTTTGTCCCCCATAGGCACTTCTGCTTCTTCCTCTGAATTTAAGTCAACAATTATTGTCTCAGAAGTTTGCTTCTTTCTCTTCCCCTTTGTCCTCAATCTGGTAACACGGGATGGCAGAATGTCCGTGAGGACCCTTCTGGATCTCTTGGAGACAGGGCTTTTCTCAGCTGATGGCTTGGATGCACCTGCACCACAAATAGCAAGGGGTTGATTAGAAGAGACCATGGGAAGTGATGATGCGGCCACTGAAGGGAATTGTTGGACAGTTTTACTCTGCAGCCCTTCCTGTCTTTTTTCTTTCAACCATTTTTCTGTCCTCCTTATCACAGGAAGGGTCTTAATTTCAATTATGTCCTCCTCTTTCTTGCTCCAGTCCACCTCTGGGATGGGTAAGTGTTCTATTTTCTCAAATTGTGGATCAACCACTTGTTCATCATCAACAAAAATTCCAGAAACGTCCATGTTTAAATTAAGGGTAATTATTTGCCCTAAAGAAAATCTGCACCATAACCTCCTCCTCACTTTGAATTCATCTGGGCAGTCCTCCCAGTAATCCTCCAGCTTAGGAAGATGTGAGTGCCCTGTCCCGGAATCTAGGTTATCTTTAACAAAACATTTACTATCGAATTGAACCCTGGCAATGAAAAATTGAAAATTGAACCTTTTGAGGTTCACCTCCAGATTTAATGCATCAGATTTTGAATGGCATGAATAATGCCCAAGTTCAATAGGAAAAGCAATACCACAACCCCTTTTTTATGGGAATTTGTTATCAACATGTGCCAATTGTCGACATACCTCCATCAATACAAAACGATCGAATACATATCTAGGCAACTTCAGGGGTTCACCATCAAACCCTCCAACTCTGATATAAGTGAATTTAGAAAAGTGGATGAAAAAGCTACCATAGATACTGATCAGTTGCATTGCTTCACTGGTCAGTCTCTTACCTGGATTGCCTGCCAGTTCATAGGTCATTTTTCCAGTAAAGACATCATTAATTCTTTTATAATTTTCATAACAATTTCTTCTTTGCAACTGTGAATAATATTGGTAAATTTTACTGCTCTCATCTAAAGGCTCATGAGGCAGGTCAAACCAATCTCTTGTGGATGCTAAACAGTAAAACAGATATGAAGACATAAAGAAATCCCTGTTACCCAGACGATTATTTAAACTCTGATGCAGACAATCGGCTACTATCTCAGCCCAATCCAAATATTGTTCACCCTGAAGGATGACTTGTATAAAAAAGTACATCCAGTCTTCCCAGTAATAGGCATGCTGATTGCCTCTCAATCTGTTCAACAACACTACAATGTCCCTTACTTCCTGTATTAAATGATCTCTAGTAAGGGGTCTGGGCAGCCTTGAACCGCCTTTTTGAAATTTTAGCAACCAATTTCTTGCTATTACACTTCTGTAAGTTGGTCTCTTTTCTGAGAAATACCCATTGGAGGAAGTAATGTCAAGATTAGAATACGCCTCCTTAGGCGGTATCTTCATCACAGACATGAGGGTTTGTCTGTCAACGTGAAATAACACATCCCCGTCTGCTTTTCTGACGCACCTGTGTTGGGGGTCATATCTGTTTATACACTCTTGAACCAACTCTGGGCAGAATATAGCTTGAGGGAAGGCTGTGGCTTCAACTAGACCACTGTCCACAATTTTCTTCATTGTGGGGTTTTGGACAGGGTTTCTAGTTCTTCCTATGAATTCCTCTAAATCATATTGAACTAATGCAGTATCCCCAAATTCTGAGTGAGAGTAAGTGAGACCAGGGCCATGTTCGTCTCCCAAACATGTAGATTTCAACGACATACTTGGACTATTATAATAAAACACTTCGAATTTCAAAATTAACAGAAATTCCAAAGGCTCTTCTTTCCAGTATAAGAATTCGGAATAGCACAGGGGAAACAGGACTCACCTTCAGGATATTTGAATTCACTGCGAAAACTTGAAAAACGAGAGCCTTACACTTCCAGCGCTATCCTTCTCCGCATTGCACAGTATATTTTCTTGCTAAAATTAGCTTGTTCTTGGTTAATAATGGTGCTTACCAAAATGAATAATCATCGCTTGGAACAATACGTGCCAAAAATATTTGAAAAGATGTGAACTCTGATTTCTTCATTAATAGCAAGTAATGTTCGTGCGCCATCATGAAGTACAATGATTATCTATAGTCTCCGCTAAATTAGAGCTCTCGGTTTCATGATGGTTTTCTGATAAATTTTCCTCCAACTTTCCCGCCAAGTTTGACTTAGAAAGCTGCAGGAGCAAACGGGACTAATATTGCCAAATCTTCGAACTTATTGAACCATTGAACCTGTGGGACATGGTTCAATGCGATGGTTCAATGTGATGGTTCAACGACGCAAGAGTTATGTGGACCAACAAAAAGTTACGCGGCTTCAATAAAGGTTCCCAATTATAAAACAGTGAACTATTGAACCTTTAACCATTGAACCCCGCGGCAGAGTACAAGGGGGAGGTTCAACAAATGATACATTAATAGACATGGAAACTGTGTGACCCGACTCATAGGAAGACAATGTGTTGAACCTTAAAATCGTTGAACCATTGAACTTTGAACCATTGAACCTTGAACCCCGTTATAGGGTACGCGCGGAAGGTTCAAGTTCAACCTGAAAGTACAAAGACGCTTAAGACGAACAGTAAGACAGCTTGCTTTATATGACACTTCAGACATATTGAACTATTGAACTTTGAACCATGTCCCATAGGTTCAATGGTTCAAACCTTTTATACACAGACGACACATGGGTAAAATTTGAAGGACTAAGAGTCGATTTACAAAGCGCAGATATGACCAAAAATATAATACGGTAAACCGACTCTTGCTTAAGAAAAATTACCAATATATGAATAAACAAGGGTGACTCAAAAGGTAACACACACAAAGAAAAAATTGCATTCTACTTTTATTCTAGGTCATATGCCACTATACCACAGATGTATCTCAAAACACGCTTTGTTGCTTTCCAATGAATAACCTTAGGTTCCTACATAAACCTAGAAATATAGTTGACGACATAGCTGATATTGAGCCTGGTATAAGTCAGGTAGATGAGACTCCCAATCAATTGATGATAAAGAGTAGCATTCACCTGAGGTGATGGATTATGGTGGGTAAGTTGCAATCTTGTCTCCATGGGGGTCGACATAGGTTTGCAATCTTCCATTCTCAACTTCTTGAGCAATGTCTTGGAATATTTCATTTGAGAGACATAGATCTGATTCTTCTATTGCCACACTTCAAGTCAAATACAATAATACAGAAGCCCAAGATCTGTCATGTCAAATGATCATTTGAGCTCATTCTTTGTTGCATCAATCATCTATAGAGAACTCCCTGTGATGACCAGTTCGTCAACATATACAATCAAAATTACAATATCCCCCCTTGCTCTTTGAGGTAGATATTTGGATCATATGGATTCCTGGTGAATCCATGTTAAAGGAGATGCTCATCGATCTTGATGTACCAGGCTCAAGGAGCCTGCTTAAGACCATAGAGGAATTTTACAAGTTTGCACACTTTGTACTGCTAGCCAGGTGCAATGTACCCCTCAGGTTGAGTTATGTAGACTTCTTCTTTGAGATATCCATTAAGAAAGGCACTCTTGACATCCATTTGATGAGGTTTCTAGCCAAACTATGCTACCATTGCCAATACCATACAAATAGTCTTAATTTTTGTTGTAGGGGAAAAAGTTTCATCATAGTCAATACCTTCCTTATGCTCATATCCCTTAGCCACAAGTTAGACCTTATACTTGTCAATGATACCGTATGCCTTATATTTGATTCTAAAAAACCATTTGCATCTAATAGCCTTCTTCCCTCGTGGAAGATCAACAAGTTCCTATGTGTTATTTCTCAATAATGCCTGATATTTTGCATCCATGGCATCTTTCCAAGGTGGTGACTCAAGAGCCTATTGTATTATTTCTGGTTCTAAAATCTAAATAAATGTACACATAAGGGCCAAGTTTACCTCCTCACAAGACTTACTATGAATTTTGGGCCCAGTGGTAGATGTATCTACAACTACATCATCTTTGGCATCCTTCATTGTGGCCTGATACCACTTATGAAGCTTTTTTAGATAGGAGATGAAGATGGAGGTGGTGATATACAGTAAAATTGATCCAATGGAAACAAAACCTCTTATTGTGTTTCTTCAACAAGTTCCTCATCTTCAAAGTCAAGAATTCTTGGTGTTTGAGAACTAACAGGTAATGGTGCATCCTATTTCCGCATCAAAAACAACATCCCTGCTAATGTACACCTTCTTTTGTTACTGCGTCCATAAGTCGATATCCCTACGACTTAGAACTGTACCCAAGAAAATACACTTCAAGGACTTATCATCTAATTTTGTTCATTATACCTTGGGAACATGCATGAAAGTTGTACATCCAAACACTCTGAAATGTGAAATAGAGAGCTTTTTCCTAGTCCATGCTTCTTCAGGTGTGATATTTTCAAACACTTTGTGGGTTCTTGATTCAACAAGTACACAACTCTATGAATCGCTTCAGCCCAGAATGCATGACAAAGATCTGCATCCTTTAACATACATCGCACCATTTCCACAATAGTATGATTACACCTCTCTAAAACACCATTTTATTGAGGTGTGTGTTGGTATGTAGCGACTGATCATGCAAGTACTGTACACTCGTAACGTATCCTCAACGAAGTTCAGGGGCATAGCCCCCATTTTTTTTTCCCTCTTTTTGCCTGTTTGGAGTTGGTTGTTAATTTTTGTTAACTGACAAAAGAAAAATGACATTGTAAAACCCTAATTCTAGAAGCTTCCAAAAAGCATGTTATAAGCGGCTAGGATGTATGTTGCGGGTTGGATTTTGATATTGTATTGTAGCATTTGCAGCGATATTGAGTTGCAAGGATTGCTGGTTGTAATCAGTTTGATTTGCTAGATAATAATATTGGACTCTTTGTTGGTGGATGTAGCCCAAGTTTGGGTGAACCACGTTAAAAATTGTCTCTTGCTGTTATTATTTTTATATATTTTTCATTCCTATGTTTAATCTTTATTTGCATTTAATTAATATATTCTACATGTCATTCCAAACAAGTGGTATCAGAGCGGGTTGTGTTTGATTATCGTCTACAGGAAGGTCTCACGGTTGAGTGGGAGTCTCACGGTTAAGTGGGAATAATGGCGGACGAGGGCAAATTGAAGGTAGATAAATTCAATGGGCAAAACTAACAATTATGGAAGATGCAGATGGAGGATTATCTCTATCAGAAGGATTTATGGAGGCCATTGGAAGGAATACCAAGAAACTGGCAACAATGACTGATGAGGATTGGGAACTTCTAGACAGAAAGGCACTGGGAACCATTTGGTTGTGCTTGGCACCATCTATAGCATTCAATATAATAGAAGTGAAGACAACAAATGAACTGATGAAAGCTTTGGCTAAATTGTATGAAAAACCCTCAACCTCAAATAAGGTATTTCTCATGAAGTATTTGTTTAATCTGAAAATGATTGAAGGTGGATCTGTGATAGATCATTTAAATGAGTTTAATACGATTACCAGTTAGTTAACTTCTGTAAAAGTGAAATTTGATGAAGAGGTGAGGGCTCTCTTGGTTTTATGTTCTTTGCCAGAAAGATGGAATAGCTTGGTAATGGTTGTAAGTAACTCTGTCTCTAGTTTAAATACTTTGAAATTTGATGATGTTGTTGGTGTTATCCTTAGCAAGGAAATGTGACAGAAAATCTCAGGAGGGTCCACATCATGTAGTGTTTTGAATGAAGAAAGTAGGGGTAAATCAAAGGAGAGAGGAAAAGGTTCTAGAGGTCATGAGAAGTCATGAGGAAAATCAAAGGACAAGAGGTCCCAATCCAGAGGACAGAAGGATTGTTGGTACTGTCGGAAACCAGGTCATCTGAAGAAAGATTGTTGGTCTTGGAAGAATAAAGAAGGAGACAAACAAGAAGGCAATAAGGAGGCAAATGTGGTAAGTAATAAATCTGAAGATGATGCTTTGATTCTTTCCCTAGATAATGCTAATGATTCATGGGTTTTAGATTCAGGGGCCTCATTTCATGCTATGCCCCATAGAAGTTATTTTCTTGATTATGTCCAAGGGGATTTTAGGCTGGTTTATTTGGGAGATAACGAACCTTGTCAGATTGTTGGAAAGGGAAGAATCAAGATTAAGTTGTAGAATAGGAATCATTGGATACTACAAGAGGTAAGGCATGTTCCAAGGCTGAGTAGGAATTTAATTTCAGCAGGGCAGCTAGCTGATGAAGGTTGCATTGTTACATTTACTAATAAAAATTGGAAGGTTACAAGAAGTGCCTTAATAGTGGCAAAAAGTAGGCACCTTATATCTTTGTACAGGTCATATTATTCCTTCTACTTTAATTGTTGCAGAGAAAAACCAAACAGGTTCAGGAACAGTTACTGCAGGTTCTCAGGAAGAGACTGAAATAGTTCTTGCAGGTTCTGAGACAACACTGTGGCATAACAGACTTGGGCATATGAGTGAAAAAGGTATGAAGGTACTTCATTCTAAGAAAGTTTTACCAGGTCTGAAATGTATTAATATGGATTTATGTGAAAGTTGTGTGTATGGAAAATAAAAGAGAGTTAGTTTTCTCAAGGATGGGAAGCAAAAGAAAGATGAAAAGTTGGAGCTTGTGCATACAGATGTATGGGGACTGGCTCAGGTATCTTCTCTTGGTGGCTCTCGATATTATGTTACATTCATAGATGATGCAACTAGGAAGGTTTGGATTTATTTTCTCAGGCAAAAATCTGATGTATTTGAAACATTTAAGAAATGGAGAAGCTTGGTTGAGAATGAGACGGGTAAAAGATTAAAATGTCTCAGATCTGATAATGGTGGTGAGTATTGCAGCAAAGAATTTGATGATTATTGTTCCTTTAATGGAATTCGTAAGTAGAAAATAGTTCTAGGGACTCCAGAGGAGAATTGAGTGGCTGAGCACATGAATAGGACAATAATGGAGTGTGCAAGGACCATGAGATTGCATGTTGGGCTGCCTTTAAACATGTGGGCAGAGGCTATCAACACTGTTGTATATTTAATTAATAGAGGTCCTTCAGTTCCTTTGGGCTGTGGTATTCCAGAGGACGCATGGACGGGTAAGAAAGTGAGTTATTATTTTCTCAAAACTTTCAGATGTGAAACAATTGCACATATAGATTCTGAAAATAGAACCAAGCTGGATGAAAAATCAAAAAAGTGTATCTTCGTTGGATATGGCATTGATGAATTTGGTTATAGGCTTTGGGATGTTGAAAATCTAAAAATTGTGAGAAGCAGGGATGTTGTATTCAATGAGAAGGTGTTGTACAAAGATCAGTTGCAGCAACATGAGAAGAAAGAAAAGGATTATGTGGTGCTGGATGATACTTCAGATAATGATGTTTCAGTGGTTCCTCGTGCTCCACAACAGCAACAAGAAATACCACAAACTCGAGTGAATGTTAGACGGTCAACAAGGCTAAGTAGACCTCCTGAATGGTTTTCTCCCTCTTTGTATTCTATTTTGTTAACAGATGTTGGTGAACCGGAAGGGTATGATGAAGCTATGCAGGTGGATACAAAGGTTCAGTGGGAGCTTGCAATGAAAGAAGAAATGGACTCCTTGCTGAAAAATTAGCATTGGGAATTATGTAAGTTTCCTGTAGGTAAAAAGGCCTTACCAAACAAATGGGTTTATAGGTTAAAAGAGGAAGATGGAGGTAAGAAAATATTTAAAGCCATGTTAGTTGTAAAAGGGTTTGCACAAAAAAGGGCATTGATTTTTCTTGGGTGAATATTTTGTCGTTTAACTAACTAACGAAAAAATGGTTATATTGCCACAACTATGATGAGACTGAGTCTCTCCTCTCAGCAAGGGGAGGTTCCCTCTAGATAATGAGTTCTTTCTAATAAACAACTTTTAATACTTAAATAAACTAAAACTATTCTTGGGGTGTTTTCATTGCATGCTATTCTCTTTTTTCAGAATAGATGTTTCTCTCTTACAAAATGACAACTTCAGAAGAAATAATATTTAATAATTCTTGAATCGAGACAAACCATAGAAACATAAAGTCTTCTATCGCTCGGCCTATTTCCCACAAATAAACTTGATTGAATTCAAATGTAGCTCATAGTCTCCACTTTCACCCAATATGATATAACTAGATTGAACACAACAGTTTACAGCACAAAGTCTTTAAACAATTATATTCTCACAAATGTAAACACAAACTCCCACAATGAGAAAATAGCACAATGTCTATTTAACCAGAACAAGAACACTTCTCTCAATTTTCAATAAACTCCACAATTCTAGCAATGATTTAATATAATTTAACACCAATGACATAAGAACACTAATATCATAAAACAATATGATCCAACTCAAAGTTTGATACTCAAATTGCTTGCTTATATTGATATTCGCTTGAAAATTTGATAAACATGAATAGCTCAAAGTCTTGATATGTTTTCCAATTCAACAAAGTTTCTTTGCAATAGATAAAAGATAGATAATTACAAAAGAGGCCCTCTTTATTTATAGGGAGAGGCCTGGAGAAAATTTAGGAAAAAACTAACTACTTTGACTTATTCAAAAATAGGAGTCCTTATTGACTTGGGACTTCCTAAGTTTTTACATGTAATTACATCTAAGAAAAGTACATGTAAAAATGTCCAAAATGAATTCAAAAGTACATATGAAAAACATAAAATAAACTAAGTTGTGAAAAGTTACTTCAACTTGTACTGCCTTCTTTCTTCAAATGAGCATCATACATGGTAAATGCAGCTTGCATCCCCAAACTGTCTGGACTGACAATGTTCCTGAAAATCATCCAGGCTCTGACTATTGCATCCCTTACTATTGTGATTGTTTTAGCATGACTAGTTAACTTGGCCTTTAGGTTATCCAAAGTTAACTGGTTGTCCAGAATATTATCCATGGAAGAAACTGAAAAGGTTTTATCTTCAAACTCCTTCTGAAACATGTTCTCAAATTCTTGGATCATCTCATCCGTAGGAAGAAATTGATTATCCTTAGATACCAAATTGCACAGAAGCTCATCTAACTTATGTAATAGACTAACGTCACTTTGGTCGCTCAGCTTCTTGGTAGTTTCCAGATCCTTGATCAAATCCTTTAAAACATTGCTTTGATATGTCAATGCTTCCTTAGTCTCTGTGTATGAATCCTGATGTGGAATAACACCAATTGATATCAAAGCATTTATTTTCAATTTCCTCATTTCTATCCATTTATCATAGGTTTGATCCAAATACTCAATATCTTGAGAAATAGTGTCAACCAAATCATCAAGCTCTGCTCTGACCTTCTCCATTTTACCTATCTTCTCAGCTACATCTGTAAGAAGAGATACTCCCTATACACGCATCTTTTCCAAATATTCCTCAACCACTTTTCCTTTGAGATGAGTCTTTTTAGCCTTCTAAATAATAGGGTCTTCAACAGAAATAGCTTCTGGAGTTACTGATTTAGAATTCAAAGTGATCTTCCTCACCACTGCAGTCAATTGTTCTACCATTGCCTTATAATAATCCTTCGTTTCCTTTTCTTTATCAAACTTTTGAATCAAAGAATCCAATGCAGATTGCATATCAGCTTTTGCACTCTCATGTATGATTTTGCCAAGTTCAATTCTAGAAATAGAATAATCATTCTTACTGAAATTCTTCATGGTGGCATCCTATAGAGGTTTAGCAATTTCCACAAATTTGTGTCCCTTATCTTCCAGCACTCAAGAAAGTGTTTTAGGTTTCTTTTGAGTCTTAGCCTTAACTGGCATCAGTTTACCAAAATCAAAATCATCTGGGGAGATGGCTTGTTTCTTCTTCTTGGGTGTATAAGGTGATAGCCATGGAGGAAGCACAGAAGTACTTACATTTGGATTAGGTCCCATTGTTGGTGTGGTAGGAATTGCATTGGCACTTGAAATAGAAACAATAGGAGGAGTATCAGTAAACACTGCACCTGACACATCCACATTCGAAACTTGCTCATATCCCAAAACAAAGTGATCAAAGATTGATGAATCTCCAATGTCAAAAGATGATGAGGACAAACTAGGAATAGATCCAGAAGAACGGAGAACATTATCAAAAGCAACTTGAGGATTATCAAAAATTGTCCTCGAAGATGATGGAGATTCAGAAGATGGAATATTGATAGGTGAAACTGGGATAGTAGGCAAAATAGACAAAGGAACTGAAATAGATACATTGGGCAAAGGAGAAGGGGCTTCAGTTTCCTGTGGTACATCCCTCTATGGAGACATAACTTCATCTTGCAAACCTTCTTGACCCTCTCCTATCTCTTTATCTTGTTCTTCCCTCTGCTCCCCTGAAGACTTATCTTCAACCTCCATCTCCTCAATAGCTGGCTCATCAGTCCTTTGTTCCTCAAGTTCCATTTCTTCCACCTCAGACTCTTTCTCTATGACCTTGGCCTTTTTTCCCTTCGACACAAATTTGATCCTTGGTTTGGAAATCTTAGACGTACCTAGAGTATCACTTTTATTCTTTGTCCTCAATTCAACCTTTTTACCAGTTTGCTCTAAACCTCTTCTTCATATCCAATTACAAAATCCTTTAATGGTACGCCTCTGCTTTAGAGCCACAGGTTCGTGTTAGCTAACACAGGTTCAACCCTCTTCCTTAAGGAAGTCAATTCCTTTTGAGACCATTGGATAGGGGGAGAGGAGAATTAGCAATCTGCTCATTATTGTACCTAGGATCAACCAGCTCTTCATCATCCACCATATCTTCAGGAATATCAGCTAAACCTAAATACTCAATTTGATCTAGAGATAGCCTACTATAATCTAGTTTTCTGATTTCCACCTCGGTCCTCAAATCAACCCAGATGTCTTCAATCATTGGCTCATGAAATTGAGTCTTTCTTTTGATCTTATCTTTCACACCCCTGTAATCAAACTTTGGTCTCCATTTTAATTGCTTCATGGTCACCAACTGCATCTCACTCTCCGCCAATTTCAACTGGAAACCTAAATCCTGGTTTCTTCAACTCCATTTGCTTGTTGTGAACAACAATCATTTGTTTACACAATTCCATCAGAACAAGTTTATCCGAAGGAAATCTCGGCAACATGTAAGGATAGCCTTAGAAAAAGCCAACCCTTAGATATGAAAAAGTCTAAAACTGTAAGAACATACACCCGAAACCATTCACAACTGACCAAGCCTCATCTGAAACTCTTCTCTATTCTAATTGAGGATCAAAACGACACATGAACACTGTAAAGAAGGCATCATTTACCCTCCTAAGGTGATGGATTGAACCCTTCAATGTTAGCTAAGGATAATATTGAAACACAGGAACAACCCTCCTATCTCCTTTAGATGTTAAACCCAAAAAGATCCTCATTGAAGCTGCTATATACACAAGATAGGAAGTCATATAGAACTTGGAAATAGTGGATACCTTGGTCAATTGCTCATGGAGAGCATTGCTGATTTGGTCACCCCAAAAGATAGCATGCTTACCCTGAAGTATAATCTTGATGAAAGGATACATCCATTCATGAAAAAGTGAAGAAGAAGCTAGCCCCCTTACCCTACTAAGAAGAGTTATTATATCACCTACTTCTTTGACAAAATCACTTCGGGGAAAGCTCCTTGGCCACCTAGACAAGTTTGGCCTTGAAGTCTTAAGCCACTTGTTATTAATTATCTTCTTAGCCTTCTCAGAGTTTTTATCATATTCTTGCTGAGCAATAGTAAAATCAAGTTTCACAACCTCAATAGAAGCAAGACACATGAAAACTTTATCAATAAACTCTGGGTCCAATCTTATGATCACATTACCATTTGCATCCACCACTGCCCTAGTCTCTTTGTTGTAGAAATGAGCACACTGAAGAACAAACTCTATATTGTGTGCTGCCACTAGAAAAGAAGACACTAGTGCAAAAGAGGGTTGGGGTTATCTGACTTAGTCCTCTCTACAAATTCAGCCATGTCCACATGGCCAACCTCTGTATCTCGAATATCATCAACATTCAAGGTAACTGATGTGATAAAAAAAACACCTTGATACTTGTACTTCATTGCTTTTGACTTCTTCAGAGACAGCTCAGTCATTTGGAAGACCAACACCAAAAGGATGTCGATGAATAGAGCAAATTCGTAGAAGAAACTACAACAAAAAGCCATGATCACAAAATTAGGAGAAATACTGGTAATTTTAGGGAGATTGCATGTTGACAATCATGACCACAGGAGTAAGCTTGAAAGGGCTAAAGTGCAAGCAGGTCAAAAAAATGGAGGAAAGCAGGCTCAGGAAAGCAAATTGGAAAATCTCCCAGAGTTAGAAAAATTTGAGGGAGTGAATGCACGGGCGGCAAAATTTGCTGCCCTTGCATGTTAGGGACAATTTGTAGGTGTTAGGGCGGAAAAATTCACCGACCCTGCATATCAGATGACAGATTTTCTTTTATGACTGAGCAGCAAATTTTGCCGACTCGGCATGATAGGATAGGTTGCAAGTGTTCAAGCGGTGATTTTTGCCAACTTTGCATTCTGGGGGTAGGTTTGCAAGTTTTCGTGTAATGGCAGCAAATTTTGCCAACCATACATTTTGGTAGTTCATGATGTTTGGTTCATGTAGGGTCGGCAGAAATTGCCGACTCAACATCTAGAAAGAACTTAGTGTGGGGTGTGCAAGCGGTGAAAATCGCCCACCTAGCACATTAACAAAGAACTCTACAAACACATGTATTGTCGGTGAAATTTGCCAACAACACATAGGGGCAAAATAAATCTTGACTTAAATCTCCAGAAACTGACGAAAACAATCGTTTATAAAATGTAGGGTTTATTCGATTGAATTGGCAATTTTACCAAAAAGGAAGAAAATAGGGTTTACTTTAACACCAGGGTTTTACAAAAAAATAAACTATTCAAAACAAGAATATCAAAATGAAAAACATACTATACATGATATGTATATCACAAGACATCAAAATAAAAATGATTTACAAAATGGTGAAAGCGATTTACAGAAAACAAACATACATATGTTTTCTAAAAAGAAAACTATAACAAAAATTCAAAATGAAACAAAAGAAAACAACCACATACCTGGAAGGAATGCTTGAAAAACCCTAGACACGACTTTGCAAACAATCTCCCACGCAAATCCGAAATCCATGCAATTGAAACGACTTCGAGTAAACGCTAGGAGGTAGGAGGATTAGAAAGATAGAAATAAACAAAACAAAGATTGTGTTTAAACCTTTAAAAGGTTAAAAGAAAACTCATTAATGGCAGCATGAGTGTCATCAATGAGACTCGAGTTTACATGATCCACAAATATTTTGTTCCGGCAGCAAATTTCACTGACGTTACATGTCCTTAGAATCATGCGCGGGCAGTGGAATTGGCCGACAGGGCATGTTTAAAGTTTACATGTATTAGTGGCAAATTTTGCCAACATTGCACATTAAAACACAAATATATGTAAGAGCGGCAAAATTGACCGACTCTGCATATAAAAACTCAAAAAAAATCTAACACCCAAAAACAGTCAAAATTGATATTTTGACAGGGTCATAACCTAATTAATTTTTGCGAATCTCGAGGAATCAACTTACGGGAATGTCACAAATTGTTCTAAGATGTCATATGACTTCGCACGAGGCCAAGAGGACTTGTCTCGATTTGCGAACTTAGAGTGTAGGTTATGAAACAGATAAGTTTCGTAGGGGTTGTCTACAAAATGAGCGCAACTAATTTTGAGAACAATTTTGATGAAATTTTTTCTCCGGTTGTTAAGATGACTTCTATTCGTATTGTTTTAAGTATTGTGGCTGCTGAAGATTTGCATTTGGAATAGCTAGATGTGAAAATTGTCTTTCTCCATAGTGATTTGGAGGAGGAGATATATATGGAACAACCACAAGGATTTGAGGTCAAAGGTAAGGAGAAATTGGTGTGCAGATTGAAGAAGAGTTTGTATGGCTTGAAACAAGCACCTCAGCAATGGTATTTGAAATTTGATAATTTTATGGCTGAGCAAGGCTACAGCCAGTGTAATTTTGACCATTGTGTTTATTTTAAGAGGTAGGATAATGACAGCTACATTATTTTATGTTTATACGTTGATGACATGCTTGTAGCAGGGTCTAACATGGATCACATAAGAGAGTTAAAACAACAGTTAGCACAATCATCTGCTATGAAGGATTTGGGGGCAGCAAAACAAATCCTTGGTATGAAAATGTGCAGAGATAGGAAGAACATAAAATTAACTCTATCTCAAGCTAATTATGTTGAAAAGGTGTTGCAGAGATTCCATATGGAGAATGCAAAAGTTGTCAGCACACCTTTGCCTAGTCATTTGAAATTGACTAAGGAAATATGTCCTAAGACACAAGAGCTTTCTTTCTTCTACCTTGGATTCTATTGCCCTCCTCATGAAATTTAGAAATTTTTCATCTAACAAGTCACCATGGATGTATGTTTTCTTTGCCTCATCAAAATGGTTGTAATTTCCTTCAAGAATTCTTCAACATCAGCTATGAACGTCCTCTTTATGACCTACAAAAATTAGAAATAAACCTGGGCTCTTCTCTTCATTTCCTCCTCTTGAAGCCAAACTTACATCTCCTTATAATATCTCCTTTTGCCAAGTTTCATATTCTTCTTTTGGGCTCCAATGACTCCTTGTATTCCTCTTCTTGCTTGTGGCGTTCATTTCTTTTTAAGAAATGTGATTCTTGGATTTCCTTTTATTTCTTTTCTTCATGACTTAAATGCTCTAAGACTCTTCGAGAGAAGAAGACTCTACAACTTCCAATTTCGTCACCCATTTTCTTGTGCACTAAAAATGCATTAAAACAACTCTAAAACATAATTTTTATGAATAAACAAGTAGCCTACCCGTAGGTGATTGACCTATGGTCTTAATTTTACCAAAAATAATGATAAAAGAGCTCTTATTCCCCATAACACACAAGAATAATTCATTTAAAAATTAATTAACTAGACCATATCAAGACCTTACTGCTAAATTCTATTCTCTTTATAAAAAAATCTAAAATTAGCTCCACTAACTTGAAACTATAAATAAATATTAATTATTCTCAATAAAATATCATAATTAATAAATAAGTTTCAAGTATGTTCTGATACCTCTCCACTGAGAGTGTATTCATGTCACGCACATGATTCAAAATTAGTCAACGATCATTAAAATAGTAATATTAAATTAAAAATTATTTTTTGAAAAATAGGGCTTGTGACAGGCCAACATGAAACAAGGGCAACTTGGTGTATTCAGACTTGTTTTCAACATACTTTAGGGATTTCCAAACATGCATGACCCTTACACTTGTTTGAATCAATGTTCCAAACAACAATGGATTGTTGTCACTAGGTGCAACAAATCAGACCTTTTTGGTCATAACTTTTTAAAAAGACCTGCAAATGGAAATGTAAAACCTGTTTTGGATACCCTTTTGGCCCCTACTAAACATATGTCAAAATGGAATAGGGTTTCTTTGTATAGACTAGGGCAAAAATAAGGTTGTTCCTATGCAAACACTAGGACTGTTACAAAACTGCTCTCACCAAAAATGGCATAACTCATTCAAAACTTAATCAAATTTGCTCAAACCAAAAGCATATGAAACTAGACTCATGCATTCAACTTTTAGAATTGCTTTTAATCCCGTATTGTACCATGCATGGTCATACTATCACGTTTTCAGACTGTAAATTCTGGAAAACTTTGTTAGAACATAACAACATTCACCAATATGGCCATTGTAACATCACTTTCCATATTGCTCAAGAGATTTAACTTAAACATGTAACTTAATCAAGTCATTAATTAAGAATTGATAGAGATAATCAAAATTTGAACCAAAAGAAATATTTTTTTCCATCAATTAAGCATGTTAATCAAATCAAGATATAACAAAACTTACAATCCAATAACCATTACAATCTTTAGTGAGTAACCATCACTAATCAAATACAATATATGCTCTAGGCATCTTAATCAAGTTTTTACATTACAATAGACCAACTAATCATAAAATGCAAACACTAAATCTGGAACCAATGACATCTGTCTTCATAAGACTCAGCTTGTCTCATACTTGGAAAGGAGAGCATCATCCTGGTGTTTTTCCTCCAACCATGGACCTGTGGTCCCCCACTCATCTTCCTAATTGGAAGAGGCCCTACACTCCACATAAAGGTTAGATATTAGAAACCAATTGGATAGCCATTTGAGTATCTGGTGCTATGTCCTTCCTAATGTCTCACGGTCACACACTCTAGATCCACTCTAACTTGTATGACAGTACTGGAGACACTAGACCATCTGGAACACTGTGGACCAACAATGCATGCAGAGATGGATGCATTACTTTGGCCAAAGTTTTTCATACATACACGTTGCACAATGATTGTCGTCGTATGTCCACCACCCTAACTCGACTTATAAGTTGTCATGTCCTACAATAAGTTCTTAACGACCCAATTCTTTAGGTCTTGTGTGGGTGGGATCAATTTGAATCACTATCCAGACTTTGACATTCGACTCTCTCTATAGGTTGGTTACATCTGGAATATGTTATTTTCATAACAAGAATCTAGTGACTCCTCGTCACTAGATTCATTTTCATTTCATATTAAGTTCGACCATTTGACACCTCAGTCACATATGGTTTGCAATTCTGAAAATAAGTCATCTCATATGATGAAATTGAATACATGTACTCAAGGCATAACTTGCCTTAATAGAGTAGAAGTATAATATTCATAACTCATAACATTTAACAATAAGTCTTAAATTTAGACTCATAATGAATAAAATTAGTATTCTTTTTGTAAATACATTTCAATGGTTTCATGATGAGTCCATGTTCTCAATGTTCTCTCCACCTTCATACTCGAGGATACAAGTAAATAATCTTACTAGTTTAAGTAACCCTGAAAATGTTTCATAATCGGTATTCATACAAGCTCGATTGGGTATCAGTGTTGGTGTTGTAAACACACTATTTTTCAAATGCCTCTCCAACTGTCATCATAGTCAGGTGACTATATTATGAATGATAATGCCTTCGCGGCTGAGACCACAGTCATATGACTGTATTATTCACTTATGATAACTATCATTATGGAGTATTTCCTACTCCAATTGAGAGTTCATAAACTCTAACCATGTCATTAATTGACGTGAATTTTTCATTCTTTATAACAAGCCCAGCCGATACGACTTTGGGCACAGGTTAATCTTTGCAAAGTGAAAGATGTAAAAAGTATTATAGTCGGGTCATGTGACCCAACTCAGACATAGAAAGGATTCCATTCCAAAAGACTTAGCCTTGTGGCCTTGAGCAAGAAATGCAGTTTTCACATAAGACTCGGCCTTGCGGCCTTGAGCAAGAAACACAGTCATCACAAGGGTAGTCGATGCTCGACTTCAAGCCTTGAGCCTAACCGCCAATAACATTATAATATTTCATTGCCTCGGCCACCTGGCTTGGAGTGCAGTCTCCAAATAAATTTTCAATGTTTATACAATCGGCCTTATGGCCTATAGAAATATAAAAAGATTCCTTTAAGTTCAATTCTCGACTTAATAGTCGTGTGTTTATACATATGACATTTAACCAGTAATGTTAGCTCAGCCATTAAGGCTTCGAGCTTGCTCTTGTCATAAAACTATTCTTGGTATGCTCAGCCTTAAGGCCTGAAGCCATTGTAAAATATAAAACTTAGAAACCATAAAAGCTCGGCTGTAACATCCTCGAGCCACAACAAAATAAAGATTTTCATAAGTAATGGCACGGCCTCACTGGCCTCGTGCCTCTAAGTTATGATAATAACTTCATCTTAATAAAGATTACTCATGATCACAGTTCACTATTAATATATATATATATAATAAAATAGGATTACATCCTTCGTATTACCCGGTTAATGATTTCAATGGAGTCATCGTACCAGTTTGAGTCTCCTTCAAACTACACACGGCCCTAAAACCACTTGTGTTTTCTCTTTTATGTAGCTCTTTGCTACCTTTCTCCTCACAACCAACCCCGTCTACTATTTTCCCAATGAAAGCAAAACCAAAAACTGCATTCCCTGAATGTGTTCACCTCTAGCTCCCTAACTCACCGCCGACCCTTCGCATGCCATAATGAAAGGTAACTACCTTTCCCACCTGATTGGTTTCCTCATAAGGTGGCTAAAATCTAGCACCATGCTAGAAGATGGATGAGCTTAAGGCTCTCCATTACTTCACAAATCTAACCAACAACAATTTAATAGCATTTGATTGAAATCAAATAATATGACAAAAGAGAGATAATAACAATATTATTATGGAAATTTAACCTATATTATGGTTTCAATCCTTACTAAGGGATTAAAATTGAATAATAGGAAGCACAAAAAACACATCTAGATCATCGAATGTTAGGTCGATAGATTCTCCTCCAAATTTGACTATCATCCTTAGTCGAGAGACTAAGGAACATTATCCTTGAAAACAAAAGATTACGAAAGACTTCATTGTCTCTCAACAAGATTGTCCCTTGACTTGAGATGACGCTTCAAGAACATCGACTGGTCTTCGTGACTAGTCTAAATGGCATCAAAGACATAACAACTTACAGAGGACATGAAAACTAAGAAAATAGGCATGACACGTGTCAACTTACGAACGGTGTTAGAAGGACATAAGTCGATACTCAGATGGCTATTCAACCCTTTGCTTTTACAACGTCTAACCATTCCTCCAAGATGATACTCTCCTTCCTTATTCGAAGGACGTTCATTTTCTTGTTCACACTCAGGACCACAAGATCATGATCATTGTATCATTATCATGTCTCATAATATAATCTAATCAACTTATAAAACAAATTATCATCAATAACTATTTCATAATCAAGAGTTAAATCAGATATTTCCACAATATCAAATCAATTAACTATGTCTAATCCTCTTGATTATCACACTAAGTTAATGATTAAGTCTAGTTGCAAGTTGGGGATGTAACATATCTCCCCCCATAAGAATCATTGTCCCCAATGATTAATTGTCTTAAGATAAACTAACATAATATAAAAATGTTTTCAAAAGCATAATATCAAATGTCATAGAAACGATGAGGAAATTTAGCATAGAAGTCATCATAATTTTCCTAGGTGGTGTTTTCCACCGAATATTGGTCCCATTGGACCTTGCACTGTGTTATTTCCTTATTATGCAAGCGTAGCTTACGCATTTTGAGCACCTTGATGGGCTCGATCACCACCACTCCTGGGTCTTTCACCTATAGAATATTCCAATCAAGCATAGGAATTTGATTATCAGCAAAATTAAACTTTTTCAAATAAGAAACATGAAACACATTATGCATCACAGCAAGTGCTACTGGTAGAGCAATTTTGTATGTCACTAGGTTGACTTCTTCTAGAACTTCAAATGGGCCCACATATCTTGGTGTCAGTTTGGATATTTTTCCAAATTTGATGGAACTTTTCTAGGGTTTTACCCTTAGGAGAACTTTATCTCCCACAGTGAAATGCCTTATCTCCCACAGTGAAATGCCTTTTAGTATGCTTTGCATCAACATAACTCTTTTGTCTATCATTGGCTTTCGCTAGCCTCCTTTTAATCAGATGGACTTGTTCTTCCATCTCAGACAACATTTCTGGACCAAGGCTAACCCTATCTTCTAGCTTATCCTAGCTTATAGGGGTTCGACACTTTCGTCCATATAATGCTTCAAATGGTGCCATCTTAATAGTTGAGTGATAAGAGTTATTGTAGGAAAATTCCACTAGAGGAAGGTAATCCTCCCACTTGTATTGTTGATCCATGCAATACATCCTTAATAAATCCTCCAATAGTTGGTTCACCCTTTTAGTTTGACCATCCATTTTAGGATGATAAGAAGAGCTTATGTTCAACTATGTACCAAGTGAAGAGAACAAGGGTTGCCAAAACCTCAATGTCATCTGTGCATCCCTATCCGAGATAATCTTCTCTGGAATGCCATGCAATCTGAAAATCTCTTGAACAAATTTTTGAGCAATGATGGATGCCCCATCTATCAAGTTTCCAGGTATAGAATGGGCTGCTTTGGTGAGTCTGTCTACCACAACCAAGATAGCATTGTGCTTGCTCCTTGACATAGGGACCCCTTGCACAAAGTCCATGGTTATAATATGCCATTTCTACTCAGGAAGTTCGTGAGGGTATAATAATCTCGTTGGGTGTTGGTGTTCCACCTTCACCCTTTGGCATTCAATACAAGTAGCTACAAAATTTGTAGCATCCCTCTTCATTCCTTTCCAAAAATATAAAGGTTTCACATCAGCGAGTAACTTGGTTACTTCAGGATGCCCAGGATATGGTGCAGAATGAACCTCTTTCCAAACCATATTCCTTAACTCTGTTGAGTTAGGTACATACATCCTTCCTTTGAACCTTAATAATCCATCTGGTTCAAGGTTCAATCCTTCATGTTTTGGATTATGTGGATCTTTCTCAAGGGCCTATTTTACCTGCTCGTAAAAATCATCTCCCTTAGATTTTTGTAACACCAAATTTCTAAAATTAGAATGTATAGTGATCACAATGGAGACGTGTCTTCTCCTACTCAAAGCATTTGCCACTTGATTTTCTTTTCCCTGAATATATTTAATCTTGAAATCATAATCTGAGATAAATTCTAACCATCTTCTTTGACGAGCATTAAGATGGGGTTGAGTGAAAAAATATTTAAGTCCTTGGTGATCTATTTTCAACTCAAATGGTTTTCCAAGCAGATAGTGTCTCCACATTTGAAGTGCGTGAATGACTATTTCCAATTCTAAATCATGTGGGGCATAGTTTTGTTCATATTTTTTCAAATTGCGTGATTCATATGCAATGACATGTCCATCTTCGACTCTAGTACACCACCTAAGCCTTCCCCAGAGGCATCAATAATGACTTCAAATTGACCTTCTGGGTCAGGCACTTTCAATATCAAGGCTGAAGTCAATTTTTCCTTCAGCAAGTCAAAGGCCTCCTGGCACTTTTCTGACCATTCAAACTTCTTGCCCTTTCTTTGTAAAGAAGTTATAGGATGTGTAATTTTAGAGAATGTTTTCACAAACTTCCTATGATAACTAGCAAGGCCCATAAAACTTTGGACCTCGTGAACATTTCTTGGTTTGGGCCATTCAGAAATAGCCTTAATCTTAGTTGGGTCCGCAGCTATTCCCTTAGCTAAAATTATATGACCCAAATACTATACTTCTTTCTAAAAGAAGGTACACTTATAGAGCTTGCCATATAGTTTATGCTCTCTTAATCTCTGAAGAACAATTCTCAAATGTTGCATATGTTCCTCTTCGTTCTTAGAATAGATCAAAATATCATCAAGAATTACTAAGACAAACTTGTCTAGATAGTCTCTGAACACACTGTTCATAAGATTCATAAATGTTGCTGGCACATTTGTCAACCCAAAAGGTAGGACACTGAATTCATATTGTCCATATCTGGTTCTAAAGGCTGTCTTATGGATGTCTTCATCCTTCACCCTCAATTGGTGATATCCTGATCGAAGATCAATCTTGGAAAATACTACGACACCTCCCATCTGATCAAAAAGATCATCGATGCGGGGTAGAGGATACTTGTTCTTAATGGTTGCTTTGTTTAACATGCAGTAATCTATACACAACCACAAAGTGCCATCTTTCTTTTTCACAAAAATGACAGGTGCTCCCCATGGCGACACACTAGGTCTAATCAACCCTTTATCTAGCAGCGCTTGTAGTTGAGCCTTTAACTCCATTAGTTCTGTTGTGGTCATCCTATAGGGGGCTTGAGAAATAGGTTCTGACCCAGGTATAATATCAATGGTAAAATCAAAAGCTCTCTTAGGGGGTAACCCTGGTAGTTCATTTAGAAATACATCTTCAAAATCTCTGAGAAGGGGATGCTTGTCCATATCTGATCTTTCATGGCCTATGGACTCCTTCATCCCTACTTCATTAAGTTTTTTGGATTCATAAAACATCAAGTCATCTTGGAAGTAAGTTTCCTTTGTTTCCTCTATTTTGTCCATCTTGACCACAAAAAGTTGGCATCCTTTTCTCTGTGCCCTTTTCATTTGTAAGGTGGAAATTTGCCTTAGTTCAATTTACCTAGGTTTCCCTTGGAGAAGGACTTGGTTTCCTAGATCATCCAAACATTCTACTGTCTTGGCATAACAGTCTACTTTGGATTGATGTCTCCATAGCCAATTTATCCCTAGGATAACATCATATGAGCCAAGTGGGGCTACATATAGATTTACTTCTGTGGAAAAGTTTAGAAGTTCAACCCAAGCTTCAAACAAGCATTGATCTACCTGAGCCTTGGTGTGATTTGCATACTCTACAGACCAAGTATTTGTCATGAATCTTGCCTTTCTAGGTATCTTACTTACAATTCTAGGAGAAATAAAACATTATGTGGCACCTGTATCACCTAAAACTAAAATTTGAACTCTAAATAAAATAATTGTTGTCTCTACTGGAGTTATTTGATACTCGGTTTGATGGTTGTCCAAGGCCGCATGGATATGTTGCTAGAATGCCACTTGTTGGGAAGGTAGAGGATTCCCTCTTGGTTGCACTCCTTATGATTTATTGGGACACTGATTGGTGTAGTGATCTCCACCACAAGTGAAGCATCCTCCAACTGGTCCTTGCCTCTCTTAAGGTTTGCCATAATTGTTCCCATTCTTCTTGCAGTGGTTGTTCCCCTTTTTCTCTCCCCTAGACTCATTTTGTTTATTTTTGGCCCCTTTATCACTCTTCTCAATATAATCTTGTTCCTTCCCCTTTTTCTTTGAGGGTTGAGAAGATTGAGACCAGTTATATCTCTTTCCGTTTCTTTCCCTATAGGCCGACATAGCCTTCGGGTTCTATTCTTGCCTAATGGCCTTCTCATAGACCTGTTCCATGGTAGTAGGACCATGAACATTAACCTCACCCCCAATCTGGGCATTCAACCCCATGATAAAATTTTAGACACAGAATTTCTCATCATGCTGATACTGTGGCACATATTTCAACAGTCGGGTGAATTTTTCCCAATACTCATTTACAGTCATATCAGCCTATTTCAAGTTTTGAAAGTCTATAAGTTTCTGATCATAGAATAGTTGAGGCAACCATCTTTGCCTAAATAGTTCTACGAACCTATCCCAAGTAAGGCTTGTAGACCTCAAGCCTAATTCCATCTTTTTGTTCATCCACCATGTGGATGCTTCACCTGCTAGATGAAATGCTCCCCAGATAACTTTGGTAACCTTATTATAATTTCTAATTTCAAAATATTTCTCCATTTCCATAAGCCATGCCTCTGCGGCATCTCCACTTACGGATCCATCAAATTTAGGTGGCATGACCTTTTTCATGTCATGAGACAGTTCCATAGCCATAAGGCTCCTCCTATCCCCTTCCTGCTTAGCCGCGGAGTTATTTTCTTCATGGTGGCTTTGGGTGGTGTCATTATGGCGTTCCTCACCATCACACCCATCATAATTATCTCGCTTGTCTTCTGACTGGCCTCCCACTTTGTGTTTGAGGGTTTCCACCCTCACCCTTGTTTCTTTCAACAAAGTCAAGATTTGGTCTAATTTAGACTTGGATTGCCCTGAAGGTGCTCCTTCATCTCAGCTATCCTCCATTCTAGTTCCAACTTGAACCTTTGCTGCAATCTACTTCTTCTTGAAGTTTGCAGATTAATCACGGATTAATTTTCCATGCTATGCAACTTATCCATTTACAAATCTATTCACATTCATGTAATCTTTAACAAAAAGGAAAGATTGTCAAAATTTTCCATTGCATTACAGTTTCCATTGGATTACATATAATCCACAAAATTACAAAATTGTGTTTACACCTTGCTTCTGCAAGTCATTTACAATTTGGGATAACTTCCCATAATCATGTTTTATTTTCAGTCTTAGGAGGTGAGGATACACACTAGTATTCCTTCACATCCTCCTTAAGTACATTACAGTCCTTAGGGATATTTCCCTCACCTGGAGCTTTAGGAGCAGAGGGTCTCACTAATGCTCCAATAGAGTTAGGGGCAGCCATCCGTTCATCTTTCCTTAACTCCTGCTTGATGCGTTTCATGGCATTAACGAAAGTTTCCTCATTAGATAACCATGCACCTATCAAGGATCCAGTATATTCAAGTTTCTCCTTCATGGAGGCTCATGCCTTCAAGATATTTTGTTGGTGTAGGTAACGTCCATGTTCCATTGCCTTCTTGCGAGGTGTGGTTCTAACTTTTACCATCCTGGCATAGAACATCCAATCAGTAGCATACTTAATGTTGGATACATTAATCATCAATTAGTGAGCTCATTAGGTCCATGTCTTGAACCCGATTGCTCTGATACCATATGTAACATCACTTTCCATATTGCTCAAGAAATTTAACTTAAACATGTAACTTAGTCAAGTCATTAATTAAGAATTGATAGAGATAATCAAAATTTGAACCAAAAGAAACATTTTTTTCCATCAATTAAGCATGTTAATCAAATCAAGATATAACAAAACTTACAATCCAGTAACCATTACAATCTTTAGTGAGTAATCATCGCTAATCAAATACAATATATGCTCTAGGCATCTTAATCAAGTTTTTACATTACAATAGACCAACTGGTCATAAAATGCAAACTCTATATCTGGAGCCAATGACATCTTTCTTCATAAGCCTCAGCTTGTCTCATGCTTGGAAAGGAGAGCATCATCTTGGTGTTTTTCCTCCAACCATGGACCTGTGGTCCCTCACTTATCTTCCTGACTGGAAGAGGCCCTACCCTTCACGGAAAGGTTAGACATTAGAAACCAATTTGATAGCCATCTGAGTATCCGGTGTTGTGTCCTTCCTAATTTCTCGCAGTCACACCCTATAGATCCACTCTAACTTGTATGACACTACTAGAGATACTAGGCCATCTAGAACACTATGGATTGGCAATGCATGTAGAGATGGATGCATTACTTTGGCCAAAGTTTTTCATACATACACATTGCACAATGAATGTCGTCGTATGTCCACCACCCTAACTCGACTTATAAGTTGTCATGTCCTACAGTAAGTTCTTAACGACCCAATTCTTTAGGTCTTGTGTGGGTGGGATCAATTCGAATCACTATCCAGACTTGGACATTCGACTCCCTCCATAGGTTGGTTACATCTGGAATATGTTACTTTCATAACAAGAATCTAGTGACTCCTCGTCACCAGATTCGTTTGCATTTCATATCAAGTTAGACCATTTGACACCTGGGTCACATATGGTTTATAATTGCAGAAACAAGTCATCTCATATGATGAAATTGAATACATGTACTCAAGGCATACCTTGCCTTAATAGAGTAGAAGTATAATATTCATAACTCATAACATTTAACAATAAGTCTTAAATTCATACTCATAACGAATAAAATTAGTATTCTTTTTGTAAATACATTTCAACAGTTTCATGCTGAGTCCATGTTCTCAATGGTCTCTCCACTTCCATACTCGAGGATACAAGTAAATAATCTTACTAGTTTAAGTAACCCTAAAAATGTTTCATAATTGGCTTTCATACAAGCTTGATTGGGTATTATTTTTGGTGTTGTAAACACACTATTTTTTGAATGCCTCTCTGGCTGTCATCATAGTCATGTGACTATATTATGAATGATAATGCCTTTGTGACTGAGACCACAGTCATATGACTATATTATTCACTTATGATAACAATCATTATGGAGTATTTCCTACTCCATTTGAGAGTTCATAAACTCTAACCACATAATTAATTGACGTGAATTTTTCATTCTTTAATAATAAGCCCAGTTGATACGGCTTCGGGCACAGGGTAATCTTTGCAAAGTGAAAGATGTAAAAAGCATTATAGTTAGGTCATATGACCCCAGCTCAGACATAGAAAGGATTCCATTCCAAAAGATTTGGCCTTGCGGCCTTGAGCAAGAAACACAGTCTTCACATAAGACTCGGCCTTGCGACCTTGAGAAAGAAACACAATCATCACAAGGGCAGTCGATGCTTAGCTTCAAGCCTTGAGTCTAACCATTGATAGCATTATAATATTTTGCTGCCTCGGCCACTCGGCCTGGAGTGCAGTCTCTAAATAAGTTTTCAATGTTTATACGATCGGCCTACAAAAATATAAAAAGATTCCTTTAAGTTCAATTCTTGACTTAATAGTCATGTGTTTATACATACGACGTTTAACCGGTAATGCTAGCTCAACCATTAAGGCTTTAAGCTTGTTCTTGTTATAAAAATATTCTTGGTATGCTCGGCCTTAAGGCCTGAAGCCATAGTAAAAGATAAAAGCTCAGCTGTAACAGCCTCAAGCCACATCAAAATAAAGATTTTCATAAGTAATGGCACGGCCTCACTGGCCTCGTGTCTCTAAGTTATGACAATAACTTCATCTTAATAAAGATTACTCATGATCACAGTTCACTATTCATATATACATATATATATATATATATATATATATATATATTGATAATAAAATAGGATTACTTCCTTCGTATTACCTGGGTAATGATTTCAATGGAGTCATCGTACCAGTTGTAGTCTCCTTCAAACTGCACACAGCTCTAAAACCACTTGTGTTTTCTCTTTTCTGTAGCTCTCGCTACCTTTCTCCTCACAACCAACCCCGTCTACTGTTTTCCCAACAAAAACAAAACCAAAAACCTCATTCCCTGAATGCGTTCACCTCCAGCTCCCTAACTCACTGCCGACCCTTTGTACATAATGAAAGGTTACTACCTTTCCCACTCAATCAGTTTCCTCATAAGGTGGCTAAAATCTAGCATCGTGCTAGAAGATGGATGAGCTTAAGGCTCTCCATTACTTCACAAAGCTGACCAACAACAATTTAATAGCATTCGATTGAAATTGAATAATATGACAAAAGAGAGATAATAACAATATTATTATGGAAATTTAACCTATATTAGGGTTTCAATCCTTACTAAGGGATTAAAATTGAATAATAGGAAGCACAAAATAACACATCTAGATTGCCGAATGTTAGGTCGAGAGATTCTCCTCTGAATTCGACTATCATCCTTAGTTGATAGACTAAGGAACATTATCCTTGAGAACAAAAGATTACGAGAGACTTCCTTGTCTCTCAACAAGATTGTCCCCTGACTTGAGATGATGCTTCAAGAACATCTACTGGTCTTTGTGACTAGTCTAAATGGCATCAAAGACATAATAACTTACAGATGACATGAAAACTAAGAAAAGAGGCATGACACGTGTCAACTTACAAACGGTGTTAGAAGGACATAAGTCGATACTTAGATGGCTATTCAACCCTTTGCTTTCACAATGTCTAACCATTCCTCCAGGATGATACTCTCCTTCCTTCTTCGAAGGACGTTCATTTTCATGTTCACACCCAGGACCACAAGATCATGATCAATGTATCATTATCATGTCTCATAATATAATCTAATCAATTTATAAAACAAATTATCATCAATAACTATTTCATAATCAAGAGTTAAATCAGATATTTCCACAATATGAAATCAATTAACTATGTCTAATCCTCCTGATTATCACACTAAGTTAATGATTAAGTCCAGTTGCAAGTTGGGGATGTAACAACCATAACTTTCACAAATCTCAATGAAAATTGATGCAACAAAAAGAAAAATGAAGTAGATTCACATGCCCACATGATCCAACTAATTTCAAGTCATTACATGGGCTGTACAAGCCATACACAGCAACAGAATAGGACTGCAACATTAAAAAACACAGAAAACCTTGTTTCTATTCACCAAAATCACAAAAACCCGTCCTTCTCCTCCTCTATTCAACTTTTGAGGGTGTATTTATGTATTTACAATCAATGCCAATGGTTTTTAACCATTTCTTGATTTGCATGTAACTATTTCTTGCCTTTTTGACCACTTGTCCAAGTTACATGATAACTTTTAGCAACATTTGGCAACTTTTACATTTTTAAATCAAAAACCCTCTAACACACCAAAAATGGATTAATATGATTCCAAATGGTCATAAATGACCTTATTAAACACTAAAACACACCATCAACCTAAAAACCCAAAAACGACAAAATTAAGCTTATGAGGCTCCTGTTACCCCTGCACTAGATGGGCTACGCAAGTTCTTGAGATTTCATTTCAAATGTAATCATTTTGTTTGATTATTTGTTGTGCTTGAGAAATATATTTTTATTATCTGATAAAGTCGTTGGTCTCTTAGTTCACTTTTGCCGAGCCTTGATTGATATTTTTACATTAGATTTGGATAATATTTTTGATTGGATGACTTAAATCTATTTGCATGTTCCTTTAACTATGGATTTTTTGGTTTTAAAACCCTTCTCCTTGTATTCAGTCTTAAATGAAGCACCTAGTTCTCTATCTCCTGTACCTACAATTAGCTTTGAGCCAAGTTTTTGTACTTGAAATCTAAGAAGATATCAACTAGCTTAGACTTTGAGATATGATTACACCTTAAAATGTTTTAATTCCTATTTTCAGGGTAATTAAAAGGTCTCTTATCACATATTGTTCTCCATCTGTTACGTGCTTGTCCATTGGAAGTAAAGTATCTCTCTTTGTCTCTAGTTTTGACACACCTTTCTCATTTACTTTTGTTGTATAGATCTTGTCTCTTGGGAACTCATACTTTGTGCTAGTGAAGACCAAGCATCTCATCTCGATTGTTTAGGTATTTCTCTAGGGAAACTAAAATTGCTTTTGTTGCCATCATTTTTAGCCTGACCCTCATCCAAGCTCCTTATTTCCTACCATAGAGTAAATTCCCCCAGTATTTTCTCTTTATTTTTCTTTGGAGACTTTAATGCATATCCTCCAAGCATTGTGTTCCATGATATGACATCTATGTGAGGTATTTGTCAAACAATTGGTGTGTTGTTGATATCTACTTTCTATCAATATATTATTGTGTTGATGATATGGCATGTTGTTGATATGTAGCTATTTGATAGTATGTTAGCCTTGCAGAGACCCATGATCAATGTATTGAAGGTCACGAGAGATCACACGAACCCAGTTCGAAGGTGTTGTCACCTTTGATTGTGCCATGTTCTCTTTAAAACTGTCAAACACAACACGGGCGAAATGTGAGAGAATGGAGGGTTGTTTTGTAACAAAAGTGGTGTTAGATGAATCTACTCCTCTCCTTCAAGAGAAGTTTTGCTAACCCAAAAGACCATTTGTTTAAGACATATTCGGTAAGTCATACACATGGTACTTGAGGTATCGTTCAATAGTGCTAACATGCATGAACTTGTTTGGATCAACTATCCCTAGTCTCTCGATATAAATGGGTCTACCCTCTTTGTCAATTCCACAATATCCATGGGGATAGTAGCATAAAACTTCTTTTAAATTTGAGTTCACCCCCTTCAATTGTGTCAACAACAAACTCTAATCTCTGCTGCAACATCTCTATTCACATTCATATGGTTTTCTCAATATTGAATGATGTTAATCTTATGCTTTGATCTCATAGTTTTTATAGTTTCTATAGCTAATGCTTATTTTTTAGATATAGAGTTAGTTGTATTGATGTGAGTATTGAGCCTTTGTAAGATTTTACTCATTTGTGACACAAATCATGTCTTAAAGGAGATGGTCTATTGGATTGTTTGAAGGATAGATTGTTTGTGAAGAAGTACTATAAAATGATTCTAGATAGTGAATGGTTTAATCTTATTTGATACAAGAGTTAAGGATTTAAGGATTTATTCTATATTGTGTGTCTTTTGATATTGATCTAAACTTCCCTTACTTTTTGTAAATTTAGAATTTTGGTTTTTCATATCATTTAGTTTTTATTCAAAACAAAATAAAAATAAAATTCTAAATTTGTGAGGTTTTTATATTCCTCATCCTTTGTGTGAATGCAAAAAAAATTTTTGTTGAAGATTTTCATCTCAAAACTACTAATTTTGTGGTTTTGCAGGTCGTTGTGAAGAAGACTTGATTATAGATATTTTATATTTTTGTATGCTTTGTCTTCTTTCTTGTTTTCTCACATTGGAAATTGGGATTAAAATTAACCTTCACACTTCATTTTGGATTAATCAATTTACATTTCTTTTAATCCCGAAGTGATACTTGGTGTATGCTCTCCTCTTGTGCCCTTGGGCAAACTTGAGGAATTAGAAACAAGTATCATATTCCAAATTTCTTTTTAGGGGGCCTTTTTGGGGATTTCATCACCCCAAGGGATGACCTCAACCACGTGTGTCAGTGGGGTATATAAAGGGGGGAGCGCAAAATTTGTACCTCAATGAAACCATCATCATGTCTACAACCTTGGGGCCCATTTTCACAAGGACACAAGGTGAAGTGATATTCACTTATGTTTATGTCACATGCTTGTATATGGGTTTCTGTTCATAAACTTGAGCCTCAAAGTACCTTATGTATATCGATGACACCCCTAGAAAGATTATAAAACCTAGCATAAGACCTTTCAGTCATCTTCTAGTGTGGTGCAAGGGATACGAACTACCCCTAAAGTTACTCACAATGTACTTCCATGTGTCAAGATAGAACTGACCTTGGTGAAGCCTTTCGTACTCTTAGTAAGGGATTTATCATGTACACAGCTATCCCTATCTATCCCTCATAGGTAGATAGTATTAATGGATTAATCGCCATTTGTGGGCCCACACTAGGAGTCACACCTTTCTTAATTAATTCTAGGCTTGTTGTTGAGTCTTTTGATTGGGTGTTGTGAATACTAATTGCTTGTTTGTAAACCTTTCATACCTAATCAAGTTTCTTGTTTGAAAACACTATCCAATTGGTATCCTTCAAGAAAAAATTGAAGCCAAGGTTAGTACAACCATCATCCACAACCTTTGTCCAAGTCACCTCATATCACCATCATATCCCCAGAGACTAATCAATAATCCATAACCCCCATCCATTATCCTTTTCATCTTCACCTTGTCACATCATCCTTACATTACAACAAGCCTAAAGAAATTGTTGTCCTACTCACCTCATCCATATTAAATGTTAGTCTATCCCTTAGTCAATCCAAATAAAATTTAAAAGCCTTAGTCCACCAAACCAAATCCAATACTTGACCCCAAGTCCATGTCCATTCTCCAATCAACCTAACCTTACAACACTTTAGTCCAACCTAATTCCCATAAATTCATATCCTATATCCTTAGTCATCCAATCCACATTAGTCTAAACCACACTTCTATCCTAATCACTCCATCTGTTTTACACCTTAGTCCATCCCTTGTTCCATTCAAACCAATTATCTATCTACACAACTTATCCATAACAACCATTGTCATCCCAATCCATTACATATCCTAGCAATCCTTGGATAACTTAAATCTCACTTTTGGATCCTTCTTTAGTCAAAATCATCCCATCCATTATTTAGGACCCTTAATCATCCTAGGGCCTAAAATATAATCCTTGGGACCCTTAACTATCCAAGGGCTCATAATCCATCCTTTGGAATTCTACAACTATCCATGGATTCCAACCAATCTTAATCAAAACCAAAACATCCTTATGATTTGAAACAAGTGAGGTAGACACTTAATCCAAGTTAAGAAAAATCATCTATTCAAGTCATATATTCCTAATCATCATATCCATAAAAATCATCAATTTAAATTATATATCCAAGTCAAATCCAAAGCCATTCAAAATCCAAGTCACCTAAAATCTCAAACATCCAAACAATCCAAATCCTAGGACTTAGCCAAAATGATGGACCCATATCCAACACAAACAAAGCCAAAAAACACAATCAAAGGAAGGCCCAAGATCATAATCAAGGGTAAAGAAAACACCATGAACCCCTTAGATCAAATCCTCTTCCCAAATCAAGCCAAGCTTAATGACTATAACAGCCTTGTTAATCAACCAAGATATGACCCATATGATGATGATGATGACAACGATAAAAGTTTCATCGATCAACTAGAATATGAGCCCTTTGAGCATGATGATGGTGATGTCAACCAACCCAAATATGATCCCTATGATGATAATGATAGTATTAACCCAAACAAGCAAAGGTATGAGAGTCAGCCTTATCCCATCCTTGGCAAGCGAAACACCCTCATAGAGTCATGTCCCTCATCTCCTACATCCCACTCATTTGAATCCTCCAAATCATTGTCATTGAAGTCCTTCAACTTCTCCACCTCCACTAAATCTCCCAAATCATTCACATCCACCTCCTCCTAATCATTGTCACTCAAATATTTTGAATCCTTCAGATCCTTTAAATCCACCAAGTCATCGACATCTTCCATTTCATCCACATCCTCATCCAAATCCTCTACCTATCAAAAATCCACCCATCCTTGGAAATTTGATTGGTCTAATCCATCTACTAAAGACTTTGTCCATGCACTAATCGCATGGGATAAAAAACAAACCAACAAATCCAAGAACTCCATTTTCACAATACCATCATGCACTCCAGCACCTATCAAGATCACCCAAGAGCCTCCTAAATCCATCATTCCTACATGTCTAGCTATATGGGAAAACAAAAACAAATGCTACTCTTTTCAAAAGTCCATCAAAACCCTCAAATCCCAAATCCATAAGCATAAAAAATCCCTCACCCATTCATGTGCTCAACTAAAAGAGTCTATCCTTACATTAATTTCTAATGGTGATGTCAAATAAAAACAACACTCCTCCATTGTGTCATCCAAGAAAATTAGGCTATGTCAAAAACTTGTTCACAATCATGCTCAACCATGTTCCCATCCAAATCAAAACCAAGGCATCCCAACTCATCCTATTCATAATCAATACCAAACTATCCATGTTAATCCTCTCTATGATTGATATATTATCTATGATCAAGAGAACCAAGTTCATTCCCTCGTCCAAATTTATCTTGTCCATGATCAAGAAATCCACAATAATCCTATCCATCTTCCCACAACATCCACTTCCCATATGAGACACTAGTCCCCATGAACACATAGATAATAAAGTAAATGACATTGATCATATCAAACATATCAATGAGCAAGTTACCATTGACCATTCCAATAATCAAGGTACATCAAGCACAAATAATGATCATGGCACAACAAGTGTACACAATGAGAAAGTACAAGCATCCTATCAACTAGGATCTGCCACCTTCATTAAGTCAGGACTTCTCAAGTGGATGGAACAATAGAAAGTTCTAATGGTTCCTAGAAATACATTAATGGGCCAACATCATGTTTTCAACACAAGTATCCTATCACAAATCAAATGTGTCAAATCATGGGTTAAAATAGAAAAGGCTTGGGCCTTCATGAGTAAGGAATCTTAGAACTTGTACAAATATATGCCAATCATGGACATCAAGGCATTGGATACAAGCTATCTAGTGAAGTTAGTGATCCTTTGGTGAGTGTTGGGGCAACTTCATCCAATGCAAGCATCAAAATAGAGGCCATTCATATCCCCTCCAACAATCTTGTTGCCACTAACCCTTTCATCCCCACCTTGAACCATCTCATAGACCTTCACCTCACACATCCTAAACCCATTGATTTGGACTAACACGCTTATACATTGCATCAAGAAAAGAGTCACATCAAAGTAAAGGACCAACATCAAGCACTAAATAAAAACAAGCACTAAATAAAAACAAGCAAAAAATAAAAACAAAGAAAAAGATCCAAGTGAATCCAAAAGGCAACATGAACTCATAAATCAAAAGAGAAGCCAAAAAGTGATATGGCTCTCAAAGCAAAGTGAAGCACTAAATCTGATCAAACAAAGATGTCATAAGGATGCAATCAATCAATATCTGTGCATTTCATATAATAGGTGTCCACCTTCCAACTTGCACAAGAATGTTGGTCCTAATCATCATCCTGATCCAAAATCTACACCCCCTAATCCACCATCCCAAATATGGTGAGTCAAGAGTCCTCAAACCCAATCTAAATCTCCAATCTATCCATGTAAATCCCATAAACCTGAATCACCTACTTCCACATCCAACATCCCCCATCCAAATCTAAAATCATGCCTCACATACAAGAACTTGAAACCCCAAATCCGTTGTATCTTAGCAGTGACATTTTACCATAAGGGCTATGATGGCACCCTATTGAGATGTGTTCATTTCGATAAATCCAATCCAGCTATCCAAGAGCATCACAACACTTGTGGATTGTACAAAAGTGGAATGATCTTAACAAAATAACTATGCCATGCAGGGTACTATTGGCACGTCATGATAGAAGCATCCATGATGGGTACATCAAATCGACAAGGTCTTGATACTTGGAGCAACACATTTGAAAAAAAATAAAAAAGTTATGAAAAAAAAATCCAAAAAATAGTAAAGAGAAATAAATCCGTCCAACGATGAAAACCACTTTTGTAGCTCCTTGGCAAGTACCATGATGAAAACCCATTCATGGACATTATGAGTAAAATCCATCTATGTTTACCATTGCACTTGGGGGCAAGTTGCCTCATCCATTCCACCATCTAGATATCCATTCCATCACATCCATCCATCATATTTACATGATCCATTTATCATATTGAATCCATCCTCCCTTTGATCTTGATACAGACTAGGGGCAAAACCCTAAAACATGCTTGGGCACACTCTTGACATGACCATCCTTTGGCTACACACCATCTAATGTCATGCCATCACCTACATAACATTATCCAACCTTGTATCTTAGATAAAACAAGTCATCTCATTGTGATATGGTCCTTGGCAATAGCCCCCTACATCCATCCATCCATTTGTCTCTTCTTTGTCTCACCTTATCTCGTATCACTCCATCATTTCATCTGATCCACTTCCATCCATGTCTCTAGGCTTAGCTTTTTCCCTTGCCATTGGTTCCACCATTACAAAAGTAGCCACAAGCAAATGCTTACCCAAGCATAATCCCAATCTAACATACGATCCCAAAAAACATCTCATCCATGTGCAAGCTCTCCAAATCCATGAAAGTCTCACCCAACACCCTACACCCATCCAAAACATCCATAGGTTTTGTTCCCTATCTCACTACAAGTCATATTTATTTCTAACAAATAATCCAATTATCATCATTGGGATATATCGTTTCCAATCCTCGTGTTGTTCTCATTGTTAACAACACTATCCTCTCATTGTTCTTATCATTAACAATGCCATCCACATCATCAAAAGATCAATTCATGGCTCATAGCTCGACTAGGGGCAAAATCTAACCCTACCCCATCCTTTTATCCTCCATCCCGGACCAAACATCTACTCCACTTCCATAACTCCCTTTATCCACCTCATTATCATTTCCCTCCCTCCATCCACCTTATAATCATCCCATTGGCTTTAGCATATAACTGGATACCATCTCAAGTGTTTTCTTGTATGATCTTTGATTGATTGTCTGCATTTTTTTGTGTTTGTGTTTACCATTTATCTACTTTATCTTTTGCATCTATTTATATTTGCATTTATCATTTGTCTGTTTGTGTGTCTGTATATCTTTTGTTTTATCCTTTGTATTTATTTATGTTTATATTCACGTTTCTCATTTGTCTATTGTATGTTTATATATCTTGTGTTGTATCATTTGTATCTGTTTTTGTTTCGTTATCGCTTCATAGTTCTAGTGCTGCATACAACACACCTTCACGGTCACCATAATCATTATATTATGGTGTGCCCTGACAACATGCCCTTTGGATCACTATACTATTTGTGACTTGTTGTTTTCCCATTTTCCTTTTCACATATGGTGCATCATTATCATGGTTCATTATATCATGATGCATACTGCCATTGCTAAAACAAATAATAGGTTACTCTTTGCAAACGATGTTACTTTGACAACATTGATCCTTCACCAATTTTCCACTATACATAATTCATCTATTTTATAGACTCCTCATTTCCTTCATTCATTTTTCACTATCCACAAATCTTATTCCATCATACCTGCACTAAATACTTGAGAGACATCATAATCAATTGTGTACACCCGTGACATCTAGAACTATCTAATCCTTTAATCCAAGTGAAATCAATCTGCATGTCCAATCCTTTTCCATCATCAAATCTATATCAATAGCACATACATCACCAAAATATGATTTCTCTCAAGTCACCCTTTTCTCCACAATGACACATCTCCTTAATTTCCCTTGAATTTTCAAGAGACCCCTTGAGCCCTATTTTGCTCGATGACTCTCTTGAGGGGGAATCACCTCCATCATTATCCCTATTCTTCTAAGCTTTGGGGAAACTTGCCACCAAAGCTCCACTTCATCTTACTTTTTATTCTTCTTTGACACAATGCCACTTAATCGTGACATTGTATCAAAGAGGGGCAAATATAGTCATCTAAATTTGTCCTAGCACAATGCACAACCTTATTTTAAATTAACTAAATGATCAAATTAGTTAATTTACCTCACTTAATGTATCTCACTTACTAATTAAATAAACTTATTATTTAATTAGCTAGTTTCTCCCTCACACATAATTAAATAATTCTATTATTTAATTATCCACCTTTTCCACCTCACATAACACATGGCTATTTTCTCTCCAACATGTTTCTACCTTTTTTCTAAACTAAAAGACACATGTTACAAATTCATGGCACATGTCTATTTTCTCTCCACTTCATCTCCACCTTTTCCTAAATCAAAGGGGACACAAGTTGCATGACTACAACAAACCCTCCTCAATCCTAGGAAAATCCTCTCATGAATCCTCCACTGTTGATCTTCTCATACATCCTCCATCATTGATCTTTTTCCTTAAAAACCTATAAATAAGAGCCTCATGCTATCCATATGTATTTTCATCCATATTTGTGCTAATTATATGTTGTCGAAATAGTAACTATCTTTCACTTATGCAATATAACTTTTCTTTTGGGCCATTAGTTTGAGTTGTGTACTGATCATCATAGCCTTGAGTACATATTTATGCAGCCAAACATGACCATGCATTAGTGGTGGTAGATAGATTTTCTTTATGAGTATAAATTTGATATGGAATACATTAGAGTGAAGGAGAATATTGTTGTAGATGCCTTGGGCATGAGGTCTCAACTTTATCCCTAATCATGGACTTCAGGAGTCACATTTTAGAGAAATTTCTAGAGGATCCTTGGTATTAGGAGGTTCATGGAGAGGTAGATTCTCAAAGGGCCTAGATTGGGTCCCAAAATAACTAATCCGAATCCCTAGAACACTTATTCACTCTGAGGCCGAGGATGATGTCAAGGAAGTGAAATGGGAGGTTCATCAATGGGATGAAGGTGATTAAGGGCCAACTGGTAGGAGTGGGTATGCTCCTCTACACTTCTAGTTCAAATAGACCATAGATGGTATTCCGAGAGGTATCCCTAAGAAAGGATTAACTATCATGCAAAAAATATATATGGGCCAACAACAAAGGCAATGATACTCAAAATGCTATGAACTAAACCTTCTAACTGTCACTAATTTAGACAAAGCTCATCGCTTCAAATAACCTCTCTTTTAAGTTGAAAACATCATCATTGTAGCAGTGCAAGATGTGGGTATACATGCATGTTCTGAAAAGATGAAACATGATTGTTGTCTAAAGAATACACCCTGACTTCAACGCAGAACATGGATGCATACAAAACTATAACTACACTACACTTGGTGTGTTTGTTTTAATTTTTAATGAGTTTGGGTGATCACAAGCTTCTCAGACCGGTGCCTATCGATTGGGCTACAGAGTTTCACATTTATCAAAGAAAAACACTAATAAAAAGGGTGTATGGCTGCCTATCTGATAGATTCAGATGCACAAAAATCAATATCAAACCATGAAAATACTTATTAATCCAACACCATACAACATTCATCCACATATAACTTTGAAATGACCATTTCAAATGCTTGAAATGGATTAAGAACTGTCATATTCATTCAAATCAGAAATTACATTCATACCACAAAATATGATAAGAGAAAACCCTAACTGCACTGGTTTTCCTGAAAGAACACTTACAACAGTGGAGAAAAACAAAGAATGATATCAAAATTACAAAATAATCCACATACACCTTTGTCAAATGCTTCCTAAAGAATTGAAACTGAGCAATAGATGAAACCCTAACCGCCTTGGATGCCCATCACCTATAGAGAGAAATTTTGCCCAAAATGACCAACCCATATAACATCTCTCAATCATATATATAGCATTATTTTCACCTGCATTCTAGGCGGGAGAAAACTACCCTACCAACCACCATTACTCCCTAAAATTAATCTGACCTACCTTGCCACCAATTTGTACAATATCTTCAATTTTGCATTCATGGCGGCTAGGGAGTAGATGGGCAGTTTAAAGTATAATACATGTTTGAAAAATGTGTGTAAAGCTGTTACAACACTTTAAAATATTTTAAACTAACCTAAAAATATTCTAAACTATTAAATCTACTACATGCTTTACATTACATTTGAATTTCATATTTGATCTTTACATTTGATTTTTAATTTGCCTTATCGGTGCATCTCTTTTGTCATGAACCTTGGAATCATCTTCTCCCTTCCTCTCTATCTTTTCTTCCTTGTTAGTGGCACACCTCATCGGCAAACCAAAAAATTGGTGAACTATCTGCTAAATCTTTGTTTCTTTTGTTTGTCTCTTGTTGATCTTTCCCTTTGTCGGTGATTTGGCCAGTCGGCAAACCTTTCATTTTGCAAACCACCCACTTTGCCAATGAAGACTTCATTTCTCTCTTCATCTTTGTTTTCTTCTTGGTCGATGAGTTCACCTATCAGCAAACTTGGCGATCAGCAAATTGGCAGGTTCGCGAACCGCCCTTTTCACCAACTAACACTTTGATTGTATTTCCTTAGAAAAATTCTTCCATTCTACTTGTCAACGACTTGGGCCATCAGTAAAAATTCAAACTGGCGAACTTATCAGCAAGTTCGCAAGTTTACAAACTAGCAATTCGTTGATAAAGACTTTTAGACTTTAGAAATTTTCTAAGGAACACCTAACGACTTGAGGGATTTTTCACTAAGAATTTTTATGAATACCCATGCAAATTGACTCAAATCGGGTATAAATGATGGGTTAGATAGCAAAGGCACAAATTAGGATTTTTTGAAGATGAAACATTTAGACAAATTCTAGAAATTGACCTACACTAAAAGTCTCTGATCGGATATAATCATATGGGCACAAAGGGGCATACATAAGGATCTTAACAAATTTTGCAATTTTGAGGCATGGAAAATAGGAGTCCCAATAGTGGCTCTAGTTGGGGATGTGTTTCAAGATTTGACACAACGAGAATCTTAGATCTCCGGGGTAGACCAAAAACACCAAAAATAACACACAAGAACGGAAAAACAAACACCATCAAGACCAACAATGGTCAAGACTGCTTGAGGTCAAAATATAACAGATAGAACTTGACTTCACCATTCAAAATTCAAAAGAAAACATTATTTATGAAAAGTAATGCTTTAAATGTTGATCGTGAATGGGCAGCTCCATGAGTTCTCCTTCTAGAGTCATCAAACGGTAGACGTTGAGCTCAAACTTCTCAATTACTTCATATGGCCCAAGCCACAATGGATCAAACTTACCATGCTTCCCTTTATCTTCAGATTTTGCATCCCAAAGGAGGACCAAGTCACCAATTTGAAAATCTCTTAACATAGTGTTCTTATTAAATAAACACTTCATTTTCTTCTTATGATTCAAGTTTTATCATGTGCATCTCTTCTCTGCTCCTCTAACTCATTCAACTGCATGATCCTGTAGGACATTACATCACACTAATCTTCTTCTATATCCTACAATAACTGATAGATCAGTAATTGGGAATTCTCACCTCTACTCCATACACCAGTTCAAATGGGCTTCTACCAATAGATCTTTTGAAAGTTATTCTATCAGCCCATAGAGCATATTTCAAACTCGCATGCCACCTTTTCTTATTCTGATCCAATATTCTTTTTATGATCTTCATTAGGCTTCTATTACTTGATTTAGCCTATCCATTACTTAGGGGGTGATAGGGGGACGAATGTACGAGGTTTATACCAAACTTAGAACACATGTTGAGCATTTCTTGAGACCTGAAACATATTTCATTGTCTGCCAAAATCCTAGCTAGCACTCTAAACCTAGTTATTATATTGTTGACTATGAAATCAATAACCACTTTGGAAGTTGCATTACAAGTGGGGACTGCCTCTACCCACTTGGTGAAGTAATCAGTGGCCACAAGGATCCACTTAAATCCATTACTAGATTTTTCCTATATTTATCCAATGAAGTCAATTCCCCACTATTGGAAAGGTGCATCAACTGCGAGGGGCAAAAGGGGTAGTGCTCCAGCAAACTTCAACTTACCAGAAAACCATTGGCAAGCATCACACTTTCTTATCTTTTGCACTACATCCTTGAATAAAGTAGGCCACCAATATCCAACTCTAAGGATCTTATGGGCAATGATCTTAGTCTTGAAGTGTCCCCTGCAAATTCCATGGTGACATTCATTCATTACGTTTTTAGCTTGCTCTTGATCCAAACACTTGAGCAATACACCTTCTTGATTTCTCCACATCAGCTCATTCTGGAACATCGCGTACCTTTGAGATCTCAGCTTGAGAGTGCTTTTATTATTCTCATCCATACATGGTGGATAGTTCATATTTTCAAGATAGAATATGACATCCTTGTACCATGCATCATCAATTAATCTGCAATGAGGAGCAACTTCTACATTTATTTCATTTACTTATGTTGTTTCAAGATTGGAATTAGCCATCAACTTAGCTAAACCTTGGCCTCTAACTAATTTTGTCACCTGTATATCCATGTCATATTCTCGGATCCTATTGATCCATCTACATCTTTTACCTAAAGCTTCCTGTTGCATAAATATATATTTTACTGTTGTGTGCAGAATGTATGCTATGGTTTTCGCACCTGTGAGATAGGATCTAAATTTTTTTACAGCCTTGACCACTACATAGGCATGCTTCTCCATATTTGAATAATTTAGTTCAACAACCTACAAGGATTTGCTAAAGAATCCTATGGGCTGCTCAAATCCGTTCTTATTCTTTTGCAATAACATGACAACAATAGTGTAGTATGAAGCAAAAGAGAAGAGATGAAAAGGCTTGGAGTAATCTAGACTTACCAAAATAGGTGCATCCTTGAGAGCCTTTGTTATGTCAATAAAAGCTTCAGTTGGTTCCTTGCCCCATGCAATAGACTACACCTTCTTGAGCATCTTGGAGATTGCCTTGGTCTTCTTAGTAAAAATAGGGATAAATCACCTCACAAAGTTGATTTGTCCAAAGAAAACTAGACACCCTTAACAGATTTAGGCTGAGGAATAAGGTCAATGGATTTAACTCTTTTAGGATCTATTCTAACACCATCCTTTGACATGATATGTCCCAGTAGCTTACCTTCTTCTACTCCAAACTGACATTTCTTGGGATTCAAAGAAATCCCATACTCCAAACATCTGTCAAAGAACAATTCCAAATGCTTGCAATGATCTTTCCTGTCCTTGGAGAATGCAGTGAGATCATCTTGGCATACTACCATGATTTCATCAATAAGGCCTACAAAGACAACATCCATTGCTCTCTGAAACGTTGATCCTACATTCTTCAATCTAAATGGCATCCTCAAATAGACATAGGTTCCCCAAGGAGTAGTGAATGTTGTCTTGTACTATTCTGACTCCTTGACCAACACTTGGTTGTAACCTGAGAACCCATCCATCATAGACATCAGTTATGAACCAACAACCCTTTGCAAAAGATGATCCATACTTGGAAGAGGATAGTTGTCCTTAAGGGATTTGATGTTCAAATTTCTGAAGTCTACACACAATCTAATCTCCCCATTCTTCTTCATCATTGGGACAAGATTAGATACCCACTCAAAATGTCTAATCAGTTTTATAATACCTCCATCTCTTAGCTTTTCCAACTCTTGTTGCATTTTAGGAGCTATTGTGGGATTTATAGGACTTTGTTTTTTCCTAAAGGGTTTTGCATCAGGCTAAAGGGGAATGGTATGTTGAAATAAATCCTCCTTATATGCCTTTAATTCATCTTAAGACCATGCAAAACACTTTTTGAAGTTTCTTAGCAAAGTAATTAGTATTTTCTTTTCATGGGATTTGAGCCGCTTACCAATATAAACCATCCTAGGTGCCTCCTGAGTGTCAAGGTTAACACCTTCAACATTGTCCTCTTCAACTGGTTTACCTTTGCTTTTCCAACGATCAACATTATCAAACATCTTTTCAAGTGCAACCAAACCCTTGGGAATAGTATTTGTCTTCAGTTGTACCACTTCATTCCCAAACAATGTTTCCTTGCCATCTTCTACCTCTATCATAGGCTGCCAATCAATTAACTAATTGTCAAACTCGTCTAGGAAATTGAGGAAATTGTAAATTTGATTATTGTCATTGAAAACTTGCCAACTGTAAATGATGTCAGAGATTGTTGGCCTTGTAAGTATTTCAAAAACATAATGACCATAAGAAAAATTTGACTGAAGGTCAAATTTTGAAGCAGTTACAACCAAGGAATTTGCCTTCTCATTTTTAATGCTTTGAACCCATTCAATTCCAATAGCATCAAACAGTTCTATAGTGTCCCACACTACATTCATGTATGCCCTTAACCTATTGTCCTTGGCAACATACACATTTCTAATCTACTGCAAAACTAGCTTTGAATCACCATAGATCTTCAAGCACTTGACTCCATGCTTATGAGAAACATTTAAACCTAACAACAATGCCTCATATTCAACTATGTTGTTAGTGTACTGGAAATCAAACTTGAAAGAAATCCCAAACTGTTCTCCATCTAGTGCTATCAAAATAACACCAGCACCTGAGCTGTCCCAAGAACAAGCACCCTCAAAGTATAATGTCCATAACACATTTTCATCATGGACAAGAGCAACAATCTAAGGTAGATCAACACATAGCTTATGCTCATTGTCATCACAAAACCCCATAAAACAATCAATGTCAATGTCAAAGAAGTTTACTTCTTCATTGGTTTTTTAACGATCTTCTATGTTTTGGTCTTCTACCTTCTTTTCCCGGTAAAGCTTTACCTCAACACCATGGACCGGAATGGTAGCATATGGTAGATCCATCTAGATACTTCCACCCATGGAGGATGCCCACTTTATAGATAACAACATACCCCATTTAGCAAGGCAATCCACAACAATTATATCCATCAAAAAGGACTTGTCTGGTACCTATGCATCTAGTTGAACATAAACATCTTTGACAAGACCAATCATATTTACTTCTCTTGAGTCCATAGAAAAACATTTACCAAAAGACTTGGAGACCCTCAACCCCAAATTGTTCATGATTTTGAATGGCATGACATTGCTAGATGCTCCAAAATCAAGCATACAATTATGTAGTAGCCATCCATTTATGATCAGTGTGGTGTAAAAAGGATCCACACCCATCTGACTATTCACCATAGATGACCCCAAATAAACCTCAATCGTTTCATCATCCTTAGGAGGAGAAACAATGGGCTGTATAAGTGTATTGGTGGCGATGATAAATGAGACAACCCTATCCCTATGCTCAGGAATCCTAAGAGCCTCCCCTAACGGTAGTGAAATTCTGATTTGACTTAACATCTGGGTCGTGTCAAAGGGATGATACAGAGGTAGAGGGATGTCACATAAAATTGTAACATCGTTTGCTTTAGGAATATAAGGTATCAATTGACTAGAAGAAATATCCATACCTTTTACCTCCTCACCTTTTCTCTTCTGAGGTTCAGTTGATGCTTGAGGCTAGATCTCCTAGGCATCATCTTTTGACTTGTGAGTATCAATAATAGGTACAACAGCTAGTTTGACCACTTGTGCTGGAACCTTTTGTACATATTTCTTTTTTGTGGATGTTGGTTGTTGGAATGCAACCTTCTTCTTTCCAAATGCTTTATTTGGAAGATCTCCACCTTTTGCCTCAACATTCACCTTTTCTTTCTCCTCTTTGTTTTCAACTTTGCTCCCAACCTTATTCCCAGCTGTGTTTGTAACAGTAGTACCTTGCACAGGGACATGCATGTTCCTGAGTTGGTACCCACCCTGGACTTGCATAACAACTACATCGATCAAGGCCCTCATATCTTCTCTAGATGGTTTGGACTTGTACTTCTGGTGTATGAGATCCCTCAAATGTTCAAAATCATGAGCTGCCAACTGATATCTCTTCGGAACATCACTATATTCACCTTGGAAAATATAATCATCCTCTTTAGGGCTATCATACTCATCATTCTTATCAAACTACTCATAGTCATTAGTGTCAAACTGGTTTATCTCACCCTCTTCATAATACTCAGTTGCACCCTCTTTGTTTGGAAACTCCTCTCTGCTCATTGAATGATCCACTGCACAATTGGTTGGATCATGGGGAAGAAAACATGTTTGGCACCATGAAGAAACCTCTTGAAAATTGATTTGATCCTTTCTCAGTGGATCAGGTGTGTCTCTTTCAGGTTGTTTGAAACTGACCTGCTTGGGGGCTACATGTCTGTCATTTTGTTGTGGTCTCCTAGACCAATCAATATTGTATGGCCTATTATGTAGTCATTGACCTTTGTTGAAATGTGTTGCAGCACCTGGTGGAGACAACCCTTTCTCATTTCTTGAAACTTTGTAGGACAAGTCTTTCATGATCCCCATAAGTTTATCTAGTTTGTCTTCAGTTGTGAGGGGCTTGTTGAAGGATAGTTTTACATCAGATTTTTTAATGTGCTTCCCTGAAGCGCTCATGTTGCTTTCAATGTTAATGGATGTAGCACATGCTTCTCTTAATGTTTGTGGACTCTTGTCCCTCAAACAATAACCAATCTTTGAGTCAAATGCACCACAATACAACACCAAACACATAGACTCATTAGGTCTCATATGAGGAGGTACCTTTCTCATAGTCATGACAGAGTGGCTGTTAAAATCAACTACTATCTCATTTAGTACCTTTTTGATAGTTGTGAGTTCATGGATGCCAAACTTTGGGTCAATCATATCCCCATATTGCAATCAGAATACCCTCATGAACTCCTCCCAAGAGTCAATACTATTATCTGGGAGAACCTTGTACCATTCTTTGGCACTTTCTTCCAATGAGTGTACAAATAATTTCATCATGACATCCTCATCCTCAATTTCATACTCATCAGTGACATTAATAAAATGTCTAAGATGCTCTTCACCTGTGACAATATTAATGCCTTAGAACCTAGGAATCTTTCCTCTAATCTCATTTTGAATTAGATTGGGAAAATCAGGAATGCCAAAGAAATCGAGTTGTTTATACCTTTCAACTCCCAAAGGCTACCTTAGTGGAGGAAATATTTGTGCTTGTCTTTGTTGTACAGGCCTAGGGTTTTGAACAATGCCATACTGCGAATTCACTTGATTTTGTGGTGGTTGATTGTGAACATTTTGAACATGGGCATGATTTATTTTGCTAGTTATACTGTTGATTTTGGGCCTACTATTGTGCATTTTGATTTACCTGGACCTGCGGGGCAAGTTGAGCTTATTATTGGTCAAGTAGGCCCTGTACCTCTCTTTATCTTTTCTTGATATGATCAAGTAAGTCAAGCTCATCCTAGAGAGTCCTTTCCCTTTATTCAACATCAGGTTGCTCCTGTTGATCTTCCTCATTGGGAATGTTATCATGTCGGCCTCTGAGTGATCTTGTCAGATAAGTAGGATAATGAGTATTTTGAAATGTCTCTTCATTCTCAATGGGCATTCTAAATCCTCTCAAATGTGCATCATGAGACTCGTCTCTACTTCCTCTACCAACAATGTTCTCATTTCTTCAAACATCATACTCATTTCTATTCATCCTTCTATTCATTCTGAGTATGTTCTTTACAAAGTACTCAAAAGTACGTTGACACTAGCTCCTAAAATCATCAAATATATCATTTTTGTGAGAGGTACCTACATGATCTTGGGCATTCAATGGAGGCATCACATTAGGGTTTCTTTCCCTCCATCTACTCCTATTTCCTGCACTGCTAGAGGACTCATCACACCCAGGCTATTCCTGGCTTCTTCCTCTATTCATTGTGAATCTATTTTCTTTTCAAATTGCAATTAGTTTCTGGGTTGTCAAAATAGAGTTGCCACTTCCCCTACTGGGAAGAAACATTTGAACTAACATTGTATCTCAATACTGTAGAAACTGGAAGTAAATTGATTCTATGTTCCCCGATAATGGTGCCAATTTGTTGGCGTAAGTTAACAGAAGGCCAAACTTACCCAAACACACTGAAATGCAAACTACAGACTTACTGTTACTAAGGCCTTAAAATTTCTCAACCTTTCAATTCGTCCCTGGCAACGATGCCAAAATGTTGGTGTAAGTTGACAAGATGCCAAACTTATTCAAACAATGCATAATTATAGAAGTCTGTTACTAAGGCATTAAAATATTTCTAGCTGCCTAGACCTGACAATGGCTAAAGTGACTTTATCCTTGACAACGACACCAAAATGTTGGGTCCCAAAATAGCTAATCCCAATCCCTAGAACACTTATCCACTCTAAGGCCAGGGATGTCATCAAGGAAGTGAAAAAGGGGGGTTCATCAACAGGATGAAGGTGATTAAGGGCCACCTAGTAGGAGTTTATGCTCCTCTACAATTCTAGTTCAACTAGACCATCAAGGGTATTCTGAGAGGTATCTCTAAACAGGGATTAACTATCATGCAAAAGATATACGGGCCAACAACAAGGGCAGTGATACCCGAAATGCTATTCCAAACCTTCTAGCTGTCACTGATTTAGACAAAGCTCACTACCTCAAATAACCTCTAGTTTAAGTTGAAAACATCATCATTGCAGTAGTGCAAGATGCGGGTATACATGCATGTTCTGAAAAGATGAAACACAATTGTTGTCTAAAGAGTATACCCTAACTTCAACGCAGAACATGGATACATATAGAACTATAACTACACTATACTTGGTGTATTTGTTTTAATTTTTAATGAGTTTGGGTGATCACAGGCTTCTCATACCAGTGCCTATCCACTGGGCTATAGAGTTTCACATTTATAATCAAAGGAAAACATTGATAAAAAGGGTGTATGACTACCTATCTAATAGATTCAGATGCACAAAAATCAATATCAAACCATAAGAATACTTATTAATCTAGCACCATACAACATTCATCCACATATAACACTGAAATGACCATTTACAAATCTTGAAATGGATTAAGAACTGTCATATTCATTCAAACTAGAAATTACATTCATATCTCAAAATATGATAAGAGAAAACCCTAAATGCACTGGTTTTCTTGAAAGAACACTTACAGTAGTGGAGAAAAACAAAGATTGGTATAAAAATTACAATATAATCTACATACACCTTTGTCAAATGCTTCCTGAAGAACTCAAACTAAGCAATAGATGAAGCCCTAACTGCCTTGGACGTCCATCACTTGTAGAGAGAAATTATGCCCAAAATGACCAACCCATATATAACATCTCTCAATCATGTGTATAGCATTATTTTCACCTACATTCTGGGCAAGAGAAAAATACCCTACCAACCACCATTACTCCCTACAATTAATCCGACCTACCTTGCCACCAACCTGTATAATATCTTCAATTTTGCATTCATGGCGCCAGGGAGTAGATGGGCATTTTAAAGTACAATACCCGTTTGAAAAGTGTGTGTAAAGCTTTTACAACATTTTAAAATATTTTAAACTAAAAAATATTCTAAACTATTACATCTACTACATGCTTTACATTACATTTGACTTTCATATTTGATCTTTGCATTTGATTTTTAATTTGCCTTATCGATGCATCTCTTTTGTCACAAACCTTTGAATCATCTTCTCCCTTCCTCTCTATCTTTTCTTCCTTGTCGGTGGCACACCTCATCGACAAACCTGAAAATCAACGAACCATCTGCACTTCATTTTTGTTTCTTTTGTTTGTCTCTTGTTGATATTTCCCTTTGTCAGTGATTTGGTTCATCGAAAAACCTTTTGGTTCGTGAACCACCCACTTTGCTGACGAAGACTTCATTTCTCTTCATCTTTGTTTTTTTCTTGGTCAGTGAGTTTGCCTATTGGCAAACTTGGAGATCGGTGAACCGACAGGTTTGCGAACCACCCTTTTCACCGACTAACACTTTGATTGTCTTTCCTTAGAAAATTTCTTCCATTCTACTCATCGGCAACTTGGGCCATTGGCAAAAATTCAAACTAGCAAACTTATCGGCAAGTTCACAAGTTCGTGAACTAGCCGATTCACCGATAAAGACTTTTAGACTTCAGAAATTTTTTAAGGAAGGAACACCTAATGTCTTGAGGGATTTTTCACTGAGAATTTTTATGAATACCCATGGAAATTGTCTCAGATCGAGTATAAATGATGGGTTAGATAGCAAAGGCACAAATTACGACTTTTTGAAGATGAAACATTTAGACAATTTTTGAAAATTGACCCACACTAAAATAGTCTCTGATCAGATATCATCATATGGGCACAAAGGGGCATACATAAGGATCTTAACAAATTTTACAATTTTGAGGCATGTAAAATAGGAGTCCCAACAGGGCCCTTGTGGGCAAGTCTTTTGGCTATTCTTTCAAGTCCAATGGACTACTGTGACACCATTGCCATTTATGCATTCTTGTTTTAGGGGGTGTTTGCACTCTTGTGTTGTCTAAGGTACATCAACAACCTTATTCAACACATCTTGGTGTGAAGAAGATACTTTTTGACCATCAATGATTGTATTAGTGGGCAAGGACGAGGCACGATAATGTAGGTTTTATTGCTAGATGCTTTGAGAGTTAAAGAGTGAAGGAAGAGTACCAACATCCTATAGGTCTTTTGTATGGACATGACATTATTGAGTTGAAGTGAGACACTATTTTTATGAATTTTAGCATTAGTTTTCTCAAATCTTTCTTTGGCATGATGTTATCATGGTGACAATAGACAAGTTGGCCAAAGTTATCCATTTTTCAACCATGAGAACATCCTATAGTGCCATGTTAGTGGCATGAACTTTTATGGAGGATGTCATTCACTTGCATGGAGTGTCTTGTAGGATAATTTCAAATCACGATCATTTGTTCACATCTTTGTTGTGGACGTCATTGCAACATGCATTGGGCACTTAGGTCAACTTTAGTTTAGCCTATCACCCTAAGATAGATGGATAGATTGAGTAGGTGAATTAGATTTTGGAGGATATGTTTTACATGTATGTGATGGGTTAGCAATTCGAGTGGAAGGAATACTTGTATCTCCTTAAGTTTTCTTATAACAATGAACACCATAATTCTCTTAGTGTGGCACCCTAGTTATTTATGGGTAGATGCAAAATGAATTGTTAAAGAAAAATCTTAGAAGAGAGATATGTGTATTTTTTGTTGAAACTCTATTTATCCCTTCCTAAGATTCATAATGTGATTTTGACATTCTTGAGTGTGGTAGGAATTAATAAATAGTTGAGGCTTGGACTATCTTTTCTTGTCCAAACCCTATTAAAAGGAATCTAGTGTTTGTGGTAAGAATGGATTAATTAAAAATAATTGGGTTCATGTAATAAACCATAAAAATATTAAGTGCAATATTATTTATCCAACTCTCTTAAGGATTTGATGATATTGCAATGCAACATTATTTGTCGAGCTTAAATATTTGACACTAATGTTCATGGAGAAACATTAATTGTAGATGGGTGCTTGCTCGATGATTTTACATCTAATAAAATCTATTTTATTCTACAAATGGAAAGAATGAAGACACTTCATGCCATAGGATTCCTTTCTCTTCCTCTTCTGTAATTGGATTAATGTGTGAGAATAATTTGTGATTGTGGAACCATGCTTGATTGTGTTTTTTCTTGAAGCTAATCTTGTGCTAGTGATGTGTATGTGATTGATAACCATGATCTTATATCCTAAGTCAAGAGGAGTGATTCCCTTGGGAATCACATGGTTAGGAGGTAGACACTACTATTGGTTTGTAGATGGAGCTATGATGAAATCAATTTGGAAGGCAAGGAGGATTTGTTAATTTATGTATTTACCTTATACATTTTGTATTTAAAAGTTTGAAAATTGTAATTATAAATAATCAAACTTTATCTTGTATTTGAATTGAGGATAAATTATAGATATTATTGTTGTTCTAATAGTTAAAGAAAAATTGTATTTAAATTTGAGTGAGTTTGGTGGTTTATGATTTGTGTTGAAACAGGAAAAATCTATGTGAAAATTGAAAGTTGTAATTTCATTATTTTGAGGGTTGGGCCTTGTTGTCCATGTTATTTGTGATCCAATGACCTATAAGGTAGGTCCATAGGATGTATTTACCTCTTGGAATGTCAGATTGTAGGTTTAGAGGCCATCAATTCCAATTTTAGAGTTTTGGGAACCATAAGTGTGCCCCTAGATCCTAATAACTTTTGGGAGTTGCTTTTTGACCATTTTGTATTCAATTTTAGTATGTGTTATTTTTGAAGGGCTAGGGAATAATATTAGGAAGCCATATGTAAATTTTTGTTTCTAGGAAAAAAATTTTGTTGTTGTTTTTGGAGCTTTTGTTGATGTGTCTAGGGTTTTTTAGATTCGTCTAAGGTTTTATAGAAACAATTGGCTTGTCGTAGAGGTGTCCTAGCTTGGAGCTTTTTGCTCAAAATTTCTCAACTATTTTTGTGAAAAATTAGCCTTCTTTTCTATGGTCAAATCCCAAAATGTATTTTAGTTTCCCTATTATAGCAAAGATTTACATTTAACCTTTGATGAGCAATTTCTGCCTTAAAAAGCATGGTGTGACTAACTTCTCTACACCATTGAAAATATCACATGATGCCTCATTTTTGTTTTGGGTATTGGAATGGTCTTAAGGATCTATTTTTATGTTTGGAATGATTATTTGTTTTTAGTCTTTCTGTCCTTTGTATGTGTATATATTTCTATGAAGGAATTAAATGGATCAATTAATTATTAGAGTAGAGGTTTATTCCCATTGTATAATATTGTTTACTTTGCGTATTTCATTTTTTCTTAAACAAGTAACTAGGTTAAGGAATTGTTCTTTTATTATGTTGTTTTGTGTGTATTGGTGATGGGTACAAGTATCTAATCATTAGTATAGGGTGAGACCCTATCTTACCTATTGTTATATGTGGATGTTATCTCATGATGGTTTAAGTCTTCACTTATGCATGAATGCTTTGGTGTGTCATTGTCTCATGTCACAACAATGTTGGTGCATTAGCATGCAATGTGACACATTTATGTTGAATTTGTTAATGTAAAAAAAATGCCAATTATGTTTTTATTCGTTAATGTCCTTAGTAAAAATTGGGCATTACACATAGGGGTTGTCAAGGAGTAGGGATGGTGATGATGAGTCTCCAAATGGATCCCATGAAAACATTAAGGTGATTCTAAATATGCCTTATATAAGTGCAAGAACCTTGTAAAGTTATGAAGATATTGTTTGATGTGTTTAAGGTTGTTTCAGTGATGGAAAATGAGTGTTTTGAACCTTAGAATTTTGAAAAATAATTATTTGATGATTGCTTTGAGTGTTTGAGGAATACATGGAATGTTTAGAATGATTTTTATGTTGAAATGTTTATAAAAACAATGTATGGGTAGTGTAATAGATGCTTATAGGAAGTTGCAATAATGCTAAGATAATGAATATACAAACCTTAGGAGGTTAAAAAATGGTGTTTTCAATGTATTCTATGTTCAAAAAATGAGTTACTATAAAAAAGAGTGACAAGTGTAATAGGAAAATGATGACTAAATGGTTTTTGGATATGTTTAAAATGTTAAGATGTTTGGACAACAAGTAGACTAACCTTTGAAGGTTGCAACAAAATGTATGGAGCAATATTTTGAACAAATTTGTGAACTATATTTAATAAGCCAAGAATTGTGGTTTTCAAAAAGTGGTTGTGATGTACTAAAATGACTGTCTAATGCTAGGATAGTGGTAAAAAGAACTAAAAATATCTCTTGAATGGGTTTGCAATGGTTTAATGGCTATCACACTATAGGACAACAAGATGAAAACCTTGGACACTCAACCTAATGTGTACAAATATGCTAATAATGTTTGTATGGCTATCCCAAATGTAGGAGTAGTGAAGTTATGACTATTTGAATGATATGCCCTTAACCCATTAATCATAGTAGGATATATCTAGCTCACTTGTGGCTAGCATAACCCTTAAAATTAAGTTATGGAATCATTTATAAAATCTTATATAGGTAATATGGTTAGCTCAGGTGGCATCTAAGGCATAAGTAGGGTATATATAGGAGGTAGTGAGTAGTAGTTCATCATCATATTGTGAATTCTATTTCTTGTTTAATACTTTTGGAGGTTTTCCCCCTCAAAGTGGTATTATTATCAAGCATTTACAAGTATTTGTTGTTGCATTCTTCTATTGTGCAAGTTATTTCATTACAAGTGGTATTAAAGCATGATCTTGGCATCTAGAAGACAAGAAACAAGGCAATTTTTTTAAAATTTGGGAGGTTAGATTGTGAAGCACGTGTCTCTCTCAATTTAGCAATTTTTTTCTACAAATTGGAGGGTTGGTCAAGGAAACATAGAAGCTCCTATAGTCTAGATTTGAGATCATTTGAAGTAATTTTGAAGGAGTTAAATATGAAATTAGGGTTTTCACCAAATTCACTCCCAAGAAGGTTGTAAATCAACAAATTTCTTGGAGAGTTTTTTATAAAAGTGAGTTCTAGGCCCAAGTAAGTTACAATAAAAGTTTCAAGTTATTTGGATTTGTTTTGTGAAAGTTATTGCAAAATTATTTTGGTTGCACCATGGTGGGGGCTTCAACAAGAGACAAAGGATGGAACCCAATCACTCCTAGGAAGACTCTTGATAGAGATAAACCAATAATAGAGATGGATCCCATAACCATGGGATATATAAAGGAATAAACCAAAAAGGTTAAGGAGGATATCAAAAGAAAAAAAAAAGAGGATTGGTAGAGTGTGTAAACAATTAACTTATATCCAGGGTTCTGTAGACTTCTAATAGGCAAATTCACACCACTAAACTTGGGATGCAAATGTGTCTTCAAAGGGATATGAAGTTTCTTATTTTTAATCTGATCTAAAGAAAGACCATCACACAAATAATTATATTTCTAACTTTAGGCACTTCATGCCAAGGATGAAGATGCATAAGTTTGATGGCAATGATTCAATGGATTGGCTATGACAAATGGGGTAGTTATTTTATCTTCATCATGCTCTATGTCAATAAAAGGTTGTAATGACATAATTATATTTGGAACTAGATTTATTTATTTGGTGTCATTGGCTATGTGATGAGAAGAAAAAAGAAGGGATGTGTTGTCACATGGTCTATTTTCCAAGACAAACTCACAACACATTATGGAAATACTCTTATGGATAGCTACTTCAACCAAATCACCAAATTAAGGCAAATAGGTAACAATCAAAAACTATACTCAACAATTCCAAATGCTAGCTTTAAGAGTGGAGCATGTTACAAAGGAAATTTTGAATGAACTATATCTAGGGGTATAAATGACCACATAAAATATGAGGTGTGCATGTTAAATCCAACTTATATATCCCAATCAATGGTTATGGCAAGGTAGGTAGAGGAAAAGATTTTGGCCGAAAAAAGGTAGGGGTCTGTAAGCATAAAGGAGAAGAGCTTTCCAACACAATCATTCCCTCAACCTACTAGACTGACTCCTTAGCAAATTAAAGAAAAAAGGGCCAAAGGGTTACGATTTAATTATGATAGCAAGTACAGTCAAGGACATAAATGTGTTGAGAAGAATTTGTTCTACATTTAAGGGCCTAGTGAGGAAGAAGAAGAGGAAGAAGTGTCAGAGGTTACCAATGAGCCAAATGAGAAATCGGAAGATACCCAACCAACTATCTCATATCGTGCACTTTATGGGATTAGCATCCCATAAACTATCAAGGTAATGGGTTTCTTGAAAAAAAAGAGCATCAGCGTTAATAGACTCAAGCAACACTCACAATTTTATCAATAAGAAGTTAACTTCTTATTTGAAGTATTCTATAGATATCTAGTTCCAGAATTTTAGGTCATGACTATAAATGGGGGTACAATTAGTTGTTTAGGAAAATGTCATAGCATTAAACTTTCCATGGGAGATTAAAAACTATATTGTCCTATGTTTTCTATCTCTATGAGTGCAACAAACATTGTTTTGGGAGTCTAGTTGCTTACTACATGGGAACAATTGAGATGAACTTCTAGGAGCTATTCTTGCATTTTCACTTAGAGGGTAGGAAAATGGAACTAAGAGATTTGTGTGCAAAGTCCCCTCATATGGTAAGCTTTAATCAAATGCAAAAAATGCCTAACAAGGGGGTAGATGGGTTTGTGGCCCAATTATTTTCATTGGAAGCACATCAATCAAAGGCTTCCACACCACCAAATCTGCAACTAGTTGTAGATAAACACTCAATAGTTTTTAAGGAGATGCCAAAAGAATTGTACCTCCTAAAAGAGAGCATGATCATGCCATTCAACTAGTACTAGGGAGCTTGCCACCTGATATCAGGCCCTACAAGTACCCATACATACAAAAAAGTGAGATTGAGAGAATGGTACAAGAGATTCTAGAGGTAGGTATTATTACACCAAGAGGCGTTCTACAATCACAACAAGGGTGGAGTTGATGAGCTAAAAGATTCCAAGATTCCGTGTAATTTTATAAGATTCCAATCTAAAAAAATAAAAAAATAAGATTTATATGCATGAGATTATTAAGATAGAGGATCATAATGAAACGCCACAATAAATACACCACTAAACCTCACACCACTCTCAAAGATGCTTTTACTATTTTAAACCAAAATGCAAACATTCTAGCTGGGAGTAATTTATAAATGCCAAGAATAAGAAATATATTTAATGGGAAATGAAACACTTGCAGCTGTCAGTAATTTATAAAAAAATAAAAAAAATAAAAATAAAAATAAAAAACCAAAAGAGAAATTGGAAGATATCTCTCAGCGTACTGTAGATTTTTTTTTTTAAATATAAATATACTAGTTAGGCATAGTCAAAGTGTACATTCCTCTATAGTGGTAATGGTGTGCAAGAAAGATGACACTTGGTAGGTGTGTCTTGATTATAAAGAGTTCAACAAGTACACCATAAAAGATAAGTTTCTAATTCTAGTAATTGATGATTTGTTAGATGAGCTTAATGGTGATATTTATTTTACCAAACTCAATCTTCATTCTAGTTATAATAAAATTAGAATTAGAGATGATGATGTACATAAGACAATTTTTTGAACCCATGAGGGCCACTATGAAGTTTTGGTGATGCCTTTTAGCCTCACAAATGCACCATCTACATTTCAAAGTTTGATAAACTCTATCTTCAATCCATTTTTGTAAAAAAAATGTTTTGGTATTTTTTGATGGCATATTAATAAATATCAAAACTTGGAAGGTACACTTGCAACATGTGAATTAGGTTTTGGACATTTTTGAATAGCATAAAATTTATGGTAAGTTGTCCAATTGTGTTTTTTTAGTCAAAGAGGTGGAGTGTCTAAGTCATTTTATTTCACATGAGGGGGTCAAGGTGGACCCTCACAAGATCAAGCTCATAGTGGAATGGAAAGTCCCTAGGACCCTCAAGAATTTCCATGGTTTCTTAGGGCTTACTAGTTACTATCACTAATTTGTAAAAAATTATGGCAGCATAGCAACACCTCTCACTACTTTATTGAAGAAAGATTTCATCCAATGGAATGAGGTAGTTGCTAGGGCATTTTGAGAAGATAAAGGAACCCATGTGCACAACTCTAGTTCTATATACCCCAAAAATTTAAAACCTTCATTGTGGAATGTGATGCTTTTAGGCATGGCATAGGAGTAGTACTCATGCAAGAGTAAAAAAGCCTAGCATTTGGGAGTCACCAACTCAAAGGTAAGAATTTTTTGAAGCCATTTTATGAGAAAGAAGTGATGACTATCTTGCATGTAGTTGAATAATGGAGACCTTATCTAATGGGATGACAATTTAAGGTAAAAACAAATCATGATAGTCTCAAATACTTCTTGGAACAAAGCTTTTCATCTAAAGAAAAAAATGGGTCACATATATGTTGGGATATGAAGTTTTGAGATCACATATAAGAAAGGAAAAGAAAATGTTGTGGATAATGCTCTATCTAGGAGGGATGAGCCTACATAGTCACTATTGTATGCCATTTCCATGTTGCGGGTAGATTGGGTGGATAAGGCACAAGAAGAGTGTGAGAAGGAATGGATACTCAAACTCTAATTGAAGAAATCCAATACGATGCAAGTGTGTCAAAAAAATTATATGGAAAGGAAATGCTCTATGGTACAGGGATAGGTTGTACCTACATAAGAACTCAACCCTTAAGTTTAAGGTTTTGGTATGACTACATGCTTCTCTAGTAGGTGGGCACTCAGGATTCTTGAAGACTTATCATAGAATCAAGCAAGATTTCTTTTGGGATGGGCTCAAAGGGGATGTCTAGAAATTTGTAGTAGAATGCATGGTGTGCAAGCAAAATAAAGTGGAGACAATTAAGACATTGGGTCTTTTGCAAACCTTATCTATTCCAAGATAAAGCAGGAAGAGGTATCCATGGATTTTATCACAGGTTTACCCAAGTCAGAAGGAAAAAATGGCATCATGGTTAGTGTGGATTGACTCATCAAATATGCACATTTTTATGCTTTGGCACACCTATTTGTAGAAAGTACTGTAGCAGCAACATTTTTTGATACAATTTAGAAGAACATGGGACTCCAAAAATCATGGTAAGTGGTTGTGATCCTATATTTACAAGGATTTTTAGACCGACTCATTCTCATGTTTGGGCACTCAACTTGCTTGTAACTCATCATATCATCCCCAATCAGATGGATAGATTGAAGTGGTCAACAAGTGCTTGGAGATCTATCTCTGATGTTTTATTTTAGACAAACAAGATGGATGGGTGCAATGGTTTCCACTAGAAAAATGGTGGTATAACACTTTTTTCCACACTTCATCCAAAATGTCTCCATTTTTAGCACTATATGGGTACCATCCACCATTAATCACATCTTAATTGTGGGCACACCTAAAGGTTAGAGTAGTTGAAGAACACATTAAGTACCAATGGGAGGTACTTTCTAGTCTTAGGGAGAACTTGGCAATGACACAGAAGAGAATGAAGCAACAAGTTGATCGACATGCAATAGTGAAAGGAATTTTGAAGTAGGAGATTAGGTCTTTATGTGATTATAACCATATAAGCATATGTCACTAAAATAATAGAAAAAGGATAACAAGATTGTACCCAAGTATTATGGCCCTTATAAGGTTTTATATAGGATTGGTAGTATGATATACAAATCAGAGTTGCATAAGTCAACAAAAATACATTTGGTCTTCCATGTTTCTTGCTTGAAGAAGGTTATCGAATAAAGAGTTTTAGCCTAGACTAAGTTATTAGAGCTTGAGGATGATTTTGGAACTTGATGGAATCATTCAAACATGCACTAAGAGGCTATAGATGAGGGCAATCACAAAGAATTTGATCAAGTGGAAGAATTCTTCTCTAATCAAAGATGCTATGTAGAAAAATGAAGATTTTGTACAAAAGCATCCACAATTGATCCATGTTAAGGACAACATTTCTTTAAAGAGGAGGGCATGCTACACCCTTAACCCATTGGTTGTATTAGGATATGTGTAGCCAACTTGTGGTTAGCATAACCCTTAGTTAAGTTATATAATTATTATGTAGTCTTATATAGGTAGTTTGGTCAACCCAAGTAGCATCCAAGGCATAAGTAGGGTATATAGGAGGTAGTGAATAGTAGTTCATCATCATATTATATATTCTCTTTCTTTTTAAAGACTTTTGGAGGTTTTTCGAAGTGGCCTATTAATTATTTAGCATTTGCAAGTATATCTATTATAATTCCAAGTATTTGTTGTTCCACTTCTATTGTGCAAGTTATTTCATTATATTGAAGACTTTAAGAGGCATGAATATTGGAAGAGCTTTGAAGCTCTTGAAGATTTTTGAAATAAAATAAAAGCAACAAGCAAGAATACTACACTAACACAAAATAATTACAATCCAATAACTAATAAATTTACTAATAAAACAAACTAATATTAAATGTCAAATTTAAATATTGAAACAAATAAACAAAAGAAATCTTGACCTATGATTGTGTGCCAAAGGCCAAGAGCAATTTGAAGTTGCTTTGATTTGAAAATTTGATGATCTTAGTCCTCAAGCCACACCATTCAATCCCATTTGCATACAATTGTAGATGAATACCTAGTGGTAAGGAAGAAGGAGAAAAAATAGCTAAGGAAAGGATTCACTAAATTCATTTGAAAGTTACAATGGGCTGCAATTTAATCAATTGAGTTGACAGAGGATTAACTAAAATATAATAATATACAATACAATTTATTTAGGTGTAGTGAAATGATGGTTGATTTCAAGATGGCCTTCAGGTTGAGTAAAATGCTATAAATTAATGATATTTTTATAAGTATACAAAACTACTTGTGGCTTGATGATTTTAGTCATGATAATAAAAAATAAATTGACTAACTCCTTTTTAGGGAAATGATTCAAAATCAAATGGTTGTCATTATTGCTATAATTATTGTGATGCCTCTCAAACTAGAATTAATAACAGGGGGCATTTGTTGGTTACTCCAACCTTATTGGCATCTTCTTCTTTTCTCATGGGAGGAAAATGTTATTCAAACCATGAATTTATTTATATCAATTATTGATTTTATATCAATTCATATCAATTGAAACTAATTGATATACAGTTATATCTATCAATTTATATAAAGATTGTAAATCAAATTATTCATCTCTATCAATTGATTTATATAGACTAAAGATTATAAATAAAATTTACCTATTTATATCAATTACTACCTATTTATATCAATTACTATAAATTTATATTAATTAATGAGCACCTACATGCTATCAAGAAAAGGCAAGTCTGCTTGCAATTGGCAGTCGAAGAGCTGGCGAAGAAACTGATGGTGGACCTTCCAGAGGACGACATTCCCCTATTTTCAGATTGTTGTGGTTCAGATGGTGATAGCAAAGATGAGGAGGTTCCAGCATCGAAGAACAATATAGTATGCAAGAATTGTAATTTAGTATGTTATGATGGGTCAAGTCTTGTGTAATTTTCCCTGTCCCCAATCATGTTTATTAAAAACTTGAACTTTGGTTTGTGCTGGTAGGGTAGCAATAGGGCTTTGATCATTTTGTGTTTATAGTAGTTAGGGTTAGAAAATATATAGCATGCTTGGTGGTTGATTACAGATGATCATGAATGGACTCAGGGCTTTGCCCGATTTTGATGGTTCTTGGACCAAAAAACTAGGTTTTATGGAAAAAAGAAATTATATTAATTAATTGATACAATTGAATATCAATTGATATCAATTTATATTTTAATTGATATGAATTTACATCAAGTGATATCAACTTGTATTAGTTGATTTATCATATATCAATTAAATTGTAATATATAGATATAAAGATAGATAGACAAATAGTAAATTTAATTATTAAATTAAAAATTTAATACTAGTTAAATTACCAAAATTAAAATTGAATACTAAAGCACAAAATTTAAAATGAAAGTCTCGATTATATCTAGATCATATGTCAATATTTGGCTTAAGTCTAATATGATAAACATGTAAATATGTGTACAACTAAAGTCTGATAAATAAGTAAATCTGATAATCATCATAAAGAATTACGAGTGTGCCATCAAGTGGATTGAGCCTCACTCTAGACACTAATGTCATGCCTTGAACCTTGTCCTAAACTCAATCCCACCAATCCATCAACATCATGTGATCCATGTGCAAAACTCAGTATTTATATACATGTACAAGAACCACCATTAGATTTAAGGATAGGAAGAGCATTAGGGACCCTTCCTACTAGTCTATCATGTTCTAAGGGACCCTTGCATGGATTTTTGATTACCACTAGTAACTTCTAACCCCACTTTCTTCTATGCAATCCTAAAATAGTATTTTCTTTCTTGATCACCCTCCTTTGAGGGATCCACATTTGCTCCTAAATTTCCTTTAATATTACCAAAGGAGGCAGTCTTTTAAGAATGAGTAGCATATTTCAAGGAATATTTTTTAAAGTTTGAGGTTTGTGAGGAATCCCTAATGGATTCTTTAGAGAGAATAAGTTCTTATATAGGGAGTTGTCTTGGAGAGGGATGTAAATCCTAGCAACTTAGAGTGGGATTGACATAAATGCCTTGAGTTAGGGATATTTTTGGTGGGAGAAATAAAGGATAGAACCTCCCAAGAATCGAGCTCAACTCCTTCTTAAACCCATCCCAATAGGTCAAGTAAAATGTCTCCCCATTTAAACTTTTTAGGGGGGCTAGAGGTTTTTGGCTGTGGAGGAGAGAGTGAAACCCCTTCAATGGCTTGAGGATGTGAAGGGCTAGGGGACTCTTCTAAAATTTGGGTCTTTTTAAAACCAAGGAGTTGGTCACAACTTCAAGGGATGACTCAAATATGTTTTTCTTAAATTTATCCATTGGAACAAGATTTGAAAGAAAATTATTAGAATTTTGTGCTACTAGAGTGTACACACCTTCAACTTTAGGAACAATCTAATTTGTTTCTTTATTCTCTAAATCCACCAAATAAATGACTTGGTTTGAAAGAGTGGTTGCTTCTTGAAAAGAGTTATTGATCCAATGTATGTCATTATCCATGTTAAAAAGTAATGAAGATACCATGTCAACTACCAGAGCCAAAATCTTGACCACCAAAATGAAAGAACTTTTATGTTGTGCCATTAAATCAACTACCTTTGGAGAGTTGCTCATCATAACAATGAAATTGGCCTTCAAATGAGCCACCTAAAGACAATAGTTGTAGTAGAAAGGAATACTGACATGGCCAATGACCTAAAGATTACTCCAGTTTCCAACTTAAAACTTCAATAGCTCTAGAAGCCCCAAACTAATGTCCAACTCAACTAATATTTTTGCAATAGTCCTACTTTTAGAGTTGAGAATTTCCTCATTGTGGCACAAAAAAATTCCAAGAGTATTCCTATTTACTCTAAGATATTTTGGCCTCAAAACTCCATTGGAAGTGTAATTGAATTTATCCAAATTGCTTGCTTGGTATTTTTTCTATTAGTGGGCTAAACCTAGGTGTTCATTTCCTTAAATAAAGCATTACCATCCCCTGTAACCATTTAGAGGCCAAAATTAATTGAGCATCTTCCATCTTGTAGAAATTAAGGTAGAGACAAACCCTTAGCTAGAATGTGGAAAGAAGGTACATAACCTAGTGATTTAACCAAATTCTCAAGAATCCACAACAGGTGATAATTAGGTTTAAGAAAATGGCCCATAAACTTGCCTACTAAAGATTTGTCCTATAGAGTGAAGATTTGGTGGAGCATAACATCTTCTCCCACTATCATCTTCACTCTCATTTTTTTGGCTTCATGTTCTTCTTCTTCAACTTGTAGGAGTGCCAATAGTTCATCCCATTACTAACCAAAACCCTAGGGTTTTCCTTTGTTGTAATAAGACTGAGATTATCTCCCCCCAAACTCCTTCACAAACCTCTTTGCCCCCAAAATAATTTGACAAAATGAACTCTTCTTTGGTAAGGTAACCTTGCACTAGAATCTTGTTAGAAGGTTGGGACTGAAACTTAAGAAATCCCTCAATAACATTGACCATTTCCTTCATTGAAGTCTAGAGAGGTGTAGTGGAAGGAACACTACCTTCCCCTTTTTTCTACTAATTACCAAGGGCTTTTGATATGATAACTCCGCCACTAAAGGAGGAAACAACTTGGGGTTTTATGACTGATGAAAAGAGCCAAAAACCACCTTTTGTGAACTAGATGTCAATTGAGAAGTGTTGAAAGTGCTATATGAGCAACAGGATAAAAATGAACCATCATGCAAGTGGGGAATATCCCTAGGAATTTCCTCATTGAAGTAAACCTAAGAAACCTTGTGATTTAGCCTATGTATAGATGGTCCTTCATGTGGGTTGGTATGATGAGCCCTGTGGGCCCTAATATTGCTCCAATATCCATAAACCTAAGGTCTTGTAATGTCATGGAGTTAAATGAAGAGCCCCCCATTATAACCTTCACACTTAAAATACCACCATTCCACAAGGCTAATAATTCCTCCTCAATCTTGGAAATAGAATCATTACACCAATGAGGTGAATCCTCTCCAAAATCTAGTTATTCCTCAACCTCCATTGCCTCCCAACATCTAAATTTTTAAGCATGGATTCAATCATTGATATATATCACTTGATATATAGTTTAGGTTTAGGGTTTAGAGCTAACAATTTAGGGTTTGGTATTGTTGATCGAGGGTTAGGTGTTGATAATTCAAGGTTTGGTATTATTGGTTTAGGGTTTGGTGTTTAGAATTTAAGGTTTAGTGTTTAAGTTTAGGGTTTAGGATTTACTGTTGATGGCTTAGGGTTTGTTGTTGATGGTTTTTTTGTGTTTGTAGTTTAGTGTTTAAGGTTTGGTGTTTACATATACACTTACACATACACACACATATACATTTACACACACACGATTTAAAATTTTTCTACATCTTAAATAAAAACATATAATTTTTTTAATTAAAATCAAAATTCTTATGAAATTTTGTGCTAAAACTAATCTTTTCTATTAAAAATCTATTTACAAATAAAGAGATCAAAACCTACTTGAAATTAATATCTATATAAGCTTGCAAAAGCACTAGAAATGTATGTAGAAGCTATTTCAGGCAAATTCAAGGATTTGTTTTGGGCATAATAGGAAACACAAAATAATTTCAAGTGAAATTAGAGACACAACACTATACAAAATGAGTGAAATAAAATATTTTCGTTTTGATTGAAATCATTTTGATCAAATAATATCAATCGAATTTATTTTGCTTGAATAAGTTTTGGTTGAAACGACAATCGTCACATAGGCGCCATACAAGTGGCAACCATTTCAAGTGAAACTTTTTCACCTAAACTTTTTTTGGTCAAAACATTTGCCCCAAAACAACTTAGTTCACTTAAATTGTGACACAACCTTGTGCTTTTACCATAGGATTAGGAGTAGTTGATATCAAACTAGTGATTTGCTTAGAAATTAAAATATTATGTTCTGACTGTGTAGGGATGAGTCTATCTAACTGAGACTAATCTGTGACTGTGATATTGTCCTACACTTATGAATTTGACTTGTGTATTTTGTAGATTGCTTCTCTTTATTTCACCTGAGGTGCCTTACTTTCTTCATTTTCTTTTTATCTATAGGGGTTGGTGATATTCATAAATACCTTAGTTAGGTTGTTGTACAACTGATTCGTGAGAGCTCTGCGTGTTGATCAACCCCTTAAAATTGAACAATATAAAAAACAACACTCTTCAATCATGCAAATGCCTCTAAAATGATTATAAATACTAGATTCCGTTTAGAGCACTAGTGGAAGTGTGTAGATGCAAATAATTTATCTCTTTCTTGGATAATTTTCAAATGATTAGAATGAATGCATTGAATGCCTTTAAATATAGAGACATAACAACATATCATGCAAACTTGTGTTTAGTTAGCCCTAGGCAGGAATGAGAAAGGTGTAAAGTCTGTCAAATTTGAATTTAAAAATTTAAATTAGGGTGGGAAGAGTCTAGAATTGCAAACTAGTATCAAGGTAGAAAAGGAGATAGATTCTAGTGGATAGCATGTGTATGGGAATTAGTTTGAGCATGCGAGTAATAAATAAGTGGATAGGACAAATGTATAAGGGTGTGTGAACATGAGAAAGGAGACAAGTGGTAGGTGCATAGAAGGATGTGTAATGAAGTAGCTAGAAAATATAGGGCAAGGGACCCAACTTTACCCAAGATTATTTCATTTTTCAATGTTTCTATGTATCAAAACATTCCCCTCAAAATAGATATAAAACTAAATAAACTAGTATAGAATCTTAAATACATCTATCTAAAAGATGTTGAGATATGTGCCTATATTAAATTTATGCCATAAGTTAGTAAGACATCTCTAGATTGATATCTCTTAGCATTATTTTATTTTTCTACATGAATATTAAATGTTAATATTTATTTAAACTACTACAAACACACAAATAAATAAGTAAATAGATGAAAAAAGGCACAAAACTATTTCTACAACTTACCCGTGACTAAAACTTTTCCCTTTTAGAATGACCTAACACTGATCTTAGATGTTCATTCATATAGTGGATGTGTTGTAGTTTGATATTTTAGATGCCATCCTCAACAATTCTAGCACAAATATAATTATTTTATTTACTTAAGAGTTATTTTATTTTACTTTAAAATTTTATTTACTACATATATACATGGAGGCAAATTTTAATTTTTATTTGCATTGTTTACTTTATTTTTGTTCTTTTTTGAAGGGTTATTTTTTGATAATACACTTGTTTACTTTTGTATGTAACTTTTAATTTTACTTTTACAAAAGTTGCTATTCATTATTTTTCTATATAAAATTAGTAAATATTATATACTTTGTTTTATTAATTTCATTTATAAACATTAATATATATTTTAAAATTTTGATGTCTTTATATTTAAAAAATAAATGTCCTCTATAATACAATTTAAATAAATTCTTAAAATACATATACTACTTATTTCAATTATTATTATTATTATTGAAGCACTAGCTTAGAGTGTGGAATTTGATGCAATTTCGCAAGCTCCCCTAATTTGCGTGTTGTCCAAGGAATGCATGGAATACAAATAGGAGAAACTTTAACGTAGCGATATAATTGCTAAATGTTCAATAATAACAATGAAAATAACCTTCAACAATAAAAAACTCCAAATAACCTTTATAGATATCTGGTCACACAAAAAAAACAGGCCTCTGCACTGATTGATTGGAAAACCATGAGCAGTTACTCTAAGCCTGGGATCAATGACTGATTGAAAAATGCAGCGACTAAGAGCATCCGCTCCTTCCTTCCTCAAATCATTCAAAATTCCACAGGTGAAGAGCAGAGCTTCCAATACATGGTCTGCAGTTCAGGATACCTATTTCTCAACCAAGGTATTTCATTCATTTATTTACCTGTCTTAGTTCAATCAGTGACTCAATTTTTTTTTTTTGGATCACGGAAGCCCTAGAATTTATGAATTGTTCCGAGGGGACAATACTTCCTTGTGAATATGTTGCAAGGGACAAATCCCCATTTATGAATTATGTTTTGATGGATAAATAATAATTTGTGAACTATGTTATAAGAGCAAATATGAGTTTATATGTTTTCCAAACTGGTTTGATTCATAGTGCCCTAGAATGTATGAATTACATTCTGAGGGATACTACTTCTGAATTGTTTTCCAAGGGATGATACCCATTTATGAATTATGTTCCGAGGAATCATTTTGAATTTATATATTTTTTGAATTGGCTTTGGTTCACCGGTGCCCTAGAAAATTTTGATTATGTTCTCTTAGGGATAGTATCCATTTGATTTGCAGGATGTATTCGAGAGACACCGGGTGGTATTCACTATCGGGACATCCATAGCCTCAGTTGCAACTGCATGGGCAGGTACTTGTTTTTAACTATTTTCTTTGTCATAGGGTGCTGAATTATATAATTCCATGCATAATCATAGGGCAATTCAAATAAATGTAAGCAGTTAAGATCCATTTTCAACATCTTTATTTTATTTTGTTTATTAAAATTTGCTTCTTTTTATCTACAATGGGGTGTGTGTATTTTGTCTAATTCACCTAGGACTTGCTTCTGGTCTTGTCTGTTGACATATTATGTTACCCAATGTTGGATGCATAACTCAATTGTACACATGAACATGCCTGGTCCTTTGAGATATGCCCTACCTAGAATTGGATGCAGCATATAACTCAAATTTTACACACGAACATGCACCCTTTGAGATGCCCTACCCAGAAGTGGATGGATATTACTCAATTGTACACTTGAACATGCCTTTTAGTACTCACACATTATTTTAGGAATGTGTTTCAAGTCTATCTTCTAGACTTCTAAGAGATTTTGGATCATTTGATGGTCATGTTGATTGGCATCACTATTATCTATATCAATCTCAAGGGCGTTCTTGTAATATTGGGTACCGAGTCATCCATTTTCAATTAATAATTCATGTTATTCATTACTCTGACCAATCCTATTTATTAATATTTTGGAGGATATGAACAGTCCTTGCCCTTTGATTTATGCCCTGCTTAGAATTGGATGGATATGTTACTTAGTTTTATAAATGGACATGCTTGTTGAGCCATGTCTTGCCGAGAATTGGAGGCAATATATTACCCTATTTTACATGAGCATGCCTTGTTTGTCGAGCTATGCTATGCCTAGAACTGATTTCAGTATGTTATTCATTTTTACATGTGAACATACCTTGTTCATGGAGGTCTGGCCTACCCAGATTTGGATGTGGTATATTACTCACTTTCACACATGAATGGGCTCTGTCCTTTGAGGTATGCCATACCCATAATTGGATAGGGTATATTACTCAATTTTACAAATGGACATGTCTTATTCATTGAGGTATGGCCGACCCAAAATTGGATGTGATATGTAATGCAGTCATGGATGGAGGATCCAATGAAGGACAATCCAACCATGCAGTAAAAACTCAAAACACACAACACTTATAGCAAAACTCAATGAAACAGTAACATGATCTTCACTGAATTCAAACTAAGAAATGATTACAATCTGCCGCAATGGGCTTCTTACATGTTAGGCTGCAGCCGTTTGATTACTAGTATGGAAATTACTACATTCAATTGAAATTCAATATATTCTGTGACATCTATAACCTCATCATCAAACTCCATCCTAAATCTTCATCCCTATGTTCACACTCGGACCTCTAACTCCCTACTGAATTCTTCCTACTCTTCTTGCTGATCTCAAATGATTGTGAAAGATATATTTATAGCAGTCTCAAACCTTCAAAATGATTTGCGTTGACTTCAAGGTGGGGCAAAGTTCAATGCTTCATGAACCGTGTAGTCTACCGATGTAAACAAGTTCTTCGATAAAAGCAGTGATAACGGAAAGGGGAATGTGTGTGGTGCTCAACGTTCATCCTTCATGGTCTACTAAATTTTCTCATATACGCCTTTGTTGGTGCAAACTCCACATAATCTAGCGCAAGTGGGAAAATTACAACTGTGTAAGTTTGTCAGCCTGGTATACGTTCAGAAACCAAATTATGCCCTTATGTTGATCCAATCTCCCTCGGCAATGGATATAATCTCCAATCATCATTGTAAAGCATACTCTCAAAATCTCGAAGCCAAATATAAACTTGCGGTAAAATGTGGCAACTTCTTCTGCAACTAATTGGTAAATGAAAACCTGCAAACAAGCAAACAAAGTGAAAGAAAAACTTTTGGTTGATGCAAGATCGTTCTTGTCCCCTAGGATGCTCCTGCATCAATATGTTTATCAATTTATATGTGAATTTTATCTATTGAGGTATGCATGTAGCCAAATTTGGATGCAATATGTTAATCAATTTATACGTGAACTTCACCTATTGAGGTACACCCTTATCCAAATTTGGATGCAATATATCATTTAGTATTATTCATGTACATGCCTCATTAAGGTTTGGTCAACCTAGAACTAGATACGATATGTGCATGAATTTTAGACACAAACACTCTTGATATGTTTAGAAATGCCTAACTCAAAATAGGATTTGGTATTTACTCAATTTTGCTAATGTACATGCTTCGTCCATTTAAGTATTGCCTACCTAGGATTGGATACATTCAAATTGGCATGGCTCACTTGTTGGGGTATGCCCTACCTAGAATTAAATGCAATTTGTCAATCAATTCTACACATGATCCTGCCTCATCAGTTGAGGCATGCCCTGCCTAGAATTTGACATGTCATATTACTCAATTTTCTGCCTAAACATGTCATTTGGGCATTTGAAGCTGGGGCTTCACTGCGAAAATCTATTTATTTACCACTTGATTCATCTTAATTGATGCATTTTCAACAAGTATTATATTAAGGTAAAATATTACTAGTTTTTTATGGGTAAATGAGGGATTTTATTAGGGATCCTCACCTAGAATTGAAAAAGCAACAACAAATTACAGAATGTGTCCTTGTGGGCCATAGTTTGGACACGTGTCATTCGAGGTGCAACAACATATGAAGAAAGACAAGATTTTGCAATCAATATATTTGTTTAGTTCATCAAGTTGTTGCATAATCAGAAGTCAATTACAAAAATCAAAAGTCAAGAGCCCACCAAAATCCTCTAAAAAAGACACCATAAAAATGCAAAGTGAACAAGCCTTAGGACCCAACTTAAACTAAGGGTTGACTTTCGTAATGACACTTACCACCAAATCAATAACCTTGTTCCTTTGAGTAGGCTGTATACTCTCTAGCTAGGATCCTCATAGAGCCACTGAGGTCACTAGAACCTTATCATCCACCATGCTAGTGCCCATTTTTGAAATTGTCAAGTTGCAACCATAATTACCTCTTTCACCACAACCCTAAATACAAGCGCCTCTTGTCATCTGTGACCATGAATAACAATCATAGGAAACATAGCTGCACCTAGTGGAGTTATTCCTTGCATAAATGATTAAAACAACACTTTCTCTTACATTCCGCTCGACTAGGTTGTTGTGGACTTCCGGAACATGCTTCACCTTGATGGCTCCCTAGAGCCATTTCTCATAGCTCAAAAAGTGTGTTTGAGGGCCCATTCAACAATTGAAAAATGTTAGTCGAGGTTAGCCCATGCTATTGGGAAGAAGGCACAGAGGTAGGGGAAGTTGTAGTCTATTTGTCCACACCATAGAAGGTAAACTTGGATGCGATTCATTAGCAAGAAATTGTTTGATAATTGGGTGGAAAAGAGTGCTTACTAGGTGGTGCCAACCTTTCTTGTCCATTATAATTTCCTTGCCTATGCTAAATTTAAAAAAAATTAGTTAGCAGAAGTGCAAGGTTTTAAATCTAGTCTCTAGGGCATCTATTTTTTTTTGAAACATAAGTGGTGCTTAGCTCTTGTTGCATCACTAACCTATACCTAGCCTTGTCTTCAAGTGCTATGTTAGAGTCAAGCAATAGAATGTCATTTTTTGTCATGGCTACAAGGTCAAAAGTACTAGATTCTACCTCCCAAAGTAACTTCAACTTCTTTGTCTAGGAGAAATTCTTCCTTGGAAAAGAAATTCACAATCCAACATAAAATCCCAATGTCGTTAACCTTTGCCACTTGTAACAATAAATCACCCATGACAAATGAATTGGTTCTCTTCAGCCTAGGGGTATTTTCAACCCCATTCAAAACCAAAATAGCTCACACCATCTTGATATCCCTTTCTTCGAGATAGCAAGATCATTTGCAACCATTTGTTGGAGACAAATCCTCCAAAAGGGACTTCTAGGCATGGTGGAGAAGTTGCATCAAATGTTAGGGATGCCATTGCATTGCCACAAAGATCTATTAGGAAAAGGAGCTTCAAAGGTCAAATCTATAAGGTGATGTGAATTTTGCAAATCTCTAGAGATCCCATACTTCCTTATGAAGCATGTTAACACTTTGACCTAACCATGATGGATTTGCAAAGCACCAATCTAATATTAATTATGATTATATAATCCTTAGATTTTTGGGCGCTTGTTGATGTCACCTAGGGGAATGTCTTTTTTCCTCATTTCTTTTCATTTTTTTTCTCTTTTTTATATTTTCTCTCCTTTTTTTCTTCTCATTTGTCTTATTCATCGGGGCCAACAATGAACCCAACCACATCCTTGGCCATAAGGGGGTTTGACGTTTGACCACTTGTCCAAATCCAAACTTGAGATCAAGGAGAAAGTCTCCAGGGATGATCCGATTTGTGCTAGAGAATCTGTAAAGCCTATTGGTCTCTTTGTAGCAATGATAGTTTTCAATGTTTTGAAATTTCAAAGTTAGAGATTTTGCCTCCTTAAGAATGTTGATCATTAATCAGGAATCACCTTCAATAAGTAGGGAAGTGAGATGAGATTGGAGCACTGTTCAAAGTCCTTCCACCAAAGGCAATGCTCCAACTTTGTTATTTGTACTGGTTGAGAGGGACACCACATAAGCCATAATCACCCTTCCTTTTCCATTCATGATGATGTGGAAACCTTGGTCTTGCATGGATTGCCTTTAGAAGCCCCACCAAAGTTTAATTTGCAATTTCCAACTAGTAGCAGATTCTAATGGATTTGGGACCTCACCACCCTCACCTGTCTTTTCTTGACCTCAAAGAACACCAATTATGAGGTCTAAATCTTCCGAATTAATTGTAGATCGATTCTAAACATAAGGCAACATCTGAATTAGGCTCTAAACAAGAATAGGGAAGAGTTAAGCATCTTATTGTATTGGATGTCACTCTTTTTTTTCTTTCGTTTGCCTCATGGTGGCTCCATTTGCAGATATAGTCAATCCTCCCTCTTTCATTTGAGAGTATCCATGTCTAATTTCATTTGTTTTAAATTTGTTGGAGAGTAGTTTGCTTCTTTGAGTAGTATTTTGCTTTCATTGGCATCTTGGTTAACTGGGATGTTGCCCAAATCCTCCTACATATACAATTTTATTTGGAGTGTTGAACATGTATATACTTTGCATGTTTTATGCCCCTTATAGATTGTAGATTGTGCCATAACTAAGGGGTTGAGAGCATTGCTCCAACTGGGGGCTATGGGGGGCTAGTGGCCCTCTCATGAGGGAGTTTCGGGGTAGGAGCCCCTAAGAAATTTTTAGGGCCCTTATAGCTAGTTTTTCAACCCATGTTTTTATACCCATTGTATTGTAATACTGCTTTGAGTTTTCCTATACTCACACATGGATTAGGGTTAAACACAAATGTGAAATATCTTATTGTATTGTGAACAAATTAACAATTGAGTTAGTACAATAAATGAGTTATTTTTGCTGCATTGTTTCACGAAAGGGTTTCCTAGGGTAGATTCTTTGGTTATATTGTGAGTGAGCCATTATTTCTTTCAACTATATTTAAGATTTTGTTAGCATTGGTTCTCTTGCATAGATTTATCATTGTTGTCATGCCCCTTGGTTCATTTCCCTTGCCATCAACACTCATCCCCATTATGTTTTGTAGGTGACTCTTAGCAAGAAAATCGTATTTTGAAGTTATCCCATTTGCTGGCAACCTTAGAGGTGTAATATTGAGTTCCTTACTATGCTTGTTCAAAATAGACCAAACATTATCATAATGAAGTATCTTACCTAAGGATAATTCCTCAGTTTCCATAGTTAACTCCTCAATAGGATAACCATTGTAAGCCCAAAATTTTTAACTCCTCAATAGGATGTAACCATTGTAAGCCCAAAATTTTACCGATCCTTCCTAGATCCATGATATAGAAGTCTTTGCATAAAGTGATGACAATTTGTTTTGCCTTCATGATGCTAGGAATGATGAAGCCATTTCGTGGTATCTCATCCTCCTTGAATTCTCCATCACCCATCCAAAAGGGGCAACCTTGTATGTAGCTTGACTCCAACAACACCATACCATGCTTAGTCATAAAATCTTGAACAATCAATTGACATCTATTTTTCTTACCATCTTTCCACATCAAGCGCCCCGTGGTGACTATCTCCTTTTGGCCATCACCCACGATCTTGTCTTTGAGTGTGATACTTAGCTCCCAGGAGTGATCTATGACCCGTGAACATTGATCCTTCACAATGTGGTTAAGATGCACAACAACCCTATATGATTCCTCATAAACTTCCTTTCAATCCAAATGCAAGAGATGGATATCTCAATAGTGATATCAATGCCTCTATCCACTTTGACCCTGAAAAGATCACTTGGATCCCATATGCAAAAACAATCTTGAACTTGAATTAAAGAATCTACATTCCCTATGCTGCAAGTTGTATCCTGACTCTATCACCCTTCTTAGAATGCTTTCTATGAAGACAATAATTTTGCAGTGACATAGTAGGAAGCAATAAATCTAAATTATGATCATTATTTTCATACCTAGGCTACACTCAAAATGCTCACCCTCCTTTGCCAAAAGAGAAATTGTTGAGATATTCTCAACACCTCCATCTTTGTGAATCAAAACTCCCAACTTTGGACTGACCAAAATATTCTCCTCAAGTGCATATCCGTCTACAATGCTACTTTGAAACTCAATCAATGGCTCACCATGTGAAAGTTTGAAATATAGTTCATGATTTGACGGCATATATTCCTCCATCTTGTGCTCTTTGCATCCAATAAGTGATGCCTCTTCCTCCTTGACTTCATCACATATGCAATCATTAGAAGTCAATAAAACATCTTCTAATAAAGGTTCCTTACCCTTGCCCTGTTTCTGCTCAATGATTTGTTCTGACCTCTCTTCTTCCTTGGGTTCTTGCTCCTTGATCTCCTCATTAACAATTTCTGACTTTTCCTCTTCCTTCCTTGACTCCTTGCCACTCTCTGTCATCGACTCATAATAGTCCGTGAAGGATAAGACATTACATGTTGCTTGGATTAGAGCATTGTATCTCTCATGATATGTCTCAAGATCATCTATCATGTGACGACGATGTGGCTCAAGTTTTGACTGTTCTTTTTGATTCATCCATTGTTCAAATCTCCTTTCCATTCCCATTATACTGCATAAAGTTAGACCTAACCCAACAGGTTGGCAAGATCAAAGCTTTGATACCACTGTAATGTCCCCTTATTGCTTATTTTTGATTTTTTTGTATTTTTTGATATTTGGAAACAAGAAACTGAAATGACTATTGATATTCATAATTGCGTAATTTACAAATGGAGAGAAGAACTCCTTACAAAGGAAATTACAAGAAGATGTTTCTAAAAAGAAACCATGGTAATCTAAAACAGAAATAGAAAGATGCTAAAACAACTAAAATAGAAGTTACTAAAAAACAACTAAGTTAACTAAAGTAACTAAAACTAAGATGACCATTAATATGTTAATACCCTCCCTTAATGGTCATTATACAGACAAAAAACTAAGTCAACCCATAATTAGATAGTGTGTTGGTCCTCAAAATGCAAAATATGCAGACTCAGTATACTCCGCCACTTAAGCACTTTGCTGAGACTCTTCCTGGTTGGACTTCTCATCGGCCAACCGCTTTCTACAAAACTTCTTGATATGACCAATCTTCCCACAATAATGGCAAGTAATAGACTTCTTGGAGCCCTCCTCCGAATCGCCTCGTCCTTTCTGCTGAGTGGACTTGCCTTTGCCAACGTCCTTGGCAGTAAATGCTTGTTCAACACTAGGAGACTCACTGCTGCTCCCAAACTGCTTCCTCCACCTATCCTGCTGCAAAAGCTTGTTGCACAACTCATCAAACTTCAAGACAACATTGGTGGATGTAATGTTGAGTGTTTCGATGAAGTGCTCCTAGGAACGTGGCAAACTTTTCAAAGTGATCACCACCATATCCTTCTCATCCATCTTACGACCAATGGCCTCCAATTGGTCGCAAATATCTTTGATTTTCGTCAAGTGTGCCTGCAAAGACACTTGGTCATCCATCATAATAGAGAACAACATATTCTTCAGGAAGAAAGCCCTTCCCTTGTCTGAGGTCTCATGAAGATCTTTCGGATGCTTCCAGATTTCTGCAGTAGACTTACCAGATGGTATTTCTGGTAACATCTCATCGGTGACAGAGAATTTTAGAAGCATAACTGCCTCCCTATTACCTTCATCATACTTGTCCTAATCCTTCCTAGCAGTAGTGAGACAAACATCTGTACCTAGAACAAGCTTATTCAGACACCGTTACTCAAAGATGGTAAGCATCCTCTGCTTCCATGTGTTGTAATTCTTTCCATTGAACCTCTGCGTATTTTCCAACATAAAATTGGGCAAAGACGCCATCCCTCCCGTTTTCCAAAGCACGAAAAACGTGGTAACTCTGTGATCAGCTGGAACAAACCTTGGACAATCAGCTGGCACAACTCACGATTTTTCAAAAATCATCTAAAAAGAGGCTTAGAAATTGTAAGATTTTTCAGAAAAACGTTCGAAAACTCTGAAAAGTAAGATTTTTTCAGAAAAAAATCCTCAAAAAACTTTAGCAAAATTTTTATAGAAATTTTTTCAAAAACTCTTTTAGCAATTTGTTTTTAGAATTTTTTTTTGGAAAACTCTTTGCAGAATTTTTTAATTTTTCCTAGAAAAAATTATGTCAAAACTGGCTCAAAAAATTAACCCTTCACGCTGCCATGAAATCTCGAGGTTGCAAAAATCAGAACCCTAGCCGGCGCGATTTTCTTTTCAAATTCGATGTGGGTAGCTGGGTCGTTAGCCGCTAAGTGTTGGGAGGTGGCTGCATGGGGGCTTTAGCGCTTTGAGTGCTTGATCATAGAATCTTGCGAAAGAAGACACCAATCTGCAGGGATAAAGTGCACAGGTTTCTAAATGCCTTCCAAAAAATGTCTCTTCAACAAAAAATCGCGACTTCAACAAAATAAATTCCATCAGAAAACCCACGACGCCACACAAGAAGCCCGCAAAATAGCAAAAAACAACGCGATTTTTAGAAAACACGATTATTACTGAAGATGCCCATAAAAACAAATCGCGACTGGGAGAATGAAAAAAAAAAAAAAAACGCGATCTCGCAGGAGCAAGCAAAATCGCAACCTTACCGGAAGAATTGCGATTACCAGCGACAAAAAAACGACCTTCAATACGCGATTAGCAGAAAAGAAACAGAACCAAGGGAAATAGCGCCGTCCGTACGAAATGAACAGAGCGCTTTCAAAGACAGATTTCCCGCTCAAACTGCAAAGCGCGAGCAGGGAAAAAATGTGACCTAGAAGCCGCCGATGGAGGGAAAGTCTGAGTGTGACCAGCAAAAACACATTTCTAAAAAAATAATTTTCCCACTCAACCAAGCTCTAATACCATGAAATGATTATTGATATTCATAATTGCGTAATTACAAATGGAGATAACTCCTTATAAAGGAAATTACAAGAAGATGTTTCTAAAAAGAAACCATGGTAATCTAAAACAGAAATAGAAAGATGCTAAAACAACTAAAACAGAAGTTACTAAAAAACAACTAAGTTAACTAAAGTAACTAAAACTAAGATGACCATTAATATTACAATTAATATTTTAATAGAAACAAACTCAAATAGTGAACTGAAAATTTAAATAGGTGGCTGGAAACACAAGAATCAAACCCTTGTATGCAGTTATAAACCCTCAACTACACCAATAGTATTAGATCTAGCATGTAAACAATAATTTTTCACAATTATACTTGCTGATTTGAATTTGTTTGACCATGATCAGCTAGTATGCAACCTTGAAATCACAATGATACATTAGATCTGAGTGTAAACAGCCATCCACCACTTGAAACCATCAAATAGGAAATATAAATGGAAGTTCTATTAAGTCCAGCTACTCTAGTAAATTACAAATGATGAAATAAGAGAATCCAATGATGAATTTACACTCACAACTAGTACGACCAGCTGTAGATTGATAAATCAGATTTGAAACCCTTGAAAGATACCTTAAAGGCTTAAACAACCTCCAAAAAAAGTTGCTGATTGAACCCTCCAAAAGTGCTGATCACTAATGAATGCCAAATCAGATTGTAAAACCCTTGAAATACCCCTTGATAGGATGGTGAACTAGCTGTATGGCAGCAACAGTTAGGAAGGTATGGCTGGATGAATGGTACAGCCAATGACGGTGGCTAGCAGCAGTCAATAACTCAATTTTCTAAAGTTTTTTCTCCTTACCAGCAACAATCAAAATATAATAGTTTTCTCTTCGATTTTTGGCTTTATTTGATGACAACATATCAGATCCAGCACTTGTTGATGCATAATATCTCTCCAAAAGATGGTGCTTAGCTAGGGTTGACTAGAAATGTCATAAACAATTCAGATCCAGCTCTATATGATGCTCAACAATTCACCAACAATTTGAAGATCAATAGATAAATCCTCAAATATGCTTAGTCAATGAAATGATTATGCTTGTAAAAAACATTTTAGCAGCACTGTAGCAAACTGAAAATATCTCCAAATCCTCCACAAATCAGCAGAATTGTGATTCCCAAGATTGGAAACAAGGGTTTTCGTCCTTGATTTCTAAATGTGGAATGAAATTGGGTTTTTGTCCTCTCAAACCCTGAACAAACCAAGGCTTTTCGTTCTTGGATGTCCTAGATTGAACAAATTGCTCAAATCTGAAAATTGGATGCAAACATGATAACTTGAATGATGATCAAATGAAGATAGGTGCCTTGTTGATATACCTTTTCGAATTGGGCCCTTGGGTCCTGTTGTGACCAAATCACACATCGCCCCATTATGATGGGGACCCCCAGTTTTCTTCATAGGATAGTCGTTTCTAGGTTAGGTTGTATGACCTCAGAGTCAGTCAATTGATCAAGCTTTATAAATGCAATATAGAAACTCCCTGAAAGTCAAAGTTGGAAGGTTTTGGAGTTCAACATGTTTTCAGTAGATAGAAATGGTGAAGTGTTCATCTAGCTGCTTGTTGTTGTTTAGATTATCACGGTAAACACATGGAGGAAAAAATGAGAAAGAAAGGGGCATTCATCGAGCAAATTGAAGGAGCTTAAGACTCAAGATACCTTTGTTAAACCTCTACAAGTGTTTGAATACATGAGAAATGAAGCAAGTATCCTCCAAGTAGCAAGGCGCATTTCCTTATCTTTTTCACCCAATTTTGGCGCCTTAGCATGAAAAGAGGGCATTCATGCCAAAACCATCACAAAGTGCGCCTTGAGGAAGAAAGCTTTCTAGAGACATCATCATTAGCGCCTAAAAGTATAAGGAGATGAAAAAGTCACTATGAGCTTTCAAGGAGTTGAATGGACCTTAAGAAGCCCCTGGAGGAGAGAATGAAAGCTTGGTGAAGTCCAAACATGAAAAGAAATCATTTGAAGACTAAGAAGTGACCTCAGGCGCCTCATCTTGCCTTCCCAAATCATTTTTAGCACCTTAAGATCATAGTGTGGGTGTAACTCCAAATTAGCGCCTAGTCCAATTGATTGAACCTATTTTGGCGCCTTGGTGAGAAGTTGCCAAGAAAGAGATAGGTGCTCTTTATGAAGGTTCTCCTCAACGTTTAGCGCCTAGGAGGTAGATTGCTCTGAGAGGTGAGTTTGAGTGCCTAATACTAAAAGGGAAAAATCATCAAGAAATGGCGCCCTAGCATCAAGATTTCAATTTAACTCATTCTGGCGCCTAAGGGAAGTGTTGGTGAATGAAGTAAGTTTGTGGTGCTTAGGGATTCAAGAAGTCTAGTTTGGCGCCCTTGTTTGGAGAATCATAATTTGGCAGGGCCAGTACAAGCTAGGAAGGTCAAGGCGCACTTGTGCATTCAAATGATTCCATTTTAGTGCCTAAGAAGAGTATGTTTAGATCCATCAATTTGGAGAGTATTGAGTGAGGTAAGTCTTAATGAGCATATATAATGACTTGAATCTATCAAAGATGAAGTAAACGTTTACTTAAACTAAGGTGCCATTTCACACTTCTACAATCATCTTCTAGCGCCTTGAAGGCTAAGTGTTTGAAGCTATCCTGATTAGCGCCTTGATGAGGTAGCCTTCTGAAAGTGAAAGTAGATGTTTGTTGCAAGTTACACTAAGGCGCACTTTCTAGTTTGGAAGAGGCGCCTTGGTAGAATCTTATGGAGGCAAGTATTTTTGAAGTCCTCATGATCCTTTATACGCTTCTAATGTCAAGAATGTTAGGATGAAGTTTCAAGGCGCAAGATATAGTCAAAACCATCTTGTGTAAGCGCCTAAGGATAAATGAGTTAAAGAACAACACCATCCAAGCGCTTGGAAAGCGATAAATTCCAAATTTCATTATCATGAGTGCCCTGTGTCAAAGTTGCCAAAATGATTCAGACTTAGCAAGTTAAGTCTAGGCGCATAAATCACTTGAATAGCTAGCACGAAAGGAATGTCTAAACTAATAAAGGAAAGCGCCTTAAGAAATCTAGTTTTCCTTGAGTGCATGATGTTATACAAATCCACAAAATGTTCATCATGATATTAGGCGCACTTTCACACTCCAACCATCAAAAAATGCGCTTCACCAAGAAAGAGAATTGGATCCTAAAAATTGAACATCTTGAGGCAAAATTTGAGTTGGAATCGTTGATTGAGACAAGGAATCACCTAGGCGCACTTTGCCACTCATTTCAACTCATTCTGGCACCTAGGTTGAAGATAGTCTTCATTATGCCTTCATGTGTTTCCTGCAATCATGGGCGCCTAAAGGGGGAAGGTCATCTCAAGACTTTCACGAGTATTTAAAGCATGAAAACGACAAGTCTAAAGCATGTGAACTAAAGCGCACTTGAGTTATCTTCTCATAAATTTTGGCGCCCATATTTATCTAAATCAACATTTTGAATGCCTTGAAGGAAGAAAAGTTGTTTTAAGACTTCGAAATTTAAAAAAAAAATGCATTAAATGTTATCTTGGCCGACCCTTAATCTGGCCGACCAGCATTAAATGCTTGAAACCACTATATATGAAGAGCGCTCTCCTTGTCATTTGCCATCATTCATATTACAATTTCAAAGAGCAGCAAGAGGAAGCGATTTTCTTTTAGAAGGCAGCGAATTTTGAAAGAGAAAGCAGGATTTGAAAGCAGAATTATAGTTTAGAGGACTGATTTTAGCAGATTTTACCTCTGATTTTGTCATTTTGAAACTGATTTTACTATTAAACTCAGAAATCTGCATTTTCTAGGCCAGAAAATTGAAATAAGGTATGTTCTAAATCATCTTTTCCTTCATAAAATTGCCTTTATTTATTTAATTTTGCAGAATTTCATAGCTTTATCATAAAAAATTAGGGTAAATCTATCATTTCAAGTCACTTATTCAAGTCTAGTCTTGTAGGTAAATGGGCATGACAGCAAAAGAAAGACAAGTGATGATCAAGATGGATGCCAAGTCCACTATACCTGACTCCAAGCTTGAAACGCAGTGGAAGAACGTGGGAGACACCAACATGGGACACGTCAACCTCGAGGAAGTGAAAGATCTCTTGCTCGCCATCACAAGGAATGAAGACATCAAGGCCATTGCGAAGAGTGGAATTGTACAAGCAGCATGCTTCCCGCCTACATTGCCTAGTACCGAGTTAGTGTTGGAATGTGTTCAACATTATGACAAACAGAAGAGACAGGTTATAGCCAAAGACGGGACTGTTCTCGCCTATCTGCAAAGGGAAGCCATCCAGGAGATCTTCAATATCCCAAGTCAGAAGGGAGTATTCATTTGCCCTACAACTGCTCAAGTGTTTTTGAAGGCAACTCCAAGCACTACATGCAAGAGGTGAGAAAGAAGTGGATGACTAATCCATCAATCAAGATATATAACTCTGAAGATCCCAAGTATCATAAGGCAGATTTCAAACAAGAGATAAGTTACCTCATCATGTTCCTGAATCGAGTAACAGGTAGGCCTCAATCATATACTTTTGAAGGATGGATGTATACCTATTCTGATCATGTGTTTACAAAGAATAAGATGGTTGCCTTATAAGCTATTGCCTTGATGAGTAGTTTGAGAGGTTTGATGAGACAAAGTCCTTCTTCATGACTTCCTATCATGTTTACATCCTAGCAAGAAATGTGGTTTACAGAGGACTAACAGCTAAAGGAGGAGTAGGTACAAAGCCTGGACAGATTCTTACACATCAGTGTTACCCTCAGCTTCATTTGAAGAACATTAATCACTACAAAAGGTTCAATGATGCGTTTGCCATGCATATAGTGAGAAAATTGCGAGGTGAACCGCATAGAAGATTAACAGGTGCTGCTAGAAACTTCATCAAGCAGTATGGAAGATACTACATTCAGTATGACAAGTTCACATATATCAGGATTCAGGGTTTTACATCATTTCCATACAGATTGCCAAGATATCCTACCAACAGGATGGTGTTATTAGAGGTTTCAAGACAGTTGCTAGAGTTTCATAAGATGCAAAAGGCAAGAAAGGAAGCTGAAGTTCAGTTTCCTCTCCAGCTTGGCAGATTTTACTCTTGTCCATCACTTCAAGCAGTTGAGCATTCAGAAGTTGAGCTTCAAGCGTATCATCTACATCCACATGATTCAAGAAGGGAGAATTTTGATCGGCATGGAGCCATTAAGCAGTCATATTCATCTTATAAACATGTTGAGCAGCTAGAAGACCATTGGGCTGATGCTATAGACGATGATGATATCAAGATGCAAAAATATTCAAGATTGAAATGGGATCTAGTGAGAGCTACTAAGGTACTGAGGATTCCTAATCAATTAGATAGTGAAAGAACTCTTTTGGGTGATGAGTACAATAAGATCTAGAACCTTTCTTCTGATATCAACTGGGCTGATAGAGAAAGGGTTGATGATGAAGGGTTGATAAAGCCTATCATTGTTATCATTGAAGAGCAAATAAAGGAGCAGGTACAAGCATTGCTTGATGAGGGAAAGAAACTCACCTATACTAAAATGGGAGAAGTTGATCAGCAAGAACAACACAATGTACCTGGTAAAGATTCACAAAGCAAAGATAATGAAAGAGATTCAAGTCAAGTAAAGAAAAGAAAACAACTTGAATCTGCGCAAGGAGAATCCAATAAGAAAAAGAAAAAGAAAAGTATTGAAACTGCTTCCTCCAGACAACTAGGTGATACTCCACTGAATCAAGACATAGTGGTTCCTGTTGATGATGTAGTTCTAGAGATTCCAGTTGAAGAAGTGCCTTCGAGTCCACATGATACTGAGATCATTGATGAAATTAACACCGAAGACCAGGATGAAGCTGAAGAAGAGTCATTACATACACAAAGAAAGCAAATACAACAGGTACAAGATCTTTCATCATTGCCAGAGTGGCTACAGGAAAGAATCAAAAAAAATTATGAAGTTGAGAAGTGTCCTCTTCCAGTTGATGAGTTACTGCTAGATATATCTAATGAAAAACCAAAGAAGAAGGCCACTATCCTTTCAAAGACCACTAAAGATGAAACAGGTGTAAGAAAAGTTCATGTAGCAGTTCCAAGGCTTGAGAAGAATATAGAAGATGTAACATCTAATGATTATGACATCAATACAATCAATTTGGGTCCATTGACTGGAATGCAAGTAGAAGAAGAACTCCAAGATTCAATTGATAATGCTCGAGCTATCATAAGGCAAGAAACAAAAGGTAGAATTAAAGCTGAGCAAAGGTGTCAAGCCTTGGAGCAGTATATTCAGCACTTGGTTCATCCTATTCGTCAACAGGACAAGGTTTCTACACCTCCATCTCTGCTTCCTCCTGAAACAGTTGTTCATCTTGAGGAATTGAAGTCTTCGTCTCACAGGATGAGAGATTGGATGAAAAGATCAAAAGAAGCCACATATAAATATCTGGAAGATATCATGCTAGTGTATGATAAGATTGCTGATCTTCAAGAAAGGGTATTTACATTGATGACAGTTTGTGTTGAATTTAAGCCTATTAAGGAACAATACCTATCACACTTAAAGAGCTTGATGGAGACTTCAGTTGATGAATTGATTCATGCTGAAGTGATTGAAGAAAATTAGACATATGACTTCTCTTCTTGGTATTATGGCTTTTGCATCAAAGGACAATTGCTGGATAAGATAGAAACAGATATGTCAAGAGTCAGAAGTGTACTTCAAAGAATTCAAGATGGAGTACATGCTTCCTTAATGAAAATATGTAATCCATTTGGAGAGATGACTCTTGATAATATAAAAGAACAAATTCAAGCTTTCTATTTCCAGGAAGATGATGTGTCTGATGAGAAGCTTGATAGTATTTTATCACTTGCTGTCCACCTTGGCGCCAACAAAGTGAGGATGACTGATTGGGAGAAGACACTTGGCCTTTATTCAGATGATGTACTTGAAGCTGAAGGAACCATTCAGAATGCGCCAAGTGTACCTTTGAATGATGTTAAGCAGATAGTGTCCAGATTCATTGAATGTCAAGCTTCTAGTGATGGATATTCACATGGAGACTCCTCATAGGCTGATGACATGTCATCCTTATCTTCTTGGGAAGGCGTGCCTTCATTGCCTTCTTCATTTACTAAAGATAGCCTCTTTCATTTAATAAAATAGGAGTTTGTTATAACTACTTGTGATGTGGCATGATCTGGTCCACTGGCTTGGCCGATCGATCTTGACCCTTCTTTCATTTTGAGGTCTATAAAAGGGCTCTTGTTGCTCTCATTTGTATGATTGAAGACTCTGGAATTGTTGCAAAAAACTCTCTGGAATAATATAAGATTCATTGTTTTGGTGACTTTATATATGTTTCTAAGTGTTGCATGGTTTGGATTTCTTCAAGCGAACATTAAGTTAGATTAAGTTTCCTTTAAGTTTATGTTAGCTGGTGGAAGGCTTTATTATTGTTTGTCGTGAAATCTCTATGTTCATACCATTTGTAGTTTGTGGCTTGCAATTTGCAGTGCATGGTTAGTCTGAACAAAACTGAACTTCAATTTGATCCCTATGCTTGTTGAATATTTCATGAGCATAAGTGATTTAAACATCTTGTAAAACCTTAGAAGATTGCATCAATCTTGTGTAGTTGTCCATCTTGGCGAAGCAAGAATTGGTTTGATTTCACCTGAGCAATAATTATCCTTGCATCTAGGATTAGATTAGTGTTTCTGAACCTCTCATCTTTTGTTCTTTTTATCCATTGGGTTAGAGTTAGGATCGAGAACATCATCGCAATATCATATATATCATAAGTTGTAGTACTTAGATTCCAAGGTTTACCTTCTCTTTTGAATCAACAACTTGTTGAACAATTGTGTAAGTCCCTTTGTGTTTACCAGCAGAATCATATCAAGTCACTGAGCTATCCCTTACAAAATCATAAGAAAAGGAACCTTGGAGTTATCTTGTTTGATCACTTTGTTCAGCATTCGAGAGGCTTTGCTCAAGAGAGAGTCAGATACTCTGTATTTCACTCTATTGTTGACTTGTCTAAAAACAAACATCAACAGGTCCTAAATTTCCCTCCAAGTATTTAAAAATATTTTTTAATTTTTATTTTAAGTATAAAAAGATACTTTTATTTTAGTACTTTTTTAAAAACACCTTTTATTTTAATTATAATATACTATTGAGTTGCCTCTAAAAGTAGAAATTACCGGGCCCAACTTAAATAATATTATTAATTATTTTAATTCAAAAAAGGGGACATGACAAATTCAACTACATCTAAGAATAAAGTTGTGCCCAGATTTCTATCACATGGCTTTGTTCTTTGGGAAGGTCTTTTGCCTTTGATAAGGTTTACAAAGTCGACATCGGATTTCAGTCTTGTCAAGGTTGTTGTTGGGTTTGGATACTTCATGGGAACAACTTCCACAATATCAACTCCCTTGGGTTCCAATAGGCGATTAACCAAGGTTAGTTAACTTGGAGTTCTATTAGGTTTAAAGTGCCTCAAGGTCAGAGTAACGCCTAAATCATAATTACTAAGGAGATTAAGGAGATTGAGTTTGGGATTTAAATTGAATCTCAATGTGATATCATGTCTAGGTAATACCTCGCATCCAAATTGGGCTTTAGAGACATATGGGCTGCCAATAGAGTTAACCATGTGATTACCCTGTGTATTTACATGGGTTGATCTTGTAAGTAGAAGCCATTGCCTATCTAGGTGCTTGATGTCAACAAAATGATCAGTTGGAATTTGGTTATTTTAGATTAAAATAACTTGGGATATTAATACCAAGATTAAACAGAGTCAGATTTTTTGGATTCACACTTGAGCCTGGTGCGGTACTAAAATGATAAAGCCAGGGACTATCAGAATAGGAATAAGGACAAGATTAAAGACTGTGTTGTATCAATTACCCAAGGCAAGTTATTTGTGTCTAGGGCTGTACTACAAGAGCAAATGGTTTTTTGCAACAAATACATAGTGATGTGTTTGGACTTGTGCCTCTTCCATCACTAGGAAGTTTTTTTGTATGTTTCTTTTATAGATTACTTTTCTAGGAAAATATGGGTAGATTTCCTCAAATGAAAAATTGAGGTTTTTAGTAAATTCAAGGGATTCAAGGCTCTTGTTGAAAACTATATAGAGAAGAAGATAAAGGTGTTGAGGATAGATAATGGTGGAGAGTTTTGCTCAAATTAATTTGAGTGGTTTTGTAAGTGTTGTACCCAATCAAAATTTTTGCTTCATTAAGGCATTTTGAACAAGTCTAGAAAATTTTTCGTCAAAAAGTAAAAAAAGCAAAATTTCTAAAAATAGATGTCAAATTAGGTTTTCTGGGTTTCTTGAGATATGGATGCTTGCAAAACTTTCTAAAAATAGAATCTTCGACTCAGGTGTTGCGCTTGATTCTCATTGGTCGATTTTGCTTCACGATCAGCGTGGTCCAGACGGAATCTGCAAAAAGTCAAGTTTTCTCTACTGGGTCATTTCTGCTTTTTCGGAAGGCGAAGCATGAGCTCTGAAGTGGTCAACAGAGGAAGTCCATCTGCCATAGCTCGTTTTCAAGTTTTCAACGCTGTTCCAACGACGCAAAACCGATGAACAATCGTCGACTTGACGAAGCATGCAAAACAGAGCAAGATGGATCCGAGGTGAGGTGAAAATCTGGAAATCACGAAATTTGGCTAAGTCTGAAGATTTCAGGCGCCCCAAGAGGCTTGGGGCGCCTAGTCCCACCAGTGATAGAAATTTTTTTGCGTTTTTTAAGAAAATGCGAGTAGTGTGTTTGTCGGTCAGTTCCGGTGGGCATAAAAGCAATCATTTTGATCATCAGGCTTGGAAAAGCTAGAAAACTCGTCAAATGTACCCAGGCTATGCAGTTCATTCACCATTCAGTGGCAGTTGATTGACGAATCGTCGAAATCCACATCAGGAAGCAGCTATCGGCACACAAAATAGAGCAAGTTGAAAACGAAAGTTGAAAATCAAGAAAATGGTTAAGTCTGAAGAAACCAAGCGCCCTTGGAGGCCAGGGGCGCCCAGCTTCTCTAGTGTTAGTTTTTTTCACATTTTTCGAGAAACGTCAAAAATGCTTCCATCAGCTCGTTTCTAGTTGGTCAAACTTGGTCAAACTTAGTCAAATGTCAGTCAAAGCTGGGATTTCATCACAGATATGTTCAAGTTGCTCAGATCATCCTCCGTTCTACCTCGACAGTCATCCGGACAACCGAAAATGAAGATCAAACAAAGGTTCGTATGAAAAACAAGAAATGGCATAAAATTTGAAATTTTCAGAAATTTTTCTAAGGCATTGAAAGCTAGGCGCCCCAGGTGACTTGGGGCACCCAAACTCACCAGACTTAGAATATTTTTGAGTTTTTCCCGAAAAACGTGAATCTCCCTCCGTCAGCCTGATCTGGATCAGAGCAAGTCAGTTTGGCACGTTTCTCGAGGCAGACAGAGAGTAAAGTCAGCTCAGTTTTTATCAGGCTTGCCTATCTGCTAGATCATCAAACTCAATTTTGTCCCAACAAACAGAAATCGACAACCAAACAGGGGTCCACAGTCACCAGAACGCGCACGCAGATCGAAAAATTGAAGAAGTTGCAAAATTCGAAAAAATGGCTAAGGCATGAGAAGTTAGGTGCCCTAGGAGGCTTGGGGCGCCCAAGTTCATCAGTGTTAGAATTTTTCCTGAATTTGTAGTGTTTTCCGACAGCGTTTTCTCGATCTTTGCCTGGTGGCCGATTCTAGAAGCCGGATTTGCAGTCAAATGATGCCAGATCGTCAGTTGGAGGCTAGGGATGGAATCTCGGTTGATAGGTCTCCAAAATGTCAGGATCAGTCAGCTTTTTCAGTCAACGATGACATTTTGCCATCTTGTTGAAGTCGGAGACAGGCCATAGTTGAGTCAAAAATGAGTGCAGAAGTGTCGAAAACGAAGAAAAATTGGCTAACACTTCTGTCAACTCGCATGTTCGATGACGTCATCAAAAGAAGATATTTTTCGTCATCTTACATATGAAGCCATAGGCAGCTACAAAATAGGGATTCTTCCTATTCGAAGACATCCACTTGGATTTGTGTTTTAAAAGTTGCTTTCTTCATGGATGAGATCCAAGTTTTATTCTTTCTTAAATAAAGCTGCTTTTTCGCCCTAAAGATCTATAAAGACAAGCATTTGGCTTCTTTATTTCATTATCCTTTGCAGGTTGCATCCAGAGGAAGGATTTTTATTTTTTTTTCAACGAAGATTTGAAGACCCAAACGAAGTGCTTTTTCAGCATTCTTCATAGTTTCGGGTTGAGGAAGCAGGGAGGCACGCTTTTTCAGGGTCCTTTTTTCGAGGGGATCATTTTTTCAGAAATTGGACTGAAGCTTTTTCAGTTTTCGTCGAGATGGGTCCATCCAGTATTTCATCCTCTTGAAGATTGGGAGTTTTGCTTTTTTCGGGAATCTGCTTTTTTGCTTCTTTTTCGGGAAAGTCTCCGTTTTTTCAAAATCCGACAATCTGGGTTGCTTCAAAACAGAATTACCTACAAAACCCATGTGCCAGCTTTTTTGCTCGAAATCTGCTTTTTCTAAAAATCAGCAAGTAATTTTCAGCCATTTGTCCAAGATTTTTCCGACAGGCGTGTTCACAGTCAATTTTCAAATCTTTCAATATGCAGTACTCTCCAACACAAATCAGGCCCAAAACGGCGTTGGTTCATGATTACTTGAGAACTTGTGAAACAGACTTGCATAAAGTACTTCCAGTGATCAATTTACATTCTTTGGAGGATGCAGGAAATAATGCTATCAGGTACTTAGGACACTCCGGTTTGCTTGCAGCAACATCCTTTCCCATCACAATGCAAAGTATCGAATTTGTAATTGCTTGCATGACGCATTACAATTCGGTCACAAGAGAAATCCAATCAAGAGATGGACGTGTGCTTTGTAGCCTGAGGCCGAACGACATTGAGAAGTGTTTTACAATACTAGTCTGGAGAGAAAACTTAACTGTTTCAATTGAAGAATGCAAGAGGGTTTGGAACAATGATAAAGAAAAATATCGGAAAAAGATTGGTCAGAGGTGGTTAGAAGAAAAGCAGAATGTCATGCCAAAGAACATTGGACGTGGAGAGTTCAAGGAGGAACATGCAATGATGATTACTCTGCTAAGCCGGATCACAGGTCAAGCAGATGCTAACAAGTTCCAACCTTGGATGTTTTACATTATGTCCCAAATTGTTGATGGAACCGAATTCTATGACTGGTCGGCACTCATTAGTGATAGGCTCCACCAACAAATACTTGATTTTCAAAGGGCTCATGAATTCCACATGATGTCATACCTTGTGTATTTGATGGCTTTTCAGGGACAATTCAGAGGTTTGAATGTTGTTGGAACTCTGGGTATTCAACATGTATATCATCATTTCTCGCAGTTAGAAATTTCTCAAGCTGAACGACATTATAGGCGGGTAAATGATGCATTTCTGATGCATGCAGTGCGAGATATGGATAATGAGTTGCATATACGGTTTTCAGCAGATGCTAGAATAGCAATGGCAGAATGGGCTAATTGGTTTATCCAGTTTCCCACTTTTTCCTATATCAGAGTATATGGCTTCTCAGGAGAGCCAGCCATGTTGCCGAGATATCTTACAAATGAAATAGCATTCATGGAATTTTTGAGGCAAGCCTATGAAGTTCATACATTTTTGCGTAGCAGACGCAAGGCAACTTTCAATTTTCCACTTGGGATGAATATTTACAGATGCAAATCTGGAGTAGATGCCAAGGCAATCGGTAATGAATCATCCAAGTATGGTCTTAAGTTTTTCGACAGGAGGTCTTCATATGATCCTTGTGGTGTTTTTGCATCACATCTTGGTCAAAATTGTACGCACAAGCATGCAGTTGAAGACTTCTGGGCTAATTGTGCTAATGAGTTTGAAGTGCGAGAACACAGTTACAACAGGTTTACTCTTCAGCAGATGTCTGATATCCTATCAGAAGATATAGAGGGTTTGACAGAAAATGGTGAAGTTCTACTTCCTACATATTGTAGGGACCAAGTTGAGCAACAACCGTTGCCACCAGTTAATTGGTCAATAAAAGAGAACACTTCCATTAAAGAAAGAACGAGTCGAGTTAAAAATAGTTTGATATTCTTGAAGAATAAGTGGAAGGATGATATTCCGATAGCAGAGCCGCCAGTTGTACAACCATCAGAGCCTTCCACTTCCAAACCAAAACAAAGGGTTGAAGCTATGAGTGTTCTTCCAGAGGGAACAAAAATGGCTAAGTTAAAGAGGAAAAAGGATGAGTCTCCAGCTCATGTCCAGCAGGAACAAACAACAGTTGAATCAGAAGTTCCTGTTGAACCAGAGCCGCATGTTGAAGTATTACCTTCAGATCATGTCTCTCCACCTGCTTCACCGAGCACTTCTATCCACATAGATTCAGAGCCAAATTCGCCAGTTCGTAACTCTGATGCACATATTGGTTCATCAGGAGTTGATGAGGTTAGAACTGAGTTTCCAAGAGAGGATGGCTCATCCTGGCTTGAAAACATTCTGGGAAGAAAGAGGAGAAAGCCCTCATATCAGCTGGATTTAACAGAGCTTAAAAGCGTTTACCAAGACACACCAGACTAGAAGCTGAAGAAGCAGGTTCGCATTGAAAAGAATGCGGATGGAGAAATAATCCTTGAAACTGCAACACCGGCAGAAGATAGAAGTGCTGATGATATTGAGGTTGATGACTTCAAGGTTGTCAAAGCTAACCTTGGTAGGAGTACCCGACATACAGATGTAAATCTCTTCGAGGTTGCAACCGATAATCTGAAGGAAAGGGTGTTGAAAGATGGAGAAGATAAAACAGCTCTCAAAGCTGAAGTTAGGCAGCTGCGGAAGTATATTTCAAACCTTTTCCATGGCACATCACAGGATGATTTATTGCTTCCACCGAATCTGGAATCACTAGCCAATCAGTGGCAGTTCAGTCAGTTGGTCCTCTATGGGAGGCACATGAATAATTGGGTGGAAGAATTTGTGACTAAGGGGAGAGTTGTACTTTCAGAGTTTTATCAATTAAAGTACAACACTCATGATTTACGCCAAGGCATCCAGGGGTTGCAACAGACTATGGTTGAAAATAGACCGGTGTTTGAAATCATTATCTTCGACTTGAAGATTGCACTTGATTCTGTTGATTCAGCCGAAGATAAGAAGATAGTTTCTACTTGGAAAGCGCAATATCTTTTCACAGTAAAAACTTATGACAGTATAATTTTAGAGTTAACAAAATGGAAAGAAAAGGTGGTCAATGTCCTCAAGTTCGTCAGATCTTTTGTTTCTCAGATCTCGTGTTCATATGAAAAAGAAGATGGTACCCTGTATGATCTCAGGGAAGTGCAAGCAGAGTTCCAAACTCTCGTCCGCAGCAATTTTAATGATGATATCAGTGCCAGCAAGATGGGTCATTTTGCCGCAATGACAGTGAAGTTTGACAAGGCTGTGGGCGAAGTTCATGAATTTCTTCAGATGGTTGCAAACGGTGAAGAAATGTTAGAGAATCAAAATATCATTCTAGAGAGTATCAGTATTCCTGGCAAAGATGTAGTCACTCGCTTTTTAAAAGATATTGTTTCCCAAAATATCAATGGATGACATCACCAAAAAACAAGAATGTTGATGAGGATGCATTTCAAAAGAAAGCAACTTCAAATTAGATGCTTTTTGTTTTAAAGCATTTGCTTTCATCCTAAGCTCATCCATTCTATTTTTAGAAAGAAATCACTTTGTGTTTATTGTATCTTTGTCTTAGAATAGTAATAAAGCTTGCGAGTTGGCAAGTTAGGGTTAATCAAGGAGATTTTAGGGTTCCCTACTCCTTTGATTTTAGTATAAATAAGGGCAGCCTTGCCCATTGTAAAGGATCGACTTTTGTGATAACAAATTTGCTGTGCCTATTCTAGCCTGCAAACTTTGTTATTCCAAGTGTTTGTTCACTCTGTGTTCATTGTAAGGAAGCAGTGTTGAAGATAACATATTTTGCTGTGCCTATTCTAGCCTGCATAATTGTTATTGAAAGTACTTGTTCTCTCTGTGTAACCTGTTCTCCGGTGTTTGATCGCTTGCTATATGCCTGCCTTTTGCTGCAATATTGTTGTCCTGGAGTTGTATCAACTTCGTGATATTGAATAGAAGTCTCATGCCTATTTTGCTCTGATATTCTATCTCGAATCATCAAGTTTCGTCGTCAGATGTGTAGCTTTTGTAACTTTTATTTCAGTTTTCATCATTCAAGTACTATGAGACTTGTGATGTAAATCTGGGAGAAAATTGCTTAAGTTTTTGTGTTAAAACAATCATTTCTCGTCCACTTTTAATTCCCTTCGCTCTGAATTTACTTAGGAGATTAAAAGCGTCATTAGTCTATGCTTAGTTGTAGTAGAAGTTTTAAAAAAGGAAAAAACCTCTTCTGCAGCATTTAGAGTTTTATAACCTTGTGCTCGCAGCTGAGAATCAAAAAGAAGATAGGCGAAGTTTTATTTAATTATCTTTTCAGCGAACATCAACAAAAAGGGAACTCCCCCTTCCAATAGGAGAGCAGTTTATCTGTGCATAGCTGTCCATTTCCAACTCGCATTCCAGAGGTGCGAATTGAAACGCCAACAGTAAGCAATGTGGAATATCAAAGCAAAAGACAACTCCATATACATCACAACATAATAGAGTTGTAGAGAGCATGAACGTCGTTGATGGAAAAATCAAGGAGTATGCTTAGTGTTGTAGGATTAGAACAAAAAATCTTGGTAGGAGTAGTAAAAATTGCATGTTACTTGATCAATTGATCACCTACGTCAACCCCTTGTGAATAGAACTCAGCAGGAGGCATGGATTGTTAAAAAACTCTCTTCAACATCTTAGAGTTTTTGGTTGTGATGCTTATGTGTATGTTCCAAAGGAAAAGAGAACTAAACTTGATTATAAAGTAGAGAAGTGTACCTTTATTGGGTAGATGGTATAAATGGCTTTAAGCATTGAAACCTAGAAACAAACAAGATTGTCCATAGTTATAATATCATCTTTAGAGGTTAAAAAGCCTCCAAAGAAAGAACAACCAAGAAGGGAAAATTAGAATGAATTGTAATTTAAATTAAAAGATGGAGAATTTTTAGCTAAATATGAATCAACAGGAGAAGGTGAACTAGAAGAGGAAAAATTTCTTACACAAGTGTTGAGATCCGTTTGAGAAAGAACACAAGTAGAAAGGTATAGTCCGCTTGGTTTCCATTTTGCTTTTGTTTTATTAGCTGTTGGTGAAGATCCTAGAACTATTGGAAAGGCACTTTATTTAAAGGAAGGTAATTTCTGGAAGTTCATGGATGAAGAAATGGAGCCCTTGGAAAAAAATATGACATGGGATTTGGTCAAGTTGTTTGTTGGAAGAAAACTTGTTGGTTGCAAATGAGTGTTCAAGAAGTTGTTCAGCATAAAAAGTAAAGTGAAGTACAAAGGTTGCTTACTAGCAAAAAGATATTAATAGGTGGAGGAAATTGACTATAGTGAGATTCTCTTGTGTTGCTAAATTAATTTGTATTAGATTTCTTTTGGCTATTGTTGTTGCTTTTGATTCAAGCTACTTAAGGTATGTTGCTAAGTTGCAGTTTTTTCAAAGATCTAAGCAAAAAAATTCAGCTGAATTGGTCTTCAACAACCATTCTTGTCAAGGAAGGAAAAATCAAGTTGGATTTTACATTCGAGCTAGTGATGGTATGTTGTTGAGCCGTAGTTTCTGCAAAGACCTAGGTGAAGAAATTCAATTAGATTGGTCTTCAACAATCATTTTTGTCAAGGGAGGAAAAGTCAAGTTGGAACCTGAGCAAAAGTCTCATTTTACGATCGGAAAGTCAAAAGGTCCTAAAGCTACAATTCTATATCAAGAAATGGGTTCCAACACTTACATCATGATGGAAGATGCAAAAATCAAAGAGGAAGCATTGCTTTGTTTCAAGAATGATCAAGAAGAAGAGCAAGGCTTATGGACTATGTGATTTGATGGAAGTTGTTCTATAGTGGGCTTAGGAATCGGAGTTGACCTAATATCTCCAAAAGGTAAGTTATACCCTTTTGCTTATCGCTTTTAATTTGATTGTACTAATAATACTCTAGACTATGAGGCGCTTTTCTTAGGCCTCAAGAATGCTTATGACATAATCGAATTGTTAAGAGTAGGGGAGATGCATAATTAATTGTTAGATAGATAAAAGAATAGTTCCAAGTTAAAAAAATCATCTTAGACATTATAGAAATCAAGTATGGGATGCTATAGAATGGTTTGATGCTTTTGCGATTGAATACATCCTTCGTATAGGAAATAATAGAGCTGATGCTCTTGTTGTTTCGACATCTCTATTTATGCCATGTTCAGAGTTTCGACAAAGTTGCTGGGAAAGGTGTCTCAACCTCGCATTCCCAATGTTCCATATTTATTATTTGTTGTATTTATTTATTATTTTGTCCTCACATGAGAAGTGGGGTGTCCCACTTTGAGCTGGCACTCTTTGCCATGTGTCGGCCATCTTGGAATGTGTTAAGGAGTTGTAAGAGCATCTAATGCCATTATGATGTGTAAGAGCATTTTATGACATTGTAAGATGTGGGAGTTACTTATGATAGATTCTATGACACATAAGAGCATGATTATGGGGGATTATATTGGAATCTTGACCAACATTATGACAGTCTTATAACACGTCATAAAGGATTCTAAGTGAAGGAACATGACAAGTTGGAGCACCTAAGTTGGAATGTTGACTTTGACAAGTTATGACAACTATAAGGAATATCCTAAATATAACCTAGGAATTCAAACTTGGTATGGGGCATTGGAATTTGGGCCAGGGGTTTGGGTGCCATACCTCTTGCATGTTGGCTCATGGTTTTCCAAAACCATTGGATGGTTTCCTAATTGTGTCTCTTCTATTTATTGAGGTGCTTGGATGGAGTTATCCTAGTGTGTTGCAAGGATGCCGTTATGTTGTTGAAACTTGAACTTATTAAAGTATTTAATGTTAGTGATACTCCCATAGGGGCATGTGTTTGAAGTTGTATATAACTATATTGTTATTGTAATACACTTGGTTCATGTTTTGGTGTTGGGTTTTTGTCACATATACCATTGTGTTATGAATGTAATGGTTTTGTGAGTTGCATGTCTATTACATGTCTTTGCATGCCACTTGCATGTCAGTGCATGTTAGATCTGAGCTTCTGTGCATTTTCTCTCCTCATAGATTAGCGTAGGAAGCTTTTCTGCACCTTAGCTTGCTTGAAAAAATGCATTCACTATTGAGTTGATCTATCGTCCACCAATGCTAGACCATCACATTGTTAATTTCTTAGAAAAATTAGATCATTTCAATAATTTGTTCTTTGAGGGTAGTTCTTCTGCCTATTGTGAGTCATTGACACAAGTTATGGAAGAGAACAATGTCGAAATTAATGTTGAGTTTGGAATCATTTAGTTGATAGGTAACAAAATTCTAAAGGGCTTAATATCTCCAGAGAATATCTTTGACAGACATGATAGGTATATCGAAGATCAAATCAATTCTCAATCAAGGACGTTTGCAAAATGTGCTTAGAGAAACATTGATATTGTAGATGAGCCTAGAATGGTTACTTTAGGAAAGTATTGTTCACCATAAGAACAAGATTTGACACCCCCTAGCGAGAAATATTAAGGGAGATTTGATACCCCCCAACAAGCCACACTGGAGATTCCATACATCGTTGACCAATGATCAAATGCTTGACGTGGCCATCCATCACCTACCACCACTATTGCCTTGGCTTTGACCCCACTTGACCTTGTCAGATCCTCCAAACCTTCAAACTACACACCCTAAATGATTTCTGCCCTTTCATCAGCCCTCATTAGTTTACCATTTTGCAAGGGAGGCAAGGAAAATGCACTCAAGACCTCCAATGTACCGATATAATGTTAGACTAGATGTTTTATCACCATGCAAATATCTTGATAGAAAACAATAAGAGAATCCAAATCCATAAGAAAATCTTGTAGTGTAGACTTCATTGCCTATAGTTCCTTGCCGTCTTTATTTTAACTTGACCATTTGTTTGACGGTCTTGAGATTGGCACTTCATCTAAGGGTTCATCCTCCATGATTGAAGCATTCTTCGAGAGCAACAAGAGAAGCTCTATCCATCCCTTGACTTCTTTTAACAGTATAAACCCTAACCAATTTTTTTGAAAAATCTGCCATAACCATAGCTCTAGAATGAAGCACACCATTATTGGCCAAATCATCTTCGTCCAAAATGCTCTTCACAAGTTTCAGCAAAATGAAATTGGGACACCAAAATATCTTCTTCAAACAATGTTTTGAGACATGACCCTGCCTTAGGGGATCTTTGAGAGTCTTAACATGCTTACGAACCATGAAGGCACCACTAGAGACCACCAAAAACCACCTAGGCACAATTGAAGAATGCGACACAACGAACCAAAGACCAAACCAAACCAACCACAAAAATGACTGCATCATACCGAAACAGCCCAAAGATCCCATATAGGAGCTTGCATCTGGCTGACAACAAGGATCCATCAATATTAGTCACATCCCTACTTGCCACATTAAACACGAACATGCCTGACCATCATAAAGGAGGGGAGCCGAATGATGGACAAATTACAAAGGGAAACATTATTTATTAGCACAGAAAGGCCATCTCAATCTAGCATATTTGAACTTTCTAAAGATGTGAAGGGTGCAAGATCAATTCCTTTATTGGCTAACAAGTCCACCACCTTATTTTGTTTACGAAAACAATGTGAAAAAGAGATGCAAACAAAACGACAACACACACCTATTGCCTCCCCAAGCAGGGGATTAAGTCTCCAAACGGGCAATGCTGTCTTTAACCTATATAAGATGTTCATATAATCTCCTTCAACAACATCCTTCTGAAAAGGCCAGTGAAAGCTCAACTATAGCAGCTTCTTATTCTGCCTCATTGCCAACCCTAGCAGGTCCAAGATTTCCGTGAGAGGCTCCATGAAAGTTCAATTTCCAAAAATCCTTCTCAAGGGCCTTCCATTTCTCTTGTTGACCACTATTCCTTTTCGCAAATAACCCATTAACAAGGGACAATACATGGTAAATGTTAAATGGTGGGTTGAGAGTAATTGTGGAAGTACTAAGAGATTATTTAGGAAATGCTGCCAAATAAGTTTCATGGCTTATAGATGCGTTGTTGAATGCGCTGCTTTCCAGAGTTCGAACTGTCCTGTTCTTGTCTCTGCTGCAACATGTCCGACGCTTCTATTGTGGCTCATTTGCTTCAAATGGTGATAAATCTATGGAGGTGCCGCAGATCACTAAAACTAAATCACAAAATAACAAAATTTGTAGAGGTGCCGACGGTAAATATAAAAACAAAATTCAAATATAACAAGAATAAATAAAAAGAAAAGAAAATATTTATTAATATATTAACTAAAATAAAAATCTGTAGTGTCCCTGACGGAACTATTAGCTCAAATCCACATAAATTTTTGCGATCACACAAATTCTAACTTTTTTTGATCAAGTTCCCGATGTGGGCAAGGTGAGAGCATATGAAGATTAGTACGAGGACAGAGGAATTATAGAAAGATATTGGTGGCAAGCCGACCAACTTACAATATAAACATAAACAAAGAATCAATCAAGCCAAATTGGTTGATAGTGAGTGCAAATTTCGATCAAGCCAAAATGGCTGAACACATGCTGAACTGCGTCAACGCCAAAATGGTAGACTAACTCACCCAGTTCCAATACACGCCAAATTGGCAGATAATACATAAAAGTAAAGATGAATCCAGTGGTTGAACCGACCAGGATCTCACAATGAGCACAATACAACTGGCAATAAACCATCCAGTACTTACAATGAAAGATTAAGCAATGATTACTCTTTTTAAACCAAATCCAGGAATTAAAACTAACATCTGACCAACAATTTGAAAGTAGACATTTCGTCAAACAGTTGGCTAGCAAGTTGGAAAAACATAAAATAATTACCCGGATTGAGTGACCAGCTGTAGAATCAAATGATATGCTGATGCAAACCCTCTGACTGAAATATCACTGTTGTATCCTTAAGTGGCTGCTCAATTACTACAAAAATTTCCTTGGAATATTAATTGCTGCTGTTTCTATAGGCTGTACTGCTGCAGCACTTTAGACAATAATACATCACCAAACATACCTTATTGGAAAGGTATGGCACTTCCCACAATATAAAAAAACAACTTCAAACTCAATTGCAGCTCCTTCACATTTACGGTAGTCCTTTCTCAAAAGGAACAGTTCTCATTAAAAAAAAAACCAAATTTACCTCCCTTGCTGGACCCCACCCAGCACTATGATTATGCACCAATTCAAAACTAGATTTGGCACTAAAGCTTCAATACTTTCTACCAAAGATGGTACGATACTTCAAAACAATGAAATTCTCACTCATAAAAGGTATGGCTCCCTTGATGATTTTAACATTGTACGGTTTCTTTTAAGAGAAATACAGCAGCCCCAAGATTTCTAAATGATGCGACTCCATATAAATATTCAAATGCCTCTATACTAAAGTATATGGAATACTAGAAAATGTGGCGGCTAGTTTTTCCATGAAAAGGTACGACCCACAACATAGAAAATATAGCTCATTTTGGTATGGTCTGCAAATAAAATTGTATGGCTTGCACAATGGGATTTAAAGTCTCCAAAAATCTGATAATAATATAGCAATAATAAAATTCATTCCAAAACATCCACACACTCACACAGAAATATATATATTTTCTGGATAAGTAAAACACCCACACTGCAATCTGAAACACATTGCAAACCTGAAAAATCTTTGCTAACCCAAAATACTGAAAACCACAATTGCAATCCAAATCTTTGAAAACTGAGACTTCACACCAATAACATATGGAACAAATCATTTAGCACAACTGTGATCTCTGTATGAAATCACCAAACAAGACAAGAGAGTTTTCGTCCTCAAATCCCGAATAAGGGAAACTAGGAGGGTTTTCGTCCTAAGGAAAGAAGAAAGAACTCATGTTCATCCTTGAGAAATGAAATTGATCAAATGAGTAGGTAACCCTTTTTTGTGCACAACTCCTTTTATAGGCACTTTTAGGGCAACCAAATATTATTATTTTTATTTCACTTTTCCCCTCAATAATAAAAATAAAGTGACTTTTCGAAGTCTCTTAAATTTGATAACGCTTTTAATTCTTATTTTCAATGTTAGTATTAAAATAACCTTTTAAGTCACTACTTTGTACCCAATGCCTAGTGTTATCACTTTTGGCCCTCTTTTAAAAACACTTTATAACGTTGGCCACCCATCAATTAAAAAAAATAAATAAACATAAGTTGTCTTTAAGAAAATAATATAAAGTATCCTTTAGACAACTTAAATTAATTATTTAATTACTTTTTCCGCACATCCAAAGTCTATGTAAAGTTGGCATTCTCTAAGAATCTTGAACCTTTCCAAGAATGTTGGAATGGACTTAAAAAGGGACATTACAAAATCTAAAAACTTTTATTTAAAAAACCAACTTATAAAGTTTTATTTAAAAAACATTTTATAAATTTTGTTTGTAAAACTGGCAAAGAAGAGAGATGAGAGAAATTTGCAAGAAGGCTTAACTTCACAATGAGGCAAAGTAGCATTTTACAAAGTAATGAAAGTTATTATTACACTACCATTATTAATGGTACAACCTACTGCAACTACCTGCATTAATAACTATACCTAACTACACCTAACTACCAGCCTAATTAAATACACTATTACATTAATATACTAATACCCCCCTTAATGATTAAACTAGAAACAACACCAAGCTTGTCCCAAAATTTGACAAAGTAACTAGGAACAAGTGGTTTAGTCATTAAATCAGCAGTTTGCTCCTAGGAAGAACAAAAGTAGAGGGAGATGTCTTCACTGTTCATCAGTTGTGGAATGTAGTGACGATGAATCTCGATACGTTTGGTTCGAGCATGATACACTTGATTTTTCACCAATTTCAGTACTGATTATCGCAGGAAGGTGGTGTTGTAGTATGCTGAGGAAGCTGAAGATCTGTCAAGATTTTGCGTAACCAAACTGCTTCACAACTGGCACTCACAGCTGCTTTGTATTCAGTGTCAGTGGAGGATAAAGCTACTGTTTGCTAAAGCTTACTTTGCCAAGAAATTACTCCTAAACCCAGGGAGAAGATGTAGCCGGTTGTAGTCCATCGAGTATCCATAGATTTGTCCCAATTGGAGTCTGTATACCGAAGCAAATTGAAATCTTCCGTCCTCTGGTAGAGTATGCCAAAGTCAAGAGTACCTTTGACATATTGCAAAACTCGCTTTGCGGCTATCCAATGAGTGGGCTTCAATTTCGACAGAAACGGAGAGAGATAGCTAACAACAAAGCAGAGATCCGATCTAGTGGTTGTTAGATATATCAAGCTGCCCACCAATTGTTTATAGTGTGATTCATCGACCGAGGGTGAATCATCAAAGGTTGACAACTTCAGCACGACCTCCATAGGTGTAGAAGAAGAGTTACAATTTGCCATCCCAAAACGCTTCAAGAGACTCGTAGCATATTTGATTTGAACCATGAAGATGCTGTGATCAGATTGCCAAAACTTAACCCTTAGGCAGTAATGTAGGAGGCCCAGATTTGACATGTCAAAAGCTACACAGTTTTGATTTTACTTGCTGAACTGTAGTGTTTGTGCTACCTGTGATGGCAAGATCATCGACATATACAATAATAATTACATATCATTACCATCCCTTTTGACATAAAGATTTGGATCAGAAAGACTCCTTCTGAATCCAACATCTTTTAGGTGTTTATCAATTTTCAAATACTAGGCTCGAGGAGCTTGCTTAAGTCTGTATAGGGACTTAATTAACTTGCAAACCGGATGTTCACATCTAGGAACTTGAAAACCCTTAGGCTGCACCATGTAGACTTCTTCATCCAAGTCCCCGTTCAAGAAGGCACTTTTGACATCCATTTGATACACCTTCCAACCAAATTGAGCGGCAATGGAGAGAAGTAACCAGAATGTGACCATCTTTGCAGTAGGAGCAAATGTCTCTTCAAAGTCTATACCTTCTTGTTGCGAATATCCTTTAGCAACGGAACGTGCCTTGTATTTATCCAATGAACCATCGGCTTTGCACTTGACCTTATAGACCCATTTGCACCCAATGGGCTTTTTACCTGGACGCAATTCGACCAACTCCGAAGTCTGATTTTTCATCAATGCATCATATCCCACCTTCATAGCAGCTTCCCATTCTAGTTTCCCTTGTGCCTCAGAAAACTTGTGTGGTTCGGAAACCTGAAAAAGATTAAAAAATAGGGCAAAATGACTATGCTCAATATCTGAACCTGTTACCGTTGGGCCTTTTCTCTGAGGACATTCACTTGATGTAGGAAGTTCGTCCACACGTACAGCTTCCATAGTGGAGTAATATCATTTAGGTTTTTGTTGTGTCTCAGGCGAATGTTGTGAAGGCAAGTTCTTTGGAGTCTTACTTGGAGTGGAAACATTTTTAGTTCTTTGTCTTTGATAGACAAGTGGTGTAGAACTAGCCATAGATTGACTTGCAGTCTGACTTGAAACTGGAGGGTTCCTCCTTCAAAGGTACCATAATACTAGATTCAATGTCTTCACTGATTTCTTGTTGAACATTTGAAAAATACGGCTCTGTTTCTTTTACATCAACATCTCGACTAACAATGACCTTGTTAGTGGAAATATCAATAAGCATGTATGCTTTAGACTGTTCACTATAACCAGCAAAGAAATACCTGATGCTTTTGGAATCTAGTTATGTCTTTTCTGTTTAGGATCCAAAGTGTATGCCGCTGAACCAAAAATACGGAAAGAAGTTACCTCAGGTTTGTGACTGGTCCAAGCTTCCTTCGGTGTGATTTTCTACAAAGCTTTGCATGGACATCTGTTCAGAATGTAAACCATTGAGTTAACAGCTTCTCCCCAATACTGGTAGGGAACATTCTTGATGTGCATCATGCAACATGCCATTTCCATGATGGTCCTGTTACATCTTTCAACCACCCCATTCTGTTGTGGAGTGTATGGTGCTGTCAACTGGTGTTGAATACCTTCTTTTTCATAGAATTCTTTGAATTGAGTGTAGGTGAATTCCCCCCATTATCGGATTGTAGAGTCTTGATCTGATGCCTTGTGAAAGTTTCCACCAACGCCCTTGAATTTGAGGAAGGCACCATAGCATTCAGACTTCTTCTTCAAGAAGTAAACCCACATCTTTTTGGAGAGATCATCCACCTATAATAGGAAGTACCTTGGTCCGTTGACAGTGGGAGACTTCCAGGAAGGCTCACAAAGATCTGCATGAATGAGATCCAAAAGACCCTTAGAAAACCATGCACCTTCTGTAGGAAACGGTCCTTCATTTGCTAAGGGTCCTTCATTTGCTCTACACTTCATTACCAACTGAAACCAGCTTTTAGTTAGGGGCCTTCCTTTCTCATTGTTATTTATTTTTATAGCATTTATGGCTTTATCTTCCAGCTTCTCTAGGGTTTCCTCATATTGTGTTCACCTAATCTAGTTTGGATCTTTTATTGTTCTAGTGATAAGTTACTTCTGCAGCTCTTGGAGTTATTTTAACACAACTATTTGCTGCTATAGCTTCTTGCACTCACGAGTCACATTGACCTGCTTTGGTCATTTGTTGGCATTAGTATATCTTGTTCTTTCTTTCCTCAATCTGTCCATTCTCATTTTTCGTGGGAGGTTTATTTCATTACATAACTACCTGCTGTTATAGCTTGTTGTACTCATGAGTCGTTGAGTCCCATTTACCTGCTTTGGTTGTTCGTGGGCATCAGTATATCTTGTTCTTTCTTTCTTCATTCTGTCCTTTCTTATCTTTGAGAGAGGTTTATTTCGTTTCTACATATTTCAGTTTTCTCTTGTAACTAACTATTGTTTTGCTGTGCTTTAGTACTTATAAGCTGTAACTATTATGTGACTCATTTTGAATGCACTGCATTATCTATCAGTTGGTATCTTTCTCAAAGAACACATGACAAATACATATTTATATACTATGGAAAAAATAGTGGATTTAAGATTTAATCTTCTAGACTTGCCAATCTGGAGAGCCTGTGCTGTATATTCACAGAGGAATATGCTAATGTTGCTTGAAGGTGTACTAGAAAACTGTCATCAAGCAATATCCTAATTTGATTGTTCTGGATGTGGCATGGGAAAAGGTTCAGAACTTGTTTGATTGTTTCCATTATCTTTTTTCAATATTTTCAACATTTTGTAGGCTTCTATAATCCTTATCTCTTACTCGCATGGTTCTTTGACTCAAGTAACTTTTCTCACAGGGTATTCCTTAAGATATCTTCATCAGTCAAAGGTTGAACAGCGCCTCGACTCGATTGAGCAAGCGGTAGGTCTTTACTGCATCTTGCTTTGAGTGCCGCTCAGCCACTTGTATCAGACTTGCAAAGAACTATAGCTTATAGTTTATCTTCTTTTTGGATTGTTTGATAGCGCACTGGTGTGATGGTTGAACTAGGTTATTACATGTTTTGAATATTTTCAGATTATATTTCTATGTTTTGAATGTTTTCAGATGCATGGATAGATCATTCAAAAAGGAAAATATTTAGGGTTATAGGCGTGGTATTAGAATATTTATCCACTTGTCTAGATTGACAAACACATATAGAAAATCTTGTTTACCAATTTTCAGGCTTTGTTTGTAATTGGATATTGCTGCTGGTGTTTTTTCTTAGTTGCTGATCCTTAAACTGACTACTTACGTCACAGGTCTAGGCAGATAAATAATATTACTTATTATCTAGTACTTTTTATTCAAGTTGAATGGTATTTAAATTTTGAAATACTAGCCATTTAAGATTTTCTAGAAGTAAAAATGATTTTATCTGGAATCTAGAGAACATGAGCTAAACACTTGAATGCATATTAAGATTGCTTGACTTTGGTTGACTAGTGCTTGACATGAGAGGGAATCATTTTTCATCTAGATCTCATTGTATGTGATTAGTCCTATGATGTTTGGCATGGAAAGATTCCTCCATATGAATTGATTTATCCCATTGTTATGCTGGGCAAAACACTCATGAAATGCTCTTTGGACATCTGTCGTAGAAAACTAGAAAAGCATGTTCCTTAATGCCAACAAATGTTTCAACTTTCAGTACTAATGTTCTTAGTAATTGACTACTATACCCAAGATCCCACCATTCTTAAAATGGCTGAGTATTGCCATTTTCTCATTTGCTTCTCCAAGTTTGTTATGCTGATATATATTCCATCCATTGCTTTGGTGCCACCAAGAATATTGTAGCTTGAAACTCTTACTAATAATAATTCTTGAGTTGGATGCCCTTTTGGAAGGTGCAAATTTAGAAAATGATGATTGTGATTTTCTAATATGCTTCTTTGAAAAAATGTTATCTCCACATTGTCTTATGTTGGTGAAGGAGAAAGATGAGCCAGGCATTCAGCTTGATGCAGATCATCCTCAAGATGAATCGTATGTTTCCCAGCAAGGGCTGGCTCTAACTATTACAAAGAATCGATGTTGTTCATTATACAGAGGAGACAAAAGCTCCTTAAATAGAATTACAAAAACAGATGTTTCTAAAAGAAACAATCGTTAACAAGAGACGAAGTTAGAAACTACTGGATGACCATTAATAACATAAATAGAAAGACATTATTCTAATACCCTCCCTTAATGGTCATTATTCTAACTACCCAAAGAGATAACAGAGAAGGCTGTCCCCTACTTCTCAGAACGCTTCTGCAACAAAAGACAAGAGCCTGCCACTGACTCTGCCACTTGAGATGAATCTGCCACCAACCCTCCTAGAAACTGTAGAACTTCTGGAAAAACAACACCAATCGTCCAACCTGATGTTGGAAAACTGTCCCTCCCTGTAACTAGAGATACACCAAGAACAACTGCCACGATATTTAGGAAAAATCGACAAACCCTCCAAACTTTTGCAGATGAGCATGATGCTCCAGAACAGACTGCAGCAAACCAGTTGTGCAGATATTCGCCCCAGCAACGCCAAGTGCGACCAAAACAGACTGCAACAAACCACGATTTTTGAGGAAAAAAATCGCCAAACCTAGGATAAAAAATCGATCAAAACCAGACACGATTTTTAAGGTGAAAAATATTAAAACCCATCAGAACATCGATTAGGCATGCAAACCCAGTTGCACAAATACCAATGCACGGATTTCGAGACACCAAAGAATTCTGACGACCACCCAGAAATCTTCTCAAAAAACCCAGAAAGAATCTGGAAACATAAAAATTTTTGGCTTGAAACTGAGGATGAAAACCCTGGCCGAAATTCTCAGAAACCCTAGGCGAACCGAGATACAGCAAAAAAAAACATTTTGCAGCCTCGAAATTGGTGCAGACTATGGGATTCGTTGGAGATCACCAAAGATTTTAATGGCAACCAAAACAAACAAAGGCTACAAAAATGCAAAGGACGACCAAGGGTTTTCAATGCAGAGGCAATAGGAAAAACGCAAAAGGAAAATCATTAGCAAGAACAAAGAATGCAACTTCTAGAAACAAAATGCGACTTCCAGCGACCAGAAAACCTTCAAATTTCAGAACAAAGAGCCCTCCCAAGATCCTAAGCCCTCTCGTGAGGGAGTCCGACTCAGATCGGCTCTGATACCATGTTACAAAGAATCGATGTTGTTCATTATACAGAGGAGACAAAGGCTCCTTAAATAGAATTACAAAAACAGATGTTTCTAAAAGAAACAATCGTTAACAAGAGACGAAGTTAGAAACTACTAGATGACCATTAATAACATAAATAGAAAGACATTATTCTAATACTAACAAGTTAACCTTTACATGTGTGCTTACCCAAACTTTTCTTTTCCTTTTCCATTTTCTTGCTGCTATCTTCTGTTCATCCTATAGTAGCAAGGGATGGAATAGAAAAGCAATGTGGCTACATTTCTAATCGGGGTAGTTTTCTCATAATCCAAGACTTTAGTGTAAATAATATTGTTATAATTGAGATGAATTTTTGCTAGTAGCCTAAAATCAAATTGTTAGAGCATAATGAATATTAGGGGGCCACACTTGTTTATAAGTGGTCCTAATAATATTAATAAGGCTCTATATCAATATAAGGTTTAGCCTTATATACATGGCATAAATGGCCATTTGAAATTGGGTAGATTATTAATTAATATTTTAATATTAATGTATCATTGGATATATATATGAATTTGGCAATATAATCTACAAGAGGTATTGAGGCATTGCATTGCATTTGGAAGGAGGGGAGGAGAGGTTGTCTGTATATCAAACAAGGGAAGTTTTCTCAAATAAAAGAATGATGCCTTTTTGTGGGGTTTTTGACTATATGTTTTTTGCCCCACATAATTCTTGTGTATTGTGTAATATCGTTTCATTTACTTTGCATAATTCATTTCTTTTGTATTATTTAAATCAATATGTTTAATAGTTATCATGGTTAAACCTCATCATCTTGGATTTCTAACATGGTATCAGATTCTACTTTAGGCTATGTTAATGTTGCCAATAGGAACAAAAAATGTTTTGCATGAAAATCAAGTTGCACAAGGAAGAAAAATAATTCTTTGAAGCACTAACAGGTACTTTGTTAGGGTTTCAAAAAGAAAATGTACAGTTTTGTTCTTTTCTTCCTCCAAGCCATTATGACTTTTTTAGCAAAATATAAACCTTGTTGCTATAAAACAATTTATGTCATTCCTTTATTTGCATACCCTAATTCGGGCTTAATGAAATATGTACAAATGTGCAGGACTTTTTTGTCCTAAATTGGGTTTCATGGAATGCAATAACTAAATGATATTAAATACCCTATAGCTATGGCAGTCCATGGAGGCCAAAATTCACATTAAGATTGCCTATAAATTAAATGACTCGGCTGATGTTTACAAAAAATAAAATATTAAACAAAAAAAATAGTATTCAACAAACGTAAGCCTGTGAATGGCCTTTAAAACCCTGTAACAAAGGAGGGCACAATATATAAAAAAGGCAAAGAGCCACGACTTGGTAAGGGTCGTGGCCTTTATCAATAATGTGGGCACCATTGAGTATGGGCATTGTGGCCACTATTCGGCCCGTTGTCGGCTGCCATATCTGTTACGACTTGCCGCTGTTAGTCAACCTTTGTGTAAATGTCAATCCTCGTTGAATATGCTTTTTGGCCTTGCAAAATGTAATTTGGCCGTTTAGGCCACAAGCTATACCTGCCCAACAATGAATCTCTTTCAAAATTTATAGGGTATAAAACCCTATTGACATTACAATAATTTTTTTATAATAATATAATATAATAATACTTAGTATTATATATTCTATAATATAATATATATCTATTATGTGTTATTTATAATGTCTATATTATATTTATAGAAAATAACATGAAGTGTTATATGATATTTAATATAATATAGATATAATTAAAGTATGAGTAAAATAAATAGTGACAAATAATAAATTTAAAATATATAATATGCATTATATATATATGAAAATGACCTAATTGTAAATGAAAAATTATTTTCTTTATATTTATAAAAATATTTTTTATTGCATGTAATTTGTTACAAAAATTAAAAAAGGGGGCAATTATTTTCTTTATAGTTATAAAGAATTTATTTTAACAAAGATCTAACTTATGTTATGTTTCACTTGGTTTTAAAATTCTTTCAATTCAGTTTTTTAATTTGAATTTTGATTGAATTTATAATGAGATCCCACAATAGTTTCATTATTGATAAATCTGATATATATTAAATCAAAATGGGCCCAATAATAGTATTTGGAAAATTAGGTTAAAGTCGAAATTCATGGCCATAAACGTATGGTCCATTGTAAATGGAACCAAAATGATGCCTACTGGAAGACATGTTAACATGGATCAGTTAAGTATTTTAAATCTCTTGAAAAGTATTTAATTAATACTTGGATGATTTACTATTCCCACGAAGGGAGATGAAAAAATAGTAAATTATCTAGCCAAAGTAAAATATATCAAAATCTTTGTTAAATGGTAGTAATTGCAGTCTAATTGAAGATAAATTGTTGTTTTTTATTTATTCAAATGAATATTCATGGGAAATTTAGAAATTTCATCTCTATTTTAAATTCAAAATAGTAGAATGAATCTCATATGTAACTTTGCGACTGCACTCCTTATTCAAGAAGAATAGGTAATGTTGAACTTTGATTTTAAAGAAAATGCTAATCAAGCATTGTTCACTCAAAAAAAATTCTTTCTCTAAAAATAAAGGTGGTAATTGAAATAATTCTTTCTCTAAAACTAATGAGAATAAGAAACATGTTTCTAAAAATTACAAATTTCTTGGAAATTGTAATAAATATGGCAATTTGTGTTACAAAGAAAAAAGTTGTTATTCTAAGAAAGACGATAAAATGTCCTCCAATAACAAGAATCCTAGGAACAACAAAAGAAGGAAATAATTTAATCAAAATTAGAATCAGATTCAGAATCAAAATCAAACAATAGCTCTCTATACTGCCCTCTATGCCTCTATTGATAACGAGTGGATCCTAGATAGTGGTGCATTAAGATATGATGTATATGTAGGCTACCCTAAGCAATATTCAGTATTGCAATGAGAAAATTTATCTTGGAGATAACTCCATCATAAAAGCACAAGGAAAAGATAAAGCCAAAATCTCCAATAATTTTATAGATATTTTATTTGTTCCAAAGTTAAGAAAAAATCTTCTTTCTTATTTTCAGCTTACCCAAGAGAATTTCAAAATTATTATTCTTAAAGATACCTGGTTCATCAAGGATCAAAATGATTCTGTAATTACTGAAGGCATGCAAAAGAATGACCTTTATATTTTGAGTGGTTTCTCAAAATAAATGTCTTTCAATTCAAACCCAAGATGATATTCAGCTTTGGCATGAAAGACTGGGCCATTTAAACATCAAAAGTTTAAGCGGTATGGTTCGTCATGACTTTGTGATTGGTTTACCTAGAATAAAAAACAAACTAGAAGCATGTGAAGGGTGTTTACTAGGTAAACAACACACTTTACCTTTCAAAAGGAACATTATCAACAATTATTCCAACCCCTTGGATTTGGTTTCTTTATGCCTTAACCTTCAATGATGATTACACTAGGATGATATGGGCATATTATCTAAAAACCAAAAATGAAGTACTCTCTAAATTTAGGGAATTGAAAGCCTTGATTGAAAATCAATTTAACCTAAAATTGAAAAATTTGATGATAGATAAGAGAACAAAATATATAAATAAAGAGTTTTGAGGTTTTTTGTATGTCATGTCCCGATATTAAGGCATTTTTTAAATTAAAGATTTAAACATCATGATAAGATAGAGAAGTCTTTTTTTGATAATGATCATATTTAATAACATATATATGGTTATTAATATATTATAAGATTAAATAATATTATAATTATAATATAATATATCAATAAATATATTTATATCTATGATATATAAATGAATATTAAAAAATAATAATATATAAGAATGACTTTATAAGTCAAATCTTAAAGCCCATAGGACAGCAATTATAAGACGAAAGTCTAAGAAATAAATAACAGCGAATATATTCTATGAGGCATATAAGATAAACAAAAACAACGGTTAATATTATTAAGGCTGCAGCAAAACGGTGGCAGCAATTATAATTTAAACCTATATTATATTATATATATTATAAGCTACGATAGTAACTTGAGTGATGGGCATAAAGTGCAGCAATAAATATTTAATTACCTTTAAATCCTCATTAATATGCTCACTATGGAGCGCTGCTTAGGAAAAGACAAAGGATATGTTTAAGGTAGCGTATGGACATAATTGATAAGTCACGTCCAATTAGGATGGTCATCTCTTTTCCAAAGGATGCATCCCTTCAAAATCAAGTCGACAATATAAATCTAGATGCCATCAATCAATCGATAGAGGGGAGAAGAATACACATTAGAGGGAATTCTGATCTGCAGCAGCAACAGTCGAGGAAAAGACAGAGGTAAATAAAAATACAGATCAGCAGTCAGTATAAGATGGAGCAAATGCCATTTACTATGATGTTATACAGCAATCCATACATATAGAGCAGAATTTGGAAAGATAAGACGCAGATATATAATTCTGAGTTTGATACAAATAATTCTAATATACCTATATATATTGAACAGTAAGACACAGATATAAAACAGTCACCTCACATATTAATGCATACGAGGAATCAAGCAATCAGTATCTTATCATCAGCAGGATAGCATTGAGAATACAGTTTATTGGCATCCATTATTGAGCAGCGCAGTAATGGCATATAAAAGGTATGTTCATAATACAAATTCTATTGATGTCCTTAGAATATGTAACAGATGCATAATGATCTAATAGTATCGACGGAATTAGTACTCATAGCATGTAATGTTTAAGATATGGTACATGTAATGTGAATGAAATATGTGTAGAAGGTATATCAGACTTATGATAATAGAATGAATGTAAAGGTAAATATTATTGTCATAACATGAATAGGAATATTTTAGATAGTATAAGGGATTATTATGTAAGATGTAAGAATGAGAAATGTGATTATAAACATAGCTGAAATAGAATAAATGGAATAGATGTTAAGATAGGAATAATTCAGATAATATATATTTTTGATAATATTGTAATGAATGAAGAATAAGTTCATAGCTGAAATAGATAAATCAAATGCATAGATATGATAAAATGGAATGACTTACCATACGGATACATTATGAATATAATATAAACGATTATGGCAAGTGTGATGCCAATCAAATGAAAGATAAATGAGAAAGAATGGAATGGTAATAACCATGTAAATATGATGATGATAAGAATAAACAGTACAATAAGCAAGTCCATGATATATTCGGAGCTGACAATTGGACTTGTCTTTTAACCCCTCTATCACCACTCGAGTAGGGTGTAAGTTATGGAAGGGCAGTATATTGGACCTAGGCGACCCTCAACTAGACGAGGAATGCCGGATGTGCGTGAAGTCCCTTGAGCCAAGAGACAAGGAACACCGGGTGTGTGTGAAGCTCTTGGGCCTAAGGTTATAACATGTATAATGTGCCCTATGGTAGGTGACCCTCGACTGGATGAGGAACGCCGGGTGTGCATGAAATCCCTCGAGCCAAATGGTGAGGAACACCGGGTGTGTGTGAAACCTTTGGGCCTCCGTATGGGATGGTTAAACTAGCACCTTAACAAAGTCATACTCACATAGGGTGGTGACGTAGAGGTGGTTAACGTTCGAGTCTAGGTGATGTCCCTCCCGAGATATATCATGGACAAGCTATATGAGAAAGCAATGTGAATGTGAAATGCATTTAAGAAATGGAAATTATTATAGTTTATGTCTATGAGATTACTAACCTAATAGCAAAGTGAAAGTATATGAATTTTGATAATGATATTGATAAGTGTTCACTAATCTTAATATGTTGAAATATAAGGAGAATCAAATACTAATGTTCTCTTTTACTAAGTTGAAATTGTGCAAGGTTGTGAATTTTTTTGGCTTACTAGAAGGGGACATTACATTGTACCTCATGGATTCAGAGGGAGCTTACCACTCCCTATTTTCCATAGCAAATTTATGTAGTGGAAAGGAAAAATAGAACCATCATGGAAATGGTTAGGTCCATTATGCATTCTGCCAATGTACCAAATTTTTTGTGGGTTGAAGTAGTGAATATAGCCACATTCTTAATAGGGTGCCTTCAAAGTCTTTAAATTTGTCAACACCCTTGGAAATGTGGGAGAAAAAGAAACTTGGTGTTTCTCACCTAAGAATACTTGGAAGCCTTGCTTCCATATTCGTTATTAAAATAATATCTTAGATAATGGTCAATCTTAGTTGTAGATTGCTTTTGCTTTTCAGTCTTCTACTTTTTAGCTGTTAGGTATGATCGCTTCTGTTATGCTTTTGTTAGTTTAGCTTTTGTCTAGCTTTTAGGATTTTCTTGGTTGTAATTCCTCTATATAAAGAGCATTCGCTCTCTCAATGTATTCAATCGATTATTCAATAATAACATGGTATCAGAGCCAGAAGGCGGGAAACCTGTTTGTGAATTTTTTTCATCCTTTGTTCATATTCCGTACAGGTCGTACGACCTACGGATCTGAAGAAAATCGTGTCTGTTCTCATCCTTATCCCGTTTTCTGCTAATTGCAATTTGTTTCTGGATGGATGTATTTTTTTCTTGGTCGCGTTTTTGCCTTTGCGTTAGAGTTTCTGTCTGAAGGTCACCATTTTTGGCTTCTGCATTATCGATGCAGTTCTAGATCGTTGTGTGGTCACGTTTCACCTTCAGTACTCGCGCCTTTATTCCTTCGCCATGTCTTTCTTCTGGGCGGAGGCTTCCAAACCTTGTCTTGCGCAGGTTTTCTTGTCTGGCAGTTTCCAAACCTTTGGTCGCAGTTTTATTGGTATTGTCTTTGTTCAAGGCGCCCTTTGGTCGTGTCATCTTTTATGGTCGCTACTTCAGGATATTTCATCCCGTCGCATTTGCTTTTGATTCTATGGTGCTCATCTACATCTGTGGCAATCATCTCTAAAGGTTTTGTCACCAGACCCGTGGATTCTACCTACTCGCGGTTTGGTTTGTGATTGGTCGCCTCTGCTGTGTTTTGATCAGCATTCTAAAGCGACTGACTGGATAAGGCGCGATCCTCTTTGTCTTACATGATATTCGATGGCGACCTCTGTATTTCTGCGCCAATATTCCTGATCTGCATTAGCAGATATTAAATCTTATTGGCAGATATCTGTATTTCGGGTTGCCTTTTTTGGTTTATTTTCCACTTTCTCTTGTACTTTTCCTCTGCAAAAGCTAACAGGCAGTGTATGATGAAGCTGATGGAGTATTTACTCATTTGGTTTTTTTCCTCGACACCCGCGCTAGGGTTTGAGTGTGTTTTCCAAGCTCTTGGGATTTTGTACTATCTGTTTCTTTTCATCCTCCAGTGTTTTGTTTTTCGTGCCCCAAAAAACATGAAGATAGTGCCTTGTGCCAAACAGAAGAAGTCTGAGTTTTACGCTTTTATGGCTAAACGCCCTGCAAATCATATCAAATCCTCTGCCTGGTACATTGATTCAGGTGCTTCTCGCTATTTCACACATCGGCGAGACTGGTTCACTGAGTACACGCCATTCAGAGACTCTGTCGTCTTTGGAGGAGGCAAAGAGTACACCGTTGTTGGAAAAGGCACCATGCAGATTTAGTCTGGTAGGAGAAATTTAATATTTCTCGATGTATACTTTGTACTTGGCATAGCGTTGAACCTTCTCTCAGTTAGTCAGATCATGCGACACTCACCTCATCTGGATGTTGTCTTCAGTATGCACTCATGCAGCATAGTGGACCGTGAGACACGCATCACCGTTGCCCAGGCTCTTGAGGATCATGGTCTATATAGACTCGTGGATTCTGGTGATTCTCCAAAGCAAGCTATGGCAGCCAGGAGCACTTCCATCAGTAAACTCTGGCATCAACGTTATGGGTACCTCAACATGCACTATCTCTCTCAGTTATCGCTTGGGAGAGTCTGGTTGGTGGTCTTCCAAAAATTCAGACTCAACTTCCTGGCGTCTGCGACGCATTTCAGACTGGCAAGCAGCATAGGACTCCATTTCCCGATGGTGACAAATGGCGGGCATCCAAGGTTTTGCAGCCGGTTCACGCTGATGTATGTGGACCAATGAACACATCTTTAGTTACTGGGTGCAGATATTTTCTGCTTTTTGTTGATGATTTCAGCAGAAAAATGTGGGTGTATTTCTTGAAAAGGGAATCCGATGTACTTAGTACATTTCAGCAGTTCAAAGCCTTGGTAGAAAAAGAGTCAGGCAGTCCAATCGTCTCTCTTCGGTCTGATAATGGGGGGGAGTTTTGTTCCTCTACCTTTACTCATTTCTGTCCAACACATGGCATCAAACGTTAGCTTACTACACCTTACACATCTCAGCAGAATGGTGTTGTTGAGCGTCGCAATCGCACTATTACAGAAATGGCACGTTCTATGTTGGAACATAGAAGTGTTCCTAAGAAGTTCTGGGCTGAAGCAGTCTACACTGCTGTCTATCTTCTGAACCGATCTCCCACCTATGCTGTCAGAAAGATGACTCCTGAAGAAGCCTGGTTTGGACGTAAACCTCACGTCAATCATCGAAAAATTTTTGGCTCCACTGCTCATGTTTGGATTCTAGATGTCAAGCATACTAAGATGGACTCCAAAAGCCAGAAACTCATGTTCGCTGGGTATAGTGAAAATCATAAGGCATACAGACTGATTGATGTAGACACTGATCGTCTCATATTCAATTGTGATGTAGTCATTAGAGTGAAAATCATAAGGCATACAGACTGATTGATGTAGACACTGATCGTCTCATATTCAGTCGTGATGTAGTCATTGATGAGACTACTGAGCCCTTTCTCCTTTCTACTTCGTTTATTCACTCTGAGGATTAGCCTTTGGAGGCTTCAGCTTCAGGTGTTCTCATTTCTCTAGCTCCACCTGATGGGAGGGTTCCTACAGTTATGCCCGCACCTCAGCCTGTTGTTCAAGCACCCGCCCCTCCTCCGGATATTCAAGATCCCCCAGATCTTGTTCCTACCCCTCCTGGTGATGTTGATGCACCTATTTCAGATGGTGATTCATCTTCTCTTCGGCCTAAATGGTGGGCCAAAACAATTGGTGATCTTCATGATAATGAACTCATCGAGGGTAGATCTGATCAGAAGAAGAGCAAGCAGCAAAATACTGTCAATTTTGCCCTCATGGCCAATCTTCATAGCATCTTAGAGCCTCAAACATATTCTGAGGCTAAAGGTGTACCTGAATGGGAAAAGGCTATGAATGATGAGCACCATAGTCTTCTGAAAAATAATACTTGGGTTCTTTCTGATCTTCCTCCTGAGAAGAAGCCCATTGGATGCAAATGGGTGTACAAAGTCAAGTACAAGGCTGATGGGACTCTTGATAAATATAAGGCTCGGTTGGTTGCCAAAGGGTACTCACAAAAAGAGGGTGTTGACTATGAGGAGACATTTGCTCCTACAGCCAAAATGAGTACCATTCGGCTTGTCCTTGCTATGGCAGCCCAGTTTGGGTGGCAAGTCCATCAAATGGACGTCAAGAGTGCCTTCCTCAATGGCCATTTGCAGGAAGAAGTTTACATGACGCAACCTCCTGGATTCAAGGTTGCTGGGAAAGAACACCAAGTGTGCAAACTGATGAAATCCCTCTATGGTCTAAAACAGGCTCCAAGGGCATGGTACCTCAAGATTGATCAGTATCTCATTGATCATGGTTTTCAGCGGAGTCCTAATTCCAATCTGTATGTCCACCAGTATGCCGATGATAGTCTTCTCATTGTTGTGTATGTTGATGATCTGATAATTACTGGCAGCTCAGAGCCATTGATTCACAAGATCAAACATGATCTCAGTCACATGTTTGACATGACAGACTTGGGACTCCTGCATTATTGCCTAGGTATTGAGGTTTGGCAGCAACCTGACAGCATCTTCATCTCTCAGTCAAAGTATGCTAGAAGTCTGTTGGACAAATTTCGGACGATCGATTGCAAACCTGCTTCTACCCCTATGGAAAAAGGGCTGAAGCTCTCAGCTACTTCAGACTCTCCTGTAGAAAATGAATCTCCTTTCAGGCAATTAGTGGGCAACCTCATCTATCTTGCCGATAAGGGCATGGTTCGGTGGTTAAGTGGTTCAATTGTAGTGGCGGCCGCCAAAGTTCAAACCCTCGCTGAGCCAACGAGCTCGCAGGCTTTACGCCTTCGTTGGGCCAGCGAGCTCGCAGGCTTTACGCCTTCGCCGGGCCAACGAGCTCACGGGTTTGAAGTGTTCTTGTTAGGGGATGAGGTCCCCCGTGTTGTGGCCTCATCGGTTCATTGCTCTGGGCAAAAGCATTCGCGTGGAGCCGAAGGGCGTGTTGCACCAGCGTTGCCGGTCACGTTAAAAAGTTTACCAGGTGCATTATCTTTAAAAAAAAGAAAAAAAAGTGGGCAGCCTCATCTATCTTACTGCCACTAGACTTGATCTTAGCTTTGCAGTAAGCTATATCTCTCGCTTCATGACAGCCCCCAAAGCTGAACATTGGGTTGCCGCAAAGGCACTTCTGACTTTGGCATTCTATATGGCAGGAGCAAAGATCCTCAGCTGATCGGTTTTACAGATTCAGATTGGGTAGGTTCTATTGACGATAGAAAGTCTACCTCTGGGTATGTTTTGAGTTTGGGCACAGGTGCCGTCACATGGGCTAGCAAGATGCAGCAGGCAGTAGCTCTCTCCTCTATAGAAGCTGAATAGAGGGGAGCTGTTAAAGCAGCCTGTGAGGCAATTTGGCTTCGAAGGATGCTTTCAGACATGCAAATGTCTCCAACAGGGCCCTCACCCTTGCATTGTGACAATCAAGGGGTGCTCAAACTTGCCAAAAATCCCGTCTTCCATGAACGGACAAAACATGTTGATCTTCATTGTCACTTCATTCGCCAGCTTGTCGAAGACAGACCGTTGTTTTGCAGTATGTTCCTACAGAAGATCAAACTGCTGATATCCTCACCAAGTCTCTGAGCCCGGATAAGTTTGTCAAATTTAGGGGGCATCTTGGTGTAGTTGATCGATTGACCATTAAGGGAGGGTATTAAGATAATATCTTAGATAATGGTCAATCTTAGTTGTAGATTGCTTTTGCTTTTCAGTCTTCTTTTTAGCTGTTAGGTATGATCGCTTCTGTTATGCTTTTGTTAGTTTAGCTTTTTTCTAGCTTTTAGGATTTTCTTGGTTGTAATTCCTCTATATTTCGTCTCTAATTAAGATAATCAAATTAAAGTTGAAGAATTTAAGGGGGAGGAATCACTGGGTAAACCTTAATCCAAAAGACCCAAATGAGTTCAAACCCTAATTCAAGAAGTTAACATAGAGAATCCTTCATCATCTAAAATGACCAGGAGTTAGCATACATTACATGCCTTAATAACTTTCTATGAAAGTGAACCTTGGCCTTTTGAAGAAGCCAAAAGAGATGAGAAGTGGAGAGATGCAATGAAATTAGATTATGAACGCAATGTTGTTTATTGTTGTTGGCTGTATAAAGCTAAATATAACTCCAACAGTGAAAATTGACAAATATAAGGCAAGGTTAGTCACTAGAGACTTCACTAAGCGACATGATTTAGGTTATGATGAATTTTTTTTCCCCAATGGCAAAAATGAGCACCATGATGCTTCTTGCCTTGGCATGCCAAAATGGTTGGGAGATACACTAGATGGATGTGAAAAATGCATTCTTGAACAATGATCTTTAAGAGGAAATTTATATATCTCATCCAAAAGGTTTTTAACAACCAAACAAAGAGACATCTATGTAAACTCGAAAAACCTTAGTTTGGTCTTAAACAAGCTCCCATAGCTTGGTATGCAAAGATTAATAGCTTTTTTAATCTCTTGGATTCTCTATTTGTTATTTTGATAATGATTTATTCATTAAAATTGAAAATGGTCAGATTGTTATAATTGTTTTTATGTGAGCGACTTACTCATTATGAGTAGTCTTAACTTTCTAATCCACAAGTACAAGAGCAAATTGAATCAATCATTTGAAACAATTGATTTGGGTCTTCTCCATTATTTCTTGAGAATGGCTATATTCTAGGATTATTATTCTATTGTGGTATCTTAAACAAGATACTCACATGATTTGCTTCAGAAATTTAATATGGTGTATTATAACCCAATTGCTATACTATTGAGGCAGGTATTAAACTAGACCCTAAACCACCATGTGAAAAGACCAATCTTACTTTGTATAGACAATTAGTAGAAAATTTGATTTACCTTACTATTTCAAGGCTTGATATTACCTATGCAGTACGTATTGCATCTAAATTTATGCAAGATCCATATGTGGATCACTACAAAATGACAAAAAGAATATTATTCATGTACAAAAAATATCAACTTATTTGGTTATTGTGATGTTGATTATGCTGGGGATTCTATTGATAGAAAATCTACCTCTAGCTATGTCTTTAAATATGGTGTAGGCGCTATCACATGGAGTATTAAAATACAACCTATTGTGGTTCTTTCATCCATAGAGGTTGAGTGCAGAAGTACAACAAAATTAGCAAAGGATTCAATGTGGCTTAAGAGATTATTGGATAAGCTCATATGGGTACCAATGGGGCTACCGTTTTGTTATGTGATAGCCAAAGTTGTATTGCTCTTGCTAGGAATTTGTTCCACACCAAATAACAAAGCACATTGAAGTCCATGAACACTTCATTCGTGAAAAAGTTTATGCAATGGTGACATTGCACTCCAATTTTGCTAGATTGATGATTAGGTGGTAGATATGTTTACAAAGCCTATGTGTAGTGCCAAATTTTGTAAATTTAGAACAATGTTGGGCCTCAAAGAGTTGCCATTGAGGGGGAGTGTGTGTGATAATGACACCTTCTAGCGGCTAACTTTGTATATAAGACCTAAGGGCACTTGTAAAGCCTAAAAGGCATTAGGTAAGACCTAAGAGCAATTGCAAAAATCCTAGGGAGGCATTGGATAAGGCGTGACTAACAGATAGGACACTTGTAAGACCAACAAGTTGTATGTTGTATCTCTCCTATGTATTCCTTTTCCGTTATAAAAAGACTTCAAGTCCTATGGACATTGTATCGAGGTATCTTTAAAATAAATACTCCCAATGTTGTGAAGAGTAATTGTAAACGAGAACTTGGTAGAGGCATTATGTTTGAGGAGGCCCCCAATAAGAAACTATATAAGTCTCTTGTATTGCATCATTTTGAGAAAATTGGGATATAAATTATGACAAGATGAAGAGATTTATCATTTAGTTCAGAATGCGCAATCTTCATCTTGACATACATTTATCCTTGTGGCATGTTAGTCAAAGAAGTCCTGTGTCACTAGGATCTTCGTCTTTTCTTTTAAAATAAATTGACAGCACGAACCTTCTATAAACATTAAGGGGGAGTGTTAAAGCATAATGTTTATTAGATGGCTACACTTATTTATAAATTGTTCTAATAATATTAATAAGACTATTTTAATATAATGTTTAACTTTATATACATGGCATATATGGCCATATGAAATTGGGTTGATTAGTAATTAACAGTTTAATATTAACACTATTTTATTATCTTACACCTTAGTGAAAAGGTATAAACACCCAAATTATAATAAATGGTTGCATCCATCCTATATTTTGGAAAATCATGTTTGTATGAAATATATCATTGGATATGTTGAATTTGGCACTATAATTAGCAAGAGTTATTGAGGCATTGTACTTCAAAGGAGGAGAGGAGAGGAGAGATTGGAAAGCTAGGTTTTGGAGTTTGTATATTAGACAATATAAGTTTTCTTAAATAATAGAATGGTGCTTTTTGTGGGGTCTTTGATTGTATGGTTTTCCCCATGTAATTCATGTGTACTATGTAATGTTGTCTCATTTATTTTTGTATATTTCATTTCTTTTGTATTATTTAAATCAATATGGTTAATGGTTATCATGGCTAAACTTCATGATCTTGGATTCTTGACATGAATCTAGTCAAAATTCTCCAGGTTTGATCTAGAGATCTCTATGGCAATGCAAGGCATTGCTAGTTAAAATAAGAATATCTTCCACTAGATGTGGAGTGGTAGTTTTGGCAGTTTTATACAATCCAAAAAGGGCTCAGAGAAAGAAAGGAAGGATTAAAATTCAAAAACCCATTGTTAAGAAACAATCAATATTTTTCAGAATCTCCCTAAGGGCTTGGAGTAGACTAAAAAGCCTATAATGAACTAGCCTTGGTTAAAGTATACAACTCTTTCACTATTTCAATCCCATTTTAATGTAGTTAGAGAATGTTAGATAGGAGAGAACCATTGGATTCCAAATTTATTATTGATAGAGATCAAGTATGAAGCATGGTCTATTGCATGCTAGAAGAAAGACAAGAAGGATTTGGATTTTGGAGTAGTGATACTAGACTTAGACTCGACATGCTGATTTTGGACTTGGACTTGGCACAAAAACTCGACAATTTGAAAAAAAATGATAAATAGAAATTTATTAAGGAATCACATGTTTTTCTATGCACTCTTTCATAAATCAACTTTAAAAACACAAAAAACTAATCAATTACAAGCTACTTTGATCACATACACACGTATACATCAAACAAATGAGTACAAAGCCGGATTTGAGTTGAAGGAAACAAGATTTTTAAATACATAAACATTAACAAGTATTTTTGGTGTACAGAATTTATGGACTATGATATCCATGCCATTAAAAACAAAAATCACAACACAAAGTTATGAACTATGGTAGAGATGAGCTTGTATCACTCGACTCAACATCATTAGCTCTATGGTTGGTTTTATTTTCACATCTCGGGTCCTTGACACTGTTGAAGCCATGATATCTACATGTTTGTTAGCAACATCCAAGGGATTTGCATGTGCTTTTTGCTCCTCCACAATTGCTACTACCTCTATCTCAAGTTCAACATGATCAACCCATGCCTAGTTATTCTTAGAAAACACATGATCCTCAACCTCTATGATCCAACGATAATGGAACAACCTCCTCTAAGCATGCAATGGGAGATGAATCAAAGCCTAAGATTTGCTTGCGATATATGTCAAGCTTGGAAATATATTGCAAGAAAATATTGACAAATGAAATGAATGGGACTGAGACAAATAGTACAATATTCAATGAAAGCTTCATCTCCATTCATTCAGAAAGTACATATTTAACAATAGGAAAATGACTATTCATTTCATCTTCTGGATTACTGTTCAGCTTCTAGTGCAACTAGGAAATATAAAATATAAAATATTATCCTACTACACCTAGGATTATGTACATTATTGTTATATCCCCCCTTAATCCATAGGGGTAGTGGTAAAACCACTGTTTGTGTTGTGCATTGGTCAACTTGATTATGGTGGCTCATTTGCTTGATAGGAAGCTCCAATGTTCTGCAAAAGGTTTTTCTTGAGTGATTCTGTTATGCGGTTTTTCAAGAACAAAGATATGGACTTGGTATTTAGTCCTGAGTTTGTTTTCTCAAGTTGAGTCATCTTTCCACGATGCTATATCCCATCTTGAGTCACTTTTGATAGTGAAAATTGGAGAACCCAGGCTGATTACGCCCACGAGTAGTTCAAAAGTGTGCCAGCTACACCACGTGACCTGAAAATTGGATAACCTAGGCTGAATAATGCCAATGAGTAACCCAAAAGTGTGTTGAAGCATGCACTAAATGCTCTCAAATGAAGATACATCGACACATAAAAACTACACTTGTGGCAGGAAAACTGTGTCGAAAATGAAGGCATATGATGATCTCACTCCATAGTCATCAAAAACCAAAATGAAGTATGCAATCTCAAGCGTTCAGGTGCTAAGTTGAACATTACTTGTTGAGATGTTGTAGTGGTAAGCGGCAATATGCTGCAATGACAAATCCTCAATGGATAATGTGAGCAATCTCCAATTACTATGATTGAAGAGCTCAAGATTTGAATCTTGATGTTTCTCCAAGTACCATGCTCGAAGAACTCGAAATCTGAATCTTGATGTCCCCCCTATAAGATGAGAGTGGAGAGCTATTGCAAAGGCCCCCCTGAAAAGAGAACAACATATAGAAATGCACAACTCAATGATGCTGTCTCGAGTTTTCATCACAAGGCTCCCTTAAGCCACCCTTTCAGGTTTTCAACTTAACGGGAAGAGTTTGCAAGCTATCTTTTCGGGTTTTCAACTTACAACTCAAGTGCAAAAGTATGATCAACAAGAGACAATATCCATAACCTCAAATAATTTGTACTGAGTTGCATATCTGGTGGTCTTAGTGTGCTCATTATTAGTATCCTGTTGAGAAATCATAGGTACACAAAATCATTTCTCTGATCAACATCAAAGAGACTGAGAGTATAATTATCGTCCATGGGAATTGAGTGCCAACTCTACAATTTTCTTAGTAGGTTGTCGCTTAATAGTACAAGTATTAATGTGTGTCTGCAATGCTTAGTTCATCATCAATTGGATTGACAATAGCTTCCGCATAGGGAGTAGACAAGCTCAACAAACTTTCATACCATTGCTCAACAATATCTGTGATCTTGAGTTTATTATCAATTGGATCGACAATACTATCATCAGGCATAGATGAGCTATCATGAAATGGTGGATTGGACTCTCCTATAAGATTTTGACAGAAGGCGAGTCTTTGTTTGCCATCTGGAATGATCTATCCATCCAAAATGCATATGCCTCATTGATTTTGTTGGCAGATCTTTGACAAAACATTGTTTTACAGAATGTGTGTGTTGACCACATGTAAGATACCCAACTAATTCTACCAAAATTTTTCCTTACTTAGACAATTTTACTTGCTATCAACTCATCAACTATTTCAACAACACAAAGATATACATCAAAGATAACTATTTGAATGAATCAACCTTAAGCTGGGTACTTGTTTTATTACTTGATTCAATCAACTCACAATGTCTTATTACATGGATAATGCTTTCAATGGCATGAAGTTACACTTTATTCAAATGGAATTACAAAAGCAGGCCTTGGAGCCTTGATGATTACAATGCCTTGCACACTAGATCAACTTAATCAAACTCAACGATGTCAACTGAATGTCAACACCTCACAGTACAACAAGGGAGCATCACCTTGTCAGTTGAGGGAGCATCACCCCAACACTTGAAACTCGCAGGCCTCAAGATTACAAGCTCAACAGCTTTGCAGAGAGAATTTTGTCAAATGCATAGATGCCAAATGAATGAGAGAGCTCCTCCTTTTATAGGCCTTCCAAAGGTAATGAAGGCACGTTTTTTCAATGCACAAAGAGGAACCAAGGCACATTTCCCAAGAAGCATATCCAAGGAAATATTCCAATTGATGACTCATTCTGAGTTGGCAAGCTCATCTAGAGACCTTGACACGGATCCCCAAAACATCCCGTCGACCAATGAGAGCTCATCTTCTGATCAGGCGCCAAGTGGGAACAGTTTAAACATGGAATGGTGCCCAATGAGTCTTAGGCGCCCAACTGAGGTAGAAATGGCATGGAAATGCGCCCAACCTTTTCTGGTGACTTTAACATGCATGATATCTTGTAGGAATGTTCGTTGAGGGTTCTCCGACAGCTTTTAAAGCTATTTTCATGTCTTGGCGCCTATTTGATATAGTTCCTTCATGCAACTGCGCCTCACCATCACTAGGCGCCAATTGAAGGTTGACAGAGACTCTAGAGTGCGCCTAGAGTTCTAAACTTCCTACAACCTCAACCACCTCAATTCTGGCGCAATTCTGGTGTTCTTCTAACTGGGCGCCAACTTTGGAGAGTTTATAATAGTTCTGGCGCCTTGGTAGTAGCTTATCAACTTCTCAAAGAACTGTGAAACATGACTTCCAATGATTATCATCTTGAGCGCCTTGCACCAACACTGATCTTGAGGAGTTCAACTCCACTCAGGCGCACCTATTGATAAAAAAGGGTCTAGATGGGCGCCTTAAGAAGAAAATGGATTTGCCTTGCTAAAACCTTTAACTCAAGTCATATCTGAACCAAGATGACTATCTTCAATCCAGCGCCTTTCACCATGAATGGATCAAAAGTTCTTTTAGGCGAAATCAAGGTGCTAGGAAAAGAGTAAAATGGCGCCTTCACTTGAATGGTTCATTTTGCATGCAAGTGTCTTCTTCCAAGGGTATTGAAGTAAACTCAGAACATTACCCCTACTAGCACCTTGGCTCACTGGAGAATTTGGAGATCCAATTATCAATGAGGCGCATCATTGAGAGAAAATAACATGGATTTGGCACCCAGTCTTGAATTGCCCAATCACCCTGAAGAGCACTCCTACTTGAAGTCCTTGAAACGAAACCAAACACTTGTCTTACCAAGCGCCCTGGCTTCTTGAGGAGTTTGGGAATCATTCATCAACTGGAGTCTTAACCTAGCGCCCTAGATAGACTAGGCGCTCATTCTGGCTTGCACAAGAGGGAATTGGCGCCTTAGACTTGAATGATCATCCTTCACCCAGTTTGATCCTAGAACATCAAACCAAGTGGGCGCCTTGTTTGAAAGAAGTAGTTAGAGGCTATTCCTCATGTTAGGCGCAAATCTCGGTAACTACCCTTAGGCGCACACTAAGGTTCCTTGATGGAAGTATCTTCATCACAGCTTTCAATCCCAGGCGCTAGAGTTGAGAAGTTTTGATCAACATATGCGCCCATGCTAGGAACTTACTCAAATGACTCCACTTATCTTCAAAACTTTCAATCTACCACTCATTCATGCTAGGCGCTTATCTGGAGGATTCCTGGAAACATGTATTGGCACCCTGTAGTTCTTAGGCGCTTATTTTGGATGATACAACTTGATACTACCGCCCAAAGTGAGTAGGCCCTCTTCAACATCCAATTCACTTAGAAGACTTCAATTTGGAGACTTATCAAACTTTTCTATCAAGGCACCCTGTTGGATGTGCTTCCTAACATTCTCCTTTATGCTAGGCGCCCTTTTTTTATGTTTCAAAACCCAGGGCGCTCACTTAGGTGAAGTCTACATGACATTGGCGCCTTAGCATGGAAACTTCATTCCTCATCAACTAAGCTCATCTAAGAACTAGGCGCTGGGTTGGAGGGCGCCAAAATGAACCTGAATTTGCCAAAGAATGCGCCTGGTAAGTGAGATCACTAGTGTTGATGAAACCACTCCCAGACTTAGTCAAATTTCAAGTTTCTGACTTTGCTCCTGCAAAACAAAAGGGTTAAGTTAGTCAAAAACTAGTTCATTCCCTCATTATTTAGAATTAGCCTCCGGGAATGAGGAATAGGCTAATCCATTATACACTTAATGATCAGGCCGGAAACGGGGACATGACACCACATGATATACAAGGATGTAGATTAAAACAATCACGGGAGGTATGTCCTCGATGTCCACAATGACAAGAAGTTTGGACTTGATGGGTTTTAGTGCAAGTTGATTTTGATTGACTTGACAACATGTCAGTTTCACAAGGCTGACCAATAGGTGAAGACTCAACTTGACTATTGCTCTGAATGCCTTCGGACACAAATTTGATGGGTTTGAATATTCTAGTACATGAAAATTCACAATACATGTATACCCTAGACCAAGGCGATGTGTGTTGGGTTTTATTGTCTCCGAGACACGTACAACAGGTGGAGAAACAATGGGAGGACTAGCAATTATTATATCCTTGATGGCTTCTGACAACACACTTTTTGACTTAGAATCAACAATGTTTTTTTGTGGCACATGAGGGGTCTCAACACTTTGCTTCAAAGACTTTTTGCCTTTTCTTGCCTTCTGAGTTGCACTTCTTGAAGAAGGGACATCAATATTTTTCTTCTTTGCAACATTGTTCTATGACACATGAGGGGGCTTAACATTCTTCTTCAAGGACTTCTTGTTTTTAGTAGCCTTTTGTTGAATTGCTTGAAGAAGGAACATCACTATTGATAGCATCTTTCTTTTCAGGTGAGGCATTAGGTGTTTGATTTTGTAACCTATTGATTTCTTTTTGCAACTCTTGTATTGGTTGCAAGACTAAATGAACAGGGGCTTGTATTGATGCTAACATTCTAATATTATATTTGCTTCTTGTTTGTTGTTGACATTAATTTGCAAATATAACATGCCATTGGTGTTTAATGATTAAAAAGATTACACACCTTTGAGTTGGGTTCCATCGATAATGCTGGGAGACAATACAATTCACAACACCTTATGGATTTTGTTGTCGAGTGGAGATGGATTGGTTCCTTATCACACCAATAGGTTTCCTTTTCTATATATCGCTATACTGATATACCAAACCTCTCGATATGCTCACCCTTTTGATATATTGTCGATATGTGGAAGAAGCCCATCCTTTCTATATACCCGTTAGTACGTGAAAGAAACATTAAAGCACATGAGAGCAGAGTGGTATGTGGCACATAGGTAGTACGTGAAAAGGATTCGCCCTATCAATGGCACCTACTTAGAGAGAAATCAAAATTTCTTTCAGTCAAGATTTACACCTTATGATAGCGATGAATGGGTAACATAGAGGAATGAAAATGAAAATGACAATGTCCTTATTACCCCCCGATGATTTATAGGGATGAAGCCATAGACATTGTTGTTGCAGCTATTTTAAGCGTTGGGTATAGTAGTTTAATCGTGACGGCTTGACTCATAAACGTGAATGAGAGGTACCTCAAATACTCAATGTTGCTATTGTTTTGGTTTGCAAATTTTGTTTTGCTTTTGGACATTTGATTGAAAAACCAACTTATTGTTTGAAATAATTAACAAGTTGAAAAAGTATTCCCTCCCAAAATATTGGATAAAATTACCCCCTTTAATGAAAATACTCCCAACTATATAAAGCACCTCATAATCTTTTAAAACACTATTAAAAGACTACATGAACAACCAACTATATTTTAACTCCCAACCTAAAAGATTAAAATAATCCCTAAATCCCAAAGTTTAAAAAAAAATAACTTTAGTTTAAGAAATAGGGGGAGTCATGGATCGGGAGTAAAAACAAACCGTCGAACATGTGAGCAGTAGGGAGAGTCATGTCAAGCTGGTAGTAGAGGTCGTAATAGTGTTGAACCACAGACACCATGAACAAGAGGTGTGTTGAAGGAGAGGTGTTGTCGACAGATATGTTGAGCCACAAATGAAGTTTTAGTTTCAAACAATCAGTGCAGATTGAGCCATGAGCTAGATTGTACATGAGATAGGGGTCTTAATGGCGAACAGGGGTCTGTGAGAGAGCCGTAATGGCGAACATGAGTCCGTGAGAGAGCCGCAAATAGTAAAGAGACTTCAACTTTGAAACAAAAAATCAACACAAATATGTACATAACAACAATATTGGACTTCCTCTCTATCTTTCAAATCTCGTGCACCATCATGAATCCCAATGTTTAGAACAATTCTGTTTACAGTGCCTAATTGTTCCTTTTATCGTGGTACATCTCTATTGAGTTATATTGCTCTATCGCAAATTTGATGAGAATATTATGAATTTGGAAAACAATATTATGTTAGCTTATGGAAGGCCTATTTTGGTTGATGTAGAGGGCTTTGGTGGTCAATAAATATAAATCAGCCGGCATCTGACACCATTGGAAATCGAATCGGCACTGCAGATATACAGAAGATGCACTACCTTTGCAAGTCCCTATGCACTTGAAGTTAGTGCAGGTCCTAACTATTCATCTGAGCCCCTTCCCCTGTATAAATGCCCAAGCCAAGGTAGTTGACATTGATCCCTAGAAGCAGCTGCAACCTTACATGTAAGACATGGTGTTTAATCTTGGCATGAAAAGGGCAAATAATATTACTCTTGACTGCCCATACAAAATGGTACAACGACTTTATGGTGGGTAGAATGACAGACAGTAGACTCTGTTGACAACTTTGGAAAGGAAGGAATCTAAGATCTCTCCCTCAACTCTTTATGCTCTGGCCATCTACAACTTACTAGAATAAATCTGCAACTTACTGTCTATATGCTTTTCTTCCACAATAAAATTAGAAATTGCTCATTGAAAATTTTCAGAATGAATAAATATTCAAAATATTTTTTTTGCAAAATAAACATGCACTTCTTCACCCTTTTCTTTTAATCAAAGCTCTGATACCAATGTCAGGCCTGGAAATGTAATGCAAGAAAATATTGACAAATGAAATGAATGAGGTCTGGACAACCAGTACGATATTCAATGAAAGCTTCTTCTTCATTCATTTAGAATGTACATATTTAACAATAGTAAAATGACCGTTTAGTTCATTTTCTTGATGTCTGTTCAGCATCTAGTGCAGCTAGGAAATATAAAATATAAAATATTATCCTACTACACCTAGGATTATGTATGTTAGTGTTACAATATAGGGAAATGTTGTAATGAACATAGACAAGGTCATTCATGTAAGATACTACCCCCAATTTTTTTAAAATAATGAACAAGGATATGACAATGTTAGCTCAAATGCATAACCACCAAAATGCCTTACACTTTTTGATCACCCAGATCCCAGGATGGGCAAGGTGAGAGCATACAGTGATTGGCTTACACTAAGCAATTATGCAACATTGATTTACAATTCATCCTCTGCAGCGGGCATCCACAAGCTGTGGGGATTCACCACTTCTCAGTGGGTAATGAACAAGAAAGGAAAAATTACAATGCCATCCACTTGTTCAGTGGGAATTCTCCACTTTGCTGTGGGTAGGAACAATAAAGAAAAGTTCATTTATCCTCACTGGCGGTAAACCATCCAGGGGTTAAAATGTGTTGTAACAAGAGAATAATTACAATGAAGAAAAAATGATGCAATGTTCATTAGTAACCCTGTCCTCTCACTAACTTTTTTCAGACTGCTGCAACAAAGATTAAATCATAGAATCACATGCATACAACAAGAAGGCATAGGTTGATTAAATAGAGTATATCCAGACAATACTATCCATGGAATACATATAGAAAAGCATATTGGAAACCTCTTCCATACTGTTGAGATGCACTTGTGATTCTGGAACACTATATCAGCACAAATCACCTTCAAATCAGACTATTTTAGTGCTGGAAACGTATTCAGAAACTTCTGAAATCTTGTGAGACTCAGAACTCCATTCGACTCCTCTGACTGTTTATTCTGGCAGAAGCTTATATCTCTGATTTTGGGAAATAGACTGCACTTAACCTTTCCAAAATCCCATACAACTAGATCAATATCTGCTCGGCTGATAGTGGCTGCATCCCTCACACATTCAGGAGTCGATAGTTCATCAAGTATGATTTTAAACTCTACAATGCTCAACAAATCCCTTAAAAACCAGATGTTTTACTCACAGCTGAAGCGGCCAACAATTAAGTCTCCAAAGATTATGATAACATGCGTTGCTGCTTCCACGATCAATGATCATTCACTCACCTCCTCCCTTCAATGCTAGCGGCTGATATAGAAGACTCAACAATTAACCAATAATGAAATTGCTTTTCCTATTATTCCCACGATTCCACAACTCATGATTATTCTCCAAGGAAACGGCAACTTCAAATAATGATATTAAGACTTGAATTCCAATGCTTTATGGCGGTCCCACCAAAAGCCAATAATAAGACAAATATAGAGGCGTCTCATTCCTTCTTATCTCCACGTCCAAATTGCAAGAGTCCTAAGAGGGTACGGCATCAAAGAAATCATAAAGGTTTGAAACCAAATTACACGTTCCTCTTAAATTAAACGCCAATCTCAAGATGGAAATTACATTTGATATCTTTAATATAATAAATCATATGCGAAAGCATTTTTAAAGGGGCGGACTTGAGAAATCCCACTCTTCTTAGGATCGATTCATTCTGGAAATCGCTCAAATACTTATTTCCATTTAATATTGACGATGCATACAATCTTTAGATTTAACAATTGAAAATATACACTCAGCCAATGTACGGCCCAGGCTGGAAACAAACTAGAAAATCAGCAGTAATAATGAACACTCAGAAAAAGCACTGAACAAAACACATTAAATCCATATTCCATTGATAAAATCTTCATACAGATCTCTTACAAAACATCAACTGATCATAATGACAATAAAATGAATCACTAAACAGACTCGTCAAATCTGTATATTTGTCCCAGAAAATAACAATCTTCAATCATTAGAAAGCACTACAATAACAAAACTTTAGATCAAAACTTCAAATCCCTCAATTCATATTTTGCTCAAATGCAACTCCTGGATGAAGTTGCCCTCTTCTAGCTAGGTAGGATATTTCACCAACGAAACTGGACTTCTTCTAGAGGGTTCTCGTCCTCAAGAAGGAAGAAATGGAAGAACACACAGGTTCAATCCAACAGAGTAACAATACAAATTCCAAGCAAGCCTCCAAAATGAGCTCTCATTGTCCTTTTATAACTTTTTGAGAAAATGTAATATTATTTCCTTTTGACTTTGTATTACTTCTCTCAAAGGACCTTTTTAATTTTCCCCACCTAAAACACTTAATATTATAAAGTGACTTTATTGATTTGACATTAAAATAAGTCACTTTATAACCTTTTAATATAATTATTTAATATTACCCTTTAAACTTAGCACCTTTTTGCCAGGTAACATTAAATAATTAAAATAATTATTATTCTTTAGGCGTAGGAAAGTTGGGGACATTACAATTCAACTTTTGCACTGTCAATTTATTGCACTTCTTGGAGTGTATGTGCTCAAACATAGTCCAATTATAGATGCACCTTGAAGCACTACATGGTTGGGTCAAGACACATATGGCAATATTTTGTAGATTTGGCATCTTTATTAAAATAAAGTATATAGTTTATATTAATGGTCATCTTAGGATATTTCTATTTCTATCTAGTTTAGGATAGCTTAGATTGTTTCTATCCTTTCTGCTTTATTTTTAGAAACTTTGTGCAAACCTCTTTAAATAGAGCTTTGCTCTCTATGTAATTTGATCTTTCTGAATAATATTATTCTTAATATTTTAGCAACATGGTATCAGAGCCTGGTTGAGCGGGAAACGTATTTTTTTTTCGGCTCTACATCCGTACGTAGGGTTTTTGGACGCAATTTATGTCTAGTCGTGTCTTTTTGTCACGAAATCGAGAGTTTGTGAAGGTCACGTTTTTTCCTGATTGCGTACGTTTTTGAAGACGCGTTGTTTTTTGGGTCGTCTTTGAAAAATTGGATTTTCAATGGTTCTATTCGCGTTTCTGAAGACTCCTTAGCGCTTGCTTTTATTTCAGCAGGATTTCTCTGACTTTTTTGCGGATTTCCAAAGGTGTCGGTGTGTGTTTTTGATAATATCCTCAAATCACGATTTCTGTATGATGTCGATTGAAGCTCTTTTGAGGATCGCGTTTTTCTAGGTCATCTGAAAATTGCGCCGTTTTTGTGGTCGCGGGTTTTATTCTGCCTCTGATCGCGGGTGGATTTATTTTCGTCTGGTTGCCGTCTGAACAAATATCACGACTTTTAGGGTCGTATTTCCTTCATCTGCGAGTTCTTTTTGTCTTCAACAAGCTTTATTTTTGCGATTTTATGGGTATTCTGTAAACAACGGCAAGTTTTCCAGTCGGCAGCTTCTGTTCTGTTCCAGTGGATGTGCGATTCGTGGAGGGACTTATTTGTTTTTTTTGGTTCGGTGTGCTTCCTTTTTGTTGAGGTTGTTTTTCCATCTACGGTGTTTTTTTTTTAAATCTATCTGGTGCCTTTTTCGTGATTTCTCTGGTAACATGGAGGTTTATATATCTACATGCACATTTTTTGAGGATTTCGAGCCAGTTTGCGTTCTGGACGTTGTCTTTTCTGACGTAAGGTTTTGATTTTTACAAATTTTTATGGCAGAGAAGAATGTCTTTTTAGCCAGTTTTGACAGAAATTTTTCTAGAGAGAATAAGAAGTTTTGCAAAGAGTTTTCGAAGGTTTTTCTACAAAAATCTTACTTTTTTAGAGTTTTTGAAGGCTTTGAGCCTCTTTTTAGACCATTTTTTAAACATTGTGATTTGTGCTAGCTGATTGTCCAGGGTTTCTGCCAACTGAGTTACCTCCTTTTTCGTGCTTAGGAAAATGGAAGGGATGGCGTCTTTGTCTAGTGTTATGTTGGAAAAGACGCAGAAGTTCAATGGAAAGAATTACAACACGTGGAAGCAGAGGATGCTTACCATCTTTGAGTACCGCTGTCTGAATTCGCTTGTTCTAGGTACAGAAGCTCATCCTGCTACTCCTGGGAAGAATCAGGACAAGTATGATGAAGGTAATAGGGAGGCAGTTATGCTTCTAAAATTCTCTGTCACCGATGAGATGTTACCAGAAATACCATCTGGTAAGTTTGTTGCGGAGATCTGGAAGCATCTGAAAGATCTTCATGAGACCTCAGACAAGGGAAGGGCATTCTTTTTGAAGAATATGCTGTTCTCTATTATGATGGATGACCAAGTGTCTTTGCAGGGGCGCTTGACAAAAATTAGGGATATTCGCGACCAACTGGAGGCCATTGGTCGTAAGATGGCTGAAGAGGATATGGTGGTGATCACTTTGAAAAGTTTGCCACGTTCCTACGAGCACTTCATCGAAACGCTCAACATTACATCCACCAATGCTACCTTGAAGTTTGATGAGTTGTGCAACAAGCTTTTGCACCACGATAGGTGGAGGAAGTAGTTTGGGACCAGCAATGAGTCTCCTAGAGTTGAACAAGCTTTTACTGCCAAGGAAGTTGGCAAAGGCACATCCACCTAGCAGAAAGGACGAGGCGATTCAGAGGACTCCAAGAAGTTTTTTACTTGCCATTACTGTGGGAAGACTGGTCATATCAAGAGGTTTTGCAGAAAGCGGTTGGTTGATGAGAAGTCCAACCAGGAAAAGTCTCAGCAAAGTGCTCAAGTGGCGGAGCATACTGAGAAGGTTATGGGTTTTTGTTTGTACGATGACCATTAAGGGAGGGTATTAAAATAAAGTATATAGTTTATATTAATGGTCATCTTAGGATATTTCTATTTCTATCTAGTTTAGGATAGCTTAGATTGTTTCTATCCTTTCTGCTTTATTAGCTGTATTCCTTTTTAGAAACTTTGTGCAAACCTCTTTAAATAGAGCTTTGCTCTCTATGTAATTTGATCTTTCTGAATAATATTATTCTTAATATTTTAGCAACAATCTTAGTACTAAACCTTTCTCCCTATGCATCTGAAATGAGGAAAAAAAGAAAAAGAATTCAATCTTATTGTTCAACATGAATGTAAGAAATGTAAAAGTACAACCTTAAGCAACATTTACCTAGGTGCAATGCCGTTTGAGTTGCCTTACATATATTTCACATAAAGAAGTCCCCTTGCACAAGTCTAAATATATTAATTTTTGAGATGATTGTTACTCTAATTTGAGAATCAACTTCCATTTGTTCTATGGCTGTGTAGAGCCCACTCAAAACCTTCTCATTGGCCTTGAAGTCCAAGTGGAATTAGAATGATGGATTTAATAAATAACCTGTTGTATGTAACGACTTATGAAGTTGATGGTGTCATTGTCAATTAATGATTTCCCATATAGGATGATATTTGCCATCAAGCCCACCATAGATGGCTCTTATGGCCTCCTTGGCCCTATCCATGCCCTCGTACAGACATTCCATTGTGAGATTCTCCCCTCTTATCAACAACACGTAGGAGAATAACTAAAGGCTTTGTGATTTCATAAAAACTAAGTAATAAGATTGAAGAAGAGAATATAAACAAATAAAAGTAACATAAAATAAAAAATGGGCAAAAGAGGAACGAAATATGAATTTACATTTACTATCTCCTTTGTTGGAAGCCAAAAGTGTTGATCATCAAAGACCCAGTCAACGGTATTGACTTCGACACTGGTCCTCGAGTATGAAGATTCAGACTACACCTCACTAACAAATTCAAAGTAGTCTTTGATTGAAGCAAAGATTGTAATGTGATAAATTGATCTCAAAGTAGGTTATATCAGAACAAGCCAACTCCTCTATATATTTTCTCATTAAGTTGAGGAACAAAGCATGCTTGTATATGTATTTACAAGCATTGGTACCATAATCTATGGATGTTTGACCCAAGAAAGTTTGCTAAGATCCTCCAGTATAAGGTCAAGACAATGAACAAAACAAGGAGTTTAAAAAAGGAGTCATGTGCCTCTCCACAAAAAGTCTGATGAACACACACTTATACTGAGAAGGGGAGGGGGGGGGGGTGAATCAATATAAGACTATCTTTTACTTTTTCAAAACTTAATCAACCACATCAACAACAAACACACAAGAGCTAACAATTAAGAACACAAGAAGAACACAAGATTTACGTGGAAACCCTTTCGGGAGAAAACCACTGTAGGCACCAACCTACAGGAGACACCAATCCCTGTTAATCTTTGTAGGCACCAACCCATTGGAGACACCAATCCCCACTACTAAGCACCAACCCAGTAAGAGACACCAATCTCTTCTTTTGGGAAGCACCAACTTCCAAAACAAGGTGCCACCTTCTAAATGTTGCTTCTTCAACGAATGACGGACATTATGATCTCCTTCATTTATTCACTCCAGGATTCCCCTCTTCTCATTAACCATAACATAAATGTACTTGTATAATCACACATGCTGGCATATTCTCTCCACATACATATCCTTCATAAATCTCTCATACTTACTCATATATGCTCCATTATTGATTCACTCCATGATCTTCATATATATATTCTATTTATTCCATCACTCCATTTCATTATTCTTTTCTTCAGTCACTCATTCATCTTTATTGATATATCATCTATTGCTCCACTCTTCTTTATTGATATATCTTCATTTCTGCACTAGATCTGCTCAAATTCTAATACTCTTCATTGCATTGCTTTTATTCCTCTTTAAATCTGCATATAATCTTCTATTCAAATCTGCATATACCACTTTTAGATTTCTGCTGTTACACATCAGAAATCTGCACTTTTATGACTGATTTTTCATTGTTTTTCTGCTTTAAATCTGCTACCCTTCGAATTATATTATATTTATTCTTTCTCCACGATTCTCAACCACACTTCTCATTTCTATTTTATACCTTAATGCCTCTATATGGAGAGGTGCGACTTTATGGAGAGAGGCGATTATTCAAAGAGAGACGTCCCTACAAACACCGGATACGATTTGATCAAGAGGCGTCCTTCATATACTAAATGTTTTCTATTAACCATCTTGTAGTCGGCCAGCATCACAAATGTAGGTGCTTCATTAATGAGTCAGCCAGCATCATGAAAACTACTAAGGAGGTTGGCCTTAATCAAAACCTTATAACTATTTCTTCAGTGATTTCTCCCAGCATGTAGTCGGCCACTATTTGCATAGATATCAAGGCATATTATTTCTTTTGATATCAGCAATCCTTCTTTGACATCAATGACAACATTCTTGGACCAGCGATCTCATCCATACGCCTTTGACATCAATGACAATAATTCTAACAAAGTCTACTTGAACAACATAATTTGCTTCATTATCTATAATGATATGCACAACATTATCCTCACCCACTTGAACCACTACTTCCTCAAAAATCTCATAGAGAAATTTTGCATTTTTTACCTTGAAGCATCAATGGGTTTATGGAAAATTGTTCCACCTAGCAAACAAACAAGGAAATTTAATGTCTTGTTTTTTTCCCTATTTGTTCAATCATCAGACATGATGGTGAAACTATGAAACTCTTCTTTAGTCATTTCTCACATTGCTCATCAATAATGGGCCTCTCACTTGCAACCTTCTCATTCAAAATTTGGCCCTTTATCTCTTCATGATTAGGGGCTTTTAACCCTGCTCCAACATCAACAATAGCCTCCTCTAAATTTGGCAATAAGATGGTCTAAAAAAGAAAGAGTATTCTAAATTTAAAAAACCACTCACTTTTAAAATTCAAGAGACAAATAAATCAAAAATTACATTTTAAAACAAAATTAAGGGCTAATTACCTAGCCATATGAAACGGAATTGAACAATAGAACCAAAAATTTTCAACTCCACTTCTTGCTGCTTGATGTTTTTATAATTCCAACCTGTGCTCACAAGCGATGGTTGGGAATCAGAGAAGTGTGTGGTACAATATAAGAATCTAATCTTGATTCACGAACTCTAGGGCCAACACTAATGCCCAAACTCTTCAATTCCCCTTTCTTAGTCCCTAGGGTGGATTGTTTCCAACATGGGTCATTTCTTATAAGTGTCGACATTATGATGATCTGTAAATTGCAAATAGGATGCAAATAAAAAAGGGAAAATTTTTGAATGTTGTACTTTGTAGAGAGATAGAAAGAGATGGGAAAAATGTTTTTTTATTTTTTTGTTTTTCCCTCTTTTTGTTTCTTGTTCCATAAATGAAAGAGGGAAAAAAATGTAAAAAGGAATGGCAAATGAAATAGAAAAAAGGTAAAAGATTCAAAGAAAGACATACCTTTTCGAATTTGCTGCTCCAAATCTGCAGATGCACCCATTGATTACCATTTGCTGCTGCTTTCTATTTATTGTGTTTTGATAAAACCTCTTCTTGTTTTCTATGATGCCTTTTTCTATTTTTTTTGCTTGTAAGTGATGTTTTTTTTCTTTATATTTGATACAGTCTAGGCAAGGGGGTCTAATGAAAGACAACTTAAACCTAGCAGCCACACACACCAATCGGAAGCAAAATAATGCTACCTTCATTAAATTGTCTAAAATCTACTTTCAAGACTTACAACAGGCTGAAAAGAGCCTAAACTCATGACACATAAATTAACAAATGGGCTGCTCAATGCCGGGATGAATAAAAACTCCCCTCAATCTGGGTCTTCCCCTATTTACCTAGTCTCTCCCTTCTTGAGTGAATGTTCTAAGGTTTTCTTCTAGAGCCTACCAACCTTCTCTACAATCCCTCTTCTTGCGCTCCCCCCGCTCCCCCCTCTCTCTCCCTCGCTGCCCCTCTCACTGCCCTCACTCGCTTTTCATTGCTTTTGCACAAAAAATTGACATTTTATTTTCCTTTTGAATCCCATTGTAATTGCTCAGCTGTTTCCCATCATTTCTTGATTGAATCTATTAGATTGCCATATTTTAGGGTATGTTTTTGTCCAAAAGGCCACTGTGTTTTTGCATCTGTCCTTTTGTTCCTTGCAACCATTTTGCTTCATCTTCTTGGCCCTAAATGTTCTCATGAATAATTGCATAATGATCCTCAATCATCAAACTCTGACCGTTCATCTTCTTGGCCCTAAATGTTCTCATGAATAATTGCATAATGATCCTCAATCATCAAACTCTGACCGTTCATCTTCTAGGCAGATTTGTTTTCATGATGGGGATGTTTTTAACCAAAATTGCTCGAGTTTGAAACTCCCATTTGATTCTAGAAGAATCTTGCCACATCATCCTAGACAAAACCCCTGAACTCCATCTCCTTCGTTTCGACTGAAATGGCTTGAGGACTTTGCATGCCAAGTGTTCGATGAAAAGTCAAATAAATTCATGCAACCAAGAACTATTGTGCAACAACTAAGAACGGTTGCACGACAACTAGGTTCATATGCAACAACCAAAAGAACCTTGGTAACGACAAGAAGCTCTCACATAGTAACTAAAGATCTTATGTAGCAACTCAGAACTATTGCACAACAATGGAGAGATGTTGCATAGCCATTGGAAACCTTTACATAGCAATAAGGATGTTTGGCTGCCGAAGTTAGTTGGAACAATCCTAGACCTTTTGACTCATCCATTCATGCATTTCCTCAAAACCCACACAAAAACCAAAATCTTATCAGCCACCTTTTATTTTGTTTTTGTGTGATGCAAGATTGCTTTTGGACTTGGATGCTCTTGCATCAATATTTGTTTTTTTTCTTGCTTTGATGGGTGTAGAATGTGATATTAATTTTTGTTTTTGGTTTTGCACGGCCAATCCACTTCTTGGGACTTAGATTTGAGAGAATAACTATGTGAATTACTTAGGATCACTTGTGCATAACTACCTTTCACAATAGAATTCAGATTCAATGAAGGAAAATACAATTTGCTATAGTAGATATTCAACTATTCTATTATGCTAACAATGAACTTCTTACTAGAAACTATGAGGAGCTTGAAATTAGCCTATCCATGCTCTACAAGGCTCACTAGTCAAGCCCATGTACAACCCTCTATTTATAGTAGTAGAGAGAGGTAAAGAAGGCTAGTGTGAACACACCCGAGCCTCCATAGGAATAGTAATCTGACATGTGCAAAATGCACACATCAACCTCCAATTGAATAGTGTAGTTAAGCTTAACATTATTTTTACAATAACACTTGAGAGTCCAGGGGAGCCTGGCAAGTCTGTGAGTAACTTGCCAAGTCTCGTCAACAATGATGTAGGCTTCATTTTAGCTTTCTTGACTCGAGACTCACCGAGTCTACCAAGTAATTGGTGATGTCATGTCCCCTTAGATTGATGGAGAAGACCTCTTGCCTATCCTCATTTCCCGTAGGCTAAAGGATAAAGCAAGGGAAATGATTAATACTATTATTTTAAGTTGGGCCCAATAATGTTATATTTAAGGGGCAACTTAATTATATTATTTTAAGTTTTAACTATTTAAAAAGTGTTTTTAAACACTTAATAATAAAAAATATTTTTGAATACTTTTGGAGGGAAATTTTGAATCATGGGTCTGAATTGGAGAGCTTTAAAAAGGGGCACTTGGATTCATTGTGGATCATCTTTTGTTCGTTTTGCAATTCAACATTGGAGCATCGTGTTCAATTTCACAACTGAGGACGAAAACTGTTGGCTGTTCGGAGATCTTGGAGGACGAAAACCCCCTTGGATTTCCATTTCTGGATTTGGGGACAAAAACCCTCATCTCCGCCTAGGGCATCTCCACACAAGGGTTGCATTGCAGCTGAATTTTTGGTGGTGCATTCAGTTTTCAGTTTGGGAGTGATTGGTATTTGCAAGCAAATAGTTGTGATGTGAAGTATGGGGGAGTAGTATGTCAAATCACAACTAGAGCCAGTTAGAAAGAATTCAAAATCATCTAATCATAAGCAGCATCAAAATCAAAACTTCTGTCCCTTATGAGATCCTTTTGGCGGAAGTAGGAACTTTCCTGCTGGAGGCATCAGCGATAAGTTGGACATTAAGTTATCTAAAAAAGGTTCAAAATATGGATAACCATCGCTGGCCCAAAATGGTTTTGAAGAGGAGGAATTAAGTCGTAGGAAGACGACGTGGATGAAATAGAATAACAAGTGGATGAATAAGTGGGACATTAAATTGCAAGAGTGTCCTAACACCAATGAGGAAATAAAAAAAAGTGTGAGAAAAATTTAGGACTGCCATATGGACAAAGCGAATTGGTTGGAAGAAAGCTTATTATGTCAAAAAGTTTAACCCCACTTGGGAACATGATGAAAAAGCATATTTGGGAGCTACAATTAAGGGGAAAGTGAAGCTGTTAATTGCTTAGTCGAGGACCGGATCACATCATCTTAGGTGCAAGACCGGTAGATGGACTATACCTAAGGAAGGTCGGGAAACGAGAACATGCCTATTTTGTAGCGAAGGGGTGGTGGAGACAGAATGGCACTTTACCATGGAGTGCATGCCTACGAGGATATTCGTATCCGATATGAAAACAATTTGAAGGTAGACAACCTAACCACCTTATTCAAGGAAGCAAGGCTTAACAAACTGCAAGTTTTTTTGATATAGTAGAAGATCCGACATCAAAATTAGTTTGAAAATGCCTTAGGGTTGCAGCTCTTGGTCCCTTAGATTGCTTGGTCTTGTGGACGTTATTAAAATCTTTCATTCATTCATTAACATAAGGGAAAGGTTATTTTCTTTCACAACTATGTTATTCACTTATATTGCTGATGATTAATTTTTGTCCTTGTCACCTAATCTACAGATGTTTTATTTATGTCTTTCTCCTATTTATGTGATCAAGTAATGACTTAACTTATAATGAGGGCTCATGAATGGGCCTTGTATCTAGTCTCAATAGGCAACTGATGGAGTCAGGGGACAGTAACATTGTCAGACAGGTATATGTGTTCATCTTGAAAGAAGGGATTGGTACAAGGATGGAACTGATATTCAAGTTTGTATCTATGATATTAATAATGTTGTCATACCATAATGTTTCTTTTTGGTGGAACTTATTTAGAGTCATCTTATGGGGTAATTCCAATTTCCTCCAATAGGTTCTCAATAATTTTATACATATCATATATTAATCGTGAACATTATTTACCATACATATCTATTTTGCCATGGCAATCTGTAACTTCTCCGTCAATTCATTTTGTGTGGCCATATCAATCACTAGTTGAAAACTCTTCCAATTTGGGATTGCTTTTTCTCTTATTGTGCCATAAGACCACAACATTATGGTGATTAAAAGCAAACAACCACGTAATATGATTTTAACACCCTTTTAGCATTTTAAGTACCTTGACCATCATACGCTGAAGCAAATTTGATCTTATCTAGTTTTATATGGGTTTGTCTTCTTATTGGAATGTAAGTGATATAGAGCTTCAATTATAGTCCCACTATTTTATTAAACTCTAGGCACAGAATGGGTGGTCTTTGTGGCATATCCTAAGTCTAGAAGACTTAATAGCCTGTTTGATTAAAGAGACTATCAGCATTGTAAATGGCTCAACCAAGGTCCCAAAAATTTCTAGGTCAATGGACTTTAATCATATATACTTGTTTGTGTACAGTGTTCAATTTATGTACACAAATATAAACTGTTTTGTGATTTTGTCATAGTTCCATATGGTTTATTCGACAAGGCAGAGTTTCTGCCCTCTTAATCTGTATTCTTGGTGTATGCAATGCAGGATTCCCTTCATCTTTCTTTGGAATGAAAGATTGTGCTTGTATGGTTAGAACTTAGAAGCATTGGTTATAGTCTAGATTGACTGCCAGAGAAACTTGTATGGAGTGAATCTTATTTTGATCCTTCTTAGGTCTTTGTATGGATACTAGAAGTGAAAGAAAACTGATATGCTTAGTTGCCTGCAGATGACCAAATCTTATCATGTGGAGCAGGAGCAAATCAAGAAAATTGTCAATGCTGGACATGTTAGCTATGAAGCTCTAGCCGCAACTGCAGCAACCTCCCTAATTGTTGGGTATGCCTCTATAAGTTTTATTTCTTACCAGGATATTATCTAGGATCAATTTCTAGATTCCAATATCCTTATTGCATTGGGAGTTTCTTTTCATTCATTACTTTCATATATGGGCTTATATTGGATATCTGTATTTTGAGATCCTTTCCTGATGTTTCTCTTGGATTGCTTTAAGGTTTGTGTTAAGCTTGTGCTACATTAGTTATTGAATATATTGTTTCTATTTTTTCTGCCCTGATCCAAATTACCACCAACTTTAAACTCTGCATTACTTGTCAGATTACCATCAATTTGTTTTTTGCGATAAAAACATTTTAAAAATGTAAACAAATACTGGCTTCCTGGATTTATAACATAGTGACGTCTCCATTGAAGAAATTGGTGAAGAATAAAAATGATGAAGTGGCCGATCTCCATCATGGCCTACTCCTACAACGAAGATTGTTTAAGTTTAAATTAAAGATTTAAACTTGGTAAATAGACCGACTTCATCCTTGGCGCTAAGAGTTTGAAGATTTAAATTGAATTATTTATGGTAGAGGCCGACCTCTTAAGTTTGGTGCCAAAAATCAGATTTAAAGTTTAAAGTAAACTTTTGTTTAGGGAGGCCAACCTCCTTCTACATAAAGCGCTATCTATAATAAGACAAAATGTCTCATTCATAATGTATGATGTGGTGCGATTTGTGTAGAGATGTGATATGTAATAAAGTGGTGCCAAAGACTTAAAAAGAATGTGCTGCAATTATCCATGATGTACTGCTTGGGATTAAAACAAAAAAACTAGCAATCTATGTTTTAAGAAAGGGTGCGAATGATGTTATTGTGAAGAGTTGCGTCTCTATGAAAGATCACATCTTTTCAAGAGGCTTATGTTTGGTATAAAACAAAGGTGAGATGAGAGTTATTTAGTAAGAAAGCAATGAGAAATATGTGAAGAAGAATAGATTCGCAGCAGTCCTAAAAGTAGAAAATATGAAGTGTAAATCAGATTTATATTGAAGTATTGATGCTGCTGTTTATGAAGAATGTGTAGCTCTTTATGAAGAAAGTGTGCAAGTTTATATGGAGAACTGGAGCAAATATTTATGAAGGATATATGCAGAAATATATAGGAAGACATTGATATATTTTGTGATCAAATTTGAAGGAAGAACATTGCATAGATTGAATCAGATTTGTGAAAGAAGAGTGCGTTATTTGAATCAAATTTGTGAAGGAATGAATGTGTATGAGTGTGGATCTGATTTGTGAAGGAAAGACTTACATCATTCAAAATCAGAAGTTGTGATCAGATTTGTGTGGAGAAGCAAACACCCTTGTTCTTTGAAGAATTTGAAGGTTGGTGTCTGTCAAAAAAGAGATTGGTGTCTCTTGCTGAGTTGGTGCTCAGTTGTGGGGATTGGTGTCTCTAGTGGATTGGTGCCTACAAATTCTATAAGTGGGGATTGGTGTCTCCAGTGGGTTGGTGCCTACAAAAGAAGACTTGTAAAAGAAGTAGGTTGGTGCCTACAAAGATCAATATATATAAGCAATATTTTGTCGTGGTTTTCTTCCGCAAGGGTTTCCACGTAAATCGTGTTCTTCTTGTGTTCGTAGTTGCTAGATCTTGCATGTGTGTTATTATTGTGGTTGTTAAGTTTTAAAAAGTAAAAAGATTGAGTTATACGGATTCACCCCCCACTCAGTATAACTGTGTGCTCATCAATTGGTATCAGAGCGGGTTCCTTCAAATAGTTTAACCGCTATAAGGAAGATCTTAAGAGCACATATGGCAAAACGAAAAGGAAATAAGGGAAAAGGAAATACCAAGCAAAATCTTGATCAACAAACACCAACAAAACCAAATGCAAGTGATAACAGAGAAGCAAGCAAATATGATAGGGTGACAAATGGAACACACATGGCAATAGAAACAAAGAATGATGTCGTGATAGACGGAGATAGTCTTGTGAGTGAAAGAAATGAAGAAATTGAGTTAGAAGAAGAGAATTCATCTAAAAGAGAGGCAACGTTCAAAGCATCAAAGAAGATGAAGAATTCAAAGCATGAATCAAGCGATAGCTCCAGCAATGAATCAGATGCAAAGGAAGTCCATTTTGATAGAAAGCTCAAAGAAGGATCCGACATATACAAAGGTAAGGATACATGTTTTAATTGTGGTAAAATTGATCATTATGCTTCTGAATGTGTGCAAGTCAAAAGTGAAGACAAAAGAAAAGAAGAGAAATATTCAAAAGAAGATTATGACGAAGATGATGAAGAAGTGGATCTCAAAGAGGAACTCCATTATGCCTACAGTGAGATAGAGAAGCTTAGAAAGAGGAATACGAAACAAAAGTTGCAACTACAAAAATATGAAGAAAAAAGCCTCGATGCAAAAACAAATATGTCGAAAGGCCTTGAAGAAGCAAAAAAGTTCATCGTTGACTTGAAGATTCAATTAGTAAAGGCAAAGACTATAGAAGAGGAAGTGAGATTTCAGTTAAAGACAAAGGAAGAAGATTGTGAGAGACTAGAGTCCGAAATTGTTTCCTTGAGAAAAAACAAAAGCTTAAAGGCTGAGAAAAACACCGAAATGTTGGATAACATTATTAGTTCCCAAAGCCCAACATTCAATAAAACAGGTCTTGATTTTGAAGAGACTACCAAAGAAAGCTCAAGTTCTAAGGCTATAGAGTTACCAAAGAAAACAAATGAGAAGTCCAAAGGATATGCAAATGTGCTTAAGAGCTCCATCAATGGTGATAGATCCAAGAAGAGAGAAATTAATCACTCAGAAAATCAATATTCCTCACAAAGGCAACAATGAAAATTTCAGAAGACCGTTCCCTCCAAGGCAAGCTCAAATGAACAGGTTTCAACATTCCTTTTATGGTTATTGCTATTCTTGTAATCACTTTGGTCATAAGGCAAGAAATTGTAGAACTCAAGCAAGAAATTTTGGTTGGAAGAAGAGTAGAAATCCATATGGGTTCTCAAGAAGGAACTATAATTCTTTTGCACCTTTGTTGTATTACAATGTTGTCTGCTACAAGTGTAACAACTATGAACATACAACACGCTTCTATAGAAGTGGTTTTGTGGAACCCCCTAGGTAGAACAAGAAAGTGGAAGCTATGGATAGTCAAAAGGAAGAAAATACAAAAGTATGAAGAAGGAAGCAAGAGCAAGATAATGAGGAGAAGGAAGAAGTTATGCTTGTGCAAACTGCATTCCATGCACAAGAAGAATCACTAAGTCCATAAGGAGAACTACAAATTTAGGGGGAGCTAATCATTGTATCATCTTTCAGCTCCATAGAGAGGCATTCAGAGATAGATTAGTTGATGACTATTATGAGGGTAATGAGCATCCCGTTACCATTAATGTCAAATCAAAGAATTAGAGACAGGGGGAGCATCGGAAAAAGGGAGCATGGTAGATAGGGAGAGTAGTACATAAAGAGAGAGTTATAGCAAGGTAGAGTTATAGGAAAAGGAAGAATAATTCTATTGATGTCAAAGAGGAAGTATTACAGACAGGGGGAGTTTTTTTTGTGAAAGTACTAAGTGTCCCTTTGCCATTGATGTCAAAGGAGGAGAGATAAAGAAAGGGGGAGCAATGCAAAAGGAGAGAATTATGTTCGTGTTGCCATCAATGACAAAGGGGGGGATTGTTAGAAATATTGTCATTGATGTCAAAGGAAGAGTGGAGAGATTGTTACTTGTCATTGATGTCACAGGTTGGAGAAGATCGTCATCATCAAATTATATTCCCTGGCTGTCATAAGAAGCAAAGGCAGATTTAAGACGAGTTGATAAGGTCGACCATTCTTTATAGTGACGTCTCCATTGAAACAATTGGCAAAGAATAAAAATGACAAAGTGGCCGATCTCTAGCATGGCCGACTTCTACAAGGAAGATTGTTTAAGTATAAATTAAAGATTTAAACTTGGTAGATAGACCGACTTCATCCTTGGCACTAAGAGTTTGAAGATTTAAATGGAATTATTTATGGTAGAGGTCGACCTCTTAAGTTTGGCGCCAAAAATCAGATTTAAAGTTTAAAATAAACTCTTGTTTAGGGAGGCCGACCTCCTTCTACATGAAGTGCTCTATATAATAAGACAAAATGTCTTATTCATAATGTATGATGTGGTGCAATTTGTGAATGAGAAATGGTGCGATTTGTGTAGAGATGTGATATGCAATAAAGTGGTGCGAAAGACGTAAAAGGAATGTGATGTGATTATCCTTGATGTAGCGCTTGGGATTAAAACAAAAGAACCAGTGATCTATGTTTTAAGAAAGGGTGTGAATGATGTTATTGTTAAGACTTGCATCTCTGTGAGAGATCACATCTTTTCAAGAGGCTTATGTGTGGTATAAAACAAAGGTGAGATGAGAGTTATTTAGTAAGAAAGCAATGAGAAATATGTGAAGAAGAGCAGATTCACAGCAGTCCTAAAACGAGAAAATATGAAGTGTAAATCAGATTTATATTGAAGAATTCATGCTGCTGTTTATGAAGAATGTGTAGCTCTTTATGAAGAAAGTGCAATTTTATATGAAGAACTGGAGCAAATCTTTATGAAGGATATATGCAGAAATATATAGGAAGACATTGATATATTTTGTGATCAGATTTGAAGGAAGAACATTGCATAGATTGGATCAGATTTGTGAAAGAAGAGTGTGCATTATTTGAATCAAATTTGTGAAGGAAGGAATGTGTATGAGTGTGGATCTGATTTGTCAAGAAAAGACTTACATCATTCAAAATCAGAAGTTGTGATCAGATTTGTGTGGAGAAGCAAACAACATTACTCTTTGAAGAATTTGAAGGTTGGTGCCTGTCAAATAAGAGATTGGTGTCTCTTGCTGAGTTGGTGCTCAGTTGTGGGGATTGGTGTCTCCAGTGGGTTGGTGCCTACAAAAGAAGATTTGTAAAAGAAGTAGGTTGGTGCCTACAAAGAAGATAAATATATATAAGCAATATTTTACTGTCGTTTTCTCCCGTAAGGATTTTCACGTAAATCGTGTGTTCTTGTGTTCGTAATTGCTAGATCTTGCATGTGTGTTATTATTGTGGTTGTTAAGTTTTGAAAGGTAAAAAGATTGTGTTATACTGATTCACCCCCCCTCTCAGTATAACTGTGTGCTCATCACTTCTGCTTGCCATTGTGTTTAAATTTTGATTCTTGCTGCTGTTTATTGGCTATTGGACCATTGTCCTGCATTGCAGCAAAAATACACTATTATCTTTTTTTGTATTTTTATATTACAAGTATATTTATAAGAACTCAGTAGTAGAATATTACAAGTGAAAAAAAATGATCTATAGTGACAGCTGCCAATACACAAATAAGCAATTGAAAATAGTACTTCTTACAGTAAAAGAATTTTTTTGATTTATAATTTCTATTGATAATGAAACTTTAAGTTCATATGTATTTAGATGTTGAACTCATTTTTTGGTCTATGATATGTATTAAACTCTAATTTTGATTTATATATGAAGGAAATCACTAATACATTCTACAAATTCAGAAATGTGTGTTTTCGAAGAATATTTTAAAATTTTCATGTATTTTTAAAGGTTGGATAAATTTGCCTAGTTATTGCCAAGTTTTTCCCTGAGTTTTTTCCGAGTCCCGAGTTTTTAAAATTTTTGGGTTTGCTGAGTCTAAGTTTTTCAACTATGGATAAAATCACGCCTTCTATCCTAACAAAATATTTCTCATCTCTTACCACGTTTCAGTATCTAAGAAGAATAATTTTTTTGAGTTCTTAAAAGTCACTGAGAAGTCCTCTCCTAGTGGAGCAAAGTTTGGCCTCTTTTCCTTTATGAAAGTAGGGGGATTTTTGGTTCCTCTTCATATCCTTCATCTTACTTTTACTATATAAATGAAAATCAAGATTAAGATAGATGTAGGCAAATTCTCTTTGTGCATGTCCTTTTGGTTGTGGTACTCTTGTATGGGATGAAGCTTCCTCATCTTGCTTTTGTGACAAGCTACAATGTAGAGTTGCGAAAGCACATTGAAATTTCCAACTCTTGACCATGACCATGAAAATACACTAGCAATTCAATTGTGTGTTCTGTTGGCATGATGGTTTGTCTTCCCTGTTTAATCTGTAGCTTTAGTTAGGATGTTACCTATATTCTTTTGTTTACCTACTGTGCATACATACATACCAAGCATTGCCAAGGACACTTTCTACCCTAGGTGAATTCTTTGATACTATGGCATCATTAATGCAGTTATTGTCTTTGCCTGCTGAGAAGGCCTAAATAGGGCTCTATAACCAAGTGGCCCCACTAAAACTCCTCCATTTATTTTACATTAACAATTAATTCCTTGCAAAACCTCTAAATCCAATACTAGCATGATGATGCATGTATTTAAAACAATCCATTAGAGATGCCCGAGGATTTTATGTCAATAATCTTCTTTTTGGTGCCTTGAAAAATTTAAATGTATTGCACCCTCTCCGTACCGCAATTGCCAAGTTTTGTTATCACTCAACTTCACAATATCTCTAAATTCCCATTTGAGATTTCATAGTAGCAACAATATAAGTAACAATATGGACACAGATCAGTATGAAGACAGGTGTAGGTGCATTCACTGTGTCATAACATCATAGTCTAAAAACTTAGACTACTGATTGTCATAACTATCTAATGAAAATATTTTCGTTATAGATTTTCCTTGTAACTACTAACAGGTAATTGTAGTTTATAACATGGATATGTCTGAGAGAAGAAAGAATAGAAGAAACCAGAAAGAAAGTACGGCAGGCATGATGGATACATGCAATTTTAATACAGTAAAGCAGAATGAGAAAAGGGTTTGTCATATGTGTTAAAGTGATATCAAGATAATTATTAATGAATCAAAAACACTGAAAAAAATAATAGCATTTTATGAGATACATTGTTTAAGTATAACTAAAACAAAACTTTTAATGTCATCAACTGTCAATTAATCTCAAAAATTGTATACTCTTCTTAGGCTGAATTTGTGTCAAGAATCTTGTTGCATGCTCATGGTGGATATCAGTCCCATTCTCTAACAGTGACTTATCTTCTTTGAATCAAGATCAAGGACTCTTTTATGGATGCAAAGATGTAGGTGCATGTTTAGTTCAGGGGTATTGAGGGAGAACTTGGACTAATGAAGAGAATCAACCTGAATCGTGGTGATTTGATGCACAATCACAAAATAGTCCTAAATTGTGCTTTTGGTATATTTTCCATCATTAGTTCATCTTCACTAACACTCTTTAGTCTCCCCCATAAGTCCTTTCTCTCTGATGTCTCAAGTTCCATCCCTAGTTTGTTTCCTGTATGAGACCCTTTTTATGGATCCATTACCAAATCTTTGTGGAGTCATAAATGTGGGTTGGATTCTATTCCTTGATAGATACAGCTTCTTGCTGTTTTCTTCAGCTCTATGATGTGATTTCAGAAGGAAGGGCACTATAAAATTAGCATTCAATCTATAGTAGGCTGTAATGTCCCCATTTTCGGAGTGATCACTTAGTGGAGTGGCTAGCCTATTTCCATTCCCGTAGGCTAAGCTAGAGGGCTCAAGGAATGTCCTATTTGGCGAGTTTTCACACTTAGCCAATTTTGTAGGGCAAATTGATTTTGGAGGATGACTTGGCATAATTTTGTGGTAATTTTGATAAAGTCGACACTAGTCAAATAATTTACCCTAAGGTGGAGCGACCCAATTGGAGGATGGAAAATAGAGAAAATATGGAAAAATGCCTATGGGAAAAATAAGAAAATTTTATGATCTCTTACCTTGAGGAGGATGACCTGAATTGAGGTATATCACATTCCTAAATGGTTTGCCCTTGGAGAATGGAAGGATGGCAGAAATAGCATAATATAAAATAATAGTATCTCTTGTGTGTGAGCACCAAAGGGAGATCGGCCTAAGGAGAAAATAATAAAAAAAAGACAAATCTTCAATTTGTATTTTGAGCGCCTATCTTGTCTTGAGGTGGTCAGCCAAACTTGGGAAGAAAAAGTAATAAAAATAAAAGGATTATCATGCCTAGGTCGGCCTTGAGGAAGGAGAGAAGATTGTGTATAAATAGGAGATCATTTGAGGCATTTCCATCATATCATCATTTCTAATTTCACATTGAGTTTATTTCAGTTGGCTGCAACAATTGTTGGGCATGAATCCAAGGACGCAAACCCTTGTGATTCTTGGTGAATTAGACGAAAACCTAATTCATCCTTGTGGAGGTTTCATCATGGAAACCTACTTGCACTTCATTGGAGATCTACGGAGATTTGGAGCTGATTTGCATATTCAGATATTTGGATCAGATTGGAGCAGCATTCTTTGGTGGCATTTTGTGTCATTGGCATTAGGGCATTACCCTAATTGAAGCGCCACATTTTGGAGCAGCATTCTTGGTGGTTTTTGTTGGCATTGTCCTAGGATTTCATCCTAGAATTGGAGCGCCACCATTGGAGGAGGGTGACTTGGCTTGAGGAGGGTGATTTTCATCTTTGTAGGGTTTCGTCAGACCCTAATTTGCAGTCATCATCATCTCTTGTGAGTGCCACCCTTGGAAGGGTCGGTTGATCAACATTTTGCCATATTTTGTTATGTATCAACCTATTGTTAGGTCTGATTTGTAACAGCAGATTTCTGAGTTGTATTTGGGCATGTTTGAGCCTATTCATGTGATGTAATTGCATAATCAGAAATTCTGATTTATAGCAGCAGACTGGATAATCCAGAAATCAGATTTGTTCTGTGTTTATGTTTGCATTTTGATGTCATGAATGGTTGGATAAGTTCATGATTGAAGATATAATCATAACGGTTCTTGATTTCTATAGTACTTGAGCATTTGGTTGCATATGTGTTCGCTGTCCATGTTTATTTAAAATCAGAAAATCAGAGCAGAATTCTAGGGTTTCAGCAGAAAACTAAAAGTGCAGAAAACTAGGGCATAATTCAGAAATTTAAATCAGAATTTTAGGGCAGATCCCATTGGGGATATTACATAGGCTAGAAAGTTGCATATCAGGACAGACATGGCAGAAACTATGGAATAGTAAAGCATGGTCAACTATAGCTTTCATGTAGCATATTCTCCATGACAAAATACAGATAGCAGAGATATTACAGAGAAAAGGATGACAAGGACTAGTGGTTATTGTTTTGTGTGAAAAAATCGAAGAAACAACAAACCACATTATCATAATAATTTTTTAGTTTCTTTCAAGTAAAGCAAGAATGTTAAAATTGGTAGCATAAATTTTCTTAGAATCCTAGTTTTAGTCACTCTGTGGGAGAATTAGGCCACACTCTTATGTGCATTTAATGTCCTAGATCTCACTATATTCTGTTGGAATATATGGGTTGAGCAGAACTCTTGTATATCTAAAAATGAAGACCAAATATCCAGAGTCACCCCTATCATGCAGCTCACGTTAAAAATAGAATGTTAGTCCACAAACCTAATAACCCTTTATGGTGCTCCTTTTGATTATGTATTCTATGTGACAGTTGTTTTCCAATATGCTTCCCCCTACCAATAGTTGCTATCTCTTGATGACACAATTGGGCTCACCACATCCCCCATTTCTAGAACTTAATTTTGATGATGCAAGCATACACAACCAAGAATGTAGCAAGATTGGGATATCATAGGAAGACCTTGAAGGACATTTTATACAAGCCTATGTGATTAAGTCTTGGTGACAATTCACAATATCACAGAAAGACAGCCTTGCTAGAAGTTCCTCACCTAGAAAGTTTTTTAGGAATTCCAAATTTGGTAATAGAAGAGAACTGGAAATTGATGATAAGTAAATGAAATAAAAAAGTCAAATCAAAGTCCAATGCATGGAAAATGGGCTTTTTAATGAAGCTATTAAAGGAAGGGGTGATTTGAGAAGCTAACTTGTGCACTTAATAAAGGTCAGCTAATATATTGGTAGCTGGACTGACTGAAGTTGTGGAAAATTTGATGAGGGAAAATTTGCATCGATGGGGAATCATTAAATTTTTACCCTAATCTTTGTTTAGCTTGAAGATAGATAACAGTTGCTATTAAAACAAATGGATTTTGAACGATTCACAAAGATCAAAATTTGACTCGGAAAGCTGTATAAATTTCTTCATGTGATCTTAGCCTTTAGGGTACTAAATCAAACAAGCATAAAGCAAACAAAGCTGTTAAGGTAGAGAGAAAGATGCATAGTGTTAGCGTTTTAATTCACACGTTTTGATGTGACACAAAACGGAACAGTGTGTATAGTAAACTGTCCTTCTAAGTGTAAGAGGAAGCTCCCTTTGTACTAGAATATAAGGATTTTAGAGGTATGCAATACAAACAAAGTTAATTAAAAACCTGTATTTTTGTTTTCTCAATTTAGAGCACAAAGCATTTTCAGCACATCTACACTAGACGCTAAGATTTTTTTATATAAATCTATTTATTGCAGAAAATAACCTTAACATGACTAAAAGACGTCTATAATTTTCAATTAAATCTGAGATTGAAAACCATAAATTGGACAAGATGGGATTTGGTGAACAAACACATAGATGTAAACACAAACTATGAATTACGAAAAATTGTGTACAAAGCCACAATACTTCTTCCAATAACTTTAATGATACAAAGTTCGTTAAATTATTGAAAACACTCAACACAAACAATTGCAAGGATAATAACTTTATGAACAACAATTTCAGCTATAAGCAAGGTTGAAAATTGCCATTAGCCAACTAACTGCAAAACGACACTTATTTATATTGTTCACAAAGAATTGCATGAAAATAAATAAGGGAATTCAATTGCTGCTTCTATCCTAGGGATAGCTTTGCATGAATGCAAACTTTAGTACTGATTAATCCTAGCCACTAAAAATAAATCTAAAGCAAGCAATGTATCAGTTAGATTAATAGTTGAAATTATTACAAAAACTAATAAAATATCACCCAAAGTCCATACTATTTGCATGATAAGAAATCTAAGAATATATTTCTCTCAAAAAATAGAAACCTCCCCAAATTTATTTCCTTCAAGATAGCCAACCAGGCTAAAAATAAGGATAGCTAAAAATAATTATCCAAATCCTCACTGGAATTCCCTGGTGCTAAAATCTTTTGCAAATTTTGAAGGAAGTGATCCACCTTGACTTCTCCTGGTACTAGCACCGAATCTAGTTGCACAATCTAAGTCTGAAGAAGAAACTTAGCCTTCAGAAATCAATTTTTCGAAGTCTTTTGATTCCTTTTCCGTCTTCTATGAATTGTAATACTTGTCAAAACATACATTTTGTCCACTTGTTGATCCTTGCTGAACTTTTCTCTGATTAATTGCCGGAATTTCCCTTGCACCTGTTGGTGTTAACAAGGTTATTACCTATCCAGTTTACCCCTTGTAGTGTGAACTAGGGACATTATCTAGCTAGTCATTAGTTAGGCCTATTCACACATGTTCACATGTTAAGTTTACTTAGGATAAATCTAGATAATTCTAGGTTGTCACGAGCTCTTATCCTACATGTGATCTTATCAACTAGTTGGCATCTTATCCTCTAGTTGTCTCATGTCCTAGGATTAAGACACTTGTCACATAACTATAACATCCTACATCTCATCATTGCCTTTATAAGCAAGGCATATTATGCATATTGTAATAATATGTTTGCATTCATTGATAGAATATAATTATTCTCTCATTTGATCTCTCTTGTGCTTTCATGAAGTCTTACATCTTGGGTGGCTACCATCATAGCCAACTCTTACATAGTATCAGAGTGCATCAATCAACTCTTACATGGTATCAGAGCTAGGAGGAATTACTTCTTAATAGTCAATTTTTTTGAGAGATTTGAATGCAAATTCATTGTGGATCTTGATAGTTGAGTATGCTCTTCTCTTGCATCGAATGATGACTTGGAGAATCAGAAAGACTTGATAGAAAACCCAAATTTGGAGGACTTTTCTCTTTGTGGCCTTGTATTGCAGGTTGCAACATGCATTTTCTTGACTTAGGTGGCTGATTCAGTTTCTACATGTTTTTGTTGTTGGAGGCATTTTTTTGCATTAGATCCATATCTTATGCATGTCGAAAAGAAAAATGCTTTCTGGGTTTTATTCGCTGCATCGAAAAACCATTTGGGTATCTGTTAGTTTTTGCATGCAGCAAACAGATCGTGCACAAACTTAAATCAGAAATTTTTGGTAGGCCCCCTCTTCGTTGGCATTTTGGTTTTGACAACCCAACTTTGAAGGATTATATCTTGCTCATTTTTGCTCCGTTTTTTAAGTAATTTTTTTTAATTTGGGCTAGAATTTCGCAGGCTTCCCAATGGTGCAATTAGATCTTGATTTTGGTGCCTGGATTTACCAAAAAATGCAGTTTTCATCACTGTACCTGAGTAGTTCCCATTTTTAGAACTTCAAAGGCTTCGTTCGGGTTCATACGGTAACATTTTTTGGTGAATTTTTTTTTGAAAGTGCATAATTTTTTGAGTACTTTCCAAATCTATAATTAGTTTGATCCAGTTTTGCTCATAAATTGTACTTTCAGTTTTAGCCTAATCTTGGCTTTTGCATTGTACTAAAATCAAAGATCACTTTGTTGTTTTGGCTTGTGGCAATTGTAATTGGACTGATTATAAAGTCCCACAATTATATCTTGCTGGGGGGTTACTCATTGATTGGGTAAATTTGGGGGGTGCTCTTACAGTCATCTTTTGTTTTTGTTGGTTGTAATCATGGCTCCTAATCTTTAGAAAGTCAAATGTGATTATTGTGGAAGAAGAAGACATACCATAGATGAATGCATGCTAAAATGACTTGATGATTTGACAAATTTGTAAAAGATTCATCAGTTAGAACAGTTGTGCATTGCTAATGGAATCAGTTTGCTAGATTCTTCTAATCCAGCATCAATAGATACAATTGATGTTCACACTTAGACATCTTGTGTAAACACATCATTCATGGATGAGCAGTGTAGTCAAAAGACATGTATTGAGATCTCGTCTCCATCACCTGTTTCTACATTAGAGTTCAAAGATGCTTCTTTGAGAGCTTCCAGTGATTCTTTGCAGCAGGATCACATCAGTCTTCCTAATCCACCTCATTGGGATTCCTATCTTGCAGACATATCATCCTTGTTTGTGGAGTCTCACATTGATGATTTGGAGGACACATTTGAGGGGTTATCTGTCCTCTTTGATGATCATGATGTCATCACATCTTCAGTGTTTTCGGATGCAGTTCACTATCCTTCCTCTCGTGGTTCTACTTCCTTGATTGGGCATTGCATCCCTGATTTGGAGAAGACATCGCTTTCCAACATGAGGACACTTGAATTGTATTTTGAGGCACACATATTGATTTGGATTCTCTTTTCATCCATGTTTTGGAAGTTGCTTCTACATACACCATTGGATTTGTTTCTTGCTAAAGGGAGAAATGTTGTTTGTAGGCAATGGATTGTATTTTGTCTTCAAGCATGCATTGACACAAGAGCTACTTCTTTGTGGGGGGGGATCTATCATATCATTCTTTCTCTCCTATGAGGGGATAATTAATTGTACATATGTGATAGAAGCAATCCTTGGGGGGTCATGTTGAGTCCCCCTACTATCACTTCTTTCACTTTTACATTTTTCTCTTTTTTGTGGAGGGGTTTTTTCCTATTGGGTTTTCTCCTTTACTCCATTTGTGAAAGATTGTTTGTACATGGGTACCTAACATGGCCTAGTAGCCGGGACGCATCTTCATTCATCATTGCATCATTTTCATTTATCTACTTCTCCCTAAGTAGCACTTAAGGGGGAGTGTTGGTGTGAACATGGTTATTATCTATCCAGTTTACCCCTTGTAGTGTGAACTAGGCACATTATCTAGTTAGTCATTAGTTAGACCTATTCACACATGTTAACATGTTTAAGTTTACTTAGAAGTTTAGATAATTCTAGGTTGTCATGAGCTCTTATCCTACACATGTGATCTCATCAACTAGTTGGCATCTTATCCTCTAGTTGTCTTATGTCATAGGATTAAGACACTTGTCACATGACTACAACATACTACATCTCATCCTTGCCTTTATAAGCAAGGCCTATCATGTACATTGTAACAATCTTTTTGCATTCATTGATATAATAGAATTATTCTCTCATTTGATCTCTCTTGTGCTTTCATGAAGTCCTAGATCTTGGGTGGCTACCATCATAGCCAACTCTTACAGTACCTCATCTAAGTCGCGGATGACTCCATCAACATATTTATTTGGAATTTAAGTTGCAAAATATTGATTTTTTAAGCTGAGTTTATTCTTCAAACTCAGATTTGGTGTCAGTACAATAAGTCAAGGAGATTTATTTTTAGTGGCTAGGATTAATTTATAATAAAGCATGCATTCATGCATAGTTATTCCTAAGATAGAAGTAGTAGTCAAATTCTCTTATTTATTTTCATGCAATTCTTTGTAAACAATACAAATAAGTGTCTTTTTGCACTTGGTTAATGGTAATTTTCAAACCTGCTTATTGCTGAAATTGTTGTTCACAAAGTTATTATCCTTGCAGTTGTTTGTGTTGTGAGTTGAGTGTTTTCAATAATTTAATAAGCTTTGTATTGTTAAAGTTATTGGGAGAAGTATTGTGGCTTTGTACACGATCCTTCATATTTAATTCATAATTTGTGTTTACGTCTATGTGTTTGTTCACCAAATCTTATCCTGTCCAATTTATGGTTTTCAATCTTTGCATTTAATTGAAAATCACAAATGTCTTTTAATCGTGTTACAATTAGTTTTTGCAATAGATAGATTTATATAAAAAAAACCTCCTTATCTAGAGTAGATGTGCTGAAAGTGCTTTATGCTCTAGATCGAGAAAACAAAAAGAAAGGTTTTTAATTAAGTTTGTTTGTATTGCATACGTCTAAAATCCTTGCAATTTGAAGAAGAGTTTACTGTATGCGTTGTCCTGTTTTTTGTTGCATGGAAATGTGTGAATTGAAACACTAACACACAGGAGAGGCAACCTTCACACGTACCTTGGCCAAGCTGAAATCCCTCATTGTAACAACAGGCCAAAAGAAATACCTACTGGGATTTCTGCCTAGAATAAGATCCCGATATCCCATGTTTTACAAGAAGAAGAGAGTCTGCGGAAGTCTAGTCAATATACTTTTTCTAGTCCTACCACTCTCCAAATCAATCACCACCTATTTCTTGCAGCTACAACTTTCCCACAAGGCCTAGTAACAAGTGATAAATTGAACATATACAGAGCCTCTGACCAAATTTATAAACATCATTATCAATTCATGATAGAGAATGGAGAAAGGGTGGAAAGACAAATTCGGTAGCTCATTCTATAGGTCCAAAAATTGCAAGAAATAAAGTTCTCAATGAAGGAAATCCACTAGAGAATGATTGAATTTCTGCCGACCTTGTTATCCTTGAAAGATTTGAAGGAGTTAGACATGCTTATGAAGCAGATTAAACATTCTTAAGAGCTTTCTCACACAATTTTTAAAGTTTGGCAATCCATCCTTCAACTACAAACTCTGTATCAGAATTCATGATGTCCACATGTTGTATCAGGCATGGAACAAGGTCTCTGTATTCGTAAAATGGTAAGAAATGACTGACTGATATTTCTCAATCAGCACATTCAGAATCAAAAAATGGTGTATATGAAGAACTTCAAGGAACCAGCATAGTAGCCAGCTGAATAACCATTTCTGGGTTCACCTGAAGTTTTTTCTAGATATTTTACGGTCTATTATATTTGTTTTCTTAAATATCTATACTGGGGATCTATATATGGGGGTCCCATCCCGCCTACATAAAACCATACAATAATAACAATGCGAAACTGCATTAGCAACCCTTAACAGGGTGTAGCAGAGCCAAAAGCAAACATACAATATATTATGGATAAGAAAAGCCAAAAATAGTCATATAGAACATTCTATACCAGAAGCAAATCAACAGACAGCTCTGCGATCTCCATGCCCTGCAACACCACCCAAATGCCCAAAATGCCAACGCTCACATGCCCTGACCAGCTCCACTTTGGCATCAACTGATTGCTCAACTGTTTTAACCAGACCATGAAATTTTAAACCATGTACTATAGAATCCGTACGTTCCACCCTCATCAATAGACCCTACCCAGAAATGGCATCGTGTACCCACTTGTTATCTCAAATGTGCCTTTATACATAGAAACTACCATGTTGCACATCGCCATATTCATATCTTGCAAATACTCCTTTAGAATTTCCACATGAATTCTAAGATCTTTGATATTTGTCCACATTCTCTTCAACCAATACTCAACTTCATCACCCTCCATTTTAGCATTGCCTTTGTTCTGCTCTTCCCATCCACAATCCGCATCTTGCATTTCTACCTACAATTGAGACATTTTTGGCACCAAAATATCCAATAGGCTATCTCTAAGACCCATGTTCACAACCATCTCCTTAAGGTTCTCTTTGAATTTTGCAATGATTGTGGCTTGGGACCCTATTAGACTAGTATCAGCCAAGCCCTCTTTCCCTAGTATGGCTTTCATAATCCTCATATTGATAGCTGAATTACAATTGAAGATGTTCTTCAGTCTGTTGTCCATTATTGGACCATACCTTAATGGGTCTCGAGCCTTAGTACTTCTTGCCATTGATAGATAGACATCAACAGCAACCCACGACACCCACTCAAACCATAGACTTCACCCATAAGAAATATCCTAAAACCACACCCAAAGGAAGAATTCCCAAAGATTGCATAATGGTGTATATACAAGTCGTGAGCTTTATCAAGAGCTATGCATGCGAAGGGAAGTACTCAACATATGATTCCACCATCAATGACCTCATAACCACACTATCATATCATGACACTTCAATGTCTATTATATGCACTCCTCCTTGATGATTTCATTTAGATTCTCCCAATCATTTAGATCCAAACTTTCCAATAATTAGAAAAAGGATTGAGATGCTCCTTGTTTGGTTAATAGATTGGTAGCCCTGTTTTGCTCCCTAAAGAAATACACTATTTCGAAAGAACTAAATTTCTCTTTCCATATTAGAATTTCTTCCAAAATTGATTTCAGGTGCCAGCTTGGACAATTTCCTTTGATAACAACTATTTGCAAGTTGCTCTCTATTTCAATTTCTGTGTAACCAGTTCTAAAAGTGCCTTGTATCCCTGCCAGGAGGGCATTCCATTCTGCATGGTTATTAGTATTTTTATCCAAAAATTTTGATCCTCCAAGGATGAATCTCTTGTGAATATCTCTAACCACAAAACCCGCACCAACTAAACCAAGATTACTTTTAGAGGCACCATCAAAGTTTAGGTTTACTCCCTTGGTTTTATCCATTTATTTTCCTTACACTTGTTTTTAGCTTTTATCAACCCTTCAATGGGCATAGAGTCTATTATTTGTTAAAATCATGGCAGTCAATAGCTTTTTCCTGAATTGGGTATTAACTTTGTTGATATTTTGTTCAAAAGCAAACAAGTGTATGGCTAAAAAATGAGAAGTTGCCCAAATAGATTTAGTATAGAATTCTGTTATAGCATATTTCCTCTTTGTGTCAGACAATAAGATGCCTTACTTTCTTCTCCTTTTGCTATTTTAGTTAGAGTTTTTACTATTCTCAGTTGGTACTATCTTTATCTCCTGTTTCTTTTCTCAAATTTGCAAAGAAATATGCGAAGTTGCTAATTGACTTAAATGTGTTGGTGCTCAACATACATATGTTTAACAGGTTATGTCAGACTAACATAGCCTAGGCAAGCCCCTAAGATGCCTAAAAGAAAATACAATGTAGCATCAGACCTATTCCTTTTAATGAAAGATGCAATGGTGAGATTTAGGTTCATTTCTAATCACATATCTTGAACTCGACAAAACGACTTCTACAACTGCTAGCAAATTTTAATTCTCATCGACACAAAACGGAACAGGTGTGTGTAGAACCGCTCTTCAAATTAGAAGGAAAGCTCCGCATAAAATAAAACTTAATCTACTATGAACAATATTTACTTGCAATTTACAAACTTTGCAATGTTTTCAAGGGTGATTTCATGTTTGGGCTGAATAAACTTTAAATGTGTATCTTTTTGGGTTTGCTTAGTGTAAAAGGCTAAGACGCTCTTTTAACATAAGGCAATGGATTTTATGCTTTTCTAAAATAAATCCTAAGACTTGATGCTTGCATTGTTCAGTGAAATGTAGAGATTGAACAAAACAAGTACACATAAGGATTCAATGACATCAAATGTTATAAGCTAAATACAACTGTTGCATTCAAAGCTTCAAGGGATTGACCCTACAATTACTGCAATACAAAGCTTTCAGTAATTGTAAAGTGATATTTAACTCATAAAAGTACACTAACACATAAGACAAAACACTTAAATAGTAATTTAGAAGCAAAGCAGATGTACTAAATCCCATTGAATAACGAATTCCGGATTGACAATAACATTGAATAACAATTTCAGCAATATGTAGGCATGAGAATTACCATTCATTGATACCAAACACTTATTTATATTGTTTACAAACAATTGCATGAAAATAAATAAATAAAATTAACGACACATCTACCCTAACTCTGACCATTTGCATGATCGGGGAGCTTTATTACTAATTAATCTCATCCACTAATTCTAAAATTACAATCATGTGATTGTCAGTTGAATTGACGATTAAAATATTACAATTATCCCTTAAAAGCTTGTCTCTTGCATGATGAGGTGGATGATCTAAAAATAGCTGAGTTTGAGCTATAAATAGAGAACGCTAAAAATAGTGGAAGGCTAAAATAACACGGGCTCCTTGGCTAAAAATAGAGACTATTAAAAATAGCATGGGCTATAAATAGCTTTGGGTAAAAATAACAAATCCTAACATATGTTCTTTTATTTGAAAATGGTGATAGCTAAAAATAATGTGGGCTAAAAATAGACTTCTAGATAGGCGGCTCTAGATGATTGATGATTTTGCAACTTTTCCTTTGAGCATGGCTAACCCTCTAAAAAACCTTGAAAATATACCTTGATGTTTTGAATCCCTTTGATAGACACACACTTCTACATTTCCTCGTGTCTAAAAACTGACTGTTTCGTATAGGTATGTCTTTGTTCCTTGACATGTGCTTTTACACAAATTGGAAAATGTTTGAATGAATGGTTTGCTTTGTATTGGTGCGCTTTGTTGATCAGGGGCGCACTCCTTCACATGACAGAGAATTTCAATAAAACTCTGAGCTAGTGTATTGACACATTAATAGCCTTTGACGCGTGCCATCAGATTGGAGGCATTTTGAATACTAGCAACTTCTTCTTTGTAAGGCATGTGCCATCTCCTTGGCATGCGCTAGTCTATTAGGGTTTGAAAGTTAGATTTCAATAATGAACCTACACTCCTTTGTATTAGTACACACTTTCTCCTTGGCGTGTGCCAATACATTGGAAATTTTTAACCGTTTTCTTCTTAGTAACGTGCCTTTAGTTTATATATGTGCTTGAAATTTGTATGTTTTCTTCATTGTGGCAGGTTGATGCTTTGGGAGGTGTGTCTTCAAGCTGTCAAAAATCTTTTGTTTTGGAAAGAGGACTTTGTGCAACGTGCACCTTCTTAGAAATTCTTTGTCATGTCCCCTCAACTCAGATGGAATGGTGTTATTATTTTAATATAATAAAAGTGTTTTTAAACATTATACTAATAATATAACTATAATATAATAATAATATTAATATTATTAATAATAAAATAATAAAATATCTTCAAATTTAATTTGGAGATAGTCGATGCCACTTAGCATCTCTTGGAACCTTGGGCGAACATGTATAAAGGAAAGGTCATTTTACATTTGAAGAACATCCGATTTATGTTTTGAACACTGCATTTTGCATTGTGATCTTGCGCTTGGGACGAAAACCTCAAGATAGTTTGAACAGGTGGGACAAAAACCTCATTTGTTTGTTGTGCAATTTCCATCTCTAGAGGTTGCATAGAGCTGATATTAAATGACTTTTGTTCATGTTGTGCCAAATCAAAAAAAAATTTGCTTCATTAAGGCATTTTGTGCAAGTCTAGAAAATTTTTCGTCAAAAAGTCAAAAAGTCAAAATTTCTAAAAATAGACGTCAAATTAGGTTTTCTGGGTTTCTTGAGATATGGATGCTGGCAAAATTTTCTAAAAATAGAATCTCCGAGTCAGGTGTCGTGCCTGATTTTGATTTGCTAATTTCACTTCACAATTAAGATGGTCTAGACGGAATTTGCAAAAGGTCGTGTTTTCTCTACTGAGTCAATTCTGCTTTTTTAGATGGTGAAACACGAGCTCTGGAGCCACCAATGGAGTATTTTCATCTACCAGAGACCAGTTTCAAGTTTTCTGGGCTGTTCAGACAACGCAGAATTGTCAAGTAGTCGTCGACGGATGAAGAAGGGAAAACGGAGCATGGTGAATCCGGAAAGTATGGAAAAGTTAAAAACCTTTAAAAAATGGTGAAGTCTGGATTTTCCAAGCGCCCCTGGAGGCTAGGGGCGCCCAACTTTAGCTGACTTAGATTTTTTCTCGTGTTTTTCAAAAAATGTTAAAAATGCCTTTGTTGGTCAGTTTCAGGGTGGATAAAAGTAGTCATTTTGGCCAACAGGTCCTGAAAAGCTGGAATCCACGTCAGATATACCTAGGCTATCGAGTCCATCCTTCATCCAATGGCAATTGTCTGACGAATCGTCGAAATCAGTGACATGACGTAGCTGTCGGCACCAAAAATGAGGTAAACTGCAAACAGAGGTTGAAAATCATAAATTTTTCTAAGGCATGAACATGCAAGTGCCCCTAGAGGCTAGGGGCACCCATCATGCCCAGACTTAGAATTTTTTTCACGTTTTTTGAGAAACGTCAAAATACCTCCGTCAACTCGATTTTCGGGGGTCAAAATCAGTCAAAACTCAGTCGAAATGCCCGTAAAAACTAGAAATTCATCTGAAGTATGTTTAGGCTACTCAGATCACCTCCCATCCTGCTTCAGCAATCAGCGAAACGACCAGAAACGAAGATCAAACAGGACTCGGGGCACAGAAAACGGAAAAAATTTATAAAAAGTTGAAAAATCCAAAAATTTTCTAAGACATGAAAACCTGGGCGCCCCAAGAGCCTGGGGGCGCCCAGACTCACCAGACTTAGAATATTTTCTGTGTTTTTTAAAGAATGTGCAAAATCTCCTCCTTCAGCCCGGTCAGATTCGCAGAAAACCAGTTCGGCTCAGTTTTCGAGGCAGATAGAGGGTACAATCAGTTCAGTTTTCATTAGGCTTGCCTACCTACTTGATCATCAGTCTCAGTTTTGCTCCGACAGGTGAGATTTGACATTCAAACTAGGTCCAAAGGTCACCGGAACGCGTGCGAAAAGCGAAAATTTGAAAAAGTTAAAATATCACAAAAAATGGCTAAGGCATTGAAACCCAGGCACCCATGGAGGCTAGGGGCGCCCATGGAGGCTAGGGGCGCCCATGGAGGCTAGGGGCGCCCAAGTTCACTAGAGTTAGAAATTTTCATGCTTTGCTGAGGACATCCATCAGGTTTTTTCCCAAACTTCGTCCGGCGACAGTTTCCAGGAGTTAGATTTGCAGTCAGACGTTGGCAGATCGTCAGTTTGAGGTTGGGGAAAAATTCAGAGTTGATAAATCTTCAAGGTGCCATGATCAGTCAGCTTTTTCAATCAAATGGCGACAGTTTGCCATCTTATTGAAGTCAAAGGCAGGCCATACAGGTGTCAAAACGAGTGCAAAAGTTTCAAAACGAAAATAAAAATTGGCTAACACTTTTGCAACCTTGCGTGTTTGATGACATTATCAAAGAAGACTTATTTTTCATCATCTCACACATGAAGCCATAGGCAGCTATAAAATAGGGATTCTTCCTATTCGAGGATATCAACTTGGATTTGTGCTTTAAAAGATGCTTTCTTCATGGATAAGATTCAAGCTTTGTGCTTTCACAAAGAAAGCCGCTTTTTCGCCCTAAAGTTCTATAAATCAAGCTTTTGGCTTCTTTATTCATTACTTTTGCAGGTTGCATCCAAAGGAAGAAAGACATATTTTTCTTCTCGGGAAGATTCGAGAACCCAAACGAAGTGCTTATTCAGTGTTCTTCATAGTTTCAGGATTGGGAAGCACAGAGGAATGCTTTTTCGAGGTCCATCTTTCTAGGGGATCGTTTTTCAGAAATAGAGCCAAAGCTTTTTCAATTTTCATCGAGATGGGTCCATCCAGAATTTCATCCTCTTGAAGATTGGGAAATTTTATTTTTTTGGGAATCTGCTTTTTTGCTGTTTTTTCGGGGAATCCTCAGCTTTTTCAAAATCCGACGATCTGGGTTACTTCAAAACGGGATTGCCTACAAAACCCATGTGCCAGCTTTTTCGCTCACGTTCTATTTTTTTAGAAGAAATCAACAAGTAATTTTCAACCTTTTGTCTAAGATTTTTTCGACATAGGCGTGTTCACAGTCATTCTTCATGTCTTTCAGTATGCAGTACTCTCCAATAGAGATCAAGCCTAAAACGGCGTTGGTTCATGATTACCTGAGAACTTTCGAGACGGATTTGCATAAGGTGCTTCCAGTGTTCAATTTACATCCTTTGGAAGATACGGGAAGCAGCGCTATCAGGAATCTAAATCACTCCGGGTTGCTTGCAGCAGCTTCATTCCCCATCACAGTGCAAAGCATTGAATTTGTGATTGCTTGTATGAAGCATTACAATTCAGTTACAAGAGAAATCCAATCAGCAGATGGACGTGTGCTCTGCAGCCTCAGGCCAAATGATATTGAGCAGTGTTTTTCAATACCAATATGGAAGGAGAACTTAGTCATTTCAATTGAAGAATCCAAGAGGGTGTGGCACAATGATAAAGAAAAATATTGGAAAAAGATTGCTCAAAGGTGGTTGAAAGAAAAACAGAACGTTATGCCAAAGAACGTTGGACGTGGAGAGTTCAAGGAAGAACATGCAATAATGATTACTCTGCTAAGCTGAATCACATGTCAAGCAGAAGCTAACAAATTTCAGACTTGGATGTTTTACATCATGTCTCAGATTGTTGACAGAACAGAATACTATGATTGGGCATCACTAATCAGTGATAGTCTCCATCATGAGATAATTGATTTTCAAAGGGCCCATGAATTCCACATGATGTCATATCTCGTATATCTAATGGCCTTTCAGGGTCAGTTTAGAGGTTTGAATATTGTTGGAACTCTGGGCATTCAACATGTATATCACCATTTCCTGCAGTTAGAATTTTCTCAGGTTGAGCGACATTATAGGCAGGTAAACGATGCATTCCTTATGCATGCGGTGCAAGATCTGGATAATGAGTTGCATATACGATTTTCAGCTGACACCAGATTGGCAATGGTGGAATGGGTTGATTGGTTTATCCAGTTTCCCACTTTCTCCTACATCAGAGTATATGGCTTCTCAGGAGAGCCAGCCATGTTGCCAAGATATCCTACGGATGAGGTAGCGTTCATGGAATTTCTGAGGCAAGTTTATGAAGTTCATACATTTCTGCGCAACAGGCACAAGGCGACTTTCAGTTTTCCGATTGGGATGGGTATTTATAGATGCAGATCTGGAGCAGATGCCAATGTAATTGTAGTGAATCGTCCAAGTATGGTCTTAAGTTTTTCGATAGGACTTCTTATGATCCTCGTGGTGTTTTTGCATCACACCTTGGTAAAAATTGTGTACATGCACCTGCAGTTGAAGATTTTTGGGCTAATTGTGCAGATGAGTTTGAAGTGCGGAAATGTAGTTACAGCAAGTTTACTCTTCGACAGTTGGCTGATATCCTGTCAGAAGATGTAGAGGGCTTGTCAGATGATGGTGAAGTTTTACTTCCCACATATTTCAGAGATCAGGTCGAGCAACAACCATTGCCACTAGTCAATTGGTCAGCGAAAGAAAACACCTCGATCGAGGAAAGAACGAGCCGGGTTATCAAAAACAGTATAATATTCTTGAAAAATAAGCGGAAAGAAGCCATTCCGGTTGTAGAGCCGCCAATAGTTCAACCATCATGTACCTTCCACTTCCAAACCAAAACCAAGGGTTAAAGCTACGAGCGTCCTTCCAGAAGGAACATAGATGGCTAAGTTGAAGAGGAAAAAGGTTGAGTCTCCAGTGCATAGTCAGCAAGAACAACCAGCAATTGCATTAGAAGTTCCTGTTGAACCAGCACCGCATGTTGAAACAATGCCTTCAATTCATGTTTCTCCACCTTCATCACCGAGCTTTTCTCCCATTCATATAGATTCAGAGTCAGACTTGCCCGGTCATAATACTGAGACACATATTGGTTCATCAAGAGTTGATGAAGTTAGAACTGAGCCTTCTAGAGAGGTTGGTCCATCCTGGCTTGAGAACATCTTGAGTCAAAAAAGGAGAAGGCCTTCATATCAGTTGAACTTGACAGAGCTTAATAGCGCCTACCAAGACACACAAGACAGGAAACTTAAGAAGCAAGTTCACATTGAAAAGAATGCTGATGGAGAAATGATCCTTGAAACTGTAACACCGCTAGAGGATAAGAATGTTAATGAGATTGAGGTTGATGACTTCAAGGTTGTCAAAGCTAATCTTGGTAGGAGTACCCGACACACAGATGTCAACCTTTTTGAGGTTGCAGCGGATAATTTAAAGGAGAGGGTGTTGAAAGACAGAGAAGAAAAAGCAGCCCTTAAGGCTGAAATTAGGCAGCTGCGGTAGTATATTTCCAATCTTTTTCATGGCACATCACAAGCCGATTTATTGCTTCCTCCAATTCTAGAATCATCGGCCAATCAGCAGCAGTTCAGTCAGTTGGTCATTTATGGGAGGTACATGAAGGATTGGGTGGAAGAATTTGTAACTAAAGGCAGAGTTGTACTTTCATAGATCTATCAATTAAAGTATAACGCTCATGATCTGCGTCAAGGCGTTCAGGGGTTACAATAGACTTTGGCTGAAAACAGATCGGTGTTTGAGATCATAATCTCCGACTTGAAGATAGCATACAATTCCATTGATTCAACAGAAGATAAGAAGATGGTTTCTACTTGGAAAGCACAGTATCTTTTCACAGTAAAAACCTATGACAGTATAATCTCAAAGTTAGTGGAATGGAAAGAAAAGTGGTAAATATTCTCAAGTTCGTCAGATCTTTTGTTTCTCAGATCCCGTATTCATATGAGAAAGAAGATGGTACCCTGTATGATCTCAAGGAAGTACAAATAGAGTTCTAGACTCTCGTTCGCAACAATTTTAATGGTGATATCAGTGCCAGCAAGATGGATTGTTTTGCCGCGATGACAGTAAAGTTTGATAAAGCTATGGGCGAAGTTCATGAATTCCTTCAGATGGTTGCAGATGGTGAAGAAATGTTGGAGAATCAGAATATCATTTTAGAGAGTATTAGTGTTCCTGGCAAAGATGTGGTCACTAGCTTTTTAGAAGATACTATTTCCCAAAATATCAATGGATGATATCACCAAATAGAGCAAGAATGAAGATAAGGATGTGACTCAAAACAAAGCAGCTTTAACTCAATGCTTTTTGTTTTAAAGCATTTGCTTTCATCCAAAGCTTATCCATCCTTAAAATAAAAAAAATCACTTGTAATAGTTGGAGCTTTCTTTGCTTTAAAGCAAATTGTTTTAAAGCATTTGTTAGTTGTAATCTTTGTCTTAGAAGAAATAAAGCCTGTGAGTTGGCAAGTTAGATAAAATCAAGGAGATTTTAGGGTTCCCTACTCCTTTGATTTAGTATAAATAAGGGCAGCCTTGCCCATTGTAAGTAATGGTGTTTGTGATAGCAAAATTTGTTGTGCCTATTCTAGCCTGCAGAAATTGTTATTCCAAGTGCTTGTTCACTTTGTGTTATATGTTTTCCAGTGTTTGATCTCGTATTGTATGCCTGCCTTTTGCTACAATATTGCTGTCCTGGAGTTGTATCAACTTTATGATATTGGGAATAGAAGTCTTATGCCTTCCATTTGCTTTGATTCTCTATCTCGTGATCATCTAATTTTGTCGTCAGATGTGTGGCTTGCGTAATCTTATTTCAGTTTTCATCTTAAAGTACAATGAGTCTTCTGATGTGAATCTAGAAGAAGTTTATTAAAGCTTTTATGTTAAAAACAAATCATTCCTTGTTAACTTTTAATCCCTTTGCTCTGAATTTACTTAGGTGATTAAAAGCATCATTTAGTTTAGGCCTAGCTGTAGTTAAAAGTTTAAAAAAGGAAAAACCTCTGCTGCAACGAATAGAGTTTTATAACCTTTTGCTCGCAGCTGAGAAATAAAAAGATAGGCGAATTTAATTTATTTATCTTTTTAGCTAACATCAGCAAAAAGGGAACTTCCCCTCATAATAGAAGAGCAGTTTAACTGTGCATAGCTGTCTGTTTCCAACTCGCATTCCAGAGGTGCGAATTGAAACGCCAACAGTTCAGTTCCTCCTGGTGTGATTTGTGGCTCAAGGAAGATCTGAATTTAGGAATCCTACACTACACACTGACTCCTATCTGAAGATTTCTTGTATTTGAGCATTCACTTGCGTATGGGAGGGCGCGATTACTAGTTTAGCACTTGGAAATTTCACCTAACAACAACATTGACCAAGTCACGTGGAAGAAGACCCGAGCTCAGTGATATAATATATGATGTCTTTGACACAGGGAAAACCAAGCATAGCATGGTCAAGGTTTGTTGTCCCCGGCGACTATGAGTGGACATTAGCATAGTTGAAAAACTCGGACTCGGCGCGGACTCGGCAGCCCAAAATAGGACTCGGACTCGGGACTCGGCAAAAAACTCGGCTAGGACTCGGCTAGGACTCGACAAAGAAGAAAACCATAGTTTTACCCAAAAAAAAAAGAAATTAATGCATTTAGAGAACATAAGAGCCATAATTCAAACATTACACATGTCATATGATCTTCAAACACTCAATATTTGAAATTTCATCATTCATGAACCATAATCATACGATTCATACTCATAGTTTCAAACTTTCGAATGTATAACAAGTAACAACATCATAAGTTTATAAATGTTTACATATAATGATGTCAAAATGAGAAAAACAACCAAATAAAATCTACATCTTCCTCTTTCCTCTCCTAATGTAACTCAATTTTTGAGGCCTCGAACTAGGTGCTACAGTTGTTTCTTGTTCTTCAAAATCAAAATTGTCTTCGTCATCCTCCATTTCATCCAATTCTGTTGCTTCTGCTGCTCCTCTCTCCAATTCTGCAAGATCTTCTTTAGTAAGGAGGACATCATCATCATTTTGTTCATTGGTAGTCCATTCACCATATGGATCAATATCATCTAAGTCGATGGACTCATGTGAAATGCCCTCCACCTTTCTAGTTCGAAGGCGAAGGTTATACCGGACGAAGACAAGATCATTGAGCCGCTCTATTTCGATCTCCTTAGCTTGTAATCTTCTCTTCTCCAGCTTTTAATCCACTATGCAGACCTGTTGTGTGCCTCAAAGAGTGTTAAAATGAAGAAAAAAACCAAAAAAAAAACAGTTTTAAGTGTTTATGGGCATTCATTTGACAGGGCGAGAGTCCAAGGTCAGGACTCGGGAGTCCTACCCTAGGACTCGCGAGAGTCCTAGGATAGGACTCGAGTCCGAAGGTAGGACTCTTCAGGACTCGACTCGCGAGTCCACGGCGAGTGGAGTCGGCCAGCCTTAGGACTCGGGAGTCCGCCGAGTTTTGGCGAGTTTTGGAAGAGTTTTTAAACTATGGACATTAGCTTACCCTTTATTGAGGTGGGAAGATTACTTTGTGGTATTTGTGGCTCTATGATTGTCATTGGTGAAGCGCCCAAGTGAGTGCTATTTCCAGCAGAGGGGTGAAGTTCAGTGCGGGCCACAATTGCACAAATCCTCTGTTCGCAAATCCTTTGTTCACAAATCCTTATTGCCTATCTTTGGAAGAAGACCCGAGCTCAATGATATAGTATATGATGTCTTTGACACAGGGAAAACCAAGCATAGCGTGGTCAAGGTTTGTTGTCCCCGGCAACTATGAGTGGACATTAGCTTACTCTTTACTGAGGTGAGAAGATTACTTTGTGGTATTTGTGGCTCTATGATTGTCATTGGTGAAGCGCCCAAGTGAGTGCTATTTCCAACAAAGGGGCGAAGTTCAGTGCGGGCCACAACTGCACAAATCCTTTGTTCACAAATCCTTATCGCCTATCTTTGGATCTGTTTGGGTTCGCCCAGTCTAACAGCAATTCCGAACTCACTCTCCATTGTGAATTTGCATAAGTATAGTCAGGAATTAGCATTTATATTATTGATATCATTTGTAGTTCTGAACCATTAATGAATCCAAGGATTTCTGCAGTTTAATGAGTTGTAATACATCATATTCCTGAGTAAGATCCTATGTACTGAACCGTTTGTTAAAGCATTGATAATAGTGATTTCATGAGTGTTTCATTATGAGTAATTGTTTCTTTTTACACATACCTTAGCTGTGGTGATTTAATAAATAAGTTAACAGTAATTTGGAAGTGAAAACAACCCTAGGGTTTGACAACCATACCAGGGATATTTCATTCTTTTGCTTTGTAAGCAATTTATGTGTGTTGGCGCACCGCTGTTCCTTGGTGCACGCCAATATATATCTCTTGAAAATTCTTTAAAAAATTCTTAAAAATTTCTAGCCTTTGTTTAGGTGTGCTTCCTTCATCTTGCATGCGCTTTTCTACTTTGTTCTAGCACCTTAATCTTGGTTTTGACGTGCCTTACATTCACCTCACACACCTTAATTGCTTTGTTTCATGTTTTTAGCAATCTCCCTAACATTGTTCTTTGCTCAGGTGCACGCCAATACTCATCTTTGAAATCTTAAAAAATTATTTGTTCTTGTTGGTACACGCGCCTGATTTCCATAGGTGTTTGGCTTTGAATATGGTCCTTAATACTGACGCGTCCTTCGTCTTAGATGTGTGCATCTTCCTTCATACATGCTTTTAGTTTATACTTACTACCTCCTTTCCTTTGGTGTGCGCCAATGTCCATGTGTGTGCCATTGCATTGCGAAAATTCACAGTTTCCTTTACTTTGGCGTGCCTGCAATCCCCTTCATGTGTCTATGAATTGTCTTGCTTCATCCTTCGCTTTCGCACGTGTCGATACATTGGCTTTTGAAAATCTTAAAAACTTCCAACTCTTGTTAAGGCACACGTTGGAGGATCTCAATGCGCCAATACACTAGCTTGTCACCAACACGTCCCTAAACTCCTCAATGTGCATGATCATTCCTTGAGTGTGCGTCTTTCATTCCTTTTTGCAATGACATGTTGATTTCTCCAATTGCTTGAACTTATGATCCTGTGGGGGTTAGCAAAAAGAACCAACAAGAAAATGCATAGGAGATAAGATTTTGAAACATATCAAGGGTAGATAAATGAAGACTTCAAATTGATAAACTTGACACAATACGAAAGTATTGTATGGATACAACACAATTGCAAACAAGTTTTGATGAGATATGTAGAAGATATCAACATATGTCATACTTCAACTAAAACTATGTCCGCTTTGTGTGTAGATCTTTTGGCACTTTTAAGGCTCAAATCTGCTAAATAATCTATGATCTGAGCTTACTGTGATTGAAGCCTGTGGTCAGAATGAGATTTAAACAAGCATATATGTTATCTTTGTTCCCGATGCTCTCAATGATGGGTCTATATACGAATTGTGGGATCTCTAGTATGTTGTAAAAGATTTACACTTGTCATAATAGGTATGCATTGATGCCTTCATAAATAGCTAAATAAAATATGCATGGCTGCTATGCATTCTAAGATAGTCACGGTTTAATACAGGCAGTATGTCAGTCAGTAAAAACAATCAATGATAAAATATGAATACTTTGGTGGCTACAAGCTTTGTATAATGTAGAGCTTTCGGCTTGGTCTGGATTTCTGTTTAACTAACCTAAAACCCACAATCACATATTGCAGCTGAGTTGAGTGACATGCAAGTGACTGGATTGTAGAACTCCATCACAGGAAATACAACTAATTCCTACTTAATCCAAAGAGAGAGCACTACAAATAAACTAGATCTTCAAAAATTTCATCATAGTAATGACACGAGAGAAATATAGAAGAGAAATAGAGAGAATACAAGATATACCTTGGGAAAACTCTCGTAAAGGAAAAACCAACCTTCAAAGCACACCCAAAATGTATTATTCTTCAAAACAAGCTACAATGCACTCTCGAAAGGAAATGCAACTAAGTCCTACTTAATCCAAAGAGGAGAACACTGCAAATAACCAGATCTACAATAATTTCAGTAGAGTAATGACACAAGATAAATATAGAAGAGAAATAGAGAGAGAACACAAGATATACCCTAGAAAAACTCTCGTAAGGGAAAAGCCAACCTCCAAAGCACACCCAAATGTATTACTCTTCAAAACAAGCTACAATACACTCTTCAAGTTGCAGTGCTTCAATGGAGATCAAGAGTTTGTATCTGAAGGAATTTTGGCAGCATAATGTTGCATAAAATTGAGCATACAATCTCCATCCCAAGCCCTCAATATATAGGCCAAGGAGACTCAAAAAACCACCAATAGATTCACAAAACCATGGGCCTAAAACCATGAGCCAAGTCAGAGTCAAATTGGTCCAACATGGACCCATGTGCCCCTCTCCAAGAGTAACTTCACAATTAGAATGTGACTCTCAATTTGACTATTTGACCCTTAAGAACAAGGGGGTTCAATGTAAATCCCAAGCACTCCAAGATAAGACCATAAATATGCACACACACCTCTTATAGATAACTATATTTAGCCGGTCAAGGATGCTAGTCATAGGCCACCTAGTAACCCCCTATTCAGTGACTTCTTACAATCGTCAAAAGACTAATGACACATGGCAGAGAATGCCAACTAAGGAATCTCAAGATCCCTTCCAAGCAAGGCGCCTTTTTTCATGTTGGCACATTATTTTACGAATATTAAATAATTGAAACAACCTTAACACCAAGACTTGCAAGGTGTACAACACTAGTCCTAACACCCTACTTCATATTTCATCACCACCAGCTTCTTTTTTGTGCTTGAAACCAAAAGCAATTTTTATGTGCAGGACTCCATTATTTTCTTTGGCCACATTATGCGGAGTCCTGAAAGTAAAGAAATCCCTACTAGCCCCTAAATCAACAAAAACAAAAATAGGTTAGTTTTTTATTTGGCACCTTTATCACAGTAGACCAGATTCAGCCTTTCAATGATCCGAATCTGCGCCATATTTTGTAGTGCTCGGGCTATTTTTGCTGAAGTTTGTTTATACTACAAAGGCTCGTCTTGCTGGCTGCCTTTGGAAGAGATCCTTCTATAACAAACTCCTGTCGTTAGGTATAACAACCGACATTCTGCCATTTCCATTGTTCTCGTCTATGAGCTTCTCTCATCAGGTATAACACCCACTAGTCTAGCCATTTCATTGATCTTGTCTGTTTGGTTTGCCTTTTTGTATTGTATATGTCTCTATCAGCCATATATTCACTTATTTATCCTTTATGTGATATTTTCCTTTGTATTTCCTCTCAACCCAATTTCTAGGGTTCTACGCTTTACATAGAATTAGAGATTTAGGTTTTGAAAGGCCACCTCCCTTCATCATATTTGATATTATAAATATTATCCTAAGTTGCCGGTTCTAATTCGGGTTTGGGTTCTCAAATTCAGCAAAATAATTTTTGGGGGTTGCATTCATTTGTACAAAAATGAAAAAAAATATAAAATCATAAATACATATACATATTTGCAACCTAAAAGCAAAAACTAAGTTTAGAATACCACATAGCATCATATAATAAACAAAACCACCATAATTAATTAATAAATTAAGAATATTAAAATTTAAATCTAACCTAAATATAATTAATAATAATTTATAAAGTTATATATTTTAATAAATATCTTTAATTTAACATTGAAACCTAAAACCTCCCAATAGCTATACAAATTTTAATAATATGAAATTTAAAATCTAAACCTTAAATATCTAACCTAAAGCATTAGAGAGGATACTCAGTTCCTGTAATCTACCGTACCTGTTGGTTCTTTTTAAAAAATCTTAATAGTGTTATTTTATTATTTTTATGTGTTCTTTCAGACTAGACAGAAGATGCAGAAGGGGTTTTTGTTTTCTTGAGATGTGTTTGCCAGAATCAATACAATATAGAGCATGTAATGAAAACCCAGAAAAGGTACAACAATTATGAACAAAATATCAGATACCCAGATCATAAAATCACTAAATATGAATTACTATCACATACCCATATCAAAATATGCAACTTCATACATATGCTGTAGCTGGACCAGGAACTGGGTAGTATAGAAACTCCTCCAAATCACCGAGACATGTAAGTATTTTGCATACAATGGATAATATCAGTCTTAGAGGCCCTAAACGCCCCAAAAAGAGAATATGTGTGGCTGCTATCAACGAAGAATGAGTCCCAGAAGACCCAACGTCCTTCCAGACAAAGCTGGTACGGCCAGGCTGAAAGTACACAGCAAGTAAATACTCCAAATCAGGTCTGCAATCTGTCAAAGACTTCTGTACTCTTATTCTGCCTCTAAACGCCTGGAATGTAGACCAAAACAGTCCCAAAAATGCAATAGAATCCCTAAGGAGTGGTACGGCCAGGTAGCTAGGAAGTACGGCCAGCCAAGGAGGTATTTGCAGCTCCAAACCCTCACTCCAAACTCTGACTAAACTGCTGTTAAAACCCCTCCAAAACAATCTGCAAAATGTGATCAATGTCTCCTCAAAACCCATACCAAAATGAATCCCATTGAAGCTCCATTGCAAACACTGGATGTATTTGCCAATCTAGCACCTTTGGACGGTCTTTCACGCTTGTAGAATGTTGTTACTGAAGGAAGTTTGCGTTTCCCACAGCCTTGGGTTCGAATCCTCTCCAAACCCTCCCAAAACCCTAGCAGAGCAAGAATAAGCAATTTCACAATATCCAGCATAAACAAATGAATCACTTTTTTCACCTTTTATCTCCCAAGTGAGGCGTTGCTTTTTGAGAGGGAATATTTCATTTTAAAACACTTTATATTTCCCAAGAGATGGGCGCCCAAGGTAGCTTAAGTGACACTTTTAATATGACTTCAATATGTCACTTGATTTTAATATTTCTGAAGTCCCATTTAAATAATTTAATCATCTTTCGAACTTCAAAACGGGGGCCAAGATATTATCGGAATCTTGTCTTCTATAGTTCGTTGGAAAGGTCTCGTCGAGACGCATCAACTCCAACACTAAGATTCCCGAAATGGCACCAACCCCCAATTTACTAAAAATAGCAAGTATGTGCAAAAAGAAAACAAAGCCACCTCTAGAAAGTGCCAACTGGATCCCATGAACCCAAGCCAACATCTACACCACCGATTAACTCATCCAAGGTTTTGCCAACCATGGTTCCCTAACTAGGTTAGTTAGTCTACGGGAACCCAATGATAGACTAACTCTGTATAGAGAAAATGGGACATTACAATTCCTTATTTATGACAATGCATAAGAGATATTCAAGAAGGCTAGGAGAAATGAACCTATTGCCCCTTGCTAGGAACTTCGTTGTTAACAACAAAAAACATGTAACATCCAAAAGGAGCAGCCACAACTGTTAGGGAGCTTTTACTATTGAAGAATAAACTGTGGTGCAGTTTGGAGCCACTACCAATGTGGAAGCAGAGAATGAGAGCATCTTTTGGCTCATGGATGTGGTGTGAGTTGTGAAGGGCAAAGTGTACGTGTTAAACTTAACCACACTGTTACTTGTTAAACCTAAATATCTATCCTAAAGTTTATTTGGCCATGGCAAAAACACATTGAGTTAATGACGGGTGAGAATACATTTGTTGCCAAAGGAGATCTTGTCCAGTGCTCTCAAACAATTCCGTTTTTTTCAATCATAGTCAAAGACAAATGCCAAAATGATTAGAAAAACAAAAGAAGAAAAGTCGGCCAAAACTGGACGAGTTCATTTCTGGTTCATTTGAGTCTGCCAGGTTCGATTTGGGCTCGCCTAGGTTCATCCAGGACAAGTCCATAGTAAAATTTAAGCCCCCTTTGTGATTCTGTGGAACCGGGTTCATATCGGACCCGAATCTAGGGCTTCTACTGGATGAACTGACAACATAGGTATTATCTTATTATTGATTGTTAACATATTATTTATAACCTTATATTATTTTTAAACCGGTATATACATATATGTGTGTCTATATATGTATGTGAAAGAACCTAAAAATGAATCTTAAAAGGTAAAGAGGGTTCTTGTTAGAGGGCATGATTGTGTGTGCAAATTAGTGTTTTAGAAGACTATCTCCAACCAGCCTAACACCAATTAACAATCACTAGAGCTGGGATTGACAACATGACAACAAATACGATGGAGACACACGACAAACTAGAAACACACACATAAAGTAGGCTATGAAAGGAAAATGAGAAAGTGATTGAAAAATATGCACCTGTAGATAGATGTAACCACTGGAAATGAAACCAGGACCTCTGAAGGAGCTACCAAACTAAATTTCGTTAAATTCTGAGCTCAAGACGTCTGTGCAACTGGGGGTTGCAGCCATGAGGGCGGCTTGGTCTTATATGTCAGAAAATTCTAAAACTTTTAGGGATGCTTGGAAATAGTCTATTGATCAATTCTATGCAGTGCAATCTGTCAGGGAGATGAACAGAAAGTGGAGTAAAACAACAAAATTGATTGATGTCAAAACCACAACACACTAGAAATTAGACAAAATCAAAGAATTAGAGAGACACACTTGACAATCTAAGATATGCACAGTAGAAATGAGTAGAATTGACTGTCAGAAAACTACAAACCAAATTTGAGCTAAGGACAAGGCTATTGAGGTGTCCTACACCTAGGGATATGGTCTCGTCTTGCTCGAACACTCAAGGGTACAACTTGGTCCCAGGGGCAGCCTGGTCCTATATGTCAGAATAGTCCCAAATTTCACTTAGGGGTTCTTCTTCTGATTTCTTTCAACTTTTCCTCTTGGCTTCATAGATTTCTCTGTATTTAACCAGCAAATCCAAAAATTTATTAAAGAAACTGTGTAAAACAGAAAGGTTAAAGGGGAGTCTGCCTCAGTCAGTCCCCTTGTGGGCTTTCAAGCACAAATCCACTTGGCATGGAACACTGATAAAATACTGAAATAAAATTTATACCTAGAAATCAAATTAATTTTAAGCATAAACAGAAAGATTTTATAGTGAATAGCAAATGGCAACAAAGGGGAAGACTCAACAAGTGCAAGATTGGGAGAGAGGGAAACCTATGCAAATGGAAACATAAATAAGGAAAGTTGGTATGGATGGAAAGGTATCTGAAATGGGGTGAGGAAAACACTAAATCAGGGAAAATTAGTGTGAGTTGACAAAGGGTTTGGAAGGACACACCTAGACTAATTGTTTTTGGGATTTAAAGGAGAAAATGGAGAGGGATGGAAAAAGACAACAAAATGAAAACAAATGATAACAAATTTGAAACAAAAGTGAATGGGACTGATATAGGAAAGGAAAAATAGGCATTTGGGAGGTGGGTGATGGAATCTAAGAAGACAACGAAAACAAGACCTAAGCTAAGGTTTGGTTTGGCTTAAAAGGAAGTAAGGAGAGGATGGGGGAATAAAAGGAAACACAAAATGGATATGGGAATGAAGGAAAATGGATGAAGACCGACAAGGAGAGGTATTGGAAGGGAGTTATGCAGATTGGAGAGGAAATGGAATGGCTTTTTAACTAAAATCATATAGAAACTATTTTAAGCTAATGCAAAAACATAGAAAATAGTAACTATAGCTGAAGAGATCTGTTGTAGAAGTTGTTGTGATGCTCCGGAAAATTGTTGCACTCTGATAAGCAAGCTAACACAATGTAGAAATATAGTAGTCACTAACATACCCTTGTTGTTTCATAGAGAATAGCTCAACAATTGTTTCCAAGTGAAAACTTAGTATTTACTATGTTAAAATTAGAGAAAGGAATCCCAAATTTATGGATTTTTGGATGGAATTTGGGGAGGGAAACTAGCTAACCCTAAGCAACCCAAATAAATACTTGTTCTATTAAAAGTTGGCTCTATGAGCTTGATCATCAAACACCCATGGTTGAGGATTGGTTGTTGAACTTGAAGAGGTCCAATTTTCTATGACAAATCAAGGGTAAAGGAGGCTGTCTAAAGGTGGTGGTTTTGGCTTGAGATAAGCTTCGAAATGCATGATTTAAAGGTCCAAAAGAGGTAGCCTAGGAGATAGGATCTAATTAATTGATTTGGTTAAAGGAAAAAAGGTGGTTATGAGGAAGGGGTAAGGGGACATGAAAAGAAGAAAACACCTAGGGGAAGGAAAATAAAAGAGGGAAAACATTAAATTAAAAAAGAAATACATGGGGAAGGTTAGGATGACAAGGGAGAACTAGAACTAGACATAGGAAGAAGAGAGAGGGTCAAAGCAAGGGTCAAAAACACAAAACAAAACACAAGAACGAGAATTGCAGAGTATGCAATTTCTGACCTTACAGTATGCATATACAGTACCGAAAGATAAAATTTTGCAACTCGAAGTTAATAGTATGTAATATAAAAGTAAACTATAACCTAAGTTCTTCCTTTCAACATATTAGTTCAATCTAACACAAATCTGAGATATATTTTGAGTAATATAATAGTAAGCATAAATATATTCATATTTTTCCAAGTTAAACTAAGCTAATATAAAAATTGGGATAGGAACAAGTAAATGAAAGGAGAGAGTGTAATGTCCCACCCCCAGGTGGACACTTGCGGTCTAAATTTCTGCCTCAGGTTATTTTTTGTTTGCACTTCCAAAGTCGGGTTTTGAATGTTTTGTATGGTTTATGCTTGTATTGTGTTTTTGATATGATAATGCAATAATGACAAATGCATAGAAATTAAATGCTCAGCAAGAAGGTAAAGCAACTACAATGAATCTGCTGCAAAGAAATATCTTTATTGGAATTTATCAAAAAGGTCTCTACAACCAAATGCATACCCGGCAATGAAAGAGATTATTATATCCTGAAAATCTGAGTTGCTGACAGTAATAAATATGACTGATGAAAAGCTCAACCTGCTGCATACAATACTTCTCCACCTTAAAACTTTACCAAGCCCCTTCCTTGATGTAGCCGCCCATGATAGAGAAGACAGGGCTCAAAAAGGCCAAGCGATTCAGCCTTGGGAAAACACACCAGGCATGATGAATGGTACGGCTGGGAGAAAAATCAAATGGTACGGCCTTGGAATGTGTGCTAGCAATCACAAAATGCAGCCCTTGATATGTGCTCCTTTCACAAAGAAAAATCTGCTTGGAAACCCTTGATGTATCTCTCCAATCTGCTCAATATTGGCCTCTGAATGAAACCAATTCTCATAGGCTAACTTCAGCTGATGTTACACAACCTCAGGAAGCACAAACAATGAAGAATGAATGTTCTCCAAGGTCTGAAAGCTCTGGGAATGCAGAAACCCTTGGTTTCTCTCGTCCAATCGCCAAGAAATCATAAAAGACAATTATCAAATGCTCAAGAGATGTAATCGATTTGCTTTTTGGGCTCTTATATACTTCTCCAAAGAGGTCGATCCACTTGGTTGGCTTTTAATCATAAAAAATGCTTTTTAATATGCTTTTTGTTGACTTTATGAAATAACCTCATAATGGGCGCGCAAATCAATAAGTCATTTAATGTACTTTTTAAGTGTCATGGCCCCATTTGTCATAAAGTACAAACATAAACTTTGTAATATGCTTTTTAATTTAATCTCCATGATTGGGCGCTTAGACCAAGGTATATATTTAATGTGTCATTAATACTTAATTGGCCCCCTCTTAATGAAGTCATAAAGTGACTTTTTAAAACATAGGCTTTTAAAAATATATTAATGATTATTAAAGTCAACTTTAATAATAATTAAAAATGCATAACTTCATTAATACTCAACATTTCCCAACCCCGTTTGAACCAGGAGGTCAACCACTGTATCCACTATGCACCCAACTGCCTTACTAAAAATAGTAAGGGTCCCTCTCTAACATCCACTAACTTACTATAAATAGTAAGTATATGCAAATAAAACCATAAACCCCTGAATATCAATTGCCTCAGAACATATGAAGGATCTGGAGAAGGAAACACAGACAACTGCCCTCTGGAGAGCCAAATAACTCCACAACAGGGTCCTCTAAACACCGATATTAGCCTACAAGGACCCAGTGATAGGCTCAATCCTCCAACTCTGATGCTCACGAAAATGGGGACATTACAGAGTCTGAGAAGATGTGTCCTTAGAAGTGCTCGTGGATTAGATTTCATAGTTTAATCTAACTTAAATTTGAGATATATTTTGAGTAATATAATAGTAAGCATAAATATATTCATATTTTTCCAAGCTAAACTAAGCTAATATAAAAATTGGGATAGGAACAAGTAAATGAAAGGAGAGAGTGAGAAGATGTGCCCTTGGAAGTGCCCGTGGATTAGAGTTGATTGATGAAATGGCCTGAGGAAGATTGGAGAACTAATTCTAGTAGATATCACCTTTTTGTGATCAACTTGGACACCAACGTTTGAGTTGCAGCTCAACAGTTATGCAAAAGCTCCTGCCTAACACTTATGTAGTTGGGTCTTGGTTTCTTTTTGCCTAGAGCCTTGAAACTTTTGGAGGATGCTCACATTGGTACCTTAAACCCTTATATGCCGATAGTATCTCCAAAAAGTCTTTGATCTCATGAAACTATTGTCTGAATTTGGGAGGGAAAGGAAAAAGGGGTTTGGCTATGTGGGAGATTGCCTCGGTTAGTTACCTCGGTGATTTATTTCAACCTCAATAGTAGCCTTGAAATTTTTTGAGTGTGTGAGAGTCATGATGGGGTGAGAGTGGGATGTGCATAGATTTTGATCTAAGAGGAAAAACCCTAGGGTGATTTCTACTCTAATTAGTAGTGTGCAAGTGGAGGACAAGAGGGTGAAGGGAAAAATTGGACTAATTTGGCTGAGGGAATCAAGTATTAGGAGATTTGGTTTGTAGGAAGGAATAATGGAGGATAGGAATGCAATGGATTAGGTATTTTACGGAGCCATTGGAAGAGAAATTGGGAAGACAATAGGAAAATGGTAAGGGAAATAGTGAAGGAAGAGTGACAAGAAGGGGATATAACTATGGAGATGAAGAATCTAAGGAAGATTGGCAGTGGTGGAGTAGAGGAATGCAATGAGGGAGATCTCTACAGAAAATCTTCTATGGTAGAGCTTAAAATGAGAATAAGTATGGCTTTATTTCACTCCTAGGTCAACATATCCATTGAAAAACATATTAGGGCACCTTATGATTTGGGGTTAAAGCCTTGTGCAAAATTTTGAATTTCAAATCATAAGCTAGACACTAGCATTTTAGGTGTATGGGTGTCCTTTTGGAGTTCAAGTCTGAAACCTTTGGGTTAGGTTTAAGGGGTCTAGAAAACCTTGGGGATGGTTGCAAATCAATCCAATAACAATTATAAGCCCAAAAAATAAGCAAATAATTCCAAGAATACACATACGAGAATGATAACTAAAGTAAGTGCAGATATGTAAGGCAAAGATTGCAAAGTAGGCAATTTCTGACCTTGCAATTACATATACACATATCACAATCACACTCCTTGCAAAGGGATTTATGCACATTACAATGGGTATTTCTTTCTAATGGTTGTTGAATGTTTTAAATACATGACATAGTTTGGCATTTAAAAGTTTACCTATTTTTGTATCTCGCCCTAGTCAGTTAGAATAAATGGATATATCATCAAGTTCTATTGACCTTCTTTGGTCATTAGTGGACATAATTATAATTTCTTTCATTGGTGCCACATTGGGTGGATTGAACATGTACACATGATTGATGCTTATGAGGTGTATACTCCTACCTCTATCATTTAAGCATATTGCTCAGATATGTATTTTTTTCAGTTCTATGTTTTATGCAAGTGCTAGGTCCTAGTTTGGTGTCCTTTGAAATATATGGTTAAATAGTTGGGTTGGGCAGAAGAGGAATTTTATCTCCTGCTGGAAGTATTAAATTTTTTTTATAAGTGACTCATGCTAGCTTATGATTTTGTTCATATAAGCTAGATGTTGTAATTATCTCTTCACTATCAATATATTTTACATTCCTGTATACCCCAAAAATGAATATTTCATAACACATGTAATATAAATTGGTTCTCACAATTTTTTTTTGATAGTATACCTGGTTAGGGCCCAGGAGCCATAAAATAAAAACAGGCTTAAACCCTGGATGTTGGTGACAAACAACCACCACGGCCACAGTTGGAAAACTGCCAAAAACATACCTTCTGCAAAATGACTGATGAGAGATTGACCATACAAAGTAATTGCTATATTTTCCAATTCCATATAAACTACTGTCTATAAACATACATACAGACCTGCCCTTTCAAACATACCCAACCCTGCCATAATTCATAAACCGTACCTGCCCACATACCCAAGTCTCCATTGTTTGTTATGGCCGCACCACCCAGAAAACAAACCAAAAAGAGAGACTAAAAATGGGGCTGAGGCAAATTACATAGGCCTGGGACCCCCCTTTACATTCTTACAATTAACACATGGAACGACATTACCAGAAGGGGAGACTTTAGCAACATCATCTGAATCCTCATTGTTGCAACAGTCAGAGAAAGCCGGAATGGTGTCGCCAGAAAGATTAGCCTTCAATCCTTTAGCAATTTCCTCAACTGCCTGCTGAAGATACATCTGCTGCCACTTCCAAGCATGAAGATGATCCAAGAGATAGTTAAAATAAACCTTCGATTGATGCACCACATCCTCAATATCATCATGAAATAAAAAAGACCTCGCCGTATTGGAGAGCATAGATGCACAGCTCAAAGTCTGAGCAACAATAAAAACATTTCATTGTCCCCGTGTGCAACCAGGATCCAACAGAAGGTTGACCATAGCAAACTGAATACCCACACTAGGAGCCCCGTCCATGCCCTTTGCCAATTCCCAAATCCAAACCACTCAATGCCGTAGTACAGGGTTTTTAATCTCTTTCTTGACAAAGGCCATGAAATCAACCAACATCTCCTCCCTAGATACCCATCTCTTCCACTGCTTTCCCTTCTTAACAGGGATGGGTTCCTTCCGCTTAAAGTTCTCGATTTTTCTTGCCTTCTCCGATCTTTCCCTTGCCAATGATGCCATCTGTCATACAAAATAAACAACACCCAACAACAATGGAAAGCCCGTCCTACCAAATACAATGCAACCTCTGCCACCAATTGCTATTTGGAATAAATGCAACTACGCAAAAATGATGATAACCGACCTGATCTGGCAGTACTCCACCGTCCCATCTGGAAAGCCCGTCCTACCAAATACAATGCAACCTCTGCCACCAACTGCTATTTGGAATAAATGCAACTACGCAAAAATGATGAGAACCGACCTGACCTGGCAGTACTCCACTGTCCCATCAACCAACTAAATGCTCATCCACATTATCGGGTTGGTTCTCATAAATTTTGCAACAAATGTATTTATGATGTTTTATTAGGATTCAACTACATACTTCTTGAGTCAATCTCATTGGCCTATATTTCATGAGTGATGGTTCATATGAACCCATCTCTCATGACCACAAATGACCCACTTAGCACTCATTGCATCTAGGTCATGCTGACAGGGGTGAAACATCGGGACTTCCCAAGAGGTCACCCATCCTAGTACTACTCTGACTCGATCACACTTAACCATGGAGTTTCCCCCAATATCAAGCCCACTTAGCTTGCTACCCCATTTGGGCTTGAACTTGGGGGAAACTCCATAGTTAGGTGTGCTTGAGTAGTAGTACTAGGATGGGTGACCTCCTGGGAAGTCCGGATGCTTCACCCCTATGAGCATCACCTAGATTTAAGGAGTGCTAAGTGGACCATTCATGGTCATGAGATATAGGTTCATATGAACTACTACTCATTAAATTTGGATCAATGAGTTTGACTCGAAAAGTACATAGGTGAATCTTGATAAAACATCATAATTTGATACACTGCAAAAAATACCTCCTACTTGTCAACAAATGCATTGTTTAAATAATTCACCTTTCTTGTTTTCTTTTGACTAGTTGGTCTGATAAATTTGTTTTCTAAATCAACCCTACATTGGCTTTTGGCTTTATAATAAATATTGTATTAATTACAGTGTGTGAATTAAAACCTTTTTCATGTGATAAGAATTCTACTTCAGATAATAAATAATATGAAAAGATAACTTGCAGGCCGTTAGCCTACAGGATCATTCTTTGTGATGTTACAGGTATAAAGTAAATATGACAAGATAATCTGATAGGAAATTCAAAACAATCATAATTTATAGTGGCCCTTTCTTTTCTCAAACTTATTATTAATTTGGTTGGTGCTTCTGCTACTGTGGCTGGCAAGCTCTTGTCTGCTGTATATTATTAGATTGCCTTTTTTCTGATTTCTTCTATTCAACTGCATTTTGTTCTTCTGTTTTGGAATGGAATGAAATTAATTTTCATCTTGGTTGTTGCATGACAGGTATGGGCTTGGTTGGCGAGGTGGTAAGTGGCGCGCCAACAGATTATTCCATAAGCAGCAGCAGCAGAAGCTTCTGGGGTTGAACAAGCCTCAAAAGTGGCGGTTCTTGAGAAAATCTTTTTCACAGCTAAGAAATTCCAAGGCAGAGTCCAGAGTTACAAGCATCAATGCTTCCAATTCTGAACAGGCACAACTATCCTAATCAGCATCTCCTTTCCAATATATTAGTACAAACCTTTTATTTTTATTTTTAACTTAATAGTATATTCTCCATATATGGTCTCCTAACGCTTCTACAAGGGACTATTTTTGGAATTAGAGATACATCCTTGAAAGTCATTTTGTCAGTGCTTAAAATATTTTCTTTCCAGATTCCACAAGTGCTTAGCTTTTTATTTCCTTCTAAAGAAGTACGACACTCAAAAGTTAGGACATTCTCAGGAAAAATTGTCAGAACATAACCTGTCAACTAGCCGTTTCAGTACAATAGTAACATCCAAGCTTCAAAAATATATGTTTCTTACTTCCATAAAAAGTTCTTCTGTGGGACCCAACTTGCCGTTGAGTTTGTAAGTGTGTGGTCAATCTTTCAATATGCAAAATGTCTTCTCTTTTTATGGACAGGTGGATCTCAATGTTCTTATGGGGCCTTGGGACATTCATGGTATAAATTTTAAACAGAAAGACCAAATACATGATAGTCTAACTTATTGATTAGGGAAGTAGTTCGGGACATGAAAGGCTTACACGTTAAATTGCATGAGTGAAATAATTTAATAATCTAAACAACTTGGGCCATTTCTGGGTAGGGACTAACTGGAAACCTAAATTTGTACACTCTTAGAAGATTTCAGAAATTTGCAATTTAATGGCTAATCATCCAAATTATGCCTTCTCAAATGATTGGTTCTTTGAAGTTTAGTTATAAGATATATGGCACTTATAACTTGAAATTGGATATTTCTGGCATTGCTTAAAACTTCAAACAATGCATTCTAGATTGCATTAAACCACTGAATATGATTCAGTATTTCTGCCTATTTTGTAGAAATCTTGCTATTTGGAATTTTCAAAGTAATATGGTCCTTACATATGCCTCTAACTTAGAAATTAAATTAAATTTACAAACTTGGTATCTGCCAGCGAACTTTACTAGATCAAGTAGAGGTAGTTTTGTCATATGCTAGAACCAAACATTCGGGCAATTTGAGGTGTGTTCTAATTATTTTTTGATGTGATGTTGATTTATTTGTTTATGAATATGATATGGTTTTTTGCCTCAGATAATGCCTTTTTTCCAAATTTGACTGATTGAAAACATGGTCTGCAAAGAAACTAGAATGATAATATGTCTGGTTGGTCAAGTTTGCCTCAATTTGTGAACTGGGGTGAGCTCAAGTGGCAAGTCAGTGGGCTTTTGTAGCAAAGATCTAAGTTCAAATCTGCAAAATACATGTTTTAAGTGTTAATTTGAGTAATTACATAGTTCCACGGGGACCTGCACTTCCCTGAAAAACCCGTCTCCAATTATAGGTCATTCTAGAGACTTGGCGCGGGGATGGAAGTGGGGATGTCCCTTCGCCACCCCCCCACTGCCACCAACAGAGTAGGGATGTTTCTAGGACGGCCTACATAATCAGGGGACATCTTCAAGACCCCCCCTTGTGGGGGACATTGAGGGATGCCCTGATGTCCCTAAGATGGCCTAGGAACTTCTAGAAGTCCCTTGACCATCTTGGGAATGCTGAGAAATTCACATGTCCTGGGCAGCAATAAAGTTAATTTTTTATTAAAAAAATAATAATTCACTAACCCCAAAGTATAATGGATCTTACCACACTCCAAACCCTCAAAAAAACTATAAATATACATGCCTACCCTAAGTTCAAATCACTAACACTTTGTCATTGTGTTTAGCAAGAGTAAGAGCAAGTGGATGAGGAAAAGGACTTCAATTGCTTTCATCAATCAACCATTGGAAATATTCATCAAGCCTTCAAGTTAAGACCTCACAAATGTTAGGAATTGCATGCAGAAGATATCAATTAAATACAAATAAAGATTAAACAGATGAATAAAAATACACAAATAATAATAGAGAGACAATTTTTAACGTGGTTAACCCAAACTCGGGCTACATCCACAAACAGAGAGTCCAATATTATTATCCAGCAAATCAAACTGATTACAACCAACAATTTTTGCAACTCAATACCGCTGTAAATGCTACAATACAATAACAATGGAAACCCTAACCCTTAGTCGTTTTTATCAAGACTTATGTTGGTTACAAAATAGGGCTTTTTTTATGTCGGCTACTAGAAAAATAACTCCTGACGCTTTTATAAAATAATAAAAGTCGTTTGAAGTTTCGGGGGTGCTGCCCCTCAACCCCGCCTTGTAACGCGACAGGGAGCACGCCAGGGGCGCTACCCTTGGACCCCGTCTTGGGGGCACTCCCCCCAAACCCTCGTTAAATAATTTGGGGGGAAACCATGCCGATAAAAGTGGGAAAAATTTAACCTCCGAGTCTGATTAGGCTCCATATAACAATCTCCCAGTTGGAGACTGATCTGACTCCACAACATATCTCCCACTTGCAGACTGATCATAACACTGTTGACCCTGTAGCTCCCACTGTAAATAAACACCTTGGACCCTGTTGTTCTGATTTTATTGTTTTCAGTTGTGAAGACCAACCGAAGTTGAAGAGGAGCTCAACATCTCCCTTGTCACTGCCTTTGTAAACATATTCGCTGGATTTTCTTCTGTATGTATATTTTTCAGCCATAACTGTCCATCATCCAACACCGACCGGATGAAGTGATACCTTAGCTGTATGTGTTTGGTCTTTGAATACAAAGCATAATTCTTTGCAAGATGTATGGCACTTACTGTCTGTAAACAAATAACTGTTAGCTTGTTGTTGCCCAATTCTTCCATGAAAGATTGCAGCCATATCATTTCCTTGCTTGTCTTTGTTGCAGCTACATACTATGCCTCCGTGGTGGATAAAGTAACTACTTTTTGCAACTTGGAGATCCAACTCACCGCTGTCCCACCTACAGTAAAGACATAACCTGTAGTACTCCGCCTGGTATCAATATCCCCTCCCAAATCTGAGTCCACATAGTCTGCTAAATCAGTATTAGAGCCCCCAAAACATAAGTGTTTAGTGGATCTACCTCTCAAATATTTGAGAATCCATTTTACCGTATTCCAATGCTCCAATCTAGGATTGCTCATATACCTTCTTATGACTCCTACAACATGTGCAATATCCAGTTTCGTGCATATTATGGCGTACATTAAATTTCCTATAGCTGAAGCATATGGCACCTTGGACATTTTTTCTTCCTCCTCTTGTATCTTAGAACACATGTAAAATGTTACCCCAAATTTTATTTTTTTTAAAATAAATGTACAATGACATATAAGGATATCAACGTTAGCCTCAAAAACAAAACCAACTAAAGGCCTCACACTTTCTGATCACCAAGATCCCAGGATGGGCAAGGTGAGCATACAGTGATTTTGGCTTATAGTAACAAGTATGCAAGAAAGAAATACACTTCTTCCGCTGCGGCGGGCATCCACAAAACTTGGGGATTCACCACTTCATCAGTGGGTAAGAAATGAGTGTGAAAAGATTACAAAATCATCCACTTGTTTAGTGGGAATTCACCACTTGTCCAATGGGTAGAAAAGAAAGAAAAAGAGTTCTTTATCCTCACTGGCGGTAGAACTATCCAGGGGTTACAATGTGTTTGCATAAGAAAGATTACAATGAAATCATATGCAATAGCAATTCGAGTTATTGGTTAGGCATAGACCCATATAACATGAAGATATTTGGATAATCTCAGTGATAATACCTTGCATATCAATCACATTAGAAGACTCATGTCATTACTGTCAAATGCTGAGGCAATACACTTTCCTTGCTGATCAGAAATGCACTATTGAAAACTCAGATTTCTTTCTTATTGTACTACTGCCTGTATGGCAGATTACTATCATTTCCCATGTCATATACTAAGTTTCTTTACTGATCTAATTGTGCTGCAAAATTCAGACTGTCCTGCTGCCATGACACCAATTAAGAATGCCCAAGAAGATCACAGTTGATGAAGTTTCACTATAAACCATTCTTACAACTCTGATAAACAATGGATTAAAGATCAAATACTACCTATACCACAAATAACCCAATTGCCAAGCATTATACATAAACAGTCCCCTGCTGTACGGCCTCATATAGCCAAATTCATAAATGATATCAAAGCTCAATGAATGGAAACTCAGAAATGATTATAATCTCATTGTAGTCACACAACTCTTCAAATTGAATATCAAGGAAGACCAAAGGTAGAATTGATAACCAAAGGAAAAATCAAACTCCAGTATAGGTCCGTACGGCCCTATATGGAAAGATTTAAACACAACAATCTCCAATCTTCACAAAATTCAATGAAACTGGTCTTGAAAGAGGCATCAAGACCTAACAATGAGACTCCAAACAGACTTGGAATGAAACATTGCATTAAATTTTTTTTATTTCTCAAACACTCCAAACTGAAGGTACGGCCCAGGCATGTACAGAAGCCTCCAACTATTCAAAATACTACCCAAAACATACTGAAATCTGCTTAATAGGTGGTGCCAAGATCATCCAAGAATATCCCACACATTCTTACCATCAGAAATTTCAAGGATAAATATTCATAAATCAGCCCCAACTACATGGTACGGCCAGACAGAGTACTATCACAAGACACAAAAAACATACTCCAAAACAACACCAAAAAATCATCTAATACTTATTATAATAATAGCTATTTGAATCCACACAAAAACTTCACAATAATCAAACTCCATTCAGCTCCATGTGATCCCTGCATGAAATCACCATTAATCTCTGGAGGGTTTTCGTCCTCAAGAGAATATGGAAGAACACTCAAGTTCAATCCATCTGCAAACAAAATCAATATCAAAACATAGCATCCCCCTCCCAAATGAGAGCTCATTATTTTTTTTAAGGCACTGGAGGAGTTACAAAGGAAATGAATTATTTCTTGAAAATAATAGCATTTTCCTTCTAACTTAATTTATTTCTTTTTTCCTCCACTTAAGTGCTCACTTTTATGTGCCTACATAAAAGAATATGTTTTCCCCTTTCAAATGAGCTATAACACTTAATAATATTTTAATTATTTTTCACCCTTATGAACTTGAGTGAAAAATATAATTAAAATAGCTCATTAAATATTAAATTTTGCGGAAAATCCCAAACGGACTCCGAATGCCAAATAAACTGAACCAATATGCTCTGTAAGGTTTGGGATGAGCAACGATGCCTTCTGGATGACTTTCCAAAAATAGAAAATTCCTCCAAGAATCTTGGAGAGCAAATTAGAAGCCCGATCAAACTTCAGAAACCAACACTGTTACTTGGAACATCAACTGAGTTCAAAGCCATGAGAAATAATCCATTTACACAAGGAAAACCCAAATAATTGTTCTGCAGACTGAATCAAGACCACTCCAAAAACATTGGAGTTCTTCTCAAACATGTCAGATAGCCTCCAAGAGACTATGAACAAGCACATTGTGCACGAATATCTATGCACCAAAAAATGGGACATTACAACACATCTCCTTAGTCAATTTCAAATGACTAGGCAAAGGTGTGCTGACAACTTTTGCATTCTCCATATGGAATCTCTGCAACACCTTTTCAACATAATCAGTCTGAGATAGAGTCAATTTTTTTGTTCTTCCTATCTCTGCAAATTTTCATATCAAGGATTTGTTTTGCTGCTTCCAAATCCTTCATAGCAAAGGATTGCGCTAACTGTTGTTTTAACTCTCTTATGTGATCTATGTTAGACCCTGCTACAAGCATGTCATCAACATATAAACATAAAATAATGTAGTTGTCATTATTCAACCTCTTAAAATAAACACAATGGTCATAATTATATTGGTTGTAGCCTTGCTCAGCCATAAAACTATTAAATTTTAAATACCATTGCCGAGGTGCTTGTTTCAAGCCATATAAACTCTTCTTCAATCTGCACACCAATTTCTCCTTACCTTTGACCTCAAATCTCTATGGTTGTTCCATATATATCTCCTCCAAATCACCATGGAGAAAGACACTTTTCACATCTAGCTGTTCCAAATGCAAATCTTTAGCAGCGACAATACTTAAAACAATACGAATAGAAATCATCTTAATAACCCGAGAAAAAATCTCATCAAAATCAATACCTTTTTTCTGTGCAAATCTTTTTACAACTAATCTGAGTTTAAATATTTTCTTACCTCCATCTTCCTCTTTCAGCGTATAAATCCATTTGTTTGGTAAAGCCTTTTTACCTACAGACAACTTTCATAATTCCCAAATCTGATTTTTTAGCAAGGAGTCAATTTCTTCTTTCATTGCAAGCTCCCACTGAACCTTTGTATCCATCTACATAGTTTCATCATACCCTTCCAATTCACCAACATCTGTTAACAAAATAGAATACAAAGAGGGAGAAAACCTTTCAGGTGGTCTACTTAGCCTTGTTGAACGTCTAACATTCACTAGAGTTTGTGATATTTCTTGTTGCTGTTGCGGAGCAGGAGGAACCACTAGAACATCATTATCTGGAGTATCATCCAGCACCACACAATCATTTTCTTTCTTCTTATACTGTTGCAACTAATCTTTGTACAACACCTTCTCATTGAATACAACATCTCTGCTTCTCACAATTTTCAGATTTTCAATATTCCAAAACCTATAACCAAATTCATCAATGCCATATCCAACGAAAATACATTTTTTTAATTTTGCATCCAGCTTGGTTCTATTTTCAGAATCTACATATGCAAATGCTTCACATCCAAAGGTTTTGAGAAAAGAATAACTCACCTTCTTACTTGTCTATGCTTCCTCTGGAATACCACAGCCCAAAGGAACTGAAAGACCTCTATTAATTAAATATACAGTGGTATTGACAGCCTCTGCCCACATGTTTAAATGCAGCCCAACATGCAATCTCATGTTCCTTACACGCTCCATTATTGTCCTATTCATGCGCTCAGCCACTCCATTTTCTTGTGGAGTCCCTAGAACTGTTTTCTTCCTACGAATTCCATTAAAGGAACAATAATCCTCAAATTCTTTGCTGCAATACTCACCACCATTATCAGATCTAAGATATTTTAATCTTTTACCCATCTCATTCTCAACCAAGCTTTTTCATTTCTTAAATGTTTCAAATACATCAGATTTCTGCCTAAGGAAATAAATCCAAACTTTTTTAGTTGCATCATTTATGAATGTAACATAATACCGACTCACCGAGAGAATATACCTGAGCTGGTCCCCATACATCTGTATGCACAAGCTCTAGCTTTTCATCTTTCTTTTGCTTCCCATCCTTGAGAAAACTCTCTTTTATTTTCCATACAACTTTCATAGAAATCCATATTAATACATTTGAGACCTGGTAAAACTTTCTCAGAATGAAGTACCTTCATACCCTTTTCACTCATATGCCTAAGTCTATTATGCCACAGTGTTGTCTCAGAACCTGCAACAACTGTTCTTGAACCTGTTTGTTTTTTCTCTGAAACAACTAAAATAGAAGAAACAATATGGCCTGTACAAAGATATAAGGTGCCTACTTTCACACCTTTTGCTACTATTAAGGCACCTCTTGAAACTTTCCAATTTTTATTATTAAAAGTAACTGTGCAACCTTCATCACCTAGTTGCCTTGCTGAAATTAAATTCTTACTTAGCCTTGGAATGTGTCTTACCTCTTGTAGTAGCCAATGATTCTCATTCTGCAATTTAATCTTAATTCTTTATTTTCCAACAATTTGACAGGGTTCGTTATCTCCCAAATAAACCAGTCCAAAATCCCCTTGGACATAATCAAGAAAATAACTTCTATGGGGTGTAGCATGAAATGAGGCCCTTGAATCTAAAACCCATGAATCATCAGCATTATCTAGGGAAAGAATAAAAACATCATTTTCTGATTTATTACTTACCACATTTGTCTCCTTATTGCCTTCTTGTTTGTCTCCTTTATTCTTCCGAGACCAACAATTTTTCTTTAGATGACTTGGTTTTCCACAGTACCAGCAATCTTTTTGTTCTCTAGATTGGGACCTCTTGTCCTTTGATTTTCCTCGTGACTTCCCATGACCTCCAGAACCTTTTCCTCTCTCTTTTGATCTGCCCCTACTTTCTGCATTCAAAACACTACCTGATGTGAACCCTCTTGAGCTTTTCCGTTGCATTTCCTCGCTAAGGATAACACCAACAATATCATCAAATTTCAAAGTATTTGAACCAGAGATAAAGTTACTTACAACCATTACCAAGCTATTCCAACTTTCTGACAAATAACATAAAACTAAGAGAGCCCTCACCTCTTCATCAAATTTCACTTTTACAAAAGTTAATTGACTGGTAATCGTATTAAACTCATTTAAATGATCTGTCACAAATTCACCTTCAATCATTTTCAGATTAAACAAACGCTTCATTTGAGGCTGATGGTTTTTCATACAATTTAGCCAAAGCTTTCATCAGTTCATTTGTTGTCTTCGATTATGTTATATTGAATGCCACAAATGGTGCCAGGCACAACCAAATGGTTCCTAGTGCCTTTCTATCTAGAAGTTCCCAATCCTCATCAGTCATTGCTACCGGTTTCTTGGCTATTCCTTCCAACGGCCTCCATAAATCCTTCTGATAGAGATAATCCTCCATCTGCATCTTCCATAGCTGATAGTTCTGCCCATTGAATTTATCTACCTTCAATTTATCCTCATCCGCCATTGCTCCCACTTAACTGTGAGACTCTCACTCAATCGTGAGACCTTCCTGGAGACGATAATCGAACGCAACCCACTCTGATACCACTTGTTAGGAATTGTATGCAGAAGATATCAATTAAATATAAATAAAGATTAATCAGAGGAATAAAAATACACAGAAATAATAACAGCAAGAGACAATTTTTAACGTGGTTCACCCAAAACTCGGGCTACATCCACCAACAAAGAGTCCAATATTATTATCCAACAAATCAAACCAATTACAACCAGCAATCCTTACAACTCAATACCGTTGCAAATGCTTCAATACAATATCAACGGAAACCCTAACCCTTAGTTGTTTTTATCAAGACTTATGTCAGTTACAAAATAGGGTTTTTTTTTAATGTCGGCTAATAAAAAAATAACTCCCGACGCTGCCCCCAAACCCCCGTTAAATAATTTGGGGGGGAAACCGCACCGATAAAAGTGGGGAAAATTTAACCTCCGAGTTTGATTAAGCTCCATATAACAACAACAAATTCATTCATTCCCCTTTTTTCATTAAGTATTCAATGATTGTTAACAACAATTTTTTGCATTTTCATTGTTAAATGGTAATATTAAATGTTTTTTTTGTTTTGTTTTCAAATTTAATATTCAATATCTATATATGCAAATTATTATTCTAAGGTTTATAAATTATTAAATGTCGTTTTTAGGGTTGTATAACTCTTGTTTTTACTATTTAGGGTTTTATAACAGCTGTTTTAGAGTACTTAAAAATTGTTTTAATTATTTAATATTTTAGGGTTTTAAATTAACTTTTAAAAATATTTATTTGTATAATGATAGTTTATTTTTTAGTTTCATTTGACTTTTGTGCCTCGTGATCTAAAGTAAGAAAAACAAAAGTAAAATAAAAATTGAAATTCCTCTTTTAATTTTAAAGTTTAAAGCATTGCATTTTTTAATGAGAAATGTAATGTCCCTTATAAGAAGATTCTTATTTTTAACCTTGCACAGAAGAATGACTTCTTAAAGGAAACATTAGTAATAAATAAGATCAATAAATCATATTAAAATAACCAAATTAGGGTTAATAACCATATAATCAATATCATCATAAATCAATAATTCAAATATATATTTTCTAAACTCAATTCTTAATCATCCTTTGAGCCTCATGATATACTTAGGGATTGTTCATTATTCATAAACACTAGTGGAGATGGAGTGTAGATAACATTTGGCCCAAGGGTTTCTTCGCATGCCTGGCGATCCCTCACCACTTGGCTCAAGGGGCTTCTTCACACGCCCGGTGATCCCTCTCCCACTTGAGTAAAGCCTATCTCCACTATCGTAAGCCCAAATCTCCACTATCGTAGGCCCAAAGGCTTCACCACACGCCCAGTGGTCCCTCATCGTTTGGGTCAAGTTGGCTTCACCGCACATCCGGCGGTCCCTCGCCATTAGCTTTGCCACGCACCCGGTGGTCCCTCGCTAAACTTGAGAGTCACCTACTGTGTGAGACTTATATAACATTTCGCTCTTCCCTAGTCTAACCCATACTCTCACGGGTGATTATTAAATTAATGTTATAATCTTAAGACCTTTAGACCCTAGTATATCATGAGCTCATTTTATTGACTTTGCCTTTATATTCTTATAGATCACATATGATCTTTCCTTGTTTGGACTTAGTCCTATAATGATGGAGTTGTTATGCATATATATTCATGTTATTCATCCATGATCATATTATTCATATCATGCATTCAGCATAGGTGATTAGTCCATTTATATGTTATTCATATACTATCACATGCTATAATTTATGTCATCTTATCTATATGATCTAATTTATGTTAAGATCATGCAATCTATATGCTGTTCTTCATATACATGTCTTTCATGCCTATATTATCCATGTATGGTTATATTAATTCATTATGATATAAATCCCATTAGAAAATACACACTTGATATAAGGGATAGATTTACCTTTGCTGTTGATTATTTCGCTGTCCAAGACTGAGAAAGGCAAATGCTGTGGCAGATTTAATGGCTATGCTGCACTCTATTTTGTGAATGACACAAACATCAGAATTGTTTGTTGCCTCAATTAGCTGGTGAATTGATTTGTATTTCCTTGCTGATTGCTGGAGTGTTTATAGATAATTGCAGATGAGACTGTATGATAAAGAATGTACAATTGAAGGAAGACGTGTTCCTATTGCTATTCCTCTTTTCTAATTTGATGAAGATGTATATTGATGTTGTTGGGTGATGTTCGATGGATGCTGCCTTCTTGATTGTTTTTGAGATAAGTTCCCTGAGATTTTGTATTGCTTGATTCCTTTAATATCTTCAAAGGTGTATGACCGTTTGGTCAAGGGTCATAACCTTTAAGGGATTCGTTGATTTTCTATGTTAATTTTTTTATATCCCTCTCTGTGGTGGGCTCGAGAAGGTAAGTCTAGCAGTTTGATTAATTGGGTGTTATCTTGACTGGCATAGTGACCCATTTGATGGCAGCAAAAGTCCACCTCACAACTAAAAATAACAAGAAGCCATACACAAAGAGACAATAACACAGATATAACTAGGAAACCCCAATATGGGGAAAAACCTGCAAATGTTGGATCTTCTATTCAGCCTCAACAGCAACCTTTCCACACAAAATACAATACAATGTTGCTACAACAATCTTACATATATAGCCCTGTTGATGCAAGAGAAAAGAAACTTTCCTTGCAAGACAAAAGAAACTTTCCTTGCAAGACTTGGCTTTCCTTACACATAAAATCACTCTTGGTGTTATCTCCACCTCACAACTAAAGAAACATTCTATAATAAAAAAGATATCATGCTGTTGCTAAATATCCAACTCGAGTTGCCCTTAAGCAACTTCCACCCTCCACATGGGCCCACCTTCCAAGCTACAAAAATCAACACTCCCTCTTAGCGAGGAAGGTGTTCTGCACAACACCCAACTTATCCCTGAAGAATTCAAACTTACTCTTCATCAAAGGCTTGGTTAGGATATCTGCTATCTGTTCGTCAGTAGGAATGTACTGGAGCTTCACTGTCCCCTTCTCCACACAATCTCTTCTCAACCTGCATACATGAGAATCCCTCCCATGTGCTTCAAATCCTTCTGGTTGTTCTATGTAAATCTCTTCCTCAATCTCTCCGTTGAGGAAGGCCATCTTTACATCCATCTGGTGAATCTTCCAACCCATCTGTGCTGCTATAGAAATGATAGCTCTTATGGATGAGTACCTGGCTACTGGAGCAAAAGTCTCATTGTAGTCGACTCCTTCCTTCTGAGAAAATCCCTTAGCCACAAACCGGGATTTGAATTTTTCCACACTACCATCTGCAGCATGCTTAATCTTATACAACCATCTCGAGCCCACCACAGACTTACCTTCTGGCCGAGGTACTACCTCCCACACGCTATTCTTCATGATGGAAGAATACTCTTCCACCATGGCATCCCTCCATACTTGGTGCTTGGATGCTTCCTGAAAGCTGGAAGGCTCCTCTTCAATTAATTCACTCATAAGTGCCATATAATCAGAATAACATTTGGGAGCTTTCCTCTGTCTGATTGAATTCTGTGGGTCACCAACATACTCCTAGGCCTCTCTCAGTGTCTGCTCAGCCGCTCTGTTTCTCTTCTTCTCAGTAATAGGAATCTGAGGCTGAGGAATTATTTGTTCCTCTTTCTGATCAACTTGCTCGGCCTGCTGGCTCTGCTCTCCAGCTTGCAGGATTGAAGTTTGAGGGATTTGTTCTGCCTGAACCGTAGGTGATTGCTTCTCATTTATCAAACTGCTAGACTTTTGAAAAGCCCTCTCTTCCTCAAACTTCACATCTCTGCAAACTATTGTTTTCCTGAGAGCAGGAATGTAAACTCGATAGGCCTTAGAAGTTTCACTGTACCCAACAAGGATACCCTTCTCTGCAGTTGGTTCCAATTTGGTTCTCTTCTCCACAGGAATGTAACAATACACAAGGCATCCAAAGATGCGAATGTGCCCCAAATCTGGTTTCTTATCGGTGAATGCCTCTTCTGGAGTCAATTTGCCCAACACTTTGTGGGGGCTCCTATTCTGCAAATACACAGCTGTATTGCAAGCTTCTGCCCATAAGAACCAAGGTAGATCCTGATCATGAAGCATGGCCTTGGCTGCTCCAACTATAGCCCTATTTTTCCGTTCAGCAACCCCATTCTGCTGAGGGTTGTACGGAACCGTCAACTCTTTCTTGATACCTTCCTGAGTACAGAAATCTTTGAAGGCATTCGAGGTATACTCGCCTCCATTATCAGACCTCAATATCTTGATCTTCCTCCCTGTTTGATTCTCCACAAGAGCCTTAAACTCCTTGAACCTACTGAAGACCTCATCTTTGTTCTTCAAAAAATATATCCACGTCTTCCTAGAGAAGTCATCAATGAAAGTAACATAATACTCATACCCATTCAAGGATGCTGTTGACATGGGCCCACACACATCTGAGTGTACAAGATCCAAAATCCCTTTGGACCTAGTGTCACTGCTTGGGAAATTGGTCTTGGCATATTTCCCAAGAGCACAACCCTTGCACACTTCATGGTTTTCTGTCTTCATCTCAGGCAGCCCCGTCACGATTTCCTTGAGCACATTAAGTGCTCCATGGTGAAGTTGAGCCATCCTCCTGTGCCACAATTCTCCTAGCCCTTTACAGTTGCTTACCAACGCATGTGCTGGCTCAAACTGTAACCGAAACAAGCCTCCATGCCTAACTCCAATCACTTTTGCAACCTTGGAATCCTTGAGACGAATATAGACTTTGCCCCTTTCAAAGGTTATGATGTAACCCTTGTCCTCCAAGGTAGAAACCGAGATTAAATTCTTTGTCATGCCAGGGACATACAACACATCCTCCACCAACAAGGGTTTGCCAAACTCCCTCTGAAACTTGACGGTGCCAATACCAGTTGCATGGTACTTGGCATTGTCTCCAAGCTCAATATAGAAATCCAGCTTCTTCTCCTCCAACTTGGTGAAGCATTCTCTGACTCCCGTCATGTGGCAAGAAGCCCCACTGTTAATATACCACACCCTGTTGGCAATTGAACTTGAGAGACAGGCAATGAGTGAAAACTCATTCTCAAATAGTGATGCAAACTCGTCCACCTCTACTGTGGCAGCAACTTGCTTCTTCTGCTTGTCCTTAATTTTCTTATTCGGACATTGACTGGCATAGTGACTCATTTGATGGCAGCAAAAACATTTTATCTTGCTCAGATCTTTCTTCTTCCCATTCTTGGAAGAACCTTCCGTTTGCCATTTATTGGACTTTTGCTTTCCCTTGCTTGCAAGAGCAAGATTTTCTTCGTCTTGACCCTTCTTTGTCTGATCTCCTCGATGAGCACCTTCATGGATCTCTTCCTGAACGAAATCATCCCAAAGCCTCGCCCAATTAGGTAGCTGATCTCTACCAACAATACACTTGACAAACACTTCCCAGTGCTTCGAAAAACCGTTCAAGGCTATACGCACCAACTCATCTTCAGCAATCGTCTCTCCAACAGCAGCCAGCTCATCCCTAACCTATGTCAGCTTGGACAAGTAAGAGGTCACGCTCTCGCCTTTAGACATCTTGGTGTTATGCAATTTGTCCTTCAGCATCATCTTACGACTCTGATAGTCGCTCTGATAAAGTTTTGTGAGCGAATCCCACATCTCCTTGGCGGTGTCTTTCCCCGATAGATGAGGAATTAGATGATCTCTTACTCCATCCAGGATAATCCTCTGAGCCTTGGCCTCCTTGACTTCATGCGAATCTAGGGCAACAGGATCATTTGTTGGTAGTGTCACCTTTGTACTAGCATAGATCCACAGCCTGTTCTCCTTGAGAACAGAAATAATTCGAACCTTCCACTGTAAAAAGTTAGACGCACCCTCAAGCCTGTCCTCATATCGAACACTGGTTGCCATAGCCACAAAAGAAACTGGGGTTTCTTGGTTATATCTGTGTTAGTCTCTTTGTGTATGGCTTCTTGTTATTTTTAGTTGTGAGGTGGACTTTTGCTGCCATCAAATGGGTCACTATGCCAGTCAAGACAACACCCAATTAATCAAAATGCTAGACTTACATTCTATTTAACCCAGTACTATGTTCAGGTGAAGGATGAACTTCTCATATTGGGTGTTGTGCAAAACACCTTCCTCGCTAAGAGGGAGTGTTGATTTTTTGTAGCTTGGAAGGTGGGCCCGTGTGGAGGGTGGAAGTTGCTTAAGGGGAAAAGCCTGCAAATGTTGGATCTTCTATTCAGCCTCAATAGCAACCTTTCCACACATAATACAATACAATGTTGCTACAGCAATCTTACATATATAGCCCTGCTGATGCAAGAGAAAAGAAACTTTCCTTGCAAGACAAAAGAAACTTGCCTTGCACATAAAATCACTCTTGGTGTTATCTCCACCTCGCAACTCAAGAAACATTCTATTAATAAAAAAAGAAATCATGCTGTTGCTAAATATCCAACTCGAGTTGCCCTTAAGCAACTTCCACCCTCCACACGGGCCCACCTTCCAAGCTACAAAAAATCAACACTCCCTCTTAGCGAGGAAGGTGTTCTGCACAACACCCAATATGAGAAGTTCATCCTTCACCTGAACATAGTACAAGTTCGGATCTGCCTCACTCTTGATGAAGCCCACACTCTGCAAGTAACTATCAATAAGTGAATACCACGCCCTGGGAGCCTGCTTGAGCCCATACAGTGCTCTTCTCAACCTGCATACATGAGAATCCCTCCCATGTGCTTCAAATCCTTCTGGCTGTTCTATGTAAATCTCTTCCTCAATCTCTCCGTTGAGGAAGGTCGTCTTTACAACCATATGGTGAATCCTCCAACCCATCTGTGCTGCTATAGAAATGATAGCTCTTATGGATGAGTACCTGGCTACTGGAGCAAAAGTCTCATCGTAGTCGACTCCTTCCTTCTGAGAAAATCCCTTAGCCACAAACCGGGCTTTGAATTTTTCCACACTACCATCTGTAGCATGCTTAATCTTATACAACCATCTCGAGCCCACCACAGACTTACCTTTTGGCCGAGGTACTACCTCCCACACGCTATTCTTCATGATGGAAGAATACTCTTCCACCATGGCATCCCTCCATACTTGGTGCTTGGATGCTTCCTGAAAGCTGGAAGGCTCCTCTTTAATTAATTCACTCATAAGTGCCACATAATCAGAATAACGTTTGGGAGCTTTCCTCTTTCTGACTGAATTCTGTGGGTCACCAACATACTCTTGGGCCTCTCTCAGTGTCTGCTCAGCCGCTCTATTTCTCTTCTTCTCAGTCATAGGAATCTGAGGCTGAGGAATTATTTGTTCCTCTTTCTGATCAACTTGCTCGGCCTGCTGGCTCTGCTCTCTAGCTTGCGGGATTGAAGTTTGAGGGATTTGTTCTGCCTGAACCGTAGGTGATTGCTTCTCCTCATTTATCAAACTGCTAGACTTTTGAAGGGCCCTCTCTTCCTCAAACTTCACATCTCTGCGAACTACTGTTTTCCTGAGAGCAAGAATGTAAACTCGATAGGCCTTAGAAGTTTCACTATACCCAACAAGGATACCCTTCTCTGCAGTTGGTTCCAATTTGGTTCTCTTCTCCACAAAAATGTGACAATACACAAGGCATCCAAAGATGCGAATGTGCCCCAAATCTGGTTTCTTACCGGTGAACGCCTCTTCTGGAGTCAATTTGCCCAACACTTTGTGGGGGCTCCTATTCTGCAAATACACAGTTGTATTGTAAGCTTCTGCCCATAAGAACCAAGGTAGATCCTGATCATGAAGCATGGCCTTGGCTGCTCCAACTATAGCCCTATTTTTCCGTTCAACAACCCCATTTTGTTGAGGGTTGTACGGAACCGTCAACTCTTTCTTGATACCCTCCTGAGTACATAAATCTTTGAAGGCATTCGAGGTATACTCGCCTCCATTATCAGACCTCGGTATCTTGATCTTCCTCCCTGTTTGATTCTCCACAAGAGCCTTAAACTCCTTGAACCTACTGAAGACCTCATCTTTGTTCTTCAAAAAATATATCCATGTCTTCCTGGAGAAGTCATCAATGAAAGTAACATAATACTCATACCCATTCAAGGATGCTGTTGACATGGGCCCACACACATCTGAGTGTACAAGATCCAAAATCCCTTTGGACCTAGTGTCACTGCTTGGGAAATTGGTCTTGGCATATTTCCCAAGAGCACAACCCTTGCACACTTCATGGTTTTCTGTCTTCATCTCAGGCAGCCCCGTCACAATTTCCTTGAGCACATTAAGTGCTCCATGGTGAAGATGAGCCATCCTCCTGTGCCACAATTCTCCTAGCCCTTTACAGTTGCTTACCAACGCATGTGCTGGCTCAAACTGTAACCGAAACAAGCCTCCATGCCTAACTCCAATCACTTTTGCAACCTTGGAATCCTTGGGACGAATATAGACTTTGCCCCTTTCAAAGGTTATGATGTAACCCTTGTCCTCCAAGGTAGAAACCAAGATTAAATTCTTTGTCATGCCAGGGACATACAACACATCCTCCACCAACAAGAGTTTGCCAGACTCCCTCTGAAACTTGACGGTGCCAATACCAGTTGCATGGTACTTGGCATTGTCTCCAAGCTCAATATAGAAATCCAGCGTCTTCTCCTCCAACTTGGTGAAGCATTCTCTGACTCCCGTCATGTGGCAAGAAGCCCCACTGTCAATATACCACACCCTGTTGGCAATTGAACTTGAGAGACAGGGAATGAATGAAAACTCATTCTCAAATCGTGATGCAAACTCGTCCACCTCTGCTGTGGCAGCAACTTGCTTCTTCTGCTTGTCCTTAATTTTCTTATTCGGACATTGACTGGCATAGTGACCCATTTGATGGCAGCAAAAACATTTTATTTTGCTCAGATCTTTCTTCTTCCCATTCTTGGAAGAACTTTCCGTTTGCCATTTATTGGACTTTTGCTTTCCCTTGCTTGCAAGAGCAAGATTTTCTTTGTCTTGACCCTTCTTTGTCTGATCTCCTCGATGAGCACCTTCACGGATCTCTTCCTGAATGAAATCATCCCAAAGCCTCGCCCAATTAGGTAGCTAATCTCTACCAACAATACACTTGACAAACACTTCCCAGTGCTTCGAAAAACCGTTCAAGGCTATACGCACCAACTCATCTTCAGCAATCGTCTCTCCAACAGCAGCCAGCTCATCCCTGACCTGTGTCAGCTTGGACAAGTAAGAGGTCACGCTCTCGCCTTTAGACATCTTGGTGTTATGCAATTTGTCCTTCAGCATCATCTTACGACTCTGATAGTCGCTCTGATAAAGTTTTGTGAGCAAATCCCACATCTCCTTGGCGGTGTCTTTCCCCGATAGATGAGGAATTAGATGATCTCTTACCCCATCCAGAATAATCCTCTGAGCCTTGACCTCCTTGACTTCATGCGAATCTAGGGCAACAGGATCATTTGTTGGCGGTGTCACCTTTGTACTAGCATAGATCCACAGCCTGTTCTCCTTGAGAACAGAAGTAATCCGAACCTTCCACTGTAAAAAGTTAGACGCACCCTCAAGCCCGTCCTCATATCGAACACTGGTTGCCATAGCCATAGAAGAAACTGGAGACGAAAATCTGAATTTTTTTTTTCTTTAAAATCTGCGTCACAAATCTTGGCTTCGTATTCAGAGTTTAGAGCTCTGATACCATGTTAATTTTTATAACCCAACTACAGATTAATTGCACAATAAATTCACATAATAGAACCTCTATCTGATTTATAACAATTAATACTCTGGGTTAAATAACAGCAAATAACAACGGAAGCAAAAATAACAAGAAGCCATACACAAAGAGACAATAACACAGATATAACCAGGAAACCCCAATATGGGGAAAAACCTACAAATGTTGGATCTTCTATTCAGCCTCAACAGCAACCTTTCCACACATAATACAATTCAATGTTGCTACAGCAATCTTACATATATAGCCCTCAGATGCAAGAGAAAAGAAACTTGCCCGGCAAGACAAAAGAAACTTTCCTTGCAAGAGAAAAGAAACTTGCCTTGCAAGACAAAAGAAACTTTCCTTGCAAGAGATGGGCCTAAAAATTTTTAGTTGTGAGATGGTTGTATAAGATTATAAATCAGATAGAGGTTCTATTCTGTGATATAACCATTAACATATGAGGACAGGGTTGAGGGTGCGTCTAACTTTTTACAGTCATACACAATACACAGAGTTTCCTGGTTACATCTTTCTTCTTCCCATTCTTGGAAGAACCTTCCGTTTGCCATTTATTGGACTTTTGCTTTCCCTTGCTTGCAAGAGCAAGATTTTCTTCGTCTTGACCCTTCTTTGTCTGATCTCCTCGATGAGCACCTTCACAGATCTCTTCCTGAACGAAATCATCCCAAAGCCTCGCCCAATTAGGTCGCTGATCTCTGCCAACAATACACTTGACAAACACTTCCCAGTGCTTCGAAAAACCGTTCAAAGCTATACGCACCAACTCATCTTCAGCAATCGTCTCTCCAACAGCAGCCAACTCATCCCTGACCTGTGTCAGCTTGGACAAGTAAGAGGTCACACTCTCGCCTTTTAACCAATTTGATGGCAGCAAAAGTCCAATTAATCAAAATGCTAGACTTACATTCTATTTAACCCAGTACTATGTTCAGATGAAGGATGAACTTCTCATATTGGGTGTTGTGCAGAACACCTTCCTCGCTAAGAGGGAGTGTTGATTTTTTGTAGCTTGGAAGGTGGGCCCAGAGTATTAATTGTTGGATAAATACTCTGGGTTAAATAACAGCAAATAACAGTGGAAGCAAAAATAACAAGAAGCCATACACAAAGAGACAATAACATAGATATAACCAAGAAACCCCAATATGGGGAAAAACCTGCAAATGTTGGATCTTCTATTCAGCCTCAACAGCAACCTTTCCACACATAATACAATACAATGTTGCTACAACAATCTTACATATATAGCCTTGCTGAAGCAAGAGAAAAGAAACTTTCCTTGCAAGACAAAAGAAACTTTCCTTACAAGAGAAAAGAAACTTGCCTGGCAAGACAAAAGAAACTTGCCTTGCATATAAAATCACTCTTGGTGTTATCTCCACCTCGCAACTCAAGAAACATTCTATTAATAAAAAAAGAAATCATGCTGTTGCTAAATATCCAACTCGAGTTGCCCTTAAGCAACTTCCACCCTCCACACGGGCCCACCTTCCAAGCTACAAAAAATCAACATTCTAAACCAATTCGTATTTGTTTGAACCTTAATTTAATCGCTGTCCATTATATATCATTTGCTGCCTTTTCTAATATTTGATCACTGTCTTATATTAGTAACTTTTAATCACCGATCCCTGTATTTTGTCTAAGGCAGCGCTTATTATTTGGTGGTATTTAATTAAGGCTTTTAGCCCTTGTAAAATGCCCGTCACTTTAAATGAGAATCAACACCCCCTTGTAATGCTTATAATATCAATATATAATATATATATTATTTATATTTGTATAGTATGATAATATTACAATTTCGGGGATATGACAAGAAATCCTCTTTTTTATTTCATTTTTAAATGTTGAGACGAAGGAAGGAATAAAGAGTCCAATTTTTGTGTATCCTTTGCTTCTATGTTTCGTGCAACTTGAAGTAGAAAGCAAAATGAAAATCCTTGTGTCTTGAGCCCTTGTATTATTTATATACAGTAAAATTTAAACTATAAATTTCATTTCTTGTAGTGTCACTATGAGTTCTTGCAACATAAGTGATGAGGAGGAGATTGGAAATCCAAACATTGCAATTGAATTTGAGAATCATAATATAGATGTAGGGGAGGGGGTGAAGGTGAGTCATCTAGTTCTATTGGGAGTGGTCATTTCATTTGCCCTTCCAAGTTGTTGGAAGATTTTGCCAAGGGTGTATTTAATAAGAAGGCCCCTTCAAAACAATTTGCTTCTAAAATACAATCAAATAATTCTAATAGTTCTAAGGGAGCTAGGCTATGACAATCTCTTTTTTGTGGCCTTGAATTCCAAGGCAACATTATTAGTGTTAATGTGCATTTCCTTCACATCCTAAGCAAAGCCATTGGGCTCTGTTGCAAGTTGTTAGTCAAACAAATGACAAAGATATAAAGATTGTTTGGCAGTGGTGATGTGCATGATGCACCACTTGCTAATATGCCAGTGAGGGTTGTTGACACTTCCCAATAGCGACAAGTTCCTCTTTTTTCCAGTACAATAGAGCCTAAGGGGAAATGTAGGTCTACAAATTCTCCCAACTCAGTGGTAGATTTGTTTAATGTACAGAGTAGAGATGGGTTAGACGCTGCCATTAGCAAATTCTTCTTTGGTAATGGCATTACATTCCATCTTGTTCGCTCTGTTTATTATAATGAGGCTATGACCAAGATTATAGCAACATGACCATCTATACCATCAAGGGAGACAAAACTAATGACCACAATCTTGGATAAGAACTATTCCAAGATTAACATTCTTATTGAGAAAATGAAGGCTACATAAGTCACACGTGGATGTAACATTATCATGGATGGATGAATGGATCCTAGGCATCATCCACTCGTCAATATCATGGTGACATGTGCAAAGGGCCCTTACTTCCTTAGGGTTGTTGATTGTTCAGGGCATCATAAGGATGTAGAGTTTTAGTTTCACATCCTCGAAGACGCTATTGAGGAGGTTGGCCTTGAGAATGTGATGCAAGTTGTAATAGATGGAACCTATGTGTGCAGGGTTGCGAGGAAGTTGGTTGATGTGATCTACAAACATATATAATGGGCTCCATGTTGTGTGCATGCCATGAACAATGTACTCAAGGACATGGAGATAATAGCCTTGATCAAATAATATGTAGATATTTGTCTACAATCACCGCATATCACATTATTCTAGACCTTCCCCAAGAAGGGATTTAAGCTTGTAGAAACCAAATATGCCTCATACTTCATTCTGCTCAAACAATTTTCTCTCTTCTCTATGAAGATACCTTCTTTCTCTATCACTAATGTGCTGCATGTAAGGTTAGCAAACTCATAGTTTGGCAAGAAAACCAACTTTGATACCATTGTAATGACAACCCTAGATTTTTTGAAATAATTTCAATTGAAATAAAGAGCACAAGCAGTCTCTGATACACTTTCTAATCACCCAGATCCCAGAGTGGGCAAGGTGAGAGCATATGGTGCATAGGATCACACTTCTCTAATTAATTGCTACTGAATGAGAGTGCAATGCAAGATGTTCACAAACACACCAGGCGTCCACGATGACCACATGCCACGCTTATTCAATGGAGTGTGTTATATGCAAGTCACAGGGATACATGCACTAGGCGGCTAAGCCAACCACGTCTATGCTTGTTTAGCAGAGTGCATGATGCATTATAGAATGAGATCACATGAGGCGGCAAGCTGACTTATCGATGCTTATTCAACGGACGTGTGATGGATGCAAAGCCATTGGTAGAGTGAGCATGCCAAATGGGCTAAATCATGAATGCTTTAAGTATTGGTGGTGAGCATACCAATTTACAATATGAAAATGCAACATTCAATGACCCATGGTGGTACTACCATCCAGGATTTACAAACACAAGATTATTGCAACTATAATATGAGAAATACAAGGATAATGAAGCTGTAATAATAACTTATATTTCTAATTACAAAAGCAGACTGCTACAAAACAAGGATTAACTCAAAATAATGTGCAAAATGTATAAGTAATTTCACTATTCACTAGAGTTGCTCTATGAAACCAATTGATATCTTAATGTTTGTTGTTGAAGACTCTGTAGGGTGCAATCAAACCTTTGTATACTGTTGTTACACTGAAATCAGATCTGAAAACACTATGAAACTTTACTATCAACACCCTAGAAACACATAAACTGCTGCTACAATACCCCACGGTGTTACAACTGATCACATAATTGAAATACTTCACCAAACACACTCCAAACTGACCACAAATTTGAAGTTAACATTTAGAAATACACATCAAACTTAATGCAAGTTTGTTATCACTTAGAACAATAGACTCACTCTGTATGGAAATCCCAAGACTAGTCAAAACTCATAACCAAAATACTACTCAAAGATTAGACACCTCATATAAGAGGCTATGGTGGCCCCCACTCCACATAGAACAAGAAACAAGTGCTTCCCTTCTATTTTCAAACCCCCACGTACCAACGAAATGGTACAGCAACCATGAGTGGAATGGATTAAAAAAACAATTTCAAAAAGTTTGGAACAACAAACTTGAGATTTGAGGCGGCCCCACCAAAAAGATTCACAAAGGACAAATTTAAGGAAAGACAAAGAATGTCTTCTTCCTTTAACACCCATGCATCCTTCCAAAGACAAGGTACGGATTGCCAAAGATGTTGGCACCAATGAGAAATGTGGTACGATAAGTAAAGTCCCATGTTTCCCCTTTTGTCTCCCTAAGTGACTCCTCCTAAAATATTAACTTCATAATAAATATCAACCTTATTTTATCTCCAACGTCCATCATAAAGAAGTACGACCTCCTTCAAGAAACCTCTGCAAACTTCATGAGCATATAAAATATTAACTTTTAGCAGAGTTAAAATCACCACAGAAAATAATACTCAGACCACAACTTCAAACTACTACAAACTCATCCACAAAATATCATAAAATAAACATCAGTAAATAACTCCACATAACCAACACCAAATAAACTTCAAAACACATCAAAATTGATCATTTTCAATTCATAGCAACTAACTCCATAGTGCAACACAAGTGTGATTTCTGTATGAGACCACCCCAACCAACTATGGTAGATCCTTCACCACCGAAACCAGTATTTTCAAGAGGGTTTTTGTCCTCGAGGGATTTGAGAAGAACACAGGTTCTCTCAAAATTGTAGAAGTAAGAAACAAATTCATCAACAACCCCAACAATGAGCCTCAACTCTCCTTTTATAGACACTTTTAGCGTAACATGAGGAAAAAAAATAATAATTTCACTTTTCCTTTAATTTTCTCCTCAAATAAAATAATCCGTTTTTTAATGCTCACCTTGTCTCCCTTGCCTAGCATCCCCTATATGTGAGCATAAATTAATACTCTTCATCACCTTTCCAATGAGCTATTACACTTAAGTTATCTTTTCAATATTATATCCGACTTGTAGAAAACACCAAAATGATATAATTTTGCAATTCTGATCATACCAATAGGATACTGAAGACTTGGGATGATGATCGGAGGCAACCAAGTAACTCTCTAAAAATACCCTGCTCCTCCAAGAAGTTTGGAGAGCTCCCAAAAGGTCGGAAATCAATTATGAAAGCATCAAAAGACTCCATCTAACCAACTAAACTCAAAACCATGAACAATCGCTCTGCAAGGCTGATCTAGTGCTCTCCAAGAACATTGGAGGTCTCCCTTGCACACCAATTAGCCTACAAGAAAACTCAGAATAGGCTAATTGTTCACGACTTGGCTAAGCGCCAATTGGGGACATTACACTATCACACCATATTCACATTTGGAATCCTTTGTAGAAAGACCTTGTTGCTCTAATTTACCCAGAACTGTATCTAGATCCTTCAAATGATCTTCCCAAGTCTTGTTGTAAATGAAAATGTCATCAAAGAAAATCAAAACATTTTTTCTCAATTGCTTACTAAATAACCGATTCATGCATGATCGGAAAGTAGATGGAACATTTGTTAAGACAGAAGTGCCCAAAGTGACTTTAATGTTGTTTTGTACACATCCTCATTCCTTACATGGTACTGATGGTAACTTGATCTCAAATCAGTCTTTGAAAAATACACAACCCCATGCAACTATCAATGAGTTCATCGATCATGGGAATGGGATACATACTTTTGATAGTCTTCTTGTTCAAAGATCTATAGTCAATACACATTCCCATGGTGCCATCCTTTTTCTCCACAAGAACCACCGATGAAGCGAATGAGCTAGAACTAGGTTTGATGTGGCCCATCTCCAAGAGCTCCTTTATGATCTTTTCTATCTCCTCTTTATATATTCTTGGGTGGCAGTAAGTGTTGGAAATGTTGTCATTGATGTCAAAGGTGCATGCACATGTCATTGATGTCAAGAAGCGTGAAATAGATTAGGTGAACAACAATCACTTCATTTTGTGAAGAGCAATGATATCAAGGGGGATTCAAGACTGTGTGAGCAACGAACTTCATTTGTGTACAAGTGAAGATCATATATGAGAAGGCAATTTATTTATTCAAAAGAGATATGGATACATAGGCCAAAGGCAATGGAGATATAAGATATTTAAATTAAAGCTTTAAATATAATATAGAGGCCCTCACTTAGTGTTATAGAAGTTGCTAAATGCAACTATAACAACTTGTAAGGTGTGTATACATATAAGTTGTCATTACAGAAGACCATGGTGAGAGGGAGTTGACTATGAACTAGGAGAAGATCATGGATCTTTGGGAAAGTGAGATAAGAATATTTTGAGCACCCAAGTTGGTAGTAGTAGCTTATGATTTACTATCAACTAACTCAACATTTTTTTGTGTGTTATATTTTTTGCATGGATATGGGCACCTAAATAAGCTAGTGGTTTCTAGAACATGGTTTTAGAAACCATTCATAGTTTATGGTTTTATTCTTTCCTATTTGTTAAGTTCTCGAGTTATAGGTATTATCATATTGTATTGCATGTATCGTCATGTTGTCAAAAGATCTCCAGAATAACTAATTTATGTGTGGTATCCTATGAAGGCTTGATCATATCATTATATCGTAGCTATTACAATTATTGATAATACAATTAGTTCATGATTTGGAGGCTAGGTTTTTTTTCAAAAGAGTTTTCCCATGGTAAAACACTACACATCATCTATTATTGTGTGTGAGCATATTCTTTTCTAGCATAAAACTATATATTTTATTGCACTTCTCTCCTCAATTTAATAGTGGAAAGTTTTATACAACTTTTGTTTTAGAAACCCTATGTTTCACATCTAAGAGTTTTTGGTTGTGAGGCTTATACAATAACATGCCTAAGTAAAAATTATTTAAATTGAATTTCAAAGCTTAGAAATGTATTTTCATTGGATATGGAGAAAATGTTAAGGATTATAATCTTTGGAATTCTCTATTCTTGAAAATGGTCTATTGTAAGAATGTGATTTTCAAGGAATTTAGAGTTACTTTTTATCTTGAATAGCCAAAGGAAAAAAGAAAATAAGAAAGTGCAATTTGAGATAGATTGAGAAGTAGGAAGATGAACATGTGGTAGAACAATGTGATGGATTTGAGGATAAAGAGATAGAAGAAGATTCAGGTGAGAGTTCTAAATAGGTAGATCATGTTAAAGAACAAGAAGAATATTTTACTCCACCCTTGAGGAGATCCACAAGACAATAGAATCTAGTTGATAGGTATAGCCCATCAAATTTCCATATTTCCATTGTGTATTTATTTTTCTTGTATTTATGACAAACCTAAATCTATAAAGAAGTCATTTCTTCAGAGAAGTTTGAGTCTTAGCTAGAGGTCATGCTAGAGGAGATGATGACTTTGGATAAATGTGACACTTGGGATTTAGTGAGTCTTCCTGAGGGAAGGAAACCCATTGGGTGTAAGTGGGTGTTTTAAAAAAAGTTTAGTGGATGGTAAGTTGAAATGATATAAAGCAATACTAGTGGAAAAAGGGTACTCGCAAAGAGAGGGAGCTGACTTTGGTGAAATATTGTCTCCTCTTGCAAAACTTATTACTATTTGGTTCCTACTTTCTATTGATATTGCTTATGATTTATAAGTAGAGTAAATGGATGTTAAAACTATTTTTTTGCATGGGTATCTTGAAGAGGAGATTTATATGAAACAACCTAACAATTTTGTGGTGAAAGGAAAAGAAAATCTAGTTTGCAAGTTCAAGCAATCTTTTTATGGTTTAAAGTAGTCACCATGGATGTGGTATCAAAAGTTTGATGCTTTTACATCATAGCTTAGGTTTATAAGGAGTGAGTCGATCATTGTGTATATTTCAAATTAATTGATGATAAGTTACTAATCATTATCTTGTATGTTGATGACATGTTGCTTATTGGAAACAATGGTATGATTAGGAAGCTCAAAACTCAACTCTTTGGTGCACTTGATATGAAGTATTTAGTGGTTGCCAAATATACCTTAGGGTGGAAATAAATAGAGATCGGGTTCATAGAAATCTTTGGCTCAATCAAAGTGAGTATATGAACATTATTTTGCAGTAGTTTGCTATGCAATATTATAATTCATTGAGTATTCATTTACTTATTGATACTAAGTTATCTTTGGATCAATTTCCTAAGTCATATGATAATTTTGAGAGTATGTATGATGTTCCTTATACTAGTATCATAGGTATCCTGATGTATGCAATGGTATGTACTAGAATGGATATTGCCCAAGCAATGGAATTTTTTAGTAGGTTTATGTCCAACCTTGGTAGAGAGCATTGCAGATATGTTAAGATGGTGTTCAAATATATGTGATCAACTTCTTATTACTATTTATGTTATCATGGGACTAATGATGTGGGCAAGATGTTGGACATACACAAGTTTATTGATTTAGATTGGGATGGTAATTTGGAGAATAGGAGCTCAACGAGTGATTATGTGTTCACTATGTTTGGAGGTACAACTAGCTAAATGAATAAGAGACAACTCATGGTTGTGTTTTCCACTATAGAAGTATAGTACATGGCTACTACAAATGCCTATGAGGAGGCAATTTGGTTATAAAGGTTATGTTCAAATGTTTGTTTTGAATGTAAGAAGGTGAAGAATGGTTGTGACAATTAGAGTGTTATCTATTTGGTGAATAATTCTATGTACCATGCTCATACTAAGCATATAGATGTACAATACCAATTTGTTCACGAGATGGTTGAGGATGGTGAGGTCATGGTTCAAAACGTGGACACTTTGGATAACATTTCAGATTCTCTTATGAAACCAACAAGCACAAAATAGTTCTATTAGTGTAAAGAGACTATAGGCATTGCCTCTTCTCGCACTTAATTCATTTTATGTTTCTTTTTATGTCATTGCAATGTAAATATCAAGTGGGAGAATGATATACGATTATTGTCTCCAAACATTTTGGAATGGGGTACATGGACACTCATGAGGGTTTGCTAGGTATGATTTTATTATTATTCTCCTAAGTACTTGGAATATTTTTGTAATGGCATTGAATAAGGAGGTTATGTAAAAATGTAAACAATGGGAGTTATAGTTGTCACTCATCAATGCAATTTACCATCTCTCTCATGGAGTACTTAGGACTTACATTGGGATAAGTGGAGCATCTTTTTATAGTTGAGGTTCCCTTAGTTGTCATCTTCATCATGGAGGACTAATCTTTAAAGTGGTGCCTACCTAGAGTTATGGAGTCAACGGTGTCTTAGTTGATTTCCATCTTGAGTGCTTGATTAGTTACATAATGGGGTGTGGTTTTTTGCTTGTGGACCATGGTTTTTGTGGCCACTAGTTTCTGAAACCACTTGTGGTTTCTCATTTCTATTTGCTATATAATTTAGAGACATGAGATAGAGGTTTTATTATGTTATGTAAATGAAGTAATCTTATGCTATAGAAATGCTATTAGATTGAAGAAGATAGAGTGGATTGTATTGTACTCTTATTTCTTAAGATTAATGAAGTTTTGTATCTCTTTGGTGGTGGAACTTTTTTTGAAAGGGTTTCTCCATGTATATGTAGCGTTATGTGTTATTAGTAATTTTAATTTATTGGCGTATGTTTCTCCATGTTTTATTTGATGGTTAAAATCACATGTAATTAATTGGTAAATTACATTTACGCACTATTTGTTTATATTTTCATTGTATCTATTTACGTTGTTCTCAACATTATAACCTTATTCTAGGTTACTCATGGATCCACAAAATGAAGGTTATTCCTTCTACTATATTTCAAGAGATTTGTTTCCTTCATCTAAGGAGAGTCTTTGTGTAAGAGGTTTAAGTTCATTCACCTAATTAAGGTTTTCACTAATACCAATTACAAGATAAGATTGAAGAATAGAAAACACCATTGTTTTATGACAATAACAACTCATATAATCTTATCTAAATATATCTCACCTAGCTTAAACGACATTTATTTCTTAAACAAAATATCTAGCTCGGAAATAAAAAATTTGAAATAACAAGAAACAAAAAAAAAAGATTGCAAAAACAAGTTACACAATAGGAAAAATGAAATGATGGAGAACCTAGGAAAGGACTTAAGAATCTCTTTGGTACAGATACCAGCACACACATTTTGTCATCCTAATTATGTAATATCATCCTAGAACAACGAAAAACCCATGTTTCTAACCTAGACTTGTTCTGTCTGTACAGAAGGAAGGAAAGGCACAAAATAGAAAGACTAAGAAATGTTTAGAAATGTACAAAATCTCAAAAAACTAATCTAAGACAGCTTGAAAAAAATGAAATGATGATGAAAATGAAAAGTAAATAGAACCTATATGTGGTTGAAGCCCTTCAAGTACCTATTTCTAGGATAAAAAAAAAATGTTTGTGACTACTTGGGAGCTTTCCATGAATGGTCAAGCCCCTAGTTTAGTCTTTCGACCTCCACAAGTAGTCAATGGAGTGAGGAAAGATGGATTTTTAAGTGTCTTCTCTTAGTCCTAAGTGCATCTAGTATTTAAGAATAGCAAGATAACCAATCTATGAGTGTTAAAATGTTAGTTCTTCAAAGATACAACATCGTAGTGTGTGTATGGTTGTTTAATAGGAAGTGATAGTCACCAATAACTTTTGCTAAATGATAATGATAAACTAAGAAATAGAGAGAGAGATAAGAACTATAAAAATCAAAAGAAATGGTCACTAGAAGAAGGAAGATGTGAACATTACCATGCAAATGTGAAGGAGAAATAATGATAAAGCTACAACTGAATATATTTTTTAACAAAGAAACAAAAGACCAGAAAGTGAGAGAAACACAAGAAGCCAAAGATCAAGTGTATCACTAAAATATTTAGTAGCATTTACCGAAGAGAAGTCATATTCATGGAGGAATAAACAAAGAGGGAGGGAGGAAGGGAGGGAGGGATGGGGAGAGAGTTCAATTCTTTCAAAAATGGGCTCATGTAGATGTCTAGACACTCGCATTGTCATCTTAGAGAAATGCTATAAATAAAGTCAAACAACTCAGCATCAATAAGACAACAAAATATGACAATAATTTGGTAAATTAGTGTAGGATAGAGGCTAGGATTATCAGCTCAATGTACCCTAAAACATGCTAAGGGAATGGACGCCTGATGCAGAGCAAGAGATGGATTCCCTATGCATTGGATTGTTGTCTTGACTGAAACTGCATGGCATGGACTGTCTTCTTACTCTCATACCAGTTTCAAGTCTTGGAAAGGGGACCAATATGATTTGAATGCATGAGAGACCTACTAGACCTTTCAAGGCAATTAAGATCTCCTTAAAAATGACTAATTTACACTTCTCAAGTCAGACAAGAAGGATTCTCAAGACCCACTAGTTGACTATCCTAACATGACAGTTTGTCTCTCCAAGTACCATGGCTGCCAAAGGATGAAAAATGCACAATTGAAGACAAATGAACTAACCAACCTTTTCCACTCCTGTTACACCTTGAATCACTCTGTCTTGGCAGACTGAAACCCTTAAGGACTCCCAAGAACTTTGACTCTAAAACCTTTTAGACGTTCCTTTGTAACAATCCTATATTGCTACTAGCCCGAGAAATGAGGTTTTTGGGGTATAACTAGAAGGATCCATGAGATACCCATGAACAAATTAGGTTTTTTGATACCCATTAGGGAATTACACCACATATTAAACATGCAATAGGGGGTGTTTTGTAACATATGCCTCAAAATATGACTGTTTCAGCTGTAATTAGGCTTAGTTAGGCCTCCTCCACATAGCAAAAGACTATGAAACTTGCTCTAAGCTTCTAAAACCTACTCCAGGGCATCCAACATGTTGAAAATGGTCTGCATACACTGTTTTCAGGGTTCTTAGGTCAACCCAAATCAACTACTCTTCAAACCACTAATCTACCAATGTTAAAAGTGCCTAATACATGATGATATTAGGCTCTATCTGCTCTGACAGACCTTCTACACCAGTCCCCTGCATCTGCAACATCAAAAATAGAGAAACACCAACAAAATAAATCCATTCCATCCATTATCTGATTATTGTGTGAATGGAATGGGCTCTAAAGCAATCAATTTCTTAAGAAACCCTCAAAACTAGGTTTCTAAACCAGTTACAGAAAAATGAGAATAAAATCCTTAAACAACAATGAAAATCCTCCAAACTAAGTGCAAATCAATGTTAGCACAACTCTCCTTCAAGTTTCAGTTGATTCCCTCCATGACAGTATTGTACGGTTCCATACTAGTGCTGAGAACACAAGGAAACAGTAAAAGTGCAGAAAAAGCTGGTAAAACTCTATTATTTATCCTCTAATCTTCAACAACCACTCTTGCCCAACATGAGAGAGGTATATTATGCTTGTTTACAATGAATTTCCACGACTTCATAACTCTCCATTCATGGAAAAGCCCAAAAAAGAAGGCATTAAAGTCTTTCCACTATGAAAACAAAAAGACTGTCCTACTTTTTAGGAAAACTACAGACCTACTAAAGAATAATTGCCTTTTCTTAACCACCACTACATGGTCATGCCCCTAATGGGCTTTATTACATTATTATAAAACCAAACTCCACTTGGTTTCTCATTAATGAGACCACACAAAACAAAAATTCAAAATTTTGGCTTGAAAACAGCCTAGGTGCCCTGCACCATACACCCAAGGAGAATGGATTTCAGGCACCTCCTGAAATTAGATTAGTTACTGTAATGCCATGTTTTTCAATGTCTTCAGCTGTCATCCAAGTGGCATCCTCATGAGGGAGACCTTGCCACTTCACAAGGTATTCATTGTAAACTTTGTGTCTTGTTCTCTTGACCTCCTTGGTTTCTAGAAAGGCTTCAAGCTTGACTAGTGCAGCAAGAGGAAGATCCTTGATCCAATCAACATCCACACCTTCATGAACATCTGTACCTGCTTCCAAAGACTCCTTGAAAGGATGTAAGTCAGCAATATTAAAGATTGGTGAGATAGTAACTCTAGGAGGGAGTTCTATCTCATATGCATTTTTACAAATTTGTGGACCACCTTGCATGGCCCAATCTTCTTCATCAGTAACTTAGTGTATTTGCCCTTAGGTAGCCTCTCTTTTCTGAGATGTGCAAGTACTAGATCTCCAACTTTGAACTGAACATTCCCCCTTTTCAAGTCTGCATGCTTCCTATAAGTGTCTACACTCTTCTTGAGTTGTTCTCTAACTTGATCATGGATGTCTTTCATGGCCATAGAAAACTCTTCTCCTTCAGCACTTCTCTTCTCTACCTCTCTCAAATATCTTAGTTCAAAGATACCTCTTGGGTTCAATCCATACACTACCTCAAAAGGGCTCTTACCTATGCTCCTGTTAATGGAGTCATTGTAAGCATACTCTGCCTGTGGAATAACAAGATCCCATTGCTGTCCATGTTCTTTTGTAAGACATCTAAGTAGATTCCCCAATGATCTATTGACTACTTCCGTCTACCCATCTATTTGTGGGTGATAGGTAGAGCTGAAAGTCAAGTTTGTTCCAAGTTTTCTCCATAAGGTTCTCTAAAAGTGGCCTATAAACTTTGAATCTCTGTCTGAAACAATGGTGAGGGGCAGTCCATGTATTCTAACTCTCTTTGAAGAATAGACTTGCAATGTTAGATGCATCACTTGTGCTCTTGCAAGGAATAAAGTGTGTCATCTTGCTAAATATGTCCACAACTACAAAAACACTATCAACTCCCCTCTGAGTTTTGGGTAGGCCTAACACAAAATCCATGCTAAGATGCTCCCAAGGTCTTCTAGGAATTGGAAGAGGCTGATATAGGCCTGCATTGGAACTAGAGCCCTTGGCTCTTTGACAAACTCCACAAGACTCAACAAATTTTCTGATATCAGCATGCATCTTAGGCCAAAAGTAAAACCTTCTTACCTGATCAGGTGTTTTGTCTATGCCAAAGTGTCCTCCAAGACTTCCACAGTGCTTCTCCCTTATGAGATTTGTCCTCATAGAGCATCTAGGGATGCATAACTGAGCTCCCTTGAATAAGAGTCCATCTTGCAGCAAGAAATCAGAAAATTGTTCATGGAAAGTACCTTGAAATTGTTGGCAAAAGGAATATGCATCCTTGAAAGCTGTATCAGCAGCATACATGTCCTTTAGTGCTTCCAAACCCACACTCTGAAGTTGTATTTCATTCACTAGGACTGATCTCCTACTCAATGCATCAGCTACCTTGTTAGCTTGGCCCTTTTTATGCTTGATTGTGAAGGTATAACTTTGTAAATACTCCACCCACTTGATGTGCCTATGACTCAACTTGTCTTGGTTGTTCAAGAAACTCAATGCATGATTGTCTGTGAAGACTACAAATTCTTTGGGTAAGAAGTAATGTCTCCACTTCCTCAGGGACTACACTAATACATAAAGCTCCAAATCATATGAAGGATACCTCCTCTTGGCCTCATTGAGCTTTTCACTAAAGAAAGCTATTGGCCTGCCTTCTTGGCTCAGGACTGCACCTATGGCTGCTCCACTGGCATCACATTCCACTGTAAAGACTTTGTCAAAGTCAAGCAAAGCAATTATGCGCTGTTGTGCCACTCTCTTCTTCAGGTATTCAAAACTTTTTGCTGCCTCCTCAGTCCATTGAAACTTTCTTTTCTTATCTCCCTTAATGGTGTCAAGAATAGGAGAACAAATATGACTTAAATTTTTGATAAACTTCCTATATAATGTAGCCAAACCATGGAAACTCCTTACCTCTCCTACTGATTTTGGAGTTGGCCAACTAAGAATGGCTTCAACTTTGGAAGGATCCATCTTCAATGTGCTTTTAGATATGACAAAACCCAGGTAGACTAGCTCTTCTTTCATAAACTCACACTTCTTGAGGTTTATCATCAGCTTCTCCTCATTCAACCTTTGTAAAACCATGTTAAGGTGCTTCAAGTGCTCCTCTTTTGTTTTGTTGAACACAAGAATATCATCTAGATAGACAATTACAAATTTCCCAATAAAAGGTTTCAAGACCTCATTCATTAACCTCATGAATGTACTAGGAGCATTTGAGAGTCCAAAAGGCATTACCATCCATTCATAGAGTCCCTCATTGGTTTTGAAGGCAATCTTCCATTCATCTCCTTCCCTTATCCTAATTTGGTGATATCCACTCTTGAGATCAATCTTGGAAAAGTAGCATGCACCTCCTAAGAAATCAATTAGGTCCTCCATTCTTAGGATTGGGAACCTGTATCTAATTGTGATCTTGTTTATGGCCCTTGAGTCAGTACACATCCTCCACTCTCCACTTTTCTTGGGTACTAAGACAGTAGGAACAACACATGGACTTAAACTCTCTCTGATGAGTCCTTTGTCTAACAATTCTTGGACTTGTGCTTTGATCTATTCATTCTACTGTGGGGTCAGCTTGTATGCAGCCTTATTAGGGAGACTGGCACCAGGTATCAGGTCTATGTGATAACCGATGTCTCTCATGGGAGGCAATGAACTTGGTAGCTCATCTACCACTATGTCCTTATACTTGTCCAACAGAGACTGAACTTCACTAGGTATCTCTTCTACCTTATTTGTTGTTGCATCAGACTTAGTCTTAGGTCTGATCATTACTGCAAATCCTTGTCCTTCCTCTTTCATTGTTTGTAAAAACTCCTCTCCTACCACCATGATGCTACACCCAATCTTCTTATCAGGTTCTTCTTCAGGAAGGGGTGTTAATGAGAATGAGACTCCATCCTTCTTTATCACATAAATGTTCTTCTGACCATCATGTTTTCTCTTTCTATCATGTTGTTAGGGTCTACCTAGTAGCAGGTGACAAACATCCATAGGGATGATGTCACAAAGGATCTTATCTTTGTAACCACCAATGTTGAACTCCACCCATGCCTGTTCGTTTACTAAGACTTGCTGCCCTTTATTCAACCATGACACCTTGTAGGGTGTGGGGTGAGGAATCTTCTTCAAATGCAGCTTCTCTACCATTTCCAAAGAAACTAGATTGTCAGTGGATCCTGAATCAACAACTACCTTGCATACCTTGCCATGTGATTTGCATGTTGTCCTAAACAATGACTTCCTTTGTGAAGGCTCCTTGGCTACTGGCACCTTGAGGAGTGTCCTTATCATTAATGCATCACCTCTCTTAGGAGCAGTAGGTTGGAGTGGTGAGTTGACACTTTCACTGTCTTCTTCATGCACTATTTGGGTCCTTCGTTCACCTCCTTGAGAACTTGATGCTTGCTTCTCTGGGCACTTGAATGCAGGATGTCCAAATTGATGACAGTTGTAACATTTGCCTGAGAAAGTGTTTGATCCCCTACCTTGGCCACCAAACCTTCCTCTGCTATTGGATCTTCTTCCTCTAAAGTTGCCTTTTTCACTTGATTCACCCCTTTGTTCTTGATTCTCCTTATTGTTGCCACTTGATACTCCTTGTTTCTGTGACTGTCCTCTTGCACCAAAGTTCCCTCTACCTCTGAAATTCCTTCCTCTGCCCCTAGTCTATTGTTCTTGTCTCCTTTTTATCTTTTCTTCTGCCCTCACTGCCAATTGGAAGCATTCTTCCACATTTCTAGGGGTGGCAAGACTGATTTCATCCTAAATATTGAGCCTAAGCCCATTGATATACCTAGCAATTTTCTCAACTTCATCTTTAGTGTGCCCTGTCCTCATGGTCATCTTGTGGAATTGTTCAGTATAGGCTATAACATCCATGTCTTTTTGTTTTAAATTCTACAATCTCTTGAAGGTTTGAATTGCATAATCCTTAGGAAGAAATTGACTCTTCACTTTGGACACCATCTGGTCCCATGAACTGATCTTTGCTTTTCCTTACCTCAGCCTCTCTAATTGAACATAATTCCACCATGTCAATGTTGGCCCCTTCAACTTGGTCTTAGCCAATTTGACCTTCTTCTCTTCTGGCATCTCCTTGTACTGAAAGTAGTTATCCAAGGCATCAATCCAATCTAATACTTCCTCACTGTTCATTTTTCCTTCATACATGGGCAACTCCATTTTGACATCAGTGCCTTCTCCTTTCATAGTCTGCAGCATCTTCATAAACCTTCTATCATCTAGATCCATCTCTTCCACATTGGATCCCTCTTGAGGGCCTACATTTTCACCCTCATTCTCTTGGTCACTCTCTTCCTCAATGACCCCACCTCTTCTCAGGTTTGCTTTTATGGCTGCAAGTCTGGATAGGACTCCTTCTTGAGATTCCTTCATCATTCTTACTTCTCTAGTGAGAATTGGATTGGCTCTTGGAGGCATCTTGTACTATTCCTCCTTCACACTCGACTTCCTTCTCTCTTCCCAAATAGAACCTGACCTAGGCTCTGATACCACTTGATGCAGAGCAGGAGATGGATTCCCTATGCATTGGACTGTTGTCTTGACTGAAGCTACATGGCATGGATTGTCTTCTTACTCTCATACTGGCTTCAAGGCTTGGAAAGGGGTAGCCAATATGATTTGAATGCATGAGAGACTTACTAGACTTTTCAAGGCAATTAAGATCTCTTTAAAAATGACTAATTTACACTTCTCAAGTTAGACAAGAAGGATTCTCAAGACCCACTAGTTGACTATCCTAACATGACAATTTGTCTCTCCAAGTACCATGGCTTCCAAAGGATGAAAAATACACAAATGAATACAAATGAACTAACCAACCTTTTCCACTCTTGTTACACCTTGAATCACTTTGTCTTAGCAGACTGAAACCCTTAAGGACCCCCAAGAACTTTGACTCTAAAACCTTTTAGACGTTCCTTTGTAATAGTCCTATATTGCTACTAGCCCTAGAAATGAGGTTTTTGGGGTATAACTAGAAGGATCCATGAGATACCCATGAAAAAACTAGGTTTTTAGATACCCATTAGGGAATTACACCACATATCAAACATGCAATAGGGGGTGTTTTGTAACATATGCTTCAAAATATGACTGTTTTAGCTATAATTAGGCCTAATTAGGCCTCCTCCACATAGCAAAAGACTATGAAACTTTCTCTAAGCTTCTAAAACCTACTCCAAGGCATCCAACATGTTGAAAATGGTCTGCATACACTATTTTTAGGGTTCTTAGGTTAACCCAAATCAACTGCTCTTCAAACCACTAATCTACCAATGTTAAAAGTGCCTAATACATTATGATATTAGGCTCTATCTTCTCTGACAGACCTTCTCCACCAGTCCCCTGCATCTGCAACATTAAAAACAGAGAAACACCAACAAAATGAATCCATTCCATCCATTATCTAGTAATTGTGTGAATGGAATGGGCTCTAAAGCCATCGATTTCTTAAGAAACCCTCTAAACTAGGTTTTTAAACCAGTTACAGAAAAATGAGAATAAAATCCTTAAACAACAATGAAAATCCTCCAAACTAAGTGCACATCAATGTTAGCACAACTCTCCTTCAAGTTTCAGTCGATTCCCTCCATGACAGTATTGTACAGTTCTGTACTAGTGCTAAGAACACAAGGAAACAATAAAAATGCAGAAAAAACTGGTAAAACTCTATTATTTCTCCTCTAATCTTCAACAACCACTCTTGCCCGACATGAGAGAGGTATATTATGCTTGTTTACAATGAATTTCCACGACTTCATAACTCTCCATTCGTGGAAAAGCCCAAAAAAGAAGGCATTAAAGCCTTTCCACTATGAAAACAAAAGGACTATCCTACCTTTTAGGAAAACTACAGACCTACTAAAGAAAAATTGCCTTTTCTTAACCACCACTACATGGTCATGCCCCTAATGGGCTTTATTACATTATTATAAAACCAAACTCCACTTAATATCTCATTAATGAGACCACACAAAACAAAAATTCAAAAATTTGGCTTGAAAACAGCCTAGGTGCCCCTGCACCAACGCCAAAGAGAGGACAACTTGTACTGTTGAAATTGTAGGGTATGTAATTTTTGACCTTACATTCTGTAGAAAAAGGATATATCGATACTTTTAGTCTAGTAAGAGAAGAGAAAGCTAAAAGAGACCTAGAGTTCACTTTGATTTTGAACACCTAGCAAACTAGTTTCAAGTTCCTCCTTGTGTTCAATTATTTGTTTTGCATGTAGGAAGGTGAGGATCATTTGTGATGTATAAAGTGTTATCTAAAGATAGAATTCCATGTACCATGCTTGTACTAAACATATAGATGTGTTGTACGAATACAAAAATTTTCATCTATTCATACAAACACCCCAAAAGTGTTATCAAATCCCCTCTTGAACACTGTGTCACCGTGTCATTATTTTCTAACCCCACAGGTTCAAGATATAACAAAGAAGACGCGGAGGAAAGGCCAGAAAAGACCAAGAGCAAAAATATTTTTTTCTTTAAAAATGTCAAAATTTTCAAAAAAAAATCTACGGCAAAAGCGCGCCTAGGCCTAAGCGCACCTAGATGAAGAAGTGCACCAAAATTCAAGCAAAATGGATGAACAAAATTACTAAGGGAAAAGTGGAAGAGCACATTTCAAAGCATGCTTTCGCCAAGAGTATAAAGGTCTCACAAAAACATCAAAGGCATAAATTTGGAGGAAGCACATTTTGAGAAGTCCTCTTTCATCAAAGAAGATAGAACATTTTCAAAGGCAAAGCGAAAGGAGGAGGCGCACATCAAAAAGCACGTTTCTGCCAAGAAAAAGTCTTCAAAGGCAAAGAACATATCCAAATGAAGGAAGCACATTTTTTAAAATGGGCTTTCACCAAAGCAATGAAGAAAGTGCCTAAGGCATTAACGTGGAGGAAGCACACATATCAAAATGCGTTTCCGCCAAGGGAAAAGATAAAGTTTCAAAGTAAATTGTCAAGGCCAAGGTCAAAAGGTGGAGGCACACTTCTCAAGATCCATTTTTGCCAAAGCAAAGTAGCCAAAAGTTTTCAAGGAGAGAAAGCGCACATTTAGAATCACATTTCCGCCATCTTGAAAAGCATGAAAAATGCCGAAGGAAAGGAGAAATGACGCACATTGAGATGGCACGCTCGGCCATTGGCGCACACGCCAAGGAGAAAACACACCTCCTAAAGGCGCCTATCAAGAAGGAAAACACCAAAAACAAATCAAAACCCCTCTAAAACTAGCCAACCCTTGAGAGGATGAGCGCACCTCTTCATGATGACTCATCATAATGCTATTTAAAGCCTTCATCAACTTCAGTTTGAATTCAGACTTTTTGTTTGCATGAAATATTAGATAAAAAGCATTCTAAAAATAATAAAGCAGGGTTGAGAAGGCTTTGAAGGGCAGCACTGCCTTATATAAAGGAGTTTTGGCTACTATTCTTTCATTTCCAACATTGAAAACTCAGAAATTCTTCAAGGAAGGAGTAGGTTTCTTTGTAGTAGCACATTGAAGGCATATTTTGGCATTGGAGAGCATTAAGAAGGTGAAATTGAAGGAGTTTTTCAAAGGACAAAATTATCATGCAGGCCCAGCACCATTTAGGCACAAAAATTATCATTTCCAACATGCATAGGACAGTTTCAAAAGCTTTCCTAGCAAAAAAATCCATCATTGTTTTGCAGGTACAATGAGGTTAGAGCATCAAAGATCCAATTTCAAAGGAAGTTGTGAAGAAAATTCATCACAAGTTGCAAAGGTAGCATTCAAAGAACAAAATCAGACTTTAAACTCCATTTTGAGCAGTTCCAGCCACCTCATACGACAAGATTTTGACCTAAAAGTGACATTTTTAAGTGTTTTTGTGCTTCCCAACACCTAAAAACACTTCAAATCAATATTTGCATGCGTTTCTAGGGGCCAGATTTAAGAGGAAACTCAGAATTTTTGCTTTTCAAAGGTACATTATACACTTTTTTCAAGAAATTCTGAGTTGGACAATGAGAAAAAAGTTCTATTTTTTTAGGACAACAAGCTAAAAGAGGTATGATTATACATTTTTTGGTGCGGGACAATGAAGAGGAATAATTCTCCAAGCCACAAAGCCACCATGCAATATTCTTCTGTCACTATTGAGGCCAAATCGACACCCATCCATGATTATTCAAAGGTTAAAGAGATAGATTTATACCAAGTTTTCCCCAATAGTTTTGACTTGGACTCCATGATGATAGCTGGCAGTGCTCTGGTGAAGAATTTGATTTACTCCAGGATAACTCAAGCCGGCTCTTTCCCCATCTCGGTTCAATGCCTAGAGTTCGTACTTTCTTGTATAAAGCATTATGACCCTAAGACAAGGGAAATTAGAATAGTGGATGAGAGAGTACTTGCTGGCCTCAAACCAGACGACATCGAGTTTGCATTTGGTATTCCACCTTTTGAGCACTCCCTCAACCTTGACCTTGAAGATTGTGATAGAGTATGGAGCACACAGGTTGATAAATGTTAGAAAATAGTATCTAAGTGGTTGAAGGAGAAAAGAAGCACACTTCCAAGGAATGTGAGTAGAGGAGAATTCAAGGATAAATTTGCCATCATGATTACATTGCCCAACCGCATCATAGGGCAATCTGAGGCAAGCAACTTTAGAACCTGGATGTTCTATATCATTAGCAATGTAGTCATTGGCGATGAGACTTATGATTGGGGTTCCCTCATAAGTAATTGCATTCACCGCAAATCATAGAGTTCACTCGAACTCGTGAATTCAAATGATATCATTTTTGGTATACCCTTCCGACGAGGTGGTGTTCATGGAGTTCCTACATCAGAGTTCAGAAGCTCACACTTTTCTATGCAACAGACATAAGCATGGAGTTGGTTTTCCTATACAACTCGGTATTTATAAATGCAAAACAGTCGCCGACGCTAAGATAATTGGAGAAGAAATGGTGAGATTTAGTCTCAAGACCTTCAAGGAAAAGTGCACCTACAACCTCAAAGAGGTGATAAAGTCTAGAGTTGGCAACAAGTTTTCTCATATGCCTACCATTGAAGACTATTGGGCTAATTGTGAGGATGAGTTTGAGGTTCGCCAACGGAGTTTCAATCGCTTCACATTGGAGCAAATACTAGCTTTTTTAGAGGAGGATATTAGAGGCTTGGAAGAGGATAATAGTGTTTTTTCTCCTAAATTCATTAAGGAGAAAATTGATTAGCGACCTTTACCACAGATAGATTGGTCCATCAAGGAACCAGTCTCTATCACCGAGAGGACTCAAACAGTTGTGAAGCGCAATTGGATGTTCCTCAACACTCAGAGGGAAAAGAGAGCTAAAGTCTACAAGGACAAGACCCTTGTAGTAGAGCCGCCACCTTCTTCTTCTCGCTTGGTGACACGACTAAAGTCAAAGGTAATGGGCAAGAAGACTACAGAGGTTGACATTCCTGAGAAAGAACCCCCAAGGGTGATCCAAAAGGTTAGAAATCAGTCTAAGGCACCAGTTCAACAACAAACGGATGCACTTAATTTATCATCAGCAAAGCTGAGTTCACCTACCACTTCCTCTTCTACTTCTTCATCTTATTCTGATGAGGATTCTTCTGACGAGAATTCACCGTTATCACCAATGGTGCCAGAGCCACATGAGTCTCCCATACATAATACTTCCACACCTTTTGACTCATTAGGAGTTGAGGAGACTGAGGTTGAGCCAAAGATTGAGCCAGATGTTTTACCTGAGGTTGAGCCCACACCTGATCTAGAAATTGAGATAGAATCCCATCCAGAGTCATAGACTGAAAAGGCTACTCCTACTTGGCTTTGCACGGTGATTGGTGAGAAGAAGAGAAGGCCTTCATATCAACTAGATTTTAGCGCTCTTGCCAGATCATACAGGGAACCCTCTGCGAAGAAATTGAAGAAACAATAAAGGATTTTGAGGACTCTTGAGGGTGACATGATTTTGGAGACTGCCATTCCTCCTCGGGATAAGACGGTGGTGGATGTAGAGCTTGATGATTTTCATATCATCAATGCTAAGTTGGGCAGAAGCACTTGACATGCCATAGTGAACATATTGGAGGTGGTCACTGATACTATGAGAAGTGAGCGTTAAAGGACGGAGAGGACAAGGCGGCCCTCAAAGCGGAAAATAAACAACTACAACAATATATTTCTTAGCTTTTGCACACTCCTTCACAGCGTTCACTTATCTTACCGGTGGTAATGGAGTCTTCAGATGATCAGAGGCAATTGAGCCAGTTAGTGGTATACAACAAGCATACGAAGGACTAGATAGAGGACTTCATAGTGAAGGGTGTTGATTTTCTTGCAAAGTTGACTGCAGTGGTGGCAAATTCTAAGGATATTCTCCTTAGGATTGATAGTACATTGGATTGCATGACAGAGATGGTGCTTATCTATGATATGATTTTGGTGAGGTTGCAAGCCCTTGGCTTGACACCCGTGACATCAGAGCATAGATCCACAGTCTTTTTGTGGACACATCAGTACTTGTTTTTTTTTCATATCTCAAAGGACATAGCTTCGGAGTTGGCTACGTGGAAGGAGAAACTTCTCAATTTTGAGAAGTATGTGATTGATTTCATCTAGTGCATCCCCTATAGGTACTTTTTTGACGAAGGCATAAATTGCCTTGTACATGACTTACAAAATGAGTTTATATGGCTGATTTGTGAGAGGTTTTGTCAAGATCCTCATGTAGCAAAGATGTACCTTTTAGACAAAATCACAGTAAAATTTGATAAGGCTGAAAAGGAGTATACGGATTTATTGAAGACAATTGAAGATGCAAGTGACACCCTGTAGATGAAGACTATTCACCTTGACTCCATTATTATTCCAAGCGAGGCTAAAGCTGACGAATTGGAGAAAAATCTCAACTCCCAGACTTAGCCATTTTTTTCAGTCATTTTTTTAGTATCTGCAGGAAAATCTATTTTGGGCAGCTAGACGGATTTCCAAAGCAGTTTCTATTTTGAGAACTGACTTTGCTTTTCAAAGATAAAGTTATTTTTGAATTTGTTTTGGAAATCATGCAAAATATCTTTTTGTGGAACTCAAATTGTAATAACATGCAAGTTCAGTTAACTGAATTGGATACTTATTTTATATTTTAAATGCTAATAAGCTCGCATGTTTGCGTGCAACATTAGGGTTAGGTTGGAGAGTATTAGTTAACTCTTCTTTTCTATTTCATTGCACCTTTTGTTTTAGAGTATAAATAAGTGTATTCTACACACTTAATTTCTTAATGGTAAATGTTGAAGCTTTTATTGCTCTTATTTTATTATTCAACTGTGTTGCGTAATTTATTACTTTGAGAATAGATGTATGCTTTGAATTTCTACAAGCTTTGTGTTGTTGAGGTTGAAAGTGAGTGTTTATGATTTTATGCTTAAACATTTGTTTTTGATCTTCCTTTGTTCTTTGTGTTTTCTTTCAAATCAGTTTGCCAATGTTCATTTGATTTCTTCGATCTTTGGATTTACTTGAAGAAAACAAAAGTATGCTTTTAGATTAGTTATTCTTTTGTAGTACTTGGAAAACTCCTTATAGGATTGTAGAAGAGCTTGAATTGCCTTATGCTCGTGCCTTTGAGAAAACAAAAAAGATAGGTTAATTGTACTGTCTTTTTAAAAAAATTTGTCTGAGGGAGCTTCCCCTCCTAATTCGAAGAATAATTCTACTGTACACCCTGTTCCATTTAGAGTTGCACCGAAAGGTGCCAATTTAAATGCTAACAGTTTTTGGCACCCACCATGGGACTCGAAAAAATTACTTCAAGATAATGCTCTTGTAATGCTCCCTTTTAGGAAGTTCAAGATTTCTTAACCTTGCACACAATTTTGACTTGTAAAAGAGAACATTAGTAACCAATAAATCCATATAATATCATCATATTGCAATTAGGGTTAGTACATAATCATAATCAATATCAAAGTTCATTTCATATATGTGTTTCACACTTTCCTTATTCATATCATATAGAGGGTTCCATCATATACCTCAGGAGAGTCATCCATGAGGCTGATCGTTAATCTACTCTACGCCACTCACCCCATATGAGTTGGATATGTTAGGGTGCTGGTGTAACAAGACTCACTTCCATAGACCCAAGGGGCTTCATTACTACACCGGTAATTCTTCACCTTGTCTTGGCTCAAGCATACGAAGGACTGGATAGAGGACTTCATAGTGAAGGGTGTTGATTTTCTTACAAAGTTGACTGCAGTGGTGGTAAATTCTAAGGATATTCTCCTTGGGATTGATAGTACATTGGATTGCATGACAAAGATGACGCTTATCTATGATAGGATTTCGGTGAGGTTGCAAGCCCTTGGCTTAAGGCCCATGACATCAGAGCATAGATCCACAGTCTTTTCGTGGACACATCAGTACTCCTTTTTGATTCATATCTCAAAGGACATAGCTTCAGAGTTGGCTACGTGGAAGGAGAAACTTCTCAATGTTGAGAAGTATGTGATTGATTTCATCTAGTGCATCCCTTGAGGGTACTTTTCTGATGAAGGCATAAATTGCCTTGTACATGACTTACAAAATGAGTTTATATGGCTGATTTGTGAGAGGTTTTGTCGAGATCCTCATGTAGGAAAGATGTACCTTTTAGCCGAAATCACAGTAAAATTTGATAAGGATGAAAATGAGTATAGATATTTATTGAAGACAATTAAAAATGCAAGTGACACCCTGCAGATGAAGACTGTTCACCTTGACTCCATTATTATTCCAAGTGAGGCTAAATTTGACAATTTGGAGAAAAATCTCAATCCCCAGACTTAGCCATTTTTTCAGTATCTGTAGGAAAATCTATTTTGGGTAGCTGGAGGGATTTCCAAAGCAGTTTCTATTTTGAGAACTGACTTTTCTTTTCAAAGATAAATTTATTTTTGAATTTGTTTTGGAAATCATGCAAAATATCTTTTTGTGGAACTCAAATTGTAATAACATGCAAGTTCAGTTAACTGAATTGCATGAGACTTATTTTATATTTTTAAATGCTAATAAGCTCGCATGCTTGCGTGCAACATTAGGGTTAGGTTGGAGAGTATTAGTTAACTCTTCTTTTCTATTTCATTGCACCTTTTGTTTTAGAGTATAAATAAGTGTATTCTACACACTTAATTTCTTAATGGTAAATGTTGAGGCTTTTATTGCTCTTATTTTATTGTTCAACTGTGTTGCATAATTTATTACTTTGAGAATAGATGTATACTTTGAATTTCTACAAGCTTTGTGTTGTTGAGATTGAAAGCGAGTGTTTATGATTTTATGCTTAAACATTCATCTTTGATCTTCCTTTGTTCTTTGTGTTTTTTTTCAAATCCGTTCGCCAATGTTCATTTGATTTCTTCGATCTTTGGATTTACTTGAAGAAACCAAAAGTATGCTTTTAGATTAGTTATTCTTTTGCAGTACTTGGAAAACTCCTTATAGGATTGCAGAAGAGTTTGAATTGCCTTATGCTTGTGCCTTTGAGAAAACAAAAAGATAGGTTAATTGTATTGTCTTTTTAAAATTTCTTGTCTAAGGGAGCTTCCCCTCCTAATTCGAAGAACAATTCTACTGTACACGTTGTTCCATTTAGAGTTGCACCGAAAGGTGCGAATTTAAACGCTAACAGTTTTTGACACCTATCGTTGGACTCAAAAAAATTACTTCAAGATATCACTCTTGTAATGTCCCCTTTTAGGAAGTTCAAAATTTCTTAACCTTGCACACAATTTTGACTTGTAAAAGGGAACATTAGTAACCAATAAATCCTTATAATATCATCATATTGCAATTAGGGTTAGTAACCACATAATCATAATCAATATCAAAGTTCATTTCATATATGTGTTTCACACTTTCTTTATTCATATCATATAGAGGTTTCCATCATATACCTCGGGAGAGTCATCCATGAGCTTGATTGTCAATCTACTCTATGCCACTCACCCCATATGAGTTGGATATGTTAGGGTGTTGGTGTAACAAGACTCACTACCATAGGCCCAAGGGGCTTCATTACTACACCCGGTAATTCTTCGTCTTGTCTTGGCTCAAGGGGCTTCATTACTACACTCAGTAATTCTTCACCCACTTGAGAGTCACCTATCGTTAAGCCATTAACAATATTTAGGTCTATGCTACCTTAGGCCCAAGGAGCTTCATTACTACACCCAGTAATTCTTCGTCTTGTCTTCTCTCAAGGGGTTTCATCACTACACCCGGTGATTCTTCACCCTCTTGAGAGTCACCTAGGTGCTAGATCCTAACTGCCCTTCCCTAACTCCACTCCCATGATCGAAGGGTGTGTAGATAGATTAATGGTGAGGCTCTTGTTCTCATCCTGGGTATTCATATTTAACGTTATATATCATGTCTTATAAGAAATTATCCTTTGCTATCTCGTGATGCCCATGGATCATGAGATGGTACAATTAGCCATATTATTCCTCTATGGGAACTCATTTGTACTCTCTCATACAATAACATTCATCATTCTAACACGATCATGAATGTTCGTATGCCATAAGCATCCCTAGGCTATTATATGCATTCATATTCTATCATAATTATGAGTATTTCATATCATTAGGAACATTCTTATCCTATCATATGTAAAATTCCCATTCTATGTTAGCATTTTATTCATATATTCTTTCTGATAACATTCTTATTTTATGATAGCATTTCATTCATATTCATTCTATGATAGCATTCTTTCTATGTTAGCATTTCATTCTCTACATAATCATTTTATGATAATATTCTTATTTTATGTACATATGTATTCTATTCTATCATTGCTCTAGATGATTAGCATGCTATCTTCATTTTTGTATTGTATATCATGATCAGCTCGAGGTAAGAATCATACCTTACTCAATTGATGGAAATTAGAGTGCTTGTGCTGATCAAGGGGCTTCATTACTACACTCAGTAATTCTTCACCCACTTGAGAGTCACCTATCGTTAAGCCATTAACAATATTTAGGTCTATGCTACCTTAGGCCCAAGGAGCTTCATTACTACACCCAGTAATTCTTCGTCTTGTCTTCTCTCAAGGGGTTTCATCACTACACCTGGTGATTCTTCACCCTCTTGAGAGTCACCTAGGTGCTAGATCCTAACTGCCCTTCCCTAACTCCACTCCCATGATCGAAGGGTGTGTAGATAGATTAATGGTGAGGCTCTTGTTCTCATCCTGGGTATTCATATTTAACGTTATATATCATGTCTTATAAGAAATTATCCTTTGCTATCTCGTGATCCCCATGGATCATGAGATGGTACAATTAGCCATATTATTCCTCTATGGGAACTCATTTGTACTCTCTCATACAATAACATTCATCATTCTAACACGATCATGAATGTTCGTATGCCATAAGCATCCCTAGGCTATTATATGCATTCATATTCTATCATAATTATGAGTATTTCATATCATTAGGAACATTCTTATCCTATCATATGTAAAATTCCCATTCTATGTTAGCATTTTATTCATATATTCTTTCTATGATAACATTCTTATTTTATGATAGCATTTCATTCATATTCATTCTATGATAGCATTCTTTCTATGTTAGCATTTCATTCTCTACATAATCATTTTATGATAATATTCTTATTTTATGTACATATGTATTCTATTCTATCATTGCTCTAGATGATTAGCATGCTATCTTCATTTTTGTATTGTATATCATGATAAGCTCGAGGTAAGAATCATACCTTACTCAATTGATGGAAATTAGAGTGCTTGTGCTGATCAAATGTTGGCAACAACGAATGCTTAGAGAAGCTATGATCTGTTGCGCTTATTAATATGTTGGTGATGTCGATTGCTTACTAGATGACTGTGATTCGCTGTTGATTGATGATGGCAGATGAGATGTTATTCATTGATGGAATGGATGATTGTTGTATGATGAAATGATTGCTTGTTCTTTCCTCTTTATACTCAGAAAACATATATATAATTCATTGCTTATTATTCAGAAATAATATTCTTCCTTTCTTGTTGCTCTATATATCTCCCCTAGAATATGTATAGATTCTAGAAATCAGAAATATCTTCTATTCTCCATCTTAGTCTTGCTTGTATATTATATTTGCTCATGAAATCAAAATATCTCTTGTTTTGTATAAAAATTGTTCATAAATCTGAATATGTGTTTTCCTTGTGATTGCTTGATATTCAAATGCTTGCTTGATGATTGATGGATTGATCATTTCCTTTCAAATGCTTGATTCCTCTTTTATCCTTTCATGAAGGAATGTGACTCTTTTAAGCAATTCTTTACTTACACCTCTTCCTCTAAACAAATCGCACCATTTCATAAACTGTTTTGTCTTTATGATTAATTGCTGTTGTTAATGCATTATAATCACACAATTCCCAGTCACCTTTCAATAATACTTGATCGCTTTTCTTTAAATATCATAATCGCATAAACATTTGTCATATGATTTTAACTTTCTTTCATTATATCATCACTGCCTTTTAATCATTGTTATTTATAAACTTTTGATTGTTTTACCATATAGTAATAGTTTCTTTGTTTATGAGAGTATTGATCAATGTCCTTTAAGGTAATTACTTTTTATTATAATTGCTGATGTCTTTTCTTGTATACATTGGCTTCACTTTATTATGTTGATACTAATCTACCTTTAATAAGCCTTATCTATATGCATCCTAGATTACTTAAAGTGACCGCTGCATTAAACTTGTCTCTTTTATGAGATACAAATATGTATATTAAATATTTATGTTTATATTAATAATATTTATATTGATATTATTATTATTATTTATATTGATAATTATACTTTATATTATATAATAATAATAATAATATTTATATTTATATTAATATATATATATATATTTTTTTTTGATAGATAAGTACTACCATAGGGGGTAGCTCCCTTTTATTTATAGTAACGGGAATACAAAAGCCTGTTATCTGAAGTAGTATAGAGGTGTCATAGTTGGCAAGTACAATGAGGAGTGCCACAGCACCCGTAGGCCTTCTGCCACTTCGTCGGCCCTTTCCACTTGCTCTGGGGACAGGAGGTCACCATACTAGCCTATGAAGTAGGCAAAGGTCTCCATATTGTTTCGCTTGATTCCTTCTCAAAAGATGACCAGGGCCTGAGCAGAGACAGTCGGGGGATCCTGATCATTGTTGACTGTGGCCGCACTAAAGATCCCACCAATCGAGCCCTCGGTAGGACTTTTGTTGAAGGTAGTGATGGCTATGTAGGCGGCCTCTTTCATGTCTTCTTTAACTAGTGAGTTGACCAAGATTCTCCCCCGAGACTTCCTCCCAAGGATGAGCACGTAGGTAGACAGGAATTCTTCATAGATGGTCGCATCATGAACATGACCTTCCAGGAGATTGGCTTCTCCAATTACTTTTAGGATTGCTCCTGTAGTGGCGTCATCAGCAATAAAGAGCTGCTTAATTTGCACAATTCTGGTTTCCTCAGGTAGCTCGGCATTGTCTTCACCCGACTCCGCTCCTTCGTCTTCATCATCCTCAGCGCTCTCCTCTCTCTTCTGACAGATACATTCACACTCAATCTCCATCGCATAGGTGTGTGGATTGTGTCTTTGCATCCTTAAGTAAGTCTATCGTTCCCTCAATCACCCTAGAGAGATTATCTGCTTCTTTGAGGAATCGATATGCCGCCGCTGTGCCAAGGAGATATCCAAATCTTGTTCAGACGAAAGTGTTGGGTGACTAGGTTGTCATGGGTCATTCTAATGGCAGTCCCGGCCATTGTTCACATGAGTCTGCCAAAATCGCATCCTCTTCTTGTACGCAGGCCCAGTTGGCTAAATGATCAGCAGCTTTATTTCCTTCTCGGTAAGTGTGGGCGAACAACACATTCCCCAGGTTCTCCATGCATTCCCAGATAGCCTCCACTAGGTACTTCAAGTTCTAGCTCATTATGTTTTTGGTGGTGATCACATTTATGCAAAGGAGGGAATCACCTTCCACATCTAGGTCCATTAGGTGGTGTTCTTTGCATAAGCAGAGGCCGGCAAGTAAGGCTGCAAATTCGGCCTCATTGTTCGTGCCAAAGGGAAACTTCTTTGAAAGGGCCCAAATCAACTTCCCATGGTGATCACGAATTATAACTCCCGCTCTAGAGGTACCTAGATTACCCTTTGTGGCCCCATCGAAGTTTAGTTTCATCCTTCCCGGGGGCGAGGCAATCCATTTGGTGAGAGCGCGTTTTCTTTTCCTTTCATCTGCCTTGCTGGGATTATGGCACTGGTTTGGAATTAAAAGGTCTGGCCATCTCTTCCTCACTTCCCCATCCCATGCAGCAAACAATGTCTGGGAGGAGTCCATTATTCTTGCATTGATGATCTCAGTGATGCCTAACTCCAACTTTCTCAAGACGTCTTCGATATTGGAGGATATGTCTGAAAATCCTTTGATTTCACTACACCAAATGTGCCAAATAAGGAGGGAGGGACTGGCTTCCCACAGTCCTTGCCACAAGGCTTTGGGCCCTATTGGCCACCCTTTGATTAATCATGTTAGCTCATTGGGGAGAGCGTTGCACTAGTCAAGCTTACCCCACAGCCAATCCCAGCACTTTGCGGTGAAGGGGCAGGATACCAGTAGATGGTCCAAGGATTCTTCTGCACTGTAGCACAATACACACCTCGATGGACCCATAATTCCTAGCTGGTTCAGCCTGTCTCTAGTGAGTATCCATTGGTGAATGGCTGTCCACAAGAAGGCGCCTGCTTTCAGTAGGGTCCATTTACCCCAACATAAGTTGGAGGGCCAATCTGATTGTGGTTGTGTATTTTACATTTTATAGCTAAATTTAACTGCATATCATCTAGATTTGGAACCGGTCCACATCAATTCGTCTCCCCTATCCAACGTGATTATCTTCCTTGCCAAGAGTGCTCTTTTTAGGTCAGCACCCACTTCCCTATCTAATGGGAGAGTAGATATTTTTTCCCAGTTCCAGTCTGTGCCACTGATATAATCCGCCGCCATGTACCCATAGGAGTTTGCTATTCTTCTCTAGTGGTTCTTTAAGCTGGGAACATCAGTCAAAGGGGAAAGGCCATTTATCAAGTCCTCCCAAAGGTTTGCTTTAGTGCCATTATGGAGAATCCAAGAGATGTTATCCAAAATGAGCCATCTACAATTCTGCAGGAAATTCCAGATGTGCGATCCTTTCAAAGGGTTAGGGGTGGTGAGAATCCGTGCGGGGTCCTCTAAATCCAAATATTTTTTCCTTAGGATTTTGCACCATCTTGCGTTGGGCTCTTTATAAATTAGCCAAACCAACTTCGCCCCCAGAGCGATATTCTTCTTTTCGAGGTTTCTAATTCTAGCTCCTTCGTCTTGCTTGTCCTTGCATGCTATTTGCTAGCCAATTAGAGGGAATCTTTTGACTTCGTTTGCCCCTTCCCATATAAATTTCTTGAGAATTCCATCTAGAGTGCCACTGGCCTTTTTGTTTATTTGGTTGTTGCTCAAGTGATAGATAGGAACCGCTAATAAAACTGCTTTAATCATTTGAATTTTACCTGAGAGAGTGAGCCACTTCCCTTTCCAGGAGGAGGCTTTGGAGTGGCACTTTTGGATGGTATCTTCCCAGAGAATAGATCGCATAGCCCCTTTGAAGAGGGACTCCCAAGTATTTTCTTGGCAGCTCAGCTTTCTCGAAACAGAGGATGGAACGAATTTGGCGTTGCATTTTCTTGCAGGTATTGAAAAAGAAGATGTTGGATTTGGCAAGATTTATTACCTGGCCCGAGGCTTTGGCATAGTGTTCTAGCATGGATGAGATTTCCTTGGCCTCCTGGACTTGGGAGGCTGCAAAGAGGAGAGTGTCGTCTGTGAATTACTGATGCGAAGCTGGGGGAAGTCCATCCGCTACTTGCACTCCTCTCCATTGTCCATTATGAACTAGGTGTTGTATGCCTTGTCCCAGAGCTTCCGCCATTATAACAAAAAGGAAGGGCGACAATGGGTCTCCCTGCCTTAGTCCCCTGGTTGGTTCAAAAAAACCGCACGGGCTCCCATTGACTAGCACTGAGTATTGAGTCATTGAGATGCATTCGAAGATCCAATCTACCCACTGTTTGTGAAAGCCAAATCTTTCCATTATTTTCATCAGAAATCTCTAATTGACTCAATCATATGCCTTGTTGATATCGAGTTTCAATATCATGTTGCTTTGATTGCTCAAGATGATGGAATGCACCGTCTCATGGGCCACAATAATACTATCAACAATGTTCCTGCCCGGGGTGAAGCCGCTTTGCTCCTCAGATATTATGGAAGGCAGAATGTTTTTCAACTTGTTTACCAATACTTTTGTCACTATTTTGTAAATAATGTTGCAAAGGGAAATGGGCCGGAAGTCATTGAAGGAATTAAACTCTGCTTTTTTTGGAATAAGGGCTAGGAACGTGTTGTTGATGTCCTTGATCATTCTTTTGGAACTCCTTAAGTCTTCAACTACTTTCCATATGTCTTCCTCTAGGATGTCCCAAAATTCTTGATAGAATCTAGCCGGGAAGCCGTCTGGGCCTGGGGCATTGTCTGGAGACAATTGGAAAATTGCAAATTTGAGTTCCTCTTTGGAGATTAGGCCAAGAAGCATTTCATTCTCCTCTGCCAAGATGATGGAAGGAATAAGATCCAAAAAAGGTTCTTGAAGCTGGCCAAAGGAGGCATCGCCATCTGCTAAGAGTGATTTGAAGAATGAGATTGCTTCTTTTTGGATTGCCTCGGGGTCGACCAGTTCCGTACCTCCAGAGCTCGAGATTTTGGTAATTCGATTATAATTTCTCCTATGCTTGGTGGAGTTATGAAAGAATTTAGTGTTAAGGTCACCTTCTTTCAACCAAGTTTCACGGGATTTGGACCTCCAGTAAATTTCTTCTCGAGCTAGGAGTTCGTTATGGATCTTTGTTAGTTCTTTCTCTTTTTCGAATTCCACCATCGTCATTCCTTGGGAAATTATGACTGAGTTTGGGACTTCTAACTCAGCTTCGATTCTTTCCTTTTCCTTGAAGATGTTCTTAAAGGAATTTTCATTCCATATTTTCAAATAGCCTTTTATTGCAATTAATTTTTTTGCTACAATGAACATCTTTGATCCTTTCTGGACTTTAACTTCCTTCTACTAGGTGCTAATCAAATCCTTCAACGACGAATCCCTGAGCCACATTTTTTCAAATTTGAAAGGGCATCTTGGGGGAGGCTTCTCCTCATGTAAGCTTAACAAGACGGGGAAATGGTCAAATCCCGAGACTGGAAGAATGAGTGATTCTAAAGCAACTTCTATCAGGAAGTTAGAGGAAACAAGGAATCTATCTAGTCGCTCCACTATGTTGGTGAAGCCTTTTCTTCTATTCGTCCATGTAAATTCCCCATTTTTTGGAGCAATGTCCACCTAGTTATTTTCTTCCACAAAAAGATTGAAGTCTTTTTGGCTCTGGCTTATATGGTGAAGACCCCCTCTTTTTTCTGTGACTGATAGGACAATATTGAAATCTCCTCCCAATACCCAGAAATCCTCTCTGTGGATATCCATGAAGGCTAAGATAGAGGCCCAAGTTGCCAACTTGTCTAAAGTTTTGATAGGTCCATAGACATTCCATAAGATGAATTGAAAGTGGGATTGATTGTCACTAACATGTAGGGCCATCCAATTGTTTGTCTCATCAAGAATTGTTAGATTTGCAACTCTAGGGTTCCAAAGAGCACACATACCTCCCGAGACCCCTTGAGCGGGGACACAAAGGCGATCCCAGTCTCTACATGATCTGCAGAAAGCGTCGCTTTCATCTTTTGATAGTTTAGTTTCTTGGAGAAGGACTATAGCTGCACCAAAGGTCTGGAGGTGATGCTTCAGCAAGCGTCATTTGTCAGGGGCATTGAGGCCCCTAACATTCCAACTCAGAATCTTCATTGCTTCCCAAGGGAGGCATCTCCTCCCTTGGTACTATTAATGAAAATTTTTAAGGTGGATTGACCACCTTTGGCTGCTTCCTCCTCCCTCAAAATTCTGTTAGGTTTTCAACCTTTCTTCTTCCCTTTCACATTCAGATTTGGTTTTAGGATTTTGGCTGCTTCCTAACTAACTGATCGTATTTCAGCTTCTCCAAACTCATCTTCCCTGTTGGAGTCATACCAATCAGAGTTATCTTCTTCCTCAGAGAGATTAATATTGACCGGAGCAGCCGAGTTATCAAACACCAGAATTCCTACCTCCACAGTTATTTTGGTAGGGTTTGTCTCCGTTGTCGATACTACTACCGGAGGGGCATCTCGATTACCTTCGTTCTGCCTCGGCGTGATGTCTTCCAGTGGTGGAATAGAAGAGGAAGCCTCAGGGGTGAGGGTAAAGTTTCAGGAATTCGGTTCTTTTTTCCTCCATTCCTTTTTTGTGTTCGCAGGGCAACTTTTGGAACCATGATTTCTACTTCCATAAGATAAGCAAAAAAAATTTCTTCCTCTTGTTCAATTTTCACCGATCTCTCTCCAAGCGCTAATAAGATCTTGATGGATTCTGGCCAACTATTGATGGTGGCTACCCTAATTTAGGCATAGAGGAAAGAATCACTCTCTAAGATTCCTTTGTAAATCTCAACTGTCACTCCGAACGTGTTTCCAATTTTCTTTAAACAATTTTCTGACCAGAATTCTGAAGGGAGATTGCAGACCCTGAACCACAAGGGGCTCTCCACCGGACTGGTGTTGCAAGGATCAAATAATGGACTCCATTTTTGAATGAAAAGGAACGAGTCTTCAATTCGCTACTGCTTGAAGGAGAGGATTAAGTCGCGTTCCTCCTGTGTCATGCCCACATTTCCCATGCGGTCACAACATGCATCACACGTGTCATGTCCACATTTGTCATGTGGTCATGACACGAAATATCAAAAAAAAATTCCACGCTTCCCTAGAAACCCCCTCGCATGCGTAAACGTGCTCGGTGGCGTATGCTTAAGGCGTAAACAAAACAGTTGAAAGCAAGGTAATACACACACGTGTGCATACCAATCGCAAGAAGGCCATCAAGGGGGTCATTGCAACGCGGTTAACGTCACTAATAAGGTTAAACTTTACTAACCTAACTAAGCCCTAAATTCTGGGAAAATCCAGCAATATAATGCCTCACGGGCGTGAGTAGGGTGTATTGTACTAAAACTAAATTTGATCAAGGGGTTTACTGCTTTGAGTTAATAAATTTCTTGCATCACACTAGTTGCATTGGTAATACAGTTGATTAAGTTAATTGAACATTTTTCAACAAAGTCCGATCATTTGTTCTCCTTCACGTTTTCTAAATTTAAAACATTTCTCAACAAAGTCTGAACATTTGTTCTCCTTCACGTTTTCTGAAATTTAATATTAATTTGTTCTCCTTCGCGTTTTCTAAATTTATAACATTTTTCAGCAAAGTCCGAACATTTGTTCTCCTTAACGTTTTCTGAAATTTAATATAAATTTGTTCTCCTTCACGTTTTCTAAATTTAAAACATTTTTCAACAAAGTCTGAACATTTGTTCTCCTTCACGTTTTCTGAAATTTAATATAAATTTGTTCTCCTTCGTGTTTTCTAAATTTAAAACATTTTTCAACAAAGTCCGAACATTTGTTCTCCTTCACGTTTTCTGAAATTTAATATTAATTTATTCTCCTTCGCATTTTTGATCAATCAGAGTTATCTCTGCATCATTTACATTATTCCTAATTTCTTGGAAGATCAGATCTCGTAACAGGATTTACTAACATCGTTTGAAAAAGTATGCTAGGTTTCCATTCGGGTTTCAAAACAACGTCTACTTAACTTCCGTAGTTAACTTTGCTTAAATGATTAAAAGAAACATTAAAATTTGATTAATTCTTTTAGCCCTAAATTGATCTCATGCATTTTCTTCTCTTTGTTTTCACTTTTAATTTTCTTTCTCTTTTTCTCTTTTTTTTTCATTTTCTCAATTTGTTATTTTCTCATTTTGTTGCAGGATAAAATGGCCACTTATGAAATGCATAAGATGGCTTCATATAATTATAGATATTTAAAATATATATATGTTATTGAGTTCATGTATTAGGTTTCCTATATATAAATATATGCATATTATTTTATTTTCTTATTTTCATTTGTAATAACATTGAAACCCTAAATCTTTTATTTTGTTTTGGCAAGGCTGTGAGGATAAGGCGGCGGCGCATGGGGGAGACCACAGAGTGGTGGCCGTTGGCAGAGGGAATCCACAGGTGGAAGCACTGTGAGGGGGGTGCAAATAGAGGGGCCACAAAGAGGTGAACTGCAGGAATGGTGATTGGGGGTGGAGCGGAGGTTTGTAGGGAGCAGCGAGCGCTGCAAGGGAGGCTGCGAGGTTATAAAGTAACGGGGGTGTGGGGAGGGGTGCGGAGCCCCCACCCACATCCCATATGATGGGGTGTGGGTGGGGGCTCCGCCCCCCTCCCCACACCCAACACCAATAGTTCGACAGTGGGGGGGGTTTGAACCCCCCCACCATATACCTTAAAATTACCCTCTAAAAATTAACGCGATTGTCAACAAAAAAAATAGTCTCCTCTGTATTTTATTCATTTATTTATATTTTTATATATTGAGTTTCATTCAATATAACATGTATATATATATATATATATACACAGCATTCATAAATTTATTTATTTAAATTTACAGTATGCTATATATATATTATAGCATACTGTAAATTTAAATAAATAAATTTATGAATTCTATATATATATATATATATATATATATATATATATATATATATATATATATATATATATATATATATATATATATATTTACAACATTCATAAATTTTTTTATTTTTTTATTTAAATTTACAGTATGCTATATATATATATATATATTCTTTTTGAACATGGGTATTTATTGCAGTCAATTTTTGTTTGGCAGAAATAAAGAATTCAGTTTATATGTAAATACATTTAATGTATACATTCAAATACTCATAATAAATATAATCTTTTTATTTTCTTTTCAACTACATACAAATTTACTTTATAATTAATAAACAAAGATAAATATATCTATTTCTTTTTTGTTTAACTCAAATCTACTACAAGACAATGAACTCAATTTTCTATCAAATATATACATTTGCATGATTAATATTCACACATCCTCTTTTTTTTAACAAAAAAGAAGGAATAATACAAATAATTTAGATAGTTCAAATCTATAACAACAACTAAATTTCTCTTTCGTCACAATAACAATATGCAATTTTTTTTTTCATGTTTAACACAAAATAAAAACCACAAATTTACTAATGGCCAAAAGCTTAAAATTTACATACAATGAATTATTTTACAAAACAAAATTTTCTTCATTCAACATTTTGAATAATAAACATTTAAACTAACAATTTCTAACTTTCAATACAATAAAAAAATGCCCAACACACAACTTTCGAGAATATAATTTTACAACCAAAAGAGAGAACCATGTTCTCATCTTTGACAACTAACAATGGTAAGATATCCTAAGAAGGCCAAGCTCTCTCTCATGAGCTTTAAGAGTAAAGGAAAATGAAATATGAACTCCAAGCACAAGGAGTTTCTCCAACTTCACATTCAGCTCCATTAAACCTGCATATCACACAAAGGGGAAAGAAAACCACACATCTTGCTCTCCTCCCTACTGTAGACCCGCAAGAGGGTCACCCCCAAGCTAGGGAGGTCATCCACACACCTAGGGTACTCAATTCCACTTCACAACAAGGCACACAACATTCCAAAACACAATATTACACCTATAGATAATCACAACACACGAACTCAACCAAGGTGAGTTCAAAGGGGTAGGGGAGTGGACACACTCAACTCAAGAGTGCCACTCCTACAAAATATCCCAACACAATTTCTCTTATGACCTCAAGCCAACACATTTAACAAATTTTCCAAAGTTTCCATATTTTGGCTCTCAAGCCATGTCTCAAATTACTCAAAATCACATATATTGCCCTCAAGGCTTTCAACATCCCAAAAACAAGGTAATGACCCTGAGGAGGATCACTCCTCTCCTACCCCACACTTGTTGAGCATTTTCTCCCAAGTGGGAGAGGCTCTTACAACACCCTACAAAATTTCCCCACAATAACAAAATACAACTCAAGAAAATATATCACACACATATGCATCATGCAAGCAACTAAAATACAAAGGGAAGGCCTTAGCCTTGAAAACCAACCTTTAAAAGCCCTACTATGGAAGAAAGTTGATGTAGAGCTTCTCCAAATTCTCCTCCAACATAAACCACCAAACTCCCTCTCTCTTTTTCCCCAAAATCAATTTCAAACAATTAAAATTCTCAAAAATTCAACAACTGCTCACCTCCTCCCAAGTGGGATTAAAATAAGCTCAACCCATGAGCTTAGAGGAATGGGGAGGTGACACTTGTCACCTCCTCACTCTTCCTCCCCACTACAAGTATGTCCCAAGGGATGGGTGTTGACACATGTCACTCACCCATCCCCAAGTCTCCCTCACCCCTTACCACTTGTCGTCTCTCCAACATATGGGAGAGAAAGGAGGAGTTAAAGAGGGAAAGGGTGACACATGTGTCCCCTTCCTTTCCTCTCAAGAAGGACCACACAACTCCAAGGGTACTCTCACCAATTGTGAGAGAGACTTGAAGTCAAGTCGTCCACAATTGGTGTGTCTTGGAGTCATCTCCAACCTTGGGAAGTGAAAAGGGATGGGGTTGAGTGTTGGTACCACTCATCCTCTCCCTCCCATGCCTCCAATTTCGTCATTTAACTTCAGTGTTAAGTTAAGGTGACCATATGGAGGTCTACCAAGGGTTACCCATGTCAAAAAGGTCCCTAGACCCATGGGGTATAACCCAGGGTCAAGTTTAGCCTAGTTAGAGCACCTAGGGTCAAGTTAAAACACATGAAAAGGGTCTCCAAAAATTTAAAAATTTAAAATGTAATTCAAAGACTAAATTCTTACAACACAAATTATAATTCAATTAAAAGAGGGTAGACTTAACCCAATTAACCACATGAAAAATTAACATTACAACATTTCATCATACACAGAGTTGATCTTAGTTCCTCGTGGAACTAGATCGACTTCACAAGGGATTACAACATCGAGTGTGGGATGATCTCCAGTATCTGTGGCTGGTTAGAAATACCTACACACTCAATTGCAAGGTTAATTCCACATATCAATATAATAGCCGAGGCAACTTAAAACATACACTCGCATAAAATATCACAAGTTCACATAAGCATATGGGAAGTCACATTACACTTAAGTTCTTGTTATCACCCAGTTTTGCACCCTTGCATGAAGTTGTTAAAGCTCTGCAAACTGAAATAACATGGGATTGATCTCTAAGTGTGGGACTTTGCTAAATGAGATCAAACCTCCGGAGAAGGCCGGCTTCCTTGTCTAGCTATCACTTCAAACTACTGAATTTTGGGGGGAAAAGGGAGAGAGAAAGCTTGTAATGAAAATGAATAAAAGCTTGAAAACATAAAAGGGTGATACACCAGACAGGTTTAAAGAAACTTCCACAGAACTGAAGGATGCACAACACAATCAGAATATTGCAAGTAGGCATACACAGGTTAGATGACTCTAGCAGAGGTGAGAAGCAATATGATTGAGAGGAATACAACATTCACAGACAAACCATATGCAGATTCACACAGAACCAGAAAAATTAGTAAAGAGGTAAAAATAACTTGCATATATTTGGTAGAGAGGCAAGGTTACAGTATATGAAAACTCTGTTTGGAAATAGAAAGACCAGAATGCCAAAAAAATTCCAACCTTTTTTACAAAATTCGAATGCCTATATATAGCATTCCGAAACTATCCTAGGTCGGTTACAAAATTTGCTCTATGAGTTATCATAGAAAAAATATCTCAATCGATGATTGTCCAATTGCATCAGTTATGGCATCGAAATTTAGAACTGGGTGGATGGGGAGATATTTAGAGTCTTTATTGCAGCTGCTTACTCATCGCCAATCTTCAGCCAACGCATCAGTGAGGAGATATTTTGATCATGAATGCGAGCAGCTTCCATACCTGCAGAAATGAATGCAAAAAACTATCTACATCTCGTTCAAGAAGTGCCTGAAATGTCCAGTTGCCCAAAACATGCAACTCCATATCTGAATTTGAAAAAGTGACAAAACTCCTAAAAAAACCCTGCCAAATGAAAGAGGGGACCAAAATATGCAACTTTGCTTCTTACAGCAGGTCAAAAATCGCCAAAATGGAGGAGATACAGGCGGTCAAAGATTTGGTCAACTGCCTGTATATATCGCTTGCATCTTGGCGCCTAAATCGGCATTCAAAAATTCATTATGCAACTCCTTTGTACATACATGGCACTTTGCATATCGGACCCTATATATCCTTTGTACTTTCAAAATTGCATATACAAACAAGCTCCCTTGTATGTGTGGGCCCTACCACTTGTATGTTAGCTTGTATCTGGCCTTGCATCCTTGAAATGTGCAAGCGAACATACAAGCAGAAAAATATATACAAAGTGCCTGCCTTGGTGGACCCCACCATTTGTATCTCCTCCTCTGCATATGCAAAATACAAGCTGCGGACCTCAAAACACCATTAGCTGCATTTCATTGTTCTGCCAGGTCCGGCTTGTATATTTTCTCCTTGTACATTTCTTTGTATATGCAAATATACAAACACCTATACATACAAGGCGGACCTGAAACCTTTATGTGTCGAACTTGATCTTCAATTGAAATCCGCCTTGTATATTTCATTTGTATCTTTGGCTTGTATATGCGCGATATACAAGCCACTGTTCACGAGATCCTTTGTATGTCGAAACATACAATCCTCCTGGTATATGTGCGGGCCCCACCTCTTATATGTTGGCGATATACAAATGCCTTTGTATATTTTCTCCTTGGCACTGTAGCAAATGTACATTTGCACCTTGTATGTTAAACATGCAAACACAATGTACAAACTCATAAACATACAAACAGGGAATCTTTACGGAATATGCCCGCGATGTATCCTTTCATTGTATATTGGCATTTGTATGTTCACTTGTATATTTGAATATACAAGCCCCTACATACATGCAGACCTGATGTACATTCAATGAATATTCTGGGAATCTGTGATGTATATTCCATCCTTGTATCTGCCCTTGCATCCTTCTAGCGAATGTATATTTGCTTGTATGTCAAAAATACAAAGGCAAATATACAAACCTCCCAAACATACAAATGGGGGATCTTTGAGGAATATGCAGTGAACGCACACTAAACCTTGTATGTTTCATTTGCATTTTTGCTTGTATACTTCTTTGTATATTTCACTTGTACATGCGAATATACAATCCAAAAATACATTCCATCCTTGTATATTCGCATACAACCTGATATACAAACCAAGAATATTCTGGGAATCTGCGAAAGATTCTCCCTTTGCACATGCATCACCTTGGCCCGATATACATTCTGAAATGCATAAAAACTCAATTTTTTCTACATTTTCTAAGACCGATGTAGATTTGCAAGCCCGCCAAATGTACATTAAAACTGTCTGTTGACCAAAACCTTGACCATGAATAACTTTTTTATTTGGCCGAATTTTAGGGTGATGTAAAAAGTAAACTTGCCTATTTTTTCAAGCTCTTTCCAATGGTAAGGTTTTTTAGGCAATTTGGCACTTTCATTTTTAGGCAACATTTTTCAAAGGCTTTTCAAGGAAAATACCCGGTGAACTGTTTAGCTCTGGATAGAGGAAAAATGGGTCAACAGTTCTAATTTCTGCATTTCAAACATCCATTCCCAAGATTGAATCACAAAACAATTTTCTATCCACCATCACCCAATTAGTTTTCCCTTATTATAAAGCATCTATCTAAACATCACCCAATTAGTTTTCCCATAATATAAGCATCTATCTAACATCACCCAATTAGTTTTCCCATAATATAAGCATCTATCTAACATCACCCAATTTGTTTTCTCTTAATATAAGCATCTATCTAATATCACCTAATTAGTTTTCCCATAATATAAACATCTATCTAACATCACCCAATTAGTTTTCCCATAACATCATAAAGTCTAATAGTTCAAGAATTCGGGATCAACAGTCCCATAAGTCTAAATGTATCAGCAACAGTAAGGTAAATAGTCACATGAATGGGAATGAAAAAGGTAGGCCTCACATCCTGACTGCGCATAAGGACCATGAAAAAACTTTTTGGTAGGAATTTGATAGTGCAAGGCCATTTCCAATTCTCCAAAATCCATTCCGTGATTTCTTTTCTAGATAGTTTCTACCCTAATGGTCTTCCGATTATCGCCTGATTTTCAAGAATCTCTCTATCTTTTTTTGCCTTATCATCTAGGTTGATTTGGATTTGTTTGCCCGATCCTTTTCTACCTAGGGTTTCTGCGATTGATGCTCCCTTATTCCCATTCGTCCCCCGAATTTTTACAGACCTTCTTTTGCGCGCCATCCATATTATATTTATATTAATATATTATATATTACATTATAATTATTATAACTATAATAATATTTAAATTGACAATATCTATATTTGTATTTATATTTATTATTCATTATTTAAATAAATATATATTATAATAATATTTAAATCATTAATATCCATATTTATATTAATAATTATAAATCACTAGTATAGGGATATGACAACCCTCCCCACTCAAGATTGCTTGTCCTCAAGTAATCACAATGAGTTCTTTCATTACCTTACACGTTTAACATCTACCTTCAGATTGAGACAAAATCGTGGATTTGATCTAGAATGAATATTGCTTTAGTGAAGAGAAAATGATTTGTGACTCCAAGGTTCCATCTTGATCTTTGATTACGTGATTCAATCTTGTAATTGTCATTTTGTAGTTTTATCTTTTGACATATTATTGATCTCAAAATGGAGTTGTCTTTATTATGTCCTCACAAGTTTGTTGTTTTGGCTTTTAAGAGATTGACCCTCTTAGGTTGATATGATACCTTAGTGGTCCTAAATCTCAATTGAATTCTTTAATGACTTTTGGATATCTTTCTTAGATGAAATGCTCTTCCCTTTTTCACCTCATGGTTGAATGGTGGTGAGTGATCTCCTCAAGATGTTAAATATAGAAGTGATCACACCAATTTGTAGATTACATGCATTGCCATTTAATTACATAATAAAATTGAAGTAGACAACAAAGTAGTTCAAGAATGCAAGCAACCAACTCAAGCAAGTAGGCAAGTATCTCAAATAGACAAGCAAGTAGCTCAAGCATGCAAGCAACCAGCTCAAGCAAGTAGGCAAGTAGCTCAAGTAGACAAGAAAGTAGCTCAAGCAGACAAGCAAGTAGCTCAAACATGCAAGAAACTAGCTCAAGCAAGTAGGCAAGTAGCTCAAATAGACAAGCAAGTAGCTCAATCATGCAAGCAACTAGCTCAAGTGAGTAGGCAAGTAGCTCAAGCATGCATGCAACCAGCTCAAGTGAGTAGGCAAGTAGCTCAGGCACGTAGGCAACCAGCTCAAGCAAGTAGGCAAGTAGCTTAAGCATGCAACCAAGTGGCCTGCACCACTAGAAAGACAACATCTTTAACACTCTCATAGTTTTTAAGCATAAAGTAATTATAAGAACACATCTTGTTGAAGATACATGAAGTAACACATCCATACATGTGATACATAAAGTATAAATAGAGTATTTACAAGAAGCTAATAATACATGAGGTATACGTACGAGTACATCAAGTCATAAAGCATACATGTAAGTCGTAAAGTATACACTTAAATACATAAGTCTCATGAATACACAACCTTAGGGTATACACTCGAATACAGATAAGCCACAATGTATACACTTGAATACACATAAGCTACAAAATGTACACTTGAATACACATAAGCCACAAGGTATACACTTGAATACACATAAGCCACAAGGTATACACTTGAATACATTTGAATACAAGTTATACACTTGAATACATAATTCACAAGGTATACACCTGAATACATTTGAATACATATAAGTCATGGAGTATACACTTGAATACAAATACAAGTCATAGAGTATACACTCGAATACACAATCATGAAGTATACACTTGAATACAAAGTCACAGAGTATACAAATACAAGGTCATAGAGTATACACTCAAATACATCGTCATGAAGTATACACTTGAGTACAAAGTCACAGAGTATACAAATACAAGGTCATAGAGTATACACTCAAATACATTATCATGAAGTATGCACTTGAATACAAAGTCACACAGTATGCCAATACAAAGTCATAGAGTATACACTCAAATACAAATACAAAGTCATAGAGTATACATTCGAATACAAATAATAGAGTATACACTCGAATACAAGTACAAGTCATAGAGTATACACTTGAATACAAATCCAAATCATAGAGTATACACTCGAATACAAATACAAGTCATAGAGTATACACTTGAATACAAATACAAGTCATAGAGTATACACTCAAATACAAATACAAGTCATAGAGAATACACCTGAATACAAATACAAGTCATAGAGTATACACTCGAACACAAGTACACTCGAATACATAGTCATGAAGTATACCACCGGACAATTGAGAAGAGGATTCGGTGCATCCCATACTACACCGTGGACCCGTCCACCATCCCAAGGTCACCAAGTATACACATGAGTATGAATCATACACGCAAATACACATAATACACGTAATACACAAAGTATTCACATGAACATATGTTACAAAGCATACACATGGATCACAAAGTAAACCTTTGAATACACTTGAATACACATCAATCACAAAGTATACACTTGAATACATGTAAGGCACACGTAGTATACATAGGATGGCAGGATGACTACTCTGATACCACTTGTAATGTCCCCTTTTAGGAAGTTCAAAATTTCTTAACCTTTTACACAATTTTGACTTGTAAAATACAACATTAGTAACCAATAAATCCTTATAATATCATCATATTGCAATTAGGGTTAGTAACCACATAATCATAATCAATATCAAAGTTTAATTCATATCTGTGTTTCACACTTTCCTTATTCATATCATATAGAGGGTTCCATCATATACCTCGGGAGAGTCATCCATGAGCTTGATCGTTAATCTACTCTATGCCACTCACCCCATATGAGTTGTATATGTTAGGTACTGGTGTAACAAGACTCACTGCCATAGGCCCAAGGGGCTTCATTACTACACTCGGTAATTCTTCACCCACTTGACAGTCACCTACCATTAAGCCATTAATAATATTTAGGTCTACGCTACCTTAGGCCCAAGGGGCTTCATTTCTACACCCGGTAATTCTTCACCTTGTCTTGGCTCAAGGGGTTTCATCACTACACCCATTGATTCTTCACCCTCTTGAGAGTCACCTAGGTGCTAGATCCTAACTGCCCTTCCCTAACTCCACTCCCATGATCGAAGGGTGTGTAGATAGATTAATGGTGAGGCTCTTGGTCTCATCCTGGGTATTCATATTTAGCGTTATATATCATGTCTTATAAGAAATTATCATTTACTATCTCATGATCCCCATGGATCATGAGATGGTACAATTAGCCATATTATTCCTCAATGGGAACTCATTTGTACTCTCTCATACAATAACATTCATCATTCTAACACGATCATGAACGTTCTTATGCCATAAGCATCCCTAGGCTATTATAGGCATTCATATTCTATCGTAATTATGAGTATTTCATATCATTAGGAACATTCTTATCCTATCATTTATAACATTCCCATTATATGTTAGCATTTTATTCATGTATTCTTTCTATGACATCATTCTTATTTTATGATAGCATTTCATTCATATTATTTCTATGATAGCATTCTTTCTATGTTAGCATTTCATTCTCTACATATTCATTTTATGATAACATTCTTATTCTATGTGCATATGTATTCTATTCTATCATTGTTCTAGATGATTAGCATGCTATCTTCATTTATGTATTGTATATCACGATTATTTCGAGGTAAGAATCATACCTCAGTCAATGGAAATTAGAGTGCTTGTGCTGATCAAATGAACATTGGCAACAATGAATGCTTAGAGAAGCTGCGATCTGTTGCACTTATTAATATGCTGGTGATGTCGATTGCTTACTAGATGACTATGATTCGCTGCTGATTGATGATGGAAGATGAGATATTATTCATTGATGGAGTGGTTGTATGATGAAATGATTGCTTGTTCTTTCCTCTTTATGCTCAGAAAACATATATATATATATATATATATATATATATATATATATATATATATATATATATATATATATATATATATATATATATATATATATAATTCATTGCTTATTATTCAGAAATAATATTCTTCCTTGCTTGTTGTTCTAGATATCTCCCTTAGAATATGCATAGATTCTAGAAATCAGAAATATCTTCTATTTTCTATCTTAGTCTTGCTTGTATATTATATTTTCTCATGAAATCAAAATATCTCTTGTTTTATATAAAAACTGTTCATAAATCTGAATATGTGTTTTCCTTGTGATTGCTTGATATTCGAATGCTTGCTTGATAATTGATGGATTGATCATTTCCTTTCAAATGCTTGATTCCACTTTTATCCTTTCATGAAGGAATGTGACTCTTTTAAGCAATTCTTTACTTACACCTCTTCCTCTAAACAAATCAGACCATTTAATAAATTGTTTTGTCTTTATAATTAACTGATGTTGTTAATGCATTATAATCACATAATTCCCAGTCACCTTTCAATAATACTTGATTGCTCTTCTTTAAATATCATATCACATAAACATTTGTCATATGATTTTAACTTTCTTTCATTATATCATCACTGCCTTTTAATCGCTGTTATTTATAAACTTTTGATTGTTTTACCATATAGTAATAGTTTGTTTGTTTATGAGAGTATTGATCGCTGTCCTTTAAGGTAATTACTTTTTATTATAATCACTGATGTCTTTTCTTGTATACGCTGCCTTCACTTTACTATGTTAATACTAATCTACCTTTAATAATCCTTATCTATATGCATCCTAGATCACTTAAAGTGATCGTTGCATTAAACTTGTCTCTTTTATGAGATACAAATATGTATATTAAATATTTATGTTTATATTAATAATAGTTATATTGATAATATTATTATTATTTATATTGATAATTATACTTTATATTATTATATAATAATGATAATATTTAATATTTATATTTATATTAATATATCATATATTATATTTGATAATATATTATATTATAATTAAAATAATATTTAAATTGACAATATCTATATTTGTATTTATATTTATTATTCATTATTTAAATAAATATATATTATAATAATATTTAAATCATTAATATCCATATTTATATTAATAATTATAAATCACTAGTATAGGGATATGACAGCCCTCCCCACTGAAGATTGCTTGTCCTCAAGAAATCACAACGAGTTCTTTCATTACCTTATACGTTTAACGTCTACCTTCATATTGAGACGAAATCATGGATTTGATCTAGAATGAATATTGCTTTAGTGAAAAGAAAATGATTTGTGACTCCAAGGTTCCATCTTGATCTTTGATTACAAGATTTGATCTTGTACTTGTCATCTTGTAGTTTTACCTTTTGACATATTATTGATCTCAGAATGGAGTTGTCTTTATTATTTCCTCACAAGTTTGTTGTTTTGGATTTTAAGAGATTGACCCTCCTAGGTTGATATGATACCTTAGTGGTCCTAAATGTCAATTGAATTCTTTAATGATGTTTTGGATATCTTTCTTAGATGAAATGCTCTTCTCTTTTTCACCTCACGGTTGAATGGTGGTGAGTGATCTCCTCAGAATGTTAAATATAGAAGTGAGTACAGCAATTTGTAGATTACATGCATTGCCATTTAATTACATAATAAAATTGAAGTAGACAACCAAGTAGTTCAAGAACACAAGAAACTAGCTTGAGAAAGTAGGCAAGTAGCTGAAGTAGACAAGCAAGTAGCTCAAGCATGCAAGCAACCAGCTCAAGCAAGTAGGCAAGTAGCTCAAGTAGACAAGCAGGTAGCTCAAGAAGACAAGCAGGTAGCTCAAGCATGCAAGCAACCAACTCAAGCAAGTAGGCAAGTAGCTCAAGTAGACAAGCAAGTAGCTCAAGCATGCAAGCAACTAGCTCAAGCGAGTAGGCAACCAGCTCAAGCGAGTAGGCAAGTAGCTCAGACACGTAGGCAACCAACTCAAGCAGGTAGGCAAGTAGCTTAAGCATGCAACCAAGTAGCCTGAACCACTGGAAAGAGAACATCTTTAACACTCTCATAGTTTTTAAGCATAAAGTAATTATAAGAACACATCTTGTTGAAGATACATGAAGTAACACATCCATACATGTGATACATAAAGTATAAATAGAGTATATACAAGAAGAGAATACGACATGACTTATACGTACGAGTACATCAAGTCACAAAGCATACATGTAAGTCGTAAAGTATACACTTAAATACATAAGTCTCATGAATACACAGCGTCAAGGTATACACTCAAATACAGATAAGCCACAATGTATACACTTGAATACACATAATCTACAAAATATACACTTGAATACACATAAGCCACAAGGTATACACTTGAATACACTCAAATACAAGTTATACACATGAATACACTTGAATTCATAATTCACAAGGTATACACCTGAATAGATTTGAATACATATAAGTCATGGAGTATACACTTGAATACAAATACAAGTCAAAGAGTATACACTCAAATACATAGTCATGAAGTATACACTTGAATACAAAGTCACAGAGTATACAAATACAAGGTCATAGAGTATACACTCAAATACATCGTCATGAAGTATACACTTGAGTACAAAGTCACAGAGTATACAAATACAAGGTCATAGAGTATACACTTGAATACAAATACAAGTCATAGAGTATACAATCAAATACAAATACAAGTCATAGAGAATACACCCGAATACAAATACAAGTCATAGAGTATATACTCGAATACAATTGCAAAGTCAAAGTATATAATCGAATACAAGTAGACTCGAATACATAGTCATAAAGTATACTGCCGGACAATTGGGAAGAGGATTCGGTGCATCCCATACTACACCGTGGACCCGTCCACCATCCCAAGGTCACCAAGTATACACATGAGTATGAAGCTTACACACGAATACACATAATACACGTAATACACAAAGTATTCACATGAACATATGTTACAAAGCATACACATGGGTCACAAAGTAAACCTTTGAATACACATCAATCACAAAGTATACACTTGAATACATGTAAGGCACACGTAGTATACACAGGATAGTAGGATGACTGCTCTAATACCACTTGTAATGTCCCCTTTTAGGAAGTTCAAAATTTCTTAACCTTGCACACAATTTTGACTTGTAAAAGAGAACATTAGTAACCAATCAATCCTTATAATATCATCATATTTCAATTAGGGTTAGTAACCACATAATCATAATCAATATCAAAGTTCGTTTCATATATGTGTTTCACACTTTCCTTATTCATATCATATAGAGGGTTCCATCATATACCTCAGGAGAGTCATCCATGAGCCTTATCATTAATCTACTCTACACCACTCACCCCATATGAGTTGGATATGTGAGGGTGCTGGTGTAACAAGACTCACTACCATAGGCCCAAGGGCTTCATTACTACACCTGGTAATTCTTCACCTTGTCTTGTCTCAAGGGGCTTCATTACTACACCCGATAATTCTTCACCCACTTGAGAGTCACCTACCGTTAAGTCATTAATAATATTTAGGTCTACGCTACCTTAGGCCCAAGGGGCTTCATTACTACACCTGACAATTCTTCACCTTGTCTTGGCTCAAGGGGTTTCATCACTACACCTGGTGATTCTTCACCCTCTTAAGAGTCACCTAGGTGCTAGATCCTAACCGCCCTTCCCTAACTCCACTCCCATGATCGAAGGGTGTGTAGATAGATTAATGGAGAGGCTCTTGTTCTCATCCCGGGTATTCATATTTAGCGTTATATATCATGTCTTATAAGAAATTATCCTTTACTATCTCGTGATCCCCATAGATCATGAGATGGTACAATTAGCCATATTATTCCTCTATTGGAACTCATTTGTACTCTCTCATACAATAACATTCATCATTCTAACACGATCATGAACATTCTTATGCCATAAGCATCCCTAGGCTATTGTAAGCATTCATATTCTATTAGAATTATGAGTATTTCATATCATTAGGAACATTCTTATCCTATCATATATAACATTCCCATTCTATGTTAGCATTTTATTCATATATTATTTCTATAACATTCTTTTTTTATGATAGCATTTCATTCATATTCGTTCTATGATAGCATTCTTTCTATGTTAGCTTTTCATTCTCTACATATTCATTTTATGATAACATTCTTATTCTATGTACATACGTATTCTATTCTATCATTGCTCTAGATGATTAGCATGCTATCTTCTTTTTTGTATTGTATATCATGATCAGTTCGAGGTAAGAATCATACCTTACTCAGTCGATGGAAATTAGAGTGCATGTCCTGATCAAATGTTGGCAACAATGAATGCTTAGAGAAGCTACAATCTGCTATGCTTATTAATATGTTGGTGATGTTGATTGCTTACTAGATGACTATGATTCGTTGTTGATTGATGATGGCAGATGAGATGTTATTCGTTGATGGAATGGATGATTGTTGTATGATGAAATGATTGCTTGTTCTTTCCTCTTTATACTCAGAAAACATATATATAATTCATTTCTTGTTATTCAGAAATAATATTCTTCCTTGCTTGTTGTTCTATATATCTCCCTTAGAATATGCATAGATTCTAGAAATCAAAAATATCTCCTATCCTCCATCTTAGTCTTGCTTGTATATTATATTTGCTCATGAGATTAGAATATCTCTTGTTTTGTATAAGAACTATTCATAAATCCGAATATGTGTTTTCCTTGTGATTGCTTGATATTCGAATGCTTGCTTGATTATTGATGGATTGATCATTTCCTTTCGAATGCTTGATTCCTCTTTCATCCTTTCATGAAGGAATGTGACTCTTTTTAGCAATTCTTTACTTATACCTCTTCCTCTAAACAAATTGCACCATTTCATAAACCATTTTGTCTTTATGATTAATTGTTGCTGTTAATGCATTATAATTGCATAATTCCCAATCACCTTTCAATAATACTTGATCGCTTTTCTTTAAATATCATAATCACATAAATATTTGTCATATGATTTTAACATTCTTTCATTATATCATCACTACCTTTTAATCATTGTTATTTATAAACTTTTGATTGTTTTACCATATAGTAATAGTTTGTTTGTTTATGAGAGTATTGATTGCTATCCTTTAAGGTAATTACTTTTTATTATAATCGTTGATGTCTTTTCTTGTATACGCTGCCTTCACTTTACTATGTTAATACTAATCTACCTTTAATAAGCCTTATCTAGATGCATCCTAGATCACTTAAAGTGATCGCTGCATTAAACTTGTCTCTTTTATGAGATACAAATATGTATATTAAATATTTATGTTTATATTAATAATATTTATATTGATATTATTATTATTATTATTTATATTGATAATTATACTTTATATTATTATATAATAATAATAATATTTAATATTTATATTTATATTAATATATTATATATTTTATTTAATAATATATTATATTATAATTATAATAATATTTAAATTGACAATATCTATATTTGTATTTATATTTATTATTCGTTATTTAAATAAATTAATATTATAATAATATTTAAATCATTAATATCCATATTTATATTAATAATTATAAATCACTAGTATAGGGATATGACAGCTCTTTTTCATATAGATGACCATTTGGTGTCCTATTGCAGTTGTTTTACAGCCACATCTAAATTTAATTCAACAGGAGCAAGAAGATATTGTTGATAGCTTGAGGAGATTTGTCTTCATTGAAAGAAAGAATTCAACACATTGGAGATTTGCAGCTACTATACTTGACGAAGAAGAAAGAAAGGTAGATCTTGTAGTAGGAAGACCAGTGTTGCCCCCTCCTACGTGGGATTAAGCAAATCTAGCTTACAAAGTCTACCAATGGCAAAGAAGGAGAGTCAGACTTGCTGGCCCATTCTTCCAAACATTAGATTCCACAAATAGTGAAGGCTCTTCCTCTACAAATCCTGACATACCAGATCCATCAAGAGAAGCTATGGCTGATAATAATAGTGCGGAAGGCAACGACAACAATGGCAACAATTACAACAGAAGGCATGCACCTCCCTTGCCATGGGGAAATGCTATTGGTCCTCTAGCTCTCACCGACAATTGTGAACTTCCCAAGGGATCAAGAAAGCATTTTCCAAGGTTTCATGGAGATGGAAGCCAGCATCCAGATGAACAGATTTCTGCATTCACTATAGCTTGTGTTGTTTTGAGTGTAGCTCAAGAAGATGTTGCGGTTCGTCTCTTTGCTGAGACTTTGACCGGCAATGCAACAAATTGGTTCAACCATCTAGAGGCTAGTAGTATTCCCAATTGGTAGACTATGAAGGAAAAATTCTTAGCCTGATTCAAGCCAGGTGAAGATAGTCACCTGTTGTTTGTACAACTCTCTAACTCAAAGATGGAATCTCATGAGCCCATGAGAGAATTCATTGCAAGATTTAATCATCTTGTGACAAGGCTTTCAGTTACTTTGAATCCTTCACCTGAGATCTTGTTGAGTAGTTTTATAAATGCCTTGCCATCTGAAATTTCCTTTCTTCTGAAATTAGCTCATGAGACATAATTGACAGATGCCCGAGAACATGCCATTGAGATGGAGGATCACATGATCACTTCAGGAAAGATGAAGGATTCCATCAGGCGTTTGATCTAGAACTCGGTTGATCCACTACTTCAAAAGGTGGTTAATGATGTCACAATAATGAAGAGGAAAATGTCGCAGTAGGGACAACCCCCACAACAATATCAACCACCTCACAGAAGAAATAATTTTCAGTCCTATAATAACAATTACAGGCCAAGATTACCAGCATCCAGATGAACACATTTCTGCATTCACTACGGCTTGTGTTGTTTTGAGTGTAGCTCATGAAGATGTTGTGGTTCATCTCTTTGTTGAGACTTGGATCAGAAATGCAATAGATTGGTTTAATCATCTGAAGGCCAGCAGTATTCCCAATTGGTAGACTATAAGTAAAAAATTCTTGGCCCGATTCAAGCCTGCTGAAGATAGTCACCTGTTGTTTGCACAACTCTCTAACTCAAAGATGGAATCTCATGAGCCCACGAGAGAATTCATTGCAAGATTTAATCATCTTGTGACAAGGCTTTCAATCACTTTGAATCCTTCACCTGAGATCCTATTGAATAGTTTTATAAATGCCTTGCCATCTAAAATTTCTTTCTCAAATCAACTCATGAGACAGAATTGACAGATGTGCAAGAACATGCCATTGAGATGGAGGATCACATGATCGCTTCAAGAAAGATGAAGAAGGTTTCCATTAGGCCTCTAATCCAGAACTTGACTGATCCACTACTTCAAAAGGTGGTTAATGATGTCACAATCATGAAGAGGCAAATGTCGTAGCAGGGACACCCCTCACAACAATATCAACCACCTCATAGAAGAAATAATTTCCAGTCCTATAATAACAATTATAGATTGAGGTTACCAGCACCTTCAGCAAAGCCAGCAGTTGAAGCTCCTCCACCGAGAGCATATTTCTGCTCTTTCCATGAAACCAATGAACACAATGGAGCTACATGCCCAAAAAGTCAAAGAATGAATCAAATCATGGGCTTCGCTGATGTCGGATCCTCAAGTTCAAGAGTTGTTCATCTCGAGATGGATGACCTTGATGGTGACTCTACTACAGGTTTCATTCAATACGAATCCATATTGGAAGAAGAGCATGATAATTTTACCCAATATTCTCTTGCAATGAATCCTGAAAATCACTCCATGCCAATTTTCATTTGTACGCAGTACCTCAAAGTTCAGAAGGAGGAAGAAGAAAAGTTGAAAGCAAAGGAGAAATCTAGAGAGGTTTCCAATTTACCTCATGAGAATGTCAAAGCTAGCATTCCAAATACATCCACAATAAATTTTGATATTGTCGATTCTATGATGAAGACCAAGGTCTAGATTTCTCAACTTGAGTACCTTCAAGATCCCCTGAATCAGCTAGAGAGGATTGTCAAGTACATAAGGAAAGAGACTCCAATCTAGCCTACCCTCCTTGAATCTTCTGCACTAGCAGGAGAGAAGCCTAAGCCATTTTATATATCTCTATACATAGGCTGCTTCAAGTTGAGAAATTGTATCATAGACTCCGGTGCTTCAAACAACTCCATGCCATTGCAAGTGATGAATGCACTAGGACTATCATGCACAAAGACCCAAGGTAAATGTTACTTGAATCAAAATTAGTACCAATGGTTGGATAGTTGAAAGATGCACAAGTAGCCTTGGCGGCCTGCCCCAAGAAAAGAATTATGATGACTATCCTGGTAGCGAACATTCCTACCAACTACAAAATGTTATTAAGTTGAATTTTTTGCAAAGACTTAGGCGAAGAAATTTAGTTAGATTGGTCCTCAATGACCATTCCTGTCAAATGTGGTAAGATCAAGTTAGAACCCAAGCCTAAGTCCCATTTCATAGTAGTAAAGTCTCAAGATCCAAAGGCACAAATTCTATACCAAGAAATAGGTCTTGGCACCTACACGATGATGGCTGAAAATGTCCCACAATCAGAACTTTCTTGTGAATTTGTTAGTACCCTATCACCTTAGTATCAAGAAGTCTACATTTATCTCCATGACAACATCCTTCCATCTAACATATCCTCCATCCAACGTCGCACTTTTATTTGCCGATCCTCATGATTTACCCTCATTGGTGATACCTTATATTGAAAGAGTCTTGATGGTACCCTCTTGATGTGCCTTAACTCAAACAAAGCCCAAACTAACTTGCGAGAGGTACATGAGGGTATCTATGGTGCTCGCTCATGTGGACCTACCCTTGCAAAAAAGATCCTACGAATGGGATACTATTGGTCTACAATGGAAAAGGATGCTCACCAATTGGTCAAGAAGTGTTTACAATGCTAATAGCACAGAGACTTAATTCATGCACCATCACAAGAGTTGCATCCTATCACTACTCCTTGGCCCTTCTCTCAGTGGGGGCTAGATCTTGTAAAAAGTCACCCCTTATCTTCTAATAGCCACAATTTCATTACCACCACCACTGAATATTTTACAAAGTGGGTTGAATCCATCCCCCTCACATATATCACCAACAAGAAAATAACAAAGTTTATCCTCCACTACATCATATGTCGGTATGGTATTCCCTCCACTATTGTCACCGACAATGGTAAACCCTTCAAAAACCAAGATGTGCGTACCCTTTGCCAAAAAATCCATATCCAACAACATTTTTCCACCTCGTACTACCCCCAAAGTAATGGTCAAGTTGAGGCTTCAAATAAAACTATACTTAAAATTCTAAAGAAGACCGTCAATAAAGTTGGTCATGATTGTCACCTCCAACTTAATCCTACCCTATGGGCCTACCACACTAGAATATGTACACCCACTGGATCCACTCCATACTCACTTATCTTTAGATTAGAAGCCATTTTTCCAATTGAGGTCGAGCTCCCCTCTTTAATAATATCTTTGAAAAATTTGATTGATGAGGAGTAATGTATTGCATGACTACAAGAGTTTAAACTTCTAGATGACTGATGCTTGAATGCTTGAATCATTTGCAAGCTTATCAGAATCACCTCTATTGTAGCTACAATAAGAAGATCAAGACCCGTCACTTTGAAGTTGGTGACCTCGTGTTGAAAGAAAATTAGAGAAACTTGCAAGATCAAGACAAAAAAGGTAAATTTGAGCCTAATTGGATAGGACCTTTTGTCATCATTGCCTGCTATGGATTAGGATCTTATCAACTAGAAACACCAAAGATCTATCCTTTGGAAGATCTAATGAACATCATACACCTCAATAAGTTCTATTCTTGACCCATCAGAGTATCCCAAATTGGAAAAAAAAAAAATTAAAATCAAGAAAAAATATTAAAAAAACAAATATATATAATCGAGTTGCAATAAAGTCGTCCAATGGTGAAACCACTTCCATGGTGCCTTTAATAGGTACCATGGTGAAAAATTGTTTACAGGCACCATGTGTAGCGGCCACAACCACCATCTACTAGGTTCTTGTCCATTTCCATATTTCCATTTATCCTTCCATATTCCCTATCCCATCATGGTTTGATTTTGTATATGTTAACATCATTCTCTACATCCATTTACCATCCATTTCCATCATACCATACTGGGAGAAAGTACCTAAACCTACATAAGGATTGGATCTTAGTATGTGCCTTATGGACTTCCATGCAATTCCATATCATACACTACGTATACATTACACATCCCATAATAAACACATTTTCACCTGCCATAATAAAAACCTTTTCATATCATATCCCATCACACACCCATTCCATAAAACGCTTGACACTCAAACAAACAAAAACAACAACCATTTAACACCTAGAGCCTTAACAAAAATCACAAGCATTAGCCCACATTTAGAGACAATAGCCAGCCATATTACCTATTGCCACATCATTCCTTATCATTCCTCATGTCATGCCTTTCCTATGGATATATCATTCCCATAACAGACATCTATCCAACATCATCCAATCTTTGGCAAGAGATATAATGGTTGTGTGACTTGTGTCATCATTTGGTCTTTTGTTTTTTATTTATCTTTTATATCCTCTCATCATGTTTCCTTAAGACCACCTAGATCCATTCATATCTTGGTGTGTTGCAATTAGTAGGGAATGGGGAATAGTGTTTCGCGTGTTTTTTGGCTGTGTCCTTATTTCATTAAGACAACATTAAGACCTTGAGTACGCTGGAACAACTTATGTGTAATTGATATTTCTATCTTCATAGTAGAATTTCCACATAAGACCCTCCAAGGATATTTGAATCTTAATTATAAGGCCAATCATTGTTTGCAGAGTCAAGTCCATTATGCAAGGGATACCAACACATCCTAGTTTTTATACCTTGGTGAAAGGTATCCATTTTCTATATTAAATCTAGGATTGCTCTCTGCATATACCAGCATAATCAAATCACCTATCTACTCCCTACTCATCACCTATCCATCATCATCTATTCTATCGACCCACATTCACCCCCTCATATTAACCATATTCCGCCAACTTACCCATTTTTAGGCATCGTAGCTTCTTCATCTAACATCATCCCCCCCCCCATTAATTTCATCCCATCTAACTAATTTTCCCCATCCCCACATTGAATAGTATCATGACCAAACCAAAAAAAATGCCTACATCATAGTCCGCTACATCCATAAATACACCTGCATAAATATATTAGTACCATATCATCATCATAAGCCTTGTGATCATCATATATATCATCACATAACATAATCATATACATCAACATATGCATTATCCATAATATCAAAAACTATCCATGTATATCCATCACAAATGTTCCATAACACAATCATTGTTGGGAATTAAGGTGTCTCAACCTTGGTAATTCTTTGCATTATTTATGTTTGTATTTATTAATTCATTGCCTATGTTGTAAATAAATTGTAAATTCCATATTGTCATGTTGTGGGATGTGGCACGGTGATGTGTCATCCTACATGGAAGATGACTTGTAATTTTGTCCTCGCATGAGAAGATAGGCGTCCCACTTAGTGGTAAGAGAATTTTGCCATGTGTTGGCATCTTGGATGTTGTGTAAGGGAATGTTGACCAAAACGGTTATGACGGATTCCTATGACGAAATTATGACATGTAAGAGTTAGAAATAGAAAGTTGTAAGATAGGTGAAGACATGCGTCATGAAGCATCTTTGAAAAAGGCATATTTGGGTGCCCCAAGGTGGACTATGACATGTTGTAAGAGAATATGCTATTTATAGCCTGTGTATGATAGATTCTCTTACAGCTGTAAGTTGTAACTGCTATAACAGATTCTATGATGGTCGTAAGAGCATCTGTCATAGCCCATTTTGGAAATAGGCAACCTCTTTGGGATGGGAGTCGTGGACAAGTGTCAGGCACATTCTACAATGTTGACCAAGTGTCCTTAGGTGTGGGTTTTGGGCCATGAGGCCAAGTTGGACGCCCATCTCAAGATAGGACCAATTCTACCTTGTATATTCTATATAAACAAGTGCTTGGAGGAGGAGATGTATTACAGGTTTTACAGGTACTGTTATGCTTCTGGATTGACTCTAGACACGAGTGTTGAAGACCATTGAAGCTTGCATTGCAAGTGTATTGTAAACATTATTCAGTTTTGATAATAGATTGTGCAGGTTTCTGAGTGTGGGGTTTTTCACCCAATAAGGGTTTTCCCCACCGTATATATTTGTCTCTCTTCTTCTGTCTTCTTTCTAGCTCATTTGTATTTCTGCAATATCTCATTTACATATTTCATATTGTTGTTATTGAAAGGATTAATTTGAATTTGTATAGCTCTCCCCTCATTAGATTAGTGTAGGAAGTGATTTCCGCACACCTAGCTTCCTTTCAATCATTTCCATCATACATCATGTGCATACATTATAACCATTAAAAACATCCATAATATCATAAACATCTACACATCTATCATAACCATACATCATATGCATATACATAATTCATAAAAACATATACATCCATACATTGTCTATAAAACATATTTACATCCATACAATCATATAAACATCATAAAATCATAATAAAACCATCTACATAAAGCATAAATCATACATCATAACATCACATAGGCCGCTAATAAAATGCTTCATCTCATACATATACAAAAATAGGCCCATAGGCTCAATACATCAATGTATAACATACAAATGATCCCATAGGCATACATAAATGTCAAATGCTAAGATGAACTCCCCTACCCCGAAGGCAAGGGTGAACTTGGTGGCCCTAATGGACCTGCTAGTGGATCCCATGGTGGTGGTGGCCCCATAACTGAAGGAGTCCCTATCCTAGCTGACCGAGTAGCCCCTGATCGAATTCGTGTCCCAAAACTAGGCTCCCTCTGATTTGCTAGTATTGTCGCCTAATATAAGCTATGATATTACACTACTCTCTTCTCAACTCAAGTTAGATCCCTTTGTGCCTAGGTGTAGTCAGTCCACATCTGATCCATCCCCTACCCTAATAACACATGCTAAGCTAGGTCACGCTCCTATCAGAGTCACACCTCCTAGGCCTCTTCTTGTTGTCTTTGTACAACATCCCTCTCTACAATCATTGCATACCTCTCTTCTCTCAGCCACTGAATCTCCTCGTCATCCCCTCCTGGTACCTATGGATGTATATGTGGTTTTACCTATGCAAGTGCCTATATCTGCACTTGTAACTATGTCATTATCTATGTAAGAGCTTGCACCTAAGTCAATACACTATCACACTTTATAGTAACTTGAGCATGGAGCCCCAACACTCACTCCAACTCTATCTATAAATGTCTCACTCTTCCCACATAGCCTCTATATCCTCCTCCTCCTCCACCACCATCATCTCCACATCTACCTCTGCTTGTGGATCATCTACCTTAGCCTATGCTCCATCCCAACCTACACCCTATTCATCTCCTCTAGCTCCTCCAACTACCACTCCATGTCCAGCAAGATCTAGTCGTTGCCTCATGTGTCACTGAAACACTACCTCTGCAACATGTCCTACCTTCCCTCTCAAGATAGTTAGTCAAACTGAATGATGTGTCACCCACCATGCATCATACTCGGTGTTGTACCCACATCCTTTATAGCTACACCTGGTGGCACCCATCTTATGGGTACTAATGCCTAAAAATCGACCAATGCAAGTGTAGGATCCAATGCCACACCTCACAGCCCAACCTCTTGTGTTCCCCATAGGAAGATAACCTCATGTCGTAGCTAAGGTTGTTTCTCCCTGAACTGCCATAGTACTCACTTTGGCATATCCCTCTCAATGATCTGCTTTGTCCGCCCCATAATATATCAAGTTTTCTATAGATAGGAGAGTTGCTCATCATCCCCCTTTCGTGCCTCGCAAGGCCTCCATGGTCTCCATATCACTGAGTTGAGCTCATACAACACTCTTCTCCAATAGTCCATGTCTCCCATATGCATGTAATGTAGGATCCTAGCATAACACTGAACAAAAGGGAAGCTTGCACCCCTCCCCAGATCTGCAAGAGGTCGCATGACAACAATATGCTTCCACGCCCAAATGTGCAAGAGTGTAACACCACATCTGATGTTTCACGCTCGTTGATACACCACACTATACATATCTCGATACAGGTGAGCCAGAACATAGGGACCCCAGAAAAGCACCTCTCCATCCAGCATCCTCTCCAGCACATCTCCCCAGCCAGTCAAGAAGTACCATGCACATCTCTGAGGAACTAGAATCCCCGAGATCAACTCGGCTAAAAATAGTGGCATCGGGGCATCTACCGCAACCCATGACAAATCCAACTCAGTCCTCACAAAAGAAAGATCATCACATAGGAATACAAGCTCCAGTGCCTCCTCACCTATCGATGTCATATCTCACAAGAGAACTGTGATTAGGGATCTGTAGTATCCCCCATACATCCTCTAGGGTGATACTCATCTTGCCTGTCAGGAGGAGAAAGGCACTCCTCTCACTTTGCCACCTCAATACTAGTGTCATCATCATGGTTGTATGTGCCCAAATATCAAGCATGTATGAAATACACAGCAACCCAATCATTGCTAGCCACTCTCTCTACATCCAAGAATCCCATCATGTATCTCATCATCCAAGGATGCCTCTCCTACGAATCAATCGCTAACGGTTGTGCCTGCACCCATCTAAACCACATCAACCTTTTTGAAATCAAAATTGTCAACCTATTTCCTATAGGTGACCTTTTCCGACAAAGGCGCATCATTTCCTTGCATAGGTGCCTTTTGGACAAAGGTGTACCATTCTCCTATGTAGGCACATTTTTAGACAAAGGCACACCAATCCTTGACAAAGGCGTGCCACAACCACACAGGCACGTTATTTTCCCACATAGGCACTTGTTTATGCAAAGGCACACCAATAGTCTACGCAAGCGTGCCAAAAGAACTCAGGTGCGCCACTTTCCTACAAAGATGCACCTTTATATGAAGGTATGTTGATTCCCAATGTTGACGTTAAAAGTGATGACATAGGTGCGTTGTTGTGACATGAGTGCGCTTCTTGACAAAAGCACATCAAAAATAAACGTTGACGCACCACTGAATGACAAAGGCATGATTTCACCAAAGCATGCCCGCATTTCAACCCATATTTCCTAGACTTTATGATCCCCTAGACCTAGCCTAGCCTACCCAAAAGCCAACAAAGTTAGATACGTACCGATGCACCAGTACCTAGAGCTTTTTGGAAGGTCCTAACTCGCTCACCGCAATGCTCATGTCGAGGAATGCCTGTCATGCCTGCCATCTCTTCTCTCCTCTTCCCTTTATTCTCCAAAAGCTTGTGAGTGCAAATGACTTGAAATGGGCCCCTTTGCCACTATTTATAGGTCCCATAAACCCTAATTTTTCACCCATAGCCCTAATTTGTCACTCCCATCCTTCATTTTAACTCCCTTTCTGTCTATTTTTTTTATTTCAACCTTTTTCTTCCCCCACATCCCATTTTTTAACACTAAACCTTCCTTTTGAGAGTTCACCCAAAAAATATATTTTTTCAAACCAACCTCTCAAGGGGGCATCCCTCATCCCTCCTTCGTCCCTCCTTTAGTTAACTAAGGCAAAATCTAACTTTATTTTATATGACAACACTTCCACTCGGTCGCGATGCCACATCAAAGAGGTGTAAAAGGTAGACACCCAATAATGACATGACCTTCACCACCATTTTTTGGCATCTCCCTAACATCCCTTTCACGCTAACTTAGCCCCCTTCACCATTTAAATTAATTAAATAAATTATTTTATTTAATTAATTTATCTAATTTCCATTATCCCCCATCCTAGATTAATTAAATAAATTTAATTAATTATTTAATTATCCCCTTATCCATAACCCTAAAATTAATTAAATAAATCCTATTTTATTTAATTAATTACCCCTTAGCATAAATTAATTTATTTAATAAATTATTTATTTAATTAATTAAACCTTTACCTTTGTCAACCTTAGTTAATTAAATAAACTCCATTTACTTAATTAACTATTTACTTAATTAACTAACCCATTTCACTAATTTCTTACAACCATGGTTAATTAAATAAACCCTATTTAATTAATCCTAACCCCAATTTAATCCCTCTCTCACAATTAATTAAATAATTCCTATTATTTAATTAATTGTGCCTCCCACATGTCACTATCCTCATCCTCCCACAAATAAACCAAATTTTAAATTCCCTCTATAAAAAGCCAAAAATCAAAAGTCAACTCTTCCTTTCATCCTAGCCCTCCATCTCAAAAGATGCCCTAAGAAGAAATCCTATCCCTCCATTCCACCTCAAAATCTCATTTGACCTCCACACCTCTCATTCCTATTTTTACCTCAGCACCTTTCAATCTCATCCCTTCATCCCATCTCCAATCTATAAATAAACCCTCCTCTTAGCCATTTTCAACACATCATTTCAAGTAGCCACATGCAGTCTAGGTATTTGCTCATTTGCCTTCATAGACCTAGGGTTTATGTTGGTTTTGTGAGAGCAATCCACATTCCATATTATCCTTTTGAGTATAGCTAGGATTGCAGGTGGGTGCATCCTTCCTCAACTCTATCAAGGAGGGGAAATGGCTCAAGGTTGAAGGTATAGTGCTTTATATTGTTTATCTTTTAGTTTATTTACCTTGTCTCATTTTATCACCTTCAATAAGGTATGGTCTCTTGAACATGACACCGTGTGAAGCTGATGTAGGAAGACATGGGTGATTTTTACGCTTGTATTCAATGATGGTTCTTTCCCCAAGGCTACTTTATGATGGCCAAAAGACATATATGCATATTTTCTTTTGCATAAAAAGAGAGGAAAAAAGAGGCTACAAACAAAAATAAGAAGAGAAGGGTTGCAGATTATTGTTGTGCTTTCCTGTGACAAGTTAAGGGCATTTTTATTGTAATTTTCTAGGTTTTCTCCCATATATTATAATATGAAATTGTAATCCTTAAGGAATAATTTAATGTGTAGATTTGGCATATTTTTTAATTTCTCCTATTGTATAAACTTTTGATGATCTTTTGATCCTCATAATCATATTTGTTGATTTTAGTGTTATCTTTGACTAGTTTGACAACTGGAAGGCACTAAATCCCTTGCAAAGCTTTTTAAAGGAATCTTATCAAGGTAATGCATAAAGTTTATGTGTATGTTCATGGATAACTAAGGTATATTTGCGTTGTAATTTTATGTGCTTGTCAGTTTGCATGCATAGAGACTAGCTTATGCATGGGATTGAAAGGTATGCTCTTTATTGTTTCCTTAGTTAAGGTATCTTATGCTAGGTTAAATTCATGTTGTCTTTGTTCTTGAAAACAAAAACTCTATTTCCCTCATTGGATATAGACCCCTGTCTACTTTAAAATCAACCTCCCATCACACCAACACACTTGGAGTAACAAAAATCAATCTTTTAACTTGTAACACAGTGTTAACATTCCTACCAACATTATTCAAAGTTTGCAATTTCTATGAGATTTATTTTAAAGGGGGGTGTGCTTTGTTGTTCTCTTTACCTTCATATATAAGTGTATATTTAAAGGTGAATATAATTAGGGGTTAATAAGGTAATATATTTAGGCTAGATACATTGTTTTGCATCTACTTAATTAAGGTTTGAAACCCTTGTATCATCAAACTAGCATATAGGTGCTTAGTGACAATCAAATTGATATTTCCTATGCAATGAGTATGGTTTGTTCTAGGGTTTATTTGCATGTCATTTTTCTTTTACTGTCATTAAGGTAACACCTTAGGGAATACCCCACTTACCCTAGCAAAGCCTAAAGCAAAAGAAGGAATTAGCCATCCTTATCCATTGGTCCATTGTTGTCCCTACCTAATCATAAGCTAAAGACTATTTGCTTTGATTTTGACACCTCTCAAGATCTCAAGAATAGCCTAGCTTTAGGGATTTGGGAACCTACAAATTTGAGCACCAACAAGTTGATTGAAGTGGTACATGAGAGGCTACTCCAAGCACTCGAGGCCTTGCATGCAAATCATACGTAGTCTCAAGAGGAGCACATAGAGTCAAAGAATAGAGAGTGCTCTAGGATCCCTCTATGATATACAATGGAACATGTGGATAAGATATGATTGGAATATGTACAAAGAGAGACACTACCTCAAGCATGACCACAGTCGAAGGTTAGAGACATCATTGGAGGGAAATGTGACTTAGGGGACCACATTAGTGAAAGGAAGCAAGGTACGTGAAAATAACTTCCTACACTGATCTAATGAGGAAAGATAGTGCAAATTTCTTTTAACCAATTACAGATAAAGATACACATTAACAGAAAAGGTAACAACAACAAATGCAAAATACCAATGCACACAACACAAGATATATGTGGGGAAAACCCTTTTGGGTGAAAACCCCCACACTCCTAAACTTGCACAATTTATTATCAAATCTGAATGAGATTACAACACACTTGCAATGCAAGTTCTTCTAGGATTTCACCAATGTTGATTACTAAAGTAAATTCGATAGCATAATAGTACCTACACATTACCATACCATTCCAACTCCAAGCACCTGTATTTATAGCGAGATACAAGCATGAAAGAAGCTTCTAGAGTAAGCAATAAGAGATGGGCGTCCAAATCCATGTGGCACACTTTTCAAACACATGTTTGACTCCTGTGACACTTGTACAAGATTCCCCTACACCTTTACAACCCTCCATACTTGGGCACCCCAAATTTGCCCAAAATAGGTATTGATAGATGCTCTTACATCGTCATAAAATATGTCATCTATGACACCACTTACAGTTGTAAGTGAATCTGTCATAACTGACTATTAATAAAGATTCTATTACAACTTGTCATATCCCAAACTTGGGCACCCCAAAATGGGCTGAGTCAAAGATGCCTCTTACAATGTCATACATGAAAATGACACTTGTCTCATCCCTTATATTTTTGGTTCTTATAATGTCATAGAATCCATCATAACTTACGCGTCATAGAATTTATCATAAATCCTTAGACATGACCACAAGGTGCCGACACGTGGAAAAAACATACCAAGGCAACATGGGATGCCTACCTCCTCATATGAGGACACAATTACATCTAGTCACCTTCCATGTAGGATGACACTTCACTGTGCCAACTCCCACAAAGTGACAAAATAAATTTTAGACGTTTAATTACAATAGCAGGTTGAAAATAAATAAATAATTAAATACCAACATTAGGAATTTGCAAAGGTTGAGACACCTTAGTTCCCAACATTTTCCCACTTGTCGAACACCTTGCAAGAGCCAATAGAAAAAGTAAATTAACTGCTAGGGGCCAAGAGGCCCATAGACTCCGAACACCATTTGAACTTCTCTGTCCTCATAGGCTTTGTCAATGAATTTGCAACACTCATCCAAGTGTCAACTTTCTCAAGTTTCACCTTACCATCTTCCACCATGTCATGGACAAAATGAAACTAAACATCAATATGCTTTTTTCTAGCATGGAATGTTGGGTTCTTTGCCAAACAAATGGCACTCTAACTGTCATAATAGATAGTAATCATCCCTGCATCAAGCCCAATATCAAAACACAATCTCTTAAGCCAAATGGATTCCTTACAAGCATGAGTTACTTCCATGTACTTTTCTTTAGTAGTGGACAAAGTGACGATAGCTTGTCACTTACTCATCCAACTAATGGCACCACCAAACAAAGTGAAAACATAAGCACTAGTGGATCTTTTGCTGTCTGTATCTCCAGTCCAATCAAAATCCACATATCCACGAATACAAATAGAATGTCGAGGTCCTATAGGATAACCATGATAACATAGGGAATACTTGGAAGTACCCTGCAAATATTTGAACACTGTTTTCACCACATCTCAATGAACCCATCTAGGATTAGCCATAAACTAACAAAGGACTTCCACTACTTGGGCAATGTCTGGTCTTGTATAGACCATAGCATACATCAAGTTGCCAACCACACTAGCATAAGGAACTCTACTCATATCCTCCATCTCAGAAGGAGACTTTGGATAATCTTCAACAGATACCTTTGTCCCCATCATAACAGGAACAGTCAATGGTCTGCAATCTACCATGTTGAATCTCTCCAACATAGTATTCACATACTTACTCTAGCTTAACCAAAGTTTTATGTTAGCTCTATCTCTTTTGATTTATATTCCCAAGATGTACCTGGTTACCCCTAGATTTTTCATCTCAAACTGTGCTGAAAGCTGAGGCTTCAAATCATAAATCAAATTCTTACCATTCCCAATGAACAACAAATCATCAACATATAATGCAATAATGAGAATGTGATCATTATCCATTTTATAATAAGCACAATGATCCAATTTTGATCTCATAAATCCCAAACTCAACACAAAGGCATTAAATTTTTGGTACCACATCCTAGGAGATTGCTTCAAACCATACAAAGAATTTTTTAACTTGCAAACTAGATTTTCTTTACCTTTAACCACATAGTGCTCAGGTTGTGACATATAGATTTCTTCCTCCAAATCACCATGAAGGAAAGTTGTCCTCACATCCATCTATTCAATTTCCCAATCATATGCAATAGCAAGTGCTAACAAGAACCTGATAGATGTCAACTTTGCAACAGGAGAGAAAATCTCACCATAATCTATTCCTTCCACCTGTGAATACCCCTTCACGACCAACCTTGCCTTATACTTCTCAATATTGCCATCAGGACCGAATTTCTTCTTGAACACCCATTTGCAACCAACATGTTTGCATCCTTCAGGTAAGGGCACTAGATCCTATGTTTTGTTTTTCTCTAATGCAATCATTTCTTCATTCATGGCTTCTTTCTAGGAATCTACATTTGACATACCCATAGCCTCTTTTACAGTCCTAGGCTCATCAGTGTTAGCAATCAAGGCAAAAATGTAACTAAAATCATGCAATGAATAACCAAACTTTTAGGTTATCGCCTCATGCACGTGGACCTCCTCAATAGTTGAGGTTGAGGTTCTTCATCTTATTCTGAACTGTCAGAGCTACTAGATCTCTCCTCATCATCAATTCTAACATATGTTTTTGATTCAAATTTCTTAGGGGTGGATGGAAGTTGAACCACATCCTCTTTCTTCTCTTCTTTCTTTGGCTATAGTTCAACAAAAGAAGGACTGAGCTCTCTAAAGATCACACTTCTAATATACAAAACTCTCTCAGCCACTGGATCCCAAAGCTTCTACCCTTTCACACCGATGCCATAACCGATTAAGGTACATTTCACTGCCTTGTTCTCCAACTTAGACCTTTTCTCCTTAGGCACATGTGCATATGCCTCACAACCAAATAGTCAAATATGTCTCAATGAAGGATTTTTACTAGACCACACCTCCATATGTGTCTTATCAGCAAGCGTCGATGTTGGAGACCTGTTAACCAAGTAACAAGTAGTAGCAATAGATTCAACCCAAAAAAATTGTTCAAGGCCAACTCCACTTAGCATACTTTTAGCCCTCTCCATGAACATTTTGTTCATCCTCTCTGCAACTCCATTCTGTTGAGGGGTATGCGGAGTTGTCTTGTGCCTCTCAATGCCTTGTTCTTTATAGAACTTATCAAAATCTATTGAACAAAACTCACCACCGTTGTCAGTTCTCAAATGCTTAATATTTCTATCCTTTTGATTCTCTACAAAAGCTTTGAACTATTTGAATCTTGCAAAGACTTCAGATTTACTTCTAAGGAAATACGCCCATGTCCTTCTACTATAGTCATAAATGAATGAAACAAAGTACACAAATTTTGAAATCAAGCAAACATTAACAGGACCAAATACATCAGAATGAATCAAGTCCAACAGCTCAGAAGATTTGTGAGAACTAGAATAAAACTGAACATGGTTTTGCTTTCCATAAATGCAATGTTTGTAAAAATTGAAATCAAGGTTACAATCATTCATACGCTCGACGAGGTTTTTATTTTACAGGGTCCTCAAACCCTTTTCTCCAATGTGACCAATCCTTTGGTGCCATAACATTGTCTTCTCAGCTGGAAGTTTCATCTCCATAGAATGAGCACCCTTAGGTGCCTAGAAAGCACGACCATCGGAAGTAGATGCAACACACTTCTTCGTTGCTGGTTCCAATGGTGAGGATGAAGAATTTGAAGTTATCTTCTTTGAAACAGAGGCATTATTGCACTAAACTGTGCATGCATCAAGCTAAAACAAAGTGTCAATCCAAACACCCTTAGCTAGCACCATATCTCCTTTAGTCATCTTGCATCCTCCATTTGAGATTTAAACAACCTGCACACCCACATTATTCAACTTATAGATAATAATTTTCATGCCAAACCAAGGATATGCAGAACACCATTGATCCCCTTCACTCATCCATCAGGGAATTGAATCAAGACTCTTCCATGGCCAACAATCTGTAGGTGAGAGTCATCACCCAAGTACACCTTCCCATCATCATATTCTTCATACTTTGACAACCAACCTCGATGCAAGGTCATGTGAAAACATGCACTAGAGTCGATAAGCCACACATCTTCTGATGTATGCATTGGCAAGGCAGGGACAAATGCTTCTCCATCATCCTGAGAGGACTTGTCAGAATCCAAATCATAGTTCTTTTTCTTCTTTTTCTCCTCCTTGCACTCCTTGTGGAAATGCCCAGGTTTTCCATAGTTCCAACATAAGGCCTTGGACTTTCCAGGAGACTTCGATTTCCCACGGTATTTGGATCTTCCTTTTTCTTCTTTCCTCTTATCCTTTTCTTTCCTTTCTCTTTTGATCTACCACAAACCACAAGAGCCTCCTTAGCCAATTCGAAAGACTTTCTTCACATCTCTTCAAACAACAATGAAGAAACCACATCATCCATCTTGAAGGTGGTAGTGGTACTCCCAATGGCCATAACAAGGTGATCCCATGAATCTGGCAAGGAATATAGTAATGTCATACATCGATCCTCCTCCTCCATCTTCACACAAATAGAGGTCAACTAGGAAACAAGATTATTGAATGTATTTAGATGATTGTCAATAGATCCTCCATCTTCCATCCTCAAAGAATACAATTTCTTTCGCAAGAATAGCTTGTTCACCAGGGGTTTAACCAACTAAACATCTCTAAGTTTCTTCCAAAGATCTTTTGCAGTCTTCTCTTCATGGATATTCAGAGGCACTGAATCAACCAAATAGAGTCTTATCAGACCCTTAGCCTTCTGATCCATCAGATCCCAGTCTTCTTGTTTCATGCTCGATGGAATGGATCTAGATACTATGAGCTATAAATCTCTATCCACCAATAAGTCCTCCATCTTGAGTTTCCACAACTCAAACTTGCCTCCATTAAACTTATATATGTTAAACCTCCCAGATGTTCTCACCATCTCTTTCTTGCAACAAATATTCCTTTGCACAAGCTCCCACTCAAACTAAGATCAGCTTAAAAACCCTCTACCTCACAACTAGGACCAAAACTGGACAGGCTCTGATTCCAACTGAAAGGAAGCAAGGTATGCGAAAACAACTTCCTACACTGATCTAATGAGGAAAGACAATTCAAATTTCTTTTAACCAGTTATAGATTAAGATACACAGTAACATAAAAGGTAACGAAAACAACAAATGCCAAACACCAATGCACACGACACAAGATATACATGGGGAAAACCCTTTCGGGTGAAAAACCCCACACTCCTAAACCTGCACAATGTATAATCAAATCTGAATGAGATTACAACACACTTGCAATGCAAGTTCTTCCAAGAGTTCACCGATGTTGATTACTAGAGTAAATCTGACAGCATAACGATACCTACACATTACCATACCACTCCAACTCCAAGCACCTTTATTTATAATGAGATATAAGTATGAAGGAAGCTTCTAGAGAAAGCAATAAAATATGGGCATCCAAATCCATGTGGAACACTTTTCAAACACATGTTTGACTCCTGTGACACTTGTACAAGATTCCCTTACACCTCTTATAACCCTCCATACGTGGGCACCCAAAATATGCCCAAAATAGGTATGATAGATGCTATCACATTGTCATAAAATCTGTCATATATGACACTACTTATAGTTGTAAGAGAATCTATCATAACTGACTATTAATAGAGATTCTCTTACAAATTATCATATCCCAAACTTGGGTGCCTCAAAATGGGATGTCAAAGATGCCTCTTATAGTGTCATACATGTAAGTGACACTTGTCTCATCCCTTCTATTTCTGGCTCTTACAATGTCATAGAACCCGTCATAACTTACGCGCCATAGAATTTGTCATAAATTCTTACACATGACCACAAGGTGCTGACACATGGGAAAAACATGCCAAGTCAACATGGGACTCCTACCTCCTCATATGAGGACAAAATTACATCTAGTCACCTTCCATGTAGGATGACACTTCACTGTGCCAACTCCCACAAAGTGACAAAATAAATTTTACATGTTTAATTACAACAGTAGGCTGAAAATAAATAAATAATTAAATACCAACATTAGGAATTTTCAAAGATTGAGACATCTTAATTCCCAACAATTAGGGATTTCTTAAAATAACAAACCATTGACCTTTTCCAATTCTATCGATGGAGCAAAGGTAGAGGCATAGTTTTTTATTCTCACCAAGTGCTTTGGGTTATGCTCATATAACAGTAAGCTAAAGGTATAGTTTTTTGTTCATTTTCTATGTGGTACTACTTTTATTTGGTGGTGCCAAGAGGAGCAAAAACATTGCTTCAACCAAGAGACATTAACTTGGGATCTCTTTGTTGAGTGGTTCAAGGCTCAGTACTTATCAAAACATTTCTATCAACATGGATTGATGAATTCCATGATCTACAATAGAGAGGATTTATAGTTACTCAATATGAGAACCATTTCTTGGAGTTACTTTAGTACATGGATTAAATTCATGACAAGAAGATTCTTGTCAGTAGGTTCATCAGGGGCTTGAAATCTAAGATAGCAAGACTAGTGTGCATGATTACTCTAGAGACCTTAAAGGTAATCAATGAGAAGGCACATTTTTATAACAAAATAGGAGAATCTCAAGAGGCCTTAGAGTTAGCACACAACTTTGTATACAATCACAGGAGTCTATATCTCAAGGATCACAACCCCCATGTAGAAGAGGTTTTTTATTTAGTACTAACACCTTCTAAACCTCCCTAGAAATAATAGCCTTAAAGAGTTAGGCCATGATAGGGTTCATATAGTGGACTACCTAGAGCATAGAATTCATATGGCTTGTGTAGGGATCATAGAGACTATATATAAAATGTGGGCCTGACCCATTCATAGCAATTCTTCGAAGGAAGATAGGCTAGTTCTAGAGCAAGATGGATTTTTAGTAATCTAACAAGACCTGACTAACACAAGATTATATGAGGTTGCTTTATTTGTTTGTGGTGATGTGGATCACCTTCCTAGAGAATGCACTCATGGATTTAAAGCCACATTGTACATAGAGTAAGAGGTTTCAAGTAGATTGTTGGAGACATTGACATGTCTCCAATGATTTTTATAGACTTCAAACAAATAACCCTAATTTTTAGTTAAATGTGATTGAGGAGTCCTTATGTTAGAGTCAAATAAATAATCTAAATATATCATGTATTTGGTAATGTTGTTTGTTTTTAAATTGATTACTTCATTCTCGTAGAATTCTTTTTTGTTACCCTCATCAATTATTTATGCGTCAAAAGCAAGTGAATTTATTAGAAATTAAAAAAAAATGTTTATCATCTTCAAATTTTACAGTTTTTCCACATTATCAAATAATATAGGACATGAAACCAATTCATCTAAAAATTTATTTAACTTAATGTTTTCCAGAGTTTACAAACTTGTTGAGACAACCAATGCATCAATGATTTTATTTTGACTTCTTGGGACGGTTCAAATATTCAATACCTCAAAGGATTCGATCAAATCCCAAACCATGTACTTATACTACTTCAATATTTTATAATTGCTTTTATAAGTAATTTTGAGCTTTTAATACCAATTCAAAATCATCAAAATATTGTAATGCCTTCGCCTTTTTTTTAATAAAACTATAACCCATGTTAGAACAATTCATATTTTGCAACATAATTTTGAAGTACGATGGAGCGCGAAGGGCAGAGGAATGAGGCACAAAATAGCGAGGAGCATAGGAGTGAGGCACAGAAAGAGAGGGGTGATGACAAATAGGAGAGACATGATGAGTGAAGAATCCAGAGCCAGAATAGTTGGGGCAAGGAACTGGATCGAGTGGAACCAATGGAAGCCTTCAGGGTTAAAATCAACAATGATTCGAGTGCGTATGGTGATTCTAGAACATGAGCCTAGAACAAACACTACAAGTGGCAATGCGTGTGGGAGAATGGGGTGTGGGTTGATAAATGTCACCCTCATTATGCTGGGAGACAGATGGGAGATAGCCACAAACAAGACCACTGGGACAGGGCAAGAACCGGAGCAGAACGAAGGCCGTATCAATCAAGGAGGAATGGAAGATTGGAACCCCCTTGGATTAGATCATATCGATCAGTCTGTGCCCCAAAAAATTGAGGAAGAAGGGGAAGGGATGAATACCTAGGGAAGCGAAATATCCATCGAAGAAGGCTGAATGGGTGGTTCGGGCAAAAGCATAACATTGATAATATCAAGCAATGGCGTCTAGCGGATCTGTGTGAGGAGGGGCAAACAAGGATAAAGGAAGCTGATAAGGGTAAAGGAAAGAGGACGAAGGAAGTAGACACCTCAAGACAAGGAACCATAGAAAATAGTAAGTCCCTAATAAGTAAACATACAATTTCTATTAAGGTCGATACAATCAATCAAACTAGGGATTTACTTCAAGATAGAGGTTTATTTATCAAATGGGGAGGGGGTAGTCGAAGAGTCAGGATAAGATTAATAAGTAGAGCATGGAAACCTAGGGGAATAAAATTGTAGTTAGGGCTTTGAGAAACAATTTCCATCTAGTTACCTTCCCCTCAAAAGAGAAGAGGAATAAGGCAATCAGGTCAAGGCCATACTTTATGGGGGGATCACAAATGCACCTTTTGGACTGGAGACCTAATTTTGACCTTGGGAAGCAGGAAATAGAAGAGAGTTCCATCTGATTTTGATTATACAACCTCCCCTCAGAATACTGGGAAGAAGAAATACTCAAGACAATCAGAAGATAATTAGGGAAGTTTAAATTCCTAGATAAAATCTAGGAGGACATATTGAAGGGTACATACTTTAGACTCTGCGTTACAACTAAGCAGGGGGTAGGGCTACCATCTGAAGTAAATTTAGAATCAGTAGATGGAGGTTGGAGGCAGGAAGTGGTAAGGGAGGATAGCTTGAGCTTATGTCCTAACTGTAAATTGGTAGATCATGGAAGGGAGAGCTGTTTAGCCTGAATCATAGTGAATGGTCTCAATATGTATGAGGAGGGGAAGGAAAATGGGACAAATAATTTGGGGGGCATTCCGATGGGATTGCCACTTACAGACATGAAAAGGAATTAGTGGACTCTATTTGGTATCAGGACACAGAAAGATGTGAAGATGGGAAGGAAGGTAGACTTGTGCTAGCATCGTAGGGGAGGAACAACATTTAGTAGGACCAAAGGGCCCCATTAGAAAAGGCAACTATCCCGTTCAAGGATGAGAAGACGATGGATGGCTTCCCACATTTAATAGAAATCCAGGGTGGGATCATGTATGATGAAAGGGCAAAGGCAAGGTAGCTGGAATTAAGAGAGGAGGAGCCAGAGAGGATGGAAGAGGTGGAGGATAGTGTATTTCAGGAGCAGGGGAATCCACACTCAGATTCAGATGTGGAGGGAAGCTATGAGGAGTACTAGGTTGGCATTTTAGAGGAAAGGGGTATTGAGCAAATACAATTGGGTAGGAAGACACCCAGGATTAGGTCTGCCAACCAAAGAGGGCGTAAGACCAATAAAGAAAAGTTAGCCTTGGCAGGGATTGCTACAGGGCAGACCAAAATAAGCCAAACAATCTTGAGAAATGGGAAGAAATTGCCCCTTCCTGAGGAGCCATGAAGGTAATTAGTTGGAATGATAAGGGCTTAAATGCCCCTAGCAAGTGGTGTCTCTTTAGGTGCTAGATAGATACTAGTAAACCAAACATAGTATTTGTCTAAGAAACTAAATGGAGTAGGGAGGAGCAGGGTAATAAAATGAGATTTTGGAAGGGCTCGGAAGGGGTTTTGTGGAATCAGAGGGAGATTTTGGTGGATTGGGTATAATTTGGAACCCAAGTAAAATAAGTTGTTCATTCATGGTAGCCAATCAGAACTAGATGGTAGTTTTGGTGAGGTTCTTTCAGAATAATGAGGAGGTTAAGTTGATTAATGTGTATGGACCAGTGGCTACAACAGCAAAAAGAAATGTCTGGGGAATGCTTACGGCCTTTCTAAATTAGTATAAAGAGGACCGAATCCTGATAGGTGGGGATTTTAATGCCACATTGAGTAATTCAGAGAAGCAGGGTGGAATGAGAATTGTGACCAGCCCATGCAATAGGACTTTCAGGAGTTTGTGGATAATAATGAGCTAAGGGAGATTTAGACCAAAAATGGGGTGTTTATGTGGAAAAAAATAAAAGGATGGGTCACACTGGAATCTCAGAAAAAATTGGATAGATTCCTGATGTATGGGGATTGGTCTCAGATAGCTAACCTGTTGGAAGCTGTGATATTACCCTTTAGTGGATCAGATCATTTCTCGATTTAGTTGATAATAATGCAGGATAAGTTTAAGGGGGGTTCTCCTTTTCAATTTGAGAAAATGTGGTTGTGGGACCCCGATTTGCTGGGATTGATTTCACAGTGGTGGAGAGAAATCTGGGTAGGCAACCAATCATACCTGTTTTCCTTTTAGAAAAAGCTCTCTTGGATTAAATCCAAATTGCGAATATGGAATAAGGAGCATTTTAAAAATATTTTTGAAGAAAGCGGCAAGATAGAAATGGAGCTCAGGGAACTCCATGAGAAAATAATAGAAAGAGGCATGGGCCCGGAGGAGTATATGAAGGAAAAAGAGTTAAAGAACAAGCAAATGGAAATTTTGGCTAGAATAGAATGCCACTAGAGACAAAAATTGAGGGAATTATGGTTACAAGAGGGGGACAGGAACATAAAATATTTTCACAATACGGCTTTAGTTAATAGAAGCAGAAATAGGATTAGCAAATTAGAGAGGGAGGAGAGCTCGGTGGTCAGGAGCGAGGAGGAGATTAATCAGGAAGCTGTTAGGTATTTTGAAGCTCTTTTTACTCGAGATGATCAACATCTTGGAGCCGAAAGGAATGATCTTTTGGGGGGAATTCCAGCCATAATAACAAAAGAGGAAAATAAGGAGCTATTCAAGGCAATTAGTATGGAAGAGGTCAAGAAGGCTACTTTTCAATTAAGCTCAGACAAGGCCTCGGGGTCGGATGGCTTCCCCGCCCTCTTCTTCCAAAAATCTTGGGAGATAATCAAGGAGGATATGGTAAAGGCAGTGGAGGAATCAAGGAGAAAAATGACTATGTTAGGGGTGTTTAATCATACCTTCATTGCACTCATTCCCAAAAAGAAAGAGGCCAAAAGTATGGGGGATTATAGACCGATCTCCTTATGCAACACATTCTACAAAATAGTAACAAAAGTAATAGAAAATAGGCTCAAGGTGGTGATAGATAAGGTTATTTCTAAAGAACAGAGTGGTTTCATTCCGGTCAGGTCTATAGTGGAAGGCATGATAGTGGCACATGAAACCATACATACAGCCAGGAAAATCATGCTACCAAGAATGATAATAAAGTTAGACATCCTAAAGGCATATGATCGTGTGGATAGACAATTTCTGGCAGAAGTTTTGATTAGATTTGGTTTTGATAGTAAATGGGTAGAGTGGATAAAGAGCTGCATAGATGCTCCAAGATTTTTAATTTTGGTCAATGGGGTAGCTCAAGGGTTCTTCAGTTCTTCGCGAAGCATAAGGTAGAGGGACCCTTTATCCCCCTTCCTGTTCATTATTATGGCAAAGGCATTAGGTTGGAGAATTTTCTAGGCTAGGTTGGAAGGCTCCTGGAAAGGAATTGAAGCAGCTCTAGGGGTAGGGCTGAGTACTCATCAACAATTTTTCGATGACACCATTCTATTCAGGCAAGCCACAAGAACAGAGGCTAGGAGAATCAAGGACCTACTGGATGAGTATAGCAAAGCCTTGGGATAAGAAGTCAATTTGAGAAAGTTAGAAGTTTACTTTCTGAATGTGCAACTCAGCTCATACCGGGATTTAATTAGAATCTTGGGAGTGAGAATGGCCAGCTTCCCAAGGAAATTTCTAGGTTTGCCTTTGTTTGCAGGGGCCAATACGAAGAGCTTCTGGGACAAACTCATAGACAACTATCAAAAGAGGATGGAATTATGGAAGAGAAAATGGCTTATGTCTGCTGGGAGGTTAGTCATGATAAGGGTAGTTTTGGCCGTAATTCCAGTCTACTCAATGTCCTGTATGAAGTTTCCCGCTAGCATAGAAGACCAACTCAATAACATTATGCGTAAGTTCTTTTGGAATGGGCTGAATGACATGAATAAGATTCATTTGCTAGCATGGGATAAAATGTGCAAGTTGTAGCAGGGGGCGATGCTAGAATCAGGCAACTGAAGATTATGAACCTGGCAATGGGGGTGAAATTGGCATGGTTGATGTACAGGGCAATCAAAAATAGGTTAGAATTATGAGGAAAAAGTATTTGGACTTGGAAGACTCGATCAGTATAGTTAAAACTTTGGATCCTCCAAGGGGCTTCACCATTTGGAATTTCATCTGGGAGAGCAGAGACATTATAACTAAGCATGTCACGTGGGAGGTGCACAATGGTCAGAAGGTTTCTTTTTGGCAAGATTCTTGGGATGGACATTCTAAACTAAGTGATACCCCTCAAGTGGAAGAAATTTGAGAAGAAACAATCAGAATGTGGAGCTCCAGAGTGTGCGACTACGGTTACAAGGATAGTATGGCTAGTGTGGGTCGATGGGTATGGAAGGACCCCAATGAGCTCAACGCTCCTGAGGCTCAACAAATCACCCTTAGCAATATTCTATGGGAGAGAACTTTACTGGATATAGAAGGAGATGATGTGTTGAGGTGGGCCGCATCAGCGGATGGAGAGTATAAGATCAAAATTGGTTACATGATCAAAGGGAGGGAAGAGTCAGTGCAACAGTGGCTGAAATCTCTCTTTTGGGGTAAGGATGTCCTGCCAAAGGCAGGGGTATTTCTCTGGCTCGCCACTCAGAACAAAATCCTAAGACAAGACAGATTGGAGATGTTGGGCTTCAAGGGACCTAAAAGATGTATTCTCTACAAAAGGAACCCAGAGAACATGGATCATCTTCTATTGTTGTGTCTGTATTCTAAACATTGCTAGAAATATGTATTAGGGCTTCTCAGTTTCCAGGCCCCCTTTTCCCAAAATTTGCGTGAGTGGATGATTACCTAGCCAGGGAAGAATAACAAAGGTGTTTTTAGTAGCATCTGGCAAATCGTGCCTTGCATGGTTTGCTGGGAACTATGGAAAGAAAGGAACATGAGAACGTTTAAGGATCAAGCTATGGGTAGGGAAATTTTGGTAAGGAAAATCGAGGGGGCAATAATTGAGTTCGTCAACATGACAACCAAAAGGAAATCTATTTCAAAGAACATCTTCACCAACAGGGATGTAGAGCTTACAAATAGATTCGTGGGGTTGAGCATCCCCTCAATGGCAGTCTCTGGTAGCACAGGGCAGAAAGCTAAAATTTGAAGGAGGACAATATGGCAAAAACCAAAAAAGGGCTGGATCAAGGTAACTTTGATGGAGCCTCCATTAGAAACTTGGGTTTGGCAAGAATTGGTTGTGTAGCCAGGAATTCAGAAGGTGAAGTGATAGAATAAAGAGCAGTATCCATTGGACAGGCTACCAACAATGTTGTTGAGTTCAGAGTTGCTCTATGTGGGCTTGAGATGGGCGAAGCTTTGGGAGTGTTGAAGTTGCATTTAGAATGGGACTCACTCTTAACGGTGAATGCAATCAGATCTAACTACATACCTAATTGGATGTTACGGAGGTGGCTTCCTCCCATTTGAAGGCTCATTAACACCTTCTCAGAGTTCCAGATCAGTCACACATATCGGGAAGGCAATACCCTGGCGGATGAACTGGCAAAAGAGGCGACAACAGGAGGTCCATGAGGGCCAAGAAATATCAGCTGAGCAAGGAGTCGACATGGAGATGGGTTCAGGGGGGACAATTGAGGTGGATGAGGAATGTGGATGCGGGTGATGCTTAGAGGAGGACACACTGTGTCAGGGAAGGCAAGATCAAGAGATCTTGGCAGAGATGGGATATATTAAATCCATGCGGCGAATTCAATATGTAGTTAGCTCCATATAGGAGAATGTTTAAAGGGATAAGGTGGTAAGCTGTAAGCAACAATTTTGAGGTATGTGGATGGGTTAACCGCTTCAATCTGAACTCTGGAATATGTATACTTTTTTCTACTTCTGATATAATACAAAGGGTGCTGGCCCATACCAGCTATTAAATTATCAAAAACAAAATCATATTTTGCAACATAATTTGTATAGGGAAGTTCTAACAGGCATATTTCCAAATATCTTCTAAATTTGGGATTTACCAACTAAAATCCAATGTCAATTCCTTGTTTTGAATTAGCTCCATAAAATGTAACCTCCACCTATGGTTCTAACCAGGATTCTCTATTTTCTTAGACTCGACTTCACTTTCAGGTTTCACCTATAAAGTATATATTTCACAAGCAAAATTCACAAGGTGGACTTTATTTGGTTGAATACATTCAATTATCATCATATTCATCTTTGATTCTTTTTCAATTCCAATTTGATTGGGTACTCCTTTCCAAGGAATCCACATGTGTGAAAATTAGTTGACATCTACCCATTCAAAGTCTTTGAACAATCTTGACTAAGCAACATATCATAAGCATCGGGAATATCTATACCTTCAATATTAATGAATTGTTATTCTTTGGGTTCACTTGCTAATTGCATGTGAATATTGGTTAATTCTCCAACCACATTCACTTTAGTCTTGGCTAAGTACATGACCTTTTTGTTAGACATTGATTGTGTCAATCCAACCATTTGACGTATATCAAACATGTATCACATTACCATAGGCACATAAATCCACAAAATAATTATTTAAGTTCTTCCTAAAAATTGTGATAGTTAACAAAAAAGGATGAACTTTGTCTAACTCCATTATTAACCAATAAATTGATGCAGAAAGGGCATGCACACAACTCAACGGACCTACAGATTCCCTATCAAGCAACCTAATGGCAATAATGGGTTACATTTCAATAGGTCAAACCAGGGAATCGTATTCTTCTTGGATGGTACCCATACTATATGTACAGTCAAGGATTCCTGAGTTTAATCTAGAAGTTATGCATAGAAACAAACCATAAATTGCAAAGAACAATAGTTGCTACAAGTAGGTAATTCTGTTAAGGAATGATAAATACCACATTTAGTAGAAAAATAGTCTATGTAAATCACAATAGAAAACACAATCTATATGCTAAGTCAATTATCACCTTGAATATTCCCTAACTCAATAAATCTTAATAACTTAAAATGAACTAATAATGGAACTAACAATACAAACTAACAAGAGAACTACAGTTATCTCAAGTGGCCTTTGCTTGAGTGATTGTAATCTCAAAAAATGTAAATCAGATCACTTCTTGTATCAACTACTCATTGACTGAATCTGAGTTTATATTCTCTCATTGAATTTTGAAAGATGTAACACAATAACAAAAACTTGACAATACAAATCTCTTCTAACTCTTCTATGTCATATACATAATCTATCATATATAGATAGGATCTGAGTTTCCTATTTGAATTGAACTTCTAAACAACTATCCTACACTCATCCATTCTCCCCACAAACATAGGAGAAAGACTTTATTATTATTCTAATCAAATCAAAAGTAGGAAACTATCTATTACAAAGATGATCCAGATATCACAGTCCTACTACGATTCTTTTTATTCACTATAAATATAGACATAAATGAAAACGAAACATGAACCATGATTTGAGATCTTCTTAATTCTTACGAATATGTCAACCGTTGAACATAAAACTGTCGAGGAGTGGAAGGAGTTATGGTTAAACCATGCCCACTCAGTTTGGGATCCTTCTTCTTTGGTTGTGGGCTACTACATTCTCAATTATGGATAAATACCTCCTTTGTTGCAGTGTCAAATGATCTCCACCATAGGTCAACGTGTACTTGCCGCATAGGGGTTAGTTTCACCATATAATATTTATACATCACAAACTACCATAATTAACAAAAATTACTATCATATCTTATAAACAAGCATTAATTCACACATAATCATTCATCATTATATCATTTACTATTCTTCATGCTTTCAAGTCTTAAAGGTAATCATAAACATAGATAATATCTAAGAAAGTCTAGAAATGTCTTTGGAAAGTATGAACTTAAACAAGAGAACAACAACAAAGTAAAGTCCCATCACACCCCCAACTAAATGTATTTATGGTCCTCAAGAAACCAAGGCCTCTGATTATAATGGAGTGCAATTTCTCTGTAATCAGTGGGTTCCATGACTCCTCAATCCTGCTTAAGATATAAACCTTTATGTTCAGCCAACCAATCCCACCTGGCCTGCTTTGCTACTTGAGATGTTTTTTATTCCTGCCAATGTGGGATTGGATATAGGAGAAGAGGAGGATGAAACACCAAAGGAAGCCAAGTAATTCCATGCTCATTAGTTGATCTGATATACTTGTGTGCCCTAGTAATTGATGCTAGGAAATTAAAGATAGATTGGGGTTCTTTTCTTCTTAATTCTTATGTTAGCTCATTCTACCTACCTCTTGAGAATTTCAATGCCTCGTTACCAGTGTCATCAACTAATTACTTGAATTTCTTTTAATCTGTTGCCCTGCATTCAAGGAAATTTTCTTCCACATCAAGGTGTTGGATAAGATTGATCCATTCTACTACTATTCAATTGGAATTTGGGGCCTCTGCCTTGATTTTGAGGCGAATTGATTTCTTCCTCTCATTATATTGTTGATGAAGGATCCCTCTCCTATGCTCATTCTGTATGAATGATGCTAGGGCTTTTATTTGCACATCCCTAATAACAATGAGAGGATTCCAAGCAGTATCATAAGGAATAGCCAATTCATGCAAATAAAATTCACATAATTGATTCGGCATTTCTGGGGTACATTTCTGATAGGTTGTCAAAAACAAATTAGGTGTGAAAAGGGAAATAGGAGCATCACTATACAATTGACTAAATTGAAAACTCAAATATTGCTCTTGTAAATAAAGGGCATAAACCCTTACAAGTGATCTACATCTCATAAGATGGACAATCGTGTCTACCATCCTATCTATTTTGAACTTCAATCTCCTTATTTCCTTATTTTTCTCCTCAATCTCCTTTTTATGATTTTCTTTCATATCATGTTGTTCCTTTACTACTTCCTCTATTTTTCTCCATAGTTGCAAACTAACAATTAACAAGGTTGATGGTGCAGCTTCTTCTTGATGATCATCCTGTTGCATAGGCTCTAAACTTCTCCTATTTATTTTTATAATGGCCAATTGAGCCAATTGATCTAATCATGTCCCCTGCTATTGATAAATGTGCACCTGATTTTCCAATCTTTTAACCCTCTCATTCAATCCAGTCTCTATTTGTTGGTATTCTTGCAGTTGTTTTTCCAATGCTACAATCTTTTGTAAAGCCACTTGTAGCTCATCAATTTTCTCCTAAGTTTTCTCCTCCTTATCTAATAATAATTCATCTTTTTGAATTTCATCAAAGGAAGCTGACAATTCTTGGTTTCCTGCATCAAGAGGAGGTTGAAGTCATTTCCTTGTAGTGAATAAATCTTCTTCCTCTAATTCTATTTCAGTTTCCATAACATTTGGTTGTGCCACATTCAACTACTCCCTATTAACAAAGAATTGTTCCCTCTTTGAGTCTGTATTGGATTGCACATCAACCACTCTCTTTTGTTTAGGAAGAATTTTTTCCTCTTGCAACTCCTTTTTCTTTCAGGCGACTAGAGAACCTTGGTGGTTGAGTACACTTTGTTTCCTCTTGGCTTTAGAGGGAGAAGAGGATGCTTTTATCTTCTTATTGGGCTTGGAAGTAGAAGGAAGGTTTTTGGAAATATTAGATGCTACGGGTGATGAGCTGGTAATTTTAGGCCACACTTCTTGCTTTTCAAATTATTTTGTGTGGCTACAAGGTTGCGAAGCTAAATGTTCTAGCAATGGGATTGGTACTAGCAAAGGTATAGGAGTGGGGGACCTTATAAGTTCATCCAGTGGGTTATCATTGTGTGGAGCTAAATGCTTTGGAATGGTGTCATGGCTACAGTTAGGTGAAGCCGCTAGTTGGAAAGAGGCTGCAGGAGCTTCCTCTCCTACCTCTGATTGTATATTCTCTACCCGTGCCTCATCTTACTCAACTGGTCCAGCTCTTAAGGGTCTATCATCAATGTGGCTAACCTTAAGAAAATTTTCCCGAGTGTCTGGGAACTTAATAGACAACCAAACAATCATGTGACATGGATGATTGGATCCCTTTTCTCTTATACTCACTAGACATTCTTTTTAGCAGATCAAACAAGAAATTTGGAATGTTTACAACTCTTCCGTGACAGAAATGACTCAATAGTTTAAAATGCACAGTATATAGTAATGATTGTCTTCCATCATATGTTAAATACTTAATGATATAAGTAGCAACAAAAGACCAAAACCAGGGTACAAAGACATGTTTAGTACCTTGAGATGAGGAGTCTATTCTTTCACCCAGTTGGACAAATTCAGCCCTTGCTGCAATGGCATCAACTTTTACAGGAAACTCCTCTCCAGGTGTAGGTAATCTTGTTACCTCTACAATAGCAGCCTCTAAAGCATCAACCCGCAATCCCCTGACTATTGTTTCATTATGTTGAAATGTCCTTGTAAATTGTTGAGTCATGCCTTCATTGTATTCGGTCAATCTAAGGAAATAGTCTAGCCATCTGGCTTGCTAGAAAATAGGCATACAGTCCACGTCACTTAACAATGTTGTATGATCCATAGGTGATGTAGTTAGGGTAGGAGGGTCCAATGAAAGACTGCCCAACCTTGCAACCTTAAGCAATCAACACCATGATCGTAACAAGATGTAACAACATACAGATAACAATAGAATGATAAGAGATACTCATAAACACATGACACAAGATTTGTCCTGGGAAAACCCTCAAAGGAAAAAACCCAGCCTTCAAAGATCACTTCTCATTATATTATAATCTCAAACCTCACTACATATGCCTCTAGGGCTTTTCAGATGCTAGGCCATAGCCCAGACTTACAAAAGATTCTTACAACAATAGTCTTTCATGTATTCTTTCTCTTTCTCCTTCTCTATTCACTGCTCTATATCTTGCTTTGTCTCCTGCTTCTGCTCTGCTATCTTCTTGGCTTAAAACACCTCTTCATCTTCTGGATTATTCATCTCTTCGCACACTTTCTTCACACACCTCTCTGCTGCTTTGAAACAATCTTCTATCTTCATTTATATCTTCTACAAGCCTTCAAAACACTATATTGTCGGCTTAATTGTAATGTGCAATATGAAACGTGTAGAAACAAGTAGGTCAGTGTCCAACACTCAGCAATGCTTCACAATAATGGAAACTTGATGTGGTTCTCTACGAAGGTCGAATAGGTCTCAAATTACCTTGAATGATGTTCCATTAGGCTCCGCAAGTCATAGAATTGCTTCATAAACCCATTAGGCTTCAATTGAACATTGACTGCTCAACTTTGTGAAAACAGGCGATCTTCTGATAGTGATATATCTTAGCAGACAAATCCAAATGACCTAAAACTTGAATATGATGAAGATGATGATATGTAGATGCTAATTCCTACTCTACATGCTCTAATATGAAAATGTGGTAATCCCCAATGTCTCTTCCTGGCACTCTACAACTCAACATTAACTATCCCAAATTACTTGAATGACTTCCAGATGCTTCTGCATCAAACTCTCAGGGTTAATTGAAAAGTGATCTTCTTCACTTTGGCCTATATTCTGTCAGAATCAATGCTATCTTTTAGGATCCTAGGTACGACGTTCTATTCATAGGTACTTGCAACTACCTCAAGGTCAGCGGTCTGTTCAAGTCATCCATACAAACTGCCTCAAGTTTGGTGATCTGTTCACAAATCACTGCATTGCCTCATGGTCGGCAATCGATACAGGTCCCTCTATGGAATGTCTCAAGTTCCTTCTCACTTGTGATGATCTAAATTCCGTGCTCCACTTACAAATCATTAAACTGCCTCAATGGTCAATTTGAGCAAGTCTTCTTCGCAAGCTACCTCAAATTCTTCACTTTGTGGTGGTCTAGGTTCAGTGGTCTGGCTATAATGTTGCAACTGCCTCACAGCTCAGCACTCTATTGTCAAACACTTGTAGTCTACCTCAAGATCAATACCAATTTCAATCAATTAAGAGTCTCATAGCATCAAAACAATCATTTTACTTCCTTGATTCAATCAATACATCCTCAAATTCTCTATGTGGTACTTTCTAACCTCTAGCTCTAGCTGCAACTCCTTCTGCACACATCAAAATCTTCCAGTTTCTTCTCTGCATACACTATTCCTATACTTCTCTCTATTTCTGCACCATATTTCTTTTACTCTAATACACAAACTTTCTCTTGCACTAGTTCCTTAGATGATTAGTCTACAACAAAATTCTCCTTAAGATCAATGTCTTACCCTCTTCTGATTTCTCTGTTGAACTTGATGATTCAATAGGTTCTTCCTCTTTTGCATAAGTTAGCTCTACATTATTTACTATTCCTCCGGTAATATCTTCTTGGTGACATTCAACACTTGATGCTTTTCGCCTCCAAACTTGAAAACAAGATCCTCTAAATGTTCCTTTATCAAATCCTCTTTCATCCCTCTAGTATCCTTCATTATGGTAAGAATTATGACTTCCTCTATTGTTGCGGTAGAAACTTTTGTCATTTCTCCCTCTGTGGTATGAATTACAGTCCTTGTTTTGCTCCACATGTGGTCTTCCTTATTTGCATCTTGATCCATATCATCTTTTATCTCCAACACATCAATACTTCAGTCTATACAATCTTTTGAACATACAAGTAACATATTTCCATTTTGATCCATCAATCCATCCATAATCTATCTACATACAATTTATAATAAGCTTTCTCCTCCATATTTTATTCCAACATATCTTTTCAGAGTGATTCGTTATTCCACAGAATTTACAAGGGTATAGGTCCCAACACATTTCATTTCCATGTCCATGTCTATTACAATAAGAACAATGCATACCTTTCCTTCCTTGAGTTGATTTGTTTGAATTTGTGACATCGTTGTCTTCTTTACCTCTGATATACCCAAGGCCTTCATTTCTTGATCTCCTTACCAGCTCAATAGGCTCTGTAACTCCTTGCTGATAGTTTCCCAATCCTTTTTCTCATATCCCATTCTTTTCATGATTTTATAGCCAAGATTATTTAGAGAACTTTCTTTGACAACACCATCACCAATAGTTGTAGATTTAGTTACATTGTTATCTTCAATCAAACCTTCTAAAGAAGCTTATGTAGAACCACACAAATCATTAGTATCACAAGAAACATCACAAAGTTTAGGCTTAGATCTTGGACTTTCATTCTCTTCCCTGCATACTACAAGTGACTTCTCTAACTTATTAACCTGTTCTTTCAACCTAGATATTTCATCCTTTTATAAATTGTTTTCCTTTTTCAACTTCTCCAAGCTTTCTTCTAGATCTACGTTCCTCTTTTCAATCTGACCAAACAACTTGCATCCTTCTTTCAATTCTTCAAAACTTCTTTTGACATACTCAAACAACTTTAGCTCCTCTTCTAATTCTTCATTCCTCCTTTTTACATTTTCTAATTCTTCTTCAAGAGCATCATATTTGCCTTCTCTTAGTCCTTTTATCTTCTCCATCAACTGTGAGTTATATCAAATCTCTTCTTCAAAAACATCCTTCTTACATTTTAGGTTTTCATTTTCTTTCTTCACTCTCTTTCCAATCTTCCCCATTGAAACAAATCTTGCAAACATTTGATATGAAAATCTTACTCAGATCTTCCTTGTCTTGATATTTCTTGTGCAATGACACTTGTTACACTTTAGGGTTTTGCACTTTCTTCCAACAATCTCTATCTTCCCAATAGATTTGTAACTAGCTCTGATACCACTTGATGCAATCAAGGTAGGAGGGTCCAATGAAGGACTGTCCACCCTTGCAACCTTAAACAATCAACACCATGATCATAACAAGAAGTAATAGCAACATACATATAACAATAGAATGATAAGAGATACTCATAAACACATGACACAAGATTTATCCTAGGAAAACCCTCAAAGGGAAAAACCCAGCCTTCAAAGATCACTTCTCATTATATTATAATCTCAATGGTCTCTATGTTCCCAACAGATTCACAACCTTCCCAACAGATTTGCAACCTTGTTCTGATACCACTTGATGCAGTACAGGTAGGAGGGTCCAATGAAGGACTGTCCATCCTTGCAGCCTTAAACAATCAACACCATGATCATAACAAAGATGCAATAGAAACATACAACTAACATAATGATAAGAGATATTCATAAACACATGACACAAGATTTATCCTGGGAAAACCCTCAAAGGGAAAAACCCAGCCTTCAAAGATCACTTCTCATTATATTATAATCTCAAACCTCATTACACATGCCTCTAGGGATTTTTAGATGCCATGCCACAACCCAGACTTCCAAAAGATTCTTACAACAATAGCCTTTCATGTCTTCTTTCTCTTTCTCCTTCTCTATTCGTTGCTCTATATCTTGCTCTATCTCCTGCTTCTGCTTTGCTATCTTCTTGGATTAAAACACCTCTACATCTTCTTGATTATTCATCTCTTCACACACTTTCTTCACACTCCTCTCCACCGCTTTGAAACAATCTTCTATTCTTCATTTATATCCTCCTCAAGCCTTCAAAACACTATCTTTGTCGGCCTAATTGTAACGTGCAATATGAAATGTGTAGAAAAAAGTAGGTTGGTGTCCAACACTCATCAATGCTCCGCAAATGATGGAAACTTGATGCGATTACCCATGAAGGTTGGTTAGGTCCCAAATTAACTTGAATGATGTTCCATTAGGCTCCATAAGTCACAAAATTGCTCGGCAAACCCACTAGGCTTCAATTGAACACCAACTACTCTGCTCTGTGAAAACAGGTGATCTTCTGATAGCGATATCTCTCAGCAGACAAATCCAAATGACCTAAAACTTGAATATGATGAAGATGATGATATGTAGATGCTAATTCTTTCTCCACATGCTTTGATATGAAAATGTGATAAAATGCGGTAATCTCCAATGTCTCTTCCTGACACTCTACAACTCAACATTAACTGTCCCAATTTACTTGAATGACTTCTGGATGCTCCTGCATCAGTAGGTTCTTTTCTGATAGGATCCCCACCCATTGCATGTCACTTATTGTTCCCTTTCTAGCTGAAATTACATGTTTTCCCAAATTTTATGGAATTATCTCCTGTTGGAATCAGTTTTCACCTTCTTTTCCTTAATTATTGTTTCTGCTTGCTATCTACTTAACTGTGTATGCTATGCAATGAGTAGCCATTAATTATGAAAAGGGAGATTTCAACATGGGTGATGGTACATGAAATCATTTCTACATATGAAATCCCCCCAACTAAGGATGCATTTTTCCACAAATGCGAAGACAATGAGGATGTATGGGAGAGAAGGGTGAAAGCACGGGGAATTGTGAATAATAGTCGTATAATTGATTGTGTGAAGTAAGATTGGTATAAAAGAAATAGTATTTAATGTTAATTAATGGAAGGTGTGAGATAAATACCATTTGAATGTTGATGAAGAGGGAGATGATGCATGCGAAGAAGCTGACATGGCAGCTGGAACGAATAATGTTGAAGAGTACACCAAAGTGAATTAAGTGGATGTGACATGAAGAAAGTATGCTGGATTGTAGAGGAGTAGCTCGGTGACACGTAGCTAGAAAGTAAAAATACAAAGGAAACAGTGGCGGCATGCAGATGCCGTGAATGAAGGGGTTGCATGCACGGAAGCAAAAATGTGTGATGTGAAAGATGTAGTGGTTGCACGGAGAAAGTCAACATGGCTCATGTGAAATGGTTGTGGATACAACAGGTGCAAGTCCCTCAAAAATGATGATGATAGTCATAGTGGTTGTAGGTGCAATGGCTACAAGTCCCTTAAAAGAGTTGAAAACCTTCAGGTATAGGTCCCGTGAGTAGAATGGTTGTGGGTGCCTTCAACGTCGTTCAACTGGATGTGGGGAAGCTTATTTGGTGGAGCTATTTTAATTTTCATTGTTTATTTATTTACAAGGGTTAGAGAAAATCATACCTGAGGAGTGACAATAGACGAGCTTGTGGCTTCATCTACTGTTGTGTCTTTAGGAGCAGTTGTGAATGGAATGCATGTTGCATCTAGCAGTGAATGATGTGGAGCTAGTGCATGAACATGTCCTATCAATTGTTCGAGAAAGTTTTCTTTGTCCAATGGCTTCCTATAAAGTTTCAAACGGTGTCCATTGACTATGAGTGAAAATTTGATTGGATCAATTGTGGTAAGTTGGACTGCACCATTGGGAAAAACTTTGATTTCATAAGGACCTGGCCATTTGATCTACAATTTGCCTTTGTGGTCCTTATATCTAGAGTCATAAAGTAGGGTCCAGTCACCTATATGAAACTCTTTAGTTTTGATGCACTGGTCATGCCATTTGACTCTTTGTTTTTGGATTATTTCTGTGTGGTGAACTGCCTCCATTCTCAATTCTTCTAAAGCATTAAACTAGTGTAACCTCTCTTTTTGGGTTGTAGATAAATCCATTCCTAATTGTATGGCAGTTCTCAATGTTTTGTATTCAAACTCAATAGGGAGGACAACCTTTTTTCCGTAGACTAGTTTATAGGGTGTATACCCTGTTGTGGTTTTCCATGTAGTTTTGTATGCTCAAATTGTCTCTGAGAGTCTAACTGCCCAATCTTTTCTGTGTAATGTAGTTGTCTTTGTTAAGATTGCCTCAATTTCCCTATTTGTGACTTCAACCTAGACATTTGATTGTGGATGATAGGGAATGGATTTCTTATGTCTGATTTCATATTCCTGAATCAGACTAGCAATCAAGGCTTATATAAACTGTGGTCCCTGATCTATAACTATTTCCCTTGGCACTCCATATCTAGTAAATATTTCTTCATACAAAAATGTGGCCACCTTACTGTCTCTTGCAACCTTGAGAGTTTTTACCTCCACTCATTTGGTTAGATAATCAATACATACTAGTATGTACTCTTTATTGTTAGAGGGGGGATCAATGGGCCCAATAAAATCAATGCCCCATTTGTTAAATGGTGTAATTACCAATTGTGGCTGCAGGGGCATCTCATAACTTCTTGTAGGTCTACCCATCCTTTGACAGTGGTCACATCTCCTTGTATATTGAACTGTATATTTGTGTAGTGTTGGCCAGTAATATCCTATAGTTAAGATCTTGAGTGTTGTTCGTTTGGTTGCAAAATGCCCCCCACAAGGTTCATCATGACATGCCTTAAGAATACCATATACTTCATCTTCTCTAATACATCTGCACATGACATGATCAAGTCCTATGTAAAAGAGGTAGCCAGCTACCCCTGAATAGGGGAGGTTGTGTTCAACCAAATGGCATCTTTCTCTTGGTGAAAGGTGTGGAGGTGTCTTTCCTGCAACCATATAATTAGTTATATTTGCATACCAAGGAGTTTGTATAGTTAATGCAAATAAGTGTTCATCAGGAATGATTCATTAACAACTAGATCTTCATTATAAGCAGGGAGCCTGGAGAGGAAATCAACAACCACATTGGCCTTCCCAGCTTTGTCCACAATAGTGATATCAAATTCTTGTAACAACAACAACCATCTAACCAGTCGGCCACTAACCACTGGTTTGTTCATTAGATACCTTATTGTTGCATGATCAGTATGAACAAAAATAGGATATCTAGTGATATAGTGTCTGAATTTATTGATTGCATAGATAACAACTAACATTTATTTCTCTATAACAATATAGTTAAGTTCAACACCATGTAGATTCTTATTGATGTAGTAAATAACATATTCCAAATTCACCTCCTTTTGTCCTAATACAACACCTATAGCAAAGTCAGAGGTATCTGTATGAATATGAAAAAGAACTTTCCAATTGGGTCCTTTGAGTACAAGTGTCTTTGTCAAGGAATCTTTGAGATTTTCAAAGGTTGTTTGGAAAGTAGGGGTCCAATCAAATTCAACATCCTTAGAGAGTAGGACAAATAGAGGTGTTGCTATTTTACCAAAATCTTTTATGAACCTCCTATAATATCCTACATGTCCAAGAAAACTTCTAACATCCTTTTGTTTCTGAGGAATAGGTAATGTTGAAATGACTTCAATTTTTTGGGGATGCACTTGAATGCCTTTCTTGGACACAAAATGGCCAAGTGCTATTCCTTCTTCCATCATCATGAAACATTTTCATGACTAAGAGACAGGTTATGATCTTGACATCTCTGGAGGACTTTTTCAAGGTTTGTCAATGCCTCTTCATAATAATCTCTATAAGTGGTGAAATCATCCATATACACTTATATGGAGTCATGAGCAAAATCAAAAAAAATGCTCAAAACAACCCTTTGAAATGTTGTAGGTGCATTACAAAGTCCAAATGGAAGGACTGAATAGGCATAGGTTCCTCATGGACATGTTAATGTAGTTTTATCTTGGTCTTTTGGGTCTAATTTGATTTGATTATAGCCACTAAATCCATCTAGGAAAGAAAAGTATTTCTTACTAGCCAAAGAATCCAAGACCTGATCACTTAAGCAGTCCAACTTGAGCACCACTTTCTCCTTCATCACTTATAGCTTCCTCTTTTGTGGTTGTGGTACTTTGTTCAACCAATCATCCTCTACATCACATCTTCTTGACTTGTAGTTGCACACACTCCTCTATTTATTTTCATCAACTAGTCCCTCTCATCTACTAGCCCCTTCTTTAGCTACCACATACCCTTTTGTTATGTTGTATGCTGATGCATGTTCCTTGGCACAATTCTTTATCCTCATACTCACTTGTCCTATCCTTTGAATGACCTCTCTTTCGTGACCTTTGCTCTCACATTCTCTTCTTTGCGATACCTCTTTTGCATTTGTGGTGCTGTCAGGTACTCTAGCTATGCCAAACATCTTTAGAATCAATGCATATCGTTCCTCCCCAACTCACACTCCAACATTTTTATAAAACTACCCTTCACTTTCCCTTGTTTACATTAGCTTATGTATCTAGCCATCCTTCTGTATTGTGTAGGTGTTAGCTCTCCCATCATACACCACCTCTTTGTCAAATTGCCACAACCTTCCCAATAACAAATGACACACATCCATCGGTGCAATGTCACACATCACCTCATCACAATATGCTCCTATGTTGAACCTTACCAAGCACTATTCCTCCACCAGTATCTTGTCTCCCTACTACAACCAACCAATCCTATATAGGTGTAGATGTTTCATCCTCCTCAACCCCAACTTGTCAACCATTTCCATAGACACTAGGTTGTTTATACTATTGCTATCTACCACAACATAACAAAGCTTATCCCCAACCTTGCATTTGGTCCTAAACAAACTCTTCCTCTATGTCATCTCATCCCTCTTGTCACACCTCAAGGGTCTCCATAAAATAAGTGAATCCCCATATTCAAGGTCCCTCTCTAAGATAGGTGAATTCACATCTTTGAGAGTAGCTCACATGTTACTTTCTATCCTCTTTCCTTGACACTCAAATGCCCCATGTCCTTTTCACACCTAAAACAAGTTCCTCTAAAGGAAATTTTCCTTTTCCTCTCATATTCCCTCTACCTTGCTAAGAATACCCACCACACTCTTGCTAGGCCTCTATGTGGTACATGTCTTCTTCTCTTTAATCTTTGCGATAACATCCATCACCATCTCTACCTCTGCAATAGGAACTATTGCCATCTCCCCTGCTATTGTGGTAGCAAATATCATCTTATTTGGGAATTTTAGCCTTCCCTTTCATTGTGGTACTAGATCTACCTCTTCCTTTGACTCCTTGGGGTTGCTCCTTTTCCGCCACACCTCATCTTGCTTCTTTTCTTCTTCTCTTTTCCTCTTTGGCAGTTTTGCCTTTCCTCCTGTTTCTAGCTTAGGTTCTTCTTAGCGGTGAGTGCCAACTGGTAGGCCTCCTCTACTATCTAGATATTCCACACACCTAATTCCTTTTGGATGGATTCACTTAATCCATTGACATACTTCACCACTTTCTTAGCTCTTTATTCATGATTCCCTAACTTGATTGTCTGTCGATAGTACTCCTCGATGTATTCCTTCATAATCATGTTTCTCCCAATTCCAACTAGTAATTCACCAAAATGAACTTGGACTTTAGATTCTGCACCATCTAGTCCCACTTTCCAATGCTTTCATTGCCTTTTCTATTCCTCTCTAATTGAACTTCCTTCCACCATATCACCGCATGACCTTTTAGCTTGTTCTTTGCAAATTTCACCTTGTTAGGGTCCATAATGTCCTCGTACTCAAAATGCTCCTCTAGACTAGTGATCCAATCTATCAACTCCTTAGGATCCAAATTCCCAAAATAGTTTAGAATGTTCACTTTGGTCCTCTTTCCAATGTTAGTTATGGCCTTCAACATCCTTGCTTCCTTATCCTCTTTGCTTCCACTCGATTCTATAGGATCTGCCTCCTACTTTTCATCACTCTCCTCAACCCTAGGGTTAGGGTTTCTCCAATGATCTTACTTTAGTGCATCCATTCGATTATGCATAGCCTTCAACATCTCATACATCTCCTCTATTATTCTTGTAACATTAATAGTACCTCACCCTCTCTTTGATGACATCTTGACTTGATGAAAACTACCTATGGGTTGGTGATCTATCCAAAATCTCCCATGGCAAACTGTCTCACAGTTGATGCTTTATTTATAACCTCTTGTGGATTGTCATAGTTCAAACTTTAATTTTTGCAAAGGGCAGATGTGACACACTTACTCCTTAACTCACATCATTACTCTCCAACCCTCTTTTGTCAAACTCATTCTAAAACCTACATCGACCAAGTGCACTCACATCCACACCCCACTCCAACACTCTTCACATGATCCAACCTTTTCTCTGATACCACTTGATGTAGTCATGGTATGAAGGTCCAATGAAAAATTATCTAACCATGTAGACAAACAATCACAATAACACAAAGATCTCACAGAAATAATAACATTCTCATTTATTAAGATTACATGATTATCACCATGTTAACAACTTCACAAATTGTCACAATGGGCCCTCCTAGATGCCATATCGCAACTATTTGATTGCAATCAAGATTCACAAATAGATAGTCACCTCAATGGGGCTTCCAACTAACTAGACTATAGAAACACCACTTCCAGAACTTGTTGCATGGGCTACATAGTGATAATTCAAGTATAAGTAAACTACAATATAACTTTAGAATTTCACCACCATTCTACTACAATGACATCTACTATATTTTTGTATGTCAAATTACCTTCCACATATTGCACTCCACAAATGTTATACTTGTATTTCCTCACTCTACCTCTTACACCTCACTCATTGCCAAAACTCACTCTTTATGCTCCTACTTCATCCTATCTTTTTCACTCGCTTTCAAACAAATCACAACCGAACATATATAGCATTTCCAAGTTTTCCAAATGATTTGCATTAGCCTCAATATGGCGCAAAGCCCAATACCACTTGAAATACATCATTGACCCAAACTATCAAACTTACAAATTCAAATGGTAAAATGGTGGAAAACCTCAATGAGGCATACCACATACATCCCCAACAGTTAACTAAACCCCCTAAAATATTCCTCTGTTGGTGTAAACCTCAAATAACTTATCACAAATGGAAACAGTACAAAAATGTCAAATTGTCAACCCATAGACGCTCTGGAACCAAATTACTATCTTTTACTCATCTGATTCTCCTCAAACATTACAATGGACTCATTAATCACAAACTAAGCTAATCCTAAATCTACAAATCCCAATTCCAAACTACGATGAAATGTGCTAACCTTCTCTATCACAAATTGGTAACCACAAACTGACAAACAAATAGACAATTGAAATAAACCACAAAATCCACTTTTCTATAATGATGTAAGATTTCCACGATGCCCAAGGATGCTTATGCATTAGCCACCTATGTCTTATTTGATTGAGTTAACTCATATCCTAATTAGGAGTTAACTCATGACCTCTTGGACATGTGTCATCCTAATTCACTCATCTAAGAGGCCTATGTACATATATACTTTACTTAGTGTATAGTTGCCCATTCATGCTCAATTATAATATAATAACAATATTTTTTTTTTGGTTTTGTGGCTATTTCATAAACATTAGGTCCTAGGTTAATTTTTTTTCAGAAATATCTAACAGGAATGAAATGTCTATATAAAGTGAAATATTTCATCCCTTCTTGGATCCTTATGGGTCAACTTCACAATAGTTGTATGTTATGCTTATTGGTTATGGAGTTTTATTCACCAATGCTTGATGCAATTACAAGCTAACACCTTGTGTTGAAGTGTGAATGATGATGTGATTTTGTAGGTGCACAAAGATATCAAGGCATCATTTGAAGATCCAACCTTGTATCCTTTCATTCTATGTTTACTTTTCACTACATATTTACTTTGGCATGCATGATTCATCTAGATTCACATGCACAACAAAGTGGGGGCAAAATAAGCAACAAAAGTGCATACCTTCCACTTTACACCACTTTGTACATGTGTTGTAAATACACAATTGTAATAATCATTTCAACCTATTTGGCACACAAACTGACTCCTACAATAGAACCCATTGTGATGTAGATTTTTAACTATCTTAGAAAGATAAGAGAGATGCATTTAAATTATGCAAATAATGAAAGAAAGATAGATTATTACCTTCTTTATTATTTATATTTTCCTAGGCCATGCTCTTTACCTAAACAAATATTCTGCATGTTAGTTTTATATAGATATAATAAAACTAAGAAACTAGAAATGGTATTGAAAAGATCAAAAGACAAGAGAAGGGGTATAAATGATGTCACTAATTTGTCATTCAATGTTGAAGAAGGATAATGATGGAGTGTAGAAGATTTGAAGTGGGTTTTGGACTAAAATTAGGATCTAGAGACCACCACACATTGGTTACAATCAAAATTAGATGGTAACAACTCAGTACTTGAAAAGTGAAGTGTGCATCTATTAGAGAAACTAGTTCTAGAATAAAATATGTAGATCCACAATAAAGACCATCTATTGCAATAAAGATCATGTTCATCTTCATATGACCATGGCATTAACAGTACCACAATAGTCGTGACTTTGGTGTATCGCCATTCAATTTTTTCACAATTGGTGGGCATCTTCCTGCTATTTGCCACAGTGCTTGCAAATTTTGAATCCACATTTGTACTCATGGAGAGAGAATGAGCTTGAGACTTGTAAGGTGGACATGAAATATTTGTTTGGATAGTTGGGATCCCACTTTAGTCAAACCCTTGCTTGATTTATTTCAACCTCCACATGTAGTCTATGGAAAACAATAGGCATGTGTTGACTTATGTAGAGTTGGTAAATAAATACTTTAGGGAATTCCTACAAGTTTTTTCTACCAGTGTGTGTTGTGCAATGATAAATGTAAGAAACAAAGGCTATGGAGTTGCCAAGATGCCAAAGAGATATTAAGAATGGAGTTAGGAAGCTACAAATTTTGGATGGGTAACCATGGTGGCAATAGGAAAGTACTAAAAGCTATGGAAGAAGTTTATTTAAGGCTGGCATTATAGAGGAGCTTTAAAAATGGTCATGAGAGAAGAATGGCTAAAAAGCATAATTGGATGTGAGAGAAATCTAAAGATTGCAATATATTGTTTGAGAGATAGAGTGGATTGAAATGTGATTTTATAAAACTAGAATTGGAATGGCTATTTGAAAAACATAGAAATGCATAAAGGATTAGATTTTTGAACATTTGAAAGTGGTTTGCACACATGGGCACTATCACGATCATTATGGCAACTTAGGACACTACCACAATTGCTTTAATGTCTAGGTGGACAAAAACTGCAATTAGAGTAAAAATGGGTAGGGATTGAGCAAAGGTTCCAAATTGACATCTTGGTAAGGGAATTAAGGCTTGGGAATATGCTAAATGTATCCTAAAACATACTACGGTGTGGACACTAAAATGCATGCAATATAGAGTGGAATTTGTAAAGTAGACAATTTTTGACTCTACACCCACTAGCCAAATTCCATTATAGATACTCCTAGTTTAAACCAAGCCTCACTCACAATCTTTTCCCACATAAAATTAGGTTATGCCATCGTGAAATATGTTGTACGACATGACCTAGGATTGCTACTAGGTTATGCACCTAGTTCATGCACTAGGTTGTATGACACGACCTAGTCCACCTCATTCAAATTCTAAATTTATTACTCTAGAGACAACTCTTTTGGTAACTATTTGTTATCTCATTGGCGTAGGTGCTAAAAACTTCAAATCAAGCAACTGAGGACATGCGTTAATAGGCAATCTCAGGTTATTAACAAACAACTAGAAACAATTGACATTCGTGGGATCACACACAATAATAGTTTGATGCATTAGTATTGAAAGCTACATCTCTCAATTTATATTAGTTCATTAGACTTTTACATTTGTATAGCTTATGTAATGTGTCTACAACATGTTCATTATCTAGGGGATTGACTTGCTACCAAGACAAACCTAGGACTTCTCCTCTTGTCTTGAAGTAAGCCTTATAATGCTTTCCAACACAACCAGTTTTTAGAAGTGAGTCAAAAAGCAAAGGCATGACAAATTCTAAAAGTTGCATCAACAAAAGACAAGGTTGCACTACATGGACTAATTTGCATGATGCGACCTTGTCTAAGACCATACCACATGATGTGGATTTGTCTACAATTGCACAAAACCTAATAGAATTCTATTATAGCATTTTGATTTTCTATCTACATTTCAATTTCCAATTTGATCACTTGTCACAATACATCAAGAAGTCAACTAAAATCAACTAGAAAGTTAAAACTACCACCTCATTAACAATAAATAAGCATCTTTTATCTCTCTAAAAACATCAATTACTTAACTCTTATATCTAGACTACCACCTCATCAGCAACAAATAAACATGTTTTATCTCTCTACAAACATCAATTACTCAACTCTTATGCAGGGCTTAAATTTGACAGTCCACCTTGCCTGTCAAGAAATTTTTTTCCTACAGTTTAGTCTTCATTATTGCCTTTCGCATGACAATTAACTTTTTTAAATGCAAGTCAAATTTTATATAAGAAATATTAAAAAAAATTACAAGCATCCGAGATACTTATTGAAACATTTCCAACAATTTACCAGCTGCAAACATGGTAGTTTATACAGGGTTTTCAAAACCATTTCAAGCTCATGCTAAGATACTCCTATAAGAGACGTCTTCTCAAGGAATGCAAGAATAAAAGAAAGAAGAAAACTTGCATGGCGCAGTATTACCTCTAGTCACACCCCTGGGCCTACAGTTTTAGTCACTTCCTTATTTTCTTTTCAATCATTGATATGTAATACGAAAATGCATTCTTCACGATTCTCCTTCAATGCAAAACCAAAGCATTCCAGTTCTTTCTATTTTTGATAACTGCCAGACCCTTATCCTTCAATGCAAAACCAAAACATTCCAGTTCTTTCTATTTTTGATAACTGTCCCCTTATCCTTCAATGCAAAATTTAATTGTTTGATGTGTTGAAAAAGCCTTGAGATTTTTTTTTAAATAATAGAAGTTTCTATTAAAAAATAGAAGAAGTTTCTATTAAAAAGTTTAAAAATAAAAACAGTTTCTAAAATAAATTAGAGTTAAATATATAAGTTAATAAGTCAAATATTTTTTTTAACTGTATTTTACAATTAAAATCTTTAAATACAACTTTACTGTCAAATTTAAGCCATCTTCTTATGTCTAAACTTAATCCATTTATTTATATCATTTAATTTTTTTTTATACATAGACCATTATTATATGAACTTTCTTTGTAACTCCCTAGTCCCAAATTTCACATATTTTCCTCTCAAAAGTATATTTCAAAAGTATATTGCATACAATTTTAAATAATTATAAACTTTGTAACAGACAAGAAAAGGAATGGAATGTATATGTTCTCGCATCAATTTTTGCCAAGCATAGCGCAGGGGATTGTGATGGTGTTCAAATAAACGGAGTCATTTCTTGAGCGTTTAATCTTCCGTACCAAAGGTATTCACTTGATAAATCTTTGACTCGATTGTTATTGTGTTTCAGTCATCTTTACATTTGGTTTTTATTGTTTTCATATTTCATTATGTATTTTTCATTGGTAAGAAGTTGCAATGGTGAGCTGTAGAGTTTAAGATTCATGATATGCCTTTAGCTGAGTAATATTTATGAATATAGATCAAGATATAGTGGCAATATATTAGGGTAGAAAGGAGGTTAAGAATGAGAAAGGAAAGGCTTGTTTCTGAAACATTTACAGTGGCCGCCTAAGAGTTTTCGCCTTTGCCAAGCTTGAGAGATTGTTCTATTCAATTCTTCCTTGGATGTCTGAGACTTCACATCCTTCAATTGTCAATCTGTTTTTCATCCCCAAAACCATTGCAAGTTTTTTCCTTGCTTTTCTTTGTATCTTTAACGACTCTACCCAAGTAAGTTTGTTTATGCCAAAATTTTAACCCAAGTAAGTTTGTTTATGCCAAAATTTTAAGTACCTGCACTACCCTCTCACCCCTTCAGTTAATACATGCTCTTATCACTTAAACTGGATTACAGTGGGATGTACTTGTAGCAAGCGCCCTTGTTCACATCTACGGCAAGTGTGGTCATGCGCACACCAAGTGTTTGACAAAATGCCTCAACGGAATGTGATCTCATGGACTGCTGGTGGTTGGTTGTGTGCACGCAGGATATGTGCAGGAAGCATTACAGCTGAATCAAAAAAATCTCATATTTTAAAGGTTGGATTTGGAGCAGAGGGAATTGTAAGGAATGTCTTTCTTACCATGTATGCAAATTGTGGAAGCATTGATAATGCTAGCAACTTCTTTTTTGAAATGCCTAAAGAAGATGTGTTCTCTTCGAATGCAATGATTACTAGATACACCCAAAATGTCCTAGGTAAGGAGTTGCTCAAACTCTTTTCCCAGATGCATCGTATAGGCAATGGGCATAGGCATCAAACCTAGCAATTTCACCTTTGCCACAACTTTCACGGCCTGTGCTAGCTTAACACTTAAAAAATGGTAAGCACATTCATGCAAGTATAATGAGAGTTAGGTTTTATTCAAATATCTTTGTTGATACTGCGCTTGTTGGTATGTAAGCAAAATATGGTAACATAGAGGATGCGTAGAAAGTTTTTGACAATCTGTTTAAAGTTTAAACCAAGGGATTTTTTCTGCAAGACCGTGATTGCTGGATATATTGACAAGGCATTGAAAATCTTTTTTGAAATAAAAGAAGCGGGCTTAAAACTAGACCACATCACATCTATTAATTTTCTTTCCGCATGCCCATTCTGGTCTAGTGGATGAAGCTTGTAGCTACTTTCATTGATTGATAAGGAATTATGGAATCACACCAAGAGTAGAACATTCTGCTTGTATGGTTGATATTCTTGGTCATTGTGGATTTTTGGATGAAGTTGAATCTTTTATAAGTAAAATGCCATTACAACCTACTGCTTTGATATGGTGTACCCTTCTTGGTGCATGCAAAGTCCATGGCAACCTTAATATAGGAAAACATGCAGCAAAATGTGTACTCGAGTTGGAGCCACAGGATGTTGCTACTCATTTGCTGTTTCAATAGATATACGTTGCAGCTAGAGATTGGGATGATATAGCAAAGGTGAGAACATTGATTAAAGACCTTGAGGTGAAAAAGGAACCAAGATGTAGCTGGATTGAAATCAACAACAGTGTATATGTCTTCATTGTCAAAAGTAGAAGGTATCAATGAATGGTAAATTAGTAATCAATACAAAAATAAAAAAATAAAAACATGATAGAATGTATGTGCCTCAGAATTTATTATCTTGAGCAAGAATAGAAGGAAGGAAATGCCAAGGTGAGAAATTGGTAATTTATTGGCCTTTAAGCACAGCGCTAGACTGAAGTATTCAAAAAAATAAAAAACATTGTGCATGTAGCCAGATTGATACTTCTAAGGATTTCACATCCCTAGACTGGTTGGAAAATGAAATTGTTAACCCATGGCTACAATTATATAGCTTCTCAAGGACAGGAATTGTCCTTACATGCAGATTATATGCAGCACAAATTGGAATCAAACAAAAATGGAAGATACAATATATTTGTCTGCTTGTCTTGTGCAATACTACTTCTATTCACCATGGATGTAAAAGAAAGTGGGGACTAAAATAGCATGTATTTGGAATAATACAGAAACCATACCTCTTCAGCATGTATAGGAATCTTAGGTGTTTCATTTCCTTACATGCTATCTTATGATAAGGATTAGAGAGAGACTTTTTGATCAAGAATTCCATCTTTTTAGAAGATATTAAATGGACGGTCCTCAGAAAAGTTAAATTGGCCAACTAACATCAAAGAGATAGCATAGTAGTTTCAAGGAGTCTCAGTCTTGGCCTTAACTATTCGACCAATTGTTTTGTTGTTATCATCTCTGTATACATATAAAACATTCAATTAAATTATATTTCAAATATTTGACTAGATAAAAAGAGCGCAGACTCACAAAATTCTCCAAAAATTATTGTAATTGTCTCAAATGTCAGCATTCTGTCTATGGTGGTCAGATGAAAGATTATCAAAGAGGACAACTATGGAGAATAAACACAATTCAAAATTGCTTGGCAAGCTGCATACCAGACTATTTGGACGATAACTGACATTTCCAAGGTCATGTTGAAAATAAGTGGTAAATAATGAGTTTTGGGCTACAATTCAACTATTTTGAGAGAGATTCTCACAATGCAATATAAAAATAGATTGGTGATTACAAGAAAGTAGCACCAAAATTATGGAAGCATTTGGACCACAAGCTTGTCAGACTTAAGGCCTTCCTACTCTGATACCATATTAAAAAAGAGAGCTATGAGCAGATTTAGACAATAACATAGTATAATATTATGAAATATTGAAGTGACTATTACAAAGGGGTTCATTTCCTTATATAGAGTTTGAGAGATTTAACCAACAATTAAAAATGTAACACATGTTCACAATCCTAAAATCTAATAATAGCTAACATCATTACACACCACTGTGACTTTAGTACAAAAGGTAAGCCTTATATTTTAATATTTATTATTTATTAATTTTAAAAAGAATTAAATAAACTTAATCATGTGCAAAGGCTAATAATAGCTAAAGTTTGCACACTTTTACAATTTATTTTCTTAAAAAATTTAAATTAATTTAATCATGTGCAAAGACTAATAATAGTTGAACTTTGCACACTTTTATAATTTATTAATTTTAAAAAGAATTAAATAATTTGAATTATGTGCAAAGACTAATAATGGCTGAAGGGGACTATTCTATGTCCTTAAGTGCATAATTAGACTTTTCTATTCAACTTTGACCAACTTGAAGTGACAATTTGACCCCTAGGTCACTTGACAATGTGGAGACCCTTTGATGAAGCCAAATTTCTGTCCACTGCCTTATCTATTGGGCAACAGAGTTGATGAATGTTATATTTTATGAAGTCCAGCCACTGTAAAACCATTTATGAACTATATTTGAACCACTATAAAATCACGTATGAACCATAATCGATGTCACAAAGCCATTTTTGAATGCCACTAAGCTTTTGTTTTTTGAAAAAATAGACCCTATGTTTAAATTAACCTCTGACTGTTCCAATTGAAACAGTGTGATATCCCACAATAGATATTCTCCTATTCCACTCAAGTTTGCTATGTCTAGTTTACAAAATCATGTTCAGTCCTCAGATCAGCATAGGCATTAATTTCCAGGTTCTCACAATTACACAAATTTGAATGACGAACCACTCCAAGATGTTATCATTAATTGCAAGTAAAACATACTAACATCTACGCTTCAGTAGTACAGAGATATGTAATAATATTCAAAATCTGCTAACCAGTTCAGGCACCCCGAAGTTTTCAGAAAATACCATTTCATTACAGATTCAGCACTTCATAGCTGAGATTATACAGTTCAACCCTTCCAAATAATATTGACTTACAACCAATTATGACAGTCCACTCCAGGTTGAGCCAGTAGAAAAATAGGCATCTCAGGTTGGTAATAAATATGTTTGTTGTGCCCCAGGCCGCAGTTGAAGATGGGAAAGATGTCTCCTATTCCAGGTACACAATATAGATTTGCTGGCACAAATGTTGAGACTGCGTGAGTGTTAGGTCGGTGATCTCCAAAGGCCCTAATCTACAGGTAATGATGTTAAGACGACTCCTTAAAGACGAATCTTCCTGTGTTAATCTGCTATAGTGGCGTGTGAGATTTCGGTGATAATCCCTTTGGTTGCCCTTGATGTTTGCCTGATAATGGATGGAGTAGAAGCCTGCGCACCAAGAATGAGTCGAGATGGTTTGAAATAACTGATCACTCCAGAATAGAGTAAAGCCTGCAATTCAATATGCTACCTGGTATGAGAGTGTGCAGTCCTGGACGCAGTGTTTATACAGTTAGAACCAATGCTAAATTCTTAATGATGAACTTAGCGCAAACAATAAGTTGAGCAGGGGTTTTGTCCTACCCAGATACGCTGTAGTGGGGTTTCCGTCCCAATCCAGCAGGTGCAGAATAATGCAAATAGTGAACTTGAATCATCAATATCAAATATGAATCGGATCCTCTAACAAAATGGAATCATGTTGCCTTTATACTGGACGCCCAACACAAAAAAGAACAAGTTGGCCTGGAATTGAATTCCTTTGTTGGTGCCCAAAGATAGAGTTGGCCTCAATCAAAAGAAATTATTATTATTATTATTTATATTATTATTATAATTATAATATTATTATTATCTTAATATTATAATTTACTATTTTAATATTTGATTATTATTAATATTTAATTATGCCCCAGAAAGGGACATGGCAGTTCCCCCGTCCCATATTTGCTTGCTCACAAGCAAAGATAAAACCAGCTGCACAAATCTGACAACAATTGATGTCATGTCCACAGGCCAATGCATACTTGGGATCTTTGAAATCTGCTCATCCCCTGTGGTAGCCTCCTTCGGACGATTCCTCCAATACAACAGGTACTCCGCAATGCTTATGCGTCTTGGTTCCTTCTCGAGGTGTGGCTGCTTGTCGGGTGGTTTCCTTTCGAAAATCAACTCTCCTTCCTTGTGTGTCCCCTTCATGTTGCTTTCCTCGGTGTATGACTTCCATGTGTGATGGGGATGATCCTCAAGTGCTCTCAACGCATCTTGGTTGTGTTCAACTGAGTTACCAACAATCTGAAATCTGCCATCTTTGTGTTCAACAATTATTCTCTTTGGTAGCCACCTTACAGAAGTGACATTGAGTACATCCAAGACAAACCAAACATTGTCATAATGAAGAATCTTTCAAAGGGTAATCCCTTGTTTTCCATGATTAACTCTTCAATAGGATGTAGCCATTGCAAGTCCAAATTTTTCCTCGTTCTCTCTAGATCCATGATAGAAAAATCTTCACATACCTTGTGTCCTTTCAATATGATAGTAAGTAGTCGTGTCTTCATGATGCAACGAATAGTGAGACCATCATAGTATATCACAACTGGTATGTAGCTTGGATCCACAAACACTACACCATGCTTAGTTATGAAACCTCGAATATCAAAATGACCTCTATCTTGCTTACCATCATCTAGCATCAAGGTGCCTATCTCCCTTAGTTCTTCAAGTGAGGTGAGGTGACAACTTAGTGATTGCATCCATTGTTCTTCGGTGTCCCTGTTAGCCTCTCCTAGGCCCATCATGTGCAAATCAAATGTCTCCTTCTTATAACTACAAACTAGTCCATCAACGAACTCATTGATCTTGGAACAAAGGAGTTCAAATGTCTCTTGGTCAATCTCCATGTAGTCGGTGTGTATCATCATGGAGTTTTCTTGATAAACTTGCAATTTCTCCTCATTGGGGTCAATCTTAGACAAATCATTCTTCACAACAACATAACTAATATCTTGCACATCATCATCACATGGTCCAATTGCTTCCATAAATTGCAAATCATGATTACATGGTTCAATTACTTCCATACCTGAAAATTGGGTGGATGTTTCTTGGGCATCATTTGCAATTATTGACACATCTTCAATACACAACATCAGCTCTTCTTCTTCCTTGAGTTTAGCAACTTCTTGTAATTCTGATTGTGACTTCTCCCCTATTGTCATTAAAGATTCTTTTGGATCTTGCTCCTTGATCTCCTCCTTAGCCATTTTTCTTATATATTCATATAGACCTCTTTTGTTGGGACACTGGTACTCGTCAAGGGGAACACAAGCTTTTTCATGATCTGACAACCTTTGGTATAGATCAACAACTTTGGGGGCCTCAAGTTTGTACAATAACTCTTGAATAAGGTCCATGTCCTCTTCCTTTCATAGACCCTCAAGTCTCTTTGACTGGAATGCATTCAAAATGATAGCCTTACCTTGCAGGTTAGCAGGATCAAAGGCTCTGATACCATTGTAATATCCCACAACAGATATTCTCCTATTCCACTCAGGTTTGCTATGTCTAGTTTACAAAATCATGTTCAATCCCTAGATCAACATAGGCATTAATTTCTAGGTTCTCACAATTACACAGATTTGAATGACGAACCACTCCAAGATGTTATCATTAATTGCAAGTAAAACATACTAACATCTACGCTTCAGTAGTACAGAGATATGTAATAATATTCAAAATCTGCTAACCAGTTCAGGCACCCGGAAGTTTTCAGAAAATACCATTTCATTACAGATTCAACACTTCATAGCTGAGATTATATAGTTCAACCCTTCCAACTAATATAGACTTACAACCACTTATGACAGTCCACTCCAGGTCGGGCCAGTAGAAAGATAGGCATCTCAGGCCAGTAATAAATATGTTTGTTGCGCCCCAAGCCGCCGGGTCCACGATATAGATTTGCTGGCGCAAATGTTGAGACTGCAGGAGTGTTAGGTCGGTGATCTCCAAAGGCCCTAATTTGCAGGTAATGATGTTAAGTCGGCTCCTCCTTAGAGACGAATCTTCCTGTGTTAATTTGCTATAGTGGCGTGTGAGATTAGGTGATAATCCCTCTAGTTGCCCTTGATGTTTGCCTGATAATGGATGGAGTAGAAGCCTGCGCACCAAGAATGAGTTGAGATGGTTTGAAATAACCGATCACTCCAGAATAGACTAAAGCCTGCGATTCAATATTGGTGCAGGAGCACCAAGGCTCAATGCAGTCGTACATAGTTTTTTTGGTTTGTCAATTTTAAGTTTGCAGCATGTGATTTTGTTTTGGAGTTTTTCTAGTTTTCTAAAAATGCATTGGCGGGAGAAGCATTTTGTTTTTGATCGGCCTTTGAGCCAAGTGAAATTCAAGTTAGTGAATGTATGTTTGAAGGTGCGGCATTTGTTCAACGGTTGAACCGCGCCGTTGAACCTCTTCGTTGAACCCCGCGGTTGAACCTCGCTGTTGAAGTTCAATGGTTCAACGGGTTCATGCATATTGAATGGTGGAGTGGAAAGCGTCGGTCACTTGTTTGGAGGTTGAACCTCACTGTTGAACCACGCGATTGAACCTCGCTGTTGAAGTTCAATGGTTCAACAGTTCTTCATTATGGATGGTCGTCGGCATGAGAAGCATGATCGGGGAGCGAATAGAAAGCTACACCGATGGTTAGAGTCTAGCCGATAATTATTATATCGGCGTATGGTTATATGATCGGCAGAAATGATGAAAATCTGACCGATAGGCATGATTTGGCGACGGAGATTAAAAAGGAAAGCGGTGAGAAAAGTAACAGCCAAGAAACTGCAGAACTGAACCGACAGTTAGGAAAACAAACAGGTCTGGAAACTAAACCGTCCTGTAACGGACATGAGCAAATATATAAGATGTCGCATTCTTTCTGTAAGGGAGTTGAGCAGAAGAATTGAAGAAGAGAATTTTGATGTGTGAAGCATTTTTGATGTAATCAGAAGTTTTTGAATAAAAATCAAATTCAGCAGTTCGATCAATCTGTGTATTTCTATTTTGTTTTCAGTTGCTTTAGTCTGAAGTAGATTAATCATTTCTTTTTCTGTAATTTTGTTTTCTTTTGAAAACCGTGACTCTGCATTGATGTTCCTCGAGTTCCTCTGTACAGTATGGAGGTCATCAAGTAGAGCCATGCCTTTTGTTTGTTTTTCCTTTGTGGGGTGGTCGGATTGTCGACTAGAGGCAATGCATGCTTGTTCTAGGCGAGCTCAGTAAGGAGTCCGGCTAGATAAACAAGTAGGAAATTAGACTTGCAGGGGTGGGAAATAGAGAGAAAGAAAGTGAGCACCAAGCAGTCCAGACCCTTGAATAGAGTGAGAAGGGTGGGCAACGGGCTCAAAAAGTTATGTGCCATTGAGGCAGCATCTTGGAAACAGTGAGGACAAGGTATGTGTCCCACACCAAGTAAGAGAAATAGAGTTTTCCATCTCTGCAAAGAGTTGAGGAATTTAGCTGACATTTTTGTGTAGAAAGATGTCTGTTAGCACTTTGAATTGGTAGAGAGGCTAGTGTTGTCAAACAGTCTTGTACACCCACAGGATGTAGGGCAGGCAGCCTAGAGTCCTCCCTATCAAATTGGTATCAGAGCAGTAAGATTTGGTTTATTCCTAGATAGGAATAGAAGAGTTGTATGTCCTCACCAAGTTCAAGTGAGTCTGTCAGTTCATCCAAGAAAATGGTGACTAATGCAGAGTTGGCAAAGAAGGTTGAGGATCAAGAAGAGGAGAATAGACTCCTACAAGAAAGACTAGCAGAAATGGAGAGTAAGCTAGGTTTAATGTTGCAAAAGACTGAAGAAGTCAGCCAGAGAGTTAAATATTCTGAGGATAAGGGGAAAGGTGTGTCTGTAGAAAATGAAGAGCCCACACCTGATCCTAAGTTGGAAGAAGAACCATTCTTGAAAGCTTTGAAAGCAATGAGTGGTAAAACATTGGAAGGAGTACCACTTTTCAGTGGGAAAATGGACCCAGATTTGGTCATGGAATGGATAGAAGGACTTGAAAATCACTTTGAATGTGATGGTGTAAGCGAGGCACAGAAAGTAAAGGTGGCCAAATCCAGACTCAGGGGAGTTGCCTTAACCTGGTGGAAATTTGTGTAGACTGAAAGAGCAAAAGAAGATAAGAAGCCCATAGCTACTTGGAAGGGAATGGTAGCTAAAATCAAAGAAACATATATGCCAGAAGATTATGAAATACCGCTGCATAGGAAGAGACAGAATCTGAGACAGAAGGAATTAGATGTCAATGCATACACTGAAGAATTCCAAAAGCTATGCTTATGGTCCAAAGTAATGGAGGATGAAAGCATAAAGGTAGCAAGGTACCTTAACGGTCTGAAGTGGAATATACAAGAAGAAATCAGTTTGTTGTGTCCTACAACAGTGCAAAAATGCTATCAGCTGGCACTGAAAGTGGAGGAAAAGAACAAGAGGAAACAAGACTCAAATGGCAGAGGAAGAGGAAGAGGCAGAGATAATAGAGGACACAGAGGAGGTTTTGGTGGAAGGAATGCTGACAATAGATCCCAAGCAGAATCCAAACTCACAGAGCAGAGTGGGGAGTTGAGTGGTAGAGGAAACCATAGAGGAAGAGGATCTAACAGAGGAAGGTCAGGAGGATCAGGCAGAGGATCCTATTTCACCAACATGAAGTGTTACAATTGTGGCAATCTAGGTCATCCAGCGTATAGGTGCCCAGAAAAGGCCACATCCTCTTCTCAAGGAGGTGATAAGAGAAATCACTGTCCAAGATAATGCATCCAGCAGCCAGTTACCTGAGGTCAATCTGAACTCAGAAGATGGAGAGAACCTGATGATAAGAAGAACCTTGATGAAGGAACCAGTAAAGTCTGAACCAAGCCAGAGGAGAGCACTATTCAGAATCAAGTGCAAGATTTTGAATAAGGTATGTAAGATTATCATAGACTCAGGATCTATTGATAATATTATTTCTGATGAGGCAGTTAGGAAACTGAATTTGAAAAGAATTACTCATGCAAACCCATATAGAGTCACATGGTTGAATAAGGGTCAACATGTGGTAGTGAATGAACAAAGTTGGGTAGAGTTTAGTACAGGTGGCTATAAGGATAAGATATTATGTGATATACTACCCATGGATGCATGCCATCTCTTATTGGGCAGACCATGGCAGTATGACCGAAAGGCAATACATGATGGTGAGAAGAATGCCTATTCTTTTCAGAAAGATGGTGTCACCTATAAGATTCAGTCATTGGAGGATGAAGATGCAGTTCAGACAAAGAGTCCTAATATCTTGGTTGTGAGTGGAAAAGAGTTTCTGAGTACTCTTAAGGAGGATGGTATTGGTTATGCCATCATAGTAAAACCAAAAGAAGGACAGCAGGATAAGAAGACAGAGATTCCCAAAGAAGTGCAGCCTATACTGGAGAAGTATAAAGGCATAATCAGTGATGGTACACCAGCCACATTGCCTCCACAGAGAGCAATAAGCCATCAGATAGACCTGATTCCAGGAGCATCTTTGCCAAACAAGGCACCTTACAAGATGACTCCAGATCAGCACAAAGAGATTTCCAGGCAAGTGCAGGAGTTGCTAGATCAAGGATTGATCAGGAAGAGCATTAGTCCTTGTGCAGTGCCCACAGTGTTGGCACCCAAGAAAGGAGGATCATGGAGATTATGCACAGATGCCAGAGCCATAAACAAAATAACTATAAGGTATAGATTCCCAATTCTCAGAATTGAAGATCTCATGGACTGTATTGGAAAAGCAAAGTATTTCACCAAGATAGACCTGAAGAGTGGTTACCACCAAATAAGAATCAAGGAAGGAGATGAGTGGAAGACAGCCTTCAAGACCACAGAAGGACTGTATGAGTGGCTTGTTATGCCATTTGGTCTATCAAATGCACCCAGTACCTTTATGAGACTCATGAATGAAGTCCTAAAGGATTACATTGGTAAATTTGTTGTTGTTTTTCTAGATGATATTCTAATTTTTAGTCAGACCAAGGAAGAACATCTAGAACATGTAAATACTGTTTTGCAAAAATTACATGATGAACAACTAACCATCAATCTGGAGAAGTGTGAATTCATGAATCAGGAATTGGTATACCTTGGTTTTGTGGTGTCCCAGGGAGAGTTGAAGATGGACAAGTCCAAAGTAGAAGCCATATTGAGCTGGCCTACTCCCAGAGCAGCCACAGAGGTGAGAAGTTTCCATGGCTTAGCCCAGTTTTACAGAAAGTTTGTCAAAAATTTCAGTGGAATATGTGCACCCATGTTGGATACAATTAAGGGTGGAATGAAAGCAAAATTCAGATGGACACCAGCTGCAGATAGAAGTTTTGAAAGGTTGAAGAAAGAGGTAGCAACACAACCTGTTTTGTTGTTGCCCAGTTTTGATAAGCTATTTACTATTGAATGTGATGCAAGTAATATAGCTGTAGGAGCAGTGCTAAATCAGGAAAACAGACCTGTAGCCTTTTTCAGTGAGAGGCTGAATGAAGCAAAGAGTAAGTACTCTTCGTATGACTTAGAGTTGTATGCTCTAGTCCAAGCATTGAGGAAGTGGAGACATTATCTTCTGCCTAAAGAATTTGTTGTCTACACAGATAACCAAGCTCTGAGTTTTCTAAACTCACAGGATAAGTTAAGCAACAGGCATATCAAATGGATGGAGTACCTGCAATCTTATACCTTTACAATTAAGCATAAGAAGGGGCAGCTGAACAGAGTTGCAGATGCTTTGAGCAGAAGATTGCTTACAGTGCAGGAAGTGCAATTGAAGAGCATTGGAGTTGAAGACTTCAAGGATCTCTATAGAGATGATGAAGATTTTGCTGAGGCATACAAGGTATGTCAAGATTTTGAGAATCACTTTCACAGTGAGTTTGCAGATTTCACCTTACAGCAGGGATTGCTATTCAAAGGTGGACAATTATGTGTGCCAAGAGGATCTATGAGGGAAAATCTCATACAGGAGAAGCACAATGGTAGTCTGAGTGGCCATTTTGGTCTGAATAAGACACTGGAGCTAGTCCAAAGGTTCTATTATTGGCCAAGGATGCACAGAGACATCAGAAGGTATGTAGAGCAGTGTATCGTATGTCAGAAGGCCAAGGGAACCACTTCAAATGCAGGATTGTACCAACCCTTACCCATTCCTTCCAGGCCATGGGAATGTGTAAGTATGGATTTTGTAGTTGGTTTGCCTAAGACTAAGACTGGTTATGATAGCATATATGTAGTTGTGGACAGGTTTAGCAAGATGAGTCATTTCATTCCCTGTAAAGTGACTCATGATGGCAGTCATATAGCACACTTGTTTTTCAGAGAAGTGATAAGGATTCATGGACTTCCAGCAAGTATTGTGTCTGACAGAGATGCTAAATTCATGGGGCATTTCTGGAAAACATTGTGGCAGAGATTGGGAACAAATTTGTCATTCAGTTCAGCATATCACCCACAGACAGATGGTCAGACAGAGGTGGTAAACAGGACATTGGGCAACCTGTTAAGGTGTATAACCAAGGAATATGGACAAAGTTGGGATCTTGTCATTCATCAAGCAGAATTTGCCTATAATGACAGTGTGAATAGGACTACTGGTAAGAGTCCATTCGAAATAGTCTATGGAATGCATCCCAGAGGTGTATGTGAGCTCAGGAATATGGGAAACATGGAGAACAGAAGTGGTCATGCAGAGGATTTTGCACAATCCATGAAAGTGCATGAGCAGGTGAAGAAGACTTTGACAGAGAACACACAGAAGATCAAGGACAGAGTAGATGCCCATAGAAGGGATATTCAGTTTGAGGTTGGTGATTTGGTTATGGTGCACTTGAACAAAGCCATAATGCAGAAAGGAATGACAACCAAACTACAGATGAGGAGAATTGGTCCTTGCAGAATCCTGAACAAGTATGGAAATAATGCCTACAGAATTGAATTGCCAGAAGACTTGGCAATCTCACCAGTGTTTAATGTCCAAGACCTGGTGCAATACAGGGGTCCTCAGTCAGCAGAAAATGGATCGATTTCAGAGAAGGAACAGACCGTCAGAGATGTGACTTTGCCATTACAACCCAAACTACAAGCAGAAAGAATACTGGATTCAAGAGTACAGAAGCAAACCAGACATGGTGTCTACATGAAGCATTTGGTCAAGTGGAAGCAGTTGCCTGAAGCAGAAGCTACCTGGGTTGCAGAGTCAGAGTTCAAAAAGAGGGGCATTGATTTTGCCTCATTGTCACCGGAGGTGACCTAGCTTCTTTCCGCACAGGGGGAGTATGGTGCAGGAGCACCAAGGCTCAATGCAGTTGTACATAGTTTTTTTGGTTTGTCAATTTTAAGTTTGCAGCATGTGATTTTGTTTTGGAGTTTTTCTAGTTTTCTAAAAATGCATTGGCGGGAGAAGCATTTTGTTTTTGATCGGCCTTTGAGCCAAGTGAAATTCAAGTTAGTGAATTTATGTTTGAAGGTGCGGCATTTGTTCAACGGTTGAACCGCGCCGTTGAACCTCTTCGTTGAACCCCGCAGTTAAACCTCGCTGTTGAAGTTCAATGGTTCAACGGGTTCATGCATATTGAATGGTGGAGTGGAAAGCGTCGGTCACTTGTTTGGAGGTTGAACCTCACCGTTGAACCACGCGATTGAACCTCGCTGTTGAAGTTCAATGGTTCAACAGTTCTTCATTATGGATGGCCGTCGGCATGAGAAGCATGATCGGGGAGCGAATAGAAAGCTACACCGATGGTTAGAGTCTAGCCGATAATTATTATATCGGCGTATGGTTATATGATCGGCAGAAATGATGAAAATCTGATCGATAGGCATGATTTGGCGAAGGAGATTAAAAAAGAAAGCGGTGAGAAAAGTAACAGCCAAGAAACTGCAGAACTGAACTGACAGGAAAACAAACAGGTCTGGAAACTAAACCGTCCTGTAACGGACATGAGCAAATATATAAGATGTAGCATTCTTTCTGTAAGGGAGTTGAGCAGAAGAATTGAAGAAGAGAATTTTGATGTGTGAAGCATTTTTGATGTAATCAGAAGTTTTTGAATAAAAATCAAATTCAGTAGTTCGATCAATCTGTGTATTTCTATTCTGTTTTCAGTTGCTTTAGTCTGAAGTAGATTAATCATTTCTTTTTCTGTAATTTTGTTTTCTTTTGAAAACCGTGACTCTGCATTGATGTTCCTCGAGTTCCTCTGTACAGTATGGAGGTCATCAAGTAGAGCCATGCCTTTTGTTTGTTTTTCCTTTGTGGGGTGGTCGGATTGTCGACTAGAGGCAATGCATGCTTGTTCTAGGCGAGCTCAGTAAGGAGTCCAGCTAGATAAACAAGTAGGAAATTAGACTTGCAGGGGTGGGAAATAGAGAGAAAGAAAGTGAGCACCAAGCAGTCCAGACCCTTGAATAGAGTGAGAAGGGTGGGCAACGGGCTCAGAAAGTTATGTGCCATTGAGGCAGCATCTTGGAAACAGTGAGGACAAGGTATGTGTCCCACACCAAGTAAGAGAAATAGAGTTTTCCATCTCTGCAAAGAGTTGAGGAATTTAGCTGACATTTTTGTGTAGAAAGATGTCTGTTAGCACTTTGAATTGGTAGAGAGGCTAGTGTTGTCAAACAGTCTTGTACACCCATAGGATGCAGGGCAGGCAGCCTAGAGTCCTCCCTATCAAATATGCTCCTTGGTATGAGAGTGTGCAGTCCTAGACGCAGTGTTTATACAGTTAGAACCAATGCTAAATTCTTAATGATGAACTTAGTGCAAACAATAAGTTGAGCAAGGGTTTCGTCCTACCCAGATATGTTGTAGTGGGGTTTCCGTCCCAATTCAGTAGGTGCAAAATAATGCAAATAGTGAACTTGAATCATCAATATCAATATGAATCAGATCCTCTAACAAAATGGAATCATGTTGGCTTTATATTGGATGCCCAACACAAAAAAGAACAAGTCGGCCTGGAATTGAATTCCTTAGTTGGTATTAAAATAATATTTTAGATATGTTAATGGTCAATGATGTAATATAAGTTTGTTTCTATTTCTGTTATTAGATTAGCATTAATCTCTTTAGAAACTTCTGTAATGTATTATTAGAAACATCATTTTGTAATTCTTTATAAGGTTTTTGCCTATTCATTAATAAATCATGAAATTACCAAAATATGGTATCAGAGCGGGATTTTTGAATTTTTTTCTGGCACCTTTGTCCATACAGTTCCATATGCACCATTCGATTCTTGCCTCTGCAAATTTTTTCGTCCTCTAAAAATCGTGTTCTTTGTTTGGTTGCGATTTTTTGTTTTTCGTGGGCAATTATTTTTCTTGGCCATCGAGTTATGGTTTAAGTGTCACGTTTTGTTTTTGTCGGCAGATTCTCTCTGTTTTTTATCACGAGTTTTGTGGTCGCGGATTCTGAAGGGATTGTGGTTTTTTTCTGATCGTGATTTACATCATGGAGGTCGCCGTTAGGGTTTCGGCGGACTTTGCGAAAGTTTTATTAAATTAAATTTAGATAGTTTATTAATGGTCACTAATGTAATATTACATTGTTTCTATTTCCGTTTCTTAGTTTGCTTTAGTTTCTTATTAGAAACTTCTGCTTTGTAGTATTTAGACACATCTTGTAAATTCCTTATAAGAGCGTTGCTCTTCTGTAAATAAAATAATTCGATTGTTTACCATAATAAGGTTCAATACTTTCTGGCCATCGTTTGAGATTTCTGGCACCCTTTTGTGACACGGCGGATTTATCAAGTTTCTGGTCGCCATTTAGTTGCGATTCTTGCCGCGATTTGTTCCTTCCCTGATCGTGGATCCAGGTGTGTTTACTTGTGCTCGCTGTTTTTGTGTGGTCGCCATTTGATAATCATTGGCGGGTTTCTATCTGTGGTCTACGCTAGCACTTCAAACGCTTCATCAACCTTAGTGTGTGATTTTTATCAGAATCGACAGCTTCTTTTTTTGTTTTGCTGTGTCTTTCGGCGGCATCGTATTTCTGCATTTTGGTGCTCCTTTGTTCTTTGATCAGTGCCCAAAGTGCTTAACCTCTGTGTTGTGGTCATGTGGAGCTCGGACCCAACACCTAGATCTGCGGGTATCTTTTTTTTCACCTCGGGATTTGTGCAGACTGTGCTAGGGTTTTGCATAAATATTTCATTTGTGCCTTGAAATCCATTTTGAGCCTGTTGTTTTTCCTATCTTAGGTTTTGTTCCATCAATCTACCTTGTTTTTCGTGCCTCGAAAAGCGTGAAGATGGCGTCTTTGTTCAATATCATGTTGGAAGGCAATCAAAAGTTCAACGGCCGCAACTACAACACTTGGAAGCAACGTATGTTAACAATATTCGAGTATCGGTGCCTTGACCATGTTGGCGTTTCAATTCGCACCTCTGGAATGCGAGTTGGAAACGGACAACTATGCACAGATAAACTGCTCTTCTATTAGGAGGGGAAGTTCCCTCTTTGCTGATGGTTGCTAAAAGATAAATAAACTAAATTTGCCTATCTTTTTGTTTCTCAGTTGCGAGCACAAGGTTATAAAACTCTATCGCTACAGCATAGGTTTTTCCTTTAATTTCTAACTACAGCTAGGCCTAAACTAAATGACGTTTTTGATTACCTAAGTAAATTTAGAGCTTAGGAATCAAAAGTAAACAAGGAATGATTTGTTAACACAAAAGCTCAAATAAACTTATTCCAAATCGCATCAGAAGACTCATTGTACTTTAAGATGTAAGTTGAAAGTAAGAATATGTAAGCAACACAAATGACGTTAACTAAAAGAACATGAGACAGAGAATCAGAGCAATATGAAGCGTGAGATTTCCTTTCTCAATGTCAAAAAGCTATTACAACTCCAACACAGTAGTATTGCAGCAAAGACAGGCATGCAATAAGCGATCAAACACTGGATTACAAAAGACACAAGGTGAACAAGCACTTGAATAACAATTTGCAGGCTAGAATAGGCACAACAAATTATGCTATCACAATTACAGTTACTAAACAATGGGCAAGGCTGCCCTTATTTATACATAAATCAAAGGAGTAGGGAACCCTAAAATCTCCTTGATCCTAGCTAACTACCTTGCCAACTTGCAAGCTTTATTTCTATTCTAGACAAAAGATTCTAACAAACACCTGCTTTAAAACAATTTGATTTAAAGCAAAGAAAGCTCCAACTATTACAAAGTGATTTTTCTATTTAAAGGATGGATAAGCTTGAAAGAAAATGACATCTTTAAATTAGAAAAGCATTGAGTTAACTGCCGCTTTTTTGAGTTCCATCCTTATCTATATCGCCACTCCATTGGTGACATCACTCACTGATATTTGGGAAACAATATCCTTGAACTCTCTACATCCAATGTTCTTTGGCAAAACATTCTGCTTCTCTTTTAGCCACTTTAGAGCAATTCTTTTCTGATATTTTTTCTTGTCATTATGCCACACCTTCTCGCATTCTTCAATAGAAATGACGAAGTTCTCCTTCCATGATGGTGTTGAGAAACATTTCTCAATGTCATTAGGCCTGAGGCTGCAGAGTACACACCCATCTGCTGATTGGATTTCCCTTGTAACTGAATTGTAATGCTTACTACAGGCGATTACGAATTCAATGCTTTGCATTGTGACGGGGAATGAAGCTGTTGTAAGCAATTCGGAGTGCCTCAGATTCCTGATGGTGATGTTTCCTGCGTCTTCTAAAGCATGCAAATTGAATATTGGAAGCACCTTATGCAAATCTGTCTCGACGGTTCTCAGGTAATCATGAACCAACGCTATTTTAGGCTTGATTTCCATTGGAGAGTACTGCATACTGAAAAACTTGAAGAATGCATGTGAGCACCCCTATGTTTGGAAATATTTTGAGCAAAATGCTGAAAATTGTTTGCTGATTTCTTTTTAAAAGCTGATTTCGAGAAAAAAAAGCTAGCACGTGTGTTTGGTAGACAATCTTGTTCTGAAGCAACCCAAATTGTCGGATTCCGAAAAAGCAGAGGGTTTCCCGAAAAAGCGGCAAAAAAATGGATTTTGGGAAAACTAAAATTTTCCAATCTTCAAGAGGATGTGATTCCAGATGAACCCATTTCAATGAAAACTGAAAAAGCTCCGGCTCTGTTTCTGAAAAATGATGCCCTAGAAAAATGGATCTTCAAAAAGCGTGCCTCTGTGCTTCCAAATCCCGAAACCACGAAGAACACTGAAAAAGCACTCCGTTTGGGTTCTCAAATCTTCATGAGAAGAAAAAGATGTTTTCTTTCTCTGGATGCAACCTGCAAAAATAATGAATAATGGAGGCCAAAAGCTTGTTTTTATAGAACTTTGGGTGAAAAAAGCTACTTTCTGTATGAAAGCATAAATCTTGAAGCTTATCCGTGAAGATAGCAACTTTTAAAGCACAAATCCAAGTTGATATGCTCACATAGGATGAATCCCTATTTTATAGCTGCCTATGGTTGACGTGTGAGGATGATAAAAAAGTTGCTTCTTTGATGATGTCATCAAACACACGAAGTTGCAAAAGTGTTAGCCAATTTTTCTTTCGTTTTGAAACTTTTGCACTCATTCTGACTTTGGCGTGGCCTACCTCCGACTTCAACAAGATGGCAAATTGTCACTGTTGACTAAAAAAGTTGACCGATCATGGCATCTTGAAGTTTTATCAACCCTAATTTGATCCCCAGCCTCGAACTGATGATCTGACGACATTTGACTGCAATTTTGATTTTTGAAACCGTCGCCGGACGAAGATCGGGAAATGGCTGGAAGGTGGCGTCGTCGGAACATGAAAATTTCTATCTCTGGAGAACCTAGGCTCCCTCATTGGATAGGGGCTCCTAGGATCTCATGCCTTAGCCAATTTTAAGAGATTTTCAACCTTGCTCAGTTTTCGTTTTTCGTGCGTGTTCCGGTGACTGTAGGCCCCTGTTTGGATGTTGAATCTCGCTTGCCGGAGCAAAACTAAGATTGATGGTCAGGCAATTAGGCAAGCCTGATGAAAACTGAATTGATTGCACCTTCTACCTACCTCGGAAACTGGATTAGACTGATTTTCTGTGAGTTTGACTAGGCTGACGGAGGAAGATTTGCAATTTTTTGGAAAAATACAAAAAAATAATCTAACTTTGGGAAGACTAGGAGCCCCTAGCCTCTAGGGGCGCCTAGAAAACCCAAACTTAGCCAAATTTTGGCTTCTTTCAACTTTTCTTTGTTTTCCAGATTCATCATGCTTTGTTTTCCGTTCTTTGTCAGTCGTCGGTCGCTCAACAGTTCTTTGTCCTCTAAACAACGCTGAAAACTTGAATTTGACCCTTGGCAGATGAACTTCCTCCATTAATGGCCTCGGAGTTCGTGCTTCGCCTTCTGAAAAAGCAAAATTGACCCAGTAGAGAAAACTCGACCTTTTGCAGATTCCGTCTGGACCACCTTGATTGTGAAGCAATATCAACCAATCAGAATCAGACAGGACTCCTGAATCAGAGATTCTATTTTTAGAAAATTTTGTTAACATCCGTATCTCAAGAAACCCAGAAAACCTAAAATTGATGTCTATTTTTAGAAACTTTCTATTTTTAGAAAATTTGACTTTTTGACAATTTTTTTAGACTCTCGCAAAATGCCTTAATGAAGCAAAAAAAAATTGATTTGGCACAACAATTGGCTTTGTCTAGGGACCATGTCGGATACTTACGGCATAGGAGAACCGAGAATCTCTGGACTTTCTAGCTTAGACTACTGTCTTATCAATTGGGCAATAGAGTCAAGATATTTTTCTAATCACCTAGAACAAGACTTTTTCCCTAAATCACCTAGGACCGGACTTCTTAAAATCACCGAAGGGTTGGAACTTCCCACAAAACACATAACAAAACACGACGCATCTAAGAAACACATTACGGAAAGGAGAAATACATTACAACAAAAAGATTAAGGAGACACAACATAAACACAAGACACACACAAACGCTCTTTTTGAGCGAGGACAAGAACAAAAACTATTACACAAAACCATCAACTGGTTCAGAAAAATAAGAGCCTTTTCTCTTGAGTTGTGAGATTTGTCTTGGCAACACATAGCTTCTCTTCCTCTGTGAAATATACCAAGCCAATTTTATTCACTTTTCCAATTACAACAAGCAGAGCAATACACAATCATTGAAGTTAGCAATTAAACCAAACGATGCGGAATTCAACTCTAACTAAGAATGTACACCAGGATGGCGTGATCATATGGTCAGAGGATCTCTATGCAATGCTGATAAAGGAACTCTAACCAAGAATGCGCCGAATGTCGACGAGCATATGGTCAGAGGGTCTTGATGCAATGCTGATATAAAGAACTCTAACCAAGAATGCGCCTGATGATGACGAGCATATGGTCAGAGGATCCCTACCAACTATTATGCTGAAATAACTCGATGTCAAGAATGTGCTTTCCAACCCGAAGTGGAATTGGAGCTACCATATGACGGAGATGCAAAGTATTATAAAGCAAATATGAGAAGAAGTATGAAGTGCTGACAGTACTACTATTCAGCTAACAATAATTAGAGACTTCCAACCCAACTCAAATGTTAGAAGTTAGCAAACTGAAATGACGGATCAGCAACTTTGAAAAACCAAACCAGCAACATAAAACCCTACAAAAATGCTCACACCTCACTCATTTCTCAACTAAATGACCTCAAATCTGATGCAATGCACTCCTATGACAATGGCAACCAAGCTACACACTATAGACCACTCTTAAACCCAAGTATTTATTTAGCATGCTTTCTAATGCACTCCAAAGAGGGGCGGCCAGCAAGAAGGGCGATTTCTTTCTAGAAAATCAGATTCTTCATAATAAATTCTGTAAATTGGCACAATGGGGCGCCCAACATAGACAAAGGGAAATATGAAATACCCAGGACAAATGCCTTTTTGTTTTCAGATTTATGAATGAAACTACAGATTCAGCCCTGTTATCAGCAACTCCAAAAAATGACATAAAATGCAAATAACTGAACTACAAACAAAACTCAAGCTACAATGCAAACCTCACTACAAAACCACTACTATCAGCAAACCTCTCCCTAGGTGCTATCTCTCAAGCACGAAGTGAGCCCAGGCTAGGAGACATTCATTCCTCGAAGCAGTCCCAAAACCATTACGGCAGCATAACATTATCAAGATTTCGGATGCCGAAATGAGAGCACTCTTCCTCCTTTTATACTTTTCCAACTGGGAGTCTCTAAAATCCTCTTGCATATGGGATAAAACATGAGAGGGAAAATAATATAATCCTCTTTTTCAACCTCACCCTTAAAGTCCCCTCTTTTAAAACAACATTAATATTAAATAATAATGTTTAATTTACGGACTTTAAAACGGAGGCCAAGATGAAGTCGGAATTCAATGATCTATAGCTCGTTGGAAAGGTCTTGACAAGACGAATCCAACCCCACTCTCAAAATTCCGTTCTGGTGCCAATCCTGAACTTACTAAAAATAGCCGTAACCAACAGGGACTAAGGAGAACAAACCCGGAAAGAAACCACCAACCAAACCACAATCCACGAACAAAAGCAACCACCAAACATTAAACCCCAATTTCAACCTCCGAGTAGCCTACAGGTCTCTGGAATAGGCCAACGGTCAACTGTAAAAGATCAAGCTAGAAAACGGAACATTACAGTCCGCCCTTCCCAAGATTGCTTTTCCTCAAGCAATTGCAAGCCTGGATGCTGCAGAATCTCATCATTCTCCCAAGTAGCATCCTCCATAGGCAAGTTCTTCCACTTCACCAAATACTCTCTGATAGTTCTTTTCCTCAAGGAACGCTCCCTGGAATCAAGAATCTCTTCTGGAATCAAAACTAACTGTCCTTCTTCATCCAAAGGTGGCAACTGTGATGAAGCAACAACATTGTGTCCAAGTGCCTTCTTGAGGCGAGACACGTGGAATACATTGTGCACTCTGCTATTCGAAGGTAGCTCCAACTCATAAGCTACTGCCCCCACCTTCCTAGTGACCTTGAACGGCCCATAGAAACGTGGTTTGAGCTTCTCAGCTCCACTTTTCTTGAGAGGACTGTCTGTAAGGTTGTAGTCGAAGATAAACCATATCTCCAACTTCAAAAGAGCGCTCAACACGCCGCTGATCAGCGTACATCTTCTGCTGATTCTGTGCAATCTGAAGATTGTTCTTCAATGAGTTCAAGATATCTTGACTCTGCTGCAACAAATCTTTGGCCTGAGGGGCTTTGCTATCACCAAACACCAAATCAGCAAAGCTAGGAGCCTCATAACTGTAAAGAGCCATGAAAGGTGACATCCTTATTGACATGTGGAAAGTAGAATTATAACAATACTCGCCCATGTGAAGCCACTTCACCCAAGCTCTTTGCTGCTCCGAAACATAGTTTCTCAGGTAACCTTCCAACCACTTGTTCACTATCTCCGTTTGTCCATCGGTTTGAGGGTGATAACTAGTGCTTGGAGTAAGCACTGTACCACTCATTCTGAAAACCTCTTGCCAAAAAGTGCTTAGGAACTTGCTGTCCCTATCACTCACAATGTTTTTTGGCAACCCATGTAATCTAAACACCTCATGAAAAAACAGATCTGCAACTTGGGCTGCTGAAAAAGAGCTGGCAATGGCGAAGAAGTGAGCAAATTTTGTTAATCTGTCCACTACAACATAGATACAGTCTTTACCTTGAACCTTGGGCAACCCAGTGATGAAGTCCATTGATATGCTTTCCCATTTTTGATTGGGAATGGGAAGAGGTTGCAGAAGACCAGCTGGTAAAGTATGCTCATTTTTGTTCATCTGACAAGTGGGACACTCCTGAATGTATCGTTGAACCTCCCCTTTCAGCCCTTTCCAAGAAAATCTTTCCCTGATCTGCCGATATGTCTTGAAAAACCCTTGATGACCAGCAAGTGGAATGTCATGAAAGGTCAACAAAATCTTCTTTTTGAGCTTAGAATCAGCCACCACAAAGATTCTACCCTTGTAGTGTATCAGCCCTTCGACCACTTTGTACCTTTCGTCAAGAAAAGTACCCTCAATGATGCTTGTTGCAAACTGATTTTTGACATAATCAGCAAGCAACATGTCCCTCCAATTAGCTGTAAGCTCACACAATGAGCTCAAATGAGGTCTCCTAGATAGAGCATCAGCCACAATATTGTTTTTCCCTTTGACATTCGATGTCAAAATCGTAAGCTTGAAGCTTACTCACCCACTTTTGTTGCCTCTCGTTCAAATCTCTTTGATGCATGAAGTGCTTGAGGCTATTGTGATCAGTCTTGACCACAAACTTGCTTCCCACCAAGTACTGTCTGAACTTGGCTAATGCATGCATAATGGCAAGCATCTCCTTGTCGTAGATGGAGTAGGTCCTTTCAACACCTCTTAATTTTCTGCTTTTAAACACAATGGGATGTTTGTCTTGCATCAAAACAGCCTCAACTCCTTCACCGGATGCATCACACTGTAGCTCAAATGGCTTGGAGAAGTCTAGGATAGCTAACACCGGACAAGAGCTCATGATCCCTTTAAATTTATCAAAAGTAGTTTGAGCCTTTTCTGACCAACAAAAGGCACCCTTTTTCGTGAGGTCAGCAAGAGGAGCAGCATTCTGAGAGTAGCCCTTCACAAATCTTCTGTAGAATCCACAAAGACCCAAAAATCCTTTCAGATGAGTCAAATTCTTAGGAGGTGGCCAATCAACAATTGCCTTGATCTTTTCAGGATCAACCTTCACTCCTTCAGCACTGATTATATGGCCAAGGTAAAGTAACTCCTTCATTCCAAATTCACATTTGGATTCTTTGGCAAACAAACTCTCTGATTCCAGGATGCTTAGCACTTCCTCCAAGTGCTTGAGATGTTCTTCCCATGTCTTGCTGTAGATCAGGATGTCATCAAAAAATATCAATACAAACTTCCTCAACTGCTTCTGAAAGATTTTGTTCATACATGACTGGAAGGTAGCAGGAGCATTAGTCAACCCAAATGGCATGACTAGAAACTCGAAGTGGCCATAGTGACATCTAAATGCTGTCTTCTCAACATCGGATCCTCTCATCCGAATCTGGTAATAACCCGATCTCAAATCGATCTTTGAAAAGAACTTGGCTCCATGTAGCTCATCAATGAGCTCATCTATCCTCGGGATGGGATATCGATTTTTGATGGTGCTTTGATTCAAAGCACGATAGTCCACACACATGCGGATGGTACCGTCCTTCTTTACCAGGACAACTGCCGAAGCAAAGGGGCTCTTGCTTGGACGAATGAAGCCCATCTCCAAGAGTTCTCGAATGTTTTTCTCAATCTCGTCCTTTTGCTTCTTAGGATACCGATAAGGAGTTGTAATAACTGGTTTAGCTCCTTCTTTGAGCTCTATGACATGCTCTGAACCTCGATCAGGAGGTGGTCCAAGAGGTAAATCAGCAAACACCTTGCTCTTCTTTGTGAGTAAAAACTGAATATCAGGAGAGTAGTCTCTCTTTGTTTCAACTAGACTAGCAGGAAGAATCATACACTCTGCAGCCCACTCAACTTGATCATGACGAATCAGCCTCGCCATCCTCTTGAATGACACAATCCGAGGACCACCATTGGACATTCCTCTTATCACTACATTCTTCCCTTCGGATTGAAACTTGAGCTCCATGGTTTGCAGATTTAGAGTGATCTCCCCGAGTGAACGCAGCCATTGAATGCCTAGGACGGCATCTGTATCTCCAATTTTGACTACATAGAAGTCGTCCTTGACTTCATAGTTTCCCACTTGCATGGTCATGTTTGAGATCTTCTTGGTGCAGGTGATGTGAAAACCATCAGCAACCATAACCTTGAAGCCTTCAAACTCTTCTGTTTGCAGCCCCTTCTTTGCCACCACAGCGTCGTCAATGAAGTTATGCGTTGCTCCAGTGTCAATCAAAGCAGCTATGCGTTGCCCCTTAATCATACCTCGAACTTTGAAGGATTCAGTCCTTTGAAAGCTCGAAAGTTGAGCCAAAGTGCCTCCACTTCCCTTTTCATCTTCGGATTCCTTTGGGACCTTTTCCACTTCACTGTCTTCAGAATCAGACTGCTGGTCTGAGAAATCAGAATTACTTTCTTCAGCTGAATAGTATTCAATTTGATGAAATTTGCCTCCTTTTGGGCAAACATGATATTGGGACCATTTTTCTCTACACTGGAAACATAACCCTTTTCTTCTGAGTTCATTAAGTGTCTCAGGATCCAACCTTGTGACATGAGGTTGATGCTGTTTGAACTCCTTATGCTGAGGTCTTTTTCCTTTATCTCTTTTGTGAAATGATGGCTTGGGTTGAAACTTTGCTTTAGGAGCAGCCCACTCCATGTTTCTTGCCTTCTTCATTGCTTCTTGTAGAGAAGGTGGATCAAAAGCTTTGATCCAACCCTTGAGTGGCTCCGTCAATCCTTCATTGAATAGGATCACTAAGCGCCTCTCAGTGACTCCTGTGACCATGACTGAAAGCCTTTGAAACTCAGCTATGTAGGCATCAACTGTACCATATTGCTTAAGTTGTGCCAATTCTTTGAAATGCACTTCTGGATCTTTTTTCTCAAATCTCTCTATGAGCTTATTGGTAAACTCATCATAGGTAGTGATAGATCGATGACCCAAGGTGACTAAACCATGGTACCACCACTCGTGCGCCACCCCATCCAGGTGTAGCGTAGCGAACTTAATCGCCTCCTCCTCCATGGGTATAAGAGCTAGATAGTTGTCTAACTTCTGTATCCAAGCTCTGGCTGAACTATTGTCACTCCCATCAAAATGTTGAAGCATAACCTTGTTGATAGCTTGATGCAAATCCCCATGAACTATTGTCCTCCTTTGTTCATAATGTCTTCCTTGTCCTCTATCCTTCCTTTTATGATCCATAAAATCATTATAAGACATATCTGCCTTAATTTCATTAGGTAGAGAATCATACTCAGCGCGGCCGAGTCTCAACTGTTCAACAAATGACACATTTTCTTCTGGATCAAGATGAGGTTTTACTAGTGCCAAGAAAGTGGGTTTGAATGGCCTGGAAGAAATTTTTGTGTTATTTGAAGCAGGCTGAGCAGCATGTCCGTTATGCTGGTTGGTGGCACTGTGTTCTCCACCATGTCCTGAATTGTTCAGTAGAGGTTGGTTCTGACCCATTCTCCCCATCATGAGAGATATCATATCCATTAAAGTATCCATCTTCCTCTTGAACCTCTTTGCCGGACTTAATGATCTTTCTCTTCCTTTCCCATTATTATCTTTGTTACCTCCCGACGTCCCCTCATTATCCCCCATTTCTCCTTCAGGAGAAGACTCCCAATTGGCTCTTAATACCTCTGAAGCTGTCTGACCTTCTGGGGCCTGATGCCAATGAAACTGACTGGTAGCCTTCTTGTATTCTCTTGCTAAGTACCTCTGTTCTCTGTCACTCATAGAAGGTTTGTTTTCACAGGATGGCAGGATGCGTGGCTCCGATACCATTGAAATATACCAAGCCAATTTTTTTCACTTTTCCAATTACAACAAGCAGAGCAATACACAATCGTTGAAGTTAGCAATTAAACCAAACGATGCGGAATTCAACTCTAACCAAGAATGTACACCAGGATGGCGTGATCATATGGTCAGAGGATCTTTATGCAATGCTGATAAAGGAACTCTAACCAAGAATGCGCCGAATGTCGACGAGCATATGGCCAGAGGGTCTTGATGCAATGCTGATATAAAGAACTCTAACCAAGAATGCGCCTGATGATGACGAGCATATGGTCAGAGGATCCCTACCAACTATTATGCTGAAATAACTCGACGTCAAGAATGTGCTTTCCAACCCGAAGTGGAATTGGAGCTACCATATGACGGAGATGCAAAGTATTATAAAGCAAATATGAGAAGAAGTATGAAGTGCTGACAGTACTACTGTTCAGCTTACAATAATTAGAGACTTCCAACCCAACTCAAATGATAGAAGTTAGCAAACTGAAATGACGGATCAGCAACTTTGAAAAACCAAACCAGCAACATAAAACCCTACAAAAATGCTCACACCTCACTCATTTCTCAACTAAATGACCTCAAATCTGATGCAATGCACTCCTATGACAATGGCAACCAAGCTACACACTATAGACCACTCTTAAACCCAAGTATTTATTTAGCATGCTTTCTAATGCACTCCAAAGAGGGGCGGCCAGCAAGAAGGGCGATTTCCTTCTAGAAAATCAGATTCTTCATAATAAATTCTGTAAATTGGCACAATGGGGCGCCCAACATAGACAAAGGGAAATATGAAATACCCAGAACAAATGCCTTTTTATTTTCAGATTTATGAATGAAACTACAAATTCAGCCCTGTTATCAGCAACTCCAAAAAATGACATAAAATGCAAATAACTGGACTACAAACAAAACTCAAGCTACAATGCAAACCTCACTACAAAACCACTACTATCAGCAAACCTCTCCCTAGGTGCTATCTCTCAAACACGAAGTGAGCCCAGGCTAGGAGGCATTCATTCCTCGAAGCAGTCCCAAAACCATTACGGCAGCATAACATTATCAAGATTTCGGATGCCGAAATGAGAGCACTCTTCCTCCTTTTATACTTTTCCAACTGGGAGTCTCTAAAATCCTCTTGCATATGGGATAAAACATGAGAGGGAAAATAATATAATCCTCTTTTTCAACCTCACCCTTAAAGTCCCCTCTTTTAAAACAACATTAATATTAAATAATAATGTTTAATTTACGGACTTTAAAACGGAGGCCAAGATGAAGTCGGAATTCAATGATCTATAGCTCGTTGGAAAGGTCTTGACAAGACGAATCCAACCCCACTCTCAAAATCCCGTTCTGGTGCCAATCCTGAATTTACTAAAAATAGTCGTAACCAACAGGGACTAAGGAGAACAAACCCGGAAAGAAACCACCAACCAAACCACAATCCACGAACAAAAGCAACCACCAAACATTAAACCCCAATTTCAACCTCCGAGTAGCCTACGGGTCTCCGGAATAGGCCAACGGTCAACTGTAAAAGATCAAGCTAGAAAACGGAACATTACACTCTGCAACACCCTCTCGAAGAGCCACGATTCAGGTGGGTAGTCACGTTCAGGCCATGAGAAGTTCATGATGAACTGATTGATACGCCAGAGCTCAGGTGTATCATCTTCTTCCAAAGTGAATATCCTCTACAACAGGTGAAGGTACAAAACTTCTTTTTGAAGATATGAAGCAAGGTCTTGTGGCCAAAGTATGCTTGTGGGAATGGTAACTACCACATATAGAACTTGACGTTCCTCATTTATGTCTTCAACATACGCAACCCTAAACTCAGTCAATGTATCATCTTCTAAAAAAGGTCGAAGCTGCTCATACAGAATTTCCATCACTGGTTCTTGGCTTACCGGATCCACAACTATTATCATCAATTTATCTAGTGATCCAGGTACTTCTTCATCATTCTTATCGGACATGTCTTCATCCATCCAATCCTTAGAATCTGAATGTGATAAATCATCAAGATTTGAATCTTCGAACTCCTGATCATCATTAAAGTACACTTGATGGATAACATCTTCACCTAGTAGTTCACTTCGCCATCCATCATTTTGAGTCTCATCAACCTCCATAGAGCAGTCTTCTTCAATAAACATATCCTCGAGACCATGAATGCAGATATCTGGTAGCATCTCATTTTCAATAACCATGCACCTTTCTTCTTTTGATAGGTAAGCAGGATCAAAGGCAGATTCTTCTAAGCTTTGTGTTTCTTCTTGTGTTTAATTGATTTCGCATATGGCATATCTCACCACACACTTGTTGTGGATTTCTGATTTTTCCATATGATTCTCTTCAGTGACCAAGACTGAATATTCCATGAGCTTTTCTTCTCCACAAGCCTCTTCATATGTTGCATTTTGTGTTGACTTTATCATACCTGTGATGTCTTTTTCTTGCATAGGTTCATGGATAACCTCTGAAAGTTTAGCATCATCTTCTTCATTAGTGTGTATGAAAACTTCTTGAGACAAAGACGAAGACGGGCTAAACTATAAAAGAAAATTTACAGTATCCTCTACTGAAGAATCACTCTCCAAGTGATGTAGAAAATTGTCGAGATCCAATGATGAATCTTTCATATGATCTTCGGTTTTGAGAAATTCCTCCAATGATGAATCATCTTCAAAATGAAGAAGATCTCGTTCTTGCTCCAATTGCAATGCTTCTTTGGTCTCTTCTCCTTTGAATGTATTTGACACAGGTTCTTCAAACCAGCCTTCAAAAGATGAGAAGAACAAATTGGATTCACAATCGCTCTCTGCAGCATATTTGATCTCTTCCTCGCAATTTTGCTCTTGAGAAGATTGTTGCACTTCTTCCTTAGAGAAAGTATGCAAGTTGTGCATTTCTTCAGGTTCTTCCATCAATGATCCTTCTTCATATTCGAAGAAATTATGCAAATTTACAGCTTCCGATGAACAAATATGCAAACACATAATATCGCTTGAAACAGAGTTAGGAAAATAATCCCTTTTAATATTTGATTTACACTAGGTAAATCCCTTCATAGAGCCGCCATTGGATTCGTTAAATAGATGTTCAAGATTATCCGAAAATCCTTGACTTTCATTTGATGCTTTTAATATTTGCATGAATCTTCTCATCTCAGGGCAATTTTCTCCATCATGTTGGTTTGTTGCGTGGAACAAGCAGTAGATTTGTGTTGCAGAAGACACATCTGCCTCTTGACGCATAGGTGATACTTGACACACAGGTGAAGCAGGTTGATCACTGACATAGTTAATGAAAGAATCTGGTATACTTGAAGGAGATGGAACTTGCTGAAGTGGTACAACATTCAAGGGCACTAGTGGCTTGATTGAATCTCTTTGTATCTTTTGCGAGGTGATCATGTGATCCTCTAATTCAACAGCATACCCCTGGGCATGTAGCATGTCTTAGCTTGAGATAGAAAGAAACTTTTGAAGATTGTGCATTGGTGAAGCAACTTAGCAAAATTTCTGATGAAGGCTTCAAGGTGTTTGCAACTTTTCCAACTAGATGGTTGAATCTGGCCACGAACTCTCGCATCAGCTCACTTCTGTCTTTCTTGATGTTTGAGAGTTGTGCAAACTAGACATGATTGTTTTTTGCAGGCTTGAAACGGGCGAGAAATTTCTCCCTCATCAACTCCCAACTTGTGATAGAGTTAGCAACAAGGTGATTAAACCATTTAGTTGCTGAGCTTTCCAATGATTCCACAAACAAACGCACTGCAACATCTTCATGTGCAACGCCAAGAATTCCACAGGCGGTGGTGAAGGCAGAAATGTGCTCATTAGGATGCTGCTTGCCATCACCATGAAACTTCGGTAAACCTTTTCTTGATCCTTTAGGAAGCTCATGATTTTCTGCTAGTGCCAAAGGTCCAATGTTGTTACCCCAAGGTAATGGGGGTGGACGCTGCTGATTCTGATTATTGCGAGCATTATTATTTGCATCGCCCATTGCTCTAGGCTGGATTACTAGTTTCTCTTGAAGTACTTCTTGCTTGTCTTCAGGAACTTGTTGGACTCCAGGAACTATGTTGGATGCTTCTTCAGATCTTGGAAGAATGGATCTGTAGTACCGTCTTTCCCCCTTCTTGCATAAACCCTGTAAGCCAGGATTATCTATTCCCACATGGGGGGTGGTAATACTGATCTTCCGGATGCAAGATCCGCTTTGCGTTCTTCTTTGTCAAGAATAGTAGCCGCATTTCTCCACTGAGCAGGACTTTCCTTTTGTGCAAATATGAAACTCCTCAGGCTACTAATGATGTTCATTTGCTCTCCTTCCACACGTACAAGATTTGGTTGAATAGTAGGTGGTGTAAGATTTGGTTGTTGAACACGAGCAATAGGATGCCAGATGATCATTCCCGTGACATACGATTAAGCTTTCTTGAACTTTTTTGCCTCGTGCCCCACGGTGGGCGCCAGAAAACTGTTGGCGTTTCAATTCACACCTCTGGAATGCGAGTTGGAAACGGACAACTATGCACAGATAAACTGCTCTTCTATTAGGAGGGGAAGTTCCCTCTTTGCTGATGATTGGTAAAAGATAAATAAACTAAATTTGCCTATCTTTTTGTTTCTCAGCTGCGAGCACAAGGTTATAAAACTGTATCACTGCAGCAGAGGTTTTTCCTTTAACTTCTAACTACAACTAAGCCTAAACTAAATGACGCTTTTGATTACCTAAGTAAATTCAGAGTTTAGGAATCAAAAGTAAACAAGGAATGATTTGTTAACACAAAAGCTCAAATAAACTTATTCCAAATCGCATCAGAAGACTCATTGTACTTTAAGATGTAAGATGAAAGTAAGAATATGTAAGCAACACAAATGACATTAACTAAAAGAACATGAGACAGAGAATCAGAGCAATATGAAGCGTGAGATTTCCTTTCTCAATGTCAAAAAGCTATTACAACTCCAGGACAATAGTATTGCAACAAAGACAGGCATGCAATAAGCGATCAAACACTGGATTACAAAAGACACAAGGTGAACAAGCACTTGAATAACAATTTGCAGGCTAGAATAGGCATAACAAATTATGCTATCACAATTACAGTTACTAAACAATGGACAAGGCTACCCTTATTTATACATAAATCAAAGGAGTAGGAACCCTAAAATCTCCTTGATCCTAGCTAACTAACTTGCCAACTTGCAAGCTTTATTTCTATTCTAGACAAAAGATTCTAACTAACACCTGCTTTAAAACAATTTGATTTAAAGCAAAGAAAGCTCCAACTGTTACAAAGTGATTTTTCTATTTAAAGGATGGATAAGCTTGAAAGAAAACGACAACTTTAAATCAGAAAAACATTGAGTTAACTGCTGCTTTTTTTGAGTTCTATCCTTATCTATATCGCTGCTCCATTGGTGACATCACCCACTGATATTTGGGAAACAATATCCTTGAACTCTCCATGTCCAATGTTCTTTGGCAAAACATTCTTCTTCTCTTTCAACCATTTTCGAGCATTTCTTTTTTGATATTTCTCCTTGTCATTATGCCACACCTTCTCGCATTCTTCAATAGAAATGACGAAGTTCTCCTTCCACGATGGTGTTGAGAAACATTTCTCAATGTCATTAGGCCTGAGACTGCAGAGTACATGCCCATCTGCTGATTGGATTTCCCTTGTAACTGAATTATAATGCTTAGTACAAGCAATCACGAATTCAATGCTTTGCACTGTGACGGGGAATGAAGCTGCTGCAAGCAATCCAGAGTGACTCAGATTCCTGATGGCGATGTTTCTTGCATCTTCTAAAGCATGCAAATTGAATATTGGAAACACCTTATGCAAATCTGTCTCGACAGTTCTCAGGTAATCATGAACCAACGCCGTTTTAGGCTTGATTTTTATTGGAGAGTACTGCATACTGAAAAACTTGAAGAATGCTTGTGAACACGCCTATGTTTCGAAATATTTTGCGCAAAAAGGCTGAAAATTGTTTGCTGATTTCTTTTCAAAAGCAGATTTCGAGAAAAAAAAGCTGGCACGTGGGTTTTGTAGACAATCTCGTTCTGAAGCAACCCAGATCGTCGGATTCCGAAAAAGCAGAGGGTTTCCTGAAAAAGCGGCAAAAAAAGAGATTTTGGGAAAACTAAAATTATCCAATCTTCAAGAGGATGTGATTCCAGATGAACCCATTTCAATGAAAACTGAAAAAGCTCCGGCTCTGTTTTTGAGAAATGATGCCCTAGAAAAATGGATCTTGAAAAAGCGTGCCTCCGTGCTTCCCAATCCCGAAACCACGAAGAACACTGAAAAAGTACTCCATTTGGGTTCTCAAATCTTCATGAGAAGAAAAAGATGTTTACTTCCTCTTGATGCAACCTGCAAAAAATAATGAATAATGGAGGCCAAAAGCTTGTTTTTATAGAACTTTGAGTGAAAAAAGCTACTTTCTGTATGAAAGCATAAATCTTGAAGCTTATTCGTGAAGAGAGCAACTTTTAAAGCACAAATCCAAGTTGATATGCTCACATAGTATGAATCCCTATTTTATAGCTGCCTATGGCTGACGTGTGAGGATGATAAAAAAGCTGCTTCTTTGATGATGTCATCAAACATGGGAAGTTGCAATTATAGCTGCCTATGGCTGACGTGTGAGGATGATAAAAAAGTTGCTTTTTTGATGATGTCATCAAACATGGGAAGTTGCAAAAGTGTTAGCCAATTTTTTTTTTGTTTTGAAACTTTTGCACTCGTTCTGACTCTGGCGTGGCCTACCTCCGACTTCAACAAGATGACAAATTGTCACCGTTGACTGAAAAAGCTGACTGATCATGGCATCTTGAAGTTTTATCAACCTTGATTTGATCCCCAGCCTCGAACTGACGATCTGACGACGTTTGACTGCAATTTTGATTTCTAAAACCGTCGCCGGACGAAGATTGGGAAATGGCTGGAAGGTGGCGTCGTTGAAACATGAAAATTTCTGTGTCTGGAGAACCCAGGCGCCCTCACTGGATAGGGGCTCCTAGGATCTCATGCCTTAGCCAATTTTAAGAGATTTTCAAGCTTGCTCACTTTTCGTTTTTCGTGCGCGTTTCGGTGACTCTAGGCCCCTGTTTGGATGCTGAATCTCACTTGTCGGAGCAAAACTAAGACTGATGGTCAGGCAATCAGGCAAGCTTGATGAAAACTGAATTGATTGCTCCTTCTACCTACCTCAGAAATTGGATCAGACTGATTTTTTGTGAGTCTGATCGGGCTGACGGAGGAAGATTTGCAATTTTCCAGAAAAATACTGAAAAATAATCCAACTCTGGGAAGACTGGGAGCCCCTAGCCTCTAGGGGCGCCTAGGAAACCTAGACTTAGCCAAATTTTGGCTTCTTTCAACTTTTCTTTGTTTTTTGGATTCATCATGCTTCGTTTTCTGTTCTTTGTCAGTCGTCGGTCACTCAATAGTTGTTCGTCCTCTGAACAACGCTGAAAACTTGAATCTGACCCTTGGCAGATGAACTTCCTCCATTAATGGCCTCGGAGTTCATGCTTCACCTTCTGAAAAAGCAGAATTGACCAAGTAGAGAAAACTTGACCTTTTGCATATTCCGTCTGGACCACCTTGATCGTGAAGCAATCTCAACTAATTAGAATCAGACAGGACTCCTGAATCAGAGATTCTGTTTTTAGAAATTTTCTATTTTTAGAAAATTTTGTTAGCATCCGTATCTTAAGAAACCCCAAAAAACCTAAAATTGATGTCTATTTTTAGAAATTTTGACTTTTTGACGAATTTGTTTGTAGACTCACAAAATGCCTTAATGATGGAAATTTTTTTTGATTTGGCACAACATACCAGCTTGTTTTGGGCAAAACTACATGAAAGATTCCCAACCAATTCTGACTCTAAATTTTCTAATTTTTTGGATTTGCTGATTTGTTTGTTGCAATTCTTATCTTTGACCAGCAAAGGTAAGTTTGGTATTTTTGCTCGTTTGCTGATTTGTTGTAGTTTGAGTTTCATCGCATGTTTTTCATTGCCAAATCATAGGGAAAGCATAGAAATGAAAGAGAACTATTGCATAAATGAAAGATGACATTTGCAACTCAATAGAACTCTTTTATACTAATTATATCAAGTCTGATTACAAGATTCAAAGGGCTGATATACATTATATCAGATTATAACAACAATTTAAAACCCTTATAGAATGCAATATTGAACTGTCCAAATGATACACATACCCGGAAGCCAACGCTTAAATTATGGAACAATTAATTGCTGAAACCCTAATTTCCAACTAGAGTTTGACTGAAAATGACTCCCATTTTGAACGGCCAGCTGGTAAAGGCACTGAAATGAGGATATTTGCTGATAAGAAGACCCAATCTGCAATTATACCCTGATAACCCACTGCTGCAATCACTCCAATTGCAATATCAACCTGTAATGAAGTCCAATGAAGCCCAAACGGAAACCCAGAGTAGATTTCCCTGTTTTGTGAACTGGGTTGTCGTCCAATCCACTGTCCTCCAAGGGGTTTCGTCCTCAGAAGAGCTGCAATCTGCTGAAAACTCTATCCAGAGCTCCAAACCTGCACTTAGTTTTGTAAAAATGAGAATAGAATGCTCAAAAATGAGCCCAATAACTTGCTTTATAACCTCCATAACTTTTTCCCATAAAAAACAATAAAATATTCCCTCCAAGAGGCCACTCCCACCTTGAGGGTCTTTTCTCATGAAAAGGGAAGTGCCACTTTTTAAAAACAACATTGTGCTACTAGGATGGGGGCACTTTTCACTATTCACCTTCTAATTCTCTGTTACTATACACTTTTCACTATTCATATTAAGGCAAACCTTTAATGTTTTCAATTCAACTCCTGTATTCATCATCTGACACCAAACTGAAGGGCTCGAAAGACTCCCAGCAAAGCTCCACTGCCCCTGGATAGGTCCCCTAACCACTCTGTTTACCTACGGGAACCCTGGTAATAGGCCAACCACTGCTCATCTACGTGACGTCTAGGAAGGGGGCATTACACTACAGGCCATCCAGTGGTGGGTAAAGATCATGATAAATTCGATGAGCAGAATCGGGAAGTGGTAATGCTTATCAAATTATCGGTCACGGATGACCAGCTGCCTCAGGTTCCATCTGGGAAATCAGCAAAAGAAATTTGGGATCATCTAAAGGACTTGCATGAAACGTCAGACAAGAGCCGAGCGTTCCTTTTGAAGAACATGTTCTCCATCATGATGGATGAGAAGACAACTCTGCAATAGCACTTGACAAAAATCAAGGACATTCGTGATCAACTCGATGCGATTGGTTGGAAGATGGAGGAGGAAGATATGGTGGTCACAACTCTGAAGAGTCTGCCCAAATCATATGAACACTTTATCGAGACGCTCAACATTACCTCCACTAGTGTTGACCTGAAGTTTCCTGAATTGTGCAACAAACTTCGGCAGCAGGATCGTTGGAAACAGCAGTTTGGAAGCACTGCTTGCTCATCCTCCACGGAACAAGCATTTGCTGCCAAGGCCTTTCAGAAAAATAAGGCTAAGAATCAGCCCTCTCAGAAGACCAGCCAAGGTCAACCCCAGGGTAGTTCCAAGAAGAACATTCAGTGTAATTATTGCCATAAGTACGGCCACATGAAGAAAGATTGCCGGAAATGCTTGGCTTTTGAACAATCCAAGCAAGGAGAGTCTAAACCAAAAGCCCATGTTGCAGAGCACACTGAGTAGGAGTCTGCATTCTATGCCTTTATGGCTATGAGACTAGCAGACCATGTCAAATCCTTTGCCTGGTATATTGATTTAGGTGCTTTTCGGCATTTCACTCATCGTCGAGATTGGTTCACAGAGTACACGCCATTCAAAAATACTGTCATCTTAGGAGGAGGCGAAGAGTATACTGTTGTTGGAAAGGGCAATGTGCAGATTCAGTCTAGAGGGAGAAATTTAATATTTCCTGATGTATACTTTGTACCTGGCATGGAGCTGAACCTTCTTTCAGTTAGTCAGATTATGCGGCACTCTCCTCATCTAGATATTGTTTTCATCATGTACACTTGCAGCATTGTTGACAGAGAGGCCCGTACTATAGTCGTTCAGGGACTTGAGGATCATGATTTGTATAGACTTGTTGATTCTGGTGATTCTCAAGAGCACGCTATGGCAGCTAGGAGTACTTCCATCAGCAAACTCTGGCATTAGCGTTATGGGCACCTGAACATGCACTATCCCTCTCAGTTATCTAGAGATGATCTGGTTGGTGGTCTACCTGAGATTCAAACTTAGCATCATGGAGTATGCGAAACTTGTGAGGCTGGAAAGCAGCATCGGACTCCATTCTCAGATGGCGATTCCTGGAGAGCATCCAAGGTACTTCAATTGGTTCACGCTGATGTATGTGGACCAATGAACACTCCTTCTGTTACAAGTTGTAGGTATTTTTTGTTATTTGTTGATGATTTCAGCAGAAAAATGTGGGTGTATTTTTTGAGAAACAAATCAGATGTGTTTGGTATATTTCAGCAATATAAGGCCTTAGTTGAAAAAGAGTCAGGTTGTCAAATAGTCACTCTTAGGTCTGATAATGGGGAGGAGTTTTGTTCTACTGACTTCGCCAAATTCTGTGCTGCACATGGCATCAAACGCCAACTTACCACACCTTGCACCCCTCAACAAAATGGTGTCGTTGAGCGTTGAAATCACATCATTACCGAAATGGCTCGTTCTATGCTAGAACATAGAAATGTCCCTAAGAAGTTCTGGGCTGAAGCAGTCTACACTGCAGTTTATCTTCTGAACCGGTCTCCTACCTATGTCGTCAAGAAGATGACTCCTGAAGAAGCTTGGTCTGGACACAAGCCTTGGGTCAGCCACCTGAAAGTTTTTGGTCTACTGCTCATGTGTGGATTCCAGATGCCAAGAGCACTAAGTTGGATTCCAAATGCCAGAAACTCATGTTCACTGGTTACAGTGAGAATCATAAGGCATACAGGCTGATTGATGTAGAGACAGATCGTCTCATATTCAGTCGTGATGTTGTGGTTGATGAAGCTACTGGGCCTTTCTATCTGTCTTCTCCTTCTGTTAGCCCTGAGGATCAGCCTTTGAAGGCTTCTGATTTAGGTGTTCGCCTTCCCCTAGATCCACCTAATGGTAGGGATTCTACAGTTGTACAGGCACCTCAGCCTGTTGTTCCACCACCCGCCCCTCCTTAGGATGATCTAGATCCTCATCCAGATGATTTGGTTCCAGCTTCCCCAGTTGATGTTGTTCCTCCTGATTTAGATGTTGGTACATCTACTCTCCGGCCTAAATGGTGGGCTAAGACCATCGGTGATCTTCATGATGATGAATTGATCGAGGGTAGATCTGCTCGGGAAAAGAGCAAGCAGCGAAATACAATCAATTTTGCTCTTATGGCCAACCTTCACAGCGTCTTGGAGCCTCAGACATATTCAGAGGCTAAAGGCATACCTGAGTGGGAATAGGCTATGGAAGTTGAGCATCATAGTCTTTTGAAGAACAACACTTGGGTCCTCTTTGATCTTCCACCTGGGAAGAAGTCCACTGGATGCAAATGGGTGTACAAAGTTAAGTACAAGGTTGACGGAACCTTTGATAAGTACAAGGCTTGGTGGGTAGCCAAAGGGTTCTCACAAAAAGAGGGCATTGACTATGAGGAGACTTTTGATCCCATAGCCAAAATGAGTACCATTCAGCTTGTCCTCTCTATTGCAGCCCAGTTTGGATGGAAAGTCCATCAAATGGATGTCAAGAGTATCCCCTTCTAACAAGCCAAAATTTCTGCAACCTTGCACACAATTTTGACTTGTAAGGAGAACATTAGAATTCCATTTTCCTTTAATACTTATCCATATCATTACTTTCATAACAATATGTTTTCTTTTTATACTTCATGATTTACCTTGGATGAGATAACCTTAAGCCTAATATTAATCACTCCTTCCATCTCATGGGAGAAGATACTTTAGGACGTAATGTCACCCCAATTCTCATGGGTCCATCATTATTCCTTTGATTATTACATCAAAGGCCTAATCTTTTGATTCTCCAATCGAAGGCCTATTGTTCCTTGGTTCGTCAACCAAGGCCTATTATCCCTTGGTTCTCCAGCCAAGGCTTATCATTCCTTGGTTCTCCAATCAAGGTGTTGGTGTTGGAATAAAGCCACACCCGGACCGATGATGGACTGGTCCAAGAGGGGCCAGTAGCTCAGTGGTAGAGCACTCCAGTAGCATATGGAAGGTCTTAGGTTCAAGTCCTAGCTGGTCCATGTCTCAACATGGTATCAGAGCCAGGCCCAGGCTAGGAGCCCCAAGCACACGAGAGGTGTGGCTTAAGGGGGGGTGTTGGTGTTGGAAATAAGCCACACCCGGACCGATGATGGACTGGTCCAAGAGGGGCCAGTAGCTCAGTGGTAGAGCACTCCAGCAGCATATGGAAGGTCTTAGGTTCAAGTCCTAGCTGGTCCATGTCTCAACACAAGGCCTATTCCTTCAATACTAGATTGAAGGCTTATTGGCTTCCTTGATTCGTCTATCAAGGTCTATGATTTACCCCATGATTTGGTCAATTACATTCCTTGTTATCCTCCCCATCTCTATGGTTAGGTTGATTAATACTAAGGCCTATTATCTATCCCTTGGGTAATCATGCCTTTTACAAATCCTTCTCATATTCATAGCTATAAACTTATAAACTTTTTGTACTCATATCATTCTTATATTTAATTAGTATTCCTTGTTAAAATCTCATATAAAATCAACATGTCATAATGCCACTTACAAAGATCATATATGTAATCATCCATTTTATTCAATTTTACAACCTATATATTAGATTCTTGCTTTACCATTATATCTTACCAATTGTACATTAACAGTAATGAATTCTTATTTATAACATATGCATACTAGTTTCTTTTATTATTTATAATCTTATAAACATGAATGGAATAAGTAAGAGACTTACCTGCAGCCTTTGCTTTAAATGCTCTTGATAGACGTTGGATTGCTGCAGATGCGATGCCTTCTTCTTAATCGCTGCTGCCCAATTTCCTATTTTCTGCTGTATCCTCTTAATGAATGTTCCTGTGATGCCTTTATTTCTTCTATACGCTGCTCACTGTATTTCTTGAATATTTTATCTGTTCTTACTTCTTGTTCCACGCTGCGTTGTGGGGAGGGGCAATGGCTCTTTTAAAGCCCACGAAGGGTTTCATATGATAAGAGTCATAGCAGTTGGGAATAGAGGCACCCGCTGCCTTGAGCCCATCGCTATGTTTGTCTCTTTTTTTTCTTTTCCTTCTTTAAATGGGATCGGGGGTCTTCTTAGAGGACCCGATCACAATTTAGACTTATTAAATTATATATATATATATATATATACTAAATGCTAATATATTATTATTATATATATATATTAATATAATAATAATATATTAGCATTTAGTATATATATATATACTAATGCTATTATCTATATATATATATATATAATTACAATATGAATATTTATGAGTATATGCAATTGTAGAAATACATTGTGATATACTTGAATTGTCATGTATAGCATAATTATAGGGGATATGACAGTAAAGAACACCAGGTATGTAGACTGGTGAAAGCACTCTATGGCCTTAAGCAGGGTCCACGTGCATGGTACATGAAAATTGATAAGTACCTAATTGATGATGGTTTTCAGCGGAGTCCTGATTCTAATTTGTATGTCAAAAAGTGTGGTGATGATATTCTTTTGCTCATTGTCTATGTTGATGACCTTATCATTACTGGTAGCTCGAGACATCTGATTGATAAGATCAAACATAGTCTCAGTCAATCTTTTGACATGACAGATTTGGGACTTCTGCATTATTGTCTAGGTGTTGAGGTTTGGTAGACTCATGATAGCATATTTATCTCTCAGTCCAAGTATGCTTGACAAGTTTCGGATGACAAATTGCAAACCTGCATCTACACCTATGGAGAAAGGGCTGAAACTATCAGTCAATTTAGATTCACTTGTGGAGAATGAATCAGCATTCAGGCAACTAGTGGGCAGCCTCATTTATCTCACTGCCACTAGACCTGATCTTAGTTTTGCAGTGAGCTGCATCTCTCGCTTCATGACAGCCCCTAAAGCTGAACATTGGGTTGTAGCGAAGCGTGTGCTGAGATATGTGAAAGGCATTTCCGACTTTGGCATTCTATATGGAAGGTGCAAAGATCCTAAGCTGATTGGTTTTACAGACTCAGATTGGGCAGGTTCTGTTGATGACAGGAAGTCTATTTCTGGGTATGTTTTTAGTTTGGGCACAGGGGCAGTCACATGGACCAGCAAGAAGCAGCAGGCAGTGACTCTCCTCGACTGAAGCTGAATATCGGGAAGCTGTTAAAGCAGCATGTGAGGCAGTTTGGCTTCTAAGGATGCTTTCTAACATGCAAATGTCTCAAGTACAACCTTCACCCTTGTATTGTGACAATTAAGGGGTGCTGAAACTTGCCAAAAATCCAGTCTTCCATGAAAGGACAAAACATGTTGAACTTCACTGTCATTTCATCCGCTAGCTTGTCAAAGACTGATCGGTGGTGTTGCAGTGTGTTCCAACTGAGGACCAGACTGCAGATATCCTTACCAAGTCTCTGAGCCCAGATAAGTTTCTCAAATTTAGGGGGCACCTTGGTGTAGTTGATAGATTGACCATTAAAGGAGGGTATTAAAATAATATTTCAGATATATTAATAGTCAATGATGTAATATAAGTTTGTTTCTATTTCTGTTATTAGATTAGCATTAATCTCTTTAGAAACTTCTATAACGTATTATTAGAAACATCATTTTGTAATTCTTTATAAGGCTTTTGCCCATTCATTAATAAATCATGAAATTACCAAAATAGTTGGCGCCCAAAGAAAGAGTCGGCCTCAATCAAAAGAAATTATTATTATTATTATTATTATAATATTATGATTTATTATTTTAATATTTTATTATTATTAATATTTAATTACGCCCTAAAAAGGGACATGACAAAGGGTTATCCCTACATGGGGACAAAAGTGTTCATCTATGAATACAATCATCAGATAGGATTTTCCTGTCTAGTAGACCATTAAGCCGGAACACAAAGCCACCATCTGAATGACCAGTTGCCAAAAAAATGGGCATAATACCATGTGACAAAGGAGCGATTTGAAACACTACTAAATGCTAAAATAATCTTCATCTTCTGTCATAGATTACACCTTTGTGGAGATATATACATTGGAACAGAACATCAGACAACACAGTAATGACAGTTGTTTAGTGGAATAATTGTAACTTGAGAAAAAATGTTTTTTGGGAACCAACATGTGGATTTGTTAGAAAACATTTTCATAATTCACAATGCAAAGGAGAGCAACCAATGCTATAACTATAATTCAATACCATGATATGGGCAGATTATTGAATTGGAAATAGAAAATTGATATTATTGTTACTGTTGTATGGGTTTGTTTTTGAATATTATTGGCGTTCCTGAAATTCCAGGTTTCTATATTATGAGAGGCGCCCGAGTTGTGGTTCCCCTGTTCCGCAGGTTTTCCCCATCCTAGGATGGAGTTTCTAGTGATGGGAATGCCTTATGGTTTAGAGGGTAAAAATCCCCCAGCAATTTTTATCTTAACTCTATCAGAAAAGTGGCATTGTCAGTGGTCATTTTCATTTAGCGGTTCTGCCTTTTTACCATCAACAGAAATTTCATTATATAATCTCCTATAGAGGGTTTTTCTCAAATGAAACAACTGTGCATATTCACCATAGTACTGGGTTTTTACTGCATTCCATGAATTAAATAAGATAAGTTGAAAAATAAATGTTAGATAAGAAAATAGAGCTACCCTTTTGCAATGTTTGACAAAAAATTTACCTTCATCCTTGGTAGATAACTCTGGAAATGTAAGGACTTTTAAATTCTGTCTTGATTAGTTTTTAAAAAGTTGCCCTATTGAAAAGTTATATTTTACTTCATTTAAGATATTGGTTCCATATATCCTGGTATTCATTATGTCAAAGTTAATCTTGGACATAATCCTATGCTTGTTTGGCAGGTTGCCAAGCTGCAAATTTGTAGATATTGCTTATATTGATTTGTCATAGTTTGGTAATGAAGGTAATATTCCATGAACTCTTCTTCGTCATTTATTAGTTACATTTATAAAAGAGTGATCACAGCTTGTTCTATTTAGAGAATCAGTGATATTTTGATGATTCCTAGTCTGTGATGCATTTTCATATGAAATCATCATTATTTCGATTCGAATGCAACAATGCAAAGTTTTTCTGCAAATATGTTCTTATCACCTTATAATAGAGATTTTTTTTGAGAAGTAAAATGTTTTCTACTATTCTGTAATATCCCAAATGGGATATTATGCAACAATTCTGATTTTTCTGCTCAAACCCTAATTCTGATTTCTGATTTTTATATTTTCAGCAGACTAATACTTCATAAAATACCATAAACATCACATCAAAGCATAAAGGAAATATTACACATGATTCACCCAATCATAGAGAAGAATTACACCATGAAATATACATGAACAACCATTATAAACATCTCCAATATGAATAATTAGGTCTGCTGCAGCAAATCTGAATAATGCAGTCTTCCATTACAATATTAGATGGCTAGGGCGAATGGCCTCAAGCCTCGTACATAGCAAATAGTACTAGCAATGGTTACATACCAAAAATATGCAAAAACATGCATGAATGAAGTCTCCAAAGGAAGGCGCACTAGGCTGAATGACTGCTGCAATAATTTCTGCTGTAACCTTAACCCTAGCAGCCCACAAAATGCCACAAATCCACCTTAGATGCAAGTCGCCTTTCCTCAAGTAGGTGGGCTCCAGCCCTAAGGCAAAATGCCACCAAAATCTGCTCTCAAAGCTGATAGCAAATCTGCCCAATGATGATGAAGTGCAATTGGATCCCTGTCACAGAATCCTCACAAGAAGAAGCTAGGGTTTCGTCCAACTCCTTCCAAAGACTTGAGGTTTTCGTCTCAAATCCTTCTCCAAGAGATAGCTCGAATGAATGATGATTGAATGATCCTTTCCAAATGCCAATCGACCATGTATATATATGCAACTTTGCCTACTCTCACATAGGGCCAACCTAGGCCTTTTAACATTATGTTTGAAATATGATTTTCCCTCATAGAGGCCGACCTAGGCAGGATAATTGCCTTTTTATTATCTTCCTTTATGAGTGCCCAAATCAAATTAAAGATATGATTTGATCATTATATCTTTTCTCTTCAAGCACTATCATCGATGCAAGGAATATTATATTTCCATGTCTCCATTGGACACCAAGCATCCAATGACCTCGTCATTGTGATGGTATGTAGAGTACAACCTCGAACTTGTCCATCGCTAGGCATGAAGAACATATTATATCACTTATCCAAACATCCAAGTGGCACCCATATGAAACAATATCACCTCTTGGTAGGATCGTGACAAGACTCCATATCTCATAGCATATATGAGTAGCCCAAATCCTCTCTAATGGCGACCATTCCCAGAATGGGGGACATTACATATTCTAAAGATATTTAATACATCAAGGATAGGGAGCCAAATTAGGAAACCATAAGTAACACCACAGATTTGAAAATTTAGGACAGGCTTTCAAAAACTTACATCATTCATGCGATATCTCTCTACAAAATCTGAACTGAGTTTTTCTCTTCTCTCTTTGAGCTTTCGATTAATTTTATAACAATAATTAGAAAACTAATGAAGTGACGGGTTTTCCTTGACCTTCTGAATTCTCCACCCCTTCACATTCTCGTCCTTTTATGTGAATTTCTTTCAAAAATAAGAAAAAAAAAATTGTTTTGTGGATGTTGATTGCCCTCGGCCCAGGATGGGCTTGTATCAGACACCTTGGATAATTGTAATTTGGCTTAAATCTTGCAAGGTATAGCCATAACGACCAACCTTAGCAGAATTCAACCATGTTGAATATTCTATAGGTTTATTTCTTCTCTTGACCAGGTACTATCTATAATCCTTTTCTTTGGTTCTTCTAGCTACTCTTGAATCCAGATGCTCATTTATTTCCTCCTTTTCAGGCATCTACTGTTTCCAATCAGCAATATGGAAATCTGAGTTTTCTTCATCCTCCCTCCCTTGCGCACCATGAAATGAATATAGGTCTGCCACATTGAATATTTGGGCCATGTCCATGCCTTTAGGCAACTCTTATCTCATATGCATAACTTGAGAACTTCCTCAGCACTTTCCACAGTCCAATATGTTTCCACTTGAGCTTTTTATACATTCTTTTTGGAAACCTCTCCTTCCTCAAATATGCAGGAACTAAATCTTCTTCATGAAACTTATTTCTCTTCTATAATTTGCATGCTCGTTGTATTGTGCAATATATTACCTTAGCTGCTCTATCACTTGCTCATAGACTTAAAACATGTACTCAACAAAATCCTCCTCTACACTCTTTCTATTTAATGCTTTGATGTCTCTCAACTTTGTGATACCTCTCAATTGTGCATCCATGCCCTATTTGGAATGGGGTCTTTGTGGTACTCTTGCTTAGTAAGTTTTTATGAGCAAACTTTGCTCGCGCTAAAGTCTTGTCCCTTTGTTTGGGATTCTCTCCAACCAAACATTGGGGTGGATTTCCAAGGCTTCTATTCACCACCTCTATTTGGCCATTTGTTTGTGGATGGTAGGCTGAGCTAAATCTTGACTAGGTACCCAATTACTTCCACAACATCCTTAAAAATAATCAATCAATTTTGTAGCCCTATTTGATACAATGCTCTAAGGCAACCCATGCAACCACACAATCTATTTGACGAATAAATCAGCTATATGCAAGGTTGCATGGAGACAGGTACTGGTACTGGTACCGGTACCAGTACGTCTATTTTTGGAAAATAGAAGAGATGGGTACTTGGAGAGGCCATTTTTTTTAATATAATTGTCAAAACCCTGACTTGTCTTAACTGAATTTTTTCATTCGCTGCCCTGAATTTTCTGATTTATTTCTTGAGAGTTTGGTTTGGAATTTTGATGTTTTGTTTTCACAAGTATGTTTGCAATATAGTAAAGATGGAAAGATAGCAATATCATAGACATTACTCACTAAAGATGATTTGACATACAATTATATCAGCTCCTACATACATCAAAAGGCAATGTAAAACATATAGGAACATACCCGGATGGCAAGTGTGACTTCTTTATTGCAATAGATAATGATGATTACAAAGAAGATCTTTGCTGTTATATCAGACCAACCTGATTATAAAATCAGTTCTCTAAAAGTGTACAAATATGCCCAAATATTGTATCAAACCCTAGCCAATTGGTAGTAGACGTTGCCTTGCCAAAGTAGAATATTAAACCCAATGATGAATGACTGTAGCAGCGCCTGTAGGTGAACAAATAAGGTCTGATCTGACTGATACAAATGCTGATGAAGCTGATGACAACCAAGATTTGATGTATGAAGCCAAACAATGCCAAAAAGTGACAAAAAGGTGGCACTAGCATCCTAGATGCCTTATTTGTCTTTGAAATGCAAATCCATGCCATGAAATCCTCTGATCTGTAGCTATTCAATGAAACTCATAGGTCTGAAACACAATCAGCAAAACCCTAGGCTCAAATAACATCCAAATTCAACTTCAAATGCAAGTCACCTATGCCCAAATGTGAAGCGATTTTGCCCAGCTTGCCAAATATGATATTGAAATGCCAAAATGCCTTCAAATTTGAAAATAAATACCTTCAAAGTGTTCTCAACTTCAAACCCTAGCTGCTGATATGAAATCCAGTCCAAACCCTAGCTGAAATGAAGCCAATTCTCCTTCAAAAACCTGCAAATATGCTCCATAGTGAATCCTAAGTGAATTCACCTCTCATGGTGGATTGGGTTTTCGTCCAACCAGTCAAAATCCAAGGGTTTTCGTCCTTGAATCATGCTGAAACTCTGTTACAGCCAAGAGAAAGCTCTCAAAATATAAAATCCAAATAACCAAGATATGAAAAATGATGCCAAATGATGTCCTTTTATTTTCCTCAAGATGGGCGACCCAATTAGCCATAAAATAATAGTTTTTGGAGTCCACCGCGAATATCAAATATTGCATTTGATATTTATTAATATTTATTTTTAATTATTTTCTCCTTGGGCGGCGACGCTAGAGGAAAAATAAAATTTTTCCTCCTTTTTGGCGTCGATTTTCCTTGGGCAAAATAAATAATAAAATATAATAAAAATATTATATTTTATTTGCTCCTCCGATTTTTCCAATTTCAATCTTTAAGTTGTCCAACTTTTCATCTTTCAATCCTCCAATTTGGCCTTGGCTGAATATTATATTGTTTTTGGCTTTATAAAAATATTTTAAAATATCATTAGCTAAAAATACAAGTGAAATAGAGTTAGTTGAGCCAACTTTCCGTTCTCCAAGCCTCCAAGGTCCTAGCTCAACCACAAATCATTCTCTTACCACTAGAGTTAGCCTACGGGAATGGTGAATAGGCCTAACAAACTCCTCCAAGGTGATCATTCCGGAAATGGTGACATGACAGTCCTCCCTTCTTGGAATTGCTTGTCCTCAAGCAATCGTAAATTAGGATGCTGCAAAATCTGTTCTCCTTCCCAAGTAGCATCCTCCAATGGCAAGTCTCTCCATCTCACCAAATATTCTCTAATCACCCTGTTCCTCAATTTGTGCTCCCTCATGTCTAGGATAGAATCAGACACTAATATTAACATACCCTCTTCATCAAGAGGTGGAAGATCTGGAGAAGAAACATGTTGTCCCAATGCCCTTTTGAGGCATGATACATGGAAGACATTATGAATCCTACTACCTGCTGGCAAATCAAGCTCATAAGCCACCTTTCCAACTCTCCTCACAATCCTGTAGGGACCATAAAACCTAGGCTTGAGAGGTTCTACACCACTCTTCTTCAAAGTACTCTGTCTATAAGGCTATAGGCGCAAAAATACCAAGTCACCAACATCAAATGTCCTCTCAACACGATGCCTATCAACATACATCTTCTGTTGATTCTATGCCTGCCAATTCTGTGCCTGCTGAATATTATTCTTAAGTGTCTTAAGGATATCCTGCGTATCCTGCATCAACTCCTTGGCTCTAGGAGCTCTACTATCACCAAAGGCTAAATCCATGAAAGATAATGCATCATATCCATATAAAGCCCTGAATGGTGACATGCCAATCGACATGTGATAGGTGGTATTATAGCAATACTCTCCTAAATGTAACCACCTAATCTAAGCACGCTGTTGCCTCACAACATAATTGCGAAGATAACCTTCAACCCACTTATTCACTATCTCAGTCTATCCATCTGTCTGAGGGTGATAACTAGTGCTCCGTGTCAAATCTATACCAGCTAATCAGAATAGCTCTTGCCAAAATGCACTAAGAAATCTGTTGTCCCGATCACTGACAATGGTCTTTGGAAGGCCATGCAAACGAAACACCTCTCTAAAGAACAACTCTGCAATCTGCGGTGTTGAATAGTCTGATGAAATAGCATAGAAGTGTGCATATTTGTAATGTCCCCTTCTTGATACATGGTTAGTCCATTATTGGGTTCCCGTGGACTAGCAGTTTGGTTAGGGAACTGTGGTTAGTTTGGCCTTGGAGGTGTTTGTCGATGATGGAGTTATGGTTTGTGGTCAGTGGATCTAGTTGGCACCCTTAGAGTTGGCTCTAATAGCTCTTGGTCGTTACTTACTATTTTTAGTATGTTCGGGTTCAGTGTCAGTTCGGGATTTTCAGAGTGGGGTTAGATGCGTCTCGTCGAGACCTTTCCGGTGAGCTAAAGATCATGGCATTCCGACACTGTCTTCATATTTATTTTAAAGTCCGAAGTTATAACTGATATATTTAATTGGGACTTTATAAATATTAATGGAAAAGTGACTTTACGAATAATACATTAAAAGGGATCACTTGGAGACATGGGTGCCCATCCCTAGACGGTTAGAAAATGAATTTTAAAACAAAAAGTTCTCTCTTGAAATCCAACACCCATCTTGGAGGAGGAATAAAAGGTGAAAATGAAGTTCATTTGCTCATGCTATGTTTATGATATTTTCTCTTGTGAGCTTTGCTAGGGTTTTGAGGGTTTAAGGATTCGAACCAGGCTCTTGGAGACGAAAACCTCCCTGAGTAACAGCATTCTACAGGTGTGGAAGATCACCCAAAGGTGCCTTTTGAGGTGAATGCATCCAGTGTTCACAGTTGTGCCGAAATGGAGTTCGTTGGATGATGGTTTGAGGTTTCATAGCTCTTTTCACTTGTAGATTTGATAGTCATCCGATTGCAACATAGTTGGAATAGATTTCGAAGTGTTTGAGGAGAGTTTTGAGATTGCTGCAGTCACTTCTTGCTGGCCGTACCCTCCTTATGTTGGCCGTACCTCTATTTGCAGCTGTTTGGGTTAATATTTGAGCATAAGACCTCTTCCTACTTGGTTGCCTAGGGTTTGCAGCTGAAGACAACCATTTTTAGAGGATTTTGGGAGGAGTTGCAGCTGTTTTGAGATTCATTTGATTGCAGCCAAGTTGTACACCCTTCATGGAGGACGTGGGTCATTGTGTACTCACAAATATTTGATTTCAGCTTCATTTTCTCATTCAATCTTGGCATTTAGGAGTAGTGCTGCTGCTAATATCATTTGTACTAATCATATTTCATGCTCTTGGGAGATTCGAAGGGTTTTCTATGATACCCACTTGCTGGTTCACTCTCAGCATATGTAACAAGTGGCAAAAATCAATATGGGTATGTCATAGTAATTGATATTTGGCCATTCTTCTATCTAGGTCATTGTTATTTTCTTTATATCTGTTATATCTTTTCTGGGTTTGCAATATATGCTATATTTTGTATGCTTCAGCAACACATCTGCAGGAAAACTGAAAACCCCTTCTGCATTCTTCTCTCTAGTCTGAAAGATCACATAAAAATAATAAAAATCACATATAAAAAGATCTTAAAAAATTACAAACAGGTACGACACATTACAATATTTGGTTAACCTGTCAACAACCACATATATACAATCTCTACCTTGTACCTTCAAAAGACCTGTAATGAAATCCATATAGATATTCTCCCATTTCTGCTCAGGAATAGGCAATGGCTGAAGTAGACCTCCTGGAAAAGTATGCTTAGACTTGTTCTGCTGGCAAGTCAAACACTCTCTAACATGCTGCAATACATCATCCTTGAGACCTCGCCATGAGAATCTCTCTCTAATCTGCTTGTAGGTTTTGAAAAACCCTGTATGCCTTGCTAGAGGTGTGTCATGAATGGCTCTCAATATCTGCTGCTTATGTTTTGATTTAGGTACCAAGAATATCCCGTCCTTATAATATATCACATTATCTACAACCTTATATCTATCATCCTAAATCAAACCATCCATGATCTCGCATGCAAATGTACTCTTGGAATACTCAACTAAAAGTTGAGATTTCCAATCAGCTGAAATCTCACTCAAAGAGCAAATAGTAGGCCTCTTGGAAAGTGCATCCGCTACAATGTTCTTCTTACCCTTCACAAACTGGATGTCAAAATCATATGCCTGTATCTTAGAGACCCATTTTTGTTGTCTCTCATTGAGATCCTTTTGCTCTAAGAAGGATCTCAAGCTATTGTGGTCGATCCTCACCACAAACTTCGCACCTACCAAGTACTGACGAAACTTTGCCAACGCATGCATAATGGCAAGCATCTCCTTGTCATAGGTGGAGTAAAAACGCTCAACATCCCTCAATTTCCTGCTCTCAAATGCAATGGGATGCTTATTCTGCATCAAAACAGCCCCAATACCTTCACATGATGCATCACACTCAAGAACAAAGGGCCGTGTAAAACCTGGTAGTGCCAAAACTGGAGTAGTACTCATCACCTCCTTGAGTCTATCAAAAACCATCTGTGCCTCATCTGACCAAAGGAATGCCCCCTTCTTAGTGAGATTTGTAAGTGGTGCTGCCAACTGTGAAAAGCCTCTAACAAACCTCCTGTAATAGCTGCATAAACCCAAGAAACCTTTCAATTCTAAAATGTTCCTCGGAGTAGGCCAATCCTGGATAGCTTTGATCTTTTGCTCATGAACTCCAACCCCATTGGCACTAATCACATGCCCCAAATAAAGAATCTCCTCCATCCCGAACTCACACTTGGAAGCCTTAGCATACAGTGATTGGGCCTCCATAACACCAAGTACCTTATCAAGATGTCGAAGATGCTCCTCCCATGTCTTACTATATATCAAGATGTCATCAAAGAAAACCAATAGAAACTTATGCAACTGCTTATTGAACACATGGTTCATGCAAGACTGAAATGTAGCGGGTGCATTAGTAAGACCAAAGGGCATGACAAGAAACCCATAGTGTCCATAGTGGCTCATGAATGCTGTTTTATGTATATCCTCCTTACGGACACGAATCTGATGATAGCTTGAACGAAGATCAATCTTGGAAAAATACACGGCCCTGTGTAGCTCATCAAGTAGCTCATCAATCCTGGGTATAGGGTACTTGTTTTTGATTGTCTTCTTGTTCAGTGCTCTATAATCAATACACATCCGCATAGTCCCATCCTTCTTCACCAAAACAATAGAAGAAGCAAATGGATTGGATGAAGGCCGAATGTGTCCCATATCTATCAACTCCTTAATCGTCCGCTCTATCTCCTCCTTGAAGTGCCTCGGATGATGATATGGTGCAATATTGATGGGCTTGGTGCCCTCCTCTAACTCAATCACATGCTCAAATCCACAATTTGGTGGTCTACTTGGAGGAATATCACCAAACACCATACTGTGCTTATCCAACACTGATTGGATATCTACATCATACTGTGGACCATCGGAAGAAGATTTGGAAGATACAAAAACCTGGGCTGCTCATGCAACATCATCATGACGAAATAAAGTCTCCATACGCCTAGCCGAAACAACCCCGGGTCCTCCATCTGAAAGTGCTCTCAACACAATTTTCTTCCCATCATGTATAAACTCTAACTCCATCTTTTGGAAATCCTAGATGTAGCGGTCAAGTGATTGTAACCATTGGATTCCCAAAAGGATGTCTATTTCTCCATGTCCAACCATGTAGAAATCATCAGTCAACGTATAATCACCCATCTGAATGCTAAGCTGAGATACCTTCTTCTGACAACTCATGGTAAAACCATCTGCAACTGTCACTGTGAAACCTGCAAAGTCCTCAGCCTGTAAACCATGCCTCATAACCAATCCCTCATCAATGAAATTATGTGTGGCTCCACTATCAACCAAACAGGTGACTCGCTGTCCCTTAAGGACTCCTCTCACTCGGAAAGGATGATACCTAGGTACTCCTGAAATAGATGCAATAATAACTGGACTTGTAGTACCTATATCATTAGCTTCGAGCTCCAATGTAGGCTGCAGCTCTATATGATCAGCATCACTATCTAAACCTGTATCCTCATGAGTCTCACTCTCAACATCTGAAATGACCTCTATAAGATGTGCTTTGCCTTTCCCAAGGCATCTATGTCCTGGTTCCCATGGTTGCTTGCAAGAAAAGCATAGTTTCTTCCTTATTAATTCATTCTTCGCCACGCTGTCCAAAGGAGGAGTAAACTTAGGGTGATTAAATTTTTTCTAATTAGAACTTGAGCCTTTGAAACTTTTCTTTTGGTTTTGAAATGTTGTAGGATAATTGTCTAAGTCAAGTGCAAGCTCTATAGCATCATCCAAAGTCTTAGGCTTATGAACCTTCACTAATCCTCTCATTCTATCATTCAATCCCTCCACAAAGAGCATGGTAACTCTCTTCTCAGGCATTTCTGGAACCATGATAGCAATCTTTTGAAACTCATTGATGTAGGAATCTACTCTACCAACCTGTTTTAGTTGAACCAATTCCCTGTAGTAGACTTCCACATCCTTCCTGTCAAACCTGGTAATGAGCTTATGTGTAAACTCATCATATGAAGTAATCATGTTATGACATTGTGAGACAAGTCCATGATGCCACCAATTGTAGGATAGACCCTCCAAATGCATAGTAGCAAACTAAATAGCCTTTTTTTCACTCATTGGCTTGAGTGTGAGAAAAGTGTCAAGCTTATGTATCCATGCTCTAGCACTTATTTTGCCGCTGCCATCAAAGTTAGGTAAAGGAACTTTGTTTAATGCATCTTTGAATTATTTGTGTTCCTTTTTAGGTCTTCTCTCCTTTTGGCTCTTCTTCTTTTCCCTTCTTTGATTCATGAATTGATTCAAATTAAGGGCTGTCCTAACTTCAGCTGGAAGCATGCGGTACTCATTATATGCAACCATGATATCAGCGGTGAGATCTGTGACTTCTTCCTCTTCTTCAGATGATTGTTCTTCTATTCTAGGTACAAAAGTAGGACGAAGTGGTCTATCTGAAACTGTTGTGGTTGCTCTACCTGTATTTGTAGCCTCTCTACGTGCATTGCTATGTCTTCTACTACTCTCACTTCGTGACCTTCTTGATCATGAATGATCCAATTTTAATTGGCCAATGGCTGTAATCATACGGTCCTAAAACTGCTGAAACATTTGCTGCTGTTGTTGGGCAAAAGTAGTCAAGAAATCATCAACGTTTGGGTGGTTATACCTTCTTGGATTTCCACTTCTACCTCTCTCCATTTCTGGTTGTGAACTTACAGCTGGATTATCCTCTACTTGCTGATTATTACGCTGTCCTGTCCTACTATAATGATACCTGTGTGGACCAACTTCCGGTGGCTGCATAACCCAATAGGCTGGCAAGATCCAAACTCTGATACCACTGTAAGAACCCTGACTTGTCTTAACTGAATTTTTTCATTCGCTGCCCTGAATTTTCTGATTTGTTTCTTGAGAGTTTGGTTTGGAATTTTGATGTTTCGTTTCACAAGTATGTTTGTAATATAGTAAAGATGGAAAGATAGCAATATCATAGACAATTACTCACTAAAGATTTTTTTATTCTCTTCCCCGAATTTTCTGATTTGTTTCTTGAGAGTTTGGTTTAGAATTTTGATGTTTCGTTTTCACAAGTATGTTTGCAATATAGTAAAGATGGAAAGATAGCAATATCATAGACAATTACTCACTAAAGATGATTTGACATACAATTATATCAGCTCATACATACATCAAAAGGCAATGTAAAATATGTAGGAACATACCCGGATGGCAATTGTGACTTCTTTATTGCAATAGATTATGATGATTACAAAGATCTCTGCTGTTATATCAAACCAACCTGATTATAAAATCAGTCCTCTAAAAGTGTACAAATATGCCCAAATATTGTATCAAACCCTAGCCAATTGGTATTAGACGTTGCCTTGCCAAAGTAGAATATGAAACCCAATGATGAATGACTGTAGCAGCGCCTGTAGGTGAACAAATAAGGTCTGATCTGACTGATACAAATGCTGATGAAGCTGATGACAAACCAGATTTGATGTATGAAGCCAAACAATGCCAAAAAGTGACAAATAATGAAATCGCCTAGCAATGGGAAGGTGGCGCTAGCATCCTAGATGCCTTATTTGTCTTTGAAATGCAAATTCATGCCATGAAACCCTCCGATCTGTAGCTGTTCAATGAAACTCATAGGTCTGAAACACAATCAGCAAACCCTAGGCTCAAATAACATCCAAATTCAACCTCAAATGCAAGTTGCCTATGCCCAAATGTTAAGCGATTTTGCCCAGCTTGTCAAATATGATATTGAAATGCCAAAATGCCTTCAAATTTGAAAATAAATGCCTTCAAAGTGTTCTCAACTTCAAACCCTAGCTGCTGATATGAAATCCAGTCCAAACCCTAGCTGGAATGAAGCCAATTCTCCTTCAAAAACCTGCAAATATGCTCCATAGTGAATCCTAAGTGGATTCACCTCTCATGGTGGATTGGGTTTTCGTCCAACCACTCAAAATCCAAGGGTTTTCGTCCTTGAATCACGCTGAAACTCTGTTACAGCCAAGAGAAAGCTCTCAAAATACAAAATCCAAATAATCAAGATGCGATAAATGATGCCAAATGATGTCCTTTTATTTTCCTCAAGATGGGCGACCCAATTAGCCATAAAATAATAATTTTTGGAGTCCACCACCAATATCAAATATTGCATTTGATATTTATTAATATATATATTTTTTATTATTTTCTCCTTGGGCGGCGATGCCAGAGCAAAAATAATATTTTATTATTTTATTATTTTTTCCTCCTTTTTGGGCGTCGATTTTCCTTGGGCAAAATAAATAATAAAATATAATAAAAATATTATATTTTATTTGCTCCTCCAACTTTCCAAATTTCAATCTTTACATTGTCCAACTTTTCATCTTTCAATCCTCCAATTTGGCCTTGGCTGAATATTATATTATTTTTGGCTTTATAAAAATATTATAAAATATCATTAGCCAAAAATACAAGTGAAATAGAGTTAGTTGAGCCAACTTTCCGTTCTCCAAGCCTCCAAGGTCCTAGCTCAACCACAAATCATTCCCTTACCACTAGAGTTAGCCTACGAGAATGGTGAATAGGCTAACAAACTCCTCCAAGGTGATCATTCCGGAAATGGGGACATGACAATAATTTAATAATTTTAATAATATATTAATATGCTAACATTAAAATTGAAAATATCATGACATTGAACTTTCAAAACAAGAGAACTGTTAAAGTTTAATATTAACTTTGAAGTTTAAACACACAAATGTCAAAGAGGTCATACTACATATTGATATTTCATATTGAAATTCAAAAGTGTTGATAGCCTGGAAGGCTGATACACATAGAAAATAAAAATCAGAAATCAAAGATCTTAAATCTATTGTCCACACTTCTATGTCATCCATCTCTAGGTCCTCAGCTATGATGCTCTCCAAATACTCATCACTCTCAAGCTTAGGTTCCTCTGATGGTAGTAGAACTAGGGGTAAATCATTGAGGCCATATGCTTCAACCACTTCATCAACCAAGGTTGCAACTTCTCCATTAGGTGAACTTTGGTCCCATTTTGCTTTAGGACCCTCGTTGTACCCAGGTTCTACAGGAGAGAGAAGGCGAAGTGAGCTATGAATGTACATTAAGTTCTACGCTTTCTTTGACCCTAATCGGTTCCTCTTTAGTGAATGAATAAAACCATACATACTCTAATTCCTCTCACAAGATGAAGCGCTGGATACTTGTGAGAGCAATCTTATTGCAAATGATTGCAATTCAGGGGTTTCACCTCCATGGTTCCACCACCACTCTATAGGGTATTTCTTTGCATGCATATCATATATGGCTTCCAGGGAAGAAAAATCACCATGCCCATGTTGTCATGTCCCCTCTCCTATAGGACGACGATCATCAATTTGAAGAAGTCGATGTAAGTTTAAATTAAAGATTTAAACATCATGATAAAGACGGTGAAGATACTTTATGTGAAATGTGGTGTTTTGTAGAGATATATAATATTATTAATATCTATTATTTAATAAATAATATTATTATATAAATAATTTAAATATAATATATAATATATTTATAATCAACAAGATATATTATTATATTTATAAATAACGAATATAAATGTAAATATAAATATAAGTATAAATATAAACAATTTAAATATTATTAAAATATAATACTATAAATATATATTATTATATTATATAAAAATAAATATAAGTAACAAATATAATTAAATATGATTACTAAGGCAGCGGTGATCATCAAGCCATATGGAAGAAGGCAATATTTATAAGTGAGTCCACCATGTTACTTAAAGTAGCGATCAAGTATTACATTAAGGAGCAGCAAATATATAAGGTAATAATAAGCCATTCATACTAATTATAAAGTCAGCGATTCCTACCATATTAAGGAGCGGTCAGTTTTGATTCATATACAAGGTACAATTTATGCAAAAAAGGCAGCAAATAAAGAAGATAACGCCTCATACAAACAAACAAGGTTTAAAGGTTTTGATCAAAGACAAAAGACAAACTATGATAAAAAGTGCAGCGATTAAAGGAATGGGCAGTGATTAATGTAGTATGGTGTTTACTTTCCAAGAGCAGCAATTAATTTAGGAGAAGTATGATATTGAAGAGTTGTGTTTATTAAAAAGACACACTCATTCAATAAAGCCATATCCCTCGAGGAATGAATAAAAGGAAGGTAAGGAGAAGGAAGTAAGGGGTGTCAAGGGAAAATCAAATATACAGATCTGCAAGAATAAGATATATAATTCTGAGTTGGAAGAGGAACATATTTCTGAGTTTAAGGATATATATATATATTCTGAGTGAAACATATATTTTTTGATATATTCATCAAGAGGAAAATATATATAGAGATCTGCAATCTACTTGTGGTAGGATCTATATTAGAATGTAATATATTGTTTAAGTATGTTCAATGGTTCATGCATATTGTATTTATAATTTATGATATCATCTTCATGATTTATTATGCATTGCTGATATGATTATTTGAAAATATGAAATTGATTAGTTTATTATGCACAAACTTTTAGCATGATAGGAGGGAAGATTACAAAATGGGTACGGTGATGGGGCCCTCTTCTAGGTACGCCACCCAAGAAGGAATTGAATGAGCCCTATGGGCCAAAGGGGTACTGCCTTTGGGCCTAGGAGAGTTGTGCTACCAAGAGGGGTCCTCTCCTAGGTACGCCACCTAGGAGGGAATAGAATGAGCCCACATGAGCCAAAGGGGTCTTGCCTTTTAGTTAAAGGGTACTGCCTTTGGGCCTAGGAGAGTTGTGCTACCAGGAGGGGCCCTCTTTTAGGTACGCCACCTAGGAGGGGATAGGATAAGCTCACATGGGCCAAAAGGGTACTGCCATTTAGTCTAAAGGGTACAGTAGCCTTTGGGCCTAGGAGAGTTGGGCTATCAATACACCCTTATGAAACCTTACTCCCCTATCATGGTATAGCAATATAAGGAGACCAATCATGAGGAAATGGGGAAAGATGGCAAGATGAGGGGATAACAGATAAATTAGAATCCTCACTAGGTATGCCACCTCATATGAATAGCATGGGCCACATGAGGCCAAAGAGGTTCTGCCTTTTAGTACAAAGGGTTCTGCCTTTGGACCTAGAGAGGCTAAGGCACCCCATCAAGTCACTCTCTTCCATGCTCCCCCATGGTTGATCATCCCAAGGCAAGGTATTAATTTGCTATGGGCTTACTAACGTTTAAGACCTCTAACTTGTTGCAGGATTAAATTAGGCCAAGGTACTCTCTAAATCCATTATTTGATTGAAAAATTGATAGTTTAGGATAGAGTTAATGTAATTCTTATTAAGGACATTACATAAACTAAGATTTATCTTGCTTACAACATTTGATTGATAAGTTGAAACCCTAACTTGTGATTCTAGGGCAAGATTTAGGGCAATCCCAAAAGGGGACAATACAACTATGAATTCATTACTATCTAATTTATTGATCTTTAATATTTCTAATGTTCCTTTCTAGTGATTTGATTGTGTATAGGTAGAGAAAACAAGAGTATCCTAATAAGGGACATTACACATGTGAAAACTTATTCCATTGAGTCCTCATAATTGAAGCATCCTCACCTCGGCCATAAATATTTTTTATTGCAGCCCAAAATCCCTTCATTACCTCTCTATCCTCATATGGAGCTCTCTAATTGGTCACTTGTAGATCATACCATTTAGGATTTAAGGCATAAGCAGCACAATAAAGGGGTGTGTTAAGTTTGTTCCATCTTCTATGTATCTTTTCTTCTAGCAAGGGATATAGAGAAAGATCTCTTGCATCTGTTATTTTCTTAATTCTTTCGCACATGGAATCTATTTTTTCATAAATTTCTCCCAAACATGGCTTGTCTGAATCTGCAAATTTGATTACCTCACATATGGGCTTAATAAAGTCCACAACAAATCTAACATCAGCCCAAAAATGGTCATCAAGGACCATACCACCTCAACTGCAGTATCTGATGTAGATTGTCTCCAAGTTGCTCATTCATCACTCACTACTGTGGAACTCAAAGCTCCTTTGACTTCACAAAAACGCTCAAGAAGAATAAAATAAGAAGCAAACCGTGTATCAGTAGGTTTGAGAAGTTCCACCTTCGCAAATTTTCGATAAATGGTTTGTGTGTGGTGATGGTTACATATGAACATCTGTATTTTTCTACTCTTTTCAATGAGATTTGAGATCCACTGGAATTGGCCAATATCTTTGAGTGCATTATTCAACGAATGCACACAACATGTGTCCAAAATATATGCCTATACTTTTTCTGCACCAACATGCCTGTTGCCTTACAAATAGGGGCAACATCTGTAACAACTTGGACTACATGTGATGCCCCCACCTCCTCAATGCCCTCACATAGCTGGTTATGAAGGAACTCTACATTTTTTTCTTCCCCTGAACAATCTATTGCCTTCAAAAAATAAGGCCCTTTGCTGCATGTTACCATGATATTAAGTAGTGGACAATTTCTAGCCTTTGTCCACCCATCCATCACAATACTGCATGCTTATGTAGACCACACTCTTTTCATTGGTGCGGTTTGTTGCTCTAATCGAATTTTTTCTTTATTAATTAGAGTAGTGCAAAGCTTTTCATACTCAGGTGGTCCATTGCTGATGGCTTGGATTATCTCGGTGTAGAAAGGTGAGTGAGCAACATTAAACGATATTCCATTTGTATAAAAGAAGCGTGCAATCGCTCCATCAACTGTTTCTCGACCTTGCATATCAAATAATCTTTCATTGGGGTTTGAGCTACCAATGTGTGATCTCTTGCGAGGATATCCTCCTGCTACATCTTTTGTTGTCACATGAACATCTCTAGAACACACATCCACCTTTGACTCTCTATTCTTATTCTGAGTTGCAACAGTTGCCCCTGTTGTTGAAGCATGAGAGCTCAAATGAGACACTTTCCCATCAGCCCTTTCTTGATCCCTAACAACGTCATATCGTTCTACCTCATTTTTACAAGGATCAACACCTTTTCTAGGTATGTGAAGGAAATGAGTCCTCACCCTCATGTAAGTACCTCGATATGGCTTAATATCACAAAGCTTACATGTGATGGTGGTTGTTCCACCCGACCCCTTCGGCCCTGGAATGCGATCGCAATACTTCCATAGTGGGTCGAGGCCTTGTTTTCCCCCACCTGACATATCTTAGTCTGCAACAAAATGAGAAAGACAAAGTCAAACATTAAAATTTAAAATTAAAACAATAAAAAAAATTTATTACAGTAAAAAAAATCCGTCATGGCATTAAAAAAAATCAGTCCGTCATGGCATTAAAAAAAATCAATTAGGCATTAAAATCAATCATGACAGTAAAATGGTAATACTAATACAGTTTCAGAGTTTTTGTTTTACTTTTTTTTTTAAATATATATTATTGGCATTGCCAGTATCTGAAATCCTAATAATGGCAGCCGAAAGGCAAAATATAAACTATTAAAATCCTGATAATGGCAGCCAAACAATGATAACCTACTGAAGATATGACAAACAATGGTATCTAATTTCTAAACCTTCTGAAACTTGCCCTTGCACTAAGAGAGTTGAGAGGTTATGATGAAGAATGACAATGAATAAACAATCAAACACCTTTATGATACAAACCCTTCCAGCTCACTTCGAAAATGCTTATAGCTCACTTCGAATTACTCAATAAACTATTAAAAGTTAAACATGTGCCCTAAACACTATGAAAATGCCCTAAACAAATTAAAAAACGTCACAAATGGAAGAAAAAACTCGCGACCTACTTGTTGAATGCATCGCGTGGGTGCTGAGTCGCTCCAAATACCTTCCTCCTGCTTTGTGTGGGTGCTCAGTCGTGGGAAATGGCTTCGTTCTGTGTCGCATTTCACTTGGACGGAGGTTTAAAAAAAACAATGAAAAAAATAATGTTTGGAACCCTTTTATCGCTGCGAGGGTACAGGATTCGCGAGGGAGACGCTGGGGAGTCGGGACGTGGCGTCTCCTGAGATGCCAGACGTTTCTCTCGCGTCTCAGGGACAGGAGACACGTCCTTGACCCGGAAATGCATCCCGGGGTTGGGAGACGCGTCTCCCTGCAACCCTGGCTATATGCATAACATCATTGGTCTTCTATTGTGAATAAATTAGCAATGAAATGTGCCATCTTTGAAAACCTATCAACAACAACAAAGATTGATTCATTTCCCCTTTGTGTTCTTGGCAACCAAAGAACAAAATCCATGCTAATATCATCCCATGGTTACTTTGATATTGGCAATGGTTAACACAAAGCTGTGTTTTGACTTCTCCCTTTTGCATACTGACAAATTCTACAACCTTGTACAAACCTTTTGGCATCCGTTGTCATCCTTGGCCTAAAGTATCTTTCCTTCAACTGTGGTAGAGTCATGTTTGCGCCAAAATGGCCTGCTAATCCTCCACTTTACTTTTCTTTGATCAAGTTGTCCCTCATTGACCCTTGAGGTATGCACAACAAACCATCCTGCAAAACAACAAACTATCCTATAGAAAGTAGTCAAGCCATAGAGTCCTGTCCATTCTTGTTGGATTCACACATACTGCCCATGCATCTTTGAAATCCACATCCTCTTGGTATAATTTCTTCATTTTTCATTGTCTTGGTGATAGGTGCACATATACTGTTGAAGTTTATGATAAACTTCTAGTAGAAACTAGCAAACCCATGGAAACTTCTTGCCTTAAATAAGCTTTTTTTGTTGGCCATTCCAAAATTGCCTTCACCTTTTTCGGATCTATCCTCAATCCATTTTTTGAGATTACAAATCCCATGTATACATTTTTTTTTTTCATGAAACTACACTTTTTCAAGTTTATCGATGTCTCTTCTTTTAGAGTTTGCAAGACTTGTCTTAGGTGCATCAAGTGTTCTTCATTTGTTCTACGGAAAATCAGAATATCATCTAAATAAACAATTACAAACCTTCCCAAATGCGACTTTAGTACTCCATTCATCAACCTCATGAATGTACTTGGTGTGTTTGTCAACCAAAATGGCATGGCTAAACCATTCATACAAAGCTTCTTTTGTCTTGAATACAGTCTTATATTCATCCCCTTCTCTAATTTTGATTTGATTATAATGACTGTTCTTCAAGTCTATCTTTGTGAAATATTATGCTCCACTCAGGTAGTCACTGTCCATCGAGTCATCCGTACGTGGCATCGGAAACTTGTACATGATTGTGATCTTGTTTATGGCTTTGGGATTTGTGCACATTCTCCAGTCTTAACCTTACTTTGATGTTAACACTGTTCAAACTGTGCAGAGGCTCAAACTTTTTCTGATCAAGTCTTTTTGTAACAACTCTTGCACTTGCTTCTTCACCTCCTCATCCTCCATGGGAGTCATTATATAAGCTGCCTTGTTTAGAAAACTTGCTTATGGCAACCTTTAAATAAAACACTTCTTATTCTTCACCTGTTGGAGAGATCCATGATGATAGATCCTCTTACCACTAGAAGATGGTGGTCTATCTCAATACATATTTGGTGGGAACAAATCATCACTTGTCTAAGAGGATTTAGGTTATGTGACCAATACTGTTGGAGATGGTTGTCTTCGATGATGGTGCCATCAACTATATCTAAGAAATGCCTGACTTAGAAAAATATTGTTGGGCATAGTGACTATAATGGATGATGCGGGGGAGAGGACCAAGTGACCATAATGTACTGTCGGGAAATGTCTTCCTTGACAACTCTTTTGTTTACCTTGTTTGAAGAAAAAAGGAGCTGTCTGCAAAGAGTATTTGAAATGAGGAAGCTGATTGATTGACTAAGAAGTAGGTTGGTTAACAAAAGATTGCTCCTGGATTTAGCTGTGTAGCAGTTTGCCAAAAACTGCTACACAGCTAAATCCAGAAGCAATCTTTTGAACACTATCATGGATGGTAGAAATACTATGCCCCTTAAGTAGATTGGTTGTTGAATATCAACATTGATGGCACTTACTTAGACTTAAGGAAGTAAGTGTTTATAAAGAGCAAAGTGCTAAATATGGGTAACTCTCTTATATCCTTCGAATAGTCTCCTAGAACCTAAGATTGTGAAAGTATTGGCTTGGAAAATGCACTGAAGACTTGTCAAACCATTTGCAGTAGATCATACACTAAACCATGATGATTTGTATCCTTTTAATGCATCCACAACCAATAAACTTGCCCCCTCCCCACTATCCCCCAAAAATGAATAGAAAATATTTTACCCATAAACATCTGCAGGTTTGATGCCTTGAAAGGCACATCTTTGAAGGGATCCTAGAAATGTATTTGAAATTACTAGTGCTCTAGGATGGAGAGTGAGGCACATCCCATGGAAAATGTGATTGGGAGTTGTGCTTGAGATTTATAGTTGAGTCAAAAATCTGGACTCCCTTGGAACCATATATTGTTGTGATCTCCAGAAAGCCCCTTCTTAAAGGAAAACTAAAACTTGGAAACATATCCTTGGAGGCATTGAAAATCATAATCACGATTTTCTAAGGTTAGCCACTAGTTGATAAAATTCACAAAAGCAAGCAAGGACATTTAATTGTGTCATAAACTGTCAAGAGAAAGTAGGACCACAATATCGACATAGCAGAACATATAGGAGTATACAACCATCATCATCATGAGGGTCCTAGAGTGTCATTGAAAGTTGACACCCTTGTTTGAATCCAATGGTAGTCTTAAGTCTTGACAAAGTTATTGGGTAGTCTGAAATGGGCATCTCATAGTCACATTGTGATAATAATAAATGTCTTAGAAGACACTATTAACACATAACGTCAAAAAAAGTAGATGCATCAAAACAATGTCAAAGGTCTCCTTATAGTTTACAAAACAAAAGGACTTTAGAAGATAACTGTCAAGCCTCTTTAACAATAAACCTAAGAGAAAAGATACAAAAGTCTTTCCTAAGCTTTCTTGCTCCTTCAGTTAGACATTGCCACCTGTAAAGTGCAAAATAAACATTGTGTTCAGCACTATGGCATAAAGTCAAGCAAATGTATGCCCAATCTTAATGGTCATATTTATTCGGATCTAAATTGCTCGCCATCTTATGAACAAGATGACAATGTGCTGCAATCAAGAGAGGGAATTCCCAAGAAAGCAGCCTCACTAAATATCTTTGCCAAGGAGAAGAGAAGTGACTCCATACTATAGTTGAGAAACTTTACTTGAAGTCCCTTACAATCTATTCCTTTGTTAGTGCATAACCTCTAGTTAGCTCTTCTAATGTCACTCATGAAAAATAAAGGGAGGAGTGGAGAGCTAGACAACAAATTAATTTAGAATGTCATAAAAAGAGCTAGACTAGGAGACCTAGACATGGAGGTTTGTGTCGAAGGGGAAGTTTACTATGAGAGTAGTGCACAACAAAAGATCTTTGGTTAATAAACGAGGGCATTGAGGTGCTCATGTTGTCTATATACAAGAAACTCACTTTGTGTAGTCAATGGACACACACTAGAAGTCTCTATATGTGGAGGATATAGAAGGAGGGTTAATGACTAAGAAAAAAGGGATAGGTGGGAAACGTAACAATTGGTACACCAAGAGTTAGAGTGGGTCTTGTATGGTGGAGTTTGGAGATTTGTAAAGGAGTGGGAAAGAAGATTGAGAATCAATATCGAGGATGAAATTCAATCCAACATGATCAACAAATGGGAGTTCTCAGGAGATATAGAAGTCCTAAATATAGGTAATCAAAGACCTACTAGCAAGAACATAATCCATTACACTTGTGCCTGCTCTATGAGGGAAACACAAAAAATCTTTTGGAAATTGGAAAAATAGGGTAGTCACTCACCAACCTAGATAAGATGCCTCCCACCATTTGTGACATGAGTATTCTTATAGGTTGATGTTAGAAATTAGGATCTTAGGATACTAATCATTATGAACAAAATATAAAATAAATAAAATGAGTTATACAAGCATAGATTTAACACATTACAGAAAATATACATGGGGAAAACCCTTTCAAATAAAAAACCCCATAAAACATCATTTTATTAAAACACTTAAAAAAATAGTCTATTAAAACATAGACTGAACCTGGGGACACTCCTCCACATACTTCCACATGGCCAATAATACCTCATGTGCATAGTGATATAATTCACTCTAAAGCTCCAAATTCCCTTGCCTCTCAAATTAGAGAGAACCTCTTTAATTATAGGAGAAGGGATGGAAAAATATCTAAAGGGGTATTAGTCACACCTTTTCAAAGCAACCATTTGTAAATAATTAATAATCTAATAGTTCTTAGATTATTAATTATTAAATGGTATATGCTTTATAAAGCATATAATAAACATAAGGTTTTATAACCTTATATTAGAACAATATATAAATGTAATAAGGGTATGACCCCTAATAACATTATATTCTAACACTCCTGCTTAATGTTAATAGGGGGCATCACATGTCAATTTCTATAAAAGAAAAAATGAAGTACCCCAGTAACATAGGTCTTCTTTGACAATGATAAACAAGGACACAAATATATGCCAAAATGAAGAGCATATATTCTGGACTACATGAAAGTCATCTTGTCGCAATTTATAATCCCAATGTTTTAAAAAATCGTGCTTAACTGAGCTCTTATAATGTTTTTATTGGAGCCTAGAGCTCCTCAAACCAGCCTCCCCCAAGTTCATTACATAGTGTCCGTAGGTCTTATATAATACAATGCTTTTACAAGTGGAAGATTTACAGAGAGAAGAATTTTCAATATGCCTATAGGGCTTACATATAATGCCTAGAGGTCTTATGTTATGCCTGTTAGGTCTTACATCCAAGGATTTAGCCATATATATAATGCGTAAAAGGTCTTATTTTATGCCTTTTAGGTCTTACATCCAAATATGCATTTACATACAAATCAAAGAAACATGACATGTAACAAACATACTTAGTAATCCAGAGAAAGACTACAATAACCCATGTGAAATGAAGAAGAGACCATTACAAAAACCTTGCAATGCATTATATGTTGTCACACATACATCAAATTTTCATTACACTCATACTAGCAAATGTGGTAAAAGAAAATACATAACTGCGATTATATATTCCCCTGAATCATTACAAACTCCCATGGAGACATACCGTTACATGCAGATGTGCTTTACAAATCTTTTCTACGCTCTACCAAATGCATTCCCTCATTTGCAACTCAGACTTTTGCTTTGCTTGATGCCCTAAAATCACCTGAGGCACTTGCGGACCAGACAATTGGTTTGGTGACCAACCAGTTGGCTCAATGACCAACCCTTTCAAATGAATACAACGTTTGTTTTTATAGGCTAGAGTTGCGCCCTAATTTGCATCGAATGTTCTTCCGCCTCCTTGATAAGAATCACCTACCACAACCACCTTAATAACTTCGGCCATGAAACATGCAATTGCGCTTGGGCGAGAAATTCCTACCCCATCCACCTTTGATGGATCGACATTGAATCTGTAGCTACCTAGCCGTCAATCTCCGATTCATTTTGATTCGCATAAAAGGCGAAGTATCGGGTGCAAGCCGTTGCATTGAAGATTCATCAAGAATCTCGTGCATGAGTCTCAACGGCCTCAATTGTACTGTCGTACTGTCGAGTCATATTAGAGATGCCTCTGTGTCTTCATTCAAGGCTCGGGAATTGGCTGACTCATCCGCTTTGATTAATGGCGCAAGTGGCTAGCCTTCGTTGGCTTTGATGGGCCTGGGGATGTGGGGACCGTTAGATCCTTTGGTTCATGATCAATGGTTCAAGAGCCACTCGCTTTTATAGTGAGTCTCCCTTTGATGCCTCAGCCTTACAATGGGCCCTGCTGCGACGCGGCAACACGGCGCAACGTCTTGTATGTGCCAGGCCTAGCCTCATTTAGAATGTGTGCGAATGCGCCAAGTGTCTCCTTGTCATTTTCCTTGGCCTCTTCCCCGGTTTTGTTTTGTTGAAACAGATCGGGCCCACCGCTTGGCTGTCACCAACAAGAGCCAATGGCGCAACACCAAGATGGTGTCAACGCCGAAGCCTTGAGGGTGAGCGCGGAGATGCCACCTGTCTCTTCGACAAGTCCCTTAGATTGCCTTCCTTTTGCTTAATCGGGGCCCACCAAAAGTGACTCATGGCATGTGTCCGAATCACGCACATAGAAATTGGAGTCAGTCTTGTCACCATTTAGAAGTGTGCGGGGCCTACATGTGGCAACATGGAAGGCGTCAAAACATTGCGCTAACTTGAAGCACGAGAGGGGCCTGCTGGGATGATTCAACGATGCATTGACCGATGGCGCACCCTTTAGAAGTTGGCAGACTTGCCAACTTTTAAACATGTGTGGTTGTGACACCTAGCACACTCGTTGAGCTTTGTAAAAAAGGGCTTGCGGCCTCCTTCCTTTGCCAAATCATGAAACATGGGCCCCACTGGATGTCAACTCGAACAAACTGGCCAATGGCGCGGTGAGAACCTGTTGTCAGACCTGATGACGTTTAGGTGTTGTGAAACCATGCCATGTGGCAACCCGGCTGCGGCATAAAATTGACGGCTCATCACAAATTGAAAAGAAATTGTCGCCCGACACAAGATTCAATTTGAACCATTGCCCAATTTCGGATTTGAAATAGAATTGGAGTGCAAGGCTCTACAGACACTTAAAAGGATTTTCGTGAGGGGCTCAAAGGACTTTCGGGGATTTTCTAGGATGGGGGCCCATATTAAATTGTCTCAGATCGGATCTAATTGATGGGCAAAGCACGGGGATGCAACAAAGAAGCACAACACATGGAACTTTGATGGATCTTGGCCAAGAAAAGAGGGTGGAAAAACTGGGCACTAACAGACCCCTAATAACATTATGATCTAATTGCTGAGCTCTTTTACAAACAAAAGTCATCAATATCTAACTCCTCAGGACATAGCTTGTCTTTTGGAAGATCATGCATACACGTCTAGTAGGTCAAAGCATAGAAGCAAATATCTTTCTGGAGAATATCGTGGCAAACCAAAAGAGAATGGTATTTTCAATTTCTTGGGATAATATCGTGAAAATATCGGGAATCCAAAAACTGCAGAATTTTTTGAAAAAAGAGGAATAATTGATTTTTTTTATGATTAAAGTCATCCTAATTGCATAGAGAGAGAAAATAAAGGAGAGGTGCACCATTAATTTTGAAATATGGATTTTTCTCATTAAATTTGAAATTGTTGTTTATCGTGCACATTGCATAGTGTGTTATTACATAGTTCCAATTCAAAATTTGAACCCTTAAAATGAATCACAAACTACAAAATATAAATATCAAGCTACAAAGTGATTGACTCTAGCCTATGAAGAAATCGATCCAACTTGTGTGCCCATCCTTGCCATCTTTGCCTTATTTTCTCAAAGGACTTCCATAGCCTACTTCGCTTGATAGGTGACATTTGGAGGATATTTAAGGCGACCCTTCACATCATGGCTTGATTGCTCCGCAAAATGCAATTTGAAACGAGAAATCTCTCCATTGTACATAGTGCTGCAAAAATTGCACTTCACTTTGTTTGTACCCTCAATTGACATGCAATATGCCCATGCAAAGTCTTTTTCATGTTGGATGATGGCCATATTTGAAAAAAACTTGCATTTAGCTCATAGTTATGAGACTCGGACTCGCCTCGGACTCGGCAAGCTGATTTTGGACTCGGACTCGGACTCGGTGCCTAGACTTGGCAAAAACTCGGCAATTTGAAAAACCCAAGAAATTCAGAGATTTTTAAGGATTTAAAACTTGTTTCATGCACCGTTTAATAAATAAACCTTAAAGACACAATAACATCATCAAATAGAAGGTAATTTGATCGCATACACAAGTATACATCGATCACATAAGTATAAACGCAAATTGTAGCTGAGCTGTTGAAGGAAATAGCACACTTAGATATATAAAATTATAAATATAGTCAAATGTATACAAAACTCATGGAATATGGAATCCATGACATCAAATGTTCTAAACAAATATGAAATATCAAAACAATAACTAGAGTCTAGAAGTCTATGGCTCAGAGGAGCCTGCATCCTTCGCCTTCGTACGAAGGCGTAAATGGTAGGTCTTAAATGATGCCAAAATTGACGAGTGAACAAAAACTCGGAGAAAACTCGACAAAAACTCGACAAATCAATAGGATCTATCTCATCCAAATCAATAGGATCCAATAATTTGTCCTCTACTCTTTTTGTGCAAAATCGAAACCCTGAATTTGACTAAGTCTGAAACCCTGAAACCCTGAAAAATTGGTTAAGTCTGAAATCTGATGGATCCTCCAAAATCTAGAATCTACATGTTAAATCCCATGGATCCGGAACCTATCTCAAACATCCTGACATTATACAAACTTATACTTAAATATATTTTGAAATATACTGTCACCGTGTTCGTGATTTTTTCACTAGTTTTAGCCGAGTTTTCCTGTCGGGACTCGGTGAGTTTGGCAAGTCCGCGAGTCTGGCGAGTTTTTTCAAAAAATTCACCGAATCCGGGTCCGAGTCCCCCAGACTCGGCCAAGGTGCCTCGCCTCGGACTCGTCGAGTTTTGGCGAGTTTCGTTACATTGATTTAGCTTTTCAAATGTTTTAAGAAAAATTCAAACATTTCATCATAAAACATTTTTATGTTTTATAAAATAGCATTTTGAGTTTTTTAATTTAAATTTTATTAAATATTAAAACTTAAAATAAATACATAATTTAATAAATTTTAAAATTTATTTCTAAGATTAAATATAAATAAAAACAAAGATAAAACTTTTAAAAATTACAAATTTATTAAATTAAAAATAAAATATACAATTTAAAAAATTATTAGAAAACCAAAAAAATTAAAAAAATTAAGAATAAAATATGCACTTCGAAAAACAATTAGAACAATTTAAAAATTAGAAAAACAATACTTAAAAAACAAAAACAAAACAAATAGAATTGATAATATTTAATTTTTATTAAACTAAAAATTCTTTTTAATTCAAACTACGATTCTATTTTATTTTACTATTTTAACTTTGATTTTATTTTTATCTTAATATTTAATTTTTATTAAACTATGATTCTTTTTTTTTAAAACTACGATTCTATAATACTATTTAATGATTCTAATTTTTTTATTATTCACCTGAATGAAATAGAATCGTTAAAATATTTGCCTTGAGCTGATTCGTTGATTCTGGGATGCCCTTGAATGTGATTGTACATAAACGTGTAGGTGTATGTACTTAGAAATCTGCAAACCTTGATTGGGAATCACAAAAATTCATAAGGAAACTGTTATCACGTGGAATTGCACCCTGCTTGAAGACTGTTCAAGCATTCCAATGACACAATGGGATTGATCTCAAGGTGTGGGATCTTGCAACTGAGATCAGACCTCCAAAGAAGGCTGGTTCCTCTTTCTGAACTTCAGGTTTAGAGTAATTGACTAAACCTAAGCTAATGACCACCAAGGAAAAGGAAGAGAAGGAGATTGAAATTAAAAGGTAGGTGATACACCAAGATTTAGGGGTGTTCGCTGGGACTGACATAACACAACAATGATCTCAAATACTGAAAGAGACTCACACAGACTTACAACTTTAATAGACGCTCGAATTAGAAAACTGTAACTAACAGAGGGACCATTTTATCCACAGAATGAGTTACAAATTTCAAGAGCGAAAGCATAAGAGAGGCAAAATATCAGTGATTATATTGATCATGAAGGCTAAATAGCCATTACAAAGAAAGATACTTTGTTACAGAGAGATAGACACAAAATAACCATCTACATTCATTGGTGAACCACTATCGGAGACATCAAAGGCTCAGCTTCGAGCACAATGCATTAGATCTGACTGGTTCTGGCAAATGCGTTACAAGGTTTGTGATAACAAACTATCCAACTAGTGTGATAGCCCAGAAGAACAGCTAACCAGCCAACAAAAAAACATCTTTTTTACATGCATATATAGCTTTTACAAATCACTGTAGCAGCCATAGATGAGGGGAAGAGTGGTCAACAAGAACGAACTGTTGCCCATGCTACAATAACTTCATTCTGATGTCCTTGGAGTGTGCCCACATGGCTCTGCCCATGAAATCCGCTGAAAAGAAGTGTTCACCCATGCCTTGGGTACAAAGATTTAATGCAAGAGAGACTACAATGGCATGGGGAGGCGGGAAATCCATCTTCTACAAGCAATCGGGCTCTAAAGAAACATTAATGGCGACTAGGAGGGTCGCTTAGCAGTCCCGTCGTGTCTAGAATAGTAGAAAATGTGCCTGGAAGGCAAAAAGGTCGGGCCCCGACAGAGTGGACTTCCTTCGATCGGTCTTCCACTGATCGGGCTTTGAAAATGTGATGGAGGAAACCCTAGCCTCTGAACTCTGAGAGAAGAGAAAACATCGAACTTCGGGGGTTCGGCCTTCATTGTTACGTTGTTCTATGGAACGTTACATCGTTCTCTAGAAAGAAGAACTTGATCTCCGCCTCTGCAACACTTAGCCGATTTTAAGAACTCGACGGAGATCGGGCCTCGAGCCTTCGGCTCGTCGCTTTCGGAAAAGAAGAAGAGAGAAGAGAGAATTGCCGACCTCCGCTTTCCGAAAGACTTAGCCATATTTGTAGTTCGGCGGACTTCGGCCTTCAGGTCCTCCACCTTTCACCTTCCGCCAGATGGAAAGGGAAAAGACAGCAACCTCGACATCCGCACTCCGCAACACCTTAGAACATTGAAATGACGGAGATCGGGCCCTAGGCCTTCCGCCTTCCGCAAGAGAGAAGAAGAAGGAACCCCTGCCTGCCGAAGTCCGAAACACTTGGAACATTGGGAACGGCGGACTTCGGCCGTTGGGCCTTCCGCCTTCCACCTTCCGCAAGGGAAAGTAAAAGGGAAGGAGAAACCTCCGACCCCCGACGCCCGAAATACTTAGAGCATTTAACTTGTCGGGATTCGGCAAGCGGACCTCAGGCCTTCCACCTTCCAAAGGGAAGAAGACGGAAGAGAGAACTCCCAACCTTCGTGCTTCGAAAGACTTAGCCGAATACAAGCGACCAAGGCGGAGTTCGGGGTTAACAGACATGGCATGATGAAGAGGAGAAGCCCGAATTCCGAAACTCCGAAAATACTGAAAACACAAGGAAAACTTAGGTTTTTTGGGACAGCCATTTTGGGGAACTCTTTCCTTGTAAATCAAAGGGAAAACACTAGGGGTTCATCGATCCTTTAGCTATTTGGCCAGAAGGCAAAATAGGATAACATTTTTGCGACTATGCAGGGGTGTTTGCCTGCTAAGCACTGGGCTCTAGAGGCCTTATCAATCTATTGGGCACAAAGTCAAAGGACACAACAATAAGAACAGGGGTTGGCCAGACCAACACAAAACTGAACACTGCCTCCAGAAAACAAAAAACACACAAGGCAAACAATCTCCTGATGAGAATGCAGCAGAGTGCAAGGGCACTTATTGAAAGGAAACCTAAAACAAAAATGAAACTAACCTACACCTAAACTAACCAAAGCCATTAGCTATTTTTTCAAAATAACTGCCCTTTCTCAACAATTTACAATGCTTCACATGCTTGTGGGTAGTTAACAGGAGGTGGGGAAGGGATGGGCATACAACAAATTGGCAAAACACTTCCCCAAGAATGGGAACAAACTCACTTACCCACTTGAACTGATTGTTGATGCAATTATCTGGAAGTGGATGAATGGGTTGATCCCACTTATTTTGATGCTCAACTTCATGCTTAGGAGTAAGCATGACAAGTGGTGACTCCTCTCTGTCCGTCTCCAGTTGGGCCAAATGTCTAATAGGACATCCCCTTGAAATGACATGCAAATCAACAGAGTTGATCTCATGCCTCTGCTCTGATTCTTCATTATTCTGTTGTTGGTCAGCATGCTCTAGCTCTTGTGGCTCAACTGGAAATATGACTGCCTCCACCTTGTGCATAAGATGCTGCTCATGATGTTCCTCCTCAGGGGATGCTGGCTCGATGTCACATCTTGAGCAGAAAAGATCTATCTCATCCTGAAAGAGGTCTTCAAACTCCTCGAAACATGTAGGTATGAGAAGATCCACCTTGGTTTCATTAATTTCTACATTTTTCAGAATGGGGCTACCTACATGCTCCTTTCAATGAGTTGGAACCTCACTCTCGCACTTGTCTACACATTTCAGCAACTTATCATGACCCACAACATTTTCATGTTGTTTCAAAACTGCAACTAATGTTGGCATTTGCATGCCTTTTTCATCTTCAATGTAACCGGACAACTCATGGACTGGGGAAGCGCCATCAACCTCCTGTGGAGCAATTGGAGCAATCTCCTCAACCATGCCCTCATCCTTTGGCTATTATTTGAGCTGCCTTTGCAATTGGACCTCTTCACCATGCCTCCTCTGCATTTGGGTTTCATTCATCTTGTTCACAGCATGGGAAAATTCCTCAAATGAGCCAAAGTCCAGGGGACTTAACCCAACACTTGAATTAACAATATCCTCATGCTCAGTGCATTGCTGCTTCAACCGATTGGACTTAGTTCCTTCTTGCAGCAGGTTTGATCCTTGAGTTTTAATAGTGCATGAGGGCTCACAAATATCAGGCCGCTCCATAGCTGCCTCCAACACTTCCCTTTCTGGCTCATAGAACCTAGTACCCTGCCAAAAAATTGGCCTGTCCTCCACTTTTGGGCTAATGCCAGGACAAGAGGGCTGACATGGAATGGGGGTTGAAAGGGCTTCTTGAGAGGGTCGTTCCTGTGGAAATAATAGGCTGGATTTGTGCAGGAATAGACTCCTATGAAGACTGGGGGCCTCTAAAACTTGGAATTTTGAAACTGGAAAGTGGTTTTGGAGGCCCAAAGGGGTTATCCTTCTTGAAGCTTGGGATCTTGAATTTGGGGGTTATTTCTACTATAGGCTATACCTGTGTGGAAGGAAGGGACTGCCTGAAACTGGGAATGGAGGGAACTGCCAGAGCCTCCCGCCTTTCTATGTCGGCGAGTATTTGCCTTAACTGCTCCTCAGATAAGGTTGAGAAATGCATTTTAATTTGCTCCCGGTAAGTCTTCTCCTCTGCCTCCATCTGCTGCTGTTGAAGATAAGCCTGATAAGCAAGCTCCTCTTGTTGTCTGTTACACTCCATCATTCCCTGGATTTCATCCCACTCCTGTTGGAAACCTCAGAGTATCTCCATCATATCATCTTCGTTTATGATATTAAAACCTGCGGCTGATTATACCCCATATTCCTTTTAATGTCCAAATGTTCCCTAAGCTCTAGCAGCTTAACGTAGTCTTCTTGGGGTTCATAATAGGCATTATTTGGCTGACAAGAAGGCTGAGCAGGGGCGGGAGGGAGGTAAGCATCATGAGGATGTTGATATTCTACAACGGGTGTATATGACATAAAAACAAAGGTGTTTTGGGCCTGATAATGCTGATATGGGGGCATAATATTTTCATTCTGGCTAGGTGGAGGGGAGTAGTCATAAGTCTCATAAAAATTTGACATTTTAAAGCATCAAAATGCTAGATAATCATAGAAATGTCTGAAATAGAGCAAAACATGTCTGCATCAGCAAAAAACTGGATACTTACCAAGAAGAGTTGCCAGGGGATTTGTGATGCTCCTGAAAGATGGAAAAGACCAAAAGTATCACTGAACTTTGATCTTTGATAAATCTTTAAGCATTTGGGCTGCTTTCACCAGTGGATTTGTTCAGCAGAGTCGCCATAGTGTTGAAAAACATTGCCTTGAATGGCAAAAAGCATTGAAGAACACACCAAATCCTTCAATGGATTATAAAGTTCATCAATTTGGTCCCACCGGGCGTGCCAAAAACTGTTATCACATGGAATTGCATCCTGCTTGAACCCTGTTCAAGCATTCCAACGACACAATTGGATTGATCTCAAGGTGTGGGGCCTTGCAAATGAGATCAAAACTCCAGAGAAGGTTGGTTCCTCTTTCTGAACTTAAGGTTCAGAGTAATTGACTAAACCTAAGCTCATGACCACCAAGGAAAAGGGAGAGGAGACTAAAATTAAAAGGGAGGTGATACACCAAGATTTAGGGGTGTTAGCTGGGATTGACATGACACAACAATGATCTCAAATACTGAAAGAGACTCACACAGACTTACAACTTTAATAGAGACTCGAATTAGAAAACTGTAACTAACAGAGGGACCGTTTTATCCATAGAATGAGTTACAGATTTCAAGTAAACATAGAGTGAAAGCATAAGAGAGGCAAAATATCAACGATTATATTGATCATGAAGACTAAATAGCCATTACAAAAGAAAGATAGTTTGTTACAGAGAGATAGACACAAAATAACCATCTACATTCATTCGTGAACCGCTATTGGAGACATCAAAGGCTCAGCTTCGAGCACAATGCATCAGATCCAACTGGTTCTGGTAAATGCGTTGCAAGGTCTGTGATAATAAACTAGCCAACTACCATGATAGCCCAGAAGAACAATTAACCAACCAACAAAAATACATCTTTTTTACATGCATATATAGCTTTTACAAATCACTGTAGCAGCCATGGACGAGGGGAAGAGTGGTCAACAAGAAAGAACTGTCGCCCATGCTGCAATAACTTCATTCTAATGTCCTTGGAGAGCGCCCACATGGCTTTGCCCATGAAATCCGCTGAAAAGAAGTGTCCGCCCATGCCTTGGGTACAAAGATTTAATGCAAGAGAGGCTGCAATGGCATGGCGATATGGGAAATCCATCTTCTACAAGCAATCGGGCTCTGAAGAAACATTAATTGCAACCAAGAGGGTCGTTGAGTAGTCTCATTGTGTCTAGAAAAATAGAAAATGTGCTTGGAAGGCAAGAAGGTTAGGCCCCAACAGATCGGACTTCCTCTGATTGGTCGTCCACCGATCGGGCTTTGAAAATGTGAAGGAGGAAAGCCCAGCCTCCGAAGTCCGAGAGAAGAGAAAACGTCGAACTTTGGGGGTCGGGCTTGTTAGGTCTAAAAAACGCAGGTCGTTAACCCTAAGAGGGTGCCAGGCTCTCTTGACGTTTTTGGCTAACTGACACGAGGTAGATATGGCTAAACCCCCTTCACTTTAGGCTCTGCTAGACCTAGGCGGGTAAACCTCTAATTAATAAAGCAGATAAAGATCAGAATTAATCTAACTATTGATAATGGCATAAGTTATAAAACAGATAAAAAGACAGCAAGTTAATTCTAAATGATCTAAATTGTAATGCTAAAACAATAATAATCTAAGTAAATCTAAAATGAGTTTGTATAAGTAATAATGAAAATATTAGACCAGTGCCTTATTGAATATAGAGTCAGTATGATCATGAAATAAATGATTGTTTGTTTGGTAAAAACTCGATCTACCTGGCATGAAAGAATAGATATGTAACTTGTACAACCCTGCAAGGAAATAGTTAGTATTCCATACTTATATATATCCAATTGACAAAATCAAATTATCTGCATTCATCTAAAAGGATTTAATCCTTCTTTGAAGGAACCTATCAGAATGATACTGCAATTGTAACAGATTTATCAAAAATTGGAGACAGAATACAAACCCTAACTATATGACTCTTCTTACAGATCCATGACAATGCCTTCACAGTTACTATGATAGATTTAAAGGATTTAATTCTGAAAGTAGAAACCAGTTAATCTTATCACACTATAACAGCAAATGTGTATAGACAACTTGAAGATATACTTGATAACTCAAATTGAATAACAGAGAAAACGTTGAAAGGAGACAATCATATAATCGAATAAATTTAACAGATAGTTGATACCGAAATTCGCAGTTACTACTTCATGTTCACAGACTTGACTTCATTAGAGAATGCTTGCACATGGTCTACCAGAAATAAAATATATTAAAAGTGAACTAGCATTGCTGTTCAAATCTAATCTATAGTATCCCCTGTTCTATTCTGTAAATTCTCCCTCTAATCTATCTATCTTCTCACTTTCTCCTGGTCTTGGTCATCTCTTATAAAGAGAGGCATACAAGCTTCAGACCAATTACAATAGTTGTGACGGCTGATAACCAAAATCAGTATTTGTTCTAATAAAACAAATTTAGGAAATTTAATTCTCGCCACTAATCATCAAATGGATAACCATTTCAGGATCAAGCAAAGATCTTTAATTGTAGTTCTGCTTAATCTCCTTCGAGGGTTTCTTTATTGTTCCTTAAAAAAATCTAGATAAAACACAAATTAATGTCTAATCAAACAAGCCAAACAAATTTATTTAAACAAATATATTTACTCAAATAATTACTTCCCTTGTTGATAATTTATTAGTTGCTCAAGATCCTTTCGTGGGTGTTTATACAACTTAATCCCTGCTGTGTATATTCCTGCAAAAATCAATATTTCAACTATCAGAAAAATATCTTAATCATTCAGATTTTAATGTCATTTTAGGGTTTCTATGTCGGCAGGACCTCCTATATCGCTGTAAGAACATCATTCGCTTTTGTATATCGAATACATTTCTTTTATATACAAGCACGGCCCCAATCTAAAATTCACAATATTTAATGTCTTTCAAATCCGGGCTTATATAAACTTGTATATCCATTGGTGATGGGGCCCACGTGGTGTTTCGTGCATTTGTATATTTCCTTTGTACATTTGCCCTTGTATTTTGTATACATACAAGCATTAAACATACAAAAACTTTTCTAGACATCCGGCTTGTATGTACTGTAATGTATGTATCTGAAACATATATACAAGACCCGAGACATACAAGGATAAGACCAATTTTAACATCGCTTTTGGTTCCATCACTTGTATAAGTTCAATGCATATCGCAATGTATGTATACCGAAAGCGTACATATACAACAACTTAACTTTGTTTCATATTTTTTCGAATCCGCGGTATGTATATTAGCCTTGTATAACTCGAAATGTATGTATATCACAACATACATACAAAGGGTGACTTAACATTTATTTATAATTGTTTCGGTTCCAGGCAATGTATATTGTGTTGTATGTACGGCGTTGTATATCACTGTGTATCGGCATGAGTTTTGCATTGTTTCGCCGAATGTATATTGTATATACTAGATTTAAATTTCTCTGGATTCCGGCTTGTATGTATCAAATGCAATGTATGTTCGAAACATACAAAGCGCGGAATATACAAGCATTTAACTCTTTTAAATAACCTTTTGGTTCCGCCACTTGCATGTAATGTGTTGTATATCGGCAATGTATGTCAAATATATACAAAGCACAAACATACAACGAACGTTTCAATTTTAATAAACCTTTGGTTCCGCGGCTTGCATCTTTAGAATGCATCTTTGTTTCTATATTGGCTTGTATATCGAAAATATACATTGATATTATACAAGCCAAATGTGCAACCGGCGGGACCCACTATTTGTATCCAACCATCTTATACAAAGCCCGAAACATACAAATTCAATTGTATCTTCCTGGTGGATTTATAAATCGCATTATGTAGCCGCTTTCAATTCCGACTTGTATATGCATCCTCCAATATACTTTAAGTCCTGATGCATTGGTTTAACCACATTTTAACTTCTTTTGAGTTCCGGCTTGTATGTACTGCAATGTATATATCCAAAACATACATACAAGTCCCGAAACATACAATATGCGAAATATACAATGATTTTACCATATTTCATAATCTTTTAATTCCGCGCTATGCATATTGCAATGCATGTATACCGCAACATACATACAAAGCGCAAAACATACAAAGACTTAATGTTAATTCATAATTGTTTCAGTTCCATGGTATGTATATTAGCCTTGTATATTTACCACAATGTATGTTGTGTTCTGCCTAACATACAAACATAACATACAAGCAGCGGACCCGACAGAAATTACATTTCAATTTTTAACCTCGTCAGGTCCACTTTGTATGTAATAATAAAACATTAGCCCAATGCATACAAGTGAACAATGTATCAACCCGATGACTCTTTTATACGACCCGATATACAAGGGACTTCGCATATGCAACAGACAAACCACTTTGTATATGAGAGACTTTGTATATACAAATGACTTTGTATATACAAACATACAAACCCATACCACAATGCATTTTATCAAGAACACACATAACTTGCAAAATACAGGGAATTTTAAGATGGTTCAAACAGCAACCCCTATTCATTTTAGACAAGGAATTCACCCATATTTAGCTCTGGTACTTAATGCCATTTTTCCTTTATTTTCAACAAAGTTTGTAAGTTTTCACTTCCTTGTTTACGGTTCATCTTTTAATGAGTACTTCAACCATGTTATATTAAATGTTTAGGAATCAGAATAGATCGAATCCAAATATTCTATCAATTCAATTATTAATTTCTGCTTGAAAACAACTGTGGATCTTTGCTTATATGCTCACATACTGAAATCTTTGGATGATTGAAACTTAATATTGGCCAAAAAGTAGCTTGGGAATTTTAGTCCCAATAGGGCCTTCATCGTTACGTTGTTCTTTGAAAAGAACTCGACCTTCGCCTCCACAACACTTAGCCGATTTTAAGAATTCGGCGGAGATTGGGCCTCGGGCCTTTTGCTTGTCGCTTTTGGAAAAGAAGAAGAGATAAGAGAGAACTTCCGACCTCCGCTTTCCAAAAGACTTAGCCATATTTGTAGTTCGGCAGACTTCAGCCTTTACCTTTCGCCTTTCGTCAGATGGAAAGGGAAAAGACAGCAACCTCGACATCTGCACTCCGCAACACCTTAGAACATTGAAACGACGGAGATTGGGCCTCGGGCCTTTCGCCTTCCGCAAGATTGAAGAAGAAGGAACCCCCGCCTGCCGAAGTCCGAAACACTTGGAACATTGGGAATGACGGACTTCGGTCGTCGAGCCTTCCGCCTTCCACCTTCCGCAAGGGAAAGGAAAAGGGAAGGAGAAACTTCCAATCCCCGGCGCCCAAAATACTCAGAGCAGTTAACTTGTTGGGATTCGGCAAGCGGACCTTCGGCCTTCCACCTTCCAAAAGGAAGAATGTGGAAGAGAGAACTCCTGACCTCCGCGCTCTGAAAGAGTTAGCCGAATACAAGCGACCAAGGTGGAGTTCGGGGCTGACAGGCATGGCATGATGAAGAGGAGAAGCCCGAACTCTAAAACTTCGAAAACATTGAAAACACAAGGAAAACTTAGGATTTTTGGGACTTAGCCATTTTGGTGAACTCTTTCCTTGTAAATCAAAGGGAAAACACTAGGAGTTCATGGATCCTTAGGCTATTTGGCCAAAAGGCAAAATAGGATAACAAAAACCCTAAACATGAACATGCAGACAATTTGTAATCGAAAAGATGAATGAAATTTGCAGGTATTTACCATTTTATTTAAAGAAAAATGGAATATTGCGAAAAACTAGAAAAATAGCGGTCAAAATTTTAGGAAAATAGCGTTAAAAAAAGGAAAAATCATAGTCGATAGTTTTTTGCCTTGTCATCGCGCAATTTTCAATAGAAAATCAGACAGGAAGGGGAGTTCCAAGATCTCATAATTTATTGTGAGATTTTTCTGCGATCTGCTTCTATGGGTCAAAGTGCATGCATCAAAGTCACCGAGATCATGTCTATTTTGGTAATTTCATGATTTATTAATGAATAGGTAAAAGCATTATAAAGAATTACAAAATGATGTTTCTAATAATACATTACAGAAGTTTCTAAAGAGATTAATGCTAATCTAATAACAGAAATAGAAACAAACTTATATTACATCATTGACCATTAATATATCTAAAATATTATTTTAATACCATCCCTTAATAGTCAATCTATCAACTACACCAAGGTGCCCCCTAAATTTGAGAAACTTATCCGGGCTCAGAGACTTGGTGAGGATATCTGCAGTCTAGTCCCTCAGTTGGAACATACTGCAACACCACTGATTAGTCTTCGACAAGTTGGCGGATGAAATGACAGTGAAGTTCAACATGCTTTGTCCTTTCATGGAAGACTGGATTTTTGGCAAGGTTCATTACCCCTTGATTGTCACAATACAAGGGTGAAGGCCTTACTTGAGACATTTGCATGTTAGAAAGCATCCTTCGAAGCCAAACTGCCTCACATGCTACTTTAACAGCTCCCTGATATTCAACTTCAGTCGAAGAGACAACCATTGCCTACTGCTTCTTGCTGGTCCATGTGACTGCACCTATGACCAAACTAAAAGCATACCCAGAAGTAGACTTCCTGTCATCAACAGAACCTGCCCAATTTGAGTTTGTAAAACCAATCAGCTTAGGATCTTTGCACCTTCCATACAGAATGCCAAAGTTGGAAGTGCCTTTCACATATATCAGCACACGCTTCGCTACAACCCAATGTTCAGCTTTAGGGGCTATCATGAAGCGAGAGATGTAGCTCATTGCAAAACTAAGATCAGGTCTAGTGGCAGTGAGATAAATGAGGCTGCTCACTAGTTGCCTGAATGATGATTCATTCTCCACAGGTGAATCTGAATTGACTGATAGTTTCAACCCTTTCTCCATAGGTGTAGATGCAGGTTTGCAATTTGTCATCCGAAACTTGTCAAGCAAACTTCGAGCATACTTAGACTGAGAGATAAAGATGCTATCATGAGTCTGCCAAACCTCAACACCTAGACAATAATGTAGAAGTCCCAAATCTGTCATGTCAAAAGATTGACTGAGATTATGTTTGATCTCATCAATCAGATGTCCCGAGCTGCCAGTAATGATAAGTTCATCAACATAGACAACGAGCAAAAGAATATCATCACCACACTTTTTGACATACAAATTAGAATCAGGACTCGGCTGAAACTATCATCAATTAGGTACTTATGAATTTTCATGTACCATGCCCATGGAGCCTGCTTAAGGCCATAGAGTGCTTTCACCAGTCTGCATACCTAGTGTTCTTTACCAGCAACCTTGAAGCCAGGAGGTTGCGTCATGTAGACTTCTTATTGTAGATCCCCATTGAGGAATGCACTCTTGACATCCATTTGATGGACTTTCCATCCAAACTGGGCTGCAATAGAGAGGACAAGCCGAATGGTACTCATTTTGGCTGTGGGAGCAAAAGGCTCCTCATAGTCAATGCCCCCTTTTTGTGAGAACCCTTTGGCTACCAACCGAGCCTTGTACTTATCAAGGGTTCCGTCAACCTTGTACTTAACTTTGTTCACCCATTTGCATCCAATGGGCTTCTTCTCAGGTGGAAGATCAGAGAGGACCCAAGTGTTGTTCTTCAGAAGACTATGATGCTTAGCTTCCATAGCCTGTTCCCACTCATGTATGCATTTAGCCTCTGACTATGTCTGAGGCTCCAAGATGCTGTGAAGGTTGGCCATAAGAGCAAAATTGACCGTGTTTCGCTGCTTGCTCTTTTCCTGAGCAGATCTACCTTCGATCAATTCATCATCATGAAGATCACCAATGGTCTTAACCCACCATTTAGGCTGGAGATTAGATGTACCAACATATGAATTAGGAGGAACAACATCAACTAGGGCAGCTGGAACCAAATCATCTGGATGAGGATCCAGATCATTCAAAGGAGGGGCGGGTGGTGGAACAACAGGCTAAGGTGCCTGTACAACTGCAGAATCCCTCCCATCAGGTGGAGCTAGGGGAAGGTGAACAACCAAATCATAAGCCTTCAAAGGCTGATCCTCAGGGCTAATAGAAGGAGAAGACAGATAGAAAGGCCCAGTAGCTTCATCAACCATAACATCACGACTGAATATGAGACGATCTGTGTCTACATCAATCAGCGTGTATGCCTTATGATTCTCACTGTAACCAGTGAACATGAGTTTCTGGCTTTTGGAATCCAACTTAGTGCGCTTGGCATATGGAATCCACACATGAGTAGTAGAGCCAAAAAACTTTCAGGTGGTTGACCGTAGGCTTGGGTCTAGACCAGGCTTCTTCAGGAGTCATCTTTTTGATGGCATAGGTAGGAGACCGGTTGAGAAGATAAACTGTAGTGTAGACTGCTTCAGCCTAGAACTTCTTAGGGACATTTCTAATTCGAGCATAGAACGAGCCATTTCAGTAATGGTGCGATTCCGACGCTCAACGACACCATTCTGTCGAGGGGCGTAAGGTGTGGTAAGTTGGCGTTTGGTGCCATGTGCAGCACAGAATTTGGAGAAGTTAGTAGAACATAACCCCCCCCCATTATCAGATCTAAGAGTGACTATCTGACAGCCTGGCTCTTTTTCAACTAAGGCCTTATATTGCTGAAATATACCAAACACATCTGATTTGTTTTTCAAAAAATGCACCCACATTTTTCTGCTGAAATCATCTACAAATAAAAAAAAATACCTGCAACCTGTAACAGAAGGAGTGTTCATTGGTCCACATACATCAACGTGAACCGCCATCTGAGAATGGAGTCCGATGCTGCTTTCCAGCGTGACAAGCTTCACATACTCCATGATGCTGAGTTTGAATCTCAGGTAGACCACCAACCAGATCATCTCTAGATAATTGAGAGGGATAGTGCATGCTCAGGTGCCCATAACGCTAATGCCAGAGTTTGCTGATGGAAGTACTCCTGGCTGCCATAGTGTGCTCTTGAGAATCACCAGAATCAACAAGTCTATACAGACCATGATCCTCAAGTCCCTGAATGACTGTAGTACGGGTCTCTCTGTCAACAATGCTGCAAGTGTGCATACTGAAAACAATTCTAGATGAGGAGAGTGCCGCATAATCTGACTAACTGAAAGAAGGTTCAGCTCCATGCCGTGTACAAAGTATACATCGTGAAATATTAAATTTCTCCCTCTAGACTGAATCTGCACGTTGCCCTTTCCGACAACAGTATACTCTTTGCCTCCTAAGATGACAGAATCTCTAAATGGCGTGTACTCTGTGAACCAATCTCGACGATGAGTGAAATGCCGAGAAGCACTTGAATCAATATACCAGGCAGAGGATTTGACATGTTCTGCTGGTCTCTTGGCCATAAAGGCATAGAATGTGGACTCCTACTCAGTGTGCTCTGCAACATGGGCTTTTGGTTTAGACTATCCTTGCTTGGACTGTTGAAAAGCCAAGCGTTTCCGGCAATCTTTCTTCATGTGGCCATACTTATGGCAATAATTGCACTGAATGTTCTTCTTGGAACTATCCTGGGATTGACCTTGGTTGGTCTGCTGAGAGGGCTGATTCTTACCCTTATGTTTCTGAAAGGCCTTGGCAGCAAATGCCTGTTCCATGGAGGATGAGCTATCATTGCTTCCAAATTGTTGTTTCCAACGATCCTGCTGCAGAAGTTTGTTGCACAGTTCAAGAAACTTCATGTCAACATTAGTGTAGGTAATGTTGAGCGTCTCGATAAAGTGTTCATATGATTTGGGTAGACTCTTCAGATTTATGACCACCATATCTTCCTCCATCTTCCGACCAATCGCATCAAGTTGATCACGGATGTCCTTGATTTTTGTCAAGTGCTCCTGCAGAGTTGTCTTCTCATCCATCATGATGGAGAACAACATGTTCTTCAAAAGGAACGCCCGGCTCCTATTGGACGTTTCATGCAAGTCCTTCAGATGATCCTAGATTTCTTTTGCTGATTTCCCAGACGGAACCTGAGGCAGTTGGTCATTGGTGATCAATAATTTGATAAGCATTACGGCTTCCCGATTTTGCTCATCGAATTTATCATGATCTTTACCCGCCACTGGAGGGCGTGTAGTTTTGCCTAAAACAAGTTGGTCAAGTTACCGATACTCGAATATGGTTAACATATGCTGCTTCCAGGTGTTGTAGTTGCGGTTGTTGAACTTTTGATTGCCTTCTAACATGATATTGGACAAAGATGACATCTTCACGCTTTTCGAGGTATGAAAAATAGGGTAGATGGACGACAGAAAACCTGAGATAGGGAAAAAAAAGGCTCAAAACGGATTTGAATGCACAAATGAAATATTTCTGCAAAACCCTAGCACTGTCTGCACAAAACCTGAGGTGAAAAAAAAGCTATCCACAGATCTGAGTATTGGGTTTGAGCTCCACGTGACCACAACACAGAAGTTAAGCGCTTTGGGCGCTGATCAAAGAACAAAGGAGCGCCAAAATGCAGAAATAAGATGCCGCCGAAAGACACAGCAAAAAAAAAAGAAGTCACCGATTCTGATACAAATCACACGCTGAGGTGGGTGAAGCGCTGGCGCAGACCACCGATAGAAACCTGCCAATGATTATCAAATGGCAACCACACAGAAACTGTGAGCATAAGGAAACACACTAGGATCCACGATCAAAGAAGGAACAAATCGTGGCCAGAATCGCGACTAAATGGTGACCAGAAACTTGATAAATCCGCCACATCTAAAAAAGGCGCTAGAAATCTCAGACGACGGCCAGAAAGTATTTAAACTTTCGTAGAGTCCACAGAAACCCAATATGCGACCTCCAAGATGTAAATCGCGATCAGAAAAAAGCCACGATCCCTTCAGAATCCGCGAACACAAAACCCGCGATAAAAAACAGAGAGAATCTGCCGACGGAAACAAAATACGACCCTTAAACCATAACTTGACGGCCAAGAAAAAAAATCGCCTACGAAAAACAGAAAATCACGACCAACTAGAGAAGAACATGATTTTTAGAGGACGAAAAAATTTGCAGAGGCAAGAATTGAATGGCGCGTACAAAACTGTATGGACAAAGGCGCGAGAAAAAAATTTCAAAAATTCCGCTCTGATACCATATTTTGGTAATTTCATGATTTATTAATGAATACAAAATGATGTTTCTAATAATACATTACAGAAGTTTCTAAAGAGATTAATGCTAATCTAATAACAGAAATAGAAACAAACTTATATTACATCATTGACCATTAATATATCTAAAATATTAATTTAATAATGTCCTCCAATGGAGAATAATGAAAATATCCAGGTAGAGGTTGAAATATAGATCACTATCAATGTGCAGAACATTGAAGAGAAATAATACCGATAAAGCTATGCAAAGAGAAGCAATGCTAACAAAATCTTAAATGTAGCAATAAGAAATAGGAGCACACTCACACTATATCAAGACTTTACCTTGGGAAACCCTTTTGGGAAAAAACGTAGTTAAAACAACACCTTCTTTATAAACTCAATTGTTCACATTACAATAAGATGTTTCGCACTTGTGCTTGATCCTAATCCATATGCAAGCATTTATGGTCACATTAGTATAGGAAACCACTAGCTGAAAAAATCACCTATAAGGGCCCTCCATACCTCCTAGTCGATACCTTGGACCTCACCAATGATGCTTAGATGTACAATCTATAATGAGCATAAAACACACAAAGTATACATTACATGTTCAACAAATCTCCCACTTGTTGAATACTTTGCATAGAGGGCCATCCATACATAAATCAATTGCTAAGGGTAGCAATGCCCACTGATTCCTTGCACCGAGAAAACTTCTCAGTACTAACAAACTTTGTCAATATGTCAACGACATTCCCCAAGGTATCGACCTGCTCCAACAATACCTTTTTGTGTTCAACCATGTTCTAACAAAATCAAATTGCATATCAATATATTTCCTCTGAGCATGATAAGTAGGGGTCTTTGTTAAATAGATTGCCCTTTGACTGTCATAGTATATCTTTACATCTTTTTGTAATAAACCAATTTGAAGACAACCTTTGTAACCTTATAACTTCCTTGCATGCATTAGAGGCTTCCATGTATTCAGCATTAGGGATATCAAAAATTATGTGCAAGAAAAAGTCAAAGTAAGCATGTGGACAAAGCAAGTAGGAAGGAAAAAACAATATTACATAACACATCTCAATCCCTCATGGGACCACACGCAAAAAAGCTACTTAGGAGCGGACGTAAAATGGAAAGCGAAAATGTTAATGGCACAACTAAGAACTAGTTTGCACCAACTTAGATGTGAAACCGGAAGGTGGTCGAGGCCTAAAGAAGAATGGGAGGAAAGAATCTGCTGTTTATGCAATCTGGATTTAGTGGAGACAGAATGGCACTACATCATGGAGTGCTCAGCCTACGAGGATATTAGGGTCAATTACAAGGATACTTTGAATGTTGACTCCTTGACCAGCTTGTTTGAAGAAGAAAGGTTAGCTAAACTCGCTTTGTATTTGATCAAGATACATAGCAGAAGATATAAGATCCTAAAAGCAAAAGAGTTCAGTGGGGAACTGTGTGTGTGATCTTCCTTTTGTGGATCGTGGCCCTCCTGCGGGTTTTGGGCTCTCTTTGCAGCATGTTTTGGCCCTCTTTTGCAGCGTGTTTTGGTTTCTATGGTCCCATAGGCTGTCTAGCCTCGTGGACGTTATTAAAAGCCTTCATTCATTCATTCATTCAATTGACTACACTAATGCAGGAGCATCGTAGGGGTTGAACAATCTCGCATCACCCAAAAAGAGTTTCCCTTCTTTTTGTTGTGTTTTGGTTTGAAGTGTGTTGTGTTTTTGTGTGGTTGAGAGCCTAAGTAATCTACAACATTACTGCAAAGGCCATTTGTTGTGATAGCGATGCCACATTAGGCACACAAGCCAAAGAAGACTATTGGCTTTGTAAAGACAGAGTGAATCCTCGCAGAAACGCACAAGACAAAGCGTGTCACTAAGGTGTTGCTGTTGCTGCACAAGCTTAGAGAAGCCATGTGGGATCGAATCCATGCACTGGAGGTTGGATATGTTAAGGAGCGATTCTCTGGCCAATAGGTGGAAAACAAAATACTCTTTTGTCTGTTATGTTAAACTTTCTAGAAAGGTTAGAAGCATTTACGTGGCATTATGAGGCATGGAGGAACAAGGAATTTGTCAAACTACATGATGGAAGCTGAAGTTTTAGGTTTTGTGAAGCTTAAAAGTGGAATTTCCCTTTTGTAGTGGCTACTAAAGTGGGAGTTGAAGTCTATAAGAAAGTCAAGTTGAAGGACTACAAATTTGAGAGTTGGAGAGAAGTTGAGGATGAAAACAAAGCGGTTCATAGGCATGGCTTAGATTGTAAATGGGTAGATTGTAATGTAGAGTCTTTGCATGTTGGTTGAATAATTGTTGGACTGAGTAGTGTAGGTTGTTTGGTTTCTATATGCTACGCCCTTAATCCTATAGTGTGCTTGGGGTTATGAGTAGTCATGTTGTGGCTAGCTTAACTCTTAATTAAGTTATATGATCATTATGGTAGTGTTATGTAGTTAATTAAGTTGCTCTAGGTGTTATATTTAGGTATCTAAGTTGGCTTGGATGACATCCAAGTCATAAGTAGGGTATAAATAGGAGCTAGTGGCTAGTTTATCATCATCATATTTTGAATTGTGTTCTTATTGGAGATATTTGGAGGTTTGCCCCCTTGAAGTGGCTTATTATTCTCAAGTATTATCAAGTATTTGCAACATATTTCCTATTATATTCTTCTCTTGTGCAAGTTGTTTCATTACAAGTGGTATCAGAGCATGATCTTAACAAGCAAGAAACAAGGTAATTTTTTTCGATTTTGGAGGGTGAATTGTAAAGTGCATAACTCTTTGAATTTGACAATTTTTTTTCTTCTGATTTTTAAAGGGTTTTTCAAAGATATATTCAAGCTGCTATAATCCAAATTTGAGGCCATTTGGAGCAGAATTCAATCAGTTATTGCAAAATTAGGGTTTCAGCCAAATTCACCCCAAGGCTACAAATCAGTGAAATTCTTGGAGATTTTTTTGGGAAGTGAGATCTAGGCCTTGGTAAGTTACAATAGAAATTTCAGATTGATTGGATTTGTTTTGTGTAATTTATTGCAAAATTATTTTGTCGCACCATGGCGGGGCTTGAAACTAGAGGCAAGAAGAATTTTGTCACACTTGGAAAATCTCTAGGCATTGATGATGTGGAAATTGAGGAGATTGGTCCTAGAGATAATGAATGTATAAGGGAATAAATTCGGGAAGAAACCAAAAAAATGAAGGATGAAATCATAAGTAATCTCAAGGCAATGATTGAACAAATAGTTTCTAGCCAAGGTTCTAGAGATTCCAAATATATGGAGTCAAACGACAAGACTTGGGAAGAAGATGAGTTTCCTAAGGGGAAGGGTGCTTTGGGTTTGAATAAGATCTGAAGATGGATTGTTACCCAGATAAAGATGGATATGTGAAAGTTTGATGGCAAAGATCTGACCAATTGGCTTTGTCAAGAAATGAAGCAATTTTTTGATCTTTATCATGTTCCTTGTCAACAAAAGGTTGCAATGGCCTCCTTGGATTTTGACCAACTCATTTGGTATCATTGGCTTTGTGAAGAGAAGAAAAAGAAGGGATGTGTGTGTTACATGGTTTGTTTTCCAAGAGGAACTCACTACACATTATGGTGACAATCTTATGAATAGCTACTTCAGCTAGCTTACCAAATTAAAACAAACAGGTACTATCAAGGATTATATTCATCAATTCCAAACTTTGGCCTTAAGAGTGGAGAATGTTGCAAAGGAAAATTTGAAGGAATTATTCCTAAGGGGTTTAAAGGACTGTGTCAAATATGAGGTATGCATGTTCCGTTGGAATTCTATGTCCCAAGCAATGATTATGGCAAGGCAGGCAGAGGAAAAATTTGTGGCCAATTGAAGGCAAGGTTTCGTAAACATAAGAGATAAAAGCACTCTTACACAGTCACTTCCTTAGCCTACTAGATTAACTCCACAACAAATTGAAGAGAAGAGAGCTAAGGGGTTATGTTTTAACTGCGATAGCAAGTACAATTGAGGACATAAATGTATTGAAAAGCAATTGTTCTACATTGAAGGGCCGAGTGAGGAAGAAGAGGAGGAAGCAATATTAGAGGATGACAATGAGACAAATGAGGAATTGGGTGATACCAAACCAACCATTTCTTGTCATGCACTTTGTGGAATTAGCACACTGCAGACTCTTAAGGTAGTGTGGTTCTTGATTGAGAGAGTAACAGTGTTGAAAAACTCAGGAAGCACTCACAACTTCATCAACAAGAAGTTAGTTGCTCGTCTGAATTGTTTTATATATTCAGCTCCATAATTTCAAGTCCTAATTGTAGATGTGGGGGTACTGTAAGTTGTTTTGGAAAATGCCATGGCGTTGAATTATCCATGGGAGATTATCTACTGGATTGCTCAATGTTTGCTATTTCCATGGGTGCAACAAATATTGTGTTGGGAGTACAGTGGCTTACTACATTGGTGTAATGTCCCCATTTCTGGCATGATCACCTAGCGGTGGAGGATTAACCTATTCACCATTCCTGTAGGCTAATTCATTTGGTTAGGGAATGATTTGTTGAGCCTTTTGCAGCTTAAGTGACCTTGACATTTGGAAAGTTGGTTTCAATAACTTATTTGTAACTAAAGTGACTTAGATATTTGAAAAGTTGGAAAATAACTTAAACATGGAGATTTGGAAAGTTGGAAAAGTCATTTTAAAAAGGGAAAAAAAGAAATTAAAATAAAATGACAAAATAAAATAATATTTTAATTGGCAAGGGTGGACGTCCCACTTGGAGAAGGGAAAAATAAAATAAAATATTATTTTATTATGTCGGTGGACATGAAATGAAAATAAAATATGGCAAAGTTGGGCGCTCCACTTGAGGGTTATAAAAGAAGGCATTTGGAAGGTCATATCATCATTGTGTATTTTGTCATTTGATATTGGATATTTTTCCTTTGAGCTGCAACATTGGTTCAACCATTTTTTGAGGACAAAAACCCTTGGAAAATTAGTGGATTGGACAAAAACCCAATGCCACTTGAGAGGTGAATCCATACGGGGTTTACTATTGAGCATATTTGCAGGTTTTGGCAACAAATTGGAGCTACAAGGACATTTTTTTGCAGGTTTATACTAGCTAGGGTTTGAAGGTCAAATTGATAAGATTTGTGCCAAATATCAATTTGATATTGAGAGGATTGAAGGATAATCAATTGCAGGTCATTGATGGTTGAATTTTCATTGATATCATAAGGCATTGTGAAGGAATCAATATATTTTTTGAGGGCAGATCTGAATTGGATCATTGCTGGCTGCTAGGGTTTGTATGGCACTTGGCATCATGGAGGGCGAATTGCAGATTTAAGCACTCCTATTGGCAGATTGTGGGGTTTTAAAAGGAGAAAACATCATCTCTTTCTCATCGCCTAGGGTTTGGCTTTTGTTGGAGGAATTAGCGCACCTATTGGAGAGATTGTGGGCATTCTTCTCATCCTCAATTGCAATCAGATTCGTATCAGACTTCAGACTTTATATCAGATCTATATATCAAGGATTTGGAGGGAGATTTCACATCCATTTGGTACATTCATCACTTAGGGTTTGAGCGCTCCCCTTAAGAATCTAGCGCTATCATTTGGAGGAGGTTCGTGGCCAATTTTGGGAGTTGTTTCATCATTGTCAACATTGGCAAATTGATATCAAACTTCATTGTGAACAGCAGTCATCTAAATCAGTTATCTATTTGCTTTGTATGGTTCATATGGTACCTAGAAGTACTTTTCAATCGGGTATGTTGTAAACAAACTCCATATTCAAATCTTTAAGTTGAATAGGCTTTATCAACATTTCTTATAGGTTTAATCAGTCCAATATACTCTGTATCAGACCTGATTATCAGTGTAATCAGACCTGTACCAGCAATAAATAAAGCCTAATTGAGTGTTGAATCACTAATATTTGTTTATGTGAGTATTTGGCTATTATTTCTATGTATTTGCATATGTGTTGTCATTGAAAATCATTCAAACAAACATCGCAAAACAATCAAACACTCAGAAATCAGAACTCAGTCACCTTGCATGACAAGTGTTTGACAAAATGTCAAACCTTTGAGAACTGAAAATTTAGGGCAGATTGGGTAAGGGTTCTTACAATTGGTGACAATTGAGATGAACTTTTAGGAGTTCATGCGTTTTCACACAGAGGGAAGGTTGATAGAACTGAGAGGGTTGCGTGCCAAGTTTCCATAGATGATAAGCTCTCATTGACTGCAAAAGATGCTGCACAAGGGGGCAAATGACATATCACTCAAAGGCTTCTACACCATTGGATCTACAAGTAGTTGTGGATGAGCACTTGGTAGTTTTTGGAGAGATGCCAAAAGGATTGCCTTCTAAAAGAGATCATGATCATGACATTCAACTAGTACCAGGGAGCCAACCACCCAATATCAGGCCCTATAGGTATCCATATTTACAAAAAAGTGAAATCGAGAAGATGGTTCAAAAGATGCTATAGGTAAGTATTATTAGGCATAGTCAGAGTGCTTATTCCTCTATTGTGGTAATGAGGCGCAAGGACGACACTTGAAGTATGTGTCCTGATTACAAAGAGTTAAACAAGTACACAATAAAAGATAAGTTTCCTATTCTAGTAATTGATGATTTGATAGATGAGCTTAATGGTGCTATTTATTTTATGAAACATGATCTTCATTCTGGTTATCATTAAATCAGAATCAGAGATGAAGATGTACATAAGACAACTTTTCAAACCCATGAGGGCCACTATGAATTTTTTGTAATGCCTTTTGGTCTCACAAATGCACCATCGACATTTCAAAGTTTGATGAACTCTATTTTCCAGCCATTTCTGTGGAATTTTGTTTTGGTATTTTTTGATGCTATCTTAATATATAGTAAAACTTGGGAGGAATATTTGCAACATGTAAACCAAGTTTTGGACATTCTTGAGCAGCATCAACTTTATGCTGTAAAGAACCCTACTTAAATGATTGAAATTTTTTGTCCAATTTAGATAAGATTTCTTGCAACAATTCACCATATAAATATCAAACATGAACAATGAAATAGTGGAACATCAAACCATCAACATGCTTGCTTATTGGAAACCTTCAAATGAAAGATATACAAATGTCTAGTGGCTGGAAATTATTTCAGTCACAGTCTGATTTTATATCAGACTTTATTACATGCATAAAAAGTGCCCAAATTGATCAAATATGGCATACGAACAAAGCAAAAACCCTCTAGCATATGCAACTCTTCAATTCACTTCAGCTGGGCCATGAAATAGGATCATATCCTTGACTGATTTGACTGATAAATCACTGTAGCAGCAACCTGTAAGTCTGATTTCTAATCAGCAATGAAGAAAATGCCAAAATCTTGCAAACTATCCACCTCCTAGGCGAACGATGGGTTCCTCAATGATGCCTTTGCCTTGTGTAGCCTTCAACCTTCACTCTTCTTGATGAAACCAAGTAATAAAACTCTGTATATGAATTTATCAGCTGACTGTTATCAATTTCAGATCATGAACTCATGAGAAAAATCCACTCAATCACTCCAATACTTGAAAATAACTACCTTGGTTGATCTTCAATATGACCAAGGGTTTCAATAGCATATAAATTTCAGATCATGAACTCATGAGAAAAATCCACTCAATCACTCCAATACTTGAAAATAACTACCTTGGTTGATCTTCAATATGACCAAGGGTTTCAATAGCATATAAATTTCAGATCATGAACTCATGAGAAAAATCCACTCAATCACTCCAATACTTGAAAATAACTACCTTGGTTGATCTTCAATATGACCAAGGGTTTCAATAGCATATAAACTTCACTTCAACTTTCACTAAACCTACAAAATTAAGCTCTAATGGTGAATATCTGAATGATATCACCTCTCAATTAGATATGGGGCCATCACCATATCAAACAAGGGGTCATCTCCTTGTATACTAACTGAAAATCGGAATTATCAGCAATAAACATAAGTTAGAAAAACATACCAGATTCATCAATAGTTTTGAAATGAAGTTGGAAGCCTCTATTTATCTTCTCCATAGCTGGACGTCCCCTTGAGCAATTTTGTAAACATTTTGACATCCACCAATAGAATTGCTTACAAACAAACTATTTTAAATGTATGACTGTGTCAAAACAAACATTTAAAATCAACCTATATCATTTTAAATGCATTCCTCTTTGCAATTCGCCTTCCTATGCAAATCGATTATCTCTCCTTGGGCGGCAGCTGGAAATGATTGCTAAAAATCATTTAAAATTTACTTTGTGCATTTAAAATCTTCTCTTCATGCCATAGCCGATCCTTATCCTCCTAGGTGATTGTTCCTTTTGAGCCGTTTAGCATTGAATTGATGTATTTTGCATTTAAAAAACTCTTCTCCTCTTGGCCGCCGATCCTCTACTTGGCCGTTGGGCATTTAAAACTCCAAACAATTGTTTTTGAATGCTTTTGTCTTGGGCGAATGACTCCCTAGCTGTTGGCTCTCCAAACAATGAGCAAACACACTATTACATGCAATTACCTTGGCCGTTGGGATATTAATGATATAACTTCATCATAGTGGTCCACGATCCAATGCAAATGCACTCCATACAATGTAAATCCATCTCAAATGCTGGTTGATCATCTCCTTAGGTGGTTGGCTCTAGCAACAATGCAAACATATAACCATCTATCCTCCTCAAAGGCTGATTTGACTTTGAAAAGTGTAATCCTTCTCATAGTTGATTGATATGGGACCTATTTGCAACCGTTGGGCCCAATGAACAATTCAAATTTCACTCCATGCTAATCGCTCCACCTTGTCCATCCATCCACTCAATTTGACGTTAGAACTAGACATAGGAAAATGTAATTGAAGATTCCATTTCCCTTGTCCACTTGGCATGAATTGATCCTCTAGAGATAATAATGAAAATACAATATTGAATATTGCATTTTCCATAGCACCAATCTCTATACAAATCATTTGGCTAAATAAAATAATACCTTTTATCAACACTTAGCCAAAATCAACAAAAAACACTAGTTGAGCCAACATTCCGGCTCTCCATGTATTAGAAAATAAGGTCAAAGTTCAAAGTTCAAACTCGAAAACATAACTTAGCTCAAAATGGGGACATTACATATGCTAAGCCATCCAAGTGTGTGTTTGAGTTTGGAGTCAAAGAAGTGGAGTACCTAGGTCATATTGTGTCACATGAGGGAGTCAAGGTGGACCCTCAGAAGATTAAGGCCATTATAGAGTGGAAAAATGCTTCGGACCCTCAAGAACCTATAGGGTTTCTTATGGCTTACAGGTTATTATTGCTGATTTGTAAAGAATTATGGTAGCATAACATCACCTCTCATAACTTTGTTGAAGAAGGATTCCTTCCAATGGAATGAGGCAGCTATGAGGGCATTTGAGTAGCTAAAGGAAGTTATGTGCACAACTCTAGTCCTAGCTACCCCAATTTTTTCTAAAACATTCATTGTGGAATGTGATGCTTCAGGACGTGGTATAGGAGTAGTACTCATGCAAGAAGGAAGATCCATAGCATTTGAGAGTTGCCAAATCAAAGGTAAGAATTTGTTGAAGCCAGTTTATGCAAAAGAAATGTTGGCTATCTTGCATGCAGTCAAACAATGGAGAGATTATCTAATGGGAAGACTCTTTAAGGTAAGGATAGATCATGATAGTCTCAAATATTTCTTGGAATAGAGGTTGTCATTTGAAGAACAAAAAAAATGGGTCACAAAGATGTTGGGATATGACTTTGAGATCATATATAAGAAAAGAAAAGGAGAATGTTGTGGTCGATGCTCTATCGTGGAGGGATGAACCCACAAAGTCACTATTGTATGCCATTTCCATATTACAAGCAGATTGGGTAAATGAGGCCAAGAGAAGAGTGGGAGAAGGACAAGGCTATTCAGACTCTCATTGAGAAACACCAACAGGATTCGAGTGTGTCAGACAAATTTGCATGGAAAGGAAATGCTCTATGGTACAAGGACAGGTTATACCTATGCAGGAACTCAACCCTTAAGTTTAAGGTGTTGGCCGAACTACATGCTTCTCCAGTAGATGGCACTTTGTATTCTTGAAAACTTATCATAGAATCAAACAAGATTTCTTTTGAGAGGGGCTAAAAGGGGATATTTAGAAATTTGTAGCATAATGCATGGTATGTCAGCAAAATAAAGGGTAGACAATTAAGACTCTAGGTCTTCTGCAATGCTTATCTATCCCAAGTCAGAGGTGGGAGGAAGTATCTTAAAATTTCATCATAGGTTTGTCTAGATCTAAAGGAAAAATGTCATCATGGTTGTTGTGGATTGTCTCACCAAATATGCACATTTTTGTGCTTTTGCACACCCATTTGTAGCAAGCATTGTAGCAACAACCTTTATGAATACTATTCAAAAACTACACGGGACTCCAAATGTTATAGTAAGTGATCATGATCCTATAATTACAAGTAATTTTTGGACTGAATTATTTTCATGTTTGGTTACTTAGCTTGTCATATCATCCCCAATGTGATGGGCAGATTGAGGTGATCAACAAATGGTTGGAAGGTTACTTTTGATGTTTTGCTTTGGATCATAGTTTGCAGACTCGTGGGACTCGCCGCGGACTCGCCACAACTCGCAAGTCTTGCAGCCTGCCGAGTCGAATCGGCACGGACTTGCGAGTCCTGACCGGCCCCAGGACTTGCGTGAGTCCTGGAGCCTGCCGAGTCGACTCGGCACGGACTCGCGAGTCGAGTCCGCGCGAGTCCCGACCGGCTTCAGGACTCGCGCGAGTCCTGAGGTCAGACTCGTGAGTCCCGACCAGGGACTCGGAGTCCTGAGGCCGGTCGGGACTCGGCACGAACTCGCGAGTCCCGACCGGCCTCAAGACTCGCTCAAGTCCTAAGGTCAGACTCGTGAGTCTCGACCAGGGACTTGCACCGTGCCTGGGACGTGCATAAAACACTCAAAAAACTCATTTTTTTTTTCATTTTTTTCTCATTTTCACTCTTCTGCCTTGAAAAACACGTCTGCCATTGAAGTTAGCGTGAAAGAACCTGAGAAAATGAGCTAAAGAGATCATCACCGAGGAGGATATTATAGATTATATTTGGTTGTTAATGTTTTCCTCATTTTGACATGATTATATGTAAACATTTATGATGTTGTTATACATTTTGAAAGTTTGAAACTATGATGAAATTTCAATTATTGAGTGTTTGATGATCATATGACATGTGTAATCTTTGAATTATGACAAATTGATAATCAAATTAGGCTCTTATGTTCTCTAAATGCATTAATTTCTTTTGTTTTTTTAAAAAACTACATTTTTTTTTTGGCCGAGTCCTAGCCGAGTTTTTGTCTGGAGTCTGTGCCGAGTGCCGAGTGCCGAGTTCGAGTCCAATTTTGGGCTGCCGAGTCCGCGGCGAGTCCGAGTTTGCAAACTTTGCTTTGGATAAACAAGAGAGATTGGTGCAATGGCTACCACTAGTAGAATGGTGGTATAATGCTTCTTTCCATACTTCTTGCAAGATGTCTCCATTTTTGGCACTATATGGTAGTGGCAACAATCAATCACCTTTTCATTGCAAGCACACCCAAAGGTTTGAACAATTGAAGAACACATTCAACATTAGCAAAAGTACTTGCTAGTCTAAGAGAGAACCTGGCAATGGCACAAAACAGAAAGAAGCAATAGGCTGATCAACATTGCAGTGAAAGGACTTCTGAAGTGGGAGATTGGGTCTTTGTGCAATTACAGCCATATAAGCAAATGTAACTAAAACAAAAACAAAAAGATAACAAGCTTGCACCGAAGTACTATGGTCCTTATAAGGTGTCGCAAAAGATTGGCAATGTAGCATATAAATTGGAGTTACCTATGTCAACAAAAATACATCTAGTTTTCCATGTTTCATTCTTGAAGAAGGTTATTGGGCAAAGAGTTGTGGCATAGACTGAGTTACTAGAGCTTGAAGAGGAGGGTAGAATAGTTTTGGATCTTGAGGGAATTCTTCAAACAAGAACTAAGAGGCTGCAGACAAGGGCAGTCATAGAGTACTTGATCAAATGGAATGTCATGTCCCCTTTTCAAAAAATGAAGAATTTGATAGAAGACCTGCAGCCTATCTCTATTTCCTGTAGGCTAAGGGACATGGTAAGGGAAATAAAGTATAATTTGGGGCCCAATTGTTGCTTATAAGGGCGATTTAAGTGTTGTTATTAAAGGCCGTCTAAATGAGACATTTTGAGGCCTATGTATTTATTTATTAAAAATATATATTTTTAAAATTTTCACTTGGAGGAAAAAAAGTGAAATATTGGGGCGGGGAAGAGGGGTGCAAGTGAGGTGCCTATATATGAAAAGGCAAGCGTCCAAATTGATCATCCATTCTTATTGGTGCAAATTCGATTTTCAAAATTGGAGCTCTCAAGGATGAAACCGCTTGGTTGGTGATTTTCTGGAGGACGAAAATCCTCTTGGACTCATTTTGGATTTGGAGACGAAAAACCTCATGTCCAATTGGGCGATTCTACACAAGGATCATGATTGTGCTCATTGTTGCAATTCAGTCCAACTGGAAACGATTATTATTTGCAAGCAAATTTGCATTCCATCATTATTGTGGTTCATACATTGCTGCTCCTTTATCAGCCATATTGAGGGTCATTGACCCACTTTGTGTTGCGCCGATTTATGCATTTCCTTAACATCTGACAGAAGCAATCTCCAGTGGTTTAGCAAGAGTTTCTAGACCATTTGTAAAATACCTTTGTAGAATGACTGAAATTTTTTTGCCAACTTTTAGATAAGATTTCTTGCACAAATCAACAAATTAACACCACCAATGAACAATACAATAATAGAACTTCAAACCCACATCATACTTGCTATTTGAAACCTTCAAATGTGAAATACAAAATGATAAGTGGCTGATATGAATTTCAGTCACAGTCTGATTTTATATAAGACCTTATTACATGCATAAAAAGTGTCCAAATACATCAAATCTTGCATAGGAACAAAGCCCAAACACTCTAGAACAAAGATAGCTATCCAATGATGTTATAATAGCCCTGAAAGTTCATGAACAATTGACTGATATAAAACTTCTGTAGGCTGATATGACTGCTGAAAGTGATGATTTAGCCCAGCCAAGTTGTAGCAATGAAAAACTCATGAAAATCACTTCCAAACTCAAGCGATGGATGCCTAGTTTGGTCTTCTATCAAATGCAACTCCTCAAGTATCAAAGCCCTTGTCAAATCCACTTCAAAAACCCTGTAAGTGTCCAAACAATTCGCTGTCATAAAAAATCAGACTTTGAAAGATATTCAAAAGTCACTCAATTCTCACTATAAACCCAATCAACTACCTTGGTAGTCACTCCAATACACCAAGGGTTCCATTATGATGTCAAATACTCTTCCAATCCTTTCAAATAACCTGCAAATTAAACTCCAATGATGAAATCTAAATGATAACATCTCACAAATTGTCATGGGAACATCACCACAACATTCAAGGGAACATCTCTTTGAAAAATAACTAGAAAATGCAATTTCCAGCTAAAAGAACAAAATGTAAAAGCTTACCAAATGATCATTAGTTGCAAATTGGAGTTCAAGAGCTCTATTTATCCTCTCCAAGGATAGGCGTCCCTTCTCTTTGTCAAATTGGAATGAAGCTTGGAATCCATCAATCGAAATTGAGAGTCTTGAACAATTGTAAATGAATGACATCTATAAATGCAATCATTTAAAACAATCTTTAATTGTTTAAATGAATTACATCTATCTTTCAAGTGAATCGATCCCCTTTGCATTGGAATCCTTCTCTAGCATGGACGACAGCTATGAGTTGGAGCTATCAATCATTTACAAACTTCATTTAGCATTGATTTCCTCTTGCTTGTGGTGGTGGCTGATTGTATGCAATCACTTAATATTTTGATTTTGCAATGAATGTCAATTCTTGGCTTGAGCGAACCTCCTCATCATAGGCGTTTAGCATTTAAAAACCTTTTCAAAGCATGAAGTCGATGCATTGATGATTGCTCACTAACATTTAAAATCCTCTCCTTCATGGGCGGCGATAGCAATTGCAATCATTTAATAAACAGTACTTGCATTTAAAAACATCCTTCTTCATGATCGGCTGCCATCTATAATCCATATGCAAATATTTAAAATCACTAACCAACCTCTTTTATACATCGATCCTTCTCATAGGCACACTATCCTATGAAATCGCCTCATTGCACAAGGCGTCAATATTCTAGACAAAGCAACGAACTCATTAGTAGCAATCGCCTCCCTAGATAGCCGTTGGTTTCATGTGGGACCACGATCCAATGCATTTGCTCTTCAAACAAGAAAATAAAACCATTTTATGCAAATCGATCATCTTCAAGGCAATCATTGGCATTAGCTTGGACCTATAACTTCATTGGCGAACACATCACCTTATTTCATATTTACAACTCCATAGAAATTGATTATAGAAAATGCAATAAAGATTCCATTTTCTAAAATCCATCAAATGAAATAAAAATACAATTTCAATATTGCATTTTCCATTAATCACATACTAGTTGAGCTAACATTCCGAATCTCCATGTATAGACACATACCAACTTTCCGGTTCTCCATGTATAGAAGCAAACTCAACTAGCAAATATAGCTTAGCTCAAAATGGGGACATTACACCATTAGAATTCCTTCTAGCTGCCACCCACATTGATCACAGGCGTACAGCTGGTGATGTACCTCTGAATTTTATATAAAATAATATTGGTTTAGCGGTTCAGTTCTAATCTATTTTCTGTTTAATTATTACTTTGCTGCTGCCTTTATTAATTGCTATCCTACTAATCTGAACTGTTATTTAAGAGGGTTTATAATTAATCCTCCAATTTCATTCTTCCCGCCTAAACCTGAACATTTGTTTAATATTCCGGACTTTGAATTAATTGCTAATCTGTCAATTCCTAGGGCAGATCTGGAACTTATATTTGTTTGGCATTATTTGTCAATTATTGTTAATAGATGATAGATTAAATTCTGAAATTTAATTACTGATTTCATTAGCATAGGGGTTTACTTTATCTGCATTTTGTTTTCAGTCTTCTATATTCAGAAAATATAAAAAAATTAGCATACTCACCTAGGTTTTGACTACATGCTTCAGCATTTACTTTCAACATTTGTTTTTAGTAATTTCCATAATCCAAAAAAATTCAAATAAATTGCATAATCCTAAAAAAATCTAAAGAGGGACATTACATGGAAGAACTCTCCAATCAAAGATGCTACATGGGAAAATGAGGATTTTGTGCAAAAGCATTCACAGTTGATCAGCATTGATGACAACACTTCTTTGAAGAGGTGGGGCATGCTACGCCCTTAATCCTATAGTGTGCTTGGGGTTATGAGTAGCTTGTGGCTACCTTAACTCTTAATTAAGTTATGTGATCATTATTATAATGTTATGTAGTTAATTAAGTTGTCCTAGGTGTTATGGTTAGGTATCTATGTCAGCTTGATTGACATCCAAGTCATGAGTAGGGTATATATAAGAGCTAGTGATTAGTTTATCACCATCATATTGCAAATTGTGTTCTTATTGGAGATATTTGGAGGTTTGCCCCCTCAAAGTGGCTTATTATTCTCAAGTATTTCCAACATATTTCCTATTATATTCTTCTCTTGTGCAAGTTGTTTCATTACACTATACATTTTTTGGACTGCCCATAGTTTGTATAATTCTTTTGCAAACATAATAGAATGCGTGTTTTTTGTATTCTTCGTTGTTTTTCCTCATTCTTGTACTTTCGCTATGTAACTATGAGAAACTGTTAGCTGGTTGTTCATTTGATTTGCTTATCGTTTGCATCATCTACCCAACAAATTAAACACATAACCACTTGTAGATCTTCAACAATTAATATCTCCAGCCCAATCAACATCAACAAAGCCTTGTACATCTACTAATCTATCCATCTCAGGCCTTCCTTGATAGAAGATTGCATAATGTAAAGTACCACACAAATACTACTTTAGTCCAATGTTCCTTCCCTAGGTTTGACATATATCTACTCAAAACTCTCACTACATTGTCAATGTTTGGTCTAGTACATACCATGGCATACATTAGACTTCCAACAACACTTGTATAAGGAACATGACACATGTCAATAGCCACTTTTGTCCTTGGGTATTGTTCTATAGATAATTTTAAATTAATAGTATAGGAACATAAATAGGTTTGCATTCTAAACCTCTCCAATATAGTCTCAACATACTTCATTTGATTTAACCAAAGTTTCTTGTTTAAATGATCCCTTTTAATTTTCATGTCCAAAATAAAGTTTGTAGGACAAAGATCCTTCATATCAAACTATGATGATACGCAAGATTTAACATCCTTGATTGTTTCCTTATTGTTTCTAATTAGCAACATATCTAAAATAATATAAAACACAAAATGATTACCAAGATATTCAATGATATTCAATTCATATTCAATTATATTCAATTTAATAACTAAGGAGTGAAAGCATCTTTAAATAAGAGTTTACAAATGCTTTATTTGGAAAGGATAAGAGCGACAACTAATAAAGCAAAAGGATAAGAACATAACTAAAAGAAAAAAAGAATATTCCTAAAGTCTATCCTAACAATTAATTGACCATTAAATATTGCAATAATACTTTAATACCCTCCCTTAATGGTCAATCTACTAACTACACCAAGCTTATCCCGAAATTTTACAAATTTGTGAAGACCCAAAGACTTGGTAAGCATGCTTGTAGTTTGATCCTCAGAAGGACAATACTGCAACATCACCGATCCATCTTTTACAAGTTGCCTGGTGAAATGATAACTCTCCCGCAACTCAAAATCAACCTGCTGCTGTCACAGCCACAATTTTATTAAAAAATCATCAAAAAAAACTTGATGTATCAAACCTGCCAAAACCCTAGGCAGCAAAACACACCCATGATTTTGTATAAAAATCGTCAAAAAAGTTGTATCAACACTGCCAAAACCCTAGGCAGCAAAACAAACCCACAATTTTTAGAAAAAATCGTCAAAAACAGATCAAAAATCTCCACAATTTCTGATATCAGCACCAAACAACCACAATTTGGATTTGAAAGCACACTATTTTGTCAAAAAATAGCCAAAACACAGGTCTGAAGCACGCCAAAACCCTAGGCGCTTAGAAAAAGCACACTATTTTCTTCTCTTCCAAAAAACGTCCAAAACAAAGCTTGACTAGTTGTCTCAGAAAATCCGCCAAAAAAACACGTGTAGAAACCCTAGGCGCCACAAAAATTCTGAAACACACGATTTTTGGTAAAAATTGTTCAAAAAAAGCCACGATTTTATTCAAAAATCGCCAAAATAGGTTTCAAACCCGCCACGAACCCTAGGCGACACTTTAAAACTGCTGAAACCCACGATTTTATTAAAAAAATCGTCAAAAACTTGAGAATACAGGCACGTTGTCTGAAAATCAACCCAAAAAAAATAGTCGCGGCTTCATAAAAAAAGGGTAAAAAATGGTGTGATTTTATTTAAAAAATCCGCCCAAAAAAGTTCTTCAGAAAAATCTGTGATTTTAAGAAGGAAACCCTACGATTTTTGTCCAAAAATTGGTCCAAAAAATTAACCAGAAATGTGCATGAATTTTTTTTAAAAAATCCGCCAAAAACTTGTGTGATTCAATCACACGAAAGCCACGATTTAAAAAAACTCGCAAAAAAAGCTTTTGGTACACTGTGTCACCGATCCCAATCGACTTAGGCTCTGATACCATAAAATAATATAAATAATAAAACACATAATGATTACTAAGATATTCAATGATATTCAATTAATATTCAATTTAATAACTAAGGAGTGAAAGTATCCTTAAATAAGAGTTTACAAACGCTTTATTCGGAAAGGATAAGAGCGACAACTAAGCGACAACTAATAAAGCAGAGTTTACAACTAAGCGACAACTAATAAAGCAAAAGGATATGAACATAACTAAAAGAAAAAAGAATATTCCTAAAGTCTATCCTAACAACTAATTGACCATTAAATATTACAATAATACTTTAATAATATCAACAACACATAATACCACAATAATATAATGGTTACCAACCTCTTTGAACTATATACAATGATCAACTTTGCTTCATACAAATCCACATTTGAATACATAATTATCAAACTTTTGATACCGCATCCTTGGTGATTGCTTTAGGCCTTTAAAGGGACATCTTCAATATGGAAATCAAGTCCTCTTTTTCTTTTAACTATAAATTTTTTTGGTTGACATATAGATTTCTTCTTCAAGATCCCTGTGTAGGAAAGTTGTCTTTATATCCATTTGTTCTACTTCAAAATCAAAAGCAGCAACAACAACCAAAAGAAATCTAATAGAATTTAACTTAACAACAAGAGAGAAAATATCACTAAAATCAGTTCCCTCCGCTTGGGAATATCCCTTTGCCGCCAAGCGAGTTTTGTACTTCTCTACTTTATTCTATATTGAACTTCTTGAACACCTATTTGCAACCAAAGTGTTTTTTTCGAACATGCAACTTGACCAAATCCCATGTCATATTTTTGTCTAAGGACTCCATTTCTTCATCTGTGGCCTTCTTTCAGAATTTACTTTCCTTTGAATCAAATGCTTCTCCAACAGTTTTAATATCATCATTAGCAATAGATAAAACAAAAGAACAAAAATCAGGTGGATTGTACCTTTCTAGTTGTCTCCTTTCTCAATCCGATCTCAAGATTGGAGTATGAGGTTTTTCCACTTCTAGTTCATCTTCTTTTGTTAATTCATATTCACATATTGATTTATTTTCATTTAATTCAAACTGCACCTTTTTTGGCTCTTCCTTTTATACCATTGCTATACCCCAATAAAGATACACTTCTTTGGTTTATAACACAACCTAATTTTTTTTCCTTCCGAATATGCAGTTAAGCATGACAACCATAGACAATAAGATGTTGCAGAGAGGTTTCTTACTAGTCCATACCTCCTACAGAGTTTTATCGACAAGAGTTGATATAGGTGATCGATTGGTTAGATAACATGGGTCTTTATTGCTTTTGTGCATAATTTCTGTTCTAAACTTGCACCTCTTAGCATACTCTTTGATTTTTCCATCAACGTCTTCTTCATTCTATCTGGAACTCCATTTTGCCATGGTGCATATGGAGTTGTCTTTTGCCTTGTTATTCCACATTGCTTATAAAACTGTCTGAATTCATTTGAGCAAAACTCTCCATCATTATCCATGCTCAACATCTTTATCTTCTTCTTTGTCTAGCTTTCTACAAGAGCCTTTAATTCCTTGAATTTATTGAAAAATTTATGTTTTCAGTTTGAGGAAATATAGCCATGTTTTCATAGTGAAATCATCTATAAAAGAAACATAAAATAGAGTTTTTCCTATTGATGGAATATGGACAGGTCCAAACACATCACTATGTATTAGTTGCAAAAATCACATTTGCTCTTGTAGCAATAGTGGGAAAGTTTACCTGATTTTGTTTACCATATTCACAATGTTCACATAAATAAAAATCTAAAGAGGAATAAAAAATTCTTCCAATCATACCTTTAGTGTGCAATGCTTGAAGGGCTTTCTCTCAAGTATGTCACATTCTCTCATCCTAAAGCATTGTCTTCTCCACATGCAACATATAGATACCAACTTCCAACCTCTGGAACACTAGAAATATTACATCTATCATTGGCATTGCTTGCCTCAAACTTGTATATTGTTCCTGTTTGAACTCCACTTGCCATTACCATTGCCCCTCAAACCATCTTGCAACTATCTTTGTCAAATATTACTTGCATACTTGTATTACTCATTTTACTGACAAATATAAAATTTCTAGCCAACCCTAGAAATAGAAATAGAAATTATATTAATGTCCACGTATGACCAAAAGTAGGTCAAAGGGACTCAAGAGAACAGTAATATACAATAGAGAGATCTAGGAAGAGAAACCTAGAAAGGTCATACCAAGGGGAAGAAATTAAGTAGAAAACACAAAACAATAGGGATCACCAAAACAAGTGGTTAGGAAATGGGTACAAATAGCCAAGAAAGGGGAACAAGAACCCCGAAGAGCAGAGAGCAGTCGTAGAGGAAGATTGAAGATCATCAAGTATCATTGTCCGTAGTAGAAATGGTGGAGTTGTCAGTGTCATCATCGATCATTGTGAAGGGATCGATACAAGATCTGATAATGCTCATTGAGGGGTGTGTTGGCTTCTCTTGAGACATTTAACAATATTGAATCTGAAAGGCATAGCCGGATTGAACTCCTCGCTTTCCTATCAATCATTGTTGAGTCTTCCACCATCATATCCGAGGGTTTCTTTATTGACATAGAAACTAGTGATCAGTGTCCACAAGATCTTCCATCTTAAGCTTTCATAACTCAATGTTTTGGCCATTAAATTTCTTTATCTCCATCCTTGAAGTGCTTGCTATTTTCCTTCACACATGAGATACACCTACACAAAGCTCCCTCTCAAGAAAAAGGTTTATCATAGAGCCAACATGCTTGTGCTCTTAAAAGATTAGCTTAACCCTAGCTTTGATATCAACTGAAGCTGCTAAGAGAAGCAATGCTAACACAATTTTAAATTCAATTGAAAGAATAATAGCACGCCCATAGTATAACAAGAAATTTTACCTTAGTAAACCCCTTTAGAAAAAAAAACCTAACAAAAACAACACTCATTGTATTAACTCAATTATTCACAATACAATAAGATATTTCACACTTTTGCTTAATCCTAATCCATGTGCGAATATTTATAGGTGCATTGATACAGGAAACTGCTAAGTAGTATTACAATACAATCGATATTAAACCATAGGTAGAAAAATCACCTATAAGGACCCCATTAATTGTTATTGGGTGTATATTCTATAAGGGTTTTAAAACATGCAAACTATACAATACATCCAACAAACATATGGTGCAACTAGTGGACAACAACAAACTGCAATGAATATATCCTAAAGGGGAGGTGGCCACCTTTGAACTTGGGCTCCATATGCAGCTAGAACATAGTTTGAAAACTTGGACTTGGCAGGCCAAAATTTTGACTTGGACACGTCAAAGCTTCGACAAACCAAAAAATTACATAAATACACAAAATAAACTTAAATAATTCATTAGATTCATAAGAATGAATTTATAGAACACATAAGTCTATTTTGATCATAGTAGCATTACTCGAAAATGGGATTGACTTGGCATACCAAAAGTATAAATAAACTTAAATTACCCAGAATTTAATTAAGAGACTAAAAACATCTAAAAAATTCATAAAATAGGGGAAATGCTGTTTTTGTTATTTCAAGCCAAATAAAGGGAAATACTCTACTTTTCCATCTTCTGCAACTCAATTTTTTTTATGTTTTGCTTTTGAAAACCAGAACGGGGGTTTGGGGATGACAGTCTGCTAGTGCGGTTGAGGGGCAGCACCTCATGCGGGGTTTAGGGGCAGTGCCCTTGGAGTGTTTCCTGTCATGATATAGTGTGGGGTTGAGGGGTGCAGCCTTTGCCACCAAGCCCAAATTAAGGCCTTCGAGGCCACAAGGACCTTCATGGCACATGCCATTTTTTCATAATTTTGTTGCTTTTAACCAATCACCAATAACTTGTTTCAATCAATTGACAATCAATTTATGCCACTAAGAACCTAATTGCTGAAGACAAAAATAACAAAAATAAAATAAAAATTAGGCATGTTTTTACAGAGTTGTGGCATTTTTTGTCATCAGGCACATCTCTACAAAAACTTGTTGAGTTTGTGTGTAATGAAATAGCTTGCACAACTGAAGAATGTAATAGGAAATATGCTGCAAATACTTGAGAATAATAAGCCACTTTGAGGGGGCAAATGTCCAAAAATCTCCAATAAGATCACTATTTGCAATATAATCATCATAATAAACTAACCACTAGCTCCTATATATACCCTACTTATGCCTTGGATACCACCCAAACCGACTTAACTACCTAAATAAGACTATATTAATAATCATATAACTTAATTAAGAGTAATGGTAGCCACAAGCTGACTACTCATATCCCTATGCACACTGTAGGATTAAGTGCGTAGCATGGCCTCCCTTAACAAAAGTGTTGCCCTCAACATTGATCAATTGTGGATGCTTCTACACAAAATCTTCATCATCCCATGTGGCATCTTCGATTGGCAAATTCTTCCACTCTGTGAATGTCCCAGTCTTCAGCTCCTTTGCACGTGTTTGGAAAATTAACTTAGGCTTTGAGATGGGACTTCCTTTTACATCTAGCTTAGGTAGCACTGTCTATGTTAAAATTCTACATTGATCAACTTGCTGCTTCATTTTTTTCTGTGCCTTTGCCTTGTTCTCCTCGTGACTAGATAGTACTCCTTGTTTGGTGCTGAATGTGTCCCTCCATTACCCTAACCTTTTGGTGTAACTTCAAAGAAGAGGTGAAGGATGGTAGATGGTACCTTGACAGTGATTGACTGGCCTACTTAGGATCTCTTTTGGGAGGCAATCCTTTTGGCCCATCCTTCAAGATAGCTTGCAGATTTAGCGATGTAGGAATCTTTGACTATTGCACTTCCAATGACAGTAATTGAGCCACACCCCTATCCATCCCCTTGTTAAGCATCTTTTGCATTTGGTGCGAGCTTACCATTTGTGGATACTTTGCATGCAACCCCCTTAGTTGAAATGTTTTATCTTTGTTGAAATGTTTTATCTTTTGAGTGAAAACACAACAACAACTTCTAGAAGTTCATCTTAATTGTTCTTAAGGTAGTGAGCAATTGGACTCCCAAAACAATCTCTGCTCCAGCCATTGGGATAGCCATTGTTTTCAATAATGCTAACACCTCCAACTTCAATGTCAAAAATTTCATCCTTCATCTTGTTGGTTTCTTCCCTTACATCATCAATGGTTATGGCATCCCTCTCCTCTACTAATGGATCATCTTTGTTAGGAGTCTTTCTAGGAGTGACTGGATTCCTTCTTTTGCCTCTTGTCATAAAAAATCTTCAAGAAATTCACTTATTTGCAGCCTTGGGAGCGAAATTGGTAGAAACCCTAATTTCACAATAACTCCTTCAATTCTGCTCCAAATGACTTCAAATTTGGACTGTAGTAGCTTTAATATGTGTTTGATCAACCCTCCAAAAATCAGAAAAGAATTCGCCAAATTGAGAGAGATATGCGCTCCACAATTCGACCTCTTGAATCGAAAAAAAACACCTTGTTTCTTGCCTTTCGGATGCCAAGATCATGCTTCGATACCACTTGTAATGAAATAACTTGCACAAGAGAAGAATATAATAGGATATATGCTGCAAATACTTGATAATAATAAGCCACTTCAAGGGAGAAAACCTACAAAAATCTCCAATAAGAACACATTTCGCAATATGATGATCATAAACTAACCTCTAGCTCCTATATATACCCTACTTATGCCTTGAATGTCACCTAGGCCAACTTAACTACCTATATAAGACTATATTAATGATCATATAACTTAATTAAGAGTTATGGTAGCCATAAGCCGACTACTCATATCCCTATGCACACTATAGGATTAAGGGCGTAGCACTGTGGTGTAAACTCGGTGAGTCTTGCCAAGAAATTTGTGAGTTTCTTGCATCAAAAAATATGCTAGTCCTTGGTGAGTTACTAACCAAAAAAAATCCACAAGTTCTTGTAAGTCTGGTGAGAACTTGCCATGTTTGTAAAGTATGGTTTAGAATGTACATTAGAAGCTAATAGTGATGGGGCCTTGGATGAAGGGAAGCTTGAATACTTCTTGTATCCACAAACAATGCCCAATCTTCAAGTCTCACCCATGAAAGCCAAGACCTAATAATAACCTTTAACGAGAGGGATGCTCCAATCATGGATCTCATGTCTTAGTAAGAAAGATAAAATCTACTAATGAGAGAGCATCCTTGAAGGTACCCTACAAGGATCATATTGGAGGTTTGCAATTCCTATAAGGGATAGATATGCTCCTACCACTTGTTGAGACCCGAGTGCACCATCATTTAGATTGCCAAGGACATGACCACCCTGGGATTGATAGTGATGAGATAATGACAAATCATTGTTCTACAGCTGCAGATTACCCCAAATATTATGACAAGGCTTATTGAGCTGCTATGAGGGAAGATGCTAGTGCAAACAAAGATAAGGTGACCAATGGATATAAAAACAAATTTGCAAAATTATGCGGATTAGAGCCAGGCCTTGAAGATCTGTAATCAATTTGACATGTTTACAAATGGTGCTTGTGCATTTCAGGATGTATAGGTACTTCACTATAGCTGCACTGTGGAATGAATCTCATGGGGAGCCATTATGGCTCTAATGTTCCTGAGTTGCAGACAGTGTCAGCCAATGTCCTCCAATAGTTGACCAGTTAGTTCTTCAGCAATAGAAGAATTTGATGCACGTATAGATTTGTACATTATGTGGAGAGGAATAGGTTTATTTGTTGCATAGATGGGTATCAAGAGGCACACTTAATGTTGTCAGACATAAATCTGAAACAAACCGTGATACTCCTGCAGATTAGTTTACCACCTTATACTGTGTTTACACTCGGAAAAATAATATTCTTCAGTTGGCGTTTAATTGGCTTTCACCAAGCATCTAATTAGGAATTTGGTGTGCTTCTTATTAATGTTTTTGATTCTCATTTTGCAGATTGCAGTTGAAGGATGTGCCCATGGGGATCTTGACAACATTTATGCTACATTGCAGCACTTGGAAGAATCGGAAAATATAAAGATTGATCTTCTCATCTGTTGTGGTGACTTTCAGGTTACATATTACAGCTTACATAGTTCACAATAAACCTTTTAGTTTTATAAAATTGGGATATGTGATCTGAGGGTGCAGATGAATCATGTTGAATGTGCAGAAATATCAATGGTTCCAAATTGCTTTATTGCTGTGGTTTCTAGGCTAATTGACACTTTTGAATGTTTTCCTTACGTATTTTTTTTCTCATACAGGCTATAAGAAATGAAAACGATTTGGATTCAATGGCTTGCCCTGTCAAATATCGGACTATGAATACTTTTTGGAAGTATTATTCAGGAGAAGAAGTAGCACCAGTTCCAACCTTATTTGTAGGAGGAAATCATGAAGCATCAAATTATCTGTGGGAACTGTGAGTTATTATAGTGCTCATACAACATGCCAATAGCATGTGGATTAGTTTGGGTTCAAACTGAAAAGGCATATGCATATGGTTGATTGATCTAATGTGTATGCACTTTATGATATTATCTTGACTTTTAAATGCATTCATCTAGCCACCTATGGCCTCATCAGTACTCTTATGTTTGCGTTGTTCAACTTTTCCTAATAATACAATCATTGTCATTGCATTTCCAAATTTTTAGTGAAGAGGAAATTAGTAAGTAACTTAGTGATTTGATGCCTATCACATCTTAAAAGTTTTGTGTTGGCTTTTTTGAAGAAAGCAAGAAATATTTAAATTTGTCTTCTACTGTAGATCTAACATTTTACATGTTAGTTTCGACAATGTTATAAAGAGATCAACTACATGTTGGTGTAATATTATATTACACCTTATATTAAGTTTACTTAGGTCATTAATATTATTTACTTGGATAAATTAGGAAATAAGTGTAAGAATCACACAATAGACTCAAGGAAGCCCAAGATCACTTGCAACCAAACAACCTTCCACAACAAGAGAGAAGCAACACAAATGCTATATTGCCAAGGAAAATAATGATGCATGGCATTTACAAGATGCTCAACTATATGACCCACATGTTGATGATTGTTTTTAGACAACACAACAATAGAGTAAAACACTAAGTATCCCACTCTCTCTTGAATAAAGTTCTTCAAAGGCTAAGCTATGTGATCCAATGAAGTAACTTCAGGGTTCCTTACTTATGATTTGCGATGGATGAACTTAGTGAATTGATGTGATATTGCTGATTATCACAAAGGGACTTACACAATTGTTCTGACAACTGACTTGTTTCACTTGCAAGGGGCAAACACTTGGAATTTCTAAGTACTACAACTTTCAACATATGATATTGCAACAATGCTCTTGATTCTAATTTCTAACAATGATGGATAAAAAAGTGCAAAAGGTATAAGGTTTAGGGATACTATTCTAATCCTAGATGCAAGAAATGATTACTAATCAGGTGAAATCAACCAACTACACAAGGTTGATGCAATCTTCTAAGGTAATACAAGATGTTTAAATCACTTGCATTCATGAAAGTTGAACAAACACAAACAATCGAAGTTAAATTCTCTTTGTTCAGTCTAACCATACACTGCAACTTGCAAGCCACAAATCACAAATGGTATGAACATAAAGATTTCACCACGAAACAATAATGATTACTTCCATCAACTAACACAATACTTGAAAAGAATACTTATTCTAACTTAATATTCGTTTGAAGAAATGGAAACTATGCAACACTTTGAAACATAGACAATATCACCAAACCAATGAGTGTTGTATTATCTCGAAGAGTTCTTGCAACAATTTTTCCAGAGTCTCAAACTTACAAATGAGAGCAAATGGAGCCCTTATATAGCCTTCGAAAATACATGAATGGCTAGGATTGATTGGTAAAGCCAATGGTCTAGATCATGCCACATCGGCAGTTAGTTACAACAAATTGCTATTTTAGTACATGAAAGAGGGAACAAAGGCACGTTTCCCAAAAAGATAAGGATGACACATCAAAGCCTATGAAGAATCTCCATGTGAGGCATCTTTATTGCTACTGTGAAGTGCAATGAACTTGGACACCACTTGCTTGACATCATCAAGAGGTACACTTGGTGCATTCCTAATGGTTCCTTCTGCTTCAAGTACATCAACTGTATAAATGCCAAGTGTCTTCTCCCAATCAGTCATTCGAGCCTTGTTGGCGCCAAGGTGGATGGCAAGTGAAAATATGCTATCAAGTCTCTCACCAGAAATATCATCTTCTTGAAAGTAGAATGTTTTGACTTGTTCCTTCATGTGATCAATAGTTATCTCTCCAAAAGGATTACATATGTTCATCAATGATGCATGTATACTATCTTGTATCCTTTGAATGACACTTCTTACCCTTGACATGTCTATCTCAACTTTATCAAGCAATTGCCCTTTGTTGCGAAAGCAAAAGTACCATGAAGAGAAATCATATGTCGTTCCTTCTTCAACTATCTCAGCTGTATCAACTCATCAATGGAGAGTCCCATCAAACTCTTCAAATGTGGCATGTATTGTTCTTTGACGGCTCTGAACTTAGCACAAGCTGTCAATAATGCAAGTACTCTTTCCTTAAGTTTGCTGACCTTATCATATACTTGCATGATATCTTCAAAATGCTCATATGTTGTTTCTCTTGATCTCTTCATCCAATCCCTCAACCTATGAGATGACGATCTTAATTCCTCAAGGTGTGCAACTGTTTTCGGAGGAAGAATGGGTGGAGGTGTAGAAACTCTTTCCTGTTGACGGATGGGATGCATTAGATGTTGAATGTACTTTTCCAATGCTTGACACCTTTGCTCAGCTTTTATCCTTCCTTCTGTTTCTTGTCTTATCATAGCTCTAGCATTAGTGACTGAATCTTGAAGCTCTTCCTCTACCCGTGCTCCAGTCAAAAGACCCAAATCAATTGTGTTGATATCATAATCTTTAGGTACAATATCTTCTACATTCTTTTCAACTCTTGGAACAGCTACATGAACCTTCCTTATTCCAGTTTCATCCTTTGTTATCTTTGATAGAGTTGTTGCTTTCTTCTTCGTCTTTTCTGTTGACATATCTACAAGCACCTCCTCAACTGGAATAGGCTGATACTCTTCTACTTCACAACTCTCTTTGATCCGTTCTTGCAACCATTTCGACAAGGATGAAAGATACTTTTGTCTTTGAACTTGCCTCTCTTGCATGGGCAATGCCTCTTCTTCAGCTTCATCTTGATTGTCAGTATTGCCTTCATCAATTACTTCGGTATCATGTGGACTTGAAGGTATCTCCTCAAATGGAATGTCTTGGCCTACATCTTCATCTTCATGCACAACTATATCATTATCCCTTGTAGTACCTCCTGGTTGTCTAGATGAAGCAGTCTCAACACTTATCCTCTTCCTTTTCTGACTTGACTCCCCTTGTGTATATTCAAGTCGTTCCTTTTCTTTGCTTGACTTGAATCTCTTTCATTCTCTTTACTTTGTGAGTCTCTATCAGGTGCACTGTGTTGTATTTGTTTCTCAACTTCTCCCATCTTCTTGTATGTGAGCTTTTTTCCTTCTTTTATCAATGTTTGCCCTTGATCTTTTGCACGTTCCTTGGTGATGGCAATGATTGGCTCTATCATCTCTTCATCATATGTTCTTTCTCTTTCAGCCCAATCAATGGTATATGACAAATTTTGCACCTTGTTATACTCATCCTCTGAAAGAGTCTCGTCATCATCAAGTTGATCCGGTATCCTCAACACCTTTGTAGCCCTTACCAAATCCCACTTCAACCTTGAACATTTTTTTATCCTTATATCAATATCGTCAATTGTATCTGCCCAATGATCTTCAAGTTGCTCTATATGTTGATAGGTAGGATATGATTGCTCCATGTGGATCAAAGTTCTCCCTCCGTGAATCATGAAGGTGCAAGTGATATGCTTGAAGCTCAGTCTCGGAGTGCTCAGCTGCTTGCAAATGATAGACATGAATAGTATCTCCCAAGCTTTAGAGGAAATTGCAACCTGGCCTTCTTTCTTGCCTCTTGTAACTTATGGAACTCTAACAGTTGTCTTGATACTTCTAACATCACCATCCTATTAGTAGGATACCTTGGCAATCTATACGGATAGGATGTGAATCCTTGAATCCTTATATAAGTGAATTTCTCATATTGAATGTAATAGCATCCATATTCTTCAATGAAGGCCCTAGTAGCACCTGTCAATCTTCTTTGCAACTCTCCTCGCAATCTCGTCACTATATACATGGCAAATGCATCATTGAATCTCTTGTAATGGTTGATGTTTTTGAGATGAAGCTGTGTATAGCATTGGTGTGATAGGATTTGATTGGATTTAATGCCCACTTCTCCTTCAGAAGTCAATCCCTTGTAGACCACATTCCTCGCCAATAGGTAGACAAGATAGGAAGTCATATAGAAAGACCTAGACTCGTTGAAATTTTCAAATTGCTCATCAAGGCAATGACTTATAACCCTGACCCAATCAATCATCTTATTCTTCGTGAAAACATGATCAAGATATGTATACATCCATCCCTCAAAAGTTGATGATTGAGGCCTACCTGTTACTCTATTTAAAAACATGATGAAATAACTTATCTCTTGCTTGAAATCGACCTCGTGAAACTTCGGGTCTTCGGGATTGTATATCTTCGTTGAGGGATCCGCCATCCACTTCTTCCTTACTTCTTGCATTGAAATAAAGCATCTGGGTATTTCTATTTCATTGTATTTTCGAAAATATGTACATGCATGTTTCTATGTCAAAAATGCAAAAAACCCAAAACGCATCAGGTTTCAACTAAACATCAGAAAACACAAAGGGGGTTGGATACTACAGCGTTTTGGATGTGATAGCTTAATGGATGTGGGATATCCTTTAACCAAGTAAAAGTGTCCTATCCCAACTGGGCAAGTTCTCACATCAAAATCTGATCTAGCAAGGGAACTTTTAAACCATATTTAAAGTTCGATAAGTTTTATGGATGATGCCAAAAGGATAAGCTTAGATATTCATTGTTGATGCATTACTAGGGTTATCAACCGAGTGGTTTATGGGTTAGAGATGCATGGCTTGTGGGACCTAATAGATGGCGAAAGAGAAACAATGAATAAAGGCAAATCTGATACAACTATTAAACTTGTTTAACTTTTGATATAAAACCTTGTTTTAAGTCAAATGTTTTCTTTTATCGTGACACGTTTAACATGAATCTAACTTGGAGTTATGATTGTGGTTTATTCTATAGTTACTCATCTCACAATATTGGGTAAGAAACTTTGTGTTTTTGAACACAATAGCTTTATGGATGTGATAAATCCTTTAAACCCAATTTATTTTATTTGACTTGCTTTCTGGAGGCTTATATCTCTTTAGTGCCTAACACAACTCTAACTTGGATTCTATTTGTGGTTCATCCTAAGGTTATGTTTCACATGCTATCACAAAAGAAACTTGATATTTTTAAATGCGATAACTTTATAAATGCAATCTAGCCTCAATTTTAATTGTGGTTTATCACAAGAGTTAGATGTCAACTTGATCTTGGGTCTTCTTTATTGTGTCTTCATAGTGCAAATATTCTAAATTATTAGCCAATTAAACCATGGACACGATGGTGGATTCCAATATGATCTAATCAAATTCTTGTGTTTGGAAAAGTCATTGAGTGTTCGATGCATATATATTATATATGTTTTAAACTTAGGTCTATTCTACCAATGTTTAGACTTAGGTTGGGTTTTAATGTGAGTTAATCGGGTATTCGGCCTTTCAAACTCAATTTTTTTATATTGCTAATCGTTTACACATATTTTGCTCAACTGAGGATCAACATGAGACCAATACAAGCTCTTGCGAGCACAACCATGAGACCAACACAAGCTCCTTTAAAGCAACCACACTAGAAACCACCTATGGAAGACCAAGATGTAATGTGTTGTACCTGTTTGTATATTTTAATGATCTTTTTATGTGTTATTTTAATTTTAATTTTTGTGTTCTTTCAGACTAGAGAGAAGATGCAGAAGGGGTTTCAGTTTTCTTGCAGATGTGTTGCCGAAGCATACAATATATTGCATAGAATAGAAACCCAGAAAAGATACAATAGATACGAAGAAACTATCAAATACCCAGATGGTAGAATGGCCAAAAACTAATAACTATCACATACCCATGTTTAGAAATGCAACTTTGTATTTATGCTATAGTCGGACCAGCAAATGGGTATCACAGAATCACTCCAAAATCAGCAACATAATAAGGAATGAGATATACAATGCAAGTAGTGACACTTGAAAGCTGTCTTCTCCACATCCTCATCCTGAACCCGTATATGGTGGTAACCAGATCTCAAATCTATTTTGGAGAAATAACAGGCCCCATGCAGCTCATCAATCAGCTCATCAATGCCGGGTATAGGGTACCTATTTTTAATGGTCTTCTTGTTGAGCTCCCTGTAGTCAATACACATTCTAAGAGATCCATCCTTTTTCTTCATTAGAACCACTGATGATGCAAATGGACTCTTGCTAGGCCTGATGTGACCCATCTCGAGAAGCTCTTTGATAGCTTTCTTGATTTCATCCTTATACCTCTTCGGGTGCCTGTATGGTGTAGTAATCATTGGTTTTGCACCCTCCTCCAACTCAATCACGTGCTCAATACCTCTATCAAGAGGTTTACCTGGTGGTATATCACTAAACACTTTGGTGTGTTTAGTCAAGAGAGCCTGTATGTCAGGTGCATACTCCCGTTTCTGCTGTTCTGTTACTGCAGGCATCACCATCACCTCTGCTGCCCACTGCACCTGATCATGACGAATCAATCTCTCCATTCGCTTGAGAGAAACCACTCTCAACCCACCATTTAAAATACCCTTGAGCACATGTCGAACTCCGTTCACCTCAAACTTCATCTCCATGGTCCTCAAGTTTAGTGTGAACTCTCCTATATCATGCAACCACTTCATACCCAACACAACATCCATATCACCCATGCTGACTACATAAAATTCTGATTGGCATGTGTAGTTATTCAGTTTGATGGTCAAATTGGGGATTCTCCTAGTATAGGTGAGTACAAATCCATCAGCTACCTTCACCTTGAATCCCTCAAACTCTTCAATTTTCAACCCTCTCTTCACGACCAAGCCCTCATCTATGAAGTTATGAGTGGCACTTGTGTCAAGTAGAGTAATACAACGCTGTCCACCCAATACTCTTCTTATCGTGAATGACCCTTCTCTCTGGATACTTGATATATGGGCTGTAGGTAAGGCGGTCCCCTCATCCTTATCCGATGCCTCATATGCAACATTTGTAACTGAATCATCATCCTCTAAATGCTTTTTTGAACGTGACTTAGATTCAATGGACTCATCTGCTGAAAAGTACTCTATCTGTTTTGCCTTTCCTTGGGCAGCACACTTGTGCTTAGGATCCCAAGGCTCTCTACAGTGAAAACAAAGATTCTTCCTCCTGAGGTCATTCAACTGGTCATTATCCAACCTGGAAGAACTCTTGTGCTGCTGTCCTGAATCTCTATGAAAATGCCTTCTGTCCTTCTCCTTATCTCTCCTATGCTGAAATCCTTTTGAGTGAAATTTATTTCTCCAAACAGAAGACTCCATGTCTCGGGCCTTCTTCATTGCCTCCTGTAAAGACGCAGGGTCTAAACCCTTAATCCAATCTCTAAGGGGATTTGACAACCGGTCAATGAAAAGCATGATCAATCTACGCTCTGAGATATCTAAGGCCATCACTGAAAGGTCCTGGAAATCTGATATGTATGAGTCCACTGATCCATTCTGTCTCAGTTGAGCCAACTCCTTGAGTTGCGTTTCGGGGTCCTTATCGAACCTATCTATGAGTTTGGCTATGAACTCCACATAAGATGTAATCTGGTCATGTCCCAAGGTTACCTTTCCGTTGCTCCACCACTTGTGTGCGCTGCCCTCCAAGTGTAAGGTTGCATAAGTGATGGCATAGGCCTTTGGCATGGGGGTGATCTGGAGATAACTATCCAACTTTTGTACCCAAGCTCTCACAGAAGTTTTACTTGAACCATCAAAGTTGGGCAAAGTCATTTTACAGACTTTCTTTTGAAGCTCATGATTCTGTTGCCTGTAACCCCCTCTAGGTCTATGTCTCAGGATGTCTCATCCTGAGATCTGAATAATCTCTGAAGGTCATCTCCGCCTTGAACTCTGCACTCGAAGCCTGTCAATCTCTCCAAATCTCATCCTGAAACTCCACCTGTGTAGCATCTCGTTCAGGAATTTCATCCCCGGGCACAAAGATAGGTATGCCCGGTCTATCTCCAGCTGTAAACTGTGTAGCACCTCGGTTATTCATTGAAGCCTCCCCCTCAGGATCCCTGTGTCTATTCCTGTCCCCATTGTTCCTGTCTCCAATTCGACCCTCGTTAGCTCAGTCTCTGTGTCCATCTCTATCATTCTGATCTCTGTTCCTATCTCCGTTGTCCCTGGGTCTATCTCCATCACCATTAGGCACCAAACGACCAAGATTCTGTATAAGTTCCGTCTGTGACCTGTCCATTCTCTCGATCATCTGCAGCCGTCCTCTCGCCAAAGAATTTAAAATCTCCCGCATGCTGGGTTCTCCGATTTCTCTGTCACCCATTTCTTCAAACTGTTCTGGAAGTACCCCTGAGAAGGGATTTGTTCGCGGAACTTCGAGATCTTCCTCACTATACCTCTGTATCTGTGTCAAATGGATCTATCTGTGGTACTACTCTTTGTGGAATCTGCGTTCCTTGTCTTGACCTGTTCTGTCTAAAATAATATCTATCTCTACTCGGCCGCATGTCTCATTCTCGCTTCAACATGTATGAATATAACCTCACAGGATGGCAAGAAGAGCTGCGCTCTGATACCATTGTAATGTGTCGTACCTGTTTGTATATTTTAATGATTTTTTTGTGTTATTTTAATTTTAATTTTTGTGTTCTTTCAGACTCGAGAGAAGATGCAGAAGGGGTTTTCAGTTTTCCCGTAGATGTGTTGTCGGAGCATACAATATATTGCATAAAATAGAAACCCAAAAAAGATACAATAGATATGAAGAGACTATCAGATACCAGATGGTAAAATGGCCAAAAACTAATTACTATCACATACCTATGTTTAGAAATGCAACTTTGTATTTATGCTGTAGCCAGACCGGCAAATGGGTATCACAGAATCACTTCAAAATCAGCAACATAATAAGGAATGAGATATACAATGCAAGTAGGGGCTGCTATGGCCCTGGACGCCTCAGAATGAATAGATTAAACTGCTGTAGGCACAAGAAATAGGCTCTAGAAAGTACAATAGCACTCCAGGCAAGGTGTACAACCTCCTTGGGAAATGTATTAGCAATGAACAGCCATGAACGAACCACCAAAGTGTCTGAAACTGATCTGCAGAACCACTAAGGGTTAAGCGACCAAGTGAATGGAATATGGCAGCTCCAAACAATGTCAAATCTCCGCAAAAGTGGTACGGCCTCCATGAGGAGTGTACAGCCAGCAAGGAAGGATAACATAGCAGCAAACTCACTTCTAACACTTCAAATCTGCCTCCCACATCTCTGAAATCAGAATACTAACAATCAACAGGAAGAGATATAAACAAACAGCCCACGAACCACATCAAATGAACTCCATGACTGCCCAACTGTGAATACTGAGTGTATCCACCTCTAATGGCACCTTTGGGTGATCTTGCACACCTGTAGAATGCCGCTACTTAGGGAGGTTTTCGTCTCCAAGAGCCTCAAGTTTGAATCCTCAAACCCTCACAATACAAACCTTAGTAGAGCTCACAAAGAGAATACCCTAAATGAGCCTCTTCATCTCTTTTAATAGCCTCTCCAAGCCCAACGCCCAAGAGGAGGGAATTTCAATTTGTTTTATTATTTTATTTTATCCCCTTATGTCTCCCATGGACGTCCACCTCCTAGGGGTGTCACTTTTTAAGTTACAACTTATTTTATAAAGTGACTATAATATTTATTCATAAAGTCCCAATAAATAAATATATTAAACTTCGGACTTTAAAATAAATATTAAGACGATACCGGAATGCCATGATCTATAGCTCGTCGGAAAGCCCACAACGAGACGAATCCAACTCCACTCCGAAAATCCTGATCCGGTATCGATCCCAAACTTACTAAAAATAGTAAGTAACGGCCAAGAGCAAATAGAGCCATCTCAGAGGGTGCCAACTGGAACCACTGACCTTAAACCACAACTCCATCACCGACAAACACCTCCACGGCCAAACTAACCACGGTTCCCTAACCAAACTGCTAGTCCACGGGGACCCAATGATGGACTAACCATGTATCAAAAAGGGGACATTACACAAGAGTCACAACCTTAGAAATCCACTTATTTAGAAACCACCCACACACTAGAAGCAAGCTATGGAAGATCAAGAGTCACAACTTAGAAATCCACTTGTAGATGTCCATTTGGGATTCAAACTTGGGTCTCCACAATGAGAACTGAATGCTTTAACCAATTAAAGCTCAACCCCTTGGAGACAAACTCGAATTTCGTTTGCATGGTCTCCGGTTTATTTTGCTACGTCTTTGGATTTCATTCACGCATTTGCTTGCAAGGGTAATTGTCCATTCACCTTTTGGGTGCAGTCTGGAATCCACCAATCCCTGATTGTGCACTCAAAACCTGAATCCATAAAATTGTTGAATTCATTTATTGGTTTATTGCATTTACCTTGAACAGCATGCCTCTCTGATTGCCTCTCTGATTGCCAATTATGAATTATGCGATCTCCCACGCATTGTAAAATTCATTTTCTCAGATATTTGCTGATTGTGAAAACATGCTACACTGTAGGAAGTGCGTGGGCTTGGGGTTTATGGGATCTGTGGAAGAGAACTTAGGGTACAGATAGTGAATCATTGCAACAAGTGGCAAGCCTGAACATAATCAGTTGCAACAGAAATTGAGATTCTTAAGCGGAGGAAATGAGCTTCAGTAGAGTAAAAATGAAATCCATTCTGTTGAATATTTGTGTAACCATGAAATTGGGGGGCTATTTATATGGAATGATCTCACTTTGTAATGTGGGGGGGTGGGGGTGCAGGAGGGGGACAGGGTGAATTGTAAGGAAGCATTGGCAATTGTGAATGTTCTTCTTCATGTTGTAAAAGAACTCTGTAAATGTTTAGATCTGTATCAGTTTCACAGAGCAAATCCTTCTGGCATCTACTATGTAATGAAAACCATTGTATTCCTGTGTCAATTCTGCTGTATAATTGAATTCCAAGTGTTTTTGTGCACACATTTGTGGTCAATGTCATCTGGAATATCTTCACAATGAATTCCTTATAAGTTTGCAGTAGCCATGTTGGTAGATTGTGCAAGTTCTGATCACCTCATAACTGGTGTGAGGATTGAGAGACTTGGTGACTAAAGCTTCAGAGGAAATTGGTTGTCTAGATACTCTTTCCTTCCTGCTCTCTTTCTTCTTATTTGTCACCTCTTTTGTTCTTTTTTATATTAAAGGTAAATTAGGATTAGTTTAGATTTTTCTTTTCAATGTCGTTTTGAGCTAACTGCAAATCTTCTGTTGTTTAATGCTTATGCTAAATTGTTAAATGTCAGAAAATTGAAGCATTGTTTGTCATTTGGTTTCAACTCCCGCCTTGTCCCTTGTAAAGAAACAGGTTAACATAAGCCCTGAGATTAAGCATAGATCGCCTTAACCAAGTCCCCTGAGCCTTGGAGGAGTTCACTCCTTTTCAAGTGGGAACAAACTGTTCCACCCTAAGTCAGTCTGTCCACAAAAACTGGCCAACAGGCAGGAAGCAAATTATACTCCTTTTTGGATGTGTGTTTGGGTATAATCAATTCAGCATATCAAAAGAAGATTAGCTGAAAACCACAAGCATTTTGGAATTTGGGACATATGCTTATAATAGAATGCCATTTGGTTTATTCAATGCTTCCGTTACTTTTTACTTTTTAAAGAACATATCTATTTGTGTTTAAAGAAATGTCTGCTAAGAATTTGAAAACCTTTTGGATGGCCGGTGTATACATGACATGCAGGATGTTCATCTAAGGGCATTAGCCTGATGTATGTGGTTGTGTTGGCAAGCATGTTTGTCATTGAATCCAAAGATGTAATTTATTGTTACGTTATAGTAAATTACTGGATCTTTTTGTGTGTAAGACAGGTATGGAAACTGACTCTGATGAGATTGATGTGATCAATGAGTTGGCAGCCCTGAAAGATGTGGTAAATTTGTCCATTTCTGGGATATATTAATTATTACTACAGCTTGTAGAAAAAATTTTGCATAAATATCACAACCTTTAGATTGTTTTGACAAAGTCAAAGCACGAGAAGGGCCCAGACCCATTACACGAGGAGGCCACAAGGGCAAACAGAAAGAGTCTCATGAGAAATGAGACTAACAGTCAAAACACATACAAGACAGCAAGCTGCCCAAAAAACCACCCAAAAACCAGCAGAGAAACAATAGTGAAACACCACAGAACCAATTACATATTAGCAAGTTTTCTCAGGCCTTCGATAGCCTGCCATTCACGACTCAGAAATTCAATCTTATCACTAAATGAAACTTCTTCTAGATCAGCAGCACCCTCAGGATTGTTGTCCTCCTCCCTCCCTTTCCTTTTGACCTCCTTGCCCTTGGATCTAATCCTACTGGCCGGTCCATGCTGGCTCTCTGCCTGGCTGGAAACCTGCAAATCTTTCTTCTCCATCTTCTTGAGGCACTTCTTGTCCGAATCCTTTTGAGTCTCATAAGTCTTGACGCCCTGGTTTTTGGCCTTCCTTTTCTCCAACTCTGATTGAAAGATATAAAGAGTCGTGGCCAAATTCTAAACAGTGGCTCTGCCAAAGTCAATGATCTCCTCCATATTCTAGAGAATCTTTTCCTGATTCTTTTTGAGTCTCTCAACATCCTGTTCTAAAGATTCCCACTTATGAAATGTTGCAGTGAATTTCTCAGTCTCTGTCCATATATCCTCATCGACCTCCTCCTTGTGCCAATTGGAATGATTCTTGTGAACATCTTTCTCCAACTTTTGAACCTTATCCTTAGCAATTTTAAATTGCGATAGCTGTCACTTAAGAACATCATTTTGCAGGCCCAAACCCTTCTGGAGATTGTTCATGCCTTTCTGCAAGCTGATCATTTTACTCTCCGACTTGGAACAGGAATTACAGTGGGGGTGAGCTTGATCAAACGACACCGAAGAGGAAGGCCTAGGGTTAGAAACCCGATGCACTCTTGAGCCCGACCCCAATGGGACAATAGGGACCTGGGGTGTCAATAGGATGAGTAACAATCCCAAGCTGGGGGGAATCACTGGAGGGGACATTAACATGCCTATTTGAGTGCAAAGAGGTGTCGGCCTAGGTAGGGCTGGCAGAAGGCGAGGGACACTTAGACAATTTACCCTTGAGCCAGGGATGAGAGCTCCTTTTAGAAGGACTAGAAGAGGGAGCTGGCCCCATTAGGGTTTGGAGCTTCCACATAATCTTTGATAATGTTGGCAGGGTCAGCCGTTTGAAAATAAACTTTTTCCCTTTCCCCTTGGTTTTCTTAGGAACAGTGGTAACATCATCCTCAATGAATTTTTCCCTTTACCTTCCTGGGAATCATCCTCTAAATTAACCTTTTTGACAAAAGAGGGGTTTTGAATTTTGGCCCCCAAGGGAGGATTCCTTTCAACATCAACTGAAAGCTTGGGTTTTTTCACAGCTGGGCCCATAAGGGGCTGTTTGGCAACGAGAGAAGGGTTAACTATATGAGGTAACAGGGGCGAGGACAGGGTGCAGGCCAGTTGAAACTTATAAAGGCGAAAGATAAGACCTTCATGCAAGAGAAGGTTTTTTTACCAATCAACACTTGAACAATAGAATCCTTTGAAGAAGAGTAAATCCAGAAGGAAAAATTAAGTTTAATGCCATGCCTAAGGTGGTTAAGCATCGGAAACATGTAAGAGTAAAACCTTTTGTACATGCCCTCGAGTGTTATGAATCTCATGACAGCTTCCGCCATGTCCTTCCAAACCCTCGACAGATCTTCTCTGTTAAAGCTATTTTGAAGTTTGTCAATCTTTTCCCCGAGTTGAAGAAATCTCTCCATAGCTTCATGGTTATGCCCTTTCACCTTAGGCAGACATATGCCCTCCATGATAAGCTTGGTAGCCATAGCTACCAGCTCCTCCGAGACATCAAAAGACAACCCTTTGATATTAACCATCCCTGCCTTCCAGGAGAAAGCAAACTCCCTCGAAAGGTTGGAGTCGTGACCATTCATGGCTTCAAAGTACCCAGTAATGTTCCCTCTTCTAAGAATTTCCCAAACCTCACCATTATTCTTGATGAAATCTCAGCTAGAAGGTTTAGTTTTAATTAGATCACCCCCATGATAAAATTTTGAAAGATAATACTCACAAGAAGCCTCTGGTCTACGTTAGTAGAGCTGTAACTCGAAAGATTGAAGAGAAAGGTGAATTGACTTACCTCATCACTGCAACCCTTCGAGATACTTCCCATACTCGTGTTGACAGTACCTCGAAGGACACAAATTTGCTGGATGCTAATCATTAAATGTTGCTTCATTTAAGAGTTTGGCTTTGATATGTGTCGGTATGGAATGTAAGTCATTCCAAAATTTAATTCCTTCGATTTGATGGCTAAAGTTGGCGAATAAATTGACCAAGTAGTTTCCTTCCCGATATATATGAAGAACCTTAGTCTCCATGAATTCACTTAAAATAGCTTTGATATCCTCAATAATATCAACATAAGTTTAGTGGGGTATAGTTTTAGAATTTATCATATCGATAATGATTTTTGAGTCTCCTTCCAAAACTAACCTAGATATACCTTTGTCTTTTTCAACAAAGTTGTTAGTTTGATGACCCAACTTTTCCACAAAAGCACCTAAGAATATACCTTTAGAATCTCTTAGAATCCCACCCCCTCCCGCTTGACTTGGATTTCTTTTGGCCGATCCATCAAAGTTGATCTTGTACCAACCAGGGTCAACGGGGGCCCATTTAGTGTTCCTGTGATATTAGAGAGATCTCATTTAACCAATCTCTCCTGAATTCCCCAGGTATTAGTTATTTGTTCTTCAATGGCTGAAAGATTGAATCTTGGTTTCTGAATATTGGTCTCCTTCACATTCTCTAAGATGCTAATGTTGATCTTAACCGAAACATCTCCCAAGAAGTATTTTGGTTCCTGAAGATCTTGTTGTTTGGCTCCTTCCAAACCCCCCAACCCACATGAAGAAGAGTTTGTTTCCATAGTTCTTTAATCAAAGGATGCTTGAAAGGCGAAATCTAGCTTTCAGTAACTTGTTTGATCTCCTTATGCCAGACCTAGGGAATGTTTGTAATATCCCCTTTTTAGCCAGTGTCGGAGTTTGGTGGGTTAGCCTATTATCATTGGTTCCCCGTAGGCTAATGTGGTGATTAGGGGGCCCTTTGAGGGTGATTCAGGGTTATTCAGCTGGCCCTTTGGGTGTATATTTTAGTACTCTCCTTCTCAGTGCATTAGTTTATTTGTGGTTTGCTTTCTAGAGGTCTTTCAAGCTCATTTTATACACACTTACTATTTTTAGTAAGTCATTTGGACGTTTGGGTCCATACTATTTATGGAAAGTCATTTGGAGGTCATAAGGCACCACGGTTATATCCGGGAAGTTGGCAGGATCAGTTGTTGGTTTGATATTTGGTATTTAATGCAGTTTAATGATTTAATTTAATTAATTAAGTATAATCTAGCATTGACTTTGATATAATTAATTAAATTAAATATCTTTATGATTAAAAGGGTAATAAGGGGTCAAGTGTGCATTTAATATATTAATGTCATAAAGTATTTAATTATTATGCCAAATGGGGTGCCAACATATGGAGGTATAAGGATATTAAGTGACTTTATAATGATGTCAATGACAAATTATAAAGTAAGGTCACTTTTGAGGAGAAAAGTAAATTAAAAGAGGAATCAAATAAAGTATTACTTTTGAAAGGGAAAAGAAATATACAAGGAGGAAAAAGTGCAATGAGGATTCATTCTTGATATGTTATTTTGAAAGAAACTTTTCCTTGAGAGCTTGAGAGCTTTGGCTTGCAGGTTTGGTAAACCCTAGGACGAAAACCCTAGAGGTTTTGGTTATTTGGACAAAAACCCAGATCAGCCCACTTGGTGAATTCATCTCAAGATTCACAGTTGCTTTAAATTGTTTAGTATTTATGTTGATATTGCTAGTTCATCATTGTGGCAGCCATTGGAAGGGTTTGATATTGTTGATTTCTACATATGATGGCGGCTAGGGTTAATGGGTATTGAAGATTATTGCACATTCTTTCATGGCAGCCCATTAGCAGCATTTTGGTATCATGTTTGTGGCATTTTGACAGAATTTGTGGAGATTTTTGGCTTGCATGTTGGTAATTTGGTGTGCATGTTTGAGGAGTGATGGATTTTGAGGTTGTGTTGCAAATAATCCATCTGGGTATTTGAGTTTTGTAGATTTGAGCTATTGGGTGTTGCTGCAATTTTCAGTTCTAGCTAGAGTCTGACATGGGTGCTCATAGAAATCTGTTTTGGCATATGGGTATTGATGCAAAGTGGCTGCCATGAGGTTGGAATAACATGTGCACTTCTGGGTATTCTTCATTTCGTTGCATGATTGCAGAAATTATCAATCTCGACCTCTCTTGCATTGTAAGTGTCAACAATTTGGTATGTTACAGTCACCATTTTGCTTCTGATATTGTAACAACAGTCCATTGTATTTTGGCTGCCTTAGAATAGGTGTTTGTTGTAATTGGAATGATGAACAAATCTGAAATTTCTCTCAGTTAGGACTGATTCCGTTTTAACATCACTGTTATGATCATTTCAAGTTGAAATTAATATTGTCAATGCTACCTATGTCTATTTCGTTCTTTCATCAAGTTTTGCATGTGCTAGTACTTGTTCATGTTGAAGAAGATAAATTTGAAGGTGCAGAAATAAGTTTCAGATCTCAGACCTAGGTTTTCATTAAGAAATTGGCAAAAAATCATAAATTTGATTTACATTCCTATCAGAGTTCATAAATAATCAGAATATCCTTAGAAGGGATATTACAATGTTGAATTTAGGCAGGAAACTTTTTCTCACCTTCCCGACATCAAGACATTCAACAAGCAAGTGATTGATGGACTCTTCACTTTTTTTGCAGAGAATGCACCAGTTAGCAAGATGGAATCCCCTACTTTTTAAATTGTCTAAGGTCAGGATCTTTAGCTGGCAAACCGTCCACCAAAAGAACTAAATTTTAGGGATAGTTTTGTTGTCCCAAATAATGTTCCAATTGAAAGGAGGATCTCGATAGACAACCAACATATTGAATCCCAACTTCATAGTGTACTTGCTAGAAGAGTTAGCAGTCTAATTCAGGCTATCATTTTTGAATCTTCCTTGAAACTTGTGACAGGAGATGATTTTTAGAAGTTCTGTGACAACAAAGGTTTTTACCCTACCACATATGTTAGTAGAAAAGTTCCAGTTGGAACCTTCTAAGTTCCAATAATTTTTAACAAGGTCTCCAAACATTCTTTTCATATCATTTCTTAAAAGAGAACAGGTAGGGTGGTTTTCCAGAGGGGTAGGAAGAATCCAAGGGTCTTCCCAAAATCTCACTTGATCTCCTTTCACCACCTTCCATTTTATGGCTTTGAAAAGAACTTTACTTTTGACTATGTTGTTCTAGATGGTGGAACTAGTGGGAAGTTGCTATTTCTGAAGAAGAGAGTAATCCTCTTGATCGTTCAAATATTTTGCCTTCATGATGCTGGACCATTCATTGAAAGAGCTCATTAGTTTCTAGCCAATCTTGGCGAAAAACACCTTGTTCATCTCTCTAATTTTCTTGATACCAAGACCCCCAATAGTTTTAGGAGTACAAACCTTTTCGCATGCAATCAAGGAGTTTTTTTGCTTTTCCTCCATACCAGACCAGAGGAACCTATGTTGAATTTGCTCTATTTTCTTTGCTGAATTTCTAGGGATTTTGAACAGAGACGAGATAAACCGGGGTGCTTTGAAGAATTGCTTTGATCAGGAGGAGCTTCCTAGCATGACTAAGGAGGACACCTTTCCAAGTAGCCAGCTTTCTTTGGAATCTCTCTATGAGGTTATTCCAAGTAGCATTCAGATTTCTTCCTTGAGATAAGGGCATCCCTAGGTAAGTAGCAGGGAGTTGTTGAATGTTGTAGTTGAGGGTCTTAGCAATTCTCATTTGTAATCTTGCAGGGGTATTAAAAAAGAAGATACCACTCTTATCTAGGTTGATTTACTGGCCAAAAGCTTGGGCATAATTGTTTAGGATGCTTTTTCATTTCTTTGCTTCCACTATGGTGGCTTCTCCTAGCATGATTGTATCATCAACAAATTGTTGATGAGATATTGGACTGAGGGAGGTAGCAGACTTAAATACAACCTTTAGATTGTTTATTTTGAAAACATGTACCTTTCAAATGGGGTCCAAAGAAACATGAAACGATTGATATTGATAATGTGAAGATGATGCTGGTTAGTGCTTCCATTCTTCTGCATTCTAGACACTTTCTTGGAGACTCTAATTTCTTCTCTAGTGTCTATCTAGCAAAATTCACAAGATGTTCCCTTTCACAGTAGTAACATAATGCATACTTGGTTTGGTGGTTTATGGCGACCAAAAGTAGGACTCTGTACAACCTAAGGAAATCCCTGTTTTCATTATGCATACAATATTGAAGCAAATAACTTGCCTGACACACTTTCAGGTGCAGTGTTTATTAGTAGGTTGTCTAACTTCTTAAAACTTGCAAACAACAAGAAGATTTTAAAAGAGAAGGTGATGCTGGTTAGTGCTCCCATTCTCGTGCATTCTAGACACTAGCTCGGAGTTAGTCTGAATTCTTTTGGGGTGCTTATATAGCAAAGTGTACAGGATGTTCCCTTTAACATTAGCAACTGTAATGTGTCGTCCCTGTTGGTTCTTTTTTAAAATCTTTTTGTGTATTTTTTAAATTTTTTAAAGTGTTCTTTCAGACTAGAGAGAAGATGCAGAAGGGGTTTCAGTTTTCTTGCAATGTGTGTTGCCGGAACAATACAATATTCAACATATAATGAAAACCCATAAAATATATAACTGATATGAAAAAAATATTAAAGACCCAGTTCATAAAATGGCCAAATATCAATTACTATCACATACCCATGTTCAGATTTGCAACTTCATACATGTGTTGAGATTGGACCAGCAACTGGGTATTACAGATTTGCTCCAAAATCACCAAGAATGGTTTGTATTGAGCACGCAGGAGATTACAACTGCTATAGAAGCTCTAGACGCTTCAATATGAGCTGATAGGAAGCAATACATAGGAAAGAATGAGTCCCTACAGACCCATGTCACCTCCAACACATTTGGTACGACTTGGGCATGAAGCTCTCACTGCAAACTGACTGAAATGGATTTGAAATGCCACACAAATCTCTGCACTTATATTCTTTCTCCAAACACCTAGGGAAAAGCCTCAAAACAGTCCCACAAATCAGTAAAAACCCCCAATGAATGGTCTGACCAGGCTGCTGTGTAGTACGGTGAGCAATATAGTCCACAAATCCTCTTTAATCGCTGCTCAATCTCCACTAAAATCATTCACACAAAGAAGTATTTCACTGTCCTCAAAATCTGCTCAAGAAGAACTCGAATCTGCAAGAAAGTTTCATATTCTTCATCAAACCCTCAATATGTCAACTCCATTGAAGCCCATATGCAAACACTATGTGTATTTGCCATTCAAGCACCTTTGGACGATCTTTCACGCCTGTAGAATGTTGTTACTAGAGGGAGTTTTCGTTCCCAATAGCCTCTGGTTCGAATTCTCTCCAAACCCTTCTCAAGAAACCCTAGCAGAGCAAAAAGCCACAATATCATAAACATCAGGCATAACAAATGAGCTCCACTTTCCACCTTTTATTTCCTCTCCAAGAGGGGCGTTGGCTTTTGGGGAGAAATGTTTTGTTTTTAAATTATTTTATTCCCCTAGGGATGGGCGCCCACACCACAAGTGACACACTTTATATTTTACCTTTCGTAAAGTCACTTAACATTTTGTTAAAGTCTTGTCAAATAAATATTATATAACTTTGGACTTTAAAATAAATATCAAGATGATGTCGGAATACAATGATCTATAGCTCGCCGGAAAGGTCTCGACGAGACGAATCTATTCCAACTCTGAAACTCCCGAAACGACACCAACCTCGAACTTACTAAAAATAGTAAATCCATTACAAAATCCCCGGAATCAACTGATAATGCCAACTATATCATCAGAACCAGAACCGCTCTCCACCTAACTGAAAATCCATCCAAAGTCCGAACAACCATGGTTCCCTAACCAAACTGTTAGTCTACGGGAACCCAATGATAGACTAACACTGACTAGAAAGGGGACATTACAGCAACATAATGTGTATACATGGTTTATTGGTTTATGGCAACCAAAAGTAGGGATCCATACGACCCTTTAACATTAGCAACATAATGTATATACATGGTTTATTGGTTTATGGTAACCAAAAGTAGGGCTCCATACGACCCAAGGAAATTCTTATGTTTTTCATTCATACAATATTGAAACCAATTGCTTGTCTAACAAACTTTCAGGTGCAATATTTATTAGTAGAGGACTGTTTTGTCTAACTTCTTAAAGCTTGCAAAACACAGTTTTTGACAGTTTGTTGAGATGAACTCTTTTGGTATCAAAATGCTTTGGTTAGAATTTTTCATCATAGTATAATCAATACATAAAACTTAAAGCACTTAAACATTTTTTAACTATATTATCCAAAATGACAGGTACTATGGTGGATGGGTTGCACCAAAGATATTCTTTATGGGTTTTGCCGGTGTCATCAAGTTTGGGAGTGTCCGTATAGGTGGCCTTTCTGGCATTTTCAATGCACGTCATTATTATTCAGGCAAGTTCTGTTTGACTTTTATGCTGTGGTCCTGTGAGAGTTTCATGATTTTACCTGTAGCCTTGCATTTGCCTGTTTTTCATCTGATATTATGTGCAGGTTTTAATATTAGTGGAGTTTTTATTTACATGTGTGATTATATTAGTAGTGTTTTTGTGCACAATTATATTGGAAATTATAGCCATTGCATCTAACTTTCTGCATTAAATACGAGCTCTTCTTGTTATATGTATTCTTATGCAGTGTAATTATATTTGTCACAGTGTTTTCATAATGGCTGAATGAAAGCAATCTTTTCGTATTGTTATCATTCTCTTTGATGCTGCTCAGGCTGGCAACATGGCAGTTTACTGATACTTTAGTTATTAACAGGTCATTATGAAAGGGCACCTTACAATGATAGTGATATCAGGTCTATATATCACGTACGTGAATATGATGTTCACAAACTTAAGCAGGTCGAGGAGCCTCTGGACATTTTTATTTCACACGATTGGCCTCGTGGTATAACTGATTTTGGAAACTCGAAGCAACTGCTTCGTCATAAGCCTTTTTTTAAATCTGAGGTACTATTATTTGATCTGTAAGATATTTTGGGATCACCATTTTTGCATAAAGGGAAAGGAAACAGACAATTGAGGTTTTTCTGTTAGTGCACAAGTTTCAAAATGGCCTATTGCACTCTGAAATATGGTTGTAGATGTGTTTCAGAACTATGGTTTCCTTAATGAACTGACCTATAGGAACTTTTCAGTGTAACCTGAAATTGCCTGTTTTTATGTTATTTGAGCTTTTATTTAAAAAAAGAATGCTGTAACAACGATTCCTAAAGCACATACATTTTATAATTTATAATACTCTTTGTTTCCTTGTGGTGGAAGTGTTTCTGCCATTCTAATTTCAAGAGGAATACTTTTGAAGCATAGAATATCTTTAAAAGAAAAACTGTTGAGATCGAGAATAAATGTTCACTCTTGTTCTATTTTAAAGATAAAGCGGGGCACTCTTGGAAGTATGGCCGCTGAGGAACTTTTGAAAAAGCTAAAACCTTCATATTGGTTCTCTGCACACCTGCACACCAAGTTTGCAGCTCTTGTTCAACATGGGGAGAATGGACCTGTCACAAAGTTCCTTGCACTGGATAAGTGTCTTCCAGGGCGCAATTTTTTGCAGGTTCTAATGTGCATATATGATTACTATACAATTGAGATACTTCTTGCCCTCCAGACATTTTTCTTATTCTTTCCTTTCTGTTGCTGAATCAGGTTATAGAAATCAAATCCGATGCAGGTCCGCATGAGATCCATTATGACGAAGAATGGCTTGCAATCACACGAGCATACAATCCTGTTTTGCCTTTGAGCAGAAAACCTGCACAGTTAATGTAGGAATCTATAACGAGGATTCAGATATAGAAATAAGCTCTTTTGAGTAAGGCTCTTTTCATAGTTATGTGAGACTGCTCTGTTCTTTTTCTAGACTTGTCTAATACATGTTTTTGTTTTATTACTTCTGGTTGGAGGCAGGGCAGAAGTTCCAGATCTGAAAGGCCATCGCCAATGGGTCCGGAGGCATTTGGAAGAAGTCCATATGAAGCCCTTTGATTTCAGACCAACTGTCCCAGCATATGATCCTAGTCAAAGACAGATAATCAGTGTTGGTACATTGCATGGCCCATTGTTTAGTTCTGTAGGTTTTTCTTGTTATAATTTAATAGCCATTCATAACTCCGGGATCTGAATTACCTTTTGTTCTCTAGATCTTGGACATAAATTTAGATTGTAATGATCGTAGTAAGGTAAATTGGTGGATTTCCTTTGTGAATTTGTAGCATATTTACTAGAGGTTGAAGAATTTCGTTGGCATAAAGTATTATTTAGTACTCCCTGGACCCTTGTTGATGCGTGGAAATGACAATATCAACTATAATGTGTATTTATGTCTTCCTAGGAGATCTAAAGTATGCACCCTTGTTTGTTCTTTTCTGTTATGGACATGACTTATTTGAATGTAAATTAAATTAAAATATTCAAAATTTTTGTATTAGAATAAATAATTTAATCAAGAAGTTACTAATACCCATAAAAAGGTCAGATGAACATGCAAAATACCTTTGTCAGAGCAGATTTTAATGTCTACGAATTACAATCAATTTGGTGCTGCAAATAGTCATTTCTGGTACAACAGGTTTATGCTATAAATCTGGTCAAGGATCAATACAGATGGTCAATGCATAAAGGAAATATCTTTATTCCTTGTTAACACAATCAAAATTAACAATTACGACAATCAGAACAACTTGAAATCAGCCTCACCATAAAATTCAAGAGTAAGAAGCCTGTTCAATGTTAGGGCAGTATCAACTTGCAAGTTCTGTCCTTTTTTTGCCTCTTCCTTAGGATCTATGGTAGGGACTTGTAGAAATGAAATCGACTAAGGGATGGCAAATATGCCATCCATTTTGACAGAACTATAGTCATTAATCTCAAGTCAAGCATGACATTATCATATGGGTTGACCAAATCAGCCTCAGGTTAATTAATAATTTGAACTTAAGTCTGTAGATTGTGCAGCATAATCAGGTTGGTTAGGAGAGAAAAGGGGTGATTAATCTGACCAAGTTTGACCAGCCTCATTATCCTTTACTTTTTGATGTTATTGAAGTTAATAATTGTGATGATATGTAATTATGGTGTCATAATGATGTAATATTTGACAATTTCATACTCTACCTCTATGTGTTGACTCAAATATGCTTCCTAGTTGTTGTCTTGAGACTGCCTCCATTATCTTGAAAATGTGCCAAAAGTTATCATCATGAAGTGAAGGCCTAGTTTAGGTCATAACATGCTTGCATCTTGAACCTCTTATTTGGACAATCTGCCATCTGCATCCTCTTCCTATGTTGGATTTGGCTTGAGATGTCCTTATCAATTAGTGACAATTTTGCTTCCTTCATACAACTCTTCTTTATTTGACTTCTTGTTTGCATTGAGTATAAATGTAATGTTCCTTGCAAAACCGTTAGCCAAAAATCTCCAGAAAATTTTCAAATCTTACAATCAACAGAAATCCAAGTTTTTTGATCACCCAAATCCCATTGTGGGCAAGGTGAGAGCATACAATTGGGTTGTGGACACAGGAAAGTAATCAACTAACCGGTTGCAGCGACCAGCATACAGAATCAACATCAAACTGGTGGATACAATTATTACACTGGAGCAAAGACCAGCTACAATCAACGCCCAACTGACGGATATATAAAATGCACAACTACAGATCAAGTCTAGCCAAATTGGCTGACAACAGGTCGATCTAGATCAACGCCAACAATGGCGGATAATGAAAGTAAACTTTTGGCAGCTATGCCTTCCAATGATTATACAATGCAAATACAGAAATAACAAATATTCCGGCGGATAACCTTCCGCAATATTACAAATGTAATCCCCTTCAAGCTTAAGAATGTTTTTGGCGGTAAACCGCACAAAAGCTTACAAATTAATATCATCTGGAACTTTTCTGGATAATTTCCAGATCTAATACTAAATTCCTTCTTGCAATGAAATGTCCAAAAATCAAATTTGGAACAGCAATTTGAATGTATAATAAACAAAGATAAATCTGCTGATTAATACCAATATACCTTTCCTTGTTGCTGATGTACAGTCCCTTGAAGATGCATTAATGAAGACGGATGTGGAAACACCTTGGAGTCACCTCAAATCACCCCTAAATGAGGCGGCTGAGTCTAAGAATAAAATTCAGATTTAAAGCAAGCTTCAACAAGCTTTCAAAAGGAAGTGCTTGATTCCCATTTTGGTATGGCACCTTTTTTTCTTGCTATGACTTCAGGCAAACAAAATAGTAAGTATTAAAACCTTCCAAAATATTCAACGCAGCTTATTGAATGTTCATTGACTAGTGGTAAGAGGCAGCCAGCTTGGTAAATATGCTCCAAATAATATTAAGTCAGCTTCATAACATAGGATATGGCTGGCTGAAATGGTACGGCCAGCTAAGGGGAGTTTCCTCCTTCACAAAACACTCACAAATTCATCAATATTAATAATATCTAAAACACTAACAGCTGCGCACACTCTCAAAGATATATAAATACTCACATGTTTGGAAACTCACACACTCACAAATATTATTTTTGTATTTTCTGGAAATATCACACACACAATTCTTTTGTATTTTCTGGAATATAAAATCACACCAACAAAATAAAAATCTCACACCAACCAAATACTGGAAATACAATAAAGGTTCAGCTCATTGGAAATCTCTGAATGAAATTTCACTATCAGGAATGGAGGGGTTTCATCTTCAATCCCATATGCCTTTAGGGTTTTCGTCCTTTGGGCGAAGTTGGGAACAAAGCTCAAATTCAGATAATAAAAGTTGTAGAAGAGATGGAATCCCTTCAATGAGCCCCCATCCTCCTTATATAGGCTCAGGAGGGAAATAAAATATTATTTTTTACTTTTTGCCCGAAAACCTAAGTTTAATTTACGTTTTGTAATTTCCCACCCATCTAAAGAGAAATAACTTAATATTACAAAAGGCTTTATTCGTTCCATTTAGGCAGTCTAAAAATAATGATAAAGTGACCTTTTTACAAAGTTATGAAAATTAATATAAAGGCCGACTTTAATTATTATTTTAATTTTTTTCCTGCTCCCACACTAAACCATGGAAAATACCAAAATGGCTAATTAAATTATTTCCATGAAATCTACTAGCTAAAATAAAGCAGGAAATACGAAACCTCCGAAAATAAAGCTCTCCAAGGTTTGTGGACTTCTCCAAGAATCTTGGAATGCTCCAAATATGTTGGAATTTGTGCGAACGAAAATGAGACATGATAATAAACTTGCACCCTCCCTCGCATAATTCATTGGCTTGTGGGGCACGCACACACGCACACACACACATATATAATATAATATAATACATTTTGTCCCTAGGAGGTCGTCCCTCTTCATTGGGAGTATGTAATGGGTTTTATAGAAGACGACTTATATATACATATAGAGATTCGTGCACACACACACACATATAATGTAATACATTTTCTCCCTAGGAGGTTGTCCCTCTTCATTGGGAGTATGTAATGGGTTCTATAAAAGACCACCTATATATACATATACAAATGCACATACATACATACATATTTATACATATACATATACATATACATACTTATACATATACATATACATACATATTTGCCCTTGGTTGCAAGCTTCTTGTTGCTGGAATTCAACCTTTGCAAGTTGGAGCTCCAGCCCTTCAGGAAGATTTACCATGGAGTAGGGTGCATTGTAAACATGGATCTGATATGTATTTATTAGCAAACACTCAAAATTTCCATTCATACCAAGTCTTGTGTAGGATGTTTCCTTCTTGTTAGCTTGTTGTTGCCCACTATGTTACTGTAATGTCCTCTTTCTAATGGAAACACTTAAACCTGAATCTGCATTCAAAGTGATTCTCAAAGAGACATTAGAAACATTATAGATCAATAAATTTCAATGATGAGATCAAATAAGATTAATGATAATATAATTATATCATTCCTTGTTAAAGGATTATTCATTTCATGATTGTCACTCACTATTGATGACTATTCTATAATACATTCCATAATTCAAAATCCATATCTTCCCTCTTATTCTTCATCAAGGAACTAGGCTTTACATGTCCGGGGCGCGTGGAAACCATCTCAGATCCAGCCTTGGGGAAACTATGTCCCAGCCTTGGGGCCTATACACGGATGGAATTACTCTGCGTCTCCCCACAATACCTATTATTCCTTTAAGGATGAAGTGATAGACGTTACCAGAAATATGATCTTGTATTCTAATATTCCCTTGTACTATTAGGGCGGATATTAAACATAATTCAAGATCCATATCTTCCCCTCTTGTTATTCATCAAGGGACTAGGCTTTAGGGCGCGTGGAAACCATCTCAGACCCAGCCTTGGGGAAACTATGTCCCAGCCTTGGGGCCTATACACGGATGGAATTACTCTGCCTCTCCCCACAATACCTATCATCCCTTTAGAGATGAAGTAATAGAGGTGATTGGAAATATGATCTCTTGTGCTAATACCCCCTTGTACTATAGATGGAATTTGTAAGAACCCTCTCTAGGCGGATTCTAACCAAACCACTTCTCTGCCCTTGTTTGAATACTTGGGTTTACAAATTGTTGTACCCAACCAAAATTTTTGCTTCATTAAGGCATTTTGAACAAGTCTAGAAAATTTTTCGTCAAAAAGTCAAAAAAAAATTTTTCTAAAAATAGAAATTTCTATTTTTAAAAATTTCTAAAAATAGACGTCAAATTAGGTTTTCTGGGTTTCTCGAGTTATGGATGTTGGCAAAACTTTCTAAAAATAGAATCTCCGACTCAGGTGTCACGCTTGATTCTCATGGGTCGATTTTGCTTCACGATCAACGCGGTCCAGACGGAATCTTCAAATGATTAAGTTTTCTCTACTGGGTCATTTCTGTTTTTTCAGAAGGCGAAGCATGAGCTCGAAGTCATCAACAAAGAAAGTTCATTTGCCAGAGCTCATCGACAAGTTTTCAACACTATTCCAACGACGCAGAACCGACGAACAGTCGTCGACTTGACGATGCACGCAAAACGATGCAAGATGGATCCAAGGTGGAATGAGAGGTTGGAAAATCATAAATTTGACTAAGTGTTGAGAAACCAGGTACCCCAGGTGACTTGGGGCGCCCAACCTTTCAAGTGTTAGATTTTTTTCACGTTTTTTGAGAAACGTCGAAAATGCTTTTGTCAGCCCTTTCCATGTTGGTCAAACTTGGTCAAAAGTCAGTCAAAGCCGGGATTTCATCACAGATATGTTCAGACTGCTCAGATCACCTTCCATCCTACCTCGACAGTCGTCAGAACGACCGAAATCAAAGATTGAACAGGACTTGTGGGCACGAAAATTGAGAAAAGGTACAAAAAGTGAGTTTTTCAGAAAATTTTCTAAGGCATGGAAGGATAGGCGCCCCAGGTGACTTGGGGTGCCCAAACTCACCAGAGTTGGAATATTTTTGAAGTTTTTCTCGAAAAACGTGAATCTCCTTCCGTCAGCCCGGTCCAGTTCAGAGTTGATTAGTTTGGCACGTTTTTTGAGGCAGACAGAGAGTACAATCAGCTCAGTTTTCATTAGGCTTGCCTATTTGCCAAATCATCAGACTCAGTTTTATCCCAATTGACAGAAATCGATAGCCAAACAGGGGTCCTCCGCCATCGGAACGCGCACGCAAGTCGAGAAACTGAAGAAGTTGCAATTTTCAGAAAAATGGCTAAGTCTGGTGAAACCAAGCGCCCCAGGTGACTTGGGGCACCCAACTTGAGCAGAGATAGAATTTTTCTTGATTTACAGTGTTTTCTGACATGCTTTGTTACCAATCTTCGCCCGTTGGCAGTTTTCGGGAGGTCAAACTTGGTCAAACGATGTCAGATCGTCAGTTGGAGGCAAGGGATGGAATCTCAGTTGATAGGTCTCCAAAATGTCAGGATCAGTTAGCTTTTTCAGTCAATGGTGACATTTTTCCGCCTTGTTGAAATCGGAGACAGGCCATATTTAAGTCAAAGCGAGTGTTGAAGTGTCGAAAACAAAGTAAAATTTGCTAGCACTTCTTTCAACTCGTGTGTTCGATGACATCATCAAAAGAAGATATTTTTCGTCATCCTATACATGAAGCCATAGGCAGCTACAAAATAGGGATTCTTCCTATTCGAAGACATCCACTTGGATTTGTGCTTTAAAAGTTGCTTTCTTCATGGATGAGGTCCAAGTTTAATTCTCACACAAATAAAGCTGCTTTTTCGCCTTAAAGATTTCTAAAGAAAAGCATTTGGCTTCTTTATTTCATTATCTTTTGCAGGTTGCATTCAGAGGAAAGATTTTTATTTTTCTTTCAACGAAGATTCGAAGACCCAAACGAAGTGCTTTTTCAGCGTTCTTCATAGTTTCGGGTTGAGGAAGCAGAGAGGCTCGCTTTTCAGGGTCCTTGTTTCAAGGGGATCGTTTTTCAGAAATCCGACTAGAGCTTTTTCAGTTTTCGTCGAGATGGGTCCATCCAGAATATCATCCTCTTGAAGATTGGAGTTTTGCTTTTTTTTCGGGAATCTGCTTTTTTCCTGCTTTTTCGGGCAAATCTCCGCTTTTTCGAAATCCGACAATCTGGGTTGCTTCGAAACAAAATTCTCTACAAAACCCATGTGCCAACTTTTTGCTCACACTTTGCTTTTTTCTAAAAATCAGCAAGTAATTTTCAGCCATTTGTCCAAGATTTTTCCAACATAGGCGTGTTCACAGTCGATTTTCAAAACTTCCAATATGCAGTACTCTCCAACACAAATCAGGCCCAAAACGACATTGGTTCACGATTACCTGAGAACTTGTGAAACAGACTTGCACGAAGTACTAGTAATCAATTTACATTCTTTGGAGGATGCAAGAAATAATGCTATCAGGAATCTAGGACACTCCGGTTTGCTTGCAGCAGCATCCTTTCCTATCACAGTGCAAAGTATCGAGTTTGTGATTGCTTGCATGACGCATTACAATTCGGTCACAAGAGAAATCCAGTCAAGACATGGACGTGTGCTCTGCAGCCTGAGGCCAAACGACATAGAGAAGGGTTTTACAATCCCTGTTTGGAGAGAAAACTTGACTGTTTCACTTGAAGAATGCAAGAGGGTTTGGAACAATGATAAGGAAAAATACCGGAAAAAGATTGGTCAGAGGTGGTTAAAAGAGAAGCAGAATGTCATGCCAAAAAACGTTGGACGTGGAGAGTTCAAGGAGGAACAGGCAATAATGATAACTCTGCTAAGTCGGATCACGGGTCAAGCAGATGCAAACAAGTTCTAGCCTTGGATGTTTTATATCATGTCCCAGATTGTTGATGGAACCAAATTCTATAACTGGTCGGCACTCATCAGTGATAGTCTCCACCAACAAATAATTGATTTTCAAAGGGTTCATGAATTCCACATGATATCATACCTTGTGTATTTGATGGGTTTTCAGGGTCAATTCGGAGGTTTGAATGTTGTTGGAACTCTGGGTACTCAGCATGTTTATCATCATTTCCCGCAGTTAGAAATCTCTCAAGCTGAACAACATTACAGGCGGGTGAATGATGCATTCTTGATGCATGTAGTGTGAGATATGGACAACGAGTTGCATATACGGTTTTCAGCAGATGCTAGAATAGCAATGGCAGAATGGGCTGATTGGTTTATCCAATTTCCTACTTTTTCCTACATCAGAGTATATGGCTTCTCTGGAGAGCCAGCCATGTTGCCGAGATATCCTACAGATGAAATTGCCTTTATGGAATTTTTGAGGCAAGCCTATGAAGTTCATACATTTTTGTGTAGCAGACGCAAGACAACTTTCAATTTTCCACTTGGGATGAGGATTTACAGATGCAGATCTGGAGCAGATGCCAAGGCAATCGGTAATGAATCATCCAGATATGGTCTTAAGTTTTTTGACAGAAGGTCTTCATATGATCCTCGTGGTGTTTTTGCATTACATCTTGGTCAGAATTGTACGCACAAGTTTGCAGTTGAAGACTTCTGGGCTAATTGTGCTGATGAGTTTGAAGTGCGAGAACGCAGTTACAGCAGGTTCACTCTTCAGCAAATGTCTGATATCCTATTAGAAGACATAGAGGGTTTGACAGAGAGTGGTGAAGTTCTACTTCCCACGTATTTCAGAGACCAAATTGAGCAACAACCGTTGACACCAGTTAATTGGTCAATTAAAGAGAGCACTTCCATTGAAGAAAGAACAAGTCGAGTGGTTAAAAACAGTTTGATATTCTTGAAGACTAAGTCGAAGGATGATATTCCGTTAGCAGAGCCGCCAGTTGTGCAACCATCTGAGCCTTCCACTTCCAAGCCAAAACAAAGGGTAAAAGCTATGAGTGTTCTCCCAGAAGGAACAAAAATGGCTAGGTTAAAGAGGAAAATACTCATGTCCAGTAGGAACAACCACTAGTTGAATCAGAAGTTCCTGTTGAACCAACGCTGCATGTTGAAGAGTTAGCTCCAGATCATGTCTCTCCACCTTCTTCATCGATCACTTCTCCTATTCACATAGATTCAGAGCCAGATTCGCCGGTTTGCAACTCTAATGCACACATTGATTCATCAGGAGCTGATGAGGTTAGAACCGAGTTTCAAAGAGATGAAAGCTCAATCTGGCTTGAAAACATTCTGGGAAGGTAGAGGAGAAAGCCCTCATATCAGCTGGATTTGACAGAGCTTAAAAGTGTCTACCAAGACACACCAGATAAGAAGCTGAAGAAGCAGGTTCGCATTGAGAAGAATGCAGATGGAGAAATAATCCTTGAAATTGCAACGCCGCCAGAAAATAGAAGTGCTAATGATGTCGAGGTTGATGACTTCATAGTTGTCAAAGCTAACCTTGGCAGAAGCACCCGCCATATAGATGTAAATCTCTTCGAGGTTGCAGCGGATAATTTGAAGGAAAGGGTGTTGAAAGATGGAGAAGACAAGGCAACTCTCAAAGCTGAAGTCAGACAGCTGCGGCAGTACATTTCCAACCTTTTCCATGGTGCATCACAAACTTATTTACTGCTTCCACCAAATCTAGAATCACTAGCTGATCAGCGGCATTTCAGTCAGTTGGTTCTCTATGGGAGGCATATGAACAGTTGGGTGGAAGAATTTGTGACTAAAGGGAGAGTTGTACTTTCAGAGCTGTCAATTAAAGTACAACGCACATGATTTACGCCAAGGCATACAGAGATTGCAGCAGACCATGGCAGAAATAGACCGGTGTTCGAGATCATTATCTTTGACTTGAAGATTGCATTTGATTATGTGGATTCAGCTGAAGATAAGAAGACGGTTTCTACTTGGAAGGCGCAATACCTTTTCACAGTAAAAACTTATGACAGTATGATTTCAGAGTTGACAGAATGGAAAGAAAAGGTAGTCAACATCCTCAAGTTCGTCAGATCTTTTGTTTCTCAGATCCCGTGTTCGTATAAAAGAGAAGATGGTATCCTGTATGATCTCAGTGAAGTGCAAGCAGAGTTCCAGACTCTCGTCCGCAGTAATTTCAATGATGATATCAGTGCCGGCAAGATGAGTCGTTTTGCCGCAATGACAGTGAAATTTGACAAGGCTGTGGGTGAAGTTCATGAATTTCTTCAGATGGTTGCCAACGGCAAATAAATGTTAGAAAATCAGAATATCATTCTAGAGAGTATCAGTGTTCCTGGCAGAGATGCAATCACTCGCTTTTTAGAAGATATTGTTTCCCAGAATATCAACGGATGACATCACCAAAAAGCAAGAATGTTGATGAGGATACATTTCAAAAGAAAGCAACTTTAAAATGGATGCGTTTTGTTTTAAAGCATTTGCTTTCAACCTAAGCTCATCCATTATATATTTAGAAAGAAATCACTTTGTGATAGTTGGAATCTTCTTTGCTTTAAAGCATTTGTTTCTTGTATCTTTGTCTTAGAATAGTAATAAAGCTTGCGAGTTGGCAAGTTAGGGTTAATCAAGGAGATTTTAGGGTTCCCTACTCCTTTGATTTTAGTGTAAATAAGGGCATCCTTGCCCATTGTATGTAATGGTAATTGTGATAGCAAATTTGCTGTGCCTTTTTCTAGCTTGCAAATCTTGATATTCCAAGTGTCTGTTCATTTTGTGTAATCTGTTCTCTGGTGTTTGATCGCTTGCTGTATGCCTACCTTTTGCTGCAGCATTGCTGTCCTGGAGTTGTGCCAACTTTGTGATATTGAATAGAAGTCTCATGCCTATTTTGCTCTGATAATCTATCTCGGTTCATCAAGTTTTCGTCGTCATATGTGTAGCTTTTGTAGCTTTCGTTTCAGCTTCCATCATTAAAGTACTATAAGTCTTGTGGTGTTAATCTGGAAGAAAATTGCTTAAGTTTTTGTGTTAACAATCATTCCTTGTTCACTTTTAATTTTTTTTGCTCTGAATTTACTCAGGGGATTAAAAGCGTCATTAGTCTTTGCTTAGTTGTAGTAGAAGTTTTATAAAAGGAAAAAACCTCTTCTATAGCGTTTAGAGTTTTATAACCTTGTGCTCGTAGCTGAGAATCAAAAAGAAGATAGGCGAAGTTTCATTTAATTTATCTTTTCAACCAACATCAGCAAGAAAGGGAACTCCCCCTTCCAATAGGAGAGCAGTTTATCTGTGCATAGCTGTCCGTTTCCAAATCGCATTCCAGAGGTGCGAATTGAAACGCCAACACAAATCAATGTTTGTTTTGATATTTTCATAGAACTTGCCAGGTAAGAAGTGCATTAAATAAATATATACCAATCCAAGCAAATATATAATGCCAAAGATACTGTAATATGATGTAATGATATTCTATTATTTATTTAAAACTTTACAATGTTCATACCCAGAATGAAAGGCATGAGATGTAACAAATTCTGGAAATGAATGTATAGCTGTAGCTATAGATGAATTCTGGAAATTAATTGCAGCAATCCTGGTAAAGAATTGATCTGCTGCAAGGATGCACTTCTCCACATCAAAACCCAGGCACAATGCCTTCCAATAACTGGGTGTCCAAGTTGATGAGGAATCTTGTTCAAGAATAGTGGCGTTTCAACCTCTAGGCTACACGCCAAGCAACCAACAGTGACATGTGGCCTCTAATAATGCAGGTACAGCTGTGTATGAATGTCAAATCTGATATAAAGTGCAGCCATGAGCTCTCTCAATAATTATCCCTCAGACATGACATGAAAACGTTGTGTATCTTTCAGCTAAAATGCAAAATTATTGTAGTGTGTTACTATTCATGTGTTACTGTAGCAGCAATTAAATATTTAAAATCTAGTGTAGAAGGGCTACAACTGATTTTCCTTAGGTCTGCAACTAGATATACCTTCAATCTGCTTCAAGCCCTATGTAAATCTTTCACCTGTAAGCTAAGATAGAACTCTTGAATGAAGTCCTCCACAAGCAATAATATCAGCTGGTATTGCACAGCCTCAGAATTGCATAGACATTAAAGAGTTTTCGTTCTCCAATGGCTGAAGATGACTGAAACCCTTGGTCTCAAGCTCAAATCCCAAGATCACCAAATAGCAAAGACAAATGATCATTCAATAATGAATCTATTTGCTTTTTGATGCCCTTTTATAACTTCTTCAAATGAAGTGTATTTAATTTGCCTTTGAAGTCCACTTTTAGGTTTTTAATAAATACTTTATAATATAACTTCACTTGAGCTCTTTAATCCATGACTTAATTATTTGACTTTAATATCATTAAATGACTCCATTTTAATAAAGTCAAATAAGTCATTATTATATGCACCTTTAAAGAAAATAATTATAACCCCCTTATAACATAAGGTCTATTAACCACATGATGTCTTTTTAATAATAATAAATTATTATTAAAGATTACCTTTAATAATAATTAAAAATCACTTATCTCCATAATTAGACATCATTTCTCAATTCTGTCTGAACCTGGGGTTTCACCATGGTACCCTCTGTGCATCCAATCGCCTTACTAAAAATAGCAGGGGTCCCTCTTACAACCACAGTCTTACTATAAATGGTAAATCCCTCATTACCTAATCAAACCAATTGAGTAAGGGATCGACACTGCAATCAAGACCTGTCCAGGTGCCCTGCTATATATAGAAACACTAACTGTCCTGAAATGGTGACTTACTATAAATAGTAAGTGTGTATAACTGAGTCTAGAAACATCAAACGAAGGCCCAACTTGAACCAAACTGAGCTCCGGAGAAGGAAACACCCTGATAACTGCCAAACGGGACCCTCTAAACAACTCCATTAGCCTACGAGGGTTAGATAATAGGTTAATCTAACAAACTTTGATGCTCTCGAAATTGGGGACATTACAGAATTATCCAGAATTTTATTATTTATCATCATAATGCATGGACAGAGACATTTATGTCTTAAATTGGAATACCCTTATATGGTATCCTTGTTCTTATATTATTGTTTAGGTCTGAATATTGATATTAGTTCAATTATGAATAGAGAATATATTTCTAAATGCTTGCTCATAATATAATATGTACATCTGATCATGTAATAATTATCATATGCAATATCATATTATCCATAATCTACATAGTTGATGTGCATACAAATCATACAAATCTACATCATACCTGATTGGATCTGCAGATTACCTTTGATCAGTCCCTTGTTTGATATCCATCTTGTATATTTCCTTATCTTTCTCTTACACCGATTTGCTGCTGTCTTATTTCTTTCAATGTTTCTGCCTTTGCAGATCTGAATGTGTATTTTTGATACTCCTTATGTTTATTGCAGATTAGAATTATATATTGGAACTATTATCCTCCTTTCTAGTTTGATCCATACTATTTAATCTGATTTAATATCTTCTCCCACTTTGGAGAAGAGGTGCGAGTGCATATGGGGAGTCATTCCTTTTCAAAAAGACATCTTTTTGTTAACATTCCTTAATTGCCATATGAACCTCAATCGCTTCCTTTAACCGCTGCTTTGTATTATCTCTTCTTTCACTAACACAATCACTGTTTTTTCTTTAATATAAATCGCATTTTGTATCATTTATCATCTTATGATTAATATGAAATGGTAGACGCTACATTCTTTGATTGCTCCCCTTGTCTTTTATAAACCTTTCTATATTCTTAATCACCCACACTTTAGTATTTTTGATAACTCTTATTAAGATGATTGCTCACCTCATACACGTCATTAACTAAGACTATTTCGTAAGTGGATATGATCTGACATATCGTTGCTGGTCATTTTCATTTCATTGAATCTTGTCTTTGTCTTGCAGTGACCATACTAAGGGTCGGTCTACATGATGACCAATATATATATATATAAATTTATATTTATGCTTATAATAATTAAATGCTTATATTTATATTGTATTTGTATGTTCGCTGCATTATTTTAGTCACTGCGGCATACCATAATCGCTACCATATGTAAAACTATAATCACTCTTTATAATATATGCTTTGATTTGCTTCTTTCTATCTTATGATACATAAATTTTAAATATTTATATTTATTGATATTTATTCTATAATATTTAATTCATAATATTCAATTTATATAACTATATTAATAATATAATATTATATATTATATCATATCATTAATGCTACTTATTCTGATTTATAATTATAATGTTATTAATAATAAAATTGCAATTATCTATATTTATCTTTTTGAAATTTATTGTATTTCAAGGAAGCAACTTCACCGTTTATTGCGATGTTTAGATCTCAATTTTAAACAAATGCCTTAATATTGGGACATCACAGTTACCCCAAGTTTGTGGGATGGGGACGAGGGGACGTGTTTTAGGCACGGGGACGATAGGGGATGACTATTAAAAAAAGAAGGAAAATTTAAAAAATATAGAAAATTTCAAATAGTCATATGATAGCATTGATAAGACAATCATCATATACATCATAGAACCTTAACACATAATATTAAAGTTCAATTGAGATTTCATATGTTTAATCACTTAAACTTAGTCATTCTTTCAGATGAGCATTATTTGAGTGATAATGCTTTTGGAATTTGAGCATTATTTGTAACTCTCTCTATAACAAGACCTAGTCTATGATTAAACTAGTGGTATTTTCTTCAAGACATTGCAATGGGTCCTATGTAATGTCCCCCTTTTTGGGGTCTCTAGCAGTGCAGTTGTTGTTGACCTTTAGGGTCTGTGTCATCTTGCTCAGAGGGGTAAGTTGATATTACCAGTGAGCTCTGATGATTTAGAGGAGTCATATGATGCTCTCAGAAGTTATTTCCGGCTTTTGGTTTGGGCTCCAAGATTCTTGGAGAGGGCGTCCATTTATGGAAAGTCGCCTAGTTGGCTCCGTCCATTATTCTTCATCGAGATCACTCCAGTGCAGCCAGATTTTGATTTTGATGCATTTCAGCAGTTTCCGCAAAATGAGTATATTAATGGCTTTTTTTAGTTATTTTACTAGGGTTGCTAAAATATTATTTATAATATTTTAAAAGCACCTTAGTGTTATAGCTCATCGGAACCGGGATGAAATGTTTTAAATCATGGATGCATTAAACAGGGACCTTGTGTGTCAAATTATCATTATTTTATTTAAAAGGTCATTTTCAGAGCTGAAATGGAGTTCAATTAAAAAAAGTGACTATAACATGATGTTATAAAAGTGATTTAACTTTATGATGTTATAGGTCGTAATTTAAAGTTGTGTGCTAGGATATGCCCCCCCTTCATGAGGACTCATGGGACTTAATGAAATAAAATAAAATCAATAAAATAATTCCCTCATGGGTGTCGGAAGTCAAGAAATAAAAAGGGGAAATGAGACTTCATTTGCATCTATTGACTTTGCACAAAAAAAAGAGACATTGTTGTGAAGCTTGAAGCTTGGCTTTCTTGCTGATCTAGGGTTTTGCTGAGACGAAATCCTCTGTAGAATCACTCGCTTTGTGTTTGTAAGACAACACCAGGCGGGTTGTGGGAAGTCTCATCGGGGGCTTCACATTGAGCTTAATTTTATGCATTTTGGTGAAGATTTCATGAAGATACCATTCAGATTTTGGGTGATCAGACCAATACAAATATTACAGAGGCAAATTTGATGAGTTTGTGGCATATTGTGAAGATTGGGTTTCCTTACTTGCTGGTCATACTCCTTCAGCAGAGCCGTATCATGCTTTTGTGGTTCGTGGAAGGTGTTTAGTGCAGTTTTCAACCTTCATATTGGGCTGCCAACACATATATCAGCATTAACAAGGTCTGTTTGCATTTCTACAACAGTTTGGAGGAGATTATAGTTGGCATTTGCTGTGACAACCCTCACAACAGGCCGTACAGCTGCAGCAGAGGTGTGTGGGGATTCTTGGGAGTGAAAGCTCCAAATTTGTACCTCTTATCACTTGCTTTGGAGGTGTTTTGGGCCTGGTCATTGATCTATAACATCATATTGAAGGATTTCTTAAAGAATAGAGCATTCGGAGCATATTTCATATCAAACCCTTGCTGGTCCATGTATATCAGAAATTCCAAAGTGAAGAAAATGATATGGGTATGTCACTATAATTCATTGAGTGATTTTATGAACTAGGTCTTCGATACTTTGTGCATATCTATTGTAGTTTTTTTGGGTTTTCGTTGCATGCTTTGTTTTCATTGTAAACTTGCCTATCTAGCTGGTTCACATATAGCAGAAAATTCCAAAGTGAAGAAAATGATATGGGTATGTAACTATAATTCATTTTGAGCAATATTATGAACTGGGTCTTTGATACTTTGTGCATATCTATTGTAGTTTTTCTGAGTTTTCGTTACATGCTTGTATTTCATTGTTAAACTGCAAATATCACATGCAAAGACCATACACAAACCCTATAAACAATCAGCAGTGAGAAACGAAAAAAAAATTGGGCATAAAAACCTACAAGGACGGTGGCCATTACATCCTAAGGCCTGTCAATGATGACGACACATTGTTAAACAGTAAAACAACTCAAGATAAAGTATACACTCTTATCACACACATGCCATCAACGAATCATGACATGTATGAACTTGACAAATAAACAATGTAATAATAGGCAATCCATGAAAAAATGCAATACTAGTGGTATGTGTGTATATTATCTCTTCCTGTACTGTTGCTGAAACTCCTCGCTTACATTATGCGCTTTCTTTGCAACACCTAAGAGTGTCACTACACACACAAAGGTACCAAGAATTTTTCATCATTATCCATAAATAAAATGACATTAAAGAACACATTAGAATAATTTGTCATAATCAAAACATCAAAATGACCAGAATGACAACACTAATAATATTCGTTAAAATATTCATCAATCCACTCAAAAATTATTAAGTATTTTCAGAGTAGGAAATTATGGGATATGGCATGATATTAGGATTACCACTCTAGAGAGAATTTTACTTATAGGCTATGTGATATGGAATTGGAAGTCAAGTTCATAATTATAATGTCTAATTGAAAATCACTTGATTTTAAGGAATGCCAATGATTCTTAAATATCTACAACACATTATGAGGATCCAATCACAAGAAGAGCTTTTGGCTGTAATGGGTCGAAGAGAAATGCTAGTTCTAAACTGATAATTTCCTTCATAGACTTATAGGAGACATGGGTATTAAATAAGTTGCTGATCATAATGCGATACCAATTTAGTGTTCTGTAGAGATACTAGACAACCACCCTAATATCATCATTATATTTTTTTTACTTGTGTTTTTTTTTTTTAAATTGAAAAAAAAACGTTGGGCCGTAGGGGACGGCTAGCCGTCCCTAGGATGTTCAGGGGACGTCTGGTGGTTGGGGGATGTCTAGACCTACAGGGTTGAATTTTCATAGTTTATTATGATATAAATGCAATAGATCAAAATTTCAAAATTTCATATGATTTCCACATCTATATATGGATATATACATATATATTGTATGTATATATGTATATATATGTACGTACATATGTGTGTGTATATATACAAACCTATACTCGTACCGGGGGGAATGTTGTACTGGCATACTCGAACCCATACCCGTTCCCATACCAGGACCAACAACTTAGCCACAAGGTGATGTATACACATGCAATACTATGGATTAGTGGCATGAGGGGCATTCCTCACTCTTCCTGGAGTCTTCTACCCATTGAGAGTTTCTTCAGAGTACAACCTTGTTCTCACAATTGTTTGTGTGTGATTTATTTTTGCATGTAGAAGTTCTTTGTTTTGTTCCTTGATTTGTACATGTTTTAGTGCATGTTGAGTTAGTTTGAGGGCTTCACATTAAAATCTATTCGCTGATGTATTGGAGTGTGGCATAGCTGCCCCAATTTATGGAGCACTTATGCCTTAAAAAAAGGCGACAACTAAAAATAGCGGGCCATAAATAGTTTTGGCTAACAATAGGTTTTTTGACAGTCGGCTTTAGAGGTGATTTTAATGAGGCTTTTCTCCACTCTGATCATGGCAAATCCTTTAATGAAGTTATAAAACCTTGACAATTCACCTTGATGCGTTGAATCTGATAATCCTTATTTTTGTTTATTTTGCATCAAACCTTTGTTCAAATCTGTCTTAGCATTTTAATTTGTACCTTTCGGTGTGACACTGGAATAGATGTGTTGTAGAACTACTCTTCAAATTAGAAGGGAAAGCTCTCTGTAAAATTAAAACTAATTTAAAACTAGACAATATGTACTTGCAATTTACAATCTTTACAATGAGTTTTGAGGTGGTTCATATTCATGTTGAATAAAACATAATTATGTGATCTTTTTGGGTTTGCCTAGTGTAAAAGGTTGAAATGCTCTTTCAACACAAGGCAAATGATTTTATGCTTTTTAACTGAAAACAAATTCTACAACTACACACTTGCACTGTTTAGTCAAATTCGAGACTGAATGAAACTACATATAAGGATTAAATGACACCAAACTTTATAAGCTAAACACAATCGTTGCATTCAAAGCTACAAGAGACCGACTCTACAATTACTATAATACAAAGTTTTCAATAATTGTTAAGTAATATTTAACTCATAAAGGTACATTAACACATGAACACTTCAATAGTATTTTAGAAGCAAAGTAGGTATACTAAATTCCATTGAATGAATAACAAAATCTGGATTGTTAATAACATTGAATACTCGATGAATAGCAATTTCAGCATAATGGAGGCATAAGAATTACCATTGATCAATTCTACTAAGCACAAAAAGGCACTTATTTATACTGTTTACCAATCTGCATGAAAATAAATGAAATAAATTAATTGTGCTTCTACCCTATTGATGACCGTTTGCATGATCTACAAGCTTTATTACAAATTATTTGGTCTACTAATTCTAGTTTGACATCATGTGACTGTCAGTTTGATTGACAATTAAAATATTACAATTATCCCTTAAAAGCTCTCATCTTACGCATGATGAGATAAACTTTGAGCTAGAAATAGAAAATGCTAAAAATAGCGGAAAGCTATAAATAACATGATCCAGCTTAAAATAACTTATCGTGGAATATGCTCTTGTTCTCAAAAAATGTGATGATTTATTTTTAGCGCAGCTTATGGAAGATGGCTTTGGATGATTTTGATTTGATGACACTTTCCTTTGTTCTGATGAAGTCTGGCAAAACCTTTTTTACAAAACTTTGAAAATTTTTGATTATTCGATGAACCTTGGTGACTCGCATATGAAACCCTTGATGATGCTTCAAAAATTCTCTTTGACATTTTTACTCTATTGAAATCCACAACTCTGGACATTGTTCTGCTTTGTATCGAATCTCCAAAAAAACATCAAAGTGAGAACACTACTGAAAATGAAAAATCAAAATCTGAAAATTGGATTGATTAGCAAGAAATACACAGTGAATGGTGAAAAATAGAGGATGTTAATTCAGAAAATCTTTAATGGCAGCTGCTACAACTAATTTTTTTTTGGTCACTATGCTTGAAATCAATCTTGGTCGAAAAACTTAGAAAATACATTGTATTTGTTCATGAACAACAAAAATGAATTTGCTTGTGAATAATTGATGCTGGTCCTTTTTCTAAAGATTTTTCACTTTACTTGTTTTAAAATATTTGCTGCAGCTTTTTTTTCTTTTGAAAATATCAATTATGATTTTTTATTTTTATTTTTAATAGTAATTACGAATTAATAATAATAAATTATTAATCAATAATTAATATTAAAAATAAAATAAAATAATGAGATTCATATTATAGGAGCACTTTGTGCACTTGACTACATTTCAAACAAAAAAAAAGTCTTATGAAATCTGCGCCTCACTTCAGGCGCACTTTATCTGCATTAGCTGCACTTTTTATAAGGAAGTAGACACCTTATAAAAGTGCACACTTTATAAGGTGCTGCTACATCCTTTTTATTATTGCAATAATACTTTTAAAAGTGCTGTGGTATATTTTTTTAAAAACTTTTCTGATTTTTTTTTGATTTTTAGTTTTTTTAAAAATAATTATTAATAATTAAAATCATTAAAATATATTCTCTGATTTTTTAAATTTTTTAAAATAATAATATTAATAAATAATTAATACTAAATTATTAATTAAAAGTTAATATTATTAACAAAAATTTTAATTTTAAACTTATTAATAAATAATTAATTATAAATTAATATGTTAAAATTAAAATTGATAGATAAAGAACAAATTTTTAAACATTCAACATTTTGGATTTTGACTATTAAATATTGGATTTGGTAAAAAAAAAAACGATTACTGGACTATGACACAATTTGCAATTCGGTCGAAAAATGACTTTTTTCAACTTCGATGACATGGCCTGCGACTTAACCAGAAATTGACCATTTTGGTTTTTGACAAACAACTTGACACACACAAATGTCAATTTGACAACGAAGTTTCATGTATCACAATTGAGTTACGGATTGGGTACAACAATCTGAAGCCTTAGACATTTGAAAATCTCCTAGGTTTCGTCTCCCATATCTTTTGACAGTCTATCCTTCATCATGGAGCTTGAAACCCTTTGTATGAAGGGTAAAACAATGATAACTTCTTACTATTTGCTCGTAATGAATGAAACACCATGAAAACTGTTATAACAGTGGAAATTCCAATATGATTTTCATGGCATGTGATATCTGTTTGTAAGCTCACTGAATGACAATTTGGTCATGAACCTTCTTCAAAGGCAAGACTGATGTTCAAATCCTAAGTGGCTTTGAAAAGTATGAACAAAGGCACGATGTCTGAAAATTGTCCTTGTAACCCTAGACACCCAGGAATATTTGAAAATCTGAGTTTAATAATGTACTACTTTAGTGAAATAGGCACTAAGATGAAAAAACCATTGAAAGACAATAACCTTTGATAAAGAATACTGCAGTAGGTAATTGAAAGTAATTAAGGCTGCTCGGAAAACGTTGAACTTATGGAAAATCCTTTCTGCTCTGCTGAAAGGATGAATGAAGTAATGAAGTGTGAAGGTCTTATTTTAAACGCTAATCACTGTTATTTTCAATCTCCCTTTCCTCTATATCTAACTTTCCTTTGTCTTGCTTCTAAATGGCTGTTGAGATGTTCTGTGTTATTGTGTCTTAATGAGTTGATTATAGCTTAACATTTACTGAAAGCTTTGTACTGCAGTAGGTGTTATGTTGGTCTTTGTAGCTTTTAATTCAACTTTTGTGTTTAGCTTATAATGTCTTATCAATGGGGTGAATTAAATTGCTTTTAGCAAGTTTGCAAGTTTTGTATCGCAGGTTTACTAGAAGTTGGAGATTGTGGCTTTGTACATAATTCCTAAATTTAATTTACCGAAGTGTTTGTGTCCTTGTGTTCAAATCTATTCAATCCTTGTACTTTACTCACATCTTTTTAGTCTCTGCTTTTGGCTTGAAAGAGGAGAGTCTAATAGTTATTTAGGTTGTTTGTTTTCAAACAAAAAGCATAAAAATCTCTTGCCTTAGCATTGAATGGCCTTGTGTCCTAGCTTGAGAACCAAAAAGATAGGCTTTATTTTAAGTTTGTCCATTGTGTCATGCTAATTACACCAATCAAGGTTCCGCATAGGGTTTGTGACGCTCATGAATTTGTCACATACACTTGGCTTAACTTATTCATACCAATGATTGGTTGATGTGTCATGACAACGATGCCAAAATATTGGCTTTTCCCAGTTGGGTTGCTTAACAATATAATAGGCATGAGGATGCACAATGAGATTATGCTCTTATCACGATTCTCAACATGGCATGTTTTGCTCACAGAAGAGTCAGAACATAATCATTCTGCATTAGTGGACACAACATATACTTGAAATGACAATGTATTACTTGGTGTAAAATTTCATGTGCATGGATCAGCAAGTGGGATGTGCACAGCAATGGACAGGCCCCCTAGATTGTATCTAGAAATAAATATCTCAGCAAACTTGATCATACCAACAAAATAGATTGTGGGGGTGTGGGAGGGTGGTTGGATGTGTTGGTTTAGACTTCAAGGCACTCTCTACAGAGGCACGTAATAGTTGGGGGACAGCCACTGATGAGCTCACTATTCCAGTCATTAATCCAGATAAACATCACAATTTTTTTAATGTTATGATTACATGAGGTCATCATCACATATTTTGTAGGATTTGCTAGGGAATTTCCATACTCAAGGATGCTCGTTACAGGTATCATCAGAGGGTTGCCCACTCTGGAAGGTGTCGTTCATTCCCACCTACTCACTCAATATAACAATGCACATTGCAAACATTTATTACAAAGTCTTTCTCCTATTTTAACAGTGTGTAAGGGACTCTGAAACATAACATTTTATAAACAAGAAGAGCTTATGCTTTCACATCTATGCTAACCAAATTGTTGTCGCTTCTGCATTTCTCACCCAAGAAATAGTTAGGAATATTGGCTCATTGAACTGCAAGGAAATTGTCAGAAAAGTTTCTTCAGAAATTTTCTTTGGAAGCTTTTGCAGTTAGATCTCAGCTATTGCAAAGAATTAGGTGAATGTTTGAAATCCAAATTAGTTTTTCGCCAAAATAACCGGTTTCAACTCAAACCTGTATGGATAGATAGGTGTTTTTAGTATTTTCCTTTTAGCCACACACCTCTACCAGCTGTAAGGGTGCAATGATTGAATGTAAGATGTATGATGCTATCCACCCTGTTAATCGTGACATTTCTTTTCCTTCTATTAATTGCATATAATAAGGTTAAGTTCTACCTTGCATGGATGTAATCATTTTGAACTGTGTTGGAATACAAGGTAACTTATCTTGTTGTTCTGCTTCATTGTCTGTATGTGTGTGTATTACAATGGAAGTGTGACATATTTGAAAGAGGTATTTCAGAAAAGAAATGCATGTTTACATATATCAGTAACATAGCTTTATATTAATCTTAGCCATTGTGTCTTCATTGTCCATAGATTAGGACTTTAACTTTGAATTCGTGGGTTCTTTATACATTCATTAAAGTTAGAAAATCTTTCCTTTTAATTGGAGCATGTTGTAAGTTTAAATGAGCATGGCATGGATACTTATATTGAGTGAATTCATTGTTTTGGCATTGCAGTTTCAGTGATTTTCCAATTTGCTTGACTTTGCAGTTTCCTTGTCTTATTCTTGCAAATTCTCATGAAATAGGTCATGTTCGAAATCCACAAACAGAAGCACTTTTACAATTGCTGGAGTTATCTTACGTTCTAGATTCCAAACTGGAGTCGGGGACCCAAAACAGGAGTCCAATTTCTTCTATGATGAGTGTGAAGGGTATGTATAAGTAATTTAGTTATATTCTCTTAGCAGTTCTTAGGGCCAAAAAGAGATCAATATAGACTAACTTATACCTCATATTCATGATTATTAATATGCAAGGTTTTTTGCTACGTTAGGATATGAGAATGCGTAAGTTCACATTTAATATTTATGGGATGAAAGATTAAATGGAACTTTATTAGGAATGTTGATGTCTAGCAGGATTTCCAATATTTCTTTCAAGTTCCTTGGGTTCTTTGTATGTTAGATTCAACAAGTTTTGTTTACAAACTTGTTACAATATGAGCAGTTGAGCTTAAGTATGTGCTAAATCTTTTTTGAGTTGATAGAAAAATGAGATTCTCCCACAGAAAGGAGTAAAAGAGTGCATGCTAAATCTAAGGGTTGAAAAGTTGGTGATTAGTACAAGGGCCATTTGCTTGTCTGACTGTAGTAGGGCGGGCTTCCAGATAACTGTCTCCATAACCAAGTATTTCCACTGGTCCATGTTTTTCTGTACAGTAAGGCAATTTTCATTTTTGATGGTAGTCCAAATGAGTAGACTGATGAGTATGAGTAATGATACATTTATACATTCTGAAGTGGTATATGATGATAGAGAACAACATTAGTGTTAATATATTATTATTCCATATTATTAATATGGGGTGTAGACATATCTTCCCTTCTAAGTTCTTGAAAAGCTTTGTTTCATAGCAGCGTTGCAAATCTTGCTTTCTGGTTGTTGTGTTTGTCTTGACTGTGCTGCTTATTGTTCATCACTTATTTTTATATCTTCAAAATCATTTGAGAAATTCTACAAGATTTCCCATGTAATTATAAAACCTTGTGTTTCTTCTAGCCACCAAAGGCGGAAGGAATAACGTATTCCTTCAATCTGTTGTGAGGTAATAGTTACATTCTTTCCCTTTGGTAAGTGTTCAATTTATTTTAAACTAAGTTGCCGATCCTGGTACAGGTTCAGATACGGATACGGGGTTCGGGTACGCAGATACGGCAATTTTTTTTTTGCCTGGGTACAGTACGGCAATATATATATATATATATATATATATATATATATATATATATATATATATATATATTTAAAACAGTAAACTCTAAGACTAAAAAAATTTAAAAACAGTAATACTCATAATATGATAATTGCCAATAAACAACAAAATAAAATATCAAAATACCTCATATTTTATAACTTGCAATAAGGAAAATCAAAATACTCAACTGGAATAGGGATAAATGTAAATTGCAACTTGGCTTTGCATTAGTTGAGTTTGACAAAGGAATTGTGACGTTCTAGAGTACTCATTGAAGGTAATGGTAGAAATTTTAGCATATTGATAAAAGTTATTATCAGATCTTGTAAGGTTGTACTTATGCTAATTCAGTTTATTTTATGGGTTATGTTGTGTATTGCTCATCTATGTTGTTGAACATTGCAAAAATGAAGTAATGAGGAATATAGTTGCTTGTTGCAGACTGATCTAAACTACATCTTATACTTAAGATCATTGGGATGTTGTTTAATGTTGTAAGGAAATAAGTTGTTTGCTAAACCATGATTACAAGTTAGTTAACGTATATTGGAAAGTACTTGAAAGAGGATAGTTCTAGGTGATTATTAAATACTTTAGATGTTGGTTGAACAAATCAGATGTCACGTATTATTATGTTGTTCTATACTTACTCACTAGGTATTATGAACCCCCTATTTACCTTGTTAAGTTGAAATCAGATTTATCAACAATAAACTGAGTTAAAATTAGATGTATGTGTAGACTTTGATAATTGTCGAGTTATGATTTAAAAACTTTATTTCACTTTTAGTCATACTCGGACAAATTTCACTTTTAGGGCGAAATAGACTCATTTGGATTTTTTTAAAGTTAAAAAAATGTTTAAAAAAGTTGATTTTGACATCATTTTGTGCATCCCTCCCCTGGGTTCTCCTGGGTTCCCCTGGGTTTTGCCCGGGTTCTCTGTGGGTTCTTCTCAGCACCCTGGGTTCTCTGTGGGTTCTTCAAAAAGAACCCACAGAGAACCCAGGGTGCCTGGGAAGAACCCACAGAGAACCCACAGGCGAACCGTACCCGTACTCGTACCCGAGCAGAACCCATACGGGCACGTTGGGCATTTGAGAAGAACCCGGTAACTTAGATTTTAAAGTATATTTTATTTTCCCAGTAACGAACATTTTGATAGTTTTTCTCTGTGAAATTTATAAAGATCCAATTTAATACTTTTTTTAGGGATATAAAACCCTGGGAGTCATTTACATTAGTTTGATCTAGAAAATGAGATTGCTATGGTGAGTGAGTGTTTATTCAACTAAATGTTTGTTGGTTTTAATTTCTTTTGGATGAATATTGCTTAATTCTTTATTATGCCCTTTGATTGGTGCTTCTTTATATAGTTCTTTCAGATCTAAGATTAGGTTGTTTGCAGTTTATTAATGTGTGTATTATCTAGAATTATATCCATTTGTTGCTTCTGGTTTGGTAGGGTTCATAAGTATTTTATCTTATTTCCTTCGGGTTCTTTATATATTCAATTTGAAAATAGGTTTTAATTGTTTAAATCATTTAGTTAGTTTTCATTAGTAATTATTAATTTTTTAAAGCAGTATGGTTTACGTATGGATTAAGGTTTCTTTTAGGTGGAGGAGTTTGGTTGTCATTTTTTATGTCATGAACATTCTTAACTTTTGATGCTTGACGTGTCTTTAGTAAAATTGACATTTTAATGTTGAATATTTTTGTTGATATCCTTGTTGGCACTAAGGAATGTAATCTTTGTAGTGTTTTATCCTAATATTACTTTTATGCAGTGTTTCTCCGAGTTTCCGGGACGGGGGGACGGGTTTCTGGGGACGGCAAAAATTTTCCAAAAATTTGGGCACGGCAAGGGGACGGCGAGGGGACGGCTATTATAATATATTTTAATACAAATATATATAAGTTAAAAAGTTAAAAACTAAAACAAGATACATGTTGAGGTAACATAAACAGTTAAACTTAAAGTAAACATTAACAATAAACACTAAACTTTAAACATTGAACAATTGAATAATAAATATCAATGATAATTCAAGAATCAAATTTATACTAATAGTAGCTGAAAATCATGATCCATTCCAAATTTCAAATTGAAGTATTCAAGTAACTTGTAAGTTATAAACTTTAAAACTGTTTGAACTTTGAAAGTTCAAAGTACTAAGTAGATACTAGAGCCTTATAATCACATTACACAAGTGACAAGCATCAAAATGACAAAATTATATTGCCAAAAACAATATCTATAACTGAAAACTCAAAAATTAGAATCATCATCATTAGCAGCAGCATATGTAGGAAGCTCCTCATCGCTGGAACTGTCAGAAAGAAGAGGATCCTCCAATGCCACCTGCACACTGTGGTCATCATCAAGTTGTCCTGGCTCCTCGGGCTCTACATCCCACCTCTGTGCTGGGCCCTGCCTATACTGAGGTGTCTTGCGACCATTCAGACGCAAAGCACTATGCACTGCAACAAGCTTTTCCGCTTTCGCAGAGGTAAGTCTATTCCTCTTTAGAGAGTGGATAAAGCTATATGTGGACCAGTTCCTCTCAGCAGCTGAGGAACTAGAAACCTGCGAGAGAAGACGAATGGCAAGTGTGCTCAATGGTCCTGGAGGTCCATAGATTGTCCACCAACTAGCTGGCTTCATACTGAGCCTATCAATCCTTGCCGAACTCTTGTAGCCTTCTAGTTCTGTGAAGTTAACCCATTGAACTCTGATCAATGAAGCTTCCTCTGGACTATACATTTTTTTGAAGGCTTTCATGATCCCATTCCTCACCTCGTGATCACGAATAGGAGGAATTCTACCAACTCTTTCCACATACCATTTTGGATTCAAAGCATATGCAGCCATGTGTCGAGGGGTGTTCAACTTGCTCCACCTTTTCTGGATGATGGGGTCAATATGCTCATTGTACAACTGTAGGGTGGGGTCTTTCGCACAAATGGCAGCCTTCATTTGGCCAAGCATGCTATCAATGCACTCATACATCTCCCCAAGACTAGGACTATCAGAATCCCCAAATCTGATAACAGTGAAAACAGGTTCTACAAAAGATGTGATGTATCTCACACTCGACCAAAAAGTATCACTAATCACAATCTCCTTCACCCTCTTCCCCTGCTCAGTCTTCGACTCCATCCACCTGTTCCAATCTTGTGTCATAACCATAAGTTGCAATGGCTCTTGCAACTCAAGCATCCTCTCTAGTAGAATGAAATAGGAAGCAAACCGAGTCTCAACTGGTTTGAGGAATTCTTTCTTTGCAAAGGTCCGAAACAATGCCAATGACATATGGTGGTTGCAAATAAACATTTGCACATCCCTTGCATCCGCCACCCCCTGTTTCACCCACTCTATTTGTCCAATGTCTTTGAGTGCATTGTTCATAGCATGCACACAACAAGGGGTCCAATAGATGTGCCTATATGTAGATTGAACCAACATACCTGCTGCCCTACAAACATTTGCTGCATCAGTAATCACTTGCACCACATTTTGAGGACCAACCTCCTCAATGGCATCTGTTAGGATTTGAAACTGAAACTCGGCATCTTTGCGTTTTCCTGAGCAATCAATTGCTCGCAAGAAGTAAGGTCCATCAATGCATGAAACTATAACATTGATTAGTGGACGATGTCTAATATCCGTCCACCCATCCATGATTATGCTACAGCCATGTGTCACCTATTTGACCTTCATCTGCTCCATCAACAAGTTAACCTTGGAATAACTTTTTTCCAAGAGTGTGGTTCTCAATTTAGTCTCATTAGGAACCACATAACCAGGACCAACTTGCCTTACCTTCTCAAACATTTCCTTGTACAAAGGAGATCGAGCAACATGGAAAGGAATCCCATTGCCAAAGTAGAAATTGGCAGCAGCCTCATCTGCAACCTCCCTTGCTTGCACATTGAACATATCTGTGATTGGGTTTGGTGAGGTTGATTCTATAGCTTTTCGTTTCCCCCTTGACTGCACTGCACTCACGTCAAATGACGGATATGAAGGTGGTAATCCCAAAGTTGAACCTCCTCGTGTTGGTGTACTAGAAAGTGATGGTGTAGTGATTTCCCCTGTATATAGTTTGATCATCTCAGCGTTCATTTCAAGTGAGAGCTTTGGACAACCTTCAACTCCTTTACCAGGGATATGCAAAAAGTGTGCATTGGTCCTTGTCATGCTGCCACTCCAAGTGCCTTTTGGGCAAATGTTGCATTTCCATTTTCGACTTCCACCTGAACGGGGTGCTTTATTTGTGTCTATTATTGTTGCATACTGCTTTAAAGGATCTTTCTTGCTAAATGGCCCTTTGGCATATCGTGCTAACAATGTTGAAGGGCAATCAGTTTTAACACGCTTGCATTTGCATCTGCACTTGAATTGTTTGTGGTTTCTGTTTGGCCCCCTAATTCCTCTGTCTCATCAACTTCATTTCCCAAATCCAAATCAGCATTTACACTCAATGTATCACTATCCATCTTCAGTTTCACAGTTCACTCAGCAAATTTGAACCCTGCTGCAATATAAAAAGATGTACATCAAATGATGGTTATTCAATCTGGAATCAAGGTGCATCTCCTTGTGTTGAAATGATGGTTATTCTAACACTCTGTTATGAAGTGTTAAAGATAAGCTCAAATCAAAATGTGATCAGATATTCATATAACTGAAATGAATCACTTTGCATGAAGATCCTCCATTAGTTGAAAACTTTTAAAACAACTGACCAGCTCATATTGTTTCCAAAATGAATATATAAGGAGGAAATCTAATCTTTACATGACAATGATAAAGCTGCAATGTTAGTTCCCATTGCCTGTTTTAGGAAAGAAGATCATTATAGCAGGTAAACAGCTAATTGTTAAATAGTTTGATTTAGTAATTCTGATTAATAATGTGCTTTAAGATGCTTCTTTGGAAATGAAAATGTGTTCTGCTTATTTTGTAACTCTTTTTCAATATGATATAAGCCCTTCTATTTTTTATTTTTTCTGATAAAATATTAAGACTACCATGAATTTCCATGTGACTAAACTCAACGAATGTACCAGAATCCAGCCATATACAGCACCATATATACAAATCCAAGCATAGTTTCCAAAATGGTTATACATCTATACATTATAATGTATTCGACCTAGAGTCTTGACCTGTCCCAGGCTACGATATAAATTTATAATCAATTTATAAATATTAAATAATAAATAATAAATATTAAATAAATTAATAATATATATTATTATATATATAATACTTATACAGTATACTTTAAAATTTTAAATCTTTAACATTATAATTTATGATTATAATTTTTTTAAGAATATAATATTTCGATAATGTTCGGGCGTTCGCATACTTTGGAAGATTTGAAGATTAATATTAAATATATTAATAATTATATTAACATAACTATTAAATATTAAATATAAGTATAGCATAACTATTAAATATTAATAAGTATAAGTTATAACATTATCATTGATTATTAATTTATTACCTGGAGCGATGAAAGCAAATACAAAGTATATTATAATTTATTAAAGTTTAACCTAATGTTCGAATAAGTATATTACCTGGAGTGATTGAATAATGTTCGGCGATTGAAGAATCCTCAGAGCGACATCTTTAGAAAAAACGTCTTCAGTTGTGTCTGTGTCGGCGTTGGCGTCTTCAGAAAAAAATTAAAAATCCCCAGAGCGGCGTGATTTGTCTTATGACTTCACTTTCACCTTTGAATAGGGCTTTAGGGCAATTTTTGTCTTATTCGAAATAGGTTATAAAGTTAAACGTATAATAATATAATCTGTTTTTTGCGATTTTTGTTTTATACGTTTTTATTTTTTTCCTTTTTTGGGGGGACGCCATGGCATCCCCGGGACGCCAGGCCATCCCAAATTCCTGGACATCCCCAGGGGACGTCGCCCAAGTCCAGGGGGCGTCCTTGGGACCTCCCTAATTTTGCTGTTATTCAGGGGACCACGGGGGGGCGTCCTGCCCCCGTCCCCGCGTCCCCGAGGCATTCTGGCCAAGGGGAGCGGGGGAAAAATGGGGGGGACGCGTCCCCCTGTAACACTGCTTTTATGTATTAGTAACTCATCCAGTAATGATTGTTTAACTTTTTGTTTGATTCTAAATAGACATGCTTGTTTTCTAAGTGAGATATAACACTTCCACAGTCCATAATAGTGAGACCATAGTAGCATTCACTCTACACAACCTTGACATGGCGTTGTAAAGTATAAATGGAATTTAATTACTTCTGTTTAAAATAGGAAAATTGGCAAAAACATGGGAACTACAAAACATTGTATATTTGTAAATACATAGAAAAAATAATTTTGTTACATGTCAAATACAGTACATATAGATGAAAATAGATGTTTTATTTTATTAAGTTTTTGGGGTTCTATTAAGGGGCCCTAGCCCTAAGCATAACCATAATAACAAGCTCCATATAGAATTATAAGCTTGTATGAACAACACAAACAGGCACAACTAAAGAAAAGAAACATAGCAACATGCAAGTATAACAATAGAACTAGACAAGACAGCAAAAAGCAGCATGAGCAGCCTTAACAGGGACAGCTGGACCAAATTGAGCATAGCAACAAGCCAAGAACATTGTGGAACACCAAAAAGCTAGCACCCAACTACCAAGACGAGACCTTGCAAGGGCCTTGCTTCAAAGCTTCTCTAACATTCCTATAATGTCCCCATTTTCGAGTTCTATTGCAGCACAATTAGAGCTGATTTTTTGGGTTGGTGACAACCTAATCAGACGAGTATTTCGATGTCACCAACGTGTGTGGGTGATCCAGTGGAGCTGTGTGACACTTTCTGGAGAGATTTTGGACAACTTGTTCGTGCTTACTAGCACTTGCATGGCGACAATCTTTCTGGGTTTTTCTGAGTTTGTTCTCTTTGGTCCTCGGAGAACACTGCTATTTTTAGTAAGTGTCAGTTTGGCGCTGTTTTGGTGACTTGGCAGTCAGTTGATGACTATCCCAAACGTTGCATCGAGCTCAATGATATCAGATGGTTTGTGGATCCAGTTGGCACCCTCTGTGTTGGCTCAGTTTTCTTATGGCCGTAACTATTTTTAGTAAGTTTGGGTTCAGTGTCGGATCGGAATTTTCCGAGCGGGGTTGGATTCGTCTCGTCGAGACCATTCCAACAAGCTATAGATCTTTGCATTCTGAAATGGTCTTGATATTTATTTTAAAGTCCGGAAGTTATATTATTTTATTTAAATGGGACTTTATAAAGATTAACGACAAAGTGACTTTATGAAGTTAAATATTTAAAAAGGTCACTATATGTCTTGGGCGCCCATCTCAAGGAAATAAAAAAGTGTTTTAAAATGATATTTTCCCTCTCAAAAGTGAATGCCCCCCCTTGAGGTGTTATAAAAGTGGAAAAGAGCTCTCATTTGGGGATGCTTGGATTATTGATTTCTCTCTTATTGAGATATTCCCTGCGTGGGTTTGGAGCTTGGCTCTAGGGTTTGGTATTGACTTGCTGAGATGAAAAGCTTTGCAAGATAGTGTTGATCTCGGCTTCTGGGGACGAAAACCTCCATTAGCAAATATTATTGAGGTGGATGCATCCAGTATTCGCATTGGTGCTTCATTGGGATCCATTGTTCGAGGGTTTGGTGATTTCTTTGATATATCATTTTGCATATTTGTTATGAGCAGTTGGAGATTAATTTCTAGTGACAGATTGAAAGGGATTGTGGAGCTGTTAAGGCTGTATGTCTTCCCTCTTGCTGGCCGTACCACTTTGGATGCTGGTCGTACCCTCCTTTGTGGACTTTGGTGTGAATTTATGTTGGTTCCACATTCTTTCCACAGTCGTTTAGCTTCAGTTTTGGACTGCAGATTGTTTACAAAGATAGTACAGAGAGTTTGAGTGCTGATTGCAGCTGATACACATTTCAGCCAGCCGTACAAGTAGCCAAGAGGACGTGTGGGTCTCTGTGGCTCGATTTCCATTGATAGCTGACACTATTTCTCTCTATTGGAGGCGTTTAGGGCCTTGATGATTGATTCTTCACATTGTATACACAAATCCTACATTGCCATGGAGTTTTGAACGAAATCTATGCTACCCATTGGCTAGTCTAGCTTTAGCCGTTGTATGAAGTTGCAAATCTCAACATGGGTATGTTATGATAATTCATATTTGGTGATTCTGTGATCTGGGTTGTTATTTTCTTCATATTCATTGTATATTTTCTGGGTTTGTATTATATGCTATCTATTGTATGCTCCGACAACACACATCTGCAGGAAAACTAAAACCCCTCTGCGTCTTTTGTCTAGTCTGAAAGAACACACTCAAAAAAATTAAAAAAATAACACATAAAAAGATTCATAAAAAATATACAAACAGGTACGACACAATTCAGTGGTATCAGAGCTAAAGATCTTGCCATCCTGTGAGGTTAGATTCAGATGTGCAGATGAAAAATTGAAACATGTAGCCTGTTTGGGTTGCTACCCTTTTCTTGCAGATCTTCAAGTGTTGAACAAATTCTTAACTTTGCATGTGAGTGATCAGCACTTGTATGAGTGTTCAGAGTTGGGCAGTTGAAAGGTTTGATCAGTGAATGTGGGATCATGGCATCTCTTTTGAACAACAATCTTTTTGATGCAGGAATGTAACTAAGATCTTTGCATTGGTCAGATGAGAGTCTTCTCAGTGCCGTGGAAGAAGTTGAGAAATGTTTATTTAAAATTCCTCAATCACCTTTTAGGGTAATGCTGATAGCTTTAAGTCTTTCAAAGACTTGGCTGTGTGAACCTGAGTTGTTGAAGCATCAAAATAAGAATGTAAGATTGGCGGTTATTACATGCATCAATGAAGTTATGAGAATTATAGCACCTGAAGCACCTTACAACGATGACGTAATGAAGGAGATGTTACAGCTGATTATTGAAAGCTTTCATGGGCTGGGTGATACCAGAAGCTTATCTTTTAAAAAGATTGCTAAAATGTTAGAGATTATGGCTCAGGTCAGGTCATGGGTCTTTTTGATTGATCTTAAGTGTGATGACTTGATTCTTAAAATGTTCCATTGTTTCTTTGACAAAATCAGAAAATATCATGCGGATAATGTTAAAGCAGCAATGCAAACTATCTAGTCTATGATTTTAGATGAAGATGATAATATCTCCAAGCTGTTATTATCTAATTTGCTAAGTATTTGGAGAAAAGAACAGTATGTTTCACCAACAGCATATTGGTTGTCAAAGACATTGGTTGAGCACAGATTTGAGAAAATTAAAACTCATTTGATAGAAGATGAATCTATTGCTTATGGTTTACAGGTTACAAAGATGAGCAAGAATCAGTTAAGAAAAGATTAGCGTTGTTTCACATGCCAAGAAGCTTGGACATCTAGTCAGATATGTGGGAACAACAAAGAATGTGAAAGAGAAACTCCCACCTCCTGTTCATTGCAGCCATGTAGTAATGAGAACAAAGAAGATGATAGAAATGAACTTGAGCCTTTGTTTGATGGAAACAAGATCACTAATCAAGGGACATGCAAAGAGGAGCTTGCTGATTTGGGGAAGACTACAACAGAAATTTGTGAAGTTGGGCCTCGTTTTGATAAAGATCTTGAAGATACTACTTTTGAGAATGAATTAAAAATGATTGATAGATTGCTAGAAGGTGACTTTGCAAGCGCGTCTGAGAGCATTGATGTTGAAAGTCTTATGTCCTCAAAGGACCTAGGTGAAAAGTATGCGGATAAAGACTTTAAATCAGCCATGGGTGACAAATTTGATGCTGCCATAACCTTTGACCAGAGTGATGAAGAAAATGATTCATTTCCCTTGCAACTGGAAGAACCAAGTGACCTTTTAGAAGAGTTAGTTGATAGCACACATGAGGATGCTTATCAAACAGTGTGTGATGATGATTCAGCCTCATACCATAGTGCATATTACAAATCAGAAAATTTGTGTGGAACTGACTTGTCACAACAGTCTCATCATTTGGTGGGGCAACTGAAGGTGAGTGAAGGTATGATTGCTATAGCCATAGAACACTTTGGCGTTGCTCAACAGTTGTTGGAAGACTCCAGAAACACATGAGCACTTTGATAGTGAACTTGCCGAGTTTCTGGCACTTAGAGATGTAGTTGGGGTAATGAAGCATAATTACCTACAACTATTATCAGATAGAGATCATCTTCTCATGCTCGATGGTATTTATTATGATGCTCTTAAGGGAAAGGAAGAGGAAGTTGATGAGCTCACCTATGAGCTTGAGGTCACCACAGACTCTTTGAAGAGCGCTCAATCAACCCTTCAAGAGTCAAAGTTATGGATGGATGAGTTCACCGTGGAGTTGAGCTTAGTGGAGTCTTCATCTCCAGCAGTTACAGTCCCAATATCTATGACAGTTACTGGTAATGAGCATACGCCCACGGATAGTGGTAAGGAGCACCTTGTGGATGCGGCTACATCCATTACAGTTGCAGGTGCAGGTGATATAGATGGGATGAGTACTTTGGGTGAGAGGAGCAGAGAACCAGATGTTGCATTAGGGGTCTCTGAGGATAGTCCCATGACAGGTGATGCAGAGCAGGTTATTGATAGCTCGTACGAGTTGGTGGATTTCCCAGAGTTGTGTGACAAATCACCACACTACATCATTTTCACAGGACATATGCAGGGCATCATTCAGTGGGGAGATCGGTTCTCATGTTGATTTGTTTCTCTCTCTTGGAAGCAAATCAGAAATTACATCCCATGCAACTGATTTTGATCGACAGCTTAGTGAGTCATAGGGATGGAGAGATCAGCTGAAGGTTACCGAGGATAAGGTTGTTCAAACCTTAACTCGTATTGACAGTACCCACAAGTTTGTGGAGGATCTCTTTTGGACGACACAATTGGAGGAAAGGCAGATAGGGGTAGTAGCGGGCACTTCTATATCTAATTTGCGAACTACCCAGCATGCCATGGAGTGGATTAAATCAGAATACCTCCAATTGTTTTCAGATCGGGACTTTGCTATTGGGTATGCAGAGAGGACTTGCAGGTTATCTACCCAATTAGCCATTCAAGATCAGAGACATGAGCCATCATCTGATTCGAGTGATGAGGAGTGTGTTCCCCATGACTATGACGGTCAACCATTGACACAGGCAGGTGCTTTTTACTTTGACTACATAGTGAGGAGTGCTCATGATTTCTCCTTTAGTCCACGCACGGATGACTTGATGATGCGTAAGTGTGGATTGGCTCGGGATTTATACCATCTATTATGGGATGAAGGGTTGCCATCTACAGAAGGTGGAACTAGGGATTGCAGGTGGCGGACTTGGATACATTCAGAGGACTATTTGCAGGTTCAGAGATCAGATTACCATCATCCATAGGCATGATGGCATGTTTAGTTTTTACAGCGGTGATGGAGGAGAGTTTTATCATTCCCTCAATTCGAGAGGAGCAGTTTCATATCTTCCAGCACCTATGTTGGATGGTCAGCACATCCATAGGAGTTTGGCAGAGGATGATAGGGGATGTTATGGTTCAGTCACTTCGAGATTTACTTACCCCTTCATGATTGTTGGATGTGAGGTTCTGATGTGTTGGGATCCAGGTGGTGATAGGTTTGCAATGTCAGTTCAGTTGGATTCCGTTGTGTTGCTTCACCACTCTCTGCATGGTGAAGATTATATCAGAGTAGCGCAGTGGAAGTCAATAAGTGATGTGTATGGCAGACTTCCATATTGGCTTTGGGACCCAGGGGTTCCTATGTCTAGTAGATTGTTCTATGCTGGGATAGCTAATTACATTGATGCTGAGCATGGTTTTACCTCTACCCAGTAGATGCAGTGGAGATGCTGTTGGACATTCTTCAGATTGATTTGGGATTCGGGTGTTTAGCTTTGGCATGCAGGTGCAAATTGCTTGAGGGCAAGCAATCTTTGGGAAGGGCGGATTGTAATGTCCCCATTTTCGACTTCTATTGCAACACAATTAGAGTTGACTTTCTGGGTTGGTGACAACCTAATCAGAGTATTTCGATGTCACCAACGTGTTTGGGTGATCCAGTGGAGCTGTGTGACACTTTCTGAAGAGATTTCGGACTTGTTCGTGCTTACTATTTATAGTAAGCGCTTGCATGGCGACAATCTTTCTGGGTTTTTTTGGGTTTGTTCTCTCTGGTCCTCGGAGAACACTGCTATTTTTAGTAAGTGTCAGTTTGGCACTGTTTTGGTGACTTGACAGTCAATTGATGGCTATCCCAGACGTTGCATCGAGTTTAGTGATATCAGATGGTTTGTGGATCGAATTGGCACCCTCTGTGTTGGCTCAGTTTGCTTATGGCCGTTACTATTTTTAGTAAGTTTGGGTTCGGTGTCGGATCGGAATTTTCCGAGTGGGGTTGGATTCATCTCGTTGAGACCATTCCAACAAGCTATAGATCTTTGCATTCTAACATCGTCTTGATATTTATTTTAAAGTCTGAAAGTTATATTATTTTATTTAAATGGGACTTTATAAAGATTAACGGCAAAGTGACTTTATGAAGTGAAATATTTAAAAAGGTCACTATATGTCTTGGGCGCCCATCTCAAGGAAATAAAAAAGTGCTTTAAAATGATATTTTCCCTCTCAAAAGTGAACGCCCCCCTTGAGGTGTTATAAAAGTGGAAAAGAGCTCTCATTTGGGGATGCTTGGATTATTGATTTTTCTCTCTTATTGAGATATTCCCTGCGTGAGTTTGGAGCTTGGCTCTAGGGTTTGGTATTGACTTGCTGAGACGAAAACCTTTGCAAGATAGTGTTGATCTTGGCTTCTGGGGATGAAAACCTCCATTAGCAAATATTGTTGAGGTGGATGCATCCAGTATTCGCATTGGTGCTTCATTGGGATCCATTGTTCGAAGGTTTGGTGATTTCTTTGACATATCATTGGGTAGATTTGTTATGAGCAACTGAAGATTAATTTCTAGTGACAAATTGAAAGGGATTGTGGAGCTGTTAAGGCTGTATGTCTTCCCTCTTGCTGGCCGTACCACTTTAGATGCCGGGCGTACCCTCCTTTGTGGACTTTGGTGTGAATTTATGCTGGTTCCACATTCTTTCCATGGTCGTTTAGCTTCAGTTTTGGACTGCAGACTGTTTACAGAGATAGTATAGCGAGTTTGAGTGCTGATTGCAGCTGATACACATTTCAGCCAGCCGTACAAGAAGCCAGGAGAATGTGTGGGTCTCTGTGGCTCAATTTCCATTGATAGCTGACACTATTTCTCTCTATTGGAGGCGTTTAGGGCCTTGATTATTGATTCTTCACATTGTATACACAAATCCTACTATTGACCTATTTTCCTCTGTCCAGAGTTAAATAGTTCACCTTGTATTTTTCTTGAAAATCCTTTAAAAAATGACCCTACAGGGGTTATTTCCTTCAAATATTTATTCTATGCCTTGTCAAAAAATCCCAAAAATTTCACCTTGATAATCTTTGTTGAAAACCCAGAAACCCTTTGTCTTCAAGTGCTTTCCATCGTAGATAAATCTCAATTTTATACTTAGTATTTGTATATGCATTTTCAAATGTATGTTCGCATGTACATTCGCCATTATATGTTCGCATATGCGAAGGAAATGTACATCGGTGAGACACAAGGGTCATATGCAAGGGGTGGAATGCAGGGATGAATATATGTTCGCCGTTGTATGTTCATATGTACAATCGCACATAAAAGAAAAAATGCAAAAAAATGCATCGACGATATACATTCGCCATTGTATGTTCGCACATACAAGGAAAATATACAAGAGGACAAAGATACATTGGAAATATACAAAGGAATGTGGAGTCCACTTTGTATACAAAGGCGATTGTATCTTATACACAAGTGACATTGCATATGCGATATGCAAAGAAAAGATACAAGGAGGAAGATGCAAAGTCTATACACAAGCAAAGAGATACAAGACCTGGGGCCCACCAAGCACACATACAAAAGAAGTATGCAGGCGCACATACAAGGGGCAGGTACAAGTTTAAATGCATGTTTGTATGCATGTTTTCCTTTGTATATTTTGCGTTGTATGTTCGCACATACAAATGGTCATATACAAAGCGATATACAAAGGTTACATGCATATGCCAAAGTAAAGTGGTTGCAATGTACAAGTGATTGTATGCATGTTTTGCTTGTATTTTCGCATTGTATAAAGTCGATATACAAGGGAATATGCAAAGGGACACATAGAAGGTTCGGATCCGACTGGAGATCAAATGCAGCGGATAAAATGTTGGAGTCCGCATTGTATGTATACATGCGATTGTATATGCGATATACAATTGCGATATACAAGGCCAACATACAGGAGATTTCGGCGTGACCTCTTGCATCGGCGACTCAGTTCATAGTCTTTCCGACGGCCGATAGAAAATGCAGTTTTTCAGCGATGGTTCCCAACTTCAATATAGCGGCGAATCAGGTGGTGCCACGTGTCAGGGGCGATTCAAAGGCGGATTCAAAAGGTAAAGCCCGCGATTGTATAAAGGTATATGCAAAGTGATTTGAATATGCAAAGAGAAAGAAAGCGCGGTTGCACCAAGTGAACCTAAAGGCGCAGTTGCATTGTATATACAATGGAACATACAAAAGCATATACAAGCGCACAGATGCAAAGCGATATACACAGGCAGTTGACCGCAACTTTGTCCGCGAATATCTTGTGCATCCTGGCGAATTTCTACATGCTGCAAAAGGCAAAAATGCTTGTTTTTGCCTCCTCTTTCATTTGGCAGGCTTTTGAGGGGAATATTCTCACTTTCATTTTTTGGATCTGGATTTGCATGTTTTGGCGATTGGACGTTTCAGCGACCATTTTTTGGGCAGGATGCAGATATTTTTTTGCATTCATTGCTGCAAGTTGATGATTCAACAGCTCACATTGAAGACCAGAAATATCTCTCATCTGCCCCTATTCCAGATATTTCACGCCATAACTTCTGCAGGCAAACGTCCCTTCAGGCAGATATTTTCTGACAGCGCCCATGGGCGGGATTGATGGTAACCGACTGAGGTCAAAATGTAAAATGCTATATATACATGTAAAACAGATGTATATGGTTGTTGGTTGTTCTTCTGGGCTATTTTGTAATGGCTACTTGGCCTCTATAATCAATAAACTGGTATTTTTGCCTCTCTTTTATTATTTTAGCACTGTGTCTGCTCTTTGGATTATTGTAGGCTATGTATTGTGGGCAGATCGGTCCCTTTCATTCCTCCATTATCCTATCTTGACCTCTGTTAGAATCAATATGAGTCTGTGTAAGTCTTTCCAGCTGTGAGATTATTACTGTGTCGATTTAGTTGCAGCCAAACACATTTAAATCTGGTGTATCACTTATTTCCATTTCAGCATTCCTTCTAACCCTTTTCCCAGCAAGCATTAGCATTAGGTTTAGATGCATTTCTCTAAGCATTAGGCTTAGAGAGAGGAAGCCGACCTTCTCCGGAGGTCTGATCTCAATTCGCAAGGTCCCACACTTCGAGATCATTCCCATGGTTCTCCAGATTGCCAAAGTTTTATAACTGCAGCAAGGGTGCAAATCTGAGAGACAACACCTACATTGTCATGTTGTTTTGAATGAAATCTATGCTACCCATTGGTTGGTCTAGCTACAGCAATTGTACGAAGTTGCAAATCTCAACATGGGTATGTTATGATAATTCATATTTGGTGATTCTGTGATCTGGGTTGTTATTTTCTTCATATTCATTGTATCTTTTCCGGGTTTGTATTATATGCTATCTATTGTATGCTTCGACAACACACATCTGCAAGAAAACTAAAACCCCTTTTGCATCTTCTGTCTATTTTGAAAGAACACTCTTAAAATTAAAAAATAACACAAAAATATTCTTTAAAAATATACAAAAAGGTACGACACATTACAATTCCCTATTGCACTACCCTAGTACCACTCAAGACTTAAATACACTCTATTTGAAACCCCCTTGATGGAAACAACGACTACCTGCACTAGCAACTGCCTAGCCGACTCTTCTTGCCCCTCAAATTGCACACCTTTTATTATCTCCACATGCCTCACTGACCTCTACAAATTTTCATTCTCTAGGCACATGAGAGTGAGCTTGCTTACCACCTCTAGTAGACCCTTGTTATGGGAGGCAACAAGATGTTTAATAACCAACCACAAATACTGTGTGAAATCAGTAAGTGTACCTACATCTTGATTGAGGGCTAAAATTTCATCTCTCATGGCCTTGATTTTGATGGCTATTGTTGCATGTGGAGGCTAGATAAAACCCTTTTCCTCCTTAACTGGTCCCTCCAAATAGTCATTCTTTGAACAAACCAATAACTCTTCAATGCTCATATAGACCTCAGCATTTTGTACTGCCATCCCTAGTTTCTCCTTTAATTTTTGTGAGGATTGAAGCTCTAGACCTCAAGTTACCATTATTGTCTATCCCATCTCGCTCGAGGATTGCCTTCACCACATTAAGCATGGAGGAGCTAGGGCAATTAAGAATCTTCCTCAAGCAATGGTCTAAGCCACCACCACTATGGAGTGGGTCACAAGAGGATCCTACACCATGACTTTCCATGAAACAAAACACCACACAAAACCACGTATTCCTTAACAACACTTGCCACTCAACACAAACAACAACAATGAGCCTACCTGCCAAAAAAACCCAATGCTAGGCTACCAAATGTGAAAAGCCAAGGCACCACCTTCTTGCTGCCAGCATATAACACAAGCTCCAGAGAATACACAATCTTGTAAGAGATATACACGTGAGACCTCCACTTCCAAACCTGCCCATCATAAAATATCAATACCACCATTATGATCAAGCAACAAAATAAAAAGGGGAACATCATACGCTCAAGAGGGACGATCTTTGTCCACAAGCCTAGCTAGGCCATCCCAATTTGACATGAGACAACCTTTCAAGAAAGAAACATTAATCATGTCAATGCCATAATTAGCCAAACAATCTGCAACTTGATTTTGCTCCCTATAAAAGTGTTAAATTTCAAAATGATCAAATTTCTTGATCAATAAAAGGATTTCTTCTAGGATTGAACGTAACTTCCAGTTTGGACAAAATTGCTTTTTGAGAGCATTAATGACAACTGACGAGTCTCCTTCCACAATGGTTCTACGGAAACCAGCTGAATAGACCATCACCAACCTTGCAAGAAGAGCCTCCCACTCAGCTTCATTGTTTGTCTTATAATCCGGATTCGATGAACCCCCCATTAGGAACTCACCTTTAACATCTTGTAACAATACCAAACACTAGCCAAGCTAGGGGTACCTTTGGAGATACTATCAAAATATAGCTTAACCTGCCGATCAGGAGCCTTCCATTTCTTATTTCTACTAGCATTCTTATGGACTATTAAGCCTTGAATGGGGGCTAGATGAAAATAGATGTTATATTGTAATGTCCCCATTTCCGACATGATCACCTAACAGGGGTTGGAGTTGGCCTATCTTCATTCCCGTAGGCTAATTTGTGAATTGAGGGAATGCAGTGGTTGAACTATGGAAATTTGGAAAGTTGGTTTTATGAGGCTCAGCTAATTTATATAGCGTTGGCAATTGCGGGAAATGAATTAATGTATTTTTACATTAATTATCAAAAGGTCAAAAATAATAAAATAATTATTTTTCAATTTGGGCGACCCAATTGGAGAATAAAATAATAATACTCTAGAGGCCACTTTGGAGGTATAAGGACGGCATAAGAAAATTAAATAATAATATTTTATTATTATTTAATAAAAGCGCCCAAGTCATGGAAAAGAAATAAAATAATATTATTATAATATTATTTAAGTGGAGCGGCCAGAAAGGGAGGAAATAATAATATTTTATTATTATTAATTGGAGTGCTCATCTTGGAGAAAGCAAAAAAATAAAATAATATTATATTATTTGAATTTGGGCGACCACTTGGGAGAATGGAAAAATAAATAAAATATTGGCCTTTGGTCGACATGGAGGGAAAGGATAATTCAAATCTTTAATTTGAATTTGTCGGCTTCATCGGAGGGAAAAGAAGATCCAAGTATAAAAGAAGGTTGACGGAGCTCATTTGATCATCACAAACTTTTGGCAACTTTGGCATTTTGCTTGGCAATTGTATTGCAGGACTTTCCAAGGATGAAAACCCTTGTGGAAGGAGGTGTGTTGGACAAAAATCCATTCACATTTTGGAGGTGGATTCATACGGAGTTCACATTTGCGCTTCATTGGAGACTTAAAGATTCATTGAGTTTTCATGCTACATCATTCATTGCAGATTTGAAGTTTCGTTATTGAAGATCTTTTGATATCATTAAGGAGCATCATCATTGAAGATCTTTGCATTGCATATTGAGCGCCACCATTTCAAGGAGAGGCATTGTTGCAGATTTATTGGCATCATTGGAGCGCCGATTCCTAGAGGAATCATCCCATACCCTTGAGCGCTGATTTGTAGAGTCATTCCTTGTTGTATTGGAGCGCCATTGTTGGGAGATCGTGGCTGTTTTGGTTGCATAGTCTTGAAGTTTGGTTGCAGATTTGTCCAGACCAGCAGCTCATACCCTAGCTGCCGCCATCTTGTGGAGTGCTACTCATTGTTAGGGTGCGTTGGCAACTTGAGAAGGGATTGCCCTTGTTGGAATTGCATTGTAATCATTTGATACCTCATAGTCTTCACACAAGGAGGTCGTTCAGCCAGCTGATAATTTGTACAGCAGTCTACATCATCATTTGAGCCTTCTTCGTCATCATCCATCACCATTGTGGAGGCTGATCAGCTATAGGAGTTCTCTCTCATATCCTTGGCGCTTGCTAGTAAATTTGGTATGTTATAGTTTGATATTCAGATCTGAATTGCATCAGTCACTTGTGCATGATTGTATGGTCTCATAGAGCCACAAACTTGATGTAATTGCGTTCCATATAATGCCAATTGGGAGCAGCAGACTTGCATTCTTGTTTTGCATTTTCAATGTGTATTTCATGGTGTAACTCGTCAATAATAAGGACAGCAGATATATACTTCATTTGCCTTCATTGTTTCATGTGTTATATTAAGTTTCATGCTTGGTAAAGTAATTTGATAAAGTGCAGAAGATAAAATCAGAATTCAGTCCTAGGGTTTGTAGTTGGAAGAATTTTGAAAATTTGGTCAAAACCTAGTTTGGGACATTACATATACATTATATAAATGCTAATTATAAAAAAACTGTGTAGGACTTTAAAAAAATCTATTTTACTTTCACCTAAAAGGGGTTATTGAAAAACAATTGGTTGGCCCTAAAACAGTAGGTCATTCTGTATGAAGCATGGCCTCCTATTTTAGGGGCCAGCCTTGTGTCTTTTGCCTAAGCCCTCATTAGGGTAAATTAAAAGAAAAACCCCTATTGTGATTTAAAATTTAATTTCTAAAAGAAATCTAATTAAATCAATTAAAAAAACCCTAATTCTAACCCTAAACCAGAAATATTTAATCTACCTTGCTTTATATTTTTTTCCTTCTAAGTGTAAAAATAAACCAAAAAAGACATAACAAACAATCAAAACCACTTTTTGAGAAGCTTGGGGAACAACATGGCAAATGTGGCGGGCTGTGGTAACTAGGGATTAATCGTGGTTTTTTTTTGAGTGTAATGCTATTACGAGAGGGACAAAAAGATTTCCGGGTTAAAATTGTGTTGTTTTTTTGATTATCAATGTTTTGGACCATTCAAGCTATCTAGTCAGATACATGACAGAACCTAGGTCTTGACAAAGAAAAAATTAAATGCCACGAGCCATCACAACTTATAAATTTGGTGTGAGGTTCTAATTTGATTACAATCAAGGCTCAATACTTTAAGATGAGAGGGAAATTTCTAATCTTGCTAATAGTGGGTCTCTAATGCAGGACTTAAACCCAACCATCTTCTCTATTAAGGCCTTTTTCACATTTGTTAATCTCCACAACTTCTCTTAACTGTAGCTTGAAGTAATGATTCTTCAGCAATAAACTTAGTTTCCCTAATTTTGATGTTGTGTTTGGTGGAATCATAGTGTTCAGCCAAAGATGACTGCTTAGTTCTTTTATATTGTATGCCTTTCTTGTTGAGAAAAACATGGGTGGATAATCTGATTTAGGACTTAATTTTCTGATTTATATCAGATTTACATTAGACTTATAAGAAACACAAATCTGAAATATGAATGTAATTGAGCAACAATGGAGAAAGTATCCGTTACACGGAGTACAAATAACACCTCACATATTGTGGGAAAAAACTAAGTAACAAAAATATGAAAGTAAATCAGCAACCATTGAGAAAGAATCAATCACATATAGAGAACACATGATACCTCACATACCTTAGGAAAATCCTTTCAGGAAGAAACCTAGCAACAAATCAACACCACTCATTATACTATCAATGAGATATGATTGCAATACCATGGGAAAGCTGAAATAAATGTCTTACACTTTATGCTCTCAAACTAGTAGAATTCTGACAACATTCCAGCATTAGCTCCTTACTCTAAAAGTTAAACCATGTAAACCACTACCCCAAGCCTCTTATTTATAGAGATGAGTGATACAAGAAACCACCAATGGTTTCTAAAAACATAAAATCCAAACCCATGTGTCCACATCACCTATGTCACCTCATGTGTGACCCTTTACATCCACTTGTGACTTTTCACCTCCCAAGGCTCATTAGGTTCACCTAGAGAATGGTGCCCAAGTTGAGACTCTTCAACTTTCATCTTGGAGTGTTCTTATTTTTGTTGTTGTAACTCTACCATGATATGTAAAGTCCATGTCATAGTCTATGTCATACAATGTTCAAAAAGTGATCCAGAATTGTCTGTGTTCCATGGCATTTCAGGGACAGGGGAATGATAGGGGATGTGTTTTGGGGACGGCATTCCGAGGGCTATTTTTTGGGGACGGTAGAGGATGACTATATATATGAATTTTTCTATATATATATGAATTTTTTCAAAATATATTATATAGAGAGAGAGAAAGAGAGATATGTCAATAATTGATAACAACAATATCAATATGTGAATAAATCATGACAGCAATAGTATAACAGCAATATAAAGTAGTATAACAACAGTATAAAGTACTATAAACAACAGTATAAACATCAATAAAATTACAATAGATCTAGATAACTCATAACAACAGTATAACAATAGTATAACAACAGTATAAACTATTAAACAACAGTATAAAATTATAAATTAAAGTTAAACTCAAAGTCTCAAATAGTCAAACTTAAAAGTACAACAATCTATGCCTCATTTGGGCTATCAATGTCAAAAGAACTATCTGTGTCACTGTCACTCTTTGGCTGAAGGGGAACATTCGATGGGAGCCCGACCATTCCTGGTTGCACCTCCTCTTCAATCTGTGTAACATCTTCAGGATCAACATCCCAACGTGCTGTTGGAGTCTGTCGATACTCAGTAGTTTGCCGATCCTGAAGTCTCAAGGCACTATGAACTGCAACTAGTTTTTCTGCTCTTTTCGAGGTAAGCCTGTTCCTCTTGAGCGAGTGGATGAAGTCATAGGTGGACCAATTCCTCTATGCAGCGGAGGAAATAACAATCTGTAAACAAATAGCAAGTTGTTTCAGCTCTGGTGTGTGCTTCCCATGAAATTTCCACCATCCAATGGGGTTTTTTTGTGCAATCGTGGCCCTATCTGTCCTAGCCTCTGGTTTGCTGAATGTAGGACCCTGAAGATTGGAAAACTGAAGCCACTGCTCTCAAAGTATGGTTACCTCCTCAATGCTATACATCTTACATAGGGCTGCCATAAGCCCCTCCATTACCTCATCATCCTCAGAAGGAAGCATTCGGCCAGGTCTAGGTGCATACCACATCAGATTAAGAGCATAGGCAGCCATATGAAGATGGGTGTTCATTGTGTTCCACCTCTTTGTGACAATAGGCCTGATATGCTACTCATAGAATTGTAATTGAGGATCCTTGTCACGAATTGCTTGCTTCATTTGATCAAGCATGTCATCAAAAGTCTCATAAATCTCTCCAAGGCTAGGAGAGTCTGTATCTACATACCTGATAACCCCCACAATAGGTGATATGATAGAGCAAATATATCTGCAAACAACATTTAAAAATTGTAAGACATTAACAATTTAACACTAGACTCTAGTAAATTAGTAATACTAATAATTTAAAGAAAAAGCAAAGTAGAAAGTTAGAAACCTATTAAGTAAAAAATTCTTACTTGATATTGGACCACCAAGAATCACTAAGCACCCTGTCTCTCACCTTCTTTCCTTCTTCTGTATTTGATGGAGCCCATTTTTTCCACTCACGACAAACCACCATGGATTGTAGAGCATCTTGCACCTCCAACATCCTCTCCAATAAAATAAAATAGCTAGTAGATCTAGTCTCAATTGGTTTGAGGAATTCTTTCTTTGAATAGGATTGGAATAATGCAAGTGAAGTTTGATGGTTGCATACAAACATTTGTATTTCTCTAGCTTCAGCCACTGCTATCTTCACCCATTCTATTTTTCCAATGTCTTTCAAAGCATTATTCAAAGCATGTACACAACATGGAGTCCAAAAAATATGTTTGTAAGCACTCTCAACCATCAATTCAGCCAACTTACAAACATTAGCTAAATCTGTCACAACTTGCACAACATTAGATGACCCAACCTCCTCTATGGCCTCCTTCAAAAGATCAAACTAGTAATTAGCATCCTTACGTTTCTCGGAGCAATCAATGGCTCTAAGAAAGTATGAACCAGCAGGACATGTAACAATAATATTAACAAGTGGCCAATGTCGAATATCAGTCCACCCATCTATCACAATGGAACAACCAGTCCTAATCCATGTTTGTCTCATCTCCTCCATTATTATGTTCACCTTTGAATATTGTTTGTCAAGGAGGGAGGTACACAATCTATGTTCTCCAGGAGGAGCATAAGAGGATCCAATTGCTATTGTATCTTTCAACATGGTTTTGAAATAAGGAGACCTTGCCAAATGAAAAGGGATGGCATGGGCATAAAAAGACTTTACCACTGAATCATTGGCTTGCTCACGCTTTTGCAAATTCATCATCCCTATCACTGTATTTTTTTCAGCTGTGCCTGTAGTAAAAGTGGCCTTCTTCCCTCTATCACGATGCTCTCCAACTGATACATTGGAATGCTCTCCACCTGATCGCAATTGCATTGTTCTAGATGAACGCTTCCTACTCTTACTAGTAGTAGCTGCATGTTTTTCCTCACTCTCCCCTACCAACTTGAACATTTCAACCTGTTCTTCCAATGTTATAGTTTCACAAACTCTAACCCCATGGCCAGGCTCACCCAATAAATGATGTTCAACCCTGCTACAACTCCCATGATAATCAGTCTTCCAAACATGACACAACCAATGCCTGCTGCCCCCTGAATTTTTAGCCTTATTAGTGGTCAAATTGGGGGCAAATTGAAGCAAGGTTTCTTTGGGGTTGAAAGGACCTTGAAGAGAGGATGAAGGGCATGCAAAAGGGTCTTTTTGAGCTGCACTTCCAATAGAACTTGTAGTTTTTTGATTTTGAGAATCCACTGTGTTTACTTCAATCTCTTCTTCACTCCCCACCTCATGCACATTTTCATTTTCCTCACTGCTGCTCATTTTTTAATTTTTTGTGTATAACTTTGAGTTTGCAAGGTTTTGAATCTTTGATTGTTTGAAGTTTGCTGTTTGAGAACAATGAACAAATTGAAATAAAAAATTTAAATTAATTACAAACAAAAACAAACAAAAAAAATCAGAAAAACAAAAAAAAAACACTCAAAAGAGACACAGCAGTTGATAATTGCAGCTCAGGATGAAGGGGTGTGTAGCATTGCAAAGAAATGAGTCTTAAAGCCTGCAAAAATCACCTCCAAAATGTTGCAATGGCAAGAGTTGAGTGACAGTGTAGTGCAACAACTCCCTTCCAATGGTGGCAGCTTTTTTGAGTTTTTTTGATTTGGAATGGTAAAATGTCTTTGAAGCTTTGTTTTAGGGCGTGGGAGGGTTTGTGGGACCTCCATGCCCCTTTCCCAACCAATAGAATTAAAAGAAATATGAGTTTTTTTAAAAACCGTGTCTTTGCTCTTCTTGTCACGCGGGGACGTCTAGCCGTCCTTGAGATGGTTGAGGGACGTTTGAGACGTCGCCAACCGTCTCGGGGACGACCAGACACCCCCTTTTTTTGGGGTCGTTTCCTATAAAGGGGACGTGTCCCGCATTTTCAATTTTTTTGGGGGACGCCATGGGGACGTCCCTTGGTATGTCCCTGTCCTGGAAACGCCACTGGGGACGGGGACATACCAATTAGGGCTGGGGATGCATCCCCGTGTACCCCTGAAAATTGTCTTATCCGAAGTGTGGCGTCCATGCAAAGATGAACACACTTAACTACCAACATTAATTGTTAGTGTAATGCCCGATTTTAACGTTGGACATTATGTGCAAAATACGATAAACAATTATTTTTTGTGTAGAGAATTATGACACTTTATTGAAGTTATGTCGTCTCACATGTTGGTGTTGCCATTTCAAATGACAACATTGACAAGACACATCCACCATGCATGGAAGTTACATGAGGATGTTCGAACAAATGGGGAGTGTTAGCATCTCAACCTAAGAAGATATTACGTGCGCCAAGGTGATGCGACCATATCAAAAGCTTAACAACTAGAGTTATCATAATCACTTAAATCATTAAATTACTATTTAAAACATAAGGTACTATGTACCAATAACCTCACATTTTATAAAGTTTATAAAGCATTTAACAATGATTTAGGGTTAGGGAAGGTAAACTAGAACTAATATGCAATCACATTAAAAAGTATGACAAATTAAAACTATAGTATTCTACTTCATTTTGAAAGATGATATTAGCATTTTCAAGCAAGATAATGTTCATGCGACCAAGCTCATTCATTACAACCATGGGTTCTTGCGATAAAATAAATACAGCTTCTTAAATTAGAATACAAGACTATTTTGACTTTCATAAGCCTTTTAAAGCAATGGTCATATAAGTTACAGAGATTAAATAATTAAACATGGAATCAAGACATTACCTTCCATTTATACAAACAATTCATTCGCCTATCCTACTAATGAGATTTCACATGTGTTTTAGAGAGAGAAAGAGAGAATATTATTGCATTAATTTAATCAACACCATCAATTAATTTTAGTTCTACAATAAAACGATATTCAAATTCCAAAGTCCAAGGGGTTGATGTTGGTGAAAAATCATATTTTCACTTTTACATAAGTTAATTAGGAAGATTCTTTTTCTATTTTGATCCTTATGACATGTGTCATAGGCTTTCTTTTCTCGAGAGCATTGTGACATGTGTCACATGCTTTCTTTCCCCACTTTGTCTATTCTTGGATGGTGGTTGTGTATATCTTCATTTTTCATTTCTGAATAATGTAAGGAAGTAGAAGCACCTAATTCATGCAAGCATTGACCTTTGTTTTGCCTCTCAATCTGGTTATTGCAATTGTTCTTCTTGCAACTCTCTCTTGTAGAAGATTTCCTACAGATGATCTTGGCTCTTGTGAGTCCTTGAGTGACTCTAACATGGTATCAGAGCTCCATATTTGTTAGCTTCTTCTCAAATTTGAGAGGGTTTTAACCATGAGGTTGTGATCGGTGCTTCTTGGTGCAAAACGGACCTCACGATTGCACTCAAAAGACCCAAAAACTCTTATTTTCATATAAGGCACTGTATTTTGGTGACAAAAAATTTCTAGGCATTTTTGAGGGTTTCAAGAAATTTTGGTTTGTAAAATTCGTACGTCCTATAGGGAATTTGTACAGTCGTACAATGCCTTGATTTTCATGCCATCTCAATTTTTGTGCAATTGTTTTTTGCCCTGATTTTGATTTTTGAGCTGCCTCGATTTGTGTGCCATCTCGGTTTCTGTGTTGCCTTGATTCACATGCTACCTCAATTTCAGTGCATAGAAGGTACAAGGCACAACTGATTATTTTATTAATTTTTAATTTGGGCGCCAACCCCCAAGGAGTCAGCCCCTGGTCATATGGGCGACTAGGGTTTTGTGCCTTTACTTTTGCATAGCCTAAAGGAGCAATATTATAGAAATGGCCATATCTTGGGGATACAATATCGAAATTTCATAAAAAAATAGGCGTTAGAAAGTTGGTTTTGAGAACTTTCTAGTGGTATGGGTTTTATCTTCTTATTTTGTTGTTGGTCATTTGTTTTTACTGTTTGAAGTCCTAGCATCTTTTACGGCTTCTGAGCTCCATTCTTTCGCCCAAAATCTCTGTTTTTTGTAAACGAATAGGTGTTGGAAAGGTATCAGCGAGCTCTACACAACCATCCATTTATCTTTTCTAGATTTTGCCCCAAGTATCTTTTATTCAATTTTTCAATTTCATACATTCTATGTGATATCCTGGTCTTCTTGGCTTCTGGAGAAGTTATGTTTGCTTCTATGGGTTTCTATTATCAACATAAATCTATTTACATGTTTTGATCTCTATCATTTTGAGGAGGTATCATGGGTTTTGCCACTCATACTTCTGTGGTCAATTTGACTGGCATAATTATGAGTCTTGGCAAAGAGTCATCCTGACACATCTCAGGTGGCTGCATCTTTTGCCTCATCTTTATGGGCTCATACCTGAACTGGAGACATCTATGAAGAAATTTGTTTGGGGTAACGATCGAGATCATGTTGGAGGATTAATTTGTACCACTGTTGATTATGACATTGTGTGTGATCTTTCCATCTATGAAAGCCCACACACACCTTGGACAAAAGTTTGGGAGTTGTATGGAGGCCTCATGTCTCACTATTTCCAGATGATCCTGCAGCAGATTGCCTCATTCCCCTTGATGATGCAAATAATATACCTTCTGATGATGATACTTTAGAGGAGTTTGAGTATATGGCATGTCTTGAATGTTTAGAGACAGAGACCTCTCTTGCTCCCTCTTCTCCTGTTGAGATTTGAAATGTTCACCCCAGTTTAAACACAAAAAAACATCTTAAATCAAATTATAATAGGTCTGTGAATATCACCGTGTAGCTTCATATGATCATAGAACAAGTTGAGGCTAATCCATACCTTGGCAAATTGAACCCAGAAAAGATTGTATTGCTGCAATAATAATGATGCCACAAGATTGTTTGATAAAAACTTCACAAGACTGATGAAACTTAGAAGTAATATTCTGCCTGTACACTGGTACGGCAGCCCAGGTTCACCTCAGAATGCATACAACAATCACCAGACAATATATTCACCAGTTTCAATACTTGTCATGCCTAATACTGCCCTAGGCGTCACCCTTGAGCATAATACAAGCACAGAAAACAAGCGTTTCAAATCAGATACTCCCACATCCCTTCAAGGTTGGTATGGCACCATTGTTATGTACAGCAGGCTGGAATTCACAACCTAGTAATATTTCTGCTCACTTAACTGCCTAGAACTCAGCGTCTAACCTTAAATCAGATTGTTTTGAAAGTTCAAGTTGATCTCTCCAAGTGATTTCAGCCATTGGATTCCCAAGACTACATCTGTATCACCAATGCCTACAACATAAAATTCATCTTTGACCTCATGGTTTCCCAACTGGATGTAAAGTTGGGAAATCTTCCTGGTGCAAGTGAGGGTAAAGCCATCAGCAACCATGACTTTGAAGCCCTCGAATTCTTCTAGCTTCAATCCACGCTTGGCTACTAAGCCCTCATCTATAAAATTGTGCGTGGCACTTGTGTCAATAAGAGCCACCATTCGCTGCCCTCCTAGAACTCCTCGAATATGGAATGGATTGTTCTTTTGTGTACTGGGCAACTGAGCAAAAGTCCCACTATCCTCCTTCACTTCCTCAATCTCCTCAAGGTCTTCAATCTCTTCACAATCCACAAATTCTCCTTGCCGTTCTGATATTTCTGATCCTGTTTCATCCTCAACAGACTTCCAAATGCCTTGCATGGCCCTTTTCATAACATTTATGACCTGAAGCCCAAGGTTCCTTGCAAGTAAAAAATAATTTCTTCCTTTTTTAGTTCATTTTTAACTTCATCACTCATTTTTTGCAAAGGTGGCTGCTGCTGATTCAGAAATTTAGTGAAGATTTTTTTGTCCTTGTTGAATGAAAATGGTTTTACCATCATCTTTGGTTTTGGAGCTGAAAATTCCATACTTCTAGCCTTTTTAATAGCCTCTTGCAAGGTTTGAGAATCCAAGGATTTAACCCATCCTCTAATCAGTTCAGCTAGACCTTCAATGAACAGGAAAATAAGCCTTCTTTTAGAGATATCTGAGACCATAACACTAAGTCTTTGAAACTCAGTGATGTATGTGTCAATGTTACCAGTTTGCTTCAGTTGTGCTAGGTCCTTGAAGCTTTGCTCCGGATTTTGCTTGTCAAACCTCTCGATGAGTCTATTGGTGAACTCATTGTAGGTTGTGATCAGATTGTGACCCTGTGTCACAAGACCATTGTACCACCACTCATAGGCAGCCTCATCCAGGTGCAAAGTAGCAAAATTTAAGGTTGTCTCCTCAGGCATAGGCTTGAAAGTAATGTATGTGTCGAGCTTCTGAACCCAAGCTCTTGCAGAACATTTCCGCTACCATCAAAACAGTCCAAAGACACTTTACTCAGAGCATGCTTGTAATCTTTGTTGTCCTTGTTGTCCTGTCTTCCGCTATTCCTCTTTTTCTGGTTCATGTATTGATCAAAGGTTAAATTTCTGCGTACATGATCAGGAAGTGTCATATATTCATCATGACATATCATGATATCATCAGTGAATGTAGTTCTATCCTCTTGCTTAAGAGGCATTTCTTCCCTTCTGTTTGAAAATGGTTGAAGGGGTCTCGCAGCTGATCCCACTGAAGTTCTGGTGGGTGTTCTTACATAGTCATTTCTTGCACCATTGTTTTGAGAGCTGCTGGCTTCAGTGTTATTTCTTGGGCCCTGAAATAAGTTCTGATCCATTTTATTCATTAATTGGGCCATCATGTCGAACATCTGGTCAAACTTCCTTTGCATCCTTTTACCCGGACTATCAGGTGGGCAATTCTCTTTATCTCTATCTGCCATGATTGAGTTCTCGTCAATAGAGTTCTCTGAACCATAGGCAGTTTTCAACTTCCTCTCTTCCCTTTGCTGGTACCTTCTCTCTTTGGCACTGGTTCATTGGATGCAGAGTTAGGGAAATTTACACAGGTTAGCAGGAGACCAGCTTTGATACCACTGAAATGTTCACCCTAGTTTAAACACAAAAAAACATCTTCAATCAAATTATAACAGGTCTGTGAATATCACTGTGTAGCTTCATATGATCATAGAACAAGTTGAGGCTAATCCATACCTTGGCAAATTGAACCCAGAAAAGATTGTATTGCTGCAATAATAATGATGCCACAAGATTGTTTGATAAAAACTTCACAAGACTGATGAAACTCAGAATTAATATTCTGCCTGTACACCGGAACGGCAGCCCAGGTTCACCTCAGAATGCATACAATAATCACCAGACAACATATTCACCAGTTTCAATACTTGTCATGCCTAATACTGCCCTAGGCGTCACCCTTGAGCATAATACAATGCATAGAAAACAGGTGTTTCAAATCAGATGCTCCCACGTCCCTTCAAGGCTGGTATGTCACCATTGTTATGTACGACAGGCTGGGATTCACAACCCAGTAATATTTCTGCTCACTTAACTGCCCAGAACTGGGCGTCTAACCTTAAATCAGATTGTTTCAGGGATAAACAACATTACAATCTTCTTATATGATGTGAAAACTCAAACTCCAACTGTTGTATGTATGTATTTGTACGGCCATTCCAGGGAATGAAATGAAATAACATAAAAACTACAGAATGCAAGCAATCACCCTCAAAACTTCACTTCCAAAATATCATTTCGAACTCTAATCCTGAACCAAAGCTATCAATCACCAAACCGGTCAATTCACATCAAACTCCATTATGCCCAATATGATTTTTGAGTGAAACCATCGATTGCTCCCAACTAGGATTGATGTCTCACAATCGAAACTGGATGATTTTGTGGTAAAAACCACCTCACAAACCCTTGCTAAACAACACAGGCGCTCTGAATACAGATGAATATCAAACTACATGAAGAAAACTCCCAAATGAGCGAATTAGACTATATACTTCTTCCACCAACATCCCCACGCACATGCAAGAGGAATAATATTTAATACTCACTATTGAGCGCTCCCACTCCACAAGCCCGGCCTAGAATAGGCGTTCACAGAGTAAGGGCCCCACCAGACCCAATGCCCACTAAAGGCAGTAAACAATATACTTTTAAAAGAATATAAGTTTCATAATGAACATTCTAGCAAATTGAGGCATTCCAACTTATATTAATCTTTTAAAAGTCCCATTTCCCTTACCATTAAGTTAGCCTTCGGGAAATAAAAAAGAGTAACATATTTTCATTTTTTTGATCACTGATGGAAAGGAGACATTACAAGATCGTATCTTCTTCTCCTGTTGCTACTTCAAAGTCTAGTGTTTCTTTCTTGGCTTCCAGTGATTCTCTATAGCAAGTCAATATCAGTCTTTCAGATCCACCTCATTGGGACTCTTATCTTGCAGACATCATTCATGTTTGTGAAGTCTCACATTACTGATTTGGAGGACACATTTGAGGGTTTATCTTTCTTGTTCGATGTTTGTCTCTGGTGGATTTGCATCACCAACTTCTTTTATATTTTCATATGCAGTTCAGATCATATCCTCTCCTGGTTCTTCTTCTTTGATTGGGCAGATAGTTTTTGTTTTGGAGAAGACATCTTTTCCCAGTATGAGGTCACTTGAGTTGCATTCAGAGGCACACATTTGAATTGGATTCCCTAGTCATTCAGGATGTGGGAATGGCTTCTTCATTCACTAGTGGATCTATTTCTTCCGAAAGGGAGAAATGTCGTTTGCAGGTAGTGGATTGTTTTTTTGTCTTCAGGCACTCTTCATTAGTTCTAGAGCTGCTTCTTGGAGGGGATTCATAATCTTCATCTGCTCTCTCTTATGGGGGAGCACCCATCATTGTATATTTGTGATAGAAGTTGTTCTTGGGGGGTCCTGATCATTCCTCCTTAACTTTATTCACTTTCTTTCTTGTTTTCTCTCTTTTGGAGAGGAGTTTTCTACCACTGGGTTTTTCTCCTTTTCTCTGGTTATGAGACTTCTTTGTTTGTAAACGGGTTCCTGATCAGGCCTTTGTTGCCAGGACCCATCTTTCTTTCTTTTTAGCTTGTGTAATCTCCCTAAGTTGCACTTATTGGGGGGTGTTGGTGAAAAATCATATTTTCACTTTTACATAAGTTAATTAGGGAGATTCTTTTTCTATTTTGATCCTTATGACATGTGTCATAGGCTTTCTTTTCTCTTGAGAGCACTGTGACATGTGTCACATGCTTTCTTTCCCCACTTTGTCTATTCTTGGACAGTGGTTGTGTATATCTTCATTACATTCATTTCTGAATAATGTAAGGAAGTAGAAGCACCTAATTCATGCAAGCATTGATCTTTGTTTTGCCTTTCAATCTGGTTATTGCAATTGTTCTTCTTGCAGCTCTCTCTTGTAGAAGATTTCCTGTAGATGATCTTGGCTCCTGTGAGTCCTTGAGCGACTCTAACAGTTAAAACATTGGGCTCTTATTGTGGAGACCCAAGTTCAAATCCCCTTAGGGACATCTAATGTTGAATTCTAAGTGGCGACTCTTGATCTTCCATAGTTGGCTTGTAATGCTGATGTGGTTTCTAAATAAAGTGGATTTCTAAGTAGTGACTCTTGGTCTTCCATAGGTGATTTCTAGTGTGTGTGCTCATAAGGAGCTTGTATTAGTCTCTACTAAGTGCTCGCAAGAGCTTGTATTGGTCTCACATAGATGCTCGTACGAGCAGAATATTTGTAAATGATATTCAAGAGAAAATATTCAAATTCCAAGACTACATTTGTTGACTCCAACATACAAGTGATCATAAAGGCAATGCCTAGAGGTAAATAGTTGCACACTAATTGTTTGATGGAATACCCAAATGAATTTTAAACAAACTAAGTGATATGCTGGTTGCCTGCAAATTGTTTGATGAAATGTTCATAGCAAAATTTAAATTGTGATACAAGGCAAAGCAAGGCTGTGAATTGTTTGACAAAATGTCCAAAATGGAATTAGCTTGAATTTCATGTCCCATGAAATGTTCCGTTTATATATAATGGCCGACTTAAGACTTTAAGTTTAATGCTGGCCGACTACCTTAGAATAATCGCCACTTCTAAAGAAGTTAAAATAACTCAAAGATTTGTTACGATCTTCATATGGAGTATTGACAATAAAAGAGAAATCATGGCTGACTTATGTATGCAGTGATAAATATATGAGGGCGAGACATCAACAACAAATATATGAGAAAGAGATAGCAGTAATAAATACATAAGATAGACAACAGTGAATTGTAAGAAGAGTATTATGAAACGACTTGCTTAATGTTACGATCATGAATGATGAAGATGTCATGAACCGACCGCAAAATCACCGATGTATTGATTAATATACAGTCACCTTCGCTGTCGACATGACTCACGACTTTAGCTTGATTATTATAAAAAGATGACATCAATGAAACATCAAATAATCCCTTTCTCGATTGGGATTAAGAATAGGTAGTTAACATAAAAGAACAAGTGACTAATCATTAGTCAATGCTAATAAACAAATGTCATTAAAGGCAGTGCTGGATGAGGCACGATTCAAGGAATAGTCACCACCGTTCCCAAAAGGCATTGGATGGAGGTATATAAGGCAAATTGAGCAAGGAAGAAATAGGGACAGAGGAGAAGTAAGAAAGGACATCCAAGGAAAAGATTTTGAGATCACAGCTTCTACACCAGATGTATTTCTGCCTTATTAAGTAGGGTAAATTTATATGCAAAAAGTGAATTGTCTTTCTATCCATTTTTCTGAGTAATTGATCCGACTCTTAAATCTGAGATTGGTTATCTGTAAATCTGTTCAAATATATTTATGATAGGTCTCTGCTGATCTGATTACATATACCTGCCGTTGATCTATTTATAACAAACTGAATTTATTGAATGATACATAGGCATTGGTTATTTAGGTATATTGAATTATATATCTATATAATAAGATTGATAATTGATGAAGTGTCTTCAATTATTTGTGTGTGTTAATACCTGAGTGTTTGAAACTGATTGACCAGCCCGCCTAGGGAAAGGGGCAGGAAGAGAGCAGTGTGCTGCACTTATGGTCCGCCCACTCCAAACAGAAGGTTGAGCCATGGAGGAGTGGGAACCCTACTTATGGTCTGCTCAAACCAAAAGGAGGGGCCATGGAGGAGTGGAAGTGCCGAGACTGCTCTTAAACTCTGCCCTTTCCGCAAGTGGGCAAAGTGTTTGTCGAGGTTGGGACATGGTTGGGGAAAGCAGGTACAAGTTTCCAACAGGGAGAGTTGTGGTATACAACCTCTTAGGTTGGTATATGGCTTCGGGTGGACCCACCATGTCACTCCTCTTAGTTCACATTAGGCTACATGGTTGATTACATTTAATGTATCGTCATGGATTAATGCTAACAAGTATATATGTATGTTTGGCAATGTTGTTCATATGATGTATGCAGGTTCAATCAAGGACTCCACCACCAAGTTATTTATTGCATGGTAAACCTAGAAACCCTAACCCTAGTGGGGAATTTGTAATCATTAGAAGGCTTTTAGGGTAAACCAGGATAGGGGACATTACATTGAAATGCATATGAAGTGTTTGACAAAATGATAAATGAAAATTATTCAACATAGAAAACTTCCAAAGGTATGTGAGTTGTATGACAAAATGTCTGAATGAGTTTTGGCTAAAAAATGGAAAACCCAACAATGCATAAATCAGCAATATCACACTCCCAGGCATATGGTAATCTAAACTCCACTACTGTTGGTCTAAATATCAAACAAAAGGCGTCCAAAACAGTAAGGTATTTATTCGCAGACCCAAGTATGTATGGCACCCAACCAGTACAATAATGGTGCCATAAATCAACAACATCATGGTGCCTAATTTGCCAGAGCAATGGCACTCAGACATCAAGCAATTATGGCACCTTAAAATGTGGTTCCTAACCTCAAAAGTGTGGTACCCAAATGGCACTCATTTGCAGGCAAAAATCAACAGATTGAGCTGGCATGGCAATTGTTTGACAAAATGACTTCGGGAAAAAATTGCAAAGAGAAATTCACTTACAACAGTAGCGTAGGAATTGTATGACACAATTTCTCTCAAGCCACTACATTCATGGCATCCAGCATTGTTTAACTCACAGAAGATAAAAAGTTTAAGCATGGTACAATAGCCATTATGGCTCCTTAATGGCAAAGAACCAAACAAAATTCAGCATGGAAAGAATCATGAATATAAATCTTAATGCAATCCAAAGATGAAATGAACAACAATGCTAACAGCCAGCAATCAGCATTATGAACAGCTATATAAATTGATGAAGTATTTTCTCATTAAGTCACATATACAACTACATTGTTTCCAATAAAGGTTGTCCAATCCAATGGAAGTTCCTACACTTGTCAATACTTCTACTGTTTCTCATAGGATCACTCTTCCTCTTCATCATCACCAGAAGCAGGTGTTAACTTTGTACAACTCTTTGTCTTTCAAGGGCCTTTTGAATCTGGATTGGCCTTTTGCTCTTCTAGTTGCCTCCCCCATCATCTCTACATGTGCTGGAACCTCCTCAGATGTTTCAAATAATTTCTGCTGTTGGTGCTGCTTTTCTTGTCCAAAAGGATTTGCTTGAAGTATAGGCACCTAAGAAGCAACAATTAGAACAAAAAATTTATTGCAAAAGCATTCTGTTTTCGGCTGCACTTTGGGGAAGAAAGAGGAATAGTGTGAGAATTTGTTAGTAGAAAACATCAGGAGATTTCCTATCATATGATCATATGTGCAAGTTCATTGAAGAAAGCATTCAGCAAAGCCAGATGAAAGTTGAAAAAAAAAATGCTACTTATTTTTTCATCTTATTAAATTTGAAGGTCCCATGAACATATCTGCAAGCTATAAATAGGTCAAAATAATGGTTATTTGAACATCAAATTTAGCTACTAAGAAAAACTTGTCAAAGTTTTTTTTAAGCTTGCTAAAGAGCGTGAAAGAGGCTTTTGAGGTTTGATGTTTTTATAAAACAGCAGTTGCTTGGCATATTAGAAATGGAAATTTACTTTTGTAGCCAATAGAGCAGAAACATGAAAGAGAAGTCCTGACAAAGTGCAACAAAGAGGCTTATTAATAAAGTTTTATGCTTTATAAGTCTATAACAAATTAGGGTAAAGATATTTTCCTAGTTTTAGAAGTTCATGAATTTAGTTTTTTTGCAAATATTCATCCTAACACTTTTGGTCAAATTAATTCTATAACTCTTGATCTGCAGGAGTTTGTCAATGAAAATTTGCTAGTAAGACCATAATAACATTGGGAAACATTTCCTGATAGGCATTTTAATGAAATTTTGCCAGCTTGGGCAAAGTATCTTTCTAAAATGTCTCCCAAAATGGTTTCCCTCCTTTGTGAGAAATAAATTTTCTGTCAAAGAGGGCACTGTCAGTGGTACCTGATGCTCTTTTTGATTGGGGGAGGGAAGTCCATTCCCATGAAGAAGACCAATACCATTAGGAACCTGCCAAAGCTAGTAAAGAGATTTGAGGCTTATCCTGTGGTTCACAAAGTCATCTCAATCAATTTGGATAAGTGAGCTGAGGATTGCAGGAGGTTGGATGACGCTGGAGGATGGAGGACAACTTCCAATCTTTAGTTTGTTGTTAGCTAGGAGATTGGAGTAATGGTTTAGTAGCAATTTTGGTTCAAAAGATAGCTGCTTAGTAAGGCCTAGACTGACTGGAGACCACTTTTGCTGCCAGTTGAGTATGATCTCACTTGAAGTAGTGAGGCCTAGTCCAATGACTTTGTTTTTTGAATAGTTGTGTGTTCCTATTTGCATATGGAGTTTTCTTATGAACGGTTGTGTGTGTCCGTGTTCATACAAGTCCAGTGAGGCCATTCTTGCTATTGCTTTTTGCTAATAGTTTAGTGTGTCCCAATTCGCACCCAGAGTGTTTTGTAGTAAACAACCGAGTTTGTCCATATTTACTTAGTTGTATGTGTGAATTACAGTGTGTCCCATTTCATGCATTTTCTCAATGACACGTGTTTCCAAATTCATTGATTGGATGTCAGAATGTGAATTGTGCGTATGCTAGTCCACATTTGAAAACTATTATCTCCCTATCTCAAGACTAAACTTCATAAGAATAAGGGGGTCAGGGAGTGTTAGGAAGTCTATTGCACTATAATATATGTTTAGTATACTTGGTTAGGGGTGTTAGTTATTATATAGGTTTGAATAAATATTTAAACATATTAATTAAATAAATTGTTGATATGTCGAGTAGGTTGTTTAAACCCATCACATACATAGCTTTTAGTTGAGGAAAAAAGGGATATGATAACTTAAAGATAGGGGGTACATCCTAGAAAGTAGGATGCAAAACAAACTACGTAAATTGCATAAACACCTCTATTCGGTTAATAAAATATCCTGATACTTGTGTGCAATTTGCTCTCACATTTGATATTGAAAGAGAGGGCTTACAATATGGGAGATTTTCTTGAGTGGATGATGCTATTTCATAACTGAACTTCTCAGATGTATGCGCATAGTGGAGATTGTGGATTCAAGTGTGGGTGGTTATATTTTTGTTTGGGAAATATAGTCGTGTTTCTGTACTTCCTTTAGTGCCATTAAAATAAGGTGCACAACTCATAGAGTTAGGCCTGAAAACCTACTACGTGGGTGGAAAATGCCTCTGTAGATCTTCCAGAAACATGGCTATTTGGGTGCTGCTGCTGTAGGTGGACTGGTGGGGCCTGAGGTCAAGACCTACTGTGTGCAAAATTTGAACAATGTATAAGGTAACTTCTTAAAGAAATCCCCTTATGGGTTTTCTATGCCAAGGTGGCTTGCTGGCTTGGCTGTGACCTAAAAAGGTACCTTTCCCTTTTGAATTTCAACAATATGTCAAAGAAAAGAATGCAACAGTTTGACAATGACATTATAAATAAGTGCTCTCTATTTGAGGAAAGTTTGAAAAATTTGATCCATCAAATCGTTAGGAGGTTTGAATCAGTTAGGAAAGACCTAGGCCCAAGTAAGAGGTCGTTTGGGCATTCTCTGTCAGATTCTTTACTAAAAGCATGTTGTACAAAGAAAAACAATATTTTACTCTTCATTGAATCATTTCAGTTCAATTTTAATTTTTTGTGTTTAGCTATTGATGATTGGAGAATGTGTACAGCTGCTACAGAAATCTACTTTGGTCTAATGTCTTGCATAATTGACGATGCAATCTGAAACAAAACTTGTTTGTCTATCAACCTGAAGAACTCCACTTCTAAATGTAATAGTAGTATTAGGAGATTGACTTTCGTTGTTGTGGTCCATCTTGCTTTAGCACTTATTACTTCCATTGTTATTAGAATAGGGTATCGAATGATAAGCAGAATTATTTTTCAGGGAACTTCACATTTTGATCCTTGCTTTGCAGATCCAAGTGAAATTATTCTAGATGATGCTGATAATGACAGTGTGCCTGACGATGTTGATGAGATTGAAGCAAGTTTTGAGGGCACACCAATTGATCCAAATGAGATAGCTCTTGAAGAAGATGATTTATCTTGAAAATATACAGCCACTAACAATTTGAGAGATATATTTCGGGTTCCTTTGGTAATTGAGAATCACTTTTTTGTCATCTTAAATTGCATATGGCAATTTATCTGATTCCTATTAGAGTTTCCCATAGAAGATTTTACTGGTCTTGATTATTCCATTATATTGTAAATACAGGTGACAATCCAGATTATCAGTTATAGCAAGATCTAACTATTGTTCTCCTCAAGGCCTTTGATTTTACTGTGCATCTTCATGATGTGCGTTAGTTTGCAGAACTGAGAAGATGGATTATAGGTCTTGCAATATGTAAGATGGCAAGAAAACCACAGCCTCAAAAATTCAGCTCAAATTGATGCTGCAATAATGCATTGTACTAAAGTTTCAAAAAAGTCCTTTTTGAACATAAACGCTTCTGTAAAGGCTTAAACTCAATTGGGCAGTTGTCCCATAATAAATGTTATATTATTTAGATTTAAAGAAAGGTCTATTAATGCATTTATGGAGTTTATATGGCTGTGAACTCTAACTGTTCAACAAACTACATAATTTCATATAGTATTTTACCACAGTACAATATCCATGCTTTTAAGTATCATTCCTCCTACCATATAGGATATAATATTGTATTTAGTACCATCAATTTTTTCCCATTTGAATAGGACTAACATTATATTTTCATGCATCACTCTACTGAATTTTTTCAAAAAAGAGGTTAACTTTTTCTTTCTTAAAACCAAGAGGCAAAAATAATTTTATCCTTTTAATACGATAGAAAAATGAGCTCTGCTAGGGTTTACTCTGCCCTCCGATTCCTATGGGTTTGCACAGAGTTTTTGAGGAATATGATCTTTTGTGGTTATTAGTTTTCCCCCCACAATTCCAGATTGGGAGTTATCTTTTCACTCCATCCCCCCTTCACTCCTTTAGCATTATGCTGGCTAGTTTTTATGCCTCCAAGGTAGAGGAGATATGTAGTCTTGGAGGTAGGAGGCAAGAAGCAGCTGGATTAGCCTAGTAGAAGCCTTAAGCCTTGCATGCCATCTTTTTATAGAGGGCTCACCAATCATAAATCTGGATGTTTATGAATTCAGAAGAAATGTTTCTTCATTGTGTGGATGAAGTTTGATCTTTAGATTCCTTGGAGTCCAACTACTCTTAGATGGTCTATACCCTTCAGCATGAAGGAATTGGAGAACAAAGGACTAATATGAACTTCGATCATTTGCTAAGGTTTATTTTATGGCCATCTTTGCAAATGAATCTAATAGAGATGATGTCTTTTGGGGAGGTCCTTATTTATTCTGAAATGCTGGTCTTTTTATGAAGCATTGGCAATTAGGCTTCAAGCCAACTAAGGAAATTCCCTTTACAAACCTAGTTAGATACATGTACGATTTTCCTTAGGAATTCCGGCCCCCTTATGTTTTTTAGATGATTGCAAAATCTATAGGAGTGGCAATTGATACTTCTAGACCATATAAGGGACTTCCAATTTATGCTAGGATTTGTGTGGAGCTCAATCTTACTTCTCCCTATTACTACCCAAGAGGGTGGGGAAATAGTAAAAGAAACTTAGTTTTAGTTTGAAGAGTTGGAGAAGAATGATATGATGATTACAGAGTATGAGTTCAAGGGGGATATGGAATGGCACTTGGAAGAGTATGAGTAAATCAAGAATCATCTAGTCCTAACAAAGGAAACAAGGGTAATTTAACCTCTAGAAGAACCCTCCCAGGTGGAGAAGAACAAGCCACTCAAAGAAGCACGAGAAGATCTTAGAAGGATCTAGTTTGGATCAAGAAGGTAATTGAAAATCCTTAAATTATAAGCATTCAAGAAAATAAAAGAAGATTTGAGATGCAACAAAGCAATAAACCAAACATGTATGAACCTAGCCAATGTTGTAATTGGTCATCGGTCTCAATTGGAGGATATCTTGTCAAGCACCAAGAGATCTAAGGTTTCCATATGAAGATTATTTCTTGGAATATTTAGGGATCAAATTCCCCTCCGAAGAGATGCATGCTTTGGAGATTCTTCGAGAAACATAATTTAGATATTGTCTTGCTTCAAGAAACTAGGATGGATAGTGCACACGATTTCCATGGCTTTTGTATATTATGAGGGAAGTGGGCCTTGCTTAGTAAAGAGGCCAAAGGCTCATTAGGAGGAGTGACCATCATTTCGAATTGTCATGAGATGGAAGTGACTAAGATTCATGCTTTAGACTCTCAGTTGGCTTGCCAAGCAAGATGTATTTTTCCTAAGTTTTATTTTCTTATGATTAATGTTTATAACCTTCTAGAGACATAGGATAAAGATAGATGTTGTATTGAAAAAGTTTGAGGCCTCCTAGTGGATTGTTGTGGGGGACTTCAATGCTAATTTTGACTCTTCGAGAAGAAGGGGGTTACACATGATATGCAAGACAATGATAGTTTCATATCTTTCCTCAAGGATTCTAACCTTTGGGATGTCAAACCGTACAACACTTGGTTCACTTGGGCCAACAAGAGAAAAGGCGAAGACCATATAGCTACTAGGATTGACTGATTCTTGGTTTCTAAGATTTGGTTGGACAAGGATATTATGCTCAATTTTAAGGTCCTTTGAGAAGTTGGCTTAGAACATTGGCCCATCTCTCTAGTTATGGATAAAGATAAGTTTTTAAGAAGAATGCCTTTCAAATTTGAGAAAATGTGGATAGAACATCCAAATCTGGAGCGTTGTTTTTAATTCTTGACTATCCCGTTCTTCTAGACATGGATCCAAGACATACATTTTTAGCAAAAAGATTAGAAGATTTGAAACTTAGGCTAACAGAGTGGAACTACTAGGTCTTTGAGTCAATTTTAGAGAAAGGAACTTTTGGAGAGTAGAATCATTGAGATTCAAAGAAATCCTAACTCTAATACAACCACTTAACATTCTAAAGGAAGAAGATAAATAATTTGAACTCCAACTAGATGACATTTATAGCTATGAAGATCTTCCAGAGACAAAAATCTAGAATTAAATGCCTCAAGGGCATCATAATACTAGTCTTTTCCACTTAACCTATAAAATGAGAAGGTCAAGGGATTGCATTACAAAAATTAAAATGATTTAAGGATGACAATGGAAAATTTGGAATTCATCAAGGCCTCCTTGGTTTTATATTGTGAAAATATGCTTATGGGATAAAATGAAGATAGGGGGAGAAGCAAGATTTTTTGTAGATCATATTTTGAAATTGGTTGGCACCTCTAATAAGGTTGCTCTCATGAAGGACATCTTTAAAGATAAAGGAAGCATTTTTTGCTATGGCGGGGAACAAAGCCCTCAACCCAGATGGATTTCAAAAAGTTCTAGTATTTGATGGGTGATGACCTATGGGGAGTGGTGTGGGAATTAAAGTACTTGAGATTTGTCCTCAAATTACTCAATGCTACCTTCCTTGCTCTCATTCTTAAAAGGATTGTTGGGAAAATTTAATCTCTAATCCAATGGTTTAACATCAAAGCTTCATTAGCAAGCTATGATACAAATAGGTGAGATACAAGGCTTAGACTACTACAATATGAAAATTTGAAATTTGTATGCAAATCTAAAATTTAGTGTTCTCAATCTTGGAATTACCATGAAAAGATTTAATGGATTCAAGTAATCAAATAGAAAAATTAGCAAACACTATTATTGCATCACATAACACATAATTTATGTGGAAAAACCCTTGCGGGAAGAAACTCCACCAAGAAGAGAGGACAAGCATGTATTAACTTTAAAACAACATTACAGTACAGTCATACTTCCATTCTCCTCTTTGCCTCCAATTTGGTAGCAGCTATGTAGTTGTGAACAATCTCAACTCATCCAACTCTATCTTGTTCCTGCAACCTCTTCAACCTGTTTATTCCATTACTCTATGTTCCTCACCTTTTACCACTATCCAATGCATGAATTTATGGAGTTATTGAAACACAAGAGAAGCCAAAATGCCTCTTCCCATTTCCAATGCCTCCAACCTTTGGATTGCCTCTCGGAATGTGAAAGGTTATCACAAATGCATCCCAAAACTCTTTGTCATCACTCTCCCAAGCACCCAACTTGGGGAATGCCATAAGACACATCGTAGGACACCCCAAAAATTTGTCCTTACTCTCCCAAGTGCCCAAGTTGGGGAATTCCAAAAGACACAAGTTCAGAACAAAAGCCTCATCCACTCTTTCCTAACCGCTCTACTTGTAGGTGGAACTTTGATTAATTAATTTTGTCTCCACATCTTTACCGCTACCGATGAACCCCTCCTTATGAATGTATTACAAACAATATATGGGATTAAATATTATAAATTAATTCCCGATAACACCCCAAGTGTCTAGAGACACTTTCAGAGGATGTTGGAACCATGTAAAATGACATAGGATTTACAAGGTAGATGGCACCTAAATCCTAACAGTCTCGCACTTGACATCATACATTGTAAATAGACCCATAGTAATAACCAACAAGGGAAAAACATCCCTTAGCCAACCATGTACCACTTGATTCTTCATCATGCTCTTGTGCTCCAACAAGATACCTACAATAGCAATCAAGGTAACCACCATCTCAAGTAAGAACTCATCTCATCCTCCATCATATCAAACCATGATAGGACAAGGACCATGCCGAGGTGAAACATATCAACTAGCACTGAATCTTGCACCAATCTATACATGATCACAAGCACCAAATTCAAATGGTAACAAATGGCTTTGAGTGGTTGCCACACTCATACCAGTCGGAATAACAACTACAACAAGTTGCTAGCTCATCTAGTCTATCCATACCTCAAACCAAGGTATACAATCCAACATAGGTATAACTTCATACCATCAACATATCAACCCAAAATCTGCAATCAAGTCCCTGTATATCCACCATCCTGCAAAAAGAAATCTCGAAGGTAACAACACAAACATGTGAAAAAATCTTTGAAGCATCTTCATTGTAGTAAAGTGTAACTAGTCCAAGAGAGCCCCCTTGCCCACCCCCACCCCCTGGCCCTCCCTCACCCATTCCCCTCCTATATAGAACACATGCATTCGGAAACTACCACTACATAGGTAGTGCCAAATTTGAGAACTAGATCAAGGCATTAACAAGTCCACCTATATCACTCACATAGAGGATGTGGTGAACTCCTCTATCACATAATTTCAAGGAAACATATAATGATATGCAAAATACATCGCTATAAAACATTTGTCATTACCAATCTCCAAGAAACTTTCACATGTCCACACCAATGAAGAAAGAGATCAAGGAGCTAACAAACTATTGCTAAAGAGCAATGAAGTACATACAACACTCGACTCCATAAAAACCTCAACTCCATAGACATAAGAACCTTCAGGAAGAAGACAATATACTAGGGAGGAGAGAACTTGTAAATCAAACCATGTCCTTGTACTAACACTAACATGTTCCAAGATGTGTAAAATAAGATCTCTTCCAACACTCCCAAACTGAAAGCATATCAACATCTAACAATTAAACTCAAAGTGAAAACATGGCAACAATAGATGTAGACCTCTCAAGCTTAAGGTAAATCAAACAAACCAATCATTCCCACAACAAAAGGGAATAGGACCAAAGACACAAATCATCTCTTGTGCCTTTCCTAACGAGTCCTCAAAACTATCTCCAAGCTCAAGACCAAAACACAAGGAGAACAATAGAAATCCTTAAAACCATGCATCTACTTCTCAAGAAGCCCTCAGAACTCACAAAGCTCAAGACTAATGCACATGAGAAGACAAGATACAAATAAAGAATGCATATGATAATCAAGTGGGCAACACCTCTCAGATCATTTACCTGTTGAGTAGAACAAGAGTGGGATACTAGATTGTCTTGTGCATACAACACCAAGCAATAAAAACTTTCATTAACGGACAACCTTCTTATTAGGTCCACAATGGACTCATGTCCATACACTAGTAGAATTTTGGCAAATAAATGACTAAGTGACTAAAACTTTTAGTCACAACAACTAAAAATGACTAAATTCTACTAATTTTTTGCAACTCAGCTATAAATGAGTAAATAAATGACTTAATTTGATCGTTGACTAAAAAATTATTTAGTCACAGAAATAAAAATAACTAAATAGTTAGTCACCCAAATACAAATTAGACAAAATTTTAAAAAGAACTTTTCAGGAAATTATTGGCGGGATGTATTGCCGCAATTCACTATTCACGTTCATTCCAACATTTTTCGCTATCTGCATCGCCATAATACCCTGTTCTGTATCTTCCTTCTGTTTGCACTCAAATCTCCAACTCCTTACTGAATATCACCATCACCATCACACTCTTCACTTGCAGGCACTCTAACATGCTCTTCACGCACTCAGCTTGGAATATCTCCGACCGTTCAAAGCTGCTTGTGGTGGACTCGCCAAAAAAAAAAGGTCGGGAATGTAGAGATCAAAGTACTTTCCCAGAGCTACTTCGCACTGAGGCGTTTTGAGTTATAGCAGCTACTTGCATGGGTGATAAAGAGGAGAGGACTTGGAGACTTCTGAAAAGGCGGGCAAGGAATTCGGAGTTGGTTGCAACGAATTTGAAGTTGGCAAGGCCTTCTGCAGTGAAGTCGGATTTGGGGACACCCTCCGCAGTGAATTCAGAGGTAATTTGAAAGCCTCATTACATTTATAAACACAAAATCTATAGCTTTGTGATTGGCAACATACAGTAGTTACAATCTACTACTCTTAATAATGTTCTTTTACAATCTTGCCAATGTTCTACTTCATAATGTGTTCAAGCTAAATATAATAAAATTTGGGTGTCAGTGCCAAAATAGAATTTCCTCAAACAATTTTGATACATTTTCACTGCAAGTGCAAATTGTCCTTGTGCAAAGTAAACATGTGCTAGATTTACCTGCACATCAAGCATCTGAACAAAGATGTTTCTTGCTGTAACTTCTTGTACCTGTGTAAAAATTTCCTTTGCAATATCAAATTGACCCCTTTCAGCTAGCACAATGGCTGCCCCATTTGCAGCATAAACATTTTCTAGTCTATGTGCCAACACTTTACAATACAGTCCTCTAGCCTTCTCTAGATGTTGTGCCTCCACCTTTGGATCCCTCTCATTGCGAAAAGCTACAAAATAATTCCAATTTCCAAGTGAAATGTCAACATAAGAATTCTTTGCTCCTGATTCACTTTGTGCAGCTTTAATTGTTTCTTTTTCTTTAAGTCAGTCATCTGTTTTCAGTTCCATTTTGCTAAGCATAGATAAAGCATTTGATGAGTTTTTATCCACCTTAAGTGCATCCCCAATCAATTCTAGGCTTAGTTGGATCTCATTCTGAGCCTGAGCCATGGTTGCAAGACGTAGATATGCATACACATAATCAGGAAACTTGAACAATATTACCCTGTATAAAAGATTTTCTTTTTCAGTGCCATGTAGTTGTTCAAACAACCTAGCAAGATTAAATAGTGTTGTGACTTTATCCCATGGTAGCTCAAGTGAAACACCACCTTCTTCTAGTTGATGGAAGAATTCCAAATCCTTAAAGAGCATAGGAAAAACTGCAGAATTGACATTGGGGCTTTTATTTATGAATTCAACCCAAATGCTATTTTATAATGCCTCTATAAAAGTTTGTTGAGCCAACTCTAGTTGATCACGCTCAAAATGAAGAACCCCAATGTTGTTTAACAATTGAATGGGTACTTCTTCTTTGCTCTTCTTCAGAAGAGACTTTGTTGTCTTAAGAGAATCTAAGGCTGCACTGGGGTCTGATGATATTAATAACTCACCCATCTTGATAAATGCATGGGCATCACGTGGATCTATGTGAGTTGCCTTTCTTAAAATTTCCAAAGCCTTCTCTGCCTACCCCTGCTAAGCATATATATGGCCTACAACTTTTAAGCTCTCATAGTTCTTAGGGTAGACCTCCAGAACCTTTTCAAAATTTGAGAGAGAACTCTTAAGATCTCCTAGCTTCAATTGAACCTATCCACAAAATCCTGTGGCCTCTGGCTTTCCTTGACTGATGCCATGTAGTAGCGGCCAGTGGTGTCATAATCACCTTTACTATGATAAGATCGTGCAAGATTATAATATGAATGAAATTTCATGAGAGGGTGGTCAGTTGAAACAAGAGCTATCTCAGTCAACTGTTCCACAAGAAAATGTTGCCCTGTGAAGAAAAAATGGTTTGCTAAATAATTCAATGCCATTGCACAATACGGGTATAATTCAAAGGCTCTACGCATTTTTTCCATTCCTTCATGAACACTACCTTTTTCACTAACTGTGAGAATCCTACAAGTAAAAAATGCACAAAACTGACCACATAGATTTATGTAGAGCCAGAACATGATGCAAAGGAAGGACTCACACACAATAACCTTGACACATCCCAAACAAAGTTTCAATACACTTGATGCAAATCTGCACCCTTGTTCATTCTTGACAATTTGCTCCTAAGTCTAAAACATGGAAACAACACCCTAGTGACACTCAATCATTGAAGACAACATGGAATATGGGCAACTTGGTTTATTTAGACCTATTACAACATCTTCTAGGGGTTTCCAAATGTACATGACCTAACCAAGTGATTAACACAATGATTTATGTAATTTAGGTCTTATTGCCACTAGGTGCATTCAAGGTGATGACTCCAAACGAAGGTAAGAACACTTGTCATATGAATTCCTAGGCTTGTGCAGGCCCTAACAACATGCCAGTATGATTCTTCACTCGTCCATTGACTTACAGTGCATAGATTATTCAAAGCAACAAAGAACCTAGGGTTTTAGGACTGTCTCACAACAAATCTACACACAGTCAATCATATCTTCTTCACATGTGCTAGTCGCGAGTTGTCCTCTTGCAGGGATGTGGATAGGCATGGTACAAAGCTTTCCACCAATTTTCAAGATTTTTGGATGGTGGAAACTCTGCCCATGATCAAATTTTGCTCCCTGGAAACCCTAGGTAGGGTTTAGACCTACACTCACAAAAAATGCAATATCTCGCACAAAACTTGATGAAATTCTACCAAACCAAATGCATTCGAAAGATAGATTTTTGTTGCTAATAGATTTTTGTTGCTATGTGTAGAACATTATAGATGGATCAACGTCAAAGGTTGACTACTAATCAATACCATGCATTTGATGAGAGAGTAGCCAATGAGAGGGACATGGACAAATATCCATGTCCATGTAAAGACTGTTGTGGTGGAAAGGTGAGAAAAATAAACTTGATTCTTCGACATATGATAAGATATGGGCATAGTGGTATAAACCCTTGGGATTAAAATTATTATGAAGATATGATAAAATTGCAGAGTGAGAGATGAAGAGGCAACAAACATAGATGAAGTGGCACCAAACATAGATGAAGAAGCAACAAACATAGATGAAGTGGCACCAAACATAGATGAAGAGGCATCAATGTTAGACGAAGGATTTGAAGTTGATAGAATATTGAATGAGGGTCTAGACGATGATTGGGCCAAGTCGATGGAAGATGCTTTAAAGCCTGCGTATGCTAATTGCAAGTTAAGTCGTTTGACAACAATACTTCAAATTCTTAACTTGCAAGTAGTGCATGGTTGGACAAATGAGAGTGTAGATCAGTTATTGGCATTATTAAGTTTATTGTTACCACCTGAGTCCACATTGCCAACAAAACGAAGTCAATGTAAAAAGCAAATCACTAAGCTAGGCTTAGGGTATGAAAACATCCACACATGTGTCAATGGTTGTGTATTATTTCGCAATAATCTTACAAGTGAGAGTGAATGTCTGAAATGTCATGAAGTGAGGTATAGACAAGGGTTGACATCATATGTGGTTCCTAGAAAGGTTCTTGGCCACTTTCCAATAATCCCATTATTACTCCGAATGTATAGGTGCAGAGACATTGCTGAACTTATAAAATGGCATGCCCAAAATAAGAGCACCGATGGAAAACATGTGCTTGATTCTAAGTTGTGGATGGAATTTGATAACAGATGGCCCAATTTTTCTCAAGATCCTCGTAATATAAGGTTGGGTTTGGCTCTAGATGGGGTGAACCCATTCTCATATCAAAGTACTAAATGGTCAACTTGGCCAGTGTTTTTAATAAATTATAACTTGCCTCCATGGTTACCAACTAAACCATTTTTCTTAATGCTATCATTGATTATACCAAGAAAGAAAAGTGTGACTTTAGATACAATCGATGCTTATCTAGAGCCATTATATGATGAGCTAATGGAATTGTGGAAAGGAATTGAAGCAATTCAATCTTTAAGGGATGGTCATTCAATCAAATTCACTTTAAGAGCTTCCTTATTGTTTACGCTTCATGATCTTCCTACATATGGCACATTGTCTGGTCTCAGTGTTCATGGATACCATGGATGTCCTTCTTGCAACTTTAAGGATTTTGTGAGGCACTCAAGAAGTTTGCGTAAGTGTATTTATTGTGGACATCATGCTTACCTTAAAATGGATCATCCATATTGTTGACAAAAAACATGTTTCAATGGTCAAGAAGAGAATCGTGAAGCACCATTGCTAATAACAAGTGATTACATTGTTGAGAACGGACAAAAAAGAATGTCAATTATTGAAAATGATGGGATTGTTGGTAGTACATATGATCCATGTAGTGAAAGCAATGTGAAACAGTTGTGCATATTCTATAAGTTGCCATACTTTAAGGATATAGCCATTAGGCATACTATTGACTTTATGCATACTAAGAAAAATATAGCCTATTCTATTATAGAAACTCTTTTTGGTGCTTTTGATATTGTTTCATCACGTGAAGGCTTTTGACAACTAAAGATTTGTCGAAATCTTTGGGTTGAAAAATGTGTTGATGAAAAATATAGAAAACCTAGTGCTCCTTATGTCTGGACAAAGGAACAACATGCACAATTCTTACAGTTGTTGTCTCAGATTCGCTTTCCCATTGGATATGTAAGTAGTAGTATTAGAAGCCAAACTGACATTAATGGCTTAAGAGGCCTCAAGACCCATGACTATCATGTCATAATCAAGAATATTTTACCTATTGTGGTAAATATGTCAAGTTTGGAAAAGGGGCCAAGATTGGTAGTTATAAGGTTGGGCCTAATATTAAAGAGAATGAGTTTACATGTATTAGATCCTTTGAACTTTGATAGTTTGAGGGAGGAGGTTGTTGAAGTCCTTTGTCTATTGGAAGGGGAATTTCCACCAACAATCTTTAACGTTTCTATGCATTTTTTGATGCATCTACAATATGTACTAGAGCATTGTGGCCCAGTAAGAACGAGATAGATGTATCCTATAGAACGATATATGAAGTTTTTGAAAAAAAATGTTCGTACTAGGGCAAAACCAGAAGGCAACATGTCTAAGGGATATTCAATGCAAGAGGCCATGGGATTTTACACAGAATATATGAAGGATTTTAAAAATGTCAATCGACGTGTATGGGATGATGACGAAAATGAAAGAGTTTTAGATGAAGTATTAGAAGGCAATGAATGTCGCTTCAAGCTATCACATCAAGAAGTGTGATACATGCCTATATTCTTCAAAACACAACTTCGTTCGATAAATGACATAGGTAAAAAAAAATACACAATAATTTATTTACTCAATTGCATTTACATATTTATATTATTAATCTTACTATTTGTACGTTAATATTCTATGTACAAAATATGAAGAAGAGAATCAAACTTGGATGCAACATCAACCTCAAAAGCGCAGATGTCATGATTTGATTGGAGGCGATTCTTTTCCAAAATTTGAAGAATGGATTGCTAATGCAGTCAGTGATGCAAAAGAAGAAGGTCAAGATGTAACAACGAAGGAAAGTGAGCTTTCACGATCTCCACATATATGGGCTATGTGTTTTAGTGGAATGTGGGCCTATGGTAGTCATTTAAGAGTGGAAGAAAAAGACAAAGGAGAGACAAATTGTGATTGTGTTGTTAGTGCTGAATTTCTTCACGAAACTGAGAAGAAATTTTATGTTGGATTCATCCAAGAAATTATTCAAGTGGATTTTGGTGAAAATAGTCCTATATCATTAAAATGTAAGTGGATCCGACCATTCGCAGTACAATTTGATAAGTATAGATTTGTACGCACAAATACAAGGCAATTTTTATCATAGATGGATGAGCCGTATGTTTCCCCTCTTCAAATTAACCAATCATTTCTAATTGATGATGTAAGAAGCCTAGGATGGTCGTATGTCATTCAAATAGAGTCTCATTCCAGACAAAAATTCATGGAAATTGTCGATATAATGCCTGATGGGCAATATGTTAATTTACAAGAAACATTCGAAGAAGTGGACGAAGACGATGATGGAGTGTTTGAAGAAGAGATTTTGATTACCAATGAAGAGATTGGGAGAGAGAATGAGCAGCATGTCACAGATGAGGATGACGAAGAAAATCAAGCAGATGTAGACACGAGTGATCAGGATTTTGATCCTGCTGGCAATGCAAATGATTATGATGATGTTTTGTCACCTTAACTAGCCTATCACCTTAAGAGGTTAGTTTGTCACCTAAAGTTTTGTTATATGTATGGTGTAATTTATTATTGAATGTAATAAAGATATGAGTATAGGTATGCTTATTCACTATTGTTTTACTGATACATTTCTAAATGTAATCATCATTATTCTGCTGGTACATTGTATACAAAACCTAAGATGTTCACTATTGATTTGAAGTGCATTTAAAGTTAGGTTCAATCATTCTTCTTAGTTTTCTTACTTTGGTTGAAATTAATTTTGTTTAGTTAGAATATAATTTCTTATATGTCCTATATGTTTTATAGATGCTAGACTTTTCTTGTATGTCCTAGATGATAGCTTTAGTTTGTAATACATATTCTAGCCTCCACATGCATTGAATATGCTTGTGTGAAGGAAACAATGACGAACATTTGTGATTTAATAATACATATAGATATCTTAACATTAGGTGAACAAAGCCTCCTCATTACAAACAAAGAAATGATCTCTTAGATATCTTAACTAGAATTCGAGCACCATATTAAATCTTCTTCTCCATTGATTGCTTCAAATAGATATTACAATATAACAGAAATCTCCTCATATATGTTTCTATAAATGCCTATGATGATATCAAAATTCGGTCTTGGTTTCTCTTTTATAAGAGAAGCAACAAGCTTCAGACCGTTACAAAATATGGCATCTTTTCAAAATTCATGCCTCTTTGTATAAACTAAACTTTAATTTTGATTAAAACATAATTAAGAGAAAATAGAGAAAGTAGACAATATTGATTGGAAGCCCACATCAATTGCAATACACTTGTAGTTTGTTAATCAACATAGGGGACCTGTGATCATCCCAATCTGGCAAAGTCCCCCTCTCCATGATAGAGTGTTTGAATGCTCGGTTCTTCCACTACAACATCTTCAAGGCCCTATTCTTCTGGAGGAGCCAAATACTCTTGCTCCCATTGGTATACTTTGTAGTCATGAGGCTATGATGCTTGTTGCTCCCCTGTACGTATAGCCTGTCTATTCATTAGCTCGAAGATACTTCTCCTGCCATTGAAACACAACCTAATCACTAGGCCACTTATAATCTTGAATTTGGAGCAAGTTGGCCTGGTGATCCTTCCACCTTTTGTCCAACAATGCTTTGACATCAATTATAAACTTTGTATATCCAGCATCCAAAGCAATTACTCTATCTAGAATGATGTTGAAGCTGAGAATATTGATATCTTCATCCTTTTTCAAAAATTCCATGATCTTAGAAACTATATGACTAAATTCATCCTTCCACGCATCAAAATCCTTGATCTTTTCATCCTCTATTAGGATTGATGGAATGAATTGGTGTTTGAAAGTGGCAAAAGAATCAATCTTTGCCTGCATTCTTTGATTCTCACCATTCACATACTAATACTCATCCAATATCATCTTGATCATTTTCTCTGTTGGCTTTAGAGCTGAAGGAGCATCTTGATTCCATTGTAGAACTTTACATAGAGTGATCAGTGTGTGATGTGTTGACTACCATCTTTGATACAAGGGATCTAAAATAGAAAAAATACTTTCAACCGTTCCATGGCCTGAGACAAGGAAGAATAGTATTCATGCACATCTCTCAACTTGTCAACAACCATTTTCACTCTATATTCCAAAGTTTTCTCAAACACTTCAAGAATTTTCAATTTTGCCTCATTCTTTGTTTTCTCATTTTGGCTTTTCAATTCCTCAATTTCTTTTTCCAACTTCAATTTCAAAACATTGAATTGTTCAACAGTCATTGTGGTATCATCGGTCTCTTGTGGCACATGTTTGAAATGGCACAATGGCTTGAATCTGAGAAGAAGTCTCACCCTTCAGTTATTTTTTCAGGTTTACATTTTCAAGATACAATCCATTTACCTCATTATTCATCTCCATCTGAGTTCTCTCATAATCAAACAATCTTTGCTCTAGCTTTATAACAGCAGCTCGTGTAAACATTGCAGTTGTTTCAGTTGCTGATGTGCCCTAGAATGTCTTGACCATAGTTGTTCCCCTTATTTCTTGGACCACATCAAGTAATCTTGGTTTGTTGGTGTTCTTTTGTGTTGCCCATATTGCCAAAGTCTTTGTTTTTGGATTGAAACCACAACCATTGACACCTTGCTCATAGTCAAATTCAGAAACTAGCATGGGGTCATCTTGATTCCTGAATTGGTCTAACAAAAACATTTTCCTCAACTCAAGCTTGAGAATGATCAGCATGTTTCTCCTTAATACCATTTGTCTAGCCTCATCAGGGCTGACACTTATTTCATCTATTTTCATATTCTTGAAAGTTTGTGAAACAATTTGCTCATGCTGAGATTGATCAACACTTATTTTATTTATTTCCACTTGTTCTTGAAAATCTTTCATCTTCATCTTAATCCCAAAATATTTGAATTCAGGAGAATTAATGAAATCATCATCCTCCATAAATCTCATAGAAGCCACAATTCTTTCATCTTCTTCTAATTCAGGCTCCCCTTGTGCCTGTTCAACTATTTTGGCCTTTGGTTTATGTGCTTCTATTTCTTGGGCAACAAGTGGTTGATCTGTTTCTCCTTCATCTCCCATATTTCTCAAGATACTAGCCACTTCATCAGTGTCACCCCCTCCTTCACTCAATTCATATGGAACTAGTGGAGAAACATCCTTAATCCTTTGCCTTTTGGCAGGTGGTGAATCATGGACATGAGCTAGATCCTATACTGACATTGCATCTGGTGCAGGATCTTGAATCACAACTCCTGGTGGTCTTTTGACACTGAGCTTAGTAGCCTTTGAAGGCTGCTTCTCAGACTTGCTATATATTCTTTCAAAATTGTCAATTATCAGATCTATTCTTCTCAAAGGGTCCCTCTCTTCAACAAAGAATCTAGGAAAATTAGGATTTTGTTTTCTCCTAGCATCCTCAATCCTTTTCAAAATCTCCCATTTTCTTTTCCTATCATACACTTCTTGAAAGGTGACAAGATTTTTGATCACATTCTCATCAAAATTGATTTGATTGGATATTCCCATTCTTGTGAGGATGGTTTGTCTGACAAAGTTCATGTGACCCTCTGGATCACAAATCCTCTCTACACCGGATTTCAAAGAATATTTAGCCTTTAAATAGCCTTGCAAATCCTCTAAAGTATCAGAAACAATGGACCAATCACCAAACATTATGGAATCAGGAAGAAATGTGCCTTTCTTTTGTTTCTTCATTACATCCTTCTCCATCCACATCATTTGCCACATGAATTCAAGGAATGCAATTATGTTTGGCACAAATTTGGGCAACACATGGTGTAGCTGAGTACACCCATATACCCTGATTATAGTATGAACTGGCAAGAAAAACCAATCAACATAGTTATGCCTATGACCCTGTTCTGGCCTATGGGCAAGAGGCCTCAACATTTCCCTAATCTCTTTTGTCAATTTGGGAGAAAAGCTACCAAGAGAATTCATCATGAAACACAACATAGTCACAATTCTTGCAATGGCTATCCCATTTGTAACACCAGCATTGTGTTGGCAATCTTTGTCACGTTTCATCAATCATGCTCAGATCCATTCTGCTGGGCCTCTTCCTTCTATTTTGATACAAAATCAAATGACATAAAAAAGCGTAGTATTTGAAATCTATGGGCTTTTTGTTTTCTCTTATTTGCAAAAATCCATCATGCAGTTTCTTTTCAATGAATGTTGCAAAATCATATTCAACATTAGCTTCTGGATTTTGAATTCTCATGGCCATCATCATTAGGTCGATAGGCATTCTACCTTGGGAATCAATACCCAACACCTTACACAAAGCAAAATATGTTCTTTTGAAATAGACAACAAAATCTTCAACAGAGAAAGGTTCAATTGCAATGGATGGGATTTCAATTCTTCTATTATTTGTTATCCCTTCTGTGTGTTTTTCTCAAACTATTGTACTCTTGCTCACTCTTTTGCAGATCTACTTGTGTGAGGGCTTGCTTGCTCAACATGAAGCAATCTATGATTGCATTCCTGTCTACAACCACTAATAGTGACCCATTTGGTAGTTTGATTATTTTGGTGGATGAGTGATAGTGTTACGCCAATGTTCTAATCAAACCCACATCAATAAATACATTTGACACCACAATCTTTGCCAAATCCAAATTCCATGGGTTTCCAACTGGTCCCTGTCCATCTTTCTTTCCACAAAAAATACCAAAAAAGGTTCCATCCAGAGATAGGGATTGCAGCATCCCGACATCCTTCCACAACATCCTTGAACAATTTCTTAGACCCCTTGTCAACTGAATTTGGTAGGATGTCCAACAATGATTGTTGAAGTGATCATTTCTTGGGAGCAGGGGGGTCAGTGCTCTTGCTCATAGACTTAGATTTTGTAGGTGCCATATTTTAGTGCCTCTATGAATTAGGGTTTTGATATTTTACTTACTTTACCAGACTAGTTGAAAATAGAGCACAAACCAAACACCAACTTTTATGCAAAGAGTGATGGGGCAAACTTACCTAGTCAGAAAATGCCTAAGGAGAGCACACAAAGCTTGAATTTGCCTTCTACAATCAACATTGAATTCGTTGGAATGAAGAAATACAAAGAAATCCTAAGTTTTATCATGCCATGAAGATGGTCATTTCACCATTAACCTAGTTCGTATCATGATATCAACAAATCTCAGCATTCAATTCTTTTCAAACATAGACTGTTGATTTGATCCAATCCAATGGCTGGGCAAGTATTTCAAGACTTGCATTCCTTTCCTCAAAAATTGGAATCCCGCAGGCATCAATGATAACCATTGTGAGGCAGCATTGAAGTCATTTCGACATTTAATTCCTTATTGCATCACCACAAGACCAACTTAGGGCAATCGCGGGACTGCAGGATCTCTTGGACAGTGACGTTCATCTTCACCACTTACCACCACCCCACAAGCCTTGTTGCACACCACCGCGGGATGGTGGGATACATGTTATCCCTTATGTAGAACCTTTTACCGTGCCACCGCCAAGCTTTGGCCTGACCATCGCGGGGCCACGGGAGCCTTTGGTCTCCCATTCGTTGTTTACCGCATTACCGCCAATCGAAGTTATCAACATCGTGGGACCGCGGTATGTAGCATTACTGGTCACTAGAACTCCTTATACCGCAACACCACAGGCTTGACTTGAAACCGTCGCGGGGGCACGGTGAACGCTTTATCCTGACTCCTTCCTACTGCATTGCCGTCAGTCATCTCCTTGTCGTGGGGGCATGGTAACATATTATGTGCCGCTTGAGTTTATACTGTGACACCACAACTAAATTTTTTGCATGCTACGGGGAAGCGGTAACTTTGTATTCACATCCTCTAATTCTTGCACACCCGCCAAGGCTATTTGCATGTACTTTGGGGCTGCAGTAAGAGACAAAAACACATCAATGGTAAAAAATATAAATTTCTTTCACATAGACCTGATATGAGATGCTCATAAATGACTCCTGGAACAATTCTAAAAGAAATATGAATCCTTAATATGGATTTATGGAAGGAAAATGTATGAAACGGTGTGGGACTATGAAATTTTGAATGGTTCTAACACACCTCATGATGAACTAGACTATGTTTTTCCTTCATCCTACTTGTGTTATGTTTTTATGAGTTCTTTTCTTGTGAATATATCCCTAAGGAAAATTTGTCTGATACCTGTAATTGTAAACATCTTCTTGGTTTTTGACTGCAAATTCTTTTTAATTTGTAAACTAAATTCTATCTTAAGTTTTCATTTGCAGTTATTAGCAGATTGGAAAGTCATCAGTTATCAACTTATGAACTCAATAAAGTTTTACTGATTCAAGTTGTTGATTTATACATTGTTGTTTATTTGGACTTTAGGAAATGAAGAGAAGGGTTGTAAGGAGCAAATTAGATGATAGTGATCATAATGCTGAAACTTCATTGACAGATTATGAACACCTTCATAGAGAAAAAGTGGCCAAGAATAATGAATATTTATTGAGACTTGGTTTGACAAACAGGCAAGTTGTAAATCCACTAAGTAGTATATTATTTGTTTAGTAGTGTTTAATGAAATTTGATAGGCAAGAGCTTTATGTATATAAGACATAATATAATATTATTTTTTTGTTTTATAGGCAACAAAAAGAGTGCAAAGAAAATGTAGAGAAAAAACAAAAAGAAAGAAAAGATACAGTGTCACCATCTCATAGAAGCCACCGCTTTTGTGATTCAACAAATGTAGTTGGTGAAAACAATAGTTGCAATGATGATAATGTGCAACCTGATATAGCACATGGTGATGTGTAGCCTAATATAGCACATGGTGATCATGTGCAGCCTGATATAGAACATGGTGATGTGCAACGTTGTGATGATCTCTTAGAACAAAGTCTAAGAGAGATTATTGAAAAATGTCAGAGCATTAAAGGAACAGCAAGTCTGCAGATGAATTATTCAAGAATAAAGGATGTGTTTGAAGTGAAATCTGCGAAGATCGGTACTCATGATCTACCTACTGATGCCACACCTGATGTGTGTTGGGAATTAAGGTGTCTCAACCTTTGCAAATTCCTAATGTTGTATTTATTTATCCCATGTTGAGTTGGCATAGTCAGCATCTTGTGTATATGCAGCAAGGTAAATTTTGGTGATTGGCAGTCGCGGTTTCCCCCTTCAATAATTAACGGGGGTTTGGGGGCAGCACCCCCAAGACAGGGTTAAGGGGCGTAGCCCCTTGCGGGGTCCAGGTGTAGCGCCCCTAGTGTGCTCCCTGTCGCAGTACAGGGCGGGGTCGAGGGGCAGCGCCCTCGTGGGGGCTCGGGGACAACACCCCCGAAACCTCAACCAATTTTTAATTAATGACAAGTGTAAGTGAGCATCTTTGCACGAGAGAAAGGCATCTTTGGGCGGTCAAGGGAGGTTATGACATGTAAGAGGAATATGATATTTTTAGTCAGTGTATGACGGATTCTCAGACAACTGTAAGGTGCATAAGAGCATCTGTCATAACCTATCTTGGGATCAGGCGTCCACTTCGGGATGGGATGTTGGACAAGTGTCCTTAGGCATGGCTTTTGGGGCATGAGTCCAAGATGGACGCCCATCTCTAGAAGGTTCCATATTTGCCTTGTAAACTCTATATAAACAGGTGCTTGGATGGGAGATAGATAACTTTGGTACAAAAACTGTTATGCTGCCGGAATATCTCCAGATTCGACATTCAAAGACTCCTCAAAGAGCATTGGCTCTGAAACTGTATTGTAATATGTTATTGTTTATTGTAATACATTTGAGCTATGTTTTGGAGTGTGGGGTTTTCACCCGTAAGGGTTTTCCCCACGTATATCTTGTCTCTCTCTCTTCTGTCTACTTTCTGTGTGTGTGTATTACTGCTATATCTCTGTTAGATGTTCTATGTTGCTGTAGTTGTAAGAATTAAATTGAATTTGCATACATCTCTCCTCATTAGATTAGCGTAGGAAGCGATTTCCGCACACCGAGCTTCCTTTCAATGTGGCCAAGGAGCATGAAGTTTCAGTTAATGAAAGTCATGAAGAGAGACCACTTGCATCTGTTGTGCCTCAGAGTGCACCTATTGCATCTAGAACTTTTGATGGAACTAGTGGATCAGCCAGAAATACTGGTAGTGGTGTAATAGAAAATGTGGATGCTTTTGTCAAAAGACAAAGATTAAGTCAAGATTTGTACAGATCTACAGAGAGGAATACAAAACTAAGAAAATTAGAAGGCAAGAATTCATTTTTTCTTGAGGTATCGAGAGATGGTGAGCCCATTGGGCCAAATGTTGCAAAGTGGGCCTCCGAGTTGGGTGTAAGATGTAGGGCCCATTTGGATATTTGCAGAGCAAGATCCACGATCTATGGAAAATGTCATACAAAAAATGGAAAATGCTTTTGAGACTACTGGTGGACAAATCTCTAGAAAATATTACAAGCAAAAGATGAGAATTTTGATGAAAATTTTTAGATACAATTGTAGAAAAGCAATCATGGAGGGAAAAGAGAGGTTAGACTCCACTCTATGTACCAAACAGTGGGAGACATTGAAAGAAAGTATGCATTCTGAAGAATATTTGGCAAAGAGTAACAAAGGCAACAGAGCAAGAGATAATGTGTAATTAGCTAGTATACATAGATTATGGAAATAAGGGAGAACACATAACTTACATATGGAAGCTTAGAGCTTAGTTGTAATAGAGTGCATACATAGATTTTGACTATGCATTAGTGCATTGTGTTCGGGGATGTCATGGTCCTCAGTTGGGGGGACTTCATTGCCAATCCATGTCTCTTTTTGGAGTACTCGTACATTCTAGTACTATTGTAGTCTTGCCCTCCATTTGTTTGTACCTCATAATGGGTTAGTTTTTTTTTTTCAGAGTAAAAAGTTGCTTCTTTGTTATTCAACAAAATTAAAAAAAAACACATACAAAAACTAATTTGTTCCAAGACATAAGACATTACATACGGCTATCAAAAATAATATAATGTGTGTTTTATATCTCAATATAATGTGTTTTTTTTTTTTTGCAAACATTTAATATTGATAAACTCCAAGAAGGGGATGAAGTTCAGGTGTTGGATCCGTTTGATGGTGCTACGTTTGTGGACATTGCACGGATTCACTCACTATCTATTGTACATGGAGTCAAATTGAAAGGAACGGGAGATGCAAATATAATTTTTTTAAAGGTCACAAGTAACATTTCCCTTGCTTATGAAGACAAAATAGATGGAGTTGTCCATCTGAAAGAGAAAGAAGGGACCTTCACACGGTGGCCACTAAAATATTTGAAAAAAATGACATAGTTGATGTTTATCATGTACTAGCTGTTAGACAGCTTGGCCCACTACTTTATGCAATAGTTTGAATGTGTTGTTCAGGGATCTTAGTGTTTTTTGTCTGTTTTGGAGCTGTATAAGCAAAAAAATCCATTGTAACTCAGTTTTCTTAGTCACAGCATTGAGAAACACACTTTGTAACACATTTTTCAAAGCAAAGACACATATTTAAGTCTTATAGGTTTTTTGGACTTGATTTTATGTTTCTTTTCCTCCCTAAACATTCAACATCACTACCTTATATGCCTTTATGAAAACATTCTAGGGTTATTGTTGGCTGCATTGAAGGGGAGAGCTTCATATATGGGAAATGATCAACACTCAGTCATGAAGACTCAAGGAGCATAAATGAGAGAGATTCATAAAGGAGAGAGCTTCATATATGGGATGTAATGAAGACAATCATGAAGAGTCAAGGAGCATAAATGACAGTGAGCAAGAGATAAAGTACATAGTTTGTGCCATAGACAAAGTGAGATGAGTCTTAAGCTATGTGATCAAGGGTAGTGTGTTAGTTTTTGAGAAAGGAAGGGCAGTTGGCAATGCACAAAGATCAATGAGGAAGATTAAAGTCATAAGGTGATGATGTTATCATTTCATCAAGACTTTAGAAGCAACCAGTAGACAAATTTATAGAATTCCTAAATAGCAAAAAGGACAACCACTAATAATGCTATTATTACAAGGCATATATTCTACATGGCAGTATAGTTGTAGGAATAAGACAATTTGATAAACTTATGATAATCTACAAATGAAAGTCTAAATTTTGTGTACTTATGGGTGATTGTTCTATAACAGAGAGATAATGAGTGCATAGAGGTAAGATGTTCATGGTGAGTGAAAATGGTCAATGGTTCCCAGGGATACAGGCATAGTAAACATGGTTTCAGTGGCATGAGCAAAGGAACAAAGGACTGCAGTGTTAGCATTAATTAAAAGGAAAGTATATGAAAGTTGCAGGGCAATCATCTAGAAAGAAAGTATGCACAGTTCAATCACCACAATGAGTGAAGACCAAGGACACTAAATATATATGACTACCTACCAAGTGTCCAATGTAATAGAGGCAAGGTAAGTGAATGGTTTAGACTCAAAAAGAGGCGTTTGAAGATGCATTAATGAAGGAAGAATCTAATTCCATGCCCTAAGAGGACCTGATATCTTCAAAGTCAATAAAAACATGTCCCATAAGCAGTGTTGATGACAATACAAGACACAAGAATTCAGTGATGTTTCATTAAGGAAGCCTGATCTAGTCCATGTTTCACATTATGAATATCCTATCATAGACCTGACTACATATGACAGTGTATTTCCTTTGGTTGCAGTCAAGAAGGACAAGTGCTAGACTGATGGGGTGGATTAGATGACCTATGGCAGCAATTAGGCTGGTTGAGAATCAATTACTGACAATTCACTTTTTGGCAAAGCATTGTAAACTTGGAGAAGTTTCTTTCTTGTCATTTATGTGCATTGTAACTCAGATTTCTAGTCTTGTGACTGAAAATAAACATTGTAATACTCTATTTCTAAGCATTTTTCAAGCAAGATAGATATTTCAGACTTGTGCAAGCTGAAAGAACACCTTTTTTTTAATAAAGTTCAACGATTTTGCCTTCTCAATGGCTATCTTTATATTGTATGCAATTAATTGATGATTATGATGTGTATTTCTGTGTTTTATGTTTAAATCCTCAAATATCAGTCAATTAAAATGATTAAATATACTACTAATTGACATCAATTAATAATTAAATTGACTAAATATACTACCAATTGACATAAATCATTAACAGTGAATAAATACGACTAAATATACTACCAATTGATAGAAATCAGTGAACAGTGACTAAATATGACTAAATATACTACCAATTGACAGAAATAAGTGAACCGTGAATAAATATGACTAAATATATGACCAGTGTTAAATCAGTGAATAAAAATGACTAAATATACTACCAAATTGATCAAAATGATGATTAAAATTAACGACTAAATACACTACCAATGCACATAAATCAGTGAATAAAAATGACTAAATAAGTGACCAATTAACAACAATCAATGACTAAATTAATGACTAAATAAGTGACCAGATTACAACAATCAATGACTAAATATACAACCAAATCGATCAATCAAAACAACCAATAAATGACTAAAAATGGTCGAGTCATCAATTTGGTTGCGTTATAAATGACTGGCAATAAACTACTAATGGTCACATGACCATGTTTGGTCATTTATAAGCAGTTTTTAGTAGTTTTTTTAGTAATATATTGCTCTTTTTGTGCTAGTGATATTTAGGTGTAGACTCCTCAGTCTTTCTATTGAAAAACTCATAGCGAGTAGCCATTCCAACACATCTCTAAGTAGAAGAGATACACAACCTCACCCAGGTCTCTCTAGTATCCATGAGCATCCAATCCATCAATCCATGCCAACTTCAAATGCAACCTAAAAAATCATGAAGCTACAAGAAAATGATCAATACTCAAAACCAAAGAGAACTACATCCCTTCAAAGAGAGATCATAAACAACACCTTTACCAAAGACTCCAAAAGTCCTCCATGAAAAACAAGATGATAACATCTCCAAACATATGAAGATAAGCATCCTTAGTCAATATAACTAAAGATGTCAATGAACCCTCATCACAATCAAGAGGTATAATCCAAGATCTCCTCATGACACCAACAACCATTGTAGATCATCCATTTAAATCTATAGATCCACATCATTGCCAAAGCTCCCATTGAAATTGATACTGAGCTATACATGGCATTGTGATACAAATATCTCCTAATCAAAGATTATCCATGGCTCTTCGTTAAAATTACACACTACAACACCAACAACTTTGAAAGAAGAACTAAGATCTTGAAGCAAGAAGATAGATCTGACTATGTGACTGCACAAAGCTCCCACTAAAAGTTATACCGAGCTATGCATGGTGTCATGACCAACATCATTGCTAAAGATTCACTAAAAGTGAACAAAGCCTCTCATGCACCATAGTCAATTGCTATAGGTCCCAATGTCCAATATATCAGGTACTCCAAATAACCATCTCTTTGTCCCATTGCAATAAACATACCAATGCAACAAGGTGACCAAGAAAGGCCAACTACACACAATCCACATTAGATAATTCACAAGATTTGCACACATGCAACATATCAAAAAGAGAAAAGCACGACCAATGCTCCAATCTCAAATAACTAAATAAATAGATTCAACACCACATCAGTAACATGCAGAATAGAGTCAACTAGAGATAACATGTAGATTTCCAAGACTTAAACACTAGATCATCGCTAGACTTGATTTGCCAAACAAATCTACACTAGAGTAACCATAGTTTTAGGAACCCAACAAGCAACCATGAAAATCTACAACTATTTCCATCCAAAATACCCCGAACACAATCTTTCAACAGATTTTGGTTAACATGTAAAACCTACAATACCATCTATGTAAATATGAATCCACTTAAATAACTAGACACTCACAATTATGAACAACACCAAATATGTCTTTTGAATCACAGATCTACAAATCCACAACCTTTTAAAAGTAGGACAATTGCAAAACCTACATATCCAAAATAATATGAATATGTAAAAGGAGGAACCAAGTTGTCCAGGAGATTTTAGGTCACAAAATAGGCCAATTCCACAACCCACATGCAACCAATGGCTAATCATCTAGTGCTTTCATGTAACTAGGGGATAAAACCATGAACCCAACTTAAGCACTCCATATAGTAGTCCAAATAGTAGGTGTTCTCCCATGTGACTAGGGGGCTAAAAGGACCCACCCAACATGAACACCCTTTTACTACACATGACCATGAGGTAAAGGAACATAACCACCATGCAAAAGGATAGTCACATATTGCCAAATAGGAGGTCTGGGTCATCACCATGCAAGAAGTAAACACATGACAAACTCAATAAAAGAAAGATCCAAAACTATGAGCTTCTAGTGCCCAGCATAGATCCTAATGACAATACCCATCCAAGAGTTAGATGCCATGGCTTCCAATCTCATAAATATGCAAAACAATGTTAACACAAAAAACATCCATTGTAGCCTACAAGCCTCCAACATTCCAAGAAAGGTAAAAACCCCTTCTTACAAGTCCAATGGGTCTTTACACCAATATGGATTTGATACCATATGTTAGGAAATTTCAATCTCTAATCCAATGGTTTAACATCAAAGCTTCGTTATCAAGCTATGATACGGATTGGTGAGATACAAGGATTAGACTACTACAATATGGAAATATGAAATTTGTATGCAGATATGAAATTAAGTGTGCTTAATCTTAGAATTACCATGAAGAGATTTAATGGATTTAAAATTAAATAACAAAAATAGCAAACACCATTATTGCATCACATAACACAGGATTTATGTGGAGAAACCCTTGCCGAAAGAAACTCCACCAAGAAGATAGGACATACATGTATTAAATTTGAAAACAAGATTACAATACAATCATGCTTCCATTCTCCTCTTTGCCTCCAATATGGAAGTTCTTGTGTACTTGTGAACAATATTAACACATCCAACTCTTTATCCCATTCCTACAACCTCTTCAACCTATTTATTTCATTCCTCTTTGTTCCTCACTTTTTACCACTATCCAAGGCACCAATTTATAGAGTTATTGAAACACAAGAGAAGAAAAAATGCTTCTTACCATTTCCATTGCCCCCAACCTTTGGATTGCCTCCCAGAATGTGAAAGGTCATCACAAATGCATCCCAAAAGTCTTTGTCCTCAATCTCTGTAAGCACTAAAAACATGCATGGGCCTACATGGTAGTCCTATGATGAGCTATGATCCTAAACACATATATGTAAGCATGTATATATGACCTCTGTGCATGCGTTATTCTTGGAGACATGTGGATTGAACTCTCTTTTCGCTTTCCTCCCTTGTTTTCCCCTTGCTAACTTGTGAAATGTTGTCCTTCTTCATTCCTCCTTTGTTGATTCCTCATTTTCTTCACTTTCTGACCTTGTTGCAAGACTCATGAGTGTCGTTTCCTAGGGAACCTATGTCCCCTTCACCTATTTCATCTTTTTCTAGCCTCTTGAGACCTCGAATCAACATACCGATTTCATCCCCAACCCCAATTTTTGTGCACCTTTCATCCTGACCTAGTTGCCCCCTATTATTTTTGTGTCACCCCTTCTGGCATCAATTTTCTAAAACAAAGTTTCCAGGTGTCTTCTGCAGCCTCCCAGGATTATTCTTTAGTCTTCAATTTTCACCCAAACCCCTGTCTTGACCTAGCTGCAACCCTTTTGACCATGGTCGCTCCCTGGGTGACCACCCTGACAATATGGGCGACCTTGTAATATTTTCTTTCGCAGTTTTACTTTGAGTTTGATCTCGAAAAAGCATCATTTTTGCTCCAATTTGCATGTGATTTAGAGCCTAACTTAGAGTCATCTATTCTTAACCTTTCAATCAACTTTAATCATGCAAATTTAGCTCATTTGAATTATAATTAACTCCTCCCTCTCTCATGCTAACACCATTTTCTCTCCTGCGATAAGCTTTCAAGCTCACTTCACTACCTAATCAATCTAGTTCACTGAGCAATCAATTGAGTTGACTCTCCAATCAATACCACCTTTCATTCCTCATTCCAATCTATAAATACCCCCCTCCTCCAAGCAATAGAGGCAAATTCATTGTTGCAACTAATTTTTGCTTATCTTTTTTTTATGGTCTCTCTTAGCATTTTTATGCTCACTGCGGGACTTATGACCCTTTTGCTTTTCTTATTTTTCCCAAGCTTTCCAAAAAGCTTCATACAACGTTGTCACGCTAGCCATTTTGTAAGCCCGAGTGCTTCCATCCAAGCTTTCATAGCTTCCATCCGAGCTTTTTCAAGCTCTTGTTCGAATTGTTTGCCATCCAATCCTTGTTGCCAAGAGGAGTACCCTATTGCTATAGAGGAAGGGAAGGCTGCTATAAGGATCTTTGAGGATATGCCAAACTCATGTGCCTTCAATTTTAGGTTCCTTCATGCTTTTTGTAGTAATTAGATAACAAAAATCTTGCTCTTGGGAATATTAATTTAATTATTGCAATTTCTTTTATAGGCTAGTTAGATTGTATTAATTAGTTTATTTTCAAGAAATTGCATTGTTAGATTAGCTTTTAAATTTTGTACTTTCATTTATTAGAATAGTTGGAAAAAACCTTCGAAAAACACAAAAAAATAGATCAATTGCATTAGGTAAAGTCATGGTTAATTGCATTCATATTTGATTTTTCTAGATTAATTAATTTACTTTCATTTCCAAAAGTAGAAAAGAACAAAAATATTGCTTGCATACATTTAGTTGCATTTATTCAAAACATCAAAAATACCAAAAACAATAGAAAAACTAGAAAAACCAAAACAAACAAGTGCAAAATCCCTCGATCCCATAACGAGATCAATCAATTGAAACAAAGCAAAAATCAAAGCAAACCTTACGTCTTCACCTTAAGTCAATGTAAATCAACTCGTGGTAAACTCAAGCCAACTCTCTCTGTTCAGGCATACGGATGTGCCCTGGACTTAGAGGTGAGTGGTTGAGGCCAATCCTAGAGGAGATCAAAGAGATCCACCCTAGGCCTCAACATGTGCAACTGACAATTCAAGAACAAGAACATAGGCTTAGGCTATTTGAACAAAGACATCACATCCAACAACTCCTTCAAGTGGAAGAGGAAAGATTCTGATGCATTAGATTCATAAACGATTACAACAGACAACCAAGCAGACGTTTGAATCCTGGAAACCTAAATAGGGGGTTGGTGACTAGTGACCCTTCGGGTCATATTATTATCTCCACAACTACGGTCATTGAACACAATGTAGCAAACAATCCCTAGGATTGTCTGACCATTCTCTATGAAGTGTAGCTCCCAAGCAAGCAGGCCCGCCCCCGTGTCTTGACTCCTCTCAACTGGATTCTACCGTGAGAGAGAGTGACATGGAGGTTCACCTATGGCAAGGAGAAGGGTTTGTGTGCTCCATCAAAGCTGATTCAACCACCCCGAGCTACTGAGTCACGTTTTGAAGTGTACATATTTTGGTGAACCTAATGTGAAGAGTAAAACCATTTGGTCAAGCTTTTTGTGTGTCCTTGCAAGATCCCATTTCGATTCTTTCTTTCATGATCATTTTTATCCTTGTTGTCACTTTCACCTTTGTTCTTTCCATCTTCCCCTTCACAACTTCCATTTATTTTGTGGTGTTTACGACACCCTCGAATATGATGGAACCAGATTTAAACTTAGGGAATTTTCCCTCAAGGGGGCCAAAAACTCCCTCTTTCGATAGGTATGTGCCACCTAACCCAAATACACCAGTCTTAAATTGTTATGACTATGAAGACTCAGACTATGAACATGATAGAAGAGAACCAAGGTGTTCTCTGACGTTTAACAATCCCGCATGGGAGCACAACTCGGTAATTCAACCTGCGCCTCAAAAGGAATGATGAGTACAAGTGAGGTCAGAGATCCATCAAGTGGATGAACCTTCAATGCGTAATTCAAGAAATCACTTAGATGACAAAGTAAGGTGACTCACAAAACACTTACAAGAGGCCAAGGAAGCCCAAGAGGCCTTACGTGTTGCCTTGCGAGAACATGCAGGAACACTAAATCATGCTAACATATGAACTAAAATTATGAGAAATGAAGAAGTGCCAAGAGGCCCTACACGTGCAGATCTCATTGCAACGTTAGTACAAGGAATTAGGACTCTTGAAGCTGAACAACCCACTCAAGAAAGAAGACAAAAATCACATGAAAACACTAGGGTTGAGCAAGACTAGGGGCATCTCAAAACCCTTCCTATTTGAACTACTACTCTCGAAATGGAAGTAATGACACATTCCAAACTGGGAATCCACCAATGCAAAACATTCAAACATTTCAAGGTAGTTAAGCAAATCAAGTTATGGCATTAGGGTATCAAAATTCACTCATGGGGTTGATGTTATCAACCCCGTAATCACAAAGTGCCTTTTTGGGAACATACCTGGAGTATCTAAAGGAGCCGCTTGACTTGGTCATAAGAAGCATGGAATTATCGTGACCTTTTCTAGATCTCTCTAAGTTCAAAGGAGAAGGAGATCCTAATTCAAATATCAAGGCGTATACGACAACTATAAGAGAACTCTTCCCTTGGGATGGGGTTGTTGCAAAAATATTTCCAAAAACATTAGAAGGGATAGCCTTGGACTGGTATTATTTTTTTCTAGAGGCTTTGATACACTCATTTCGATAGCTAATAGGAGAGTTTGTCATGGATTTTGACATGAACAAACTTGTGAAAACAAGAATCTGATAATTTATCACGATGAAACAAGAATCAAATGAATCAGTGGCACATTTCATCACTCAGTGGAGACAAGGTCTTTACTCATCAACAAGTGCTCCAAATATGGACCACCATGAATTTGTGACCTTTTCTTACATGCTTTGAATATAGACACAAGAGAGGAAGTACATAAATTGCCATACAAGTCATATGAGGAAGCTTTGGAAAGCGCCTTGCAAATCGATCAGGCAACCATTGACAGTGGCCGAAGAACTTATGGATCAAATGGTTGATTAGTGAATGATAATGGAGGAAATAATGCGTCTACCATGAAGATTCTCAAGAATAACAAAAATGCAACTACTGATGGGGTGACAGATCAACCCCTGATTAAGAAAGTAAGGGACAACTATAATGGGAGAGATTATTATCCTATGAATGTTAACGCAATAGATTGTCCCTGAAACAACATATATTATCCAAGGGGTAATTAGCAGTCAGAGAACCGAAATGGAAATGAAAATGACGGTAGATACAAATGGCCCCCCTTTGAATACAATTGGTTCTATCCCTTCCATAGAACTAGAGGGCATAGCACAGAGTTGTGTAGAAAGTACAATAGATTCATAGCAATGTTACTAGATGATCAGTAGTGCCTATTCATAGAAATGCTCTTGAACCCACAAGAAGTCACTCCAGATAACAATAAAGGTTCAAAACAAACACACGCACCCATAGCTCCGCAAAATGCAGATATGAGAATCTATCAAGACCCATTTCCCGCGTATAGAAATATAGAGACAAATGACCAATACAATGTAGCTAAAACCACTGACGCAAACATCCTTGCACAACTAGGACCTAAAAGAGAGTCTAGGATGTTAGGCTTGGTTGAAATATTGCACGAAGAAGAACTCAACAATGAGAAAAAATAAGTTCATGAAGGAGTAGTCTCTGTGGTAGAACTGATACCTACACCAATCGGACCTTATGAGTTAATTGAAGATTTGAAGAAAACTTATGTGCATATCTCATTCATTGATCTTTTCAAGAGCTCTCCTTTGCACCACTCAATGCTTATAAAACAATAGGGTTGAAAAATCTAGACCAAATTATTGCATATGTTGTCATTGATGTCAAAGGAGTGATGATCAAAGGAGTTGTGATGTGAAAGACTTGATGATGACATGAACATGAGAAGGGATCAATATCATATGTACATAGATGTACCTTATCTTCTAAAGTTCATGGATAGATTAAAGTTGTCTAAGTCCTTTGTTTAATGTCTTTCTTTGACAATATGAAGTCATACTTTTTGCATTGCTACATATATTGCCACTTTTTGAAAAGCATTGCATGGGATATGAAGGAAATAGTCTAAGTCATCAAAAAGTTTAAAAGCACAAGGAACTGCACTGTAGAAGCACAAGAGATTGTACCGCATTCTACCACAAATGAAAATATGGCCTCATGGCTTGGATGCTAGCTAGAGAAACTATGAGGTATGTATGATCCAAGTTTTAGAACATAAGAGTTACTGCAGAGTTTTCTAGAGTTAGCAAAATGAGAACAAGTCATGTTGTTGTGTAAGGTTATCAAAGTTAGAATAGAAAGCCACCGCATTCCACTGCACTTTGATGTTTTTCTTTCTTGTTTGAAAGATAAGTTCAGATGGTTAGTAAATATACTCAGTTCAGGTTTCAATTGTTTTGGATCACTGCAAGTGTGTTTTTCAATGTTTGAAGTTAAGACAGTGTGACCAGATAGAGTAAATGTTATTGACATCAAAGTTTGATTGCTTCCACTAGCAAGCTAAAGCATGAAATAAAAAGAGGAGTGTATGAGAAGGCTTTGCAGGTCATATAGTGTTCGTGGCATGAACCACATGTTGATATCTCTCTTCTCCGGTACCACATAGAGTCTGGAGCCAATGTATGAAAGGATAAGTGTTTGCGGTGCCAACATGATATATTTGAGTGATTGTACCATGTGTATGGAAGCATGCGCTAACAAGAAATCTTGGGAGGAAGTAAAATGGGTCCAATAGATCACTTGGTATGAATTGCATAATGAGATTTCATTCCTACATTACTGCGGATGATTTGGTAGCTGACAAGTAAGGGCAATTACACATTTCATGATACACGTTACATTAAGGTCGACAAAGATGAAGTTTAGAAGGCTTGTGAAGGATATATATGAAGGAAAAAGATGGCTATAAGGTTTGGGTGATGATAAAGGAATAATGTAGTGGAGACAAGTGACTCTGTAAGCAATATTGCAAAACCTATATCAAAGTTAGGATTGTGGAGGTATTTGAGTTATCAAAATTAGTAAGAAGGTCAAGAGGATATTAGGAATGATAGTGCAAAGGTTTCTGAACATGTCAAGGATGTCAAAGTGTTAGTAGAGATATTGTGGAGGAGCTCATTGAATCATCAGTCTAGATTTGTAGAGCAGAGGTTGATGCCTCATCTTGTAAGCGTTGTTGCACTTCAGGGAGTTGGTGCTTCCTTTGGGTTGGTGCCCATAAAACTTTGTTTTAGGGAGTTGGTGCTTCCTTTGGGTTGGTGCCCATAAAACTTTGTTTCAGGGAGTTGGTGCTTCCTTTGGGTTGGTGCCCATAAACTTTGTAACAGGGAGTTGGTGCTTCCTTTGAGTTGGTGCTCATAAAATAGGGGATTGGTGTCTCCTTTGGGTTGGCGCCCATAAAACTCATTGTAATACTTCATTTTATTTGTGAGGTTGGATTTGGATAGTAGATCCAAGCAGCTGGCTCACCATGGTTTTTCCCATCTTGGGTTTCCATGTAAATTTGGTGTTATGTGTGTATGTGTTCATTTGATTTATGTGGTTTGAATGTTTACATTGGGTTGATTGCATCTAAAGGAATAAGAAATTGAATAGATACTAATTCACCCCCCTCTTAGTATATCTCTGTGTTCAACAATTGGTATCAGAGCAAGGTTCCTTGATATAGTCTAACAGCTAAAGGTAAATCTTGGATAAGAACACATGGCTAGACAAGAAGGATCCTCTTCTAACAGATCACCTCTATTTGATGGATCTAACTATGCTTGAATTTGGAGTGTAAGAATGGAAGCATATCTAACCTCTCTAGGATATGATATATGGAGATCTATGATTGATGTTTATACTACTCCTACAAGTCCTCTCATAGATCAAACTGATAAGAAGGCTTGTGAGAACAATGCTAAAGCTAAGAATGCTATCCTAAGTGGTTTGACTAACACAGAGTTTGTTAAAGTAATGTAGTGCAAGACAACTAAGGACATATGGGATAAACTAAAAAACCTCTATGAAGGAGATGATAAGGTAAAGCAAGCGAAATTGCAGACCTTCAAGGGTAAATTTAAAAATCTAAAAATGAAAGAAGAAGAGAACATAACTGACTATCTACTCTGAATAGATGAAGTTGTAAATACAATCAGAGGTCTTGGTGAAGAGGTAGTTGATTCAGTGGTTGTTAAGAAAGTACTGAGATCACTCCCTCAAAGGTATGATTCAAAAAAAATCCATTGAAGAAGCCAAAGATTTGAATAAACTCATAATGGATGAACTATTTGGTTCCCTCATTGCCTATGAGATGAGAAATGCAAGAAAAGACACATCTAAAAGGGAACCTTCTTTCAAAGCCTCAAAGAAAGAAGGAACTTCTAGTCCACTCAATGAGTTTGAGGAAGAAGAAGCAAACTTTGTGAGAAAGCTAAAGAAGGGTTCAGGCAAGTATAAAGGTAAGTTACCCTTCAAATGTTTTAATTGTGGAAAGATTGGTCATTATGCATCTAAATGTCCTTTTGGGGAAAATGAAAATAGCAACAAGGGTTTCAAAAGGAACAACTTCAAAAAGAATCTCCTTTCCAAGGAAGACCATAACTCTTCAGAAGAAGCAGATCACTACGCATTAGATGATGAAATATAAGAATCCTTATTCAAGGCTATGGAAGTCCCTGATACTTCTGACAAGACTATTGATGAAGAAGAATGTGAATTTGATCTTGAAGGTGAACTTATTTCTACTCTTGAAGACTTGAAATGTGTAAGGAAAGAGAACAAAGAACAAAAAGACCAAATTGAAGCCAAGACAAATGAATGTTCAAAACTTGAGGAAGAGATTGTTTCACTCAAAAGAGAATTGGAGAAAGTATATGATCAACTGGACAAAAGTATCAACTTTGGAAAAAGGGTTGGAAATCTGGATGGCATTGAAGAAGCAAATTTCATTCCAGTCATGTCTCAAAGAAGAAGATATGGAAGACCTTTCCATGCAAGGTAGACCTTCATAAATAGGTTCAATCATACATTTTTTGGTTATTGTTTTATTTGCAATAAATATGGTCATAAGGCTATGGAGTGCAAGTCTAGGATGAATAGAAGAAATTTTGTGAGTAGGAATCCTCTTAATTCTATAGTAGATCTCAATGTGATATGTCATACCTACAACAAAGTTGGACACATAGCAAGATATTGCAGAAGTGGATTAGCAAAGTTAGAAACTTAGATGGAAGTTATTAATGAGCAAGACAAGGAGACTGATACATCCAAGAGACAAGAAATAAATGAAGAGGTGGAAAATTCAATCATTTTTTGAACAACATTTCATGTCCAAGGGAAAATAAACCCATGGTTGATAGATAGTGGATGTTCAAGCCACATGACTGGTGATAAAAGCAAATTCATCAACCTTGTAAAGTGGAATGGTGGATAAGTCAAGTTTGGAGATAATACAACTACAAAAATTTGTGGAAAGGGCACCATAAGTACTGATGGAAGATCTAAAAAAAAGATGTTATATATGTAGAAAGTCTTAAGCACAATCTTCTCAGTGTAAGTCATATGTACAACAAAGGATACAATCTCATATTTCATGCACAAGGATGTGAAATTAGAAAAGCGAATACTGGAAAACTCATGGCAGAAGCAAATAAGACAAAGAGTAACCTGTACAACCTAAGTGGTTTAAATGGAAGGAACTGTCTTCTAGGACAAACAAATGAATGTTGGTTGTGCCACAAAAGGATGGGACACATCAATTTTGATAATCTTGTGAAAATCAGCTACATACAAGCAGTAAGAGACATGCCAAAGATTGCCAAGCTAGCAAGTACCTTGTGTAAAGAATGTTAGATTGGGAAGCAGACAAGGACAAGGTTCAAGACCAAGGAGTACTTTTCTACAAAGCCATTGGAATTGATTCATATTGATATGTGTGGTCCTACCAGACAAAGAGTCTCCAAGGTGAGAGATATTTTATGTTGCTTATTGATGATTACTCTAGAATGACATGGGTTACCTTTTTGAAAGAGAAATCAGAAGCTTTTTTATAGGTTTAAGATTTTCAAGTCTATGGTTGAAAATGAAATGAATTCTAGAATCAAGTGCTTAAGGTCTAATAAAGGTGGTGAATTCACATCAAATGAGTTTGAGGAATATTGTGAAGAACATGGAAGAGGCACTTATCTGCTGCAAGAACTCCTCAACAAAATGGAGTTGTTGAAAGGAAAAATAGGATAGTACAAGAGATGGTAAGAACTATGCTTAATGATGCAAAACTTCCTAATAGATATTGGAAAGAGGCAATACACACTGCAGTCTACATTCTCAATAGAGGATAGCTAAGGGTAAACAACACCAAGACTCCTTATGAGCTGTGGAAAGGAAGACCTGCTTCAATCAAACATTTTAGGGTGTTTGTAAGTGCTATATTAGGAGAGATGATGATAACCTAGGAAAATTTGACTCAAGATTAGATGAAGGTATCTTCCTTGTCTATTAATCTAGAAGTAAGGAATACAAGTGCTTCAATAATAGACTACAAAAGGTTGTTGAAAGTATAAATGTAAGGATTGATGAAGATCTACAACCACTTATGATCAAGAAGACTGTTATTCAGATGAATCTTCTTGTACAAAAGAAGAGGAAGAAGTTGAAGTAAAAGAAGAAACATAAGAGAAGGCTACCAAGACTCATGTTAAGTATGTTTAGAAGAACCACTCAGAAGATCAGATAATTGGAGACAAGAATGAAGGAATACAAACTAGAAGAAGATTTGCAAGGCCAAATGAACAGGTAAACTTCTCTTTGTTGTCTAAGATGGAACCTAAAACTTTTCTGATGCTAGCAAGGATGAAGGATGGATCAAGACAATGGAAGAACTCAATCAGATAGAGAAAAATCAAACTTGGGAATTGGTGCCAAGACTTGTTGACAAAAATGTGATAGGCACAAAATGGGTTTTTAGAAATAAACTAAATGAAGAGGGACAAGTTGTTAGAAACAAGGCAAGACTAGTTTGCAAGGGTTATACACAAGTAGAAGGTATAGATTTTGAGGAAACCTTTTCTCCTGTAGCAAGGTTAGAAGCAATCAGAATGTTTCTTGCATTTACAGTCCACAAAGACTTCAAGGTTTATCAAATGCAAGTCAGCCTTCTTGAATGATGATTGAGATGAAGTCTATATTGAGAAACTTGAGGCATTTCAGCTATCCGAAGATCAGAATTTGGTGTGCAGATTGAGGAAGGCACTATATGGTCTTAAGAAAGCCCCTAGGGCTTGGTATGCAAGGTTGGATAAGTATTTACTCTAGAAAGGCTTCAAGAAAGGTACAACAGATAGTAATCTATATATCAAAATAGAGAGTGAGCACATATTAACAGTAGTAGTATATGTTGATGATATTATCTTTGGTGGCAATGATGAAATGTGTAAGAAGTTTGCAGAAGAGATGCATAAGGAATTTGAAATGTCTATGATAGGTGAACTTTCATTCTTTATTTGACTTCAAATCACTCAATCAGATGAAGGTATCTTTATTTCACAAGTAAAGTACGTCAAGGAGATGTTGAAAAAGTTTGGTATGGAAGACTGCAAACTAGTGAGTACTCCTATGGTAATAGGTTGCCATCTAAGTAAAGATGATGAGTCGCCATAGGATGATCAGACTCTGTATAGGTCTATGATTGGGGGCCTATTGTATCTAATAACATCAAGGCCTAACATTATGCAGGTTGTTTGTATGGTTGCAAGGTTTCAAGTTGATCCAAAAGAAACACATGTGAAGGCAGTCAAAAGAATCTTCATATATTTGAAGAACACTCTAGATTTTGGGCTATGGTATCAAAAAGGTAATGACTTCTCTTTGAGTACATATACTAATGTAGATTAGGTTGGCAACGTTGATGATAGGTGAAGTACCAGTGGAGGTGCTTTCTTTTTGCGAGATAGATTGGGCTCATGGTTCAGTAAAAAACATGATTCAATTTCTTTATCAACAACAGAAGTAGAGTACATAGCTGCAGTATCCTGCTACACTCAAGTGTTGTGGATGAAGAAAACATTGAAGGCTATCAAGGTAATGTATGTGAGCCCATTCCTATCTTATGTGACAATACAAGTGCCATCAATATTTCAAAGAATCTTGTGATTCACTCTAGAACCAAGCACATATCCATCAAGTATCACTTCTTAAGAGAAAAGGTTGCAAACTAAGAGGTAAAATTAGAGTATGTACCTACAAAGGATTAGATTGCAAACATCTTTACAAAACCTCTTCCTAAGGACACTTTTGAATATCTCTGGCAGCAGTTAGGGGTTTTTCCCCTCCTTCTAATTAGATGCATAGATGATGCATATGTCCAAGGGGAGTAGTTCAAGGTATATTTATTACTCCTAGATTGATGGTGGCTACCTCTCAGGGGGAGCAGGTAGATAAGAGACTATAGAAGATGCCAAGGATTGTACAGATAGGGGGAGCTTGTATGTGTCAGTATAAAGGAAGACCACTGGCCCTTTGCCCTTGATGTCAAAGGGGGAGAAAATTGCATATCAGGATTAGTGTTGCCATCAATGACAAAGGGGGATATTGTTGCATATGTTGTCATTGATGTCAAAAGAGTGATGATCAGAAGAGTTGTGATGTGAAAGACTTGATGATGAAAGACATGAACATGAGGAGGAATCAGTATCATATGTACACAGTTGTACCTTATCTTTTGAGGTTCATGGATAGGTGAAAGTTGTCTAAGTGCTTTGTTTGATGTCTCGCTTTGACAATATGAAGTCATACTTGTTTTATTGCTACATATATTTCCACTTGTTGAAAAGCATCGCATGGGATATGAAGGAAATAGTCTAAGTCATCAAAAAGGTCAAAAGCACAAGGAACTGCGCTGCAGAAGAATAGGAGATTGTACCGCATTCTACCACAAATGAAGATATGGCCTCGCGGCTTGGAGGATAGATAGAGACAGCTATGAGGTATGTATGATCCAAGTTTCAAAACACAAGAGTTACCGCAGAGTTTTCTAGAGTTAGCAGAATGAGAACAAGTTATGTTGTTGTGTAAGGTTATCAAAGTTAGAACATAAATCCACTGCATTCCACCACACTTTGATGTTTTGCTTTACTGTTTGAAAGATAAGTTCATATGGTCAGTATATATGCTCAGTTTAGGTTTCAAGTGTTTTGGATCACCACAAGTGTGTTTTTCAATGTTCTAAGTTAAGACAGTGTGATCAAATAGAGTAAATGTTACCGACATCAAAGTTTGATTGCTTGCGCTAGCAAGCTAAAGCATGAAATAAAAAGAGGAGTGTATGAGAAGGGTTTGTAGGTCATATAGTGTTTGTGGCATGAATCACATGATGATATCTCTCTTCTTCAGTACCACATAGAGTCTGGAGCCAATGTATGAAAGGATAAGTGTTTGCAGTGCTGAAATGATATATTTGAGTGATTGAGTCATGTGTATGTGTTACCCTATAATCAAAAATTTTGAGTCATTCATATGTCAAGTCAAGTTCCCATTCTTATTCTTTATTATTTGTTGCCCTTTTTATAAGTCACGGTCCTTTACTTAGCCATTTTCACTCTTAGTTGGCGATCTTGTGCTTTTCTGTACCCCGGTCGACTAGTTCATGAGTTCTGAACCATTCAATTCCCCAACTCACCTAAGTCAGTGTCTTAACCTTATCATTTGGTCTTGTCACTTTTGTCAGTTTGTTGAAGAGTCCTTTGCAGTCAAAGAGTCAGAAGTTCTTTGAACTTCCAAACTCTCAATTTGTTGGTTTGTTATTTCTCAAAGTTCCCGACACCCTGACTAAACATGCTTTTCACTTACCAAAGTGCCGTCTTTTCAAATCATTAGTATGCATAGAGTATTGACACCTATCAGTTTGTAATAAATTTGGAATGAATTGGGAAGGGTGTTCGCACACTTTTTAGAGGGAAACCAAAAGGATCATTTATGAATCGTCCAGTACCTTTCACTGCCAAATTTAATGAAATTTAAGGACTTAATGGGTTTAGATACGAAGCTTTATTAAAGTTGTGACCTTGCAAGTAAAGACTTATTTTGCATTGTGACAGGAGTGTGCTAAAGGATCTCTAAGCCTCGCCATTAACAAAGAACTAGAAGAATTATGTTGAGTGCACAAGACAACTGAGAGGGGGGCTGAATCAGTTGTAACTTATACTTCCAAAACCCTCAAACACATTTAGATCCACATCAATTAAATTAACCCTTAAGTTGTTATGATGATTAAACATGAAAGAAAATAACATAAACTGAATCAACTCAACATCAAACATAAGAGAACACTAGATTTATGTGGAAAACCCAAGAAGGGAAAAACCATGGTGAGGATTAGCTCACAGTATAAAGTAATATCAACACCGAAAAATAATTGGCTCACTGCCAGAAGGCTCACTGTCATAGGGTTCACTGCCAAGGCTCACTACCAAGGGTCACTACCAGAATAGAGAAGAAGATATAGAAGATTGTTACAAGGAGAAAACTATCTCAATGCAACAGGGAATTACATCGCAACACCATCAACACCTTCACAATCACATTGAAGAATTGTAGACACCTTCTGTTCACTGTATCCAATAATCTAACACATGAAAGCTTGTACTGCACAACATATTCAACCACACTGTTATTCACATCACCTTCATCGTGTGCACACTCAATCACGATCCCTTGACACTTATTTATACTGTCTTCAATCTTGAAAGTATTCTCCAAGGTCGACAAAACACCTTAGCTTCACAAATTCAAATTGGGTTAGACCTAAAACATTCCCGTGGTGGAAAGGAATGAAGGTGGACTACAACACATCTTAGCTTGAACCTAAATTCATCCAAGCACACCACTCTACACTTTCACAATCACCAAAGCAACTCCGCAATTAGTGTAAACACCCAAGGTCGGCCATACCTATGTTAACACAATGAAATTTTAAGTACACACTTCTTCAAGACAAAATACAACTTTGCGAACCACATGCCAAGATTGATCATGATCTAGAGGCATCCACAAGCACTTGAAAACCAAAAAATCCTTTCACAACTTTCACTTGACGGAAGTTCACACCAGAGAATTCAAACAACTCTGTCATACACTTGTAACTCAAGAAATCAACTTGCAGAGCACCAAACCACAAACAACTTGAACTGAAGAAATATATAAGAATTATAAGCACAAATCTAGAACTGCAAAGCCATAAAAAATCTATGGAGAAATGCAGAGAAAAATAGTTTCTCCCAGACACCTCTGCAACACTCAAAAACATAGTCCACACACTAATGAACACAACTTCCTCTGCACAACGAACCAGAACACCAAATTTAGAATATAACATCTCTTAACATATTTGAACAACATATCTAAACCACAAAGACAGATCTTCAACATAGAGGAAATGTGGAGCAAAACTAGAACACTACTCTGTAAACCAAAATGCCACTTCAACACTCTGTTTCCTTTATTAATCAAATTTTCTCAAAAGCACTTGGAAACCAATCAACAGAAACATATTCTTAACATATTCAATACCTCTTCAAAGAAACCAAATCATCTTCAACAAAGCAACTCAAACAAACAACTCATACCATTGCAACAATCTCATCTCTACTCAACTAGTTGACATACATGACAACCCCAAGCTAACATGTTGACATCAATGACAACACTAACTGCACATACTTGCAACAAAGTATTTACAATTAGGTCAAAATAATCAGCTCTTTTCCTTCCTTTTCTTGTTGTGATAAATTGAATTTTTAAAATGTCTGGGTGAAGAAGAACAACTTTTTGTTCATGATTTTGGATAGTCAGGCTTCCCCAAATGTTCTATGGACCTCTCTGGTGTACCTAGCTTGTTCAAAAATTTTGACTTTCTAGTTTTTGAAACAAGTTAAAATGAAGTATAAATATCTAGGGTTCCAAATTGCCTTTGTAATTAAGAATGGCTTGTCCAAAGTAAGGGATATCGACCTCAGACATGTAGACTTGGAAGATTTATGGAATAGAATGCAACAAGAAACCAGGTCCTTGATTGCAGAGAAGATTGTGAGCAGTGGGTTAGCCCATGCTGGGGCTTTTCCACCCACCATGCCATGTCCATATTTGATTATCTCTTGTGCAAAAAATTATTATCCCGACTCACAAGAAATATGAGCTTTTGATGGCTCTGTAGTAACAAAGGTTGATTCTAAGGCTGTATCACATGCATTAAAGTTACTAGACCATGAGGAGTTTGTTGACATGTCTGTTACCACTGGTTGGGGATATTTCTAGGACAAAAAGGATTGGTGTCAAAACCATATTGCTAAGAGCTAGCTAAAAATTGAAAGAAAAGATAAATCTCAGCTTCCCACGAATTTGAAAAGAGGGCATTTCAAAGAAGAAATCTCCGACATGATTACCTTGTTACATCGTATTGTCAGGCGTGCTGAGTCAGACTCTTCTGAAAATTGGATGTGTCAATTTATTCTAGTAATTTGTAGTGAATCTTAGTATGTGTATTGGGTGAAATCAATAAATGAACATATGAATGAGCAGCTAACAAATTTTCATCAGAAGTTGTCATTCCATATGTGTTTTCTTCTGGTCTATGTTTTAGCCAGTAAAGAGGTTTTCTGGCCTAGTTTGAGGACTCAAGGGCCTCTTACACTAGATACACCTATGTACTATTATTTTCCGCAATAGCAGAAAGAAGTTGCGATGAAAGATTTCCGCCATGTGAACGATGCTTTTCTCATGTTGTTTGTGAAGAAGATTGAAGGCTCATTAGAGAGGAGAATTTCCCCTGAAGCGGTGGCATTGATAATGAGGTTTGGAAGTTTCTACATACAATTTGATAGAATTACTTATCTGTGGATTGGGAGTTTTTAAAATGCCTCGTTCAAATTGCCTAGATACCCTTTTGATTTTCTTGTTCTTTTGGAAGTTCGTCGTTAAATGGTGACTGTGAACAATAAGTATCACACTATGAAAAAGAAGGGATATTCTTTCCCCGTGTCCTTGTCTTTCTTTGTCTGCAAAAGCAATGATAATTCCAGGAATGTTGAGAAGATTTTTGCTGAGTACAATTTTCACCCATTGCTTGTGAGACCATCTTTTGATAGTAAAAAGTTTATTAAGAAGAATTTGCATGGAGGTAGCTTGTATCAACATCAAACTCACCTTGAGGATTATTGGGAAGATTGTACTGTTGAAAGAGAAGTGCAACTGAGAGGTTGGATGAGATTGATAATAGACCAAGTTCAGGATTTCAAGTTGCCTTTTCCAGTCCCTAAAGGTACCGATGATAACTCTAAAATTTTGGATGAAAGCTATCACAATTCTATTTTGGAACCTTTACCCCAAGTACACTAGTCTGAGAAAGAAGTCACAGATATTATGGTTTGATCCTCTTTTGTACTAAGCAAAACTTTAGTACAAAAAGAATCTGCCACTAAGAAACATAGCACGTCTCGGGTCTCCCATACAACTCTTCATAGAGTTAGCTCACAACCAGGAGGAGATGGAGAACAACCTAAAGATAGTAGAAGATTGAAGACCAAATGTGAACAAGATGACCAACCTATGTCTGTAAGAGCAGCAACATAAGAGAAATTGGATGCTCTACAACAATTGCAAGCAGACCATGTGGCTTCTCCCAATGCTATGGTGCATGAATGTGATTCTTTAATTTTTAATCAAATTGGTGAAGATAGTGTTTTTCATTCTTTGTTCGGTAATCCCAATTTTCCTGGGTTAAGTGATCCTCTAGAATATATTACTCCTTTACATTCAGATAATGTTGTTTTGAATACTAATACTGGTGCTAGTATTTTTTGCTTCTCCTTCTCCATCATGGTTGAAAAAGGCAATAGAAAAGAAGAAGAGGTATGCCCCTATGATAGACACAAATATAGACACTATAGCTAAGTTGCTACAAGATACACCTAAGCCCAAGAGGGCTAAGAGGATGTCTAGAATGGTGGTAGATCCCTCTACTGTGCACTGTATTTTGGAGATTACAGATCCAATTGGTGAGAAGAATGAGGATGAGGTTACTGAAGCATATTTTAACATGAGTAGAATTGATATGGAACCCTCCACAGTCGAAGATGATATTTACCATGCTAAGTTTTCTGTGAGTACATTGTCAAAGAGGGTTAAAACTAAGCAACAAGAGAAAGCCAAACTATAGGCTCATGTGAGAGCTTTAACTTCATTTATTCAATCTATTTTGAAGATTACTGCTCAGACTTCAGATGAGACACCAAGCATAACCATGGATGGTCTAGACCCCAACTTGTTGCAACAAATCAAATGATGTTAAGCCATAGGTAAAGGCGTTGATCAATGGATGGAGAAAATTACTCTTGATGGTTTATTCTATATTGAGGAAGTAGTGAAATTGTACATCTTGATCTCTGACAAGAGGAAAACATTGGTTGTGGAGCTACAAAATGTTAGGAAAGATAACAACAATTTATTGAGATAACAAAAATTGATACAAAATTGATACAAAAAGGAGGTTCAGGGGATAGCAAAAAATGATACAAGTATCCTCATAGCTAAGAAGGTTTTTGGGGAACCTAAAGAAAATGAATATATAGTATGGTTAGACACACTTGAATGGATAATGATTGTGCTAGGAGCAGTTGAAGAGGAATTGAGGGATACATTGACTCAATATTTTTCTGATTAGAAAGATATCAAAAGTAATTTTGCAATCTTAGACATAGAAGCCTTCAAGAAAATGATTACTGAGGAACTTGTGGGTATTGACAAGGTGACTAGCAAATCTGTAGGAAAAATTGGAAGGGTGGCAATGTATCTCCGGACTTTCAAAAGAGAAATCGAAGAAATCCATAAAAAAGTGACAAATGCATATCAAATGATAAACAAATAGAAATTTTGGGCTAATATCACTAGCAACCCAAGTGGCAAAGTGCTAACCCCAATCATTAGTAGGTACAGGGCATATAAAGCAATGTTGCGGGCATTGGAAACTTAAACAACGCAAATAGACTCAGCTACAGGTGAAGGACAAAAAAAGGAAAAGGAGGTGACATAAAAGGAAACGGCACAGGAGGAGGACATGACAACTATCAATTAATGACTTTTCATATGCTTGGTTATTTATTTCTTGCAAAAAAATGATTAGCTTTGGAGAGCTTTCTTTTAAGTTTAATGACTTATTTTAAGTATCTTTTAATCGGTTGTCCCCAAGAAGCCATTATTATTTTAAAGACAGTTATGGTTGGCAGGGCTATATATTTTGAAATCTTGTCGATGCATAGAATCTTCTGGCAAAGTTTTTTTTGGCAAAGGTCAATTTTGATGTGATGTTACTTTTCAGTTGCTTTTGAATATATGAATGGAAGTTGGTGCAGTTGAATTCTGAAATCATGAACTTTGTGTTATGGTGAATTAGTGTTTATTCTTCTTATGTTGAATATACTATCAACTTATTAACTTGCAACTTATAGTAAAGTGATTGGAGATTTATTTTCTAGCTCATTACTATGGATGTTTTTCTTTTGATTAATGGTTCATGGTGATGATTACATGATAGTTGATATAAGTTTGAGATGGTAGTGATTGAAGTCTTTGTGCTTCTTAGTCTTTCAAATTGCATTGAGATTGATTGCCTTTAATGCTTTCTGGTTAAAAGCACCACCTTTTCTTCTTTCTAGTTAAAATCATACCTTATTTTCATTCTTTCTATATCATGTGAAGGTAGCTATGCCTTGTAAAATAAGCAGAGAATCATTGCAAAATATCATTGCAATTGATTCAACTGTTGGTTCAGTTGTCATCTATTTGGATGAAAGAATATAGAGTTAGGTGACAAAATATGTATACCAACAAATTTTTGGTGACTCTACTGGGGAAAATTTCTTTATATGCATATATTTTGAGTTGTTTTATCATTGGTTTTTATGGTTCTCCGAGGAAGAATTACGCTAGTCCTCTAGCCTAACGTAGATTGGCTTACTAGCAAACAAGAAGATATCATTACTGGTCTACGAAATTTAGCCTGGCAGAATAGGAGAACAAATCAACAGTTTCACTATGTGAACAAAGTTCTTGAAGTTGAAGAAGAACTTGGAGACATAATAAGAGAACATGCTAGACACTTTTGTGAAGCTCAAGAAATTATCTTTGTGGAAAATGCAGTTGTGGTGCCTAGAAAAGAGAGACTTCTTCAATTACATGCAGTCCCTGCTAATAGACCAAGAAACTAGGCAAATAGATTGAGAAACCAATTGAATAATTAGCAACACTATCCTCATAATAACCAGCAAGTGGTTGGTGACTCTGCTTTTTAATTTTCTATATTTGTGAAAACTAGCTTCAAAGAGATATACTAGGGGTGATAGAAAGAAGGGGATTACTGATTTAGATTTTGATTTATTACATGCTTTAAATTTCTCTACTTTCCCTCCCACTCGCAAAGTCAAGTCTTCCAGTAGACCATCTTTCCCTCCTCCATAAAGAGATACATCTAGTTCCTCTTGTCAGGCTCTTATCCTTGACGGTACTATCTTACCTTTGCAAGTTAACTTCTCATTCCATTACCTAGCTAATATGGCTTAGCAACTTTCTGTCCCATGGGGAGCAGCTAGAAGGCCATCTAAGACTAGGTTTACAATTGTATGACTTGCCTAGAGGGTCAAGTAAGATAATACCTAAGTTTAGGGGAGATGGGAAAGTTACCCCAAATGAACATATCAACGCTTTCTTTGTGGCTTGCTCTATCCTGGGGGTACAACATGAGGACATGTATGTAAGGTTGTTTGTTGAGTCCCTGACTGATGCTACAACAAAGTGGTTCTATCATTTGCCTAATGCATCTATTAGAGATAGTGGCCCAATTATCTTCCATGAAGAAGGAAGTACACGAGTAGATGAGGGAATTTGTAGCAAAATTCAATAAAGTAGTGAATAGAATCTCTGCTAATGTGAGACCTGGTGATGCTCTATTGATGTGTTTCTTTATTAATACTCTTCCCCCTGAAGTCAGTTTCCGCATAAAAAGAGAAGGTGATGCTAATCTTGAAGTAGCCCAAACAATGGCCATCTCTATAGAAGATGATTTGATAACTGTCAGTAAGTGGAAGAAGGAATTACAAACTGGAAAGCCTTCAGCGACTAATTCTACTGATCCAATAATCCAAAGACTAGCCAATGACATCATCACTTTGAAAAGGAAGATGCCAAAATACCCTCAAAAACCTTTTATCATGATATACCCAGGAAAGATCATGGCCAACAAGGGAACTACAACAGACCTTTACATTTGACTGGGCCTACTCAGAGGCTAGCTATTGAGAATGGTCCTTCCACAAGTAGAGGAAATCACATGGTGTGCAATTTCCATCTCACCACAGACTATGATGGTGCCTCTTGTCCTGAGATGGAAAGGTTTATGCAGATGCTTTCAGTGAATGAGCACACTGAAGAGCCATATGTGGAGGAAGAACTTGTCCAATCCAGTGATGCTAGTGTCAACTTCATTGAATATGAATCAGATTCAGAGTTGGGAGAAGACGTGCATACTAAAATAGATAATACTAATTGTGTGGTGTTCACTAGAAAACAATAGGTACAAAAGAAGCAAGATCCTAAGTGCCAGTCTAGTAATACTTCCTCTACCCTGAAGTACATTTTGTCAAGGCATGCCAGTACTAGTTCTGAAAAGATAGAACTTGTTGTTCCCAAAGCTACACCTGTTAAGTACCTTTTACTTCCACTTCCTTCTCTCGAGATGTTGTTTCTAGTTCTTTTGATATAGTATAATCTTGTAAAAACACCAAAATCTAGATATCTCAAGTTGAGTATCTTAGGCTTAATCCTTCTGGGTTGGATAGGCTTGTTAGATATGTTAAACAAGATCCCTCTCCTTCTCATCTTAATGCACAAGTGTCTGATGAAAATGCCACCCTTACTAAAACTCAAAATTGCTCAAACTCCCACTCCAAATATTCCCATCCTAAGTGTAACATCAAAAAATGTCCCCTTGGGGGCTTTTCTCTCATAAGGTTTAGCTCCCGGGTCTTTTACATGCATTTAGGACATCTATCTTCATAATTTGGCATCCCGATGAAATGAGCCCTAGGTAACATGACAAATGGAACCTAGGAGGACCCCTTGAGCGTTACCCTACCCAAAATAGGGGGGAGGACTTGGGCGTCCATGCCCTAGTCCTGCCCTATTTTGGGGCAGCCCCAATTTCTAGGTGTCGGTTTATGACTTTGGGTCCTTTGCCGACACGGTAAGTTTGAATTACGAAAATTTTGGTGGGAGTGTTTGTAGTTGCATATAAAAGCATGTTTAGGCATTCATTTGTAAACTAGATTTCAGTTAGATGATTACTAGCAAGATATTGTGTTCTCAAGGTGATTCAAGGCTTTCATTGTGTTGCAAGAGCAGATTTGTATGTTTTATGTGTATGTGTTTGCAGATTTGAGCATCCATTTCATCATGGAATGAAGAGCATCTTCCTCCCATGATATCTTCACTACAAGGTGACATCATATTGTGTTTCCATCATCATTTCCTTTGGTTTTTGCCTCTTCCTCACAAGGGCATGCACTCTCTATCTGATAATGGTGTTCAGAGACTTAAGTGTCCTCTGGGGCTTGATTGAAGCAAGCCTCTAAACACCACAACCCCCTCCCAAAGTCTTGTGATTGCAGGTTACAAGTGTCACATTTGGGAAAAGTGAAGTTGCAGGAAGGATCAATAGACATCAAGGATTTAGGATTTGAAGAGAAGCAGGACACCGGAGCCTTTCCAGGACTTGGGCACTCGCTCCTGTGTCCTCCGCAGTTAAATTTCTAGAAACAAAAGTTACAGTGCAGATCAATGTCAGAAGGAGGTCAAGATCCCGCAAAGAAATTGGTACCTTGGACTTGGGCAGCCGCTCCTGTTTCCCTAAATTTTCCACCTCAGAACCTTGAAAATAAGTACTCTGTGATTTGATATTTTGCTTCCCTCCGCAAGAGCTTTTTTTGTTATTCTTCCGTTTACAGTCGTATTTGTGAAATTAGGGTTTTAATGGTTAATTGAGCATAAGAGAAGTAAAATTGATAATTAAATTCCCTAATCCAAGTTTCCCTACATCTCACAGTGACCTAGGGTATGATAGTGAATTGCCACTCGACCCTAAATCCTTGAATGTATAGGGTGAAAGGAGGATTCAAACATGTAAGCAACACAAAACTAAACAAATCCCAATTTTGCCCTAAACATTTTCGTGAAACCGTATTTTTGGACTTAAATTACAACTTTCTGAGAGTGTGTCTTCAGATTTGGATTGATTCCATTCATTCATATAGTCTTTCATCTTATTGCATTGAGAAAAATTCAAAAAAAATTGAAAATTTTGAAAAATTCAAAAAAATTGCATTGTTTGACTTACTAAATTGCATCAATTCTTTCTAAATTTTCCTAATTCATGATTTTTGCATCAGATCTGATATAAACTATAGAAAAATACAAATATTTAATAATTTGCATTGCATTTTCATCATTAATTTGCTAGGCTTTTGTAGAAATCTGACAATTTTCATTAAACCTAGTAATTCCAAAATGTAGGGTTAATAGGAAAAATCTTATTTCAGATTTTTCTACTAAATTTAGAGGCTCATTCAAATTATAATTTGGCTTTAGTCTGGCATTTTAGTGTAAATTTGCATTTAGATTTAAAATATGTGCATTTTTGCATAGAAAATTTTAACAAAAACTAGCAATTTTCATGCATTTTCATTAGATTTGCATTGGCATTTTGCATATTAAAGATTGGAAATTATTTTCAGATGTGATAATAATTCATTTCCATCATAAATTAGACTTCAAAACATTCACATAGTAGTTTGTCCCAAGATCTAAAACCTAGGGCTTCAAAAACACTAATTTTCACTAAATTTGGCCTTATCGACTCCATAAACTTGCACCATAGGCATGTTGTGAAAAGTATTTTTGCATTAATTGGATATTATCAAGGTAATAATTTTCTTACCCTCCTAAAAATCTTCACAACACCCTTTTAACGTACTCTTGTATTGAAAATTCAGTGAAAAACTACACATTTTTGCTATTTTTGCCCTAGGGTTTGGCCTAGTTTGCACTCCAAGTGTGTTGTGATAAATTTTATGGATTGAGGTGACTAATATCATTTCTTTTATTTTATTCACCTCCTAAAATTGATTACAACACCCCTTTTGCTAGGTCTTGGAGTTGAAAAACTGTGAAAAATAACCTATTTTTGCAATATTTTCACTAAGGTTTGACCTTAAGTGGCACTAAAAGCATGTTGTGACGGATATATTGTCATTAAGTGGATATTATTACTAATATAATTTATTTTCAATCATCATTTTCCTCACAACACCCTTTGTCATGCTCTTTTGCATTGAGTTTTGGTGAAAAAAGTGCTTATTTTGACATATATTCACTATATTTTGACTTATCATCATCTTATATTCGCATCAAGAGTGTGTTGTGAAGGATATTATTGTTGTGTTGGACTGATATCAGACAAATAAATTTTTTCCCTTCATCAAAATCTTTACAACATCCTTTGTTTCATCCATTTGCATTGAAAAAAGTACAAAAAATCAAGCATTTTAAGTCATTTTCATACATTCTTTTGTACTTGTCTTTTGCATCAAATTTGAAAAGCTTTTAAAATACTAATTTTACATTGAAAACAATGCAATGGCACCTTCATGTCATTTTTCTATGGTATCTTTGCATGCATTTATCAAAGATCTTGATTTTGACAAATTCGTAATCCTCATGGGTGAACATCCTTTGATATTAGAATATTTAACCAAATTCATCTCTAGGAACACTCATGAGAAATATGAGAGTGGAAATCCTTTTTTCACCACAGAATATGATGATGATGATGTACCTTCCTCTCATCCCACTGCTCTCCTTGGCCAAGATGCAGCATTAGTGGATGAGAAAAGGTCTCACATTAAATCCTTTGGGGATGGATATTAGGTGCAATAAAGAAGGAAACAATGTTAATTTGATACTTATTAATAGACTTGGTAGCACTATTCCTAAGATGGTTGTGCGGGGGCACCTAATGCACCTTATTGCTTGAATTTGGTGATTACGGTTCAAGGTTTTCAAAATGTGTTACAACAACCACACCACAATGTGATTGCTCACACATACAACACCCGTAATAACAAGCAAAGTAACCAAGAGCTGCATGTGCCTGTCTCTCTTCCATGTTCTCAACCTATGCTCCCTCAACCACCTCATCTTACTCATAAAAGTGGTAAAGAGTATGATCTTGTCAAACAGCTTCACGCTACTCCAACTATGATCTCTATTTGGGATTTGATACAAACATCACTTACATACCATGGAATGCTCCAAGAAGCTTTACAAAAGGTGATTGTCCCACCTATTGCTAAGCCTAATGATGTAGCAGTCGTATTGGATAGTATGCATGCGACAAAAATAAATATTCTCTTTCAACCATAGGAATTACCATCAATTGAAGTTCAAAACTAATACGATCCACTTATAATCTCTGTTATAATAAATAAAATGTTTTTAAAATGAGTTATGATTGACAATGGATTGGCTCTTAATGTTTGTAGCATTGACCTACTACACAAAGTCAAGGTTGACACATCACTGTAAATCACACCAAATGGCATTAGCATTCCTGGCTTTGATAATGTTGGACAACAATCCATGGGCACTATAACTCTACCTATACAAATAGGCTATGTGCTTGTGCCTACCCTTATTCATGTCATGCCTTGTTCTTTATCTTACAACATGATTCTTGGTAGACCTTGGATTCATGCATTAGGGATAGTCCCTTCCACTCTACATCATTCAATCAAGTTTATATTCAAAGGTAAACTTCATACTATTCATGCTGATCCTGAACTAGATAACTGTTTACATATTGAAACACAAAAACCAGTTTACAATCATATGAGCTTAAACAATTTACAAGCTAATTCATCAAAGACTCTAGCCACGAATAATGTTGTGAAAGATTCTATACCATCGAATGCACTCTTTGGTGATAATTGGGGCTCATTAGATTTTAATCCTTGTAGTATAGGGGATATATAAAATTAATAGCCTTGACACATCAAAAGTGGCATCGATCTCACCTAAGCAATCTTTTGAAACACCTAAGAAACCTAAAGTCCCCTTGGTAGAAAATAAAAACAATACTCTCATTTATACTACAAATTATGATACCTATGAGGCTTCACCTTCTTCTAAAGAAATGGACCCTCTCTATGATCGTGAATTTCAAATCTTGTACAAAAATAATGACTATGTCGGCAATGGTTGCTGTGTAAATCAACAAGGAATTAGAGTACCTTTACAAGTTGCTAGAATTAACTACACAACTGGTATAGGATACCGCTCTTTGAAATCCACCAAAGCCTTTGTTGTCCTAAACTTAATGTTAATATGATATTAAAACAACATGAGAGCTATCCTAAGTGTGTATGTTCTTAACAATGGTGCTACAGGTAAGTATCTCTAACCCTTTATCGCTCTTGTGATGTGTTTCCTCTGTGATGTGTTATGTGTTGTTTAGGCCTTCTGAGATGACCCTTGACTCTCTTGTAAGGTCCAGGATACCAGGAGACTGCCTCTATTGTGACCTTCTATTTTTATCATCATTCTTCTATATTACCTCTCTCTCTGATTTCATTGTTGTGTTTTGTGTCTTACGGACATAGCGTCGTGGTTGGTGACTTGGGGGCACCCTCCTACATGACTGTCCTTAAGGCACCTGTTTCTCCTCTCTTATTTATTATTTCCCTTCCTCTAGTGTTTCCATCTAGCGAGTAGATGACGACAAACACTTATATTGATGCGGACCTAGTGTCCCTTTCAAGAGCAATCAAAAACTGGACTTAGTTCCTAATATGATGATGGGGTTGTATATTTTATCTGACGCTTGGCTAGTGGAACAACTTGTGCTTTCCGCATAGCAAATTTCATGATGTTTCTATCTCATTTACAAACCTTAACAATACCGTTGCTCTATGCACTTTTGTTTGTCTTTGAATCTAGCCTTGGCAGTACTCAATTCGAAGAGCTTCGTGATATAGCTCCACGATTATCCTCAAACTCTGAATTCATTGTATAACCTTGGCTCTTTGTGTGGTTAATCATATGCATTAATGTTGTTATTTATCATGATATTGTAGACACTAACATGTTTCTTGCAGGGATGTATTTGTGGGAATATTTGGTGATCATAAAGTACATGTCACCTTTGGGGGGCATGGGCTTTGTGAAAGTCTGTGTTCCCTTGTGTGTTTTCTTCCTACTTTAACGTGCTTGATATTGATACCTGATATCAACCACCTTAAGGTGGGGGGCATATATAAGGTAAGCTATATGTTGTAGATGTTAGCAATGTGCTTGTCCTCAGGTACAGTGTGTGTGATGAGTACATCCTGCACTCTAAGCTTGTTTGCAATCAATCAATCAATCTATCTTGAAATCTATTGCGCATACCTCCTTTTCACTGTAAGGCGTCTTCATGATGCGGGTGGGGTTGTATACTTTTGTGCTCATACCTCTTTTTCATCATAAGGCATCTTCGTGATGTTGGTGGGGTTGTATGCCATGCTTCCTTTTCACTGTAAGGCTTCTTTGTGACGTAGGGTGGGGTTGCATTTTCAAAAGTCCTCTGCGGAGGTGGGGAGTGGTTCTGTGACTAACTCAACCCTTAAGCGTGTTTTCGGTGATTGTTGTGGTGAAGCCCAATCGTCGGTGTGTGCCTGTAATGTGCCTGAGATGGTGATGAGCCTAGAAATAGGGAACACACAATCGCTTGTCTGCCATGTTTTCTCCATGTCTTCAAGTGTGTGTTTTGGCGTGCTTGCTTTATTTGACGTGTCTTTTACTCCATATGCAGTCTACATTTTGGGAGGTTTTGCATGTCTTGTGTGTGTGTTGCCCCATATATACAAAGACTTGTGCGATGAGTGCATCATGTATTATGGGAGGTTTCTTTACTTTCTAGCACTTGCATTTGCATTTCATATATATGAGAAAAAGAAAAGAAAAGAATCATGCCTATCTTCTATGCATTAATGTGTCTTCTATGCATTGATTGTCTTCTCCGTGTTCTGTGTGACTGTAACTATCTTCTCCATGTTTTGCATGCCTGTTACTACTTTATATGTGATTGGTGTGTCTTCTCCATGCTTGATGTGTTTGATGTGTTTGTGACCTTACTTTAATGCATGTATTGGCCTCATGTTTATACATACATTAAAGTGGGGGCTAAATGTAACATCAGAAAATGTCCCCTTTGGGGATTTTCCCTCGTAAGGTTTAGCTCCTAGGTCTTTTGCATGCATTTAGGACATCTTACTTCATAATTTGGCATCTTGATGGAATGAGCCCTAGGTAACATGACAAATAGGACCTAGGAGGACCCCTTGAGCCTTACCCTACCCAAAATAGGGGGGAGGACTTGGGCACTCGCGCCCTAGTCCTGCCCTATTTTCGGGTAGCCCCAATTTCTGGGTGTTGGTTTACGATCGTTATTTGAGTCCTTTGCCAACACGGTAAGTTTGAATTACAAAAATCTTGGTGGGAGTGTTTGTAGTTGCATATAAAAGCATGTTTAGGAATTCATTTGTAAACTAGATTTTAATTAGATGATTACTAGCAAGCTATTGTGTTCTCAAGGTGATTCAAGGCTTTCATTGTGTTGCAAGAGCAGATTTGTATGTTTTATGTGTTTGTGTTTGTAGATTTGAGCATCCATTTCATCATGGAATGAAGAGCATCTTCCTCCCATGATATCTTCACTACAAGGTGACATTATATTGTGTTTTCATCATCATTTCCTTTGGTTTTTGCCTCTGCCTCACAAGGGCACGCACTCTCTATCTAACAACGGTGTTCGGACACTTAAGTGTCCTCTAAGGCTTGACTAAGGCAAGCCTCTAAACACCACAACCCCCTCATAAAGTCTTGTGATTGTAAGTTACAGGTGTCGCATTTGGGAAAAGTGAAGTTGTAGGAAGGATTAGCAGACATCAAGGATTCAGGATCTGAAGAGAAGTAGGACACTGGAGCCTTTCCATGACTTGGGTGCTTGCTCTTGTGTCCTCCATAGTTGAATTTCTAGAAATAGAAGTTATAGTATAGATCAGTGTCGGAAGAAGGTTAGGATCGCGTAAAGAAACTGGTACCTTAGACTTGGGTGCCCGCTCCTGTGTCCCCAACTTTTCCACCTCAAAACCTGAAAATAGGTACTCTGTGATTTGATATTTTCCTTCCCTCTACAAGAGCTTCTTTCGTTATTCTTCCGTTTACAGTCGTATTTGTGAAATTAGGGTTTTAATGGTTAATTGAGCATAAGAGAAGTAAAATTGATAATTAAATTCCCTAATCTAAGTTTCCCTACATCTCACGACGACCTAGGGTATGATAGTGAATTGCCACTCGACCCTAGAACCTTGAATGTATAGGGTGAAAGGAGGATTCAAACATCTAAACAACACAAAACTAAACAAATCCCAATTTTACCCTAAACACTAAGAATCCTTTTGAAAAGCCTGGGCCTTTTTATGTGTAATTGTATATTGTTGGTTACAAGCTAAAAAACTATGTTATATATTCTGAGGCCTCTGACAATTTCATGTCTGCTCAAGTAGCTAAAGCTCTTAGCTTGTCAATTACCTCTTCCCATGGTAGATGCTTTTCTATGGATTCCTCACAAGTGCCTATTCTAGGCCAGATCAAGGATGCACAGGTTGCTCTGGTAGCATACCCAAAGAAGAGGTTCAAGCTAACCATCTTAGTGGACGATATTCCTACAAGTCATGGGATGCTTCTGAGCAGAAGTTTCTATAGAGACTTAGGAGGGGAGATACAAATGGATTGGTCTCATGCCCTAATACCTGTGGATGGAAAGAAGGTCCACTTGAATCCTGAGCCCAAAGCAAATTTTACTGTACTAAAGTCTAGGGATCCAAGAGCGGATATACTATATGTGGAGACTGAGATAGACACTTATATGTTTACTTCAACTGCTGAAGATAATCCAGACATAATCAACCCTAATTTGTCTAATGAGGTATGGACTTTAGAGTTTGACGGAAGCTGTTCTACTTCTGGATCAGGTGCTGGTGTTCTTATTTCTCTTGATAATTACAAATTTCCTTTTGCCTACAAGCTTGATTTTGAGAACACTAATAATACAGCTAAATATGAAGCCTTGCTCTTAGGGTTAGCAGTTGCTAACGAAAAAGGAATCAAATAGTTGAAGGCAAGAGGTGATGCTGAAATTATAGTAAAGCAAGTGAGAAGATTGTATTTAGTTAAGAATGAGAGATTAAGACATTATAGAAATAGAGTCTGGGATTGTATCGAGGATTTTGATCCTTTTTCAATAGAGGTTGTGCCTTGAGATCAAAACACTAGAGCGAATTCTTTAGCAATCTCAACATCTCTTCTCTTGCCTTGCCCAGATTTCAAAGATGATTCATATAGGGTTGAAGTGATATACAGGCCTAGTGTGCCTGATAATTTTAACCATTGGCAAGTGTTCAATGATGATCAACATATAATCTCTTTTGTGGTGCAGTCATGGTAGGAGGGTTGGTGCAGTCATGGTAGGAGGGTTCACAGAATGAACTATTCAGACCGTGCAGCAAGAGTAAACACAATGGAAACAACTCAAAGAAATGGAACAAATGTAGATTTGGTCATTCAGTATATCATAGAATTTAAATACAATCTGGCCGGCAACATGTCGGCTTCCAATATGGGCTCAAAGACCTGATTACATACATGCGCAAGATAAAGCTTTGAGGCTCCTTCACATCAAAATCTAAACTATCAGATCTTTCTATGTGAATAGCTACTTTCCTAAGGATCTATTATATCAATATATATATCATTTTCAGACCAATAGATTCCTTTGCATCAACCATGGAAGATCACAAACTCCAATGAAGAGTTGTAACATGTTCATAGATAGGTCAGACCTAAATGCATAGAACACTTCCTCAAATGAGTGGAATAACATGTGGAACTTTGGGGAAGGTCGGCCACAAACCATAGGACATTGAATGATGTGTCATTGAGATCCACAAGTCAAGGAATGATTCGCAAGCCTTCTCCTCTAGCTGATTGTCAGGACTGTTAGAATGCTCTGCTCTAAGAAACAATTGATCTTCTAATAGAGATAACTTTTCGATAATTGATCCAAATGCTCTAAATTCTTGATATGATGTTGGCTAGGTCTAGATCCGTAAGATGTGAAATGCCAATACTAGACCTCAAGCTGAAACTGTTTCTAACTGAACTACCTAAACTAAACTAGAAAATGAAAGAATTGAAATGCAATCAAACTAAAATGCAAATGTTTTTGGTTGATGCAAGATTGCTCCTGAAGCAAGAATGCTCCTGCATCATACATCTGGGGTTATTGAAAAGGTGAGTCCCTCACTTTGTTAGGGCTAGGGGAGAACCAAGACAATCCACCTCATCCGAAGAAATCCATGATGAATCTTCTTTCGGTCTACCTTTCCACTTCACAAGATATTCTTTATATTGTCTTCCTCTAGTGCTGCGTCCAACTCTACTATCCAAAATGTCTTCTATCTGCTCTGGTGCTTGTTGTGGTAACTGCTTCTTCAAGTATTCTTCCATGTTGTCACTGAACTCTGCTTCGTGATACTGATATAGATCTGCAATGTTGAAAATAGGTGATATACCCAATGTCTTCAGTAGCTCTACTTCATATGCATTTCCTGAATCAAATTTTCTGAGTATCTTACAATGTCCAAACTTCTTCATCTTCAACTTGTTATATGTCCCAACTGGAAATCTTTCTTTTCTCAAGTACACCATTACTTCATCTCCAACTTTGAATTCTTTAGGTCTTCTCTTCTCATCAGCCTTCTCTTTGTACTTACTGTTCATAGTCTCCAAATGTTGCTTCACCTGATTATGCATTGTCTTCATGTGATCAACAAATTCTTCTGCTTGTGCACTTCTCTTTTCCTCTATACTGATATCTCTTAGTTCTGTTACTCCTCTAGGATTCACTTCAATCACAATCTCAAAAGGTGTTGTTCCAGTACTTTTGTTTACTGAATTATTATATGCAAACTTTGCTTGTGAAATAATCAAGTCCCAACTTCCTGTCTTCTCTCCAACCAAACATCTCAACAAGTTTCCCAAACTCCTATTTACTATCTCTATCTATCCATCTGTCTGTGGATGAAAAGTTGAACTAAACTTCAAATTTGTCTTCATCTTCTTCCAAAGTGTCTTCCAAAATTATCCAACAAATTTTGTGTCACTGTCTGAAACTATACTCCTAGGTAATCCATGCAATCTCACAATCTCTTTGAAAAATAAGGCAGCTACATGCACTACATCAGTTGTCTTCTTACAAGGTATAAAATAAGCCATCTTTAAAAATCTATGAACCACTATGAATATTGAATCATGTCCTCTCTGTGTCTTAGTTAATCCCATTACAAAATCCATGCTTATGTCTCCCCAAGGTTTCTCCGATACTGTCAAAGGTTTATACAATCCAGTGTTCTAACTACTCCCTTTTGCAACCTGACAAACTCTACAACTCTACACAAATCTCTGAATATTCTTATGTATCTGAGGCCAAAAGTAGTTTTCACTCACCAAAGCCACTGTCTTATCAATGCCAAAGTGTCTTGCCAATCCACCACTATGCTTCTCCTTGATCAAATTGTCTCTCATTGAAATTCTAGGTATGCACAACTGACTTACTTTGAACAACATATCTTCCTAAATGAAATAGTCTAACCACTTACTCCTATCTGTCACAACAGGTTCCTTACAATCTTTCCAAGGTTCTACAAAATCAGTGTCTCCCTCCTACATGCTCTTTAATTCATTAAAGCCCAACATCTCAACTCTCATTTCTGTCAACAAGTTTCTTCTCCTACTCAAGGCATCAACAACTCTATTTGATTTTCCACTTCTATATTTCAACACAAAGGTATAACTCTACATGAACTCTACCCATCTCATATGTCTTTGATTCAACTTACCTTGACTATTCAAATACTGCAAAGCTTGATGATCTGTATACAACACAAACTCCTTAGGCAACAAATAATGTCTCCACTTCTTCAAGACTTGAATTATGGCATAGAACTCTTGGTCATAAACTGAATATCTCTTCCTTGCATCATTCAACTTCTCACTAAAATATGCTACAGGTCTACCTTCTTGACTTAATACTGCTCCAATTACATTTCCACTTGCATCACAATCAACTTGAAATACCTTATTGAAATTTGGTAATGCCAAAATAGGTTGCTCTGTCACTTTCTGCTTCAACAGTTCAAAACTTTTATCTGTTCCTGATGTCCACTTGAAATCTTTTCTATCATCTCTCATTGTCTTTGTCATAGGGTTACAAACTGAACTAAAATTTCTGATGAACTTCCGGTAGAAACTAGCCAATCCATGAAATGATCTAACCTCTTTAATGTTCTCCAGTGTAGGCCATTCAACAATTGCTCTCACTTTCTCAAGGTCCATCTTCAATCCTTCCGCAGAAATCACAAATCCTAAATATACCAACTCTTCTTTCATGAAACTACACTTCTTGATATTTATCAGCAATTTCTCTTCTCTCAACTTCTGCAAAACTTGTCTAATATGCCATAAATGTTCTTCTTTTGTCTTACTAAAAATTAAAATATCATCCAAATACACAATCACAAACTTACCCAAGAATTTATTCAAAACTTCATTCATCAATCTCATGAAAGTACTCAGTGCATTTGTCAATCCAAAAGGCATCACTAACCACTCATACAATCCTTCATTTGTCTTAAAAGTAATCTTCCATTCATCTCCTTCTCTGATTCTGATCTGATGGTATCCACTCTTCAAGTCTATCTTTGTGAAATATCTTGCTCCACTTAAACAATCCATGATATCATCCATCCTAGGTAAAGGAAATCTATACTTAAATGTGATCTTGTTTATTGCTCTAGAATCAGTACACATTCTCCATTCTCCATCCTTCTTAGGTGCTAAAACTGTAGGTACTACACAAGGACTCAGACTTTCTCTGATCAAACCTTTCCTCAACAAATCTTGTATCTGTCTATTCAATTATTAATTTTCTATCGGTGTCATCCTATGTGTTGCTTTGTTAGGAAAACTTGCTCCCCGTATAAGATCCATGTGATGACTAATACTCCTTATAGGTGGTAATCCTTCAGGCACATTATCTGATATGATGTCTTCATACTCTGTCAACAAATCTCTTATCTTTTTCGGTTGTGATTCTTCAGTTTCTTTCTTCAATGCTTTAGGCTTCTTAGGAATCAAGGCATAACACATATTCTCATGTCTCAAACCATCCAAAAAATTTCTTCCATTTACCAAACAGATTCTAGCATTCCCACATACTTCACTCTTGGATCATCTTCTAAAGGAATCAAAGTAATTCTATTTCCATTTGTTGTTATAGTATAAGTATTCTTTCTCCCATCATGCATAGCTTTTCTATCATATTGCCAAGGTCTACCCAACAAGATATGCCAAACATCCATAGGCATAATATCACACAAGACTTCATCATGATAAGATCCAATATGAAATTTCACCAAACATTGCTCACTCACCAGTACCTTATGATCATCCTGAATCCATGCTATCTGATAAGGCTTAGGGTGTTTCAATCTTTCCAACTTCAGTTCAGTCACCATCTCCTCTGAAACTAGGTTATCAGAACTACCACTATCAATCACAACTTTACAACACTTACCCCCTGATTTGTATCTAGTTCTGAACAAACTTTTTCTTTGTGATGGTTCCTTATTTGTCTCTACTTGAAATAGTGCTCTCCTCATCACCAATTATTCTCCTTTCTCCGGATTGCCAACTGAACAAGGTGATCCAATAGGTTCTTCTTCAACATAGGCTGCTCTTCCAGTATTTTTTGTTTTCTTTCTTGTACTACCCTGATTACACTCAAATGCTCTATGTCCTTCACCTCCACACTTGAAACAAGTACCTCTAAACATCCTCTTATCAAATCCTCTTCCTTCTCTTCTGTATCCTTTATTCTGGTATGCACTAGGGTTTCCTTTCCAATAAAAATTTCTATCATCTCTCTGGTAAGCAATGTTATCTTTGTCATCCTTCTTCAATGGGCTGTCAAACTTGTTCTGCTCCACAAATGATCTATCATAGATCTAGAAAATGATCTTCCTCTCTGAAATTTACTTCCCCACCTCTTTGTCTTTGGTCATGCTTCTTATTCATCTTCTCTTCAACCTTCAGGGCAAATTGATATGCTTCCTCCAAAGACGTCATCCTTACCAAGCTTAGTTCTTCTTGAATGTTCAATCACAATCCATTGATGTATCTAGCCACTTTCTCCTTGCTTGCTTCACTATGTCCTGTCCTTATGATCATCTTATGAAATTCTTTAGTGTACTCCACAAATTTCTCCTTTTGTCTTAGATTTTGCAATCTCTTTAACAGTTCCAACTCATAGTCAACAGGTATAAACTGATTCTTCAACTTTGTCATCATCTGGTCCCACTTTGTAATCTTTTCTTTACCTCTTCTATTTATTTCCAACTAAACTTCTTTCCACCATATAGCAGCATGTCCTTTCAAATTTGTTTTTGCAAATTTCACCTTCTCTGGATCTTCAATTTGTTCATATTTGAAATATTCTTCCATGTCATTTATCTAGTCAATCAACTCTTCAGGATTCAAATTACCAGTATAGTTCGGTACATCAACTCTAGGTCTCTTTCCAAGCTTTGAAATAGCTCACAACATCTTTACCTAATCTGATTCTTCTTCTTCATCACCTCCTAGGGTTTCGCTAGTGTGTTCAATAGATTGAAATTCTTCTTCATCACTTTCAACATTAGGTCTCGGCATCAATCCTCTTTGCCTATCTTCCTCAACAGTATCCAAACAAATTCGCATTATTCGTATCAATTCCATCATCTCATCCATTCTATTAGCCATTGTACCAATAGGAGGAACCCTTCGTGGTGGCATCTTCCTAGGATCAAGTGCAACCTACCTCAATTTAGCAATCGGGCTACAAGCAACAACTGCCTCTCAATTGGTGATCGGTTGTGCACAAGTAACCTGCCTCAGATCAACAATCTGCTCACAACAAGATCTTACAGAATCCCCTTCTCCAATTCACTCCAAAGAATTAAAATTTCTCTCTGATACCACTTGGTGCAGTCATGGTAGGAGGGTTCACAGAATGAACTATCTGGACTGTGCAGCAAGAGTAAACACAACAGAAACAACTCAAAGAAATGGAACAAATGCAGATTCAGTCATTCAGTATATCATAGAATTCAAATACAATCTGGCCAGTAACATGTGGGCTTCCAATATGGGCTCAAAGGCCTGATTACATACATGCACAAGATAAAGCTTTAAGGCTCCTTCGCATCAAAATCTAAATTATCAGATCTTTCTATGTGAATAGATACTTTCCTAAGGATCTATTACATCAATATATATCATTTCTGGACCAATAGATTCCTCCGCATTGGCCAAGGAAGATCACAAACTCCAATGAAGAGTTGTACCATGTTCACAGATAGGTCGGACCCAAATGCATAGAACACTTCCTCAAATGAATGGAATAATTTGCGGACCCTTGGGGAAGGTCGGCCACAAACCATAGGACATTGAATGATGTGGCATTGAGATCCGTAAGCCTTCTCCTCTAGCTGATTGTCAGGACTGTTAGGATGCTCTACTTTGAGAAAATAGTTGATCTTTTGATAGAGATAACTTTCTGGTAACCGATCCAAATGCTCTGAATTCTTGATATGATGTAGATGAATGAATGTAGAGGCTAGGTCCAGATCCGTAAGATGTGAAATGCCAATACTGGACCTCAAGCTGAAACTACTTCTGACAGAACTGCCTGAACTAAAATGGAAAATGAAAGAACTGAAATGCAATCAAACTAAAATGCAAATGTTTTTGGTTGATGCAAGATTGCTCTTGAACCAAGCATGCTCCTGCATTAATTTGCCAATATATTCTTTGAAGGAAACACAGAAGAAAGTAATGACATTCTTGAAGGGGAGGTTGGTTCTCAAAATGGACAAGGAACTAAAGTGTTACAATTAAAGGGGAATAAGATTCCTAATGGTTTGATCTCCCTTGAGGATCTCTTTAACAGACATGATCAGTATATCAAGCAAAAGAGTATAGTTTCTATCAGATCATCTGCTAAATATGATCGTGTCAACATAGGCACTAAAGAAGACCCCAAAATTGTCTGTATTGGAAAATGCTGCTCTCCTAAGGAAAGAGAGAATTTGATTTCTTTATTGATTTGTTACAAGGATGTGTTTGTGTGGTGTTACATAGACTTAAAGAAGTTTAGAAATGGTGAAATACAACACCACATCCCATTGAGGCCCAACACTTCTCCATTCTGACAGAAATAAAGGACATACAATCCTAAAGTAGCTGAGGCTATTTTTAGTGAAATCGATAAGATATTGAAAGCAAAGATCATCTACCCTATTCACCACTCCACATGGGTTGCAAACATTGTACCAGTCAAGAAGAAAAATGGGGAGATTATAATCTGTGTTGATTTCTGCAATTTAAATCAAGCATCTCTAAAGGATAAATATCCTTTACTGGTAATGGACCACATCTTGCAAAATGTGTTTGACTCAGAGATGATGTCCATGTTGGATGGTTTTTTAGGGTATAATCAAATAGAAGTGGCCCCTGAGGACCAACACAAGACCACGTTTACTACTCTAGTTGGTGTATTTTCTTATAATAGGATGCCTTTCTGGCTCATTAATGCAGGGGCCACTTTTCAAAGAGTAATGGACTTGACTTTCAAAGATTTGAAGAACAAGATTATTGTTGTTTATCTTGATGAACTAACTATCTTCTCCAAGAGAAGAACTAATCATATTGATGATCTTGAGGTGGTGTTACAACGATGTAGAGATCATGGTATCTCTTTGAATCCTAAAAAGTTAATATTTGCAGTGACTGAAGGCAAATTATTAGGTCATATTGTTTCCAAGGATGATATAAATATTGACCTTGAGAGGGTTAAATCAATTCAGCAATTGAGTCTCCCTACATCAAAGACTAATACTAGATCATTCTTTGGTCAGGTCAACTTTTTGAGAAGATTCATCCCTGACTTTGCTGAATTGACAAGGCACATTGCAGAAATGATGAAGAACCATCTAGTCTTCAAGTGGAATGAAGAAGGTAAGAAAGATTTCAAAGACATTAAGATTGCCATTGCTAATGCTCCTACTCTAGTACATCCTAATTTTGAGAAGGATTTCATTATCTATTGTTATGCATCTGAACATACTTTGTCAACTATTTTGTTACAAAAGAATGAACAAGGGATTGAAGCTCCAATTGCTTTTATGAGTGTGCCTTTGAAGAAGCACAAATTGAAATATTCTTCTCTAGAAAAACATGCTTATGCAGTGGTAAAGACTTTGAAGAATTTTAGATTTTATATTTTGCATTCTCATGTCGTTGTCTTTGTCCCTGATCCTATTGTTAAGAGCATTCTGACTCAACATGAGATTGGTTGTAATAGAAGAGGAGCTTGGGTAGTAAAGGTGCAGGAGTATGATATTGATCTTAAGCCTACCACTCTTGTTAGGGGCAGAGGCCTATGCAAGATGATTGTTGAAAGTAAACCTATTGAAGATGAAGATCTGCCACTAGTTTTGTTTGCAAGTATTACTAATGAGTGGTTTTCAAATGTTTCTTATTTGTTGACATACGGTGAATGTCCACCTCATCTTTCTACTAAGGAAAAGAGGAACTTGAAGCTTAAGGCTAGTAAATATGTTCTCTGGGAAGGAAATTTGTATAAGAAAGGAGCAGACCGAACCTTCTTAAGATGTGTAGATAGGGAGCAACAAAGGAGGTTGTTAGAAACTTTTCACAATGAAGCATGTGGGGGACACTTTTCTGCTTCTATAACAACTTTCAAAATCCTAAGGCAGTGTTTCTACTATCTAGGTATGTTTAAAGATGCTTATGAATGTGTGTTGAAATATGAAAAGTGTAAGATTTACCAGTAGACCTCACTTGGCTGGACTACCCCTAAGCCCTGTAGTAATTGATGAACCTTTTCAATAATGGGGGCTAGATTTTATTGGATCTATCAATCCTAATTTAGTGCTGGTCACACTCACATTCTAACTGCAACTAATTACTTTACTACGTGGGTGAAGGTGATTCTTGTGAAGCACACAACTTCTGAAGTTGTCTGTAATTTTCTGAAGAACATTTTGGTCAGATTTGGCATCCCTAAGAAGATTGTTGCAAATAATGCTAGTAGCTTTTCTTCTTCTTAGTTTTCCTTATTTTGTTATGACTATGGAATTAGTCTTGCTCACTCATCTGACTACTACCTGCAAGGGAATGGACAAGTCGAATTGAGTAACAAGAACCTGATTTCAATTGTCAAAAAATTGGTAGACGAGAATCAGAGGGGATGGCATAAAAGCCTTTATGAAGCTTTATGGGCAAACATAATAACCTACAAAAGAGCAATTGGGGTGTCTCCTTTCAAATTGGTACATGGGATAGACAATACTATACATATTCCTCTAGAATTATTAGCATTAAACTTACAGAGAGCTATTGAGGATGGACAATTCCAATCAACATTGGAAAAGAGAATTATGTCTTTTCATAAGCTTGATGAACAAAGGGATGGAGTAGTGGATAGAATTACAAGGCACCAGCAGGTAGTGAAGAAGATCTTTGATAGGAAAGCTAGACAAAGGAATTTCACAGTTGGAGATGTATTATTGTGGGATAGAAGAAGAGAGCCAAAGGGGGCTCACAAGAAATTTGATTCTATCTGGAAGGGACCATTTACAATCAAACAAGTAATTAGAGAAAATGATTTCCATTTAGCATATCCAAATGGAACACCAATGCCTCTTGCCTATAATGGGCAAGATCTCAAGTTATACAATTGGTAATGCTATTAAGTCCCTCTTTGTATCATAGTCTTCCTTCTTGTTTTCCCTTGCATGTTATTAATGTTTTGGTGTGACTTTGTTGCCCTTTGGAATAAGGCTTTGTGCCAAGTTTGTCTGTATTCTCTGTGTCCTATTCATTCCTTGTCCCCATTCAGAGCTTGTTGTTACCCTATAATCAAAAATTTTGAGTTATTCATATGTAAAGTCAAGTTCCCATTCTTATTCTTTATTATTTGTTGCCCTTTTTATAAGTCATGGTCCTTAGCCATTTTCACTCTTATTCGGCGATCTTGTGCTTTTCTCTACCTGGGTTAGCTAGTTCATGATTTCTGGAACCATCTGATTCCCCAACTCTTCACCTAAGTTAGCATCTTAACCTTGTTGAATGCAAAGAATACTAAGAGGGGGGTGAATCAATATTCTTAAAACCTTTTCAATCACACATTCATTAATTCACTTACCAAAATCAATAACATGAAAGCAAAGTAAACATGAGAGGAACAGTCACAAATTCATAACACATAGACACTGGGATTTATGTGGAAAACCCAAAAAGGGAAAAACCATGGTGAGTGTTAGCTCACAATATATTATGATAGCACTATCGAATTAAATGAAGGCTCACTACCTTAGGGCTCACTACCCAAGGACTCACTGTCCAAAGAAGTGCTCACTACAAAAGGCTCACTGCCAAAAGAAAACTACTACAGGTGCATCTACAAAATGCTGAAATGCAGTATCAATATGCTCAGTATACAGATTTCTACCTCTATTATCCTTTTCTACTCTGCAAACTACCTTAAATTAAACATATATTCAATTCACACACTTCCATCCTTCCAACACTGAAATCCATTGAATATATATCCACAATAAGATTCATCTCACAATCAGGTTGACAACCCATACATGAAACATGTAAACAAGTGTTGTACCTTGTTAGCTTGATCTTGTGCTCAAACACGAATGCGGATCCAAAAATACATACAATAGTCTTCATATAGGTTGGCACCAAACATTAAACTACTTAGATTAATTGTTCAAACAATATAGCTTCTCGGCAAATAGATCTAACATGCTTGTCGGCTTGTCCCTTAAGAACACACTTGACCAATTCAACTGTCTCATCATAACTTCTACTATGGACCATATTAGACTCTAAAAATCATACATAACATTCATCATTGACCTCTTCACATACCTTCAGAACTACAAACCAAAATATGCCACAGAGGAGGAATGCAAACCCTTTTACTCTAGTACTATGCATTGTTCCTATCTTTACTTTGTTCACTTAGACTTAGATACTTCACCATATGACTTACGGAGGAAGTTAGAACTTGAACACTGGAACATGTGATCACTAGGTAGCTATGAACAACATACCTAAACTGCAAGTAATGATTTTCAACTATGGAGGCATACTGACCCAATCTCTGACACCTGTTGTGCATACTGCCCATACTTAGTCATTTATTCTTCCAGAGTAAAGTCTCTTTGCCATGCTGGTAGAATCCCTTTACCTTGTTGTCATCAATGACAACAATTAGTCATTTATCATAGCAGTGTCTCTTGCCAACAAACCTTATCATTTGGTCTTGTGTTAGTTTGTTGAAGAGTCCTTTGTAGTCAAAGAGTCAGAAGTTCTTTGAACTTATGAACTCTCGATTTGTTGGTTCATTATTTCTCAAAGTTACTGACGCCCTGACTGAACGTACTTTTCACTTCCCAAAGCGCCATCTTTTCAAACCATTAGTATGCATAGAGAACAGAGTATTGACACCTGTCAATTCACAATAAATTCAAAATGAATTAGGAAGGGTGTTTGCACACTTTTCGTAGGGAAATCAAAAGGATCATGTATGAATCATCCAATACCTTTCGCCGCCAAATTTAATGAAATTTAAGGACTTAATGGGTTTCAATATGAAGCTTTATTAAAGTTTCCACCTTGTGAGTAAAGACTTATTTTCAATTGTGAAGGGAGTGTGTTGAAGGAGCTCTGAGCCTTGCCATTGATGGAGAACTTGCAGAAGTATTCATAATCAGGTCAAAATAATCAACTCTTTTCCATCCTTTTCTTGCTATGATAAATTGAATTTTTGAATTATCTGGGTGAAGAAGAACAAAATTCCATTCATGAGTCTAGATAGTTAGTTTTCCCCAAATGTTTTGTGGACCTCTCTAGTGTCCCTAGCTTGTTCGGAAGTTTTCACACTCTTATTTTTGAAACAAGTCAAAATGAAGTATAAATATTAGGGGTTCCCAATTGCCTCTGTAATTGAGAATGGCTTGTCCAAAGTAAGGGATACCAACCTCAGACATGTAGACTTGAAAGATTTCTAGAATAGAATGCAACAAGAAACCAAGTCCTCGATTGCAGAGACGATTGTGAGCAGTGGGTTAGCTTGTGCTAGGGGTTTTCCACCCACCATGTCATGTCTAGATTTGATTATCTCTTGTGCAAGAAATTATTATCCCGACTCACAAGAAATATGAGCTTTTGATGGCTCTGTAGTAACAAAGGTTGATTATGAGGCTGTATCACATGCATTAAAGTTACCATACCATGAGGAGTTTGTTGACATGTATGTTACCACTAGTTGGGGTTATTTCTGGGACAAATAGGATTGGTGTAAAAACCGTATTGCTAAGAGCTGGCTAAAAATTGAACGAAAAGGTAAATCTCAGCTTCCCACCAATTTGAAAAGAGGGCATTTCAAAGAAGAAATCTCTGACATGATTACCCAGTTACATCATGTTGTCGGGAGTGCCAAGTTAGACTCTTTTGAAAATTGGATGTGTCAGTTTATTCTAGTAATTTGTAGTGAAACTCAGTATGTGGATTGGGCGAAATTAATAAGTGAACATATGAATGAGCAAATAACAAATTTTCATCAGAAGGTGTCATTCCACATGTGTTCTCTTCTGGTCTATGCATTAGCCAGTAAAGAGGTTGTCTAGCCTCGTTTGATGACTCAAGAGCCTCTTACGCCAGATACACCTATGTACTGTTATTTTCTGCAATTGCAGAAAGAAGTTGGGATGAAAATTTTTTGCCATGTGAACGATGCTTTTCTCATGTTGTCTACAAAGAAGATTGAAGGCTCATTGGAGAGGAGAATTTCCCCTGAAGTGGTGGCATTGATTATGAGGTTTGGAAGTTTCTACATACATTTTGATAGATTTACTTATCTGCAGATTGTGGGTTTTGAAAATGCCTCATTAAAATTACCAAGATACCCTTCAGATTTTCTTATTCTTTTGGAAGTTTTTCGTCAAATGGTGACTGTGAACAATAAGTATCACACTATGAAAAAGAAGGGATATTATTTCCCCATGTCCTTGTCTTTCTTTGTCTACAAAAGCAATGATAATGCCAAGAATGTTGAGAAGATTTTTGCTGAGTACAATTTTCACACATTGCCTATGAGACCATCTTTTGATAGTAAAAACTTTATTAAGAAGAATTTGCATGGAGGTAGCCTGTATCAGCATCAACCTCACCTTGAGGATTATTGGGAAGATTGTACTAATGATAGAGAAGTGTAATGGAGAGGTTGGATGAGATTGACAATAGACCAAGTCCAGGCTTTCAAGTTGCCTTTTTAGGTCCCTAAAGGTACCGATGATAACTCTAAAATTTTGGATGAAGGCTAACGCAATGCTGTTTTGGAACCTTTACCTCAGGTGCACTGGTCTGAGAAAGAAGTCACATATATTATGGTTTGATCCTCTTTTGTACTAAGAAAAACTAAGAGATGGCTTGAGAAAAGGATAAGGGAACATGTTGGTTCTTCAATACAAAAAGAATTTGCCGCTAAGGAACAAAGCACGTCTCAGGTCTCCCATACCCCAAGAGCTACAAGTTCAGATACAACTCTTCATAGAGTTGTCTCACAATCAGGAGGAGATGGAGATCAAGCTGAAGATAACAGAAGATTGAAGACCACATGCGAACAAGATGGCCAACCTGCATTTGTAAGAGCAGGAACAGAAGATAAATTGGATGCTCTGTAACAACTACAAGTAGACCATGTGGCTTCTCCCAATGCTATGGTGATTGATAGTGATTCTTTAATTTTTAATCAAATTGGTGAAGATAGTGTTTTTCATTCTTTGTTTGGTAATCCCAATTCTCTTGGGTTAAGTGATCCTCTAAGACATAGTACTCCTCCTGTACATTCAGATAATTTGTTTTCAATACTAATGTTGGTGCTAGTATTTCTGCTTCTCCCTCTCCATCATGGTTGAAAAAGGTAGTAGAAAAGAAGAAGAGGTATGCCCCTATGATAGACACAAATACAGACACTGTAGCCAAGTTACTACAAGATACACCTAAGCCCAAGAGGGATAAGAGGATGTCTAGAATGGTGGCAAATCCCTCTACTGGGCACCATATTTTAGATATTGTAGATCCTATTGGTGAGAAGAACAAGGATGAGGTTACTGAAGCAATTTTAACATGAGCAGAATTGATATTGGACCCTCTGCAGTCGAAGGTGATATTTACCATGCTAAGATTTTTGTGAGTAGATTATCAAAGAGGGTCAAAACTGAAGCTAAACTACAGGATTAGGTGAGAAATTTAACTTTATTTATTCAATCTATCTTGAAGATTACTGCTCAGACTTCAGATGAGACACTGAGCATAACCATGGATGGTCTAGACCCCAACTTTCTACAAAAAATCAAACGATGTCAGGCCATAGGTAAAGTCATTGATCAATGGGTGGAGAAAATTACTCTTGATGGTTTATTCTATATTGAGGAAGTAGTGACATTGTACACCTTGATCTTTGACAAGAGGAAAACATTGGTTGTAGAGCTGCAAAATGTTAGGAAAGATAACAACAATTTATTGATGGTTTTTAAGGAGGTTCAGGAGATAACAAAAATTGATACAAGTATCCTCATAGCTAATAAGGTTTTTGGTGACCCTAAAGAAAATGGATCTATAGTATGGTTAGACACACTCAAATGGAGAATGCTTGTGCTAGGAGCAGTTGAAGAGGAATTGAGGGATACATTGACACGATATTTTTTTGATTAGAAAGATCTCAAAAGTTGTTGGGATAAGGTGCCATTAACCTTGTAAATCCCAATATTGTATTTATTCCATTTATTATTTGTAATTTGTAATTACCCATAAGGGATGTACAAGTATCACTGACAAAAGTAAAAATTATTTACTGTCCATGGTAATTACAGAGTTACTGCATGGTAAGTCTCGGAGTTACCGGTGATAGTTATGAGATGTCATTTACTATGGTAAATGGTAATTGGTCAAAGTGGGGTGCACATGTGGAGGAATAATCTATTTTTAGTGTTATGACACACGTCATAGATGTTGTAAGAGGGTGTAAGAGATTCTATGACAACTGTAAGTTGTCATAAGAATCTATGACACTAATAATAGCATATGGCGCGTCATAAGATGTTGTAAATGGCTATTTTTGGACCCAAGTCATTCAAGCTTGCATGGGAACATTTTTCCAAGTGTAGGATGCATGTATGAAAGCCTTTATGACCCCGTAAGAGCCTATTCTTGGCTATGGACGCCCAAGGTTGTATTGTTGACTCTTGACAAGTGTTATGGGCTTGTAAGAAGTCATTTAATGTCTTGAGGTTGTGTAAATTCTATAAAAACCATAGCATAGTAGATGAGATATATATAAAAGTTTACAGGTACCCAGGTTCTATCAGAGTGAAGGTTGAAGGATAGAGGAAGTGAATGTATTTGTAATCTCCTTTTGCGAAGATAATACAACTTGGCCTCTTTTCTTGGTGGAGTTTTTTACCCGCAAGGGTTTTCTCCACGTTAAACACTTGTGTTATGTGCTTCATTCTACTTCTGGTATATTTTTGTGTTGTGGGTTTATGTTTTGTTACAATCTCCATTAATAACACAGTTAAATTTTGCTGAAATTTATCTCGAATCAGATTTCCATTGAAGTAGTGTTGCTTTCATTTTTAAAATTTGGTATTAGAGCCTGGCCAGCTTTGACTCTTGGGTGGTAGTGTGGAAGCTGTAGCTACAGTGGGAGATTTGGTTGTGTTTGTTTTACAGATCTTGTGTTGTTATTATGGCTACATCCACTGTTGCATCAACCTCTGGATTGGACATTGAGAAGTTCAATGGAATGGGGTATGAGTTGTGGAAGCTGAAAATGGAAGATTTGTTGGAAGAAAGAAACCAATGGTTGGCTGTTCAAAAAGAGAAGAAATCTGACGATGTCTCTCAAGATGAGTGGGATAGATTGTATAAGAAGGCATGGGGAACCATTCAGTTGTGTCTTTCAGACTCTGTCCTATTGAATGTCGCAAAGAAAGAGACTGTATACAAGTTGTAGAAACAGTTGGGTGAGATCTATCAAGCCAAGAGTATGGTAAATAAACTTTATTTAAAAAGAAATTTTTTTCCATGAAAATGCGAGAAGGTGAATCAGTTGCAGAGCATTTAAATTCTTTTAATTTGTTAGTGAGTCAACTTGATTCAGTAGATGTTGAGGTTAGTGAGGAAGATAAATGTATCTTACTTCTTTGTTCTATACCTGAGTCTTGGGAGAATGTTATCCTTGCTATCACTGCTAACCTTGCGGATCTGAAGTTGGATGTTCTTGTTTCAGTGCTACTGTCACAAGAATTAAGGAAGAAGAGTTCAGATAGTTCAGGGGATTCTCTCATTGTCAGGGGAAGGTCTAAGGAAAGGGGACCTAAGGGAGATCAGAAAGGGGCAAAGGATAAGTCCAAGGGCTCGTCTAAGACTCCTGGTAAAAAGAACATAGTTAAGTGTTGGAACTGCGGTAAAAGGGGATATGTGAAGGAGTGCAGAAATCCCAAGAAACAATGGGAGAGTGCTTCAGATAAGAACTCGAATGCAGGTGAAGAAGTTTTACTTTCTGCATGTAATCTTGTTTCTAATGATCACTAGTTGGTTGACTTAGGATGCTCATTTCATATGACTCTGCATAAGGAATGGTTCTCCTCATATGAAGAATATGGAGGTAATATCTACCTTGGTGACAACTCTACATATCTGATTGTTGGGAAAGGAAAGGTATTGTTGTGTTTTAGTGATGGGAGGATTAAAACCCTCCATGGTGTTTTGCATGTTCCTGGATTAGCTAGAAATCTAATTTTAGTTTCGAAGTTGAATGATTTGGGAGTGCATGTGACATTTGACAAGCATGGCTGCAGATTGGTGAGAGGGAACTTGGTGGTAGTGAAAGGGAAGAGATTCGAGAACTTGTTTAAGCTTGAAGCCACTACAGTTTATAATGCCTCCTAGCCACTACTGAAAATATATGTATGTTGTGGCACCGTAGATTGGGCCACACAAGCAATAATGTATTAAAAACTATTAAGAATAAAAATTTGTTGGATGGTTTCTCCTATTCTGATGAGCACTTTAATTTCTGTGAGCATTGTGTGTTTGGTAAACAAAACAGAAAATCATTTCCTTCAGGAAGCAATAGAGCAAAAGAGAAGTTAGAAATTATTCATATGGATGTGTTTGGACCTGTGGATAATGAATCCATCGAAAAATCTCATTATTTTGTAACCTTCATTGATGATGTATCTAGATTTACATGGATTTATGTTATGAAGCATAAATCTGAAGTTTTCACTAAGTTTAAGGAATTCAAAGTCTTAGTAGAGAACCAATCAGGTTTAAAGATAAAAATATTAAGATCTGACAATGGAGGGGAATATTGCTCTAAGGAATTTGATGAGTTTTGCATGCATGCAGGTATAATCAGACAAAAGACAACTCCGTATACACCACAAGAGAATGGTGTTGTAGAAAGGATGAACTAAACAATTATGGAAAGGGCTAGAAGTATGCTTAGTGATACATAGTTGGATAAATGCTTTTGGGCAGAGGCTGTGTGTACTGCTTGCTACTTGATAAATAGATCTCCTTGTAAGGCTCTTGATTTGACACCTTATGAAGTGTGGACAGGTAAGAAACCTTCTGTTTCACATTTAAGGGTTTTTGGTTGTGAGGCTTTTGTTCATGTGCCTAAGGAAAAGTGATCTAAGTTGGATCCAAAAACTAAAAAGTGTACATTCATTGGATATGTTGATAATGTGAAAGGTTATAAGCTTTGGAATCCACTAACTCGCAAGATTATCTTTTCTAGAGATGTTATTTTTAGGGAACTTAGAGCTATTTTTGAACCTGAGTAGCCAAAAGAAAAAGATGAAAGGATAAAGAAGGTGCACTTTGATTTAGAGTAGCAAGATGCACCTCAGGAAGAACAAAATGATGGATTGGGGGGTGAAGAAGAAGAAGATTTGAGTAGTTCTGATGAAGATGAGTCTGTAGTTACAAAAGAAGTTGTTGCAGATGATCATGCAGAAGAACGAGTAGAGTCTCTTACTCCACCCTTGAGGAGATCCACAAGACAACGAAATCCAGTTGACAGGTATAGCCCACCAGATTTTCATTGTGTATATGCTTTATTGAGTACTAACGATGAACCTAGATCCTACAGGGAAGCTATTTTTGCAGATGATAGTGAGTCTTGGCAGCTAGCCATGTAGGAGGAGATGATGGCTTTAGACTCATGTAACACCTGGGATCTTGTTCGTTTGCCCAAAGGAAGAAAGGCCATAGGATGTAAGTGGGTCTTCAAGAAGAAGTTTGGAGCAGACAGGTCATTGGAGAAGTACAAGGCTAGACTGGTAGCCAAGGGCTACTCCCAGAGAGAGGGAGTTGATTTTGGTGAGATATTCTCTCCTATTGTTAAATTGACTTCTATTAGATTTCTCTTATCCATTGCTGCAACTTATGATTGGGAGATTAAGCAAATAGATGTTAAGATTGCATTCTTGCATCGAGATCTTGAAGAAGAAATTTATATGCAACAACCTACAAGTTTTGAGGTAAAAGGAAAAGAACATTGGGTTTGCAGGTTAAAGAGGTCTCTTTATGGTCTGAAACAATCCCCCATAATGTGGTATCAAAAGTTTGATTCATTTGTTTTGAAATTGAGTTTTGTTAGAAGTGAGAAGGATCATTGTGTTTACATTCATTGTGTTGATGATTCTATACTGGTTATTGCTTTGTATGTTGATGACATGTTTTTCAGCAATACTAAGGATATGGTTAGTGAACTTAAAGCCCAACTTTCAGGTGCATTTGTGATGAAGGATCTTGGTGCTGCAAGGTATATTTTGGGAATGGAGATTAGGAGGGACAGAGTTAATAGAAAGCTTTGGTTGGCACAAAGTAAGTATGTGAATGCTATTTTGCAGAGGTTTAGTTTGCAGGACTGTAACCCAGTTAGAGTTCCTTTACCCATTGGTACTAAGCTTTCATTAGATATGTGTCCAAAGACTGAGGATGATATTGAGGATATGTCTAATGTGCCATATGCTAGTGCTGTAGGGAGTTTGATGTATGCAATGGTTTGCACTAGACCAGATATTGCCCAAGTAGTGGGGATTTATGTCTAACCCTGGTAGACAGCATTGGAACTATGCGAAGAGGGTGTTTAAATATCTTGCAGGTACTCCTGATCATTGTTTGGTTTATTCTGGTACTGATAGTGCTAATAAATCTTTGGACATATAGGGTTTTGTTGATGCAGATTGGGCAGGTGACTTAGACAGTCGAAGGTCCACTAGTGGCTATGTGTTTACTCTATTTGGAGGTGTAGTGAGTTGGATGAGTAAGAGGTAGCCCACAGTTGCTTTGTCCACAACAAAAGAAGAGTATATGGCTGCAACTCATGTCTCTAAGGAGGCAGTTTGGTTGAGGAGACTGTGTACAGGTATTGGTTTTGATTGCAGGATCATTCAGATTGGTTGTGATAGCTAGAGTACTATCTGTTTGGCCAAGAATCCCATGTATCATGCTCGAACTAAGCATGTTGATGTTTAGTATCACTTTGTTTGAGAGTTGGTTGAAAATGGAGAGATTGAGCTGAAGAAGATAGACAATCAGGAGAATGTTGCAGATTCATTGTCCAAACCTATGAGCATAGAGAAGTTCATGTGGTGCAGAGAGGGTATGGGCCTTGTTTCTAGTGCCTAATTAATTTTCATTTGATTTCCTATGGGTTGATTTACAATGTATAATGTCAAGTGGGAGAATGTTGGGATAAGGTGCCATTAACCTTGTAAATCCCAATATTGTATTTATTCCATTTATTATTTGTAATTTGTAGTACAAGTTTCACCGGTAGAAGTAAAAATTATTTACTGTCCACGGTAATTACAGAGTTACTGCACGGTAAGTCCCGTAGTTACTGACAGTAGTTATGAGATGTCATTTACTATGGTAAATGGTAATTGGTCAAAGTGGGGTGCACATGTAGAGGAATAATCTATTTTTAGTGTTATGATGCACGTCATAGATGTTGTAAGAGGGTGTAAGAGATTCTAAGACACTAATACTAGCATATCACGGATCATAAGATGTTGTAAGTGGCTATTTTTGGCCCCAAGTCATTCAATATTGCATGGGAACATTTTTCCAAGTGTAGGATGCATGTATGATAGCATTTATGACCCGTAAGAGCCTATTCTTGGCTATGGATGCCCAAAGTTGTATTGTTGACTCTTGACAAGTATTATGGGCTTGTAAGAAGTCATTTAATGTCTTGAGGTTGTGTAAATTCTATAAAAACCATAGCATAGTAGATGAGATATATATAATAGTTTACAGGTACCCAAGTTCTACCAGAGTGAAGGTTAAAGGATAGAGGAAGTGAATTTATTTGTAATCTCCTTTTGTGAAGATAATACAACTTGGCCTCTTTTCATGGTGGAGTTTTTTACCCGCAAGGGTTTTCTCCATGTTAAACACATGTGTTATGTGCTTCATTCTGCTTCTGGTATATTTTTGTATTGTGGGTTTATGTTTTGTTACAATCTCCATTAATAACACATAGTTAAAGTTTGCTAAAATTTATCTCAAATCAGATTTCCATTGAAGTATGTTGCTTTCATTTCTAACAAAAGTAATTTTGCAATCTTAGACATAGAAGCCTTTGGCAAAGATGAAGATAAATTGCTCAAGATCAAAGAAATAAAGCAAAATTTCAAGAAAATAATTATTGAGAAACTTGTGGGTACCGACAAGATGAATAGAAAATTGGTAGGAAAACTTGGAGGGGTGGCAATGTATCTCCAGACTTTCAAAAGTGAAATCAAAGAAATCCATAAAAGAGTGATGAATGCAGATCAAATGATATGCAAACAGAAATTTCAAGTTAAATCACTAGCAACCCAAGTGGCAAAGTACTAACCCTGATCATTGGCAAGTATATGACATATAAAGAAAAGTTGCGAGCACTGACAACTCAAACGGCACAAACGGACTCAACTACAGGTGAAGGACAAAACAAGGAAAAGGAGGTGACACAAAAGGAGACGACACGGGAAGAGGACGTGACAATTGTTAATTAATGACTTTTCATATGCTTGGTTATTTATTTCTTGCAAGAAAATGATTAGCTCTAGAGAGCTTTCTTTTAATTTTGATGACTTATTTTAAGTATCTTTTAATCAACTGTCCCAAGAAGCCGTTATTATTTTAAAGATAGTTATGGTTGGTAGGGCTATATATTTTGAAATCTTGTCAATGCATATAATCTTCTGGCAAACTTTGTTTTGGTAGAAGGTCAATTTTGATGTGATGTTACTTTTCAGTTGCTTTTGAATATATGAATGGAAGTTGATGCAGTTGATTTATGAAATCATGAACTTTGTGTTATGGTGAATGAGTGTTTATTCTTCTTATGTTGAATATATTATCAACTTATTAACTTGCAGTCCATATCAAAGTGATTGGAGATTTATATTTTGGTTCATTACTGTGGATATTTTTCTTTCAATTAATGGTTCATGGGGATGATTATATGATAGTTGGTATAAGTTTGAGATAACTAGTGATTGAAGTCTTTGTGCTTCTTAGTCTTTCAAATTGCATTGAGATTTTTTGCCTTTAATTCTTTCTGGTTAAAAGCACCACCTTTTCTACTTTCTGGTGAAAAGCATACATTATTTTCATTCTTTGTATATCATCTAAAGGTAGCTTTGCCTTGTAAAATAAGCAGAGAATCATTGCAAAATATCATTGCAATTGATTCAATTATTGGTTCAGTTGTCATCTATTTGGGCAAAAGAATATAGAGTTAGGTGAATAAATTTGTATACCAACAGTATGGAAGCATGCGCTAATAGGAAAGCTTGGGAGGAAGTAAAATGGGTCCAGTAGATCACTTGGTATGAACCGCATAATGAGATTTCATTCCTACATTACTGCAGATGATTTGGGAGCCAACAAGTAAGGGTGGTTACACATTTCATGATACACATTACATTAAGGCCGACAAAGATGAAGTTTAGAAGGCTTGCGGAGGATATATATGAAGGAAAAAGATGGCTACAGGGTGTGGGCAATTATAAATGAATAATGTAGTGGAGGCAAGTGACTTTGCAAGCGATATTGCAAAACCTATAGCAGAGTTAGGATTGTTGAGGTATTTGAGCTATCAAAATCATTAAGAGGGTCAAGAGGATATCAAGAATGATAGTGTAGAGGTGTCTGAACATGTCAAGGATGTCAAAGTGTTAGTAGAGATATTGTTGAGGAGGTAGTTGAATCATCAGTCCAGATTTGTAGAGCAAAGGTTGATGCCTCATCCTGTAAGTGTTGTTGCACTTCAGGGAGTTGGTGCTTCCTTTGGGTTAGTGCCCATAAAACTTTGTTTCAGGGAGTTGGTGCTTCCTTTGGGTTTGTGCCCATAAAACCTTGTTTCAGGGAGTTGGTTCTTCCTTTGCATTGGTGCCCATAAACTTTGTAACAAGGAGTTGGTGCTTCCTTTGAGTTGGTGCTCATAAAACAAGGGAGGTGTCTCCTTTGGGTTGGTGCCCATAAAAATCATTGTAGTACTTCATTTTATCTGTGAGTCTGGATTTGGACAGTAGATCCAAGCAGCTGGCTCACTGTAGTTTTTCCCATCTTGTGTTTCCACGTAAATCTGGTGTTATGTGTGTATGTGTTCATTTGATTTATGTGGTTTGAATGTTTACATTGGGTTGATTGCATCTAAAGGAACAAGAAATTGAATAGATATTGATTCACCCCCACTCTCAGTATATCTATGTGTTCAACACAAATCACACCTCCACCTAGTGAACAAATCAACCAAGTTGACTCTGACACACATCCACCTAATACCAAATTGAAGGATCCAGGATTCTTCTTTTACCTAAAGAAAATGCCTTCTAAGGCAAAGTTGACTAAGAAAGGAGATCTTGTTTTATATTTAAAGGTGTGGATTTATGACACATGAATTAAGCAAACTTTAATTGACAATGGGGTTGCAGTGAATATAGTCCCATTTTCTCTTTTGGAAAGGAAGGGTTATGGTCACACCAACATCACGACATCTCAAGATACTTTAAGAGGGTAATACAATCTAAAGGCAGCTACCATAGGGAAAATTACATTTCCAATGTCATCAATAAGGACATAGGGTATAATCTGTTGCTTGGAAGACCTTAGATACACTGGATGAAAGTTGTTCCATCCACTTTATTCCAAGAAGTTTGGTTCTTACACCTTGGAAAGGTTTATGTTGCAAAGGGAGATCCAGAACCCTTTAGTATGATCAAGATGAATTGAACTAACAAAAAGATTAGGATTCCTATTAATTATGAGCTGCCAACAAACAAAATTGTTGTCCCTGAACCAATGCCACAATTAATTTGCATTAAGAGGACATAAACTCCTGCAAAAATAATAAATAGTACGGAAGTGAAAACGTTGGAAAAATAAGAACCACCAAAACATAAAGAGATAGTCCCTAAGGAAATGATAACAAAAATCATGGATTGATTAGAAAAAGAGGGACCCCTTCAATTTCCTCTATAAATTCTCATGATCAACATGGAACCATCTTATAAGGTTTTCCAATGCATAGGAGAAAAACTTCATCAAACTGAAGGACCATAATTTGAAACAACTATATTAGACTTAAAATATGTGGACCCACATGCTTTCTCAGATCCCGAGGAGGATTCAGCTTTAAGTTACACTCCACTGACACCACCGAGTGAATCGTATGTTCCTGAAACACAAGAGAGAGCAAATCCTATAAAACACTCACACCTTTAGAGGATTCATACATATTGTTGACATTGCCAACAGAAACAAACATTCAAGAGGAAGTAAACTCCATAGACAACAAATCGATGAATATTCTAGAGAATTTACCAAAAGCATTCATAGTCTCTCAACCCAGAGAACAATCCACCGCTTCTAGTTCAGTTCAATCAAATGAACTTGACGAATGGAAAGCACCCTTAGTATAGATCGAGATGATTGAGAGACTCCCAAATGAAGATGAGGAAAGTGAGGGAACGTTCCATAAAGAGTAGAAAATGTGAGTGACAGTTAGAACAAAAGATCCTGTCATATTTGAATTGCCAGAGAAGTATATAGGTTACTCAAGGAATTTGAGGCCAGAGCCTAATGGAAAGATGGGTATCAGTTTTTTTTCCTCCGGATGAGCAAAGGGAACCTCAAACTCCCTTTGAGTTATTTCAATTTTTGCAAAGTGTTTAAGATCAACCAGAGGTGAAGATTTACATGCAAGATAGGTTTGACATGCTTACAGAACTATTGAGATGCGATGGAGTCTTGTATTGGACTCCCTCACACCAACAGGATTTTAAAGATTTACTTCATCTCAATTTACCAAGAGAAGTCTCAGAACCAAGAGTGCCAAAACAAAGTAATCCTATGGGACCTTATAGAATATGAGATATTGTCTTAAGAAGAGGTAGCATGAAGAACAAGAAACATAGAAAGAAAAGAAAATTTCATGAAGTCTGGAAAGGACCTTAACATGGTCAAGGAAGATGTCAGTAATAGTGCGTATCTCTTGTGCATGATGGAAGGTGAAGAGTTTGGTGAAACAGTCAATGCCTTTCACCTCAAAAAGTACTGTCTGAAAATCATAAAAACATAAAACATAAAAATACAAAAAAAAAATCAAATATTCCAAAAAAATCCAAAAAATTACAGAACTTCAAATAAAAAAAAATGTTTACTGCATTTCTACATCATTCTATTCTATCTTGCATCTTAGTGAGTGACTTTCTTTTTTTTTTATTTTGGTTTCAATAAGGAGTCTAAGATTACATAGGTATAGTGTGATCCTTTTAGTTTTTGAGATCCCTTATATTCACAATCACCACTTCCCCTTTTTACATTCCCAGTTATTCTAATCAAAGCCTAGATGTTAGCTCTACACTGATCCTGGTCTTAATGATTCATGTTGCTAAGTCTAAGAGAAGTCAATTTTCAAACCTATAGTGTTCAAAGGAAGCTTGCAAGTAGACCTTCCCCATTCTTCCCTAGTAGAAAGGAAGTCCAACTAGACTATGAAAACTTTTGGTGGTGCTCAACCCCTTATCTTTCTTGGCCAAAAATGTTAGGAGGATCAAAACTCTGAAGTAAACAATTTAAAATATGAGTGAATAAAAAATGAGTGATAAAAAAATAAGAGTGATGAGAAAAGTGAGAATAGAGAGACCAAAGATATTGAATATCCAAAATACTCAGAAAGTTCAAAAGCATTCATTTTGATAAAAGTCAAAATATATATATAAAAAAAAAAAGAAAATCAAGTGAGGCATTGCAAAAATACAAAAAAAAAGAAAAAACATTAAAAAATGAGTTACAAAAAAAGAGTGATAGAGAGAAGATTGTTGAATGTGCGTACCCTTGGGTGGAGATAAATCTAAGCTTGAAACTTCAAGGGTGACATTCTATCAAAGGAAATAAGAGAGAAAGGTACAAAGTGTTTGAGTGAATAATTTATCTATTCACTATAGCTTAAGTGTACTTAGGTTGATGAGGTTAGACAACATCTTGTCTAACTATATGTACAACCTTTTAGGCCTTTAGAGGTTACCTAGTTGTTTGGTAAACCTCATGTGCATACCTTTTGAGGTTGGAAGACTTTCCATCTCACCTCAAAAGGAACTTTGTAGTCATCCAACACTTGTCACCAAAGGTTGTTGGTTTGCACATTCCAAGTGTTCCAAAGGTTGACACCTATAGGACACTTGTCTACATGCATGTGCCACATCATGGGGCACTTGTCAATCCACATGCAAGGTGGATTGCCTCATTCATGCCTATATAATATGGCACCATGTACACTTTTTACTCAGCTTTTGTTAATATCATTTTGGCTTATATGTGCAATCTTGCTTTGTGGAAGTATTCTCAGTTTTACTAGTTGATCTTGGTCATTTCCAACATGGTATCAGAGTGATATTGGTAAAACACTTCTCAATTTGAGTGATTTCCGCATTTATTCTTTACAAGAGTTCATCCTGGAGCCAAATGGACACTACCATTACGTTCAGAAGGCCCAAGATAGCTAAGGTGACCCTGTAAACAGTGATTTTTGGTAAATTAATTTTTTTGCAATTTTTTTTACCCCTCGTCTGAGGTTGTATGGTCATATGGCCAAATTCGTACCATACAAAATTTTTGGTAAAAATTGAAATTGTTTTTTAGAGGCACTTTGGCCTCTGCAAATTAATCAATTTTGGGTCAAAATTGTTCATGTTTGTAGTTTTTGTTGGTTCCTTTGTGTAGTCATCTACTTCAATTTGGAGTTTTTTCAATTCATATTTTATGGTTTGATTGGCTATTTCTAAATTTCTGCAGTAGACAACCTTGTTTCGAGCTTCTACAATGAAGAGAAGACATTGTTTTTTGATTGACTTCAGCCAATTTTGGCCTCTCATTCAACTCCAATCTACTCCTTTCCTGCAGGGTTGAGGATCTCATTCCATACTCATTGTTTGGGGTCATTGGTTAGCAATCTTTGGATGTGGTTTCCAACAACTGGTTCGCAAACTGGACTTGATGTTTTTACACATCTGCAACATAGCCTGAGACTCATGCTTAGACTACTCTACCCTTTTCAGCCCCCACAAACAACCATTTCCATAGTGGTTGAGGCATTCGAGCCTCTAAAACCTATTAATGACCCTCAGGCTTAGCTAGATTCAACAGGGCTCTATGCCTTTTTGGACTTCAACGGCTCTCCATGGTCTTCAACAACTTTCTGCCTTTTTTTTGGATCTAAAGTTCACTATTACCATTTGGGGTTTGTTAGTCAATCGGTCCATAAATTTGGCCATCTAGGCTACCTCCACAGTCAGTGCCATTTTTGATTTGCAGGTAACCACATCTCTAGGTCACACATTCCTAGTTGCTCTCTCCATTCACATGGGCCATGGTTTGTTTGGAGTAGTTTGTTTTTCATTTCCAAAATTTGCCAATGGATTTCAAGCTTGGAGTTTAGTTTGGTTTGTGTGGATTGAAGATTGTTGGTTTAGGGTTTCATGTTCAAGACTTTCTTACTTTGTATTTCATTTGTTAACATTATCTTTGTAATTCAGTAGCTTTTATGCCTACTTTTAAGTTACCTAAATAAGCCTTGTATCTAATGCTAACTACATATTGTAACATTATATGTTACAATCTCCAAGCCTTTAGCATTAGATGCTCTACACAATTTTTTTTTGTTAACTATGAACAGTAACATTTCATGTTACAGCATATGTATATGTACCTTGAACAATAATTGTTAACTTGCAAGGTCCCTTCAAAGTCCTAAAGTAGGGTTTTTTTTTTCATTTTGTCACAACTTTCGCCCACGGAGGTGACATTTCGTAAAATTATAGTTGATAGAAAGGTATTTTTGTCCACTTCGCTTCAGTGAAGTCAAACTAATTTTTTTTTCCTTTTTTACTAGTTTTGTAACCTCTGAAGCAAATTGTAATAACAATTTTCAGCAGGGCGTAACTTTTGCCCACGATATCAAAAAATAGCACAATTTTTTTTCAAATTGCTCAAAATTTCACAAGGAATTCATTAGTATAGGTAACCTTTAGTTTTGGATAGCCCTTTTTCAAAAATTTATAAACATCTCCATGTGTTATAAATGGATGATTTGGCTTCCAAACTTGCACAAAACTGTAATTTTTCTCTTGCATTTTTCTGGGGGGTTCTTGCAAATCAGTATAATTTTAGGGGGTTGTCAATTGTTCAAATTTGTAACATGGATATAATTCTAATGCCATTCAACTTTCATGCATGGAAGCAGAAAATGGAGATAAAACTCAAATAGTTAGGATTATATAGAGTCACATTGGGTTTCTGAACCACATCTGCAATAGAAAAATGAAAGTGGTATAATCGCATAGATGAAGCTTATGGAACACTATGTATGGCAATATCTCAAGATCTTCTATTTCATCTTAATTTTGCAACAACACCTAATGATGTATGGACACAATTAGAGAGTTTGTTTGGGAAACAAGATGTTATGCATGGACACCAACTTGAGAATGAGATAATTAGTCTTAATCCACAAGACTTCACTACTATACAAGATTTGTTTACTAAGTTAAATTTACTCAGATTTCAACTCTAACAATGTGGCATCACCAAAACAGATGAACAATTGATCCTTAGTATTTTGTCTAAGCTTGGTCTTTAGTTCTCAATGTTTGTTTCATCATTTTATACTACCAAAAGTGGTCTTGGTGCAAACTTGACTATGCCTTCTCTTGTTGACTTTGTAGTTAATCTAGCAAGGGAACAAGATAAGTTAATCTAAATGGGTGCTTTGAAGTCTTCATCAACACATGCACTTGTTGCATCTTTGTTTTCAAATCAAACACTGAAGAAACAAACTAGAGATCAAGATAAAGGCAAGGAACAAAATCACATCCTTCATCTGAGTCTTCATCAAAAGGAAAAGGTAAAGAAAGGCCTGTTTGCTCTTATTGTAAGAGAAATGGGCATGAAGAATCTACATGTTTTAAAAAATGAGAAGATGAGTACAATAGAATCATTAAACAAAAAGAAATTGAAAATTCATAACTCAAGGCTTGTCTTTCTTCTTCTTCATCAATGTTAGAACCATGAAAAGGAAAAGCACTATGTGCTTCTATAGTCTCTGAATGTCAGTGATGGGTTCTTGATTTTGGTGCATCACATCATATGGCATCTTGTCCACTTCTATTTTCATCACTACATCGCACAACTACAACAAAGATATTGGTTGCAAACAATTCTTACATGACAGTTTGTGGGAAAGGCAATGTTAAAATAAGATCTGGTTGTATTAAAGACATTCTCTTTGTTCCAAAATTATCATAGAATATGGTTTCAATCTACCAAATCACCAACAGTGGATCAGGAAAAATAATTGAATTCAATTCAAAATCAGTTATGATAAGAGACTTACGCACTAGAGAACTTTTCCCATGTCTATACATTTTCACACTTTGCCCCTGATGACAAAGACTGTATAGTTCACACTCCAACTTTCAATGTGGATACATCATCAGAGGATCAGCTTGATCAATCAAACCTCACAGTTCTTCAACCAACTGAGTTACCCACTCCTCCTTCACCTGTTGCTTCATAGGAGCCTTCTTCAAATTTGCAGCATGATGTTGTTACTCAATCCCTCAACCCTATTTAGATTCCACCAGTGGTTTTGATACAGCTTCAAGAGATTTCATTGTAGTCTCTAAATTATGTGCAGCATTCAGGGACCTAATTTGTTCTTCTCACTTGGGAAGATCTCATGCACCTATCTACAGTTCTTCTTCCATAGGGAAGGAATGTTGTTCGAATTTCAGGGATCACTTTCAGCATTTGTCTTCGAGCTTCAGTTAGGACTGCAAGATCAATCATCTTATGGGGGGCTTTCTAGTCTCTTTATTTCTCTCTTTTGGGCGAAACACTTCATGTATATTTGTATAAGTAGTCCTTGGGGGGTCATGTTGAGTCCTCCTTCTACCTACTTCTTGTATATTTTCATCTCTCTTTTTGGAGGAAAGTTTTTTTCCACTAGGTTTTCTTTCTTCCTCCAATTTATGAGAGATTTCTTTATACATGGGTACCTAACATGGCCTAGTAGCTAGGACCCATATTTATGTATCTATTGCACTTTTATAATCTCCCCAAGTATCACTTAAGGGGGGTGTTAAAGTGAATAATTTATCTATTCACTATAGCTCAAGTGTATTTAGGTTGATAAGGTTAGACAACATCTTGTCTAACTAAATGTGCAACCTTTTAGGCCTTTAGAGGTTACCCAGTTGCTTGGTAAACCTCATGTGCATACCTTTTGAGGTTGGAAGACTTTCCATCTCACCTCAAAAGGCTCTTTGTAGTCATCCAACACTTGTCACCAAAGGTTGTTGGTTTGCACATTCCAAATGTTCTAAAGGTTAACACCTATAGGACACTTGTCTACATGCATATGCCACATCATGGGGCACTTGTCAATCCACATGCAAGGTGGATTGCCTCATTCATGCCTATATAATAAGGTAGTATGTACACTTTTTACTCAACTTTTGTTAATATAATTTTGGCATATATGTGCAATCTTCATCATGGGGCACTTGTCAATCCACATGCAAGGTGGATTGCCTCATTCATGCTTATATAATAAGGCAGTATGTACACTTTTTACTCAACTTTTGTTAATATAATTTTGGCATATATGTGCAATCTTTCTTTGTGGAAGTATTCTTAGTTTTACTAGTTGATCTTGGTCAGTTCCAACACAAAGCACACACACACACACACTAGCTGAGCAAAGCCAACAATCTAATAGTCTTTAGGACCATTTTCTATCTTGGAACCCTTATTTTTCCCTATTTCCTTTACCCCAGGTCTATCTTGTTTTCCATCTATGATCTATGTCTAGCGAACACCAACAAAATTGTTACTTGTCCAAGTTGAAATCTTGTCAAATTTTCTTATCTAGATAAGGATCAGTGTTCATCCTCCAGAAAAGCTCAAAATTCAAAAGCATTCCATCCCTTCCCTATTCCCACTTGAGTTCTAAAATCCTATCTCATAAATTTAATAGGTCTCCTATATGAGGATAATCCGCAATCCCTTGATTTGAAAATCTCATTAAAGAGGAATCACATTATTTGTTCCATCATGCATTCATATCAAAGTCAGAAAATGATCCAAAGCAATAAAATAAATGTCATAACTCATGACATCTCATAGAAGTAGAAACACAATTGCATCATGTGTCCCTACATTTTATATCATCAATTTTGTTCATATATATTCTTAAAAAAGATCAAAAACATGTCATAACCATTATGCATTCATCCTTAGAGTTAGAGATCTAAACAAGAAAAATTCTGAAAACTTCCAAAGCACACAAGAGATAGGCATATACAACAGTTATGACCATAAGGATAGTAATACATCAATGGTTCAAAGCTTAAAGCCACTACAACAAAAGAAGAAACAAGACCTAGAAGAAACATGCTCTCACAAAATACAAGGGCTCCCCATGCAAGGGGACAAGATAAGAAAAGAAACAAAAAGATCTCTAAGGCCAGCTCTATCTAATAGAGCCATCAGGGCTCCTATTCCTATATCTTTGGATAGCGCTAGACTCTCCATGAGATCTGTGAGAATAAGGGACTCTAATATGAGCTCAAGAATGAGAAGGACAAACTGTTTTAGATCACGAATCAGGTCGTCAGACTCCCAAACGAGTCATCTCTCAAAGAATAGCATTCTTTCTCTCAAGAGTGTGAATCCTAGCTCTCAAAGAAAGATTCTCCTAGTAACCATGATAGGTAGGAGTGAAGACATCAGTATGTTGATTGGCCTTAGGAGGCGGGTGAGAATCCTCAAGAAGTCACTCCCGTGAATAACCTGTAAGGGGAGCCACCAAATCAACATAAGTATCACAAAAGAATGTCCTCCACTCCTCGACACTACCTAAGCAAGAAAACAAAGAGTGATAACTCCAAATCAACAAGAAGAAGAAATAAAAGATAAGAAAGAAGAAGAGGACACTTACAAGAGTTTCTAGTTTGCCAAGTAGGATCAAGACGTCTTATGGCCTTAGCAAGATCGACTAGATCATGGGTTGGGGGAGTAGTCTCTTAGGCTCCCATATCATATGAAGATATCTCAACCTCTTCCCCAACCTATTACTTGCCATCACTATCTCTTAAGGGATCATAATCCTCATCGCTCAAGTCTTTGATTTACTCTGCAATGACCAATCCATGAGATTGAGATCCTCTCGTGTGTCTCTGCCATGGCTGTGCAACACAAACTAGTCTAGTGATAGGAACTCCAGGATTTAAAGGTGTCCAAGTGAACATCCTCTCCTCTATCTCCCCCATCTCCTGAATAGATCTATAACAAGTGGGGACTGGGGGCAGATCCTCTGGATAGTCCTCCCTAAACTATTGAAGAACCTGATGGGAGTGATGTGCCTCAATGATACCTAGTCCCTCTATTTGATTGTGTGACATATCTACAATAATCTTGAATTTGTCTATCCCCTAACCATAAACCTTCCATGTCAAAGTAAGGGTCAAGGATGAAGACTGCATCTGTCAAGGTAGCCACCATGCACATGCTAGAATCAAAGTAGCCAAGATGGATTGTAGATACCTTAGTAGCCTAGGATCGGAAGGGGGCATATCCTTCTGGTATGGATGAATGTGCTCAAAGATCCATGTCATGACCAAAGAGGGGTAGCTTAAGGCAAGTGCCCCTCATCTTGCAATACAATAGAAATCTCGGTAGACCATGGCTAAGATATCAACACCCCAGGTGAATACTATACCTTGATTGATGTGCTATATGATGGGTGCCTAGCATCATCAAAGTCTCGCTGACCCCTTGTCCCTTGATAATCTAGATGCAATAAAACCAATGAGAAATTTTTGCAAAGGAAAAATTTCCAAGTCAGGGACCAAAGTGAGTTGTACCCCCTTCTCTCCTGGGGTATTCACCCCCATGATAATAACCCAAGCTAGTCTCTCTCCCTCTGACTCCATCTTGGGCAAGATAAGATGTTGTCCCCTCATAGGGACCCCAATGATGTGATACACATCATAAAGAGTGATGGTCCACTCGCTAGAAACCTGTGGGAACCTGCAAGTGTTCCTGTTTGCATCCCAATAAGTCATGATGTCACACCAAATGCATGAAGAAGGGTGAACCACTGGAACCACTAAAACTCTATCTAAACCAACTTTCTTCAAGACGGCTAGATCTCTCAAAGAAATAGCCTCGTATGCCTCGCCAAGTCACAACTATTTGCATGCTGCATTCCATGATATTTGCATATCCTGTCACACATAAGGAATTGTAAGTTAGATCTTGTTAAACTCAGAAAATCCCAAAAAAATCGTAAAACTTGCAAAACAAAAAAACATATATTCACAAAAACTATAATAAGATGAAGGGTTAGTGATAAAATCAGAGTGTTGGTGACATTCCCAAATGAAACAAGCTGTATAGAATTTTTTAGACCTGATCCCCTAGTTTACCACGTCCGATCCCCCTCGGGCATCCACATTGTAGCATGGTCACCCCCATGCAAACTACCTAACAACAGGATCCCCCCCGAGGGATCAACCCTGTCAAACTATGTGACCAGGTAAGGCATTCCCACATGCTAAAAATTGACTGAAAAACCTTAAAAATGCATCAATTTTGACAAACAAATAGGATACAACACACTAGAACTATAAAGATGACATTTAACAATAAGAAAATTTGACAATGACACATTATTTTGATAGAAATCGACAAAAACAAAAACTAAGGTTTAGGAGAGGGGTTTTCGCTCATTGCATACTTGTCTCTCAGTAGATGAGGGATTCGCAACCATCTTCATGATCCCCTTGCCAAGAGATTTTTGTCGACTGTTTGCTTGCGTGATTCTATCACCATTTGGCCTCTCTCTCATATTTTCCACTCTCTTCTATTAGCTTAGTTTTCATTTGATGCATTTTTAGAGTAATTGTTAGTTTTTGTAGTGCTTTTGCACCCTCATTTTGTGTGCTTACATCTTTATAGGTCCCCTACTAAAGCAAAGCGACTTAGGTATGTAAGAGTCAATGTGACTCAGCAAGCTAGGATCACCTGCAATCAAGACCACCTTCCACACAAAGATGACAAGAGAAGATGCTAAAACAATGGAGCAAAGAATCTATACAAAGATCATGTGAAGCTATATGAAGTACAATGAGAGAGCCTTGCTTATAAAGGCAAGGTGAGAGCTAGAAAGGTGGAGTGGAAAGTGGAGATATTCCTACAACATGTGCTAATTAGAGGATGATAACTAATTGCACATGTGGAGGATAAGACAACTCACTCCAACTATCAACAACTCAACTCACAACTAGACTCATCTAGAAACACCTACAAGACTCACTAAGTCAACTTAACATGTGAATTATGTGTTCACACTAACACCCCCCCTTAAGTGCAACTTAGGGAGTAGTTGACTAAAACAAAGATGCAATGATGGATGGGTCCTGGCTACTAGGCCATGTTAGGTACCCATGTACAACAAATCTCAAGTGGAGAAAAGGAGAAAACCTCATGGGACAAAACTCCTCTCCAAAAGTGAGAATGCAGAAAACAAATGAAAGATATGATGGAAGGAGGGCTCAAGACCCCCCAAGGCCTACATCCAACACATATGTACAACCAATTACCCCCCCATAGGAGAGCAAGTGTGAGACTATAGGTCCCCCCCATAATGAAGTAGCTCTTGTGCCGATGGTGAATGCCTAAAGAAGAATGCTAAAGAGAATCCAAAGCCTGCAAACAACATTCTTCCCTTTAGGAAGAAACAAGTCCAAAGGCTAATGCAAAAGAAACTCCATCTCAAGGTATGAGGGAAAAAACCTCATGATGTATGATGTCTCTAAAAATTGTTCAAGTATCCACATGTCGAAACCAAAAGATGTCACATAATCAAGTGTTGCATGCCTAATCAAAGACTGTGAGAATCCAAGACAAGATGAAAACTCAAGATCATCAATCTCCAAAGACCAAGTATCCTCTGAATGATGGTCAAGATACTCCAACTCAATGCCAAACTGTGACAAGTGAAGAGGAGAAGGTGTATGCTCATCCGAAGTAGAAGTATCAACTCCTTCAAAGAGGAGATGAATGTCATCAATGATGTCCTCCAAGTCATCAAGATAGGACTCACAAAACAAGTCTGCAATCCTTGTCAAGTAGTCATCCCACAAACCTGTATCTGGAAGACAAACAATGTCCTTCTCAACTGAAGTGGATGAATCTATGTCAATGCTAATGTCTGAAGATGTAGGAGAAGGAGGAAGCTGAAAAATAGTCTCAGGAACTGAAGTAGATGCAAGAACACCAAGGTTCAAGTGACCAAACTTCTATTTAGAAACATGATTCACACTTGATGCATAAGTGTGAATAGCAAGCAATGGATCTACATCATCATCATAAACAAAATGGAGAAAGTATAAAGGCGAGATGCATGATCAACCATCCCAATAGCAATGAGATCTCTACTCTCCAAGTCCCTTATGATCATAGAATCAAGAGTGAACTCAACTATCTTCCTTGCACCGCAATGAGTAATCTAGTAGATGGAAAGGAGATTGGTTGTCAAGGAAGGTACACACAACACATTGTTGAATGTATTCTCTCCAACATCAATAGTTCCTTTACTAGTTACATGCATGTATGTATTATTACCCATCAAAATAGGTGGTGAAGTACATGACTAAAATGAAGAGAACATCCCCTATGAAGATGCCATATGATGAGAAGCTCCTGAATCAAGAAGCCATCTCTCTGACAGTAGACTTATTGAAGCAAAGAGTGCTTGTCCTTTTCCTTTATATGACCCATTAGCAATGCCTACTGTTCTTGTAGATGTAGATGATGATGGTGGCAAAGAAGAAGACTTGGGTAAAATTGTTGTTGATGGAGAATACTAAATGTTATGTTTTTGAAGAAGTTGTGACATCTCTTCAAATTTTCTCTCATAACATTTAGTCTCATCATGACCCAATTTCTTACAATAAGAACACTTTGGCTTCTTCTTCTTATTAGACTCCACTTTGGAAGAAGAGTTGGGGGTTTTCTTTGATTCTTTCTCTTGCTCATTAGACTTTGAATCCTTTTGTTTCTTTCCTTTATTATGTGAAGCCTTAGGATCTTTTGTTCTTTGTGTTGTAACTAAAGCCTATTTTCTAGGATACTTCAATGTGCCCATGTGTAGTAGCTTGGCTTGTTCTCTTGTGAGTTGTGCAGCAAACTCCTCAAGTGAAGGCATTTTAAACTCACTACCAAAGGCATCCATTGTAGCATAAAAGGTAGAAAAATAAACTAAATATGTAGGACCCAATTTTGTAAGAATAGATAGAATCAATTGTTCATCTTCTTTCTCAAGACCACTTTATTTGAGTTGCAACCTAAGAGACTTAAACTTGGTGAAGAAGTCTTTGATTTGATCAAAATCTTGAGGATTAAGTGCAATTAGCTCATTCTCCAATTTGAACCTTCTTATCTTATCTTGCTTGCCAAATAGATTGTCCAGTGTTATCCATATCTCATTTGGTGTAGTACAAGACTCAACATGAAATCTCAAATCTGGAGAAATAGCAAGACAAAGTGTGCCAAAATCCTCATTTCTTCTATCTAACAATTTTCTTCTCTCAGTAGCACCTGTGGGTTTAGGATTTGTGCCTAAAGTTATTCTATGTAACTTTTGTTTATACAATACAAACTCCATGTTTTTCTTCCATTCAAGATAATTATATGGAGTTAAAAGTGGAAATTGAGGCACATCCATGATGAAAAAGAGAGACAACAAGGCAACAACACCCCTTTACTATGTAAGAGAGTCCCCCCAATTTGTTGTGGCACTTTATACTTAGTGTGATTTACAATTGTCCTCAAAGGACCAAAATTGGGAAAACAACAAGATCTCTTAAAAAAGAGATCCAAGTAGAATTACAATCACTCACAATGATGTATTACAGCAAACAAATCCTCTCAAAACAAATTTCACCTCCTGAAATTTCAAATTGTCCAAGTTATCACTCAAATGCCAAAAAATTGACAAATGAAATAAAAAACACCTGGAGTAAAATTTGAGAAAAGTGCATGGATGGCTTGAAAGATCTCCTAAATACCTTTTCGATGCCGCAAGAATCATGAAAAATCAGAGATCGTGGTAGAAAGTTATGAGCTCGAAAGCCAAAATGAGAGATCTATATTTGACCTGCAATACATGCTATCAAATAGCAAAATTTGTGAAAATAACTGATACCACTACGAATTTCTCTCTGTCAGCTTTCCAATGATATCTTGTTTGTTTGATTTCGACACCATGAGCAAAAGTTATACAAAAAACAAAAAAAGCCCTACTTTAGGACTTTGAGGGCAAAAAGGCCCCTTGACGGAATATTCTCTATCTGGGCCGCAATATTCTCTGTCACAAAACCACTGTCGAAAAGCAGAAACTGCTTAGAAATAGTTAGAAAACCACCTGTGTGGAAAAATGTCGATCTTGGTCAAAAAACTGCTAGTCTGAAAACCACCTTATAGGTCTTACGGCTACGGGGGCCCAAGCCTAAAGGCTCCCCGCTGTTTTTAGAGTGCCTAAAGATTTCAGGAAACCACCAATATTTAACAAATACAAACTGTCGAATATACTCAATGAGTGTAGGAATAGCCGACGAGTACAAAAAATTTCTCTGTCGCTATTTGTACAAGGAATACACTGATTGGTACACGTTGACCGTCACTGGGTATTGAAATCTCTAACTACCAATGGCGGAAGAATTTCACTGAAACCATTGGTAAAATCTATTAAACCTATGAATTGTTTAATGACTGGTACTTAAATTGCCAGAAAAATGACTAAGATCACTGCTGTCAATCTAAAGACCTCCTGGTAAGAGGTTTTTGGATGCTGACTATAGAAAAACCAATGATTTTGGCAAATTTCCCAGCGTGATGTGCCGACTGCTGATCTGAAATACCCACCATGTATATTGCAAGATCGATCGCCAGATCTTGGAGAGATTTGTATGAAAGGGATACAATAGGATCACCATCGACAGTACCCTTAGATCCAAAGTCCACGCTGATCTTGTTGATGACCGCTGGTAAAATAAAAGATGCCAGAAGAATTGTTTATGGTCGACGGAAAATCGAATGCGACCACCAATGACTGTTGAGGGTTGAACTGAAGACTGTGATTGGAAGATAAACGCCAAATATCTATTAACCATCGACGATTGATGGTAGATACAGTTGAGGGTCGATGTCTAAAATAGTGGTTGATAGTTTTGAAGACCGCCGACTGCAAGATCTAAGATCTTAAAAAACTACAAATTTTTAATATACATCCCTTTACAAAGGCTGGGAAGTTTTACCCGCTTGGGGTCTGCAGACCCACTTGGCCTTGCCTACAATAGGGAATAGGGGCCAACTGGTGTGGGCTATCGGTACCCTTAGTACCACTATTTTTCTTTACTTTTAAACATATCTTTTCAAAAAACAAATACAGTTCGTAGCAGAAAACAAAATATTTACCCGGTGGATAAAAACAATACCTGACGGATGTGATGACGATGCAAATGCAGAGATGGTACCACAGATCTAGGGAAGATTCCTTCTACACAAGGAATATTCCCTGCTGTGGAGGGGCAAAGGCAAAAAATAATTGCCTTTTTTTCAACTTCTCTAATTTGGGTGTTTGGACAGCCGATCTATACAAATTTAGGCCTCTTGATCGCAACGGTGATGTCCATTTCGCTCCAGGACACTCCTAACACATAGCTCCCAGCAAAACCTCTCCAATGAGGGAAGGAAATTATAGATAAGGCTCTGATACCATGTAAGAGTTAATGTGACTCAATAAGCCAGGATCACCTGCAATCAAGACAACCTTCGACACAAAGATGACAAGAGAAGATGCTAAAACAATGGAGCAAAGAATCTATACAAAGATCATGTGAAGCTATATGAAGTACAATGAGAGAGCCTTGCTTATAAAGGCAAGGTGAGAGCTAGAAAGGTGGAGTGGAAAGTGGAGATATTCCTACATGTGTCAATTAGAGGATGATAACTAATTGCACATGTGGAGGATAAGACAACTCACTCCAATTATCAACAAATCAACACACAACTAGACTCATCTAGAAACACCTAGAAGACTCACTAAGTCAACTTAACATGTGAATTATGTGTTCACACTAACAAGGTATACTTACGATGCCATCGACGGTACGTTTATTGTTTCAAATTTAGTATTTATTATCAAAATGTTTTAAATGTCAAACTAATGCTTCTCATTATAGGTACAATTGTAGGAAATCGATAATAGGTAAAGGCCTAGTTTGGTAATTGTACCTATATTTCATATAGACTATCATCCCCGAGGGGAAAAATAAGTAGGCACTAAAAAGACACATGGGCCTACATGGTAATCCTATGATGAGATATGATCCTAAACACATACATGTAAGCATGTATATATGACTTCTCAACATGCGTTCTTCTTGGTGACACATGGATTGGACTCTTTTTTCACTTTCCTCCCTTGTTTTCCCCTTGCTGACTTGTGAAATGTTGTCCTTTATTCCTCCTTTGTTGATTCCTCATTTTCTTCACTTTTTGACCTTGTCATAAGACCTATGAGTGTTGTTTCCTAGGGAACCTATGTCCCCTTCACCTATTTCATCTTTTTTGGGCCTCTTGAGACCTTGAATCAACATACTGATTTCATCCCCAACCCTAGTTTTTGTGCACCTTTCATCCTAACCTGGTCACCCCCTATTATTTTTGGGTCACCCACCCTGCTAATGTGGGTGACCACCTCTTCTGGCATCAGTTTTCTAAAACAAAGTTGCCAGGTGTCTTCTACAGCCTCCCAGGATCATTCTCCAGCCTTTAGTTTTCACCTAGACCCCTGTCTTGACTTGGTCACCCCCCTTTTGACCATGTTCACCCCTTGGGAAACCACCTTGACAATATGGGTGACCTTGTCATGTTTTCTTCCATGGCTTTACTTTGAGTTTAAGCTCAAAAAAACACCATTTTTGCTCCAATTTGCATGAGATTTCAAGCCTAACTTAGAGTCATCTATTCTTAACCTTTCAATCAACTTTAATCATGAAAATTTAGCTCAGTTGAACTATAATTAACTCCTCCCTCTCTCATGCTAACTCCATTTTCTCTCCTGTGATAAGCTTTCAAGATTACTTCATTGCCCAATTAATCTAATTCACTAAGCAATCAATTGAACTGACTCTCCAATCAAGGGATTTAAATCACCAATCAATCCCACCCTCCATTCCTCATTCCAACTTATAAATACTCCCCCCTCCAAGCAACAGAGGAGGCAAATTAATTGTTGCAACCAAATTTTTCTTAGCTTTTGCTCTCCCTTAGCATTTTTATGCTTGTTGTAGGACTTATGAGCCTTTTGCTTTTGTTATTTTTCCCAAGCTTTCCAAAAAGATTCATACAACATTGTCATGCTATCCGTTTTGCAAGCCCAAGTGCTTCCATCCAAGCTTTCATAGCTTCCATCTATGCTTTTTCAAGCTCTTGTTCGAATTGTTTGTTGTCCAATCCCTATCGCCAAGAGGAGTACCCCATTACTACAGAGGAAGGGAAGCCTACTATAAGGATCTTTGAGGATATGCCAGACTCATGTGCCTTCAATTTTAGGTTACTTCATGTTTTTTGTAGTAATTAGATAACAAAAATCTTGCTCTTGGGAATAGTAATTTAATTATTGCAATTTCCTTGATAGGCTAGTTAGATTGCTAATGGACAAAACTGTGGATCGGGACTTGGGATCAAATTGTTATAAAAATTTTACATTAACTTCCTCAATTTGTTCCTAAAATGTCAATCCAGGGATCGTAGACTTGTGAAAGGTATTGTGGCTATCTGCCAAAGGGATGAAGGTAGTGAGCTGAGTGGGGATGACATGCAATTAGAAAATAAACCTACAACAAATCAAAACAACTCTGGCGACAAGAACTATCACTTCCTGGTGATAGGAGCAACAACAACAATAATAATTCCATAAATTAAACTCACAACTCTGAAGCAAGCTAATTTAGAAATCATAAAGTGATATACAACATTAACATCTAATCTAAAAGATAATATCACAATTCATAATCAATTTACAATCAATAAGAAATGAACCACACTTATAGATAATACAGAAATAATAGAAATAACACACTGCTAAATAAATAAAAATCATCAGACGTCCCAAGAAGTGGGCCCTGCCTCCTTAGTCCGTTGGATGATGAAACACAAGCTTTTCTACATGGGACTGATCATACATTGATTTTACTTATCAGAAAATAATCTGTCAATGATACAGAAGTTTGGCATAGAAATCTGCGTACATTATAATTTGCCCTTTTTTTTTAGTAGACCATATATAGAGGCCATGCTTATAACAAACAAAAACTAATGGGTACAAAATAGCTTAGTTTGTTTTGGCCCGTGGCCAACATACTATAATATAGAGGCATATGTAGAGCCTTGAATGCTATCCACAAGTTAAAAATGACTTTGTTAGAATTGTGGATTAAAATAGAGAACATGCATATTGCAGCAATTTTCTCCAACGACAATGTAGTAGCAAATCTCCTCCATGAGTTCTTCTCCACCATAGTTTTCTAGAAAGACATTTGTACCACGAGCTCCCCTCACTCAACCACATGTAACATTCTCATGTACCAATCACCATAGAATATGGTGATGCAAGACAGTGAGCTGGCAGGAGTTAGAAATAATCATATAGAGATATGCAATAACTGAAGATTTGACAGCTCAAACTAGTGCAAGGAAAATGATGTGAATAGAGTCCTTATACATAGCGGTAGAATCAAGAGTTCACGTGGCCAATAATAATCTAATAGAAGATCATAACCATCATAGAGGCATATGCGAACAACAACTTGGCAAAAATTCTATAAGTAGAAGATAATAATCATGAGAAGTCTTAACCATTGCCATTTTGGAAGCTGACATCATCTGTTGAAAAGATGACAGAAGTAACATGCTGGTTAAAAATTAATACATGATAGTTCCTGACCAAAAAGTGACAGGAATATCTATATGAAAGGTGACAAGTAGTTTCTACAGGTGACAAGAAGTTTTGTATGTTGCAAGCTATATTTTCCAAGCCGTAAAATAACAATGCATATTAATAAAGACAATCAACAATTAATCTTCATAATTTAATATCAAAACTATATTAAAGATCACTTATATATATTTAATCATATGCAGTGTAAATGATAAAATGATATGAAAATGGAATGTGGGGATGAGTATGAAGGTGAATGAAATAGGCCAAAATATAACATAAAATAGAACATAAGTTTCTCTCATCATTCCCCCCAACTTATCATATTGCACGTCCTCATGCAATCATTATGATTGAGAGGTCTTTGATGTGAACTAGTAGCCTTTTGGATTCAAATATTTGGCCTTCTTCGTCACCCTTGACTATTATAGCTCATACATAATCATAATGTCCTTCATTTTTCTTAGCTTCTCATGATAAGCTTTATTACTTTGTTTTTCAATGCAATATTGATACCTCCTTCAATTCTTGTATTGTTTATCATTTTTCCTTTTCTCATTTTTTTCAATTTGTTTATTTCTCATAGCATTTATTGTTTGAAATGCTATCTCTAGGAGGAATCATAAATTTTTATCTCAAATTTCATGAGCTAACTGAAATGGTTGAAATGACATGCAATGTTCATGAGTTATCAAAGATGAATGAAATGATAGGTAATACAAAGGATGAAATAATGGATGGAATAATAAGGATAAAGTGAAATAATGGGTGAAAATATAGATAATAAGGATGGTGAGCCTCCCCCAACTTAAAGGGTTGACCATCCTTGAGAAACAAGGAGAAGTTAGGTATGGATGTTGCACATATGATTAATATAATAAGAAATATTAATAAAGTTAAGAGATAAAATAATGAAAAATAAAATTGACTATTTTACCAACTTACATGTCTATGTATGCCAAGGTTTGGTGGCGAGAAGAACTCAGTAACTGTGAAACTTCATCTTCAACAAGAACTGCACACCATGAAAGATCTTCATCTCACTGAAGCACTAGCTAACATACCATCGGGAGCCAAATCTCTTCATTGTTGCCAACATCTTAAGTAAATGTGTAGCACTTGCTCTAAGTGATCAAGGAATATTGATCACAACAAACTGGTGCATAGCCACATAAATGAGCTATAGGAGTTGGTAGAGGCACTTAGATAGAGGGCAACCATGGAAGCGGCTAAGTACCTGAAAAGAATTAGCTCATAGAAAGAACAAGTCATTTTTTCTATTTTTTCTTTTTTCCTCTTTTTCTATTTTTTCTTTTTTCAATTTTTGATAATGACAACAGATTGCTGGTATCCTACTTTTTAACTTGTCACCGCCTAGAGGCGCCAAAAATTTGGTTTTCACCTCTAAGTTTATTTTGCAGTTAGTATCCGTCAGAATCTGGTTTTCAGATATTAACTAGCCAACAACGGCCGAAGGTTTTCATTTTTGGATCTTTTATTGCTTTTTTTCATTTTTTCCATTTTTTTCTTTTTTTTTTCATTTTTTTCATTTTTTTTGAAAAAAATTGCATATAATGACCAAAGAAAGTGAAACTCTCATTTGAAGTGATACCATCCAAATCTCAGAGTTCCTTTTGAAGCCCTTCAATGAAAGTCTTGAAACTAGTTACATGATGCAAAATTGGAAATGATGACCAATGGAAAGAAATATACCTCATCAAGATTGACCATGCATATTTGCATAGCATGATTGCTACAAAAATTCTTGATCCCATTTAGCTCCGCCACTATATCTGAAAGCTGACTGTAGAATTTTGGAATCCATGCCCACTCACTTGGTTGAAGGAATTACTAACAATGACTGCAATCTTTGAAGGACACATTGTTCTATGATGACCAACTTGAAAAAAATCACATTGACATATCATGAAGCAATGCTATCCTTCCCTTTTAGAATGAGAGATATCTACAATTGTTCCCAAAGCTGAATGGAAAGCTAGAGTGCAAATAATACAACTTCCTTACCAAAGACAAGGTTGCATAGGGAAAGACCAATTGTAGTCTCTCACATGTCAAATGTGTCCACATAGCTGTAGGTAGGTGAGTACTCATCTTAGAGTGTGAGGATATGCATTAAAATATATTCAAGTTCCTTGATTATGTCTTCAAACTATCTCTGTATGTGTAGCTCAAGAACATAGTACTAAAAGATTCATGGGTTTCATAGAATAAGTTGCATACTATCTTCCAGATGCTCTGGTATTAAGGTGGATGCAAAATAGAACTTTTATCCATGAATGTTGAACAATTTTCCCACTAATCCTCTTGTGATCTCCAAGAGAGAAACACCAAAGAAACTTGAGTTTCCCCATACAACTATCAAGGCCACAAAATGTGTTTTCGGATGCACATGTAGAGAAGCATCATCAACTGGTACTTGGTGTAAAAAGTGTTGGATAACTATGGCAACCTGTTACCATATTCTCAAGACCAAGCATATCAAGTATAGCAATGCAATATTATCCATTTGATAACTCCACCATTATAATTGATGAATGGTAGAGTTATTTAAATGAATAAATACTTGATAATAATGGATGAGTAAACACTATGCACATTATTATAATGAATTCCTATGTAGAAACAATATGATTCAATAAGAATGCATACCTTGACTTGGCCCAAAGCTCACACGAGTGGTTTATTAGAAGCAACATTATCAAGAAATAATCAATGAGCTCCATAACTTAAGTGATTCTCACCCCCAACTTAATTGTATACTACAATGGGGCATTAGGATAATCCAAAGAAGTCATAAAGGCAATGGTGTAAGAATACCTGGCACCTTTTTCAACGAATGGTCATCTTAAGATAATCCAAATAATCAAGAAATACAATGATATATAATATCTTGAGTTGTTCAATGAATGTTCATCTTAAGATAAAGAATCAAGAATGACAAAGATATAATTATTAATACCTTGATCCTTGTCAATGAACAATCATTATTTTGTAGCATTATATCATTGTAACATTATATCCTTGTCAATGTTTGGTATGGTCATTAATGCATTCAAACCGATCTAATTGTACTTAAATACAAATTCAAGTATCAATGGGCCTAAATCAATAAGTGTGTGAGGAATACGTATTTTGACCATAGGACTCCAATGATCTATATAGTTGAGTATAAAAATTTTAAAAGATAGATCTTGTAGGCTTTCATTTATTATCTCACACAATTATTGAATAATCAATGCATTTAGTTCAACATTGCTTAGTGCATGATTAATGTCAACACACACATTTATGAGTTCCATAATTAAACTAAACTCATTTTGAAGTGTTTCCTTATGTGTGTGAATACCCTCTAAAGGTTGTGATTTGTTAATTAAGTAAGAAGAACTATGTTGAAAGTCATTCAATTGATCATATTGTTCTTCTAATTCAAGCAAATTTAAATCACATCCCGTAATTGCAGCAATATACTTCAATTGTGTTTGGCCAATTTCAACCACATTAGCAAAATATAAATGGATCCATGAATTTAAATTATTATATGTAGTTTCAACCACCTTATTATGTAATGTTTTATGAGGCATTGTGGTTGCCTTTGGTGGATATGGTGAAGTGGATGAATGTGATAAGGAAAATGGCAAGAATTGTTGTGGAGATATAGTGGGTGGGATTAAGTAGGATGGGTATTGTGAAGATGGCAATGGTGAAGATGGTAATAATGGATATTGTGGTTGTTGTGAGCATGCATTTTTCCATTCACCATACATAATAGGTGAAGAAGCATTTTGTGAAGAAACACATTGTATGTCGATTCCAATAAAATGATAAGACATGTTAACATTATCAAGCACACCTTGATTTTCCCAATCTGATGCATGAAGTTGTCCCTGAGTCACAAAGGAGATTAGTTCATGTTCACCTTTATTTTGATGAGATTCACTTATAGCTTGTATATCCATTAGCACATCCTCTTGATCAACTTGGCATGTGCACTTAGCTTCCTCCTTGCAACAATCAAAACAACACATGGTTAAATCTTCATTTTCAAAAGTCCATTGTCCTAAAAATTCATCAATTATATGTTCTTTGTCATCTAGAGAAATAAAATTTGTAGATGCATGTGACAATGGTAATGAAAGATCAAGATATTCTAAGTTGCATCCATTAGGTAGAGGGGCTATAAAAACATCATTTTGTTTCGGCGTGATTCCCCCACTCATTTCTTCTTTTGTTTTTAAATTTGAAAGCGGGGGTCTGGGGGCGGTAGTCCCCAATGGGGTCAAGGGGAAATGCCCCTTGCGGGATCCCAAGGAAGCACATTTTCCCTCTTGTGGTTCCTTCAAATTTTCCATTTTTGAAGAATTTTTCTCCCAAAATTGATGTGTCTACACTATCTTGAAAATGCAACATTTTTGACATTTTTGTGTTGTTTCTTCAATATTCCTTCTTCTTATCAATCTCAAAACAATTAGTGAATATATAAATGGTTCTTTAATTTCTAAGATCTACCTCAAACAATGTTTCTATATGATTTAAAACAAAGCAAACCAAGGTCGATAATTGCATAGATTTTTACTGAGGTGTAATGGTCCTAACTTAGCCCACTATGATTTCAAGCCTTTAACACCTCTCCCCAGCAATGACACCAAAATGATGGACAAAACTGTGGATTGGGACTTGGGATCAAATTGTTTTAAAAGTTTTACATTAACTTTCTCAATTTGTTCCTAAAATGTCAATCCGGGGATCGTAGACTTGTGAAAGGTATTGTGGCTATCTGCCAAAGGGATGAAGGTAGTGAGATGAGTGGAGGTGACATGCGATTAGAAAATAAACCTATAGCAAATCAAAACAACTCTGGCGATAGGAACTGTCATTTCCTGGTGATAGGAGAAACAACAACAATAATAATTCCAAAAATTAAACTCACAACTCCAAAGCAAGCTAATTTAGAAATCATAAAGTGATATACAACATTAACATCTAATCTAAAAGATAATATCACAATTCATAATCAATTTACAATCAATAAGAAACAAACCACACTTATAGATAATACAAAAATAATAGAAATAACACACTGCTAAATAAATAAAAATCATCAGACGTCCCAAGAAGTGGGCCCTACCTCCTTAGTTCGCTGGGTGATGAAACACAAGCTTTTCTACATGGGACTAATCATACAAACATTGATTTTACTTATCATAAAATAATCTGTCAATGATACAGAAGTTTGGCACAGAAATCTACGTATATTATAATTTGCCCTTATTTTTTTTAGCAGACCATATATAGAGGCCATGCTTATAACAAACAAAAACTAATGGGTACAAAATAGCTTAGTTTGTTTTGGCTCATGGCCAACATACTATAATATAGAGGCTTACGTAGAGCCTTGAATGCCATCCACAGGTTAAAAATGACTATTATAATTGTGGATTAAAATAGAGAACATGTATATTGCAGCAGTTTTCTCCAACAGAAATGTAGTAGCAACTATCCTCCATGGGTTCTTATCCACCATAGTTTTCTGGCAAGACATTTGTACCACAAGCTCCCCTCACTCAACCACATGTAACATTCTCACGTACCAATCACCATAGAATATGGTGATGCAAGATGGTGAGCTGGTAGGAGTTAGAAATAGTCATATTAGAGATATGTAATAACCGAAGATTTGACAACTCAAACTAGTGCAAGGAAAATGATGTAAATAGAGTCCTTCTACATAGCGGTAGAATCAAGAGTTCACATGACCAATAATAATCCAATAGAAGATCATAACCATCATAGAGGCATATGCGAACAACAGCTTGGCAAAAATTCTATAAGTAGAAGATAATAATCATGAGAAGTCTTAACCATTACCATTTTGGAAGCTGACATCATCTGCTGAAAAGATGATAGAAGTAACATGCTGGTTAAAAATTAATACATGATAGTTCCTGACCAAAAAGTGATAGGAATATCTGTATGAAAGGTGACAAGTAGTTTCTACAGGTGACAGGAAGTTTTGTATGTTGCAAGCTATATTTTCCAAGCCATAAAATAACAATGCGTATTAATAAAGACAATCAATAATTAATCTTCATAATTTAATCTCAAGACTATATTAAAGATCACTTATATATATTTAATCATATGCAGTGTATATGATAAAATGATATGAAAATGGAATGGAAATGAAATGTGGGGATGACTATGAAGGTGAATGAAATAGGCCAAAATATAACATAAAATAGAACATAATTTGCTCTCATCAATTGCCTTAATTAGTTTATTTTCAAGTAATTGCATTGTTAGATTAGGTTTTCAATTTTGTACTCTCATTTATTAGAATAGTTGGAAAAGACCTTCGAAAAACACAAGAAAACATAGATCAATTGCATTAGGTAAAGTTATGGTTAATTGCATTCATATTTGATTTTCCTAGATTAATTAATTTACTTTCATTTCCAAAACTAGAAAAGAACAGAAATATTGCTTGCATACATTTAGTTGCATTCATTTAAAACATCAAAAATACCAAAAACAATAGAAAAACTAGAAAAACCAAAACAAACAAGTGCTAAATCCCTCGATCCCATCAAGAGGTCAATCAATTTAAACAAAGAAAAAATCAAAGAAAACCTTAGGTCTTCACCCTAAGTCAATGTAAATCAACTTGTGGTAAACTCAAGCCAACTCTCTCTATTCAGGCATATGGATGTGCCCTAGACTTAGAGGTGAGTGGGTGAGGGCAATCTTAGAGGAGATCGAAGAGATCCACCCTAGGCCTCAACATGTACAACTGATAATTCAAGAACAAGAACATAGGCTTAGGCTATTTGAACAAAGTCATCGCATCTAGCAACTCCTTCAAGCGGGAGAGGCAATATTCTGACAAATTAGACTCATAAATGATTACAAAATACAACCAAACAAACATTGAAATCTCAAAAACCCAAATAGGAGATTGGTGACTAGTGACCCTTCGGGTCATATCATTATCTCCACAACTACAGTCATTGAACACAACTTAGCAAAAACTCCCCAGGAAAGGCCCTAGGACCAGCTGACCATTCTCCACAAAGTCCAACTCCCAAGTGAGTAGGACCACCCCTATGTCTCGCCTCCTCTCGACTGGCTTCTACCATGAGAGTGATAGTGACATGGAGGTTTTCCCATGGAAAGGAGAAGGGTCCACTTGCTCTGTCAAATCTAACTCGACCACCCTAACCTACTAAGTTAGTTTTTAAGTGTATAGTCTCCCAAGCACCCAACTTGGGGAATGCCAAAAGACACATCATAGGATGTCCAAAAAGTCTTTGTCCTTACTCTCTAAAGTGCCCAACTTGGGGAATTCCAAAAGACACAAGTTTGGAACTCAAGAGTCATCCACTCTTTCCCAAGCACTTCATTTGTAGGTGGAACTTTAATTAATTAATTGTCTCCATAAGTCATCTTTACCACTACTGATGGATCCCTCCTTATGAATGTATTACAAATAATAGGTGGGATTAAATATTATAAATTAATTTACAATACCCTAAGTTCCTATAGACACTTTCTAAGGATGTTGGAACCATGTAAAATGACATAGGATTTACAAGGTAAATGGCACCTAAATCCTAACAAGGATTGACCCTCAAAAACATGATTCCTCCAAATCTATCTCCTTGTTAAGCTTATTTCCAAAGTAATTGTTAATAGGCAAAATGACCTCCCTATTTTGATCTTTAAAGAATAAGGAGATTTTGTGAAAGGAGGTAGATTACAGATGGGATAATGGTAGTTTATGAGCTCTTACCTCTTTGAAAGCCAATAATAGGAAATGAATGCTCATCAAATTGGATAATGCTAAATCCTATGACAATTTTAATTTGGTATTCTCAAACAATGTGCTTAAAAAATTTGGATTTCAATTGGATTGGAGCATTTGAATAAAGGATTATTATTTACTAGATAACTTTTTTGTTATGGTTAATGGCTATATAGAAAGTTTTTTCTCCTCATCTAGAGGCTTTGCTAGGGAGATCTCTTATCACCCTATCTATTTAATATCACGGTTGAAGCTCTAGGTAGGTATATAGGCTTCTTTAAGAATAGGGTAGTTGTAAAGGGTTAAAAGCATCGACCCATGGAAAAATGCTAACTCACCAACAATTTGTTAATGATAACTTGTTTTTATCACCTTTTGTTCAAAAAGCAAGGAGTATCAGGGATCTCTTGAGAATCTATGAACAAGCTTTAGGACAAACTTAATAGGGAAAATTCCAAAATCATTTCCTTGAATACCAATGGAGTTGAACAAGATTTCCTTTTTAGATGTTTCCTTTGGAAAAGGGCATCACTTGGATCCCTATTGGGGTTTTTCCCTTTTCTTTGGAGGTAATAAAATTACCTTTAGAATATAATTTTGAATAGATTCAGTAGGAAGATGGAGGGATGGAAAGGTAGGTGGATTTCCCCAGTAGGGAAGTTGGTGATTCTTAAGTGAGTGCTTCAAGCTACTCTTATCTATTGACTCTCTTTGATGCTGACACCTAAGAATATTATCTCAAAAATTACTAAAATCATGATATGATGTTTTGGAGAGGTATTGGGACTAGTTCAAGTATCCTTTAGTTTCTTGGAAGAAGGTGTGCTCTAGTGTTAACATAGGGGTTTTAGGTCTCGAGGAAATTGATTTTTTTAATCAGGATTTTGGAGTTATTCGGTATTGATAACGATTCTTTTCTACAACTATCTACCCTCCTTAAAAGTTAAGGCCCATAAGGAATAACAAAGTGGATAACTTTGGGTGGCTTCTATGCAATAATGGAGTTTATATTGTCAAAGAAGGGTAATGGAAATCAGTTGGCCTAATGAATGAAATTAATAACTCCTTGGGGTAAGATTTGGGCCTCTAAGGCTTGGCCCAAGGCCAAAATATTTTTTTGGTTAGTTTTCCATGCTAAGATTCTCACTAGGGAGCATCTCAAAAGGAAGGATTTCTATGGTCCTTGTAGATGTCCACTATTTTTTTTGCTTAAGAGGAAGTTAATAACCTCATACTACACAATGACTTTTCCAGAGGAATTTGGAATTATTTCTTGGAAAACTTCAATCTCAAATGGGCAATAGGAAAGAACTTCAAAAGAGCATTGCGACTCCTAGCAATACTGAGTTTCTCTAAACATAATCTAGGACTTATGGAACTTGGATTTAGAAACAATTTTATAGAAGATTTGAATGGAATTTGGAAAGGACAACACAATCTTTAATGGGAAGCTAAAAATCAAGACTAGTTATGGGAGGAGGTGGTCATAACTTGTACCTATATCAACTCTCTTTAGAACTTAATCAAGAATAAAGAAGCTAATTCATTTGAGTTGGTTATCCTTATAAATTGGGTTGAGATTAGGAATGTTTTTATGCTAGACCTCTTAAACTATGAAGAGAAAGGATTTTATTTCAAGAGAAAGTTTCGTCCTTAGGGACCATGAGGGTGAGGTGTTGCATTTTGGTACCTTGTATATGAGAACTAACTCCAACAACATTATCGAAGTAGAGGGTTTGGTATTGGGTCTCAAATTTTGCATTGATTTTCATATTAGCAATTTGATTATTGAAGGAGATTCTTGAACAATTGTAATGGTTTGGAAAAAGGTAACTTCTTCAATTGGATACTTCAAAATCTACATTTAGAGGCAAAGGTCCAAGTCTTGGTAAGTTTGAGAAAAGTTGCTTATTTCACATAAGGAGATAAAAGATTAAAGACATAAATTGGTTAGCAAACTGTTGATTGTCAAGAACACTGAGAGGGGGGGGTGAATCAATGTTCTACAAATCTTTTCTTGAACTTTTACTTTCAACCATTTCAAAAGAATAATCAAACAGAAGCAAAATATACAACTAAACAACATCCACAAAAGCATGACACATAACACCAAGATTTTACGTGGAAAACCCAAAAAGGGAAAAACCACAGAGAGGATTAGCTCTCATAAATATATTGCAATCTTTACAAAATTGATGTTCAAGCTTGGTCACTCCATGAGCCTAGAACATGTTGGCTTACAACCTTGAAGTACAACTAAGTTTAGCAGGCTCACTGCCTCAACCCTAAACCTAGCAAGATTACAATAAGGGTTGTTAAACCCTACTGGAGGCTCACCACCAGCTTACTTCCTTGATAACAAAACCTTGCTTCCAAACAGATCACACATGACATTTGAATACTGCTTCAGCATCTGCCACTATTCCAGGGTGTAGTCATTTGTATTCTGAATCCCAAGTCTTCATCACTATTGATCCTCTAACTCTGCTCCACTATTCACATCTTCGCATCACATACACACTTCACACACAACTTAACCAAATTTCATCGCCTTTATATATCTACATCATGATTTATTTCATAATCAGGTTGACATCCAAGAAGTGAAATGTGTACTGTTGCTCAATCCAATGCACTATGTGTCATGCAGACCCAAATCTTCTCCCAAGCGTGTTCATATAGGTTAGCTCTAATCTTTCACTTGCTTACATGAATCCTCCAATCATTAACTTTTCTCCACACAATGATTTATCTCACCAGAAGGCTTGTTCCTCAAGAACATACTTAACAACTTCATCCTCTATATTACAACTTCTACTGCTGATCACAAAACACTTCCAAAATCATGTCAAGGACTCTTTATACATTCCCAATCTTACCCTCAGAATCGCAAGGCATCATATCATCTTGCGGAGAGGTGCGGAACATCAGAAGTCAGACTCTCTCTATTAAACTCTGTCAAACACTATGCCGGTACTTAGAAGCTTGTAGCTATCCTTCTAGTAAACTTCAAATCTCCTAACTCTAGAATAAGACACTTCATATAAGTGTTTACAACACCTCAAAACTGCATAACAAAATACTTGTCTGCCGAGGAATGCGGACCACTGCACTAGACCCTGTTCACTATTCCTGCTATACCTTTGCTTGCCCAGACTTAGACATTTCTTCAAGATGACTTCTGCAGAGGATCAAGACTTAATCTCTGAGGCATAACATTATCGATCACCAACTGACATCATACCTGAACTGCATTATTGGATCATTATCCGTGGAGGCATATTGTCTAGCTTACTATCCTCTACTCTACATGCTTTCCTGTCAATCAGACCTGGAATCCAACTTGTTCTTCCAGATATATCTCTTCCTGTCATGGTTATAGGTTTTCTGAGCCTTGTTGCCATTAATGACAACATACAGATCCATACCGAAGCAGTGTCTCTTGCCAACAATCTCCCCCTTTGGCATTGATGGTAACACTTAGTGAAAAATGCCTGACTGCTCCCCCTTGCTATATACACTATACTTTCTTTCTCCCCCTGAGATGATTATCCATTTTTCACTGATATACTTCTCCCCCTTTGACATCAATGGCAAAGGGTGTGATCTAGACTTCAAAAATTTATCAAAATTTCAAAATATCGATCAAGACTTAATCTCTAAGGCATAACATTATCGATCACCAACTGACATCATACCTGAACTGCATTATCGGATCATTATCCGTGGAGGCATATTGTCTAGCTTACTATCCTCTACTCTACATGCTTTCCTGTCAATCAGACCTGGAATCCAACTTGTTCTTCCAGATATATCTCTTCCTGTCATGGTTATAGGTTTTCTGAGCCTTGTTGCCATTAATGACAACATACAGATCCATACTGAAGCAGTGTCTCTTGCCAACAATCTCCCCCTTTGGCATTGATGGTAACACTTAGTGAAAAATGCCTGACCGCTCCCCCTTGCTATATACACTATACTTTCTTGCTCCCCCTGAGATGAGTATCCATTTTTCACTGATCTACTTCTCCCCCTTTGACATCAATGGCAAAGGGTGTGATCTAGACTTCAAAAATTTATCAAAATTTCAAAATATTCAGCTACATATTTACTAGTGCAATCTACCTCTCTGTATTACATGTGTTTAAGCACATCATTAAAGATGTTTTTGATCAATGTCCATGTAGCATCCCAGCTTTTCTTTGCATTTTCTAGGATCTAAATTTGACTGCTGAGAAGAAAAACTGAGGCTTCTACCTTTTGAAGATCAGAAGTTGTGTCTGCTTGGATAGCTAACTTGGCATCTGTAATGAGATTTGTCAATGAATCTAACTTTGGATAGACTAGTCTTCTGAGTTGTCCCATCCTACTTTTTATTTGATATTTTTGATTTAATAACTCAGTCAGATCATTGTGGATGAGGATGAATTTTGCTTTCTTATTTCTAACTGATTCTATTTTTAGATCAAATTTGTTAGAGATGTCCATCATTCTCTATTCCAGCTCTTTGATCTTTTTTTCAATCTCTTGAATAGCTTTTGGCTAGGATAGGCAAAATTTGTACACATATCTAGCTTCTTTCATAGCTCTTTGAATGTTGGATGATGAGTTATCTAACAAAATCTTATTCTTGGCTAGCATTGTCTTTAATTCTTCTAGTCTTTTTCCTTCAAATTCCTACCTTACTTTTGTTTCTGCAGATTTCTCAAAAGATTCAAACTGATTACTTATTGAATTTATTAATCCCTTCAAATGACTTGCTGGGGTAATGGAGGAATCCCTCTTGTGGGTAGGTAGCAGCTTCTCCAAGATCCCAGATGCTTCAACAATCAGGTTACTATCCTCAATAAGTGATTTCAACAACTCTTCTCGAGCCTTTGCTTGAACAATTGAAGCCCACTTAAATTTCTATGTCAGAGACATTGTGTCAAGATTTATTTGGTCCTGTAGTAATTCTAGTTCATCCCAATCATGTTTCTCCTTTTTGAGCACTTCTTTTGTTGAAGCAGGAGTGTCTCTTGTTACCTTATCTTTACAAAGTGAGACTTTCTTTTTATTTTCTCCTTCAATTGTGGCTTCTGTAATGGATGAGATCCTTATTCTTTTGCTGGGACTAGATGCTAGTCTCTCCTCTTTAGATCTCTTGTCTTTCCTTTCTAGAGTGTTTGTGAACTTAGATCCTCCTGATTTGGTTTCTACCTTACTTAATTGTTCATTTGATGTTCTTTCTGACTGTTTAGGTTCCATCAACATTCTGGAAGATAATTCTGAGAAAGTCTCAAATCTATCTTCTTTGGGATCAGTAGGATTACTTAGTAGTGTATCAACTAACTCAATCAAGACATCTTCTGCAACTTCATATCCTAGGGCAGGGATCCATACAGTTCATGGTTCCATAACTTCCATAAAGTATTTATCTTTATCCACCATGAATACAATGTCCTTTTCATACTTTGTCACCACATTTTCAGGTATCCAGAACCTTCTTACCATTTTCTGTTGAAAATCTCTGAAATAATTCCACAGGATTTTATTTTGCATATTACATTCCCCAAACTCTATAAATGATTTCTTATTTGAGCAGCTATAGGAATGTGGTCAAGCCGGATAACATTTCCTAGACTAGGTAGCTCTTTTAGGAAGTAAAAGAGTAAACATGTGATCATATTTCCAAATTTGAAAGGATAATTAGTTTCTTTTGCCCTTTTCAAATTCTCCATGAGTTCATTTCGAAGCAATTCACAAAGATCATAATCAATATTGTTTTTGATCATATCATACGTTGTGTATATGGATGATGCAGACACAAAATTTTCTTTGTTGGAGAAGTATATTTTGTATCCTATAATCATTGATACAAATCTGACAGCTAAATCCTTGATGTCATCTACTGTAAGGCCATTCTTCTTAGGTTTGGTTCCTGTTAGTTGCATTACCACATTGTTATTCATTTTGTTTGTGCCTCGTACCCTTCCGGAGGAGCTCATACCAGTTACTGCTTTAATGTCTTCTTTGGTTATCAAATAGGGTTCATCAAGCCATAAAAAATCATCATGAATTCTATTTAGAACAAGCTTGACCCATGCATCAATCATAATTGCAGGAAAGTCCAACCAGGTATCAAATTTCTTTTCTCCTAGGACTTTGTAATCATCTTTCAGCACAATGTCTGCAGTAGTTAGTTCATCCAAATATAGTTTTCCTAGCTTCATATGGTCATATTCTTCTAATCTGGTATGAATGTATGCTCTGATATCTTCCATATGAAAGACCCTTTGTGGAGTAATTGAGAATGCCCGTGATGGATCATTTTTCAATAATTTGAAGAATTGTTTCTTAAACTTAGGGTGAGACATTTTTCTTATCTTGATTACATGCGGAGTAAACATTTTTCCAGAATAATTTAATTTTCATAGTAGGGTTTCATGTTGCAAATACCTCTTTCGCTGGAGTAGGGTTTCCTTGATCTAAAATTCTCCAAACTCTTCAAATCTTGGTTATTGTGGCTAAAAGTCTATTATAATCTCTCTGATAGCTTCGAGTGTAAAGTGATTTGAGATTAAATAAATTCCCTTTTATCCTCCACATGATGTGACCTAGGTATCATTAAATGCTTATTTCCAAAAAGTTGTTAAAACCCTTTGTTGAAGAATACAATCGATTAGGATTGCTCTGCAATATACCGCATTGACTCCTTTTCTTCTGATTCTTCTTCTAATAGGTTTGTCGCATCAGATTCCATGATACATCTTCGTGCTAGATTCTGGCACCTAATTTTTGGCTAGGGGATTTGAATTTTACACTGCTCCCCTTGAGCCAAAGTTCTCAATTTACTTCCTAGAGGAGGTATCTGCATTGGATACTGGTGCGGATTGATCTCTGACTTCAATTACTCCTTTCTTGATCCATACCTTGTTCATTTATTTCTTGGTTTCAACCAGATCAACCTTTTCTTTTCCCTTGTCATTTCTCTGCTCTATTTTCCTTTCTTCAAAATAGTGATTTCTCTTCTAATTCCTACTTCTGCAGAACCTTGCAACATGTCCAAATTTGTTGCAATTGTAGCAAACCACATTCTTTTGACCTTGATTCCTTTCATTGATTGAATTCAATCTATATTGATTAGCCATATGTCCAAATCTATTGCATGCAAAACACTTTCCATTGAATGATTAACTATTCCTTGTATTTTGAAAGTTAGTTCTCACTGAGCTTCTACATTCATTTGATTTGTGTCCAAATTTATAACATGTATTGCACCTAATAGACTTTTGACTTACTTTACTTCTGCATACAACAACTTTATGGCCAATCCTATTGCAAGTGAAGCATTTCTATTTGAATGACTGATCATTCCTTCCATTGATGATACTTTTCTTGAACTGATATCTACACTCATTTGCTCTATGAACAATTTTCTTGCAATTGAAACATTGACCAGGGAATAATGGAGTCTTTTGATTTATTCTACTTCTACACTGAGTAGCCTTATGACCAAACTTATTGCATGAATTACAATAACCATTGAAAGATGGGTACCTTTGAGCATTTGGTTGTCTGACTTGAGGTCTTCTAGGTCTTCTTCATTGATTTCTGAACAGATATCCTTTGTTTTGCCTTGGCTCAGTCTTATTTGCTCAAAGTTTGAACTTTCTCCTTTCTTAAATCCTACACCATGTTTTTCATCAGCATTCCTCTAGCTAGCAATCATTTCATCAAGCTTTGTAGTACTTATCTTGAATTTTCTTTCAAAACTTCTTTCCTTTTCCAGATCTATTTTTAAACTTATGATTTCTTTTTCAAGTTTTGCACAATCTTCTGATCTATTTTTCACAATCAAGTTTAGATCATCTTCTGCTTTTGTTCTTTCTGTAACTTCTGCTTCCAAACCATTTAGGACTTCATTTGCTGATAGCAGTTGGTCACTGAATTCCTTATATTTGTCTTTGAATTTCTTGACTTGCTCTTTTAGCTTTAAGATGCATTCATCTGCCTGCTGCAGGTTTTCTTTCAGATCCTTGACTTCCGCTTCAGAGTTTTCAAGATTCATAAGAGTTGCTTCTAGTTGGTTGTATATAATCTCCATACCTTGTTGCTACCATGATTACACTATCCCAGATCTTCCTCAAGCTGTCAAACTTCTTTTGAGGAACCTTTCTCTAATACCAATTGTTGATTGTCACGAACACTGAGAGTGGGGGGGGTGAATCAGTGTTCTATAAATCTTTTCTTGAACTTTTACTTTCAACCATTTCAAAAGACTAATCAAACAGAAGCAAAATATATAACTGAACAACATCCAGAAAAGCATGACACATAACACCAAGATTTTACGTGGAAAACCAAAAAAGGGAAAAACCATGGAGAGGATTAGCTCTCATAAATATATTGCAATCTTTACAAAATTGATGTTTAGGCTTGGTCATTCCACATGCCTAGAACATGCTATCTTACATCCATGAAGTATTTAGCAGGCTCACTGCCTCAACCCTAAACCTATCAAGATTACAATAAGGTATGTTAAACCTTGAGGGCTGTTAAACCCTACTGGAGGGTCACTGCCGACTTACTTCCTTGATAACAAAACCTTTCTTCCAAACATATCACACATGATATTTGAATATTGCTTTAGCATCTGCCACTATGCTAGGGTGCAGTCATTTGTATTCTGAATCCCAAGTCTTCATCACTGCTGATCCTCTAACTCTGCTCCACTATTCACATCTTCGCATCACACACACACTTCACACACAACTTAATCAAATTTCATTGCCTTTATATATCTGCATCAAGATTTATTTCATAATCAGGTCGGCATCCAAGAAGTAAAACATGTACATAAAAAGATGTACTTTGTCGCTCAATCCAATGCACTATGTGTCGCACGGACCCAAATATTCTCCCAAGTGTGTTCATATAGTTCGGCTATAATATTTCAATTTCTTACATGAATCCTCCAATCATTAACTCTTCTTCGTACAATGATTTATCTCACCAGAAGGCCTATTCCTCAAGAACATGCTTAACAACTTTATCTTCTATCTTACAACTTCTACTGCTGATCAAAAAACACTTCCAAAATCATGTCAAGGACTCTTTACACATTCCCAATCTTACTCTCAGAACTGCAAGGCATCATATCATCTTGCGGAGAGATGTGGACCATCAAAAGTTAGACTCTATCTCTGTCAAGCTCTGTCAAACACTATGCCGGTACTTAGAAGCTTGTATCTATCCTTTCGGTAAACTTCATATCTCCTAAATCTGGAATAAGACACTTCATATAAGTGTTTACAACACCTCAAAACCACATAACAAAATACTTGTCTGTGGAGGAATGTGGACTGTTGCGCTAGAACTTGTTCACTATTCCTGCTATACCTTTGCTTGCCCGAACTTAGACATTTCTTCAAGATGACTTCCGGAGAGGATTAGGACTTAATCTCTGAGTCATAACATTATCGATCACCAACTGAGATCATATGTGAATTGCATTACCGGATCATTATCTGCGGAGGCATATTGTCCAGTTTACTATCCTCTACTCTGCATGCTTTCCATACTTAGCTATTTCCTTTCAACCGGACCTGGAATCCAACTTGTTCTTCTGGAGATATCTCTTCCTATCATGGTGATAGGTTCTCTGAGCCTTGTTTCCCTCAATGACAACATATAAATTCATACTGGAGCAATGTCTCTTGCCAACATGAACTTGAACCTCAATAAAGGTTTCCATCATTTATCTAGAGATAGGAATAACATATTTGACTTGGAATCTTTTAATGAGCTATCTAAAATCCATAATGAAGATAGAAAGAGTGGCTTCTTGGACTAATATTGGAGTTTTTCTATTTGAGTTTGGCTCTTTCTCTCTCTCTCTTGATCCTTGACCTTAGGATTTTTTGATTTTTTGTCTTGTAAATCCTATTGCCCCTAGCTCATTAGTCTCTCTAATCCCTTTATTTTTGGGTGTTTCCATCTTATATTTGGTAGGCCCAATATTATTCCTCATGTCTTAGATGGGGAATTTGGTAGTTTCCATGTCTAGTTGCATCTTATTCTATTCTTACTATTGTTGGTAGACTTCATTGGTTTGTTTTAAGGAAAGCAAATGGTATCTCCCGTCACATGTCTTTTTCTTAATCACTAATTGTCACATCCATTTTGATGCCCTAAAGGGCCCCTCTTAACCATCACATGGGAAACTTTGACTTGCTTCTATGGTTGGTGGAGCTTGAAATCTTTTTCCAATGCTTCCTTCATGATGTCCCAAACTTTTCCATAAGAGCTTCTTGTGTGTTGGTAGTATGTGGGAACCTCTTAACTATGTGCTTGCAATTAAAGAATATCATGGTCATTGAGATTACCTATGTGGCGATTAAGGGTACTATTACTAATTTATTATAGTGAAAGTGCAATGTTTACACATTACCATTATTTATTGAATTTCCCCTTTTCAAATTATTGAAGACAAATGTCAACATTGTTCTATGACACTTTCACTTTCATTTGTGAAAGGTGTGGGAGCCAACCATTTGTGACATCAAATGTTTACTTGCTTGAGTTGAGGCAAGAACACAATCTTCAAATTTGTTTATGGCAAGTTGCCCCAAACCCAGTATGTTTCAAACAATAGGAACTAGGGTTTAAAATTTACCATTGTTTATTGATTTTTCCTCTTTTCAGATTATTGTAGTTTGTCTCCATCTCTATTATTTTGTGACACTTTCACTTTCATCTATAGAAGGTGTGGGAGTTGATCATTTACCTACTTGAGTGGAGGCAAGAACACCATCTTCAAATTCATTTGTGGTGAGTTGCCCCAAACCTAGCATGTTTTGAACAATAGGAACTAGGGTTTGAAATTACAGCCTTGTATGTTATCGATTGAAGCATATAGGATAGAGGAATTTAGTCATATGTTGTGGTTGAAACTAACTTGGTTGACATGTATGCAAAATGTGGAATTTTGAATAGGGTCCCTACCTATTACCTGCAATGCTCATTGATAATTTAAACATGCCATTAAAGAATAAAGGATAGAGGAATTTCATCAGATGTATTTGTAGCTTCCTTTAAATACACCATTAAAGTGTAAAGGATAGAGGAATTTTGTCAAATGTTGTAGTTGCAACTACCCTCATAGACATGTATACAAAATGTGGAACCATAGACAAGGTGGGTATACTATTTGACAAAATGCCTGAAAGATTTTTATGATGTAAATAAACCAAGATCCATACCTAAATTTACATGCAATTTTATGCTCTCTTGAAAAAATTACAATCCAATCCACACAATTTAATTGATTGAATCAAAATTTGACCAAATAATCTACATAATTTAATTTTGTATTGAAGCAAGGCATATCTATTCATCTAAAGTATTTTCATTGCTTATAGAGGATATTTTATTGTTGGTGTAATATTTATACTTCACTTTTGTTATGTTTCTATCCTAAGTCCAATATTGGACCTAATTAATAAGTTTACTTAGGATATTAGGAATATTTAACTATCCTCACCTAGGTAGCGAACAATGATGTGTACACCTTGAATTGAGGTACATAAGTTCTGCTATTGTCTCATCAATCCTTGATTATTGGTAGTTAGGTGCCACCTCTACTCAATCAAAACCACCTTTGTCTTAATCAAATTGAGTTAACTAATCCACTAATTAGTAGTTCAACTCTTGACCTCTTAGTTTGACTGAGTTAATTGATACACTAATTGATTGTTAAACTTTTAAACATGTCATCTCTTTGAGTCATTTATTTAGGAGGCCTATTTATATGCACTTCATCCATCTATTTGGTGGTTGATTTGGTTGATTCTGATTATTGATTTCCTCTATTTTGGATTAACATTCTTAGTTGCATATTACAACCCTCATTGTCATTGTGTTATTTTTCTATTGTAACTTTCTTCATTCAACTAGATCCAAGCTCATGTGATTGGATTGCCACCTAATATTATATTTATCACAGGTTAACCATGTAATTTTTGACACATTTGTTGATCTAGATTCTAGAACAATTCAAATAGCAATTCTATAAGCTTTACATTGCCAAATTTTCAACTATTTAATAGATTGCTAGTCTTTTCAAATTCCATTACACAAACTTAATTTATTTAGAATACATTTTTTTTTGTGACCATAATTGGATTGAATAGAAACATCTTTTCACGATTAGGTTCAATAAGGATTATTTTGGATTAACATTCTTAGCTGCATATTACAACCCTCATTGTCATTGTGTTATTTTGCTATTGTAACTTTCTTCATTCAACTAGATCCAAGCTCATGTGATTGGATTGCCACCTAATATTACATTTATCACGGGTTAACCATGTAATTTTTGACACATTTGTTGATCTAGATTCTAGAACAATTCAAATAGAAATTCCATAAGCTTTACATTGCCAAATTTTCAACTATTTAACAGATTGCTAGTCTTTTCAAATTCCATTGCACAAAATTAATTTATTTAGAATACATTTATTTTTTTGTGACCATAATTGGATTGAATAGAAACATCTTTTCACTTTTAGGTTCAATAAGGATTATTTTAAATGAATGAGAAATGGAGGGAGTATATCCCAAATAAGCCTTAATCTACCATATAAGAAAGATAAGAACAACGAATAATATATGGTATAAAAATGTTTATCCTATAAAAAATATATGCTTTTATTAATATCAATAAATAGTAAGAAACTACTAGCCAAATCCTACTAGATAACAATCAAACTTTTTTAAAGAATGCAGTTTTCTTAATCCTATATTTTTAACCTAAAATGCTGCAAAAGTAAGCAGTTAAATTCTAAAAAGAATCAACTAGATCCAATAAAGAGATCTAATTTTTTTAGATAATGATAGATCTAGTAGAGAGACCTTGCTACCCCCTTTTTTGATTTTCTCTTTGTAGATTATTGACCTTACAACCCCTTCAATGTAATACAAGTTGGTTTTTATGATAAGGCCATCATTTCATTCCAAGTTTACATTTTAGATTGGTAACTATGAATATAGTATGTTGGCATGAGAATTGCTTTACTTTTTTGTACAAAATTGGTGCCATGGTGATAATTCTATGAATTGTGTCACAAAGTTTTTGACAAGAATGTTCATAGTATAGTTCTACAACCATAAGGTATGACGTGATGCATTTAAAACTAATGCATACATATCCTTTGGTTGACATGTTCTAATATATTGCATTATATGATGACTAGGAACAATTTCTACTTTTCTTATGATTAATACTACAAAGTTTCTATGATAAACTATAAATATTCTATATGCTTCTTGAACAAGCTTCTAAGTTCTTGTATTGTTCAATAAAATAGTGCATCGTAGTGACTTTAAAATTCTTGTTATAAGCCTATGATGCTAAAATTCCATTTGATAAGAGATTACTATTCTATCAAGAATGTGGTATGATTCATTCATAGGAATGGTTTTAAATATATGCAACTCATTTAAGTTCATATCACTTATTAACGCTCCATTTACTAATATCACATAGAAAACATGTGTAAAAGTATGATATTTAGAATTCTGTAATAGAGACCTTATTAAGAGAAAATAGAGACACTCTTCTCCTTTGTTGGGAATTAAGGTGTCTCAACCTTGGTAATTCCTAGCATTGGTTATTTGATTATTTATTTATTTATTTGCCTATGTTGTAATTTATGTTGCACATCCTATTTTGTCATTTAGTGTGAAGTGGCATGGTGTGTTGTCACTCCACTTGGAATGTGACTAGGATGGTCAACTCATCCCATGTGGATATAGGCGTCCCATATTGTGGTAGAGGTTTTCTACCATGTGTTGGCATCTTGTGTAGTGTGTAAGGAGTTATGATGCATAAGTGTTATGACAGATTCTATGATGCGTAAGAGTCAAGAATATAAGGTTCTATGACAGGTAAAGACATGTGTCAAAGAGCATCTTTGGGCACCCAAGGTGGGTTATGACATGTTGTAAGATGAATATGCTATTTTTAGTTAGTTTATGACAGATTCTCTTACAACTGTAAGTGTTGTCATGTATGACGGATTCTATGATAGTTGTAAGGTGCGTAAGAGCATCTGTCATAGCCCATTCTTGGATGAAGCACCCCACATTGGGAAGGCATGCTATGACAAGTGTAAAATCATGTTGTAATGTAGGACAAGTGTCCCTAGGTGTGGCTTTTGGGCCAGGAGGCCAAGTTGGATGCCCATCTCTAAAAGCTTCCTATTTTGCCTTGTAAACTCTATAAAAATAGGTGCTTGGATGGGAGATGCATAGTTTTGATTGACAAGTACTGTTATGTTGCCGGAATATCTCTAGATATGAGTGTCAAAGACTCCTAAAAGAGCATTGGCTTTGAAACTGTATTGTAATCTGTTATTGTTTACTGTAATACATTTGAACTGTGTTTTGGAGTGTGGGGTTTTTCTCCCGAAAGGGTTTTTTCCATGTTATATCTTGTCTCTCTCACTCTTTGTCTACATTATGTGTGAGTGTTTATGTTTCTGAAATCTTCATGTTATTGTCTTAACATCATTGTAAGTGTAAAGGTTTAAAAAAAATTGCATACTTCTTCGCTCATTAGATCGGTGTAGGAAGTGTGTTTCACGTACCTTGCTTCCTTTCAGTTGGTATCAGATCTCAATCACCTCTGGTCCTAGTTGTTAGGTAGGGGTTTTTTGTACTGATCTTAGATTGAGTGGGAGTTTGTCCAAAGTATTTTATAATCCTATTGCAAAAAGGAGATGGCAGACACATCTAGAAGAGTAGAGGTGTAGAAGTTTAATGGCAACAATTTCAAATTGTGGAAACTTAAAATGGAAGACATGTTTGTTGATAGAGACCTATGGGAAACCATTTCTGGTGTAAAACCAACGGTAATGTCTCAAGCTGATTGGGATATCAAGGATCAGAAGGCTAAGGGTCTTGTGAGACTTTGTCTAGATGACTTTGTCTTATTAAATGTTCATGAGGAGAAGACCGCAAACGAACTTTGGAAGGAGCTGGGAGATGTTTATCAGGCCAAGTCCCTGGTGAACAAGTTATTCCTAAGAAAGAATCTATATTCTTTGAGGATGGAGGATGGAGGATCTATTGTAGACCATCTGAATGCCTTTAACATGCTAGCTGTACATTTCACATCTGTTGGTGTGAAGATGGAGGAGGATCGATGTATGACCTTCTTTTGTTCTTTGCTAGACTCGTGGGATCATCTTATAATGGCCATCAGGAGTACCACATCCACCTTCAAAATGGATGAAGTGGTGTCTTGACTATTATCTAAAGAGATACGGAGAAAATCATCCAAGTCAGCCAAAGAGGCTCTTGCAGTTCGAGGAAGACCCAAGGAGAAAGGGAAGAAAAAAAGGACAAGAAAGATGATAAGGGCAGATCCAAATCTCCTAGGAAGTCCAAGGCTCTTTGTTGGAACTGTGGTAAATCTGGCCATTTCTGAAAAGAATGCAAAGAGGAGAAAAAGAAAAAGAAGAAGAATGTCTCAGATTCAGATTCTGACAAGTCACAAGATGATGGTGATGCTTTCATTGCAACCTTGGCCACCCATGCATCTTGTTGGTAATTTTCCTAAACTGGATGCTTACTCCCAGTCACCCCTACAAAGTAGCCATTAATGATCAACAAGATTCTCGGGCCAGGGGCCAACAGTATAGGAGATAGACTCTATAAATATCTCCTCTTCTTCTTTAGGCTCTACAGAACCAAGGGGGGTATTCCCTACTCAACATCCATGAAATATAATTGTGTAAAGACTGTGATGCTGACACAAAGCAGATAAATCCTCTATTATGTAGACCAAAACTATGAGATAAGTGCAAAGGGGCTAGCTTTGGGCCTATATTTAGTTGTAGACAGAGGATTTCAGTCCTAAACTACTTCTAATGTCCTAAAGGTTTGTATATAAGGTTTGAGTTTGATTTATATTTGGATGCAAAACTAGGACCTTGGTTGTGACCTCAATATAGGACTGGATTGGTGCCTATTTCAGGGCTTGGAGTCAATAGACATACACATGTGAATGTACACATAAACTTATATTAATGACTGAGTTTTAGGGGGATTGTTAAATATCTGCCTCATAGATATTTCCCAAAATTGAGTGTTCGGTTACCTCTACTTAGAAGATCCTCACTGCAATATATTCTTCTTAATACTTAACCTAGAACATTTAATCTACTCCTTGAGCAGAAGTAAAAGACCAAGCATTCAATATAGCAAGTCCATATTCAAGAATCTTAGACACCCCTTAGTTGTTTAGATTCAAAAGAAGAATACATTCAATTTGGAGACAAGTAACAGAACACATGCAATGAAGCATTACTCATTTAAATCAACATGAAACCAATAGATTTATGCATTAAACATACAACATGAGATTCATAAACTCACAAAAACATCTAAAACAGGGCCACCAACGGAGTTGTATCTTATCACAGCACCCAGAAATTATCCAGTTTTTAACAACCCCACTGAGTAATACAGTTTGGCCTTTTATACCAAGACTGTGTACTCAGCAAAATTAATTACATGACAAGGTCAAAAAATTGCCAGATACAATGCATGAGAAATGGTGCTCAGAAATATTCAGTGCTGCGAAGAGACAAAGAGGAATGAGCAGGTGGAATCAGGATCTGGGCCGTGGCTCTTGGATCTTCATCTTCAATTGGGTGATTGACCTATCCTTTCTGTTGTCCATTCTCTACAAATCCGCCATCAATGTTGACCAACCCGCGGCCTTTGGAAATGCAGCTATTGTTTGCCTCTGAAATTTTTTCCACCCAAACGCGGCTGCGGATACAGAAAAAACCATCGCTGCTATGAACTTGAAAGATAGCCATCGATTTTGATTCCATCGTTGAGATTAACGGCTCCAAAAAATGTTGACCAAGTCACCAGCCAACCAGATCGTGCCACGTCAGCACCACACTCCTATCGCTGACCCTTCACTCTTCTCAATTTGCCCTTTTCGCCCTTGTATATGCATGATACAAATGTATATACAATCACCACTGTTTGCCTTTCAAAATCCCTGTATATGCAAAATGCATATACATGCAACAGTTTAATAAACAAGGTGGACACCAACCATTTATCCATCGGATTTGAAAAACTTTCAAATCTGAGCCTTGCATCTCCTTATGCTTGTCGTATTGCAACATACATACAAGGCAGACCCTAGCCATTATGAAGTAGATTGGAAACTTATTCAAGTCTAGAATGTACATTTTTTCATTGTATATCGGTTGTTGCATTGTACATGCAAAAACATATACAAGCGCTCCATATACAAGCCGGACCTCAGACTTTATTCACTACATTTGACTTGACCTTCGCGTCCGGATTGTATGCTAATTTATTGTATATCAAGTTGTATATCACATATACAAAGCCAACATATATGCAAACTACGGATGTCAACACCTTATGAGCTACATTGCATTCTTCTTTCACGTCCAACGAATGTATATTTGTTTGTATGTTGAATATACAAATGCAAATATACAAACCTCCCTACATACAAATAGGGAATCTCTCTAGAATATGTGATATGCAATGTATCTTTTCCTTTGTATGTGCACCTGAATGTATATTGCATATACATTCCACCTTGTACATCCACAGGCCCCATCACATGCATCTCTACCTCTGTACTGTAGCAAATGTATATTTGCGCCTCCTTGTATATTTTGCTTTGCATATAGCCCGATATACAAAGCAGGAATATTCTTGGGAATCTGTGAAAGATTCCCCCTTTGTATATGCACACTTTAGAGCCCGATATGCATTCAGAAATGTATCTAACTCATTTTTTCAAAGGGTGATGGAGATTTCACAAGCCCGATAATGTACATTTTGCAATGGCGCATACAAAAACTTAACATTTTTCATGAGTACGATAGGAAAAAGTGATAAATCATTACATAGGGGCTGGTCAACCAATGAAAACCAAAACATGAGGATGAGATTTAATAACCAAGAACCCACCATAGAAGGGCACTAACAGAATAGACAAAACAACTCAAGACCCCACGACTCAGAAATTTTAGGGCTTGCAAGAGAAAACCTACAAACATTCAAGCTTAAAACCCCAAACATAAATGATTACCAACACAGGCTCCGATTGGGGACATGCAGGTGCCCGACTGCAGTGAGGACCAGACTACTCCGGGGTAGACCAGATAAAACTCAAAACTCAAAACACGACCGACTCTAAAAGGCATCTACAAACTATTCACACCTAATTTACAGTGTGCACACAAGGTACTCATTTATGTGAAAAAAGCTTTAAGGAATTTACCGTGCACTGGCAATTCCAGTAGTTCACCATTTAGGGCTTGGAGGAAGTAAGAATCATTTTCATAGATGTTGCTAATTTGGTATGGGTCGGTCCATAAGGGTTCAAATTTACCATGCTTGCCCTTATCTTGGCCCCTTGCATTCCACATAAACACTAAGTCACCTATTTGAAACCTTCTCGCTGCAACCCTTTTATCAAACAGATATTTCACTTTTTGTTGTTTCTTGATGTTTGTTTTCTGTGCTTCCCTTCTTGTTTCATCTAGTGCAACCAGCTGATTTATTCTCTTAGTCATTGGGTCTCCAATCTCCTCGTCATTCCCTTGGATGAATTTATAAACTGGCAGGAGGTTATTCATAGGCAACCTTGCTGCTGCACCATATACCAATTCAAAAGGAGATCTTCCAGTTGCTCTTTTCACTGTCACCCTGTCAGCCCACAATGCCAACTTCAGCTTTGAATCCCAAGACCTCTTGTTTTTATCTACTATCCTTTTGATGATTTTCATGATACTTCTGTTGCTTGACTCTGCTTGACCATTCCCTTGTGGGTGGTATGGTGATGTATGAGACAAATCAATTCCATAATTGTTGTAAAAATCAATAAATTCACCAGACCTGAAGCACATAGCATTATCTGCAACCAATTTGGCTGGTACTCCAAATCTGATAATAATGTTCTCTAGAATAAAATCCATCACCATTTTGCTTGTAGCTTTTTTAGTAGGAATGGCCTCAATCCATTTAGTGAAATAATCAGTGGCAACCAAAATCCAACTGTGCCCTCCACTTGATTTCTCTGAGATTTCCCCTATAAAGTCAATCCCCCATTGCTGAAATGGAGCTTCTACAGTTATAGTCTTAAGGGGCAATGTACCTCCATATTTTAGCTTTCCTAAGAACATTTGGCAAGGATCACATTTTCTTATCATTCTATGTGCATATGAGAAAAGAGTTGGCCACCAGTAGCCAGCTCTAAGGATTTTGTGGGCTGTTGTATGGGTAGCATAGTGTACACCACACACTCCATTGTGCATGTCACTGAGAATATCCTTGGCCTGATTTTCATTAATACACCTAAATAATACACCATCAAGATTTTTCCAATACAGCTCTCCTTGAACAATGATGTATTTAATAGCCTGCAGCTTCAAAGTTCTCTTCTGGATATCACTGAGGTGGGAAGGACAATTTAAATTTTGCAAATAATATACTATGTCCTTATACCACTCAGATTCTGACATATTTATAACTTCATTATGTACTGCATTTACTTGTCATGCCTCTAGATTTGACTTTGTCATCAGTTTTGCCAAACCTTGTCCTCTTACTGGTTTAGTGATCTGTATTTCAATGTTGAACTCCTGCAGTTTGTTTATCCATCTGCATCTTCTTCCAGGTACCTCCTGCTGAGTAAATATATCTTTGATTGCTGCATGAGGCACATATCCAACTATTTGAGAGCCCACCAAATATGGTCTGAAGCTCCTTACTGCTCTAACCAATGCATATGCTTGTTTTTCCATGATGTCATATTTCAATTCAGCAGCCTGCAATGACTTACTAAAGAAAGCAATAGGTTGTTCAAACCCTTCTCCATTTTTCTGCAATAAGCATGCAGCAATAGTGTGGAAAGAAGCAAATGAAAATAATTGAAATGGCTTAGAAAAAATAGGAGATTTTAATACAGGAGCCATCTTTATTGCCTCTTTTATGTCTTGAAATGATTTGGTTGCTTCATCCTCCCATTTGACAGTTGCATTCTTCATCAGCATTTTAGAGATATCTTTGGTGGTTTCTAGAAAATTAGGAACAAATCTTCTAACAAAATTAATTTGTCCAAAGAAGGATCAAACGCCTTTCATTGTCCTAGGAATTTGGATTTTGTCAATTGCAGCCACCTTTTAGGATCAATCCTAACTCCATCCTTGGAAATAATGTGTCCAAGCAGTTTTCCTTCTACAACCCCAAAAGCACACTTCTTTGGGTTAAGTGAGATGCCATACTCTAATGCTCTAATAAAAATATGCTCCAAATGCATACAGTGTTGCTCCTCCTTTTTTGAAAAGGTAGTTAAGTCATCTTGATACACAGCCAAGATTGAATCAATCAATCTTGCAAAAGCAACATCCATTACACTCTAAAATGTAGCACCTGCATTTGTCAATCCAAACGGCATCCTCACATATACATATGTTCCCCATGGAGTAGTGAAAGCAGTCTTGAATTGCTCTGATTCCTTTACTTTCACTTGATTGTACCTTGAAAATCCATCCATCATGGACAAAAGTTCACAACTAGTCACCTTCTGTAACATGGCTTCCATGTTTGGCAATGGATAATTGTCCTTTAAGGAAGAGACATTTAAATTTCTAAAATCCACACAAAGTCTTATGTCACCATCCTTTTTTCTAACTGGGACAAGGTTGGACACCCAAGTTGAATGTCTGATAGGCATGATTATTCCAGCCTCCCTAAGCTTCATAAGTTCTTCCTGCATTTTAGGAGCTAGAGTTGGATTTATAGGTCTCTATTTTTGTCTAAATGGTTTAGCTTCAGGCTTCAAAGGGATTTCATGCTGAAATAAATCATCTCTATAAGCTTTGAGGTCCTCATAAGACCAGGCAAATACATGCTTATATCTTTTTAGTAATGCAATCAGCATAGTTCTGACATGTGGCTTGAACTGTTTGCTAATATACACCTTCTTGGGGGCCTGAGATGTCCCCAAGTTTATTTCTTCTAAATCATTTTTGTTCGTTGGAGATGACTTTGTAACAAGTTGGTCCCTATTGTCAAAAGCTCTCTCTAAAGCGACCAACCCTCTAGGGATCCTATTTGTCTTGAGTTGAATTATTTCTTTTCCTAAGAGAGTTTCTTTTCCATCTACAACCTCCACAAAGTTTTGAAAATCCACTTCCTGGTTCTCATACTCATCAATGCAATGTAGAAATCTCAGCAAATCTTTGTCATCATCAAATACCTGCCAGCTACACACATTGTCTGGCACCACAGGTCTGAGTTTGACTTCAACATTTGTAACATCTAATAGAGTGATGTCATCTGGCCTTATGGCTATATTGGCTAGAAAATCTGCCCTGATATTTTTGATCTCTCTATCCAGTTTATTGAAAAAGCATCAAACAATTCAATTGTCCCAAACAGCATGCTTATATTGTTTTAATCTCTTATTTTTTGATGCATACTTATCTCTAACTTGGGAAACAATAAGCTCTGAATCACCAAACACTTTGAGCATCTTAATTCCATGCTTCAAGGCCACATTCAATCCTAATAGCAAGGCCTCGTACTCTGCAATATTGTTTGTACAAGCAAACTTCAACAAAAAAGAAAATTTTAGAAGCTTACTAGCTGGAGACATAAATATAATCCTAGCACCAGAGCCCTCCTTCGAACAAGCTCCATCAACATACATGGTCCATAGACTTTGTTGATCCAATTCTTGAATGCAAAATTTTTTTCCTTTATCTCCTTTACCATCTGAAACCACTCTAAAATTATCATAGTCAGTGTTCACAAAACATATCTGTTCCTTTGATTCTTGATCCTCCACTGTCTCTGATGATCTTTCTTCTCTAATTAGTTTGACATCCTTGCCATTCATAGGGATCATAGCATATGACAAATCTAATTGCATACTCCCACCAATCAATGTTGCCCATTTTCTTGACAGCAACATGCCATACTGTGGTTTGATATCAACAACTGTTATGTTCATTTTGTAGGTCTTTTCAGGATATGCTGCCAGTCTGAAATCAACATCTTTCATGATTCCAATGACAGGTACCTCCCTAGCATCCATGACATAGCACTTCCCGCGTGTTTTATCTATTTTTAACCCAGCCTGCTGCATGATAGCCAACGGCATGATGTTTGTGGATACCCCTGAGTCAAGCATACAATTCTTAATTATTTTTCCATTTATGACAAGGGAGACATAAAATGGTTCCACTTGCGAAGGGCATTTTGTCATGTTCATCCCCAGATACACTTCAGGGACTTCATCTTCATCAATGCACAGGGCCTATTTCTTACCCTGAGGTTCATCACTCAACTTGGCTTGACAGGGTACTCCTGAAATTAAGGATACTGCTTTATTTTTGAATTCTTCCACCTTCATCAGCTCCATCAGTGGAACAGAGACTTTTATCTGCGATAAGACTTGAGTCATGTCAAATGGAGCAAAATTTTGAATAACAGTTGTAACTTGCTCCACCATTTTACCTTTATCCTAGGATGATCCAGCCTTAGTTTTCATGGCTCCTGGACTGTCATTCTTGCCCTGAGAATTTTTGTTTTGATCCTCAACCCAAGGAGCTGTATTTTCTAGTCCTTGAAGATCATAGCCTATTTTTTGCTTAAAACCTTGCTTATTATTGTTCCATTTTTTCTTATATGTTTCCGTCCCCTTATGACTGTGCACAGGTTGGCTCACAAAAGTATTTTCTGGTTGGTGTGAACTGTTTATCTGAGCTTTACCCCTAAGATTGTAATTACTTTTGACTTGCAATACTGCTATAGCTATGAGGGCTCTAATTTCTTCATCAGAAGGCTTCCTCAAGTTGTTCAAAAAATTGTGTTAATCCTGAGCATAAGCGTAGCTATCCTCCTCATCTTCATTATAGGGAAATTGTTGATAGACCTGAATCTCATTATTTGCACTTGCATCAGCATCGTGAGAGGAGTATTCTCTATTTGTAGACAGCATATTGACATTCTCATCTTCCATGCAATGTGGCTCATTGCACTCATCATAGGCAACAATATTATTGTATAAAGACTGAGCAATCAGACATTGTGACTGTGAGTGAGGCATTTGACATATGATACACCATGGGGTGTCATTAACAATATTTACAGCCTTCTTCAAAGGGTCAGGTGTTTCCTTAACATTTTGATTCCTTGGATTTGGGTTGCTCTTTGGAAGAATGGGTCTACCATTACGCCAACTGGTGTTATATGGCGTATCATGTAAAGATGGTCTTCTTTCTTGCCTTTGGTAAACTGGTCTGTCAGGACTTATCCCCTTTTCATTTTTAACCATTCTATAACTCAGGTCCTTGACAATGGTTGTCAATTTGTCTAATTTATCCTCAGAAGTAGATGCACTGCCTTGAACAGTTTGAGATTTAGTATTTGGATTTTGCAGAATCTTCACATCATCCCTTCTGTTTGTTTTACCAGATGCTTTTCTGTTATTTTCAATATTTGTTGCAATTTTGAAGGCATCTCTGAGGCTTGTAGGACTCTTTTCTCTCAATCCATAAGTTGTTTTGGCATCAAAAGCATTTATGTACAATACTATGGACATGGGTTCATTAGGCCTCAAGTCATGTGGCAGTTTGTTCAATACCTTCATGAATCTAGCATTGAAATCAACAACCTGTTCATTTGATCCTTTGGTAATGCCAATAAATTCATTAATGAAGAAACTAGGATCATTTTTGTCACCATATTGTTCTTTGAATATCCTCCTGAAATCCTCCCATGATGAAATACTTCTGTTAGGTAAACCTTTATACCATTCCTTGGCTTCATCAACTAAGGATTGCATAAATGATTTCATGAAAACATCCTCATGCTCAACCTCAAAGTTGTCCATGATATTCTAAATTTTTTTAAAATGGTCTTCACCTGACACAGTATTATTTCCTAAAATTTTTGGCACTTGCAGCCTCACATGTTTGTCAATAGGATTTGGGTAACTAGGAATGTCATCAAAAACAAGTTGTCTAAATTTATCCAGTTGCATAGGTTGTCTACCAAATTGATTAGAATTTGCATTTCTATTTGCATTCTGATTTCTTACATTATTTAATGATACTCTAGCATTATGTGCATTCTATCTTTGATCATTGTTCTGATCTTGTACTTCATTCCTGTATTGATTTCTTTGCATATTCGCATTGCCAAGGGTAGGAACTGAATCATTCTGAGCAACTCTCAGAGCTTGCACTTTCTATCTCATGTCATCTCTGATCTTTAATACTTGCAGATATTCTAATTCTGCTCTTAAGCTCTTAATTTCGTTGGCTAGTTCCTCCTCTCTAGGCATAGAAGAGGATGGTTTTATTACATTCTGATCATCATTATCATCATCCCTTAGGGATTCGGCTTCCTCAAATTTGTCAGGGGAATCATGAAAAGGGCGTTCTTGAAACACCTCTGACCTCATTTTCAATCCATCACCCTGCTGTCTTTCATATACATTCTGGATCTCAGTCTGAGTGTTTGAAAAATAAGGTATTGTCCTCTCTGAAGATCCTAGATTGTCCTGAATAAAATTATTTTTCCTGGGGCTAGGAGAACCATCTTGACTGGCTCGAACAGTCCCTTTTTTCTTGTACATCATTTTTATGGGTAACTCTTCAAATAGAGTATTACGCTGGGATCTTCTCCCTTGCATACAAATTTTTATCTTACTGGTTGGGAGATTAGTTCGGAGTCGCCACCTATAATTAGGAAATATTTTCTTTTAAAATCAAGGTTCTTTCACAAAGTGTCCCCAGCGGAGTCGCCAATTTCTGTTGGTAATTTTCCCAGACTGGATGCTTATTCCCAGTTACCCCTACAAAGTAGCCATCAATGATCAATAGGGTTCCTGGGCCAGGGGCCAACAGTATAGGAGATAGACTCTATAAATATCTCTTCTTCTTTAGGCTCTGCAGAACCAACGGGGTATTCCCTACTCTACATCCATGAAATATAACTGTGCAAAGATTGGGATGTTGACACAAAGTAGATAAATCCTCTATTATGCAGACCAAAACTGTGAGATAAGTGCAAAGGGGCTAGCTTTGGGCCTATATTCAGTTGTAGACAGAGGATTTCAGTCCTAAACTACTTCTAATGTCCTAAAGGTTTGTATATAAGGTTTGAGTTTGATTTATGTTTGGATGCAAAACTAGGACCTTGGTTGTGACCTCAATATAGGACTGGATCGGTGCCTATTTCAGGGCTCGGAGTCAATAGAAATACACATGTGAATGTACACATAAACTTATATTAATGACTGAGTTTCAGGGGGATTGTTTAATATTTGCCTCACAGATATTTCCCAAAACTGAGTGTTTGGTTACCTCTACTTAGAAGATCCTCACTGTAATATATTCTTCTTACTACTTAACCTAGAACATTTAATCTACTCCTTGAGCAGAAGTAATAGACCAAGCATTAAATATATCAAGTCCATATTCAAGAATCTTAGACACCCCTTAGCTGTTTAGATTCAAAAGAAGAATACATTCAATTTGGAGACAAGTAACAGAACACATGCAATGAAGCATTACTCATTTAAATCAACATGAAACCAATAGATTTATGCATTAAACATACAACATGAGATTCATAAACTCACAAAAACATCCAAAACATGGCCACCAATGGAGTTGTATCTTATCATAACACCCAGAAGTTGTCCAGTTTTCAACAACCCCACTGAGTAACACAGTTTGGCTTTTTATACCAAGACTGTGTACTCAGCAAAATTAATTACATGACAAGGTAAAAAAATTACCAGATACAATGCATGAGAAATGGTGCTCAGAAATATTCAATGTTGTGGAGAGACAAAGAGGAATGAGCAGGTGGAATCGGGATTTGGGCCGCCGCTCTTGGATCTTCATCTTCAATCAGGTGATTGACCTGACCTTTCCGTCGTCCATCCTTTGCAAATCCACCATCAATGCTGACCAACCTGCGACCTTTGGAAATGTAGCTGTTGTTTGCCTCTGGAATTTTTCCCGCCCAAACGCGGCCGCAGATACACAAAAAACCATCGCTACTACAAACTTGAAAGATAGCTGTCGATTTTGATTCCATCATTGAGATTAATGGCTCCAAAAAATGTTGACCAAGTCGCCTGCTAACCAGATCATGCCACGTCAGCACCACACTCCTATCGCTGACCCTTCGCTCTTCTCAATTCGCCTTTTTCGTCCTTGTATATGCATGATACAAATGCATATACAATCGCCACTGTTCGCCTTTCAAAATCCCTGTATATGCAAAATGCATATACAGGCAATAGTTTAATATACAAGGCGGACCCTAGCCATTTATCCATCGGATTTGAAAAACTTTCAAATCCAGGCCTTGCATCTCCTTATGCTTGTTGTATTGCAATATACATACAAGGCGGACCCCATCCATTATGAAGCAGATTGGAAACTTATTCAGGTCCAAAATGTACATTTTTTCATTATATATCGGCTGTCGCATTGTACATGCAAAAACATATGCAAGCGCTCCATATACAAGCTGGACCTCAGACTTTATTCACTGCATTTGACTTTTCCTTTGCGTCTGGATTGTATGCTACTTCATTGTATATTGGGTTGTATATCACATATACAAACCCAACATATATGCAAATTGCGGATGTCAACACCTTATGAGCTACATTGCATTCTTCTTTCACATCGAGCGAATGCATATTTGTTTGTATGTTGAATATACAAACGTAGATATACAAACCTCCCTACATACAAACAGGGAATCTCTATATAATATGCGATATGCAATGTATCTTTTCCTTTGTATGTGCACCCGAATGTATATTGCATATACATTCCACCTTGTACATCCACGGGCCCCACCACATGCATCTCTGCCTCTGTACTATAGAAAATGTATATTTGTGCCTCCTTGTATATTTTGCTTTACATATAACCCAATATACAAAGTGGGAATATTCCCAGGAATCTGCAAAAGATCCCCCCTTTGTATATGCACACTTAGAGCCCGATATGCATTCAGAAATGTATCTAACTCATTTTTTCAAAGGGCGATGGAGATTTCACAAGCCTGATAATGTACATTTTACAATGGCGCATACAAAAACTTAACATTTTTCATGAGTGCGATAGGAAAAGGCGGTAAATCATTACATAGGGGCTGGTCAACCAATGAAAACCAAAACATGAGGATGAGATTTAATAACCAGGAACCCACCATAGAAGGGCACTAACAGAATAGACAAAACAACTCAAGACCCCACGACTCAGAAATTTTAGGGCTTGCAAGAGAAAACTTGCAAACATTCAAGATTAAAACCCCAAACATAAATGATTACCAACACATCTAATGATGTGTGGCTGATTGATTCTGGTGCCTCTTTTCACATGACCTTGTATCGAGGTTGGTTTACGAAGTATGAAGAGTTTGATGGTGGAAGAGTGTACCTTGGTGATGACTCTCATCTGAAGATTGTTGGCCATGGAAGCGTCTCAATCTGATTCCCTAATGGATGAGTGAAGAGGATCTCTAGGGTTATGCACATCCCAGGCTTGGCACAAAACCTACTTTATGTAAGTAAATTGAATGATGCAGGTGTGTAGATTGTCTTCTCTAGCGGAGGATACAAGATGACTAGAGGTGCTATGATGCTTGCGAAGGGTACTCAAAGAGGTACTCTATTTCAGATGGATGCATGCACTACATAGTGCAATAGTGCTTTTGTTTTGAAGAAAAGAGCTTCAGTCACTTCATCTTCACTATTGGAACCAATGGAAAAAAGATGTATTGCTTCAACTTTTGATGGTAGTGCATTTTGGGTACCCAAGGGTGCTCATGCCATGGAAATGAAACTTCTGGTTGAGAAGACAATGTTATGGCATAAGAGACTTGGTCATATTGGTGAGAAGGGTCTTAGAGCTCTGGAAAAAAAACCTCGTCGAGGGGTTAAATGATTGTAATCTTGAGTTTGACTTTTACGAACATTGTATATATGGAAAACAAAATTATGTTCAGTTTTACTCGAGTTCTCATAAGTCTTTTGGTGTGTTGGATCTTATTCATTCTGATGTGTTTGGTCCTATGAATGTTCCTTTGATCTCTAAATCTATATATTTTGTTTCATTCATTGATGACTATAGTAGAAGGACATGGGTTTATTTTCTCAGAAGCAAAGTTGAAGTCTTTAGTCTGTTCAAAGAGTTTAAAGATTTTGTTAAGAATCAGACTAGTAAAAATATTAAGTGTTTGAGAACTGATAACGGTGGTGAGTTTTGTTCCATAGAGTTCGATAAGTTCTGTAGAGAACATGGGATTGATAGACATAAGACAACTCCATATACCCCTCAGCAAAATGGAGTTGCAAAGAGGATGGACATGACATTGATGGAGAGAGCTAGGAGTATGCTTAGTGATGCTAGCCTTGAACAGAAGTTTTGGGCTGAAGCTGTAGCCACTTCTTGCTACCTAGTAAACAGGTCTCCTACATCAACTCTTGTTGATAAGACACCCATGGAGGTGTGGTCTGGTAAGAAGCCTTCATTAATACATCTTTGTGTTTTTGGTTGTGAGGCATATGCTCATGTGCCTAGGGAGAAGAGTTCAAAATTGGAGAACAAGGATGTTAAGTGTATCTTCATTGGCTATGGTGTTGGTGTGAAAGGGTACAAGCTTTCATATCCTGTGGCTGAGAAAGTGTTGTATAGCAGAAGTGTTATTTTCAGAGAGCTAACATCTTCTCCTGTTGTTCTACAACTAGAAGAGAAAGAAAAGACCTTGTGAGACTTGATGATGAGGAGAGCTCTAGCAGCTCTGAAAGCTTAGAAGAAGAAGTAGAACCTCAACCTTAGCCTTTGAGGAGGTCTACACGAACAAGGAAGCAACCTGATAGGTTTGGTTATTCATTGCTAGATACTAGTTGTGTTTTTTCCTTGATTACTAACACTGATGAGACTAGAACTATGACATAGGCTATGGGCATGAAAGATGCAGGTTCCTGGAAGGAGGCCATGGAAGATGAGATGGCTTCTTTGGAGAAGAACAAAACTTGGGACTTGGTGCCTTTGCCTGAAGGACGAAAACTTGTTGGCTGTAAATGGGTGTTCAAGATGAAATTTGGTGTAGATGGTAGTGTTGAGAAGTACAAGGCTAGATTGGTTGTGAAGGGGTATTCACAAGTGGAGGGAATTGATTATGGTAAAATTTTATCTCCTGTTGCAAAGCTGACATCTATTTGGTTCCTGTTATCTCTTGTGGTAGCTTATGACTTAGAGGTGGAGCATATAGATGTGAAGACAACATTCCTTCATGGTGATTTGGAGGAAGAGATTTACATGTCATAGCCGGAGCATTACATATAAAAAGCTAAAGAAATTTTGGTTTACAAGTTAAAGAAGTCTTTGTATGGTTTGAAGCAATCTCCTAGGATGTGGTACCTAAAATTTGATGCCTTTGTGTTGTCTATTGAATTTTTGAGGTCAAAATTAGATCATTGTGTGTACTACAAATTTGATAATGATCACATTCTAATTATTGCATTGTATGTTGATGATATGATGTTAAGTGGGAACTGTAAGAATATGATTTCTAATTTGAAGTCTCAGTTGTCAGCATAGTTTGAGATCAAAAATTTAGGGGCAGCCAGGTACATTCTGGGAATGGAAATCAAAAGAGATAGAGCAAATAGAAAAATTTGGTTAAGCTAGAGTAAGTATGTGAAGACCATGTTGGAGAGATTCAGCATGGTAGATTGTAGACCATTATGTGTTCCTATTTCATTGGGGACAAAGTTATCTATCAATGATTGTCTAAAGTCTCCTTCTGAGATGGAGGATATAAGCAAAGTGCCTTACGCTAGTGTTGTTGGCAGTTTGATGTATACTATGGTCTGTACAAGACCAGACATTGCCCAAGTAGTGGGAGTCCTTAGTCAGTTTATGGCTAATCCTAGATGGGTATATTGGGATGCGGTGAAGAGAGTGTTTAGATATTTGCGGTGTACTTATGAGTATTCCCTATGTTATCATGGTCATCCTATAGGATCTCTGCATTCTGTGAGTATTTAAGGATTTGTGGATTCTGATTGGGCGGGTGACATTGACAACAGGGGATCCACCAGTGCTTATGTGTTTACTATGTTCAGTGGTGCAATTAGTTGGATGAGTAAGCGAAAACCTATGGTCGCTTTGTCCACGACAGAAGCAGAGTATATGGAAGCTACTCATGCTTGTAAGGAAGCCATTTGGCTTAAGAGATTGTGTTCAAATATTGATGTTGATGCAAGACAGATTACTATCTATTGTAACAGTTAGAGTGCGATTTGCTTAGTAAAGAATCTAGCTTTCCATCCCAGAACAAAGCATATGGATGTTCGGTTTCATTTTGTGTGAGACATGGTGGAGGATGGGAAGGTGACATTGGAGAAGATAGATACTTTGAAGAATGTTGTGGATGCATTGACAAAACCAGTGGGCACTGATAAGTTCAGATGGTGTTCGGAGTCTATGGGCCTCTCAGCCTATAGCAGTTAAAATCCTAGTTTTTCTATTGGCTCTTACGAGGTGTTTGACAAGTGGGAGAATGTTGGGAATTAAGGTGTCTCAACGTTGGTAATTCCTAGAATTGGTTATTTGATTATTTATTTATTTATTTGCCTGTGTTGTAATTTATGTTGCACATCCTATTTTTTCATTTAGTGTGAAGTGGCATAGTGTGTTGTCATTCCACTTGAAATGTGACTAGGATGGTCAACTCATCCCATGTGGATATAGGCATCCCATATTGTGGTAGAGGTTTTTTGCCATGTGTTGGCATCTTGTGTAGTGTGTAAGGAGTTATGACCCGTAAGTTTTATGACAGATTCCTATGACAAATTCTATGATGCGTAAGAGTCAAGAATAGAAGGTTCTATGACAGGTGAAGACATGTGTCGAAGAGCATCTTTGAGGAAGGCATCTTTGGGTACCCAAGGTGGGTTATGACATGTTGTAAGAGGAATATGCTATTTTTAGTTAGTTTATGATAGATTCTCTTACAATTGTAAGTGTTGTCATGTATGACAGATTCTTTGACAACTATAAGGTGTGTAAAAGCATCTGTCATAGCCCATTCTTGGATGGAGCATCCCACATTGAGAAGGTATGTTATGACAAGTGTAAAACCATGTTGTAATGTAGGACAAGTGTCCCTAGGCATGGGTTTTGGGTCATGAGGCCAAGTTGGATGCCCACCTCTAGAAGCTTCCTATTTTATCTTGTAAACTCTATAAAAATAGGTGCTTGGATGGGAGATGCATAGTTTTGATTGACAGGTACTGTTATGCTGCCAGAATATCTCTAGATATGAGTGTCGAAGACTCCTAAAAGAGAATTGTCTCTGAAACTATATTGTAATCTGTTATTGTTTACTATAATACATTTGAGCTATGTTTTGGAGTGTGGGGTTTTTCTCCCGAAAGGGTTTTCCCCATGGTATATCTTCTCTCTCTCTCTCTACATTATGTATGAGTGTGTATGTTGCTGAAATCTCTGTGTTATTGTTTGAACATCACTGTAACTGTAAAGGTTTAAAAAAATTTGCATACTTCTTCCCTCATTAGATTGGTGTAGGAAGTGTATTCTACATACCTTGCTTCCTTTCATCCTTGATGTATTGGAAAAGAAATCATGGACTTAGTAGAATTATATTGATTCATTTTATTCATTCAATTCTTGTTCCATGAGGAACCTTATGACACCAATTTGAATAATGAATTTTCTCTTTCTTGAAAAACATAAATGCTTATGAATGATTTGTATCATTGACACAATTATAAATGTTTGTAATGAGTTGTTATAATCTAGAGAAAACCTCAATTAATTGTGTGATGTCTCCTCTAAGAGACCTAAAATCATTCTTTAGAATGTGTTCTTAGGGGAAACAATGGTAACTTAAAATGCTCTCTAAGTACAATCTTGCATAATAGAAGTGTGCTCTATACTTGTTAATTTACACAAATCTACTTCACTCAACCATGTAAATAACTTGTATAGACTTGTAAACATCAAAACAAAGATAGTCCTCTTGCATAGAATTGGATGCTTTGGGAAGTCAATTTCAATGTTAGTCTTCAACAAGTTATGTAGGTTTTAAGATTTTTTTGCTTGAAATTATACATTTCGCATTTATTGAGTGATTGTGTGTGCCAATTTTATATGCATACAAGGTATACTTTAGGTTATCAAATGGCTTATTGGTAGATTCTTTACCAAATTGATATTTGCCTTGTGGGGGTATTATTTAGAAAGGATATGAGATTGATGATGCAGGCAATGATTGCTATTGGATCAATGAGATATTCAAACTTGCTTTGCTCTTATAAGTTGATATTTTATGATAAATATGGATAATTAATTGAATATTCTTTCTATTTTGTCACATGACAGGTAAATAGTATCAGCCATAAGATATAAATAATATGGAGGGCACAAACAAGATGGCAGGTACGAAATTTTGTAGTAGCACAATGTATCTTCATACGTGTAGATATAGGCCACAAAATTGAAAAAAATCATTTAAAAGTGGCATACTTGTTTCTTTGAAAGCATAAGATTCATAAATATGTATTGATCAATTTAAATTTATTTTTTATTTTTTAATATGACATCTTAAAATAATTGCACACTTTCTTCTCTTATATAGATAACCAACAAGGATGGTGCCTTGGGGAGTGGGAACACAAGGCTTATTTTTGGATACGAGTCCATTATTTTCCTTGATTTTTTGTCTCTACATTCAAACAATCCACTCAGGGTATATTTTATTGCTAAAATCTTGTGTTTCTTCTTGATTTGTTCAGTTAAGTGTCATTACAAATCACAATAGTATTTAAACATTTTATTTGATTTTTCTTTTTTATAGGACATAAATGCAACACTACACTTTGAGGAGGCTATGAATCTAGATTTGGTGTTGATATTGTTGATTCCAAGTCCTTTCAACCATTGCATGACACTTTGTCTAATAATGTCATTGCTTTATAATATACGTAATGAATTTTTTAACAATTTCATTTTTGTCATTACTGACATTTATTTTTCTATTATGTAGGTTGGACCCTCTAATGCAATCTAGGAGGGCCCATCGCATGTTGAGGGGGTTGACCAAGTGAACAATGTAAGTAGTGTTTCCTTTTAAAAGTGATTAAATTTTTATAGTTTATTATGTATGAACTTGACATGAATGGTTAATACTAATTTCACATTTGCACATAGTTTGTTGGTAAGTAGATGTCATCATCCATATAGATAAGAAGCTACTCTACTAATATTTTCTCCACCCTTGTGTGAGTCTCTTAGAAGAGGGGGTAAGCCAACCATAAAGAGGGATATGGAGCAACAGATTGTAGAGTACCTCTTGAAGAACCAAAGCATGCTTTGAAGGATTTTCCTCCAATACAAATGCATGGCCAAGGAGGGGATAACTTCAAATTTTCCTTGAGCAAAGAGGTCCTCGACGATATTTTGATTACCTTGTCTACTTATGACAATACTTGTAGAACATGGAGTTCTAGAGGACAGATGCCACTTGTAATTAAGAGGAAGGAGGACATTTGTTAAATGCATGGAGGGTGGTGAGGTAAGACCATTTATTGTTGTCAATGTTGTAAAAGAAGTAGTTGATTTGTTTATGTTCATTATAGTGTACGAATTATGACATAAAATATGTTGAACATGACACAGATAATAACATTCCCTTCTCCTAGTGGATAAATAAGAAAATGAACAATGCAAGGAATGAGGCCATTACTTTGAGCTAGATTCTAGTGATCCCCAACTAAAGCATCAAGTATACATCGCATCCACTTTCATATTTTGGCTAGTAGTGTATAGTGCATTGATACATTTCAATGTTTGTAGTATATAGACTATATGTTTATATAATTAACATTTATAATGCTCATGTAAATATATTTATCTTTTTTTACAAAAGTGCATAAATTTCAATGACAAAGGCTAAGAGAATGTCATAATAGACTCATCTACACCCATTGCTAAGGTAAAAATTTATTTCTTATCATGACAATTTGCTTGCACACATTTATGGTGTATTGAATTTTTTCATGTTTGGTTTCAAATTAGAGATGTACACAGTCATCAATGCTTGTGAAATCTGCTAGTTCTCCTCTGTCACCCATACTCAAGCATAGATTGAACATAATTGACTTTTGTCTCTATTTTCCAAAGGTAGGTTTCATGGGGGACAGACACATTATTATGGTACAAGAAACACTATAGATATGAGTGACATCTAATTCCTCATGGAGAGGTTGTTGTTAGGCTCATGAGGATATTATATCCAAGTGCCTTACCTCCTTTCTATCCTCAAGCATTACAATGAGGGTGGGAAATTTTTTGTGGATGAGAGATGATATTTAATATGAGGGCTACAACATATTTTGTTCCTCACCATCTACACCTTCTGAGGCAAGCATCTCATTTGATAAACCTTAAATATTTGCTAAGTATCATGTTTAGAAATTATAATGTTGTACAAATTGTTAACAATTTATTTTGAAGTGTAGGATATTAATGACATGGTAAGGATGAGTTTGGTACATGGACATGGTGGGAGTGTTATTTCCATCCATGTTGCAATGAGGAAGTTTTATTTTTAGAAGTTAGTTGTAGCATTCATATTCAACCATCTAGTATATTATTGTAATTTTAATGAGAATAATGTTTCCCAAAACATAACAAGTCATTGTATTAGATGTAAAAATATTATATGATGTTATACTAATTATTTGTTTTAGAATGAAAATGTGTCCTAGTCATCTTGATTTTGCATTATCTATTTTATAATGAATATGTGTTTTGATGTTATATTGATTAAATAAAAAGGGATGAATCAATAATTGTTATTCTTCATATAAATTCAATAGAGAAATAGGTTTATCTAAAATCTCTCCTTGCATGTGATATATTGTTCATACAATTTTAATTATTTTTAAGGAAAAATATCCCTAAATACAATCATATGGCCATCACGTTTAGGGCCTACATACTACAATCATATTTAGTCTTTGCTCAATTTAGTCAATTATAACCACATTTTCATGATGGGTGTCTTCTCCAATAACATCATTGTTTATGTTAATGGGAATCTACACATCCTTTCTAGTGATTTTTTGATGTGGTGGATATTATTATTATGATTTTTGGACATGGAAATATGCACATCATTTCTATTATTATTCAACTCTTCCTAGGCATGCTTATGCTCCTATTCGGTTTGGCTAATTATCATTTATGAGTGATTACAAAATTGTGGGTTTGTTCCTATATATAGACATTGCATACTCTTAGCTCTATTCAAACATAAAAAGTGCCTTCCATTTTTATTCTAAGTAGCTAGCTATTTGTGACTTTCATTTCTGATTCCAAACATGTGGTTCTTCTACATCCATGTCTTACAAATATTTTATTTCATCATATCTTAGATGCATACATTTCTTTTAGAGTTTATAATATTAGGGTTTTCAAATAGAAATATCATTACACTAACCTCTCTACTTAGACTATGAACCATCATATGGCCCATTTCTCCCTAATCCATAAACTGGGTACTAAAAATCATTTTTGAGAAATTAAGAATGATGTATTAGATAACATGTGAAGGGTTTTAGTTGATCAATTCTAAGATAGTTGTATTATGAGTAGTGATAGGTATTTGAGATAACAATGAACATCATTATGGGGCTATAAGACATGTCAAGGTTAATTCCTTGACTATCATTGGATTAGGTCATTAATTGATGTAGGAGCATCCCATGGTGTAAGAGCAATCTTGCATCACTCAAAAATATTTTCTTTTACTTTGTTTGTTTGTAAGTTTTGCATTTGCATTCCAATCATAACCAGTCACTACAGATCCTATCATATTTTACGATAGTTGCACATCTCACTTTGTGGCTAAGAATATATGTTTTACACTAAGCCCACAATGTTACATTTAATTTTGAGGATGTTCTAATCACCACAAGTTGTTATCCACTTTTACGTTCATTATTGAACATAACAAGAAAGCACCCAATTTTACTGTTCATAGTTTGTGACAACTTTCCAAAGTGTGCAGAAACAAAGGAACACATTGTAAGATACCGTTGATAGGTGTTTTGACACACTTCTCAACTCGGATGAAATACTAACTATCCCACTTCTCTTAAAAGAAATTGGTTTTCTAGACAAAGATCAATTACCCCAAGGTTTTATAACCAAGTCTTGGTCATACAGGATAACTTAGTAGTTGATATATTATTATTTCAATCAAGGGGGATTGCAAAACTTGTTACTTTGCTATAAATTACAATGCTTATAGATTTAGAAATTTTTATGCAAATCTAGTCCTAAACAATCATTTCTCTTTGGATGATTTGAACTTGAAGTTTTACCAATATAAAATGCACTTACAATTATTAGATACTCAATTTTATTGTTTTGTAAGCTTCAGTTCATAAACTAAATTTTGATTTAACTAATTTTTATAAAAAATGCAAAAGTTAAAGGGAGGAGAGAGATAAGGGTAAGAAAACCTAAATTTGAGTCTCCATTTCCATACTACACCAAATGAATAGACAAATTTATAAAGTAAACCAATCCTTGCTTTTCTAGACATTTCACAACTTCACATAGGATGGTGGAATATTCAATGGAATCAACTAGTCATGAAAATTATTCTCATTGAACATCCAATTACTGGCACAGATCAATGAAGCATTTCCATAAATGATAAAAGAGAAAAGTGTTTAGGTTGATCATGCAGAGTAATTCATAATTAGTAAAATATAAGTTATTGAAAACACATAGGTCTTTCAAATATTCATATAGTTGCATGCATGGAATAATGAAAAAATATTTAGAACTTGAAAACCATGTGGTAATATCACTCCAAATGGGAGAAACTAAATGTCTTTATATTTGTGTTCATAAAATTCCACTAATATCAATAGTTCTCAACCCTCTTTACATGAAACAAACTACCTATTTATAGATTTGGTAGGATCCTTAGTACAATTTTCAATGGTCAGGATTTGATTAGATCCAATGGTTACAATTTGAATTGGTAACAATAACCCCAACGTCTATGTTCAACAACCTCTAGATTTGACACATGATTTTAGCACCACAAATTCCAAGACATTTTGTGTTTTCTTAGAACACTTTTACAAAAGATTCTATAATATAACCAAAATTAAAATAACTAAACCCATAGGAAAACTTGCATTTAACCTAGGGAATAGAAGTCCTTTGGCAAATTCACCCAATAAAAAAATAATTATTATTATCAAATTTTAAACTCTAGCTTCATTTGGGTTCCTCTTCATCAGAAGCATCTTCGACAATACTGTAACAAGCTCCCTTCTCTTATACTCCATGAATTCTATGAGGACTTGATTGATAGCTTCCATGTTTGGTCCATCCACAAAGCTAAATATGAAGTGGTGGGTATCATAGGCTGAGGAGACTTTGTAGAACAGAGAGCACCACTTGGATACACCTTTCTAAAATTCATTGAATATAGATTTCAGTGACATTAACTTGTCAAAAGAAGTGGGATTGAAGGATATAGGATATTGCAAACCCTAGAATATGACATCTCAAGTGCTTCTTCAGATTGACAACATCATTGACTTCTTCCCCTTCTTTATAATAGTGGCTAGAAATATTATCAACTAATTCTTCTATGTCAATCAAGGTGTTAACAACATCACTATTGTCCTCATTCAACTTTGCCAAACTTCCTTCCAATAGCTCATATATCAATTCATTAATTTATATCTATAAATCCAACTGGTTGGTGTCTTCTTTCTCCAATACCCCTCCTTGACCAAAGTCTTGAATTTCATCTTTGACATCATATCAATCCAAGAAAGATTTTGGGTGTGTGTAGCCAATTATTCCTAGTAGTCTTCTATCAACACCTTTATTTTCTCACTAGGTAGCTTAAAATTTTCATGAGTGATCATAGCTTAATCAATAACCTTACAATCATAATTATATAGTTAATCCACCCATTTCTTAGTTGATGAGGCAACGTGCTTCATTTTTCCAGAGTAGCAACTTCTTGTAGAGATATGGCTACCAGAGGTACAAGGTATCTAGCCATAGCTTGCAATTGACCAACTAATTGCTTGATGTATTTCGTTAGTTCTACAACTTATTCCTTTAGTTCATGCTTGGTCTTTTGGTCTTTGTCCATGTGGGAGACTATGGTGGATACTATTGTGTACATGCCTTGAATGTCTTCCTCTCTCATCTACTTACCCAAGTTGACCTTTATTATTTGATAGTCATTAGGCAACATGTCCCTATCATCCTTGTCAACAATTGGGGTAGTAATTTTTTCAATCTTTGAACTAGAGGCATCCAAGATGATGTCAAATAGTGTCCTTGGCTTCATGTTTAGTATGGGAGTGTCCCACATAGCCACAATAATAGAGAAATCTTTGGTTATTGGCTTAATGATCTTTTTCTTTTGGATATTAATATCCAACCAAGTAGGAACCAAAGAGGAAGTTGTGTCACTTTGTGGAGGTGCTTGTAAAGTAGGTTCCTATTGTTGAGAGGATGGAGGAGTTTGAGTTTCAAGATTTTCTACCTTATCTAGCTATTTCTCCACATCATCCATGAGTTTATCAGCTTCTACCATGGAGATTATTGTTACATCTTCCTCAATCCTCTTTTTCTCTACTTCATCTTTATGTGTTTTTCTTGACTCTCAACCTCATCTTCCTTATGCTTTCCCTGTTCTTCCACGTGAGAAATTTTCTCTTCTATCTGATGGGATACTTAATCATGATGGATAAGGAAGGTGGAAAATTTGGTGGTGAGGTAGAATGAGATGAATGGGTAGAGGAAACTCTTTGCGGCACATTTTATTATACAACCTCTTTGTTTGGTGAGGAATGGAGAGTAGAGGGTTTATTAGAAGTAGAATGAATGGTAGGAGTAGGTTGATCTATAGGAGGAAGAATGGTTCCAAAATAATGGGAAGCCACACTATGTACAGGGTTTTGAATTTTAGGAGGAAGGATAGAAGTAAAAACATGGATTTATAGAGGAAAACCTAGTACCTGTGTGGAAGTTGGTTCTTTGTTTAGAAGCACCCGTGGGGACACAAAAGAAAAGGTTTCTTGAGAGTTTGTCCTAAACTTGGCTATAACCTTTAGTTTTCTATTTATAGGAGGCTCTTCATCTAACTCCTCTTCTTTCTCTGCAACCTTCCTCTTCTTGTATATTTTCTTTATAGGTTCCTTTTAATTTTGGGAGTCCTTTAGCCTTCTACTATGGGGGCTTTCCATCTTGTCCTCTCTTGGTCTTGGTTTTCTTAGAAGGTTCCCCAATTGTTAAGTTTAACTCTTGCAACTTCTAACTAATAGGTCTTCCTTTTCAACGATTTCTTGTTGAAGTTAATAACTTGTTTAGAGATCTCCTCCAAGGATGTTCCCTCTTATTTTGACCAATCAACATGAGGGGTGGGAATTTGGAATATCCCCTTTGATTATACATGTCCATTAATACCTTACCATCATCTGACACCAACTCTGGAACTTGTGCAACTCTAAAAGCTCTCATTTGGTAGGCAACAAGTTTGGAGAATCTCCTTTGTTGAACCTCATGCTTATCACTGCAATCAAACTAGTAATCCTTAAGATGAGGCACATGCTTCATGTGGAAACCCACATTTTTTTCATTTTTCCTTTTGGATCAAAGGGTAGCCTCTTATCATGTAGGTGAAAGTTATAGTTTTAAATTTTTGTATCAGATTCCTTTGCATTTTATGAGGTAGCACAAGCATAGGCTCCTATTATGATTGAAAATTTTATTCTAGACCTATGCTTCTCTTCTAAGTTATTATGGGATTCACATAATTGCCTAGTTATCTCCAAGAGGGTGATTTTGTCACTAACATATTTAGGTAGCTTGTAGGCTTCTCCAATGAATCCTCCCACTCTGATGTATGTAAACTTTGGGAATTGAATGAACTAATTACCCTAGTCTACTATAGCTTTCATGGACTCTAGGGATAACTGTTTCTTCAAATCCCTTTCCATTGTTTTGATTAGAAAGAATAGGAATGAATCATTTACTCTTTTGAAATGTTTTTGGATTTATTTTAGGTCAACTAGGGATAATATTCATAGACCTTGACTTGCCCTAGTACCATGCCAATTGTGCCAACCTTTGTTAACCCATGGAACACAAACATTTTTACCATTTAATAGACTAGATATGAGGTCTTGTAGAACCTCCTACTTTCTTGTACCTTGGTCAACTACTCAGGGATGTTGTCATCGATAAGAGTTTCCTAGTCAATCATTTCTTCATTCTTCATGATGATGGATATAAATCTAAACATCCATGGAGCATAGGTGGAAGTGATTGGTAATCCCATTATCCTATTCAAAAATGTGATCATGTCTCTCATTTCCATCTAAAACTCACTTCTCATGATTTTATTGGGGAGCTTGGAGATAGTGGACCTAGGTTTAGCCAAACAATGTTTTTTCAATGCCTTCAAGCATGAATCTCGGCCCTCATTGAAAAAGTTTAAACCATCATTCAATTTGATATGGACAACCTAAGTGTACCGAGGGATTTGAAAAGTTTTAGTTATGGATTTAGGGGTTGTATTTATTCACACTCTTCCTTTTGGGCTTGTAATCTTTCTTTCCCTAGTATCATAGTACTTTGCACAAGTTATTCCTAGCTCTAGGGATTGGACTAAGGTAGGGAAGCCAATTGACTGAGAAATACCATTTGTAACAATACATGTTACTCTATTAGTAGGAGCATCTCCATACATTATTTGTTTAAAATCCTTTAGGTCAATGCCATAGAATTTTTAGTGGCTATATGTTGCTAATTGGCTATTTTTGAAATTTCTATCCCCCAGATTTGGTTATTTTTAGGTTGTTTAGAAGTGTCCAATATTCTCATATTTGATAGGTTTTCCCTATTCATTAAGATACATAAATATCAAGTTATTTCATATAAAAATTTGTTCCCTAATCTCTCAATTTAGTAGGAGCTAATTTTTTATTTTCTATACTCACTCCATTTCAACATATTCATTTAAAATTTATATAATGATAGAAAATTTGCACATTGAATCACCATACTAGTTATATATTAATAGAGAAATTTAGTCATTGGATTGAAAAAGAATTGGTAAAAGAAAAAAATATTGCTATCCACTCTACAATTTCATTTCCAATATGAAAAAATCGCCTAGGATATTATGATTCTTTGTAGTGGACTCACCAAGGTTTTTATAGAATTTTCAAGAGATTGTTTCTTAAAATATATCCTAGTCAATGTGACCCAAGTCCATGTTTGTCACTTCATCAAGAGTTGAATTTAGTTCAGAGGGAGGAGTAACTCCTTGTAATTTGTACTTCATTACTCTATCTTGGGAAGTCATGTGTTCAACCTGCAAAATTTGAACAATGTATAAGCACAAAGGATTAGAAAGAAAAAATCCTTAATTTTGAAGTATTATCATGTTGTATGCCTTATGTGGATTTGTAGGGTTTATTGAGACATTAGGACATTGGGATATTAGAATAAAGAGCAAGGTGGAAGATGTCCACCAAATTCTCAGAATCTAACATCCTTGAAAATAATAGTTGACTTATTTAACTAAAGAATGTGGGGTTCATTAGGAATTTAGACTCAAAGTTGGAAGTTTGAAAGAACATACTAACCCCATAACTTTAAAACTAACCTACAAACTAAAGAACATGGGTTTATTGGGACATAAAGATTTTAGATTGAAAGTTGGAAGTTCAAAAGTCTATAGAAAACTCACATTCTTGTAAACTTGTCTCTATGTGAACATATAACTAGGTGACAGATTTTGATGGGACATTGACACTCTTTTTATTTCATGCAAGGATGAGGAGATCATCGAGACATTAGGATTTCAAACTAAAATAGTCATGCAATCACATATACTTTCTTTTGATGAGTCTTGAAATTGTCATAGTTTCCTTGTTTAAGTTTTATATTTATCAAAGATATTTCCTTTGACATTGTCAGACTTTATGTTCACCTTTAAGTTTGAAAGAACTTGAGAATGGTATATGATATGTTAATAAATGATTGTGTGTGTTAATGATTGTTTTCAAAATACAATAGCAATTTATGTTAGTTATGGTAGTTTATGATGTGAAAATACTGTAGGATGAAACTAACCTTTATGCAACAAGGAAGCAATCACTCGTAGCAGAGGTCGTCTATGAACCCGCAACCAAAGGAGCAATCACCTATAGCTAAGAAAACCAACACCTATAGCTGAAGGAGAAAGTACCCAGATCTAAAGGAGTTGGTTTAGCCATAAACCATTCCACTCACCAATGGTTTTCATCAACAACAGTAAAGACATCCGTGAAAAATAAGAAGGATTTATAGCATCAGTAGGTCATGGTTAATAGTTACATGATTATGCTTTGGTTAGTGTGTTCCTATCTACTTCTATCTTTACGATGGATAGGCAAAGTCATAGTAGGATTGTGCTATTCAAATAATCTTTGTATAAATTAGTTTCCTACTTCTGTTTTGATTAGAATAGGAATAAGTTATCTTCCTATGTTTGTGGGAAGAGTTGACATGTGTGGTTAGAGGTTGTTTAGAGTCCAAATTAATTAGGGGATTTAGATGATGTCTATATATATGATAGATTCTGTATGTGACAGAGATCTAGAGGAATTGTTGTTATCAACATTTGTATTACTTTTTAGAAATCAATAAAGTTAATTAGATTCAGTCAATGCATGGATTATCTAGTTAAGATTTGATTTGGATTCTGTGGGGTTATAGTCACCCACACAAGGGTCACTTGAGGTAACTGTAATTCTCTATTAATTTAGGTTGTCAATGGTTTATCAATTGTCATGACTTGTTAAATTAGATTGTTATTAATTGTGATCACTGATTTGATTTAGATTGTTATCAATTATAACCATTTGTTCATAACAAGAACCTTGCATAGTTGAAATAACATTTACTTATAACCTAATAGAATTACCTGTAGCTTCTACCCATAGCAATCAATATTGATTAAATCTCATAATATAGAATTCCTTTTCAGTCAAGCTTTCTATGCACAACCTCTAGGATAAGCTCAAAAATCCTCAATTATACAGACAGTACAGGTGTCATCCAAGAAGAATATGATTCCTTGGTTTGACATAATTAAATGTAACACATTATAGCCATTAGATTTCTTGATAAAAGATCTATTGGTCCATTGAGTTGAATGCATGCCCCTTTTGCATCAATTATTGGTCAATAATGGAGTTAAACATTTTTGGCATCATTGTCGAGGATGGTGCTAAGGTTTAGAATTTCTAAGTTTTTAATTTGTTTATATCACTTTCTTAGTATGTAGGATTACATTTCTTTCAACAATTAGGACCATTAGACATTCAATCCAATTTCAAAATATCTACTAATATTGTGCAGAGAGGGAGCTATTAGCTCAAGCACCATTACATGCAGTGATAGAGAGACACCTTAGGGTGATTTCTTCCATCAAATAAGAGTCATGGAGAGATAAAAGAAGAGGAAGACAAAGTTGAAATATCCCTTACACCGAGCGACATCACAAACTTGGAAGATATCACCACTTGGCATCATGACATAATTACTGACGAAGCAGTAGAGAATCCTACTGAACTAGTTACATTTGCATTTCCTATCATAGACTAAGAATGAGAAATTGCTAAAGAATATACCCCCTTCAGCTCTAGCCAACTTCCATGGTTTGATCACTAAGGATCTTGATACATTCCTATTTGAATTTGATGTCCTTTGCAGGAGTAATGACTACACTACTGATGCATACAGCTTAGAATTCTTTTTGGTCACACTCAAGGATGTAACTTTGTGGTGCTTCATGGGACTGGGCAGAAATATAGTAGAAAATTGGGACACCATGAAAGAGAATTTTTTATAGAAATACTAGGACTATTGTCATGGAAGGGACATGAAGGGAGATGACATTTTTAGAATGTCACAAAAAGAAGATGAACCCCTCGAGGATTATGTTGAGAGGTGTTGGTACCCATTTTGGCCTGGAGTTTGATCTTGCATGTTGGAGGGTTTCTTCATCTAAACCCTAAGTCTTCTTATCCATTGGCAGGGGCTTGGCGTATCGGCGAACGTTCTTTTTGAGTGCTCCGATTGTGTCTTTGAACTTTCGGTTTGAACTTGAACCCTTTTCTTCAAGGTTCAACGGTTCAAGGTTCAATGGTTCAAAGTTTTATGATTTTGGTCTTATCGGAGTGAGCGGTATCATCGGTGAAGGATTTCTGAGTTGGGCCGACAGTGGATGTTTGGCCGATGAGATATCATCGGCGTATGTCTTGCCGAAGAGGGTGGGGTTGATGAAGTGCCATCGGTAAGACTATTGTGGTCGGCGAAGGAGTGTTCAGTTGCTCCGATAGTGTTGATCTCGCCGATGGTAGCGAGGAGTTTGGCCGCCGGGGAGTCGTCGGTGTGTGTCTGGCTGATGGGAATTTGGAGGGTGTCTATCGGCGTGAGTTGTATTGTCGGCCTAGTTGATGGAAGGTAGCCCGATGGTCTATCTCTGGCCGATGATGGGGAATGTATAGTTTGCATCGGCCAAACCTTTGAGATTGGTGAGAGTTTGCTTGGCTTGGCTGATGGTTTTTGTCTTGGCGACAGGCGTGTATGGAATGGTCATCGGTGAGACTTTGTTCATCGGTGGGGAAGCTTTTGGGTTGGCTGATAGACTATGTCTGGCTGACAGAGGATTGTGATGGCTTCATCGGTGTAACACATGAGGTCGGCCAGAGAATTTTTGGATGGCTCCGATGGAGGGAGTCACGCCGACGGAGGTGGGGTGTAGTTTGTGGTCATCAGCGAGACTGTTGAGATCGGCAGGAGATTTATAGGCTTGGCCGATGGCTTAGGTCTGGGCGATGGGCTTTGGGCGAAGGAGTGTGTGTCGAGCGTGGAAAAAGTGCTCGACACCTATTGAGCTTGCGGCCACACTCTTAAAGTGCTAAAGTGGTCTCATCATCATGCATGTGGGACTATTCTTCCTGCATATTTTAAACCTGCGATGAAGCACGTTTTGGCAGGAAATTCTTCTTTGAACGCTGTGATGGTTTTCTTGGTGGTTGCGGGTAGTTGAGCCATCAATGGCGACTATGCTGAGGCGTGGGTGAGTTGTTGAATAGTCATGTACCCAATTTTTGGCATGAGGACTTCCAGATGGCAGCACAGGGCTCGAGGCCACCCTTGTCTTCTCTCTTGTCTGTTGCAGCAATAAATTTTGAGTACCATTCCTTTGTGGGATCTGTATCTGACATTTTTTGATGTCCACCATGTAATTAATGCTAGGTACACTTTCTAGCCGATATAGGCAGACTGTGTTACCATTTTTGAGGTTGTTGAAAACTGGACATTTTGGCTCTGTAATAAGATACAACTGGTTTTGGTTGCTCTGTACAGGAGGTCTTGTGAGTTTATGTATCAATTGTTGTATGTCTCATGTATGAATCTATTGATTTCATGATTGGTTTTATATGAGTAATGCTATATTTGCATGTGTTATGTTAATTATGTCTCCAGTATTGCATGTGTCCTTTTGAATCTAGATATCTAAGGGGTGTCTGGTATTCTAGAATATAGAATTCCTATATTGAATGCTTGATCTTTCAACTTCTGCTCAAAGGGTAGATTAAAGTGTTTTCAAATTGAGTGTTGGGAAGGGTATACTGCAATAGGGATGCCATAAGTAGAGATAACTTAACACTCTGTATTGGGAGGTATCTGTAAGGCAGGTATCACACAAATCCCCTTGAAATCCAGTTTCATTGCATTCATGCTGATCATTCACAGGTGTATGTTTACCGACTCCAAGCCCTGGATAGGCACCAATCTAGCTCTATGTTGAGGTTATACACCAGGTCCAAGTTTGCATCCAAACATCAAATCAAATCATTTCATAACTTCAACCTGTTAGTTGTAGGAATAGGATTAGGAACCCCCTGCATACTCTCATACCCAACCAGACACATATGTCCAAGAATGTTGCCAACCTTGTGATCTATCATGCAGATCTTGGTCCACACATGAGAGTATTCTGCCTATTATTGTAAAGCTAAATCATTGTGTTATTGGTCTAGTCAAGGTTATATCATTAGTCATAGGGATACCCCCCTTGGTGCGGTAGAACCAGAAGTGAAGGGGAGGAGCTCACATAACCTCCTGTATTCAGTTGGCTGAATCTGCCTGTGCATTAGAACTGGCAAACCCTAATGCTGATTCAGAAGAAAAACCAACAAAATGGTGACTCCACTGGGGAGACAATGTCATATCCATGAAAGTTTGAGTCTACAAGATTGAAGAATTAGGCCTGGATGTGTTTGTTGCAGCAGAGAAAAAGGTTGTATATGTGACTCTGCTGGTGGATGGCCCAGAAAGAAAGAAATCAATTTGCAGCTTCAGCTTGTTTGAAGCTCATTCCTCTTCAAGGAGGTGGCGACTTTGCATCAAAGAACTTGATAAAAGAACAAAATCAGTCAGAGAAGAATTTGCAGCTCCTGCAACATATCCAGGTATTTCATATTGTTTGACAGACTCCCTATTTGGTGAGATAGCACTGGTTAAAAGGGAAACATTGGTGAAAGCAGAGCTTGCATGCTTCTATTAGAACTTACTCTATATTTCAAAGGGCATGCAATGTTGTTCAAAAGACTCATTTAAAGGACTTTAGGAAAGTCTGAAAAAATAGTCTAAATTTTGAGCGCCTAAAGTCATTGTTTGTAGAAAATCTGAGTAGAGAGGAGGGTTGCAAAAACATAAAGGATGTATTATCAGCCCATGCACCCTTGTGAGGTGTCAAGTGCAAAAATGTATAATAGTCAATCCCAACCATGTAATAAAAGAAGTTTCAACATAGATAGATATAAGCCCATAAATTTTAATGGCATTTGTGGCTATCCAAATGCTCTTCCACCTAAAATTAGAAAGTGTTTGCCTAAATTCAATGGTACAAAGGATGAATCAGCTGAGAGACACTTGCAGCAGTTTATAAATGTGATAGATGACTTTGAGATTGACCATGAGGACATGGTTATGAGATTATTTGTTCAATCTCTAGATGAAGATGCAAGGGACTGGTTTTCCTACCTTCTAGCCCACTTTGTCAGCTCTTGGCATGATTTTAAATCTGCATTTCTAGATCAATATGGTGAAAGAATTTTTGAATATGCAGTTATTAGTAATTTTATGTACATCCATATTGAAGAAGATGAGTTGATCCCAGCCTTTAACCTCAGATTTATGAGGGCATTGAATAGAATTTCAAAATGCATGAGACCTAATGATGCACTGTGCTTAGTTGTCTATTTGGGAGCTTTTGATAAGAAAATGAGTTATAGATTGAGAGACAAGGAGCCCACCACATTACATCAGGCACATCAGTTTGCAATTGATAGTGAAAACAATTGGAGGTATGGAATACAAAAGGGTTATTTTTCTAAAAAATTTTGTTGTCCTGCAGCCCCCAATGTTAATGAAGGTCTTAATTCAGGTATTGACAATGAATGTCAAAGTGCTCACACCCCTGTTGTCCCAATTTTTGCATCATTCCAAGTTGATGATGTTTCTGTTATAAAGGAGGATGTCCTGTTTTGCCCAGTAAATGAAGTTGAAAATAATAATTTTTCAAGTAATATTTGCATACCAGTCCTAAACAAAGAGCCTTCATGTTTAAATGATCCAATTGTGCAAAGTTGTGATCATGTGGATCAACAGTCAGTATCAGTTTCATCAGGAAGTATTAGAGGGCTAGAAAATGATGCAGATAGCTCAACTTCAGAATGCATTGAAGTAGCAAAAATCTTATATGTGGGGCAATCAGATGATAAAAATGATATCCATGACCAGTGCATAGATCAGGTTTGTTCTTCTTATGACTCTGGATCTGATAGTAGTGAAGAGGAATTGGAGTGTCATGAAGAAGAAGTAGAGGCCTTTGCAGTGAGTGTTAATCCCCTTTATGATGAGTCTACAGGTGCCTTTGATGCTGTGAATCTTGACTTTCAATGGTGTAGGATTAATCTTCTTTTTGAGGATGATGATGAATATAAAGAGACAATTGACCTAGGTGATACATCAGTTTGTGAGGGGGAGGCATATGAATCAGATATCTTCAGTTCTTGTGAAGATACTATGGATTTGCAAACTGTGAATAATGGATGTTCATCATCACCTAGTTTAGATATGTGCAACATTGGGTGTGTGGATCAGGATTTGTTTTCAATATCAGTAGATATTAGGGGTCTCATTTTTTCTGAGTATTTTAAGTTTTTGGATCAGCTGGATGAGTGCCTGATGGTGTGCAGTAGCCAGATAAATGATGAAGACTACCAAGAGCAGTATGATGTACCATCTGAAGAGTATAACATGCATATGTTGCTTAATGCTGAAGGTTTTTTTAGCATGGATGGTTGCATGTTTGATTTTGAAATACAGAGTGACAGAGGCAGTACTACAAGTGGCAAGTTGTCAAAAATGGTGGAATATCTAATTGAGCAGATGACCTTATGGGCAAACTATGCCAATCTTTTCAGTTGGGATTGGGATCTTTCAGTTTGGAATCAGGCATTTGGCAGGAAAAATTTTTGGTTCTTCCTTTTTGGCTACCCGGGGCCACCCAAGTGATGACTAAAATATAGTTTTTGTGTAGGTTGGTGCAATGATCGACTTTGTTGCCCAATAGATATGGCCCAATCTGCAAAACCAGAGATTCTAAGGTCCTCGCTGTAGTTTTGCACCTGCACGTCCCCAGACAGAGCCAGTGTTGGTACCCATTTTGGCCTGGAGTTTGATCTTGCATGTTGGAGGGTTTCTTCATCTAAACCCTAAGTCTTCTTGTCCATCGGTAGGGGCTTGGCGTATCGGTGAACGTTCTTTTTGAGTGCTCCAATTGTGTCTTTGAACTTTCGGTTTGAACTTGAACCCTTTTCTTCAAGGTTCAACGGTTCAAGGTTCAATGGTTCAAAGTTTTATGATTTTCGTCTTATCGGAGTGAGTGGTATCATCGGCGAAGGATTTCTGAGTTGGGCCGATAGTGGATGTTTGGCCGATGAGATATCATCAGCATATGTCTTGCCGAAGAGGGTGGGGTTGACGAAGTGCCATCGGTAAGACTATTGTGGTCGGCGAAGGAGTGTTCAGTTGCTCTGATAGTGTTGATCTCGCCGATGGGAGCGAGGAGTTTGGCCGTCGGGGAGTCGTCGGTGTGTGTCTGGCTGATGGGAATTTGGAGGGTGTCTATCAGCGTGAGTTGTATTGTCGGCCTAGTCGATGGAAGGTAGCCCGATGGTCTATCTCTAGCCGATGATGGGGAATGTATAGTTTGCATCGGCCAGACCTTTGAGATCGGTGAGAGTTTGCTTGGCTTGGCCGATGGTTTTTGTCTTGGCGACAGGCGTGTATGGAATGGTCATCGGTGAGACTTTGTTCATCGGTAGGGAAGCTTTTGGGTTGGCCGATAGACTATGTCTGGCTGACAGAGGATTGCGATGGCTTCATTGGTGTAACACACGAGGTCGGCCAGAGGATTTTTGGATGGCTCTGATGGAGGGAGTCATGCCGACGGAGGTGGGGTGTAGTTTGTGGTCATCGGCGAGACTGTTGAGATCGGCAGGAGATTTATAGGCTTGGCCGATGGCTTAGGTCTGGGCGATGGGCTTTGGGCGAAGGAGTGTGTGTCGAGCATGGCAAAAGTGCTTGACACCTATTGAGCTCGTGGCCATGCTTTTAAAGTGCTAAAGTGGTCTCAGCAGCATGCATGTGGGACTATTCTTCCTGCATATTTTAAACCTGCGGTGAAGCACATTTTGGCGGGAAATTCTTCTTTGAACGTTGTGATGGTTTTCTTGGTGGTTGCGGGTAGTTGAGCCATCAATGGTGACTGTGCTAAGGTGTGGGCAAGTTGTTGAATAGTCATGTACCCAATTTTTGGCATGAGGACTTCCAGATGGTAGTACAGGGCTCGAGGCCACCCTTGTCTACTCTCTTGTTTGTTGCAGCAATAAATTTTGAGCACCATTCCTTTGTGGGATTTGTATCTGACATTTTTTTATGTCCACCATGTAATTAATGCTAGGTACACTTTCTGGCTGATATAGGCAGACTGTGTTACCATTTTTGAGGTTGTTGAAAACTGGACATTTTGGCTCTGTAATAAGATACAACTAGTTTTGGTTGCTCTGTACAGGAGGTCTTGTGAGTTTATGTATCACTTGTTGTATGTCTCATGCATGAATCTACTGATTTCATGATTGGTTTTATATGAGTAATGCTATATTTGTATGTGTTATGTTAATTCTGTCTCCAGTATTGCATGTGTCCTTCTTTTGAATCTAGATATCTAAGGGGTGTCTGGTATTCTAGAATATAGAATTCCTATATTGAATGCTTAATCTTTCAACTTCTGCTCAAAGGGTAGATTAAAGTGTTTTCAGATTGAGTGTTGGGAAGGGTATACTGCAATAGGGATGCCATAAGTAGAGATAACTTAACACTCTGTATTGGGAGGTATCTGTAAGGCAGGTATCACACAAATCCCCTTGAAATCCAATTTCATTGCGTTCATGCTGATCATTCACAGGTGTATGTCTACCGACTCCAAGCCCTGGATAGGCACCAATCTAGCTCTGTGTTGAGGTTATACACCAGGTCCAGGTTTGCATCCAAACATCAAATCAAATCATTTCATAACTTCAACCTGTTAGTTGTAGGAATAGGATTAGGAACCCCCTACATACTCTCATACCCAACCAGACACATATGTCCAAGAATGTTGCCAACCTTGTGATCTATCATGCAGATCTTGGTCCACGCATGAGAGTATTCTGCCTGTTATTGTAAAGCTAAATCATTGTGTTATTGGTCTAGTCAAGGTTATATCATTAGTCATAGGGATACCCCCCTTGGTGCGGCAGAACCAGAAGTGAAGGGGAGGAGATCACGCAACCTCTTGTATTCAGTTGGCTAAATCTACCTGTGCATTAGAACTGGCAAACCCTAATGCTGATTCAGAAGAAAAAACCAACAAGAGGTTCCAATTCTACCTCAAAAAGTCACACCAAAACTGACTCTCTCTAGAGTCACTCAAATTAGTATTCTTATGAGGTGTAAATGAGGATTGTATGGATGCATTGAACCTAATTAGAGTAGGGGGCACATCTCAACTATCCTTTGATGAAATTTGTCAAATTTGTAGGAACTACTCATGCTCAACCATGAAGAAAACCAGAGGCTCTAGAGCTCTGACCTCCACAAAGACATCTACATGTGTCTCTCAGGTGGAGCTTAGTAATCTTTTGTTGAATATGATGAAAGACATCATTAGTCATCTAGAAACCCAGTTAGACACTCTACATGTGAAGAAGAAGCAAGAGGAGGTAGATGCAGCTTTGGCAGAATACTGTCCACATTGCTGGCAAAAGAAGGTCAATTGTAAATGCAAATGGATTGCTAGCATTTCTGAAGAGAAGCCTGGGAAACTTGATTTTTACACCTTGGAAGATGAGGAAGGTTAGGTATTTTACATCACATAATGCAAGCCCTGGCAAAAGAGACAAGGTATGCCCCAAAACCCTTTGTCTTATAATACTTCATTTCCAAGATCTAGTTCAAATATTCCTAATTGGTATAGCACACCCTAGAATAACATGCCAAATTGACCTTGGTCAAGCATACCACCATCCAACTAGACCCCACAATAGGAGATGTGGCCACAACAACCATATCAATCTCTAAATTACAATTAGTAGTGGCAATCATTAATCCCAAAACCCATGGTCACAACAATGGCAATGAAACCAACCATGGAAAAACTCAAATGTAAGCTACCTACAGCCACATCAAGCCTTACCATAGTAGCCAACCATTATGCCAAATCCAGTTTCACCTACCCCTGCACAACCAAGAGCAACTCAACTACCTGCTCAATCTGCACCAAATCCTAATAACAAGCCTATTTAATAGGCTTATACTAACAAACCTATCCAATACCTGACCTATGTGGTCGAGGTTAGTGATGTTCACTCACATTCAGGGAATATTCTTTCTGGACCAACCTCTCCACTTATTATAGAACTCTCTAATGAAGAACCATCCACCGATGTTAGTTCAACCAACTAAATACATAGAGTGAGCACCTTGAACAAGTTCAACCATAGATAGAAATTACAACTAGAGAACCATGATTACCAAAAAGATTGAACACACAAAAATCTCAACGTGAACCTAAATTTGACTTCCTTGGTTAGTTAAAGAATGTCTATGTCAAAATTCCCCTGATCCAAGCTATAAAAGATGTGCCAATCTACACCAAAACTATGAGGGAACTATGTCTTAAGAAACCTAGGAGAAAATGAAAGGACCCCCAGATTGTCCATGTCAGAGGACAACTTGCTAACATTATGTTGGGTAACTTAGTTGTCCCAAAATATGTAGACCTTGGCAGCCCTGTGGTAGATATGTACATCAATGGCACCCTCATTAAAAACACTCTGATCGATTTAGGTGCAACAATAAATGTTATGACCAAAGAAACAATGAAAATCAACTAATGGACTTAAGGCCTACACCAATAGTCTTACAATTGGAAGATAGGTCAATAGTTAAACCCAAAGGGATCATTGAAGATTTAGTCATTACACTTGACTCATGGGAATACCCTGTAGATTTCATGGTCCTACAGCCCAAGGCTAACCTAGGTGGATATCCACTCATCCTAGGATGACCATGGTTGGCAACAATAGATGCCTTCATAGGCTGCAGGTCTAGAAATATGATCATTTCCAATAGAAATGTTACCAAGAAATTGGTCCTCTATCCATCAACACAACCTTTTACCAATTTGGAATAGCCTATCTAGCTGGACACAGAGGATAATGGCCAATATTCTTTGCAGACACTCATGACCGTCAAACGTAGTCCATTGATAAATATTCAGGACAAGGATGAAGTTCTCAAGCTAATATTATACAACCCACTTATGGAATGGATCTGCATCAAGACCAATGTTTAGTATGCTTAACCTGCTTGTTGCATAACATTTTACCTACAATGAATATATCAGCTTATGATTCTACTGCCCATATGTTCCATCATTTACTTGCACATAGCTGTAGCCTCAATCTATCAAGTTTAGATGTGGCCTCTGTCATGACATCTACAACACCAATTGAAATATTACCTGGTAGAACACTAAATGTCAATAACTAGCTGACAACATCTCAACAATCTGAACTACTCACCATGTTATAGACTCATAAAACAACATTTTCCTAGGATTACCATGACATAAAAGGCATAGACCCTAATCTATGCATGTATAGAATATATATTAATGAAGGATGCAGACTAGTTAGGCAACCCAAATGAAGAATGAACCCTGCTATCTGAGACATAGTAAAAAATGAATTACAAAAACTTTTGGATGCAGGATTCATATACCCTATATCAGACAGCTAGTGGGTCTCCCCATTAGTCATAGTACCCAAGAAATGGGGAAAGTGGCATGTATGTGTTGATTACAGAGAATTGAATACAACCACTAAAAAAGATCATTTCCCTCTTCCTTTCATTGATCAGGTTTTGGATTCCTTGGCTAGGAAGAAATACTTTTCTTTCTTAGATGGGTTCAGTGGCTATAATTAGATTAAAATAGGCCCTGAAGATCAGGACAAGACAACCTTTACATGTCCTTGGGGTACCTATGCCTATTCAATCCTACCATTCAGACTATGTAATGCCCCAATAACCTTTCAAAGGGTTGTTTTGAGTATCTTTTCTATTTTTCTCACGATTGTATGGAAGTATATATGGATGCTTTCACCACCTATGGAGATTCCTATGAAGACGCATTAGAAAACCTTGAGAAAGCCATGCAAAGATGTTAGGATCACAATCTCTCTCCTAGTCATGAGAAGTGTTTCATGATGGTGGAGGAGGGGGTGATCCTTGGACATTATGTGTCAAAGAGAGGAACTCAGGTAGACCCCATTAAAATTGAAGTAATCTCAACTCTGCCTGTGCCACAAAAAAAGAAAGATGTAAGGAGCTTTCTTGGTCATGCAGGATATTACATGAGGTTTATTAAAGATTTCAATAAAATAGCAACACCCCTATTTGTCTTTCTTTCTAAAGATATTGAATTTGATTGGACACCTACTTGCCAAGAAGCCTTTGAGGCTCTTAAAAACTCTAACAATGACACCTATATTGAGAGGACCCAATTGGATAGTTCCTTTTGGCATTCATACTGATGCCTCTGACTTTGCCATTGGTGTTGTGTTAGGACAAAAATAAGGGAATTTGGAGTATGCCATCTACTATATAAGCAAAAATCTACAAGTTGTTGAACTTAATTACACTGTCATCGAAAAATAAATGTTAGATGTCATTTATGTCATTTATATGTTTAGACACTATATCACTGGTTATCAAGTTTTTGTTCATATTGACCATGCAACAATTAGATTCTAATGAACAAACTAGTGGCTAGTGGACTCCTTGTTAGATGGTTGTTGTTGTTGCAGGAATTCGACATCACTATTGTGGAAAAGCCTGGCAAGGCAAATGTAGTTGTTGATTTTCTCTCCAGGGTCACCATTAATGTAGAAGATCCATTTGTGGATGACTCTTTTCCTGATGAACATTTATTTGCATTAATAGTGCATACACCTTGGTATGCAAACATAGCCAATTATGTGGTAGCAGGAAAGACACCTCCACACCTTTCACCAAGATAAAGGCACCATCTAGTTGAATGCAACTTTCCTTACTCATGGGTGGCCAAATATCTCTTTTACATAGTACCTAACAATGTCATGCGTAGGTGTATCTATGAAGATGAAGTATATGATATCCTTAAAGCTTTCCATGATGAGCCTTGTGGAGGGCATTTTTCAGCCAAGAGAACAATGCTCAAGATCTTAAACAATGGATATTATTGGCCAATGCTACACAAGGATGCAGTATAGTACACAAGAAGATGTGATCGCTGTCAACAAATGGGCAGACCTACAAGAAGTGATGAGATACCCCTGCAACCACAATTGGTAATGGCACCCTTTGACAAATGGGGCATTGACTTTATTGGGCCCATAGATCCTCCTTCTAACAACAAGGAATACATACTGGTATGTACTGATTACCTGACCAAATGGGTTGAAGTTAAAGCTTTATAGTTTGCCAGAGACAAAAAAGTATCCACATCTTATATGAGGAATATTCACAAGGTATGGAGTGCTCAAAGAGATAGTCACTGATTAGGGACCATAGTTCACATTAGAGATGATTATTAATCTGATTAAGGAGTATGAAATCAAGCACAAGAAATCCAGTCCCTATCACCCACATTCAAATGGCCAGGTTGATGTCACCAATAGAGAAATTAAAGCAATATTGACAAAGACAGTAGCATTGCACAAAAAATATTAGGCAGCTAGATTACCTGAAGCAGTCTGGGCATAGAGAACAACATGGAAAACAACAACAAGGTTTACACCCTATGAACTGGTATATGGCAAGAAGGTCATCCTTCCTATCGATTTGAATTTAAAACACTGAGAATGATAGTGCCACTGGGAATGGATCTCTCTACAACTCAAAAAGATAGACTCCACTAGCTCAATGCTTTAGATGAGTTAAGAATGGAAGTAGTCCACCATACTGAAATTGTCCAAAAATAGATAGTAAAATGGCATGATCAGTACATTAAGACCAAAGAATTTAACACATGTGATTGGGCACTACAATATGACTCTAGATATAAGGACCATAAAGGTAAAATGCAAACAAGATGGTTGGGTCCTTATAAGATAAAAGAAGTTTACCCAAATGGTGCCATACAACTGACAACAATTGATCCAGTTAGATTTTCACTGATGGTAAATGGTCATTGCTTAAAACTCTACAAGAAACCATTAGATAAAGAGATCTTCCTACAACAACTCACACAAAAATTGGGACCAATGCCTCACCAAGATTCAACACAGGATTCAACATGTATTATATCGCATAAAGAAGCCACCAGTTCACATAGTGCCACATTAGTAGATGAGCCACAAGATGAACTGTTGTCATTCCATATAGGTCTGATTTCCTTTCCACCAATAAAACAATAAAAAACACAGAAAAAGATGGTCATATTGCAAGCACATGTAGCCACTACACCCTCAACCACTACCAGAGGGACCTGAACCAACTACATCCACAACCACTCTTGCAAGGACCTATCGCAACTACCTCTAACACTACTACTTGACAAACCTATAACAACTACACCCACAGCCACTACTTGAGGGACTTAAAGCACTTCTGTCGCAACCAATACCTAAGAGACCTGTATAGACTACCCCCGTAGCCACTACCTAAGGGACCTATACAGACTGCCCCTACAACCACTACTTGGGGGGACAAACTGTACATATACCTGCAACTACTCCCATCGGGACTAGTACCACCTCCACATCACTCACTTCACCTACCACCTGCTTTATCATTGCCTGCAGCCATTCTCGCATGACCTATGCCATCTGTACATGCAACCATACACTATTTCTCTGCTAACACCTCCTCAAGTAGCCAATCACATCCATGCATGCCACCACTCTTTCTTCTATATCTATACTCTTTCATGCCACATGTCTACATTCATGCACCTTTCCATTATTAAGGCTTGCTTCCATTCACATCAAGCCAATTCCAACCAAAGCACTTTTCAAGATCGTTCATTTCAGCCACCGTACCAACATCTTCACGCATGCCACCTTTCTTCTCCACACCACTGGTCATGGTATTTATTTCATGACTCCATTAATTTAACATAAATTCTATTTATTTTTTTGCAATTATGATTACACCCTCATTTAATATCTATTATTATCATTTCAAAAGTGTTTTTCAAACTGGCTTTCCATACTTCCTAGTTGACCTATCATTTATAGACAAATGAACCCTTTAGTTGGGGGGGATTAATCCTTGATTTCATATGTGACAAATGTGTCAATCCAATGAATGTACCATTTAACCCATGCTTGACCCTTTCTTTTCATAATTTATGACAATTGGTTAAGTTGCATGCACAAATGCTTATGCTCAACATTGGAAACTGGTAGAAGAAACAAGCAAAAGGGAAGCAACAGGTTGTAGGGTGATATCAGTGGTGACTAAAACTAGATAACAATGAAGGTAAAAAGGGAATTTTGAGAATCTCTAATCAAGAAGGTGTTGCATTATCATACAATGGGAGGAGAGCCAATTTAAAGAGAATCAACTAACCATAGGACATTATTAAATGATCAAGATTGCTTCCTATATTCCAGCAAGCCGGATGACTAGATTATTTTCTTAAATTGAACAAATATAATGAGACCATGACACAGTAGTTAGCGAGGACATTGAAGAATAATGAGGCAATAATTAGAGGATTGAGGGTAGATGCTTTAGAGGCAGCAATTGCAGAGATAACTGGGTTACCTGCAATTGGAGAAGAATTTCTAGTACGTGCTGATGCTATCATAGCTTGAAACAAGTTCATTCAACCTGGAGAGGAATTAGATTCCTCAGCTCAAGGTACTGAGCATCTTTATCTACCTTGGTTATGGGCTTTTGTTTTTGTATATATTATTAGATACTTGACTTTTGATGGGAGACAATCATTATTGTATACAATGCATTTTAAATTTCTCAGTCACCTCCACCATAATAGATTAGTAAATGTCCCAAATTATTTGTTTATTCTATTGAAGAGAATGCTTTCTGAGTACAAGAGGAAGGAAAACTAGTCCACTTTGTCCCATCATTGTTTAATAGTTTTACTGGTAAAAAGAAGTCTACATTCTCAATTTCTAGACCTCCCTTGGGAAAGTTTTCTTAGATACAACCATATAGATGATAGACCTGACGTCAGCCCTCATGGAAGACCTTTGAGGTCCATACCAGTTAGAAATAATAGGACACGAGAAGGAAATGAACCACCTAAGGAAGGAGAGGAAACACATGTGACCTCTTCCCAATAAATGGCCTCACTTACCCGCAAGCGTGATGAGCAATATGCTATGCATGAGCATGCAATCCCACATACTAATAACCCAGTGGTGGAACCTATAGTTTCCCCCATTTTTGCAAATATATCTTCACCTATACAAACACCATTTTCAAAGAATTCAACCTCTCTTAGCCGCAACCATGCAAAACATCATGAAATGCAGGATACACAACCTGCAATATCTACAGTTTCCAAGACCCTTGTTGTAAAGAACTCCTCTTCCACTTCTAAAACTGACAAGAAGAGGACACCTTCATCTTCCTCTAAGGCCAAAAAGAAGCAGAAAGAACCCCTGCAAACACCAAGGCATTCACATTGCATGAAGAGCAAGGGGGTCATAGGAGGTAAACTCCTAAACAGAAAGAGGGTGGTTTTTGTGGAAACTGATACAAATCCAGAAAGAGAAAATCTATTTGTTGACCAGGAATAGTTAAATAGGGCACAATTCATGTTTATGGAAACAGATACAGAGTTTGAGGAGGAAGATTTGTTTACAACCAAGAAACGGTTCAAACCTCCCATTGGTACAAAGGATCAAGAAATACTAGTTTCCTTTGCTAAGTCTTAAGAAGAATTATTGTTGGAAGCAAAAGGAAAAGATGTAGGAAGTTCTTAAAAAAATTGAGGAATTAGAGAGGCAACTACAAAGATATCAACACAAGGAACTTGGGTTGGACAAAAGAGTTAAGGAATTGGAGAGACAACTACAAAGTTATCAACAGAAGGAGACAAGACTGGACTAGCTGGCTCAAATGGCCATTATGGAAATAAAAAAGAAGCATTTAGAGCCTGATCAATAGAGTGTTCCACAGAAAGAAGCTACACAACCAACCCTGGTAACCTTTGGTTTGAGAATGTGGGAAAAGATGGAAGAAGTAGCTAAATTGTAGTATGAATGGGATGTGGAAAAGAAACAAATGAGACAGAATCATGAAAAGGAGATTGAGGAAAAGAATAAGGAGATAAAAAGACTAAAATTTAAAACTGACCAAATGGATGACATGACTGTGCAACTTATGAGGTGTAGGCCTCCTACAAGGGTTTATGCCCTATTTTTACAAGAACAATATCTAAGTTTTTAATTCAACCAATTGTATAGTGATCTCCCTATTTCTCTTTTTACACCCAAGATATTTTTGGTAGCATATCAATGATTTACTCGAGAATTTTAAAATCAGTTGTGTGAATTTTACTTACATGAGTTGTCTATTCCATATAATACTACTTGGAATCCCTTAATCTTTGTTGGGGATGTACAATTGAAGGATTTGGCATCATTCATATAGAATAAGCATCACAAGGGTATCTTATGGCAACAATATCATGAGAGGGAGAAATCAATTCCCCTCAAATAAGGGTAGAGGCCAAGGATCCTAATCAAGTAGTAGTGGAGTGGATTAAATTGATCCAAAAGCCTAGGGTAGAAGAGAAATTCTTGAATGCAGAACAACAGATTACAACAAATTCAAATAATTAGCTATTGACGCCGATAAAGAGGCATTGAACTTTTCTAGGGATAGGTGGAATGAGTTAACACCAAAATTAAGAAGGAAAGAGCCTCACTCTATTTTTAATCTCTTAGCATCAATCACCAGGGCACACAAATATATGAAGTCATCCATTAAGCATGGAATCACTTGGCTTCCCGTATTATTTGAGCATTCTCTCCTCCTACATCTAATTCCACATTGGCAAGGTTAGAAAGCATCACAAGAAGCAACAGAGAAGGCCAGGTGGGAGCGACTAGCTGAGCAGAAGGGATTTTATCTTAAATAGGTGGAAGGAGTCACATAACCAATGGATTATAGGATGACTGCACTCTAGTATAATCAGAGGCCCTGAGTTGCTTGAGAAAAAGCAACATGCTAAGTTAGGGGGTGTGATGAGTCTTGAAATTGTCATAGTTTCCCTATTTAAGTTTTATATTTCTCAAAGACATTTCCTTAGACATTGTCAGACTCTATGTTCGCCTTTAAGTTTGAAAGCACTTGAGAATGGTATATGATATGTTAATGAATGATTGTGTGTGTTAATGATTGTTTTTAGAATATAATAGCAATTTATGTTAGTTTTGGTGGTTTATGATGTGAAAATACTATAGGATGAAACTAACCTTTATGCAGCAAGGAAGTAGCCACCCATAAAAGAGGTCATTTGTGAACTCATAGCCAAAGGAGCAGTCACCTACAGCTGAGGACACTAACACCTGCAATCAAAGGAGAAAGTACCCGAATCTAAAGGAGTTGGTTTAGCCATAAACTATTCCACTCACCAACAGTTTTCATCAACAACAATAATGACATTCATGAAAAATAAGAAGGATTTATAGCATTGGCAGGTCATGGTTAATAATTACATGATTATTCTTTAGTTTGTGTGTTCCTATCTACTTCTATCTTTATGATGGATAGGCAAAGTCATAGTAAGACTGTGCTATTCGAACAATCTTTGTATAAATTAGTTTCCTACTTCTGTTTTGATTAGAATAGGAATAAGTCTTCTTCCTATGTTTGTGGGAAGAGTTGACATGTGTGGTTATAGGTTGTTTAGAGTCCAAATTAATTAGGGGATTTAGATGATGTCTATATATGTGATAGATTTTGTATGTGATAGAGATATAGAGGAATTGTTGTTATCAACATTTGTATTACTTTTCAGAAATCAATAGAGTTAATCAAATTCAATCAATGTGTGGATTATCTAGTTAAGATTTGATTTGGATTCTAAGAGGTTATAGTCGCCCAAGCAAGGGCCACTTGAGGTAGTTGTAATTCTTTATTAATTTAGGTTGTCAAAGGTTTATCAATTGTCATGACTTGTTAAATTAGATTTTTATTAATTGTGATCACTGATTTGATTTAGATTGTTATCAGTTATAATCATTTGTTCATAACAACCTTGCATAGTTGAAATAGCATTTACTTACAGCCTAACAAAATTGCCTGTAGCAATCACTATTGATTAATAAGATAAAATTCCTTTTCAATAAATCTTTATATGTACAACCTCTAGGGTAAGCTCAAAAATCCTCAACTATACAAACAATACAGGTACCATTAAAGAAGAATATGATTCCCTGGTTTGACATAATTAAATGTAACACATTATAGCCATTAGATTTCTTGATAAAGGATCTATTGGTCTATTGAGTTGAATGCATGCCCCTTTTGCATCAATTTATTAGTCAATAATGGAATTAGACAACTTTCATGCCAAAACATGACTAAGTAAAAGATTTTAAACTAAGTATAGGTCCTCACAATACCAACAAATTCATAAACATTTTGTGAAACATTTTCATGACTCGAGCAATTTTTGACAAAATGTAAATTTTCTAAGGGATCCAAATTTTTGAAATATTTAACAGTAAACGTGCAAATTTCATGTGCCCTTAGGGTTTGATATTTTGAAATTTAAAACAACTAAATTAGAAAGGATAGGTTTATAGATTCATAAACATGTTTTACACAAAACACTAATGGAACAGATAGAAGACAACTCAAAACATACACATTAATGACACTACCCTAAAATAACACTACCTAAAACATTAAATCAAGTGGCATTTCCAATTCGATGAAATAAATTCAAGGAGGTATCAAGCACTCACTAGCTTCATGGATGTGCACAAGAAACAAACTCCAACCATGCCCTAGAAACTAAAAACTCTATCAACTAGCACAATCTACTACTAAACTTAGGAAATAAATAGCAAACAATCTCTCAAGAAAGAATCTAGCTTCTTTTACAATGAAATGGATGACATTCAATGTTTTAGTAACAATTTTAGCATCATGAGGATGCATAGAGGACATGAGAGCTCCAAGAAATCAGTTTGTAAAAGGTAGTAATGGAAAAAAGATTTCAAATTTTATATAAGAAATATTCACATGAATGAGCCATTACTACAACCTAAAGGGTGGACAGAAAAGTGGATGAAATATGTTGTGGTGTGCAGTAGAAAAGGTGGAAGAAGCCCTGAGAATCTCCACAAAGTTGCATACTTAAAATGTCACAATGTTTTCAGGTTGATTAAGAGATTAGGACTTTGGACTTTAGGTTGGAAGTCTGAAAGTCCTTAGGAAACCTGCAAACTCACAACATCTTGGAAAAAAAATTGAATTTAACTTTCTAGGCACATAAACTTTTCAAAGGTTTGGATCATGACTTGAACATTTACAATACCTTTCTTCTAGACCACTACCAACCTACCATCAATGCCAAAGATGCAAAGGATGCTATCATAATTCAATCAAAGGAAAAATAGACAAAAGAGGGGGGTCCAATCTTGCTAAGGAAAAATGGGGTGTGTATGCAAGGAACAACAAAATGAAGACTCTATTAGGAAAATACTCCCAAGCATTTTAAGATGAAAGAATTAATAATAAACCTAGAATCTATGGTCCAACACAACCACACCAAATGCATGAGAACAAGACTAATGAAGAGAAGAATGATCATAGTACACTTATCAAATTCTCTAGAAACCAAAGTGTGTGTAGTCTTTCATTATATTTCTTGAAACATGCTAGGCCCAATCACTGTAAAATAAGCATCGAGATATGTTTGATAATCTCACCTTTGAATGATCAGGGGTCTATTACAATAGACAATGTACTTAAGTAGACATGATCATCAATCACTTGGACATTTCTCCACTGCCAACCATGAATTTATAGCCTTGAAGGAGTTATCTCTAACCCCACTCTAAGAAAATATCTATTACTAGCTAGGCATCAATGGCCTCAGTAGAGGTTACCTAAATCATCTAGCCAGTTGAGATATTCTGATATTTATTTATTTTTTATTTTTTTCCTTTAATTATTTTTAATTCCTTATTTTCAAGCACACCTATGAAGCTATCTCAACTCAAAAGAAATGAAGCTTGTTGTTGGATTGGGGATCATGATGGCAATCATAAAGGTGAAGGTTTTAAGATTTTTCACTCAATGCTCAATTACACAACCGATTCCAACACACCCAAGAAGCATTAACATATGTAAGAATATAAGATTCCATGAAAACATTGCTAAAACAACTAAGAATTCTCTTAACTTCAATTAGACCACTCAACATGTAATCTAATATAATTGATATGAACTAAAACAATTGAGTCCATGACTAATTTTTCATCATAAAATGTCATAAAGAAAGTCACTAGTAGCACCCACATCATTATTTCTTGCAAATAACTCTCTATAAATCATAAATTGTGCACTTAGCAAAATAGGACCCCAAAACTGAGGACAACAAGGCAAAATGAGAAGAGGGTGAAAAGAGACTAAAAATTGAAAGAAAATAAACAAGACAAGCAAACTGATCTAATAACTAACAGTAACAACAACAAAAGGATAGATCCAAAACAAGGACCAAATAATCATAGAACCACCATAGAAAAAGAAATAGATAACCTACATTGACTATATACAAGGCAAGGCACACACCCAGATAGACTTGGAAATGGTGTTTAAGGAACTATCCATTGACAAGAAATAAGACTTCTCCTATTAACATTTGAATGCTATAGGCATCATTGCCCAAAATCTTCATGATTCAAAAGGGTCCTAACCATAATCTATCAAACTTATCATGCTCACCCTTCCAAGGATGCATCACATTTTCTTCTAACTATAGTAAGTTCAACAACCTAGCCTCTATCTTATTGTCCACTCCCAAAGAATCTTCATAGATTGTAAAGTAAGAATACAAAGGTCAACTGGGAAGATGAGATCTAGACCATAGACAAAATGATAAGGTGAAGTACCTAGGGCAATCTTGACTCTAGTCCTATTAGCCCACAAAGAAAATTTTAATTGACCATGCCATTCCCTCGGATTCTTATCCAATAATTTCTCAATAACCTCTAACAAGTTCCTATTTGTAGACTCAACTACACCATTACCCTAGGGATAATAATTTGAAGAAATATTTAAGAATTACCTTATTATAGTAATCCCATTCAGAGAATTGAATGAAATAAAATGCAAGGCCAATGTCACATACCAAAGAAAATGGTATTCCAAACTTGGTAATGATGTGTTCCTACAAAAATTTTGTTACCACTTATGCAGTGGAATTCTTGGATGCCCGAGCTTTGGTCCACCTTGTACAATAGTCTATAGTAGTAAGTATGCATCTATGGCTTGTTGATGATGAAGGATTGATCATTCCAATGAAATCAATGACCCATTCGGTGAAGGGATGCACCTCTATGATAGGATATAGGGGTAATGCTAGATTCCTTCCCTTGTTAGCTGAAGTTTGGAAAGTGTGGCAAGTATGAACATGAGTATGAGTATCCTTAAAATTTTGAGGATAATAGTAACCAACTCATAATATCTAATGTGATGTCATCATTCCTAAACCATGTGTAATTCTCACCCTAGTATTTGTATGATGTGCTTTCTGATTCATATGTTATATGTTATATTGAGTGTTTATCAGTGTATTATGTGATTCTCATGCTTTTATCCATTGCACCGAACTTGTCGATGACGTTTGTTGTGCCATTGAGGGGTTCTAAGGGTGTATTCTAGATGACCATTGAGGTGATTTAAATGAGGTTTTGTATTGACATTTGTATTCCAACTATTCATTATGGGATGCATCTGTTGTGATTGTGTATGATAGATTATTGCAGTGTTTCAACTTCATTGTTTTCTATATTGGTTATAGTTGTGATTATCATATGGTTTAGCATTGTGAAATGTTATTGATTATGCATCATGTTCCTAGATCATGCTAGTTGTAGATGATTTATAGTAGATGTGATGATTTTATAGCATGTTATGATTTATGCCATGTTGGGTGGATTATGTTTCTTCAGCTATTATATGTGGAGTAGGTATGCTTGATGTTTGACCTGAGTGTACAGGTACATGGTTATTTCTCTAATGGTGGTTATATTGGAGATGGTTGTCTTGGGTAAAATATGTGTGTTAACCTCTATCTCACTTGGTTTGAGTGCGACATGAGTATTGTGAATCTTTGTGTTAACTTGGATCCAAACCAGTGGTGATTCTAGATTTTGCATGTTGTAGAAATTCGTAAAGTGGGATTGAGTCCTTTGTGTGTGTTTCTTTTAGCTTTCTACCTTATATTTTAAATTATCTTGAAAAATGTGTTTTCCATGTTTTGAAATATTATAATGATTTAGTTAAAAATAATTAATTTACCTTAGTGAAAATGTCTATTGCATCATTTTATGCTAGAGGAATAAATTTAAATTGATTTTGATTCTTTCTCAAAATTTAATATTTTTGCCTTCAAAAAAGTGGAATTGCATTATAAAAGAAATCAAATTCTTTGATATGAGTGTTTGGATTTTTTAGAATGTGGTTTAATTATATTTCAAATTCCTTGTGAAAATAATTGCATTATTTTAACTAGTTAATTTTCCTATTGTTCAAGAGTATTTTTGAAAGAGTTATTTAGGAAAAAAGAAATAGAAAAGAAAAATAGAAAATGATATTAGGGTTTTTTTGGTTAAAAAGGAAAAATAGTCTATTTTTGGAAGGGATTCTCTATTTTTTATCTCTCAAAATCCTCTTCTTGCTTGGTTGAAAACAATTTTGTGTAGATTGGAAAAGGAAAATTATTGCTTTCTTGGATTGAGGAATGGTTTGAAGATTGCTTAGAGGAGGATTTGGATTGTGTGGCAAAAGACTGTCTTCAACAAACTCTTCATTGTGCTTTGTTTTCAAGAATGTTTGGAAAGGTAAAATTCTCCAATTTCTTGTTTTAAAAATTTATTTGGTCTTCCTTTGCCATGCCACTATATGTGGTTTTCTCATGGCTTCATTTGGATAGGAATTGAGTTAGTATAGTTTGTATTTTATTATTTATTTATTTGTTTGAGTTTGAATTTTGGAAAACCTGCAAATACAAACAAAACTATGGAAAATTTAATTGGAATCGCCCATTTTCAATTTTATTGTTGTTGTCTCTAAGATTTGCACCCTTGCTAAGTTGTAAAACTTAGCAAATTGGAGAAACATGGGATCTTTCCAAGTCTGTGGGTCACCTAAGTTGGAAAGAACCTCTGGAGAAGGCCGGCTTCCTAGCTGGTTATCACCTAAAATCTATTGGATTTGCAGAGGAAAAAGGAGAAGGAAAGCTTTTAAAAATGAAAGATAAAACTGGAAAACTTGAAAATAAGGGTGATTCACCAAAACTTGATAAGGTAAAATGAAATCCAGACCTGCATACACTTGGCCATAGACAGCTGAAAATAAAAAAGTGCACAACCTATCACTGTATGTTTGCAAGAGCACTTCACAAAGAGGCCTAACAGCATTAAAATCTTCAAAAAAGGAAGCTAAACTTCACAATTTTAAGTCTTATAACACTCTAAGACACAGTTTGCAACCTGCATAAACACAGCTTCTGTAGAAAAAGGGTATTGAAAAACATAAGATAGTCACAAGGAAAAAAATTACCTCACAAATGACCTGTCCAAACACATAATAACACCCAATACTACAACACAAGAAGGCAAAAATCTGACTGTCAGTGGTATCCAAGGTATTCTCTGTATTTCATATGCCCAAAGAGTTACAAAAACATACTCAAACTGAGTAGGATTGTAGAAAAAATCACTAACTCAAGAATGTATATGAAAAAGAAGCTCTCTAATATAAAGTTACAATGTCATTTATATCAAATTCCTATGCTAGGGACGCTGAAAATAGTTGCACAGGATCCCAAGGATGCAGGAACCAGGATGCAAAAGTAGGGGCATGGTGAAAGGACAAGAACCATGTCGCTGGTAGGTGTGCAACCTGAGAAACGGCTGCCCACACACAAAAAAGGGCAAAACATGAAGTGAGGAGCCCAAAATTTGTTGTAGGCCACGAGGATATCTACCAGTGAGCCAGAGGAACCCATGTGCATTGAAGAACTTGAAGCCATCTGCCATGAATGTACCCACAAAACTCACCAACCAGAGTTACTGTGAAAATATCAGCCCCCACACACGCCAAAACGGTCACTGAGAGGTCCAATCAGCTGAGCATGCAAATCCAAATCATATTTTGAAATTGAGAATATTCCCCTCAAAAGCCCTCCAGATGAAAGAGAAGGCAAAAATAAGAACTTTTGCCTTTTGAAGCATGTTGAAATTTGCCAGAATGAGGGAAATATCCACGGTCAAAGTTACGGTCAACTACACCCCACACTTGTATATCGCTTTGCATATGCAATTGTATATGCACTTTACACTGCTAGGTTCACCTTATGCATTTATGCAATTTCTTTCCTTTCACCTTTTGCATATTCAATTTTTGTATATATCGGGCTGTCGGGGAGACCTCGAAAAGTGCCTCACCGATGTGTATTTCATCTTGTATCAGCCATTGTATATGCGACCTGAATCACCATTTGAATTGGCCTCTGAAACTATCTTTGAAACTCCCTGACATGTGGCACTATCTAATTGGCCTCTGAGCTGAACCTGGGACCCATCACTGAACATTTGTATCTCTATTGGCCATCAGAGAAACCTCAAATTAAGCTACTGATAAGGCTTGTCTTTCTAAAAATCCCCTTGTATGTGACCTTGTATATGCGATTGTATATGAGATACAATCGCATGTACATATAATTGCGAAACTCAAAGGATTATCAACCATATTGGTGTTGGCAAGAGACACTATGTGGCTTCTTCAGTGTTGTCATTGATGGCAACAAAGTCCATCCCACACATCCGTAGGACATGATATGACCATACCAGAAGACAGACTGAAGTGTATCTTGGTCCGGTAAGCAAGAACAGAGTATGTAGCAAGGTTTGACAGTTAGGTCTGGATCTCTCAGAAGAAGTATCTCAGCAAAGCGTGGACTTGGGGAAGTCAAGTGGAGTACCTTGACTAATATATTCCAAAGCTTGAGCCTCCGGTGATGTAAGAGTGAAAAGATATGAACACCTAAGTGTTGGGTTCCTGTTTGGCAGAGTAGACTGACGAAGAACTGACCGGCAGAGCATCAGACCTTAATCCGGATGAGATATTGATGGTGAGCAAGTTTCTTGAGGTATCATTCATGATTGGCCGACATGATTGATGACTTCTATAAGCATCTCCTTGATACGCATCACTTGATAAGCAAGGATTCAGCTGACAGATCAGAGTTTGGGTAAATATTGACTATTCCGGATGTCAACTAGAAAGGTGTTGAAATCATTAGTGCAGATATATATACTAGATGGATTTGGATGCGAAGGTGTGTGTGGTGTGTTGTGAAGTGCGAAGAAAAGCAGAGGGCAGTGAAAAAGTAGTAATACAGGTCTGGTATGTGACAAGACAGCAGCACCAAAGAAGAGGAAGAATGAAGTGCAGCATATCAGTATATTGAGCCTAACCGGAACTGAACTTCAGCATATGTGGATGCTTCTCATCAGTTCAAGTATCTTGTTACTTTCTTGTACCTTGTAGACAGTGAGTCTCTTGTAGGTAGTAAGCCTCTTGTGAGTAGTGTGCTCGGGCAGTGAGCCCTAATTGGCAAGTGCCATTTTTGTATTTCTATTCTTCTAACAGAGAATACATTCTTAGGTTAGTCACCTCGTGGTTTTTCCCTTAACAGGGTTTTCCACGTCAAAATCATTGTGTTATGTGTATTGTCTTTGTTTCTACTTTAATGATAATGGATGCTTATTTATTTTGATGCTGCACTAGTTATAAAAGGAACAGAAAGTTAAGATAATTTAGATAACTGATTCACCCCCCCTCTCAGTTATCAACAATTGGTATCAGAGCCAAGTTCCTCCAAACAAAGCCTAACAACTTGAGGAAGATATGGGAATCTCAATGGATATGTATGGTATGAGGGAACAACTTTAGTCTGCCCTAGATGACCTTGAATAGTCTCACTCTGAAATAAACAACTTAAGGGAAATACTCAAACAAGTTGATGACTTCATAAATGAACTCAAGGAGAAACTGAGTATCTCTATGAAAAAGAGAAAGGAACTACTTCAGCAATTAGCAAGACAGTATGAAGCCAATGATGCAAATGAAGATCTAAATGAGAAAAACAAATTATGTGAGAAGCTATCAAAAGAGGTCATTATGGTAAGACATGAAATGGAATCAGGGGTTATGAAATTCACTCAAGAAATTGAAGAGAAGAGAAAAATTGAAGATAATCTAAAACAATCTCTCAAAGAGAAATCAGAAGACTGCCACAAAATGGATAGAATAATCAGGCATTTGGAATCTGATCTGGAAGAAGCTAGAGATAATGAAGAACAACTTGAAAATCAGATTGACACTCTAAAAAGAGATCTTCAAACAACTAATGAATACAAAGAGAAATTCAAGATAAGCTCTGCTCAGCTTGAAGTTCTTCTTGAAAGCCAAAGGAGAGTAGATGACAAGCAAGGCTTGCGGTATGAGAAAGGTGAAAGCTCTAGATCCGGTCAGAAGAACTTTGGATCAGGAAATCCAAGGAACATGCCTAGAAGACCTCCGATAAGGCAACCTAATGCTCAAAGATATCCATCCTTCAATGGATACTGCCACAATTGCAATAACTTTGGTCATAAAGCAAATCAGTGCAGAAGAAGAATGAATCAGACAAATTCATCCTTCTCTGGATAGTGTTTTAATTGCAAAAGGTATGGTCACAAATCTCATGAGTGTAGAAATATGCAAATGAACAATTCATTCAATGGTAGATGCTTTGCATGCAATAGAATGGGACATATGGCTAATCAGTGTAGATCAAGAATATATCAGTCAAATATGCAAAGAAATGTTGTTTGCTACAATTGCAATAGATTTGGTCATATTGCCAAATTCTGTAGAAGTAAGAATTAGGACAAAAAGGGTTCGGTGCATTATAATCAAAACTAAGACAAAGGAAAAGGAAAAGTAGATGCGGATGAAATTTAAAGGGAGATGAACAAGATTTGGGTAAAGAGGAGTATAGAAAATGTTGGGGATGGATCCGCACCAGAATTTGGTGTTGATATTCCTTCTGGAAACTAAATAGATGAGATCTGGCTCAGGGGGAGTCTTAAAAGAAAACAAGTTCCCCCGGCCAGTCAATTGGTGCCTGAAATTGGCACATGGGAAGTTGCAAATTAAAGGGTTCTTAGAGAAACATATAAATGAGCCTTGTTAAAGATATGGAAGATCTGCAAGAAGTTTAGAAGAGGTTAATCTTCCTAGATTGATCTGATTTAACAGTCATCTGGTAAGAACATAATTCTCACAGTTAGATCCAGTATGACTCAAATTTGAGGTAGTTTGATCTGTGGATAAGTGGAATGATTGGGGAAAGGTAGATAGATAGCTAATAGTGCATACCAATGATCCGAAAAGATCTCTCTCAAGACAAGGAGAACAAAGCAAGCGGAATAACTTAAGTTAAGCATTTATTACAATGTGAAATTAGGGTTTATGCAGAAATATAAGGGTTCTTTTGTTCATCATTTGCACATTTTGCACTCGAGAAGAAGAGAGAAGGAGCTCTGCAACTAAATTGTCTCAAACCTCTCAAAGATCAACCATAGGAGTCGATTCATCCTACAACCCGATCCGACTCATATCGTGAACCCTAGAAGCGAAAAAGGTATTTTTCCATTCTTGATCAAACTCTCTCTGAATCTTTAAGATGGCTACTTCGAATGTTGTGAAGATTACTGATAGGCCGCGCCCTAAATTTAGGAAATATCCCTACAAATCTCTAGAAGTGGATCCCTTAGGCGCATTTTCCAGCATTCTGCATGGGGTTTTGCATATTGAAGATATTAGGGCATACATTCATGCAAATATTGAGGATTTTAGGGAATCCAAGTTGATGGATTTATATCATAAGCAGCTAATAGATGAATCATTTGAACTCAAACCTCAGTACATAGCCATTCGGGACAAGCATTGTGGACAGTACATTCATTTCCCTTATTTTGCAGAAGATGAATGGGTCCGATATATTCTGAGTAGAATGCATGATAACTTTATGTGGTTGATGAGGCCATTCAAGATAACCAAGGATGCTATTAAGGCAGTTACCGGATTGCACTCATCCGATGAGTTACCTGCTCTCAAATCCGTCAAGAATCAGACAGTGAGTGAGGCAACAGGATCCAAATTTGATAAAAGAGCAATGACAATTGAGGATATCACATATCTAGATATCAAGTTTGCCGCCATGATAATTGGCTACAAGATATATCACTCCAGCAGAGAGAATTCTATTTCCAGAACATCAATTTACACTGCTTAGGAAATGTTAAGGAAGAATGCTGACTATGATCTCTGTGAGCTCCTTCTGAACCAACTTTTGGAGAATCTGTAAAAGATAAAGAAGGACAAGAAGAACTCCTTCAAATACGGTGGCTTGATACTCTGTCTATTCTTCTATTACATGAATGAGCTACCCGGATCTAGTGGCTGGATATGACAAAATGATAGACTTGTTGCCATACAAATTAGAGATTATTTACATGGAATAGGTGATATCAAGGCATAGAATATAGCACTATGGGGCTACTTCAAGAACTTTCAGAGTATGATGCAAGCAAGAGAGAGAATCCCCCAATCTCTAGTAGAAAAATACAAAGATACAGTATGCTTCATGGTGGATACTGATCAATGCCTAATGGAGGCAGTAGAACCAAGAATAGTATGGATCATGCCAATGGGGTATGAGGCTGATGAGAAAATCCTAGAGTTGCACATTCAACATCTTTTGAGTCAGCCCAAGGACCCTAAGGCAGAAAGGTTTGGAACCTTTGAAGAGTTAAGTGTAAAGATTCATGTGGAGCTTAGACAATCAGAGATGAAGAGAAAAGTGAGAAAAGAAGTAGAGAATGTTGCCAAAAGGTATGGCATTTCAAAAGATGCACTCAATGCAAACAGAAAGAAGATGGAAAGGGTAGAGAAAGAAAAGGAAGAAGCAGAAAAAGAAAGTGCTCTAGTAGAAGCCCCCTCCCGGACCAGATCCTCTAAGAGCTCTGCACCTGCCACTGCTAAGAGCTCAAAGGCATCAAAATCTGAAGCAAAATCATCCGATAAAGGAGAAAAGAGAACAAAGACAAAGGCTACAAGATCATACACAAGCCTCAAAGATGATGAAGAGACAGAGACAGATGAGGAAGTAAAGAAAATGAAGAAGAAGAAGAAGAAGAAAACTGGTGAACCCTCTACCGGTCAAGACAAAGAAGAGAAGGCAGAGGAATTTGTTGAAAAACCTACTCTCCACATTGATGATATCATCAAATCAGTTACTGTGGATGAGAACTTACAACCAATGGTTGAATTTTATGATGAATATAATGAAACTGATTAGAAGATATTGCAAGATGCCACAGTTAGGTATCTAAACATCTACAACAAAGCATTCATTGAAATTATATCTCTTATTCCCAAAAGCTTAAAGAAGGAACTTGAAATAAGGAAGAACAATGCCCAAGCAAAAGATCTAGAAATCTGGGAGCAGATTGCTATTCATCTCTATCCATCCATTACCCCTAAACAAATGAACATTATCTTCAAGGATTGCAAGGATTAGTTCCGGAGCAAAGCGAGAATGAATCAACTTATGCTTGGTGAAACTAACAAAGTGGCAAAGGAAACAGAAGATATCCTCTAGAATGCCTTTAAAAGATTCAATCTTCCTATTATAGAGGACTTAGGTGATGAACCCTTTGCCATGGATGACAAAGGAGAATCTATTGAGACAATGGCAGAAGAGGCAAAGAAGACAATTGAAGAGAAAATTGAGGATCTAGATTCCTCTGCTCTGGAACAGGAAGTCCTTAAAGAAGCAAACATCTCTCCTCCGGTTTCCCCTGTAGACTCTGGATCTAAAGGAGAAGAAAGATTAGAGGAGAAAACTAGTCAAGAAGAAGAAGTAAAGGAACAGGAAAAGACCAAACAGAGAAGACCCCAGGAGACAGTTCTGAGACTACAGAAGGAAAGAAGACTCTGTCTCTGGCAAGAGACACTACAAAAACTTTCAAAGATTTCTTGACTAAAGAGATGATGGAATTTGATGAACTGGAACTGCTTCAAGGTCCATTCAATTTTGATTCCCTCTCCCTGGTTCAAACCATGAAGCTAGCATCCTTTACTCAAGCAAAGGCAAAAGAAAAACTTCTGAAGTCTCGCATGGAAGACTGTGAGCTCATAGAAACTGCATTCGGTGTATTGGAGAAGATCATGCCATCCTTCCAAAAGGATCCTTCAGCCTCCACATCTAGTAATCTAAAGTCTCTTGTAAATTTTGTTCATATGCATTTTGATTCCTTAGAGAAGTCAACAGAAGAAAAGGTTTGGAAGGATTTTTGGGGAAAGAGATTCTCTGAAGTACAAGGACTAATAACCAATGATAGGAGAGTTATGGATATTGGAATAAAGAGCTTAGAAAATGCTCTTAAAGATGGTAGAGATATATATAAATTTTGTTTATCCTAACCCAAAGTGACCAAGGACATTGAGAAGAAAGTAAAAGAGCAAGAGGATAAACTGTTAAGTTTTACTCAAAGTTTTGATCCTCTCTCCTCTTCCATAATCAATCAAGAGTTTCAGACTATTACAATCACAAATGAAATAAAGAAGCTTGAGAAGGAGAAGAAAAATAGAATAAACAGGTTAAGTGAACTTAGAGGGATCATTATCCCTAAGTTAGAGGCTATGCATGAAGCCCTAACTGATGCTCAGGCCACAGCTCGGACCAGTGATCCGATAGATCTCAAGAAGGCAGAAGTGTTTGCATTCTTGTTGAGTGGTCACATCTCAATTTTGGATAGGATGAAGTAGAGTTAGGCAACAGAAGTTGTACAGTTGAAGAATACTTTTGTAGATATACTTAAGTATATGTAAGTACAACTTGTATATATAATTATGCAGATATGTATAGATTATTTTTCTTGAAAATTTTGGTGTGTGGATTCTACCCTTTGTCATTGATGTCAAAGGGGGAGTGAGAAGCAGTGAAAAATGTGGGATCTAGCTAAGAAGGAGCTCCAGAAAAGTGTACATTAGAACAGAGCATCAGCCAAGGGGGAGTACAGTGTGACACTTAGTCATTTTTCATTAAGTGTTGTCATCAATGCCAAAGGGGGAGATTGTTGGCAAGAGACACTATGTGGCTTCTTGAGTGTTCTCATTGATGGCAATAAAGTCCATCCCACACATCCGCAGGACATGATATGACCATACCAAAAGACAGACTGAAGTGTATCTTGGTCCGGTAAGTAAGAATAGAGTATGTAGCAAGGTCCAACAGTTAGGTCTGGATCTCTCAGAAGAAGTATCTCAGTAAAGCGTGGACTTGGGGAAGTCAAGTGGAGTACCTTGACTAATATATTCTAGAGATTGATCCTCTGGTGATGTAAGAGTGAAAAGATATGAACACCTAAGTGTTGGGTTCCTGTTTGGCAGAGTAGACTAAGGAAGAATTGACCGACAGAGCATTAGACCTTAATCCGGATGAGATATTGATGGTGATCAAGTTTTTTGAGGTATCATTCATGATTGGCCGACATGATTGATGACTTCTATAAGCATCTCCTTGATACGCATCACTTGATAAGCAAGGATTTAGCTGACAGATTAGAGTTTGGGAAAATATTGACTATTCTGGATGCCGACTAGAAAGGTGTTGAAATCATTAGTGCAGATATACATACCAGATGGATTTGGATGCGAAGGTGTGCGTGGTGTGTTGTGAAGTGCGAAGAAAAGTAGAGAGTAGTGAAAAATTAGTAATACAGGTCTGGTATGTGATAGGACAACAGCACCAAAGAAGAGGAAGAATGAAGTGCAGCAGATCAGTATATTGAGCCTAACCGGAACTGAACTTCAGCATATGTGGATGCTTCTCATCAGTTCAAGTATCTTGTTACTTTCTTGTACCTTGTAGATAGTGAGTCTCTTGTAGGTACTAAGCCTCTTGTGAGTAGTGTGCTCAGGCAGTGAGCCCTAATTGGCAAGTGCCATTTTTGTATTTCTATTATTCTAACAGAGAATACATTATTGGGTTAGTCACCCCGTGGTTTTTCCCTTAACAAGGTTTTCCACATCAAAATCATTGTGTTATGTGAATTGTCTTTGTTTCTTCTTTCATGATAATGGATGCTTATTTGTTTTGATGCTGCACTAGTTATAAAAGGAATAGAAAGTTAAGATAATTTAGATAACTGATTCACCCCCCTCTCAGTTATCAACAATTAGATCATTGAAACAGTTCCGGCCTTGTATCTCTACCCTTTTGCATATTGGCATATACATGCACTTCAACATACAATTGCAGACCCCACCGCTGAGTTTGCCAAATTTAATTTCCCAGACGGGTCTGCATTTTATATCCTTGTTGTATCTATCTTTTGTATATGCAATTGTATATAGGATTGTATATGGGATGATACAATCGCATATAAATACAATAGGCGGACCCCAACTTGAAATCCGCCACATTTGATTCTTTATTTGCATCTACATTGTATGTATTCCCTTTTGTATCACCCTTTGTATATCACATATACAATACGAATATACAAACAAAACTGCATACAATCACTTGTACATACAAACATTACATCTAACTTTTGCATGTGACTTTGTATATGACCTTGTATCTGCCCTTTGTATCTGTAAATATACAATGCGAACATACATACAAAGATGCATACAACTGCATCTACCTTTCTAAACCAAATTGCATATTCTTTCAGATCTGGGATTATATCTCAGGATTGTATATGCCATTGTATATGCAGATTGCATGTACACAGATGCAATCACATATACATACAAAGAACAGATACAACCCTTGTATCTCCCCCTTGTATATTGCCTTGTATATGCATTTTGTATGTGCAATTGCATATACAAGGATAACCTGATGCACATTCACTTTTGTATCCCGCCTTTTGTATCTTTACTTTGCATATTCCTTTGTATATACAATTGTATATGCGATACAACATACATACAATGATATATACAAAGGTACATACAAAAATGACTAAGTATAAAATTGAGAATTATCTGCAATGGAAAGCACTTGAAGACAAAAGATTTCTGAATTTTTTTGGGTTTTTGGCAAGGATTCTCCAGGTGAGATTTTGGGATTTTTGTGAGGTAGAGCATGGGTTTTTTTGAAGAATTTAAGATTTCTAGGGTCATTTTCTGAAGGATATTCAAGGAATGTACAAGGTGCACCATTTAACTCTGGACAGGAAAATAGGTCAACATTTTGGTGACTTCTCAGGGATGTTTGCCTGCTAAACAATCAGACCAGTGGCCTTAAGCATCCATTGGGCATGGAGTCACATAGAGACTTAAAATACCTTTGAAAATCAATCTTGACCTCAGTAACTCAGCATATCAGCAATGAAGAACACTTGGAAGACCAAAACAAAAACAAAAATGTTGAAAGCAACTCATCCAACCGTGCTAAATGACACTGAGGGAAAACAACAGGCACCTAAACTATTGTGCAACAACACTTATTGAAAGCAAGAAATCTAATCTACTACTTTACAAGGCAACTCATACCTCAAAACACCTCTTCAGGTGTATCCCGTTGAGTGGGATAGGAAAATTTTCTCCATCCATGTTTGATTACTGAAATGCATTGTGCTCCTTACATTTAGTAATGATAAATGGGCCACTCCACATGCTATCAAACTTGGAGTGCTTCCTTGGCCTGCTTTTCAACTCATCCCATTTGAGTACCATATCACCCTCCATAAAATTTTTGGGAGTGGCCTTCTTATCAAAAAATCTTTTTGTCTGAAGCTGATGATACTCCATAGCTTTCATAGCTTTATCTCTTATTTCTTCAAGCTCCATAAGTTGAGCATATTTGACAGCCATGGGGTCTTCTTCTTCAAACATCTCTAGTTGATTCATGATATCAAGTGCTGGCAGCTCCACAGACACAGGGAATCTTGTCTCTTTTCCATAAAATAACATATATGGGGAGTTTCCAATAGAGCTCTTGGGAGTTATTCTATCTGCCCATAAAGTAGATTTCAGATTGGTGTGCCAGGTTCTCTGGTTGTCCTCCATTGATCTTTTGATAATCCTTATGAGATTCTTATTTGTGGATTCAGCCAAACCATTACCCTGTGGGTAATAATTTGATGAAGTGTTCAAATAGACTCCATTCTTCACAACCCATTCAATTATCTTCAATCCAACAAAGGCTAAAGCATTGTCTGAGATGATTGACTCAGGTATTCCAAATCTAGATACCAAATCATAATAAAAGTTTAAAACAACATTCTCATTGGCTTCCTTCAAAGCCACTGCTTCAGTCCACCTTGTGAAATAGTCTGTTGCTGTAAGTACCCACCTGTGGCTTGCAATTGATGGTGGGTTAATGGGACCTATAAAATCAATGCCCCATCTCATGAAGGGTTGTTCTACTTGAATCGGTTGCAGAGGTAAAGCTGGTAGCCTTTCTTTGCCTGCAAAAATGGCACATTTTACACACTTTATGGCCCATTCATGAGCATCCTTGAATAAGTTGGGCCAGTAATATCCAACTCTCATTATTTTCCAAGCAGTAGTCTTTGGGCCAAAATGAGCCCCTGCTGCTCCATCATGAAACTCATGCAACACCTTGTCAGTTTGATCATTATCAATGCATCTTAACAACACACCATTAAAATATTTTCTAAAAAGGATATCATTAATTAAAACATATGGAATAGACTGCAGTCTAAAATATCTTCTCTTGGTTCTACCTAAACCTGCTGGACATTCACCAGTTTGCAAAAAATGAGTCATGTCATTAACCCAACCTGTTCCAACTGCTATTGTATCATCCTGATGTTCATTTTCAATGGTCAGAAGCACCTCTTCTTCCTTCTCTGTTTCATCTTTAGACCTAGTAGCAAGCTGTTCAATGAGTCCTCTACCTTTGATAAGCTTGGTTATCTTGATATCTACATCATATTCCATGACTTTGGTAATCCAACCAGCCCTTTTCTCATTAACATCCTTACCTAACAGAAACTCTTTCACACCAGGGTGAGCAACCATCAAATGTACCTTATTGTTAGAAATAAGATGCCTAAACTTCTTGAGACTCTTTACCACTGCAAGGACATGTTTTTCAATGAAACTATACCTCTGTTCATACTCCTCTAGTCCTTGACTAAAGAAAGCAATTGGCTGCTCAAAGCCTTCACTTTGTTGTTGTACCAAAATTGCAAAAATTGTATCTAAACTGCCATAAGCATACAAAATAAAATCTTTTGAGAAATTGAGATTTACTAGAGTTGGTGCAGTCGATAACACTTCTTTTATGGACTCAAAGATGAGTTTGCCCTCTTTTGTCCAACTGAAAACTACATTTTTCTTTAACATAGAGGTCAATGGATTCAATAAATTTGCAATGTCAGGTATAAATCTTCACAGAAAATTAATTATGCCAATAAAACATTGCAGTCCTTTCTTGTGACTGGGTAAAGGCAACTCCAAAATAGCTCTTACTCTTTCTGTATCAATGGTAACTCCCTCTTTTGACACAATGTGTCCTAAAAGCTTGCCTTCATGCACAACAAAAATGCATTTCTTGGGATTGAGAGATATCCCAAACTCTTTACATCTCTCAAATACTTATTTCAGGTGGGATAAATGTTCAGTTGCATCCCTAGAGAAAATTGTGATGTCATCAAGGTACACAAGTACCAATTTATAAAGCAAACCTTTAAAAGCCATATCCATAGCTCTCTGAAAAGTAGAGCCAGTATTTGATAGACCAAAAGACATCCTTTTGTAGGCCATGGTGCCCCATTTGGTGGTAAAAGTAGTTTTAAACTGATCTTCATCCTTGACTAATACTTGATTATAATCAGAATATCCATCAAGTAAGGAGAATCTTTCTGAACCAGCCACTACCTACAGAATTTGCTCCATTGAGGGCAACGGGTAGTGGTCTTTCAGGGAGGCTCTATTAAGGTCTCTAAAGTCAATGCACAACCTAATCTCTCCATTATTTTTCCTCACAAGAACAAGATTCGAGACCCAAGAATATGCTTGATTAGAAAAATGATATTTCTCTTGACCAACTTCGTTAATTCCTTAATCATCAGAGGCTCAAGCTTTGGATTTAAAGGTCTTTGTTTTTGCCTTACAGGTTTTGCACTTGGCTCTAACTCTATAGTATGCTGGGCAATATGAGGGTCAAACCCCTTTAAGTCTGAGTATTCCAAAGTAAACACAGCCTCAAATTCTTGACAAAGAGCAATAAAAATTTTCCTATATTCAGGTGAACAGATTTTACCAATTTTGAGAAGCTTACCTTTAAAAATTTCCAGCTCCTCGTAATGTTCCTCTTTGACCTGTATGCCGGTTTTGCTCTTTTTCAACTAATCATCAGTACCAAAAATGGATTCCAAGGTTACCAATCCTCTAGGCAGCTTATTAGTCCTTAACTGAACAACTTGATGATCACCATATTGTTGTTTGAGTTTGTTCTGATTCATCACAGAGAACTCATCCTCTTCTAATAGGAAACGCAGAACCTGCTCATCACTCTCAAAAACCTGCCAATGAATGTTATTGTCAGGGATAGAGGGCCTATCAACTATTTTCACATGAGACTGTACCTTTTCTCTTTGAATATCACTGGGGATATCAAACTGAGCCCCAATCGTAGCTAACCTATCTGCATGATTGTTCTGATTTCTTGGAATAGAGATTAGATTGAAAGCGTCAAACTCTTCAATCATATCTCATACCCTATGCTTATAGCATTTCAAAGCATCATTCTTTGTAACATGCAGTCCTCTCACTTGATTTACAATAAGTTCGTTGTCCCCATACACCTGTAAACAGCCAATTTTCCTCTTCCTTGCCCACTGCAAACCTTGAATCAACCCTTCATATTCAGCAGTGTTATTTGTACATGAAAAAGCAAAATAGAAAGCAAAAAAATATCTGTCACCTTGTGGAGACACAAGCATTACACCACCACCAAATCTATTCCTATTCCTAGAGCCATCAAAGTACATTTTCCATACCTCATCTTGTTGTTCTATCTGTTGTTCTGCATTCTTGACAAAGTTTGGAATTGATGTTTTAGGTTCGTGCAGCATGTAAACCCCCATACCATTTTCTTGAATGTGTCCCTTAGGATCATCTACAATATTTTCTATGGCCCACTCCTTTAACAACACTTCTAGTATACTCTCAGCTTGCAGCTCTTGAGTAGCAACAAGCCCAGGATCATCAGAAATATTGCAATTTGCATTAATAGCACTTGGGACATAAGGCTCTATGTGATCTTTGACAAGCAATTTGGATTTTATGGTCACCTTTGTGCCATATTGGGTCCTAAAAAACATGTGGGACTAATCTAAGGATAGATATCCTCCTATCTTGGCTGTGAACTCCCTTGACAAACACATGGCAAAATAAGGAGGTAAATCTATTATGAACACCTCTTGAGAAATGGAAACATTTGGATAGGTATGCAAAGTGAGACCTAGATCTTTTATCACACCTACAGTGTTAACAGCTGTGCCATCTAGTTGGAGCACACCCTTCTCAAAGGGCTAGTATTTCAATCCTAATTGGTCTGCAATCTGTTTTGGCATTACAGAACTATTTGCACCACTATCCACCATGCAGTTATATACTAACATGTCTCCTATTATTAATGACACAAAAAATGGAAGTGATTTAGCACTCTTATTTGGTTGTTTATTGTTGTCCTGGGATGAATTGGTAAGAATAGCCCTAGCTGGGTCAATAGTTGCATCATTTGACACTTTTAAATTAGACAAGGTAGATTGTAACATGTCCTTTTGACCTAGGATGGATAAGGAATCCCAGATAGATATTGTCACATTCATTTTCTTCATATTTTCAATGATATTAAAAGGTGAAGTGGCGTTTACCTTCTGATGTGACTTTGCAGCAGCAATATCAGCCTACAAATGAGGCTATTCCCTGGCAGTTGCTTAAGTATTCCTTTGTAAAATATGGGGAATCTAGGATGTAGAAGGATCAATAGGTCCTTTTCTTTTGTTTGCTGCTTAATCTATCTCATAACCCCTCTTTTTAGCTCTCATATTTGCTGCAACTGAAGTATCATCTTTGTTTACACCATAGAACTCATCTCCCCGCCAGTTTAGGAAGGCAGTATCATTCTGAGGCTATTCTTGCTACTATATAGCCCCATCATTAAGTGTGTTTAGCTATTAAAATACAACATTTTGTACCATTAGAGCCTGATTTATCACTCCATTTGAACAGGTTGCCTGACTGTGTGGCTGATTGCATGGAAAACACCATTCATACTCAACTGCAAGTTTATTCTGAATAGGGACAAGGTCTCTAACTGCATTAATGGGTATGGGATTGTAAGGCTGGAAAGGCCTTTGGTTCACATTCTGCCTGGCACCTTGGTAATTGCTTTGATATGGAGGCCTATTGGCTTGGTATAGCTGGTTTTGCCCCTGATAAGGCTGATTTTTCCCTTGGCTGTGTGGCTAATAAGACTGTCTATTCTGGGACTGTTATTTTTTTATGTTCACCAGCTCATTCCCAAAAGTTTGCAAGATATTCTCTATTTTCTGTTGGTTGTTTTTGATCTCTCTTAACTCTTGTGATGAGCTAGAAACAACAGTCTCAGGATTGGCAGTACTTGGCAATGTTGCTGCAGCAGGTAAAGGGGCAAAAGACGGGATCGGCAAAGGCATTGAGGCTTGAATCTTAGAAAAAATGGGCATTGGTGGTCTAGGTGCTATTTTCCCAGCCTGAATCAGGCTATTTTCTGCTCTAATAACTATTTCATATGCATCAGGTAAACTTGTACCTCCCAATGATTGTATCATTACTGAAATGTCACTATTTAGAGCTTTCAAAAAATACAGAAATGCATATTCTGATGAAGGCCTTACCGTGGCAGGAATTATGTTCCATGTCTTATGAAACCAGAAATTGAAATCCATCATTTGCTCCTGGGGAGCTCTCTTTATTGTAGTCAGTTGTTCAACCAGCGATAAGTTATCTGACTTATCCTAAAATTGTTTGTTCAACTTATCACCCAGATCATCCCAAGTTCCAATGGTTTGCACTGGTAAACTCCTGAACCACTGTAATACTTTTCCTTTAAATGAGGTAGCCAGTAGCCTGATGGCTACATTTTCTTGTGTTACATGATGAACACCACATAGAGAAGCTACGTCTCTAATGTGCTCGATTGGGGTAGTTTGATCTTCCCCAGTGAAATAGGGGAGGCTCTTCAAAGATGTCATGGGTATATTATCATGCACTATCAAATTCAATGGGCTACCCCTATCAAAAGCCACAAACGGCTGATTCCTTGCCATTGGAATAGCTGGAGGTAGGTTTACTTGAACCGGTATAGGAACTACAGGTACTACTAGCCTGAAACTTGGTGGGGTTGATTGTATTCCTTTTGAAACTGATGTCCTAACCACAATTCTACTCTATCTTCTAGGTGGAGATAGCTGTAAATAATCAAAGGAACTCAAACTCTGAGTTTGTATTTTTCTCATAAAAATGTAACAGCACTGATCTACTTGTCCTTTCTCAGTATGAGTCACTAGATATGCAGAAAACTACCTCTTAAATGCCTGATAATGCTAGTAGCATATCAAAACCAACAATATGATTGCAACATAGCACTGTTCAGACAACGATGTGTCCCACCGGGGGTGCCAAAACTATTGTCTCTTAGATTTACACCCTTGCTAAGTTGTAAAACTTGGCAAACTAGAGAAACATGGGATCTTTCTAGGTCTGTGGGTCACCTAAGTTGGAAAGAACCTCCAGAGAAGGTCGGCTTCCTAGCTGGCTATCACCTAAAATCTACTAGATTTGTAGAGGAAAAAGGAGAAGGAAAGCTTTTAAAAATGAAAGATAAAACTAGAAAACTGTAAAATAAGGGTGATTCACCAAAACTTGATAAGGTAAAATGAAATCCAGACCTGCATACACTTGGCCATAGACAACTGAAAATAATAAACTGCACAACCTATCACTGTATGTTTGCAAGAGCACTTCACAAAGAGGCCTAACTGCATTAAAATCTTCAAAAAAGGAAGCTAAACTTCACAATTTTTAGTCTTATAACACTCTAAGACATAGTTTACAACCTGCATAAACACAGCTTCTGTAGAAAAAGGGTATTGAAAAACATAAGATAGTCACAAGGAAACAAATTACCTCACAAATGACCTGTCCAAATAGTTAATAACACCTAATACTGCAACACAAGAAGGCAAAAATCTAACTATCATTGGTATCCAAGGTATTCTATGTATTTCATATGCCCAAAGAGTTACAAAAACATACTCAAACTGAGTAGGTTTGCAGAAAAAATCACTAACTCAAGAATGTATATGAAAAAGAAGCTCTCTAATATGAAGTTACAATGTCATTTATATCAAATTCTTGTGCTAGGGACGCTGAAAACTGTTGCACAGGATCCCAAGAATGCAGAATGTATTCATCAATGCAGGAACTGGGATGCAAAAGCAGGGGCATGGTGAAATGATGGGGAGCCTCAATTGGTAAGACAACTAACGTCAGCCACCTTGCAACCTGTCACACCGACCGTTATAGTCACTCCGACATGAGGTCTGACATCCCTGACTATCGGCATGAACAATACCATCGGTGAACACTTATGAACCTTGGCTGATGTGCTGATACACCAACTTAGCATATGCTTGGCGTGACCTACTATTACCGGTGGCAATATCCTGATTCACCGTTATGACTGGTCACCATTTGTATCTGACGAAAGATACATTCTCCACATACATTCCCAACATGCTTTTACGATATGCATTCGCAATATACATTTGGTGAGACTCTTGTCTTCGGTGAATGCTTCCAACTCTTCTGCCGATGTCGCACCTCTGCTTGATGGCATCTACCTTCAGCATATCCTTCCCTATCAGTCAAACTTTCTCCAAAACCGCTGATAATCTGATCACCCCGATGCCACTTCAAACCGTGATTTCCTTTCAATGGCTCAAACCTTCCTTCGGCCAGACTATCCTTGTCGCTCTGAGCAAGGAATGTTTCATTGATGGCCTCTGTCTCACCGATAACAACTCCAACTCCTCCAGTCCAAACCCTAGCACATGGAAATGCTAGGCGATCTACTGTGCGTCTCGCGCTGTCCAGATCCTCTGCACTGCAAAATGATGAAACAAAATAGGAAACAAAAAACATATATTGTACAATGAAGCCATTCCACTGATTTTGACAGAAATCTCACCAGTGGTATGCTTCACATTGACTTTTCTCAACAACGGAAATACAGAAGGGAAATCTACAGCTAAACAATTTGTAATTACAGAGAACGGGAAACAAATTGATGACATAGAAATGGTTCGATTTCTTCTTCACAATGCTCGATTACATTCGTACAATTGCATTCAATTACAATATCATATCATCCTTGATTTTGTTCATCTCCCTAGCTTTATAAACTCGCCAGAGGAATGCCAACCCTATTCCAAGCGGCTGGGAGAATGATTCCAAGTGGTTGGGAGGAAACCAACCATCTCCAAGCGGCTGGGAGACCAACCGTCTTACTACTAACAATTTGACAAACGTGACCTAAGTCCCTTGGGACTTACAAAATGAACCTAGATACAAACTAAAATTACATGCATTGGTCAAATAGACCTGATTACAACCCAAAACATGATTTTCTAAACAAAACATGATTCAAATGCCTCATGGAGACCACCTTGGGATAGGTGCTCCTACACCATGAAAGGATAGGAACCATGTCGCTGGTAGGTGTGCAACCCAAGAAACGGTTGCCCACACGCAAAAAAAGGTAAAACATGAAGTGAGGAGCCCAAAAGTCATTGCAGGCCACAAGGATATCTACCAGCGAGCCAAAGGAACCCATGTGCATTGAAGAACTTGAAGCCATCTGCCATGAATGCACCCACAAAGCTCACCAACTGGAGTTACTATGAAAATATCAGCCTCCGCACATGCTAAAATGATCACTGAGACGTCCAATCAGCTGAGCATGCAAATCCAGATCATATTTTGAAAGTGAGAATATTCCCCTCAAAATCCTACCAGATGAAAGAGGAGGCAAAAATAAGCACTTTTGCCTTTTGAAGCATGTTGAAATTTGCCAGAATGAGGGAAATATCCATGGTCAAAGTTGCGCTCAACTGCACTCTGCACTTGTATATTTCTTTGCATATGCAATTGTATATGCACTTTACACTACTAGGTTCACCTTATGCATTTATGCAATTTCTTTCCTTTCACCTTTTGCATATTCAACTTTTGTATATATCGAGCTGTCGAGGAGATCTCGGAAAGTGCCTCACCGATGTGTATTTCATCTTGTATCGGCCATTGTATATGTGACCTGAATCACCATTTGAATCAGCCTCTGAAACTGTCTTTGAAACTCCCTGACACATGGCACTATCTAATTGGCCGCTGAGCTGAACCTGGGACCCATCGCTGAACATTTGCATCTTTATCTGCCATCGAAGAAACCTCAAACCATGCTACCGATAAGGCCTGTCTTGCCGAAAATCCCCTTGTATGTGACCTTGTATATGCAATTGTATATGAGATACAATCGCATGTACATACAATTGCGAAACTCAAAGGATTATCAACCATATTGGATTATTGAAACAGGTCTGGCCTTGTATCTTTGCTCTTTTGCATATTGGCATATACATGCACTTCAACATACAACTGCGAACCCCACTGCTGATTTTGCCAAATTTAATTTCCCAGTCGGGCCCGCATTGTATATCCCTGTTGTATCTATCTTTTGTATATGCAATTGTATATAGGATTGTATATGGGATGATACAATTGCATATACATACAATAGGCGGACCCCAACTTGAAATCCACCACATTTGATTCTTCATTCGTGTCTAGATTGTATGTATTCCCTTCTGCATCACCCTTTGTATATCGCATATACAATGCAAATATACAAACAAAACTGCATACAATCACTTGTACATACAAACATTGCATTTGACCTTTGCATGTGACTTTGTATATGACCTTGTATCTGCCCTTTGCATCTGCAAATATACAATGCGAACATACATACAAAGATGCATACAACTGCATTGGCCTTTCTAAACCAAATTGCATATTCTTTCAGATCTGGGATTATATCTCAAGATTGTATATGCAGATTGTATGTACAAAGATACAATCGCATATACATACAAAGAATGGATACACCCCTTGTATATTGCCTTGTATATACATTTTGCATGTGTAATTGCATATACAAGGATAACCTGATGCACATTCACTTTTGTATCCTGCCTTTTTTATCTTTACTTTGCATCTTCCTTTGTATATACAATTGTATATGCGATTGTATATGCGATACAACGATACAAAGGTACATACAAAAATGACTAAGTATAAAACTAAGAATTATCTGCAATGGAAAGCACTTGAAGACAAAAGATTTCTGAGTTTTTCTGGGTTTTTGGCAAGGATTCTCCAGGTGAGATTTTGGGATTAGAGCATGGGTTTTTTTTGAATAATTTAAGCTTTCTAGGGTCATTTTCTAAAGGATATTCAAGGAATGTACAAGGTGAACTATTTAACTCTAGACAGAGGAAAATAGGTCAACAATTGCATGATTGGAGTGTTGTGCATATTTGTGACAATGGGTTGTCATTAGATTTTTGAGAAAACATGTATTTTGAAAAATAAAAATTATGCAAGGTGCAAAGCAACCTTCAATGGTCAAATTGGGATTTTTGTGGTTTTAATGCATTGTAAAAAAATGTAAATTTTGCATTTTAGGCCCAATTTGAATGAATTGAAATGTGGGATGAATAGTCTCCCTTATTTTTTGGAAAATTGCATCTTTTTAATTCATGTCACGATTTTTATCACCTTGTTTTCCATGCCATGCCTAATTTGTGAAATTGGTGGGATGGATGTGTAGGAAGAGGTATAGGGTAAGAAAGGAGTGGCTCTCATTGCATACCACAATACAAAGGGATCAAAGGAAATATAAAGTGGGGAGTTTAATTAAGATTAGCCATAATCTCACTGGGTAAATAAGATTTAATAATAAGATCTAGATCTGGTTTAGTCGTAAAGAGCATGTCACAACTCATGGAGTTGGTGAATGTTGGAGTAGACCCCATATGATTGGGCTACCAGCTACTCATATTCTATGAGACCATCAAGCCATTGTAATGACACTCCTTGTCTTGACTGCTATGTTTGTGTGAGCAGGACAAATTAGGTTAATAAGATCAAGCATTACAATCAAAACCCAATCCTACCACCTTCAAGAAATCTATCTAAATGACACAAAATAAAAGCAAATCAAAGAAAATTGTCACCTAGATTGTATGGATTCCTTGGTTGAATGTGGATTTCTCCTCAAAAGTGAACAACCATAGTTGCCAAAGCTGCCATGATGATAGATGATATGCTCAAAGTGCTTAATGGATGCTCAATGGATACTATATACATAAGATGATAACCTGGACACTAAAGAGAGTGTGATTAGATTAGAAGTTTGGAATGAAATGAGAGGGTGTATATATAGCTCTCAACTAAGATTGATCAACAGTGGAGAAAAAATGGTGGAATGGACGGTTGAGATAATTCAAGAGGCATGGATGAATGTGTATAAGACATGTGTCCATAGGGAAAGCTTTTATTAAATGATTTAGTTGGCTTTGTTGGTGGAGATAAGATTGATTTTCTTAAAATAGGATGCTTTTCTATTTTAAGAGTTGGATGACAAGGATAATTGATTTTTAAACCAATTAAATCATTTTTTGTATTTAATTTTTAACAAACTATGGACAAGACCAACTTGTACACATAGAAGAAAGTGATAAAAGAGGAAAATGATAAGCTAAATGATGGAGGAAAAGGCTAAATTTAGAAAATTTATTTAATTTATATGCATGATGAGAAGATAAATAAATAAAATATTAATTTTATTTATTTAAAAAGGTCAAATTAAATAAATTTAGAAAAATTATTTAATTTTAGGAAAATAATGGGATAATTAAATAACTAAATATTATTTAATTATAGATAGAAAATAGAAGAATAAAGATAATGAAAATATATGAAATTAATTAAATAAATATAATTTATTTAATTAATGATAGAAGTGGATGATTTAGAAGAAAAATAGATAATTGATACAAGTGTGTTAGACAAAATCGAGATATGCAGTGGTGAATAATGAGACAAATCGATAAATGGTATGAAGGATCAATTTTGGGCGTCTACATTTTGCCCCTCTTTGAGACAATGTACTTTAGGACATATTTTTAAAGAAGATATGACTGATACATAAGGTAAATAGACTATGCCCTAGTGAAATTGGTAGGTGATGCCCCCTCGAGAGGAAAATCAGGCTACCAGGAAAAGACTAGGTTGACTCACAATTAGATGATAAAACAAGGATAGACTAGATTGACACAAAGAATGTGGGGATTGGGTGGGATAAACTAGGGATATATGATATCATGATTATGGATACACATGTATGATGTTGATATTTATGGTTTTATGTTTTCATGATTATGACATGTATATGGTAGATACGTAAATGATAATTAGCTATGATTATAATTTGATGATGTAATGATCATGATGAATGCATGTGTATGTAAAGATATATGCTTATGTTAATGGATAGATGATGGCTTTATGCAAATGAAGTGTACAATGATCAATGTTATGCAAATATATTGATATAATGATATATGATATAAGATGATGTGTGTCTAACACACTTGTTTTGCAGGATGAAGATAATGAAGAAAAAGATGATGGTCAATAGAAGAGAGTAGGTGAAATTTGATTGATCAATCCTTGTGAGAGCTATGAATTTTATTATGGCATAAATAGACAGATGATGGATAATAAATGCAGATTCTTTGCAATGGTTGCACACAAATTTAGAGATTGTAATTCTTATTTTTGATATAGCATATGGATATTATGCACCAAGGTATAAAGACCAAGCTGACGATGTATCCAATGCATTCAACATAATACAATCTTGTCTATCGTATGAGGTCTAGATGTTGATCCAACATACACAAGATATGAATACTAGCTGTTCCGAGATGGACTTTGACTTTGCAAGCAAATGGTTTGAACTTATTTCCACTAAACATAATGAAACCTTGTTGGTTATATGTAAGGGAAATAGTCTTAGCATAAAATAGTCTTAGTACCTAAAAGGCTTTTTAGGTCCTCAAATGCAAAATATATTAATATGCAAGATGTTAATCCCAACATGTACAAGATACCATTAGGCATAGTAGGAGAATAAGATCATCCCACAAACATAGCATATGAAAGCAAATGACTATGCCCCAGTCCATACTTCATCGCAACATACCAAGATATAAGAAATCAAGGCAATTACGACTAGGTATTAGAAAGAGACAAAAGATAAAGCAAAAGAAAACAATGACACAACCATCATGTTCTCTTACCAAAAGAGGGTGCTCATGGATAGGTTGGATAGCGCCTTGTTGTGAGGAAAGATATATCTTGTTGAAGGTTGAGATGTTGGATTGATATAAAAAATGTTGGCTAAAGGCATGCGGACAAATGTCTTTGTTTGCATCTGATTTGATGAGTGCTTGAGCTATCAAGACACGCATAGTTTATTTTTTTGCTTGAGTTAGTCAAATTAAAATGGAATATGGAAGAATGAATCATTTGTGCTTGCGTACTGGATACTTCCTTCATATTCCAGACTGCCTACATACCCTGTATCCATGGGATCAAAACATAGTACGATGATGATGAAAGTGATGATATGTAGTTCTAGGTGTTTATTAATGATATGGGAGATAGATGATTGAAGAATATGAGATGGATGAGGATGATAATTGGTGAAGGTTGGATAAAGAATGAAAGATGGAAGAGGTGTATCACATGTGCCTGAGTTTGGATACTTCCTTTGTATTCTAGATTGCCTACATACCTTGTATCCACAGGATCAAGGCACTTAACGATAGAGATGATATGTAGTTCTTATAATGTTTTGATGGTAATGATGAAGATAGATGGATTGATGGGATTGGTTGAACATTTGATGATATGAGATGTTGATGGGATGTTAGGTGATGATGCTTTAAGTATCCATTCCAAAAACTAAGTGCAAGAAAGTTCCCCCAGTATGGGAAGGACTTATTATGGAAAGTGATGGATTTAGGTGATCCAGCTCTAGATAGATGATGGAAAGGAATGACACTTCAACTCCAACAATTTCCAAACCATGATAGGAGTAAAGGATAGAGATGAAAAAGTGAGTGGTCATATTATAGGTTTATTGTGAGATGGGTGGAGTTTATTAGGGGATGGATGGAGTTTATTATGGGATGGATAGTATGGTAAACAAAAACTAAATAGATGGTAGGAGCTGGTTCTACACATAGTGCCTGTTTTCTAGGTTTTCACTATGGTACTTATCTAAGGCACCTGTTTACCAGGTTTTCACTAGAGGACGAATTTTTTTTAATAGTTTTTGTTGGGATGTTCCAAGGATCAAGCATAAAATTTCTTAAGATGAACATTATTGATAGGTTCATCCAAATGAATGGCTTCAGGTGTTGAGAGAGTATAAGCTCCTGATCTGTAGACTGTTGTGATCACAAAAGGTCCTAGCCAATTTGGTTCAAATTTACCCTTCTTTTCACGATCCTATTGATTTCTTTGATTCTCTTTGAGGACAAGGTCTCCTACCTAGAACCTTCTTTCCTTGATATTTTTGTTATAACTATGGTGAAGACGGTTTTGATAGACTTGAAGGTGATTGAGTGCAGTGAGGCGTCTTTCGTCAAGTAGCTCTAGATCATTCAATATGGATATTATATACTCCTCATCAGAAATGATATGTTGTAATGAAACTCTCAGTGATGGGATCTCAACCTCAATAGGTAAGATAGCTTCGGTGCCATACACAAGAGCATAGGGTGTAGCACCAGTAGGAGTTCTTATGCTTGTTCGATAGGCCCACAAGGCTAGATTAAGTTGTAGATGCCAATCACGATCAGATTCATTGGCTATCTTTTTAAGAATGTTTTGATGATGTTTTTCTTAGAAGCCTTGGCTTGATTGTTACTTTGGGGATAATAAGGTGTGGAAAACCTATGTTGGATATGGAAATTATTGCATAAAGCATGGACTTCTTGATTTTTGAAAGGGCATCCATGATTGATAACAATGGCTTTTGGAACTCCATATCGACAAATGATGTAATGGAGGATGAATTTGGATATTTGGTTTCTGATGATGTAGGTCATTGGTAAAGATTCAACCCACTTTGTAAAATACTCAGTGACAGTAATGATGAATTTATGGTCATTGGATGAGGGTGGATGAATCTTCCCTATGAGGTCGAGTCCCCACTGCGAGAAAGGCCAAGGAGTAGTGATAGTTTGTAGCTCATGTGCTGGAGCATGTATCAAATCCCCATGTTGTTGACATTGTAGACATCTCTTAGCAAATTGTTGTGCATCTTGCTCCATGGTTTCCCAGTAATATCCAGCTCTAAAAAGTTTCTTAGTCTTAGGCTAGGGCCAACAGAATGCGGACCATAAACACCTTTGTGTACCTTGCGTAAGGCAACTTTAGCTTCTTCTGAGTCAAGACACCTAAGAAGGATACCATCAAGACTCTTACGGTATAGGGTTTCTCCAATGATGGTGTAATGAGAGGCTCGATGGATAAAGGTTTTACATTGTATATTGGATAATTGAAATGGAAGGGTACCATTGCGGAGATACTCATATATATCCTCGTACCAAGGAGAATTGGGACCAACAATTTCACATATAAGTTTGGATTGTGGGACTTCAAAAGCTAGAATCATAAGTTGTTCAACTAGAAACTCACATCTTTGTGCGTTAGTGGGCATATCTAGAAGAGAACCAATTGTGGCCATAACATCTGCTGCTTTGTTGTTTATCCTAGGAATTTGCTCAAATGTGATTTTGGAAAAGTATTTCTTGAAGTCATCTACCATCAACTTGTATGGGAGGAGTTTTTCATCTTTTGTCTGATATTTGTCCAAAACATGTTTGATGACTAGCTAAGAATCTCCAAAAACTTGTAGCTGTTTGATATCCCATTGTACAACCATACATAATCCGGTGATCAAGGATTCATATTCAACAATGTTGTTGGTACAAGTGAAGGCAATCATGTATGATTTAGGTATACAATCACCTTGAGGGGTGATGAACAATATTCCAGCTCTAGATCCATGTTGTGTATATGAACTGTCAAAGTACAGCTGCCAAACTAGTGAAGGATATAGATTGAATAACTCTTCATTAGGAAACTCGGGATGGATAGGATGAATATTTGTCATTGGTGCTTCTGCTAGTTGATCAGTGATCACTTCTCCCTTTATGGCTTTCCGATCAACATATTCTATGTCAAATTCACTGAGAATCATTATCCATTTTTCTAATCTACCTGTGAGTACTGCCTTGGACAGAAGATACTTGAGTGGATCAAATTTAGATATGAGCTTTGTTCTTTGGTTCAACATATAGTACCACAACTTTTGGGAAGCAAACACTATAGATAAACATGCTTTTTCTATGGATGAATAATTAAGCTTATAGCCGATGAGAATTCTATTGATACAGTAAATATCCTATTCTTTCCCTGAGTCATCATGCTAAGCTAAAAGGGCACCTAGAGCTACTATTGTTGAAGAAATGTATAGTAGCAATGGTCAATCAGGCACAAGAGGTGTAGCTAGATATTTCTTTATTTGATCAAAATCTTGTTGGCACTTATCATCCCATTTAAAAGGTTCTCACTTCTACAGTAGGTGTTGAAAAGGATGACATTTATCTACTAGTTGTGAAATGAACCTGCGGATAGATTGTAATCTACCTTGAAGACTACGAAGGTGTTTCAAATTTGATGGTAGAGGCATATTTACTATAGCTTTTACCTTATCTGGATCAACTTCTGTGCCTCCTCGAGATACAATGTAACCCAATAGCTTTCCAGAAGTTACCCCAAATACACATTTCTTAGGATTTAATCTCACTTGATGCTTTTCCAATATATCAAAGATCTATTCTAGTACTTTTAGAAGACCTTCTCTAGTTTTTTATTTTCCCAAGATATCATCAACACAATCTTCCATTATGGTGAGAAAAAGATCGTGGAAGATAATAGTCATGGCTTGTTGATATGTAGCTCCTACATTCTTAAGACCAAAAGACATTACTTGCCAGCAGTAAGTACCCCATGGGCATATGAAAGTTGTTTATGTTGATGTTCGGGAGCAATTAGAATTTGATTGTAGCCATAAAATCTATCCATTAGTGATAACATTTCATGTCCTACTGTAAGATCAACAATGATATCTATGTTTGGAAGTGGAAAATCATCTTTAGAGTAGGCTTTGTTGAGATCTCTGAAATCGATGCAGTAATGGATGCTCCCATCGGGTTTTGAAGCTAGTACAATGTTAGAGACCCAATCAAGATAATCAATAGGCCTTATAAACTTAGCATCCAACAGTTTTTGAAGTTCTAATTTAACCAAGAGTGCTATTTGAGGATGCATTTTCTGTAGCTTTTGTTTGATAGGTTTTTCATTTGGAAATACTGCTAGATGATGTACCACAAGTGAGGGATCTAACCCCAACATATCTACATAAGTCCATGCGAAGTTGATTGATCTTTTCATGAAGAAAGAGGTGAAATATGTTCTTTCCTTATCTAATAGTGATGCCACTAGAATGTGATCTTGGGATTTCGTGTTGTACCTAGATTAATCTCTTGAGATTTCTCCACCAACAAGGGTGACCGTTCTTGATATTCAGTGGTCAAAGGAAGGTCAAATCCTCCATCCTCGGGCACCTTGGAGAGGTTTTCACCCTCAAATATGTCCTTTATTTTTACTTTTTCATGGTCAAGAGGCGCCTTTCAGTTTTCACCTAGTGACCATTCTTTTTTGATTTTATTTATTTCACTTTTGTGACTAAAGGATTTGACACCTCCACCAGAATATGCTAATTGAGGTAGGTCCATCATGAAGCCCACTTTGTGATCTCTCAATGGTATGCCTTTTTTTAAGCCCATGAACTCTACTAAGGATTCATCATTTTGAAATGTGTCCAAAATAGGTACCTCCTGTTGGTCCCAATCGACGAGGTCAGAATATACGAGTTGAAGGTTAGGTGATTTAGGTTGAGAGGTAAAGGAGGTGGATGATAGAATAAAGATGGATAGGTCTTGGAATAGTTTGATTATGTGAAAAGAGGAATCATCAATGTCATCCTAACTAGGGATCTCTTCTGTGGGAAAAGCTTTGGCTACCTCATCGAGAATACACTCAATGTCTAAGGAAGGTGGAACCTCCTTACCTACCCTAAACCTTGCTTATTAAACTTCTTGGTGACAATGATAGGTTCAACAGGTCCTTGTCCGTGTGGTCCTAGACCTCCTTGTCCTTTGTAACCCATGTTCTTGATGATGTGAAATCCATTGTTATAGAGTTCCACTTCTAAAGTGACTTGATCATGTTCATCAAAAAAGATCCAAGAGGAGATGTCATCAATAGCTTCATCTTCTAGCATTCCTGATTTGATGAACACGATTGGAGGAACAATGATAGTAGCTTTGGATGGGGTAGTTTTGGATATTGATGGTTGACCATAGGATTTAGGTGATAAGGGGAAGGCTCCTACACAACAAGATTCTTGTAGAGTATATTCACCAAGTCATTTATCTTTGTATTGAACCTCAATATTGGGGATGGATTTACTAGATGAAGGCTTATTCAAATTGGATGGATCAACATAGGATGTAAATGGATGGGCTTCGGCATTGATAGGTATGTAGTTAGGGTTTTGATCTTTGGCTTGGAAGGCTCAACAAAACTCAAATGGATTAGGATCGATAGGGATCATGATTTCAACACCATTGTAAGGAAATTTCAAACATTGGTGATATGTGGATGGGACTGCTTTCATGGCATGTATCCAAGGATGGCCAAGGATAATGTTGTAAGGTAATTCAATGTCTAGGACTTGACAATGGGTATCGGTAGTAACATGACCAACCCTGATACACAGATAAATAATTCCCTCAGATTCTCTCTCTGCATCATCATATGCTTTGATAGTTATGCTCTTGGTAGTGTTAATGCGATCCTCAAAATATCCTAGTTGTTTTATAAGCTTTAGAGAACATATATTTAACCCAGCTCCACCATCTATTAGTATTTGTTTGACTCGATGTTGGTTTATGTAGACTTCGATATGAAGAGCATCATTATGGGATGGATTGGATGATGAAAGGTCTTTTTCAGAGAAAGTCAAACGATAAGGCGATGCAATACTCACTACCACGGCTTGGAATTGTGTAGTATCAATATCATTGGGTACCGATGACTCTTGTAAGGCTTTATCTAAGATAGCTTTATGGGCAGGTTATATATGCAATAATTCCAAAATGGAAATATGAGCAGGAGTCTTACTTAGATGGTCAAGGATATTGTATCCATAGTTTGGGCGTATAGTAGATGGTGCTCCTTGGATAGTGACATGGCCTTGACGAGTGGTAATGGCACAATTAGGTTCTTTTCCTCTTATGGTAATGGTAGATATGCGAGCTTGTTCAATATGTCCAATGGTAGATGACTCATAGGTATAATGGACATGTTATTCCATGTATTAGAGGCACTTGCTTTATCGTGTGGTGGAAGTGGATTCTTGAAAGCATCAAGATCATAATTTGTCGTTTGTTTTGGTGGATCAAAAGTGATTTCTCCTTGATCAATAAGATTCTGAATCAAATGTTTCAATTTCATAAAAGCAGTTGTGTTATTCCATTTCACTCTATAATAGTCATGGTATTCATTATCTTTATACCAATTAGGCTTAAACTATGGTTCTTCATATAGTCTAGCTTCAGGTAGCGTGATCGTGCCATATTGTACTAGCTTTTTGAGGACAGATTCAATAAGCTCTCCCAAGGGAGTAAATTGGTGTCTAGGTGACGGATTTGTTTTATCTTGGTTTCTTAGAACAAAGGGTGTGCCTTTAGATGTCGCTTGGATATGGAGGGGATCCTTCATGGTTTGAACATTGTTTGCATCAACAATTCCATCATTGACAACATTTTTGTTCTTGTTCCAAAAGAGGGATTTGTCACTTGAAGATTGTCCATTGTCTTTTGTTTCCTTGAAGATCTTAATTAGACCTTTAGCAATTAAATCTTTTTCAATGTTTGTTCCCTTGGATATGAGTTCATCAAAACTAGTGGCACTTTGGAGCTGCAATTGAAATGATAGTTCGGGATGGAGATTTTCGACAAAGATTATGACTTGTTTCTCAGGCATCTACCATGGGAGCTTACTAGCCATATTTTGCCATCACTGGATGAAAGATGAGAAGGTTTCCCCATTTCGCTATTTGTTGTTGACAAGATCGTTCATGAATATCTCATTTTCTATATTGAAAGCAAAGTGTGACACAAATTTTCCTGCCAACTCTTTGAATGACTTGATACCTGAAGGTAGGTGAGAAAACCATTCCATAGCTTGTCCCTCGAGACTACGAGGAAATAGACGTAGAAGATATGTGTTGTTATATCCAACGTTAAGACAAGCTACATAAAATGCTCGAAGATGATCATTTGGATTACCTTTTCCTTTGTATTTCTCAAATTGTGGTATCTCAAAATGTGGAGGACAAGGTATCATTTGAAGTGACTTATCAAAAGGATATGGGCATACTTCCTCAAAGGAAAATGTCTTCTTTGTTTGGCTCATACTCATATCTGCGACTTTTTGTAACTGCTTGAATCTCTATTCAAAATTAGATGTAGATGGTTGTTGTTGTTATGGGGGATTTTGATGACTTGGATGAGGTATTTGGTACACTAGAGTTTGATTTGGAGGATATTGTTGTGATATATTATATGGCGGGGTGTATGTGTTTTGGCCTTGGTTATCAAATGATGGGAATGTGTATGAGTTTGGTGATGGACTAACATTTTGGATTTGTATCACATGTGAACCAAATGATGGATATATGTAGGACATATGTTGGTTGGAAATTGGTGGAACTTGGGATACGGAAGGTGGATTTTGGGTTTATATTGCATGTGAACCAAAGGACGGATTGATGTAGGACATATGTTGGTTGGAAGTTGGTGGAACTTCGGACACAAGAGGTGGATTGGGATAGGATGTATGAGGGTTGGATGGTTGTGGTCCAATTGAAAGGAGTTGATCAATATATGATATGTTTGAATGTGCTTGTGATCTGAAAGGTTGGTCAATAAATGATGTGTTAGAATTAGATAGCACATGCGATGTTTGAAGTAGATTCATAGATGATGTATTGGGATGGGAAGACACATTAGATGGTTGGGATGGTTCAACATGTGACACACTTGGATTAGAAACTTGAGGTGCTTGTGACACATGCGGAGAAGTTATATTCATGGAAGAAGATAGTGTGGGATGTGATGCATGAGATGAGTCAACATGTGGCACACTTTGATTAGAGACTTGAGGTGATTGTGACACATGCAGGTTGATCATGCAAGATGGTGTTAACAAAGGCTCTATTAATGTGGGAACATTTGGTTGGCTCATTTCCATAGATGTAGAGGATGCATGGAGTGGATGGGTAGATTGATTAGTCAAAGGTGGTGTTTGGATGTTGTGGATTTGGTGGACATGGTAGTAATAGCCTTATGGGTTTCCCTAGCAACAATGATATCATTGATTGTATCTTGTTTTCTAATTTTGGATATGTCAAAGTCACTTGGCAATTTGGCTCCTTATTGAATTAATTGTAAGAGAAATCTATCCAAATTGGATTTTATTTACATTTTGTAAAGCATCAAAGTCTTTTAGATCCTCTGATTCATCTTGAGATTCTTCATAGGTAGGTGATCGAAATGATATTCTGGCGCTTGAGTTGACAATGAAGGTCCAATAGTATAGCCTTCAGGTACAAAGATATTAGTTTCCATTCCAGTCGTAATATTTGAGGCATCCTTGAGAGGCGTAGATTGAAATTCTTTTTGGTTAGCCTCCATAGCTGCCTTATATTGACCCCTAGTTTGAGGCATTGGTTGATGATGGATGAGATTGTTGGACTTGTGTGACAAAGTTGAGACTCTTGGATTGATTGTTGGTTTGATTGATTGATGATTGGCTTGATCAATTGATTGGATTGATTGATTGATTGGATTGGTGATTGATTTGGATAGGATGGATTGATTGATGATTGATTGATTGGTTGGTTGGATTGATTTGGATTGGCTTGATTGGAATTATCTCCCAAGAGATAGACTCATGAACTCAAGGGTAGACAAAATTGATTGATGATGATATATCCCAACTCGAAATGAACCACTCTCTTAAGCTGGAAAAGATTGCTATGATATGATCAAAAAGCTGGATAGTGACCAAAGCCAAAGGATGATGTTAATTTGATTGATTGATTGATATTGATGGTTGTTTTAGAGTCTCAAGAGGATTCAAGGGCTCAAAATGTCTAAAATATGATGTGATTAGATTGAATAAGATGAGTGCTAGCTAAAGATGATCAATGTACTGTCTAGAAAACTGATGACAAGGCTAAGGACTGAGTGTAATGGGGTTTTTGGACTGGATAAATGAAGAGTCTGTAGATTGCCAGAGGTGAGATTGTGTCAACCAGAGGTGAGTCAGGATAGCTCAAAGGCAACTTAGGGTAACCCAAAGGTGTAATTCTGTTGATCAAAGGTAATTTTTTGTAGCTCACAAGCAACTAGATATGATGCAAAGGTGATTCAGGATAACTCAAAGATGTTCATGTGATGATCAGGGGTAATTCAAGATGACTCAGAGGCAAGTTTCTATCATTCAAAGGTGACTGGATATGATGCAAAGGCATGGATGGACTATGCAAAGGCAAGTTTCAGTGACTGGTTTTTGGATAGGTAATTGGCAAGAGAATGAACAAATAAGACATAATTGTTGATGTTTGACTAATCTAGCATAAATGTGTATGTTCAGTAGCCCATCAAGGCTAAGATTTCCATGGGTCTTATCATAAATCAAAAACACTTGAACACAAATTCTTACTCTACCTAAGGTCAAGGTGAATGACAGCTTGTCAAGCCCACAACTTGGAATCTCCTTCGACTTGAGTATAGGGACACATAGAGTCGATGTGTATACTTTCATCTTTGTGAGAGAGGACAAGTAGGGGCCTCCAGGAATGGAATGATGACCCAATCACCCTCTCCTTGGAAAGATACAAGTAGCTTATGCTAAGCTAAGGATTTCTGTCTCATCTCAAGGGAGCCATACGATGAGAATCTTGAGAGGATTATGTGTCCTCTTGTCTTGAACAAAACTGCCACAAGGTCAAAAAAGGGGTAGGCCTCTAATCTAAAGGTGTCTAGTAATGATTCGGGGGACCGTCACTTTACAAGTGTCCAACAAGCTACTTAAAGCTTTAACCAATCCTACTAGGAGTCTCATATATAGAAGGTATGCCTCCTTTCAAACTAGCATTGCACAGTAAGCGCTAATACTTGTTAGACTTGGCTTTCACCTTGTTGGTGCTTAGGTGTGCGACCCTCAACTCCTTCCTTCCCGGACCCGCGCGGTCTCTGGGTTAACATGACCGGGGCACCATTCACTGACAGTTCGAGCTTTTGGTGTAGTGGTAGCCAAGTTTGTGTTAAAACAAACTAGCAACTCTGCTGGGGAGGGGTTCGATTCCCACCGATGCCCACCTGCACCATGCGCACAAGAAGGCACCAAGCAGCCCGTACCTGCCTATGTGGTTATCACTAGGCAGGCATGGGCTGGTGGGGCTCTGTTGGTGCTTAGGTGTGCGACCCTCAACTCCTCCCTTCCCGGACCCGCACGGTCTCTGGGTTAGTTTGTTTTAACACAAACCCGACTACCACTACACCAAAAGCTTGAACTGATGGTGAATGGCACCCTGGTCATGTTAACCCAGAGACCGCGCAGGTTCGGGAAGGGAGGAGTTGAGGGTCGCACACCTAAGCACCAACAGAGCCCCACCAGCTCGTGCCTGCCTAGTGATAACCACATAGGCAGGTATGGGCTGCTTGGCACCTTCTTGTGCGCATGGTGTAGGTGGGCATCGGTGGGAATCGAACCCCTCCCTAGCAGAGTCACTTAGGTGTGCGACCCTCAACTCCTCCCTTCCCGAACCCACGCGGTCTCTGGGTTAACATGACCGGGGCACCATTCACTGAGAGTTCAAGCTTTTGGTGTAGTGGTAGCCGGGTTTGTGTTAAAACAAACTCACCTTATCCTTTTTTATATAGCGGACTGAATGAAAGTACCACTTGAGGTCATTCCCTTGGGGTGAGTACCTCTTTTCCACTAAGGCATGCCTCTCTAAAGATAATTTAACAAGTTCTCTTGCACCCAAGGTCCATTTGATAGGCAAGGGGAGAGGATACTTTTGTTATTAGCTCAGGCATCTACTAATGCAAGATATGTAAATGCAACAAACACAACAAGCAAGTAAGCAAATAAACAAAGAAAACAAGCAAAGAAAACAACTTCTTTTTAAGCACCAAATGAAATGTTCCTAGATTAGTGAAAATAAGGTAAATCTTTGATCAATCGACCTGCAACAAATTTGTTAGTAGTTTTAGATCCACCTTTTTTTGACAATCAATAAAAAGATGCACCAATAGATGTTAGCTCCAAAGAAACCAAGATTGTAACCGTTCAGACCAAAGGTGATGAAACAAAATGCAAAAGTGATTTACAAATAATCAAAAGTGACTTGATTTTACTAAAAGAAATGTTCTGTTATTCATAAGCAATCCTGGGCAGTTTAAGGGCAATCAGACATTGCACAAAGGTAATTTTGTATCATCTAGAGGCATTCGATTGTCTATAACCTACAAAACTCAAACAATATGGTCAAACAGATGATCATAAAATGGATATATAAAAGCCCTGATAACCCAAAAAGATAGATTTGTTTAATCAAATCTGTACCCTACAACGAAAACACAAGAGATCTAATGATATGATATGATTAGGTCAAAAGATAAACCAAACCCTAAATAAACCATCTTGAGGATGAAAAATTGTTAGGGTTAGCAAATAAACCAGCTTGTAACCCAAATCAGACACACTAAGATCGAAGAAAAACCCCGCAAAGAAAGATATATTAGTAAAACCCTAATATAACTAGAGGTGACTCCTAGCCAACCAGAGGCAATCAAATGTAGACCATAGGCAACACAGAGCCATTCAAAGGCGGTTTTCCACAGACTGAATGTGGTTTTCTATAGACTGAATGACTTTTCAATGAAAAATCAATCAAGGACGTGAGTCCCATCAGGTGTGCTAGAATGTGTGAGTAGGAAAAATCAAGTTAACAAGATCAAGCATTACAATCAAAACCCAATCCTACCACCTTCAAGAAATCTATCTAAATGACACAAAATGAAAGCAAATCAAAGGACAATGTCACCTAGATTGTATGGATTCCTTGGTTGAATGTGGATTGCTTCTCAAAAGTGAACAACCATAGTTGCCAAAGCTGCCATGATGATAGATGATATGCTCAAAGTGCTTAATGGATGCTCAATGGATGCAATATGCATAAGATGATAACCTAGATGCTAAAGAGAGTGTGATTAGATTAGATGTTTGGAATGAAATGAGAGGATGTATATATAGCTCTCAACTAAGATTGATCAACGGTGGAGAAAAAGTGGTGGAATGGAGGGTCGAGATAATTCAAAAGGCATGGATGAATGTGTACAAGACATGTGTCCATAGGGAAAGCTTTTATTAAATGATTTAGTTGGCTTTGTTGGTGGAGATAAGATTGATTTTCTTACAATAGGATGCTTTTCTATTTTAAGAGTTGGATGACAAGGATAATTGATTCTTAAACCAATTAAAGCATTTTTTTATTTAATTTTTGACAAACTATGGACAAGGCCAACTTGTACACATAGAAGAAAGTGATAAAAGAGGAAAATGATAAGATAAATGATGGAGGAAAAGATTAAATTTAGAAAATTTATTTAATTTATATGCATGATGCAAAGATAAATAAATAAAATATTAATTTTATTTATTTAAAAAAGTCAAATTAAATAAATTTAGAAAATTTATTTAATTTTAGGAAAATAATGGGATAATTAAATAGTTAAAGATTATTTAATTATAGATAGAAAATAGAAGAATAAAGATAATGAAAATAAATGAAATTAATTAAATAAAGATAATTTATTTAATTAATGATAGAAGTGGATGATTTAGAAGAAAAATAGATAATTGATATAAGTGTGTTAGACAAAATCGAGATATATAGTGGTGAATAATGCGACAAATTGATAAATGGTACGAAGGGTCAATTTTGGGTGTCTACAATATCTCTCTTCCTTATCGTCAAAGTTGGATTTGATGTGTGATTGGGCTGCCAACTACTCATGTGTATGCATGATGGTGTATGATTTATGCCTTGTTTGGTGTGCATTGAAGGTGTGAGAATCTCCCTTATGCTTGATTATTGAGATGGCATTCTTTTATGCTCTTTGGCTTGTGTGAGCCATTCATATTTGTATGTATTTGATTGGTAGTTGTGCCACATGTTATTTGCATGCATTAGATTGGCAGTTGTGCCACATGTGGGTGTGTGCAAGAAGTTGGGTCCACTTTTTTGCTAAAAAGTGGAAGTGTTTTTCATAAAAAATAAAGTTTGTCACAGTTGGAGTCAATATTTGAAGCACTTACACATAAAATCTTAAGAAAGTCCAGTAATATGAAATGTAGTATTTTGAGTTTAGTTTTCAAATATGTAATTTATTCTAATACCCAAATGATACAAATTAATTTTGCATAGGCTTGTACAAAAACCACTTTTTAAAAGTCATCTTTTTAAGACCATACCATGCACGTGTATGACCAACATTATAGTTGTCATGACCCTCTTTCCCCAGAAATAATTAACCTTCTTGATAAAATAAAATATAGGAAATTAATTAATATTGTCAATAGCTAAGTTAAAAAAATAAAATAAACAATAAGAAATGTTAATTATTAATTTTTACAATAAAGGAATAATACAATTAAATTAAATTAATTCATAAAATATATTAGAATTTATTTTTATTTTTAATTTTATCATGTGCAAAAAATTCTCTTAAAATTTTATTTAACTTAAAAATTTAAATGTGAGCTAATTTTGGAGATCAATTTTTAAATCTCTTAATTAAATATTAACATGCAAAAATAACTCAATTAAATTCCTTTAATTAAAGTGTAATTTCATTTGCATGTCATCTCATGACTTAAACAACCTCTTAGTACAAGTTATCTAGCTTGATTGATCATTAAGTTACTAAATTGGGGGAGGCAATTCCTTCTTAAATTAAAAATTAAAATAAATAAATGAGTTTAGGAGAACACGATAAGAGAGGACTAGAGGTGGAAGGGCTGTTCTTAAATATCATCCACTTCAATGGTTAAAGGTCAATTTTGGCCAATAAAAATAGGACAAATATTTACCACTTTTTTATTGTGAATGAGGTATAAAATTGCTATTAGTTGTTTGACCATTGAAGTGGATGATATTTAAGTAGAGTGGTACCGAAAAGGGGAGGTAGTTTGGAGGAGCAGCAACAAAAAAGAAATAGGGAAATATACAGGGAAGGTCGTGGAGGATAGCTAAATGCATGTATGTATTTCATTAAACTCTCGGTTAAATAAGATTAGTTTTCTTGCAAGTTTTAAAAGATTGATGAGCTTCTTTTATTTAGAGGAGATGATAATCACTCTATTATATATCTATGAATCAGTTCCTGTATACTAGAAATGGATAGGTGCAAATGTACATGCATGTCTTGGCTTTTACTTGCCTTTAAATCTTATGTTATGGACTCTACACAGAGTCGAGGGTAATACTCAGACCACTTTTTGTTAGAAAAATGCCATAGTCTTGCTCCACTTCAACTACCACCATATTAGCTTGAGCCAATGGCTTTTTGTAGGATAGGTCATTTCCTGCATTCTCTTTATATATATATATATATGCCCAAAGTTATGAGGAGTGGGATAGGTCATAGTAACAATTGTTTTTGCATATAGAGTGTACATCAAAACTCAAAGTTTTCTTTCATTTTCCTTATGTTGAGCAAAAGGTGAACTCTCAGCTTATCCAAAACTATACTCTGTCATCTATGATGTATATTACTATTTGGAAAAATCATGTTGTCTTGTCAATAATCGATAACATCATTTAAACGTTAATGCAGATATCAAATATGATGGTCTACTTGACTCCTCCATTTTGCACTCTTAACAATATTTTAAGACTCCTTCACAAAGTGTTTATACTTCATACCATAGTAGCAAAATGACTTCTCAGCAGTAAATTAGAAAAATGCTAGCACAGCGTCAGAGGTAAGATCATTGTTATCTCATTACATTCGGTTTTGCATATAAAAGGGTAGGTAATTGTAGGATGTAAGAAATGATATATAAAGATAAGCTTGCTACTTGATCCAATCATTGTTAGACACAAATAATGGTACTTCATACCTTAAGTACAATCTTGCATTTTCGTGAAAATTAGTATGTTAGTTGTATTAATGTTTGGTTGTGTTGATCTAAATGAGATTGCTAGTCCAAGTGAATCTATGTATTCTAAATGTTGAGTTGAGTATAAATTAGAAGTTAATCTAATCAATGAAGTAAATAATGAGATTATATGTAAGCATTTACATAGTTTTAATAAATGGACGAATGTATTTTGCATGTAAAAAGGGATATGATTTTCTCATGTTATTGTTTTGTAAATTCAGTTTAATAGACTTGGTACAAGTTGATCGTTCGGAATTAGAGTTAAATCGATGCATTTTCATATGACAACCATTAGACACAGTGTTAGATTTATATAGGCATTAATATGACCTAAGGATAGAATTGAACATACTCGTAAGTTGATAATATGGATTAGAGATCTACACACACACACACACACACACACACAGATTAATTGCTCTTAATTACGTGGTAGAAAGAAACTAGATACTTATTAGCAAATTAGGATCAAACATAAAAGACATGTTCAATTGGGTATAGACAACACCATAGAGGAAAATGTCTCAGGTAAATAATATAATGAGTATGGAAATATGTAACATTAGGACTCTAGAGATAGGTATTGTCATTATGATCTTCATTAATGATTCTTTAATGACACCTACATATATGATTTTGGGACTTAATATGAATAGCACTTTATTGTAATTAATTGGCATTGCAGTCTTTAATTTAGATGAACTACAAAAAGGTTATCACCTCCCATCCAACTTTCATGAATTACCCCAATGGATCGTCTTTAACCCCCACAAGTCTCTACACAAAATGATAAAGGAGGATAGCTCAAACACATTCATTTATGTTCACAAATGTAGGATAGCCCTATTGGAAATTAGAAGGAAAGTAGGGATACTCAAAACCTTATAGAAAAGTCTAGAATGAGTGTTGTAACTCCTAGAAGGGACTATCTGTAAATTTCAAATCTCATCACCTAAACTCTACAAGGTTGGGAATAGGTAATCCTAGGCACAAGTATATTACACTAGTCATTATAAAAACCATTAGATTAGATTAATAAAGGTAAGTGGTTAAATGCTAGATGAAGCGGCCTTAGAAAATAAATGTAGCAAATATGATAACAATATCCATTCAAGTAAGTGGTAGATTTGCTTAAATAGGTTTAACTAATGGTTATCTTACTAGGAAAACTAAACTCATAAATCCTAAGTAGGGACTTCATCTTTAGATACTTAAATAATTGACTCATGACCTTATTCCAAACTTTTACAAGTTGCAAATTCAGTTTTGTTGAATTAACAATAGAAACCTATAATTACAATTTACTTTTTATCTTTTTACAAAACTTACTATTGAGAAAGTGAGCCCATGGTCTTTTAAGCTAATCTCCCTATTATGGTAGATATCCATCCATGTTCGTAAATAACTATGATATTGGTTGAATTTTTCATAGATTTATTAGCTTGATTTTAGATCTTAATTTTCGATATTATTAGTATATATCAAACAGTTGAGAATTTTTCCTTTCCTTCTAGTTAGGTAAAAATTTTAAACAAGAATTGAAACATAAACCATCTCGTAGTGTTCGGTATCAATGGTGCCTCTGGATCGTGTTTACGGGTAAAGCCGTCACGTTGATCTATTGCACATATTGATGCAGGAGCATCCAGGGTGTAAGAGCAATCTTGCATCAACCAAAAAAAATGTTGTTCTTTTCAATAAGGGCTAAATTTGGCAGGGTTACTATTTTTAGTAAGTTTCCATTTGTGCATGGTTGGATACAAAATCTTACACAGACCTCCAGAATGGTGAATTGAAGCTAATGGTGAAGAAATCACTTCAATATCATTTGTCATTTGTGAGATATTAAAATTTCAAATTCTAAAAATCCTATTGAAATAATCAAAGTCAAATTTGAGGCACTTAGAAGCTCCGGATGGGCCTGAAATTTGGTGGGAAACCCAAGCAGTCTACCTTTAAGTACTATTTGCACACAACCATCTTTTTGAGAGCTTTCCGAAAAGGTATTATAATTGAAAATCCAACGGTCGGATCGAAAGTTATGGCCCCGTGAAGTTGACCTATTTTTGGAGGAAGATGTAAATTTTGAAATTAAGCTGGTGGCCACCAAAAAGGGCTATATATGACCATTTTTGGGAACCCTTGGGGTGGTAGAGTTAAGGGGGAAGGTGTAGAGTCAAGAAAAGGCGGGAAAATAGAAACCCTAGTTGATTAGGGGTTATAGAAGGCTGAAGATTCCAGAGTCTTGAGAGAGGGAGTTGTAATGTGTTGCAGCCTATAGGGGATTCATCCTCTGATTGTATGTGAGCTTCTGTAATGTAATGTTTTGCCCATATTAATAAAATATCATTCTATTTTATGTGTGCAATTTCTGTTATTGTGTGTTTTATGATTTCCCCCCTTCATCACATATTGCCTAACATAACTACAACAACAACGTCTGGGCGTCATCCCTAACATAACTGCACATATTTGTTGGTTTGTATAGCAATATATGATGTTATTTTTCTTAATTTGTAAATTTTACATATTTTTTATAGTCATAAGATTTAAAAATTATATGGTTAGTTTATATTTATATATATGTATATGTATATGCATATATACATATACATATATGTATATGTATATGTATATGCATATATACATATACATATACATATATAAACTAGTAAGAACCCCCAATTAATAAAAAAAATAAGCATACATTTTCTTGTATTAACTTATGTATGTATGAAATATACGTTGGCCACATGTGTTGTCATTGATGTCAACATAATAGATGGAAATGTATAGACAAACCTAGAGTCAGGATGGTTAAGACAAATCAGTCTGGGAGAAAGGAAAAATGGTCTAAGTATGGATCAATTTTAGACTTGAATATGATGCGGAGGTAAACAACCCTACCCTTGCATGGCATGATTCCTGCATACATACATACATATCTTATTAGTTGGGAGTATCACACTCAAGGGTAAGAAGTAGAAAAGTGTCTAAGGCATTCCCCATGCAAAACCTAAGGTAGAGTCAACTTGAATTGGTCCGCACTTCTCCTCAAAGAAATATTTGGCCATGCAGTTCTAATGATAGTTTCTGACATGTATGGAAATGTTATAACCAAGGTTTTAGTCTCTCATTCTTTCAGCATGAAAAGTTACAAGGGATAGTTCATCAGCCATCACTAAGACAAAGCATAGTAGTATTGGGGAGCCAATGGAATGCTCCGCATTCCTCCAGAAGAGATCTGTTTGTCATGGGTCTCTAAGGAATGACTAAGATAAGTATGTTATATTTTATGATGAAGTTTCAAATGTTTCAATGGTCCGCAAAGACATTACTCAAGAGACAAAGGTATCACACTGTACTCCGGAGGCTAAATATACAAGTTAAGTTCTTCAAAAGATAAAACATGCATAAATCTATTATCAAATCTTGTGCAGAGGTAGTATATGATCCAAGACACATCAGATATGATTTGCATATAGACAATTCTCATTTCCTAATATTGCATCAATATGTCATAGCTGCAAGCAAAGTTGTAAGTATAACCGTCTTCTGGAACTGAAAATACCTAAGCCATTCTTGAATTCCTCCGGAAACTTCTAACAAAGGTGTGGGGATGTGGTGAGTAGCATCCATTGATATCTATGATCATTTCCAGAAGGTTTTAGACCCTGCACTTCACCGTAATATCATATTTTGGGTTGTGAAGAATTAACATAAGGTCCAGAAGACTCTGTTCTCTATAGACTGATACATTTCTTGTCTTACGGATGCATAGTTTAGCATGATACTTCTCTGGTAAGGTGCACGATTGTTATTGAACTCGTGCATGATTGAATCCTTGGTCCGCATTAAGGTTTTAGCTTCTCCCCAACAGTTGAAAGATGAACAATTGATAGTGTTAATCAGTATGAGCTGACTGATTAAGTACCTAGTGCATGTGAAGGCTTCTGACTAGTTTCTCCAAGTCTGAAAGGTGTGGAAAGGTGTGTCCTAATGTTCTTCATAAAGCCCTAAGGTCCCAACAAGTTTGTTATCACTTTGCATATGTTGTGACCGACTAGTGACTAGCTACATGTTACATTCAATATTGTTCTCGATGCCGACCTAATCAATGTTTTAAGATCTTACGGAGGATATATATAGAAGATATAATTCATTTGAAAGGCAATTAAGGTGAATAAGAATATATCAGAGTAGAAGAAGATATGAAATGCACATATGCAGTTTGAAGGTAGATATTAAGCAAGAATAGCAGATTGCACCATCAGCATACAACAAATGTATTCTCCATAGCAGTAAGCTGAGCATTCAAGGAGTAGTATCTTCCTTTGGTTGAATCCTTAAAACAATACTTTTGCAGTGAGCATATTATATTGTGAGCTAATGCTAATCGTGGTGTTTCCCTGTTTTAGGGTTTTCCACGTAAAAACATTGGTGTTATGTGTTGACTCTTGATTTGCATGTTTTATTTCATGTTTTCAAAGTTGTTTAGTTTTATCAGTAAATGTTTGGCTAAAGTTTTTAAGTGTGTTGATTCACCCCCCCTCTCAGCACCCCCATTGTGTTCAACAATTGGTATCAGAGCCAAGTACCTCTGAGAAGCTTGACTGTTGAGATAAATCCTCCACTTGAACACATGGAATTTGAAGTGTTGTACAATGATATATTTGCACCTGAACCTGATCTTGAAACAATGGATCCAGAAGGTTGGGACCTTGAATCCAACAAAAATAAAGTAGACCTTGAAGAAGAACTCAAGACAGCTCTCAATGATCTAGAGGAAGCAAAAGAAATAAACTTGGAATATGAAGACGTGCTTGAAAAGGCAAAAGAAACAATTGATAAATTGAAGGCAAAGGCCACAGAATCAAAAGAAGAAATAGGCAAACTAAAAACTCTGATAGAAGGAGATATAGGAAGTGACAAGCTCAAGAAGGCTGAAGACATGATCTCAAAGTTAAAGGTCATGGTTGAAGAAGAAAAAAGGATTGGAGATTGCTTAAATATCAAGCTCAATGAGGAATCAGCTAAATGTTCAAAACTTGAAGAGGAAGTTGTCACTCTAAGGGAAGAACTGGAAAAGGCAAAAGAATAGATTGATAAGGGACTAAAACTGAAAGGAGGAATTGATATTCTTGATGAAATAATAAGTTCTCAAAACCAGCAAAAGAAAAAACTTGTCTTAGTTTTGAAAAGGGAAAAAGTCATATGATCAATACCTCTACAAACTTATATGATAACTTTCATTCAGGAAGAAAGTTTGAAATCAAGAAGGGAGAAGCCTACACTAAAGAACCTAAAGGAAAAACTTACAAAGTCACAAAGGAAGATGAATTCACTCCTGTCCAAAGGCAAAGGAAGAATGTGAGGAAGAATTTCAAGCCTCCTCAACCTACAAAGCAACCAACTCACATCAGGTACTTTCAAGGATTCAATGGCAAATGTTTTACTTGAAATAAGTTTGGTCATAAAGTTGTGGATTGTAGAACCAAGATGAATCAAAATTCCTTAAGATGTTACTCTTGCAATTTAAAATTAGTCATAGAGTTGCTAAATGTAGAATCAAGCCAAAAATCTGTTAGGTGTTATTCATGCAATAAGATGGAACATAGGGCAAATGAGGGCAGAAGAAAAATGCCAAGGTATAATAGGGATAATGTTCAATCATTCTATGGATACTATTATACTTGTAATAAGTTTGGCCACAAAGTAGCTAACTACAGATCAAGGGTAAGAAGAAGTGGAAATGGTCAGCAAGCTAAGTGCACCTGTTGTGAGTGCAATCAAGCAAGGCACTCTGCAATGAATATGAAACCAATTGATGTTGCTCCACAAAGGGTGGAAATGAACAAAGTATGGAAGAAGAAGGACGTTGGTGATATTTTTAGACCTCTGCCTAATGTAGGTGGGTCCCCCAGTAATTAAAAGATAAAATATTGGGTCAGGGGGAGTTACAACAGTAAAAATTTCAAACCCCTGAACATGCAGGATGTTGAATTTTCAGCATATGGATCAGTGCTGGCATGAGAATGATAAGATTAAGGAATTAAAGAAGTCTAGTGAAAATTCCAGAGAAGAATCTCTCAATGCGACAGAATGCGGAAGACTTTAGGGTTTGTAGTGATAAGGTTTTCCACCAAGAAGTTACATGGAGTCAGGGAGAGTTGATTCTAGAAATTTGCCATCTTCTCTTTAGAATAATGAAAGCATTCAACATGTGGGTAAGTGCAAAAAGATGGGGGGCCAAAAAGTGGCCAAAATAATTTAAAAAAAAATTAAGGCATAACGTGAGCGCATTATAACGCGCTCGCATTATGGGCTGCTATAAATGAAAAAAAAAAGCAACTCAATTTCATTTCTCCCATTTTCTCCTCTGCCCGCGGCCTCCAAACCCTCAAAAACGCGCTCGCGTTCTGCAAAACGCCAATCAACGCAAAAATCTTGTCAATTCATCGCCAAAATGCCGCCGCGACGTCGAGCACGCCAAAGAGGTGAGTTATCTTTGTTTTTTTGTTTGAATTTCTTTCTATATAGGTAGGTTTTTGTTGATTTTTAATGTATATTTCGTTAATTGTCAGGAAATGTTAATGCACCTCCTCCTCCTCCTCCTCCTCCTCAAAATCCACAAAATCCTGAGGAGGAAATACCTGCAGAACAACAGCCTCCTCCATTCATTCCTCGACATGCCCCTGGAACACAAGATAATATAATAGGGCAAATTGAAAACAACAAAAAACAAATTGAAGATATAATTGCAAGGTTGAAAGATCCTTCCACTTCAACCTTGCATAGGTCCACGCTTGCCGAATCTCTTAAGTCTATGTTAACAAATGTAAATTCAATTAGCAAGCAAATAACTAGTTGGACCGATAAAAAGAGAGAGTTTAGAGATTACTATGCAGATAAATTATCATACCAAGATGTCAAAAAATTACAAATTACAAAAGTAGACTTGTGTTCAATTTTCACAAACCCACAAACAAATCAACCTCCACCCATTACATGCAAGAGGTTCCCTATCCATTGGTGCAACAACCAAGCGATAAGGGACAATTTCGGGCAGAGGTGGTGGATGGTTTTTGACCATCCTCCATGCAATAACAATGAGGTCCCGCAATACTTTTTGAGGAAACTCTACTCTGAGTTTGTCCTCAATAAAGTGCCAAACTATTTTGATATGCAGGACTTCCAGGGTAGAGGTGGGGGCTCAGCATAGGATAGACCAGGGGCACATCTTGACCCACAGTGGGTAGTGAGACGAGTAATCAGCAGACCAGCCCACGAGCATGTTTCTATCCCTTCCATTGTGAAGGAGAGTGTTGAGGTCGATACACTGAGGTCGATTAGTGCCTTGACCCAGAGCATCATAGAGCATGCCGATCCTGCAACACAGAGTGGGTTGGGAGATAGTGCGAGGAGTAGGGTCCCACCGTATACTTGCCAGGCTTGCGGGTCAGCCTGTGGTTATGACCCCATGGACAGTCAGGATGCAGGTGCACAGGCTACATCTGCAGCTGAGCAGATGGTGATGACAGATACCCTCCTGAGTGAGACTTTCGGCCTTGATACTCAGGTAAATATTAGCAAGTTTATTGAATTTAATTTATTAAATTTTATTTTTGAAATACAAGATTAACTAATTTAAATTGATGATTTTAATGAAATTTCAGGGTCATAGCGTCGATGCAGTTTTCAGTGGTTCTCCACCTACATTTTTCACTAGATCATCTACTGTCGAGGTATGTAACTAGTAAACAATTATAAATATTACATGTGAATAGCATCGTTATATGAATGGTATTCTAATTTCTGATTTTGGATGTTGAATAGGTTAACACTGTAGATTTCATGGCAACACCTGCCAGCGGTGGTGGACTTCAAAGCTTTACGGAGGTAATAAAATAAATAGTTTAATGAATGAATTGTACTTACTAAATTTTTGTATGTGATTTGTGTGTTTTATTGTGTGTACTTCCATGTTTAGATGAGCGTGTGTGTATGTTAGGAGCCATGATTTGCATCACTATTATAGTTTTCGTAATTGAATAATGTTGTTTTATTTCCAGATGATGCAGGCTGCGGATACACCTCCCCATGTTCATAGGGCAATGGAGCAGGGTGTGGCCTCTGTGATTCATAGCTCTATGGCATTGACAGGGGTATGAGGCAGATTAGTAAATTTCAATTTACATTCATTGTTATAGTTGTCTATTTTTGAAAAATCAAAAGATTATTGATTTGAAGTTTAATTTCTTTCTGGATGGTTTCTATAGGACATGACATCACCAGGGCCTTTTCCTGCTACTGAGGCAAGCGAGCAGACAGATTATATGTTAGTGGTAAGTGATTATTTTGTTAAATGTTTCATTTTTTTATAACATGTAATTTCTATATATTAATATCTATACTTTTTTTTGTAACAGGTAAAGGTGCAGGAAGAACTAAATAGGAGGAGTAGCCCTCGGGTTCGTAGTAGACCACCCACATGCATGTCTCCATCCCCTAGAAGATCAAAGGCTGCTCGTGATTTATTCTCTTCACCAGCTAGAGGGGAATGACTTTTTATTGTGTTCCTCTGTTGTATGCCTATATGGCATTTGTGGACATATATTTTGTATTGTACATAGTTGACATTGTATGCCTATATGGCATTCTTGTAAGCCTATATGGCTATTTTGTATATATGTTATACTTATATCGACAGATATTGATGTATGCGTATATGGATATTTGGTTAATACAAATCTTTTTTATTGATGGCGTCCATACTTGCATTATAAATCCACTTTTGAATGGATATTTGTAGATGGCTACTTCAAATATTTAAAGTTTGATTGTATTACATAGGATGTTTGCATTTTCTTTGATAGGCTTGATAGGCCATGGATTACATGATGGTGTTTGATGGAAAAGTATGGTACTAGAAGACTCTAGTTCATTCTTAATAGGCTTGTGATTGATAATATCTTTGCATGATTGCACTTGATCTTGGATCATGGGCATGTTGTTAGGATTTTGATTGCATTGTGATGTTTGATGGATAGGCATGGTGTAAGTGTAAGATACCCAACTAGTTCTATGAAAAATTTTCCTTACTTAAACACTTTTACTTGCTAACAATTCATCAACTACTTCAATAACATAAAGATATACATCAAGATAACTATTTGAATGAAACAACATTAGAGTTGGGTACTTGTCTTGTTACTTGATTCAATCAACTTGCAATGTCTTATTACATGGAAAATGCTTTCAATAGCATGAAGTACAACTCATTCAATGGAAATACAAGGACAGGCCTTGAAGCCTTGATGTTACAATGTCTTCCTTACTTGAGCAACATTTGAAGATTTGGAATGTTCAGCTCATCACCTCACAAGGTAGGCGCATATTTGAAGGATTTACAGGTTTTTCTGACTTGGGCGCCAAGTTGAGGTGACCTCCTCCTGAAGTTGCGCCTTGTCAACATTAGGTGCCAATTAGAGTTTATGGATGCTCTGGATTGTTTCCAAGAGTAGGCGCCAAAACATCATCATTATGAAAGTGTTTTAAATGCTAGGCGCCCAAATGAGCCCTCTGGAGTCTAGGCGCTCCTTTCATGCATTCTGTGTTCTAGGCGCCAATTGAAAGGAGTGGAGAACAGGGCAAGCGCCTTCCAAACTAGGTGTTTCCTTGAGGTGACAAGGACTTAGAAAGTGCGCCTAAGGTGAGCGCCTTGAGTGAAAAGGTCTAACAAACACCTTTGAACCCCCTTTCAAGGTTAGGCGCATTCTGGAGGTGGAAACAAGTAGAAGGTGCGCCTTAGCTTCCTTTGTCAATTCTTGCAAGTCTTTGTTGATTAGGAAGGTGGAATGCTTCATTGTAGAATGAGCGCCTATCTTCTAATGTCCAAACTACTTCTTCTGGCTCACTCTGTGGCTAGGCGCCAGAGCTAAACTGTTCACACAAGGGAGTGCACCTAGACTCACTTGATGTTTTCTTACTACTTCAACCCCTGGAAGATGTTCCAAGGTGTTCCCTTTTACAAGCACCTGACCTCCCAAGTTCCTTCATGTGCTATTCCTTGAAGGTGCCAAAACTGAGCTCCAGTGCCATGGGATTGTGCCTAACATCTTTGAAGAGTTTCTAAGCCTTTTGCAAGTTGATATCCCAAACTCATCTTCTAGGCGCAACAGGAGCTTTCCAAAGGAGTTTCCAAGTTTTAGACGCCAAGCGAGGTCATGGGTGAATGGAACTGCGCCTTAGGAGATGACTGGATCCTAAGCGTCAGTCTGGAGTTACAGTGGAATTGATATGCGCCTCAACTAGCTTAGGCGCCCATTTGAAGTGATTCCTTTAACACTTCTCTGTCAATCTCAACTGCAAGGATGATCTCCTAATCCAATTTTGATCCTCTGGAGATGCAAATAGCTTTACATTTCACTAGGCTCCATCAACGATGATCATCAACCAAAGCGCATTTCAAAGGTGAGATAGGCAAGTGAGGCGCCAAACTAGTCCTTAAGACTTATCTCCTTCTATCAAGTCAATTTCAACTATGTGAGAGAGTTCTATTCTAGGCGCAAAATGGAAATGTTTCATCAATTGGTGCATCTTACAAAGCTCCCAATTCTAGGCGCCAGAGCCAAAGAGTTTTTCCCAACACATGCACCTGGGCTAGGAATTCACCTAAGAGACATCACTTAGCTTTAAAACTTTCAATCTATAGCCATCTGGGCTAGGCGCTCCAATGGAGGATCCTTGAACTCATGCATTGGCGCCTTCTAGTTCTAGGCACCCATTTTGGATGATTCATCCTGATACTAGCGCCCAAAATGACTAGACTCTCTTCATCATCCAATTCACTTAGAAGACTCAAGTTGGAGACTTAGTTGTCTATCCATGTTCTCCGGAAGATTCATTGTACCTCTATGCACTATCTCCTTCAAGGCGCTCCTTAAAATCATTGGAAGTGCTCAGGACTTACCTTAGTCCAAAGCGCCACAATCCATTCCTTAAAGCACAAAGAATTCTCAAAGGCGCCCCTATTTACCTCTAAGCACTCAAATATCATTTAGATTCAAGGCGCACATTTAGCTCCAAAATACAAATTTCCATCATCAACCCATCAAGGTGCATCATCTTCCCTTTGTATCCCCTTCAAGGCGCAGACATTCACTTCTTCACACTCAAACTCACTCTCTGGCGCCAGAATAGGTGTATAACTTCAAATAAGGCGCTAATCTTAGGTTTCTAAGTACTTAGTTTGATCTTAAGGCTATCCTTCCTCTAAGCACTCTCTTCAACTCCCTCACTGAAGGCCCTCTGTAAGTTTGGGCGCATTTCATCCCAAGGCGCTTCAACATCATCCAAGGCGCAAATTCACTCTCCAAGACAAGGTGCAAAAAACCCTATCCTAAGGCGCTCAAATCTTGCTTCTAGACCTAGGCGCACAAACATGAGATTAAGGATCATTCTGGCCACCATCACTTCCCTAAAGGTGCAAAATTGGTGTAGATACATTCCATTTATTAAGGATCATTCTGGCGCCCAAATCTTGTCAAAGCAAAGGATCAATAGGTTCTCTCTAAGGCGCACTCCAGGGTTTGATCTTGCAAGACTTCTCACATCAAAATTTTGACCAAGACACTCAAGGCACTAGTCTTTATCATCTAACCCTACAGTGCACTTACTCATTATGATATACTCCTCAACTTTGTATTCAACCTTGCCCAAGGCGCATATTCACTATAAGGCATTCTCACGTTGTCAGGCTCAGAGGGCTTCAACTTGCTAAAGGGTAGAGGTCTAGGCGCATATCTGACTTGAAGCTCAAGGTGCTCCAACCCTCTTGCTCTGGAATTCCTTCTAGGCACTAAGTGACTTCTCCAATTCCTTGAAAACATTTGAAGTGTTTTACCTTCTCAAGGTGCTCCTTCGAACTTGACTCCAAGGTGTTATAATCTCAAAGGTGCTGACATTATCTCAACCAAAGGCGCTCAATGATTCATCCCATATCTAGGCGCTAAAACACTTAATCAACCAAGTCATTCAAGGCGCCATTCAGTAAACTCATCTTCCATGATATTCCTATCAAGGCGCATATCACTTCTCTCATGGGCTTTAGGCGCTCAGTTGAGTGTTTCAATACTACTTAGGTGCCAAATTCATTTTAATGCACCAAACACAAAGAGCTTTCAAACACTGGGCGCTCACAAAGAGTCTTCCAACCTTGGGCGCTAAATTAGGTCTTTGCAACTATCCAAGGCGCATATCTTCGTTTGAACAACTTATGGTGCCAAGACAACTTCTCATTAGGGCGCTCAAAACACTTGTGTTTACATTTGAAGTGCTTTACCTTCTTAAGGTACTCCAGACTAACCTGACTCCAAGGCGCTCCATCATCATCCTTAAGGCGCTAAAAACATCATCTCCACTCTAGGCAAAAACATCATCCAACTCCCTAAGGCACTTCACTGTCAAAGTCTGAAGGTGCTCTACCTAGACCTTTCCCCTAGGCGCTAGAACTCCTAAGCACTCACCAGATAACTCTCTTCTTCAAGGCGCAAATCTTCCTATACTATGATTGCCTCTGAAACGCTGATTAACGTGATGTGAGCGTGCAAAGGCTACTCCAATCCTCAGTGAGCGCCTAGTTTAAACAAGGAGAAATAAAGCATTCAAAACTATCCAAACGATCATCCCCTTCCTAATGTCTTCACTGCTCCAGAAAACCTTGGCCAAAATGACACATAACAACTCCTATGAGCACCCTTATGCCCTAGGATCATCTAGTTTGTGCGTCTTGTAATGAGGAGTTCATGTAAGTTTGGAATGAGCGCCTTGAATAAGTGTAAACTAGCCTAGAGAAGGGTATGTGCGCCTTGAGCATTCCAGAGATAACTGTGCGCCTAGAACAATATGAGTGCTCATGATGATGATTAACGCCCTGATGACACTATGAGCGCCTTGTTCAAGAGATACCTTGTTTGATCATAAAATGCACCTTGAGTCTTGAAGGTTTTGAGCGCCTAGGTGATTTAGATGTTGGGATGTTGGTATGCGCCCAAGATTGAGGTAAGTGAGTGCTTGTAATGGAGGAGAGCAATGAGATGAGGTTTAGCGCCTCCAAGTAAGGTCAGAGGTGAGGTTAGAGGTGAAATGCGCCTTTGGACCATTCTGGCGCCTTGGATGAAGAACCTATATCTTGAGCCCAAGAGGTAAAATTTGCGCCTTAGTGGATTTGGAGAGTTACAGAGATTAGAGAAAAGCGCCTTGAAGACAGAGTTGTTCAAGGCGCATGTGTGATTTGGTCAAAAATAGGCGCCTAGAGTGAATAGGCTTTCATCCTGACTTAATACACTGCCTCCTTCTGACGATTTTTGGGGCAGCAGAAAACCTTTCACCACGGGCAAATGCCTCAGAGCTATAAAAAATCGAGAGAGGTTATTGTAGAGGCACTCTACGTGATCCCGTTGCCTCAGACGGAATGTTTCTAAGTGACACAGTTTTTGAGTAACATCTCGTCAAAGATTGCTGCCTTTTTGCACTTTGGACTCTTCAGGGATATCGTCGGTACAATGTAGCTCCAACTGTTTCGACATGTTTGGGTGAGAAATAGGACCATGCCTAGCATAAATGTACCCATTCAGACGCGTTGGAACAGTCAGTTTGGTCGCATCAGGAGCAGGACGAAAGTTACACCCCTTTGCAACTTTACACTGACTCCTTCTGACGATTTTTGGGGCAACAGAAAACCTTTCACCACGGGCAAATGCCTAAGAGCTATAAAAAACCGAGAGAGGTTATTGTAGAGGCACTCTACGTGATCCCGTTGCCTCAGACGGAATGTTTCTAAGTGACATGATTTTCGAGTAACATCTCGTCAAAGATTGCTGCCTTTTTGCACTTTGGACTCTTCAGGGATATCGTTGGTACAATGTAGCTCCGACTATTTCGACATGTTTGGGTGAGAAATAGGACCATGCTTAGCATAAATGTACCCATTCGGACGCGTTGGAACAGTCAGTTTGGTCGCATCAGGAGCAGGACGAAAGTTACACCCCTTTGCAACTTTACACTGCCTCCTTCTGACGATTTTTGGGGCAACAGAAAACCTTTCACCACGGGCAAATGCCTAAGAGCTATAAAAAACCGAGAGAGGTTATTGTAGAGGCACTCTACGTGATCCCGTTGCCTCAGACGAAATGTTTCTAAGTGACACAATTTTCGAGTAACATCTCGTCAAAGATTGCTGCCTTTTTACACTTTGGACTCTTCAGGGATATCGTCGGTACAATGTAGCTCTGACTGTTTCGACATGTTTGAGTGAGAAATAGGACCATGCCTAGCATAAATGTACCCATTCGGACGCGTTGGAACAGTCAGTTTGGTCGCATCAGGAGCAGGACGAAAGTTACACCCCTTTGCAACTTTACACTGCCTCCTTCTGACGATTTTTGGGGCAACAGAAAACCTTTCACCACGGGCAAATGCCTCAGAGCTATAAAAAACCGAGAGAGGTTATTGTAGAGGCACTCTACGTGATCCCGTTGCCTCAGACGGAATGTTTCTAAGTGACACGATTTTCGAGTAACATCTCATCAAAGATTGCTGCCTTTTTGCACTTTGGACTCTTCAGGGATATCGTCGGTACAATGTAGATCCGACTGTTTTGACATGTTTGGGTGAGAAATAGGACCATGCCTAGCATAAATGTACCCATTCGGACGCGTTGGAACAGTCAGTTTGGTCGCATCAGGAGTAGGATGAAAGTTACACCCCTTTGCAACTTTACACTGCCTCCTTCTGACGATTTTTGGGGCAACAGAAAACCTTTCACCACGGGCAAATGCCTAAGAGCTATAAAAAACCGAGAGAGGTTATTGTAGAGGTACTCTACATGATCCCGTTGCCTCAGACGGAATGTTTCTAAGTGACACGATTTTCGAGTAACATCTCGTCAAAGATTTCTGCCTTTTTGCACTTTGGACTCTTCAGGGATATCGTCGGTACAATGTAGCTCCGACTGTTTCGACATGTTTGGGTGAGAAATAGGACCATGCCTAGCATAAATGTACCCATTCGGACGCGTTGGAATAGTCAGTTTGGTCGCATCAGGAGCAGGACAAAAGTTACACCCCTTTGCAACTTTACACTGCCTCCTTCTGACAATTTTTGGGGCAACAGAAAACCTTTCACCACGGGCAAATGCCTCAGAGCTATAAAAAACCGAGAGAGGTTATTGTAGAGGCACTCTACGTGATAGCGTTGCCTCAGACGGAATGTTTCTAAGTGACACAGTTCTCGAGTAACATCTCGTCAAAGATTTCTGCCTTTTTGCACTTTGGACTCTTCAGGGATATCGTCGGTACAATGTAGCTCCGACTGTTTCGACATGTTTGGGTGAGAAATAGGACCATGCCTAGCATAAATGTACCCATTCAGACGCGTTGGAACAGTCAGTTTGGTCACATCAGGAGCAGGATGAAAGTTACACCCCTTTGCAACTTTACACTGCCTCCTTCTGACGATTTTTGGGGCAACAGAAAACCTTTCACCACGGGCAAATGCCTAAGAGCTATAAAAAACTGAGAGAGGTTATTGTAGAGGCACTCTATGTGATCCCGTTGCCTCAGACAGAATGTTTCTAAGTGACACGATTTTTGAGTAACATCTCGTCAAAGATTGCTGCCTTTTTGCACTTTGGACTCTTCAAGGATATCGTCGGTACAATGTAGCTCCGACTGTTTCAACATGTTTGGGTGAGAAATAGGACCATGCCTAGCATAAATGTACCCATTCAGACGCATTGGAATAGTCAGTTTGGTCGCATCAGGAGCAGGACAAAAGTTACACCCCTTTGAAACTTTACATTGCCTCCTTCTGATGATTTTTGGGGCAGCAGAAAACCTTTCACCACGGGTAAATGCCTCAGAGCTATAAAAAACTGAGAGAGGTTATTGTAGAGGAACTCTACGTGATAGCGTTGCCTTAGACAGAATGTTTCTAAGTGACACGATTTTCAAGTAACATCTCGTCAAAGATTGCAGCCTTTTTGCACTTTGGACTCTTCAGGGATATCGTTGGTACAATGTAGCTCAGACTGTTTCGACATGTTTGGGTGAAAAACAGGACCATGCCTAGCGTAAATGTACCCATCCGAATGCGTTGGAACAGTCAGTTTGGTCACATCACGAGCAAGACACCAAAAATGCAAAGGTTGCTTTGTGTAACTTGACAACATTGACACTTTTTTGCAACATGACTCAAAGACTCAAACTGACCCCAAATGACTCAAAGTGACTTAAAATCACCTTGATTATAGAGGTCAAATGGTGTCTAGTAGGGTGAGTTATGAGTTTGGTCGCATCAGGAGCAGGACACCAAAAATGCATAACATGATGATGTAAAAATGTGTACATATGTGTAAAAATGCAGGAGGAAATAAAAAAAGACAAACCTTACAAATTAATGTGCATACTTACAACTCAATGTAACATAACTTTACAAAATCAATGTAAATACTTACAAATTAATCCAATGAACCATCTGGATCTGCTCTACTCTTTATTGTGTCAAGTATTGCTTCATGGTCAGACTCACGCACCTTCCACAATATTTTGTTCAAAGGTCTACCCCGATACTTTATCAAATGAACATTGGATGCCACGACAAGGTTCGAGTAATGAAGAATCTTTCGATGCATGTCAAAGTCCTGAAATAGCCAAATATTAACACTCTTATGTGAGTACCTTCTAAGCCATGTTCCAGTAATAACCACTGATCCTGTAGGGTATTCGATGTTTTCTCCATCTGTAACAGGGGCCTCCAATTTCTTTTTGGCCTCAACACAATGACATAAGTAATAATCTGTTCCCTCTTTATTATCTTCATCTGCAATAACTGCATATACGTGTCCTACATTGATATGTGTAGCAAATTAGATGAAATTAGTCAACATTACAAAAACACTACAAAGTAAGATGACATTACCTGGTTGAACTAGATGAAATTAGATGCATATATGTGCCCTATATTACCTGGTTGAACTAAATCTGATATGTGGTCAAAGTCAACTGACGATTCCATCTGTGTTAGTTCTAGTGCCGTCGGGGGTCGATACGTGTCAAGTGGGCTAAGATAACTTAACTACCATTCGTCAACCCACTCCTTTGACTCGCACTCATCCCAGACTTGAATTGTACAGGAAGAACAAAAGCATGACATCTTTCGTGTATGGATACTCCATGAACCTGCAATTGAGCTTCTGAAAGAGTGCATCTCATTTGATCCTGTCAGTGTACAACAATCCTCATATGGTGCAATGTTAGTATCATCTATCAACCAAAAAAATCTATGAACTAAAGACTTACCTTCATTACCTGGACCCATGGAAGCATTACACCACTCGACAATCGATTTTGCATCTGTCAAATTTGCATTGTCTTTATACTTTAACTCTTCTCGTGCTATGGCTCTTTTGATACATGCTCCTGCACCATCATGCTCCCCCTTTCCATGCCCGGCCTCACAAAAGTTCCACATATGTTGAATACCTGTAAAATTATGCCTCCTACTCAGCCAATAGAAATTCCGCGAGTTCTTGAATTGTGATGCACAATTATCCGACCATATGATATGCTGACTGAACGATATGCCCCTTCTAGCCAAATCATTATAGAACACCTGAAAGCAACCTTGCACGAACTCCGTAGAATGCGTGCAATCATCACTAATATAGAAATGATACTCCCTTATGATCTTTTTGTCATCCTCTGTACTATCATTCGCATGAATGAATGCGATGTGCACAAATATAGAAACCTGTGTGGAGTTGTAATATTGTGATTGCACCTCACGTTGTGGCTGTAGACTGTAGTTCTCTGCAAAGTCAACGAATGAAACAATGCTACCAACTAGAAATGTGTCCTTGCATAACTTGAATTGCAAGTCCAACCATCGAGCTCTATGGGCATGTCTTGCATACTCATACACTATGCTGTCACGAAATATAGGCATAAACTGATACACTGGAATCTTTTCAATAACTAATTCACACCTCTTTGCTTCTTTACCATCTTTTGTATTATATGCCACTATTTTATACTTGCCAAACTCTACTAGTTCATTTCCAACTGCATGTGTTATTTCCATATGTTCACATATTGGCAAATGTTGCAAGCCACCACAACGATGACATGTGCCATCCAAGCATAGTTTCTTGTAGAATATTTGACCTTCCTCTCTTTCACATAAAATTCTTGATATGAAGTCTCTTGAAGATGTTGGTGGGGCACATATGGCACAACCCTGCAAATCATTGTTAGTATGCATATCTAAACATATAGACCTATAAGCATCAAAATGGTTAGAAAATTCAATATGTAATCTACAACAACAAGTAGTGCATGTGTGATTTATCTTAACATAGAAAGGTTTTAGCATTTCAAAATATCTTTGACAAATTTTAATTTGAGGATACTTCTCTAGAAATTTACCATAAAACTGTGTTTGAGTCTCATCAAAAAAATGCTTTGGATGTGGCTCACGGTTCTGACTACCAATTCTCCTTCTTACCACATCCCTTTGATTCGGAGATACCCTTGTGTAATTCTTCCAAAAGTCTTCAATTAGTGACCTCAATGCTTCAACAATTGGTTTATCTTTTCGTGGTAGTCTCCCCGAGAACGCCCATAATTCATTGGCATTAGTGTCCTCAATTCTTTGGCGTCTTCCAACGGCTCTTGATAAAGTTTTCCTATTAATTCTCAATTTTTGACTTGTCTTTCTAATGAGACGAGCTTTCCTCGTTTGACTACTTACTATAGTCGATGTAATCACACGCCGTGTTGCATTACTATCTTTTGTGCGTGAGGTGTTACCCACACTCTCATACGCACTCATTAGATTCTTGACAATAGATTTTTCACTTGAAGCCTCTGATGTTCTCAACCCAAGAATCTTCATGATAGACCTATACTTTATACTTCGCATCATTTCAACGAATAGTTGACATCTTGCAGTCTCATTTAACTTTTCAAAGAACAATCTCCAAATCTTATTAGCATATCTTCTACAAGTGCGTTTTGGAATCTTACCTTCCATTGGCTGCAAAATATTCTCATCAATATCAATCAAATACTTTGGCTTTCTATGCAAAATTCTAGGTGGTGTCAAGTTAGGTAAATTCATCTCAACATTAGGAATTTCATCAATATTTAAATGAGATGGGTTAGATGGCATACCTTCGATCGAAGATGGAATAGATGACATACCTTGAGGTTGAGGTGGGAACGATGGCGTACCTCCTTCATCACATGTGAGTGATGATGTACTCTCAACTTGAGATGTGGTAGATGGTGTCCCTACATGTTGTCTTGCGATAAAGGATGTGTCTCCAACTATGGTATTCAAATCTCTCGTACCACAAAGTTTTTGCATTCATTCTCTTTGTGCCGCCAATACCATATCTCTTTGTGATGGTTGTGGTTCCTCTTCAATTGGTATGTCTTCATTTATCGTGTCCAATTTCCTCTTCTCACGAAGTTCCCTCATAGCCATTACTTTCTTTGCATTCTTAGCTTCTATCTCTTCCTGTGTTGGTTTAATTCTTGATCGTTTCCTTGGCATGACAGAGAATTTGTCTGTAGCATGATAAAGAGACCAATATTAGTTCCTAAGAAATGAATACATGATAATAGTGGGATTGTATTTTTTTTATGTTGTAAGGATTTATTCTTGTATAGTTTGAGATCATGGTATGAACTAAGGTTTGTTTATTACACATAATTATTAAAGAGCCCAAGTGTAGAAAATATACATGGCATCATATGAGATTGTAGGTTGCTTTCTTGATTGGAAATGTGTCTATTTTAAACATGTATGATAAAGCATGATAAAGTAATTCAATCCGAAATAAGGAAAATGTAAAGAACATGCATGTAAAGACTTGACATACCTAAAAAATGAAGATTTGAATGGAGAGAGTACCCAATTATGTAGTGTTTTTATCTTCTTGCATCAAACTCCTCAACAATTTGAGCTTTTCACCACTTTCTTCCTTTTCAATGTTAAATTCTTAAAATTGAATCAAAATTAACATTGCAATACTACAAAAATTGAAACTTGTATAGATATATATCAAATTTGGTTTGAAAACTATGTTATTTCCTCCTTCTCAAGTTGGCAAAGCAGAAAAGGTGGTGGAAAGATCATGCAAAGGTGGTACAATGTGTCAAATGTGCATGTGAACTTCCCAATAGCATGAAAGCACTTCTTTTTTGTTGAAGCACGCGCAGAATCAGTAAGAAAACAGAGCATGTGGGCCTGGATCACGGGGGTAACCACTTTTTTACCGTTTCAGTAGAAATACAAAACGCGAGCGCGTTATAACGCGCTCACGTTTTGTCCTGCTATAGATCCCTAAACCCTAAACCCTCAACTCTGATCCCTTGACCCTCAACCCTCAATGTCAAATCCTAATCCCTCAACCCTATCCCTAAACCCTCAACCCTCAATGTCAAATCCTAATCCCTCAACCCTCAACGTCAAATCCTAATCCCTCAACATCAAATCCTAATCCGTCAACCCTCCAACCCTATCCCTAATCCTTACAACCCTCAACCCTAATCCCTCAACCCTTAACTCTGATCCATCAACCCTCAACACTATACCTTAAACCCTAATCCCTTCAACCTCAACCCTATCCCTAAACCCTTGACCCTCGAACCTCAGCCCTCGACGTCAAACCCTAATCCCTCACCCTTAACTCTGATCCCTCATCTCTCAACCCTAACCCTAAACCCTCAACCCTCAACATCAAACCCTAATCCCTCAACCTTCAACCCTAATCTGTCATCTATCATCCCTCCACACTCTACTTTAACCCTAATTCCTCGACCCTCGACCCTCGAACCTCAACCCTCAACCCTCAACATCAAACCCTAATCCCTCAACCCTTAACTCTAATCCCTCGACCTTCAACCCTGATCCTAAACCCTAAACCCTCAACGCCAAATTCTAATCCCTCAACCCTTCACTCTAATCCCTCAACCCTAAACCATATCCCTAAACCCTCAACACTATACCTTAAACCCTAATCCCTCAACCCTAACCTAAACCTTGTCCCTAAACCCTAATCCCTTCAACCTCAACCCTATCCCTAAACCCTTGACCCTCGAACCTCAGCCCTCGACGTCAAACCCTAATCCCTTGATGCAGAGCGAAACCAGTTGAACATTAACACAGGTGAAAAAATCCTTGAAAGTCCACAAAATAACCTTTACAGTGTATATCGGCAAGACAATTTAAATGTCACACCAAAATGTACCTATTCTTGCCTATCGGCAAGACAATGGCTATCGGCAACCACCTTTCTCTCATCGGCCGATGAGGTAACTCATGCCGACATATGTTACATCGGCCGCACTTTCCCGTCGTCTTCCCGATCGGAGAGAACATAACTGTCGGGGAACTCTTTAAGTCTCCTGCCGATGCTATCGGTTACGCCGATAGACTTACCATCGGCAAGACTTCTTGAATCTCACCCCGATCGGTGAGAGATCCTACCATCGGTCCAAACCAACTTTCTTATGCCGATGGCATTACTCACCGATATACTTCGCTTCTCTTTTGTCGGTCTGACTTAGACTATCGGCGTAACTTAATCCTCATCGTCCGATATCAAACCTTACGCCGATGCACATCCTCCGCTTTACCTTTGTCGATGTGACTAAGACCATCGGTGGGACTCTTCGCCCATCTTCCGACAATACAACTCTTACCGATAACTCAACATAATGCTTCATCTTTGGTAAGACATTACCATTTGTCACCTCGACACAAACACGATCGGCAAGATTAATGTTATCGGTTCAATGCACCTTTGTCTACCTGATAGACATAGTCAATCCGATGACTTCTCCATACATTGCTCGACTTATTCTTCCGGTCCTCCTTACTTTTTCCACCGGTCATTTCTTGCATCGTTCAGAATGCTTATTCTAAAAACCTCACATACAACAATGATATTCAAATGGAAGATTCGAACTATCCTCACAAACATTCATTATATACACATAAAGTGCTAATTCCTTCTCTGCACATTGTAACCGAACAGAACATACAGAAACACTAAAACTACATAACAGAAATAAATCTAACTACATGGAGGTCATTCCACTGATTTCAAAGAAATCCACCAGTGGAATGACTCCAATCGGTATCACTGTAGTTTGACCAGAAAACACAGAATTTCTTTATTCCTTCTGCTTCAGAATAAAATACAATTTCTCTCTTTGTTCGTTCACTCCCCTCTACATGAACAGAGACCAACAATATAAAGACTCTCAATTGACAGTTACACACGGTGGAAGGTGAATCACCTATAACCACCCTGCCAATCAGTTACAAACCTTTCAGACATTCAGTTCGGTTACAAATGGTAATGACACGTACACAAACTACTCAACATTATGCCGTTACTTGGCCAAATTCTAATCCCTCAACCCTTCACTCTAATCCCTCAACCCTAAACCCTATCCCTAAACCCTCAACACTATACCTTAAACCCTAATCCATCAACCCTAACCCTAAACCTTGTCCCTAAACCCTAATCCCTTCAACCTCAACCCTATCCCTAAACCCTTGACCCTCGAACCTCAGCCCTCGACGTCAAACCCTAATCCCTCAACCCTTAACCCTGATCCCTCATCTCTCAACCCTAACCCTAAACCCTCAACCCTCAACATCAAACCCTAATCCCTCAACCCTCAACCCTAATCTGTCATCTGTCATCCCTCCACACTCTACTTTAACCCTAATTCCTCGACCCTCGACCCTCGAACCTCAACACTCAACCCTCAACATCAAACCCTAATCCCTCAACCCTTAACTCTAATCCCTTGACCTTCAACCCTGATCCTAAACCCTAAACCCTCAATGCCAAATTCTAATCCCTCAACCCTTCACTCTAATCCCTCAACCCTAAACCATATCCCTAAACCCTCAACACTATACCTTAAACCCTAATCCCTCAACCCTAACCCTAAACCTTGTCCCTAAACCCTAATCCCTTCAACCTCAACCCTATCCCTAAACCCTTGACCCTCGAACCTCAGCCCTCGACGTCAAACCCTAATCCCTCAACCCTTAACTCTGATCCCTCATCTCTCAACCCTAACCCTAAACCCTCAACCCTCAACATCAAACCCTAATCCCTCAACCCTCAACCCTACTCTATCATCCGTCATCCCTCCACACTCTACTTTAACCCTAATTCCTCGACCCTCAACCCTATCCCTAAACCCTTGACCCTCAAACCTCAACCCTCAACCCTTAACATCAAACCCTAATCCCTCAACCCTTAACTCTAATCCCTCGACCTTCAACCCTGATCCTAAACCCTAAACCCTCAACGCCAAATTCTAATCCCTCAACCCTTCACTCTAATCCCTCAACCCTAAACCCTATCCCTAAACCCTCAACACTATACCTTAAACCCTAATCCCTCAACCCTAACCCTAAACCTTGTCCCTAAACCCTAATCCCTTCAACCTCAACCCTATCCCTAAACCCTTGACCCTCGAACCTCAGCCCTCGACGTCAAACCCTAATCCCTCAACCCTTAACTCTGATCCCTCATCTCTCAACCCTAACCCTAAACCCTCAACCCTCAACATCAAACCCTAATCCCTCAACCCTCAACCCTAATCTATCATCCGTCATCCCTCCACACTCTACTTTAACCCTAATTCCTCGACCCTCAACCCTATCCCTAAACCCTTGACCCTCGAACCTCAACCCTCACCCTCAACATCAAACCCTAATCCCTCAACCCTTAACTCTAATCCCTCGACCTTCAACCCTGATCCCAAACCCTAAACCCTCAACGCCAAATTCTAATCCCTCAACCCTTCACTCTAATCCCTCAACCCTAAACCCTATCCCTAAACCCTCAACACTATACCTTAAACCCTAACCCTAAACCTTGTCCCTAAACCCTAATCCCTCAACCCTCAACCCTAATCTGTCATCCGTCATCCCTCAACTCTAATCCCTCATTCCTAAACCCTAAACGCTATCCCTATTCCTAGACCCTCAACAAGCTCGATACTATACCTTAAACCCTAATCCCTCTACCATCGACACTCTTATTTAACCCTAATCCCTTGACCATTAACCCTATCCCTCAACCTCAACCCTCAACCCTCAACCCTTAACTCTTAACATTAAACCCTAATTCATCAACCCTAAACCCTAATCCCTCAAACCTAAACCCTATCCCTAAACCATCAACCCTCAACACTATACCTTAAACCCTAATCCCTCAACCCTCAACCCTAAACCTTATCCCTCAACCCTCAACCCTAATCCCTCATCCCTCAACTCTAATCCCTCATCCCTAAACCCTAAATGCTATCCCTATTCCTAAACCCTCAACAGACTCGATACTATACCTTAAACTCTAATCCCTTATCCCTAAACCCTCCAACCCTATCCCTAATCCTTATACCCTCCACACTCTACTGTAACCCTAATTCCTCGACCCTCAACCCTATCCCTAAACCCTTGACCCTCGAACCTCAACCCTCAACCCTCAACATCAAACCCTAATCCCTCAACCCTTAACTTTGATCCCTCGACCTTCAACCCTGATCCTAAACCCTAAACCCTCAACGCCAAATTCTAATCCCTCAACCCTTCACTCTAATACCTCAACCCTAAACCCTATCCCTAAACCCTAACCCTAAACCTTGTCTTTAAACCCTAATCCCTCAACCCTCAACCCTAATCTGTCATCCGTCATCCCTCAACTCTAATCCCTCATTCCTAAACCCTAAACACTATCCCTATTCCTAGACCCTCAACAGGCTCGATACTATACCTTAAACCCTAATCCCTCTACCATCGACACTCTTATTTAACCCTAATCCCTTGACCATTAACCCTATCCCTCAACCTCAACCCTCAACCCTCAACCCTCAACTCTCAACATTAAACCCTAATTCATCAACCCTAAACCCTAATCCCTCAAACCTAAACCCTATCCCTAAACCATCAACCCTCAACACTATACCTTAAACCCCAATCCCTCAACCCTCAACCCTAAACCTTATCCCTAAAACCTAATCCCTCAACCCTTAACCCTAATCCCTCATCCCTCAACTCTAATCCCTCATCCCTCAACTCTAATCCCTCATCCCTAAACCCTAAATGCTATCCCTATTCCTAAACCCTCAACAGACTCGATACTATACCTTAAACTCTAATCCCTTATCCCTAAACCCTCCAACCCTATCCCTAATCCTTACACCCTCCACACTCTACTTTAACCCTAATCCCTTCAACCTCAACCCTATCCCTAAACCCTTGACCCTCGAACCTCAACCCTCAACCCTCGACGTTAAACCCTATTCCCTTAACCCTTAACTCTGATCCGTCATCTCTCAACCATAACCCTAAACCCTAAACCCTCAACCCTCAAAGTCAAATCCTAATCCCTCAACCCTAAACCCTATCCCTAAACCCTCAACACTATACCTTAAACCCTAATCCCTCATCCCTCAACCCTAAACCTTATCCCTAAACCCTAATCCCTCAACCCTCAACCCTAATCTGTCATCCCCCAACTCTAATCCTTCATCCCTAAACCCTAAATGCTATCCCTATTCCTACACCCTCAACAGAATCGATACTATACCTTAAACCCTAATCCCTTATCCCTAAACCCTCCAACCCTATCCCTAATCCTTATACCCTCCACACTCTACTTTAACCCTAATTCCTCGACCCTCAACCCTATCCCTAAACCCTTGACCCTCAAACCTCAACCCTCAACCCTCAACGTCAAACCCTAATCCCTCAACCCTTAACTCTGATCCCTCGACCCTCAACACTATACCTTAAACCCTAATCCATATCCCTCAACCCTTAACCCTTAAAACTTAAACCCTATCCCTACACCCTCAACACTTGACACTATATCTTAAGCCTTAAACCCTCATCCCTAAGGCCTCAACCCTCAATCCTTAAACCTTAAACCCTAAACCCTATCCCTAATCCCTCTACCCTCAACACTCTAACCCTAACCTCGACATTAAATGCTAATCCGTCAACCCTAAACCCTAATCCTAAACCCTCAACCCTCAACCCTCAACACTATACCTTAAACCCTAATCCCTCAACCCTCAACCCTAAACCTTATCCCTAAACCCTAATCCCTCAACCCTCAACCCTAATCCATCATCCCTCAACTATAATCCCTCATCCCTAATCCCTAAATGCTATCCCTATTCCTAAACTCTCAACAGACTTGATACTATACCTTAAACCCTAATCCCTTATCCCTAAACCCTCCAACCCTATCCCTAATCCTTACACCCTCCACACTCTACTTTAACCCTAATCCCTCGACCCTAAACCCTATCCCTAAACCCTTGACCCTTGAACCTCAACCCACAACCCTTAATGTCAAACCCTAATCCCTCAACCCTTAACTTTGATCCCTCGACCCTCAACCGTAATCTGTCATCCCTCATCCCTAAACCTTAAACGCTATCCCTAATCCCTTATCCGTAAACCTTCCAACTCTATCCCTTATGCCTTAACCCTCATGATGAATAGCCTTGAATGTAAAAAATTTGAGTGGGACATAACGCGAGCGCGTTATAACGCGCTCGCGTTATGTCAAACATGGCAAAAGACAGACTTGCGGGAAAAAATGTAAGGCAAGAAATAACGCGAGCGCGTTATTTCTTGCTTTGGGAATCCCAAGCCTTGGGCTTGGGATTTGCTTTGGATTTCCAACCCAAAGGCTTGGAGTGCCTTATGAACAGTCACAGACGTGTTTTTCTGTATTCTTCAAAATTTCACATAATTTCGTTCGTGCTAACCCTCAGATTTGCACGTGTTTCAAGGTTGAACAAATCAAACACATGGGTAATGTTAGGCTTTCTCTTAGCTATTTGACGATGTGATTTTTTTCACATTTTAACAATGTTAAGCCTTTCATCTTTAATTTCTTTTGTTTGTGTGTCCGTTTTTATGCAAAAACCACTATTTGGTCTTTTTTTCATTGTAAAATAACTATTCATTCAAATTTCAAAAAAATTACATATTTAGAAACTAGACTCCATTCTACAAATATTAAAAAAATAAAAAAATGATTTTCAATTAGTTTTCAAAATTTATAGGGGTAGCACGGCCAAAATTCTATTTTTTAGGATGTGTCCACTTTAAAAATTAGTAAAAAATCAAATATTCATCAAAAAATTATCAGAAAAATCGAGCATAAACTACATGCTATTAGCTAATTTCTCACTGAAGCGATTTTAAAAATACCAAAAAAAAGTTGACCTTTTGAGGGAGCCACAAAACATGTTATGTTATGTTTTTTTGACAGAAACAACACCAATTTCTGTGGCTCCCTCTTTTGAACCCCTTAATCTATGCCATTTTCAAAACAAAATAGTAGTTTAGAAAGTAGACTCGGAGCACTACGAACATTGTTTTGGTTGCATCTCTAAATTTTGAGTGTAACTATGCTCAATTTCTCATCCAAGGCCAGTATTTCCTGATTTCAGAAAAAAAGTGGCCACTTAAGACCCCTTTTTGGCCCCCCATCTTCTTGCACTTACCCATGTAGATGATCTTAACAAAAATTTTAGAGCATTTGAATCATCTGTGGAGGATTGTTGAAGTTTTTACAAGGATTTACATATGAAAGGGGGTGAATTAGGTCAAAACAAAAATTGTAATTAATGCAGAGGAAAATTGTTTGGTGAAATGTTTATATAAGCGATGCCTGATCATTTTTTATCACATTTGAGCGAAGACAAAAGATTTGAAGAGCTAAAGGAGAACCAAAAGCACTCTGCAACTCAACCGAGTGAGACTTATCACCACATTTATAGGTATTCTTCATTCTTCTAGTTAAAACCCTAGATTAGTAAAATTGTCAAAATGGTTGCATCATTTACTCCTCAATTGATCAACATCACTGAGCAACCCCAACCAAAATTTAAGAAACATACATACAAGGCGATGGAAGTTGATGGAAGCGAAGCATTATCTAATGTTCCTACCTTTGTGGTATACACGGAAGATGTTAGGATATACATTCATGAAAAACTTGAGGAAATTGATCATGAGAAATTTGAAACCCTAAGGCTTCATTTGTTAGATGATGACAATACACACTACAAGCCTGAATATGCCAACATTAGAGTAAAACATTTGGATGTTTGGAAAGATTTTCTAAATTTTCACAATGAGCATGACTGGGTCAGATATATCCTTAGCAGAATTCATGACAAATTCATATACCTAGACAAACCCCACCAAATAACTAAAGAAACCATTAAGGCTATCATAAGATTGTGTTCTATTGGACCTATACCACAATTGAATTCAATTAAAAGTGAAAAGGTCATGGAAGTAACCAGAGCAAATTTGACAAGAGGGCATTGATAATTGATGACATTACTGATCCCAGTGTAAGATATGCAGCAATGGGAATTGCCTACAAAGTATACTACTCTAATAGAGAAGGATCTGCCACAGCTACAGCCATACACACTACCTATCTAATGGCTAAAGAAGGTATGGATTTTTACCTATGTGAAGTGATGAAGGAACAGCTGATGGAAAACCTAAGAAAAACTAAGGAAACAAGATATCATTGTTTCCCTCTCAGTTGTTGTCCTTGGTGTCAAATACACAAACTCTTAGGTTTGTGGTACATTGATAGTTGCATTGGTTTGATGTTGCATCATGATAGTTATATTTGGTTTATGTGATAATGAGCTTGGACATTTGGTTGCCATCTTGAACTTGGACATTTGGCTGTCATTATGGTTGTCATTCTTTGCATGACAGAGTTGATTTTTGGTTGGCAAAGTTGTTTTTTAAGATCCTATTCTATCTTCCTATAGACTGAGTTGTATTGGTAAAATTGATACTCTATTTGATGACATTATAACACTTGGCATATGGTTGGCTTGATATTAATGATGTTATCATCTCTTGATATTCATGATGTTATGATCTCTGGATGGGGTTCTATTCACTTGGTATTGATAGAGGTTATTGGTAGTGGTATGGTTCTATCACATATTCTCATGGTTCTTGATATATGACAGTTGGCAGACTTTATGATCTCATGATGAACATGATATGGTATCTTCATAGTTGGATCATTCATGATCTTAATGATTTTCATCTCATGATGGTACCAGTTGGCTCATAACAATTGATATATGCTCTTGACAGTTGATGTTGGTGATATGCTCATACATGCTCTATGTAGTTGATATGCACTTGACTATGCCAGTTCATATTTGATGTGCTTCTACTGTGGCATATGGCATATAATATCATGTTACATTTTTGTGTTAAGGTACTTGTTGGCACTTGACTGTGTCATGATGGTTAAGGCACATTCAATTGTATTGGTTTATGGCACTTTCTATGATCTCATATCAGTTGGCAAAGAGATATTTGATTATATTACATTTGGTCATCTTTGATCTTTATGATGAACATGAACAGTGGGACAGTTGGGCCTACTATGTCTTTATCAATTTCATAGTGACACATAAATTGTCTTTTTAAAGGCATCATTGACACTGTGCTAAAAGTCTTCTTGGTTCAGTTTGATCAATATTAAGTTGCTTTGATCTCTTTACTTGCTCATGTTAATATATCACTCTTATCTATCTTGAGAAGGTTTCATAACATTGTGTGAAGGTTCTAAAGGCACCATTTACAAGAATTATTTCTTTGTGCAAATAAAAGAAATCATTGAGAAAACACATTCACATCGGGCACTTAAAGTCATTAACCTGCTAGGCAGGTCTCGACATATACAACAAGTAAAAATAATTAAATGATGTTAAAGTTTTCACCAAGCCACTTAGGGCACACCAGGATCTCAGGTGACAATGTTATCATCAACCAAAAAGCTTTGATTGTGAATCATTTTGCAAAGTACAAACTTTGGTTGTGCCCTTCTCCGAGCTAGGGTTTGACTCTGATGGGAAATCATGAAAGAATAAGGTAAAATCCATGGATTATTTTGTGTTGACTGCTTTGTGAAGTGACAAAGCTGAATGTGGACTGAGACAGTGAGGCCGTTGCAGTTTGGTTCCTCAACATGACTCTCAAGTGTTGCCATTTCTTTTACCTTCAGGTTTACTCATGCAAATTCAGTTAAGGTTTTTGTTTTTGATTTGTTTGCACATCATTAACAAAACTAAACAGTTTACAGTTAAAGGATTCTATTAAGAAAAAGACATACTGTTATGGGTCTTTGTGAAGGTTTTGTTACAAATAAAAAGGTTTACAGATTCTAGTAAATGACAATCATTTTTTTTTTGTGATACCCATAACAAATAATGCTAGGGTTTCCATTTCTGGTAACAACAGTTTGAAGGTCAAGTGGTTAAACTGTGGTTACATTGTTGCTAAGGTTGCTTTCACCCTTGTCTGGGGTTTGAGATAGTTTGAAGAACTTAACTATTGTTTCAGTTATGCTTACTTTGTGATGGCAAGTTTACTTGACTGGGATTTAGACTATGAAAGACATATTTCTTATTACAGTTATGTGGTTACTTTAACAATTTTTTGAACTGTAGTTATACTTTGTGATTCAGTTTTGATAACTGTAGTTTGCATGAACAGTTTGATTACATAACCTTGGTTATACAAAACATTACATGGTTCATTTACTGTGAATAGAGGTTTTATTGAAGGTTCAACTTCAACCATAACAGTTTGCTTGATAGTTGGAATCTGTCTTAGACAGTTGTATAATTACAATTACTTGCTCAAATTGTTTGATGAAAGAAAGAAATATTTTGTATTGTATAAAATGGTATTTTGTAAACATCTGAGATGAGGTTGATGATATGTGTTTATTGCACCGTCATTGAAGTTATGTCAGAGTGTTGTATTGTTTCTTGAATCTCAAATAATGAGATATTCAAGACTTGGATTATAGTGAAATAGAGTAACCCTCTGTATTAAACCATGTTATTTATTGCATGTGATTGAAATACGCCAGTGAGGCACAAATAGCCAGTGAGGCACAAACAGCTAGTCAGGCATCTGTATTTGCTAGTGAAGTACATTTTGATTAAGCCAGTGAGGCATTTCGAGTGGTTTTTATTCCCCATGAGTGTTTTCCACTCATGAAAATATTTTTGTTATGGGTTTTTATTATCACTAATGTGATTGATCATCATGTTCATTTGTTTTTTCCATGTTTCATTTATTTTTAAAACTATCCTAAGTTAGTTTGGTCTGCATAAACACATCATATATCATTGTCTGAAATGATGTTCTCTGCTCATTCTCATTATGGTCAATCAAACTTTACAAGTTAATCTCTATATGTTTGTGTGTCTAATATGTGAACACCCTTACACTTAAGTTTGATGTTCATAGTTAATATGATGACCTCATCTCCATTCAATAGAAGTTGCCTTTGTTTCAAAGTTTTGAAATATTATTTCAAGGTCTCAAGGTCTTGTTAAAATTGATATACCACTGATTCACCACCCCCCCTCTCAGTGGTATTGTACTCCAACAAGTGGTATCAGAGCATATGTTCCCTATTAAAGTCTAATCAGCTTGGGTAGGTCCTAATAGTGAAGTACCATGGGAAAGGGTAGAAGAAATAGAGAAAAGAAAGAGGACAAGCAAAAGGTTGTACAACAAACTCTTGACAAGCCCTGTGATGAACTATTGCCTAAGTCACCTTTGAAAGTTGACACAAAGTATGATGAAGACAATGACTTTGTTGTTGAGATTGACGATGCAGAAGGAGATTTCTTTGTAGATGAAGATGGACAAGAATTTGATTAAAATGACTGTGAAGTTGATGTTGAAGGAGAACTGTTATGTTCTCTAGAAATTATTAAGTATCTTGACAAAGAGAACCATGGATTAAAGGTTCAACTTCAACAAGAGAATGATTCCAAGATTAAGGTACTTTCTAATTTTGCTAAAGTTTCTTTAGAACTTAAAGAGGTAAAGGTACAAATTGAAGAGACAAACAAATTTGTCATTAATCTAAAAAAAGAATTTGAAGAAGTTAAAAGAATAGTTGACCTTACAAAATTTGATCTTGAAGTAAAAAGAATAGAATGTCTGAAGTTAGAGAAAGAAATAGTCTCTTTGAGAAAGGATTTGGAAGAAGCATCTTCAAAGTTGCAAAAGAATATTCAATTCGAAAAGAGTACTGACTACCTAAATGACATGCTGAGCAAGTAGAGGTATTATAGGGATACTATTGGCTTGGGTTATGAGAAAGGAGAATGTTCAAAGACAAGAAATGCTCCTAGGAAGAAGATAGACCTGACATTTCATTCTGTTGCACCTGAAGTTGAAGCTAAGAAGAAAACTAAAGTTAATGTTGCTAATAAGTCTTTAAGACCTCCATCTATCATGTATAATTATTCACAATTCCATAGTTATTGCTATGCCTGTCATGTTTATGGTCATAGGGCTAGAGACTGTAAAATAAATGTTTTTGGATGGAATAAGGATAAAAGTGCTTATAAGTGGTCAAATCAAAACAATGGCATTATATGTTATAACTGTCACAAAGCTGGTCATGTAGCAAGTAATTGTTGGTTCTATGAAAGACATGGTCATGTAAAGAATATCAATAAAAGTTCTCATAGAATGTTTAGAAGAAACTATTCTTCTTTTGGTCTAGACTACAATATTTTGTGTTATAGATGTAATATGTTTTGGCACAAAGTATAGTGGTGTAGAGGAAGGATAAAACCAACTGGTGGCTACATGTTCAAGCAAAAGCAAGAGGATACCTTAAATAAGAAAACAAGGATCATAGCCGTTTGGAGAAAGAAACAAGAAAAGGAAAAGAAAGAATCTGAACTTGGGCATGCTGCACAAGTTCCATCCATAAATGCATAAAGAGAAGCATGTAGTTGAGGAGTTAATTAATATGTTATCTTTCAACCCCTTATGTAGCACTTGAGAAGTGTTGAGTGTAAATTTAATTAGACATGCATATCTGATATGAACAAGAGTAATCTCTTAGTGATTAGTATGGCAGTGTCATATGTGTCCTTACTTATGTTCTTGTCTCAATGCCATATTTGTTAGGACAGTGTTACTTTCAGTATTGTATGTAGTCCCTAAATAGTGCCTGATTCGATGTCATAGATAGATGTCAAAGGGAAGTTATTCAATGTCACAGTGGCATTTACATCTTATTGTTTTCTTCCAATGATGTAAATGAACAGCTAAAAAAGGCTTTTATGTTTGTGAAAAGTTTGAAGGCAGAAATTCTGATTACTTTGAACAAAGCAAGAGAAGGTCAATTGTGAAATGATGTACACATAGTTTCACATGAAATTTCATTCAGCCATTGATGTGATCAACCTTGGTTCTATTTAACTATTTCCACTTTCATGCTAAAGTTGTAAGTGATCTTCATTCTCTTACATGTCAGTTTGAGGATAACAACTCTTAGTTGGTAAGTGTAAGATCAGTCTCTGCAGGCTTTGTTAGGATTCCTTCAACTGTGAGAGTTGTGGAACATGGTATGGCTTCCATGAAAGTATAAAAGAAAGAGGACAAGGATAGTAATCTTATGATCTTGAGTTATATTTGACAGTGGTAAGATGAAGGGAACAGGGCAGTTTGAAGTGCAATATTGAAGACAGTGATAAATTATTGTTATGACAAAGGACAACTTGTGAGGCTTTATCAAGTTGATGTCTCTAAAGTTAAGTTGCTTCAGTCAAAGAGAATGAAGAGATCACAGTTTGACAAAGCAATGCTTACAGGTTCTTGATTAATTACTTTTGGTTGATGGTTTGTTTCATCATGAGGAGTTGTAGATGGTTTGTTTTATGGCTACAGTCAATAACACAATACCTTCAGCTAGTGACATATTTCTTATTACAGTTTTGTGGTTACTTGAACAGTTTGTTGAACTGTAGTTATACTTTGTGATTCAGTTTTGATAACTGTAGTTTGCATAAATAGTTTGATTGCATAACCTTGGTTATACAAAACATTACATGGTTCATTTACTGTGAATAGAGGTTTTATTGAAGGTTCGACTTCAACCATGACAGTTTGCTTGATAGTTGGAAACTATCTTAGACAGTTGTATAATTATAGTTACTTGCTCAAATTGTTTGATGAAAGAAAGAAAGACTTTGTATTGTATAAAATGGCATTTTGTAAACGTCTGAGATGAGGTTGATGATATGTGTTTATTGCACCATCATTGAAATTATGTCAGAGTGTTGTATTGTTTCTTGAATCTCAAATAATGAGATATTCAAGACTTGGATTATAGTGAAACAGAGTAACACTCTATATTAAACCATATTATTTATTGCATGTGATTGAAATATGCTAGTGAGGCACAAACAGCCAGTGAGGCACAAATAGCCAGTGAGGCACAGACAACTGGTGAGGCATCTGTATTTGCTAGTGAAGCACATTTTGATTAAGCCAATGAGGCATTTCAAGTGCTTTTTATTCCCCATGAGGGTTTTCCACTCAGGACAATATTTTTGTTATGGGTTTTTATTATCACTGATTTGATTGATCATCATGTTCATTTGTTTTTTCCATGTGTAATTCAGTTTTAAAACTATCCTAAGTTAATTTGGTCTACATGAACACATCATATATTATTGTCTAAAATGATGTTCTTTGCTCATTATCATTATGGTCAATCAAACTTTACAAGTTAATCTCTATATGTTTGTGTGTCTAATATGTGAAAACCCTTACACTTAAGTTTGATGTTCATAGTTAATATGATGACCTCATCTCCATTCAATAGAAATTGCCTTTGTTTCAAATTTTTGAAAGATTATTTTAAGGTCTAAAGGTCTTGTTAAAATTGATATACCACTGATTCACCCCCCCTTCTCAGTGGTATTGTACTCCAACCATCATTTCAAATATGGCTCACTGATCATCTATTTGGTATTCTATTTCATGAATGAGTTACCAAGGCTTAAAGGGAAGATATGGCAACAAGATAGACTAGTAGTAGCTCAAATAAAAGAATACATGACAAGCTTTGATTCACAAAATTACCAAACTATTTTCTGGGGCTTCTTCAAAAAATTTCAAAGTGAAATGCATAAAAGGGAAAGGATTTCTTTTCGTTTGGATCGTAAATACAAAGATGACATAATATTTCTAATGCAGGAGCATCCCTAGTTCAAAAGAAATCTTGCATCAACCAAAAACATTTACATTTCAGTTTGTTTGCAGTTTGTTTATTTTCATTTTAATTTAGGTAGTTCAATCAGAAGCAGTTTCAACTTGTGGTCCAATTTTGGCATTTCACATCTTGTGGATCTGGACTTAACATATACATTCATTCATCTTCATCATATCAAGATTGTAGAGCATTTGGATTAGTTATTGGAAAGATATCACTAGCAAAAGATTGATTATTTTCTCAGAGTAGAGCATTCTTACAGTTCCTGATAATCAGCTAAAGGAGAAGGCTTGCGGATCATTCCTTGACTTGTGGATCTCAATGACAAATCATTCAATGTCCTTTGGTTCGTGGTCGACCTTCCCCAAGGGTCTTCATGTTGTTCCATTCATTTGAGGAAGTGTTCTATGCATTTAGGTCCAACCTATCTATGAATGCGTTACAGCTCTTCATTGGAGTTTGTTATCTTCCTTAGCCAATGCAGAGGAATCTATTAATCTGGAAATGATATATATTGATGTAATAGATCCTTAGGAAAGTAGTAAGGAACATAGTGATAATTGATAGTTTCGATTTATGTGAGGAGCTTCAAAGCTTTATCTTGCGCATGTATGTAATCAGGCATATGAGCCCTAATTGTAAGCCCACATGTTGCTAGCCAAACTGTATTTGAATTCTTTGATATACTGAATGACTAAATTTGCATTTGCTTCATTTCTTGAGTTGTTTGTGTTGTGTTTACTCTTCCTGCATGGTCCAGACAGTTCATTCTGTGAACCCTCCTACCATGACTGCACCAAGTGGTATCAGAGTGAAAGTTTCAAATCTTTGGGAGTGAATTGAGTGAAGTTGGCGAGGGAATTCCATAAGATCTTATTATGGACAAATCGCCGAATTGAGACAGGTTACTTGTGTTGCAACCGATCGCCGACCTGAGGTAGTTTGCACTTGATCCGAGGAAGAAAGCCACCGAGGAGAGTTGTTGCTGTTGGAACAATGAATGGTAGAATGGATGAGATGATGGAAATGATGAGAACAATGCGAATTTGTTTGGATGTTATTGATGAAGATAGGCAAAGAGGATTGACACTGAGACCTAATGTTGAAAGTGATGATGAAGAAGAATTTCAATCTGCTGAACAAATTGGTGAAACCCTAGGAGGTGATGAAGAGGAAGAATCAGATCAAGTAAAGACATTGTGAGATATTTCAAAGATTGGAAAGAGACCTAGAGTTGATGTGCTGAACTATACTGGTAATTTGAACCCTGAAGAATTGATTGACTGGATAAATGACATGGAAGAATACTTTGAATATGAGGAAATTGAAGATTCAGAGAAGGTGAAATTTGCAAAGAAAAAGTTGAAAGGACATGCTGCTATATGGTGGAAAGAAGTTCAGTTGGAAAGAAATAGGAGAGAAAAGGAAAAGATTACAAAGTGGGACCGGATGGTGACAAAGTTGAAGAATCAGTTTATACCTGCTAACTATGAGTTGGAGTTGTTGAAGAGATTGCAAAACCTGAGACAAAAGGAGAAATCTATGAAAGAGTACACCGAAGAATTTCATAAAATGATTATAAGGATAGGACATAGTGAAGCAAACAAGGAGAAAGTGGCTAGATACATCAATGGACTGAGATTGAACATTCAAGAAGAACTAAGCTTGGTAAGGATGACATCTCTAGAGGAAGCATATCAGTTTGCCCTGAAAGTTGAAGAGAAGCTAAATAAGAGGCATGATCAGAGACAGAGAGGTAGAAGAGGTAAATTTCAGAGAGGAAGAACATTTTCTAGATATGATAGATCATTGGTGGAGTAGAACAAGTTTGATAGCCTGTTGAAGAAGGATGACAGAGATAACATTGCTTACCGGAGAGATGACATAAATTTTTATTGGAGAGGAAACCCTAGTGCATATCAGAGTGAAGGATATAGGAGAGAAGGAAGAGGATTTGATAAGAGAACATTCAGAGGTACTTGTTTCAAGTGTGGAGGTGAAGGACATAGAGCATTTGAGTGTAATCAGGGTAGTACAAGCAAGAGGACAAAAAATAGTGGAAGAGTAGCCTATGTTGAAGAAGAACCTGTTGAATCACCCAGTTCAGTTGGCAAACATGAGAAAGGAGAATCACTTGTGATGCGGAGAGCACTATTTCAAATTGAATCAAATGAGGAACCACCGTAGAGGAAAAGCTTGTTCAGAACAAGATGCAAATCAGGAGGTAAGTGTTGTAAAGTTGTGATTGATAGTGATAGTTTAGAAAATCTAGTTTCAGAGGAGATGGTGAATAAGCTGAAATTGGAAAGATTGAAACACCCTAAGCCCTATCAGATAGCATGGATTCAGGGTGACCATAAGGTACTGTGAGTGAACAATGTTTGGTAAAATTTCATATTAGATCTTATCATGATGAAGTCTTGTGTGATATTATGCCTATAGATGTTTGTCATATCTTGTTGGGTAGACCTTGGCAGTATGGTAGAAAAGCTATACATGATGGAAGAAAGAATACATATACTATAACAGCAAATGGAAAGAGAATTACTTTGATTCCTTTGGAGGATGATCCTAAGAGTGAAGTATGTGGGAATGCTAGAATCTATTTGGTAGATGGAAGAAAATTTCTGGATGGTTTGAGACATGAGAATATGTGTTATGCCTTGATTCCTAAGAAGCTTGAAGCATTGAAGAAAGAGACTGATGAATCACAATTGGAGGAGATAAAGGAGTTGCTAACAGAATATGAAGACATCATATCAGATAATGTACCTGAAGGATTACCACCTATAAGGAGTATCAGTCATCACATCGATCTTATACCGGGAGTAAGTTTGCCTAACAAAGCAGCACATAGAATGACACCGACAGAGAATGAAGAATTGAATAGACATATACAAGAATTGTTGAGGAAAGGTTTGATTAGAGAAGGTTTGAGTCCTTGTGTAGTACCTGTAGTTTTGGCACCTAAGAAGGATGGAGAATGGAGAATGTGTACTTATTCTAGAGCAATAAACAAGATCACAGTTAAGTATCGATTTCCTTTACCTAGGATGGATGATATCATGGATTGTTTGAGTGGAGCAAAATATTTCACAAAGATAGATTTGAAGAGTGGATACCATCATATCTCTGTCACAAAGACAAATGAAGGATTGTATGAGTGGTTAGTGATGCCCTTTGGATTGACAAATGCACCAAGTACTTTCATGAGATTGATGAATGAAGTCTTGAAGAAATTCTTGGCTAAGTTTGTTATTGTGTACTTGGATGATATTCTGATTTTTAGTAAGACAAAAGAGGAACATTTGTGGCATATTAGACAAGTTTTGCAGAGGTTGAGAGAAGAGAAATTACTGATAAACATCAAAAAGTGTAGTTTCATGAAAGAAGAGTTGGTATATTTGGGATTTGTGATTTTTGTGGAAGGATTGAAGATGGACCTTGAGAAAGTGAAAGCAATTGTTGAATGGCCTACACTGGAGAGAATTGGAGAAGTTAGATCATTTCATGGATTGGCTAGTTTCTACCGAAAGTTCATCAGAAATTTCAGTTCAGTTTGTAACCTTATGATAGAGACAATGAGAGGTGACATAAAAGATTTCAAGTGGACATCAAGAGTAGATAAAAGTTTTGAGTTGTTGAAGCAGAAAGTGATAGAGCAACCTATTTTGGCATTACTAGATTTCAATAAGGTATTTCAAGTTGATTGTGATGCTAGTGGAAATGCATTTGGAGCAGTATTAAGTCAAGAAGGTAGACCAGTAGCATATTTTAGTGAGAAGTTAAATGATCCCAGGAGAAGATATTTAGTTTATAATAAGGAGTTCTATGCCATAATTCAAGCCTTGAAGAAGTGGAGACATTATTTGTTGCCTAAGGAGTTTGTGTTGTATACAGATCATCAAGCTTTGCAGTATTTGAATAGTCAAGGTAAGTTGAATGGAGACATATGAGATGGGTAGAGTTTATGCAGAGTTATACTTTTGTGTTGAAGCATAGGAGTGGTAAATCAAATAAAGTTGCAGATGCATTGAGTAGGAGAAGGAACTTGTTGACAGAGATGAAAGTTGAAGTGTTGGGTTTTGATGAATTGAAGAACATGTATGAGGGAGACACTAATTTTGTAGAACCTTGGAAAGCATGTAAGGAACCTGTTGTAATAGATAGGAGTAAGTGGTTGGACTATTTCATTCAAGAAGACATGTTGTTCAAAGGAAGTTAGTTGTGCATACCTACGAGTTCAATGAGAGACAATTTGATCAAGGAGAAGCAGGGTGGTGGATTGGCAGGACACTTTGGCATTGATAAGATAGTGGCTTTGGTTAGTGAAAATTACTTTTGGCCTCAGATTCATAAGGATGTTCAGAAATCTATGCAGAGTTGTAGAGTTTGTCAAGTTGCAAAAGGGAGTAGTTAGAACATTGGATTGTATAAACCTTTGATAGTACTGGAGAGACCTTGGGAAGACATAACCATGGATTTTGTGATGGGATTGTCGAAGACACAGAGAGGACATGATTCAATATTTGTAGTGGTTGACAGATTTTCAAAGATGGCTCATTTCATCCCTTTTAAGAAGACAACTAATGCAGTGCATGTAGATGACCTATTTTTCAAAGAGATTGTGAGATTGCATGGATTACCTAAGAGTATAGTTTTAGATAGAGATACAAAGTTTGTTGGATACTTTTGGAAGACACTTTGGAAGAAGATGAAGACAGACTTGAAGTTTAGTTCAAATTTTCATCCACAGATAGATGAACAGATGGAGGTAGTAAATAGGAGTTTGGGAAACTTGTTGAGATGTTTGGTTAGAGAGAAGGCAGGGAGTTGGGATTTGATTCTTTCACAAGAAGAGTTTGCATACAATAATTCAGTAAACAGAAGTACTGGAAGAACACCTTTTGAGATTGTTACCGAAATGAATCCTAGAGGAGTTGTAGAATTGAGAGATATCAACATGGAAGAAAAGAGGAGTGTAGAAGTAGAAGAATTTGCAGATCATATGAAGATAGTGCATAATCAGGTGAAGAAGCATTTGGAGGACATGAATAGTAAGTACAAAGAGAAGGCAGATGAGAAGAGAAGACATAGAGAATTTGAAGAGTGGGATGAAGTAATGGTGTACTTGAGAAAAGAAAGATTTCTAGTTGGGATATATAACAAGTTGAAGATGAAGAAGTTTGGACCTTGTAAGATACTCAAAAAGTTTGATTCAGGAAATGCATATGAAGTGGAGTTACTAGAGACATTGGGTATTTCACCTATTTTCAACATTGCAGACTTATATCAGTATCATGAAGTAGAGTTCAATGACAACATGGAAGAGGACTTGAAGAAGCAGTTACCACAACAAGCATTGGAGCAGATTGAAGACATTTTGGACAGTAGAGTTGGATGCAACACTAGAGGAAGGCAATACAAAGAATATCTTGTGAAGTGGAAAGGCAAACCAGAAGAAGATGCATCATGGATTTCTTAGGCTAAGGTGGACTATCTTGGTTCTCCCTTAGCCTCAGCAAAGTGAGGGACTCACTTTTTCAATAACCCCAGATGTCTGATGCAGGAGCATCCCTGGTTCAAAAGTAATCTTGCATCAACCAAAAATATTTGCATTTCAGTTTGTTTCTTTTCAGTTCAGTCAGAACCAGTTTTAGCTTGTGGTCTGGTTTTGGTATTTCACATCTTGTGGATCTAGACTTAACATCTACATTCATTCATCTTCATCATATAAAGAATTCAGAGCATTTGGATCAATTACCGGAAAGATATCACTAGCAGAAGATCAACTGTTTTCTTAGAGCAGAGCATTCTAACGGTTCCTGATAATCAGCTAAAGGAGAAGGCTTGCAGATCATTCCTTGACTTGCGGATCTCAATGAAACATCATTCAATTTCCTTTGGTTCATGGCCGATCTTCTGAAATACTTGCATCAACCAAAAATATTTGCATTTCAGTTTGTTTCTTTTCAGTTCAGTCAGAACTAGTTTCAACTTGTGGTCTGGTTTTGGTATTTCACATCTTGTGGATCTAGACTTAGCATCTACATTCATTCATCTTCATCATATCTAGAATTTAGAGCATTTGGATCAGTTACCAGAAAGATATCACTAGTAAAAGATCAACTATTTTCTCAGAGCAGAGCATTCTAACAGTTCCTAATAATCAACTAAAGGAGAAGGCTTGCAGATCATTCCTTGACTTGCGGATCTTAATGACACATAATTCAATGTCTAATGCAGGAGCATCTACATTCATTCATCTTCATCATATCAAGAATTCAGAGTATTTGGATCAGTTACCGGAAAGATATCACTAGCAGAAGATCAACTATTTTCTCAGAGCAGAGCATTCTAACAGTTCCTGATAATCAGCTAAAGGAGAAGGCTTGCAGATCATTCCTTGACTTGCGAATCTCAATGACACATCATTCAATGTCCTTTAGTTTGTGGCTGATCTTCCGAAAGGGTCCACACATTGTTCCATTCATTTGAGGAAGTGTTCTATGCATTTAGGTCTGACCTATTTATGAACACATTACAACTCTTCATTGGAGTTTGTGATCTTCCTTTGCCGATGCAGAGGAACCTATTGATCCATAAATGATATATATTGATTTAATAGATTCTTAGGAAAGTAGTAAGGAACATAGTGATAATTGATAGTTTTGATTTATGCAAGGAGCTTCAAAGCTTTATCTTGCGCATGTATGTAATTAGGCCTGTGAGCCCTAATTGTAAGCCTGCATGTTGCCGACCAGACGATATTTGAATTCTTTGATATATTGAATCACTGAATCTGCATTTTCTTCATTTCTTGAGTTATTTTTGTTGTGTTTACTCTTGCTTCACGGTCTGGACACTTCATTATGTGAACCCTCCTCCTGTGACTACACCAAATGCATAAAAGGGAAAGGATTTCTTTTGATTTGGTTCGTAAATACAAAGATGACATAACATTTCTTGTGGACAAAGATTGTTGTTATATGGCAGCAGTTGAGCCTAGAACTTCATGGATTCCCAAGCTTCCTTATGAAGTGCCCGATGAGGAAGTTAAAGCCTATACATAAATTCTATTAAGTTTGCCAAAAGACTCTAAAAGTGAAAGATGTGGGACTAGTGAAGAAATTTAGGACATGCTCAAGGTATTCCACCTAGAGGTTTTACTGCTCAAGGTACTACATAATAGGCTATGCCTCTTATCTCTGAATATCCCACACCAAGAAGATCTGGTAGAACTACCTCTCAATTAACCGCCAGCATTCTTCAATCTACCTTTTCTGAAAAGACAGCTCCCACCAAACAAATATCTGAAAAGAAAACACAGACAAAACCCAAGAGCAAACATCCAGAAGAGAAGAAAGAACCCATTGTGGAGGAGATTGAAAGTGATAATGATGAAGAAGTAATTTCTAAGAAATAGAAAAGGCAAAGGAAGAAAAGGGATCAAGGGTTAAAGTGAAGGCCAAGAGAAACAAGAAACAAGATGCAGAAACAAGTGAAGAAGAAGTAGAAGAAGCGGAACCAACTTCTCCTCCTCCTAAGAAGAAAAAGAAGAATGACTCTCAGGAACCACCTATGTCTCTAGAAACTATCTACAATGCAATTGTTTATCATGACTTATTTGATGAAACTATAGTACTCCATCCTAAATCCTCACCTAAGAATCAAGCAATCATTGAAAAGGCTATTGTTATGTATATGATGAGGTACAATAAGTCTTTAGAAGAAATCTTGATCAAAGCATTGGAAAGCCTACAGAAAGCCTTAAGAAGGAATGGAGATGAAGGTGTGACACTTGATGAAAAGCTCAGACAAGATGCCTTGAAAAGGGCCAGTGATTCCCTATCTAAGGAAGAAAAAGAAAATTTGATCCAAAGGCAAGATCAAGAGCTCAGGACCAAGCATAGAGTAGACACTCTCATGTAAAATAGAAAGGAGGACATTGAACAAATCATGAAGAAACTGAAGAAGTTACTCAGAAGGTCCTTAGTGAGGTAAGTGAAATAAAGAATACAGAACAATCATATGTCTCTCCACCACAATCACCTCATCATGCTATGGCATCTCCTCAGGAGAAAGAAGAATAGGTTGGAAAGGAAAAATACATGAATGTTGATCCAACTCTCTAAGAGAATCTGCAAAATGAACAGAGTGTTTTGGAAAACATTAAACAAGTGGATGACCAGGCAAATGTGCAATATTCACAGATTAGTTCAAAGACTTTAAGGAAACATGAAGATCATGCCTCAGGCAAAGAAGAGACTCTGAAGAGAAGTCAAGACATGGCATAGGAGACTGATCAAGACTCAACTAACTCTCTTACTGAACTACTAAACTTGCAGATTCAATTTCAACCAGTTGTTACCCCCCAATTGTTGCAAGTTCCAACAAATGAAGGGCAACTTGATCTATCAAGAATATCTCCTCTACACAAGTTGCAACTTGGAGACATATTGCATGCCTTTGCAAGAAAAGAATTCTTACAAGAAAATCTAAAGAAATCCAATGCAATAGAGAATGTTGTGAAGTTAGTACAAGAAGGGTTACTAGAGGTAACCATTGATCCCTCATTGCCTCTAGAACAAAAGATCGAGCTTCTAATGGATTCTTTTAAGGATCATTCATCCCTAATAGAGAAAAAAGTAGAAAAAGAGGCAACACAAAGGATTAAGGACAAAAGAATGGCTGATATGGCTGATAAGTGTGCCAACGCACATAACAAGCTCCAAGAAAACATCAGAAATTTTAAAGCTTGTATTGAGGAGGCCGCAACCTTGTACCTATTCTGCCTAAATTGTCCAAACTCCACCAAATAGATCAATGCTCAGATGGACTCTATTGAATCATAGATTTCTAAGGTGGTTGAAGTATATGACTTGTCAAAGGACAAGATGGGTGCAACAAGGGCACAAATTGAAAAACTATATACACAACTATCCCAACTGCAAGACCAAAGAGAACATATAAAGAAGTGGTTTCGTCAGTTGAGAGAGGCAGTGAATTTGAGACTGGCCTCAATGTTCGGTCTATTAGGGGAGGCAGAAAAGATAGATCTAAATATGAATCCCCCGAGAAAGTTAGAGGAAGCTGAAGAAATGTGCATGGAAAGTGTCAAAACAATCGGCTTACCTCAGAATGTACTATCTGTTGGGAATTAAGGTGTCTCAACCTTGGTAATTCCTTGTATTATTACATTGTATTTATTCATTTATTGCCTATTGTATTAATTGGATGCAAATCCTATGTTGTCATATTGTGGGAGTTGGCATGGTGATGTGTCATCCTACATGTCATATGACCACATGTAAATTTGTCCTCACATGAGGAGATAGGCGTCCTACTTAGTGGTTGGAATATTTTGCCATGTGTTGGCATCTTGGATGTTGTGTAAGGGAATATTGACTGAATGATTCATGATAGATTCCTATGATGAAGTTATGACATGTAAGAGTCAGAAATAGAAGATCCTATGATAGGTATGGACATGTGTCATGAAGCATCTTTGAAAAAGGCATCTTTAGGCACCCCAAGGTGGAATATCACATGTTGTAAGAGAATATGCTATTTATAGCCTATGTATGATAGATTCTCTTACAAATGTAAGTTATGACAGTTATGACAGATTCTTAACAGTTGTAAGAGTCATAAGAGCATCTGTCATAGCCCATTTTGCAAATAGGTGACCTCCTTGGGATGGGGTGAATTGACAAGTGTCAGGTACATTCTACAGAGTTGGACAAGTGTCCATAGGCGTGGGTTTTGGGCCATGAGGCCATGTTGGACGCCCATCTCAATGTGGAGCCATTTTTGCCTTGTATTTGATATATAAACAGGTGCTTTGGAGAGGAGATGTATTACAGGTTTGATAGGTACTGTTATGCTGCCAAATTATCTCCAAATACGAGTATCGAAGACTCTTGCAAGAGCATTGGCTCTGTGACTATATTGTAACCTTCATTGTTTACATAATACATTTGAGCTATGTTTTAGAGTGGGGTTTTTTCACCCATAAGGGTTTTCCCCGTGTATATCTTGTGTCTCTCTTCTTCTGTCTCACTTTTTTGTGTATGTGTTTGCTGCAATATCTCTATTAAGTGGGTTAACATAATCTATAATTGTAAGGAAAAAATTGAATTTTCACTCTCCTCCCCTCATTAGATTAGTGTAGGAAGCAATTTCCGCACACCTAGCTTCCTTTCAGTTGGTATCAGAGCTTGATCACCTTTGGTCCTAGTTGTTGGGTAGGGGTTTTTTGAGCTAATCTTAGGTTGAGTGGGAGCTTTGTGTAGAGTATTCTGTATCTTGTTGCAGGAAGTAGATGGCAGGCATATCTGGAAGAATAGAGGTGGATAAATTCAATGGCACTAATTTTGAGTTGTGGAAACTTAAGATGGAGGACATGCTTGTTGATCGTGACCTATGGGAAACTGTATTTGGTGTAAAACCAGCTGCTATGGCACAAGCTGATTGGGATCTCAAAGATCGGAAGGCTAAGGGTCTCATAAGACTTAGTCTAGCTGACTTTGTTCTGTTAAATGTCCATGAGGAGAAAAGCACAAAAGACCTTTGGAAGAAGTTGGTGATGTTTATCAGGCTAAATCCCTAGTGAACAAACTTTGTCTAAGAAAGAAGTTGTATTCTCTAAAGATGGAGGATGGTGGATCTGTTGCAGATCACCTGAATGCCTTTAACATGTTAATTGCTCAATTGACATCAGTTGGTGTGAAGATGGAGGAGGAGGATTGTTGTATGAGCTTGCTTTGTTTTTTAATAGACTTGTGGGATCATATTATGATGGCTATTAGAAGCACAACATCCACTTTTACAATGGATGAAGTGGTATCTTCACTATTATCTGAAGAAATGCAGAGAAAGTCTTTTGAGGCAGCCAAAGAAGCTCTTGCGATTCATTGAAGACCCAAGGAGAAAGGGAAAAATAAGGACAAGAAAGATGAGAAGGGCAGATCCAAATCTCCCAGAAAGTCAAAGGCTCTCTATTGGAACTGTGGTAAAACTGAGCATTTCTGAAAGGAATGCAAAGAGGAGAAGAAAAAGAAGAAGAAGAATGCTCCTGATTCAGATTCTGACAAGTCACAAGATGATGGTGATGCCTTCATCGCAGCCCTGGCCACCCATGCATCTGATGATGTGTGGTTGATTGATTCTGGTGCATCATTCCACATGACCTCACATCGAGACTGGTTTACAAAATATGAAGAGTTCAATGGTGGAAGAGTGTACCTGGGTGATGATTCTCATCTGAAGATTGTTGGTCATGGAAGGGGATCACTAGGGTTATGCACATCCTAAGCCTAGAACGAAACTTGCTTTTTGTAAGTATGTTGAATGATGAAGGTGTGCAGGTTGTCTTTTCGAAGGATGGGTGCAAGATGACTAGAGGATCTATGGTGCCTGTGAAGGGTACTTGGAGAGGTACTCTATTTCAGCTCAAGGCATGCACTGCACAGTGCAATAGTTCTTCTGACTCGAAGAAAAGAGTTGTAGTCACTTCATCCCCACCATCTGAACAAGCAGTGAAGAAATATGTTGTAACTAGTTCTGATGGTAGTGCACATGCTTTGGAAGTTAAACTTCCTACTGAAAAGACTATGTTATGGCATTTGAGATATGGCCACATTGGTGAGAAGGGTCTGCGTACCCTAAAAAATAAAAACCTCATTAAGGGGTTAAATGATTGTAATCTCAAGTTTGACTTTTGCAAACATTGCATTTATGGAAAGCAAAACTGTGTTCAGTTTTACTCTAGTTCTCACAAGTTTTCTGGTGTATTGGATCTTATTCATTCTGATGTGTTTGGTCCTATTAATGTTTCTTCAATTTCCAAATCTGTATATTTTGTATCTTTCATAGATGATTACAGTAGAAGGACATGGGTTTATTTTATCAGAAGCAAGACTGAAGTCTTTAGTCAGTTTAAAGAGTTTAAAGCCTTTGCTGAAAATCAAACTAGTAAAAAGATTAAGTGTTTGAGAACTGACAATGGTGGTGAGTTTTGTTTGGAAGAGTTTGATAAGTTCTATAAAGAGCAAGGGATTGAAAGGCATAAGACAACTCCATACACCCCACAACAAAATGGAGTTGTAGAGAGGATGAACAGGACACTGATGGAGAATGCTAGGAGTATGCTTAGTGGAGCAAGCCTCGAACAAAAGTTTTGGGCTGAAGCTGTAGCCACTACTTGCTATCTGGTAAACAAATCTCCTACATCAGCTCTTGTTAGTAAGACACCTATGGAGGTGTGGTCTGGTAAGAAGCCTTCAGTTAGACATCTTTATGTTTTAGGTTTTGAGGCATATGCACATGTGCCTAGGGAGAAATAATCTAAATTGGAGAACAAGGCTGTTAAGTGTATCTTCATTGGCTATGGTGTCGGTGTGAAAGGATACAAGCTTTGGGATCCTGTGGCTGAAAAGGTGTTGTATAGAAGAAGTGTTATCTTCAGAGAGCTAACACCATCTTCTATTGTTCTACAGCCAGAACAGACAGAAAAGAAAGAGGATGCGATTCAGTTTCCTTCTACCCCTAAGAAGACCGAATAGATAGACCCAGTGAGACTTGATGATGAGGAGAGCTCTAGCAGCTCTGAAAGCTCAGAAGAAGAAGCAGAACCTCAACCTCAGCCATTTAGGAGGTCTAAATGAATAAGAAAGCAACCTGATAGGTTTGGTTATTCATTACTTGATTCTAGTTGTGCTTTTTCTTTACTTACTAACACTGGTGAGCCTAGAACCGTGAAAGAGGCTATGGGCATGAAAGATGCAGGTTCCTGAAAGGAGGCCATGGAAGATGAGATAGCTTCTTTGGAAAAGAATAAAACATGGGACTTGGTGCCTTTGCCTGATGGACAGAAACCTATTGGATGCAAATGAGTGTTCAAGAAGAAATTCGATGCAGATGGTAGTGTTGAAAAGTACAAGGCTAGACTGGTTGCAAAAGGGTACTCACAAGTGGAGGGAATTGATTATGGTGAAATTTTCTCTCCCATTGCAAATATGACATCCATTTTGTTGGGTCTTTCTCTCCGAATCAGCAGAGGGTTTTCTAGTTCCAATGCATAGGCAGATCCGACCAACAAATATAGGAGGTTGTGTGAGCTACCTCCCCTTCACTTCAGGTTCTGCTACACCAAGGGGGGTATCCCTATAGCTAAATATTTAACTTTGACTCACCCAATGACAAAAAGATTTAGCTTTACAACAACAGGCAGAATACTCTCATGTATGGACCACAATTTGTGGGATAAATCACAAGGTTGGCAATGTTCTTGGACATATCTAACTGGTTGGGAATGAGAGTATGCGGGGGTCCTATTTCTAATCCTACAAACTAACAGGTTGGAATTAAGAAATGATTTATATTTTTGGATGCAAGACAAGGGTTTTTGGATCATAACTACTACACAAGGGCAGACCGGTGCCTATCTTAGGCAAAGAGTCAACTAGACGTATACAAGTGAATGATTTGCATTGGCATTCAAGTTTCAAGGGGTTATGACTGATATTTGCCTTACAAACACCACCCAAGACTGAGTATTTAGCTGCCTCTACTTACAAATATCCCAGCTGACATACATTCTTCTTCATACTTAACCTAAAACAGTTTAATCCACTCCTTGAATGGGTTAGAGATCAAGCATGCAATACAGCAAATCTGTATCCTAGAATCTTAGTAACCCTTAGCAACCAGATTCAAAAGAAGGGATGCATACAACAAATGGAGACAAATAGTTAAACACATGCAAATAAGCATTTTTCATATAAAAATGACATGAGACTGAACATGTGTGCAACATGCACTCAAATGCAACTCATAAACTCCAAAAGAGACAGAACAGCCCATAAAAGCTCTATTTTCGTTATTTCCTCCCAAAAAATGCCCAAGTCTTCAACAACCCAAAAAAATGAGTAACATAGTTTGCTATATAGCAAGAACATGTACTCAACAATTAATTACATGGTCACTTCAAAATTTTGCCAGATACAATGCACCATATGAATGGCACCCAAAACATTCAATGCAGCCGTAAGAAGAAGAGGAGAGGGCAAGTGGGTTCGGGATGTGAGCCGTTGACTGAAGATTTTTGCCCTTAATTAGGTAGTTGACCTATCAATCAAGACCATGCCTCTGCAAATTTTGCCATTATTGGCCAACCTACCCGCAGCTTCTAGAAATACAACGGCTGTGTGCTTTGCAATTCTTCCCACCTGAAATGTGACTATGGACATATAGGAAATCCTTCACTTTCTGAAAGTTTGAAATAGGCCATCGATTTCCCTCCTCCCACTGAGATCTACAACTTCAAATCACACATCCACCATGAAAATCCACATTGGCACCATCAAAAAGTCTTCCACCAGTGAGATCGCGCCATGTAAGCACCCTTTTTTCATTGTTGACTTTTCCATCTTCCATTTTACCTTTTTCTCCTTTTTTGCCTTTTCACCTTCAAATCTCTGCATATGTAGTTGTATATACATACAATTGACTTGGACACGTGGCAGCCTCTGATTGGTTCTCCATCACTATGTATTTATATCTCCATTAGCCGTTGGAAAGACCCTGGAAGTGTCTGCCGATAGGCATTGTCCTGCCGACGAGCCAATGTATCCATTCTTGCTATCAGACCATTGCATCAACCTTTGTATCTTGCATTTGTATATGCAATTGCACATACAAACAATCACAATGTATACAAGCAGTGGACCCCAAATTTTTATGAAAAAAATTAAAATCACATTTGGGTCTGGCTTGTATCTTTATTCTTTGTATATCGCCTTGTATATTGCACATACAATGTGCAATATACATATAATGCAAATTTCATCACACATATGAGCCAGACTGGAATAAATTTCAAATTCGGCATTGTAAATTGGCATTTTTGCATCTCACATTGTATATAGTACATACAATGTGCAACATACAACCCGCAGACCCCAGCCACTTATCCGCCATAATACATTCTTCATTTGCATCTGGGTTGTATCTGCACCTTTTGTATCTCGGCATATACAAGCACTTCATCATTTAAGCCGCAGACCCCAAAATGATTATTCGCTGCATTTGATTCTCCAGTCGGATCCGGATTGTATCTAAGAAATGTATATGCCCCCTGCATATGCGATTGTATGTGCAAGGATACAATTGCATATCATACAACTGGTGGGCCCGAGGCTTTGTATCTCTTCTAACATGTTTCCTTGCATGTGCGACTTGTATATGAGATACAATCGCCTTTGTATGAAAGCGGACCCCACTTTCCTTTGTATCTTCATCGGCCGATCGGAGAAACCTTGGACTTAGCTGCCGATGAGGCTTGTCTCGCCGATATGCATTTTGTATCTTTTGCCCTGTATATGCATCGGCCCATTGGAGAGAGCTTGGACAGAGCTGCCGATGCACTGTGTCACACCGATAAAACCTTTGTATGTCCACCTTTACATCTACCCATTGTATAACAAATATACAACGACAAAATGCATGCAACCTCTACATACAAGCATAGAATATTCCAAGAATCTGTGATATACAACCACTTTTGCACGCCTGGAATTGCACATACAAGCCTGATATGCATACAAAGATGTATACAACTATTTTTTCCATTTTTTGAAGCCGATTTGACTTATTTTTCGAGCCCACCAATGTACATTCGCGCTTGCACATACAAAGATGCATACATATAATTGGAGGCTGAGGGACTTAGAAATTTTTTAGGTTTTTCTGAAAAGGCCTACAGATGAATACTTAAAACCCAAAATCTAGGTGGGCACCACCATTGGCTTTGTCTGGGGATGCATGCCTCTTGCAGGCATGGCAAGAACTCCAGATCTCTGGGATGCAAACTAGGCCTTATCCATTGGGCAACAGAGTCGAACACTGCACCAACCTGCATCACAAATCACATTTTTGAGATACTATTTTGGTGGCCCTAGGCAGCCAAAAATGAAAAACCATAATCTCCTCTTGCCAAATGCCTAATTGTGATCTGAATGACCCCAACCACAACTAAAAACATCAACATAATTCACCCACAGGCTGATCTTGTCAATTACATACTTCACCATTTTTGAAAGCTTGCCTCTGTCATTGTTACCTTTGTCATTCTGGATTTCAAAATCAAACCTACAGCCATACACACTATAAAATTCTTCAGCATTAAGAAATGTATGTATGTTATATCCCTCTATCAATATGTCATATTGCATTTGGCATTCTTCACTGTCTACCTGGCTGTTGCACATCACCAGGCACTCATCCAACTGATCTAGAAACTGAAAACACTCAGAATATATGAGACCATCAATATCATATATATCACTTATTGATAGTGATAACAAATTCTGATCCATACACCCATTGTAGTACACATCTAGAATAGCTGATGCTGAATGTTCATCATTCACAGTTTGCATATCCATATTATCTTCACAAGAGTTGAAGACTTATGCCTCTGATTCATACGTCCCCTCTTCACAAACTGATGCAACACCTAGGTCAGTTGTCTCCTCATATTCATCATCACTTGCAAAAAGAGGGTTAATCCTGCACCAATGAAGGTCATGACTCACAACGTTCAATGCATCTAAAGGCTCATCATAAAGGGGATTCATTCTCATTGCAAAGGTTTCTGCTTCTTCTTCATGACAATCCACCTCTTCTTCATCATCTGATTGCCCCACGTACAATATTTCTGCTACTTCAATGCAATCTGAAGCTGAAATATCCATATCATTTTCCATCCCTCTAATGCTTCCTAATGAAACTGGAATTGACTCCTGATCCATATGGTCACAACTATGCACAACTGGATCATTTAAACATGAACGCTCTTTGCTGAGGACTGGCATATTAGTATCACTTGAAAAATCATTACCATCAACTTCATTTGTGGGGCAAATCAGGGCATCCTCCTTTATGGTAGAGTCATCATTAACTTGGAATAATGCATAAACAGGGATAGCAGGGGTGTGAGTGCTTTGGCATTCATATCCAACACCCAAATTACATCTTTCATCAACATTGGGGACTGCAGGACAACAAAAATTTGTAGAGAAATAGCCCCTCTGAATTCCATACCTCTAATTGTTTTCAATGTCTATTGCAAACTGATGTGCTTGATGCAATGTGGTGGGCTCCTTATCTCTCAATCTATAGATCATTTTCTTATCAAATGCTCCCAGATAGACTACCAGGCACAATGCATCATTAGGTCTCATACATTCTAGAATTCTTTTCAATGCCTTCATAAATTTGAGGTTAAAGGCTGGAATCAACTCTTCCTTTTCAATATGGATATACATGAAATCATTGATAACTGCATATTCAGATATTCTTTCACATATTGTTATAGAAATGCAGATTTAAACTCTTGCCAAGAGTTGACAGAGTATGCTGGAAGATAGGAGAACCAGTCCCTTGCATCTTCATCTAGAGATTGAACAAATAATCTCATAACTACATCTTCATGGTCAACCTCAAAATCATCTATTACATTTCTAAACTGTTGCAAGTGTCTCTCAACTGATTCATCCTTTACACCACTGAATTTAGGCAAATACTTTCTACTTCTAGATGGAAAGGCATTTGGATAACCATAAATGCCATTAAAATTGATGGGCTTATATCTGTCAACGCTAAAACTTCTTTTATTACATGGTTGGGATTGATCACTATACATTGTTGCATTTGATGCCTCACAAGGGTGCATGGGCTGATAATACATCTTTATGTGTTTTTGCACCCCTCTTCTCAACTCAGATTTTCAATCAATGACCTTAGGCCTTTAAAATACAAATTGCTATTTCAGCTTGCCTAAAGTCCTCTAAATGAGTCTTTCAACAACATTGCATACCTCATTTGAAAATAGAAACTACATTCTCAGCAAATACAAAGCATGCAATCTCTCACCAATATTTCCCTTTTAACTAGTTCTATTTCACCAAATAGGGAATCTTTTAAAACTTATAAAAATACCTGGATATGTTGCAGCTGCTGCAAATTCCTTTCCTTGACTAAAAGTATGAAAATCTAACACATCTTTGTATTCTTTTTCAGGTTCTTTTTGTGCAGATTTGCCACCTCCTTGGCAGAGGAGTGAGATTCAAATAACATGAATCTAAAAATTCATTACTTTCCTTTCTGGGTCTTCCAACAGCAGAGCCACACATAAAAAATTTTAAGTTCGCTGCAACAAGGCACTTCTAGGTCTGATTCTTCAATCTTTTAGACTCAAACTTTTATGGATATGACATTACATTCCCTAGTGGAGTTGCCACTTTGTTGGTGACTCAGATGGGCAAAAACAACACTTTCAAATCACATCCCCAATAGATTCACCACTTTGTTGGGTCTTTCTCTCCGAATCGGCAGAGGGTTTCCCAGTTCTAATGCACAAGCAGATCCAGCTAACAAATACAGGAGGTTGCGTGAGCTACCTCCCCTTCACTTCTGGTTCTGCCACACCAAGGGGGGTATCCCTATAGCTAAAGATTTAACTTTGACTCACCAAATGACAGAAAGATTTAGCTTTACAACAACAGGCAGAATACTCTCATGTATGGACCAAGATTTGTGGGATAAATCACAAGGTTGGCAATGTTCTTGGACATATCTAATTGGTTGGGAATGAGAGCATGCAGGGGTCCTATTTCTAATCCTACAAACTAACAGGTTGGAATTAAGAAATGATTTGTATTTCTGGATACAAGACAAGGGTTTTTGGATCATAACTACTACACAAGGGTAGATTGGTGCCTATCTCAGGGCAAGGAGTCAACTAGACATATACAAGTGAATGATTTGCACTGGCATTCAAATTTCAAGGGGTTATGACTGGTATTTTCCTTACAAACACCACCCAAGACTGAGTGTTTAGTTGCCTCTACTTACAAATATCCTAGTTGACATACATTCTTCTTCATACTTAACCTAAAATAGTTTAATCCACTCCTTGAATGGAGGTTAGAGATCAAGCATGCAATCCAACAAATCTATATCCTAGAATCTTAGTAACCCTTAGCAACCAGATTCAAAAGAAGGGATGCATACAACAAATGGAGACAAATAGCTAAACACATGCAAAGAAGCATTTTTCATATAAAAATGACATGAGACTAAACATGTGTGCAATGTGCACTCAAATGCAACTCATAAACTCCAAAAGAGATAGAACAGCCCAGAAAAGCTCTATTTTCGTTATTTCCTCCCAAAAAATACCCAAGTTTTCAACAACCTGAAAAAATGAGTAACACAGTTCGTTATATAGCAAGAACATGTACTCAGCAATTAATTACATGGTCACTTCAAAATTTTGCCAGATACAATGCACCATCTGAATGGCGCCCAAAACATTCAATGCAGCCATAAGAAGAAGAGGAGAGGGAAGGTGGGTTCAGGATGTGAGCCGCCAACTGAAGATTTTCTCCCTTAATTGGGTAGTTGACATGTCAATCAAGACCATGCCTCTGCAAATTTTTCCATTAATGGCCAACCTACCCGCAGCTTCTGGAAATACAATGGCTGCATGCTTTGCAATTCTTCCCGCCTGAAATGTGACTGCGGACATACAGGAAATCCTTCACTTTCTGAAAGTTTGAAATAGGCCATCGATTTCCCTCCTCCCATTGAGATCTACGGCTTCAAATCACACATCCACCATGAAAATCCACATTGGCACCATCGAAAAGTCTTCCACCAGTGAGATCGCACCACGTAAGCGCCCTTTTTTCATCGCTAACTTTTCCATCTTCCATTTTACCTTTTTCTCCTTTTTTTCCTTTTCACCTTCAAATCTCTGCATATTTTAGTTGTATATACATACAACTGACTTGGACATGTGGAAACCTCTGATTAGTTCTCCATCTCTTTGTATTTGTATCTCCATCGGCCGTCGGAAAGACCTTGGAAGTGTCCACCAATAGGCATTGTCCTGCCGACGAGCCAATGTATCCCTTCTTGCTATTGGACCATTGCATCAACCTTTGTATCTTGCATTTGTATATGCATATTACAAACAATCATAATGTATACAAGCGGCAGACCCCAAGCAGCTTGTATCTTTATTCTTTGTATATCATCTTGTATATTGCACATACAATGTGCAATATACATACAATGTGGATTTCATCACACATATGAGGCAAATTGGAATAAATTTCAAATCCAGCATTGTATCAACATTTTTGCATCTCAGATTGTATATAGTACATACAATGTGCAACATACAACCTGCGGACCCCAGCCACTTATCTACCATAATACATTCTCCATTCGCATCCAGGTTGTATCTGTGCCTTTTGTATCTCGGCATATACACACACTTCATCATACAAGCCGCAGACCCCAAAATGATTATTCGCTACATTTGATTCTCCAGTCAGGTCCGGATTGTATCAAAGAAATGTATATGCCCCCTGCATATGCGATTGTATGTGCAAGGATACAATCGCACATCATACAACTGGTGGGCCTGAGGCTTTGTATCTCTTCTGACATGTTTCCTTGCATGTGCAACTTGTATATGAGATACAATTTCCTTTGTATGAAAGCGGACCCCACTTTCCTTTGTATCTTCATCAGTCGATCGGAGAAACCTTGGACTTAGCTACCAATGAGGCTTGTCTCGCCGATATGCATTTTGTATCTTTTGCCCTGTATATGCATTGACCCATTGGAGAGAGCTTGGACAGAGCCGTTGATACACTGTGTCACACCGATAAAACCTTTGTATGTCTGCCTTTGCAGCTACCCGTTGTATAACAAATATACAATGACAATATGCATGCAACCTCTACATACAAGCACAGAATATTCTAGGAATCTACGATATACAACCACTTTTGCACACCTGGAATTGCACATACAAGCCTGATATGCATACAAAGATGCATACAACTATTTTTTCCATTTTTTGAAGCTGATTTGACTTATTTTTCAGGCCCACCAATGTACATTCGTGCTTGCACATACAAAGATGCATACATACAATTAGAGGCCGAGGGACTTAGAAATTTTTTGGGTTTTTCTGAAAAGGCCTATAGATGAATACTTAAAAGCCAAAATCTAGTTGGGCACCACCACATTCGATTCCTATTATCTCTTGCAACTACTTATGACTTAGAAATCTACATGTGACCACAGCCAGAGCATTACATAGGGAAGGGTAAGAATATGATTTTTGATTTTAAGTCTTAGTTGTCAGCATAGTTTGAAATGAAAGATTTAGGGGCAGCCAAGTACATTCTGGGAATGGAAATCAGAAGAGACAGAGCTAATAGAAAACTTTGGTTAAGCCAGAGTAAGTATGTGAAGACCGTGTTGGATAGGTTCAGCATGGCAGATTGTAGACCATTGTGTGTTCCTGTTTCATTGGGGACAAAGTTGTCTGTTAATGATTGTCCAAAATCTCCTATTGAGGTAGAGGACATGAGCAAAGTACCTTATGCTAGTGTTGTTGGCAGTTTGATGTATGCTATGTTCTACATAAGACCAGACATTGCCCAAGCAGTGGGAGTCCTTAGTCGATTTATGGCTAATCCTGGACGGGTACATTGGGATGCAGTTAAGCTAGTGTTCAGATATTTGAGGGGTACTTTTGAGTATTCCATATGCTATCATGGTAATGTTGCAGGACCTTCGCATTCAGTTTGTATTCATGGATTTGTGGATTCTAATTAGGTAGGTGACATTGACAACAGGAGATCCACTAGTGCATATGTGTTCACAATGTTTGGTGGTGCAATTAGTTGGATGAGTAAGTGACAACCCATGGTTTCTTTGTCCATGAGAGAAGTTGAGTACATGGTAGCAACTCATGCTTGTAAGGAATCCATTTGGCTTAAGAGATTGTTCAGATATTGGTGTTGATGTAGGACAGATTACAATTTGTTGTGACAGTTAAGAGTGCGATTTGCCTTACGAAGAATCCAACTTTCCATGCCAGAACAAAGCATATTGATGTACAGTTTCACTTCGTGAGAGACATGGTAGAGGATGGGAAGGTAAATTTGGAGAAGGTAGATACTTTGAAGAATGTTGCAGATGCATTGACGAAGATAGTGGGCACATAGAAGTTTAGATGGTGTTCAGAGTCTATGGGCCTCTCGGCCTATAGCAGTTAAATCATGTTATTTCTATTGGCTCTTACAAGGTGTTCGACAAGTGGGAGAATGTTGGGAATTAAGGTGTCTCAACCTTGGTAATTCCTTGTATTATTACATTGTATTTATTCATTTATTGCCTATTGTATTAATTGGATTCAAATCCTATGTTGTCATATTGTGCGAGTTGGCACAGTGATGTGTCATCCTACATGACATATGACCACATGTAAATTTATCCTCACATGAGGAGATAGGCGTCCCACTTAGTGGTAGGAATATTTTGCCATGTGTCGGCATCTTGGATGTTGTGTAAGGAAATATTGACCGAAATGGTCATGACAGATTCCTATGACGAAGTTATGACATGTAAGAGTTAGAAATAGAAGATCCTATGATCTAGGTAAGGACATGTGTCATGAAGCATCTTTGAAAAAGGCATCTTTGGGCGCCCCAAGGTGGACTATGACATGTTGTAAGAGAATATGCTATTTATAGCCTGTGTATGACATATTCTCTTACAGCTATAAGTTATGACAGCTATAACAGATTCTATAACGGTTGTAAGAGTCGTAAGAGCATCTGTCATAGCCCATTTTGGAAATAGGTGACCTCCTTGGGATGGGGTGACTTGACAAGTGTCAGGAACATCCTACAGAGTTGGACAAGTGTCCATAGGTGTGGGTTTTGGGCCATGAGGCCATGTTGGACACCCATCTCAATGTGGAGCCATTTTTGCCTTGTATTTGATATATAAACAGGTGCTTTGGAGAGGAGATGTATTATAGGTTTGACAGGTACTGTTATGCTGCCAGATTATCTCCAGATACGAGTCTTGAAGACTCCTGCAAGAGCATTGGCTCTGTGACTGTATTGTAACCTTCATTGTTTATGTAATACATTTGAGTTGTGTTTTGGAGTGTGGGGTTTTTTCACTCGTAAGGGTTTTCCCCAGGTATATATTTTGTCTCCCTTCTTCTGTCTCACTTTCTTGTGTATGTGTTTGCTTTAAGTGGGTTAACATAATCTGTAATTGTAAGGATAAAATTAGATTTGTACTCTCCTCCCCTCATTAGATTAGTGTAGGAAGCAATTTCCTCACACCTAGCTTCCTTTCACTATCTAGACTTCAATTGTCCAACAACTCAAGGTAATCTACACAGCCATCCTACCATCCAAATGAGTTATTAATGTAAATAGAACAATTTTGATGTACATATGTATTGTGGAGATACTAAGCAGAGTGGTAGTACCATTTTGGTTTTCAAGGGTACAATTTTGTAACTAAATCATACAGTCAGGGGGAGCACAGTCTAGATATATTTTTGTAAGGCGGAGCACATATAGTTTTTGGATTGATACAAAGGTTATCAATCCCTTTGTCCTTGACGTAAAAGGGGGAGAGAGTCTAAGGGAGAGCATATGTTGCCATCAATGACAAAGGGGGAGATTGTTAGCCACATGTGTTGCCATTGATGTCAACATAATAGATGGAAATGTACAGACAAACTTAGAGTTAGGATGGTTAAGATAGATCAGTCTGGGAGAAAGGGAAAATGGTCTAAGTATGGATCAATTTTAGACTTGAATATGATGTGGAAGTAAACAAACCTACCCTTGCATGGCATGATTCCTACATACATACATACATATCTTATCAGTTGGGAGTACCATACTCAAGGGTAAGAAGTAGAAAAGTGTCTAAGGCATTCCCAGTGCAAAACCTAAGGTAGAGTCAACTTGAATTGGTCTGCACTTCTCCACAAAGAAATATATGGCCATGCAGTTCTAATGATAGTTTCTGACATGTATGGAAAGGTTATATCCAAGGTTTCAGTCTCTCATTCTTTCAACATGAAAAGTTAGAAGGGATAGTTCATCGGCCATCACTGAGATAGAGAAGAGCAATATTGGGGAGACAATGGAATGCTCTGCATTCCTCCGGAAGAGATCTGTTTGTCATGTGGCTCTAAGGAATGACTAAGATAAGTATGTTATATTTTATGATGAAGTTTCAAGTGTTTCAATGGTCTGTAAAGACATTACTCAAGAGACAGAGGTATCACACTGTACTCCAGAGCTTGAATATACAAGTTAAGTTCTTCAAAAGATAAAACATGCATAAATCTATTATCACAGCTTGTACAGAGTTAGTATATGGTCCAAGACATCATATATGGTCCAAGACACATCAGATATGGTCCACATATAGATAATTCTCATTTCATGATACTGCATCGATATGTCATAGCTGCAAGCAACGTTGTAAATATAACTATCTTTTGGAACTAAAAATACCTAAGCCATTCTTTAATTCCTTTGAAATCTTTTGACAGAGGTGTGTGGATCTAGTGAGTAGCATCCATTGATATCTATGATCATTTCCAAAAGTTTTCAGACCATGCACTTCACCACAATATCATATTTTGGGTTGTGAAGCACTAACATGAGGTTCAGAAGACTCCGTTCTCTACAGACTGATACATTTCGTCTTGCAGATGCATAGTTTAGCATGATACTTCTCTGGTAAGGTGCATGATTGTTATTGAACTCATGCATGATTGAATCCTTGGTCTGCATTAAGGTTTTAGCTTCTCCCCAGCAGTTGAAAGATGAACAGGTGATAGTGTTAAGCAGTATGAGCTAACTGGTGAAGTACCTAGTGCATGCGGAGGCTTCTAACTAGTTATCCAAGTCTGAAAGGTGTAGAAAGGTGTGTCTTGATGTTCTTCATAAAGCCATGAGGTCCACAACAAGTTTGTTGTCACTTTGCATGTGTTGTGGCCGACTAATGACTAGCTACACATTACAGTCAATATTGTTCTGGATGTCGACCTAATCAATGTTTCAAGATCTTGTGGAGGATATATATATATATATAAAAGATATATTTCATTTGAAAGGAAATTAAGGTGAATAAGAATATATTAGAGCAAAAGAAGATATGAAATGCGCAGAATTAGTTTGAAGGCAGATATTGAGCAAGAATAGTAGACTGCACCATCATCATACAACAAATGTATTCTCCATAGCAATCCTTATATCTATATTATCATTGTAATAGCAGTAAGATGAGCATTCAGGGACTAGTAGCTTCCTTGGGTTATAACCCTAAATCAAAGTTGTAAATCAGGGAGTAGTAGCTTCCTTGGGTTGAAGCCCTAAAACAATACTTTTGCAGTGAGCATATTATATTGTGAGTTAATCCTCACCGTGGTTTTTCCCTATTTTAGGGTTTTACTTGTAAAAACACTGGTGTTATGTGTTGACCCTTGATTTGTATGTTTTCTTTCATGTTTTCAAAGTTGTTCAGTTTCATCAGTAAATGTTTGGCTAAATTTTTTAAGTGTACTGATTCACCCCATTGTGTTCAACAATACGTACATACATGTACATACATACATACATACATAAAAGTTAATACAATAAGAAAACTTAATGTATGCTTATTTTTAATTAATTGGGGGCTCTTACTAGTTAAATTTTGTAGGGACTATCTTCACAAGTATTCATTTTTTAAACTAGAAATAACTATGTTTACTCCTTTTTTCTCTACAGATTAACAAATTATACTTTCTAATTTGCTTTGTTAGGTTTTCATTTTTAAGCTAGAAACAACAATGTTTACTCCTTTTTTCTTTATATGTTATCAAATTATCCTTACTAATTTGTTTAGTTATGTTTGCAATATGCAAGCTGTGATTCAGATGAAACAAAGTTATAAATTTAGATAGTTTAGTATGAATCTGAAGTGAATTGCATGAGACTCAACTTATTATGAGAGAGCTTCATTATTGTCTAATTATTCCAATGCCATGATACTTTGGAACTATATGCCGTAATCAACTAGTATATTCTCTTGAATACTTAAAAATAATATGTTTTATTAGATTATGGCTAAAGCAAGGAAAATTTATGTGTTCCTCTATTCAAGTTCTTATTTTTGTCTAGTATTTTTTATTCTACATATTATGTGTGCATGAGATTGCTTTTTGTTTTGTTGACTTTTAGTGCCAGTGCAATAAAAAAACCCTTTTTATCTTATTTGAGGAATTAGACTATATGGACTTGCATTTCCATTAAGTCTCTTCATACATGTAATCTTAATATGCTCTACATATGGCAGAACACTTGTTGAGCTGATGAGCATTTTTAAACATTGATCAAAGGCTTTTTATTGTGCTTGGTGTGACCCCTCTTCAAGGGGGCTCAATGAAGATGATAGTTTCATTTTGTGCTAATCTTTTGGAGTTAAAAGAGATAAATTATCCTTGTTTTTAGAGTAATAGATAGGAAAGTAGGGCAATGAAAAAAATAGGGGAATGAGAAAACAAAATGGTTTCAAAGTTTTAATAATATCCTCGTAAAAACTAAACCTCTCACACCATCTTCACTTACAATCTACAAATATTTATATTACACTTGTCAACATATCCATTGCATCTTCAAATACAATTCTTAGTTAAAAATCAACATGTAAATAACACATTGCACAAGATGAAGATAGTTCTAAAAGAATGGAATAGCTTCTAACAAAGAAGTAAGCAAGTTTGAAGGCATGCAATTTTATCACTAAAACTACCAATTGTACCACATTTATGTGCAACAATTTTGCCAATAGGTTATTTAAAATACAAGCAAAAATCAATTTAGTGTCAAATGAAATAGTATATACATTTTCTAATAGGATTAATATATGTATTTATACTATTGGTCTTCTAAATGTAGGAAAACACATTTATGATTTTTTGAGTTATATTGGTGGTGGGTATTATATTTGTTTTGAATGTAGAAAGATACATTTAACATCAAGTTTATACCTATGATAGATAATTAGAAAAAAAAATGATAGCATATAATTTCATAACAACACTTGAGGGAATATTTAGGTGTGCATATTTTAAATGTGTAATCATGTAATTACTTCATACATTTTTCTTAGCGATGGAAAACAATAGTAGCTGGGCACTACTCTTTAGAAAAAAGAACAAAAAAATAAAAAGAGAAAAAAATAACCTTGGAAACATTAGAAATTGTGGATATGCTATCTCAAATATGAAATTTAATTATAAAAAAATAAAAATAAAAAATTGATCACAAGATGTTAAATTTGAAAGACCTGGAAAGAATGAGATTGATGAGACGAATAACTATCCAATTATTAAGCCAAGTAATATTTTTACATTAAAAAAAAGCAAGTCCATACTATAATTTCTATTGTCTTCATCACTTTTAAATAAAATGTATCAAAGGAAGAGTATAAAACATATCTGAACATTAATTAGCTTTGGTAATTAGTATTGTCAGCCAGAATATTCTTTTGTGAAAGTTCTCTAACATCATTTCAAGCACCCACCCCCTTGTAGGCACCTAAAAACCCACTAAAATGAGCAAACAGGTGTAAAAGGAGGGGTTGTATTGTTGTAAGCAACCTCACACAACCTTTACAAAGGTCTACACATGTGCTGCAAGCCCAATAATCAGCTTTGGAGGCATAAAAACAACTGCAGAGATACAAATTAAGTTGCTGCCAAAAACAAACTGTTGCTGCGAGTAGCTGCGACAATGGCTGTAGGTGACTAATTACAGTTTCAGCTACATAAAAGACATGAAACTTGCAAATAAAAACCCAAACTTTTAGAATAGCAAATTATATACTATTTCTTATAACCACACACACGGATAATAGCTATGAAAACAAAACATTAATTTTCGGTTGTCCTTTGATATTCCCTATTCTCTTCTGTAGAGGGAGTTTTCCTCCTGTGATAATAATTGATGGCGGGTCTTTTAGAATTTGACTGTCCTTTTTCTTTTTAATAATATAATAAGATTTTGATTTTTCTCACACAATAATACATTTTAAGCTTTGAAGCTTTGACAAGTTTCAAGTTGAAGGAAATGAATTTTGAAACCTTTGAAAGTTGAACAACTTCAAAATAAAATGGAATACAAGAATAATTCAAATTTGAATTGTCTTCTCCACTTATTCGAGTGAATAAAATTTCACTGTGTATGATTTATAAAGCTCCCATTGTGAAAGGAAGCTTCTCTAGTTACCCCAAATGGAACCATCAAATGTTGTTGCATGGGAGAAATTTGTCTGAGAGTTAAGTTTCCTTCATTAGCAGTTTTAGGTCTTGAAGTTGATCTTGCTTTGACCATAAATAATCCTCCCACAACAGAAGGATGCAAATACAGAACCAACTCGACCTCCATGCCACTGATATTCTCTTTTCCAATAATAATATCTTTAGATCAGTCTTTGATCTAGTGAAGAGTCATTGCACTAATTCTGCTTTGCGTCTTCAGATGCAGTGACTATCAACATCTCGGTAATTGCCGCTCTTTATAATAAGCCTCCTAATCCTTTGACCAATTACCTTCTGCCAGAGACCTACTGGGCTAAGGGTAATAGGGAAATGGAAATGGAAATATTTGTCTACCAAACCAAAAAAACCAACTGCAATAAAGCAGCCCATGACTCTAGCAAACGTGGGAAAGTTGTAGCAATTATGGAGTACACTCAAGCATGACCAATGTTTACACATCTTAAGAGAATAATCATCATGAATAGGAGGTCATACAAGGGTACTTGATTTTCATGACATCTTAATAAGTCTGCTACACAAGAGGTTAAATATCATGGCTATTTGATATTATAAGAGGAAGTATAGAAGTAAATTGTCCACAAGTAAAAAAAACTAACTGCAGTAAGGCATCCCCTGACTCTAGTGGATGTGTGGAGGAAGTTGTGGACAAGGACATAATACAACAATGATGGAGTATGTTTGAGCACAAGTTATGTTTACGCATTTTAAAAGAATAATCATGATGAATATGAGGTGTCAAAGGGTGTTTGATTATTCTACTTAAACATTAAATAGTTCAATGGTCAAACAGTTAATAGTAATTTTATACTTCGTCTGCACCAAAAAGTGGTAAACAGTTGTACTATTTTTATTAGCCAAAATTTACCTTTAACTATTAAAACATTCAATATTTAAAAATAGCCATACTTAATTGTCATGATATCCTAATATATCTGCCATGCAAGATACTTTAGGAAATCAGATCTCCACTGACCTTTTTAATATATCTGCCATGCAAGATACTTTAGGAAATCAGATCTCCACTGACCTTTTTACATGGATAAGTTAAAGAATAGTGTGGAAAAAGATTTTGTACAAAACAAAAACCAAGTGTATTCAGCACAAGACTCCAACAGAGGTATCAAAGGGGTACTTGATTTTCATGATATCTAAATTATGTCTGCTACGTAAGTGGCTGAAACTCATGTCTGCAATGGCTCTTTGATCTCAATGAGTTATAAGAGTCGTGTGGAAATAAACTGTCTACAAAACAAAAACCAACTCTGATAAGACAGTTCAGGACTCAGCCGACATGTTAAGAAGTTAGAAACAAGTGTGGGGTATAGCAATATCTTAAAGAATGTACCCAAAATTTAAAACAAAACAATAAACTAAATACTAGAGTCATAGAAAAGAGTGCGATATAACAATTGTGGAATATATTTGAGCCAGATTCATGTTTACATATCTTAAAGAATATTTAAATTGGACCCAACATTCAAAATAGATAAATAAACTAAACTAAATATTACAGTTATAGACCAGGGAATGGTAATCAATTATGAAGTATATGGGAGCCTAACCCATGTTTTACATATCTTAAAAGAATGTTTACACTGGATGCAAACTTTAAAACAAAAGTAAATTAAACTAAATATCATGCAGTTGTCTCCAGAAGACTCGCAGGCAACAACACATTGCAACCAATCACTTCGAAACAAAAACCAATATACTAAGAGAATTTTTCAGGCACTTAACAAGCTTTTTTTCGAGGATGATATAAGTAACAAATTCAATTCAAGATTCTATCTGCCAACCCAACAAAACCTTAAGAACTTGAATTATTTAATCAATCAAAAATGTATACCTGCATCCTACTGCAATTTCAAACAAAAGCAAATGCCAAACAACCACCTGTATTATGTTGAAGAAAGTTTTAAAAAACAAAGGAATTCCTGGTTGTTTTGTTGCAAAACAAGGTGGGGAAAAGAAAAGTGTATGGATTCATAGTTCAAGACATGTCGGCTCAGTTGGAAGTGGAGTGGCGTGGAGTTCTCTTTTGCTATTCTTGCTCACTTTATGTATTGTTTCCGTGAACTTCTTATGTTTTTAATGAGGAGTACTAGATGAATTACATAGATTGATGGTAGAAATTAAAAAGATTACTATAAAAACGATCTTGACTATTAAACTTATGACATGTAACAAAAATCAAATTTATTTTTTCATATAATCAAAATAAATATAGTGTCAGAAAAAAATAACCTAATTTCTTTCTGTTCAATTCTCCCACCATATCTTCTTTTCCTCCTTATCTTTTATCTACCACCCAAATTCCACCACCATTGTGCCACTGTACAGAGATATCAGATTCTACAAAGATATTTCAGAGGGACATGTCCCTTTAGCTGTAAAGCCACAATCTATTTTATCAAACTTTTGAACATTTGTATTAACCACATTGAAGGCGATGTGGAAGCAGAAAGTGGTGTGGAGATCATTGGTGAGGATGTTGAGATTGAGAAGCAGATCTTTGACCAAGATCTCCACTTGCATAACCTTTCTTCTGAAATTGACAACAATGTTTGGTGCTTCCGATGGGCAGGTGCCATCAGCTCAGTCCAATAGTAGGTGGATAAGCTTGATGTCTAGGCCAAAGGCATTCTCTTGTCTGCTACGCATCCCCTGTCATCTGGATCCCACTTGAAGAAAAGGCCAAAAAAGAGTGAATGCAAGTGATTTGTTACCTCCTCCACCTTGTGCTACAGATTATTGTCATGAGTTTCATTCAAGAATGGTAAATACCCTTCTTTAGCTTAACTTCCTTATTTATCTTGTGGCCCTACGTAGGATCTGTGGGCCGCCTAGCATGCTTGTCCAATATTAAATTGATTTGCATTGGAAAGAATCTCTTGATGATCCAGATATAAAAAATATGAGGCCTCAACAGGTTTGTAGGATCTCTCAGTTTGATTAATTTCATTATCTTATATATTTGGTGTTTTTCTCTTCGGTCGTACGCTGGTGTGTGGCTTCGCCAATATACCCATGGAACAAGAGGGAAGTTGCAAAGCAAACTGACAAACTTGGTGAATTGTTTGTTTCTAATGCAACAACAAGGCATTGTGCAGGATTCCATGCATGACTTGCTTTCTCATTGTAAAAAACATCTATTGACAAAGAGCTTTGCAACTTTATGACAATGACAATCAACAAGGTGTCATTTATAGATTTTTTCTTTTCACTTGAACAATCAGTAATTTCCCAAATGCATTTTTTTTCAAATCTAGTCTAGTCTGTCATGTGTTTTTATTTGGCTTTATCTCAATTGTTTACATTATTTTACCAGTGAGCAAGCAAATAAAAGTTGGAACTTGAAACTCAAAAGCTTTTGCATATAGCTTCTAGATTATATTGTATGTATATATATATTTTTACGTTCTTAACAAACAGAGGCAAGTGCAAACATAACAAGAGAAATAATGTCTTATTTGAGTTGAGTTGCATTTGGTATGTAGGACATTTTTTTATAATTTTGGGTGCTTTCTTTAAGTCCTTACATACACAATGTTCGGATTCTTATCAGCTAAGTAGGAATCAAAGACATTGCTTAAGCTAATTTAGGCTCCATTATTTCATTTTATTTGGTGATGATTGTTAGAATCATAGATATTATAATTCTGTAAAATTTCTTTGTTGTTTTATAAGTTTTTGGTAAAACTTGTGACAAAGAAATTGAGAGAATTTTATGTTATCAGACCACACTTTAGTTTATCGTTGGGACAAGAGCTCTAGTTTGAGGTTCTAACAACATTATCGATAGGAAAAATGTAATGGGTCGGTAAGTCTTACAACTTTTTTCAACAAGACTACATGTGTGCAATATTGGAAGAAATGGATTGAGTAGGTGTAATTTGAAACCCAAACTATATTTGATTGGCAAAACAACTTTACTCAACCAAAATAAATAAGTGTTTTCATTAAGAAGAAGACATTTTAAGTGTTGTGTGGTAATAGGTTATAACAAACTATTCATGTGGTCATTTGGAAATGGGGAAAATTTGGTGAATGACCCTTGTTTTTAGGGAGTTCGTGTCTTTGTGGACTTTAGTAGAATATTCTTTTGTTGGGTATAGTGTTAATTTTAATTATTTTTGTGATGCTTTTTTATAAGGATTGCATTTATTTCTATAGGGGATTATAATAAAATGAATAAGGGATTCAATTAGTTTAGTGCACATATAGATCATAGACAAGTTTCTTATGACTTTATTGCAAAAATTGATGATAAATTTTGTATCATCTTCCATATAAATCTTAGAAATGAGACCACTGTCTCTTTTTACCAATGGAGTCTTTTCCCTTTGTAAAACACTAACATCAAATTCACTTGAGCCATGCTAATTCTTCTTCCATTTTTATGATGTGTAATATATAGCAAGGTCTCTTAACTCTTGGATAGTAGTGATATTGTTTGTATTGATTCTATGAATGCAATCATTGTAGTTCTAGCACAATTTTTTTCAAATACTCATGTATATTTATCTATTTATTGGAGTGAGAACACATCAACAGTGAGCCATTGTTAGATATGGGTCTTGATTCCAAGCTTCTATTTCTATAAGTTGAACTACTATGGCTTCATCTATTATCCCTTCCTATTTTGCAAGAAGAAGCTTGTTTACTAAGCCATTTTCAAATTCGGGTCGTAATTCAAATCTTTTGCTTCTATAAGTTGAACTATTTTGGCTTCATCTATTGTCCCTTCCTTTTTTCAAGAATAAGCTTCTTTGAATGTGACTCATTTGTTCCAAGTAGATCTAACATCCATCAAACTAGTTATCCTGCCACACACCACTTTTCTTTTCTTTTCTCTGGACAATGAACTTTGTATCTCTCTTATTTAGAGTTCATCCATCTTTTTTCTCCTATTGAACAACTTCACCAAGAAATTAATATAGATGGCAAGCCTTAGCGGTAGCTGACTAAGTAATTACATTTATAGGTCACTTAGGCATTTTACAATAACAAGTACATAAAAATTAAATGATTATAAATCACATACTAAGAGTGTATTCATTAGACTATGTTGATTGTTGATTTTGATTAGTAAATGCCCATGTTTTGTTTGGGAACCTAATATATTTCTGGAGTCAAAAAATAGTCTTGCTCTATAAATTTTCCTCCCACTAATGATAAGGTACGCACCAACAAAAGGAATACTAAATTGTTATGGATTTTGAATGCAAAGTAAAATTTGTTTGAGAATATTGTAATTACACTACCACACACTAACAATCTTTTACATGGTAGACTTTCCTCCATGTGGATATGTTAATTATTGGACTATAGGAACCTATAGAGGAATAAAAGATTAACTCAGTTCTTTCAATTGTTTTTAGACTACTTTTTACTTGAATATGACCTCTAACAACTCATGAAAAATTTGTAATTTTTTTGTAATGTATTAGTTAGTGTTTTTAATAGCGTACTATTAAAGATTTGGGAAAATTCCATGATTTAATCTAGTAAATTTCTCTTATACGATCTTAGATAAAAAAACAGTTAAATGGAAATGTTCAATAAACACTTATGGAATTATTTATAACAGGATGAATTAGCCAACACTTGTGTTGTTGCTTGACCACAACTACAAGCATGATTAACTTATATGCACCATAAGTTGGAAAATTTTGTATGTAATGAGTTGTGATGAATCTAAGGTTGTGTTATTGAAGTAATGTAGTGCTCTGGTCACATTATGTCTTGTGAGATATTTTATTAGGTACTGCAAGTCACGGGAAGGTGCCACAAACTTCATATGCTCAAACTAAATGTTGAATGCTCTGAACATTGAATCCTGATGAAGCTTCTGACAGAGATAACTTTTTGTAGATGATTGAAAATCCCCTAAGATCTGGATATGGTATAAATGAGCTATTGTAGAATCATGTTCCTGTGCCGTGAGCTGTGAAATGATCATGTGGGGTGAAATGTGGTGAAATCTAATGAGACTAAACTAACTGAAATGCAAGAAAAGAAAAGAAAGAAAATGTTTTTGGTTGATGCAAGATTGCCTTTCAATTTGGGATGATCCTGCATCAGATAGATTAGGTAAAACAAAAAGTTAAATTGAAATGAACTCATAAAACAATTATGGCATGATTTATAACAAGATGAATTAGCCAACACTTGTGTTGTTGCTTGACGACAACTACAAGCATGGGGTAAACGCAAGGAGATGGGGGACCAAAAATTTGCCACCATCTCCAAAATTAAAGCAAAACGCGAGAGCATTATAACGCGCTCGCATTTTGCTTTTGATAAAAGCAAAAAAAAAACATTTTCTGCACATTCACCCGCGGCTTTTCTCTTAACAGCAGCAAAGAAACCTAAGCAAAACGTGATCACGTTGAAGAAAAGGAGATTCAATCAAGTGCACGTGAGAAAACAAGAAATTCACAATGCCACCTCGCCGCCAAAGCCATCGTCGTACAAATTTGGAGGCTCCAACACAGGAAGAAGGTAGGGTTTGTCTGATTTTGTTAGTTTTAGAACATTTTTTTAGTTTTGCAATGTTTGATTTATGTTTATATTGCATTTACAGTTATTGGAGAAGCAGAAAATCTAAATCCAGTTGAGGAGGGTGAAAACAACCCCCAAAACCCTCCAAACCCTCCAAACCCTTCTTCACCTCCTTTTCATGTAAGGGATAATCAAGAACACTACTTAGGGATAATAGAAGAAAACAAGAAACATCTTGAAACTATTATTCAAACCCTAAACAATCCAAGTGGAAACACTGAGCATAGGAGGGCACTTGCAAAATCACTACAGGAGATTGTTTCCCACACAGATTTGGTGACAAAACAAATCACTGATTTCCAAGACTATAGGGAGAGGAGTCGGCAATATTATGCCAACAAGTTGTCATACGAACAAGTCAAGAAGGAAAAAATTACAAAATCTCAATTATGTGCACAATTTACTAATCCCAAAACCGGCCAAACATTAGAGGAAACTTGCAAACGGTTTCCTATACATTGGTGTAGGAATGAAGACATATCCCAAAACTTTTGGGATAGATGGTCTTCGATGAGCAGCCATGCAACAATGATGAGGTACCACAATATTTTTTGAGGAAACTCTATTGCAAGTTCATCATCAACAAGATTCTAAATTATTTTGATATTCGTGATTTCCAGGGTAGAGGTGGTGGCTCTGCCCAAGATAGACCCGGGGCTCAGTGAGATGAACAGCATGTGCTTATACCCCAAGGGAGGCCAGAACGTAGGTCACTCCCTTCGGCTTTGAAGGAGAGTGTTGAGTTGGAGACTTTACATTCACTGACTACTCTCACCCAAACTCTATCACAGCATGTAGATGATTTTACCCAGGGTGATGAGGGTGAGAGTAGTAGGCGTCATGTGTCCCCACATTTGTGCAGTACATGTGGGAACCTATGTGATTATGGGATGTAGGAGGCACGATAGGACTCTACGACATAGAGACATCATGATGTGACACAGGGACATCATGATACAACACAGGGGCAAGACATATTGGATGATCTTGTTCTCAGTGACGATCTCTTACAACATACATTTGGTATTGACTCTTAGGTAATTTGTTACAAGTTTTATTTTGATTTAGTATATTGTTATTTAAAATTTGTAATTAATTTTATATGATTATCTATATTATAAGTCAAAAGTAATGTATTTAATTGTTTGTGCAATGAAATTTCAGGGTCAGAGTCTTCATCCTGCCTCTATTAGCCGTCCATTGGCGGCTTATGGGCAGAGATCAAGTCAGAAGGTATGTAATTTATCACATATTCATAATTATTGTAGATATATCAATGGTAATATTATTTTGTGACTTGATTTGTTGATTTCAACAGTCACCAGCACCTCCATGGTTTCTTTGGTCTCCTGGATGCCAAACCACCACTTTTATTGAGGTAAATTTAACCATTTCTAATCATTATGCATTTTAAAATAATGTTATGTATTTATTTTGTTTTAATAATCTTGAACTTGATTTTCAGATGCTGAATACAGTGGAGACTCCTCCTCATCTTTGTGAGTCAATGCAGATAAGCATTGATGCAGCCATGATGTCTGCAAATCCTTTGACTGAGGTATGGGCCAATAACATGAAAATATCATAATTTTGTATTTATTTTTTTTATCTCATGTCATTTGATGTACACAAATGATATTTATGTTTAGTCAATTTTGCTTCTTGATGCTTCTCACAGGAGGTCACAACTCCAGTTTGTCCAACTACGAATGAAGAGAGAGTTAAGATGATGGAAAGAGATCATAAGTTGGCGGTAAGTGATCAATTACATATGTGATGTTATATATTTCATACATTTTTCATACTAATGCACATATTGTTTGTTTGTATTAAAAGGTGCAGCTGGATGAACTTTATTCCAAGAGGTCTACTCGATGATAGAGAGAGGATGTGTCACTGACTGGCTCTCCAACTTCACAGTCAAAGAAGGGCCGCTGATTATTTCCTAAAAGTCCATAGGAAACTAATTTTGGGGAGCTTTTTTGTATGCCTAGATGGCTTTATATATATATATACTTTTGTATGTTAATCTGATGTATATTTTTGTACATTTGCCTATATGGCTTTGTTTGGACACGCCTATATGGCTTTTTATATAAACTAGATGTTATGTTCATGACATTATGTATATATGACAGTTTATATTAAATATTTAATATGATAATCAATTATTGTTACAAGAATTTGGTTTTACAAGTGCCAATTGCATTTTCTTGAAAGTTTATGAATCGTTTTCAAATAATCCATTTTGTTCATATCTTGCAATCATTGAATTCTGTCAGACTGTGCATTTCTTTGAGGCATCATTTTAAATAGTTCACGTGCCTTGTCTATGCTTCCATACTTTCCATACATGTCTACAAGGGCAACTTTGCAAATACAATACATGCGAGAAAATTCCTATATCATTTATGCTTTGATGGTTGTCCACACCATGTTCTCTAGATCCCATTATAGCATAGGCAAGGTGTCACATCCCCTTTTGTTTGAACAATGAAATATTAATTATGTTGTTAGTTGAGTACAACTGCTTTCATGTGAATGTGAAAATTATTCGTTGGAAAATGTATATAATGACTTTTCTTTAGATGCAAATGTTTTCTTAATTGTATGTGAAGATGGATTTTTGGAAATGATATAAATTATTGCTCGTATCATAGAAATGATTTAACCTTCTGTACTTGTCGAAGTGGTTACAGGACAAAACAAGTGGCAAGGAAAAAGGGATATCAACAGGGAGAGGGTGATTATAGGAATTGAAAAACAATAATTAAGTCAAATCCTAAGTTACCATAGCCTTGGCTAAGGCAAATGAGTATATATATATATATATATATATATATTGGTGAGAATAATTTATGTCTTTTGATTATTAAATAAAATATTTAGTGTCTTACCTTGTGGAGCACTTGGAGTGTATGAGCTAGAATCTTGTTTGTAACTCTTTTTTCTTCTTTTCCACTCCGTTGGAGTGCAAGAGGGAACGCTCCTTCTTGCACTCAAACGTAGTGAATGAGCGGTTATACTTATTGGCATCCATTCCTTTTGGGCATGCATTCACTACATTATCTTTGAAAGAAAGAAGCATTCACACATTCTATTAAGCATTATTTTTCATAAGAAAGAAGTCATTTAAGGAAAAAGGAGGTATCAGGATGAAGCGTCTCTGTCTGTGCATTGTCATAAGGAAAAATCGCAAGTGGATTTTCATTTTTAACATTCTTATGAGATCTTGTGTCGACTCTGCATTGCATTTAAGTTGATCATCAAGCAGTCGTAAGTAGTGTAGTCACATTATTCTCAACATCATCCATCAAAAGTCTTATTCAGGCAAGATCATGGATCTTTATTATAATCCTATTTATCATAGATCGAAGTATATCTCTCTTTGATCATAGTTCTATATTTCATGATCAGTTCAGAAATCTGTATATGCATTTCACTCTTCAAGCTGTTCAATTTTGCTGAAGCTTAGAAATTTTTTATATTTAACGTGTGTGTGTGTGTGTGTGTGTGTATATAAACTTTGTTGTTACTACTATTCACATATTATAGTTGCACTGAGATACAGGACTGCGATTCCTAGATGAAAGAGTAATTTCTGTCTATATGCTCTGTTATGTAATTACCTTGAAATTATAAGTTGTCAAGTGAGACATGTATGATATTCTTACAAACCTACATTCATAGAAAAAGGAAACACTTGCATTAATAACATTGCTGAGAAAGGGTGAAGGCTGACGACACAGTAGTGTCAGATATATATATATATATATATATATACATATGTATATACATATGTACATATGTATATACATATACATATATATATACATATGTATATATAAGTTGTCAAGTGAGACATGTATGATATTCTTACAAACCTACATTCATAGAAAAAGGAAACACTTGCATTAATAACATTGCCGAGAAAAGGTGAAGGCTGACGACACAGTAGTGTCAGATATATATATATATATGTATATGTATATATACATATGTATATACATATGTACATATATATACATATGTATATATATATACATATGCATATGTATACACATGTATATACATATGTATATGTGTATATACATATATATCTATATATGTATATATAGATATACATATATATATACTAGAAATCCTTGGCCAAGGTTATGATGCAGATTAAGCATCTGTTAGCTATCAAGTACTAGATATACCACTGGAAAGAGTGATCTTTCCAGTTATGAGGTACCTATAGGGAAAAGATCAATCAGGAGGTATAGGTCTTGACACCAGGCTCAGAGGCACATTGTTGTTAATTGATTCCTATTAATCACCCTCGTGAAGGGTCGGGTTTCTTCAGTTGAAGAAGCACTGGAGACCAGTTGGTCTTGGTCAAGTGGTTAAAACCCTTGTTGATATTTATTTTTCCAAAATCCAGAGGAGGATCTACAATCAAATCAACAGGAAGCTATTCAAGTTGTACTTCTCTTAATCTCTCTTAATATTTGCACTTCATTAAAGAAAGTTAGTTAATTTATTATTGATTGCATGTATTCTATTAGAAAAGTTTATTTCAGCTGAAAATGAAAGTTTGTTGTAAACTTGAATTTTATTGCATTCGATATTTTTTTTTTTCATAAATAGTTAGTTAACCTTTCTGCTGAAATTTTATTAATGGATAATTTTCTATTCTTTTAAATTAAAGAGGGTGTTACATATGGTATCAGAGCTACCAGGTTTCACACTGAACCTTGGGGCTCATCATGCTTAGAACATTGAAAACAATTATTAATGTCTCTTCAAGATAGTATTGATAAGAAAAACACCATGGAAAAAAGGTTCGAGACCCTGTATCCATTCGACTATGGAAGATCAGACTTTCTTATGATTACTCAAGTTGTTCACCTCCAGCAAATTTGGAGACGATAGCTAAAGCTCTGAAAAGACTTCAGAGGGAGAGAAGAAAATGGACAATCTCTGGAAAAGAGAAGGTGAAGTCCGCTATAATTGCAAAAATTAATAAGACCAAAACCAAAGACCAAACTAAACTAGAAACATCTGAAGGAGATCAAGTTTCAACTCCTGGATATAGACTTATCCCATTTTCAGAATTTAGTGATCAGGAGGAACCTATCATTGATAATGAAAAAGATTCAGAAAACTAATCACAGAAAGTGATGACCAATTTGTATTGAATTGTCATTATCACAGGAAGTGATAGAAATTTTGCAATTATCACAGGAAGTGATAGAAATTTTGCATTTATCACAGGAAGTGATAGCAATTTTGCATTTATCATAGGAAGTGATAGAAATTTTGTAATTATTAATCCATCACAGGGAGTGATAGTCTTTTAAAATTTTGTGAACTATTTGTATTTGATATGAGTTTCAAATGATGTTATGCAAAAGAAAGACTCCTTAAATTCATTGTGAAAACTATTAAATGACGACCCATAACCCAAAAACTAATTTCTTCAGGAACTTCATTGGAATGGATTATTCTGGAAATGAGTTCAGAGAAGATCAGGACAATAGCTCCATGGATAAATTGGATCAAATTTTGAGTATGATGAAAGCCACTCAGGCTAGATTAGCCCACCTAGACAGAATGGTAGAAGGGCAATCTGAAGCTAGAGAAGAGAGATCTGAAAACCAAAGTGACCAGCATGAAGATAATTCAAAAATATTAAGTTTAGGACACAAGACAATTAGATTGGCTGATTAATTAGCCAAAGATATGAAAAAGATAAAACCTCATAAAGTTGAAGGCTCTACTTCAGGAGATGCTGCGGAGGCATGGCTAACAGAAATGGAAAAATATTTTGAGCTTCGAGATTATGGGTAGCCTACCAGTTGGCAAAAGAAATTGCCACATGGTGGGAAAACAAAAGGACCGAAATGGGATTGGCAGTGGCTAATGTGTCATGGGATCAATTCGTGAAGATATTCTGCCAAAGATGGCTTCCACAGTTATGTTTTTGATAAAAAAAATTGTTAGATTTTGAAAACCTCAGGCAGGGACCCCTAACTGTCAATGAGTACTAGGAGAAATATACCCAATTACTCAAATATCTCACACAGTACCGACAGGATGAAAATTTTTGAGCATGAAAGTTCATTATGGAGTTAAACAATCATATTGGAGGACTAGTAGATGTTTTAGCACCTCGAACTATGGATGAGGCTTATGAAAAAGCTGTTTGGCAGGAACAGAGATTAAAGAAAGATGATTCCTTCAGGGATAGAAAGCACAACAACTAAATGTTTTATATCACCTAAGTTACTAGGAAGGTTCCCTAAAAGAGCTGGGTTTATGGCTAAATCATGGATGGTTGAATATGCTAACCATACGAGAGCTCAGGTAGAGCAGTGTCTGTTTGAAGCAAAGATTAAATTTCCAGACTTCACTACAGAGGTCAACCTTTACGTAGCACCTTTGGGGTCCTATGATGTGATAATTGGAATGAATTGGTTAAAATAACATAGGGCTAAGGTTGACTGTTATGCTAAGATAGTAGAATGAATGGATGATTTAGGGAATCCGGTGTGGATTCAAGGAAAGCAACGGGAGGTTAAGGTGCGACAAATTTCAGCTATGCAGCTGAAGAGAAATAGGAGAAAAGGATGTAAATTGTTTGTGGTCAAGATGGAAATAGTCAAAGAAGGAACAGAGCATTTCCAGAATGGAAAAAGGAAAATGAATATGGAAGATAAAGAAGAGATCTTTACTGAAAAATACCCCTATATTCGAGAATATCAAGATGTATTTTCTGAGGAACTACCTGGGTTACCACCTAGAAGAATTTTTGATTTTTCTATTGACCTTGTACCAGGGACCAAACCTGTTTCAAAAGTACCTTACCGTATGACCACCTTAGAGATGGTGGAATTAAAAGCACAATTACAAGAATTACTGGATAAAGGTTTGATTCGACCAAGTGTTTCACCATGGGTGCCCCAGTGATTTTTGTTAAAAAGAAGGATGGGACTCTTCGTCTATGTATAGACTACTGAATGCTAAATAAGCTTACCATTAAGAACAAATATCCCTTACCTCGAATAGATGATCTATTTGATCAAATGAAAGGGGCTGCAGTATTTTCAAAAATAGATTTGAGATCGGTATATCATCAACTTAGGTTAAAAGAGGAAGACATTCATAAGATGGCTTTCAAAACTAGATATGGACACTATGAGTTCACAGTTCTACCATTTGGGCTCACCAATACTCCAGCCGCGTTCATGAATTTAATGAACAGTGTTTTTAGAGATTGTCTGGATAAGTTTGTTTTGGTATTTTTAGATGACATTCTTATTTACTCCAAAAATGAGGAAGAGCACCTTCAACACCTTCAAATAGTTCTTTAGCAGTTAAGGGAACACAAACTATATGGAAAATTGTCCAAGTGTACCTTCTTTCATAAAGAAATACAATATCTGGGGCATATTATATTAGTTAAAGGAATTACAGTGGACCCTGCTAAGATTAAAGCCATAGTAGATTGGCTAGTACCGAAAAATGTTTCTGAGGTTAGAAGCTTCATGGGATTAGCTGGGTACTATAGAAGGTTTGTCAGAGATTTTTCTAGAATTGTTCATCCCATTACCTCTCTTCAAAGAAAAGGAAAAAGATTTGGATGGACTGAAAAATGTCAAGAGGCATTTGACCTATTAAAAGAAAAACTAATAACCGCTCCAATATTGACAGTACTGGATCCTAATGGTCATTTTGTGATTATGACAGATGCATTGGGAGAAGGATTGGGCAGAGTGTTAATGCAAGAAGGAAAGGTAGTGGCTTATGAATCCCAAAAACTGAAACAATATGAGCAAATTATGCACCCCATGATTTAGAGTTGGCAGCTATTGTTCATACCCTGTAAATGTGGTGACATTATTTTTTAGGAAAAAATTTTGAACTCAAATCAAATCATCAAGGTTTGAAATATATATTCACACAGCCCAATCTAAATGCTCGTCAGAGAAGATGGATGGAGTTAATCGCCGATTATGATTTTGAGATCAATTACATTAAGGGGAAGGAGAATAGAGTAGTTGATGCCTTGAGTCGACTGAAGCATATAACGGAAATGGTGTCAATCAACACTGATTTTAGAAACCAAGTGATTCAAAATTTGATTGAAGATGAATATTATTTGCAAGTTTGAGAAGCTCTTCAGTCAAATCCACAGGAGACTAAATATGAAGGTTTTCACATTGAAGCAGATGGGCTTTTGAGATTTAAAGGTAGAATGTATATTCCAAAGTCTTCTGAGTTAGGGAAAACAATATGGAAAGAAGTACACACCACACTATATTCAGGACACCCCGGAGTAACCAAGATGTTGACCGATGTCAAACCATTATATTTCTGGAAAGGAATGAAAAAGGATGCAGCAAGATTTGTGGCAGGATGTTTCGAATGCCAGAAGGTCAAGGTAGAGCATCAACATCCAGCAGGATTACTTCAACCTCATAGCGTACCTGATTGGAAATGGCAAATTACCAGTATGGATTTTGTGCAGGGTCTACCTTTGACTAAGAATAGGCATAATGCCATATTGGTGGTAGTAGACAAGCTCATGAAAGTGGCACATTTCATACTAGGGAATTTAACAGATGGGGCACCAGTGATCACACAAAAATTTGTGCAGGAAATTTTTTGTTTTCATGGGATACCAGAAAAGATCATATCAGATAGAGATGCCAGGATGACATCCAGATTTTAGCAAACCTTATTTTCAGCCTTGGGAACTCAGTTGAATATTAGTACGGCATATCATCCTAAGACAGATGGTCAGACAGAAAGGGTAAACCAAATTTTAGAAGATCTAGTTAGAATGTACTGTATGGATCAGCAATACAAGTGGGAGGAATATTTACCTTTAGTAGAATTTGCCTATAACAATTCATATCAATCAGCAATAAAAATGACACCTTTTGAGGCACTATATGGCAGGAAATGTAGAACCCCTATAAGTTGGACTAGGTGGGAAGACAGGATCATTCTAGGACTTGAAATGCTTCAAGAAATGGAAGAGCAAGTAAGAATAATCAGACAGAGACTGAAAGAAGCCAATGACAGGCAAAAGAGCTATGCTGATACCAAATGTATTCCCAAACAGTTTATAGTGGGAGAAAAAGTCCTTTTATGGGTGAAACCACAGAAAAGCTCTATAAAATTTGGGAAAGCCTCTAAGTTAGCCCCAAGATACATGGGACCTTTTGAAGTTCTAGAAATCATCAATCCTGTGGCATACAGAATTGCTCTACCCCTGACTCTCACCATAATTCACAATGTATTTCATGTTTCTTATCTTAAGAAATATTATGCAGACTTTGAGCAGATGATTGATTGGAAATCATTATAGGTACGGGACCCTGGGGTGATCACGATAGAGCCACTCTGAGTACTCGAGATACGTAAGATGCACTTACGTAATCGCGAGTGGTACAATGTAAGGTCCAGTGGGACTAGTATTCAGAAGAGAATGCCACTTGGGAAGATTATGATGAGATTCATCAAAAATTTCCTTATTTATTTCCAAACAATTGAGACTGATGTGGAAACTATGTTGTTAAACTTCTTGTAATGCTTATTGATAAATAATCATCGAGGATGATGATTCTTGAGGGGAAGAATATGTCACATCCCCTTTTGTTTGAACAATGAAATGTTAATTATGTTGTTAGTTGAGTACAACTTCTTTCATGTGAATGTGAAAATTATTTGTTGGAAAATGTATATAATGACTTTTCTTTATATGCGAATATTTTCTTAATTGCATGTGAAGATGGATTTTTGGAAATGATATAAATTATTGTTCGTATCATAGAAATGATTTAACCTTCTGTACTTGTCGAAGTGGTTGGATGACAAAACAGGTGGCAAAGAAAAAAGGATATCAACTGGGAGAGGGTGATTACAAGAATTGAAAAACAATAATTAAGTCAAAACCTAAGTTACCATAGCCTTAGCCAAGGCACATGAGTATATATATATATATATTTCTAGTGGTGAGAATAATTTATCTCTTTTATTTATTAAATAAAATATTTAGTGTCTTACCTTGTGGAGCGCTTGGAGTGTATGAGCTGGAATCTTGTTTGTAACTCTTTTTTCTTCTTTTCCACTCCATTGGAGTGCAAGAGGGAACACTCCTTCTTGCACTCAAACGTAGTGGAGGAGCAATTATACTTATTGGCGTCCATTCCTTCTTGGCATACATTCACTATATTATCTTTGAAAGAAAGAAGCATTTGCACATTCTATTAAGCATTATTTTTCATAAGAAAGAAGTCATTGTTTAAGGAAAAAGGAGGTATCGGGCTGAAGCGTCTCTATCTGTGCATTGTCATAAGGAGAACTGCAAGTGGATTTTCATTTTTAGCATTCTTCTGAGATCTTGTGTCACCTCTGCATTGCATTTAAGTTGATCATCAAGCGGCTGTAAGTAGTGCAGTTGCATTATTCTCAACATCGTCTGCCGAAAAGTCTTATTCAAGCAAGATCATGGATCTTTATTATAATCCTATTTATCATAGATCGAAGTATATCTCTCTTTGATCATAGTTCTGTGTTTCATGATCAGTTCAGAAATCTGTATATGCATTTCACTCTTCAATCTGTTCAATTTTGTTGAAGCTTAGAAATTTTTGATATTTAACGTGTGTATATATATATATGATTATATATAAACTTTGTTGTTACTACTATTCACATATTATAGTTGCACTGAGATACATGACTGCAATTCCTAGATGAAAGAGCAATTTCTGTCTATATACTATGTTCTGTAATTACCTTGAAATTATAAGTGAAGTGAGAATATTATATATATATGAACTTTGTTGTTACTACTATTCACAAATTATAGTTGCACTAAGATACAGGACTGCAATTCCTAGATGAAAGAGTAATTTTTGTCTATATACTATGTTCTGTAATTACCTTGAAATTATAAGTTAAGTGAGACATGTATGATATTCTTACAAACCTACATTCATAGAAAAAGGAAACACTTGCATTAATAACATTGCCGAACAAGGGTGAAGGATGACGACACAGTAGTGTCAAATATATATATACTAGATATCCTTGGCCAAGGTTACGATGTAGATTAAGCATCTGTCAGCTATCAAGTACCAGATATACCACTGGTTAGAGTGAACTTTCCAATTAGGAGGTACCTATAGGGAAAAGATCGATCAGGAGGTATAGGTCCTGACACTAGGCTCAGAGGCACATTGTTGTTAATTGATTCCTGTTAATCACCCTCGTGAAGGGTCGGGTTTCTTCAGTTGAAGAAGCATGGAAGACCAGTTGGTCTTGGTTGGGTGGTTAAAACCCTTGTTGATATTTCTTTTTCCAAAATCCAAAGGAGGATCTACAATCAAATCAGCAGGAAGCTATTCAAGTTGTACTTCTCTTAATCTCTCTTAATATTTGCACTTCATTAAAGAAAGTTAATTTATTATTGATTGCATGTATTCTGTTAGAAAAGATTATTTCAGCTAAAAATGAAAGTTTGTCGTAAACTTGAATTTTATTGCATTCAATATTTTTTTTTTCATAAATAGTTAGTTAACCTTTCTGCTGAAATTCTGTTAATGGATAATTTTCTATTCTGTTAAATTAAAGAGGGTGTTACACAAGGAGGAAGTTGGTTAAGGTTGTGCAATTTGGTTTTAGATGTGCCAAAATTTGTGTAAATGGTTGAAATTTATTTTTGTCCATTTGCTTGAGATTTTTTAAAGCCTTATAAAAAATCCATTTCATGCATATCTTGCAATCATTGCATTCCATGAGACAACATTTCTTTGAGGCATCACATCTAACAGTTCATGTTCGTTATATATGCTTCCACACAAGTTGCATACATGTCTTGCAAGGTACTTACAACTACAACATTTGACAAAATTCCTATATCCTTTATGCTTTGATGGATGTCTATACAGTGCTCCAAACATACCATTTCTAAGGTTTTGGAATTTGGCTTTTCACTTGCCAATTGCATTTTCTTGGAACTTTCTAAAGGCTTATCAGTAAATCCATTTTGTTCATATCTTGCAATCATTGTATTCCATTAGGCGACATTTCCTTGAGGCATCATGCCAAACAGTTCACGCACCTTGTCTACGCTTCCACACTTTGCATACATGTCTCTAAGGGCAGTTGCAACTACAACATCTAACAAAATTCCCATATGTTTTATCCTTTTGATGGATGTCCATTTTGGCATAGGCAAGGAGGATACTGGCTAAGGTTGTGGAATTTTGCTTTACACCCGCCAATCACATTTGCTTGAAAGTTGCTAATGCCTTATCAAAAAATCCATTTTGTTCATATCGTGCAATCATTGCATTCAATGAGGTGACATTTCTTTGGGGCATCATGCCAAATAGTTTGTGTGCCTTGTCTATGCTTCCACACTTTGCATACATGTCTCTAAGGGCAATTGCAACTACAACATCTAACAAAATTCCCATATGTTTTATCCTTTTGATGGATGTCCATTTTGGCATAGGCAAGGAGGATATTGGCTAAGGTTGTGGAATTTTGCTTTACACCCACCAATCGCATTTGCTTGAAATTTGCTAATGCCTTATCAAAAAATCCATTTTGTTCATATCTTACAATCATTGTATTCAATGAGGTGACATTTCTTTGGGGCATCATGCCAAATAGTTCACGTGCCTTGTCTATGCTTCCACACTTTGCATACATGTCTACAAGGGTGATGTAGTAGGTAAGGAGGAAGACTCAACACCATGGAAACATATTTCATGGTCCAGGAGCACCTTAACCATAGCTAATCTTGGCTAGGAGCATGTCATAACAAGGTCCTAGGACATCATAAGACAAGTTGATGGTCTTGTGTCATCATTTTGCATGTAATAAGGTTAAATGACCAATGTCATTTGTATTTGGAGTAATGTTTTATGTTGTTGTCAAACAAAAAGTCTAATAATGCAAGTAGTGGTAAGAAGTTGCTTTGTCAACTTAACAAATCATGTAATAAGGACGTTACCTAGCGATCAAATAGGTTGAAAGTCAGTTATGATCGACTAGAACTATTGTAAACATGTATAAAAACCTTCACACACACTGAGGTCTCGTTTCGTGTGCCAAGCGTTGCATTCGTTTGGGACAGTAGGGTACCAACAATGTCCCTTAAGCTCCCTAAGATGAAAAAATGCCAAACTTTGACGGGACAGTTCTTAGAATTCGTGGCAATTGGGAATGTTCTGTTTGGACCTATAGGTCCACATGGAGTCCATCCACAATTACCTCTCTCAGTTTCATTCAACTCCAGTCTGTTTGATCGTGCCGAAATCAAACGCATTCTTGCAAAATGTTTCAGTTTCATGCTGTGGAAAGGTGCTAGGAGTGACATTTTGCATTCCATAGCTCATGGGGCTGAACGGACATCGCTAACACATCGGGGTGGGCAGGTAAATCCCAAGGGAGGTCTCATTTCATGTGCCAAGTGTCGCATTCATTTGAGGCAGCAGGCTACTGGCAAAGTCCCTTAAGATCCCTAAGATGAAAAAATTGCCAAACTTTGATGGGACAACTCTCAGAATTTGTGGCAGATGGGAATGTTTCGTTTGGACCTACAGGTGCAGGTGGGGTCCATCCACAATAACCTCTCTCAGTTTTGTTCAACTCCAGTCTGTTTGACCGTACTAGAATCAAACACATTCTTGCAAAATGCTTCAGTTTCATGCTGTGGAAAGGTACTAGGAGTCACATTTTGTATTCCATAGCTCGTGGGACCGAACGGACTTCACCAACACATCGGGGTGGGCAGGTAAATGCTAGGGGAGGTCTTGTTTCATGTTCCAAGCGTCACATTCGTTTGGGGCAACAGGCTACCGGCAAAGTCCCTTAAGCTCCCTAAGACGAAAAAATTACCAAACTTTGATGAGACAATTCTCAGAATTTGTGGTAGGTGAGAACATTCCATTTGGACCTACAGGTGCAAGTGTAGTCTGTCCACAATAACCTCTCTCGGTTTCTTTCAACTCCAGTCTATTTGACCATGCTGAAATCAAACGCATTCTTGCAAAATGCTTCAGTTTCATGTTGTGGAAAGGTGCTAGGAGTGACATTTTGCATTCCATAGCTCGTGAGTCTGAACGGACTTCGCCAACATGTCAAGGTTGGTGGGTAAATACCAGGGGAGGTTTTGTTTCATGTGCCAAGTGTCGCATTCGTTTAGGGCAGCAGGCTACCAACAAAGTCCCTTAAGATCCCTAAGATGAAAAAATTGCCAAACTTTGACGGGATAGTTCTCAGAATTCATGGCAGATGGGAAAATTTTATTTGGACCTATAGGTGCACGTGGAGTCCGTCCACAATAACCTCTCTCGGTTTCGTTCAACTCTAGTCCGTTTGATCATGCCGAAATCAAACACATTCTTGCAAAATGCTTCAGTTTCATGCTGTGGAAAGGTGCTAGGAGTGACATTTTGCATTCCATAGCTTGTGGGTCCAAACAGAATTCACCAACATGTCAGGGTGGGTGGGTAAATGCCAGGGGAGGTCTCATTTTGTGTGCCAAGTGTCGCATTCATTCGGGGTAGCAGGCTACCGGCAAAGTCCCTTAAGCACTCCCTAAGATGAAAAAATTGCCAAACTTTGACGGGAGAGTTCTCAGAATTCGTGGTAGCTAAGAACATTTCGTTTGGACCTATAGGTGTACATGGGGTCCATCTACAATAACCTCTCTCGGTTTCGTTCAACTCCTATCCGTTTGACCGTGCCAGAATCAAACACATTCTTACAAAATGCTTCAATTTCATGCAGTGGAAACGTGCTAAGAGTGACATTTTGCATTCCATAGCTCATGGGGCTGAACGGACTTCATCAACGCGTCGAGGTGGGCGGTTAAATGCCAGGGGAGGTCTCATTTCATGTGCCAAGCATCGCATTTGTTCAGGGCAGTAGGCTACCAGCAAAGTCCCTTAAGCTCCCTAAGATGAAAAACTGCCAAACTTTGACGGGACAGTTCTCAGAATTTGTGGCAGCTGGGAATGTCTTGTTTGGACCTACAGGTGCAAGTGGAGTTCGTCCACAATAACCTCTCTCCATTTCATTCAAATCCAATCCATTTGATCGTGCCGAAATCAAATGCATTCTTGCAAAATGCTTCAGTTTCATCTATGGAAAGGTTGCCAGGTGCCATATTTTTTGTTCTGCTCATCGTGGGGCTGAATGGACTACATCAACACGTTGGGGTGTGTGGGTAAATTCTAGGGGAGGTCTCGTTTCATGTGCCAAGTGTCTCAGTCGTTCTGGGCTGCAAGCTATCGGTAAACTCAAAAAGTGTTAGGTCTCAGTAGCTTGCGAGCTAAGACGACTGGGATGCTTGGCACATGAAACAAGACCTCCCTATCATTTACCCACCCACCTCGACGTGTTGACGCAGTCCATTCGACCCCATGATGAGCAGAACAAAAAATATGGCACCTGGCAACCTTTCCACAACATGAAACTGAAGCATTTTGCAAGAATGTGTTTGATTTTGGCATGATCAAACGGACTGGAGTTGAATGAAACCGAGAGAGGTTATTGTGGATGGACTCCACATGCACTTGTAAGTCCAAATGGAATGTTCCCAGCTGCCACGAATTCCAAGAACTGTCCTGTCAAAGTTTGGTAGTTTTTTCGTCTTAGGGAGATTAAGGGACTTTGTCGGTAGCCTGCTGCCTTGAACGAATGTGACGCTTGGCACATGAAACAAGACCTCCCCTGGCATTTACCCATCCACCTCGATGCGTTGGCGAAGTCCGTTTAGCCCCACGAGCCATGGAATGCAAAATGTCACTCCTAGCACCATTCCACAGCATGAAACTGAAGCATTTTGCAAGAATGCGTTTGATTCTGGCATGGTCAAATGGACTGGAGTTGAACGAAACCAAGAGAGGTTATTGTGGACGGACCCCACGTGCACCTGTAGGTCCAAATGGAATGTTCCCAGCTACCACGAATTCTGAGAATTGTCCTGTCAAAGTTTGGTAATTTTTTCGTCTTAGGGATCTTAAGGGACTTTGCCAGTAGCCTGTTGCCCTGAACGAATGTGACACTTGGCACATGAAATGAGACCTCCCCTAGCATTTACCCACCCACCCTGACGCGTTGGTGAATTTTGTTCGTCCCCATGAGCTATGGTATGCAAAATGTCACTCCTAGCACCTTTCCACAGCATGAAACTAAAGCATTTTGCAAGAATGTGTTTGATTCTGGCACAGTCAAACGGACTGGAGTTGAACAAAACTGAGAGAGGTTATTGTGGATAGACCCCACATGAACCTGTAGGTCCAAACAGAACGTTCCCATCTGCCACAAATTCTGAGAACTGTCCCGTCAAAGTTTGGCAATTTTTTCGTCTTAGGGAGCTTAAGGGACTTTGCCGGTAGCCTGCTGCCCCGAACGAATACGACGCTTGGCACATAAAACGAGACCTCCCCTAGAATTTAACCGCCCTCCCTGACGCGTTGGTGAAGTCCGTTCGGACCCACGAGCTATGGAATACAAAATGTCACTCCTAGCACCTTTCCACAGCATGAAACTAAAGCATTTTGCAAGAATGTGTTTGATTTCGGCATGGTCAAATGGACTGGAGTTGAACGAAACTGAGAGAGTTTATTGTGGATGGACTCCACGTGCACCTGTAGGTCCAAACAGAATGTTCCCAGCTACCACAAATTCTGATAACTATCCCGTCAAAGTTTGGCAATTTTTTCGTCTTAGGGAGCTTAAGAGACTTTGCCGGTAGCCTACTGCCCCAAATGAATGTGAAGCTTGGTGCACAAAAGGAGACCTCCCCTTGACACATTGGAAAATTTCATTTGGCTCCATGAGCTATGGAATGCAAAATGTCACTCCTAGCACCTTTCCATAGCATGAAACTGAAGCAGTTTGCAAGAATGTGTTTGATTCTGGCACGGTCAATGGACTGGAGTTGAATGAAACTGAGAGAAATTATTGTGGATGGACCCCACGTACACCTATAGGTCCAAACAAAAATTTCTCAGCTGCCATGAATTTTGAGAACTGTCCCATCAAAGTTTGGCAATTTTTTTGTCTTAGGGAGCTTAAGGGACTTTGCCGATAGCCTGTTGCCCCAAACGAATGCGACGCTTGGCACATGAAATGAGACCTCCCTTGGCATTTACCCACCCACCCCGACATGTTGGAGAAGTCCATTCGGACCCACGAGGTATGGAATGCAAAATGTCACTCCTAGCACCTTTCCACTGCATGAAACTGAAGCATTTTGTAAGAATACGTTTGATTTCGGTACGGTCAAACGGACTGGAGTTGAACGAAACCGAGAGAGGTCATTGTGGACAGACTCCACGTACACCTGTAGGTCCAAATGAAACATTCCCAGTTGCCATGAATTTTGAGAACTATCCCGTCAAAGTTTGGCAATTTTTTCATCTTAGGGAGCTTAAGAGACTTTGCTGGTAGCCTGCTGCCCCGAACGAATGCGTGAAGTCAGTTCGGCCCCACGAGCTATGGAATGCAAAATGTCACTCCTAGCACCTTTCCAAACATGAGGAAGAACCACAACCCAATCTAACTCCTAAATGCATGAAGACACTGAGAACACTAAGACATGGAGGACAAAGAAGTATGAATACATGAATTAAATCCTATCATGAGGAAGAACCACAACCCAATCTAACTCCTAAAAGCATGACATGTTATGATGAAGAAGCACAACCAAAATCCAATGATCCAATGGCATGAACCGATGACATAAACAACTATGTCCTACTATTGTAACATTATAAACATGAATGTTATGAACTAACATCCAAACCCTTTGACATGAATCTTGATATGACATGAGTGAAACATGAGTGAACAGGATTAATACCAATTAGGATCAACTTCATCCATTACTTAGATCTAACCTCTTGAAACAAATCAAACGAAATGTACATGAAATATATAACATCACTTATGTAATCGATCACTTACCGCCATCTGATGATCACTCTCCATCATCTTTTCTCAAGCTTCTTTGTCTGTAGTTGGACGGACTGGAGTTGTGACCTCCTGTGAGAAGCATCAAAAAACAAAATTGACTAAACGTAAATATATTGGAGGGAAGCAATTCATACTACTATTTATATACAAAACAAAGTACATGTAACCATCTAGGAAAGTTTTATGCATACTTACAAATTAATCCAACGAACCATCTGGGTCTTCTCTACTCTTTATTGTGTTAAGTATGGCCTCATGGTCAGAGTCACACACCTTCTACAAGGCCTTGTTCAAAGGTCTACCTCGATATTGTATCAAATGAACATTGGTTGCCAAGACAAGGTTGGAGTAATGAATAATCTTCCGATGCATGTCAAAGTCCTCAAACAACCAAACATGAAGACTCTTATGTGGGTACCTTCTAAGCCATGTTCCAGTAACAACCATTGGGCCTGTAGGGTATTCAATGTTTTCTCTATCTGTAACTGGGGCCTCCAATTTCTGTTTGGCCTCAACACGACATAAGTAATAATATGCTCCCTCTTCGTTATCTTCATCTGCAATAACTGTATAAACATGCCCTATAATGATATGTACAACAAATTAGATGAAATTTCCACAACATTACAAAAATACTACAAAGTTTAAGATAACATTAGGAATTTCAAATTTAACTATGTAAGTAGATATATTACCTGGCTGAACTAGATCTGATATGTGGTCAAAGTCAACTGACAATTCCATCTCTGTCAATCCCAGTGCCATCGGGGGTCGATACGTGTCAAGTGGGCAAAGAAAACTGAATTGTGATTCGTCAACCCACTCCCTTGACTCACACTTATTCTAGGCTTGAATTGTACATGCAGAACAAAAGCACGCCATCTTCTGCGTATGTATATTCCATGAACCTGCAATTGAGCTTCTGATAGAGTGTATCTCACTTAATCCTATCAGTGTACAACAATCCTCATATGGTGCAATGTTAGTATCATCTATCAACCAAAAAAATCTACGAACTGAAGACTTACCTTGATTACCTAGACCCATCGAAGCATTACACCACTCGATGATTGATTTTGCATCTGTCAACTTTGCATTGTCTTTATAGTTTAATTGTTCTCGTGCTACAACTCTTTTGATACACGCTCCTGCACCATCATGCTCCCCCTTTCCATGCTCGGCCTCACAAAAGTTCCACATATGCTAAACACTTGTAATATTATGCCTCCTGCTCAGCCAATAGAAATTTTGTGAGTTCTTCAATTGTGATGCACAGTTATCTGACCATATGATATGTTGACTGAATGATATGCCCCTTCTAGCCAAAGCATTGTAAAACACCTAAAAACAACCTTGCACGAACTCCGTGGAATGCATGCGATCATCACTTATATAAAAATGATACTCCCTTATGATCTTTCTGTCATCCTCTGTACTATCATTCGCATGAATGAATGCGATGTGCACAAATATAAAAACCTGTGTGTTATAATATTGGGATTGTACCTCACACTGTGGCTGTAGACTGTAGTTCTTTGCAAAGTCGACGACTGAAACAATGCCACCAACTGGAAATGTGTCCTTGCATAACTTGAATTGCAAGTCCAACCATCGAGCTCTATGGGCATGTCTTACATACTCATACACTATGTTGTCACAAAATATAGGCATAAACTGATACACTGGAATCTTCTGAATAACATATTCACACCTCTTTGCTTCTTTACCATCTCTTGTATTGTATGCCATTGTTTTATACTTGCCGAACTCTACTAGTTCGTTTCCAACCGCATGTGTTATTTCCATATGTTCACATATTGGCATACGTTGCAAGCTACCGCAATGCTGACATGTGCCATCCAAGCATAATTTCTTGTAGAATAATTGACCTTCCTCTCTATCACATAAAATCATTGATATGAAGTCTCTTGAGGTAGTTGGTGGGGTACGTATGCCACAATCCTGTAAAACATTGTTAGTATACAAATCTAAACATATAGACCGATAAACATCAAAATAGTTAGAAAATTCAATATGTAATCTACACAAGAAGTAGTGTGTGTGTGATTTATTTTGACAAAGAAAGGTTTTAGCATTTCAAAATATCTTTGAGAAATTTTAATTTGAGGATACTTCTCTAGAAATTTACCAAAAAACTTTGTTTGAGTCATATCCAAAAAATGCTTTGGATGTGGCTCATGGTTTCGACTACCAATTCTCCTTCTTACCGCATCCCTTTGATTCAGAGATACCCTTGTGTAATTCTTCCAAAAGTCTTCAATTAGTGATCTCAAAGCTTCGACAACAACTTTGTCTTTTCGTGGGAGTCTCCCAAAAAATGCCCACAATTCATTAGTGCTTGGATCCTCAATATCTTCTTGTATGGTTGACAATTTCCTACTTTCCCAAATTTGCCTCATTCTTTCTCTTTTCCTCTCATTCTCAACTTCACAATCTTCTGGTGTTAGAGTCTTTTCTTGTTTCCTTGGCATGATGATGATTTCTACAAGCATGAAGAATAAGACAATGATCATTAGAAATTTTATAATGACAATGAATAGCACAGTCAAAATGAATAACAAGGTTTTACAAACTTCTCAATAAGACACCTCATATCAAGATAACTTGAACATACATAAGTCATGGAGTATGCATTTGAACACACATATACACTTGAATCTAGTTTGAATAGAAGAGAGGAGGATGAACTTGGATGAAGAAATAAGAAGTTATACCCTGTTTTCATGCATTTTCCAAGTGGAAAGGGTGGCTAAATAGTGGTTCTTTGTGAATTTGAATGCAACCTGGCCAAGTAAGTGTTCCTATAGCATATGCAGGCCTATTTAAAGGTGAATCAAGTGTTAGTTTGTTCTGGGTTGGAGTGGATATGAGATTTTTGTTAAAACCCCCTTATTTGTGAAGAAATGAAGGGTTTTCTAGTTTGCACCCTAGATGAGCATGGCTATACTAATCAATGGTGGAATTTGAAGTTTTGTGACATATAGATCTGCTTTTTGGGGGTTTGGAGTGGTTATTGAATGATTCTAGGGTACTTGCTTTGTTAATTGGACCAAATTAGGCCTATTTCTAGAGAGGGCCAATCATAGAACTCACATTTTTCCTAAAACAAGGGCATGAAATCTTTTGATATGTTGTTCTACTCCATAATGGGTGTTTAAATACTTTTTGGTTTGTGGGTTGGTTGAGTTTACACAAAGTTATGCACATTTTTCAAGTTTGGAAGGCTACTAGGCCTTAAGGAGTGATTTGTGGATAAGACATGGTTGATGTTTCCGGGCACTAAAAGTGACAAAATTGGTTTGAATACATTTTATTGACATGGTGTATGCTTGTGTTATGGTTGGGGAATAGCTTGGAGCCCTTATGCCTTATGATGCCCTTAAGCACCTAGTTGGGCCATTACAAGATTTTGATTTATGGTTGAGTTGATTTGTGAAATATGGTATCAATGCTTTGAATTCCTTCTTGTGTCTGCATCATAAATGATCATGCCACTTGAATGTGAGTGTGGATTTGGGAGTTTGGCAACCTGAATAAGGACCGTTTACTGAGTTTAGGGGTCTGTGGAAAGTTTGAAGGCAAGTTCCTTTGTAATATAGGCCTAATTAACCCTTTTAGGATAGTGAATAAGGTCAATTTTGAGGCATATTGTACAAAGGAGTCTATATTGAGTTCAAGATATGTTATTCAACTTCGTAATGGGTATTATAAACATTCATTAAAGTTTGGATTTGAAACCTTATGGCAAAAATAAGTCAGAAAAACCCCTTAAGTAGGGCTACTAGGATTTGAGGGCTTGGGCAGATTGGTTGCTAAGAGGGTATCCTTGTGACTTGAAGAGTGGTTTAGTTGGTTCTAGTTGGTGAACATAATCTTTTTAGATGCCTCATCTAATTCATATGAAGGTCTGAACCCTAGTTGTGTGTTGGAGACTTAATGCATTGAAGGAGCACAAAGCAAACACCACTAAAACTTGTAGAATGATGCACAAAGAAAACATCACTAAGGAGCATATTTTCCATAGCAAGGACGGAAAAAGAAGTAACTCTCCAAAACTAAGGGAAGAGAAAGGCCAAAACAAACTCAAAGAAGAACAAACAAGTTGATTTGAGTATGTACAAAGCTAACAACTATTGGTCTTATTTCAAGGTTGGAGCATATTGTTATGACAAGTGTTGGAAGCTTCATCTAGAGATTCACCCAAATGACAAACGCAAGAGTAAGCAACCACAAAGGAAAAAAAGCACACTAAAACATCAAATTCAAAGAGAGAACAGCTCTCACATGAGTCTACATCAACATTCAATGATGTTAGTATGTAATGATACTTGGATAGAGTATTTACTTGATTTGCAAAGGAGATAAGTGTGAGTTGCTTTCATTTGTAGGGGCATTTGATTAGCACTCCAAGTTTTTTCTATGGATTGAGTTGTGTTCAAGTTTTTCACTTGTAGAGCAAGCAAGTAGTACGTTTCACTCACTATGGGTGAGTATGAGAAGTATGGCCACTTGGAGGTCAAGAAAGGACAAGGAAAATAGAGAATGTAAGAGCTAGTGATGACATGTTTTAGGTGTTGTAAGCATGCACATTTGTGTTCCGTAGTAACATAAATGTTGTAGCATGTAACATAGATGACTTGTAGCATGTTGTAGCATAACAGTGATGGTTTTCATTATTGTAATATGCACAAACTCTTATCTCAACATGTGCATAGTTGTAGGAAGAGAACTCTTTACACATTCATTGTAAACAATGTATAAATGTATGAATTTCATTGTACATAGATGCAATAAGAAGGACCACTTTGTAATAAATTATAACTTTCATAGCATTGTAAAATGACCTTCAAATACAAGGAGGATCATACATGGCAGCAGGGTTATATATAGACTATGATAGTGGATTGTTATATAGACTTAAATGACTGTCCTACACTCATGAAAACCTCCTTTTTAGTGTTTTATCTCCTTGTAACTCCCTTTGTATCATCTTATGTCATCTTAGGGAAAAAATTAAGAGTCTTCCAAAATCAATTTTGGCTCCATGTATACACTCAAATATGAGTATGATAAACAATTGTTCACTAAAATTATTTTATGAAGTATTTGATAATGTTTTTCTCTTGTATAGCTGAAAATAGGTGAAATAAAGGCATGAAGGACCAAAACAAGGTGGAAACATAAAGAATTTGGAGTCTCTTTGACTGAACTAACTAATATACCTAGACACATATATGTCAAGAAGAACATAAAGAACATAAAAAACATAAAGACATAAAGACATTTAAAGACATAAACATAAGAACACACACACACACACATATGTGTGTGTGTGTGTGTGTGTGTGTGTGTGTGTGAATTAAAATTGAACATACCTTAGAATTCGATATTGCAGTTGACCAATTCTCCAAAAGATAGCTTCAAAATCGTCAAATTCTTGTTTTTCTCAAGTTTGATTATGAATTCTATATAATTCTAGAATAGGATTAGTAAAATTTATGTACAAAACAAACATATATCATAAAATTCAATATATATATCAATGGTAATTAGCTTTGAAACAAAATCACACATGAAACATGAAACTTTCAGTTTAAATAATCAAATTTTCTCCAAAAACATGAAAAATCACTTCTTCTACGTTGAAAAAACAAAAAAAGGTGGTGGATTCATATAAAAATTATTCTCAATTAGTCAACCAACATGAAAAGCATTTTTTTGTCTGATATACTCATGAAAAGTAGGAAAAACAGGCATGTGGGGTCTGAAATGCAGATCCCACATGCTTTTTTACCGTTTTCTATGCTTCCAATAATGCGATCGCGTTATGGGAAGCATGATAACATAAAGGTAACCTTGTATCTACATGAGAGAGTCTCTCTCTCTCTCTCTCTCTCTCTCTCTCTCTCTCTCTCTCTCTCTCTCTCTCTCTCTTCATTTCTCTATCCTATATATAAAGAGGGATTGGGAGACATGGAGAGATAGAGAGGATAGGTGGAGATAGAGATGGGGAAAGGGAGAGATGGGGATTGAGATAGAGAAAGGGGTCTATAGAGGGAGAAAGATAGAGATACATATATAGAGAGAGGGGAGATATAGGGAGATAGATCTAGCAAGGGAGAGATAGATAGAGAAATACAGAGAGAGAGGTAGAGAGGAGTATATTAAGAGAACTTATAAGGATAGATAGCTCGATAGGGAAAGAGATCAAGAGATGTCTAGAGACATAGGGAGAGAGATTTCAAGAGGTAGAAGGATGGGGAGAGAGATAAAGAGGAGAGAGAGGTAGCGAGGGATAGATTAAGAGATAGGGATCCATATGTCCAGAGAGATAGAGATAGGGATCCCTATTCTCCCCTCTACCTAAACCATAAACCTAAACCTCTAAATCATAAACCCTAAACCCTTAATAATGCCCCTAACCCCTAACCCTAAACCCTAAAATCTAGCAACCCTAAACCCCTAAACCCTTAAGGTCCCTAAACCATAAAACCTGGAAGCAAAGGTAGGTATAGTTAGAGAGAGGGATAGAGGAGACAGAGATATCTCTCCCAGGCTCGGTCTCCTCTGTATCTCCCTATTCACCTCTCTACCTAAACCATAAACTTAAACATCTAAACCTTAACCCCTAACCCCTAAACCCTAAACCCTAAACCCTAACCCCTAAACCCTAAACCCCAAAACCCCTAAGGTCCCTAAACCATAAAACCTGGAAGCAACCCTAAACCTCTATCTCCCTATCTCTTCCAATCTCTATTGGTCCCCTCGCTCTATCTCTCTCTAAACCCTAAACCTTAAACTCAAGCAACCCTAAACCCCTAACCCGTAAACCCTAAACCCTGACCCTTAGACCCTAAACCCTAAACTCAAGCATCCCTAACAATCTAAAGCCTAAATAATTCCCCTAAACCCTTACCCTAAAACCTTAACCATATTTACTTCAGAAACCCTAAACTCATGTAAACCTCAAATAGTGAGGGAGAGAGAGATAGAAAGGTAGAGTTAGAGAGAGGGAATCAAAAGAGATCTAGCAAGATGGAGAGACAGGGAGGGAGAGAGATAGAGAGGTAGGTATAGTTAGAGAGAGGGATAGAGGAGACAGAGATATCTCTCCCAGACTCGGTCTCCTCTGTATCTCCCTATTCGCCTCTCTACCTAAACCATAAACCTAAACCTCTAAACCTTAACCCCTAATCCCTAAACCATAAATAATACCCCTAAACCCTAACCCCTAAACCATAAAACCTGGAAGCAATTCTAAACCTCTATCTCCCTATCTCTCCCAATCTCTATAACATGAAAACATGAAAACATTAAGCTTTCATTGTAACCAACATCATTCCTAATCAATTCCAAATCATCCCTAATCCATTCAATTTCATCTCTAATCATCCCTAAACCACTTCTAATCAGCCCTAAACCACTTCACACCATCCCAAATCACATCCAAATCAATTTAACTTCATCCCTAATCATTTTCTAATCAACCTGGATTTCATCTCAATACCATCCCTAAACTATTCCTAAATCATTCTAATCATTCCCTAATCAACACTAAACCACTTCAGACCATCCCTAAAACCATTCTAATCATTCCCAAATCATTCCTAATCTAGTCCTTTTCACCTCTAATCATCCCTAAACCAATCCATTTCATCCCAACTCCATCCCAAATCAATCTAAGCTCCATCTCAAACAATCCCAAAAATAATCAAAATTAAACAAATACCTCACCAGGATCTATTAGAAGATCATAGTGCCAATCTGTTAGTCATTTACACCATTGTGTATATCGTATGTGCTAATATGCTCCTTAGTAGCACCTACCTATCAATCACAAACATCATTCTACACCTAGCCAATCACAAGTGTCATTCTACCCTTTGCCAGCCACAGGAGCCATCAGAACATCATAAGAGCCAATATGTTAGTCATTTACACCATTCTATACATCATATATACCAACCATAAACCCTAAACCTGATCAACCCTAAACCCTTATATCCTTGTCTCTATCATCCCTCTACCTCTCAATCTCTCTTCCTATGTCTTTGGCCATGTCCATCACCCTCTATCTCGCTATCTCTCCCTCTCTAAACTCATAACCCCTAAACTCTAAACCTGATTAACCCTAAATCCCTATCTCCTTGTCTCTATCATCTCTCTACCTCTCAATCTCTCTAGCTATGTCTCTGGGCATGTCCCTCACTATCTATCTCCATATCTCTCCCTCTCTAAACTCCTAACTCCTAAACCCTAAACCCTATCTCCTTGTCTCTATCATCCCTCTCTCTCAATCTCACTGCCTATGTCTCTAGCCATGTCCCTCACCCTCTATCTCCCTATGTCTCCCCTTGGTCTCCTCTATATCTCCCTATCGGTCCTCTCTCTCTAAACCCTAACCTAAACCTCTAAACCTTAACCCCTAACCCCTAAAACATAAACCTTAAGTTACCCTAAATAATGCCACTAAACCCTAACCCCTAACCCCTAAACCCTAAAACTGAGCAACCCTAAACCCCAAACCTCTAAACCATAAACCCTGGAAGCAACTCTAAACCTTTATCTCCCTAGATCTCTCCCAATATCTATTGATCCCCTCACTCTCTCTCTCTAAACCCTAACCCCTAAACCCTAAACCTGAGCAACCCTAAATTCTGAACACCTAAACCCTAAACCTAAGTAACTGTAAACCCCTAAACCCTAAATAATTCCCCTAAACCCTAACCCTAAACCCTAAACTTGAGCAGCCCTAAACCCCTAAACCCTAAACTTAAGCAACCCTAAACTCATAAACCCGAACCACCCTCTCTCTCTCTCTAAAACAAGAAAATAAGGACTCTCTATCTCTCTCTCCCTATCACTAGGTATCTCTCCCAAGTTTCTCTCCCCTCCATCTCCATCCACTCTCCCTTTTCCTCCCTCTTGCTCTCCCTTGTCGACAAAGAACATGGAAATGTAAGAAAAATAGGACATGTAAAGATGGATGAGGATATAAATTGGGATTCAATGAAATGGAAACAAGATAATTTATGAAATTTCATTGGATGGGAAGAATGAGGAGAGGTAGAGAAAGGAGGGAAGTAGAGAGTGAGAGAGAGGATAGGAGGTAGAGACAGGATGGAAGTAGAGAGTGGGAGTCGACCGTAGGAGGTAGGCAGGGCAAGGAAGAAGAGAGAGAGGGTAGGAGGTAGACAAGGGAGGGAAGCAGAGACTCAGAGAGAGGGTAGGAGGTAGACAGGGGAGGGAATTAGAAAGTGAGAAAGAGGGTAAGAGGTAGAGAGGGAGGGGGAGAAGAGAGTGAGAGAGAAGGTAGGAGGTAGAGAGGCAAGGGAAGCAAAGACTCAGAAAGAGGGTAGGAGGTAGATAGGAGAGGAAAGTAGAGAGTGAGAGAGACAGTAGAAGGTAGATAGGGGAGGGAAGAAGAGAGTGAGAGAGAATGTGGGAGGTAGAGAGGGGAGGGAAGCAGAGACTCAGAGAAAGGGTATGACGTAGAGAGGGGAGAGAAATAGAGAAAGAGAGAGACGATAGGAAGTGCAGCTGCCCTTGTAGACATGTATGTAAAGTATGGAAGCATAGACAAGGCATGTCAATTGTAAGACATAACACCTCAAAGAGATGTTCTATAATGGAATGCAATGATTGCAAGATATGCAAAAGATGGATTTGTTGAAAAGGCTTTAGAAACTTTCAATCAAATGCAATTGGCATGTGTATTGCCAGTTATGCTCATCATAACGCGAGCACATTATAACGCACTTGCATTATGCTCAGCTTTGTTTGACACGTTTTTATCAGTTTTTAGTAAAATCTGGAGATAATCTAGAGCGTGCTTCCCATCAGAATGGCACTTTTTTCAATGAAAACTAAAAAAAATACCACCATAATCTTAAGCTCTCTATTAGCTATCTAACCATATAATTTTTTTCACATTTTGAGTACATTTAGTGTTTCATCTTGAATTTCTTTTGTTAGTGTGTCCAGTTTTTGTCAAAAACCAATCTCTAGTATTTTTGACTTTTTTTTAACCGTTCATCGAAAATTGAAATAAGTTATATTTTTAGAAACTAGACTCCATTCTACACGAATTCAAAAAAAAATTCGATTTTCGATTAGTTTTCAAACATTTTAGGGGGGGGCATGCTCAAATTTTTGTTTTTTAGGATGTGTCCACTTTAAAAATTACTAAAAAATCAATTATTCATTAAAAAATTATCAGAAAAATTAGGGATAAACTACATGGTGTTACCTAATTTCTGACTGGAGCGATTATTTAAATACTGAAAAAAAGTTAACATTTTAGGGGGAGCACACCAGACGCTATGTTATGTTTTTTTAAGAAAAAACAAGACCAATTTGTGTGCTCCCCCTTTTTGAACCCCTTAATCTCAACCATTTTTGGAAAAAATTAGTAGTTTAGAAACTCGATTTGGAGCACTACAACTCTTGTTTTCGTTCCATCTTCAAATTTTGAGTGTAGCTATCTTCAATTTCTCATCCAACATCAATGTTTCCTGATTTCAGAAAAAAAGTGGCAACTTAAGACCCATTTTGGTCCCTCATCTTTGTGTACTTACCCCATGGTTAACTTGTATACACCATAAGTTGGAAAATTTTGTATCTAATGAGTTGTGATGAATCTAAGATTGTTCTATTGAAGTAATCTAGTGGTCTTGGTACTTAAATTGAATTTTTTTTCAATAGTGTGCATGTAATTGTAGTGATGTAAAAAAAATTATTAATCGGATATGGTCACACACCCAACTATAATATGATTTGTTAATATGACCTCCTACAAGATACACTAATGATATTTAGTTTTATGTGAGTTGACCTTAGTTGTTTTCAATTGATGTAATCTAGGAAATTCCCTATCCTCTTTCAATATCATGAGATCATTCTATTGTATACTAGATTTTTATGTTTTATGATAAAAGCTTATGGCAATTGACATGGTTCAAATTGAGCTTGCACTATACTATTATTTTTCAAGTAAATTTGGAAGAATTCTTTCATAATGAAATCATATTATAGTTTTATATCATCTCAAAGAATAACCTATATGGAACAAACAAGAAACAAAAAATTATTCTAGTTGCTCTAGTCACACGTGGTGGCAGATGAAAAATCTCCTTAAAATTGGCTTGGCCACTAACAATCCATAAAGCACAGGGTCTAGCTACAAATAGACGAACAATAGACATTAGAAACACACACTGTTAAGGTCTTTGAAGATTATGAAATCTATGAATTCCCCCGCATTCTCATTCCAAAGGTATACACTTATGAAAAAATATGTATGTAATCCTACATTATCAAGAGGAGGACTAGCTTTGGTTGTGTCTATGGCATACTATTGTAGAAAGTAGGATTGTTTTGTGTTAGAGGCCTACGTTTATTGTGGCATGCTTTACATCGCTAGCCTATGGGTGACTTTCGACCCCTTTAAAATGGCCTTGACCTTTCATTCCTCTATAACTATTGCTACTGGAGTTGAAGGTTTGACGATGCCAATCAATGGCTCCCTCACTCAAAAAACCCAAGAATTTTGTAACTTCAATTCCTAAATTTCATAATGCAATGTGATGTTGGTTAGAGAATTTTACCTTGATAGGGTATTTCATGGGTAGGGTCCCCATTGAAAGCATGCTCAAGGACTGGGTCAACAAGGCATTGACCCTGCATGGGATCCACCTTGATGCCGTGTGAAACCTCACCAAGGGGTTTTTTATTTTTCATTTTGTTGAAGCCAACCACGTTGAGGTTGTCCTCAGTCATGGCCCTTAGCTCATTCATTCCTCAATACTTGTTTTCAAACCCTAGACTTGAGACTTTGTCATCTCTTATGAAAATTCTTTTCGAGTCCCTATTTAGGTCAAGTTTCCTAGGTGTCCCTTTCCATGTTGGAACTTTCTGAGCTAGGTATTCTCTTAATTGTAATTCATCTTATGCTTTACTTACTGATGTTGGTGAGCCTAGCTCATATCAGGGGGCTTGTGAAGATGAAGAAGAAAATAAATGGAGAGAAGCCATGGATGAGGAGATGAGAGCTCTATATAAAAATAAAACATGGGAGCTTGTGCAATTGCCTAAGGGGTGAACAACTATTGGCAACAAGTGGGTCTTCAAACTGAAAAGGGATATAAATGATAATGTGGATAAAGCTCGGTTGGTGGTCAAGGGGTATGCACAAAAATATGGTATTGATTTTGATGAAATCTTTTCACGTGTGGTGTGGTTAAGTACAGTTAGAGTTGTTTTGGCTCTTGTTGGTAGTCTTGATTTGGAGTTACAACAGTTAGATGTTAAAACAACTTTTTTGCATGGTGATCTTTTTGAGGAAATTATATGCAGCAACCAGAAGGTTTTGAGGAAAAAGGCAAGGAGAATCTAGTATGCAGGTTGAACAAATCATTGTATGGTTTGAAATAGACGCCAAGGTGTTGGTACAAGCGATTTGATTCCTTCATGATGAGTTTGGGTTTTAGTAGATATGAGGCTGATCATTGTGCCTACTTTAAAATTTATGAAGATGGCACTTTCATTATTTTGCTTTTGTATGTAGATGATATGTTGGTTGCAGGTCCCAACTTGCATAAAATCATCAAGTTAAAAACTCACCTTGCTAGGGAGTTTGAAATGAAGGACTTAGGAAATGCAAATCAGATTCTTGGAATGAGGATACACAGAAACAGAAAGAACATGAAAATTTGGTTGTCACAGAAAACTTATGTGGAGAAGATTTTGCAGCACTTCAATATGCAAAATGCATAACCAGTTAGTACTCCATTTCCTGCTCATAATAAATTGTCTTTGGAACATTGTCCTAGCACAGAAGCGGAGAAGACACAGATGTCTTATGTACTATACTCATCAACAGTTGGTAGTCTTAAGTTCACTATGGTGTGCACCAGACCAAACATTACACAAGCAGTGGGAGTAGTCAGTCGTTTCATGGCAAATCCAAGTTATGATCATTGGATGGCTGTGAAGTGGATTCTCAGGTACTTGAGGGGCACTTCTAATGCTGCTATTTGTTATAGTGGGAGTAGTCTTCAGGTTAATGGATATGTGGATGTGGATTTTGGTGGAGACAAATATAAGAGAAAATCTACTACAAGTTATGTTTTCTCCTTAGTAGAAGGTGTTGTTAGCTAGGTTTCAAAGCTGCAGACAGTCGTGGCTTTGTCTACTACTGAAGCAGAATATATGGCAGCGACATAGGCTAACAAGGAGGCAATCTGGCTTCATAGACTCTTGGGTGAATTACAAGTAAAGCAGGATAACATGGTGTTGCATTGTGACAGCTAGAGTGCTTTACACTTAGCACAAAACTTATCTTATCATGCCAAAACGAAACATATTGATGTACAATATCACTTTGTACGTGAGGTAGTGGAAGGAGGACATGTCTCTTTGGCTAAGATACACACTAATATAATTCCAACAAATATTTTGACGAAGCCTACTAGTAGAGAGAAGTTCATATGGTGCAGAACTTCTCTTGGCTTGCACATCACTTGATGATAGGCAGCAACGACATTGGTCTCAATATGAGGATTTATTCGCAAGGCAGAAACTTGACTTCAAGTGGGAGATTGTTGAAATCTGAAATCAGTTTTACTTATTCCAGCAGTGACGAGCAATCAACAATGAGATCTAGCTCATGCCTCAAGTATCTGCCCGACGGGGCCGAAGGCCAAGGAAATGAAACTGAAAGTTGTTGGACGGGGGGTTGGGTGTAGGCCCCCTGCCAATTTTTTTGGCCATGTTCCATGTGTACACCATGCAAAATTGCATGTGGAAGTGCCACTCACGCTTTTATGCATGAAAATCTATCTTTAGGTTTTCATTGTTTTATGCATGTGCTTTTTCATGATTATTTAAGTTAGTCAAGCTTGAATGCCAAGGCATGAGAAAAAGTTTTGTAACTGCGAATTTTCTTCTGAGAATAAAATGAAGAGATCTTTGTCCATGGTTTTTTCCTGGTACATTACCAGGTTTTCCACGTAAACCTGTGTTGTCTATTTTGTGCTTTTATTGCTAATTCACTGTGATTTCAATTCTGCACTGCTTATTATTCTAACAATTATACAGGGAGTTTTCCTCCTATGATAATAATTGATGGCGGGTATTTTAGAATTTGAACGTAATTTCATTCTATTAGTTTTTCTTTCTGATAATAATAAGATTTTGATGTTCTCACACAATAATACATTTTAAGCTTTGAAGCTTTGAAAAGTTTGAAGTTTGAAGGAAATAAAATTTCAAAACTTTGAAAGTTGAACAACTTCAAAATAAAATGGAATACAAGATTAAAAGAACAATTCAAATTTGAATTGTTTCTCCACTTATTTGAGTGTGAATAAAATTTCGCTGTGTATGATTTATAAATCTCCCGGTCTGAAAGGAAGTTTTTCTAATTATCTCAAATGGAACCATCAAATGTTGTTGCATGGGTGAAATTTGTGTGAGAGTTAGTTTCCTTCATTAGCAGTTTTAGGTCTTGAAGTTGATCTTGCTTTGACCATAATCCTTCCAGAACAGAAGGATGCAAATACAGAACCCAACTCGACCTCCACGCCACTGATATTCTCTTTTCCATTAATAATATCTTTAGACCAGTCTTTGATCTAGTGAAGAGTCATTGCACTAATTTGGGAACTCCAAACCTGTTATGCATCTTCAGATGCATTGACTATCAACATCTTTCATCATCTCATCAAACCTTTCAGATGATCAGGTCATTGCCGCTCTTTATAATATGCCTCCTAATCCTTTGACCAATTACCTTCTGCCAGAGGCCAACTAGGCTAAGGGTAATATGGAAATGGAAATATTTGTCTACAAAACAAAAAAAAAAACCAACTGCAATAAAGCAGCCCATGATTCTAGCAAATGTGGGAGAGTTGTAGCAATTATGGAGTACACTCAAGCATGACCAACGTTTACACACCTTAAGAGAATAATCATGTTGAATTTGAAGTAATACAAGGGTACTTGATTTTCATGACATCTTAATAAGTCTGCTACACAAAAGGTTAAATATCAGGCCTCCAATGGCTATTTGATCTAGATAAATTATAAGAGGAAGTATGGAAGTAAATTGTCCACAAGTAAAAAAAACTAGTGGATGTGTGGGGAAGTTGTAGACAAGGACATAATACAACAATAATGGAGTAAGTTTGAACACAAGTCATGTTTACGTGCATCTTAAAAGAATAATCATGATGAATATGAGGTAACAAAGGGTGTTTGATTATTCTACTTAAACATCAAATGGTTCAATGGTCAAACAGTCAATAGTAATTTTGTACCTCATCTGCACCAAAAAGTGATAAACAGTTGTTCTATTGCTATTAGCCAAAATTTACCTTTAACTATTAAACCATTCAATATTTAAAAATAGCCATACTTAAAATTTTTATTGTAATGACATCCTAATATATCTGCCATGTAAGAAACTTTAGGAAATCAGATCTCCAATGATTTTCTTACATCGATGAGTTAAAGAATAGTGTGGAAAAAGATTTTATACAAAACAAAAACCTAGTGTATTCAGCACAAGACTCCAACAGACGTATCAAAGGGGTACTTGATTTTCATGATACCTAAATTATGTCTGCTACGTAAGTGGCTGAAACTCATGTCTGCAATGGCTCTTTGATCTCAATGAGTTATAAGAGTCGTGTGGAAATAAACTGTCTACAAAACAAAAACCAACTGTGATAAGGCAGTTCATGACTTCAGCCGACATGTTAAGAAGTTATAGACAAGTGTGTGGTATAGCAATATATTCGAGGCTGGTCCATGTTTACTCATCTTAGAGAATGTACCCAAAATCTAAAACAAAACAAATAAACTAAATATTACAGTTATAGAAAAGAGTGTCATATAACAATTGTGGAATATATTTGAGCCAAATTCATGTTTACATATCTTCAAGAATTTTTAAATTTGACCCAAAATTCAAAATAGATAAATAAACTAAACACTACAGTTATAGACAAGGGTGTGGTAATCAATTATGAAGTATATAGGAGCCTGACCCATGTTTTACATATCTTAAAGGAACGTTTACATATCTTAAAAGAATGTTTACACTGCATACAAACTTTAAAACAAAAGTAAATTAAACTAAATATTATGCAGTTGTCTCCAGAAGACTCGCAGGCAACAACACATTGCAACCAATCACTTCGAAACAAAAACAATAAACCAAAGAGAATTTTTCAGGCACTCGACAAGATTTTTTCGAGGATGACATAAGTAATAAATTCAATTCAAGATTCTATCTGCCAACCCAACAAAACCTTAAGAACTTATTATTTAATCAATCAAAAATGTACACCTGCATCCTAGTGCAATTTCAAACAAAAGCAAATGCCACACAACCACCTGTATTATGTTGAAGAAAGTTTAAAAAAAGCAAAGTAATTCCTGGTTGTTTTGTTGCAAAACAAGGTGGGGAAGAAAAGTGTATGGATTCATCGTCCAAGACATGTCGGCTCAGGTGGGACTGAAGTGGCGTGGATTTCCTTCTCTTTTGCTATTCTTGTTCACTTTATGTATTGTTTTCCGTGAACTTTTTATTTTGGTAGACATTTCTTTAGTGAGGAGTACTAATGAATTACATAGATTGAGGGTAGAGATTAAAAAGACTATCATCAAAACGATCTTGACTACTAAATTTAGCGGAGAGGACTTAGTAGTTGAGCACCCTAACTTCATGCCTCTCAAAATCATATGTGGCAATTTTGAATCACTCTAAAATTTTTACAGTAGCTTACTTGACAAGGCCCCTGCTTATAACTAAGGTTTCAGGCCCACATCAACAAATATGATGCCACATCAGCATACTTTTTGTTGAGATGTCAAATAGTTCTCCAAAAAAAAGGGTGGACCAATAGATGTGCATTAAGTCATGTTTGTTGGTGCGCTGATGTGGCATCACACGATTGGTTGCTTTTTAGATCTAAAGGGCACATTTCATTCAATTATTAATACTTATAGTCAACACTAACAACCTTAAAGTCACAACTACTAGTGCTAAACTTTTAAAAATATTGGGCTTTAAATGCACAAATACTATCTCAGCGATTGGAACTATCTCAACTATTGAGTTTTTTCCCTATGAGGTGTAGCAAAAATCAGATTTATTTTCTCATACCGTCAAAATAAATATATTGCCAGAAAAAGTCACCTAATTTCTTTCTGTTCAATTCTCCCACCATGTCTTCTTTTCCTCCTTATCTTTTATCTACCACCCAAATTCCACCACCATTGCGCCACCGTACAGAGATATCAGATTCTACAAAGATATTTCAGAGTGACATGTCCCTTTAGCTGCGAAGCCACAATCTTTTTTATCAAACTTTTGAACATTTATATTAACCACATTGAAGGCGGTGTGGAAGCAGAAAGTGGTGTGGAGATCATTGGTGAGGATGTTGAGATTGAGAAGCAGATCTTTGACAAAAGACCTCCACTTTCATAACCGTTCCTCTGAAATTGACAATAATGTTTGGTGTTTTCGATGGACAGGTGCCATCAGCTCAGTCCAATAGTAGGTGGATAAGCTTGAACTTGAAGAAACTGGATGTCTAGGCCAAGGACATTATCTTGTCTGCTTCATTCTTGCACGTACATGACCTACACCAGGCTAGCCGCTAAGCATCCCCTGTCATCTGGATCCCACTTGAAGAAAAGGCCAAAAAAGAGTGAATGCAAGTGATTTGTTGCCTCCTCCACCTTGTGCTACAGATTAATGTCATGAGTTTCATTCAAGAATGGTAAATACACTTCTTTAGCTTAACTTCCTTATTTATCTTGTGGCCCTACGTAGGATTTGTGGGCCGCCTAGAATGCTTGTTCACTATTAAATTCATTTACATTGGAAAGAATCTCTTTTGATGATCCAGATCTTAAAAAATATGAGGCCTCAACAGGTTTGTAGGATCTCTCAGTTTGGGTTTTTGATCAATCTATGTTTATACACACATTTAAATCAGTTTGATATTTTTAATTAGTTTTATTATCAAATAAATTATATATTTGGTGATTTTCTGTGTGGCTTCGCCAATATACCCATGGAACAAGGGAGAAGTTGCAGAGCAAACTGACAAACTTGGTGAATTATTTGTTTATAATGCAACAACAAGGCATTGCAGGATTCCATGTATGATTTGCTTTCCCATTGTAAAACACATCTATTGACAAAGAGCTCTGCAACTTTATGCAATGACACTCAATAAGGTGTCCTTATTTATAGATTTTTTCTTTTTACTTGAAAAATCAGTAATTTCTCAAATAATTTTTTTTCCAAATCTGGTCTTTGTCCTATATTTTTATTTGGCTTTATATTAATTACTTACATTATTTTACCTCTGAGCAAGCAAATAAAAGTTGGAACTTGGAACTCAAAAGCTTTTGCATCCAGCTACTGGATTATATTGTATGAGATGAATATACATTTTTTACCTTCTTAACAAAGAGAGGTAAGTGCAAACATAACAAGAGAAATAATGTCTTATTTGAGTTGCCTTTGGTATGTAGGACATTTCTTTATAATTTTGGGTGCTTTCTTTAAGTCTTTACATACACAATGTTTGGATTCTTACCAGCTAAGTAGGAATCAAAGACATTGCTTAAGCTAATTCAGGCTCCATTATTTCATTTCATTTGGTGATGATTGTTAGAATCATAGATATTATAATTCTGTAAAATTTTGTTGTTGTTTTATAAGTTTTTGGTAAAACTTGTGACAAAGAAATTGAGAGAATTTTATGTTATCAAACCACACTTTAGTTTATCATTGGGACAAGAGCTCTAGTTTGAGGTTCTAGCAACATTATCGATAGGAAAAATGTAATGGGTCAGTAAGTCTTACAACTTTTCTTCAACAAGACCACATGTGTGCAATATTTGAAGAAATGGATTGAGTAGGTGCAATTTGAAACCCAAACTCTATTTGATTGGCAAAACAACTTTAATCAACCAAAATAAATAAGTGTTTTCATTAAGAAGAGGATATTTTAAGTGTTAATAGGTTATAACAAACTATTCATGTGGTCATTTGGAAATGGGAAAATTTTGGTGAATGGCCCTTGTTTTTAGGGATTTTGTGTCTTCGTGGACTTCAATAGAATATTCCTTTGTTGGTATAGTGTTAGTTTTAATTATTTTTGGGCTGCTTTTTGATAAGGATTGCATTTGTTGCTATAGGGGATTATATTAAAATGAATAAGGGATTCAATTAGTTTAGTGCACATATAGATCATAGACAAGTTTCTTATGACTTTATTGCAAAAATTGATGATAAATTTTGTATCATCTTCCATATAAATCTTAGAAATGAAACCATTTTCTCTCTTTTACCAATGGAGTCTTTTATCTTCATAAAACACTAACATCAAATTCAGTTGAGCCATGCTAATTCTTCTTCCATTTTTATGATGTGTAATATATAGCAAGGTCTCTTAATTCTTGGATAGTAGTGATATTGTTTATATTGCTTCTATGAATGCAGTCGTTGTAGTTCTAGCATATTTTTTTTCAAATACTCGTGTATATTTATCTATTTATTGGAGTGAGAACACATCAACAGTGAGCTATTATTAGTTATGGGTCTTGGTTCCAATCTTCTATTTCTATAAGTTGAACTACTCTAGATTCATCTATTATCCCTTCCTATTTTGCAAGAAGAAGCTTGTTTACTAAGCCATTGTCAAATTTGGGTCTTAATTAAAAGCTTTTACTTCTATAAGTTGAACTATTCTAGCTTCATCTATTGTCCCTGTTGGCACCTTCAAAATTTGCAAATTTGAAGTGTCTATATCCTTTCAATGTGTCGACAAAGGATACACTGACATGTTGCTCAATCTACCCCGGGGGCTACCTTCGCTAATTAAAATCTTGCAACTCAAAGATCATCTTGCAAACCTATTTGGTAGGAAGTTTTTTGGTGCATATGATAACATAACTGCTCAGTTTCATGCTTCCAGGATGATTTTTGATGGGGTATTTAATTCTTTCCTGACTGCAACCGAGCAAGATTTGGTGTTCTGGAAAGTTTCAAATATTGCAATTCTGAGAGCGACCCATTTCTTGTTTTTTCCTAAAACTTCTCTAGTTCCAGTTTCATCAAAATCAGATATCGTATGATGCATTATTTTAATGCATTTCAATTGCAGCAAAAGCATCCAACAAGCCAGTTTACAAAGGAGGTCCTTAAAATCATTTGGCAAAGTGAATTCTGAGGAAATGGGTTTGCTCTGAATAATTTATGACAGCCCTATGCAAATTTTCATGACTCCCCGACATCCCATCTACCCGCAGTGGAAATGCACCGTTTGCTTGAAGGAGGAAATTCAAAAATTGCCAATTGCTAGAGTTGAAAGTGCAATTTTAAAAGAAATATTTATTGGCATTTTAATATTTTAAAAGTCAAATATTATAAGGAGGATATTATAACTTTATGTTATAAAGTTTGGGGCAAAAGAAATGAAGTTTTTTATTTCATTTGTCACCATCTTGTGCCAAATGGAGGTTTCTCTGCAGTTTTTGACCTGCTCTCCTCTGTGCAGCAAGATTAAGGTGTTTCTCTTCTCCTTGGAGGCATTTTGGAGGTCTTCTGGGTCAGATTCGAGGAGAATTTTTCCTGTCACATTTTTGAGCTTCCAAGCATTTTTGGGGCGCCATTTGAGCTCAAATTTGTTGTTCTATGCTTCAAATTCGTCCCCTAACCTATCCTATTGTCTAGGCAGAGTTTTTAAGTGCATTTGTGATGGTTTATGAGTGGCAAAGTGAAAAAAAAATGCCCCTGCAACAACAAAAAAGACCCAAAAATAAAAATGAATTGGGCAAGTGTGAATTGGAGAATACTGAAATGTTTTCTATGTGGATGGGTGCAGTCGAGGGGGCTTGAGATGAGGCTACGTGGCCTCATATCGCTGCATCACAGCAGGAAGAGGGACCCTCCAGTATGCGGCTATGGCAGTGCGAAAAGGTAGAGGTCTGAGGAAAAAGTTTGTGCCCGACACTTACAAAATCAAAGATGGACGAGTCAAAGGGAAAATATTTTAGAATTTATTTACTTTGTCCTCTCCTCTTTTGTTTGTAATTTATTAACATTCCCAAGATTGATTGGCAATGGATTATGATGTAAATCCCAACTAACCACCTTGTTGTATTAAATTTCTGGGACCACATTCTTGTGTCTATAAGAGAATGTTTGGCTCTCATTATAAGGGGTTGTTGAGAAGATTGCGAAGCTTTTGAGGAGTGAATAAAGACTCAATCTTTGACTGGTTGCCCTAGTTTTGGTGCTGTAAGTTTCATTTTCTATGTGTTGTATGCATTTTTATCAGCAATTTATCAGTTTTAGATTGTGTTAAATGAATAATGCTATGGCATGTATTTCTATATGTTGTCTCCAATGTTATCTATGTTTCTCTTTTAAACTGAGTTACTAAGTGTATCTAAGTTCTTGAATGCTCATTTGATGTATTGCATATTTGGTTTCTTACCTCTATTTAAGGAACATATTAAAAGTTTTAAATCAAATATGGAGAGGAATATTTAATAGAAGGGATGTTTGTAAGAAGAGTCAATAGAAATACTCATTCTTGGGTGTTATCTATAAGGCAGATGCAAGCTAAACCCTCTGAAATCTGTATGTGTGTTATGTTCATGAGAAATACTCTATATGCTGAAGATTGACTCTGAACCCAAAAGTAGGCACCGGTCAATAGTTGGACAAATTTTATGAGTCAAGCCCAAATCTTACAACCAAAAATATAAAAAACAAAATAAATGCATCATTCGAAAACCTTTAGGATTTTAGAAGTAGGATTTAGGTTTTCAAATCCTCTGATTCATAACTGAAGTAGGATCCAAAGCTAGCCCCTTTGTACTTATCTCACAGTTTTGGTTTGCATAATAGAGGATTCATCTGCTAAAATGTCAATACCTAGTTACAGTCAAGATTCACCATACGAGTATTGAGTGAGGACCCCCCCAGGTTTTGTAGAACCTGAAGTGCAGAGGAGACATTAGAGTCTGTCTCCTATTCATTGGCCACTGACCTGAAGTCCTTGTAGATGAAAGATGGCAACTTTTTAGGGGAACTCAGACTATTAGCTGGAAAAAACCAACAATCCCTTCCTTTTTCAAGAATAATCTTCTTTGAATGTGACTCATTTGGTCCAAGCAGATCTAACATCCATCAAACTAGTTAGCTCACCATAGCCACTTCTCTTTTCTTTTCTCTAGACAATGAACTTCACATCTCTTATTTAGAGTTTGTCCATCTTTTTTCTCCTAGGGTGAACAACTTCACTAAGAAATTAATATAGATGGAAAGCCTTAGCAGTAGCTGACTAAGTAATTACATCTATAGTTTACTTACACATGTTTACAATAACAAGCACATAAAACTCAAATGATTATAAATTAAATACTAAGAGTGTATTCATTAGACTATGTTGATTGTTGATTTTGATTAGTAAATGCCCATGTTTTGTTTAGGAAACTAATATATTTCTTTCAAAATTAAATGCATATCAAAATACATGACCTAATAGCAAAATAGTCTTGTATAAATTTTCTCCCCACTAATGAGAAGGAATGCACCATCAAAAGGAATACTAAATTGTTATGGATTTTGGATGCAAAGTAAAATTTATTTGAGAATATTGTAATTACACTACCACACACTAACAATCCATGTAAAAGTGAATGGTAGACTTTCCTCCTCCATGTGGATATGTTAATTATTGGACTATAGGAACCTATAGAGGAATAAACGATTAACTTGGTTCTTTCCATTGTTCTTAGATTGCTTTTCACTTGAATATGACCTCTAACAACACATGACAAATTTGTAAATTTTTTTGTAATGTATTAGTTAGTATTTTTAATAGCGTAATGTTAAAGATTTGGGAAAAATCCATGATTTGAATCTAGTAAATTTCTCAAGTTTAGGATCTTAGATAAAACAATAAGTTAAATGGAAATGTTCATAACACAATTATGGAATTATTTATAATAGGATGAATTCTAAAGCCAACACTTGTGTTGTTGCTTGACCACAACTACAAGCATGATTAACTTATATGCAACATAAGTTGGAAAATTTTGTATGTAATGAGTTGTGATGAATCTAAGATTGTGTTGTTGAAGTAATGTAGTGGTCTTGGTACTTAAATTGAAATTGTTTTTCAATAGTGTGCATTTAATTGTAGCGATGTAAAATATTTTGTTAATAACATATGGGCACACACCCAACTATAGTATGATTTATTAATATGATCTCCTACAAAATACAATAATGATATTTAGTTTTATGTGAGTTGACCTTAGTTGTTTTCAATTGATGTAATCTAGGAAAGCCCCTATCCTCTTTCAACATGATGAGATCATTCTATTGTATACTAGCTTTCTAGGTTTTATGATAAAAGCTTATCGCAATTGACATGCTTCAAATTGAGCTTGCACTATCTTATTATTTTTCAAGTAAATTTGGAAGCATTCTTTCACAATGAAATCATACTGCAATTTTATATCATCTCAAAGAATAACCTACATGGAACAAACAAGAAACAAAAAATGGTTCCAATTGCTCTAGTCACACATGGTGGCAAATGAAAAATCTCCTTAAAATTGGCTTGGGCACTGACAATCCATAAAGCACAAGGTCTAGCTACAAATAGACCAATAATAGTTATTATAAACACACACTGTTAGGGTCTTTGAAGATTATGAGATGTATGAATGTCCCCTGCATTCTCATTCCAAAGGTATACATGTATGAAAAAAAATATGTATGTAATCCTACATTATCAATAGGATGACTAGCTTTGGTTGTGTCTATGGCATATTGTTGTAGAAAGTATGATTGTTTTGTGTTAGAGGCCTACATTTATTGAGGTGTTCTTTACGTCGTTATGCCTGCGGGTGGCTTTCACCCCATTTAAAATGGCCTCGACCTTTCATTCCTCTGTAGCTATTGTTACTAGATTTGAAGGTTTGACAATGACAATTAATGGTTCCCTCACTCAAACAACCCAAGAATTTTGTTCCCAAGGTGTTCTATGAGGTACATCCTCTGAAACACTACCAGATTTTGTACTTCCAATTCCTAAATTTGATAATGCATGCCATTGGTTAGAGAATTTTACTTGATAGGATATTTTGTGGGTAGGGTCCCCCTTGAAAGCATTCTTAAAGATTGGATCAGCAAGGTATTGACCCTACATGGGATCCACCTTGATGTCATGCAAAACCTCACCAAGGGGTTTTTAATTTTTAATTTTGTTGAATTCAACCACGCTGAGGTTGTCCTTAATCATGGCCCTTAGCTTGTCCATTCCTCATTACTTGTTTTCAAATCATCTACTAGATGAATTACATAGATCGATGGTAGAGATTAAAAAGACTACCATCAAAACGATCTTGACCACTAAATTTATGAAGTGTAACAAAAATAAAATTTATTTTCTCATGCAATCAAAATAAATATAGTGCCAAAAAAAGTCACCTAATTTCTATCTGTTCTCCCACCTTGTCTTCTTTTCCTCCTTATCTTTATCTATCACCCAAATTCCACCACCATTATGCCATTGTACAAAAATATCAGATTCTACAAAGATATTTCAGAGTGAAATGCCCCTTTAGCTACAAAGCCACAATCTTTTTTATCAAACTTTTGAACATTTGTATTAACTGTTGGCAACATAAGCATGATGATGAAGAAACTGATAAGTATGATAGTGAGTAGTGTTGTCATTGATGGAAACAAAGTATAAAGATATAGTTGTGTTGGTCTGAAGATGTTGTCAAGTGTGATGTGGAGGAGAATACACCTAAGCATGATATATCTAAGTGTATTGTGGAATCCCTGTATGACTACATTGATATCCTTCCATCTTGGTGGTCTGCACTCTGACACAAATTGCTGAAGTTTTTCCTAAGGCATTTGATGTATAGAACCTAAGACAGGATCATCGTATTTTAGTCTGCATTGCTCTGCTATGAAGAATCTTGCTATGCAGTTGTAAGGTATTTTTGGTGCATACTAAAGGAGTCTAAATCTAAAGTTTCAGGTCTTGAAGCCCTCCGCAGTGAAAGATAGAGTTGATAAAGTATCAGACTCTGTAATAATAGTGTAATGACAGTATTAGTGTCATATTGGAATGCTCCACATTCCACCACAAATGAATATTTTGTAGTGGTTTTGAGGACAAGTTTACAGATGTCAAAGACATGCTCTCCAAGTGGTAAGCATTTTGGTGGTCCCTGCGTTCAGTTGTTAACTAACAATTGGTTCATTCTATTGATTACTTCACCAATGGTGCTGACCCAACGGTGTTGAGGATGTGCGGAGTTAAGTCATGTATGCAACAAAGTTATGGGAGTAATTATAGGTTATGCTGACCTATCTGGATGTGCTACATGCTTTGGATCTCTCTACAAAGCGTATAGGGTTGAGTTTTGGGCTGACAGGACAAGAAGTCACACGGTACATCTATCATGTCAACTGGTTTGATGTTTTTCTTGATTGTGGAATATAAACAAGATTGAATTCTTTTTTGGAAGTGAGTGTGATGCAGAAGAACTAAGTGTGTGTGTGAGTGTGAGTGAAATATGATGTAGAGAAGGACAAGATAAGATTGTGGTGAAGATGAAGTGTGTTAAGTTAATATTCTGAGCTTCAGTGGAATTGTATCTTCAACATAAGTTAGATGCATTACTAGCAGTTCATATTTGGCAGTGAGCCACCCCTTCTTCTATCTCTTTCTATTTAGGACAGTGAGTCCTTCGATAGTGAGCCACCTGCAGTGAGCACTTCTTTTCTAGACAGTGATTCCTTTTGGCAGTGAGCCTACTTGTATTCGATATTGTTATTAATATATTGTGAGCTAATCCTCACTATAGTTTTTCCCTTTTTGGGTTTTCCACATAAAAATCTGGTGTTCATGTGTTATGTGTTTTAATGGTTTACTTTCATGCTTTCCTTTCTTACTACAAATTAAACATACGATATGAAATGAATGTTTAAATGTTTAATTGGTTTTAGAGAATACTGATTCACCCCCCTCTTAGTATTCTAAGTGTTTAACAATTGGTATCAGAGCTTAGTTCCTTGGAAGAAGCTTAACCGCTTGAGGAAGATCTTGAAGTATGAACACATGGTGACTAGGAGATATCCTATCCCTCCGGAAGAAATCCCTGTTGTTGGATTTACTGAAGAAGATTGCATAGTTGACATGAATGGAGAACTCAAATCAGTACTTGAAGATCTGGAAAAAGCTCAATTTGAAAACACATATCTGGAAGAAAATATTAAGGAAGCAGATGAATGCATTAAGAAATTGAGAGAGAAAAATAAGAAGTTCAAGGAAAGATACAACGAAGTAAATGAACAGATTAATCAATCAAATGAGACAATCACCAGTCTGAAAATACAAATTGAGGAAGGAAAAAAAATTGAAGAATGCCTAAATGAAAAATTGAAAGGAAAATTTGAAGAATGCTCAAGGCTTGAACAAGAAATAATGGTCTTAAAGACAAAGCTGGAAAATGCAAAAATTCAAGAAGAGCTCCATACTACTTGATGAAATGATTACAAATCAAAAGTCTTCTAAGGATAAAGAAGGATTAGGATTTGAAAAGGGTGAAAGTTCAAAGGCAAATCAAACTTCAAACAATGTTGAGAAGAAGAACAATAATCATAAGAAGACTACAGTCAAGAAGGGTAATAACAGATAGGTTCGAAACCAGAAGAAAAACTTCAAGAAGCCACCCATTAGACAACCAGCTGCCAAAAGGTACTCTGGCTATTGTTACTCTTGCAATAAATTTGGACATAAGGCTATGGAATGTAGAAGCAAGTTGAATTAGAATGTTCAATCATTCTCTAGTCAATGTTTTACATGTCAAAGAATTGGTCATAGAGCTAGTGAATGTAGAAATCAGACAATGAATGGTTACAATAAGGGTATGATGTTTTCATCTTTCAATGGTTATTGTTATACATGCAGTGGATTTGGGCATAAGGCTAATCAATTCAGATCCAGAATGAATGGAAGTAAGCTTGTTCAGAATGTCAGGTGTTACAAATACAACAAATTAGGTCACATTGCTAAATTTTACAGAAGTAAGAATGTGAAGGTTGATCCAATGAAGAATGTGGATCTGGTAGAGATGAAGAAAGAAATGGACAAAGTCTAGAAAAAGAAAGAAAAAAATAAAGTGAAGGATGAGGCTATGCCAGTATCTGGTGTAGATGTTTCCTCCGGAAACTAAGTAGAAAGCTTTGGCTTAGGGGGAGTTTTAACAGACAAACTTTAAAACCCCTGCCAAATATATGGTGATGATGCTTTCAACATGTAGATATGAGGTGTAAGTCAACACACTTGATCCATTGGAGAAAACATCAGTGAAAAATATCATGCTATGGAAGTTTGCAGAGCGATTGAGGGTGTTGTGTACTACAATTAGAGTTTTGACAGCTTTATGAATATGAGCATTGAATGCAAATTAGGTTTTGCAAAAGGGAGTTATAAGCCTTAACAAAAGATCGTTTGCAATCAAACATTCCAAGAGAGAAGAGCAGTGAAAGAGTAAGGAGAAGCAAATCAGAATTCTTGTACACAAAACCCTAATAAGAAGCAATCAAAAGGTATTTATAGATTTCTATCTTTACCTAAGTCTTTCAATCGTATTTTGAAGATGTTTACCCCACAAGTGGTAGAGGTAGTGGACTGACCCCAACCTAAGTTCAAACGACATCCTTTCAAATCTATGGAGACAAATCCAGATGTTTCTTTTTCAAGTGTTCCATATGGTGTAATGCATACAAAGGATGTGAGGATCTATATCCACTCAACAATGGAAGAATACAATCATGCAAAATTGGGAGAAGTATGGGTGAATGAGCTAACCGATGACAATTTTGAGCTGAAACATGAACACAGGGCTTTGACGGAGAAGAAACTAGATGTGTTGAATGAATTTTTTATTTTCTGTTATGAGGATGCTTGGGTCAAGTATGTGTTAAGTCACATCCATGACAAGTTCATATGGTTGGATTTGCCACATATGGTAAGCAAAGGGACTATTAGGGTTACATAACAGGGTTATGCTCCACCAAAACAGTTTCAGCACTAATATCTGTGAAAAATGATGTAGTGATGAAGCTCATTGGAGCAAAGTTTGACAAGCGATCCCTAACTACAAATGATATTGAGGATCCTACAGTGAAATATGCTTCAATGATGATTGGATACAATATTTTCTTCACAAACAGAGAGGACTTTGTTTTAGCCACAACAATACATACAACATATCAAATGGTGAGAGAAAACAAAGACACTGACCTGTGTGAGCTCCTGATACAAAAATTAATGGAGAACCTTTAGAAAACCAAAGAATCTCTGTACCCCTTCTAATATGGTACCCTAATCATATGCTTTCTATTTTACTTTCTTAGAGAGATTCCTAGAATAAAGAACATAGTATGGTTGAGAGATATTCCAGTTGCGGTACAAATCAAAGATCATTTAAGAAGGATCGGTAACTTAGAAACCTAGAATATTGCATTATGGGGTTTCTTTAAGAATTTACAGGATAAAATGCAGGCAAGGGAAAGAATTCCTAAAAATGTTGTAGGGAAATATAAGGATGACATCATTTTTATGGTCAGCAAAGATGAGTGCATTATGTAAGTAGTGGTTCCCAAAATAGTTTGGATTCTAGAAATGGGTTGTGAAGTTGCTGAATACATAGTCATTGGGCTTGCAGACCTAATGTTGAGAAAACCAAGAGATCACTCTATAGAAAGATTTGGAACATATGAAGAAAAATCCACTGAAGTACATTTGAAGCAAAAGGAGAAATAAATAAGAAAAGTATGGAGAAATTAAGGACCAAATTAGAGGAGATAGTATCACCAAAGAACTCTGCAGAGAAACCAAAAGACATGCCTACTCCAGCAGAAGAGTGTCTTAGTATAAGAAGGTCAACTAGGACCTCTACCTCATCTCCTACTTCTCTAAAATCCTCCAAAGCCATGCCTGCAACACGTTTAGAGAAGAAAGCAGCATCCAATGCTTCTACACACCAACAGCCTCTCAAGAGGAGAAGAGTACAGGAAAAAGATTCAAGGAAAAGATATATTAGTCATGAGGATGAGGAACAAGAGGAAGAAGGACCTTAGTTGGTCCGGAGCAATAAAAGAGCATCTCAAGTCTCCGGAGAAGATCCTTGTACCAAGAAAGCAAAAATTGACACTGTTGATACCAGAAGTGAAGAAGAAAGTGAGAAGGAAAAGAAAGGCTTAATCTACAAAAGAAGAGAAGAGAAATCTGGTAAAGGAGTCGAGTCTCCTAAGGGAAAAGGAAAGACAAAGAAGTCAAATAAATCAATTCTTGCACCCCTACAACTTGAAGCTACTATAAGTGTTATAACAGAATATGGAAATCTAAAATAAGTAGCAAAACTTTATGATGAAAGATCCTTAAATGACAAATCAACCATTTAAAAAGCAATAATCAGGTACATGGGTGCTTTCAATGTTGCTTTAATAGAGATTATTGATCAGTTACCTGAAAATCTTGCTTGTGTGTTAACAAAGAAAAGAGATGAAGTTATGAATAATGATACTAAAATGAGAAATAAGTCAATTGAGAAAATTTGTCCTTCAATTCCTACTTAAGAAAAGCCTAAGGCTACTCAAAGGTTAGCCAAAGAATTTAGAACAAAAAGGAGATTGAACACCTTAATGTCTGATGACGAAGAGGAAATAAATAGGCTAGAAAAGGAGACCTTAAAGATAACAACAAATATCATTAAGGAAATGAAAATTGATATAGCTATCATTGAAGAATTGTCTTCTTCTAAGGAAAGAGAAAAGGGTGATGACAATTATGAGAAAAATGAAAAGACTGGAACAATAAGTACAAAATAAGATATTCAGACATAGCACAATGTGTCATTTCCTCTGGTAAGCACTAAAACAACCAATGCAGAAGATCAGAATGTTGGAAATTTATCTCCTCCAAAAGGCATCAGCACAGAACATGTTAATCTTCCTCCAGAGAATGTAGAGAGCACTAAAGAATAGAAGGAGAATCTAGAGGAAAAGAAAGATAAAGAAAAAGGAGAACAGACTAAGATGATGTTGAAGGAAAATGAACAAGTAGAAAGCACTGTGGACAATTCTTTTGTTCCTTCTAAAACCCCTGGGTATCAGGATGAGAACAAAGAAGGTGAAGGAATACATGAAGAAAATTATCCTCCAGAGATCTCAGGTTCTCACATGGTCACTGTTACTGAAGAGGAGAATAAAAATACAAAGGGTGAGAATTCTGGAGTCTCTCCAATCGACTTCATCAGACAATTCTTGGCTCAATAGAGACAAATTCAGTCTATTGCATCCCCACAGCTATTTCAATTGCCATCTATGGACGGACAAATCAATTTGTCCAATATCTCTCCACTAAAGAAATTACAACTACGAACCATTTTTCAGGCTATTACCCAAGAATAAATATTGCAATCACAAGTAGAAGGAAATGAGCTTCTAGAGGAAGCAATAAATGTTTTTGAAAAGTTGTTACCAGACACCAAGAGGGATGCCTCTCTGACTCATGTACAACAAATGAAGCAACTACTGGAGTCCTTTAATAGTCACTCCACATCTTTAGAGAAGGAAGCTGAGAAGAAAGTAAGGGAATAGATTAGCAATAAGAGACTAATAGATCTATTAGAAAAGTGTTCCAAGGCACACAATTTTTTGGGTGTTAGTGTAAAGAGTATTCAAAATGCCCTGGGTGAAGCTAAGGTATGTATAAATTTTCCTTATCATGGCCTATAACCACAAAAGATATAAAAGACAAGATTGATGGCCTTGAAATGCAGATAGCCAATATCTTTGGAACATATGAGCCTTTAAATGATAATAATAGAGATATGAGGGTTGAAGTTGAAAAGACTCATGCAATAATCAAGAAACTTCAGAATCAAAGAGAATCAATTAAGGATCAAATGAGTTAGTTGAGGGAATTTGTCAGTTTCAAGATAGCAGCACTGACAGGGATGTTGAAAGAAGCTGATATGATTGTTCATATGACAACTGCACCATCATCATTTGAAGAAGTAGAAGAATTGTTTCTGTAGATTTCTGGGCAGATACAAATACTCAACTCTGTCAAGAAACATTGGGACTCTACAGTGTTACATCTGAAGAATATATACAAGGATATTCTTCCTAACAAATAAAAAGGTTCATATGTGGAAAGATAGAAGAAAACAATTTTTGTAGAAGAGTAAAACTATAAGGGGGAGTATTTACATAGAAAAACAAGATCAGTTTTGAGATAGGGGGAGAAGTTTTGATCTATAGATATCCAAGGTGTCCCTTCGTCATTCATGACAAAGGGGAAGACGTTTTGGTGTATGTTGCCATCAATGACAAAGGGGGAGAAGTTTTGGCGTATGATGCCATTAATGAAAAAGAGGGAGATTGTTGGAAACATAAGCATGATGATGAAGAGACTGATAAGCATGACAATCAGTAGTGTTGTCATTCATGGAAACAAAGTATAAAGATACAATTGTGTTGGTCCAAAGATGTTGCCAAGTGTGATGTGGAGGAGAATACACCTAAGCATGATATATCTAAGTTTATTACAGAATCCCTGTATGACTACATTGATATCCTTCCATCTTGGTGGTCTGCACTCAAACACAAATTGCTACAGTTTTTCCTAAGGCATTTGATGTATAGAACCTAAGATGGGATCACAATATTTTACTCTGCATTGCTCTGCTATGAAGAATCTTGCTATCTAGTTGTAGTGTATTTTTGGTGCATACTACAGGAGTCTAAATCTAAAGTTTTAGGTCTTGAAGCCCTCTGCAGTGAAAGATGGAGTTGACAGAGTATCGGACTCTATAATAATAGTGTAATGATAGTATTAGTGTTATATTGGAACGCTCCACATTCCACCACAAATGAATATTTTCCTGTACGGTTTTGAGGACAAGTTTACAAATGTTAGAGACGTGCTCTCCAAGTGGTAAGCATTTTGGTGGTCCATGTGTTGAGTTGTGAACTAACAATTGGTTCATTCTGTTGATTACTTCACTAATGGTGCCGACCCAAAGGTGCTGAGGTTGTGTAGAGTTAAGTCATGTATGGAAAAATGTTATCAGAGTAATTATAGGTTATGTCAACCTATCTGGATGTGCTACATGCTTTGGATCTATCCAGAAAGCATATAGGGTTGATTTTTGGGCTGACAAGTCAAGAAGTCACACGGTACATATATCATGCTAACTTGTTCGATGTTTTTCTTGATTGTGGTATATAAACAAGATTGAATTCTTGTGTGGAAGTGAGTGTGATGCGGAAGAACTAAGTGTGTGTGAGAGAGAGAGAAATATGATGTAGAGAAGGACAAGATAAGATTGTAGTGAAGATGAAGTGTGTTAAGTCAGTATTCTGAGCTTTAGTGGAACTGTATCTTCAGCATAAGTCAAATGCATTACTAGCAGTTCATATTTGGCAGTGAACCACCCATTCTTCTATCTCTTTCTATTTAAGACAATAAGTCCTTTGGTAGTGAGCCACCTATAGTGAGCAGTTCTTTTCTAGACAGTAAGTCCTTTTGGTAGTGAGCCTACTTGTGTTTGGTATTGTTATTAATATATTGTGAGCTAATCCTCACCGTGGTTTTTCCCTTTTTGGGTTTTCCACGTAAAACTCTGGTGTCCATGTGTTATGTGTTTTAAGGGTTACTTTCATGCTTTCCTTTCCTACTGCAAATTAAACATACAATATGAAATGAATGTTTAAATGCTTAAGTGGTTTCAGAGAATACTGATTCACCCCCCCTCTCAGTATTCTGACTGTTCAACAATTGGTATCAGAGCTTGATTCCTTGGAAGAAGCTTAACTGCTTGAGGAAGATCTTGAAGTGTGAATACATGGTGACTAGGAGATATCCTATCCCTCTGGAAGAAATCCCTGTTGTTGGATTTACTAAAGAAGATTGCATAGTTGACATGAAAGGAGAACTCAAATCAGCCCTTGAAGATCTAGAAAAAGCTCAATGTGAAAACACAGATTTGGAAGAAAATATTAAGGAAGTAGATGAATGCATTAAGAAATCAAGAGAGAAAAATAATAAGTTCAAGCAAAGATACAAGGAAGTAAATGAACAAATTAATCAATCAAATGAGACAATCACCAGTCTGAAAATACAAATTGAGGAAGGAAAAAAAATTGAAGAATGCCTAAATGAAAAAATGAAAGGAAAATTTGAAGAATGCTCAAGGCTTGAACAAGAAATAATGGTCTTAAAGACAAAGCTGGAAAAAGAAAAAATTCAAGAAGAGCTCCATACTACTTGATGAAATGATTACAAATCAAAAGGCTCCTAAGGATAAAGAATTATTAGGATTTGAAAATGGTGAAAGTTCAAAGGCAAATCAAACTTCAAATAATGCTAAGAAGAAGAACAATAATCAAAAGATGACTACAGTCAAGAAGGGTAATAACAGATAGGTCTGGAACCAGAAGAAAAACTTCAAAAAGCCACCCATTAGACAACTAGTTGCACAAAGGTACTCTGGCTACTATCACTCTTGCAATAAATTTGGATATAAGGATATGGAATGTAGAAGCAGGATGAATCAAAATGTTCAATCATTCTCTAGTCAATGTTTTACATGTCAAAGAATTGGTCATAGTGATAGTGAATGCAGAAATCAAATGATGTCTGGTTACAATAAGGGTATGATGTTTTAATCTTTCAATGGTTACTATTATACATGCAATGGATTTGGGCATAAGGCTAATCAATGCAAATCCAGAATGAATGGAAGTAAGCTTATTCAAAATGTCAGGTGTTACGAATGCAAAAAATTAGGTCACATTGCTAAATTTTACAGAAGTAAGAATGTGAAGGTTGATCCAGTAAAGAAGAGTGATCCATTGAAGAATGTGGATTCGGTAGAGATGAAGAAAGAAATGGACAAGGTCTGGAAAAAAGAAAGAAGAAAATAAAGTGAAGGATGAGGCTATCCCAGTATCTGGTACAGATGTTTCCTCTGGAAACTAAGTAGAAAGCTTTGGCTTAGGGGGAGTTTTAATAGACAAACTTTAAAACCCCTGTCAAAGATATGGTGTTGATGCTTTCAGGACGTAGATATGAGATGTAAGTTAACATACTTGATCCATTGGAGAAAACACTGGTGAAAAATATCATGTTGCAGAAGTTTGCGGAGCAATTGAGGGTGACTGTGTACTACAAGTAGAGTTTTGATAGCTTTATCAATCTAAGCATTGAATGCAAATTAGGTTTTGCAAAAGGGGGTTATAAGCAATTTTACTTAACAAAAGATCGTTTGCAATCAAACATTCCAAGAGAGAAAAGTAGTGAAAGAGCAAGGAGAAGCAAATAAGAATTCTTGTGCACAAAACCCTAACCAAAAGTGATCAAAAGGTATTTATAGATTTCTATCTTTCCCTAAATCTTTCAATAGAATTTTGAAGATGTTTACCCCACAAGTAGTAGAGGTAGTGGACCAACCCTACTCTAAGTTCGAATGACATCCTTTCAAATCTATGGAGATGGATCCGGATGGTGCTTTTTAGAGTGTTCCATATGGTGTAATGCATACAAAGGATGTTATGATCTATATCCACTCAAAGATGGAAGAATACAATCATGCAAAATTGGGAGAAGTATGGGTGAATGTGCTAACCGATGACAATTTTGAGCTGAAACATGAACACTGGGTTTTGATGGAGAAGAAACTCGATGTGTGGAATGACTTTCCTATTTTCTATTATGAGGATGCTTGGGTCAAGTATGTGTTGAGTTGCATCCATTACAAGTTCATATGGTTGGATTTGCCGCATATGATAAGCAAAGAGGCTATTAGGGTTGTAACAGGGCTATGCTCCATCGAAATAGTTTTGGCACTAAAATCTATGAAAAATGATGTGGTGATGAAGCTTACTAGAGTGAATTTTGACAAGCAAGCCCTAACTGTAAATGATATTGAGGATCTTGTAGTGAAATATGCTTCAATGATGATTGGATACAAGATTTTCTTCACAAACAGAGAGAACTTTGTTTCTGCCACAGCAATACATATAGCATATCAAATGCTGAGAGAAAATAAAGACATAGACCTGTGTGAGCTCCTGAGACAATAATTAATGGAGATATTTTAGAAAACCAAAGAATCCCGGTACCCCTTCCGATATGGTACCCTAATCATATGCTTGCTATTTTACTTTCTTAGAGAGATTCCCAGAACAAAGAACATAGTATAGTTGAGAGATATTCCAGTTGCAGTACAAATCAGAGATCATTTAAGAAGGATGGACAACTTAAAAACCAAGAATACTACATTATGAGGTTTCTTTAAGAATTTTCAGGAGAAAATGCATGCAAGGGAAAGAATTCCTAAAACGGTTGTAGAGAAATATAAGGATGACATCACTTTATGGTCAGTAAAGATGAGTGCATTATGGAAGCAGTGGAAACTGAAACAGTTTGGATTCTAGAAATGGGTTATGAAGTTGTTGAAGACATAGTCATTGGGCTTGCAGACCTAATCCTGAGCAAACCAAGAGATCCCTCTGTAGAAATATTTGGAACATATGAAGACAAATCCACTAAAGTGCATTTGAGGCACAAGGAAAAATAAATAAAGAAAAGTGCCGAGAAATTAAGGACCAAATTAGAGGAGATAGTATCACCAAAGAACTCTGCGGAGAAACCAAAAGACATACCCACTCCACCAGAAGAGTGTCCTAGCATAATAAGGTCAACTAGGACCACTACCTCCTCTACTGTTGATCCAAAATCCTCCAGAACCATGCTTGCAACAAGTTTAAAGAAGAAAGCAACATCCAATTCTTCTACACAGCAACAACCTCTCAAGAGGAGAAGAGTAAAGGAAAAGGCTTCAAGGAAAAGATATATCAATCAAGATGATGAGGAAGAAGAGGAAGAAGAAGAAGATCCTCAGTTGGTTCAGAGCAATAAAAGAGCATCTCAAGCCTCCAAAGAAGATCCTTGTACCAAGGAAGCAAAAATTTATACTGTTGATACCGGAAGTGAAGAAGAAAGTGAGAAGGAAAAGAAAGGCTTCATCTTCAAAAGAAGAGAAGAGAAATCTGGTAAAGGAGTCGAGTCTCCCAAGGGAAAAGGAAAGAGAAAGAAGACAAAGAAATCCAGTCTTGTACCCCTACAACTTGAAGCTACTATAAGTGCTATAACAAAATATGGAAATCTAAAAGAAGTAGCAAAACTTTATGATGAAAGATCCCTAAATGACAAATCAACCATTGAAAAAGCAATAATCAGGTACATGGGTGCTTTCAATTTTGCTTTAATAGAGATTGCTGATCAATTACCTGAAAATCTTGCTAGTGTATTAACAAAGAAAAGAGATGAAGATGTGAATAATGATACTAAAATGAGAAATAAGGCAATTGAGAAACTTTGTCCTTCAATTTCTACTCAAGAAAAGACTAAGGCTACTCAAAGGTTATCCAAAGAATTTAGAAAAAAAAGGAGATTGAACACCTTAATGTCTAATGACGAAGAGGAAATAAAGAGGCTAGAAAAGGAGACCTTTAAGACAACAGAAAATATCATTAAGGAAATGAAAATTGATACAGCTATCATTGAAGAATTGTCTTCTTCTAAGGGAAGAGAAAAGGGTGATGACAATTCTGAGAAAAATGAAAAGACTAAGTGATGACAATTCAATTTAGGTTTTTGATCAATCTATGTTTATACACACATTTAAATCAGTTTGATATTTTTAATTAATTTTATTATCAAATAAATTATATATTTGGTGTTTTTCTCTTCAATCATACATTGGTGTGTGGCTTCACCAATATACCCATGGAACAAGAGGGAAGTTGCAGAGCAAACTGACAAGCTTGGTAAATTATTTGTTTCTAATGCAATAACAAGGCATTGTGCGGATTCCATGCATGATTTTCTTTCCCATTGTAAAATACATCTATTGACAAAGAGATTTGCAACTTTATGCAATGACATTCAACAAGGTGTCCTTATTTATAAATTTTTTCTTTTTACTTGAACAATCAATAATTTCCCAAATACATTTTTTTTTCCAAATCTTGTCTTTGTCCTATATTTTTATTTGGCTTTATCTCAATTACTTATATTATTTTACCTCTGAGCAAGCAAATAAAAGTTGAAACTTGGAACTCAAAATCTTTTGTAGCCAACCACTAGATTATATTGTATGAGATGAATATATGTTTTTTACGTTCTTAACAAAGAGAGGCAAGTGCCAACGCAACAAGAGAATTAATGTCTTATTTGTGTTCCATTTGGTATGTAGGACATTTATTTATAATTTTGGGTGCTTTCTTTAAGTCCCTACATACACAATGCTTGGATTCTTACTAGCTAAGCAGTAATCAAATACATTGCTTAAGCTAATTTAGGCTCCATTATTTCATTTAATTCAGTGATGATTGTTAGAATCATAGATATTATAATTCTGTAAAATTTTGTTGTTTTATAAGTTTTTGGAAAAACTTGTAACAAAGAAATTGAGAGAACTTTATGTTATCAAACCACACTTTAGATTATCATTGGGACAAGACCTTTAGTTTGAGGTTCTAACAACATTATCGATAGGAAAAATATAATGAGCTAGTAAGTCTTACAACTTTTCTTCAACAAGACTACATGTGTGCAATATTGGAATAAATGGATTGAGTAGGTGTAATTTGAAACCCAAACTATATTTGATTGGAAAAACAACTTTAGTCAACCAAAATAAATAAGTGTTTTCATTAAGAAAAGGACATTTTAATGTTGTGTGGTAATAGGTTATAACAAACTATTCATGTGGTTAATTTGGAAGTGGGGAAAATTTGGTGAATGACACTTGTTTTTAGGGAGTTCATTGGTGCAGAGTGCATAGAGGAAGCGAACAACTTTCACAAACTATATCGGTGTGAGACCATCTTACATGTCAGTGATCTATTCTCATCGGCCAAACATACCCCATCGGCCACCTTACTATTTCTCTGGCTGATCTCTCAACTCTTCCCGATAGCCAACTCCACTTTGTCTTCGGAGAGACTTCCTCTATCGGTGGCATCTTCTAATCTTCTGTCGATACCCCGATGGTGGTTAAGTGTCCACTTGCCTTAACCATGGTGGTTAGTCATAACCTTGTCGTCCAGACCTCGATCATCGTTGAAACTTTTAACTTGTCCACCGATGTCGCAACTCTTCCTAATGACATATATCTTCGGTGTGACCTTCCTCGTCGGTGAACACTTTGTATGTCTTCCCGATACGCCGATATACCAACTTGTATATGCTTTGCATGACTTGCTATTACCGGTGGGCTAAAGTATATTTACCCTGATTTCACCGTTACAACCAGTCACCTTTTGTATTCGATGAAAGATACATTCTCAATATGCTTTCTCAACATACAATCTCAACATACATTTGTGATATGCATTCACAATGTACATTCGGTGAGACTAAAGTCATTCTTCACTAATACACTTTCTATCGGCCTAACACCGTTGATCGGTGTAACATCCAAAAGCTTCCCTGAGGGCTGTGTTACGTCAATGGCAACTTTGTAACTCTGCAATTCATAGACATCAAACCAGTATATAGAGACAAAACTTGACAGAATGGAAAGGGTCTACAATCCTCTACAAACACTAGATCAACCATCAATTTGGTCACTTCACTCACAACACTTAGCCTATCGTTTCAAAGACTAGTCACATAGAGATGCCTAGTCAACTCATGCCCAACCTCCTTAGATCCTTGGGTGTTTGACCAAAACCACAGAAAACACAAAATTTACACTGTATTCCTCCATCACACTGAAATTGAGAATCTTGCTTTCAATGGCTAGAGGAATAACAATCCATTTATTCACCAAACCCTAGTTTCTAAGTTTTCAAACTAGTCTTTGCAAAAGGAATGAGATCTCACAAACTACAACACTTTAAGACACTAGACGACTATCAAATGGAAACTACTTAATGCCTAAACATCTCGAATCAGTTTCAGACAATTATCTATCCGTACAGAATGAATGTTACAGAAAAATACTCAGAAAGAACAATGTTTCAACACACCCAAAAATCCAGATCTTCATTCATTCATGCATGCTTCTCTCTGCCATTACATCCTTCTTCTTCACCTATAGAGGCTTGAGATAGCAATTTACATCCCTCCCAACCGTACAAACTAATTTTGAAAGTCAGTTAGCTGTTGGGTTTCTCCTAACACCAAAAAACTACATGTTTTCATTGTGTGATTACATCAAACTTGACCAAAACATGGTCTACATAGGTCTAGTGACCAAATTGACAAAAAAACTTATTACAAACATGATGTGGCTTAAAAAGCCTTATTGAAAACAAAACAAAACATGACTCCTGCACCATAGAGAAGGTGCTCCTGCACCATACTCCCCCTGCAGGAAAAACTCAAGTCCCTTGAGTTGCTAACTATTGGAGTGTCTTCCCATGCTTCACAATGTTTGCCTCACTCATCCATGTAGCCTCTGAATCAGGAAGATCCTGCCACTTGACCAAGTACTCCTTGTACACACCTTTCCTTGTCTTTTTGACAACCTTGGAATCTAAGATGCATTCCAATTGTAAAGGATTACTTGGAGGTAGATCTCTGACCCAATCTTCATCTTCAATCACAGCATCTGATCCATCTCTAGTATTCAATGGAGGTCTGAATGGAAATAGGTCTGAAACATTGAATATGGGAGAAATACCAAGATCAGATGGCAGTTCTATTTCATAAGCATTTGGACCAAACTTATGTACTACCTTGCACGGTCCTATTTTCTTCATCAGAAGCTTGGTTGGCTGTCCTTTAGGCAGTCTTTCCTTCCTTAGATAGGCCATCACAAATCTCCCACCTTGAACTGTACATCTCTCCTTTTGATATCTGCTCTGTCCTTGTATTTGGATAGGCTAAGTGCTGTAAGCGGAGTGACCAAATTGATGGTTGATCTAGTGTTTGTAGAGGATTGTAGACCCTTTCCGTTCTGTCGAGTTTTGTCTTTGTATACTAGTTTGATGTCTATACGTTGCAAAGTTACAAAGTTTCCATCGGCGTAACACAACCCTTGAGGAAGCTTTTGGATGTTACACCGATCAATGGTGTTAGGCTGATAGAAAGTGTATCAATGAAGAACGGCTTTAGTCTCACCGAATGTACATTGTGAATGCATATCGCAAATGTATGGTGAGAATGTATGTTGAGATTGTATGTTGAGAAAGCATATTGAGAATATATCTTTCATCAGATACAAAAGGTGACCGGCTATAACGGTGAAATTAGGGTAAATATACTTTAGCCCACCAATAATAGCAAGTCACGCAAAGCATATACAAGTTGGTATATTGGCATATCGGGAAGACATACAAAGTGCTCACCGACGAGGAAGGTCACACCAAAGATGTCTGTCATCGGCAAGAGTTGCGACATCGGTGGACAAGTTAAAAGTTTCACCGACGATCGAGGTCTGGCTGACAAGGTCACGAATAACCGCCACAATTAAGGCAAGTGGAAACTTAACCACCATCAGGGTATTGGCAGGAGATTAGAAGACGCCACCAATAAAGGAAGTCTCTCCGAAGACAAAGTGGAGTTGACTATCGGGGAGAGTTGAGAGATCAGCCAGAGAAATAGTAAGGTGGCCGACAGGGTATGTTTGGCTGATGAGAATAGATCATTGAGACATAAGACAGTCTCACATCGATATAGTTTGTGACAAGTTGTTCACTTCCTCTATGCACTCTGCATCATTCATGTCTTTGTGGAATTTAGTAGAATATTCCTTTGTTGGGTACAGTGTTAATTTTAATTATTTTTGTGTTGCTTTTTTATAAGGATTGCATTTGTTGCTATAGGTGATTATATTAAAATGAATAAGGGATTCAATTAGTTTAGTGCAGATATAGATCATAGAAAAGTTTATTATGACTTTATTATAAAAATTGATGATATATTTTGTATCATCTTCCATATAAATCTTAGAAATGAGACCATTGTCTCTCTTTTACCAATGGAGTCTTTTCTCTTCTTAAAACACTAACATCAAATTCACTTGAGCAATGCTAATTCTTCTCCCATTTTATGATGTGTAATATATATCAAGGTCTCTTAAATCTTGGATAGTAGTGATATTGTTTATATTACTTATATGAATGTAGTCATTGTAGTTCTAGCATGTATTTTTTCAAATACTTATGTATATGTATCTATTTAATAGAGTGGGAACACATCAAAAGTGAGCCACTATTAGATATGGGTCTTGATTACAAGCTTCTTTTTCTATAAGTTGAACTACTTTGGGTTCATCTATTATCCCTTCCTCTTTTGCAAGAAAAAGCTTGTTTACTAAGCCATTGTCAAATTTGGGTCCTAATTCAAAGTTGTTGCTTCTATAAGTTGAACTATTATGGCTTCATCTATTGTCCCTTCCTTTTTTTCAAGAATAAACTTCTTTGAATGTGACTCATTTGGTCCAAGTAGATCTAACATCCATCGAACTAGTTTTCCCACCACACCCCACTTCTCTCTTCTTTTCTTTGGACAATGAACTTTGCATCTCTCTTATTTAGAGTTCACAATGAACTTCTTTTTTCTCCCGGTGAACAACTTCACCAAGAAATTAATATAGATGGAAATCCTTAGCGGTAAACTATTCTAGCTTCATCTATTGTCCCTTCCTTTTTTCAAGATTAAGCTTCTTTGAATGTGACTCGTTTGGTCCAAGTAGATCTAACATCCATCAAATTAGTTACCCCACCACACCCCACTTATCTTTTCTTTTCTCTAGATAATGAACTTTGCATCTCTCTTATTTAGAGTTCATTTGTCTTTTTTCTCTTGGTGAACAACTTACCAAGAAATTAATAGATGGCAAGCCTTAGCGGTAAACTATTTTGGCTTCATCTATTGTCCCTTCCTTTTTTTCAAGAATAAGCTTCTTTGAATGTGACTAGTTTGGTCCAAGTAGATCTAACATCCATCGAACTAGTTAGCCCACCACACCCTACTTCTCTTTTATTTTCTCTGGAAAATGAACTTTTCATCTCTCTTATTTAGAGCTCATATATCTTTTTTCTCCTAGTGAACCAAATGTTGGAAAGAAATGGGAGGGATACCAGTCCAAAGATCTGGTCCTCAGTCAAGTATGTAAGTCTAGTTTATACCCCAGTTAAACAATGAGAGAAACATCAATAAACATTAAGGGAATCTAATATGAGATACAAGATAAGTAAAGAAAAGAATCATAACACATATACAATGATATCACAATCCTTATATCTCATTTCTATTTATTTCTCATTAATATGTATATATATTTCCATACCGACAAGTCTGAGTCTCTGCCTTATACATATTACTCACTCACACTCTCTTTTGCTCTTACTTTACATTGCATTGTATGTATCTCCTATATATCTACATAAAGGTGTGTCCTTTCTAAAAATACATCTTTATGAGTCGACTATACCCTCCGCATGGCCTTTGCGGTAACCTATGTTAGGTTCTTCTTGATGCCCTGTTCTCTGCCAACATCACTCCCCTTTTAAAAGTATGTCTTGTCCCCAAGACATGTTCTTCAGTTTGTAGGTAGGATGTTTTTGTAGATTACCCTGAGCTGAGCTAGAGTAGAATCCCATTGTTTCTTTGCAACTGTCAAAATTTGTATTTGGCTTTCAAGCTAGATATATGTATCCTTTGCTTCTCCTAAGGTAGCCGATACCTTTACCTTTTGTGTAGTCTATTTAGCCTTAGTGAATACTCTGGTTAGGGATGCCAGCCTTAAACTTATTAATTCTCTTAGCTACTTGATCTATGATTTTATTTGTTCCCTTTGATCTTGAAATTGTTGTAGCTGAGAGTGTAAGGTCTCTACTTGTGCCCTTATGGCTCCATTAGTGTCTTGTACCAGATCATAGGTGTTGCCCACTTGTGTTATCTATGTTTCTAATGCCTCTATTTGATCTTTTATATTCTTGGTAGTAATAGGCCATTGTAAACAAAATTGGTAGAGTACCTTAGCCTCTTCCATATCCTATTAAATGCTCCTTATTTGGGCTTCTAGTTTATTGTGTTCCTTAGCACATTTGTTAGAAGCATCAGCTAGTCTTTTCTGATTGATTTTCTCTATTATCTTCTCTTTCGCCTTCTTCTCCAAGTATGTAGAGTGAGACTTAAAGCTTTGCATCAATTATTTAATTTATTAAGTAGGAGGTAGGGATGTGTCCCTCTGTGCCTCTGGCATTTCTTTTTGTATTATATCTATCACCTCCATTAGTATCTCACTTCCCTCAATGTGTTGTTGCAAAATTTCTTCCCTTGCTTTGGAGTGGAAGATATCACCCAATTGTAACTTCTGTAGGGGTGAGATACCAAATAAATTTACTCGTCCTCTTATTACTAGAAGTTGTAGCAATTGAGGAGTCACCATGGGTTGTATCTTCTTTTGTTGTGCTAAAAAAACTTTGCTAGATTAGATGGGGGGCAGAGAAGGATGCATCTTGGGAATCTTGTTGGTTATCTCCTGTATCTAGAGCCTCTTCTTGTTATTGTCCATCCTCCTACTTTGTATTGGTGTTGTGTGGAGGAGATATACTTTGTTTTGTATTCTGTAGAGGATTTGTATCCTATTGTGCCATCGTTTTATCTACCTCCTTAACTATATCATATATTTTCTTTGTTATTTGTTCATTTTCTTCCTATATATTATCTCTGTCTACTTGTTCCATATTCATAAGGGTATCCACCCTTTTCTTTGATCTAAACTTTGTGGCTTGTATTTGTTCTATTTTATCCTTCTCCTCCACAAATATAGAAGTACCTACTCCATCAATAGGTTGTTGTTTGATATCCTCATCCAATTTTAGAGCCTTCTCTCTTCTTTGCCTTAGTGCATCTACAAGGCTATCCAGTACAAATCCTAGAATCCCATCCATTGTTTTATTGGTTTTTATCATGTATTTGATTATTGCTCTTTCAATTATCTTCTTATTCTTTGCAGATACCTCATGGTAAATTTTTGCTATCTCTTGTAACAAACCATGAGATTCGATCCCATTGAGGATTGCATCTAGGCTTAATGGCTCTTGTGGAGTTTCTTGTGGTATTGGTTTTTGGTTCTTTTTCCTTATCAGTTTAGATACCTCTTCTTCCCCTTCTTCCTCTTCTTCCTCCTCCACATGCGTTTCATTATTCTTTCTTTTAGCCTGTTGTTTTTGTCTTGCTCCCTTTTTCTTCTCAACACTCATATGTACTAGTGTTTCTAATGTTGTCCTCCTACCGGTGGATATTGTTTGTGATGATGTGGTAGGTTACGGTACTATTTGTGTAGTGGATGTAGATGCACTTCTCCCTAATCTTCTAGGTGTTTGTGAAGTAGTGGGCTCTTACAGAGTTGAGGGTCTAGCTTGCAGAGCTTCCGCAATGGCTTATGAGGTTGATTCAGTGTTAGATGGTGTAGATGTGCCTTGCAAAGGTGAGATTTCCCATTGTTTATGCAATTTATCCTTGTGCTTCTCTAAATGTTCCTCCACATTTTTCTTGTGCATCTTATCTATTACTTTCATACATGTTCCAAATCTTTATGTGGCAGTATCTTTGGGTTTGCTTAGTAAATTTTCTGCATAGGCATTTATTTCTACCTTAGAATCTTCATAAGGTAACCTAGGTATCCAAAATGTTCTAGGCTCCACTGCCTCCATATAAGTGTAATCTTTATCTACCATGAAATTTATATGATTCATATATTGCTTTACAGATTCATATGGTAGTCTTTCTCTATTTTGCATATCTGACTGCAAGGTTTTGAAGAAACCCTATTACATGGTGCTAAAAGATTTTGTTTCACTAAAGCTTCTAAAGTGTTGTTTTATTTATGCAGCAACTGATAGGTGTTGTTGCCAAATTTTTCCTTTGAATCCTAGTAATTCATTAAGAAAATAGAATAGTAGGCATATAATTAAAGTTCCATACCAAAAATTGTAGTTTGACTCCTTTGTTCTTTTTAGGTTCTCCATTAACTGCTCCCTCATCACTTCACAAAGGTCAAAATATTTTCCCTCTTTCACCATTTGATATACGGTGTGAATTGTTGTGGCGGTAGCTGAACCCTCTTTGTTTGCATAATATATTTTGTAGGCTATCCCCATCGTGTCATACCGGACCCCCGAATCTATGATATCATTTACACTGAGGCTCTATCCATTAGTTTTTTCTCATGTCAGCTCAGTAACCTTATCATTCTTGATTGCCTTAATCACCAGTACTGGCCCTGTTGAGCCAAGTCCGGTCACCGCTCTGATTTCCTCCTTCGTTATGTGGAAGGTTTTATCCAAATAAATAAATTCATCATGGATCTGGCTAAGAATTATCCTTACCCACTCATGGGCATCGCTAAAATATGGATAATCTTTCCATATATCCAATTTATTGGCGGCAATGTTCTTGTATTCATCAAAGTACCCTGCATCTCCAAGTAGTGTGTCCCTCAGCTCCTCAAACTTTATATGGTTTATCTCTATGATTATAGAATGGATGTACTTCCTGACATCTTCAATATAAATTGTTAGCAGGTTACTTCACAGAGAACAAAGCTGACTAGAGGAGATAGCATAATATGTGGAGGTTGGAAGCCAACATAAGACACATCCCTATGTAATAGATATAGTATATATAAAGATAGGAGAGAGTAGAATGTACTAAGTAAACATGATAGGAGAATAGATGTATATTCTAATGTAATCAATGACATAGAAGTCGTGTATGTAACTATGTCAGAGGATGGATATTGATGAATACATTTGCTGTTAATATGTGTGTGTGTGTGGAGTCTACCGGTATTGGGTAATTATGTGTGTTATCTTATTGTAATGTATGTATGATGATTTGTTTTGTTATTCCTTATGTTTTGTTGTCAATCTCTAGCTACCTGATTAGGGTATAAACTGACTACAAAGACTTGACTGAGGACCAGAACTCAAGACTGGTATCTCCTCTACATTTCTTACTAGCATTTGGTTCCGTTGCTGGGACCTTGGAAAAGGGTAGTTAAAGATTGAAAGGGAAAAACATTTGAAGAAGTAGCGCAGAGTTCTAGAAAGGAGAAAAGATGAGGTTGGTAGGAAAAATTTTCAAATTGCAAATAAATTCACATCTCCTTGGGTTTCTACCTGTGTGAGAGGGGGCAGACACTTAAGGAGATGGCAAGTGTGAAGGGGGTAGGGTCCGGAGGGACCTTTCAAACAATGTGACTCTTCAAATAATGATTCCATGGTGTATAAAAGGACTAATAGACACTAAATCAAGAAAACCCATGGTGAAAGTGGAGCAGTGGAAGAAAAAGTAGATCGGCGAAGAAAATAGGACCAGAATGGAGATAAGCGAAGAGGAGAGATTGAAGCGAACTCAAGAAAGACAAGAAAATTACCACAGAAGAATGGACAGGGCACAAATGATGGAGGAAGAAATAATGATAGAAGATTTGGAAGAAAAGATAGAAGAATTTGAAGAGTGCACTTCTATGGGTGCTGCCAGAAGGAATGAAGAAGACAAGCACGTCATGAAGAATGTTGTTGAGCATGCTAGGGAGGGTGGTGTCAGAGAAAGGAGGATAGAAGGTGGAGAGACAGAGAATATGATGAATAATGTGGAGGAACATGCCACGATGGGTGTTGTCAGAGAAGGATGCAGAAGAGAAAGAGAAGAAATAGGTGAATTAGGGTTTATGACACAAACTGCCAAAACATATGAGTTAACAATGGAGATTTTGAATATGGATGAGAAATATATAGAGGAATTAATTTGTTGAAGCATAAAGGAAATAAGAGGAGGAGAAAGTGTCGTAAAAATTGAGAGGAATTTTGAGGGTTTTGGAAGGCTATTTGAATCACCATTGGATGCTAACATGATAAGAGAATCCCCTAATTTGAAGAGACACAACCCCTGGACCATGAGTCACCCCGAGTGCCATATAAAGTCAAGATAATTTTAGTTGAGAAGGAAGATATTCAAGCAAACAAAGAAGCAAAGAGAATAGCAGAGATCCAGAGCAATTTTGTCACATACCTAATTTTGATTATGATTTACTTTTCACTTTTATGCAATTAGTAGATAATCTTGCAAGGATTAATGATTTGATGTTTAGTGAAAATGTCAGGATAAATCTATGATTTCATAAGTATATGATTAAATGCATATAATTTTAGACATGTGATTATGTGTTATTGTGATTATTCATGATGTATATGAATTGACTAATGATACACTAATCCCAGTTTGGTGATTATGACTTGTAACCAGAAAACAAATTTCTACCCTCCAAGAAAGAGAGGGAGAGAATCATCAGAGAGAAGTGAATAGACATTTGGAAGGGATAGGTTGTTGCCATCTAAGTTTTGTGCTTTCAATGTCTAGTGAACCTCAATGTAAGTGGTAAGTTGTGTTAGAACTATTTGAATAGAGTTTTGAGTGTTCACTCAACAATCATCGATTTCACGTCAAAAATCATTACTGTAGGTTTTGTTGAAAACTGAGTAAGTATAAAATGACTCTCGACGAGATAAGGTCAATAGTCATTATTTTCCTCATGCGCTATGATTATAGTTATGTTATTATAACTATTCTATTAGAGGTTATTTTATATAGTATTTTTATTATCAGTGATTTCCAATAAGTGATATGCTAAGTTAACTTATCCTTTCTTTGGTGTTTTTGTGAGACAAAGAGGGGGAGAAACCTCAACCCCATTCTCATATCCTTACGAATGTTCGTGATAACATACATTTTGGGTGTTTTTCTACACCTGTGGTTATGTTCATATATATATATATATATATATATATTCATATTTTAATATGATTTCAGAAGCTAAACCTTTGAGGTGGTCAATAGACTTCTTATAACATGGCTAAGATTACATGATAATGTAATAGGTTTACATGATAATGTAATAGGTTTTGTGAGTGGCCTCGACTCCTTTACTCCCTAACCGATTAAGAGAGTAAGGAGGAGCTCTTAAACTGACGTGAAGAGTGGTCTTTAATGACCATCACTTCCTCTTATTTGCATGCCTACGAAGAGTCTTTATAGGATAAGTATGAGGAGACAGGAACATGGCCATGGTGTGGTCATTTAAACACCGTGTGAGTGTTTTCATAGAAGGAAATGGAAAGAGCAAAGAGGGAGATAATTCAACGAGAACAAGAAGTTCTTGAATAGTGAGAGAGAGGGGATCAAGCACAGAAGAAAGGAGTCTATGGTCAATATCAAACATGTTCCTCTCTTGTAAAGCTATTTTTATGAATAGTTTTGATTTTTATATGTTAGAATAGATGCTCAATTTATGTCACAGTCGATGCTTTGCATGTGAGTTGATGCCTTGCATCAGTTTAGACTTATTTCTTTGCTTTGCTATAGTTAATACTCTGTGTATGTTTTGATCAATACTCTGTATCTTATAAGGCTAATAATATAAGGCTGATACTCTTTAAATATAAGGTGAAACATTACTATGTTCTATGGCTGATGTAGGTAAAGCTCTCTTGTGTCTAATGACTATTAGTCTTTGTTTATAGTTAATAGATATAAGGCCATTATCTTACCATGTTACTATGTAAGATCAATGCAGATATTTTATCTTAACTCAATGTAAATTCAATGCTGATACTTTGCCTTATCTTTGTGTAAATAAAGGTCGATACCTTGCCTTATCTCTGTGTAAATATAAGGCTAATACCTTGCCTTATCTCTGGTAAATATAAGGCTGATACTTTGCCTTATCTCTGTATAAATATAAGGCGGATACTTTGCCTTATCTCTGTCTAAACTTAAGGCCAATATCATACCTTATCTCTGTGAAAACTCAAGGTTGATAGCCTATTAAGCCAATGTAAACTTATGGCTGATTAGTTATGTTTGTTAGTCTTGAGATAGACAAACAACTAGCTAAGCTTTCTATTTAGTATAATGAGAGCAAGTTATCTCTATTATCCTGTCAAAGATTAACCACAATAGGGAACTCAGAGACTTCATTTTGTACCCACTATGTATGCTTATAACAAGGCTGAAGAGATGTATACTTATATAGGCCGAAGAGATGTATACTTTTACAGGCCAGAGAGATGTATGTTGGTAGTAGACTAAGTTGTTATTACTGCCTTATCTTTTATTATATAACTGAGATGTTTTTTATCTATCTAAATCCAACCAAGTCACCAAAGAACTCTAAGGAGATATAGGAGTTAAGATCAGTGGGTAGGATAGTGATGAATCCTATGTATCTTTTTATTACATTCAAGATTGTTTAGTTTTTATTTTAATGACTTAGTATAAGGTCTCTTTTTATTTTTAAGAAAACTAGAATGATATTGGTTATCATTGGATCTTCAAGGTATGACCATAGTATTATATATGCTCATAAAATAGATATGTTTATATCTTGTGCAAGGATAAAGTACACAGGTATTGAACCTTTCTATATCTAGGGTTAGTGGATGAAAGGAGACTATCTGATTGAATTGTTTTATTATTCTCTATAGACTCATAATCTATTTTGGAGATCCAACTTTGTTTATAGTATTTATGTTATGAATAATACTTACAAGAGTTTATTTACGTAAAATTAGAAACCCATGTTCTATGGTAAAAATATGAGAAACGTGAAGTTGAGTAAAGCCTAAGTGGTCTAGAGAAGACTAGAGGCTAATATACTCATGTAATATTATTATCATTGTATAATGAGAGTTTTTGATAAGATTTTGTATATTGGGTTAAGAGATGATAAATCCCTAAGATCAACCCAGATGGGTCTAGTAAACTCTCAATATAATTATGTCATTAATTGAACTTAGTATACTTATGGTTGACAGTGTATAGTCAAGAGCCCATAATTCAAGACAAGAATACCTTAGGAAAGGTTTAATATTTTTTTCAAGTTGGCACACGACATCAAGCAACAAAATGCTTAATTTAGAGTCGATGAGTAGAGTGACAAGAAGTCATAGACTCTGATGTCTACAAGAATGCAACGAAGGACTTTTCAAAAGATTAAGTCTTTTTAAACCTATTTATTGTATTTATATCCTAGAATCTAGGAATAAATTCTAAGTCAGATGAACTAGGATTTAAACTTAGACAAGATGATTCATGACTAGTGTCTTAGTCAAATAAATCAACTGTAGGATGAGATAGTCCTCAAGTCGAGTTAGAGGTGTGTGAACTCACGACTATGTTTATTGCAAACATCTATTTATATAGAAACTTTGGCCAAAGTGATGCATAAGTCTTTGCCTGCATTAGTCAATTCACAATGTCTAGATGGTGTAACCTGTCAGTAGGATCATACTTAGCTAGAAGATTGTCTAGAGTTGTATGGTCGATTGTGTTATGTAGGAAACAACACTAGGACTCAGATGGAAAAATCTATTGGTTCCTTATTTCTATACTCTTCATGAGGGTAGGGAAACTTCCAAGAAGGAAGGTGTGCAGGGGGCCTCCAGTCTGTAGTTGAAGGTGAAGCACTCGGATGATGCTCTCCTTCTATAGCAGAAGACTCGCCGAGATTTGAGTGACAGATGTCAAGACTCTAGATGCGGTATTCTTTATGTATTGATGTAAAATACTTATCATTGCCAAGTGTAAATCATGATGTTGATTATAAGGAATACTAAGAGGGGGGTGAATCAGTATTCCACAAAACCACTTCTTCAACACTTCATTAAACCAATTACCAAAAGTAATAACATGAAAGCAGAATAAACATGAGAACAACAACCATAAAGACATAGTACATAGACACCAAGATTTTTACGTGGAAAACCCAAAAAGGGAAAAACCACGGTGAGTGTTAGCTCACAATATATTATGATAAAAATACCAAATTACATGAAGGCTCACTGCCCAAGGATTCATTGTCCAAGAAGTGCTCACTGCAAAAAGGCTCACTGCTAGAAAGATAGAAGAGAAGATAGAAAAGGAATTGGCTCACTGCCAAGAAATGACTGCTATAAATGCATCTACAGAATGCTAAAGTGTAGTTCCATTTGTATCTTAGTATATAGACTCAAATATCTTCATAATGTTTGCCCTGATTTTCTACTCTGCTACATATACTCTATTTTCTGCCCTTATTAACCTTTTCTGCTCTACAAATTACTGAAAATCACTCACACATCAAATTCGCACTTCAAATTTGCACTACTTTCGTACCACATCACACTTTCAACACCAAAATCCATCCAATATATATATATATATATATATATATATATATATATATATCTGCAATAAGATTTAACTCAAAAGTAGGTCGACAAGCCAGACATGAAATGTGCATACAATTGTTGTACCTATTCGGCTTGATCTTGTGCATAAACATGAATGTGGACCCAAACATTCATAAAATAATATCCATATAGGTCAGCACCAATTATTCAACCACTTAGATTAACTTTTCAAACAATATATATTCTCTGCATATAGATCTAACATACATGTCAGCTTGTTCCTTAAGAACACACTTGACCCATTCAACTGTTACATCATAACTTCTACTGCGGACCATATGAGACTTTAAATATCATATCTAACATTCATCATTGACCTCTTAGCATACCTTCAGAACAACAAACCAAAATATGCCATAGTGGAGGAATGCGGACCCTTTTACTCTGGTATTGTGCATTGTTCTTGTCTTAACTCTGTTCATCTTGAATTAGATACTTCACCATATGACTTTCAGAGGAAGTCAAAACTTGAACACTGGAGAAAATGGTCACCAAGTAACTATGAATAACATACCTGAACCACGTATAATGATCTTCAACTGCGGAGGCATAATGACCTAGTCTCTCTCACTTACTCTGTATATTGCCCATACTTAGCCATTTTAGCCTCCTGGACCAAAATCCTTTGTCAGACCAAATTGATCTACCGGAGCAAAGTCTCTTTGCCTTTTTGGTGGAATCCCTTTGTCTTGTTTCCATCAATGACAACATTCAATCATTCATCAAAGCAGTGTCTCTTGCCAACAATCTCCCCTTTGGCATTGATGGCAACACTTAGTGAAAATGCTTGTCTACTCCCCCTTACTGTATGCACTCTATTTTTCCTCTCCTCATTAGGTGTTTGCCCATTTTTTCACTAGTTTTCTTCTCCCCCTTTGACATCAATGGCAAAGGTGTATGAGTCAAAATTCTGTTAAGACATCAAAACTACAAAAACTGTCATATTTTGCCCCATATGTATAGGTACAATCTTCAACTTAATTTGTTGGGGTTTGTAGGATGTCTATGAAAATGATCTTGATTTGAGCCAGCTCTCATTCCCAACTCTTCTTTTCATTGTCCAAAATTTGAATATGGACATTTATGAGGAATACTAATTTCTTTGTCTTTTGTATATCAGAGGATGTCAATTAGTGTACTTACTTGCATGGCTTCTGCTACAATATTTGACATTAAATCAAGTTTAGGACTTATTAGTCCTCTCAACTGACACATTTTGTTTTTCATTTGATCCCTCTTATTCACCAGACTACTAAACTCATTATGAATATTGATCACTTCTATCTCTTTGCTGCTTACTGACTCAACCGCCAGATCAAATGACTTGGAAATGTTTGTCAGCTGTAGTTTCAGATCCTTGATCTTTTCCTCTAACTCCTCTGTGGCTTCCGGACATGATAAACAAAATTTATACAGATCACAAGCTTCTTTAATGGTACTCGGTATACCTGTTATTCCATTATCTAATAGAGTTCTATCATTTACTAACATCATCTTCAACTCAGCTAATCTTTTCTCATCAAACTCTTTCCTCACTTTTGTTTCTGTAGATTTTTCAAAAGATCAAAATGCATACTTACAGAGTTTAAGAGTCCCTTGAGTTGATTTGTTGAAGACATTAAGGTATCCTTTTGATATGATGGCATCAACTTCTCCAAAATGTTGGATGCTTCACCAATTAACTCACTATCCTTGGTGTGTGACTTCAATATTTCTTCATGTGCCTTTGCTTGCACAATTTGATACCAATTTAAACTTCTACAAAGGGGACATTGAGTCCAAGTTTATTGGACCTTGCAAAAACTTTGGCTCATCCAACACTTGTTTTTTTGTTTCTAAAAATTCCTTGACAGACTCCATAGTGTCTCTTATTGTATTAGACACTTCTTCTTTATTTTTCTCTAGAGGATCCAGATCTATAGCCTCATTTCCATCAACATTATGCTCTAGTGTAGGGCTCTTCTCACCTTGTTCTTCTTTTTTATTGTCAGTTTTGTTATGCTCATTAGTTTGTTGATCCAGAGGAAGATTTGTCTCAATTTGATCCTTATCAGTTGTATTCAGTCCATCAGTAGTAGGGGCCTGACCTTCTTTTTCCTTTAACTCTTCATCATTTTTATCTAGCACTTCATCCATGTTCACCTCAGGAATAGATGTATCATTTCCAATATTTGTTCCTTCTCTATCATATATATTTGGAAAATGATATTCCTTCAACACTCTTAAAGTGATTTCCTTAGTCTCCTTCACTACTTTCTCAATGTCATACGCCATTAGAGTGTTCATTCTCCTCTTGGTTTAGAATTCTATATGAAGTGCTTTGGATGTTTTTGTCTTTTCTTCTGGGGTGATTTCAGGACATAGTTTTATTAATATGTGCTCTCTAAGCTCAATGTCCTTAGCCATCACAGCTTCTTTCCTTGTATACATTATACTTGTCAAGCTTTTTGGGAGTTTAGAAATTATTTCAATGAGAGATTTATTATATATATTCAAGTATTGGATGACAGCAGCCTCAATGACCTTTTTATTTGCATCGTTGAAGTCATCATACAGTTGGGCAATAGGTTTTAGATTGCCATCAACTGTGATAGCCTTCAATACTTCCTCCATACTCAAATTGGTCACCACTTGGATGTTTTAGATATAAATCTATGAATTTACTGTAGCCATGTTCTTCTAGGGCAACATGAATATAAGCCCTAACGTCTTCCTCATGCATGACACCAAATGCAATTTCTAAAAATGCAACATTTTGATCTACCTCTGTTGATTTGAACAGATGCTTCTTGAATTTTGGCTAGGCTCTTTTAGTTATATCAATCACTTGAGGTGTTGCCATTTTCGTAAATACTTAAGCAAATTCACAATGTAGTTTCAATTAGAAAATACCTCTTTTGCCGAATTAGGGTTTCCCTTGAATCACTTTGTGTCGCTTGAACTATAAAGATTGTTGAAATTGCTTGGAGATCACTTTCAATTTTCTTGGACACCTGATAATTTGAATGCAAAGTGAATTGTATGTTGAATGAGTTCCTTTTTAACCCTTGATATGAAAACCTAAGTCATCATAAATGCGGTCCTCAAAAAGTTGTCAAACCCTTTTCTGTTGAACACAGTCAGTCCAAATTTCCTTGAAGTATTCCCCATTTGATCCTTTTCTACCAAAATTTCTTTCATAAGATAGTCCATATAATTCTTCATATCATATCTTTGTGCCAGATTCTAGCACTTACCCTCTGGCTAGGGGATTAGGATTTTTAATACAGCTCCCCCTGAGCCAAAGCTCCCAACTTACTTCCTAGAGGAAGTATCTGCACCAGAAAATGGTACAAATCCATCTTTGATCTCATTCACATCCTTTTTAATCCAAACCTTGTCCATTTCCTTTTTGATTTTCACCGGATCAATCTTGTTCTTGCCTTTATCTTCTCTTTGATCTATTTTCACCTTCTTTGTGGGATAGTTTCTTTTCTCATTCTTGCTTCTACAGAATTTTGCAACATGTTTGAACTTGTTGCAATTGTAGCATACCACATTCCTCTATCCTTGATTCCTTCTATTGATTGAATTCATTCTTGATTTGCATTGGTTAGCCATATGTCCAAATCTATTGCATGCAAAACATTTTCTATTGAAGAATTAAGTATTCCTTGCATTGTTGAAACCATTCCTTGCCAGACTTATGCACTCATTTGATATATGACAAATTTTCTTGCAATTGAAACATTGACCAGAAAATGATGGAGCATTTTGATTCATTCTACTTCTACATTGAGTAGCCTTATGACCAAACTTATTGCAATTAAAACAATAGCCATTGAAAGATGGGTACCTTTGAGCATTTGGTTGCCTGACCAGAAGTTTTCTAGGTCTTCTTCTTTGATTCCAGAACTGGTTGCCTTTGTTTTTCTTCATCTCAAGGTTTTCTTGGCTTGAATTAGAACTTTTTCCTTTTTTGAATCCCAACCTTTCTTGTCATCTGAACTCTTTTGACTAGCAATCATTTCATCAAGCTTTGTAGAACTTATCTTGAACTTTTCTTCATAGCTCTTAGCTTTCTCCAAATCAAATTTCAGGCTTACAACTTTTTTTTCAAGTTTATCACATTCTTCTAATTTGATTTTTACCAACATTTTTAGATCTTCTGCTTTAGCTCTTTCTACAACTTCCACTTTCAAATCATCCAGGGTTTCATTTGCTGATATCAATTGTTCACTAAGCTCTTTGTATTTTATCTTTGAACTTCTTGACTTGTTCTTTTAGCTTTAGAATGCATTCATCAGCTTCTTGTATGTTATCCTTTAGATCTCTAATTTCTGCTTCAGATTTTTCAAGATCAATAAGAGTTGCTTCCAGTTCAACATTGTTTTCATATGAGAAATTTTCAAATCTTCTGGTTGCCATGAGTATACTATCCCAGATCTTCCTCAAGCTGTTAGGCTTCTTCCAAGGAACCTTGCTCTGATACCAATTCTTGATTATAAGGAATACTGAGAGGGGGGGTGAATCAGTATTCCACAAAACCAATTCTTCAACACTTCATTAAATCAATTACCAAAATTAATAACATGAAAGCAAAATAGACATGAGAAGTGTAACCATAAAGACATAACACATAGACATCGAGATTTTTACGTGGAAAACCCAAAAAGGGAAAAATCACGGTGAGTGTTAGATCACAATATATTATGATAACAATACCGAATCACATGAAGGCTCACTGCCTTAGGGCTCACTGCCTAAGGACTCACTGTCCAAGAAGTGCTCACTGCAAAAAGGCTCACTGCCAGAAAGATAGAAGAGAAGATAGAAAAATAATTGGCTCATTGCCAAAAAATGACTACTATAAATGCATCTAAAGAATGTTGAAGTGCAATTCCATTTGTAGCTTAGTATATAGACTCAGATGTCTTCATAATGTTTGTCTTGCTTTTCTGCTCTACTACATATACTCTGTTTTCTACCCTTATTAACCTTTTCGACTCTGTAAATTACTTAAAATCCCTCACATTGAATTCACACTACTTTCGTACCATGCCACACTTTCACACTGAAATCCATCCAATATATATATATATCCACAATAAGATTTAACTCAAAAGTAGGTCAGCAAGCTAGATATGAAATATGCATACAACTGTTGTACCTAGTTAGCTTGATCTTGTGCATAAACATGAATGCAGACCCAAAAAATCATACAATAATCTCCATATAGGTCAGCACCAATCATTCAACCACTTAGATTAACTATTCAAACAATATATCTTCTCCGCATATAGATCTAACATACCTGTCAGCTTGTTCCTTAAGAACACACTTGACCAATTCAACTGTTACATCATAACTTCTACTGCAAACCATATGAGACTTTAAAAACCATATCCAACATTCATCATTGACCTCTTAGCATACCTTCAAAACCGTAAACCAAAATATGCCATAGCGGAGGAATGCAGACCCTTTTGCTCTGGTATTGTGCACTATTCATGTCTTAACTCTGTTCATCCAGACTTAGATACTTCACCATATGACTTCCAGAGGAAGTCAGAACTTGAACACTAGAGAAAATGATCACCAAGTATAACATACCTAAACTGCATATAATGATCTTCAATTGCGGAGGCATACTGACCCAGTCTCTGTCACTTACTCTGTGCCATTTTAGCCTCCCATACCAGAATCCTTTGTCAAACCAATTTGATCTACCAGAGTAAAGTATCTTTGCCTTGTTAGTGGAATCCCTTTATCTTGTTTCCATCAATGACAACATTCAATCATTCATCAGAGCGGTGTCTCTTGCCAACACATGTATTGTAATTGTAAAGTGAAATATTTCTCACTAAGATTTATCTTCGAATATATTGATCTTCTAGTTTGAAGAATATTCAGAAATGATATGTAATTATTTCCTTGTATTTATGCAATTAAAAAAAATATAGCTCATGTTTACCATGTTTATTTACTTTCTTGTAAATTCTTGAGTTTATGCAAGTAATATGAGAAGGCATGTTACATATGGTATCAGAGCAAACTGGGTTCAACACATGGACCTAGGAGCTCACTACGAGAAAATTTGTCAACATTAAGTAGATAGCTAATGTTTGGAATTGGTTTTATGCTAGAATGGTTTGGAGAAGAACCAAGAAAACACTAGAAAGTTCATTCCCCAACATTTTCCTAAGTTAATAGTTAAGAAAGAACTTACTAAGGAAGTTGAATTCAAGGAGCATATTGATTATGCTAAGGGTGCATGGCTGGAGGATTTAGAGACTTTGGCTGACGCTCTTAAACATATACGACTAGAGAGGAAACAATTTATTAAACTGACCAAGAATCCTATTTTTTTCTACTTGTGTAGTTAAACCAAGTAAACCATCTACAAAATGTCACATACCATTTGGATGTGGTCGTGACACCCCTGCTATAGGAAAATAAATGTTGGAGGAGTACCTGCATGTACATACACCCTCTAAGTTTGTTTTTTATGGATTTCGATGGTGGAGAGGAACCCAAGGAATATCCTTTAACTAACAGTGACATGTAGTCTTGTCGAGTTAATTATCTAAATAATGATGTATTTATACCCAGAATAAACTATAATAAAGATGAGATTGTTTGCCATTTGAGTTTTTATGAATGGATTTTATTGTTGAAATTTGAATTTTGAATTAATAAGATGCATTACTCTGAATTCTAATTTATAAATTGATACAAATATCAGGTGTGATATAGAGTATCATCATGGTTCAAACTCGAACAACTCTTGAAGATAGTCAAGGAGAGTCGAATCCTTCTAAAAATCCTATGGCTAAGCTGGATCATATATTGACTATGTTGAATGAAACTAAGGATAAGCTTGGAAACTTGGAACAAGATGTTAGGGGTCAAGGTAAATCCAAAGCAGGACATGAGGATTCACATCAAGGAGATGATGACTATGTCCATGAATCTAGTATCCATAGTGAGGCAAGGGAAAATGTTGAAAAAACTAAGACTCAAGAAGAGAAGAGAAGTAGACTTGCCTCTAAACTATCTAGAGATATGAAGAAAGTCATACCACCCAAGTTTGATGGAACCAAAAGTGGTGATGTTGTGGAATCTTGGTTGACAAAGATGGAAAAGTATTTTGAGATTTGAAATTACTTTAAGATAACCAAGGTAGTATGGGGTGTCTTTCAATTGGCAAGAGAAGCATCCATGTGGTGGATCAATAAGAAGATGGACCTGGGGTTAAGTTCTTTGAGCTTAACTTGGGATCAATTTGTGGTCTTATTTTGCCAAAGTTGGTTACCGTAGCTTTTCTTTGATGAAAATCTTAGGTAGAGCAGTGTCCGTTTGAAGCCAAGATTGAACTTCCTAGTTTTTCGACTAAGGTGAATTTTTTGTAGCCCCCCTAGGTTCCTATGATGTTATCTTAGGAATAAATTGGCTATGGAGGCATAGAGCCAATGTTGACTATTTTGCAAAAATAGTGGAGTGTCTAGACTATGTAGGAAACAAATTCTTTTTTCAAGGCACTTAGAGAGAGGTTAATATCAGACCAATCTCTGCAATGCAACTGAAGAGGGCTAGGAGAAATGGTTGTCAACTTTTTGCAGTTAAAATGGAGCAAGTAGAAGAGGATCCTAGTAATCTTAGTGCATCTTTGGAGAACTATCCTTTTCTTAGAGATTTTTGGGATGTCTTCCTAGAGGAACTCCCTTGATTACCTCCGAAGAGAGATTTCAATTTCTCAATTGATATAATACTAGGATCTAAACCGATTTCAAAGGCCCCATATCGTATGACTACTATGGAGTTAATGGAATTGAAAGCTCAGCTTTAGGAGCTATTGGCTAAATGATTGATTAGACCCAGTGTTTCTCCTTGGGGAGCCCTAGTGATCTTTGTCAAAAAGAAGGATGGAACCTTGCATCTATGTATAGATTATCGTATGCTTAACAAAGCAACGATAAAGAATAAGTATCCTTTACCATGTATTGATGATCTTTTTTTATCAAATGCATGGTGCAACAATGTTTTCTAAGATTGATTTGTGATCTGGATACCATCAGCTAAGAATAAAAAGATAAGGCCATTCATAAGACAACTTTTAGAATCAGATATGGGCATTACAACTTCACGGTTTTACCTTTTGGACTTACGAATGCTCCTATTGCATTCATGAATTTGATGGGCAGTATTTTCTGAGATTGCTTGGATAAATTTGTTATAGTGTTTCTAGATGACATTCTTATTTATTGTAGGAATGAGGAAGAGCATTTGCAACATCTTCAGATAGTTTTACAGTGGCTGAGAGAACATAAATTGTTTGGAAAGATTTCTAAGTGTACTTTCTTTTAGAAAGAGATACAGTACTTAGGGCATATTATTTCAGCTCAAGGAATATTTATAGACCCTGCAAAGATAAAAGCTATACTTGAGTGGCCTACACCAAAGAATGTGCATGAAGTACGTAGCTTCATGGGGTTAGCAGAATATTACATGAAGTTTGTTTTGATCTTTTCTAAGAATTCAAACCCAATCACTTTGCTTCAGAGAAAAGGAAAGCGTTTTGAATGGATAGTTGAATGTCAGGAGGCATTTGACCAATTGAAAGAAAGATAAACAACTGCCCCAATATTGAAAGTTCAAGATTTGGAAAGTCAATTTGTTGTCATAACTAACACCTCATGAGAAGGTGTGGAAAAGTGCTTATGTAGGATGGACAAGTGGTAGCCTATGAATCTAGGAAGATGAGAGCATATGAGTAGAATTATGCTCCTCACGATTTAGAGTTAGCAACAGTTGTGCATGCTTTGCAAGTGTGGCGACACTACTTGTTAGGAAAGCCCTTTAGGTTGAAGTTAGATCATCATGATTTGAAGTACATATTTACCCAACCTAATCTAAATGCTCAACAAAGAAGATGGTTGGAATTGATATCTAATTATGATTTTGAGATTAATTATATTAAAGGCAAAGAGAATCGAGTAGCGGATGCCTTGAGTTGGCAGAGACATATCGCATCGATTGTCTCTATCCTCTCCAACTTCAAGGATTTAGTATTGTAGAATTCTATAGGTGATGAATTTTATGTACAAGTTAAGCAAGCTCTCTCTACAAATCCTCAAGATTCAAGGTATGATGGGTTCTATTTTGAACCAGATAGACTTTTAAGATACAAAGGAAGGATGTATGTTCCAGATTCGACAGAATTAAGAAACCTTGTGTGGAAAAAGTACATTCCACACCATATCCATGTCATCCAAGAGTAACTAAACTCCTAACAGATGTGAAACCTTTTTATTTTTGGAGAGGAATGAAGAATGATGCGGCAAGATTTACAGCCAGTTGCCTGGAATGTTTGAGAGTCAAGGCTGAGCATCATCGTCTAGCAGGGCTTCTGTATCCTCATGATATTCTAGAATTGAAATGGCAGGTCATTAGCATGGACTTTGTTCAAGGTCTTCCAATGTCTCGAAGTGTTTAGATTGCATGGAGTTCCTGAGAAGATTATCTCAGACAAAGATGCATGCATGACGTCAAGGTTTTGGCAAACTTTGTTTTCAGCGTTAGGAACTCAGCTCAATATAAGCTCGACTTATCACCTTGAGGTAGATGGTCAGACTGCAAGAGTAAATTAGATTCTTGAAGATTTATTGAGGATGTATTGCATGGATCAGCAATATAAGTGGGAAGAGTATCTACCGCTTGTGGAGTTTTCTTATAACAACTACAATTCTTCTATCAAGATATCTCCATTTGAAGCATTGTATGGAAGAAGATGACAAACTCCTATAAGCTGGGATAAGCTAGAAGATAGGATTAGCATTGGTCCTAAAATGTTGGCAGAAATGGAAGAACAGGTTAAGCTAATCAGAAAAGATTTGTGGAAACAAATGATAGACAAAATAGTTACACTATTGCCAAATGTATGGGTGCATGCACAAAGATGAGTCCACTTAAGGTGGAAGTTTCAGAGTTAGAAAAAATATGAAATCGGGTAACTAAAAATGGGATCCCATTATAGATCAGGATCTCGAGCCTAAAATCTAGGACAGGATCCCGTTTCTTAGCGGGATCTCGAACCTAGGACCAAAAAATGGGATCTCATTTTACAAGACGGGACCCCATTTCTAAACGGGATCCCATTTATTGAAAGTATTAATTAAAAAAAAAAATGCCTGCAACCCCATTTTTCCCAGCGATAGGCGACAAACAAAACGGGATCCCAAGTGCAAGCAGAGCATTTTCAGCCATCAAAAGCTTAGGTAAGTGGATTTTTCCACTTTTTTAATTTCTCAATCATCTCTGATCAATTCTTTTTATGCTTTTCTTTCTTTTTTAGTCTAAAATACAATCAAAATTTAAAACCTAGACTATTATTAGGGTTTGAATTTATGAGTTCAATAGCTATATTTAGACATTTTAGTTGTAAAATACAATTGAAATTTTGAAAGATTGCATCATATAAAAGGATAGATTTTGAACAAACTGTCAAAATTTTGTTTAAATTTGAAACTCGAATAGCTATATTTAGACATTTTAGCTATAAAATACAATTGAAATTTTGAAAATATTGTATCATATGAAAGGAGAGATTTTGAATGAACTGTCAAAATTTGATTTCAATTTGAGAGTTGAATAGCTGTATTTAGACATTTTAGCTGTAAAATACAATTGAAATTTTGAAATGACTGTATCATATGAAAGGAGAGATTTTGAACAAACTGTCAAAATTTATATAGCATTGGGATGATATATATATTTGGTTTTTATAAAATTTACTTATACTAATGTATGTCATTGTATTTTAAAGTCATTATTGAATAGATAACTTTCATGTAAAAAAATAATAGCAAACTATAATCAAACCTTTATCACTTCCTTCATAATCAAACCTTTATCAATCCATCTCCATGGTTTCCCAAATCTAAATCAGAAAATAAAGGCTCTTGGAATATTGTAGCAATAATGTCTAAGGCTGCAAATTAGGTATCTAATAGAAAATTCCATCTCATTTCAGCTTTAGGACCTCTTTCCCTTCATTTTTGATCATTTTTTGCTTCAAATGTGTACTTGTACAATAAGTACAACTTAAAATCATGATGTTTCCATGGATGGAACAACAACATATCTCCATTCCATCAACTAATATCTTTCTCTAGCTAGATCATCCCTACAATCACAAGTTAAACAAAGCATCAAATCTTCATTTTTTAAATCACAAATCATCAGAATATATTCATCTTCATACTCAGATTAGTCCTAGGCAACTAGTAGTCAATCCTATCTTCATTATCAAATTTGGTTGCCATAGGCAACTTCACCAAATTTAGGATTTCATCATGTGGCCATGCATAAGAGATCCACCTCAAGGTAGTTTTCCAAGTCTAGTTATAGTCTTGCAGATGTTCATTATGATTCTAGGGTGGTATGATAGTCCATTGGTTTCTATGACATCATGATAGCATAGATGCATCTGAACATTCACCCTTCATGGATATATTGATAGTAAAATAGAGTTTTAAATTGTTCTTAAGGTTTGGGACAATCATAGTGATCAATAGTCTATGTGATTTCTCATTCTTCATTCATGACTGCCTTCCACCTTATGATAGTATCCTAACCTTCTTACCTCATCAGCTATCTTAAGAGTGGAAGATTTAATCATTACCACATGGTTATGTCTCTTTGTTTATGAAGATAATGCAATTGAATCTCTAGAGGAGTCTTACATCTTAACAATAATTTCATTGTCCCTTTGTAACATCATGTGAATGTGACAGTCTTCACATGTTTCCTTGATGGACTTTTGATAAAAAGGGAAGATGACAATCTTATGATCAATGACTAATCCTAGAGAAGTAATGATGTAACAACCCAACTGAACTCCTCATGACAAGTTTGTTATTGGTTTAAGGCTATCTTAAAGGTCCATAACAATCTAGGAATTTAATAACAATTAACAATCCTTAATGGTCATGACAACATTATACAAGATACTAAAGTTCATGCTAAGATGATGATATCCTCTTTCCTATCAAATGGTAAGGATCAACACAATTGTTCCTATCATATCATGATTGAAATAGGACCGATCAAGCAACCTAGTATTGCACATGGTGCATAAATGATAATCTTCTTATGGTTTTCTTGGTATGTATAATGAAACCCACTTAGGGTTTGATGGATTTCCCTCTAGGCAATCAAATCCTTATCTCTCAGAACTCCATTTAGATTAGGATCATGACATTCAATTCTAAAACCACACTCTAAGAAATGGATGCTTACATGTAATGCCCCGCCATGCAACCCTAGAGATAAGTTCAACTAAAGCAATAAAAAGGCAATTTTTTTTAAAGGAAGAAACGATAACAAAACATAACATAGACTAATAGCATCAACTTAAACTATCATCTCTAGGGATTACATAGCTGCATTATTGCAATTTAACAACAATCAACAACATACATAGTTTAATCCAATAAACCAACTGAATCTAACTAGCATCTTTCATTATGACGTCCAAATACATCAAGAAGTTTGCATTAAGATTACAAGTACAAAATAGTATATCTTACAAGAGGAATTACATAGTTTCATTGTTACAAAAGATCTTTTTCTGAATACATCAAATTACATAATGAATTCCACTGATACATAAATCTAGGTGTAAAAAATACAAATAACTGTCTTCATATACAGGTGCAAACTAGAATCTACTATATGAGATACATCCATGAACCACGGCACCAAATAAACCAATGGAATAAAGCACAACCACCTGACCATGTGGAACCCTGAGGTCCACCCCCATGCTAGGAGATAACAATGAGGTCCCACAATGACAACAGTCAAGAAGACAATAGGCTAAAGAGTGCAAGGACTACACATGACTCCAATACAACACAGATCAATATGAAAATCACAAGTAATAAACAACACTTTCAGAGGCAACCACACTAGGGAATGCTAGGCTGCAGTAGGGGTGGGTGTCATCGCATGGTCCCAACATGGGTTACCCTGACAGTCTCTAGCTAGACGTCGGCCCCCATCCATGAGTTACCCTGACAGTCTCTCGCTAGGTGCCGACCCCCATCTATGGTTACCCTGACAGTCTCTCACTAGACGTCGGCCCCATACGGTGACACATGCGGAACCAACATTCCTTTCGTGAGGACAAGGAAGTTGATCTTGCCAACCAGGCCTTCTCATCCCATCCTTAGCCTAAACGGGCACTATAGGCATGGGTGAGGAATCCAATTATGTTAATTAGTGTGAAAACTACCCAACCCCTAGATTTATTATTAGGTTATCACTTGATTACCAAAACTCCCAATGGGTTACCCTGGCTAGCCACTTTGGGCACCGGCCCCACATTAGAAGCCACTCCACCTTCCCTGCATCTAGATTCTCACAACCCATAACATAAAACAAGCATGAACTATTACATTCTCAAAATATACATCATTTCACATTACACAAGCAAGGCATTCCCATCTTGCATGCTCATCATAATCATATGAATAAGTACACTGAGCAAGACATACTCCATCTTGCATATGTATCATACCAACATGAAACAGGAGACAATATTACAAGAGTGCATTCCATTCATCTCACATTCACACCCTCCTAGGCCTCTAGAAACAACTTCTACAACACTTGACAACATTAAAACATAATGGTCACACATCATATTCACTTTCCAAGGCACACCCTAAACCAAAATCAATAATTCAATAACAAAACCACAAATGTGACATATAATCTGATGCACTAATAATGGTATTAAAGAATGTAACATTATTCCAAGCATGATAAATCATCTAACAACATAAGATAACTCTATCCCAATAATGCAGAACAATAATAACTTGAAAGGGTTACCAATTATTATATAACAGAAAATTTAGTCAAACAAGATACTACCCATTATTAGACTAAACCTCTTTCTACACTAATGTGGATCTTATTAAAATTCTTGACAACTTTGTGATTTCTATTCAAAATAATTGTATAAGCAAAACATAAAGGATCATAAAGTAGATTAAAACTGATCATCCCTTTTAAATCTTTAGAAAGTATATGAGTTAAATGCTAAACATTTCATATCATTCCTCACCTCCACTTACTCACCCAATTTCATAACTAAGCACAATCTTTAATTTAAGTCATAAATAAGATTAGACTCCATTAAATGACCACAAAGTTCCTTAAGGTGAAGAGGAAGCAAGATATATATATATATATATATACTTGACAAGTCTTACTAAATCTAAACTAAATGTTATCTTCCACCAAAAAAATATCATAGATATCTAGACATATAACAATCATTAATTAAATTCATAGACTAACTCTATGCACACTACTTCAAATATTCTAATTCATACTAAAATTAAAGACTTAACTAAGGTCATCATACACACCTTATAACTAGATCTAAAATAACAATTCAATATTTATAATATGATAATTTACATCAATTTGACTAAGACAAACATATATTAAGAAGCCTTATTTATTATCTATATCCTACTCTCTTACAACAGATAAAACTACTAATATTCTTAAATATACAAGATAAAATAATAAATCAATAAATTATTTTAAAAGGATTTGACTTTTAATTTATAAAGTAATGCTTAAATATAACATATCCCTAAATAATAGGGATGAAATAAAATAATACTTAAATATAACACATCCCTCAATAATAGGGATTTGATTTCTCATAAATGAAAGAAAATAATACTTAAATATAACACATCTCTAAATAATAGGGATTTAATTTCTCATAAATAAAATAAAATAATATTTAAATATAACACATCCCTAAATAATAGAGATTTGATTTCTCTTTAAAAAAATACTTAAAAATAAAACACATCCATAAAATTATTCTTCCCTATTAAATAGGGAGTTGACATCACACCTTCAAAATAATAAATAAAACTCAAATTAAAACACTAATTTATTAAAGGACAAATTTAAAGATAATTAAACTTTATAACTAACATTATGCAACAATACTTAATATTTTGCTAATAAGGTTTAATCTAAACGTAAAATAAGTTATAACATTCTTATCTAACTACCACTTCAAAATAATACATTTTCCAAGATATTGATACACACAAAACATAAAATAAATGATAAATGTAATTTTCATTCTAGATGGGAATTCAACTTAGTATAGAATTATCATAATGATTATATTCAAGCTTTTAAATATTCCTTTAACCATTTATTATTCCTATAGAGAAGTTTCTATAACAAAGATTTTGTTACTAATATTGTAATAAAGCAACCACTTCACAAAAACAAAAGCTTACCAATGGAACCACTCTCAAATGCAATTAGAAACTTGCATTTTGTAACAAAAAATAATTATAAGAAATTTATAGATGGATTTACAAAGAGACATTTCAAGAATGAAAAGAAATGATTACAAGAGATTTATAGATGGATTTATAGAGAGACATTTCAGAATGAAAAGAAATGATTACAATAGATTTATAGATGGATTTGCAGGTTCCACGCCTAGGGAGTACAATCATACGCCAAGTAACAATAAAATCAATTGTATTTACATTAAATTCATTGTTTTATCTGTCAAAATGCCTTCAAATTAACTCCAAATGATTTTCAAAAGGCTGAGCTGTCCCTTTCTAGTTGCTGATTTTTTTATAACAGGGATTCAATGCATTTCCAGATAATCTAGAATGGCAAGAAAGAAAAAAAAAGAGTAATTTGGTGACATGACAAGATTGATTGTGAAGGCTTTTAGAATATATGGAGGATTTGATGAAAATTATTTAACAATTTCAGATGGAAAGGTGTTGTTAATGCTTACAGATTTCCTAATAGCTCAAAGAGATGTCTTTTGAAATACAGAGACTTAATAAAAAAACATTCTTTTAAATACGAACCCTCATGGATAATACAAATGTAGGAGACGGATCACATCTGTGGACAAAGCAGATCTATGCAACGTTGGAGAAATTGTCTTGAAAGATGAAGGTAGCAGAGTAATTTCTAGGTTCAAGACATTTACTAAAAGGTGAGAAACTATAAGAACAATTATTTCTCTTCCATCATTATCTACAGGGCAAGAGAGATTAAAGAGGGAAAGAGCCACAAATAAATTATTCACAGAGATCCAATCTATCTCTCCACAAAAATTATTTAAACAATTCTAATTATATCAATATTTTAAAACTCCCCTACAAAAATAAAATGACATACCCGGATCTTCACTTCAAGTTCCCTCTTTTCTTCTCTCTCAATTTCCAACCGGAGCCTTCTGTAAAATTTTCCCCAAATCTTCTTGTGTTTTTTTTCCTTCTACCAAGAGAATTCCCTACAAATATTTCCCCTCACAAAAATAGATAAACCAATTAATTCTCCACTTCCACACTTCTGTTACAGAAATCCACTTCCTGAAAATTTAAATGCATTAAATTTTCCACCACCTAAAAGATTCTTCCAATCATATAATTTATAACCACTCATATGACAACTCACTAATAATAAAATTAAACTTATAAATACAATATAAAATAGTATCTAACAAAGAGTATTTATTCATTTAATATTTTATTAAATATTTATAATTTATCTATTATTACTATTAAAATTATTAATTAAATTTCTATCAAATATTTAATATTCCATAAAATTAGTATTATTTATTTACAAAATAGATTAATAATCTCTATTAAACGAAACAATTAAACCAACAATAAGTAACTCAAAACTACATACCAAACATTTCTGATGACAACACTCTACAGAATAACAGAGACTCACAACCATGCTCCACACCGACCAAACTGATGGAACCCAAGACTGAGAACTCATCCTCATCGAGAATGATAACAACTAAGGAACCTCATGTTATCTCCATTCCATAACTTCCATTGGTATGAAGGCACGCTCATTCCTGCCAATTCAGGTGGAGTCAATTCCTGGTACCTGCAATCCTGCAGCAAACCGAAGTATCATATACAACCATATATATAATCAAACACACTATGACAAGGAATCACAGCATAGTAGGGTACTCAGCATGAGTAATACTACATTTCCCCTTCACAAGGCACATCATAAATATCCACAATAAATAAGTACATCATTAACTAATCAACTAAATAACACATCGTCAGATAGTCGCATGAACACAATAAAACTAATCTACATAATCAATTAACCCATAGCTAATCATGTCAAAAGCATAATGTACTAATCATAACAGTGTCATCATAATGATATCAATGAGTATCATCAACTACATCCTAACAGTAAACCTATCATCAACATGTCTAACATACCTTAAGTATTCTGAGTATTTTACCTTCTTCTTCATGCTCCTTAGCCCAACCACCTGCACATCCAAGACGATACTAGAGGGGCACTACATTACAAATGAGTTTTGATTCACTCAAATCTTCACATACTCAAACACACATCCAACTTATGAATTCATGATTGATCCAATGCTCAAACCAATGCAAACATGATTGTTGTATTTGTTGACCAAGCTTATTGATAGTCATAAAGTTAGAGAAATTCATCCAAAACCATTACAAACTATTTCTAGCTTTGCTATAGGAAATGTTGGATCTTCTAGAATGAGTACTTAACATCAAACCAATAGCCAACTCCATATAAAAATTAACAAAATTGAAACCTTGGACCTAACATATGATGACAAACCTTGACAACAAATTCATTATGGTAGTCCTAATAGCCCTACTACTATACTCTAACTCTTGTGACAATACAATGCTTCGCTAATGATATCTCTCTGAGTCCTTAAGAGGCATCTTTTGATATGACAGTCCTTCATATTGACATTTAACCTTGATACCAAACACCCTGTGATCAAACACAATAATGATAGTCGTAGCTAACAAAATCAATTATAGGATAGTCCTATTGAGAGCGTTGTGACAAGATGAATGAGAGGATAACTCATAAGCATAACATGACCTTGATAATATATGCATGTAAATCCTTTTTTACAAACCTCCAGATAGTCTTGAAACAAAGATACCCTTTTATGCCCATGATTGTCCTAGTATTTGATTGAACCTAACATGATTGTCTGTATAGTCTTATTGAACTTTCTTGTCTCCCTCAATACTTACTCATGATCCATGTACCCTTTGAATTTTATTTTAGCACCGGTAATATAATCCATTTCTTTGATGCTACAGACTTGGACAATGGTAACAATCTCCTCTATAATTATTAAGGAAAACAATATCATGACATCTATATCTTCAAGAAAATGACACCTTTAAACCACTTTTTCCCTCTACAATCCTTTCAAATCTTGGTGCCAAAGTTGCATTTGGGGTTTTTAGGACTTGTTTGAGGGTTTGTAAAAGTTTAAAGGTAGTTTAGGGAGATTGGAGACCTTTTGCAAGGATTTGTGAGATCAAACACCAAGTGTAACAAAATAATAACCTCTCCCAAAGCCTTTATAATACATTGTGACCACATTTTAGACTTTATACATGAAGGTATACAATGAAATAATCTTGAAGGTCATCAAATGGGAAAATGGAAACTAGGACCACATTAGGAGTTATTAACTATAAGACTAAACATATGGCATAGAATCCAAAACTCCTTTCAAAAGATGAATACTATGAATAACATAAAGGGATTAGCCCTAAATGGGCATGATCCTCACCAACATGTATGAAGGCTTGAGATATTAACTTTGTCCACCTAATAAGAAAATGACATTTGATTCAACTTCTAAGGCCAATATCTATCTCTCGTATAATAAATGTACGCCCTCAACTGGACTCAAACTATCAAGATATACACACCTAAAATCAATTGTCTAAAAGTCCAAAGGTCACTAAGCTTATTGTCAAGAGAAGATAAACAATTTTCAAGATGACCTTATCAACAAAGAGTATCGAGACACAATTAGGACTCACACCATGGGATGAAACAAACCAAACCACCAAGAATTTTCCTAAGATAAGAAACAAGTGAGACAATCTAAAATATAGAGTTGTTAGAAAGGGTAAGCTCCCATAACAAGCCAAATGGTTCATTGAGTTGCAACTAGAAGACAAGGCTCCACATAGGTATTGCTTAGACTGAATACAATCATGACTATTGCTTCATAAGGATAGGAAACTAATCCACAAGGATTCACCAATAGTGGTAGACATGGAAATTCCAAGGCCATTCTAATGGCAAGTGGTACATGTGGAAACACTATAGTGGTAAATACAATACACCAAAGCACTCCTATATGATCTTGTGATAACACAAAGACCAAACAACCATCTCCAACAAGTGTTACACATGCTCCAACAGTGGCATAGTGCACTCTATATAATATCAAACACTCTTGCAATAACCATACCTAATCCAAACAATCTGTAGCTTCTACCATGGTTTCCACATTGTCCAATACACTTCCAAGCCAAACTGCAAGGTCCAATTCACATAGATTCTTATTGCATCATTTTGAGTATCAAGTTCTTTAAACCTTAGATAGTGTAGTTGATGCAACATATAGGTAGATAACTTAGTGATACACCTTTCTCAAGGGTACATGCCTTGTATGTAAAACAAACAACTAAAAAAATTACATTTACTATTTAGTTCTATATCTTTCTTTGTATTTGCATTGTACATCTCACAAGCTACGACACATGCCTACAACTTCATCTAGATCCTCATCTAAATAGTTTTCCACCAAGAATCAAAATTTAGGTCTCGAATGAAATTCCCAACTTCAATTTGAAAATTACATAGTTCACTATAATAGCTCTTACATTTTGAAATTTGTATGCACATGTATCTATATGTTTAATTTAAATATTTCAAGTGTAATTTCTTGAAACATGTATAATTTATCTAGTTTATTTATAATTTATAATTTTTCAACATGTATATGTTTATTTATAATTTATATATATAGATTCTTGAAAATTAATTTTGTACTCAAGCTTGTATGTTTATATGTATATATGCAGGTTCATAGTTTTTATATTTATCATCATGGATGATATTCACTTTGATGCTGAGGACTTCCTCAATGCACAAGATGAACAGGTACCATCTCCACCCCCACCCCCACCTCCAGATGCGCCACCTCCACCCCCACCTCTAGATGCCCCACCTGGACCCCCACCTGGAACTGCCCAGGCTCGTTTGTGAGCCATAATTAATGAAAATGTGGATTCCATACAAGAAAAACTGAATTCCATTCACAGTGAACAATTCATGCCACCTCACGTGGTACATTTTGCAACTTTGATGCAAAGATTCTGTGAGTTCTATTGACTCATACTTCTATGGATTCTAGAAATGGAGAGAGGAGAGGCGCTAATTTTATGTTGATGGCCTCTCCTATAAGGATATTTTGGATCTTCAAATCACAAAAGGTCATTTAGTGCAATATTTTAGACACCCCATCACAAATGCACCTATTCCTGCAAATAAGAAAAGAATATCAATCAGGTGGTGTAGACATGAAGGAATGTCTACCAATTTTTGGGACAAATGGTGGATGGTGTTTGATTATCCACCTCTTGTTAATTGTGAGGTTCCTTTATATTTTTTGAGAAAATTATATGTAGAGTTTCTTATGAATCAGAAACCCAACTATTGTGATTTTAGATCATTCAAGGGTATTGGTGGCGGCATGCCACAATAGAGGTTGGGGGCACGGGTTGATCCCCAACGACCCGTGACTGTTCAAGCTCTTATTGACCCTCCTGTTGCTGCCATTCATGCACCCTTCCAGCATCATGCGGTGGTATCCGCACTAGGCACATTGAGTGCACTCTCAGGTAGCCTAGATGAGCAGACTTCTTTGATGGTAGATCGGGTTAGAGACCATGGAGGAGCTGCTGGTGGAAGTGGTCCTAGTACCACTCCACATGTGTCAATGCCTCATACATGTACGAGTTGCAATCAGTTGTGTTATGGACCTTATCAGGCAGCTGCACCCACTTCAACTACACATGCAGCATCTGATTATATGGGTGAATCATTTGTTGATTATCTATTTGTTGAGGATGGTCTCACTGATCATTCGACACAGGTATATATATAGGTTACACACATGTTGAATTTATAACAATTTTATGCACATGTTTTTAATGAACATATAGATCAATTAAATTGTAATATTTTAACAATCGAATTGTTTGGTATAGATGATGGCAACAAGGACCATTGATCGATTTAATTTTTCATCGACACTTGTTCATCTCGAGCACCCATTTGGGGTATTTGAATTATTTATATTTTAAATAATATTATTTACTTGATTTTAATTTGTAATTCAGTCTTGAACATGTATGTTAAATATTTATGCTGGTTCAAGGTTCGTTCACATTGAATCCTCCATCTGAGGGTGTCTCGAGCACTCCTCCATCATTGGGCATCTCACATGACCCTTTTGTATGTATATTGTTTTAAAAAACTATATATATACTTAGATTTTTCTATTTTGAATTCACTATATCTAAAAACGTGCACGTACTATTTAATATATATTAAAAATATATGTCTATGTAGGTTGACACAACAATGAGGATGGGCATTGCAGCACACTTGGATGATCCAAGTTTATATCAGGAGTTGACTGCATTTTAGGTTGTTGGAAAATGTATCTATGTCTACGTGCAATATGTAGGTCTTTTAAATAGATTAAAACAAAAATTGGGTATCTACACAAGTGAATATATATGTTTTAACCTAATTTGTGCACATGTGCTAGTTATAAATGACCTTGTAGGAGCTTGTAAGTGACACGTTTCATCGTGTTCATGCCATTCCACCTACAACACATGCAGAGTAGGAGGACAGAGGAGATGGGCAGCCTGATACGGTATAATTTAAAATTTAGATTATATTTAAAGTCAATTAAAATATGCGTTGTGAACATAAAGTAAATTTCAATAGAATATATATGTTGACATGTGTTAAAAACTCTTTTTCTTTTATAGCTTGAGACATATCATGTAGCTAAGCCTGTAGAGATAGGTCCTAGAATAGAGGATGCACAACCTCTTACGGTATAATAATTTAAATATGACAAATTATAAATTAAATTGAATTAAATCATTTTTAAAATTGTCTTACATCTAATTTCAACTTTCTTTCTCTTGTACATGTAGATTGATTTAGAGCATGTAGAGATAGGTCCAAGTGCACATGAGCATGCCTCTCAGCCTCACATGGTAATTTAATTTTATGATAAATTATAAATTAAATTGTCATTATTGTTAGCTACCGTTGCACCAAAAGATCAACCTATTAATGCCCGATACAACCACTTGACTTAACAAGCAGGGGAAGCGGTTAAGCCCTTGTCGCAAACCACCACAACGTAGCGCTGAACAAGGAGACCAAGGGCCACACCTTGTAACAATCCCCCCCCGCACAAGCGCGGGGTTTGAACCTGTGACCTTAGCTCTAATACCAATTGTTAGCTGTCATTGCACCAAAAGATCGACCTATTGATGCCCGATACAACCTGTGAGGCCGATTATTTTCCTTCCTTATTTTGATCGTTATGCATTTCAGTTGATGACATTATCAGACTTCTTCGAGACTATGTTTCATTATGTAGACTTGATTATATCTCCTAATTTGATAGGACATTGATTAGACATATGTGATTTGATTTGATCATGTTTGATGCTATTTTGTGATTCGACATATGAGATATATATTTGATGATGCTTATGATGAGATTCTAGTTATTTATGTGATGTTGACTATTTGGCTTGTAATTGAAAAGTGCAGTTTAATTTAGATTTATCTTATAGTTGATTATTGTTGTATTATATGGCGTGAATTTAATTCTAGTTGCTTCGGCTATGATTACCATGATATGATTGACACTTGATCGAGATGTGTAGGTTACATTCCCAAGCCATGGGAAATTGGAGGTAGAATTCACACTATGTTATCCCTTGTAAAACTGATCCATTCCCAAGAGGGATGAGGATCACATTTGAAATTGAATGTGATTTAAGTGCTTGATTTAATTTTTAATCTTTTGGGCTAGTACCCTTTGTTCAAATTAATTAATAATAACTGTTGTATAAATTTTATTTGACTTACACCACTTGGTATTTGTTTTATTTTTTGAGGCCATTTAAAGTGGATTTATGACCCCTTTATGAACCTTAGTGTCTCAAAAGTTACCCTAGGTGGTTACCCATGGGTCTAGGGTCAACTTGGACTATCTAACCCTTGGAATAACTCACTTTTGGTCACTCTAAACTATGGTTTAGTCAAAGTGACGAAATTTGAAATTAGGGAAGGTGGGAGATGAGTCATGCTCAAGGAAAGACTCATCTCCCTTCCCAAAGTTTGGGAATCCTTTCCCAAGGAAGACTTGGGAGGTCTCCAAGACTCCCAAGTGTGTGGGAGCTTCCTCCAAGACTCTCACACACGTGTGAGAGCATCTTGGAGGGAGATGGCTCCTTGAGAGAATAAGAGCATGCCATATGGCATCCCTTATCCTCTTGAAGGTTTGAGTGGGAATGCCACCTCACCACTTGTCCTCTCACACATGTGTGAGAGCACAAGTAGATAAGGTGCGGATTGAGATGGAATTGGAGGGTGACACTTGTCACCCTCACACTTCCTCTCCCTTGCAAGTGGCATTGGAGGAGGAAGGAGAAGGTGACAAGTGTCACCTTCTCATTCCTCAAGGCCAAAATTAATGGCCTATATTATCTCCTCTTGTTGAGGAGTGTGGGGTTCTTGCATTTTTGGGGGTTTCTTGTTATTTTGGAGGAATTTGGGAAAGTTAGAGGAATTATTGAAGATTGGAAGGTTTGGGAAAGCTTGGAGCTCATCACCAAACGTGCTTCCATTATAGGGCCTTGAAGGTAAGCCTCATGAACTTGGTTTCTTCACCCTTGCTTATTTATTATGATCTGTTTGTATTTTTGGTTGTTTGTTGTTTCTCTTTATTTTTGTTTGGATGGGAGTATGGTGGGAGCACCTCCATTGGAGGTAATGCTCAACTTGTTTGGGTAGGGGAAAGGAACCTCCTTGAGGTCACTCCCACATTGTGCATTTATGCCTTGAGGGCTTTTACTTGTTAAGGAGATTATTTGGATGGCAAGCGTGCCATGGAGATTATTTTGTGATTTTGTGGAGAGTGGTGGTTTTGGAGATTTTGGCTTGAGGCCATGAGATTGGTATTTTATCATTTGGGTGACCTTTGAAATAGAGGGGTCCATTCCCTACCCTCGTTAAACTCATTTTCATGAGTTGAGTTATGTGTTAAACCTTGGGGTTGTTTTGTGTTTATGGTTGACTTCTTGTTGTGGAGTGTTACACCTGTGTGAATCCCTACCTACCTAGCTCAGGGGTGACCCTCTTGCTGGTCTACGGTAGGGAGGAGGGCATTTTGATGTGGCTGGGTTGTTCTTCTTGTTGTGTTTTATTTGCAGGTGCATATATGGAGGAATGGAGCTTGTTGTGAAGTCCATTTTTGTGTAGTTTGTATCTTTTGTTATTGGTTGTTTGAGCCATGGCCATTGTGGCCCTATTGTATTTATTTTGCCAAGTTTATGCCCTTGAAGTTGGCTGTGAAAAATATAGCAATATAAACAATATGTTATCTTGTTGGAAAGTTGTTAGTCTCTAGGTGTGAGTTTATATTTTGTTTAATGCATTGAATCCAAGTATGATTATTTCTGTCATTATTATTTTTAAGGAATAAAATGCTCATTTGTTGTGAAATGAAGTTTATTGCTTACAAGGAAGAGAAATTTTGAGAATAGTTAGCTGTTCATTACTTTGAAGGTTATAATATCAGTTGCTGTTGTAAAGTTAAATAAGAATGCTTATTTTACCATATAGGTTGTTTCCAAAACAAAAGGAATATATTTCTGTTCATATTTGTTCAAAAGAAGAAAAAAAATTGAATAGTAAAAAAAATTATTTCAAAAAAAATATAGGGCTTTCTGTTTGATCATTACTAGCAGAATAAGACATACTAGTTTGCTTACTCATCATGGTTGTTTCCAAAAAAAAAAGAGAGATATGAAAAGGAGTATTCTGTGCATTTAGCTTTCATGAATGTATTCATTGTGGTTTATGTTAGGATTATGGTTCTATATCAAATCAGTAGTTGGAATATATGGTTTTTTTTTATACATTTCTAGTTATGATGCACATTTGCTTCACTGGTGCATTGAACACACAGTATAAAATATTTGATATACATATACACATTTCTGGATATAATAACTGATTGAATGGTTTACATATCTAATTTTTGTAACAAACTGAATAGACTAGCTATATATACATATATCACGGTATATGTATACCGGAGGATATACATATAAGTTAAAATGCAAAGTACCGTTTAAATTTTGAATGCATATATATATATATATATATATATATATATATATATTCACACATTATATATTCAAACCTTTCTGCAAACTAAAGAAAAAAAAATATACAGAGAACGAATGTTACTATGGGCGCTACCGTGGTTACGGTGGATTTGTTTAAAAAATATATATATACAAAAAGTAAAATTTGGGGGGGACTGTGGGCGGCAGCCCATAGCCCCCATCGTTTGCTTTGTGAGAGAGGGGTGTGGGGAGGAGGCGGTGCCTCCACCCACACCTGCGGGTGTGGGTGGAGGCACCGCCTCCTCCCCACACCCCAAAACCCTCACCACCACAGACTCCCTCAGCCTACGGCCCCATCTCCTCTGCGCCGTCGAGATCACCACACCCCCCAAACTTCACTCTGCAACCGCTGTGACTCCCGCGCTCCCTTTTGCCCAGCTCTGCAGCTCCCATTGGACCCTCAGCTGAACTCACCTCCGTGGCCCCCTCTACACCACTGTGCTTCCCCACCTCCATCGCTCCATTCTCCCTGCAGCGTCTGGCCTGCGAACGCCACTGTCATTCCTCCTCGCTAATTAGACTCTGCCCCTGCTCTCTGTGAGCTCCGCCGCCGCCGTCTCCCCCTCCACGTGCCCTTTGTGACCCTAAAGGAAGGCTTACACTCTACCATTGGTCATGGCCGCCCTCATGCTCAGTTGTAGACTAGAAAATGTGGCTTGTAATAGGGGTTTGGAATGACGGTTAGGGCAGCAGATTGGTGAGTTGAGAGTGGAAAGGGGGAGGTTAGGGTTAGGTTTGAGTGCCTCTTGTTGAGTTAGGATTAATTTTATTTGGAGAATTAGGGTTTCATTTGGGAGGCTAAGTTGATTGTAATTTAAATTTTGGAATTTTAGATATATATGAATTTATTTTACCACACTCTTATTCCTTCTTTTGGTATTGGCCTTTAAGCTTTTCCTCTTGTCTTGAAAGTATTTATTTAAATGTAGGACACTTCATAAAAATATTGAGATCACCAAGTTTTATGGCATCTTGGGAGGTTTATTTAATTGTTGATGAATTCCCTTAGGGGACTTGCATGTAAACCTTAAGATCTAAATACTTTAGAATTGTAAGCCCTTTGCCTAATTTAGATTTGTTAGTAGGTTGTTCGACACGAATTAATCTTGGGCTTTTCCTTATCAAGATGGGATTCATTTTGATATTTAAATCAGGATAACTAATTAGATTCATTTTCGATCCTTTCATCTTAATGAGTTTGAAAGGAGGACTTATTTTATAACGTTAGAAAATTAATGTGGATATTGGCTTTATTTTATCTAAAACCGTTATTGTGGTAGTTAAATCTTTTCGTAGGCCTTAAATCTTTTTGGGGTTAATTACCTTATGTTTACTTCTGGATTGGTTTACTTGAATATCGAACGGGTTGGATTGTTTTAATAGGGAAGTGTGTCCCCTTTTTGTTTTGATAATTTATTTAATCAGGGTAATTATTTTACTTTCCTTTTTATCTCAGTGCATTTTAGGCCGAGCGAGGGGAAGTCTTTATTTTGATTTTTATTTGTACTCAAGTTAATCACTATTTTTGTAGGGAAGGGTATTTTAACCTTTCCCCTCGACTAATTTTATTTTCGAGTTAGTTAATAAATATAATTTTAGAATTATATTTATTAACAGTTTTAAATTTTTAAATTATTTAGTGTCACCTATTTTATTGTCGAATTTTAATCTTTTTATGCAAGGTCGATTCATCTGACCTTGGCAAGACATTTATTCTATTATTTTGAATTATTTTAAATTTGTTCTTAAGGTTGAATGATTATTCTCAAATTTTATTTAAATATCTTATTGAGGTTTTATTTTTAAATTTATTTTGCATTTATCGAAAACGCGTTATGCTGTCAGATTTTTTGTTTCTAGATTTCTAGGGTTTAATTTCTATGTTAATTTATTAGCTTTTATTCCATCTTTCAACTTGAATCATGCGACCATCATACCATTATTTACTTAATCATTATTTTCATTTCCATTCTGGTTCTGAACTAGAGTTAGGTTACGATGCTAACGGAATCATCTTCACACCTAGGAAACTAGGGTTTCAGATTTAAAATCAGTCTAACCCTAACACGACACACTTCGTGTCGCTTACCCCCTAGATGGCTATCATCGTGCAGTTATGTTTGACATGTTTACACCTTATGCGTATTGCCACCGAGCATGCAGACGTGTGCAAGGGGGTTCCTAGGGATAGGTAGAAAAGTTTTTCGTGGTTCGTGTCATGACCACATGGAAAATGTGGGCATGACATGTGTGTTGTGTGTCGTGACCGTATGGGAAATGTGGGCATGACATTTGGTATCAGAGCCTAAGTTTAAACATTGGGCTTGTTTTGGGCACATTGTTATTTCTGCAACTTTGATTAATTTGTGGTTACCTCATTTTTGTAGGATGCCTCCCTGACGAGTTTGGCGAGCACAGTCCTGCCGCACTCCATCCCCCAAGGTTCATAGTGACTCTTCAGTTGAGGTACAGCCACAGCCAGACCCTCAGGTATCACAAGCACCACCAGCCCTACCAGGTATTGGGCCACAGATATTACAGGCTTTACAGGCAGTTTTAGATTAGCTTCCACCAGCTATAGTTGAGCCATGTGTCGAGCCCCACGAGGATCTGTGAGAGGAGCCATGCGTGGAGCCACGAGCTGAGTCCCGTGTTGAGCCACGTGTGGAGCCCCATGTCGAGCCAGGGGCTCCACATGTGGAGCCTTATGATGAGGTTCCAGAGACGACGACAGAGGAGGTTGGTTTGGCCAATAGGGCCCGTAGCAGGAGTCCTTCACACCATGCTAGGCATGATGAGGTAGTACAAGTAGAGCACATTGTTCACAGGCCTTATGACTATTACACAGATGAGCCTATCAGGAGGCATAGAGACAGAGGAGACCCCATTAGGGATTTATTGAGGTTGAACCCTCCTACATTCATTGGGACCACAGAGGGAGCTGAGGCAGAGGCCTGGCTCATCAGCTTAGATAGATGCTTCGCGTTGTGACCTTATGAGGACAACACGAAGGCTCGTGTAGTAGTACACCTATTGCGAGATGCAGCAGCTACCTGGTGGTGCACTAAGGAGTGCAAGCGTCACCTTTCATTAGACACTCTCACATGGGAGACCTTCATTGAGCACTTCAATGCGCAATACTTATCAGATCATTACAGGCAGCGTCGCATAGACGAGTTTCATGACCTCCAGCAGAGAGGACTCATAGTGGCACAGTATGAGGGTAGATTCACTGAGTTATCCTGATATGCGGAGTATCTCCATGACGTGAAACTCCTGGTTCATAAGTTTATCAGGGGATTGAACCACGGCATAGCAGGGCCTGTTCGCATGGCAGACCCCCAGACCTTGAGTGATGCTGCTGAGAAGGCATATATTGCTGAGGAGATTCAGGGATGAGGGTAGAGTTCACGCCCTCAGTTTTAGGATCATGGGCAGCAGCAACAGAGTTTTCGTAGACCATCACAGTCACCTCATAAGGGAGGATTTAGTTCCACACCCTTACCTCCTCAGCCCCCATAGCAACAGCAGCCAAAGCAGTAGCAGCAACATCAGCAGGGCCCACGCAGAGATCGGCAAGCAAAGATTGGTGACAGCAGACACATGTTGCAAGACTTGCACGGTCGCAGCAATCCTTTGGAGGATCACCAAGCTCCACGGGCTGACCTACGAGCAGCAATTGTCGAGCAGGACATAGATGGTACATATTCAGGCTCGAGGACCATGCTATGTTTGTGGTGGAGCAGGACATCTAGCCAGAGAGTGCTCATAGGGCTTTACAGTAGGGAGACAGCCTCGTGTTGAAGGATCTGAGCTGACAGTTGGAGATGTGGGTAGATCCCACCACATGCTTGTAGCGGTTGACAATCGTGAGGTTGACTTTCAGACCCCCATCTTTAAGGCTATAGGTAGAGGCAGACCAGCAATTGGCTTTGGAGCCAATTCGCATATTGGCTCATCAAACGCTGGGCCTTCGAGGTCGAGAGCTGGACTAGGTTAGGGTCCAGTGGGATCATTATGATGAGGTCACAGCGATGTGGGAGGATGCAGCTAGTTTGAGGGTACTCTATCGTCACCTTTTTGACGACTTCTGAGAGGAAGTTTAGTCTTAGGGGGGAGGATGTGAGGCCGATTATTTTCCTTCCTTATTTTGATCGTTATGTATTTCAGTTGATGACATTATCAGACTTCTTAGAGACTATGTTTCATTATGCAGACTTGATTATATATCCTGATTTGATAGGACATTGATTAGACATATGTGATTTGATTTGATCATATTTGATGCTATTTTGTGATTTGACATATGAGATATATATTTGATGATGCTTGTGATGAGATTCTAGTTATTTATGTGATGTTGACTATTTGGCTTGTAATTGAAAAGTGTAGTTTACTTCAGATTTATGTTCTAGTTGATTATTGTTGTATTCTATGGCGTGAATTTAATTCCAGTTGCTTTGGCTATGATTACCATGATATGATTGACACTTGATCGAGATGTGCAGGTTACATTCCCAAGCCACAGGAAATTGGTGGTAGAATTCACACTATGTTATCTCCTATAAAACTAATCCATTCCCAAGAGGGATCAGGATCACGTTTGAAATTGAATGTGATTTAAGTGCTTGATTTAATTTTTAATCTTTTGGCCTAGTACCCTTTGTTTAAATTAATTAATAATAAGTGTTGTATTAAATTTTATTTGACTTACACCACTTGGTATTTGTTTTATTTTTTGAGGCCATTTAAAGTAGATTTATGACCCCTTTATGAACCTTAGTGTCCCAAAAGTTGCCCTAGGTGGTTACCCATGGGTCTAGGGTCAACTTGGACTATCTAACCCTTAGATTAACTCACTTTTGGTCACTCTAAACTATGGTTTAGTCAAAGTGACGAAATTTGAAATTAGGGAAGGTGGGAAATGAGTCATGCTTAGGGAAAGACTCATCTCCCTTCCCAAAGTTTGGGAATCCTTTCCCAAGGAAGACTTGGGAGGTCTCCAAGACTCCCAAGTGTGTGGGAGCTTCCTCCAAGACTCTCACACATGTGTGAGAGCATCTTGGAGGGAGATGGCTCCTTGAGAGAATAAGAAGATGCCATATGGCATCCCTTATCCTCTTGAAGGTTTGAGTGGGAATGCCACCTCACCACTTGTCCTCTCACACATGTGAGAGCACAAGTAGATAAGGTGAGGATTGAGATGGAATTGGAGGGTGACACTTGTCACCCTCACACTTCCTCTCCTTTGCAAGTGGCATTGGAGGAGGAAGGAGAAGGTGACAAGTGTCACCTTCTCATTCCTCAAGGCCAAAATTGATGGCCTATATTATCTCCTCTTGTTGAGGAGTGTGGGGTTCTTGCATTTTTGGGGGTTTCTTGTTATTTTGGAGGAATTTGGGAAAGTTAGAGGAATTATTGAAGATTGGAAGGTTTGGGAAAGCTTGGAGCTCATCACCAAACATGCTTCCATTATAGGGCCTTGAAGGTAAGCCTCATGAACTTGGTTTCTTCACCCTTGCTTATTTATTGTGATGTGTTTGTGTTTTTCGTTGTTTGTTGTTTCTCTTTATTTTTGTTGGGATGGGAGTATGGTGAGAGCACCTCCATCGGAGGTAATGCTCAACTTGTTTGGGTAGGGAAAAGGAACCTCCTTGAGGTCACTCCCACATTGTGTATTTATGCCTTGAGGGCTTTTACTTGTTAAGGAGATTATTTGGATGGCAAGAGTGCCATGGAGATTATTTTGTGATTTTGTGGAGAGTGGTGGTTTTGGAGATTTTGGCTTGAGGCCATGAGATTGGTATTTTATCATTTGGGTGACCTTTGAAGTAGAGGGGTCCATTCCCTACCCTCATTAAACTCATTTTCATGAGTTGAGTTATGTGTTAAACCTTGGGGTTGTTTTGTGTTTATGGTTGAATTCTTGTTGTGGAATGTTACACCTGTGTGAATCCCTACCTCCCTAGCTCGGGGGTGACCCTCTTGTGGGTCTACGGCAGGGAGGAGGGCATTTCGATGTGGCTGGGTTGTTCTTCTTGTTGTGTTTTATTTGCAAGTGCATATATGGAGGAATGGAACTTGTTGTGAAGTCCATTTTTGTGTAGTTTGTACCTTTTGTTATTGGTTGTTTGAGCCATGGCCATTGTGGCCCTATTGTATTTATTTTGCCAAGTTTATGCCCTTGAAGTTGGCTGTGAAAAATATAGCAATATAAACAATATGTTATCTCATTGGAAAGTTGTTAGTCTCTAGGTGTGAGTTTATAGTTTGTTTAATGCATTGAATCCAAGTATGATTATTTCTGTCATTATTCTTTTCAAGGAATAAAATGCTCATTTGTTGTGAAATGAAGTTTATTGCTTACAAGGAAGAGAAATTGTGAGAATAGTTAGCTGTTCATTACTTTGAAGGTTATAATATCAGTTGTTGTTGTAAAGTTAAATAAGAATGCTTATTTTACCATATAGGTTGTTTCCAAAACAAAAGGAATATATTTCTGTTCATATTTGTTCAAAAGAAAAAAAAAAGTTGAATAGTAAAAAAAATTATTTCAAAAAAAATATAGAGCTTTCTGTTTGATCATTACTAGTAGAATAAGACATACTAGTTGGCTTACTCATCATGGTTGTTTCCAAAAAGAGAGAGAGAGAGAGATGAAAAGGGGTATTCTATGCATTTAGCTTTCATGAATGTATTCATTGTGGTTTATGTTAGGATTCTGGTTCTATATCAAATCAGTAGTTGGAATATATGTTTTTTTATATACATTTTTGTTTATGATGCACATTTGCTTCACTGGTGCATTGAACACACAGTATAAAATATTTGATATACATATACACATTTCTAGATATAATAACTGACTGAATGGTTTACATATCTAATTTTTGTAACAAACTAAATAGACTGGATATATATACATATATCACGGTATATGTATACCAGAGGATATACATATAAGTTAAAATGCAAAGTACTATTTAAATTCTGAATGCATATATATATATATATATATATTCACACATTATATATTCAAACCTTTTTGCAAACTGAAGGAAAAAAAATACAGAGAATGAATGTTACTGTGGGCGCTACCGTGGTTACGGTGGATTTGTTTTTTAAAAAAATATATAAAAAAAAGTAAAGTTTGGGGGGGCCTGTGGGCTCCCCATCGTTTGTTTTGTGAGAGAGAGGTGTGGGGAGGAGGCGGTGCCTCCACCCACACCCGCCCAAAACCCTCGCCACCGCAGACTCCCTCAGCCTACGGCTCCATCTCCTCCGCGCCGTCGAGCTCACCACACCCCCCAAATTTCACTCTGCAACTGCCGTGACTCCCGTGCTCCCTTCTGCCCAGCTCCGCAGCTCTAGTTGGACCCTCACCACCAAACTCACCTTCGTGGCCCCCTCTGCATCACCACACTTCCCCACCTCTGTTGCTCCATTCTCCCTGCAGCGTCTGGCCTGCGAATGCTGCTGCCATTCCTCCTCACCAGTTAGACTCCGCCCCTACTCTCTGCAAGCTCTGCTGTTGCCATGTCCCCCTCCACGTGCCCTTTGTGACCCTAAAGGAAGGATTACACTCTGCCATTGGTCATGGCCGCCCTCATGCTCAGCTATAGACTAGAAAATGTGGCTTGTAACAGGGGTTTGGAATGACAGTTAGGGCAGCAGATTGGTGAGTTGAGAGTGGAAAGGGGGAGGTTAGGGTTAGGTATGAATGCCTCTTGTTGAGTTAGGCTTAATGTTATTTGGAGCATTAGGGTTTCATTTGGGAGGCTGAGTTGATTGTAATTTAAATTTTGGAATTTTAGATATATATGAATTTATTTTACCACACTCTTATTCCTTCTTTTGGTATTGGCCTTTAAGCTTTTCCTCTTGTCTTGAAAGTATTTATTTAAATGTAGGACACTTCATAAAAATATTGAGATCACCAAGTTTTATGGCATCTTGGGAGTTTTATTTAATTGTTGATGAATTCCCTTAGGGGACTTGCATGTAAACCTTAAGATCTAAATACTTTAGAATTGTAAGCCCTTTGCCTACTTTAGATTTGTCAGTAGGTCGTTCGACACGAATTAATCTTGGGCTTTTCCTTATCAAGATGGGATTCATTTTGATATTTAAATCAGGATAACTAATTAGATTCGTTTCCAATCCTTTCGTCTTAATGAGTTTGAAAGGAGGACTTATTTTATAACGAGAAAATTAATGTGGATTTTGGCTTTATTTTATCTGAAACCATTATTGTGGTAGTTAAATCTTTTCGTATGCCTTAAATCTTTTTGGGGTTAATTACCTTATGTTTACTTCTGGATTGGTTTACTTGAATATCAAACAGGTTGGATTGTTTTAATAGGGAAGTGTGTCCCCTTTTTGTTTTGATAATTTATTTAATCAGGGTAATTATTTTACTTTCCTTTTTATCTCAGTGCATTTTAGGCCGAGCGAGGGGAAGTCTTTATTTTGATTTTTATTTGTACTCAAGTTAATCACTATTTTTGCGAGGAAGGGTATTTTAACCTTTCCCCTCGACTAATTTTATTTTCGAGTTAGTTAATAATATAATGTCGGAATTATATTTATTAACAGTCTTAAATTTTGAAATTATTTAGTGTCACCTATTTTATTGTCAGATTTTAATCTTTTTATGCAAGGTCGATTCATCTGACCTTGGCAAGACATTTATTCTATTATTTTGAATTATTTTAAATTTGTTCTTAAGGTTGAATGATTATTCTCAAATTTTATTTAAATATCTTATTGAGGTTTTATTTTTAAATTTATTTTGCATTTATCAAAAATGCATTATGCTATCGGATTTTTTGTTTCTAGATTTCTAGGGTTTAATTTCTATGTTAATTTATTAGCTTTTATTCCATCTTTCCACTTCAATCATGCGACCATCATACCGTTATTTACTTAATCATTATTTTCGTTTCCATTCTGGTTCTGAACTAGAGTTAGGTTACGATGCTGGCGGAATCATCTTCACACCTAGGAAACTAGGGTTTCAGATTTAAAATTAGTCTAACCCTAAATGTGACACACTTCGTGTCGCATACCCCCTAGATGGCTATCATCACGCAGTTAGGTTTGACATGTTTATGCCTTATGCGTATTGCCACCAAGCACGCAGATGCATGCGAGGGGGTTCCTAGGGATAGGTAGAAAAGTTTTTCGTGGTTCGTGTCATGACCACATAGAAAATGTGGACATGACACGTGTGTTGTATGTTGTGACCGCATGGAAAATGTGGGTATGACACAACCACTTGACTTAACAAGCACGGTAGGCGGTTAAGCCCTTGTCGCAAACCACCACAGCATAGCGCTGAACAAGGAGACCAAGGGCCACACCTTGCAACAATTAAATCATTTTTAATCATCTTACATCTGATTTCATCTAAATCTTTCTCTTCTACAAAGTGATTCAGGTCATCTGAGTAGTTCGCATGGTGTGAAGAGGTCTCTTGATTACAGAGACAATATGAGTTAGGTTATTTCATGGGCTATACTTGACTATTTCATGGACTACATATATACTGTTTCTTATGGACTTTATATATATTGTTTCATGAACTTTATATTTTGAACATGGGTTGTATTTTCATGGACTTTATATATTATTTCATCCAGACTTATTTTCATTTCAGTATTTAATGGTCTAGATACAAGACTTTATTTCATTTCAGTATTTTATGTCCATAAACATTTAAGTGAAATAGAAATGACACTAGATATCTTATTTAATATCATTTTTATATTTAAATATATATATAGAAATTGGGGTTCTAATAAAAAATAACAAAAACTAATTGGTTTTTATAGTGAGAACAATTTAACATCTTCTTATAATTATCTATATCTACTTAGCTTCCAATGCCCTTTATAAATGGAATTTTAGACAGTAAGATTTTCACAAAGTGGTTTCAAGTATTATATAGTAATATGTCTCATCAAGGTTATGGGAAATTTTTTACTTCATTTATTATTGTTGGCAATTCTTAGATATCATGCCTTTAGAAATTAAATAATGAACATTATCAAAATTTTGTATTAATAGAATGAGCTAACTAATGTATAGATAAAAAGAGAAGTTGGCTTTTATCTTAATATCATGTTGTTTGGTTATGGAAATGTACCACATTTTTGATATTAAATAAGTAATGGTCAATATGAAAGACTTCCACTATTTTAACTAGTAATGTGTTTTACTTGTAAAAGTTCTTTATAAAGGGAAAAGACAAAGGGAAAGTAAGTAGGACCAAGAGGATATGTTTTTTCGATTGAATCATTCAATATAATAACAATGGTAATAGGTGTCATATATGAACTAATGAAAGGAGTTACTTCACTTTCTTGATTCTTGTCATATATTTCTTAGAGGATTATGCCACATGTTTGAAGGAGTTCTACACATTTTACTAGAATGCAAGCTAGTCTTGGAATGTAATTTTAGAATGCTAGTGTGCGAGAAAAATTATTCACCAATGATCTAACAATGTTTGACAATTTATTAAGCACACAAAAGAATTTAAGATCAATATTATAACAATATCATATGAAACTATCCGAATGTGTAATTAAGGCAAAGAATGTTGATAAATAATAAGGATGTACATAGTAAAGTAAGAGAAACAAATAGTGACTAAATGCTCAATTTTGAGCTTATACAAAGTTACAAGTCTATTTGAATCTTTTCAAACATAAGGATAGTAGTTCATAAATCTCGAAAATATTGAAAATATGGTGAAATAACATGGTTTATGGACCTTAGTAAGTTGACAATTGCATGCATAGTGAATTTCAATCATCTGTGTGGGAGAAACCTATTATATAAAATAGTTTCTTGGTGGTCACATGGATGATCATTGGCATCCAAGATAACTATCCATATTCCAAACAAGGGTAGTTGTTAGGGCAACAATGACTATGCTAAGTACTAGTCCATCTTCATTATTGAGCACAGAATAAAGAAGAATTAAAGATAGAATGAAGATGATAGTGTGATGGTTGGATTGAGAGAGGACTCTAATACTAGTTTGAGGAGAATAAAGAGAGAGAGATATATATGGTTATTGAAGCATAAAAGTAACATAAATGTGTAGGATACTATGGATTAACAACTTGAAATTGGCCATTTTTGGCATTAAACCTCTATGCAATAGTAGTAAAATTGTTATGGAATAGTAGTTGTATACACTTCTTGGATTTTTTCACTTGATTGGCCTTTTCTCTAGAGGAATATTGGTGTTGTGTGATATGTGCTTTGTTTATATGTTTAATTTCCTTTATGTTATTCAAATAATCCATACTAGTATATGTTGATAGAATAATGGGGAAACGTATGATGAGTGTAGAATGAGTAGAGATAGCTTAGGATTCCATTGTTGTTACAACACTATGGTTATTAACCTAAAGGTTTATCAATCAAGTGATATAAATTGGGTTTGAATAACTTGAGATTGTCATTTTATAAGCTTATTGGTTTATGTGTAACACGAGATCAAATGAAAATAGGATTCTAGTACATTTTGAGCCTAAGGTTGAACCAAGGGAATGGCTAAGAAGAGTGAGATATGAAAGAATGGAAATATAAGAAGATGTAGAAGTAATATTTTAGGAATTATAAGCAAATGTGGCTAGGATAGCCATGGTTGATGGAAAGTTAGATAGGCTAGAAAGTATGACACTCGCCCTAATAGAAAGAATGGATGGAAATAGGGTGCACCAAGATGGAGGTAAACATGAGGTTGGTGTTTCACAAAAAGACACTCCAAAATCTAATAAGGTTTTCAACATGAGACCAAAACTGATATCTAATCATATGATGGAGAAATTAGTGTAGAGAAATTAGGCCAATGGTTGTCTTAGATGGAATTGTATTTCAGTTTGTACTAGGAAAATATATCCAAATGAGAAAAACTAGTGCTCACTTAGTATATTAATTCAATTGTTGACAATAGAATAATATATTTTACACTTGTTAGTTAATCACTAGTCTATGTGTAATCATTTATAAACACTAACTTAAGAAACCACTATGTTATATTTCATCCAAATCTTGTCTATGTTACTTTATATGTCATAATATGATGTCTTAAGGGGTCCTAATAGGACTTCTTAATGGGATCAAAGAATTCAAACTACATATCTCATGTTGGATCACAATTGATATAATTAAGTATTCTAGACAAGTTAGGGTGACTTGACATCATAACAAATGATATAATTAAGTAGTAGAAATTAGGATGACTTATCATTTAACAATCACAAAAGTTATACAAATATAATGTTAATGTTAATATAATTTATGTCGTAATATGATGTCTTAAGGGGTCCTAATAGGATGTCTTAAGGGGATCAGATAATTCAAACTACATGTCTCATATTTAATCGCAATTGATGTAATTTAGAATGATTCATCATAACAATCCGATGTCTTAATTTATGTCGTAATGGGATGTCTTAAGGGGTCCTAATACAATGTCTTAAGGGGATGTCTTAAGTTCTCAAGATTTGGTGAAGTTTCCCAAGGCAACCAAATTTAACAATAATACAATCAAATTTAAAGTAAATTCAAAGTAGAAAAACATGCGCATTTAACAAACAAAATATATAGAACAATAATTTTGATATATAAAAGTGTAGAGTATAATTGTGTACATACACATTTATACAAATCTGTGTACAAAATGTTTAATAATGTAATTGTGTATGTACATATATGCCAACTCAAAATAATGTTTACAAAATGTGGCTATGCCATCTCTAGAAAAATCTGAAACTTGTGGGGAATGTAGTAGGTCTTCACGCCACCTAATATAAAAATAACACAAGCAATATCAATATATCATCAAAACATGTATTTTAATTTATATAAAACTATCTATATACACAACTTGTGCCTATATTTACAATGCCTCACACATGTACATATAGGTTTAATCTGCATCCTCTCAGGTTTTTGTTTTAAAGTATGTGATGAATTTGTGATGATGGCCTAAGGATATAAAAAGATAATTTAAATCAATTTCAACTATAACGCACAAGAAATATCAAAACATGTATTTAATGTATTTAAAAGAACAATATAAAACTATTTAACTATATTTACCTATATTTACTTATTCCATTGTACCATCTCCATCCTCTCTTTTTTCCAACACATCAATGATTGTCTCATGCTCTTCCATAGAAATTGTCTCATGCAAGTTTTCCATGATACCTCTCCAATTTTATATTTGGTGCCAACACCAAATGGGAGTAGTGTATAATATTCTTGTGTTCATAATCTTTGAATGCAGGCAAACCATTCTTCCTTATTAGGTATTTTTGTAGCCAAGTGCATGCCAACAACCACCACTAAACCTATTGGATAATGATAGCCATCATAAAAAAAATCTCAAAATTTGCTTAAGGGGATCAAAGAAGTTCTCAAAATTTGCTTAAATGGATCAAAGACTTATTATCAAAATTTGCTTAAATGGATTAAAGACTTGTTATCAAAATTTGCTTAAGGGGATGTCTTAAGGGGATCGCTGAACCTGTTGGATAAGGAAAGCCATCATCATCTTCTCGAGGTGCTCTTAACTTATGTTTAGTCTCCACACAACGAGCCAACCAATATTATGTTTCCTCTTCATTTTTCTCAGGTGCAAGAACAACATACACATGTCCTACAAACAAATTTTGATTCAATAACTTGCACATGTCCATAAAATTTGACCAATCTACATACGTGCATTCATATGTACACATATAAATAAATAAAATCACTACAAAATAGTAATGAAGTGAAATAAAATAAAATAATTTAAATTAAATTACCTTCTTGTACAAGGTTTGAAACATAGTCATAATCGTCTGATATAAACTGTTGATCATTGTCTTCAATTGTTGTTTCATATTGATCGTGTGCTTGTGCAGGTGTCAACGGTCTTTGCTTCCACTCTTCAACCCATTTTGTATTCTCACATACTTCCCAATATCTTAAAATACAAAATTGACAAAAACATGCAAGCTCCCTTGTCCAGATAGTCCATGTACTTGCATTTGAACTCCTAAATGAATGCCATTTAGTAGATCCATTGATTGTCTCACAATCAAGTCTAGGTACAAACTGTAGAGTACTCGTTTGATCCAGGTGTACATAATTTTGTATTGCACCAATCCATAATCCCATGTGCATCTTTAAATTTTACTGCATCCTCAAATTTCAATTGTTGTCTAGCAAGAATTATTTTAACACATGCACCAACTCCATCATGTTCTCCTTTACCATGCCTAGCTTCAAAACAATTCCACATATGTTGGACATTATGTTCCTTGTGAACCCTACTTAACCAACAAAACATTCGAGCATTCTTGAACTGCCCCGTACAATTATCTGACCATATGAGATGTTCTGTCATCTGGATTCCTCTTTCTCTTAAATTTGTATAAAATATATTGAAACAATATTGAAAAAACTCTGATGAGTGTAACCGGTTGTCACTCAAATAGAAATGATACCCCCTCAAAACTTTTCTATCATCCTCTATGCTATCATCTGCATGTCTATAAACAATATGAACAAACACCTGCACTAAATTGTAATAATGTGATTGGATTTCCTCTTACGAAGCTAGAGTATAGTTTTCCGCAAAATCAACCACTGATAGTATAGTACCAACTGGAAATGTGCTTCTACATGCACGAAACTATCCATCAAGCCATCGATCTTGTTGAGAGGGCTTGACATAGTTTGGTACAATCTTACTCTTAAATTCTGATATGAATGCATGTACACTAACCTTTTATGTAATTAAATCATAATGCTTTCCAATTTTTCTATATTTTAAAGAATATTCAACATTCTTAAATCTTTTAACATCCACTAATTGTTGTCCAAAATTATTTTCAACACTTTCATGCATACAAACTCTTAAGAAAGAAAGATTGCCACAACTAGTGCATTGTCCAGAAATACATGAACTTAAATAAAATAATTTCCCATTAGATCTTTCACAAAACAAACTTGATATAAACTCTTTTATTGCTTCAGGTGGCATATTAATATCACATTTCTGTATAATCATATTAGTATGTAAATTACAAGGTATATATCGAAACACATCATAATAATAACAAAATTGAACATGTGTTTTACAACAACAAGATATTCGTTGCTTATTACTCTTTACATACCATGGTTTGCATTTATCAAAAGATCTTTGACTTATTCTAATATTACTAGGTAACACTAATTCACCACAAAAAATTTATAAAAATTAGTTTCCATTGTATCTAATAGGTGTTTTGGATGAGGATCGTGAACTTTGGACCCCACTCTTAATTTTAAAACATCTCTAGCATTAGATGATACCCTAGTATTATCATGCCACTATTTTTCGATCAAAGATTTAATTTCAACATTCAGTTTCATGTCAGATCTCGGGAGTCAACCACTAAAACTCTAACATTGGTTGATTGGATCATTTTCTATACTTTCTCTTCTTTTTTCCACTCTTACCAATGTTTTAGGATGTATTTTTAGAATTCCACTATTATTGCTTACCATTCTTCTATTCAAAGTTGTTTTATTAACTATAGCAGTTGTTATAGCTCGTCCTGCTACATTCTTATCTTTAGATCGACTATTCTTTCCAATAGACTCAATGTCATTAGCAATAGTAGACATAGCAGGTTTTAGTGATTGATCTTTTCTTCTTGGTTTAACAAAAACACCTAGCATTTTCATTACTTTTCTCATTTTCCACATTCTCATTAATTGCATCACTAGTTGACATTGAAATGATAGTTTTTTACGATAAAAAAATTCTTTGTATAATCTATTGGCATATGTTCTTGTTTGTCTCCAAGAAATCTTACCAGGAAGATTATCCAAAACATCTCTTTCAAATTTTTTTTTTAAAATCTCATTTTCAACATCAAATCCTGGATTTTCATTTTCATTTTCAACTTCAAAACAATTTTCATTTTCAACAACAAAACAGTTTTCATTTTCATTTTCATCAAAAGAATTTTCATTTTCATTTTCAACAACAAAATATTTTTTATTTTCATTTTCAACAAAAGGATTTTCATTTTCATTTTCATTTTCAACAACAAAACGGTTTTTATTTTCATTTTCAACAACATTTTGTCTCAAATCTTAATATCTACGAATATTATTGATCTCAACATTGTTATATCCAGCTTCTTTTAAATCTCCTATCAACACTGTTTCCATTTCATTCAAAGGTGGATTTGAAGACGTACCTATATTTGTGCCTATTGAAACATTCTCCATAGCATTGAAAGGGGGATTTGAAGACATACTAGAAGTAGTTTGTATAATCGTATTAGTTTCCACATTCACCTCTTGCAAATTTGCATCATCTACATCCATGGTCTCCTCAATGTTTTTATCTTCAATAGTTGTAGAATTGGATGCTTCAGCATTATTCATTGATCGAATCTTTATTCTTCTATCTCTTTGTCTTTTTGTCTCCTCTCTCTTTGCTTCAATTTCTTCAGGTGTCAATAGCTTCCTATCTTTCCTATTATTACAAGTTTGTGATCACATGATTAAAAAATTATGAAGTATGTACAAATGAATGTCAAAAATTTGAAAGCCTTCCTTCTTTGTTCAGGTCCTTCAAACAAGTAGCAATTCAACAAAATTTCACTCAAGTAGTGTCTCAATGATGGCTCCTTTCAAAATTTAAATAAAATCCCAAGTTGATGGATCCGCAGAAAACAAAAGATGGTAGAGAATGTTGCAAATGTCATTGTCGGCTGTACAAAACAAGTTGTAGGGCTGACAGTGATAGTCTTATTAAAAAATGGTCAAATAGTAAATGGGATCCCGTTTCTATTCTACAAGATGGGATCTCATTTACTAAACGGGATCTCGTTTTGTTTTGTACCGATAGAGTAAGAAACGGGATCCCGTTATTTAAAATTTGAATTTTAGGCTTAGGTTTTGCTTTGTAACCTAGTTCAGGAAAAGCTTTGAGGACCCAAACCTAACCTTTGGACCTAGTTTGACTTGCAACTTGAAGATCCTATCAATGTCACAACAAAATAGTGACTTTAGGCATATGTCTGATGACCTTTTTGCAGAATTTTCTAACGAAATTAAAACCCATTATAGATGAGACAGTGTAGATTCCAAATATGTAATTTTTTTTATAGTTGGATTATTTTTTCTATTTTTCAATTAATTTCTGATGAAACAGGTCCATAAACTTGAATTATCAGGGTTTTTTAGTATTTTAATAACTTTTTATTAACATATTTTTTTATAAAAAATGTACGAAAATGTACTTTAGACAATTCTTTTCAATTTAAAAAAATTTAAAAAATGTTAAGTTTAGGTCATCTTATGCGTGATGTACACGACGATTTTTTAAAACACTAAATTTGGCCAATAAAAATTTAACAAAAAAAATATTCAATAAAAAATTACAAAAAATATGGAAAATGTGCTTCAGTGAGTTACAAATCTTTTCTCAAAAGGATTTAGAGAAATATGATTATTTAGCTCAAAATATGGATGACGTACACGTGCATGGTATAGTAAAAAAAAGTGACTTTTAAACAGTGGTTTTTAATAACACCTATTGAAAATTAATTTCTATCATCTGGATATTAAAAAAATTACATATTTAGAAACTAGACTCCGAGTACTACATTTCATATTTACTGACTTTTTTCAAGATTCCACCTTTAAGTGCTTCAATTTTTTAGGTCAAATGTGACAAATTCTAAAAATCAGGGAAAACACTTCCACTTTTTGGCAAAAAAGTGGACTCAACTTCTTGCACACACCCGTACACCAAGATAGTTCTTAGTTGGAGAAAAGGTTCTTTTGAGGGTCAAACCTCAGAAAAGTTCCATAAAGTTTGGGAAGTCTTCCAAACTAGATCCTAGATATGTAGGACCCTTTGAAGTTCTTGAAGTGATCAATATGGTTGCCTACAGGATCGCTCTACCACCAGATCTTGCCAGGATGCATAATATTTTTCATGTTTCATTTTTGAAAAAAATATATATCAGGTGATAATCATATTCTTGATTGGAATTCTTTACAGGTATAGGACCCAGGAGTGGTCATGATCAAGCCTCTCAAAGTGCTCGAAGTTCGCAAGCTTTGCTTGCGTAATAGAGAGGTTACTTAGTGCAAGGTCCAATGGGACCAATATACAAAAGATATAATGCTACATGGGAGGATTATCATGAATTTCATAAGAGATTCCCTCATTTTTTATGCTTTTCAAAGTTGAACAAAAATATTTTTTATGTTATTATGACTGGATACATTGGATCATCGAGGACGATGAATCTTATAGGGGGAGATATGTCACATCCCTAATTTTGATTATGATTTACTTTTCACTTTTATGCAATTAGTAGATAATATTGCAAGGATTAATGTTTTGATGTTTAGTGAAAATGTTAAGATAAATCTATGATTTCATAAGTTTATGATTAAATGCATAGAATTTAGACATGTGATTCTATGTTATTGTCATTATTCATGATGTATATGGATTAACTAATGATACATATTTAATCCCAATTTGGTGATTATGAGTTGTAACTAGGAAACAAATTTCTACCCTCTGAGAAAGAGAGGGAGAGCATCATCAGAGAGAAGTGAATAGACATTTGGAAGGGACAAGTTGTTGCCATCTAAGTTTTGTGCTTTCAATGTCTAGTGAACCTTGACGTAAGCGGTAAGTTGTGTTAGAACTATTTGATCAAAGTTTTGAGTCTTGACTCGACAACCGTCAATTTGACGTCAAAAATCATTAAAGCATAGGTTTTTTCAAAAACTAAGTAAGGATAAATGACTCTCAATGAGATAAGGTCGATAGTCGTTATTTTCCTCATGCACTATGATTATAGTTATGTTATTATAACTATTCTATTAGAGGTTATTTTATATAGTATTTTTATTGTTGGTGATTTTTGATAAGTGGTCTACTAAGTTAACTTATCCTTTCTTTGGTATTTTTTGCGAGATAGAGAAGGGGAGAAACCTTGACCCCATTCTCGTATCCTTATGGATGTTTGTGACAACATAAGTTTTGGGTGTTTTTCTACACCTGTGGTTATGTTCAAATATATATTCATAATTTAATATGATTTAAGAAGCTAAACCTTTGAGGTGGTCGATGGACTTCTTATAACATGGCTAAGATTCCATGATAATGTAAGCAGTTTTGTGAGTGGCCTCAACTCCTTTACTCCCTAAACAATTAAGAGAGCAAGGAGGAGCTCTTAAACCGATGTGAAGAGTGGTCTTTAATGACCATCACTTCCTCTTCTTTGCATGCATACGAAGAGTCTTTATAGGCTAAGTATGAGGAGATAGGAACACGGTCATGGTGTGGTCATTTAAACACCATGGGACTATTATCATAGAAGGACACAGACAAAGCAAAGAGGGAGATAATTCTAGGAGAACAAGAAGTTCTTGAACAACGAGAGAGAGGGAATTGAGCACGGAAGAAAAGAGTCTATGGTTGATATCAAATAGGTTCCTCTCTTGTAATGCTAATTTTATGAATAGTTTTGATTTGTATATGTTATAATCAATGCTTAGTTGATGTCACAGTCAATGTTTTGCATGTGAGTCGATGTCTTGTATCAATTTAGAGGTGTTTCTCTACTTTGCTATAGTCAATACTTAGTGTATGTTTTGATCGATACTCTATATCTTATAAGGCTGAGAATATAAGGTCAATACTCTTTAAATATAAGGCCAAACATATTGTATTCTATGGCCAACGCCGGTAAATCTCTCCTGTGTCTAATGATTGTTAGTCTTTGTTTATAGTCGATATATATAAGGCCATTATATTACCATGTTACTATGTAAGATCAAGGAAAATATTTTATCTTAACTCAGTGCAAATTCAATGTCGATACTTTGCCTTATCTCTATGTAAATACAAGGCTGATACCTTGCCTTATCACTATGTAAATATAAGGTCGATACCTTGCCTTATCTCCAGTAAATATAAGGTCGATACTTTGCCTTATCTTTGTGTAAATATAAGGCCGATACTTTGCCTTATCTCTGTGTAAACTTAAGGCCGATATCATACCTTATATTTGTGCAAACACAAGGCTGATAGCCTATTAAGCCAATGTAAACTTATGGCTGATTAGCTATGTTTGTTAGTATTGAGATAGACAAACAGCTAGCTAAGCTTTCTATTTAGTATAACGAGTGTAAGTTATCTCTATTATCCTATTGAAGATTAACCACGATAGGGAACTCAAAGACTTCTTTTTCTACCCACTATATATGCTAGCGTTAATGAATGGAGGGACTTTATTCATGACAATTCCTTGAATTTAGTTATCCCTGCTACTAGTTCCACCCAAGAGAGACTTCTTATATATGGTCATGTTCCTATTACAGCTAGTCGTCATACTGATATATTTGCACCACTTCATCACAGTTGTCAGGAGATTGTTACTATGAGAGCTAGGATCAACTTACTTGAGGGTGATAATGTAGTTCTCTAAGAGATGGCTCAGTTGGTGATTCACAAGCCTGGTTCGAGGACTAGTGGTGCTAGTCCTTCTCACTCATGAGCTCCTAGCAAGATTCCCTATTCTCACAGAACTCATGGTGGTTTGGGCTCTCATAGGAGGCCTAGGAATAGGAGCCCTGATGGCTACATTGGTCAGAATCATCCTTAACATTCTATAGTTTTCATTTCTTTCTATTTTGCCCCCTTGCATGAGGATATATGTCTATCATAAGAGCATTTTGTTTTCAAGCTCTTGGATCTCTCTTTGTATTATGACTTGTACTCAAACTTTTGATTTAATGCAATGAAATTGTCCTTTTGATCTTTAACTATCGTCTTTACCTATGTCTTGTGCACATGGATAGATTAGAACCTTTTATGTTTTGATCTCTAAGACTCTAAAACGAATGTGAAAATGATTATGTGATATTTTTGGTCATTTTTAGAATATATATGAGTGTATGTAATGTATGAAATGTAGGGGCACAAGAAGGAATGCAACACATCTTAATCCTATGGAATGTCATGAGTTATGACATTAACTTATTGCTTCCAATTTTTTTGAATTTCTGATATGATGAATGCATGATGGAACAAACAATGTGACAACTCTTTAGTAAGATTTTTGACTCAGGGGATTGCAAATTATCTTAGTATAGGAGACTTATTTAGCTTTCTGAGATAGGATTTATAACTCAAGTGGGAGTAGGGGGAGATGGAATGCTTTTGAATTTTAGGCTTTGCTAAAGGTTGAACATTGATTCTTATCTAGACAAAACATTTTGACAAGCTTTCAACTTAGACAAGCAACAAATTTTATTAGCACTCTCTAGACTTAGATCAAAGATGGCCAACAAGATAGACCAGTAAAGGAAGAGGCTTTCAAAATAGAAGATGACCCTAAGGATAGCTAGACTCTTAGTATTGCTCAGTTGGTGTGTGTGTGTGCTTTGTACCTTGCTTTCCCTGATAGATTGTCACTCTCATAGCTTCGAGGTTAGATTTATCTCCATTCGAGAGTACAGACAGTCAACAATCTTCTCTCTTTCACTCTTTTTGTATCTCTTTTTTTTGTATTTCATTTTTTTCTTTTTTTTTGTATTTTGTAGTATCTCACTTGAATTGAGCTCATTTTTTTATATTTTTGATGCTTTTTTATGGGATGCTTTAAAACTTTATGGATTCTTTGGATACTTAGATGATTTGCTTCTTCTAATGATTGTTCATATATATTTTTCTTTTTTTAATCACTCATTTTTTATTCACTTGTATTTTAGATTGCTTCCTGCAGAGTTATGATCCCCCTAGCGTTTTTGGAAAGGAAAGATAAGGGGCTAAGTGCCACCAAGAGTTTTCACCATCCAGTCAGGTTTCCATTCTACTAAGGGGGAATGGGGAAGGTCTACTTGCAAGCTTCTATTGAGTGTTGTAGGTTTGAATACTGACTTTTCTTAGACTTAACATCATGGATCATTAAGATCAGGATCAGTGTAGAGCTAAGATCCAGGCTTTGATTAGAATCATTAGGATATATGAAATATGGGAATGATAAATGGTAATTGTGAATATAAGGGATCTCAAAAGCTAAGAGAATTGATCTACACCTAAGTAATCTTAGACTCCTTACTGAAACGAAAATCAAACAAGAGCATGTCACTCATAAAGATGCATGGCAAAATATACTAATGAAGAAATTGTAGAATTTTGATTTTTTATGATTTTTTGGAATATTTGAATTTTTTTGTGTTTTTATGTTATGATTTTTTTTGTATTTTTAGATAGTATTTCTTGAGGTGAAAGGCATTAAACATCTCACCAAATTCTTCACCTTCCATTGCGAACAAAAGATACGCGACATTTCCGACATCTTCCTTGATCATATAAGGACCTTTCCAATCTTCATGAAACTTCTCTTTTTACTGTGTTTCTTATTTTTAGTGCTCCGCTTTCAAAGGACAAGCTCACCTATTCTATAGGGTCCTAAAGGTTAACTTTGTATTGTTTGACTTGATTGAGGGACTACTGTTAATGTTATACACAATAGGTCATGAAAGGCTTGTTAATGAGAGGGAGTCCAATACAAGACTCCATCACAACTCAAGAGTTCATTGAGTAAGTCGAATTCATCTTACATGTAGATTTTCACCTTAGGGTGTTCTTGAATACTTTGCAAGAATTGAAACAATTTGAGGGGTGTTTGTGGCTCCCTTTGCCCATATGGGGGATAGAAGATTATACTCTTTTTTTCATTCGGTTCTAGTAGTATATCCTTTGAATAGCTTATGTATTTTTCTGGCAATTCAAAAATGATGGGATCTTCTATTCCTATGGTCACTTGCATCTTAAGTTCTTTTCAAAATTCTCTCTCTCACCTCATCTTCGTCTGGGAGTCTTTCAACCATTTCTATTTGCACTAAGCATGCTTCTCATTCACCTATATCATTAGATTGTACTAAGGTCAAGGCAGAAGGTTGCTCATGGTTTTGAGGGGCCGAGAAGGCTTTTGGTGAACTTTCTGGAATGTTTGTCTATTCATTGTCTATCAAGTTTGCTTCTTCTTGATCATGAGTTTTTACTTCTGTAGGTGGTGCCAATGGTGTGTAAGAGTCTTTGAAAGGTGAGAGTGGTGTGTACGAATCACTTTTCTCTTGTGTTTCTGGTATGTATATCTCACTAGATGTCATTTCCTTTGAAGGCATTAAAGGTGTATAACTTTCAGATGTATCCTCCTCATGATCTGAGAAGGCATGTGGGTGTACTCCGTTTAAGTCCAATGTCTTTGTTTCAAATTCAGGCCATTCTATTCGATGGGGTTTTTCTCCTATGCATGGGAAATTTTGATTGACTCGTTCATCTTTTGGAGAGACGATGATAGTGAGAATCTCTAGAGGAAACTGAAGAGGTCCATCTTTCTCCAACCACTCCATGATTTTTATCATTGCTTCTTTTAGAACTATTTCTTTTGGTTTTGACAATTCTCCTTTCTCAAAGGTTCTTATTTTCACATTATTTACTGTCTTGGTAGGTATTTCTATCCTTTTAATTCGTATCGATTGAGGTGTGGGATCTGGCACATAAATCTTATTTGTCGGTAGCTCGTAATCGATTGGGATCCCTATCTTCTTTTTGGTCATGTCATTTTTAACCATACTGAAGGGTTCTGGGTCCCCTTTCGCGACATAAACGTTTCTAAGGTGCAAGAATCTGACCTCCTAGAACAATGTGGAAGGCATGACCTTCATTTGGTGTATCCACGATCTCCTGAGTAGTAAGTTGTACTCAGTATCCTTGTCTATGACATAGAAAGTTGTAGGAATCATTTTCAGCCCTAAGGAAACAAGAAATGTGATCTTTCCTATCATGGTGGCTTTTAAGTTGTCGTATCCTCTCAAACTATCTAGGGATGCGGTGATATTAGTATGTCCATATCCCATCCTTTCTAAGAGGAAAAACAAAACTATATTCACGGCAGCCCCATCGTCAATTAATGTTCTCTTTAGGCATGTATCATAAATCCACACTTGCAAGTATAGAGTGGGATCTCCCTTTTGAGTTAAATTTTCCTTAGAAGGCATTTTCTTTAGATCAAAGAAAAATCTTAGGTATTTTAGTTCAGCATTGGGTCAATCTACATCGAAGTCAATCTAATTTATTTGTTCACTGGGTAGAGAAGTGATCTGGTCCAAATCCCTTAGTCATATTTCTTTTAGAAGGGCTTAATGGTGAGATGGAGAATTCTTGAGAAGATCTATAAATGATATATGAGCATATGTCTTCTTCAAATCCTCAATCAATTCATAAGATCCAATTGGAGTGGGGATTAGTTTTATAGCCAACACTACTCCTTGGAGTTCTTTTTGCTCATTATTGAGTTCATTTTCTTCCTCGTGCAATATTTTGACCAATCTAATGAGGTATAAACAACCTAATTTTTGTAACAAACCATATAACCCTTTTTGTCTTGACCAATCACCTTAGCCACACCAATTTGTTTATTTTTATAATCAATATTTATCTATTTTTGATAAAATGATGTATGAATCTTCATTTTCAAATTGATTGGAATTACCCACTAATGTTGACTTAATTGTTGTAGAGCTTGTGTAATTATGCAGGGTTCCATGTATGACCTAACGGAAGGAGAGGACTTCAAAGCGGTTGGAGTCAGAGCACCAAAAATTTAGGGTGCCAAATATTTAGGCATACACCGTAGACTTTGTTAAGTAATCTATTATTTTATGTTTATCAGACTTAAGACTTTATGGCTCCACTTAGAGCCTTTACTGTGTTTTAATTAAAAGACGTCCAGTTAGTTGTAATTCTATTTTTCTTTAAAAAGACTTCTTCAATGGCATTTACCTGCCATCTTAGAATTAGGATTTTGTAGTAGTACAGTATATATGTAGTTGCTCAAAACAAGGATATGTTGTTATGATATATTCTGAATACTATTCAGCTATGTTATTTGTACTGTGTTCTGTAATACTTTTATGACATTGATGAATACCACCAGTCTTGTTCTGAGTAATTTGTTCTAAGTAATGAAAGTTTTATGAATGGAATTTGTTGTGGAGTTATGGAAGCACTGAATGTGATTTGAACCGATAGTAGGAACACCCAAGAGCTGGCCACTCGAGGGATTATAGAGTAGATAAGTATTATCATTGTTAATGTTGTCATTTCTATTATGTGCATGTTATGTTTAGATAAATGTTACTTTGTGCTTAGCTTTGTTATGTGTTCCTGCATGTTGTGGTTTTAAGTTAATGATCTTTGAATTCTGTTCACTTGAAATTTTTGGAGCATCCACTCTATTCATAAAATTGTTGTTAGTTATTGATTAAAAGATGTTAGGTGTATTTTCAGTTAGTAGTTAGTCGACTTTGTTTTGAATTCATAGTTAAACTGCAAGTGTTGATTCTTAGATAAGTTTACATGCTTTCTAGAGTAATAATTTGAATGCTTTCTAGCTTAACAATTTCATGCTATCTAGTTTCAATTCTATTTCAAACTTTTCAAAAATTTAGAAAATCTATTACTAAGTGAGATGTCCAAAAATATCCCCTATTGCATACAGCCTTGGACACTACTTGGTCGACATAATTGACATATTTTTAACTAATTTGTTAGGACTGTACGAAAACCTGTCACAATCCTAACATCCAAGTTTCTCCTTTTGGTCCCAACTGTGCGGGGATATTTGTTTCAATGGTCTTAGTCATCGCGTCTTGATTACTTGTTTCAGCACTCTTATGAGCAAGAAAAGGATCTTGAAAAATCTTCATGTTAGCATTTTGTGAAGCAATGGGTACATGTGTCTATCTCAGATTTTTGTTATTGTTGGGCGTAACTTCTTGCAAGTTTAAGAACATCTCGATAAATAGCCTTTGGTGTTGCTTAAGTAACCTAGCAATGAATCTATTGTATTCCTGTAGGACTCAGTACTATGCCCCCAAGTCCTGTGAAAGGAACAAAACTGATTGTACTCATAAGGAGGCTGCTCATACCTATTGTCATTATAATTTGATTCCATTTTGAATGATTGTCTCTTGGATGATAGTCATCATTTTAAGGTCGGTCTATTACATTGGTGTTTGGAGGCTAGTAGTCCCTCCCATTGTAGTCATCCCTAACTTTATTTTTGATTGGGGGTTGATCTGTTACCCCATATGTAGTCATGTTTTGATTGTTCTTTAGTATCCTTATGGAAGTTATATTTTTTCCACTGTTATTGTTTACTATTCATGAATCTATACCTTAAGTTCTTTGTATGCTATCGATGGCAGCTTGATCTATTTGAAGAGCACTTTTTAAGGCTTCCTCATACGATTTATAAGGTAACTTTTGAACTTCCTCTCAAGTGTCCCTATTAAGGGCATGCAAGAAGAGGTCATAAAATTCATGATGGTCCATATTTAGGGCACTCGTGGATGAGTAGAGCACTTGTCTCCATCACGTGATGAAATGCGCCACTAATTCATTTGGTTCTTGTTTCATGGTTAGGAACTCACAAATCCTTGTTTTAACAAGTTTTTTCATGTTGAAAGCCATGACAAATGCCCCTATAAGTTGTCTAAATGAGTGAATAGAGGCTTCAAGAAGGTGATAGTACCAATCCCTTCTAACATCTTTGGGAAAATTTTGGCGACGACTCCATCCCGAGGGAGAAGTTCCCTTATAGTTGTAGTGTATGTTTTAATGTGTGAGTTGGGATCTTCTTCACCTTTGAACTTAGTTAGGTCTAGGAGAGGTCACGGTAGCATCACATTTCTTATAGTATGGTCTAGAGGTTATTTCAAGTACTCAAGATTCATTCCTAGGAATGCACTTTGAGATTGTGGGGTCGAAAGCATTAACCCCATAGGTAGATTTTGGTATCCTAGCACAACAGCTTGGTTTGGTTGACTGTTTTGTACTGTCTGAAGATTTTGAGTCATTTGATTCTCATTTAAGAAGACTTCATTGCTTCCATTTTGAGAATAGAAGTTAAGGTAGGGAGGGTTCTGAGATGCCCCTGGTCTTATTCTACGTTGTTGTTGTCATGAGACTTCACTCTTTTGTCTTGAATAGATTGTTCTACCTCGAGAGTTCTAATCCTTTGGACTAGCGTTATGATGAGTTCAACAGGTGTAGCTCTCCTTTGTGTCTCATCATTTCTTAGAATTTCACCTCACATGTTTTCCATTTGCTTTCGTTGTTCTTATCGAAGAGCAACAAGCAAGGCCTTTTGAGTGTCTTTAGCCTCTTGCAAATGTCTCTCTAAGCATCTTACATCATCATCTAGATGGGTGTTTTGATTGCTCGTTGAAGGTTGATCTATTTGATGGATCTCCAATCTCACTTGTATTCTTCATGCTCTAGGTTGAATTGTTGAGTTTTGTACCCATGGGGGTTGTTGAATATTAAACAATGCCTTGGTTCTCTTCTGTTGTTTTCATAGTCTAAATCCTCAAAGTTGTAACAATTTGAGACGATTTCCATTGGGTCAAGAGGCACATACCTGTCGAAGGATGGTGATTCAGGTTCTCTAGAGGGAAGACTCCCTAGGTGGAGTTCTGGTTCTGTCATATTTAGGGGTGCCATAGACACCTTAGAATAAATGAAACGAACAAATCGAAAGATAGAAATGAAGATGAGTGTAGCGAGAACAAAAATGGAAATGAATGTGAATGTGAAAGTGATCATGAAAGCTTCACCAAAAGGTTTTCCTCTTCACGTCAGGTTCACCAAAAAATGTACTCTTCAAAACGTGACATAGCGCACAAGCGCGGATGAGTTAGCTTTAACACAAGCACATGGACCCTCTCCTTTCCTTGGGTGACTTCCAATTCACTCTCACTCTCGTGGTAGGAGCCAATCAAGTGGAGAGGAGACCCCAGGGTGGTTCTATTCTCTTAGGAGAAAAATATCGTGAAGATTGGTCAGTCGGTCTTGGGGCCTATCATTCTTTTCTATGTGTTGTTCAATGACCGTTGTGATGGAGATAATAATATAACCTGAAGGGTCACTAGTTATCGATCTCTAGTTTGGATTTCTAGTGTTCCAACGTCTAGATAGATGTCTATTGTAATCATTGATAAGCCTAGTTTGTTGTAATCTTTTCTCTATGGCTTGAACACATTGTATTTGTTCCCTATGTTGAATCAACCTAAGCATGCAATCTTATTCTTCTCATGTTTGTTGTTCTAGTTGTGGCCTAGGGTGTAATTTATCAATCTCCTCTAGGATTGCCCTCACCCACTCTCCTCTGATTCTAGGGCACATTTGAATGCTTGGATTGAGAGAGAGGATTCAAGTTGACCAAGAGTTGACTTTGACTTAGTGGCATTACCTAACATTTTCTTTAATTTCTCTTGAATTTTGTTGACCTTGTGATGAAATCGAGGATTTTTGTGAATGCTTTGTTTTGTTGGATTCTACCTTGTGATCGAATCGAGGGTTTCAACTTTTCTAAGTTTCTAATGTTTTTGTATTTTTGGGTTTTATGTATGTATGCAACTAGTATGTATGCAAAAGATTTTTTGGTTTCTTTTTCCAGAATTGATATTGATGATGAACTAATTAATATAAAAAATTAAAATATGAATGCAAACTAGTATGAAATTTACCTCATGCAATTATACTATGTTTTTGGTATTTTTGAAGAGATTTGTGTAGTAATCTACTAATTGAAAGTGTGAAACAAGAAATCTAATCTAAGATTGGAATTTAAACTATTCAAGAAAACTAATCTAATCAATTCAAAATAAACCTATCAAGGAAATTGCAACATAAAATTACCATTCCCAAGAGAAAATTGTGAACTAATTATCTAAGAAAGCATAAAAGAACTTGGATCGTGAAAGACACATGAGTCTCTGCACTACACTCAGGAATCCTTGATTGGTGGCCTCTTTGTCCTCTTGCAACAATGAGGTTCTCCTCCTAGTGGAAATTGGGAAGAGAGCAAATGATCTTAAGAAAACTATGAATTGGGGAGAGCTTTTGAAAGATATGAAGCACTTGTCTTGGGAATTTGGCTAGCGTAATGACATTGTATTTAGCCTTTGAAGGCTTGGGCAACAAAACAACAAAATAGAAGGCACATGCATCCTACACGAGCATAAGAATACTAATGGAGAGCAAAGCAAAGCTTAAGAATTGGCTACACAACAAATGATTTTCCTCCCTTATTGCTTGAGGGAGGGGGTATTTATAGTTTGAGAGAGCACATGAAGAGTGGGGATGATTGAGGAGTTAACTCCCTTGATTGGAGAGTTAACCAAATAGATTGGATAGAAGATTGGGCCGAAAGAGGAGTGATAGGCTTGAGATAGCTTATCACAGGCTACACAAACAGAGTTAGAATGTGTTAGAGAGGTGACAAGTATAGATCAAATGAGTTCAATTTGCATGATTAGAGGTAGTAGATGAGCTAAGAATAATTCACTCTATGTTTAGGTCAAAATCTCATGCAAATTAGAGCAAAAATAGGGCTTTTTCAAGCTCATATTGGAAGAGAATCTATGGATCAAAACACGGTAGGGTCACCAATTTCACCAGGCTAGGTCACCAAGGGTGACCCAAGTGGTTGCCAGTGGTGACCCACTAGCAACCCATAGAGGAGGGAGTCTGGGTGGAAACAAAAAGTTGCAGAGGGGTATTGGGATGAAAAGAAGGCCATCTATCACTAGAGCTAAGCCAAACAAGCAAGTTAAACAGGTTCTCCATTTGCACAAGTAGGGTTGTTGATGGAGATCTAGAAATAATAGGTGGACCCAAAATTGACAAAAGTTAAGTCAATTCTAAAAGATGGGTTTGGTCCAAGAGGTCATTATAAGGCCTCCTAGGGATGAAGTCAAATGAAATGAACATGGGAAAGATGAGATTAGCTTAACAAGATGAAAATGGATTACAGAGGCAAGGTCGACAATGTAGAAGAATGATGGTTGACAAGGGCAAAAGTGGGGAAAAGTCAAGAATGAGAAGAATCCACGAAGCAAGAAATTGATGTCGATGTGTTTCCAAGAGAAGAACTACTGAGAAGGCATTATATTCATGCTTCCATGTACGTGATTAGGATTATACATCATCATAGGGTCCTCATGGAAGCTCATGCATTTTTTTAGTGCTAACAGGATCAGATTCTCGCTTCTCATAGAATTTAACACCTTCTTTATTGATTAGGCTTGGAGATCTTGATTTGATCATGGAACCCTTTGATCTACCAATATGGTGACACTTGTGCAGAGTTCAAAGGCATCATATATTTTATTTTTTCCCTCATATTCCTATCCACAACATTTGGGAAGACATCCTACATATATCTTTGGTTTTGTTTCTTCCTAAGGGGGAACATTACTCAACATTCTTGTATCTTCATCACCATCCTTTGTCGAGAATCCATGATCACTATAAGAGATTACATATTGTGGGGGGCTGCATAGCCTCTCTTCTTCTTTCTTATGGGGGGACATCTAGTGTACATTGGTGAGGGAATTGGGGGTCATGTTGAGTCCTCCTTTCTTCCTTTCACTTCTTTCTTGTTTTCTCTTTTTTGGTTTCATATGAGTTTTTCTACTTTACTTTGGTTGTGAGATTCTCTATACATGGGACCTAACATGGTGATGCAGAGGTAGGGTTTACTTGGTTTCAACAACAACAATGGTTAAAGGCTTCTAGGATTCCAAACATAGTTGACCATTCAATGGCTTGGTCATGGATTTGTCTTAGGACTTCTTGGCATTATTGGATTGGATCTTCCTACATCATAACCAGACTTTTCAAATGTGACTTAGAGGACAATAACTCATTCATGTATGTTGGCATCATACTAGACACAACAAACTACCTTTTGACAGTCTCCTTAGGACAGTATACTCTAGGCCTTATCAAACAGTCCCATAGGATAGTCAATATAAATGCAAGGGAATGACCTTTTAAAGGCTTCCAACTTCTTGAAACAGGGCTACAAGTCTTCCATTACATCCATTCTTCATCCTTGCTTCACAAATGCACTTCAAACATGTTCTTAGGCACCTAGGGTCAAAACTGCCTTGTACAGTCCTAATAGGACATTCACATCAAATTGAAACAAACTTATTAGCATGGATCAACTATTCATTGAAACAAGTTTGTAGGACCTTGACACACATCCCCAACACCTTCTCTAATTCCAAATCGGACCCAGTCATGCCTTGATCCACCCAACTTGCTTTCTAATGAATACACAGTCTGATTTTCACTATAAAATGCAACAAACTGTCATCAATAACTTTCGCAAATCAAATAAATAAGCCAATCGCTTTAGTGAGATTCAATATAACACTAATACAGACTTTTCCTCCAATTTTCATCAAGATCCAACAGAGGAAAAGAAAGTTATGGCATTTTTTCAAAACTGGTAACCCTAGGTTTGATCCAAGGTTGTTTGCATAAAAATTGCTCTAACTCATTCAAATATTAATGAAATTACATCAAACTAAAACCAAATGAAAGTAGATTCATATGAGAACACAACCCCATAAATTATACTGCACCATATGGACCGTACAGTCCATACCAAGCAACAGAACATACTGCTACGTAGGAAAATGCACAGAAAACAAGGGTTTTCATTTATCAAAACTTCAAATACACAATGTTTCCATCATCCTCTCAAATTTGGAGGGTGCCCCCATATATATCCCATCCATTACAACTTCCTTTAACCACCTTTTGATTAGCTTGTACATAAAACAACATTTTGTTACTTGTTGCCAAAGTTGCTTGACAACTTTTGACAATGTTTTCATTTTTTCAACTAAATGACACCATACCTTCATAAATGACTCCAAATGGCTTATATTGGCCTAAAATGATCTTATTAACATTTAACAACATAAAATAAGACAAAAACTCAAACTTTTCCTCCTGTAGGCATCAGGGCTTGAGGGTGCTCCTGCACCACATGGTCTCATGGTCATGAGCCATCTTTGCATGTTTTCTCATTCTCCCTAAGTTGCACTTAAGGGGTGTTGGTATGAATGGGGTTTTCTACCTATCATGTTTCCTTTTAGGACCTTTTCAAACTAATCTAGTTAGTTTACTTAGGGGATTTAGTATGTGTCTCAATTCATGGGATTAAGACACTTGTCATTATCTTAATTTCTCCTAGGTCTCACCCTTGCCTATATATACAAGGGTTTCCTCATTGTACATAATTTATCATCTTGTATGCATTGTATTCATTGTTTCAAAATATAGCATTTCCATTGCTTCTCTCTTGTGTGGAAGGTTGTTTTGGTTGTAGGTGATCCTTGGCTCTTGTGGAGTTCACAATCAACTCTTATAGAGCCAACCAAACACTTATTTGTGTAATTTATTACTAATTACTTGTATTTAAAGGTATTCAATTGCATTCATTCGAGGATCCAAGCATTTATTCAAATATCATTCACATTTAGGGAAGGAAACACTTTGATTAGTGCTCTAAAACAAATCAAGATATGCATATCCATCCTAGGAGCATATTTATGGATGAAAAGTGTTGTCCTTGATCTTTTATCTAAGTTTTCCAAGGGTTGGCCTAAGAGAACATGTCCCCTTGTGAAGGAATTTTTTAAATACCACTAGTCCCAAATATCAAAAAAGGTAGAAGAAGCAAAGGTGAATCAGGTGAAGTAGAAAATAGAGTTGTGTAAATTACTAGATCATTTCTACAAGTGCAAAATGCTTTTGCAAGAATGGATTTGACCTAGATCCACAAACTTGACCCTTCATGTGTTGACAATAATTTATAATCTCAATGTGAGATGTAAAGTATCATGATCCTTTCCTGATCTTGAGGCATCCATATTTCAACACCAACATCAAGTTTTGTCCATTCTTCGATCATAGAGCTAGGTACCTTTATTTATTAAATTTATTTCCATAAGTTTCTAAATTTATTTCAGAAAACATATGCCCATAGCTCATCATTGAATTAATCTAGGTTAAGTGTTGCTTATGTGTACGCATTTCATTTGATTAAGCTAGACTACACTTAAGGAAGGTTTATTTTGTTTTACAATATTGTCGATTATTATATAGCATGAGATACTTCTACCTCCCCACTGCCAGTGTCGATTACATCTCTTGGCATAACTATATAGAATTAAAAAATATATATTATAAATAATCAATATTTAATATATATTATATTAGGGGAGAGGACTCATCAGTCGTGCACCCTAACTTTGCACCCCTCAAGCTTCTAAATGGTAAGTTGAAATTTTGTGAAAATTCTAGCATGCCTTCATAAGTGAGTTAAAAGTTTGAAGTTATTGTTTGGGGTTCTAAGTATCAATGATGTAACCACATCAACTAGTCTTCACTGAGTTGTCTAAAACACCCCAAAAAGTTAGACCAAAACATGCACATGAAGGCATGTAATACCACTCACCTTATGTGTCACCATATATGATTGATTGCTTCTTCAATATTACTTGTGAAAATGGATACTTTCTGTCTATTTTTTAGGTACAAACATGACAACTACTAGTACTTAACTTTACCAATACAAGGTAAAAGTCAAGGAAAAAAAGCTATTGTTGTGCACTAATCTATTGGATCATCTCCTCTATTTTAATTTTTTTTGTTTATCTACCTTTCCAATAAAAAACTAATTAAAAACACATCCACAAAATATTTCTCCACATTTAGACAATCTTGTTCTTTCTTCACCTATTCATTTGTCACATCTTGGCATTGGCTTGGAGATTCTTGAGTAGCAGTCAGAGGATCAATTATCATCTTTGAATATTGTTCTTCGTTAGTTCCCACATGGTCCTAACTTGTCACCTTCTTCATTGATTAGGCTTGGAGATCTTGATTTGATTATGGCACCCTTTGATATCAATATGGTGACACTTGAGCAGAGTTCAAAGACATCATATCCCTCATAGTCTTATTTGAAATGGGAATACATACTACATATATCTTTGGTTTTATTTCTTCCTAAGGGGGGGAATGTTGTTCCACATTCTTGGATCTTCATCATCATCCTTTGTCAAGCATCCATCATCATTGCAAGAGATTATGCATTGTGGGGGGTTGGCATAGCCTCTCTTCTTCTCTCCTATAGGGGGACATCTATTATACATTAGTGAGGGAAGTAGTCCTTGGGGGGTCATGTTGAGTCCTTCTTTTCACTTTTTTCTTGTTTTCTCTCTTTTGGAGAGGGGTTTTTTTCCTATGGGTTTTTCTCCTTTACTCTATTTGTGAGAGATTCTCTATAAATGGGACCTAACATGGTCTCCTAGTTGAGACCCATATTTGCATGTTTTCTCATTTTCCCTGAGTTGCATTTAAGGGGGTGTTGGTATGAACAAGGTTTCCTACCTACTTGGTTTCCTTTTAGGACCTTTTCACATGAGTCTAGTTAGTTTACTTAGGGCATTTAATATTTGTGTCTCAATTCATGGGATTGAGACATTTGTCATCATCTTAATTTCTCCTAAGTCTCACCCTTGCCTATATATACAAGGGTTTCCTCATTGTACATAATGTATCATCTTGTATGTGTTGTATTCATTCTTTGGCAATATAACATTTCCATTGCTTCTATCTTGTGTGGAAGATTGTTTTGGTAGTAGGTGATCCTTGGTTCTTGTAGAATTCACAATCAACTCTTACAAAGCCAACCAAACACATATTTGTTAATTTATTACTAATTACTTGTATTTAAAGGTATTCAATTGCATTCATTCGAGGATCCAAGCATTTATTCAAATATCATTCATATTTAGGGAAGGAAACACTTTGATTAGTGCTTTGAAATAAATCAAGATATGCATATCCATCCCAGGAGCATATTTATGGATGAAATGTGTTGTCCTTGATCTTTTACCTAAGTTTTCCAAGGGTTGGCCTAAGAGAACATGTCCCCTTGTGAAGGGATTTTCTAAATACCACTAGTCTCAAATATCAAAAAGGGTAGAAGAAGCAAAGGTGAATTAGGTGAATTAGAAAATAGAGTTGTGTAAATTACTAGATCATTTCTGCAAGTTTGAAATATTTTTGCAAGTATGGATTTGGCCTAGATCCACAAACTTGACCCTCCATGTGCTTATAGTAATTTATAATCCAAAGGCGAGTTGTAAATTATCGTGACCCCTTCCTGATCTTGAGGCGTCCATATTTCAACACCAACATCAAATTTTGTTCATTCTTCAATCATAGAGCTAGGTACCTTTATTTATTACATTTATTTCTATAAGTTTCTAACATTTATTTCAGAAAACATATGCCCACAACTCATTATTGAATTAATCTAGGTTAATTGTTGCTTATGTATATGCATTTCATTTGATTAACCTAGACTACACTTAAGGAAGGTTTAATTTGCTTTACAATATTGTACTTGAATGCAAGAGTGCTTCTGGATTTAACTGTGTATGTTTTTGCTTCGACGTTTCGGATCACACTCAGTGATCCATCATCAGGAAGAGGATGTTTATGGATTGGATTGCAAACTTACCCTTTAAAAAGGAGGAGCAAGTGTGGGAAGGGTTGTTGAGGGGGGCAAGACAACAAAAAAAATATAATGAATTAAGTTATTATGTGGTATTTCCTTTCATTGCTTGTTTATTGCTTTTTAACTTAATTCATTATATTTTATTTGTTGTCTTGCCCCCCTCACCAACCCTTCCCACACCTGCTCCTCCTTTTTAAAGGGTAAGTTTGCAATCCAATCAATAAACATCCTCTTCCTTATGATGGATCATTGAGTGTGATCCGAAACGTCGAAGCAAAAACATACACAGTTAAATCTAGAAGCACTCTTGCATTCATTTCATGGACTGTGGAAAACTCATGCCTGCAATATTGTACTTATTAAATATTAATATATGGTATATATTATTATCTACAATAATTTATAGATTAATTAATTATTAATTTGTAATAATACTTAATATATATTATAATTTTAATTAAACTAAAACTAGTATAGATATCTTAAATACATCTATCTAAGAAACACTATTTTATTTACTTAAAGAGTTATTTTATTTTACTTTAGAATTATTTTATTTACTACATACATAGACACATAATTTTTTATTTTTATTTAAGAATTATTGTATTTCATCTACGTTGTTTACTTTATTTTTATTTGAAGAGCTTTTTTTTTTATAATAAGTCATTTTTTTTTTTGAAAAGCCACAATTATTTGTAGTTCTTTTGTTTTGTTTTTACTTTGAAAAATGTAATAGATATTATATACTTATATGTTACTTTTTAATTGTTTTTTTTAACCATTAATATATATTTTAAAATTTTGATGTCTTTATATTTAAAAAATAAATGTTGTTTCTAAATAGTTTTCCTTTCAACTATTTTTTTCACGGTCATGACATGAGATGTTTCCTTTCAACTATTATTTTCACAGCCATGACATGAGATGCTTCTCCTCAGTGTCGATTACACCTCTAGGCATAACAATATATATTATAAATAATTAATCAATATTCAATATATTCTATTAGGGGAGATGACGCATTAGTATGCACCCTTCAAGCTTCTAAATGGTAAGTCCAAATTATGTGAAAATTTTAGCATGCCGAGTTAAAAGCTTAAAGTTATTGTTTGGAGTTCTAAGTATTAATGACGTAGCCACATAGCTACTTCTTCATTGAGTTGTTTAAAACACTCCAAAAAAAAGGTAGAGGGAAACATGCACATGAAGGCATGTGATACCAGACACCTTATGTGTCACCATATGATTGATTGCTTCTTTGATATAACTTGTGAAAATGAATACTTTATGTCCATTTTTTAGGTACAATCATAACACCTACTAGTAATCATAACACCTACTGGTATGTAACTTTAAAGTACCAGAGAAAAGTGAAGGAAAAAAAACTATGGTTTCACACTCATCTAGGGGAAAGGACCCAATAGGTGGGATAGTTCCAATCGCTGAGACAGTAAATGTGCATTTAAGGCCCAATATTTTTTAAGTTAAGGCCCAATACTTTTAAAGTTTAGTACTAGTAGTTGTGAGTTTAAGGTTGTTAGTGTTATTATAAGTACTAATAATTGAATGAAATGTGCCCTTTAGATTTAAAAAGCAACCAATCATGTGATGCCAAATCAACGCACCATCAAAGGGGGTCTTAATTCACACCTATTGGTCCACACTTTTTTTTTGGGCACTATTTGACACCTCAACAAAAAGCATGCTGATGTGGCATCATATTTGATGATGTGGCCTTAAAACCTTAGTTATAAGCAGAGGCATTGCCAAGTAAGCTACTGTAAAATTTTTGAAGTGATTCGAAATTGCCACGTATGATTTTGAGAGGCGTGAAGTTAGGGTGCACAACTACTGGGTCCTCTCCCCTATTGAATCCTCTCCCCTATCTTAAAAAAATTTATGTTATCTACCTTTTCTAAAAAAAGACTAATTAGAAAGGCATCCACAACATATTTTACCGCTGGGCCCCAAATTTTCTCATAGACTCATCCATTACACCTCTTAAAAATACAACTCAAAAAAACTTCTAGAAAGAATCCCAATATGGAGTGTGAAAATCTACTTAGACCCACATTCTAATACTAAAATCAATGTCAAGTCATTATTGTACTTGAATAAATGATTTAGTAGAGCGCGTGAACAATGAAACACATCTAAAAACACACCACCTCAAATTTCTTCCTTTCATACCTTTTTCTTTTTCTTCCAACCCAATTTATACGACATTGACACTCCACCAATTTATTTTTAATAATAATTACACACAACCAACCCCACTCACATGCAAAAGGACAATTATTATTGGAAAAGTAGAGCGCCGGGCCCACACGTCAATGCCACGTCAGCTTTTACCGGTAAATGTTAGGACGCTGGGCCCCACCACTTGACTGGAAAAAAAAAAATACGGCTGTCAATCCTTCAGAGTTGTCACAGACAGACTAAATTTAGCGACCTGTTTTTTTTATGTTTATTTTCTTTCAGGGGGCGTTATAAGCGGTGGGAAGGAAACCACGTGACCGCCGCTGACAATTACATAAGCAGAAGGAATCTTTACGAGGAATCCCAGCTAGATGCCATGTGGGTGGGGACACGACACCTGGCAGCACACGTCATCAATACGCTCCTTGCATACGCCGCATGGCACGGACGCCTTAGAGTGGGGTAATTGCGTGCCACGTACGCAGTTGCATGCTGACAAGGCTAAAACATATCGCAGTTGCAAATGGATAGAGTCTTTTTGAAAGTATATGTAGACGGAGGTTCTAGTTACAAATGGATCGCCGCCATATTTAGCCCCTTAATGGGCCCCACTGCTCGTACGGAACATTGTGGGGTGGGGCCTACCGATTTGTGGCCCTGGTAAGAAAACGATACTAAAGGCTCACTCGTGTCAATTCTGGGGAAGGATTCTCACACGTGTTATTACATAACTTTGTTTTTAAGAAATGGAGAAAGGAACAAGAATAGGAGAATTTTGAGATCATTGCAATTTACCTAACATTAACACAAGTAAATCGTGGGGGTTTACCTCTTCTTTAATGTGGTCTTTATTGGGGATGTTGACTACTAGGAAAATTTATTTAAAATGAACTTCTAATTAAGACAGCGAAAAATGGAGGTATCTCCAAAGGACGAAGTGGGATATCACATGTTTGGGGGAGGGCCCTTATTATGTGGACACTACGTACATGGTTCTTTAGACTCTTTGGTCTTGTGGATATGTTTATTATTTATTTATTATATGTGTGTTTTATGAAAATGTGAAAGTATCATCAATCATTAATTTAGGTACTGATGTTCACAAGTGGTCAAGGACAATTGGGAGTGCTTTGTAGGGTTTAAAATATAAGTCAGTTGTTTTCTTACACTCGGATGTTTTTGAGATGTACATAATATGGATGATCTCTTCTGTAGAAGTTATTGATTTGTATGATGTCTATTTAGTTTCGTGTAAGTTATTGATAAGTATGATGTCTATTTATCTCAACATTTATTTTGATTACTGTACACTATTGTATTTGTCTGCTATTGATAAGTATGATGTCTATTTATCTCAACATTTATTTTGATTACTGTACACTATTGTATTTGTCTGCTATTGATAAGTATGATGTCTATTTATTCGCACATGTATTTTGTTTACATGTACACTATTGTATTTGTGTGTTGGGTCTCTTTTATCTAGACTAGACCCACCAACATATGAGACAATAAGTTTGGATCTAGAAGCGTGACATTTTATCAAATCAAATATTTTATGATTAAGATAGAACATCTCAAGAATAAATAAAGTCAAACATCTCTAATACTCATGTACTAAATAAAAAGACTTTAAAGAGCCATGAGAGTATATAAAGAGACAACAATATCTCTCACAAATATTATAGTAAATAGGGCTTCTAAAAAGAAATGATCCTCATATTTAGGTTCTAAAAGACAATTTTCAAGTACATTCTCCTTGCTCATGGTAGTCATCTAGTTCTATTTGAAGTTGATGACAATAATCTCTACATTATACCAATGAGAGTTTCAAGCAAAAAGTCAATCTTTTTTTGGAGTATCCTATAACATGAATGTGATTATCTTGGAGACATTTAAAACTACAAATAGTGGAGAATCTTGGATATCAATAGTTGTCTTAGACCTGTCAAATTACCTTCAAGTAAGTTGTATATATATTTTTATATAAGATAGAATTATGAGATGTATAAGAGGATGTGAACCCATGTGAAACAATGAAGCTGAAAGATTGGTAGTGTTAAGAGCAAGTACAACAAGACTATGTGTTAGAAATTCAACCTTTCAATTTTTGACATCTTGGGCTTTATTATATTTAATCTTAAACATTTCCTTCAAGGTCATCTATCTATGAAGAAATGATGAGTAATGTGTCTAGGCTAACTTATATGGAAGATTGGTTGAAAATATCATAAAGTGAAGTGGCATAACTATACCACATTTTGGAATCAACAATTACACATATAGAATGATCCGGGTAGAACAATCTCTAGAAGGATTTGGAATGAACTTGATTTTATAAAAGATCTCTTTTTATTTTCCAAAGAGTATTGGAGTTTTTTTCTTTCTAATAAGTCATCAATATATTTTTTGGATGAGTTTGGATTTTGAGGCTATGAGGCTCATAATGTACTTTGTTAACTAGTGAAAACATATACACAATCCACATCATACATGGCATTTTGGAGGAAAATATTTATGGGTATTTTGAGGTTGAGAAATACTAATGGAATGTGGAAATGCATTTAAGATAGCTTCCCAAATTCCTTGGAATAATCTATTAACTCTCTACACAAAGTCTACAGTGTCATAGATGGTGATGAGGTTTGTCTCAAATATGATAACATTCATCATAGGTGAGGTTAAATTGGATAGAAGTATACTAGGTAAGAGGGTCCTATAGGTAGATTAATTTTTAGGTTGAGAAAAAGGAGTATGAAAGGAGAGAGTTACATGGTACCTTAAAAGAGGGGGGTGCAAACACATGTAGATAAAATTATCTCTATCCTTTCAATTATCTCTAAGTTACATCTACAATTATCTCTATCCTTATAAACAATCATAGAGATGTAGATAAAAGGAATTAAAGGAGCTTGCAATGGTATTTGAAATGTTGTTCAGGCATGTAAAAATCTCTTCCACCCTAATCCAACTAACTGTAGTTACATATGTTGAGTGAGAGGATCAAATCAAGTGGGAGTTTATGCTAACACCTCCATGTTGTTATGTGACATTCAAAGAGGAAATCCTACGTCATCATTGGCCTTGATGCCTTAGTTGCTTCTTAAAGGCAATTTTTGTTAGTTTGTTACGCTGAATCATTTTGTATAAATAAGAGCCTTGGGCTCATTATTTAAGGAGATCTGGATTTATAAGTTCTTAAGCTATATTAGACTTGTAGGAATAACTATCTCTTAGTTTTCTATTATTAATCCCTAGAGTAACTTTTTTGTATGTGTCTAGAGATCCTATTTACTAGCTTTTCATAGAATTTAATTATGTAGACATTGAAATATTCAATATATATGGAATTGTGATTCTTACTATTCTTCTTCTAAGTTTGTTTATATATGATAAATTATCTTTTACATTCAGGTGATCATGCTTAAACTTAGTTATGTTGACTATTAATCCTTATGTTAATATTGTGTGAGAGATTGGTAGGAAGATATATGTTCTAGCACATTGTCTTATTTACTTTTGATAATTCTCTCTTTTTTCCTTGTCAAGGTTAGGTTATCTACAGTTGATAAGGAACTAACCTCTTAATCATGGAGATTGTCTTTCACTTCAAGTCCCACACCTGTAAGACTTTCCATGTTGATGCTTTGTGAGGCACAAACAGTTTTAAAATTTAAATTCCAAATTTGGGGCCAAAATAACCTATCCTTATGGTTATTGTGTGCCAAATCAAATCAGAAAAGCATTTTGTTTGTGATGCTTGGTGTTGTAAATAAAGGTGTAGTAACAATTCATTTTAGACCATTCAGACATATCTAGATTCCTTACATCTTAGAGCTATATTTACTACTTGTATGCATTACTAGAAGCATCTTATCGGAATATATGCATTGCACAAGCATCTAGGGAATTTTACATGTTTGAGAGTGTTATCCTCAATCTTTTTTTAGTTGTTGAATCCATATCCTTATATAGTTTGACACAAGGGAAGCAATTATCCTAACACATGCAAACCAACAAACATGAGAAATGGTTTTTTATGTATGAACGTAATATGAACATCAAGGTGAACTAAACCCAACATTACAAAAATTAGTAGAGATAGGATCTAGAAGCATAGATTAGATCCATACTTGTGAGATCAAATCTCTAATCATGAAAGTGATCCAAAGCAACAAACAGATCATTCACTAATTCCAAAGCATTTGTCTAAGCATCATTGATATTTCTATGACATCGACGAATCAACATATGACATCTATCACAATTTTCTAGCTAAGTATTTTCATTATTTTATTCAATTTTTGAAGCATTTGTTATTTTAGTGTCATTTATCTATTTATCATTCTTAGTAGCACTAATATCTAAGGTACATTCTAAATATTGATGCTATTTATTTATTTACCCTAGATTTATGTAAAACAGATTTTATTATCCCTATTCTATTAGAAGATGGTTGTTATTATTTTCTTTTCATTTTGGTAACCCCTTTTGATCTGACACTCACTTAAGGTTTTCCATGCTTCAGGTTTTTATCTTCTATTTTTTTTTTTTTTTTACAGATTTTAGTGATTCATATTGCTTTACCTTTCTATCTCTCTTTTCCATACCACTTTGGGGATTATTTATGTCATGAGCTACTCAAAACCCTAATCTTCCTTTACAAAGGAGTGCTCATCTAAACCCTAATATGACTAACCACTCTAATGATAATGAGATCTTTTTTTATAACATTTTTATTGAAAATCATATTGAGGATCGTGAAGACCAACAACAATAGGATCATGATACTTATGTTTATAAGGAATACCTCTCTCTTACAAGAGAATTAATTGTTGATGCACTTACTCATGCCAAATCTCCTCAATAATTAGCTACTATTTTGCATTGTGCATAGTAGATGCTCTTTTTGGCACATATATTCTTCATAGTAATAGCATTCTTATAAATTATTCCAATTGTATAGTCTCTCCATCCCACCACATATCATCATTTTTTGATCCTTCTTCCTCTCATCCTATTAATATTCCTTCTATGGCCTCTACCACCCATATTGTCACTCCTAGTGTAATCGGGCTTCCTCTTCTATTCTTACCTCTAATGTCACCATCACCTCCCCCCTCCACTAGTGTTCATCTCACCTCTCATTCTTCCACATCTACTCATACCCACGTATCTACTAGTACTATCCCCTAAAATTAAACCACTCCCCCTTTTTTATCATATGACCATATTACTTTATAGTTTGTCTTCTTCCATTGCCACATCATTACCTATTGTCACTCATCCTCTTTGCAATTAATTATTTTCCATTCTCCTCATACCACTATTATTCTCACCTATATCTTGGATACACTATTGAAGGAATTCGATCAACTTAAGAAGAAAGTGGATCATATGGGCTACTAACCATGACTCTATTATATATAATCCTCAACATCATACACCTTTCACCTTTGATGTTGTTACATATCCATTACCCACAAGCTTTATATTTGAGTTATATCATGGAAAACGAGATCCTAAAGTTCATCTACAAGATTTCAATGTTGCATACTTAGATTTTGCATATAAATATAAATTTTTAGCTAAATTATTTCCACAAACTTTAAGAGACTATGCCATTGGATAGTTCTCTTCTTTGGCTCTAAATTCTATCCACTTTTTTGATGAGTTAACAACTAATTTCTTATAGCACTTCCATGTCAAAAAGAACTTAAAAATAATTGTGACCAGTTTGATCAAATGTGCCTAGGGACACAATAAGCCTATTAATGATTATGTCATTTATTTCCAGTCTTTATTTGGTAAGATGAAGCATTAATCAAAGGATAATGAGATACAATCTATTTTCTGGGAGGGGGTGAGTGTAAGGTAGTGAAGGTCTAAAATGATCAAAAGTGGAGACATTTTGCTTGAAAATCAAAGTTAGTTGTAATTGGAGTAAATATTTGAAACACTTCTAGATAGAATATTAACATGGTGTAAAAATATGAAATGTAAGATTTTGTTTCTAGTTTTCAAATATGTAGTTTATTCTAAAACCCTAATGATAAAAGTTGGTTAAGTAAAGGATGTATAAAAGTGACCTTTCTTCAACTTTGACAAAGGCAAAAACATGCGCATGTAAGTGGCTCACCTAAAAACTATTAGATGAAAGTATTTTTATATTTCTTAATCAAATATATATTTTAAATTAATTATTTAGTAGGATTAAGGTATAAATCTCAAAGCTCGCATGTACGCCCCCCTAATTTGACCTAAAAATCATAACATGATTTTTTAAAAATGTGTAGAGCATAAGGAGTTGCTTGGGCTCATATAACCTTTTTTTTTTTAATTTCAAAATCAAAAGTTATTAAAAAGATAAGCAAGTATACTTTTTTAATTTTGTTAGAAATTATGTTTGGAAAATCATAATAAAAATATAGTGTACATTTAAAGTTTGATTTTTTAAATTTAAAAGTAGACATTTTCTTTACAAAACCCATTAATTTTGTTTAAAAATAGCAATATAAAGTTGTCAGTCATATCAAATAAAGTGATTTTTTTCAATACCAACCATATATCTAATCAATTATGACTAGATAGCTAGTCTGTTGAGACAAGATTTTGAGTATGTCTGGATATCTAGTGCTACTATATATTTAGCAAGCCTTTGGTGTCAATCTTGACCAAATATATCTTGCTTCATTGTTAAGGATTAGGTGTCAAATATTTTTACCACAAAAGCATTTCCCCTTATTTGACCTCATCATATTGCAACCACCTAGGGACTCCTTCCTCCGATCAAAGACACCATTTACCTTAATAGTTTTGCTTCCTTTATGGATTTGTGTGCACATGTAAAAATAGTTGAACATAATTTCTAGCATCTAATGGCTTGAAGTATGGGTCCTCCAACACCTCTTCCACATCTTCATACCCTTCAAAATTTCAAAAGAATAACACCTTTCAAAAAGATAATAACATGAAAGAATCTAAATTTAGTGCCAATCAAGTGGCTACTACTTCTAATACTATATATCTCAAACCTCAAGGGCCCAAAAAATTCACAAAGCCTAGTGAACCACTAGAAAATGTGCTACACACATTTCTTACTGATAACTTAATCACTCTTCCTCTTATCTGTCCATTGGACCCCTCTAGAGGATTATATAAGGGTTATAATTCCAATGTTTTTTGTAGCTTCCGTTAAGGTAATGGACACCAAACTCAAATTTGTATGGTACTCAAGAATAAAATTCAAGATCTCATTAACAATAATACTATACACATTAATGGTGTGAATGGTGAGGCAATCATTTAGTTGCTCCACCAAATCAAAATTTACAAATTTGTATGAATCCCTTTCCATCATATACATAGTCTAACAATATTGAATATCAATGGGTTCTTAAGTATCCTAGGTGGTACATACACATATGAATAGAGATGCTATGGATATTGAGCAAGTTGGTTCCTCTTCACACACTATTATTGAAATTTTTTTTGGAATGAATCATAACATTTCTTCCCCTTATGTTCGTCTAGTTATTTACTTTTATGAGGAAAAGGTTCCTAACAACAACTATTATGGTTCACTTTATGTTTGAGGTTTCTTCAATGGCCATCAATGAAGGTATTGTTTATGGGTGTTTTGACACACTCAACAACTTAGGTGAAATAGTAGGTGTACCTCACCTCTCCTAAAAGGTAATCAACCTCATGGATTAAGATAAATAACCCCAAGGCTTATACAACCAAGTCTCAGTTATACATGATAACTCAATGACCTTTATATTGTTGTTCCAAATCAAGGTGCCTATGATGTTTAAAAATATATTCAAACAATTATATGGTTAGATGCATAAAGATGAACAACATTTTAAATTTGGCATGCATGCACAAATTGATTTAACATATTCATTGCATTCAAATATCTCTCTAAATTTAGAAACCAACAATGAATTCAACCCTACAAATAGTATGTTTAAGCATATCAACAATTTGCAAGTTTATAGCCTAAAACTAACTCTATCTTACTTAGATTTACAAAAAAATCAAATGTTAGATACCAAGTTACAACATTAATCTCATGAAAACACAAGCAAATTCAAAACCCTACTCATGATATGAAGATGGAACCTTACTCAACCAGTTAGTCCTAGTTTTTTCAAATATCAGCTAAGATCTATCATCCATTGGTATACAAATTTCAAGGACAAGCCTAAGAAAAATAATAGCATGACATTCATGCTCCAAATGAGGTAAAAAGATCAAATATTAAAGGCAAACCTAAGTGTTGCAACCAAAAAATAGGTATATGCTCAAGTATTTCCTTAGACATCCTCATAATATGAGAAAAAATCATGCTTCAAACTACTAAAATAGATGCAAGGAGGCACAAGAATATCTCCACACATGTGGGTCCTCTTTGTTGCAAGTATGAGGTGAACCAGTGTTGTCATTGACGTCAACATACTCATATTGCATTGACAAGAAGGATTGGATGAGCTGTGTGCTGAGAATATTGAGAAAATTAGTCTCAATCAGGAACAGTGAAGAACAGTGATGAGAAGAAGGAAAACATACTCAATAGGTTGAAATTCAGAGGATGCGGATTAAAGGGTTTGTAGATATGAGTCTTGAGATGATCCAGTTAAGATTTCAGAGGTCCGCATGAAGATGTGAAGAAGTTGTGATCGATCAAGTAGAACCAGTTCTGGGAGATGCTCCGGAGTGACAGAGTGTTACAAAAAGGTCCGGTGAGATCCGAAAGTGCATTGTCCTATTCTGCGGATTGAACAAAGTGTTTGGGATGTCCTTGTGATGTGTCATCTCGATTGGTACGTGGTTTGGAGGTTCGGAAGCACCTTTTTCAGTACGATAGTGGCGATAGACTGTGTTCTTGAAGTTTCGGATGAGGAAGAGAAGAGATTCCAGTGAGTAGAGGAAGTGCGGATGTACCTGGTCATTCAGGCAAGCTTGTGAAGGTTCTTGGATCATGTTGAGGTTGTGTTGTGGGTCCGCATTAGTGTTAGAGCCCAGAATTGGAGATATTCTTCTGGATGGAGATGTTCTTGCTGGCCAACCGGATGAGTTCTTCCAGATGAAAATGTTCTTGTTTAGATTGGCTGACCGGATTAGTTATTTATCTTGCGAATGTTCTTGTGGTTGATTGCCGACTTAGATGATTGTTCCTAAGTCGATGCCTTGTATAAATAAAGGTTTGTGAATTCATTTCAAGTGTGTGTGTGGAGTGGATGAGTGTAGTATAGTGGAAGAGTGAAAGGCAGAGCAAGTGTGACTCAGGCTTAAATGGAACTGATCCAGACATGGTGAAGATGTCATTCTCCAGTTCAAGTTTGTGAAACTTATGATCTTGTAGACAGTGTGTCTCTTGTAGGCAGTGTGCCTCCTTGTGAGCAGTGTGCTCGGGAAATGAGCCCTAAGTGGCATGTGCCATTCTTTTTTCTTATTCTTCTAATAGAGAATAATCCTTGGGTTAATCACCTCATGGTTTTTCCCTTAACCGGGTTTTCCACATGAAAAATCTTGGTGTCTAATGTGTTGTTGTTTATCTGCTCCGGTGTTCATGCTTTATGCTTTGATGAATGGTTAATTGATTTGCTATTAACTAACAAAGAAGAATCAAGTGTTTGAAGTAGAAGAAAGTTGTATACAACTGATTCACCCCCCCTCTCAGTTGTGTGTCCTAGATCTAACACTCTTTACATAAGATGCAGGTAACCAAGAAAGTGGATTTATAGTTGTTCACATGTTTCTAAGAGCTAGTAGCAAGGTAGGATAGGCATATAAGGGTTTCAATTGCTAAACTAGGGCATCAATTTTAACTCCAAAAGTAATGTGAAATTAGATGCTAAAAGATGTGCAACTAAAAGCACATCCAGAGGTGCATTTTGAAAGCTTCAAATCTAAAGGGTGAGATTTAAACTAAAGTTGTAAAATCCTCTTCCCTCCATTGGAAATTCAAACAAATTGGTGCCTAAGGGGGTTTTAAAGGGTTTTGTGATAGCCAAGAGGGTTTTTAAGCAATTTTGAAGTGTGGGACCTCACTTAAGTTATTGAGGATCTTCCCATCATGGTTTTATCTCTCCCATATGACCAAAATGACCATTACAACTCCATATCCAAAATATTTTCAAGGTAAATGTGAGATCATAGAACATATTTAAGCCACCTCAAAGGGAACCTAAATACTCTACATAAGACCTAACCTCTCCTAATACAAACACATGAAAATTGAAGGTCTAATACATGAATGTGAAGTCAAATAAGGAAATATAAAACCTTGTGAAGATATGTAGCCCTTAAATATGGCAAGTAAGAAGTAGACTTATACTTGATAGGATCATAACATGTAATACCAAGGCTCCTAAATGTAAACCAAACAATATGTGACCACCTCTTAAATTAGGACCGTTCGAAGAGAGTACCAAGTCATTCATGATCCAAAATCATCAAGATACCCAAGAAGAAGAAGCCTCAAACACAAATGGGACAACACTTGAACATCCAAGAGAAACTAAAAGATCAAGTGAACCAAGTGGTGAGACATGACCTCCTAAAGAAAAACTCAATCATCTAAGGACTGAATAGGACTAAAGACCTAACAAAGCAAAAAGGAGGTCCTCATTTTGCTTGGACAAAATAGGGTGTGTTGTGTGAGGCACAACATGTATCCTCATTAATACATCCAAATAATATAGTATATGCACAAATAATTTTAATATGATTATAATTTGGCACAATATATTTATACACATTTTGAGGTTGCATTGAAGATGACCAATAACATCTTTGTTAACACTTGGGGAAGTATTATCTTACCTCTTTAAGTGGGTCTTAATGAAGTGGTTGTATTGTTCCATATCATAATTTGAAAGATTCTCTATGTCACTTGGAAGACCATGGTTGGAGCAACTAAGGGTCATACCCTCTATGGTACATCAATATTTAAAATATGTTTATGAGATGGAATTGTAAAAGTGAAGCAAGATACATATGCATGTATCTTCAAGTCAAGTGATTACACACTTGACAATTATGTTGAAACTCTTAAAGAATTTTTCTATGATTGCAAGGGTAAATAACATTAAATAGAATCTCCCTATGAATGTAAAGATAAGGTTCATCAATTATATCAAATGTATTTACAAAGAAAGAACCAAGGGAAAGTAGACATACAAGATGAAGAGTAATTGGAGCCCTCTTTATTGCCTCCTATAATTCAACCAACACAGAAACCAACTTATAATACTTGTCCTCCACCACAAGTTAAGCAAGAGAAAGATAATTTCATTCATCCATATGTACCAAAGCAAGGAAGGTTTCATCCTTATAATAAGAAGCCACAAAAGAAGGTTTGATTTGATGATAGTGCTATTACATCCTCTAAAGGTATCACGTTCAAAAGGGTTCCAAAGAATAATCAAACTATTTAAATGGAATAAGTAGAGCCCACTCCTCAAGTACAACAACAATGGACTAGAAAAGGTCTATCTCCTATTCTGTATATATCAAGCACATTTACAAAGAGGCATATCATATTATGTTGAAATTCAAATAATTGAAGGTGGCCACATACCACATAATTGGGATGAGGATGATCTATTAGATGATGATCCATCTAACATTATTGGATGAGATTTGGGGCATTCATGCCCTACATACATATTTATATATATACTTTACATTGTTTTGATGTGTTTCTCACTTAGGGGCCATATCTTTATGGTATTGACCAATATTCTGCTATATTGATGATATACTTCCCTACTTTTGCATATGATTGCGATTATTATTCTTGATCATATGCTTTACTGGCATGATCTACTTATATGACAATTATAGGATCTTGCATGACTATCAAGTTCACATCTTATGATTCTTATGTTCTATGATGATTATCCTTTTTCTAACAAGATTATCATGATGACATGTAATACTCCTTTGTGATTTCAAGATCATCTATGGCTCTTATGCTTATCTTCTACCAAGTTAACACTATTCCAATTTGCTCATGTTATGCTTATCATGCTTATATTATGCTCATGTGATTATGAGATTTATGATTTTCATGATGATATCTCACCTTTGCCCTCATTTTGTAGGATACCTTTGTCTAGTGCATCTTGAATATTAGCTATTGCCCTATTAACGATATCATTGGGGGCATATTCTTGCCTGTCATTTATGGTGCTTTTAGGAGCATAGCATGCTACATTTATGGTGTCATATGACACTATCTTTTCCATGGTCATTTATCTTTATGTTTATCTTTCTTTGTATATATTGTCTACTCTCATCTAATCGACTTGCATCCTTTATATGCATCTAATTGGAGGGTGCATATGAGATCACTAATAATTTGAAGCACTCATGTCAAGGGAACAAGTACTAAGGTAGAATCTACTTCTATAGATGTATCCTTTTTATGGGTGTTTAAGCATTTACTTTCATGTTGGTTGCTTGTTTTTACTTTGACATGCATTCTCATGATAGTTTGTATGCACATCAAAGTGGTAGCAAAATGTAATGGTGAAAATTACATACCTATGCCCTTTTCCCTTATGTTTTGGGCCCACTTCGATTAGAGTGACCCTTATGTAATAACAAACATACAAATGGCATGTTTTCAACTAAGACTGGGCACACAAGCTAAACCTTATCCATTCCTATCTACACTCTTTCTTAGGGACTGGTCTTGATCCTCAAGTTTACCGCTTTCCTGCCTTGAGCTAGATCTATAGTTGTAGAAGTGATGAAGTGATCTCGATCACTTCTATAGTTGCAAAAATGACCCAATTGCTTTTAAAATGTAAATTCTACTTTTGGGGCCAACTTGACCTATCTTTATGACCATTATGTGTTGACTCAAGGCGAGAAAATATTTCGTTTGTGACTCTTGGTGTTGTATTTAAAGGTGTGGTTCTATTTCATTTTAGATCATTAGGACATATCTAGATTCCTTAGATTATAGAGCTATAATTTACTACTTGTATGCATTATTGTGAGCATCTTATCAGAATATCTACATTGCACAAGCATCTATGACATTTTTGTATGTTTGAGAATGTTGTCCTCAATCTTTTATCTAATCGTTGAATCAATATCCTTACATGGTTTGACACAGGGGAAGTAATTGTCACTACCACATGCAAATTAGTAAGCACAAGCATCAATAGGAACAAACTGAGAACATTAAGGCAAGAACTAAAACTAATATTACAAAAATTAGTAGAGATTGGATTTATACACATGGATTTGATCAACATATCAGATCCATACTTGTGAGATTAAATCCATAGTTGTGAAAGCAATCCAAAATGACAACCAAATCATCCATCAATTCCAAAGCGTTCACTAATATTCCTACACTATTAGTGAATCAACGTCCCACATACAATTTTCCAACTAAACTATTTTCATTGATTTCTCCATTTTCCAAAATATTATTTACTTACTCTCGATTCTAAATACTAATGCTATTTATTTGTGTAAATGAGATTTGATACTCAAATTAGAAGAGGAGTCATAATTTCCTTTCCAATGGTAAAATTGCCTAAAATGTCCTACAAAAGCCATGAGAGGACAAGACATTTGCTATAATTTAGGGCCGACAGACTTTACTTACTTTCTTTGTTAAAGCTGCCGAATAGCAGGGAAACTAGGAATATCTTTACAAATGGAGCGCCGCTATACTTAAATGGTCAGAAATATTGTACAGTCACTCCAAACTCAAGGGAATGAATCTGCACCTTTCACGTTTCAAAATTTACGCCATTTTTATGGGTCCCCACTTTTATTTTTGTCGTTCCGTACGCACGGAACGTTGTGGTGTGGGGCCTACCGTTTATTACATAACTTAGTTTTTAAGCAACGAAATGGGAAAAAGGAAGAAGAATGGGAGAATTTTGAGTTCATTGCAATTTAAACATTTAACACTAAGTAAATCGTAGGGTGTTACCTCTGCTTTAATGTGGTCTTTATTGGGGATGTTGACAACAAGGAAAGCTTATTTAAAATGAAGGAACTTTTGATTAAGACGGTGAAAAAGGAGGCATCTCCAAAGGACGAAGTGGCATTATCACATGTTTGGGGAAGGGCCCTTATTTTCCTAGTTATTTGTTTGGCATTATCCTTTAGATTGTTTGGTTTTACATCCTTGTTTGGCATTATCTTTTAGATTGTTTGCTCTAGTTGATGTGTCTATTACTAGCACTTGCAACTTCAGGGCTGCAAGGGCTTAGCCGATAGGAAGTTCAGGTGAACGTTAAGAAGAGTGGGAGTAAATGAAGGAATGGGAAGAATCAATGTGATGAATGCCTACAGTATTTGCTTGGTAACGATTTTTGCTGTGAGTTCATCTCAAGATGAGGAAATCTTTTTCTTTTCTGGGGGGCATGAACTAATGGAGCTCAGATAATAAGGTGTTGATTTCGTTAATGTCTAGAATCCAAACTTTGGAAGATGGAGTATGTGGGCAAACGTGTGAAATCTACCGCGTATTTAGTGCTATGTGTCATTCAACCCCTTAACTATTATATGTAGTAAGTTTTGGGCATAAATATTTATGCTTGACGTAGTAGACTGTAATTTTTTTTGTGAAACAGGAAATGCCAGAAGTTGTCTTGGGAAACAAAATTCCTAAAGGCAGACTCCACTCATGGCCACATTAGGCTCTATGACTACATTTTGTTTTTATGTTCTCAAAACTCTTAAACATATCATTTTGTTTTTATGTTCTTGTTTTACTTATGTCTTTTTTTTTCTAGGTCAGCTAATTTTACACTGGTCTGTACTATCGAGCTTGCAAGGATAATTTGAGAAGTGTGGAGTGAAGCTTTTGAGCTTATCCTCTGATGACGTGGATTCACATAGAGCATGGCTCCTTGATGTTGAAACATGTTCCCTTGGAAATAAGATTACATACCCAATGGAGAGATTATGGTGAAAATTAATAGGTTGGACCCAAAACGTTTAAAAAGGTTGTAATGGGCTTTCAATTTTTCTGTGCTTAATGAAATTGCAGCAAACAAATTTTAGATTTTGTGTCAGAAAAATAAAGAACTGATGGAAATACCTTTAAAAAAATATTTCTTCCACTGGATCGATTCCTCGAAAGGTGATTATTTTGTTTTCTGTTTGCGCTCCCCTTCAACTCACCTCAAACCTCAAATCTTGCAATTTGATATGATCGTCTGAGTTATTTGCTTTCAACGACATGAGACTTTTTCTGACACGATTTTTTTCGGGCAAGAGAAACACTGACAAGTTTAGAAAATTGTGGCATGAGACAACTAAACAAAATGATTACATACGGATATATACTAAACAAAGCTGCTATAGTCTACAGAAATAAGATCCATCCCATGCCACAAAAATGGATTTATTTTGGTATGGTCGATAATCAAAACCCACCTCAATCTTTCAATCCTACAAAGATTAAGGTTAAAAACATAAGGGTAGCTGCATTGAGCAAAGCGATAGGGAAGAATACATATCAGACTCATAGAGCTCAGATAAATCTTCTCATCTACTTATAGAAATTCAGGACAGGGGAAGACATTTGGGTAACACAAGAAAAACTTATTCCTCCTTTCTTCTCCTATCGGCGTATTCCTTGAACCTCCTACGGGTGCAAGTGCTAGTTATATTCATCAACCATTCAAAAGATGTTATTGCTATTCAGTGAATAATAATCTGAACACCAATCCTCCAAATAGCATCATAAAATAGCTGATAACCAAAAACATAAGGGAAAAAATAATGGACAGAATGGCAGACAGAGAGAGGTATTTGAAAGATGATAGCAGGGAGTATGCACAGCGTAGCAGGGATCAATCCCCAGACCACAGGAGAAATAACCGATGAAAAGAGGAAAACTACAGAGATGACATCAATAGCAAAAGACACGCCCTCAGTGCAAGCCCAGCTCGTAGCAGGTATGAATGCCATCTCCCTTCTCAAAATGGCAACGTCTCTCCAAACCCTTTACATGGCAAAAGGGACTTTGATCGTTACAGTTCAAACCCTAAATCTAACCCTAACTATTATCAAAACCCTAGAAGAGAAAGCCGGTATGAAAGGGAGAGTAGCCCCATTCCAGAGCCCACTGTTTTAAGAAATGGGCACCGTGATCGAGATTATTATCCTGTGAGAGAAAGTCGCCATGAAAGTTAGCGCAGTGGGAGTCCAGTCCCTAGATCTGAGGATCACGAGGTTTTGAACCCTCGACGGAATGGGTGCTATCTCTTGCAACTGGTTTGTATTCTTCTGTACATCATCCATTGTATTCAAGTGTATTTATACACAATTTAGGCGGTGATATAGGGTGGGTAGTCATAATGCACAGAAATGCTTACCAGTAGAGAAAAAGCTCCATAAATGCTTACCGGTAGAGAACGTAAATGCACATAAATGCTTTATGTGCTTGCCAGCAGCAAAAAAAAAACTCTCCCAGAGAGTTTAGAAAATCCCCTAGTGTGAAGTTTTTTTACGGCGTGAGACAATTCCAAGCACTTTCATGCTCACAACTAAAAGCCTATCGGCTAATTATGAAAGTGTGAAAGTAATATCAATCATTTTAAATATTAATATTTACAAGTGATTAAAAAGGGCAAATCAGATTGGGAATGCTTTGTGTAGAAGTGTGAAGCAATATCAATCCTTTTAAATATTAATGTTTACAAGTAATTAAAAAGGGCAAATCAGATTGGGAATGCTTTGTCTAAAAAAGTAAGGCAAAGATAAATTGAAGTGTAAAACTTGTTAGAACAAAATTGTTAAGTAAAGTGTGAAGGGTTTAAAATATAAGCCAGATATTCTTACACTTGGGTGTTTTCAAGATGTACATTATGTGGATGATCTCTTATGTATAAGTTATTGATAAGTATGATGTCAATTTATTCTGGTGTAAGTTGTTGATAAGTATGATGTCTATTCATTCTCGTACATGTATTTTGTCTACATATACATTGTTGTACATGACATTTGTTTTCTAGGTCTCTTTTATCTTGACCCACAAATAGCCTACACATATGGGACGATAAGTTTGGATTTAGAAGTGTGACATGATCTCAAATTAAATAGTTTATGATTAAGATGGAACATCTCTAATCCTCACAGTAAATAAGAGAGTTAAGGAACCATAAGAGTATCTGAATAGATAGTAATGTCTCTCACAATTATCATAGTAAATAGGACTTCTAAAAAGGAATGACCCTCATATTTAGGTTCTAAAAGATAAAGTTTGCAAGTACATTCTCCTTGGAAAAAGGTTGTCATCTAATTCCACTTGAAATTGATGAGAACAAACATGGCATTATTCCAAGGAAACTCTAAAGCAAGAAGGAAGCATATTTATTTAGAGTAGACTATAACATGTACGCAACCATCTTAGAGACACATTTAAAACTACAAATAGTGGAGAATCTTGGGTGTCAAATCAATCCTACTTACCTTCAAGCAAGCTATATATCTCTCTTCATGGATTCCTTTGTTGATACCATGTTTTGTGAGTTGAGGAGTGTCAAATATAGAACTCAAGGGATGGTAAATCTCTATGCCCATATCTAGGTGTTAAAGAAGAATAAAAAGTCCCTTATACCATGAATATATGTGTCATTTTCAAGCTATCATAATAGGAAACTAAAGAACTAAAAGTGGATAATGTAAGGAGAGTCTATCTTAAAACAATCCCAATATGACATTGTAACAATCTTAGAGATTTTAAAAAATGAGAAGTGGATGAGCTCAATAAATTTTAAAATAATTACATGTGCACCTTCTTTCTATCTATGAATACACTTGTGTAGAATAGAAGTATGGCCCCAAACTTGCCCCCTATAGAGAAATGCTTGTAACTAAGATAATAAAGAGATGTATCTTGGATAAAATGTCTTAGAATCGAAGCTAGAAACATTATCTTTCCAAGGATTTCAATGTTGCACATCCCCTGCTAATTTTTGCTTTAGTTGTAGGTGTAAGGTAAAGCAAGACCCAAAAAACCACATCCAAGTAGGTATAATAAGAGACCACATCCAATGGTTTTCTTTTGTAAGTAATATTGAATGTAGATGATACTTTTTCTTATTATTTTAATGCCATGACATTTGTTTTTGTAATATGTACATGAAGATGATGTCAATCACAAAATAAGCAAAGCATGTTGAGTTATTTTCAAGATATACATGAGAATTTTAAATTAAGCTAATGCCATTTCTAAACAATACAATGGTAATATATATTTGAAGGAGAGTGCATTCTTCTATACCTTTGAAATATTGGGAGAAAATATCTACTAAATCATCATTATAGAGTTCATACTATGTGGGAGATATTGATCATCCTTGTTTTAAACCTATTGTTATATTGATACATTTAATGTCCAAAAACTATCTTGTACAAAGTCATTGGAAGGCCCAAATATTTGAGTAGTTGAAGCAAAAGATGCCTTAAAATTATCTCAAAGGATTTATAGAAGTATAGAGAACAACATTAAACACTTTGCTTGCTAACCTTTACCTCTTCAAATGGACACAAGATTAAATCTATGATCACTCATTGAATGATTTATTTATATTCCTCCTTTAACTTTACCTTTAAGATTTCTCGTTATTGTAGAATTAGAGGTGTAAGCATCTAAATTTGTAGAAAACCACTTTGTTGTTATATGCCCAAACTATCAAAGATGGTATAGCAGTTTTTTACTTCTATATAATTTCTATTATTTTATATAGGATAGAATTATGACATGAATAAGAGGAGGGGAAAATGTTTGAGACAATAAAGTTGAAATATTGGAAGTGTTGAGAGAAAGTACAACAAGATTGTGTTAGAAATTTAGCCTTTCAATATTTGACATCTTAGGCTTTATTATATTTAATCTTAAACATTTCTTTCAAGGTCATCTTATCTATAAAGAAATGATGTGTAATAAATCTAAACTAACTCATATGTAATATTGGTTGAGAACATAATAAAGTAAAGTGATATAACTACAAAAAAAATTGAACAATTGCACATATATAATAATTTGGGTAGAAATAATCACTATAAGGATTTTGGAATGAACTCGATTTTATATGAGATCTTTTTCTATTTTCTAAAGAGTATTGAATATTTTTCCTTTTGATGAGTCCTCAATATATTTTTTGGATGAATTTGGATTTTGAGGTTATGTGGATCATAATGTACTTTGTTAACTAGTGAATGCATAATGCAATCCAAATCATACAAGGCATTTTGGAGGGAAATATGTATGGGTGTTTTAAGGTTGAGAAATACACATGGAATCTTGAAATGTACACAAGGCGGCTTCCCAAATTCTTTGGGATAGTTAATTCTATTAACTATTTGTACAAGGTCTCTCTAATATATAATCATGAGGTTTGTCTCAAATATTATAACATTCATCATAGGTGAGGTTTAGGTGAGGTTAAAGTGGATAGAAGTATACTGGGAAAGAGGACTATAAGTAGAATAATTGTTTGGTTGAGAAAAGGGGTACAAAAGGAGAGGGTTGTATTTTCCCTTAAAAGAGGGGGAGTGCAAACACATGTAGATGGAATTATTTAAATAAAGGGACTTGGATTAAATAACATCTAGTCCACAACACTAGCTCCATGAGAATATGGAAAGTAAGTAAAACCTCCATGTTTAGGAAAGTCTGTACAATTAAAAATAGTATAATAGTCAAAATTTCTTTCTTAAACACTTTCATAAAGGAGTGATAATAGAATCCATTAGTGTGTATACACGCACAATTCACAATGATCACCCTCATGTACCATCATTAGATATATGAAAAGAATGTGATTGGAACATTATATATAGTTTATATGTATCAACATTGAAATAATAAAAAGAATGTTCCTAATGGCTAAGATATTTACTATTTATAGTTGCAATATGTGTGTATGTATGTATATACATACATACACATATACATATACATAAACATACATATATATAGAGAGAGAGAACAATGGCATAAAGACAATAAACTTAACTAAAAATGAGGCTTCCTTTCTAGTGAAATCCACAAGAATTGTGCAAGATACAAGATATATTAGACTATGCATTTTAGTATCATATAGGTATGAGAGTAATAAAATTTTTACATCCTAGTAACCTAAATGATGAGATTCAACAATTTACCTCAACCATATAACTCAATAAAATCTATATAATTTGTGCTTCTTTCCCATTGAGTTATTTGTAATTATGTCCCCCTAGTCTTATATTACATTTGTCCATATCTTTATTATGTTGAGAGGCATAACTATAATGGTAGCAAGTGGTGGAATGTAATGGCGTGAGAGTTCAAAAACCCCTCATAACTTAAATTTGGCACTCATTTACATGTCAAATTAATAATTAGTAGTTAATATAGTATTTATATATAAGGTATTTAAGTATTCAAATCATATATTTACATTATATTATTTTTTAAAATTAATATTTAAAATAGAACAAATATAAAAGATATAATTTAAACATAATATTTATATATATTAATTATAAATAATAATTATTTTATTATAATGATTTTATAAATATAATAATTAATAATTATATAAATAAAAAAGCTACATAAATTAATAATTAATGGTGAAATTTGCATACACATGCCAACTCCCATTTAGTTTTGGGCTCATTTTGAGAGAATGGTTTAATATAATTACATATCAATAAATGGTGTAATCTTGTGCAAAGTTGGGCTCATTCCTTGATCCTTCATCTATTCCCATTTACGCATATTTGACCTTACCCCATCCATTCCACACATTTTTCCATGCACTTTGTCTCTAATGTCTATAAATTCATTCCTTGCATTAGATTTATTATTTCATTATGTTGGGTCAATCTCATGGCTATAGGATCGATCCTATGCTTGTGGGTCTAAACCTTGAATTTTAAAAGTTTAAGAAAAAATGTTGGCTCTCTTGCCCATTTTATTGCTATCATGAGCCAACTTGGTACACTTTTAGCATGATCTCTTGCTATGTGGTGGTATTTAATGTTTTAGGTGTGACATTCACCTTGCAAATCCTAAGTCTTAAAAACTATATTTAACTATGTAGAAGATAAATAACATGTATGATCTCCAAACATCATAGAGTTGGACAAATGGGACACCCATGTGAGGGTGGGAACATTATTTATTTATTATTTATTCTCTGGGATACTTAGGATATTGTGTAAGAAGGCATCAGTAGGGAGGTTACACTGAAAATGTCAAAATTGGGAGTTATAGAGCATCTTCCCAGTTTGGTGGTTATGACACAAATATTGAATACACTCATGGAGTGCCCAGGTATTGGAAAGTGGTCAATTAACTATTATAATAGAATCTATGATGCGTAAGAGAGGTGTAAGATGTGTAAGAGGAGTTACTTGCTATTTCGGGTTGCTTGACCATGACTATGGGGGCATTGGAATATTTTTACTATGGCTCATGTCTTTGACTCATAGTTTTGCATACCACTTGGTGATTTCTTGTTTCTAACTTTTCTATATATTGGAGGCATGGGATAGAGGTTTGTAAGGTTATTTTGTAGGTTCTTTTATGCTACTAGTTTACTATTAGAAGGATATCTAATTGTATTGGTGTATACTCTTTGTTGAGATTAATACAAGCTTGGGTCTCTTTAGTGGTGGAGATTTTTCATGCAAGGGTTTCTCCACGTAAGTTTGGTGTTCATATGGTTTGTATTTGTTATGTTTGTTTCTTCTTTGGTCTATTAATTATATTAGCTTAATCATATGCTTTATCAAATTAGATCACTATTTTGGTAATATTTTCATTGTGTTTTTTACCATGTTAATCAACATTTGGTTCCAAAGCTACGATTTGATTTAGAAGGGGATGCCTTTCTTGTAGTGTTGTGAGATTTTTATTGTTGTAGTGGGAGTATCTTGTTTAGTGGTTTTGTAGATTTGAGTGTGGTTAGAGAAGCCATGGCAAGCACATCCTCTTTCAAGATTAAGAAATTCAATGGCATTTGGTACAAGCTATGGAAACTAAAAAAGAGGATCTCTTGGATCAAAGAGATCAATGGAGCCTTATGGTAGATAAAGAAAAGCTTGTTGGATTATTAGATGGAGACTAGAAGAAGCTTGACAAGAAGGATCAAGGAATAATATGACTATGTCTCTTTCATGTTGTCCTTCTAAATATCTTTAAGGAAACTATGAAATACATTCTATGGAGAAGAATATGTGGAATCTACCAAAATAATAATCTTTTTAATAAGTTAGATTTATAATAGAAATTATATTGATTAAAAATGAAAGGAGACTCTATAGCTGTAAGCACTAAAAAAGTGCATGGGCCTACATGGTAATCTAATGATGAACTGTAATCCTAAACACGTACATGTAAGAATGTAATTATCCCCTCTCAGTAGTATTCCTCTTGGTGGCATGTGGATTGAGTTTCTTAATCTTATTTGTGTTTCCCTAGTCCCCTAGCTAACGGTCCTAGGTCTTGTTTCTTCATCTTTCACCCCTTGTCCACAACTCATTTTCGTCGCTTTCCAACTTTGTTGATTTAACCCCCTAGTGTCATAAGATGGGAAATACACTTTCCCTAGGCTCCTTTCATCCATTTCAACACTTTAGAGGCCTCAAATGGGTCTCCCAAGTCACCCCCATCATCATTTATGTCTCCCTTTTCTTCCTTTCTGGGTCACCCCCTGTTATTTTTAGATCTCCTTATGGGGCGACCTTGGATCTCCCCTAGGGCGACCCACTTTCCATGTGTTTTCAATAAAAACCAATAGCACCATTGTGTAGTGCTCAAAAAATTATGCAATTTCAAAAAACATGTCACCCAAAAAGGAGTATGTATGTGCCCGAATGAGCTCGAGCAGAAATTCCCTACGTCCTACAAGGTCGCCCAGGGCGACCTAACCTACTAAAATGGGTGACCATAGGGGTGACCCATGATCCCCAGGGTGACCACACTTGTCAAAAGGGGCAACCCTACCATGTTTAAAAAAGTGAGTTTTTTCTTCAGTTCTAGCCCAAATTTGCTTCAAATTAAGCCCTAATTGCTTGAGTCACCTTCCCTAACTGATCATCAACTTTCCTGACAGATTCAAGACTGATGTAGGAGCATCCAGAGGTGTAAGGGTGATCTTGCATCACCTAAAAACAATGATGATTCAAAATTGATGACTTTATTTTCATTTCTTTTCAAAATTTGTATTTCTTATTCCATAATCGCTTGAATAATGATGTAGAACCTTCAGTTTTTCCAAACTGCTAAAAATAGCAAATTGCTATTTTAGGAAAGTTTACATTTGGGCACGTATGGAAGTGAAAATTTAAATAAATTTTTGTAAATGAAAAATAAGACCTTTGGCGAAGGAATCGGGCAAAGATCATTTGTGGGTTAAAAGATATTAAAATTTTCATTCCTTGAAAAACCCTTGAAAAAGTTTCAAAGTCAGGATTGAGGCACTTAGAGGCCCCATACGTCCCTAAAAATGGGTAGAATTAGCAGAGTGGATTCTTAGTGCATAGAGAACTCCACGATCTTTCCAACTCTTCAAATGATTCATCAATCGGACACCCGAATCAAAAGTTATGGCTCTCGGAAGTTGACCTATTTTTGGAGGGAGATGCAAATTTTGAAATTTAGCTAGAGGCTACCAAAAAGGGCTATTTATGACCATTTTTGGGAACCCTTGGTGGTAGTAGACATAAGGGGGAAAGTGTAGAGTCAAGAAAAGGTGAGAAAACATAAACCCTAGCAGATTCGAGGCTACAAAAGGCAGAAGCTTCTAAAATCTAGATATAGGAAGCTGTAATGTGTTGTAGTCTGTGGAGAATTCATCCTCTAATTGAATTTTAGCTTTTGTAATGTAATGTGTTGTCCAAATCAATAAATAACATTCTATTTTATGTGCATAATTTGTGTAATTGTGTGTTTTGTGATTTACCGCCCTCATCAAAGACTCATAATCACTCCATTTTAACTCAAATAAATTATACTCTTCTCTCAATCAATCTCATGCTAACTCCATTTCTTATTCTATGAAAGGCTATCAAAGCCTGTTCACTCCCAATCAAAGTTTGTTTACTGTCCAATCAACTTTGTTAACTCTTCAATCAATTTCCCCTCTTACGTGCCCTTTCAAGATATAAATACCCCTCACCTCTTCATTATTTTCAAGTTGGAGAATGTTCTTCCCAGCTTCACAAGCTTTTCAAACTTCTTCATAGGCCTTTAATCCTTTTTGTTCATTTCTTTAGTTTTCATTTTTGTAAAGCTTCAAAGCTTTCCCATCAGAGGAAAATTCATTATTACAACCATTCATTAGCTTTATTTTATCTCTCCACTTATATTTCTTATGCTCTTCATAGGACATAGGTGCCTTTTGTTTTTAGTATTGTTGTCAAAGCCTTTAAAGGCTTCATTTAGTGTTTTTACGCTTGCAAATTTCCAAGCCCAAGGCCTTCATAAGCTTGAAAAAGCTCATTTCAATCATAGCTTTCATAGCCAATTCCCAATTGCTTTCAAAAGTCAATTTCCAATTACAATCAATTGTCCATCCATCCATGTCGCTAAGAGGATTTCCTTTTTGCTAAAGAGGAGAGGAAAGGTTGCCACACAAAGGATTTCTGAGGATACTCCAAGCTCATGTGCCAAAAGATACATGTTCTTTATGCTTTCATAGTAATTAAATCACAAATTTGCTCTTGGAAAAAGTAATCTTGTTATTGCAATTTCCTTGATAGGATTCATTTAAAGTTGAGTAGATTAGCATTGTTAAATTAGTTTATTGTAATTTATAGATTAATTTCATTCCAAGTACTTTCAAATTCATAGTTTAGATCTAAAATCATTTTAGAAAAAAAATAAAAACATAGTTTAAATTGCATTAAGAAATTTCATTATTAAAGTGCATTCATATTTAAATTCGTAGATAATTAGTTCATTTTGTTATTCAATTCCAAAAAAAGAATCAAAAAGTGCTTTGCATACATACTAGTTGCATCCGTACCAAAAACACAAAAATACAAAAACATTAGAAAATATCAAAACAAAACAAGTATACAAAACCCTCGATTCAATCATGAGGTACAATTCATTTACACATAGTCAAAACCCTCAATTTCATCACGAGGAACACTTCACAATTCAACATAAAAAACAAACCTTTAATTTTAGATCAAAGTCAACTCAAGTCAAACACAAGGTCAACTCTAGTCAACTCTCTTTCTCTTAGCCAAGCATTTGAATGTGCCCAGGAATTAGAGGTGAGTGGGTTAGGGCCATCCTTAAAGAAATAGATGAAATACATCCTAGGCCACAACAAGCACAACAAATGATAGAAAAGCAAGAACATGCTCTCAGGTTAATGCAACAAAGAGATCAAATACAACAACACATTCAAGACATTAAGGATAGGTTACAATGCACTAGGATCATCAACGATCAAAATTGACATCCATCTAGGTGCTAGAACCTAAGGGACCCAAATAGGATATTGATAACTAGTGACCCTTCGAGTCATATTATTATCTCAACCACAATAGCCAAAGAAAGGCCTAGACTCATTGCAATCCACAACAGGCCCCACGACTGGCCGACTGCTCTCCACGATGTTCTACTCCCACGAGAATAGAACCACCCCCGGGTCTCGCCTCCACTCGACTGGCTTCTGCCACAAGAGTGAGTGACTTGGAGGTTTCCCAAGGAAAGGAGAGGATTCATGTGATGTATCGAAGCTAACTCATCTGCATTGTGCCTGAGTCACATTTTGAGGAGTACAATAGCCAAACATTTAAATGTTTATAATCATATTTTGAGTCAACTAGGAAGCATAAATGTTAAGCGTGATGAGGAGGATACATATATATAAATTGCTTTGCTCTTTACTTGAATCTTAGGAGAATCTAATATTTGTAATTAGTGGTGGTACTATAGAGCCTAATATGGATGCCCTTGTTGCTACTTTTCTCAACAAAGAAATGAAGCAAAAATCCATGGATGAGGGTTCCAAGGATGCACTACATGTATGGGGTAGGCCTGAGGAAAAAGGTGGTAAGAAAAAGGGGGATAAGGAGAGGTCTAAGTGAAAATGATGGTCTAAAAACATAGTAAGACTAGAGATAAATGTTGGAACTATGGGAAGTGGGACTATTGAAGTAAGGTATGTAGAAACAAGAAGTCATATTTTGAAGATTCCTCTAATGATAAATCCCCCGATGATGAAAACGATGCTTTGATTATTTGTGCTAATATTGCTAGTGATGACTCATGGATTATTGATTCATGTGCCTCATATCACATCACTCCTCATAGGTAGTGGTTCTATTTATAAAGAGAATATGATGTTGGTGAGGTGTTCCTTGGAAATAATAGTTTGCATCAAATTATTTTTTATTATTTGTGCTAACATTGCTAGTGATGACTCATGTCTTATTGATTCATGTGCCTCATATCACATGACTCCTCATAGGGAGTGGTTCTCTTCCTATAGAGAATATGATGTTGGTGAGGTGTTCCTTGGAAATTATAGTTTGCATTAGATTGTTGGCAAAGGGAAAGTAAAACTTGTGTTTAGTGATGGGATAGTAAATCTCTCATAGATGTGTTGGACATTCTAGGATTAACAAGAAATTTAATTTTAGTTTTTAAAATGAATGATGTTGGAGTGCATGCCACATTTGATACAAGTGGTTGTCTATTGGCTAGAGAAAATCTAGTGCTAGCTAAAGGATCTCAGTGTGATACTATGTTTAAGCTTGATGCATTTACATACTGTAACTTTGACTATGTAATGGAAAACTTGAATTCGTGTATGTTATGGCACCATAGGTTGGGCCACATTGGTAAAAAAGGGCTTAAGACCCTATTTAATAAAAATATGATGGATGGTTTGTCTAGTTATCCTTTGGATTTTGATTTTTGTGAGCACTATGTGTTTAGAAAATAGAGTAAAGTTTAATTTTGGTAGCACTAGACAAAAGAGGTTATTGGAGGTGATTCATAGTGATGTTTTTGATCTTGTGGATGTTGTTTCAATTGGAAAATCTCATTACTATGTTTCATTTATTGAAAACTACTCATGTTATACTTGGATTTATTTTGGGGGGCATAAATCTAAGGTTTTTAGGAAGTTTAAATATTTTGAAGTTCTTTTTGAAAATCAAATGGATCAGAAAATAAAATTATTAAGGTCAGATAATGTATGGGAATACTATTCTAGAGAATTTGATGATTTTTGAGACATTTAGATATTGTGAGGTAGAAAACAACTCCATATACACCACAGCAAAATGACACCACAAAGAGGATGAACATGACATTAATGGAAAAAGGCAGAAGTATGTTGAGCATTGCATAGTTGGATCAATGTTTTTAGGCTAAAGATATTAGTAGTACTTATTATTTGATTAATAGATATTCATGTTCTACAATGGTTGATAAAACACCATATGAAGTGTGAACAAGTAAGAAACCCTTTGTTTCACACATTAGAGTTTTTGGTTGTGAGGCTTTTGTTCATGTTTTTAAATAAAAATGCTCTAAGTTGGATTTCAAGACTAACAAATGTATTTTCATTAGTTATGATGATAATGTTAAGGGTTACAAGCTTTGGAATCCTCTAACCTTGAAAATAGTATACTCTAGAGATGGGATTTTAAGGGAACTTAGAATTAATTTTGATTAGGTACAACCAAAAGAAAAGGAAAACAAAACCATACATTAACCAAAATAGAGAAGTAGGAAGATGCACAAGTGAAATAATAATAGGTTAGACATGAAGATGTAGAGGAAGAAGAAGGGTCGAATTTAAGGAGTTCAGAGGAAGAACTAGAGGAGCCTCTTACTACACCCTTGAGAAGGTATATGAAGAAATATAAACTAATTGATAGGTAGAACCCACAATATTTTCGTTGTGCATTTACTTTATCTTGTACTAATGATAAACCTAGATCTGTGAAGGAAGGTCTTTCTTTGTAAGAGAATGAGTCTTTGATGGAGGCCATGGAAGATGAGATGATAGCCTTAGACAGGTGTGAGACTTTAGATCTAGTTGAGCTTCTTGAGGGAATGAATCCCATTAGTTGTAAATGGGTATTTAAGAAAAAATTAGAGTAGATGGATAGTTTGAAAGGTACAAGGCAATTCTGATGGTAAAAGGTTACTCCCAAGTTGAGGGAGTTAATTTTGGTGAAATTTTCTCTCCTTGTTGTAAAATACATGAACTACTATAATAAAAACAAGCTAATAATGAACAAATTTAAAATATCGATTAATGTATTATGTGATTAACCATTTAATAATGTAAGGAGAAGCATGTAATCAATAATAACAACAATCTAAAATATCAATTAAAGTATTATGTGATTAACCATTCAATAATGTAAGGAGAAGCGTGCAATCATTAATATCAACAATAAACTTAGGAAGCTCATAAAATTAAACACATAACACTAGATGTATGTGGGGAAACCCTTTTCAGAAAGAGAAAAAAAACAAAACAAAACTCCAAGAGAACAAGTCAATATTAATCATAATGACAATGTTATATCAATAAATAAACTTCAACTCTTTAGTCTGACAACATTTTGGCAATGTAATAGTACTCAAATTGTAAAAGACCATTATACAACTATCCAAGGCATCCAATTACAAATGGTTTCCCAAAATCAACACCCATGAAAACCATGGTATGGGAAAAATACAATGCCCCCATGACCAAATATTTAATGCACCATGAATAGAAACCATTAAACAACATCTTTTACCACTTACACATCATGGCCACATTTCCTCAAAAATGGCACTCCAATTTAATCAAGACCACAACTCATAAGTGGTGCACCCAATATTAAAAAGATGCTTCACTCTCTCCCCTAGCACCTAAGAATGAGAAAGTGCCATAAGTGCATTCAAACCATTCCATAACCACCACTATCATAAGTGACCTCCCTAACATTACCATTACAACCAATATTCCAAGTCAACCAAGAGAAAATAATAATAAATGATTTACCCAATCAATACCTAGGTGTCTATATACCCATTCCCAAGGTGTTGGAGATGCATGAAATGCATTAGGATTGCAAGATTACTAGCACCTTATCTTAATATTTTCCCACTTGATATTATACATTGCAATAACATAAGAAAAAAACATAAAAGAGATTCAACTACAAGGTGCAAGGACCATGACATCCTTGCACCAAGAGAACATGTTCATGCTCATTAGTTTCATAAGTGAATATGTAACATTACCCAAAGTGTCAAATTTTATGAATCATGACCTTTCCACTTTCCACCATCTCATGAACTAAGTGATACTACACATCAATATGCTTAGTACAAGCAAGGTACATGGGATTTATGTCCAAAAACCAACTCTTGAACATAGTTTTTTTAACCAAACTGCATCTTTATAGTTATGTGTAATAGACATATACTTTGCTTCATTAGTGGATAATGTAATTTCTGGTTGCTTCTTACTCTTTCAATTGGTAGCACCACCAAATAGAAAAAACACAGCCACTAATAGACCTCCAACTATCCAAATCACCTACCCAATCTATATCAACAAAGCCCTATATGTCCAATAACTTACCCACATCATTAGAACCATGATAATATAATCAATAATCATATGTTCCTTGCAACATCTAAATACACTCTTAACATAAGTCCAATGCTCTTTACCGAGGTTAGACATAAACATGCTAAGAACTCTCATTGCTTGGATAATATCTAGTCTAGCACATACCATTGGATACATCAAGCTACCTACAACACTAGCATAAGGCCAATTACACATATCTTCCAAATCATCATCTAACTTAGAACATTGATCCAATGAAAGCTTAGTGCGTATAAGTAAAAGAATACTTACTGGGTTGCAATTATGCATAGAAAACTATTGCACAATATTGTCAACATACCTGCTCTAATTGAGCCAAAGTTGTCTATGAACTTGGTCCCAACTAATTTTCATTCCCAAAATGACTTTGCTCCCGTTAAATACTTCATGTCAAACACACCAGAAATTTGAGTTTTAAGCTCCCTAATTATCACCTTGTTGTTTCTAATAAACAACATGTCCTCAACATACAAGACAATAATTAGAATATGATTATCAATATGTTTAATGTAAATATAGTGATCTTCTTCACTTCTAATAAAACCCAACTTCAATGCAAAAGCATCAAACTTTTGATACCACATTTGAGGAGATTATTTCAAACCATACAAAGACTATTTAAACCTACAAACCACATTTTCTTTCCCTTTTACCTTAAATCATTTGGATGTCACATGTAAATTTCCTCTTCAAGATCCCCATGCAAAAAAGTAGTTTTAACATCCATTTTATCTATTTCAAAACCATAAGCAACAATAATAAAAAGTAGAAATCTAATGGAAGGCAATTTAGCAACAAGAGAAAAAAATTCAAATTCATCTCCCTCTCTCTAGGAGTAGTGCTTAGCCACAAATTTGGTCGTGTACTTCTTTAACTTAGCATCAAATCTTATATTTCTTTTTAAACACCCATTTGCAACTAATGGAATTTCTCCCCTTAGGAAAACTCACAAGATCCCAAATGTCACATCTATCCAAGGCTGTCATTCTTCCTACATGGCCTCCATCTAAGAATCATGCTCTTCTAAAGAAAGAGCTTCCCTAAAAGATCTAGGCTAATCATTAGTACATGATAAAGCAAATACACAACAAAACCTTGGTGGGTTATACCTCTCAACTAGATTTTATTGTCTCTGTAATCTTCTCAAGAATGGAGTAGAAGTTTTTCTTGTTCCTTTGCATGTTCAACTTGTTGCAAGTATGTGTTAACTGGTGTTGTAATTGATGTCAACATGTTTGTGTTCTCATTGGTGCCAACTGTATCTTCTGATATTGTTGTTTATTGATTGATTAAGCTGTCATATTAAGGACACTATCTGAGTATTTTGCTCCGCATTTCCTCTATGTTGAAGACTAGAGTATGAGATTTGGATATAATAGAGAAGTGTTTGAAGATTCTAAATCTAGAATTTGGTGGTCCAGATCGCTGTGCAACAAAAGTTCTATTCACCAGTTTGAAGACTGTGCCTGACAGCATTTGTTGAGTGACTGGGAGAAATTATTTTGCTCTGCATTTCTCCGTAGTTTGGATTTTGGTCTTGCGGTTCTGGACTTAAGTTTATAAAGTCCTTAGCTATCTTTATTCCAAAGGATTTGTGATTTGGTGTTCCAGAAAGCAAGTTATTGATTAGCAGAGTTCGATAGTGTTTGTTGAGAGTAGTTTGTGATCTATTTTCAGGTGATATTTGTTTTCCTCAAGTGAGATATGTTGAGGTTGGATTTGTTGGTTCCCAGGTGAGTCTATGTTGTTTGTGGATGTCTCTAGAATGTATTAAAGGTGTGTGCTTGCTCCACAAGCTATAATGAAGTTCTTGGAAGCGTGTATTTAAGTATTCTTGATATTTGCACTAGTCCTGGCCGACTTGGTTATTTACACTTGTTGCAGAGGTAATTCATGGATTGTGGAAGCATATTGAATAATGTAAGGATGTTTTTGGGTCTGAGTTAAGCTGTGAAGTGTTCTCCCTTCATTCATTTTCTCCGCAAGTTTGTTTAGGTCCAGACCTAATTTGATTTATGTATGTATGCCGACCTTGGAGATAGTTCCAATAGTTGTAAGTTGTATTGTCGACCTTAATGAATGTTCCAAGGTTGATGATTGGTATAAATATATGTAATGAATCCATGAGTGAAGTGAGAGAGTTCAAAGATGTGAAGATAAAGTGTGTGTGTTGTAAAGGCAGAGCAGAAGAGATATATTACACTTCAATGGAACTGAACTCAGGCAAGTTGTAGATGCTACTATATTAGTTCATGGCTGTGAGCCACCCCTTGGCAGTGAGCCACCCTTTGGCAGTGAGCCTTTTTGCAATGAGCATTTTAGGTAGTGAGCCCTAGGCCGTGAGCCTCTTTGTTATTCGGTATTGTTACTACATTATATTGTGAGCTAACACTCATCATGGTTTTTCCCTTTTAGGGTTTTCCATGTAAAAATCTGGTGTTCATGTGTGTATGGCGTTGATGTGTTTATATTTTGATTCTTCTATTCATGTTTAATCTTCATAACAAAATAAGGAGTTAAAGTAAATGAATTTGAATGTGATTTTGTTTAAAGAAGTTAAGGTTTTTGATACAACTGATTCACCCCCCTCTCAGTTGTCTTGTGCCTTCAACACAACTTTCTCATAACTGTCACTTTAATCCTCTCCTTCCTCTCCATCCTCAAATCCATAATTATGTTCTTCAAGATGTGAATTTTCCTACTTTTTCACATTAGTATCAAAATGTAATGTTTTCCTTCTTTTTCCTCTGGTGCCATCTTGGATTGAAAAATACTCTAAGCTCCCTAAAATCCACATCCTTACAATAAATCATTTTCAAGGTTAGAGGATTTTGTTATCACCTGGATTTGCACCCTTGTTGAGCCTAGTTGATCAACAATTTGAGGATACCATTGGAATGATCTCAAGGTGTGGGACCTTGTTGTTTGATATCAAACCTCTAGATGAAGGGTTGGTTCCCTATTTGAAATGTGATTTAGATGTAAAAACTAAACTTATACCTATTCTAACATTCACCAATGGAAAAGGGTAAAAGGAAATAACTAAAATGTTGTGTGGTGATGCACCAAATTAGTTTGAAGAACTCTTGGATCAGTTTTCTATGCACAATATAGTCTTAAAACAACTGATATGCATACACAATTCTCATAAAAAATTCTGCAAAGGTCAATAAAGAGAGTTAAAACCATAGAGGAATTGATGATTCACAGATGATTTCACATTCTTCCAACAAAACATGGTGAAAAGTGTATGACAAAGGCCGAAAATCATTTGTTTTTCATTGATTATAAAGGCAAAATACATCTGATACAAGGTTCACTAAGTAGTTCTCTTACCAAAAAAATTCAAAGATTATGAGATATTTTTTTATTACAAAGCATATCTATCCAAGTACAAGCATGATTGAGAGAATCTAGAAGGTCTTCTTGGTGGAAAAGTAAAAACTAATTGCTTCTTCACTGGTGAAGTCAAACCTCTCGGGTGATGGGAAGACATTCTCCTAGTTTTTCTCCTTGAAAACTGAAAGGAAGCTAGGTGTGTGGAAATCGCTTCCTACACTAATCTAATGAGGGGAGAGCTATACAAATTCAATTTAATCTTTACAATTACAGCAACATGAGACATGAAATAGAGATATTGCAGCAATACACATAGAACTAGAAGGAAGACAGAAGAAGAGAGACAAGATATAACGTGGGGAAAACCCTTATCGGGTGAAAAAACCCACATTCAGAAACCTACACAATGTATTATCAAAACTGAATATGGTTGACAATACACTTGCAATGCAAGTTTCAATAGACTTCAAAACTCATGTCTGGAGTCAATCCGGCAACATAACAGTACCTATCAATCACATACTACATCTCCATCTCAAAGCACATGTTTATATAGAATATACAAGGCAAAATTGGCTCTATCTTGGAATGGGCGTCCAACTTGGCCTCATGGCCCAAAACCCATGCCTATGGACACTTGGTCAACATTGTAAGATGCATCTGACACTTGTCCACAGCTCCCATCCCAAAGAGGTTACCTATTTCCAAAATGGGCTATGACAGATGCTCTTACGACTTATGACTGTCATAGAATCTGTCATAGCAGTTACAACTTACAGCTGTAAGAGAATATGTCATACATAGGCTATACATAGCATATTCTCTTACAACATGTCATAGTCCACCTTGGGGCACCCAAAGATGCCTTTTTCAAAGATTCTTCTCGACACATGTTTTCACCTGTCTTACAAGCTTCTATTTCTGACTCTTACATGTCATAACTTCGTCATAGGAATCTGTCATAACCGTTTCGGTCAACATTCCCTTACACAACATCCAAGATGCCGACACATAGAAAAATACTCCTACCACAAAGTGAGACGCCTATCTCCTCATGTGAGGACAAAATTACAAGTTGCCATCTTCCATGTAGGATGACACATCACCGTGCCATATCCCACAAAATGATAATATGGAAGTTATAATTAATTTACATCATAGGTAATGAATAAATAAATACAAACAAAATAATGCAAGGAATTACCAAGGTTGAGACACCTTAATTCCCAACATTCTCCCACTTGTCGAACACCTTGTAAGAGCCAATAGAATAACATGATTTAACTGCTATAGGCCGAGAGGCCCATAGACTCTGAACACCATTTGAACTTCTCTGTGCTAATTGGCTTCGTTAATGCATCTGCAACATTCTTCAAAGTATCTACCTTCTCCAAATTTACCTTCTCATCCTCTACCATGTCTTGCACGAAGTGAAACTGAACATCAATATGCTTTGTTTTGGCATGGAAAGTTGGATTCTTCGCAAGGCAAATCGTACTCTGATTGTAACAACTAATCGTAATCTGACCTGCATCAACACCAATATCTAAACACAATCTCTTAAGCCAAATGGCTTCCTTACAAGCATGAGTTGCTGCCATATACTCAGCTTTTGTCGTGGACAAAGCAACCATAGGTTGTCGCTTATTCATCCAACTAATAGCACCACCAAACAGTGTAAACACATAAGCACTAGTGGATCTCCTACTGTCAATGTCACCTGCCAAATCTGAATCCACACATCCATGAATATCAATAGAATACGGAGGTCCTGTAACATTACCATGATAGCATATGGAATACTCAGTAGTACCCCTCAAATATCTGAACACTCACTTAACTGCATCCCAATGTACTCGTCCAAGATTAGCCATAAATCGACTAAGGACTCCCACTGCTTGGGCAATGTCTGGTCTTGTGCAGACCATAGCATACATCAAACTACCAACAACACTAGCATAAGGTACTCTACTCATGTCCTCTACCTCACTAGGAGATTTTGGACAATCCTTAATAGACAACTTTTTCCCCAAAGAAATAGGAACACACAATGGTCTACAATCTGCCATGCTGAACCTATCCAACACGGTCTTCACATACTTACTCTAGCTTAACCAAAGTTTTATGTTAGTTCTGTCTCTTCTGATTTCCATTCCTAGAATGTACCTAGCTACCCCTAAATCTTTCATTTCAAACTGTGTTGACAACTGAGACTTAAAATCAGAAATCATATTCTTACCCTTCCCAATGAGAAACATATCATCAACATATAATGCAACAATGAGAATACGATCACCATCAAACTTAAAATACACATAGTGATCTGATTTCGATCTCACAAATCCAATTGACAACACAAAGGCATCAAACTTCAAATACCACCTCCTAGGAGACTGCTTCAAACCATACAAATACTTCTTTAACTTGCAAACCAAATTTTCTTTACCTTTCACCATGTAATGCTCTGGCTATGACATGTAGATTTCTTCCTCCAAATCACCATGAAGAAAAGTTGTCTTCACATCCATATGTTCTACCTCTAAGTCATAAGCTGTTGCAAGAGATAACAGGAATCGAATGGATGTCAGCTTTGCAATGGGAGAGAAGATCTCACCATAATCTATACCCTCCACTTGTGAATACCCCTTCACAACTAATCTGGCCTTATACTTCTCAACACTGCCATCTACACCAAATTTCTTCTTGAACACCCATTTACATCCAATGGGTTTCCATCCAGCAAGCAAAGGCACCAAGTCCCAAGTTTGATTCTTTTCCAAAGAAGCCATCTCATCCTCCATGGCCTCCTTCTAGGTACCTACATCTTTCATATCCAGAGCTTCTAATACAGTTCTAGGTTCATCACTGTTAGTAAGCAAAGCAACAACACAACTAGAATCAAGCAATGTGTAACCAAACCTCTCAGGTTGCTTTCTTATTGGTGTAGACCTCCTCAAGAGCTGAGGTTGAGGTTCAGCTTCTTCATCTGAGCTTTCAGAGCTGCAAGAGCTCTCCTCATCATTAGGTCCAACATTGTCTTTATGTTCAGTCTTCTCAGGGGTAGCAAGAAACTAAACAACATCCTCTTTCTTTTCTTTTTCTTATGGCTGTAGAACAGTGGAAGAAGGTGTTAGCTCTCTAAAGATGACACTTTTGCTATACAACACTTTTTTAGCCATAGGGTCCCAAAGCTTGTATCCTTTCACACCGACACCATAGCCAATGAAGATACACTTAATAGCCTTGTTCTCCAATTTTGACCGCTTCTCCCTAGGTACATGTGCATATGCCTCACAACTAAAAACACAAAGATGCCTTATTGAAGGCTTTCTACCAGACCACACCTCCATGGGTGTCTTACCAACAAGAGCTGATGTAGGAGATCTATTTAAAAGATAGCAAGCCGTGGCAACAGCTTCAGCCCAAAACTTTTGTTCTAGGCCAACTCCACTAAGCATACTCTTAGCCTTCTCCATCAGTGTCCTGTTCATCCTCTCTGCAACTCCATTTTGTTGTGGGGTATATGGAGTTGTCTTATGTCTTTCAATACCAAGTTCCTTGCAAAATTTATCAAATTCTGTAGAACATAACTCACCACCGTTGTCAGTTCTCAAACATTTAATATTTTTACCAGTCTAATTTTCAGCAAAGGCTTTAAACTCCTTAAACTTACTATAGACTTCAGATTTGCTTTTGAGAAAATAAATCCATGTCCTTCTACTGTAGTCATCTATGGAAGATACAAAATATATAGATTTTGATAACAAAGGAACATTAACAGGACCAAATACATCAGAATGATCAAGGTCCAACACACCAGAAGACTTATGAGAACTCGAGTAAAACTGAACATGGTTTTGTTTTCCATATATGCAATGTTCACAAAAGTCAAACTCAAGATTATAATCATCTAACCCCTCAATGAGGTTTTTGTTTTTTAGGGTTCTAAGACCCTTCTCACCAATGTGGCCAAATCTCTTATGCCATAACATTGTCTTTTCAGCAGGAAGCTTAACATCCAAGGCATGAATACAACCATCAGGACTAGATACAACATATTTCTTCACTACTCATTCAAATGGTGGGGATGAAGTGACTACTGCCCTCTTCCTTTAGTCAAAAGAACTATTGCATTGTGAAATGCATGCCTCTAGCTGAAACAGAGTACCTCTCCTAGTACCCTTAGCAAGCACCATAGCTCCTCTAGTCATCTTACATCCTTCTTTCAAAAAGACAACCTGCACACCTGCATCATTCAACATACTTACAAAAAGCAGGTTCCGTGCTAAGCCTGGGATGTGCATAACCCCAGAGATCCCCTTCACTCGTCCATAAGGGAAACTGATAGAGACTCTTCCACGACCAACAATCTTCAGATGAGAGTCATCACCTAGGTACACCCTTCCACCATCGAACTCCTCATACTTAGTGAACCAGTCTTGATGCGAGGTCATGTGGAATGATGCACCAAAATCAATTAGCCACACATCATCAGATGTATGGGTTGCCAGGGCTGCAATGAAGGCATCACCATCATCTTGTGACTTGTCAGAATCTGAATCTGGGTTCTTCTTCTTCTTTTTCTTTTCCTCTTTACATTCCTTTTGAAAATGCCCAGTTTTGCCACAATTCCAATAGAGAGCCTTGGACTTTCTAGGAGATTTGGATCTCCCACGGGATTTGGATCTACCCTTCTCAGCTTTCTTGTCCTTCTTGTTCCCTTTCTCCTTGGGTCTTCCACGAACTGCAAGAGCCTCTTTAGCTACCTTAGAAGACCTTCTCCACATCTCTTGAGAAAACAACAAAGAAAGCACTTCATCCATTTTGAATGTGGATGTGGTGCTTCCAATAGCCATGACAAGATGATTCCACGAGTCCGGCAATGAACAAAGCAAGGTCATAGAGCGATCCTCCTCCTCCATCTTCACACCAATGGATGTCAATTGTGCAACCAGCATGTTGAAAGCATTCATATGTTTTGCAACAAATCCTCCATCCTCCATTTGAAGAGAATACAACTTCTTTCTTAGAAAAATTTTGTTAACCAGGGATTTGGCTTGATACACATCTTCCAACTTCTTCCAAAGCAAGTTTGTAGTAGCCTCCTCATGAACATTTAACAGGACAGAATCAACAAGACTAAGTCTTATGAGACCCTTAGCCTTCCAATCCTTGAGATCCCAATTAGCTTGTGACATTGTAGCTGGTTTTGTGCCACTAATAGTTTCCCAGAGGTATCGATCAACAAGCATGTCTTCCATCTTGAGCTTCCACAGCTCAAAATTAGTGCCATTGAATTTCTCCACCTCTATCCTTCCAGATGTGCTTGCCATCTCCTTGCTGTAATAAGATTCAGAATACTCTGTACAAACTCCCACTCAACTTAAGATCAGCTCAAAAAACCCCTACCCAACAACTAGGACCAAAGGTGATCAAGCTCTGATACCAACTGAAAGGAAGCTAGGTGTGCAAAAATCACTTCCTACACTAATCTAATGAGGGGAGAGCTATACAAATTCAATTTAATCTTTACAATTACAGCAACATGAAACATGTAACAGAGATATTGCAGCAATACACATAGAACCAGAAAGAAGATAGAAGAAGAGAGACAAGATATAACGTGGGGGAAACCCTTATTGGGTAAAAAACCCCACACTGAGAAACCTGCACAATGTATTATCAAAACTAAATATGGTTTACAATACACTTGTAATGCAAGCTTCAATAGACTTCGACACTCGTGTCTGGAGTCAATTCGGTAGCATAACAGTACCTGTCAATCACATACTGCATCTCCTCAAAGCACCTGTTTATATAGAATATAAAAGGCAAAATTGGCTCTATCTTGGAATGGACGTCCAACTTGGCCTCATGGTCCAAAACCCATGCCTCTGGACACTTGGTCAACATTGTAAGATGCATCTAACACTTGTCCACAACTCCCATCCTAAAGAGGTCACCTATTTCCAAAATTGGCTATGACAGATGCTCTTACGACTCTTACGACCATCATAGAATCTGTCATAGCAGTTACTATTAGATTTCGGGCAGACAATTGAGAGGGGGAGTGAATCAGTTGTCCAAAATTTTCTTCCAATTAAACACCTAAATCCACTTTATAATTCAGTAGCATAATAATAAATCAATCATAGAAACATAATGCATTAAATCAAGAGCTAAAACACATTGACACACAAGACACCAAGATTTTGACGTGGAAAACCCGGTTAAGGGAAAAACCATGGGATGATTAACCCAAGATTGTATTCTCTATTAGAATAATAGAAAGAATAAAATGGCACATGCCAATTGGGGCTCATTGCTCGAGCACACTGCTCACAAGAGGCTCACTGCCTACAAGAGACACACTGTCTACAGAATAATAAGTATCACATACTTGAATTGAAGAATAGCATCTTCACCATGCTTGAGTCAGTTCCATTTAAGCCCAACACTTCTGCTCTGCCTTTCGCTCTGCTCCTCTCTACCACACTCTCATCTCCACAAGACACACTTTGAAATGACTTTACAACTCCTTATTTATACAAGACATCGACTTAGGAATTATCATCCAAGTCGACATATATTACAGAGGAAGTACATAAATACAACATGACTAATTACAAAAAGACTTCATGCGGATCAACACATTGTTGGCCACACAGATATGAGACTTCAATCTTCATTTAGGAACACACCAATCCTCACATAACATCTTCAAGATCATCCGCAGGATGTGTAACTCATCCGGTCGACCAGAGTTAGGAAGAACATCATCATGCGGAAATTATTCTTCAATTACGAGCTCAAACTTGCATGCAGACCACCAACATGAACTGGACATGATCCAAAGACCTCCACAAGCTTGCCTGAATTAGCAAGAACATCCACACTACTATTGTCTACTAAAATCATTCTCTCCTTCATCTGGAACCTTAAGAACACAGTCAGTCATCACTGTCATATTGGAATAGATGCTTGCGGACCTCCAGATCATGAACCAATTGAGTTGTTACTTCACATGGACTTCCTAAACACTCCACCAAATCCGCAAAACAAGATATTTCATTTTCGGATCTCACCGGACCTATCTATGTCACACTGTCATCTCTGAACATCTACCAGAACTGGTTTTACTTAAGTGGCCATCACTTCTTTAGATCTTCATGCAGACCTCTTAAATCTTTACTGGATCATCTTAAGACACATATCTTCAAACCCTTTGAAGCGCATCCTCTGATCTTCATCTTATTTAGGATCTTTAGCTCACTGTCTTCACTGTTCTTCTCTATTTATGATTAGGACTAATTTTCTCAATATTCTCAGCACACAGCTCATCCAATCCTTGTCATCACTGCAACATGAGTATGTTGACATTAATGACAACACCGGTTAGGCTCATACTTGCAACAATCTCCCCCTTTGTCATTGATGGCAACATATGATGTGAAAAACTGTTTTAACCATCAAGACAACAACTTCTCCATACTGTCACAATTCCCCCTATCAACAACAACCACTCACAAGTCTTCTATTCCTTTACTACTCCCCCTTTGATCAGAAACCACTTATTTTTCACATGTCTTCTCTACCCCTTTGACATCAATGGCAAAGGGCACATACTTGCATTACTTCAGAACCATATCAGCTACTCCCCCTAAGTAGCAGCTTCCCAAACATCAATTTAGACCACAAGATATGACTGTGATATCCACTAGACTGATGCACATTAGTACACCTTAGTTCATCATCAGAGGGGTAATAACCCCTAACTTCTCCCTGAGATACTCAAAAGAGTCCTTAGGTAGAGGTTTGGTAAAGATATCTGCAATTTGATCCTTGGAAGGCACAAACTCCAATCTGACTTCATTCTTGTTCATTTGCTCTATCAAAAAGTGAAACTTGATGGATATATGTTTAGTCTTTGAATGCAACACCGGATTCTTAGATATACTTATTGCACTTGAATTATCACAGAAGATTGTGATAGGCTCCTCATACTCTACTCTCATGTCTCTTAACATTTGCTTCATCCACAAAACTTGAGTGCAACTACCTGCTGCTGCAATATATTCTGCTTCTGCAGTGGACAGAGATATTGCCTCTTGTTTTTTGCTCAGCCAAGAAACAATCTCTTCCCCAAAAAGAATGCTCCACCACTGGTACTCTTCCGGTCATCCACATCTCCTACCCAATCCACATCAGTATATGCATGAAGAGAGAAATTATGATCTCTAGGATACCACAACCCATACTCAACTATCCCTTTCAGATATCTAAAAATTCTTTTGATTGCCATGATATGAGATTCTCTAGGATCAGCTTGGAATCTAACAAGACCAACAACATTCATAATGTCAAGTCTAGTTTGAGTGAGATACAACAATCCTCCAATCATTGACCTATACTTTTTCTAATCAGCTTTGGGAGAATCATCATCTTTGCTCAACTTACATCCGGTTGCCATGGGAGTACTCATTGGCTTTGAGTCTTCCATCCCAAATTTCTTCAATAATTCTTTCACATATTTGGTCTGAGAAATTAAGATTCCTTTCTTTGTTTGAGTGATTTGCAGACCCAAGAAGAAATTCATTTCCCCAAACATGGACATCTCAAATTCACTTTTCATTTGATTTGCAAAGGTTTTGCACATACTATCTCTTCCTCCAAAAATGATATCATCAACAAACACTTCAACAATCAAGATATTTTCATGATCAATTTTGAAATACAAATTACTGTCAGCAGTACCTTTGTTGAAACCAATCTTCAAAAGGTGCTTATCCAATCTCTCATACCAGGCTCTTGGTGCTTGCTTCAGTCCATACAATGCTTTCTTCATTTTACAGACCATATCATCATGATCAGACAATTGAAATCTATTTAGTTGCTCAATGTATACTTCTTCTTCCAAGTCACCATTCAGGAAGGTAGATTTGACATCCATCTGATATACTTTGAAATCCTTGAAGGCAGCAAAAGCAAGAAATAATTTGACTGCTTCAATTCTTGCCACTGGAGCAAAAGTTTCTTCAAAATCAACTCCTACTTGGGAGTAACCCTTCCATACCAATCTGGCTTTGTTTCTGACTACTTCACCATCTTCATTCAGTTTGTTCCAGAAGACCCATTTGGTTCCAATCACATTCTTGTTTTTAGGTCTGGGAACAAGATCCCAAGTGTGATTTTTCTCAATTTGCATCAGCTCTTCCTCCATTGCTTTAGTCCAGTTTTCATCATTGCAAGCTTTATTCACTGTCTTAGGTTCAATCTTTGAAATCAGACAATACTCTTCTGAATCTTGAGCAATCCTTCTTCTTGTTTGTACACCTTTGCTTTTATCACCTATGATCTGATCTTCAGAGTGATTCAGTCTTACATACCTGGGAACTTTGGGAGTTTCTTGCACTTCTAATTCTTGAACAGGTTCATTCAAACTTATCTCTTCTTCTTGATTTACCATATCAGTCTGAATCTAAATTTCAGAAGGGGCTTGGATTCCTTGAATCAGAACATCATTATGATCATCTTCATCATATTCATAAAACCTTGAGGGTTTTTCAATTCCTTCATCAACCTTCACATTTCTACTTTCTATAATCTTTCTCAGTCTCTTGTTATAACACCGGTATGCTTTGCTTTGAGTAGAATAACCCAAGAATATTCCTTCATCACTTCTAGCATCAAATTTTCCTAGATCTTCATCTCTTTTAATGTAACATTTGCTACCAAAGACTCTGAAATACTTCACAGTAGGAGTGATGCCAAAGCAGACTTCATAAGGAGTCTTACCGGTATTGCTTCTGATATGAACTCGATTGAGAATATAGACTGCAGTGCTTACTGCTTCTCTCCAATAGATCTGAGGAACATTTGTCTCTAGCATCATGGTTCTAGTGCTTCCTGGATGGTCCAGTTCTTTCTCTCCACTACTCCATTCTGCTGTGGAGTCATAGGAGCAGACAACTGTCTTTTTATTCCATGTTTCTCATAGAATTCTATGAACTCACCGGATGTGAATTCTCCTCCTCTATCAAACCTCAGACATTTTAATTTTAATCTAGTTTCATTCTCTACCATAGCTTTGAATATTTTGAATTTCTCAAGAGCTTCTGATTTCTCTTTCAGAAAAGTTACCCACATCATCCAAGAATGGTCATCAATTAATAACATGAAGTATTTATCACCTTGCACACTCCTAATTCTTGCCGGACCACATAGATCAGTATGAACTAAGTCTAATAATCTGGTAGAATTTTTGTTCCTTGCTTTTGAATGAGACTCTGCTTTGTTTACCCAACTGACATTCCTTGCATAAACTATTGGTAGGTTTTACCAATCTTGGAAGATCTCTTACAGCCTAAGTGTTGCTTATCTTGATGATATTATCAAAATTCACATGACACATTCTCCTATGCCACAACCAACTCTGATCAATTTGAACAAATAAGCAGCTTTTACCAGTACCAAACAAATGAAAGATGTTACCTTTAGTTTGAGTACCGGATGCAATCTCTGTTCCGGAACTTTCAAAGATCTTGCATTTTCTATTTTTGAATCAGAGATCATAGCCTTTGTCCACCAACTGTCCAACACTGAGAAGATTGTGCTTCAGGCCTTGAACATACAGTACATTATTGGTTTTGTTCTTTCCATCAAAAGAAATAGTTCTCTACCCTTGATTCCGCCAGCAAAATTATCACCAAATTTTACCACTCCTCCTTCATACCTTTCCAAATCTATAAACTTGTTTTTGTCACCTGTCATATGGTGGGAGCATCCACTATCAATGACCCAATCGTCCTTTTCTTCAACTTGGGCAGCCAGAGCTTTTTCCACAATTTTATGATTGACAGATTCAGAGGGCATTAGATCTTCTTCCTTGATGGCAATAAACACCCAGTCACTTCCGGATTTGTTTCCTGTCTCTGATTCATCATCTGTTATTCCTTCATCATCATCATCTTCATGAACATAGTAGCATTTCTTTTGGAACCTTGATCTGTTAGGGTTTGGCCTTGAGAATCTTTCCGGACACCTTAAGGCAAAATGACCAATCGTATTGATGTCACAATAAGGGCTTCAAGTTGAGCAGTTTCTGCTTCATCTTCTTCCAGATCTTTTCTTGCTTTTTCATACCATGATAACTTCCTTGAAGAGTTCTCTCCTGGATCAAACCTTTATTTACCTTTTACATAAGCACTAGCTTTGAATGCAGATTCAGTCTTAGGGGGGCATCTCCAAACTCTGTCAATTCAAATGCAACCAATTTACCAACCAATTAATCTCTTGTGACACCTGAATGGGCTCTGAATTCTTCAATGGCAGCAACCTTGTATTTGTAAGAATCAGGAAGGGATCTAAGAACTTTGCCAATAATCTCATCTTCATCCAAGACTCCACCAGCACATCTAATGCCACACACAAGCTCATTTACTCTAGGCATAAATGTAGTGATATTTTCATCTTCTCTCATCTTCAAGTTTTCAAATTTTCATTTCAAACTCTGTAGCTTGGCACATTTCACATACTTGTCTCCTTCATGCAAAAGTTCCAATTTTTGCCAAATCTTATATGCAGTTTTTAGATCAACAACATTTGTCAGTTCTGAATCAGATAAGGCACTTAGAAGAGCTTCTTTAGCCTGTAGATTATTTTTAGCATCTCTCATTTCATCTATGGTGTGTAGACCATTCGGTGGGGGATCATACTTCTTTGAAGCCATAATCCAATACTGCATTCCCATACATTGCAGGTGGCATTCCATGCGACTTTTCCAAAGAGTGTAATTGGTTCCATCAAACCTCAGACTATCCTTCTTGTATGACGACATCCTGGATCTCCTCAAGTGGTTAAGCTCTTTGAGAGGAACTTAGCTCTGATACCGATTGTTAGATTTTGGGCAGACAACTAAGAGGGGGGGTGAATCAGTTGTCCAAAAATTTCTTCCAATTAAACACTTAAATCCACTTTATAATTCAGCAGCATAATAATAAACCAATCATAGAAACATAATGCATTAAATCAAGAGCTAAAACACATTGACACACAAGACACCAAGATTTTGACGTCGAAAACCCGGTTAAGGGAAAAACCACGGGGTGATTAACCTAAGATTGTATTCTCTATTAGAAGAATAGAAAGAACAAAATGGCACATGCCAATTGGGGCTCACTGCCCGAGCACACTGCTCACAAGAGGCTCACTGCCTACAAGAGACACACTATCTACAGAATAATAAGTATCACATACTTGAATTGAAGAATAACATCTTCACCATGCTTGAGTCAATTCCATTTAAGCCCAACACTTCTGCTATGCTCCTCTCTACCACACTCTCATCTCCACAAGACACACTTTGAAATGACTTTACAACTCCTTATTTATACAATACATCGACTTAGGAATTATCATCCAAGTCGACATACATTACAGAGCAAGTACATAAATGCAACATGACTAATTACAAAAAGACTTCACACGGATCAACACACTGTCGGCCACACAGATCTGAGACTTCAATCTTCATTTAGGAACATGCCAATCCTCACATAACATCTTCAAGATCATCCGCAGGATGTGTAACTCATCCAGTCGGCCAGAGTTAGGAAGAACATCATCATCTGGAAGTTATTCTTCAATTGCAAGCTCAAACTCGCATGCAGACCACCAACACGAACTAGACACCATCCAAAGACCTCCACAAGCTTGCCTAAATCACCAAGAACATCCACACTACTACTGTCTACTAAAATCATTCTCTCCTTCATCTGAAGCCTTAAGAACACAGTCTGTCGTCACTATCATATTGGAATAGATGCTTGCGGACCTCCAGATCACAAACCAATTGAGTTGTTACTTCACATGGACTTTCTAAACACTCCACCAAATCTGCAAAACAAGATATTTCATTTTCAGATCTCACCGGACCTATCTGTGTCACACTGTCATCTCTGAACATCTGCCAGAACCGGTTTTACTTAAGTAGCCATAACTTCTTCAGATCTTCATGCGAACCTCTTAAATCTTTACTGGATCATCTTAAGACACATATCTTCAAACCCTTTGAAGCGTATCCTCTGATCTTCATCTTATTTAGGATCTTTAGCTCACTATCTTCACTGTTCTTCTCTATTTATGATTAGGACTAATTTTCTCAATATTCTCAGCACACAGCTCATCCAATCCTTGTCATCACTGCAACATGAGTATGTTGACATCAATAACAACACCGGTTAGGCTCATACTTGCAATAGTTACAACTTATAGTTGTAAGAGAATCTGTCATACACTGGCTATAAATAGCATATTCTCTTACAACATGTCATAGTCCACCTTGGGGCGCCCAAAGATGCCTTTTTTGAAGATGCTTCTCAACACATGTCTTCACCTGTCTTACAAGCTTCTATTTCTGACTATTACATGTCATAACTTCATCATAGGAATCTGTCATAACCATTTCAGTCAACATTCCCTTACACAACATCCAAGATGCCGACACATGGCAAAATACTCCTACCACAAAGTGGGACGCCTATCTCCTCATGTGAGGACAAAATTACAAGTTGTCATCTTCCATGTAGGATGACACGTCACTGTGCCACATCCCACAAAATGACAATATGGATTTTACAATTAATTTACATCATAGGCAATGAATAAATAAATACAAACAAAATAATGCAAGGAATTACCAAGGTTGAGACACCTTAATTCCCAAAAAAAACTCCTTTTGAGGGTGTGGGAAAATAGTCCATGATGACTTTTCTTTATTCTTCTCTGAAGATTCCAAGGTTGTTGCATGTAACTATGTCTTTATAATTGTCCACCTCCATGAAAAATATCAAAATTTGTCACCAATGACCCCTAAACTATTCTTACATAAAAATAGGACATATATCCTATCTTTCTACAACTACTTTGACACCTTCCACTCCTTGAGGGCATGGGAGAAGTCTTCTTCAATATGGACTCTTAAATGCATCATCAATGACCATTAACCAACCTTAATCCATGTCCTACTTCAATGCTAAACACATGTGAGGGGTATCTTGACATGCTTCAAAAGTCCAAACAAGCCCTTACAATGATTAAGCATACCTTGTAGATATTGTAGAAACATTCTAGGTCTACTTAGGTTAAGGAGTAGAAATACACAGTGTGTAGTTCAACACTGGGTCCTAGTCTTTGTTAAAATCTTCTCCATGACCTATACAAGCTCTCTACACATAATCTTGGGTGTTTCTTGGTTTCTTTGCAAACATATCTACTATATCCCATCACACTTGAAAGATCTTTCTAGTTAGATTGTCCTCAATGAGCTGTCATGTTTCTCTAAATTCCTCTCAAACTTGTTTATACTCTATAGATCTCCTGATGATAGAGTAGGTCTCCTCATGCTTGACATACCTTTTATATTCTTTGAATACATTGATGACTCTGTAAGAGGCAGTAGTAGTCCTTTCTCTTCTCTTTTTTTGTCATCGAACTCTTCCTCTTTCGGTTGACAAAGACCTCTCCAAGGTTTGTGAGACTTTCTTAATGCTCCTTAGGGTTTCACTAACCCTTCATGGCTCACACACATGATTTTAACTATTTCATAGGATCTTTAAGGTTATATATTATCTCTCATGGGTTTACATGGTTATGGTAGAGCCCTCAACTCAAAGGGTATGAAGACCTCATTAAGCTTATGCAGGATATTAAAACCTTCATACATCCTTGTCATACTTGTATGGGTTCATGAGACTGTTTTGTTTCTCCTTACTATTTATGACATTTAACAAAACCTCTAAAAGTGGTCATGTAGACTGTCAAATAGGCCTATAGAATGTAATGATAGTCCTGATCTCTATCTTCATTCCCACATTCTTTGACACTTCTTGATAGATCTTTGCACTGTTATGCCATTACACTGCCTATACTTGCCTCTTCACCTTAACAATGAAACTCTATAACTATCCCAACATATTAAAGAAATGATTCTCATAACCCTTGAAGTGCTTGAGACAAACATTGTATCATTCTCAAAACCTAGAATGATGGAGTATTCACTATGTCTTCTTACCGACCTATGAAATACATAATGTGTATTTCATCAAATTGGTAGGGCTAAAACAACGTGTTTCTGCTCCTCCTTAGTCCTTCCCATAATCATGAGAAGTATCAGTGTTTAAAACCTCTATTATTCTCCATTACACAACATAGGAAACCTACACATTAGAGGAAAAAGTTCCAAACATTTCTCATTGACTAAAACCCTAAAAACTTAACTCAACCCTAAGACCTAGACTCAAAACTACAACTTCTTTTCAAAATAGGATTCCCTCCTCTTGGATGTACATGACTTTTTAAGGATTTTAAGGTTTATGACATCTTTTGACTCCAATATGTGACTAGACATGACCAAATGAACACATTTTTTCACTTTTTGCATTACAAGAAACCTCCCTTTAGACCTTTCAAACTATTTAAGACCTTTTAAAGACTCATAAACCATGGTTAATGTTTGGAAAGGACTAAGAAATGACCATTAAACACTTCCAAGGACCCCAATGACTATTTGATTCTAGAAAACTCAAATGAGTCAACAGATTCCAAATATTGTATCCCATGAGATTCTGACCATATCCAACAAATATACATTTTTGAGCTTTGGGATCCAACTTACATCACTTTTCTCGAGGAACTTGAACAAAAGGATCATAGCCAAATACCCTTAAATGTGAAATAGAAGGTTTCTTATCTATCCACACCTCATAAGGAGTTTTATCAACAAGATTCGAACAAGGAGATTTATTAATCAAGTAGTATGCAATACTCATAGCCTTAGCCCAAAAGCACTAATCCAACTATGTACCACCCATCATACTTTTCAATCTTTCCATTAAGGTTTGATTCATTATTTTTGTAACCTCATTCTATTGTGGCATATAAGGGATATTTTTTTGCCTCACAATACCTACATGTCTATAGAAATCATCAAATTCCTTAGAGCAATATTCACCTCCATTATTAGATCTCAACATATTTGTTTGTCTATTTGATTATTTCTCAACTAAAGCCTTAAAATCCTTAAACTTAGAAAAAACTTTAAAGTTTGATTTAAGAAAATAAATTGAGGTGTATATTGAGTAATCATCTATAAATGAAGCATAATATTGTAATTTACTAATAGAACCAACATCCACTAGACCAATCACATATGAATGATTTTTGTTCTAGTACTTCAAATGGGAAAATAAACTCTATTGTGGTTTCCAACACATAATGCTCATAGAAATCAAACTCATTAGAATAAGAGGAAAAATCATCAACCATATTTTTATTAATTATGGTCTAAAGACCCTTTTCATCAATTTGGCCCAAACATTGGTGCCACAACATGCATGCATTTTCAAAAGTGTCAGTTACATTGGTAGAATTACAAAATATGGAAGCATCAAGCTTAAACAAAGTCCCACATCATTAGTCTCTTGCTATCACCGAATTTCCTCTAGCCAACCTACAACTAGACTTATCAAATGTCACATACACTCTAGAATTATTCAACTTGGATATAGAAAGAATATTTCTCTCAAGTCTTGAAACATGCAAAACACCATTGGGAGTTTTCACTCTCCCATGACTGAAACACAACTGTACCTTCCCATTACCAACGATCTAATGTGAATTGTTGTCACCAAGGAATACCTTTCCTTTATCATATGCTCAATAAGATGAGAAACTCTCTTTATGGGGAATCATGTTAGGCACAACCTCAATCAATGAGCCAAGAGTCATCACTAACAACATTAGCCAAAATAAATAAAGCATCATTATCACCTTCATTAGAGAATTTCTCAGTGGAGGAATCATCATAAGTTTCTTCTTGTTTCTACATTCCTTATTTACATGTCCCTACTTCCCATAGTTCCAATACTTCACTATGCTTTTCCAAGGGGTTTTGGATTGTCCTTTAGAATTGGACCTATCTTTTGATTTCTTTTGTTTTACTCTAGACCCACCTTTGTCCTTGGGCTTCCCTAAACACGCATTACATCTTTAAGCCCTCATCCATGGATTTTCCCATCTCTTCACTAAGCAAAGTAGAAACAAGTTCATTCATTTTTAGATCTAAAATAGAGCCACTAAGAATAATGATTATATTTTCTCAAGATTTGAGAAAATAACAAAACAATAAAACACAATTATCTTCTTCAACTAGCTTAACATCAATGGAATCTAGCTAACTCAAAATTAAATTGAAAGCATTCAAATTCTCTACAATAGATTCTGCCTCTTTAATTTTTAGGGAATAAATATTTATTTTTAGATACATGGAGAGGGATGAGAGCTAGATAAGAGAAGAGGGAATGTATATTAAAGGGAGGAAAGAGTGAAAACTCAGTATAGCTAGTAAGAAACCTATGTCATGCAATATAAAACTACAAAAAATAGTCACCTATCACAAATAGATTTGATGTAGAGAATTCCATAGGGATCAAAAATATTGTTGCAAACCTTAGGATGGAAGCTAACACTCTATTTCAATATAGTGAGCATTAATATGCCCTCACTTCTTCAAGACAACTAGCTCTAAAGTAGCAAATAAGTGGAAACTTTACAATTTCTATGTTAAAATAAGGTAGAGGAAAAAATATTTTATAGACTTTCAAAGGGAATTTGGGGAGAAAATGTAGTCCACTGTAAGCATATTAATTAAATATACACTTCATTTAATGTTGGTGGTGATTAGATGAGCAATCTATGCCTATTTCAATAGTAGGTTAAGGGAAAAGGTGGCTATCTAAAGGTGGTGGTTATGAATCAAGGTGAGCTATGGGATGTTAGATTTTAGGAGACAAATGAATGATTTTCATATAGTTTAGGAGATATAAAAGCATTAAACTATTTGATCAAGTGGGTTAAAATTTTAATGGTTGACTACAAAGGAGTAAGGGAATGTGAAGAAGTGAGAAACACCTAGGATTAGGAAGGAAAAGGAAAGGAATGTCAAATGACAAGGGAAGCACTAGGAAAGAGTGATAATGATGGCATGAGAAGAATAGGACAAGGCTTAGGAAAGGGAAAAAGAGGTAAAAAAGGATAAAAAAATACATAAATGGAAAAGAAGACAAAGTGAGAGCAACAATGTAATAAAAGGAATTGTAGAGTATGCAATTTCTGATATTACACTTTCTTATTGGGTTTTCTGCCCTTTCGAGGTTTTTCCCAAGGTATATCTTATGTTCATAGATAAGACTCTTCCAAAATTATTTTAGATCTAGTTTTCATGCATTGCTTCTCTTTGGATTAAGTAACAATTAGTCATATTTTCTTTTATTTGGTATCAAAGTCTAGTCAAATTATTAGATTAGTGGGAGAAGTAGGTTGTATTAATCATTGGTTGATTGGGAGCTTTGTAGTGTGAGATTTTTTTTCAAGAACAAAGATGGTAGGCACATCCAAAATGGATGTTGAGAAATTCAACAACATTAATTTTGAGCTTTGGAAGCTCAAGATGACATACCATATTGTTGTTAGAGACTTGTGGTTGCATTTTCTAGTAAAAAATCCTATGACATAAAAGATAAAAACTAGGCAATCCTTAATAGGAAGGCAAGAAGCTTAGTTCATGTTTACCTTTCTGATTCAATTCTCTTACACGTATCAAGAGAAGCTACCATTTAGAACCTCTAAGTTAGGTTAGGGAAATTATATCACACAAAGTCCCTTGTGAACAAGATTTTTTTATGGTAGAAGTTATATTCATTGAGAATAAATGATGGAGACTCTATGATGGAGCACTTGAATACCTTCAACATTGTGGTGAACCAACTGGCATCTGTGGATGTTGAAATGGTTAAGGAAGTGTTGTCAAGATGAAATGCACCCTTTAGAGAGTGGTGTGGTGACTCTCCTTTCAACGAGTCTACGTGAGTTTTTTGGAGAAATTGAGGTTGTTTAAAATATTTTAGAGACTTAAAGTCCTTAAAAAATGACAAAAATGATTAAACAAAGACATTTTTTTTTCACTTTGACATCATCAAATAACACCTTTCAAGACTTATAAACTTATTAAGACCTTACAAAACAAAATCCTAGAGGATGATTGATGCTTTGAAACATTTAGAAGGGACGAATTCATTCACCCATGAAACTATATTAACTATTTCAGCCAAGAAACTCAAATGGTTAATAGGAAGATTAGTGCATTACCCTCTTGTGCTCTTTGCTAGGTTCATGGGACAAACTTGTTACAGTGATAAATAGAACCATATCAAAGATGAAGCTTGATAGGGTGGTTATTGCCTTATTTTCAAAGGAGATAAAGCAAAAACCTAAGAATTTGTTAGAGATGCCTTAGTCATCATAGGTCATTTGAAGGACAAATTCAAGAATAAGGAGGACAAGTGATCTAAATCTAAGGGGAGATATAAGTCTCTTAGAAGATCTAAGGTCAAATTTTGAAATTGCAACAAAACCAACCACATAATAAAGAATACAAGGAAACTAGTGCCAAGGAGTTTGATAATGATTCGGACTCAAGAGTCTCTAATGAAGACGTTGGTGATGTGTTCATTGTAGCTCTTATTATGCATTCATGTGAGGATGCATGGATGATTTACTTTGGATCCTCTTTTCACATGACTTCTCATAGGGAGTGGCCTTTTAGTTCAAAATCATTGATGGTGGAAACATTTATTTGCAAGACAACTCATCTATCAGGATCATTTTTCTTGGAAAATTTGCACTCTTTTGAATATGGGAGGACCAAATCCATTTTGGTGTTCTACACATTATAGGTTTGGCAAGGAACTTATTATTAGTAAGCAAGATAAATTAAATGGGTGTGTGGATAATCTTTAGCAAGCAAGGATTAAAGATGATGCATGAAGCCATGGTATTGGCTAAGGGAGTTCATTTTAGAACCCTATTTCACCTTAATGCAAGCAACATAATATTTTTTATGAACTAGATGAGCAGGGTACTTCAAATAGTGAGTTAAAGGATTTAAAGGAAGAGAAACCTCATACCCCACTTTGGAGGAGGTCCACTCATTATAAAAATTAATTGGAATGGTGTATCCCACCCAATTTTTTTTGCATTTTTGCTTTGTCTACTAGACATGATAAGCCTAAAAATGTGGAGGTAATGAAATATACAAAAAAAATCCCTAGAAGAAGGCCACAAATGAGATGTATCTATTGGAGAATAATAGTACATGGGACTTGATAAATCTTCCTAAGGTTAGGAAACCTATTGGAGTTACTAATGGGTTTTAAAGAAAAAGTTTAGTTTGGAGGGAAAGATAAAGAAATACAAGGCAAGGTCAGTGGTTGGGCTATTCATGAGTAGAGGGAATTAATTGCAATGAGGTCTTCTCTCTTATTTCTAAAGCTTACATCCATCATATTTGTTATCTACTAGTGTTGCATTTGATCTTGAGGTTGAAAAAATGGATGTTAAGAAAATTATCTTGCATGGAGATTCGAAGGAGGAGATCTACAAGTCACAAATAGAGAAGTTTGTGGTGAAGGGCAAGGAGGGCACGGTTTTTAGGTTGAATAAATTCGTATATGATCTAAAAAAATCCTTCAAGTTGTGGAATCATCAAAATAGATTCTTATATGTTGAATTTGGGATTTTTTAGAGCTAACCCAAATCACTATGTTTACTTTAAATAGATAGGTGATCGATTTATTATTATTAATCTATGATAACATGTTGTCGATTGGTAATAGTAAGTAAATGATAAGGGCTCTTAAATCTCATATTTCCTCATAATTTTATATGAAGGATTTTAGGCAATCAAGTTTATCTTAGGGATGGAGATCAAGAAGGATGGAGCTAACAAAAAACTTTGGATTAGTCAAAGGAAGTATGTGAACTATGTTTTATACCAATCCAAGATGCAAGATTACAAACTACTAGTGTTCCCATTCTTATGGGACTAAATATTTTAGTTGAGGACTATCTGACACTCTCTTTAGTATAACATCTCCTGTTAATTCTCTAAAACCTACCCTTGGCTTATTACTATTTGGGGCTAATGCCCATATTGCCAGGGTTTCAAACCTAGGATTAAATCCTGCAACAAAGAGTGCTTTCTCCACTTGATCATCAAATACATCTGTGTCATTCCTTGTTACAGTATCAAAAGCAATTGTATATGCTAAGGTCCAATGTGGAAGCACTAGCAGACCACTTTTCTCCACCAGAGCTCTTCCCTCATCAGGGGTCATCCTACTAATATCTTGACTTACTTAATTCAACACCTTCTGAGTTATTTCTTCATATTTCTTAGGGTCTACTCCTCTCTTAGCTTCCTCAACCTTCTTCTGGAACTCCTCATTCCTTACTTTCAACACATACCCCTTGAATTTTTGGGTATTGATGAATGCATCATCCTCCATTAATTGTGCACATGCCAGCACCCTAATATCCTTTGTATCTACATAGTTACTGGCAAGTGTTCTGCTCAGTCTATTGTCAAAAGAAGAGTATGGTCTTATTCTCACAGGAGAATTTACCTGTTGATCCATTTCTTGTTCTTGTTCATTTACCTCCTCCTCCAAGTCAATCAATTCAATTTCCTCCTCATGCTCCAAATCAATTATTTTCACTTTCTTAGCAGGAGGTGCACTTGAAGACTCATTTCCTCTCCTATAAGGCTTTTGTTCTCCTTGAGGAGCCTCAACAATTAGAGTCTCTGGATGAGCCATGATCTTCTAAATTCTTTTTATGGGGTCACTTTCATCTGCAAATGCCCCTGGGTAAGTAGGATTGAGATCAGTTCTCATATTCTCTGCTTCCATTACCTCGTGCCACCTTCCCCTCAAAAAATGTACATCCATTGTGGCACAATTCCTAACCACATCCTCATCAAACAAAACTTGGTGGCTATATTGAGGTCTTTTGATGCCAAGCCTCACCTTATTGATATATCCCTCAGGGTCAAATACCCTTGGTTGCTCCAATCCCATCCTGTAGACTGCTAGCACTGAATCAATTTGATCTAGAGCATCTTTATTGGTGGCCTAGAAATCATAGAATTTAATAGAAGTGGGGAAGAATGACCCCTTCTTCTGTAGTCTCAAATGTTCCTTGTCAGATTCATTAAGTTGCCTAATTATTTCCAGAAAAGCAATTCTCTCTAGCACAAACCTAGGCAATACATATGGGGCAACCTTGCTCTCATAGATTCTGATGCAAGTGGTGTGGGTATGCAAAAACCAGTCTCCCCAATTGTGTTGAATTCCCAACTCAGGGGTCCTATCTCATGGCCTCAAAAAATCAAGCACATCTTTATGAATCCTTTCTTCCTCAAGCTCCATGAAACCAAGCAACCGTTTAACAAAATGCTCCTCAAAAATCACATAATCTACATCTGTATAATGTACATCTATCATGCACGTCCACATCTACACAGGGAGCTTATTGCTATCTTGATCAACTTCTTTCACATGTAGATCTTGATGCCACAACCCCAAAGTAGCATACAAAAAAATGTGGCACATTATTGAGTACCATTTGAACTCCACTTTGGCTTCCATAGTGAACAAATTGTTCTTTATCTTCACAAGTTGCTCATGTATCTTTTCTGATATGTAGGCTGCATAGTTAGGTCTTTGTAGTTGCAATTTCCTGCACAGTTGTAGCCAGCATCATTATATTTACAGGCATTTTATCCAATGCATCCTTCCCCAACACCTGGCACAAAGTGTGATAGGTTTTCACAAAGTAATGCATGAATTGGAAGCATTCAAATGGTTCTTCCTCATTGTTTGATATTTTCACCAGTTTTCCATCAATGCCCTTTGGTCTGTGCTTGGGCAAATTAAAATCTCTATATCCACACCGAACTCTCTTGTAATCATCCTTCAAGGCATCGAGGTCAATTTTCTTGCTGGCAAGGGGTTCAAACCAAACACCTTTGAAATGTAGGACCTTGTAGTCTTCATCATGACTGCATTATTTCCCACTCTAACTACTCTAGCCACAAGATCATATCTCTGTGCCACTACCCTGACAAAATCTGGATTGACAAATATGTTTGGGCACATTAGCTTCACCAAGTCTAAATTCCAGGCGTTGCAAACTGCAGCCTTGTATTCTCTTATGTCATACTAGTGCTTGAACAGAATCCATCCCAACACATGCAAATTGGCATCTCGACATGTAGTGCACTAGTCCAAAAATCTGTCATTAGGCCCACCTGGACCGTATTTGTTCATAGGCCTCTGTGAAGACCTAGGTAACTGAACCATAAGGTCCTCATCCAAGCTCTGTTTTGAGGTGGACAGTTGACTTACTTGACTCATTTTGAAATTACTTTGAACAGACTAGGATTTTTCCTTTCTCTACTAATGCTCAAAACTATTCATAGAATAATAATTCAATTAAAATGCACATAGCTAGTAAGGGCAACTTACTAGTTCTCTTTTATTGCAGATGCTTCTGAATTTTTGTATTTTCTCGTTTAACCTTCGCTATGTGCTAGAACTCTTCTCGTGCTCGTGAAAATGATATGAAAAACCCTATTTTTCATCCCTAAAGAAGATTACAATTTAGGGCCTGCAACATTAATACGCGTCACTTCAGCCTTTACTGCAATTCGTGTTACAGAGCACTTCCAACGTTCATTATAGTAAGTTCAAATTTTGGTCATTGATTCAAGCTTCTTTTTGTGAGATCGATGGTCATGAGTTACCCACCAAATTTGAAAATTTGAGCTCCTTCATTGAAAAGTCATCAACCAATGATGTTATTCCATGTCAGACACGCTTTTCCTACTGACTCCTCTACCTTTTGTCTGATATGGACACGCGACTTCATTTCGCAACGACACACTGGGAAATGGGCCCCCACCTTTTGGCTCTGCATGAGTGCACTAAAGCCTCCACGTGTCCTACCTTTCGTAAGCATTTTCATTCCTATGAAGAACAAGCCACATGTCCTCATCTCATGGCTGCACGGAGGATCTTCCTTTTTGTCAAGATTCTTTTGCGCCTCTGCGCTACCGTCTGATCTTTAGCAGACCCACTTTCTACTCCATCTTCTGACACATGGCACCATCTGCTTCAATCATCTGAGACATCGACCATATGGCCAAATGTCATGACACACTTTACAATTGTCCCTACCTTGCAGCCCTACGGTAGGAATATGACATCAGCACCAATAGCTTCACGAGCTTGCGATATCATGCCATGTGGCACCTCTGGGTCATACAAGACTTAAGACTTAGACTTTTCGACATGATGGGCTATGAACGGTAACATTAGGTAAATGGGGTCTGTCACTTCATGATTTATAAGGCTAAGGTTATAACTTAAGTAATCAGTGACCTAGGCTAAACGGTCAAAGACAAATTATAACATAAAGTAAAATAAGACCATGGGACTTATGGTTTAAGGGGAAATAAAGATGAATACTTGCAGAATTGACTTAAAACCCTAGACCTAGGCAGGTACCAGCATGGAGTTCATTAGAGTTCTAGCCCAGAATTACCACCCTACTACCAAGATTACCACCCTGCTACCAGGACTGTGAGGATAACAAATATCTATATGTATTATTAAATCATAGATGTTCATTATTGTTTCCTTCACACAAGCATATTCAATGCATGTGGAGGCTAGAAGTTGTATTACAAACTAAAGCTATCATCTAGGACATACAAGAAATTATATTCTAACTAAACAAAATTAATTTCAGCCAAAGTAAGAAAATTAAGAAGAATGATTGAACCTAACTTTAAATGCACTTCAAATCAGCAGTGAACATCTCAAGTTTTGTATACAATGTACCAACAGAATAATGATGATTACATTCAGAAATGTATCAGTAAAACAACAGTGAATAAGCATACCTATACTCATATCTTTATTACATTCAATAATAAATTACACCATACATATAACCAAATTTTAGGTGAGAAGCTAACCTCTTAAGGTGACAGGCTAGTTAAGGTGACAAAACATCATCATAATCATCTGCATTGCCAGCAACATGAAAATCCTAATCACTCGTGTCTGCATCTGCTTGATTTTCTTCCTCATCCTCATCTGTGACATGTTGCTCATTCTCTCTCCCAATCTCTTCATTGGTAATCAAAATCTCTCCTTCAAACACTCCATCACCGTCTTCATCCACTTCTTCGAATGTTTCTTGTAAATTAACATATTGCCCATCAGGCATTATATCGACAACTTCCATGAATTTTTGTTTGGAACAAGACTCTGTTTAAATGACATACAACCATCCTGGGCTTCTTACATCATCAATTAGAAATGATTGGTTAATTGAAGAGGGGAAACATACGACTCATCCATCTCTAATAAAAATTGCCCTGTATTTGCATGTACAAATCCATACTCATCAAATTGTACTGTGGATGGTCGGATCCACTTACATTTTAATAATATAGGACTATTTTCACCAAAATCCACTTGAATAATTTCTTGGATGAATCCAACATAAAATTTCTTCTCAGTTTTGTGAAGAAATTCAGCACTAACAACACAATCACAATTTGTCTTTCCTTTGTCTCTTTCTTCCACTCTTAAATGACTATCATAGGCCCACATTCCAGTAAAATGCATAGCCCATATATGTGGAGATTGTGAAAGTTCACTTTCCTCTGTTGTTACATCTTGACCTTATTCTTTTGCATCACTGACTGCATTAGCAATCCATTCTTGAAATTTTGGAAAAGAATCACCTCAAATCAAATCATGACGTCTACGCTTTTGAGGTCGATGTTGCATCTAATTTTGATTCTCTTCTTCATATTTTCTACATAGAATATTAATGTACAAATAGTAAGATTAATAATATAAATGTGTAAATGCAATTGATTAAATAAATTATTGTGTAATTTTTTTTTACCAATGCCACTTTTCGAATGAAGTTGTGTTTTGAAGAATATAGGCATGTATCACACTTATTTCTTGATATGATAGCTTGAAGTGACATCCTTGCCTTCTAATACTTCACCTGCAACTCTTTCATCTTCGTCATCATCCCATACACATCGATTGCTATTTTTAAAATCCTCCATATATTCTATGCACAATCCCATGGCCTCTTGCATTGAATATCCCTCAGACATGTTGCCTTCTAGTTTTGCCTTGGTATGAACAATTTTTTTCAAAACCTTCATATATCATTCTATAGGATACATCCATCTCATTCTTACTGGGCCACAATGCTCTAGTTCACATTCTCGATGTATCAAAAGATTCATAGAAATATTAAAGATTGTTGGTGGAAATTCCCGTTCCAATAGACAAAGGACTTCAACAACCTCCTCACTCAAACTATCAAAGTTCAAAAGATCTAATACATGTAAAATCATTCGCTTTAATATTAGGCCCAACCTTATAATTGCCAATCTTGGCCCCTTTGCCAAACTTGATATATTTACCACAATAGGTAAAATATTCTCGATTATGACATGATAGTCAAGGGTCTTGAGGCTTCTTAAGCCATTAATGTCAATTTGGCTTCTAATACTACTACTTACATATCCAGTGGGAAAGCAAGTTTGAGACAACAATTGTAAGAATTGTGCACGTTGTTCCTTTGTCCAGACATAAGGAGCACTAGGTTTTCTATATTTTATATCAGCATATGTTTTAACCCAAAGATTTAGACAAATCTTTAGTTGTTGAAAGTCTTCATGTGATGAAATAGTATCAAAAACACCAAAAAGAGTTTCTATAATAGCATAGGCTATATTTTTCTCAGTAAGCATAAAGTCAATAGTATGCCTAATGGCTATATCGAGTATGGCAACATATAGAATATGCACAACTGTTTTACACCGCTTTCACTACATGGATCATATCTACTACCAGCAATCCCATCATTTTCAATAAATGACATTCTTTTTAATCCATTCTCACATAATGTAATCACATGTTATTAGCAATGATGCTTCATGATTCTCTTCTTGACCATTGAAATGTGTTTTTTGTCGACGATATGGATGATCCATTTTAAGGTAAGCATGATGTCTACAATAAATACACTTACGCAAACTTCTTGAGTGCCTCACAAAATCCTTAAAGTTGCAAGCAAGACATCCATGGTATCCATAAACACTGCTCAACCAGACAATGTGCCATATGCAAGAAGATCATGAATTGTAAACAATAAGGAAACTCTTAAAGTGAATTTGATTGAATGACCATCCCTTAAAGATTGAATTGCTTCAATTCCTTTCCAAAATTCCACTAGCTCATCATATAATGGCTCTAGATAAGCATCAATTGTATATGAAGTCACACTTTTCTTTCCTGGTATAATCAATGATAGCATTAAGAAAAATCTAGTTTAGTTTCTAACCATGGAGGCAAGTTATAATTTATTAAAAAAACTGGCCACGTTGACCACTTAGTACTTTGATCTAAGAATGGGTTCACCCCATCTAGAGCCAAACCCAACCTTATATTACAAGGATCTTGAGAAAAATTAGGCCATCTGTTATCAAATTCCATCCACGTCTTAGAATCAGGCACATGTCATTATTTTCCATCAGTGCTCTTATTTTGGGCATGCCATTGCATAAGTTTAGCAATGTCTCTACACCTATACATTCAGAGTAATTGTGGGATTATTGGAAAGTGGTGAAGAACCTTTCTAGGAACCACAATTGATTTCAACCCTTGTCTATACCTCACTTCATGACATTTTAGACATTCACTCTCACTTGCAAGATTATTGAGAAATAATACACAACCATTTACACATGTGTGGATGTTTTCATACCCTAAGGCTAGCTTAGTGATTTATTTTTACATTGACTTCATTTTGTTGGCAATGTGGAGTCAAGTGGTAACAACAAACTTAATAATCCCGATAACTGGTCTACACTCTATTTTGTCCAATCATGCACCACTTGCAAGTTAAGAATTTCAAGGATTGTTTTCAAATGACTTAACTTGCAATTAGCATACACAGGCTTTAAAGCATCCTCCATTGACTTGGGCCAATCATTATCTAGACCCTCATTCAACATTCTATCAACTTCAAACCCTTCATCTAACATTGCTACCTCTTCATCTATGTTTGGTGCCACTTCATCTATGTTTGTTGCCTCTTCATCTCTCACACTCTGCAATTATATCATATCTTCATAATAATTGTAATCTCAAGGGCTTATACCACTATTCCCATATCTTATCATATGTCGATAAATCACATTTCTTTTTCTCACCTTTCCACCAAGATAGTCCTTACATGGACATGGATATTTGTCCATGTGCCTATCATTGGCTACTCTCTCATCATATGCATGGTATTGATTCATAGTCAACCTTCGACATTGATCCATCTGTAATGTTCTACAAATAGCAACACAAATCTTTAGGGGAAAAAATCAGCAAACCAAAAGTTCAAGATTTTTTGAAAAAATCTGATTTTTAAATAAATGTAAAAAATTGTAGAATAAGAGACAAAACTATTTTTTTTAATTGAAAAGCATTTCCATAGCAATAGAGTTATAGAGAGCAAATAAAATAGAGAGTTTAACTAATGAATTGTAAAAAAATAAATTTTTGTAGTTTATATTCAAATTGTTGATTACATTGCATTGCACATCTTTCAAACTCAAAGCATTACTTCACATTGCATAACTAATAACTAGATGCTGATAGATGACAAAATTTCAATTACAATATAGTTTTTACAAAGTCAACCTAAGCAATTATGCAATTACTTCACATTGCATAACTAATAACTAGGAGCAGTCGCCAATTGCATTTGCTTGTCATGGAATTCCATGAGACCACATTTCTTTGAGGCAGTTTTTCAAACAATTCATTGCCTTGTCTATGCTACCATATTTTTCATGCATGTCTAACAAAGCATTTTATCAAACAGTTCACTGTCTTGTTGCTATGGCTAAAAGCCTAAAACAAGTGCTTTCGAACAAGCTATGGATGCTTGGAAAAAATCTATCAAAGCATAATAGTAAGCAATAGCATAGACAAGGTAGTGAACTAGTTGAAAACATGCCTCAAAGAAAAGTGGTCTCATGGTGATGGAACGCCATGACAATCCATAGCAATTTGCTTGTCATGGCATTCGTCATGACATTCCATCACCATGAGACCACATTTCTTTGAGGCATTTTTTCCAAAGTTCATTGCCTTGTCTATGCTACCACATTTTTCATACATGTCTACCAAAGCATTTTATCAAATAGTCCATTGCCTTGCTGCTATGGCTAAAAGCCTAAAACAAGTGATTTCAAACAAGCTATGGATGCTTGGAAAAAATCTATTAAAGCATAATAGTAAGCAACAAGCTATGGTCTCATGGTTTTTTTTTGGCGTGAAAATCAACGTGATTTTATTTGCATTTTTTACAGGTTTTTAACGCATTTTTTTTGGCAATTTTGTTGTTTGAAATGGGGAAAAATCTCTGTGGTCAGTTTTGTGCATATTTTAATTGTAGGATTCTCACAGTTAGTGAAAAAGGTAGTTTTCATGAAGGAATGGAAAAGATGTGTAAAGCCCTTGAATTATACCCATACTGTGCAATGACATTGAATCATTTAGCAAACAATTTTTTCTTCACAGGGCAGCATTTTCTTGTGGAACAGTTGACTAAGAAAACTCTTGTTTCAACTAACCACCCTCTCATGAAATCTCATTCATATTATAATCTTGCATGATCTTATCATAGTAAAGGTGATTATGACACCACTGGCCGCTACTACATGGCATCAGTCAAGGAAAGCCAGAGGCCACATGATTTTGTGGACAGGTTCAATTGAAGCTGGGACATCTTAAGAGTTCTCTCTCAAATTTTGAAAAGGTTCTAGAGGTCCACCCTGAGAACTGTGAGAGCTTAAAAGTTGTAGGCCATATATATGCTCAGCAAGGGCAGGTAGATAAGGCTTTGGAAATTTTAAGAAAGGCAACTTGCATAGATCCGTGATGCCCATGCATTTATCAAGATGGGTGAGTTATTAATATCGTCAGACTCTAGTGCAGCCTTAGATTCTCTTACGATGCCAAAGTCTCTTCTGAAGAAGAGTAGAGAAGAAGTACCCATTGAATTGTTAAACAACACTGGGGTTCTTCATTTTGAGCGTGATGAACTAGAGTTGGCTCAACAAACTTTTATGGAGGCATTAGGAAATGATGTTCTACCTCTACATAAATCTTTGTGGTTAGTTTTGTACATTTTTTACTTGTAGGATTCTCACAGTTAGTGAAAAAGGTAGTGTTCATGAAGGAATGGAAAAGATGCGTAGAGCCTTTGAATTATACCCGTACTGTGCAATGGAATTGAATCATTTAGCAAACCATTTTTTCTTCACGGGGCAACATTTTCTTGTGGAACAGTTGACTGAGATAGCTCTTGTTTCAACTGACCACCCTCTCATGAAATCTCATTCATATTATAATCTTGTACGATCTTATCATAGTAAAGGTTATTATGACACCACTGGCTACTACTACATGGCATTAGTCAAGGAAAGCCAGAGGCCACAGGATTCTGTGGACAGGTTCAATTGAAGCTGGGAGAACTTAAGAGTTCTCTCTCAAATTTTGAAAAGGTTCTGGAGGTCCACCCTGAGAACTGTGAGAGCCTAAAAGTTGTAGGCCATATATATGCTTAGCAAGGGTAGGCAGAGAAGGCTTTGGAAATTTTAAGAAAGGCAACTCGCATAGATCCACGTGATGCCCATGCATTTATCAAGATAGGTGAGTTATTAATATCATCAGAGCCTAGTGCAGCCTTAGATTCTCTTAAGACATGTTGACCTAGTTTTGACACTGCAAAATTTTAAACTTTTTGTGCTTCCAAAACTGCTGATGAGGGCAAAGTAACGTGGCATCCTTGAGATCATCCTTCAAAACAAATAATTCTTTTCTTCTTGGGGATGCAGGTTAGTTTTGAAAATTTTAATAATCTCCGACAAAGTTTTAAAAGTTGCCTAAAGTGCCGATTGTTAAACAAGCCTTCACAATTAATTATCCTCCATTGGCAAAAATATAAAGCCTTAAAAGTTGTGAAAGTCCTTTAAGATGCCGATGAAATTATGAAAACACTCTCAAAAGGCCAATGGCAAATAGGTAGTTATATAACTACCCAAGATCAAATTGCATGTAATAGATCTAGTTATTTTTAGAAACTTTCGAGCAAATGCATTACGGTAGGTGTAAAACGAGACTCTAATACCTTTGACAACATCCTTCACTCGTAATAGGGATAGACATTCATCAAAGCATATTGAAACAACAATTATTATCAGTTATTATAGCTCAGAATGCTTTGGTAAACATTTATACAAAATGTTGGAGCGTTGAAAAGGCTCAAGAAAGGTTAGATACAGCACTATAAGGATGTTTCTGGGAGGGTGATGGAAACCTTCGAGCAAATGCACTTGACAGGTGCATAACAAACATTGCACATGTGAACTGCCTGACCGTATGCCTCAATGAATCATGGTCTCATGGTTTGCAATGATAGCAAGGTGTGAACAAAATGGAGGTGTTGAAAAGACATTAAAAACTTTCAAGCAAATACTATTCGTAGGCCCGACACCAAATTCCACAACCTTTGTCAGTCTCTCTCCATCCGTGGCCTGCTCTTCATAGAAATGTCTCAAATAAATGTGGTTTCATGGAACGCAATGTTGGTAGTTTTGTATACGTTCTGGCAGACTTTCATGCAAAATGTGGAAGCACTTGATAGAACTTCCTCAAAGAGATGTCATCTCATGGAACGTAATGATTGCATGATACACACAAAATATGTTTATCAAAAAGGCCTTCAAACCCTTCAAGCAATAGCAAGCGGCAGGTGTAAATCCAAATTCCACAAACCTTGTAGACCTCCTCCCTATCTGGCCAAATTGAGAGCATTGAAAACGTATGGACGGTTAGCAAAGCATAATCCAAAGTGGGTTTTTGTCAGATGGTGTTAGTTGTAAATGCTCTGGTAGATATGTATGCAAACATGAAAGCACAGGCAGGACCATGTGTTCTTGGCGGCTCAACAACCACCACCACCAATAACATTGCCTTTATTTCCCATCAAGAAAATTATGAAATCCTTCTCAATGGGTGGTCTAGACACCTTAGCCAAATCCACAAACTTCTCTTAACCTTGGGTGGTCCCAAGTAGGTTAAAGGTTCCCAAATTCCCAAATCCGATTTGGATGCCCCAATGCAATTATGCTTTTCTAGGTAATGAAAGATCCAGGCCAATTATTCAAATAGACAAAGAAAAGTAGTATTAAACAATGCATAATTTTGTTCCTGAGTTGATAATTATCACTACATTAATGGTGGTCATCTTGTTCTGACTTCACTATATAATCCCTTAACATTCACTCCCTCATCTTATATAGCACTTACCCATAAGTAGTATGACTGTGGGATGAAGGTGCCCGTGTGCATACCAATGGGTGGCCTGAAGAACTCAGGATTTGAAACCGCAATGTGTGGGCACGTGGATGCAGATGCGGATGAGGATGTGTGTGGAGGAACACAAGGATGATTGCAATAGAAATGAGTCAGATTCGCTTTGTACCATCATTGCGGCAGTAAAGGTGTTATTGCAAGGATTGGGCAAAGATGTGAATAGAGATGGGCTCAAGAAGACTCCCCTGCATGTTGCCAAGGCTTTTAGGGATGGCACTTGAGGTTAGTGTCAAACAGTAAAGGATATATAGCTACAAAAGTCATACATGATGGGATAGTGGCAATATTTGATATCTCTTGCCTCATAAAGAAAGCAACTCAATGCCCTAATCGAACTCTTCAACAGAGAAGTCTTCAATGAAAATGCAATGGACAAATTGATTGATATCTATACCTCTTTGAAGATTTATGTTTCCCAAATATTGAGTATGGTGTCAGAATTGAGCAACATCTATAGGAACCTGAAGACCTGGAAGATGATTATAGCTAACATCCTAATTCCTAAGGGGAAATTTGTTACTCCAACTATCAAACTTTTTAGAATGTTCAAAGAAAAAGGATTCGGTCAACAGAATCAATCTCCAAAATCAGCAGCGCCATCAATGGCACCTTTGACAAGCATGGAATAAATGCAGTTGTTGCATATTGTATAGTTTCTATTTTTGATGTGTTTGACTCAAGTCATGACTTTGGCTTGTTTTGTAAATGATTTTCATGATTGAGTTTCTCCTATTCGAGTCTAGTTTTCTATCTTTAATTGTAAAGTTAGGTTCATCCTAACTCTTTCTTACGAAGTAGTTATTCTAAGTGCCAAAGTTAGGTAGTTACTCTAAGTGACTATCTTTACAAAAGAAAGTTAGTTATTCAAAGTCAGTGCACTTATGAAGGTAGTTATACCAAGTAGTTACAAAAAGTGGTTAAGGTAGTTACCTTAAGTGGTTACTAACCTCACCTATAAATACAACATTGTAATTCAATCAAAAGTGGTTCCACTTTTTCGCAAGGCATTGTGTAAAAGACTCGAATAGTATTATTCAAGCAAGAAAGCAATAAAGAAACATTTTCGATGTGTGTTCAATTCGATTTCACGTGTTGTTGTTGATATTTGTATGTTTAATCAATGATAACCATTTTCTTTCCTGTAAACGTTGCATGTGGAAAAGATTATCATGTTAAGTTTTGGTATCTCAACTTGAATGTGTGGAACTTGAATCAATAAGATTACTTCTCATTTGTTTATTAGTTTTCGTTATTTAATTTGTTCTTAAAAACCCCAGAAAATCCATATATCCCTATCAACGAGGGAGCTGCCCCTCTCAAACGTAGAGAGGAATCGACATAGTCCTACGATTCTTCAACTGTTGTAAGCAGGTTGTTGTTGATCCAAGGGAGAAACAGAGTTATTCAAGAAGATTATTTAAGAGCAACAAATATGTTTACCAACAAGACAACAAAGTCTCTTCTGAAGAAGAGTAGAGAAGAAGTACCCATTCAATTGTTAAAAAACATTGGGGTTCTTCATTTTGAGCGTGATGAACTAGAGTTGGCTCAACAAACTTTTATGGAGGTATTAGGAAATGGCATTTGGGTTGAATTCATAAATAAAAGCCCCAGTACCAATTCTGCAGTTTTTCATGTGCTCTTTAAGGATATGGAATTCTTCCATCGACTAGAAGAAGGTGGTGTTTCACTTGAGCTACCATGGGATAAAGTCACAACACTATTTAATCTTGCTAGTTTGTTTGAACAACTACATGATATTGAAAAAGAAAATATTTTATATAGGCTAATATTGTTCAAGTTTCCTGATTATGTGGATGCATATCTACGTCTTGCAGCCATGGCTCAGGCTCGGAATGAGATCCAACTAAGCCTAGAATGGATTGGGGATGCACTTAAGGTGGATAAAAAATAATCAAATGCTTTATCTATGCTTGGCAAAATGGAACTGAAAACAGATGACTGGCTTAAAGCAAAAGAAACAATTAAAGCTGCACAAAGTGAATCAAATGCAAAGAATTATTATGTTGACATTTCACTTGGAAATTAGAATTATTTTGCGGCCTTTCACAATGAGAGGAGCGATCCAAAGGTGGAGGCACAACATCTTAAGAAGGCTAGAGAACTGTATTGTAAAGTGTTGGCATATAGACCAGGAAATGTTTATGCTGCAAATGGGGCAACCATTGTGCTAGCTGAAAGGGGTCAATTTGTTATTGCAAAGGAAATTTTTACACAGGTACAAGAAGCTACAATAGGAAACATCTTTGTTCAAATGCTAGATGTGTGGGTAAATCTAGCACATGTTTACTTTACACAAGGACAGTTTGCACTTGCAGTGAAAATGTATCAAAATTTTTGGGGAAATTCTATTTTGGCACTGACACCCAAATTTTATTATATTTAGCTTGAACACATTATGAAGCAGAACAGTGGCAAGATTGTAAAAGAACATTATTAAGAGAAGTAGATTGTAACTACTATAAGTTGCCAATCACAAAGCTATAGATTTTGTGTTTATAAATGTAATGAGTGTTTTAAATTACCTCTAAATTCACTGCAAAGGGCATCCCCAAATTTGACTTCGCTGCAAAGGGCCTCGCCGACTTCAAATTCATTGCAACAAACTCTAAATTCCTTGCCCACATTTTCAGAAGTCTCCAGGTCCTCTAGAAAGAATCTTTATTGCCCATGCAAGTTGCTGCTATAAATCAAAATGCCTCAGTGCAATATGCTACAAATTTAGACCAATACTACAGCACCCAAGATAAACCAGGGGGAAAACGCCGTGGTCTAGCCTGGTAGGACAATGCAATTTATATGTAGTTTGTCTCTTCAAATTTCACCCCTTTTAGATCCTGGCAATAGATCCACATTGTTTCGTTTTCCTTTTGTAGGTGTGATCGGATACTTTGGTATGGAAAAGGAATGAAATAATTGTCATATGAGAGGGCAGAGAATAGACTTTCAGATAACCACCCTATGTTGGCCATTTTTACAATAGAGCTGCAAGTAACCAACTAACGAAGAAGGAATTCAATGAATGCGAATAATGAATCATGCCAATACATCCTGCCAATAATTTCCCAAAAAGTTTTTTTTTTAATTTTATCTAATTTGTATTTGCGTGACTAACTATTTAGTCATTTTTATTTTTGTGACTAAATAATTTTTTAGTCAACGACCAAATTAGTCATTTATTTACTCATTTATAGCTAAGTTGTAAAAAATTAGTAGAATTTAGTCATTTTTAGTTGTTGTGACTAAAAGTTTTAGTCACTTAGTCATTTATTTGCCAAATTCTACTAGTGATCCAGGAGCTTCCATTCTACTACACTCAACCACTTAATAGATTCATTCTCTTCCACCTTACTGAAAACATTCTCAGAAACCAAGATATTAGTATCTACCTTGACTATCTCATGTAGATCTATGGCAGCAATAATGAGCAAAGTCTCCTTCTTCTTAATGGATTGCATATATCGGTGTTCAACTTTTTCCTTTTGGATAGGATGTCATTATACATTTTCATTACTTCCTCGATGTACAACAATCCTTCAATAGTTTTCTTTTCAATCCAAGATTGTATTGCTCTTGCCAAGTGTAACATCCATGTTCTAAAAACATAGTAAAACTGAAAAATTTACCATGAAGTAAATTAACAAGGTAAAAATGAGATAGAGAAATTTTTTCTTTTATTCAACATATAATCAAGTAACTACAATTACAAGATTTCTCATTACAATAAACCATATTGTCTTTCTCAATTACAATCTTTACAAATGTAAATCAATTACATATACAAATTTTGGAATAATTACTGCATCTGAATACCTGACATCTTTATCACAAGTCCTGGCATGTTTCCTGCTTGGAGAGAGAGTATCTTTCCAGTGATTTACCTCCAACCACAGACCGGCAGTCTCCCACACATCTTCCACATAGGAAGTGGCCCTACTCTTCACGAGGGATATAGACCTTAGGTGACCAGTGGTAATTTGCCTTTCCCGAGTACATAGTGTTGTATCCTACACATATCTATCAACTATACAACCCTAGATACCCTCTAGCTAAGTATGATTTCTGATAGATAGTGCAATATAGATATAGTGAACCGACAATGCATGTAGAAAACAAATGCATTACTTTAGCCAAAGTTTTTAATATCAATATCGTTCATAATGAACGTAATCATTGTGTTCACCCACCCCTACTTGACTTGGATACTGTCGTATTCTCGCAGTTTATTCACACCAACTATGTTTATGTAAATAGTTTAATCATCGTGTCATGATAATAGTATTCTTGACTTAGATAAGTCTATATGTCATAACTATTCAGTTGGTTCATAATCGACTCTTGGGTTTACCTATTAACCCTTGGATAATATGATATCACAATATAAACATGTCTCATCTCTAGGAGACCTAGGTTCATAATCAACCTTTGGTTTAACTCAATCATGGTTAGGAATACTTTAACTCTTGTAAAGATGATAACTCTTATTCAAAGAAATATGAATACTTTTCAATTCACTTATATGTGATGTCATTAACCATCACTTCTTATACACTCATATATGATTCTATACCAGGTTATAGACATAGTCTATTTCAACATAATGGTTTACTATAAAGCTATACTCAACAAGATTACTAGTATAGATAATATAGAAGGTCCTATGACATTTATCCATTTTTCAAACTAACTCAATAGGTTTACCATAGTTGTCATAGATCACCAAGAATATGAATTCTTTTGGTAAGGGAATTGTTCTTGACAAATGTATTTAACCAAGAATGGTTTCAAATAGAAATATCTCCACTTAGTACTTTATGCCGTACTACTCAGCTTGGTAAGTTTTCCCTATTATCTACTAATTCATTGGAACTATATTTTAAGATTAACTTGTATCTATATAGTCAGCTAGTCTCGAATGGAAACTCACCCATAAAGGCTACCGGTTAACTAGTTTCATGATAACTACGTTATCCTTCTTTAAATATATGTTAATAGAAAACATTTGGTTCTCTGCACTATATTTTGATGAGTATCACAGTTTTAAACAAAAGCACAAGGTCGGCCTGGTAAAATAATGAAATGGATTTCATTGTCAACACATGCATCAACCTTACTAGGCTAAGTCGACGCTCACTGTTTAAATTGAAATAAAATAACAATCATATAATGACTCTATATCCTTCCATACACAGTCGACTTAGTCAATCAAGCTAAATCGACGATATTAAAAATGACATAGTCGTCTCATCTCCTTTGGAATAGTTACACCATAAACTTAAAGGATAACCAAACTGAAATGGACGATTGCCCAAGACAAAGCAATCATTCAAATTATCATTATCTTTTTAAAGCATAAAATGCAGAGGCATTTACCTGTAGGCGGCGGTCTTATACTGTAAAGGAAATGTAGATAGAATACTTCTGTATTCATCCCAGACAATCGTTCTCAACTTTCACTAAGTCCTTTTCTCACTATCCACCCTGAACTACCTCTCTAATGGCCAATGATTATCTAAAACATACCATCACAAAAGGTACCCATCGACTATCTAAGTTGTGGCTTTTAAGAGCCCAAATAGACTCATAAATGAGTCGTCCAAACTATGTGCTCCACCTCTTTTGCAGTTAAAAACCCATTCAGAACTAAACGATTTTGTCTCCTGATTGAATTCAACCGCCAGCTAGAATAGTGCAATCGACAACATATGTCGATAATGCAAATATCATTGAGGAAAAATATCGAATGTGGTTGGGTTATCCACCACTCCTCATCTAAGAGGCCGCCAACTCATTTAACTGACTTAGAGAAATCAATTAATCATAAAGAGTGATTTGATCCATCATGCGTTAGCAATGAAGGCACTCCATGAAATATGCCTACAGCTACTCAAGCATACACATTATTAACTTATCATGAGGTATTATCCTCATTCGATGCATAAGCATATACTTATTTTTTATTATATCAAATATGATTTTCATATCATCATATCAATTTGATAGTTATGATTTAATCAATAAAATGATAATATTAAAACAAAGGATTACAGATAATGTGAATGGGTTGAGCTTGTCTCCCCTTCACAATCTGTCGACAAAAATACGTCATCTTAACTTGATGAAAATGTCTTGACGTTAAGAATTGACAACAAAACCTCAAGTGACTTAATAATAATAAGACAACCATTTTACGACAATAACGTCATAATTTTTATGTTAAACATAAATGGTCACGGTTCATACACAAATGATGTCATTTACGTTACTAACGACTATGATGACTTACTATGACTTGAAAAGATTTGTAAGATATCGACTACCTGTCGATTGGGTTCAGAAGTTAACTGACAAGACAAGACTTACCTCTTATGACACATTGCTTGACGTTTTCGTTACACACTCATACTCATTTTGGCAAATAAACCACTTGTAACCCGAGGTCTATATCTCTCTCCTCGAAAGATACTCTCTCTCTTTTCTCCGAGAGTCATCTGAAAACTTGTAATCCTGTATCAAACTTGTTACCAAATAAATTATGATCAGTGCATCATTATTCAAATAATAAATCAAATCTCATAATGCAAATATTAAATTGATAATAACATAATCATTTCCATAATTTTGTAAATGTCATTCAATATAATCCATGTCTTTCCTTATCATTAATCTAAACATCATAATAGATTTACTTATGTCCAAGTAAAAGTAAAAAGCATAACAAGACAAAAATTGGGAATGTAACACTAAGGCTTGATACTTTCCAATTTGATCTATTACATATGGACCAACACCTTTTACGGAGTATCAAGTGCAGCATCCAAGGGTTGAGAAGTAGAATCAACAATTGATTGAATACAAGAGGTGAGGACATCAATTTGTTCATGCAGCCTTTCTTTCTCTTTCTTCTCTACTTTCAACCTTTTAGCCAATACATTCACTGATAGCTTTGCATGATAAATGTCACCTTCAACTATGGGGGGGGCCATGTCAATTTTACTAACACTAAAATATGTGTCAATGATGTTTTGTTCATATTTGTCTACCACAAATCCACAATCTCAAGGAATTGGCATCCTGAAAATGGATCAACTACCATTCGAGACCTCCTTCGAGCTTTTTTGGGTTGAGCAATAGCCTAAAGTAACTTAGCTACTGTATCAAAATCGGGGTCCACCATAGGAGTATACTTCCTCTTCTTCTCTTAAACTTTGTTGACCCAGGTAGGAGAGGGCAAGACAGATTTACTATTTGTAGTGTCAATTGTAACATTAATTGAGGTAAAATTTGGCATTACCTTGTGAGTTTGTTACTGGGGTGGTGAAGGAGGTGCATCTGATGTAGAAGGTGGGACACTACTTTGACCAACTCATTGAGACAAGGAAGGTGTATCACCTTGAGGAGATGAGATAGTAGAAGCAACTTGATCCTCTTACTGTTGTTATGAAGAGCCCTATGCTTCAATCATTTTAAAGCCCTAGGATTTCTCCTTATTTCTAACTTCTTTCTTAGCACTTCAACATCTTCTTCACATTGAACTTTTAATCCCCTATTATCCTCAGGATCATCATTGTCATCTCCTTTTTGGAGAGTGGTTTTCGATCCGGTGGAACATACATTAGAAGAAGAAGGCCTTTGGGTAGCAGGAATAATAGAAGACCTTTATTCTTTCACAGTCTGCTCTCTATGCGACGAATTATCTCCAATACAAATAATAGCTTTACTTTTTAGCCATCTCTAAGTCTTATCTAACACAAATGATGATCGTACATACACATTAGTTATCTCATTTTCGGACCACCGAATCATAGGCAATGGTGTGGAACTCTCAACATAAAAACCCTCATCAATCATATCTGAATTATCAATCCACCATATCTAGAATGTTCCATCCAAGATCGAAAGCCCTGATCTAATATGTTGTGAGCCTCATCCAGTCCCTTCTTTGAACTTCATGTTCATCACAACAATCTTCCCAATAATCTTCAAGATGGGACAGATGCTCATAAGCTGACCCACCATCTCACATAAGTTTTACTGTCAAAGAATGGCCTTATGGTGAAAAGGTGAAAATTGAACTTGGATAGGATTCTATCCACATTTCTAGCATCATCATGAATCTTACAAGTGTAATAAGTCAAGCCTACAGGGAAGGGGTAACCCTTCTTTTTCATATCATGGTATTTCCTACTTCCTGGGCTATCTATCTGCATACTTCCAAGAAAATGATCAAATCATTGACATACCTAGGTATTTTATATGGGGCATTCTCAAAACCACTAATCCTCACATAGGTGAACCTATTGAATTGGATGAAGAAACTTCCAAACTGCATGACAAATTTTGCTGCTTCATGAGATATCCTTACCTCTGGGTTGCCATCAATTCTTCTCACATTAAACATTACAAAGACATCATTCACACAGATGTAGTCCTTATTTACATGTTCCTCCTACAACTATGGGAAATATTCACACATTGGAGTATCATTGGAGAGAGTCCCATAGGTTCTCAAACTAGGCCACACCACCTGATTACTGGCTATAGCATAGAACAAGTAGGAGCACATAAGAAAAGTGTTGTTCTTATGGAAATTTACCAGTTGGTCGTCTATATGATCATTGATCAAGCTAGCTTAGTCTACATATTGTGACTCACTACAAATTACCAATATGAATTGACACATCCATTTCTTGAAAGAACTGGAATCATTGTTCCCTACTACCCGGTGCAATAAAGTGATCATGTATGATATATCTTCTTTGAAATGGGCCCTCGCTAGGTTTTTGGGAACTGAGACTTCTCTTTCTTTTCATTCTTGAGCTGACATTTAGCATTGGTTTTTAAACACCAATCCTTCCTATCGAAGAAATAATTCCATCCAATTTCTACAAACATTTGTGCAAACTCCTCTCTTTCTGGCAATTTGAAAACATGGCTCATTGATTTGGCATCCAATCTAGCAATCACAATCCCATCAAAAGACCTAATCTCTTGAGATTTTACTTGATAATTCTTCACACAAGCAAGGACCAACACTAGACAACAGGGGGTAACCCAACCGCATGGGCTAGGCCACTTGAAAATGTTTTCTCTACCAACGCCGACCTAGGGTTTGCATTCATCCTATTCCAAAAATCATTCAAGTCAACATCTCCTAAGCTAGTATCTTTGATTCCCACCATATTGTTCGCTATGATGGATGTCACATCGAAACCCTAGTATTTGTACTTCATCCTAATGAATTTCACTAACCAGGGGCCACATGTAGGAGACAAGGATTCTTAACAAAATCTTATTAGTCACACGTGGATGGAGGTCTTGAAGTGGTATGAGGTAAATAGTAGGCATGGAACTCATGAAAACCTCCATATGTTTGAACAAACAAAATTCAACTAAAACAAACTTGCAATGCCAATTGAAAAGAACATATTTAAGGGCTTGTTGTCAACTAACCTTGACTTCAGTGAACCGTGAACTGGTGAGATGAAGCAAACTCCCAGAGTCGCTGAGACTATTAGAGTAGAATTTGACAAAGGAATAGTGGCATAAAACGCTTTGATAAACCCACCTTATATTTACATTTAAAACCAATGAATGTTTCATTGGTGTTTCATTAATGATTTGCAGAAGACATAGTAGCATTGCACACAACATAGGTGTAAACTTCCCATCACCAATTATTCAAATGTATTAGTGTCTCTTTTCTCGTGCATTAGCAAAAATTAACTTTACCAAACCACCATCGACGAAATGAAAGATCTGCCAACTAGGCGTGGCAACGATGCATACAAGCTTCATCACCATCGGCAAGCCTCTCTTGTCGGTAAAACGCTCAGTCAGTAAACGCTCAGTCGGTGAACTCTAAAACCTAGAAATGAATGCTCGGTGGAATAAGAAGTTTGCAACTTGATGCTCCCACTGATATACACTTACACTCGAACTCTTTCCTTCATTGGTAAGAAAACAAACTCGAGAACAAGCTTGAACCAATCAGGGAATTACAAAGTATGTGAAACATGAATTTGGCCAAAATGGAAACTTAGAGAAAAGTGGAAGTTAGCGATCGATGAGACTACCGACTAGGAACAAAGTGAACGTCATAAAAGACAAAGTGCTTAATCAATAAGTTCGAGAATTGAAGGAACTACAGATTAGGTTCGACAAAAGACTATAGGGCCGACAAAGGAAGGGAAAATCCCGCATACTTACAAGACTTCTCCATGAGGACACTTAGTTTGAAAATTTACCTAACCCAATGATGAGCAGCTTAAAAACAAAAATATCGGGTAACATTATTTAAGAAATATTTTATTCCATCTACATTGTTTACTTTATTTTTATATGAAGAATTTTTTTATATAATAAATAACTTTTAATTTTACTTTTGAAAAGCCACAATTATTTTGTAATTCTTTTGTTTTGTTTTTACTCTTTTTTTAATGAATACTTCCTATTTAAATTATATTAAAATATAAAAATAGTACAATCTTAAAGTATAGTAAATATTATATATTTATATGATACTTTTTAATAGTTTTATTTGTAACCATTAATATATATATTTTAAAATTTTGATGTCTTTATATTTAAAAAATAAATGTCGTCTCTAAAAAGTTTTCCTTTTAAGTATTTTTTTCAGCGTCATGACATGAGATGCTTATAGAATTTAAAAATATATATTATAAATAAATAATCAATAATTAATATATCATATTAGGGGAGAGGACTCATTAGCCTACACCCTAATTTTGCACCCCTTGTGAGTTAACAACTTAGAGTTATTGTTTGGGGTTCTAAGTATCAATAATGTAGCCATATCAACTATATCTTCATTGAGATGTCTAAATGACCCAAACAAAAAGTTGGACAGTAACATGCACATGAAGGCATGTGATACCACTCACCTTGTGTGTCACCATATGATTGATTGTTTCTTTGATATAATGTGAAAATGAATACTTTATGTCCATTTTTTAAGTACAATCATAACCCTTGCAAACATTTAACTTTACAAGTACCACATAAAAGTCAAGGGAAAAAAGAGATATCCTTTCACACTCATCTATTGGATCCTCTCCACTATGTTAAAAAAGTTTGTGTTATCTACCTTTTTTAAAAAAGACTAATTAAAAACACATTCAAAACACATTTCTCCCTGGGTCGTCTAATTTGGCAGCGGCTACGGGGCATTCAGAATGGCCATTTAATGGGCATTTGACCGTATTTATTAATTAATTGAAATTCAGAATATTGTTGTATTCTAAATTTCAATTAATTAATAAATATGGCCATTAGTATTCTGAATTTCAATTAATTAATAAATATGGCCATTAGTATTTTGAATTTCACTTAATTAATAAATATGGTCAAATGTTGTTAAATGGCCATTTTGAATGCCCCGTAGCCGCTGCCGTCTAATTTTCTCGTAAACTCATCCATTACACCTCTTAAAAATATAACTCAACAAAAACCTCTAGAAAGAATCCCAATATAGAGGGAAAATCTACTTAGACCCACGTTCCAATACCTAGATCAATGTCAAGTCATTTTTGTACTTGAATAAATGCTTTGGTAGCGCGCGTGAACAATAAAAACACCTAAAACACACCACCTCAAATTTCTTCCTTTCATACCTTTTCTTTTTCTTCCAACCCAATTTATACGACGTGGACACTCCACCAATTTCTTTTTTATAATAATTACACACAACCAACCCCACTCACATGCAAAAGGACAATTATTATTGGAAAGGCGGAGCGCCGGGCCCACACGTCAATGCCACATCAGCTTTGACCGGTCCATGTTAGGACGCCGGGCCCCACCACTTGACTGGAGAAAAAAACAATACGGCTGTCAATCCTTCAGAGTTGTCACAGACAGACTAAATTTAGCGACCTGTTTTTTTTATGTTTATTTTCTTTCAGGGGGCGTTATAAGCGGTGGGAAGGAAACCACGTGACCGCCGCTGACAATTACATAAGCAGAAGGAATCTTTAGGAGAATCCCAGCTAGATGCCATGTGGGTGGGGACCCGACACCTGGCAGAACACGTCATCAATACGCTTCTTGCGTACGCCGCATGGCACGGACGCCTTACAGTGGGGTAATTACGCAGTTGCATGCTGACAAGGCTAAAACATATCGGAACTATGAGGCATCATCGATATTCTCAATGGTAATGCATGCATGACTATTTATTTTCATGTATGTGTATGGAAATGCATACATAAAGGCAATGCCACGAGATAATATACAGCCTACCTCCCAAAGTCTTTGTCGCGTGGTCTATGGGGCAGTCTTATATACATAATTTAATTGTGAAGGTAATGTTTCTAGTTTAAAAAATTGTAAAATATATGTATTATAAGTGAATTTTGAGAAAAATAAATAAATTTAACGAACTGTGAAAAGTGTATTATTAGTATTTTTTTTAATTTGTTTTGGAATTATTTCAATATATTGTTTTACTTGGTAATAGTTTAATGTGTAAGTGTCATGTTTTTGTGTGAAAGTTGACATTTTCCTTGAGTCTTGAGTCAAACTAATTCCCCTATCTCCCAAGGCTCTGAACTTCACATTATCTCTCAAGTATTTGAATTTGATCTTCACATTTCCTATGACGTGTCTCGAGTCAATACTGCATGTGTGATATTGAACAAAATCTCGTATTTGCGACCTTGAACCTCAATCAGGGCCCCACATGCAGTACTAACCCCAAAATTCTAAAATCAAATTCAATTCTAGGCCCAAGCCAACTTACCTCCATTTAATTATTACACGTTGACTCAAATATTCAAATTTGCACACTAGGGTGTTATATCATCATGAGACCATTTAGTATCACTGACTATAGAGCACTTTAAAAAGCATTATTCAGTCATAGAGAGCATAACATCAACATCTACATTCATAAGGACAAATTTAGACATTACATTCTACTTGGTGTGCCTACAAACTTGTTCAAATCATTGAATTGATCAAGGGGCTTGCCTAACGTGCAACATGGGGGGCTAGTCAACTTCCCAATCCTAGCATAGGAAGTTCTAGCTATGCTCTTTAGCATCACTTTTTTCAAATATCAAAGGCGTACATGATTTTGAGGACTTGAGGTGCAATGTTCAAGGTTGCATTTCCAAGTTCAAAACCACAAAACAAGTTCAAGGTCACAAGTGTAGAGATCAAAACTACAAGTGTGGGATTAAACTAGAGTAGAGAACAATTACTTTCATAGTTTGCCAATACTTGATTAATGTAAATTTGATTGTTTATCACCACAATTTATATCTATTCTATAGTGTTGGAACTTTTGTATGCTATTCATCTATAAAGAGTTCCTGGGTAAAAGAACTTTTGTAATTGTAATTTTTATATAGATGTATAGGGTAGAAATATGTCATTGTTAATTTATGGTATGGAATCTATGAAAATGTAGATTATTTATGATGTTTATACTATTCTATGATGTGTTGCAAATGGATTTATTTTAATCACGTGCATAAACCGCAATATGTCTTAACTTAATCTACAATGCAATTATAATTGGATTTAAAATCTTTAAGAAAATAGACATGCATAAACCTATGGCATTTTGATAGTTTCATGACTCAATGACCTAGGTTGTGACACATTTGAGATATTATTGGACCTAGCTAATGGTGTTTGTCGAAAAACAAAGTATAATAATATGAAGGTGATATGAAGGGTGATAGCTGATGACACATCTCTCACAAAGTACCTAAAGCTAATCCACAGTGATCTCAACATATGTGTGAACATATTCTTAGGGATTTTAATGCACCAACACATTTTGCATGAGATAAGTGCTAGTGGAGAAAAATAGGGTGCATACAATGCACAATAGAATTATAATAACTGAGAAGAAATTTCCATGGCATAGACCCTTTAATGGAATGCACCACCCACTTATCACAAAGTGCAATGCTTTGTTGATAGATGCTTATTATTCCAAGCTCCCCTTTATCCTGAGGAAGACAAAAAATATCACATGCCACTCTATGAAAACCACAAGTCTATTTGGAATTAAACAATAGTAAATCCTAAAACATTTTTTCTAGTTTATCATAAGTCACTTTATAAGTGTGTTATAGGGAGAGTAATACATATAAACTAGTGATTAACACTTTATTGTAGATTTTAAACTTAGTAGCAAGAGACGAGGGTTTAAAATGATCCAATAAATAATCTTTGTCTCAACCCTCTACAACACATATTTCCAAAGGATGAGACAGCCATCAAAGGAGAATAGTATTCCAAGAAATTTAAAACATCTTACTTCACTAAATCCATTTCCAATTGATGTTATTGATCCCTTACCACAATGGTGTCATGCTTTTCCAAAATGCATTGAGTTTTCCTCAATTGGATGCTTGAGTCAAATGCTTTAAAGAAATTGTCTATGTGGGAGAGTGATCCATAAAACGAGACCTCATTCACAAAGTGACCATTAACCAATTAGTTTTTCTATCAAGAAGAGAAATCCCTTTGATAAGACTATCCTCAACTTTATGCACTAAAATGTAGCTAAAAGCTTTTGCAACATGAACTTAAAGAGGAGCAATTAGGCAACATTTTTATTAAACGAAAAAATGCCAAATCATTCATATCTATTGTCCTTGATGGTCAAACATGTAGAATACTTAGAAAAGAGGGTTTGAACAATAAAGAATCTTAAAAATTTATCAAACCCTAAAGATTTAAGCATGCCAAGAATAGACAGACACTTTACATGATCATGTAGGCTTTCTCAAAATATAGTTTGATAAACAATAATTTATTCATAGGTCTAGATCCACTCTATTTCTACCAAAAATGTGATAATATTATCACTTGGATGTACCATTTTTTAACAAATTAGGTTTTCTCTAGTATAATAATTTTTTTTTAAAAGAGAGAATTGGAGATAGAGAGTGATAGGTTTTGGAAGAATTTTGTAAGAGATTGTGAAGCCTCAACTAGAATCATCAAATAACTATTAATTTGTAATTACATTATTTTAGGAATTAACTGTGTGCGAGTTTTTACCTCAACGTTTCGGATCACACTCTATGATCCATCATTAGGAGAAAGAGCAAGAGAAGAGAAGTTACATTATTTCAGGAATTAACTGTGTGCGAGTTTTTACCTCAACGTTTCGGATCACACTCTATGATCCATCATTAGGAGAAAGAGCAAGAGAAGAGAAACTTCTCTTCTCTTGCTCTTTCTCCTAATGATGGATCATAGAGTGTGATCCGAAACGTTGAGGTAAAAACTCGCACACAGTTAATTCCTGAAATAATGTAATTACAATCATCATGGACTGTGGAAATTTGATGTCTCTTAACTATTAATTTTCTTAATGGAAACCACTATAATGAGGTGCAACCTCTAAACAAGCCATTTCGCAGGGGAAATCCTCTTAATATAAATTATTAACACATTTAACATACAATATTCTAAGTAGTCCCACCTATTATAGAAGAGAGGAATAAGGTACATCATTAAGCAATAAGTGGGATAAAAAGAACATGAGAAACAAAGAGATATAAAGAGAAGACAAATAACATTGAAGCTTAAAATTTGGATGAAGTTGAAGAAATGTGTCATCCTCTTGAATGAACTCTTTAGTACATAGCTTCTTCCATTAAATAAAGTACATAACATGTAATTCCTTGAAATGTTTCACCCAAGAATTTATTTGCATTTGCACTATTGTGTGAGGAGAATGAATCCTTTAATGCTGACATCTTTTTTGCCTTAATTATGCCCCATTTTTTGCCAAAAACCAATTCATAGGATCAAATCTATATGGGTGTACCTCCCTTGACACTACTTCAAGTCTTTATGATGACTGCTTTCTAGAAATCTCTCATAATTATCAGTCCAATGACTCTAAGATCTCCTTAATAAGACACATGTGAGGAGAATGATCTACAAGATATGTTAATTTTATTAAAAATAAACAAAAAATATTCTCCTAATTTACACAAATTGATGTTCTTATAACATTTGTCAAGCACCAACTATAATAATGAAATGAATGTTTCTTTTATTAGACAAGCTCCTCATGAGCACACAGTCTAGAAATCACCTATGGAAGACCAAGGATCACTACTTGGAAATCCACCTTATTTAGAAACCACATCCACGTTAGAAGCCAACTATGGAAGACCAAGAGACACCATTTAGAATTATGCATTAGATGTCCCAATGGGGATTTGAACCTGGGTCTCCACAATGAGAACCCGATGCTTTAACCAATTAAGCTCAACCCCTTGGACAATAAATAATAAATTAACATGTTAGTGTTAATTTATTAAATAGGTGTTTGTTAGTACTCCACATTATTATTTGTTAATTTGTGTGTATGTAAATTATATGTGGAGAGAATAATATAAATAGTGTACGTGATTATTATGTGAATAATGCTCACATTAGAATAGGTTTGATAGATTAATGGGTTTTAAGTTAGTAAGTAGTTATAGAAGTGGTTATAGGAGAAGTCCTATATATGTAACTCATATTATTGCATATAATGTTGAAGATGACCGATTGATTAATGTGTTTGAGCCTTTGGCTCTTCTTCATATCTTGTTTTTTGATATTATGTAACAGATGGAGAAGGTATTATATTATAAAGCAATTAAGGTGGGATAAAAAGAATCGGGGAAAGGAAGAGAAGAGAGGAGATGTATAGTGAATGAGAGTGAGTGTACGACAATGACATTCGGCAATGTGGTAGGACACCAACTATTAACAACTCTAGATCTCTTACCTTATAAATAAATTTGATATTTACTTGATTGATAAATTTCCAACCAGTGTCATAACTCTGATTAACCCAAACTATCAATAGGTTTATAAATGTTTATAAAGCCCAAAGAACGACGATCAATACCAAATGTGAACCACATGGAATGATGTGATGGGTCTTGATGCCAAAAAAATCACTATAGAGGAAAGCATTGGAGAAAGGAGAATGGTGACATTACTTCACCCATCCTTGTGAAAAGTGGCAAACTATTGCATTTAGACAAATGTAGTTTAAAAGGTCTAAAGTAAAAACCCAAAGATCTTAATTTCTTGTATGGATATGATATCAATGGCTCTTAGTCATCAACAAGTGACTCATATAGAGTAATTATGTGAAGTACCTTCCGGGCCCTGTAGGTTCTATGAAAGAATATTCATTTAGAGTTGTCCTCCATGAATATTCCTCGTTTATCTTCATCTTATTCAACAAGTGCATCAAACTCGACATTGTAACCAAAGTTTGTCTCTAATGGTTTGAGATAGATGAAGAGACACTAGACTCAATTGTCTTGTAATCTTGTTGCGAGAATTTAGCATTACACGCTATCATTCCCACCTTAAGGTTTTTAAACATTGTGATGGTTTGCTTGTTGCCAATGGGCATCCAACCCTCGTCATTATCAATTGTTGTAAAGGCATTAGGAGTTCATTTGGAGTTAGGAAAAACGATAAGAGGACAAACATGGATCTTATGACCACAAAGCATGCATGATGTAAATTATATTAATTACTTTCTAAAAATTGTCGGCTTTCCTCCTATAAGTCCTTTACCAAGTTGATCAGAGTAAACTTTTCGAAATTATGACAAATGAGATGGCCTAAAGATTGGACAATTTAGTTTACAAAAGTCCAAAATGAGATACTAGGCAACTCAACCCAAATAAAGACTTCCACAGAGGCTAGTTTTAAAACAACAAAATCATGAGACCAACAAGAGAGTACAATTAAGGTGTTATGCATAAAATGACAAGAAGATTCAACCAGCAATGTTTGTACATGCTAAGACTAGCCAAAGAAAAAATGAATACTTTAACCTAGTCATATTGCAAATTCTATTATCCTACGATACACCCTTTACTTTCTAGGTAACTGTTGGCGGGATCTTTTCGAAAGTATATGTAGGCGGAGGTTCTAGTTACTAAAAAAGTTGGCCAGAAAACAGGTGGCGAATACCATGGGAATAACTTTACAAATGGATCGCCGCCATATTTAGCCTCTTGATGGGCCCCACCGCTCGTACGGAACATTATGGGGGTGGGGCCTACCGATTTGTGCCCCGGTAAGAAAACGATACTAAACGCTCACTCGTGTCAATTCTGGGGAAGGATTCTCACACGTGTTATTACATAACTTGGTTTTTAAGAAATGGGAAAAGGAGCAAGAATGGAATAATTTCGAGTCATTGCAATTTACCTAACATTAACACAAGTAAATCGTGGGGGGTTACCTCTGCTTTAATGTGGTCTTTATTGGGGATGTTGACAACAAGGTAAGCTTATTTAAAATGAAGGAACTTTTGATTAAGACAGTGAAAAAGGAGGCACCTCCAAAGGACGAAGTGGGATATCACATGTTTGTTGACACTAGATACATCTTGGTTATTTGTTTGTCATGGTTCTTTAGACTGTTTGGTCTTGCGGATATGTCTATTATTCATTTATTATGTGCATGTTTTATGAAAATGTAAAAGTAGCATCAATCATTAATTTAGATATTAATGCTCATAAGTGGCTAATAAGGTCAATTGGGAGTGCTTTGTATGATTTAAAATATAAGTTAGTTGTTTCCTTACACTTGGATGTTTTTAAGATGTATATAGTATGGATGATCTCTTACGTATAAGTTATTGATTTGTATGATGTCTATTTAATTTCGTGTAAGTTATTGATAAGTATGATGGCTATTTATTCTCAACATGTATTTTGTTTACATGTACACTATTGTATTTGTCTCCTATTGATAAGTATGATGTCTATTTATTCTAAACATGTATTTTGTTTACATGTACACTATTGTATTTGTGTGCTGGGTCTCTTTTATCTAGACTAGACCCACCAAAGCCTAATCATATGAGACAATAAGTTTGGATCTAGAAGTGTGACATGTTATCAAATCAAATATTTTATGATTAAGATAGACTCAAGAATAAATAAAGTCAAACATATCTAATTCTCATGTAATAAATAAAAAGACTTTAAAGAACCACAAGAGCATATGGATAGACAACAATATCTCCCACAAATATTATAGTAAATAGGGCTTCTAAAAAGAATGATCTCCATATTTAGGTTCTAAAAGACAAAATTTTCAAGTACATTCTCCTTGGTCATGGTAGTCATCTAGTTCTATTTGAAGTTGATGACAATAATCTCTACATTATACCAATGAGAGTTTCAAGCAAGAAGTCAATCTTTTTTTGGAGTATCCTACAACATGAATGTGATCATCTTGGAGACATTTAAAACTACAAATAGTAGAGAATCTTGGATATCAATAGTTGTCTTAGACCTATCAAATTACCTTCAAGTAAGTTGTATATATTTTTTTATATAAGATAAAATTATGAGATGTATAAGAGGATGGGAACCCATATGAAACAATAAAGTTGAAATATTGGTAGTGTTAAGAGCAAGTACAACAAGACTATGTATTAGAAATTCAACCTTTCAATTTTTGACATCTTGGGCTTTATTATATGTAATCTTAAACATTTCCTTCAAGGTCATCTATCTATGAAGAAATGATGAGTAATGTGTCTACGCTAAATTATATGGAAGATTGGTTGAAAACATCATAAAGTGAAGTGGCATAACTATACCACATTTTGGAATCAACAATTACACATATAGAATGATCTAGGTAGAACAATCTCTAGAAGGATTTGGAATGAACTTAATTTTATACAAGGTCTCTTTTTTATTTTCCAAAGAGTATTGGAGTTTTATTCTTTCTAATAAGTCGTCAATATATTTTTTGGATGAGTTTGTATTTTGAGGCTATGAGGCTCATAATGTACTTTGTTAACTAGTGAAAACATATACACAATCCACATCATACGTGGCATTTTGGAGGAAAATATTTATGGGTGTTTTGAGGTTGAGAAATACTAATGGAATGTGGAAATGCATTTAAGATAGCTTCCCAAATTCCTTGGAATAATTTATTAACTCTCTACACAAAGTCTACGGTGTCATAGATGGTGATGAGGTTTTTCTCAAATATGATAACATTCATCATAGTTGAGGTTAAATTGGATAGAAGTATACTAGGTAAGAGGGTCCTATAGGTAGATTAATTGTTAGGTTGAGAAAAAGGAGTCTGAAAGGAGAGAGTTACACGGTACCTTAAAAGAGGGGGGGTGCAAACACATGTAGATAAAATTATCTCTATCCTTTCAATTATCTCTAAGTTACATCTACAATTATCTCTATCCTTATAAACAATCATAGAGATGTAGATAAAAGGAATTAAAGGAGCTTGTAATGGTATTTGAAATGTTGTTCAGGCATGTAAAAATCTCTTCCACCCTAATCCAACTAATTGTAGTTACATATGTTGAGTGAGAGAATCACATCAAGTGGGAGTTTATGCTAAGACCTCCATGTTGTTATGTGACATTCAAAGAGGAAATCCTACATCATCATTGGCCTTGATGCCTTAGTTGCTTCTTAAAGGCAATTTTTGTTAGTTTGTTACGTTGAATCATTTTGTATAAATAAGAGCCTTGGGCTCATTGTTTAAGGAGATTTGGCTTTATAAATTTGAGCTATATGAGACTTGTAGGCATAACTATCTCTTAGTTTTCTATTATTAAGCCCTAGAGTAACTTTTTTGTATGTGCCTAGAGATCCTATTTAATACTAGATTTTCATAGAATTTAATTATGCAGACATTGAAATATTCAATATATATGGAGTTGTGATTCTTATTATTCTTCTTCTAAGTTTGTTTATAGATGATAAATTATCTTTTACATTCTTGTGATCATGCTTAAACTTAGTTATATTGACTATTAATCCTTATGTTAATATTGTGTGAGAGATTGGTAGGAAGATATATGTTCTAGCGCATTGTCTTATTTACTTTTGATATTTCTCTCTTTTTCCTTGTGAGAGTTAGGTTATCTAGAATAGATAAGGAACTAACCTCTTAATCATGGAGATTGTCTTTCACTTCAAGTCCCACACCTGTAAGACTTTCCATGTTGATGCTTTGTGAGGCACAAATAGTTTTAAAATTTAAATTCCAAATTTGGGGCCAAAATAATCTATCCTTATGGTTATTGTGTGTCAAATCAAATCAAAAAAGTATTTTGTTTGTGATGCTTGGTGTTGTATATAAAGGTGTAGTAACAATTCATTTTAGATCATTCAGACATATCTAGATTCCTTACATCTTAGAGCTATATTTACTACTTGTATGCATTACTAGGGGTATCTTATCAGAATATATATATATATATATATATATATATATATATATATATATATATATATATATATATATATATATATATATATATATATATATATATATATATATTGCACAAGCATCTAGGGAATTTTACATGTTTGAGAGTGTTATCCTTAATCTTTTTTTAGTTGTTGAATCCATATCCTTATATAGTTTGACACAAGGGAAGAAATTATCCTAACACATGCAAACCAACAAGCATGAGAAATGGTTTTTTATGTAGGAACGTAATATGAACATCAAGGTGAACTAAATCCGACATTATAAAAATTAGTAGAGATTGGATCTAGAAGCATAGATTAGATCCATACTTGTGGGATCAAATCTCTAATCATGAAAGCGATCCAAAGCAACAAACAAATCATTCACTAATTCCAAATCATTTGTCTAAGCATCATTGATATTTCTATGACATCGGTGAATCAACATCTGACATCTATCACAAATTTTCTAGCTAAGAATTTTCATTATTTATTCATTTTTTGAAAAATTTATTATTTCAGTGTCATTTATCTATGTATCATTCCTAGTAGCACTAATAGATCTAGGGTACATTCTAAATATTGATGTTATTTATTTATTTTCCCTAGATTTATGTAAAAGGAATTTTTTTAATCCCTATTACATTAGAAGATGGTTTTTATTATTTTCTTTTTATTTTGGTGAACCCCTTTTGATCTGACACTCTCTTAGGGTTTTCCATGCTTCAGGCTTTTATCTTCTAATTTTTTTGATTTTATAGATTTGAGTGATTCATATTGCTTTACCTTTCTATCTCTCTTTTCCATACCACTTTGGGGATTATTTATATCATGAGATACTCAAAACCCTAATCTTCCTTTACAAAGGAGTGCTCATCTAAACCCTAATATGACTAACCACTCTAACGATAATGAGATAATTTTTAATAACATCTTTATTGAAAGCCATATTGAGGATCATGATCAAGACCAACAAGAATATGATCATGATACTTATGTTTCTAAGCAAGACCTCTCTCTTATAAGAGAATTAATTATTGATGCACTTACTCATGCCAAATCTCCTCAATAGTTAGCTACTATTTTGCATTGTGCATAGTAGGTGCTCCTTTTGGCACATATATTCTACATAGTATTAGCATTCTTATATATTATTCCAATTGTATAGTCTCCCCTTCATCCCACCACATATCATCATTTTCTGATCCTTCTTCCTCTCATCTTATTGTTACCCCTTCTATGGCCTCTACCACCCATAATGTCACTCCTAGTGTACAATCCCTTCCTCTTCTATTCTTACCTCTAATGTCACAACCACCTCCCCCTCCACTAGTGTTCATCTCACCTCTCATTCTTCCACATCTACTCATACCCACATACCTACTAGTACTATCTCCTAAAATTAAACCACTCCCCCTTTTCATCATATGACTATATTACTTTATAGTTTGTCTTCTTCCATTGCCACATCATTACCTCTTATCACTCATCCTCTTTGCAATTCATTATTTTCCATTCTTCTTATACCACTATAATTCTCACCTATATCTTGGATACACTATTGAAGGAATTCAGTCAACTTAAGAAGAAAGTGGATCATATGGGCTACTAACCATGACTCTATTATATTAATCCTCCACATCATACACCTCTCGCCTTTGATGTTGTTACATATCCATTACCCCCAAGCTTTGTAGCACTTATATTTGAATTATATCATGGAAAAGGAGATCCTAAAGTTCATCTACAAGATATCAATGCTACATACCTAGATTTTTGCATATAAATATAATTTTTTAGCTAAATTATTTCCATAAACTTGAAGGGACTATGTCATCGAATGGTTCTCTTCTTTGGCTCTAAATTCTATCCACTCTTTTGATGAGTTAACAACTAATTTCTTATAGCACTTCCATGTCAAAAGGAACTTAAAAACAATTGTGACCAGTTTGATCAAATGTGCCTAAGGACACAATAAACCTATTAATGATTGTGTCATTTATTTCCAATCTTTATGTGGTAATATGAAGCATCAATCAAAGGATAATGAGATACAATCTATTTCCAGGGAGGGGGTGAGTGTAAGGTAGTGAAGGTCTAAAATGATCAAAAGTGGAGACATTTTGCTTGAAAATCAAAGTTAGTTATAATTGGGGTAAATATTTGAAACACTTCTAGATAGAATATTAACATGGTGTAAAAATATGAAATGTAAGATTTTGTTTCTAGTTTTCAAATATGTAGTTTATTCTAAAACCCTAATGATAAAAGTTGGTTAAGTAAAGGATGTATAAAAGTGACCTTTCTTCAACTTTGATAGAGGCAAAAACATGTACATGTACATGACTCACCTAAAAACTAGTAGATGAAAGTATTTTTATATTTTTTAATCAAATATATTTTTTAAATTAATTATTTAGTAGGATTAAGGTATAAATCTCAAAGCCCTCATGTACGCCCCCCTAATTTGACCTAAAAATCATAACATGATTTTTTAAGAATGTGTAGAGCATAAGGAGTTGCTTGGGCTCATAAAACTTTTTTTTATGATTTCAAAATCAAAAGTTATTAAAAAGATAAGCAAGTATACTTTTTTAATTTTGTTAGAAATTATGTTTGGAAAATCATAATAAAAATATATTGGGTTTAAAGTTTGATTTTTTTAAATTTAAAAGTAGACATTTTCTTTACAAAACCCATTAATTTTGTTTAAAAATAGCAATATAAAGTTGTCAATCATATCAAATAAAGTGATTTTTTTCAATACCAACCATATATCTAATTGATTATGACTAGATAGCTAGTCTATTGAGACTAGATTTTGAGTATGTCTAGATATATAGTGCTACTAGATATTTAGCAAGCCTTTGGTGTCAATCTTGACCAAATATATCTTCCTTCATTGTTAAGGATTAGGTGTCAAATATTTTTACCACAAAAGCATTTCCCCTTATTTGACCTCATCATTTTGCAATCACCTAGGGACTCCTTCCTCCCATCAAAGACACCATTTACCTGAATAGTTTTGCTTCCTTTATGGATTTGTGTGCACATGTAAAAATAGTTGAACATAAATTTCTAGCATCTAATGGCTTGAAGTATGGGTCCTCCAACACCTCTTCCACATCTTCATACCCTTCAAAATTTCAAAAGAATAACACCTTTCAAAAAGATAAAAACATGAAAGAATCTAAATTTAGTGCCAATCAAGTGGCTACTACTTCTAATACTATATGTCTCAAACCTCAAGGGCCTAGAAAATTCACAAAGCATAGTGAACCACTGGAAAATGTGCTACAAACATTTCTTACTAATAACTTAATCAGTCTTCCTCTTGTCCGTCCATTGGACCCCTCTAGAGGATTATATAAGGGTTATAATGCCAATGTTTTTGTAGCTCCCATTAAATTAATGGACACCAAACTCAAATTTGTAAGGCACTCAAGCATAAAATTCAAGATCTCATTAACAATAATATTATACACATTAATGGTGTGAATGGTGGGGCAATCATTTAGTTGCTCCACCAAATCAAAATTTACAAATTTGTATGAATCCCTTTTCCATCATATACATAGTCTAACAATATTGAATATCAACAGGTTCTTGAGTATCCTAGGTGGTACATACACATATGAATAGAGATGCTATGGATATTGAGCAAGTTGGTTCCTCTTCACGCACTCTTATTGAAACATTTTTTTGGAATGACTCATAACATTTCTTCCCCTTATGTTCCTCTAGTTATTTACTTTTATGAAGAAAAGGTTCCTAACAACAACTATTATGGTTCACTTTATGTTTGAGGTTTCTTCAATGGCCATCAATGAAGGTATTGTTTATGGGTGTTTTGACACACTCAACAACTTAGGTGTACCTCACCTCTCCTAAAAGGTAATCAACCTCATGGATGAAGATAAATAACCCCAAGGTTTATACAATCAAGTATCAATTATATAGGATAACTCAATGACCTTTATATTGTTGTTCCAAATCAAGGGGCCTATGATGTTTTAAAATATATTCAAACAGTTAGGTGGTTAGATGCATAAAGATGATCAACATTTCAAATTTGACATGCATGCACAAATTGATTTAACATATTCATTGCATTCAAATATCTCTCTAAATTTAGAAACCAACAATGAATTCAACCCTACAAATAGTATGTTTAAGCATTATATCAGCAATTTGAATGTTTATATGTAATGCCCCCTCATTTTTGGCTTGTGATAGATGTTAGTTCTACATTACTCTTTGTTGATCTGAGACAGTTGTTAGTTCTTCCATTGCTTATTGACAGTTCTGAGACACTTGGATTAGTAGGTTTATAGTTTATGTTTGTTTTGATCATGATGGACAATGTTCGATTGATATGGTTTTGACATGTGCTTTGAGTTCATGATGACATTATTCCAATTATGATGAGTTTGACATGTTTAATAATGGTTGAATATTATCATTATTTATTCGATCTGTTGATATCTGAATTCAAATAAAGTGGATTATAGTTGTGTTTCAAGAGCAGGGATGGTGTAGTACTACTCGCTTCGAGCACCCTACTATGCCGTGATTCTCTGACTCTGTGTGTGTAGGCATTTATGTACTTGATCATATTCAACCTATTGTTCTAATGCAGGCAGCAGGTACCGAGCCTCGACTCCACTTGGTATAGCAGGTTTGAGCGGGCTCTTACACCAATGGATACCGGTAATGGGAGATAACACGAGGATTATTCCACTAGGTCAGTCTCAGCCTTTGGTTGTGGTCGTGTGTCGTTATGTGACGCTTGGTCCTTGACTCATGTTGTTGGTCGTCATGTGTTGTGTAGTGTTGTCGAGTTTTGTTCTAGTTGTGCCTATGTGCAGTTTGGTAATACTTTAATGAAATATTATTAAAATAATAATGCTTTTAATATGTTTGATTGGATAGTATTTTGTTTAGCCTAGAATTTGTAATAACACTTTAGTAAAATTTTAAAAATATATTAAAATTAATCAATTTGTTAATTTAAGAATATTTGTGTCATAAGTTGTTGGTTTGGGTAATGAGTATATAGTTGATTAAAGAATATTATCAGTGAAGAATTTATGGTGGTGAGTTGTCGAATGTGAATTCTCAGATTTGTGAAATCTCTATTATTAGTAAAATTTTAAAATTCCCGGAGGAGTGGGGATTTTGGTAACGGATGCATGTTTGTGGCTATGGGTTTTAATGGTACCCGGGAGTTGTTGTGGAAAAGGGGAGAAAAGACAGAAATTTGGGAAAAACAAAGAATTGGTTGCGAGAAATAGAGAAGATCTGAAGGGGACTGAAATTCGGGTATGTTTTTGTTGACTCTCTGTGTGTGGAATCTGTATTTCTATAGATTGGAATTTAAATTTTATTGTAGTATGATCGTTTTGTGCTTGAGTGTGAAATTTACATTATGTGGTTTGGAATTTAAATCTTATTGTAGCTTGAATCATTCTGTGCATTGTGTGTTCGAATGTAGTTGCTTGACCACACCTTCATCTTGGGAGTTGCACTTTGATGCCCGTCAATGTTTTAACCTCTGTTGCTACTTCCAAATTTACTCTTCTTTTGGTTTACTCATTGGTTAAATCCTTTTTGAAATCTTGGAGTCCAATCATTTGTAAATCTTGCAAAGTGACCCAAGTTAAAAAGGAAATAACCCATATGTATCAATTCTTCCAGTTCTTTCCGCATTTCTTTCCCTCAGCTACTCCCAGTGCCATAGTAAGGCCTCATCCAACCATATTTTCTCATAATTTTACCAAGATTTGAAGCTCTGGCTCTATTCTTTAGAAAATGATTAATCATATGGTAAATTATACAAATTGTGTTACTTTAGCAATAGAAGTCACTGAATGTATGTCTATGCTGTTGTAGATTGGGAAATACCTCAGTTTTTGTCTTTGACCATACAGCATAGGAGACCCCCATCTTTATTCTTCTCTTGGTTTAAATTTCTGCTCTCTTTCCTCCATGATAGACATAGACCGTACAACATTTGGGGAAATCTGATGCAATTTTCTTTTTGAAGATTTTATGCCCTCTCTTTGGGACGTTGTACGGCCGCCGTACAACCTTTACAAGGATTTCTTTAAATGAATTTCCTCTGTATCTCAAAATTTCTTTAAATGAATTTCTTCTGTTTCTCAAAATTTCTTTAAATGAATTTCCTCTGTATCTCAAAATTTCTTTAAATGAATTTCTTCTATTTCTCAAAATTTCTTTAAATGAATTTCTTCTGCCCCTCAAGATTACTTTAAGCTTGCACTTCTAGGTTATTGTTGGATTCTTTCCAGCTTCTCTGTATCTTGATTTGTTGTTTGAAATTTATTTAATGAAAATAAAATTAATGAAATCTTGTTTTACCTGTGACATCTCTGTTTTCCTCTGAAGCTTGAGTAAGTTCTCCTCTACCAATCCATTAAAATGCTCTGGTTATTCTCTGTCTAGACCTTAGATGAATTTTCATTCCCATACCTCAAACTTTTCTTTTAATTTTTCCAAATAAAAAAATGGTAGAACGTGCTTCTTTGCAACCAAAATTTCAAATTGAGTTCATAGAATAGTTAATTGTTTTTATTAAATTTAATTAGAATGCTTGGAGAAAATCTTACTATTAGGAAACTTTTAGTTAACTATGTGAACAACTCATTAAGTTTGGTTTTTGAGTGTAACTTTTTGATTTATTAAGTTAATATTAGAATATTAGAGAGAAGTTAATATTAGAATATTAGAGAGAAGTTAATATTAGAATGTTCATATGATAGTAAGCTAGAAGTGTATCATTTTAGAATTAAATTTATTTAATTAATGTTTTTTTTTTTGGTATATGCAAGTAGATTAAATAATTAAGTTGTGCTAATTTTATTATATATAATTTTGTTAATTGCTATCCTGTGATATGTTATTTTTTTTTGGAATTAAATAATGAGTTAGAGTTATTTGAATTTTTTATACTAGACTCATATGGTCATTAAATATTAGTTACACTTTTGCCATCTTGTTAAATTTAAACTTGTTAGTTATGTATTGGAATATGCTAGTTGTAAATGTTAGTAAGTAAATAAATAATTAGTTTAAGTTTTTGTGTGTTCGAGTTAAGCATGCTAGATTTTATGGTAACGACTATAGTAGATGAAACAATATAGGTTATTTTGTCTTTCTATGTTGCCGATTTATGTCACTCATGGGTGTTATGTTGAGTCAAATTTTTAATATGGTCTTGTTTGGAAAATTCCTTGTTGGGAGTAATGATGTATATAGGGTAGTCATTTCCATGATACATTATTTTAGTAAATAAGTATAGAGATAGAAATTTTAGAGTAATTTGAGTTATTTTTTATAGTTTCATGAGGTAACAATAATGTGCTAATCAAGTATTGATTACGTTGTTAAATATTAATTTGCTAGTCATGCTTGTAATATATTATTCCGGTTGATATCATGGTATATGTTATTTAACTTCATTTTAGAGAGAGTAAAAACCTTGAGCCGATTGTCAGTTTATACCATCTATTGTTTTTATTATAGTATGGTCGAAATTTCTTATTTATTTTGTATCGGATTTTGCATTGATGCAATCGGGTTATTGTGTTATTTTTTTTTGTCTTATGTCATATGGTTATAAGACATGTCGTAAATCGTCTGTATCCTTGTTTTATGTTGTGAGACGGATTTATGTAAGTGGCCTTGTGTGCAATTACCAACTCCAAAGGTTAGACCTTTTTGGTCTTCATTCAATATTGTTGTCATTCTGTCCTGATGATCCTTGATTTAAGTGGTTTTATGGGTAAGGAAAAAAAATTATTGCTGAATTGGAAATTGGAAGTGTTGGATTGTAAAAGTTAGATGTTATCAGTTCCTTTGCTCTTGTATGTTTTGTTTTGGATATTGATTAGGAGTGCTAGTTGTATGTGGGGGAGTGGCTTCCATGGTGGGGTCGGTGCCCAAAGTGGCTGCCTGGAAAACCCCATGCAAGTGGTAAGCAAGTGATAACTAAATAATTGATTTAGGTGGGTTGGGTAGTAACCCATATAAGAAGATAAGTATGATGCCTCTCCCATGCCTTGAGTGCTTTCACATGCTAAGGATGGGATGAGAAGGCCTAGTTGGCAAGGTCAACTTCCTCGTCTCCATGAGAGGAAGTGTTGACTCCGCATGTGTCACCCTATGGGGCTGGTGCCTATAGAGAGGTCGCCAGGAAAACCATAGATGGGGGCCGGCTTCTAGTGAGAGATAGCTTGGAAAACCCATGATAGGACCATGCGATGACACTCTCCCTACTGTAACATAGTTACTTCCTGTTTTATCTTTTGTTGTTACCTCTGGAGTGTAGACTTGTCTTGATGGTTGATCCTATCTTGATGATTTGATTGTCTTGTTTTGGAGAGTACTATCTTGTCTGTGCAGCCTTGTTATCCTATTTGCCTGCATGGAGTCTGTATCTTGTTGTTGTATTCATTGTTGTAACTTTGGCCTAGTGGAGCCTTGATGTTATCTCCTAGCTCGGAGGGGTGGACCTCAGGGTTCCACATGGTTGGGTGGTAGAGCTATCCATTGGTCTTCTTGGAGGTTCGGTTTGAGTTCAGTGCAGAAGTGTTCCAGTTCCAGTTTTGTTTTACACTTTCTGAGTTGATGTAATCTTTCACAATTGTATCATTTGTAACCGATGTAATCGGCCTTGTAACCTTATATGGAATCTTGTAATCATTTATCTTTGCTAATGTATAAAGTATTATTCTTATGTTGCATGGTGTTGCATAACTCTTGTATGGATATAATTCTAACTCATGCAGTTTTGTGCCCTAGAGGTGTTAGCTGTGCATAGCATTTAATGTTGTATTAATGTTGTTATTTCAGTATATAATGCACATTTTAGCTTTAAAAAAAAAATCTGTATTATTGTCTCTTGTTGTCTATCACTCTAGGGTTGCATGACGGGGCATCACATTATAGCCTAAAACTAACTCTATCTTACTTAGATTTACAAAAAAATCAAATGTTAGATACCAAATTACAACATTAACCTCATGTAAACACAAGCAAATTCAAAACCCTACTCCTGATATGAAGATGGAACCTTACACAACCAATTAGTCCTAGTTTTTTCAAATATCAGCTAAGATCTATCATCCATTGGTATACAAATTTCAAGGACAAGCCTAAGCAAAATAATACCATGACATTCATGCTCCAAATGAGATAAAAAGATCAAATATTAAAGGCAAACCTAAGTGTTGCAACCAAAAACAGGTATATACTCAAGTATTTCCTTAGACATCCTCATAATATGAGAAAAATCATGCTTCAAACTACTAAAATAGATGCAAGGAGGCACAAGAATATCTCCACACGTGTGGGTCCTATTTACATAAGAAGTAGTGATCCAGGAAAGTGGATTTACAGTTGTTCACATGTTTCTAAGAGTTGGTAGCAAGGTAGGATAGGCATATAAGGGTTTCAATTTCTAAACTAGGGCATCAATTTTAACTCCAAAAGTAATGTGAAATTAGATGCTAAAAGATGTGCAACCAAAAGCACATCCAGTGGTGCATGTTGAAAGATTCAAATCTAAAGGGTGAGATTCAAACTAAAGTTGTAAAATCCTCTTCCCTCCATTGTAAATTCAAACAAATTGGTGTCTAAGGGGGTTTTAAAGGGTTTTGTGATAGCCAAAAGGGTTTTTAAGCCATTTTGAAGTGTGGGACCTCACTTAAGTTATTGAGGATCTTCTCATCATGGTTTTATCTCTAAACCAGTCCCATATGACCAAAATGACCATTACAACTCCATATCCAAAATATTTTCAAGGTAAATGTGAGATCTTAGAAAAAATTTAAGCCTCCTCAAAGGGAACCTAAATACTCTACATAAGACCTAACCTCTCCTAATACAAACCCATGAAAATTGAAGGTCTAATACATGAATGTGAAGTCAAATAAGGAAATATCAAACCTCGTGAAGATATGTAGCCCTTAAATATGTCGAGTAAGAAGTAGACTTATACTTGATGGGATCATAACATGTAATACCAAGGCTCCTAAATGTAAACCAAACAATATGTGACCACCTCTTAAATTAGGACCTTTCGAAGAGAGTACCAAGTCATTCATGATCCAAAATCATCAAGATACCCAAGAAGAAGAAGCCTCAAACACAAATGGGACAACACCTGAACATCCAAGAGATACTAAAAGATCAAGTGAACCAAGTGGTGAGACATGACCTCCTAAAGAAAAACTCAATCATCTAAGGACCAAATAGGACTAAAGACCTAACAAAGCAAAAAGGAGGTCCTCATTTTGCTTGGGCAAAATAGGGTGTGTTGTGTGAGGCACAACAGGTATCCTCATTAATACATCCAAATAATATAATATATGCACAAATAATTTTAATATGATTATAATTTGGCACAATATATTTATGCACATTTTGAGGTTGCATTGAAGATGACCAATAGCATCTTTGTTAACACTTGGGGAAGTATTATCTTACCTCTTCAAGTGGGTCTTAAGGAAGTGGTTGTATTGTTCCATATCATAATTTGAAAGATTCTCTGTCACTTGGAAGACTATGGTTGGAGCAACTAAGGGTCATACCCTCTATGGTACATCAATATTTAAAATATGTTTATGAGATGGAATTGTAAAAGTGAAGCAAGATACATATGCATGTATCTTCAAGTCAAGTGTCACATCTCATTTTTATGGACAATATAATTATTCTAGATTAATGAACAATTATTGTGATTGATTTTACTCTAAGTAATTTTGCTTACATGGATGTAATCATTATGAGTTAATTGATGAAATTTGGAAATTATTTTTAATATGGAATATTAATGCAATGATTTGCTTCGGCTATATTTTGAGATACTAACCTATTGACATCAAGTTGAGTGCAATTAGATGCAGATACTCGTCGAAGACGAGAGCATGGCTGAGGTAGAAATGTTCTAGCCACTTGGCAAGAACTGTTTGGGATGGTTAACTCCGATGCAATCACACACTCACGTAGTTTCATATGCATTTTTAAATAGTTTATTTTATGCATCAATGTGTGATTAATAAGTGTAATTCATGGTTTAATATTTAGAAAATATTGTGTTTTCAATCGTTATGAAATCTTTTTCAAATTATATTTTAAATAATGTATTGTATTTTAAAATAGTGAATATATGTATATATGGTTATATTTTATATATACAAATAAATAATAATAACTGTTTTTCTATTTAATGAGTATGGATGTTTGGGAGACAATATATTAATTAGATTTAAATAATTATATTAAATTATGATAGATATAATGTTCTATTATTTCAATTCTTGAGTTATTTGAAGTAATTGTGTTTTAAATAGTTAAATTATATTAATAATATCATTATTATATTTGGAGTCTTAAATAAAGAGAATTAAAAATAACTTACTGTCATGCATGTGAGAGTAGGTTAATTAAGTTGTTTACTCTAACTTTAAATAAGAAAAATTAAGAGTCTTTAGTATTTTATTTATTGACAATCTCATGCAAAATAAAGTAATCTGGAGTTATCAAAAAGAAAAGCCAAAACCTAAAAGAATTCATGCCAAAAATCAAGAGGAGATTCTGGAATAAAAAGAAAAAAGAAACGTTTTCAAAGCTAGTCAGGAACATCGATCTAAAAATAGTGATAACTTTCTCATATCAAAACAAAATTCAAAACCAAAAAATGTTCCGAAAAGTTGGAGAAGAGAAGAACAAAACCCAGAAATCCTTTCAAGAAATTCATAGTTTTGGTTAAGCATATTTACAGAGGAATATGACATGTTCGGATGGGGCTACGATTTGGTAGAGAAGAACCAGGGACTTGTAGTTGAGACCTTCAGAGTTTTGCAGAGCGATAGGAGAACAAATCTGCATCATCTATTCCTCTTCACTGTCACCTCTTCCAGGTTTTTATCTGGTTGTTAAATGTTTTAAATTCAATTGGCTGTGACTAGTTTAAATAAAGTCTCTTCTAATGTGAATGGTCGCTTGAATTGTTTAAGAACCTACCATATTGTTGTTGGCCGATCTTCCTTCTTTAGCCGATTCTCCCAGCCTGGCCATTGATCTTATTTGGCCACTTACCTTAGCTTATTTGCTGCTAGTTCTTTCTCTTTTACTGCACATGAGTATTGGTTCTGCCTAGCCGTCGACCTCTCCAAGCTGTTTAGACTATGTTGGGCGATCCATTTGGATTGATCTCTCTTCTTACAATCACCCTTACCTTCTGGTTTTCATGGCATCGATTATCTGTTTGATAAAACATAGTTTTAGTTCCTTATATTCACAGATCTAGTTTTCCAGTTTGATTTGGAACCTCTATGCCGAAAATAGATCATTGTTAAATGATTGATAAAATGATTCAACTCGCATTTCTTCTCTGTATGATAGATGAGATCAAACTTAGACAAAAATTGTAGGTTCCTGTAGCATGATCTTATAACTGTATTTTATTATCATGCTGGCCAGAATGAGAGAAAAACTAAGTAAATTGACCTCCTCTGAGTTAGATAAACGAACCTCTTGAAATAAGCTTTCTGTTGTTTTGGTAAACTTATCTTATGACTGCATTTTACATTTATGCATTAGCTGAGATAACAGTAGATAGAAAACGACCTCTGTTTGATTGAATAGTAGACTTCTGAAGTTAGACAACAATAATATTCCTATGGATAGATAAAAATAAATGACAACAAAACTGTTAAACTGAATAAACAACATATTGGCAAAATCAAGTCGATATATTAAAATTATTATTCTTTAGCATGCAATTCAAATGAATTACTTGTTCCTTTTCGTTGTTTTAGTTTTTATAGCAGTTCTTGTCGCCATAGCGACATAAAGTCTGTTTGAAGTGTTATTACGTTTAAATTAACTTCCTATCGCAGAAGTGACAGGAAAACTATTTTAATTATTTAAAGGTGTTTTAGAAACCTCACATCACAAAAATGACAGGAAGGTAGTATTGTGAATTAAATTGATTATTATTGAAAGAAGTGAATGACTGAATTAGTGGATTTCTTCATAGCTTATATTTTCTGATTGATGTTTTGTTAAAAGGATTTTGAAATGATTTATAGGGAAACATTGATTGTTCTATTCTATTATTTATTTACTTGATCTGGAGGAAAGATAGAAATAAAAGTTGACATAAGTATGTATGAAACCTTATTGTATGAGTGTGGAGTAGTCAAACACCATCATTTTATTTTATTGCTTGGATTATGAAACAGTATTTGGTTGTGAAGTAAATCATTAGTTTCAACAATTTATTTAAACCATGGAAATATGATTGAGAATATAATCAGATTATTGCTTTTAAAAAAGGATTCATGATGATCTTCATTTCTGCTTGATTGAAAAGTGTTCTTTCTTTATTAATGCTGGAAAGGGATTAGAGGTGGTCAGAAGTGGATTTCGATTTATTTCCTTTATTTTATTCCTTTATTGCTTCTTTGGGAAAGAGGTAGATAGGAATGTATTGGGTTGCTTTCTGGTCTTGGATGCCAATGTGGATATATCAGAGATGGCTTTTCCTCTTTTCGGGAATTGTCCAGGCTACTTGAAATGATTAGATCTAATCAGAATGCCATTGAAAAAGATGCTTATTTCGTCTAGCAAAACTTATATATATATATATATATACCACATCCTGTTGTGAATAAATTTGCTTTTCATTATTAGAATTACACTTTTAGACATCAGGCTTGCATTGGGTATTCCCTCCTACAGTTGTTACCAGGTAGCTAGACATTTCGTGCAGGGCTGGGTTTCCTTCATTTTATGAAGGGATCCGGGGAAGTGTAAATACTTCATGGTTGGGTGGAAAAGCACCTGAGCCATGTTCTCATCTCTCGGTTTGCAGGTGGTGGACCACTTGATTTGTGCAATTGGAGAGTGTTGATTTGTTATTCATTGATGTACTTGTTATTATACATTTTTGGATGTATTAAGGCATGTTGCCAAAGGATTTTTGTATTTTGATTCATAGTGCTTATTACCTAGATTTGGCACGTGAATATGTAAGATTTAAAGACTTATTTGATTTATATCGATGAGATTTTCTTTGTGAAGATTTATTGACTCTATTGATTCTTCTTGATGAAGTTAGTGTTTATGATTAAATATTTTAATTAAGCAGATTATATAAATTATTTTACTTTTGTTTCTTGTGATGTTGTATTTAAGTGAATTATTACTTCATTTTACTTTTGTGGTGGATTTGAGGGCTTTTACATCAAGTGATTACACACTTGACAATTATTTTGAAACTCTTAAAGAATTTTTCTATGATTGCAAGGGTAAATAACATTAAATAGAATCTCCCTATGAATGTAAAGATAAGGTTCATCAATTATATCAAATGTATATTTACAAAGAAAGAACCAAGAGAAAGTAGACATACAAGATGAAGAGCAATTGGAGCCCTCTTTATTGCTTCCTATAATTCAACCAACACAGAAACCAACTTATAGTACTTGTCCTCCACTACAAGTTAAGCAAGAGAAAGATAATTCCATTCATCCATATGTACCAAAGCAAGGAAGGTTTCATCCTTATAATAAGATGCCACAAAAGAAGCTTTGATTTGATGATAGTGCTATTACATCCTCTAAAGGTATCAAGTTCAAAAGGGTTCCAAAGAATAATCGAACTATTTAAATGGAATAAGTAGAGCCCACTCCTCAAGTACAACAACAATGGACTAGAAAAGGTCTATCTCCTATTCTGCATATGTCAAGCACATTTACAAAGAGGCATATCATATCATGATGAAATTCAAATAATTAAAGGTGGCCACATACCACATAATTGGGATGAGGATGATCTATTAGATGATGATCCATCTAACATTATTGGATGAGATTTGGGGCATTCATGCCACTAGTAGAAATATGGCAAATAAATGACCAGGTGACTAAAACTTTGTCATGTGACCAAAATTCTACTATTTTTTTGCAACACAACTATAAATGACTAATTTGGTCATCTGTTGAAATGACTAAATAAATGACCAAATAAATGACTAATTTGGTCATCGGGCAAAAAACACAATTAAATAATTGGTCAGACAAATAAAAATGACTAAATAAATGACTATTACTCCTCTATTCTCTTTTCTTTCCAATTTGATCATCATCTATGAATTCAAAGACAATACAAGGCAAGGCAATAAATGTCTGCTTAGACCAAAGGAATAAAGGGAGAGAAAGGATTGAACAAAGGGTTAAGAAGAAAATAGACAAACTCGATAGATACAAATAAAATAAAGACAAAATTATTAATTATAAAACTTTTAAATATACTATAATATTGATAAATTATTTAATTTTGCAAGTCCAGTATGCACAAATATAATTTAAGTTAAATTATTTTAAATTATATAATTCAATAACTTAAATTGTATAATTTATAACTTATACACAAATAAAAATGACTAAATAATTAGTCACACAAATAAAAATTAACAATATGATATTAAATTAGATAATTAAAAAAAAATATTTTGAATTAAGGGAGTGGGTTGTATTATAATATAATATAATAATAATATATTATATTGCAATACAATATAATTTAATATATTATAATATAATATGATATTTTATATATATATATTATAATATTTATATTATATAATATTATATTATAAAATAATATAGTATTTATATTATATAATATTATATTATAAAATAATATAATTATTATATTATAATATTATATTTATATTATAATATTAATTATATTATCTAATATTATAATATTATATACTATTATATAATATTATATTATAATATATTTAATATTATATAATAATATAATATTATAATATATTTAATAATATGGGCGCTTAAATTTTCATTTCAACCTAACCTATTTTAACCATATGGGTGCCAAAATTATACATATTTCATTTCACTTTTGGCGCCCACCTACATTTCATTTTGGTGCCCATGTGTAAACCCTAACTCATAAAGGCTCAAAACCCTAACCTATTTTGTTTCGTCCTGGCTTCTTTTTTGTTGTGAATGAATGGAGCAGAGCGAAGTGCTGGAGAAATATTTTTTTCAAAAATGATAGGTCCAGTATGAGATGAGAGATGGGTGTAAGCAGTTTGGGGAGAAGAAAAGGGCATTATAATCATGCTTGTGCATGCAGACGGTGCGGCAGAAAGATGAATTAATCGTCTGCGCGCAACCATGGGGTTATGCCTTCCTTACTGCACTGCCTCGTTGAATTTAACATGTATTGTGGGAGGTGTAAATGGAGGCGAAACTGCAACAACTGGGTGCATTTGCTTTTTTGCTTCCACAAACCCGATGACTTAGTAGTGCAGCAGGTGGGTTGCTTATCGTTGAAACCCTAAAGGTAAACCCTAACTCGGAAAGGCTCAAAACCCTAACCTATTTTGTTTCATCTCCTTTTTATTTTCTTACTCTTATCGGTTTCAGCTTCTCTTTTTTGTGTGAGTATGCTCTGCACCCCTGCTGTGCAATGCTTTCCGAAAGCCCTCCTAACCCATATAACTTTTCACTATGATGACAGAGAAATAATTCTTTTTCCTCCTCTTCCATAGCGTGAAGTAAATGTCTTGAATCTGGAAAATACCCTGTGGCCTTCATCTTCCATGCCAATTTCTCAACTTTGTATGGGTTTCCTATGTCGATGGATGTGATCTGTCTCCTACATGAACAATGTGTATCATTTTATGGAATCTTTTTTAACTCCTCTATCTTTCATCATTTTCCTTACCATTTGAACCGCACCACACTTGCCCACTTCTACATAGATGTTTGAGAGAAGAACATTAGTCATGAAACATTTTTAGGATCCAAACCAAAAAGCAACATCGTTGTAAATACATCTAAGCTGATAATCTACAAGCACCGAGAAAACACATCCATGCAACCACTACAGGTTTAATTGGGGTCTCAATGATAAAGTTTAGGTTGTCAAGAAGGTCTCAATGGGAGCCAAAGATTAGTTCTTGTACAACACTTGTCACATCCCTATTATGTGTGTGATACCCAGAGCCTTAGGTGGGCTTACGTCACCGCCTCCTCATCTGCAACAAGTCCTACGTGGCCATGTCCTTGGAGCTCAGTTGGTTGTCTACTTTCCTCAAGGCTATGCCCTTCCATAAGTCTTTGCAGCTTCAGGTGGCCAAGCTCCACTACCAAGTGCAAGTGGCTGATGTGTATACTGCCAGAGGAGTCCAAATCAATTACATGTGCTCTTTTGAAATGGGAACTAGAAAAATGTCCTACATGGTGTAAAGATGTTGAAAAGTGCAGTATTCTATTGGTTTAGAACATGAACTTTATTTGAATATAAATATCCATGAAGGTCAAAAGTTTACATTTTTGTTTGATCTTTCTTGTGCAACAATGGTAATTTTTTAGACTGATGCTACTAGATACTGCAGCAACAATAATGAATGCACCAAAAATGAAGTTTTATTGATGCAATTTGTTTTGTATTTTGGGCATGTTGAACGGTAAACATTTCAGGTAAGAGAATGAATAATATATTGGATTTTTTTTCTTTCTATTATCTTTTTACATTTTGTACACAATGCATGTTTTCCCTATATTTAGCCTATTTGTATCTGTATATTTGAGAATTTACCAAAATAGTGTGTATATTGTGTTTGGTAATGACCAATTCCACGTCGTCTGTGCCGGAAGCATCTTGCTTAACAACAACCATATTGAAGTGCGAACAACACCACAATCTCAAACTGTCAATGGTATTTAAAATTCTTCACTTTTATTTACCTATCTTGATAAACTATACACTTTTATTTAACTGTCTTTATTTTTTTTTGGAAATCAATTGAAAGATTGTTAAATGACCAAAGAATCATGAAATTTCCCTATGATAGGCACACATAATGGTCAAATTCCAAACCCAGGCACACTTTCTTCATCTGCATGGCCCGCTCAACAAAGTGGTGGTGGTGGTCAAATTCGAGGTAGGCCCGCCTCTTCTTCTTCCACTATGGCGCCCAGTTAACATAGTGGTGGTGGAGTCGGATTTGCATCGCTTTGGACCGTCAGTAATTTGTTGTTTGAGGGGAGAATTGCAGTCGTTACTAGACAGTCCACAACTATCATTGGCGCATTGGCTAGCTTGCTCCCCAATTCCAATTCCGATTTCGGTTCCTTTTCCTAGATATAATGCATGGGGTCTTTCTAGAGTTCTTTAGGGAATTGTTTAAAGAAGTTCAAAAAAAATTTAGTTCTAGTTTTTTAGATTGAGTGTATAAATTTCTGGGTTATGTTGAATTCTTCAATTCTTCAATAAATGATGTAAAACAACCAGTGAGGCACATCATTTATATGTTTTAACTTGCCAGTGACGCTGAAATCAGTGAGATTTCTGTTTAGCCAATGAGGCTATAACCAGTGAGGTTTTGTTTTCCCAGTGAGGTAGTTGTCACTGAGACATTGAATGTATTGAATGTATTTGATTTGTCAGTGAGGTTTAATGAAGTAAATTCTTAAAGTGATCAACCATATTTGTTCAAGCATTTTAGTCTTCATTTCATGGTGCTTCTCCCAACATTTGAATATCTATGATACTTGAAGTTTATATGCATAAATTTGTGAGGATTAATTAAGTTAGATTTGATTTGTAACTTGAATCACCGATTCACCCAAATAAATGACTAAACCATGACTAAATAAATGACTACCATGACAAATAAATGACTACCATGACTAAATAAATGACTACCATGACTAAATAAATGACTGCAATTTTTAGTAGTTTTTTTAGTCATTTATTATTTTTTAATAAATGACCAGTTAACAACAATCAATGACTAAATTAATGACTAAATATACTACCAAATTATCAAATATACTACCAAATTGATGACTAAATATACTACCAAATTGATGACTAAATATACTACCAAATTAATGACTAAAATTTGCTTAGTCATAAATTTGGTCACGAGATAAATGACCGGCAATAAACTACCAATGGTCACGTAACCAAACTAATGGTCACATGACCAATTTTTGGTAGTTTTTTTAGTCATTTATTTTTGTTTTTCTACTAGTGTGCCCTACATACATATTTATATATATACTTTACATTGTTTTGATGTGTTTCTCACTCAGGGGCCATATCTTTATGGCATTGACCACTATTCTACTATATTGATGATATACTTCCATAATTTTGCATATGATTCCAACGATTGCGATTATTATTCTTGATCATATGCTTTACTGACATGATCTTCTTATATGACAATTATAGGGTCTTGCATGACTATCAAGCTCACATCTTATGATTCTTATGTTCCATGATGATTATCCTTTTTCTAACAAGATTATCACAATGACATCTAATACTCATTTGTGATTTCAAGATCATCTACGACTCTTATGCTTATCTTCTACCAAGTTTACACTATTCCAATTTGCTCATGTTATGCTTATCATGCTTATATCTTATGCTCATGTGATTATGAGATTTATGATTTTCATGATGATATCTCACCTTTGCCCTCATTTTGTAGGATACCTTTATCTAGTGCATCTTGAATATTAACTATTGCCCTATTAACGATATCATTGGGAGCATATTCTTTCCTGTCATTTATAGTGCTTTTAGAAGCATAGCATGCTACATTTATGGTGTCATATGACATTATCTTTTCCATGGTCATTTATCTTTATTAGGTTTATCTTTCTTTGTATATATTGTCTACTCTCATCTAATCGAATTGCATCCTTTATATGCATCTAATTGGAGGGTGCATATGAGATCACTAATAATTTAAAGCTACCCATGGATAGTATCACATCTATTCAAGTTCCTCGTGGCACTACCTAGCCACCTTGTTGCTTCAAGGGTAATATGTCTAACCCTACCTTTATTTTTCTTTATACTTTTTTATTATAGATAACACATTTTTATTTTAAATGCTTAGGTGATACTACTCATTGCTTTCATTTTTGTTTGCATGTTTTTCAAGACGAAGCACTCATTTCAAGGGAACAAGTACTAAGGTAGAATCTACTTCTATAGATGTATCATTTTTATGGGTGTTTAAGCATTTACTTTTATGTTGGTTGCTTGTGTTTACTTTGACATGCATTCTCATGATAGTTTGTATGCACATCAAAGTGGCAACAAAATGTAATGGTGAAAATTACATACCTGTGCCCTTTTCCCTTATGTTTTGGGCCCACTTCGATTAGAGTGACCTCTATGCAATAACAAGCATACAAATGACATGTTTTCAGCTAAGACTGGGGCACACAACCTAAACCTTATCCATTCCTATCTACGATCTTTCTTAGGGATTAGTCTTGATCCTCAAGTTTACCCATTTCCTGCCTTGAGTTAGATCTATAGTTGTAGAAGTGATGAAGTGATCTCGATCACTTCTACAGATGCAAAAATGACCCCATTGCTTTTAAAATTTAAATTATACTTTTGGGGCTGACTTGACCTATCTTTATGACCATTTTGTGTCGACTCAAGGCGAGAAAACATTTCATTTGTGACTCTTGGTGTTGTATTTAAAGGTGTAGCTCTATTTCATTTTAGATCATTAGGACATATCTAGATTCCTTAGATTATAGAACTATAATTTACTACTTGCATGCATTATTGTGAGCATCTTATTAGAATATCTACATTGCACAAGCATCGAGGACATTTTTGCATGTTTGAGAATGTTGTCCTCAATCTTTTATCTAATCGTTGAATCAAATATCCTTACATGTTTTGATACAATGGAAGTAATTGTCCCTACCACATGCAAATTAGCAAGCACAAGCACCGATAGGAACAAACTGAGAACATTAAGGCAAGAACTAAAACTAACATTATGAAAATTAGCAGAGATTGGATTTATACACATAGATTTGATCAACACATCAGATCAAATCCACACTTATAAGATTAATGCATAGTCATAAAAGCAATCCAAAACGACAACCAAATCATCCATCAATTCCAAAGCATTCACTAATATTCCTACACTATTAATGAATCAACATCTAACACACAATTTTCCAACTAAAATATTTTCATTGATTTCTCCATTTTCCAAAATATTATTTACCTACTCTCGATTCTAAATATTAATGCTATTTATTTGTGTAAAAGAGATATGATACTCAAATTAGAAGAGGAGGGGTCATAATTTCCTTTCCAATGGTAAAAGTGCCTAAAATGTCCTACAAAAGCCATGAGAGGACAAGACATATGCTATAATTTACGGCCGACACCCTTTACTTTCTTTCTGTGCAACTGTTGGCGGGGTCTTTGTTCAAACGGCTCCTTTTCGCGCGCCGCCAAATGTAGGCGGAAGGATTTCCGCAAAAGCTGCCGAATGGCAGGGGAAATAGGAATATCTTTACAAATGGAGCGCCGCTATATTTAACTGGAAAGGTTAAAGCTGGGCAAATTTCCTTGTCAGAATTATTGTACACTGTCGGAAGTAACAGTGTACAGTCACTCCAAGCTCAAGGGAATGAATCTGCACCTTTCACGTTTCAAAATTTACGCCATTTTTTTGGGTCCCACCGTCGCACCACGTTTATTTTTGTCGTTCCGTACGCACGGAACGTTATGGGGTGGGGCCCGGTAACAAAACGACACTAAAGGCTCACTCGTGTCAATTCTGGGAGGGATTCTCACACGTGTTATTACATAACTTAAATTTTAAATAACGAAATGGGAAAAGGAAGAAGAATGGGAGAATTTTGAGTTCATTGCAATTTAAACACTTAACATAACACAAGTAGGTCGTGGGGTGTTACCTCTGCTTTAATGTGGTATATATTGGGGATGTTGACAAGGAAAGCTTATTTAAAATGAAGGAACTTTTGATTAAGACAGTGAAAAAGGAGGCATCTCCAAAGGACGCAGTGGCGTTATCACATGTTTGGGGAAGGGCCCTTATTTTGTGGACATTACATCCTAGTTATTTGTTTGGCGTGATCCTTTACATTGTTTGGTTTAGTCTATTATTAACTTATGAAAGTGTGAAAGTAATATCAATCATTTTAAATATTAATGTTTACAGGGGATTAAAAAGGGCAAATCAAATTGGGAATGCTTTGTCTAGAAAAGTAAAACAAAGATAGATTGACGTGTAAAACTCGTTAGAACAAGATTGTAGAGTGTGTGAAGGATTTAAAACACTTGGGTGTTTTCAAGATGTAGATTGTGTGGATGATCTTTTATGTATAAGTTATTGATAAGTATGATGTCAATTTATTCTTGTGTAAGTTGTTGATCATAAGTATGATGTCTATTCATTCCCGTACATGTATTTTGTTTACATATACATTTGTGTATGTGACATTTGTTTTCTAGGTCTCTTTTATCTTGACCCACAAATAGCCTACACATATGAGACGATAAGTTTGGATCTAGAAGTGTGACATGAACTCAAATTAAATAGTTTATGATTAAGATGGAACATCTCTAATTGTCACAGTAAATAAGAGAGTTAAGGAACCATAAGAGTATCTCAATAGATAGTAATATCTCTCACAATTATCATAGTAAATAGGACTTCTAAAAAGGAATGACCCTCATATTTAGGTTCTAAAAGACAAAGTTTGCAAGTACATTCTCCTTGGAAAAGGTTGTCATCTAATTCCACTTGAAATTGATGAAAACAAACCTGACATTATTCCAAGGAAACTCTTAAGCAAGAAGGAAACATATTTATTTAGACTACCCTATAACCTGTATGCAACCATCTTAGAGACACATTTAAAACTACAAATAGTGGAGAATCTTGGGTGTCAGTAGATCTCTCAAATCAATCCTAGTTACCTTTAAGCAAAGCTATATATCTCTCTTCATGGATTCCTTTGTTGATTTTATGTTTTGTGAGTTGAGGAGCATCAAATATAGAACTCAAGGGATGGTAAATCTCTATGCCCATATCTAGGTGTTGAAGAAGAATAAAAAGTCCCTTATACCATGAATATATGTGTGATTTTTAAGCCATCATAATAGAAAACTAAAGAACTAAAAGTGGATACATGTAATTGTTAGACTTAGGGCACACAACTGAGAAGGGGGGGGGGGGGGGGGGGGGGTGAATCAGTTGTGCAAAACTTTCTCCAATTTACACACTTAAATCTTCTTGGTGATTAGCAGTATATTAAACATGAAACATAATGCATTCAAATCAAAAGCAGAAACTCATCAACACATAAGACACCAAGATTTTGACGTGGAAAACCCGGTTAAGGGAAAAACCACGAGGTGATTAACCCAAGATTGTATTCTTTGTTAGAAGAATAGAAAAAACAAAATGACACATGCCAATTAGGGCTCACTGCCCGAGCACACTGCTCACAAGAGGCTCACTGCCTACAAGAGACACACTGTTTACAAAGAAATAAGTATCACCTTCATGAACTGGAGAATAGCATCTTCACCATGCTTGAATCAATTCCATTTAAGCCCAATACTTCTGCTCTGCCTTTCGTACTCCTCCTCGCTACCACACACTCATCACCACAAGACACACTTTGAAATGACTTCACAATCCCTTATTTATACACGACATCGACTTAGGAACAATCATCTAAGTCGGCAAACACCTACAAGAACATCCGCAAGACGTGTAATACATCCGGTCGGCCAGTCTCAGGAAGAACACCAACATCCGGTGGTTATTCTTCAAATACGAATTTTAACTTCAATGCAGACTACCAACATGAATTGGAAACGATCCACAGATCACCATAAGCTTTCCTGAATCACCAAGAACATCCGCACTTCATCTGCTTACTAGAATCCTTCTCTCCTTCATCTGGAACCGCAAGAACATAGTCTGTCATCACTGTCACAAAGGAATAGGTTCTTCCGGACCTTCAAACCATGAACCAATCTACTTGACACTTCACAAGGACATCCTCAACACTTTCGCAAATCCACAAAATGGGATAATGCATTTCCGGATCTTACCGGACCTATCTGTGTCACTCTGTCACCTCTAAACACCTACCGGAACCAGTTCTACTTAAGTGACCATGACTTCTTCATATCTTCATGTGGATCTCTGAAAACTTGACTGGATCATCTCAAGACTCATATATACAAACCCTTTAAACCGCATCCACTGATCCTCAACCTATCTTGGACTTTTACCTTGTTGTCATCACTGTTCTTCATTGTTCCTGATTGAGACTAATTTTCTCAATATCCTCAGCACACAGCTCATCCAATCCTTCTCATTAATGCAACATGAGTATGTTGACATCAATGACAACACCGGTTAGACCCATGCTTGCAACAATCTCCCCCTTTGTCATTGATGGCAACATATGATGTGAAAAACCATCAAGACAAGAACTTCTCCTTATTGTCACAACTCCCCCTATCAGCAACAACTATTCACATGTCTTCTCTTCCTTTACTGCTCCCCCTTTGATCATCAACCACTTATTTTTCACATGTCTTCTCTCCCCTTTTGACATCAATGGCAAAGGGCTCATACTTGCAATTCTAATACTTCAGAATCATACCTGCTACTCCCCCTGAGTAGCATCTCCCCATCATCAATCCGGATCACAAGATATGACTGTGAAATCCACCGGACTGATGCACATTAGTGCTTCCTAGTTCATCACCGGAGGGGCAATAACCCCTAACTTCTCCCTGAGATACTCAAAAGAGTCCTTGGGAAGAGGTTCAGTAAAGATATCTGCAATCTGATCCTTGGAGGGCACAAACTCCAGTCTGACTTCATCCTTGTTCACTTGCTCTCTCAGAAAGTGAAACTTGATAGATATATGCTTAGTCTTAGAATGCAACACCGGATTCTTAGAAATATTTATTGCACTTGAATTATCACAGAAGATTGTGATAGGCTCCTCATACTCTACTTTAATATCTCTTAGCATCTGCTTCATCCACAAAACTTGAGTGCAACTACTTGCTGCTGCAATGTATTCTGCTTCAGTTGTAGACAGAGATATTGCCTCTTGTTTCTTGCTTAGCCAAGAAACCAATCTCTTTCCCAAAAGGAATGCTCCACCACTGGTACTCTTCCGGTTATCCACATCTCCTGCCCAATCTGCATCTGTATATGCATGAAGAGAGAAATCATGATCTCTAGGATACCACAAATCATACTCAACTGTTCCTTTTAGATACCTAAAAATCCTTTTGATTGCCATGACATGAGATTCTCTGGGATTAGCTTGGAATCTCACAACAAGACCAACAGCCTGCATTATATCTGGTCTAGTTTGAGTGAGATACAACAATCCTCCAATCATTGATCTGTACTTTGTCTGGTATGCCTTAGGAGAGTCATCATCTTTGCTCAACTTACATCCGGTTGCCATGGGAGTATTCATTGGCTTTGAATCTTCCATTCCAAATTTTCTCAACAATTCTTTCACATATTTGGTCTGAGAAATAAAGATTCGTTTCTTTGTTTGAGTAATTTGCAGACCCAAGAAGAAATTTATTTCACCAAGCATTGACATCTCAAACTCACTTTTCATTTGATTTGCAAAAGTTTTACACATACTGTCTCTTCCTCCAAAGATGATATCATCAACAAATACTTCAACAATCAAGATGTTTTCATGATCAATTTTGAAATATAAGTTACTGTTAGCAGTACTTTTGTTGAAACCAATCTTCAAAAGATGTTTGTCCAATCTTTCATACCAGGCTCTTGGGGCTTGCTTTAGTCCATACAGTGCCTTCTTCAACTTGCAGACCATATCACCATGCTCAGCTAATTGAAATCCATTTGGTTGTTCAATGTACACTTCTTCTTCTAAGTCACCATTCAAGAAAGCAGACTTGACATCCATCTGATACACCTTGAAATCCTTGAAGGCAACAAATGCAAAAAATAATCTGACTGCTTCAATTCTTGCCACCGGAGCAAAAGTTTCTTCAAAATCAATTCCTTCTATTTGAGAGTAGCCCTTGCAGACCAATCTGGCTTTATTTCTGATTACTTCACCAACTTCATTTAGTTTATTCTGGAAGACCCATTTGGTTCCAATCACATTCTTGTTTCTAGGTCTGGGAACAAGATCCCAAGTGTGATTTTTCTCAATTTGCATCAACTCTTCTTCCATTGCTTTGGTCCAGTTTTCATCATTGTAGGCTTCATTTATTGTTTTAGGTTCAATCTTTGAAATCAGACAATATTCATCTGAATTTTGAGCAATTTTCCTTCTAGTTTGCACACCTTTGCTTTTGTCACCTATGATCTGATCTTCAGAGTGGTTCAGTCTTACATACCTTGGAACTTTGGGAGTTTCTTGCACTTCTACTTCTTGATCAGGCTCATTCAGACCTATCTCTTCTTCCTGATTTACCGGATCAGTTTGAATCTGACTTTCAAAAGAGAATTGAACTCCTTGAACCAGAACACCATTCTGATCATCTTCATCATATTCATAAAACCTTGAGGGTTTCTCTATTCCCTCATCAACCTTCACATTTGTACTTTCTATCATCTTTCTTAGTCTCTTGTTATAACACCGGTATGCTTTGCTTTGAGTAGAGTAACCCAAGAATATTCCTTCATCACTTCTAGCATCAAACTTGCCTAGATCTTCATCTCTTTTGATGTAACATTTGCTACCAAAGACTCTGAAATATCTTACAGTAGGAGTAATGCCAAACTAGAGTTCATAAGGGGTCTTATCGGTATTGCTTCTGATTTGAACTCGATTGAGAGTATAGACTGCAGTGCTGACAGCTTCTCTCCAATAGATATGAGGAACATTAGCTTCCATCATCATGGTCCTAGAAGCTTCCTGTATGGTCCGGTTCTTTCTTTCCACTACTCCATTCTGTTGTGGAGTCCTAGGAGTAGACAATTGTCTCTTTATTCCATGTTTCTCACAGAACTCTACGAACTCACCGGATGTGAATTTACCACCTCTATCAGACCTCAGACATTTCAACTTCAATCTGGTTTCATTCTCTACCATAGCCTTGAATATTTTGAATTTCTCAAAATCTTCTGATTTCTCTTTCAGAAAAGTTACCCACATCATCCGGGAATAGTCATCAATTAGCAGCATGAAGTATCTATCACCTTGAATACTCCTGGTTCTTGCCAGACCACAAAGATCAATGTGAACTAAGTCCAATAATCTGGTAGAAGATAGTTCCTTGATTTTGAATGTGACTCTGCTCAGCTTACCCAACTGACATTCCTTGCACAAGCTGTTAGTAGGTTTCACCTATTTTGGAAGATCTCTTACAGCCTGAGTATTGCTTATCTTGATGATATTATCAAAATTCACATGACACATCCTTCTATGCCATAACCAACTCTGATCAACTTGAACAAATAAGTAGCTTTTACCAGTACCAACCAAGTGGAAGATATTACCTTTAGTTTGAGCACCGGATGCAATCTCTGTTCTAAAACTTTCAAAGATTTTGCATTTTCCATCCTTGAATCAGAGATCATAGCCTTTGTCCACCAACTGTCCAACACTAAGAAGATTGTGCTTCAAACCTTCAACATACAGTACATTACCAGTTTTGTTTCTTCCATCAAAAGAAATAGTTCCTCTTCCTCTGATTCTACTAGCAGAATTATCACCAAACTTCACCACTCCTCCTTCATACCTTTCCAAATCTATGAACTTATTTTTGTCACATGTCATATGGTGAGAGCAACCACTGTCAATGACCCAATCATCCTTTTCTTCAACTTGGGCAGCCAGAGCTCTTTCTACAACTTTATGATTGACAGATATAGAGGATATTGGTTCTTCTTCCTTGATGGCAATAAACACTCATTCATTTCCTAATTTGTTTCGAGTCTCTGATTCATCATCTGTTACTCCTTCATTATCATCTTCTTCATGAACATAGTAACAATTCTTTTGGAACCTTGATCTGTTAGGATTTGGCTTTGAAAATCTTTCCGGACATCTTGAGGCAAAATGACCAATCTTATTGCAGTTAAAACACTTAAAATGCAATTCTCCTTCATACTTACCGGATCCTCTTGGCAGTCTCTTTGCAATGAGGGCTTCAAGTTGAGCAGTTTCTACTTCTTCTTCCAGGTCTTTTCTTGCTTTTTCATACCATGACAGTTTCCTTGATGAGTTCTCTCCCGGATCAAATCTTTGTTTACCTTTCACAGAGGCACTGGCTTTGAATGCAGATTTAGTCTTGGGGGGATCATCTCCAAACTCGGTCATTTCAAATGCAGCCAATTTGCCAGCCAATTGGTCTCTTGTGATAGTTGTATGGGCTCTGAATTCATCAATGGCAGCAACCTTGATTTTGTAAGAGGCAGGGAGGGATCTGAGAATTTTGCCAACAATCTCATTTTCATCCAAGACTCCACCAGCATTTCTAATTCCACAAACCAGCTCATTCACTCTTGGCATAAAAGTGGTAATATTTTCATCATTTCTCATCTTTAATTTTTCAAATTTCCCTTTTAGACTCTGTAACCTTGCACATTTAACATACTGGTCTCCTTCATGCAAAAGTTCCAGTTTATTCCAAATCTCAAAAGCAGTTGGTAGGTCAATAACATTTGAGAGCTCTGAGTCAGTAATGCGCTTAGAAGAGCCTCTTTGATCCGCAGATTGTTTTCAACATCTGTGATTTCATTTAGGGTTGTCGGACCACCCTATGGAGGTACATAGGCTTTTGTAACCATGGACCAGTACGCCATTCCCATACACTGCAAGTGACATTTCATGCAACCTTTCCAAAGAGCAAAGTTGGTTCCATCAAACTTCGGACTATCCTTCTTATAAGACGACATCCTGGATCTCCTCAAGCGGTTAAGCTCCTTTAAGAGGAACTTGGCTTTGATACCAATTGTTAGACTTAGGGCACACAACTGAGAGGGGGGGTGAATCAGTTGTGCAAAACTTTCTCCAATTTACACACTTAAATCTTCTTGGTGATTAGCAGTATATTAAACATGAAACATAATGCATTCAAATCAAAAGTAGAAACTCATCAACACATAAGACACCAAGATTGTGACATGGAAAACCCGGTTAAGGGAAAAACCATGGGGTGATTAACCCAAGATTGTATTCTCTGTTAGAAGAATAGAAAGAACAAAATGGCATATGCCAATTAGGGCTCACTGCCCGAGCACATTGCTCACAAGAGGCTCACTGCCTATAAGAGACACACTGTTTACAAAGAAATAAGTATCACCTTCATGAACTGGAGAATAGCATCTTCACCATGCTTGAATCAATTCCATTTAAGCCCAATACTTCTGCTCTGCCTTTCGCACTCCTCCTCGCTACCACACACTCATCACCACAAGACACACTTTGAAATGACTTCACAATCCCTTATTTATAGACGACATCGACTTAGGAACAATCATGTAAGTCAGAAAACACCTACAAGAACATCCACAAGACGTGTAATACATCTGGTCGACTAGTCTCAGGAAGAACACCAACATCCGGTGGTTATTCTTCAAATACGAATTTTAATTTCAATGCAGACCACCAACATGAACTGGAAACGATCCATAGATCACCACAAGCTTTCCTGAATCACCAAGAACATCTGCACTTCATCTGCTTACTAGAATCCTTCTCTCCTTCATCCGAAACCTCAAGAACATAGTCTGTCATCACTGTCACAAAGGAATAGGTTCTTCCGGACCTTCAAACCACGAACCAATCTACTTGACACTTCACAAGGATGTCCTCAACACTTCCGCAAATCCGCAGAATGGGATAATGCATTTCTAGATCTTACCGGACCTATCTGTGTCACTCTGTCACCTCTGAACACCTGCCGGAACCGGTTCTACTTGAGCAACCATCACTTCTTCATATCTTCATGCGGACCTTTGAAAACTTGACTGGATCATCTCAAGACTCATATATGCAAACCCTTTAAACTGCATCCTCTAATCCTCAACCTATCTTGGACTTTTACCTTGTTGTCATCACTGTTCTTCACTGTTCCTGATTGAGACTAATTTTCTCAATATCCTCAGCACACAACTCATCCAATCCTTCTCATTAATGCAACATGAGGATGTTGACATCAATGACAACACTGGTTAGACCCATACTTGCAACAGTAATGAGAGTCTATATTAAAATAATCCCAATATGGCATTGTAAAAATCTTAGAGACTTAAAAAATGAGAAGTGGACGAGTTCAATAAATTTTAAAATATTTACATGTGCATCTTCTTTCTTTCTATGAATATACTTTTGTAGAATAGAAGTATGGGCCCCAAACTTGCCCCTATAGAGAAATGGTTGTAACTAAAATAATAAAGAGATGTATCTTGGGACAAATGTCTTAGAATTGAAGTTGGAAACATTATCTTTCCAAGGATTTCAATGTTGCACAACCCTTGCTAATTTTTTGCTTTTGTTGTAGGTGCAAGGTAAAGTAAGACCCAAAACAACACATCCAAGTAGGTATACTAAGAGACCACCTCCAATGATTTTATTTTTGAAGTAATATTGAATGTAGATGGTACTTTTTCTTATTATTTTAATGCCATGACATTTGTTTTTGTAATATTTACATGAAGATGATGTCGATCACAAAATGATCAAAGCATGTTTAGTTTATTTTCAAGACGTGTATTAGAATTTTAAATTAAGATAATGTCATTTCTAAACAATACAATCGAAATATATATTTGAAGGAGAGTGCATTCTTCTATATAGGTTTGAAATATTGGGAGAAAAGATCTACTAAATCATCAATATATAGTTCAATCTATGTGGGAGATATTGATCATCCTTGTTTTAAACCTATTGCTATATCGATACACTTAATCTCCAAAAACTATCTCGTATAAAGACATTACCAAAGAGGCTACAAGTTTTGGAAGGCCCAAATCTTTGAGTCTAGTTGAAGCAAAAGATGCCTTAAATTGTGTCAAAGGATTTATTGAAGTCTAGAAAATAACATTAAACACTTTGCTTGCTAGCCTTTACCTCTTCAAATGGACACAAGATTAAATCTATGATCACTCATTCAATGATTTATTTATACTTCTCCTTTACCTTTACCTTTACCTTTAATATTTCAAGTTATTGTAGAATTAGAGATGTAAGCATCTAAATTTGTAGAAAATCACTTTGCTATTATACACCCAAATTATCAAGATGGTATAGTAGTTTTTACTTCTATATAATTTCTATACTTTTATATAGGATAGAATTATGACATGAATAAGAGGAGGGGAACATGTTTGAGACAATAAAGTTGAAAGATTGGAAGTGTTGAGAGAAAGTACAAGACCATGTTAGAAATTTAGTCTTTCAATTTTTGGCATCTTAGGCTTTATTATATTTAATCTTAAACATTTCCTTCAAGGTTATCTTATCTATAAAGAAATGATGAGTAATAAGTCTAAACTAACTTACATGTAATATTGTTTGAGAACATAATAAAGTAAAGTGGCATAACTATGCAAAATTTTGGACTATTGCACACATATAATAACTTGGGTAGAAATAATTACTATAAGGATTTTGGAATGAACTTGATTTTATATATCTCTTTCTATTTTCTAAAGAGTTGAAATTTTTTTCTTTTGATAAGTCCTGAATATATTTTTTGGATGATTTTGGATTTTGAGGTTATGTGGATCATAATGTACTTTGTTAACTAGTGAAGACATAATGCAACCCACATCATACAAGGCATTTCGGAGGGAAATATGTATGGGCATTTTAAGGTTGAGAAATACAAATAGAATCTTGAAATGCACTTGAGGTGGTTTCCTAAATTCCTTGGGATAGTCTATTAACTCTTTGTACAAGGTCCCTCTAATATATAATCATGAGGTTTGTCTCAAATATTATAACATTCATCATAGGTGAGGTTAAAGTGGATAGAAGTATACTAGGAAAGAGGACTATAAGTAGAATAATTGTTAGGTTGAGAAAAAGGGGTACAAAAGGAGAGGGTTGTATTGTTCCTTAAAAGAGGGGGAGTGCAAACACATGTAGATGAAATTATTTAAATAAAGGGACTTGGAATAAATAGCATCTAATCCACAAACACTAGCTCCATGAGAATATGGAAAGCAAGTAAAACCTCCATGTTTAGGAAAGTTTGTACAATTAAAAATAGTATAAAGTCAAAATTTGTAACTTTCTTAAACACTTTCATAAAGGAGTGATAATAGAATCCATTAGTATTTATACATGCACAATTCACAATGATCACCTTCATGTACCATTATTAGATATATGAAAAGAATGTGATTGGGACATTATATCTAGTTTACATGTATCAACAATGAAATAATAAAAAGAATATTCCTAATGGCCAACATATATATATTAGACTATGGCTCCCTTGCTAGTGAAATCCACAAGAATTGTGCAAGATACAAGATATATTAGACTATGCATTTTAGTACCATATAGGCATGAGAGTAATACAAATTTTAAATGATTAGATTCAACAATTTACCTCAACCATATAACTCAATAAAATCTATATAATTTTTGCTTCTTTCCTATTAAGTTATTTGTAATTATGTGCCCTAGTCTTATATTACATTTGTCCATATCTTTATTATTCCGAGAGGCATAACTATAATGGTAGCAAGGGGTGGATTGTAATGGTGTGAGAGTTCATAAAACCCCTCTTAAATTAAATTTGGCACCCATTTACATGTCAAATTAATAATTAGTAGTTAATATAGTATTTATATATAAGGTATTTAAATATTCAAATCATATCTTTACATTTATTCTATTTTAAAATTAACATTTAAAATAGAACACAATATAAAAGATATAATTTAAACATAATATTTTTATATAAATTATAATTAATAATAATTTAGTTATAATGATTTTATATAATAAAATAATTAATAATTATATAAATAATTTTTTTTATATAAATTAATAATTAATGGTGAAATTTGCATACCCATGCCAATTCCAATTTAATTTTGGGCTCATTTTGAGAGAATGGTTTAATATAATTACATCTCGATAAATGGTGTAATCTTGTGCAAAGTTCGGTTCATTCCTTGATCCTTCATCTATCCCTATTTACACATGTTTGACCTTACCCTATCCATTCCACATATTTTCCCGTACATTGTGTCTCTAATGTTTAGACATTAATACATTGCATTAGATTTATTGTTTCATTATGTTGGGTCAATCTCATGGCTATAGGATCGATCCTATGCTTGCGGATCTAAACCTTGAATTTCAAAAGTTTAAGTTTAAATTTTGGCTCTTGCCCATTTTATTCCTATCATGAGTCAACTTGGTACACTTTTTGCATGCTTTCTTGCTATGTGGTGGTATTTAATGTTAGGATTAGGTGTGACATTCACCTTGAAAATCCTAAGTATTAAAATTTGTATTTAACTATGTAGAAGATAAATAATGTATGATCTCCAAACATCACAGAGTTGGCCAAATGGGACACCCATGTGAGAGTGGGAATAATTATTTATTTATTATTTATTCTCTGGGATACTTAAGATATTGTGTAAGAAGGCATCAATAGGGAGGTTACATTGAAAATGTCGAAATTAGGAGTTATAGAGCATCTTCCCAATTTGGTGATTATGACACAAACATTGAATGCACTCATGGAGTGTCTAGGTATGGGAAAGTGGTCGATTTGACTATTATGATAGAATATATGATGTGTAAGAGAGGTGTAAGATGTGTGAGAGGAATTACTTTCTATTTCAGGTTGCTTGACTATGACTATGGGGGTGTTGGAATATTTTACTATGGCCCATGCCTCTGACTCATAATTTTGCATACCACTTGGTGGTTTCTTGTTTCTGACTTTTCTATATATTGGAGAGATGGGATAGAGGTTTGTAAGGTTATTTTGTAGGTACTTTTATGCCACTAGTTACTATTAGAAGGATATCTAATTGTATTGGTGTATACTCTTTGTTGAGATTAATACAAGCTTGGGTCTCTTTAGTGGTAGATATTTTTTGTGCAAGGGTTTCTCCACATAAATTTGGTGTTCATATGGTTTGTATTTGTTATGTTTGTTTCTTCTTTGGTCTATTAATTATATTGTCTTAATCGCATGCTTTATCAAATTAAATCACTATTTTGGTAATATTTGCATTGTGTTGTTTACCATGTTAATCAACATTTGGTTTCAGAGCTATGATTTGATTTAGAAGGGGATGCATTTCTTGTAGTGCTGTGAGATTTTTATGGTTCAAGCAGGAGTATTTTGTTTATTGGATTTGAAAATTTGAGTGTGGTTAGAGGAGCCATGGCAAGCACATCCTCTTTCAAGATTAAGAAATTCAAATGGCTTTGGGTACAAGCTATGGAAACTTAAAAAAAAATCTCTTGGAGCAAAGAGATCAATGGATCCTTGTGGTAGATAAAGAAAAGATTGTTGGATTATTAGATGGAGACTAGAAGAGGCTTGACAACAAGGATCAAGGATCAATATGGCTATGTCTCTTTGATGTTATCCATCTAGATGTCTTTAAGGAGACTATGAAATACATTCTATAGAGGATAAATATATTGTTGCTTTTCTCTTTACTTGAATCTTGGGAGAATCTAATAGTTGTAATTACTAGTGATACTATAGATCCTAAGATGGATGCCCTTGTTGCTACTTTTCTCAGCAAGGAAATGAAGCAAAAATCTATGGATGAGGGTTCCAAGGATGCACTACATGTATGGGGTAGACCTGAGGAAAAAGGGGGATAAGGAGAGGTCTAAGTAAAAATGATGGTCTAAAAACCCTAGTAAGACTAGAGATAAATGTTGGAACTATGGGAAGTGGGGCCATTGAAAGAAGGTATGTAGAAACAAGAATTCATCTTTTGAAGATTCCTCTAATTATAAATCCCCTGATGATGACAATGATGCTTTGATTATTTGTGCTAACATTGCTAGTGATGACTCATGGATTATTGATTCATGTGCCTCATATCACATCACTCCACATTGGGAGTGGTTCTCTTTATATAGAGAATATGATGTTGGTGAGGTGTTCCTTGGAAATAATAGTTTGCATCAGATTATTTTTTATTATTTGTGCTAACATTACTAGTGATAACTCATGGCTTATTGATTCATGTGCCTCATATCACATCACTCCTCATAGGGAGTGGTCCTCTTTATAAAGAGAATACGATGTTGGTGAGGTGTTCCTTGGAAATAATATTTTGCATCAGATTGATTTTTATTATTTGTGCTAACATTGCTAGTGATGACTCATGGCTTATTGATCCATGTGCCTCATATCACATGATTCCTCATAGGGAGTGGTTCTCTTCATTTAGAGAATATGATGTTGGTGAGGTGTTCCTTGGAAATAATAGTTTGCATTATATTGTTGGCAAAGGGAAAGTAAAACTTGTGTTTAGTGATGGGAAAGTAAATCTCTCATAGAGGTGGTGAACATTCTAGGATTAACAAGAAATTTACTTTTAGTTTCTAAAATGAATGATGTTGGAGTGCATGCCACATTTGATAAAAGTGGTTGTAGATTGGCTAGAGCAAATCCAGTGCTAGCTAAAGGATCTTAGTGTGGTACTATGTTGAAGCTTGTAGACACCTTAAATTGACCCATTCCCAGATCAGGCTTTCATCTGCATCAATCAAATAATTCTTAATTATTTGATTATGTTCATTATTTAATTACATCAATTTTATCCTCCATGTTAATTAAATAATTCCAATTATTTAATTAAATCTTTTTTATTCCTCTAAACTAATTAAATAATCCAAGTTATTTAATTAAATCATTATTTGTCCAATTTAAATAAATAAAATTAAAATTGTTTATTTAAATATTCAAATTTCCCTCCACTTTAAATAAATTCAAAAATATTTATTTGAATAATCTATTTCCTCCAAATTGAATTAAAATTAATATTTAATTAAATTATCCCATGTGCACATGAAATTAAATAATTATTTATTTAATTTCCCATTTATCCTCACCCATCATAAATTCCTCCAATCAAAATCAGTTAACAGTCAATCAAAAGAGCTGACTCTTCAATCAAATCAATTAACAGGTCAATCAATTCAGTCAACAAAGCAATCAATTTAGTTCACTAAGCAATCAACTCAGTCAACTAATCAATCAATTTAGTTCACTGATCAATCAATTCACTTAACTACTCAATCAATTCAGTCAACTCCTTAATCAGATCTATTAACTCCCTTGATGCATGAGAGAGCTTGGACACTTGTCCTTCTCTGATTCGCACACATTCTCTCAACCTCCCTCAACCGTTGATCTTTCTGGTCATCCTCAACTGTAGATCTGTTGTCTCACATGTCTATAAATTGAGCCTTTTTCTCCATTTCTCAGCATCTCTCATTCAAGTAAACTTATTATGTCATAATCATTCCTTGGGAGATCATATTTACATTATAATTATGGAGTAATCCACATCAAAAAAGCAAGGAGCAATCAATTGGAATAGTGTGCATTTCAATTTGCTCGATCGGTGTAGGCAATTTGTTTGTGCAAAGGAGGTAATTTGTACTTGTTTATGTTCCTCTTTGGTTTATGTTTGCATATCCGTTTTTTACCTATCACAAAGCTTGATGCATTTACATATTGTAACTTTGACTATGTAATAAAAAACTCAAATTCATGTATGTTATGGCACCATAGGTTGGGCCACATTGGTGATAAAGGGCTTAAGACCTTATTTAATAAAAATATGATGGATGGTTTATCTAGTTATTCTTTGGATTTTGATTTTTGTGAGCACTGTGTGTTTATAAAATAGAGTAAAGTTTAATTTTGGTAGCACTAGAGCAAAGAGCTTATTGGAGGCGATTCCTAGTGATGTTTTTGGTCATGTGGATGTTGTTTCAATTGGAAAATCTCATTACTATGTTTCATTTATTGAAAACTACTCATGTTATACTTGGATTTATTTTTAGGGGCATAAATCTAAGGTTTTTAGCAAGTTTAAATATTTTAAAGTTCTTTTTGAAAATCAAATGGATCAAAAAATAAAATTATTAAGGTCAGATAATGTATGGGAATACTATTCTAGAGAATTTGGTGATTTTTTTAGACATGTAGGTATTGTGAGGTAGAAAAACAACTCCATATACACCACAACAAAATGACACCACAAAGAGGATGAACGTGACATTAATGGTAAAAGACAAAATTATGTTGAGCATTGCTTATTTGGATCAATGTTTTTAGGGTAAAGGTATTAGTAGTACTTATTGTTTGATCAATAGATCTTCAAGTTCTACAATGGTTGATAAAACACCATATGAAGTGTCAACAAATAAGAAACACTTTGTTTCACACATTAGAGCTTTTGGTTGTGAGGCTTTTGTTCATGTTTTTTTAAATACTCTAGGTTGGATTTCAAGGCTAACAAATGTATTTTCATTAGTTATGGTGATAATGTTAAGGGTTACAAGCTTGGGAATCCTCTAACCTTGAAAATAGTATACTCTAGAGATGGGATTTTTAGGAAACTTAGAATTAAGTTTGATTAGGAACAACCAAAAGAAAAGGAAAAGAAAACCATGCATTTTGAAACCAAAATAGAGAAGTAGGAAGATACATAAGTGGAAGAATAATAGGTTAGACATGAAAATGTAGAGGAAGAAGAAGGGTCATATTTAAAGAGTTTAGAGGAAGAACTAGATGAGCCTCTTACTACACCCTTGAGAAGGTCTATGAGGAAATAGAAGCTAGTTGATAGGTAGAACCCACAAGATTTTCATTGTGCATTTACTTTATCTTGTACTAATAATAAACCTCGATCTATGAAGGAAGGTCTTTCTTTGTAAGAAAATGAGTCTTGGATGGAGGCCATGGAAGATGAGATGATAGCCTTAAATAGGTGTGAGACTTTAGATCTAGTTGAGCTTTTTGAGGGAAGGAAGCCCATTAGTTGTAAGTAGGTATTTAAGAAAAATTTTAGCGTAGATGGATAGTTGGAAAGGTACAAGGCAATTCTGATGGTAAAAGGTTACTCCCAAGTTGAAGGAGTTGATTTTAGTGAAATTCTCTCTCCGTGTTATAAAATAGGTGAACTACTACAATAAAAACAGGCTAATAATGAATAAATCTAAAATATTGATTAAAGTATTATGAGATTAACCCTTTAATAATGTAAGGAGAAGCATGCAATTTATAATATCAACAATAAACTTAGTAAGCTCATAAAATTAAACACAACACTAGATGTATGTGGAGAAACCCTTTTCAGAAAAAACTCCACCACTAAAGAGAGAACAAGTCAATATTAATCATAATGACAGTGTTATATCAATACATAAACTCCAACTCTTTAGTCTGTCAACATTCTAGCAATGTAATAACAATATATGGCCCCTATCATGAGATTTTTTTTTTAGCTCTGCAACTTTCCCGCTTGAACAAGATTTGAACCTGCTCTCATCATGGTTGTTGTCAGCCCTGGGGGGCCCTCTGCCTCCCACTAGGCCCTCTAGTGGAACCTGTTGCCGGTACTGTCTCAGGCAGTACTACTAAGCGGGATTCCCCAGCCTCGAGGGTGAACCCCCAGGCTTGGAAAAAAGCCCTTCTAGGCGAGGAAGAACTTGTCAAGGAAGACCAAACTGAACTTGTGCTGTCAGAGTCAGAGAATGGTACTGACCTCCAAATACCTGATCACATGATGGAGAAAATCGTTTCATCCATGGAACTCTCACTGGTGGGTAAATTTGAGGCCCTAAGACCTAACATCGACATGGTTAGGCGATGGATTGCCGCAAGGTGGAAGCTGAAAGGTAGTGTCACTACCAGTGCTATGGAAAGGGGCCTCTTGCTCTTCAAATTCACTGCAAAAGAGGACCTGTTGGCAATTTTAGCGGGTGGTCCCTAGCTATATGGCAAACATAACCTCTGTCTGGGATGCTGGGAACCTAGTTTTGACGTGACCCTAGAGCTGAACAGGGCGGCGCCGGTTTGGGTCAGACTACCTGGCCTCCCCTGAAATACTGGGATAAGGAGATCCTCTCTTGGATCAGAAACTCATTTGGAAAGTTCATTGCGGTGGATGGAACCACCAAGCTCAAAACAAGGTTAGTATTTGCTCGTCTTTGTGTTAGCATAGATATCAATAAAACTCTCCCTAGCAGTATTAAGTTAAAGTTTAAGTATGGGAGTTGGGAACAACCCTTGGCGTATGAGAACACTACCACGTTCTGTTAGAACTGTTCCAAAAAAGGCCATTTGATAAATGAATGTAAATTCTTGAGGAATAGGAATCCTAAGGAAGCAAGAGAAGAGGATACGAGTGCTGAGGACTACCTATTTAAGGAGGACTTGCTTAGCATTATCAAGTCCCCAGAGAACTCTAAACAACCAGTTGGAACCCAGGAGAAGAGCTCTCTAGTAGCTGTTCAACCACATTCAAACCATGATCAACCCAAAATTGTTGACTCAGAGGAGACAAAAGAAGGGGAAATCAGATGCCAGACTCCCAAAGAGAAGGAACCCATTGGTGGGGATTATGGGGTCATACTGGCTAACACAGACCATTCCAAGGATTTGAAGAATCCAGAGATAATGATTGTTATATCCCCTAGCAGCATGCTATCACCTGGAGCTGGCCCCAGCTCCACATGGACCAACCAAGAAGGCTAGGTGACCCCCAAAAAGAAGGGAAAAGGGAAAAAGTCTGCAGATGCTAGAACAGAGGGGAAGGAAGGTAGACCATATCAGAGAGAAACAAGAAATAGGGAGGCCAACAAGGATATATCTATAGGAAGGCAAAGCACCCTAGAGGCTCTCTCCAGGGGAGGTAAGAAATGAGAGTGCTCTCCTAGAATACGAGGGGACTCAATAGCCCCCAAAAGCAGTTCATGGTGAAGAACTGCATATATGAAAATAAGGTTGACATAATCCTACTCCAAGAAGTTAAGATGAATGAAGAAAATTTCAAAAAAATTGCTGGCAAAGTCTGGCCTTTGGCTAACTACCTCATTAACCCCTCTATTGGGGCCTCGGGAGGCCTATCTACTATGTGGAATACGCACATTTTCACTGACAGCTACTGCTCTCATAGCAAAAATAGTCTGGAAGTGAAACTTACTATCAATAAGGAAGACTAGAAAATTATAAATATTTATTCTCCTAATACTAGAAGTGCTAGGAAATACCTCTAGGAAAACCTTGCTCTTAGAATAAATATGGAGAAAAGGACTAAATGGATGCTTGCTGGTGATTTCAACACCCCGTTGTTCCCTTCAGTAAAGTCTGGGGGCATCACTGATTACTCTAACAACATGGCTGATCTTGTTGACTTACTTAATCAGACAAGACTGATGGACATAGAGGTCAACAACCAACTCTTCTTTTGGACTAATAGAAGAAGGGGAAACCAGTTGATTCAGGTTAAACTAGACAAGTTCTTGGTCTCATCCAATTGATACATTATGGAACACTCTACTTTGATAGCCCTTCCCCGCACCATCTCTGACCACAATGCACTCCTCTTCTCCTGCAGAGAAGGTATCCCAAAAGGACCTTTCCCGTTCAGATATGAAATCATGTGGACTTCCCACCCTAACTTTAGATATTGCATTTGTGATTGGTGGAGCATCATGGTTCATGGTTCTCCGATGTTTAGACTCACCCAGAAGCTCATTCATATTAAACAGAAAGTCAAATGTTGGAATAGGGTCAATTTTGGTAATATCATGAACCAAAAGAAATAAATCTCTTCCAATCTCTCAGAAATCTAGGGAAACATGGCTAAGGGATACAAAAGTGAGACTAACTTTAATAAGGAAGAGGCTCTCCAAAAGGAGCTAAGGGAAATAATGAAAAAGGAAGAGATCTTCTGGAAACAGAAGTCTAGAGTTCAGTGGCTGACTGAAGGCGATTGAAACAATATGTTCTTCCATCAGTCAGCCATGAAACATAGGAAAAGGAATAGAATATCCAAGATTATCGATGAAAATAACAGGGAAGTCAATTATAAGGCTGAATTGGGGCTTCTAGACTCCAACTATTTCAGGAACTTCCTAGCTGTACAAAGGAACACTACTGACCAGTTTGTTGTGGAAGACCTGCTAGACTGCATCCCTTCTATTCTCTCAGCCAAAGACAACAATAGCATGTTGGCTCCCATTACTAAGGAGGAAGTCAGGGTGGTTGTGTTCTCTATGGCGGCTTTCAAAGCACTGGGCCCGGATGGGTTCCCACTGGCCTTCTTCCAGGATTTCTGGGAAATTGTTTGCTTCGATGTCACTACTACTGTCAGGGACTTCTTCAGGACAACAAAGATTCTCAAGCAAATTAATGCCACTTTCATAGCCCTAATCCCAAAGAAGAACACGCTAGAGAAAATGGTTGATTTTCGCCCTATCGGCCTCTGTAACACCATATATAATATTTTCACGAAAGTGCTGGTCCGCAAGCTCCAACCGTTGCTTGACAGCCTCATCTCTGATTGTCAGGAAGGTTTTGTCTCTGGTAGACAGATTGTTGGCGCTGCCATCTCCATGCACGAAATTATCCATTCGATGGACAGAAGTAACACCCCTAACATGGCTCTCAAATTGGCATTTCTAAGGCTTACAACAGAATTTCTTGGAACTTTCTCTTTTTGGTTCTCAAGAAATTTAGTTTCTAGGACAAGATGATAACCCTGATCTAGGAATGTGTCACTACTGTTAAGTATTTGATACTTGTCAATGGCTCTCCCCAAGGATTCTTTAATGCGGACAGAGGTATTAGACAGGGGGATCGCCTCTCGCCCTACTTGTTCATCATTATGGCTAAGGTCATGGGCATAAACATTCTTTCCCACCTAGATAGACAGGGTCTGAAGGGGGTCAGAGTGATGTCAGCGGCGAGGCCATCGACTATCCAAAAATTCATTGACGACACTATGCTATTTGGCGCGACTTCAGTTGTGGAAGCCAAAAGATGGAAAGACCTATTGAACTCTTATGTTGATGCCTCAAGATAGTGTATAAATTATGAAAAGAGTAATGTGTTCTTCTTTAATGCTGATCTGGTTCTCCAGGAGAAAATCAAGAAAATTTTGAACTACAATAAGGCCAACGTCCCAGCGACTTACCTGGGTCTTCCCTTCACAGTTAAGGAAGTGACCCCCACCTTCTCGAACTTTGTCCTAGAGAGAATTCAAAGGAAAATGGAAGGTTGGAAAGGTAAACTCCTGATCCAAGCTGGTAAACACCAACTCCTAAAGGCCTCTCTACAAGGCATTCCCACCTATCATCTCTCCCTCTTTAAAATGCCCAATTACATAGCAGACAAATTAGGAAAAAAATTTAGAAAACCTTTCTATGGATGGGGGTGGAGGAGAAGAAAAGAATGTCTCTCATCAGATGGGACAAAATATGCCTTCCTAAGTTTCAAGGGGGATTAGGGATAAGAAAGACTTAATTGATGAATAAAGCCTTGCTGGCGAAGATTGGTTGGAAGTTCCTCAAGGAAGATAAGGACTAGGTTCAGATAATGAAAGCCAAGCACCTCCATAATGGAGAAAAGATTGAGTTGATTGAGAGGGAGAGCCTTCCTAAAGGCTTGGTCATCTGGAACAAAATTATCAAAACTAGAAGAATGTCATCACAAGGCATTAAGTGGAAGCTGGGAAAAGGAGACAAAATCATGTTCTGGGAGGATAATTGGCTACATGGGACTCCTCTAGCCACCCAGGAAAACATCAACATTAAAGATAGAGAAATCACTCATTTTGGGAGGTTTGTCAGCAACTACATCACGACTCAAAACTAGGGACAAAGGCAATGGAAGAACATAATCGACTGGTGGGAGGATAGCCAGATTGGGAACTAGGGGTGTTTGTCTTTGTAATTGGAATTAAGGAATCACATAATTCCTTTATTCCCTAGGGAGGATGAGATGCTATGGGCTTAGGATCAAAAGGGGGCCTTCTCGGTTAAATCGGCATACAACATGTTGTTAAACATTGGTCAGGATACCATCTTGTTGAAGAAAGTCTGGAATAAAAACTTGACTCCTAAGATCAACTTTTTTTGGTGGGATGCACACACCTCAAAATTCTCACCACTGATAATCTCAACAAGAGAGGTTTCCAACTTGTCAACATATGTGTTCTCTGCCAGAAAGAGGAAGAATCTATATAGCACATTCTCTTCCACTATGACTTCACCAAGGAGGTTTGGGGAAGGACCTTGACTACTCTCAGTATAGATTGGGTTCAAAATGAAAACCTAATGGACTTCATACATGGCTGGCTCTCCCCCTTTTCCCACCCAAGGATCAAAGAACTTTGGAAGCAAATCCCCCCACACCTGGCCTAGAGTATTTGGAAAGAAAGGAACAACAAAATTTTTAGGGAAATTGTGAAGAGTGTCAAGGATGTTTTCTTCTCCTTCTACAAAATGGTCTCAGAAAACACCTCCATCTATACCCTGAAAGCTGCTAAGGAACCCCCCACTCAGCTGGAGATCTGAATTGCCAAAAATTGGGGCCTAACAGCTGACATAACCAGCTTTGACAACTCTAAACGTTGAAGCAAACATTGAAGCAAAGAAACACACACAGTTTAATCCAGAAGCACTTCTTGCATCTAAGTAGCTTGCTAGGCAAAGGACCACCTGGAGATCTCCCCTGAAGGACTGGGTCAAACTCAACTTCGATGGGGTTGAGAAAAAGGCCACATGAATGGAAAGTGCGGGTGGGGTCATAAGAAGCTATCAAGGGAAGCTCATAGTTGCTTATGCTGGGGGCATTGGTACCCAGTCCAATAATATGGCTGAGGTACTGGATCTCTTATGGGGTCTGAAACTGGCCCTTTCACTAGGATTGGATAAGCTACAAATCGAGGGAGACTTGAAACTTATTGTTGATGCTGCCCTTGGCAGGACTAATAACGAATGGAAACTCAAAGACATCACTGAGGACATTAAGAGCTTACTGACTAGGTTCACCCAGAAGGAGATAGGACATACCTATCATGAAGGCAACAAAGTGGTCGATAGCATGGCCAACCTGGGGCAAAACTTGAGCAATTGGAGATGCTAGAGAAAGCTTGATAACCTCCCTTCTCAAATTCAAAAACTCCTATGTAAGGAGCAGGAAACTATACCTAAAACATCATGATTTTAATCTTTCCCAATTCTGTTACGCGACCTAAGGATTGCCTTAGGAGATGTAGGAGGAATGATTCTAATAAGAATGATTTTAATATTTTTAAAGATACCAAAAGATCTAGTGACGGGATGGAATTCAAGCAGATCATCGTTGAGAGATATATTAATTGCATTAGGTTGACGTGTTACAAAAGCAACATGATGACATGGACGCCCCAAGCGGTTAATCACATGGTCACTCACGTGCCTTGCGATTGGTTTAACACTCCTAATCTTCATAGCACCCATCTTCATGATTGTACTAATCATAAGATAGGATGGCGTACATTAATTTGCATGAGATGAATTTATTGAATAATGTCACTTTGAACTGGAGAGGTGTCAATTTGTTCATTATTCTTCATGCCTTGAGTTGCTCGTAGGTTCATTTTTGTTGTGATAAATTTTTTTGCCACAAAGAGTTCTCCTATCGCAGAAAGAATCTACTAAGGGTGGTAAAGAGACTAGTCTACAAAGAGCCTCATTTCTATCCAAAATTTTTGCTAAGAGTGGTAGCTATCTACAAATGGGGTGATAGGACTTGTACTGAACTGGAGTCTTGTGAAGAATTCAGGAAGAACAAGACCCTATGGCATATCTTCCAGGAGGGCGGTGTGGCGTCATTTTTAGAATGCCTGCAAGGGCATGATGAAACTTATCCATGCAGTTTGTGCGATCTTGGACAAACAGACATGTCAAAGTTGGTGGCATAGGTTTTGAAGTGACTGAAGAAGTTATAGGGACGGCTATGGGCATATCCATGGATGGTGTGAAACACAAAAGACCAGCAAAGTCTTAGACCCAGATGGTATGGCTCTATTATTAAAAAAGGATGAAGTGTTGCACAATCTACAAGGAGGGTTCAATAGAGAGCAGCTCCCCAAACCCTGGGACAACGTGTGCTATATGATCATCAAGTATTTCACACTTGAAGGTAGGTTTTTCCATTTCTTCCACTACCACTTTGTGTTACTAAATCAATTTAGACACAACAAACTCATTAGCTTCCCTTTTTACTTGTTATCTTCTCTGGAAGTTTCTGTTGAAGCCACCATTGAACAACACAAGAATGACCCTGAGAAACACCCCATTCCACTCCACCAGGGGCTTATTTATAGGCTTTATAAGTTTCACTTAGCTCTCTATTCGCCCAAGAATATCATCGCCACCTGCGTTGACAACCCCTCTACAATGCCTAAACCCAAATTGAAACCCACTCATAGCAACCCCGTGATCATCATTGAAGTGACCCCTGAGAAATTCACCCACTCCCACAAAACTGCCAAGTCCTCTTCGGCCAAAAAGAAAACCCCTGTGCTAGTTTGCCTTAATACTCATAATGTGGAACAAATTGATCCTGTGAAGGCCAACCCTAAACCCACCAAGAGGAAAATCATTGTTTGTGAGGTGAAAGGCGACACTCCCCACAAGAAGGTTAAGGTTGGAAAAGAAGGGGGTAACCTCTTTGTGAATTCTGAGAATAACCCTAGCATAAAAGTCCAAAATTTGGAGGAAGGGGACAAGGATTCTGTGGATGGTGGGGATGGTAGTGAAGACAAGATGGATGAGGAGTATGTTGCTCCTTAGAGAAAGGGAAGGGTTCCATCGACCAGAAGGTCAACCAGATTGGCCACCAAACCTACCCCTATGCACAAGGAGTAGAAGTACATTATTGAGTCAGAAGGTGCTGAAGAAAACCTAGATGGTGAGACCAAGGCTGAGAACTAAGAGGACACCGTGGTTCTGGAGACTATGGATGAAGGACCAAGCAATTTCCCTGAATTCAATGCCCAAATTTTGAAGACAAATAACTCAGAGGAAACCAAACAGGAAGCTGGCAAAAACAAAAAGGTTAAGAAGACTATTAGTAAAGGTAAATAGATGGAGGAAATCAACACTAGAATGACAGTGTTGGAGAAGAAGTTTATGATGCTGGCGAGGTTCACCTCTAAATTCATGAATAGGTCTGCGACTACCTTGGTAGTGTTGCATGATATAGAACTCACCAGGCATGGAATGAAGGATAAAGAGCTGAAGGAATACGAGGACATGTACCAATTTCTCACTGAGGATTGGGAGCAACTCTTCAACTAGTCTGTGGGGCTTTTCTGTGTTTTCTTTGTTCTGTTTACTATCTGTCAACTGTTAGATTGTTGTTTCTAGTTTTTTGGCTTTGGTTCCTTTTTGTTGTGATGGTCTTTTTTTTCTTCTCTTTGACATACCCTTGAGGCTACTATGTAATGGGTTCGACACCCTTGGTTTGTCGCTTATCTTATCAAAAACATTCTAGCAATGTAATAGTGCTCAAATTGTAAAATACCATAATACAACTATCCAAGGCATCCAATTACAAATGGTTTCCCAAAAACAACACCCATGAAAAACTATGGTGTGGGAAAAATCCAGTGCCCCCATGACCAAATATTTAATGCACCAGGAATAGCAACCATTAAACAATATCTTTGACCACTTACACTTCATGCCCACATTTCCCCAAAAATGGCACTCCAAAATGAAGACCACAACTCATGAGGGGTGCACCCAATATTAAGAACATGCTTCACTCTCTCCCCTAGCACCTAAGAATGAGAAATTTCCATAAGTGCATTCAAACCATTCCATAACCATCACTACCATAAGTGACCTCCCTAACAATACCATTACAGCCAATATTCCAAGTCAACCAAGAGAAAATAATAATAAATGATTCACATAATCAATACCTAGGTGTCTATGTACCCATTCCCAAGGTGTTGGAGACACATGAAATGCATTAAGATTGCAAGATTAATAGCACCTTATCTTAATATTCCCCCACTTGATATTATACATTACAAGAACATAAGAAAAAATATTAAAAGTATCAAGTACAAGATGCAAGGACCATGACCTCCTTGCACCAAGAGAACATGTTCATGCTCATTGGTTTTGTAAGTGAATCTGTAACATTACCCAAAGTGTCAAATTTTATGAATCATGACCTTTCCACTTTCCACCATCTCACAAATGAAGTGATATTACACATCAATATGCTTAGTAAAAGCAAGGTACATGGGATTTACAGCCAAACAAATAGCACTTTGACTAACACATTCAATATGAACCAACGTGCAATTAAAACCAACTCTTGAACATAGTCTTTGTAACCAAACCACATCTTTATAGGCATGTGTAGCATCCATATACTTTTATTCATTAGTGGATAATGTAATTTTTGGTTGCTTCTTACTCTTTCAATTGGTAGCACTGCCAAACAGAAAAAACATAGCCACTAATGGACCTCCAACTATCCAAATCACCTACCCAATCTATATCAACAAAGCCCTATATGTCTAATAACTTGCCCACATCATTATAACCATGATAATATAATCAATAATCATATGTTCCTTGCAACATCTAAATACGCTCTTAACATAAGTCCAATGCTCTTTACCAAGGTTAGACATAAACCTGCTAAGAACTCTCATTGCTTGGTAATATCTAGTCTAGTACATACCATTGGATACATCAAGCTACCTATAGCACTAGCATAAGGCTGATTACACATATCTTCCAAATCATCATCTGACTTAGAACATTGTGTAGACACCCAAAATTGTCCCATTTCATTATTTATACATGAAACTCATATTGCATTGCATACCTTCATTTTGTCTAACATACTTATATTTCACTTTCCTCTTCATATCCTTAATTAATTAAATAAATTTTATTTATTTAATTAATTTTCATTATTCTTCCATTTACCATCAAATGATTAAATAATTTTATAATATTTAATTATTTTGTCTTTTCTTCTAATAAATAAATAAAATCATTTATTTTATTTATTTATTCACCATGTCCATAAATTAAATAAATTTTTAATTTATTTAATTTATATTATCTTCCATCCTTATCATTTTCTTCTAAAATCGTGCAAGTGGGCCCCCTTGTCCATAAAATAGAAAAATCAGATATGGGAAGATTTAATAAATTAGAAAAAAATCAACTATCCTCATCACTTAAATCTCAAAATAGAAAAAGCATTCTATCTTGAGAAAGAATCTTATCCTCATCAATAACCAACCTAATATTTCTAAATAAAATGCCTTTTTATGGACACATGGCACTTGCACGTTCATCCATGATCCTCATCCATTGATTTCTTCTTTTATCCTCCACCGTTGATCATCCTCTCACCTTTGTCTATAAATATGGCCTCTCATAAGCCATTTGAATGCATTGAGTTTCATATCCTTACGCTGTCGAAATCATATCAGAACCTTTGCATCAATCTTCTTCCAATCCTCCCATCCATCTCTATCTATCTTCTTCATCCTATCGTCATGCTAGGAACGTGAGCGATCAACATCCAATCAATTCGAGCAATCAATCATGCATGCATCAACATCTGAGGTATTCAAAGGGTTTGGGTAAAAAGGTATTGCATGCTTTGTTTTATCTTTAGTATTTATCCAAATTTTCTCGTATACATATTGATCCAATGAAATCTTAGTGCCTATAAGTAAAAGAATACTTATTGGTCTTCAATTATGCATAGAAAACTATTGCAAAATAGTGTCAACATACCCACTCTAATTGAGCCAAATCTTTCTATGAACTTGGTCCCTAATAATTTTCATTCCCAAAATGAATCTGCTAACCTTAAATATTTCATGTCAAACACACCATAAATTTGAGTTTTAAGCTCCCTAATTATCACCTGTTGTTTCTAATAAACAACATGTCCTCAACATACAAGACAATAATTAAAATATGATTATCAATACGTTTAATGTAAATATAGTGATCTTCTTCACTTCTAAGAAAACCCAACTTCAATGCAAAAGCATCAAATTTCTGATCCTACATCTGAGGTGATTATTTCAAACCATACAAAGACTATTTTAACCTACAAGCCACATTTTCTTTTCCTTTTACCTTAAATCATTTGGATGTCACATGTAAATTTCCTCTTCAAGATCCCCATGCAAAAAATTAGTTTTAATATCCACCTCTCTATTTCAAAATCATAAGCAACAACAATATAAAGTAGGAATCTAATGGAAGATAATTTAGCAACAAGAGAAAAAAATCAAATTCATCTCCCTCTCTGTAGGAGTAGCTAATGGGATTTCTTCTCTTAGGAGAACTCACAAGATCCCAAATGTCACATCTATCCAAGGCCTTTGTAGACATCTAAATTCGTCCTAGCACAATCTTATTATAAATTAACTAAAATATCACATTAGTTAGTTAATAATTTATCCCTACCTAATGTATCCCATTTACTAATTAAATAATTTAAACTTATTGTTTAATTATCCATTTCCCTCTCACACATAATTAAATAATTTTATTATTTAATTATCCACCTTTTCCACCTCACATAGCACATGGCTATTTTCTCTCCAACATGTTTCCACCTTTTTGTAAACTAAAAGGCACATGTTACATAGTCATGAAAAATGAATATTTTCTCTCTTCTTCATCTCTGCCTTTTCCTAAATCAAAGGGGACACATGTTGCATGACTACAACAAACCCTCCTTAATCCTAGGAAAATTCTCTCATGAATCCTTCATCATTGATCTTTTTCCCTAAAAACCTTTAAACAAGAGCCTCATGCTCTAACAAATCCATCCACCTTCATGCTATCCATATATATGTTGTCATATTCTCATCCACATTTATGCTAATTATATTTTGATGAAATAATGACTATCTTCACAAAGAGCATCCACATCTCTTCATCATATTGGAGAAAATCTACCTTTGACAAGATGGAGTTTATGATAATGAAATTTGTTGTTCAGTTGCAAGTTTAATCTTCATTTTTGTTGCTCTATCTTGAGGTTTTCATACAATTTTTTAGAATTAGTTTGTGATTTCGTTGATTATTCATTTGCTATTGGTTTTAAAAGTTTTTGCATGATCACATTCTGGCGACTCTGCTTAACCATAAACACCCATATCCTCCAAAACCTAGGATGCCCTAGTGATAGCTACTCCATAAACCAAAATAAAAGGTATGCGAGTCATCCTTATCCCATCTTTGGCAAGGGAAACACCCTCCTAGAGTCATGTCCCTCATCTCCTACATCCCACTCATTTGAATCCTCCCAATCATTATCACCAAAGTCCTTCAACTCCTCCACCTCCACTAAAGCTCCTAAATTATTTACATCCGTCTCCTCCCAATCATTGTCACTCAAATATTTTGAATCCTTAAGATCCTTTCAATCTACAAAGTCATCCACATCTTCCATGTCATCCGCATCCTCATCTGCATCCTCTAGCCCATCCTATCCACAATCCACCCATCCTTGTAAATTTGATTGGTCTCATCCATCTATTAAAGACTTTGTCCAAGTACTAATCACATGGGATAAAAAACAAACCAAAAAATCCAAGAACTCCATGCTCACGACACCATCATGCACTCCACCACCTATTAAGAGCACCCAAGAGCCTCCTAAAGCCATCATTCCTACAAATTTACCTATATGGGAAAATAAATGCTACTCTTTTCAAAAGTCCATCACATCCATCAAATCCCAAATCCATAAGCATAAAAAATCCTCACCCATCCAGGTGCCCAACTAAAAGAATCTATCCTTACATTAATTTCTAATGGTGATGTCAAATAAAAACAACACTACTCCATTGGGTCATCCAAGCAAATCAGGCTATGTCATTAACTTGTTCCCAAGCATGCGTAACCGTGTTCCCATCCAAATCAAGATCAAAGCATCCCAACTTATCATAGTCATAATCAATATCAAACTATCCACCTTACTCCTCTTTATGATCAATATCTTATCTATGATTAAGAGAACCAAGTTGATCCCCTCATTCAGATTTATCCTATCCATGATCAAGAAATCCACAATAATCCTATCCATCATCCAAAAACATCCACTTCCCATGATGAGATACTTGGTCCCCATGAACACATAGATAATCAAGTAAATGACATTGATCATATCAAAGATATCAATGAGCAAGTTACCACTGAGCATTCCAATGATCAAGGTACATAAAGCATAAATAATGATCATGGCACAACAAGTGTACACAATGGGAAAGCACAAGCATCCTATCAACTAGGATTTGCCACCTTCATCAAGTCAGGATTTCTCACGCCTGGAACAATTGCAAGTTCTAATGGTTCCCACAAATACACTAATGGGATACCATCATGCTTTCAACACAACAAGCATCCCATCGCAAATCAAATGTGTCAACTCATGGGTTACAATGGTAAAGGCTTGGGACTTCACTAGTAAGGAATCTTAAAACGTGTACAAGTATATGCCAACCATGGACATCGAGGCCTTGGCTAAAAAAAATCTAAAGAATTTAATGATCCTTCGGTGAGTGTTGGGACAACTTCATCTAATGTAAATGTCACAATAGAGTCCATTTATAGCCCTTGAAATAATCTTTTTGACATTCATCCTTTCACTCCCACCTCCAAACATCCCATTAGCCTTCACCTCCCTATACTAAACCCATTGATTTGGACCAACATGCTTATACATCATATAAAGCAAAGATTCACATCAAAGCAAAGGATCGACATCAAGTACCAAATAAGAAACAAGCAAAAAAACCAAATCAAGCAAAAGAGCCAGATGAGTCCAAAAAGCAACCTAAAACCAAATAGCAAAAGAGAAGCCAAAAAGTGATATGGATCCCAAAGCAAAGTGAAGAACTGAATATGATCAAATAAATATGTCATAAGGAAGAAATGAATTAAAATCTATGTATTTCATATAGTAGGTGTCCACCACCTTCTAACTTGTACAAGAATGTTGGTCTTAATCATCATCCTGATCCAAAATCCACACTTCCTAATCCACCATCCTAAGTATGGCGAGTCAAGAGTCCTCTACCCAATCTAAATCACCAACATATTCACCTAGATCCCACAAATATGAATCACCCGATGAGGTGTAAATAACCTCATTTCTTTAATGGATCAAATAGCCTTTTTGCACTATCCAATTCCCTAGCCTTGCTAATTTATTTATTTTTATAAGTGATATTTATCTATTTTTAATAAAATATTGTACAAATCTTGATTTCCTAAATTAATTGAAACTAGTTTTAAAATGTTGATTTAATGGCATGAAAAGTTGGGTAACTGTGCAGGTTAATGCATTGCATAAGAAGTGGACATTATGTAGCTGTGGACGAGTGTGCCGGAAGTTGGGGGCGCCATAAATGTTAGGCTTGCATTTAATGAAGACTTTGTTTTTATTCTACTATTTCTGTGGTTACCCAAAAGATATTATGACTCCTCTCGGAGTCCTTTTTATGTTTAAAAGACAACAGTAGTTAAGATCTTGTTTTTCAGTTATAAGACCTCTTCAATTGGCATTTTCCCGCCATCTGAAGTTTAGGATTTTTTGAAGTAGTTCAGTTTTTATTGTTGCTCGAAATATGGATATAAATAGACACTATGGATGAATGAAAATCAATCCTTTAGTTTTTCAAAATCATCAGAGTTGTGTACTTGCAATTTTTAGTGAATGCAAATGATGTTGTTCTGAGTTTTTTGGAAATATGAAGTTTTGAATGGAGTTATTATGTGCTGTGAAAGTGATTGAATGTGAGCTGAGTTAAGACAAGCTTCTCCCATGAGTTAGCCACTTGTGGGACTATAGGATAGATAAGTATTTTCATTTCTGTGGATGTTTTTATTCAGTTGAAGATAGTTTATGTTTAGCTTCTGTCGTTAACCTACAGGATGTGTTGTTAAAAAGTTAAACTATTGTGTACCGTTGTTTGAAAATTTTTGTGTTCATTAGAAGTTTTCCGGCGCATCTGCCTTAGTTAGAATTACTATTTTCTGATGGTTAGAATTTGGAGTGCTTGTAGCTTAGCAAATTGCATTTGTGAATTGTTAGCATATAATTTATCTACTTTCTAGTGTAGAATTTATCTGCTTTCTAAGTGTAGAATTTATATGCTTTCTAGTCTAGAGTTTTCGTGCTTCTTAGTATAGAATTTGAATGCTTTCTATAGAAGGATAAAATTACTATTTCATTTCATGTATTGTTTCAACTTTTTAACAGATCTAGAAAACTGTTTCTCAATGAAATATCCAAACTCCCTATTGCAGACAGCCTCAGACACTACCCCGGTCGATAAACTGATAATTTTCATCTAAAGTGTTAGGACCTTACGACAACCTATCATCACCTACTTCCACATCCAACATCCCTCATCCAAATCCAAAATCACACCTCACACCCAAGAACTTGAAACCTTGAATCCATCGTATCCTAGTAGCAACACTTTACCATATAGGCTATGATGGCACCCTATTAAGATGTACACATTTAGATAAAACCAACCCAAGTATCATAGAGCATCACAATACTTGTAGATTGTACAATAGTGGAATGATCCTAACAAAAAAATTACGCCAGGCAAGGTACTATTAGCACGTCATGACATAAGCATCCAAGATGGCTACATCAAATCAACAAGATCTTGATATCTGAAGTAGAAAAATTTATAAAAAATAAAAAAGTTATAAAAAAAGATTCAAAATAAAATAAAAAAATAAAAAAACTAGTAAAGAGAAATAAATTCATCCAATGGTGAAAACCACTTCTTATGGCACCTTGGGAAAGTACTATGATGAAAACCCATTCATGGGTGTCCTGTGTAAAATTGATCTATGTGTACCACTACACTTGGGAGCACGTTGTCTCATCCATTCCACCATCCCTATCAATTCCATCACATCCATCCATCATCTTTACATGATCCATTTGTCTTATCAAATCCATCCTCCCTTTGAACTTGATACAGACTAGGGAAAAAACCTAAAGCATGCTTGGGCACACTCTTTCCATGGCCATCCTTTGATTAGGCACCATCTAATGTCACACCATCACCTATTATCCAACCTCGTATCTTGGATACAACACGTTATCCCATTGCAATATAGTCCTTGGCAATCTCCCCTACATTCTTCTATCAATCCATTCCTCCTCCATCTCACCCTAGCTCATATCCCTCAACCATTTCATCCAGACTACTTATATACATTTGTCTAGGCTTAGCTTTTCCCTTGCCATTGGTTCTGCCATTTAGACAATAACCACAAGCAAATACTTGCTGCAACATAATCCAAATCTGAAGTATGAACCCTAAAACACCTCATTCATGTGTAAGCTCTCCAAATCCAAGAAAGTCTCACCCAACACCCTACACCCATCCAAAACATCCATATGCTTTGTTCCCTAACTTGCTACAAGCCATGTTTATTCCTAACAAACAATCTAATTATTATCATCGGGATATATCGTTTCCAATCCCTGTGTTGTTCTCATCATTAACAACACTATCCTCTCATTATTATTATCATTAACAATGTCATCCACATCATCAAAAGATCAATTCATGGCTCATAGCTCGACCAGGGGAAAAATATAACCCTACCCCATCATTTTATCCTTCATCCTAGACCAAACATCTGCTCCACTTCCATAACTCCCTTTATCCACTTCGTTATCATTTCTCTCTCTCTCCATCCACCTCATAATCATCCCTTTGGCTTTAGCATATCACTAGATACCATCTCAAGTATTTTCTTGTATGATCTTTTATTATTGTCTGCATCTATTTATGTTTGTGTCTATCATTTATCTAATTTATCTTTTGCATCTATCTATGTTTATAATGTCAGAAAATGTCCCCTTGGGGGCTTTTCCCTATTTAGGTTTAGCTCCCAGGTCTTTAGTGTGCATTTAAGACATCTTGCATCATAATTTGGCATCCCGATGAGAAAACCCCTAAGTGTCTTGACAAATAGGACCTAGGGGGACTACTTGAGATAACCCCTGCCCAAAATAGGGGGGAGGACTTGGGCGCCCACGCGCTAGTCCTGCCCTATTTTGGGGCAGTCCCAATTTTTGGGTGTCGACTTGTGACCGTTATTTGGGTCCTATGCCGACACGGTAAGTTTGAATTACAAAATTCTTGGTGGGAGTGTTTGTAGTTGCATATAAAAGCATGTTTAGGCATTCATTTAGAAACTAGATGGACATTTTGATTCTCAAGCATTCTAAAGGTGATTCAAGGCTTTCATTCTATTGCAAAAGTAGATTTGTGTGGTTTATGTGTTTGTATTTACATATTTGAGCATCCATCTCCTCATGGCATGAAGAGCTTCTTCCTCCCATGAGATCCTCACTACAATGTGATATCATTTGTGTTTGTGAGCATTTATCATTCAGTTTTGGCCTCTGCCTCACAAGGGCACGCACTCTCTATTTGACAAAGGTGTTTGGAAGACTTAAGTGTCCTTCTGGGGCTTGACTAAGGCAAGCTCCTAAACACCACAACCCCCTCCCAAAGTTTTCATGGTTGTAGGTTACATGTTGATGATGCAGACAAAGTGAAGCTGTAGGAGGGCATATTGGAGTGTCAAAATTGTAGATCAGAGAAGAAAAGAGCACCTTGGACTTGGGCGCTTGCTCATTAGTCCCTGAAGTTCCGTGACAGGAGAATCACTGAAACAACATAAACAAGTTACAGACTGAGTTTCCATATCTCGACAAAAAGTAGGGCCTTGGAATTAGGTGCCCGCTCTTTTGTCCCTGACTTTTCTGCCTTGGAACCCTAAAAATAGGTACATAGTTATTTGTTATTTTACATCTTTCTACAGAAGCATTTTCTGTTATTCATCTGTTTACTATCGTTTTCACATAATTAGGGTTTTGATGGATAATTGAGCATAAGACAAGGAAAATTGATAATCAAATACCCTAATCCAAGTTTCCCTACATTTCTAAGTGACCAAGGACCTGATAGTTCTCTGCCACTCGATCTGAAGGTCCTTGAATGTAATTGGTGAAAGAAGGATTCAAACTAAAACTAAACAATCCAAATTTTACCCTTTACATTTTGGCGAAACCATGTTTTTATTGAATTTGGAACCTTGATGATTGTTTTACTCCATATTTGCATTGATTTCATTCATTCATATAGTCATTCATATTATTGCATTGAGAAAATTTGAAAAAAATAGAAAAATTTCAAAAATTTGAAAAAAATTGCATTTTAGGGTTACTATTTTGCATCAATTCATTCTAATGTCATCTAATTTCTGATTTTTTCATTATATCTGAGATAAATTACAGAAAATTACAAAAATTCAATCATTTGCATTGCATTTTCATCATAAAATTGCTAGGGTTTTATAGAAATTTTGACAATTTTCATATAACCTAGTAATTCCAAAATCTAGGGTTAGTAGGCAAAATATTCTTTCATATTTTTATACTGATTTTAGAGACTCATTCAAATTTTCATTTGGCTTTAGTCTTGCATTTTGGTGTAAATTTGCATTTAGATTTCAAATATGTGCATTTTTGCATAGAAAATTTCAATAAAAAACTAGCAATTTTCATGCATTTTCATTAGATTTGCACTTGCATTTTGCATCTTAGAGTGTGGAAATCATTTTCATATCTTATTTTATTTAATTTTAATAATAAATCAGATTTCAAAACATTCATATAGCATTTTGTGTCAAGATCTCAAACCTAGGGCTTCAAAAACATTGATTTTCACTAGATTTGGCTTTATCGACTCTCTAAATTTGCACCATAGGCATGTTGTGAAGGGTATTCTAGTACTAATTGGTTTTTATAAGTGTAATTATTTTCTTCCCCTCCTAAAAATCTTCACAACACCTTTTGATTGGGCTCTTGTATTGAAAATTTGGTGAAAAACTACACATTTTTGTTATTTTTGCCCTAGGGTTTGGCCTAGTTTTCACTCCAAGTGTGTTGTAACAAATTTTATGGATTCAGATGACTGATATAATTGCTATTATTTTCTTTACCTCCCAAAATTATTTATAAAACCCCTCTTGCTAGGTCTTGGAATTGAAAAATCGTGAAAAATTGCAAATTTTGCTATATTTTCACTAGGGTTTGACCTTGAGTGGCACTATAAGTGTGTTGTGATGGATATTTTGGAATTAAGTGGCTGTTATTACTGATATAATTTTATTCCCATCATCATTTTCCTCACAAAACCCTTTGTCATGCTCTTTTGCATTGAGATTTGGTGAAAAAATTGCATATTTTAGCACATTTTCACTATATTTTGACTTGTCGTCATATTAGATTTGCATCAAGAGTGCATTGTGAAGGATCTTATTGATGTATTGGACTGATGTTAGACATATAATTTTCTGCCCCTGATCAAAATCCTTACAACACCTTTTCTTTCATTCATTTGCATTGAAAAAGTATAAAAAATCAAGCATTTTTGGCTTTCAATCATATCCTTCTCTTAGGGTTGTTCTCTCAGTTGGTGCATTGTGTATTGTGTGCTTTTGTATAAGATTTATGACCTGATGTCCTAAAATAAATATCCCTTTAAGAATAAGTAAAAGGTTAATGGGATCTAGTGGTCTTGAAGAAAATGACATTCCTACCTCTAATAATCCTTTGAACACCTTCTTTACAAAGGGAGAAACTCAAACTGTGAAAGATATTATAGATCCTCCAACCAATATGGAAGATCAAATATTTCATGATGTTGAGGATACTATTGAGGTAGTAGGGCATGTACCTACGGAACAAGTCAATAAGTTTGATAAAGACCTTGCTGAATTTCAAGAATATGTGCAAACTGAGAGGATAGCTGAAGAGGCCTTACCTGTGATTCACCATGTAAGAGAATTGATAAAAGAAGGACAAGATGGGATTAATGTTATTCTTAGTTTAACACATATTGTGCAAACTAATGTAATTCCAGTGAGTGAATGTGCAAAAGTTATTAACAACATGTCATCACCGTCGCATACTTAAGTTTCGACACCTATACCAACTATAGGAATATCCACCTTTACATCAACTATCTTAACAACTGATATGAATACCTGTAGTAATCCTACCACTGGTATTGGAGTATCTAATGGCACTAATTACAAAGCTATGGGATTTGATTATCAAAACTTGGTCCATAATGTGACCATTCCTATGCATAATTGTTGTCAACCACCTATCTACTCCACTCATTTCCAGCCACCTATTACCTACTTGCAACCATCTTCCACCTATCAATATGTCCAACCGTCATTGACATATCCTCAGCCTCTGCCTATCACATCTCAAGTGCATTCACTCCTCACTTTGGTTCCAATTCCTCGCAGAAAATCGCATCTCCTAATGATGCCATCCTAAACCAACTTTTGCAGGGCATGACAGCTTTACAACAAAAGCTAACAAACTTGACAAACTCTTCGCAACCTAATATACCAACATATCATGCCCGTAATCCGCTTTCCTATGCAATTTTAAGAACTCCTATGCCTGAGAGGTTTGAGACTCCTCGCTTTGAAAAATATGGTGGAAAAGGTGATCCTAATACTCATGCGGCAGCATTCACAGCTATGTGTAGTGATTTCTATTTGAAGAGGATTTGTTAGCAAAAATTTTCCCGCAATCTCTCAAAGATATGGCTTTAGAATGGTTTTGCTCTTTGCCTCCAAATTCAATACACTCTTTTTCGCAGTTGATTGATCAATTTTTACAACATTTTCAAGCAAATATCATACCCCAAGTCACTCTTATTGACTTGGTTCAATACAAACAAGGTTCGAAAGAGAAGTTGACTGAATTCATTAGTCAGTATCAAGGGCTTTATGCACAGATTTAGTATCAAATGAAAGATGATGATGTTCAGAAGATATTTATTACAAATATACAACCTAATATTCGTGATAAGATCCTATTGATGAAGTATAACTCCTTTCAACATTTATGCACAGCCCTTCGTGATTATCAACTTTCGTCTAGTCAGTATGAAAACCAAAACTCATCGGCTCAAGTTTGTCAATCCACGGGTGGATCATCACAAAACAACTTTAAGAGAACAGGAGCTTCATCAAGGTTAATGGACCAACTACGAACAACTTTTTGAATGTTTCAACTATCACTAATCCGAAGAAAGCATCATATAAACCAAGAAAGTTTACTCCAATATCTGAGTCTTATCATTCCATCATGAACCAAGCTGTGAGTACTAATAACATTTTGAAGCTTCACCCAATCAAGCCTGTCGATTATAGTAAACAAAGACCTTACTTTGATGCTAATACCTTTTGTCATTATCATCAAACGCAAGGACATGACACTGAACGATATATGCATCTTAAACATGAGATACAGGACCTTATTGATTCAAATGTCATCCAGGTATCAGGTGTGAATGATAATGGAAACCAAGTCAGTTGCTTTACCGATTTAGAACTTACAAATCTTCACTAATCCTTTCCCTAAGCATATTGAAACTAATATGTTGGAATAGGGTTTAGTGGAAGTAGATGAGGATGATTACTTGGACTATGATAACATCGTAGGAATGATTGAAGTGGATAAGAAGCAAGTGGACAATCCACCTCGTTCATGAAGAAATGGAATTTATGCTAAGGTTCCTCCTCCATTATCCTTATATGGATCGGGAGATAATCAAAATGCATCATAAAAACAAATACAACGACCGACACAGACAAATGAGATGGTACAAGATGACTCCTGTTACCATGTTAGAAAGATTCAACAATGAAAACTTGCTAAAAATTAGAAAAGAGTAAGACGACTATCAACGGTTGGAGAAAATAGTGGTTCCCCTCCTTATAAGAAACAAAAGGTACATTTACACAAGTAGTTACAAAGAAAGTATCATATGATAATAAACAAAACTCTCATAAGAACCACTTAAATTTTGCACTCAACATGATCGAATACCTCTCCAAGAGGTTTGGAAATTCAAAAATATGATACGAAGACCCTACCAGGTAAGTATCTCTAACCCTTTATCTCTCTCGTGATGTGTTATGTGTTGTTTAGGCCTCTTGGGATGACCCGGATTCTCTTGTAAGGTCCGAGATACTAGGAGAATGCCTCTGTTGTGACCTTCTTCTATTTGTATCATCATTCTTCTATATTGCCTCTCTCTTTGATTTCATCGTTGTGTGTTGTGTCTTACGGACATAGTGTTGTGGTTGGTGACTTGGGGGCACCCTCCTATGTGACTATCCCTAAGACACTTGTTTCTCCTCTCTTATTTATTGTTTCCCTTCCTCTAGTGTTTCTATCTAGTGGGGGGATGATGAAAAACATTTATACTGATGTGGACCTAGTGTCCCTTTTGAGAGAAATAAAAAAAATGGACTTAGTTCCTAATATGACGATGGGGTTGTAATAAATTATCCAACACTTGGCTAGTAGAAGCACTCTATGCTTTCTGCATAGTGATTTTGATGGTATGCTATCTCATTTACAAACCTTAACAATACTACTGCTCTATGCACCTTTGTTTGTCTTTGAATCTAGCCTTGGTGGTACTTGATTCAGAGAGCTTCGTGATGTAGCCCCACGGTTATCCTTGAACTCTGAATTCGTGGTATAACCTTGATCTTTGTGTGGTTAATCATATGCATTGATGTTGTTGTTTATCATGATGTTGTAGACACTAACATGTTTCTTGCAGGGATGTGTTTGTGGGAACATTTGGCGATCGTAAAGTACATGTCACCTCCGGGGGGCATGGGCTTTGTGAAAGTCTGTGTTCCCTTGTATGTTTTCTTCCTACCTTAACTTGCTTGATATCGATACCTGATATCAACCACCTTAAGGTGGGGGCATATATAAGGTAAGTTGTCTATTGTAGATGTTAGCAATGTGTTTGTCCTTAGGTGCAGTTTAAAGACCTTCGTGATGAGTGCATCCTACATCCTGATTTTGTTTGCAATCAATCAATCAATCATGTAAGCCCTCTGCAGAGGCGGGATATCAATTATATCCTTTTTATTAAGCCCTCTATGGAGGCGGGGATGCTATATTTATCAGAGCAGATTGCATCATCCTATCATTTTTAAAAATCCTTTGTAGAGGCAGGGAGCGGTTCTGTGACTAACTCAACCCTTAAGCATGTCTTTGACGATTGTTAAGGTGAAGCCCAATCATCGGTATGTGCATGTAATGTGCCTGAGATGGTGTTGGACCTAGAAATAGGAACACTCCATCGCTTGTCTGCCGTGTTTTCTCCGTGTCTTCAACGTGTGTGTGTTTGGCGTGCTTGCTTTGTGTAGCGTGTTTGTTGCCCCATATCCAGTTTAAAGACCTGCGTGATGAGTGCATCCTGCATTTTGGGAGGTTTTGCATGTCTTGTGTGTGTGTTGCCCCATATATGCAGTTTAAAGACCTGCGCGATGAGTGCATCCTGCATTATGGGAGGTTTGTTTACTTTCCAGTACTTGCATTTGCATTTCATATATATACGAAAAAGAAAAGAAAAGAATCATGCCTGTCTTCTATGCATTAATGTGTCTTCTATGCATTTGTTGTCTTCTCCATGTTTTGCATGACTGTAACTATCTTCTCCGTGTTTTGCATGCCTGTTACTATTTTCTATGTGATTGGCGTGTCTTCTTTGTGCTAGGCGTGTTTGTTGTGTTTGTGGCCATACTTTAATGCATGTATTGGCCTTGCGTTTATACATACATTAAAGTGGGGGCTAAATGTAATGTCAAAAAATGTCCCCTTGCAGGATTTTCCCTCTTTAGGTTTAGCTCCCGGGTCTTTAGTGTGCATTTAGGACATCTTGCACCATAATTTGGCATCCCAATGAGAAAACCCCTAAGTGTCTTGACAAATAGGACCTAGGGGGACTACTTGAGATAACCCCTGCCCAAAATAGGGGGGAGGACTTGGGCGCCCACGCCCTAGTCCTGCCCTATTTTGGGGCAGTCCCAATTTTTAGGTGTTGGCTTGTGACCTTTATTTGGCTCCTATGCCGACACAGTAAGTTTGGATTACGAAATTCTTGGCGGGAGTGTTTGTAGTTGCATATACAAGCATGTTTAGGCATTCATTTAGAAACTAGATGGACATTTTGATTCTCAAGCATTCTAAAGGTGATTCAAGGCTTTCATTCTATTGCAAAAGTAGATTTGTGTGGTTTATGTGTTTGTATATGTAGATTTGAGCATCCATCTCCTCATGGCATGAAGAGCTTCTTCCTCCCATGAGATATTCACTACAAGGTGATATCATTTGTGTTTGTGAGCATTTATCATTTGGTTTTTGCCTCTACCTCACAAGGGCACACACTCTCTATCTGACAAAGGTGTTTGGAAGACTTAGGTGTCCTTTCGGGGCTTGACTGAGGCAAGCTCCTAAACACCACAACCCCCTCCCAAAGTTTTCATGGTTGCAGGTTACAGGTTGATGATGCAGACAAAGTGAAGTTGTAGGAGGGCATATTGGAGTGTCAAAATTACAGATCAGAGAAGAAAAGAGCACCCTGGACTTGGGCACCTGCTCATTAGTCCCTAACGTTTCATGATGGGAGAATCTCCGAAACAACAGAAACAAGTTACAAACTGAGTTTCCAGATCCTGACAAAAAGTAGGGCCTTGGACTTGGGCACCTGCTCTTTTGTCCCCAACTTTTCCACCTTGGAACCTTGAAAATGGGTGCACAGTTATTTGTTATTCTACATCATTCTGCAGAAGCATTTTCTGTTATTCATCTGTTTACTGTCATTTTCACATAATTAGGGTTTTGATGGATAATTGAGCAAAAGAGAAGGAAAATTGATAATCAAATACCCTAATCCAAGTTTCCCTACATTTGTAAGTGACCAAGGACCTGATAGTGCTCTGCCACTCAATCTGAAGGTCCTTGAATGTAATTGGTGAAAGGAAGATTCAAGCCAAAACTAAACAATCCAAATTTTACCCTTTACAATGTTCATGTTTATCATTGTCTGTTTGATTGTCTATATATCTTTTGTATATGTTTCTATGTATGTTCATGTTTATCATTTGTCTATTTGTATATTTGTATATATTATGTTTTATCATTTGTATATGTTTATGTTTAGTTGTCACTTCATAGTTCTAGTGCTCCATACAACACACCATCATGGTCACCATTATCATTATATTATGGTGTGCTATGACATTGTGCCCTTTGGATCACTATGCTATTTGTGACTTGTTTGTTTTCTTGTTTTCCTTTTTGCATATGGTGCATCATCATCATGGTCCATTATATCATGATGCATAATGCTAGTGCTACACCAAATAATAGGTTGCTCTTTGCAAATGATGTTACTTTGACAAAATTATTTATCCATTTCCCACTATCCACAAATCATGTGCCATCATACATAGACTAAATATTCACGAGACATCATCATCAATCATATACACCCATGACATCTAGAATCGTCTACTCCTTCAATCCAAGTGACATCAATCTGCCTGTCCAGTCCTTTTCCATCATTAGATCTATATCAATGTCATGTACATCACCAAAATATGATTTCTCTCAAGTCACTCTTTTCTCCGCAATAACACATCTCATTATTTTCCCTTGAGTTTTCAAGAGACCCCTCAAGTCCTATTTTGCTTGACGATTCTCTTGATCAGGGGGCATCAACTTCATCATTATCCCTATTCTTCTAAGTGACTATGGCAACATGCCACCAAAGCTCCATTTCATCTTACTTTTTATTCTTCTTTGACACAATGCCACTTAGTCGTGACATTGTATCAAAGAGGGGCAAAATGTAGACATCTAAATTCATCCTAGCACAATCGTATTCTAAATTAACTAAAATATCGCATTAGTTAGTTAATTTATCCCTACCTAATGTATCCCACTTACTAATTAAACAAGAGACGCATTGCGTCAGGTTCTTGTCTTTTGTACAGATTGGTTAGAATGGATACTTAGTTTTTAAACAGTTGGAAATGCATGAAGCGCAAATTAATAGAAATTAAAATAACTAAAATTGGATGCAATGTTAAGGTTGGGTAAGCATGATGCATATATATTACCTGGGCTTCACTTTTGTGTTTTTTTTGGCCAAAAAACAACATCTAAATGATAAATTGCTTCAAATATTGCTAGAAATGAATAAAACATGAAGGATTTGAGTGAAGAACACTGAAAAAAAGAATTAATAACAAATATATTACAATTAACGAGGTTTACATTAGAGAAACCCTTTGCAGGTGAAAGCTCTAGAAAAAGTGGGGCTTTGCCTCCTTGCCAATACTAGTATGCATGATTGCGAGACAAAAATTAACTATGGAGCATTAGACCACCATTTTGAGATGACAACATACTTCTATGACAATCCCAAACTAGCTCTATAGTTAATTCACTTTTTAGAATGAATTGCATTTCCTACATGTGTTGCAACTTATCAAACAACTAACAGTGGTGCATTTCCTACATTTCCTAATTGAGATGACAATATACCCATGACAACCCCAATCAAGCTCTGCAATGAAATCACTATTCAGACTGGGAATTGCATTTCCTACACTCGGCTGCAACTAATCAAACAAATGTAGATGGCATTAGCAGGGAAAACAGATTGATGGTGGTGCCTCCCAGGCAATTGACGCACTGTAGTCAAGCTCCTCAATCAAATCACATTCTATCTGGGTGTTTCTGTGCTGTCCTTTGTTGCATTTAGGCAATTTTGGCATGGGCCAAAACTGTCTGTCTGGATTTTGAAGAATTGTTATGAATTGAACCTGTTATAATCAGTACCAATAGATTAAAAATTATAAATATATGTGATGTATGTAAGTTTCATGAGCTTGGATGGATAAACAATAGAACAACATGACCATATTTGAAATTGACTAACTTAATTTCCTTTGTATCTATGTATTGGGATAGCATTGTGACTGAATTTCCTTTTTTTTAGTCTCCACAAAAAAATGTTCAGAGGGAGTTCCTACAATAAAAGTGAAGCCATATAAAAAGTGTGAGAAGCTTCCCACTAGCCAAATCTAAATGTAATTGTTTCATTGATTATGATGTAGACACACCAAAGTGACTTACTATCTAAACAAAGCAAAGAAGTCCATACTGCAACAATGAAGAAATACAGTGGTGGGTAAATTCAACAAAATGTGTAAAAATTATTGAAAGAAGCAAACCATAAAAAGGAATGGTCCTTAAATGCATACCAAAATGAAAGTAAAAAGTTTGGACATGTATTTTTGACATCATAAAAGCTGGTTTAAAGTACACTAAGAATCAAAACTTTGAGAATTTTATCCATAAGGCATCACATAAAACATGTCTCTCCTACCATACATCAAATGAGCATCGAACATATTCTTACCAGTAGCTTGAAAACGTGAAATAGTGTGGTTTCTGTTGGCAAGAGACACTATATGGATTCATGGTTGTTGTCATTGATGGCAACAAAGGTCATCCCACATATCCGCAAGTCATGGTGTGTCTCTACCGGAAGTCAGAATGAAGATTGTTGTGGTCCGGTGAACAAGAACAGAGCATGTGGCAAGGTTTGACAGATTGGTCCGGATCTCTCAGAGGAAGTGTCTTGGTGCAGTGCGGATTTGGGGAAGTCAAGAGGACTACCTTGAGTAGTATATTCCAAGGATTTAGCCTCTAGTGATGAACAAAGAAAAAGATATGAATAGTTGAGTACCGGATTCCTGAGAGACAGTGAGAACAGAGGAAGAACTGACTGACAGAGTATCAGACTATTTTCCGGATGTGTTACTGTTGATGGTAAAGGTTGTGAAGGCATGAATCATGTTTGGCCGACATGATTAATGATATCTACAAGTATATGCTTGATCCGCATTGCTTGGTGAGCAAGGATTCAACCGACAAAACAAAGTTTGTAAGAAACTAGACTGTTCCGGATGCCGACTAGAAAGGTGATGAAATTACTTGTGCGGATATATATAGAGGATGGATTTAGTTGTGAAGATGTGAAGTGGTGTGATGGTGTATGCAAATAAGTGCAGAACAAGCAGAAGTAGTAAGAAAGATCCGGCATGTGAAAGGATAGCAGAATAAAGAACAGAGGAAAGATGAAGTGCAGCAGATCAGTGTACTGAGCCTAACCGGAACTGAACTCCAGCATATGTAGATGCTTCCAATCAGTTCAAGACTGTGATTCTTATCACTTTGTAGATAGTGTGTCTCCTTGTAGGCAGTGGGCCTCTTTGTGAGCAGTGTGCTCGGGCAGTGAGCCCTAATTGGCAAGTGCCATTTTTGTAATTCCTTATTCTTCTAACAGAGAATAATCTTTGGGTTAATCACCCCGTGGTTTTCTCCCTTAACAGGGTTTCCATGTCAAAAATACTATGTCATGTGTTTTTTTATTTCATGGTAATGTTTGTTTGTTTGATTCAATGCTGCATTGATTAATAAGAAAATTCAAAAGAAGAAATAATTAGGATAACTGATTCACCCCCCCTCTCAGTTATCAACAGTTTCTGCCATTCTCACTAATTGTTCCCCTATCAACACAACTTGCTTCTACAAACATTACATAGAGTAGATTGAATTAGTATTTCTAGAGTCGTTATGATTCAATAAAGTGAGGCACTTCATGGGTTTATATGTTTGTACTGTAGTTTGTCTTCATAGTCATTAGATAACGAACACTGCACACAGAAAAGCATACCTTCATGATCAAACTCATTTTCAGTATCTCTTTCATCAGCACTGAACTTATCCTCCCTTGGCTTGATATTTCAAGACATTTCTTTATTACAATAGCTGGCCAAAAGAGCTGCAGACATGAACATTGTGTTGATAACTGAGAGGGGGGGTGAATCAGTTATCCTAATTATTTCTTCTTTTGAACTTTCTTATTAATCAATGCAGCATTGAATCAAACAAACAAACATTACCATGAAATGAAAAACACATGACACAGTATTTTTGACGTGGAAACCCTGTTAAGGGAGAAAACCACGGGGTGATTAACCCAAAGATTATTCTCTGTTAGAAGAATAAGGAATTACAAAATGGCACTTGCCAATTAGGGCTCACTGCCCGAGCACACTGCTCACAAAGAGGCCCACTGCCTACAAGGAGACACACTGTCTACAAAGTGATAAGAATCACAGTCTTGAACTGATTGGAAGCATCTACATATGCTGGAGTTCAGTTCCGGTTAGGCTCAGTACACTGATCTGCTGCACTTCATCTTTCCTCTGTTCTTTATTCTACTATCCTTTCACATACCGGATCTTTCTTACTACTTCTGCTCTGTTCTGCACTTATTCACATACACCTTCACACCATCCTTGTCTTCACAACTAAATCCATCCTCTATGTATATCCGCACAAGTAATTTCATCACCTTTCTAGTCGGCATCCGGAACAGTCTAGTTTCTTACAAACTCTGTTCTGTCGGCTGAATCCTTGCTCACCAAGCAATGCGGATCAAGCATATACTTGTAGATATCATTAATCATGTCGGCTAAACATGATTCATACCTTCACAACCTTTACCATCAACAGTAACACATCCAGAAAATAGTCTGATACTCTGTCAGTCAGTACTTCCTCTGTTCTCACTGTCTCTCAGGAATCTGGTACTCAACTATTCATATCTTTTTCTTTGTTCATCACCGGAGGCTAAATCCTTGGAATATACTACTCAAGGTAGTCCTCTTGACTTCCCCAAATCCGCACTGCACCAAGACACTTCCTCTGAGAGATCCGGACCAATCTGTCGGACCTTGCCACATGCTCTGTTCTTGTTCACCGGACCACAACAATCTTCATTCTGACTTCCGGTAGAGACACACCATGACTTGCGGATATGTGGGATGACCTTTGTTTCCATCAATGACAACAACCATGAATCCATATAGTGTCTCTTGCCAACAATCTCCCCCTTTGGCATTGATGGCAACACTTAGTGAAAAATGACTAAGTGTTTACACTATGCTCCCCCTTTGCTGATGCTCTATCTTTATATACAATTTCCGGAACTCCCCCTTAGTTGGATTCCTCATTTTTCACTGCTCCTCACTCCCCCTTTGACATCAATGGCAAAGGGTAGGGTCCGCACACCAAAATTTTCAAAAATTTTCTATACATAGCCGCATATTTACATACTCACATATACTGAAGAATGTCTGCAAAAGATGTCTTCAGTTGGATTAGTTCTGTAGCCCAACTTTGCTTCATTCTATCCAAAATTGAAATGTGACCACTCAACAAAAATGCAAATGCATCTGCCCTTTTTAGATCTTTCAGATCACTTGTCTGGGCTGTGATTTGAGCTTCTGCTATGGCCTCATGCATGGCCTCTAGCTTAGGGACAATTAACCCCCTGAGCTCACTCAACTTGCTTATTCTATTTTTCCTTTCCTTCTCCAGTTTCTTGATTTCACTCAAGACTGCAATAGTCTGACATTCTTGATTTGTTATAGAGGAAGAAAGAGGATCAAAACTTTGAGACAAGCTTAGTAGTGTGTCCTCTTGCGCTTTTATTTTCTTCTCAATGTCCACTGTTACCTTGGACCAGGAGATACAAAATTTGTATATTTCACCGCCATCCTTAAGAGCATTTTCTAAGCTCTTTATCCCAATGTTCATGTTTCTCCTATCATTAATGATCAAACCCTGAACCTCGGAGAACCTTTTATCCAAAAACTCCTTCCGGACCTTTTCTTCAGCTGATTTTTCTAGAGATTCAAAATGTGTACTAACACTGCTGACTAAGGTTTTGAGATTATCGGAAGAGGAGGCTGCCGGATCTATCTGGACCGATGGCATAATCTTCTCAAGCACTCTGGAGGCAGCCTCTATCAACTCACAGTCTTCCATATGAGACTTTAGGAGCTTTTCATTTGCCTTAGCATTTGCAAATGAGGCTATCTTCATTGTTTGCACCGGAGAGAGGGAATCAAAGTTGAATGGGCCTTGTAGTAGCTCCGGTTCATCGATCTCTATTGTTTCTTTGCTCAAAAATTGTTGAACAGTTTGTGCAGTGTCTCTTGCCAGAGACAGATGTTTCTTTTCTTCTGCAGTCTTGGAACTATCCTTTGGGATTTTCTCTCCTTCCACATTCTTACCACTATAAGTCATGGTCTTCTCTGATGGAGTCTTCTCTTTCTCTGCACCCTTGGTACTGTCAACCTCTTTATCTTTCACCACTGCTTCCTTCTCCTGTAATTTCTCTTCTTCTTTGGATCCAGAGACTGTAGGGGAAACCGGAGGAGAGATGCTAGCCTGTTCATAGGCCACTTCTTCTGGAGCAGAGGGTTCCAAGTCCACAGCTGTTTCTACACCTAAGTCCTCTACAACAGGAAGATTGAACCTTTTGAAGGCCTTCCGAAGGATCTCTTCTGTCTCTTTGGCCACCTTGTCAGTCTCACCAAGCATGAGTTGATTCATCCTAGCTTTACTTCTGAACTCATCTTTGCAGTCTTTGAATATTATGTTCATTGTCTTGGGATCAATTTGAGGATATAGCTGAATAGCTATCTGCTCCCGGATCTCAAGATCTTTTGCATGAGCATTATTCTTTCTTATTTCTAATTCCTTTTCTAGGCTTTTAGGAATTAGAGATATGATCTCAATGAAAGCCTTATTGTATATGTTCAGATACTTGATTGTGGCTTCCTGCAGAATCTTTTGGTCAGCCTCATTGTAGTCATCATAAAATTCAGTCATTGGTTGAAGGTTTCCATCCACCGTAACCGACTTGATTACACTCTCTAGAGACAGAGTGGGCTTTTCAACAAATACCTTTGCCATTTCATCCTTGTCTTGGCCTGTGGAGGGTTTACCAGATCCTTTCTTCTTCTGCTTCTTTATTTCTTTTACTCCCTCATCTGACTCAGTTTCCTCTTCATCCTTTTGGCTTTCATAAGCCCTTGTGGCTTTTGTCTTGGATCTTTTACCGGATGCTTGGACTTCCAGTTTTGAACTTTTGGTTGTGGGAGGTGCAGATCTTTTTGATGATCTGGTCCGGGTGGAAGTTTCAACCGGAACACTTTCTTTACTTTTCTTTTCTTCCTCAACCTTTCTCCTCTTTTCCCGGCTGGCATCAAGTGCCTCTTTTGAGATGCCTAGGCCTTGAGCAATATGCTCTACTTCTTTTCTCACCTTCCTCTTTATCTTAGGTTCCCTGAGTTCTACATGGATCTTTACACTCAGCTCCTCAAAGGTTCCAAACCTTTCTGCCTTTGGATCTTTGGGCTGACTTAGCATGTGTTGAACATGCAGCTCCACTATCTGTTCATCCACTTCATACCCCATGGGCATGATCCAGACAGTCCTTGGCTCCACTGCCTCCATTAGGCACTGATCAGTGTCCACCATAAAGCACACTGAGTCTTTGTATTTTTCAACAAGAGACTGGGGAATTCTTTCGCTTGCTTGCATCATGCTTTGGAAGTTTTTGAAGTATCCCCATAGGGCTGTATTTCTTGCTTTGGCATCCCCAAGCCCATGTAGATAGTCTCTTATTTGTACTGCAACAGGTTTGTCATTCTGCCATGCCCATCCACTTGATCCAGGCAGCTCATTCACGAAGTAGAAGAATAGACATAATATAAGAGTACCATACTTAAAGGAATTCTTTTTGTCCTTCTTGATTTTCTATATATTTTCCATTAATTGGCTTAAGAGTAGTTCGCAGAGATCATATTCTGCATTCTTCCTTAGCATTTCATAGGCAGTATATACTGCAGTTCTGGATACAGAATTCTCCCTGCTGGAGTGATAGATCTTGTATCCTATTATCATGGACGCATACTTGATATCCAGATCAGAAATATCTTCAATGGTCATTGCCCTCTTATCAAATTTTGATCCGGTGGCCTCAGTTACAATGTTATTTTTGACAGATTTGAGGATAGGTATCCCTCTGGAAGAGTATAGACCAGTTACTGCTCTAATTGCCTCTTTTGTGATCTTGCAGGGTCTATCCAGCCATAGGAAGTTGTCATGCATCCTGCTCAGTACATACCGGACCCATTCATCTTCTTCAAAGCAGGGGAAATGAATGAATTGATCAAATTGTTTCTTCTGGATACCTTTATACTCTGGTTTAAGCTCAAAAGCATTGTCTATCAGTTGTTTGTGATAGAGATCTCTCAATTTGAATTCCCCAAATTCCTCAATGCTTGCATGTATGTAAACCCTAATGTCTTCTGTGTGTAAAACTCCGTGAGGAACACTGGAAAATGCTCCTAAGGGATCTATCTCCAATGACTTGTATGGATGTTTCTTAAATTCAGGTCGGGGCCTATCTGAGATTTTTACTATATTTGGAGTAGCCATTTCTTCAAAAGATTTGTAGCAAGATATCGAAAGTGGAAAATACCTTTTGCGTCTTCGGTTGCACGGAGTAGCTGGATTGATTTCTGTATGTAATGACTTCGGCAGGAGATCTTCGGTGATCTTGATGAATTTTGTTTCAGAGCTCCGCTTTTCTCTTCTTCTTGGATGTGGAATGATCAAATGATTGTTGAGAAATCCCTTATATCATTTCGCAAACCTTAATATCTGTTTGCAATAAATGCTTCACCTATATTATTCCGGTTTGCCTTGTCCGGATAGCTTGGAGTATCCCGAATCAGTCCTGATCTATGAACATCATGCGGATCTTTCAATCATGAATAAATTGAGATGACACATTACAAGAACATCCCAAACATTCTGTCCAGTCCGCAGAGTAAAATAATGTACTTCCGGATCCCTCTGGACCCTTTTGTAGTCCTCTGTCATTCCGGAGCATCTCCCGGAACAGGTCTTTACTTGATCGATCACAACTTCTTTATATCTTCATGCGGACCTCTGAAATCTTGTCTGGATCATCTCAGGACTGGTATCTTCAAACCCTTTACTCCGCATCTTGTGTCACATCCAGCACCACTTGATTGGCTGGGGGAACAGGATTTTCTTTGAGTCTCCCCCTGAGCCAGAGCTCACTTTTTAATTTCTGGAAGAAATATCAGCACCAGAGTCTGGTGCGGATCCAACCTCTACATTCTCTGAACCTTTCTTCACCCAAATCTTGCTCATCTGATTCCTAACTTCATCCGCATTCATCTTTTGTTTACCCTTGTCTTGATTCTGATTATACACCGGACCTCTTTTGTCCTGATTCTTGCTTCTGCAGACTTTAGCATTATGACCGGACCTATTATAGATTTGGCAAATAACATTTCTTTGCATATTTGACTGATAACCTCTTGATCTGCATTGATTAGCCATATGACCTACTCTATTGCATGTAAAGCATCTACATTTGAATGATTTGTTTACTTGCATATTTCTGCATTCATGGGATTTGTGTCCATACCTTTTGCAGTTAAAGCACTGTCCGGAGAAGGATGAATTAATCTGATTCATTCTCTTTCTGCACTGATTAGCTTTGTGACCAAAGTGGTTGCAGCTGTGGCAGTATCCATTGAAAGATGGATATCTTTGAGCATTGGGCTGTCTTACCGGAGGTCTTCTAGGCCTATTCCTTGGATTTTCTGATCCAAAATTCTTTTGACCGGATCCGGAGCTTTCTCCTTTCTCATATCCCAAACCATACTTGTCATCTGTCCTCTTTTGACTTCCAAGAAGTACTTCAAGTTGGGCAGAACTTATCTTGAATTTTTCTTTATATTCATTTGCTGTTTGAAGATCTCTTTTGAGAGAGGCAATTTGATCCTCAAGTTTTTCTTCATTATCTTTGGCATCTTCAAGATCAGATTCAAGATGTCTGATAATCCTATCCATCTGGTGGCATTCTTCTGATTTTTCTTTAAGAGATTGTCTTAGATTGTCTTCAGCTTTTCTTTTTTCTTCAATCTCTTGAGTAAACTTTATAGTTCCTGATTCCATTTCATGTCTTAACATAATGACTTCTTTTGATAACTTTTCACATAACTTGGTTTGCTCAGTCAATTCTTCATTTGTATTGCTTTCTTCACTTTGTCTTGCCAATTGTTGGAGCAGCTCCTTTCTCTTTTTCATAGAGAGACTTAATTTGTCTTTTAATTCTCTCATGAATTCATCAGCCTGTTTGAGTCTTTCCTTTAATTTAGTGACTTCAGAATTTGACTGTTCAAGATCCTCAAGGGCAGTCTTGAGTTGCTCCCTTAAACCATATGCATCCATTTGAACTCCCAGATCTTCCTCAAGTTGTTAGGCTCTATTAGGAGGAACTTAGCTCTAATACCAATTGTTGATAACTGAAAGGGGGGGTGAATCAGTTATCCTAATTATTTCTTCTTTTGAACTTTCTTATTAATCAATGCAGCATTGAATCAAACAAACAAACATTACCATGAAATGAAAAACACATGACACAGTATTTTTGACGTGGAAACCCTGTTAAGGGAGAAAACCACGGGGTGATTAACCCAAAGATTATTCTCTGTTAGAAGAATAAGGAATTACAAAATGGCACTTGCCAATTAGGGCTCACTGCCCGAGCACACTGCTCACAAAGAGGCCCACTGCCTACAAGGAGACACACTGTCTACAAAGTGATAAGAATCACAGTCTTGAACTGATTGGAAGCATCTACATATGCTGGAGTTCAGTTCTGGTTAGGCTCAGTACACTGATCTGCTGCACTTCATCTTTCCTCTGTTCTTTATTCTGCTATCCTTTCACATACCGGATCTTTCTTACTACTTCTGCTCTGTTCTGCACTTATTCACATACACCTTCACACCATCCTTGTCTTCACAACTAAATCCATCCTCTATATATATCCGCACAAGTAATTTCATCACCTTTCTAGTCGGCATCCGGAACAGTCTAGTTTCTTACAAACTCTGTTCTGTCGGCTGAATCCTTTCTCACCAAGCAATGCGGATCAAGCATATACTTGTAGATATCATTAATCATGTCGGCCAAACATGATTCATACCTTCACAACCTTTACCATCAATAGTAACACATCCAGAAAATAGTCTGATACTCTGTCAGTCAGTTCTTCCTCTGTTCTCACTGTCTCTCAGGAATCCGGTACTCAACTATTCATATCTTTTTCTTTGTTCATCATCGGAGGCTAAATCCTTGGAATATACTACTCAAGGTAGTCCTCTTGACTTCCCCAAATCCGCACTGCACCAAGACACTTCCTCTGAGAGATCCGGACCAATCTGTCGGACCTTGCCACATGCTTTGTTCTTGTTCACCGGACCACAACAATCTTCATTCTGACTTCCGATAGAGACACACCATGACTTGCGGATATGTGGGATGACCTTTGTTGCCATCAATGACAACAACCATGAATCCATATAGTGTCTCTTGCCAACACATTGGAGAAAATAGATTTCAAGCCAACTACCCATCTACATTTGTCAAATTAAGACATCCTATTCGCAGAAAAATACAGAGCCATTGTCTTTCCCAAAAGATCAGAAACTTGGACCTGTCAAAAAAATCAAAACATAGAAAGAATTTGTACCAATAAAATTAATAAGGTCATGAGGCATAGTTATATCTTATATGAATTCCAACCTACTTATAGCCATAATATATCACACTACTCGCCTCTTGTGGACTAGATTCTTCTCATTGGATCCTAAGGCCATTATAGGGCCCACTGAACTGCACTATAGCCTCTTTGAGTTCAACTGTGGCTCTCCTATCACATGATCTTTTGAGACCAATCATATCATTCCACAAGCCTTATAAACTTCCTTAAAGCATTCCTTGTTAAATTTTTTTTAAAGAAATATGTTCTTTTATAGGGGAAACTTGAGTGAAGCAAAATTGATCTATAGTGAGTCTTGTATGGTAGAAGAGCATCAATTTTGGCCTTGCTTGGAGTTGGTTTCTAGTGAATTAGTATCTAGCAAACCCGGTGATCTAGAAGATCTCATCGTGCTAACTAAGTCATTTAATTCCCTAAACATAAAAGTTGTTAATATGTGGCGCACTTTCCCGCATCGATTTGAAATGGCTTTCAAGGAAAGCTCTTCCTTGAAAGACAATTGAACATGTTTGATGTCTATAGCTAAAAGTTTATTCCATCACCCAAGTGAAAAGCAATCACAGATTCCCTAGACTTAAAATGGAGGTACGTGACTGCTTCAATAAATCCATACACAAATCAGTCAAAACCCAAATCTTCAACCTTGTTTAATAATAATGTAAGTTTGTTTGTTACTACATTAACATGAAAATGTTTGGGTGTGGTAGTTTGTGTTGTGTTACAACAGATTCAGTTGGAGGTATTATTTTGGTACAAACTCTATATAAAGAAAAAAGATTAACTAGGAAGGGATGTATGATAACATCCTTCACACTCCTTACAAAGAAGGAGACATCTATGACAACATCCTTCAAACTCCTTACAAACGTATTCTTAACAACATCCTTCTAAGTCCTTACAAAGGAAGAATCTTGATTTGAAGAATTTGCATTAATTGTAAAATTTCTAAGAAGGAAAAGTAAATAGAAATTATCATCATAAATCATAATGATTTATTTAAACCAAAATTCAAACTATATAACATAACTCAATTTCATGAGATTCAATATCCATATTTATGTTGTATTGTAACATCTTAGGTTGCATCATTACAATAGAATCTAGATGTTTGAAAGATAGTACATTATGCTCACTAGTTTCTTAAATATTTGTAATTTCAAATTGCTCTCAATATAAGAGTCAGCTAGAACCGCACACAGCCCTAAAAATGAACCATAGGTGCCCAATGTACTATAGATGCCCAGCAATCTCAAGAAAACCTCAAGTCATCTCAATGAAGCTAACCATGATGAATGTATAAATCAGGGAACAAGTCCTAAACACAAAAGAGGATAGCATTTGCCATTTATCCTATAATCTCAAGAGGATTTTCTTACCATCTTTTAAAAAAGGGACAAACTATTCCAAATATTTGGTTTTGATCCTGATCTGTTTAGGCTCGGGGATCAATTACCAACATATGTCTTTTAGGACACCTAAGTTGAAACCTCACCTTGGAGATTTTCACCACTTGGTATAAGCACTGGTCGTCAGAGGCCAGGTGGCCCCTGTGACTAGGAATTACATTTAATAAAAAAAAATCACCCCACACCTGCAAATAATAATATTCTAGTAGTCTCGCCTCTGACTACTTGGACAAAGGATTTTTCTTACTCAATAGGGTGCCATATCAAAGAGAATTGCACAATAAAGAAAAATGTTTACCAAAGGACCAAATCTGGTAAGTCCTAAAAGAGAGTGGTAGAAGACCCAAAATTTAGAAGAAATTTGATATAAGTATAGAACCAGTGGCAGGAAATGTGACGGCCCATAATTGTATTGCGTTAAAATGGACAAAACCCATTTATAACTCATTTTACACAAATTGTAGGAGGAATGGAAAAATTCAAGTAGTCTTAACTCCATTTACCTGGCAAGATGGTTTTCCCTACACAATTACACATCATCTTGAAAAGAAATTAAGGATGTAGAGGACATTCAAAGATAAACCCAAATTATCAATTGCCTTCAAAGTACTGTAAATGTCCTTAAAACTCATATTCTAATGAATACCCCTACAATGGGACAGCTGAGGTATAATAAGACAAGAGAACTGCACCTGCGGGACCAAACTTTAAAATCATAAAACAAATTACATTATCAAGCACACCATCAAAGGACACATTCCAGTTGGGTTTTACAACAACCATACCATAGCTAATGTTTCACATTTTATATTCAAATCTAGAACCCACAATTTTAATCATTGTAAACTAATCACAGACATGTTTCCTCAAAGTCTATTATCCAGAAAATTGAAGTTGCAGGTAAACCCAAAAAGTTAAAAAATAAAAAGTTGCCGCTAATCCTCTCTACGAAAAAATAAAAAGATATTGCAGGTAATCCTAATTATTAAAAATAAGTGGAGATGCTTACACTTCCTTGATTGCATAGAGACACTTTGTCCATGAAGCTTTGTAAGTCTATGGGAGGCTAGTCCTATAACTGCCCAATGCTCAGCATTTCTTCCATACTTATTCCACCCGCTCCTACACTGGAAGTTCTTCTACTAGTTTTCAATGAAAATTTATTTAGAAATGAGAAAGGTTGTCCCACATTTCACCCACCATATCTTCCTGGGGATTGCAGATGAGGCATTGAACCACTATGGAGATATATGATTTTTGGACCAAAAAGCTTAGTCCCCATTGTTAACCGTTAGACTCAGAGATAAACCTTTTTTAATCAGAATTCATAATCTTATTTTGATATACCCATGCTATCCATAATATTCAGATCAATGACCATGGCTGAACTACCCATTTGACTTTTATTAGTTCTCGATTGATATACTTGTTTTGTCCATATTGTTAGTCCCTACAATGACAGGTTTCATACAAACAAGAATTACATTTTATGGGTCTGTGACATGATTTTATTTTATTAGAAATTCAACTAATAGAGTTTTAGCTAGAACCCTATGAAAGAACACTAGGTGAGTAAAGATATCCTAAAAGAAAATTAGGGCTTTACATGTAAGGAATAAATCTACAGATACAGTCATGATAAGAGAAACTAGGAGAAAAAATTACCTGACCACCATGTTTGGTACTGGTGCAAAAGGGTTTAGCAACAAGACTACAACCAATTACAACCAAAAACTTTTAAGCCTCGAACCCTAACTTCGAAAGCGGGCATCTATGAGGTGGACAAAAATTAGGGCAAAGATTACAGTAATAGCTGTCCAAACCCTCTTCCAAAACTCCCATTTTAGCAGAGGTTGTTTGTACGCAGGCACAAAAAATAAAACTGATCATTATTGCCAACTTGTGCCAACTTGCCCAACTTGTCAATTACAAAGTAATTTTAATATAATTAAAAAAGAAAAATTCTATTTTTCACATTACTGTTCATCCAATTGACCAATAGGATGACAGATAAATTGCATTTATTAAATCATTAAATAAAAAAATTAGCTTTCAACTTTAGGGATTTTGCCCAATTAATTTAATACTCAATTGTGATTGGTTAAATGAATTGAATTAATAGAATCAACCGATTGCATTAGTAATCCTGCCAAAGGCAGGAACTAATAATAAACTTATTACTTAATTAGCCATTTTCCCTCTCACACAATTAAATAATTTTATTATTTACTTATCCACCTTTTCCACCTCACATAGCACATGGCTATTTTCTCTCCAACATGTTTCCACCTTTTTCTAAACTAAAAGACACATGTTACATAGTCATGACACATGGCTATTTTCTCTCCACTTCGTCTCCACCTTTTCCTAAATCAAAGGGGACACATTTTCTAAATTTGTTGTTCATTTTCTGGTTTGATCTTCTTTTTTGTTGCTCTATCTCAAGGTTTTCATACATATTTTTAAAATTAGTTAATGATTTCATTGATTACTCGTTTGCTAATGGTTTTCTAAGTTTTTGTATGATCATAGCCTTCATTCCTCCTACATGGCCTCCATCTAATAATTGTGCTCTTATAAAGAAAGAGCTTCCCTAAAATATCTAGGTTCATCATCGGTACACGATAAAGGAAATACACAATAAAACTTTGGTGGGCTATACCTCTCAACTAGATTTTGTCTTTTTTATCTTCTTGAGAGTGGAATAAAAGATTTTTATTGTTCCTGTTGTCTCTTAAAGTTGCACCCTAGCTAAGTTGCAGAACTTAACACTTTAGAGGAACATGGAAACACTCCTAGGCTGTGGGTTACCTATAATTTGGAGTGAATCTCCAGATAAGGTTGGCTTCTAGCTGGTTATCACCTAGAAACTACTAGATTTGCAAAGGAAAAGGGAAAAAGGAATGCTTCAAAATGAAAAAAAAACTAGAAAATGGAACAAAGGGTGATACACCAAACTGATATGGTTTATGAAAAATCAGATTTGTATACACTTGGTTACATATAACAGAAACTAAATTTGCACAACCTATTACTGCATGCTTTTGCATAAATATTTCACAAAGAGGCCTAAATGCATTAACCTTTAAAAGGAAGATAACTTCATAGTTAGAAAGCCACATGCATCTTTAAGACACAGTTTGCAACCTGCATAAACATACTTTTTTGCAGAAAAGGTATAGAACATGAGACAAAGTCACAAGGAAATAAAATTACCTTACGAATAACTTGATCAATCACTTGATAATACACAACACTACAATAATAAGAAGGCAAAATCTCATAATCAATGGTATTCAAGGTCTTTTATGTATTTTATATCCCAAAAGAGTTACCAAGCATGCTCAAAACTGTGTAAGGACTGCAAAAAATCACTAACCCCAAAAATTGCATGATAAGAACTGACTGCCAAAGAGTCAAATGAATGTCTATATACTCTCCAAACATTTGCAACTAGACAAGGACTAGAAACTTCCTTGGTCATGCATAACCAAAAAGCCCTAAAAATATCCCCCAAACTCTCTCCAAAATGAGTCTCAAGTGAAGAAAAAGTCAAGGCATGACATCACCAAACATAAAAGCACTAGAAAATGCCTTTAAATGCTCTTTAAGGCCATAAAAATCAAGTCAAATCACTGCAATATCTCCTCCATCTATTTGCCAACCTCTCCTGTAGCATCATAAATGTTTGGCATTTGCACATTAAATACTTAACCACACCCCTTTGACCACATCTTGAAAGCATCCTCAACTTGTCCTTGCACAATAAATGACACAAATACATTTATTTTGCATTTAAATAACATTAACTACGTGGTTTATAGTCACACTACTTAGCTTAATGTTTTACATTTCAAAAATTTGTTTCAAACATATGCAGAAAAGAAGGTACTTGGACATTAATACTCAATCTCCTAGTTTTGCATGGTTTGGAGATGAATAAAACAGTGTGAAAAAATAGTAAAGTAATCGATGTGACTTACTTTACTACTTGTTATGGATTTTCCTATCTTTGCTTTCACATTTTTATGACAAGTAATAAAGTAATTTATAATCCATTACTTTATCATTTGTTTACAATGTGTATCCATTTCTAAATCATGCAAAAGAAAATAAAACCCTTATATCTCCCATGCACAAACAAAACTCTCCATGCAAAAATAGGCATTATTCTTCATATCTTAATACCACCTTATATCTCCCATGCATTACTATTAATCCATCACCTTATGTAGACCTTAGAACCATTTGATTTACCACCTTTAGTCCTTATGCCAAAAAGAAAAACAAAAGGCATCGAGCCTTATCGTTTCATGATAATTTTCTTTGACTTCATGAAAAAGATTAAAATGTGACAAGACACAAGTCTTTGGCCTCACGGGTCCTGGCATAATCACTAGGTTCTAAGACTTTTACAAGTCTTGACCATGGCTCCTGAAAGGTTTGCAGTGATTTAACAAATTGAAAGTCAAAAAGGGAAAAAATGCTCATTTGAGCTATAGCAAAAGAAAGGGTTTCGAAACCCTAAACATTGTTTACCTTTGAGTTTTTCAGTGGCTCTTCCTACACCGCCGCCATGGATGAGGGTTTGAAGCAAAAAACTTGGGCAGTCTTTACTCTGCTACCAGTTGATCCTCATAGTTATTTCGAAGGCGACATGCAAGGTAATCTTTTGTGCATCATGTGTATCTATTTTCTCCATTCCTGAGATGAATTTGGCTTTTAGCTGCGGCTGGAAAAGTCTCCTCTGATGCATCATTTGATCTCTGTTTTCGATGGGAAAGCTCTCTGCCCAGCTGCGGCCTCTGCTAGGGTTTGGAAGTTCAATCTGCACCATTTTTGTTGATTCTGAGTGGTTTCCATGCGGATTTTTTGTGTAAAATGCATGGTAAGTTGCTTTTACTATCAAAACTGAGATTTTGACCTCCATTTTTCTTGATTTGAAGGCAATTTTGGGCCTCTAAGGCCGCGGCTTTGACTAGTTTTTTTATGGATCTTTTTCTATTTTTTCATTCTCTGTGATTATCTACTCTCTTTGGCTACCATGGACAAGGGTTTGGGAGCTTGTTATCCTTCAATTTCATGTTGTTTCTTGAGTAGTTTGATGAAGATCTCCGACAGAAGATACAAGGTAAAGCATTATAAAACTCAAATCTGACATTTTGCATCATTTTCTATGCAATCTGGCCCTACAGGTCACGGCTATAACTGTATTTCTATTTATATGAGCTCTTCCTCATTATTCTTGAGCATTTGTTTTTGTCTTTTATGAGAAAAAATACCGTAAATACCTTTGCTCTTCCTCACTATTTCTTGAGTGATTCTTGGCTTCAGCATGAGGTATATTTCCTTGTTTTAGTTGTAGACTCATAATGAAGGAAATATGATATACTATGCTGTTTTGAGTAGACTTACACAGTATTTCTTCTTTCTGGTGTTGAAAGCTTTTGATTACCTATTGTCTTCATTAGGGTTTTGTGGAAACCCTCTACTCCTCTTCTCGAGCTAAAGCAAGTATATATACTTTCATGATAGAAGATGATTGAAAAGAAAGATATTGACTATGTCTTTGCTCATCTTGTAGCACCTTTTAGACTACTGTCATACATTTCCTTTGGTTTTATCATTGTGGGTCTTCACAGTTTTGACAAACTCCTCATTTCTGGCACGATCTCTTAAGAACACTAAGGCACTATAGATAGCATTGTTTCAAATGTCTTGATAGAGATATTAATGGTATTGTAAACACTGTCTCTATGGATCCTTATAGCCTTTCACTCTACATGGAGACACCTGTATACAACTTCAGTTGCACTATGCAAAAATGATGGAAAAACCCTCTATTCTTTGTAGCTTTCATGAGTATGGAATTTTTAAGGTAAACCACATTTAACATTGTAGCCTTTCCACCCACATTAGGTTCTGAGAGAATGTATGTAATAAAAACATGTTACATTGAATATGGCTTACGTATAATACTACTATTACATTGCATTAAACAGTGAACCCTCTTTGATCTTATTGAGCAAAAGTGGACAGGAACATGTGTTTTACTGTACAAGTCCCATACTCAGGAAACTTTGTCAATGAGATCTTTACTATCTTCTAAGAATTATCCTTGATCATGCTCTAGGTACAGTGCTCTTCAATCATGTGGTGCTTGCAAATACCTTGGGGTCTCTATGTCCTGCCTAACATTTTTCTTGTGATCTTCATTGTTGTTACCCACTGTCAAACTCCACTCTACTGACTGTCTAGGCATACATATTTGTCATTAGCAATCTCTAATCTTTTACTGTGCATAACCATCCATTAGTTGGCATATCACTGCAGTGCTGATTGATCCTGCCACTACTCAAATAGTTGGACTTGACATTGATATATATGAAGAAACAAAAGGAAAACTATGAAGCTTCCTTCTAAGCATTTACACATTTGGCTGTAATGCAAATGCATCTTCATTTTGATGTTGTCATGAGTCCTCTTTATGACAGTTCTGGTTGGTGGCTGTCCCGTATGCTTCATGTTTTTGCATTGATAAAGAACCAGAGGCTATATGCCTCTGCTGTAGGTGATTATATTTCCATCTTGTCTTCTTGTCTTATTGCATTTGAATATTGATGAAGATAGAGGTAAAAAGTGTTATGTGTCTCTGATGTAGGTGGACAAGGAAAATACTCTTTTTGCTGCTCCATCTTTTGCTTTTCTATATATGATCATAATTATATTGACTTGGTTCGACTTTAATGCATAAGGCACATGATAAAGCTTGTTGTACCTATACAGTGATGAGATATGGCTTGTTGAAAATGAATACTTGCAATATATAGAAGGCATGGGCATCCTCATAATGCAATCATACTATTCCATTCTTATGGGTTGTTCCTCTATTGTTTATGATCATGTTGATTGCACTTGTATATGCTATCCTACTATGACTGAAACCTCTATTTCTTTGATGGCATAATGGGCTTTCAATGACAGTAACACATGGCATTTGACTTGGTTGTCCCACATGGCATTTGTTCCAACTTGACTGTTACTCTATTGTGCTTGATACATCTGATATAGAATCAACATGCATGTGATGAAAACATCATGATGCTTGGTCTATTGAATATCCCTTCATTAATGTCATTACTCCGAGCATGCTGGGCTCAACCCTTATGGGAGCCCATTTTCTCCACATGCTTATTTCATAAAAGATGAGTCAGCAAAAATGATTTCTCATATACCTGCACATGAAGCAAACATGTTAGTATATGAAACATACCTTTGATTCATGATGTGGGATCTCTTGCATAGATTTAATTCTTTCTGATATGGCACTTGTATCTATTCATTCTGACTTTTGTTATGCTAATATTGATTACTGATATATTGCTGCTACATAAAAGTGAATGGTACTTTTGAAGTTCTAATTGTGTATGAAAAGACTTCATACCCTGAGCTAACAAAATTTATTTTCTGGGTACGTTGGAGCTCAAACAGATGGAGGAAGATAGCAACCATCTCAACCACAAGATTCGTCATTCACAGGTAATGACGGGTCCCTCCTCTTTTCTTATGCATTTCTTGTTCTTTAAAAGTAAAATTTACTTTTATGTTGCATATTTCAGTTACTCCCACGGCTTGTGTGGGACACTTTTATACATTCTTTTGAATCCAATCAGCTATTTCATTCTATGTATATTTCACTTTCTAAATCAAGTACATAGCATAAAACAACTGATCTTTCTTTGAAACATATGTATAAAACATGATGTATAATTTGACAGTTTATAAATACCTCTTTTACTTGCACTGAAACATAATGAATAATCAGCAACTGAAACATGAACTCCATCAATTCTCTTCATTCTTTGAATGTCTGTTGTCTTGTCTTCAGATAAATTCACTTATCAGGATGGTTTGATAGCCCAACTTGAGTTGTCACATTATCCTGATAAGTGATCCTTCATTGCTCTCTTGTCAAGATAACTGGCATTTGACTGAGTGATCATGCACTTAAATTTTTTTCTTTTATCCTATTTGCAACAACTGCAATCTAGGCCTTGCTAAATTAGGTGTGAGCATAATTTAGTAATAGTTCCTTTGCATGCTCAAAATTCTCATAACTATCACTTTAATCCTCCTTTTCCTCTCCATCCTCAAATCCATCATTATGTTCTTCAAGATGTGCATTTTCCTACTTTTTGACTTTAGTATCAAAATGCAATGTTTTCCTTCCTTCCTTTTCCTCTAACTGTCTTGGATAAAAAAACAATCTAAGTTCCCTAAAATCCACATCTTTACAATAAATCATTTTCAAGGTTAGAGGATTCCAAATCTTTTATCCCATGAAATTTTGATAGCACCAGGAATTAAAAAGCTCTGATGCTCATGCTCTATTCCCTTTTATACTCACCTTTCACTTTTACCTAGTCTCTCACCCGTAAATGGTTCCTACAGTCTTACTGTCCTGATAGTGACAGAAATAATAGTAATGATAAAGATTATCAAAACAAGCAATAGACAAACTCATACATGCGGCAGGAACATACAACGGTTTGTGAAGTGACAGGAAATAGTTTAAAGCACACTTACAACTTTCTGTGTAATGACAGGAACTTATTAGATTAGATAACTAACATAATCCACAATCAACAAATCTTTTCTACAATCTGCACCATTGAATACCCAGAATGATAGGAAGTATGATTATGTATATTTTATCAACAATGAAAGCACAAGACACTGTTCAACAATAGATTCCCAACTTATTCTATATCCTTATCATAACATGACATTACACAACACATGGGCCTGTTACATCGGCCTCTTCCTAGCTACAGAAAACTAATATTAATTCCTGCCTTTTATTCTATCATCTTGATTCTGCTACTTGTCTTCTCACAATCTCTGTCCACCTTCTGCATTCACTCCTTTCTGTCGTTATTCTATTCTTCCCTCTCGACCCTCAGCCTTCCTTTCTCTAATCGACCTCTCTCCAAATACCTTCGGCCTTCTTTCTATCTTACTACGGCCTTTCTTTCTTATCAACCTTCATTGCAAATTACATTCAGCCTCTTCTCTTATTCTTGGCCTTTCTCCACATACGAACCTTCGGCAACCTACTCTGCATTCTTATCCATGGCTTCCATTAGATCAATCTTCCCCTTCTAGATCGGCCCTCAATACTTTGGCCTTCGGCTAGCTTGGATCGGCCTTCGTTCCTCCTCCATTGGCATTCTACCTCATCCAAATATATAACATCGACCTTGTTTCTTCAAGCATTTTTGGTCTGCTCACAAACGTCCTCTGTAGGTTCCTTTCTGTCGAGCTATTCAAAATGGTAGAATTAATATCTAACTCATCAAGTGACGGTCAGTTTCGATCGAGAATAGGTCAGTAGTTACAAAAGCCCATCAAACTAGAATGTATGTCACTCTCTCTCTTACTCTACTCGGCCACCGTCCGTCCTTCTTCTCTTCTCATCTTTTTCCTCTATTTTCTACCTGACTTTTCATATTCTATGTTTCCTTGCAGAGATGATTCTCTTGCTGTTACCAGCGATCTTTGGATGTACGTTATGGATCAACAATCTCATTGGGAGGACTATTTGTACCTAGTTGAGTTTTCTTATAACAATGGGTATCATAGTTCTCTCGGTATGTCTCCCTTCCAGGCCCTATATGGTAGGCCATGTCGCACTCCGTTGAGTTGGGATCACCTAGAGGACCGAGTTGTTTTGGGTCCAGAGATGCTTCAGGATATGGAGCGGCAAGTAGTGCAGATCAGAGAGCAGTTGGCTACAACTCAGGATCAGCAAAGGAAGTATGCCGATGCCCATAAGTTGGATCGCCATTTCTTTGTGGGTGACCATATGTTTCTGAGAGTTCATCCGCAGAAGAGCCCCATCCACTATGGGAAAGGCTCAAAGCTGGCACCTTGTTTGTTGGACCTTTTGAGATCCTTGAGAGGATTGGTCTTGTTGCCTATCGCCTTGCATTACCACCGAGTCTATCATGCATCCACGATGTGTTCCATGTTTTAGTTCTTAGACAGTCTATTCTTGATGTGACCCATGTTCTTGATTGGACTGCTTTGTAGGTAGAGGCGGACGAGTAGCTTTCTTTGGAGCCCGTACGCATCCTTTAGCATCAGAGGTTGACCCTCAGAGGTTGGGACATAGAGCAGGTAAGGGTCCAATGGGATCTTGATGGTGACTCCTCAGCATCTTGGGAAGATGCGGCGAGGATGAGAGACCTTTATCCATATCTTTTTGCAGACTTCTAGGGGATGTAATAACCCCTGTGTTCGTATTATGTTTTTCTTATCTTGATGGACTTGGATGACTGTATACTTTATTTTTGGATTACGCATCTTTTTATTATTTTGCATTTACACTGGTGATGTGCAATCTTGATACTATTATGATGTGGACATTATTATTACTATCAGCTTCACATTCATGAGGCAGACATCCATCGGACAACATTTCGTACACGCTATGGGCATTATGAGTTCACAGTTGTCCCTTTCGGGTTGACCAATCCTCCATCAGTTTTCATGAGTTTAATGAATGGGGTGTTTCACACCTATCTTGACCAATTTGTTCTCATGTTCCTTGATGATATTTTGATTTATTTGAGGACTATGAAGGAGCATGAAGGCCATTTGCAGAAAGTGTTGCAGTGCTTGTGAGATAATCAATTGTTTGGCAATTTGGCCAAGTGTGAGTTCTTCCAGACTGAGGTGAGATATTTGGGCCACATCATCTCAGGAGAGGGTATCTCAGTGGATCCTTCTAAGATTCAGGCTATTGTGGATTGGCCAGCACCAACGAATGTGGCTGAGGTTTGCAGTTTCATGGGATTGGTAGGTTACTATCGCTGATTTGTGAGAGATTTCTCTCAGGTTGCCCATCCCATCACTTCTCTTCAGCGGAAAGGGAAGAAGTTTGTGTGGTCAAATCAGTGTGCGTCAGCATTTCAGGCTCTTAAGGAGCGGCTGACTAGTGCACCTATCCTAGTAGTGCCAGATCCTACAGGTGATTTTATAGTGTGCACTGATGCTTCATTGGAGGGTGTGGGGGCAGTTCTCATGCAGGAGGGATGAGTGATTGCATATGAGTCCTGTAAGCTCAAGGATCATGAGATGAACTACCCCACCCATGATTTGGAGTTAGCGGCTGTTGTCCATGCGCTTGTGCGTTGGAGACATTTCCTTTTGGGACATCGGTTTGAGTTGCATAGCGATCATCGTAGTTTGTAGTATATCTTCACGCAACCGAATTTGAATGATCGGCAGCGCCATTGGATTGAGTTCCTCTGTGAGTATGACTTCAAGGTTCTCTACATTCAAGGTAAGGAGAATGTTGTTGTGGATGCCTTGAGTAGGAGGAGACATGAGATTTCACTTTTGTCTCTTGGAGTGGATTTGCGGAACCGTATTTTGGAGTCACTTCCTAGTGATAATTGGTATCAAGAGGTGAGGGCAGAGATTGAGTTTGGGAGAGTCCTTGAGGGTAGGTTTGTAGGTTTCTCACTCGAGCCTGATGGAATTTTATGACATCTTAGTTGTGTTTATGTTCCAGATTCTGGTGATCTTTGATCCTTGGTTTTATCAGAAGCCTATCGTGCACCCTATTCAACTCATCTGGGTGTCATGAAGATGCATGCCGATCTTCGACAGTTTTATCATTGGGCAGGTTTGCGGTGAGATACTGCCGATTTTGTGACTCGGTGTCTTGAGTGTTAGCAGGTGAAGGTAGAACATCAACACCCAGTCAGACTGTGGCAACCTCATTCCATCCCTAGATGGAATTAGGATATGATATCTCTAGATTTCATAGTGGGGCTACCTATGTCTTTGCATCGTCCTGATGCTATTATGGTTATAGTGGACAAGTTGTCCAAGGTGGCACACTTCTCACCCATGAGATCTTCCTACACTACATCGTCTGTAGCTTGAGTGTTTATGGAGGATAATGTGTGTCTGCATGATATTCCTCGTAGGATCATTTCTGATTGTGATCTAGTGTTCACTTCAACTTTGTGGACTTCTCTTCAGCATGCTTTAGGAGCCCAGCTTAATTTCAGCTTTGCATACCATCTCGAGACTGACGGACAGATTGAGCGGGTTAATCAAGTCTTAGATGATATGCTTTAGATGTATGTTATGGATCAATAGTCTCGTTGGGAGGACTATTTGTACCTAGTTGAGTTTTCTTATAACAATGGGTATCATAGTTCTCTCGGTATGTCTCCCTTCCAGGCCTTGTATGGTAGTCCATGTCGCACTCCATTGAGTTCGGATCGCCTAGAGGACCGAGTTGTTTTGGGTTCAGAGATGCTTCAGGATATGGAGCGGCAAGAAGTACAGATCAGAGAGCAGTTGGATACAACTCAGGATTGGCAGAGGAAGTATGTCGATGCCCGTAGGTTGGAATGCCATTTCTCGGTGGGTGACCGTGTGTTTCTGAGAGTTGATTCGAGGAAGAGCCCCATCCACTATGGGAAAGGCTCAATGCTAGAACCTCATTTTGTTGGACCTTTTGAGATCCTTGAGAGGATTGGTCCTATTGCTTATTGCCTTGCATTACCACCGAGTCTATCATGCATCCACGATGTGTTCCATGTTTCAGTTCTTAGATAGTATATTCCTGATGTGACCCATGTTCTTGATTGGACTACTTTGCAAGTCGAGGCGAACGGGCATCTTTCTTTGGATCCCGTACGCATCCTTCAGCATTGGAGGTTGACCCTCAGGGGTCGGGACACAGAGCAAGTAAGGGTCCAATGGGATCCTAATGGTGAGTCCTCAGCATCTTGGGAAGCTGCAGCGAGGATGAGAGACCTTTAACCATATCTTTTTGCAGACTTCTAGGGGATGTAATGACCCCTATGTTTGTATTATGTTTTTCTTATCTTGATGGACTTGGATGACTGTATACTTTATTTTTGGATTACGCATCTTGTTATTATTTTGTATTGGCACGGGTGATGTGCAATCTTGATACTATTATGATGTGGACATTATTATTACTTATGATGGATTTCATGCTTACATGATTGTTGTTGCTTCGACTATATGATGTATATATATGCATAGGTACCTTGACGTGTGCTTGGAGTGTTGTAGGTATTGAGTATCGACTCCGCCTAGATTCACAGGCCTGAGCGTACTCTTATTATCCCCGATGGTGGTTACTGGAGATAGTCACATGCCCTATTCCCTATACCCTAGCCCACTGTACCTTGTCATTGGTTTGTTTCTATGTTGTGGTCTTACCGTCCGGATTACCTTATGGTCATGTGTAGTTTGACAGTGTGATGGTTGAGACTTTTCTCCTTGGTTTCTGTGGATTATATTGACTTTCTTGGTCTAGTGTGTGTGCTTTGGATGCATTTTTGCATTTACAGGCTTCCAGGAGTAAGCCTAGTACTAGGGGGGTAGGATGTAATGACTGTGCATTGATCAAATTTTTGTTTTTGAGGGGGTCATAGCATGAGGTGGCAAGAAAATATCTTCTTTCTGGTGGATAATTGATGGCTTTGCAGGGAGCAACTGCAGAGGCAGTTAATACGAGAGAAGAAATATCTTTTGAGTTGGTGAGCGAAGAGAGAGGATAAGGTTAGAGAAAATATCTAATCGAGAGATAAGAGAGGATAGTGGCAGAAAAATGGGAAGGAAAAAAGAAAAGACAAAGAGAGGGAGACAGGAGAAAAAGATGGGAAGGACTTAATCAAGCATCGATCAGATTACAAGAGCTGAGGTGAGTGGAGGAGAAAGGCGAATAACCCAGGCAAGCATATCGATTTGTAAGAAGTGGGGTGCGACTGGTTGAGAGGTATTTACCTCAGATCCTTTGTTTTTTTAGCACAAAACTAAAAGAAAACTAGCTGCGATTGCCTTATACACAGAAAACTGAAACTCTATTACTGCCTTTCAAAATATAATAGGTTGGTTTCTATTTTCATTAAGCACAGGAAACTGAAAACCCATTTCTGCATTTATAAAACTTGAATATGTATGCTATTCATTAAACACAGAAGAATCGAAACCCATTACTGCCCGTTTAAACAAAACAAATATATGTTAGTTGTTGTATCATTTATGCACAAAAAAAACAAAATCTGGAAACCTCTTCAATACCTTTTTAAAATATTGCAGAAATCATTTCAATGCAAGATATTACATTGCCTCTTTTGGCTTTCTCCACATGGTTTTCAACTATCTTTTCCTTGGCCATTTCTCCCATTTGGAGGATAGGGTTTTGCTTTGTGGCTTGAGTCGATTCTTCCTTTCCTGAAGGAGGCATTTTCAACCCCAGACTTTTATCCGTTTGCTAATACCTTTCCCCTAGTTGTTCGTTCTTCCTTGAGATGGCAGTTACACTCTAGGCTAAGTGGTAGTTATTTATTTGGATTATTTCCTGAGAAGGAAGGTCCCTTGACTGATAGGAGACAATATCTAGTTTTAGACAGAGAGCAGAGGGGGTTTCAAAAGAGCAACCCTTGAGAGGAAAGAGGGAGAGTTAAAAGAGTATGAAGATCTTTGAACATGACTAATAGTTTCAAATGAAAGTAAGGCTATGAGAAGCCCCATTGTGATGGTAGAGATAGGCTACATGACTTGTAGATCCTTGTAGCTCAATGTTTTGTTGTAAGGTGTGTGCCACTACAGGGAGTTAATAAAATCACTGTAGCTTTTAATTATTGCTTTCATTGTTGCATATGTGGGTATAGGGATTACGTCAAGGATCTAAGGAACTACTGGAGAAGGGGAAAATTAAGATCTCCATTTTGTTATTTTATTATGATAAATATGGTAGACAATATGCCAAAATTCAGGCTGAGAGTAGACTTGCAATGCCATTTGCCATATTTTTATCTGTGCATACGTTTTGAATCATGACCAAATTGGGGTCACTGGAGTTATTATGAAACTGATCTTACTGGCAAAGGGCTATTTTCAATAAACTACACTGTTACCGCAAGCTTTTGTATTATAGATCATATTTTTCACCTTTACTATTTTAAATTTATAACTCGGTGATTTTAGTCTTTTTGGATGCCTCGTTTAGTCAAACAAGATGAACAAGGTCTAGGCATTAGAGTGGTTATTTATAGTGGCTCTCTACGGGCCTGAGGCCCATAAGTGGCTGCCAGGGGAACTAGTAGTAGAGTTACAGTAACAAGTGATAACTAAAACTAAAACATTGGGGTAAAAACACTAATAAGATAATTAGACCTCGTGTATGGCCTTGAGTGCTTGTAAAGGCTAAGGATGCAACGAGAAGGCCTATCTGTCTACGGGGTGTCGAGTCATCCGTCTGCAAGGCATGGATTCAGGCATGATTGAGTCTCCTCGTCTGTATGAGAGGTACTTGGTCTCATGTGTGCCATCCCTTCGAGCACACATGATGACACTCCATATGATTACACTCTAGTATCTAGCACCTTAGTGGTCGTGAGTAGTACCTAACTTATGACTTAGATGAGTACACCTATATTATGACTTTTACTGTAAGCACTATTCTCTGTGTCTGCTCTGTGTCTGATGTGAGTGCTAGCCATCTTGATCCCCTTCTTGTTGTTCATCCGTTTGGGCCTTGTGACTATCTCTGAGCACGGTGGGGTGGTCTCTTAGGAGTCCACATGGTTGGGAGGCATTGCCACCACCATTGGGGACCGGTGAACAAGGTTTGGAGCACCAGTTGGAGATGATCTCTCTTTCCATTACTTCATTCAACTATTGTAACCATTCAATACTTGTATTATATTCTGGAATATATCATTGTAATTGTATATGTAGTTATGTAATTGAACTCTCTTAGGAGAGAAGTTGTAATCATTGTATTTAATGAGAAGAAATGTGATGTTCCTTTATTACTTTACAGATTCCGGTGTGGGTATCGGATCCGCCTGTATTTTATGCTTATGGATTCATGTTTTTATTAGATGGGATTAGGAACATTTCCTTTGGTGTTTAAAATGAATTCTATCGATCTATCATATTGGCAACCGAATATGTGTGTTGTCTATTTATGTCAAAACAAAAATATCTTGTTCCCTTTTGGCTCTTACCCTTCGGGGTTACGTAGCGGGATGTTACAATGTTGTTGATTGGTAATAGTAAGGAAATGATAAGGGCTCTTAAATCTCATATTTCCTCATAATTTGATATGACGGATTTGTAGGCAATCAAGTTTATCTTAGGGATGGAGATCAAGAGGGATGGAGATAACAAAAGTCTTTGGATTAGTCAAAGGGAGTATGTTAACTATGTTTTATTGCAATCCAGGATGCAAGATTACAAACTAGTAGTGTTCCCATTCCTATGGGAATAAATATTTTAGTTGATAACTATCCTTAGACACTAGACGAGATAAAGGACATGAGTTGTGTCCCTATACAAGTGCAGTTGGTAGTCTCATGCATGAGATGGTCTACACCAAACCACACATTGCCTAAGCAATAGGAGTCCTAAGTAGGTATATATCTAATTTGGGAAAGGAACATTAGAATGTTGCAAAGAGGATATTTAGGTATCTTCAAGGAATGTCTAAGTGTTTGATTTTCTACCAAGGAGGACCAAATTTAAGTAGGACAATGGATATACAAGGATTCATGGATTTTTATTAGGTAAGAGATGTGGATAATAGGATGTCTACCTGTGGGTACTTCTTTACCTTATTTAATGGTGCAATTAGTTGGATGAGTAAAAGATAGGCTATGGTTCCTCTTTCAACTATAAAGGCATAGTACATGGCAACTACTCATGCCTATAAGAAATTAGTTTGGATCTAGATATTGTGTTCCAATATATCTTTGAGCTAGGAGATAGTATTGATTCAATGTGACATTCAAAATTTCATCAACTTAGCAAAGCGAACTACATTCTATGCACAAACTAAGCACGTTAATGTGCGTTACTATTTTGTTTGTGATATGATGGAGCATAAGAAGGTTATGAGCAAAGAGGTGGACACTTCGGTGAATGTTTAAGATACATTAATAAAGCTTATGAGCATAGATGATTTTAGATGGTGTAGGATGCTATGGGCACCAACCTCTGGCATTTATTTCACTATTTTGGAACCCATTATGATTATTGCAATATATACAAGTGAAATTGTTAGGAATGTGTGTTGTACACATTGCAAGTCCTAGTACTAGTTGCAAACATTTAATATTTATAAAATATTTTAAATAATGTGCCCACAAGAAAAAGAGTGCCCCACCTAGAAATAACCTTGAGATTCCTCGTGTTATTGGTCTTATGACGATTATAAGAAGTCATTGAAGAGGGGGTTACAAGTTGGGTGATAAGCATCTTTGATTGGCTAATAATAGTCACATATAAGAGGTGTATAAGAGACACTATTACATCTCCATGGAGTGCTTGGGAATTTTTTTATATTGAAAAAGTGCTTGGGAGTTATGCTTGACTCCCTTGGTTATAGGGGTCAAACAATCAAATTAAAAGTTACATTCTATATTAGAAGGAGCTTCTCTTGGAGAGGGATGCATTGATCCATGTTGGACCACTTTGACCATGACTTAGCTCATGGTTTTGAGCCCATGGTTTTGGGAATCTATTGGTGGTTTGTTGAGTCTCATTTGCCTATAAATTGAGGGCTTGAGATGAAGATTGTATGGTTATAGATCTACAAAGAAGGACTAATACTCTACAAATGTACTATAACTACTCTATTTAATTAATACATCAAGTGTCCTTTATTGCTAAGTTTTTCCCCTTCCAAGGTTTTTCCTATTTGTGTTCATAACCAAAACTATGTTAAAATTGTTATAGATCTAATTTACTCAAGCATTGTTTATCTATTTGAATTAAGTAGGAATTAGTCATATTTCCTTTCACTCTGTCAATGAGATGATGTGTTGGTGAGCATGAAGTTTCATTTTATTTTAAAATTTGTTGGGGTTTGTCAAACCTAGATTTCTAGTGGCTTCACACATTAGATCCTTAGTTTATGTTATCTAACTTATGCATTGGTGCTAACTAGTTCCTCAAGTGGCTTGATCACATCATGATATTGGAAGCCACATGTTTTACCTTCTCCCTTATGGTGGGTGGTCATGTTGAAATAGTGAACAAATTAAATGTACAAATCACACTTCGTTAGTGGACACAAATATGACACTGAATATATGATGCTATATTAGAATTCATCAAGATAGGTTTTACATTGATATGTATTTTCTTATAAATCAATTCATTTCTTTTACCAAACTACCCAACTTGTCTATCAAATACTTACGAAAAAGTAAGTCTCAACAACTAACCTACAAACTAATCACTAATACAAAACATTTATTAACACTACTAACATTTGTAAAGTTTATTTATTCAATACTATACTATACTAACCTATAGACATAATATAACTCCAACATCCCCCTTATAACATCAATCTAGATAAAGGAAGGAACAATGCACTGTGTATGAACACAACAACCCCAAATAGAATACGATGAACTAGAACATACACCCAACTCACCAAATCTCCCAACTCACTAAGAACACACCAAACTAATCACATCAATGGATGTACTACCTATTGCAAATACTTGTGAATCAAGATGGCTCTTATCCACAAGTACACCTATACAAATCTCATGTACAACATATGAACAAATCTCAATCTCCATGCACAATGATAGAAAAAGTCTCCTCTAAGACTCCATCCTCCTGTGAGAGTGTCCTAAATCAATCCTCCAATGCCCACACAATGAGAGAACAACTCTCCTCTAAGAGTGTCAAACTCCCTACTCTAGTGTCAAAAGGGAACAAATCTCTCCTCTAGTGCACAACAAGAGCAAAACCAATAAACATAGATAGGGACCAGGGCTTGAATTTGACAGTTGTATAGTTGTATTTAAAGATTTTAATTGTAAAATACAATAAAAATAAATATTTGACTGTATTAACATACATGTAAGTTATTTTAGAAACTGTAGAAAAAACAATTAATATGAAAATATGACTATGTATATACGTATGTATATATATGTGTATATTATTTTTAAATTCTTTAATAGAAACTTCTTTTTATTTTTTAATAGAAATTTCTAGTATATTTTTAAAAAATCCCAAATTTTTAGATTTTTTGAAGAAGTTCTCTATACTATTAAGTTTTTTATAGAATGTTTAATATTCATTGCAATCTCAAGTACATCAAACAATTAAATTTTGTATAATTTTTCAATACTCTAAGTTTTTTTATAGAATATTTTATATTCATTCCAACCTCCAGTACATCAAACAATTAAATTTTGTATTGAAGGATAAGGGCCCACAGTTATAAAAAAATAGAAAGAACTAGAATAAATACATTATTTTGAATACATTAAAACCATTTGTAACTTTTTTTTATATTTCTTATATAAAATTTGACTTGCATTAAAAAAATTAATTATCATGTGAAAGGCAATAATGAAGGTTAAACTGTAGGAAAAAAAATTCTTGATAGGCAAGGTGGACTATCAAATTTAAGCCCTGATAGGGACCACACACTAACCACACATCTTTTATTGATGAGGAATAAAGACACTATTCAGAAGTACTAACAAGAACTGCCAAGTCCCCTTTGCTCCAAGAAGGGACACAAATGAGAATTTGGTGCCTCTCATGCAGTTGACAATATCTAAGTGAGAATCTACCTTGAGATGGAAAAAATCCTCCAACCTCCTTTCATTAGCCACTAAAACTACCTATGAAAGATTCCAAACATTTCCTCCATTAGTGAACATGACTCCTCGACTATTTCCACACCTTCTTCTCTTAGACTACATCGTAGCCTTCTCTAGTACCATGTTGAAACTGATGAGTGCCAAGTTGCACCCATGAAATACATCTTTTTACCTCTCTTTTTCTCCTTCCTGATCCCATCTTTCTTAATGTCTGCACCCAAATAAGCTAGCAAGATAGTTCTAGTTAATGATTAATTGCGATAGATTACTTAAGATCATAATTTCTGATTGAGTGACTAATGTGCATGGAATTGATGGAAAAAATGTAGAAACTTCTCTCTTTTTGAATCAACAGGTGTAGATGCTAGGAACAACAATTTTGTGCATCTCCAAAGATAGTCTTCAATGATCTTTGGAGACAATACCAGAAGTTTTGAAGGAAAAAGAAAGCCTCTCCGGAGCTGAACAAGGAAAGCTACAGATATCTCCAGAGCTACAGACATATCTCCGAAGCTGCAGACAGGGACATATATCTCTGGCGCCTCCTGAGAGCAGGGCATATTTCCAGCATAAGCTGCCGATCAGGCACTCTCAGCAGTGATCATAATACCCCTCATTTTACTCAAATCATCACCTAAGTGATGAAGGGTCATCTTTAGTTAAACTGTTGGAGTTTTTATCTTTATAAAGTTTTGCATGAGTTACGGATGGAACTGATTCAATATCAATATTTTCAGGGCCTCGCTACCCAAATGTATTAAGACTCAAACTTAGAATTCTGAGTGGACTTCTGTTCCACTCAGTCTACTTTTATTGCATGATTATTTTCCATAGTTAGACAGTTAGTACAATAAAGAGATGGATGTCATCTCATAGAAGAACTGGTAGATAAGATCAGTGATATGTCATCACTCATTTTCATATATACTTACAGAAACAGTAGAAGAAATATACGATGATTGATTTATTCTAATTCTCAATAATCTCAGTTCGGTGATATCAATATCTTTCATGAATGCAAAATGAATAGAATTGGTTTGAATTTAGTTGTGATATTCTTTTGTGCTGATTCTCTACTGTAGCCTTCAGCCCCAAGGGTGTGGAGTAAGGGCCCACTCTCACCACCAAGGCAGGAGGTTAGTACCACTTTTTTATTACATTAGATTTTGTTGTGAAAAATATTTACTAATTTTGATAGATAGATGCATGTTACTATTTTTAAGATTGCTTTGAGTAAATTTCCTATTTAATTCTATTTTCAGCATTCATTAAGTTCATTTGGTAAGTAGATAGATTAATCTCTTCAAATTAGTAGAAGTTGTTAGGATTAGCTAGGGAAACTAGTAACTGTAGAATCCCTAATTGCAGACAGTCGAGGACATAGCCCCTGGATTTTGACATCTGAAAATAGATTAAATGATGAGGTACAACAACACCTTGTCATTTTTGGCATCATTGCTGGGGATGTATTGTGTTAATTAGGGAAACTTAGTTAAAACAGTTCTTAGGATAGATCTATATGGTTAGAGATAGAGATTTACAAGGAAGATATATAAAGCAGACACCCCAACAACAAGCCATAAGGGAAAGCAGTGGGGTGGCACAAGATCTTGTTGAAGAGAGGAACCTAGAACCTACTTTGGAAGCTGCACCTCAAAATAATAATCCCTTAGATCCTCCAAATCTTCCACTTGCTAATTATATCCAGGAATTACAATAAAAGTTTCAGGTAGATCCTTTGATAGAACCTAATTTCCTAGAACCTCAAGGAGAAGAACCAGTACTAAACATGGATAATGAAAATCATGAAGAAGAGGAAAATCAAGCTCAAGAACCTTCTCATATCCTATTGTTTTGGCTACTGGAGACAATGCTCCTATGAAGAATATCTCACCAGCACACTTGCCAAATTTTAGAGGACTTTCTTCTGAGGATCCAGATCAGTTTTTGTTTGAATTCAAAGTAGTCTGCCAAACCTATGATTATGGATCAGATAACCAAAAACTCAAACTATTCCCTTCAACCCTGAAAGATTTTGCGATGAGATGGTTTATGGGTTTACCCTAGAATTCTATCCATTCTTGGGATCAGATGGAAACATAATTTTTGGGAAAGTATCAAGATTACTGTAAATCCAGTAATAAAAATGAAGAATTATTCAAAATTAGGCAAGGGGAGGAAGAGACCTTAGAGGACTATGTGGATAGATTTAATTTTGCCTTGAGAAGGTATGGTAATCCAGTAGATCACTCCTTGGCCAGAACCCTGTTTGTAAAAGGATTGGATAAAGAATCAAAATAGGCACCTGATCTAATGGGAAAAGGGAATATCAACAAAATGGAAATACCTGCTATAGAAGAACTCTGCAGGAACTATTCTAGAACCCAAGATGGAGTGAGGTCGTCCAAAACTTTTAAAGGGAAGAATGAAATAGGACAGTTAATGGAAGAGATTGCAAATCTAAAAATAGATATTCTAGTCCAATTGAATACCACATTGGATGGAATTCAAGCAAAAACTAGAACAACTGATCAAAACAGAGCAACTAAACCACTCTCCATCTATTGTCCTAGGTGTAGAAACAAACATCTATTGAGAGAATGCCCTTTGAACAAATCAGAGATTTGTCAGATCTATGATAGGGAACATCCTACCAGTCAATGTAGTCAACTTCCTGCCTTGAAAAGATTGAGTAAGAAGAATGCTGTAATAGAAGAGGAATTGAACTATGTGGGACAAAAACAAACTGGGAATTTCCCTTATAATCAGTATCCAAACCAGCCTTCTTACAGCGGTCCTTCTAATTGGGGAAATAATCAGTGGAATCCAACTTGGCATGGGCCTCAAAATAATCCTCCTTGGGGACAATAGGATTGGCCAAGTCAACATTGGCAAAACCAAAATTGGCAAAATCAGCCTTAGGGAAATTAATAGTGGCCACCACAGTTTGGATCACAAAACATGCAACCTCAATGGGGTTCTCAACAGGGATATAATCAACAATACCAGGAACAACCTAGATGTTTCCAACCTCAACAACAAGCTTTACTAACTGGACCCTCCAACACACAAGGTCAAGCACAAAATGAACCAGTTAGCCAACCACATTTACCAGCTCAGCCTATACCAAACCCACAGAATAAATAGGGAGTAGCTGTTTACATGACAGAGCAAGAAAATCTGGCTAGAATTAATGCTATATATTCAAATAATCTCCAGCTGCGTTCTGGGAAAGCATTCCCAAGACCATCTCCTCCAACTATAGTTGAAGTAACCAATGATGAGGAACCTAAAAACCCGTCCACTCAACCCTTGGAGGAGATTACTAATGAAAAAGTGCTAGAAGAATCATCCTTGGACAACTCTGAAGTTGCTCCTCAAAGATCGACTCCGGAGAACTTTCCTAAACACAATTCTGACAAGAGCTCCGGAGATGCTCCAGAGATGGAAAAACTAGCACCATATCCAGAATGGCTTAAACAGTATGTTCCCCAGAAAAAGATCTTACAAAAACAAGTCCAAACCAACCTGGAATTAGAACTTTTACAAGAAATCAAGCAACTAAACATTGAAATTCCTCTTCTCCAGGCAATCAGAGATGTACCAGAACTAAATCAGTTCATTAAACAATATTGTATCAAAACACAGGGCAAGAAGAAAAAATTTCCCTCCACAATACAGGTGGAAGGAAAAGTAGTAGATCTATTGATGGGAGAAATTCTCCTCCCAAAATATGGAGACCCTGGAAATCCTGTCATAACTATTTTCATCTCAGGGGTAGAAATTTCAAATGTTCTGGTTGATCTGGGAGTAGCAATTAATGTGATGATAGTTCACACAATAAACAAATTAGCTCTATCAGGTATCCAATCCACAACTACAATTCTTCAACTTGCTGACCAGTCAGTAGCTGTTCCAAAATGAGTAATCACTGATTTACCAATTGTGATAGATTCATGGGAATTTCTGGTGGACTTCCTGATATTAGAACCTAGAAACCAGAGAAATGCTTATCCACTGATTCTAGGAAGACCATGGCTGGCTACAGCAACAGCATCTATTGATTGTCAAACTGGAGATATGGTCATTTTTAATGGGATAGATTTGAAGAAAATATCTTTGTATCCTCTAGCTAAACCATCAATACATTATACAGGAAGAGTATGGGTGGATGAACCAGAGAACAATGACAACAGTGCCTCAGTAGCTATGGTAACCATCAAGGAACATCTGGGAGAATTAGAAGAAAAAATATACTATGATACAACAGAAGACATCACTCACATCCTAATCAATAAGGATGTGATGGAACTCACCCAAGATTCTAAGAGAGAACTTCTTACTTCTTCTCATTGTACCCTCGCCAACATCATTCCTTGTGGGGAAACCTTTTACAGAGACTTAGCCACTTTCCACATGTTGCTTCCACATTCTTGTCCTCTCAATACATGACTCCAATGTACGGATTAACTACATCTATGTATCAAATCACAAAATAGGTTATGATTTTACCAGGGAAAATACTTAATATCAATACTCAGTTAACAACAAATCAGGAAGAAAAACTTATCCAACTTCTGATTTCCTATTCAGCATCTTTTGCTTGGGAATACCAAGATATGAAAGGCATACCTCCTGAGATCTGTACCCATCATATATACTGAGGATATTAAACCTATCAGACAACCCCAGAGAAGATTGTGTTAGTTTTTTCCCAGACTGGATGCTTAGTCCCAGATTTCCCTACGAGGTAGCCATCTATGATCAACAGGATCTCTAGGCCAGGGGCCAACAGTATAGGAGATAGACTCTATTTTTATCTCCTCTTCTTCTTCAGACTCTACAAAACCTAGGGGGTATTCCCTACTCAACATCTATGAGAATATGCATACAAAGGCTGGGATGCTGACATGAAGCAGATAAGTCCTCCTGTAAGTAGACCAAAACTGCAAGATAAGAGCAAAGGGGCTAGCTTTGGGCCTATTTTCAGTTGTAGACAGAGGACTTGGGATCCTAAAACTAATTCTACTATCCTAATGGTTGTTTTGGAGTTTGATTTTGATTTTATGTTTGGATGCAGAGCTGGACCTGGTGTATAACCTCAACACAGAACTAGATTGGTGCCTATCCAAGGCTTGGAGTCAGTAGCCATACACCTGTGAATGGTTAGCATGAACAACTAAAACTAGATTTCAAGGGGATACATGTGATATCTATCTTACAGATATCTCCCAATATAGGGTGTTAAGCTATCTATACTTATGGCATCCCTATTGCAGTATACCCTTCCCAATATTCAATCTGAAAACAGTTTAATCTACCCCTTGAGTAGAAGTTAAGAGATCAAACATTCAATACATGAATTCTGTGTTCTAGAGTCTCAGACATTCCTTAAATATCTAGACTCAGAAGAAAGATACATGCAATACTGGAGACAGAGTTAACAAAACACATGCAAACATGGCATTTCTCATATAAGTTCAATCATGAAATCAGTGGATTCATGCAAGTAACATACAACAAGAGATACATAAACTCACAAGTTTTATTGCACAGAGCAACCGAATCAGTTGTATTGTATTACAGAGCCAAAAATGTCCAACTTTCAACAACAACCAAAAATGAGTCACATAGTCCCCTAAATATAGCGAGGAAGGTACACTCAGCATTAATTACATGGTTGACCAAAAATCTCGCCAGATACATAGTATCAGAAAAATGGCACTCAACGCATTAAATGCAACAGGTGGAAGAGGGGACAGAAGAGGTTCTCGAGCCATGAGCCGCCAATCGTGGATGTACAATTTCAGTCGGGTACTGGATCCGTCCACGCCATCGCCCATACCTCTGCAACAACCACCATTAATGTCCATCTACCTCGCAGCCATCGGGAAAACATCAAATAGTGCATCGCAACCGTTTCCCACCAAAATACCTCTTCATGATATTTAAAAATATGCAGGATAACAATTATCCCACATGCACCGTGCAGTAACCTTTTCAACACTTTATATACTAGGTCACGAGCATATATGATGTCAGCGTTTTTGCTCCCGACGACACTAGTATAAACCTTCATCATCCTCATCCTCTAGTAGCATGATATCCAAACGCATAAAATATCACCCTAACGTCAGCATCACATCGCAATATCACCTGCATGATAATCGCCTTCATCGGCACAACCTAATGCATCGGAGGAAAATCCTCCTGCTTGGCCGATATCAAATGTCTGGCCGATGAAAATCTTGCATGTCCTCAAAAATTCTGATGATGTCACCATCATGTCCTGATGATGTCACCATCACCCATCTGCATACCGCGCCCTTCTTATATCCAGATGACGTCATTGCCATATTGGCACCGGGGTGATATTAGTAAGATAACCCGATATTTCAGAATATCACCCCCCACACAAAATATCATGATGCACTGTAGACCGGATGAAGATGATGACCTCTTTAACTCAAAGAACATCAGGTCGGATTAAACAACTTAGTAAATGACCCCTTTGAAAGATCGGGGTGACATCATCATCATATCAGGGCAGGGTGATATTTGGAAGATCACCAGATGTTTGAAATATCACCCCCTGCAAGAATATCGGGCAGCACTGTAACTCCATGAAACATCAGGGTGATGTTAGATCATACCTGATATTTAGAAATATCACCCCATCCTTAGAAAATGATGAAGCTGAAAGACATATCGCCCCGACAATTGAAAATCATGCAGCTGATAAGAAAAAACATAAGGTGATAAACCAACATCGGGGTGATCTTAACAAAGATCACCCGATGTTTAAATATGATGACCTCCAGGCAAGATGTCGGGTTGGCAAAAACATGAAGCCCCCACAGGATATCCGGTCATGACAAGAAATGACCCATGCAAGGAACATCAGGGGGATACTCCTAAAAACACGATGATGAAGACAACCCTCCTCTAGAATATCATGATGATGCTGAAAAACACTGAGAAGGTCCAACACTTAGGAAATTTTGGATTTTAGGGAGGAGACCAGGCCAAAAACCTTGAACATAAATTATTACCAACATAGGCTCCGATTGGGGACGTGCAGGTGCAAGACTGTAGCGAGAACCAAACCTCTCCGGGGCAGACCAGACAAAACCCAAAACACAAAAAAAAAAAAACCGACCACACAGGGTATGTACAAAATATTTACAACTATCTTACATTGTGCACACAAGTTACTAATTTATGTGAAAAAGGTTTTAAGGAATTTGTTGTGCACCAGCAATTCCATTAGTTCACCATTTAGGGCCTGAAAAAAGTAGGAATCTCCTCCATAGATATTGCTAATTTGATATGGGCCTGTCCACAAGGGTTCAAATTTGCCATGTTTACCCTTATCCTGGTTCCTTGCATTCCACATAAGGACCATATCACCTATTTGAAAGCTTCTCTCTGTAACCCTTCTATCAAATAGATACTTCATCTTTTGTTGTTTCTTGATGTTTACCTTTTGTGCCTCTGCCCTGATTTCATCTAGCTCAACCAGCTGATTGATCCTTTCAGTCATTGAATCATTAACCTCCCCATCATTCTCTTGTATGAACTTGTAAACTGGCAAGAGGTTATTCACAGGCAATCTAGCTGCTGTACCATACACTAATTCATAAGGTGACCTTCCAGTGGCTCTTTTCACTGTTATCCTATCAGCCCATAATGCCAACTTCAGTTTTGAATCCCAGGATTTCTTATTTTTATCCATTATCCTCTTGATGATTTTCATTAAGCTTTTGTTGCTTGACTCTGCTTGATCATTTCCTTGTGGATGGTATGGTGATATATAAGACAAGTCAATTCCATATTTACTACAAAAATCAACAAATTCACCTGATCTAAAGCACATTGCATTATCTGCGATTAACTTGACTGGTACCCCAAACCTGATAATAATATTCTCCAAGATAAAATCCATCACCACCTTACTTGTAGTCTTTTTAGTAGGGATAGCCTCAATCCATTTACTGAAGTAATCAGTGGCAACCAGAATCCAATTATGTCCACTAGATTTCTCTGAAATTTCTCCTATGAAGTCAATTCCCCATTGCTGAAATGGAGCTTCCACAGTTATAGTCCTGAGGGGCAATGCACCGCCCTACCTTAGCTTTCCTGAGAACCTTTGGCAAGGGTCACACTTTCTTATCAATCTGTGTGCATCTGAGAAAAGAGTTGGCCACCAGTAACTAGCTCTAAGGACTTGGTGGGATGTTGTTTGGGCAGTATAATGTCCACCACACATTCCATGGTGCATGTCATTGAGAATGTCCTTAGCCTGTTTTTCATCCACACATTTGAGTAATACACCATCATGATTTCTCCAATACAATTCTTCTTGGATAATGATGTATTTAATAGTTTGCAGCTTCAGAGTTCTCTTCTGAATATCACTGAGATGGGAAGGACATTTCAAATTTTGCAAATAATATATTATATCCTTGTACCATTTAGATTCTGACATGTTTACAACTCTATTCTGAACTTCATTCACTTGGCATGCCTCTAAATTTGATTGTGTCATTAGTTTTGCCAAACCTTGTCCCCTTACCAGCTTAGTGATCTGTATTTCAATGCTGAACTCCTGCAATTTATTTATCCATCTGCATCTTCTTCTAGTCACCTCTTGCTAGTTAAATATGTCTTTAACTGCTGCATGAGGTACATATGCAACTATTTGTGAGCTTACCAAATATGGCCTGAAACTCTTGATTGCTCCGACTAGTGCATAAGCCTATTTTTCCATTATGTCATATCTCAATTCAGCAACCTGCAATGACCTACTAAAGAAAGTAATAGGCTGTTCAAATCCTTCTTCATTCTTCTGTAATAAACATGTAGCAAGAGTATGGAAAGAAGCAAATGAAAATAGTTGAAATGGCTTAGAAAAATCTGGAGATTTTAATACAGGAGCCATTTTTATTGCCTCTTTAATATTTTGAAATGATTTGATTGCTTCATCTTCCCACCTAATGGTTGCACCTTTCTTCAACATCTTAGATATTTCTTTTGTTGTTTCTGCAAAGTTAGGAATGAATCTCCTAACAAAATTTATTTGTCCAAAGAAAGACTGAACACCCTTCATAGTTTTTGGGATCTGAATTCTATCAATTGCAGCCACTCTTTCAGGATCAATCCTGACTCCATCCTTGGAAACAATGTGTCCAAGCAACTTTCCTTCCACAACCCCAAAAGCACATTTCTTTGGGTTGAGAGAAATGCCATACTCTAGTGCTCTAATGAAAATCTACTCCAAGTGCATACAATGCTGCTCTTCCTTCTTTGAATATGTAGTCAAATCATCCTGATAAACAACCAAGATTGAGTCAATCAACCCTGCAAAAGCAACATCCATTGCTCTCTGAAATGTAGCACCTGCATTTGTCAATCCAAATGGCATCCTTACATATACATAGGTTCCCCATGGAGTAGTGAAAGTAGTCTTGAACTGTTCTGATTCTTTCACTTTCACCTGATTGTATCCTGAAAAACCATCCATCATAGATAAAAGTTCACAGCTAGTCACCCTCTGCAACATGGCTTCCATATTTGGCAATGGATAGTTGTCCTTCAAAGAAGATACATTTAAGTTTCTAAAGTCTACACAAAGCCTTATGTCTCCATTCTTTTTTCTGACCGGGACAAGATTGGACATCCAAGTTGAGTGTCTGATGGGCATGATTATTCCAGCTTCCCTGAGCTTCATAAGTTCTTCTTGCATCTTAGGAGCTAAGGTTGGGTTAATAGGCCTCTGTTTTTGTCTAAATGGTTTAGCTCCAGGCTTCAAAGGGATTTCATGTTGAAATAAGTCTTCTCTATAGGCTTTTAGGTCCTCATATGACCAAGCAAAAACATGCTTATACCTTTTGAGCAATGTAATTAGCATGCTTCTAATATGTGGTTTGAGCCATTTGCCAATATATACCTTCTTGGGAGCATGAGGTGTCCCCAAGTTTATCTCCTCTAAATCATTCTTGTTTGTTGGTGATGCTTTTGTAACAAATTGGTCCCTATTGTCAAAAGCTCTCTCTAAGGCTACGAACCCTCTAGGGATTTTGTTAGTCTTTAGCTGAATTACTTCTTTCCCTAAAAGGGTTTCTTTTCCATCTACAACTTCCACAAAGTTCTGAAAATCAATTTCTTGGTTCTCATATTCATCAATACAATGCAGAAATCTCAGTAAATCCTTATCATTATTAAATACTTGCCAGCTGCAAACATTATCTGGCACTGTAGGCCTAAGCTTGACTTCCACATTTGTAACATCTAACAAAGTTATGTCATCTGGCCTTATGGCTACATTGGCTAGAAAATCTGCTCTAACATTTTTTGTCTTTCTATCCAATTTATTGAAAAAGCATCAAACAATTCAATTGTATCCCAAACAACATGTTTATATTGCTTCAATCTCTTATTCTTTAATGCATACTTATCTCTAATTTGGGACACAATAAGCTCTAAATCACCAAACACTTTGAGCATCTTAATTCCATGCTTCAAAGCAACATTTAACCCCAATAACAGAGCCTCATACTCTGCAATATTATTTGTGCAGGCAAACTTCAACAAGAAAGAGAATTGGAGAAGCTTACCAGTTGGAGACAGAAAAACAATTCCAGCACCAGAGCCTTCTTTTGAACAAGCTCCATCAAAATACATGGTCTAAAGACCTTGCTGGTCCAACTCTTGAATGCAAATTTTTTCTCTTTTATCTTCCTTATCATCTGAGACAACTCTGAAATTTTCACAGTCAGTGTCCACAAAACATATATGCTCCTCTGATTCTTGATCCTCCACTGTCTCTGATGATCTTTCTTCTCTAATCAGCTTGACATCCTTTCCATTCATTGGGATCATGGCATATGACAGATCCAGTTGCATACTTCCACCAATGAGTGCTGCCCATCTTCTTGACAGCAACATGCCATATTGTGGCTTGATATCAACAACTATTATGTTCATTTTATAGGTCTTTTCAAGATATGCTGCCAATCTAAAATCAACATCCTTCATGATTCCAATGACAGGTACCTCCCTAGCATCCATTGCATAGCATTTCCCACATGCCTTGTCTATTTTTAATCTTGCTTGCTGCATAATGGCCAAAGACATGATATTCATTGATGCTCTCGAGTCAAGCATACAATTTCTAATTAGTTTTCCATTTATAATCAAGGAGATATAGAATGGTTCAACCTGTGAAGGGCATTTTGTCATGGTCATCCCTAGATATACCTCAGGAATTTCATCCTCTTCAATACACATAGCTTGTTTCTTATTCTGAGTCTCAACATTTTGCTTAGCTTGACATGGTACTCCTGAAATCAAGGATACAACCTTATTTCCTAATTCTTCAACTTTCATCAGCTCCATTAGTGGAACAGAGACTTTTATTTGAGACAAGACCTGAGTGATGTCAAATGGAGCATAATTTTGAATAACAGTTGGAGCCCGATCTACAGTTTTACCTCTATCTTGAGATGATCTAGCTTTAGTTTTTATGGCTCTCTGACTGTCATCCTTGTTCTGAAAATTCTTGTTTTGATCCTCAACCTAGGGAACTCTATTTTCTGGTCCTTGAGGATCATAACTTGTTTTTTGCTTAAAATTTTGCCTATTATTGTTCCATTGCTTCTTTTGTGTCTCAGTTCCTTTGTGACTGTGTACTGGCTGATTTGTAAAATTATCCTCTGGTTAGTGTGAGTTACTTGCCTGGGCTTTACCTATCAGGTTGGAGTTGCTTTTGACTTGAGCAACTGCTGCAGCTGTGAAGGCCCTAATTTCTTCATCAGAAGGCCTCCTCAAGTTATTCAAAAAATTGTGTAAATCTTGAGCATAGGCACAATTGTCTTCATCATCTTCATCATATGGGAACTATTGGCAGCCTTGAGTTTCATCATCTGCATTTGCACCAGCATCATGAAAAGAGTATTCTCTATTTGTAGACAACATGTTGACATTATCATCTTCCATGCAATGAGACTCATTGCACTCATCACAGGCCATGGCACTGTTATATAGAGACTGAGCAATCATACATTGTGACTGTGAATGAGGCATCTGACAGATTATGCACCATGGAGTATTATTAACAATATTAACAGCCTTCTTCAAAGGATCAAGAATTTCCTTTGGATGTTGAGCTCTCTGATTTGTGTTGTTATGTGGCAATACAGGTCTACCATTATGCCAATTGGTATTATATGGCATATCATGCAATGATGGTCTCTTTTCCTGTCTTTGGTAAGCTTGCCTATCAGGACCTATCCCTTTTTCACTTCTAGCCAATCTATAGCTCAGGTCCTTAACAACATTTGCCAATTTGTCTATTTTATCTTCAGGGGCAGATGCATTGCCTTGAACAGTTTGAGACTTAATATTTGGATTTTGTAGGATTTTCACATCATCCCTTCTGTTTGTTTTACCAGATGCCTTTCTGTTATTTTCAATATTTGTTGCAACTTTGAAGGCATCTCTGAGGCTATGAGGACCCTTGTCTCTTAATCCATAAGCTGTCTTGGCATCAAAAGCATTTATGTACAACACTATGCACATAGGTTCATTTGGCCTCATGTGATGTGGCAATTTGTTGAACACTTTAGTAAATCTTGCATTAAAATATGCAACCTGCTCATTTGACCCTTTAGTGATACAAGTGAACTCATTTACAAAAAAGCTAGGGTCAGTTTTGTCGCCATATTGCTCCTTAAACATCCTTTTGAAATCATCCCATGATGAAATGCTTCTGTCAGGTAGACCTTTATACCATTCCTTGGCTTCATCAACTAAGGATTACATAAATGATTTCATGAAAATATCCTCATACTCAACCTCAAAGTTGTCCATGGTACTCTGAAAAGATTTTAAATGGTCTTCTCCTAAGAGAGTATTGTTTCCTGAAAATTTAAGCACTTGCAGCCTCACATGTTTGTCAACAGGGTTTGGATAACCAGGAATGCCATCAAAGACAAGCTGTCTGAACCTATCCAATTGCATTGGGTGCCTTTCAAACTGATTAGCATTTGCAGTTCTATCAGCATTATGCTGTCTCACATTATTTAATGGTACTCTGGCATTGTCTACATTTTGTCTTTGATCATTATTCTGATGATATTGTACCTCATTTCTTTGTTGATTTCTCTGCATATTTGCATTTTGGAGGGTAGGAATTGAATCATTTTGAGCAACTCTCAAAGCCTGCACTTTCTGTCTCATATCATCTCTAATTTTTACTGCTTGCAGATATTCTAACTCAGCCCTTAAGCTCTTAATTTCATCAACTAGTTCTTCCTCTCTAGGCATAGAAGAAGATGGTTTTATCATGTTTTGATCATCATTATCATCATCCCTTAGGGATTCAGCCTCTTCAAATCTATCAGGAGAATCATGAAAAGGACGTTCTTGAAACACCTCTGACCTTATTCTCAAACCATTACCTTGCTGCCTTTCATACACACTCTGGATTTCAGCCTCAGTGTTTGAAAAATAAGGTACTGTCTTCTCTGAGGATCCTGGATTATCCTGAATAAAATCATTTTTCTTGGGGCTAGGAGAACCATCTTGACTAGTTCGAACAGTCCCCTTTTTTCTATACATCATTTTTATGGGTAACTCTTTAAATAGAGTATTACGCTGGGATCTTCTCCCTTGCATACAAATTTTCACTTTACCGGTTGGGAGATTGGTTCGGAGTTGCCACCTATTACTAGGAACTGTTTTCTTTTAAAACATCAGGGTTCTTTCACAATGTCCCCAGCGGAGTCACCAATTTCTGTTGGTGACTCGGATGGGCCACAAATATATCACCAAGGATGACTAGATATTACTTTTGATCAATCACATCCCCAGCAGAGTCACCAATTTCTATTGGTTTTTTCCCAGACTGGATGCTTAGTCCCAGATTTCCCTACAAGGTAGCCATCTATGATCAACAGGATCTCTGGGCCAGGGGCCAACAGTATAGGAGATAGACTCTATTTTTATCTCCTCTTCTTCTTTAGGCTCTGCCAAACCTAGGGGGGTATTCCCTACTCAACATCCATGAGAATATGCATACAAAGGCTAGGATGCTGACATGAAGCAGATAGGTCCTCCTGTAAGTAGACCAAAACTACAAGATAAGAGCAAAGGGGCTAGCTTTGGGCCTATTTTCAGTTGTAGACAGAGGACTTGGGATCCTAAAACTAATTCTACTATCCTAATGGTTGTTTTGGAGTTTGATTTTGATTTTATGTTTGGATGCAGAGCTGGACCTGGTGTATAACCTCAACACAGAACTAGATTGGTGCCTATCTAGGGCTTGGAGTCAGTAGCCATACACTTGTGAATGGTTAGCATGAACAACTAAAACTGGATTTCAAGGGGATACATGTGATATTTGCCTTACAGATATCTCCCAATATAGGGTGTTAAGCTATCTATACTTATGGCATCCCTATTGCAGTATACCCTTCCCAATATTTAATCTGAAAATACTTTAATCTACCCCTTGAGTAGAAGTTAAGAGATCAAACATTCAATACAGGAATTCTGTGTTCTAGAGTCTCAGACATTCCTTAAATATCTAGATTCAGAAGAAAGATACATGCAATACTGGAGACAGAATTAACAAAACACATGCAAACATGGCATTTCTCATATAAGTTCAATCATGAAATCAGTGGATTCATGCAAACAACAGGAGATACATAAACTCACAAGTTTTATTGCACAAAGCAACCGAATCAGTTGTATTGTATTATAGAGCCAAAAATGTCCAACTTTCAACAACAACCAAAAATGATCACACAGTCCCCTAAATACAGCGAGGAAGGTACACTCAGCATTAATTACATGGTTGATCAAAAATCCCGCCAGATACATAGTATCAGAAAAATGGCACTCAACGCATTGAATGCAGCAGGTGGAAGAGGGGACAGAAGAGGTTCTCGAGCCATGAGCCGCCAGTCGTGGATGTACAATTTCAGTTGGGTACTAGATCCGTCCACGCCATTGCCCATACCTCTGCAACAACCGCCATTAATGTCCATCTACCTCGCAGCCATCAGGAAAACATCAAATAGTGCATCGCAACCATTTCCCGCCAAAATACCTCTTCATGATATTTGAAAATATGCAGGATAACAATTATCCCACATGCACCATGCAGTAACCTTTCCAACACTTTATATACTAGGTCAAAAGCATATATGATGTCGGCGTTTTTGCTCCCGACGACACTAGTATAAACCTTCATCATCCTCATCCTCCAGCAGCATGATATCTGAACGCATAAAGTATCACCCTGATGTCAGCATCGCATCGCAATATCACCTGCATGATAATCGCCTTCATCGGCACAACCTAATGCATCGGAGGAAAATCCTCTTGCTTGGCTGATATCAAATGTCTGGCCGATGAAAATCCTGCATGTCCTCAAAAATCCTGATGACGTCACCATCATGTCCTGATGATGTCACCATCACCCATCTGCATATCGTGCCCTTCTCATATCCAGATGATGTCATCGCCATATTGGTGCTGGGGTGATATTAGTAAGATAACCCGATATTTCAGAATATCACCCCCCACACAAAATATCATGATGCACTGTAGACCGGATGATGATGATGACCTCTTTAACTCAAAGAAGATCAGGTCGGATCGAACAACTTAGAAAATGACCCCTTCGAAAGATCAGGGTGACATCATCATCATATCGGGGCAGGGTGATATTTGGAAGATCACCAGATGTTTGAAATATCACCCCCCGCAAGAATATCAGGTAGCACTGTAACTCCATGAAACATCAGGGTGATGTTAGATCATACCTGATATTTGGAAATATCACCCCATCCTTAGAAAATGATGAAGCTAAAAGACATATCGCCCCGACAATTGAAAATCATGCAGCTGATAAGAAAAAACATAAGGTGATAAACCAACATTGGGGTGATCTTAACGAAGATCACCCGATGTTCAAATATGATGACCTCCAGGCAAGATGTCGGGCTGGCAAAAACATGAAGCCCCCACAGGATATCCGGTCATGACAAGAAATGACCCATGCAAGGAACATCAGGGGGATACTCCTAAAAACATGATGATGAAGACAACCCTCCTCTAGAATATCATGATGATGCTAAAAAACACTGAGAAGGTCCAACACTTAGGAAATTTTGGATTTTAGGGAGGGGACCAGGCCAAAAATCTTGAACATAAATTATTAACAATAGATTGAATCCTGCTTTAAAGGACATTGTCAAAAATGAAATAGAGAAATTACTTCAAGCAGGGTTTATATATCTAATCTCAGACAGTCAATGGGTCTCACCCCTTGTCATAGTGCCTAAAAAGAATGGGAAATGGAGGGTGTGTATTGATTATAGAGAACTAAACAAGGCCACAAAAAAGGACTACTTTCCCTTACCATTCATTGACCAAGTACTGGACAACCTTGCTAGGAGAAAGTATTTTTCTTTTCTAGATGGATTCAGTGGGTATAATCAAATTCAAGTAGCACATGAAGACCAGGACAAAACCACCTTCACATGCTCTTGGGGAACCTTTGCTTACAAAGTTCTTCCCTTTGGACTATGCAATGCCCCAGCTACATTCCAAAGACTTGTTTTAGCTATTTTCGCTGAACTAGCTAATGAATGCATAGAGGTCTATATGGATGACTTTACTATGTATGGGGATAATTTTGAAGAAGCTCTCACAAACCTTGAGAAAGTACTGAAATGTTGTGAGAAAAAATCAATTGTCCCTTAGCCATGAAAAGTGCTTTATGATGGTGGAGGAAGGAATTGTTTTGGGACACCACATTTCAGAAAAGGGGATCAGAGTGGATCAAAACAAGATAGAATTAATCACACAGTTGCCTTCACCCAAAAATCAGACAGATGTTAGAAGTTTTCTGGGTCATGTAGGCTACTATAGGAGGTTCATAGAAAATTTCAGCAGAATAGCTGCCCCACTATTTATCCTGCTTAACAAAGACACATAATTTATATGGACAAAAGAATGTCAATCAACATTTGAAACCTTGAAAGAGAAGCTTACTATCACACCAATTTTGAGAGGACCTAATTGGACTTTGTCATTTCACATACAGACTTATGCTTCAAAAGAGTCCATTGGGGCAGTTTTAGGACAGAAGGAGGAAGGAGAAAGTATGCATGCCATTTATTACATCAGCAAAAACCTTACCTCTGCAAAAAGAAATTACACTACAACTGAAAAAGAATTCTTGGCAGTCATCTATGCCATAAACAAATTCAGGCATTATATCACTGGATATAAGATATTTGTACACACTGATCATGCAACCATCAAGTACCTAATGAATAAAATAGTAGTGGGTACGAGGATCATTAGGTGGTTATTGCTATTGCAGGAATTTTATATTACCATAGTTGATAATCCAAGAAAGTTTAATTTGGTTGCTGATTTTCTGTCAAGATTGCATACAGAAGGAGAAAACCAACCAGTGGAGGACGAGTTCCCAGATGAACATCTTTTTGCTATCTCCTTTACTACACCTTGGTTTGCTGACATAGCTAATATTTTAGCTATAGGCTTGTATCCATCCCATTTTACCTCAAAACAAAGAAAATGTTTAGTTAAAGAAAGTTTATCTTACAAATGGTTGAATGGTTTACTATTTAAATGTGGTCCTGATTTCATTCTACGCAGGTGTTTAAAGGCTGATGAGATTTTTGATGTGTTGAGAGCATGTCATGATGAACCATCTGGTGGCCATTACTCTTTCCACTAGACAGTCCACAAGATCCTCGGATCTGGTTACTACTGGCCCTCTCTTCATAAAGATACAAAGAAGTATGTGCAGCACTGTGACCAGTGCCAAAGGATGGGACAACCAACCTTTACCTAGGAGATGCTACTGCATCCTCAAGTCATGATGGAACCATTTGAGCAGTGGGGTCTAGACTTTGTGGGACCAATTTCTCCACCATCATTAGGCAAGGAGTACATTCTAGTATGCACTGACTATGTTACTAAGTGGGCTGAGGTTCAAGCATTACAATTTACAAGAGAAGAAAAAGTTGCTGATTTCCTTTACAATAAGATTTTCTTAAGATTTGGAGGCCCAAGATCAATAGTTTCAGACAGAGGACCTCAGTTTACTTCACAAGTAATCAAAGCATTCACAGATTTATATCAAGTCAAGCACATAAAATCTTCACCTTACCATCCTCAAGAAAATGGACAGTTAGAAGTAACTAATAGGGAACTTGAAAATATTCTGACAAGGACAGTAGCAATGAACAGAAAAGATTGGGCTAGCAGATTACCTGAAGCAGTTTGGGCTTACAATACCACTTGGAAGTCCACAACAAAGTTCTAACCATATGAATTGGTTGATGGGAAAAAACCTATTTTGTCTATAGAATTTGAACTCCAGACACTTAAAACTGTATTGGATATTGGTCTACCATTGTCTATAGCTCAACAGAACAGAATTCTTCAACTTAATGAGTTGGATGAAATTCAGACAGAGGCCATTCAGCAAACAGAACTGGTTCAGTATCAGAGGAAACAATGGCATGACCAACACATCAAGAGGAGGACATTTCAACAAGGTTATTGGGTTCTTACTTATGATTCTAAATTCAAAGAGTTCAAGGGGAAATTACAAACTCACTGGATGGGTCCTTATCAAATAAGGGAAGTTTTTAAAAATGGAACACTATTATTGGAACCTATTTTGATGGAAGCATAGACACATTCCTAGTAAATGGTCACCGAATCAGACTCTATAAAAGACCATCTACTAAAGAGGATTATCTTAATTATTTGTGTTTTGATACAGGGGATACCTCCTCTGTCATAGTGTTGGATTGAAAAAAAAAGGAAGGTTGAAAACTAGTAAATCGCTACCTTCTAAAAAAAAGGAAGGTTGAAAACCAGCAAATGGAGGCCTTCTAAAAAAAATAGAGAAAGATGGAAAACCAATAAATGGATGTCTTTCTCGACCAAGGGAGTTAAAAACTAGCAAATGGTGATTCCCTTCTTCAGGACAGTTGAAAACAATCGAGCTACGGAGGTGATCAGGTGTCGGGAGTTAGTCAAATGCACCTCCGGTGCTTCCCAAACCAGGAGCACCTCTGGAGCTTCCCAAACTAGGAGCACCTCTGGCTCTCTATCAATAAAGAAGTCAATTTCAATAATAAGGGAGGGGACCCACTGCTCGAGGAAATAAAGTGGACACATCACATGATGAGGTCATCATGACTCATCCTCTACTTTATCACAGGAATAAAATAAAATCAGCACATATTTCATTTGTAGGGGTGTTCACAAAGATGGCGTTGACGTCACCCAAAGAACGTGGATTCTCGAACCACTCAGTGCAATGATTGCAGGTCACGTACCAATGGAGTAGTGGGCATCATCTCAAGCCACCAAAAGCTACTCATGTGCCGTGACGCATACAGTCTCATAAAATGACGCAGCATCTCTGCCATGTACATCGCCCTCATCATTAAAAATGATCCACATAATTCTATATTTAATTAATCATTAATAGCAACTGTCTTGTCTTTCTATTTTTGGGTGCCGCCACTATGACACGTCCTCTTGCCATCATTTTCTTTCCTAAATTCACACATGCCACCATCTGTCCTGTATTGCCACCTTGCCTCCAGAGTGTCCTGTCATTTTGTCGCATTTATGATTGCCTAGGTACTCTAACTAATCTGCATTTCTTCCACAACCCTAAGCTGAGAAACATCCTAATCCTCATTCGAACATCCAAAATACCCTGAAGAACAGAGCAAATTGAACAGTCCTCCGAAGCCTACGGAGTTAAGAGGAAGCGACAAACTACAAGAGAAGAGTGAGGAATTAAGCACAGAAGGTGGAATCAATTCAGCAATGGGGGTAAAGAAGAAGTCTGAACCAGAGAGTACTACGAGTCTTCTGCAAGATGAAGCTACATCAAACATTCTAAGAACTGCAGGATGGCTGGACTTTCTAGAGAAATTTGAAGGGTTTCAGGAAGATGTCGTGGATGAATTCTTTAGAAATCTAAGGGACAATCAGACAGCTATCAGAGGAGTCTGAATCAATTTCTCCTCAGCCACTATCAGTCACATTTCTGGACTTCCCAAACAAGGTGAGAGGTTTTATCACTTGAAAACCTTATACACTGATTTAATTAAGAATTTCTCTGTTCGAGGTGAACCTGCAATTCAACTGCATTCAAATAAAAATGAAGTAAAAGGAATTCTTAGGTCCACCCTTCCAAACCCTTGGCAATCTGTTGCCACTTGGCTGATGAAATATTTTACTTGTGATGGTCAGTTCTCTCTAGTTTTATGACCAATCATGAAAATGCTGATTTTTCTAAGGCATGGGAATGCACACCCTGAGTTTAGCATAAACATTCCCAATTTCCTATATTCTGCCATCAGGACAACTACAGATAGATATCAGCAAAATAAGGGTCCCATGAAACATCATGGCCTCATTTTTCTAGTAGTCAAACACCACTTCCTATCTCAGGCCAATGGGGAAGAATTATGGCAAAACTTTCTTGAGCAGAATCCCCAGGACAGAGAACTAGAAATGGCACAGCCAGGAGGTGAGAGTTCTCCTACTCACCAAGAAGAGGAAACTGAGCCTTCAACCTCCTCCATAGCTGTTCACAGAGGAAAGAAGTCCTCACAGGAGGCAACTTCATCTGTAGCCCCTATTCCTGATAAAAAGAAGAAAGGCAAAGAAATTGCAGAACCTACTCCTAAACAAACCCTATATATGACTCTAATTGAGGAATCTTTCCCTAAGGAATTAACAGAGGAGAGGTTAGGATAGAGAGCAAAGCGATTCTAGGCTGAAGAACCATCTCATGATTCAGATGAGATCACTCTGGTCAGGAAGAGAAAATAAAGAGAAGTTTCCCCAGCACCATATGTTCATCTGGGGTCAAGCCCAATTCTAGAACCATCATGTGCTCCAGAGATAGAACACAGACAAACTCTTACTATTTCCTCAGATTCTGAGGATGAGAGACCTGCTCTGGAGGCACCTGCCCCACCTCTACTACGGAGAAGAAAAAGGAAAAGATAGCTCTCACAGGCTGAGAAAGATACTGCCCTCCTAGCTGAGGTACTCCTAGGTTTTAGAACATATGAGGATAAGGTTGGGCCTTCATCAGTGCCAGTAGAAGCAGAGGAACCCCAAGAAGACCCACAGGACAGGCAGTCTGCAGAAGAAGAGGAAACAAGGCAAATGGGTACAATTAACAGTGAAGGGTAGATGGCCATGGAAAACCCTGATGATGAGCAAACAACAAAAGCAGAAGTAGAAACCTTCTCTCATTCCTCTGATCAAGAGGATGTTGAAATTTCAAAAGAACAGCAATTGTTAGAAGAAATTGAAAACCTAAAGAGACTACTCTGGGGGAAGAATCTGATTATTACTGACCTCAAAAAGGTCAGAATAGAGGTAGAAATGGAGCAAAAACAAGTCATTGAAAATCTACAAATAGAACTCCAAAGCAAAAACAAGATCATCCAGGAGAAAGAAGCAGAATTAGAGGCCCAAAAAATTAAGAAAGAAGCAGAACTGGACGCCCATAAAATTGATGCAGTCAAACTGTTAGAAGAAAAAGAGAAAGAAGTAGCACAGAGTGTTTTTGAGCTCACCATGGCTAGAGACAATAGCCTCATAATAATGGCAGCATTGATTGAGAAAATATATAGCCAGGATAGACAGTTAACTTGGGCCAACAACAAACTAGATGACCAGGAGGAATATATTCAAGAGTTGGCTGGCCCAAGGGCAACCAATGAACAAGAAATCCAAACAGATGCATATGTGGGTCCAATCCCCATTGGCATTCCCAAAGCCTTGTTCCATTGGGAGAAGAAGTGTAGAGAATATGAGGCTTCCAAGCCTATGCTGCAGTTACAAAGGGCAGTCACTGCCAAAACAAAGAGAATAGCAACTCTGGAAGGCAAAATCATTGAAATGGCCTCCCTTTCTTCAGAAATTCTATCTTGTAGGCCTCCAAGTGCCAGCTATTCTATGTTCTTACAAGAAAGAGTACAGCAGAGGAAATTCTCTTTAGTCCTATCTGACCTGGTTGAGGATACAGAGACAACAGAAGGATTCATGACAGCATATACAAGAAGTAATGAAGAGGACAAGAATTTCCTATGTGAATTATATGTACATGGGTTTTGTGTTAATGATATAACTTTCATTCTTAATCATTTTGTGGGGGAATGCCAGCTTAAAGCATTTATGTCCCTAATGAGGAATCATCAAATCTGGAATGAAAGGATGGAAGATCATCTCAAGAAAGATTTAGAAATAGATCTCTTCATCAGGAAGGAATGTCCCAATCCCAATGCTTTTAAGATCCAATGCAGGTCCCTTATCTATCACCCTAGGAGTAAGAATAAAATTTTTCCATTATACCTAAAAAGTTTGTAAGAATGCTCCATCAATTTTGGCCTTTTCATGATCAGTTCAGCAAATCCAGTACTGGCCATAGCAAAGAAAAGGTGGAATATTTTGACCTCGGAGCAGAAAATGAGAGAGGTGGTCACCCCAGCAAACTTAAGATTATTCATGAGAAAAGCAAAGTTAATATCCAAACTGATGGATAACCATAAGCAGGAGTGGATAGGTGGACGGTTCAGGCCCACTCTCATAATTGAGCCACTTCCTGTCTGGGCTAAACAGATAGAAGATGAGAAATTGCAGGACTGGTTGAAGCAGGTTGATGAATACAAAGGCAATGGTAATATCAACCACACAACTTGGACCACCTATACACAGGATTATAGCTTGACTGACAAGCTACTTCACCAAAATAAATCCAGATTCTGAGAAGTAGGAGGTCCTACCAAACCTTAGGTATGGGGGGGATGATGAGTGCCAAGTTGCACCCATGAAATACATCTTTTTACCTCTCTTTTTCTCCTTCCTGATCCCATCTTTCTTAATGTCTGCACCCAAATAATCTAGCAAGATCGTTCTAGTTAATGATTAATTGAGATAGATTACTTAAGATCATAATTTCTGATTGAGTGACTAATGTGCATGGAATTGATGGAAAAAATGCAGAAACTTCTCTCTTTTTGAATCAATAGGTGTAGATGCTAGGAACAACAATTTTGTGCATCTCCGGAGATAGTCTTCAATGATCTCCGGAGACAATACTAGAAGTTTTGAAGGAAAGAGAAGCCTCTCTAGAGCTGAACAAGGAAAGCTACAGACATCTCCGGAGCTACAGACATATCTCTGGAGCTACAGACATATCTCTGGAGCTACAGACAGGGACATATATCTCCAGCACCTCCTGAGAGTAGGGCATATTTCCAGCATAAGATGCCAATCAGGCACTCTCAGCAGTGATCATAATACCCTCCATTTCACTCAAATCATCACCTGAGTGATGAAGGGTCATCTTTAGTTAAACTGCTAGAGTTTTTATCTTTATAAAGTTTTTGCATGAGTTATGGATGGAACTGATTCAATATCAATATTTTCAGGGCCTTGCTGCTCAAATGTATTAAGACTCAAACTTAGAATTTCGAGTGGACTTCTGTTCCACTCAGTCTACTTTTATTGCATGATTATTTTCCATAGTTAGATAGTTAGTACAATAAAGAGATGGATGTCATCTCATAGAAGAACTGGTAGATAAGATCAGTGATATGTCATCACTCATTTTCATATATACTTATAGAAATAGTAGAAGAAATATACGATGATTGATTTATTCTGATTCTCAATAATCTCAGTTCGGTGATATCAATATCATTCATGAATGCAAAACGAATGGAATTGGTTTGAATTTAGTTGTGATCTTCTTTTGTGCTGATTCTCTACTGTAGCCTTCAACCCCAAGGGTGTGGAGTAAGGGCCCACTCTCACCACCAAGGCAAGAGGCTAGTACCATTGTTTTATTACTTTAGATTTTGTTGTGAAAAGTATTTACTGATTTTGATAGATAGATGCATGTTACTATTTTTAAGATTTCTTTGAGTCAATTTCCTATTTAATTCTGTTTTCAGCATTCATTAAATTCATTCAGCAAGTAGACAGATTAATCTCTTCAAATTAGTAGAAGTTGTTAAGATTAGCTAGGGAAACTGGTAACTATAGAATCCCTAATTGCAGACAGCTGAGGACACAACCCCTGGATTTTGACATCTGAAAATAGATTAAATGATGAGGTACAACAACACGTTGTCAGAAACAATGACCAAGTTAAATGTACAAATCACTTCATTATTTAACATAGAAACAACATCAACTATATGATGCTATAATAGAATTCATCTAGATAGATTTTGCATTAACATGTATTTGCTTATAAATCCATTCATTTCCCATACCAAACTAACCCAACCTATCTATCAACTACTTATAAAAAGTAACTCTTGACAACCAATCTACAAACTAATCACTAATATAAAACATTTATTAACACTACTAACACTTGTAAAGTTTATTTATTTATTTATTTAACACTAGGCTATAGATGTGAAATAACTCCAGCAAGTTAGTGAAGGTTCACCTAGAAATTATCCTTTTCAATCATTGCTCTATTACTTTTCAACTAGTTGAGGATATTGGGCCTAAAAAAATCCCCAACATGTAATTTGTTGACACATCCCTTTTATCTCATGAGAGTACATTCTAGTTCATCACACAGATTTAAAACCTTGTGTCATTACTATTGCTTTTTACTAGTTGGATTGAGTGGTGCAACAATGTGGTTGCTCACACTACCACTTTTCTATGACACTATAGGAAACAAGTGGAAAAAATATACAAACTAACTAACAACACATCTACCAAGGAATTTGTGTGGATCACCTCTTCTAGAGTGGCTTAAGAATTACTCTTTAAAATGACTAGGGAAAGGGGATATGTGCTTCAACGAGTTGAGGGAAAAAATATCTTAATAGATTATTGAGCCTCTTTCTCTAGCAAGCAAATTCCACATTTGCACAAATTTTTTAATATGAATCATGTCTATTTTTCCTTCAATTGGGCCCCTTCTAAAGGGGCCTACGATAAATTGGCCAAGTTTATGCATGACTTCATTTCGGCTAATACCAAGTAGACCCAAGGCTTCCAAAGAGTTTCTTGGGATATATACAACCTATTGTGAGACAAAGCATTGTGCTTTGTGCAAAATGGGTGGCTTATGCTATCAATGGCTTGGGGAGCTAGAAAATCTTTCTCGATAATTGCATTTCAATCAATTTGCATTATAATAAAAATTTCTAGCAAGGAGTTGATTTGAACACTCTTCTCATCATGATGGATCTAGTAATGAAGGCTCTTTGCCACATTTGGAAGGCCTTTGAGGCAATTAAGTCATTCTTCATGTGAGTCGAAGACAATTTTAGAATGCTTCTTTCTTTCAATGACCATATCCTTTGGTGGTCCCCTATTGTCACAATCTCCAACCAATCCTTAATTGAAACATTAGGCATTAAAGATTTCTAACTTTACCATAAGTGTATTCATATGATTAGAGATCTAATCTCTTCTAGAGACAAGGCCCCTTGGTTAGTCCTTTAACAAAGTTTTAAACATTTCAATACAAACATGTTGTCTATCTTGTGTGTGATAGAGATTTTTCTTGATGTTATGCTTTTTAAACTGGGTTTGCAACCACCTTTTACTTGGTGGAAAGAATTGTAACGGAATTTTGACAACACTTTCAAGAATTATATACTCTTGGGTTATTATATGAAGTTTTTAACCCTTAATTATCAACTTCTAATAAGGTCAACCACTACCAAGATCTTAATTCTTCTCCTTGGACTTCACTCTATTAGCTTAAGTGGATTTGACATTCCAGTCTTAAGCAAAAAACTGTCAATTTTTTTTGGTGTTTGTTTCACCAATTGAAATTTAGGTGAAATGTTTTTGCACACTAGTATTGCCCATTCAAAGTGTCCCATGAATAACAAACTTGAGACCTTCAAGCACCTTTTTGGACTTACCCAAGGGGTGAGGGTGCTTAGGATTGGATTCAGAGCCTCTTCTTGCCCTTTCATCTTGGGTGCTTTTCCTAGAGATTTACTCTATTAGGTGATACAACCTCATGGCCTTCATACATTGCCAAATTATGAAACTTTTAGAGTTTCTCTTTTTCACCTTTGGAAGTCAAGAAATAATGTTATTTTTAATGCAGAGGATATTGCTATTTCATTTTATCTTAGTAAGAAAGTTCATGTTCTCATCTGTGCTTAATTTCAAATATAGGCACAAGACGAGAAGGTGACCTTGGAGTTTCAACAGCTCTATGACCACCTCAATAATCAATGGAGTGCACCTTGCATTAAATCTTATTCCTTCGGATAGTTTACCCCAAGGCTCATCGCCATCTATTCCTGGATCAAGGACCCAATCTCACAGTGAGAGCCATTTTCCACCACCTCCTTCTCAATGGAGGAGCTAGACCCCTTTGTTGCATGGCAAATTTATCAATTCCAGTTGGTTCTCTCTTGCCTAAAGTGGTGTGGACACTAGCACCACAATATCTCTACCACCTGATTGAAGAATATACTTATGGCTCTTACTATCTAAGACTCTTAGAATGAATCAATAACCCCTAAACTTCCTTAACCAGTAAACTTCCTTGAATGAACCCTTTGAAGTAGGTTAATCCCTACCTCAAGACAATCTACCAACTCCTACCACTAATGTGGCTACATGTACTTGGGTGGGTAGTGATTTTATAGTCTCTAAAATTTTCATAATATTAGGTTAAATTCCGTTGGACTCACACCAAGGGACAACATTTTATTACTAGCAATCGCACCTTGGTATGCAATGGGTACGCCGAATAGTTGTGGAAGTTCAATTGCCATTTCTTTAAGTGAATGAGCGTTGTGTTTTATCTGTATGGACCATATTAATTTTGTTTTCTCCAGTGTCGTGAAGTATTTTTTTTTTTGGATGGATTTCAAGATCCCCGTGTTTTGCTTAGTAGGTACTTCAAATGTGTGAGCTTCTATGTTTGGTATTTAGTTGAACAAATGGTTGAACAAGTGGGATATTAATATACAAATCTGTCCTAATATCAAAGTTGAAATTAAATAGTTCATTTTTGAAAAATTTAGATTTGCGATGTGGACTCAACAACTTGGCCGAAAAAAATTACATTATATCAAAGAGTTTAACCCCATGTGGGAGCATGGGGAAAAAGCCTACTTGCATGCCAATATTAAAAGTAAGGCTAGACTTTTAATTTTGTAGTTGAGGACTGACTCTCATCATCTAAGGTGCAAAACTGGCAGATGGACGGTCCCCAAGGAAGTTTGGGACGACAGGTTATGCAATTTCTGCAGCCAAAGGGTAGTTGAAACTGATTGGCACTTCATCTTCGAGTGTGCTACCTATGAAGATATCCGCACTCAGTATGGGAACACCTTGAAAGAGGGAAGTTTAAAGGGGCTATTCAAGGAAACCAATCTCCACATAACGGCCGACTTCTTGGTCAAGTTACATAGCATAAGAGTTAACATTGAGAAGATTCAGAAAGTGTCTTAGGGTTGTGGCTCTTGGTCCCTTAGGCTGCTGGCCTCATGGATGTCATTAAAATTTCATTTCATTTTCATGTATCTCCTTTTTATATTCTTGTTTAGTTGCATTCCATTAATCGGACCACATATGTATATTATTTGGAGCATGAATGTTTGTTTAGCACAAGCCTCATATTTTTCCTCTCTCTCTCTCTATATATATATATATCTTTGCCCCCCTTCTCTCACTCTCTCCCCTTCTTCCTCCCAAGATGTGCAAAATTTGACAAAATAAAGACTTGATGAAATGATTAATCAAATTGGAGGTTTTGATATGATAATAGGTGGAAGCCTCTATAATAATTTGATAGGAAACAAGAAGAACACAAGGGATGGGCAGAGATAAGAAGAGATAGAGAGAGGAGAGATAAGGAGAGGGAGAAGAATAGATAGACTTTCATTGTGTGATAGACTTAGGCTTATGGTCAAGCATTCTAATGGAAAACCCTACATTAAAGATTAGGCTACAACACTTTAATAATGTAAAAAATAGAGCTTGGTATTGGTTGGTCCAGATCATCTAGAGAGATTGATATAGAGATGGGTATAGAGATAGACAAACAAAGAGAGAGAGAGAGGGATAGATAGATGGTGAGAGAGAAAGAGAGGAACAAAGAGAGGGAGGGAGAAAAATTTGATAACTATCACAAAAAAATTTCTTCACAAGTAGAGTTAACTTTAAAATTTAGGCCCTAAAAATTTGAATCCCTTTCATGAAATTTTTAACATTAAGGGATGGATAGAGATAGCAAGAGATAGAGAGAGGAGAGATAAGAAGAAGGAGAGGAAGAGATAGACTTTCATTGTGTGATAGACTTAGGGCTATGGTTAAGCATTCTAATGAGAAACCCTACATTAAAGATTAGGCTATGATACTTTTATAATGTTAAAAATGGAGCTTGGTATGGGTTGGTCTAGATCATCTAGCGAGGTTGATATAGAGATGGGTATAGAGATAGAGAGGGAGAGAGAGCGAGGGATAGACAGAGATGGTGAGAGAGAAAGAGAGACAAAGAGAGGGAGGGAGAAAAACTTGATAACTATCACAAAACATTTCTTCATAGGTAGGGTCAACTTTCAAATTTAGGTAAGAAAGATATGTTGCAAGTATGGGCCTAACTGGTGTTGTCATTGATGTCAACATACTCCTGTTGCATTGATGTCAAGGATTGGATGAGTTGTATGCTGAGGATATTGAGAAAATTAGTCCTATTAGGAACAGAGAAGAATAGTGAAGACAGTGAGGTAAAGATCCCAGCTAAGATGAAGATCAGAGGATGCGCATCAAAGGGTTTGTAGATATATGTCTAAAGATGATCCAGTCAAGATTTGAGAGGTTCGCATGAAGATTTGAAGAAGTTATGGCCACTTCAGTAAAACTGGTTCTGACAGATGTTTAGAGGTGACAAAGTCACACAGATAGGTCCAGTGAGATCCAGAAATGCAATATCTTGTTCTACGGATTTGGTGGAGTGTTTAGGAAGTCAATGTGAATTGACAACTCAATTGGTTTGTGGTCTGGAGGTCAGCAAGCATCTATTCCAATATGACAGTGATGACAAACTGTGTTCTTAAGGTTTCGGATGAAGGAGAGAATGATTTCAGTAAGCAGAAGTAGTGTGGATGTTCTTGGTGATTCAGGAAAGCTTGTGGAGCTCTTTGGATTGTTTCTAGTTCATGTTGGTGGTCCGCATTGAAGATTGAGCTCGTAATTGAAGAATTACTTTTGGATGATGATGTTCTTCCTAAGTTTGGCTGACCAGATGAGTTACACATCCTACAGATGATCTTGAAGATGTTCTATGAAGCATGGCATGTTCCTCAAAGAAGATTGAAGTCCCAAATCTGTGTGGCTGACAGTGTGATGATCCGAATGAATTCTTTTGTAATTAGTCAAGTTGTATTTGTGTATTTTCTCTGTAAAGTATGCCGAGTTGGATGATTATCCCTAAGTTGATGTCTTGTATAAATAAGAGTTGTGAAGTCATTTCAAAAGTATCTTGGCAGAGCATAAGTATTGGGATTAAATGGAACTGACTCAAGCATGGTGAAGATGCTATTCTTCAGTTCAAGTATGTAATATTTACCATTCTGTAGACAGTGTGTCTCCTGTAGGCAGTGGGCCTCTTGTGAGCAGTGTGCTCAGGTAGTGAGCCCTAATTGGCATATGCTGTTTTGTTCTTATTCTTTTAACAGAGAATACTATCTTGGGTTAGTCACCCCATGGTATTTCCCTTAACTGGGTTTTCCACGTTAAAATCTTGCTGTCATATGTGTTAATGTGTTTCTGCTCTTGAATTGTTGCATTAAGTTTCCATGATTGATTTATTATTATGCTGCTGAATTACAAGAAGGATTTAAAGTGATTAATAAGAGTAAGTTTTGGGACAACTGATTCACCCCCCCTCTTAGTTGTCTGTCTTGATTATAACAATTGGTATCAAAGCTAAGTTCCTCTAAAAGAGCTTAACCGCTTGAGGAGATCCAGGATGTCTTCCTACAAGAAGGATAGTCTAAGGTTTGACGGAACCAATTTCACTCTTTGGAAAAGCCGCATGGAATGTCACTTGCAATGTATGGGAATGCAATATTGGATCATGGCTACAAAGAAGTATGTTCCTCCACAGAATGGTCCGAGAACTATAGATGAAATCAGAGATGCTGAAAACAATCTTCAGGCTAAAGAAGCTCTACTAAGTGCCTTATTTGATTTAGAGCTGACAAATGTTATAGATCTAAAAATTGCATATGAGATTTGGGAAAAACTAGAACTTCTGCATGAAGGAGACAAGTATGTTAAATGTGCCAAGCTACAGAGTCTGAAAGGAAAATTTGAAAACTTGGAGATGAGTGAAGATGAAAATATCACTACATTTATGCCAAGAGTAAATGAGCTTGTTTGTGGCATTAGATGTGCTGGTGGAATCTTGGATGAAGATGAGATTGTTGCCAAAGTTCTCAGATCCCTACCCCCTTCTTACAAATACAAGGTTGCTGCTATTGAAGAATTCAGACCTTTTTCAAATATCACAAGAGATCAATTGGTTGGAAAATTAGCTGCATTTGAATTGGCCAAGTCTGGAGATGCACTCTTCAAAGAAACTTCCATAGTATGAAAAAGGAAAAAAAGATCTGGAAGAAGATGAAGCAGAAGCTACTCAACTTGAAGCCCTTATTGCAAAAAGATTGCCAAGAGGATCCGGTAAGTATGAAGGAAAATTTCCCTTCAAATGTTTCAACTGCAATAAGATTGGTCATTTTGCCTCAAGGTGTCCAGAAAGATTTTCAAGAGCAAATCCAAACAGATCAAGATTCCAAAAGAAATGTTACTATGTTCATGAAGATGATGATGATGAAGGAGTAACAGATGATGAATCAGAGACAGGAAACAAATCTGGAAGTGACTGGGTGTTTATTGCCATCAAGGAAGAAGATACAATGCCCTCTGAATCTGTCAATCATAAAGTGGTAGAAAGAGCTCTGGCTGCCCAAGTTGAAGAAAAGGATGATTGGGTCATTGACAGTGGATGGTCCCACCATATGACAAGTGACAAAAATAAGTTTATAGATTTGGAAAGATATGAAGGAGGAGTTGTAAAATTTGGTGATAATTCTGCTGGCAGAATCAGAGGTAGAGGAACTATTTCTTTTGATGGAAAGAATAAAACCAGTAATGTACTGTATGTTGAAGCTCTGAAGCACAATCTTCTCAGTGTTGGATAGTTGATGGACAAAGGCTATGATCTCTGATTCAAAAATGGAAAATGTAAGATCTTTGAAAGTTCTGGAACAGAGATTGCATCTAGTACTCAAACAAAAGGTAATATCTTCCACTTGGTTGGTACTGGTAAAAGTTGTTTATTTGTTCAAATTGATCAGAGTTGGTTGTGGCATAGGAGAATGTGTCATGTGAATTTTGATAATATCATCAAGATAATCAACACTCAGGCTGTAAGAGATCTTCCAAGACTAGTGAAACCTACTAATAGTTTGTGCAAAGAATGTCAGTTAGGTAAGCAGAGCAGAGTCACATTCAAAAGTAAGGAACAGTCTTCTATCGAATTGTTGGACTTAGTACATACTGATCTATGTGGTTCGGCAAGAATCAGAAGTTTGCAAGGTGATAGATACTTCATGTTATTAATTGATGACCACTCCCGGATGATGTGGGTGACTTTTTTGAAAGAGAAATCTGAGGCTCTTGAGAAATTCAAAATATTCAAGGCTATGGTAGAGAATGAAACTGGATTAAACATAAAATGTCTTAGGTCTGATAGAGGTGGAGAATTCACATATGGGGAGTTCATAGAATTCTGTGAGAAACATGGGATAAAAAGACAGTTGTCTGCTCCAAGGACTCCACAGCAGAATGGAGTAGTGGAGAGAAAGAACTGAACCATCCAAGAAGCTTCTAGAACCATGATGATTGAAGCAAATGTTCCTCAGTTCTACTAGAGAGAAGTTGTAAGCACTGCTATCTATACTCTTAATTGAGTACAAATCAGAAGCAATACTGGTAAGACCCCTTATGAACTCTGGTTTGGCCACTGTGAAGTATTTTAGAGTCTTTGGTAGCAAATGTTATATTAAAAGAGATGAAGACCTTGGAAAATTTGATGCTAGAAGTGATGAAGGAATATTCTTGGGTTATTCTACTCAAAGCAAAGCATACCAGTGTTATAACAAGAGATTGAGAAAGATTATAGAAAGTACAAATGTGAAGGTTGATGAAGGTATTGAAAAACCCTCAAGGTTTTATGAAGATGATTAGAATGATGTTTTGGTCCAAGAAGTCCAAGCCCCTTCTGAAATTTAGATCTACACTGATCCAGAGAATCAGGAAGAAGAGATAAGTTTGAATGAACCTGTTCAAGAAATAGAAGTGCAAGAAGTTTCCAAAACTCTCAGGTATGTAAGACTGAATCACTTTGAAGATCAGATCATAGGTGATAAAAGAAAAGGTGTTCAAACAAGAAGAAAGATTGCTCAAGATTCAGAAAAGTATTGTCTTATTTCAAAGTTTGAACCAAAAATTGTGAGTGAAGCATGCAATGATGAAAGTTGGACTAAAGCAATGAAGGAAGAGCTGATGCAAATTGAGAAAAATCACACTTGGGATCTTGTTCTCAGGCCTAGAAACAAAAATGTGATTGGAACCAAATGGGTCTTAGGGAATAAACTGAATGAAGATGGTGAAGTAGTCAGAAACAAAGCCAAATTGGTTTGCAAGGGTTATTCTCAAGTAGAAGGAGTTGATTTTGAAGAGACTTTTTCTTCGGTGGAAAGAATTGAAGCAGTTAGATTATTTCTTGCCTTTGCTACCTTCAAGGACTTCAAAGTATATCAGATGGATGTCAAGTCTGCCTTCCTAAATGGTGACTTGGAAGAGGAAGTTTACATTGGAAACTGGATGGATTCCAATTGTCTAATCATGGCGATATGGTCTGCAAGTTGAAGAAAGCACTATATGGACTCAAACAAGCCCCAAGAGCCTGGTATCTAAGACTGGATAAACATCTTTTGAAGATTAGTTTCAACAAAGGTACTGTTGATAGTAACTTGTACTTCAAAATTGATCATGAAAATATCTTGATTGTTGAAGTATTTGTTGATGATATCATTTTTGGAGGAAGAGATAGTATGTGTAAAACTTTTGCAAATCAAATGAAAAGTGAATTTGAGATGTCCATGTTTGGGGAAATGAATTTATTTTTGGTTCTGCAAATCATTCAAACAAAGAAAGGAATCTTCATTTCACAAACCAAATATGTGAAAGAATTGTTGAAGAAATTTGGGCTGGAAGACTCAAAACCAATGAGTACTCCCATGGCAACTGGATGTAAATTGAGCAAAGATGATGACTCTCCTAAGGCTGATCAGAAAAAGTATAGATCAATGATTGGAGGACTATTGTATCTTACTCAAACTAGACCTGACATTATGAATGTTGTTGGTCTTGTTGCTAGATTCCAAGCTGATCCTAGAGAATCTCATGTCATGGCAATCAAGAGGATTCTTAGATATCTAAAAGGAACAGTTGAGTATGGTTTATGGTAGCCTAGAGATCATGATTTATCTCTTCATGCATATACAGATGTGGATTGGGCACGAGATGTGGATGGAGCATTCTTTTTGGTAAAAAGATTGGTTTCTTGGCTGGGCAAGAAACAAGAGGCAATATCTATGTCCACTCCAGAAGCAGAATATATTGCACCGGTAGGTAGTTGCACTCAAGTATTGTGGATGAAGCAAATGCTAAGAGACATCAGAGTGGAGTATGAGGAACCTATCACAATCTTCTGTGATAATTCAAGTGCAATAAATATATCAAAAATCTAGTGTTGCATTCAAAGACAAAACATATATCCATCAAGTTTCACTTTTTGAGAGAGCAAGTGAAGAAGAATGAAGTCAGATTGGAGTTTGTGCCCTCCAAGGATCAGATTGCAGATATTTTTACTAAACCTCTACCTAAGGACTCTTTTGAGTATCTCAGGGAGAAGTTAGGGGTTATTACCCCTCCGGTTCTGAACTAAGGTGCACTGATGTGCATTAGTCTGGTGGATCTCACAGTCATATCTTGTGGTTCAGATTGATGATGGGAAGCTGCTACTCAGGGGGAGCAGTTCATATGATTTTGAGTGATGCAAGTATGTGCCCTTTGGCATTGACGTCAAAGGGGGAGAGAAGACATGTGAAAAACAAAAAGTGGTTGTTGATCAAAGGGGGAGAAATAAAGGAAGAGAAGACATGTGAATGGTTGTTGTTGATAGGGGGAGTTATGTCAGTCGGTGAGGAGAAGTTCTTGTCTTGATGGTTAAAACAGTTTTCACATCATATGTTGCCATCAATGACAAAGGGGGAGATTGTTGCAAGTATGGGCCTAATTGTTGTTGTCATTGATGTCAACATACTCTTGTTGCATTGATGTCAAGGATTGGATGAGTTGTATGCCGAGGATATTGAGAAAATTAGTCCTATCAGGAACAAAGAAGAACAGTGAAGATAGTGACGTAAAGATCCTAGCTAAGATGAAGATCAGAGGATGCGCATCAAAGGGTTTGTAGATATATGTCTAAAGATGATCCAGTCAAGATTTGAGAGGTCCGCATGAAGATTTGAAGAAGTTATAGCCACTTGAGTAAAATCGGTTCTGGCAGATGTTCAGAGGTGACAGAGTGACACAGATAGGTCCGGTGAGATCCGGAAATGAAATATCTTGTTCTGCAGATTTGGTGGAGTGTTTAGGAAGTCAATGTGAATTGACAACTCAATTGGTTCGTGGTCTGGAGGTCCGCAAGCATCTATTCCAATATGACAGTGATGACAGACTGTGTTCTTGAGGTTCTAGATGAAGGAGAGAATGATTTCAGTAAGCAGAAGTAGTGTGGATGTTCTTGGTGATTCAGGAAAGCTTGTGGTCTCTAGATTGTGTCTAGTTCGTGTTGGTGGTCTGCATTGAATATTGAGCTCGTAATTGAAGAATTACTTCCAGATGATGATGTTCTTCCTAAGTTTGGCCGACCGGATGAGTTACACATCCTACGGATGATCTTGAAGATGTTCTGCGAAGCATGGCATGTTCCTCAAAGAAGATTGAAGTCCCAGATCTATGTGGCCGACAGTGATGATCGGCATGAAGTCTTTTGTAATTAGTCAAGTTGTATTTGTGTATTTGCTCTGTAAAGTATGCTGACTTGGATGATTATCCCTAAGTCGATGTCTTGTATAAATAAGAGTTGTGAAGTCATCTCAAAAGTATCTTGGTAGAGATGAGAGTGTGGTAGAGAGGAGGAAAGCAAAAAGCAGAGCAGAAGTATTGGGCTTAAATGGAACTGACTCAAGCATGGTGAAGATGCTATTCTTCAGTTCAAGTATGTAATATTTACTATTCTGTAGACAATGTGTCTCCTGTAGGCAGTGGGCCTCTTGTGAGCAGTGTGCTCGGGCAGTGAGCCCTAATTGGCATGTGCCATTTTGTTCTTATTTTTTTAACAGAGAATACAATCTTGGGTTAGTCACCCCATGGTTTTTCCCTTAACCGAGTTTTCCACGTTAAAATCTTGGTGTCATATGTGTTACTTCTCTTGAATTGTTGCATTAAGTTTCCATGATTGATTTATTATTATGCTGCTGAATTACAAGAAGGATTTAAAATGATTAATAAGAGTAAGTTTTGGGACAACTGATTCACCCCCCCCCCCTCTCAGTTGTCTGTCTTGATTCTAACAAGATATAGATAATATATATAGAGGGAAAGATAGATTGAGAAAATAATAGAGAAGTATATGGGTATAGGGATAGAGAGGTAGAGAGAGAGAGAGAGGGGGTACAAAGAGGGAGGGAAAAAAACCTAGAGAAGAGAGTGTGATAGAGGAAGAGAGAATAATAGAAAGAGCTATTGATATATAGAGAGGAGAAGAGAGGAAGAAAGGATGAGAGATAAAGAAGAGAAAGATAGAAATAGAGATAGAGACAGAGAACTTAGATGGGGATAAGGAGAAAGAGGATAAGGGTACTGAAGGATACAATACCATAATTGAAAGAGTATTGCAATGGTTGACTATAACCTCAAGTCTATCACACAATGGAATACTTATTGTCACTATGCTTTATATAGCCTTGTTTATATGTAAGAATACTTTGAGTTAAATATTTATCACTATGTTTATGTAGTTAATATTAGTTTTCTAATCCCACGATGGGTAATTATTTTGTGTTTTAGGAAATGTCTCTTCAATTGTGATGGGTGGTAAAGGTAAAATTTGGAAATAATTAATTTTTTGAAAAAAATCCATATAATAAATTATTTTAATTTATAATATATTATATTTTTAAGAGTGTAATTTTTCCAAAAAAATCTATATTAAGAAAATATTTATTTTATTTATATTATATATCATATTATATTTCTATATTTAACTTTATATTCTATTTTTTCTATATTTCATAATGCATATTACATAGTATATAAGATATAATAATTATATGGTCAAATAAATATAATTGATTAATAAATATATATAAATATTAAATATATTAATATTATATAAAATGGAACATATATAAAAACAAATAAATATATAAATATTGTATTAAATTAAATATATTATGTATTTAACAATTTATTAATATTTATATTATTTAATATAATAGTTATTTAATTTAAAACATACCATTTATAATTAACTATTATATTAAATATGGTTGTGTGTTAAAATTTAATTAGCAGGGACATTTATATTATACATTTAGGTTGTTTTAAAATTGAAAGGTTTAAATAGAAATCCCAAAGTATCCACTAACTCTAAAATGGCGTAGCATAAAAAAAAAGGAAGGGATATGGTCATCTTGACAATCAATGCATAACTACCATAAGTTTTTTCAATCCAAATAGTCATAGGACTTTGAGGGGACAAACGAAAAATAGGCGAAAATGAATCTAACAGCGGCCATGACTTCCATCATCTTGCATCGTCCAGGACGCTATGTGAGTCATTAATTTTCAAAGTCAGCCCCCTCTCCAACAAAGGGAACACCTTCGGCATAATAAACCATCACATATACGATCTTATCTACCTATAATTTTTTAAATAATATATACAACTATGTCCATTTGACTGACCGTCAAATTCAACAGAATGTGAGGAGACCTTCATGTAAGCGGGATATCATTGTGACCTCTAATAATAGCACAGTAAATGGGTTTGGGCAAAATAAACCATTCTGACAAGACACATCATCAACAATCTATCGTGTGTGTGGATTAATTATTTGTTGTCCACGTTGTTGTGGTGGGCATGGGCGTGCTGGCACAATGTTGACAAGTGACGTGGCGGCCACGTTGTATAGTACCCACTGCCAACGTGGAGTGAAAGCGAGTGCTAGACTTTTGGAGGTCCCAAGACTATTGAGGGGCGACAAAAATATTTTCCTGGTAAGAATTGGTTTGTTAGTTATCCAAATTAACAACACCCGCATAGATCCTTGCGATCATTTCAACAAGAAAGGGGGGGTAACCCCAAAGCCTGCCTGGTCAGCGGAGGAGGCTTAAGTCTCGGGTTTGCTCCTCGAGGTCTTGGGTTTGAATCTGAGGGCCTGCTTCTAAGATGTACTGGTTCTGTGGGTGAGTGGGTGCATCCCCAGGGGGACTAGTCTCTTCCCAGCTCGCCTCAGGTACCCAAGATACGAGCTGCTGGGCGCTGGGCTGGGTCGCGAGGACACCCCCTAGGTTAAAAAAACAACAACAAAGGGACCTACAATAAATACCTTAGAACAAGACTAATTGCCTATCTATAGAAGGGGCTTTCCATGATGGATCCATGGTAACATAGGGCTGTGAGAGTGATTCACGTACGATTTTCTTGGAGGGCCTCTCAAGTCTAGGCCTAGTGTTACGAATGGTTGCATCCTTATAACCAAGTTATAGATGTTGATCAGAGAACCCATGATTTCCGCCCCAAATGATGAACTAGGATTCGATACTCCAATAGGGCTTTTACTCCTCTCGTTAGAGTAGGTTGAGGTTGAGTAAGAAATACCTCAACCTACTTGGTTGGCCTACCTTACCTCGACTATACCATTTTGTAAGGGAATGATGGGGTCTTGATCCTATTATAGGCCTATAGAGGGGTAGGGGCCCCATTATAGAGTACCCTACTATCTATAGGGTTATGAAGATCATCCCAACTAGAACATTCTAGGCCAAGACAAGTAGAGTGAAGTTCTTCCCAAATGTAGATCGAGTGGGAGGGCCCGCCCTTGCCCCCATCGCCATTATAGTTGCCCGAATATAGTTCAGGGGGTGTTGGCAACCACAATTTAGTTTAGTGGTTGTTAACGATTAGTTTAGTTATAGTAGGGCCCCCATCGCCCTACTCCCCCCACCTAGGCCTATAGTTATAGTAGGGCCCTATGAATAGTAGGGCGGATAGATACTCTTCTTTAATCAGCACTGGGTTGCATCAACCCCATTACCTTTAGTCACTGGCTAGATAAACGAGATAGTGCACATACCTAAGTCACCCCAGAATTGCACCATAGGAGATACTGCACAAGACCAGGTCACCCCCGAATAGCTTTAGGGTGAACCCAACAAGCCCTATAGATGGTAGGGCCCTGTCTTATAGAAACTATGGCCCCCCCACCACCTATAATAGTTATAGTAGGACCCATACTACCCTTAAACCCTAAAGGAGTTAACCCCAAAGAGCACCCTCCTTCACACTTAAGCAAAGAACCTCCCTACCTACCAATAAGACTCTGGGGGACACTATAAAGGTAGGCCAAGGAGCATACCCTCCTTAACCACAAAGGATACAACCCCAACAGAAACACCCACCCTAGACAATAGTAGGCCCCCCCACCTGGGCAACTTTGAGCATACAAACTCCCCTCCTTAATACCAAGCCTAGGGGGTCCATACAACCCTTACCTTTAGGGATGGTGATTGCCCTCTAGGGTTTCCACCAAAGAAACAACATACCCTTTGGGGGACCCTTAACTTAAAGGGGAACCCCCCTTTCTATAGTTAGGTAGGGCCCCATGGGGGCACTAAAGAAATACCCCTTTAGATTACCTCTTCTACCCCTCCTTCATCCTAACCCACAAGACCCATAACACCCTTAACCCCAAAGATATACACCAAAGGCACCTCCTTTTTCTTTACTTAGATTAGTACACATGTCTACCTCTACCTTGGTAGTCCCTTGAGGCTTGCTCTTCTAACCATTTATTGTGTTTCCAGTAATATAGATAGATTAGTATGCACGACCACCTCTATCTTGGTGGTCCCCCGAGGCTTGCTCTTCCAACCACCAATTACGTTTCCAGTAATGTGGATAGATTAGTAGTATGTAGTAGAGTAAGTGGAAGGTTGTTCTGCTTGGGGGGAGTAGATAGAAAAGGGTGGGTGGGTTTGAGATAAGGAAGGTGGCCATACTATAACAAATATTATAAGGAGTGTAGGGGGTGGATAGGGCTCCGAGTGGGAGGGGAAAGGATATTTGTATTATCTTTCTGATGTTGCTAGATATAGGTAGGGGCTTTGCCTATAATAGGCCTTAGAACATGTTTTGGATCTTTTGTGGATCAAGGCATGGATTGGTTTTGCTTGATAGTTGAACTCAAACTAAATAGCAAGAAGTGATCTCCTCTAAACTATTTACTATCCAGGAACCTAGGCAAACCAAACAAACAATAGGGATTAACTTGGAGAGTGACCTTTAGTTCTCTCTTGAGCAACCACCCGTAGCAAACTAGTTTCTTCGATGACACCACCCGGTTATATAGGTAGGGGGAACTTAGGATGGGAAGGAGATCATTGTTATGTAGATGTTGTACATTGCAAGGTGTGTACAGGGAAAGTCTCCTCCCCATCAACAACTTAGTTGAGTGTCTAAAGACCAATCAAGGGAAGGATTGAGGAGTGATGTGGTATTGATGAGGGGTCTTCATTATAGATGGGATTTGACTCTAGAGTGAATTTCCCTAGGATTCATCGAGTAGGTCCTTCCATTGTGTTCTTATTGAGGCTACCCTCCTCTTATGGACCCTTCTTTCAATAGCAATCCCAAACTAGAATTGGTATATTCTCACATTCATAGCACACATCCCTGACATATACCTTTTAATCTATTATTAGATCAATTCCATTGCTAGATTCAAAAACTACTTTTAAACAGTCGATTAGAGTTTCCTCATTATCCCGAGAGGAACAAGAAGCATGAACTGCAACACTTTTAAAGCTATCTCCATAGTCCCTTCGAAGCAAAAGGAAGGGCCTTCAAATAGCATTTTGAAATATTTCCTTCTCACATATAGTGTGTGTCTGGGGGTAGGGAAGAGCTTCTTGAAATCCGTTTGTGTGCAAAAACTATTAGTACAACCGCATGAGGAGTTTCTTTCCATATGTATGAACTAGGTTGTTGTTTCTCAAGGTTGAAGCTTCTCAAACATAGGCTTGGTTACAACATCTAAGCAATCAAAGTGAGGTGCCTATGGGAAAGTGTGTCATTCCATTAATCATAGTTTTCATGAGGGCAACGAAATGAGTCTTATCCAAATCTATCTCTATTGGTGGAGAAGAAACTATAGATCAGTCAAGCTTTAATACAGTTGATAAGCATTACTAGGTCAATAGCATTTAATCATTTGAGTCATGTCCCAATCATTATTGGGTCAAGGGCTTACTCAATGGGTAGGGACACTTCTTTGAATGTTGTTCCTACATCAACACACTCGAAGATGGAGATGGAATAATCAATTGCATTAGCAGAACAATATGATGGAATTGAAGATGCGATAACTAATCTCATTTGGCCCTACTTTGTATAGGCTTCAGAGATACTATAGATGCAAGGGCATGCCCTATTGGCAAGAGACACTACTTTGATGAAGAATTGCATGTTGTCATTGATGGAAACAAGGCAAAGGGATTCCACTGGCATAACAAAGAGACATTACTCTGGAAGACCAACTTGGTTTGGCAACAAGGCACAAAAGTATTCTGGTCCGGAAGGCTAACACGACTAAGTATGGACAGTATACAGAGTAAGTGATAGAGATTGGGTCAGTATGCCTCCGCAATAGAAGATCATCATATGTGGTTCAGATATGTTGTTCAAAGCTATTTGATAATGATATGTTCCAGTGCTCAAGACCTGACTTCCTCCGGAAGTCATACTATGAAATGTCTAAGTCTGGGTGAACAGAACTAAGATAGGAACAGTGCACAGTGCCAGAGAAAAAGGGTCTCCATTTCTCCGCAATTGCATATTTTGTCTTGCGGTTCTTAAGAAATGCTAAGAGGTCAAGAATGAATGTTGGTTATGAATCCTTGAGTCTCTTGGGGTCCGCAGTGAGAGTTTTGATGTGACAGATGAATTGGGTCAAGCATGTTCTTAAGAGACAAGCCGACAAGCATGTTAGATCTTTATGTAGAGAAGATATATTGTTTAAACTATCAATCTAAGTGGTTGAATGATTGGTGCCGACTTATATGAAGATTATTCAATGATTGTTTGGGTCCGCATTATTTTTTGCACACATGATCAAGCCGACAAGGTAGAATACATTGTATACACGCTTCATGTCTAGCTTGCCGACCTGATTATGAGATGAATCTTATTGCGGATATAAATACTTGATGGATTGAGATATTGTTGTGATGGAGATATGTGATAGGTATGCGAATTCGAAGTGTGAAGGATTATGAGCAGAGTGCAGAGCCGAAAAAGTAAACAAGGGCATAAAACAGAGTATACGTAGTTAAGTTGAGAAGCAGGGTAGAATAAATGCAGACCTTTGAATTTGTGTATTGAACCTTCAATGGAATTATGATCTAGCATATGGTAGATGCATTTGCAGTAGTTCATCTCCTGGCAATAAGCTAATCTTTCTTCTATCTTCTATCTTTCTTTCTCTATGGACAGTGAGTCCACTTGCAGTGAGCATTCTTTGGGCAGTGAGCCTTTTGTAATCCGGTATTGTTATCCCAATATATTGTGAGCTAACACTCACTATGGTTTTTCCCTTTTTGGGTTTTCCACATAAAAATCCTGGTGTTCATGTGTTATGTCTTTATGGTTGCTATTCTTATGTTTATTCTGCTTTCATGTTATTGAATTTGGAAATTGGATTAATGAACATATTAAAAAGTGGTTTTGTGCAATACTAATTCACCCCCCCTCTCAGCATTCCTTATATTCAACAATTGGTATCAAAGCAAGGTTCCTTGGAAGAAGCCTAATAGCTTGAGGAAGATCTGGGAGAGTTCACTCATGGAAGCCACAAGATTTGGAAATTTTTCATATGAAAACAATGTTGAACTGGAAGCGGCTCTTATTGATCTTGAAAAGTTTGAAGCAGAAATCAGGGATCTGAAGGATAACATACAAGAAGCTGATGAATGCATTCTAAAGCTGAAATAACAAGTCAAGAAATTCAAAGAAAAATACAGAGAGGTTAGTGAATGGTTGATATCAACAAATGAAACCCTATATGATTTGAAAGTGGAAGTTATAGAAAGAGCTAAAGAAGAATAAGATCTAAATCTGATGATAAAAAGCAAGTTAGAAGAATGTGCCAAACTTGAAAAAGAAGTTGTGAGCCTAAAATCAGACTTGGAAAAAGCTAAGAGCTATGAAGAAAAGTTCAAGATAAGTTCTGCAAAACTTGATGAGATGATTGCTAGTTAAAAGAGTTCCAATGACAAGTAAGGTTTGGGATTTGAGAAAGGAGAAAGTTTAAACTCAGATCAAGAAAACACTATGTTGAAGCAAAACAAAGGCAACCAGTTCAGTAATCAAAGAAGAAGACCTAGAAGACCTCCGGTCAGACAACCAAATGCTCAAAGGTACCCATTTTTCAATGGCCATTGTTTTAATTGTAATAAGTTTGGTCATAAAGCTACTCAATGTAGGAGTAGAATAAATCAAAATGTTCCATTGTTCTCTGGTCAATGTTTCAATTTCAAGAAAATTGGTCATAGATCAAATGAATGCAGAAGTCTGGTAAGGAATGGTTTTTACAATGCACGGAATACTCAATCATTCAATGGAAAGTGTTTTGCATGTAATAGATTTGGACATATGGCTAATCAATGCAGATCAAATCCAATCAATAGAAGGAATCAAGGACAATGTAATGTGGTATGCTACAGTTGCAATAAGTTTGGACATGTTGCAAGATTCTGTAGAAGTAGAATTGTAAAAGGAGATTATCCTATAGAGAAGAGGAAAACAGAACAGAGAGAAGATAAAGGCAAGAACAAGATTGATCTAGTGGAAACCAAGAAGGAAATGAACAAGGTCTGGATTAAGAAAGATGTTGATAATCTCAGGGATGGATCTGCACCAGTTTCTGGTGCAGATACTTCTTCAAGGAAGTAGATTGTAAGCTCTGGCTCAGGGGGAGTTGGAATGAAAATCTTAATCCCCCAGCTAGATAGTTAGTGCTGAGATCTAGCACGAAGATATGTTGTAAAGATTCATATGACAGATATTTTGAATGAAATTCTAGAAGAAAAGGATCAAACATGAAACATTGTGGAGCAATCCTAATAGACTACTTTCTGCAGAGATGTGTTGGACAGCTTTTTAATAGGAGCATTTATGGCGATGAAGTCAAGAATTAAAAAGGGGCTCATTCAACAGAAAATTCATTCTGCACTCAAACTGTCAAGTGTCTAAGGCAAATTGAAGCAAAATTCCAAGTGACTCAGTGATTTCCAAAGCAAATTAAGACAAGACCAAAGAAAACCCTCATTTGGTGAAAAGAGGTATTTTTTAGATTCGAAACCCTACTGTGAATTTATTTGAACTTTTACAAAAGATGGCAACACCACATGTGATTGATATAACTGAAAGAGCATGGCCAAAATTCAAGAAGCATCCATTCAAATCAACCGAGGTCGATCCAAATGGTGTATTTTTAGAGATTCTGTTTGGTGTGATGAATGCGGAGGACGTTAGGGCTTATATACATGTTCCCCTAGAAGAACATGGAGGTAGTCAACTCAAAGATCTGTATCTAAATCATCTGAGTGACAATAAACTTGATCTGAAGGAAGAATTCAAAGTACTGGAAGAGAAGAAACTTATTCAGTATATAGATTTCCTAGTTTTTGTGGAAGATGAATGGGTCCGGTATGTCTTAAGCCGAATTCATGATGCATTTATGTGGCTCAACTCTACATTCAAGATCACTAAAGATGCCATAAGGGTCATCACAGGACTAAACTCTATCGGTACAGTACCTTTATTGAAGGCTATGAAAAATGATACGGTGATGAAAGCCACCAGAGCAAAATTTGATAAAAGGGCATTGATGATCAGTGATATTGAAGATCATGCAGTCAGATTTGCATCCATGGTAATTGGCTATAAGGTCTACTTCACAAACCGGGAAAACTCTGTCTCTGGTACATCCATTTATACTGCCTATCAAATGGTTAAGGAAAATGCATAATATGACCTGTGTGAACTGCTCTGACATTAGTTAATGGAGAACTTGAAGAAAACAAAAGAAAACAAATACCCTTTCAAATTTGATATGTTGATCCTGTGTTTATTTTTCTATTTTATGAAAGAGTTACCTGGCATGAAGAATCATTTTTGGACTAGAGACAAACCAGTTGCAGTACAGATTAGGAACCAGTTGAGTAACATAGGAAATATTGATGCACAAAACTCAGCCCTGTGGGGCTATTTCAAAAACTTCTAGAAGTTAATGCAATCCAGGGAAAGGATCCCTAGATCAGTTGTTGAAAAATATAAGGACACTATCTGCTTTATTGTGAGAAAAGACCAATGCTTGATGGAGGCCACTAAGCCTAGAACAATATGGGTTATGCCAATGGGCTATGGAGTAGATGGAGGAATATTGGAAAATTATGCCCAACATATGCTAAGCAAACCTAGAGATCCCAATGAAGAAAGATTTGGGACTTATGAGGAACTATCTGCAAAAATACATGTTGAGGTGAGAAAACCTAAAATTTCAAGAAAGGCCCAGAAGATTATGCCCTAAAAAGAGGTTTCACCAAAACACAAATCAAAGAGACAAGAGAAAAGGCACAAGCAGAGAGAAGCAAAAGAGAGGAAGGAAAGTGAACCGGTTAAGGCTCCGGAAGAGCCAAAGAGGCAACCAGAGAACCCAACAGTAACACAAAGGAGAACTAGAGGTTCTACTTCCACAAGAACTGCATCTATGTCCTCCGGTCCTACACCCTCTACAAGTGTGGAAACCTATACAACAAACCACAAGAGACAGAAAACCAAAGGTTGTAGAATGTATGTTAGTATAGGAGATGATGAGGAAGAGACTAAGTCAGATGAAGAAGTGAATAAAATGAAAACTGAGGCCACCAAAGCCTCTGGGAGAAGCAAGAAGAAACCTTCTGGTAAGGGTAAAGCTGAGAAAACGCCAGGGCAAGATGAGTCTCAGACAAAAGAAGCCACTATAAATCTTGAGGATGTCCTAAAAGCTATAACTATTGATGGCAATTTGAAGCCCATAGCCCAACTGTATGATGAGTATAATGATCCGGATAAAAGAATTATTGAGACTGGTGTTGTCAGATATTTTGACATCTACAACAAAGCCCTTATTGAGATTAATACTGATCTCCCAAATAGCTTGGGCAGTATAATGACTGCAAGAAAGGAAGCTGCTATGGCTAAGGATGTTGAGCTCAGAGAATATACATTGATAAAGTTATGTCCGGAGATCACACCGGAAGATAGAACAAAAGTCTCCAAATTTTTGTAAAAAGAATTCAAAACAAAGAAAAGGATGAACACTCTTATGTCAGATGGCATTGAGAAAGTTGCAAAGGATGCAGAGGAAATCACCTTGAGTGTTAAGGGATCATCATCTCCCAACTATATATGATGAAGCTGATGCCATCATATCAGAAGGACACTTCTTTGTCTTCAATAAGTCAACTAAAAGGACTCATAAACTCTGTGAGTGAGCATTTTGAATCTTTTGAGAAATTTGTTGAAACAAAAATGAAACAAGAGTTTGATGAGAAAAGATTAAGTGCAGAGTTGAAGACTATGATAGTAAATGACAAAGCTCTGTTAGGCAATAGAATGAAAGGCATATAGAGTGCTATCAAAGAAGCTGGTGACCTATACAAATTTTCTTTATCTTGGCCAGAAGCCAAAAAAGAGCTAGAAGAAAAGATAAATGATTTGAAACTGCAGCTGATAAATATTTCTAAATCATTTGACCCAACAGTTAAATCGGTGAGTAGCAAATAAATACAAGTAATTAATATTCATGATGGGTTAAGTAATCTTGTGAATAAGAGGGATCAAATGAAAAATAAAATGTGTCAGTTGAGAGGACTAATTAGTCCTAAGTTAGATTCAATGATTAGTATTGCAACAGAAGCACAGGTACCTTCACAAATTGACACACCTTCTAATGTGCAAAAGGTAGAAGAATCAGTCTTTTTGATAAATGGTCACATTAAAATTTTGGAAAGAGCTAAGAAAAGATGGGATGAAGAGATTACACAATTAAAGATTGTGTACAAGGATATCCTCTCACCTACAACTAATTGAGTTGAATATTGTATGTGTACATATGCGACATAGTATGACAGATTTGTAGTTTTGACACAATTTTGACTTTTTTGTACATACACCTTTGCCATTGATGTCAAAGGGGGAGAAGAAGACTAGTGAAAAATGGGCAAACATCTAAAGGAGAGAAGAAATACAGAGTAAGGGGGAGCAAACACAAGAATTTTTCACTAAATGTTGCCATCAATGCCAAAGGGGGAGATAGTTGGCAAGAGACACTACTCTGATGAAGAATTGCATGTTGTCATTGATGGAAACAAGGCAAATGGATTCCATTGGCATAACAAAGAGACATTACTCCGGAAGACCAACTTGGTTTGGCAACAAGGCACAAAAATATTTTGGTTCGGAAGGCTAAAATGACTAAGTATGGACAATATACAAAGTAAGTGACAGAGATTGGGTCAGTATGCCTCCGTAGTAGAAGATCATCATATGCGGATTAGATATGTTGTTCAAAGCTATTTGATGATGATATGTTCCAGTGCTCAAGACCTGACTTTCTCTAGAAGTCATACTATGAAATGTCTAAGTCTGAGTGAACAGAACTAAGACATGAATAATGCACAGTGCTAGAGAAAAAGGGTCCGCATTTCTCCGCAGTTGCATATTTTGTCTTACAGTTCTTAAGGTATGCTAAGAGGTCAAGAATGAATTTTGGTTATGAATCCTTGAGTCTCTTGGGGTTCGCAGTGAGAGTTTTGATGTGACAAATGAATTGGGTCAAGCATGTTCTTAAGAGACAAGCTGACAGACATGTTAGATCTTTATGCGGAGAAGATATATTGTTTAAACTATCAATCTAAGTGGTTGAATGATTGGTGCCAAATTATATGAAGATTATTCAATGATTGTTTGGGTCCACATTACTATTTGCACACATGATCAAGTCAACAAGGTAGAATACATTGTATACACGCTTCGTGTCTGGCTTGCCGACTTGATTATGAGATGAATCTTGTTGCGGATTTAATACTTGATGGAGTAAGATATTGATGTGATGGAGATATGTGATAGCTATGTGAATGTGAAGTGTGAAGGATTATGAGCAGAGTGCAGAGCCGAAAAAGTAAACAAGGGAAAAAAATAGAGTATATGTAGCTAAGTTGAGAAGCAGGGCATAATAAATGAAGACCTTTGAATATGTGTATTGAACCTTCAATGGAACTGTGATCCAACATATGGTAGATGCATTTACAACAGTTCATCTCCTGGCAGTCAGCCAATCTTTCTTCTATTTTCTATCTTTCTTTCTCTGTGGATGGTGAGTCCACCTGCAGTGAGCATTTCTTTGGGCAGTGAGCCTTTTGTAATCCGGTATTGTTATCCTAATATATTGTGAGCTAACACTCACAGTGGTTTTTCCCTTTTTGGGTTTTCCATTTAAAAATCCTGGTGTTCATGTGTTATGTCTTTATGGTTGCTATTCTTATGTTTATTCTTCGTTCATGTTATTGAATTTGGAAATTGGATTAATGAACATATTAAAAAGTGGTTTTGTGGAATATTGATTCACCCCCTCTCAATATTCCTTATATTCAACATGCCCTACATATCCTACTATGACTATTTTAGTTGAAGCATTTTTTTGAATCGATACCCAAGAGAATAGCTCACTTCCTATCTATGGATCTTTAGCATGCTCTTCCTACTTGTCAATCTGATCCTACTAATCGAATCGCTCTTGTTATTCCCAAAACCATCTCTTCTCAATTTTACCTATCCTTATTTCATTGAGTCTATGGGATCAATGGGTCTTAATCAATGAATAAGTAGTTCACTATAGAGTGGGGGCATTGAAATAACTATTCTTCTCATAGTCCATCCACCCTATCTTGATGCATTCTCAACTCCACTTGCTCTATTTGTAGAAAAATTCTATAATAAAAGAACGAGATCGGAATGATGCAGAACAAATAGAAGTAGAGCTTATTGGTTAAGCACTTGTTCCCCCTTTGTCTATAGTTGTTTAGAATGAATAGTTAAGCTCTGATGAATCAGATGATGGAGTGAGTGGACCCATACACTCTTACTTGCATTCTTATTTATCATTTCCAATAGAGCTATCGACCATGACCCCAATATAGAGGTAGCCCCCCTCTCTATAGGGTTTATAGGGTCATCTAGCTTCAATGAACCTGGAAAACTATTAGAACTATAATTGGCAGGGAAACTAATGAATTTTAGGTGATTGCTATCCATCTTCCAAGGTAGAGGTAGGGCCCCACTATAGAGGATAGGGAGGATAGGGTTTATTCAAGTTTAGCTAGAAACTATAGAATAGAGGACGTTCAGATTTGGATATTCAATATTTGGGAAGGGCCTATTGATTGTGATAGAGGCCCCTATTATCTCTAGGCCCTAGTACTATACTCTGATGGTTTAGCCTATTCCTCTATTTGTTCTAGGTCTTCCCGATTAGGGATTTGGAAATATAGTTGGCCCATTATAGAGTAGGGGGTAAACTACTTTTGTAGAATATTCTCTCGATTAGAGCTAGCTATCTATATACATACTTTCTTCCTCGAATGGCTAGGATTCAAGGACCCACCAATAAAAAGATGTGCCTACTAGATCAAGTGAGGTTGGAAACACAAGAAGTATAGCTAGCTCCCTATTATAACTAACTAGCTATAATTTATAATTCTCAAGTGGGAGGTGATTATAGAGGGGGTTGGAGCACTTTATTCACCATTTTTTCTCTGCCCATAGGTATTTCATTCAATTGGTTTGATTACCCTGTTCATCTAGGCTCGCCCAACTATTGAATGGTTAGATGAATAAATTTGATCCAATAAGGACATAGGGATAGTCCCATTCTACATGCTTCCGACCCATACTAATTCTACCAAGTCCCATCGACCCTAGCATGCCCTAATCTTGACTCTATCGTACCAACAAATGAGTGTTAAAGGACTTACCCATCCCAATTGAGTGAGTCTGTGGAGTCATCTAATCCCAATGAATAAGGTGAAGATGTGTAGCTCTCATTGATTCCCTCTCCTTTTGCCCATGGGCCCTCTACAACTATATTTCCTAGATGAACGTACAATAATTTATAGAAGGAGATTTGGTTCTAGCACATCTTAGGAAGGAAATATTTCCTAGATGAACATATAATAATGTATCTTCAAAGAAGATAGGCCCATGTAGAGTGCTAGAGAAGATAGTATCCAATGCCTATGAGAAAGAGCTGCCACAAAACTTGGATAGTCACTATCTTCAATGTGCTCTATTTATATAGTTAACATACAGATACAAATACAACATTTGAAGAAGAAGAAGAAAGTGTAAGGGTAGATTCAAGGATTCCAGAGAAACAAGAGTAATATATAGAGAAGATCTTATAGAAGAGGGTTGCTAAGAGGACCAAATCCACATAATATGTGGAGTATTTGGTGAAGTGGATGGATACAAGTACTAAAGAAGTTGCATTGTTGTCATTAGCTAAAGTTATCCACTATGGTTACACACTTGAGGTTTTCTTGGAGGTGTCATGAGTAGGGGCTCACTCTTTTCTTATCAGGTGTTTGAAATCTTGTATCAATAAAAGATAGTTTGTTTCTTTTTCTTTGTTTTCTTTGTTTTCTTTGTTTTGCAAGTTATGCATGTGCATTTGTAGTTAGAGATTATGCCTTTATTAGAATGTTTCAAAAGGTCTTTGGATAATGTTGTGGTAACACACAAGGATTTGGTTGTAGTATTCTTGTCGTACTTATTCACAAAAGGGTCTTATCAAATCTTTCTCAACAAAATAAACATTATGGGTTGTGTAGTGTGTTATGTTGTGAAATGTCCCCCTAGGACTTTTACCTCCTAAGTTTAGCTCCCAGGTCCCTTAATTTTAATCATGCATCTTAGAAATGAATCCCGGAGCAAAATTCCCTGAAACCCATGTCAAATGGGACCTAGGGGTGAACCTTGAGCTTAATCCAACCATAAAATAGGTGCCTGGGCAAGGGCACCCGCGCCCTTATCTTGCCCTATTTTGTCGGGGCCCCAAATTTGAATGTTGGTTGGTGACCGTTAAAAGGTTTCTGTTGTCAGTATCTTAAGTTTGAATTACGAAATTGTAGCGAGAATGCATATATAATCATGTTTAGGACTTCATTTGAAAACTAGAAGATGATTGTGAGATTAAGGTGAACTTATTATTATAGAGCATTCAAGGCATTCATTGTGTTGCAGAGTAGAATTGTGTTGTTGTTGTGTTTGTTATTGTAGATTTGGCTTCATCTTCTCATGGCGTGAAAGATCTTCATCTCCTTGAGAGCTACACCTCTGAGGTGATACCTATTTGTGATTCAATCTATCTAATTTATCATTGTTTTTGTCTCTTTCCACCAAGGACACACACTCTCTATCTAACAATGGTGTTGGAAGGCTTGAATACCATTCCAGGGCTTGACTGAGGCAAGCTCCTAAACACCACAACTCCCAACCGCTCTCTTGTGATTATAGGTGACAAGTATCGGATATTGCGGAGAGGAGTTGCAGCGGATCATTGCAGAGCAAAAGGAGTCCATATCTGAAGAAAAAGGTAGGAAATATCACTAAAAGGTCAAGGGCACCCACTCTTTTGACCTCTAATTTTGCAGTGCCAAGAATCTTGGAGCAGGTTGCAGTCTGTAGCAGATTTCATCTCGAAGCCTTAAAAAAATAGTACCTTGGGCTTGGGCGCCTGTTCTTTCGACCTCGAAGTTTCCACATTCTAAAATCCAAAATCTGGTATGTATCTAATTTGTATTTATTGTCTTTTTGTGGAAGCATTTGTCGTGTTTCATCCATTTGCTTACGATTTTGCATAGTTAGGGTTTTAGGCTTAATCGGGCTAAAGTTAACAAATTAATCAACAAATTTCAAATTTCTTATCATTCCAAGTGATAGTAAACCTGATAGTTGAGTCCTCTTGCAAAAGTTGTGATTCAGCTCAGTTAAATGTCCTTGAATGTATTGAGTGAAAGGAGGACCTAATCAAACTACCAATCAAACCCCCTCTACCCTCTTTTCATCCATTACATTTTGGTGAACCCGTGTTTTGCTGAACATTGCATCTTGCTGAGTATTGTACATCAGATTTGCATTCATATATTTCATTGTCATCGTTATACATTTGAAAATATTGCATAAAAATTGAAAATTTTGAAAAAAAAATCAAGCATCCTAGGCTTGCATTTAGACCAAGTTTACACTATTTTCATTGCATTTCATCTAAAACATTTAAATTGCTGATATTTACATCAGATCTGGCGTAAATTGCAGCATTACATCATTACATAATCATTTACCTTGCACTTCCTTACTTTATTTGTTAGGGTTTGCTTGAAATTGTGCATTTTTCATATAACCTAGTCTTTGCAAAAGCTGGGGTTTGTGGTTAAAATATTGTTTCAGATTTTACTACTCATTTTTAACACTCATTCAAATATGATTTTGATAGTAGTGTTTCATCATAGTGTGTTTTTGCATCCACATTTTAAATTTTGCATATCTTGCTCCTTTGTTTTGTTCTATTAGTTTGTGCATTAAGTGTTGTATGCTTTTGCATGAGTCTTATAATCTGCTATCCTAATAGAAATATCCCTTTAAGGAGAAGTATTAGATTAATGAGTTCTAGTGCTCTTGATAGCAATGGTGTTCCTACATCAGAAAATCCATTGAACACCTTCTTTACAAAAGGAGAAACACAAACTTTGTAAGATATTATATCTCCTACAACTACAATAGAAGAACAAACATTTCATGATTTTGAAGATCCTATTGATGTGATAACACATGTACCTGATGAACAAATCAACAAACTCGAAAAGGAACTAGCTGATTTTTAAGCATTTATTGAAAAAGAAAGGATAGCAGAAGAAGCTGTGCCTGTGGTTCACAACATAAGAGAGTTGTTAAAAGAAGGACAAGATGGTGTTAACATGCTTTGAGGCTTATCACATATAGTGAATCATAATGTTATGCCTATGACTAAATGTGCGAACATTATTAATAATATGTCATCACCGATTCATACACACGTATCGACACCTATACCAACTACTGGAATGTCTACTTTTACATAATCAATTCTCACTACTAATGCACCTACTTATAGTAATGCTACCACTAGTATTGGAGTATCTAATGGCATTAATTCACAGAATTACAAGGCTATGGGATTCAACTGTCAAAATCAACCATCTAGGGTGACTTCTTTTATGAATAATCACTCTCAACCACCTCTCCATTCCACTTATTCTCAACCACCCTTCACTTATAACTATTCCCAACCACCTTCCACTCACAATTATTCCCAACCACCTTTTGTTACCACTCATAATCAATAACCTCAAAATTTCATGACCACAGCCTCTAATTCTCAAACCGTATCTCCTAATGATGCCTTACTAAACCAACTCTTGCAAAGCATGACTACCTTACAACAGAAGGTGACAAGATTAACAAATTCTTCTCAACCTAATTTACCAACATATCATGCTCATAGCCCTTTATCTTTTGCAATCCATAGAACTCCTATGCCTGATAAGTTTGAGACTCCTCGCTTTGAAAAATATGGTGGAAAAGGTGATCCTAATACTCACATGGTAGCATTCACGGCTATGTGTAGTGATTTCTTCTTTGAAGAGGACTTGTTAGCAAAACTCTTCCCATGATCTCTCAAAGATACTACTTTGGAATGATTTTGCTCTTTACCTCTAAATTCAATACACTCTTTCTCTCAGCTAGTTGATCAATTCTTACAACATTTTCAAGCAAACATTAGACCTCAAGTCTCATTGATTGATTTAGTTCATTGCAAGCAAGGTCCGAAAGAGAAGTTAACTAAGTTTATTAGTTGATATCAAGCTCTTTATGTACAAATCCAATACTAGATGAATGATAAGGATGTTCAGAAGGTGTTTATTACAAATCTACAACCTAACATCTATGATAAGATTCTCTTGATGAAATACAACTCTTTTCAACACTTATGCACAACTCTTCGTGATTATCATCTTTCATCTAGTCAGTATGAGAACCAAAAATCATTGTTTCAAAGTGATCAAGCTCAAACTAGAACATCTCAAAACAATTTTAAGAGGAACAACAAGAATTTTATTAAAGTAAATGGCAAAAATTCAAACAATTTTTCTCAAGTGTCTGATATCACTAATCCAAAGAGGGCACTATTTCAGTTTCAACAATAACAAAGATAGTTTACTCCGATATCTGACTCTCTACATTCTATTATGAATCAAGTAGTGAGTAACAATCTCTTGAAGCTTCCTCCCATCAAACCATTGGATAGTAATAGAATGAAAGGACCTCACTTCGATGCTAATGTTTTCTGTCATTATCATCGACAACAAGGACATGATACTGAACGATGTATGCATCTTAAACATGAGATTCAAGACCTCATCAACTCGAATGTGATACAAGTAACTAGTGTGAATGACAATGGAAATAAGTCGGTTGCACCTCCGAATCAAAATCTATAGATTTTTACTAATCCATTTCCTAAGCATAGCGACAACAATATGGTAGAGCAAAATACAATAGAGCAAGAAGATGACTATCTTGATTATGATGAAATAGTTGGTATGATAGAAGTGGATAAGGAGAAGATTGAAAACTCACCTCGTCCACGAGGAAAAGGTATCCATGTTGAGGTTCCCTAGTCCTTATCCCTTCAAGGATCGGGAGTCAACCAAGATGCATCAAATTTACAAATTGAACAACCGCGACAACATGTTATACAAGGAAATTTTTCCATGGTGGAAAATACCCCATTCCACCGTGAAAAGCTTAACAGGAAATCAAAAGATCAGAAAAGAACAAGGTGGTTATCATCAGTGGGAAATAGCAATGATTCCCCTCCTCACAAGCAATAGAAGATTTTGAATATACAAGGATTTGAGAAACAAACACTACTAGATCATCCTAGAAATACAAACCAAACAAATGCGAACTACTCACATTTTTTACAAAACTTGATGGAGCACCTTTCTAAGATACTCACAAGTTCGAGCCCTTCTTAGCAGTAGGTAAGTATTTCTAACCCTAGTGGGCACCTTTGTCTTAGCATAGTTTACTCGTTTATGTGGCCTCCCCTCTCATGTTGTGCTCCCCCGTGATGTGTTATGTGTTGTCTAGGCCTCCTAGGATGACCCTTGATACTCTTGTAAGGTCAAGGATATCGGGAGACTACCTCTATTGTGACCATTCTTCTATTTGTTTCATCATTCTTTTATCTTGCTTCTCCTCTATTTTATTGTTGTGTGTCATGCATTAGGGGCATAGCGTTGTGGTTGATGACATGGGCATCCTCCTAAATGGTGTTCCTAAGGCAATTGTTCTCTCTCTCTCTCATTTTATTGTTTACCTTCTTCTAGTGATTCTATCTAGTTAGTGGATGACGAAAAACAAACAACCAACTGATACAAACCGCATGTCCCTTCAGCAAGCAAAGCAAAAATGGACCTAGTCCATACATGAAAATTGGGTTGATTTATATATCTGACACTTAGCTAGTAGAATCACTCCATGTGATATTTGATGTTGTCCTATCTTTTCTAACAAATCATAACAATACATTTCCTCCATGCACTTTGATTGTCTTGTATATCACCTTGTTGTTACACTCGATTTTGAGATGCCTACAGTATAAGCCCAACGGCTATACTCAGATTCGAACCCGTATGTGTAGCCTTGATTTCTTTGATGTGATCTCATATATGATTCATGCATAGCTTTCATATTTTTCTTTGGTTATTATCTTAGAGTAATATTTGTAACCTCTCTTGTTATCTTATCTTAGCATATCTTATCATTGTGTTTGTGGGAACATTTGGCGATTGTGAGCACATGTCACCTTGGGGGCATGGGCTTTGTGAAAGCTCTTGTACATGTCATTAACCACCTTAAGGTGGGGGCATATATAAGGTAATATGTCTGATGATTTTGGTACTAACAAAGCATGTTTGTAAGCCATCTTCATGAGGTGGGATGTTGTATCTCCGGTGCGAGTGCACATATTTATTTATATTGCAATCAAAGAATCCCTCTACGGAGGCAGGATACTATATCTCTTGAGCTAGTGCGTAGATCCTTTTATTCAAAAGCCCTGTACGGAGGTGGGATGGTGTATCTCTTGAGCTAGTGCACATCCTTTTATTTTAAAAGTCCTCTGCCGAGGCGGGGCTGGATCTTGAGACTATCCTCCCTTAAGAGTGTTTTTGGTAGTTGTTGTGGCATAAGCCCAACAGTCAAATGTGTCTGCAGTGTGTTTGAGATGGTGGGACTTAGTAATAGGTTCCTTCCATCGCCTTGTTTGTCATTTTTAAGACATATAGTATGTCTATGGCATGCTATATGGCACTCATGTTTTCCATGTTTCTTCCGTGTGTTTTCCCCCTCATGTAGTGTAAAGGTTGTGGCGATGAGTCCCCCCTACACCTAGATTTTATATGGCATGTTTTCCCCCTCGTGTAGTGTAAAGGGTGTGGCAATGAGTCCCCCCTACGCTTAGGTTTTGTATGGCATGTTTTCCCCCTCGTGTAGTGTAAAGGGTGTGGCGATGAGTCCCCCCTACACTTGGGTTTTGTATGGCGTGTTTTCTCCCCTTGGTGTAGTGTAAAGCGTGTGGCGATGAGTCCCCCCTACATTCTTGGGGTTTTGTGTTGCAATTTTTATTTTCATGCATCTAGATATATGAAAATGAAAATGTTATATCACTGTATTCATCATGTTTTGTGTGACTGCTCTTCATCGTGCTTTGCATGTCTTAATACTGTCTTCTCCATGTCTTGCATGCCTGTTACTGTCTTCTCTGTGTCTTGCATGCCTGTTACTATCTTCATTGTGTTTTGTGTGTCTATGATGTGTTTTCTAACGCTTACCTAAGACAGGCTAGAAATAGTTCCTCAATCTTTGTGTATGCCTTAGCTTCAAGTGCCTGACATGTTTGATGTGTTTTTTACCATACTTTAATGCATGTATGGGTCGTAAGATCATACATACATTAAAGTGGGGGCTAAATGTTATGTCATAAAATTTCCCCCTAGGACTTTTACCTCCTAAGTTTAGCTACCAGGTCCCTTAATTTTAATCATGCATCTTAGAAATGAATCCTGGAGCAAAATCCCCCGAAACCCATGTCAAATGGGACCTAGGGGTGAACCTTGAGCTTAATCCAGCCCTAAAATAGGTGCCTGGGCAAGGGCACCTGCACCCTTATCCTACCCTATTTTGTTGGGGCCCCAAATTTGAATGTTGGTTGGTGACCGTTAAAAGGGTTCTGTTATCAACATCTTAAGTTTGAATTACGAAATTTTAGCGAGAATGCATATATAATCATGTTTAGGACTTCATTTGAAAACTAGAAGATGATTTTGAGATTAAGGCGAACTTATGATCATAGATCATTCAAGGCATTCATTATGTTGTAGAGCAGAATTGTGTTGTTGTGTTTGTTATTGCAGATTTGGCTTCATCTTCTCATGATGTGAAAGATCTTCATCTCCTTAAGAGATACACCTCTGAGGTGATACCTATTTGTGATTCAATCTATCTACTTTATCATTATTTTTGCCTCTGTCCACCAAGGACACACACTCTTTATCTAACAACGGTGTTGGAAGGCTTGAATGCCATTTTGGTGCTTGACTAAGGCAAGCTCCTAAACACCACAACCCCCAACCCCTCTCTCATGATTGTAGGTGACAGGTATCGGATCTTGCGGAGAGGAGTTGCAGAGGATCATTGCAGAGCATAAGGAATCCAGATCTAAAGAAAAAGGCAGGAAATATCACTAAAAGGTCAAGGGTGCCCACTCTTTTGACCTCTAATTTTGCAGTGCCAGGAATCTTGGAGTAGGTTGCAATCTGTAGCAGATTTCATCCCGAAGCCCTCAGAAAAACAATACCTTGGGCTTGGGCGCCCGCTCTTTTGACTCTGAAGTTTCCGCATTCTAAAATCCAAAATCTTGTATGTATCTAATCTGTATTTAGTGTCTTTTTGTGGAAGCATTTGTCGTGTTTCATCTGTTTGCTTATGATTTTTCATAATTAGGGTTTTAGGCTTAATCGGGCTAAAGTTAACAAATTAATCAACAAATTCAAAATTTACTTATCATTCCAAGTGACAACAAATCTAATAGTTGAGTCCTCTTGCAAGAGTTGTGATTCATCTCGATTAAATGCCCTTGAATGTATTGAGTGAAAGGAGGACCTAATCAAACTACCAATCAAACCCCCTCTGCCCTCTTTTCATCCATTACATAGTACAATGGCCAAATCTTGTTTTGAGCTCAATACTTACCCAGGACTTCACCTAAAATGGATTTTTTTTTTCATCATTCATAGTTCAATTTTCATTAGGATTCCTTAAGAATTTCATATTCTCATCCAAGAAGAAATACTTGTGTGCACCCTATCCTAAAATTCAAATTTCAAAGCTTTATTCTTATGGATTTGCACCCTTGGACCTCACATCTAACAATCATTGGATAATTGGATCCCTACCTTGGTGGTACATATTTTATTCTAAAATATTTTTTTGTCTAGCTAAACGAATCAAAGTGTAAATTAAGATTCAAGCCAAAAAAAATATGACCTGGTTTTAGGTGTGACATGTCTCAAAGATCATTCTCGTGCATTGACCCACACTGAGTGGATAAGTTAAAATTGTAATGAGGCGCCCAATTTAGGGGGTCATCTTGATTCTATGGGGATTATAATAGGTTTTGAATGTGTATAAATAATCAATCCTTTGGCATTGTAAAGCATCTCTTGATCTAGATTGGACTACGAGTTTCATAATTTATTTAAAGATTATTTTGTTGTTATGTAGTAGTTCTTCCTACACCTTGTGTAATGTACTAAAATTTGAAATTCAATAAAATATATTGTGTTTCCATCCAATACTTTGTTTTTCCATTCCATGGAGTATGTTCGTTGTTGTCTTGCTTGATTTGGCATTCTTATTGGATTCTCAAACATTAACCTACATATTTTTTTGTCCCAATTCTATTGTTGAGGTCGAACATACTCCATAGGCATCGAATACTCATATTGGATTCATTACACCTCCCTCCCACCCTCAGTTGCAAGAGGATTATTTTCATCTACAAGTTTCATGTGTGATTGAGAGTAACCTTTGGATATCTGATGTTTGCATTGGAGTCCCCAGAACTTAGTCTCGCCCTTTGCAATATGAGATGATTTTATTGGTTCTACATTATTTTATGGGTTGTGTTCTTGCATGTTTTGAATTTCTTTAAAGAGTTTCCCACTCTCTATTATAGCATGCTAGCTGATTTATTTTCATGCATATCTAAAAAAAAACCACCTCTTTCTACCCCTTTTCCCTATGAATGTTAATTTAGGATTGTGTTAGTATAGAGTAGATAAGAGTCATCCTTTCTAGAGGTCACTCATGTGTAGAAGCTCAAAAATAAAATAGATAAGAATCAACCTTCTTCAGAGGTTACTCACATAATGAAGTTGGCCTAAACTTCTCAACCTTGCATGAACCATACCTATTTTAAATCTAAAAAAATCATAACAAACATACGTTACACAAAATAAATAAAAGACAAACACATATAAACTCTATAACAATATAAAGAACCAAGAAGCTAGAAAACGTTTATGTCCAAAGCTTCATAATCATTAAGAGAAAGATTGATGAGATAGAAGTTGATTTGTTGTCTCCATCAACTCAATGATACATTGGTAGAGCCATGTACTTATGCATACTATTCATTTCTCAGTTTCATTTGCCACATTTAAAACCCTTAGAGTAATGTTATTTCCTCGTAGAGACCCGAATCCAAAAAATTAATCCCAAACAAAAAGTAAGGGAATAGAAATAGCCACCCCCTCTATAAAAATATCCAACGATATGATCTTAAATCATGTACCCCTTAATGCAAAAAATGAAGAAGGGACTAGGAGAGACAGGCGAAAGGAAGACAAGAAATACATTTTTCCTCTCTTGTCTTCCTTTCGCCTGTCTCTCCTAGTCCCTTCTTCATTTTTTGCATGCATTTGTAGTCTTACACTGAGCCCCCTTTCTCATTTTTATATTATCTTATCATATTTATATTTTTTCACATTTAACTGGTCCTTCTTATTAATTTGTTTAATTTCTCGTCTTTTTATTTATTGTCTTAGTTCTCTTTCTTTGTAGGTCTCTCCTTGTTGTTGTCTTTAGTTCTTGGATTGCTCTGGTCTTTCTTTCATACACACAATCTGACATATCCGCTCTCCCCTTCTATCTTGTTCAGATAGACCTTTTGTTTTTCTTCACCTTTTACATTTTTCCTCTCTTGTCTTCCTTTCGCCTGTCTCTCCTAGTCCCTTCTTCATTTTTTGCATGCATTTGTAGTCTTACACTGAGCCCCCTTTCTCATTTTTATATTATCTTATCATATTTATATTTTTTCACATTTAACTGGTCCTTCTTATTAATTTGTTTAATTTCTCGTCTTTTTATTTATTGTCTTAGTTCTCTTTCTTTGTAGGTCTCTCCTTGTTGTTGTCTTTAGTTCTTGGATTGCTCTGGTCTTTCTTTCATACACACAATCTGACATATTCCAATTTGATAGATATCTTCTTTTTATTCTTCCTTTGTTATTTTATTCCTTTGCCACGTTATTTTCTTTTATTTTTTTTAGAGGGGTGTCTTGGTTTCTCTTTTCTTGTTTTTTGTTTTTTGTTTTTGTGTCCTTTTCATCCCTTTCAAAAATTTTAGGTGCTTAGGCCTTCTTTGTTGGTTGTTTTTGTTTGATTTAAATTGTGATTTTTTATTGTTTATTTTGGTCCTAGTTGTCTTGGTGCCCGTGTTACTCCTTTATCTATTTAGTTGTCTTAGTCTGCAAATTTACTCATTCTCTTGTTCTTCTCTTGCTATTTCTCCTGATGATGGATCACGGAGTGTGATCCGAAACGTTGAGGAAAAAACTTGCACACAGTTTAATCCTGAAATACTGAAATCCAAGCATCTAATTTATGTTAAATGGTTTTTGTTATCTACTCTTTCCATTACAATGCCCTTGTTTCCATAATAGTTATGCCTCTTTGCATAAATATACTAAACAAAATATAATTGATGGTAATATTTTAAAATTATAACACATTAAAGGGGTAAGCGATAATACCATTAGTTTGCAATAATTTGGTTTGGATGAAACCTTTTGAAGGTTTCCTCAAATGTAACATTGATGTTACTCTAGGACAATTAGGAGCTGGTTTTGCGATTCACGATTAAGATAGCCATTTTGTTAGTGGTGGGTCTTTGTTTTTGAGAATCTAGATAAACAATGAGGTTGAATAACAAGTATTAGTGTTGAGTATTTCTCTGGGTTCTTCTCTTGGTTGCAAAAAGTTAGTCATGGAAGGAGATTCAATTAATGTGATTTAGGGTCTTCATAAGGGCCATTTCCCTAATTGGAAGAATCTTTTTTTGGAAGAGGCATTATTATTGAGTAAATCTTTTGAAGATGTTTATTTTCATATTGTTACACCATGAAATCAATATGGTGGTTGATTTTCTAGCTAACACTCGAGTGGCTTTTTTGCCATTTATAGTGAAAATGTGGGGACATGGAAAGGGCTAGACAAATTTTAAATCCCCTTGATTACTTATGGTGGCAAATTTCTTAAGACCACGTGTTGGTTTGTTATCTTGTACTTGCCTTTCACCTATCGTATATAGCATATTGTCACATTCATGATTAGTGTAGGATGAAAGTGATTGACTTTACATATTGGAGTGTTGTTTAATGATTGCTTGTTGCATACTACCTAACATATATCGAATTAATGCATGTGCAAGGGGCTCTATCTAAGGCATGGTATGTTTGTGTTTGGTGCAATCTAACATTTGGATTTTTGGTGGGGATTATCTACAACTAGCTTTAATTTGGTAGCATGTGTATTGGCATGGCTTGTCAACACCATTTGCAAAAGCCAAAAGATTCTATTTAAGGGGGAGGGTTTATGTTAAGTGCCTTTGCTCCATTTTTCATTATCCTGAGCAGGCAATGCTTGGCTTTATGAAGAGTATTTTAGATGCTATAAGAATTAAGGAATTGAGACCTATGCACTCCAAGGCCTCTATCAAAGAGGAATTTATCTCTGAGTTGTCGAAGGTGGTGCCAACAATGGAGCTTAGGCTTTGGCTTTTACACTTCATTATCCCTTCTCAATTTACATACATGTTGGGACAAATGAGAATCCTTTGGTGTTGTCTGATAAAGAGGATGGTTTGTAGTCTCTAGCTTTTAGGGAGGATGTAAGATTGGTGTAGAAAGAGGTGTTGACATTGTATAGGGAGTTTAAAGACCTTTAAAAAGTTGTTTAGACCTATGCTTAGTAGTGGATATTTGATGGTAACTCACTCACAAGGGTGCTTAGAGGTTTCAAGCACCTTCACATTGCCCTCTTAGAAAGGTTGTCTACAACAAGGAAAGAAAAACTAGAAGTGTTTCATGGCATCCAATTTCCTACTAATGAAGTACCTGTGTAGATTTTCCCTCTAAAGTTAGATAGGACAATAATGAGAAAATGGCTATTACAAACCTAAATAATTGAAGTGTTGATTTTGCCAGAAGTGTTTGAGAAAAGGGGTGTTGTCAAGTAGGATGAATCTTATGTTATTTATTAGTCGTTCGTTTGTTTTTTAATTAATCTAGATAGAGGCCTTTTTTAATTAATTTGGGGATGTTAAAATAATCTAAGCACTCAAACCATCTTTTGAAAATGCACCATCCAAGTGCAACATCCACAAATCAGACGTATCCCAAATAGTTGCAACAGGGTTAGAGGGTGGAGCATTCACACAAGGATCATCATCACTGCAATATGCCATAAAATGGTCTATTTTGTATCTATCCTCTATGTGCTAGTCTTCTACTTTCTTTTCCCTATATAGTTTCACTTCCATGCCCTGGACTAGAATGGTGGCATATGATGGGTCCATATGAATACTACCACCCATAGAAGCTGCCCACTTTCTTGATAATAGCAAACCCCACTTGGCAAGGCAATCCACAATGATTATGTCCATCAGGAATGAGTTGTCAGGCTATGTAGCTAATTTGACCTCAACATTCTTGACCAGACCAATCACATTCACCTCCCTAGAATCCATGGCAAAACACTTACCAAAGGATTTGGACACATTTATTCTCAATTCATTCATAATTTCAAGAGGCATGACATTGTTGGATGCCCCTAAATCAAGCATACAGTTGTGTAATAGCCATCCATTTATAATCAAGGTGGTGTAAAAAGGGTCTACTCCCACCTTGCTATTAACCATAGAAGATCCTAAGTAAACCTCTACCATTTCCTCATGACCCACACCCTCATCATTACTGCTAGGAACAACAACAAGTTGTTTTTGTGCATCTACAACAGTAATAAGAGACTCTTCCCTATCTCTATGTTCAAGGATTCTAAGGAGTTCCACTATTGGCACATAAATTCTAATTTGGCTAAAAACTTGAGCCATGTCAATAGGGAGATAATTTGGCAAAGGAGTATCACATGAAACAATTACATCATTTGCAGACAAAATGTAAGGTATTACTTATTGAAAGAAATATTCTTACCTTCTTCCTTTGTCTTCTCCTTTTATGGTCCTTTTTGTGTCTGAGGCTAATCACACATATAACTACTTTTTGGATAATGAACCCCTAGAATGGGTGTAGTATCTACAGGCTACACAGTTGGCGTTGGATTCTTTTGAACATGCTTCTGTTTTGCTGTTGGAGATGGCATTGAGGTTTTCTTATTTTCAGGGACATTTTTCTTTGGAGCACGACTACTCTTCTGCTTCACGTTCCCTTTGCATTTGTCCTTATCCCCATTCAATCTTTGTTGTTTTGATTCCTTGACATGGATGTTATACACAATGATAGTTCTGCTTCTCAATTGATAGCCTCCTTGGACTTGCAAGATGGTTGCATCAATCAATGCTTTCATATCCTCTTTTGAAGGCTTGGACTGTTGATATTTTTTCTGCATAAGATCGCTCAAATGCCCAAAATCATGAGCTGGCAATTGATACTTTTTCGGACCTTCATCATAATCATATTGGAAAATATGATCATCTTCCTCATAACTTCTACTATCAACATCATGACCCATCTTCTCATGATCTCTAGCATCAAACTAATTTATTTCCTCTTCATAATACCTAGCTACACCTTCCTCATTTGGGAATTCTTCTTCTTTTCTCATGAATGAGCCATCACATAATTTGATGGATCATGGAGAAGAAAACATGTGTGGCACCACAAAGATTCATCTTGTAAGTTAACTTGATCCTTTCTCAAAGGATTTGGGGTGTCCCTTTCAGGCTGTTTGAAACTCACATGCCTGGGAGCAGCTTGTCTGTCATTTTATTGTGGTCTCTTAGACCAATCAGTATCATAAGGTATGTTATGTAGCCTTTGACCCTCAATGAAATGTGTTGCAGCACCCTGAGGTGGCAAGGCTTTGTCATTCCTAGCAACCTTATAAGACAAATCTTTAACAACCCCCATAAGTTTGTCCAACTTATCATCAGTAGTAAGGGGTTTATTGAAATCAAGCTTATCTAGCTAGGATAATTTCACACCAGCCCTTTTAATGTGCTTCCCTAAAGCTCTCATGTTGCTTTCAATATTTATAGTTGTAGCATATGCTTCCCTTAATGTTTGTGGAGTCTTGTCTCTCAAACAATAACCAAGCTTTGAATCAAATGCACCACATTATAAAACTAAACACATTTATTCATTAGGTCTCATGTGAGGAGGTACCTTTCTCATAGTCATGATGAAGCAGCTATTGAAATCAGCTACTGTCTCATTGATGGCCTTCTTGATGCCTATGAGCTCATGGATGGAAAACTTGGGGTCAATCCTATCCCCATACTGCAGTATGAAAACTCTCATGAACTCCTCCCAAGAATCAATGTTGTTATCAGGGAGAGCCTTGTACCATTCTTTAGTACTTTCTTCTAGTGAGTTCATGAATAATTCATCATTACATTTTCATCTTCAATCTCATACTCATCAGTGACATTAATAAAATCTCTCAAGTGTTCCTCACTAGTGACAACATTATTGCCTTGAAATCTTGGAATCTTCTCCTTAATCTCAGTTGGAATGGGATTAGGAAAATTAGGAATGCCAATGAAATCAAGCTACTTTTACCTTTTAGCTCCCAATGGCTACCTCTGTGCAATAAACCTATATTCTTGTATTCGTTGTGCATGCCCAACATTCTGAATGTTGCCATGCTGTTGGTTAACTTGATTCTATGGTGACTAAATATTAATATTTTGAGCAGGGACCTGATTTACGCCCTATTGTCCCATTTGACGTTGCAATTGTTATCTCTGGTTATTCTGCTGATTGTATTACTGTTGATGTGCACACTACTACTAGGCATTTTGATTTAGGCCTTGTTGCTAAGCATTCTAATTTTGTTAGGCCTGGTGGTCAAGTTGAGCTTGTTGTTGCTCAAGTAAATCTTGCACTTCCCTTTGTCTATTTCTAAGATGATCGAGTAGATCCAATTCATCTTGGATCCTTCTTTCTCTTTCTTCATCATTATCAAGCTACTGATGATGATCAGCCTCATTAGGGACAGTGTCTTGTTGACCTCCAAATGATCTAACAACGGAATTAGGATGCCTTGTATTCTACTGCATCTCTTCATTCTCACTGGCATTCCCAAACGACCTCAAATATGTAGCCTGCGACCTATCTCTACTTCCTCTACCAATAACATTCTCACTCCTTCTAACATCATACTCATCCCTATTTATTCTTCTATTTCTTTTGAGCATGTTATCAGCAGAGTCCTCAAAAGTGTTGTTGTATTGGCTTTTGAGGTCGACAAATATATTGTCTTGGGCATTTCTTGTAGGCACCACATTGGGTCTTCTTACCCTATACCTACTCCTATTCCCAACATTACTAGAGGATTCCTCATGTCTAGGCTACTCCTGGTTTCTTCCTCTATCCATTATGAAACTTTTTTCAAACTAAAATTAATTCTGGGTTATTAAAATAAAGTCACCACTTCCCCTACTGGGAAGAAAAAGTTGAACAAAACTGTATTTAAATATCAGCAACCAAAAATAAAATGATTCATTGTTACCAAGGGCTTTGAATTTGAATTAGAGTAAATCCTCATCGGCAACGATGCAAATCTATTGGGCCCTAAAATAGCTACAACCCAAAACTCTAAAAGATTCCTAAATCACCTAGGCCATGGATTGTCGTCAGGGTGATAGGAAGAAGTTTATCAACAAGTTAAGGGGGATTTTGGCCAACTAACAGGAGTGGGTAGGCTTCTCTGCACTTTGAGCTCAGCTTAGACTCTGGACGGATATTCCAAGGGGTATACCTAAGCAGGTATTAACTTCAAAACCAGATGAACAACTAAAAATCAACAAATAACCAAACCCAAATCGTTCTCTAGGTCCCAAAAACTGTCACTGGACCTAGAACAACTAGTTATCACTGAGAATCCCTATATAACTGATGAAATGCACTCTCATTAACAATGGAAAGTGTAGGTATGCTTGTTTGATCTACAAAGAATTGATACTTTAATGACCCATTTACAATGTTTCCTATTTTCAGAATAGAACCACAACTACACATACAATACTAACTACTTATTTCACACATGATGAATTTTATTTAGTTTTTTAAAGAGGTGTGGGTGATCAAACATCTCATACCAGTGCCTATTATAATGGGCTACAGAGTCCATGGTTCAGCAGAGGGAAAAACACAACACATAAATGAAACACACTTTCTAGATATTCAGATGCAAGAAAAATAATGATCAATGAAGAATATACTTAGTAATCCTCAATCAAAATACAATCATTCATCTATAACCACATAAAAGATCATCCCATAGCATGTAATGTTTTAAGAATTTGTCATATTCATCTAATCAATTGTTACAGTCATACCACGAAGTAGGGCAAGAGAAAACCCTGGCTGCGATCAAAGTTCACTAGGAAGAACACCCACAGTGGTGGAGAAAAACAGAGATTCAATACAAAGATTTTCAAAGTATATTACATACATTTCATAGCCACTTCATGCTAAACAAAGACTACAAAAATAACCTTACAATCCTGCCTTCTGGAGCTCACAATCCTGCTGAGAAATTGCCAAAATGACCAACCCCTACAACAATTCAAACTTCTGCATATATAGCATTTCACTTCTTTGCATTTTCCTAGGTGCCACACCATAACCAGGACAGCATCCATGCTATCATAAATTCCAATCCCTGTTCGTCAGAAGATTTGCATGTTGGGATAGAAAACCCATGCTTTGTCGCTTCTGCAAACAATCAGAAAGAAATTTCTTGCACTCTTCATGTACTTTGAGCAATAAAGAGGGAAGGTTCTAATCCTCTTCCTGCCACCTGTAACATTGACTTCTCTAATTCATCCTTTGTGCATTGAATAATTTCACTGTGTCAACCACTTGCATGGCACTGTTCTGCAAACTCATTTAATTCTGGGTACAAATCAGCTTGTATATTCCTACAATCACAGCATACTTTCAGGGAATTACCCTTTTGAAGAAATTACAACACTCCCAATGTGTTGTCCAAATTTTTAGTTTTGAGCTATATGACTCTAACTGTAACCTGTGCCTACCGAGCATCCTCTATCGATCATATTTATAGCCTTCACACACATGTCTGAGCATGAACTGGGCGAGGAAACCCTTAACAACCCCACCAACTGCACTAAAATCATTAATTTTGGCCACCCACCTCGCAATTTTGGCTATCCAAGAAGTTGCTGGTGCGTTTGAAAGACAAGGAAGGTCAGGAAGTCGAGCTTCGACAAATCAGACTTCAGAGCTCAGGCCTTCCGCCTTTTGCTTTTCCTAAAGAAGAGGGAAAGCCGTAGGCCCGACTTTCGCCCTCCGAAACACTTAGTCAAATTATGAAAACACCAAGAATTGGTCGTCGGGATTTCACCATTTTGCCTTACGCCATGACTTCATGACCACCCAATTGGTAGCTTCCTATGGTTCTGTAAGCCTGCTACGGGCCCATCCAAAAGGTTCTGCAGTATGGCAGAATGATTTATAAAAATTATCACCTGTCGGGTCTTCTGCCTTCCACCTTCCGCCTTCCTCAAAGGAGGGAAGAAGAGCCAATCTCCGAACTTCACCGCACACTTATACTTAGAAGGATTTGAACAAGTAGACCCATCAGACTTCAAACATCAGGGCTTCTCACCAACACTTGCAATGAAGATGACTAAAGGCCAAAGGCTTGAAGTCTGACCTCTGAAACACTTGAAAAAGAGCTTGTTGGACTTCGGCCTTTAGGTCCTCCACCTTCGAACCGCAACAATGAAGAAGACGAAAGGTCGAAACTCCAACCTTCGAAACTCCATAGTACTGCATCATACTTAGACATTTTTCATTACCTCAAGCAGATCTTGGTCCTCAGACCTTCTCCCCAATGTCTACCATGAAGAAGACAGAAGGTCAAAACTCTGATCTCTGACCTCCAATTCAATTAGAAACATTTCAACACTTAGGCAAATTTTGAGCCTTGGACCTCGAAGTCGATAGACAACACAAGGCAAAAGGCATGAACCCCTAACTCCAAAACTTCGATAGAGGTGAAAATACAAGGAAACACTTAGAGTTTTTTGGACTTAGTCATTTTTTGGGTTTCCTATCTTGCATTTTTAAATGGCAAACACATGAAAACCTATGAAAGGGATCTTTGATCGGTTATAAACTATAGACTCAACAATGGAGGATTCAGATGGAGATTGGGGGCAAAATGGGGCATTTTGGGGACTAATTTTACAGGTGCCAACAGTGCCTACACAATAGCCTTTGGCTATTTTTGCTTAGGCAACTCATGCTCAATGGCATCCTCTTGATGCTTATTGATCTCTCATGAGCATGGTTTGCTATTGCAAATAGTTCAATATGTTGATAGAGTGTGTCATAATTCTTCAAGGCTATGTGCTATTGCTATGGGTGGTGATTTCTCATTCATAAGACCTTTATCGACATTTTACCTTGATTGGTAATATAACATTGTTTGGAGGGCATTAATGGCTATTCTCTCTGCAAGTTTGACCTACCTTCATTTATGAGGATTGGCTACTATTATTGCTATAGGGTTACTGAGGGGGCAATGTGGATTGAATAGATATGGCCACTAACTTGTACTCTTGTAGGGCACCATTTTTAATGTGATTGAATTGTACAACTATTGGGTAATTTCCTTCCATGTCTCAGGACTAATTTATTGAAACAAGAAGGGTTCCCATGCTTATGTAGGTTAGAAGGATGGATTTAGTAAATTACATTGAATAAGGAGATTTCTACCCCATCCTATATTCTACTCTATAGTTGATCTTGTGTTGTTTTCTTCTTTATGCACATTTAATTCTTGGACCTATAGCTATGTAATACCTTTGACAATACATATGTTGATGTAACTCATCATGCCACTTGTCTTCTACACCCAAGAGGCTTGTAGTAACTCATTAGCTATATATGAAAACTTGTTCCATATTCAAGGGGTTGGTCTTTGATCTATCTTAGGGGTTTGTCTTTGAACCATATTAGGACTCTAGTTGCCTAACTTATAATTTAGGTAATTAATGGATGCTAGTTTAGTTTTTATAAGCTGAGAGAAATTTCTTGTAACCCATTGGAAGGATTAGTTAATCAATGTTTTGTGTCCACATGAGGATGTCTCCATGACAAGATACAAATTTCTAGGATAAACTTTGATCCTAGCTACTCATTATTCCTTGTGACACTTGTTGGATTGAATATATCAAGAATTAGACAAATGTCAAAACATTTTAATTCATTGTAAAAGTTTTTGCAATGGTCTTATTTCCTGGAATATGAAATGTTTCTAATTTTGAGATGGATTATTAAGTATGTCCTTGTGTGTGATGTCTCTAATATTTTGATTTGCACATATTTACACATCTTTCTCCATATCTAGTTTGCGGGTTTACTCTTGTTTTATTTGTAGGTGCACTAGTCCTATGGTGAGAATCTAATACTTTCAATTTACTATATGTATCTATTTATCTCTTGTTATCTTAGGAGTAGAGTAGGTTCCTCATGCTCTTGTGATCCATTATTGTGACTTCTGCCTCATCTTGTGCAAGCAAGAAGTGATAAAATGTTAGAGGATCATAATAGTATGTGTCTACCTTGCACATGTGTAAGATTAGCTTAAGTAGATTCATTCATAGGGAGTACAACACTACTATTACCTTTTGTTTCATGTTCAAGTGTGTATATATCTTCTTAATAGAGGTGTGAATTCATTGTAAGTGATGAGTTAGCACACAGATGCTTAGTGACAATAATAATTGGAGTTTCTTATGCATTAGGCGTGGTTTGTCTCAAGGTTTATTGTCTTATCATTTCTCTTTAATTGTCTTAAAAATATACCTTAGGGAATACCTCACTAAGCCTAGCAAAACCTCAAGCAGAAGGAGTTGTCCATATTTATTACTTGGCTCATTGTTGTCCTTTCCCAATCATAAGCTACAAGTTATCCACCTTGAGTTGACACTCTTGGCACTTAGCTATAGTTTAACTTTAGGGAGTTAGGATCCACAACGTTGAGAGCCCAAAAGTAGCTATTCCCTAGATGCACTCCCTTAAGTTCTTTAAAAGGGGAATTAGGCATATATAGGATCTTTACTTCGAGGATAATTCCACTTGATTCTCTTGCCCTCAGGACAAAGATAAGTTTAATTTAAGCCATTCTAACCAAGAAACCTTCCAAATGATAATTGAGGTCATGCCTTCTCAACATTTGAACAAAATATTTGTGTGCTCCATTAATCCTTGATATAAGGATTGCAAATTGTATGTTCAAACTAGTTTCTATAATTACACTCCTGAGAAAGGATATAGGTGTCTTTTGCCTCATATTCTCATGGTCAAAAATTTGAATATCATGTGCTCTCTTTAGTCTCCCAATTTTATCTAGTTTAATCATTTTCAAAAGATGTGGAAAGTAGTTGTGGGGCCCAAACTTACCCATTTTACCTAGTGTTTGTTTTACCAAGGCCTTCTTATTGGCACCCATTTGATACATCTTGGCATATATAATCTAATATGTCCATTTTGTGAGTAACTAGAAACCCTTCTACATATTTTCTATCTCTATGTTCATGCATAAAATGTTATGCAATGGTTCCATGCTTTTTTTGTTGGGAATTAAGGTGTCTCAACCTTGGTAATTCCTTGCATTTATTTATTGTAATATATTTATTTATTGCCTATTGTGTAATTAGGATGCAAATCTTGTTTTGTCATCTTGTGGGAGTTGGCACGGTGATGTGTCATCCTACGTGGAAGGTGACCACATGTAATTTTGTCCTCACATGAGGAGATAGGCGTCCCACTTAGTGGTAGAGGTATTTTGCCATGTGTTGACACTTTGACTAGTGTGTAAGTGAATCTTGACCAAAACGGTTATGACAGATTCCTATGACAGAATCTATGACGTGTAAGAGTCATAAATGGAAAGTTCTATGACAGGTGAATACATGTGTCACAAGGCATCTTGGAAGAAGGCATCTTTGGGTGCCCCAAGGAGAGTTATGACATGTTGTAAGAGAATATGCTATTTTTAGTTAGTGTATGACAGATTCTCTTACAACTGTAAGTACTGTCAGTATGATGGATTCTATGATGGTCACAAGATGCGTAAGAGCATCTACCATTGCCCAACTTGGGAATAGGCGACCATATTGGGATGGGGTGATATGACAAGTGTCATAACCATCCTACAATGTTGGACAAGTGTCCCTAGGTGTGGGTTTTGGGCCATGAGGCCAAGTTGGACACCCATCTCATGGAAAGTTCATTTTTGCCTTGTAAACTTCTATTTAAGTAGGTGCTTTGAGAGGAGATGTATTATGTGATTGACAGGTATCGTTATGCTGTCGGATTCTCTCCAAATATGAGTGTCGAAGACTCCTGTAAAGACTTGCATTGCAATTGTGTTGTAAACCTTGTTGTTTAGATAATACATTGTGCAGGTTTTGGAGTGTGGGGTTTTTCACCCGTAAGGGTTTTCCCTACATTATATCTTGTCTCTCTTCTTCTATCTTACATTCTTGTGTTGTGTATTGCTGCAATATCTCTGTTGTTGGGTTAATAACACTGTAATTGTAAAGGTTAAAAAGAATTTGCACTCATCTCTTCTCATTAGATTAGTGTAGGAAGCAATTTTCGCACACCTAGCTTCCTTTCAGTTGGTATCAGAGCTTGATCACTTTTGTTCCTAGTTCTTGGGTAGGGGTTTTTTGAGCTGATCTTAGATTGAGTAGGAGTCTGTGCAGAGTATTCTGTAATCTTGTTGTAGGAAAGAGATGGCAGGCACATCCGGAAGATTAGAGGTGGAGAAGCTTAATGGTACAAATTTTGAGTTATGGAAAGTTAAGATGGAAGACATGCTTGTTGATCGAGACCTATGGGAAACTGTTTCTAGTGTAAAACCAACTACAATGGCAAAAGATGATTAGGATCTCAAAGATTAGAAGGCTAAGGGTCTCATAAGACTCAGTCTAGCTGATTTTGTCCTGTTAAATATCCATGAGGAGAAGACCACGAAAGATCTTTGGAAGAAGCTGGGAGATATTTATTAGGCCAAATCCCTGGTGAACAAGCTTTTTCTGAGAAAGAAGTTGTATTCTCTAAGGATGGAGGATGGAGGATCTATTGTAGATCATCTGAATGCTTTCAACATGTTAGTTGCACAATTGACTTCCGTTGGTGTGAAGATGGAGGAGGAGGATCATTGTATGACCTTGCTTTGTTCTTTGTTGGACTTGTGGGATCATCTTGCTATGGCTATTAGGAGCACCACATCCACTTTCAAAATGGATGAAGTGGTATCTTTGTTGTTATCTGAAGAAATGCGGAGAAAGTCTTCTGAAGCAGCCAAAGAGGCTCTTGCGGTTCATTGAAGACCCAAAGAGAAAGGGGAAAAGAAGGACAAGAAAGATGAGAAGGGTAGATCCAAATCTCCTAGAAAGTCCAAGGCTCTCTGTTGGAACTGTGGAAAAACTGGGCATTTTCGAAAGGAATGCAAAGAGGAAAAGAAAAAGAAGAAGAAGAATGTCCCAGACTCAGATTCTGACAAGTCACAAGATGATGGTGATGCCTTCATCACAGCCCTGGCCACCCATGCATCTGATGATGTGTGGTTGATTAATTTTGGTGCATCATTTCATATGACCTCACATCGAAGCTGGTTCACGAAGTATGAAGAGTTTGATGGTGGAAGAGTGTACCTAGGTGACGATTCTCATCTGAGGATTGTTGGTCATGGAAGAGTCTCAATCTGATTCCTTGATGGATGAGTGAAGGGGATCACTGGGGTCATGCACATCCCAGGCTTGGCACGGAACCTGCTTTTTGTAAGTAAGTGAATGATGCAGGTGTATAGGTTGTCTTTTCGAAGGACAAATGCAAGATGACTAGAGGATCTATGGTGCTTGTGAAGGGTACTCGGAGAGTTACTCTATTTCATATGGAGGCATGCACTTCACAATGCAATAGTTCTTCTAACTTGAAGAAAAGAGCTGCAGTCACTTCATCCCCACCATTGGAACTGGCAGTGAAAAAGTCTATTGTAACAAATTGTGATGGTAGTGCATTTTGGGTAGCCAAGGGTGCTCATGCTTTGGAAGTTAAGCTTCCTGCTGAAAAGACAATGTTATGGCATATGAGATTTGGCCACACTGGTGAGAAGGATCTTAGAACCCTGAAAAATAAAAACCTCACTGAGGGGTTAAATGATTGTAATCTCGAGTTTGACTTTTGCGAACATTGTATATATGGAAAGCAAAACCGTGTTCAGTTTTACTCTAGTTCTCACAAGTCTTCTAGTGTGTTGGACCTTATTCATTCTGATGTGTTTGGTCCTGTTAGTGTTCCTTCGATTTCCAAATTTGTATATTTTGTGTCTTTCATAGATGATTATAGTAGGACATGGATTTATTTTCTCAGAAGTAAGTCTAAAGTCTATAGTTAGTTCAAATAGCTTAAATCTTTTGTTGAGAATTAGACTAGTAAAAAGATTAAGTGTTTGAGGACTGACAATGGTGGTGAGTTTTGTTTGACAGAGTTTGATAAGTTCTGTAAAGAGCAAGGGATTGAAAGACATAAGACAACTCCATACACCCCGTAGCAAAATAGAGTTGCAGAGAGGATGAACAGGACACTGGTGGAGAAGGCTAGGAGTATGCTTAGTGGAGCAAGCCTCGAACAAAATTTTTGGGCTGAAGCTGTAGCCACTGCTTGCTACCTGGTAAACAGGTCTCCTACATCAACTCTTGTTGGTAAGACACCTATGGAGGTGTGGTCTGGTAAGAAGCCTTCAGTTAGACATCTTCATATTTTTGGTTGAGGTATATGCACATGTTCCTAGGGAGAAACAGTCTAAATTGGAGAACAAGGCGGTTAAGTGTATTTTCATTGGCTATGGTGTCGGAGTTAAAGGATACAAGCTTTGGGATCCTATGGTTGAAAAAGTGTTGTATAGAAGAAGTGTTATTTTTAGAGAGCTAACACCTTCTCCCATTGTTCTACAACCAGAAGAAACATAAAAGAAAGAGGATGTGGTTCAGTTTCCTTCTACCCCTGAGAAGACTGAACCGACAGACCTTGTGAGACTTGATGATGAGGAGAGCTCTATCAGCTCTGAAAGTTTAGAAGTAGAAGTAGAACCTCAACCTTAGTCATTGAGGAGGTCTACATGAACAAAGAAGAAACCTGATAGGTTTGGTTATTCATTGTTGATTCTAGTTGTGCTTTTGCCTTGTTTACTAACATTGATGAGCCTAGAACTGTGACAAAGGCTATGGACATGAAAGATGCAGGTTCCTGGAAGGAGGCCATGTTGATAACTGAGAGGGGGGGTGAATCAGTTATCCTAATTGTTTCCCTTATAGAACTTTCTTATTAATTAATGCAGCATTGAATCAAACACAAAAACATTACCATGAAATAAGAAACACATGACACAGTATTTTTGACGTGGAAACCCTGTTAAGGGAGAAAACCACGGGGTGATTAACCCAAAAATTATTCTCTGTTAGAAGAATAGGAAATTACAAAATGGCACTTGCCAATTAGGGCTCACTGCCCGAGCACACTGCTCACAAGAGGCCCACTGCCTACAAGAAGACACATTGTCTACAAAGTGATAAGAATCACAGTCTTGAACTGATTGGAAGCATCTGCATATGCTGGAGTTCAGTTCCGGTTAGGCTCAGTACACTGATCTGCTGCACTTCATCTTTCCTCTGTTCTTTATTCTACTATCCTTTCACATACCGGACCTTTCTTGGTACTTCTATTCTGTTCTGTACTTATTCACATATATCTTCACCTAATCACACACTTCACAACTAAATCCATCCTCTATATATATCCGCACAAGTAATTTCATCACCTTTTTAGTCGGCATCCGGAACAGTCTAGTTTTCTTACAAACTCTGTTCTGTCGGCTGAATCCTTGCTCACCAAGCAATGCGGATCAAGCATATACTTGTAGATATCATTAATTATGTCAGCCAAACATGATTCATGCCTTCACAACCTTTATCATCAACAGTAACACATCCGGAAAGTAGTCTGATACTATGTCAGTCAGTTCTTCCTCTGTTTTCACTTTCTGTCAGGAATCCGGTACTCAACTATTCATATCTTTTTCCTTGTCCATCACCGGAGGCTAAATCCTTGGAATATACCACTCAAGGTAGTCCTCTTGACTTCCCCAAATCCGCACTACACCAAGACACTTCCTCTAAGAGATCCGGACCAATCTGTCGGACCTTGCCACATGCTCTGTTCTTGTTCACCGGACCACAACAATCTTTATTTTGACTTCCGGTAGAGACACACTATGACTTGCGGATATGTGGGATGACCTTTGTTGCCATCAATGACAACAACCATGAATCCATATAGTGTCTCTTGCCAACAATCTCCCCCTTTGGCATTGATGGCAACACTTAGTGAAAAATGACTAAGTGTTTACACTATGCTCCCCCTTTGCTGATGCTCTGTCTTTATATACAATTTCTGGAACTCCCCCTTAATTGGATTCCTCATTTTTCACTGCTCCTCACTCCCCCTTTGACATCAATGGCAAAGGGTAGGGTCCGTACACCAAAATTTTCAAAAAATTTCTATATATAGCCGCATATTTACATACTCACATATACTGAAGAATGTCTGCAAAGGATGTCTACAATTGGATCATTTCTGTGGCCCAACTTTGCTTCATTCTATCCAAAATTGAAATGTGACCACTCAACAAAAATGCAAAAGCTTCTGCCCGCTTGAGATCTGTCGGATCATTTGTTTGGGCGGTGGTCTGAGCATCACTGATGGCCTCATGCATAGTTTCCAACTTAGGGATTATAATCCTTCTAAGTTCTCCCATCCGGTTAGTGATATTCTTCCTTTCCTTCTCAAGATTCTTTATTTCATTCAAGACTGCAATAGTCTGACATTCTTGATTTATTATGGAGGAAGAGAGAGGATCAAAACTTTGAGATAAGCTTTGTAGCTTGTCCTGTTCCTCTTTTATTTTCTTATCAGTTGCTGCTGTTGCCTTTGACCAGGATATGCAAAATTTGTAAATGTCACCGCCATCCTTAAGAGCATTCTCTAAGCTCTTTATTCCAATACTCACAATCTTCCTATCTTTAGAGATTAATTCTAATACTTCTGAAAATCTTTTATCCAAAAATTCCTTCCGGACCTTTTCTTCAGCAGATTTTTTGATGCAGAGGCATCCACACTATAACCTTCGCATATAGCATGGATGCCTCTGCATCATAGTGGTATCAGAGCTCAGCAAAAGGTCTGGGCTGTTGTGTGTTGATTCTGTCACCGAAAGGGCAGAGGTAGAGATAGAGTTGAATTGTGTGTTGTGTGAGGTTGACAAAATGCCTCCTAAAGGTAGTGGTACTGCAAGGGAATTGCAGGAACTGAAGGAGAAACATGCTAGAGAGATGAGGAAGATGAAGGAGCTTGCTGAAGCACTTCAAGCCAGGCTGACAGCCCTGGAAAAGAACAAAAAGAGGGAAGTGGAAGACAGTGAGTCTGAAGAAGATGAAAATACTGTTGAAGAGTATGAAGAGGTAGCTGAAGATCTGGATGCTGAAGACCAGAGATTGGCAAAACTGTTAAAGGCAGTGCAGAGTGAAAAACCTAAGGTAAAGGTTGATGTTACCAAGTATACTGGAAGCTTGAATGAAGATGAGTTGTTGGATTGGATTGCTGCACTTGATAATCACTTTGAATGTGAAGATGTTGCTGAGGATCAGAAGGTAAAGATTGCAAAGACCAAGTTAGGAGGTCATGCTTTGGTATGGTGGGATTATGTACAATCTGAGAGAAGGAAACAAGGGAAGTCTAAGATCACTTCATGGGATAAGATGGTAGCAAGGATCAAGGGGAAATTCTTGCCAAGGGATTATGAAATCCAGATGTTTAAGAAGCTGCAATTTTTAAAGCAGAAAGACAAGGATGTGAAAGCATATACTGAGGAATTTTATCTGTTAAGTATGAGATCTGGTCATCATGAGAATGAGGTAGAAAAGGTGGCTAGATACTTGGCTGGTTTGAGGTTTAACATACAGGATGAGTTAGTGTTAGCTAACCCTAAGAATGTGGAAGATTGTTACCAAATGGCAATCAGGATTGAAGAAAAGATGAATAGAGGACATGATAAGTCCATGAGAGGAAGAGGAAACAATAGGGGAAGAGGAACAGCCCCTGCACAAAAGCAAACCAATGAGGGTCAAGAAGACACTGGTAAAGGACAGGGACAGTCTGATTTCAGAGGTGGATGGAAAGGTAATAGAGGAAGATTTGGAGGTGGTAGAGGTTCTACTACATTTTCAGGAAAATGTTACACCTGTGGAGAGTTTGGTCATCCATCTTTCAAATGTCCAGAAAACAAAGGTTCATCATCCAGAAATGATAGAACAAGTGGCAAGAGAGTACAACTGGTACAAGAAGAGAAAGTAGAAGAAAGTGCACAGAGTTCAAACAGAGAGCCTGATAATTATGGATATCCAGAGAGTGGAGAGTCTCTGATGCTAAGGAGAATTAGTTTGCAGGCATCAAAGGATATGATGCAAAGAAGAGCTCTTTTCAAAACCACATGCAAGAGTAAAGGTAAGGTATGTAAGGTTGTCATTGATACTGGTTCAACAGACAACATGGTATCCCAGGAAATGGTGGATAAACTGAAGCTGGAAAGGATTCCACATCCACACCCTTACAAGACATCTTGGGTGAGTGATAGGCAATCACTTTTTGTCTCTGAACAGGCATATGTGGATTTCCAGATTGGACCATATCATGATAGAATTTTGTGTGATATTTTGCCTATGGAATGTTGTCACCTACTGTTGGGTAGACCATGGCAATTTGACAGAAGGGTACTGTATGATGGGTATGCTAATACCTACACCATCCAGAAGGATGGGAAGATTATTAAGTTGATGCCATTGCAGGCAAAAGCTGCAGTACAGAAGGCAGCTCAAATCATTTTGATGGGAAAGAAGGAGTTTGTGCAGATGCCTAGAGGAGCAGGCATAAAGGCAGTTCAGGACACTGCAGAGAAAGAAGTTGTTACAGACAACAAGCTGAAGAAAGTTTCAGTTGTGACTGACAGAGGTCAGCAGCAGGTTCAGAAACAGGGGTGCAAACAGCAACTAGTTGAGAAGAATGACAAGGATGTTGTCATAGTTGGGACTATTGCTTGTCCTATAAAGATTGACAGGAAGATAGAGTTGAACATTGCTGCAGTTCAAGAGGAAGTTCCGAAAGAGGTACTGGTCAGGCAACCTGAAAAACACAGGGTATGTGAGAGAAAAGCCTACATCAACAGGCATGAGGATTTACTTGCCAGAAAGCGAGTTACAGTGCAAAAGTCTTGGAGTAGCCAAGAGACAGCAGCAGCCAAAGCTGGAACAGGGCAGAACATTGACAAGGCAAAGAGTAAAGGTGGAGGACTTCCACATACTAAACTCATGGGACATGAGTTCTTTTCTTTTGGGGAGTATGGTGCAGGAGCACCTACCTGACAGCTGGTCTTGATAAGGCAGTTAGTAGTTTAGGTCTTGTTTGTGTTTCCAAGAAGGTCTGTTAAGACCAAATGCATGTAATAAGGTCATGCTGATCATGATAAGATCATGCTGACCGGGCTTTTTCTATTTTTAGTTAGTTGGTTATAACAGCTGTCATGATGTATGATCGGTTGGATCTCCCAGCCGCTTGGAGAGTTCCCAGCCGCTTGGAGTCAGGTCAGTAGTACTCGTAGGGAAATCTTTATAAGCATGAGGTCGGTTGATTGTAGATCATCGATCGGCAGTACAGTATTGCATTAAGCAGAGGAGGTTGAGTGTTCTGTGTGAGGAACATCATATTGTATTACATCTTTGAATCAATAAAGATCCTGTTTCGTTTTCTATTTGATCCCCTTTCTGTAATCGTTTTGCTGGTTTGGGTGGTTTCATGGATTTGCTAATCCATTCCACCGGTTGATCCGTCTGATCGGTGGAATGGTAATGTACAGTAGGGTAGGTTGTAGTTTGTTTGTTTGCATGCAGGTGTGCAAGATCGCGGTCGACAGATGTTGAGAAGCCTAGCATCCTCATGTGCTAGGTCGAGCTGATTGAGTTGGAAGATCACCCTGAGACTGGATCGGGTCATCCCAGGAGGATCGGCGAAGCAAAATTTCGCTAAGTGAAGAAGTTCGCTAAGACGACATCATCAAGATATTTCTGCAAATATCCTGCAGACAGTTCGGATATCGTCATCCGGATAAGTGAAGGAGAGCATGACGCTTTCGAGTGCATGAAGTGTGAGTTCGTCGGGGTGATCATCATCTGGAGGAGCCGAGGAGGAGTGTATCGGCATTAGGATCATCATATCGGGAGTGCCAAACATCCGCGTATCGCGAGTAGATGCGGGAGAGAAAGTTCGATTTTTTTGACTAAGTGTTGAAGAGGTCATCAGGATATTGGGTGACGTCATCGTCATCAGGATATGACGTCATCGTCATCAGGATATTGAGATATCTCCCCTATGCGAGTTTATCCTGCCGTTGTTAAAGTGCTTGGGTATCGGCAGAAGGTTGTATTAGCATCTTCAGGAGGTTTTCGAGGGAACCGGATAAAGTAGATCATGATGCTGTTGTTTGTGTCGTCGGCTAGCAGAGCATCGAAGGGAAGGTGCTGAAGGTGATCGTCATCAGGATATTTGGGACAACCGGATATTGGTTATCCTGCTGACGAAGGAAGTGTTGCATATGATGATGCCGATGGAGTTCGGTGCCCGATGAACAGTGCAACCGGAGGATGTTTGCGCCCGCTGAATATCATGATGATGATGGGCGACTGGCGGAGGAGGTGAACAGTAGTCGGCAGGAGGATGATTGTGATCGTCTGAAATATGATGATGCTGACTGTGTAACGCGAAACATGATGATGCTGTTGGTGGTTTTAGGAAATATGATGATGATGGCGAAGATGATGATGATGAGGTTGGTCTGCAGACATCCATGCTATATGCGAAGGTTGTATTAGCATCATCAGGAGGTTTTCGAGGGAACCGGATAAAGTAGATCATGATGCTGTTGTTTGTGTCGTCGGCTAGCGGAGCATCGAAGGGAAGGTGCTGAAGGTGATCGTCATCAGGATATTTGGGACAACCAGATATTGGTTATCCTGCTGACGAAGGAAGTGTTGCATATGATGATGCCGATGGAGTTTGGTGCCCGATGAACAGTGCAACCGGAGGATGTTTGCGCCCACTGAATATCATGATGATGATGGGCGACTGGCGGAGGAGGTGAACAGTAGTCGGCAGGAGGATGATTGTGATCGTCTGAAATATGATGATGCTGACTGTGTAACGCGAAACATGATGATGCTGTTGGTGGTTTTAGGAAATATGATGATGAGGTTGGTCTACAGACATCCATGCTATATGCGAAGGTTATAGTGTGGATGCCTCTGCATCATTTTTCTAGAGATTCAAAATGTGTACCAACACTGCTGACTAAGGTTTTGAGATTACCGGAAGAGGAGGCTGTGGGATCCTTTTGAAAGGATGGCATGATCTTTTCTAGCACTCCAGATGCTACCTCCATAAGCTCACAGTCTTCCATGTGAGATTTCAGCAGCTTCTCTTTGACTTTCTCATTTGCAAATGAGGCTATTTTCATTGTTTGCACCGGTGACAAAGAGTCAAAATCTAATGGTCCTTTTAGCAGGTCCGGTTCATCAATTTCTATAGTGGCTTTGCTTAAAAATTGTTGAACAGTTTGTGCAGTGTCTCTTGCCGGAGACAGATGTTTCTTTTCTTCTGCAGTCTTGGAACTGTCAACCTCTTTATCTGTCACCCCTACTTCCTTCTCCTGTAATTTCTCTTCTTCTTTGGATCCGGAGACTGTAGGGGAAACCGGAGGAGAGATGTTTGTCTGTTCAGGGCCCACTTCTTCCGGAACAGATGATTCCAAATCCGCAGCTGTTTTTGCACCGAAGTCCTCTACAACAGGAAGATTGAACCTTTTGAAGGCCTTCCAGAGGATCTCTTCTGTCTCTTGGGCCACTTTGTCAGTCTCACCAAGCATGAGTTGATTCATCCTGGCTTTACTTCTGAACTCATCTTTGCAGTCTTTGAAGATTATGTTCATTGTCTTGGGATCAATTTGAGGATATAGCTGAATAGCTATCTGCTCCCGGATCTCAAGATCTTTTGCATGAGCATTATTCTTTCTTATTTCTAATTCCTTTTCTAGGCTTTTAGGAATAAGAGATATGATCTCAATGAAAGCCTTGTTGTATATGTTCAGATATTTGACTGTGGCTTCCTGCAGAATCTTTTGGTTAGCCTCATTGTAGTCATCATAAAATTCAGTCATTGGTTGAAGGTTTCCATCCACCGTGACCGACTTGATTACACTCTCTAGAGATAGAGTGGGCTTTTCAACAGATACCTCTGCCATTTCATCCTTGTCTTGGCCTGTGGAGGGTTTACCAGATCCTTTCTTCTTCTGCTTCTTTATTTCTTTTACTCCCTCATCGGACTCTATTTCCTCTTCATCCTTTTGGCTCTCATAAGCCCTTGTGGCTTTTGTCTTGGATCTTTTACCGGATGCCTGGACTTCCAGTTTTGAACTTTTGGTTGTGGGAGGTGCAGATCTTTTTGATGATCTGGTCCGGGTGGGAGTTTCAACCGGAACACTTTCTTTACTTTTCTCTTCTTCCTCAACCTTCCTCCTCTTTTCCCGGCTGGCATCAAGTGCCTCTTTTGAGATGCCTAGGCCTTGAGCAATATGCTCAACTTCTTTTCTTACCTTCCTCTTTATCTCCGGTTCCCTGAGTTCTACATGTATCTTTACACTTAGTTCCTCAAAGGTTCCAAACCTTTCTGCCTTAGGATCTTTGGGCTGGCTTAGCATGTGTTGAACATGCAGCTCTACTATCTGTTCATCCACTTCATACCCCATGGGCATGATCCAGACAGTCCTTGGCTCCACTGCCTCCATTAGACACTGATCTGTTTCTACCATGAAGCATACTGTGTCTTTGTACTTTTCAACAAGGGATTGGGGTATTCTTTCTCTTGCATGCATCATGCTTTGGAAGTTCTTGAAGTATCCCCATAGAGCTGTATTTCTTGCTTTAGCATCCCCAAGTCCATGCAGATAGTCTCTGATTTGGATGGCAACCGGTCTGTCATTCTGCCATATCCATCCACTGGATCCGGGAAGCTCATTCATGTAGTAGAAGAAGAGACAAAGAATCAGATTGCCATACTTGAAGGAGTTTTTCTTGTCCTTCTTGATCTTCTACAGATTTTCAAAGAGTTGGTTCACAAGAAGCTCACACAAGTCATAGTCTGCATTCTCTTTTAACATTTGATAAGCTGTGTAGATTGCAGTTCCCGGTACTGAATTTTCCCTACTGGAGTGATAGATTTTGTAACCAATTATCATAGCTGCAAATTTGACATCCGGTTCAGTGATATCATCAACTGTCATAGCTCTCTTGTCAAACTTGGATCCGGTTGCATCACTGACTGTCTGATTTTTGACAGATTTGAGAACAGGTAGTCCACCGGATGAGTGCAGATCGGTTACAGCCCTAATTGCATCCTTGGTGATCTTGAAGGGCTTGTTCAACCATAGGAAGTTGTCATGTACTCTACTTAGTACATACCGGACCCATTCATCTTCTTCAAAACAGGGGAAATGAATGCACTGTGCAAAGTGTTTGTCCCGGATGGCTTTATACTGAGGTTTGATCTCAAAGGAGTCATCTATCAATTGTTTGTGATAGATATCCATCAGTTTTGATTCTCCAAAATCTTCAAGATTCGCATGGATGTAAACCCTAATATCTTCCGTATGCAATACACCATGAGGAACACTAGAGAAGGCTCCTAGTGGATCTACCTCCAATGATTTGTAAGGATGTTTCTTGAATGTGGGGCGAGGTCTATCAGAGATCTTAACTATATTTGGAGTAGCCATTCTTCAAAGATTTGCAGTGAGATAATGAAAATGGAGAATACCTTATGCGCCTTCGGTTTGCACGGAGTGGTTGGATTGATTTCTTTATGCAATGACTTCGGCAGGAGATCTTTGGTGTGCTTGATGAATCTTGTTGCAGAGCTCCACTTTTCGCTTTTTCTTGAGTGCAGAATGAGCAAATGACTTTTGAGAAATCCCTTATATTGCTCCGCAAACCCTAATATCTGTCTGCAATAAATGCTTCACCTATATTATTCATGTTTGCCTTGTCCGGATAGCTTGGAGTATCCCGGATTAGTCCTGATATGTGAATATCATCCGGATCTTTCAATCATGAATAAATCGAGGTAACATATTACAAGAACATCCCAAACACTTTGTCCAATCCGCAGAATAAGATAGTGCACTTCCGGATCTCTCCGGACCTTTTAGTAATCCTCTGTCATACCGGAGCATCTCCCGGAACAGGTCTTACTTGATCGATCACAGCTTCTTCATAACTCCATGCGGACCTCTGAAATCTTATCTGGATCATCTCAAGACTTATATATTTAAACCCTTTACTCCGCATCTTGTGCCACATCCGGCACCACTTGATTGGCTGGGGGAATAGGATTTTCTTTGAGTCTCCCCCTGAGCCAGAGCTCACTTTTTAATTTCTGGAAGAAATATCAGCACCAGAGTCTGGTGCGGATCCAACCTCTACATTCTCTAAACTTTTCTTCACCCAAATCTTGCTCATCTGATTCCTAACTTCATCCGCATTCATCTTTTGTTTACCCTTGTCTTGATTCTGATTATACACCGGACCTCTTTTGTCCTGATTCTTGCTTCTGCAGACTTTAGCATTATGACCGGACCTATTGCAGATTTGGCAAATAACATTTCTTTGCATATTTGACTGATATCCTTTTGATCTGCATTGATTAGCCATATGACCTACTCTATTGCATGTAAAGCATCTACCTTTGAATGATTTGTTTACTTGCATATTTCTGCATTCATGGGATTTGTGTCCATACCTTTTGCAGTTGAAGCACTGTCCGGAGAAGGATGAATTAATCTGATTCATTCTCTTTCTGCACTGATTAGCTTTGTGACCAAAGTGGTTGCAGCTGTGGCAGTATCCATTGAAAGATGGATATCTTTGAGCATTGGGCTGTCTTACCGGAGGTCTTCTAGGCCTGTTTCTTTGATTTTCTGATCCAGAATTCTTTTGACCGGATCCGGAGCTTTCTCCTTTCTCATATCCCAAACCATACTTGTCATCTGTCCTCTTTTGACTTTCATGAAGAACTTCAAGTTGAGCAGAACTTATCTTGAATTTCTCTTTATATTCATTTGCTGTTTGAAGGTCTCTTTTGAGAGAGGCAATTTGATCCTCAAGTTTTTCTTCATTATCTTTGGCATCTTCAAGATCAGATTCAAGATGTCTGATAATCCTGTCCATCTGGTGGCATTCTTCTGATTTTTCTTTAAGAGATTGTTTTAGATTGTCTTCAGCCTTTCTTTTTTCTTCAATCTCTTGAGTAAACTTTATAGTTCCTGATTCCATTTCATGTCTTAACATAATGACTTCTTTTGATAACTTTTCACATAACTTGGTTTGCTCAGTCAATTCTTCATTTGTATTGCTTTCTTCACTTTGTCTTGCCAACTGTTGGAGCAGCTCCTTTCTCTTTTTCATAGAGAGACTTAATTTGTCTTTTAATTCTCTCATGAATTCATCAGCCTGTTTGAGTCTTTCCTTTAATTCATTGACTTCAGAATTTGACTGTTCAAGATCCTCAAGGGCAGTCTTGAGTTGCTCCCTTAAACCATATGCATCCATTTGAACTCCCAGATCTTCCTCAAGCTGTTAGGCTCTATTAGGAGGAACTTAGCTCTGATACCAATTGTTGATAACTGAGAGGGGGGGGGTGAATCAGTTATCCTAATTGTTTCCCTTATAGAACTTTCTTATTAATTAATGCAGCATTGAATCAAACACAAAAACATTACCATGAAATAAGAAACACATGACACAGTATTTTTGACGTGGAAACCCTGTTAAGGGAGAAAACCACGGGGTGATTAACCCAAAAATTATTCTCTGTTAGAAGAATAGGAAATTACAAAATGGCACTTGCCAATTAGGGCTCACTGCCCGAGCACACTGCTCACAAGAGGCCCACTGCCTACAAGAAGACACACTGTCTACAAAGTGATAAGAATCACAGTCTTGAACTGATTGGAAGCATCTGCATATGCTGGAGTTCAGTTCCGGTTAGGCTCAGTACACTGATCTGCTGCACTTCATCTTTCCTCTGTTCTTTATTCTGCTATCCTTTCACATACCGGACCTTTCTTGGTACTTCTATTCTGTTCTGTACTTATTCGCATATATCTTCACCTAATCACACACTTCACAACTAAATCCATCCTCTATATATATCCGCACAAGTAATTTCATCACCTTTCTAGTCAGCATCCGGAACAGTCTAGTTTTCTTACAAACTCTGTTCTGTCGGCTGAATCCTTGCTCACCAAGCAATGCGGATCAAGCATATACTTGTAGATATCATTAATTATGTCAGCCAAACATGATTCATGCCTTCACAACCTTTATCATCAACAGTAACACATCCGGAAAGTAGTCTGATACTATGTCAGTCAATTCTTCCTCTGTTTTCACTTTCTGTCAGGAATCCGGTACTCAACTATTCATATCTTTTTCCTTGTCCATCACCAGAGGCTAAATCCTTGGAATATACCACTCAAGGTAGTCCTCTTGACTTCCCCAAATCCGCACTGCACCAAGACACTTCCTCTGAGAGATCCGGACCAATCTGTCAGACCTTGCCACATGCTCTGTTCTTGTTCACCGGACCACAACAATCTTTATTCTGACTTTCGGTAGAGACACACTATGACTTGCGGATATGTGGGATGACCTTTGTTGCCATCAATGACAACAACCATGAATCCATATAGTGTCTCTTGCCAACAGGCCATGCAAGATGAGATGGCTTCCTTGGAGAAGAATAAAACATGGGACTTGGTGCATTTACCTAAAGGATGGAAACATGTTGGATGCAAATGGGTGTTCAAGAAGAAATTTGGTGTAGATGGTAGTGTTGAAAAGTACAAGGCCAGACTGGTTGCAAAGGGATACTCACAATTGCAGGGAAATGATTATGGTGAAGTTTTCTCCTGTTGCAAAGCTGACATATATTCGGTTCCTGTTATCTCTTGCAACAACTTATGACTTAGAGGTGGAATAGATGGATGTGAAAACAACATTCCTTCATGGTGATTTGGAGGAAGAGATTTACATGTCACAGCCAGAGCATTACATAGAGAAAGGTAAAGAAAATTTGGTTTGCAAACTGAAGAAGTCTTTGTATGGTTTGAAGCAGTGTCCTAGGATGTGGTATATGAAATTTGATGCCTTTGTGTTGTTGATTGGATTTCTGAGATCAAAATCAGATCATTGTGTGTATTATAAATTTGACAATGATTGCATTCTCATTATTGCATTGTATGTTGATGATAGGTTGTTAATTGGGAATGGTAAAAATATGATTTCTGATTTGAAGTCTCAGTTGTCAGCACAATTTGAGATGAAAAATCTAGGGGCAGCCAGGTACATTTTGGGAATAGAAATCAGAAGAGACAAAGCTAACATAAAACTTTGGTTAAGCCAGAGTAAGTATGTGAAAACTGTGTTGGATAGGTTCAGCATAGCAGATTGTAGACCATTGTGTGTTCCTATTTCTTTGGGGACAAAGTTGTCTGTTAATGATTGTCCAAAATCTCCTAGTGAGGTGGAGGACATGAGCAGAGTACCTTATGCTAGTGTTGTTGGTATTTTGATGTATGCTATGGTCTGCACAAGACCAGACATTGCCCAAGCAGTGGGAGTCCTTAGTCAATTTATGGCTAATCCTGGATGGGTACATTGGGATGCAGTAAAGCAAGTGTTCAAATATTTGAGGGGTACTTCCGAGTAATCCATATGCTATCATGGTAATCCTACAAGACCTTCACATTCTATTTGTATTCATGGATTTGTGGATTCTGATTGGGCAGGTGACATTGACAGCAGGAGATCCACCAGTGCTTACGTGTTTACTATGTTTGGTGGTGCAATTAGTTGGATGAGTAAGTGACAACCTATGGTCGCTTTGTCCATGATAGAAGTTGAGTATATGGAAGCAACTCATGCTTTCAAGGAAGCCATTTGGCTTAAGAGATTATGTTCAGATATTGGTATTGATGCAGGACAGATTATGATCTATTGTGACAGTCAGAGTGTGATTTGCCTAGCAAAGAATCCAACTTTCCATGCCAAAACAAAGCATATTGATGTAGAGTTTCATTTTGTACGAGACATGGTATAGGATGGGAAGGTGAATTTGGAGAAGGTAGACACTTTGAAGAATGTTGCGGATGCATTGACAAAACCAGTGGGCACAGAGAAGTTCAGATGGTGTTCAGAGTCTATGGGCCTCTTAGCCTATAGTAGTTAAATCATGTTATTTCTATTGGCTCTTACAAGGTGTTCGACGAGTGGGAGAATGTTGGGAATTAAGGTGTCTTAACCTTGGTAATTCCTTGCATTTATTTATTGTAATATATTTATTTATTGCCTATTTTGTAATTAGGATGCAAATCTTGTTTTGTCATCTTGTGGGAGTTGGCACGATGATGTGTCCTACGTGGAAGGTGACCACATGTAATTTTGTCCTCACATGAGGAGATAGGAATCCCACTTAGTGGTAGAGGTATTTTTCCATGTGTCGGCACTTTGACTAGTGTGTAAGTGAATCTTGACCGAAATGGTTATGGCAGATTCCTATGACAGAATCTATGACGTGTAAGAGTCGTAAATGGAAAGTTCTATGATAGGTGAAGACATGTGTCACAAGGCATCTTGGAAGAAGGCATCTTTGGGTGCCCCAAGGAGAGTTATGACATGTTGTAAGAGAATATGCTATTTTTAGTCATTGTATGACAGATTCTCTTACAACTGTAAAAACTGTTAGTATGATGGATTCTATGACGGTCGTAAGATGCGTAAGAGCATCTGCCATTGCCCAACTTGGGAATAGGTGACCATATTGGGATGGGGTGATATGACAAGTGTCATAACCATGTTGCAGTGTTGGTCAAGTGTCCCTAGGCGTGGGTTTTGGGCCATGAGGCCAAGTTGGACGCCCATCTCAAGGAAAGTTCATTTTTGCCTTGTAAACTTCTATTTAAGCAGGTGCTTTGAGAGGAGATGTATTATGTGATTGACAGGTACTATTATGCTACTGGATTGTCTCTAGATATGAGTGTTGAAGACTCCTATAAAGACTTGCATTGCAAGTTTGTTGTAAACCTTGTTGTTTCGATAATACATTGTGCATGTTTTGGAGTGTGGGGTTTTTCACCTGTAAGGGTTTTCCCCATGTTATATCTTGTCTCTCTTCTTCTGTATTACATTCTTGTGTTGTACATTGCTGCAATATCTCTGTTGTTGGGTTAATAACACTATAATTGTAAAGGTTAAAAATAAATTGCACTCATCTCTCCTCATTAGATTAGTGTAGGAAGCAATTTCTGCACACCTAGCTTCCTTTCTTTTTTAGCTTTTTAGGCCTTAACACTTTACCTAGCACAATTTCCTTTTTGGTGATGGGACTAGGTTTTATATATTGTTCTCCTATTTATGACACGTTTTTAGATTGGGAATTCTTTTTTGTATCTAAAAATAGAAATTCTATAATTTTTGTTCCTTCTGTTGTTGATACTTTTCTAATCAGTCCAAATTACTCATGATTTCTAATGTGCTCATGCAGATTCAAGTCCAAGCCAAGAAAGTGTGTTGGAGGTCCCAAATCTTATTGGGAACAAGGTAAACACATACATGGAAATTATAAACAAATAGTGCTCAATTTTGATTAGTACATGTGATCAAACCATCAATAGAACATGGTGAAAAATAATAATAACACATAACACCAAATTTATATGGAAAAACTATTTTTAGGAAACAATTCCACCACCAAACAAATATCAAGTTTATATTAATCTTAAGAAAAAGATTTCACCAATACAATTCACTCAATCTTCTTTAATCTAATAGTATTTCAATGGTTACTTAACAATACATCACCTACACAACACTATTAAACCCTTATATCATATGCTCATTATATAGAGTAAAGGAAATAAGAAACCACCAAGTGGTTTCTACAAACTAGTGGCCACCAAAACCATGGCCCAAAAGTAAAAACCCATGCCCCACTATGCATTAAAACATGTACACAAGATAGAAACCAACTAATGACAAGATGCTCCTCTTTTCCTAATGTAACTCCCACTATTGTCCTTTTACCATGACCTCTTTATTCAATGTCATTACAATAATATCCCAATTCCACCTCCTACCCTTTCTATTTTTCTCTAATATCGTAAACTTTGGAGCTCATTTTCTTATTTTCTAAGGATTTTTTGAGGATTTTAATGATCTCTAAACCAATCCCTAATCAATTTAATGCATCTAACTCATTGAGATCTTCAAATTTCAAAAAATAGTTCAAATAAAAGATCTAGATCAAAAGTCATGCCCTCTAGAAGGTATTTGGAGAAAACAACATCAGACATAGGATTGCAAGTGAATATCACACCAATACTCACATCTTCAAACCCTAATTAATCATTGGAGGAGTTTCCCTTGCACTATAGCTAGGATTTTCCCTCTCCATCATTTGGTTCCATGTCCCCCATTGGGACCTATGGTGCAATAGCTCTGAATCCTCTCAGTACTACCATCACAAATACCAAATAGCCTGCACTCCACCACCACCACTACCTAGGAAGCATTCTAGCTAGACCCCACCACTACCTCCATGATCCAGCAAGCAAGGTGGATAATCACCACCTCTATCTCACTCTCTTTTATTCTCTCAACTACATGGGAATGTCCTTCTAGATCAAGGAAAATTCCCCCATTTATCTCTTGTTATATCTCCATCAAAGACTATACAAAACTAGCTGCAAGATGATCTTGAGGAATGAGAAGAATTTATTCTTATTGGTTAGGAACCTATGGATGATGGCAAGGATCTACTAGGTGGTAGGTGGGATAACCCTAATGGGCAAGAATGCTCACCCTCCAACACTAGAGTTTCCCTTGTTTCTTAATTGTAATGGTTTTTAAATATATTTTTCTTAATTAATCACTTGACAGTTGTTTCCTTAGTGGGATGTGATCTCATTGTTTTCTGTGGTTGTTTTATTTTAGGGGGCACATATTTCTATTATTTCTAGCTTTGTCAGTTTGGCTTTGGGGCATGATTCCATGTTGCCTATGATTTTTGAGGATTATGACTATACATTTTAACTATTGTTTTAATTATTTGATACACTTAATATTTGGGATTTGAAGTTCCCAAAATTCAATCCTAGAAATTTGTGTCATGCCAAAAAATGTCTACTATCATTAAAGTTTTACAGGTTGTATTTATGGTTTTATAAAGTTTTTGCACCTATGGTTCTACAAGTGTTGTGAAATATGTATAGTACGAACGTGAAGGTGGTACTTTTAACTTATCAATTAAAGGTATTTATTAGTATGTGGGTGCCAATTACCCATGAGAGTTTTTTAGAATTTTGAAGAGCAAATAAAAAATGTATTTATAGAAAGTTAGTTTGGTAGATATGATTCATGTGAGTGAATTGAATTTAAAAGTAGCCTAGTGTTACCTTCTTAATTACTCCTACTAGGAATTAACCTTAATATTATAGAATATTAATATATTAAATAAATATATTTATAATCAATTATAGATTATTAATATATTTATATTACAATTTTAAAAATTTATATAATAATTAATAATATATTTGTAATCATAAAATTTGTACATCCATGTCATTTTCTATTTGTTTTTGTGTCCATTTTGAACAAATTTATTCATATGTGTACATACTAAAAAGTGACACAATCTTATGTAACATCCTATACACACATTCCCACATCTTTTATCCATACTTTATCCAACATTTTTCTACATTCACATGTACTCTTCATTTATTATGCCTATTTATGCACTTATCCTTAAACATTTTATCCCCACCTTGATTATGCTATTTTTTTTGTCATGATGGACCAAAGATAGTTGTCCACTATTTTGATCATAACTGAAAATTACAACTTGTTATATGTGTTGGAAGTAGAATGATGAGATTTGAATGTTGGAAAGAAAATTAAACTATTACCATATGGAAATCTGAAATTTGTATGCAAATCTGAAATTAAGACTTCTTGTTCATTGAAAAAACATTCAACCAAATGTGCTTAATTGTGGAATACCCAAATCAGTTTTAAGGACATAAAATCAACAAACCGTGTGAGATCATCACACAACACAAGAATTACATGGAGAAACACTTAAAGGAAAAAACTCTACCAAGAAGAGAGGCCAAGTATGTATTATCTTCAAATATAAGATTACAATAGTCGCACACTTCATTCCTTCCTTGCCTTAAATTTGACAGCACCTATGCACTTGTGAACTCTCTACAACACAATACTTGCAAAATCCTTCAAAACTACAACTTGAAAACACCATCCAAGAGCTCCAATTCATATTAAATTAGGAAGAGAGAAATAAGCATGCCTCCCTTTGCAAAAACCCAATAGACACAACCTTTGGAAACCTCTAGAAGGTGAAGAGACAACTCATTTTGGCCCCATTTTTTTCCTCCTTTTCAAGCACCCAACTTGGGGAATATGAAAGGTTTCATTGAATGTGTCACCTTTTTTCATTTACCACCCCATCCAAGGCATCCCAATTGAAGTAATAACTAATTTTTTCCACAAGTCATTAATTATTTACAACTATCAATGAACCCCTTCATCCCTTATGAACGCAACTACAAGCTATATGTGGAACATTCTTACAAATAAATGGCATAGAATTTACAAGGTTGATGGCACATTAATCCTAACATTCTCCCACTTGGCATTATACATTGTAAATACATCCATAGGAATACAAATAAAATGAATCAAGTACAAGAAATGAGGCCCATGGCCTCCTTGCACCAAGAGAACTTTTTGGTGCTCACAGGCTTGGTAAGAGAATCTGGAACATTCTCCCAAGTGTCAACCTTCCTCAACATAACATGTCCATTTGTAATCATTTTCAAAACAAAGTGGTATTAAACATCTACATGCTTTGTTTGAGCATGAAACATTGGATTCTTAGCCAAAAAGATTACACTATGGTTATCACAACCTATTTGAACTATCATGTAGTCAAAACCAATACCTACAGACAATATCTATAACAAAACTACCTCCTTGGAGACTTGGTAGTAGCCATATACTCTATTTCACTGGTGGATAAAGCAACCATGGGCTTTCTTTTACTCATCCAACTTATTGCACCTCCAAACAAAATAAAAACATAGCCACTAGTGGACCTCTGATAATCCAAATCACCGACCCAATCTGCATCAACAAATCCCTATATGTCTAATGTCTTATCCACACTGTCAGTACCAAAATAAACCAAACAATAATTATAAGTACCACACAAGTATCTAAGTACCCTCTTCACATAATTCCAATGTTCTCTACTAGGATTAGAAATAAACTTGCTCAATACTCCCACTGCTTGGGCAATATCTGGCCTAGTACAAAATATTGCATACATCAAGTTACCAACCACACTAGCATATGGAACATTAGACATATTCTCATAACCATCCTCACATTTGGGACACATATCTAAAGTAAGCTTAGTGCCAACCAGTAAAGGAATCATAACTAGCTTACAATCTTGCATATTAATTTTTTGCAAAATAATATTCACATACTTTGTGACAACCAAATCTTTCTATGTTCATGATCCCTCCTAATTTCCATACCCAATATTTATCTTGCTATCCCTAGATATTTCATCTCAAATGCATCTAAAATTTGAGATTTTAACTCACTAATCATACCGTTGGTGTTACTGAAAAATATGTCATCCACATACAAGGCAATAATTAAAATGATCATCAATACATCTAATGTAAATACAATGATCCTCCTCACTTCTTACAAAACCCAATTTCAACACAAATGAGTCAAATTTTTGATACCACATCCAGGATGATTGTTTCAAACCACAAAGAGATTGTTTTAACCTGCAAACCAAGTGTTCCTTCCCTTTTACCTCAAGACCTTTATTGTTGCATATAAATTTCCTCTTCTAGATCTCCATGAAAAAGTGTAGTTTTAATATCCATTTGTTCTTTTTCAAAATCATAAGCACTAGGTATGGATAAAAGAAATCTAATTGAGGATAATTTAGCACTAGGAGAGAAAAATTCACCAATATCAACTCCCTTCCTCTGGGAGTATGCCTTGGCCACTAGTCTAGCCTTGCATCTCTCTAATAAACTGGCTACTCTAAATTTCTTCTTATAGACCCATTTACAACCAATGGAGTTCCTTACTTTGGGAAAATGAACAAGATCCAAGACTCACTATCATATAAAATAGTAGCTTCCCTGAAGGACCTCAGTTCATTATCAGTACTTAACAAAGCAAATACACAACAAAATATGGTGGGCTATACTTGTCAACAAGATTATGTTGTCTTGTGGATCTTCTCAAGAGTGGAGTAAGGGATTCTTCCTTTTGTTCTTCTACTTGCTCAACTTCTTTAGGGTAATCTTGCCTAACTTCTATATCTGGCTCAAAACTCCCACTTGAATCACTTTCTTCCTCTCCATCCTCCAATCCATCATTTTGTTCTTCTATATGTGCATCATCTTGCTTCAAATCAAAATGCATTTTATTTGTCATTTATTTATCTTTTTTCTATTCATGAATAGAAATATCTCTAAACTCCCTTAAAATCACATCTCTAGAATAGATAAATTTCAAGGTTAGAGGATTCCAAAGCTTGTAACCCTTAACATTCTCACCATATCCAATGAAGATGCATTTTTGTGCTTTTGGATCCAGTTTAGACCACTTTTCTTTAGGCACATGAACAAAAGACTCATAGCCAAAAACCCTTAAATGTAAAACAGAAGGTTGTTTACTTGTCTGTTCTTCATAAGGTGTCAAATCAAGAGCCTTACAAGGAGATCTAGTTATCAAGTAATAAGTAGTACTCACAACTTTTTCTCAAAATCATCTATCCAATTGTGCACCTCTTAACATACTTTTGGCTCTTTCCATCAAGGTTCAGTTCATTCTTTCTGCCACCCCATTCTATTGGGGTGTGTATGGAGTAGTCTTTTTCCTAATTATACTTGCATGCTTGCAAAACTCATCAAGTTCCTTAGAACAATATTCCCCTCCATTGTCAAATCTGAAAACCGTTATCTTACAATCTAATTGCTTCTCTACTAAGGCTTTAAATTATTTAAAGTTAGTGAAAACTTTAGATATATGATGCATAAAATGAACCCATGTGAATGTTGAGGCATCATCAATGAAGGTCCCATAGTACCAAGATTTACCAATAGAACCAACATCCACGGAACCAAGCACATTAGTGTGAATGATTTCTATCTTTCTCTTTGCTTTATAATTACTTGAAGGAAATGATTATCTATTTTTTTTCCCAAACGCACAATGCTCATAAAAATCTAAATACTCATTACAATAGGAAAAATCATCAAATAACTTTTTATTCATAATGGTCTTTATACCTTTTTCACCTATGTGGCCCAACCTATGGTGCCACAACATACATGTATTTTTAGATTTTTTAGTTACATAGGTGGAATTACAAATAGTAGTTGCATTCAACCTAAACAAGGTTCTTATTCTTGACCCTGTAGCTACCACCAAGCTCCTCTCACCTATCTACAACCAGTCTTATCAAATGTTACATGTATTCCTCAATTATTCATCTTAGAAATAGAAATTAAATTTCTCACCAATCTATGAATATGCAAAACACCTAAGAGAGTTTTTATCCTCCCATCATTGAAACAAAACCATACCTTTCCCTGGCCAACTATAGGATATGAATTGTTGTGATCCAAGGTACACCTCACCACCATCATATGCCTGATATGAGGAGAACCACTCCTTATGTGGAGCCATGTGATACAATCTTCCTAAGTCAACCAGCCAATAATCATCAAACATAACATTACAAGAAAGACTTAAGTTTTTAATACCTTCATCCGAGGACTTTTCCATGGAGGAATCCTATTATTTATTCTTATTCCTGCATTCCTTCTTGACATGTCCCCTTTTACCACAACTCCAACACTTTACTCTATTCTTTCTAGGCGTTTTGGATCATCCTCGAGACATAGACTTCTCTTTAGGACCCTTTTATCTCCCTTAGATCCTCCTATTTCCTTGGACCTTCCCCTGACATGAAGAGCATCCATTGAACTATCCACAGTGGCTTTCTTCCTCATTTCCTATGTCAACAAAGTTGCAATAAGGGCATCCATGTTGGGATCTATTAGATTAGCACTAATAGAAAGAATCATACTCTCCCATGACTCAGGAAAAGAATATATAAGTATAATGCACTTATCTTAACATCCTTAGAGGCTAATTGACTCAAAATTAAATAAAATGAATTTAAATGCTTGGCTATCAATTCACCTTCCTTCATTTTTAGAGAAAACAACTTTATTTTCAAGTATAATTTAATCACAAGACTTTTCAATTGATAAATTTCACCTACCCTATTCCATAGGGAATATGCAGTAGGCTCTCCTAATACATTTAGAAGGACATAGTTTGCAAGATAAATCTAGATTGTCCCCCATTCTTTCTTATACAACTTGTCCCATGTGTCTTGGTCTATCTTTTTAGGTTTTATTTTGGTTGTTGCCACTATCCATAGATTTCTCTCTTGTAAGACATCCTCCATCTTGAACTTCCACAACTCATAATTAGATCCATTGAACTTCTCATCATCTATCCGAGATGTAGATGTAGCCATGGATTCCACACACAAATCTACAAGACAAAAGATAACTAGAACTCCCATGATAACAACCTAAAAAACCCTTCACCAATAGGAACCAAAGTTGATCATGCTCTGATAACAAATGTTGAAAAGAAAGGTAAACTATTACAATATGGAAAACTAAAATTTGTATACAAATATAAAATTAAGACTTCTTGTTCATTGAAAAACCATTCAACCAAATGTACTTAATTATAGAATACCAAAATTAGATTTAAGGACATAAAATCAACAACATAGAATTAGAAAAGCACATGAGATCATCACACAACACATGATTTACATGGAGAAACCTTTAAAGGGAAAAAAAAAACTCCACAAGAAGAGAGGCCAAGTATATATTATCTTCAAATACAAGATTACAATAGGCACATGCTTCAATCTTTACTTGCCTTTAATTTGGTAGCACATGTGCACTTGTGAACTCTCTACAACACAACACCTACAAAAGCCTTCAAAACTACAACTTGAAAACACCATCCAAGAGCTCTAATTTATTCAAAATTAGGAAGAGAACAAGAGGCACACCTCCCCTTGCAAAAACCCAATGGACACAACCGTTGGAAACCTATAGAAAGTGAAGAGACAACTCATTTTGGCTCCATCTTTCCCTCCTTTGCAAGCACCCAATTTAGGGAATATGAAAGGTCATATTGAACATGTCACCATTTGTCATTTAGCACCCCAATCCTAGACAGCCCACTTGAGGAGATAACTAATGTTGTCTACAAGTAATTAATTATTTATAACTATCAATGAACCCCTTCATCCCTTATGAATGCATCTACAAACTATAGGTGGAACATTATTACAAATAAATGACCTAGGATTTACAAGGTTGATGGCACCTTAATCCTAACATTGAATTAGGTGGATCTTAGAATTTGACAGGTTGAGTCTGCACTCATGAAATTGACCCCACCTGTAGATTTGATCTCTAATATTTTAAAATTCAAATTCAAATTCCGGTTGGATCCCACTTCCTTTCTCGCTTAGTGTTTGTGAGAATGACATTTTCTACTTATTTGATTTCTTTTTAGGACCTTTTCACACTAGTCTAGTTAAGTTCACTTAGGGCATTTAATATTTGTGCCTCAATTCATAGGATTAAGACATTTGTCATCATCTTAATTTCTCCTAGGTCTCATCCTTGCCTATATATACAAGGCTTTCCTCATTGTATGTATAATGTAGCATCTTGTATGCATTGTATTCATTCTTTGACAACATAGCATTTTCATTGCTTCTCTTGTAGAAGGTTGTTTTGGTTGCAGGTGATCCTTGGCTTCTGTGGAGTTCACTATCAACTCTTACATGGTATTAGATCTATATATCTATAATTCCCTTCTCACTTCTAGGAGTAATTGCAAAGAAGTTTCACATGATGCATCTTAGTGCAAAGCAAATCTCACAATTGAGTCCAAAAGTCCAAAAACCCTATAAATTGAGGGTGAATGCACCAAGTTGTGGGACCAAAAAGTTGCCACTTTAGCTTTTTGGTCTCATGCAAGCTATAACGTGAGCACGTTATAGCTTGCATAAAGTTAAAAAAAAACACAAAAACTCACACCTGTGGCCATTTCTATACTTTTGGAAGGAAAAATCAGTCACAAGAGTGCGAGCGCTTTAGAGGAAGGAGAAATCAAGCAAGTGCTAAGAGTAATCGACATTTTCACCATGCCACCTCGCCAATCCTGTTCTCAAAGAAGTCGTGAAGGAAATGTAGAGGGTGTAGCAACCAAAGAAGTTAGGGTTTGATTAATTTTTGTGAGTTTGAAAAGAATTTTTACTTTTGCAATGTTTGATTGGTTTTTTATATTGAATTTACAGTCAATGAGGCAGCACAAAACACAAATCCAGTAGAGGAAGGTCAAAATAACCCCAAAAAGCCTCAAGACCCCCCACCTTCACATCCTCACCATGAAAAAGATATAGAGGAAAACTATTTAGGGCAAATAAAAGAAAACAAAAAACATCTTCAAACCCTAATTGAAATGTTAAATAGTCCAAGTGCAAGCACCAATTGTAGGAGAGCGCTTTCCAAGTCAGTAGAGGTGATTGTTTCTCACACCGAATCAGTGACAAAACAAATCACCAAATTTCATGACTATAGGGAGAGGTGTTGGCAATACTATGCCGACAAATTGTCTTATGAACAAGTGAAGGACCTAAAATTAAAAAATCTGCATTATGTTCACCCTTTATCAATCCTACAACTAGCCAAACATTAGAAGAGACTTGCAAATGCTTCCCTATTCATTGGTGTAGGAACGAAGATATATCCCAAAACTTTTGGGATAGATGGTACATGGTGTTTGATGAGTGTCCATGCAACAATAATGAGATGCCATACTATTTCTTGAGGAAACTCTATTCTGAGTTTGTCCTCAAGAAGATTCCTAATTATTTTGACATTCGAGAGTTCCAGGGCAGAGGTGGTGGCTCTACCCAAGATAGAGAGGGGGCACAACGAGACCAAAACCATGTATGTAGACCCCTGATGAGGCTAGCACATGTGTCACTCCCTTCGACTTTGAAGGAGAGTGTTGAGGTGGAGACACTGCATTCATTGAGTGCTCTCACGCAGTCTCTAGCACAACACGGCAATGATCTCACCCAGGTCGATGAGGGTGAGAGCAGCAAGCATCATTTGTCCCCACATCTTTGTAGTTCATGTGGGAACTTGTGTGATTATGGTAAGCAGGGCTCTTGTTAGGACTCTCAACAGGATCCTGCAACACAGGAGTAACAACCAGTGATGGACACATCCATATTGGATGATCTTGTTCTCACAGATGATGTCTTACAGCATATGTTTGCTATTGACTCCTAGGTAATTTTTTACAAGGTTCATCTTGATTTAATATATTCATATTTGAAATTTGTAATTGATTTTATATGACTATCTATATTATAAGTCAAAATTAATGTATGTAATTGTATAGGCAATGAAATTTTAGGGTCAGAGTCTTCATCTTGCCTCTGTTAGCCATCCAGTGGCGGGTTATGAGAGGAGGTTGAGTCAATAGGTATGTAATTTATCACATGATTGTAAATATAGTACATATATCAATGGTAATTTTATTTAGTGACAATTTGATAATTTCAATAGGGAGCTTCACCAACACCTCCACAATTTCCTTGGTCCCTTGGACACAGAACCACTTTTACCGAGGTAAATTTAACCATTTGTAATCATTATGCATTTAAATAATGTTATGTATCTATTTTAGTTGAATAACCTTGAACTCTATTTTCAGATGTTGAATATGAAGACTCCTCATCTCGTCAATCAGCAGAGGCAGGCATTGCTGCAGCTATGTTGTCTTCAAATCCTTTGACCGAGGTATGAGCCAGTAACGTGTAAATGTCATTTGTATTTCTTGTTTTATCTCATGTCATTTGATGTACATAAATGATATTTATGTTTAGACAATTTTGCTTCTTGATGCTTCTCACAGGAGGTCATAACTCCAACCTGTCCAGCTACAGATGAAGAGAGAGAAAAGATGATCGAGAGGGATCACCAGCTAGCGATAAGTGATCGATTACATATGTGATGTTATATATTTCATGTTTTCTATATTAATGTGCATATTGTTTGATTGTATTAACAGGTGGAGCTGCAAAAATCTCTGTCGAGGAGGTCTACTCGATGGGAGAGAGGATGAGTCATTGATTGGCTCTCCATCTCCATGGCCAAGCAAGGGTCGCCAATTATTTGATAGCAATTCATAAGAAACTAGATTTTGGGACTTTTGTGTATGCCTAGATGGCTTTGTATACATACTTTTGTATGTTACTGATGTATATTTTTGTATATATCTGTATATCTTTGTTTGGACATGCCAATATGGCTTTATATATAGACTAGATGCTATGTTCATGACATTATGTATATGACAGTTTACATTAAATATTTAATATGATGATCAATTAGCGTTACAAGAATTTGGTTTTACACATGCCAATTGCATTTTCTTAAAATTTTATAAATTATTTTCAAATAATCCATTTTGTGCATATCTTGCAACCATTGCATTCCATAAGATTGTTCATTTCTTTGAGGCATCATGTCAAAGAATTCACGCACCTTGTCTATGCTTCCACACTTTGTATACATGTCTACAAGGGTAGTTGCAAATACAACATGTGACATAATTCCTATATCCTTTATGCTTTGATGGTTTTCCACACCCTGTTCCCCAGATCCCATTTTGGCATAGGCAAGGAGGATGTTGGATAAGGATGTGCAACTTGGTTTTAGACGTGCCAATTGTATTTGGTTGAAAATTTCCTTTGTGCATTTGCTTGAAAGTTTTTTAAATCCTTATGAAAATCCATTTTGTGCATATCTTGCAATCATTGCATTCCATGAGACAACATTTATTTGAAGCATCATGTCAAACAGTTCACGTGCCTTGTATATGCTTCCACACTTTGCATAAATGTCTTGCAGGGTAGTTACAACTACAACATTTGACAAAATTCCTATATCCTTTATGCTTTGATGGATGTCCAACTGTGTTCCAAAGATACCATTTTGGCATAGACAAGGAGGATGTTGGCTAAGGTTTTGGAATTTGGCTTTACACCCACCAATTGCATTTTCTTGAAAGTTTCTAAAGCCTTATCAAAAAATCCATTTTTTCATATCTTGCAATCATTGCATTCCATGAGACAACATTTCTTTGAGGCATCATGCCAAACAGTTCACGTGCCTTGTCTATGCTTCCACACTTTGCATACATGTCTTCGAGGGCAGTTGCAACTACAACATCTAACAAAATTTCCATATATTTTATGCTTTGATGGATGTCCATACTGTGTTTCGAAGATCCCATTTTGGCACAGGCAAGGAGGATACTGGTTAAGGTTGTGGAATTTGGCTTTACACCTGCCAATTCTATTTTCTTGAAAGTTTATAAAGCCTTATAAAAAAAACTATTTTTTACATATCTTGCATCATTGCATTCCATGAGATGACATTTCATTGAGGCATCATGTCTGTTACATCCCCAACTTTTGATTAAGCTTAATCTTACTTCTATGTGGTAAAAAGGATAAATAATCTTAGATTAATGATTGATGTTTGTGGAAAATATCAAGTTGAATCATTGATTTTATGGATTACGATTAATGCTTAGATTAGACATGAGATTATATGTTGAAGAGATTATCTTATCCTAATGTACATATGATTATTGATGATACACTCATCATGGTTATATGCTTGTGAGCGTAATAGGAAAAGGATCTTCCTTCAAGAGTGGAAGGAGAGTATCACTAGAGAGAAGAGAATAGACACTATGGAAAAAACTAGTTTGCCATCTGAAGTCTTGATTTGATCATTATATGAACCATGTGAGAGAAGGTATGTGTCCTTAGTTGCTATCTCTATTTGTCCTGGAAGTGACCATTATCGACTTGACATGGAAAAAGAATTTTCCCAACGTCCACTTTTGCAGATTCAGTCGAAAACATTTTCCAGTATTTCATTTCGACTCTGTATTGTCAATAGTTGACGAAAGCAGAAGGTGGCGACAGGGGAGAAAGTCTCGACCCTCATTCACACCTTAGCCGTCATCGATCATTGACTCAATTTAATTGGTGAGGTCGCCTTTGAGTTGATTTATGTGTTTATTTACAATATTGAAATATATTTGATAATTAGATTGATACGGGGATAAAGATATCACCCTTATCATTTATAATCTATTTGCTTAATATCTTATTGGGAGATAATATTTTATTTTCAGTTTGTATTATTGTTTGGTATGGGAGAATTCTTCTCTCCCTTGACCTCAAATGTAGGGGAATGGAAGGGGTGTCCCATGGTGGAAAGGTCACTGGAGGGGCGGGTGGCCCTCAGTCTGCCACTTAGAGCCACTGCCTGAGAGAAATGGGCATTGTGGAAAGAAAGTTTCATTCTCTCAAAAGAGAGAAAGATAGGGGAATAAAAGTTAGTTTTTGATTATGTTTCTGTGGAAAGCTCAAGGGAGGTTCACCGGGAAAAGAAGTGTGAATGCCTGTAGAAACTTTTTGGAAGGCAGCTTGAAACTTGGTCTCACTGAGTAAGTGAATCTGCATCATTTTTTGCTTTTAGTTTAGCATATTAAGACTATATATGGATATAGAGCCAGCCAGGGTGAGACCCTAAGTCGTGCTCACTATCATTTTCATGCTATAAACCATTAATGTCAAAAGGGAGAAATCCCTGTTGTTCAAGCTATCCCATAGCTCACTATTGACAACCACTGCTATCATTCTTGAATCTCTGTGTTGGCTTTATAGCTACGAGCAAGTTTATTACTATGAGTTCTTGATTTAAATTTATATGCTTTTGGCTCAACAGTGAAGCTGTCACCTATCGAGCCATACCATACTATCTTATCTTTTGCAGAGTTTGATAGCCTTGCTATCATTACTGTAGCCTGCTAATTAACATGCAATGGAGGGTTTGATAGCTATGCTATCATAGTAAGTGTTTATGGGCTCACCAAGAAAGAAAGGTGGCGGCCGACTGTGATAGCTATGAGTTCAAATCTTTTAATAATTGTGTTATCTTTATACTTGGTCGAATGACCATTATTGTATGAATGTGATTATTATCATGCATGGTCGAAGGGCCATTGTTTATAGTTGTGTTATCATCATGTGTGGCCGAAATGCCATTGCTTCATAACTGTGATAATGTCTTGTTAGGCCAAATGGCCATTATTTATAATTGTATTATGATCTTGCATGGCCAAAGGGCCAGTGTTTATAACTGTGTTTTTATCTTGCATGGTCGTATGGCCAATACTTTACAGCTGAGTTATTATCTTGCATGGCCGTATGGCCAATACTTTATATGTGGGTTATTATCTTGCATGGCCGAATGGTCATGGCTATATAACTGTGTTATTATCCTGCATGACCAAATGGTTATTGTATTATAACTGAGTTGTTATCTTGCATGGTCGAATGGTTGACTATCTACAATTGTGATATCATTGAAAGCTAAGGCCAAGTTACGTGGATGAAGGCCTATGATATAATCTATTCTTTTATAATGTACTGATAATGCAAGTCAAGGTTTTTTAAACCCAATTTATACTGGTATACTATACTCTCTCTCTCTCTCTCTCTCTCTCTCTCTCTCTCTCTCTCTCTCTCTCTCTCTCTCTCTCTCTCTCTCTCTCCTCTCTCTCTCTCTCTCTCTCTCTCTCTCTCTCTCTCTCTCTCTCTCTCTCTCTCTCTCTCTCTCTCTCTCTCTCTCTCTCTCTCTCTCTCTCTCTCTCTCTCTCTCTCTCTCTCTCTCTCTCTCTCTCTCTCTCTCTCTCTCTCTCTCTCTCTCTCTCTCTCTCTCTCTCTCTCTCTCTCTCTCTCTCTCTCCTCTCTCTCTCTCTCTCTCTCTCTCTCTCTCCTCTCTCTCTCTCTCTCTCTCTCTCTCTCTCTCTCTCTCTCTCTCTCTCTCTCTCTCTCTCTCTCTCTCTTCTCTCTCTCTCTCTCTCTCTCTCTCTCTCCTCTCTCTCTCTCTCTCTCTTCTCTCTCTCTCTCTCAATCGAGAGGTATGATAATGTAGTTTTCCAATGCCATAGTCAACCATGGTTGTGCATGAATGAATGTTATGATATCAATTAGATGTGACAAGGGTCAACTGAATGAGTTCACTAAAATACATACCTTCATGTTGACTATATGCCTATGAGGCTATGAAAGTAAAGGGAATCTATGAACTGCTTGAGTGGTGTAGCTCAAGATAGTCCAATGATCCTTGGTGTATGCATTGTATTTAAACCACTAGTCAAGTGGAATACCTTGAAGACCCTTCATCACTAAGATTGAACGTATGACTATTTTATGAATCTATAATGCAAAACTCTAGAAAATGACTATTTTATGAGTCTATAATGCAAACTCTAGAAAACCTTGAGGAAGGTAAGAGTTTAATGACTCAAGATTAGATATTTTATAATAGTTTTAATGCTAGTTGGGTTTAAATCCAATACGACTATTATTGGGATGGGATTACAGGAGTATCCTCAACCCAATTGAGTTCCTTAGAGAACCTTTGAAGTTGCTACAACTATGTTTGTTGATTTGAATAATCGAACTCTATGAATGTAATGTTCGCATCATGGAATAGGGTGATAGGGAGTCACAATTTCTTGAATTGTCATCGAAATAAGGGTGTGAGACTCTAAGAAACGAAGTTAATAACCTAGTCAGATGGACTAAGGTTTACCTAATCAATATTTACACTACCCATGTATATATGATTTATTTTATCTAATCCTAAAGAATGGCTCTAAGTCAAATTGACTATAGGATATGTTGAAAGACCAGTTGTGTCTATAAAATATGCAGGATGAGATAGCTTCTAGGTCGAGTCAAAGTGTGTGAACAATCGACTACGTTCATTGTGAAACATCTATTTATATTAAATATTTGGCCAAAGTAATGCATACATCTCTGCATGCATTAGTTGGTTCACTGTACTCCAGATGGCATAATGCTTCCAATAGTGTCATACATAATTAGAGTGGATCTATAGTTGTATGACTGTGAAGTATTATGAAGGAAACAACACTAGAGACTCAGATGGCAAACCTATTGGGTTCCTTGTATCTATTCCCTTTGTGAAGGGTAGGGCCACTTCCAGGTAGGAATTTGTCCAGGGGACTGCTCATCTATGGTTGGAGGAAAAGCATTCAGGTGATGCTCTCCTTCCCAAGCAAATGGCATGTTGAGGCTTAGGAAGACAAATATCAAGATTTTTAGATGTAGCATAATTCTCTTTATATGACTTATTAGCCAAATATTATGTGTAAACTTATCGTGGTTGCTATAAGCAAAACATTGTAATTGTAATGTGAGAGAATTCCCTAGTATGTTATTTTTGGAAATGTTGCAATTTCACTTTTGAAATTATCCTGAAAAGAAATTTATTTAATTATTGTCAATGATTCTGATTATATATAAACACAATTGTGATTATGTTAATCTTGACAGTATTCTTAATGGTAATTAAGTTGATTAATTTTGGGTATTATGAGTTGACATGTTACAATGTCAAACAGTTCACGTACCTTGTCTATGCTTCTACACTTTGTATACATGTCTACTAGGATAGTTGCAACTACAAGATCTGACAAAATTCCCATATCCTTTATGCTTTGATGGATGTCCATATCATGCTTCAAAGATCCCATTTTGGCATATGAAGGGAGGATGTTGGCTAAGGTTGTGGAATTTGGCCATACACCTTTCAATTACATTTGCTTGAAAGTTTCTAAATCCTTATTAACAAATCTATTTTGTGCATATCTTGCAATTATTGCATTCCATGAGATGGCACTCTTTGAGGTGTTCTGTCAAACAATTCACATGCCTTTTCTATACTTCAACACTTTACATACATGTCTACTAGGGTAGTTGCAACTACAACAGATTTAACAAAATTCCCATATCCTTTATGCTTTGATGGATGTCCATACCGTGTTCCAAAGATCCCATTTTGGCATAGGTAGGGAGGATGTTGGTTAAGGTTGTGGAATTTGGATTTACACCTGCCAATCACATTTTCTTGAAATTTTCTAAATCCTTATCAACATATCCATTTTGTGCATATCTTGCAATTATTGCATTCCATGAGATGGCATCTCTTTGAGGTGTTTTGTCAAACAATTCACATGCCTTTTCTATGCTTCGACACTTTGCATACATGTCTACTAGGCCAGTTGCAACTACAACATCTGAAAAAAATCCCATATCCTTTATGCATTGACTTATAAGATTAGTTAGAACTACAAGCTTGGCGAAGAATATAATATTCATGAGTAAATTGTAAATCTTAAGAATTTTGTGGATTTCTTTTTGGGAAGTATACTTGTAACTTGAATTGAATTTGCAACACATTAGGTACTGTATGCAATGTGTTTGAATTTTGATCCCTTTGTATTATAATTTTTTTATCAACCAATATTGTCCATATTGGGCTGCAAAGACAAACTTTATTCTCAAAAGAATTTTCTAGAAAGTCAATATGAATTGTTTCCTAGACAATTGAATCCAAGAAACAATAGTTGAATTATGAATATTGAGGCTAACTTTTATTTGGATAACAAATAAATATGTTGTGAACCTATTTGCAACAACTTATGATATGGTTTTCATATAATCAATTTTTGTATATAAATTATTAGTTAAATTTTACACTTTTATGTTAAGAAAAATATGGATATGAAACATAAAATAAAGCATTTTTGTTAATAGAATGGTGGGTACAAGGAAAGGTGCATCCAATTATAGGATTTATCATTTAGGCCTTTATAAGTTTTTTTTAGATGAATCTAACAATTCATAGTTTGAATCATATAAGGAAATATAATTTGTCTATGCTAAATTATTAGATTGATGCTAAGTGTTAGTTAACATTTTTGTTGTACTCTTCTTTTTGTATACATCTCATAATAATCATGATATTGAAACTACCAAATTTGATATGATAATCATAGATAATTTCTCATCTTACATGTTAGACATATCCTCATTTTACCTTCTATATGTTTGACATCATTTTCCTACCTTCATCTCACCTTAGATATATGTTTGACATTATATGTTTAGTTAGGGAGAATCTTAGAGAGAGACTAAGAGGGAGATGATATGTTTGACATTATATCCTCATTTCACCTTCTATAGGTCTATCATACCTTCATTTCACCATCTATATGGGTTACAAAAAGAGCAAAATGAGGAAGAGGGGAAGAGAGAGAGAGAGAGAGAGAGAGAGAGAGAGAGAGACATGTCTGGCATGATTTGTATATCCTCATTTCACCTTCTATATGGTTTTTGGATGCTTTGCATATCCTCATTTCACCTTTCTACATTTGCTTTACACCTGACAATTACATTTTCTTGAAAGTTTCGAAAGCCTTATCAAAAAATCCATTTTTTGCATATATCTTGCAATCATTACATTCCATGAGCCAACATTTCTCTGAGGTGCCATGCCAAACTATTCACATGCCTTGTCTATGCTTCCACACTTTGCATACATATCTAAAAGGGCAGCTACAAATACAACATGTGACAAAATTCCTATATCCTTTATGCTTTGATGGTTGTCTATACCTTGTTTCTATAGCTTTTCAACAGAACACCTGAAAATGTAATCTTTGTGAGGATCGAACACGCAACCAACATATGACTTCTTGTTCTGAAAAAATGCCTACGTTGTAATACTTAACTCCCAACACTTAATTTTTAAAAAAAAAAACTTGAAAACTTTAAGACATGCAAATGAGTTGTATATGCATAGAAAAAGTAAACAAAAGTGCATTGTACCATACTAGGGTAATTTCATTACTTTCAGAGCCAATAACTAATGGTAATTGTTAGAGGAAATATGAACAACAGCTTTTAAAAAAACTAAATATCCAATAACTCAATGAAATTGATGCAAATGTAGTAAACAAAGATATTACCTTCGTAGACCAATTTACCTCGTAGCTTCCATTGTTGCCTATCTCGTATTGATCTTGTGTATGATTTTAGCTCTCAGAAGATGTACTTCCTTGTTGTTGAAGATGACAATAGGAGAATGGTTGTGATTGAAATGTGCAATGAAGATTAAACTACAATGCAATTCTAATGGAGATGGATGATTGATAATGGAGACATGGTTGGATGATTATGATGATAATGGGATAATGCAAATGCAATGAGGATCCTTTGCCAAAGGCATGCTGGTAGGATTCCTGCAAAGTAAGATTACAAATGATTGAGTGATGGAAATGAGGGAATGAGGGTTCCTTTTATAGGCTCAAGAGAGACCAAATCCAAGTGTCAATAGATCCATGACTGGAGGAATTACCTATGAGGTGTACAGTTGAGAAATCTTGAGAGAATGTGTGTGAATCAGAAGAGGACAAGTGTCCAAGCTCCTTTCATGAGTTATGGTAGTTAACAGAATGGATTGAGGAGTTAACTGAATAGACTAAGGAGTTAACAGAATAGATTGAGGAGTTAACAGAACAGACTAACCAGTTAAGTGAATTGATTGATTAGATAATTGATTTGACTGATGAGTTAACTGATCTTGATTGGAGGATAAATAGGACATGTGGGTGAGGGGATATTAGCTAATTAAATATTAAAATATTTAATTATGTGTGCAACATGGTGAGGTGGAAGATGAGGTAGAATTATGGAATTAGGACTTTGGGATAGAGGAATTTAGGATTATTTAATTATATGAGACATTAGAGGAATTTAGATGATTTAATTAAATAAATTGATTTTTATTTAATTTTAGGATAATGAACCAATCAAATAGATTAGAATATTTATTTAATTGATAGAAGAATAAGAATTAAAATAAATATTAAAATATTTATTGAATTCAACATGAGCCAATTTTAGGTGTATACATTTTGCCCCTCTTTGATGCAATGTGTTTTATCACGTTGTTTCAAATAATAAAATTTTTCTGGTTATGATACATGCCCCAATTTGCCCCTGGTACAGGTTAAATGATGATAGGATGCCCCCTCGGGAGATTGGTCGGGTTGGATGGTTTTGGCAAAAAGATGACGAACAATCTCACGATGAGATAGGTGGAATGATAGGCTAGGGTGAAGAAATTGGTTGACGTGGAAGAAAAATGGGATGAAAACCATGCCCCAGCATGTACAAGGTTAAACTCCTCCAATTAGGGCTTAGTTCGCTATATATAGGTATGTGGGGTCACAATCCTAGTCATTTGTACACTTGTCTTTTGCGGAGAGATTGTAGGATCTCTGGTGTGATATCAGTGCAAAGAAGTCAGCAGAGATGAACCGGATTCTGATAGCCAGCCACTGATTTGAGAGGATCTGACAATTCAAACGGCCAACAGAGTACGGACCCCCGGTATGTACCCTTTTAAACTTGGTCAATTTTGCATTTATGACGATCAAATTTGAGGTCAAAGTTGTTGTTAAATGCACGAATTTAGTGTTTAGGCACAAATAAGCCATTAATAAGTGCAAATGACATGATTCTGCGCAATTAAGCCAAGAATTGGTGCATACATGATTTTTTTGCAAATGAAAAGCAGTCCTGCGTAAACAACTAGGGGTTCAGCGCATCTAGATTAATGCGCGCAAACAGTGAGCAGTCCTGTGCTTTTAGGTTTTAGTCACACATCTAGTCGGAAAAAGTGCAAACAATTAGGAATTAGGCGCATTTGTTAAGAAAAAGCACAAATGACTTAATCGGTGCTTTTGCCTGAAAAAGTGCAAATGATAAGGGATTCAGCGCATATGATGCAAAGCTATGCATCTGGTAAACAGAGCTGCGCATCTGATAGGTTTGGTAAAATATTTAGTTGGTTTGACAGAGTTGGCATCATGAGCAATGTTGGCCAACTAATAGGTCATCTTAGAGATTGATTGAATCTTCAAAGAGAGGATAGGATAGGTTTCATGATAGGTTAGCTAAGTACTTTTCTTGATTTGATAGATTTGCGGCTTAGTTTGATTTGGTGTTTTAACACACTTTGTTATCAATTTTTTTGGAGATCCTAGATCACGTACTGATGTCACAGAAGAGATTCCCTCTGACGCAGCTGCTTAGGCCCTACTTGACTGATATGGACCATTTGGTGCTTGGGTCGACCGACTTATGGTATGTTTGCTTCATGCCTGAGATGCAGGCGAATCTCAGATTGCTGACTGCTTTGGGTGAGAGGTACCACAATGAGACAGGCATGTTTCACCTACCCACAGGAGAGATTATGGTGACCTTAGAGGACATTCATCGGATCCTCCAGATTCCTATTCAGGTGAGCTGGTTGAGTACAAGTCTGCTACTAGATTGGTTGAGTGTAGATGAGTGTTTGATGACCCAGACTTGGAGGGCACAGAGATCAGCTGGGCAAAAATTATAGGGTATTATGAGGCCCTACCAGCCATACTAGTAGGTTTGATCGGAGGAGTTGTATGCCTCAACAGGAGATCCCATGGCTTCCAGGTTGGATGGGGACAGACCCTAGAGAGGATGGTCCAAGAGGGGACATGGTTTGCTTGGGGTCCTTGCATCTTGGCCCATTTGAACCATGATTTGCATCAATTTGTATATGATGGAGCTGCTAGTCTTTCTATTGGTGTGTCACTGCTTCAGATTTGGGCTTGGCTGCATATAGCTGTGACACGACCAATTGGCATGGGAGTGAGGGGACATGATCGACCCCACTCTTATATGTTTTAGGAGACTCTTTCCCAGCCCAAGCTGGGGAAGTTAGAGTATTGGTGTCACACATTGGATAATGTGGATGAGGTGATATGGTGACCATACTTGGATTGTGAGGTGTGGGACGAGGACGCAATAGAGCTACCTTATTGTTTCTAGACACGATGGCTGATAGGGAGGACCACCTACATACTAGAGCATCACCTTGTTAGTCATGTGCATCAACAGTTTGGCATGATTCAGGGCATGCCCCAGGGTACTGCTATTTTTTCTTAGACGCACAAGGAGCGTCCACTATGGGGTCCTGTGGCATCATATGAGACAGCTAGGATGGACTTTCTACAGCATCCTTACCAGGCATGGGATCTAAGGTGGGATATAGTGGATGCAGGCATGACAACAGATTTTGAGGCACACTTCACTGCTCATCTGGTTCCTAGATATTTAGGTCATGGAGAGTTGGTTCTGCGTCTAGATGATGACAATGAGGATGAGGATGATGCCCCTCGACAGAGGAGGGGACGACGATGAGGCAGGAGGGGTGGCAGAGGTGGTAGGAGAGGAGTAGATGATGGAGGTGGGGGTGGCGGAGGTGGTGGGGGTAGCGAAGGGGATGACGGAGATGACGGTGGGGATGATGCTAGGTGGAGGAGAGTGAGACAGAGGAGAGTGGTTCATATGCAGGCACGAGCATAGGCAGAGCCAGAGGTGTGGCCACAGGTGCAGCCATAGGTATAGGAATAGGTATAGGCACCGGGTGGGCTAGGTGATGGAGAGGCAGCAGCACTGCGAGCCCAGGTGGCTCAGTTATACCCACAGGTGGTACAGCTGCAAGGGCATGATGATGGTGAAATGGCAGCCTTGTGAGCCTAGGTGACTTAGTTATAGGGGTAGGTGACACAGTTGTAGGGTGATGTCCGCACTTTGGTTCTAGAGAGAGACATAGCCATACAGAGATATACTAGGGCAGAGACCCTATTACAGCAAACGGCAGCCTAGGGTCCACACAGTCAAATTGTGATAGATATGGTTAGGGCAAGGTAGGAGATTTTTTACTGGAGAGGATTGTATGAGCAAGTTATTCCCCTGGAGCAAAGAGTGAGTAGCTTCCATCTGAGTTCACGCGGCGGGTCGAGACAGATACAGACAGCGAGCGTAGGGATGAGGCCACCACCTCCTCATGTGCCATCAAGGACGGGTCCTACAAGTCTGCATCCTCCCCCTCAGTAGCCACAGGATCCCACATCTTCCAGAGCCATTCCACATAGCCACTATTTTGGAGACATGCATCATATGTTGAGAATTTTTATGTTTGTATACACCATTTTTGACTGGACGAGATAGATACTTTTATGAGATCATTGTATACTTGGACATTATTATTATTATTTATTTATGATGATGATCTACATGAGTTTGATGGACTATATGCATGTGCTCCTTATGGATGTATGTTTTCTATTCATGACAGATGTTTTCTATTTGATGCTATCTATATGATGATGTTATGATTATGTACTTATGTGATGCTTCTATCATGTTGATACGATGATGACGATGATACTTATGATATGAAGTATCTATTGATTTACATGATGCTACTTATGTGAAATGATCCTATATGGTTATATTTTATGATGACCTAATGCATATGTTGATGATTTTCTATGTGTAGTCCATGGTGTTTTACTTTTCTATGTATGTTGTTCTACTATGCCAGTTCTATGATAAATGACTTCTATGTTTTTGGATTTTCTTGATAATAAATGTTATGCAATCTATGTAGATAAATGACACAACTAATAGGATCTAAATGTTTTAAGGCCACTAATGCACCTAAATGATAATGAATTAATGATGTACACACTTATAATATGCCAAATGATTATTTTTGTTATGCCAAGTATACTCAACCATAAATGAAACAACACTTAGAAGAATGCAGGTAGAAGAATTGGAACAAATGGGTAACTTAGAAGAAATAACTTGGATAAATGGATAAATGGATCTTTCGACACTTGGAATTTTTGACAAGGATGAAATGATTATAATGAAATGCAATTTGATATGTATAGATGTGGATTTTGTCATCTTCGTATACAAGTTTTGAAGTACTTTGTTTCATCATTGAACTTTTTAAAATGTTGTAAGAAAATACAAGCACCTAGTTATAATTAAATCATGATGACCTGAGTATTACTTACATGGATTTTGATTTAGCAAGTTAATACAAGCATCTAAGTATATTTGAACGAAGATGACCTGAGTATTGTTTGCGTATCAACAGACAAGGATTACACCTGTTTCATGTTTAGACCTCTGATGTCCTCAATGATCGTTATGTTGATCATGTCTTTAGACAAGGCTTCACATTACTAAAGATAAACCCACAAACAACAAACAAAGAAAATAATCATGTTCCATCATAGTATCTCTAGTTTTTGACATCCTTGAGTAGCATAGGAGACATGATAACAAAAATCCTGATAATAAGATATTAAACAACCATTAAAAACCTTCTTGCCCTAGATATATGTTTTCTTGCAATTACTTGATAGATTCATGTTTGATGTTGTAGGTATGCTAGGATTTGTCAGGTGTAGTTTAAATGCCTTCCTGCAAAGACAATATTTTAAAAGCTTGCTTTGTTGCGTTGCTTGCTATCTAGTGATAAAACCATGATCCAGTTTGTTATCCTTCAAAAATCCAATTCACTAACTAGGTCAAGGATTTTGCCCCCAGTCAAGTAAAGGATTAATTTATTATGGATTAACTGATGATAGACATGAAGAAACGGGCCCTAAGGGACTAACCTAGTGCCTTGGGGGCTCATTGATGATGGCCTTGCCTACATGACGACACAGATGCAACGAAGTTCGGGGTGTGGACAATGTGGACCTAAGACCTAGGCGATGGGTAAATGGTGCGGATTTAGATGGACAAAAAGGATGGGTGACATGGGATTGAATGGAATGGGAAAGAAGCCTCGGGGGTGCATCAATGATGGCCTTGCCTATGTGATAGCTCAGAGGCAACGTAGTTCAACAACGGTTCAATGGATTGGTTGGGGATAGATGATAAGATGGGCGCAAGTTTGGATCGACAGCCTGGTGGGATAAGGCGATAAGGATGAGCGAACAACAAGCCATGGTAGGTATCTCGATGTGATTGGGTGGATGCGGTTTAGAAAAGACTGGATGAGGACTGAAGTCTTAAGAGATGGAGGGATTGGTTTATCACAAATAGCACCTGTTTACCAGGTTTTCACCACTTTCTTTTATTTGCACGATTAGTTAAAATACACATGACACCTGTTTGCCAAGTTTTCATCATGGTATCTATCCAAGGCACCTGTTTACCAGGTTTTCACCAGAGGATGAATGTTTTTTGTTATTTTTCTATTTTTTTTTCCATTTTTTTTTATTTTTTTGTTTTTTTTGGCTCTCTTGGATTGGAGTTTTTTTAGGTGTAGAACTTGTGAAGATGCATGTTGTTGATGGGATCATTGAATAGTTCACCTTCTAATGTTGATAGATGATAAGCGCCTGATCCATAGGCAGCAACTATGACATAGGGACCCAACCAATTTGGTTCAAATTTTCCCTTTTTCTCTCTATCTTGCTAATTTCGTGGATTCTCTCTTAGAACTAAGTCACCCACCTGGAAGACTCTTGGTTTGACCCTATGATTATAGCTTCTTGACATTCTTTGCTGGTGTGCCTTAAGATGGTTGAAGGCATGTTGTCTTCATTCTTCTAGTAGCTCTAGCTCCTGGAGTCTTGATACTCTATATTCTTCATCATTTATGATACCCTTTAATGACACCCTGAGGGAAGGTAACTCAACTTCTATAGGCAAGATGGCTTCAAAGACATAGATGAGGGCATATGGTGTCGCACTTGTGGGAGTGCATATACTGGTTCTTTAGGCCCACAGAGCAGGGTTCAATTGCATATGCCAATCACAGCTAGCATCATTGGTAGTCTTTTTGAGTATCTTCAGGATAGTTTTGTTTGATGCCTCAGCCTGGTCGTTACCTTGCGGGTAGTACGGAGTGGAGAAGTGATGCTGAATGTGGAATTTATCACATAGTTCTTTCACATCCTGATTCTTGAAAGGTCACCCATTATCCGTGACAATGGATAATGGAATACCATATCTGCATATGATGTAGTTAAGGATGAAAGATGAGATTTGTTTCCCTATGACGTTGGTTAATGGAATGACCTCAATCCACTTCGTAAAATATTTAGTGGTTGTGATAATGAATTTGTGGTCATTGGAGGATGAAGGATGAATCTTGCCTACTAGATCAAGTCCCCATTGGCAGAAGGGCTAAGGTGTCATTAAAGGTTGCAGCTCTTGTGTTGGCAGATGTATGAGGTTCCCATGGATTTGGCATTTAGTGCATCTCTTCACAAACTGATAGGAGTCTTTTTCCATAGTTGGCCAATAGTATATGAGACACATGAGCTTCTTTGCCAAGGTAGGACCACTAGAGTGTGTCCCATATATTCCCTCATGTACTTCACTCAGAGCGGTCTAATATTCCTCACTATCTAAACACCTAAGGAGAGTACCATCTAAATCTCATCGATATAGGGTGTCCATGACGATGGTATATCAGGATGCTTAGCGTATGAATGCTTGTTTCTGGTTGTTTGATAGGTCAGGTGGTAGGATATTCTCTTCCATATAGGTGTAAACTTTGCCATATAAGGGAGAATCATACCCTACAATGTGGTAAATGGTGTTGGATTCTGGGATTTCATAAGCTGGATGGGAAGCTGGCTCCACTAAGAACTCATAACGAGAATGATTTTCAAGTATGTCTAGGAGGGATACAATAGTATCCATTGCATTTGCTGCTTTGTTTTCCAATCTTGGCATCTGCTCGAAGGATATCACAACAAAATACTCTTTGAAATCATCCACCATACGCTTGTATGGTATCAGCTTCTCATCGTTATTTTGATAATCATCATTTACTTGATTAATGACGAGTTGTGAGTCTCTGTATACCTGAAGTTCCTTTACCTTCTACTCTACTGCCATCTGTATGTCAATAACTAGTGCTTCATACTCAGTGACATTGTTGGTACAAGGAAACATAAGTATGTATGATTTAGGGATTATATCTCCATTTGGTGTTACCAATAAGATTCCTGCTCCAGATCCATGTTGAGTATATGACCCATCAAAGTAAAGTTTCCAGGTTGTGGTAGTGATGTTCAAGATAGACTCATCTAGAAATTTGAAGCTTAATGGGTTGTCATCTGTCAAAGGTGCATCTGTCAACTGATCTGTAATTACTTGCCCCTTTATTGCTCTTCTATCTACATACTCAATATAAAATTTATTGAGTATGATGACCCATTTAGATATTCTACTTGTTAGGGTAGCTTTGCTAAGTAGATATTTTAACGGATCAATCTTTGCCACTAGCTTGATTGAGTGTGAGAGCATGTAGTGTCTGCATTTTCGTGAAGCAAAGACAACTACAAGGCATGCTCTTTCAATGGGTGTATATTGTAGTTCGTAACCTACTAGCGTCCTATTGATGTAGTAGATTGCTTGTTCCTTTCCTTCATGGTTTTGTTGTGCTAGCAGAGCTCCAAGGGTTGTTGGTGTAGTTGAGATGTAGAGTAGCAGTGGCTTGCCCTGAATTGGTGGCATCAAGACTAGTGGGTTCATTAGATATTCCTTCAGATGCTGAAAAGCTTGCTCACACATTCATATCCCATTTGAATGGAATGTTTTTGTGTAAGAGATGTGTGAATGGATGGCACTTATCTGCCAGTTGACAGATAAACCTTCTAATGGACTGCAGCTTTCCTTCTAGAGACCGTAATTGACTCAAATTCTTAGGTGGTGACATTTCCATGATTGCTTTTACCTTGGACAGGTCCACCTCTATTCCATTAGCTGATATGATATATCCAAGGAGTTTACTGGATGTGACTCCGAAAACACACTTTTTTGGATTTAACCATACATTAAATTGCTCTAGTCTTGTGAAGATCTTGTCTAAGACCTACATATGGCTTTCTCTAGTGATTGACTTGGCTAGGATGTCATCTACATAATCTTCCATGATGGTGTGCATCATGTCATGAAAGATCAGTCATTGCGTGCTGATATGTTGTCCCTGCATTCTTTAGTCTAAATGGCATGATGCACCAACAATAGGTACCCCATGGACATGTGAATGTTGTTTTGTACTGATCCTTTGGCGCAATTTTGATTTGCTTATAGCTGGAGAACCCATCCATTAATGACAACATAGTGTGCCTTGTCGTTAGATCTACAATGATGTCTATGTTTGGCAGAGGAAAGTCATCCTTTGGACAAGCCTTGTTCAGATCTCTGAAGTCATTACATAGTCTAACTCTTCCATCTGGTTTGGAAACAGGAACTATATTTGAAATCCACTCTGGATAATCTATTGGTTTGATGAAACCAACATCTAGTAGCTTCTTTAATTCTTCCTTCACCATTAATGCTATTTGTGGGTGCATTTTTCTCAGTTTATGTTTAACTGGCTTAGCTCCTAGAGCTAGTGAAAGATGATGCATGATAAGATTAGGATCCAGTCCCAGCATATCGACCTATGACCAAGCAAAGTTAATCTGTTTCTGCTTGAAGAATTCAGTGAAAGCTGGCTTTTCTTGTGCGGATAACGATTGTGCCATATGGACTATCCATGGGCTATCTTATGTTCCAATACTTACAGGTTCTGCTAGTTCAATAAGAATCAAGGACCTTTCCTGATGTGTCAAATTGGGAAGAGTGTCAAGCCTTTCATCCTTTGGCGCCTCAGAGAGGTTTTCACTGTCGGATACGCCTTTTTTTTTTTACTATTTTCATGATCTAACACTACCACAAAGCGGTTTTCACCATTAGATCGGTCTTTTATTTTCACATTTTTATGACTGAAAGGCTTGGCACTCTCTCTAAAATAAGCCTTGTCATTGAGTTCTATGGCGTAGCTAGTTTTATGATCCCCTACAGGTAGATGATCCCTAAGCTCTAGGTAATTGATGATAGCATTATCATTTTGGAAAGTGTCTAGCTTAGGGGTGGTGTCTTGCAAATCCCAGTCTATCAATTTAGGATGCACTAGGGGAAATGGATCATCTAGTTGGCCCGATTCAAGGGTGGTGATGGTTAGAATGGAGGAGTTGTTTGAGTAGGTAGAGGTATTAACAAGGTCTATAATGGTACTCTCCTCTAGTTGGTTCATCAAGTGTGACATCGTACTCTCCTCATGAAGTTCACATTCATCATATTGTGGATCACACTCTAGCAATCTAGCCCTAGGGTTTTGTCCCTCATGTGTCATATATGTAGAGCTATGCTATTGAACCACGTCAACCTCTTTGTCTTCCCAAGATGTTTCTGAGAGGCTATCCCATTCATACTCATTGGAATTTGTTTCACTCCATTCTTGTAGTTGGTGAAGCTATTCTATGAAGTTAGTGGTAACTTCTTGTTTGTCTTTTGCTTGGAGTTTCTCTTTACCTTTGATCTTCTCCTTACCCTTGTATCCCAACCCAGTAGTATCTCGAGCTGTGGAAGTAGAGGGTTGAATTGGCTCTATGATACCATCTTTCCTTAATCCTACCATGTCCTTCATATCCCATCCTTTGCAAAATAGAAAACCCTTGACCATACTGTGCAATGGGTAGCTTTGGTTGATGATCATTTGGTGTGGTTTCACTATCTTTGTCTTTGTAAAGCCACTGTAAGACATCTTTTTCTTCACTCTCATTTGATAGGTTTCCTCATCTAATGAAAGGACCTTTAGATGTCTCTAATGACTTCGCTTTGTTCGGTAATGGCTTTCTGTATGATCTTGGTGATAGAGGCAGCTGTGCTAGATAGAACGTTTGTTCAATGACATATTCTCCAACGCCTTTGTTCTTGACTTTGACTTTAAGCTCTGATGTTTTGGAGGTAGAAGCTAGAGAACTTGGATCCACATGGTTTGAAGAAGAGGAAGCTACTCGATTGGTGGGGATTACCACGTCTAGTTTTGATTGGATGTTGTTGCAATACTGAAATGGGTCAAGGTCACCTTGTATGGTAATTTCTTGGCCATTGTGTGGGAACTTGATACATTGATGGTATGTTGAAGGAACCACCTTCATTGCATGGATCCAAGGTCTACCGAGAAGAATGTTATATGCTAGCTCCATGTCTAGAACTTGACACACAACATCTCTCTCTACTAGGCCAACCCGTATTGGCAAGACTAAAGTTCCCTTGGAAGTTCTCTCTTCTTCGTCATATGCCTTGATAGTTATTTTCTTTTTAGGATAGACAACATTTTGTGAAAACCCCAATGCAAGGATTAACTTTAACGTGCATATATTTAAACCGGCATCTCCATGTATTAGGACCCTTTTTATTCAGTGTTTGTGGATTTGGGCCTCAATATGGAGGGATGCATTATGTGGTTGGTTGATGGACATATCATCTTTCTCTGTGAAAGATAGAAAATGTGGTGTGGTTAGATGGCCTACCATAGCTTGGAATTGCTCTTGAGCAAGGTTTGTAGGAACAGTTGTTTTCGAGAGTGCTTTATCCAAGATAGCTTTGTGGGACGGGGATAGACGCAATAACTCCAAAATGGATATGTGTGCTAGTGTCTTATGGATTTGGTCAAGGATGCTGTATTGGTTCGATGTGGATGATGACTTGGGTGGGACTCCTTGTAGAGTAATGTTTCCACGACAAGTGGTCACATTACAGTCAAGATTATTATTGATAGTGATTACATTGATGTGTGAATCACTGTGTGAGATATGATTGACGGTGTACTCGTAAGAAACGTTATTATAGTTTGCTTTGTTAGCACCATTGTTGTTTTGATTGGATGATCCTCCTTTCTCATAGTGTGGACGAGGATTTTTGAATGTTATATGCTCGTCATTAGAGGTATGCCCTTCAATTTTTATTACTTTTTGATCAATGAGGTCTTGGACGACATGTTTCAGTGTTTGACAATCATTTGTCTTATGTCCTTTCTTTCGATGATATTCACAAAAGTTGGAATCACTCCACCAAGCGGGTTTAAATTTTGGTTCATAATCACGCACCGAAGGAAGTGTTATGAGGTTGCCCGCAATTAACTTCCTAAGGGCGGATTCAAGAGACTCTCCTAGTGGTGTGAATTTTCTCCTAGGAGGAAAGTTGGTGGGTCTTTGCTCATTGATTTGGGGCTTGTTGGATGGTGTATTGTTTTGTGGTTTTGATAGATTGAAGATTGGTTTATTTTGCACCACATTTTTAGCATCCACCACACCATCATTTACAATGGGTTTGTTCTTGGTCCAAAATTACGAATTGTCTGCATTGTTGTTAGAGCTAGGGGTGTCTTTGTATAGCTTAATTTGCCCCTTTGTTATCAAGGCTTTCTCAATGAGTAGCCCCATTTCAATGACCTTACTAAAAGTCGTCAGGCATTGTATTTGGATTTGATAGTTTAGTTCTGTGGTTAGGTTGTGAACAAACATTTATATCATTTGTTTCTCCGGTATGTTGTAGGGACACTTGCTTGCAAGTTGTCTCCATCTTTGTAGGAAAGAGGCGAAGGATTCTCCCCCCTTTTGCTTGTTATTACAAAGGTCTAACATGGAGATTTCATGTTTGATATTGTATGAGAAATGTGTTACACATTTATCCACTAGCTCATCAAAAGTGCGGATGTCGGGAGGTAGGTGAGAGAACCATTCCATTGCTTGGCCTCCTAAGCTTCGTGGGAATAGTCGCATAAGATATGTTTCGTTGTGTGTGACTTCTAGGCATGCTGCACTAAATTCCCTTATATGATCTCTTAGATCACCTTTTCCTCGATACTTATCGAATTTTGGAACCTCAAACCTCGAGGGAAAAGGGATCGTGAGAAAAGACTTATCAAAGGGATATGGTGAAATATCCTCAAGAGAGTAATGTTTTGTTGGTGTCCCACTTTGGATGTCCATCAACTATTTTTGTAAGGCTTGGATTTGTGTTGTTAATGTGTCCAAGGGATTGAGTGTATCCTTAGCCTTTTCTGATTTAGAAGCATATATGTTAGTTTTGGGGGCATTTTTGTCATTTTTGGAGCCATCTTTTGAAGATTCAACTTCATTTGAGGCATTGTTCTCTTTTAGTTTTGAGACATCAAAATTTGAGGGCAAATTAGCTCCTTGTTGAGCTAGCATGAGAAAATATTTATGAGGATCCATGGCAACTATCCTATCCATCATCCTTAGAAATTTTGGATCTTGAAGTTGTTTAAGGATTTCCTCTTGACTAACCTCCTCATCATCAGAATTATGCCCACTATTGTGAAGGGAACCCATTTTTTGCTTTTGTTTAGATTGAGATCTAGTTTGAACCATGCAATTTTTGGATGCAAGAGAAGTTGGATTGTGAGACATGGTGGACTTGTTTTTGATGTTTTGGTATGAAAATGATTCAGTTGGATATGGTTTTGATAAGATTTTGCTAAGGTTTTCTATTGACCCTATTTGCCCAAACAAAGTGTCCTTGAGCTAAAAGGTAGTCAAAATAGGGATGGTTGATCACCGCTATTTGATGTAGACTATTCTTCTATCAAGATACACAAGTATAGTTTCGATGCGAAGGATGATTGGAATCCTGATATGAAACTAGCTAGATTTTTGTTTGAATTTGGGAGAGTCTCAATAATGCCTTGACGCAAGTTTTGGTTTGGTTTGACGTGTTCAGATAACTTAAGACAATGGTATGCAAAGGTGATGTGCGAAAATGGTACGAAGGTGGTCTGAAATGGTTGAACTAACTTTCCAAGTATAAACTAGAGCAAAAAGGGTATCCAGAAATGGTTTTAGCTTTATCTCAAAATGTACGGAATAACTCTCTGTTGTGTATACGCAGGTTTATTTGCACAAAAACAACATGTGGATGTGCATTTCTGTGGCTTAAATGTGCAATTCTGAATGCACGCTTCTGCTTCCTGAATGCGCGAAAATGTGTTTGCGCTGAAAGATTTAGCAAATGTGCTGCAAGAATGTTTAAATGTGCTGCAGAATTTGGATGCGCTGAAAGATTTGTTAAATGTGCAGGAAGATGTCTCAATTGCTATTAGGAACCCATGTTTAACCCTTCTCTTTACTTTGTTAGTATATTGTTGTTGGACGCATATGCTTTGTAAGTCATCCCATCAGTATATTGTATTATCCCACATTCATGGGGAGTAATAGTTGTTTAGATTAGACTTAGTATATAAGTACGTGTTGAGGCCAATGAAGGCATCCACAAGTTTATTGTATTGAGCTTGCTCAAAGGAGGTTGCCCCCTCGAAGTGGCCTGTGATCAATAAATTCCTTCTGTGTTCTACTATTTCTATTATTTCATGCATTTTCATTATTTTTTTGCAGGAGGTTCCTCTCATCTGGTATCAGAGCGCTTTCTTAGGCTCGCTGGGTGGAATTTTTGCCAATTTTTTTTCGCAGTGGCCTCTAGGCGCTGTGATTATTGCAGTAGTTCTTTTTTCTTTACATCTGTATTGTTCATTTCAATTGCAGGTTCGGATCAGGGAATAATCCCTATCTGCTTAACTGTGGGAAGTGTTTGGGCATAGCCCTAAAACTCATTGTGAGGAGTACCACAAGAACCTCGAAGTAGCTGACCCATTGAGAGGACCTGCCAATGAAAAAGGCAACGGCCCCTACCTAATTGACTAGTTCCCATTCGTGAGGTAAACCAAGAGTTGTCATTTGTGGCAAAGTGGTTATCAGTTTTACCTGAGCCATGGAGTGAGGGGTACTACCCCAATACGCAAGTCCTTAGACAACATTGGTATCCGAGTGAATCCCCTGAACCTTTAGGAAACTGAACATACCTGGGGTCCATATCTATTACCAGCTGACAAATCACAAATTAAATCTTTCTAGAGCTGTTTGCAGATCATTTCTAAAAAAAAATTGTTTTTTCGCCATATCTTCCTTGCTTTCACTCGGTTTCCTCTGCAAATTCACCGGAACCCCTAAAATTTCATTCTGCATATTTCCTTCCTTGAGGACCATATCCCAAATTCCACTTATCGAAGCCAGAAATCTCACATTTGTCTATTTTTAGGGTTTGCCATAACTTCTTTGATTCTCACCCAATTGCCTTCAAATTTTGCCACAGTGTTCATTTCCTATTTCTTCTCCTTTGTCCCTCTTGGACAAATTTTCCCATTCTTTCACCCCGCTTCTGAAATCCCCATTTTTTGCTTCCCTATCCCTCAGAAAGTGTCCAAAACCTAGTCAAACCCCAATTACCCATCAAAGTTTTTCCCAAATCCAAATTTTCCTTTACTAAAAAAGTTTTTGTTTTTGTTTTTCTACCCATTCCAAAAAAAAAAATCCTGCTTATGGTTGTCACTCGCGCAGGAGCAAAAAATATGGAGGAACTTACAGCCATCAAGACCAAACTCCAAGATCTAAATGAAAAAATTCTTGGGCTCAATCTTCAGCATTCATCCATGAACAATAGATGGTAGCCAGACTCTTCTGCAGATATAGGATTTTCTTCTTTCGGCAATTTTCATGGACCGAAGCTTGATTTTCCTTGCTTCAATGGTGATGATCCGATTGGATGGATATACCAGGCAGAACAATATTTCAATCTGCATAATACTTTTGATGTCAACAAAGTCCCACTTGCCTCCTTTCATTTGGAACATGAATCCCTTCAATGGTTTTGTTGGTACATCAAAGCTCATGAAGAGCCAAAATGGACAGATTTTTGCAAACTCATTTTGCAACGATTTGGCCCTAGTGCTTTTGATGACTTTATAGGAACACTCACAAAACTATGCCAAACAGGCACTATGAGAGAATATCAGACATAATTTGAAAAATTGGCCAATCACATAGAGGGATTGTCTGATGAATTCTTCAGGAGTTGTTTTGTCAGTGGTTTGAAGGATGCAATTCGCTTTGAGGTTAAAATGTTCTGCCCAAGCACAATGATGGAAGCCTTAGGGTTGGCTAAGTTGGTGGAGGACAAGATCACAACTCAACAACGCTCCAAATCCAATTTTGTTCCATTCAGAAATATGGATCCCCAAAGCCCTCAAATAATGCCAGCTCCTAGAACAACTCCTATCAAGCATTTGACCGAAGCAGAGATGCGGGCACGTAGAGAAAAAGGGCTTTGTTATAATTGTGATGACAAATTCACTCGGGGACATAGATGTGTTGAGCAAAAGCTCTATCTCTTGGATGTGGATTCTTCGCCTAAAACTAAAGTTTATGCAGATGCTCAAGATATAGTAGCTGATCAGGTAGAAATTCAGTAGTTGCCTATTGACCCTACTTCTCAGGAAGACCACCCAGAGATCTCTCTCCATGTCGTAGTAGGAGTCACCACCCCACAAACCATGTGGGTCAAGGGTTACTTCAAGAAGCTCCCTCTTACAATACTCATTGATTCTGGTAGTACTCATAACTTCATTAACCCTCGTATAGCCAAACAGGCTGATTGTTTTGTTCATCCTTGCTCAAACTTTAAAGTCATGATTGCCAATGGGGGCACATTACCTTGCAAAGGGAAGTGTCGCAATGTGTGTATCTCTATTGGAGATTATAACCTGCGCTCTGACATGTTTGCCTTGCCCTTAGGCGGATGTGATGTGGTTTTGGGCACCCAATGGTTACGCACACTTGGACCCATCTTATGGGATTTTGCTGAACTTTGGATGCAGTTTTCAGACAATGGGCACAACCACACATTAAAGGGCTTACAACCGGGGTCTCTCAGCATCATAAGTTCGCATCACCTGGAAAAGCTTCTTAAGATGAATTCACATGGTGTCATCGCTCAGCTTCACTCCATTCAGATGCAACCATCTGTGGTCTCCACTACTCCTTCGGCTCTACAATGAATGATGGCTATTTTGCATGCAATACACAAGTGGCGGCCATACCTATTAGGGAATCATTTTTGCATTGGGGCTGCTCACCAGAGCCTGAAATATTTCTTGGAACAATGGGTCTCCTCCCCAGCACAACAGAAATGGATTAGCAAACTCATGGGTTATGACTATGAGATCACTTACAAGAAGGGTAAGGACAATATTGTGGCAGATTTTCTTTCTCGCACATGTGATGACCAAGCTTCTCTTTCATCTATTTCTATGTCTGTTCTGAATTGGTTGGAATCTGTCCTGCAAGCTATCTTCTATGAACTCCATGTTTCTCCATCGGTAGGGCACTCTGGGTTCCTCAAAACTTATGAGCGAGCATGGCATCACTTCTTTTGGAAGGGAATGAATAGGGCAATTCAACAAATTGTGGTTGCATGTGATACGTCAAAACAACAGCATCAGTGGCCAAAGTGGTTCCCTCTCATTGAATGGTGGTACAATACCTCCTACCACACTGCATCTAAAATGACTCCATATGAAGTAGTCTATGGTCAGGCACCGCCAGCGCTCCTTCCATACTCCCCCAACAGTTCATGAGCTCAGGTAGTCGACACAGTTCTCTGCACCCAGGATCAAATTGGGGATCATAAGTTGGCTCCTTCTTCCCGCGTTCATCTAATATTTCATGTCTCTTGTCTAAAGAAATTTCTTGGCGCCAACGACAGAGCACAAACTGCTTTACCACAACTTGATAATGGAGGATCCATCCTTTTGGTGCTAGACGTAATCCTCGACAGGGGCACTCATCCTCTTTGCTCCCGCTCTATCACAGAGGTATTAATTCAGTGGCATGGAATGCACCCAGAGATTGCTATAGGGGAACCACTCCTTCAGATTCATCAACAATTTCCACATCTTACGCTTTGAGGACAAAGCTTTTCTAAGAGGGAGGTGATGTTACGAACCCGTGTTTAACCCTTCTCTTTACTTTGTTAGTATATTGTTGTTGGACGCATATGCTTTGTAAGTCATCCCGTGAGTATATTGTATTATCCCACATTCATGGGGAGTAATAGTTGTTTAGATTAGACTTAGTATATAAGTACGTGTTGAGGCCAATGAAGGCATCCATGAGTTTATTGTATTGAGCTTGCTCAAAGGAGGTTGCCCCCTCGAAGTGGCTTGCGATCAATAAATTCCTTTTGTGTTCTGCTACTTCTGTGATTTCGTGCATTTTCATTATTTTGTTGCAGGAGGTTCCTCTCAATTGCGTGGTTCTGCTTTTCTGCCAGTTTTGCTCAATTTTGGCTTGTTTGCATGTTTTCCTAGGATGCTTTGAAGTTTGAAGTGCTGCTTTTGACTCAAGATATTGCCAGAAAACATAGTAAGCAAGAGGTTGTCATGATCACTTGATTTTCTTCTTTGTTTTGATACATTTTTCTATAAATGAAAAATAAGCAAGTACAATCCTAAGGATGGCAAGGACCATATTCGTTGAGTTCCCCAACTTGGATTTTACTCCAACCACTTACATAAAGGCATGACAGATAGTAACTTGGTAGCACCAGCTCCCCTCCACGGCACTCACTTCTCACGCATACCAAGTTACAATTCCTCTGAAGAGTTGAACATTTTTGTCTCCACACTAAATGAGTGTATGACGTTGGACAGCTCTAGAGGATTATCCTCCTATGTCAACAAATAAGGGTTTTTGGCTTTCTAAAACAATTGGATTTTTAGTATGGACATCCGTTCGGGTGGTTACACATGTAGAAATTCACTCCGATAAGGAGGCTTCCCAGCCTACAGAGGTTATGCTCTATAGGGTTTTGGGGGAAACATTTGTTGGTGTAACATAGCAGCACCCGTTGTTTGCAATTTTCATCACAAACACAATTTATTTATAGCGACTTGGAAGTGGCTTGGCTTTAGCCCGTTATTGCTCGAGGTCATCCCACTTGGAAGGACGAAATTCCAAGGGTAGGCCTCTTCTAAAGGTAACACATATAAAATGATGAGTTTGGCATTTTGGTCACCCAAGAAAGGGGAGAGAATAGTCCTATCATCATTTCCAAACACAGAGTACACTGGTTCTTTGTTCTCCTAGTTAAAACCTAAGTGTGTTTACTCTACCAAGCACAATCCATTTGATAAGATAGAAAAAAACTTTGAAAAGATGGTTCATTTTTTATCCCCCTAAACAAATCTATGTGAAGATTGTTGTTGAAAGACAAAACAAATTACTTTTCTTTAATTTAAGCTAGATGAGATATTTGTAATTGCAAGATTGACTTGAAAGATTTGTTCAGTTTTTATCCACCTAGGTTGGGACTATGTGCAAGTTGTAATGCAACAATATAGCTTACTTCCTCCTAATTAGATCTAAGTGAAATTTTGCATGAAGATATCAAATTTCTTCCTCCCAATTAGATCTAGATGAAGCTATGATGCAGCTAAATGACTAAACCAAGCTCCTACACCTGTAAGATCATTGTGTTAAAGGCCTCCATTTGATGACTGATATTCCTGCAACCAAGGTTAGTATCGAAGATTTTACAAATTCAATACAATTTTCTGACAGGGATCAGATGTGCTAAAATAGTGAGTGGATGCGCCGAAAGATAGAATGGATGCACATGATTACAATGCACAAAAAGATCAAACATATGCACAGGAAGAAGTTTTGAATGCGCAGACAGAATGAAAGCATTGAAAGAGTGGTTAGATGCGCGAAAAGAATCTTTATATGCATCAGACTGTCATTTTCATCATGGAATCGCAGAACTGGAAGAATGAATGCGCCAGAATGACCTATCACGCCTACAACTTGACCAAAAACTCAAAATACAGATTAAAAATGGGGCTAGGCCCTACGGTGAGCACCAAAAATGTTAGAGGAAATATGAACAACAGTTTTTTAAAAACTAAATATCTAATAACTCAATGAAATTGATGCAAATGTAGTAAACAAAGATATTACCTTCGTAGACCAATTTACCTCGTAGCTTCCATTGTTGCCTATCTCGTATTGATCTTATGTATGATTTTAGCTCTCAGAAGTTGTACTTCCTTGCTATTGAAGATGACAATAGGAGAATGGTTGTGATTGAAAGTGCAATGAAGATTAAACTACAATGCAATTCTAATGGAGATGGATGATTGATAATGGAGACATGGTTGGATGATTATGATGATAATGGGATAATGCAAATGCAATGAGGATACTTTGCCAAAGGCACACTTGTAGGATTCCTACAAAGTAAGATTACGAATGCTTGAGTGATGGAAATGAGGGAATGAGGGTTCCTTTTATAGGCTCAAGAGAGACCAAATCCAAGTGTCAATAGATCCATGACTGGAGGAATTACCTGTGAGGTGTACAGTTGAGAAAGCTTGAGAGAATGTACGTGAATCAGGAGAGGACAAGTGTCCAAGCTCCTTTCATGAGTTATGGGAGTTAACAAAATAGATTGAGGAGTTAACTGAATAGATTGAGGAGTTAACAGAACAGACTGGGGAGTTAACAAAATAGACTAACCAATTAAGTGAATTGATTGATTAGATAACTGATTTGACTGATGAGTTAACTGATCTTGATTGGAGGATAAATAGGACGTGTGGGTGAGGGGATATTAGCTAATTAAATATTAAAATATTTAATTATGTGTGCAACATGGTGAGGTGGAAGATGAGGTGGAAGAATGACATGGATGAGATGACGTGGAATTATGGAATTAGGACTTTGGGATAGAGGAATTTAGGATTAATTAAATAATTTAGGATTATTTAATTATATGAGACATTAGAGGAATTTAGATGATTTAATTAAATAAATTGATTTTTATTTAATTTTGGGATAATGAACCAATCAAATAGATTAGAATATTTATTTAATTGATTGAAGAATAAGAATTAAAATAAATGTTAAAATATTTATTTAATATGACATGAGCCAATTTTAGGTGTATACAGTAATAAAAATAACTAGTTGTAAAATAATAAGGTTTTTTAAAAACAAAAGTAGTTTACATACATTGAAGGAAAAGAATGGATAGTCTACTTACATGAACTGTAAAATAACAAAGAAATTTACGCTTCACAAGTTTTGCATAGATCTGTGCAAGCAAAGCGTCCAATACCTACACAACAAATTTTTTGCAATATTTTACAATGAGACTTTCATGCATGTTCTGCTGTAAGACGTCCCAATCACAATTACTTTTTTATTTCCCATTAATCATATCTACGTTACAGATACCCCTACTCTATTTGGCCTAAAGAGACCCTATTTTAGTGTATTTTTTAGAATTCTTGTGTTGGGTAAGTGATTTTTGTAAGGGAAGTGTTTAGACATGTTATATATGCCTATTTACACCTTCCCTATCAATATCAAGGTTTAAAACCACGTGCAAGTCTCTGTTGTTACATTACAGTCCCCAATATAGGCCTAATTTGACTGTAACAACCTAGTTTTTTCCTATTCTATACAAAATAACCCTTTCTCTTTTTCACATATGTTTTACAATGACCAAAAGGGTATCCAAATCAAGTCTCAAATCTCCATTATCAGGTGTATGAAGGAAGTTATGATAGGAAAGGTCTCTGTGAAGGGCTACATGGATCCCACATGCTTTTTGTCCGTTTCCTTTTGGTTCACAAAATCATGCTCGCATTATAACACAAGCATGTTTTGTCAAGAATGAAAGTTTTAAGAGCTTTCATGCATCAAAAGTCTTAAGTGTTGTCATGCATTTAAACTTATAAGTGTTTTAAGTGCATGGAAAGTGGGGAGGGAGGTACAGAGGTGAGAGAGAGAGGGTAGGAGGTATAGAGGGGATAGAGAGGGTAGGAGGTAAAAAGGGGAGAGATAGATAGAGAAAGATAAGGAGATGATGTAAAGATGGGAGGGAGAGAGATAAAGATTGCTTTAACCCTAAACCCCTAAACCCTAAAATTGAGCAACCCTAAACATCTAAGCCCTAAATAATGCCCCTAAACCCTAACCCCTAAACCCAAGCAACCCTAAACCTCTATCTCTCAGTCTCTCTCCCTATGTCTCTGGCCATATCCCCCACTCTCTATCTCCCTATCTCTCTATCTCTCTCTAAACCCCTAAACCCTAAATAATGGCCCTAAAGCCTAACCCCTAACCCCTAATCCCTAAACCCTAAACCTCTATCTCCCTATCTCTCCTCTCTAAACCCTAAACCCTAAACCTCTAGACCTTAACCCTTAAACCCTAAATAATGCTCCTAAACCTTAACCCCTAACCCATAAACCCTAAACCCAATCAACCCTAAACCCAAACACCTAAACCCTAAACCTAAGCAACCCTAAACCTCTATCTCCCTATCTCTCCCCTATCTCCCTATCTCTATCATCCCTCTACCTCTCAATCTCTCTCCCTATGTATCTGGCCATGTCCCTCACTCTTTATCTCCATATCTATCCCCTCAGTCTCCTCTATACCTCCCTATCGGTCATCTCTCTCTCTCTAAACCCTAACCTAAACATCTAAACCTTAACCCCTAAATCATAAAACCTAAACCCTAAATAATGCCCTTAAACCCTAACCCCTAACCCCTAAACCCTAAACCCCTAAACCCTAAACCCCAAACCCCTAAAACCTAAACCCAAGCAACCTTAAACCTCTATCTCCCTATCTCTCCCCTATCTCCCTATCTCCCTATCTCTATCTTCCCTCTACCTCTCAAACTCTCTCCCTATGTCTCTGGACATGTCCCTCACTCTTTATCTCCCTATCTCTCCCCTCTGTCTCCTCTATCTCTCCCAATCTCTATTGGTCCCCTCTTTATCTCTCTCTAAACCCTAAACCCTAAACCCCTAAACCCTAAATAATTCCCCTAAACCCTAAACTTGAGCAACCCTAAACTCATAAACCCTAAATAATGCCCCTAAACCCAAGAAACCCTAAATAATTCCCCTAAACCCTAAATAATTCCCCTAAACCCTAAACCTCTCTCTCTCTCTTTCTCTCATCGACAAAGAACATGGAAACAAGAAACTAGGACATGCAAAGAGGGATGAGGACATAAATTGGGAGGATGAAATGGAAACAACTTGATAAAATGAAAGTTCATTGGATGGGAAGAATGATGAGAGGAGAGGTGGAAAATAGTAAAATAGGGAAAAATTAGTGGGATCTAAAGGGAAATTGGAAAGGAAAAGGAAAAATAGGAAAGCTAGGAAAAGGGAAACTAGGAGGTAGATAGGTCAGAGAGAGAGAGGGTAGGAGGTAGAGAGGGGAGGGAAGAAGAGAGTGAGAGAGAGAGGGTAGGAGGTAGAGAGGGGAGGGAAGTAGAGAGTGAGAGAGAGGGTAGGAGGTAGAGAGGGGAGGGAAGTAGAGAGTAAGAGAGAGGGTAGGAGGTAGAGAGGGAAGGGAAGTAGAGAGTGAGAGAGAGGGTAGAAGGTAGAGAGTGGAGGGAAGTAGAGAGTGAGAGAGAGGGTAGGAGGTAGAGAGGGGATGGAAGTAGAGGTGATAAAGAGAGAGGAGGGGAGGGAGAGACATAGAGGAGAGGGAGAGAGAATAATAGAGAGAGGGGTAAGGAGGGAGGGAGTGACATGTTTTATTTCACCATAACGCGAATGCATTATAATGCGTGATCAGGTATAAACAACCTCATTTTTATAAGAAGCCATATAACCTGTTTGTCTTGCCCAGTCACCCTAACCATGCCAATTTGTTTATTTTTAGAAGCAATATTTATCTATTTCTAATAAAATGATGTATAAATCTTTATTTTCAAATTGATTGAAATTAGCCACTAATGTTGACATAATTGCGTGTAGAGCTGTGTAATTATGCAGGGTTGCATGTATGGCCTAACGGAAGGAGTGGACTTCAAAGCAGCTAAAGTCAGAGCACCAGAATTTGAGGGCGTCAGAAATTTAAGCATACATAATCATAGACTTTGTTAGCAATTCTGTTATTTTCTATTGGGCATACTTAAGACTCTACGACTCCACTCATAGCCTTTACTGTATTTAATTTCATAGACATCCAGTTAGTTTTTAATTCTATTTTTCTTTAAAGACTTTTTCAATGGCATTTACCCGCCATTTAAAATTTAGGATTTTGGAGTAGTACAGTTTATATATGTAGTTGCTCAAAACAAGGATATTTGTTATGTTGTGTTATGAATGAAGACAATCTCTTTTGAAGTGATAATCTGTAGCTATGTTCTATGATACCTTTATGAATGAATATCACCAGTTCTATTCTGAGTAATCTTTTCTGAGCAATGGAAGTAATATGAATGGAATTTACTTTGGAGCTGTTGAAGTACTGGATGTAATTTGAGTCGATATAGGATCTCCTAAGAGCTGGCCACTCGAGGGATTATAGAATAGATAAGTTTTTTAATTATTATGAATTGATGTTATTTATGTTTTGTGAATGTTCTGTTTAAATTAATGTCACTTCGTGTTTGGCTTTGTATTGTGTTCCTACAGGCTGTGGTATTTAAGTTAATAATATTTGAAATTCTGTTCGTTTGAAATTTTCAGAGCATCCACTTCAATCATAAATTTGTTGTTAGTCATTAGTCTAAAATTTCAAATATGTTTTCAGTTAACAAGTTAGCTGTCTTTTCAAATTCATAGTTAAAATCGCTTGTGTGAATTTCTAGATTAGAGTGTATATGCTTTTTAGATTAAAAAGATTCTAATGCTTTCTAACTTAAAGATTTTATGCTTTCTAGTTTAGATTCTAATTTAAGCTTTTCAAAATCTAGAAAAACTGTTACTAAGTGACATGTCCAAAAATATTCCCTATTGCATACAGCCTTGGGCACTACCCGGTTGACATAACTGACATATTTTCAACTAAAGTGTTAGGACCTTAGATAGCCTATCAACGCGCTCGCATTATGCTTTGCCTTGGTAATTTCCAAGCCTTTGTCTTGGATTTGTCTTGGGCTTCCAACCCAAAGGCTTAGACTGTGTTTAGGATGTCCAAAGACGTGTTTTTCCAGATTGTAACAAAAATGACATTATCTGGAGCGTGCTCCTCATTAGGTTTGCACTTTTTTCAATGACAACTCAAAAAATACCACCATAATCTTAAGCTCTCTATTAGCTTTCTAACCATATAATTTTTTTCATGTTTTAAGTATGTTAAGGATTTCATCTTTAATTTATTTTTTTAGTGTATATGTTTTTTGTCAAAAACCAGTGTCTCGTATTTTTGACTTTTTTTAGTTCATCAAAATTTTAAATAAATTACATTTTTAGAAACTAAACTCCATTCTACACGTATTCAAAAAATAAATTTTTGATTTTCGATTAGTTTTCAAAAAATTTAGGGGGGAGCATGCTCAATTTTCTATTTTTTAGGATGTGTCCACTTTAAAAATTAGTAAAAAAATCAATTATTCATCAAAAAAATATCAGAAAAATTAGGGATAAACTGCATGGTATTAGCTAATTTCTCACTAAAGAGATTTTTGAAATACTAAAAAAAAGTTAACATTTTAGGGGGAGCACACCAGACGCCATGTTAAGTTTTTTTTTAAAAGCAGGACCAATTTGTGTGCTCCCCCTTTTTGAACCCCTTAATCTCAACCATTTTTTTTTTAAATAGTAGTTTAGAAACTAGATTCAGAGCACTACAACTCTTATTTTTATTGTATCTTCAAATTTTGAGTGTAACTATCTTCAATTTATCATCCAACATCAGTCTTTCTTGATTTCAGAGAAAGAAAAAAAAACTGGCATCTTAAGACCCCCTTGGTCCCCCATCTTTGTGCATTTACCCTTGATATAAGACGTAATGGGTTTTGGAGTTTTTGTAGATTTATCCTTTTTTAAGGGTTTAACAAAAATTTGGGTCATACGAATTCATACAGTTCTATATGGATTTGTACCATCTATACAGTTTTGTAGTTATCAAAAAATAGATTGTACCAGTCATAGGTGCTAGATCAACATATTCTTAGGTATATTTAGCTACTACACAAGAATTTCATCATTGCATGGGTGGTAGAATTCTACATGATTTTATTGGTTGAAGGGTACCATTATCTGTGTCATTCTGGTATGAATCAATGAGTGCCATACATGTGGGTCATGTGCCTCCATCAGTGTCATACCTTTACTACATCATCATTGCATCATTCATCCATAAAGGGTTTATCATCTTGGAGCCCATGGTCTTGTTAATGACCAACAATTACATTTGGGTCTAGCCCCCACAAACCTCCATTCACAAAGTCTATGGTCCCATTTGTAGCAAGTGGTCACACCCAACCAAGGGACTACCACGAGATCATCCATTGCCACCTATGGCTTTGCTTTGCTCTACAACCTCCACTAGTGACTCAACCTTTGCATAACCCATTCATTCAACCAAACCTTTGTTTTCCTGAACGACACTACCCTATAGCCAACCGAATAGTGATTGGGGTTTGATTCTTGAGCCATAAAGGAGTTATTTTTTTTGGGAGCCATAAAATTGACTCACTATGTTAGATTGTTTACTTCTTATAAGTTTTAAAAAGGTATTTCTAAGAACTTCACATCTATCCACTTAGTTTTTCCTAATTCTATAACAAGTACCTATTATTTCAGTTTAAAGTCGAATTTTATACTTTGGCTTGTATTTTGGAAAAAATACATATAATTGGTCAAGTTTTTTACTTTGGAGGGTTGGTTGCTTGGTTTATCTTGGGGCATTATAATCATGAACCAATATAAAGTTCCATTATGATGTGGTTATAGTCTATTGTGAATCTTGGTCTCCATCCTTCTATTGTCAAGCTAAATATAGATAACCTTTTGTCTGGGAAACAAGGGATAGTGAATGATCATATTATGGATTATCTTCTACCTTATCTCTTTAGACTTGTTCTCGAGTCAAGTGATTCATGGTAGAGATGTGAATTATTAAACAATAATGACAAGGTCTATGGACTAATTTGTCTCGCTATTTCTTAGGATATTCTAAATCAAATTGAGTACACTAAATTCCCTCTCACTACTTGGACCATCATTTAGCAATTGTATAGAGACATTGGATATCCATCTAAGAGTGATTCTTCCTTGGTTCAAAACCATTTGCAGGTGGATACTATGGAGATAGATCATCTTCCTTTTGATGCCCCATCCATGGTTGAGGACATTCCTCCATCACTTGTTGCTTCATCAAAGTTTAGTGTTGCTACCTCCATGGCTTCTATTGATTCTTTACAATAGGATCATCATATCATTCTTCCAAATACAACTTCTTGGGATGAGTACTTGATAGATATATCACATTTGTTTTGAGAGTTCCATCTTGTAGAGTTAGAGGACACTATTGATGACATACATCTCCTCTTTGATGTTAGCTCCTACAGAGTTGCATCAACTTCTTTAGATGTCACATTAAGAGTGCATTCACACCCTCCTATTATTTCTCCAACTATTCATTTGTCATAGTTTGGCATTGGCTTAGAGATTCTTCAATAGTAATTAGAGGATCCATTATCATCTTTGGATTGTGTTCTTCATTAGTTTCCACATGGTCCTAGCTTGTCACCTTCTGTTAGTGTAGGTTTTTTAATTTTCCTTATGTTAGGGGATATTTATTTTTCCTACACATATTATAAATCTTGCTTAGGTTATTTAGGCATGGTTATTATGAGACCACATGACATAATCCATTAGTTACATGTGTTTCTCTCACCCACTTTTGGGTAGTTGAGTCTCACACCCTCTTTTGGATTTATTTGCCACCTCTCATAACCATTTGTTTGTCTTTATCTAAGTAGGTGCAACCATGTATTTTGGCATTTACCAAGAAGGTGAAACTCCTTACTATTTTGGGTAGTTGGAGTTATTAGTCATCTTGGATGTATATTCCCCTATTTTTCTATATATATAGCACTCACCTCTCACCTAGATAGTCAGTGAGAGTAATGTGAGCATTGTCTAAATTCTCTTGCAGTCTTGTCTCTTGAGTTCTCTCTTTCAAGATAATCTCTCCATTATGTTATTTTGATCTTCGATCATTTATTAACTGGAGTGAGTGTTATCTATGACTGACAACATATATTGGTTTAGATTCTCGCTTCTTGTAGAATCTAACATGGTATCAGAGTCTGGTTATCTAGTATTCTATTTTATTGTCCTATTATTTGAGAGATTTTGAGACTAATTATTGCTAATATTTTCTTAGTAATCTAGTATGCTCTTCTCTTGCATCCTCGGATGATTTGGAGAATCAAAACAGTTTAACAGAAAAATAAGCATCTGGTATACTATGGCTTTGTACCTATGTTCTTATGAAATCTGGGTGATTACAACTTTTTGATAATCTTGGAGACATTTTTAATTATTCCATAGCATTCAAAAGGCTCGATAAAAGCAAGATTGGATTTCATTTCACTAAATTAGAGATCAAAGGACCTAGTTTCAAATAGGGTTTTGAATCATGGTTCCAGAATGTAGCTATCATTTTAGAGCACTTTTAGCCCATATGAACCTTTCCATTGCACTTAGAAGGCTCAAAAACCTAAATCTTGACTATCAAATCATCAAATTTGGAGTTAGAAGCCTTTGAGACCAAAAACATTTGCCCCTAGGTCATATGGTGGCCATACCATACAAATTTTTAATAATTTTTTAAAAACAAATTACTACGCAAGCAGCGATGCCACCTACGTAGCAATGCTACACCATTGGATAACCACTATCATGCCACTTGTGGGCGGCTTTGGCTCCTCTATCACCTCCAAGTGGCACCACCAAGTGGAGCCATTGAGCCCGCACCCATCGTCCCTAAGGAATATTTTTATTAGGAAAGGTGTCTCAACCTTGCAACTACAAAAGGTTTCTATTCTTTCCAATTTTGGTCTTTTCTAATACCCTTTATCTTGAAGAATGGTTTAGAACTTTCAAAGTTTCCAAAAGGAGCTAAAAATGGTAGGGCTTACTATTTTTAGTAACTCTACATTTGAGCACGAATGGACATAGAATTTTCTCAAAAGGTGTGGAACTGTCAAGTAAACATCTTGGGTGAGTTTCGACTCAAGATCATACCTAGATTGCAAGATATTAAAGTTTCCATTTTTTGAAACTCCTGGAAAAGTTTAAAACTCATATTTGAGGCACTTAGAGGTCCCTAAATTCCTTGAAATTTTCCATAATCAATGAATCTATTTATATCATGATAGAGCTCTTCATGAGATTTTCGACGCATCAAACAGTTCATTAATCGGACACCCAGATCAAAATTTATGGCCTCTGGAAGTTGGGCCTCCCATTTTGGGAAATGTGAAAATGTTTTGGACACTTAAAAGAGTTGTAAAGGAGAGAGTTACACATGTTTTTGCGTGATTTGGCACATCACAAGGCATCTTTGATTGGAGATAATTTGGTTTCCACTTTTGAGTGGTTTTGGATCATGGTTTTGTAATCACCATTGGCGGTTTACTGTATTTTATTTCCTATATATCAAGAGCTTGAGATGGAGGTTGTGTGTAAGAGTTATAGATGTTGAGTTGCCTTCGGGTCTTTGGTTGGTTATACTCCTGTGAAATCTTGATCTACAAGTATATTTTAATCTTCTTGATTCCTGAATAATATATTAGGTAGCTTTGGAGTGTTGGTTTTTTCTCCCGAAAGGGTTTCCCCACGTAATTACTGTGTTGTGGTATGATTGCTATTTGTGTTTATTTCTGTAACTATTGTAAAGATTTGAATTTTTCTTCATATCCCTCCCCTCAATATTAGTGTAGGAAGTTGTTCCACTACCTTAGCTTCCTTACAAGTGGTATTAGAGCTTGATCACCTTTGGTTTCAGTTGTGGGTTATTGGGTTTTTAGAACTATTCCAGTTTTGAGTGGGAGCTTGTGTAGAAGATGCTTTGTGATCTTGTTGTAGGAATTTTTAGATGGCGAGCACATCAAGGAGAATAGAGGTAGAAAAAAAATTTGGTAACAATTTTGATATGTGGAAGCTGAATTTGGAGGATCTGTTAATTCATTGAGATATGTGGAATGCTATTGATGAGGATGTTTCAAGACCCATAGATGCTACTTTGGCTGCTGAATATGATGTTATGGACTGTAAAGTCAAGGGTCTAATCAGATTGTGCCTGACAAACTATGTTTTAATCAATGTCCATGAAGATCCCTGTGCAAAGAAATTATGGAAGAAACTCGATGAGATATATCAAACCAAATCTTTAGTGAATAAGATTTTCTTGAGGAAGATATTGTATTTCTTGAGGATGGAAGAGGGTGGACAAATTACAGACCACCTAAAAGCATTCAATATGTTGGTGGCTCAAATGGCATTAGTTGGTGTAAAAATGGATGAGGAGGAGAGATGTCAGATCCTACTTTGTTCTTTTCTTGATTCGTGGGATTCCCTTGTTATGGCGATTGGGAGTACTTATGTTGTCTTGAAAGTTGAAGATATTGTGGGTTCTTTTCTTTCTGAAGAAATGAGGAGGAAGGTATCAATTATTGCCAAAGAATCCCTAAGTATCCATGGAAGATCCAGATAAAAAGGCAAGAAGAGTGAGAAGCATGACAAATCCAAGTTCAAGGGGAGATCCAAATCTCCTAGAAAGTCCAAAGTTATTTGTTGGAATTGCGGTAAGCCTGGGCAGTTCCATAAGGAGTGTAAAGAAGAAAAGAAGAAGAAAAAGAAGAAATTTGATTTTGATTCTGAGTCTGAGAAGGAAGAAGGTGATGCGTTCATTACAGATTTGGCCACTCATGCAGGTAATGATGCATGGTTAATTGACTCAAGTGCATCTTTCCATATGACCCCTAATAGAGATTGGTTTTCTGAATATAAAGAATTTGATGGAGGTAAGGTGGACTTGGGTGATGATTCTTATTTAAATATTGTTGTTCGTGGTAAAGATAAAATCATATTTCCTTATGGTAGAAAAAAAAGGATTAATGATGTGTTGCATATCCCTGGATTAGCACGAAATTTATTATCTATGAGAAAACTAATAGATGCAGGTGTGCGGGTAGTCTTTTATAATTCAGGATGCAAGATGGTAAGAGGTGCTATAGTGATTGCTAGAGGTGTCAAATTTGGCACATTGTATAAGATCGATGCATGCACTGTTGAGTGCAATAGTACTTTTATGAAAAGAAAATATGTGACTACTTCATTGGAAAAGGAGAGGGTTTCATTTTTAGTGGATGGTCATGGCTTTTGGGTACCTAAGGGTGCTCTTTCTTCTGAATCAAAATTGCCTACAGAGAAGACTATGTTATGGCACCATAGATTAGGCCACATAAGAGAAAAGGGTCTAAGGACCTTGAAAAATAAAAACCTTGTTGAAGGGTTGACTGATTGTAATCTTGATTTTGATTTCTATGATCATTGCATTTATAGTAAACAAAACCGCATTCAGTTTTACTCGAGTTCATAAATCTTGTGGTGTATTGGATATTATTCATTATGATGTGTTTGGTCCTATAGATGTTCCTTCCATTGCAAAATCCACATATTATGTTGCATTTATTGATGATTATAGTAAAAGGACATGGGTATATTTTCTAAAGAATAAATTTTAAGTTTTTAGTCGATTTAAAGAACTTAAAGCAATGGTTGAGTTGCAGATTGGAAGGAACATAAAAATTTTGAGGATTGACAATGGTGGTGAATTTTTCTCTAATGATTTTGATAGATTTTGTAAATATTGTGGCATTCAGAGACAAAAGACAACTCCGTATTCTCCACAGTAGAATGGAGTTGAAGAAAGAATGAACAAGATATTAATGGAGAAGGCTAGGAGTATGCTTAGTGGTGCTGGTCTAGAACAAAGGTTTTGGGCTGAAGATATTGCTACTTCTTGCTATTTGATTATCAGGTCTCCTACATCGGCTCTTGTTGATAAAATGCCTATGGAGGCCTGGTCGAGGCAAAAGCATTCATGAAGACATCTTAGAGTTTTTGGTTGTGAGGCATATCCACATGTGCCAAAAGAGAAGCGAACAAAGTTGGAGAACAAGGCTGTGAAATATATCTTCATCACGTATAGTTATGGTGTGAAAGGATACAATCTTTGGGACCTTGTTGCATAGAAGATAATATATAGTAGAAGTGTTATTTTTAGAGAAACTAAGCCTTCTTCTATTATATTGCACTTAGAACAAAGTGAACAGAAAGATGTGATTCAACTCCCTTCTATGCCTAATAAAGTTGAATCGAGGCCCTTAGATAGACACGAAGTTGAGGAGAGCTCATCTAGCTCTGAATCTTCAGAAGAGGAGGAAGAACCTCCAACTCAACTTGTTCAAAGGTCTACAAGGCATAGACAACCACCTGAAAGGTATTCACCTGATGACTAGAGATGTATTTTTTCTTTGAATACTAACATATATGAACCTAGATCTGTAGAAGAGGCATTAGGTATGAATGATGCTGAGTCTTGGAAGATTGATATGGATGAATAAATGACAACTTTGAAAAATAATGATACATGGGACCTAGTGCCATTGCCTGAAGGCAGAAAACATGTTGGTTATAAATATGTTTTCAAGAAAAATATTGGTTCAGATGGAGGTATTGAGAAGTACAAAGTACGGTTGGTTGCGAAAGGTTACTCTCAAGTTGAGGGTATTGATTACGGTGAGATATTTTCTCCTATTGCAAAAATGATGTCCATTAGATTCTTGCTTTCTATTGTTGCTTCTTATGATCTAGAGGTTGAGCAAATGGATGTCAAAATGGCTTTCCTTCATGGTGATTTGGAGAAGGATATTTATATGACACAACCAGAGCACTACATGGTGAAATGTAAAAGTAATTTGGTTTGTAAATTGAAGAAATCTTTGTATGGCCTCAAAAAAAGTCCTAGGATGTGGTACCATAAATTTGATACATATGTGTTGAGTTTGGAATTTGAGCATTCTAAATATGATCATTGTGTTTATTATAAATCTAATGGTGATCATTTCCTGTTTATTGCATTATATGTTTATGATATGTTATTTATTGGTAAAGAGAAAGGAATGATTTCAGAAGTAAAGTCTCAACTTGCATCTAAATTTGAAATGAAAGATCTTGGTGCAGCTAAACACATTCTTGGGATGGAAATAAGAAGAGATAGAGAGAACAGGAAACTATGGCTTGGCCAGAGTATGTCAATTCAATTTTACAAAGGTTTAACATGCAGGATTGTAGACCATTATGTGTTCCTTTTACAGTTGGAATAAAGTAATCTAATTCACAATGTCCAACATCCCCATCAGAGATGGAAGACATGAGCAGAGTGCCTTACCAAAGTGCAGTTGGGAGTTTGATGTATGCTATGGTCTTTACTAGACTAGACATTGCCCAAGCAGTGAGAGTTCTTCCAAGATATATGTCTAATCCTGGTAGAGTTGATTGGAATGTAGTTAAAAGAGTCTTCAAATATTTGTGGGGTACCTCAAAGTATTCCTTGTTTTATCATGGTAATTTGATAGGATACATGCATTCTATTGATATTCATGGTTATGTGGATTCAGACTGGGCAAGTGATGTTGATAGTAGACGATCCACCAGTGCTTATGTGTTTACTTTATTTGGTGGTGCAATTAGTTGGATGAGTAAGCGACAAGCTATGGTTGATTGTCCACTACTGAAGTTGAATATATGGCAACTACTCATTCTTTTAAAGAATCCATTTGGCTTAAGAGACTATGTTCAAATATTGAAATAAAACAAGGTGCAGTGACAGTTTATTGTGACAGTTAGAGTGTGATCTACCTAGCTAAGAACCCAACATTTCATGTCAGGACCAAGCACATTGATGTATAGTATCATTTTGTTAGAGATATGGTCGAGGATGGCAAGGTGAAGCTAGTTAAGGTAAAGACTTTGATGAATGTTGCATATTCATTAGATAATCTTGTGAGCACAGAGAATTTCAGATGGTGTTCGGAGTCTATGGGCCTCTTGGCCCCTAGCAATTAAATCATGGTGTTGATACTCCCTTTGCTCTTGCAAGGTATTCAACAAGTGGGAGAATGTTAGGAAAGGTGTCTCAATCATGCAAATACAAAAGGCTTATGTTCTTCCCTATTTTGGTCTTTTCGAATACCCTTTATCTTGAAGAATGGTTTAGAACTTTCAAAGTTTCCAAAAGGGGCTAAAAATGGTAGGGCTTACTATTTTTAGTAACTCTACGTTTGAGCACATGTGGACCCAAAATTTTTTGAAAAGGTGTGGAACTACAAAGTAAACATATTGGGTGAGTTTCGACTCAAGATCATACCTGGATTGCAAGATATTAAAGTTTCCATTTTTTAAACTCCCAAAAAAGTTTTAAACTCAGATTTGAGACATTTAGAGGTCCCTAAATGCTCCAAAAGTTGTTGTAACTAGTGAATCTGGTTATAGCGTGATAGATATCTTCATGATCTTTTCGACGCATCAAACATTTTGTCAATTAGACACCCGGATCAAAATTTATGGCCTCTAGAAGTTAGGCCTCCCATTTTAGGAAATGTGAAAATGTGTTGGACACTTAAAAGAGTTGTAAAGGGGAGAGTTACGCATGTTGGTGTGTGATTTGGTACATCACAAGACATCTTTGATTGGAGATAATTTGGGCATCACTTTGGGTGGTTTTGGCTCATGGTTTTGTAATTACCATTGACTATTTACTATATTGTATCTCCTATATATCAGGAGCTTGCAGAGATGGAGGTCGTGTGTAAGAGTCTTATAGATGTTGAGTTGCCTCTGGATCTCTGGTTGGTTATACTCCTGTAAAAGATTGCTCTGTAAGTATATTGTAATCTTATTGATTCCTGAATAATATATTGGGTGGCTTTGGATTGTGCGGTTTTTCTCCCGAAAGGGTTTCCCCATGTAATTATTGTGTTGTGGTATGATTGCTATTGTGTTTATTTTTGTAACTAAATTGTAAAGATCTAAAAAATTCTGCATATCCTTCACTTCAAGATTAGTATAGGAAGATGTTCTTCTACCTTGGCTTCCTTACAATTTTGAAGAATATTCCTTGTCAAAATAGTTTGTAAAAATAGTAGTTTTGCACTAGATGGATGGTAGTTTTCTAGAAAAATAACGTAGTTTCAATGTATCAGGCTAGTTTTTTGACATTCCAAAGGCAGTTTCAGGAATATTCTATCCAGGAGAATATTTTGAAATTTTTTTGGCATATTCCTTGTTGATGTCAACATGATGTCAACATTCAACTTTCCCAACTCTGCCCCCTCTCCATTAGACTTTTCACTTTTGTAGGCCAACTTTGAGAGGCTCGTTCTCAGCCATATATAGGCCTTTTTCGACGCTTTTTTTTATTTGGGCTAAAATTTCATGCTCTATGCTATGGTGAGATTGTTTTTTTTATTTAACACTCCATTTTTTTAGAAATTGAGGATTCTTCTAGAATTTGTTGCATAGTCTTCGTTTTGAGACCTTCTAGAAGCCATAACTTGTGCAAATGAACTCCTTTTGGGGTCCCATTTTTTCTAGAGTTCATATTTTCTATGTACTCCACATTGGTGCTCTCCAATTGATCTCTTATTGTACTTGAGCTATAATTTCAATGTTTTGGCCATTTTGGGCCCTGTAAAAGTCTAAAAATTTGATATTTGCATTATAAATCGCACTAATTATAAAGTGCAACACATTGTAATTTTTGAGGGGGGTCATTTAATAAAATATAGTGAAAATGGGGGGTGTCTCATGTGTATTAATTTTTTCACTTCTCTTCTACATAATAATCTACTTTTCTGCATTAATGGATCAATCAACAATTCATGTTCAACACCATTTAACTATTTTGAATAGAGATCTAAAATGATAATAAATCTCAAAAGGCAAGGATTGTACAGGGTTATAATGGGACTTGAGACAAAACCCACAGAGGATGTAGAAAAGTGAAAATGGTTTGATAAATGTGATGAAGCATTTGGTACTTTATGTATGTCTATGTCTCCTAACTTACTCTTTCACATCAAATTTGCCACTACACCAAATGGTGTCTAGACCATAATGGAGAGCCTCTTTGGTAAGCAGGATGAATTGTGGGGTCATAAATTGGAGAATGAACTCATAGGGTTATGTCCTAGCAATTTTGATACCATTCAGGACTTCCTCACAAGGTTAAAAGCAATCATATTACAATTAAAATAGTGTGGAATAGAAAATAAGGACACACAGTTGATCTTAAGTATTCTTTCTAATCTTGGTCAGAACTATTCTATATTTGTTTCTACTTTTCATGCTGCAAAATGTGCTCTAGGTTCCAACTATAAATTGCCTTGTCTAGATGAGGTTGTTGTAGAACTCACTAAGAAGAAAGATAAATTGGTTCACATGGGTACAATTAAACCCTCTAATTCACATGCCTTGGCTACAAATCAAGGAAGAAACAAAATAACCAAGGAGAGAAGAAGAAAGATCAGAAACTTGCTACCTCAAATGCAACTAATCAAACATCTTCTTCAAAAGATGAACAACCTAAGAAGGAGAAGGTCAAGTGTGCCTATTGTAAAGGCCTAGACATGATGAACACAAGTGTTTGAAGAAGCAAATTGATCACCTTACACATCTTCTTGAAAAGAACAATATCAAGGTGCCTGACTCTGTCAAATAGGATTCAACAGAAGAGTCTTCAAAAGACAGAAAAATAAGGGGAAAGGAAATGACAAGGCCCTAGTTGTAGTTGCTTCATAGCATGATACCTAGATCATTGACTTGGGTTCTTTTCACCACATGACTTCCTTACAAGATGGTTTTGCCTCCTTAGAGCCATTTTCTATGCCAACCATACTAATAGGTGATGACACTCCTGATGTAGTGCATGGGAGAGGGTTGGTTGACGTGGGTAAAGGAACATTTCAGGATGTTCTTTACATTCCATCTTTGTCATCCAATCTTCTATCTATTTATCAGATCACTCACATAGGATTTGGCAAGAAAGTTGAATTCACACCAAATACAATGGTAATCAGTGAGTTGCACAGTGGGTCTATAGTTGTCGTGGGGAAAGTTAATCATCAATCCAAACTTTATCAATTTTATCATTTTCTTCCTAACTCTCCTTCAACTGTATTACTCACTCACTCAAATGAGTTGAGTCATTGTGGCATCAGTGGTTCGGCCACTTGAATTACCGTAACTTGTAGAAACTCAGTCAATAGGACATGGTCTCAGGGTTGCCTTCAATTTGATTTTCTGACAAAGTTTTCTAGGGATGCAGTCTTGGTAAGCATCATGAGGAGAAATATGACAAAGGAAAAGCATGGATGGCCACATAGCTTCTGGAGTTAGTACATAGTGACTTGGTAGGACGACTTCCACATCCATCTTTCAACAAGGTTCAATATGTCTTGACATTCAATGATGATCTTTCCAAATAAACTTGGGTTTATTTTCTCAAACAGAAGTCTAAGGTCTTTGATTCTTTTTAGGACTTCAAAGATTTTGCAAAGAAATAATCAAGGAAGACCATCAAGATTCTACACATAGACAATGTGGGTGAGTATGTTAAACATCAATTTGAACAATTTTATGCTTACGAATCTATTGACTTGCAGCACATAGTTTCATACAGTCCTCAGTAGAATGGTGTTGCAGAATGCAAGAATAGGTCCAACCAATTGTATGATTCATTCCAAGTCATTGGCACCTCAGTACTAGGCAGAGGACATCAACTATACATGTTATATCCAAAATTGGGTTCCTCATCGAGTTGTGAAGGGGGTAACTCCTTTTCAAGCTTGGACCAGTCAAAAACCCACAATTAAGAATTTTTGGGTGTTTGGTTCCCCTAGCCCATATTCCAGAAAATAAATGGAAGGATATGGATCCACAAAGAAATCCTTACATATTTTTTGGGTACCTAGATGATGTCAAAGGCTACAAGCTTCTCCACCCCACTACTCATGATTTATTCATTGAGAGGAGTGTTTTTTTTTAGGACTCTTCCAGTTCTTCTCCTACCACTTCTCCATTTACCATCACATTACAGACACTACAACATGTTGTTAGTTCTTCAAAGGATCTTAATCCTCTTGATCATGATGATAATTCTTCTTCCTCCACTTCAGATGGTGACAGTGATGATGATGATCCAACTTCCTCTCCTAGTCATCATTTAGAAGTTGATGATTCTCCTCTAGACCCTCCAGTCACTGGGCCTCTTTGGGCTCATCAGATGTTGTAGTCAACAAGTGATTAGGTTGGTGATCCTTCAGATACTAGAATAACAAGGTCAAAGTTTTAGTAGGCTCCACATCTCTTCATTGCTTTAGCTTCTAATCCACAGTTCTTTCAAGAAGCTTTTGGTATCCTCGAGTGGGATGTTGTTATGCAAGAAGAGTTTAGTTCCTTGGAGAGGAACCATACTTGGGATTTAGTCCCCCTTCCTAAGGGAAGGAAACTTGTTAGATGTGAATGGATATATGGAACAAAATTTGTAGCAAATGAGTCAGTTGATAAGCATAAGGATCACTTGGTTGCCAAAGGATTCTCCTAGGTTCCTAGGATTGACTACATTGATACTTTTGTGCCAGTTGCTAAAATGAATTCCATCTAAAGTTTGTCCTTGCTATAGTTGTTTCCCATAATTGGGAAGTTCATCAAATGGATGTGAAGAGTGTTTTCTTCATGGTGACCTTCAAGAAAAATCTACATGGAGCAGCCATAGGGGTTCATTCAGGATCCTTCACTTGTTTGCTGACTTTGGAAGTCTCTCTATGGCCTCAAATAGGCCCTTCAGGCCTAGTATGCGAAGATGGACTCCTTTCTTCTGTTAGTTGGGTTCACTCAATGCCATTTTAATCCAAACATATACATTCTTCAGTAGGATGACACTCTCACATTTCTAGTTCTCTATGTCAATGACTTATTGATCACATGGAGTCACTCATCCACCATTAAGGTAGTGAAAACTGCCCTTCATGATCAATTCTTGATGTCAGACTTGGGTCTTCTGCATTAATTTTTGGGTATTGAGATCACTCAATCATCTTTAGGTATCTTCACTACACAACCCAAGTACGCACTTGATATTCTCTCTAGATTTTGCATGGTTGACTATAAGCCTACACCGACTCCATTTCTGTCATGAGTCAAACTTGAGGCTCACTATTCTTCATCATTGGTGGATGCTATTTTGTATCACTAATTATTTGGGAGTCTCATATACTCAACTCACACAAGGCCTAGCCTTTCATATCTCATGGGCATGGTCTCTCGATTCATGTAGGAGCCCCATGAGTTGCACTGTAAAGTAGCCAAGTGGATACTCCACTATGTGCAGGGCACTCAAAGTTATGAGATTCAGTATGCAACGAGCATGGATATTGACTTTGTGGGATGCACATATACATATTAGGTAGGTGATTCTCAAGATCACAAGTATACTTTAGGTTATTACTTCTCACTTGGTTCTGGTCTAGTTTGTTGGTCAAGCAAGAAGCAGTCTACAATTGCTCTTTCATCTACAGAGGTTGAGTATCAATAGGTAGTTAATACCACCACTGAGGCCATCTATCTTTAGAATGTTATCACTGAGTTTGGCATTCCATTCAAAAATCCTATGGTCATATTTTGTGATAACCATAGTACAATACAGATCTCAAAGAATCCAATCCATCACTAGTGGACCAAACACATTTGAGATACACATGCACTACATCCAAGAGATTATTCATGGAAACATCATTGATCTCAAGTACTATTAGACATCAGAGTAGATCATAGACATCTTTACTAAACCCTTCATTGAGAGCAAGTTCCTTCATCTGTGAGCTTTGCTAGCGGTGCGACAAGTGTCTACTTTGCGGGTGGCTTCTTAGTCCTTCGATTTCTCTCTCTAATTTGGGGGGTATTATCTTTCTCTATTTTGAGGGGGGCTATTCCTTTGTGGGGGTGTTTCTTCTCTTTTGGGGGGGAATTCTTTGTACATGGGTACCTCATCAGGCTTCATATGTTGGGACCCATATTTTCACCCACCTAAGCTACTCTTAAGGGTGGTTGTTAGTGTAGGTGTTTTTGTTTTCATTATGTTAGGGGATACTTATTTTTCCTACACATATTATTAATCTTGCTTAGGTTATTTAGGCATGGTTATTATGAGACCACATGGCATAATCCATCAATTACATGTGTCACTTACACCCACTTTTGGGTAGTTGAGTCTCACACTCTCTTTTGAATTTATTTGCATCATCTCTCACAACCATTTGTTTGTCTTTATCTAAGTAGGTGCAACCATGTATTTTGGCATTTACCAAATAGGTAAAACTCCCGCCTATTTTGGGTAGTTGGATTTATTAGTTCTCTTGAATGTATATGCCCCTATTTTTCTATATATACAACACTCACCTCTCACCTCTACTAGTCAATGAGAGTAATGTGAGCATTGTCTAAATTCTCTTACAATCTTTTCTCTTGAATTCTCTCTTTCAGGATAATCTCTCCATTCTACTATTTTGATCTTCAATCATCTGTCGACTGGAGTGCATGTGATCTAGACTAACAATAAATCTTGGTTTGAATTCTCGCTTCTTGTAGAGCCTAACTCATTTATTGATTAGGCTTGGAGATCTTGATTTGATTATGGCACCCTTTGATCTACCAATATGGTGACACTTGTGCATAGTTCAAAGACATCATATATTTTGTGCTTTCTTCCCTCATATTCCTATCCACAACATTTGGGAAGACATTCTACATATATATCTTTGGTTTTGTTTCTTCCTAAGGGGGAACATTTTTCAACGTTCTTGTATCTTCATCACCATTCTTTGTCGAGAATCCATCATCACTACAAGAGATTATATATTGTGGGGGGTTGCATATCCTCTCTTCTTCTTTCTTATGGGGGGACATCTATTGTATATCGGTAAGGGAAGTAGCTCTTGGGGGTTATGTTGAGTCCTCCTTTCTTGTTTTCTCCCTTTTGGTTTCCTATGAGTTTTTCTCCTTTACTCTGGTTGTGAGAGATTCTCTATACATGGGACCTAACACGGTCTCATAGTTAGGACTCATCTTTGCATGTTTTCTCATTCTCCCTAAGTTTCACTTAAGGGGGTGTTGGTTTGAATGGGGTTTTCTACCTATCTAATTTCCTTTTAGGACCTTTTCAAATTAATCTAGTTAGTTTACTTAGGGCATTTAATATTTGTGTCTCAATTCATGGGATTAAGACACTTGTCATTATCTTAATTTCTCCTAGTTGTCACCCTTGCCTATATATACAAGGGTTTCCTCATTGTACATAATGTATCATCTTGTATGCATTGTATTCATTCTTTGGAAATATAGCATTTCCATTTCTTCTCTCTTGTGTGGAAGGTTGTTTTGGTTGCAAGTGATCCTTGGCTCTTGTGGAGTTCACAATCAACTCTTAGAGATACAACCAAACACATATTTGTGTAATTTATTACTAATTACTTGTACTTAAAGGTATTCAATTGCATTCATTTGAGGATCCAAGAATTTATTCAAATATCATTCATATTTAGGGAAGGAAACACTTTGATTAGTGCTCTTAAAAATCAAGATATGCATATCCATCCTAGGAGCATATTTATGGATGAAAAGTGTTGTCCTTCATATTTTATCTAAGTTATCCAAGGGTTGTCCTAAGAGAACATGTCCCCTTGTGAAGGGATTTTTTAAATACCACTAGTCCCAAATATCAAAAAAGGTAGAAGAAGCAAAGTTGAATTAGGTGAAGTAGAAAATAGAGTTGTGTAAATTACTAGATCATTTCTACAAGTGTAAAATATTTTTTTAAGCATGGATTTGACCTAGATCCACAAACTTGACCCTACATGTGTTGACAATAATTTATAATCCCAAGGCAAGCTATAAACTATCATAATCCCTTCTTGATCTTGAGGCATCCATATTTCAACACCAACATCAAATTTTGTTCATTCTTTGATCATAGAGCTAGGTACCTTTATTTATTACATTTATTTCCATAAGTTTCTAAAATTTATTTCAAAAAACATATGCCCATAGTTCATCATTGAATTAATCTAAACCATAAGTGTTACTTATGTGTATGCATTTCATTTGATTAAGCTAGACTACACTTAAGGAAGGTTTATTTTATTTTACAATATTGTCTTATTATAATATATGGTATATATTATTATCTACAACAATTTATAAATAATTAATTATTAATTTGTAATTATACTCAATATATTATAATTCTAAAAAAATTAATACTAGTACAGATATCTTAAATACATCTATCTAAGAAACACTATTTTATTTACTTAAGAGTTATTATATTCTACTTTAGAACTATTTTATTTACTACATACATAGGAACATAAATTTTTATTTTTATTTAAGAATTATTTTATTTCATCTACATTATTTACTTTATTTTTATTTGAAGAGCTATTTTTTTATAATAACTTTTAAGTTTACTTTTGAAAAGCCACAATTATTTCATAATTCTTTTGTTTTATTTTTACTTTGAAAAGTGTAGTAAATTTTTTTTTTTATATGTAAAGATGCATAGCATCAAAAGTATTTTATATTAATATTAAAAGAGTAATTACAAAAAAGGTCCACAGACTAGATAGAGCTTAAACAGTTACATATGCATCGATAAGCCTCCAAAAAGATCGAGAAGGAGATAATATATCTTTAATTAATTACATTGAGATCACCACCTTGAAGGATTGAAAACCCATGTGAGTCGAAGCTTGATCATCGACATGCATAGTTGCTTCTACAGGAACACAGGGAGATGGAGGATTAAAATGGATTAGAAAAGACCAGGCCACATAAGCATCTTCAATCTTGGATGTGAGAGAGTTTCCCAGCTGTTTCTTGTGGGCTCGAACAAAACAATCCAGGTGATCAGAAGAATTATTTTGAAGGCTGAAATTTAGAGCATGGAACACACAGCTCAAGTGCGGTTTTCAATAAGATCAGCTCGCACAAACAAGCCTCCAACCTCTGCAGGTCCCGAATGGAGGTCATAATTTGCAAAGGCTAGATTAAGCTTATCTTCCAGGAGCAGAAAACCATGAATGAAATTTGTTGCCAGACCTTTAACAATATCTACTTGTTGAATAATATCCAAGGCATTTGAAAGAAAATGTGATACCAGGTGAGAAGCGAAACAAACCTTAGAATTCTAAAGGAAATCCTTCCCTGAAACCTCAATTAGGGCCTCTTCCACATCCGTCGAGTGTAATTTGAATGCCCATTGAAGACCTCCTCTATCAATAGAGCCATGATGCGGAGTTTCCCAATCCTAGACTGGTAAAAGAACTCGAGCATTTCACGGAACAAGAGACATGGCTGAAAAGACAAATGCAGAAAATGAAAAGCTGTGAAAGAGGAGAGAGGGGAGCCAGAGATTATAAAACCATTCCCACACGCCAGCAATAAAGCCATATCCTTCAAGTATTGTGAAGAGATCATTTCAGATTTAAAAAGAGATCCAACGCACGGGTGGCCATGTGAAGAGATGAACCTAAGTTTGCACAAAAGACCACATTACCAGCTAAGTAATACAAACTCTGTAGATGACCACACATGCAAAATAAATGGCACGGGAGGAGTTCATAGCTTGAAAGCTATGCAATCATTGAAGAAGCGCAGCATCATACCAAGAGTGACATAGGAATTAATGTCATAAAGCTGAGAGAATATTAGAAAATAAAACAATTCCTGCCAAACAACACAAACAAGTTAGGAAAAAAAGAAAGAGATCATTAGGCCTTTTTTCCCTCCGATCTCAGGAGATCAACCAGCAGGGGAAACTTACTGGAAGACTCTTTATCAATGTGAAGTGATCCTTTTGGGAGCATGCAAGCCATGTTGGCAATAAAATCCGCTACCATATTCCCTTTCCTATAAATATGATTGCTCTGATAATCTTCAAAATGGCCCATTAAGTGCCAGGCTTGATCCAACACATAGTTACATCTCCAACTAGGGGTTGTTTTCTTTTGAAAGGCTTGAATAATCAGAAGAGAGTCACCTTCAAGAATGATTTTTTTAAGACCAAGAGAGATTGCAGTCCTAATACCAAGAAGAAGAGCTTGAACCTCTGCCTCATTGTTTGTCCCATCAATAATTCTTTCTGCTTTAGCACAAAGGAGAGTGCCCATATTATCTCTGATAACACACCCAATGTCTGATATACCCAGATTTCCCTTAGATGCGCCATCAAAGTTTACCTTATACCAGTCTGGGGATGGGGGAATCCAAACCACCACATCATGATCTCTATTAAGGCCAAGAGAAGGAGTTAGGGGTTTACTTCCAGCTGCGACAAAGTTAATTTTACTCCATTCTTTGAGCATCATATCATCCCATGAAGTAAAGGCCGATTGAGAAGCTGAAGATTTATATTTTATGATTTCAGAGATAGAATTCTCAATAATGGAAATGACATTTTCTAGGGAAGCAAAAACCTTTCTGAAGATCCTCTTGTTTCTTTCTAGCCACAAATTCTAAATAATTAAAGAAGGAGAAATGACCCAAAGATCTGACAGGGTAGCTTTCCTATAAAGCAGAGGCCAGCTTTGGAAGAGCTCAATTAGGGAATTAGGGATAGGGGCAAACCAATGAAGCTTTTGGAACAGCCAATTCCAACATTTGATAACAAAAGGACATTACACATGAAGATGATTCATAGTTTCTTCTTCCTCACCACAAAGAACACAATTAAAGGGATCAGCCAACCCTAGTTTTGATAACCTATCACTGGTAAGAATTCTATTTTTTAAGGAAAGCCAAGCAAAAGCCCCAGCCTTAGGCAGCACAGTCTTACTCCAACATAAGGTGTGAAGCCATTTTCAAGAATCCCCCTTCTTAGAAGTAAGGGAAAGATAGCCTTGTTTATCCATAAAGGTACCAGACTTGGTGGGGCTCCAAATCAGTTCATCTACAAAGAAATTGAGATATACTTTTCTATGAGAAAGAATATCAGATAAAAGATCTTTTTGTTCTTGAGGGAAATTAAGAGTTGAGAAATCTTTCCATTCAACTGGAAGCCCCACTTGAGTACTATCTTTGATGTAATCCTTGACTTTGTTTAGCTTCTTCTAAGCTAGCATGAGAGTCCAATTTGTTGTAACCATTCCATGAATCCTACTAGAAAAGAGCTTTATCTCCATTGTGAATTTTCCAAGAAAGAAAAGGAAGAATAACTTCTCTACATTTGATAATAAAATTCCATATTCTAGATCCAAAAGGAGGGTTAGCAACAATGAAGATTCTTTCCGGATCTTGAGAATCCAAGTATTTTGATTGCATAAGTTTGCACCATTTCAGATGAGGTTTAGCAAACATTTGCCAAGCAAGTTTAGCTCCAAGAGCCAGGTTCTGAGCCTCAAGATTAAGAATACCAGCGCCTCCTTGATATTTAGAAATGCAACATTTATCAAGAGAAATCAGAGGCAACGATTTCTTATTTGTGGAATCCAAATTCCCTTTCCACAGAAAATTTTTGATTATTTTCTAAATAGACATAATTATCCCCTTTGGCATATTAAGAATAGACATTAGATAAATAGGAATAGTTGAAACCACAGATCTTACCATAGTAATTTTCCCAGCAAAGGATAACCATTTATTTTTCCATGTAGAGATCTTGTTACTGATAGAATCCACTATTTTTTACCATACCTCCTTTTTATAATTCCCAGAAAACATTGGAACCCCCAAATATGAAGTGGGAAGAGATCCCAACTTATAACCCAGCAATCTGCAAATTTTAAGCTGCATAGAAGCTTCAGTGAAGAAGAAAAAGATGTGGGATTTAAGAGGATTTATCTACTGGCCTGAGGCTGAACAATAGGTGTCTAGGATCTTCTTGATAGATTTGGCTTCAGACAGAGAAGCTCTCCCAAACAACAAAGTGTCATCTGCAAACAGAGAATGGGAAGCAGGATCATGAAAATGGCTGCTTCTTACTCCCAACCAATTGTTATTAGAAACTGCTAACTAAATACTTCGGCTAAGAGCTTCAGCCATGATGATGAACAAGAAGGGAGAAATGGGATCCCCCTGACGAATGCCACGAGAAGATTTGAAGAAACCAAAAGCTTTGCCATTAAGAATAATAGAAAAACTTGGGCCTGAAATACATGCTAAAATCCATTTGCAAAAAGCCTTGGAAAAACCAAACCTATTGAGAACTTTGAGAAGGAAATTCCAGTTGACTCTATCATAATCTTTAAGCATATCCAATTTGAGCATCATGGATTTAATCTTCTGAGAATGTATAGAATGGATGATTTCATGTGCATTTATAGAACCTTCAGAAGTTTCCTTTCCTAGAACAAAACCACCTTGCTCTTCAAAGATAATGTCAGGAATAATAGACCCAAGTCTAAGAGTTATGGCTTTTGTGATAATCTTATACAAGGTGTTACAGAGAGTTATGGGTCTGAAATCAAGAAAAGAGAGAGGATCATTTTTTAAGGAATCAGTGCAAGCAAAGTATTGTTCAACTCTTTCAGAATGCTTCTAGATTTCCTAGCTTCTTCAACCACTTGCCAAATCTCTTTACCAGTAAAATCCCAAGTTTTTTGGAAGAAAAGAGCTGAAAAACCATCTAGGCCAGAGGCTTTTTTAGGGGCCAGAGAGAAAACCACAAATTTGATCTCATCCAAAGAGAAAGGTTTGAGAAGATAATTATTATCTGCCTCCAAAATTAAAAAAAGGGATATTCCTGAGAATATCTTCCTCATTTCCCATGTTATTGGAAGAAAGATCACAGCTGAGAAGGTTTTTATAAAAGAGGACTGCTTCAGCCTGAATATCACTTTCATTGGAAAGAAGACGCCCATCACTAGCTGAAATACTAACAATGGAATTTTTGTAGTTTCTTACTTTAGCAGAAGCATGAAAAAACTTTGTGTTTCTATCGCCATCTTGAAGCCAAAGCTCTCGCGAGTGCTGTCTCCAATATAATTCTTCTCTAGCAAGAATTTCTTGAAGCTGAGATTTCAAAAGATTTTCTTTTTTAAAACTATCCTTGTTCATGCCTACTGCAATGATATGCTCATTAAGGATATGCAGATTCTTTTGAATGGTATCTTTTTCAGCAAAGATATTCTTAAAGTGAGAGGTATTCCAGTTTTTAATTTGGATTTTCAAAAACTGAAGCTTTTTAGTGAATTGATACCTTCTGGTACTAGCACAAAAAGGAGCATTTTTCCACGTTTTCTCAAGAAAGGGGAGAAAGCTCTGATCCCTAAGCCACATAGCCTCAAATTTAAAAGGAGCCTTGAAAGAGGATCTAGACACATTATCAAAACAAAGATCAATAGGGAAATGATCAGAGCTAGAAAAAGGCAGAATAAAAGAGATAAGAGATTTAGGGCTCAGGAACCATTTGGGGGAGACCAAAAATCTATCAAGCCTTTCAACAATCTAGCAAAAATCTTTTCTTCTATTAGACTAGGTGAAGGCTCCATTTTTAGGGGGGCAATCAATCAACTGGTTCTGAGAAATAATGGTTTTGAAATCTTCCATTGTCTTAACAGGGAGGATAATACCTCCAAATTTTTCTTCTAAGGAGATAATAGCTTTAAAATCACCTGCTACAACAAGAAACTCATTTCTAAGCGGGGCTACTGCTAAAGAAAGACTACCCCATAAAAGAAACTTGTCAATAGTAGAAGAAGGCCCATAAACATTGCAAATCCAGAAAACAAATTTAGACTGATTACAACAGACCTGGAGAAGCATCCAATTTGACTTCGAAGCAACCAAGCAGGCTGAAATAGAAATTTTTTTTTTGAAAAGAATAGCCAAGCCACCTGAAGCTCCATCAGATTCCACCAGAAAATAGTTCTAATGCAGCCAATTTGAGAACACTTGCTCTCCTAGATCAGAAGATAATTTGGTTTCTTGAAGAAGAATGACATCAGCAAAACTAGCATCTAATTGGTGCTTAATCAGGCACCTTTTGTTAGGAGAGGATCTTCATAGTCCTCGAGGAGAGCTGCAGGCTCCCCAAAAGTGTAGTAAATATTATATACTTAAATTTTACTTTTTAATAGTTTTATTTGTAACCATTAATATATATTTTAAAATTTTGATATCTTTATATTTAAAAAATTAATGTTGTCTCTAAATAGTTTTCCTTTCAACTATTTTTTCATGGTCATGGCATGAGATGCTTCTCCCCACTGCCACTATCGATTACATCTCTCAACATAACTATATAGAATTAAAATATATATTATAAATAATTATTCAATATTCAATATATTATATTAGGGGAGAGGACTCATTAGTCATGCACCCTGACTTTGTACCCCTTAAGCTTTTAAATGGTAAGTTGAAATTCTATGAAAATTCTAGCATGCCTTCATAAGTGAGTTAAAAGCTTAAAGCTATTGTTTGGGGTTCTAAGTATCAATGATGTAACCACATCAACTAGTCTTCACTGAGTTGTCTAAAACACCCCCAAAAAAGTTAGACCAAAACATGCACATGAAGGCATGTAATACCACTCACCTTATGTGTCACCATATGGTTGATTGCTTCTTCAATATGACTTGTGAAAATGGATACTTTCTGTCTATTTTTTAGGTACAAACACGATAGCTACTAGTACATACGAGGTAAAAGTCAAGGAAAAAAAAGCTATTGTTGTGCACTAATCTATTGGATCCTCTATCCTATATTATTTTTTTTGTTTATCTGCCTTTTCAATAAAAAAACTAATTAAAAACACATCCACAAAATATTTCTCCATGTTTAGACCCTCTTGTTCTTTCTCTACCTATTCATTTGTCACAACTTGACATTGGCTTGGAGATTCTTGAGTAGTAGTTAGAGGATCCATTATCATCTTTGAATCTTGTTCTTCATTAGTCATTACATGGTCCTAGCTTGTCACCTTCTCGATTGATTAGGCTTGGAGATCTTGATTTGATTATGGCACCCTTTGATATCGATATGGTAACACTTGAGTAGAGTTCAAAGCCATCATATCCCTCATATTCTTATCTAGAATGGGAAGACATCCTGCATATATCTTTGGTTTTATTTCTTCCTAAGGGGGGAACGTTGTTCAAAGTTCTTGGATCTTCATCACCATCCTTTGTCAAGCATCCATCATCACTATAAGAGATTATACATTGTGTGGGGCCTACATATCCTCTCTTCTTCTCTCCTATGGGGGGCATCTATTATACATTGGTGAGGGAAGTAGTCCTTGGGGGGTCATGTTGAGTCCTCCTTCCTTCCTTTCACTTCTTTCTTGTTTTCTCTCTTTTGGAGAGGGGGATTTTCCTATGGGTTTTTCTCCTTACTCTATTAGTGAGAGATTCTCTATAAACAAGACCTAACACGGTCTCCTAGTCAGGACCCATCTTTGCATGTTTTCTCATTCTCCCTAAGTTTCACTTAAGGGAGGTGTTGGTATGAACAAGGTTTTCTACCTACTTGGTTTCCTTTTAGGACCTTTTCACATGAGTCTAGTTAGTTTACTTAGGGCATTTAATATTTGTGTCTCAATTCATGGGATTAAGACACTTGTCATCATCTTAATTTCTCCTAGGTCTCACCCTTGCCTATATATACAAGGTTTTCCTCTTTGTACATAATGTATCATCTTGTATGCATTGTATTCATTCTTTGGCAATATAACATTTGCATTGCTTCTCTCTTGTATGGAAGGTTGTTTTGGTTGCAGGTGATCCTTAGCTCTTACGAAGTTCACAATCAACTCTTACAGAGACAATCAAACACATATTTGTGCAATTTATTACTGATTACTTGTATTTAAAGGTATTCAATTGCATGCATTTGAGGATCCAACCATTTATTCAAATATCATTCACATTTAGGGAAGGAAACACTTTGATTAGTGCTCTGAAATAAATCAAGATATGCATATCCATCCTAGGAGCATATTTATGGATGAAAGTGTTGTCTTTGATCATTTACCTAAGTTCTCCAAGGGTTGGCCTAAGAGAACATGTCCCCTTGTGAAGGGATTTTTTAAATACCACTAGTCTTAAATATCAAAAAAGGTAGAACAAGCATAGGTGAATCATGTGAAGTAGAAAATAGAGTTGTGTAAATTACCAAATCATTTTTGCAAGTGCAGATTATTTTCGCAAGTATGGATTTGGCCTAGATCCATAAACTTGACCATCCATGTGCTTATAGTAATTTATAATCCCAAGGTGAGCTGTAAACTATCATGACCCCTTCCTAATCTTGAGGTGTCCATATTTCAACACCAACATCAAATTTTGTTCGTTCTTTGATCATAGAGCTAGGTACCTTTATTTATTACATTTATTTCCACAATTTTCTAACATTTATTTCAGAAAACATATGCCCACAACTCATCATTGAATTAATCTAAGTTAATTGTTACTTATGTGTATGCATTTCGTTTGATTAACCTAGACTACAGTTAAGGCAGGTTTATCTTGTTTTACAATATTGTACTTATTAAATATTAATATATGGTATATATTATTATCTACAATAATTTATATATTAATTAATTTTTAATTTGCAATAATACTTAATATATATTATAATTATAATTAAATTACTATTATTATTATTATTTACTTAAGAGTTATTATATTCTACTTTAGAGCTATTTTATTTACTACATACATAGGAACATAAATTTTTATTTTCATTTAAGAATTATTTTATTTCATCTACATTATTTACTTTATTTTTATTTGAAGAGCTTTTTTTTATAATAACTTTTAAGTTTACTTTTGAAAAGCCACAATTATTTCATAATTCTTTTGTTTTATTTTTACTTTGAAAAGTGTAGTAAATATTATATACTTATATGTTACCTTTTAATAGTTTTTTCTGTAACTATTACTATATATTTTAAAATTTTGATGTCTTTATATTTAAAAAATAAATGTCATCTCTAAATAGTTTTCCTTTCAACTATTTTGTTCACAGTCATGACATGAGATGCTTCTCCTCTAGTGTTCCCTTACCATAACTATATAGAATTTAACAATATATATTATAAATAATTAATAAATATTTAATAAATTATATTAGGGGAGAGGACTCATTAGTCTTGCACCCTTCAAGCTTCTAAATGGTAAGTTGAAATTATGTGAAAATTCCAACATGCCTTTATAAGCCAATTAAAAGCTTAAAATTATTGTTTGGGGTTCTAAGCATTAATGATGTAGCCACATAGCTACTTCTTCATTGAGTTGTCTAAAACACTCCAAAAAAAAGTTAGACTGAAACATACACATGAAGGCATGTGATACCACTCACCTTATGTGTCACCATATGATTGATTGTTTCTTTGAAATAACTTGTGAAAATGAGTACTTTATGTCTATTTTTTAGGTACAATCATAACACCTACTAGTACATAACTTTACAAGTAAAAGTCAAGAAACAAAAAACTATCATTTCACACTCATCTATTGGATCCTCTCCCCTATGTTAAAAAGTTTGTATTATCTATCTTTTCTAAAAAAAACTAATTAAAAACACGTCCACAACATATTTCTCCCAGGTCCCTAATTTTCTCATAAACTCATCCATTACACCTCTTGAAAATACAACTCAAAAGAAACTTCTAGAAAGAATCCCAATATGGAGTGTGAAAATCTACTTAGACCCACATTCCAATACCTAGATCAATGTCAAGTCATTTTTGTACTTGAATAAATGCTTTGGTAGCGTGCGTGAACAATGAAAACATCTAAAAAACACACCACTTCAAATTTCTTCCTTCCATACCTTTTCTTTTTCTTCCAACCCAATTTATACGACGTTGACACTCCACCAATTTATTTTTTATAATAATTACACACAACTAACCCCACTCACATGCAAAAGGACAATTATTATTGGAAAAGTGGAGCGTCGGGCCCACACATCAATGCCACGTCAGCTTTTACGATCAATGTTAGGACGCTAGGCCCCACCACTTGACTGGGGAAAAAAATAATACGGCTGTCAATCCTTCAGAGTTGTCACAGATAGACTAAATTTAGCTTGGCGGCCTATAAGCGGTGAGAAGGAAACCACGTGACCGCCGCTAACAATTACATAAGGAGGGATCTTTAGGAGGAATCCCAGCTAGATTCCATGTGGGTGGGGACACGACACCTGGCAGCACACGTCATCAATATGCTTCTTGCGTACGTCGCATGGCACGAACGCCTTACAGTGGGTTATTTCCGTGCCACGTACGCAGTTGCATGCTGACGAGACTAGAACATATCGGAACCATGAGGCATTTTCAAAAGGAGATGCATAATATATCTAAAAGTAGTTAAATATATAAAGTAACTCAATTATTACTAGGTAGTTTTATTTAAAATAATATTTTAATTATATATATTGTATGTTGGTGAGTGAAAATGGTAACATGAAAGCTGTGGGAAAAGTATATGGAACTTTTTCAGATTAAGCCTAAGAACATGGCGCTGGAAGAGCAAATCAAAGGTATCATGGTCTAATCCTAGGAATATCATAAGCACGCCAAGAGCAGTGAGGCAATGGGCACCGCCCTTAAATTGCAAATTCACAAAATGAACAAAGAATATAGTGGAGATAGGCCTAAAAATATAAATATAAATATATACTCAACTACTACTACATGTAATAATAACATGTAATGTTTTGAATGTAACTTTTAATAACATATTAGGGTATCATATTAAATAGTAAGTTATATGAAATAAGATCACATCAAATATTTTATTTTATACAATTATTATTACATGGACACAATTGAAAGAGAAATTATTATTGCAAGTTCAAAAACAGTAACATTATTCTAAACAATATAATATTTATTTATGTAAATGAACAAATAAATTGAATATTTATTGGATTTTCTCTTAAAGATCAACTTAGAGATAACAATTTCAATGGATGCTCTTCATTTTTATAATTCTTAACATAATTTGCATTTTCTATCTTTATGTACTGTTCAAATGAGAATGGTGGTGATATACTCCAAGTTTTGAGAGACATACCTAAAAATATAAATATAAATATAAATATATACTCAACTACTACATGTAATGACTTTCCCATGAAAATATAAATATATACTATTTAGAAATAGGCCTAAAAATATTTTTCCCTATCGGCCATTTGATAGCACCTTTGGTGCTTTTACTAGTTAATATATTATATTACGGGAGAGGACTCATTAGTCGTGCACCTTTCAAGCTTCTATGTGGTAAGTCGAAATTATATTTAATATATTATATTAGGGGAGATGACTCATTAGTTGTGCACCCTCTAAGGGGAGATGACTCATTAGTTGTGCACCCTCCAAGCTTCTAAGTGGTAAGTCGAAATTATGTGAAAATTTCAACATGCCTTCATAAGTGACTTAAAAGTTTAAAGTTATTGTTTGGGGTTCTAAGTATTAATGATGTAGCCACATAGCTACTTCTTCACTAAGTTGTCTAAAACACTTCAAAAAAAAGTTAGACGGAAACATGCACATGAAGGCATGTGATACCACTCACCTTATGTGTCACCATATGATTGATTGTTTCTTTGACATAACTTGTGAAAATGATTACTTTATGTCCATTTTTTAGGTACAATCATAACACCTACTAGTACATAATTTTACAAGTACCAGGGAAAAGTTAAGGAAAAAAAACTATCATTTCACAGTCATCTATTGAATCCTCTCCCCTATGTTAAAAAAGTTTGTGTTATCTACCTTTTCTAAAAGAAAAAACTAATTAAAAACACATTCACATATGTCCCCTAATTTTCTCATAAACTCATCCATTACACCTAAAAGTACAACTCAAAAGAAACTTCTATAAAGTATCCCAATATGGAGTGTGAAAATCTACTTATGTCAAGTCATTTTTGTACTTGAATAAATGCTTTGGTAGCGCGCGTGAACAAGGAAAACATCTAAAACACACCACCTCAAATTTCTTCCTTTCATACCTTTTCTTTTTCTCCCAACCCAATTTATACGACGTTGACACTCCACCAATTTATTTTTTATAATAATTACACACAACTAAACCCACTCACATGCAAAAGGACAATTATTATTGGAAAAGTGGAGCGCCGGGCCCACACGTCAATGCCACGTCAGCTTCTACCGGTCAATGTTAGGACGCTGGGCCCCACCACTTGACTGGAAAAAAAACAATACGGCTGTCAATCCTTCAGAGTTGTCACAGACAGACTAAATTTAGCGACCTGTTTTTTTTTTATGTTTATTTTCTTTCAGGGGCCGTAATAAGCGGTGGGAAGGAAACCACGTGACCGCCGCTGACAATTACATAAGCAGAAGGAATCTTTAGGAGAATCCCAGCTAGATTCCATGTGGGTGGGGACACGACACCTGGCAGGACACGTCATCAATACGCTTCTTGCGTACGCCGCATGGCACGGACGCCTTACAGTGGGGTAATTGCGTGCCACGTACGCGGTTGCATGCTGACGAGGCTAAAACATATCGGAACTATAAGACATCATCGATATTATCCATGGCGATGCATGCATGACTAGTTTTTTTCATGTATGTGGATGGCGATGCATACATACCATCGGAGATTCAAAGGCAATGCCACGAGATAATACACAGCCTACCTCCCAAAGTCTTTGTCGCGTGTTCTATGGGGCAGTCTTATATACATAATTTAATTGTCAAAGTAATGTTTCTAATTTATGGTATGGAATCTATGAAAATGTAGATAATTTACGATGTTTATACTATTCCATGATGTGTTGCAAATGGATTTATTTTAATCCCATGCATAAACCGCAATATGTCTTAACTTAATCTACAATGCAATTATAATTTGATTTAAAACCTTTAAGAAAATAGACATGCATAAACCTATGGCATTTTGATATTATTCATGACTCAATGGCCTAGGTTGTGACACATTTGAGATATTATTGGACCTAGCTAATGGTGTTTGTCGAAAAACAAGTATAATAATATGAAGGTGATATGAAGGGTGATCGCTGATGACACATCTCTCACAAAGTACCTAAAGCTAATCCACAGTGATCTCAACATATGTGTGAACATATTTTTAGGGATTTTAATGCACCAACACATTTTGCATGAGACAAGTGCTAGTAGAGAAAAACAAGGTGCATATAAGGCACAATAGAATTATAATAACTGAGAAGAAATTTCCATGGCATAGACCCTTTAATGGAATGCACCACCTGCTTATCACAAAGTGCAATGCTTTGTTGATAGATGCTTATTAGTCCAAGCTCCCCTTTATTCTGAGGAAGACACAAGTCTATTTGGAATTAAACAATAGTAAATCCTATAACATTTTTTCTAGTTTATCATAAGTCACTTTATAAGTGTGTTATAGGGAGAGTAATACACATAAACTAGTGATTAACACTTTATTGTAGATTTTAAACATAGTAACAAGAGACAAGGGTTTAAAATGATCCAATAAATAATCTTTGTCTCAACCCTCTACAACACATATTTCCAAAGGATGAGGCAGCGATCAAAGGAGAATAGTATTCCAAGAAATTTAAAACATCTTACTTCACTAAATCCATTTCCAATTGATGTTATTGATCCCTTACCACAATGGTGTCATGCTTTTCCAAAATGCATTGAGTTTTCCTCAATTGGATGCTTGAGTCAAATGCTTTAAAGAAATTGTCTATGTGGGAGAGTGACCCATAAAATGAGACCTCATTCACAAAGTGACCATTAACCAATTAGTTTTTCTATCAAGAAGAGAAATCCCTTTGATAAGACTATCCTCAACTTTATGCACTAAAATGTAGCTAAAAGCTTTTGCAACATGAACTTAAAGAGAAGGAGCAAGTAGGCAATATTTTTATTAAACAAAAAAATGCCAAATCATTCATATCTATTGTCCTTGATGGTCAAACATGTAAAATCCTTAGAAAAGAGGGTTTGAACAATAAAGAATCTTAAAAATTTATCAAACCCTAAAGATTTAAGCATGCCAAGAATAGACAGACACTTTACATGATCATGTAGGCTTTCTCAAAATATAGTTTGATAAACAATAATTTATTCATAGGTCTAGATCCACTCTATTTCTACCAAAAATGTGATAATATTATCACTTGGATGTACCATTTTTTAACAAATTAGGTTTTCTCTAGTATAATATATTTTTTAAAAAAGAGAGAATTGGAGATAGAGAGTGATAGGTTTTGGAAGAATTTTGTAAGAGATTGTGAAGCCTCAACTAGAATCATCAAATAACTATTAATTTTCTTAATGGAAACCACTCTAATGAGGTGCAACCTCTAAACAAGCCACTTCGCAGGAGAAATCCTCTGAATATAAATTATTAACACATTTAACATACAATATTCTAAGTAGTCCCACCTATTATATAAGAGAGGAATAAGGTACATCATTAAGCAATAAGTGGGATAAAAAGAACATGAGAAAGAAAGAGATATAAAGAGAAGAAGAATAACATTGAAGCTTAAAATTTGGATGAAGTTGACGAAATGTGTCATCCTCCTGAATGAACTCTTTATTACATAGTTTCTTCCATTTAATAAAGTACATAACATGTTGTAATTCCTTGAAATGTTTCACCCAAGGATTTATTTGTATTTGCACTATTGTGTGAGGAGAATGAATCCTTTAATGCTGACAACTTTTTTGCCATAATTATGCCCCATTTTTTGCCATAATTATGCCCCATTTTTTGCCAAAAACCAATTCATAGGGTCAAATCTATATGGGTGTACCTCCCTTGACACTACTTCAAGTCTTTATGATGACTGCTTTCTAGAAATCTCTCATAACTATCACTCCAATGACTCTAAGATCTCCTTAATAAGACACATGTGAGGAGAATGATCTACAAGATATGTTAATTTTATTAAAAATAAACAAAAAATATTCTCCTAATTTACACAAACTAATGTTCTTATAACATTTGTCAAGCACCAACTATAATAATGAAATGAATGTTTCTTTTATTAGACAGGCTTCTTAGGAGCACACACTCTAGAAATCACCCATGGAAGACCAAGGATCACTACTTGGAAATCCACCTTATTTAGAAACCACATCCACATTAGAAGCCAACTATGGAAGACTAAGAGACACCATTTAGAATTCTGCATTAGATGTCCCAATGGGGATTTGAACCTGGGTCTCCACAATGAGAACCCAATGCTTTAACCAATTAAGCTCAACCCCTTGGACAATAAATAATAAATTAACATGTTAGTGTTAATTTATTAAATAGGTGTTTGTTAGTACTCCACATTATTTTTTGTTAATTTGTGTGGATGTTAATAATATGTGGAGAGAATAATATAAATAGTGTAAGTGATTATTACATGAATAATGCTCACATTAGAATAGGTTTGATAGATTAATGGGTTTTAAGTTAGTAAGTAGTTATAGAAGTGGTTATAGGAGAAGTCCTATATATGTAACTCATATTATTGCATATAATGTTGAAGATGACCGATTGATTAATGTGTTTGAGCCTTTGGCTCTACTTCATATCTTGTTTTTTGATATTATGTAACAGATGGAGAAGGTATTATATTATAAAGTAATTAAGGTGGGATAAAAATAATCGGGGAAAGGAAGAGAAGAGAGGAGATGTATAGTGAATGAGAGTGAGTGTACGACAAAGACATTCGGCAATGTGGTAGGACACCAACTATTAACAACTCTAGATCTCTTACCTTATAAATAAATTTGATATTTACTTGATTGATAAATTTCCAACCAGTGTCATAACTCTGATTAACCCAAACTATCAACAGGTTTATAAATGTTTATAAAGCCCAAAGAACGACCATCAATACCAAATGTGAACCACATGGAATGATGTGATGGGTCTTGATGCCAAAAAAATCACTATAGAGGAAAGCATTGGAGAAAGGAGAATGGTGACATTACTTCACCCATCCTTGTGAAACGTGGCAAACTATCGCATTTAGACAAATGTAGTTTAAAAGGTCTAAAGTAAAAACCCAAAGATGTTAATTTCTTGTATGGATATGATATCAATGGCTCTTAGTCATCAACAAGTGACTCATATAGAGTAATTATGTGAAGTATCTTTCGGGCCCTGTAGGTTCTATGAAAGAATATTCATTTAGAGTTGTCCTCCATGAATATTCCTCATTTATCTTCATCTTATTCGGCAAGTGCATCAAACTCGACATTGTAACCAAAGTTTGTCTCTAATGGTTTGAGATAGATGAAAAGACACTAGACTCAATTGTCTTGTAATCTTGTTGCGAGAATTTAGCATTACACGCTATCATTCCCACCTTAAGGTTTTTAAACATCGTGATGGTTTGCTTGTTGCCAATGGGCATCCAACCCTCGTCATTATCAATTGTTGTAAAGGCATTAGGAGTTCATTTGGAGTTAGGAAAAACGATAAGAGGACAAACATGGATCTTATGACCACAAAGCATGCATGATGTAAATTAATATTAATTACTTTCTAAAAATTGTCAGCTTTCCTCCTATAAGTCCTTTACCAAGTTGATCAGGGTAAAACTTTTCGAAATTATGACAAATGAGATGGCCTAAAGATTGGACAATTTAGTTTACAAAAGTCCAAAATGAGATATTAGGCAACTCAACCCAAATAAAGACTTCCACATAGGCTAGTTTTAAAACAACAAAATCATGAGACCAACAAGAGAGTACAATTAAGGTGTTATGCATAAAATGACAAGAAGATTCAACCGGCAATGTTTGTACATGCTAAGACTAGCCAAAGAAAAAATGAATACTTTAACCTAGTCATATTGCAAATTCTATTATCCTACGATACACCCTTTACTTTCTAGGTAACTGTTGGCGGGGTCTTTTTGAAAGTATATGTAGCGGAGGTTCTAGTTACTAAAAAAGTTGGCCAGAAAACAGGTGGCGAATACCATGGGAATAACTTTACAAATGGATCGCCGCCATATTTAGCCTCTTGATGGGCCCCACCGCTCGTACGGAACATTTTGGGGGTGGGGCCTACCGATTTGTGCCCTGGTAAGAAAACGATACTAAACGCTCACTCGTGTCAATTCTGGGGAAGGATTCTCACACGTGTTATTACATAACTTGGTTTTTAAGAAATGGGAAAAGGAACAAGAATGGAATAATTTTGAGTCATTGCAATTTATCTAACATTAACACAAGTAAATCGTGGGGGTTACCTCTGCTTTAATGTGGTCTTTATTGGGGATGTTGACAACAAGGTAAGCTTATTTAAAATAAAGGAACTTTTGATTAAGACAGTGAAAAAGGAGGCACCTCAAAGGACGAAGTGGGATATCACATGTTCGGGGGAGGGCCCTTATTTTGTTGACACTAGATACATCTTAGTTATTTGTTTGTCATGGTTCTTTACACTGTTTGGTCTTGCGGATATGTCTATTATTCATTTATTATGTGCATGTTTTATGAAAATGTAAAAGTAGCATCAATCATTGATTTAGATATTAATGCTCACAAGTGGCCAAGAAGGACGATTGGGAGTGCTTTGTATGGTTTAAAATATAAGTCAGTTGTTTCCTTACACTTGGATGTTTTTAAGATGTATATAGTATGGATGATCTCTTACGTATAAGTTATTGATTTGTATGATGTCTATTTAGTTTCATCTAAGTTATTGATAAGTATGATGTCTATTTATTCTCAACATGTATTACATGCACATTATTGTATTTGTATGCTATTGATAAGTATGATGTCTATTTATTCTCAACATGTATTTTGTTTACATGTACACTATTGTATTTGTCTTGGATCTAGAAGTGTGAAATGCTATCAAATCAAATATTTTATGATTAAGATAGGCTCAAGAGTAAATAAAGTCAAACATCTCTAATACTCATGTACTAAATAAAAAGACTTTAAAGAACCATGAGAGTATATGAATAGACAACAATATCTCCCACACATATTATAGTAAATAGGGCTTCTAAAAAGAAATGATCCTCATATTTAGGTTCTAAAAGACAAAATTTTCAAGTACATTCTCCTTGGTCATGGTAGTCATCTAGTTCTATTTGAAGTTGATGACAATAATCTCTACATTATACCAATGAGAGTTTCAAGCAAGAAGACAATCTTTTTTTGGAGTATCCTGCAACATGAATGTGATAATCTTGGAGACATTTAAAACTACAAATAGTGGAGAATCTTGGATATCAATAGTTGTCTTAGACCTGTCAAATTACCTGAATAAAGTTGAAAGATTGGTAGTGTTAAGAGCAAGTACAAGACTATGTGTTAGAAATTCAACCTTTCAATTTTTGACATCTTGGGCTTTATTATATTTAATCTTAAACATTTCCTTCAGGGTCATCTATCTATGAAGAAATGATGAGTAGTGTGTCTAGGCTAACTTATATGGAAGATTGGTTGAAAACACCATAAAGTGAAGTGGCATAGCTATGCCACATTTTGGAATCAACAATTGCACATATAGAATGATCTGGGTAGAACAATCTCTAGAAGAATTTGGAATGAACTTGACTCTATACAAGATCTCTTTTTATTTTCCAAAGAGTATTCGAGTTTTTTCTTTCTAATAAGTCATCAATATATTTTTTGGATGGGTTTGGATTTTGAGGCTATGAGGCTCATAATGTACTTTGTTAACTAGTGAAAACATATACACAATCCACATCATATAGGGCATTTTTGAGGAAAATGTTTATGGGTGTTTTGAGGTTTAGAAATACGAATGGAATGTGGAAATGCATTTAAGATAGCTTCCCAAATTCCTTGGAATAATCTATTAACTCTCTGTACAAAGTCTACATTGTCATAGATGGTGATGAGGTTTGTCTCAAATATGATAACTTTCATCACAGGTGAGGTTAAAGTGGATAGAAGTATACTAGGTAAGAGGGTCCTATAGGTAGAATAATTGTTAGGTTGAGAAAAAGGAGTATGAAAGGAGAGAGCTACATGGTACCTTAAAAGAGAGGGAGTGCAAACACATGTAGATAAAATTATCTCTATCCTTTCAATTATCTCTAAGTTACATCTACAATTATCTCTATCCTTATAAACAATCATAGAGATGTAGATAAAAGGAATTGAAGGAGCATGCAACGGTATTTGAGATGCTATTCAGGCACGTAAAAATCTCTTCCACCCTTATCTAACTAATTGCAGTTACATATGTTGAGTGAGAGGATCAAATCAAGTGGGAGTTTACGCTAACACCTCCATGTTGCTATGTGACATTCAAAGAGGAATTCCTACATCATCATCGGCCTTGATGCCTTAGTTGCTTCTTAAAGGCAATTTTTGTTAGTTTGTTACGCTGAATCATTTTGTATAAATAAGAGCCTTGGGCTTATTGTTTAAGGAGATTTGGCTTTATAAGTTCTTGAGCTATATGAGACTTGTAGGCATAACTATCTCTTAGTTTTCTATTATTAAGCCCTAGAGTAACTTTTTTGTATGTGTCTAGAGATCCTATTTACTAGCTTTTCATAGAATTTAATTATGCAAACATTGAAATATTCAATATGTATGGAGCTGTGATTCTTACTATTCTTCTTCTAAGTTTGTTTATAGATGATAAATTATCTTTTACATTCTTGTGATCATGCTTAAACTTATTTATGTTGACTATTAATCCTTATGTTAATATTGTGTGAGAGATTGGTAGGAAGATATATGTTCTAGCACATTGTCTTATTACTTTTGATATTTCTCTTTTTTCCTTGTCAGAGTTAAGTTACCTAGAATAGATAAGGAACTAACGTCTTAATCATGGAGATTGTCTTTCCCTTCAAGTCCCACACCTGTAAGACTTTCCATGTTGATGCTTTGTGAGGCACAAACAGTTTTAAAATTTAAATTCCAAATTTGGGGCCAAAATAACCTATCCTTATGGTTATTGTGTGTCAAATCAAATCAGAAAAGCATTTTGTGTGTGATGCTTGGTGTTGTATATAAAGGTGTAGTAACAATTCATTTTAGATCATTCAGACATATCTAGATTCCTTACATCTTAGAGCTATATTTACTACTTGTATGCATTACTAGAAGCATCTTATCAGAATATATGTATTGCACAAGCATCTAGGGAATTTTACATGTTTGAGAGTGTTATCCTCAATCTTTTTTTAGTTGTTGAATCCATTTCCTTATATAGTTTGACACAAGGGAAGCAATTATCCTAACACATGCAAACCAACAAGCATGAGAAATGTTTTTTTAATGTAGGAACGTAAAATGAACACCATGGTGAACTGAACCCAACATTATAAAAATTAGTAGAGATAGGATCTAGAAGCATAGATTAGATCCATACTTGTGAGATAAAATCTCTAATCATGAAAGTGATCCAAAGCAACAAATAGATCATTCACTAATTCCAAAGCATTTGTCTAAGCATCATTGATATTTCTACGACATCGGTGAATCAACATCTAACATCTATCACAATTTTTCTAGCTAAGTATTTTCATTATTTTATTCATTTTTTGAAATTTTATTATTTCAGTGTCATTTATCTATTTATCATTCCTAGTAGCACTAATAGATCTAGGGTACATTCTAAATATTGATGTTATTGATTTATTTACCTGGATGTGATTTATTTATTTACCCTAGATTTATGTAAAAGGAATTTTTGTTAGTTTGTTGTGCTACATCATTTTATATAAATAAGAGCCTTGAGCTCATTGTTTAAGGAGATTTGGCTTTATAAACTTGAGCTATATGAGCCTTGTAGGCATAACTATCTCTTAGTTTTGTATTATTAAGCCCTAGAGTAACTTTTTTGTATGTGTCTAGAGATCCTATTAACTAGCTTTTTATAGAATTTAATTATGTAGCCATTGAAATACTCAATATATATGAAGTTGTGATTCTTACTATTCTTCTTCTAAGTTTGTTTATAGATGATAAATTATCTTTTACATTCTTGTGATCATGCTTAAACTTAGTTATGTTGACTACTAATCCTTATGTTAATATTGTGTGAGAGATTTGTAGGAAGATATATATTCTAGCACATTGTCTTATTTACTTTTGATATTTCTCTCTTTTTTCCTTGTCAAAGTTAGGTTATCTAGAATATATAAGGAACTAACCTCTTAATCATGGAGATTGTATTTCGCTTCAAGTCCCACACTTGTAAGACTTTCCATGTTGATGCTTTGTGAGGCACAAATAGTTCTAAAATTTAAATTCCAAATTTGGGGCCAAAATAACCTATCCTTATGGTTATTGTGTGTCAAATCAAATCAAAAAAGCATTTTGTTTGTGATGCTTGGTGTTGTATATAAAGGTGTAGTCCTAGTTCATTTTAGACCATTCAGACATATCTAGATTCCTTACATCTTAGATCTATATTTACTACTTGTATGCAGTACTAGGAGAATCTTATCATAATATATGTATTGCACAAGCATCTAGGGAATTTTACATGTTTGAGAGTGTTATCCTCAATCTCTTTTTTAGCTGTTGAATCCATATCCTTACTAGTTTGATACAAGGGAAGCAATTATCCTGACACATGCAAACCAACCAGCATGAGAAATCATTTTTTATGTAGAAACGTAATATGAACATGTCAAGGTGAACTAGACCCAACATTATAAAAATTAGTAGAGATTGGATCTAGAAGCATAGATTAAATCCATACTTGTGGGATCAAATCTCTAATCATGAAAGTGTTCCAAAGCAACAAACAGATCATTCACTAATTCCAAAACATTTGTCTAAGCATCATTGATATTTCTGCGACATCGGTGAATCAACATCTGACATCTATTACAATTTTCTAGCTAAGTATTTTCATTATTTTATTCATTTTTTGAAGCATTTATTATTTTAGTGTCATTTATCTATTTATCATTCCTACTCGCACTAATATCTAGGGTACATTCTAAATATTGATGCTATTTATTTATTTACCCTAGATTTATGTAAAAGAGATTTTACTATCCCTATTGCATTAGAAGATGGTTGTTATTATTTTCTTTTTGTTTTGGTGAACCCCTTTTGATCTGACACTCTCTTAGGTTTTCCATGATTCAGGTTTTATCTTCTATTTTTTTTTATAGATTTGAGTGATTTATATTGCTTTACCTTTCTATCTCTCTTTTCCATACCACTTTGGGGATTATTTATGTCATGAGCTACTCAAAACCCTAATCTTCCTTTACAAAGGAGTGCTCATCTAAACCCTAATATGACTAGCCACTCTAATGATAATGAGATATTTTTATAACATTTTTATTGAAAACCATATTGAGGATCATGAAGACCAACAAGAATAGGATCATGATACTTATGTTTCTAAGCAAGACCTCTCTCTTATAGGAGAATTAATTGTTGATGCACTTACTCATGTCAAATATATTCAATAATTAGCTACTATTTTGCATTGTGCATGGCAGGTGCTCCTTTTGGCACATATATTCTTCATAGTATTAGCATTATTATAGATTATTCCAATTGTATAGTCTCTCCTTCATCCCACCACATATCATCATTTTTCGATCATTCTTCCTCTCATCCTATTGTTACCCCTTCTATGGCCTCTACCACCCATATTGTCACTCCTAGTGCAATCCCTTCCTCTTTTATTCTTACCTCTAATGTCACCACCACCTCCCTCTCCACTAGTCTTCATCTCACCTCTCATTCTTCCACATCTAGTCATACCCACATACTTACTAGTACTATCCCCTAAAATTAAACCACTCCTCCTTTTCATCATATGATCATATTAATTTATAGTTTGTCTTCTTCCATTGCCATGGCATTACCTCTTATCACTCATCCTCTTTGCAATTCATTATTTTCAATTCTCCTCATACCACTATTATTCTCACCTATATCTTAGATACACTATTGAAGGAATTTGATCAACTTAAGAAGAAAGTGGATCATATGGGCTACTAACCATGAATCTATTATATATAATCATCCACATCATACACCTCTCATCTTTGATGTTATTACATATCCATTACCCACAAGCTTTGTAGCACTTATATTTGAATTATATCATGGAAAAGGAGATCCTAAAGTTCATCTACAAGATTTCAATGTTGCATACCTAGATTTTACATATAAATATATTTTTTTAGCTAAATTATTTCCACAAACTTTAAGGGACTGTGCCATTGGATGATTCTCTTCTTTGGCTCTAAATTCTATCCACTCTTTTGATGAGTTAACAAATGCTTTCTTGTAGCACTTCCATGTCAAAAGGGACTAAAACAATTGTGACTAGTTTGATCAAATGTGCCTAAGGACACAATAAGCCTATTAATGGTTGTGTCATTTATTTCCAATCTTTGTGTGGTAAGATGAAGCATCAATCAAAGGACAATGAGATACAATCTATTTTCTGGGAGGGGGTGAGTGCAAGGTAGTGAAGGTCTAAAATGATCAAAAGTGGAGACATTTTCATTCAAAATTAAAGTTAGTTGTAATTGGGGTAAATATTTGAAACACTTCTAGATAGAATATTAACATGGTGTGAAAATATGAAATGTAAGATTTGTTTCTAGTTTTCAAATATGTAGTTTATTCTAAAACCCTAATGATAAAAGTTGGTTAAGTAAAGGATATATAAAAGTGACCTTTCTTCAACTTTGACATAGGCAAAAACATGCACATGTGCGACTCACCTAAAAACTACTAGATGAAAGTATTTTTATATTTTTGAATCAAATATATTTTTTAAATTAATTATTTAGTATGATTAAGGTATAAATCTCAAAGCCTTCATGTACGCCCCCCTAATTTGACCTAAAACAATCATAACATGATTTTTTAAAAAATGTGTAGAGCATAATGAGTTGCTTGGGCTCATATAACCTTTTTTTTAAGATTTCAAAATCAAAAGTTATTAAAAAGACAAGCAAGTATACTTTTTTAATTTTGTTAGAAATTATGTTTGGAAGATCATAATAAAAATATATTTGGTTTAAAGTTTGATTTTTTTTAAATTTGAAACTAGACATTTTCTTTACAAAACAAAAATAACAATATAAAGTTGTTAATCATATCAATCAAAGTGATTTTTTTCAATACCAACCATATATCTAATCCATTAGGACTAGATATCTAGTCTGTTGAGACTAGATTTTGAGTATGTCTGGATATTTAGTGCTACTAGATATTCAACAAGCCTTTGGTGTCAATCTTGACCAAATATATCTTCCTTCATTGTTAAGGATTATGTGTCAAATATTTTTAGCACAAAAGCATTTCCCCTTATTTGACCTCATCATTTTGCAACCACCTAGGGACTCCTTCCTCCCATCAAAGATACCATTTACATGAATAGTTTTGCTTCCTTTATGGATTTGTGTGAACATGTAAAAATAGTTGAACTTAAATTTCTAGCATCTAATGGCTTGAAGTATGGGTCCTCCAACACCTCTTCCACATCTTCATACCCTTCAAAATTTCAAAAGAATAACACCTTTCAAAAAGATAATAACATGAAAGAATCTAAATTTAGTGCCAATCAAGTAGCTACTACTTCTAATACTATATATCTCAAACCTCAAGGGCCTAGAAAATGTACAAAGCATAGTGAACCACTGGAAAATGCTCTACAAACATTTCTTACTAGTAACTTAATCACTCTTCCTATTGTCCGTCCATTTGACCCCTCTAGAGGATTATATAAGGGTTATAATGCAATGCTTTTGTAGCTTCCATTAAGTTAATGGACACCACACTGAAATTTATATGGCACTCAAGCATAAAATTCAAGATCTCATTAACAATAATGTTATACACATTAATGGTGTGAATGGTGGGGAAATCATTTAGTTACTCCACCAAATCAAGATTTAAAAAAAAATTGTATGAATCCCTTTCCATCATATACATAGTCTAACAATATTGAATATCAACGGGTTCTTGAGTATCCTAGGTGTTGCATACACATATGAATAGAGATGCTATGGATATTGAACAAGTTGGTTCCTCTTCGCACACTCTTATTGAAATATTTTTTGGAATGACTCATAACATTTCTTCCCCTTATGTTCCTCTAGTTATTTACTTTTATGAGGAAAATGTTCCTAACAACAACTATTATGGTTCACTTTATGTTCTAGGTTTCTTCAATGGCCATCAATGAAGGTATTTTTGATGGGTGTTTTGACACACTCAACAACTTAGGTGAAATACTAGGTGTACCTCATCTCTCCTAAAAGGTAATCAACCTCATGGATGAAGATTAATAACCCCAAGTTTTGTACAACTAGGTCTCAGTTTTGTAGGATAACTCAATGACCTTTATATTGTTGTTCCAAATTAAGGGGCCTATGATGTTTCAAAAGATTCAAAAAATTACGTGGTTAGATGCACAAAGATGATCAGTGTTTCAAATTTAGCATGCATGCACAAACTGATTTAACATATTCATTGCATTCAAATATCTCTCTAAATTTAGAAACCAACAATGAATTCAACCTTGCAAATAGTATGTTTAAGCATTATATAAGCAATTTGCAAGTTTATAGCCTAAAACTAACTCTATCTTACTTAGATTTACAAAAAAATCAAATGTTAGATACTAAATTACAACATTAACCTCATGCAAACACGAGCAAGTTCAAACCCTACTCCTGATAAGAAGATGGAACCTTACACAACCAATTAGTCCTAGTTTTCTTCAAATATTAGCTAAGACTTATCATCCATTGGTATACAAAATTCAAGGACAAGCTTAAGAAAAAGGATACCATGACATTCATGCTCCAAATGACGTAAAAAGATCAAATATTAAAGGCAAACCTAAGTGTTGCAACCAAAAAATAGGTATATACTCAAGTATTTCCTTAGACATCCTCATAATATGAGAAAAAATCATGCTTCAAACTACTAAAATAGATGCAAGGAGGAACAAGAATATCTCCACATGTGTGGGTCCTCTTTACATAAGAAGTAGGCAACCAGGAAAGTGGATTTATAGTTGTTCACATGTTTCTAAGAGCTGGTAGCAAGGTAGGATAGGCATATAAGGGTTTGAATTGCTAAATTAGGGCATCAATTTTAACTCCAAAAGTAATGTGAAATTAGATGCTAAAAGATGTGCAACCAAAAGCACATCTAATGGTGCATTTTGAAAGCTTCAAATCTAAAGTGCGAGATTCAAACTAAGGTTGCAAAATCCTCTTCCCTCCATTGGAAATTAAAAAAAAATGGTGCCTAAGGGGGTTTTAAAGGGTTTTGTGATAGCCAAGAGGGTTTTTAAGTAATTTGGAAGTTTGGGACCTCACTTAAGTTATTGACGATCTTCCCATCATGGTTTTATCTCTAAACCAGTCCCATATGACCAAAATGACCATTACAACTCCATATCCAAGATATTTTCAAGGTAAATGTGAGATCTTAGAACAGATTTAAGCCACCTCAAAGGGAACTTAAATACTCTACATGAGACCTAACCTCTCCTAATACAAAGACATGAAAATTGAAGGTCTAATACATGAATGTGAAGTCAAATAAGGAAATATCAAACCTCGTGAAGATATGTAGCCCTTAAATATGTCAAGTAAGAAGTAGACTTATACTTGATGGGATCATAACATGTAATACCAAGGCTCCTATATGTAAACCAAACAAGATGTGACCACCTCTTAAATTAGGACCTTTCGAAGAGAGTACCAAGTCATTCATGATCCAAAATCATCAAGATACCCAAGAAGAAGAGGCCTCAAACACAAATGGGACAACACCTAAACATCCAAGAGCAATCAAAAGATCAAGTAAACCAAGTGGTGAGACATGACCTCCTAAAGAAAAACTCAATCATCTAAGGACCAACTAGGACTAAAGACCTAACAAAGCAAAAAGGAGGTCCTCATTTTGCTTGGGCAAAATAGGGAGTGTTGTGTGAGGCACAACATGTATCCTCATTAATACATCCAATTAATATAATATATGCACAAAATAATTTTTATATGATTATAATTTGGCACAAGATATTTATGCACATTCTGGGGTTGCATTGAATATGACCAATAGCATCTTTGTTAACACATGGGGAAGTATTATCTTTCCTCTTCAAGTGGGTCTTAAGGAAGTGGTTGTGTTGTTCCATATCATAATTTGAAATATTATCTATGTCACTTGGAAGACCTTGGTTGGAGAAACTAAGGGTCATAACCTCTATGGTACATTAATATTTGAAATATGTTTATGAGATGAAATTGTAAAAGTGAAGCAAGATACATATTCATGTATCTTCAAGTCAAGTGATTACACACTTGACAATTATGTTGAAACTCTTAAAGGATTTTCTATGATTTCAAGGGTAAATAACATTAAATAGAAGCTCCCTATGAATGTAAAGATAAGGTTAATCAGTTATATCAAATGCATTTACAAAGAAAGAACCAAGAGAAATTGGACATACAAGATGAAGAGAAATTGGAGCCCTCTTTATTGCCTCCTATAATTCAACCACCACATAAACCAACTTATAATACTTGTCCTCCACCACAAGTCAAGCAAGAGAAAGATAGTTTCATTCCTCCATATGTACCAAAGTAAGGAAGGTTTCATCCTTATAATAATAAGCCACAAAAGAAGGTTTGATTTGATGATAGTGCTATTACATCCTCTAAAGGTATCACGTTCAAATGGGTTCCAAAGAATACTTGAACTATTTGAATGGAACAACTAGAGCCCACTCCTCAAGTACAACAACAATGGACTAGAAAAGGTCTATCTCCTATTCTACTCATATCAAGCACATTTACAAAGAGGCATATCATATCATGATGAAATTCAAATAATTGAAGGTGGTTACATACCACATACTTGGGATGAGGATGATCTATTAGATGATGATCCATCTAACATTGTTGGATCAGATTTGGGGCGTTCATGCTCTACATACATATTTATATATACCTTACATTATTTTGATGTGTTTCTCACTTGGAAGCCATATCTTTATGGCACTAGCTGCTATTCTATTATATTGATAATATACTTCCATAATTTTGTATATGATTCCAATGATTGCGATTATTATTCTTGATCATATGCTTTACTGACATGATCTTCTTATACATGATGATTATAGGGTCTTGCATGACTACCAAGCTCACCTCTTATGATTCTTATGTTCCATGATGATTATCATTTTTCTAACAAAATTACACTATTCCAATTTGCTCATGTTATGCTTATCATGCTTATATATTATGCTCATGTGATTATGTGATTTATGATTTTCATGATGATATCTCACCTTTGCCCTAATTTTGTAGGATACCTTTATCTAATGCATCTTGAATATTAGCTCTTGCACTATTAATGATATCATTGGGGGCATATTCTTGCCTATCATTTATGGTGCTTTTAGGAGCATAGCATGCTACATTTTTGGTGTCATATGACGCTATCTTTACCATTATCATTTATCTTGCTTTGTATATATTGTCTACTCTCATCTAATCGGCTTGCATCCTTTATATGCAACTAATTGGAGGGGGCATATGAGATCACTAATAATTTAAAGCTACCCATGGATAGTATCACATCTCTTCAAGTTCCTCGTGGCACTACCTAGCCACCTTTATTTTTCTTAATACTTTTTTATTATAGACAACACATTTTTATTTTAAATGCTTGGGTGATACTACTCATTGCTTTCATTTTTATTTGCATATTTTTCAAGACGAAGCACTCATTTCAAGGGAATAAGTATTAAGGTAGAATCTACTTCTATAGATGTATCCTTTTATGGGTGTTTAAGCATTTACTTTCATGTTGGTTGCTTGTGTTTACTTTGAAATGCATTCTCATGATAGTTTGTATGCACATAAAAGTGGGAACAAAATGTAATGGTGAAAATTACGTACTTGTGCCCTTTCCCCTTATGTTTTGGGCCCACTTCAATTAGAGTGACCTCTATGCAATAACAAACATACAAATGACATGTTTTTAGCTAAGACTGGGCACACAACCTGAACCTTATTCGTTCATATCTACACTATTTCTTAGGGATTGATCTTGATCCTCAAGTTTACCCCTTTCTTGCCTTGAGTTAGATCTATAGTTGTAGAAGTGATGAAGTGATCTCAATCACTTCTACAGTTGCAAAAATGACCCGATTGCTTTTAAAATTTAAATTCTACTTTTGGGGCCGACTTGACCTATCTTTATGACCATTATGTGTCGACTCAAGGCGAGAAAACATTTTTTGTGACTCTTGGTGTTGTATTTAAAAGGTGTAGCTCTATTTCATTTTAGATCATTAGGACATATCTAGATTCCTTAGATTATAGAGCTATAATTTACTACTTGCATGCATTATTGTGATCATCTTATCAGAATATCTGCATTGCACAAGCATCTAGGACATTTTTGCATGTTTGAGAATGTTGTCCTCAATCTTTTATCTAATCGTTGAATCAATATCCTTACATGTTTTGACACAATGGAAGTAATTGTCCCTACCACATGCAAATTAGCAAGCACAAGCACCAATTTTTATATGGGAACAATGAAAACATTGAGACAAGAACTAAAACTAACATTATGAAAATTAGTAGAGATTGGATTTATACACATAGATTTTGACACAAGGGTAGTAATTGTCCCTACCACATGTAAATTAGCAAGCACAAGCACCAATTTTTATATAAGAACAAATTGAGAACATTAAGGCAAGAACTAAAACTAACATTACGAAAATTAGCAGAGATTGGATTGATACACATAGATTTGATCAACACATCAAGATCAGATCCACAGTTGTGCGATTAAATCCATAGTCGTGAAAGCAATCCAAAACGACAACCAAATCATTCATCAATTCCAAAGCATTCACTAATATTCCTACACTATTAGTGAATCATTGACATTCAATTTTCCAACTAAACTATTTTCATTGATTTCTCCATTTTCCAAAATATTATTTGTGTAAATGAGATTAGATACTCAAATTAGAAGAGGAGGGGGTCATAATTTCCTTTCCAATGGTGAAACTGCCTAAAATGTCCTACAAAAGCCATGAGAGGACAAGACATTTGCTATAATTTAGGGCCGACAATACTTTCTTTCTGTGCAACTGTTGGCGGGGTCTTTGTGCAAAAGCTGCCGAATAGCGGGGGAATATCTTTACAAATGGAGCGCCGCTATATTTAACTGGAAAGGTTAAAGCTGGGCAAATTTCCTTGTCAGAAATATTGTACACTGTCGGAACAGTGTACAGTCACTCCAAGATCAAGGGAATGAAAAGGAAGAGGAATGTGAGAATTTTGAGTTCATTGCAATTTAAACATTTAACACAAGTAAATCGTGGGGTGTTACCTCTGCTTTAATATGGTCTTTATTGGGGATGTTGACAACAAGGTAAGCTTATTTAAAATGAAGGAACTTTTGATTAAGACAGTGAAAAAGGAGGCCTCTCCAAAGGACGAAGTGGCATTATCACATGTTTGGGGAAGGGCCCTTATTTTGTGGACATTACATCCTAGTTATTTGTTTGACATGATCCTTTACATTGTTTGGTTTTACATCAAACATCCTAGTTATTTGTTTGGCATTATTTTTTAGATTGGTTTCTCTAGTTGATATGTCTATTATTCATTTATTACAAGGATATATTATGAAAGTGTGAAAGTAATATCAATCATTTTAAACATTAATATTTAAAATGATTGATATTACTTTCACACTTTTATAATATGTCCTTGTAATTAATGTTTACAAGTGATTAAAAAGGGCAAATCAGATTGGGAATGCTTTGTCTAGAAGTGTGAAGCAATATCAATCATTTTAAATATTAATGTTTACAAGTGATTAAAAAGGGCAAATCAGATTGGGAGTGCTTTGTCTAGAAAAGTAAAGCAAAGATAGATTGAAGTGCAAAACTCGTTAGAACAAGATTGTAAAGTAGAGTGTGAAGGGTTTAAAATATAAGGCAGATATTCTCTTACACTTGGGTGTTTTTAAGATGTACATTGTGTGGATGATCTCTTATGTATAAGTTATTGATAAGTATGATGTCAATTTATTTTCATGTAAGTTGTTGATAACTATGATGTCTATTCATTTTCGTACATGTATTTTGTTTACATATACATTTTTGTATGTGACATTTGTTTTCTAGGTCGCTTTTATCTTGACCCACAAATAGCCTACACATCTGAGATGATAAGTTTGGATCTAGAAGTGTGACATGATTTCAAATTAAATAGTTTATGATTAAGATGGAACATCTCTAATCCTTGCAATAAATAAGAGAGATAAGGAACCATAAGGAGTATCTGAATAGATAGTAATATCTCTCACAATTATCATAGTAAATAGGACTTCTAAAAAGGAATGACCCTCATATTTAGGTTCTAAAAGACAAAGTTTGCAAGTACATTCTCCTTGGAAAAGGTTGTCATCTAATTCCACTTAAATATGATGAGAACAAACTTGACATTATTCCAAGGAAACTCTAAAGAAAGAAGGAAGCATATTTATTTAGAGTACCCTATAACATGTATGCAACCATCTTAGAGACATCTTTAAAACTTCAAATAGTGGAGAATCTTGATTGTTAGTAAATCTCTCAAATCAATCCTACTTACCTTCAAGCAAGTTATATATCTCTCTTCATGGATTCCTTTGTTGATACCATGTTTTGTGAGTTGAGGAGTGTCAAATATAGAACTCAAGGGATGGTAAATCTATATGCCCATATCTAGACCTGTTGAAGAAGAATAAAAAGTCCCTTATACCATGAATATATGTGTCACTTTTAAGTTATCAAAATAGAAAACTAAAGAACTAAAAGTGGATAATGTAATGAGAGTCTATTTTAAAACAATCATAATATGGCATTGTAACAATCTTAGAGATTTTAAACAAATGAGAAGTGGATGAGCTCAATAAATTTTAAAATAATTACATGTGCACCTTCTTTCTTTCTATGAATATACTTTTGTAGAATAGAAGTATGGCCTCAAACTTGTCCTTATAGATAAATGGTTGCAACTAAAATAATAAAGAGATGTATCTTGGATCATATGTCTTAGAATTGAAGTTGGAAACATTATCTTTCCAAGGATTTCAATGGTGTACATCCCTTGCTAATATTTACTTTTGTTCTAGGTGCAAGGTAAAGTAAGACCCAAAAAAGCCACATCCAAGTAGGTATAATAAGATACCACCTCCAATGGTTTTCTTTTGTAAGTAATATTGAATCTAGATTGTACTTTTTCTTATTATTTTAATGCCATGACATTTATTTTGGTAATATTTACATGAAGATGATGTTGATCACAAAATAAGCAAAGCATGTTGAGTTTATTTTCAAGATGTGTATTAGAATTTTAAATTAAGATAATGTCATTCTAAACAATACAATGGAAATATATATTTGAAGGAGAGTGCATTCTTCTATACCTTTGAAATGTTGGGAGAAAAGATCTACTAAATCATCAATATATAGTTCAAACTATGTGGGAGATATTGATCATCCTTGTTTTAAACCTATTGCTATATTGATACATTTAATGTCCAAAAACTATCTTGTACAAAGTCATTACCAAAGAGGCTACAAGTTTGGAAGGCCCAAATCTTTGAGTAGTCGAAGCAAAAGATGCCTTAAATTTGTGTCAAAGGATTTATAGAAGTCTAGAAAACAACATTAAACAGTTTGCTTGCTAGCCTTTACCTCTTCAAATGAACACAGGATTAAATCTATGATCACTCATTCAATGATTTATTTATACTCCTCCTTTAACTTTACCTTTAAGATTTCTAGTTATTGTAGAATTAGAGATGTAAGCATCTAAATTTGTAGAAACACACTTTGCTATTATATGCCCAAATTTTCAAAGATAGTATAGTAGTTTTTTACTTCTATATAATTTCTATATTTTACATAGGATAGAATTATGACATGAATAAGAGGAGGGGAACATGTTTGAGACAATAAAGTTGAAAGATTGGAAGTGTTGAGAGAAAGTACAACAAGACTGTGTTAGAAATTTAGCCTTTCAATATTTGACTTCTTAGGCTTTATTATATTTAATCTTAAACATTTCCTTCAAGGTCATCTTATCTATAAAGAAATGAGTAATAAGTCTAAACTAACTCATATAATAATGGTTGAGAACATAATAAAGTAAAGTGGTATAACTATGCAAAAATGTGGACAATTGCACATATATAATAATTTGGGTAGAAATAATCACTATAAGGATTTTGGAATGAACTCGATTTTATATGAGATCTCTTTCTATTTTCTAAAGAGTTGAGCATATTTTTTTCCTTTTGATAAGTACTTAATATATTTTTTGGTGGATCATAATGTACTTTGTTAACTAGTGAAGACATAATGCAATCCACATCATACAAGGCATTTTGGAGGTAAATATGTATGGGTGTTTTAAGGTTGAGAAATACAAATGGAATCTTGAAATGTGCACGAGGTGGCTTCCCAAATTCCTTGGGATAGTCTATTAACTCTTTGTACAAGGTCTCGCTAATATATAATCACGAGGTTTGTCTCAAATATTATAACATTCATCATAGGTGAGGTTAAAGTGGATAGAAGTATACTGGGAAAGAGGACTATAAGTAGAATAAGTGTTTGGTTGAGAAAAAGGGGTACAAAAGGAGAGGGTTGTATTGTCCCTTAAAAGAGGGGGGGTGCAAACACATGTAGATGAAATTATTTAAATAAAGGGACTTGGAATAAATAACATGTAGATGAAATTATGAAATGAAAGGGATTAAATGTTCTCGCATGTTGAGAAATAGAAAGTATGCCAACTTCAGTATGAGAAAGGATATGAACATCATTGCTATCAGTTTAAACACTAAAGCTGGGGATTTGGAGGCTACAGAGTTATCTGAGAATTACATTGTGCTTATTTTGTCTGCTGCTTGCATTGTCAACCCGTTTGAGTCTAGTAAAATGGGTGGGGATAGGTCACGCATTGAGCCTGAGACTTGTGAGGAATTCAAAAAGAACGAGACTATTTGGCACATCTGCCATGAGGGTGGAGTTACCTCGTATTTGGAGTGTCTGCAATTCCATGATGAAAACCTCTCGGCTCAATTTCTATGGTCCTATGATGGCAGAAGGGTTAAGGTTGGTAATGTGGAGTTTGAGATTTCTGAGGAGGTGATTGGGATGGCTACCGGGATGTCTACTGATGGCACGAGGCACCCCAGGAAGAGCAAGGTGTCAGATCCTGGTGGTATGAAGTTGTTTCTCAATAAAGATGAGGTTTTGCACACCCTGCAAGGGGGTTTTGACCGACAACTCTTACCTCCACCCTGGGATGAGGTATGTTACATGATAATGAAGTATTTTACTTTAGAGGGAAGGTTCGGGAGGTTTTTTCATTATCACTTCGTGCTGCTAAATCATTTTAGGCATAGTAAGCATATCAGCTTCCCTTTCTATCTCCTCTCGTCGCTAGAATCCTCCATTGTTGCAGCTAAAGAACAATATGCCCTTGACTCTAGTAAACCTGAGATTCCGCTCCACCAGGGCTTAATATTAAGGCTGTAGAAGTTCCATCTCACCCTTTGCCACCCTAAAGCCCTCACTCCCGTCAGGATTGAGCCTAAGCCGCATGATCCCACTGTAGTGAAGGATCGCCTGGTCATTATTACTGAAATCACCCCTGATTCCTATGCTAAGTCCTTAAAAAGTGGCAAGAAGAAACCCACTATGACCATTAGCCCCAAACCCACCACCGAAGATATCACCCCCATTTCTCCAGTGACAACCGCTGCTCAAAGAAAAATCCTCCAAGGGAGCCCGTCCCTGCCCAGTAAGAAGAAGTGGGGAACCTAGGAAGAAGATTTAGACACTGTCAGTGAGATTAAGACCTCTAAGGCTACCTCGGTGGTTGAGGAAGTTAGTACTGAAGGGGGAAGTGAGGATTCAGACAGTGTTGAGGATGAGGTCTACATGCCCACTAACAACAAAACTCGTATGCTGACAACTAGGAGGTCATCTAGGCTTGCTGCCAAACCAGCCTCCATGCACAAAGGAAAAGCTACCTTGTTGGTTAAGGAGGATGTTGATGAGATGCAGGAAGAGGAACAATCTGAGGAAAAGAACAAAGGGGTTTCTAAAAAAATGCAGGAAGAAGTAGACTCCCAAGAAGATAACAAGAAGGGTTCCTACTGAGCTGTAGGGTTTGAAGTCTGAGGGCAACATCAAGATGGACACGGTTGTGGAGGAAATTGAACAACTCAATGGTGATGTTTTAGTTAACAAAGGTAACAAAATTGAGATGCAGGAAGCGGATGTTGAGGGTCCCAACATCTTCCCTGATTTCAATGTGCAAGGCTCAGATACTGTCAGCTCTGAGAAAAAGAAAAAAGGTACTGGTAAGAAGAAAAAAGGTGACAAGAACAAAAAGGACAAGGAAAATGAAACTCTGGAGGCTAGGCTCACTCATCTGGAGCAGAAGTTTAACACTCTGGCTAAATTCTCAGCTAGAGTTATGCACAGGTCTGCCACTACTTTGGTGGCTCTCCAGAAGGTGGTTCCCAAGGGGCAAGAGAAGAAGGACAAAAAGATGGAGTATGAGGATGTGCTCCAGTTTCTTGTGGATGATTGGGACAAGATGTTTGCATAGCCTTTGGAGGCTTGGGTCTACTCTGTTGTTAGTCCAGTGTCAGTCTACTGTCTCTGTGGTGTCTAGTTTCTTTTGTCTTTTATTATGTTGCAAAAACTTTAATGGTCTGATCGTTACTGTTTAAGTTTTTTGGTGAGCCTCTGTTGGCTATTTTGTCATGGGATCGGCACCCTTTTTTTCTACTTATCTAATCAAAAACATCTAGTCCACAACACTAGCTCCATGAGAATATGGAAAGCAAGTAAAACCTCCATGTTTAAGAAAGTTTGTACAATTAAAAATAGTATAATAGTCAAAATTTCTAACTTTATGATTAAAAACTTTCATAAAGGAGTGATAATAGAATCCATTAGTGTTATACATGCACAATTCACAAGGATCACCCTCATGTACCATCATTAGATATATGAAAAGAATGTGATTGGAACATTATATCTAGCTTATGTGTATCAAAAATGAAATAATAAAAAGAATGTTCCTAATGGCTAAGATATTTACTATTTATAGTTGCAATATGTATGTATATGTATGTATGTACATATACATATACATACATATACATATACATATATATACATACATATATTGTAATGTCCCCTTACTAGTGGAAACACTTAAACCTAAATCTGCATTCAAAGTGATTCTCAAGGAGACATTAGAAACATTATAGATTAATAATTTTTGATGATAAGATCAAATAAGATCAATGATAATGTATTCACATCATCCCAAGGATTATTTATTTCCTAATTGTTACTTGCTATTGATAACTATTCTATAATACATTCCATAATTCAATCATGCATATTTTCCTTATTACTCTTCCTCATAGAACTAGGCTTTGCATGTATAGGGCGCGCTGAAACCATCTCTTGACCCAGCCTACGGGCCTTAATACGGATGGAATTACTCCGCCTCTCCCCACAATACCTAACATTCCTTTAAGGATGAAGTAATAGAGAAATATAGAAGTAATAACATAAGTTCATCTTCCCATATCACCTTCCTTCTATTCCTTAACCATGGATGGGGAAATTATATGTCTAGGGCGCGTTGAACCCTCTCCAATGCGATTGGGAATGGAATTACTCTGCCTCTCCCTAGCATCCTTGTCTAGGGCGCATTAAACCCTCTCCAAACCATCGTGATGGAATTACCCCGCCTCTCCCTAACAAGACCACCTCTCCTAAGGTTATAGGAAATAGAAGTGATGACATGGTTATGCCATCAGTTATCATATTTCATATATATATATATATAATCTCACAAATCTCATACTTAATAATCATTAATAAACACATTCACTAATTCTTACTGCAAATTGAAGTACCTTTATATGGTATCCTTATAATTGCTCATCATTGTTAGATCTTGTATTTATACCTTTAAGGCAATTCCCTTTGAACTTCATATTCACATGGATTCCATATACTCGTGTAAAAATAATGATGTGATTTATGTATATATAGATCTATTCTTAATTATGAATACATAGTTATGTATATGAATATATATATATATATATATATATATATATATATATATATATATATATATATATATATATATATATAATTCTTATAACTTCCTATATGCATTATGTACTTAAACAATCAATGTTAAATGTAATAATACGTACCTTATATACTGTACCTTTATTTATTTTGGTGCAGACCAAACTGTGATAATTCTCTGATTTAATTCTCTGCTGATTACATCTGTTGATCTTACTTTATTTGTTCAAGGCCCTTTTAAATCAGAACTCCCCCCTTCTTTTAAACTCCCATCTCACTTTTCTCTTATACCCAATTATTCTCCCAAAAGAAACTTTCTTTTTAGAGACACTCCTTTCCAAGATGAATGGGCATCTCTTTTAGTTATTACCTCTAATTTAGTTTTCAAGTATATAATAATCGCTGCCCTACTACCTTTTCATAACATCCCGTGCCTCCTCTTTATGAATCACCCCCTTAGGAATATTTATTGTATTTTTAATAAACAAACAAACTATCTAAGTATTAATTTATCCTTATATAAGTGATCGTTGTTTTATTTCTTATTTCATACATATAAAGTCAACGATCAATATGAAAATTGCTGATTAGGTCTGATTAATGAAAGGTCCATACTTTGGGATCACATATATTTATTATATATTATATTAAATATTAATATTATATTTTATATTTATATTTATAATTATATAAATATCATAGTATTATATTTTAATAATAATTATAATAATATTTAAACCTTTAATATTTATGTGTATACTTATAGTTGTTTTGTATTTATATTTATTGTTTATGAATACTATAAATATATTATATTTTAATTATATTAAAAGTATTTATATAATAATATTATTTAATATTATTTGTAAAATATATATATTAAATAATAATATATATGACTAAACATCATATTTTACCGTCTTTATCATAGCGTTTAAATCTTTAATTTAAACAATGTCTTAATATGGGGACATTACATATATAGAGAGAGAATAATGGCACATAGAGTTAAGTTGGAGAGGTGTAACAAGACATAATAAATTTAACTAAAAAATGAGGCTTCCTTGCTAGTGAAATCCACAAGAATTATGCAAGATACAAAATATATTAGACTATGCATTTTAGTATCATTTAGGTATGAGAGTAATAAAAAATTTACATCTTAGTAACCTAAATGATGAGATTCAACAATTTACCTCAACCATATAACTCAATAAAATCTATATAATTTTTGCTTCTTTCCCATTAAGTTATTTGTAATTATGTGCCCCTAGTCTTATATTACATTTATCCATATCTTTATTATGCCAAGAGGCCCATAACTATAATGGTAGCAAGGGGTGGATTGTAATGGTGTGAGAGTTCACAAAACCCCTCTTAACTTAAATTTGGCACCCATTTACATGTCAAATTAATAATTAGTAGTTAATATAGTATTTATATATAAGGTATTTAAGTATTCAAATCATATATTTACATTATATTCTATTTTAAAATTAATATTTAAAATAGAACAAATATAAAAGATATAATTTAAACATAATATTTATATATTAATTATAAATAATAATTTAATTATAATGATTTTATATAATATAATAATTAATAATTTTATAAATAAAAAATAATATAAATTAATAATTAATGGTGAAATTTGCATACCCATGCCAATTCCCATTTAGTTTTGGGCTCATTTTGAGAGAATGGTTTAATATAATTACATATCGATAAATGGTGTAATCTTGTGCAAAGTTGGGCTCATTCATTGATCCTTCATCTATCCCCATTTACACATATTTGACCTTACCCATCCATTCCACACATTTTCCCATACACTATGTCTCTAATGTCAAGAAATTCATTCCTTGCATTAGATTTATTGTTTCATTATGTTGGGTCAATCTCATGGCTACAGGATTGATCCTATGCTTGTAGATCTAAACCTTGAATTTCAAAAGTTTAAGAAAAAAATTTGGCTCTCTTGCCCATTTTATTCCTGTCATGAGCCAACTTGGTACACTTATTGCATGATTTCTTGGTATGTGGTGGTATTTAATGTTAGGATTAGGTGTGGCATTCACCTTGCAAATCCTAAGTCTTAAAAATTGTATTTAACTATGTAGGAGATAAATAATGTATGATCTCCAAACATCATATCTAGTTGGACAAATGGAACACCCATGTGAGGGTGGAAACATTATTTATTTATTATTTATTATTTGGGATACTTAAGATACTATGTAAGAAGGCATAAATAGGGAGGTTACATTGAAAATGTCAAAATTGGGAGTTATAGAGCATCGTCCCAATTTGGTGGTTATGATACAAACATTCAATACACTCATGGAGTGCCTAGGTATGGGAAAGTGGTCAATTTGACTATTATGAAAAAATCTATGATGCATAAGAGAGGTGTAAGATGTGTAAGAGGAGTTACTTGCTATTTCAGGTTGCTTGACCATGACTATGGGGGTGTTAGAATATTTTTACTAATATGGCTCATGTCTTTGACTAATAGTTTTGCATACCACTTGGTGGTTTCTTGTTTATGACTTTTCTATATATTGGAAGCATGGGATAGAGGTTTGTAAGGTTATTTTGTAGGTTCTTTTATGCTACTAGTTTACTATTAGAAGGATATCTGATTGTATTGGTGTATACTCTTTGTTGAGATTAAGACAAGCTTGGGTCTCTTTAGTGGTGGAGATTTTCTGTGCAAGGGTTTCTCCACGTAAATTTGGTGTTCATGTGGTTTGTATTTGTTATGTTTATTTCTTCTTTGTTCTATTAATTATATTGGATTAATCACATGTTTTATCAAATTAAATCACTCTTTTGGTAATATTTTCATTGTGTTGTTTACCATGTTAATCAACATTTGGTTTCAGAGCTATGATTTGATTTAGAAGGGAATGCCTTTCTTGTAGTGTTGTGAGATTTTTATGGTTGTAGTAGGAGTATTTTGTTTAGTGGTTTTGTAGATTTGAGTGTGGTTAGAGAAGCCATGGCAAGCACATCCTCTTTCAAGATTAAGAAATTCAATGGCATTGGGTACAAGCTATGGAAACTAAAAAAGAGGATCTCTTGGAGGTCATGTCTCTTTGATGTTGTCCTTCTAAATGTCTTTAAGGAGACTATGAAATACATTCTATGGAGAAGAAAATGTGGAATCTACCAAACTAATAGTCTTGTTAATAAGTTGTAATTATAATAGAAATTATATTGATTAAAAATGAGAGGAGACTATGTAGCTGTAAGCACTAAAAAAGCACATGGGCCTACATGGTAATCCGATAATGAACTGTAATCCTAAACATGTACATGTAAGAATTTAATTATGCCCTCTCAATATTATTCCCCTTGGTGACATATGGATTGAGTTTCTTCATCTTGTTTGTATTTCCCTAGTCCCTTAGCTAACCCTCCAAGGTCTTGTTTCTTCATCTTTCACCCCTTGTCGACAACTCATTTTTGTTGCTTTCCAGCTTTGTTGACTTAAGCCCCTAGTGTCGTAAGATGGGAAATACACTTTCCCTAGGATCCTTTCATCCATTTCAACACTTTAGAGGCCTCAAATGGGTCTCCCATGTCATCCCCCATCATCATTTTTGTCTCCCTTTTCTTCCTTTCTAGGTCACCCCTCATTATTTTTAGATATCCCTATGGGCGACCTTGGATCTCCCTTAGGGAAAGCCACTTTCCATGTGTTTTCAATAAAAACAAATAGTACCATTATGTAGTTCTCAAAATATTATGCAATTTAAAAAAAAAATAGCACCCAAAAGGAGTATGTATGTGCCTGAATGAGCTCAGGTGAAAGTTCCCTATGTCCTGCAAGGTCGCCCATGGCGACCTGACCTGCTAAAAGGGGTGACCATAGGGGTGACCCATGATCCCCAAGGGTGACCACACCTGTCAAAAGGGGTGACCCTGTCATGTTTTAAAAAAGTGTTTTTTCTTTTAGTTCTGGCCTGAATTTGTTCCAAATTGAGCCTAATTGTGTGAGTCACCTTCCCTAACTGATCATCAACTTTCCTAACTGATTCAAGACTCCCAATCACTCCATTTTAACTCACAAATCAATTCTACTCTTCTCTCAATTAATCTAATGTTAACTCCATTTATTCTTCTGTGAAAGTCTATCAAAGCCTGCTAACTCCCAATCAAAGCATGTTCACTATCTAATCAACCCTGTTAACTCTTCAATCAAATGAGTTAACTCTTCAATCAATTTCCCCCTCTTGTGTGCCCTTCCAAGCTATAAATACCCCTCACCTCTTCATTATTTTTCAAGTTGGAGAATGCTCTTCCCATCTTCAAAAGCTTTTCAAGCTTCTTCACAGGCCTTTGAGCCTTTTTGTTAATTTCTTTAGTTTTCATTTTTTGTAAAGCTTCAAATCTTTCCCATGAGAGGAAAATTCATTATTGCAACCATTCATTAGCTTTGTTTTTTCTCTCCACTTAGCATTCTTATGCTCTTCGTAAGACGTAGGTGCCTTTTGCTTTTAGTATTATTACCAAGGCTTCAAAGGCTTCATTTAGTGTTGTTACGCTTGCAAATTTCCAAGCCCAAGTACTTCATAAGCTTGAAAAAGATCATTTCAATCATAGCTTTCATAGCCAATTCCCAATTACTTTCAAAAGCCAATTTTCAATTACAATCAATTTCCCATCCATCCCTGTCTCTAAGAGGAGTTCCCTGCTGCTACAAAGGAGAGGAAAGGTTGCCAAAAAAAGGATTTCCAAGGATACGCCAGGCTCATGTGCCAAAGGATATAGGTTCTTTATACTTTCATAGTAATTAAATCACAAATTTGCTCTTGGAAAAAGTGATCTTGTTATTACAATTTCCTTTATAGGATTCTTTTAAAGTTGAGTAGATTAGCATTGTTAAATTAGTTTATTGAAATTTATAGATTAATTTCATTCCAAGTACTTTCAAATTCATAGTTTCTAAGATCTAAAAGCATTTCAGAAAAACACAAAAACATGGTTTAAATTGTATTAGGAAATTTTATTATTAAAGTGCATTCATATTTAAATTCGTAGATAATTAGTTCATTTTGTTATTCAATTCTAAAAAAATAATCAAAAGTGTTTTGCATACATACTAGTTACATCCATACCGAAAACACAAAATAAAAATAAAAAACATTAGAAAAGATCAAAACAAAACAAGTATACAAAACCCTCAATTCAATCACGATATACAATTTATTTACACATAGTCAAAACCCTCAATTTCATCATGAGGAATACTTCACAATTCAACATCAAAAATAAACCTTTGATTTTAGATCAAAGTCAACTCTAGTCAACTCTCTCTCTCTCTCTCTCTCTCTCTCATCAAAGCATTCAAATGTGCCCAGGAATTAGAGGTGAGTGGGTTAGGGCCATCCTTAAAGAAATAGATGAAATACATCCTAGGCCACAACAAGCACAACAAATGACAGAAGAGCAAGAACATGCTCTTAGGGTAATTCAACAAAGAGATCAAATACAACAATGCATTCAAGACATTGAGGATAAGTTACAACGTACTAGGATCATCAACGATAAAAATTGACATCCATCTAGGTGCTGGAATCTAAGGAACCCAAATAAGAGATTGATAACTAGTGACCCTTCGGGTCATATTATTATCTCAACCACAACAGCCACAGAAAGGGCTAGACACATTGCAATCTACAACAGGCCGTAGGATTGGTCAACCGCTCTCCGCGATGTTCTGCTCCTGATGGGTTCAAATGTTGACTTCTTTTATGCTATTTCTTATGCTTTCATACTTTATACCTATGCTATTTTAGATACTTTCCTAAGACATTACTACCGTAATATGTCTTTTATGTATATTCTGCAAACCTTGAACTTAATATGCCAATGTGAAACATGGTGATGATATTTGTCAAATGCATGAGTTAAACATAAGTATGTATGTATATAAATGGGATTTTGTGGATTAATTATGAAGGCTATTTTGTATGTATATGTTTTATGGATTAACCTTGTGCAGCAACAAGATTGGTAATGTAAGAAGAGGAGAATTTGTAGCACATTGCAAGACGGAGCATTGAAGGAAGTCACAGTTAGGTGCTAACTGAAGCTGAACGTGATCATCATGGAAGAATAAATACAAGGAGAAGAAGACTTGTTCCAGGACTCTAATTGCAACTTATGTATTTTCATTGATGAGTTGCTGAATAGGAATTTCTTTTTGAGCAGGACTCTGCTTCCTTTGTTTCAGTTAGAATAATAAATTGATCTCAAAACCTATACCCTAACATCTAGGGATGAATTGCTGATCAAGTTAGTTGTTAGTTACATCATACTCTCGCATTTTTGTATAAGATATAAGGGATGAGTTCGATGGGAAGTTAGTTAGAAGAAGTTTTTCTTTTCAAAGATACTTTAATTTTACAGTTGCTCAGTAGTACTTTGTTTTTATGTTGGAAGATATAGACATGTTTTATTGAATACAATCTGCGAAGATTTTGTTTCTGATATGAAGTGAATACAACTATGTGTTATGAGAATCTGAAGTAGATTTAGTTTCCAAATCAAGTGAGATAGTTCCCTGAGCTGGCCACTCAAGGTACTAACTCTCACTTTGTATTTTCCCTTATTTATTCATGCATTTCTAGTTAAAACTATTTCATGATATTTTATAAAGTTGCATTGTGGAATGAGTAAGATATCTTGATTGCTATTTCGAGTAGTTATGATTCTTGCATAGAACACATATTTAAAGTCCTCTGGAGGTTAGTGTAGATTATTTTATCATTTTGTGTATTTTGAGTTAATTTTGTAATTCTCTATTGAATATAGTTATCTTCAGCTTATGTTGAAGGTACCCGTAGCAACTAGATTTTTAATTGTTTTTGTTGTTCTTTCATTTCTGCAAACTTTAGTAAATTAAGTTAATGAGAATAAGTCTATATGAGCTAATTTAGGATATAAATGAGTCTTAAAGGCATATATAGTGCGAGCATCATCATAAGCTTATGCTCCTTGGTCGATAATTCAATGTAGGAATGCAATGATAGAGTGGATTGTTCAGATAGGTTTACCCCTGAATTTTATTTAAGTCTACAATGCATTAGTTTTCCTCTACATTTTTGGCGTCGTTGCTGGGGACGGTGCTATCTTCATAGTCTCATTAGTTTTATGTGCTTTCATAGATTAAATTTTATTTACAGCATTAGGCTTAATAAATTCACTTTTTAGGAAACATAGTCTCATTAGTTTTATGTGCTTTCATAGATTAAATTTTATTTACAGCATTAGACTTAATAAATTCACTTTTCAGGAAACACCAGATATTCTACTAACATTGTGCAGGACCGTGGAAATATCAAGTTAAAACTATTGTATGCAGAGGCAGAGAGATCACCAAGGTAGATTCCTCCCTTCAATTTCTCAGGATAACGAGGACACAGCTAATTTTATCAACTACACGGTAGAAAGTGCTAAAGAAGAGTTTCCTCTTACTTCATCAACACCTCCTACATCTCCATCAGCTTCCTCCACAGCCACATAAGGGACCTTTAGAACCATGGAAAATGTTATAGTAGAAGATCCTCTAGGACATGCAACATTCAAATTCCCTATCCCAGACCAAGCACGAGCTGCTACTCTAAAAAATATACCACCTTCTGCATTGCCTGTTTTCTATGGCTTGGTGACCGAAGATCCTGACACTTACCTATTTGAGTTTGATGTCTTGTGTAGGAGTTATGACTACACCACTGATCCTTACAGACTCAAGTTGTTCCCTGCCACACTAAAAGATGTTGCTTTAAGATGGTTTATGGGGTTGGGGAAAGATGACATTCCAGACTGGGATACCATGAAGACAAAGTTCCCGGCAAAATATAAAGACTACTGCAGAGGACATGATAGGAGAAGAGATGACATCTTCAGAATGTCACAGAAAGAGGATGGACCATTAGAAGATTATGTGGAAAGATTCCAGTTTGCCTTGAAGAAAAACCCTCAAAATAGATTGTCTGAAGAATCATTGAAGTTGGTCTTTTTGAGAGGAGTTAATGATGACAGCATGGATGCCCTCAATCTCATTGGAACAGGGGATATATCTCAACTTCCCTTTGAAGATGTCTATAGAGCCTGTAGAAATTATTCTAGAACATTTTCTAGAAAACCAAGGGGAGAAAGAGCAGCATCACAGGCGAGGCAACTAATGGAGTTTCAAGAGTGGAGATTAGTAACCTGATGACCAACATGAAGGAGGACATTATTAGCCATATGGCTACATAGTTGGACACTCTTCATATCAAGAAGAAACAAGAAGAGGCAGACACAATGCTTATTGAGTATTGCCCCAGCTGTAGACAGAGGAAGGCCAATTCTAAATGCAAAAGGGTGGCTAGTATCCACTAAGAAACGATTAAAAGGCCAAAATTGCAACCATTTGAAGGAGAAGATGGACAACTATTCTTTATATCCTAGAGGAGACCTTAGCAGCAAAGGTAAGGTATGCCATCTGATCCACTTAGTTTTTATTCTCCCTTTCCTACTACAAATTAGAACTTCTCTGCTTGGAATGCTCAACAATGGCTTGGTAACCCAAATGCATGGAAAAACCCCCAATGGTCTATTCCTCAATGGCCTACTCCACAAGCTGGTTGGAACCAACAACAACTAAACTCATGGCCTCAACAAAATTTCCAAAGTCCCAACTATAACCCCCAGTGGCCTACTCAGTAGCAACAATGGCAGCCTCAGTGGAACAAGGGCCAACAATGGCAGCAAAATGCACAATTTCAGCAACCTATGATTCCACCTCAACCATAGCAGCTAGCCATAATGTCACCATCAACACCTCAAAATCCACCTCCTAGACCTACCCAAATCCCTGCCCAACCTGCACCTAACCCTAACAACAAGCCTGTTCAGCAGGCTTATACTAATGAGGTAATGTAATATCCCACCTATGGGGTGGAAGTGAGTAATGTTTATCTTAGATCAGGGAAGCAACTTGCAGGGCCTTCATCTTCCCACATTTCAGAGCTTGAAGATGAAGAACCCACTGAAGAAGCCTCAAATAAACAACCTTTGGAACCTGAATCAACCCAAGATGCCCAAACTACCTTGCAACAGAAGTCTCCTCCTTTCCCTGAGTGCTTGGCCATGCAAAAGGAAACAGTCCAAATAGATACTGTCCTTCTCAACCAGCTAAAAGATATAAGCATCAAGATTCCCTTAATCCAAGCCATCAAGGATATTCCTATCTACACCAAAACTATAAGGGATCTTTGCATAAAGAAGCCAGGAAGGAAGAGAGTAGACCCTCAGACAGTACATGTTTTAGGTAATCTTGCTGATATCATGTTGAGTAATATAACTATTCCCAAATACACAGATCCAGGTAGTCAAGTGGTGGATGTAAAGATCAATGGGACTCTAATTAAGAATACTTTGATAGATCTAGGAGTTGTAATTAATGTCATGACCAAGGAAACAATGCAGACACTCCAATTGAACAACCTTAGGCCTACTCAGATAGTCTTGCAATTAGCTGATAGGTCTACAGTCAAACCTGAAGGAGTCATAGAAGATTTGGTCATTACATTAGATTCTTGGGAATACCCTATTGATTTCATAGTTTTGTAGCCTAAGGTTAATCTTGCAGGTTATCCTCTTATACGAGGTAGACCATGGCTTGCCACTGCTGATGCATTTATAGGTTGCAAGTCTGGCAACATGATCATATCCAATGGGACAGTGACCAAGAAATTGGTTTTATATCCACCAACCCAGCCATACCATGAGCTTGAGTAGACCATTTGGCCTAACCTAGAGGATGAGGACACTTATTCCCTGCAAATCTTGATGACTATTGAACACAACCCTTTATTGAATAATCCAGATGAAGATGAATTAATTGCTCACGTTATACAAAACAATTGTGGGAGACACCCACAGCAGCAAGATTTCCTATCTTGCTTACAAGACCCTTTGAGCAACATAATACCCAGCATTTCCTCAGAAGAAGTCTCCCAAATCTTCCATGCGTTATTACCTCAGCAATGCTTACCTGTATTACCCAGCCTTGATTTATCCTCTATGTAAGAACTATCCGAACAAGTAGAAATCAATCCAGGTAAGATGTTGAACATTAATAATACCTTGACTGATGAACAACAGCAATCCCTGCATGAAATATTGCATACACACTCAACAGCATTCACCTGGGATTACAGTGACATGGAAGGCATGGATCCTGCCGTATGCATGCACAAGATATACATTGATGATGGTTATAGACCTCTTAGGCAGCAACAGAGGTGCATGAACCCTGCCCTCAGAGAGATTGTGAAAGCTGAGCTTCAAAAGCTTTTGGATGTAGGCTTTATATACCCCATTTCAGATAGTGAATGGGTTTCACCATTGGTCATAGTACCCAAGAAAGGTGGCAAATGGAGAGTTTGTGTTAACTACATGGAACTGAATACTGCTACCAGGAAGGATCACTTCCCAATGCCATTTATTGACCAAGTTCTTGACTCTTTAGCAGGCAAGAAATATTTTTCCTTTCTTGATGGTTTTAGTGGTTATAATCAAATTAAGATTGCTCCAGAGGATCAAGATAAGACAATGTTTACTTGCCCTTGGGGGACATATGCATACTCTGTCTTACCCTTTGGTTTGTGCAACGCTCCAACTACATTTCAAAGAGCAGTCCTCATTATTTTCTCTGATTTTGCCCATGACAATATGGAGATTTATATGGATGACTTCACCACATATGGTGACACATATGATGAAGCCTTACACAATTTGGAGAAAGTGTTGAAAAGATGTACAGAGCACAACCTCTCTTTGAGTAATGAAAAGTGTTTTTTGATGATGACACAAGGAATAGTCTTGGGACATTTCATCTCAAGTGCAGGCATCCAAGTTGACCCAAAGAAGATTGAGATCATATCTACCCTGCCTATTCCACAAATACAGAAGGATGTGAGAAGCTTCCTAAGCCATGCAAGATATTACAGGAGGTTCATTCAGGATTTTAGCAAGATTGTTGCACCACTGTTCACTCTGCTAACAAAAGACAATGAATTTGAATGGACATCAGATTGTCAGATTTCTTTTGAGAAGCTAAAAACATCATTGACACAATCCCCTATTCTCAAAGGTCCGAATTGGTCACTACCTTTTCACATCCACACAAATGCATCCAATTTTTCCATTGGGGCAGTCCTGGGTCAACAAGAAGGAAACAAGAAGTATGCCATATACTATGTGAGCAAGAATTTGCAAGGAGTTGAGTTAAACTACACTGTGACAGAGAAAGAGATGTTGGCAGTTGTTTATGCAATTAATAAATTCAGGCACTACATAACTGGTTACAAGGTTTTCATACATACAGATCATGCAACCATAAGATATTTGATGAATAAACCAATAGTGGGTGGCAGAGTCGTAAGATGGTTATTGTTGTTGTAGGAGTTTGATATTACAATTGTTGACAAACCAAGCAAGGCCAATGTAGTTGTTGATTTTCTGTATAGACTACCTACACAATCTTCAGGAGGAGTGGTTGATGATTCTTTTCCTGATGAGCATCTATTTGCTCTCACCATACACACTCCATAGTATGCAGATATAGCCAATTATTTGGTTTCAGGGCAGATTCTAGGATACTTCTCTTGAAGAGAGAAGAGGCAGCTAGTTCACAAATGTTTTCCTTATTCATGGATTTTTGGATTTCTATTTTACACTGGGCTAGATAATACTATGAGATCTAACAGGGAGGATGAAGTGTTTGATATTTTGAAGGCCTGTCATGATGAGCCTTGTGGGGGACATTTTGCAACCAAGAGGACAACCTTTAAAATATTAACAATAGGGTATTCCTGGCCAACACTTCACAAAGATACTGTCAAGTACACTAGGAGTTGTGATAGATGTTAGAGAATGGGGAGGCCTACAAGAAGTGATGAAATGCCCTTGCAACCACAAATCTCATTGGCTCCTTTTGACAAATGGGGATTGGATTTTGTGGGTCCTATTGGTAATCATTTATGTTTAGGGTTTTAAGCTTGAACATTTGCAGTTTTTCCCATTCAAACCCTAAAATTTTTGAATCATAGGGTCTTGCATTGCTTCTTTTATCCTGATGATGACCTTCTGTGGTGGGTTTCTAGTTACCAGGTTTCATACTTGTGCTTTAGTGTTCTTAGGTTAATCGGCCTGCGTGCAATATTTTACCGCTTATCCCGTCACGCATGAGAAAGTGTCAAGTTTCTGTGTGTGCAAGTAATCAAATCTGTTAGCGGGCTAGTGAAATCTCATTCGGCCTTTGAAAAATGTTGAAAATCTGAGTTATATGCATTTTTTAATGCATATCGGGTCGCATGTACAAGGGAGAATCTTTCGCAGGGTCCTCGAGAATATTTTGTATTTGTATGCATTTCCAAATGCATATCGGGTTCAAGATGGAAGATACATTGTGGGAATATTCCAGGAAGATCCCATGTTTGTATGTGCAGGAATGGATGTATGTCAAATATACATTGGGTCTTATGCAATGAAATATATACAAGGAAGCCAAATATGCATGTGCTACAGTACAACGGTCCGCTATGACATGCAAAGTGAACAGTGTGATGTACAAGTGACCTTGTATATTCCGTAAAATACAAAGGCAGAAACTGCAATTGGTGGGGCCCGCCGCAGGTTTGTACATGTTCGGCATACAAGGGAAATATGCATTCATTGCATATTCTAAAAAGATTCCCTGCTTGTATGTTTGTGTTTGTATATTCTGCATGCAAACAAAATATACATTGAGGAGATACATTCCAGACCCAATGAAAGTTTTAGGCTGTTGTATAATTATTTGGGGTCCGTGACTTGTATATGTGCCGATATGCAAATTCATGAGAATACATGGCCCGGACTTAAAGGTTTTTCAAATCTGATGGATAGATGCAATGAGGTCCGCCTTGTATATGTTTGTGCTTATATGTGTGTAATATACAAAGCGATGGATGCAGGATGGAGATACAAGCTGGACCTGAACTAAATTCCAGTTTGTTCTATAACATTTGGCGTATGCCTTGTATGTTGTATATGCATTTGGATTTGCATATACAAGAGCGATAAAGGCGAAATAAAAGGAGAAGAGGTCAGCGATAGAGGGTCAAGGTGCCTATGTGGCACGATATCATTGACTGGCGGCTCTTCATACATGTTTTGGGATGGTTGATTTTGGGGATGAGTTTTTGATCAACGGTCAGGTTTTGAACCTTCAGCGATGGTTTTTTCCTTGTGTCTGTGGCCATTTTTTAGCAGGAAAATCTCCAGATGCATCTGTTGTTGCATCCCACGGGTAGTTGAGGTTTTAATGGCGGTCGTACAGAGACATGTGATGGATTGAGTGACGGGCCAACTACTAGTTTTATGAGGAATGTCCCCAAGCGGCGGCACGGGGCTCGAGTTTTGTTCCTCCTCGCCATTCCTTCTACCTGTTTCTTGCAGTCTTTTGAGTGCCATTTTTATGGTGCACGGTCTGACAGAATTTTTGATTTGCCTTGTAATTAATTTTTGCTGGGTACACAGTCTTGGTATAAAGGCCAGACTGTGTTACTCATTTTGGTTGTTGAGAACTGGATAATTTTTGGTGCTGTGATGAGATACAACTTTATTGGTGGCCCTATTTGGGATGCTTTTGTGAGTTTATGAATCTCATGTTGTATGTGTAATGCATAAACTTACTGGTTTCATGTTCATTTAAATGAATAATGCTTCATTGTGTGTGTTCTGTTATTTGTCTCCGAATTGAATGTATTCTTCTTTTGAATCTAAACAGCTAAGGGGTGTCTACGATTTTTGAATATGGATTTGCTATATTGAATGCTTGGTCTTTTACTTCTACTCAAGGAGTAGATTAAATGTTTTAGGTTAAAGTGTTAGGAAGAATATATTGTAGTGAGGATCTTCTAAGCAGAGGTAACTGAATACCCAAATCTGGGAAGTATCTGTAAGGCAGATATTAAACAATCCCCTTGAAACTCAGTCATTAATATGGGTTTATGCGTACATTCACACATGTATGTCTATTGACTCCAAGCCCTGGATAGGCACCAATCCAGTCTTGTATTGAGGTCACAACCCAAAGTCCTAGTTTTGCATCCAAATATAAAATCAACTCAAACTGCATATACAAACTTTTAGGACTTTAGAAGTAGTTTTAAGACCCAAAATCCTCTGTCTACAACTGAATATAGGCCCAAAGATAGCCCCTTTGCACTTATCTCACAGTTTTGGTCTACATAAGAGAGGATTTATCTACTTTGTATCAACATCCTAGCTAATTCATGGATGCATTTCATAGATGTTGAGTAGGGAATACCCCCCTTGGTTCTGCAGAGCCTAAAGAAGAAGCGGAGATATTTATAGAGTCTATCTCCTATACTATTGGCCCCTGGCCCGGGAATCCTGTCGATCATTGTTGGCTACTTGGTAGGGGTGACTGGGAACAAGCATCCGGTCTGGGAAAAATTACCAACAGGTCCTATATCTCCTACATCCAACAACAAAGAATATATCCTGGTATGTACTGACTACTTAACTAAATGTGTTGAAGTGAAGGCATTGCAGTTTGCCAGAGATGACAATGTGGCCAAATTCCTGTATGAAGACATCTTCGCTAGGTATGGTGTTCCAAGAGAGATAGTAACTGACCAAGGACCACAATTTACATCTGATTTAATCACCAAATTGGTTGAGGAATATAAGATCAGACATAAGAAATCCACTCCCTATCATCTTTAAGCCAATGGTCACGTGGAGGTCACAAATAGGGAGATTGAGAACATCTTGACAAAGACAGTGTAGCTTCATAGAAGAGATTGGGTTTCTAGGCTCCCTGAAATTGTTTGGGCATACAGAACAACCTGGAAGACAACTACAGGGTTTACACCTTATGAGTTGGTCTATGGCAAGACAACAGTGTTGCCTATAGAATTTGAACAGAAAACCCTGAGGACAACAGTAGAACTAGGAATGGATTTGACCACAGCACAGCAAGAAAGGCTACAACATTTGAATGCTTTCAATGAAATCAGGTTAGAGGCTATTCATCATACTAAGGTCATACAGAAACAGAGACCAAAATGGCATGATAAGTACATCAAGACAAAGGCATTCACTGTAGGTGATTGGGCACTCCTTTATGCTTCAAGATATAAGGACTTCAAGGGCAAGCTTCAGTCACGTTGGTTAGGCCCATATGAGATCAAGCAAGTCTTTCCTAATGGTGCAATTCAATTACAGACTATTGATGCAGTTCAATTTTCACTGCTAGTAAATAGGCATAGGCTAAAATAGTATAAGAAGCCACTACAAAGGGATGACTTTTTTGTTTCTCTAGCTGCTCAGTATGGTCCTCCTGACACTCCTGATGATGATGAGGTGCCACCAGATGATACACCTTCAAATACTGATCCACCAACATTGTCCAGTGATGCAGAAGTTGAGTTGCAATACTCAACCCCTATTGCTGAAACATAATTTTCTTTGCTTTAGAATCACATGCACACATAGCACATTGTACATGATGACTACTGTCAATTTCAGAGGGACTTGTTTTTTACATTTCATAGGGACCTATCACAATTGGGCCCTGGTTACCTATTTCTGCACATAGTCAGTTGGGACTTGTGCTGTGGGTGCCTGTAGAAACGAGTGTCTACATAGATTTTCATCCATTTGGCACACATTTCATTCTTCTTCACACGCATTTCCTTACTACTCCATGTGCTTCAATCACCTTTCATAATCCAACGGTTGCGGCATGTTTGTTCAAATTGTATTCACCGGCTGTTACATCAACTTTTACGGCCTGTCAACTTGAATAAATTTTGATGTACCCGCCACCCTCCCATCTACTCTATGCATATCACTCCGCTAGTGCCAATGTCCTGATCTCTTTTTCCAAGGCAATCCGCTCCATTCTCTTCATAATCAATGCACATAAGGTAACCTTTTAATGATTGTCTTCAAAGTTTCTATTTATATTCATTATTACCAAGTGTCTATCTTATGCATGCAGCAATATATCATCCCTTTTCATGTAATCATTACTCTTTCATCCCTACACATTCGTTCATGAAGTGTGGTCACTTCACCTTTCAGTTGGGGGGTGGGTATATGGTTAGTTTTTAAGTTTTTTTCTTTTTTACCATCAATCAAATTTTTTGAAGCTGTTGTCGAGGTTTTCCTATGCCATTTTCTATGATAGATTGACCTACCCTGAATTGTGAGCTTGATATTTTCCTATGAGTGAGCTGAATTTCACATTTCTTTAAAGCTACAGTTGGGGAGTGAAAGTATTGACAGGCAATTTTTAGAGGTGGTAAAATTGAAATTAGGCATAATTGAGAAGTGATAGGAGTGCAGAATACAGGTGCAATGGGGGGTGATGTAATCAGAAGAGAACCATTGGCGCACAAGGAGATATTGGAAGATGTATTGGTTCTCCCACTCATTACTAGAATGGGGTGGTTAGACTATTTTCTGAAGTTAATAGAGTATGACAATGATATTGCAAGGGATTTTGTAGCTACTCTGTAGTATGACAGAGTGACAGTGAGGGGATTAGTTGTGGATGCCTCTGAAATAGCTATTTCCCAAGTCACCTATCTACCACGAATAGGGTCTGAGTATCCAGCCCGTGCTGATGCAGCAACAGTGAGGGAGGAATTTTGCAAGCATGGTGAGAACCTAGAATGGACCACACAAGGTACAAAAAGATTATCCCTTCCTTTCTTCTGGGGGAAATGTGCTCCGTATATTATCAAATATATCACTTGTGATGGTAGGCATAACCTGTTGTATACTGCACACTTTAAATTTTTGAATCACCTGCACCATGACAAACTGGTTAATGTTCCCAATTATTTGTACAATATGTTGAAAAGAATGTCATCTAAGTATCAGAAAAGACAAACAGAGACTACATTGTCTCATCATTGTCTAGTAGCTCTACTAGTTAAAAGAAGTTTGAGAATCCAGCACCCACAGGTTAGCTAGGATGCTTTTAAACAATGTAAGGATATTTCTAAATTGCTGGAAGTAGATGAGCCTCAATAGGAGGTTGAACCTGATGTAGAACCAAAGCTAGCACCAAAGGTTGAACCTGAAGCTGAGCCTGAGCAAGAAGAGCCGTAGGAGGAAATTCCTCCAGAAACTAGACCAATGACAGCAGAAGAAACCCCAATTCCTAACCCTAAACCCATGAGGGGAACCATGAGAAGTGATGCTTCTACTTCTTCTAAGAAGAAGAAGGGTAAGAAGAATGTAGAGAAGCATAAGGGCATTGAGAAAGAGAAGGGTGCAGGGGAAAGGAAGAAGAGAAAAAGTCAGAAAAAGAGAGGATAAGCCAGAAACTGTCACACCTAGGCGTTCAAGAAGATTGAGGAGGCAGAATGTAGGAAGAAGAGTTGATGAGGGACAAGGGGAAGCAGAAAAGGAGGAAGCACAGCAGCAACAAGATCCAACATTGTTGGACACAACTTTAGAGAAGAAAGGAAATGTCCCTGGTAAGACTCCTACTAATGCCAGTGTGCTTGTCAAATGCAAAAGGTATGTTTCTTCATCCTCTAGTTCTGATTCAGAGGATATTTTCATTGCAAGAAAGATGGGAAAAATAGTTCCAAGCAGCCCTGTTAGAGAAGTTTTTAATGTTACTGAAAGTAAGGATGAAGGTTTTGATTTTGAACAAGAAAAGGAGTTGTTAGAAGATAGAAATATGAGGCAAGAACTTCAGGAAGCCCTTGACATAATAAACAATTAGAAGAACAAGTGAAACAGTATGAGGATAAGGATAGGGAGAAAGAGATAAGAATAAAAGAATTGGAGACAAATATTCAGACATATGGTCATGGCTCTAACATGGATCTCTTCGCACAAGTGATTGAGAGTAAAGTGGAAAATGAGGAAAAAGAAGCTCCAATCCTGTAGCCTCCTGTAATAAGACCTCCTACATGCCTCACTGTTCTATCTATGGGCTTTGAATTGATGAAGTTCAATGATGAATTCAAACAAGGAAAAGAAAAATGGGAAAAGGAGAAACAAATTCTTAATACATCATTAGATAGTAAAAATGCTGAGTTGAAAAGGTTGGAAGGGAAGCTAATAGAGGTAGTTGAAAGGGCAATTCAAATTATAGAATGCAGACCTCCACCAAAAGTGTATGCCTTGTTTCTCAAAGAAAAGTTTCGTAGTTTTCAATTCAATAGATTTATCAATAATTAGTCCATTTCCATCTATTCAAGAAATGATTTCTTTCAGTTATTTCAAGGAGTTAGTTTGGAAGAACAAGATCAACTGTGTGAATACTGTCTCCACAATTATTTGATGGATGAAGATACAGAGTGGAATCCCCTGATCTATGCTGGTGATCTTCAAGTTAGAGAACTAATGTCTTATCTCAGAAATGAGTAGCTAAGAGGGGAGTTAATGGATAGATACGAAGAACAGGAAAAGAAAATGCCACTGCAGCTTAGGAAAGAAGCCTTGAATCATGAAGTGATCCTGACCCAATGGCTAACACTACTTTCTCATAAGGGTCTAGGTAAGGTGATCATGGATTTAAGACTCAGGGATTATAGGAGAATACAGTGGTTGGCAGAATCTATCATTCAAAATTGCAAAAGATATGTGCATAATAGATGGAATAGTTTGACCCCAGAGTTGCAGAAGAAAGAGCCTCATTCTCTTCACAACTTTATAAATTTGTTTGAGAGATTACGCAGGTACATCTAGATCTTAGAGTGAAAAGGAGTGGAATGGCCACCCCTTACTTATCACCCTCCTATTCTTCTTTATCCAGTGCCACACTGGACAGGAGGAAGAGGTGATGAGTGTAGGTGTGTTGAATTGATCAGATTGGAGAAACTTGCATGTTACAATGGATTCTATCTCAAACAGGGAAAGGGGGTCAGAGAAGATATGGATTTGAGTTAGATAACTTCACATTATAACCTTTTCCCCTAGGTGTATTATTGAATATTTTGCTTGAGGACAAGCAAAAGTCTAAGTTGGGGGGAAATGATGGGTTCAAATGTTGACTTCTTTTATGCTATTTCTCATGCTTTCAGACTTTATACCTATGCTATTTCAGATACTTTCCTAAGACATTACTACCATAATATGTTGTCTTTTATATATATTCTGCAAACCTTGAACTTAATATGCCAATGTGAAACATGGTGATGATATTTGTCAAATGCATGAGTTAAACATAAATATGTATGTATATAAATGGGATTTTGTGGATTAATTATGAAGGCTATTTTGTATGTATATGTTTTATGTATTAACCCTGTGCAACAACAAGATTGGTAGAGTAAGAAGAGGAGAATTCATAGCACATTGCAAGACGGAGCATTGAAGGAAGTCACAGTTAGGTGCCAACTGAAGTTGAATGTGATCATCATGGAAGAATAAATACAAGGAGAAGAAGACTTGTCCCAGGACTCTAATCGCAACTTATGTATTTTCATTCATGAGCCATTGAATAGGAATTTATGTTTGAGCAGGACTCTACTTCCTGTGTTTCAGTTAGAATAATAAATTGATCTCAAAACCTATACCTTGACATCTAGTGATGAATTAATGATCAAGTTAGTTGTTAGTTACATAGTACTCTCCCATTTTTGTATAAGATAGAAGGGATGAGTTCGATGGGAAGTTAGTTAGAAGAAATTTTTGTTTTCCAAGATACTTTAATTTTACAGTTGTTCAACAGTTACTCTATTTTTATATTGGAAGATACATACATGTTTTATTGAATACAATCTGGGAAGATTTTGTTTCTAATATGAAGTGAATACAACCATGTGTTATGAGAATCTGAAGAAGATTTAATTTCCAGATCAAGTGAGATAGTTCCCTGAGCTGGCCACTCAAGGTACTAACTCTCACTTTGTATTTTCCCTTATTTATTCATGCATTTCTAGTTAAAATTGTTTCATGATATTTTATAAAGTTGCATTGTGGAATGAGTAAGATATCTTGATTGCTATTTCGAGTAGTTATGATTCTTGCATAGAATGCATATTTAAAGTCCTTCGAAGGTTAGTGTCAATTCTTTTATCATTCTGTGTATTTTCAGTTAATTCTATAATTCTCTATTGAATATAGTTATCTTCAGCTTATGCTGAAGGTACCCATAGCAACTAGATTTTTAACTATTTTTGTTATTCTTTCATTTCTGCAAACTTCAGTAAATTAAGTTAATTAGAATAAGTTTGTATGAGCTAGTTTAGGATAGAAATGAGTCTTAAAGGCATATATAGTGTGAGCATCATCATAAGCTTACACTCCTTGGTCGATAATTTAATGTAGGAATGCAATGATAGAGTGGATTGTTCAGATAGGTTTACCCCTAAATTTTATTTAAGTCTACAACACATTAGTTTTCCTCTACATATCCCATGAGAATAGAAGCACCCCAGGTCTCGCCTCCAATGGACTAGCTTCTACCACAAGAGCGAGAGTGACTTGGAGGTCGCCCAAGGCAAGGAGAGGGTTTATGTGTTGTATCAAGGTTGACTCATCCATGTTGTTCCTGAGTCACCTTTTGAGGAGTATAGTATCCAAAAATTTAAATGTGTTTAATTGTATTTTGAGTCAACTAGGAAGCATAAAGGTTAAGCTTGATGAGGAGGATAAATATATATTATTGCTTTGCTCTTTACTTGAATCTTGGGAGAATCTAATATTTTTAATTAGTGGTAGTACTATAGAGCCTAAGATGGATGCCCTTGTTGCTACTTTTCTCAACAAATAAATGAAGCAAAAATCCATGGATGAGGGTTCCAAGGATGCACTACATGTATGGGGTAGACCTGAGGAAAAAGGTGGTAAGAAAAAGGGGGATAAGGAGAGGTCTAAGTGAAAATGATGGTCTAAAAACCCTAGTAAGACTAGAGAGAAACATTGGAACTATGGGAAGTGGGGCCATTGAAATAAGGTATGTAGAAATGAGAAGTCATCTTTTGAAGATTCCTCTAATGATAAATCCCTTGATGATGAAAATGATGCTTTGATTATTTGTGCTAACATTGCTAGTGAAGACTCATGGATTATTGATTCCTGTGCCTCATATCACATCACTCCTCATAGGAAGTGGTTCTCTTTATAAAGAGAATACATGATGTTGGTGAGGTGTTCCTTGGAAATAATATTTTGCATCAAATTGATTTTTATTATTTGTGCTAACATTGCTAGTGATGACTCATGGCTTATTGATCCATGTGCCTCATATCACATGACTCCTCATAGGGAGTGGTTCTCTTCATATAAATAATATGAAGTTGGTGAGGTGTTCCTTGGAAATAATACTTTGGATTAATGATTGTTGGCAAAGGGAAAGTAAAACTCGTGTTTAGTGATGGGAAAGTAAATCTCTCATAGATGTGTTGCACATTCTAGGATTAACAAGAAATTTACTTCTAGTTTCTAAAATGAATGATGTTGAAGTGCATGCCACATTTGATAAAAGTGGTTGTATATTTGCTGGAGCAAATCTAGTGCTAGCTAAAGGATCTCAATGTGGTACTATGTTTAAGCTTGATGAATTTACATATTGTAACTTTGACTATGTAATGGAAAACTCAAATTCGTGTATGTTATGGAACCATAGGTTGGGCCACATTGGTGAAAAAGGGTTTAAGACCCTATTTAATAACAATATTATGGATGGTTTGTCTAGTTATTCTTTGGATTTTGATTTTTGTGAGCACTATGTGTTTAGAAAATAGAGTAAAGTTTAATTTTGGTAGCACTAGAGAAAAGAGGTTATTGGATGTGATTCATAGTGATGTTTTTGGTCTTATGGATGTTGTTTCAATTGGAAAATCTCGTTACTATGTTTCATTTATTGAAAACTACTCATTTTATACTTGGATTTATTTTGCGGGGCATAAATCTAAGGTTTTTAGCAAGTTTAAATATTTTAAACTGCTTTTTGAAAATCAAATGGATCAGAAAACAAAATTATTAAGGTCAGATAATGTATGGGAATACTATTCTAGAGAATTTGATGATGTTTTAAACATGTAGGTATTGTGAGGTAGAAAACAACTCCATATACACCACAACAAAATGACACCACAAAGAGGATGAACATGACATTAATGGACAAAGGCAGATGTATGTTGAGCAGTACTTAATTGGATCAATGTTTTTAGGCTAAAGATATTAGTAGTACTTAATATTTGATTAATAGATCTTCATGTTCTGCAATGGTTGATAAAACACCATATGAAATGCGAACAAGTAATAAACCCTTTGTTTCACACATTAGAGTTTTTGGTTGTGAGGCATTTGTTCATGTTTTTAAATAAAAATGCTCTAAGTTGGATTTCAAGGCTAACAAATGTATTTTCATTAGTTATGGTGATAATGTTAAGGGTTACAAGCTTTGGAATCCTCTAACCTTGAAAATAGTATACTCTAGAAATGAGATTTTAAGGGAACTTAGAATTAAGTTTGATTAGGTACAACCAAAAGAAAAGGAAAAGAAAACCATGCATTGTGAAACCAAAATAGAGAAGTAGTAAGATTCACAAGTGAAAGAATAATATATTAGACATGAAGATGTAGAGGAGGAAGAAGGGTCAGATTTAAAAAGTTCAAAGGAAGAACTAGAGGAGCCTCTTACTACACCCTTGAGAAGGTCTATGAGGAAATAGCAACTAGTTGATAGGTAGAACCCACAATATTTTTGTTGTGCATTTACTTTATCTTGTACTAACAATAAACCTAGATCTATGAAGGAAGGTCTTTGTTTGTAAGAGAATGACTCTTGGATGGAGGCCATGGAAGATGAGATGATAGCCTTAGATAGGTGTGAGACTTTGGATCTAGTTGAGCTTCTTGAGGGAAGGAAGCCCATTAGTTGTAAGAAAAAATTTAGAGTAGATGGATAGTTGGAAAGGTACAAGGCAATTCTGGTGGTAAAAGGTTACTCCCAAGTTGAGGGAGTTGATTTCGGTGAAATTTTATCTCCTTGTTGTAAAATAGGTGAACTACTATAATAAAAACAAGCCAATAATGAACAAGTCTAAAATATCGATTAAAGTATTATGTGATTAACCATTTAATAATGTAAGGAGAAGCATGCAATCAATAATATCAACAATAAACTTAGTAAGCTCATAAAATTAAACACATAACACTAGATGTATGTGGAGAAACCATTTTCGAAAGATAAGAAAAAAAAACTCCACCACTAAAGGGAGAACAAGTCAATATTAATCATAATGATAGTGTTATCAATAAATAAAATCTAACTCTTTAGTTTGACAACATTACCAAGTCTATGAAGTGTTTGGTTTTTGCTAGATTTTGTGTGAGTGTAGATTTTGATAAGGTGCTGCCAAAAGTCATTAAACTTTGCTCCAAGTCTGGCATTTGGGAGCAGAGAATTTATAACGATACTTCTTCGTAGGTTTGTATGCTTTGTCATAAATCTGGACACTTCTCCCATTCATTTCCTGAGCATGGAAAAGAGTGTCATATTGTTGATGCTACAAGAAATGAAGGTAAAGAAAAAGGCATTGTTGTTGATCCTGTTGGGGATAAGCAGGGGTTTCCATTGAAAGATAAGAATAGGTGTATTGGGGATGACCCAAGAGCTTTATTCAAGGATAATAGATGTCCTTTGAATGAGTCTGGATCTTCAAAAAAGGGTAAGACAATCCATTTGAGTCAAGCTCTTACTCCACCTCAGAGTTATTTGATGAGGTTCGGTTTTAAACCTCCTTGATCATGGTTATTGATGTTCTTTCGTTGTGGCCATGTTGTTTTTAGGCCTGCTTTAGTGTTTGGTTCTTGCTTGCTTCTATTGGTTTTTTTCTTGAGGTTGTTGCTTGTTCTTGTTATAAAAGGTTTTGGGTCCCTTTCAAAACCCTTTCCAGTTCATAGCTCTGGTTAAAAGCGCTTATCTTTAATAATAAAAAACATTCTAGCAACGTAATAGTACTCAAATTGTAAAAGACCATAATACAACTATCCAAGGTATCCAATTACAAACGGTTTCCCAAAATCAACACCCATTAAAAACCATGGTATGGGAAAAATCCAATGCCCCCATGACCAAATATTTAATGCACCATGAATGGAAACCATTAAACAACATATTTGACCACTTACACATCATGGCCACATTTCCCCAAAAATGACACTCCAAAATGAAGACCACAACTCATGAGGGGTGCACCCAATATTAAGAAGATGCTTTACTCTCTCCCCTAGCACCTAAGAATGAGAAAGTGTCATAAGTGCATTCAAACCATTCCATAACCACCACTATCATAAGTGACCTCTGTAACAATACCATTACAACCAATATTCCAAGTCAACCAAGAGAAAATAATAATAATTGATGAACACAATCAATACCTAGGTGTCTATGTACCCATTCCCAAGGTGTTGGAGGCACATGAAATGCATTAGGATTGCAAGATTAATAGCACCTTATCTTAATATTCCCCCACTTGATATTATACATTGCAATAACATAAGAAAAAACATAAAAAGAATCAAGTACGAGATGCAAGGACCATGACCTCCTTGCACCAAGAGAACATGTTCATGCGCATTGGTTTCATAAGTGAATCTGTAACATTACCCAAAGTGTCAAATTTTATGAATTGCGACCTTTCCATTTTCCACCATCTCATGAACGAAGTGATATTACACATCAATATGCTTAGTACAAACAAGGTACATGGGATTTATGGCCAAATAAATAGCACTTTTACTAACACATTCAATATGAACCAACGTGCAATTAAAACCAACTCTTGAACATAGTCTTTGTAACCAAAATGCATCTTTATAGGCATGTGTAGCATCCATATACTTTGCTTCATTAGTCTCCATAATGTAATTTTTGGTTGCTTCTTACTCTTTCAATTGGTAGCACCACCAAATAGAAAAAATACATAGACACTAATGGACCTCTAACTATCCAAATCACCTACCCAATCTATATTAACAAAGTCCTATATGTCCAATAACTTACCCAAATCATTAGAACCATGATAATATAATCAATAATCATATGTTCCTTTCAACATCTAAATATGCTCTTAACATAAGTCCAATGCTCTTTACCAAGGTTAGACATAAACCTACTAAGAACTCTCATTGCTTGGGAATATCTAGTCTAGTACATACCATTGGATACATCAAGCTACCTACAACACTAGCATAATTCCAATTACACATATCTTCCAAATCATCATCTGACTTAGAACATTGATCCAATGAAAGCTTAGTGCCTATAAGTAAAAGAATACTTATTGGTCTACAATTATGCATAGAAAACTATTGCAAAATAGTGTCAACATACTTGCTCTAATTGAGCCAAAGCTTTGTATGAACTTGGTCCCTACTAATTTTCATTCCTAAAATGACTTTGCTACCCTTAAATACTTCATGTTAAACACACCATAAATTTGAGTTTTAAGCTCCCTAATTATCACCTTGTTGTTTCTAATAAACAACATGTCCTCAACATACAAGACAATAATTAGAATATGATTATCAATACTTTTAATGTAAATATAGTGATCTTCTTCACTTCTAAGAAAACCTAACTTCAATGTAAAAGCATCAAACTTTTGATCCCATATCTAAGGTGATTATTTCCAACCATACAAAGACTATTTTAACCTACAAGCCACATTTTCTTTCCCTTTTACCTTAAATCATTTGGATATCACATGTAAATTTCCTCTTCAAGATCCCCATGCAAAAAAATAGTTTTAACATCCATTTTCTCTATTTCAAAATCATAAGCAACAAAAATAGAAAATAAGAATCTAATGGAAGATAATTTAGCAACAAGAAAAAAAATTCAAATTCATCTCCCTCTCTCTAAGAGTAGTGCTTAGCCACAAATTTGGTTGTGTACCTCTTTAACTTAGCATCTACTCTCATATTTCTTTTTAAACACCCACTTGCAACTAATGGGATTTCTTCTCTTAGGCAAACTCACAAGATCCCAAATGTCACATCTATCCAAGGCCTTTGTAGACATCTAAATTCGTCCTAGCACAATCTTATTCTAAATTAACTAAAATATCACATTAGTTAGTTAATTTATCCCTACCTAATGTATCCCACTTACTAATTAAATAATAAACTTATTATTTAATTATCCATTTTCCCTCTCACACGTAATTAAATAATTTTATTATTTAATTATCCACCTTTTCCACCTCACATGGTCACCTCCATAGCACATGGCTATTTTCTCTCCAACATGTTTCCACCTTTTTGTAAACTAAAAGAAACATGTTACATAGTCATGACACATGGCTATTTTATCTCCACTTCATCTCCACCTTTTCCTTAATCAAAGGGGACACATGTTGCATGACTACAACAAACCCTCCTTAATCTTAGGAAAATTCTCTCATGAATCCTCCACCATTGACTATTGATTGTTTTCCCTAAAAAGCTAGAAATAAGAGCCTCATGCTCTAACAAATCCATCCACCTTCATGTTATCCATATGTTGTCATATTTTCATCCAAATTTATGCTAATTATATGTTGTTGAAATAATGACTATCTTCACAAAGAGCATCCACATCTCTTCATCATATTGGAGCAAATCTACCTTCGACAAGATGGAGTTTATGATAATGAAATTTGTTGTTCATTTTCTGGTTTAATCTTCATTTTTGTTGCTCTATCTTGAGGTTTTCATATAGATTTTCAGAATTAGTTTATGATTTTGTTGATTATTCATTTTCTAATGGTTTCTGAGTTTTTGTATGATCACATTCTAGCGACTCTGCTTAACCATAAACACCCATATCCTCCAAAACCTAGGATACCCTAGTGACACCTGCTCCATAAACCAAAATCAAAGGTCGGAGAGTCATCCTTATCCCATCCTTGGCAAGGGAAACACCCTCCTAGAGTCATGTCCCTCATCTCCTACATCCCACTCATCTGAATCCTCCCAATCATTATCACCAAAGTCCTTCAACTCCTCCACCTCCACTAAATCTCCTAAATCATTCGCATCTGCCTCCTCCCAATCATTGTCACTCAAATATTTTGACTCCTTAAGATCCTTTAAATCTACCAATTCATCCACATCTTCCATGTCATCCACATCCTCATTTAAATCCTCTAGCCCATCCTATCCATAATCCACCCATCCTTAGAAATTTGATTGGTCTCATCCATCTATTAAAGACTTTGTCCAAGCACTAATTGCATGGGATAAACAACAAACCAACAAATCCAACAACTCCATGTTCACAACACCATCATGCACTCCACCACCTATCAAGAGCACCCAAGAGCCTCCTAAAGCCATCATTCCTACAAGTCTACCTATATGGGAAAACAAATGCTACTCTTTTCAAAAGTCCATCACATCCCAAATCCATAAGCATAAAAAAATCCTCACCCATCCAGGTGCCCAACTAAAAGAGTCTATCATTACATTAGTTGCTAATGGTGATGTTAAAGAAAACAACACTACTCCATTATGTCATCCAAGCAAATCAAGCTATGTCAAGAACTCGTTCCCAAGCATGCACAACCATGTTCCCATCCAAATCATGATCAAAGCATCCCAACTCATCCTATTCATAATCAATATCAAACTATCCACGTTACTCCTCTCTATCATCAAGATCTTATCTATGATTAAGAGAACCAAGTTGATCCACTCATCCAAATTTATCCTATCCATGGTCAAGAAATCCACAATAATCCTATCCATCATCCAAAAACATCCACGTCCCATGATGAGACACTTGGTCCCCATGAGCACATAGATAATCAAGTAAATGACATTGATCATATCAAACATATTAATGAGCAAGTTACCACTGAGAATTCTAATGATCAAGGTACATCAAGCACAAATAATGATCATGGCACAACAAGTGTACACAATGACAAAGCACAAGCATCCTATCAACTAGGTTCTGCCACCTTCATCAAGTTAGGATTTCTCGTGGCTAAAACAATTGCAAGTTCTAATGATTCCTGGAAATACACTAATGGGCTAGCATCATGCTTTCGATGCACCAAGTATCCCATCACAAATCAAAAGTGTCAACTCATGGGTTACAATGGTAAAGGCTTGGGACTTCACTAGCAAGGAATCTTAAAACCTGTACAAGTATATGCCAACCATGAACATCAAGGCCTTGGCTAAAAGCAATCTAAAGAAGTTAGTGATCCTTCGGTGAGTGTTGGGACAACTTAATCCAATGAAAATATCACAATAGAGGCCACTCATACCCCTTGCAATAATCTTGTTGCCATTCATCCTTTCACTTCTACCTCTAAACATCCCATTAGCCTTCACCACCCATATACTAAACCCATTGATTTGGACCAACATGCTTATACATCATATAAAGCAAAGATTCACATCAAAGCAAAGGATCGACATCAAGAACCAAATAAGAATCAAGAAAAAAAACAAAATCAAGCAAAAGATCCAAAAGAGTCCAAAAAGAAACATGAATCCAAAAATCAAAAGAGAAGCCAAAAAGTGATATGTATCCCAAAGCAAAGTGAAGCACTAAATCTGATCAAATAAAGATTTCATAAGGAAGCAATCAATCACAATCTGTGTATTTCATATAATAGGTGTCCACCACCTTCTAACTTGTACAAGAATGTTGGTCCTAATCATCATCCTGATCCAAAATCCACACTCCCTAATCCACCATCCTAAGTATGGCGAGTCAAGAGTCCTCCACCCAATCTAAATCACCAACATATCACCTAAATCCCATAAATTTGAATCACCTACTTCCACATCCAACATCCCTCATCCAAATCCAAAATCACACCTCACATCCAAGAACTTGAAACCTCAAATCTATCATATCCTAGCAACAACACTTTACCATAAGGGCTATGATGGCACCCTATTGAGATGTTCACATTCAGATAAAGCCAACCCAACTATCACAAAACATCACAACACTTGCAGATTGTACAATAGTGGAATGATCCTAACAAGACAATTACGCCAGGTAGGGTAATATTGTCATGTCATGACTTAAGCATCCAAGATGGCTACATTAGATTGCCAAGGTCTTAATATCTGAAGTAGAAATTTTTAAAAAATCAAAAAGTTACAAAAAATTCAAAAAAAAAGATCAAAAAATATAAAAAACTAGTAAATCTTGAACAAATTTGTCCAATGGTGAAAACCACTTCTTGTGGCACCTTAGGAAAGTAATATGATGAAAACCCATTCATTGGCATCATGTGTAAAATCCATCTATGTGTACCACTGCACTTGGGGGCAAGTTGTCTCATCCATTCCACAATCCCTATCCATTCCATCACATCCATCCATCATATTTACATGATCCATTTGTCCTATCAAATCCATCCTCCCTTTGACCTTGATACAAACTGGGGGAAAATACCTAAAGCATGCCTGGGAACATCCTTTCCATGGCCATCCTTTGATTAGGCACCATCTAATGTCACACCATCACCTACATAACATTATCCAACCCCGTATCTTGGATACAACACATTATCCCATTGTGATATAGTCCTTGGAAATCTCCCCTACATCCTTCCATTAATCCATTCCTCCTCCATCTCACCCTAGCTTGTATCTCTCAACCATTTCATATGAACCACTTCTATCCATTTGTCTAGGCTTGGCTTTTCCCTTTCCACTGGTTCCACCATTTAGACAGTAACCACAAGAAAATACTTATTGCAGCATAATCCAAATCTGAAGTATGAATCCCTAAAACACCTCATTCATGTGTAAGCTCTCCAAATCCAAGAAAGTCTCACCCAGCACCCTACACCTATCCAAAACATCCATAGGCTTTGTTCCTTAACTCGCTACAAGGCATCTTTAGTCCTAACAAACAATCCAATTATCATCAGCTTGGGATATATCATTCCCAATCCCTATGTTGTTCTCATCATTAAGAACACTATCCTCTCATTGTTCTTGTCATTAACAATGCCATCCACATCATCAAAAGTTGATTAATTCACTACTCATAGCTCAACTAGGGGCAAAATCTAACCCTACCCCATCCTTTTATCCTTCATCCTAGACCAAACATCTTCACCACTTCCATAACTCCCTTTATCCACCTCGATATCATTTCCCTCCCTCCATCCACCTAATAATCATCCCTTTGGTTTTAGCATATCACTAGATACCATCTCAAGTGTTTTCTTGTATGATCTTTTATTGATTGTCTGCATCTATTTATGTTTGTGTCTATCATTTATTTACTTTATCTTTTGCATCTATTTATGTTCATGTTTATCATTGTTTGTTTGAGTGTCTATATATCTTTGTATCTATTTTTGTTTATGTTCATGTTTATCATTTATCTATTTGTATGTTTGTATATATTGTGTTTTATCATTTGTATATGTTTCTGTTTAGTTGTCGCTTCATAGTTCTAGTGCTCCATACAACACACCATCATGGTCACTATAATCATTATATTATGGTGTGCTATGACAACATGCCCTTGGATTACTATGCTATTTGTGACTTGTTTGTTTTCACATTTTCCTTTTTGCATATGGCGCATCGTCATCATGGTCCATTATATCATGATGCATAACGCCAGTGCTACACCAAATAATAGGTTGCTCTTTGCAAATGATGTTACTTTGACAACATTATTTCTTCATCCATTTTCCACTATCCACAAATCATGTGCCATCATACCTAGACTAAATACTCGTGAGACATCATCATCAATCATGTACACCCATGACATCTAGAATTGTCTACTCCTTCAATCCAAGTGACATCAATCCACATTTCCAATCCTTTTCCATCATTAGATTTATATCAATGTCATGTACATCACCACAATATGATTTCCAAGTCACTCTTTTCTTTGCAGTGACACATCTCCTTATTTTCCCTTGACTTTTCAAGAGACCCCTCGAGCCCTATTTCGCTCAATGACTCTCTTGAGGGGGCATCACCTTCATCATTATCCCTATTCTTCTAAGCGACTAGGGCAATATGCCACCAAAGCTCCATTTCATCTTACTTTTTATTCTTCTTTGACACAATGCCATTTAGTTGTGACACTGTATCAAAGAGGGGCAAAATGTAGACATCTAAATTCGTCCTAGCACAATCTTATTCTAAATTAACTAAAATATCACATTAGATAGTTAATTTATCCCTACCTAATGTATCCCACTTACTAATTAAATAATAAACTTATTATTTAATTAGCCATTTTCCCTCACACAAATAAATAACTCTATTATTTAATTATCCACATTTTCCACCTCACATAGCACATGGCTATTTTCTCTCCAACATGTTTCCACCTTTTTCTAAAGTAAAAGACACATTAGAAGGCATGAGTTTTTCACAGTCCATAACAGTAAATTTGAGAGTGCTTCTGGATTCAACTGTGTATGTTTTTGTTTCAATGTTTCAGATCATACTCAATGATTCATCATCAGGAAGAGGAGAGTTGAAGATTAGATAGTAGACTTGAGCTTTATAAAGGAGTTAGAGGGGAAAAAAGGCACGAAAAACGAAGGGCATGAGGTGAGGAGAGAATTTTTTTTTTTTTTTAAAAAGAGAGAAAGTGAAATAAAAAGGGAGGAGAAATATATATATATATATATATAGTGATAAAAAAATAGGGTGTTGGAGCAACCATACAAACACACAAACCAACAAAAGCTAAAATTATAAAATTACTAATACTAATACAAGTACAAATATCTATATATAAAAACAGAAGCACATTTAAATGCATATAACAAAATATTTAAAAACTTATAAATATATATCCCACATCCAAGTATAATACACTATATTAAAAAGACAAATGAATGGAAAAAATTCAAATAACTGAATAAAACAAACCTTAGTGAGACAATGAAAGACCAACATATATATAAAATGATAAGGGAAGAGGAAAAAACATTAGTTCATGTTTTTAAATGTGTTTGCGCTTTTTTTCTCTTCCCTTATCATTTTATGTATATGTTGGTCTTTCATTGTCTCACTAAGGTTTGTTTTATTTAGTTATTTATATTTTTTCCATTCATTTGTCTTTTTAATACAGTGTATTATACTTGGATGTGGGATATATATATATATATATATATATATATATATATATATATATATATATATATATATATATATATATATAGATATATGTTTTTAAATATTTTGTTAAATACATTTACATGTACTTCTATTTTTATATATAGATATTTGTACTTGTATTAGTATTAGTACTTTTATAATTTTAGCTTTTATTGGTTTGTATGTTTGTATGGTTGCTCCAACACCCTATTTTTTTATCACTAATATATATATATTTCTCCTCCCTTTTTATTTCACTTTCTCTCTTTTTTTTGTTTTATTTTTTCTTTTCTCTCCTCACTTCATGCCCTTTATTTTTCATGCCTTTCTTCCCCTCTAACTCCTTTATAAAGCTCAAGTCTGCTATCTAATCTTCAACTCTCCTCTTCCTGATGATGGATCATTGAGTATGATCTAAAACATTGAAACAAAAACATACACAGTTGAATCCAGAAGCACTCTCAAATTTAAAAGACACATGTTACATAGTCATGACACATGGCTATTTTCTCTCCACTTCATTTCCACCTTTTCCTAAATCAAAGGGGACATGTGTTGCATGACTACAACAAACCCTCCTCAATCCTAGGAAAATCCTCTCATGAATCCTCCATCGTTGATCTTTTTCCCTAAAAACCTATAAATAAGAGCCTCATTCTCTAAAAAATCCATCCACCTTCATGCTATCCATATGCTGTCATATTTTCATCCACATTTATGCTAATTATATGTTGTTGAAATAGTGACTATCTTTGCAAAGAGCATCCACAACTCTACATCATATTGGAGAAAATCTACCTTTGACAAGATGGAGTTTATGGTAATGAAATTTGTTGTTCATTTCTTGGTTTAATCTTCATTTTTTCTGCTCTATCTCAAGGTTTTCATATAGATTTTCAGAATTAGTTTATGATTTCGTTGATTATTCGTTTGCTAATGGGTTTCTATTTTTTTGCATGATCACAACCTTCATTCCTCCTACATGGCCTCCATCCAAGAATCATGCTCTTCTAAAGAGAGAGATTCCCTAAAAGATATAGGTTCATGATCGGTACACGATAAATCAAACACACAATTGAACTTTGGTGGGCTATACATCTCAACTAGATTTTGTTGTCTTTTTCATCTTCTTGAGAGTGGAGTAAAAGATTTTTCATGTTCCTTTACATGTTCAACTTTCTCATAATTCTCACTTTAATCCTCTTCTTCCTCTCCATCCTCAAATCCATCATTATGTTCTTCAAGATGTACATTTTCCTGCTTTTTGACTTTAGTATCAAAATGCAATGTTTTTCTTCCTTCTTTTTCCTCTAGCTGTCTTGGATCAGAAAATAATCTAAGTTACCTAAAATCCACATCCTTAAAATAAATAATTTTCAATGTTAGAGATTCCAAATCTTGTATCCCATGAGATCTTGACCATATCCAACAAATATAGATTTTTAAGCTTTGGGATCCAACTTAGATCATTTTTTCTCTAGGCACATGAACAAACATATCATAGTCAAATACCCTTAAATGTGAAACACAAGTTTTCTTACCTATCCACACCTCATAAGGAGTTTTATCAACATAAGTCAAACAAGGAGATCTATTAATCAAGTAGTAGGTAATACTCATAGCCTTAGCCCAAAAGCATTAATCCAACTCTGTATCACCCATCATACTTTTGGATCTTTCCATTTAGGTTTGAGTCATCCTTTTTGCAACCTCATTCTATTGTGGAATATAAGGGATATTTTTTTTACCTCACAATACCTACATGTCTATATAGAAATCTTCAAATTCCTTAGAGCAATATTCACCTCCATTATTAGATCTCAACACCTTTATTTGTCTATATGAATATTTCTCAACTAAATCTTTAAAAACCTTAAACTTAGAAAAAAACTTTAAATTTTGATTTAATAAAATAGATTAAGGTGTATCTTGAGTAATCATATATAAATGAAACATAATATTATAATTTACTGATAGAACCAACATCCACTAGACCAATCACATATGAATGATTTTTGCTCTAGTACTTCCAATAGGAAAATAAACTTTATTCTAGTTTTAAAACACACAATGCTCATAGAAATCAAACTCATTAGAATAAGAGGAAAAATCATCAACCATATTTATATTAAATATGGTCTAAAGACCTTTTTCATCAATTTGGCCCGAACATTGGTGCCACAACATGCATGTATTTTCAAAAGTGACAATTACAGTGGTAGAATTCCAAAAAATGGAAGCATCAAGCTTAAACAAAGTCCCACATCATAAGTCTATCATTGTCACCAAATTTCCTCTAGACAACCTACAACTAAACTTATCAAATGTCACATACACTCTAGAATTATTCAACTTGGATATAGAAGGAAGATTTATCTCAAGTCTTGAAACATGCAAAATGTCATTGGGAGTTTTCACTCTCCCATCACTAAAACACAATTGTACCTTCCCATTACCAGCAATCTTATGTGAACTATTGTCACCAAGGACTACCTTTCTTCTATCATACACTTGGTAAGATGAGAACCATTCTTTATGGGGAGTCATATGGTAGGCACAACCTCAATCAATTAGCCAAGAGTTATCACTAACAACATTATTTGAAATAAATAAAGCATAATTATCACCTTCATCAGAGAATTTCTCAGTGGAGGAATCATCATAAGTTTTCTTCTTGTTTCTACATTTCTTCTTTACATGTCCCCACTTCCCATAGTTCCAACACTTCACTATGCTCTTCCAAGGGGTTTTGGATTGTCCTTTAGAATTAGACGTATCTTTTGATTTCTTTTATTTTCCTCTAATCCCACCTTTGTCCTTGGGCCTTCCCTAAACATGCAATGCATCTTTTAAGCCCTCATCCATGGATTTTCCCATCTCTTCACTAAGCAAAGTAGAAACAAGGGCATTAATTTTTAGATCTTAAATAGAGCCACTAAGAATAATGATTAGATTTTCTCAAGATTTAGGAAAATAACAAAACAATAAAACACAATTATCCTCTTCATCTCACTTAACATCAATGGAATGTAGCTAACTCAAAATTAAATTGAAAGCATTCAAATGCTCTACAATAGATTCTACCTCTTTCATTAATAGGGAATAAATATTTCTTTTTAGATACATGGAGAGGGATGAGGGCTAGAGAAGAGAAGAGAGAATGTATATTAGAGGAATAAAAGAGTGAAAACTCAGTATAGCTAGTAAGAAACCTATGTCATACAATACAAAACGATAAAAAATAATCACCTATCACACATATATTTGATGTAGAGAATGCCACAAGGACCCAAAATATTGTTGCAAGCCTTAGGATGGAAGCTAACGCTCTATTTCAATATAGTAAACTCTAATATGCCCTCACTTCTTCAAGACAAATAGCTCTAAAGTAGAAAATAAGTGGAAACTTTACAATTTATATGTTAAAATGAGGGAGAGGGAGGTTTGTTTTATAGGTTTTTAAAGGGAATTTGGGTAGAAAATGTAGTTCACTCTAATAATATTAATTAAATATACATTTCATTTAATTTTGGTGGTGGTTTGATGAACAATCTATGCTAATTTTTAGTAATAGGTTAAGGGAAAAGGTGTCCATCTAAAGGTGGTGGTTATGAATCAAGGTGAGCAATGAGATGTGAGATTTTAGGAGACAAATGAATAAATTTCATATAGTTTAGGAGATAGAAAAACTTTAAATTATTTGGTCAAGTAGATAAAAAGTTGAATGGTTGGCTACAAAGGAGTAAGGGAATATGAAGAAGGGAGAAACACCTAGGATTAGGAAGGAAAATGAAAGGAACATCAAATGACAGGGGAAGCACTAGGAAAGAGTGATAAGGATGGCATGAGAAGAATAGGACAAGACTTGGGAAAGGGAAAAAGAGGTCAAAAAGGATTAAAAAATACATAAATTGAAAAGAAGACAAAGTGAGTACAAAAATGTAATAAAAGGAATTGTAGAGTATGTAATTTCTGATATTACACTTTCTTATTGGGTTTTCTCCCCTTTTGGGGTTTTTCCCAAGGTATATCTTATGTTCATAGACAAAACTTTGCTAAAATTATTTTAGATCTTGTTTACATGCATTGCTTCTATCTTTGGATTAAGTAGCAATTAGTCATATTTTCTTTTATTTGGTATCAAAGTCTATCCAAATTGTTTGATTAGTGGGAGAAGTAGGTTGTTGTATTAATCATTGGTTGATTGGGAGCTATGTAGTGTGAGCTTGTTTTTCAAGAACAAAGATCGTAGGCACATCCAAAATGGATGTTGAAAAATTCAACAACACTAATTTTGAGATTTGGAAGCTCAAGATGGAAGACCATCTTATTGTTAGAGACTTGTGGGTTGCATTTCTAGTCAAAACCCTATGACATAAAAGATAAAAACTAGGCAATCCTTGGTAGGAAGGAAAGAATATTAGTTCATGTTTACCTTTTTGATTCAATTCTCCTACATGTATCAAGAGAAACTACCATTTAGAACCTCTAAATTAGGTTAGGAAAATTATATCACACAAAGTCCCTTGTGAACAAGATTTTTCTATGGTAGAAGTTATATTCATTAAGGATGAAGGATGGAGACTCTATGATGGAGCACATGAATACCTTCAACATTGTGGTGAACCAACTAGCATCCGTGGATGTTGAAATGGCTGAGAAAGACTAGTGTGTTACCCTCTTGTGCTATTTTCTAGGTTCATGGGACAAACTTGTTATGGTGATAAATAGAACCATCTCAAAGATGAAGCTTGATAGGGTGGTTATTGCCTTATTTTCAAAGGAGATGAGGCAAAAACATAAGAATTTGTTAGAGATGCCTTACTCATCATAGGTCATTTGAAGGACAAAGTCAAGAATAAGGAGGACAAGTGATATAAATCTAAGGGGAGATCTAAGTCTCTTAGAAGATCTAAGGTCAAGTTTTGGAATTGCAGCAAACCAACCACATTAAGAAAGAAAAAAAGGAAACTAGTGCTAAGGAGTTTGATGATGATTCAAATTCAAGAGTCTCTAATGAAGACGTTGGTGATGTGTTCATTGTGGCCCTTATTATGCATGCATGTGAGGATGCATGGATTCAATTGACTTCGGATCCTCTTTTCACATGACTCCTCATAGGAAGTAGTTTTTTAGTACAAAATCATTGATGGTGGAAACATTTATTTGCAAGACAACTCATATATCAGGATCATTTCTCATGGAAAATTTGCACTCTCTTTTGAAGATGGGGGGACTAAATCCCTTTTTGGTGTTCTACACATTATAGGTTTGGCAAGGAATCTATTATTAGTAAGCAAGATAAATTACATGGGTGTGTAGATTGTCTTTAGCAAGCAAGGATTAAAGATGATGCATGAAGCCATGGTATTGGCGAAGGGAGTTCATTTTAGAACCCTATTTCACCTTAATGCAAGCACCATAATATTTCATAATGAACTAGATGAGGAGGTTAATTCAAATAGTGAGTTAAAGGTTTCAAAGGAAGAGCAACCTCATACCCCACTTTGGAGGAGGTCCACTCATTAGAAAAAATAATTGGAATGGTATATCCCACCCAATTTTTGTTGCATTTTTGCTTTGTCTACTAGAGATGATAAGCCTAAAAATGTGAAGGAGGCAATGAAATCTACAAACAAAAAGTCCTAGAAGAAGGCCACAAATGAGATGTCTCTATTGGAGAATAATAGTACATGGGACTTGATAAATCTTCCTAAGGTTAGGAAACCTATTGGAGCTACAAATGGGTTTTAAAGAAAAAGGTTAGTTTGGAGAGCGAGATCAAGAAATACAAGGCAAGGTTAGTGGATAGGGGCTATTCGTGAGTAGAGGGAATTAATTTCAATGAGATCTTCTCTCTTATTTCCAAAGCTTACATCCATCATATTTTTGTTATCTACTAGTGTTAAGAAAATTATCTTGCACGGGGATTCAAAGGAGATCTACATGTCACAACTAGAGCAGTTCATGGTGAAGGGTAAGGAGGGCATGGTTTGTAGGTTGAATAAATTTATATATGATCTAAAAGAATCCCTCAAGCTGTGGAATCATCAAAATTGATTCATATATGTTGAAGTTGGGATTTGTTAGAGCTAATCCAAATCACTATGTTTACTTTAAGTAGATAGGTGATCAAGTTACTATTATTAATCTATATATTGCTAATATGTTGATTGGTAATAGTAAGGAAATGATAAGGCCTCTTAAATCTCATATTTCCTCATAATTTGATATGAAGGATTTGTAGGCAATCAATTTTATCTTAGGGATGGAGATCAAGAGGGATGGAGCTAACAAAAAACTTTGGATTAGTCAAAGGAAGTATGTTAACTATGTTTTATAGCAATCCAAGATACAAGATTACAAACTAGTAGTGTTACCACTCCTATGGGAATAAATCTTTTAGTTGAGGACTTTCCTTAGACACTAGATGAGATAAAGGACATGAGTTGTATCCCCTATTCAAGTGCAGTTGGTAGTCTCATGCATGAGATGGTCTACACCAAACCACACATTGCCTAAGCAATAGGAGTCCTGAGTAGGTATATATCTAATTTAGAAAGGGAACATTGGAATGTTGCAAAGAGGATCTTTAGGTATCTTCAAGGAATGTCTAAGTGTTTTATTTGCTACCAACGAGGACCAAATTTAAGCAAGACAATGGATATACAAGGATTCATGGATTTTTATTAGGTAGGAGATGTGGATAGTAGGAGTTCTACTTGTGGGTACTTCTTTACCTTATTTATTGGGGTAATTAGTTGGATGAGTAAAAGATAGGCTATGGTTGCTCTTTCAACTATAAAGGCATAGTACATGGAAACTGCTCATGCCTATAAGAAATTAGTTTGGATCTAGATATTGTGTTCCAATATAGGTTTGAGCTAGGAGATAGTATCAATTCAATGTGACAATCAAAATGCCATCAGCTTGGCAAAGAGCACTATAGTCTATGCACAAACTAAGCACATTAATGTGTATTACTATTTTGTTTGTCATATGATGGAGGATAAGAAGGTTATGAGCAAGGAGGTGGATACTTTGGTGAATGTTTAAGATACATTAATAAAGCCTATGAACATAGATAATTTTAGATGGTGTAGGATGCTATGGGAACTAGCCCCTAGCATTTATTTCACTATTTTGGAACCCATTATGATTATTGCAATATATACAAGTGAAATTGTTAGAAATATGTGTTGTACACCTTGCAAGTTCTAGTGCTAGTTGTAAACATTTAATATTTATAAAAGATTTTAAATAATATACCCACATGAAAAAGGGTGCCCCACCTAGAAATAACCTTGAGATTCCTTGTGTTATTGGTCTTATGACGATTATAAGAGGTCATTGAAGAGGGGGTTACAAGTTGGATGATAAGCATCTTTGATTGGCTAATAATAGTCACCTATAAGAGGTGTGTAAGATACACTATTGCACCCACATGGAGTGCTTGGGAATTTTTTTATATTGAGAAAGTGCTTGGGAATTATGCTTGACTCCCTTGCTTATAGGGGTCAAACAATCAAATTAAGAGTTACATTCTATATTGGAAGGAGCTTCTCTTGGAGAGGTATGCATTGATCCATGTTGGACCACTTTGACCACGACTTGGCTCATGGTTTTTGGAATCCATTGGTGGTTTGTTGAGTCTCATTGTCCTATAAATTGAGGGCCTGGGATGAAGATTGTATGGTTAGTTTAATGCATGTTTATGTTCCAAAAATTCTTCTATATATAGAAGTTAAAGATCTCCAAAGAAGGACTAATACTCTACAAATGTACTATAACTACTCTATTTAATTAATACATCAAGTATCCTTTATTGCTAAGTTTTTCCCCTTTCAAGGTTTTTCCTATGCTATATCTTGTGTTCATAACCAAAACTTTGTTAAAATTGTCTTAGATCTAGTTTACTCAAGCATCGTTTCTCAATTTGAATTAAGTAGGAATTAGTCATATTTACTTTCACTCTATCAATGAGATGATGTGTTGGTGAGCATGAAGCTTCGTTTTATTTTAAAAATTGTTGGGGTTTGTCAAACCTAGATTTTTAGTGGCTACACACATTAGATCCTTAGTTTATGTTATCTAACTTATGCATTCATCCTTACTAGTTCCTCAAGTGGCTTGATCACATCATGATATTGGAAGCCACATGTTCCACCTTCTCCCTTATGGTGGGTGGTCATGTTGAAATAGTGAACAAATTAAATGTACAAATCACACTTCATTATTGGACACACATATGACATTGAATATATGATGCTTTATTAGAATTCATCAAGATAGATTTTACATTGATATGTATTTTCTTATAAATCCATTCATTTCTTGTACCAAACTACCCAACTTGTCTATCAAATACTTACAAGAAAGTAAGTCTCAACAACTAACCTACAAACTAATAACTAATACAAAACATTTATTAACACTACCAACATTTGTAAAGTTTATTTATTCAATACTATACTATACTAACCTATAGACGTAATATAACTCCAACATCCCCCTTATAAAATCAATCTAGATAAAGGAAAGAACAATGCATTGTGTATGAACACAACAACCCCAAATCGAATATGATGAACTAGGACATACACCCAACTCACCAAATCTCCCAACTCACTAAGAACACACCAAACTAATAACATCAATGGATGTACTACCTATTGAAAATACTTGTGAATCAAGATGGCTCTTATCCACAAGTACACCTATACAAATCCCATGTACAACATGTGCACAAATCCCAATCTCCATGCACAATGAGAGAAAAAGTCTCCTCTAAGACTCCATCCTCCTCTAAGAGTGTCCTAAATCACTCCTCCAATGCCACACAATGAGAGAACAACTCTCCTCTAAGAGTCCACTCTCCTCTAAGAGTGTCAAACTCCCTCCTCTAGTGTCAAAAGGGAACAAATCTCTCCTCTAGTGTACAACAAGAACAAAACCAATAAACATAGATAGGGACCACACACTAACCACACCTCTTTTAATGATTAGGAATAAAGACACTATTTAACTACCAAGAACTTCCAAATCCCCCTTGCTCCAAGAAGGGACACAAATGAGAATTTGGTGTCTCTCATGTAGTTGACCATATCTAAGCGAGAAACTATCTTGAGATTGTTGCAAGTATGTGCCTAACCGATGTTGTCATTAATGTCAACGTATCAGTGTTGTCATTGGTGTCAACTATACTCTTGTTTTGATGCTTTCTTGTAATGAGTTAGATACTTTGTATTTGCCTATGTAAGTGTTGGAAACCCTGATATTGAGGATATTGAGAAAATTTGCTCCTCCGGTAGAAACAGTATGTTGCAGAGTATCTTTGTCTACAGAAGAACAGTCCAACAGATTGCTCTGCATTTCCTGTAGAATAAATATCTTTATCTACGGATTGGAAGTTATTTAGAGGCATGTTTGAAGATGTTATGTTCTAAGTTTGAGCCTCCCGTATGAAGATTTGAGTGAGTTATGTTCACCAGAATGGAAACAGCTTTTTCTGTATATTTGGTGGTGACAAGGAGAATGTATTATGCTATGCATTCCTCCGCATTGAAGTATTTTGACCCGTGGTTCTAGAGTTAAGTCTGAGATAATGTTATGTGCCTTCAACTTTAATGGTTCGTGATTTGGTGGTCTGCAAGTGATCTTTTCCTTATGACAGTAGCTGATAGTGTTGTTTATGAGCTCCACTTTGAAGAATCTTTTTGACAGAGTGGTTAGAGGTTGTGTGGTTGTTCCTGATGATTTCAATGTGCTTGTGGATGTCTCCTGATCATGTTCCTACCTTTGGATTAGTCTGCAAAGAGAAATTTGGATCGTAGATAAAGACTGTTCTTGAAAGTCTCAATGTGAACACCAGTCTTGGCCGACTTGGTTGCTTTCACTATTTATGGAGATACATTGAAGATTGTAGTAGCGTGTTGTGGCGTGGAAGATTGTATTTGAGTCCTAGCTAAGGGGTAGTGTGATCTGCATACATCTTTACATCTTTCCCTTAGCAAATTTTTGTATTAGGTCTAGACCTATTTCTATGTATGTTTGTGATGTCGACCTTGGAGATTGTTCCAACAGTTGATGAATGTGATGCCGACCTTGATGTACATTCCAAGGTTGATGAATTGTATAAAGACATGAAATGTAATTGTGAAAAAGATATCCTTGTGCAAAAATGCGAAGATAAGTGAGAAGTGTAAGAGCAGAGAAAAGAAGAAGTATTGCGCTTCAATGGAACTGAACTCAGGCATGGAGTAGATGCTATCAAATTAGTTCACAAATCCCTGGCAGTGAGCCACCCCTTGGCAGTGAGCCGATCTTTACAGTGAGCCTTTGTTTTTCGGTATTGTTATAACATATATATTTATGTGGGCTAACACCCACTGTGGTTTTTCCCTTGTAGGGTTTTCCACGTAAAAATCTAGTGTCTCATGTGTTGAATATGTTATTGTGTTAAAACTTCTTATTTCATGCTTTCATGGTTAAATCTTAAAAATACTGATTAAACATTTGAAGTATTGATAAGTGATTAAAGTTTTGTGACAACTGATTCAACCCCCCTCTTAGTTGTCCTGTGCATATTAACAGAGATGGAAAAAATCCTCCAACCTCCTTTCATTATCCACTAAAACTACCTATGAAAAAATTTCAAACATTTCCTCCATTAGTGAACTTGACTCCTCAACTATTGCCATACCTTCTTCTCTTGGACTACATCATAGCCTTCTCTAATACCTTGTTGAAACAACAAGCAAGTTAAATGTACAAATCACTTCATTATTACACATAGAAACAACACCAAATATATGATGCTATAATAGACTTCATCTGGATAGATTTTGCATTAACATGTATTTGCTTATAAAGCCATTCATTTCCCATACCAAACTACCCCAACCTATCTATCAACTACTTATAGAAGGTAACTCTTGACAGCTAATCTACAAACTACTCACTAATATAAAACATTTATTAACACTACTAACACTTGTAAAGTGTATTTATTTAATACTATACTATACTAGCCTATAGATGTGAAATAACTCCTACAAGTTATTGAAGGTTCACCTAGAAATTATCCTTTTCAACCATTGCTCTATTACTTTTCAACTAGTTTAGGATATTGGGCCTAAAAAAATCCCCAACATGTAGTTTTTTAACATGTCCCTTTTATCTCATAAGGGTACACTTGAGTTCATCACACAGGTTTAAAACCTTGTGTCATTTCTATTGCTTTTTACTAGTTGGATTGAGTGGTGCAACAATGTGGTTGTTCACACTACCACTTTTCTATGACACTATGGGAAACAAGTGGCAAAAAAATACTAACTAACTAACAACACATCTGTCAAAGAATTTGTGTGGATCACCTCTTCTAGAGTGGCTTAAGAATTACTCTTAAAAATGGCTAGGGGAAGGGGATATGTGCTTCAACAAGTTGAGGGATAAAAATATCTTAATAAATTATCGAGCCTCTTTCTCTAGCAAGTAAATTCCACATTTGCACCAAGTTCTTGCTTTGACTCATATTTATTTCTCCTTCAATTGGGCCCCTTCCAAGGGGGCCTACGATAAATTGGCCAAGTTTATGCATGACTTCATTTGGGCTAATACCAAGTAGACCCAAGGCTTCCAAAGAGTTGCTTGGGATATATACAACCTATTGCAAGACAAAGGAGGAATGCACATCATTAATGTCCGTAGACAAAGCATTGTGCTTTGTGCAAAGTGGGTGGCCTATGCTATCAATGGCTTAGGGACCTAGAAAATCATTCTCGATAATTGCATTTCAATCAATTTGCCTTATGGTAAAAATTTCTAGCAAGGAGTTGATTTCAACACTCTTCTCATCATGATGGTTCTAGTAATGAAGGCTCGTTGCCACATTTGGAAGGCCTTTGAGGCAATTAAGTCATTCTTCATGTGAGTAAAAGAAAATTTTAGAATGCTTCTTTCTTTCAATGACCATATCCTTTGGTGGTCCCCTATTGTCACAATCTCCAACCAATCCTTAATTGAAACATTAGGCATTAAAGTTCTCTGACTTTACCTTAAGTTTATTCATATGATTAGAGATCTAATCTCTTCTAGAGACAAGGCCCCTTAGTTAGTCCTTCAACAAAGGTTTAAACTTTTCAATACAAACATGTTATCTATCTTGTGTATAATAGAGATCTTTCTTGATGTTATGCTTTTTAAACTGGGTTTGCAACCACCTTTTACTTGGTGGAAAGAATTGTGATGGAATTTTGACATCACTTTCAAGAATTATATACTCTTGGGTTATTGTATGAAATTTTTAGCCCTTACTTATCAACTTCTAATAAGGTCAACCACTATCAAGATCTTAATTCTTCTCCTTGGACTTACTCTATTAGCTTAAGTGGATTTGACATTTCAGTCTTAAGCCAAAAATTGTCAAATTCTTTTGGTATTTATTTCACCAAGGTTGACATTTAGGTGAAATGTTTTTGCACACTAGTATTGCCCATTCAAAGTATCCCATGAATAACAGACTTGGGACCTTCAAGCACCTTTTTGGACTTTCATGAGGGGTGAGGGTACTTGGGATTGGATTCACAACCTTTTCTTGCCCTTTCATCTTGGGTCCTTGTCCTAGATAATTACTCTATTAGGTGATATAACCTCATGGCCTTCATACATTGCCAAATTATGGAACTTTTTAGAGTTGCTATTTTTCACCTTTGGAAGTCAAGAAATAATGTTATTTTTAATGCATAGGATATTGCTATTTCATTTTATCTTAATGAGAAAGTTCATGTTCTCGTATTTTCAAATATAGGCACAAGGAGAGAAGGTGGCCTTGGAGTTTCAACACCTTTATGACCACCTCAATAATCAATGGAGTGCACCTTGCATTAAGTCTTATTCCTTCGGATAGTTTACACCAAGGCTCGTCGCCATATATTCCTAGATCAAGGACCCAATCTCACAGTGAGAGCCATTTCCCACCACCTCCTCAACGGAAGAGCTAGACCCCTTTGTTGCATGGCAAAATTATCAATCCTTCTAATTGGCTCTCTTGCCTAAAGTGGTGTGGACACGAGCACCACCATATCTCTACCACCCGATTGAAGAATATACTTATGACTCTTACTATCTAAAACTCTTAAAATGAATCGATAACCCCTAAACTTCCTTGAATGAACCCTTTGAAGTAGGTTAATCCCTATCTCCAAGACAATCTACCAACTCCTACCACTAATGTGGCTACATGTACTTGGGTGGGTAGTGATTTTTAGTCTCTAGGCTTTTCATAATATTAGGTTGAATTCTATTGGACTCACACAAAGGGACCACATTTTATTACGCCGAAGGCGTTCCCTTTGTGAGCGAGTGGGTTGACTCTGCCTATCAACAGTCTCCATTGGTGCAGAGACGTGCAAGATGATTGCAGCATCCTAGACCGTTGGATTTCGCCTTTTTTTTCTGTCGCCTTTTCAGTCTGCGTTGTCACTTTTTCCGTCAGTTTCAGAAGTCTCATGCCGTCTAAATATCCCCAGTCCCTGCAAAATATTGCATTTTCTCCTACGTTTTTCATTTCCCAAAATTTCCCCCCGCTTTTTGTTCGTTCCAGCCTGCTAAAGAAACTGTGCCACATTTTTATGTTGCGGTGACTGAAAACCCTCAGTTTTTATGTATTAACCGCTGGTTTTTATTATTTGCCAGATTCCATGAATGGGAAAATTTTAACTTTTAAGGTACGATTTTCTTAATATTTTTTCCTTACACACCATAGATCCCTCTATTCAAATAAAGATATTTTTTTTATCGGTTATTCAACTAATATATTCCTGTGGAGGTGGAATGAATTAATTTATAGTGCTCAAGTTATATTATTTATATCATAAATATAATTAATTTTTTTTTCATATCCATAACTTCTTAGTAATTATTTATATCCATATATAATATTAATTATATTTATATTGTTGTAGTTATATTTATAAATTATATATCTAATTTATATTTATGAATATAGTTTAAATATAAATATTTATCTAATTTACCAACTATATTTAAATAAATATATTTCCTCTCTAGAATAAATATAATTATATTACATATTATATATAAACTAAATATAATTAAATTATAAATATTAAATATAATATCTATAGTCTAAATATACAATTTTATTATATTATATTCATAAATATATAAATACAACATATTTTATATGGTATATAATATTATTTTACAATATTGTATTTGAAGTTGTTAATATTTTATTTTTATATAATATAAAATTTTAGTTATATATAATTTATTTTAAATATTTAATATAATATATTTTAATTGTTATGGGTATTTATATTAAATATAAATAATTATTTTTTAAAAGAAATAATAAATACTTATATTTTAGTAATATATATATTTTTTACAATTCATAAAAATTATATGAGAGAGAGAGAGAGAGCACTTTCATCATCAACGATTGACATTATCATACAACAATGCTAGACGATCAAAATAAAGTCAATAGAATGCCTTGCAATATTCTATGAAGATTGGAATTTCTCTCTTCCTTGTTGCATGTACTTCATCCATTAATGTTTGCTTCCTTTTTCCACTAATTGGATGCATTTCATCATTTAGAATAAAAATGAGTCAATATTGTTTGCATAAATGTTTTTCTTAGAGGCTATCAATTACAATTTAAGACTCTCAAAACAATAGAAGCAACTAGACAAATACACTAGAAATCAAGCATGGTCAACCATATAATCCAATGTGTTCTCTAGATTTCTAACACTTCAAAATGATAGTATTTAGAGAAGAATAATGATTTCACTTTACAGTTAAAGTTTCATCAATGCTTTCCACTCTTTGACAAACATGGGGCTAACAATCTACTCCAAAACATATGAATCCAAATTAATGTCAGGTAGATTTTATACCATGTCAACTTGTACTATTGAGAATATATATTTATCTTAAATTATTTTTATTATATGCTGTGGTGGTGGTGGTGTATTTGGACCGATGTGCAATTTAGCTAATTTATTTTCATATTTACACAAGAAAAAACCTACCATGGACTGAGAAAAGATGACCAAAAGTCTCTCTCTCTCTCTCTCTCTCTCTCTCTCTCTCTCTCTCTCTCTCTCTCTATATATATATATGTTAGTGTTCATAATGAAATTGACCACACATAATAGTAGAGTTAATCCTTCCATTACAAAGTAATAAAATATAAAATTCCATAGGTAGCCATTGTTGCAATATTCATAATCTAATTATTGATGCATTTTTTTGTGAAAATGAAAATGGACGTCTAGATTTACTTTTAATCTTTTTGAGCTCCAAATTATGCAAACGTGTCAAATTATGAATAATATACATATGTGACAACTAATGGAATGTAGATGAACCCAGGTGTAGTGCATGAACAAGACTTATATATTTGGAGAGAGATAGAGAGATAGAGTGGTAGAGCAAGAGATAGAGAGGTAGAGAAAGAGAGATAAAAAGAGATAGTAAGAAATAAGAAAGAAGAGAGATCAACAGAGATAATGAGAGAGATAGAGGAAGAAATGTTACAAGGGGAGATAGAGACATGGACATATAGAGAGGAAGATAAAGAGATAGAAACCATGGTTAGCATGATCAATCAAACTAATAACCCTAGGATTGTAATTAGCAACATACAAGCCTAAAATTAGTCCCATGTTGATTGTGCAAATAAATTTTCTCCTTATACTCAAAATAATTTGCATACGGGTCTACAATTGACAACATCCATACTTGCAATTAGTCCCATGTTGATTGTACAAACAAATTTTCTACATAGAATCAAAATAATAATAATGTCCATAATTTTCTTCACATGTTTTTGCACATACAACATAATTGAGTGGTATACCTAGATGATGAAAAGAAACTTTTGCACCCCCAATTCTAGAGAACAAAGAAAAGATATTCATCCCATTTATATAGATACGCTTCAAAATAGAAAGATGGTATCCTATAATGAACAAATCAAACTAATATATTTTTCCTCTTATTCCATTTTTACATTTATGGAAGCTAATTGACTCACTACTGGATGAAAACAATTTAAATGTTTGGTTACAAAGTCTCCTTCATGTATCTTTAAAGAACACAAATTTCTTTTCAAAAATAAATACAAAGACACAACCTAATAGTAAATCTTAAAATAATTATTCATACGAAGGTTATGCATGTACCCATGTTTTCTACTTTGAAATGAAAAGTACTTTCAATCCACACATTTTAGTTTCCCTAAATGGATTTCTATACACATATTCAAAGTAAAAGTATTGTGGGCCTTTCTGAAACTCTTTAAACTTCCATTACCAACCCATTAGGTGATCTGGAACTCCAAATCCAACCAATCCTTTAACATGCTATGGTAAATGAAAATTTATATATTTATTTTCTATAGACAAACATTTGGAATACATACTTTCTTTGAGCTTTCACTAGTAGAAAAACAAAAATAAATGACTAAAAAAATTACCAAAAATTGGTCATGTGATCAGTAGTTTGGTCACGTGACCATTGGTAGTTTATTGCCAGTCATTTATCTCGTGACCAAATTTATGACCAAAAAAATTTTAGTCATTAATTTGGTAGTATATTTAGTCATAAATTTGGTAGTATATTTAGTCACGTGACCATTGGTAGTTTATTGCCGGTCATTTATCTCACGACCAAATTTATGACTAAACAAATTTTAGTCATTAATTTAGTCATTAATTTGGTAGTATATTTAGTCATCAATTTATGTTAGTTAGTAGTATATTTAGTCAATTGGTAGTTTATTTAATTGTTTTTGAGGTTTAAACATAAAACACAAAAAAACATAATCAATCATTCATTTGCACATAATGAAACAGCTATTAAGAAGGCAAAATACTGAAATTTTATTGAGAAAATGTGTTTTTACAGCAAATACAAGACTTAAATATGTCTTTGCTTTGAAAAATGTGTTACAAAGTGTGTTTCTCAGTGCTGTGACTGAGAAAACTAAGTTACAATGCTCTATTTTTTTCTTATACAACTTTAAAACATGAAAGAACTACTTGCAAATTGAAGCCTAAATATTTCATCATGGGCTTTTACATCTCAAAATCTGAATAAATGTATCAAAACTCACTTAATATTGCTAATTGATGCATTACTTCTTCTTTGTTGCATCTCCTGCCTTGGTCTACACAAACAGAACCCAACAATGCAATAAGTAAATTGCCCCTTTGTAACAGAAAGCAAATAAGCAAATAAATAATATCATGACAAGATTATAACTTATAGTTATACTAGCCTCACATATTTGTAACAACTAAATATTAGTTATTCGCTTATTCGTCAAAAGCTAAATCTCATAACTAGCCCTTAAACAATCAGAACACACAAATTCAATCCAGCTCAATCCAAATGACTGAAATCCCTCTCATGTAAACAATGAAAGTGGTCATCTGAGATAAGGTTCTGCTAGCCTAACATATTGTAATGACTAAATATTAGTTACAAACTTATTCCGTATATTTATAGGAATCAGTGCAGACTTGCTAGATTATGACCATATCCAAACATCAGTATATAGTTATACTATAGTACTATATTAGTATATAGTAATGATAGTTATGCCAATTCACAACTAATATTTTCGTCTAACGATAAACAAAATGTTCAACAAACCAAAGTTCTAACTTGAATGGCAGACAAGAAGTTTGAGACCATGACTGTAAGAACCATAGTTAAAGCATCTAGAAGTTTCTGCTGGAAGTTCCTCACTGTTGCAAAAAAAATGATTAACTATAAGCTGTTGAATAGCACCCAGCCATTAGAACTCTTACAAGTTAGTAAATCAAGCAAGCATATTTGAACATGACACCAACCAAACTAACTATTGTGGACATCTATGATGCTGTTGAATTTGTTTTATGTAAAAAATGATTGTACCCACCATGCCCAAACAATTAAGGACCCAAATATTTAATTTCACTTGAAATGAAAAATGTATATCATAAACCATGTTGATTAAATAATTGATAGAGAAAATAGGAATACCATTCTTGACCTATAATCCCATTTTGAATTGTCAAGGGTAGTGCACATGCACGATCATAATATGGAACACCCTCTTCCTTTTCTTGAGGGGCTTGATCCTTTGTTCCTTCCTTCAAATTTTTTTTTGTTGGATTGTCCATCCAATATGTCCACCATAGAAACAGAAAGAGTTTGTATTCATTTATCACAAAGAAAGTCTTTTATAAAATAATATACTGATTATGGTAAATACTTGCAAGAGATCTCAAATCTATATCAAACACTAACATCCCAATAAGACTAGCGCAATATTTAACAGAGGAAGCAATTGCCAATGTTGGTAGAAAACATAAGCACTGACATAAAATTTCCTTACAAAACATGATGCAAGCATCATCACTGGTTAGACTAGAAAAGATATCAATAGGCATTTCTAATTGCACAAAAAAGAACAAATCCAGAAGTAAGATTTAATAATCAGCTATAGAAAATGTGGAAGCATTGACAAGGCATGTGAACTGTTTGGTAGAATGCCTCAAAGAGATGTCATCTCATGGAATGCATTGATTGCGGGATATGCACAAAATGGATTTTTTAAAAAGGCTTTAGAAACTTTCAAGCAAATGCAATTAGCAGGTGTAAATCCAAATTCAACAACCTTTGCCAACATCCTCCCTACCTATGCCAAAATGGGAGCTTTGGAATAGTGTATGGACATCCATTATAACATAATGGAAGGGGGGTTTTTGTTAGATATTATAGTTGGAAATGCTCTAGTAGACATGTATGTAAAATGTGGAAGTCTAGATAAGGCACGTGAACTGTTTGATGGAATGGCTCAAAGAGATGTCATCTCTTGGAATGTAATGATTGCAGGATATGCATAAAATGGATTTGTTGAAAAGGATTTAGAAATTTTAAAGCAAATGCAATTGGCTGGTGTAAAGCCAAATTCCACAACCTTTGCCATCATCCTCCCTGCCTGTGTCAAAATTGGAGCTTTGGAATAGGGTATGGACATCCATCAAAACATAAAGGATAGAGGAATTTTGTCAGATGTTGTAGTTGCAACTACCCTATTAGACATGTATGCAAAATGTGGAAGCATAGACAAGGCACGTGAACTGTTTGACAGAATGCCTCAAAGAAATGTGGTCTCATGGACTGCACTTAACAGTTAAATATTCAAGACTGTACTTAACAGTTAAGTAAACAAAAAATTATATTAGAATTGGTCTTGATAGATGGATTATGCTGATAAAATTTGTTGGTCATTCACATGCTCACATCCACAAGAATCGGTCATAATAAAATTTAATACCTTAAAAGATGCTTGCAAGAAAGAGCCTTTTATTGAGGCTAAGAAAATAGGAATCCATCAGAATAGGCATCAAGAATCTTGTATCTAAGGATCATGCAAAGAAGATGACAAACAAGGAATATGATGCAAAAGAAACCTCACACTAAAGAAGGGAAGAAGAAAATTGTGAGCATTTCAACAAGAACAATCATTGAGAAGACCAATCTTGGGCATTATATCTAGAGTTGATTCTAGACAAACAAGGCTAGCAAAGATCTTTTGGAATTTGATAAATGGACAATAAAGTCACCCTTTTCGTTACATCAAGGTTGATTAGGGTTTTCACATCAACAAAGGTCATGACGACAAAGGATATGTGCTAAATGAATGATTTAGCATTGCAAGCATCTAGAAATAGCATACATAAATTGAAGATATTGTACATCAAGCATGCGAAACAAGCATAGAAGTGAGTGCACAGGTCTATCCTTGGACATCATATATGAGTATGATGCTCTCCATCGATTGTAATAGGCTCAGGTATGGTTATACCATTGATACATATTACAGAGTAAGGAATGGTCTAATCATGTTTTATCCTGCAGCAAGGGCTTTAAAATCTAAAGGGTCTTGCAATAAGTGTGCATGGTTAAGAGATGATGATGTTTGCAAGGTGATGTCGTGGCTTGTTTAGTTGAAGGTAATGTGACTTAATGCAACTACAAGTCTACAAGTACATGGTATTGAGTACATTTGAGTAGATTTGAGTTGGTAATATATCTAGCCCTAGAGACATCAGTCTTCCATATTGCAAAGCTAAATAATTTTCAGTACTATTACATATACCTAGAGAGCTTGAAGATACATACATTGATGTTAATCCAATAGCTATTCATAATCTCAAGCAGTATTGTAGAATTGTAGAGAGATGATTGGGTATTCTTAAACATCGTCCATTTCAACAATCAAAAGTCAATTTTGGCCAATAAAAATGTGGAAGCATAGATAAGGCACGTGAACTATTTGACAAAATGTCTCAAAGAGATGTCATGTCATGGAATGCAATGATTTCAGGTAATGCACAAATTGGATTTGTTGAAAAGGCTTTAGAAACTTTCAAGCAAATGCAATTGGCAGGTGTGAAGCCAAACTCCACAACCTTTACCAGTATCCTCCCTGCATGTGCCAAAATGGGAGCTTTGGAACAGGGTATGGACATCCATCAGAGCATAATGGAAGGGGGATTTTTGTCAGATATTATAGTTGGAAATGCTCTGGTAGACATGTATGCAAAATGTGGAAGCATAGACAAGGCACATGAACTTTTTGACAGAATGCCTCAGACAGATGTCATGTCATGGAATGCAATGATTACATGATATGCACAAAATGTCATGTTCCTTTCTCTAAAGTGGTCATCGTCTTATACATGGTTGCACTCGAGAGAGAGGTTGGATTTCACTATTGGGGCTGTCATTCCACTTCTGGATACTTGCTCATGGATACTTGGCTTATGATGATCCCTTCTCCCTGGAGCTTCCATGTGGATTCATATTGGCACTTGGACTTCATCATGTGGATGTCTTGCATCACTTCATTGTTGAGGTTACTCGGACATTCATGGATGAGATCCTCTTTGTGCACTCATCCTAGTGATCTGCATGGCTTTAGTAGATTATCACTATCATGATAACTTTCTTTGGAGGCCGACTAGATCCAATACATATCTCCTTCATGGTGGCCGAACTGAGCTCATATATTTACCTTTGTTCACTCTTCCCATGGCTGACTTGCTTAAAGCACCAACTATGACTCTATGAGGCCAACCTCACAATTCACCATAAAAGAGAGGAAAAAAAATGGATTAAAACAAATTATATCTGTGTCTAGAAGGCTGACCTTCTTGATGCTAATTGGGCGCTCAACTTGGAGGGATCTAGAAACTATCAAAGACTTGTATAAATATGTGTTTTGAGGACAGCATTTTGGCATCTCATCAATGATCTTGGAATGTAATTTCTACAGTCTAGTTTGAGGATTAAATCCTTTGGATAACTTGAGGAGATGGCCCCTCAAGAATGATGGAGATGACCCCGTTATGGAGCAATAACTCAGATCAACTTTGGAGAAGCAATTACATGTGGACAAATTGTGCAATCATCTTGTAGGAGCAGCATCAGCACTTTTAAACATTGTTTGATCAGACATAGGAGTAGTGACTTTGCCTAAGGGGATAGTGATTCTTCCTAGAAGGCATATTGAAGGTCAAAAAACTAAACACAAGTGCCCAAGAGAGCAGCGAATCAAATTGGCTGAGATAGCAAACCATTCTACAGGTTGCTGGGTAGTCAGCGAACCTGATTAAGGAGCAGTGAATTCTAAGTATCATGGACTGCAACCATTCCTAGGGTATCATGGACTGCGACTAACTCTTATAGTTTATGTCACTCTATAATTGTCGAAGAGTAGTTAATTTCTGGGCTATTTAGCCTTTCATAAGGCTTGTTTGCCTTCAAATTTCTAGTCATACATTTACATCAGATTTGTTCACTACATCATTGTTGACCTATTTTCCTCTGTCCAGAGTTAAATAGTTCACCTTGTATATTCCTTGAATATTCTTTAGAAAATGACCCTACAAAGCGTAAATCCTTCAATTACCCATGCTCTGCCTTGCCAAAAATCCCAACAATCTCATCTTGAGAATCCTTGCAGAAAACCCAGAAAAACCTAGAAATCTTTTGTCTCCAATTGTTTTCTATCACAGAGATTTCTCAGTTTTATACTTAGCCATTTTTCATGTATATGATGATGATGTCATCCTTGTTTTGGGGTTTTCTATCATTTCGTCGAATTGCATCTCAAATACATTTTTCCTTGTATCTTGGTCATGTACAATGTTACTGTACGTCGGGTTCGTTGTAGGTTATGTTGTATGTATCTCTGTTTGTATATTGCGCATACAATTGCATATACAATGCAATATACAAGAGGTTATGCATATACAAGGCAATATTCAAGGGGGAGATACAAAGGTTGAGTTCCGCAATTGTATGTATATGCGATTGTATCTTTGTACATACAATCTTATATACAATGGCATATACAATCCTGAGATACAATCCCGGACCCGAAGGAGTATGCATTTTGGTTTAGAAGGGCAGATGCGGTTGTATGCATCTTTGTATGTATGTTTGCATTGTATACAAGGCAAGATACAAAGGGGCAGATACAAGGTCACATGCAAAGGTCAGATGCAATGTTTGTATGTACAAGTGATTGTATGCAGTTTTGTTTGTATATTCGCATTGTATATGCGATATACAAAAGGTGATGCAAAAGGAGATACATACAATCTGGACGTGATGAAGAATCAAATGTGGCAGATAATCCGTTGGGGTCCGCAGTTGTATATCGCATGTACAAGGTCTAAAAAGTGCAACATACAAGAAGGTAAGATACAAAGGCCGGACCCAATGTTAATTTTAATTTTGCTTTATAAAAATGTTGGGGTCTACCTTTGCATGTACATGTGATTGTATCTCATATACAATTGCATATACAAAGGTTTGATACAACAGGGATATACATTGCAGACCCGACTGGGAAATTAAATTTGGCAAACTCAGTGGTGGGGTCCGCAAATTGTATGTTGAAGTGCATGTATATGCCAATATGCAAAAAGCAGGGATACAAGGACCGGACCTATTCTAATGTTCCATTCTGGTTGATAATCTATTGAGTTCCACAGTTGCATGTACATGCGATTGTATCTCATATACAATCACATATACAAAGTCACATACAAGGGTTTTTCGGTGAGACAGACCTTATCAGCGGCTCAGTTTGAGGTCTCTCCGATGACCGATAAAGATGCAAATGTTTAGCGATGGGTCCCAGGTTCAGTACAGCAGCCAATCAGATAGTGCCATGTGTCAGGCAGATTCAAAGGAAGATTTAAAGGCCGATTTAGATGGCGATTCAAGTCACATATACAACGGCCGATAAGGAGGATGCAGTGGTGGGTCCTAGGTTCAGCTCAGTGACCAATGGGGTGATGACACGTGGCAAGGGCATATATACAAAGGTGATACAAAAGTAAAGGTCCACTTTTGTATGTTGGCCATTGTATTGTATATACAATTGCACATACAAAAGCATATACAAAGGGAGATTCAAAGACATGCAAAGCAATTTGATATGCGAAATACAAAAAGTGAAGAAATCGCATAAGTGCAAAATTGAAGGATTTGAAGAACCCGTTAGCATGATGACGTCATCCATGCATGTTCTTCACCCAAGTTCTATATGATGCTGACGTCATCATGATTTTCAAAGTGCATCCATTTTTTTTGTATGTCTGTATACATACAAATGACGTTTCTCCTTGCAGTGAAGACAAAATTGACGGACGGTCTGCATTCAATCAGGAATGGTCGCCGACTCTGAGGATGAATGTGCAGTTTTGGTGACAAGACATCTTAGTGGCCAAATTAAGTTTTGTAGAGACCCCTTAAACACAAAATCGATGAAAATACAGAAAATTCAAAGGGTCGAGGATTTAGAGCGTTGTAAAAGCTTTGTCAAGGGGCGATATGTCCCATCCGCCATCAATACAAATTCGATCTCTCAACTCCCATGCTTCAGATATTTTATGTATTCATTGTTGAAGATAGATAATGGAGTTGCTTTCATTCAAGGCCCAAAATATCTTCCACCTGCCCTGTTCTAGATATTTTATTCCATAATTTCTTGCAGGTGGACGTCCCTTCTGGCGATGATATTTTCTGACAGAGCCCATGGGGAGAATTGATTGTAACCGACTTAGGTCAAAGATAAAAATGCTATATATGCATAAACATGAGATGTAAAAAAAGGTTGGAAGATTTAGTAATCTATGCTTCTGATTACAAACAGAGCATTCCTCTACTGTAACCTTGCCTTCTAATTAAATACATGCTGGTTATTTTACCTCTTCATGCTATTTTGACTCTGTGTGATCTAAGAATGATGTGTTTGTGAATGTTTGATTCCTTCTAATCATCTCTTGCTCCTTGCCTCTGTTAAAATCAGCTTAATCTGTGTATGTTTATTGGTTGTATCTAGTCATTTTGTGCATTTTCTAAGTTATGTGAGGGTTCTTTTATTCAACCTGGTGCATCACCCTTATTTTCAAGTTTTCTAATTTTATCTTTCATTTTTTAAAAAGCATTTCTTCTCCTTTTTCCTCTGCAATTTCAGTAGATTTTAGGTGATTACTAGCTAGGAAGCCGGCCTTCTCCAGAGGTTCTTTCCAACACAAGTGACCCACAGACCTGGAAAGATCCCATGTTTCTCTAGATTGCCAAGTTTTACAACTCAGCAAGGGTGCAAATCTGAGAGATAACAGTTTTGGCATGCCCGGTGGGACAAGTTTGATGAACTTCTCATCAAAGTACTAAAAGATTTGGTGTTTCTCCTAGTATTACCAGCCTTTGGATGCATTTTCTCTACACACCTGGTGACTCATACTAAAAAAAAAAGGGACAAGTAGGTCAGTGCTGTCACACATTTTATGAGAAAGATACAAACTTGGAGTTCGAGTTCATTTGATTATTTACAGTTGTCTCCACCTAGAAGACAGAGTAGAACTGTGGTAAAGACTCCGGTTTCAAAAAGAATACAATCAACCCCACCAAGTTTCAAGCCAATAGTACTTGTAGTTCCTGTACCAGTTCAGGCAAACCCACCTCTAGTTGTTCCAATGGCAAGGAATCAGCCGTTTGTGGCTTTTGATGGGGGCAGCCCATTGAACTTGATAGTGCATGATAATATACCCATGGCAGCTTTGAAGAGCCTACCCTATTTCACTGGGGAGGATCAAACTACCCCAATCGAGCACATTAGAGACGTAGCTTCTCCATGTGGTGTTCATTATGTAACTCAAGAAAATGTAGCCATGAGGCTGCTGGCTACCTCGTTTAAAGGAAAAGCATACAGTGGTTCAGGAGTTTACCAGTGCAAACTGTTGCAACTTGGGATGATCTGGGTGATAAGTTGAACAAACAATTTCAAGATAAGTCGAATAACTTATCGCCGGTTGAGCAGTTGACTACGATAAAGAGAGGTCTCTAGGAGCAAATGATGGATTTTAATTTTTAGTTTCAGAAGGCATGGAACAGAATTCCTGCTACAGTAATGCCTTCATTAGAATATGCATTTCTATTTTTTTTGAAAGCTCTTAATAGTGACGTTTCAGTAATGATACAATCAATGGGAGGTACAAATTTACCAGATGCATATGAAATAGCTATTAGAGCAGAAAATAGCCTGATTCAGGCTAGGAAAATAGCACCTAGACCACCAGTGCCCATTTTTCCCAAAATTCAAGCTTCGATGCCTTTGTCGATCCCATCTTTTGCCCCTTTACCTGTTGTAGCAGCGTTGCCAAGTACTGCCAATCTTGAGACTGTTATTTCCAGCTCATCACAAGAGTTGAGAGAAATTAAAAATAGCCAACAGAAAATAGAGAACATCCTACAAACTTTTGGGAATGAGCTGGTGAACATTAAAAAACAACAGTCCCAAAACAGACAGCCTTATCAGCCACACAACCAAGGGCAAAATCAGCCTTATTAGGGGCAAAACCAGCCATACCAAGCCAATAGGCCTCCTTATCAAAGTAATTACCAGGGTGCTAGATAGAATGTGAACCAAAGGCCTTTCCAGCCTTACAACCCTGCACCCATTAACGTAGTTAGGGACCTCGTCCCTATTCAGAATAACCTTGCAGCCGAGTATGAATGGTGTTATCCATGCAATCAGTCACACAGTCAGACGACCTATTCAAATGGAGTGATAAATCAGGCTCTAATGGTACAAAATGCTACAGTTTCACAGCCAAACACACTTAATGATGGGGCTGTATAGTAGCAAGAACAGCCTTAGAATGATACTGCCTTCCTAAATTGGCAAGGAGATGAGTTTTGTGGTATGAACAGAGATGATACTTCAGTTGCAGCGAATACAAGAGCTAAAAGGAGGGGTTATGAGATAGATCAAGTAGCAAACAAAGGAAAAGGATGTGCTGATCCTTCTACATCCTAGATTCCCCATATTTTGCAAAGGAACACTCAAACAACTGTCCAGGAATAGCCTCATTTGCAAGCTAATATTGCTGCTGCAAAGCCACATCAGAAGGTAAACGTTACTTCACCTTTTAATATCATTGAAAATATGAAGAAAATGAATGTGACAATATCTATGTGGGATTCCTTAGTGATCCTAGGTCAAAGGGACATGTTACAATCTACCTTGTCTGATTTAAAAGTGTCAAATGATGCAACTGTTGACCCAACTAGGGTCGTCCTTGCCAATTTATCCCAAGACAACAACAAACAGCCAAACAAGAGTGATAAACCACTTCCATTTTATGTCATTAATAATAGGAGACAAGTTAGTACATAACTGCATGGTGGATAGCGGTGCAAGTAGTTCTGTAATGCCAAAACAGATTGCAGACCAATTAGGATTGAAATACCAGCCCCTTACGAAGAGTGTGCTCTAGCTAGATGGCACAACTATTAACATTGTAGGTGTTATAAAAGATCTAGGTCTCACTTTGCATACCTGTCCGAATGTTTCCATTTCTCAAGAGGTGTTCATCATAGATCTACCTCCTTATTTTGCCATGTGTTTGTTAAGAGAGTTCACAGCCAAGATAGGAGGATATTTATCCTTAGATTGGTCCCACATGTTTTTTAGGACCCGATATGGTACTAAAGTGACCATAAAATCTGAATTGCTTGCCAAAGATCACATAGAGCCTTATGTCCCAAGTGTTGTTAATGCAAATTGCATTATTTCTGATGATCCTAAAGTTGTTGCTGCTTAAGAACTGCAAGCTGAAAGTATACCAGAAGTGTTGTTAAAGGAGTGGGCCTTAGAAAATATTGTAGATGATCCTGAAGGACACATTCAAGAAACTGGTATGGGGGTTTACATGTTGCACGAACCTGAAACAGCAATTCCAAACCTTGTAAAGAGTGTAGAACAGCAGATAGAACAGCAAGATGAGGTATGGAAAATGTACTTTGATGTCTCTAGGAATAGGAATGGATCTGGTGGTGGTGCAATGCTTATGTCTCCACAAGGTGACAGATATTATTCTACTTTTCGTTTTGCTTTTTCATGTACAAATAACACTGCTGAGTATGAAGGGTTGATTCAAGGTTTGCAGTGGGCAAGGAAAAGGAAAATTGGTTGTTTGTAGGTGTATGGGGACAGCGAACTTATTGTGAATCAGGTGAGGGGACTGCATGTTACAAAGAATGATGTCTTGAAATGCTATAAACATAGGGTATGGGATATGATTGAGGAATTTGATGCTTTCAATCTAATCTCTATTCCAAGAAATCAGAACAATCATGCAGATAGGTTAGTTGCAATTGGGGCTTAGTTCGATATCCCCAATGATATTCAAAGAGAAAAGGTACAGCCTCATGTGAAGATAGTTGATAGGCCCTCTATTCCTGACAATAACATTCATTGGCAGGTTTTTGAGAGTGATGAGCAGAATCTGCGTTTCCTATTAGAAGAGGATAAGTTCTCTGTGATGAATCAGAACAAACTCAAACAATAATATGGTGATGATCAAGTTGTCTAGTTAAGGACTAATAAGCTGCCCAGAGGATTGGTAACCTTGGTATCCATTTTTGGTACTGATGATCAGCTAAAGAAGAGTAAAACCAGCATACAGGTCAAAGAGGAACATTACGAGGAGATGGAAAGTTTTAAAGGTAAGCTTCTCAAAATTGGTAAAATCTGTTCACCTAAGGATAGGAAAGTTTTTATTGCTCTTTTTCAAGAATTTGAGGCTGTGTTTGCTTGGGAATACTTAGAATTAAAGGGGTTTCACCCTCATATTGCCCAGCATACTATAGAGTTAGAGCCAAGTGCAAAACATGTAAGGCAGAAACAAAGACCTTTAAATCCAAAACTTGAGCCTCTGATGATTAAGGAATTATCCAAGCTGATCGAGGGAAATATCATTGTTCTGATCAAGCATACTTCTTAGGTCTCGAATCTTGTTCCTGTGAGGAAAAAGAATGGAGAGATTAGGTTGTGCATTGACTTTAGAGACCTTAATAGAGCCTCCCTGAAGGACCACTAATCGCTGCCCTCAATGGAGAAAATTCTACAAGTAGTGGCTGGTTCAGAAAGATTCTCCTTACTTGATGGATATCCCGGTTATAATCAAGTATTAGTCAAGGAGGAAGATCAGTTTAAAACTGCTTTTACCACAAAATAGGGCACCATGGCCTACAAAAGGATGCCTTTTGGTTTGTCAAATGCTGGCTCCACTTTTCAGAGAGCTATGGATATGGCTTTTAAAGGTTTGCTTTATAAATTGGTACTTGTGTACCTTGATGACATCACAATTTTCTCTAAGGATGCAGCTAAACATTTATCCCACCTGAAACAAGTATTTGAGAGATGTAAAGAGTTTGGGATATCTCTCAATCCCAAGAAATGCATTTTTGTTGTACATGAAGGCAAGCTTTTAGGACACATTGTGTCAAAAGAGGGAGTTACTATTGATACAGAAAGAGTAAGAGCTATTTTGGAGCTGCCTTTACCCAGTCATAAGAAGGGACTGCAAAGTTTTATTGGCAGAATTAATTTTCTGCGAAGATTTATACCTGACATTGCAAATTTATTGAAGCCATTAACCTCTATGTTAAAGAAAAATGCAGTTTTCAGTTGGACAAAAGAGGGCAAACTCAGCTTTGAGTCCATAAAAGAGACATTATCAGCTGCACCAACTCTGGTAAATCCTGATTTCTCAAAAGATTTCATTTTGTAAGCTTATGGCAGTATAGATACAATTTCTGCAATTCTGGTACAACAGCAAAGTGAAGGCTTTGAGCAGCCAATTGCTTTCTTTAGTCAAGGACTGGAGGAGTATGAATAGAGGTATAGTTTCATTGAAAAGCATGTCCTTGCAGTGGTCAAGAGTCTCAAGAAGTTTAGGCATCTTATTTCTAACAATAAAGTACATTTGATGGTTGCTCACCCTGGTGTGAAAGAGTTTTTTTTAGGTAAGGATGTTAATGAGAAAAGGGCTGGTTGGATTACCAAAGTCATGGAATATGACGTAGATATCAAGACAACCAAGCTCATCAGAGGTAGAGGACTCAGTGAACAGCTTGCTACTAGGTCTAAAAATGAAACAGAAAAGGAAGAAGAAGTGCTTATGATCATTGAAGATGAACATCAGAATGATACAACAGTTGGAACAGGTTGGGTTAATGACATGACTCATTTTTTCCAAACTGGTGAATGTCCAGCAAGTTTAGATAGAACCAAGAGAAGATATTTTAGACTACAGTCTATTCCATATGTTTTAATTAATGATATCCTTTTCAGAAAAGATTTTAATGGTGTGTTGTTAATATGCATTGATAATGATCAAACTGACAAGGTGCTACATGAGTTTCATGATGGAACAGCAGGGGGTCATTTTGCCCCAAGAACTACTGCTTGGAAAATAATGAGAGCTGGCTATTACTGGCCCAGCTTATTCAAGGATGCCCATGCATGGGCCAGAAAGTGTGTAAAATGTGTCATTTTTGTAGGCAAAAAAAGGCTGCCAGCTTTACCTCTGCATCCAATCTAGGTAGAACAGCCCTTCATGAGATGGGGCATTGATTTTATAGGTCCCATTAACCCACCGTCAAGTGCAGGTCACAGGTGGGTACTTATAGCAACAGACTATTTCACAAGGTGGACTGAAGTAGTGGCTCTGAAGGAGGCCAATGAGAATATTGTTTTAAACTTTTATTGTGATTTGGTATCTAGATTTGGAGTACCCGAGTCAATCATCTCAAACAATTCTTTAGCCTTCGTTGGGTTGAAGATAACTGACTGGGCTGTGAAGAATGGAATCTATTTGAACACTTCATCAAATTATTACCCACAAGGTAATGGTTTGGCTGAATCCACAAATAAGAATCTCATAAGGATTATCAAAAGATCAATGGAGGACAACCAGAGAACCTGGCACACCAATCTAAAATCTGCTTTATAGGCAGATAGAATAACTCCCAAGAGGTCTATTGGAAACTCCCCAATATGTTAGTTTATGGAAAAGAGGCAAGACTACCTGTATCTGTAGAGCTGCCAGCTCTTGATATCATGAATTAGCTGGAGATGTTTGAAGAAGAAGATCCCATGGATGTCAGATATGCCCAACTTATGGAGCTTGAAGAGATCAGAGATAAAGCTATGAAAGCTATGGAGTGTCATCAGCTTCAGACAAAGACAGTTTTTGATAAGAAAGCCACTCCCAAAAATTTTAGAGAGGGTGATATGGTACTCAAATGGGATGAGTTGAAAAGCAGGCCGGGGAAGCACTCCATGTTTGACAGCATGCGAAGTGGCACATTTATCATTACTGAATGCAAGGAGCACAATGCATTTTAATTATCAAACATGGATGGAGAAAATTTGCCTATCCCAGTCAATGGGATACACTTGAAGAGGTGTTTTGAGGTATGAGTTGCCTTTAAAACAGTAGATTAGGTTTCTTACTTTCAATAAGTGTTGTTGCACAATAGTTTGGATGCCTTTTATTTTCCCTAAGTGTTGTCTAGCACAGTTAGAGTTGCTTTCAGCATTTTTGTTTTGGTCTTGGTTTTCTGAGTATTCTTCATTGTTGACATGTTGGGTTATTGAGGTCAAGATTGATTGTCAAAGGTGTTTTTAAGTCTCTGTATGACCCTGTGCCCAATGGATAAGGTCTAGGCAGCTAGTCTGATGTTTAGCAGGCAAACATCCCTGAGAAGTCACCAAAATGTTGACCTATTTTCCTCTGTCCAGAGTTAAATAGTTCACCTTGTATATTTCTTGAATATTCTTTAGAAAATAATCCTACAAAGAGTAAATCCTTCAATTACCCATGTTCTTCCTTGCCAAAAATCACAAAAATCTCACCTTGAGAATCCTTGCAGAAAACCTAGAAAAACCCAGAAATCTTTTGTCTCCAATTGTTTTCTATCGCAAAGATTTCTCAGTTTTATACTTAGCCATTTTTCATGTATATGATGATGACGTCATCCTTGTTTTGGGGTTTTTTATCATTTGGTCGAATTGCATCTCAGATACATTTTTCCTTGTATCTTGGTCATGTACAATGTTACTGTACGTTGGGTTCGTTGTAGGTTATGTTGTATGTATCTCTGTTTGTATATTGCGCATACAATTGCATATACAATGCAATATACAAGAGGTTATGCATATACAGGGCAATATTCAAGGGGGAGTTACAAAGGTTGAGTTCCACAATTGTATGTATATGTGATTGTATCTTTGTACATACAATCTTATATACAATGGCATATACAATCCTGAGATACAATCCTAGACCCGAAGGAGTATGCATTTTGGTTTAGAAGGGCGGATGCGGTTGTATGCATCTTTTTATGTATGTTTACATTGTATACAAGGCAAGATACAAAGGGGCAGATACAAGGTCACATGCAAAGGTCAGATGCAATGTTTGTAAGTACAAGCGATTGTATGCAGTTTTGTTTGTATATTCACATTGTATATGTGATATACAAAAGGTGATGCAAAAGGAGATACATACAATCTGGACGCGATGAAGAATCAAATGTGGCAGATAATTCGTTGGGGTCCGCGGTTGTATATCGCATGTACAAGGTCCAAAAAGTGCAACATACAAGAAGGTAAGATACAAAGGTCAGACCTGATGTTAATTTCAATTTTGCTTTATAAAAATGTTGGGGTCTGCCTTTGCATGTACATGCGATTGTATCTCATATACAATTGCATATACAAAGGTTTGATACAACAGGGATATACATTGTGGACCCGACTGGGAAATTAAATTTGGCAAACCCAGTGGTGGGGTCCACAGATTGTATGTTGAAGTGCATGTATATGCCAATATGCAAAAAGTAGATTTCAGCTTTCACATTCATGTCATGTTATTATATTGTATTGGATAATGCTTTCTCCACTACATTGATTCCAAGGCATTTTGTGTTACCTCATAGTTCATTCTTGTGGTGCTTGATCAATGTGAAATTCTGAGTTAGGAACTTGACACAAAATGGATTTGTTGAAAAAGCTTTAGAAACTTTCAAGAAAATTTAGTTAGCAGGTGTAAAGCCAAATTCCAAAACCTTTGCTAGCATCCTCCTCGCCTGTGCCAAAATGGGAACTTTGGAACAAGGTATGGAGATCCATCGGAGCATAATGGAAGGGGGATTTTTGTCAGATATTATAGTTGTGACTGCCCTGGTAGACATGTATTCAAAGTGTGGAAGCATAGACAAGGCACGTGAATTGTTTGACAGAATGCCTCAAAGAGATGTCATCGTATGGAATGCAATGATTGTAGGATATGCACAAAATGGATTTGTTGAAAAGGCTTGTTGAAAATGCATCACCCGCTCTCCCACAGGCACTTCAAGTCATGCCTGTGGTGATGCGGGAAAGCCCCGCATCACCGCAGGCATGACTTGAAGTGCTTGCGGGATAGTGGGTTTTGACATTTTTTAGGGGTTTTGGGAAGGGATCGTTGATGGGGTTTGAAGATTTTTTGTTTGGGGGAAGGATTTGGTAGGGTTTGTGGGCTGTAGGATGCTGGCTAAGTGTTCGAGGTCCATTCAGAGAAGGCAAAGCAAATTCCATCTGATGTCTTCTAATAACGGAGAGAGTTTATATCATCAGTCTATTGCTAATAAACCTAAAGCATTTTTTAATAGTCTGTGGCATTTTTTAAACACATATGAAAATTGTCATAATTGATTCAATGCTAAAATCCTATCAGATTTAACAGAAAAAATAGAATCACCTCATGGTTTGGCCTCTCCTGGATCTCAACCTACTCGACAATTGGGACCAGATTGATTTGAAATGCATTTTGTGCAACTTCAACTAATTCTGAGACACTCAAACCATTAGATTAATTAATTTTATTTATAGTAGATCAAGTGATTAGCATCCTCTAACCTCATAAAAAAAATATGGCAGATTAATATTAACCCTTTTCAAATTTCTCACAACTTCAATAGAAATCATTGTTCCGAATTCATTAATCTGTTCACAAAAAGAGAGTTACCTCGAGTTGTTGTTTTTGCAATAGTAAGACGAACTCCATTCTTTTCTCAACAATCTGAACATGCCCAATGTCAGGCTCTTTAAAATTAATTCATTGAGATCAAAACAACAAGCCATTAAAGCTAAAGTGAAAAGGTATAGATAGCATCACGCTTACATCTTGTAAATGCAAATGAAGCAGTGTGTTTTAAGACAAGTTCTGATGTACATGGCCATATTTTGCCCCGTTTTTGCAGAAGCACAAAATCCAATAGTCTATAATGCGCAAAAGAAGCCATGATATTACCAACCAGTGCCACCCACTAATTTTTTTGGAAGCTAGGGCTTTGGGAACCAAAGCTTTAAATGATTGTTATATAGACACCACTTCACAATTTTAGGGGGAGAATAAAAGAATCACGAGTTCGAGAAAAGTGGTCTCATGGAATGCCATAGTTGCTGGACATGCACAAAATGGATTTTTTGAAAAGGCAGAGATAATCGTCACAGGGTTTAGAATTATGAGACTAGAAACAAGAATAGGATTTTATTGAAACATAAGTGCAATAAGACTATGACTGACTTACCTATGCCGAAATGCTCCCTGTTGCTCCTCTCACTTGTAAATTATCGTGTTTGGGTGGATGAATCAAGGGTTTTGCTTTTTCCCTCTTTGCAGACTTCAAATGTTTATTCAGCTCGATTTGGGTGTATGTATGAGCGCCAAAATTTCAATCTTTCAAAATATTTAGTCACGCGGGAGGAATTTCTAGGGATAAGGGTGTATGTATGAGCGCCAGAATTTCAATCTTTCAAAATATTTAGTCACGCGGGAGGAATTTCTAGGGATAAATGGGTAAAACATTTATTTCAATATTTAGTGAATGTTAATTTTATATAATAATAAATGTATAGTATTATATTATATGATTAGACTTTTCTTGGAAATGCTCTGGTAGACATGTATGCAAAATGTGGAAGTAAAATCCAATCGAGGCATTACATTTAAAAAAACATAAAATAAAATTACTGACCATGGTGCGTAAGATTCGACAAGGGCACCCTTGTCTTTGCCCACTTCATGCTTGGCTCTGCAAAATCCCATCGCTCACAGCCTCCCCCAATGCATTCCGGCAAATAAACCCTAAAAACAGTGCAGGGTTGGTGAAGAAATGGATTTCACTTTTGGCGCCCATCCTTTTCATTTTTGGTGCCCATATTTTTTTTAATTAAGGGAGAATGTTTTTGTGCACTTGACCCCCCAATTAAAATTTTAAAAAGAACCAATACATGTAAAATACCAACCTACTAAATTAACACAAATGCACCAATACATGTTCACAACATTTGTACATGTTCACAAATGCACCAATACATGTTCACAACTCCAATGAATTAACTAATGAAATTAAGACAAGTACACAAATGTGATGGCAATCAGTTACTAGCACATTGTTGCGCATGTATGGGGTGACATGTTGAAATGACACTTTTTCGACCCATGTGCACATAACGCGTCCTACACCCTAAACCTTAAACCCTAGACATTAAACTTGAAACCCTAACCCCTAAACCCAAAACCCTAAACCCTAAACACTAAACCCCAAGCTATAATTTTGGCACCCATATTATAATATTATATTATATTATATTATATAAATATTATAATATAATAAATATAATATAATATAATATTATATTGTATTATATATATAATAATAATATAATATATATAATATAATATAAATATAATATTAAATATATTATAATATTAATATTATATAATATTATATAATAATATTATAAATATTATATTATATTATAGTATAATATATTTAATATTATATAGTAATATAATATTATAATATATTATATATAATAATAATATAATATAAATAAAATATAATATTATATAAATATTATATTATATTATATTATATTATAATATTTATATAATATAATATTATATTATAATATAATATATTATATTGTATTGTAATATAATATATTATTATTATTATATTATATTATAATACAATCCACTCCCTCAATTTGAATTTTTTTTTTAATTATCCACTTTAGTTGTGTTTTTTGTCCGATGACCAAATTAGTCATTTATTTAGTCATTTATAACTGTGTTGCAAAAAGTTTTAGTCATGTGACTAAAAGTTTTAGTCACCTGGTCATTTATTTGCCATATTTCTACTAGTGTTTATCTTCTAAAATGGTTTCTTGTAATAGGTTTCATAGTAATCATTTTCTAAATCTAAGCGCTATCTTTTATGAAATTTGATTTCTTGCAATCCTCTAGGCTTTCATTCAATCCTTGCACAAGGAAACCATGGTTAGCATGACTAGTCAAACTAATAATGCTAGGATTGTCATTAACAACATCCAAGTCTACAATTAGTCCCATGCTAATTGTGCAAACAAATTTGTTCCATATAATCAAAATAATGTCCATATGGACCTACAATTGGCAACATCCATTAATTGTGCAAACAAACTTGCTACATAGAATCAAAATAATAATAATGTCCATAATTTTTAATACTTGCTTTTGGTAGCCTCTTCAGTTTGGGCAGGAACTTGGCTATGAAAATAAGGAATTTATAATCTATTGAAGTCTAGATCAGTACAAATGAAGGTTTCATTATTCTATCAAGTTACACTTGAATGCATTGCATCCATCCCTTATGTTCTTATTCTTTCTTGTTACACTATTTTAGGGGCTTCCACCTATTATCACATCAAAACCTTTAATTGTATTAATCATTTCATCAAGTCGTTCTTTTGCCAAATTCTCCACATTTTTCACCTCAGTCAATTTACCCTTTTGATGTGTTTTTTCTGCCCAACTTTTGAGGATAATCTTGTTTTCTTTACAAATTTATTTAGATACAACATAATTGAGTGGTATACCCAAACAATGCAAAGCAACTTCTACATCCCCAATTCTAGCTAACAAAGAAAGGATATTGATCCCCTTTAGATATATAGGCTTCAAAATAGAAAGATGGTATCCTTTAATGACCAAATCAAAGTGATACATTTTTCCTCTTCTTCCATTTTTACATCTATGGAAGCCAGTTGATCCCACTACTAGATGAAAATAATTTAAATATTTGGTTACAAAGTCTCCTTCTGCATCTTTAAAGAATACAAATTTTTTTTCAAAAATAACTTTTTACAAGACACTTATAGCTAAAATAACATTCACGTGTCTTAGATGATTTCATGTAGATTTGACTTGTTCTTCAACTTAATTTTTTTAAGGACAGATAAAGTGATGGCATTTTGTTTCATAGGATGGGGGCACCCCCACAATTGAAACATGTGTAAACTCTCAGAGTCACTTTAAAACATTATAAATGAGATAGTTACAATTATTTGCTTATTCTCAATACATAAAAATTTAAATATAACATTAATAAATTATAATTATATTTTACTAAATTAAGTTGACAAGAAGGTTTAGGGATAGCTTTTCACAATTTATCTCACAAAACTTCTTAAAGGCATTTGATACACTCTATTGAATGCACAAATACTTACAATGTTTAGGCTCTTAAAAGAATCATAAACTCATTACTAAGACAATTTTTAAAATTAGGATTAAATAATAATAATAATCAAATTATAATAGCATAATACAAAGCTATAATGACATGATTTTAAATATTATTTTAGTAAATACACATTATTAAAAAAATATAAATTTTATCCCTAATTTAAATTATTATATAATCATCTGTACTATTATCATTACAAGGTTGTGACAAATATATGGCTTTCAACTTCTCATGTTATTGGTCATCTAAGATTTATATATGGTTTCTTTATATCATATATTTTCTTGTTATTAGAGATAAGAAAAAAATCACTAAAAGGTCATAGTTTAATTAGTTGAGCAACCAATAGGGATGATAGTATGTTCCTTTATTACACCATCCACCAAGTCTCGAATCCCCTAAAAGTATGACTAAACCAAATTTCATCCTTAAATGACTTTGCTAGACTAAATATCCTACACCCCTAAAAGCAATTAGCTTAGTGGGTTCCCATTAAAATAAGCAATCTAAGAAACCTTTTTCCAATATCCAAAAGCATTCTTGACATCCATCCTTGTACTTCCATCCACAAGAACACCATCATCCATAAGTTATTATGATTTTAGGTCAGCCTTAGGTCCAACTTGAAAGAGTGATTCTTCCAAATAATAAGTAAACACTTCTGAATCTACCCTTTGTTGATTTTCAAAAGATTCTTTGCTCATGACTACCCTAGTGTTTTTGCAACACATAGAACTAAATCCCCCATAACTCTAGAGCTTTATCCATCCTAATATTACACTGGAGAATCCATTAGCAGAGAAAATATAACTAACATCAAAGGCAACAATTACAAAAGGATTAGTATAAAACCTATCACAACAAACCATTTCAAAAGATAAAACTCAAAGAAAGTATGTCCATATAATCAAAATAATGTCCATAATTTTCAATACTTGTCTTTACTAACCTCTTCAATTTGGGGGTAACATCACTATAAAAAACAAGAAATTACTAATTTATTTAAGTGAAAACAAGTACAGATTCAAACATCCATACTTGCAATTAGTCCCATGCTAATTGTACAAACAAATTTGCTACATGGAATCAAAATAATAATAATAATGTCCATAATTTTTAATACTTGTTTTTCTAACTTCTTCAATTTGGGTGGGCTATGAAAACAAGGAACTTATAATCTATTGAAATTCGTAGAAAATAGAGGAATGCTTCCCCTCTAGCCCATCCTTTGTGTTCATATTATTGCTTATTAGATTATTATATGGGATTCCACCTATTATCAGATCAAACCTCCAACTGAATCAATCATTTCATCAAGTCTTTATTTTGTCATATTCTTCACAAATCTTTCACCTTAATCAATTTACCTTTTTATGTGTTTTTCCAACCAAATTTTAAGGATGAGCTTGTTTTTTTGTATTTTTTTTGCAAATACAACATAATTGAGTGGCATACCCAGACGATGCAAACCAACTTTTGAACCCCAAGTTCTAGAGAAGAAAGAAAGGATATTGATCCCATTAGATAGATAGGCTTCAAAATAAAAAGATGGTATCCTATAATGAACAAATCAAATTGATACTTTTTTTTTCTTCTTCCATTTTTACATCTATGGAAGACAATTTATTTATAATGGTCATACAAGTTTTGCAATGCATAACACATTGATCTTTTGCCAATACATGTTTGTAAATGCTGCATTGGACTGAGATAATGTTGAATTGGCTTCAATTACCATGTGCTTTAATATTCATACTTACACTTTGCCTATTTCAATGTTGTGCATTAATAGTCATTCACACACTTTAGTTTTAGTGTTGTAGATAGTTTTAATGTTAAATAATGTTTTTTCTACCCATACAATTTTAAATTCTCTTCAAATTTCCTTGTTGTGCATTAATAGTCATTCACACATTTTAGTTTTAGTGTTGTGGATAGTTTTAATGTTAAATAATGTTTTTTCTACCCGTGCAATTTTAAACTCTCTTCAAATTTCCTTGACGTACCCATTGCACTCAATAGTGTGATTGCCAACACATTGTTTCTAAATGGCGCACACTGTTTAATTGGATTCAATTCCCATGTCCTTCAAAATTCATGCTTACACTCTGCCTATTTCAATGTCATGCAATAATTTTTCGTGCAATAATTTTTCTACTTGTTATATTTAAAGGCTCATATTGTTGCGCTACAATTTAAAAGTGATTACTAAGTTGTCTAAATGATGCTTGCATGCTATAGAACATTCCTTTATACCTCCACACAAAATTATGGCTCTCATCATATTAGAGTGTGTTATAAAATTAGTACCTCACATTCAATGATTGCACTTTCGATTTTTGTCATACAAGCCACACCCCAATGGAGAGCTGCATTTTATTTTTACTTTTGTGGATAATTTATATGTTCATTACTATTTTCCTAACCATGCAATTTTAAACTCTCTTCAACATTCCTCAGCGTACCCCTTGCACACTATAGTGGGATTGCTAGTTGTAAACCGTCACATATATGATCTTATCTACCTATAATATTTTAAATAATATATACAACTATGACCATTTGACTGACCGTCAAATTCAACGGAACGTGGAGGAGTCCTGCACGTAAGCGGGATACGTGTACTTCATTGTGACCTCAATAATGTTTGGGCAAAATAAACCTTTCTGACGTGACACGTCATCAACATTCTAGCGTGCGGGTGGATTAATTATAATAGAAATGCAAGCGAGAATGTTAACAGCTGGTGGGGTCCACGTTGTTATGGTGGGCGTGTTGGCACGAAGTTGACAGCTGACGTGGCGGCCACGTTGTATAGTACCCACTGCCAACGTGGAGTGAAAGCGACCGCTAGACTTTTGGAGGTCCCAAGGCTATTGAGGCGCGACAAAATTATTTTCCTGGTAAGAATTGGTTTGGTATTTATCCTAATTAACAACAACTACATAGATCCTTACGATCATTTCAAAAACAAAGGGACCTACAATAAATACCTTAGAACAAGACTAGTCGCCTATCTATAGAAGGGGCTTGGAATGATGGATCCATGGTAACATAGGGTTGTGAGAGTGATTCACGTACGATTTGTTCATAGGCCCTGTCAAGTCTAGTGTTACGAGTGGTTGCATCCTTATAACCAAGTTTATAGATCTTGATAGGAGAACCCATGATTTCCACCCCAAATGATGAACTAGGATTTTCTACTCCGGTAGGGCTTTTACTCCTCTCGGTAGATTAGGTTGAGGTTAAGTAAGAAATACCTCGACCTACCTGATTGGCCTACCTTACCTCAACTATACCATTTTGTAAGAGAATGATTGGGTCTTGACCCTATTATAGGCCTATAGAGGGGTAGGGGCCCTATTATAGAGTACCCTACTATCTATAGGGCTATGAAGATCATCCCAACTAGAACATTCTAGGCAAAGACGAGTAGAGTAAAGTTCTTCCCAAATGTAGATTGAGTGGGAAGGCCCACCCTTGCCCCCATCGGCATTATAGTTCCCTTGACTATAGTTTAGTTGGTGTTGGCAACCACAATTTAGTTTAGTGGTTGGTAACGATTAGTTTAGTTATAGTAGGGCCCTCATCGCCCTACTTCCCCCTACTTGGGGCTATAGTTATAGTAGGGTCTTGTGAATAGTAGGGTGAATAGATACTTGTCTTTAGTCAGCACTGGGTTGCATCAACCCCATTACCTTTAGTCATTGGCTAGATAAACGAGATAGTGCACGTAACCAGGACACCCCAAAACTGCACCGCAGTAGATATTGCACGGGACTAGGTCACCCCCGAACAACTTCAAGGTGATCCCAGCAACCCCTGCAAATGGTAGGGCCCTGACTTATAGAAACTATAACCCCCACCCCTAATAATAGTTATAGTAGGACCCATACTACCCTTAAACCCTAAAGGAGTTAACCCCGGAGAGCACCCTCCTTCACACTTAAGCAGAGAACCTCCCTACTTACTAATAAGACTTGGGGGGGCATTATAAAGGTAGGCCAAGGGCATACCCTCCTTAACCACAAAGGATACAACCCCAACAGAGACACCCACCTTGGAGAATAGTAGGCCCCCCCACCTAGGCAACTTTAAGAATACAAACTCCCCTCCATAATACGAAGCCTGGGGGGGCCATACAACCCTTACCTTTAGGGGTGATGATTGCCCTCTAGGGTTTCCACCAAAGAAACAACACACCCTTTGGGGGACTCTTAACTTAAAGGGAACCCCCCTTTCTATAGTTAGGGCCCCACAAGGGCACTGAAGAAATACCCCTTTAGATTACCTCTTCTACCCCTCCTTCACCCTAACACATAAGACCCATAACACCCTTAACCCCAAAGATATACACCAAAGGCACACCTCTTTTTTTACTTAGATAGATTAGTACACATGCCTACCTCTACCTTGGTAGTCCCTTGAGGCTTGCTCTTTCAATCGTTGATTGTGTTTCCAGTAATGTAGATAGATCAGTATGCATGCCCACCTCTATCTTGGTGGTCCCCCGAGGCTTGCTCTTCCAACGGCTAATTATGTTTCCAGTAATGTGGATAGATTAGTAGTATGCAGTAGAGTAAGTGGAAAGTTGCTCTTCTTGGGGGGAGTAGCTACAAAAGGAAGGGTGTTTTGAGATAACGAAGGTGGCCCTACTATAGCAATTATTATAAGAGGTGTAGGGGGTGGATAGGGCTTCGGGTGGGAGGGGGAAGGATCTTTGTATTATCTTTCTGATGTTGTCAGATATAGGTAGGGGCTTTGCCTATAATAGGCCTTAGAACATGTTTTGGATCTTTCATGGATCAAGTCATGGATTGGTTTTGCTTGATACTCGAACTCAAACTAAATGCAAGAAGTGATCTCCTCTAAACTATTTGCTATCTAGTCACCTAGGCAAACCAAACAAGCAATAGGGATTAACTTGGAGAGTGACCTTTAGTTCTCTCTTGAGTAGCCACCCGTGGCAGACTAGTTTCTTTGACGACACCACCTAGTTATATAGGTAGGGGGAACTTAGGATGGGAAGCAAATCATTGTTATGTAGATGTCGTACATTCCAAGGTGTGTACAAGGAAAGTCTCCTCTCCATCAACAACTCAGTTGAGTGTCTAAAGATCGATCGAGGGAAGGATTGAGGCATGATGTCGTATTGATGAGGGGCATTCATTATAGATGGGATTTGATTCTAGAGGAAATTTCCCTAGGATTCATCGAGTGGGTCCCTCCATTGGGTACTTATTGAGGCTACCCTCCTCCTATGGACCCTTCTTTCAATAGCGGGCCCAAACTAGAATTGGTATATTCTCACATTCATATCACACGTCCTGGACATATATCTTTTTATCTATTATTAGATCAATTCCATTTCTAGATTCAAAAACTACTTTTATATAGTCGATTAGAGTTTCCTCATTATCCCCAAGAGGAACAAGAAGCACAAACTGCAACACTTTTAAAGTTGGCTCCACAGTCCCTTTGAAGGAAAAGGAAGGGCCTTCAAATAGCATTTTGAAATCTTTCCTTCTCAGATATAGTGTGTGCCCGGGGGTAGGGAAGAGCCTCCTGAAATCTGTTTGTGTGTAAAGACTATTAGTACAACTGCAAGAGGAGTTTCTTTCCATATGTATGAACTAGGTTGTTTTTTCTCAAGGTTGAAGCTTCTCAGACACAGGCTTGGTTACAACATCTAAGAAATCAAAGTGAGGTGCATGTGGGAAAGTGTGTTATTCCATTAATCATAGTTTTCATGGGGGCAACGAAATGAGTTATCTGGATCTATCTCTATTGGTGGAGAAGAAACTATAGATTAGTTAAGCTTTAATATAGTTGATAAGCATTACTAGGTCAATAACATTTAATCATTTGAGCCTTGTCCCAATCATTATTGGGTCAAGGGCTTACTCAATGGGTAGGGACACTTCTCTGAATGTTATTCCTGCATCAACACACCCGAAGATGGAGGTGGGGTAATCAATTGTATTAGCGAAATAGTATGGTGGAATTGAAGATGCAATAATTAATCTCATTTGGTCCTACTCTCTATAGGCTTTAGAGATACTATAGATGCAAGGGCATGCCCTTCACATGCTACTATGACTATTTTGGTTGAAGCATTTTTTTGAATCGATACCAAAGAGACATAGCTCAGTCCCTATCTATGGATCTTTAGCATGCTCTTCCTACTCGTAAATTTGATCTTGCTAGTTGAATCACTCTTGTAATTCCTAGAACCATCTCTTCTCAATTTTACTTGTCCTTATTTGATTGAGTCTATGGGATCAATTGGTCTCAATCAATGAATAAGTAGTTCACTATAGAGTAGGGGGCGTCGAAAGAACTATTATTCACGTAGTCCGTACACCCTATCTTGATGCATTCTCAACTCCACTTGTTCTATTTGTAGGAAAAGTCTATGGTAAAAGAATGAGATCGAGATGATGTAGAACAAAGAAGTAGATCTTGTTGGTTAAGCACTTGTTCCCCCTCTGTCTATATATGTTTAGAATGAATAGTTAAGCTTTGATGAATTAGATGATGGAGTGAGTGGACCCATACACTATTACTCACATACCTATTTATCATTTCCAATAGAGATATCGATCATGAGCCCAATATAGAGGTAGCCCCCTCTCTATAGGGTTTATAGGGCCATCTAACTTTGATGAACCTAGAAAACTATTAGAACTATAATTGGCAAGAAAACTAATCCATTTCAAGTGATTGTTGGCCATTCGCCAAGATAGAGGTAGGGCTCCACTATAGAGGATAGGGTTTATTTGAGTTTAGCTAGCAACTATAGAATAGAGGGCATTCAGATTTGGATATTCAATATTTGTGAAGGGCCTATTGATTGTGATAGAGACCCCTACTATATCTAGGCCTTAGCACTATACTCTGATGGCTTAGCCTATTCCTCTATTTGTTCTAGGTCTTCTCGATTAGGGATTTGGAAATACAGTTGGCCCATTATAGAGTAGGGGGTAAACTACTTTTGTAGAATCTTCTCTCGATCAGAGCTAGCTATCTATATACACACTTTCTTCCTCGAATGGCTAGGATTCAAGGACCCAGCAATAAAAAGATGTGCCTACTAGATCGAGTGAGGTTGGAAGCACAAGAAGTATAGCTAGCTCTCTATTATAACTAACTAATTATAATTTATAATTCTTGGGTGGGAGGTGATTCTAGAGGGGGTTGGAGCACTTTATTCACCATTTTTTCTCTTCCCATAGGTATTTCATTCAATTGGTTTGATTACCCTGTTCATTTGGGCTCGCCCAACTATTGAATGGTTAGATGAATAAATTCACTCCAATAAGGATGTAGGGATAGTCCCATTCCATGTCCCATTCTACATGCTTTTGACCCATACTAATTCTACCAAGTCCCATATACCCTAGCATGCCCTAATCTTGACTCTATCATACCAACAAATGAGTGTTAAAGGACTTGCCCATCCCAGTTGAGTGAGCCTGTGGAGTCCTCAGACCCCAATGAATAGGGTGGACATGTGTAGCTCTCATTGATTCCCTCTCCTTTTGCATGTGGGCCCTCTACAACTATATTTCCTAGATGAATATACAATAATTTATAGGAGATTTGGTTCCAACACATCTTAGAAATGAAATATTTCCTAGATGAACATATAATAATGTATGTTGGAAGAAGATATGCTCATGTAGAGTGCTAAAGAAGATTAGTATCCAATGCCTATGAGAAAGAGCTGCCACAAAACTTTGATAGTTCACTATCTTCGATGTGGTCAATTTATATAGTTAACATATGGATACAAATACAACATTTGAAGAAGAAGAAGAAAGCGTAAGGGTAGATTCAAGGATTCTAGAGAAACAAGAGTAATATATAGAGAAGATCTTATAGAAGAGGGTTTCCAAGAGGACCAAAGCCACATAGTATGTGGAGTATTTGGTGAAGTGGATGGATACAAGTACTAAAGAAGTTGCATTGTTGTTGTTACATCCCCAATTTTTGTCTTGCTAATACTTTTTACTTTTACTTTAACATAAGTAAATCTATTTTGATGTTTAGATTAATAAAGACAGATTCTACTAAATGTCATTTATGGAATTATGGAAATGAATATGTTATATCGATTTAATAATTGCATTATGTGAATTTGGTTTATTATTTGAATAATGATGCACTGATCGTAATATGTTGATTTCAAGTTTTAAACAAGATTACAGGTTGCTGATGACTCTCAGAGAAGAGAGAGAGAGAGAGTATCTTTCAAGGAGAGAAATATAGACCTTGGGTTACGAGTGTTCATTTGCCAAAACAAGTATAAGTGTTTAACAAAAACGTGAACCAGTATCGATAGAGGTAAGTCATGTTTTGTCAATATAGCTTTTGAGTCTATTCGACAAGTAGTCGATATCTTTTGATTCTTTTCTAGGCAAGTCGTTTGTGTGTCGACATTGTCATTTGTAAAGGAAACGGTGTCTTCTGAGTAGAACGGTGTCCATTTACGATTAACGTAAATATTACGTCGTCATTCTCACAAAATTGTTATGTTAGTACCCTTGAGTCATATAAGGTTTTATTGTTGACATTAAACGTCATATGACGATCTCATCAAGTCAAGTTGACGTGATTTAACGAAAGACTGTGAAGGGGAGACAAGCTTGACCCTTTCACATTATTCGTAAGCCTTTCAACTTATTATTATTATCATACATTGATCGAGCATAAATAATCAAGTAGGGTTGGTGTCATGTTAAACCATATCTAATCATATATATATATGCATCGATTTGAGGTGAACACCTCATAATTATTAACTGCATGCTTGATTATGGAGCAGCCGTAGGCTTATAAATAGGAATGCCTTCATTTGTATCAAGTGATGGATCGAATCACTTAAGGTGATCATTCAATGATCAACGGTGGATTAAATGATATGTTGACCTTATTTGAGAGGAGTTTGTGGTGTTACAAACCACATTCGATAAGCTCCCTGCGAAGGACGTCTTCCATCGACATGTGTAAGACATTGCATCTTTTAAGGTATCGGTTGTAACCGAAAACAATATGTGGACTGTCCCTTGTATTCATTTTGCCCCTAACTGTAATCATGGGAGAGAAAAGATAGGATGATTCATTAAGAGTCATGTGTGAGTCTTTAAAGAAATGACTCAGTAAGAGTCAAGGTATTATTTGGTGTTATGCTTTTGGAAGGATCGATGTGAGCAGCAGAAGATAGATAACCAGTTTTGAGGAGGAAGTAAATGTCAGTTTTCTTAGGCGTCCATTGGAGTATTCTATTTGTAACTCTTTCTTATCTTAAGTCGTCGCTACCAGGTATCCTTCATGCGTTGTGTGCATTGATAGCATTATAAAATCAAATGTTCTTTTATGTTATTACTGTAGTGTCTTGTTGTAGACAATTGATTATGCTAGTAAGGCATATCCATTCAATTCAATGTGTATTTGTTCAAACCAATAGAGTCGACTGTATTGAATAGCTGATAGAGTTGTTAGTAAAACTATATCGTTAACTTAAAGGAATTCAAAGAGTATCGATTCAGCTTGGAAGGCTGATGCATGCTAATATAAATCATTAGCACTTTGAGCCGACAATATACTTATTGTTTTTAAACTGTTAAACATGTCAAACTATGGTTTGGTGAATGAATGATCATTACAATCTCATACCTGTAGAAGGTTATTTTAGTTATCATGTGCCTTGTAAACCAGTCACCTTGATGATTAAATTCATCATATAGCAGGTCGATTATATTGTTATAAGATTAATCATGCAATAGACTTTCGATGATATTAGTGCAAATGAAACTTTGATAGGTAAACTCTTTAGTAATGAGTAATACAATTTAATCATTAAGTTGTGTTATTATCATTTTAAACCATTCTTGGTTTAGTCTATTTATCTATGACAAAATGATTTTCTAACCAAAAGATTTTAGATTCTTAGTAATATGTGGAAAACTATCTTATATCCAATCGAGTGATAGAAAAACTAGGAATATTTTGATAGAAGAAAAAAAGGTCTATAAGACAATACTTATTATCTATTATATTAATCTTGTTGAAGATATTCTTTGTAAAACATTATGATGGAATAGATTAGTCTAAACTAGAAAATGACCGAGTATGGAAACAGATATAAGTATATATAGTGATTATCAATGATATTGTGGTAGAGGAAATAGAAAGTACTTGTACTCCTTTTTGTAGAAGGAGATATCTATTCTAGAACCATATTTTTCTTAATCTTGATTGAGTTAACCCAGAGGTTGTTTTTAAACCTTAGTCTCATAGTTATGAGATATGGTTTTTTTTTTTGAAATATCGGTTTATTAGAGGTTGTAATGAAAACCCTAGTATCGAATATGAAAACAAATTATTAGAACTTGTCTAAAGTCGAGTAGACTATGGTCATGGAAGATATTAAGACTATTTACGTAAACATATTTGGTGAGGATAAACTGCAAGAATATGATAGTATTCAAGTCGAGTAGGGGGAACATTTTGACCACGTTCATTACGAACGTTATTGATATTAAAACTTTGGACAAAGTAATGCATTTGTTTTCTGCATGCATTGTCGGTTCACTATATCTGGATTGCATAACCTATCAAAAAATCATACTTAGCTAGAGGGTATCTAGGGTTGTATGGTTGATAGAGTTGTGTAGGATACAACACTATGTACTCGGGAAGGCAAATTACCACTGGTCACCTTTGGTCTATATTCCTCGTGAAGGGTAGGGCCACTTCCTATGTGGAAGATGTGTGGGAGACCGCTGGTCTGTGGATGGAGGTAAAACACTTGAAAGATGCTCTCTCTCTCCAGCAAAAAACATGTCGAGGCTTGTGATAAAGATGTCAGATATTCAGAAGCAGTAATTATTCCAAATTGTTTATGTAATTGAAATACTTATGCAATTACTTGTAATTGAGAAAGCCAATATGTCATATTTGTTTTATGTAAGAGAATCTTGCAATTTGTTGTTACTTGATTATATGATAAATAAAAGAAAAAATTTCTCTCATTTTTACCTTGTTAAAATTATTCCATGGTAGAAGTTGGATGTTACAATTGTCATTAGCTAAAGTTATCCACTATGGCTACACACTTGAGGATTTCTTAGAAGTGTCATGAGTAGGGGCTAGCTCTTTTCTTATCATGTGTTTGATGCAAGAGCATCCCTTATCTACAAGAAATCTTGTATCAATAAAAGATAGTTTGTTTCTTTTTCTTTGTTTTCCGTGTTTTGCAAGTTATGCTTGTGCATTTGGAGTTAGAGATTATGCCTTTATCTAAATGTTTCAAAAGGTCTTTGGATAATGTTGTGATAACATACAAGGATTTGGTTGTAGTATTCTTGTCGCACTTATTCACAAAAGGGTCTTATACTCTGATGGATTAGCCTATTCCTCTATTTTTTCTAGGTCTTCCCGATTAGGGATTTGGAAATATGGTTGGCCCATTATAGAGTAGGGGGTAAACTACTTTTGTAGAATCTTCTCTCAATTAGAGCTAGCTATCTATATGCATACTTTATTCCTCAAATGGCTAGGATTCAAGGACCTAACAATAAAAAGATGTGCCTACTGGATCGAGTGAGGTTGGAAACACAAGAAGTATAGCTAGCTCTATTATAAATAACTAATTATAATTTATAATTCTCAGGTGGGAGGTGATTCTAGAGGGGGTTGGAGCACTTTATTCACCATTTTTTATCTGCCAATAGGTATTTCATTCAATTGGTTTGATTACCCTATTAATTTGGGCTCGCCCAACTATTGAATGGTTAGATGAATAAATTCACTCCAATAAGGATGTAGGGATAGTCCCATTCTATGTGCTTTCGACCCATACTAATTCTACCAAGTCCCATCTACCCTAGCATGCCCTAATCTTGACTCTATCGTACCAACAAATGAATGTTAAAGGACTTTCCCATCCTAGTTGAGTGAGTCTGTGGAGTCATTAGACCCCAATGAATAGGGTGGAGATGTGTAGCTCTCATTTATTCCCTCTCCTTTTGCCCATGGGCCCTCTACAACTATATTTCCTAGATGAACATACAATATATTATAGAAGGAGATTTGGTTCTAGCACATCTTAGAACTGAAATATTTCCTAGATGAACATATAATAATGTATGTTGGAAGAAGATAGGCCCATGTAGAGTGATAAAGAAGATAGTATCCAATGCCTATGAGAAAGAGCTACCACAAAACTTGGATAGTTCACTATCTTCAATGTGGTCAATTTATATAGTTATCATGTGGATACAAATACACCATTTGAAGAAGAAAAAGAAAGTGTAAGGGTAGATTCAAGGATTCGAGAGAAACAAGAGTAATATATAGAGAAGATCTTATAGAAGAGGGTCACCAAGAGGACTAAAGCCACATAGTATGTGGAGTATTTGGTGAAGTGGATGGATACAAGTACTAAAGAAGTTGCATTGTTGTCATTAGCTAAATTTATCCACTATGGTTACACACTTGAGGATTTCTTAGAAGTGTCGTGAGTAGGGGCTCACTCTTTTCTTATCAAGTGTTTGATGCAAGAGCGTCCCTTATCTACAATAAATCTTGTATCAATAAAAGATAGTTTGTTTCTTTTTCTTTGTTTTCTTTGTTTTGCAAGTTATGTCTGTGCATTTGGAGTTAGAGATTATGCACATATCTAAATGTCTCAAAAGGTCTTTGGATAATGTTATGGTAACACACAAGGATTTGATTGTAGTATTCTTGTCGCACTTATTCACAAAAGGGTCTTATCAAATCTTTCTCACCAAAATAAACATTATGGGCTGTGCAGTAATGGCCAAATCTTATTTTGAGCTCAATACTTACCTAGGACTTCACCTAACATGGATCTATTTTTTTCATCCTTCACAGTTCACTTTCTATCAGGATTCCTGAAGAATTTCATTTTCTCATCCAAGAAGGAATACTTGTGTGCACGCTATCCTAAAATTTGAATTTCAAAGCTTTTTTCTTATGGATTTGCGCCCTTGGAGCTCACATCTAGCAATCATTGGATAGTTGGATCCCTACCTTGGTGGCACATATTTTATTCTAAAATCTTTGTTGGTCTAGCTAAACGAATCGAAGTGTAAATTAAGGTTCAAGCCAAAAAAAATATGACCTGGTTCTAGGTGTGGCATGTCTGAAAGATCATTCTCGTATATTGACCCAAATTAAGTGGATAAGTTAAAATTGTAATGAGGCACCCAATTTAAGGGGTCATCTTGATTCTATTGGGATTATAATATCTTTTGATTGTGTATAAATAATCATTCCTTTGACATTGTAAAGCATCTCTTGATCTAGATTGGACTACGAGTTTCACAATTTATTTAAAGATTATTTTGTTGTTATGTAGTAGTTCTTCCTCACCTTGTGTAATGTACTAAAATTTGAAATTCAATAAAATATATTATGTTTCCATCCAATACTTTGTTTTTCCATTGTGTGGAGTGTGTTCATTGTTGTCTTACTTGATTTGACATTCCTATTGGATTCTCAAACCTTGACTTACATAATTTTTTGTGCAAATTCTCTTGTTGAGGTTGGACATACTCCATAGGCATCAAATACTCATATTGGAGTCCTTGCACCTCCTTCCCACCCTCACTTGCAAGAGGATCCTTTTCATCTACAAGTTTCATGTGCGATTGAGAGTAATCTTTGGATATCTGATGTTTGCATTGGAGTCCCCAAAACTTAGTCTCGCCCTTTGCAATACGAGATGAGTTTATTGGATCTACATTATTTACGAGTTGTGTTCTTGCATGTTTTGATTTTCTTTATAGAGTTTCCCACTCTCTATTATAGCATGCTAGCTCATTTAGTTTCATGTATTTCTCAAAAAACCCACCTCTTTCTACCCCTTTTCCCTATGAATGTTAGTTTAAGGTTGTGCTAGCATAGAGTCTAGATAAGAGTCATCCTTTCTAAAGGTTACTCATATGTAGAAACTCAAAAATAAAGTAGATAGGAATCAACCTTCTTCATAGGTTGCTCACATAATCAAATTAACCTAAACTTCCCAACCTTGCATGAACCATGCCTATTCTAAGTCTTTAAAAAAGTCATAACAAATATACATTACACAAAATAAAAAAAAAGATAAACACATATAAACTCTATAACAATGTAAAAAACCAAGAAGCTATAAAACGTTTATGTCCCAAGCTCCATAATAATTAAGAGAAAGATTGATAAGATAGAACTTGATTTGTTGTCTCCATCAACTTAATGATTTTACAAAAGCAAGGAACATTGGTGGAGCCATGTACTTATTGCATACTATTCATTTCCCGGCTTCATTGGCCACATTTAAAACCCTTAGAGTAATGCTATTTCCTCGTGGAGACCCGAATCCAAAAAAATGAATCCCAAACAAAAAGTAAGGGAATAGCAATAGCCACACCCCTTTATAAAAATATCCAACGATACGATCTTAAAACATGTACCCTTCATAATTTGAAAGTGCATAAAATAAAAACATTCAAACATCTATGTATGGGTAACTCTAAGCACAAACCACTTTAAAGGTTGATGATGTCCCCCACGTGTGAGGAATTAGGTGTAGAAAGAATCATAATTTGTTAGTGCCTCTTTTCATCCTTGAGAGAGACCCCTTCCTTGCATCATTTGGAGGTGATAGATAATAACCCTATTTATGGTAGGCAAAGATAAATGTTTATATTCTTATATTAGTGAAGATTACTTGTTTCCTTTGATTTTTAGTAAGGTTTAAATTTGATAGTTATTGTTTGTTAAAGTAAGTTCTAAGTGGTTATCTTAATCTCAAAATTCTTTTTATAATTCATAAAATTAGAAAGGTTGTAATTGGGTATTTTAGTAAAATTAAAATATATATTTAAATAATATAGATATATTAAATTTATTTATTTAAAAGACGTTAAGAGATATTAGTTTGAAATGTTTATATTGGATTTATTATATGGGTTGTATTTAAGATATCTATGCTAGCATATATTAGATTATTTGCGTAAAAGCTCACACTATTACCACTCATATTTGGACATAATGAAGGTTTGACGTGCAAATGACCATATAATTTATGTTAAATGGTTTTGTTATCCACTCATTCCATTACAATGCCCTTGTTTCCATAATAGTTATGCCTCTTGGCATAAATATACTAAACAAAATATAATTGATGGTAATATTTTAAAATTATAACACATTAAAGGGGTAAGTGATAATACCATTAGTTTGCAATAATTTGGTTTGGATGAAACCTTTAGAGGGTTTCCTCAAATGTAACTTTGATGTTACTCTGGGACAATTAGGAGCTGGTTTTGTGATTCACAATTAAGATAGCCATTTTGTTAGCAGTAGGTCTTTGTTTTTGAGAATCTAGATAAACAATGAGGTTGAATAACAAGTAGTAGTGTTGAGTATTGCTCTGGGTTCTTCTCTTGGTTGCAAAAGGTTAGTCATGGAAGGAGATTCAATTAATGTGATTTAGGGTCTTCATAAGGGCCATTACCCTAATTGGAAGAATCTTTTTTTGGGAAGAGACATTATTATTGAGTAAATCTTTTGAAGATGTTTATTTTCAGTATTATTACCATGAAATCAATATGGCAGTCGATTTTCTAGCTAACACTCGAGTGGCTTTCTAGCCATTTTTAGTGAAAATGTGGGGACATGGAAAGGGCTAGACAAATTTTAAATTTTAAATTTTAAATCCCCTTGATTACTTATGGTGGCAAATTTCTTAAGACCAAGTGTTGGTTTGTTATCTTGTGTTTGCCTTTCACCTATCGTATATAGCATATTGTCACATTCATGAATAGTGTAGGATGAAAGTGGCTGACTTCATAGATTGGAGTGTTGTTTAATGATCACTTGTTGCATACTACCTAACATATATCAAATTAATGCGTGTGTAGGGGGCTCTAAGGCATGGTATGTTTGTGTTTGGTGCAATCTAACCTTTGGATTTTTGGTGACGATTATCTACAACTAGCTTCAATTTGGTAGCATGTGTATTGGCATGGCTTGTCGGCACCATTTGCAAAAGCCCAAGGATTCTATTTAAGGGGGTGGGTTTATGTTAAGTACCTTTGCTCCATTTTTCATTATCTTGGGTAGGTGATGCTTGGCTTTATGAAGAGTGTTTTAGATGCTACAAGAATTAAGGAATTGAGACCTATGCACTCCAAGGCCTCTATCAAAGAGGAATTTATCTCTGAGTTGTCAAAGGTGGTGCCAACAATGGAGCTTAGGCTTTGGCTATTACACTTCGTTATACCTTCTCAATTTACATACATGGTGGGACAAATGAGACTCCTATGGTATTGTCTGATAAAGAGGATGGTTTGAAGTCTCTAGCTTTTATGGATGTAAGCTTGGTGTAAAAAGAGGTGTTGACAGTGTATAAGGAGTTTAAAGACCTTAAAAAAATTGTCTAGACCTATGCTTAGTAGTGGATATTTGATGGTAACTCACTCACGAGGGTGCTTAGAGGTTTCAAGCACCTTCACATTGTCCTCTTAGGTGGAAGGCTATCTACAAAAGGAAAGAAAAAAATTAGAAGTGTTTTATGGCATCAAATTTCTTACTCATGAAGTACCTATGTAGATTTGACCTCTAAAGTTAGTTAGGGCAATAATGAGAAAATGGCTATTGCAGACCTAGATAGTTGAGATGTTAATTTTGCTAGAGGTGTTCGAGAAAGGGGTGTTGTCAAGTAGAATGAAGCCCTATGTTATTTATTAGTCGTTAGTTTATTTTTTAATTAATCTAGATAGAGGCCTTTTTCAATTATATAGTGATTGTTAAAACCATTTTTATAGTTTACTTATCTCTTCAGAGAGAACCCCTCGCTAATTAATAAAAATATTTTAAAATTATAAAGTAAAGAAAATACGACAATCAAAAATTTATAATAAAAAAAATATATATTAAACAAAAGATTCCTCTTACATGATCTCCACACGAAGCCTCAATACCTGGGCGCATATTCCATTCTTCCACTTTAACCGTATTAAGAAATTCTATGCTTGGCATTTCTCCAATCACATTTTACGAATCTTATAAAATCCCACAAAATCGATTATTTAATTAAGAGTAGCATATTAATTAAGAGATTAGTAAATAGAATACCAATGGTTTTGTCTAGATCTTTATGACATGTCATATATTAAGATGTTTGGATATCCTCCTAATGGGCAATTTACCATCAAGCTTAATATTTTAATTTTGTAATAACAATTGATATATTTTAATTTTTAAAGCCTTATATTTAAGGAGTGCACTTACCTTTATGCATGGGATTGTGATGTCATGTATAATAGATTATTATTATTATTATTATTATTTTAAAACTTGTATTAAATTATTAACATATTATAGAGAATAATATAAATAAACAATTGTAGTAGGAAAAAGAAGGGTAGTTGAAAACAACATTAACATTAACCACCAATAAGAGTTCAAGATTGTATCCCACAATCCATTAATTATTCAATACACTAGCAATTTAACTTTGTAACATATATATAGAAAAGAGTTAAAGACCAACAATAGATAAAATTAATTTAAATATAATTTAATCCCAAGCAAGCAATATTCAATTTTAGAGATGTTTATTGTTGATTTTCAATTCACAAAAGATGCTTCTAAGGTTAATGAAACTCTTAAACTAGACATCTCAATTAACATATAGAATCATAAAGAGTTGGCTTCTAAAATTGAATCCTGCAACTCAAAACCACCACCTATTGGGAATGCTTTCATTCAAGCTAATTTTAAGGAAGAGAGACAAAGGAAATTGAAGGCCTTTACTCTAAAGACCAAAGGCCTAAAGAAAGAGGACAATCCACTTAGGTTGACAGAGGACTTTCTACACAACACCTTCAAACAAATTGAAATCCAACCAAAGAGGGCATGGTTTACTTATGATGATTCCCTTATTGTCAAGTTCAAGAACCTTCAAGAGAGACTCCAAGTCCTAAGATCTAGGAAAACTCTTTTCTCTCTTTCTAAGAAGATCTACATGGATGAAGACCTAACTAAAATCCAATATGATGAGTTGAAGGAGAATAGGATCAAAATGGTTGAAGAAAGGAAACATCATAAATAAATTTTAATGTGTAGTGGATGAGTTTGGATTTGTGATTCCCCACATCCAAGCTATTCCAAACCATGGAATCCCCCATCATCCTCTTGATGCCAAATTTTGAGTTCTCAACTTGTACTTTTAGTCCCATTATGGAGTTGTGGTAGCTCTCTATTAAAAATGAAATGATAATTGTAGTTTTTCTCCTTTCAATCAAGGTGTTCTTTCTTGTGAGAGTCAATTTTCATTAATTTGGCGCATTGGGAACATGTTTATAGTTGTTGAAGACTCAAGGTGATCCAAAGCATCTTGGGGAAGAAGACATTCTTGCATGTAGTTCCAAAAAATTGACGTGTTTTCCTACTTTTGACAAGATCACCACTTCTATAGGCGGTGAACTAGATGTTTGTGTTGGCAAATGCTTCAGCAGCAACGAGTGTTTTCCTACAAAACTAGCAAACACATTCTGTATCAGTTTAGCATGGAATATTAATGATTTTGGCTATTTGTTTCCACTTCCAAGCATAGGGATTCATGTTTCTAGTTGTGTGGGATGTAGGATCATCTACTTAATGAGGTTTTTAAGCCTTCATGGTGATTAACACTCTTGTTTACCTTCATTTTCAATAGTTTTATTCATTCTAAGCCATTACTGGAGCAGGGTATAGAGTACAACAATGTGTAGATGGATGTTTTGACTCATGTAACTTGCTGAGGAGTTGTAAAAGTTATTATCAAACCTACATTCATCTTTCATGATTATACTTATTTATTGATAGTGGAGTTGAAGGGTGATTTTCTCATCCAAACTAGAGTTTTCCCCCTTCTACGGTTTCTTCAGACCAAATCTTTGTGTTTTAGTCATTGTCCAATGTATGTTGCTTCATTTCCATGATTTCTATTGCTTTGTTATACTGTTAGGTTGCTTGAATATGACTATCCCATGTTTATAAGGACTATAACACTTGTTATTCATTCAATGGAGGTTGTTTTGAGTTGTTAGCATAGTGAAATGCATAATTGGTGACCTATCTAAGAGTATCTAAGGCAGTTTATAGATCATTATCCTATTTATAGATAAAATTGTCTTGATGTCTCACTCAATCAAGGGTCTCTAGAAACAACTTGATTTTAGCCTTGTTTTGTGATAACCATAACTTTAGCTTAATTTGAGGAAAACATAAGTTATGGCTTTCAACATTTCTAAAAAGAAGGCACATGAGGTGATTCTTACTTACAGAGATAAGAAGATTGAGGTTGTTTCTTCATATGTTTACCCAAGAGTCTTTTTATATGGATTACACTTTACCTTAACTCTAATTGTTGAGTCAAGACTAAGCAAGGGATATGTTACTCTTAACACTCTTTAAAATAAATGCTTGTCAATTCAATTTCAAGATGTTCAAATGAAAATCTACCAATTTCACTCATTAGTCATGCCCACCCTCTTGTATGGTTGTGAGATTTAGGGCCCATACCTTCAAGTTGTCGATTGAAGTTAGAGAGTATTGGTTATGATGTTATCTAAACATATTCATGCTAATAGATTGAATCATCAAGCCATCATCTTTACAAAATTTGGCATATCTCCTATCATTACTTGAATATCATTTCATGTGGCGACAAAGATACAAAGGTTGAGACTAAGGACCACCTCCCAGATTTTTCATCTTAGGTTTCCTTGTCTTACTCTTAAATCCTCTATGGCACTTGAAGATTGTGGGATTGAGTCTTATACAAACTCAATGCTCTCCTATTATGAGATCAGAGGATAATTTTTTGTCTCTTTAGAGATTTGCTTGGTTCTTTCTAGGCTCTCATTTCTTATGAGAACCACAAATGTCTTTCCCTCTTCTTGTGGTCGATTTTTCATTGACAACAATCTAGAGGCACCTCTCCCAAATGGAATCATACTAGATTGGTTATTTCTAGGCCTCTCACTTAACTAGGAAGAGGTCCCCCAACCAACTTCCAAGTTCATATTATAGATCTGTGAGGCATCACAAACCTAGTGACCCCATGATCTTGACTATCACAAACTTTTTGGTAGCCTTGAATGATGGGAATGCTATATAAGACCTTGAAGAATCATCTTTGGGTCATGTTTTCCTTTGTTGCATTGATTAATTTTGTTTTGTATTTTTCTTAAGATAATTTCATGCACTCCCCTTGTCCTCCCTACATTGGATTTATTTCAATCTCATGTATCAATTTTGGTCTTCCATGGACATTAATACATAAATTAAATTAAGATGGTCTCTTAAATAGTCATTTACACTAGTGGCATTTTTCCTTCCTAAATATTGGTAATAATTATAATGTAAGGCGAACAACCTAATACATAAACATAGGTTCTAATCATTTTTTAACTAGAAGATGAATGGTAAATGAAATCTACCATTTTAAATTTTCACATTCTAAACTTTTTTCCCATTATATAAAACATTTACTTAATTTTATAAGTGTTTTCAAATTAATAGTTATATTTATATAAAAATTATGCAAATATATTGAATTTTTTAATGTTTATGGTCCCTTTCCTTTTAGTAAGAAAGGTAACATTTATGAAATCTATAGATGTGTTCTCCAATAGTTTAGAAGGAATTGATAGTGGCATATATAATCACAACTTTATGTTATCAGGCTTAGTTATGACACAAGAACATATGCATATAAATTTTGCAACATCAAATTCCATATTTGGTCAATTCACATACCTTATATAGAAGTGTCAAATCTCTTTTTCTCACCAAAGTAATCTACATCCTCCGAATTAGGTACTCATGTATTAACATAATTCTTCCCTCTTTAGGAACACATAACTTTCGTAACTTATAGAGTAAACCTCCTTGAATATAGTAATCTCTCTTTGGCTCAAAATCTACATACGTAGCCCCATATAAATGTTGAAATACATCCCCAAAATTTTCATTATCTTCATATGATTCACTATATGCCTCATACACAAATAGATTAAGCTAAAACTAGTAACCAAAGTTGTAAGCAAATGTGTTGTACATAACATATCAATGCATTGTTAAAGTCACACATGTTTTATATTTGATAGCCAAAGGAAATTGTCACAAGAAACTGTTGTTATATGAAGCCTAATCAGACTCAGAGGTTAAATTTTCCCCACTTTTATCGGTGCGGTTTCCCCCCAAATTATTTAACGGGGGAGTGCAGGGGGGTAGAGCCCCTCCTGTGGGGCCCGGGGGGCTTATCCCCCCAGCAGGGGCCCGGTGGCAGAGCCCACAGTGGGGGTCTAGGGGCAACATCCCTAGCCAGGGGATCGAGGGCAGCGCCCCCGAAGCAAAAATTGCCTATTATTTTATAAAGGCGTCGGGAATTATTTTTTCTATTAGCTAACATAAAAAAACCTATTTTTGTAATCGACATAAGGCTTGATAAAAGCAGCGAAGGGTTAGGGTTTTTGATGATGTATTGTAGCATTTTTGTAGTGGTATTGAGTTGCAGGGATTGCTGGTTGTAATCAGTTTGATTTACTGGATAATAATATTAGACTCTCTGTTGGTGGATGTAGCCCGAGTTTGGGTGAACCACATTAAAACCTGTCTCTCGATGTTATTATTTTTGTGTATTTTCATTCCTCTGTTTAATCTTTATTTTCATTTAATTGATATCTTCTGTCGGCTAACCCTAACAAGTGGTATTAGAGTGGGTTGTGTTCGATTATCATTTGCAGGAAGGTCTCACGGTTGAGTGGGAGTAATGGCGGATGAGGGTAAATTGAAGGTCGATAAATTCAATGGCTAGAACTATCCGTTATGGAAGATGCAGATGGAGGATTACCTCTATCAGAAGAATTTATGGAGGCCATTGGAAGGAGTATCTATGAAACTGATAGGAATGACAGATGAAGATTGGGAACTTTTGGACAGAAAGGCACTAGGAACCATTTGGTTGTGCTTGGCACCATCTGTGACATTCAATATAACAGAAGTGAAGACAATGAGTGAACTGATGAAAGCTTTGGCTAAATTGTATGAAAAACCCTCAGCCTCAAATAAGGTATTTCTCATGAAGCATTTGTTTAATCTGAAAATGATTGAAGGTGGATATGTGCCAGATCATTTAAATGAGTTTAATATGATTTTTTGTCAGTTAACTTATGTAAAAGTGAAATTTGATGAAGATGTGAGGGCTCTCTTGGTTTTATGTTCTTTGCCAGAAAGTTGGAATAGCTTGGTAATGGTTGTAAGTAACTCTGTCTTTGGTTCAAACACTTTAAAATTTGATGATGTTGTTGGTGTTATCCTTAGCGAGGAAATGCGATGAAAAAGCTCAGGAGGATCCACATCAGGTAGTGTTTTGAATGTAGAAAGCAAGGGCATATCAAAGGAGAGAGGAAAATCAAAGGACAAGAGATCCCAATCTAGAGGACAGAAGGATTGTTGTTACTGTGGGAAACCAGGTCATATGAAGAAAGATTGCTGGTCTCAGAAGAATAAAGAAGGAGACAAATAAGAAGGCAATAAGGAGGCAAATGTGGTAAGTAATAAGTCTGAAGATGATGCTTTGATTCTTTCCCTAGATATTGCTAATGATTATGGGTTTTAGATTCAGGGGCCTCATTTCATGCTACGCCCCATAGAAGTTATTTTCTTGATATGTTCAAGGGGATTTTGGGTTGGTTTATTTGGGAGATAACGAACCCTGTCAGATTGTTGGAAAGGGAAGAATTAAGATTAAGTTGCAGAATGTGAATCATTGGCTACTACAAGAGGTAAGGCACGTTCCAAGACTCAGTAGGAATTTAATTTCAGTAGGGCAGCTAGCTGAAGAAGGTTGCATTGTTACATTTACTGATAAAAATTGGAAGGTTTCAAAAGGTGCCTTAATAGTAGCAAAATGTGTGAAAGTAGGCACCTTATATCTTTGTACAGGTCATATTGTTCCTTCTACTTTAGCTGTTGCAGAAAAAAATAAACAGGTTCAGGAACAATTGTTGCAGGTTTGTAGGAAGAGACTGAAACAGTTGTTGCAGGTTCTGAGACAATACTGTGGCATAATAGACTTGGGCATATGAGTGAAAAATGTATGAAGGTACTTCATTCTAAGAAAGTTTTACCAGGTCTGAAATGTATTAATATGGATTTATGTGAAAGTTGTGTGTATGGAAAATAAAAGAGAGTCAGTTTTCTCAAGGATGGGAAGCAAAAGAAAGATGAAAAGTTGGAGCTTGTACATACAGATGTATGGGGACCAACTCAGGTATCTTCTCTTGGTGGCTCTCGGTATTATGTTACATTCATAGATGATGCAACTAGGAAGGTATATATTTATTTCCTTAGGCAGAAATCTGATGTATTTAAAATATTTAAGAAATGGAGAAGCTTGGTTGAGAATGAGATGGGTAAAAGATTAAAATGTCTCAGATCTGATAATAGTGGTGAGTATTGCAGCAAAGAATTTGAGGATTATTTTTCCTTTAATGGAATATGTAGGTAGAAAATAGTTCCAGGGACTCCACAGGAGAATGGAGTGGCTGAACACATGAACAAGACAATAATGGAGTGTGCAAGGACCATGAGATTGCATGTTGGGATGCCTTTAAACATGTGGGCAGAGGCTGTCAACACTGATGTATATTTAATTAATAGAGCTCCTTCAGTTCCTTTGGGCTGTGGTATTCCAGAGGAAGCATGGATAGGTAAGAAGGTGAGTTATTCTTTTCTCAAAACCTTTGGATGTGAAGCATTTGCACATATAGATTCTGAAAATAGAACCAAGCTAGATGCAAAATAAAAAAAATGTACTTTCATTGGATATGGCATTGCTGAATTTAGTTATAGGCTTTGGGATTTTGAAAATCAGAAAATTGTGAGAAGCAAGGATGTTGTATTCAATGAGAAGGTGTTGTACAAAGATCAGTTGCAACAACATGAGAAGAGAGAAAAGGATTATGTGGTGTTGGATGATACTCCAAATGGTGATGTTCCAGTGGTTCCTCATACTCCACAACAACAACAAAAAATACCACAAACTCTAGTGAATGTTAAACGGTCAACCAAGCTAAGTAGACCTCCTGAAAGGTTCTCTTCCTCTTTGTATTTTATTTTGTTAACAGATGCTGGTGAACCAGAAGGGTATGATGAAGCTATGCAGGTGGATACATAGGTTCAGTGGGAGCTTGCAATGAAAGAAGAAATGGACTCCTTGCTGAAAAATTAGACTTGGGAATTATGTAATTTGCCTGTAGGTAAAAAGGCTTTACCAAACAAATGGGTTTATTGGCTGCAAGAAGAAGATGGAGGTCAGAAAATATTTAAAGCCATGTTAGTTGTAAAAAGATTTGCACAGAAAAAGAGAATTGATTTTGATGAGATATTTGCTCCGGTTGTCAAGATGACTTCTATTTGTACTGTTTTAAGTATTGTGGCTGTTGAAGATTTACATTTGGAATAACTAGATGTGAAAACTACCTTTCTCCATGGTGATTTGGAGGAGATATACATGAAACAACCCTAAGGATTTGAGGTCAAAGGTAAGTAGAAACTGGTGTTCAGATTGAAGAAGAGTTTGTATGGCTTGAAACAAGCACCTCAACAATGGTATTTGAAGTTTGATAGTTTTATGGCTAAGCAAGGCTACAATCGGTGTAATTCTGACCATTGTATTTATTTTAAGAGGTTGGATAATCATAGCTACATTATTTTATGTTTATATGTTGATGACATGCTTGTAGTGGGGTCTAACATGGATCACATAAGAGAGTTAAAACAACAGTTAGCACAGTCATTTGCTATGAAAGATTTGGGGGCAGCAAAACAAATCCTTGGTATGAAAATTTGCAGAGATAGGAAAAACAAAAAATTGACTCTATCTCAGGGTGATTATGTTGAAAAGGTGTTGCAGAGATTCCATATGGAGAATGTAAAAGCTGTCAGCACACGTTTGCCTAGTCATTTGAAATTGATTGAGGAGATGTGTCCTAAAACACTAGAGGAGGAAGAAAAAATGTCCTAGGTACCATATGCTTTAGCTGTAGGAAGTTTAATGTACGCCACGGTATGCACGAGACCAGATATTGCACATGTTGTAGGAGTCATAAGCAGGTATATGAGTCATTCCAGATTGGAGCATTGGAATGCAGTAAAATGGATTCTCAGATATTTGAGAGGTACATCCAATAAACACTTATGTTTTGGGGGCTCTAATACAGATTTAACAAGTTATGTAGACTCAGATTTGGTAGGGGATATTGATACCAGGCAGAGTACTACAGGTTATGTCCTTACTATAGGTGGGACAGCGGTGAGTTGGATTTCTAGGTTGCAAAAAGTAGTTGCTTTATCCACCATAGAGGCAGAATATGTAGCTGCAACATAGGCAAGCAAAGAGATGATATGGCTACAATCTTTCATGGAAGAATTGGGCAAACAACAAGTTAACAGTTATTTGTTTATAGACAGTCAGAGTGCCATACATATTGCAAAGAATTCTACCTTGCATTCCAAGACCAAACACATACAGTTGAGGTATCACTTCATTTGGTCGGTGTTGGATGCTGGACAGTTAAGGCTGGAAAAGATACATATAGATGAAAATCTAGTGGATATGTTTACAAAGGTAGTGACAAGGGAGAAGCTGAGCTCCTCTTCAGCTTTGGTTGGTCTTCAAGACTGAAAATAAAATCAGAACAACAAAGTCTAGGGTGCTTATTTCCAGTGGGAGCTACAAGGTCAGCGGTGTTATGATCAGTCTCCAAGTGTGAGATTATTGTTATATGGAGCCTAATCAGACTCGGAGGTTAAATTTTCTCCACTTTTATCGGCGCGGTTTCCCCCCAAATTATTTAACGGGAGAGTATAGGGGGCAGAGCCCCTCTTGCGAGGCCCAGAGGCGGAGCCCACGGTGGGGGTTTGGGGGCAACGCCCCCAACGCCCCCGAAGCAAAAATGCCTATTATTTTATGAAGGCGTCAGGAATTATTTTTTCTATTAGCTGACATAAAAAAACCCTATTTTTGTAACTGACATAAGGCTTGATAAAATCGACTAAAGGTTAGGGTTTCTGATGATGTATTGTAGCATTTTTGCAATGGTATTGAGTTGCAGGGATTGCTGGTTGTAATCGGTTTGATTTATTGGATAATAATATTGGACTCTCTGTTGGTGGATGTAGCTCGAGTTTGGGTGAACCACATTAAAACTTGTCTCTCGATGTTATTATTTCTGTGTATTTTCATTCCTCTGTTTAATCTTTATTTGCATTTAATTGATATCTTCTGTCAGCTAACCCTAATAGAAACCCATCCATTTATAATGTTTTTCTTATTATTCAAGTAGTTTATGATGCATGTGGATAATGGTTTCTTTTCCTATTAGATAGTGCTTCTATTTCTTAACTGCTTGGACAAGGCCACATGATTCTTTATTATAAGTACTAGTTCAAAATTTGTTTGATGAAACAAATACAAATGATAATGAACAACCTTTCCTCCTTGGAATAAGGCAACCTAATCACAAAAATCTATTTCCACCTCAAATGGTAAGTTTGATTTGGGTGGTGTTATGATTGTGTATTGTTATTTTTTTGTTTAAATTAATAAATATGCTTTGGATATTTCTACCCAAAGTAAAACACTTTCCATTATAGGATGCAAAGACATTGCTACGGTGGAACATGATATGATAAAATTCTCTAATATTGAATCACTGCTATAAATATTCTCATGTCTTAGGCCACTTCAAAATGACTTCCACTTTTGCTTGATTAATCCTTAACTCTTAATTCGCAACCAAATGCCTAAAATAAACAAGTGATCAATTTTGAAGCTTGCAAGAATTATTTGAAATGCATTAGACTTTTATAATAAGTTTTTTACGCACAAAATATCCAATGCATAATGACACAAGAGGGAATAATTTTAGTATATCATTATCACCATCATGAAAGTAGTTCAAGGGTATTACACAACTCAAAAGGAAGTACAAACTACTTACACAACTATTACCTTATTTGAATGTTGTTTCCACACACCCTCATCATTGGTTACTACTTGATAGCACCTAATTTCAAATCCAAATTTGTGAAGTACTAATCACTTTAAAGTTGGTCTAGAAACCCATTAATTAGTAGAAGAGGGTACTTGTTTTTTATTATGATTATCTTAGTTGAAGCCTTATAATCAATATTTGTACAATAATTTAATAGAAACACCACATGGAAAAATAATAGGATGATTTATACTTTGATTTTGAAAAGATTGAAGTTGTTTTCTTACCTCGTTTTATTTTATTAATAATTGTTTATATAGACCAATGTTGAGAAGAGGATAATTTGGTAACAACTAAATCTCTTGTTCAACCTTTCTTGTGTAACATGTGGGCTTAAACTCTCGAATTTTTTTCTTAAATTGACAAAACAACCTTCTACTAGGACAAAATAAATTTTTTAAGATTACCACAATATATTATAACTAATTAGTACAAATAATTACAATGTTATAATAATGCATGATTACAAATGTCATTACACATTTTATAAACAAATTAAAACAATAATAAAATTCTCAATATAATAACAACCTATTTCATCTTAGGAATCCTCATAAAATAATTGTATATTACAAAGAATGTATAAATTTCAACATATATAAATATTCACATATATGTAAAGCAATATCACAATTAGCATAAATGTATACACATTTAGTATTTATTCACACACCAACATATAAAATTTAACAACAAATAATAACTAATTGTAAAGGTAGTTTTTTCGTAATTACCTTAAAATATATTTTTTAACAGTTAGATTCTAAAATTAGACAAATAAAAGTGTGAGGAAGTTGCCCTTCTATACTTTCCTTACTACTTTGTAACTCTAACATTAAAATCATGTGTGTTAATAGTTATTTTTGATCCATGTCATCCAACTCTATACACTATTAGATTGGTTGTTCCTTCACTACACTAATGGATAATCAATCATTTTTATTTATTTTAATTACATTTATTTAGAAAAACAATGTGTCATTCTTTAAGTTCTTTCATGATCAAAATAACTCCTTTCCATAAGGTTAAAAGGAAAAAATTTAAGTCCTCAATCTTTAACCTATATGGAGCTATGTGATCTTAAAGTTTTATCAAATATTTTTATTAGATTAAAATTATTTAAAAAAAAACTATTGAAGTAAAAAGGAAAATAATATTTTTTATAATAATTTTTAGGGTAAATAAATAGAAAATATAAGATAAGCAATACAAATTTTAGATAAATGAGTTCAGATTGATTATGTTATTTAATAAGTTTATAGAATTTAAATAAATAAAGTAATGGTATATAGATTTATGTTTGATGCCGATCTTATTATGTGAGATATTATAAATTAATTTGTCAATATGTTAGAAAATAAAGATTTATTAGATGAATGTTTCAAGACTAAAAAAATTATTGTCACATATTCTAATTCACTTTTGTGAGTGCAAAACTAACCTCTATGAGTGTGGCTTTGAACTTGGTTTGTAGACCTAAACTTTGCCAATTTTGTCGCTTGGAATATGTTTGCCTCAATAGATGTGACTTGTGTTTGAAAGGGATGATGCCTATAGACATCGTTGAAGAGCTTGCTAAGCATGGGTGTTACATCCCTATTTTCTGACTTGCTACACTTTTACTTTTTACTTGGGCATAAGTAAATTTGTTGAGATGTTATAGACTTAAGACAGGATATGACACGGAATTGTATTGAATATCAATTATGAAATCATGGAAATGATTATGTTATGGTCGATTTAATAACTGTGTTATAAGATTTGATTTATTAGTTGAATTTATCGAATAATGATGCACTGATTTCTTATTGTTTGATGACAAGTGAAACAGGATTATAGGGTATCGACTCTCAGAGAGGAGAGAGAGTATCTTTCGAGAAGAGAGAGATAGACCTTGGATTACGAGTGGTCAATTTGCCAAACGAGTCTAGTGTTAAATGATAATGTGAACCTATGAGTCGTATGAGGTAAGTCTTATCTTGCCAGTTTTCCTTCGAATCTAAATTGACAGGTAGTCAATATCCTGATTATCATTTAGTCAAATCGATGGTGAGTCGACATAGTCATTTGCGAAGTAAACAACATCATTGACGTAGAACGGTTGTTTTTATCTCCTTGAGTCACTTGAGGTTTTATTGTCGCCTCTTAGACGTTAAGACGTTCCCATCAAGTGGGATGATGCTGATATTGTCATCGTTTAACGTCAACAGTTGAACCTATTTTGAGGCAGATTTGTGGATCACATCTCGTAGTCAAAAGATGCGAGAAGTCGTTTTGTGCGTCAAATGATTTAGAAAACTTGTGTTGCGTTACGCTCAATCCGTCGTGATTGTCGTAAAATGCTTTGAGCATTTGTTGTAGTCTCTTTTCTTTGTGAAGTTCGACGGACGTCGAATTAGAAACCAAGGTGTGTTATATCTTGTTCTGTCGTAAAATATGGGGGGATATGCCAAACTTTCATGAGTTATATTTAAGTGATCGTGAGGTATTTTTTTCTTTCTAGTTGATCGTCGGTATCGATCCGGAGACGTAGAGGGACACATAATAGTTCTTTTAATGATGTCTTTTCATTCGAATAACTCCTTTTATTTCTAGTCTTAGACCACCAATTATTGCTATCGATCAAACTATTTTGCTAAGGTGGCAATCGTCGATACTCACGATGGGCTTAGAGTATGGGGGGATGTTTTAATTATTTAAAACTGCCACCTCGTAAGTTATGAGCCCCATATTTGTGTGTTATGGCGAATCCAATGGTATGGTGGTCCTTATATCTTGCATCGTGGACAGAGTTGTTAAGCCTACCAACTACCATGTCGCCAAATAAGGGAAACTCCACTTTGTTTTGTGGTCGCGGTTGTTGAGGGAGACGGGTGGTGACAGCAACTGACCTCCTTTTTCTAAGGCATGGGACGACAGAGTAAAGGCTAGAGTACTTCTTCACCGCGGAAAGTCGGAGGTGGTGGGAAATGTTGTTAAAAGAAAGTGTAACGGTGAGTTTAGGGGATACTCCGTCGGCGTGAGGAGGCAGGAGTTTTTGCTGTGGTTTAGAAGTTTAAAAACCACGTGAAATGAGGATAGGGTCTTCCCCGTGGTGGAGGATAATGTGGAACGGTGAGTGAATGCCAGGGGATCCTCGTCGTGGTACGTGGCCAAAAAAGGGGAGTTTTGGTGGTTATGAAACGGGGAAATAAACTGTGAAGTGAGGGGGATTAATCTCCTTGGTCGTGGATAGGCGGGAGGAGGAGTTTTCGAAGTGGGTTATAGGGAAAAGATGTGGAGTGTTTGTGGGGGGTGGTTTTAACCAAAAAAAAACTCCACGGAGGATGCCGAGACGGGAAGGAAACTCGCTCCATCTGGGAGAGGGAGAATTGGTTCAGAGAGTTGATGTGCAGGTCGACGAAGTCTAAAACATCACCAGTTTGTATTGTAGAGGACTGTTCAGGTATGATCTGAGCATATTCCTTGTAGTATTTCTTTTACAAAAGCATGTTGTTAGAAGCTATTCCTTAATAGAAGTTCTTTTGAGAACGTAGTTTTCCCATTATAAATGTTTGAAGGATTATGAGCCTTTTAGACCGTAAGTTGAGTAAACCAGAAGCTTTACTTACTACTTAAAACTCTTAGACAAGGCTGCTCAACTTACTGTTTAAGGATGTTATTTATAATCTTTATTTTGGGCAGAGTTTAGAGTCTTTGATTTGATCTCTGTTTTGTTAACAATCATAATGCATATTATGATCGATTAAATGAAGGCTAGTCTTGGAACTCTATGGCCAAGAGACTTGATAGATCTCCATGTACATAGACTTTGCGGCCTCTATGGAGGTTTAAGAGGTCAAAAAGCCTCAAACAAATAGTGTAAATATGAAAATAGTTAGTTTTGTTGCCTTTGAGTAAGCAAATATGATTAGAGACCATTGCTTAGTTCTTAACTAGGGTTGTCTCTTATACAAGAGTTAGAATTGCTTGGGAGGAAAATGTTGGTGTTGGTGATCAATGTATGACATAATCCAAGGTCAAAGTGTAGCAAGATTTAATCTTTTATGAGAAAAGTATTATTATAACGACCGGGGCTGGATGAAAGGTTGGATTTTTGATATTGGTTCAAACATTGAACTCCTTCAAATCCTAGATTATGTGTTATTAAAATCCTAGTTTTTATGGTTATACTAAACTGATTTTAGCAACAATCGGATAAGATATATATACTCCAAACCAAGACAATTAACCAAGTTGGGTATCTATTTTAACCGTATATATCATGTCAAACCTACGAGAGGTAAAAGTAAGTAAATTGAGGAAGACACTAACCGTGGATAAAATTAGAACAACTCCTCATAAATTAGTTTATTTCTAACCAATCTTTTTTTTTTCGAACTCCAAAAGATATTGACATTGAATACTACCAAGGGGGTCTTATCTAAATTACTCATCAAACTAGCACCCCATTGTTCTCGCATATTGAATGGGTTTGATCTTTAGTTTTAAATGTAAACTTCCTTTTATTATGATAATAGGGATATGGTTAAGATAAGAGCCTACATTTATTAACGTAATACCTTGTTATGTCAAAGGTAAGGTTATTGATATGAGAAAGTATCTTTTATATTCTTAAGTGATATTGAACCATATCAAAAGGTCTAGGAAGTCTATAATCCTTTATTATCTTAATTTTGTGACCTTAATGGAAAACAATAAGTTTGTGTTATGATTTGGGTTATATAAGTTTAACCCTAGTTTCAATCTAGAGGGGTTAAAGATTACTGATGTCGCTCTTATGGTTATAACCTATTTTAACCAATACATGTGAGTAGATATTAAGGGTCGTGAACCCTAATTTAATAAATGTTCATAACTATCCTTTTGAAAAGAGATTTTCTATTAGTCGACAATGCTTAACCTTAGGTAGAGGAAGCTATTTGTTGGTTACCAATCGACTTGAGAGATAAGTCTTATGCCTCGGGTATTACAAGTATGCAAGAGGTACCATTAAACGGATAGGCAAATATTAAAATCATTATATCTTTTATCACAACTACTCTAAGCTACTATTTGTTGACAAGAGGGTAAATCTCAAACGTTGCAAAGATGCAAAGAGAGATACCAAAGAATGGATAGTCAAACCATAATGATTAATAGAGCAACGACAGAGTTTTGTGGAATCACCTAAGTTAGAAAGACTAGGATTGAATTAGTCAAAACTCTTCAGTTAAACCTCGACTTATCATAGATATGGTAATTGTTATATTAAGGCAATGAGGTCATTATTTAGATCTTGATTGAAGGGGCATGTGCCCTGACTATGTGTAATTATTCTTACTTGTAAGAAGGGAATTGGTTTCCTGGACTATATTGCTTAATCTGGGAAAGGTTATCATCGTAGTCATAATTAATCTATCTTTATATATTATGAGACAATAAGTCATCGACCTCGGGAATTGCAATGAAGTAATGAGAATCCTCATAAAGAAAGAAAGTTGATCAGGTCTATGGATTATAGACAGTGTAAGAAAACAGGTATGGGTCGGGAAGACTCAATTGTTCAAACATCATACTTCTTAAGTTAAACAAAGATGACCAAGTCGAACTGTAGGAATATGATAGTATCCAAGTCAAGTTGGAGTGGGTGAACAATACGACATCGTTCATTGCGAACGTCTATTTATACTGAAAACTATGGCCATAGTAATGCATATGTCTCTGCGTGCATTGTCGATTCACTGTATCTGGATTGCACATCCTATCGGGAATCATACTTAGCTAGAGGGTATCTAGGGTTGTATGATAGATAGAGTTGTGTAGGATACAACACTATGTACTCGGAAAGGCAAATTACCACTGGTCACCTTGGTCTATACTTCTCGTGTAGGGTAGGGCCACTTCCGGTTAGGAAGGAGTGCGGGAGACCGACGGTCTGTGGTTGGAGGTAAATCACTGGAAAGATACTCTCTCTCTCTAGCAGAAGACATGCCGAGGCTTGCGATAAAGATGTCAGATTTCTGAATGCAGTATATTTCTGAGACTTGTGGACTTGTGTTTATTGAGACTAAGTAAAATATTATCTATTTCAGGTATTTATAATTGATTTATTTTTGTAAACATTGTACTTGAGAAAGTCAATATGGTTTATTGAATTTGTAATGAGATATCTTGTAATTGTAGTTACTTGACTTTATGTTGAATAAAAGAAAAAAAAAAATTCTGTCTCATTTTTACCTTGTAAATTTACTTTTTGGTGAATTTTTGGGTTTTACTATTTTTTTTGATTTTGGATGTTACAATGGGGATTCTCCTTTAGTCAAACCTTTGTTACCGAGTTAAAAGTACAAAAAAATATCAAAGACAATAGACAATCATGTAGTATGCCTAGTGTGCCAATGCAATGTTGATGCCATTCTCTTGTAATGATGAAATGTATAAGGAGTATGTTCTTCACTTCCTAGAGATATTCAAAATGTACCAGGGGTTGTCCTTTTATATAACACTCAATAGCGTAATTTGATATATTCTGTATTTTAGTTGGCCCATAATAGCTAATTGAAAAAGAAGGAAATAAGCCCAAATTTTAAATTTTGAATTTGGCAGTTCACAGGGCGTTTTTCACAAATTACAGAAGTGAACCTCATGGATATTGCGTAGATACACGAATAAAAATTGTTTGTAAGATTTATAATGATGAAATCAAATCATAATTAGATTATTTGCCAACTTCATACATAAAATACACTAGTTTATTTACACACTGGTCATCACGTTAAAATAACCAAATCTAAATAAACCAAAAAGAAGAAAAAAAAAGTGCAAGGTATAATCTAGTTGTCCCTGTCAATTTAATGATTAAAAGAAAAAGTTGATTGCCCCTATCTTGAATGCAAGCTTGACTGGGTTTGCTTGAAGGGCTGCTTCAAGAAAGCCATAGTTGACTTTCCTCTAACAAACCTAACTTCACAATAATGTTAAGAACCAAAGCATAATTCCCCAAATAACATGGGAACAATGACTTCACAAACCTTTGCTTAGAAGAAACAACCCATATCTTAACACCGAGACAAATACCAAATACCATCTAGACTAGCAAGAGGACAAGGCCATAAAAACCTCCAACTACCCTACCAAACTATGAAGTGTAGAGTTATTAGGCACACCACGTAGCATCCACTTTAAATGCTCCTACCCCACATAGGTCACCCAATGTTTATTGATATGGCAATCACACAAGAATAACTATTTCTAATGCCAGTTGGCCTCCTTGACAAAGACCCATTCCATGCTTTTCTCAAGGGGGGTTGAAGAACAAAACATATTACTTGTAGTTTATTTTATCCTTACCAAGCATCTCCATTATTGATTGGAGAATTATATGTAAAGTGTCTTACTTGGATTTGGCTCCTCCTATTACGGATATATTCCTCATCTTTATCTCTAGTTATTGTATATTGAGTTAACAAAGATTATATATGTAACATTTGTGCAATGATTGGGGACCGAATCTCTAGAGAATAAGCATCCTCATACATTTGTATTAAAATACAAATGTTTTTGTCCACACTTGGATCACATGTGGCTTCTTAACAAGTTCTCTTATTGAACCCCATGTGCACTCGCTTTCAATCTTTTTTTTTTCTACCTAAATCATGAGGTGGCATTGCCCAATGGGATGCCAACACTTTTTGTACTTATCTTCATTCATCAATGCTACATTATACCATGCCACTCGTGTCATGTGAGACAAAGTTTGAATTTAAGGAATGCAATCTTGAGTTGGAACTCCCATAGGCTTAGGAATGACCCATGAAAGGTTTTTTCCCATCTCCATGTTATGTGCCTTGTGACTTGTCTTAGACTTTCTTATTAAGTTATTTATATTTATGTATAATATGAAATTTGTAAATATTTAAATAATATAAAAATAAATTATATTTGCATTAAACAACATGAATATAAAAGAAATATAAATGTGTTATAATTATAAATTTATGGCCCTCATAAAGTACAATTAGATAGTTTTTCTTTTCAATTTATATTGATTCAATAAGGTGGTTGTTTGTTTGATAGAAGCTTATTGATTTGGTATTATATGGATAAACATCAATCTACGAAGTTTATTATCTATTTAGTAGAAGTATTTATTGATTTGGTGCATTACAAAAATAGACCAAAAAAAAAAGTAAAAAATCCCTATTTACTTTAAATCCTTTATAAACTGAGAAATTTGAGGTGAGGATTGTGGACGAAAAATCTAGGAAGTTCTAAGCTTCTAGTAGATTTGACAATGAGAAAGAATTGACATATGTAACAAAACTAGAAATTATGGTAGTAGAAAATGAAGTCAAATCAAAATAATAGCTATAATAACTGGTATTTGTGATCATCAAGCCATGTCCTTTAAACCTTGATGTAAATCATTTCCCCTTGCTCTCCTTTAGCTTTGTTATATTTACTATTCTTATTCCAAAGTTTTAAATGCACAATAGTACAATAGAAAATCACCAAGTAATAAAAATCTATTAATATAAGAGATCCAACATAAATAACTACAAAAATAAAGTAGTATATTAAAACTAGTAACAACACCTAAAGGTGTTATTGAATGGTTGAAAGACTATTTATAGCTCCATTGTTCAAGCACTACACAAAATGACTTTGTCAAAAAAATATAAATGTGTAGTGCTTCATTGACAAGACTATAAGTGTACGTGTCTATCAATCATTCAATAACACCTTTAGGTGTTGTTACTTGTTTTTTAAATTGAAGATGTTTCATTATTTATGCTATCATTACTAGTTTTTTTTAAATTGAAGATGTTTCATTATTTATGCTAGTGTTACTAATTTTTTAAAGTGAAGATGTTTCATTATTTATGAAAATATGCAAAGAGGCATTGAAGAAGGTTGTATACACCATCATCAACTAGAAATATGGTAGTATCCTACAATGAGAATGATGGTTGTTCAATGACTAAAACAAGCTAGTAGAGAACGTTTTGATATGACATTTGTAAAAAACAATGTCTCTTTGGTAAAGAGAGCAACTTACAACAATGCCATCTTTTCTTGTTTTCCAATAAAATATAATTGGTATTATGATTAAATAGAGCCACATCAATTTTTATATAGTTGGTATATATGTGAAGGGAAATAAAATATGCCCTTCAAATTTTTTAAAAGGTGTATAAATTAAATACAATTTAAAACCCTAGATATATAAATATTTGAGTATGATTAATTGATTGAAGTAAATTTACTAAGATTGTAATTGAAATTATGTTAAAAAAGTAATTGAGATAAATTAGGGTTGTGTATTTTGAAGTTGGATCATTGTTCACTTTGACTAATGTTATATTGTGTTAAAGAGAGATAAACAAGAATATGATATTTGATCTAAGGTCAAAGAGCTAAGATGACTAAAAATCAAAGAAGTTGAGCATCCAGGACACAACCACGACAACAATCTTGTCCAAGGGGTCTGATTTTCTCTAGATTGACATGATTATGTTCTGAACAAAATTGGACCTCCAATACTTGTAGAACTTGTTCAACTGAAGTATATATAAGGTAAGGAAAAGTGGGTGGGGTTAAGGAGCACTGTGGAGCTTGCTATGTAAGGATTGAAATTTAGAACTTCCTTACACCTTAGTTAAACCTTGAGACTGAGTTAACAATAATAGTAAAGAGAACACTTGAACATTTTTTTATAGGAATTGTATTTTTTCAAATAGATATAATAATCTACAATCACCATCTCATCAAAAAAAGAAATTAGATATTCTACAAGTGACCACCCCACCTAGACAAAAAACTAATGTACATCATTAATGGTAATATTAATACAATGAATTTCACATAAGAAGAAAGCTCGTCCATCATAGAGTGTGAGCCAAGGTCTCGTGGATTTGTAAATCATATCAAAATAAAATAAATAAACACAAGTATGGCGTGGCTGATGGGCCAACTCCATAATATTTTAACTCTTGACTATTTCTTGCAAGAGAAGCAAAAGCCCAAATGCATCATTAAAAATTTTATTCCTCGGGGTTTCTCAATCCTAGCAATTACCAAAAACTAGTGTACACGCTTCCACCTTTATATTATATTTGTTGCGTATTCTATACTTTAGAGATATACATTTGATGAAAGCTTAACGAAACTTCCACAAAAAAAAAAAATCTATTTTTGTTGACCTTTTAAAATGCTGCCCAATTATACAAAAGAATATGCCAACTATATTACATTGATACCTTTCACATGTATACAAGAAGTTACTCTCATTTTTATTTAATACCCAATACGTAAGCCAAATAGCTCATTCACATCCCCCTCGTTGCCCTCGTGGAAGTGAGGGTACCTTAATTAAACACATATTTTAATATTTGTAAGATTCCACACATGTGGTGGAAATGTTTGTTTATTTATTTAGATATAATGAAATGAAAGATTTTAATAACGTCTACGAGACCAAGCAATCTAAGGGATCTAATAAACGACTCCTCAAGACATTTTCAATCTCTTTTTAAGGTCAGCGTTTCTACTATGAATCTTGATCAATAAACCAGTCGTATTGAGAATCCGAACTTCCTCAAATAACTCATTAATGCTGTCCACATTCTAATTGTTTTCATACTGGCTTCGAATATCCACATACGCAGCACACTCAATGATAAAATGCCATTCAGTTTCAACCACCCCTTTGTTGCAAAAAATGCATGTTCTTTTAGCGCACTCTTCCTTGTGGATCGTCCATCTATCCATCTCACATCTAAGACGATGGGACCCAGTGCTTAGCTGAGCAACTAAAATCCTAATGGTGAGAATGAGTGTTCTAAATGAAATAATAAATGTATAAGTGGTATATTTTTAGTGTAAATTTGGTTCATAATATTTTGTATTTTTATTTTCTTATTGCTCATCTTCATAAATTGATTTTGATTTTTAAATTTAGTTTTGATCATCTTAGATTAGATTTGTGAGCTCGGACTTGACCTAAATCGCTTCCAGCATCACATATCTGGTAACCTTGGATTGTTAAAATTTGTTTATATTTAATCCTACTAACTCCCTCCTACGAGTCATTGTGAGTTGACCTAGCGCATGTTTGTGTTGAATTATGTGCTTGGTTGTTGTATTTAAGGACATTCATTCATTCGTTTTGAAACTGTCTAGGAATCTATCAAGCACGTCTAGAATTTGATTTGCAAAAGGGATTAAAGGATTGTAGCAGCATTATCATAGGATTACATCAACACGCATTATCCTAGGTCCATTACACACTTGTTTGTTTTTTCAATCTTTCACTAAAAAATCATAAGGTTGGTTTGACTATGGGTCTCATTGAGGAGAACTTAACCCTCACAATTCAATAGATTCCTAAAGGAATTCCTAAACATTCCCAGTCCTTACAATAATTTAGACACCAAAAAAAAAAAAAGGTGAGTGAGTTACAACAATCCACATTCAATTAGTTTCGATATGTGACTTATAATTTAGTTATGTGCATAGGTTTAGGACCAAACTCATGGAGAAAAGGTATGCACCCGTAGATGAATTTGAACAAAAACCAGCCAATTTGTTTTTAGAAATTTTTGACCTTCAGTTAAGTCTTTAAGAAATAGTCCACCATAAATGTATAGCAAGGATATAAATAGACGAAGATCAACTCAAATACTTTTAAAACCACAATAAAATTTTCTAAATTTTCTCTCTGGCAACTTTAATTATCCTAAACGGTTACTTTTACCTTTTACAATTATTTAAAAAACAAAAATTGAAGGATGTGATATTGAAATTCAAGCACAGATGCATATAGGGAGGCCTATAAAATAGTTAGGGTTTATGAATCTAGAGGTATACTATGTCGAGGTGTTAAATAACTTTAAACTAATTTAAAAAGACAAGGGAGAAATATCAATGATATCTAAATGAGATTTATACAACATTATTATTAATAGGCCTGCACTTTCATCTGTCTTAGTTAGTGGTATGAATATTATAGCTTAAGTTAAAAGACCACTATCATTGATGGGGTTTGTTTTGGTGGGTTTGCAGATTTTGTGACGTGTTTTAAGGGATGCCACATCACCAGATCTTTGCTATTGCAATATATTAAGAAAGAGTGGTTACCTATACAAACTTCTGAAAGTTACAACTTTTATTATTCAATGGACTACCTGACATTCGTGTGGTTTTAGGGAACATATTTCCTTAACAAATGTTTGACCCACTGTTCCTTCACTAAATTGTTAAGAGTTATAAAACACTTGTCCTATGTTGGTTACCTTATTTTTTGGAGCTTGGTAAGAATGACATTTTTATAATACAGCCAACCAATAAAACTTACCTAATACCAGGTAAGAACTCTCCCGGACAAAACCACCTTTTGAAAGCGCCTAATGTAACTATGGTTAAAGGTTTATATGACACGTATGCCCATTTCATGGGCTCATACATGTATGTTTGGTGTATGGAAGTGTGTGCATGACTAGACTGCCATGTGAATCACATGCATGCATTCTTGTTTGTCCAGGGGTGGTTAATTTCAAACCATGATGAGAGTGTCAGAGGTTAGTGCACTAGTATATTAGCTACACTGGGAGGCTTTTAAACAGCACAGAGGGGAATAGGATTGCTAGAAAGAGGGGAAGGAGAATGAAGAGCGTTTGTGACAGATCAGGATTGGAAGTGAAGCAAATGGATGCCAATGAGGCTAATGAAGCAGGGTTTGAGTTGGATCCATTAGCTCCTGTAAGCCAAATCAATAAAATTGATGATTTGGAAGAAGGAAATAGAGGTTTTTTTAAATACCCAAATACAGATACTAGAGACCCAGTTGCTCCGGCTTCCCAAATATGTAAAAATGTTGAATTGGAGGAAGAAAGTGGAGATTTTTTTTTTCACCCAAATACAGGTTGCAGTGAAAAAGATGAGGATTCTGATTCTGATGATGATGAAGAGTCTATCTACAATGATGCAGCAAACTGTGATTTTGATCCCATAGAGATGGAACTAATTGGGGCAGATGAGCGAAATGAGGCAACACAGCCGATTGATATTGTTTATAAGAATATTAAGAAGCCCAAGTTGAAGCCCAGGGCTAGAGGCCTCAAAGAAGTCTTATGGGCAAGGAGGAGGGGGCAGGTTTTAATGGAAGGTTTTGTTGAAGAACCTATTGGAAATGATGAGGTGAAGGGATTTGATGCTCTTTCTGATGGGGCAGAGATGCCTAATAATCAGAATTCCAAGTCTTGTTCAAGGACTAAGAGTCTTACAGATGAGGATTTAGATGAGCTGAAAGGATGCTTAGATCTGGGATTTGGGTTTAACTATGAGGAAATACCAGAGTTATGCAATACTCTGCCTGCCTTGGAGCTAGCTTATTCCATAAGCCAGAAGTTTCAGGATGAGCAGCAGAAGTCCCCTGTGCATAAGTCCTCTGTTTCTGCCATTGACGGTGGTATGTCTGATGGTTATTCAAACAGTAGCAGCTGTACACAGTCACCGATTGCCAATTGGAAGATTTCTAGTCCAGGTTTGTGATCTTTAACAAATTCAAATTAGGTTTTTTCTTCTCTTTTTTTTTAAGTTCCACTTATTTGTTTCTTTTTTATATCAGTACTTCCTTGGACTGAAAGCGCTGTGTTTCTTAGGTACCATGCGTGTTTCTTAGGTCCCATGTTTTTTATATTGCATTTGAATGTTGCTCCAGGAAAACAAGGTTCTTTCTCTGATGTGTGAGAAAGTTGTCAGATGGGTGTTTAGAACACCTATTATGGGAAGTCCAGACAAATGGTTGCATGTCAGACCTGGGTTTATATTGAGTCAGGTAGATAGAAGCTGGAAAGTATGGTGCCCAGGTAGATAAGAGAATATATATCCTTTGGATGGGGATGCTCACCCAAACGATATCCATATCTTGACAGCCTATCAGACCTGCATTCTTAGTTGTTTAGGTAGACAGGAGCTTGAAAATATGGTGCAAGATAGATAGAGAGAATAAATACCCCTCTGATGGGGATTCTTACCCAAACAATATTCTAAGCTTGACAGTGTAATCCCCTGCTTGTGTTACATCTTCAAGATATATATCTTATGTGCTGAGCATGTGAAACCTGGGTTTATATTGGGTTATTTATGTAGCCAAGAGCTGGACATAACACAAGCACAGCTTGTTATCTTTCTGAGACTATGTTTCTTAGTGGAATAGTACCCTAAGCTTGACAGTGCACCCTCCTGGTTGTATAGTTTTTTTGTGATGTGTATATTATGGAAGAAAACATGTTTGGGGAGATTGTTTGCATTTTCATTAGACTGAAATAAATAGCTGATTTATTGCATGCCTTATTGGATCTGGTTGCGGGTTTGATTCTGTATGTACATTGTGTTTATGTTAGCTTTGTTGTTGCATATTTACGGAATGGTTAATCTATTACCATATCAGAAAACATTTTAAACAACCCATTCACATTATCTAAAGCTTTGACAGTAAATGGAAGATTTGTCTTACGTTGTTTTCGTATCTGTTTTCAGGAGACCATCCAGAGCAAGTCAAGGCAAGGCTCAAGTTTTGGGCACAAGCTGTGGCCTGCACTGTCCGCTTGTGCAGCTGATCAGTGGCTTCTGTCAAAGAAAAAAAATCATGGTGTATGTTGCATATGAGGTGTTGGGGATATAAGGGCTATTTATATTTTCCTGTAAAGCTAGAAGGCCGGGTTCGGGTGGGGGGAAGGGTTGGGGTTTGGCTTCTTTGGCTTTATGCTCATGTTTCGGTAGGGCAGTTGTTGACAGGAAATGCAAATTAACTCGAGGATTGGCCATAGACCTGAATGAAGCTGCTAGATTTAATCATTCTAGCTCGGAATTAGAGCATTTGAAGCTACTTAGGGTTACAAATAACCAAAGTAGCCTATGAGAGCAGAGTAAACATTCGGGCAGGTCTGAGATTTAACCACACTAAGATTGGGCCACTAATCATTATTTGTTCTTTGTAACATATGTAACGCCATCTTATATTAATGTAATCAAGTTTTGAAATTTTGGCAAATCTGTTAAGCTATGTTACTTTTTTGTTGTTTGGTTCTTCTGGGGTCTTCATAGTGGTATGTTTCTGAGCTTTTGAAGCACATGAAGAGTTCTTACTGTTCCAGTTCTTTGTATGATAATGAAACAAAGGGGCCTGTATGTGACTGGTTTTGTATTTGTCAAGAGAAAAGGACCATTGAGCTTCATTATGGCATTCTTACAGAGAAAGCATTAGATCCTCCCCAAAACACCATGGTCATCATTTGTTGAACACATCTGACATTAAAATGTAGCAAGTTCAGGCCCACTGCTGGTTCCTTAACAAAGTAATTTTTATATGAATGTCGAACAGGCGATGTGTTTATAGAGTTTACAGAGCAATTAGCTTTTCTCATTGAAAGTCATTTGGTTGGTCACTGTGCTGTTCCTTATTATTTAAGGGATGAACTGTGATTCAAATAGCTTAATATTTGTTACCATTTTGCTTACTACTGTTGTTGCCACTGCAACCTACAAAAAAACCTAATCAATGGCATCTGTTGTCAATGCTTCCATGCATTTGCAATTGAAGATGACATGCGGGCCAATAACTGTGGACACTATGTCAGTCCAATTTTCTCATCCTAGTCTCGTTAACTAGAAATTCTCAACCATGCCTTAAGATTGCTGCCCTCTAGTGTTGTCTAGAGATTTAAGCGTAGACACTAACTATAGCCTATTATGCTGATTGCAGAGATTTAAGTGTAGACATTAACTGTAGCCTATTATACTGGATTGCAATCAGAAGTCATATTGCTTGGGCCAGACTCAAAAACCATGTTGCTTGAGCCGTGGACTATATTTTTCCAAAGTCATTGCTTGATTGGCAGCAGCCAAGCAGGCTTAAGTTTGAAGAGCCATTTTGGCTTGGCTACAACTGAACTTCCTTTTAAAATTTGTGCTAGGGGAAAACAGGTTTATAATGATTCAAGAATATGTGCTCAGAAGTGGACAGATTGAAAAGGTCCATCTGATAATTAATTTACAAAGACTACCAGATTCCAAGGGTCCCCCTGAACAAAATGTGATCTAGATACTGCAGATGCTTTGTTATGAAAACAGATGATAGTAGGGGAGAGGATCCAGTAGTTGAGCACCCTAATTTCATGCCTCTCAAACTCATACGTGGCAATTCCGAATCACTCTAAAAATTTTACAGCAGCTTTCTTGGCAAGGCCCCTGTTTATAACTAAGGTTTCAAGTCCACATCATCAAATATGATGCCACATCAGCACGCCTTTTGTTGAGGTGTCCAAAAAGACCCAAAAAAAGGGTGGACCGATGGTTGTGCATTAAGTCATGTTTTGTTGGTGCGTTGATGTGGCATCACATGATTGGTTGTTTTTTAGATTTAAAGAGCACATTTAATTCAATTATAAGGTACTCAGAAGCAACACTAACAACCTTCAAGTCACAACTACTAGTGTTAAACTTTTAAAAATATTGGACCTTAAATCCACAAATACTATCACAGCTATTGAAACAGGCTCAACAATTGGTTCCTCTCCCCCTATCACTAGTTGCGTACTTGTCCATAAATTGTATAAATATGCTTATTAATTTGTGGAGAGTGAAGTGTCAACAACATTGCCTGGAATTCTGGGGATTCTAGAAATATAAAAGAGGCCGTTGCCTTTTTTGAAAATTGATTATAGCTGATGACCTACTCTTGTAAAGGAAATTGCTAAGGCACACAAACTACATATTGAAGGCTACTTAAGGCTTATGTAACCATCGTTTTTTGAAAGATGATTCTGTTAGAAATTTTGAGACGAGAAACCTATTCCAGTGCTTCTGCTTATAATATTAATTCTTGAATCCTCCTCTTCCTTCTGTATTTAAAAGATAATTGCATTTGAATATTTTTTAATAAGAGAGTTGCACCTATGATCTATCATTGCATAATCTTTCTTCTGAGTTACATTTAAAAAACTCTATTTCTAACCTAATTTGAGTTACATTTCTCTCTATATAAAGAAAAGTCCATAAAGAATTTAAGGGACCCAAAGTTGTTAAAAGAATTGAATGACCATCTATCATTGCATAATCTTGGAAGTCTCTGTATGTATAAGAGAATTGCATCTGAAATATCTTTTGGGGTAAAATCCGTGGGAATTTTAGAATCTAAAAACTCTTGCATTACTCTCTCTATTGTTTCTTTAAAAATTTAAGGGAGCCGAAGTCGTTGAAAGAATAGAATGACTCATCTAATCATTACATATTTTTTTTATATTGGATTAAGAAAATAAATCATTGCAAATTCCCTCTCTGAATGGGGAAGGGTCCTGAATGGGGAGCCTTACACTTAGACTTCTAAAGGCTTCCATAGAAATCTTAGCAGTCAACTGAAATGGTATGGTATAGCATTTCAAACCCACCTCTCATCTTTGACTGACCCAAGGACTCGGTCTTCTCCCAAATAAAAAGGGGAGCAATGAATAAGTTTTCAAACTATGAATAAATAATCAAATTTAGTTTGACAATATGCCCAAAAGACTTGATGGTGAGCATTAAAAAAAATGTTGAAAAAGATGATGTTTCAAGTTGCTTGCATACTGTATAAATATAATATTTTAGGTACAATTATTTTGGTCTGCAAATATAATATTTTAGGAACAATTATTTTGGTCTGCAATCATGAGAATTGGAATTGGGTAATTCTGCTCTGTATAAATATAATATTTTAGGTACAATTATTTTGGTCTGCAAATATAACATTTTAGGAACAATTATTTTGGTCTGCAATCATGAGAATTGGAATTGGGTAATTTTGCTCTATATAAATATAATATTTTAGGTACAATTATTTTGGTCTGCAATCATGAGATTTGGAATTGGATAATTTTGCTCTGTATAAATATAATATTTTAGGTACAATTATTTTGGCTTGCAATCATGAGAATTGGAATTGGGTAATTTTGCTCTATACACTTACTTATCAACATGACTTAGCTATGCTAGTCATGCTTTATGGGTTGCTTTGTATGCATTTTTAATTACAAAGTTGTTATCATGGTAAGGATTTTTCTATTCATTAATATGTTATTTCTATAAATTTTGTTTTATGATTGCTTCCAAGTGTATTGTGTAGACAAAATGACAATCAAGAGTCGGGGGAGGAGTGGGGATGCACAGGGTCAAATCACGAGGGTAAGGGTTTGTGCTCTTCTTAGTCTAAGTAGAGTCATGCACATGGGGACTGTAAGCAATTTTGTAGTACAAACATATTTAGGTTTTGCATCGAGTGTAAGCAACCTTGTAGTCTAAGCATCGTTACATGCTTAGGTAATAGGTATGGTGGGCTTTAAGAGTACCATTCATTTTCTTTTTCCATCTTTAAAAAATCACAAGAAATATAAGGAATGGAGGAGTTACTCTTAGTTGACGAAATGAAGGCAGAGAAGCTCGTGACTTAAGCATAGTTGAATATAACTTAGTTTTGCTAAGTATTTGAGTCCATTGTAAATTAAATTCAGATAATTCTCCTATGCTACATTCTATTTGGGGAGTTCTATTTGCGACTTCAACCAATGGTGCATGTTGTAGATCCACCCCAACTATATTAGAATGCATCTAGGTAATGGTTCAAATTTCAAGCCTATTTAAGAACGTCATGAAAAGGGGCAGAAATCATTTGAGATTGTAGATGTAGCCTAAATAACGATGACTAGTTCACACAAGCTTAAGCGTTAAATAGGGAAGTGGGTCACACCTAAAGAAGAGTGGGAAGAGAGGATACATGTATCTGTTGATGTGTTTAAGTTTTTGTTATATTCATTTCATGTTTAATCTTCATAACAGATTAAGGATTAAAGTTTTTGATACAACTGATTCACCCCCCCCCCCCCTCCCCCCCTCTCAGTTGTCTTGTGCAATTCACTTAAACCCTTAATCTGTTATAAAGATTAAACATGAAATGAATATAACAAAAACTTAAACACATCAACACCATGCATAAGAGAACACCAAAATTTTACGTGGAAAACCCTAAAAGGGAAAAACCACGGTGAGGATTAGCTCACAATATAAAGTAGTAGCAATACCGAATTACAAGAGGCTCACTGCCTAAGGACTCATTGCCCAGGGCTCACTACCCTAAAGAAAGAAAGGCTCATTGTTAGTGGACTCACTGCCCACTGAGAAAGAAAGAGAGAGAAGAGTGGCTCACTGCCATGAATTGAACCGATACAATTGCATCTGACCTATGCATGGAATTTAGTTCTAATGAAGCACAACATCACCTTCGCATCTGCACTCACATCACGAACATCATTTCCCCCAAGCGCACATGATTCACGAATCCTTGACACTTATTTATACCACCATCAACCTAGAAACACTCTTTAAGGTCAGCAACACAATCTTCAATCCTTGAAACAATCTCCAAGGTCAGCAAACATACAAAATTCAAATTAGGTCTAGACCTAAACATTCTCGCGGAGCAAAGGAATGAAGGTAGACCACCACTTAGCTTAGCTCGGACCTAAAAACATCTTCACATGCTTCAACACGCTTCCACAATCCACGAAGCACATCCGTACTTAGTGTTAGCACCCAAGTCGGCCAAACTTGTGTAAACACCAACACTTAGGCACACGCTTCCAAGAACACAATCATAACTTGCGGACCAAGTACAAGCCTTTAACACGATCTGGAGACATCTACGAACAACATGAGATCACCTGGGAACCAACAAATCCAGCTACAACAACTCTCACTTGAAGAAGGTTCACTGTCTGCTCACAAACAACAACGTCGAACTCTGCTACACAATAACTTGCTTTCCGGAGTACCAAATCATAAATCCTTTGGAATGAAGATAGCTAAGGACCTTATAAACATATGTCCAGAACCGCATCACCTGAAACAACTCTACGGAGAAATGCGGAGCAAACTACTTTCTCCCAGACACCTCTGCACAATCGAGAAACTGTGTCAATAACAGTCTTCAAACTGGTGAACATAACTTCTGCTTCACAGCAATTTGGACCACCAAATTATGGATTTAGTATCTTCAAACACTTCTCTAAAACATATCCAAATCTCAAACTCCAGTCTTCAACACAGAAGAAATGTGGAGAAAAACTCAGACAGTATCCTACAAGCCAGAATACTCTGCAACACATCGTTTCCTCTGGAGAGAATTTTCTCAAAAGCACTTGGAAACTCAGCAACAAGAGCAATATACCAATATCATCAGCACTTCTATAAGGCATTCAAATCACTTTAACATGACAACTCAATCAAGCAATATCAGAAGACACAGTTGACACCAATGACAACACAAGCATGTTGACATCAATGACAACACCGGTTAGCAAATACTTGCAACAGTATCAACATGCATGAGAAGATCAATAGAAAGAAGAATATTTAATCATAGGGAATGTCTACCTTCCAGTGACGTTCTAATTATGAATATAGAGACCTTAAAAATGAATTCCATTTTAGAACTCTTTGAAAATTTAAGAATAAAGAAGCTTGGATCAGTTTATGTGAGTGATTAAGACAACTATAACATTTATGGTTCCATGGACAATTAGGTGTAGTATAATGGACTAATTAGAATCATTTCACCTTATTGTGACAAGGAAATGTACACATAGAATGTTGCATTGAGAATGATTTCTCTCTTACCAAAGGCATGCTTTAAAGCTTCCCTTAGCTACATATTTGGACAAACTTGAAGAGCATTTAAGTATTGGCCAACAAGCATGAAAGTTTAATTGTCAATCCAATTCTGGCAAGGCCTAAATTTGATGGCCATATGGCTACATTTATGCATTTTTGTTATAAAATACAATCAAATTTTAGGAAGACTATCATATGAAAGGGTGATTATGCCAGGTGTATTGTCAACATTTCTAAAGGTAGTTGTATACATATATCTATTTCATAATAAGGTATGCCTTAACATTTAAAGGGTAGTTATGAATGGATAAACATAAAAAAAAAATTGCTTGATAGGCAGGGTCAATAATCAAATTTAGGTCTAGAATCTCAATAATTGCATGTGGTGTTTCCTTGTAGTTTTTATACTAATAACATAATTGCATTACTATTCTGCATAGTCGTGTTAATCTTAAAAAAATCGTGATTACTTTTCAACAATTTTTGATTAAATTGTCTGTAGAGATTTTATCATGACTTTTTACCACTTAATCACCATAAACTCACTATGTAATGTTCGAATTGTGATTACTTGCAACAGGTGTTTTTTTTACAATTTCAAGCAATTTTTTTGACTTCTAAACATTTTTTTTTACATTTTGACAAAATTTTAAGCAAAATCATAACATTTTGTTCAATCTCTTGTGCCTACTAACTTAGCCATCAAGCTTTGTGATGAGTCACAGTGTTGTCTTTTTATTTTCATAAAAATCATTGATCAAATTCCCTTATCATTAATGGACTTGGTACACTTGATACATATCTAATTATTTATAATTGTTTTAAGGATAGATAAATAGTATGTTGTGGAACTTATTTGCTTAATGGTTAAATGTGTTTGAATGTCTGTAAAATTTCATGTTTCTATATATATGTGTTTTCATGACAAAAGCAACCATAGGATTGAAGATTTGAATACTATGGATCTCTCTAGAGTTAGTCGCGTAGAGGGGTCGATCAACTCCGGAGTGGGCTACAGAGCTTTGGAGTGGCACTCAAAGTTACAGTTGGAGTGGCACTCAGAATTACAGTTGTCCAATGATTTACAAACCTAGTGTCAGATCAACAAACTTCAGTGCATGACACCAATTTTGGTGCACATCTCATGGGAAGTAGGATTCCAAGCGACTTTAGTTGGCTATCAAGAACCTCTTGACTATCTTCAATAACCTCCTTCACGTCATGTTCTCTTAGACTTAACATTTGATTTATGTAAATAACTGAAGTATCTCTTTAGAAACTTCTTTAATTTAAGTCGCACCCTAGTGCAATGGATGCATGTTCTTTCCCCACACCTTTAATTTAGAGCACTCCTTGGTTGAAACCAAAGATAGCTCTTGTTAGAATAAGATACTTATAATCTCAAATGGAGTCACTAGGATTCCTATTTCAATAAGTTTCAGTTAAGTTTAGCTTAATAGGGCTTGAATGTATAAGAGGAGAGCTAGAAGATATTAGGAAAATTCAACATTTTCTTTAGAAAAACTTGTTAGAAGAAATTTTGTAGTAGGACTATCTAGAAGATTCTATTTGTTTGCAAATAACAAGAAAATCATTCCGACACTCTCTTAGCATAGGAGATTAGACCAGATGGGGAGTAGGGCCCACTCCACCAAAAGGAAGAAATCTTGTGGTCTTTACTTTTGTGTGTTAAATTTCTTATTTTATTATTGTGTTGATTAGAATAGTCCTATTTGATCCATTTATCTTCATTTAGTCATAAGACAAAACAAAAAAAATTACTTTTGTAGCATTTATCTTTCAACATTAATCATTTCAAGATTTACATTTAACATGTGTGTGTCCATTATTTTTAGCTGATTAGGAAAAATTTACATATAAAAAATCTCCTTAGGATGACATCATCAAAATAATGAACTAATAAAAATATAATTATTTATTTTATTGCGTTACACTTTCTAAAATTTTATAAATTAACTCACTAAAGTTAATTTGACTCTACATATCTTACTCCATCTCAATATCCTTCTAAAAAATAAAGATTTTTTAATTTTTTAATTTATCATTCTTAAGTTATATCATAGAAGTTAAGTTTTTTAAAAAACAAATCTAAAAATTATTTAGCAAATCTTTTCTCTGAAAAAATATATAAACATTAAAATTATAAAAATGATTTGAAAAAATTATAAATAATATATAAATTAAAGTTTAGAAACATTAAAATTTAAAGTTTGCTTAAACTATATAAAAATTAAAGAATTTGTAGCTCACCTTCTTTAATTTTCTTTTTTATATGCAATGTGCGAGGTTTTTGTTGGGACAAGTTGCCATTAACTTGCAATCCTAACTAATTCATGTGTCTCCAAAGTTCTTGGAATGTGTTCCTCAACACATAAAGACTTTGAGAGATTAATTATTTATTAAAATTATATCACTTTGACTTATTGCAATCAATTACTAATTGATAGTGTCAAACTTGGGTGCCCACTTTTGTGGTAGGGGCCATGAAGACTTTGTTGACTTCTCCTACGTCTATTTTGAGAGTTTGGTAACTCCTAGTGAGTGGGAGTTAAACTTGGGCATCCTCTTTTATGGGGACTTATATTTAGACTTGGAGTTGTGTTTTTTTATGTACATGAGTGGATAATGTTGAGACACCTTGCATGGATATAATGTTGGAGTTAACTAAAGTGTTAGAGATGCATGAATTGAATATTGCTTGCATAAGTTCATAAAAGATTGCATGTTTTTGCATGTTACTTACATGTTGTTGTATGCTACTTGCATGTTGCTTCTATGGACTTGCATGTTGTTGCATGTCACTTACATGTGCTTACATGCCGCTCCTATGGATTTGCATGTGCTTGCATGTTGTTGCAAGTTAGTTATATGGTCTTGCATGTTATTTTTGAGAGATTACTTATAGAACACTCCAACTCCAGAAACTTGCAAGATCAGTGTTTCAGATAATAGGTATTAGTTGCATGTTGAATCAGGTGTTTGCATGTCACTTGCATATACAAAACAAGGTAATTCAGAATAACCTTGGGGACATCAATCTTACATGTTTTTTGCATGAGATTGGTGTGTTGATCACTTCAGTTAATAGAAAAAGATTGGGCAAACTTGGACACCCAATTTGAGGACTTTTTGTTGTTGCTTTTATTTGGAAATGTATTTGATGTTGACTAAGTTTACTGGGACAAACTTGGGCGCCCACATCCAGGATAGACAGTTAATAGAAGGCTTGACTTTGTTTGACTTCAGTCTTCTCTATTTGGAGCACTTGGTTTTTGCATGAGGATTTGTTCCTATGTTATCAATTACAATTTATTGTAATTTGAGTTTTAAACTTTCTAAATAAGAAGCTTTTGAATTAAGAAGTTTTTTGTATTAATTAAAAAGTCCCATACATTTTCCAAAGAGTTGATTGTAAAAGACTTAGAAGAAAAAACAAGAAGTTTTTTTAAGTTTTTACAAGTTTGAAGATTGAAGAAGCTTTTGAAGTGCATCAAGGAATCAAAAGATTTCAGTATTGAATGTAATCTTTGACAAGAGATTTAATACAAGCATAAACACCTTTGGTGGGAAGTTTTTTCCCTTAGGGGTTTCTCCATGTAAATACTTGTCTTCTTCTTGTAAGCTATTTTCTTCTACTACATTGATTAAATTGGAGAAATACTCTAACATCTAATTGAAAGTAATTTTCAGATTTACACATGTTAATAATTTTATATTTGAAAACATTTTAAAGCTACATAACTGCAACATTACCTTGTTCTCTCGCCCTTTTTTCAACAATTTTAATTTTTTTATTATATATATGATTTATAATTTATAAGTAATATATAAATTAATATATAATATTTATAAATTTTAAATTATATTTATATATACATATTTTAAATTATAATTGTTGTTGAGGTTCTATATAATATAATATAAAATTATAATATATTAATTCATAAATATATAAAACCATAAATTTATATATATAAAATGATAATATGAAACTTAATTTAATATAAAGGTGTATATTAAAATATAAATTTAAAAAAAAAAAACTTAAGTTTGAATTTAAAGTATAATAGAAATATAAAAAGGTAGTAAATATTTATTTATATTTTAAAAAAGTGAACTTGAGTTTTAAATAAAATTAGAAAGTATAGTTTTTAAAACATAACTTTAAAATAAAAGATTTTCTAAAGAAAAAATAAATCAAGAAAAGAAATAATATATGAAAAAAAAAGCAAACTTGAGTTTTTTAAATAATTATAATAGAAATATGTGTCTCCACTTAACTCATGTAGTTAAGTAATTTATATTTAAGTAATTTATATTATATAAAAAAAGTTTTGTTTTTTAAGAGTTTCTTAAGAGACCCATTTTTATATAAATTTTCTCTAATATATAAATGGTTGTTTCAATATGTATATTTACTTCAGCAAGTAGAATTGTGCAAAGAATGTTTTGTTTTCAGCAGCATCAAGCTAGGTTTGAATTCCATCTTAGAGATCTAGAGTAGAGTAATGTCCTTAAGATTTTAAAACCCTATTGCATATCACTCCAAACACTAGCCCAGATTGATAAAATTAAATGACGGGTAATTGAATATCTATGACTATACCAAATCTTCAATCCTACGGCTGCTTTTGTCTTGAAAACACACACACACACACACACATATTAAAGACATTCAAGCACATTTAATCATTAAGGAAATAAGTTCTACAACATATTATTTATTTGTCTTTAAAAAAATTATAAATATTTAGACATGTATCAAGTGTACCAAGTTCATTAAAAACAGAGAATTTGAACAATATTTTTATGAAAATAAAAAGACAACATTGTGACTCATCATCTCTTCCCACTAGAATTAAACCATGTCCTCATGGAACAACCTATACTATATCTTCATTGACCAAGTTCTTTTCTTCCAAGATTTGGCTGCAATCATAATCCCCTTCATTATATTGGCTGAAGTGTTTGCCCCCTTGTGCATAACCATTTGTATCTGAAATCTTTTTGAATCATTTCTCTACCTTCATTTACAACATCTGCCATGTAGTAGTCATAAGAGGAGCTGACACAAGAATCAAAGGAGGCTGAAACTGCATCCCAATCTAATCATGGTGCCTTTCCTAAATATGTATGATGAGGGTCCTGGCCCTAGTGAGGCTCCATCGTAAATTAGTTGGTGAGATGGGTTCTCTCCTCTTCAAATTCTCTAGAAAACCCTCCCACCTGTTTATGCAATCTCATATGGCCCTAACCATATGGTGTGCATCTTGCCCTTGCAGTCTTGGTACTTGAATCATACAATAAAGTTGAATCCCCTGCTTTGAACTATCTATTGATAATGTGTCTGTCCTGCCATTCCTTGCTCTGTTGTTGAACAAGTTTTGCATGTTGAAGTGCTTCTAGTCTCATCTCATCCAATCTATTGAGTTGGATGATCCTGTGCTGTTGGGCTTTTATTAGATCGATGCCCACCTCCAATGTTGTCTTCAAGGTCTCAAGTTCGTATTCAATAGGAAGTGTTGGCTTCTTTCCATACACCAACTCATAGGGAGTAAAGTTGGTAGTGGTCCTCCAAGTGGTGTTGTAGGTCCAAACAATTTATGTTAGTCTATCTACCCAATCTGACATGTTGACTAAGATAGTCTTTGTTAGGATATTCTCTAGTTCTCTATTAGTCACCTCAACCTGTCCATTTGTTTGAGGGTGATACAAAGAGGACCTCCTATGGCTGATTTGGTACCTTGTCATGAATGCTTTGATCATTGCTAACATGAATTGTGGACCCTAATTTGAAACAAGAACCTTTCGAGCCCCAAACCTTTGCAAAATATGTTTATACAAGAAGTTTGCTACCTTCTCCTCACATGCAACAGGTAATTTCTTTACTTCTACCCACTTAGTAACATAATCTGTACAAACTATGATGTAATGATTGCCTCTGAAGGTTAGATCAATTGGTCCAAAAAAGTCTATACCCCATTTCTCAAATGGTTTAAGAACCACCCAAGGGTGGAGGCATTTCATTAGAGAGTGTAAGGCATCTCATTCTTTGACATTGATCATACTACTTGACATATTGTTGGATGTTCTTACTCATGGTGGGCCAGTAGTATCTAGCTCCAAGGACCTTGTGACTAGTCCTTAAAGCTAAGAAATGTCTTCTAGATGGTTCATCGTGGCATTCACAAATGATGTCATACACTTCAATCTCCTACACACATCTATGCACAACATGATCAAGGCAACATTTAAATACTATACCATTCAACCATATAAATCTACTATTGTTTCTAATAAACCACTTTATTTCCTTTTGGATAAAATGTAAAGGACACTTCCTTGTGGCCAAGTAGTTAGCCAAATCAGCAAACCAAGATGACTGAATTGAGATGGAAAATAAGTGTTCATTAGGAAAGGCATCGTCTATCAGTTCTTTCTTTCCTTGCACATTCAACCTTGACAAGAAATTAGCAACCACATTGTCTTTCCCTGGTTTGTCAATGATGGTTATGTCAAATTCTTGTAATAATAAAAACCATCGAACAACTCTTCCAATTGCAATGACCTTATGGGTATGATTAACAAGTTCAAGTGAGACAATGGGCAAATCAACCATCACGGCCTTATTCATTTGATCATCAAAAATCACTTCTTGCAGCAAGATGATGGGTAGAGGAAATGGGAAGTATTCCTCTAGAGCAAACCAAAGAAAATTAAGAAGAAGACTACACCCACTCTTGTGTCCGCACTAGTTGCACCACAACAACCAACCACTTGCTCCCAATAGCACTAGATGATCGGTGAACCACCTATCATTGATGTTGAAGAAATTAAAGCAACCACCTCTGCCACAGGTCCAAAATGGAAACACTAAATGCTTGTCCTGTAAAAAGACAATGAAGAGGAAGAGACAAGGGTTGTCGAGATCTTGGGTAGCATGTCTTTGGGCCATTCAACACTCGAGGAGTAGCATTCTGAAGCTCTTCAGAGAGAATGAAGGTACCACTAACTAAGCAAGCCACAAAGGAGAAAAATGAACAGACCTTGCAGGCTCTTACTCTGTCTAAAGCAGAGTACTCTCTCCAAGAGTGTAAACTGTAATTGGTGGAATTACAACTTCTTTTTTATCTTCAACAAACCCTAGAGTAGGAGAGAATTGAAGTTGCTGCAAAAGATGCCTAAATTGCATTACATTCACAAAGATTACCACAACATGCTTCCACCCGGGATAAAAGTGTGCGGGTCTCTTTTCCAACACCTTGACATCCTATTTCACCAGTTGTGGCCAGAATTAGAGAAGAAAACACTCATCTCCAAAGGGCTCTAGAGACCCTTCAATAGGACAAGAATGCAACAGAAGAGTGAGTGGTTCAAACCCGCAAGACTGGAGAATTGCTTCTGGATTTGCAAAAACCCTCAGGTGTGTATGCTGTCTTTTTAAGAGAACAATTCTTAGGATGGAAGCTTTTGAAGATCTCTTGCAATCTCCCATTTCACTTCAATAATGATAGAGAATTTTTACAAAATTATTTTGAGAGTACCTTGGAACAAAAGGACATGTTGTGTGTGTTCTATCAACATGGGATTTCAATGGGGCACCACCACACATCCATTTTAAATCTATATATGGGTGAAGTTTAGTTGCAGGGTTTTATTTCTCTCCTCCACCATCAAATTGATGGAAAATTGTATAAAATACCACATTGTAAAAGCCACAATAGGCCTCCTAATGCGCCATGAGTACCCTAAAACCACCCATTTATCCAAGATGCTCAAGGCTCATGTGTATCAACCAGGGATCAAAGAGCAATATGCACAAAATCTCCTTTCTATCATTGTTGTTCTACAGGATCATGAGGGTTATCTTCCTTCAACTACAATTTGGGCCTGCATAAACAGGTGGGAGGGTTTGCCAGAGCATCTGAAGAGGAGAGAAGCCATCTCACCAACTAATTTACGATGGAGCCTTACTAGGGCCAGGACCCTTATCATACATATTCAAGAAAGACAACATGATTGGGTTGGGATGCAGTTCTAACCTCCTTTGATTCTTGTGCTAGATCCTCTTACAACTACTATAGAGAAGATGTAACATTGTAAGGTAGAGAAATGGTTCAAAAAGATTTCATATACAAATGATTATGCACAAGGGGGTAGACATTTCATTCAATACAATGAAGGGAATTATGATTGTAGTCAAATCTTGGAAGAAAAGAACCTGGCCAATGAAGATGTAGTACAATTTATTCTGTGAGGACATGGTTTAATTCCAGTCAGGGGAGATGATGAGTCACAGTGTTGTCTTTTTATTTTCATAAAAACATCGCTCAAATTCTTTATTTTAATGAACTTGGTACACTTGATACATGTCTAAGTATTTCTAACCATTTTAAGGACAAATAAATAGTATGTTGTGAAACTTATTTCTGTAATGGTTAAATGTGCTTGAATGTCTTTAAAATTTCTTATTTTTATATATATGTGTGTTTTCATGACAAAAGTAGTCACAAGATTGAAGATTCAAATACTCTAGATCTCTCCAGAGCTAGTCACATAAAATGGGTGATCAGCTCCGAAGTGGGCCATAGAGCTTTGGAGTGGCACTCAGAGTTACATCAGTCCAACAATTTACAAACCCAACATAATATCAACAAACTTCAATGCATGACACCAATTTTGGTGTGTGTCTCACGAGAAGTAGGATGAGTCCAAGTGACTTCAATTGATTATCATGAACCTCTTGACTATCTTCAGTAACCTCCTTCATGCCCCGTTCTCTCAGACTTAGCATTTGAGTTATGTAAATAACTAAAGCATCTCTTTAGATACTTCTCCTTTAGTTTAGGTCACACCCTAGTATGACGGATGCATGTTCTTTACCCACGCCTTTAATTTAGGGCATTCCTTGGTTGAAGCCAAAGACAACTCTTGTTAGAATAAGAGACTTATAGTCTCAAGTGGAGTCACTAGGATTCCTATTTCAATAAGCTTTAGTTAAGTTTAGCTTAATAAGGTTCAAATATATCAAAGGAGAGCCAAAAGATATTAGGTGAATTCAACATTTTCTTTAGAAAAAATTGTTAGAAGAAATTCTATAGTAGGACTATGTAGAAGATTCTATTTGTTTGAAAATAAGAAGAAAATCATTCTGACACTCTTAGCATAGGAGATTAGTCTAGACGGGGAGTAGGGTCCACTCCACTAGAAGGAAGTGATCTTGTGGTATTTACTTTTGTGTGTTAAATTCCTTGTTTTATTCATTTGTTGATTAGAATAATACCACTTCATCCATTTGTCTTCATCTAACAAAGACTTGCGGACAATCACATAAGTCATAAAACAAGACCAAAAATATTTACTTTTGTAGAATTTATCATTCAAGCATCAACCCTTTCCAGTAGTTACATTTCAGCACGTGTGTGTGTGTCTATTATTTTCAGCATAAATGGTTATTTCAACATGTATGTTTACTTCAACAAGTAGAATTGTGCAGAGAATGTTTTGTTTTCAACAACATCTAGCTAGGTTTAAATTCCATCTTAGAGATCTAGAGTAGAGTAATATCCTTAAGATTTTACAAGCCTATTGTATATCGCTCCAGACACTAGCCTAGATTGATAAAATTAAATGGTGGGTAATTTAATATCTACAACGACCTTGTCACTTTGTTCCTCTTTATCGTGCAATTTGTTAAAAGATTGGTGCTAGTTTTCTACTTACCATTTCTCATTATTTCCCTTGAAATAAGTGTACCACCATCTTCTTCCTACTTTAAACTTATCCTGCCACCTTAATATAAAATGGTGGCACATATTTACTCATAAATTATGGACCTACTCTTTTTTAACACCACCGAAAATGGAAAGAAGCCCTTCTTGGGTTTGGATTGATGAAGAATGTTATTTCCAACTCTATGAGAAATGTTATTCTATTACACATCTAGAAAATTAGATGTACAACTATTTTTTCAAAAGTTAACACTTACCCAACTGTTGAAATTGCTAGACTTTAGTATATTTTTTTCAAATCGTCGTGTTATGTGCTCAACTAAAGGGTTCGTCAAACAACAATCTTTGTGTTTCTCTCCAATTGGACCTGATCAAGTCTTAAATCACCAACCTTCAATGCAAGTTTCCCAATAAGCCTAAGGAAGAAGATTTTAGTTGTACAGTGTTAGGTGTTACTTAATGTTGGGACTATTTATCAAAAGTTGTTTTGTTCATGGTAGCTTAGTGTTGGGTAACTTTTGTGGGTTTGGACAAAGTATATCAGTTGAGTCCTATGACACTTATGGTGGTGGGGCTTTCTCTTCAGCTACTCCAAGGGAGTGTTTGAATACTTTGATCATTTGTGTTTGGCTATTTTGTTCATTTTCCTAGTTTGCATCTATTAATTTTGGTGGAAAACAATCCAAAGGAACACTTTGATTTTGGGCCAATAGGATGAACACCAAAGCTTATTCCATTTGTTGGTATGTTAATTTAGATCTCATGATCCAATGTGCAATTACTTGTGGATGTTTAAGACCATATCATTTCATTTTTATTTATAGTCAGTAGGAGATATGCCTATTTTAGATAGTTTGAAATCCTAAATTTTTAATTTGAGGGTTTGAGCAACAATAATTTGCAACTGGCATTCCAACTTGGGCTTGGAAAATAATGTTGTAGATTTTTTTGTTGTTCCTATTGAAAAGGTGGTAGATTATGCTGTTGTCATCTTAGAATTGTACTATAGTTCCATCTCCTACTTTCTAGGTTACAACTTCCTAGAGGATGTGCATGCCTTGTGGAATGAACTGAGATGTGGAGTTCACTGGAGGTTTCTAGTCTAGGCAAGATTGACAACTAACTTTATGCTACAGATATTTTTCTTGTACATGATAGTTGTCCAGATAGAATTATGTTAGATGAGAGGCGTTGGATGGTATTCCATCTGTGATTAGGAATTCCAAATCGAAGTAAAAATATAAACCAAATGCATGCAAAACAAGAAGTTATACCTTGATATGAAGACCCAATCTCATAAGGGTGAAGGAGCTTGCACCCAAATGCTACTAGATATACCCTAGATGTTTCAAAGGAGATGTGAAATACTCTCAATCTTACAAATGTAACTCAAGAATTTACTTAGCTCAAGGGAAATTTTGGCATAGTAACATTACTTAGAAACTAGATAATCAAATGGCTTGGAGGATGTTGTATTTATAGGCATTTTAGAGAGTTTTTGATCCAATGGTTGAGATTGATTTCAGAGATCAATGGTGGAGGATGAAGATGATGTGGAGGGCCTAGATTTCATCTTAGAAAATGGAGGGCTAGGAATAAAGATGAATTTTATATTCATCTTGGAAAAGGGGTGAATTAAATGAGGTTGGGTGAGATGGATTATTTGTGAATTAAAAATTCACATGGGGAAGAGTAAAATGAATTAAAAATTCATTTGGAGAAGAGTGGATATTAATGAGTTATGACATGTGTAAGGGGTGTAAGAGGTATTAAATGAGGATTATGACACGTGTATAAAAAATTGATTTATATGAGATATATTTCAATTTTTTATTTGTGGGATGTGGGAAGGAGTGTTAATCAAGGTTTGACCATTTTAATTAGGGTGATTAGCCTAATTAATATGGCTGGAAAAAAATAGGGAATGGGCTAATAGGAGGTTAAGATTAATTAAATAGGGTTTTATTTAATCAATCCTAAGGCTATGATGATATAGGCTAGGGTAGGTAATTAAATAATGACCATTTAATTACATAGGGTAGGGATACGTTAATTAATAGGCTAAACTAATTAGTTAAACATGATTTACCTATCTAATTAGATTTAGTGAAAAGGGGGAATTAACCAAATAAATATTGCATATTTATTTAATTAATTGGGTAAGGTTGGACTATTGAATTAATTAAATTAATCCAATTGTAGGGGATAAAATGATGAAAAATTAGGTGATGAAGGGATAATTAACTAAATAAAAATTTAATTAATTGATTAGAAGGGAAATTGGTATGTTTAGGGATGTCGGGAGTCGGTTTGATGATGGAGACATTTTTAGGTGTCTACATTTGCCCCTTTGACGTGGCGTTAGGACCTAGCAGGGAAGTGGCGTCAGGTCAAAGAAAAAATATGTCCCAGATGCCGAGAAGAAATAAAATGAGTGAGGGATGCCCCCTCGAGAGGTCGGTGAAAAAATAAAAAAATTTTGGGCGAGCTCTCGAAAGGACGTGACGAAAGTGAAAGTTGGATAGAGGATGGAAAAAGAAGATGACAGGAAGAAAAATAGAGGAAAAAGGTTGTGATCTGCACCCTGGAGGGGAGAAAAGTGTGCAGAAGGATGACATGGCTTACTATATTTAGAATAGTGGGCCCTAAGGGTGCCACATTTGCACACATTGAGTTTTTGAGAAGGAGCAAAACAGAGATGGCAGACCGCAATCCCAGGTTCCCGCGATACACCCACATATCTGAGCGTTTCTGATCATATGGCCGGGCACCGGAGGCTGGACCCCAGGTAGGGCCTAACCCTAGCTTTGTCAATTTTTGATTTATTGCATTTTTTGGCTTTGGGAATTTGGGATTGTTGTTGTGGCGCTATTGCAAGATTGTGCGACGCTAAAGGGGAGCGGATTAGCTCAATCCTTTGGATTGGTGCTATCTGCTAGGGTAGAGCAGGGGCGAATTGGCGCCATATGTTTATCGTTTTGGTGCCATCCCTTGTATTAGCGCAATATTGTGTAGGGTTAAGGATTTTGGCATTTTGGTGCCAAATAGGAGGCAGGGTAGCGCTATCTTTCATATTAGCGCTATGCTAGGTAATGGTGCTATCTTTAAGATTAGCGCGATGTGAAAGACTAGCACGATACTTGATATCGACGCTATCGGTAAGGGTGGCGCCATTCGTCAAATTGGCACCAAATGGAAGGGTAGCACCATTTGTTTGAATGGTGAGAAAAGGGATGCGCAGTGGCGCTATATTGTGAATTAGCGCCTTGGGGAAATGTGGTAGCACAATCATTAGAAATGGCGCAAAATGTGGTCTGTTGTGGCACCAAAATGTTTTTGGCTTTCAACAGTAGAAGAAAGGGTGGATTTTGGAAAAAGATAGGTAGGTTTTTGACCAGAAAACTTTGGATGCAGGATACAAGGTCATTTATAGTGTCCTCATGGGAGCGATGCGTGTCGGCTATGATGGTGTTATTTGATCAGTTCGATGATGCCACCTGGGCTCGACTAGCGAGGTTAGGGCTTTTGACAGCTGCATCGATGCTAGTGCTGTGAGCTCATAGAGCTTTGATTACGGCTGTTGTAGAGTGATATCAGCCAAAGACTTGTTCATTTTTGCTTCCTACTGGTGAGATCACCATCACTCTTGAGGATGTTTATCGCATCGTCAAGCTGCCGATTCATGGTCATCAGGTGACATATGACACTAGGAGGGGACAGAGGGCCTTAGTTAGAGTATTTGGTCGCGATCACATTATTTTGTCAGTAGATAGGAGGGAGATGAGCTATGAGGGGACACTAGCGGCGGGTGCAGATCACTTTGCTTTATTCCTGTGTGCATTGGTCGGTGGCGTAGTGATGCCAGATAGAAGAGGTAGGGGATTTTCAGTTGGATGGGCAGAGGTGATTGAGGGGATGGTCCAACATGAGACAGTGTATGCTTGGGGACTGGCGATGTTGGCGCAGCTTTATCATGAGATGCATACAGTTGTTTATCATCGTGATTTAGCTTTATCAGCCAGAGTTACTTTGCTTCATGCATGGATCTAGGAGCATATTCCGGTCACTTAGCCAAGATGTGGGTACTATCATCATTAGTTTGAGGCCTTTGTTTTCTTGTATCAAGATGCCAAGTATACATACACCAAGCAGGTTTGATATTGGAGACGAGTTTTGGATGATGTCATACAGGTTACCTGGCAACCATACATCAGAGTGGAGCCCTGGCCAAATGACGATGTTCACATGCCTTACACATTTCAGCAATGCTACCTGATAGGTCGATGGGACCATACTATCGATATGTATCTACCGTCGTGAGTTATGCAGCAGTTTGGGCTACGACAGGATGTTCCACAGCCAATGGCAATTTTTGGACGGACCCGTCGAGATGCCTGTTATTAGCCTGCAGCCATACAACCTCAGGTTGCCTTAGAGGATTTTGTGGCTTTGGAGCCGTTGATGTGGGATTGGCAGAGTGTGGTTAGAGATGCAGGCACTACTATTGCCTATGAGACATGGTGGCGGATGTGGCGGCCTACACGGTTCACAGAGCCTGCAGAGGAGGTAGTCCCCCCAGAGGAGGTGGCAACATCAGGGGATGAGGAGTCAAAGGAGGATGGAGATGAGGATTCTGATGGAGATGATTTCTTGGAGGAGGCAGAGGAGATTATTGCAGACTATCTTATGGAGGTTGGAGGGGATGGGGAGGAGAGGGAGATTGGGAGAGATGGGGAGCCGATGGATGTGTTGGTAGTAGCAGCAACTGGACAGGTCAGGCTCGGGGGAGAGGGGCAGGTAGGTGGTAGCTCGCAGTTGCCCTAGCAGCAAGTGCGACAGGGGGTACTTGTACAACAAGTACCTATTAAGCAGGTTCAGATCGGAGTGGTGCCGAGACAGGGAGCACCTCAACAGCGTGGGGGGCAACCGAGGGTAGGTAGAGGTGTTCTTCCCCCACCATAGGTATCGCAGCAACAGCAGGCTTTTGTAGCAGGACAACAGGCAGAGGCGGGCACTTCAGCGGCAGGTGGAGGTTCAGGGCCTCGAGGGTCTTCATCTCATCGGTGGCCTCGGAGTGGAGAGGAGGAGGAGATTGAGACTCTGCGAGGACAGGTTACCAGCCTGCAGGAGGCGTTAGAGAGTCGTGATGCGGAGTTAGTGCAGTTAGGAGGCACAGTTACATTATTAGATAGTATAGATGGACAGGTGGGTGCGCTACAAGCGCAGTTAGCCCAGGCACAGGGTGAGATAACCATTTTGACAGGAGAGTGGGATGTTGCACTTTCAAGAGCTCGGCAGGTAGAGGATCTGGTGGCTAGTTTACAGGCTTCAGGTGTCGGCATGGGCCCAGTTTTGACACTGATGCAGACACAGTTGTCTCAGGTACAAGGACAGTTGTTAGAGGCTAGAGGATGGCAGATTATTATCAGGGTGTCTATCAGGTGGCAGTGCCTGCAAAGCAACATGTACCGAGCTACAGTCAGCTCAGTGGATCTAGGATGTCTAGGTCACACAAATCTAGATCAATTAAGTCTGTTCAGCAGCCGATGGGTCCCCCATCACATGTGCCCCAGCAAGATACAAGGTACAAGTTCAGCCGTAACCGCAGCCACAGCCATAGGCAGGACCACAGTCACAGCCGCAACCACCACCACGACTAGGATCCCTTACTGAGTAGAGAGAGGGTCCACTATTCAAGGTTGATAGTTGTATCATTTTGGCCCTTAGAGGCATTGTATCATGACAATATTATTTTTTTGATGTATATACATGAGCAATGTAAATTTTTGCGATGATGATATGTGAGATGATGCTTTTTGATGGCCTATATGTTTGTTTATAATACTTTTATATGATTATGATGATGCTTATGTTGATGGATGCAGTATGCTTTATGGATTATATGTTATGGATGTGTTGTGTTTACGCGATGTATTATGTTGATGTTATGGATGTACCTATTGATGTAATATGATAGATGTAATGATGGTTTACTTATTTTGATATATGCATGTTTGTGATTTATGGACTATGATGTAGAATGCAAATAAATGTTCAGATTAATAAACATTTATTATGGATGTAAAATGAAATGAAATAGAAATGTATGTTTATCTTAATAAACACATGTTATGCATGGAAATGTGAATATGCAACTAGATGGTTATGAAATGCAACTAAATGATTATGATTATGACATTAAATGATTATGAAATGTAACTAAATGATTATGCTATGCGACTAAATGATTATGAAATGTAACTAAATGATTATGCTATGCGACTAAATGATTATGAAATGCAATGTAATGATTATGAAATGCAAATTAAATGTTATGAAATGCAAACTAAGTGATTATGAGATGCAATGTAATGATTGTGAAATGCAATTTAAATGATATATGAGATGCAAACTAAATGATTATGAGATGCAATGTAATGATTGTGAAATGCAAATTAAATGATTATAAAATGCACCTAAGTGATTATGAAATGCAAACTAAATGATTATGAAATGCAAACTAAATGATTATAAAATGCAAACTAAGTGATTATGAGATGCAAATTAAATGATATGAAATGCAAACTAAATGATATGAAATGCAAATTAAATGATATATGAGATGCAAACTAAATGATATGAAATGCAAATTAAATTATATATGAGATGCAAACTAAAATGATTATGAGATGCAAATTAAATGATACATGAGATGCAAACTAAAATGGTATGAAATGCAAATTAAATGATATATGAGATGCAAACTAAAATGATTATGAGATGCAAATTAAATGATATATGAGATGCAAACTAAAATGATTATGAGATGCAAATTAAATGATATATGAGATGATTAAGTCTTGATACACATGATGTTCTTTGTTGAACCCTGGGTGGTGGGGCTGTGTGATAGGGGAATAGGTGGGGAGAGGATAAGGGTTGATGGATTGGGTACGGATATGATTGTCTGTGACTAGATTGGGGAGAGGGTGGGGTGGGAGACGAGGAAATTGTTAGGTCATAAGACACCACGTCATTGAGGGGGGGTTTACGTTGGCTTAGGATGTGTTAGGTGAGAATAAGTTGGAGGAGTGGGATTAGTGAGAGAATTTGGGAGAGGGGGGTTTAAGCTAGGGGATTACGAAATCTAGGCCCAGATAGTATAGTTGAATAAATGATTAGCAGGATGATTTGAGCTAGTAACAGTAGTTGCATAACATTAATTGAGAGCATTTCTTAGTTTATTATAGGAATGTAGGATGCCTTCCACAAAGGTATGAGATGACCTAAGTGTTGATGTGTATATCCCACGATTGCATGGACTAGACCCACAAACAATAGGTTGATGTCATGGATTTCCAAGGTAGTATAACCTTGCCTAGCCAAGGAAGGGGACTCATAGCCGTTGATACTCATAGTACATATAAGGTATTGCTTCTTGTATATGTAAATGAGGCATTACATGCTAGAACCGACCCCAGCTTCAAGATATGAAGACTATCCCTGAAGTCAATGAAAGCAACCCACAAGCACAACATACAAAAGCACCGATCATGTCCCCTCTAGGTTTCGTCCTCTACTGACCATGATATGATGAGATCAAGCTAGCTTTGGAATTGACCTAGAGCGAGACAAGGAGATAAAAATCAATAATCAAAAAGACCAACAAAAAGATACAAATAGCCATTGTGTGCTCTTGCCAAGATTAGTGTTGATAGGATGACAGATTCTTGTCCATTGTAGGAACAATATAGCCTAGGACGCAAATCGGTTGGATTTTGTTGGATAATTTTTTGAAAGGTGGGCAAAAGGATAGTCAGTCCATGTGTTTGATTATAGTTGGTATGTTGATTGATGATTTTTGCGTTAGGGACCATGCTTCAAGCGTATACCTAGCGTGTGTATCATTTATTGGGTCTAGCAAGCTCAGTGAATGGGGACCATCCAAATGGGTTGGATGGCTGCATCTTATGTACCTGAGCACTAGATACTTCCTTCGTATTCCAAACTGCCTACATACCTTGTGTCCATGGGATCAAGGTACTTTCAAGATGCGGGCGAGATGAATATGTAGTTCTGGCATGACTTGATGATGTGGGAATGGTTTAGGATGGGTGTGATGCTGAGGTTTGATGGATGTTGATGGTCACAAGTTGCAGCTAGTACTGTTATGGATCGATGTATGGGGGTGATTTGCAATGAATCGTTAGAAAGGATCTTTGGATTTTGGTGATTTTTCTATTATTTTTGGATTTTTGTGATTTTTCTATTGTTTTTAGATTTTTGTGATTTTTCTATTGTTTTTGGATTTTTGTGATTTTCTATTGTTTTTGGATTTTTGTGATTTTTCTATTGTTTTTTGGATTTTTGTGATTTTTCTATTGTTTTTGGATTTTTGTGATTTTTCTATTATTTTTGGATTTTTGTGATTTTTAACTGTACAAAAGGAGGCTTACAAGGATCCTTATACTGCGATGATAGCCTTGGGTGGGGAGATGCGTGGTGGGTAACTGATGTTTCCAGATTCCAAGCCATGGAAGGTGATTTTGGCATGAGTGTTTGCGATGGAGAAAGGACTTATGAGATGGTGGAACCGGCCACTACACATGGCGCCTGAGATAGGTTTTCACCACGGTACCAATCCAAGGCGTCACCGAAGTGATTTTCACCATTGGAAGTCTTTATTGCACTCAGGTTTTTCTTGATTTTTTTATTTTTTGATTTTTTGCTTGGGGTACTCAATGGGTTATGCGTAGAATTTCTTCAGGTGTAGAATGTTCATAGGCTCATCCAGTAGCTGCCCCTCAGGTGTTGCAAGCTGGTATGCTCCTGATCCATAGCTGGCTGTGATGACATAAGGCCCTAGCCAATTGGGCTCAAATTTTCCTTTCTTAGGGCGTTCCTGCAAGTTTTTCTGGTTTTCCATAAGGACAAGGTCACCTACTTCAAATTTTTGGTTCTTGATTTTCTTGTGATAGCTTCTTCTGAGGCAATTTTGATAGGCCTGTAGGTGGTTCAATGCATCCAAATGTTTCTCATCCAGTAATTCTAGCTCATGCAACCTTGAGACTCGGTATTCCTCATCATTGATTATATTTTGTAGAGATACTCTTAGGGATGGGAGCTCGCCATAGACAAATTTATACTCTTTCATGGACTTAGACATCGAGACAATCACACTCACATTTTGCAACCATGTTTCTTTATGCATATAGACTCAGAGGATTCCCTGACCTTCTAACATGGTAAATAATAGGAGGAGACCATGGAGCAAGATCCATTGAGGTTTTGTGGGTTAGATTTGACCTTGAGGTCTTTAAGAGACCTAATTTCTTATTGCAGAGATTTTATACTTTTCCCCTTGCATGGAGAGACTTTTCATTCTTGTGTGCACTTGTTAGCTCTTTGAACTCCCTTGATGGAGTGATTTGTACTCAGAGATTACTTATCACTTATTATTGACAAAGGTACTACCATAGAAAGGGCCCTTATCGCCAAGGGCTCGATCAAATTATATGACAACAAGTCCTACATCAACAACAACAAAGTCAATATCAATGTCCCCAATACAAACAACAACAACACGCCATCAAATGAAAAGTCACGCTTTTGGGGAAAGAATAAAACACCCTGAACGACAGCGTCACTGATGTAAAGACCATCCAACATGTACAAATCAAACACCCTTAAGTACATATGCCGCCAATGTAAATATCCCAAAGGGGCTTTCTAAACAAAACAAACCTCGAAGACAATTCACACCTCTAGGGGAACCAATCAAGGATATCCTCGATAGATGTCTAAAGAAGGGTTTGATAACTCTCCCACCTATTAAGCCCCACCAAGAGAGTGAGCTCAAAGCTGCGTGGTACAATGAAAATGATTATTGTGACTGCCACCGTATTATGGGCCATAAGACAACTGATTGCATGAAATTAAAGCATTGTGTGCAAGACCTCATAGATCAGAATAAAGTCAATCTTGAGCAAAGCACCCAACCATCGCCCAATGCTAATCTAGGACCTTACAAGGATCCGCTGCCCAATCATAACAAGGCCTCATCATCTAATCAAGCCTACAACATCACCCCACCTCCTGCATCCTATGACTCTATTGTAGGGCGAATAGAACCATTGTCTAACCATGTCAACACAATCACCATTCAAGCTGAAGCACCTGATTGTGCCATCACAACATGTCATGGCCGCGTATCCATCCGCATAGCCCCTACCACTGATCAAATGCCCTCATCCTCGTCAGACTCCCTACCCAATCGTCCAGCTGTGCGCCCATCACCTACCAATAAATACAACCTCTGAGAACATCTAGGAAAGACCCCTGCACAAATCTCCATACTTGAGCTGCTTCACATGCAACCTCTCCATAAAGAAGTCCTTGATAAAGCACTCTTGGAAACCCAAGTTCCCGCCAACCTAAATGTGAATCAATTCCAAGCCATGGTGGGCCATATCGCCTCACCTCATCATCTCACCTTCTCAGAAAAGGATCTTCCCACTTCTGAGAACTCACATAATGACACCTTGCACATCGAAGTCTGCATCTGCAAGCACATCATCAAGAGAGTCTTAATAGATGGTGGCTCCAGCCTAAACCTGTGCACTCTTAAATTACTAAAACACTTGGGATACTCAAATGTGGTTGTAGACACTAGTGAGTGCATAACAATCAAAGGGTATGATGACATTGAATGACTATCTAAGGGCACTATCAAGCTCCCTATTTAAGTGGGACAAAAGATAATGGAAACAAAATGTCAGGTCCTTGATCTTGATCTCCCTTACAACATTCTTCTCAGCCGACCGTGGATCCATGCCATGCAAGCGGTCCCCTCTACATTCCATCAATGTCTAAAGTTCCCTCACAATGGCACGGAAGTAACTATCTATGCTGACCCCCACCGCTTCCAATACTGTAGTTTCTTGGAAGGCCATGACCACACCTTCTGTCCATATAACAAATCTATCACAAAAGCTAACCCCACAACATCCACTTCGTACATCGACCCCGCCAGCATTGCCACCACTTCATCCCAAACACCTCCACTGCCCAAGGTCAAGATCAAGCTTAGTGACATGGGATGTGGGGAATATAACCTACATGGTACCTTTTGTGTAGGTACATTACCCAACCCTAAAATGTTCGGTATCCCAAAGAAAGAAGAAGCCAATACAGTTGTCATCAAATGTAAACCATCACCTACCTTTGAGAAGAAACATCTCCTTGATCAAGATGTGCTCGAAGACATATCGGCATGGCTATATAAAGATGAGGAAACAGAGCAAGAAACTCCCACCATACCAACAGAAATCTATGGCAAAGGGTCAGAGATTGTCAAAAACATGGGCTATAAAGGACAAGGCGGTATTGGCCTTCATGAACAAGGGATCATAGAACCAGTCCAAGCAATAAGAAATCCTTATACTCAAGGGTTAGGATATGGTCAACAACAACGTATCCTCACTACTAGCGAATGTATACTAGCCGAGGTCGCTACAATCTCCCTTGAAGTTGATAATGTCAACAAAATGGGCCATCAAGACTCCTTTAGTGACTTCGCTGAATTCTTTGAATCATCCATATGTACCATATACACAGTCACCACCCTAACCTCTTCATCCAATGACTTACCCCTTGTATACCCAGACCTCATAGACTGGGACCAACAGGGACCTCCCGTCTTTGACATAGCACCAAATGATGAAGCAATCACTGAAATGATGGGGGTTAGAGATCACTTCCCCCTAGGAGATCATAGATCTGGATACGTTATGGAACTTGATATGGCTGCCTATTTCCGGGAGACAACCCCTGCTTCCAGTTGCAAAAATATAAAAATCAAACATGGATCTAATGGTGAAAACTACTCTGTGGCAGTATCAAATCCCAAAAAAGTAAAAATAAAGGACATATCTCCTAGTGGAAACCTCCACGAGGTACTAGGAGATGGAAGCATGGGCCTTCCCGAGATAGAGAAGGTATATCCCGACAGATCACCCGTCCTGGTGGAGCCAACTCAAGAGATGAATCTTGGGATGGAAGAAGAGCCAAAAATCATCTTCTTCCAGCCTTCTTTAAACGCAGAAATCACAATTTTGCGTGGACTTATGCAGACATGCCAGGGCTCGATCCTTCTTTGGTCGTCCATCACCTTGTAGTACGACCCGATGCAAAACCAGTAAAGCAAAAGCTAAGAAAAATGAACCCTCAGGTGGCCCTCCTAGTCAAAGCAGAATTGAAGAAACTACTGATGTTGGGTTCATCTGACCAATTGATTATCCCGAATGGGTTTCCAACCTAGTTCCAGTAGCCAAACCTAATGGCCGAATCCGTTGCTGCACCGACTTCTGAGACCTTAACAAAGCCTGCTCGAAGGATGACTTCCCTTTACCAAACATTGACATGATAGTGGATCTTATGGCAGGACATGAGATGCTATCCCTAATGGATGGTTTTTCAGGGTATAATCAAATTAGGATCACAAAAGAGGACCAACATAAGACAACCTTTATATGTCCATGGGGGACATACTGTTGGGTGGTAATGCCTTTTGGCCTAAAGAATGCCAAAGCCACATATCAACGGGCCATGACTGTCATCTTCCGCGATCTTTTCCACCACATCATGGAAGACTATGTGGATGACTTGAGGAGAAAATCAAAGACGAGGGAGGAACACTTGGATGTATTAGCAAAGATCTTCGACTGACTGGAGCAATACAATGTTCACTTGAATCCAAAGAAATGTGTCTTTGGGGTCACCTCCGGAAAAATTTTGGGATACATAGTCTCCAGAAGGGGAATTGAGGTAGACCCCGCAAAAGTCAAAGCCATCACTGAAATGCCTCCTCTAAAAACACTAAAACAGCTACAAAGTCTGCAAGGGAAACTCCAGTCCATTCGTCGGTTTATTGATCAACTTGCCGATAAATGTCAACCTTTCCAAGATCTACTTAGAAAGAATACAACTTTTGTCTAGGACAATCAGTGTCAGGCTGCCTTTGACCAGCTAAAAGAATACCTAGCTAATCCCCCTGTTCTAACTCCACCAAGGCAAGGAGAACCCCTCCTATTATACATCTCAGCAACAGAAACAACTATTGGAGCCTTATTAGCACAACATGATGAGCAAGGGAAGGAAAGAGCCATATATTACATCAACCGTACCTTGATATCTTACGAGCTAAACTATACACCAATTGAACGAGCATGTCTAGCCTTGGTCTTTACTTCAAAAAAATTAAGACACTACATGCTCAATCACAAAACTAAGCTCATCACCAAGATCGATCCACTAAAATATCTGCTAAACAGAGTTGCTCTTACTGGGAGAATGGCAAAATGGGTCATGATCCTCAGTGAATTTGACATTGAATATACCGAGAGAAGGCTATCAAAGGACAAGTTATCGCTGATCAACTGGCTAAAGCACCCATTCCTGCAGAATATCCTACACTGGCAGAGTTCTCTGACGAAACCATCTTGATAATAGCACCGGCAACAGAAACATGGAAAATGTACTTCGATGGGTCATATACACACAGAGGCTCGGGGGTAGGCGTCTTGTTTGTTACCCCTCAAGGTGACACCATCCCCAAGTTATTCAAAATTACATTTCCGTGTACCAACAATGTGGCAGAGTATGAGGCCCTTATCATAGGTCTCCGAATGGCAATCAAATGGAGAATTGAAAAGCTGATAGTGTATGGAGACTCCCCACTGGTCATCAGGCAAGTAAACAATGAGTACAAGACTAAGGATGATAAAATCCTACCTTATAAAAAGATGGTCGATGACTTTAAAGACTATTTTGATGACGTCCACTTTGAACAAATCCCAAGGCTGAACAACAATGCTACAGATGCCATGACAACCATCGGATCCCTAGTTGACATGAAGAAAGATAGCAAGAAGTGCGAGTTCCTGATAAAAGAGCTCCCTATTCCAGCATATGATGTTCCCCAATCAGAGCTAGTGTGCGAAGTCATTGGTCCTTTATCCCCATGGTATCAAGAAACTTATCTATATCTCCAGGATAACATCATCCCTCCTAACCTATCTGCCTCACAACAAAAAACTTTCATCCGCCGAGCCTCCCACTTCACCATTATAGGAGATACCCTATACAAAAGGAGTCTTGATGGCACACTTTTATGATGTTTAGACTCTAGGGAAGCTGAAGTGGCCTTGCAAGAGGTACATGAAGGCATCTGTGGGGCACATTCAAGTGGACCTACTCTTGCTAAAAAGATCCCGAGGACCGGATACTATTGGCCAACCACGGAACGAGACGCCTACCAGTTTGTAAAAAAATGCCTGCCATGTCAACATGGAGATCTCATTCACGCACCGACACAAGAATTACAACCAATCACAATGTCATGGCCTTTCTCATAGTGGGGGCTCGACCTCGTAGGCAAAATCCATCCACCATCATCCAATGGCCATAAATTCATCATCACAGCTACCGAATACTTCACTAAGTGGGTGGAAGCAATACCACTCACCTTCACCACTGGAACATAAATATCCAAGTTCATTCTCCATTATATCATATGTCGCTATGGTATCCCTCATTCCATCATCACCGACAATGGAAAACCATTCAAGAACCAGGAAGTCTACACTTTGTGTGAAAATTTCCAAATCCAACACCACTTCTCCACTCCATATTACCCTCAAGGAAATGGTCAAGCAGAAGCTTCAAATAAAACCATCCTCCACATTCTAAAGAAGACGGTTAATGAAGCCAGCCGTGACTGGCACCTCCAGCTTAATCCTGCCCTATCGCACAGACATCCGTACCCCCACAGGAGCCACTCCATAATCCCTTGTATTTGGATCCGAAGCCATTTTACTTGTAATATTTATTTGGTTAATTCCCCCTTTTCACTAAATCTAATTAATTAGGTAAATCATGTTTAACTAATTAATTCAGCCTATTAATTAACCTATCCCTGCCTTAGGTAATTAAATGGTCATTATTTAATTGCCTACCCTAGCCTATATCATCCTAGCCTTAGGATTGATTAAATAAAACCTTGTTTAATTAATCTTAACCTTCGATTAACCCATTCCCTAATTTTTTCCAGCCATATTAATTAGGCTAATCACCCTAATTAAAATGGTCAACCCTTGATTAACACTCCTTCCCACATCCCACAAATAAAAAATTAAAATATATCTCATATAAATCAATTTTTTATACATGTGTCATAATCCTCATTTAATACCTCTTACACCCCTTACACATGTCATAACTCATTAATATCCACTCTTTCCCAAATGAATTTTTAATTCATTTTACTCTTCCCCATGTGAATTTTTAATTCACAAATAATCCATCTCACCCAACCTCATTTAATTCACCCCTTTTCCAAGATGAATATAAAATTCATCTTTATTCCTAGCCCTCCATTTTCTAAGATGAAATCTAGGCCATCCACATCATCTTCATCCTCCACCATTGATCTCCCAAATCAATCTCAACCATTGGATCAAAATCTCTCTAAAATGCCTATAAATACAACATCCTCCAAGCCATTTGATCATCTAGTTTCTAAGTAATGTTACCATGCCAAAATATCCCTTGAGCTAAGTAAATTCTTGAGTTGCATTTGTAAGCTTGAGAGTATTTCACATCTCCTTTGAAACATCTAGGGTATATCTTGGAGCATTTGGGTGCAAGCTCCTTCACCCTTATGAAATTGGGTCTTCATATCAAGGTATAACTTCTTGTTTTGCATGCATTTGGTTTATATTTTTACCTCGATTTGGAATTCCTAATCACATTGGCACGCCCGGTGGGACCCACAAGGTCTCAATCTAATCATTTTCTTGTGAGTTTTTGTTGTTTTGAGCCATGTTTACAGATGTGGCGCTATCTACCTGTGCAGTGGTGCCATTTGTGATGAATTTTAGCGCTATGTTCTGACTGTTTTAGCGCTATTTAGCACGGCAATTTTTTATTGGCTCTTACTCACATGTTTTTTTTATCTTCCTACCGACTTTATAGGTTATTTGCTCTCGGTTTTGCAGGTGTTTAGGTGAAAACAAGGAGGAGACCATGCCAAAGTTTTCTTGAAATATATAACATATTCTCATATTTTCTTTTTTGGTTTTCTTTGCTTTGGAAGGGTTGTCTCCTTGGTTAATAACACTTCTAATCACTAAAACGGACCTAAAACAACTCTTTTGAGATAGAATGAACTCCATGATCAGTTAGGAAAACTTTGTTTTGCAGGCCTGACAATTTCAACCCCATATCAGCGCTATCAGCACCTAAGGCGGCGCCATATTTCATAGTTGACCAAACCATTTAGACGCACGCACAGTGGCACTTTGTTTCATGCATATTAGCACAATCTTTAGTTTTAGCGCATTCTGTAATATATTGTAGCACTATTTCTATTTTTAATGCATTCTGTGTCCTTTTTAGCACTATGTTGTATGTCAGCGCTATCTGTATGTATTTTTAGCGCTATTTTCTAGGGCAGTCAAGTTCAGTCTCAGGTTCCATCAGCAGCGCCATTTTTAGTCTACAGTGGTGCCATTTGTGATCTGTTTTAGTGCTATTTTCATAGGTTAACCTCAGTTTCTATGCAGGGATTTATTATTGTTTGCAGGTCAACACCGTTTGACCAAGATCATCATTCTGAGGCCACTAACCAGTTTTTTGCAGGGTTGTTTTTTATTAGACAAACAAAAATTTTCATTGGTGCTTAAAAGGAACCCTTGCATGTTAGTGTAGACAACATTTCAATTTGGTGTACTAAAATTGATCAAACAAACAACAAACAAACATCTCCATTGGTGCTCATAAAAAGAATCTTTGTGTGCCTTAGCATAAAAAAATATTTGATTTGGTGCTCTAAAATTAACAAGTGCTTGCCAACAAATCTACAAACATCTTGATTTTGGCCTTAAAAAGAACAACAAAAGTGCATCATAACTCATTGGTCTAAAAAGAGCCACAAATCTGCATTTTTAACTCATCTAAACAAGAAAACAAATCAACTGTATGAAGTGTTTTGTGATAATGGTTGTGTGGTGAAAGTGTATGCTCTTCCCTCACACCATTGGTGATCTTGGGAATCAAAAGCTTCTCACAACACTTGCATAAATCACCCCCAACATAATCCAAGAACTAAAAAATGAACCTTGTTTAGTGTAATCCAAACACAAAATATACATATGCTCTCCCCTCGTATCCTTGTATGAACTTGAGGATCAAAAGTATTTTTGTGCTTGTGTTACTTTTGTTAATCCTTTAGAGGGCCTGCCACCCTGCTTCGAAAGGTGGGAATGACCCAAGTGGCAACAAGCTAAAGCCAAGCTCTTTCAAGCCACTATATAAATAATTTGTTTGTGATGAAAGTCACAAGCAACAGGTGTTGTTGTGTCATACCGACAGCCAACCTCCCCCAAAACCCTCCAAGGCTGGGAGACTCCATAATGGAGAGTAGCACTACCGTACATATGGCCACCTGAACGAATGCACTTACTACGAACCTTTGTTTTAGTGAGCCAAAAACCTTCTATTTGTTGACGCAGAAGGGTAACCTTTGAAGCGGCCCCGATTCATGCAGTTCTTAGTTGAGGTAGCAGGGACAATCTTAATGTTTGGTGAGGGACAAGCCTTCGTGGAAACCTGGATCTTGGTATGCATGAGAAGTGAGTGCACTGTAAGGGGGAACCGGTGCTATCAAGATCCTGGACCTACCCGCTTTGAATAAGCGCAGCTAGGGGATTCAACAAATATTATCCTATCTTCACCTTAAGTTGTACAAAGTGCTTGTTTAAAAAATCCCACATCTTTTCACAAACAAAATCTTGGTTATTGTGTGTTATTGTGCTTAAAGTGCTTTCAAGAAACTTGCCAAGAAACAACAAAAATCATTTGATCAAATTTCATATCAATACGAATCCAAATTTGTTATCAAAACCTATCTTTTTCAGAGCCTCGACCAACACCAACCTGTTTCAGCGCTATCTTTGTCTGCTTTTGGTGCCATTTCACTTGTGGTTTGGCACTATTTGCAGACTGACCTACCTGAAACTAGAAAAAATTCCATTGTGATCTTTAGCACCTGCCTAGCCATAATCCATAATCACCTTCCCAAAAATCTGTCAATACCCCACCCATTTTCTCCTAAATTTTCCAATCATACCTTCATTTTGACCTTAGAGAATTAATCATTATCATTATCGGACCCTTTTCTAAACCATAATCCACTCAATTCCATGTCCGCTCATCCTCATTAATCTTTGCATAACCTTTTGGACCAAACAAACATCCTTGTTACAAGAAATCATTCCTAAGATCCTTTCGTTTCTCCCATCGAAATCATATCCAAAATCTTCTAAATCCAAACACCCATCAAAAAACTATCAACCAACATCCAAACCTCATCAACCCTTGAGCTAAAGCTAGATCTAGATTTTGTCTTTTACATCATATTTTGCTTGGAGAGTCATTAGTCAACCTTTCATGTAAAATAATCATCCTTCTTTGTGTAAGGTCATAAGTCTACCCCAAACAAAGAGAAACATCCATTTGTGCAACACGAAACTAGATCTTACTTAAGCTCATTTGTTGAACTTCAAATCCTTTTCAAAAACATCATCCCAATCTCTCATAGCAAACATCTAGTTCATCTACAAATTTCACCCTCCAAATCAACATCAAAATCCCTTCCGTCAAATCATCCTCAAACAAACTCCATCTATCATCTACCATTTTGGTCCAAATTTTTGTTAAAAAATCAATATCATCCACTCTAATCATCCTTAGATTGACACTTTTTTGAAGACTCATCTCTTAGAAGTGAAAATCTATCCTTTATCACACTACAATCACCCTTTCATCTTTTCCTTTACTCCATTCCACCACCACATCCTCTTTGGATCCAACAAATCAATCCAAATTCTCTAAGGTCTCCATCCACTTTTCATCCACCTCAAAATCAAATCCATACACTTACATGCCCATAACTAGATCACAACACAAGAAGAATCAAGTAATGGCAAAACTTTGGACAACATATGGGCATAGGAATGCCTAACACCAACGACAACAACCTACCAATCGACAAAACATATAACCTACCTTCGGTCTTTCAAATCCTAACATATAATCCCAATGAAAATCCCTTCCATTTCTTGCAACCACAACCACCCATCCAAAACGTCACCACCATTTCCCAAGATGATCAAGATGTCTTGAACTTTACACAAGATGCCGACAAGATGGAAATGCTTGACAAAGTCCTAAGGTCAGATCCAAATAGATATCTTGACTACCTCCTCAAAATTGGTTCCCAACCACCCCACAACATGACATCGTCCCAACCATCCACCTCTAACAACAATCCTACCATATCCTCTCAACCATCTACATCAAACACCCAACCTACTGTCTCTCAAACCTCAACTCCTGCCATATCTACCACCCCCAAAAACTCTAATGTTACCACATCTACGATTTCCACAAATATCTCCAATCCTACCACCTCCCAACCTGTCATCACATCCACTACCATAACTAACATAAACTCTTTCGTTCCACAAATCACCTTGGGCATCCAAGGGAACCCCACGCATGCAAGTACCTCCACAAGTTTGCCTCCACTCAACCCTCAAACCATAGCCTACATGAGACAATTCTTTTCACAACCACCTTACAAAATGACCAACCCATCTAACATCAATGCATCTCATGTCAATCCATCCAACGTCAACCCATCCAATGTCAACCTGTCTAATCTCACATATCTACAAAATTCTGTAACATCATCAACACAACATAATCCCAATCCTCAAATACCTCCTCATATTCTCCAACAAATCCACGCTTACCAACAATATCTCGCACAACTTAACCAAAACACCGCCCCACAGTATCAAAACACGATCTCCCAAAATCTCCAACATCAAATCCCGCCCAATCTCCAACATCCCATCAATCAGCAAACCTCCACACCACAACCGCCACCAACCCTGGATCTAACAAGCATTGTACAAGCCTTGATTCAAAAGGTAGATGATATACAAACTGGGGGCAAGCGCAAACATTATTCTTTTGAGGATATTTGTCCCTATCCGTTTGATCGAACACTATACATGCCCCCTTTCCCCAAAAATTTTGAAACGCCCAAATTTGACAAGTACAAGGGAAAGGGAGACCCTAGGGATCATCTTAGGGAGTTCTACCTTGCTTGCTTAGAAGTCTCAAACAATGATACATATTTAATGAGACTGTTTCCAAGAAGCCTCGGTGGTCAAGCTGCTAAATGGTTCGTACATCTTCCCCCAGGCATTAGGTCTTTCCCTGAGCTCACGGAAATTTTTTTCAATCATTTCTCCTATAATTTCAAACATGAAATATCTATGACAAACCTTTGTAATACAAAACAAAAGAGTGGAGAATCCTTCACTTCCTTCTTGCAGAGGTGGAGAGGCTTAGCAAGCAAACTCCCTTGGCCAATTCTCGAGAAGCAATTAAAGGTCAGTAGAAATGATATTGACATTTTATGGATTGTGAGATCTAAACAGACAAGTTTTGTTAAGTTGTTTCCACTTAATCTATATAAAACTATATACCTTGTACTTTTAGACATGTAATTGTTGTAACTAATATTTTGAATTTATTATTTAGAATTGATTTATTTATTGTTTTAATTAGGATTAATCTAATTCAATAGGGTTTTTGTTTACATGAATGAGGTTGTATATGTGGTCTTACTTTTGAATTGGCTCATGTAATAATCTAATCTATTGAATTTGAACTTTTCCCACTTGTAATGCCAACTTTCATTGATCTTGATTGTTAAATGTGGGCTCATGTGCCAAATACCCTATTGAATTAATTAAATTAATCCAATTGTAGGGGATAAAATGATGAAAAATTAGGTGATGAAGGGATAATTAACTAAATAAAAATTTAATTAATTGATTAGAAGGGAAATTGGTATGTTTAGGGATGTTGGGAGTCGGTTTGACGATGGAGACATTTTTAGGTGTCTACACCATCAATGTAAAAGCAATTATGGAGTAGTCAAGGGGGTTGTGAATGACTAAAGCAAGTTTTTTTGTGGCCACAATGTATAGGTCCTAACTGCTATCCTTTTGAGTTGCTTTTCAGACCATGGTGGCCCCTTTCATTGAGTTCTCTTCTACCATTATAGTGCTTTTGTTATGTTTATGATACAACAATTTCTATACCATTTTCCTGACCATTATTGTTGGCATTTTAACTAGCTGGTCAAGTGCTACTTTTGTATTTATTCTGTGATGAGCATGGTTTCTAGGTTGTATTTTTGTGTAAGGATGTTGTATTTCTAGCTATTCTCCATAGGGTTTTCCCCTTCTCACAATTGTTTATTCATTTGTACTCATTGCTTTATTCAATATAAAAAAAGATTTTGAGATTTTTGGGACTAAATGACACAAAGTGCAGGGTTTCTTGTTCACATTCAATGATTTTCATAGCTTTTTTTAATGAGATTTCACCTTTCAGGCTTAAATGAACAAAATTCCTCCTTCTCATTTATTAAAAATGAATTATAAAATGCCCTTTTTTTCAAAAACACCCTAACCCCTGAAACCCTAAATGCTCATTTTTTTTCACCATTTAAGGTTAGAGTTAGGGATTTTTTAAAACTAAAAGAACCCTAATTGTAACTGTAAATGGTGAAATGTTTCGATCATTTTTTGTTATTGTTAGTTTTTTAATACTTAAAAAAGCCCTAATCCTAACTAGGCTTAGAGATAGGCTTTTTTAAAACCAACAAAACCCTAAACATAACTTTAAATGTTAATTTTTTTAGCATTTAAAAAAAACCAAAAAGGCTTATGTCAATTTTTTTCAACATTTAGGGTTAGGGTTAAGGTTTATTTTTAACAATTATCTATAGTGAACCAAACACAATATTCAACAAGATTACTCTCTCGAACCATAGGAATTTGATATACATAGTAGCAAAAAATAGCCCTTAAGCTTATCTATAGTGAACCAAACACAATATTCAACAAGATTACTCTCTCGAACCCTAGGAAATGATGCCCTAGAGGTATATTTGAGGGCTACAGAGGTTGAAGTGATAAAGAGATTATAGATACTTTTCCTTACATTTATCTTCTCTTACTATTCTTCTTTTTCTTCTTTATCGTTCTTCTACTAATAATCTATCATTTGATTATAAATCTAGTACAAGGGAGGATCATAGTGTCAGAGTGGCAACCATGCCTATGTGCTATGTATTTCCCCTTGTGAGCAGGTATACCATTAAATAGACTCAAGACCTTTCACAGGTCATGTATTTTGATGCCACTCTACTCACCCATACCATGTACCTTCGAGTATATAGGGAGGTGACGTATATCAAAAGGTTTGGTATATAGAGAGGATTATTCTTTTACTGTCACTCTTTAGCATACATTCAGGTATATAAAGAGGTGTGGCATACTTGGATAATTTGACATTGGAGATATATGTATATCAAAAGATAGGAGTGATAGGGTTGGAGAGATAAGGGTTTCTTCTAGAAGTGGAATTTTTTTTGTAGCTTTCAAACATATAAAAACCTAAATCATTTTTTTGTTACAGATTTCATCATTATGTCATGTGAGCAAGACTTATATGGAACTTCAATTGAAGGTACAAACAAACTTAAGTGCAATTTTTATAGGCATGTATGCAATGGAAGCACATATCACTTTAAATGACATTTGGCAAAGGAGACAAGTTAAGATGTAATACCTTAAAAAAAGAACCCTATGGACATTATATTTCAAGTGGAAGATACTGTGAAAGCATATTCAAAGATTAAAGTAAAAAAGGCAAGGACAAGCACAAAAGTGGAATCAAATTCTTTAGAGGCCAAGGTCTATCATCAAAAGAAAGAAAAGATATCACCGTAGATGGAGAGAGATTCTTAATCTACTATTGGTTCTATAGCTTGTGAGACAAACACTAGGAGGGGAAACATTGAAGCCTTCTTGGCACCCTATACCACATCAAGATCAGAACTCAGTTTAAAGAGTGTAGGATGGAGAAAGAATGTTCACAATTAGGTGAAGAAGGCAATTAAGAACTTCTAGTACCTTTCTAGGCCATCATTCAATATTGCTAGGTCTCCATACTAGCAATGTATGGTGGATTCCATTGCGGTTACAAATCTTGAGTTGAAAACCCTACGATATGAGGCTTTTAGAGTTGATATTATGAATAATGTGGTACATGATGCGAACAATGTTGTTGTTGAACATTGTTAGGAGTGGGTAAAGAGTGGATGCACTATTTTGTTAGATAGATGGATGTATAGAAAGAACTATACCTTTATTAACTTCTTTGTCTCATGTGACATTGACACAATCTCTCTAAAATGCATGGAAGCATCAGATAGGGTTGTTATCCTCAAAATTAGTTGTGCTCATTTTGTAGGATGACCCCTATGAAACTTGTCCATTTCGTAACCTACAACTCTAAGCACTCAAAATGAGGCGAGTCCATTTGCCCTCGTGCGTGGTTCCCTAGCTCCAAAAAATCTATTCAAGTCCCCCCTCGTTTCGATGTCTCAAAGTTTGCATAATAAAGTCAAATTGAAAATGAATCAAATAATTGAGTTTGATGTTTTTGGGAGTTAGAGTGTTTTAAGTTACATGTAGGGATAGTATTTTTCCCTGGCACTACATGTTAATACCTTTGTCACATGCAAGGGCGGCAAAATTTGCTGCCCATGCATGTTGTCCCCCTTTGTATGTGCAGAGGTAGCGATTTTCGCTGCCTAATCATCTTCCAGTTCGCATGAAGTGCAATTAATGCACTTTAAGTTTTCTTTTTTATGGCAATTTAAAAGGTTTTGAGAGTTTTTATTTTTGTTATTTCTTTTTCTTGTTGCCTCTAAGAACTTGCATCATATCGGAGACCCTCTTGAAATCGCTATCTATGCACGGTTGGGCGGATTTGAGTGACAACTTGATTTAGGGTTTTCATCAATTGTTTAGCTCTCTTTACCGGGTAAGGGTTTTCTTTTTTATTTTCCCTTGTTTGTTGTTGTTTTCTTTTTAGTTATTATTATTTGTTATATCTTTGTTTAAAATCTATCATTTTTCCTCTGGTAAAGTTATTTATCTGTATAAACCCTAGCCGTTTCTAATGTTAAGTTTTTTGTTTCATGGTCATCCATGTGTGTGTTGATAACTAAGAGGGGGGGTGAATCAGTTATCTTAATAAATTGTCTTTCTTCTCTTCTTTAACAATTAGAGCAATATCAAATCATATCAGCATACATAACCATGGAAGCAGAAATAAACTCAATACACATGACACAATATTTTTGACATGGAAAACCTTGTTAAGGGAAAAAACCATGGGGTGATTAACCCAAGATTATATTCTCTGTTAAAAGAATAAGATAGTACAAAATGGTAGTTGCCAATTAGGGCTCACTGCCTGAGCACACTGCTCACAAGAGGCTCACTGCCTATAATAGTTTATAGAAGGAAACAAGATACTTGAACTGATGAGAAGCATCCACATGTGCTTAGGTTCAGTTCAGGTTGAGCTCAATATACTGATCTACTGCACTTCATTCTTCCTCTGCCTTAGTGCTACTATTCTGTCACATACCGGACCTCTATCTCTATTTCCATGACACTGTTCTCTACTTTTCTTCGTACTACACAATACACCACACTCACCTTCTCATCAAAATCCATCTGGTATATATATCCGCACCAAGGATTTCATCATCTTTCTAGTTGGCATCCGGAATAGTCAATATTTTCCCAAACTCTGGTCTGTCGGCTGAATCCTTGCTTACCAAGTGATGCGTATCAAAGAGATAGTTATAGAGGTCATCAATCATGTCGGCCAATCATGAATGATACCTTAAGAACCTTGATCACCATCAATATCTCATCTGGATTAAGGTCTGATGCTCTGTCGGTCAATTCTTCCTTAGTCTACTCTGCCAAATAGGAACCCAATACTTAGGTGCTCATATCTCTTCACTCTTTCATCACTGGAGGCTCAATCTCTGGAATCTATCAGTCAAGGTACTCCTCTTGACTTCCCCAAGTCTGCACTATATAGAGATACTTCCTCTGAGAGATCCAGACCTGATTGTCGGACCTTGCTGCATGCTCTATTCTTGGTCACTGGACCAAAATACTCTTCAATCTGACTTCTGGTATAGACACACCATGTCTTGTGGATGTGTGGGATGGTCTTTGTTGCCATCAATGACAACACCCATGAAGCCACACAGTGTCTCTTGCCAACAATCTCCCCCTTTGGCATTGATGGCAACACTTAGTGAAAAATGACTAGGTATCACACTGCACTCCCCCTTGGCTGATGCTCTGTTCTAGTGTACACTTTTCTGGAGCCCCCCCTTAGCTAGATTCCACATTTTTCACTACTACTCACTCTCCTTTTGATATCAATGGCAAAGGGTAGAATCCGCACACCAAAAATTCCCAAAAATCCAACTATACTTAGCCGCATAAGTATATATACATGCTATACTTACATATATTGAAGTATATCTGCAAAACTTGTCTTTAACTGGACAAATTTGGTTGCCCAACTCTGCTTCATCCTCTCCAAAATTGAGATGTGACCACTCAATAGGAATGCAAAAGCTTCTGCCCTCTTTAGATTTGTTGGATCACTGGTCCGAGCCGTGGTCTGAGCATCAGTTAGGGCCTCATGCATGGCCTCTAATTTAGGGATAATCATCCCTCTTAGTTCACCCATCCTACTTATTATGTTCTTCCTCTCCTTCTCGAGCTTCTTTATCTCATTTATGACTGCAATAGTCTAACATTCCTGGTTTATTATGGATATGGTGAGAGGATCAAAATTCTGAGAGAAGCTTGATAGTTTATCCTCTTGTTCTTTTACTTTCTTCTCAATATACTTTGTTACTGTAGACCAGGATAAACAAAATTTATATACTTCTCTGCCATCTTTAAGAGCATTTTCTAAGCTCTTTATCGCAATATCCATATTTCTCCTATCATTGGTTATAAATCCGTGTATCTCGGAGAATCTTTTTCCCAAAAACTCCTTCCGAACCTTTTCTTCAGCTGACTTCTCTAAGGAATCAAAATGTGTATTAACAAAATTCACAAGAGATTTTAGATTACCGGATGAGGAGGCTGAGAGATCCTTCTGAAAGGATGGCATGATCTTCTCCAATACACCGGATGTAATTTCTATCAGCTCACAGTCTTCCATGTGAGACTTCAGAAATTTCCCTTTTGCCTTTGCTTGAGCAAAGGATGCTATCTTCATGGTTTGAACCGGGGAGAGAGAGTCAAAATTGAATGGTCCTTGAAGTAGCTCCGGTTCATCTATCTCCATCATTTCTTTAGTCAAGAAATCTTTAACAGTTTCTGCAGTGTCTCTTGCCGGAGATAGAGTCTTCTTTCCTTCTGCAGCCTCAGCACTGTCACTTGTGGTCTTCTCAGTTTGACCTTCTTCTCTTCCCTTCACTTCTTCTTTCTCCTCTATTCTTTCTTTTCCTTTAGATCTGGAGACTGTTGGGGAATCCGGATGAGAGATATTTACTTCCTTTTAGACTTCCTCTTCCGGAACAGAGGAATCCTAGTCATGGACTTCTCCTTACCTAACTCCTTTGGTTCTCCTGCAATCTTTTCTGTAGGATCTTCCTTTGGTACACTTAGTCCTTCAACATCAGAAGGTTCATCACTTGTGTCCTCTATGATAGGAATGTTGAATCTTTTGTATGCATTCCGGAGGATCTCTTCTATTTCTTTTTCTACTTTGTCAATTTCTCCAAGCATAAGCTGATTCATTCTAGCTTTGCTTTGGAACTCATCCTTGCAGTCTTTGAAGATCATATGCATTTGTTTCGGAGAGATTGAAGGATAGAGATGAATAGCTATTTGTTCCCTGATCTCAAGGTCCTTGGCCTTAGCATTGTTCTTCCTTATTTCTAGTTCCTTCTCTAGGCTTTTGGGAATTAGAGATATAATCTCAATGAATGCTTTATTATAAATGTTAAGCTACCTGACTGTAGCTTCTTGCAAGATCTTTTGGTCAGCTTCATTATACTCATCATAGAACTCAGTCATTGGTTTTAGGTTCCCATCTACAGTGATTGATTTGATGATATCATCAATGCGGAGAGTAGGCTTTTCAACAAATTCCTCTACCTTCTCTTCTTTGCCTTGACCAGTAGAGGGTTCACCAGATGTTTTCTTCTTCTTCTTCATTTTCTTTACTTCCTCATCTGTCTTTGTTTCTTCATCATCTTTGAGGCTTGTGTATGATCTTGTTGCCTTTTTCTTTATTCTCTTTTCTCCTTTACCAGATGATTTTGCTTCCGGTTTTGATGCCTTTGAGCTCTTAGCAGTGGTAGGTGCAGAGCTCTTAGAGGATCTGGTCCGGGACGGGGCTTCTACTGGAGCACTTTCTTTTTCTGCTTCTTCCTTCTCTTTCTCTTCCCTTTCCATCTTCTTTTTGTTGGCATCAAGTGCCTCCTTTGATATTCCATATTTCTTGGCGACTTCTTCCACTTCCCTTCTTACTTTTCTCTTGATCTCAGGATGTCTTAGTTCAACATGAATTTTTACACTCAGTTCTTGAAAGGTTCTGTTGGTTATTTTCCCAGACTGGATGCGTGTTCCCAGTTATCCCTACAAAGTAGCCATCATTGATCAAAAGGATTCCCAGGCCAAGGGCCAACAGTACAGGAGATAGACTCTATAAATATCTCCTCTTCTTCTTTAGGCTCTGCAGAACCTAGAGGGTATTCCCTATTCAACATCTATGAAATGGATCTGTGTATTAGCTGGGATGTTGACACAAAGTAGATAAATCCTCTCTTATGCAGACCAGAACTGTGAGATAAGTGCCAAGGGGCTAGCTTTGGGCGTATATTCAGTTGCAGACAGAGGATTTTAGTCCTAAACTACTTCTAAAGTCCTAAAAGGTTTGATTTAAAGTTTAAGTTTGATTTTATGTTTGGATGCAAAACTGAGACTTTGGGTTGCAACCTCAATACAAGACTGGATCGGTGCCTATCTAGGGCTCGGAGTCAATAGACATACACATGTGAATGGCCAGCATGAACATATACCAAAGACTAGATATCAAGGGAATTTTTAGTATCTGCCTTACAGATACTTCCCAAAATAGAGTATCATGTTATCTCTACTTACTGATATCCCTATTGCAATGTCTTCTTCCCAACACTTGATCTGAAACGTTTAATCTACTCCTTGAGTAGAAGTAAGAAATCAAGCATTCAACACAGCAAACCTATATTCTAGAATCATAAACACCCCTTAAATGCTTAGATTCATAAGAAGAACACACTCAATTGGAGACAGATAATAGAAACACATGCAATATAGCATTACTCATTTAAATCAGCATGATATCAGTAGATTTATGCAGAAAAACATACAACATGAGACTCATAAACTCACAAGATAGCCAAGACAGAGCCACCAATGAAGTCGTATCTTATTACAACCACAAAATGAGTAACACAGTCTGCTTATACAGCAAGAAAGTGTACTCTACATTAATTACAAGGCAAAAATAAAAAATTAGCTAGATACAATGCACCAAAAATGGCACCCAAAATTGAAGGCAGCCCAAGAAAATAAAGGAGAGGGCAGGTGAGCTCGGGACTTGCACCGCCGTTCAAAGATCTTCATCATCAACCTGGTAGTTGGTCATTCAACCATTGGCACATGCCTCTGTATGTTGCCGTTAATAGCACAACTACCCGCAGCTCCCCTTGGAAATCGCAGTAGCGCACCCATGGAGTTTTCCCGCTCAAAAATTGACTGCAGACACAAGAAAAATCCATCACTGAAGGTTTAAAACCCGACCGTCGATTTTGATTCTATCGCTGAGATCCATGGCACCAAAAATTGCAAAAAGCCAAGAGCCAATGATTACGTGCCACATAGGCACTCCATACTTCTATCGCTAACTTTTCCTTTTCCTCATTTTGCCATTTTGCCCCTTATATATGCAAGAACGGATGCATATATAATCGCCATTGTTCGCCTTTGAAAATCCCTTGTATATGCAAAATGCATATACATGCAATAGCCTAATATACAAGGCGGACCCCAAATTGTTATAAAGTAAGTCGCAATCACCATCGGGTCCACCTTACATCCCTTTCCTTGCATATCTCAATGTATATTGGCATATACATTCATCCTATATACAAGCCGAACCTCAAATTTTATTCACTATATTTGACTCCTCCTTCACGTCCTGGTTGTATATCCTTGTTTTGTATATCGGGTTGTATGCTGCATATACAAACCCAATATACATGCAATCCATAGATTCCAAACCCTTATGAAGCATATCAGAAAAACTTTGAAATCTGGCCCATGTATTTGAACCCTCGCACTTTTCATTGTATGCGATATAAAATGCATACATATAACAGACCCCTACCACTTATCCATTGGATTTGAAAAACTTTCAAATCCGGGTTTTGTATATCCGCAGGCCCCTTCATATGCATATAATTGCTCTCTAAACAAGGCGGATCCCAAATTTTCATGAGGCAAATTGAAATCAACTTCGGGTTCAGCCTTGTATCTTTGGAATGCATGTTCGATTGTATATTTGGAATGTACAATCCCCAAACATACAACGGTGGACTTCAAAATATTTCACATATACAGTTAATTCATCGGCTGCATCCATCTTGTACCTATCCATTTGCATATTTCCTCCGATGCATGTGCAACATATAATTCATTTTGTATATCCGCGGGCCCACCAAATGTTTCTCCCGCTGCTTGTATATTGTCGAACATACAAGACCACTTGCATCTTTTTATTGCATACCCGCGATATACAATGCACTGTAACAAATGCATGTCAGGTCTTGTATATTTTCTTTGCATATGACCTTTGTATGTCCAAACATACAATCACCCCCACATACAAACAAGGAATCTTTCCTGGAATATACCTGCAATGTATCTAACCATTGTATGTCTGAACATACAAACCAAATATACATGCAAACCCGATATACAAATAGCGAATATTCTGGGGATCTATGATGTATATTCCATCCTTGTATATTTTTCCTTGTAAGCTCGATATGCATTTGGAAATGCATACAACTGCAGAATATACCTGGGAATTTGTGATAGATTCCCCCTTTGTATATGTAACCCGATATGCATCTGAAATGCATATAACTCAATTTCTTATCATTTTTTGGAGGCCGACTGAGATTTCACAAGTCCACCAACACACAATTCACCTTTGCATATATAGAACTTAGCATTTTTCTCAAGGCGACAGGAAAAAGTAGTGAAACATTGCGTGGGGGGTGGTCAACCTTCAAACACTAAAGCATGAGGATGAGACTTAATAACCAGGAACCCACCACAGAAGGCCAACACCAGAATAGACAAAACAATGCAAGGTCCCATGATTCAAAAAATTTAGGGTTTGAATGAGAAAACCTACAAACGTTCAAGCTTAAAACCCTAAACATAAATGATTACCAACACAGGCTCCGATTGGGGACGTGCAGGTGAAAGACTGCAGCGAGGACCAGACTACTTCGGGGCAAACCAGACAAAACCCAAAACTCAAAACACAACCGACTATACCAGGCATGTACAAAATACTTACATCTAATTTACAGTGTGCACATAAGGTACTCATTTATGAGAAAAAAAGCTTTAAGGAATTTACCATGCACTGGCAATTCTAGTAGTTCACCATTGAGGGCTTGGAGAAAGTAAGAATCATTCTCATAGATATTGCCAATTTGATATGGGCCGGTCCATAAGGGCTCAAATTTACCATGCTTGCCCTTATCCTGGCTTCTTGCATTCCACATAAGCACTAAGTCACCTATTTGAAACCTTCTTGTTGCAGCCCTTTTATCAAACTTATATTTCACTTTTTGCTATTTCTTGATGTTTGTTTTCTGTGCTTCTCTTCTGATTTCATCTAGTGCAAACAACTAATTATTCTTTCAGTCATTGGGTCTTCAACATCCTCCTCATTTTCTTGCATGAATTTATAAACTGGTAGGAGGTTATTCACACGCAATCTAGCTGCTGCACCATATACCAATTCAAAAGGTGACCTCCCAATTGCTCTTTTTACTATCACCCTGTCAGCCCATATGCCAACTTCAGCTTGGAATCCCAAGCACTCTTGTTTTTATCTATCACCCTCTTGATGATTTTCATGAGACTTCTGTTGCTCGACTCAGCTTGACCATTTCCTTGTGGATGGTATGGTGATGTATGAGACAAATCAATTCCATAAGTTTTGCAAAAATTAATAAACTCACCAGACCTGAAGCACATTGCATTATCTGTGACCACTTTGGCTGGTATTCCAAATCTGATAACAATATTTTCTAGAATGAAATCCATCACCACTTTGCTTGTAGCCTTTTTAGTTGGAATGGCCTCAATCCATTTAGTGAAGTAATCAGTGGCAACAAGAATCCAACTATGTCCTCCACTAGATTTTTCTGAGATTTCCCCTATAAAATCAATCCCACATTGCTGAAATGGAGCTTCTACAGTTACAGTCCTAAGGGGCAATGCACCTTCATATTTTAGCTTTTGTGAAAACCTTTGGCAAGGATCACATTTTCTTACCATTCTTTGTGCATCTGAGAAGAGAGTTGGCCACCAGTAGCCAGCTTTGAGAATTGTGTGGGTTGTTGTATGGGCAACATAATGTCCACCACACACTCCATTGTGCATGTCACTTAGAATATCCTTAGCCTGATCCTCATTCACACACCTGAGTAATACACCATCAAGATTTTTCCAATACAGCTCTCCTTGAACAATGATGTATTTAACAGCCTGTAACTTCAAGGTTCTCATCTGATTGACACTGAGATGGGAAAGACAGTTCAAATCTTACAAATAATGTACTATGTCCTTATACCATTCAGATTCTGACATATTTATAATTTCATTATGCACCACATTCACTTGGCATGCTTCTATATTTGACTGTGTCATCAATTTTGCCAAACCCTGTCCTCTTACCAATTTTGTGATCTGTATTTCAATGTTGAACTCTTGCAATTTCTTTATCCATCTGCATCTTCTTCTAGTTACCTCCTGTTGAGTAAAAATATCTTTGATTGGTGCATGAAGCACATATGCAACTATCCGAGAGCCTACCAAATATGGCCTGAAGCTCTTAACTACTCTAACTAGTGCATATGCTTGCTTCTCCATGATGTCATACTTCAACTCAGCAGCCTGCAATGACTTGCTAAAGAAAGCTATAGGCTGTTCAAAACCTTCTGGATTTTTCTGCAATAAACATGCAGCAATAGTATGGAAAGAAGCAAATGAGAACAACTGAAATGGCTTAGAAAAATTAGGAGATTTTAGCACAGGAGCCATCTTTATAGCCTCTTTTATGTTCTGAAACGATTTAGTTGCTTCATCTTCCCATTTGACAATTGCACCTTTCTTCAACATCTTGGGGATATCTTTTGTAGTCTCTGCAAAATTAGGAACAAATCTCCTAACAAAATTAATTTGTCCAAAGAAGGACTGAACACCTTTCACTATTTTAGGGATCTGGATTTTGTCAATTACAGCCACCCTTTCAGGGTCAATCTTGACTCCATCCTTGGAAACAATGTGTCTAAGCAATTTTCCCTCCACTACCCCAAAGGCACATTTCTTTGGGTTGAGTGAGATGTCATATTCCAATGCTCTAATAAAGATTTGTTCCAAGTGCATACAGTGTTGCTCCTCCTTTTTTGAATAAGATGTCAAATCATCCTGATACACAGCTAAGATTGAGTCAATTAATCCTGCAAAAGCAACATCCATTGCCCTTTGAAATGTGGTACCTGCATTTGTCAGTCCAAATGGCATCCTCACATATACATAGGTTCCCCATGGGGTAGCGAAGGCAGTTTTGAACTGTTCAGATTCTTTTACTTTCACTTGATTGTACCTTGAAAATCCATCCATCATGGATAAAAGTTCACAGCCAGTCACCTTCTGCAACATAGCTTCCATGTTTGGCAATGGATAATTGTCCTTCAAAGAAGATACATTTAGATTTCTAAAGTCCACACACAATCTTATGTCACCATTCTTTTTTCTGACTAGGACAAGGTTAGACACCCAAGTTGAGTGTCTGATGGGCATAATTATTCCAGCCTCCCTAAGCTTTATAAGCTCTTCTTGCATCTTAGGAGCTAAAGTTGGGTTGATAGGTCTTTGTTTTTGTCTAAATGGTTTAGCTCCAGGCTTCAAAGGGATTTCATGCTGGAACAAATCCTCCCTATAAGATTTTAGGTCCTCATATGACCAGGCAAAGACATGCTTATATTTTCTCAATAGTGCAATCAGCATAGTTTTGATATGTGGCTTGAGCTGTTTGCCAATATATACCTTTTTGGGGGCATGAGATGTCCCCAAGTTTATCTCCTCTAAGTCATTCTTGTTTGTTGGAGATGCCTTTGTAACAAATTGGTCCCTATTGTCAAAAGCTCTCTCTAAAGCAACCAGCCCTCTAGGGATTTTATTTGTCTTGAGTTGAATTACCTCCTTCCCTAAGAGAGTTTCTTTCCCATCTACAACCTCTACAAAGTTCTAAAAATCCATTTCCTGGTTCTCATATTCATCAATACAATGTAGAAATCTCAGCAAATCTCTGTCATCATCAAATACCTGCCAACTACATACATTATCTGGCACTGCAGGTCTAAGTTTGACCTCAACATTTGTGACATCTGACAGAGTTATATCATCTGGCCTTATGGCTACATTAGCTAGAAAATTTATCCTGACATTTTTTTATCTCTCAATCCAGTTTATTGAAAAAGCATCAAACAATTCAATTGTATCCCAAACAGCATGCTTATACTGTTTTAACCTCTTATTCTTTGATGCATACTTATCCCTGACTTGGGAAACAACTAACTCTGAATCCCCAAATACTTTGAGCATCTTAATTCCATGCTTCAAAGCTACATTCAATCCTAATAACAGAGCTTCATACTCTGCAATATTATTTGTATAGGCAAACCTCAGCAAGAATGAGAATTTTAGAAGCTTACTAGATGGAGACAGAAATACAATGCCAACACCAGAGCCTTCCTTCAAACAAGCTCCATCAAAGTACATGGTCCAGAGACCCTGTTGGTCAAGCTCCTGAATGCAAACATCTCTCCCTTCACTTTATTTAACATCTAAGACAACCCTAAAATTTTCACAGTCAGTGTCCATAAAACATATATGCTCCTCTGACTCTTGGTCCTCAACTGTTTCTAATGATCTTTCTTCTCTGATCAATTTGACATCCTTGCCATTCATTGGGATTATGGCATATGATAGGTCTAATTGCATACTCCCACCAATCAATGCTGCCCATCTTCTTGACAACAACATGCCATACTGTGGCTTGATATCAATAACTGTTATGTTTATTTTGTAGGTCTTTTTAGGATATGCTGCCAGTCTAAAATCCACATCTTTCATGATTCCAATGATAGGTACTTCTCTAGCATCCATTGCATAGCATTTCCCACATGCCTTATCTATCTTTAACCCAGCTTGCTGAATGATAGCTAAAGGCATGATATTTGTTGACGCTCCTGAGTCAAGCATATAATTCTTAATCACTTTTCCATTTATGACAAGGGAGACATAAAATGGTTCAACCTGTGAGGGGCATTTTGTCATGGTCACCCCTAGATATACCTCAGGAATCTCATCTTCTTCAATACACATAGCTTGTTTCCTACCCTGAGTCTCAATATTCTGATTAGCTTGACAGGGCACACCTGAAATCAGGGACAATGTTTTATTTCTGAATTCTTCAACTTTCATCAGCTCCATCAATGGAACAGAGACTTTTACCTGGGACAAGACCTGAGCAATGTCAAATTGAGCATAATTTTGTATGACAGTTGTAGCCTGATCTACAATTTTATTTTTATCTTGGTATGATTCAGCTTTAAATTTTGTGGCTCCTTGACTGTCATCTTTGATCTAAAAATTTTTGTTTTGATCCTCAACCTGGGGGATTCTATTTTCTGACCCTTGAGAATCATGACCTATTTTTTGCTTAAAATTTTGCTTATTATTGCTCCATTGCTTCTTTTGTGTTTCAATCCTTTTATAACTATGCACTGGCTGGCTCACAAAAGTATTCTCTGGTTGGTGTGAGTTGCTTACCTGAGCTTTACCCCTAAGATTTGTTGGGTGAATATTTTGTCGTTAACTCGCTAACGGCAAAATGGGTATATCAGCCACAGCTATGATGAGACAAAGTCTCTCCTCTCAGCAAGGGGAGGTTCCCTCTTATTACTTAACTTTTGTAAATCAAACACTTATCAAATTTATGTACACTAAAAACTATGTTTGGGGTGGTTCCATCTCATCTCATTCTCTTTTTTCAGAATAGATGTTTATATTTCAAACTCTTGATATAAAACTTATAAATTATCACAATATCACAGAAACACAAAGTTTTCTGTTACCTCACTCACTACTTGTAACTAGAACTTTTTTGAAGCAAAATGCAGCCCAAAGTCTTCACTCTTCTTCAATATGATAAAAACAATTCAAATACAACAACTTGCAGCACAAAGTCCCCAAACTGTTGTATTTTCACAAACATGAACATATAACCCACAACCGATTTGATAACACAAAGTTTATCAGAATCAAATCTAGAGCGCTCTTCAATCACTTGAAACAAACTCCACCGTTCAATTATTATCAATTAAGATTATGATAGCAAGACATAAGAACAAAACTATCACAACACAAATAATCCCAAGACAAAGATTGGAATTGAACTTGCTTTCTTGTATTGATGAATATTTGAATATTGATTTTCACAATAAGCACAAAGTCTTGATTTGCTTTTCAATTCGCCAGAGTTTTCTTGCAATAGATAAAAGATAATATTTACAAAAGAGGTCCCCTTTATTTATAGGGGAAAGACCTTGAGAAAATCTAGGAAATCTACAACTACTTTGACTTATTCAAAAATAGGAGTCCTTATTGACTTGGGACTTCCTATTTTTTACATGTAATTGCATATCAAAAATGTACATGTAAAAATGTCCAAAACTATTTTGAAAGTACATATGGAAATCAGAAAATAAACTAAGGGAAAAACCAGCTGCTTCAACTTGTGTCACCACCCTTTCTCACGTGGTCATCATACATAGTGAAGGTCGCCTGCATTTCAATGCTATCTGGTTTGAATGTGTTTTTGAAGATCATCCTGGCCCTCACTATGGCATCCCTTACTGTAGTGATTGACTTGGCATGATTGGTTAACCTGGTTTTCAAATTGTCCAAGGTTAACTGGTTGTCTAATATGCTGTCCACAGAAGTTATTGAAAATACCTTGTCTTCAAATTCCTGCTGAAACATGTCCTCAAATTCCTTAACCATTTCTTCTGCAGAAAGAAACTGGTTATCCTGTGATACCAATTTACAGGGCAACTCCTCCAGCTTATGCAAAATGTTAACATCATTTTCTTCACTGGTTTCCTTGGCAGCTTCGAGATCCTTGATCAAATTTCTTAGCACATTGCTCCTGTACATTAGAGCTTCCTTTGTCTCTATATATGAATCCCTGTTGGAAATGGCGCCAATGGATATTAAAGTGCTCATTTTCAGCTTCCTCATTTCAACCCACTTATCATGAGTATCCTCTGTGTGCTCAATATCATGAGAGATGGCATCAATGAGATCGTTGAGTTCTGCTCTTACTTTCCTCATCTTATCCGTTTTCTCAAATACCTCCTTGAGCAAAGAGATTCCCTGGGCTCGCATCCTGTCCAAGTATTCTTCAAGTACTTTCCCTCGGAGGTGAGTCTTTTCCGCTTTCAGGATGACGGGGTCTTCTACAGACACGGCCTCTGGAGTAACTGCTTCTGAATTCAACGTGATCTTTCTTACCACTGCAGTCAGCTGTTCTGCTTTTGCCTTGTAGTAGTCTTTCATTTCTTTTTCCCTATCAAATTTCTGGATCAGGATGTCCATGGCTGACTGCATATCATTTTTAGCGCTTTCATGGGTGATTTTGCCCAATTCAACCCTAGAAATAGAATAGTCATTCATGTCAAAATTTTTGACAGTTGCATCCTGTGGGGGTTTTGCTATCTCCAAAACTTTCTGCCCCTTTTCTTCAAGTACCCTTGAAAGGATCTTTAGTTTCTTCGGAGCCTTAGGTTTTGCAGGTGTCAGCTTAGTGAAATCAAAATCATCTGGAGAGATGACTTGCTTTTTCCTCTTTGGCGTGTAAGCTGACAACCAAGGTGGCAGCAGAGAAGTATTCACATTGGAGTCCATTCCTACCACTGGTGTTACTGGGACTGTACTTGTGCTGGTGGTAGAAACAATAGGCGGGGTGTTGGTAAAAACCGCACCTGTTACATTGGCACTTGAAACTTGCTCAGTATTCATCACAAAATGATCAAACATAGAAGTATCTCCTATATCAAATGACGAAGAAGACAAACTAGGAATGGAATCAGAAGAATGGAGAACATTTTCAAAGGTGCCTTGGGGATTATCAAAGATTATCTTAGGAGGAGAGGGGGATTCAGAGGAAGGAATGATAATAGGGGAAGCAGGCACAGGGGGTGCAACAGGTGTATTGTCTTGTGGAGACAAAGCCTCTTTATCTTGTTCCTCTGACCCCTTGTCTTCGACATCCATCTCTTCTGTAGCTGGCTCTTCAGTTGTTGGATCCTCGGCCGCTGGCTCCTCAAGTTCCATATCTTTCGCTTCAGGTTCCTTCTCAACAACCTTTGCTTTCTTTGTCACAAATCTGATTTTAGGTTTATGTGTTTTAGAGGATGATGGAGCATCACTCTTATTCTTCGTTCTGTTTTCAACCTTCTTACCAGTTTGCTCTTGAACTTCAGTTTCTGAACCAGTGAGGAATTCCTTCAGCGTAATTCCTTTATCTTCCAGCCACTTATTGGTGTTGGCCAATATGGGTTCAAATCTCTTCCTTAGGGAAGTCAGCTCCTTTTGGGACCATTGGATTGGCGGTAGAGGAGTACCAGCTATCTGTTCTGCTTCATATTTGGCATCAACCAATTCGCCATCATCTACAAGGTCCTCTGGGATATCAGCAAGTCCTAGGTATTCAATTTGCTCTAGAGACAGCCTGCTATAGTCCAGTTTCCTGATGTCTTCCTCTGTTCTCAAATCTATCCAGACATCTTCCACCATGGGTTCATGGAACTGTGTTTTCCTCTTGATTTTATCCTTTACACCCCGGTAATCAAACTTTGGTCTCCTCTTGAATTGCTTCATGGTGACCAACTGCATCTCTGTCTCCATAGCTCTTGCCTTTGCGGCAGTCAATACTGAGTATCTGCCGATTTCTACAGGAAATCTGAAGCCAGGCTTCTTGAGTTCCATCTGTTTGTTATGCACGACAATCATTTGCCTGCACAACTCCATCAAGACCAATCTATCTGAAGGAAACCTTGGAAGCATATAAGGGTAACCTTGGAAAAAGCCAACCCTCAAGTAGGAGAAAGATGGAAATTGCAAAAACATACAACCAAAACCATTAACCACTGTCCATGCCTCATCTGAGATTCTTCTCTGCTCCAGTTGGGGATTGAAAAGACACAAGAATATAGCAAAGAATGCATCATTCACTCTCCTGAAATGGTGAATTGAGCCTTTCAATGTTAGCTGAGAATAGTACTGGTATACTGGGACCACTCTCCTATCCCCTTCTGACGACAATCCTGGAAAAATCCTCATGGAGGCTGCAATGTATACCAGATAGGAAGTCATGAAGAACTTGGAGGTAGTGGATACCTTCGTCAACTGATCATGCAAAGCGTTACTGATTTGCTCTCCCCAGAAAATAACCTGCTTGCCTTGGAGTATGACCTTAATGAAGGGATACATCCATTCCTGAAATTGTGAAGAGGAAGACAAACCTCTTATCCTGCTGAGGAGGGTAATCAAGTCACCAACTTCTTCCACGAAATCACTTCGAGGGAAGCTGCGTGGCCATCTAGACAAACTTGACCTCGCAATCTTCAACCATTTGTTGTTGATTACTTTCTTCGCCTTCTCTGGATTCTTGTCGTATTCCTTTTGAGCTTCGATGAAATCAAGCTTCAACACCTCTGTTGCAGGAGGACACATGAACACCTTGTCAATGAACTCAGGGTCCAACCTGATTATTACATTACCACTGGCGTCCACCACAGCTCTGATATCTTTGTTGTAGAAATGGGCGCACTGAAGAACAAATTCTGTATTGTGAGCCGCCACTGGGAAGGAGGATACCAGATGAATATTACTTTCCACTATTTTCCTCATCATAGCACTGGGGTTGCTTGATTTGGTTCTCTCTACAAACTCAGCCATATCAACATGGCCAATCTCTGTATCTCTAATATCCTCAACATTAGAGTGGACTGAGGTGATTGGGAAAACACCTTGATATTTGTACTTCATAGCTTTTGCCTTCTTCGGGGACAAGTCAGTCATTTGGACGAACTTTCACCGTGAAGAAGTTTGACGTCGAAAGGAGCTCCGCAGAAGAAACTGCAACAGAAATCATGATCATGCAATCAGGGAAAATATGGGCAATCTGGGAAAATTGCATGTTGACGATCACGACTATGGGAGTGCGCTTGAAAAAGGGCTATAGTGCGAGCTGGCCAAGGATCAGAGGAGAAGCGGGCTCGGGAAAATGAAATTGGAAATTTTCCAGTGTTAGGAAAATTTGAGATATTTTTGCACGGGCGGCAAAATTTGCCGCCCTTGCATGTGAGGGGTTTGATATTGTGCATCGGCGGCGAATTTTGCCGCCTTTGCAGTTTGAGAGAAGAGTGAGATGGTTGGAGCGGCAAAAATTACCGTTTATGCAGGAAGAAGGGTTTATCGTTTTTGATGTTTTGTCGGTAAATTTTGCCGACATCACGCGAGGGGAGCAAATACATGTCTAAGCGGCAAATTTAGCCGACAATGCATTTCATATGCGTGATGAGGTTATAGCGGTGATTTTAACCGCTGTTGCATTTGATCACATTTGCTAGTTAAGTGCGGGGGTCGGGATGTTCGCCGCTTCAACACTTGGCAAAAGTCACCATGTCCAGGTAAGCTCGGCAAAATCCACCGATGCTACATGAGGGGAATGTAACGAGGGTTTGGGAAATCGAAGGCAAGAGAATCCCTAGGGTTTTTGGGGTAAAACCTAGGGCATTCTGAAAACGAAACACAGTAATGACAAAACGAAACAAACAAACAAACAAAATGGAAATAAATAAATAAAAACCTAAACGACATACACCTTAATCCGTGAAGGAAGGAAATGGGAAACGGGAGGAAAACTTACCTGTCCAGAACGGAAAACCTATGTTCAAGCTTCAACAAAATCCGTCGCCAATCAGGATGGTGCGATCAAGCGAGCGTTGAGAGCATTGGTAAATCAAACAAAGACTTTAGTTATAAGGAAAGACAAGCGACAATGGGAGTTATAACGCTTTTAAAAGGTTAAAATCAGAGTTTAAACGCTTGGCACGAGTGGCCATTAATGGCACCCGACACCAAAATCCCGAAGATCTCGTTCGGGCGGCGATTTCGGCCGCTACGACATCGCCGTTGACCAATATGCGAAGTCGGCAAAAAAGGCCGTCATTGCATGTGATGCAGTTTCGACGGACATATGCGATAGCGGTGATTTTAACCGCTTCTGCACTTTGGACTCAAAACGATGTAATAGCGGCAAATTTTGCCGACATTACATCAAAACAAACAATAAACAAGCTTAAGTAATATGTAAGAGCGGCAAATTTTGCCGCTCTTGCATATCAAGAGTCAAAAATTTATGAACTTAAAAACGACTAAAATTAACATCCTAACCAATTTACGACTTGAACTTTCCTCGCAAATATTGAGAAATTAATTCAAGGAAACGTCGTAAACGAGTTTTAAAATGTCAAATGACCTCGCACGAGAACAAGAACATCTTTTCTCGATTCGCGATCTTAGAGTGTAGTTTCACGAAACGGACAAGTTTCGTGGGGTTGTCTACAAAAACGAGCGTAGCTGATTTTGAGAACAACAAGATTATAATTGCTTTTGACTTGAGCCACTGCTATAGCTATGAGGGCTCTAATTTCTTCATCAGAAGGCCTCCTCAAGTTATTTAGAAAATTGTGTGAATCCTGAGCATAGGCATAGTTGTCATCATCATCTTCATCACAGGGAAACTGCTAGCAAACCTGAACCTCATTATTCATGCTTACATCAACATCATGGGAAGGATACTCCCTGTTTGTAGACAACATATTTACACTATCATCTTCCATGCAATACAGCTCATTGCACTCATTGCAGGCAACAACATTGTTGTATAAGGACTGAGTGATCAGACATTGTGACTGTGAATGAGGCATTTGACATATTATACACCATGGGGTATCATCAACCATATTGATAGCCTTCTTCAAAGGATCAAGTGTTTCCTTAACATTTTGAGTCCTTGGATTTGGGTTGTTGTTCGGGAGAATGGGTTTACCATTATGCCAGTTGGTATTATATGGCATATCATGTAATGATGGTCTTCTTTCTTGCCTTTGGTAAACCTGCCTGTCAGGACCAACCCCCTTTTCATTTTTAGCCATTCTATAGCTCAAGTCCTTGACAATTATTGTCAACTTATCTAATTTATCCTTTGAAGTAGATGCATTGCCTTGAACACTCTGAGATTTAGTATTTGGATTTTGCAAAAATTTTACGTCATCTCTTCTGTTTGTCTCACCAGACGCTTTTCTATTATTTTTAATATTTGTTGCAATTTTGAAAGTATCTCTGACGCTGTGAGGACCTTTATCCCTTAACCCATAAGCTGTTTTGGCATCAAAAGCATTTATGTATAACACTATGCACATCAGTTCATTAGGCCTCAGGTGATGTGGCAGTTTGTTCAACACCTTAGTGAATCTAGCATTGAAATCAGCAACCTGTTCATTTGATCCTTTGGTAATGCCAGTGAATTCATTAATGAAGAAACTTGGATCAGTTTTGTCACCATATTGTTCTTTGAATATTCTCCTGAAGTCCTCCCATGATGAAACACTTCTGTCAGGCAGACCTTTGTACCATTCTCTGGCCTCATCAACTAAGGATTGCATGAACAATTTCATGAAAACATCCTCATGCTTAACCTCAAAGTTGTCCATGATATTTTGAAAATCTTTTAAATGGGCTTCCCCTGACACAGTATCATTTCCTAAAAATATAGGCACTTGCAGCCTCACATGTTTGTCAATAGGATTGGGGTAACCATGAATGCCATAAAAAACAAGCTGTCTGAATCTATCCAACTGCATCGGCTGTCTACCAAACTGATTAACATTTGTATTTCTGTTTGCATTCTAATTTCTTACATTATTTAATGGTATTCTAGCATTATTTGCATTCTGTCTTTGATCATTATGATGATCCTGGACTTCATTTCTTTGCTGATTTCCCTGCATATTTGTATTTTCAAGGGTAGGAATTGAATCGTTCTGAGCAACTCTCAGAGCTTGCACTTTCTGTCTCATGTCATCTCTGATTTTCACTACCTGTAGATATTCTAATTCTTCCCTCAGGCTCTTGATTTCTTCTGCTAATTCCTCCTCTCTAGGCATAGAAGAGGACAGTTTTATTACATTCTGATCATCATTATCATCCCTTGGGGATTCAGCTTCCTCAAATCTATCAGGGGAATCATGGAAAGGGCATTCTTGAAACACCTCTAATCTCATTTTCAATCCACCACCCTGCTGTCTTTCATATACGTTCTGGACTTCAGCCTCAGTGTTTGAAAAATAAGGTATTGTCCGCTCTGAAGATCCTGGATTGTCCTTAATATTATCAGTACTTCTGGGAGAACCCTCTTGACTGGCTTGAGCAGTCCCTTTTCTCCTGTACATCATTTTTCTGGGTAATTCTTCAAACATCATTTTTCTGGGTAATTCTTCAAACAAAGAATTACGCAGGGATCTTCTCCCTAGCATACAAATTTTTACTTTACCGGTTGGGAGATTGGGTCGAAGTCACCACCTAAAACTAGGAATTAATTTCTTTTAAACCAAGGTTCTTACACAAACATTCCCCAGCAGAGTCACCAAATCTATTGGTTATTTTCCCAGACTGGATGCTTGTTCCTAGTTATCCCTACAAAGTAGACATCATTGATCAACAGGATTCCCGGGCCAAGGGCCAACAGTACAGGAGATAGACTCTATAAATATCTCCTCTTCTTCTTTAGGCTCTCCAGAACCTAGGGGGTATTCCCCATTCAACATCTATGAAATGCATCTATGTATTAGCTGGGATGTTGACACAAAGCAGATAAATCCTCTCTTATGCAGACCAAAACTGTGAGATAAGTGCAAAGGGGCTAGCTTTGGGCCTATATTCAGTTGTAGACAGACGATTTTAGTCCTAAACTACTTCTAAAGTCTTAAAAGGTTTGATTTAAAGTTTAAGTTTGATTTTATGTTTGGATGCAAAACTGAGACTTTGGGTTGCAACCTCAATACAAGACTGGATCGGTGCCTATCTAGGGCTCGGAGTCAATAGACATACACATGTGAATGGCCAGCATGAACATATACCAAAAACTGGATATCAAGGGGATTTTTAGTAGCTGCCTTACAGATACTTCCCAAAATAGAGTATCATGTTATCTCTACTTACTGATATCCCTATTGCAATGTCTTCTTCCCAACACTTGATCTGAAACGTTTAATCTACTCCTTGAGCAGAAGTAAGAAATCAAGCATTCAACACAACAAACCTATATTCTAGAATCATAAACACCCCTTAAATGCTTAGATTCATAAGAAGAACACACTCAATTTGGAGACAGATAACAGAAACACATGCAATATAGCATTACTCATTTAAATCAGCATGATATCAGTAGATTTATGCAGAAAAACATACAACATGAGACTCATAAACTCACAAGATAGCCAAGACAGAGCCACCAATGAAGTTGTATCTTATTACAACACCAAAATTTTTGTCCAGTTTTCAACAACCACAAAATGAGTAACACAGTCTGCTTATACAGCATGAAAGTGTACTCTACATTAATTACAAGGCAAAAATCAAAAATCAGCTAGATACAGTGCACCAGAAATGGCACCCAAAATTGAAGGCAGCCCAAGAAAACAGAGGAGAGGGCAGGTGAGCTCGGGACCTACACCGTCGTTCAAAGATCTTCGTCATAAACCTGGTAGTTGGCCATTCAACCATCGGCCCATTTCTCTGTACGTTGTCGTTAATAGAACTACCCGCAGCTCCCCTTGGAAATCACAGCAGCGCACCCATGGAGTTTTCCTACTCAAAAATTGACTGCAGACACAAGGAAAATCCATCGCTGAAGGTTTAAAACCTGACTGTCGATTTTGATTCTATCGCTGAGATCCATGGCGCCAAAAACCACAAAAAGCCAAGAGCCAATGATTACGTGCTAGGTAGGCACTCCATACTTCTAGCGCTGACTTTTCCTTTTCCTCATTTTGCCATTTCACCCCTTGTATATGCAAGAACGGATGCATATACAATCACCACTGTTCGCCTTTGAAAATCCCTTGTATATGCAAAATGCATATACATGCAACAGCCTAATATACAAGGTGGACCCCAAATTGTTATAAAGTAAGTCACAATCACCATCGGGTCCACCTTGCGTCCCTTTCCTTGCATATCTCAATGTATATTAGCATATACATTCATCCTATATACAAGCCGGACCTCAAATTTTATTCACTGTATTTGACTCCCCCTTGGCGTCCTGGCTGTATATCCTTGTTTTGTATATCGGGTTGTATGCTGCATATACAAACCCAATATACATGCAATCCATAGATTCCAAACCCTTATGAAGCATATCAAAAAAACTTTGAAATCTGGCCCATGTATTTGAACCCTCGCACTTTTCATTGTATGCGATATACAATGCATACATATAACGGACCCCTGCCACTTATCCATTGGATTTGAAAAACTTTCAAATCTGGGCTTTGTATATCTGCGGGCCCCTTCATATGCATATAATTGCTCTCTAAACAAGGCGGATCCCAAATTTTCATGAGGCAAATTGAAATCAACTTCGGGTTCAGCCTTGTATCTTTGGAATGCATGTTCGATTGTATATTTGGAATGTACAATCCCCAAACATACAATGGCAGACTTCAAAATATTTCACATATATAGTTAATTCATCGGTTACGTCCATCTTGTACCTGTCCATTTGCATATTTCCTCCGATGCATGTGCAACATATAATTTATTTTGTATATCCGCGGGCCCACCAAATGTTTCTCCCATTGCTTGTATATTGTCTAACATACAAGACCACTTGCATCTTTTTATTACATACCCGTGATATACAATGCACTGTAACACATGCATGTCAGGTCTTGTATATTTTCTTTGCATATGACCTTTGTATGTCCAAACATACAATCACCCCCGCATACAAACAAGGAATCTTTCCTGGAATATACCTGCAATGTATCTAACCATTGTATGTCTGAACATACAAACCAAATATACATGCAAACCTGATATACAAATAGCAAATATTCTAGGGATCTGCGATGTATATTCCATCCTTGTATATTTTTCCTTGTAAGCCCGATATGCATTTGGAAATGCATACAACTGCAGAATATACCCGGGAATCTGCGATAGATTCCCCCTTTGCATATGTAACCCGAGATGCATCTGAAATGCATATAACTCAATTTCTTATCATTTTTTGTAGGCCGACTGAGATTTCACAAGTTTGCCAACACACAATTCACCTTTGCATATACAGAACTTAGCATTTTTCTCAAGGCGACAGGAAAAAGCAGTGAAACATTACGTTAGGGGTGGTCAACCTTCGAACACTAAAGCATGAGGATGAGATTTAATAACCAGGAACCCACCACATAAGGCCAACACCAGAATAGACAAAACAATGCAAGGTCCCATGATTCAGAAAATTCAGGGTTTGAATGAGAAAACCTGTAAACGTTCAAGCTTAAAACCCTAAACATAAATGATTACCAACAGGTTCCAAACCTTTCTGCCTTAGTGTCCTTGGGTTGGCTTAGCATGTGTTGAACATGTAGCTCAGTAATTTTCTCATCTACTTCATACCCCATTAGCATGATCCAGACAGTCCTTGGCTCTACTACCTCCATTAGGCATTGATCAGTTTCTACCATAAAGCATACTGTATCCTTATACTTTTCAACTAGAGATTGGGGGATTCTCTCTCTGGTTTGCATCATATTCTAAAAGTTCTTGAAGTAACCCCATAGTGTTGTGTTTTGTGCCTTGGCATCACCAAGCCCATGAAAGTAATCTCTAATTTGAATTGCAACCGGTCTATTATTTTGCCATACCCATCCATTGGATCCGGGTAGCTCATTCATGTAGTAAAAAAATAGGCAGAGTATCAAACCACCGTATTTGAAAGAATTCTTCTTATACTTCTTTATTTTCTTCAGATTCTCCAAAAGTTGGTTTAGAAGGAGCTCACAAAGATCATAATCTGCATTCTCTTTTAACATCTGATAAGCAGTGTAAATTACAATTCCGGTTACTGAATTTTCCCTGCTGGAGTGATATATCTTGTAACCAATTATCATGGAGGCAAACTTGACATCCGGATCAGTGATGTCTTCTATTGTCATTGCTCTCTTGTCAAACTTTGATCCGGTGGCCTCACTTACAGTTTGGTTTTTGACAGATTTGAGAACAGGTAACCCTCCAGAAGAATGCAAACTGGTTACTGCCCTAATAGCATTTTTTTATCTTAAATGGTCTATTCAACCATATGAATTTATCATGCACTCTACTCAAAACATACCGGACCCACTCATCTTCTGCAAAACAGGGGAAATGGATGCACTGATCAAAATGCTTGTCCCGAATAGCCTTGTACTAGGGTTTGAGTTCAAAAGAATCATCTATTAACTATTTGTGATAGATATCCATTAACTTGGATTCCCCAAATTCCTCAATGTTTGCATGAATATATGCCCTAACATCTTCTACATGTAAAACCCCATGCACAATGCTTGAAAAGGTACCTAGGGGATCAACTTCTAGGGATTTATAGGGATGTTTCTTGAATTTAGGGCTCGGCCTATCAGTGATCTTTACCACATTCAGAATAGCCATCTTTCAAAGATTCAAAAAGAGATATTGAAGAGCGAAAAATACCTTTTACGCTTCTAGGGTTCACAATATGAGCTAGATCGGATTGCTGGATGAATCGACCTCTACAGTTGATCATTGAGGCAATTTTGTTGCAGAGTTCCTTTTCTCTTCTTCTCGAATGTAGAATGAGCAAATGTTCAATAAGAGAACCCTTATATTTCTGTGCAAACCCTAATTCCTCATTGCAATAAATACACAACTTAAGTCATTCCGGTTACCTTGTTTTCCTTGTTCTGAGAAAGAAAATCTTATCTGGATCTCTAAGATGCACTTAGAGTTGATGTTAGAGATGAATTACAATGACTATCCTTTCCTCAGATCATCCCATTTATCTGCAGATTAAGATGTTTCAATTTAGAATAACACCGGATCAAACTGTGAAAATCCTACTTTTACCGGAAGACTGTTTAAACACTGTTAAACCGGATCAATCTGGGAAGATTAGACTCTTCAAATCTTTTTGTGGATCTTCCATATCTTTACCAAGGCTTCTTTAGATATTTCTATGAGAACCCTTTAATCCGCAACTTACCATGTGCCAATTTCAGGCACCAAATAACTGGCTGGGGGAAATTGTTTTTCCTTTGTGTCTCCCCCTGAACCAGAGCTCAATATTTAGCTTTTGGAAGGAATATCAGCACCAGATTCTGGTGCGGATCCATCACCAATATTTTATGTGCTTCTCTTTACCCAAATCCTATTCATCTCCCTTTGAACTTCATCAGCATTCACTTTTCCTTTTCCTTTGTCTTGAGTTTGATTATGATGCACCGGACCCCTTTTATCCTGATTCTTGCTTCTGCAGAATTTGGCAATATGACCGGATCTATTGCAATTGTGGCAAACAACATTTCTTTGCATTTTTGACTGATATCCTCTTGATCTGCATTGATTAGCCATATGTCCCATTCTATTGCATGCAAAGCATCTACCATTGAATGAACTGTTCATTTGCATATTTCTACATTCATGAGATTTGTGACCATACCTTTCGCAGTTGAAACACTGTCTAGAGAAGGTTGAATTAGTCTGATTTATTCTCTTTCTGCACTGATTTGCTTTATGACCGAAGTTATTATAGTTGTGGCAGTATCCATTGAAGGATGGATATCTTTGAGCATTTGGTTGCCTTACCGGAGGTCTTCTAGGCATGTTCCTTGGATTTCCTGATCCAAAGTTCTTCTGACTGAATCCGGAGCTTTCACCTTTCTCATATCCCAAGCCATGCTTGTCATCTACCCTCTTTTGACTTTCAAGTAGAACTTCAAGTTGAGCAGAGCTTATCTTGAATTTCTCTTTGTATTCATTTGCTATTTGGAGATCCCTTTTGAGAGCATCTAACTGATTTTCAAGTTGTTCTGCATTATCTCTAGCATCTTCAAGATCAATTCCAGATGCTTGATTATTCTATCCATTTTGTGGCATTCTTCTTACTTCTCCTTGAGAGATTGATTTAGATTGTCTTCAATTTTTCTTTTCTCTTCAATTTCTTGGGTAAATTTCATAACTCCTGATTCCATTTCATGTCTCACCATAATGACTTCTTTTGATAGCTTCTCACATAACTTGTTTTTCTCATTTAATTCTTCATTATTATCATTGGCTTCACTTTGATTTGCTAATTGTTGAAGTAGTTCCTTTCTCTTTTTCATAGAGATACTCAATTTTTCTCTAAGTTCATTTATGAAGTCATTAGCTTGTTTGACTCTTTCCTTCAAGGTATTGATTGCATAATGAGATTGCTCAAGATCATCTAGGGCATACTGAAGTTGTTCCCTCATACCATACATATCCATTGAGATTCCTAGATCTTCCTCAAGTTGTTAGGCTTTGTTTGGAGGAACTTAGCTCTGATACCAATTGTTGATAACTGAGAGGGGGGGGTGAATCAGTTATCTTAATAAATTGTCTTTCTTCTCTTATTTAACAATTAGAGCAATATCAAATCATATTAGCATACATAACCATGGAATTAGAAATAAACTCACTACACATGACACAATATTTTTGACGTGGAAAACCCTGTTAAGGGAAAAAACTATGGGGTGATTGACCCAAGATTATATTCTCTGTTAAAAGAATAAGATAGTACAAAATGGCACTTGCCAATTAGGGCTCACTGCCCGAGCACACTGCTCACAAGAGGCTCACTGCCTACAATAGTTTATAGAAGGAAACAAGATACTTGAACTGATGAGAAGCATCCACATGTGCTTAGGTTCAGTTCCGGTTGAGCTCAATATACTGATCTACTGCACTTCATTCTTCCTCTGCCTTAGTGCTGTTGTTCTGTCACATACCGGACCTCTATCTCTATTTCCACATTGTTCTCTGCTTTTCTTCGTACTACACAGTACACCACACTCACCTTCTCATCGAAATCCATCTGGTATATATATCCGCACCAAGGATTTCATCATCTTTCTAGTCAGCATCCGGAATAGTCAATATTTTCCCAAACTCTGGTCTGTCGGCTGAATCCTTGCTTACCAAGTGATGCGTATCAAAGAGATAGTTATAGAGGTCATCAATCATGTCGGCCAATCATGAATGATACCTTAAGAACCTTGATCACCATCAATATCTCATTTGGATTAAGGTCTGATGCTCTGTCGGTCAGTTCTTCCTTAGTCTACTCTGCCAAACAGGAACCCAATACTTAGGTGCTCATATCTCTTCACTCTTTCATCACCAGAGGCTCAATCTCTGGAATCTATTAGTCAAGGTACTCCTCTTGACTTCCCTAATTCCGCACTATATAGAGATACTTCCTCTAAGAGATCCGGACCTGATTGTCAGACCTTGCTGCATGCTCTGTTCTTGGTCACCGGACCAAAATACTCTTCAATCTGACTTCCGATATAGACACACCATGTCCTGTGGATGTGTGGGATGGTCTTTGTTGCCATTAGTGACAACACCCATGAAGCCACACAGTGTCTCTTGCCAACAGTGTGTACTTCGAATTAGGGTTTTTGTTTTAAAAATCAATGTTAAACTATGTTTTTCTTTTTGTATGATTAGTTATTCTCACTGACCTATCCTTGTCGTTTTCCTTTGAAGTATGTTTCTGGTGTAATGATGACATTTTGTGGTAGTCATACACCAGAGTTTAAAATCCTTATAAACATGCAAAAGTGAAGATTAATGCCGCTAGTGCATTTTTAGACCTTCCATCTATAAGATGTGTAAGCGGTGAAATTTGTCGTTTATGTTGGAACTTTAGCTACTTTACCCCATGTAGGGGCAGCAAAAATTGCCGCCCATACATAGACTATTCCCAAATGTCAAATGAGTAAGGGTGGAAATTTTTTCCGCCCATGCGATTACTTGTAAATTTTTCCCTAAGTGTAGGGGCAGTGAAAATCGCCGCTCATACATTTTTACTCAGGTTCTACCATGTGTAAGGGTGGCAATTTTCACCACCCATACACAAATGTACTTTTCTTGAAATACACTAACAGTGATATTTGCCACTTACACATAACCTACCAAAAAAAATCCAAAGTATAATATGCATAAGCGTTGTTTTCACCTGCTCGAACATTTTGTAGAGTTTTACCCCCAACATGTAGGGATGACAATTCTTGCCGCCCTGACACCAAAAAGCAATATCTTCTATATGCATAGGTGGCCATTTTTTCCGCCATTACATCATATCGTGAAAATTTCTCTAACTCTGGAGAATTTTTCCATTTGTTATCTTTTGTTTGTTTTCGCTATGTTTCTTACTTTTATCACTCTCTAGCCCTACCAAGCTTGTGCGATTGACCATGATCTTGAACATTGCAGTTCCCCATTTGCTAAATTTTCCCTAACACTAAAAAATCATGCCTTTTATGTTACAGTTTCTTCTGCAAGATTTCTGAGATCTATTTTCCAACCAAGGGAGTTTTTGATTTAGATGACTGATCCTTCGCCGAAGAAAGCTAAAGCCATGAAGTATAAATATTAGTGAGTGTTTCCTGTGACTTTAGTGACATCTAATGTCGATGAAATCTAAGGTACTAAAATCAGTCATGTGGATATGGATGAGTTCATGGATAGAAGTAAGCAACAACCTCTCAATCACTTCACGAAAAGCGGATTGTAGAGAGCAATATTCACTTGGTGGCTGCTTTCCCTGTTGCCGCACATAATCCTAAGTTCGTACTACAAGTAGCTGCACACTACAACAAAGATAGTAGAAGTGTTCGTGATGCCAATGGAAATGTGATAATAAGGTTGGATGCAAAGTTCTTAGATAAAGTCTTCATGTGTCCTGGCCATGACACTGATGCAGAGATTGATCCTGATTATTCTAAAAAAGAATATGATAAGGATATAGAGGCAGCAAAGAAGGTGATTAATACCAAATGGCTAAAATCTGCAAGGCCAAATCTTTTAAGATGACCTAAGAGTTTTCCAAGAAGTGATTTTATTGAAGAAGTTAGTGATTTGATAACTCTTCTTAACAAAGTTAGGGGACTTTCTTCTTCCTCCACTTTTCATGAGTGGATGTAACTCTACATCAAGGTGATATTGAGAGGAAATCAAAAGATATTCTAGGGTGAACAGTTCAAGGACACCATTCATGAGCAATTGATTAAGGTGTCTACAACTTCTAAGTTCTACATGACATCCTATCTAGTTTATGTTGTTGCTTCCATGAGAAGCTTTCCAAGTCTATCACTAGATGGTGATCGGAGGGTGGTGCCTGTGTACCAATACTATCCTCAACTAACTCTAAAGGGAGATATTCATCATTTCAAGAGGGTGAATGATGCTTTCTTTGTTGTTTTCATGTGTCTTTTTGATCCACAACTTGAACAAAAAAGAGTTTCTGATGAGGCTTGGGCAGTAGTGAACAAATTTGGTTGCTTGTATCTTCAATTTCCAACTTTCACTTATCTGTGGGTTAGATATTTCCAAGGCTATCCTTACATGTTGCCAAAGTTTCCAAGTGATAAAATTGTGCTAATGGAATTGTGCCAGAAAATTATTGTTGTACATAATAAATAGATGGAGCTGAAGAAGCCTGGTTTCAGGTTTCCCGTGGAGATTGGCAGGTATTCTATTGCTACTTCCACCAAAGAAAAGGCTATTGAAACTGAAATGCAGCTTGTCACCATGAAGCATTTCAAGAAGAGAAATAACTTTGACTGCAGAAGGGTGAAAGACAAGATAAAGAAGAAATCTTTGTCACATGTACCTATGGTAGAAGATGTCTAGGCTGATTTGAGGATCGAAGAGGATATCAGAAAAATGGATTATTGTAGGTTGACATTAAGTCAAGTTGAGCAGTTAGAATTGGCAAACATCCCAGAAGGCATGGTGGATGATGGTAATGTTATGAATCCTGTTTATGTCAGTGAGAATATTGAAGGTTCTTTTTTGCCTGTTATCCAATGGTCAAAGAAAGAGGTTACTTCAATAAGGAAAAGATTTGAGTCCATCTTGGCGAACACAAATGTATGGCTGAAAGGTACAGGAATTGAGTTGAAGAACTTCATCACTGGCTCTGAAGAGGAAACTCAAGAGAAAATAGGAAAAATGGTGGAGATAAGGACAAAAAATAAGAGTGATGCACCTAGTTCCTCCAAGGCTTCTAAGCCTAAAATAAAGTTTGTATCAAAAGGAGTTAAAGCAAAAGTGATTGAAGAGCCAAGTGCTGAAGAGATGGTAACAGAAGAACAGGCTACTGAAGTGTCTGTTGCTGAGGAGATGATCACTGGAGATATGTCTTCTGAGGAAAGAAAGGAAGAACAAGAAAAAAAAAAAGAAGAGGAACAAGAACAACTTGAGGAATCTACCATGTCTCCTCAAAAGGACATGACACAGGAACCCCAAGTTTCTTCTCCTTTGCCTACTTTACCTATTTCAAACTATGTGCACATTGTTTCTAATACTCCAGTTACTCCTATTATCATCCCATCTTCTAGCTCTTCTCCATCTTCATCTAGGACAATTTTTCATAGTCCTAAGGCTACTTTTGATACTATCTTTGGTTCTTCTAGATATTTGCCTAGATTGTCCTCTCCGTCATATGACATAGGTGATCAAATTGTTTTAAATTAGTTTGTATCTAGTTCTGAGCAAGCTGTAAATGTTGATATACCAGGTGCCATTTTCACCAACACTTCTCTAATAATGACTACAACTAGTGTGAGTACAACTCCTATTGCACCAGTCATAGATCCTATTCCAAGTGCCAATGTGTCAATGCTTCCTCCATGGCTCTCATCATATACTCTTAAGAGAAAGAAGCAAGCCATCTCCCCAGATGACTTTGACTTCAAGAAGCTGACACCTGTAAAAACCAAAACCAAGAAGAAGTCGAAGACTCTCTCCAAGCTACTTGAAGATAAGGGTCATAAATATGTAGAGATAGCTCAACCTCTGCCAGATGAAACTGTTGAGGAGTTCAATATGAATGACTATTCAATCTCGAGGATTGAGCTGGGAAAGATCACTCATGAGAGTGCAAAAGTTGATGTTCAATCAACTCTAAATTCTCTTATTGTAAAGTTTGATCATGAGAAAGAGATGAAGGATTAGTACAAGGCCAGAGCAGAACAGTTGACTGCAATACTTCAAAAAATCACTTTGTCCTCCAAGTCAATAGTACTTGAAGGTATCACGGTTGATGATCTTTTCATACAAAAGGTTGAGAAGGTTCATGCTAGAGGAAAAGTAATCAGAGAATATCTTGAGAGAATGCTTGCACAAGGGAAACTTCTTCTAACAACTACGGTTGAAAGAAAGAATAAAATGGAGAAGGTAAGAGATGAATTAGATGACTTGGTTGATGCTTTGTCTCTGGATATTGAGTATTTAGATGCAAGTCTTGAAAAATGGATCAACCTGAAGAAGATGAAATTGAAAACCTTGATATCAATTGGGCTCATTTCAAACCGTGAATCATAAATGGAAGCCAAGGAAACATTGATTCATTGTGGTAATGTTTGAAATATTTGATCAAGGATTTGCAGAGTGCCCAGGAGCTTAGTGAGGATAGTGATGTTGATCTTCTTCATAAGTTGGAGGAACTTCCATGCAAATTGATAGGTGATGATCATCAATTTCTTTCCGCTGATGAAATGATCCAGGAATTCAATAAAATGATTTAGAGAGATTTTGAAGAAGAATCTTTTTTAGTCGCTTCTATGGATAAGTTACTAGATAATCAATTGACTCTGGATAATCTAAAGGTCAAATTGGAAAGACATGAGAAAGTAGATACTATAGTTAAAGATGCAATAACCAAAGCCCATACCATTGCCAAGAACACTGCTGGTCCAGACAATCTTGAGATGCAAACTGTGTTAACAATGTATGAGGATTTTCTCAAGAAAGATGGTGGTGAAAGTTAGTCAAGATGTTCATGCCTTAGCCAATTTATCATATATTTTCACATGTATTTTGTATTTAGTTTTGGACATGTCCACATGTACTTTTCAAAAATGTAATTACATGTGTGAACAAAGGAAGTCCTAAATCAATAAGGACTCTTTTGTTGAATAAGTCATAGTTAGTTTATTTTTCCTATTTTTGCTCTTGGCCTCTCCCTATAAATAAAGGGGGACTCTTTGTAAATATTCATCTTTTATCTATTGAAGCAAAACTTTGCCGAATTGAGAAGCAAGTTGAGACTTTGTGCTTATTTATGTAAATCAATTTTCAAGTATTTATCAATACAAGAGAGCAAGTTAAATTCCAATCTTTAAGAGACGAGTCTTGGAGTGATTTGATTTGTGATAGAATCGTTCTTTTGTCTTTGCTATCATATTATCTTTGATAAGTAATTGAAGTGTGAGGGTTCATTTCAAGTGATTAAGGAATATTCTAAATATGATTTTAATAGACTTTGAGCTATAAAATCATTTGTGAGAATTGTGTTGTGTTTGTGAATGAGAAATAGCTTGAAGACTTTGTGTTGCAAGTTGTTATCTTTAATCTATTTATCTCATCTTGGCGTATAGTGAAGACTTTGGGCTGCACTCTACTCCAAATTAGTTTATTTTCAGTTGGTGAACGAAGCAACGGAAGACTTTGTGTTTCTGTGGGTTTTGTGGTGATTCTTACAAACTATTATCTCTTAGCTATTTCTTTGGTATAACTGGAGGATATATTGGTCATTATTATTCTGAATTTGTAACTCATAGCTCTTCGCATAGTATCAGTTTTGTTGAAATTGTTGTCTTAAAGTGTAAACATATATTCTGAAAAAAGAGAATATGATGGAATGGAATCACCCCCAAAGATAGTTCTTAGTGTAAATAAATTTTATCAATTATTAGTTTGTAATAGCTAGCAAGCAAAGGGAGCCTCCCCTTGTTGAGAGAGATATAATCTCATCACACTGAGGTTGATATAACCACTTTGTCTTTAGTGAGTTGACAACAAAATATTCACCCAATAGTTTTTGGCGACTCCACTGGGGAGTGAACACGCAACTAGGAGCCTCATGCTTTTGGTTAAAGTATACTTACCCCCATTGCTTGTAATAGGTTATTTTTGTGTTTTTAATCTTTGTTAGTCAAATTGCATTCTGGCAGAACCGAGGTATACCATAAGCAGAAGAGCACAGGGAATTATAGATCCTATTTTTGAGTTAATGCAACAAAATAAGTTCAATCTTCTGCCTAAGATATCGCTTCAGCATACACGGAGTTTTCTGCCTACCAACGCGAGATCTCCCATACCAAGTGAAGCGTCAAGTGTTCATAGAACTCCACCTATTGTACCAGTACAAAGGTTTGCGATTCCTCCATTTAATCGGCACATAATGGATCTTCCTCCTCCTCCAGGTCCATGGGGCAATGCTTTTGGGCCCTTGAATCTAACTCCTCCACTTCATGAACTACCTCGTAGTTCAAGGAAAAATTTTCCTAAGTTCTATGGTGATGGAAAAGTTCACCCCGATGAACACATTGTTGGTTTTTACATTACTTGTGGTGTTCTAGGAGTGGAACATGAAGATGTGTTAGTAAGACTATTTGTTGAAACACTTCAAGGTGTAGCTACTAATTGGTTTTATCATCTTCCCTCACAAACCATCACTGGATGGAATATCCTCCGAACCAAGTTTGAGGCTAGGTTTAAGCCTGTAGAAGATGCACATGCATTATTAGCTCATCTTACACAAATGAAGAAGGAACCACAAGAACCCATGTGTGAGTTCATTGTGAAGTTCAACAAGCTGACGAACCAGATTCCGGCCACTGCTCAGCCGACGGTCAAAAATCTAAAGTGTTTCTTCATTAACACTCAACTGTCAAAGGTAAGTTTTCTTCTGCAGCGGACAAATCCAACTGACCTGGCAGCAGCTCAAAACTTGGCTATGAAGATTGAGGATGATCTAATCCTCGCTGGAAAGATAAGGAAAGACACAAATAGAGCTAGGGGGTAGCCCTCTATAGATATGTCTTCCACTAGCACCACTGATCCTATGGTGCAAAAGTTGGCTAATGAATTATTAGCTCTGAAAAAGTAAATGTCTCAGAATATGTCCATTCCTTCCTACAAGGACATACCAAGGAGAACATTTCCCAATGCTCCATATCAAGGTAATACTGCAAGAAACCAAGGGCAAAACAGGCTTCCTCCTACACAAGGAAGGCTTGCTTTAGAAGCACCACCAGTAAATGCAGTAGTTGGATACTATGAAGAAGAACAAGAGAATCCCTCTCAAACTGATGTTAATCAGGATGATGGCACTAACCTCTTCATGGAAGGAGAAGAAGAGTTGGTTGGCGACTCAAATATTGGTTTCCTAAATTTTTAGGATGAAGCAAAACAAGGAGAAAATGCATATGGTGAATCCTATGTTGTTTTCACACGGTCACAGAATCAGTCGAATCAACAAGTGACTGACAAAGGGAAGTCTAAGGAGGATCCTCATCCTACAATCTCCATTACTAAGAGAGGTACACCTCTACCTTTCCAACCCAGGGATTCAACCGGTGAAAAACAAGAACATCTAATGTTCCTTCTTATTTCGTTCCTTAGACCAGTACTTCCAATCCAAGACCTCAAAATGATAGAATTTCTTTTCTTGTGTCTAGTTCATATCAATTCTTTGATATAATAGATCATGCTAGGAAGACTAAGATCCAAATGTCTAAGGTCGAGTACTTGCAAGCTAATCTGGATCAGTTTGAATGGTTAGCTAAGTTTGTGGAAAACAAGGCTGCCCCTATAGGGCAAGATTCTTCCAAAAACATTCATGTCGTCTCTAAGACAAGACCCTCTCAAAACAATCTAGTTGCTACCCCTTCCACTACCATAGGGAAAATCAAACCATTCTATGTTTCTTTGTTGGTAAATGGTCATAAACTTAGTAACTCTGACAAAGACTTTTGGTAGATGCTTTTCCATGGAAACCAAACAAGTACCCCTTATAGGGCAAATCAAGGATGCACAGTTTGCATTCATTGCCCTTCTAGAGAAAAGGATTAAAATGACCGTCTTAGTGGCCGATGTTCTAGCCTCATATGGATATTTATTGGGGCCGAATTTCTGTAAAGATGTTGGTGGGGAAATCAATATGGATTGGTTCAAGGCAAGGATACCTGTTAAAGGTGTCATGCAAAAGCTGCTTCCTGAAAGGGAAGCAAAATATACTATAACCAAATCTGAGGATCCAAAGGCGCAAATTCTTTTTGAATCTTTAGCTATGGGGAACTACTTTTTGACTACTGAGGATTTTCCTGATACGTCAGATGGCAGTTCAAATGAAAACGTGATAATGGAAGATTATTCTTCTTCAAGTGAAGAGTCTCCTAATCATGAGAATGTCAAATTAGAGAGTTCAAATGGTGTTTGGACTTTGGAGTTTGATGGTAGTTGTTCTTCAACAGGATCTGGGGCTGGAATAGTCCTCATATCTCCTCTGGGAGATATTTTTCCTTTCTCTTATAAGATACAATTTGATAATACTAATAATACTGCTGAGTATGAATCTTTGCTGTTGGGAATGGAAGTTGCTTGCACCAAAGGAGTCAAGAATCTCCATGCACAGTGAGATGCAGAACTTGTCGTTTGTCAGGTGAGGAATTTGTACCAAACTAAAAATGAAAAGTTAAGGCATTACCGTAATCGTGTTTGGGATTGCATTGAGGACTTTGATGCGTTTAATATTTCAGCAGTACCAAGAGAGTTCAATGACAGGGCAGATTCATTGGCTATCTCAGCTACCCTTATGGTTCCTCATAAGTATTTTAAGGGTAACAAGTACACTATTGAGTTGGTCTCTCGACCAAGTGTCCCAGATAGAGAGACCATAGCCTGCCACTTACTCATCCAACTAATATAGCCCCACCAAATAAATTGAAAACATAACCATTGGTGGATCTTCTACTGTTAATATCACCTGTCTAATTTGAAACCATAAATTAGTGAATATCCACTGAGTTTTGGTCCCCTCTAGAATCATCATGATAGCAAATAGAATACTTGAAGGTAACCCACACATATCTAAAGACCCTCTTAACTACATCCCAATGATCTCATCCAGGATTATCCATGAAATGACTAAGGGCTCTCATTGCTTGGGCAATGTCTAGTCTTGTGTAGACCATAGGATACATTAAACTCCCAAAAAATACTAGCATAAGGTACTCAAGTCATATTCTCCATCTCATTGGGTGTAGATGGACACTACTCTACTGATAACTTGGTCTCCGTCAAAATAAGAACACTAAAAGGCCTACAAACTGGCATGCTAAATATTTCCAACACTAAGTTTGTGTACTTATTTTGGCCCAACCAAAGCTTTCTGTTAACTTCATCTCTCCTAGTCTCAATCTCTAGAATGTACTTGGCTACTCCCAAGTCCTCCATGTTAAATTGTGTTGAAATATGACACTTCAAATCACAAATTACTTCCTTACTCTTACCAAAGAACATGTCATCTATGTAGAATGTGATAAGAAGGAAACAATCACCATCCATCTTATAATAAGCATAATGATCTAATTTTGATCTCAGAAATCTCAATCCAAGCACAAAAGAATCAAACTTTTCGTACCACATCTTAGGTGATTGCTTCAAACCATACAAAGATTATTTTAGTCTATAAATGAAATTTTATTTACCTTTCACCACATAGTGCTTCAGTCTTGTCATGTAGAACTCTTCCTCCAAGTCACCATGTAAAAATGTTGTTTTCACATCCATCTACTCTATCTCCAAATCAAATGTTGTTGCTACAAATAAAAGTGTAAATGAGAAAAAATTGCACTTCAACTAAGAGGTATTAGTTAAAGGAAATTTTCACTACAACTACACTCATGATTGTTTTAGTTTTTTTGCCTACTAAGTTTCAATAGGCTAACATTACCAGTCCCTCAATTTGCTAAGAAGTATAAATGTAAGCTATGCTAGCTAATTAAAATGTAGAGAAATGTCAAAAATAGAATATTGTAAACAGAATTTGAAGATTTCAATGACAAAACAAAAAGACGGAAATGAATAGGAACCTGGTATCACACAGAGGAGTTCTCTGCTAGGGATGCTACCACGTCATGGGGATGTCTATGCATCATGATGTAGTCTAGACTGTGTGGAAAATAGAAAACCTCAACTCTATTAAACTTTATGTCACTTGTTCTACACAACACAAGATGAAACAAAGTACTGGTAGCTTCCAGGTGACAAAAATGTATTGAGATTGAAGAGAAATGAACAATACAATTCCAAATAAATAAAGTAACCGAAATGAAAATACTTAGGGAGAGAGTTTACAAAACTAGTGAAGTGGATGGAGCTTCTCTCTCAAATTTGGAACCTACAAGGAAAAGGAAGAAATTTGCAGTTATTTTGGGGGTTTACCTTCAAGTCAAACCCCTATTTTGGCATTTCTACCTCCACAACAAACAAGATTGAAAGTATTGAAACAAATGTGTTGCTCTTATTTTCTATGTGTATCTAGAAGGAATAATGGTAGTGACAAATAACTTGTAAATGTATAAAGAAACTAATCTACTCAAGCATGAGAGCAAACTAGTGTGATTGTTTGAAAGAAATAAAGGAAATGGAGGTAACCCACACAAATGCAATAAGAAAATAAATGGATTACACTACACAAATGAACATCAAATGAGGGTAAATGGAACTCAATCACCTTGTAAATTAAAGATGCAAATTGCTTAGCTGAAGATAAAGAATCGAACAAGAAATGGTTCCAAGAAACCCCACAAAGAAGCTATAAACCCTCAATAAATATCACATAAGCTTGAATACAACAATACAACCATGAAAATCCTTTATAATGTCAAATAGAAAGTTGTTTGTGAGCACAAAAATAATAATAACTTCACAGATTTTTTGTTCGAAATATACAGCCATAGAGACAAATTCTTCATAACCCAATAAGAGATTCAATGTGCAATAAACCAGAAATCCACATGCAAAAGAAATAGACAATCATACCATCAATGGTGACACAAGATATACCTTGGGAAAACCCTCATAGAGGGAAAAACCCAGCCTCCAAAAGCATGCATCTCTCATGTATTATTTAGCAATAAACAATAAATATATATGCAGGGATAACCTCTGAAACATCAAGCTCTCTCTCTACATGCAATCCATGTGAACAAGCATGTAACCATACATCCCATGCCATTCTTCAAACCCTCACACAACCAACCTGTAAGAGAAGTTACAAACCTAGCCAAATAGCCAAATAGCCAACTCAACCAACCTCTATAACTACCCATGTGTTTGCTTTTATAGACATAAGCTCACACAAATACAACAAATGGTATTGCAATACCATTTTCCCCAAAACCATGTGTCTACAAAACCATTGACCCCCACATTTGATTATTGGTACTAAATTTTCTCAATTAATCAAATAATTACAAATAAAGTAATTAACCCAATGTTACATACAATGATTACAAGTGGCATCCAAATAAATATCCAATGTGGCTAAACACATCACAAGATGCACCACAATTAAATATTTATTTTACATAATAAAATAATATCAATGTTATGCAAGGTGTACAACACACCTACTCCAACATTTTCCAAGAGTTACAGAAGAGAGCCAAAGGAGAGTTCAAAACATTGCTCAAGATTGAAAATTTTCTTCAAAATGAAAGAACTAGAGGGAAAATGAAGAAGGCAGGGTCAAAGAAGGTCATTTGGGAGTGCAGAGCTGTTACAAGGAATATCTTATGTCATAGGAGTTATCCAGTAAAACCCATAAACAATCACTTGGCACCACATAGGCTTAGGATGATAGTGCAATGCATGAACATTCATGCTAAGCACTAGGGTCCAAGTGACTCCAACTCCTGGTCACATGAAACACCTTAGGATGATGAGAGAAACAAGGCATTAAAACATAATTTAACAAAAGTAAGCACAAAGGCTAAAACACAACACAAACACACATGTGTGAGTTAGGGAAAAACGCCAAGGCAAGGCCAAAGTGATCCTAAGAACATACCAAGGGAGTGGACACCAAAATGAGTACAAAACATAGCACAAAATTGCAAGGATATGTAATTTTTGACATTACAAAAATGAACCTAATAGTGTTAGCTTTGCAATCAGGGAAAATATCTCACCAAAGTCTAACCTCTCAATCTAGGAATAACCTTTCATAACCAACCTTTCCTTATACCTTTTAATACCACCTTCTGAATTGATCTTCCTTTTGAATATCCATTTACATCCAACAAAGTTTCTTCCTTTTAGCAATGGTACCAAGTCAAATGTATCATTTTTCTTCAATACATCCATCTCCTTATCCATACCTACTCTCCAAGACTTAGAATCACTCATATCCATCACTTCCTTCACAATTATAGGCACATTAGTATTAGTTATCAAAGAAAAAATGCATCTCCAATTAGGAGTATACCTGTCTAGTTGTTGTCTCTATTGAGTGGACCTCCTAAATAGTTGAGGTGAAGGTTCTACCTCATGTTTGGAACTATCTAATCTTTCTGATATCTCCTCCTCTTTAGGTCCTTCATGAGATTCTAGTTCAACCTTCTTGGTCTTTGGAGTTAGTTGAACCATATATATTTTCTATCCGCTTCTGGCTGCAATACTATGGAACAAGGCTTAAAATATCTAAAATAAAACTCTTTCGACCACAGGGTTTCAAAGTTTGTAGCCTTTCACACCAACACCTTAGCTAATAAAGATACATTTTACTATCTTGTTCTCCAAATTTGACCACTTCTCCCTAGGCACATGTGCATATGTCTCACAACAAAAAGATCTAAGATGTTTTAATGAGGGTTTTTTGACCTTCCATGCTTCCAAAGGAGTCTTATCAATAAGAGTTGATGTACTTTGAGGTTCAATGCAAGATAATGGGCCCACGTGTCTACAAGGGCATTGTGGGTCCTCCAGGTAGAACTAACAAATATATAACAAGCATTTCCATAGGGAAAACATAACAAGAAAGCAAGAAAACACACATATTCATAAGGAATGAAGGTACAACTCTCATGGGTCAGGCATAATCAAATCATCCACGTCCCAATCTTAGCTATCATAAGGGGATGAAGGAAGGATGTCAAGGGGACCACATTAAGAGTAGTATAAGGAGACTCCCCTAGAACTAAATGCAAAGGATCTGCAACAAGAGTAGGATCCTCTTGAGCATCAATAGAGGCGATTGTCAATGATAATGTGAAAATTGTAGACAATGGTGGAATATTTGTAATGGACTCAAATATGTGCTCCACTGGGAAGGAATCATTTGTCACTATCAAAATATTGCACCAAGTGTGGCTCATCAGTGTTGTCAGTAGAGATGTGAGAACTAAGAGTCGCAGGTGGAGGCTAATCCTCCACAGCTAGAAGAAGAGATGAAGAAAGGGCTTAGAGGTGGAGGGGATGGTGGCATGTGCTTTATTTATGAAATGATGATGTAGGATAATGTTCAAACTTTCATTTGCATGGCATGTGGGGTATGTAAATGTCTATGGTGGTAGGGTGGAGGATATCAGGAAAGATTTGATGGTGGGAATGTGCTAAAAAGGAACACAAGTGTGAGAGTGGCGCTCGAGATGACACTGACATTAGGGAGGTCTAAAGGCTCTAAAAAGGGTGGCATATAAGGAATAGAAGGAAGGATGGGATCATCACTAGGAGCCAAGACTAATTGAACCCTTTTGGGGTTACGTTTGTCTTTATCTAACTGAGGAGAGGTGAGGGTCAAGGATGGGAGAGACTCAGGTTGGGGAGGAGGCTAAGACTCAGAGAGAGGAGCAAGATTAGGAATTGGATGCATGGGAGGGACACTTAGGGAGAGATTGTGCTTCAACAACACACTCTCGAGCTGTGGCACATTGATGACGGTTACAATTCACATGTTGATTCCACTGAGTGCGAACTCAGAGATCTACTGAAGGAGCCAAGGGGTTTTCCAACATGGGTTCCTTTTCTTCCCCTGTTGCACGGATAGGAGGAACAGAAGGAACTACTAAGGGTTGAAAAACCATAGGGGGAGGGGAAGGGTCCCGCAACATAAGCTATTTTCCTTGCATTACTGAAGAGGTAGGAGGAACAAGAGAAACCACTAGAGGTCGAGGAACCACATGAGGGGGAGGATCCTACAACACGGGTTTCTTTCCTCACGTTGCTGAAGAAGCGGGAGGAACAAGAGAAACCACCAAAGGCTAAGGAACCACAGGAGTGTTAGGAGGATAAGGTAGTATTATTTGTTGACCTCTAGGCATCAAATATGAGGTTGGAGGTGGGATTTCTAAGTATAGTACAACTGCATGAGGACAAGGGGGTGCACTCTACATGGGCTTCTTTCCTTTAACTACTTGTGGGGTAGTAGAAGGAACAGAAGTAGCCACAAAATAATAAGAGACCAAGGGGGAAGCAGTCGCAGGAGATGAAGAAGAAGGACCACTAGAAAACTACACAATCCAAATAGCTTTGAATTTTTTAATTATAAAAACAAAAAGTCATTGTGTGGTTGGAGAGGCTCAATCGAGGCTGGACAAAAGTAGTCCAAAGAGAAGTTATCGTGCATGGAGAGAGACTGAAATCTAATATGGTGGATTATGTGCACTACTCCATCATGTGGGAACTTTAAACACTTATGAAACACAGAAGGGACCACTCTCATAGAAGTGAGTCATGGATGGCCCAACTTCAAATAAAAATGGTCTGAGGTAGGAATAATCAAGAACGAGATGTCCAGGGTCTTAAGTCTGACCTAGACTAAGAGGGTAAGTGAACCCATGGTTGGACAAGATAACCCATCATGTGACCGTATGTAGTCTTTTGATTTATCATACGTGTCTTTATACGATTCATGAATGTATAAGAATTCCTCTATTATAACATTTTTCATGCATACGAGGTCAATTAGAACACCCCTTATGGGTTTTCCATTAACCTCGATGACAATGTATAGAGGGTCATCGTATAAATGCATAGGTGCATCGATGGAAGTACAAGATATGGTAGGTTCAGGAACATAGCGCTCTTGAGAAGGGTGAGGGTGAATGTCCACCATCCCTATCATTTTGGCAAACGAGGAGGAAGACACATCAACTATCTTATCTAACACCACAGATGGAGATGGAAGGTCAATGAAATTTGAGGAATGACAAGGCAACAATTAGTGTATATCTACAAGTTTTGATTTGAAGAAGAAACAAATTTATTTTCTTTATCATTGACACCAGCTACCTAGATGACATTCTGATCAATTTAGTCTTACACAATATGTTTGAGACTTAAACATTGTTCAATGTCATGGCTAGAAACTGAGTGAAACTGACAAAAAGCCTTTGGGTCATAGTAAGGTGGTAAGGTTTTATGCATATCTAAGGGATGGATGGGTGGAAACTGCACCAAATTGTTATTTAGGAGTTGCTACATAATGGAATAGAGAGATTCGTTTAGAGGTGTGAATTTTCAATTAGCTTGTTTTTTGGATGAAGAGTGGGCTAGAGCAGCTTGTGAGGGTGTTGTATCCACTGCATTATTAATTATTGTTGAAGCATTATTCTTAAATAAAATATTATTCTTCTTATAATTATTAAAAGATGAAGAGGCACCCGATTGTGCAACAAGAGCCAATGAGGTGGGAACCTTGAATTGGCTGACAAATTGTTGATAATCACGAAGTGCCATGCATAAGTGTGCAAAAGAAGGATATTTCATAAGTAGAATCTTATCCCTGATTAGATGCTACAGGTTACCTATGAAAACCCATTGCATGTCTAAATCTGGTAGGGCATAAGGGATTTACAAAATTAATGACTAATATCTACAAATAAAATTAGTGATCTTCTCGTGCACTCCCTAGCGACAATGGATGAGGTCAGTAAAAGGAACCTACGACCAAATGTTGGCCTAGAAGTGTTGGAGAAACTAATTAACAAGCTACTTAAAAGAAGATATATAATGGTTAGGAAATGAGAAAAACCAATCCAGTGCGGTGTCTTTCAATGACTGCAGAAATAATTTTTCTAACAATGAATCCTAAAAAATAAAATCACTACACAAGGTAGTAAACGCATATATTTGTGTATGTGGATCACTTGTTTTAGAGTAATTTTTAAATCATGGTGCCTCGAAGCCTTGAGGGAAAGGGGTAGCAAGGATGTTTAGTGATAATGGATTGTGTCTACAATATGCAGGAATGAGAGGTTACATAGATGATGTGGATAAAGTGGCAAGCGACTGCTCCAAGGAACCAACATTTTGGAGGAGTTGGTTAATGATAGGATCTATGGTGTGCATGGGTGCAGAGATGGAAGTAGAGGTAAGAAGAAGGGAGATCTGATTGGAGGTTCTAAGGTGACCACCAAGAAAAGTAAACTATAAGGGACGTGAAGGTGGAACAAACCCATATTGATTTATGGGGTTTGTAGCCATTCCAGGTGAGATAGCACCTACATTTTCTTTTTGTATAGTGCTAATGGCCATGTTTGAAGATGTATATGTTTATGCACATGAAGTAGCCATCAAAATTGAAATTTGATTACTAGTAATGTTAGAATAAGAGTCCTGATCTCCCTCATAGTAGCTTGCCAACGGAGGTGCATCACTATGCTCAATATGGGTAAGACCATGGAGGAAGTCAAGACCATCAACGAAGAGCAAAGAGCCTCAACTAGAGGAACAACAGCATTGGGTAGGTTCTCATTAGCTAGGTGATCTTGGTAGTTATCCAAGTGATGGTCTAACTCTTGAATCTACTCCTGGGGAACACTACCGAGTGTGGCCTCATGGTCAAAGGCTACTTCAGCATCATGATAACTAGTCATTGGAAGAGTCAAAAGAGAAGATAAAGATGGAAGAATTCTTATAGAAATATTGTAAGAGAAGTTTGTTAAATCAAGTGTCAACCTAATAGGAGTGTTAGGGGCACAAGAATGATCCATTATAGCATGTCTCAAACTTCTACGAATGATATAATTGCAATTAGATGATTGGGTCGTGAAGCTCATACACTAAGTTTAGCCTCACAACACAACCAAATGTGATGAAATTTTTTTTTGTATTAAATGTTTAAGATGCGTCGAGTTCACCAAAATATAGATGAGGAAAAATTGCACTTCAACTAAGAGGTATTAGTTAAAGAAAATTTTTAGTACAACTACACTAAAGGTTGTTTTAGTTTTGCTGCCTACTAAGTTTCAACATACTAATGTTACCAATCCCTCAAAGTCCTAAGAAATATAAATGGAAGCTATGCTAGCTGATTAAAATGTAGATGAATGCTAATGAAATTCCAAAAATAGAATACTATAAATAGAATTTAAAGATTTCAATGACATAACAGAAAGAAGGAAATGAATAGGAACTTAGTATCAGATGGAGGAACTCTCTACTAGGGATGCCAGTGCATGACAAAGATGTTTGTGCATCACGTTGTAGTCCAAACTGTATGAAAAATAAAAAACCTCAACTCTGTTAAACTTTATGTCACCTATCCTACACAGCACAAGATGAAACAAAGTACCAATAGCTTCTAGGTGACATAAATGTATTGAAATTGAAGAGAAATGAACAATACAATTCTGAAGAAACAAAGTAAATAATTGAAATGGAAAGACTTGGGGAGAGAGTTCAGAAAACCAGTGAAGTGGATGGAGCTTCTCTCTCAAATTTGGAACCTGCAAGGAAAAGGAAGAAATTTGGGGTTGTTTTGGGGGTTTGCCTTTAGTTCAAACCCATATTTTGGTATTTATACCTCCACAACAACCAAGATTAAAAATATTGAAACAAATGTGTGTTATCATTTTCTATGTATTTAGAAGAAATAATAGTAGTGACAATAACTTGTAAATATATAAAGAAACTAATCTACTCAAGCATGAGAGAAAACTAGTGTGATTGTTTGAAAGAAAGAAAGGAAATGGAAGTAACCCACATAAATACAATAAGAAAATAAATGGATTACACTATATAAATGAACAACAAAAGAGGGTAAATGGAACTCAATCACCTTGTAAATTAAAGATCCAAACTACTTAGCTCAAGATGAAGAACCCAACTCAAATCTGGAACTTGCAAGGAAAAGGAAGAAATTTGGGGTTGTTTTGGGGGTTTGCCTTTAGTTCAAACCCATATTTTGGTATTTATACCTCCACAACAACCAGATTAAAAATATTGAAACAAATGTGTGTTATCATTTTCTATGTATTTAGAAGAAATAATAGTAGTGACAATAACTTGTAACTATATAAAGAAACTAATCTACTCAAGCATGAGAGAAAACTAGTGTGATTGTTTGAAAGAAAGAAAAGAAATGGAAGTAACCCACATAAATACAATAAGAAAATAAATGGATTACACTTTATAAATGAACAACAAAAGAGGGTAAATGGAACTCAATCACCTTGTAAATTAAAGATCCAAACTACTTAGCTCAAGATGAAGAACCTAACAAGAAATGGTCCCAAGAAACCTCACAAAGAAGTTATAAACCCTCAAGAAATCTCACATAAGCTTGAATAAAACAATACAACCATGAAAAATCCTTGAGAATGGCAAATAGAAAGCTTCTTGTGAGCACAAAAATAACAATAACTTCACAAATTTTCGAAGAGTTTTAGAAGAGAGCCAAAGGAGAGTTTAAAACATTGCTAAAGATTGAAAAATTGCTTCAAAATGAAAGAATTAGAGGGAAACTGGAGAAGGTAGGGCAAAGAAGGTCATTTGGGAGTGCAGAGGTATTACAAGGAATCTCTTACGTCATAGGAGGTGTCTAGTAATGCCCAAAAAAAGTCACTTGGCGCCACATAGGCTCGAGATGCTAGTGCAACGCACAAACGTCCATGCTAAGCACTAGGGTCCAAGTGACTCCAACTCCTGGTCACATGAAACAACTTAGGACAATGAGAGAAACAAGGTAGAAAAATAAATTTAACAAAAATAAGCACAAAGGCTAAAACACAACACAAACACACATGTGTGGGTTAGGGAAAAAGGCTAAGGCAAGGCCAAAGTGATCCTCAGAACATACTAGGGGAGTGAACACCAAAATGAGTTAAAAACGTAGCGTGAAATTGCAAGGGTATGCAATTTTTGACATTACAAAAAGGAACTTGATAGTTGTTAGCTTTGCAATCAGGGAAACAATCTCACCAAAGTATTCCCTTTCAATTTGGGAATAGCCTTTCACAACCAACCTTGTCTTATACTTTTCAATACCACCTTTTGAACTAATCTTCCTTTTGAATAACTATTTACATCCAACAAAGTTTCTTCCTTCTAGCAATGGTACCAAGTCACATGTATCATTTTTCCTCAATGTGTCCATCAGCTTATCCATACCTACTCTCCAAGACTCAGAATCACTCATATCCATCGCTTCCTTCACAATTCTAGGCTCATTAGTATTAGTCATCAAAGCAAAAATAAATCTCCAATTAGGAGGAGTATACCTATCTAGTTGTTGTATCTATTGAGTGGACCTCCTAAAGAGTTGAGGTGAAGGTTCTACCTCATGCTTGGAACTATCTAATATTTCTAAGATCTCCTCCTCTTCAGTTCCTTCACAAGCTTCTAGTTCAACCTTCTCAATCTTTGGAGTTAGTTGAACCACATTATTTTTCCATCCCCTTATGCATGCAATATTGTGAAATAAGTCTTAATTTCTCTAAAATAAAACTCTTTCCACCATAGGATTTGAAATCTTGTAGCCTTTCACACCAACACCTTAGCTAATAAAGATACATTTTACTATCTTGTTCTCCAACTTTGACCACTTCTCCCTAGGCACATGTGCATATGTCTCACAACAAAAAGCTCTAAGATGTTGTAATGAGGGTTTTTTTCCCTTCCATGCTTCCAAAGGAGTCTTATAAATAAGAGTTGATGTAGTTCGAGGGTCAGTACAAGATAATGGGTCCACTTTTTGGCCAAAAAGCAACAACTTTGTTTTTTGAAAATCAGAGTTTGTCATGGTTGGGGTAAAAATTTGAAGCACTTATACATAGAATATTAACATTGTGTAAAAATATGAAATGTAGGATTTCGTTTCTAGTTTTTAAATATGTAATTTATTCTAATATCTAGATGATAAAAGTTTCTTTTCTATAATATGTACAAAAGTGACTTTTTCAAAAAAAGTATGTTGAAATCCAAAACATACACGTGTATGACCCACAAAATAAGTAGTAAATGAAAGTATTTTTCAAAATACTTTTATGGAAATATGCATATGATGCTAAAGTTTGGTTAGGATTTTTTTTTGTAATTTTTTAGTAAATATTTTTTAATTAATTTTTCCCTATGATTAAGGTGTTTTTTAAAAGCCCTTGTGTACAACCCACATAATTTGACCTAAAATAATTGTAACATAATTTTTTTCATTGTGTAGAGAATGATGTCTAGATTGGTCAAACATTAAAAAAAATTCAAAAAGATTTCAAAATAAAAAATTATTAAAAATAGTAATGCATGTCATTTCAAGTTTATGAGGATTTTTGTTTAAAAATTAATTAATAAAAAGAAAAATATTTCCAACACTAAAAAAATTACATATTTGAAAACTAGACATTGTCATCTGTAATGGGTTTTAATTTCGTCTAAAAATTCTAAAAAAAATTTGTTAGTCATATTGTCAAATTCCGTTTTAACTCTTGTTGCTACCATGACATCATACTTGTAGATCCATGGCTAAGAGTTGGGTTTCCAAATTTATTCCAAGCCTAAATCCAAAGAAAAAATGTGAGTGTAAATTTTAAAATTTTGCAGAATGAATATCTGCTATGAAACAAATATTTGTTTTTAAAAAAATAGATATATGTTAGGAACGAATATCGATTTAGAAATAGGTATCCATTTCTTTTATATTCGTTGTTGGCCCTTTTTTAGTAAAATTTAGTACAATAATAGTACTACACTTTTTTTCATTAATTATAGACTGACAATAACTATAGAAAAAATATATATATGCAAGTGTCTCTTACAATCTCTTGGCATCATTATTCAGCCATATCATATTCAATTTTAAAAGAGATTCAATCATAAGCAACATTTTTAACTAGAATCAAGCACAAGAACTATTTTTGAGAGGAATCAAGCACATAGTGTTATATTGAACAAAGGATCTACATTTACTTGTACTTCAAAGAGCTCAAGGAGTGATTCATCTATAAATTAAAGATCATTTGTGAATTTTATAAAGATAATTTAATAATTATGGGATCACATAAACGTCAACAAAAAAATGAAGTTCATGACACATGAAAAAATGGAAACACGTTGAGAAAAGGTGGCAAGATGACAAAGAGTTGGAAAAAGAGGATTCGACAAATGAAAAATGTTGAAGTATCCAATTTTGTGACTATGGAAGAGGAGAACATTGAAGAGATCAACATGGATGAGGTGAATGTAGAAGATGCAAATGTGAAAATGGAAAATGTGGAAGAGAAGAATATGGAAATGAGTCTAGGTAAGTCTTCAATTGAACTTAATGATGATGATTAGTATTTCAAAGGAATGTGGATATAGCAATGTTGATATAATTTTTATTATTAAAAACAACACAATAGAAAATGATAATGATATCCCTCGTATGAGTGAAAATATTTTTAAAAAAATTGAAAGAAATATATTAGATAATCTTCCTAGTAAGAAATTTTGGAGAGCAATTACAAACCATACAAATAAATTGTATAAACTATTTTTTTGATAAAAGAGTCTAGAATTTCAATGTCAACTAGTAATGCAATTAATTATAATGTAAAAAATGCAGAAAGATATGAAAAAATTAGGCATATTTGCAAAAACCCAAAAGAATGATGAATCAATGAAATAAATTGTCTTTGGTGCTTCTAATGCTATTGATTCCACTAGAAAAAAGACAGTCTAAAGATAGCAATGGAACACAACTAGTAATAACAATTGCTTTAGTTAATAAATCAGTTTTGAGCAAAAAAATGATAAGTAAGACAAGTGAAATTTTAAATGTAAATGCTAAAACTTTGAGAAAAGTGGTGAAGACAAGAGTATGTATTGAAGATGATCCAATCAACTAATGTTGGGTTTTTAGTGGTAGACTCCCAAGGTCTGACATGAAATTAAATGATGAAATAAGGTCTTTAATTGAAAAATATTGGCATGATAATACAAGGGTATAATCTAATACTAGAGATGTTTTGAAATTAGGAGTGGGATAAAAAAATCATGATCCTCATCTAAAACATCTATTAAACATGACTCAAACCAAATTATATAATTTTTTTTAAATGATACAATTATAGAAAATTTTAACATAAGTCAAAGATCATTTGAGAAATATAAACCTTGGTATGTCAAAATTAATAAACAACAAATCTCTTGTTGTTGCAAAACTCATGTGTTATTCCATTATTATTATGATATTTTTTTATATATACATTGTACTTTGCATACTAACCAAATTGTGCAGAAATGTGGTATTAATATGTTACCTACAACAATTAAGGAGTTTATAACAAGTTTATTTTGTGAAACACCTAATGGACAATTATTTTCTTCAAAACCTTGTATTTCTGGAAAATGCAATAGATGCAGTAACCTTTCATTGTTTAGAAAATGCATGCATGAAAATAGTTCACATGATTTTGAACAACAATTAGTGGATGTGAAGAGGTTCAACAATGTTTAATATCTATTAAAGGATAGAAATTTTGGAAAGTGTTGTGAGTTACTTATAAAGAAAAGTAGTGTGCATGCATTCATATAGAATTCAAGAATAAGATTATGTGCAAATATGTGAAACACTCTCAATATGATTAGTGGATTGATGAACAATTTTGCTTATGTAAAAATACATTTATAATTAGAACTATACATTCAGTGGTTGACTTTGTAGAAAACTACTCTTGTTCCACAAAAGGAGATTTAGTCTCCATATTATGATTTAGTACTAGTGGTCATTTTTGTTCATATTGTATACAAACATGCAAATGACAATATAAAAGATGAAAAAAAAAATCTTGAGGAAGTATCATTTATATATGAGTGATAACCGGTTACACTCATCAAAGTTTGTGCAATATTGTTTCAAAGTATTTTATGATAATTTAAAGGAAGGAGAAATTCAGATGACACAACATCTCATATGGTTAGATAATTGTACATGATAGTTTAAATATGCTCAAATATTTTATTGTCTATGTAGGGACCATAAAGAAAACAATGTCCAACATATGTGGAGTTTCTTTGAAGATGGCATGGTAAAGGAGAGAATGATGGAGTTTGGGCATGTGTGAAAAGAGCTCTTACTAGGGAGCAACTAAAATTTTTAGATGCAACACAACTTAAAGATGCGTGTGCAATTGTAAATTGATATAATGTAAAATTGTCTACATGATCAAGTGAAAACTCAAAAGTTGGATAGCTCTTTTGGTTAGGTGAAGAAGAAAACATTCTTCCTTGACATGATTGTGAGACAATTACTGGATCAAAAAAATGACATACATTTAAGGGCAAGCATATGGACTATGTGGACTAGGGCTTTCTTGTTTTTGTCAATTTTGTATTGTGGGTGAGTGGGACACATGAGAAAATACATAATGGGTTGAAGAATGAAAACATAAATCCCTAACACCTATACAAACACATGATCGACATGAGACATCATCTGAAGAGAATAATCAATTGTTAGAATTAGAATATGACTATGATCATGTTTCAAACCTTTTACAATAAGGTACATTAGTTCAATTTCTAGTTTCATTACATTGTTTTGTAATCTGTAATTATATACATGCATATATTTTTTGTGAATTATATCATGTCCTACTTTATTGAATTTGTAAGTTTTTTGTAGGACATGTGTATGTTGTTGTTGCACCTGAGGGAAATGAAGAAGAAATAAAGTATTGGTTGGCTCAATGTGTTGAGACAAAACATAAGTTGTTAGAGAATAGAGTAGATGATAATAACTATGAGTATCCGATAGGTTCTGTGGTTTTTGTTGGCACTTGGCTACAAAAATATTTGATAAGGAATAATGGTTTACCTACATTTTAAGATTATCAAACACATAAGAAAATTGTGCACTACTCACATTTGGTTGTGGCAACAAATATATAATTAGTGAGATATCAAGGGAAACCTGCTACAAAAGAGTTATGGACACTTTCTATGGAAGAGCATGAGGCAATTATAGATGCATTACAAAAAAAAGAGGATTTCAATGGTACAATAGAGTAAATTTTTTAAATAGTTTGTAGGTACGTAGAAATTTCTAAACTTTTCATCATTTTTTTTGTTGGTTAACTTGAGATGAGCCTAGCTTGAGCTAGGGAGGTTGCTTACCCTGGGGACCTCTTCCCAAGGCTATTATCACCCCGCCTACATTATCACATGAGGTCCAAGCCCATGATCTTAGCAGCCCAGTGAAGGCACAAGGCCTATGAGCTTAATGGTTGAGCAAGGGTTTGAACCTTGGTGTTTTTTCCAACATTACCATGATTTAACCAATCCACCAATGCCTTGACATCTTCATATTAATTTTTAAGTAATATATAGTTCTATGTTTTGTTGCAAGGTGTGCACCCTTGGTCTCCTTGTGTTGTACAGCGCAGCACTTGGGTTTGTGGCAAGGCTTAATCGCCTCATGTGGATTCATTAACTCTAGCAGTTGTATTGGGCATTAATAGGTTGATCTTTTGGTGCAACGACAACCGTCTTGCTAACAATTGGTATCAAAGCCTGGGTCATGGGTTCGACCCCTCACTTGCACTGGGGGGATTGTTGCAAGGTGTGCACCCTTGGTCTCCTTGTGTTGTGCAGCGCAGTGCTTGGGTTTGTGGCAAGGCTTAACTGCCTCCCATGGATTCATTAACTTTGGTGGTTGTATTAGGCATTAATAGGTTGATCTTTTGGTGCAATGGAAACCGTCTTGCTAACATGTTTTACTTATAAATCCTTACAATAGTTAATTAAATTTAGTTTAGTAAGTTTAGGATCTTAGTATTTATAGTTAACTTATTTACTATCATGCCTAGTAGCAAATTAGTAAGTGATTGCATGTCCCCTTAAGCCATCCCCTAACTACGTTCCATAAATTAGGTAAGTTTGATTTAGTTTAATAGATTCAGGATATAGTTTAGTAATTTTGGGATAAAGTAAATTTATTGCTAATTGATTTATTATCACTCCTTAATTAAATTAGTAAGTGATTGCATGTCCTCTTAAACCATCCCCTAGCTATGTTTCATAAATTAGGTAAGTATATTTGGTCTAATAAGTTTAGGATTAAGTAGATTTATAGTTAATTGATTTACAAGCACACCCTTAGCAAATTATTAATTGATTTCATGTCTCCTTAATCCATTCCCTTATCTCCCCTTAAGCCATCCCCTAACTACGTTCCAAAAATTAGGTAAGTTTAATTTACTTTAGTAACTTTAGGATTTGATTTAGTAAGTTTAGGATTAAGTAAATTTATAGTTAATTGATAATTACCACCACACCCTCAGCCAATTAGTAATTGATTTAATGTCCCATTAACTCCCCTTAAGCCATCCCCTTAAATATCACACATGTTACATGACATTACTTCCCTCTGTTTTGGAGATAAATATTTTCTTTTTGGCTTTATGCTCCTGTGTTCATTGTATTTTTTATCATTTTTATTTCAGGTCTCCTACAACTAGTTGGCATGATTGTCATGATGTGTACATTCAACTTGTGACAACATATTAAATTTTGTTATGCTAGGCATCACTTGAATGTAAGGAATTTCTATTGTAAATTTTAACTTGATTTATTGTAATTTTCTCACTTGACTTAGAGTTAGGACTCGTGTATTTATAGTTAATTTATTTACTTGCTAATTATAAACATTTTTTTAGATAAATATTTCATGTTTTGGCTTTATGCTCTCATGTTTATTATATACTTTTTATCATTTTTATTGTGATGCCATTGCTTGTATGCAAGGAAATTATATTCTACGATCTACTATAAACTAGGAGTCCAAAACTTAGAATTAGGACTCATGTAATTGTAATTTTCTTACTCTTAGAGTTTTATAATGGTATCGTTGAATCTTTGATGATTGGACGTGTAACCTTAATGATGCAACTGTTCATTTATCTTTCTATTGTACATAATATTCAAATTGAATATTTAGTAATGTTAAAATGAATAGTCATAATTTTCATGAATATCTAGGAGTCTAGAACTTAGAATTAGAACCAGGAGTTGCAATTACGACTCATGTAATTGTAATTTTCACTTAGAATTAGAATTAGGACTTACAATTATGACTCATGTAATTGTAATTTAGAATTAGAATTAGGACTTACAATTAGGACTCATGTAATTGTAATTTTGACTTAGAAAATTAGAATTTGGACTTGCAATTAGGACCCATGTTTAATTGTAATTATGACTTATAATTAGAAGTAGCACTTGTAATTAGTGTTGGTGTGAACAAGGTACTTTACCTAACTGGTTCCACATTAAGTCATATTCACACTTGTCTACTTAGTTTACTTAGGGCATACTTAGGGGACACTTAGAATAGTTAGATTTTTGCATCTCAATTCATAATATTAAGACACATGTCATAATCTTATGTTGTCCTATGTTTCAACTTGGCCTATATAACTAAGGGCTTCTCATTGTAATCTCATTCACTCATGTACATAATGCATATATATTTGCATCCTTTGATAGAATAGAATTATTCCTTCATGTTGAGTCTCTATTGTGCTTTCATTGAAGCTCTTAGATCTTGGGTGGATAGCTCCATAGACAATTTCTTGCATGGTTGTAATGTCCCCTTTTTAGCCCAGTTAGATAGTTGAAGAGTTAGTCTATTATTGTGTTCCCGTAGACTAACCAGCTTGGTTAGGGAACCATGGTTGGAAGAGCTTTGGATGCGTTATTCAATTGTGGGATGTTAGTTTGGGTTCAGTTGTGACAGTTGGCAATTTCAGTGATGGTTTGGGTGCTTTGTGTCAGATTTGCTATTTTTAGTAAATTCGGGTATGGTGTCGTTTTAGGATTTTCAGACTTGGAGATGGAGCATCTCGTCGAGACCTTTCTGACGAGCTATAGATCACTGAATTCTGAGTTTGTTTGGGCCTCCATTTTAAAGTCCGTAAATTAATATTATTATTTAAATATTGGACTTTGGGATTTATTGGTTAAGTGATGAAAAATAAAATATTTAAAGGACACTTAAGTTATAATGTGGAGTGCTTACCTTGGGTAATATTAAAGTGAAATTAAAAGAGATATTCCCTCCAAAAGTGCAACGACCCCCTTGGAGAGTTATAAAAGAAGGAAAAGAGACTCATTTGAGATATGCTTGATTTTATGATATTGATTGCTATTTTGCTCTGCTAGGGCTTGCATGAGGGTTTGAAGGGTTGATCCCAGAAAGCTCTTGGAGACAGAAACCTCCCTAAGTAACAACATTCTACAGATGTGCAATACCATCCAAAGGTGCTTATGAGGCGGATGCATCCAGTATTCGCAGTTGTGCTTCATTGGGATTCATTTTGATGAATGTTTAGAAACTTGAATGATTCGTTCTTGCAGATTTTTGGGTGTTCTTCTTAAGCAGATTGGAGGATAGCAGAAAGACATATTTTGTGTGGCTGAAATTGATAGTTTCTAACATCTTGGTGAGAGCTGTGATTTGTTCTTGCTGGCCATACTATCCTAGGACTGTCGTACCTTCCTTGGAGAGCTTCAATGATGTCATTTGCTATGTTTCTTCACTCCACTTGGGTGATTGAGGATGTTGATGGAGTGTGCAGTGATTTCCAGCTGATTGCAGACCTGTTTTGAAGAATTCTTTGTTGTTGGATGTCATACCCAGTCGTACAACATTGCCTGGAGGATGTTGGGTCTTTAGGGACTCATTATTGTTTGATTATAGCCACATATCTACTCTGTTTGGGGTGTCGAGGGCCTCTTTGTTCATTGTTATCCTTTGTAAGCATAGTGCTATCATTTCTTAGAGTTTTGGAAGGTTTTCTATACTACCCACTTGTTGGTCCAGCTTCCGCATATGTACAAAGTTGCATTTCTCCATATGGGTATGTTATGGTAACTCATATTTGGTGATTCTGTGATCTGGGTCTTTCATATTTTCCTCATATCTATTGTGTTTTTTCTGGGTTTTTAATATATGCTTCATATTGTATTATTCCAGCAAACACATCTCAAGAAAATTGAAACCCCTTCTGCATCTTCTATCTAGTCTAAAAGAACACAAATTAATAAAAATAACACTATTAAGATTCTTAAAAAGAACCAACATGTACGGCACATTACAGTGGTATCAGAGCAGTGATCTTGCCATCCTGTGAGGTTAGACACAAACATGCAAATGATGAAATGAGACATGCATCCTACACATCAATATTATCTCAGATGAAACATATCGCATCGACACATACAGGTTCCCCATATTGATCCCTTTGCAGGTACAAATACAGTAGTGGTAGAGGAAATGGATGATAAAGACCGAGAAGAGCTTAGTATCCATGAGATGTTGAATAATTGGCGTAGAGAGAGAGAGAGAGGCAACATGAGATGCGATAAATTTTTAATTAGATGCATCAAACTATTAATCAAACAATATAGATGACAACCAATTATTGCCTCAGGAATCCCGGTATCAATGACATTTGTGAAGATAAGATTAAAGAAGATACTACCATGGATGAGGTGGTGCATGAAGAAAAGGATAAAACAAGAGCTTTGGCTCCTAGTTCGAATTCAACTAGTGATGACTCTAATGACTTCCTTGATGATTCCTATGGGGCAGATGACTGTGTTAAGTTCACTCATGCATATTTAGATGAAGGGCATGGAGAAAGCAAATATGATGGTGACTTCAAAATAGCTTTTGATGATCCTTTATCTTATTCTGGTGATGTTAATTCAGGTGGCCTTGGATTTGACTTTCAAACCAAGCCTATGGAGGGAGATACTTACATTGACACCAGTGTTGGTAAATTAGAAGTGGTTATTGATAGGCCTTGTGAAGAGATGAGATCATTGGATGATATCCTTTTTCCAACTAGAGATGATGATTTCTTATCTTATTCCAATGTTGATGATACAGGTGGTTGTTGGTTTGACTCTCAAACCAAGCCTATGGAGAGGAATGACTATGTTAATGATAGTACTAGGGTGTTGAAGAATGATTTACTCACAAAGGGCACCAGTCATGAGGAAAACAGTGATCACATTTTCCCTGAACTGAGCACACAACACTTTAGCACATGGGATCCGGGTGTGATGGTCCCAACATTTGATGTGGGTCCTGTTTGGGATGGATCTACTTTTGGTCATACTACAGCTCCTACTTCATTTACACAATTGGGCTTGAGGGACAACATTGATGACACTAATGATGTTGATATCAACCTTGAAAACAAATTTGATTTAGTGTTTCATGGTGATGATCTTAAATCACAAAACTTATATAAGGTTGATAAGTCTCAGAGGTCCTATCTTTTGGCAGGGCAACTAAAGGTAAATGAAGACCTGATAGTTGAAAGAAACGAGTCTGAGTCTATGTATGATGAATACATGATCACAAAACAGGAGGCATGCATTGAGGAGCTAGCTCATTTGGGAAAGACTACCACAGAAATTAGTAATGTTGAGCCTACTCTTGAGATAGCAGCCATTCCATGTGAGGATGATGGATGTGTGGAGTTCCCTAATGTTGACACTCTAGATTTGGGTGTTAAAAATGAATTATGTGATGCGAATTCAAGCCACAACAAATCTAATTTTGCAAATCAGACCTTAGAAGATGTGAACAAATCAGAAAATTTACTTGTTGGTGATGGGTCCCAGGATAGCTTGTTGGATGACCATGCATCTACATTGGAGGAAGCAGTGTACAATGATGTCCAATCAGCCACTTCTATTATGTCATTGGAGCCATCTGGTGAGGTACATAATAGCAGTACCTTTGTTGAGGAAATGTGCAGAGCTGATGGCACGCATGATGATGCTTATCAAATAGTGAGTGATGATGATTCAGCCTCTTACCATAGTGCAGATTACAAATCAAAAAATTTGTGTGGAGACAATTTGTCACAGGGGTCTCATCATTTGGTAGGGTAATTGAAGGTGAACGAAGGCATGATTGCTTCAACCTTAGAACACTTTGATGTTGTTCAGCAGTTGGTGGCACATTGTTGTTGGACTCCAGGTATATATGAGCACCTTGATAATGGAATTTCCCTTACTGAGTTTCAGGCACTTAAAGATGCAGTTGGGATAATGAAGAATAATTACCTACAGCTATTATTAGATAGAGATCATCTTCTCATGCTCGATGGTATTTATTATGATGCTTTAAGGGGAAAGAAAGAGGAGGTTGATGAGCTCGCCTATGAGCATGAGGTCACCACGGACTCCTTAAAGAGCGCTCAAACAGCCCTTCAAGAGTCAAAGTTATAGATAGATGAGCTAACCATGGAGTTGAGCTTGGTGCAGTCATAATCACCTATAGATATAGTTCAGATATCTATGGCAGCATGTGGTGATGAGCATACATCCATGGATTGTGGTAATAAGTATGTGGAGGATGTGGCAACATACATTTCATTTACTGGTGCAGGTAACACAAATGGGATGATTGCATTGGATGAGTTTAGCAGGGAACAATATGTTGCACCAGGTGATCTTGAGGATAGTCCCATTTCAGGTGATGCAGAGTAGATTATTGATAGCCCTTGTGGTGAAATAGTGGATTCTCTAGAGAGTTGTGTAACTGATCACTACGTTGCTCCGTCTTCTTCACAAGAGGTATGCAGGGTATCATCTATTAGGGAGATTGGTTCTCATGTTGATTTGTTTCCCTCTCCTAGAATAAAATCAAAGATTACATCCCATGCAGCTAATTTTGACTGACAGCCTATTGAGCCATAGAGATGGAGAGATCAGTTGAGGGTTACAGGAGAGATGGTTGATTCAACCTTATCTCATTTTGATTGCACTCATAAGCATGTTGAGTACCTTCTTTGGATAGCAGAGTTTGAGGAGAGACGGTATGGGGTCTCAGCTGGTACTCACATTCATGATTTGTAGCTCATCACGAGTGCTCTGGAGGAGATAAAATTAGAATATCTCCAATTGTTTCATGATAGGGAGTATGTTATTGGGTACATAGAGAGGGTTGCCAGAGTATCTACCCAATTAGCTATTCAGGATCAAAGACATGACCCATCTTCTGATTCGAGTGATGAGGAGTTTGTCTCCCATGACTATGACGGTCAACCGTTGACACAGGCAGGTGCTTTTTATCTTGACTGCATAGTGAGGAGTGCCCATCATTCCTCCTTTACTCCACACACAGATGACCTGATGATGCATAAGTGTGGATTGGCTCAGGATTTATACCATCCATTATGGGATGAAGGGTTGCCATCTACAAAAGATGGAACTAGATATTGGAGTGTCTGACTTAGATATATTCAGAGGATTACTTGCAGGATCAGAGATCAGATTACCATCATGCTGATATGTACCAGACAGAGTTTGCAACTTCTTGGTCTCAAAAATTTCCATTGGAGACATGGCTTCAGAAAGGTTGCAGTGTCAGTAGGCATGATGGCATGTTTAGTCTTTATAGCGGTGATGGAGGAGAGTTTAATCATTCCCTCAATTTGGGAGGAGCAGTTACATATCTTCTAGCACCCATGAGGGACAGATAGCACATCCATAGGAGATTTGCAGAAGATAAAAGGGGATGTTGTGATGTTGACACTTTGAGTTACTTCCATCTCGTTCGTTGGATGTGAGGGTTTGGTGTGTTGGGATCCATGTGGTGACATGTTTGGCACATCAGATCGACTGGATTCTGATGTGTTGCTTCACCACTCTCAGCATGGTGAAGATTATATTAGAGTAGCGTAGTGGAAGTCAATGGGTGATGTGTATAGCAGACTTCCATTTTGGCTTTGGGATCCAGGGATTCCTATGTGTAGTAGATTGTTCTATATTGGGGTAGCTGCCTATAGTGATGTTGAGCATAGTTTATTCTCTACCTAGTGGATGCAGTGGATATGCTGTTGGACCTTCTACAGAATCATTTGGGATCTTGGTGTTCAGCTTTGGCATGTAGGTGCAGATTGCTTGAGGGCAAGCAATCACCGGGAAGGGTGAACTGTAATGTCCCTTTTTTAGCCCAATTAGACAGTTGAGGAGTTAGTCTATTATTGTGTTCCCGTAGACTAACCAGCTTGGTTAGGGAACCATGGTTGGCAGAACTTTGGATGTGTTATTCAATTGTGGGATGTCAGTTTGGGTTCAGTTGTGATAGTTGGCACTTTCAATGGTGGTTTGGGTGCTTTGTGTCAGATTTGCTATCTTTAGTAAATTTGGGTATGGTGTCATTTCAAGATTTTCAGACTTGGAGATGGAGTGTCTCGTCAAGACCTTTTCGGCGAGCTATAGATCACTGAATTCTGAGTTTGTTTGGGCCTCCGTTTTAAAGTTCATAAATTAATATTATTATTTAAATATTAGACTTTGGGATTTATTGGTTAAGTGATGAAATTAGTTAAAGGGCACTTAAGTTATATTGTGGAGCACGCACCTTGGGTAATATTAAAGTGAAATTAAAAGAGATATTCCCTCCAAAAGTGCAACGACCCCCTTGGAGAGTTATAAAAGAAGGAAAAAAGACTCATTTGAGATATGCTTGATTTTATGATATTGCTTGCTATTTTGCTCTGCTAGGGCTTGTGTGAGGGTTTGAAGGGTTGATCCCAGAAGGCTCTTGGAGACGAAACCTCCCTGAGTAATAGCATTCTACAGATGTGCAATACCATCCAAAGGTGCTTGTGAGGCGGATGCATCTAGTATTCATAGTTGTGCTTCATTGGGATTCATTTTGATGAAGGTTTGGAAACTTGAATGATTCATTCTTGTAGATTTTTGGGTGTTCTTCTTAAGCAGATTGGAGGATAGTGGAAAGACATATTTTGTGTGGCTGAAATTGATAGTTTGTAACATCTTGGTGAGAGTTGTGATTTGTTCTTGCTGGTCGTACTATCCTAGGACTGTCGTGCCTTCCTTGGAGAGCTTCAATGGTGTCATTTGCTATGTTTCTTCACTCCACTGGGGTGATTAAGGATGTTGATGGAGTGTGCAGTGATTTCTAGCTGATTGCAGACCTGTTTTGAAGAATTCTTTGGTGTTGGTTGTCATACCCAGTCGTACAATATTGCCTGGAGGACATTGGGTCTTTGGGGACTCATTATTGTTTGATTGTAGCCACATATCTACTCTATTTGGGGCGTCTAGGGCCTCTTTGTTCATTGTTATCCTTTGTAAGCATATTGCTATCATTTCTTGGAGTTTTGGAGGGTTTTCTATACTACCCACTTGCTGGTCTAGCTTTAGCATATGTACGAAGTTGTATTTTTCCATATGGGTATGTCATGGTAATTCATATTTGGTGATTCTATGATCTGGGTCTTTCATATTTTCCTCATATCTATTGTACTTTTTCTGGGTTTTCAATATATGCTTCATATTGTATTGTTCTAGCAAACACATCTCAAGAAAACTAAAACCCCTTCTGCATCTTTTGTCTAGTTTGAAAGAACACAAATTAATAAAAATAACACTATTAATATTCTTAAAAAGAACCAACAGGTACGACACATTACAATGGTATAGATCATTCTATACCAACTCTTACATGAATAATCAAATTAATTTGCCTTCAACTATGCCAGGTGGTTCATCATCTTCTTCTTATTCAAAGTCAAAGAGACAGAAGGAGTAAGCACTTGTTACAATTGTAGATTCTAAGTCAGGGAGATGGATCCTTGATTCTAGAGCTTCACATCATATGGCTTCATCATAGAGTATATTCTCTTCATTTGAGACTTGTTCATCACTACACATCCTAATGGACAAAAACACATATATGTGTGTTTTTGGGAAAGGGTGTATTGACATGGACAAGGGACCATTCAATGATGTCCACTATTTGCCTTCATTTTCAAACAATATCCTTTATATCTATCAAATCACACATGGTGGAGCAGGGAAGAGTGTTGAGTTCACACCAAATTTTGTGATTATTCAAGATTTACATAGATGAGATATTATTGTAGTTGGGGAGTTTGATCATCAATCTCAAGTGTACATCTAACATTTTTTTCATATTGTTCCTTTAGTTGATGTACACACTTAGGCACGTGGACATTTTTGAGGAGATATAGTATGGTCATTTGAATCTTGGTGTTCTTTCATCAACTAAGGTTCTAGAGACATTTGCTAATAATCCATCTCCTCCATCATCTCGTGTTTCTCCTATAGAGTTCGATGTGGCTTTGGATGGGGCTTACACTGATTAGCTATAGCAAGATCACCATCTTCCAAGAATAGCTACTTGGGATGAATACTTTACAGACAATGCAGGTTTGTTTTGTGAGTCCTATCTTGTAGATTTGGAGGACACTATTGAGGACATTTGTCTCCTCTTTCCTGACAACCCCTATGGAGTTATATCTTCTTCTTTGGATGTCATGAGAGCACATTTAGACTCTCTTGTTCTTTCTCCACCTATTCATTTGTCACAGTTTTTTATTAGGTTGGAGATACTTGAGTAGCATTTGGAGGAGCTTCATTGTCTTTAGATCTTGTTCTACATATGTTTCCACTAGGTTTTGGATTGTCACATTCTTTAGTTTGGCCTGGGACTCTTGATTTTATTGTGGCACCTTTCGGCATCAACATGGCAAAACTTGAGCATAATTTAGAGGCACCACTTATTTCATGTTTTCTTCCCTCATATTCCTTTCAATGATGGGAATACATCTTGCATACATCATTGGATTTGTTTCTTCTTAAGGGGAGAAATGTTGTTCAATGATCTTGGATCATCTTCAGTATTCGGTGTTAGGCATCTACCATCAGTGTAGGATATTCTACATTGAAGGGGGACTACATGGTTTCTCTTCTCCTCTCTTATGGGGGTCTTTTTCCTCACATGGGGTTTTTCCTTCTCATACTTTAGAGAATATCTTATATTTTCTCTCTTTTGAAAAGGGGTTTTTCCTACGGGTTTTTCTCCTTTTCTCTATTTGCACAGTGAGAGATTATTTGTACAGGGGTACCTAACATGGCCTTATAGCTGAGACTCATCTTTGCATCTTTACAGGTTTTCACATTCTCTCTAAATTGCACTTAATGTGGGGGTGTTGGTGTGAACAGGGTATTTTACCTCACTAGTTCCACATTATGTCCTATTCACACTTGTCTACTTAAGTTTAGTTAGGGAATACTTAGGACACACTTAGAATAGTTATCTTTTTATGTCGTAAGTCATAAGATAAGACACATGTCATAATCTTATGTTGTCTTATGTTTCACCTTGGCCAATATAACCAAAGGCTTCTCATTGTAATCTCATTCATTCATGTACATATTGTATGCATATTTGTATCTTTTGATAGAATATAATTATTCTTTCATGTTCAATCTCTCTTGTGCTTTCATTGAAGCTCCTAGATCTTGGGTGGCTACCTCCATACCCAAATCTTGCATGATATATAGAGCATTCTATACTAACTCTTACAATTAGGACACATGTATTTGTAGTTTTGACTTAGAATTAAAATTAGGACTTGCAATTAAGTGTAATATACACCCCTATTGTGTATATATTTTGATGCCAATTTTTTTGTTTTTTAATGGCTGCAACAAGGAGGAATCAGCCTCCACAAAACCCCATGTCCCTCCAGGAAAGGTATGACTAGATGGAATGTATATTCTACAGCAAACACCACTGGAAACTCTTCAAAAACTCTCTGTTATGACCTGCACTAAATCATCAAGGCTCAGTGACCATAGTAGGAGGAGAAATATGCCAAAAACTGCACCAAACAGTCCTCAAACAAGGTACGGCCTGCTACCAATATGTACAAACAACAAAGAGACTATGCCACATTCACAAACCCTCAATGAAATCACTCCAACCTGCAACTAAACAATGATATCAGTTGCTGCAAACAATTTCTCAGAATGATATAACCTTTGAATCCACAAAACCACAAACATCAACTCCAATGAAGCCTAAATGCGAATATTGGGTGCATCCGCCAATATAGTATTTGCTAATGGAGGTTTTCGTCCCTAGAAGCCAAGTTTAGCACTATCTTGCAGAGGTTTTAGTCCTAGGAGGATAATACCAAACCCTAGAGCCAAGCTCCAAAAAACCCTCGTAGAGAAAATCTCAAAAGAGAGAAGAAATAATAATCCAAGCATATCTCAAATGAGGCACTTTTCCCCTTTTTATAATTCTCCAAGAGGGTGTTTTACTTTGGAGGGAAATATTTCTTTTAATTTCACTTTTTAATATTTCCCAATGTGAGCGCTCCATAAAATGACTTAAGTGACTTTTAAATATTTTATTTTTCATCACTTAACCAATAAACCCAAAGTCCAATATTAAATAATAATATTAATTTACGAACTTTAAAACGGAGGCCCAAATGAACTCAGAATTCAGTGATCCATAGCTCGTCGGAAAGGTCTCGACGAGACGCATCCACTCCAAGTCTAAAAATTTTGAAATGACACTGAACTCGAACTTACTAAAAATAGTAAGTAACGGCCATAAGCAAACTGAGCCAACACAGAGGGTGCCAACTGGAACCACAAACCATCTGATAACTCTGAGCTCAATGCAATGTCTAGGAGAGCCAAAATTTGACTGCCAAGTCACCAAAATAGCACCAAACTGACACTTACTAAAAATAGCAGTGTTCTCTAAGGACCAAATAGAACAAACCCAGAAAAACCCAGAAAGATCAATGACATGCAAGCACTTACTATAAATAGTAAGTATGGACAATTTGTCTGAAATCTCTCCGGAAAGTGTCAACCAGCTCCACTGGAACACCCGAACACCCTGGTGACATCGAAATACTCCTCTGATTATGCTATCACCACCCCAGAAAGTCAGCCCTGACTGAACTGCAAGAGAACTCAAAACTGGGGACATTACATTAGGACTCATGTAATTGTAATTTTGACTTAGAAAAATAGAATTAGGACTTTCAATAAGGACTTGAATGTTTAATTGTAATTCTGACTTAGAATTAGGACTCATGTTTAATTGTAATTTTGACTATATATTTTGACTTAGAATTAGGACTCGTACATTTGTAATTTTCAAATTGAATAACTATTAATGTTAAAAGGAATAGTTTAAAACTTTGAAATCACTTGAAAGAATGTCTCCAATTTTATTAACTTTTCAAAACATCAATTAAAGTAAATAGATGCATGATTTTAAGTAAATTTGGATACTCTTGAAATTTGAATGATAGTTAAATATATGAAACCAAATTTTAATATATACATGTACACGTTCAACATGAATATTAGGCCTTGACCACATGAATATCAAATAATGAAATATTCTATAAAATAAATACATATACATACATAGTCCAAAATATATACATATGGAAAGCAAATACTAAAATAGTCTATGAAATATATACATATAAATACATAGTCCAAAATATATACATATGAATAGAAAATAGTGAAATAGTCTATGAAATAAATATATCTGCACACTAGGTTCTATCATCATCAAACTCAAAAGGCCTCTTAGTTCCTCTTGAAGTAGATGTTGGCTCAGGTTGTACAAGAAAAAGAAGCTCCAAATCAATTAATGTCAAAATTGCACACATATTATTTAAATGAAATATTTAAAACAAAACCATAAAATCAAATATTTAGATAGACTTATGCATCATACCACATGATGCTCATCATGTCCCACATCTTGATGGCTCGGTATAGCTGTCAAAATTGTGGCAAGTATCATTCACTAATTCTTGCATTTAAATAAAACATGAATTAGGCTTGAGTATTTACAAAATGCAAGCATAATAGACCTAGATATTGAATGGGATTTACTAGTGTGTACATGTACACACCTGAAATGATGTAGATGACTTAGGAACTTACTCAAGCTCATCATTGGTAACATATGTTGTTTCCCCTAGTGTGTAATCATCCTACATATATGTACATATATTTTTTCAACAATGAATTTAAAATTACAAAATTATACTTTAATTTTTAAACAAGATATACATATAATACATGTATGAACTATTAATTTTATTTTAACACGTACACACCTGAACTTTTAAATCAAAGACACAATGCAAGTGAACTTGTACAAATAATTAAAGTACACACTAGGAATGACTACAAAGAAACTAAGGTTGGAGGATTGCTCACGACACCTTCTGGTTGGACTGATGTGGAAGCGTTATGACCTCCTAGCTGCTATAAAAATAATGTCAATTCCAATAATGATTAGAATTTAAAAATTATTAAACATGTCCTAATACTTGGTTCTTTTAAGAGTTTGAACATTTCAATTATTCTATAATTATTAAAATGTATCTAATTAAAAAAAAACTAATTAAACATATTTAATGAACTCTAGATGGTTAAAGGTAATTTATTGTTCTACGTGTAAGGTGTGTCGAGTCGTATAGCTATTTAAACTAGGTGATCCAATCTAGATGTCGTGGCCCTACTCATATGCATCAAACAAGACAATATATAATTCATTAAATAAATTGATAATTGAGATTTTAAAATAGATATATTTATTAATTTAAATATAGATTTGTGTACATAAAATGTGGCATACATGTGTAGGAGGAGTAGTCTGAAAAAAAGTAGATAAGAATGCCTCCTCTACTACAACACCTGAAGTAGATGTGCGATCAAGACCATAACATGGTTGATTACAATTTTCTATCAAAAATGGGGTGCACAATGTACTGGTGTTGACGTGCCTGGGTTTCTATAAGGACCAACGCCATCTCCATGCTCTCTACTACTGACTTCAACTACAATGTGGGTAGTTTGGTCAGTTAAGTTTTAAGAGAGTGTGCTCAATGATCCTAGTGCTGACATCATCATTTTCCTGTGAATGCAGGCAAGAATAGTTGATGTGAGAGGATCAACAATGGGTGGAATGGGTCATTGTCAATTTGGATCAACATGTGCACTTGGTCTATGTTGTGGCACGCTGCTACCAACACTCTAGAATGATTTCATGTCAAAATAATTGAGTTTTAAACCCAATTGAAACTCTGCCCATAATTTTCTTAAAAAATATAACACCTTAGAATTCCCATGCAGTTTATCGTCAAAGACCATCCACCATCGCTCCTAAAAATTGGCTATAATTTAAGGGTGCCTACACCACTTGATTGAATTTTTTTGTTGGAGGTATGGGCAAGTTTGTAGAAGGGTGAATAAAATATGGGGCTAGTGTTTGCTTAGAAATATGCAAATCAAGAATCTGTCTATATGACAACCCATCAAAATAAAATTGCCTCCTCTCCTCCCTCCACAAATAGAATCTATCTAGATCTATAGATATAGATCACATGAATCAATAATGGTTTTAATGGAAGAGGCAAACCATGCAAGATGAGGGTGGAAGTCTGGCTCATTGTGGAAAAAATCTATTTTTCCTTGCAATACAATTATGTTTTCTTTTAAGCTTGCTCTCAATCTAGCTTTATCAGGTGGAGGGGATGGGGGGGTTTGTGGTGGGGTGTTTTTAGGTGGTGGATTTGGAGGTGGGGGTTGGTTTTGTAAAATATCTTCTAGTAAAAACTCATATTCATTCAATCAATCCATAGGTGAAGGTTACTTGCAATTACAAAAAAAAAATTGCATTGAAATGTTAAATGCACAATATTTATACATTTAGTGCAAATATAAATAAATAAATTCATTTTGCAATTTAAACTAATTCAAATTTTGCAATTGAAATAAATATTTTGAAAATATTTTTTAACATGGTTTAAGATAATATATTACATTTGAAATGTGTTTAATACCCCATATGGTTGTGTGTATCTAAGTAGTCAAGGCATGGAAATTAGGCTTAGGATGATATATTTAAAACAAGGAGAATCATAAACCACATAAGTGTTAACCATGTCAAAAAATGCACTCTTATGATAAGATAGATCATTCATAGTAAAAGAGAATACATTTCTATATAATCTCTGATGTATGAAACTTTATCCCTAGTGATAGAGAAATTGTAATCAACATAAGGTTATCCACTAGGATAGTCATTGTAGAAAGGTGGAGATAAGAAATCCTGTAGAGATAGTAGTCAACTTTAAATAATGTTTTTGGGCTAAATTTTTAATAACAGCTAAATAATGTTATAGTAATTCATGTTTTTAATAGGGCTTAGATAGCATTTTTGTATTTGAAATGTGTTTAATATGGTTTAAATAATGTTTTTGGGATAAATTGTTTTATGCTAAACCCTAATTTTTAGCCTCAAACTATTACAAACCCTAAACCCTAAATTTAGGGTTTTGGGATTATGGATTACGGTTTAGAGCCTAGGGTTTAGAGTAGGCTTTATGTTCTAAGGTTTAATGTTTGTTCTAGGGTTTTAGGGATCTAGAAATAAATTTACATTAAAAATTAAAAAAAGCTTATACTAGAGAGGTGCCTACCTCAAAACCCTATCAAGTAGCTCTTTTAGAGGGAGGATGTGGAATTGGGACACTATTGAGGGTGCTAGATGTAGATATCTTCCAAGACATTTTCACCATTGAAACAAAAATAAATAAGGGTGACAGGAGGAAAAAAATTTCATACTTTCAGAACAAATATCCATTCCTAAATGAATATCCTTTATGAATAGATGTTTGTTAATAATGGAACTCTGAACCTAAACGAATATCCATTCTTAATTGATATATGTTAATTTAAAGTGGATATCTGTTCCTTCTAGAAAAAATTGCCCCATGATTTTTCCACTAAAAGTGGACCCAACTTCTTGTACTTACCTAGGAGATCTATTAATTAGGTAACAAGTTGTAGCATCTGCTTCTGCTTAGAACTTTTGTTCCAAACTGGCTCCACTAAGCATACTCCTAGCTATCTCCATCAATGTCTTGTTCTTTTTTTTGCAACTCCATTCTACCAAGGGGTATATGGGGTTGTCTTATGTCCCTCAATTATGCGATCCTTACAAAATCTATCAAAATTTTCTAAACAAAACTCACCGCCATTGTCAGTTCTCAAAACCTTAATCTTTTTATCAATTTGATTTTCTACAAGGGCTTTAAATTCCTTAAGACTTTAGATTTACTTATGATAAAATAAACCCATGTCCTCCTATAATAATCATTTATAAAAGACACATAGTACAAAGACTTGGAAATAGAAGAAAAAATTATAGGACTAAATATATCACAATGAATCAAGTCTCATACCCTAGAAGATTTATGAGAACTAGAGTAAAAATGAACATGATTTTGTTTACCATATATGCAATATTCACAAAAATTAAACTTAAGAGCACAATTTGTTATCCCTTTTACAATATTTTTATTTTTCAGGATATTTAAACCCTTCTCACCTATGTGTCCCAATCTCTAGCACCATAACATTGTCTTCTTCATAGGTAACTTGCTTTCTAAAGTAAGAGGACCATGAAGTACCCAAAAAACATGACCATTAGAAGTAGATGCAACACTCCTCTTTGTTACTAGTTCTAATGGCAAAGGTGTAGATTCTGTAGATCTCTTCAGTACAAGAACAGAAAAAATTATTACACTGAATTGTGCATGCATTCAACTTAAATAGAGTGCCCACATGAATAACCTTAGTAAGCACCATAGATCCTTGCTCAATCTTACACCATGCATTAGAGAAAACAACTTGTACACCCACATCATTAAGGTTGCTAACTAAAAGTAGGTTTTGTTCCAAACCAAGGATGTGCAAAACTCCATTGATTCCCTTTACATGTCCATTAAGGAATAAGATCAAGATTCTTCCATGACCAATAATCTTTAGGTGAGAGTCATCTCCAAGATAAACCTTCTTGCCATCATATTCTTTGTACTTTGAAAATTGACCATGATGTGAGGTCGTGTGGAAGGAAGCTATAGAGTCTATCAACTACACATCTTTTTATGCATGTGTTGCTAAGGCCAAAACAAAGGAATAACCATCATCTTGAGAAGACTTTTCAGACTCATCTGTTAAATCAATTTTCTTTTTCTCCTTTTTGTAGTCTTAATGGAAGTGCTCGGTCTTGTTGTAATTCCAACACTTAGCCTTGAACTTTCCAGGAGATTTGGATCTCTCATACAATTTGGATCTAGCCTTTTCTTTCTTCTTGTCCTACATCTTGCCTTTATCTTTCGATCTTCCATGAATAGCTTAGGCCTCCCTAGCTAATTGAGAAGTTTTTCTCTACATCTTCAAAATTAACAATGCAACTACCTCATCTATTTTGATTTTAGAGGCAGTACTCCCAATTTCCATCACCAAGTGATCCCACAATTCTAGAAAAGAACATATAAGTGTCATGCAATGATCCTCCTCCATCCTCACTCCAACAAAGTGCAATTAGGTCATGATCATATTGAAAGCATTTAAGTTCTCAGCCACAAAATTGCTATCCTCCATCTTGAGGGTATTCAACTTCTTTCTTATAAAAAATTTATTTACCAGGGATTTAGCTTGATAAATCTCTCCCAACTTCTTCCAAAGGGCTACTGTGGTGACTTCTTCATGTACATTCAACAATATAGAATATGTCAAATAGAGACTAATAAGGCCCTTCACTTTTTTGTACATTTTGTCCTAGTCTTATTGTGACGTAGCAATAGATTTGGATACAAATAATTTAACCCATAGATCTCTATCCACAAGCATATCCTCCATCTTGTGCTTCCAAAGCTTAAATTTTATGCCCAAGAAATTCTCCATTTCTATACTTGATGTGCTTGTCAATTTGTAACAAGATTTCCTCGCACAAGCTTTCACTTAATCCAATATTAGTACAAAAACCTTGTTCCCAACATCTAGAATCGAGGGTGATCAAGCTCTGATACCAAATGAAAGAAAGAAAAGGTATGGAATGCACTTCTTACTCTAATTTACGAGATGTATGTGAAAAAATAAGTGATATTATAGTTATAAGAAAATAAACACAAAATCAATATACCATAACACAATGATTCAAGTGGGAAAACTTTTTTTAGGATAAAAACCCCACTCCAAAGCAACTCAATGTATTATTCAATAATTAATGGTTACAATACCCTTGTAGAGTCTAATCCTTTATAGGAGTCTCACCAACAAGAGATCTAGAAGAATTTTAGCAGCTTAACGATACATATGGAAACTCACTATATCAACCCCTAATGCATGTGTGAATATTAATAAGAACATAAAAAAATTAGTTTTACAATATCATGGGCACCAAAACCATGGGCCAAGAAAAGAACATGAAAAATGCCCAAAAAATACAAAAATGGGCCAATTTTTTTTTGTGGGGGGGAGGGGCGACAGAGGTGTTGATTCCCCCAACCTCCACCCACCTGAGGGAAACCTTCAACTTCTCATGAGGGACCCTTTGAATCCACATGGAGGCCCCTTTGGGCCCACTTATCACAAATAATATATATTACACATAGGATTGCAAGGTTGAGACACCTTTCCTTATTGTTGAACATTGTTAGGAGTGGGAAACGATTGGATGCACTATTATGTTAGATGGGTGGATGTATAGAAAGAAGCATACTTTCATTAACTTCCTTGTCTCATGTGACATTAACACAATCTTCTTATGTTATGTCATAAAATGTCCCCCTTGGACTTTTACCTCCTAAGTTTAGCTCCTGGGTCCCTTAGATTTAATCAAGCATGTTAAAAATGAATCCCAGAGCAAAATCCCTTAAAACCCATGTCAAATGGGGCCTAGGAGTGAACCTTAAGCTTAATCTGGACCCAAAGTAGATCCCTATACTTGGGTTCCCGCACCCTAGTCCAGCCCTATTTTGTCGGGTACCAAACTTGAATGTCAGCTTGTGGCCGTTAAAAAGGTTTCCCTTGTCGGCATCTTAAGTTTGAATTACAAATGTTTAGCGGAAATGCATATATAAACATGTTTAAGACTTCATTTTACTCCTAGTTTATTAAGGCAAACTTGTGACTTAGAGCTAAAGGATTTCAAGGCATTCATTGTGTTGCAGAGCAGAATTGTGTTGTTATTGCAGATTTGGCTTCATCAATCCATCTTCTCATGGTGTGAAAGATATTCATTCCCCGTGGGAGCTTCACCTCTGAGGTGATATCTATTTGTGTTTCAATCAATCTATTTCATCATTTACTTTTGCCTCTATCTACCAAGGACACACACTCTCTATCTAACAATGGTGTTGGAAGGCTTGAATGCCATTCTGGGGCTTGACGGAGGCAATCTCCTAAACACCACAACCCCCAACCCTTCTCTTGTGATTGCAGGTGACAAGTGTTGGATCTTGCGGAGAGGAGTTGCAGGAGATTAGTGCAGAGCATAAAGATTCTAGATCTAAATAAAATAGTAGAAAATATCCCTAATTGGACAAGGGTGATCCCTCTTTCGTCCTCCAGTTTAGTACTATCATAAATCTCTGAGAAGGTTATAGTCTACAACATATCTTGGTTCCCAGTCTTTAGAAAAAGTCCACACGGAACAAGGGTGATCCCTCTTTTGTCCCCAAAGTTTTTTCTTTCCAAAATTAAAATCCTGGTATGTTTCTAATCTGTATTTAGTGCCTTTCTGTGTGAGCATTTGTCAGGTTTCGTCTGTTGTTTACGATTTTACCTAATTAGGGTTTTAGGCCTAATCAGATTAGAGTTTAATAAATAATCAACAAATTCCAAATTTTCTTATCATTCCAAGTGACACCAAACTTGTATCTGATTCCTCTTGCACAAGTTGTGATTCAACTCGGTTTAATGTCCTTGAATGTATGTAGTGAAAGGAGGATCTAATTAAACTATCAACCATCATCACCATTCCCCCTTTTTTCTACGTGACATTTTGGTGAACCTGTGTTTTTGCTGAAATTGCATCTTGCTAAGTGTTTTAAATCAGTTTTACATTCATTTGTATCATATTCATCTTCATACATTTGAAAATCTTTCATAAATTTGAAAATTTTGAAAAAAAGTAGGTATTTTTGGCTTGCATTAAGGCATAGTTTGCACTAATTTCCTTGCATGTCATTGAAAACATTTAATTTTCTGATCTTTATATCAAATCTGAGACAAATTATAGCATTTCATCATTTCAAGATCTTTTTCCTTGCATTTGCATATCTCATTCGTTAGGATTTTGCTTGAAATTATACATTTTCATATAACCTAGTCTTTGCAAAAGCTAGGGTTTGTAGTTAAAATCTTGTTTTAGATTTTACTACTCCTTTGAACACTCTTTCAAATCTGATTTTGGACTGTAGTCTTGCTGCATTGTAAGTTTTTTCATTTACATTTGCATCTTTAGTACATTTACATTAAAAAAAGTGAAAAAATCAAGCATTTTAGGTCATAAACAAGCATAGTTTTGCATCTACTTCCTTGCATATGTTCTAAAATTTGTTCAAATCAGTTCTTTCATTCATTTTATAGCAAACATTTATTGTTCATCTGAAGGTTTGGCATCATTTCACACTATTGCTTGAAAAGTTGCATGTTTTTAATTACACATTATGTATTTCAACGCTAAGAGTTGTATACACTTTCTTCAAACAAACTTACAAATCATTCATATTGCCTGTTGTGTAGTCCTTTTTCATTCTACCCACTTTGTTTTCTATGTACCCTGTGTGTCTTTTAGTACAATGCTAGGTTCCCTCCTAGAGCTTATATGAAGAGGAAGACTCCTGAACCTAAGTCTTTACACCACATGATAGAACAATCAGAGATATTGAAGGACCTCTTTACATCACGGTAAAAACAATGGAGACTCCTGTGAGAGGAACCCTTATAGATCCTAGCTGTACGACTAATGTGGCTATGGAAGAGTTCACATGATTTGATACAAGAATCCAATGAACCTACAGACATGATGATTAAAACACATACTGGAGCTTTTATTCCTACCTTTGGGAAGATATCTTTGCTGGTTACAGTATTTGATAAAGCTTTGGAACAATCATTTGATATCATCCCTACATCTGACCTCTTCCACATAAAATTAGGCCAGGGTGCTGCCACAATAATGGGTTACACTTTCTGGGACATCCTGATTTTTGCTGAAATCACATATTTTTAGAAAATATAATGATTTAAGCCTTGAAAGGTTCCATTAAAGGATTTTAATTGAAGAGAGTTTGATCAAACCCCCTTAGATTCAAACCCCCTTGGATAGAACCCCGCTAGTTTTAAACCATACCTATAATGGAGTCTCCTCTACACCATTCAAAATGCTGATAAAAAACCACTTTTGATCTACCTTTTGGGGGATCAAATGAATTCATTTAAAATTTATGTTTTGTAAGTATGTAGTCCTTATTATAAACTTCCCAAAAAGTATAATTTTAAATATATTTAATTTGATTATTTTATTTATTTTTTATTTCTTTTGAATGTAGGTTTTTCACCGAACATCAAGTTCTCTGTTCTACACACATGGAAAATTAGTAAATTAGTGAAAAAAAAATCTGAAAAATATCTATACCCTAGGTATTGATGTCCTTGTTTCAACAACAACAAAAAATTGAATTTCAATACATATAGAAAAAGTTATGTTTTACAGAATACGCCTATGTCTAAATTATAATTGGTTTGACTTCAAAACTTAATTAAAAAAATATATTCACCAAAACATTATAAAACCAAATGCATGCCCTATATATTAGTGTTACCAATCTAAATTCAAAAGAATCAGAATTGTATCCTTTGTAGAAAAAAGTTATGTGCTATAGAATACACATCACTTTTAAAAAATGTTGTTTACTATTAAAAACTAGTTATCAAAGGAGAGGCAAAAAAAATTACAATTTAACTCGAAATTTTTTTAAAAAAATAAATTTAGAATCTACAAACAAAATCTCACAAATCACTAGTTCGCATCATCTACAAATTCCTAACGGTTTAGCGGCTATAGGTGTCAGAAAGTGAAGATTTAGTTCAAAATGTTGATTTCAATGTCAAGTTTGGCCAAAAAGTGTAACCCATTATTGTGGGATGACCCACCATCCATGGCTCAAGGCTATGAAAATTGTCCCCTCTACAATTCATAAATGCTTAAAATTTCCTCACAAAGGAAACATGTATACTATTCATCATAGTCTATGGCAACCCATGGTTACTCAAAAGAACTTTACTCTCAATTACTTTTGGGCCGAACCTACTAAGGAACCCGAACCACGAAGAGACAAACTTTTCTTGGGATATAGATGATACAAAGCAAAATTACTATCAAAAGTGGCTGGACCTTCTAATCAACAAACAACAAGTGAAGAACAACCTGCATTAGAAGAACCTCTTAGACCAAAAGGTAGGGGCTCTATGCCGAGGTTCCTCCCCTGTCATCCCTACAAGGATCGACAGGTACCCGTAGAGAACAAAGTACTTTATCAAAGCCAATCAAATTTGTATCATCTTCCTCCTTTGAAATGTGGAAGACTATGGAAAATCATAACAATCCTTTTGACAACATCACTAATAAAACAAAAAGGAATAGACAAGCAAGAGAAAGGAGGAAGAGAAGACAAGCTTTCACTCGATAAAATACACCTCAACAAGAAAACATTCCACCACCTAACATTGAACCAAACAAAGGAGAGCTTAAGGAAGAAGAGTTTAAGGACAATGACAAAAGTTGGGCAATCGTACCTTATGTACCTCTCTCCTTAGGCATTCAAGATTGGGAAGATGATGATTTGCTCAACGACAACCGCTAGATCAGTTGTGCAACAAGTAAGTATTTCTAACCCTGGTGGCCACCTTTGTCGTAGCATAGTTTTCTCATTTACATGGTCTCCCCTCTTGTGTTGTGTTCCCCTATGATGTGTTATGTGTTGTTTAGGTCTCCTTGGATGACCCTTGATACTCTTGTAAGGTCAAGAATACCAGGAGACCGCCTCTGTTGTGACCATTCTTCTATTTGTTTCATCATTCTTCTATCTTGCCTCTCCTTTATTTTAATGTTGTGTGCCATGCCTTAGGGGCATAGTGTTGTGTTTGATGTCTTGGGGGCATCCTCCTATGTGGTGTTCCTAAGGCACTTGTTCTCCTCTCTCTCTCTTTTATTGTTTACCTTCTTCAAGTGATTTGTACCTAGTCAGCGGATGACAAAAAACAAACAACTAACTGATACGGATTGTGTGTCCCTTCAACAAGCAAATAAAAATGGACCTAGTCCATGCATGACAATGGGGTTGGTATATATATTTGACACTTGACTAGTAGAACCACTCCGTGTGATGCATCATGTTGTCTTATCTTTTCTAACAAACCATTGCAATACATCTGCTCTGTGCACTTTTGATTGTCTTGTATCTCACCTTGTTGTTACACTCAGTTTTTAAGGTGCATGCAGTATAAGCCCAATGACTATACTCAGATTCGAACCTATATGTATAGCCTTGGTTTCTTGGATGTGATTTATTATATGATCTCTTGTGTTTATCTTAGCATATCTTATCAATGTGTTTTTGGGAACATTCTGCGATCGTGGCACATGTCACCTTTGGGGGCATGGGCTTTGTGAGAGCTCTTGTTCCCTTGCATGTTTTCACTCTACCTTAATGTGCTTGATATCGCTAAGCGGCATCAACCACCTTAAGGTGGGGGCGTATATAATGCTATTTATCTGCTTATTTTGGTACTAACGAAGCATGCTTGTAAGCCCTCTCCATGAGGCAGGATGTTGTATCTCCAGTGAGAGTGCACATCCTTATATCAATTGCAATCAAAAAGCCCTCTCCGTGAGGCGGGATAATGTATCTCTTGAGCTAGTACGTATCATTATATACAAAATCCCTCATTGCGAGGTGGGATGGTGTATCTCTTGAGCTAGTACACATCCTTTTATACAAAGTCCTCATCGAGAGGCGGGGTTAGATCTTGAGCTATCCTCCCTTAAGCATGTTTTTGGCAGTTGTGGCATAAGCCCAACCGTCAGGTGTGTTTGCAACGTGTTTTAGATGGTGGAACTCAGCAATAAGCTCCTTCCATTGCTCATGTTTATCATGTTTAAGATGTATAGTATGTCTATGGCATGTTATATGGCACTCGTGTATTCCGTATGTCTTCCATGTGTTTTCCCCCATGTGTGGTTTCAAGGGTGTAGCGATGAGCTCCTCCCACACTCAGGTCTTGTTTGGCATGTTTTCCCCCGTGTGTGGTTTCAAGGGTGTAGCGATGAGATCCTCCCATACTCGGGTCTTGTATGGCATGTTTTCCCATGTGTGTGGTTTCAAGGGTGTAGCGATGAGCTCCTCCCACACTCAGGTTTTGTATGGCGTGTTTTCCCCCTGGTGTAGTTTCAAGGGTGTAGTGATGAGCTCCTCCTACATTTTGGGGTTTTGTGTTGTAATTTTATTTCCATGCATATATATATAAATGTTATGAAAATGTTACATCATTGTATTCATCATGTTTTGTGTGACTACTCTCATGTATTCATCGTGTATTGCGTGTCTTCAATACTCTCTTCTCCATGTTTTGCATGCCTCTTACTGTATTCATTGTGTTTTGCGTGTCTGTAATGTGTTTTCTAGTGCTTACATGAGACTGGGGGCTAGAAATAGTTCCTCAATCTATGTGTATGCCTTAGCTTCAAGTGCCTAGCGTGTTTGATGTGTTTTCGGCCATACTTTAATGCATGTATGGGTCGTAAGATCATACATACATTAAAGTGGGGGCTAAATGCTATGTCGTAAAATGTCCCCCTTGGACTTTTACCTCCTAAGTTTAGCTCTCGGGTCCCTTAGATTTAATCATGCATGTTAAAAATGAATCTCGGAGCAAAATCCCCTGAAAACCATGTCAAATTAGGCCTAGGGGTGAACCTTAAGCTTAATCTAGACCCAAAATAGGTCCCTAGACTTGGGTGCCCACACCCTAGTCCAGCCCTATTTTGTCGGGTCCCAAATTTGAATGTTGGCTTGTGACCGTTAAAAAGGTTTCCTTTGTCGGCATCTTAAGTTTGAATTATGAATGTTTAGTGAGAATGCATATATAAACATGTTTAAGACTTCATTTTACTCCTAGTTGATTAAGGCAAACTTGTGACTTAGAGCTAAAGGATTTCAAGGCATTCATTGTGTTGTAGAGCAGAATTGTGTTATTATTGTGTTTGTTATTGTAGATTTGGCTTCATCAATCCATCTTCTCATGGTGTGAAAGATATTCACTCCCCGTGGGCGCTTCACCTCTGAGGTGATATCTATTTGTGTTTCAATCAATCTATTTCATCATTTGTTTTTGCCTCTATCCACCAAGGACACGCACTTTCTATCTAACAACATTGTTGGAAGGCTTGAATGTCATTTCGGGGCTTGATCGAGGCAAGCTCCTAAACACCACAACCCTCAACCCCTCTCTTGTGATTGCAGGTTACAAGTTTTGGATCTTGTGGAGAGGAGTTGCAAGAGATCAGTGCATAGCATAAAGATTCTAGATCTGAAGAAAACAATAGAACATATCCCTAATTGGACAAGGGTGGTCCCTCTTTCGTCCTCAAGTTTAGCACTGTCAGAAATCTCTAAGCAGGTTACAGTCTACAACATATCTTGGTTCCCAGTCTTCAGAAAAAGTGTCACACTAGACAAGGGCGATCCCTCTTTTGTCCCCGAAGTTTCTGCTTTTCAAAATTAAAATCCTGGTATGTTTCTAATATGTATTTAGTGCCTTCCTGTGCAAGAATTTGTCAAGTTTCATCCGTTTGTTTACAATTTTGCATAATTAGGTTTTAGGCCTAAATAGATTAGGGTTTAATAAATAATCAACAAATTCCAAATTTCCTAATCATTCCAACTAACACCAAACCTATAGTTGATTCCTCTTGCACAAGTTGTGATTCAACTCAGTTTAATATCCTTGAATGTATGTACTAGTGAAAGGAGGATCTAATTAAATTATCAACCATCATCACCATTCCCTCTTTTTCCTACATAACACCTTAAAACTCATAGATGCGTCAGATAAGATCACATTTACAAATGCTTTGCTTGAGTTTTTTTATGAAGTGATCATTGATGTAGAGCCATAAGATGTGGTCCAAATAATTATAGATAATTTTGTTGTTTGTGTTGCTACTACGAAAATTCTGATGGACAAGAATCCCACTATGTTTTGGAGCCCATGTACAACACACTATCTTGATTTGACCTTAGAGGACATTGAAAAATTGAATGGGTTAAGGAGATTTTACATAATGCCCACCCTATTACAAAGTTCATTTACAATAACACGAGGGTGTTGAGTATGATGTGTGCACACCTTCACAAAAGGTTAAGGAACTCCTTCAATGAGGGGTGAGGAGGTTCACTACTCACTTCCTTGCATTACAAACTCTTTGCCAACAAAAAATAAATTTGAAACAAATGTTTGTTTCAAATGAGTGCATTGGGTGTAGCTTTGCCAGTTACATGGATGGTAGAATTGTGTTATATGGATGGCAAAATTGTGGCAGATTACATTTTTCTACAAGATTTTGAGATGAGGTAGAGTAGTTTGTTTAATTTTTAGAGCCTCTAGTAAGATTTTTGAGATTAGTCAATGGATAGATATCTCCCATGGGCTATTTGTATAAGGCCATGGATAGAGTGATGGAGAAGATCATAACAAGGATGGAGAAAAATAGGGACAAGTACATGCTATAGTGGGAGATAATTGAAAACAGATGGGATTGGCAAATGCATTCCCTATCCATGCTATTGAATATAATTTGAATCCATTTTTGTTCTATAATGTTTCCTTTCGAGATGATGCAGAGGTCATTGAGGGCCTATTCACATACATGGAGAGATTGTTTCCCACTCCAAAGGAGCTACATGCAGCTATGGGGAAGTTGCCTATATATAAGTAGGCAAGGGATTTTCTCCAATAAGCCTACCATAGAAGGTAGGACCACCTCCAAATGAGGTAGAGTCCAATTTTCTTTAACAATTCCTCTATATTGTTCATGAGATCATTATGGGTACGAAGTATTGACTGAATTTTAATAAAAACTATTTTTTTAGCACAATGGTGGGATTTTTGGGCAAAGAGGCCGAAGACTTTCAATGAATGATGATGCATCTTTTGAGCCAACGATGCAGTTCATTCACTTGTGAGCATGGTTGGAGTGTGTTTGAATACATTCATTCCAAGAAATGCAATTGTTTGACGCAACAACATATGAATGATTTGGTGTTTGTTTACCACAACCTCTACCTTAAGATGAAGAAAAGTTGAGGGTAAATAAGTTACAATTGATAATTACTTATAAATTATACTTGTTTTCATTCATTTTCCAAAGTTAATTCCTATTTTTGTAGAACTTATTTTGTGTACATCGTGAATGTATGAATTTAATTTGACAATATTAGGTAGCGCCAAGGAAGATCCATCAATTGACTTTGGTGAGATCGATCCAAATTCTAAATGGATCACAAATGATGAGGAGCTAGTTTTTAAAGAGGAAGATTTTCATCTTTTGGGGGAAGTTAATTATGATCCTAAGAACATTGATCAAATTAGGAGAGAATCTCTCCCAAGAGGTTCATCACCAAGACCTACAGGACTCTAATGTAGCATATTTTGCAACAACAAAAATAATTGGCTCACCCCATTTTTTTGTTAATTTGTACTTAATACTAGTAGATTATATTTTATACATTTTAAGGTTTATTAAACTTCAAAGTAGAATTATGTAGTTACAATATATTTCTATATAGTAATGACCCATCATACTATGCATTGTGTAATGTAATCAATGTTTTCAAAATTATTGGAAAAATATATATATTCAAAAATTCATGATAAACTCTTATTTCTAGACTCCCTATCTCTATACAATTTAATTACCTTTAAATTTAAGAAAGAAAACAGTTTTTAAAAGAAAAATTTTATATATATATATATATTTGCCGATTTATTGCCTGGAAATTTTTTAGCTACTATGGTATTATGGAAATTTAAGTTGATCCACCCCTTAGAAAAAGTACATCCCATCCCCGATATATGCAGACAAAACAAATTTATGTCTATTGGGTGCTGATTTTCAGTCATATTCTTGAAAGTTGGAACTATTTATGGCGGCTAATGACAAATTCAACTCCTAGTGGACATGGTAATATAGAATGAAATCTGATTGATTTTGGTGGCCCACTTTTGCAGTGAAGGCCAAACAAAGCTAAAATATGCAGATCAATATGTAAAAGATTTTATTAGAACAACAGTATAGAATAACATCCAAGTCAATATGTAAGATTTGATTAAAACAACAGTATAATAAATTATGCAGGTGAGTACAGAAGTTTTGATTAAACCAATGGTAGAAACAAAGATGTCAAATATGACTGTTGAATTTGACATTAGTTGAAATAGATACAATCGATATAATTAATTATCCTATTCACACTGGGCAATAAAAAATAATCAAATTAAGGAGTGAGTGTAAATGATTTCTTTAAGGAAAGCATAATCAATATTTCTTTGAATAAATTAATATATCCTATAACTTATGAAAAATAATGAGCCTTGTTCAGTTCATAAAGAGTTCATTATGTTATTAGATTCGTGTTGGGTGTTGTTCTGGTTCATAATGAGTTTAACAGTGTTGTTCTGGTTCATAAAGAGTTTAGCAGGGATTGATTTTTGCTGGGTATTATTCAATTCTATTAAATTTGATCTCAAAATAATTTGTTGCTAAATTTGATCTTCATATGACAATCACAGCTTCTTAACTGAATGAGAGAAAACAATGTCTTTTTCTCAAGAGTAAAAGGATGAGATTGTCTTTTCCCAAAAAGAAAATGCACAAGCTTTAATCTTACAGAATATGGTTAGAGGATGCTTACAGACCACTTGCAAAAAAACTCAAAGTAGATGGTTGAGACTGTAGCTCTATATCTAAATATAAAACCATTGTCTACCAACATTTATCAAGATCTGGGCAAGGTTAAACAACTAGTTTTTAACTGTTGAAGCTCTCAGTTGAACCAACTACTATCACTGCTATTGGTACTACCTTCACCACAAAATTAAACTTCCTTAAGTATATTTTTATTATTTTTAAAAATTCACATTCATTGTTTAATAAATTGATTTTCTTTCTAATGGTTGAAGTCACTCTATTTAAATATCACATTTTTAACAGTCAAATAACAATAGCAATTTTACATTTCATTGGTACCAAAAAGTGGTAAATAGTTGTCCTACTTTTATTGATTAAAATTTACCCTTGACCATTGAATTGAGTGTGGTTTAAAAATAGCCCATTGAAGGACTAATTCCCCTACCTCCACCTTCTTATTAAAGACCATTTGTAGTTGTATTAGTGAGACAAAGTTTTTGATGATTGACCTGGAGAACATTTGTAATTTGGAGTGAATGTAATTTGATTTGCATACCCATGTAAATTTCATTTAGCCTTGGGTTCATTTTCACATAATGACTTAGTACAATTACATACACTCTTTTGTTAAGTTTGTTTTATTTCTTAATTTAGTTTTGTTTTATTTCTCAATTTTTATGTGGTTTTATTTGATATTTATTTATACTTATTTTCATATATTTGATTTTATTTATTTTTGATGGAGATCATCCACAAGATCGTTTTTGCTATTGGATACGGGAGCATGAGCCAGGAGCATGAGCCATATCCATTCTGCCAAATTTAGCTAGCTGAACCTCTTTGGCTAAAAGCCAAGGACTAAGGGATATCCATTCTGCCAAATTTGCCCAGAGCACAATCCCGACCTCATCCCTTATGGTGTCGGGGGCCTTGCACTCAACAAGACTTGATCCCTGGTGGGCTCATTCAGAACCTTTCAACTTCACCAGCAGACCAAAGACCCTTTACATTATTTTATTTTATTTTGAGTTGTATATTTACATATATTCGTCATTATTAGCCATTCCAATTTGATGACTTGAATTTCAAGGGTCATTTTTACACTCCTCTAAATTGACCTTGTTAGCCCCACATCCCTCATAGATGATTTGAAAGGATAAAGTGTTGATTTTGAGGTGGGAAATGAATATTTGAGAAATTAATGCAAATAGGGATGAAATAGAGATGAATAGGGATGACTTGATATGGGACAAGGGGGTGAAAGCACAAAGTCATGTCACCCTTTTAGGTAAGGATGACTTGATATGGGACTATGGGGTGAAAGCACAAAGTCGTGTCACCCTTTTAGGTAACTAATTTTTTATAGGTTTGATTGAACCTTTTGGCTAAACAACTATTTAGCCAAACCAACAATTTTGCACCATGTAAGACCTATGTGGCAGATAGAATAAGGAGTGATTTTGGTTCAAACAAACCAAGTACAACTAAACTGGTCAAAATTATATATTTGCCAAGTTTATTTTTTATGAAATAGTTAAATTTTTATTTTTAAAAGATTTTATGGATTTAAATATTTTAAATATATAAATTAATATCAATTATATATTAATTTTATATAAAATTAGTCTGAAATTTAATAAAATTGATCTCAATTAATATATAATATAATTGATATAAATTTAATATTAATTGTTATCAACTTATATCAATTTTACATTAAATTTGATATTAATTTATAAAAAATAATATAAGTTGAAATCAATTATATATATATATAATGAATTTTATATAAATTTATTTTAAAATTGATATAAATTTATTTATATTATTTAAAATAAATTTATATCAATTGATATTAAATTATATAAAATTTATTTACTTATTGTTTATAAACCTAGGTGAGGCACTTAGGAGTGACAAAAAAAATAACATTTCTATTCATATTTTGTTAGCAAGGAGCTCACCAGATCCATCATTTCAAAATGTATCCTTCTTGTTATATCATTTTGATACAATGAAAAATACCCAAAGATTCAGACCGTTCCTATTAGGAATCAAAAAGAGAAAATCCATGACAATAGAACACTAAATATCTACTATCTATTATCTTACCATTGTCTGAAAGGGCAAATAGACCACACAAATCGCTACCACCTTTTGATATTCCATTGATGATGCATGAACAATGACAAACCCAAAAAACCATCAAAAAATGGGGAGGGGCAAATAACCACATCCCCTCCTCAAAAGTAAACATTAGATTCCCTAGGACTAATTGACATAAGTTTTAGAGTTTAACACATTGATGTCATAACAACCTTCTATCCAAACACAAGGGGGAGTCTAGGCAAATTACGCGGTCCTAAACAAACCCCCAACACAATTCTTGTGTTTTTTGTACATTTAACATATTTTGGAGGAGAATGGATCTCTGCCAAATCATCCTCCTCCTCACAACAATGGGAATCCATTGTTGAAGTTCCAACGAACAACACCACCTTTATAGCTTTTGCTATCTCCTCAGTACCCATGAATTTTGTTTTGCTTAGCCTTAATACAGTGAAAATGCTCTAAATAACAATCAAATCAGGTTTTAGACTAATTCATGACATCCTCAATGTCATCATGGAGAAGATAGGTACTTGAAACCATTGATGGCATCATCACATAACTGAGAGCCTAAGTAGCATAAAAAACATTAAGTTGCTAGGTGATCCCACACTAATGTGCCTCACTTTTTGGCCTAAGTGAGACACTCAAAATCATTTTTTTTAGCATTTTCAATTTATGTCAATTATAGCGATCAAATGGTCAAGAGTTTAAGAATAATGTAAACTAATGAGTTGTGAAATTTTCTATGTAGATTCAAGTTGTGATTTTTTGAATTTTTTTACAGAATTATTTCTATCATTTTTATTTTTTTCTATTATTTTTATTGAGTGACATTATTCCATAACGCATAACTTTCACTCCAAATAAAAACTTTCCATGATTTTTTGGATCTGGATCATTAACTCTAATGCCTAGTGCATAGATATTTTTTGGTATTTTTTTATTAAATATTTTATTTATTATTAATTTTTATATTAGTACTAACAAAAATTTCATACCTATATTATTTTGTAACACATTTCTCTTAACATATATATCAAAACTATTTTTTTCTTTTTTCATTAAAACAAGGACATCCATATTTACCCAACACACAATATTCATAGAAGTCAAAACCAATAGAATAATCACCAAGATCTTGGTGATTGTTTTGTTGGTTTTGACATCTTTGAACATTATGTGCTAGGTAAACATAATAGAATGTGGTTCAACTCTAGAAGCACTAGAGCAAAAGAGATTTTGAAGGTGATACACAGTGATGTGTTTGGTCCTATTGATATTCCATCCATTGGTAAGTCTTTATACTATTTGTCATTCACTGATGATTATTCTAGGTATACTTGGATATATTTTCTTAGTCTAAAGTTTGAGTTATTCTCAAGTTTAAGGAGTTCAAAACTCTAGTTGAGAATTACACTAGTAAGAAAATAAAGGTGTTTAGGACAGATAATGGTGGTGAATTCTACTCTAAAGAGTCTGATGAATTTTGTAAGCATGTTGGAATTGTGAAGCAACTTGAACTACCCCATAAACACTGCAAAAAATGGGGTAGCAAAATGGTTAAATAAAACTTTTTTGGATTAGGGTAGAAGTATGTTAAGTAGTGCGAGGCTAAGACATGAGTTTTAGGTGGAGGCGATTAGCATCACATGCTACTTGAAGATGGTCTCCCACTTCTGCATTGAAAAATAAGATGCCATAGTGTGGACTGGAAGAAAACTAGTGGTGACACACTTGCAGATATTTGGATGTGAGGCATTTGTTTAGGTGCCTAAGGGTGTACTTTCATCAGTTATGGAGAAAATGTCAAAATCTACAAGATTGGGAATCCATAAACCTTGAAGGTTCTCTACTCAAGGGATGTTACATTCAAAGAACTTGGTATAAGGCCTAAAATTTAATAGTCAAAGGATACGAAAAATGAGAGGGTGCATTTTGAAAAAAAAATGGAGCAACAAAATGTACCAAAAGCTAAAGAGGATAGTGGACATGAGAGTTTGGTGCAAACTCTGAAGAAGAATAGGGTGTAGATGTGGTAGGAAGTTCTTCACTGCAAACTATGAGAAGGTCTACAAGGCAACATGATCACCTAAGAGCTATTGTCCACTAGATTTCTATTGTGTCTTTGCTCTTACTTGTATTGATAATGAACCAAGCTCTGTGGAAGAGACTCTCACTTCCAAAGAGAAGAAGTCTTGGAAGAATGCCATGGATGAGGAGATTATGGCATCGAAGAATTCTAAGACTTGGAATTTGGTTTAGCTACCTAAAGATAGGAAACCCATTTTAAGTGGGTTTTTAAGAAGTTCAAAGCAAATGGTTCTCTTGAGAGGTACAATGCATGGTTGGTGGAAAAAGGTTATTCCCAAGTTGATGGAATAGACTTCAGTTAGATTTTCCCCTATTGCTAAGTTGAGTTCCATTAGAATGTTGAGGACTATTGCTACAATACTTGATTTGGAGATTGAGCAGATAGATGTCAAGACAACATTCTTGCATGGAGACTTAGAGTAGGATTTTTTTATGGAACATCTTGAAGGATACAAGGTGAAAGTTAAAGAGAAACTAGTTTGTAAGTTGAATAAGTCTTTGTATGGGTTAAGGTAGTCCCCACCAATGTGGAATCAAAAGTTTGACACACATGTTAGAATTGGGTTTTGGATGAAGTGTTGATCATTGTGTATACTTCAAAAATATAGATGATCGTATTCTAATTATTGTTTTATATGTTGATGATATGCTTATCATTGAAGATAATAAAGCACTAATTCAAGAGCTTAAAACTTAATTGGATAGTAAGTTTGATATGAAAGACTTATGTGCTTTCAGATACATTCTCAAAATGGAGATATGTAGGGATTGGAGGAAAAGGAAACTATGGCTAAACTAGAGGAATTATCTTGAGATAGTCTTGAGAGGTTTAGAATGCAAAACAATAAGCCAGTAAGTTTACCTCTACCAATTGGCATGAAGTTGAGTATGAATTAATGTCCTAAATATGTAGAGGATTTGGAGGACATTAAGAACGTTCCTTATGCAAGTGTAGTAGGAAGTCTCATGTATGCGATGGTCTTCATAAAACCATACATTGCCCAAGCAGTGGGAGTTCTAAGTAAGTTCATGGTGCAATTAGGTAAAGAACATTGGACACATGTGAAAATGGTGTTCAGGTACTTGAAGGAAACTTTAGATTATTACTTAGTTGATCATGGTACTAATGATATGGACAAGATGTTGAGTGTACAAGAATTTTGTGACTTAGATTAGGCTAGATATCTTGATAACCAAAGGTCTACAAGTGGATATGTATTTATTATATTTGGAGGAGTAGTGAGTTGGATGAGAAAGAGGCAATAGATGGTTTCCATGTCAACTACTGAAGTAGGATATATGGCCACAACACATGCTTGTAAGGAAGCCATTTGGTTGAAGAGGTTAAGTAATAACTAAGAGTAAAGTAGCATAGAAGTGTGATTCATAGAGTGCAATTTCTTTGGCTAAGAATCCTTTTTACCATGCTATAACAAAACATATTGATGTGCACTATCATTTTGTGAGGGAGATGGTTGGGAACACGAAAGTCCAGATGGAAAAAATTGACACTCAAGTAAACACTATAGATTCTTTGACAAAACCTCTAAGTACTACCAAATTCATGTGGTTTAGAGATGAAAAGGATTTGTCTCATTCTCAAGCATGAGGTTATCTTCTTGGTTTAAGTACCTCACACTCTCCTATGGTAAATATCAAGTGGGAGAATGTTGGGACTAGGTGATATTCACTTGGGAGACCCCTGCAAGGAAGATTTTATCTATAGTCTTCATTGTAGTGGAATGCAGTGGAATACGGTGAAATATAGTGAGTTTTTTAAGTATTGAAATATAGTAAACATGGTTATTTACATATGTTAAATGATGTTCCACATCTTGTGTTGCATCATATATATTGCTTCACATGCGGTGGTTCTATGAGAACAATCGCAAGTCATTTGGACAAGGAACTAACAACCACATATAAGTTTAGTGCTTGTTGGTGTAGATGTCAAAATTGGATTCAAACAATGGACAAAGGTGCAAAACAACACAAACAAACTCACAATCCAAATATCAATACCTACTTTCAGTTTGAGCAAGAATGGAAGCTAAACTATAATGCAAAGCATAAACACAAATTCATTATACCTCCATTGTTATTGTAGATATGCTCCAAAGATCAAGTTGATATTCTATGATGCAATGTGGATGCTCTTTTCTTGATACTACTTAATTTGGTAGCATGTAAGTACTATGATGATGTGTGATCAATGTCCTTTTGGTAAGCTTCCCTAAATATACTTTCCATTGGAGCATAGATAGTTGTGATTGAAAGATGAGATCGACGATTAGGATTAATTTCGTGAGGATACTCCTTAGGCTTGTGACAAGTGGATTGATGAGAGACCTCATGCAAGATGGAGGGTCAATATTATCTTAAAGTGTAGGATGAAAGGAGATACAATCATGTGGGAAGAGGAAAATGGTGTAAGTGGAAGGTGAAGATTGAAATATGGAATCAAAGGTTAAGATTGACCCATGTAGAAGTGAGGACAAGTGGCCTTGGGATGGCATGTGTGAAAATAGAGGGCCCTAATTGACTTGGAATTTGAAATTGATGGTGGAGATTGAAGGACAAGGCTTTTGGATTTTAGTGGCATGGGATTGAATTCTTAATTAGAAGAAATGATAAAGTATGATTATTTTATCCTAATTAATTAGAAAATCATGTATTATGTAATTAATTAGTTGGAGGAATATTTAGGCTAAGGTTAATTAATTAGATGTATTTAATTAATTAACCTTAGGGATGAGAAAGGGGGTTAATTGCGATGCGAATAGAATTAGTTGAATTAGGATAGTCACCTTAATTGTGACATGAGAGGAAAATGGTTAGGTCATTTGTATTAATTAATTATGATATGGAATTAATTAAATGATGGAAAATGGTTAATTTGGGAATAATTACTGGAAATCGACATGGAGAGGAAATGAGGTGAATTTGGGGTGTCTATAGTTGGAACATGATTGGTGATGTAGGAGCACTTGTGGTAGAACTAGTGAACATGTGGCATGAACCGAGGGCTAGATAATTTCCTAGAAGATGACATAAGGTATCACAAGCATTTTGGAGTGAAGTTATATTTGTATGTGCTACTATAAGCAAGATGTTGGTAGTGGTGTCTATACTAGAAACATACTGATAGCAATAGTGTAAAGGAAGTAACTATTGCTTCATATTGTATGGTACTATGGCAAAGTTTACAAAAAGCTTGTCCATGTGGAGAAATCATACTTGGTGGTAAGTGTGGAATGCTGACATCACATATGTACATAATATGGTTACATGACTATTTGTATTCTACAAGTTAGTTATATAGTTAGATGGTTGGTATTCTCATGAATACATCTATATATAACAGTTTGTGTAAATGCACCAAGGTTACTTGATGTTATGAATTCATTGTATAGACACTAAATACATTCATGTACTTTGTTGGTATCTTGTATATTGAGACTCTGTAAAAGGTTTTCTTAAGACCTTGTTGTATTGAATCAATGTTGATTCTAAATAATACAATTGTGAACATCTTTTGGTGGTGAGTTTTCTTCCATAAGGATTTGTCATATGAAAATCTTTGTCTTGTGTAATTTTATGATGGCATACTGCTCCATTACTTTTATATATAGTGATTCTTTGGATTTGATACATGTTGTTGACTATTAACTAAATGTATAATCTTAAGAATTTTTTATTTTAGTATGTCAGTCCTCTGCAATAGGGATAAAAATCCCCAAAAAATTTACCCAACTCTTATCTCAATATGCCGTTAGTTGATAAGAGAGCCTTCTTGAATAATTGGAAAGCCTTGGTGGATCATGTTTAGAACAAAATCACCTCCTAGAATGGTTTATGGTTGTCCTTAGCTAGCCAAATCCTTCTTATTAAGACCTTCCTTTCTATGATTCCTATTTGTGTGATGTTTTTTTTCAAATTATAAACAAGATTGCCAAAGCTATTTGTGACATTCAAAGAAATTTTGAATGGAGTAGAATTGAGGATAAGTGAAAGTTTAATTTAGTCAAGTGGGGTCTTCTATGCAAAGATAAATAGGAAGGAGGATCAAGATTTAGTGATTACAAGAAAATGAAGATATCCCTCAATATAAAATTGTTTTGGTGAATGCATATTGAGAAGGAAAGACTATGGAGTGAAGTCTTGCATGCTAAGTACATCGATAATAATGAGCATGGTAGGGTTTTCTTCTTGGTTTCTATGTTGATGGACTCTAGCATTCAAAATTTCTTAAGAAGCTATAAAATACTAGTGGCTAAGGATCTAAGATGGAAGATTTGGATCATGTAGATTTTTAGTTTTATGTGTAGAGAGAGGTTTGTACTTGTTTGTATGTGTTTGAGCACTTGTGGGAGCCTAAGATTCAAGGTGTGATTGTGAGAGTAATCATATAGATATTTGGCCACAAACTTGTGGGAGTGCATGTTATTATGAGACCATCATCATGGTATAGCAGGGTTTTAGATTTAGTACTTCCAGGTATAGGTTTACAGGTGTTTTCGGAGCATAGACTTTGATGGAGAAAGGTACACAGGTTGTCTTTTGGTTTGAGGACATGGTTGATACACGTGTGAGACTTGGAGTCTTGTTTTAGTGGGAGTTGAGTATAGGTACAATGATGATGATGATTATGGTGTCATGGACATGCAGGTACATTTTGAGCATTGGAACGACATGATCATGTATGCAGTTGATAGGTATGGGTTATGATGTTTGATTCATGGTTACAAGTGGTGGTGTGGTGTAGTTTTCAGAGGTTTTTCTTATCTCCTAGATGCTTGATTAGTTCCTTGACTATGGTTACTCATTTGTGGACTTGTTTAGAAAATCAAATTTGATGTTGATTTGGTGTTTGAGTCTTGAATTCTATAATTTATCTTCTTTGATATCTCAACTTGCAGGTTACTAATGTGATGATGAGTTTGCATGTTGCATTTATTTTGCGATCTTCAAGTTATGCAGTTGTGTGGATTAGGTACCCATTGGCTACAGTGGAATGACTTGGATGTGGACTGTTTATATCCATGAGATTGATTCAGTGTTGATGCACTTTGTTAGTTGGTCTTGTTTGTGGTCATTTGTGGATTGGTATGTTGCATTGGGATGAGAGGATGGATGATTAGAGTGCCTAGATAGTCAGTTATTGGGACTTATAGCATGTTTATCATGATGTCATGGATAGCTTGGTTACACGGTTTTGTGTGAGCTTTTGACAGTGATGGTTTATCTTTTTGGCTTGGAGATCTTGGTTCTACTTTGGATTTATTGGTATTACAGTTGTGTGTGGACCATGGTGATCTTCATTTAGGAGAGGGTTATCGTGATATCGTGGATATCTCATATCATGATTTAGTGGGAACTTTGGTAGTGATGTGAATTCATCACCTAGTGATGGATGATCGTCTACACTGGTTAGGTGTCATGGACAAACTATTGGATTATGATTCTTATGCAGTATGAGTGCTTTAACAGATCTTGGGTACTATTGTTAGGATATGGTTGTTTTCATGTGATTGGAGATGTTGATCCTTGGTTTAGAGGTGTTGGTATTGTGTCTTGGTGGACTCTTGATTTAGATTAGAGTGTTGGCATGATACAGTTTCTCTTGAGACCAGGATGTGTGCATTGGTGCATGTGATCTCCTAAGAGATGTTAGATCATGATGTCATGATTAGGTTCCTAGATTATGCAGATGTGCAATGGGAGCTTTGACAATGATCTTGTTGGTTCTCTTGGTATTGAGTGCATTGGTCATGTTCTTGGGAGCTTCATGATAGTGCAATGTTACATTTGGAGCTTGGTATGAATTGATCAGTTGTAGGTGCTCATGGATACTTAGAGACTTAGGTGAGGCTGGATTTCTCTTGAGATTAGAGAAATTTGTCATGACATTTAATCTTTGGAGGTTATAGTAGGAAGATTGAGGAGCCTTCACCTGGATATGTATGTGAGTTCATGGACCTTAGAGGAGATTGTTCTTGGAGAGAGTCTTTGTGAGTTGGTGTATCTTGGAGGTGCATTCTCATTCCCCGCTCTTGGTCTACTCTACAGATTATCTTCTAATAGGTATTGCCCATCCTATTTTTAGATGCATTTTAGTTTATGCTTTATCTTCTCATAGTTATGGATTTTGATCTATGGTTATTGGTTTTGGAGGGTTCATTTGAGGGGTGTTAGCATGGTTATCTCCTTGTTCATATGGGTTTGATTTATGATATCATTTATGAGGAGTTTAGGATATGTTTATTGGGCTCATTCTTAGTTTATGGGAATAGATATTTGAGTTGATTTTCCTTGGTTAGAGAGGCTTACATCCATGTTGGTTTTACATGATACATATGTTTCATTGATCTGTGAGATTAAGTGGTTGGGTGTTTTGAGGCATTTGGGGTTATAAAGGAGATCATGCTTGACACAACTTAGCACTTGAGGTGTTGGCAAAAGGACATGATATAATTTACAAGTTTTCTCTCTTTGTCTTATGGATATTTCCTTTTGGGAGAGTTATGGTGACATGTTGTGAGGGAGTATGCAGTGATTTATGTTGCATGTGTGGATCATTGTGATTGTTCTTAGTACTAAATGGATTTTGATCATTAGCCACATCTTGACTTGAGTGTTCATTGGTAGACTTCATATGCCTTGATCTATTTTCAGATTTCACATTACCCATGCAATGGGAGTTCCTGGATATGTATGTTCTTCATTAACAAGTGTTATACAGGGAGCTTGTGATTGCGGTATATGGGTTGGATATGTTGTTGGAATGAGTTTACTGATGTTGTTGATACCTAGGAGGTATGGATGGTTGGATGTATTAGCATATGTTGTGGGTGCTATTTCTAGTCATGTGGGCTTTTTTACCTTTGACAACAGCTTGGAGCCTTTGTTATCACTTGGATTTTATACTTGTGTTCTTTGGATTGGTACATCTTCACCTTGGCATGTTCCTTTTCTTCTATAGGTGGAATTTTGGAGGATGAGAGGAGTTCTTGCTTGAGATGGTGGTCACTTTGGTTTTATTGTAGGTATCTTGATGGAGCACGAGAGCATGTTGGAGATTCACGTGGTTTCATGTATGGCTATGATGATGTATTTTATTGATTGACCCTTATGTAATGTATACAACAAGTGGGATAATGTTAGGAAAAAGGTGTGTTGTACACCTTGCATAAAAATGAATTATTTAATTATGTAAAATAAATATTTATTTGTGGTTCATCTTAGTTGATGTGTTTAGCCACACTAAATATTTATTTGGGACCACTTGTAAAAGTTGTATGTAACATTGGGTTAGTTATTTTATGTGCGAGAGACATAGAATAATTAATTAATTAATTAATTGGAGCATAAAGTGAAAACTTAGTCACAAGAATTAAATGAGGGGTCAATGGTTTTGTTTTCCCATGGTTTTGGGACACATGGTTTTCCCTGTACTACATCTTGTATTTGTGTGAGCTTGATTCTATAAAAGAAAGCACATGGTTAGTAGTTGGGGTTGGCTGGTTGAGTGGGTTATCATGCATATGTGAAGCATGGCATGGGATGGTTACATGCTTGGACACATGGAGGATGCATTGGAGGAGCTTGATGTTTCAAAAGTATTCATGGAGACTTTGTAAATGTATTGTAATGTTTCATTACTAAATAATACATTGAGTGTGGATGCTTTTAGAGGCTAGGTTTTTCCCTCTTGATGATTTTCCCATGATATATCTTGTGTTATCTTTTGGCTTGTCTATTTGATCTTTTCATTATGGAATTTATGTAAGCTTGTATGCATCATTATCTCCTTTTGGGTTATGTGGAATCAGAAATTTGCCAAAAAAATCTAGCTTCGAAATATGACATATTTATATCAAGAATTGTCTCTTGAACCTTCTAAGCACAATGGCAATGTCCATTTGGCTCTAGATGTGAGCAATAATTCAGATTTAAACTAAGACAATAACTAAAAAATAAAATATTTCAACACTAAACTACCATAAACCTTATATAGAGCATGCAAATGGAAATCAAACAAAGTGAATAAAACTAATTTTACCACCAATCTCCATTGTTGAAAGTAGATTTTCTCCAAATTATTTTGTAAGTCACTGATTGACTCAAGTTTCCAGGATCACCTACAAAACCTAGGATTGCCTTCTATGAGAGAAAAAAAAACACAAGAGACTGAATTTTTGGATGCAATAATGATGTAACGAATGCCTATCCGCTAAAAAAACAAATCTTAACTAAATTCTCTAAACTTTTTTTAATAATAATTACATCAAGAACCATTAAATCAATTCACGTTAACAACATTGAGAAAGAATTAATTCAAATTCCACATTTCATAAACAATGAATAACAATATTACATCCTCATAGTACTTATTACAAATCGCATCTTCATCTTGATGCTATAAAGTACAATTATACAATTTATCATCATTACAATAATATCAATGTTTATAATATGTATATGACATAATCTTCGATCTCTATGTGTATATAACCAAGTATTCAGAAGAGGGAGAGCATCACCTGAGTGCTTTACCTTCGAGCACAGACCGACAATCCCCCACACACCTTCCACCTAGAAGTGGCTCTACCCTTCACGAGGGAAGTGGATAAGGAAATCAACAAGATCCAACATGCATTCTGAGAACTAGTGTTGTGTCTATTACATACAATTCGTTATACATCTCTAGATCCTTCTAGCTAAGTATAACTTGAACTGACTATTATGCAATACAAATGAGACACTTGTGAACCAACAATGCAAGCAGTGATTTTACATTACTTTGGCCAAAGATTCTATAAATCAAACACATTCCTTAAACGGATATGTGTGTCGTATGTTCACACGCCTCTATCTCAAACTAGTTTACACATAATGTCATAACACATTAAGTAATCATAAGTGTATACTCTAACTCAAGTATATCAACTAATATAAATAATGAATCTGTTCTAGACTTGGCTAGGCAAACAACATAGTTTAATTCCAACTAAATTTCCAATTAGTCAAGTTAGAATAGGAATCAAATAAATAGTTAAACATTGTCATTGTACTGCTGTCTAAATCTGCATCCAAGCTTTACATTCAAATGACAACCTTGACTTATAAAAGTAATCAATTCTATACAAAAGAAAAATATCTCGCAAAGTATGGTAGTAAACCTGAGTTACTTATTCTCTGTTGACCTTAAATTCAAACAAAAGTGTCTCTTACATTTCATTGACCATGTTTAAACATCATGAAACAGAAGTAAGTATAAAATATTCACATGAACTAAATTCTTATCATTAACAATACAAAAACTAGAATTAGACATTCCTTTCTGCTCTGTCCGAACTAACTCAATCATAGAATCCAAGGAAATATTTTCTATACTTATAAATGAATAAATATATATTTACAAATGCATATATGTTTAATACATATATTTATTTTTAAATATATATATATATACTCAAATAATATATCTCAAGACTAAACTGTGAGAATTTTAATAATATACCCTGTTTCAACTTAGGGCTATTCACAAATTTTGTCGTAACAGCATACAAACAAACCCAATAGATCTTCATGAACAGAAGATGATAATTCATCATACGTAAGATTTAAGCTTTAACTTATGAAATAAAATTATTTAACACAACTACCAAATTAAAAGAGAACAGTCTCATATCATATCATTACTACAACTAAGAATACCTTCATCACCATTAGCTTATAAAGAGATCATAGAACTCATACAAAGATTACTTATCATTTGTAAAGTACATTCACCACATTCATTGTAGACTTATTTATCATAGTTGACATAAAAAGATTTGTCTTAAACTTTAATTCAATAATTGTATATCTGAAGTATAGCATCACAGTCGACACTTAGAGCAACATCCTATTTCTACCATATAAAACTTATTATAACAGTGATTGCATTATCACCGTCAACACTCAAACAATACTTTTCTCATAAAAAAACATCTTTTATGATGATTGTAGAAATACTCCACTATGTCTATACTTATTAGAATAATAGTCACATAAATCGGTCATCATTATAAATACAACTATGAGAAGAGCCACACAGTCAATAATGGACATAGTGATACCACATAATTCATACAGTATTAGTTTTCAATGGATCTATGAATAGAAACCTCATAGTCGATGCCATCAAAAGGATAATACCCACTATCAATATAACTGAGGATTGAATCATCTCAGTCGATACCATATAAAGATAATACCCTATTATTATTATTATGACCATGAATGAACCACAACCAATACTAATAATAAGATATCCTTTATATAAATACTAATATCAAAGTGATTGTGGATAAAACCTTCATAGTCCATTGTGATAACCACAATAAAAACAATATTAAGGAAAGACTAGGGTAAAGTCAACATAGTCGACACCCATATAGACTACAAATGTTGCATATATCTCTACAAAGTGATAAAAATGTTTTAGGTGTATATATTATATCTCGATTTAAACCCAAATATATATATATAGTCTTAAGCCCATAGAGGTCTATTTTCCAAAATAATAGTGGTTTACAAAACTCTACACAGTCAATGAAGACAAGAGAACATAGATTGATATAAAATACATGATCAATTTATAGTAAAAACTCAATACTGAGAATATACCCTTCCCAACCCGAATCTTCAAAATTATGTTAACAAACAATATATATTAACCATAATAATGTATGTATGTGTACGTACAAATATAAATATATATGTTTATGCATATACATACATATATCTATATATTTATATATGAGTATATTCACACACACACACACACACATATTTGTGTTTACAAAAGTAAATTCACATATTTTAATGAAATGATAAATATAAACATAAACACCTTAACTTCTCAAACATACGACGATCTAAAGCACAAAATCAACCTTTCTAAACTTGAGAAAACCAAACAAAAGACTAGGTATCCTCTAAACCTGATCACAATACCAACTACATTATCAAATCATGACAATGTTACTAAGTTGGTTTCTAACAAACTCACGACACCAAGAAGGTACCCAAACACAAAGAATAACACATTATTTGTGCGTGTGTGAGAGTTCTCAAGGCATGTTTTCCTATCCATTTGCCTGATCCAATTCCATCACGCTGGTGATACTCTCCCTCCTCATTCAGGAGGGGGAAATAAAACTATGTATATAACAAGAATAAATAATTAATCAATCAAATCATGAAATAATTCCTTTATCTTCCTTAGAAATATATCCATTTCTACATAATCACAAATCAAAGATAATCTATCTCATCAAATTTATCAGCTAACACATCATAATAAACATAGTTCAGAATGTTTAATCAAAGCATCTAACTAATCATTAGTTTAATGTGACATAATTAAGTAGACCAAAAACAGTATGTGAGAAATGAAATTGGATTCATAAATTACATATGACATCTTGCTTTTATAATTGCAAGATAGAAAAGCCTAGGTGACTTAAAAATCCCTAAGTAAACTTAATAAAGTGCAATTAAACATTTAATTACACCAACACCCCCCTTAAGTGCAACTTAGAGAGAATGAGAAACATGCAAAGATGGGTCCCAGCTACAAGGCCATATTAGGTACCCATGTACAAAAATTCTCTCACAAATGGAGTAAAGGAGAAAAACCTGTAGGAAAAAACTCCTCTCCAAAAGAGAGAAAACATAAAATAAGTGATGGAAGGACTCAATACCAAGACCACCTTAGGAATAAATCCATCACAAAGATATAATCAATAGATATGTTCTCATCTAGGGAAGGTTCGTTGGTGGAGCGAGGGGCCTCCAGAATCAAGAAAGTGAATGGTTGTCTAGAGAAAAGCCTGGAACAACTTGTTTTGATAATGCAACCCGAATCTGTGGCAGAGGATGTTGCATACTGGAGTAATCATGTGTTGATCTACAAGTTCATGGGGATCTGCCTTGCTTTGCCAACTCTCAAAGCTTGGGCCCAGAAGATTTGGAACCCTGAAGGGGATATGGACATTAAAGTGGTAGCAAATAATTATTTTATAGTGGTTTTTTCTTACATGGTGGATAGGAATAGGGCCTTTGAAGGGCGGCCTTATTTCTTCAATCAGGTTGGGCTTTTCATGAAACCCTGGCATGTGGGCTTCAATGCTTTTGAGGAACTTCCCTCAAGGGTCCCTATTTGGGTTCATCTCCCACGTCTTCCTCTGGAGTGCTGGAGGAGTGACATTCTTCAGATGATTGCTCTTCTTCTTGGCAAGCCAGTTGGCCCGGCTCAACAAATGCTTGACCAAAAGGTACTTACTTATGCTTGTATCTGTGTGGAAATTGATTTGAATAACCCTTTGCCAGATGTTGTGGAGATGTCTCTTGGTTCTATTTCTTGGGTTCAATAGCTAGACTATGAAACCCTTCCTTTCAGATGTCGTTTATGTCATGAGTATGGGCATTTGCAAAGGAGATGTCCCCAGTTTAATCAGACGACTGGGGCAGCTAACACTAATTCCAATCCAACTCCTAAGAATGATAAAGGAAGGCCCCTTTGGTTGAGCGGATGGCAAATAAGGAGGGATTCGTCTCGGTCAAGACCCATAATGAAGGGAGAGGCCTGAAGAGAACCTTGAAGGACAGGCAACATGACGAGGTCTCTAATCGGTTTGATGTTCTGGAAGACCTTGTCCAGGAGGAGGGTTTTGTGCCTCCTTCTGATGGAGGGTCCGTAGAGGTGGATATGTTTAGCGCCAAAGGGGTTGATTCTCAGAACTTGTTGTTGGAGGAAGCACAGGGTGACTTGATGCTCACAGATGCCATCTCTTAGATGCCGGTTGATCAAGAACATAGTGGTAAAGCAAATTTGATTGGGACTGGGGCATTGCAGGATCATGTTTCTTCTCAGTCTAAGGGTGTCTTGGGTGCTAGGAAGAGTAGTGGGGTTGTGCATGCTCTGGGTTTTTAGCAGAAACCCCCAAAAAAAGGCCTCCAGAGAAACCCTCGACCAAGGTGGGTCGCAAGAACGATCTAGAGAAGGTTAAGATGCTTGGCAAGAATTTGGTGGATTCAAGGTTAGTGAAAACCATTAACTCCCACTTCTCCCAATTTTAGAAATGATTGTTATCTCATGGAATGTGAGGGGGTTGAATAGCATCTCTAGACAAAAGGCTATTCGAGAGATGATTGGTGCTCATGGTCCTGATATGGTTTTCCTCTAGGAAACCAAGTTATCCGTGGATGGTGATGAGTAGAGCTCATAACATTTGGTCACGTGGCTTCTGTAAGTGTGTTGGGGCTCATGGCAACTCTGGAGGGGTGGTTTGTTTTTGGGATCTAAGAAAAGTTGTTCCTCTTTGGTGGTGGTCGAGTCATTCGGCTATGTCTTTGGTTGCTTCTAGTTTAGAGACAAGTGAAACTTGTCTTTTCACTAATATTTATGCTCCTATTGATCTTTATGGGAAAGCTTAGTTGTGGGCTCATGTTAGGTATATCAGATCTTTAGCTCCTTTGATCCCATGGATCATGGCTGGAGACTTTAATCATATTTTTGGTCTTGAGGAGAAGCGTGTTGGGGTTGTTAGGTTTGACCAGTCAGCTTGCCTTCTCAAGGATAACATGGATCTTCTGAATTTAGTGGATTTAAAGCCAATAAATGGTATTTTTACTTGGAACAATAGGAGATGTGGATAGAATGCAATCGCTGAGAGGCTGGATCATTTCTTGGTTTCTTGTTTCTGGGTGGGAGATAGGTGGTCTACTTGCTTAGAGATTTTGGATTGGAAAGGATCAGACTACTAGTTGATTAAGCTCTTTGCTTCTATTTCTAGAGTCCCCAAGAGCCCATCTTTCAAGTTTCAACTTATGTGGTTGCGGGATTCTTCTCTTCATGATCTTATGATTGAATGGTGTCATCAGGGGAAGCCTACTAATGGTCAGTCTATGTATTCCTTTGTCAAAAGATTACAGTTTGTGAAGTATAGCTTAAGAGGTGGAACAAATAGTGTTTTGGCAATCTTCATCGCAATAAATTGTTTGCTCAAGCGGGTTTAGCTAATATCACCCATCAGATCCGAGACCATGGTCTTACTTTGGAGTTTGTTAGAGAAAAGTCAATTGTTGTTAAGAAGTTGGAGGAATGGGAGCTGCGGGAGGAGATCTTTTGGAAGCAAAAGTCTCAAGTGGATTGGCTCCGGGAAGGGGATCAAAATGCGACTTTTTTTCATAACTCTGTCAAAGCTAGAAGGATGGGAAACCTGATTACCTCTTTGGTGTCATCGGAGGGGGTGCAGTTGTCTTCTATGGATGGGATTTCTAGGGAGGCTACTAGGTTCTTCTCTACCATATTTTCTGAGGATTATCTTCGTAATGGTAGAAGTGAATGATATTCTAGATTGCATCCCATCTTTAGCTTCTGATGAGATGAATAGGGTTCTTATGTGCCCTATCTTGTTGCCTGAGCTGGAAGAGGTGATGTTTCAAATGAAAAAAGGTAAGGCCTGAGGCCTGGATGGTTTTCCTATTGAATTCTTCCAGGAATTATGGGAAATTATCAAACTTGATCTACTTGAGGTGGTTCTGGAATCGCAGGGTAATAAGCAGATGCTTCAGGCTATGAACTATACCTTCTTGGCTCTTATTCCTAAGAGGGAGGGCGCTAGCTGTTTGGGTCAATTTAGACCTATTGCTCTGTGCAATGTGGTTTACAAAATTATTACCAAATTGATTGTTGAAAGACTCAAGCCCTGGCTCAACTCTTTGATCTCTGTTGAGCAAGGGGGTTTTGTGGATGGCAGGCAAATTCTTGATGGGGTTGTAATTGCTTCTAAAGCTATTCATTCCATGGCAACTTTGAAGGAGAAGGCCATGTTCATTAAACTTGACATGGCAAAGGCTTATGATAGGGTTAGATGGGTTTTTTTACAAAAGGTTCTTTAGGCTTTTGATTTGGACAGGGAGTGGATTGAGTGGGTTATGAGTTGTGTCACTTCTTCTTCCTTTTCTGTTCTCATTAATGGGGAATCTTCAGAGTTGTTTGGCGCTTCCAGGGGTCTTCATTAGGGGGATCCTCTCTCCCCTTACCTTTTTATCCTTATGGTTGAGGGGCTAGGAAGATTCATCAAGTCCCAAGTTAGGCAAGGTTTGATCTAGGGATGGATTTGGGGTGGTAGGATGCATCCTTATTCTCACTTGTAGTTTGGGGATGATACGACTCTGATGGGCATGGCCAGGATTTAGGAAGCTATGAACCTAAGGAAAACTCTAGATATTTATTTGGGTGTTTCTGGATAAAAGATTAATGAAGATAAGTCTTCAATCTTCTTCTTTAACACTCCCGAGCTCATTCAGAACAAGATTGCTAGGATTCTCAGGTTTCAAATTGGAGCTCTCCCTTTGACTTATCTTGGGATTCCCATCTCGATGGGTCCTCAGGTTAGAGATATGTGGCAGGATGTGTTGGATAAGTTCCACAGGTGGGTAAACCATTGGACTTGTCAATGGCTCTCATCGGCTAGGTGTGTAACTCTTCTGAAAGCTGTGGTGCAAGCTCTTCCTATTTATAGATGTTTTGTGTAGGTGGCCCCCGAGTGCTTTGTTAAGGAATTTGATGCCTTAGTCCGTCAATTTTTGTGGGCTGGTAATTTGTCTTCTTCTAAATGAAGCCTTGTTAGGTGGGATTCGATTTGTAGGCCAAAACAGGAGGGAGGTCTTGGTCTCAAACCTGCAGGTTTGATTGGCCAGGTCTTAGCAGCTAAGCTCCATTGGCGCTGGTGTACTTGCCAGGATCAAGACTGGGCTAGGATTCTCACTATGAAGTACCTTCGTGGGGTGTGTGTTGTGGATGTGCCTCATTGCAGCCTTACAGAAAAGGTGTCCATGATTTCAAAGACTCTTAAAAGAGGGGTGAAGCTCATTAAACATGGTCTCTTCTAGATTTGCAATAGTGGCTCTAATGCTCTCTTTTGGCACATGATTCTTGGGATGGGCATCCCCCCATCTTGACTTTGTGTCCTCACCTTGCTCCCCTTAGCAACAGTTTTCTTGAGGCTGGTTGGAGTCAAGTGAAGGATTTTAAATTGGTGCAGGCTATGGGACAAGTGGAAATGGTGCGTTGGAAGACTCCACAAGAGTAGCCGCCAGGGGGATCTGAGGGCTCATTTGGAGTTGGCTAGGATTTTGGGGGACAAAATGTGCAATACCCTTTCTGGGAGGGACAATTTGGCTTGGGGCCCTTCTCCAAAGGGTTTTTTTTTGCCTCGGGCTACCTGGAGCTGGATAAATAGGTGTTTGGGAGGATGGAGGTGCCTTAGTGGAAGAAGGTTTGGAACAAGTTTTCTTGGCCTAAATGCATCTTTTTCTTATGGTTGGTTGTACAGAATAGATGTCTTACCTGGGAAAATCTTTTAAAAAGAGGGTATAATGGTCCCTCTATTTGTGTTCTTTGTAATAATAGTGAGGAAAGTTGCTCTCATCTCTTTTTCATATGCCCTTTTGCTCGGGTTGTTTGGCACTCCTGGTGGGGGGCTTGAAATCACAATTGTGTCCATGCCACTTCTTTGGTTGAGTTTTGGGATAGTATGGGTAGGCCTCCTATGCAAAATTCTTTCCTTAAGGTTGCTTGGGTCCTTGCCCCTCCCTAATTATTTGACAATTGTGGCTAGAGAGGAATAAGAGGATTTTCCAGGGTGGGCAAATGGTGGTGGCTCAGCTTTGGCATAAGATCCTCTGTAGGGTTCAGGAAATTGTCTCTGCAAATTGTGACATGTCGGATACTGTGGGTCCTGGTGATGTGGCTATCATAAGGAATTTGAAGCTGGCAGGGGGTGCCCTTGGTTACTCTGGTAGTAGGAGGCCTCAATGTTCCAAGCAGAAAATCCAGAGGGAAGGCAAGTGGACCCCTCCTCCTCAGGGTGTTCTTAAGGTGAATATAGATAGCTCTTCTCGGGGGAACCCAGGACAGGCTGGGATTGGTGGCATTGGTTGAAATAGTGATGATGATAGTGTGTTCTTCTTCTCTATTTATAAGGGGCAACATACTAACAATCTTATGGAGGCCCTGGCTATTCTTAGTGCGGTGGAAAGAGGTTACTCCCCAGGTTGGAGAAGGATTATTTGTGAATCTGATTCATAGATTATTGTTGAGATATTGAATGATAAAAAGCTGGAGGGAGCCAGTTGGCAACTAGCCTTGATGATCAAGCAGATTTTGAGGTTGTGCATTTCATTGGAGTATATCTCCTTTTGTCATATTCCTAGGGAATGGAATAGAGTGGCTGATTGTTTGGCTAAGTGGGTGTCTAAGCATGATGATAGGTGGGATGTGGGTGACTGGAACCGCCTGCCCCCTAAGTATGTGAGAATCTTGGAGAAGGTCATTCTGGAGAATAAGAATCTATAATTGTTCCCTTTTGGGGTTCTGTTGGGGATCCTCAGCTCTCTTCTGGTTCCTTTTGTACTGTTTCTTGATTTTCTAATAAATTTTTACCCCATTTCAAGAAAATAGATATGTACAACCCCCCATAAGAGAGGATGTGGAGAGAAGTTCTGGCAACCTCCCCAAAAGTGAGAAGGATGGAACACCATGCGAGGAAATGCTCCCTCCCAAAATAGAGATAAGAAGAGAGACCATGCATTCGCTCCTCAAGATGACTCCTACAATGCTGGTAGATGCTTGACAAAGGATAAAAATGAAGATCCACGAATGCCAAACAGCATTCCTCCCCTTGGGAAGAAATATAACTATACATGTGTGCATAATGTCTTCCCATTTCGGATAGGAAAATGAAGGAAGAAGGATGAATGTATTTGAACTCTACACATGATCCTAAGACAATAATGAATCTCTTGAAAACTACTCAAGGGTCTCCAATCCACTATCAAACTATAATTGAATAAGAGTATGAAGAACAATCTCTAAAGAAGATGATGGTGATGCCACTCCAATGAAGATGTCATCAAAGAGGAACTAATACCTTCCAAAGTATCTCCCAAATATGCAATGTGGGACTCTACAAACAATGATGAGATATCTAGTAGAAATGTGTCCCAATGAGAAATCTCTGGAAGATTGATAATGTCCTATTGCAAGGAATCACTGGAAGCTCTCAAAGAAGCAACCTTGGACTCAGATGGAGCAATAGGTGATGAAGAAATGTATGCACATGCTAGGTTAGAAGAATCTGGCAAACTGATGCCATTAGCAATGCACAATTGTCCCAATTGATAAAGCTCAATTAGCAATTTTAAATCATCAATTTTATTTTACATTCATTTATCTATCGTATGCCTTTTTCTCCCACAATAATCACATTTTAATTTCCACAAACTAGGAGACATGATTACACAGGCAAACCAAAGTGCATAAATTATGTAGTTGATATGAATACCACCAAAAACATAGAACTTCTCTAGGTGCTAGTATGTCCAAGTTATCAACCAAAATGTATAAAATTGACAAACTAAATAAAAGATACGTGGGGCTAAATATGGAAAAAGTGCATGTATGGCTATGTGGATCTCTGCAATACCTTTCCAACACTACAAGAATCATGAAAATCAAAGATTATGGCAAAACATTATGAGCTCGGAAGCCAAAAAGGTCACTAGCTACAAAATATGGAAAAAATACTAACACCACTAGATTGTGGTCAGAACTAGCTTTTCGACACCTATTCATTTGCAAAATTTCAACTCCATTTGCCCAAGTTATGGCAAAAAGAAAAAAATCCATCTCAAGCACAAATTAGGGCCAAAAGAGACTCCTTGCTGCTAAATTTGGCAAAACTTCCGCCAACTTTGGTGATACCACCAAATGTAGAAGCCTACCGGATAAAATAGAAATCCGCCAAAACTGGAGAAGCTACTAAACTTAGTGAAGGAGTTAGATGTTGTCAAAATGACTGCTAAAAGTAGTACTGGCAAAAAAGTCATTATTTTCGAAGCAAATTTGTAAAGATTTTTTTTTAAAAATTGAATAGGGTTTATTAAAAAATAGTTGTGGGCCCCTTAAGGGAATATAGCCCCAAAGGGGGTGTGGGGCCCTAGGGTAGCTCGAAGGTACCCTCGAGTACCCTACAACAGGGTACAAGGGCCTACGCAGATGCAAGTACCTTGTACCTCTTTTTTGATTTTTTTTTAAAGTTTTAGAATGAAAAAACTTGTACAAAATCTTTTTTCAATATAATTTTTTGAATTTTTTTAAAGTGGGAAAAAAATTGAAAAAATAACACATTGTACTATATGTTGGGGAGGTTATACGACCTACTTGGCAAAAAAATTCCCCAAATGATCCTGAGGCTAATTTTGACAATTTGATAGTCAATCTTAGGGATTTTGGGTCTTGTGAGCGTGATGGCAAGGTTGGATTTTACCCAAAATGCTCTGAAATTTAGCTTTTCTCTGAATCTTAGAAAAAAAGAACTCACTAAAACCCTTACAGATCTGGCCTCTAGAGCTCAAATCGAGCCAAATAAAAGGCTAATCTAACTATTTTGATTGCTCTAAATCCAATGAAAAGATCTATTTTGTACATAATTACACCCAACAAATGACTCTTGCCTATTTTTTCCCTAGATTCGAGAAGGGGTTTGCAAATTTGAAGCTTTAATACCATGTAAGAGTCACTGATTGACTCAAATTGCCAGGATCAACTACAAAACTTAGGATTTCCTTCTACAAGAGAAAAACAGCACAAGATAATGAATTTGCACAATATTGGATGCAATAATGTAATTGGATTAATAAATTACATATGAGATCTTTCTTTTATAATTGCAAGATAGAAAATCCTAGGTGACTTAAAAAGCCCTAAGTAAACTTAATAAAGTGAAATTAAATATTTAATTGAACCAACAAATTTAAGATGTGGATGCTCTTTGTACAAATGACTACTATTTTGACATCATATAACTAGCACAAATGTGGATTATAAAATGAGAGCATAAAGCTCCTATTTATAGATTTTTGGGAAAGAAAATCAATGGTGGAGATGAGGTGAAAAGATCAACGACGAATGATGAATGAGAGGAATTTCCTAGGATAGAGGAGAGGATGTAGGGTTAAGATTAAACTTGTCAAAAATGAAGGGATCTAGGATTACATAGGAATTTATTGCAACCATCCTTTAATCTTGGAAATGGTTGAGGGAATATAGCAATTTGTTGTAGGTATGCAATATGTGTCCCTCTTATTCTTGGAAAAGGTGGAGACAAGGTGGAGAGAATATAACCTTAGCTATGTGAGGTAGAAAAGAGGATAATTAAATACTAAAAATTATTTAAGTATGGGTGAGAGGGAAAATGAATAATTAAATAACAAGATTATTTAATTAGTGTGTGGGATACATTAGGTGGGGTAAATTAACTAAATAATTTGATCATTTAGTTAATTCAGAGTAAGGTTGTACTAGGACAAATTTAGGTGTCTACACCAACATGCACTATATTAAATTTCTTGGCCAAAACCCACCTACTTTGAGAAGGTGCTTGCAACTTAGAGCTCTCATACCATGTTGGAGTTTGATATTTGGCCCTCACAACCCATTAGATCCTGCAAAATAATGATAAGCCTTCTACAAGAGATTTCAATATAGCCAAAATATGCAATAATATTCATACATTATGTGTGTGCCTAAAAGAGCTTACAATTTACATATGAACCCTTGATTATATAGAGAAGGGGTGAGATGATATTAAGGTAGTTAAGGACTCTAACCAGTTTGCATGCACATAGGACAAGTGTAATAAAGGTGTCGTGTGTACATGAGTTAGGTATCACCATATGAGGTGAGACAAATAGGTAAAAGTCCCTAAATCTGGACTTAACAAGTGTGAATAGGGCTATTCTAGATAGGCTAAAAGCTAACTAGTTGTATAATGTCCTTATTTACACTAACAAAACCATTATCAACTTGTCAACCAAAATTATTCGAGAAATTGCTTCTTCCTACACAATTGACTCCACTAACACTTGTTTTGTATAAACCTTAATATGTTGTATTTTTTACACAATATTCTCCCCTAAGATTATGTTTTAATGCTTACCTTAGAAAGAGAAACAACAATTTCCTCCTACATAGAACCTGCAACTAAGGATTGAACATCAAGAGACTTGGGAGAAGGTCCATTACAACCATCCATAGAGTCTAGAACTAGCTAACTAATAAGTGACCAATACATGCACCTTTCCACCATGCCGCCTATTTACCAAATGGATTGACAATCTTACAAGTAGGAGCTATGTGACCCACCTAAAAAACATTTTTGACATCAAAATGACACATTTTCATAGTCCAAAACTTGTTTCCTTTCTCTATCTTCTACTTGTATCCAAACTTCATTAGGCAAACCTTTCAATATATCAATCTCCACTTGTATGCATGTTGTTGTAGATTAATCCATTTGTAGTTGGCTCAGTAGTTATAAATCTTCCCAAAGTATTCCCTATACTTTGGAAAGAAGAATCCAACCAAGACTGTAGTGGATGATAAGGCAAATAGATCAAAATAGCATGATGAAAAATATCTCGGTAGTGGGTAAAAATCTAGAAACTAGGGCTTAATAAGAAGCACATGACTATCCCAAAACCAAGGAACTTTTCCTAAAATTAAGTCCTAATATTCCAATGATTTACATAATAAAATGAAAAATCCTTAAGTATTAGGATAAATTTCAATCGATCTTATAAGATGATCTAACCAAGTGGAAGAAGTTCAAGCGTGTAAATTCACCAAACTTGATAACAAAGAATTAAATTTATATATTAAATCATGCTTGCCATAACAAACTTCTTCTAAAATAACTTATTACCCCAAATGAATGATAGGGTAATCGCCAAATTAGGTTATAATGTACATTTGTCATCTTAGCTTCAATTTACCAACTACTTTCTTTGCACAAGATTGAATGGAAGTAGCCTAAGTCAATATTGTGTAAAAAATCCTTGACACCAATGCCCTTTAGTAAAACACCAATAGTTTTGGTCAAATCAGACAACATAGCATGTCAAGCTAAACCATACAAACCCTACACCACATAAGATATTTGCTAAGCTTCCAACACATTTTTACTTGGGGTGATAGGTGTTGTAGGACCTACAACATGTTGGGAATTAAGGTGTCTCAACCTGTGCAAGTTTCTAATTTCATTTACTCGATATTTGGCATTTTTCAGTAATTAATATTAAACATTTACATATTTTATTATATTTAATATTGTGCTCCACCAAAATGGGGCATGGGATTTTGAGGTGGCACATATGCCACGTGTCAATATTTTTTTGAGGTGTCATAAGGTGTCATTTATAGTAGATTCTATGCTCATATTTTATAGGGAGGATACGATAGATTCTTATGATGCGTAAGAGCCCAAAATAGGAGAAGTTACATTGGAATCTATGACTTGTTGTAACATGTGTAAGAGCATCTATAAGAGCTTATTTTAGACTATTTTTATTTAGAAAACCTGGGTGCCCAAGTTGGGTGGTCAACTATAACAACTTGTGACAGATTATGACAAGGTGTAACAGACTATTTTTAGCCTATTGTAAGAAATCTTCAAATGTGGTTGAGGCAAAGGGTACTCCCCTCTTGACAAATACACAAACTCACAGCACATAATAGATTGCAAATCAAAAATCTCTATTTTATTTCAATGAAAACAACTCAATTACAATCAACAAATTGGCAACATACAAAATCCACATATACATTCATTAGCTTCACATGGCCTCTCAAATTCTACAGAAAATCCTCTCTTTCCCTCACACAACAATCTTCTTTGCTTCATAAGCCCCTCACATGGGCTGAGATCTCCCTAATCTCTCTCTGATAAATCTACCTCAAACCTACAACCACATTTCTTTTTTTATTCTCCAAAGGAAGTTAAACCGTCTCAGAATCAGTTCAACCGGTTTTCCCATGAATAAAACTGAATTGCCATAGTCCTTTGATTATGACTTGGCACGTACCCATGCCAAGGATAATCCTCCAGATTATTAAAATTAGCCTTTATTTTTCTGGGACCTTCATCGGCACAACATCACTTTAGAAAACTTCCTTTCTTTGCCTCTACAAACTTATTACCCTTGAACTAGGTCAAAATGTCTTCATCAGCAATGTGGAACTTCCACAAACCATGGAATCCTTCCCACCAATCTATTCATCAATGTTCCTTTTAGGTTTGGAAGCTTAAATATTTTCCGACACACTAGTATGAAGATGTGGTCCGCAAAAGTGACACTTTGCCAACATAAGATTTCATCGACACAAGCTTATCAGCAAATTGTTTGTTTTATAAACTAGGGAATTTAATGATACAATACTCTTAATCCATCAAGTTCCTTTATTGGCAAATTTTTAAGTTTGAGAACTTAAACATTCCCCGATTCACTTTGTTGATAAGAATGGCCCTTCGTAAACTTAAGTTTTCGTCGACATGCACTTTATTAACAAATCTTCCACCCCATGAACATCTGAATCGGCCATTAATTAACTTCACGAACCTTGAACTTCAAACTCCATCTTTTATCGGTAAAATGGCTTATCGGCAAACCTAAGGGTTTGCAAACCATCTAAAATGCTAATAACACACTTGACCAACATTCATCCCTTCTGTCAGTGAATTGACCATTCCACGAACTTGGGAAATTTGTCCTTCAAATTATGCAATCAACAAAACTTACAAAATTTAAACTTCCTTCCAAAGCTTGTTGGCGATCTTCTTGATCGATGAACTAATAAGTTCACGAACTTATGTTTCAGCCAATTGAAGAGAAAACTTTGTCAGTGAAGGCTAAAATTTCTAACTTTAATTCACAAGGCTATTGACAAGAAAGGATGTTGGTGAACTAAAGTGTTCACTAACCATGTATTATGCCGATAAGAGAATGACTAAGCCTTTTATCGGCTAGAAATCCAATCGACAAACCAAGCCATTGGTTAAACACCTGATCGGCGAATTGTATAGTTTACAAACCAAAAAATCCTCCGACTAGTTCAAACTTAGCCAATTCTTGTCCAATCTTCACCAAAATTGAACTGGGGATACCGAATTGGGTCTTCTACAAGATGATACTCTTAACTTGCCTGAATTGATATGAAATTGCCTCTTAAAGCAAAAAGGCTAAAACCAACACAAAAGAAATATACATCACCACAAAAATTGAATTGGAATTGAAACTGAAAACTTGAAATATTTTTGGGTGATGTTGATTGCTTGTGGACCCGGATGCTTCTGCATCAGACACGTCAGGAAAAAAGTTTATGAGCATGGGCTCACAAAATAGAGATGAATAGTAGAACTACCCTTCCAGGTTGTACACAACCTGCAACAAACTCCATTATTGTATTAGGCTTAGAAGACTTCTTCTACCTCTTCTAGCATCTTGTCAGGACAATTGTCGTCCTCCTCTGCCAACTGTGCACCTTCTTCCTTCTTCCTCTCGTGGACTCACATCCACTATAGATCGTCCTCCTTTGCCAATGGCTCTCTCTTCTCCTCCTCCAATTACTCACTTCTCTTAACTCCTCTTTGATGGGATCAATCCCACCATAGACCGGCCACCTCCACCAAATCTCACCTTCACAATCTCTCACAAAATTTACATACAAATATGCATCATCTGTATTCCACTCTATCACTACACAATCTTATCTCTCTAACTCTTTACTCATCTCAACATGCAAATTCATTGCAAATTCAACATCACAAAACTTATAAAAATTAAACTTCACCTCGGCGACTTCTACTGTAACAACTTCCTCTTCCTCACTATTGGGTGCAACTTCCATATCTGCTATTGCACTAAACAACTTCAACTTTTCAATCCTCTCGATCACCTCCTCAAACAACACTTGCTCTTCCTTAGGTTCTTCATCGAACATTGGATCTCCATAGATCACTGTATACTTACTCACTTCAGCTGCAACATCCTCAAGTTCCATTGCTGCCATCTCAATCTCCACAACTGCATCTTCAACTGCTACTGTGTTGCAAATATGTGCCTAATCGGTGTTGTCATTGATGTCAACATATCCTTGTTGTCATTAGTGTCAACTGTATCTTATTCTATTTCTTGTTTAGAATACTTGTATGTTGAGGATATTGAGAAAATTAGTCTCTCCGGAAGAAACAAGTGAGTTACATATCTCTCTGTCAGAGACAGTGAAGACAGTGCAGTTCAATGAAGTAGATTGCTCCGCATTCCCAGTAGGATGAAGATCAAATTCTATGGATTAAAGGGTTTGTAGAGGATTGTCTGAAGTTGCTCTAGTCAAGATTTGAGAGGTTCGCATGGAGAATTGGCGAAGTTATGGCCATCTGAGTAGAACTAGGTTTTGCAGTTGTTCAAAGGTGACAGAGTGACAAAAATCTGGTTCAGATTGATCTGCATTGGAATATTATGATCTGTGGATCTAGAGGTGTGTTTGGTATGTTGGTGTGTATCCTCAACTCAAGTGGTTCATGGTTTGGAGGTCCGCAAGCAATCTTTCTAGTGTGACAGTCATGACAGTTGGTGTTCTTGAGTTCCCGGATGAAGGTGCAAGTGTTTCTGGTGATCTAAGGTGGTGCGGTTGTTCCTATTGATTTCATTGTGCTTGTGGCGGTCTCTAAATCAGGTTCCTGTTGTGTTGATGGTCCGCATTGAGGATTGAGCTCGTGGATGAAGATTTCTCCTTAGGTGTTGCTATTCTTTTCAGTCTTGGCTGACCGGATGCATGGTGTGTGTTGTGGATGATCTAAGAGAAGTTTTATGGAGCGAGGCATGATGTTTGAGGAAGATTTGAGTCCCAGCTATGTTTGGCTGACAGTGTGATGGTCTGCATGAAGCATTTTAAGTCTTGTGATTGTAATTGCTTGTAATACCTATCTTGGAGAATGTTCCATATAGATGATTGTTTGGCCAACTTTGATGATCATTCCAAAGTCAATGACTTGTATAAATAAGTGTTGTGAAGTCGTGGAAATGTGTGGATGTGAGCAAAGATGTGGAGGTAGTGAGGAAGTGTTAAGGGGGCAGAGCAGAGGTGTTAAGCGCTTCAATGGAACTGACCTTGGCATGAAGAAGATGTTGTTTTTCAGTTCAATCTTTCTATGTTAAACTTGTGAATATTTCTGTAGGCAGTGAGCCTCTTTAAGCAGTGAGCTCTGGGTAGTGTGCCTAAAGGCAAGTGCCTTCCCATTTTATATTATTTTAACAGAGAATAAATCTTGTGGGTTAACCCCCACCATGGTTTTTCCCTTAACTGGATTTCCACGTAAAAATCCTGGTGTTATGTGTGTTGATTATGTTTCTGCTCTTGTGTTATCGATTCATGCTTCCATGATTATATCTTTAATCTATTAATAAGTGGTAAGGAAGATTAAAAGCAGCAAAAGATAAAAGTTTTGTGACAACTGATTCACCCCCCCTTCTCAGTTGTCTACCCTAATTTCAATAATTGGTATCAGAGCTGGTTCCTCTAAAAGAAGCTTGACCGCTTGAGGAGATCCAGGATGTCGACTTACAAGAAGGATAGTCCAAGATTTGATGGAACAAATTACTCTCTTTGGAAAAGTTGCATGGAGTGCCATTTGCAATGCATGGGTGATGCTTATTGGCTAATAATAAAGGATGAGTATACGCCTCCAGAGAAAGGTCCTTTAACTCTAGATGTACTCAAAGATGCTAAAAACAACATTCAGGCTAAAGAAGCATTGTTAAGTGCCTTGACTGATACAAAAATGACAAATGTCCTAGAATTGAAAACTACTCATGAAATCTGGGAAAAATTGGAAACTTTGTATGAAGGTGATGAATATGTCAAATGTGCTAAGTTACAGAGCCTGAAAGGTAGATACAAAAATTTGAGGATGAGTGAAGATGAAAATATCACTTCCTACATGTAGAAGGTGAATGAACTTGTGTGTAGTATCAGGTGTGCTAGTGGAAAATTGGAAGAATCAGAGATTGTTGGCAAGGTGCTCAGATCCTTACCTGCTTCATACAAGCATAGAGTTGCTGCTATTGAGGAGATGAGGACTATGACAACTGTTACAAGGGATCAATTGGTTGGCAAGCTTTCAGCATTTGAAATGACTAAGTTTGGTGATTCCCTTCCTAAATCAAAATCTGCTTTTAAGGCCAGTGTTTCTAGGAAGCAAAGATTTGATCCAGGTGAAAGCTCTTCAAGAAAACTAACCAGATATGAGAAGACAAGGAAGGAACTTGAAGAAGATGAAATAGAGCTTGAAGAATTTGAAGCCTTTATTTCCAAAAGACTACCAAGAGGATCTGGTAAGTATGAAGGAAAATTGCCTTTCAAATGTTTTGCTTGCAATAAGATTGGTCATTTTGCTTCAAGATGTCCAGAAAGGGTTTCAAATCCAAACCCTAACAGACCTAGGTTCCAAAAGAAATGCTACTATGTCCAAGAAGCTGCTGATGAAGGAGTTACAAATGATGAATCAGATAAGGGAAGTACATCTAGAAATGAATGGGTGTTCATTGCTATCAAAGAAGAAAATTTGGTGCCTACTAAATATGCTCGCTATGTGAATGTGGAAAGTGCCTTGGCTTCTCAGGTTGAAGACAATGATGAATGGGTGATTGACAGTGGATGTTCTCATCATATGACAGGTGATAAAAGTAAATTTGTAAGCATGGAAAGATATGAAGGTGGAATTGTGAAGTTTGGAGACAATTTAGCTGGCAGAATCTGTGGTAGAGGATCCATCTCTTTTAATGGTAAGCACAACACTAATGATGTTTTGTATGTAGAAGGGTTGAAGCATAATCTTCTCAGTGTTGGACAGTTAGTTGACAAAGGGTATGACCTCCGATTCAAGGATGGAAAATGCAGAATTTTGGAAAGCTCCAGAACTGAAATTGCATCTGGTACACAGACTAGAGGTAATATCTTTCATTTAAGTTGCACTGGTAAAAGATGTTTGATTACTCAGATTGATTAGTGTTGGTTATGGCATAGGAGAATGTGTCATGTAAACTTTGATAATATTGTTAAGATAAGTACTACTCAGGCTGTGAGAGATCTTCCAAAGCTTGTAAAACTTGCTAATAGCATGTGTAAGGAATGTCAGTTGGGCAAACAGAGCAGAACTACATTCAAAAGTAAAGAACAATCTTCAAGTGGATTGTTGGAACTTGTGCACACTGATTTGTGTGGTCTTGCCAGAGTTAGGAGTTTGCAAGGAGACAGATACTTTATGTTGTTGATTGATGATTACTCCCGGATGATGTGGGTCACTTTCTTGAAAGAGAAATCAAAGGCTCTTGAGAAATTCAAAGTGTTCAAGGCTAGGGTGGAGAATGAGATTCGTGTGAAGGTAAAGTACCTAAGATCTGACAGAGGTGGAGAGTTTACCTCTGGTGAGTTTAATGCATTTTGTGAAAAGCATGGAATAAGAAGACAATTATCTGCTCCTAGGACTCCTCAGTAGAATGGAGTTGTGGAAAGAAAGAACCGAACTATTCAAGAGGCTGCTAGAACCATGATGATGGAGGCAAATGTTGTGAGTACTGATGTCTACACTCTTAACTGGGTGCAGATCAAAGGTAATATTGGTAAAACATTTTATGAACTTTGGTTTGGTAATGCTCCTACTATGAAATACTTCAGAGTTTTCGGTAGTACATGCTATATCAAAAGAGATGAAGATCTAGGCAAGTTTGATGCAAGGAGTGATGAAGGAATATTTTTGGGTTATTCTAACCAAAGCAAGGCATACCAGTGCTTTAACAAGAGATTGAAAAATATTGTTGAAAGTGCTAATGTCAAAGTGGATGAGAGCATGGAAAGACCTTCCAAGTTCTATGGATATGAATCAAATGATGAAAATGAAAATAAAGTTCAAGCTCAGACTCAGACTCAGATTGCTCTGAAAAATCCAGTGACTCGAGAAGCTAGTGAAAATGCTGAGGAAGAAGTTCAAGAATCAGAAGCTCAAGAAAACCCCAAAACTCCCAGGTATGTAAGGTTGAATCATTCTAAAGATCAGATCATAGGAGATAGAAATAAAGGTGTTCAAACTAGAAGAAAAATTGTTGAAGAACAAGTGGAGTATTGTTTAATTTCAAAGATTGAACCAAAATCAGTGAATGAAGCATGTAATGATGAAAGTTGGACAAAAGCAATGGAAGAAGAATTAATGCAAATTGAAAAGAATCACACTTGGGATCTTATTCCTAGACCTAAAGACAAAAATGTAATTGGAACTAAATGGGTCTTCTGGAATAAATTGAATGAAGATGGTGAAGTTGTGAGAAATAAAGCAAGATTGGTGTGCAAAGGATATTCTCAGGTAGAGGGAATTGATTTTGAAGAAACTTTTGCTCTGGTGGCAAGAATCAAAGCAGTCAGATTATTTCTTGCCTTTGTTGCTTGCAAAGATTTCAAAGTTTACCAGATGGATGTCAAGTCAGCATTCCTGAATGGAGAGTTGGAAGAAGAAGTCTACATTGAGCAACCGGAAGGATTCTAATTGTCTAATCAAGGAGATATGGTCTGCAGATTGAAGAAAGCATTGTATGGACTTAAACAAGCTCCAAGAACCTGGTATGCAAGATTAGATAAGTATCTGCTAAAGTTAGGCTTTAGTAAAGGCACTACTAACAGTAATCTTTATTTCAAAATTGATCATGAACACATCCTGATTGTTGAGGTATTTGTTGATGATATCATCTTTGGTGGAAATGAGAGCATGTGTAAAAAAATTGATGATCAGATGCAAAGTGAATTTGAGATGTCCATGCTTGGTGAAATGAATTTCTTCTTAGGTCTGCAAATCATTCAGTCAGAAAAAGGCATCTTCATATCTCAATCTAAGTATGTGATAGAGTTGTTGAAAAAGTTTGGAATGGAAGATTCAAAACCAGTGAGTACTCCTATGATAACCAGATGCAAGTTGAGTAAAGATGATGATTCCCCTAAGGTAGATCAGAAAAGGTATAGATCAATGATTGGAGGATTGCTTTATCTAACTCAAACCAGACCTGATATTATGAATGTAGTTGGCCTTGTTACTAGATTTCAAGCTGATCCTAGAGAATCTCATGTTGTAGCAGTCAAAATAATTTTTAGATATCTTAAGGGAACATCTGATTATGGCTTATGGTATCCTAAGGGTGATGATTTCACTCTTCATGCATATACAGATGTTGATTGGGTAGGAGATTTGGATGATAGGAAGAGTACTAGTGGAGGTGCATTTTTCTTGGGAAAGAGATTGGTTTCTTGGTTGAGCAAAAAGCAGGAGGCAATATCTCTGTCTACTTCAGAGGTAGAGTATATAGTAGCAGCAAGTAATTGTACTCAAGTTTTGTAGATGAAACGAATGTTGAAGGATATCAGAGTTGTGTTTGAAGACCCTGTTACAATCTTCTGTGATAATTCAAGTGCAATAAACATCTCAAAGAATCTGATGTTGCATTCAAAGACAAAGCACATATCCATCAAATTTCACTTTTTGAGAGAGAAGGTGAATGAGAATGAAGTCAGATTGGAGTTTGTTTCCTCAAAAGATCAGATTGCAGATATTTTCACTAAGCCTCTACCTAAGGACACTTTTGAGTATCTCAGAGAGAAGCTAGGGGTGATTACCCCTCCTATTCAGAACTAAGATGCACTAATGTGCATCAGTCCGGTGAAACTCGCAGTCGTATCTTGTGATCTGGATCAGTGTTAAGGAGATGCTACTTAGGGGGAGTAGTCCGTATGCTAATTCTAGATTTCATTTTGGTTTTATCTAAGAAGCAAAAGAGGGAGAGATGATTACAAATATGTGCCCTTTGCCATTGATGTCAAAGGGGGAGAGACGTCATGTGAAAAACTTGAAAGTAAGTAGTTGCTGGTGAAAGGGGGAGCAGTGAAGAAAGTGATTGTAGATGTGATAAGAGAAAGGGGGAGAAGTTCTTGTCTTGATGGTTGAAACAGTTTTTCACATCATATGTTGCCATCAATAACAAAGGGGGAGATTGTTGCAAATATGTGCCTAATCAGTGTTGTCATCGATGTCAACATATCCTTGTTGTCATTAGTGTCAAATGTATCTTATTATATTGCTTGTTTAGAAGACTTGTATATTGAGGATATTGAGAAAATTAGTCTCTCCAGAAGAAACAAGTGAGTTACATATCTCTCTGTCAGAGATAGTGAAGACAGTGCAGTTCAATGAAGTAGATTGCTCCACATTCCCATTAGTATGAAGATCAGAGTCTGCAAATTAAAGGGTTTGTAGAGGATTGTCTAAAGTTGCTCCAGTCAAGATTTGAGAGGTCTGCATGGAGAATTGGCAAAGTTATGGCTATCTGATTAGAATCAAGTTTTACAGTTGTTCAGAGGTGACAGAGTGACAGAAATCTGGTCCGGATTGATCCGCATTGGAATATTATGATCTGTGGATCTAGAGGTGTGTTTGGGATGTTGGTGTGTATCCTCAACTCAAGTGGTTCCTAGTTTGGAGGTCCACAAGCAATCTTTCTAGTGTGACAATCATGACAGTTGGTGTTCTTGAGTTCCCGGATGAAGGTGCAAGTGTTTCTGGTGATCTGAGGTGGTGCGGTTGTTCCTGTTGATTTCATTGTGCTTGTGGTGGTCTCTAAATTAGGTGCCTATTGTGTTGATGGTCCGCATTAAGGATTGAGCTCGTGGATGAAGATTTCTCCTTGGGTGTTGTTGTTCTTTTCAGTCTTGGCTGACCGGATGCATGGTGTGTGTTGCAAATGATCTAAGCGAATTTTTATGGAGCGAGGTGTGATGTTTGAGGAAGATTTGAGTCCTAGCTATGTTTGGCCAATAGTGTGATGGTCCACATGAAGCATTTTAAGTCTTGTGATCATAATTGCTTGTAATACCTATCTTGGAAAATGTTCCAGATAGATGATTGTTTGGCCGACTTTGACAATCATTCCAAAGTCGATGACTTGTATAAATAAGTGTTGTGAAGTCATGGAAATGTGTGGATGTGAGTGAAGATGCAGAGGTAGTGAGGAAGTGTTAAGGGGGCAGAGCAGAGGTGTTATGCGCTTCAATGGAACTGACCTTGGCATGAAGAAAATGCTAATTTTTAGTTCAATCTTTCTGTGTTAAACTTGTGAATATTTTTGTAGGCAGTGAGCCTCTTTGAGTAGTGAGCTCTGGGCAGTGTGCCCAAAGGCAAGTGCCTTCCCATTTTATATTCTTTTAACAGAGAATAAATCTTGTGGGTTAACCCCCACCGTGGTTTTTCCCTTAACCGAGTTTCCACATAAAAATCCTGGTGTTATGTGTGTTGATTATGTTTCTGCTCTTGTGTTATTGATTCATGCTTCCATGGTTATATCTTTAATCTATTAATAAGTGGTAAAGAAGATTAAAAGCAGCAAAAGATAAAAGTTTTATGACAACTGATTCACCCCCCCACTCTCAGTTGTCTGCCCTAATTTCAACATACTACACTTGCATCCTCTTGCTCAATCTTTTCATCTTCTTTCTCCTCATTCTCTGCTACAACTTTTCTGCTCACTGCGAGACTTTCCTCTTCTTCCCCAACCTCTGCTCTTTCCTCTTTCTCACTCTCTCTTTCTATGTCTTCAGATCATGGCATACTGATGCAATATTCAGTGCTTCTAATCTCAACTCCACTCTTCTCAATTCTTCACGAATTGTCTCATCTTCTTCCTTGTCCTCCTTTCTAGCACACACAAATTTATCTGCACACAAATAATTATCAAAAGAATAATGGGACTTTACCTTACCCATATACTTTCCTTTCTCATTTCCATCCTTTTACTCTCCTCCAAGGCATCCAACCTTCTTTCTCTCCTTTCAAGAAATGAAATTCTTAAGGTCTTGACCAAGGCCAAACTCATACTTTTCCTCCTTGCCATCTTCACACATAATCTGCAATCTCACAATCCACAATTTCTGCAACCTACACACACACACACACACCTTCATCAACACATACAAATTCTAGAGACAATGCTCTCTGCAGTTACATGTCCTCCCTGCAACAAAATCACTCTCACAATCAACTCTCTCTTGCGGCTTCAATGTCTTCTCTCAGCTCTCAATTTCTCAGGACTCCTCGCATACCTGCAACAATTCTCTCAAGCTCCTCAGACAACACAACCGCTTCCACTACCATCTACAGGTCCTGGTGCAAACTACCTCACGTTTAGCACTCTACCCACACACTCAAGACCTCTGGCTTTGATCCCATTTGACGCAAAGGGTACTCTCCTCTAGAAAAATACACAAACTCACAACACAGAATAGATTGCAAATAAAAAATCTATGTTTTATTTCAATGAAAACAACTCAATTACAATCAACAAATTGGTAACATATAAAATCCACATATACATCCATTGGCTTCACATGGCCTCTCAAATTCTACAGAAAATCCTCTCTTTCCCTCACACAACAGTGTTCTCTGCTTCATAATCCCCTCACATGGGCTGAGATCTCCCTAATCTCCCTCCAAGAAATCTACCTCAAACCTACAACCACATTTCTTTTTTATTCTCCAAAGGAAGTGTTGGGTGAATATTTTGTCATTTAGCTAACCAACGACAAAATGGTTATATCGCCACAACTATAATGAGACTGAGTCTCTCCTCTCAGCAAGGGGAGGTTCCCTTTAGATAATGAGCTCTTTCTAACAAGCAACTTTTAATACTTAAAACAAACTAAAAAATATATTGGGGTGTTATCACTTCATCCTATTCTCTTGTTTCAGAATAGATGATTTTCTTTTCAAAATAACAACTTCAAGAAAAACAATGTTTAATAACTTATGAATTAAGACAAACCATAGAAACACAAAGTTTTCTATTGCTTCACTTATCTTCTCCAAATAAACCTAATTGAACTCAAGTGTAGCCCAAAGTCTCCACTTTCACCCAATATAATATAGCTAACTTGCACACAACAGTTTATAGCACAAAGTCTCTAAACAATTGTATCTTCACAAATGTAACTACAAACTTCTGCAATGATAAAATAGCACAAAGTCTATTTAATCAAAACAAGAACACTTCTCTCAAATTTCAATAAACTCTACAATTCCAGCAATGATCCAATATAATATAACACCAATGACATAAGAACATTGATCTCATAAGACAATATGATTCAACTTAAAGTTTGATATTCAAATTGCCTGTTTATATTGATATTCACTTGAAAATATGATAAACATAAAAAGCTCAAAGTCTTGAAATGTTTTCCAATCCGGAAGAGTTTCTTTGCAATAGATAAAAGATAATATTTACAATGGGGGCCCTCTTTATTTATAGGAGATACCGAGAGCAAAAATAGGAAAATCTTAACTACCTTGACTTATTCAAACAAAAGAGTCATATTTGACTTATGACTTCTTTTGTCTCATATGTAATTACATTTTGGAAAATTACATGTGAGTATGTCCATGACAAAATTCAAATTACATCTAAAAGACTGAAAATAAACTAAGGCATTGAAAAGGAACTTCAGCTGCCACCATCGTTCTTCTTCAAAAAGTTTTTATACATAGTTTGCACCACTACCATTTCACATACATCAGGCTTAGTTGTATTCTCTAAGATAGTACGAGCCCTGATAAATAAATCTCTGATGGCCTTTATTGCTTTCTCATGCTTCTCAAGATTATCCTTTAGATTCTCAAAAGTTGAGTGATGATCATAAAGGTTGTCCATCGAAAACACTGTAGGCACTTCATTTTCAAATTTCTATTGCACCATTTTCTCGAAAGCATCTATCATTTCCTCCGCTGAAAGAAACTTGTGACCTTCACCTGTTAGAGTGCATGGGAGTTCCTCCAACCTGTGTAGAAGCAAGACATTATTGTCTTTACTATTTTCACGTACCTGGCATAGGTCATTAAGTAAACCCTTTATTACATTGATGCGATGGACAAGAGATTACTTAGTCTTAAGATAAGACTCTCAGTTTGAGATGACTCCAATGGCTATCAGATTCTTTATTTTGATCTTCTTCATATCAATCCACTCCTCTAAGCTTCCCTCTTGATCTTGTAGCTCTTGAGAAAATAAATCAATCAGGTTATCAAGCTCATCTTTTGCCTTGTCCATCTTTCCTTTTCTTTCTGCTGTGGTCTGCAATAGAACTCTTCCTTGTGCCAATAGACGCTCCACAATATCACCAACTACTCTCCCTCTGGCCTGAACCTTCTCAACCTTTTGAATAAGAGGGTCATCAACAGTCACTGCTATAGGTTCCATGATCTCAGATGATTTTACTATTTTCTGAAGAACAATAGCAAGTTGTTCTGCCTTTGCTTTGTACTACTCTTTCTCCTTCTTGACTTCATCATACTTTACAAGCAATGAACTTGCAGTGGCTTGAAAATCTGCCTTGATACCTTCATGAGTTAGCTTACCCAACTCAACTCTGGAGACAATATAATCATTCATATCAAAAATATCCGCAGTGGCATCATCTAGTGGCTTAGCAATTTCTGCGTATCTGACTCCTTTTTCATTAATAAGCCTAGAAACAGTTTTTGGTTTCTTTTTCTAGGCCTTTGGTTTAGCAGAAAGTAACTTCTCTATATCAATTTCATCCAGTGAGATTGCTTGCTTCTTCCTCTTGGGAGTGTATGCAGATAACCACGGAGGAAGTGTTGAGGCACCAACATTCGGAGAGGAGTCAATTACTTGTTTTGCTGGATCCAAGCTCACACCTGTTATAGTAACAATAGGACTAGTGTTGGTAAAAACTGCACCTGTGTCAACAACTTTCTCTGAACCATCCAGAAGATGCTCCAAAATAGATTGTTCACCAATATCAAAAGGAGGGCAAGATAAACTTGGAATGGAACCAGAGGGATCAAACAAGGTCCCAAAACTTGTTCTTACAGAAGTAGGGGTATTATCAGAAGACACGACAAAAATAGGTGAAATAGGAACATTGGAAACTACTAGAAAACTACCAGAAACAGGGGCATGAGGAAGGGGTGTAGAAACTTGTGATTTTGGTGGAAGATCCTTCTGAGGAGACTAATGTGAATCACCAAGTTGTTCCTGTTCTACATTCTCTAACTTATGTTGTTCTTTTTCATTTTCCTCATCTGACTTCTCAAGCATTTCTACTCCATTAGCATCATCAGGTTCTTCAATATCTTGTTGTTCAATCTCAATATCTCCAATCTCCATTTTATTAACATTTGTATCCTCGACACCTGATTCTATGACAGTAGGAGTTCCTGCAACCCCCTTTTTCTTACCTCCTTTAGATACAAACTTGATTTTTTGTTTATGCACTTTAGAAGAAGGAGTGTCACTTTTGTTCTTTGTTCGGTTTTTCACCTTTTTCCCTGTTTGCTCCTGAATTTCAATCTCTGACCCAGTAAGGAATTCTTTCAGACTAATCCCTTTGCTTTCTAACCACACATTTGTATTAGCCAAAATTGGTTGAAACCTTTTCCTGATTGAAGTTTCCTCCTTGACGGACCATTTGACCTCTGGAAGAGGCGAGGCCTCAATGTTCTCAATATTGTATTTGGGATCCAAAAGATTCCCATCATCTTCCATTCCCTCTGGAATATCTACAAGGCCCAGCTCTTCAATCTGACTCAAGTGGAGTCTATAATAATCTAGTTTTCTGATCTCATTTTGTGTTCTGAGATCAGCCCAAATATCTTCAACCATCGGCATATGGAAAATTGACTTTCTTTTGATTTTATCTTGTACCCTTCTGAAATCAAAATGATATCTTTTCTTGCAAGTCCTCATAGTGACCAGTTACATCTCTGATTCAATTGTTTTGGCCTTGGTAGCTGACTGAACAGAGTACCTTCCAATTTTTACAGGAAACTTAATTCCTAACTTTTTCAGCTCCATCTATTTATTGTGCACAACAATCAATTGCCTACACAATTCCATCAGAATAATTATATCACTAGGATACCGTGGAAGTATATACAGGTAACTAGGATAATATCTCACTTTGAGATAAGTGAAAGTTGGAAATTATAAGAACAAACAGCCGAAAGAGTTCACCACTTCCCCGGTTTCATCTAATACTCTTTTTTGCACAAGTTCATTATCCCACAAACACATGAATACTAAAAAGAAGGCATCATTAACCCTACAGAAATGATGGATTGATCCCTTTAGAGTAATTTGAGGATAATACTCATAAACTGGAACCAATCTCCTATCACCAACTTGAGTTAGACTAGGAAAACTCCTCATACTTGCAGCAACATACACCAGATATGAAGTCATATAAAACTTGAAGGTGGTATTGACTCTCACCAATTGCTTATGCAAAGCATTACTGATATGTTCCCCCCAAAAAGATTTGTTGTGTACCCCTGAGAATTACCTTAATATATGTGTACATCCATTCCTGAAACTTGGATGAAGAAGGAAGGCCTCTGATTCGACTTAACAGTGTAATCAAATCACTTACCTCCTCCACAAAGTCACTTCTCGGGAGGTATTTTGGCCATCTGGTCAAATTACTCAGAGGAATCTTTAACCACTTACTGTTGATATGTTTCCTCGCAGCTTCCACATCTTCATCGTAATCCCTTTGCCCTTGAGCAAAATCAATTTGTCTAATATTTTCAATAGGAGGGCACATGAAGATTTTGTCAAGAAATTCCGCATCCAGTCTCATGATCACATTCCCTTGGGAATCAGACACAGTCCTAGTATCCCTGTTATAATGACTAGCTACCTGAAGAACAAACTTAGGATTGTGGACAACAACAAGAAAAGAGGCAACCAAGTGAATATTACTGTTGATGATCTTCTGCATATACCGAGGAGGATTTGACTATTTGGTTCTATCCACGAACTCGGGCATATCCACATGACCAATTTTGTATCTCTGATCTTGTCCACATTGGACTGTAATGAAGTCATGGGGAAAATCCCTTGGTATTTATACTTCATGATTTTATCCTTTGATGGGGACGGCTCTAACATCAGCTTCATGAGGAAAACTAGAAACAACATATACCATAGATGTTTGTTGAAAATTGCAAAAAGCCATGATCTCATAGTTAAGGGAAAAATAGGCAAATTGGGGTTACTGCGAATTAACGATCATGAAAATGGGAATGTGCATTGAAGGCTTGAGAGTGCGCAAATTGAGGAAAAAGGTGAGAGTGGGTCAATAGGCTTTTGAAAAGAAAAATTTCCCAGTGTTAGGAAAATCTGCAGGGTGACATGCATGGGCAGTCAGAATGACCGCTCCTGCATATGGGGTAAGTCATCCAACATGCAAGGTCGATAAAAAGGACCACCTTTGCATATAGAGTAAGATATTCAAGTTTGATGTAGGGAAAACATGCGAGTTGATCTAGATGTATGAGCGGCGAAAATGCCTGCTTAAACATGTTGAGGGAAAAGCTTCAAGTGTCTAGATGCGAAGTCGGTCAAAACGACCGCTTAAGCATTTCTTGTGTTGAACATCAATACATATGCAATAGCGGTGAAAATGCCCGCTTAATCATGTATATTTTGATTTCATATGTAGAAGCGGCGAAAACGACCACCACTACATACAGTTTAAACTCCTGAAGGCTAGTTGGTAAAAACTGTTGATGAAGTCAATGCAAACAAGAAAGAAGAAAAAAGAAACCTAAGACACGGGCTTTAAAACTAACAGACTCAGGTTCTAAAAAGAAAATGGTAAAATTCGCCTAAGCAAACAAAAACCTAAACAAATGAAAACAAGGGTTTTCCTAAAAATGACTCTCATAAGATTCTTCAACGCAACAACATTATTTGCAAAGAACTCTAAACATTCATATGACTGTAAACAATAAAACCCTTAGAAAAATGAAATAAGAAAAAGAAATAAGGACTTACCTTTAAAAAGGAAACCCTAAACGCGAGCTTGAGAAGTAAAATCCATGAGAAATCCAAAATCGGCTATTTTCATGAGGGAAATCATCTCAAGGGGGTATTGCTAGCTTGTTTAAGGTTTCAAAAATGGAAAACAAACAAATTAAAAGGAATAAAAACGTTTAAAAAGGTTAAAAACTAAAACATTAATGCCAACACGAGTGACATTAATGTCAGTGAAATTAATGTCACCGTAGTTCAAAGATTTCACAAAGATATGCTTGGTCGGTAAAAACTACCGACCATACACATGAAGGTTCATCATGCATAAGCGGTGGATATGACCGTTGCTACATATGTGAAATTTGATAAGGAAAAAAAATACATGGGTGGTGATTTCTGCCGCCCATGCATATCAAGGTTTCAAAAACATACACATAAGAGTGGCGAAAACGACCGCTACTACATGTTAAAACATCAAGGATATGTAAGAGCAGTAGTTTTGACTGCTTATGCACATGAAGACTAAAAAATTTACTAACACCCTAAAATGACCAAAATTGATATTTTGATCAATTTGCAACCTAATCAATTTTCACGAATTTCGAGGAATTGACTTAGGGGAATGTCACAAACTATTCTGGGATGTCAAATGACTTCACACGATGCCAAGAAGACTTGTCTCGATCAACGAACTTAGAGTGTAGGCTACGAAATGAACAAGTTTCGTAGGGGTTGTCTACAAAAACGAGCATAGCTGATTTTGAGAACAACAGGAAGTTAAATTGTCTCATAATCAGTTCAACTGTTTGAATTGTTTTCCCACGAATAAAACTAAATTACCAGTCCCTTGATTATGACTTAACATGTACCTGTGCCAAGGATAATCCTCTAGATTATTAAAATTGGCCTTTATTTTTCTAGGACCTTTATGGGCACAACATCACTTTAGAAAGCTTCCTTTCTGGCAAACATATTACCTTCGAACTAGATCAAAATGTCTTCATCAGCAATGTGGAACTTCCATGAACCATGGAGTCCTTTTCATCAATCTATTCATCAATGTTCCTTTTAGGTTTGAAAGCTTAAATATTTTTTGACACACTAGTATGAAGACGTGGTCAGCAAAAGTGACACTTTACCAACTTAAGATTTCATCGACACAAGCTTATCGAGAAATTGTTTGTTTTACAAATTAGGGAATTTGCCGATAAAATACTCTTAATCCATCAAGGTCCTTTATCAGCGAATTTTCAAGTTCAAGAACTTAAAAATTCCCCGATTCACTTTGTCAGTAAGAATGGTCCTTCGCAAACTTAAGTTTTTGCTGACATATGCTTTATCAACAAATCTTCCACCCCACGAACCTTGGAATCGACCATCAATTGAATTCACAAACCTTGAACTTCAAACTCCAGCTCTTATCGGCAAAATGGCTTATCAGCGAACCTAAGGGTTTGCAAACCATCTAAAACACCGATAACACACTTGACCAACATTTAGCCCTTTTGTCAGTGAATTGACCATTCCACAAACTTGGGAAATTTGTCCTTCAAATTATGTAATCGGTAGAACTTACAAAATTTAAACTTCCTTCCAAAGCTTGTCGACGATCTTCTTGATTGGTGAACTAATAAGTTCGTGAACTTATGTTTCAGCTGACTGAAGAGAAAACTTTGTCAACGATGGCTAAAATTTCTAACTTTAATTCACAAGGCTATCGGCAGGAAAGGAATTCGATGAACTAAAGAGTTTGCTAACCATGTATTATGTTGATAAGGGAATGACTAAGCCTTTTATCAGCTACAAAGCCAATCAGAAAACCAAGCCATCGACTAAACACCCAATCGGTGAACTGTATAGTTCATGAACTAGAAAATTCTCTGACTTGTTCAAACTTAGCCAATTCTTGTCCAATCTTCATCAAAATTGAATTGGGGATACCCAATTAGGTCTTCTACAAGATGATACTCTTAACTTGCCAGAATTGATATGAAATTGCCTATTGAAGCAAAAAGGCCAAAACCAACACAAAAGAAATATAAAGCACCACAAAAACTGAACTGAAACTGAAACTGAAAACCTAAAATATTTTTGGGTGATGTTGATTGCTTGTGGACCCGGATGCTCCTGCATCAGTGGCATTGGAAATTGACCCCAAGTTGGGCACCACATTTTTGGAGGGTTTTTCTCATGATTTTGTAAAACCATTTATGGTTTATAGGTTTCTAGAAGTCTATAAATTGAAGGCTTGAGGATTCATTTGTATTATGAGAGTTTGTAGGTACACAGGTGCTACTAAAATGCTACCAGAATTACTCCATATATGAAAACTGGTGATATACTCTTATAAAGATTTGCATATGAAGTGTATTGTAATCTTGTTTCATATTCGATAATACATTGTACAAGTTTTGGAGTTTGGGATTTTTCTCTTGAAAGGGTTTTTCCCATGTAAATCATTGTATTATTGTTTATTGCTTATTACTAATTTCTATGCGTTTCTATACATTCTGTAATAAGTTTGGATCTAATTTTAAGTTATTTGCATAATACACTTCTCAAATATTATTGTAGGAAGTTGTTTTAGCATACCTTTCTTCCTTACACAATAACAAGAACAAAGGACCCAAACATAGTTGTGCATGATTTACCATCATTTATGACACCATCAATGTTGCAAGTATGTGCTAATCGGTGTTGTCATTGATGTCAACATGTTTATGTTGTCATTTGTGTCAACTGTGTCTTCGAATGTTGTTGTTGTTGTTTGATTGATTTGTTGTGTTAAAGTGATTTGAATGCCTTGTAGAGGTGATGATGATGTCAGTAGATTGTTCCTATTGCTGAGTCTCCAAGTGCTTTTGAGAAAATTTGAATATATTTAGAGACAGTGTGTTGAAGATGTCTTCTGGCTTACAGAATATTGTTCCAGTTTTTGCTCTGCATTTCTTCTGTAGTGAAGATCTAAGTGTTTGGTTTGGATATGTTGTTGAGAAGTGTTTGAAGATGCTAAATCCATAATTTGGTGCTCTGGATTGCTATGCAATGAAAGTTATGTTCACCAGTTTGAGAACAGTATTTGACAGTGTTTCTGAGTTGTGCAGAGGTGTCTGGGAGAAAGTATTTTGCTCCACATTCCTCTGCAGATAGGTTTCAGGTGTTGTGGATCTACATATGTATTTATAAGGATCGTACCTATCTTCCATCCAAAAGGTTTGTGATTTGATGCTACGGAAAGCAATCTATTGTGTGGCAGAGTTTGACAGTGTTGTTGTGTTCAGGTGAAAGTTTTTGTGTTCAGGTGAAAGTTGTTGTGTTCAAGTGAAAGTTGTTGTGGCTGAATTTGTTGGTTTCCAGGTGACTTCAAGATGTTCATGGATGTTTCTAGATTGTTTTAAAGCCTTGTGTGTGGTCTACAAGTTATGGTTAGGTTTGTGGAAGCGTGTGATCAAGAATTCATTATGTTTACACTGTTTGGCCGACCTTGGATGATTGCACTAATTGAGGAGTTGATTTGGTGTTTATGTGAGCATTGTGTAACATCCTTGAATAGATTTAGGTCCAAGATAAGGCATAAAGTGGTTTGTCTTCATTTCTTTGTGCCGTGGAATGTTTAGGTCCAGACCTAATTCAAATATTGTGTGTTTGCCGACCTTGGAGATTGTTTCAAGGATTGAAGATTATGTTGCCGACCTTGAAGATTGTTTCAAGGGTAATGATGGTATAAATAAGTGTCAAGAGTTCATGTGTGGGTGTGCGAATGGGGGAAATGATGATGTGATGTGAATTTGATCAGGGTAGCAAGGGCTTTCATGTGTTAGGCTACCAGATGCAGTGAGCAGAAGGTGTCTACAATTTTTGGTGATGTTGCGAAGGTGTTGTGTATGCTGTGGTGTATAATGAGATTCATTGGAACTAAACTCTATACATAGGTTAGATGTAATTATATCAGTTCAAAGTCTGGTAGTGAGCCATTCTTTTCTTCTTCTTCTTCTTCCTTTCTTTCTTAGTGGGCAGTGAGTCCACTTCGACAGTGAGTCCCCTGTAGTGAGCATTCTCTCTATGGTAGTGAGCCTTTGTAATTTGGTATTGTTACTACATTATATTGTGAGCTAATCCTCATTGTAGTTTTTCCCTCTTAGGTTTTTCCACATAAAAATCTAGTGTTCTCTTGTGCATGGTGTTGTTGTGTTTAAGTTTTTGTTATCTACTTTTCATGTTTAATAGTCATAACAGATTAAGGGTTTAAGTGAACTGATGTGGATGTGATTATGTTTATGAGGGTTTGAATTTTTTGATACAACTGATTCACCCCCCTCTCAGTTGTCTTGTGCCTTCAACAATTGGTATCAGAGCGAGGTCCCTTGGAATAAATCTTAACAGCTTGAGGTAGATCTGTGATGGTGCACAAGGATGTTCTCTTATTTGATGGATCTGACTTTGCACTATGGAAGGTAAAGATGGAAGCTTTTCTAATTTCTCTTGGATATGAGATCTGGATGTCCATTAGGTCTGATTACACTGTACCTAAGAATGGCATATCTACTACTGATGAGATCAAAGCTCATGAAATCGATGGTAAGGTAAAGCATGCCTTCTTAAATGGTCTTACTAATTCTGAATTGGTAAAAGTAGTAAATTTGAAAACTACTATTGAGATTTGGTAAAGGTTAGAAAGTGTTTATGAAGGAAATGATAAGGTTAAACAAGCCAAGTTGTAGAATTTGAAGCTCATGTTTGAGACTATGCAGATGTTTGAAGATGAAAATGTTACAAATTACTTGCAGAAGGTGGAATAAGATGTTAATGGCATCATAAGACTTGGTGGAAAAATAGATGACCAAGAGGTAATATTGAAGGTACTCAAATCTCTTCCTAAAGCTTACAGTCATAAGGTTTCTGCTATTGAAGAATTATAAACTTTGGACAAATTTACCAAAGATCAGTTGCTTGTTACCTTAACTGCTTTTGAAATGAGAGAGTTTGGCTCAACTAGTGGACCTGCAAAGGTTGAGACTGCCTTTAAGGCTAGTAAATCAGAAAAGACTGTGGAATCAAAATCTAGAAGACTTTGATGAAGTAGAAGCTAACTTTGTGAGAAGGATGAAAAAGGGTACAGGAAAGTTTAGTGGTAAGTTGCCTTTTAAATGTTTTAGCTGTGGTAAGATAGGTCATTATGCTTCAAGGTGTCTAGATAAAGCTCAGAGAATCAAGAATAGGGAAAATAGAGGTAAGATGCTTAAGAAAAGTTATTATTTTAGAGAAGATGCAAGCATATCTGATGATGATTTTGATCATGAGGATAATAATGATGATGAATGCCTATTCATAGCCCTAAGAGATGAAATTTTTTCTGCTAACTCTGGAAGTTGTGTGAAGGAAAAGAGTCTAGATGCAAGTATTAATCCTGAAGACACTTTAATGTCTGCTTTTCATGCTAAAAGAGAAAAAGATGACTAGGTCATTGACAGTGGATGCCCAATCATATGACAGGTGATAAGAGTAAGTTTGTTAAACTTGAAAGGTATGATGGTGGAGTAGTTAGGTTTGGTGGTGATGAAGCTACTAAGATTTGTGGAAAAGGGTCAATCAGTTTTGATGGAAAGCATAACACTGACAATGTTCTCTATTAAAGGTTTGAAGCATGATCTCTTGAGTGTTGGATAGATGTGTAGCAAGGGTTACAATCTTTTGTTTCAAAATGATGGCTATGAGATCAGAAAAGGGTCCGAAAAAGTGATTGCTGCTGGAAAGAGGACCGGTGGAAATGTTTATCATCTCAAAGGTGGTGATAGTTATTCCTTTATGACTCAAAGCAGTGAGAGCTGGCCATGGCATAGGATATTGTGTCACATCAATTTTGATAGCCTGGTAAGGATAAGTTTAGTTCAAGATGTGAGAGATCTACTAAAAATTACAAAGCCTTTTACTACTATTTGCAAGGAATGTCAGTTTGGCAAGCAAATAAGAAGAAGCTTCAAAAGCAAGGATCAGTTGTCTACCAGACCATTGGAATTGGTACATATAGATCTGTGTGGTCCTACCAGAGTGAAGAGTCTTCAAGGAGACATATATTTCATAGTTTATTGATGATTGTTCTAGAATGACTTGGGTCACTTTTCTTAAAGAAAAATTAGAAGCCCTAGATAAGTTTAAGGCCTTTAAAGTGATGGTTGAAAATGAAATGGATATGAAGATCAAATGTTTGAGGTTTGACAGAGGTGGGGAGTTTACTTCTAATGATTTCAACATGTTTTGTGAGAATCATGGCATAAAGAGGCACTTATCTACCCCTAGGACTCCTCAGCATAATGCAGTGGTTGAAAGGAAAAATAGGACTGTTCAAGAAGTTGCAAGGACAATGTTAAAAGGAGCAGACCTACCGGATGTCTATTGGAAAGAAGAAGTTCATACTGTTGTCTACATAAAGAAATAGAGTATAGGTAAGAGCAAAGGACACAAAGACTCCCTATGAGCTATGGTATGGAAGGATTCCCATTGTTAAGTATTTCAAAGTTTTTGGAAGCAAGTGTTATATCAGAAGAGATGAAGAACTAGGAAAGTTTGATGCAAGGTGTGATGAAGGTATTTTCCTTGGGTATTCTACTAGAAGCAAATCTTACCAGTGCTATAACAAAAGATTGGGAAAATTTATTGAAAGTGCTAATGTTAAGGTTGATGAAGACATACAGAAGGTCTCAAAGATCAATGGATATGAATTGGATGAGTCCTCTTGTGGAAAAGAAGAGGGAATCAAAGAAAAGGAAATATAGTTTGAAGAACACGAAGCCCCAGAAAAAGAAGCACAAGTTGAAGAATAAGAAACTCAGGAAAGAATCTCTAAAACCCCCAAGTATGTGCAGAGGCATCACTCTGAAGAACAAATCATTTGTGATAAGAGCAAAGGTATACTGACAAGAAGGAAAGTTGTTGAAGAACAGGTAAATCTATGTTTAATTTCCAAAGTTAAACCTAAAATAGTGGTTGAGGTATGCAAGGATGAGTATTGGATCAAGGCAATGGAAGAACTAATGCAGATTGAAAAGAATCAGACTTGGGAACTTGTCCCAAAACTAGAAAACAAAAATGTGATTGGAACTAAGTGGGTATTCTAGAACAAATTGAATGAGAATGGAGAAGTGGTAAGGAACAAGGCAAGACTTGTGTGTAAAGGCTACTCACAAGTGGAAGGAATAGAATATGAGGAGACTTATGCTCCGATGGCAATAATAGAGGCCATTAGGATGTTTTTAGCCTTTGCAGCACATAAGGATTTCAAAGTGTATCAAATGGATGTGAAGTCTACTTTTCTGAATGGTGAATTAGAAGAGGAAGTATACATAGAGCAACAAGATGGATTTCGGTTGACAGATAAACCAGATATGGTTTGCAGATTGAAGAAGGCATTGTATAGACTGAAGCAAGCTCCCAGAGCTTGGTATGCAAGGTTAGACAAGTATTTGTTACAACAGGGATTCAGTAAAGGGTCTGCAGACAATAATTTGTATATCAAGGTAAGCAAACATCAAATCCTGATTATTGAGGTCTATGTGGATGACATAATCTTCAGTGGAAATGAAGGTATGTGTAAGGACTTTGTAGATGAGATGTAAAAATAATTTGAGATGTCAATGTGTGGAGAGATGAACTTCTTCCTTGGGATGCAAATTAATCAGATAGATAAGGGCATTTTAATTTCACAATCAAAGTATGTCAAGAAATTGTTGAAGAAGTTCAGAATTGAAGACTCTAAACCAGTTTGCACTCCTATGGTTACTGGTTGTAAGTTGAGCAAGAATGATGAATATCCTAAGGTTGATCAGAGAAAGTACATATCAATGATTGGAGGACTACTATATATGACTGCTACTAGACCAGATATTCTACATGTAGTCTGTCTTGTGGCTAGATTTCAAGTAGATCCTAGAGAGTCACATGTTATGGCAGTAAAGAGGATATTTAGATATTTGAAGGGCACTCTAGATCATGGTTTGTGGTATCATAAGAACAATGACTTCACCCTAAGTGCCTACACAGATGCGAATTAGGTCAGATGTGTAGATGATAGGAAAAGTACAAGTGGTCGTGCATTCTTTCTTGGAGATAGAGTTGTATCTTGGTTAAGCAAGAAGCAGGATTCAGTGTCTTTATCTACTACAGAGGTAGAGTATATTGATGCAGTATCATGTTGGACACAGGTGTTATGGATGAAACAAACCTTAAAGGATATCAAAGTTGTGTATGATGAGCCAATTTCTATTCTTTGTGATAATACAACTATTATTAACATTTCAAAGAATCTAGTGATGTATTCAAGGACAAAGCATATTTCAATCAGATATCACTTTCTAAGAGAGAAGGTTGCAGAGAATGAAGTGAAGCTTGAGTATGTGCCTACAAAGGATCAGGTTGCTGACATATTCACTAAGGCTCTTCCTAAGGATACATTTGAGTATCTCCAGGAGAAGTTAGGGGTTATTGCCCCTTCTTCTTTGAACTAGACGCATAAGGAGATGCATCAGTCCAGGATGTGTAAAGATTCATTCTTGTCTGGACTAATGTTGGAAGCTCCTCTCAGGGGGAGTAGGTAGTTGATGATTCTTGTAGTCAGGGGGAGTATTCATAGCAGTTGAGATCAGTGCAAGTATGGGCAGTATCATAATCAAGGGAAGAGAGTTTGAAAAAGATGTATCACTCTTTGCCATTGATGTCAAAGGGGGAGAGAGTTCATGTACAAAACAAAGCGAGGGAAAGAGAGAAAGATGTGTAAAAGAAAGGGGGATAGTGTGATTAGAATAGAGTTGTGTCTTGATGGTTTTTCACATCATATGTTGCCATCAATGTCAAAGGGGGAGATTATTGCAAGTATGTGCTAATCGGTGTTGTCATTGATGTCAACATGTTTGTGTTGTCATTTGTGTCAACTGTGTCTTTTGATGTTGTTGTTGTTTGATTGATTTGTTGTATTAAAGTGATTTTAATGCCTTGTAGAGGTACTAATGATGTCAATAGATTGTTCCTGTTGCTGAGTCTCCAAGTGCTTTTGAGAAAATTTGATTATATTTGGAAACAGTGTATTGAAGATGTCTTCTGGCTTACAGAATACTGTTCAAGTTTTTGCTTCGCATTTATTCTGTGTTGAAGATCTAAGTGTACAGTTTGGATAGGTTGTTGAGAAGTGTTTAAAGATGCTAAATCTAGAATTTGGTGCTCCAAATTGATGTGCAGTGAAAGTTATGTTCACCAGTTTGAGAACAGTATTTGACAGTGTTTCTGAGTTGTGCAAAGGTGTCTGGGAGAAAGTATTTTGCTCTGCATTCCTCCGCAGATAGGTTTCAAGTGCTGTGGATCTAGATATGTGTTTATAAGGATCTTACCTATCTTCCTCCAAAAGGTTTGTGATTTGGTGCTCCAGAAAGCAATCTATTGTGTGGTAGAGCTCGACAGTGTTGTTGTGTTAAGGTGAAAGTTGTTGTGTTCAGGTGAAAGTTGTTGTGTTCAAGTGAAAGTTGTTGTGGCTGAATTTGTTGGTTTCCATGTGACTTCAAGATATTCATGGACGTTTCTAGATTTTTTTAAATCCTTGTGTGTGGTACACAAGTTATGGCTAGGTTCGTGGAAGCGTGTGATCAAGAATTCATTATGTTTACATTGTTTGGCCAACCTTGGATGATTGTGCTAATTGAGGAGTTGTTTTGGTGTTTATGTGAGCATTGTGTAATGTTTGTGGATAGATTTAGGTTCAAGCTAAAGAATAAAATGGTTTTCCTTCATTCCTTTATGTCGTGGAATGTTTAGGTCCAGACCTAATTCAAATATTGTGTGTTTGTCGACCTTGGAGATTGTTTCAAGGATTGAATATTGTGTTGCCGACCTTGAAGATTTTCAAGGGTAATGATGGTATAAGTGTCAAGAGTTCATGTGTGGGTGTGTGAATGGGGGAAATGATGATGTGATGCGAATTTGATCAGGGCAGCAAGGGATTTCATGTGTTAGGCTACCAGATGCAGTGAGCAAAAGGTGTCTACAATTTTTGGTGATACTGCAAAGGTGTTGTGTATGTTGTGGTGTATAATGAGCTTCATTGGAACTGAAATCCATGCATAGGTTAGATGCAATTATATCAATTCAAATTCTAGTAGTGAGCCATTATTTTCTTCTTCTTCTTCCTTTATTTCTTAGTGGGTAGTGAGTCCCCTGTAGAGAATTCTCTCTATGGCAGTGAGCCTTTGTAATTTGGTATTGTTACTACATTATATTGTGAGCTAATCCTCACTGTGTTTTTTCCCTCTTAGGGTTTTCCACGTAAAAATCTGGTGTTCTCTTGTGCATGGTGTTGATGTGTTTAAATTTATGTTATCTGGTTTTCATGTTCAATCTTCATAACAAATTAAGGGTTTAAGTGAACTGATGTGGACGTGATTATTTTTATGAGGGTTTGAAGTTTTTGATACAACTGATTCATGCCCCCTCTCAATTGTCTTGTGCCTTCAACAATCAATAGCTATATCCTTAGACAAAACTTGTCATATAGGATTAGATTCTTCTATAAAATCCCTACTAAGGTTCAAAAAGAGCGATGAGAAGCAAAAATTTGAACTATTGTGAGGATCCTTGTGTAATTCACCCCACTATGCATTGAAACATGTACCCAAAATATAAACCATTACCTCCTTATTAAATACCATTACAATAATATCCCAAGTATCTCTAGATCTTCATTTTGCAGCCCAAAGCTCTAGCCTCCTTAAGGGTTTCCCCTTCTTACCTTCTTTTGTTTTTCTTAGGTATTGCACTACAAAAATTTAGAGCTCATTTTCTCATTTTCTAAGGGATTTTTTAGGGTTCTAATATGTGGCTCATCGATATCTTTAATTAAAAAAATTATTGAAATTAGAGCTTTGGATCAAAAGTTACACCCTTTAGAAGATATTTAGAGAAAACAACATTACACATAGGATTGCAAGTGAATATCACACTAATCCTAACATTCTCTCACTTGATATTTACATTGTATTGACATAATAGAAATTTTAAAATGAACTAAGTGTGAGAAGAGGCAAGGCCCATAGTCTCCTTGCACCAACTAAACTTATCTATGCTCACTAGTTTTGTAAGAGAATTTGAAATATTATCCAAATTATTCACCTTTATATCATGACCTTACCATTCTCAACCATCTCATGAATAAAGGGATGTTGAACATTTATATGTTTAGTATGAGTGTGGTACATGGAATTCTTAGCCAAATAGAAAACACTCTAATTGTTAGAATTGATCCTCACAACTCTTTAATCAAAACCGATACTTAAGCATAACTTCTCTAACAAAATTACCTCCTTACAAGCATGTGCAGTAGCCATGTACTCTACTTCTGTAACATATAAGGCAATCATATGTTGTCTCTTATTCATCCAATTGATATCTCCTCCAAAAGAGAAAACACATAACCACTTATGACCCTCCAGTTGTTTAAATCACTAGTCCAATCCAAATAAACAAAACCCTATATGTCCAACATATTGCCCACATCATTAGTCATAGAGAATAATTAGAAGCTCCTTGCAAATATCTAAACACCTTCTTAACAAAATTATAATGCTCTCTACTAAGGTTAGACATAAACCTACTAAGAACTCCCTAATATGGTGTGGAGTTTGATCAGTCTCCAAGTGGGAGATTGTTGTTATATGGAGCCTAATCAGACTTGAAGGTTAAATTTACCCCACTTTTGTCGGTGCAGTTTCCCCCCAAATTCGTACGGCATCAAGGGATAGTGCCCTTTGCGGGGTCCAGGGGCAACGCCCTTGGCATGCTCCCTGTCGCAATACAAGACAGGGTCGAGGGGTAGTGCCCTCGCAGGGGCTCAGGGGCAGCGCCCCTAAAACCTCACATGGTTTTTTATTATTTTATCAAGGCGTCGGGAGTTATTTTTTCATTGGCCGACATAAAAAAAACCCTATTTTGTAGTTGACAAAAGTCATGATAAAAAATGGCTAAGGGTTAGGGTTTCCATTGATGTATTGTAGCATTTTGCAGCGGTATTGAATTGTAGGGATTGCTGGTTGTAATTGGCTTTGATTTACTAGATAATAATATTAGACTCTCTGTTGGTGGATGTAGCCTGCGTTTTGGTGAACCACGTTAAAACTTGTCTCTTGCTGTTATTATTTCTGTGTATTTTTCATTCCTCTGTTTAATCTTTAATTGCATTGAATTGATATCTTCTGCTGGCTAACCCTAACAAGTGGTATAAGAGTAGGTTGTGTTTTATTGTCATCTACAGGAAGGTCTCACGGTTGAGTGGGAGTCTCACGGTTAAGTGGGAACAATGGCGGATGAGGGTAAATTGAAGGTCGATAAATTCAATGGGCAGAACTATCAGTTATGGAAGATGCAGATGGAGGATTACCTCTATCAAAAGGATTTATGGAGGCTGTTGGAAGGAGTATCTAAGAAACTGGTAGGAATGACAGATGAGGATTGGGAACTTCTAGACAGAAAGGCACTGGGAACCATTCGGTTGTTCCTGGCACCATCTGTGGCATTGATATAACAAAAGCGAAGACAACAAGTGAATTGATGAAAACTTTGTCTAAATTGTATGAAAAACCCTCAGCCTCAAATAAGGTATTTCTCATGAAGTGTTTGTTTAATCTGAAAATGATTGAAGGTGGATCTGTGACAGATCATTTAAATGAGCTCAATACAATTGTCAGTCAATTAACTTCTATAAAAGTGAAATTTGATGAAGAGGTGAGGGCTCTCTTGGTTTTATGTTCTTTGCCAGAAAGTTGGAATAGCTTGGTAATGGTTGTAAGTAACTTTGTCTCTGGTTCAAACACTTTGAAATTTGATGATGTTGTTGGTGTTATCCTTAGCGAGGAAATGCAATGAAAAAGCTTAGGAGGGTCCATATCAGGTAGTGTTTTGAATGCAGAAAGCATGGGCAGATCAAAGGAGAGAGGAAAAGGTTCTAGAGGTCATGGGAAGTCACAAGGAAAATTGAAGGACAAGAGGTCCCAATCCAGAGGATAGAAGGATTGCTGTTACTATGGGAAACTAGGTCATCTGAAGAAAGATTGCTTGTCTCAGAAGAATAAAGGAGACAAACGAGAAGGCAATAAGGAGGCAGATGTGGCAAGTAATAAATCTAAAGATGATGCTTTGATTCTTTCCCTAGATAATGCCGATGATTCATGGGTTTTAAATTCAGGGGCCTCATTTCATACTACGTCCCATAGAAGTTATTTTCTTGATTATGTCCAAGGGGATTTTGGGCTGGTTTATTTGGGAGATAACGAACCCTGGCAGATTGTTGGAAAGGGAAGAATTAAGATTAAGTTGCAGAATGGGAATCATTGGCTACTACAAGAGGTAAGTTACATTCCAAAGCTTAGTAGGAATTTAATTTCAGCAGGGTAGCTAGCTGATGAAGGTTGCATTGTTACATTTACTGATAAAAATTAGAAGGTTACAAGAGGTGCCTTAATAGTAGCAAAAGGTGTGAAAGTAGGCACCTTATATCTTTGTACAGGTCATATTGTTCCTTCTACTTTAGCTGTTGCAGAGAAAAAACAAATAGGTTCAGGAACAATTGTTGCAGGTTCGCAAGAAGAGACTGAAACAGTTGTTGTAGGTTCTGAGACAACACTGTGGCATAACAGACTTAGGCATATGAGTGAAAAAGGTACGAAGGTACTTCATTCTAAGAAAGTTTTACCAGGTCTGAAATGTATTAATATGGATTTCTGTGAAAGTTGTGTGTATGGCAAACAAAAGAGAGCTAGTTTTCTCAAGGATGGGAAGCAAAAGAAAGATGAAAAGTTGGAGCTTGTGCATATAGATGTATCGGGACTGGCTCAGGTATCTTCTCTCAGTGGCTCTCGGTATTATGTTACACTCATAGATGATGCAACCAGGAAGGTTTGGATTTATTTCCTCAGGCAGATATCTGATGTATTTGAAACATTTAAGAAATGGAGAAGCTTGGTTGAGAATGAGACGGGTAAAAGATTAAAATGTCTCTGATCTGATAATGGTGGTGAGTATTGCAGCAAAGAATTTGAGGATTATTGTTCCTTTAATAGAATCCATAGGTAGAAAATGGTTCCAGGGACTCCACAAGAGAATGGAGTGGCTGAGTGCATGAATAGGACAATAATGGAGCATGCAAGGACCATGAGATTGCATGTTGGGCTGCTTTTAAACATGTGGGCAGAAGTTGTCAACACTGTTGTATATTTAATTAATAGAGGTGCTTTAGTTCCTTTGGGCTGCGGTATTCCAGAGGAAGCATGGACAGGTAAGAAAGTGAGTTATTCTTTTCTCAGAACCTTCGGATGTGAAGCATTTGCACATGTAGATTCTAAAAATAGAACCAAGCTGGATGCAAAATCAAAAAAATGTACTTTCATTGGATATGGCATTGATGAATTTGGTTATAGGCTTTGAGATTTTGAAAATCAGAAAATTGTGAGAAGCAGGGATGTTGTATTCAATGAGAAGGTGTTGTACAAAGATCAGTTGCAGCAGCATGAGAAGAAAGAAAAGGATTATGTGGTGCTGGATGATACTCCAAATAGTGATGTTCCAGTGGTTCCTCATGCTCCACAACAACAACCAGAAATACCACAAACTCCAGTGAATGTTAGACGGTCAACAAGGCTAAAAGGTTTTCTCCCTCTTTGTATTCTATTTTGTTAACAGATGCTGGTGAACCAGAAGGGTATGATAAAGCTATGCAGGTGGATACAAAGGTTCAGTGGGAGCTTGCAATGAAAGAAGAAATGGACTCCTTGGATATTTGTGAGGTACATCCAATAAACACTTATGTTTTGGGGGCTCTAATACTGATTTAGCAGGTTATGTAGACTTAGATTTGGTAGGGGATATTGATACCAGGCAGAGTACAACATGTTATGTCTTTATTGTAGGTGGGACAGAGATGAGTTGGATCTCACGGTTGCAAAAGGTGGTTGCTTTATCCACCACAGAGGTAGAGTATGTAACTGCAACAGAGGCAAGCAAGGAGATGATATGGCTGCAATCTTTCATGGAAGAATTGGGCAAACAATAGGCTAATAGTTATTTGTTTACGGACAGTTAGAGTGCCATACATCTTGCAAAAAATTATGTCTTGTATTCGAAGACCAAACACATACAGTTGAGGTATCACTTCATTCGGTCGATGTTGGATGATGGACAGTTAAGGCTGGAAAAGATACATACAGATGAAAATCCAACGGATATGTTTACAAAGGCAGTGACAAGGGTGAAGCTGAGCTCCTCTTCAGCTTCGGTTGGTCTTCAAGACTGAAAACAAAATCAAAACAACAGAGTCCAGGGTTCTTATTTCCAGAGGGAGCTACAGGGTCAGCGGTGTTATGATCAATCTCCAAGTGGGAGATGATATGTTGTGGAGTCTGATCAGTCTCCAAGTGGGAGATTGTTGTTAGATGGAGCCTAATCAGACTCGAAGGCTAAATTTACCCCACTTTTATCGGTGCGGTTTCCCCCCAAATTCCTACAGGGTTTGGGGGTAGTGCCCCTTGCGGGGTCCAGGGGCAGCGCCCCTAGTGTGCTCCCTGTCGCGATATAAGGCAGGGTCGAGGGGTAGCGCCCTCGCAGGGGCTCAGGGGCAGCACCCCCAAAACCTCACACAGTTTTTTATTATTTTATTAAGGCGTCAGGAGTTATTTTTTCATTGGTCTACATTTAAAAAAAAAACCCCTATTTTGTAACTGACAAAAGTCGTGATTAAAATGGCTAAGGGTTAGGGTTTTTGTTGATGTATTGTAGCATTTTGTAGTGGTATTGAGTTGCAGGGATTGCTGGTTGTAATCGGTTTTGATTTATTGGATAATAATATTAGACTCTCTGTTGATGGATGTAGCCCAAGTTTGGGTGAACCACATTAAAACTTGTCTCTCGTTGTTATTATTTCTGTGTATTTTTTATTCCCCTGTTTAATCTTTAATTGCATTGAATTGATATCTTCTGCTGGCTAACCCTAACACTCCCACTACTTCAAAAATATTGGTCTAGTAAATACCATTGCATACATTAGGATACCTACAACACTAGCATAAGGAACATTATACATATACTCAAAATCATTATCTAACTTAGGACAATGATCCAAAGATAACTTAGTAATGATAGGTAAAGTAATACTCACTGGCTTATAGCCCTGCATAGCACAGAGTTGTAAAATAGTCTTAATATACTTTGACTAAGCCAAATATTTCTATGAACTGATCTATGTTGATTTACATCCCTAAAATATATTTGTCATTCCTAAATCCTTCATCTCAAATGCACTAGAAAGTTTATTTTTGAGTTCCCTAATTGTATTGAATTATTGTTCCTAATAAACAACATATCATCAACATACAAGACAATGATTAGTAATTAATCATCGTTCAACTCAAAATAAACATAATAATTAGCCTCAATCCTTACTTATCCAAGTTGTAATGTTAAAGCATAAAACTTTTGATACCACATTCGATGTGACCATTCCAAACCATACAAAGACCACTTCAATCTGTAAACTAGTTTTTTTTCCTTTCACCACAAAATTGTTAAGTTGTTTCATATACATCTCCTCTTCAAGATCCCCATGTAAGAAATTAATTTTAACATCCACTTGCTCTAATTCTAAGTCATAAGAATCAACGACAAAAAGTAAGCATCTGATGAAAGAGTTTTACAATAGGAGAATTTTTTTCACCAAAATTAAGTCCCTCTCTCTAGGAGTGCCCTTTTGCCACAAGTCTTGCCTTGTATTGTTCCAACTTACCATATGCTTTAAAATTTTTCTTAAACACCCACGTGTATGCAATGGGCTTCCTTCCTTGAAACAAACTCACCAAATCCCAAGTGTCACAGTTTTCCAATGCCATTGTCTCCTTTTGCATGGCCTCTAACCAAGACTCGCACTCTAAAAATTTGGCTTCCTTAATAGATCTAGGTTCATTATCAATACAAGATAAAGTAAATACACAACAAAAATCTTGTGTGTTATACCTATCAACTAGAAGTTGTTGCCTTCTAGATCTCCTCATGGGTGGAGTAAGAGATTTTCCTATTCTTCAAATTGTTCTACCTTTTCATAACTCTCACCTAAATCATTTTTACCTCTACATCCTCATATCCATTTTGTTGTTCTTCCATACATGTATCTTCTTGTTTCTTGACCTTAGTCTCAAAATGCACTATTTTATTTTATTTCTCCTTTAGTTATTTAAAAATAAAAATAACTCTAAATTCTCTAAAAATCACATCCTTAAAATAAACCACTTTCAAGGTTAGAATTTCAAAGTTTATAACCCTTTACATTCTTTCCATATCTAATGAAAATACTCTTATGAGCTTTGAAATCTAATTTCGATCATTTTTAATTAGGCACATGAACATAAGTTGCACAACCAAAAAATCTTAGATGTGAAACAAAGGGTTTCTTATATATCCACACCTCATAGGTGTCTTATCAACTAGAGCCGAACAGGGAGACCTATTTACCAAGTAGTAGGTAGTAATCACAACCTTAACCCAGAAACATTGATCCAAGTATGCACCACTCAATATACTTCTAGCTTTGTCTAATAATGTCTAATTCATTCATTCTACAACCTCATTTTGTTGTGGCATGTATGGGGTAATTTTTTTTTGCACATTACCTGCATGTCTACAGAAATCATTAAATTCCCTAGATTAATATTCATCTCTGTTATCTAACCTTGAGACCTTAATCTTCCTATCTAATTGCTTTTCAAAAAGTTCTTTAAATCTTTTAACTTAGAGAAAACTTTAGATTTATGTTTTAGACCTAGATAAACCTAAAATAGTCATTAATAAATGAAACATAATCATGAGATTTACCAATAGAGTGAACATCCACTAGACCAAACACATCCAAGTGAACAACTTCTAAAAAATTCTTAGCTCTAGTACTTTCCATAGGAAAATTATCTCTGTTATATGAAAGAGGCACAAAAAGACTCAAGGAGCCCAAAATCACTTGCAATACCAAAAATAACCTTCCACACTAGAGATTAGCAAAATAAGAATGTTATATTGCTAGAGAAAATAATGCATACAAGATTTGCTCAATATGCTCCATATGAAATGAATACATAAGAGGCCTTGCTTATAAAGACAAGGATGAAAACCTAGAACACATAAGAATATGACAAATGTCTTATTCTTATGACTTGAGATAAATAAGTGAATTCTCTAAGTAAACTTAAACAACTAAATGTGAATAGGTCCTAAAAGATAACTAGTTAGGGAATAATCCCTTTTCATACCAACACCCTCCCTTAAGTGAAACTTAGGGAGGAAAAAACAAATGCAAAGATGGGTCCCAATAAAAAGGCTTAATGAGGTACCCATGTACAAAAGATCTCATAAACAGAGAAAGGGAGAAAACTTCATGCAAAAAACTCCTCCCCAAAAGAGAGAATTGTTAGGAAAGGTCTCAACCTTGCAACCACAAAAGGTTTCTATTCTTCCCAATGTTGGTCTTTTCGAATACCCTTTATCTTGAAGAATGATTTAGAACTTTCAAAGTTTCCAAAAGGGGCTAAAAATGGAAGGGCTTACTATTTTTAGTAACTCTATATTTGAGCACAGATGGACCCAAAAATTTTCCAAAAGGTGAGGAACTTCCAAGTAAACATCTTGGGTGACTTTCGACTCAAGATCATACCTCAATTGCAAGATATTAAAGTTTCTATTTTTTGAAACTCTTGAAAAAGTTTCGAACTCATATTTGAGAAAGTTAGAGGTCCCTAAATGCCTTAAAATTTGTCATAATTGATTAATCAGGTTATACTGTGATATATCTCTTCATGAGCTTTTCAATGAATCAAACGATTCTTCAATCGGACACCCAGATCAAAATTTATGGCCTTCAGAAGTTGGGCCTCCCATTTTGGGAAATGTGAAAACATGTTGGACACTTAAAAGAGCTATAAAGGGGAGAGTTACACATACATCGGTGTGTGGTTAGGCACATCACAAGGCATATTTGACTGGAAATAATTTGGGCGCCACTTTTGGGTGGTTTTGGCTCATGGTTATGTAATTATCATTGATGATTTATTGTATTGTATCTCCTATATATCAGGAGCTTAAGATGGAGGTTGTATGTAAGAGTCTTATAGATGTTGAGTTGCCTCCGGATCTTTGGTTAGTTATACTCCTATGAAAGCTTTCTTTGCAAGTATATTGTAATCTTCTTGATTCCTAAATAATATATTGGGTGGATTTGGAGTGTGGGGTTTTTCTCCTGAAAGGGTTTCCCCACGTAATTACTGTGTTGTGGTATGATTGCTATTTGTGTTTATTTTTATAACTGTTGTGAAGATCTGAAAAGTTATGCATATCCCTCCCCTCAAGATTAGTATAGAAAGTTGTTCTTCTACCTTAGCTTCCTTACAAGAACAAACCCCACTACAATAGAGAGAGAAAAAGAGAAGGACTATCCACAAAAGATGTCCCAAAAAGATTAGGAACATGAAGATGAACATGAAGAACTCCATTTAAGCACAAAAAAGTTAAAAACTAATATTGAAGAATAACTGCTATATTGCTAAAATTGAAGAACCTCCATTGAAATCAAGATGAAGTTCAGGATCAAAGAGGCACAAATTTGCATGAGTGACCCAACGACACTACTCAAATAATCTACAGATGGAAAATAAGGCAACAATCTGATAGTCGAAGATACATATGGCACACTAAAAGGTACCAATAGTCTCAAGAATGTTGATCATCTAAAAAAGGTAGAAGGTTGCTTCCATAAATAAGAATACAAGAGTGTCTATATGGTGTGTTCTCCATCTCACTGAAATGCATGGGTAACTAACCTCTACATATGCCTAGTATATAGGAACAAAAACTAGATACATAGCTCACTCCAAAGTGAAACCAAGGAAGCATTAGCACAAATAATATGATACCCCCATAATGCTAACAAGACAGAGGTATGACAGCTCCATTGAAACTATTTGTCACAAAATAGTGTATGAAGGAGAAGAAGCAACATTAGAAGATGCACAAAGAAGTACCTGCAACTAGTAAAGGGTGTGCAAAAACAAGACACATTCACATGAAGGTAGATGAGGTTGTGATTGCAAAGACAAGGTGCACACAACAAACCCCCCATGGCACTTTATAAAGTAGTGCAAGTATAATAATGGGACAACATGATGTACAAGAATCCCAAAAAATACAAGTACAATATGTGGCACTTTATTTTAGTGCATTTACAAATCAAATAGTGCATACAATGAAAGCTACAATGTCTAAAAACATTACATACAGAAAATGCAATTCTTCTATAGAATGAGATGGAATTGATGGCACCATATAAAAGTACATGAAAAACATGCACTTAAAAAAATGAGACCCAAAAAGGAGTATGTATGCCCAAGATATAGACCATAAAAGTTCCCAAAAATGAGAACTACACAACAAGATCATTGAGAAAACTAAAATTTTGTAAAAATCATAAGTCAAATCTAAAAACCACTTGCACCACTGCAAAGCCTTAGAAAAATTATCCCATTTCAAAAAAAATGCTTGAAAAAAGAGCATCGAATGACTAGGATATCGTCCATTGAAGTTGGACAACAAATCTAAAAACTCCATTAGTGAGGGGTTATCCCCCAAAGCACTACCAAAATTAGTGGGTCCTACTGCTAAATCTAGAGCTTTGCTAAATTTGGCAAAGATGCCAAAATAGCAGGTCTAGTAAAAACCATTGCCAAATCTAGAGTTCTGCTAAATTCACCACCAGATCTGGAGGGCTGCTAAAATAGGGGTTAGCTAAAAAAGCCACCAAATACAAAGGGTTTACACAATAGTTTTTTATTTGAAAAAAATTGTCATTGAAAAATAAAAAATAAAAATTATTAGGTCGGAGGGGGTTATAAACCCTCCTGCCACCCCTACGCCCCCCCTGGCACAGGATGCGGGGTGGCACCCAAGGGCCCTGCCATCCCTATCACAGTAGGCTCATGGTAAGGGGCAAGTACCCCCCGCAATACCTTGTCATAGCGTGGGGAGGGAACAGGGTTGAAACCCTCGCTCCCTTAACAAAAAAAATAATATTTTTTTCAAAAATGGAAAAAAAAAAAACTATTTCTTTTTTTGTTTGATTTTTTTACCTGTACTTGCACAGTATTGCTCAAGACAAAAAAATTGCTTTTTCTTCAAACTACTCCAAATTCAACAAATTTTATATGGATATGTAGGTTTTTGGTTGCTCCAGACACAATGGTGCACTTTGCTTTGACAAAAAAGGCTCTAAAATTGCAGCTACTTGTCAGATCTAAAAAAAGCACCCACTTCAAACCCTTGTAAATTTTACCTGTGGTATCAAAATTTGATGAAACAAAAGTTAAATCTAAATTTATCAGCTGCTCTAAATTTAACCATGATATTAGATCTGAACCGTGACACACTATATGAAAGCTCTTGACATCTATGCTTTGATACCATGAAAGAGTCACACAAAAGACTTAAGGAGCCCAAAATTACCTACAATACCAAAAACAACCTTCCGCAATAAAGAGTAGCAAAATAAGAATTTTATGTTGCCAGAGAAAAATAATGCATACAAGATGTGTTCAATATGCTTCATATGAAATGAAGACATAAGAGGCCTTGCTTATAAAGGCAAGGATGAAAACCTAGAACACGTAAGAATATGACAAATGTCTTATTGTTATGACTTGAGACGAATAAGTGAATGCCCTAAATAAACTTAAACAACTAAGTGTGAATAAGTCCTAAAATGGAACTAGTCAGGGAATAAACCCTTTTCACACCAACATTATATTTACCAAACAAATAGTGCTCATAAAAATCAAACTCAACAAAATAACTTGAAAAACCATCCACCATATTTTTATTATTCTTGGTCTGAATACCTTTTTCACCAATGTGGCCCATTTGTTAGTGCCACAATATACATGAATTTATATAATTTTTTTGTTACATTGGTAGAGTTGCAAAATGTAGATGTCTCCAGCGTAAACAAGGTTATGCATCAATTTCCCTTAGTTAGCACCATATTTCCTTTAGCCAATCTACAACCATTCTTGTTAATAGTGACATGTACATTAGCATTGTTCATCTTGGAATCAAATTAAATTTCATGCAAGCCTTAGAATGTGCAACATATTGGTAAAGGTTTGCACTCTCTCAAAATTAAAAATTAGTTTTACCTTTCCTTGTCCAACAATCTTGAAAGTACATTATTGTTTCCAAGAAACACTTCGCCACTATTGTATGCTCTATCCTTGTGAGGAGTCATGTGGTAAAAGGTGCCTGAATTAATTAGCCATGAGTCATCACTAATAGTATTAGTAGAAACAAACAATATATCAATTTCATTATCATTAAAGGACTTTTAGGTAGAGAAATCTTTAGAATTCTTCTTCCTATTTTTGAATTCCTTCTTCATATGGATCCGCTTCCAACATTTCACTCTACTCTTTTAGGGGTTTCAGACCATCCTTTTGACTTGGATTTATCCTTAGATTTTTCCATCCCCCTTTTGTTTCACCTTTTTTCTTCAAGCCTTCCCTGAACATGTAGTGCATCCTTCAAATCCCCATCCATGAATTTCCTTCTCATTTCTTCACAAAAAAGTAGCAATAAGAGAATCCATCCTATGCTCTATAGAAACACTATTGATTGGCACAATTAAGTTTTCCTATGATTCAGGCAAAGAACGAAGCAAAAAAATACATCTATCCTATCTATCAATCTTTACATTAATACTTCCTACCTAACTCAAAACAAGATTAAATGCATTTAGATGCTCAACAATCGAGTCTCCTTCTTTCATTTCCAAGGAATATAATTTTCTTTTCAAACATAGTTTGTTTATCAAGCTCTTGGTTTGATATATTTCACCTATCTTCGTCCACAAACTATGTGCAAAAGTTTCCTTAGAAATATTCAAGAGGACGGAGTTGGAGAGACACAACCATATGGTTCCTCTTGTTTTTTAATGTAGCTTTGTCCAGTCTTCAATTGATATTTCTACAAGATTTTACTTTTAAGTGACAACTCTCTGTTGATCCCTTTCTTCCAAGAGATCCTCTATTTAAGTTTCCATAACTTGTACCTAGAGCCATTAATTTTCTCAATCTTTGAATTGGATGTGATCGCTGTGGCTTTAACCACACACAGATATTTACCACTAAATAAAAACCTCCTATTGCAATCACAAAGAAGCTAGAATAATATAACAAAGATGTCACTCTCTCTAATCAAGCCATAACTTTGATACCAAATACTGAGAGCATGATAAATAGATAAAGTGAAAGTATAAACAAATAATGCTCAAATATAATTAACTAATTAAAACATGTGATCAAACCATTAAATATAACATAGAGAAGCGTAAATAAAATCAACAATAACACATAGTTCATCAGATTTATGTGGAGAAACCCTTTTAGGAAAAAAATCCACCACTAAAGAGATAATGAGTTTATATTAATCTTAAGAATAAGATTACACCAATACAATCCACTCAATCTTCTTCAATCTAGCATCATTATGACTACATAATAATACTTCACTTGCATAACACTATATAACCTCTATCTCATACACTCAATACAGAAAAGGAAATAAGAAACCATCAAGTAGTTTCTATAAACCAGTGGTTGTTAAAACCATGGTTCACAAGTAAAAAGTCACACCCTACTGTGTATTGAAACATGTAGCCAAGATAGAAACTAACTATTGTCAAGATGCTCCACTCTTTCCAATGTACCTCCCATTGTTTACCTTTTACCGTGACCTCCTTATGCAATGTCATTGCAATAATATCTCAAGTATCTCTAGATCTTTATTTGCAACCCAAAGATTTAACCTCCTTAAGGGTTTCCATCTCTTACTCTTTTTATTTTCTCAAGTATCGCACTGTGAAACTTTAGAGCTCACTTTCTCACTTTCGAAGAGGTTTTTGAGGGTTCTAATAATCTCTAAATTGATGATGTGTCTAGCTTGTTGAGATATTCAATTAAAAAAAATCATTGAAATAAGAGCTTTTAATCAAAAGTTATGCCCTCTAGAAGATATTTGAAGAAAACAACATTACACGTAAGATTGTAAGTGATAGCACACTAATCCTAACAACTAGAAAGGAATGGAGCCAAAATTTGAATTTGAATTTTAAAATTTCAAGGGTTAAATAACTTAAATTTGTGGTTGTAGGATCAATTCCATGGTCATTGAAATGACTTGGGACATGGAAATGGTAAAATCAGAGTGCATAATGGATGTATAGGAATGAGTGCATAAATAGGTGTAATAAATGTATATTAGATGAATATAACGTAATATATGCTTATATAGATATGGTGGGGCATAAATACGTGAGAATATAAATAAACAAATGAATAAGAGCATGGGGGAAGGAGTCCAACTCTATACAAGATTACGCTATTTGTCAATATGTAAATGTATTAAACTATTCTCTCAAAATGAACACAAAACTAAATAAAAATTGACACAAATATTGCAAATTTCACTATTAACATTATGTCCCATTATTAATTAAGTCGGGAGGCATTCTATAGTGAAAACATGGAGCCTCATGTTATGAGTGTGTAAAATTGTGTTTTAAAAAAAATTATATGACTAACATATTGTTAAAAAATACAACTCAAAAATTAATCTATAGCTGACATTTGAAAAAAAAAATATCACATATAAATATAGATAAAACTATAGAAATAAAACAAATCAAATAAAGAAATAAAATAACTCTTAAGTAAATACACCCACACACGCACACATTTTGATAGGCAAGTTGCTACCACAAGGGAAACTTCCTTATATTAAATTTCAAAACATCTCTCAAAAGGCATTTACATGAGTTGATACATTGCTAAGAGGATTGAAGGAACATCAATTCTCGCTTCAATTCCTCTAACCTTTTATGTTGGTACATCAAGAGTAGATTTGGATGCTCTGTAATAAACTTTTGGAAGGCCTCAAAATTATGTAGTAGAAGACTCTTTGTGAATAGGTCGAGGCACTCCCAGAGGGCCACATTAGTCTTCAATTTTGCGCATTCAAATGCATCACCATAGGCATGAGCCTTATTTTTTTCTATCATAGATTGGTATGGTTGCTTGGGCCTTCTTCACCCAAACATCCTATAGAAAGTAACCTGCGGTAGTCTTAGCAATCAATTTCCTACCCGATAAGTCCACATATGTTGTGAGGAAGTTGCCAAAAAAACACATGGTCATGAATGTGATCACCTGCAAGCCTTCTCACCCCAATGACTTCCATAACTACCACCTCCATTTGCAGATTCTAAATGGAGAAAATGCACTTGAGTTTGTGTTGTTTAGAATTTGACTCAAACACAATGCAAGTGAGTCAAACTCTAATGTGACACATGAACCATATCCTTTCTATGGGTGACCTCTTAGTCACTCCTACTCTTGTGGCAAGAGCCAATTGAGTGGAGGTATAACTAGGGGTTTTTTTTATTTGAGAGGGAGTAGAACGTCATAGATCACGGTTGGGTTATTCATGTGATGTGTGTTTGTGTATGTTTGATGAATGTTTTGATAGAAGTGTTCAATTGTTGTTGTTGTTGTGCTAATGATATGACCCGAAGGGTCACTTGTCCTAAGTCTAGTGTGAAGACTATTTTTCTTGTTCAAGATGCGGAGGTGTTCTAACCTCCTTTCCTCATTTTAGATGCATTGTTGTATGAGTTCTTATTGATTGATGATTTATTGTCAGTGTTCTTCAGGTTCTCTTATCTATTCTATGTCTTTTTGGATTTGAATTAGCCAAGGGAAGTTCTCCCTAATCTTGTCTAGGACAAATTTGATCTAATTTTCCCCGATGCCTGGGCACATTGAATTCTAGACAAGAGGGGGAAATGTTTGTTGTGTTGATTTGTTGAAGATGTTGAGCTCGTAATAGAATCAAGGGTTTGACTTGATCTTTTGTTTTGCTTTTTTGTGTTTTCTAATGTTTTTGGTCTTTTGATGAATGCAAAACCATATGAATGCAAAAACAATTTTTGGTTCTGTTTCTCTAAATTTTAAGATGATCTAATTATCTAGGAAGGGAAAATGAATGCAAATTATATGACTTTCTTATGCAAACTAAACTATGTTTTTGTGTTTTTGTGGGTCAATTTTTTATTTCCAAACTAAAGAAATTGAAATTTGCAACTAATCTAAATACAATGAAATAAAATCAATCTAATAAAGTAATTCAAACTAATCTAAGCAATTGAAATGCAACATTTTTCTAAGAAAATTAAATTTCCTATCAAGAGGAAAGCAAGCAATGTGTTACTTTTCTAATAGTAATGTTTGATCTAATTACAACTAAAAACTTGAAGAACCTATATGAATAGGGTGGTAGTACCTGGTGTGAGTCCTCAAAACTCCTTTGGGCAACCATTCCTTCCTTTATAGTAGTGGGGTCCTTCTCTTGTCAATAGGGACAAAACGAAGATAAAAAAAACAAGTGTCTTTGAGCTTGGAAGCTAAGAATTGAAAACAAAAAAACAATTAATTCAAGCATATGGATGTTATTGAGAAGAAAATGGCTTGAGCTATGATGCTATGAATGAAAGAAAAATGCACATGAGGTCCTGAAATAAGCATAAAAATGCTATGGAGACAATTATTTGTAAAGCAAAAAGTAAGAATACAATAATAAATTTGCCTCCCCAAATGCATAGAGGAGGGGGTATTTATAGCCTAGAAATCCACATCAAAGGTTGTGTTGATTATGGAGTTAACATAATTGATTGGGGAGTGATTTGGCTCTGATTGGAAGTGAATAATGGTTGGAGAGCATATCACAAAATAATAAATGGAGATAACAAAAGGTTGATTAAGAGATGAGAATAGATTGATTGGAAGTCAATAATAGACTGATTGAGAGTCTAGAAATAGTTAGGGGGAGTGGACATTTAGTTGTGCATGAAGGAGCTTGCCATCAAGAACTAAAAATGGAGCCAAACTGAGCTAAATTGGAAGAAAACACACATGGAAAAGACGTCAAGCTCACCCCTTTCGAGAAGTAGGTCGCCCCTTTTAGCATGGTACGCCACCCTTGGAGACTCAGGTCACTCAGTGAGACCTTGAAGACAATAGGAGTGACCCAGGCATATTGGTTTGAAGGTGGAAAAGTGGTCTTAGAGGATTGAAAATGGTTTTGAAGATCTGAAACAAAGAAAAACACATAAGACAAATGGGTTGCCTCTTTTAGCAGGGCAGGTCACCCTTGGAGACCACACTTCAGCTCCAGGGTCACCAAGGGAGGCCATGAAGTCAATAGGGATGACCCAGATAGAAAGGTTTGGACAAGCAAAATGAGGGTAGGGCTTTGGAAGGTCAATTGAATGGTCATGAAAGAAAGAATGATGAAGAAACACCTAGGGAAAATGAATTTATCCTCTTGGGAGGTGGATTGGTCATGTTGCTAGGGCTAGCAAGAAATAAGGATGATTTGTCAAACATGGGTTAGGTGGTCAACAATAAAACATGCAAAACCTTAGAAGGTTAGCTTGCAGTTTAGGGAGGCACAAACAAAAAGAAAAAATAATCAAAAATCTGTCGCTAAGAGAGAAGCTGCTGAGAGGTTCATATATTTCATGCTTACATGTGCATGATTAAGACTATAGCTCATCATCAAACTGCCATGTAGGCTTGTGAATCTTTTTTATACTTAAAGAGTTGTGCATAAACCTCCTCTTGTTTGCATTTGCATTTAATCCCTTAGATAATTACTCTGTTTGTCATCTTAGATAGGGAACCTCCCATACTGTCCATAAATAAGATGTCATCCCCCACTAAATAGGAGCTGATGGGACTCACAAGTTGTTTGTAAGATCTTCACCACAGACCTTGGGATATCTCAACCCCCTTGAGTACGCCGTCATCAACACCCTGAGGAGATTCAAAGATCATGATTTGGCACATATTGGCCCAATTATTAGACTGATTTGATATAATTATCTCCTCTACTTGCTCGTAACCATGATTTGCCATCATATCTACCACCCTATTAGACTCCCTAAAAATATGTCGTATTGAGAAATCTCGGAACTGATTCAGAAGTGAAACTATCATGTCAAGTTTTTTGTACAATTTCTAGTTCATCACCCTTAGTGATTGTATGGCGTTGATGCAGATCATAGAATTTCCTTCTATGTCTATGGATTCAATGTTCTTCTCTTTGCACAATTTCAAGCCTTCAATCAAGGAGTCTAGTCCTGCCTCATTATTTGTGTTGTGAGGGAGCCACTTTGACACAGCCCAAATGAAGACTCCTGATTCGTTTCTTATAATGCACCCAACTCCATCGATCCCTAGATTACCTCGTGATGCCTCATCAAAATTTAGTTTCATCATGCCTCTTGGAGGGGTGATGTGTGTGTGTGTGTGTGTGTGTGTGTGTGTGTGTGTGTGTATGTGTGTGTGTATATTAATGTATATGTATGTATATACATACATATACATACATACACACACACACACATATATGTGTGTGTGTGTTAGTATTATGGCGAGTGAGTGAATTCAGGCAGCTAGTTCTGAAAGTGGTGAAGAAATTTCAGAAGATAAAAGTGAGGCCCCTTTAACATGCCCTTGCATTGACATTATGGTGAAATGCACAAAGGAGACGGATATGCTCCTCAACACAGCTGTCATTTTCCGCTTGACAGGGTCGAAGATGTACATAATTCAAATTCAGAAATGGGTGGAAGAAAATTGGAAGCTCCTGTGTGTCTTAAAATTCATCCCAAAAGGTTTCTTCCGTGAGATTCTCTCTTCTGGAGCTGATAGAAACAAAATTCTGAAGGGGAAGAATTGGCGAATTGGTGACATGCCCCTCTATATTTGGAAATGGAGCCCAAGCTTCGATCCCACAAGCTTTGAACCTTACAACAAGCTTAAATGGATTAGGCTCTACAATTTGCCCTTGGAATTCTAGATGGAGGATTGCCTAACAAAAATTGGGCAAATTTTGGGAACCCTAACGAACATTGACACGGATATAATTGATAAATATTCCTATTTATATGTGCAAATCCAGGTAGCTTCCATCCAAAGAATCCCAAAGAAAATAAATCTACGCTCCTCACTTAAAAATTGGATTCAACCTCTGGAAATTGAAGAGGCTAGATTCTTTTATTCAATTTGCAGAAGCATAAATCATTTTAGCATAAGATGCCCTAGGTAAACCGCAGAGAAGGAAGGCACCATTACATCGACAAAAATGGAAAACATGGAACCGAGAAACAACTAGCTTGTGCACACCATCCCACAACTCCCAGCCAACGAAACAATAGACAGAAACAAGCAAGGAGAGCCTCCTAAGGAACAATCAGGACCTAGCACAAGTCGCAGTGTAATGCCCCTTACCTAAATTGCCCTAGAAATTCAAATGCCACAAGTTAGGTTTAGGGTTTATAATTTACCACATAGAATATCTTTTAAATTACATAATTCTTGGACTTGAATTCTGCAGTCATAACATAGGAAAAACATATACAAAATATGGAAATACATACATACATACATATATAATCATTAGGGTTAGACAAGATTACATTGCATTCAAATTCATAAATAATATCACTATAGAGAAATCATATATTCATTATTATGCAGCTAATTTAGTTTGTTTGTGAAATTTATTCATAGAAGAGGGGGGTACGGGGAGGCATGGCAGTGTGCCTTAAGACAACTATTCTCCCTCCATGCAGTCCCCTCACCATTCTTCTTTGACTAGTGATCTTAAATTTATCAATAAACCCTCAACATGGAGATTAGGAGGAGAGTTTTGCCCTTGGGCACCCTTCGTTGTTCTCTCCCCTTGACAGGGCAGTACGGTGCCCTAGTATCTATTCTCTACCTACTCACCACTATAAAAGGGTGCCCTTAGTTGTTCTCTCCCATAGTGCATACTTCCTCCTTGTCCTTGTTGATAGGTTATTGAAATATAATATGTATTTCTATATATGAAAGTGATATGCAATAAGTAAAGATAGATGACAGTCAATATATTTTCACAATGATCTGTGTTCCTTATTTTATTTCTGCTTTTATATTCAATAATGATTCTTATTGATATTCTAGTTCAGTTCAAGATTTGCAATGTATCCTTTTTGTTGTCCACAATAGTTTAGATGACTGAATAAATATATATATCTATGTAGATGGAATTTGTATGCCTGTTGTTATAATGAATAATCAATAATCGATGTCCTCCCTCTAAATCCACATATCTTCCACTCTTTATTTTGACTCAAGGGAGACGTCACCAATGAATGTATATGTCTTTTACAAACAAAAATGATTCTTCAAAGAGTCATACTACTTCATAAATTGCATCCATTCAAAAGATCATTTGTTTCCTTAACTAATCGCACCCCATATGAGTCACTGCCCTTTCATTAGTAATCACTGCTACTTTGTCTTATTAGTAATCACTGCTTTAACAAATGTTTATCTTTAGTAAGTACTACCTTCACATACACAAGTAATCGCTCCTCTAACTGATCACTCCACCTTGTAATCATTATAATAGATCACATATGGATTGTTGCCTTGTTTGCATATTTATTAAACAATATTATTTGCTTCCGTAATATTAGTCACTGCTATCCTTTAATTATCAATCTTTGCCTTAAAAAATATGATCGCTGTATGTCAATCACTACCTTAATGTTGATCGTTTCCTTAGAATACTTTTCTTAATCGTTGCCTTGTAAATGTATCTGCTCATCATAACATATAAAATTCTGCCATATATTGTATATTGCTAATTATATCTTTATTAATTGCTAACTCACTGCTTCTTATATTTCTATTAGTCACTCCTCCATTATCATTTCATTTAGCTATACTTGTCTTTTGCAGCAATATCACCATGAGGGTCGGCTCTATTTAAATATTTTAATTTTGTCTTTGATCTCCCTCATAAAAAATAAGGATTTATCTTCACTAGTCAGCTCATGAATGTAATATATTTCTCTTGCATAGTATGGTACATTATAGTCCACCCCACCCAAGATTGCTTGTCCTCAAGCAATCACTACTTAGGATGATCCTAAAGCAATCAACATCCCAAATCAATAGTGATTGTTCTTGGAGAATTGTTGTTAGTATACTTGCCTTAATCCCATAGTTCTTTAACATTATAAAGTTGATAACTTCTTCTAAAGTATGAGGACAATTTATTGTCCCATATTCTTTTGGTTCATATACTTGTATTTCCCAATATCTTTTAACAACACAACCAAGAGTTGGTAATTGATACAACTTTTCATTTAAGACAAGTTATCTCTCATTTCATTGTCTCAAGTATCCTAGGCAAAGATACAAATTCCTCATTACCCCTGGTTGAAATCTACAATGATAGAAAATGCCACATCTTTCATTATGAGAGGTTACGGGAGTGTTGTGAATAACAATATCCTTTACTACGGTTTGTATCTTTTTTTCCTATACCATCAATTGGGAGTAAGTATATCCTAATCATTCAAACAAGGCTTGAGACAAGATTGAGGGTGTAATCAAAAATATCTTATAGGTGTTTCTAATACTTAGTCCAACATTTTTCTACATATATCATCTTGTCATAGACTCATTAATAACGTGTTATTTCCTTCTAAGAATATATTCTCAAGTATAAATTATTGGATGTACCAAAGTCTTAGACTTCATAGCAATAGTTATCACTCATGAACACTTCATAGAATTTGAATTTAGATTGACACTGACATCCACTTTCCATATCAATGGGCAGTTGTCGCTTCTCCTGTAAAGATTTGACATATTCCCATGTTAATACTAGGATGATTTTCATACCTCAGAAAAGTATTGTTTTATTCCATCTAGTTTACACTCTTAATTTTTTCCAAATTAAGAGGTGAAAATGATCCTGGGATTTGTGGGTTATGGTCCCATAATGTAATTTAAAATAGACTTATGTAACGAATTTGGTATAACTTGATGTGTATCAAATTTATCTAAGACCGATGTCTTTGATCTTTATGAATGTGGAGTTACTTCGAAATGATCTACTCTAGGTATTACATATAGAAGTGAATTTGGTCCTCAGACAAGGCTCACTAGATCAATTTTATAGGTTACAAGGTAGATCATATGTGGTATGGACTTGGATTGTATCGCCATTGTTTCAATGAGTGTGGGATAGATCACTTGTTTTTACATTGGCTCTTGTTCCAAAGGAATAGAACAATTTATTTTCAATGATGTTCCTCTTCCATGAAGCTTGATGAATATATCTTACGATAAATTGCCAACATTTCTCCAAATTTGTAGGTTCCTAATGAATTGAGTTGTCTTCATTACATTCTCTTGAAATTGTTGTTTTGGCTTTTAAGTGATTAACCATCCTAGGTCAAGATGATGCTATAGTGTACCTAAATCTCGAAGTTTGAAAGATAATCTTAATCCATCTTTGTATCCTTAGTTATTCCTAAGTTTTTGTGACAACTAGATTTTCGTTTGAGAATTTGGAGTCAAATTATATTGTTAGATTCAACTATGTTGAGTGGTTATGATTGACTATTCCTTCCCTGGGAAACTTTTGATATTTTGATTGCTTGATTTCTTGATGAATAGACGAGTGATGATTGCTTATGTCAATGAATTGATTTATCCTTTATATCTATTTCTTGAAGGAGTCACTACTCTTCTTGGCTGCCTTTTTTTTTAGAATAATACTTTACCTTTAAGTTGATTGTTAGATTTATTTCCTATTGATGATTTCTTCACAAGGAAATGATTACCCCTTTATATTTTATTGTTAAGGAAGTTTTACATTTGAAGGGTCACACTTTTCGCATTTGGGGTTTTATCCTTTCTCGCATCATCATTATTCCTGAGAACCTAATTTAATTTACTTGCAAAATCACTTAGAGTTCTATTCTCAATTGAATTCTTCAATGATGTTTTGGATGTCTTTCTCAAATGAAATGCTCTCCCCTTTTATATCTCAAGTTTGAGGGAGTCACACTTTTTCACTTCACTAGTTCAACTCTTCATTACTACACAAGTTAATTTGTTAGTGCTTCCCAACCTATAAGTGTTTGACAAATAAAGCTTTAATAGATTTGAAATTTTCATAATTTTTTAAGCATAAAGTAATCTTAAACACACGTAGAGTAAACTTGTTGGAGAAACATTAGACATGAAGCAAACACATAGATATACATGATACATGAAGCATACGTGATACACAAAGTATACATGTAAGTGTTGGAAAAAGGGAGAGAGAACAAGGTCAAGTTGCAGCTATGTAGCTTTTAAATGTTTTCAAATCTAAAATTAATAGCATGTGTAAATCTGAAAATTACTTTCAATTTAGATGTAATAGTATTTCTCCAATTTAATCAATGTAGAAGAGAAGAAAATAGCTTGCAAGAAAAGTATTTACGTGGAGAAACCCCTAAAGGAAAAAACTCCACACCAAAGGTGTTTATGCTTGTATTAAATCTCTTGCGAAAGATTACATTCAATACTGAAATCCTTTGATTCCTTGATGCACTTCAAAAGCTTCTTCAATCTTCAAACCTGTAAAACCTGTAATAAAAAAGCTTCTTGCTTTTTCTTCTAAGTCTTTTACATTTCAACTCTCTGGAAAATGTATGGGGCTTTTAATTAATTCAAAAGCTTTTTTAATTCAAGAGCTTCTTAATTCACTTGAAACTCAAATTACAATAAATTGTAATTGATAACATAGAAACCAATGCTCATGCAAAAACCAAGCGCTCCAAATAGAGAAGACTAAAGTCAAACAAAGTCAAGCCTTTTGTTAACTGCCTGTCCTTGATGTGGGCACCCAAGTTTGCCCAAGTTAACTTTGCCAACATCAAATACATTTCCAAATAAAAGCAACAACAGAAAGTCCTCAAATTGGGCGTCCAAATTTTCCCAATCTCTTTCTATTAACTGAAGTGATCAACACACACCAATCTCATGCAAACAACATGCAAGATTGATGTCACCGAAGTTATTCTAAATTACCTTGTTCTGTACATGCAAGCACCTGATTCAACATGCAACTGATACCCATTATCTGAAACACTAAGATGTACCATCTTGCAAGTTTTTAGAGTTGGAGTGTTCTGCAAGTAATCTCTCAAAACTGACATGCAACAACATGCAAGCACGTGCAAGTCCATAGAAGTGACATGCAACAACGTGCAAGCACATGCAAGTCCATAGGAGTGACATGCAACAACATGCAAGCACACACAAGTCCATAGAAGCAACATGCAAGCACATGCAAGTCCATAGAAACAATATGCAACAACATGCAAGTACATGCAAACAACATGCGACAACATGCAAGTACATGCAAATAATATGCAAGTGACATGCAAAAATATGCAAGTCCATGCAAACTTTTATGAACTCATACAAGCAATATTCAATTCATGCATCTCTAACACTTTAGTTAACTCCAACATTATATCCATGCAAGGTGTCTCAACATTATCCACTCATGTACATAAAAAAGTACAACTCTAAGTCTAAATATAAGTCTCCATCAAAAGGGGACGCCCAAGTTTAACTCCCACTTACTAGGAGTTATCAAACTCTCAAAATAGACTTAGGAGAAGTCAACAGAGTCTTCATGGCCCCCACTCCAAAAGTGGACACCCAAGTTTGACCCTATCAATTAGGAATTGATTGCAATAAGTCAAATTGATATAATTAATAAATAATTAATCTCTCAAAGTCCTTATGTGGTGGGGAACACATTCCAAGAACTTTGGAGACACATGAATTAGTTAGGATTGCAAGTTAATGGCAACTTATCCCAACAGTAAGACACAAAGCATGAAATATGTGTAATATATGAAGTATACACAAATACATTTGAGGCATGAAGCATATAAGTACACATGATACATGAAGTATGAAGCATACACATAGATACACATAATATACGAAGTATACACATAAGTACATGTGAATCATGAAGCATACATGTGATACATGAAGTATACGTAAGACACAAAGTATATGCATAAATACATATAATACACGAAGCACGAAGCATACACGTAATACACGAAGTATATGCATGAGTACATGTAATACAAGAAGCATGAAGCATACACGTAATACACAAAGTATACACATAAATACACGTAATACATGAAGCAGGAAGCATACATGTAATACATGAAGTATACTCATAAATATATGTAATACAAGAAGCATGAAGCATACACGTAATACACAAAGTATACACATAAATACATGTAATACATGAAGCATGAAGCATACACGTAATACACGAAGTATACACATAAGTACATGTAATACAAGAAGCATGAAGCATACACGTAATACACAAAGTATACACATAAATACACGTAATACATGAAGCATGAAGCATACACGTAATACATGAAGTATACGCATAACTACACGTAAGATATGAGGCATGAAGGATACACGTAAGTACATGTAATACACAAAGTATGCACATGCATACACATAAGTCACAAAGCATACACATGAATATACTTAAGTCATGTAGTATACATATGAATACACGTAAGTCACGAAGTATACACTTGAATACACATAAGTCACGAAGTATACACTTGAATACACGTAAGTCATGAAGCATATACATAAATGTGCGTAAGGCATGAAGTATACATGAATATACGTCGCATCAACTATTATTCACAGGATGGTAGGAAGGATGCTCTGATACCATTTGTAATGTCCCTTACCTAAATTGCCCTAGAAATTCAAATGCCACAAGTTAGGTTTAGGGTTTATGATTTACCACATAAAATATCTTTTAAATTGCACAATTCTTGGATTTGAATTCTGCAGTCATAACATAGGAAAAACATATACAAAATATAGATATACATATATATCTTTAATCATTAGGGTTAGACAAGATTACATTGCATTCAAATTCATAAATAATATCACTATAGAGAAATCATATATTCATTATTATGCAGCTAATTTAGTTTGTCTGTGAAATTCAGTCATAGAAAAGGGGGGTACGGGGAGGCATGACAGGGTGCCTTAAGACAACCATTCTCCCTCCATGCAGTTGCCTTGCCATTCTTCTTTGACTAGTGATCTTAAATTTATCAATAAACCCTCAACATGGAAATTAGGAGGAGAGCTTTGCCCTTGGGTGCCCTTCGCCGTTCTCTCCCCTTGACAGGGCAGTAGGGTGCCCTAGTAGCTGTTCTCTCCCTACTTGCCACTGTAAAAGGGTGCCCTTAGTTGTTCTCTCCCATAGTGCATACTTCCTCCTTGTCCTTGTTGATAGGTTATTGAAATATAATATGTATTTCTATATATGACAATGATATGCAATAAGTAAAGATAAATGACAGTCAATATATTTTCACAATGATCTGACCTGATGTTCCTTATTTTATTTCTACTTTTATATTTAATAATGATTCTTATTGAACTTCTAGTTAAGTTCAAGATTTGCAATGTATCCCTTTTACTGTCTACAATAGTTTAGATGACTGAATAAATATATATATCTATGTAGATGGAATTTGTATGCCTGTTGTTAGAATGAATAATCAATAATCGATGTCCTCCCTCTAAATTGACATATCTTTCACTCTTTATATCGACTCAAGGGAGGTGTCACCAATGAATGGATATGTCTTTTACAAACATAAATGATTCTTTAAAGATTCATACTACTTCATAAATTGCATCCATTCAAAAGATCATTTGTTTCCTTAACTAACCGCACCCCATATAAGTCACTGCCCTTTCATTAGTAATCGCTGCTTCTTTGTCTTATTAGTAATTGTTGCTTTAATAGATGTTTATCTTTAGTAAGTTATGCCTTCACATACACAAGTAATCACTCCTCTAACTGATCGCTCCACCTTGTAATCATTATAATAGATCACATATGGATTTTTGCCTTGTTTGCATATTTATTAAACAATATTATTTGCTTCCATAATATTAGTCATTGCTATCCTTTAATTATCAATCGTTGCCTTAAAAAATATGATCGTTGTATGTCAATCACTGCCTTAATGCTGATTGCTGCCTTAGAATACTTTTCTTAATCATTGCCTTGTAAATGTATCTACTCATCATAACATATAAACTGCTGCCATATATTGTATATTGCTAATTCTATCTTTATTAATTGCTAACTCGCTGCTTCTTATATTTCTATTAATCGTTGCTCCCTTATCATTTCATTTAGCTATACTTGTCTTTTGCAGTGATACCACCATGAGGGTCGACTCTATTTAAATATTTTAATTTTGTCTTTGATCTCCCTCATAAAGAATAAGGATTTCTCTTCACTAGTCGACTCATGAATGTGATATATTTCTCTTGCATAGTATGAGACATTACACGCAACTATGTTCCAAATTCAAAAGATGGTAGGAAGGGTGGCTAAGGGAGTCCCCAAAAGAAGCACAAGGCAACGACATCACCTCCTTGCACCACCATTCCACAGACAAGCACTTCCTAGAATGCGACAAATAATACAAAGCCGCAAGTTTCAGACAGTGACCAGGTACGAAACAAGGAGGCACCCAAAGTACTTGATTTCTCGAACCCCCTGGGTTCCACGCTTATCAAGGGCCTCTCAATTGGAGACTTTCTACAGGGAGGGAAGGGCAAAGCCCTTCCCATTTTTGGGAATTGATCATAGATTCACAGGGGCAAGTGGGCCCCTACTTTTAGCGTTGCTGCAAATGCCACTCCATGAGAAATAAGGAATGTGTATTGTCTTGCCCTAAATGTTTGTAATCCACGTCATGACCCTGAACCCCTTGATCTTGACTCCACTAAGGACAGCAACCGCATGGCTCTACAACCGATTGATATTCTTATAGAATCAAAAAGTATTTAGATTGACTTGACAAAATAGGAATATGTATTTGCCTTCTGCATTCGTGTCCTCTGATGGGTGCCTTCTCAGCTCTCGCTCTGACAATAAAATTTATTCCCAATCCAGGAGTCATAATTCAGCCTTCATATATTATCAATGGCCATTCATGGGATCCTTGATACTCGCGAAGACGACAACGAAAGAGTACCGATATATCTAGGAGGATCAATTGCAACCTATATTTCAAGTTGATTACTTCTCACAAGTGAAACATTTACTATTTTACTACGCCTACATAATGGATTCACCATGAAAGCTCAAAACTATCCAAAATGGTCCAACGAATGTTATTCGAGTGCATCTGTGTGTGTAGTCAGGAGAGAGAAGAAGAGCCTGACGACAAAAGGGATGAAGAGGAAGGGGATGCTGGGGAGGAGGAAGAAACTGTGGAGGAGTAGATTAAGTGATGCAGAGTGGCACAAGGGAAGCAATAAAACAAGGTTTACTATTCTCCTTTGCCCACTCACCCACTTCACCTAGCCTTCAACCAACCAAAGGTACATCCAAGGGTATGTGAAGGGTTTGATATTCAGGCTATGACTCAACCCTCAAGGCTTCTTCCACACCTTAAGATAGGTCAATAAACACTTTCCTTGCAGTTGGTTTGATTCCCAACTTCCTACAACTCTCCAACCTCTACTTTGACTAGTAAGGCTGCTAGCCCTCCAAACCTAGTTTTCTCCACACAACTTGACAAAACCCCAAATGACTAGGCAAGTAAATGATGGATTTGGATACCCTTTAAGGGACTCTCTCAAACTTCCAAACCTCTAGTTCCCATTCTACTCCAGCAATTCAGAACACCTACTAGGTCTCTAGGCCTAATTGATCAGTTTAGGGCTAGGTTTCAAAGCAAGTGGTCAAATTTGGGTTCATAGATCAGGGACAGGAATTTGGAACACTTCTACCATGCCCAAATAACTCAAAACCACCATCCATTCACTCACCCTATCAGGATTGTCATCTACAACAGCAAATTACATAAATTTGGTCAAATACATGGTAATACTTGACCTAGGGCATCACTTTAAAAATTGAAAACAATCTTTCACAGCCAAATGCTTTTGGAATCATGCAATGTACAACCCTAGCCTGCATTTCACTGATTTTCAAGAGATTTTACTGGTTGGAATGCATTCTAGGGCTGGATTTATGTGACAAACCCTAGAAAACAGGGTTTTAGACCAGTTTTGAAACAAAATGCAATAACTTTTCACTCCGACCACTTCAAGACCTCAAACCTATTGCATTCAAACCCTGACTTAGTCTAGTTTCAGAAAAACAACATTTGCTCACCTGGACAATCCATACAGGCCGTACACAACAAGAAAAATAGGGAAAAACTGACTGTTTTTATTGTTTCAATGCCCAAAACTCCGTACAGGAACTTCTCTGCCATACAGGAGTGAGAAAACAACATTATAGACCGATCCAAGTCGGTGTGCAACTTCTCCAAACAGTTTCAACCCACCAAAATGGAGTTGCAACTGGTCAATGTGTCATTGACACTATTGACAACACTAGACACTATGGCATTTTGCTTTAGCACAAAGACACCAATTGGTTTCACTTGTCCAATGGAGTCTTAACAACTATCCTACTCTCCTAAACATGACAAAACACAAAACTAGCCAATAGACTCAAAGAAAACATCATTAGACCTACTAGGCCTAATTGACTCAACAAGGGTCCAGATGGACTAAGCATGATTGAGGTTTATATGATTACCCCAATCATCTTGACCATATAGAGTGGACCATACAATCATGGCTAAAGGCCTAATTACAAACATACATTGAACAAAACCATAACTTATAAAAAATGCATCCAAATGCTTAAGGTGTCAAACTGCTCCTAGGTGCCTTACACCATTAAGCACCTGTTCAAGACGGAAAGGGAAGGAGTCACTGATGCAATCAGGAAAGTCATTGGTTCCCACCTATTCTCTGATGAACACATCCATGATGGGTTCCTATATGAGGAATTATAAATGAACACTATGCTTATCTTTGTGAGGAAAGCGTGCGACAAGATTATGGCAAACGACTTCATCAAGGATGAGATAAAGGAGGCGACGTATGCAACCATCTCCACCTTTAACAAGAAACCGAAGCATGGATCCTTGGCAGGGGTGTCTAACATTGCAACAGTAAACAGAAACAAGGTGACGACTCAGGCATTGTGTCTAATCTAGGAAGGTATCAACATAAACAAGATGGAAACCTCCTACTTCATAAACTAGTACGAGGATTTACTATCCCCTTCTCAAATCGAGAGAGCCACGGAGCTGGGGGAAGGCCTTCGCTTCCTATGGCACCTCCCCATCTCGAGCGGTTGAGTGCACATGGCTCTTGTTCTGTCTCTTTAGATATCATGTTTTTTACTTTTAGGTAGAGTCTTGTCTCCCGAATTGGGAAATTCACCTACTGGCAATATAACCTTTTTGTATGGCAATATAATGGGAGCTGCCCCCTTGGCAGTATTTACGTATTAACTATATATATATATATGTTAGTATTACTTACATATATATAATATAAAAAAATACATACACATATATAAATATGTACATGTAATGTGTATGTATATGTATACGTATACATATACATATACATACACATTACACATATACATATACATATACATATACATATACATATACATACACACACACATATATATACATGTATATGTACATAATATGTGTATATACATATACATGTACATATATATGTATAATATGTGTATATGTACATAATATGTGTATATGTTGAGGGGGAGGAGGCCCCCCTTGTGACCTCCACTAGTGTGGGGCCAGCCTAAATAATCCCTCCTCACTAATCAAAAAAAAATGTACATATATATGTATAATATGTGTATATGTACATATACACATATTATACATATATATGTACATTTTTTTTTGATTAGTGAGGAGGGATTATTTAGGCTGGCCCCACACTAGTGGAGGTCACAAGGGGGGCCTCCTCCCCCTCAACATATTCAACATAGAAGCCACTTAATCGACTCTAATCAACATAGGAGCCACAATGGAAGACCAAGAGCCACCAGTTGGAATTCCAACTATAGATGTCACTATGGGGATTCGAACATGGATTTCCATCTTGAGAACCTTAATGGATTTGTCATTTAAGCGCAACCCCTTTGACTGAACTTGGAGGTAAGGTCCCTCGATTGTTGACGTGGTAGAAGGCAATCCCGCGAGGTTTGAATCATGGTTGTTGGCACTACAGGCAAGAAGCATCACTATTTCACCATAGGATCTCCCTTGTACATGTATATACATATATATGTATATACACATATTATGCACATATACAATGTATATTTATATGTGTATACATATATACATATACATATGTATATACACAGACATACATATACATATATACATACACATGTATATATATATGTGTATTATGTGTATATATGTGTGTGAGTTATGTGTATGGAACATTATATATACACACACATACATACATACATACATACATACATACATACATACATACATATACATATATATATATATATTATTTATTATATATTATATATACTTAAGTAATACTAACATACCTATCTTGAGATAAATCTATGTAAATAGACTAAAAATATCTTTCTAATTTATTTTAAAAAAAATTGTGATATATAAATAAAATAAGGAAAAAAAATATTAATAATAGTAAAAAAAAAATTCAGTCCTTTTTCTCCAGATAAATCTATGTAAATAGACTAAAAATATCTTTCTAATTTATTTAAAAAAAAATTGTGATATATAAATAAAATAAGGAAAAAAAAAATTAATAATAGTAAAAAAAAAATTCAGTCCTTTTTCTCACCATTCATTCCAGATAAATCTATGTAAATAGACTAAAAATATCTTTCTAATTTATTTAAAAAAAATTGTGATATATAAATAAAATAAGGAAAAAAATATTAATAATAGTAAAAAAAAAAATCAGTCCTTTTTCTAACCATTCGTTCCAGATAAATCTATGTAAATAGACTAAAAATATCTTTCTAATTTATTTTAAAAAAAATTGTGATATATAAATAAAATAAGGAAAAAAATATTAATAATAGTAAAAAAAAAAATTCAGTCCTTTTTCTCACCATTCGTTCCAGACATACTCTTACTTCAAGTCATATCATTCTTGTGACACAGGTGAAAAAAGACATTTTGTGTGGATAAGGAATTTATTTACAATATAATAAATTCCACCTAAAAGTTTACAGAAAGGATCAAAAAGGAAAAGAAAAAAACTTCTAAAAAATGGAGAAAAAAATGTGTTAATAATAATTTTATACAGTAGGTAGACGTGGCTAAAATATCCTATCAACAAGAAACTGGAGAATCCAGAGCCTTTACTCCGTGTGCCACCTAATATTATTTTAACACAGATTTGATTTCCCGCTGTGACCTCTTCGTAAATTCGAACTCGCGACCAAGCACAGCAAACAACACTAAAAACCACTCAAACAAAACTAAACAATCATAAAACCTCTTGCAAATCATCCTTACTCATACCAAAAACATTCTCACCAAAACGAAGCACACCCACCAACTGAAAACAAAAAAATCAGCAAACCCTCTGCAACAGAAATACAAATTAATTCAAAACAGCTAAAAATTGATTCAGAAATTTAAAACAAGGGTGAAGATGATGGAAGCATTGTGTCCAGACTGTAAGAAGCCAACTGAAGTAGTTTTGGACCATGCTGCAGGAGACACAGTGTGTGTGGAATGTGGGCTTGTGTTGGAAGCTCATTCTATTGACGAGACTTCTGAATGGAGAACTTTTGCAAATGAATCAGGAGATAATGACCCCGTTCGTGTGGGGGGCCCTTCAAATCCTCTGTTAACTGATGGAGGTCTTTCCACCGTTATTTCAAAGCCCAATGGCAGCAGTGGGGATTTACTCACTTCCACATTAGGTCGCTGGCAGAACCGTGGTTCGAATCCAGACCGCTCTCTTATCATGGCATTTAGAACAATTGCTACCATGGCAGAGAGGTAAACCAAAAAAAAAAAAAAAGAGTTTGGGTTTTGTTTTATTTATTTTTTCTTCCGGTTTTGGGAATAATATTTGGTCTCAGATTTTCGGTCAGTATAATTTGAGAGGTCCTTTTCTTAAATTTTTTTGTGGGTGCTCAAAATTTGAAGCTTAGAGGATAGAATTTATTAGGATTTTAGGTTCCTAGAAGAATGTGAATATGCTCATGTTTTTCCCTTTGCGGTGCATTGCGATTTTTTTTCTTTTTGGAAATTAGAATGTAGTGTCAAAATTTCGTTGGTGTTTGTGTGGTTACTGAGAAGTTGCAGCTTGGATGATGAAATTCGTTGGGATTTTAACTCCCAAATTCACTGTGTGGATGGCCAATTTCTTCCAATTGCTAGCATTGGATATATATAATGGTACTTGAAGATTTTAAGTCTCCAGTTCTGTCCTAGGCCAGTGCCTTACCTCAATGGGGCTTGTGGTTCTGTCCTAGGCAAGCCTGCCTTACCTCAATGCCTTGGGGGGCGAGCTTGCTGGGGATCAAACCCAAAAGACTTTAACCCACTGGCTGGTCTTGGTCTGATGAACCTAATTTTTAATTTAAACTAAAATTTAGTGTCAGGATTGGTTAACATAGTTTAAGTGGATTTGTATTTGTGTGTTCACAAAATTTAACTTTAGAAGAAGAAATTTATTTTCCTTTGAGCTCCTGAAAAGAGCATTGAGATTCTGATATATTCGTTGAAGTTTATGGCTGAAAATGTCTGTATATTTGGATTTTTAAATTTTTTTAATATTAAAAAATAAAATTTCTCTAGCTTTAAGAGTCAAAGGTTGTCTTAAAATGCAGCAAGTTTAGTTTTTGTGGATTTTTTTGACTGGCTAGTCTAAATCTAAAGCTCAGAGATTAAATTTCACTGGAATTCTTGCTCCCAAAAAGAATCTTTAGATGCCCAAATTCTTCCCAGAGCTAGGCAGTCTGAGGTTTTAATTTTATATTTTCATAAGCAAAATTAAAACATTTAATCTCAGGTGTTGAAATTTATAGGGTTTTTAGCTCTCAAAGTAAATATTTGGAAAGCCAAGTTCTTCCCATTGGTAGTCATTGATTTTTTTAGCACTATTTAGTGTCAAAATTCGAACAGTGTAGTATAAGTGGATTGACATTGTGGGTACTTAAAGTGTGGAGCTTGTGTGGTGAAATTTATTGGGATTTTAGCAGCACCCAAAAAAGTGTTTAGATGCCCACGTTCTTCCCTTTGCCAGGCATTGAGGTTAAGGACTGAAAATGTCGATGAAGATGAATCTCTTTTCAGTTATTATAACAAAATTAAGTCACAAGTTTTTCAATGTAAATCGAGTGATTTTGTTTTTGTAAGTACTCAAAACTCTAGGTTTGAGGGTGGAATTCATTGGGAATTTAGTTCCTTCAAAGAGGATTCAGATTCCCAAGCTCTCCCTGTTGCTAGGCATTTGGTTTTTCTTATAAAATTAAAAATTTAATAATAATATATTTTTTAATTTAAACAAAAATTTATTGTCAAAATTTGGTCAGTGTGGTTTGGTGTATTAATTTTTGTGAATACTTAAAATTTAAAGCTCAGCGAATGAAATTAATTGGACTTTTTGCTTCCCAAAAAAAAAATTTAAATGCCCAGGGTTTTCCCATTCCTGGGCATTGAGTAAAATTATATATTTAAAGTAAAATTTAGTGTCAAATTTTACTCACTGTAGTTCTAGTGGATTTGTTTTATTGGTTACTCAAAAGTTTGAAATTAAGATAATGAAATTCAATGGGATTTTGGCTTCCCGAGCTAGCGAGGAGATGCTCAAGTTCTTCCCGATGGGCACTGATGTCTATGACCAAAAATGTTCATATTTGGGTTTGTGGTCAGTTTAGTTTGAATTCATTTGTTTATATGTGTGCTCCATTTAAATTTCAGATATTAGAATTCATTGGGATTTTCACCCCCCAAAACAGGGGTTCAGATGCTCAAGTTCTCTCTTCCCATTTCCAAAAATTGAGAATGTCCATGAATTTGAACTCTTTTTTCTATTTTCAGATTTATAGAGTAAAATTTAGTGTCAAAATATTGTTGGTGTAATCTAAGTGGGTTTGTGTTTCTGGGTGCTCAAACTTTGAAGCTCAGATAGTGAAATTTATCTGGCTCTTATCTCCCAAAAATAGCTTTGAGATGCTCAAGTTATTTCTTCTTATTGCTAGACATTGAGGTCTAGGACTTAATATCCTCATGATTTGAAGCTCTGAGCTGTTTAGGGCTGCCAACTACATGCTAAACACACCTTGCCTTTTTCACAGTCTGTCCATCTCTGTTTATAGATGGTGAAATTGCAGTGGAGGAAGGTTTGGCAAATCGAGAAGTTGGTCCTTCTTTCTTGTACATTCGTTTTGGGAAAACTCATACTGTGGAAGCAGCTGGTAACCACAGGGTTTTAATAATTTCAATTATTTCATATCTTTTGTTTTGTTTGGTACATCTTGAGTGAGGTTATGTGCTGCCTTTATGGCAGTATGGGTTAGTAGGCATGAGCCGCATTCACAATATTTGGAAACCTAGGTGGCCCTTGAATGCATCCGATAATCATTACACCACAACCTTGCTCCGTGCCCATTGGAGTGATGGGCTGCCTTATTGCAGTGAGGAGGTGTCATAATCCCCAAAAATGACACCTTAAAATGCATGAACATCTTTATTTTCCTATTTATATGTGGTATTTACAAAGGCTTACATTAGAACTTAAACTTAATCACACCTTTCACTAAACTTGTATTACTCATCATATATAGCAGAAACTTAATTAGAACTTAATCGCTCCTTTCACTAAAGGTACGATCCTCTCCAATAGACGCCTCTCATTAAGAGACACAACCTGCGCAAAGATAGAAATAGGGAGGCTTTAGTTCGACAAGGGAAGGAAGAGAGACAGCAACAGGAAAAGGAAGAGAACAGGGACGCAGGACTAGACAGTGAACCAGGTGAATTTTCTCACATAGCTTTAATATTAAATGTCTTCCAAAATACGACATATTGGTGCTGCAGGCATTCCTATGTAATCAAAACCTCTAGAGTCGACCATGGTATTGCTGGATACATTCTGACCCTATCCATCGAATTGTTCAGTTTGCCCTTAGTCGATCCATCATAACACAGCCCTGGGACAGATTTATTATATCCGGAAAGGAACTCTGCATTATGTATGACCGATAACATATTCCTTGGTCGGCCATAAGGCGGCATTGCTCAGAAAAGTCTTCCTTCAATAACCCTGGATCTAACTCTAGCGTATCGTATACCTTCATAGTAACTCAGCAATGTTAGTCTGCATTTATGTTGGATTAATACTTAATCTCTGCAAACTATATTTATATTGAACTGATATTAGATCTGTTAGAATGCATCGTTATGTATCATGGATAGAAGAAAATCAAGCTTGACATATATATTGCCACATTTACGTCTGCACTTTGTTAAATATTTCCAAAGAGTAATGGACACCAATACAAATGAATCACTAAAACTGCATATTCTTTGATTATATAAAGGTTATCTATTATGTGTTTGTGAACCTATCAGGAGAGACGAATCATGAGTAAGTTGGTTTGCCTGAAAACCCACCTAGGAATTCCGCCCCACAGGCCCGAGACAAGGGTTGGGCAATAGGGGGTGGTAGGCCTTAGGCCACTTGAGCTCTATGGTTCCTCTCCCCTGATAGGACGAGTGTTTGTCCAAGGTGTTGCCATGAGTGGAGTATGCAGGTACTAAGCCACTAGGCAAGAAGGTTTGTGATGGACAACCTCTTGAGCTTTATTAGAGGGCTTCAGGGTGGATTCATCCATGGCACTCCTCCTTTGTTTGCCAGTCTGTAATTATGATTATGTTTAATTTTGGATATTTGATATTATAGCTAACATATGAGCTTGTGGACATGTATGCATATGGTGAATGCAGGTATCACTTCAAGGTTACCCTATTGCAGAAGACCCTTGGGTGGGAATAAAGATCCAAATCCCTTTTACTCTCGAGCAACCTTAGAGCCTGACAGGTAGGGGACATCACAGGAGGATTTGAATGTTATTTATACTCGTGCAAGTACCCAACTTTATTGTTACGCCACAACCCCTAGGGCTCCTTCCATAATTTTTACGTATATACATGTAGGCACATATATTCATGAGAGCAGATGCTGGGGGAAGGGTTTAACTTGTTGGTTTCTAAGAAAATTTTAATAGATGAATCTGCACTCAGCCATTATGTGAGTCAAGGGGAAGTGTCTGAAGGGTCCAAGAAGAGACTCAAGGAAGCCCATTACCAAAGGTTCTGAAATACTGCAAGTACCATATAGGAACATGCCAGATGCTGGTTTATATGGGTGTGTGTCAGTCATAGTTTTTAATTTAAAAAAAAAAAATTGTGTCAGTCATATGAGGCTACTCTCAAGTTTAACATTATTCTCCAAGAAAATGAATTTTGTCTATCTTTTTTGCCGAGTTAGTGAAGAGTTCTTCACTAAAAGCAAAATTGTTTCTCTTTTGCTTGTTGATTTCTTCTTGACAACTAGTTGCATGACTACAGCTCTAAACAAGCATAGTAGCATGTATTAAAATGTTAAAAGCTTTATATTGATGATCCACGTTATACTAGAGTGACATTTCCTATTTGTACATGTTTTTATGTTCATGTTGATGTCTATTAGGCGGATTCTTAACTATAGGTAAATTTGCAATCACCCATGACAGGTTTTTAAGCAAGGGTCTAAAGGCCCTAAAAAGCGATCCAATGAAAGCCAACACCGGGGCTGCCAAAACAGTAAAAGTACTGCTTGTTGCCATGTTTTATATGGTCTTTGCTAGTCACAATCAAAATACTCTTCTTGAGCATGGTTGAGAACTCACAAGTTTGACTTCTCTCCGGGAAAATGAGCACGGTCAACTCTTTTTCCATGTTCTTTCAGAGTTTTCCACCCGGTCCCTCTTCTTCTTGTCATGTTCTTCCTGAGACCAAGTTGCTTGACTACGCTTTAGTGATATTAAAATAAGCATAGTAAAATTTATTAAATAGGCAAATACCTTTGTAGTTATTATTTACATTCTATTACAATGATGTTTACCAGTTTTATACACGTTTTTAAGTTCTCTATGATGTCTTAGATGGATTTGTCATGGAATGAAAAATATTTTTTGGGCAATAAATGAAGACATTTAATCCAGGCAACCGATGTCCTAATGTTCTTCTAGGAGTTTAATTCTTTAACGCTGCATCAATCACACAACAATTAAAATCTCGAACAATGAAATCAAAACAAGTACATAGATAATTTACACCTTCAAATCAGTTTTTCATTCCTTCGAAAGCTTACAAGGAAACCTCTACAAATTGTTCCTAACAGTTGCATGGAGTTATATCACTGTGTTTGATCACAATTAATCACTGAGTTATTAATCTTCTATCTTGCACCTATCTTTATACTATTTAGCTAAAAATCTAATCTTCAAAAAGATACTTATATCTCGCAGGAAATGAATTGGAAGATAAGTCTAAATTATTAGTGTATGTTAGCGTTTTAATTCGCACCTTTCATTGTGACACAAAACGGAACAACGTGTATAGTAAAACTGTTCTTCGAATTAGGAGGGGAAGCTTCCTCTTGTAGACTTTTAAAGAAAAACAAACTAAATTCCTATCTTTTTTGTTTTCTCAGCTACAAGCACAAGGCGATTTTCAGCACTTCTGCAATAGGAGAGAATTTTTATATGAAGACTCTTTACTTTTGCAGAAAATTAAACTACTCCTATAACGACGTTTATACCTTTCAATTAAATTCAGAGGTTGAAAGATACAAATGAACAAATGTTTTGATCGAATGAAGCAAACACTCCTAATGAACTAGATGCAAATAATTGTACACAAAGTTACAATTACTCTTCTCATAACCCTAATAAAGTAAAGTTTATTAGACCCAATAAGAATATCTAACCTAAAAATGAACAATGAATTAGCACAAAAGACAATTGAATAGCAAGAGATTAACACAAAAAAGCTTTTTCATTCACCATTAAGAAAATAAGTGCATAGAAGACACTTATTTATACCCTCTACAAAGAATTGCATGAAAGATAAAGAAGGAGCTTAATTGATACTCCTTATTCTAAAACTAGACTTGCATGCATGCAAGTTTTATTTGCAAATTAAATTAATCCTCTAAAAGAAAACTAATTTATGCAAAAATCAGCTAAACTGATAGTTGCATTTATTACAATTATAGTTCCATTATTGCATGATAAAAAACGATCCAAAAATAGAATTATTTCTTGAGTGAATATCAGTTCTCAAAATAGATCCTTGGAAACGTCAACTACCAAAAATAGCCTTCTGGAGCCTGTGTTGAATTTGGCTAAGTCTCAGATTCCAAACTTCGTTGAAATTCTTCTACCTTTGCTTCACCTGGTACAATCACAGAGTCTAAGTGTATGATTTGTTGCTGAAGAACAGATCTCTTTCTTCAATAATCTTGTTGATTTCGTTACTCTTTTTCTGCCCTCTTTAACTTCACTGTTATATCTGCTAAAAGGTACATCTTGTCTATTGGGGGACCGCTGCAAAATCTTTCTTTGACCAATTGCTGAAATTCACCTTGCACTTCATCCAAGTCGCAAACTTGACCATCTTCATTGAAGTATCTACAAGGAATTTGTTGGACAAATTCAACAACAAATTTGTCAACTCTAAGTAATTTCTCCTTCCACTCGATGAAGATCAATGCAACCTCATCTGAGATTTTCATCAGGAAGGCGTATTATTCCCTCCATGTGAAAATCTTATCCTTTTGATCTTTGGTCAATGTTTGCACACTTATTGCCTTCAAATTTCCAGCAATCTTCTCTTAGGTAGGCAACATCTTCGTCATACATTTTACCATACTGTCCATATCTTGGATAACCTTTCTAGAGTTTGCCACCAACTGAAACAATTTTGCAAGTATATTGGTACCTCTACTAACAAAATCCTCGAGCCATTCTCTCAAGTGCCTACCATAAACAACAAGCTGATTTAGTTGTTTCTGGTCATTAGGAGACTCAAGGACTTGTGGTAGAAACAACGTTGGTTGTGAAGAAGAATGAAGAAGATGGGAAATATATCCCCTTAGTTGTTTTACCTCGTTCTTCAGGGCTGCCTTGTCCTCTCCATCTTTGATAACTCTTTCCTTGAGGTTTCCTGCTACCACTTCCAACATATTAACATTGGCATGCCTGGTACTTTGGCCCAAATTTGGCCTTGGTAATTTGAAAATCATCAGGCTTCACATCAAGAATAGTCTTATCCTTGGGCAGAATAGCCATTTCGAGAATCAAATCTCCTTCAGGATTCTTTGATATCCTCATTTGTTGTTTAGGCTTTTTGGCTATGGGTTCCTTGAAAACATTATCAAGCATGCCAAAATCTATTTGATATGAAGGCTTCTTTCTTTTCTTTCCAATAACCTCCTGCAACCAAGTGGGGGCCTCTTCTCTCACCTGTATCTCTTTCTCTTCAACTCCTAATGAGTCAAATGGTGTGGAAATATTCTGCACAGGAGATGATTCAGGTTTTGATTGCCTTGGAGTAGATGTTGTAGTCTTCGGGGAAGGCTCCACCGACAATGAAGTAGTCATTGTAGGCTGCTCATAATGTATTGGCGAAGCAATGCCAACTCTGGATCTCTGAATTTCCCTCAAGATTCTTGTCTTAGGAAGACTATCATTTCCTTCCTTTTCATCAACCACGTTTTCTCTCAACTTAATCTTTGATTTAAGAGGTGGAGGTAAAACTCCACGTGATTGTGGCTCTGCAACAAGTGTTTTATCCTTATGTACTTTCACTTTTCTAGTCTTCTTAGAATTCAAGAACTTATTGCGCCTCACAATTTCATTGGTCCTCTCTTCAATAGAAGTTCCTTCTTTTATTGACCAATCCACTTGTGGCAATGGTTGTTCCTTATTTTCCCTTACAAACTTAGGTGATAGAACATTGCCATCATCATCTAATAGACCCTCCACATCCTTTGCTAGAAAATCTGCAATTTGCTACGCTGTGAACCTGCTATGATCCCTTTGGCGCACTTCAAGCTCATCTTCACAATTTACCCAATAGTCTTCAATCTTTGGAATATGTGCAAACTTACCACCCAACCTTGATTGCATGACATCCTTTGGGTTATAGGTGTGCTTTTCCTTAAAATTCTTGAAATTGAATCTGGCCATTTCTTCGCCAACTAACTTAGCGTTTGCAGCGGTTGTGCATTTATAAATGCCCAATTGGATTGGAAATCGAACCCCATGCTTATGTTGGCTTCGCAAAAGTGTATGGGTCTCCGAGCTCTGACGTGTAATGCCCCGCCATGCAACCCTAGAGATAAGTCAACTAAAGCAATAAAAAGGCGGAATTTTTTTAAAAAAAAAATAGAAATAATGTTAACAAACTATAACATAGTCTAATTCAATAGGTTAACTAACATCTCTAGGGATAACATGACTGTATTATTGAAATTAAGCAACATTCAACCATATACAAAAACTCATTACTACATACGAACACGATCAAAATAACCATGGTTTGGTCTAAGTCTAAATGCATCAATTGAGCACATACACACACACTTTTTGTAATGCTTATCTCTGAAAATATTGATAGATAACAATAATGAAATTAATTGCGTGATAGATACAATTTACAAATCTTAACTTAGTAAAGCTCAGATTACATAATAGAGTATATCACATTCATCGTAATTGAAATGTTAGATACAATATATCAATTTTAAATTATACATATGTATACCCATTTACCTTGGTGCCAGATGATCATCCATACGCCAATTGGAAAGGTGCTTCCTTAGCTTCTGAGTCTTGCATTGCTAAAGGTCTCATACTGCACATCTAAAGAAACATTAGTCCTACATGATTATTAATTACACAATATCAAATGCATCAAATGACAACCTAAGGCCCTAAGGGCCGACCTAATGTCTCAGGGGCTCGTCAATGATGACCTTGCCTACGTACGTGTAGCGCAGAGACTTCGTAGTTCGAGGACTGGATCTTGCAACCATTAGATGGTTTCATACAAAACAAAACTTCTAAGGTATAATTTTCATGATATCAACATCTTCTCGAGCTTAGGTACACATATACATTTCATTCCTTACTTAAGGGTAATAAAATATTGAGGATTGCCTCTATCTCACCATAATCTCATAAAACTATTCTAATCATAAATGATCTTCAGACCAGCATACAAGTTACTCCTTTTCTTAACTATTCATGCAAGCTAACAATAGATCTTTTTTTTTTTTGATGATAGCAAACCTATTTTCTAAATGCTAATTTAGTAAGAAAACATAGTATAAGCTTAGTCCTACATATACAGACCAACGTAATCTATGTCGCCATCAACGACGAACGTATACAACTTCAACATTTGGATGCTAAAGAATTTCAAGTCTTTTATTTGTCAAAAGAGATCTATAGAACCTTCTCAAATAACATGAAGTAATATATATATATATATATATATATATATATATATATATATATATATATATACAAGTCTCAAACCCACAATTTCATAGTCTCCATTCAACAACAATAATAAAATCATTGGCCTATCATTAAGAGACTAATTCTCATAATTTGAAATTATCCTTGCAAAGCTTTAGTTCATAAAATTGTATCACAATAAATCGATATCATAACCTACATCCTACATATTTAGTATTGATAACAAATCTTCAGAGTATGCCACATAATTCAATGATTAATTCATAGAGATATTCTCACAACAGTATCAATTAATCTATTCTTTGAGTTGATACCATTTAACAAAACTATAATACTTATCAAGACCTAAGTTGTATTTATAACAACAATCTTATTACTATAGAAGACACAACATAATACAATCTAATAAACCTTATTAGAACATATTAGCTGATCAAGATATTTAGGCAATCCTGCAATGTCTACATTTCTCTAAACAAAACATAGTTGATTAAAGACAATTCCAAACTCAGACAAAAGGCAGTTTATGGACTCCATCGACCACTTAGGAAGAGTGATTATAAATCGTAAAAGATTGAAGAAACTAAGTGATACGCATAAGTGACTTTTTGGATAAATAAGGATTCAATTTAATTATAAAGTGAGAACTAAATTAGCACTAAACCTTACTTCTTCTATACTCAAATTATATCTTTCACGGCAATAAGGAAAGACTATCTTATGAAAATATTATATTAGATAACTACATTAAAATCTTCTAAGAAAGCATTAGGAGGAGGTAAGGCAGCGACTCCATTAAATCTAAGAGACAAAGTTATCTGTTAACACAAATGTTATAGTCAATTACACAACAGGATAAACCATTCAAGTATTCAGAAATAGGTCTTATCAAACAATTAGAAAAAAAGAGACGTTTTCTTCTAGAATTTCGGTGGAAGAGTAACTGGAATAGAAATAGGTAAGTAACTTCTAAATAAATATATAAGAGAAGCATCAGTCGTGCAGCACACATAAAGGAACAAGATTTAAGTTTAAAGTAACGGCCAAGTCTTGAATAGAATGATATGCAAATCGCCATACCCGCTTAGCAATAAAATTAGTTGCAATCCACAAAATCATCTTGATATATAGAATAAATCTCACATCAGAGTGGGACCACAAAACCAACATATTAAATACTAATAAGCAAATCAAAACAGACTAACTCATCAAGAAGATAAACCTGTATTTATTCATTGAAAATAATTGCTAAATCTCACGTTTACTATTTGATGAGAATGCCTCTAAAAATTTCATTTCATGGGATGCAACGGTTGCAATGCAGCACAATATAGATTGCGAAAACAAATGCAATTGCTTAACATGTTACAGACTCCAAAATCAAAGAATAAACCTAATTGATACGATAAAACCCACGTAGATGATTAATTACAAAATCTCCTTGATTGTCCACAAAATCGACGGTCCATGGAATTGAAAGAAGCTTCTAAAGAGAACTCTCAAGGTGAACTAAATTCCTCAGTTTAATAATAATTACAACAGACATTTTTCTTACAAAATCATTAAACATGATTATAATAAAAATGAAGACATTTAGTATGTGTCGCTAAGGTTGAAATTGGAAGGACATTAGAGATGACGACCACTACTATGTGCTGGTAGTGTTACATTTAAATCAAGGACCTAGGATTACCGAACAACATAGCGAATCTTACACATCATTATAGAATCCAGAACCAAAAACCACACCGCTCCAAATTCCTTAGCCAATACTCAAATTAGAACCACTAGTGCCACGATAACAGATGGTTGTGAATGCCCATATCTATCTATGATTTTGGTCAGATATTATAGTTGGAAATGCTCTGGCAGGCATATATGCAGAATGTGGAAATACAGACAAGACACGCGAACTGTTTGACAGAATGCCTCAAAGAGATGTTATCTCATGGAAATGCAATAATTGATGGCCATGCACCAGAAGGTTTTATAAACATAAGATATTTTTAACAAACACAGATGGCAGGCAAAAGCCAAAAAGGATTTCCACACTTCTGCCAGCAACCTCCTATCTGAGATTTGAATAGGAGCTTTAGAACAGAGATGAATTTTCAACAGAGTATATCAAAAAGTCAGATATCATGAAAGCATTTGCGAAAGCACAAACAGGGCACAAACAAGGAAAGGCAAACCAATGGATGATATGCCTCATCAAAAACATTATCTTTACTGCATTGCCGCTACAGTTGCTTTTTATGTATGCATGGATGACCCCCCCCTTTTTTTTGTTTTTACGATGCTGGATATCTAGAGAAAACTCTAAGCTTAAACAGCCAATAACCTGGTGCAAAAATCACTTCCAGTGCCTGCATATCTTAAGTTTGCTACAATTGTTTTGGGTCTTATTTAAGTTATATGACTTATATTCTTATCTCATATTTCATGCATAAATGAGCAGGATTTAAACACTTGAAACATTTGAACCAAACCACAATACCATTTGTTTTCAAAATGCAGCACGGGTAATTGCAACAAAGAAATACTGGTGATACCGATCTTTTGCGGCAAATAATAGGCAACTAAATTCTTGTATGAAATCAAATAATATCTTGGCACAGCATGCTCGTACCTTACATCTGCAAATCATAGAAAAACTTTTTCTTCCAGAATAGTGCAATTCCTCTTCCACCTTCCCGAGCTCCTGCAACCTCATCCCCCCTCCTCCTTCCCGATTCTTCCCATAAACAATTTTTTTTTTTTCCAAAAGACTTCCACTAACTCCAATTTACTAAAATTAACTCCATTAATTAGAAACTGCAAAAGAAATATTACTCCCAAATATCCCTTCATTAAATTGCGTAACTGCCACTTCTAAATGTGGACCTAAATAATGATGAACTAAAAGAATCTTTATAAAGTGTGTGAATGTAAAAGCATAAAATAACAATCCATGATTTTCTTATGAAACAATACTAACTCATATAGTTAATTACTCCAAAACAATACGATTAATAAAATGTCATAGTTAATAAATAAGTTTCAAGTATGCTCCATACCTCTCGGTGGAGAGTGTATTCCGCACCTAAGACAAACTTAGTCAACGATCATTAAACTGCACATCCACGGTAAGAATGGAGGGGCACTACATGACGTAGGTACTCCATGAAGATGACTTGATCATACGGATACTTCGGAAGCATATATGGATATGAGGAGAAACCATTTACTTTGATGTAAGTGAAGCTAGGAAATTGGATAAACTAATCTGCCAAATTGACAATGATTGCCCTGGCTTCTTCTGAAATCCTCACATGCATTTGATTCTCCATATCACGCACTCAATGCATGAGAAATGCATCATTGACCCTCCTGAAGTGCTTTTGTGGCTCAGAGTACTCCAACTATGGAAAATGCTTATAGATTCGGGTGTGCTGAAGTGACCCTATAAAGTTCAATCCCTCGAACTTGCCATGATGGGCCATCATGTATATCAGGCATGAGGACATTCTGAACTCATGAGTTTGGGGAAACTCGATTATTTGCTTGTGGATGCAATCGCTGACAAAAGCTACCCAATCAAAATTTTCACTGCCATTACTAATGTTGTTGATAAGATAAAATATCCATGGTTTGAAGCTCCTTGCTTCAGCCTGCCCAGTGATTCGTTTGAGCAACGTAATCATGATGGCGAACTCTTCCTTAACTCTCCACGACCTACATTCTTCGGCAAAGTACCCCTTTTCTCCTTCAACCACCTCTTTGCCATTTGCTTTTGACGTTGCGCCAGGTGATTGCCCCACACTTTCTCGCACTCATCAAGGTCAACTTTGAGCGAGTCTTCAAAAGGAGGGATGGAGAAAGTCAGCTCAATATTGTCAGATTGAGGCTGCATACAGTATATCAATCAATTGTCCTAATCTCCTTGGTCTCGGGATTGTAATGCTTGATACAAGCAAGAACGAATTCTAAGCTTTGCACCGAGATTGGAAACGAGCCTGCTTGGACAAGTCTGGAGTGAAGTAAATTTTTCACTACGTTGTTTCCTTCCTTGACCATAGCCTCAAGATCAAATCCTTCAAGTGCAATTTGACATAAATTAGTTTCTCTGACCTTAGGAAATTCATGAATCAAGACGGTTTGAACCTCCATGTTGATGGCTGAATACTGCATCCTTGAAATTTTGAAGTCAAAATGGATTTATTGCTGCTGTTGTGAATGTATTGCTCACAAATTCACCTTTTTCAATGCTGATTACACTAAGAAATCTCCAGAAAAATGATTGTTTCTTTGCTTGATGAATGATTTTCTGAAGAACTTCTCCTTCGAACTGCTGATATTGGCCTTCAATTCAATGAAAAAGTTGCTTTTTCTGCCCCTGAATGTCATTGTACCTGCTGGTGTAGAAGAGAATCTTGTGATCTCTGCCTTGGAAGCTACTGAAAAATAATATCTCTGCTATAGAAGTTCTAATATTTCTGAGTTCTATATTGCTAATGGTAACAAAAATAGAAGGAAATTCTTCCTTTACAGAGCGCTGCTTTTTTTTACAATCTGCTTTTTATATTTTGGGATAAAATTAGAACAAAAGTTCCATTTATATTTATAGCCTTCTAAAAGGCATGAACTAATGCATGAAGGGAGGTGATCTTTAAATTGGAGAAGTCGGTTTGTTCTATTTTCAAACCGGAGTTGTTTTTTCTTATTATTAGAATGCTAAAATGGGAGTTTAGATTTTGTATTGGTCCTCCTTTTTGGGACGTGCCCTCTCCACATTGTGCACACCTAGTATAAACTGGATGTGCCTCCTTCCATAAGTTGGATGCGCCTTCCACATTATCTCAGACGTGTTTCTTCTGTACAGGGCGCATTTTGATGTCTCCAGGCGTGCTTGTACTTTGTTAGACGCACTTATATACAAATGGTCTTCTCAATTTGGATGCGCCATCCTTTTGTTAAAAACGCGCCTTATAAAAACACGCCTCCTATTGATAAAAGCACACCTCAGTTAGACCAGACGCACCTTATGCCTTAGATATGCCTCTCATCGAAAAAATGCACCTCTACGCTGTTGTCAAATTTTGATCGCCTTAAGGAGGCCTCATCACTGGTTAGACGTGCCTCTTTATTGATTAGGTGTGCTTTGCTTGGCCTGGGGGCGCGTCTCCTGTTTTAGACACGTTTCTCTTTTACTAGGCGCATCTCCTCACCTTTGGACACACTTTCTCTTAGGCGCATGAATCTTCATCACGAGGCGCTTTACTTATTAAATTTTCCTTTATAGTGGCGTGCCTTTTGAAAATGGGACGCGTTTCCTATTGAAACTTCATCTTTTCAAACATGGGAGTATCCAAATGTATAAGCATGTTGATACCTTCTTAGGCGCGCTTTTTGGATGAAGGCACACTTTCTCCTTTCTTGAGCGCGTGTGAGCTCAAATTGGTGCGCTTTTGGTCTGTTGGGCGCTCCTTCACTCCATAGGCACACTTTCAGTTATCCAGGCGTGCCTCAAACTCATCCTTCCTTTTGTTAGGCATGCTCATTGAGTCTTGGATGCACCTTTTGTCTTGCTTATTCTCCTTGATTAGGGGCTTCATCTTTCCTCGGGGCATGCTTTTGTATGAGACTCTTTTTTGTTCTCAGGTGTGTTTTGAATTGGCTTGAATATCTTCACTCTCGCAAAATCAATGACAACAACAAAGGATACAATGTTTCTAGGAGCAAGTCAGAGATAAATGATCAAGATTATTCGGCGAATTTGGCGACATATGAAATTTTTTTCGTATGGGTACAATTGTGTATATCTACACTTTATTAGATTTTGTAATGTCTCCATTTTCTGAGTGATCACCTAATGGAGTTGGCTAGCCTATCTCATTCCCGTAGGCTAAGCTGGAGGGCTAAGGGAATAACCTAATTGATTAGATTTCATACTTAGTCAATTTTATTAGGGCAAATTGATGATGTGAGATGACTTTGTGTATTTTTGTGAGCTTATTGGTGAAGTCAAAATAAATAAGATAATTTGCCCTAGAGATGAGTAACCAAGGAAAGAGAAAAAAGAATGAAAGGAAGGAAAAAGAAGATGGAAATGCCTTTGAGATTTTGAGGAGAAATATATATAATTTCCCTTGAGGTGGACGACCTAATTGAAGGTCAAAAACATGAAATATTGAATGCCTAGATGGTTCGCTCCTCTTGGAGGATGGAAAAGAAAAAAGAAATAAGAAAATAAGCTACCTTGTCTAGGTCGGCCAAGATGGAGGGAGAAAAGATAAAATAAAATGATTTAATTGTGTAATTGGGCGCCTAGCATGAGGTCAGCCCTATGAAGGAAAAGAATAAATTAAATAAAGGAAATTGCCATGAGGAGGTCTGCCTTGAGGAGTTTACTTGTAGAGGACTATAAATAAGGAATGTTTTGAGGTCATATCATCATCATTCACATCATATTTTCTCTTGAGTTTTATACTCTTTGGCTGCAATTTTGCTAGCCTTCATTCCAAGGACGAAAACCCTTGCGAATGTGGTGAGTTGGACGAAACCCTAGCTCATCATTGTGGAGGATTCATCACGGAATCCTAATTGTGCTTCATTGGCGACATTTGGAGGAGAAGAACTTCATTCCAAATTCAGATTTGAAGATCATTTTTGGAGCAACATTTTGGTGGCATTTTGGAGCATATTGCATTAGGGTTTTACCCTACTTTGAGCGCCACATTTGGAGCAGCTTGGACCGCCCATCTTGGAGGGCGATTTGACTTGTTTTGGAGCAGCCAAACCCTAGGTGCACCTCATGAAGAATTTGCCCAGCTAGGGTTGATCATTTGTCATCCACTTTGCATGTTTTTGGTATGTACAAACATATTTTCTAGGTCTGATTTGTAGTGCAGAAATCTGGGCATTGTTTGTCCTGTTTGTGCCCTAGAATTCATTGTAAAAATCAGATCAGAACTTTCAGATTTGTAGCAGCAGGGGTTTCTACAGAAAATCAGATTTGGTTGTTGCATTTGGATGCCCTACATTGTGTATTTCATGGTGTAATTCATGTTTGTTATGGCTATCAACTTGTAACATCATTTGCCATATTTATTTGTCATGTTTGGGCATATATGTGTTCGCTGTGATTACATGTTTGAAATCAGAAAATAAAATCAGAAATTAGGGTTTTGAGAGAAAACTAAAGTGCAGAAAATTAGGGCAGAATTCAGAAATTTATTTTCAGGATTTTAGGGCAGATCCCATTGGGGTTATTACAGGTTTAATTAGCTAAATAAAAGAATTTCACTTTATCACTTAAGTGAAATGCAAAATAGAATTGACTCGAACCACTTGCACATTTACACTGAACCTATGCAGAAGTTCCAAACTGAGCTAGAAAACTCAATACTCCCTCTTAGTCAGAAGTTCCAAACTGAGCTAGAAAACTCAATACTCCCTCTTAGTGAGGAAGGAATTTTGTACCAATCCAAGTTTGTTTTTGAATGCTTCAAACTTCCCTTTTGCTAAGGGCTTGGTCAAAATATTAGCTAACTACTGATCAACTTCTTCCTGGAGGCTAGAAGACTCTAAATCTATGATGTTGCTCATCAATGCGATGTAGTTAGGAAACTTCTTTGGAGGCCTGCTCTCCCTAAATGTGCTCCTAGGAGCCTCAACATTCTCCTGAGCATCCCTCAATGTCTGTGTGAACCATCAAGGTCTCCTAACAAAAGAAGGGGCTGAAATTTTTTCTGAAGATTGTTGTTCTAAACTAGAAACAACTGGCATCTTCAAAGACTCAACCTTTAGAGCTTCTTGTTCCTTGTCCTTTGTTACTAGAGTGAATTCATGAGACTTCTTGGATGCAAAGTTCTCCTCAAGCTTTACATCACTGGAGTATCTTTCATCAATGAAATCATTCCTGTTAAGCTGCTGGTGTAGAAATGGACAGCGAACTCATAACTGAAAGTTGAGTCCAAATGAATGTCAATGTCATCACTATCACTCAATGGTGAGTGAATATTATCCATAGGTTCTTTCTTCATGATGTAGATGTGATCCACACCTCTACAAAGCTCCCAATCATCTGCTGTCCTCCAAATGTTATGAAGGATCTCCCTGTGTGATGTAGTAAAACAATCATCTCCCATCAATGTGTATATTTGTTCACCTGCATATTCAAGGTCACTATCCAGCTGCCATGCAAACATTAGTGCCTCAAAATCACATTTCATAGTAATGTCTTCAAAAGTATGCCTTAGACATGCAATGGTTTCTCTAGTGTGCATTATCAAATTCTGAAATATCAAAGAGTAACTAGCTAGATAGGACTCATCACAAGTGAATTCATCCAATGCTATGATCAATGGCCAACCCAAATCTGTCACTCTCCTATCTCTATCCATAGACATATCACTAGTGGCTTCTCCACCGAATGTAGGCTCCAAGTCTACCATGTGAATCTCCAAATGGACTCCAAAAAGAGATGACAACAAGTCCTCATGAAGCCATTGATGTGGGCAAAACAACAAATCTGATTGCTTCACTTGCCTATTCTCCATACAAGGTTCATTCCTCATATGCCACATGTCACGGACCCTTTTAATCATGTCTTTATCTCTTTCGAACACCTTCTTCTTCATTGTATGCCTTCCTTTAAATGCTGGTCCAATATGAGTCTCTCCATGAAACTCACATGCTTCAAGACTGAATCTTTTGGCTATCATATCATGATACAATAAAGACAAGGGACTGTTATTGTGCATCAGAAAATCAGACCTTATATCATGCCCAATCATATCTCCTATCGTGGATGAGTAACCATCAACAAGTGCTGATCCATAGGATGTTGCCCAATGACAATCATGTGTATCATGTGCTTCATTGATCTTAAAACTGATCCTTATGTCTGACATATCAAAAAGAAAGGAACTGCTGCTATAATTCAGAAAAATAAACTTGTCTATGTGCCTTGGGACTGCCATTTTAACCTCATATCCCTGGGAGATGTCCTTGCAGATCTGACTTCCCTCTTTCTCTTCCATTCGGTGATCGTCAACTCGGATAGGACCGAAGCAAGCCTCTAATGAAGACTCATGTGTAACTAGTTCAGTCTCGTAGCTGCATATTATGTTTCCATGTTTGCCATCCATCCCAACAAGTTGTCTTATGACTTCTCTTCTTCTATAAATGTTGCACAAGTGGAATAGGTAATCACAAATCTCTAGAGGCTGCAAGTAGTCATCCTTGAACCTTTGAAGCCTTGCAAAGTAGAGATCTTCCATGTGCTCATGATCATTCCTCCGTAAGCCAACCTCTTTATGACACCCAAATGGGAAGCCTTCATGATATTTTATCGAGGGATCTCCATCAAAGTAGAAGGTAGAGTCTTTGACCTCATGACCCTCTCCGATGGTTGATGAAGATGAGTGCATCCTTATGACCTCTTTGTCTTGCCATGCCGCATCAAACTCATCCAATCCACTTTGATCACTTCCCACCTTATGGACAAGATCTATCTCTAGGATACCTACACCACCACTTGATTCCATACCAATATCATGTAGAGGGAATGAAACAATGTCATCTAACATACCCATACCTTGATGACTGATAACCTCCATGATGGCATGTTCTTTGTCCATATGATCATGGTGAATGTGATTCTCCAATGAGGTTTCTTCATACAAATCCTTATCTTTCATGGTGGCATCTTCTAAAGCTTGGTCTTTCACATACATAGGCTGTAACTCTTCCAACTCCTCTTCATGGGGCTGATGTGTAACTAGGGCTTCGACTTCTTCAACATGTATGAATTGATCCTTGTTCTCTTCATGTGAATCATCTTCCTCATGGATGATCTTTGTAAGAAATATTATATCTCCTCCTTGCATGTACAATTGAACACCAATAGTGTGCCCTTCATAACCAATTGTAATCTTAGGTTCACTATCACTTTCCATCTCTTCCATATCACTTGCCTCCATGTGCTCTTCTTCAGTCTTGGCCTCATGTGGCTGATGTGAAACTGTGTCAACTTCTCCTCTAGGGCTGTTAGCTGATCGCTGGGTGTCCTCACTATCAAATGATTCTTCATCACGCCACGAACTCTTCGTCTTATAATTCATGTAGTCTTTGAAACTGATTCTGTCTTGCACATGCTTGGGAAGGGCATCATACTTATTAACCAAGGTTGTCAAGTCTTCTTCTTCGTCCTTTTCTTTAGGAAGGAAGGTAGGATGCATAGGCCTGTCTACTGTAGGTGTATGTGATCTTTCACAAGGTGATTCTGCTACACGAACAAAACCTGTATTGCCTCCATTGTTGTTCATCAAAGCTCGGAACATCTTTTCAATATTCTGATTGGGTCTCTCAATATCACGCCGTATTCGCTCCAAGTCTTCTTTAAAAGAGTTGCCTTGTCTTCTAGCATCCATGGCTTCGGCTTTTGCAATCTCTCAAAACCCATAGGCTGGCAAGATCATGGCTCTGATACCACTGTAATGTTCCTTAGTAGTTGTTTGAATTTATATTACAACTTAAACAAGAATATTTGCAAACAATTTGGCCACTCAAATGAATTTGAACAAGTGCACAAATACTTTAATGAAACCCAACTCAAAATGGCTTTATTCCTTCAATAGAAATGATGCAATTACAATCAATAATCCGCTGTCCACTGTGACAGTCACATGCAGAAATAAAATCAGTCCTCTTATTTTATTACAGATAGGCCCGAATGGTAACCCAATGATGAAGGCTTATTGCCAACTAGTTGCCAAGTGTCTTCAGCCCTTGATGATCCTTGCAACATCTCCGAAGGGCACTCAGATTTGACTGTGGGACTGTTGCAAAAGTCTGATATGGAGCAGCCAATGAGAATGCCTTCCAAAAGAGTATCTTCAATGCAAACCCTCCAACTGACTTTTCAATGATGTTCTATGATTATCAAGCTCTTCCCAAACCTGCAATAACACTCAATACCTGCAATTTGATAGCAATGGTGATATTAGAAGCAATAACACCTCAAGAGAGCATAGGGGATCATCACCCTATGTGCAAGGGCACATCTCCTTGCAATTAAGTATGAAAATCGGAATTTTCAGACTGGAAAGGAATAAACAAACATACCAAATCAGTCATGCCTCAAATGAGAGGCCATTCCTCTATTTATTCTCCTCTAGCATGGTCGATTGTGCTTGATGAGTATTTACAATTGCATAGGGATTGATAATTGCCTTCCTCCTAGGCGAATGTGTTTGGACATGGGATTTTGTTAAATGCTTTTCTTCTATCACTTGTCATGCCTTGGCCGAATGTGTTGGCATCATGTTTATTGCATAGAAACCTTGGCGAATGGTATTGGGTTCATGTTTCCCTTGGGCGAATGCATCTTCCCCAACGAACCTTATCTTCATATGCATCGATCCTTTCACTTCCTCATATGCGAATGTGTTTAGAACCGTTTGAGCTTCCTCTTTGCTTTGTTCCCTGTTTTTGGTTGAAACCCCTAGCATAGGCGAATGCATCTGAAAACTACTTCTCTCCCTTGGTCTTGGCATAAGCGAATGCTCTCCTTTGTGATTGAATTCCCTATCCTTGATGAATGATCCCATCCTTAATCGCTTTGGCTGAATCTCATTGGGTGAATGCAACTTCTTCCAATCGTTGGCCTCCATTGGGATTGAAATTGAAATAGGCAAATACATCTTCTTTTGGCCGAATATCACATGAGTGCTTTTTCCATTCGCTAGGCACATGATCCAATGTAGCTCCTTCTCCTCTAACTGTTGATACTTTGAATTGGAGTCTTTTATAGACGAATGTGTCTTTTTAAGGCTAGGCCGAATACCTTGAGCATTGGTGAATGACCCATGGGTCTTTGAATTTGAATTCTTTTTCCCTCCAAAACATGCTTTTCGAATTTGAATTTCCTCTTGTATGTTTGTTGGGTCTCTCTGATGGCCGATTGCCTCTTTTGGAATATCATTTGCATTTTGGCCACCTTTAGTTTGGACCTATCCCTTCACACACTCCACACAAATTGTTAGTAGGTCCTATCTAAGAATAGATTAAGGAAATGTAATTAAAGATTTCATTTCCCTTTTACAATTGGGCCTTATGAAACACTCATTAACTTTGGCCCCAAAATTATAGGTCCTACCCCTTTTGAGTATGAAATGTTAAAATAATGGGGACATTACAAGTGAATGCCTCCTCTGGTGTCTTGTCCTCCAAGATCTTGTGCGGACACCTGTTCTAGATGTAGACTGATGTGTTGCATGCTTTTGCCCAAAGAAACATTGAAAGGTCTTGATCATGAATCATGGCCTTAGCAGCCCCTATGATAGATCAATTTTTCTGTTTTGCAACTCCATTTTGTTGTAGGTCGTACGGAATACTTAACTCCCTCTTAATTTCCGCTTCCTTGTAGAAACCTTCGAACTCCTTAGAGGTATACTCACCCTCATTGTCCAAGCTCAAGACTTTAATCTTCTTCCTTGTCTGCTTTTCAACTAGAGCTTTGAACTCTTGAAGCCTGCTAAAGATGTCATCCTTGGTCTTTAAGAAATAAATCCAAGTTTTGCGAGAGAAATCATCAATAAAGGAAACATAATACACGCTTCCTTGAATTGATGCTATTGACATCGGTCCACAAACATCTAAATGCACTAAGTTAAGAATTTCCTTTGATATATGCTCACTGCTTGGGAAAGCAGCCTTGGCATGCTTGTCAAGTGTGCATCCTCTACAAACTCCTTGCTATTTAATACTGAACTCTAGAAGACTCGTGACAATCTCCCTTAGAATAGGCAACGTTGTGTGATGCAGATGCCCCATCCTCTTGTGCCATAACTCGCATAGATTGTCATTGTTATGAACGAGAGCTAAAACTGATTCACCCTATACCCTGTAAAGATTGCCTTCTCTAACCCCTTTTACTTGTGCAATATCTAGGCTAGATTCTTTCAGCCTAATAAGGACTTGCTTATATTTAAATTCAACAGCATAGCCTTTATCTTCTATAACTAAAATTGAAAACAAATTCTTCTTGAGACTAGGAACAAATAAAACATCATTAAAATCTAAAGAATTACCTGATTGGAGTTGAAAAGGAATTGTACCAACTCCTGCTATTGGATACTTGGCATGATCACCAAGCTCAACCTAAACTTCAGAGTTGTGTTCTTCTAGTTTGGTAAAACACCAGTTTCCCCAGGGATGTGTCCCCTAGGGATTTCCCCCACTCCCGCCTGATACAACAGTTTGGGGACGCTAGGACGAGGACAAAATGCCCCCCTGCCCTCCTTGTTTTGAAGTGAATTTCGGAGATGTCCTAGGAACCCCCTTGCACAAGGGGAACTTCCCAATAATTGAGGACCTCAATACATCCAGGGGATGCCTTGTAGATCTTCGCGGGTAAAACAAAAAAAACTGAGAAAGTAAAAAATGAAAAACAAAAAGCCAAAAGTAAGACACGAAAAAGGGAAACCTAGCGCGGCCATAAAAAGGTAAAATGATTTCATTTTTCATGAGTTTTTTTTAGTGTAGAGATGCCATAAACCCTAGCACGGATATACTAACTCAGGAAAGTTTGTTGTTTACATTTCACTTTGAGTTTGTGCAGTTACAACTTACAGGCATGATTGAAGATTCTCATTCGAATGATTCAAAATTTCATATTAACATATCATTAATATTACATTTTGATTTTTTTAAATTTCAAGTTAACTATTAAACAAAAACTTAAATTGTTTTTTTTATCAGTAAACTACACTCTGGGGACTGCTCCCTTTTCATTAAATTAACCAGAATTTAACATAATAGTTTGAACATATAAGCTCAGCCTATATGCTTGAGCATTATACTAAACAGGGTTCTATCAAAAACCCTGTACTGTAGATATTCTACTACTAACCACTATTTACAAATAGTAAACTTATCAAACTTACTAAGCATTAGAGTCTGCTTCGTAGCAGTGATTGATGAAATCTTGCATCTAGGCATACTCCTCCAAACCCAACAACTTCTTCAAGAATCCCGCACCCATAGCCGCCTTCCTCCTGCGAGTAGTCACCTTTTCTGTTCACGTCTTTGTGATGAAAGGTTTCCACATCACCATGTCTCCAACACTGTTGACTCTATGAAAATCTTCTGGTATAGGAATCCCGACTCCGCTTCTTGCCACCCCAAGTGATTCTTCAAAGCCCCTTGTTAAATCTTCTTCCACAAAAGCCTCCATTAATTGTTTGACCACCCCTTTTTCTTCTCCCATGTCCAACAAGGATGCCATAAACATAGACGAGATATTTGAATTAACCTTGTATTTGTTCGAGCATACCATAAAATCCTCTCCCAACACCCATTGGATGCCGAATAGAACCAAACCACTCTGCGATTTTAATACCTTTTGCATCCTATTCTCTGTAATTTCTCCCAAAAAAGACATTTGCTGTTTGTTGCAAGTTAGCCTAATCGGTCTCCATTCTACCCTGTTCTCCAATGCAGATGAGAAAGGAAGGATCGTGCTCCAAAACAAATGCCATGTCTACGCCGCTGTTCTCATAAAAGCTTGCTCTTGTCAACTTTCACTTCACATGCTTCGCCACCTCAATCCTATGGGATGAGAGGACCTTTCATCAGTTACATTTAGTATGCTGTCATCATTAAACTGACGTCTCCCAGATCATTTCTTTCGATTATTCAATGGATGAATTCGCCAAAGTGTCCACTTCTCCATTAGACTCCCGATATATATGATTTATGGTGAAACCATCAAACTTATCTAAGGTGGCCAAAGCTTCATTTAGAAGCATTTTTAACTTCCAATTTTGAATGTCTTTTTTCCTAATAGCATTCACTACTATTTGTGAATCCCCTTCCACCGCCACTCTATTCAAGTTTAAATTCTGGCACATATGAAGACCCAAAACTAGAGCCTGGAGTTTTGCCTCGTTGTTCGTGCCAGGAGTAAGCTTCTTCTCTACTTTTCCAATCACCACCACTCTCCAATCTCTCACTATACGCCCTACCCTAGAGGCTCCAGGGTTACCCCTGGAAGCATCGTTGAAATTCATCTTATACCACTCTTCCTCCAGTGGAAACCATTTCACTTCCAATCTTCTCTTCCGGGATTGATCTCCCTCAACCCCATTAACGGGGGGAAGTTTTAGCCCTTTCCACCTCCTCAACCTATCATCCTCTATTGTGAAACCATTCTTAACTCTTTCCATTATTCTGTTATTAACCACTTCAGTAATGGCTGCCTCTAACTTAATCTTGAAAGATTCCAACATCAATTCCTTTTCTTGGAATATCCTCCTGTTCTTTTCCTTCCACAATTCCCACACCAGAATTGACGGGCTTACAATCCAAATACTTGAGAAAGCTATAGATTGATACAAAACAGGCCATGCTCAAATGAAAAGACTTAATATATCGTTCGGGAGTGCTCCATACTACCCCAACTTAGCACACAACCATTGCCAACATTCTTGTGTGTACTGACATCCTAACGGCAAGTGGTCTGCAGTCTCGCCCTCTTTCAAACACATGATGCATCTATAAGGACCTTCATATCCCAATTTCTTAAATATGTCCTGTTAATATTGTCTTTTGAAGAGCAGCCCAGGAAAAAACCCCAGCTTTAGGAAGGTAGGCTTTGTTCCAGCACAAGTGAATCAATATATCTGTTTTTTCATAAACCCCATCAACCACCACAAAACCAATCTTTGCACTATATTCACCATTTTTTGCACAATTCCATCTTAGCCTGTCATTGCCCATGGTCAAGCTAATTCTTCTATACTGCAAAATCCCCTACAATGCAATGATCGCATTCTCTGGAATCTCTTTACTATCCAACTTCTTCCACCCCCAACTCACCATCCCATTTGCTTCTCTTTGTTCGACATAGTCAACCACCTTTGTCCCCCACTTCACAGTGAATACCTGTCGAGCTATCGGGCATTCGTCCCCAATTATGTGATAACCCATCCACGAGTCCTCCCAAAACAAGACGGTTTTGCATCTCTAATTTCCCAACTCAAATGATCTGTCAAAATCCACCTGCAAGAGAGTAGACAATTCCACAATTTGGACCCTTTGATAGGATTTGCTGTGGTTAAAATTCTATCCTTGCATTGACTATCCAATTTATTCCGAAGGATCCTCACCCACTTCAAATCAAGCGCTGAATACATGTTCCATAGAACCTTTGCCCCTAAAGCCTTATTTTGCATCATTTGGTTCCTCAAACCCACACCCCCTGCCATTTTTGGTCTGCATATATTATCCCAAGCTATAAGAGGGATCTTTCTTTCCTTTGAGGTACCCTGCCAGAAAAAGGATCTCATTTTTTGCTCCAATTTGTTGTTTACCTTTTTCGGGAGCCAGAGGCAAGAAAGAAGAAAAATAGGTATAGCAGAAATGACAGCTTTCAACATTAGGATTCTTCCAGCCCAAGATAACCATCTCCCCTTCCAAGATGACATCCTATTTGAAATTTGCTCCAGCAGAGGGTCCCACAGCTTTGAATAATTCCCACCTTCAAACATTGGAAATCCCAAATACTTACTTGGAATTACCCCCTTCTTAAAATAAAAAATCCTCATGATTTCTCTCTATTTTTTGAGATTTGTGGAAAAAAAGAAAATTTCTGATTTCGTAGTATTAACACACTATCGTGATGCAAGAGAATAAGATAACAAGACTTTCTTCATGCTCCACGCTTCTCTTCTCTTAGCTGTCCCATATAACATTGTATCATCGGCAAATTGTTGATGAGTCAACGGAGCCACATTTCTTGTAATTCTTAATCCGTCCCATTAACCAAAATTGGTAGCCCGTTGAATAGACCTCCCTAATGCATCCGCCATTATAAGATATAGAAAGGGAGAGACGGGGTCTCCCTGTCTCAACCCTCTCGATACTCCAAAAAATCCCTGAGGACTACCATTTATTAAAACTGAAAATCTCGGACTTGCTACAAAGCTGAACATCCACTCGAGCCACTTTTTCTCAAAGCCAAAGGCTTCCAACACCTTAAATAAAAATCTCCAATCCATCCTATTGTAGGCTCTTTTTATATCAAGTTTAATCATCATACCACTTCTCTTAGAGACAGTTAATGAATGAATTGTTTCTTGAGCAATAATTGTTCCGTCAAAAATCAATCTTCTCGGCACAAAGTCACTCTGCTCTTCAGCAATAATATCCACCAAAAAAAGTTTTAGTTTATTCGCAATAGCCTTCGCAAAACTTTATACACCATGTTGCAGAGGGAGATGGGCCTGTAATCTTCATATGACATTGCTTTCTCTTTCTTGGGAATTAGCGCAATATATGTATTATTCAAATCTCTGAGCAATTTCTTTTTCTTCCTGGACTCCTTGGCTGCCTCAAACACATCCCTTCCTACAATGTGCCAACACTTATGAAAAAAACTCGTCGGAAAACCATTTGGGTTGGGTGCCTTATCCGGATGAAGCTGCAAAACCGCTTCTTTAATCTCTTCTTAAGTGAATGGCTTATTTAGGATAAGGTTGTGCTCCTCCTTAATCATTCGAGGAATGCATTATGAAATCTTCTTTTGTTTATTCAGATTTGATCCTTCCCAATTGTTCAGTAAGTTCTCAAAGAATTTTATACCTTCAACCTTTATGATCTTCTCATCTTCGCATATGCTGCCATCCTCCATCTTTAGTTTAGTGATGCAATTCTTTTGTGTCCTTACTTTGGTTGAATTATGAAAAACTTTGTGTTCCTGTCCCCATCCATCAACCACAATTCCCTAGATTTCTGTCACCAAAAAATTTCCTCTTTTGCCAAAACTTCTAAATATTTGTTCATCAACTCCTTTTCCGCCAAATATCTTTCTTGATCCATCCCCTTCACCAGAACCTCCTTATTTATCTTTCCCAACTGATCTTCAATTTCTGTCTTTTCTTTAAAAATGTCCCCAAAGTGATCTCTATTCCAGACCTTCGGGTTCTGCTTGATCCTTTTAAGTTTAGAGAACGAAGAAAACGTTTTTGTCCCTGCTTGACCATCCTCCTTCCACCATTTTTCTATGATATCAAGAAAATATGGGTCTCTCATCCACATATTTTCAAATTTGAAAGGGCATCTCTCCGGTTGCCTATCCTCCTTAATCTGCAATTGGATTGGATAATGGTCTGATCCAGATACTGGAACAATGAAACATTTACACACATTCGAAAAGGCCCCCAAATCGCCTTGCCATAGAAACCTATCCAACCTTTCCGCAATGTTGTTGAAACCAATCCTATGATTTGTCCATGTATATTTTCCGTTTTCCACTGAAAAGTCAAGAAGATTATTTCTAGAGACAAAATCTGTGAAGTCCTTCTGAGATTGACTCATTCTCTGAACACCCCCCAATTTATCCTCTCCATTTAGAATTACATTAAAATCCCCTCCCAGAATACAAAAAGAACCAGAAAGGGTCAAAAGCATCTGATCTAACTCACTCCACACCCTTTTTTTAAGAGGAGCTAAATTTGGACCATAAACATTAACCAAGAAAAACTGCAATTTTGAGAGAGAGCAAGAAACCTCACACACCATCTGTTGTGACCAAATCACACATCGCCCCATTGCAAATGGGGACCCCCCTTTTTTTTGAATTCCAGTGTTTTGCATTAAGATTTTGATGATGTCCTTCGTTTGTTTCATGATGAAGTCAGTGGTGTTTGAGTCTTAGAGCCGCCCCTTGATGACCTGATCCTGATGTTTGAGACCCTGAAAATGACTAAGTCTGGTATCCTGATCCTGAAGATCCTGAAAATTGGCTAAGTCTGAAATCTGGTGGATCCTCAAAAATCTAGAATCTGCATGTTAAATCCAGTGGATCTGAGACCTATCTCAAACATCCTGAAAGGTATATTGAAAAATATTTAAAGTATAAGAAATTCATACTTAAATATATTTTTCAATATACCTTACCTCGGGCATTGTCAATTCTGGGCGCGAAATTGGTCCAGGTTCACCTCAAAACTCCGCCTAGAAATTAGGGTGCCTTTCATCATCTAGACAACTTCAAGATTGCGCCTTGGGCAAGGAAAGCTTCAAATCAAAGCGCCTTGATTGAAATTGATGTTGCGAAGCTTGAAACACTACAAATTTGACAAGGAAGAGGCATTTAGGTTTAGGCGCCCAGTGCATGTTCAGAGGATCATAAGAATTGTGCCTTAGGTTGAAGGTCATGGGTTTAGGCGCCTTGATGTAGGTTGGAGTTCAGATCAATGATAGATAGCGCCTAAAGTTCAAGAAGTCTCACAAGGATGTAATCAAGTGTTGGAGAGCCTAAAAAATGTCAAGAATAAGCAAGCAAGTGCTAGGCGCCCTTCATGCATAGACTACCTTCTTTTGGCGCCTTAGCATGAAGAGATGTTCAAACTAACCCAAAGTTGCGCCTTAGCATGAAAGAGCATGATGTGCTTAAACTAACCCCTATCGTGATGTTTGAGATCCTGAAAATGACATGATGTTTGAGATCCTGAAAATGACTAAGTCTGGTAGCCTGAAATCCTAAAACACTGAAAAATTGACTAAGTCTGAAATCTGGTGGATCCTCCAAAATCTAGAATCTGCATGTTAAATCCAGTGGATCTGAGACCTATCTCAAACATCCTGAAAGGTATATTGAAAAATATTTAAAGTATAAGAAATTCAATCTCTAAACTTATACTTAATATATTTTTCAATATACCTTATGCCCTGAGACTGCCAAATCTAGGCGCGAATTTGTTCAGTGAGGTTAGGCGCATTTTCTCACTTGCAGACACCCACATGAGCGCCTTAGGTTGAGCTTCAAAGTGCGCCTAGAGGAAGATCAACTTCCAAACGCTCCAAGATAGGGCGCCTTGATAGAAATTGGTATAAAAGACTTGGAACATTAAAGTTTTCGACAAAGGAATGATTCAAGAGTTTAGGCGCTCATCACAGGTTCAAGTGATCATCAAATTAGCGCCTTAGGAAGGATTGCCCTAGATGAGCGCCCTGGAATGGATTGGTGGTGGAGATCACTTTAGCGCCTAGAGGTTAGAGTGAAGTTTAAGACAGTGATAGATGGCGCCTTAAGGCAAATAAAGCTCCAAATTGCGCCTAAGAAGATTTTAGAGGGCGCCTAAAGGAAGAGAACTAGTTTGGGCGCCCGTCATGCCTCAGACCACCTCATTTTGGCACCCAACTTGGAAGTGCGCCTATCTATACTTGAGAGAATTGTAAGTGATGCCTTTTGGGCGCTCAGGAATATGAGGTAGTGAGTATTATAAGGCTTGAGCGCCCTTAGCCAAATTAAGAGGATTTGAGCGCCCTGATTGTGAGATTATCAGATGTCTAAAAGTGAGGATGGAGTGAGAACATGAATCATTGAAAGTGTTAAAACTTGTTTTATTTGTTAGGCGCCCATTTTTGTTCAACTCATCATTTTGAAGTGCCTAGCATCAGAGGGCTTGTCATTGAAGTGCCTATCTTTAGGTATTGGCTAGAGGGGCAAATTTAAGTCTTAGCGCCTTGTGGGTGGGATTGTCTTGTGGAAGAGGTTGAAATCATCTTAAGATGGTGCTTAGACAAGTTGAGATAAGGAACCCATTTCAGCGCCTAGAGTAAAGATCCTCTAAGGGTCTCTTAAAGACCAAAGGCGCTCCTTACCAATAAATCATTATCTTTTGCGCCCCTTACTCATTTTGGCGCCCAAATAACAAGTTCAAAATGCAAGTGTGGTAAGTGTATTTCCTAGCCAAAATTAGCACCTTGGAGGTTATAAAGGTCTTTCATGTTTCGATGACATTTTAGGATCAGTTATAAGCTCTGGAGGATAAGGTAAGTCAAAGGAATTACCCATCTCACTTGGGCGCCAATATACACTAATATTATCAACAATTTGCGCCTAGATTTGATGGAAAATTAGTATCCTCCAGAGACTCAAGGGTTTTGCGCCTAAGATAGTACTATTCAAATTTTTTTTGTGCCTTAGCATTGAAAGAGTCTAGGCGCCTATGAAAGGAATCAAGAAGATCATAAAGTGTGGATGTAAGCATGATGATAGGTTAGGCGCACTTTTTGCCTCCATTTAACTCCATTTTAGCGCCTTAAATAAAGTCCCTAAGATCTCCTTGGAATAGCTACAAAAGGGTGCCTGATAATCAAGAGAGTTTGAAATCATAAGAATTGCGCATATAGGGAAGGGGAATCATCTTATACCTTCACAATTGTTTAAGGCATAAGGTTATGAGTCTAGGCGCTAATTTGGTTCATGGAAGAATCACATAAATGTACACTTAAAGTGTGCGCCAAGAGGTCTAGACTTGAAGTAGATTGAAGGTTATGAGTTGGGTCCATTTTGCATATCCAATCATCATGAATTGGGCGCCTTGTTGTGAGGAGTTGTGTTGAGCGCCTAGATGGAGTTTAGCGCCTTGGCTGTGGTGGCATGAAACCTTGAAATGGCGCCTATTGATAAGAGGCATTGAAGTCACTAAAACTCAGGATGTAGCTAGGCGCTCCTTTGAATCATAAGTTTTGGAGTAACTAGAACAAGTATGTGAGTCTACAAATGTCCCTTCAAGGAGTAAAACATGTCTGAGAAGATGAATTGAAGGTTCAAAATACTAGGCGCCCACTTGCATCCTAAGCGCTTTGATGTGAATGCAGAGAGGTAGATAAACTAGGCGCTCTTTTAACACCAAGACAACAACAAGTAGCGCCTAAACAATGAAACAAGTTTGACATTTTGAGTACGTCAAAGGGACACTGAGAAGAAGGCCACCTAGAGCGCCTTGATGTCAAATGAGATTTAAATCTATCATACATGAGTGCCTAGGTGTGGAAGTCCTCCCAAAGCATTTGCTACTGTTTTAAATCATAAAAATGACAAGTTCAAAGCCATTTGTGTTGGGGCGCCCATTCCTGCCTCTGCCAACTCAATTGGCGCCTTAAAAGCAATTGCATTAAAAGACATCTTTGAATGAACTTTATAAGTGGATTGATCTTTTTAAACTATTGTAATTGTTTGAAATCATTAAAATAATGAATGTGGGACTAATTGTGTTAGGTGCACTTTGTTCCTATTTTCACCTATAATAGCGCCTAAGCTTGAAAGGGGTTTATTACATGTTTCAAGTTGTTTTTATCTTATGAAGTCATTGATATATCGTTTACCTTGACTTGTAGGATCATCAATGATGCTAAGGAGTTATCCAAGGAATCACCTTCAAGCAAGGAGTAAGGAGCATCATGCTAGCCGCCTTTGAAGATCATCAAGTTGCATCATTGAGAGAAGGAGTGTTGATGAAGTCAAGGAATCATCAAAAGCAAGTACTTGAGTCACCTTCAAGTTGCAAAGGGAACACCACTCTAAAAGATCACACCTCAAGTCTCCTACATCAATACATCATGTTGGATCATATCAAGTTCAAGTGTACTTCATCAAGAGCAACATGATTTGAAGCATTCATTTATCCAAGCTTCAAGTTAAGATCTCTCAATCTTCAGAGATTCATCCAAGCTTCAAGTCAAGATTCATCAAGTTTCAAGTTCTTCTAATGCCTTCAAGTCTCCTTGAGAGGTCATCTACTACACTCCGAAGGGTCACTCCAAAGATCATCTCGAAGAACTACTTCATCAACTTCTACACCAAGCAAGGGCATTCATCCATCAAACTTCAAAACTCTTCAAATCTTCAAGTCCAAGAGAGATCTCTACTTCATGTCATCATCATCTACTCTTACATGAAGGAAGCATCATCATCTACTCTATTACTCACTCTACATCAAGAGCATCATCAAAGAATATTCACATCAACCTGCTTACAAGAAGAAGAAAGAATCATGAAGTTAGTCAAGTGAAGCAACAAGTATCAGACATTCAGTCTACAAGAAGAATGAACAAGGCAAGATCAACAAGTTGTATTCCTAAACATACAAGTTCAAGCAATTACATTGAATACATCACATAAAGATGATACAATTTTCAAAGTATGCTGAGTTGGCATCTGTGTGGCGAGTACACATCATTCAATTTTGATTAGCCGCATTATTTAATGCATTAAATGTATCATTTAATAAAAGAAGTCAAAGGGATTCCTATGTGGAGGAATATTTTAAATGCTTTCGCCTTACCTTATCACATTGGAAAACGTGCCTTCATTGCCTCCCTCTTTTATGCTAAAAAAGCAAATTGTTGTAACTACCTCTGAGGTGGCACGATCTAAGCCCTTGGCTATCAAATTGATCTCAGCCATTCATTGTAGTCTGGGCACTATATAAAGGTCTTGTCGCCTCATTTGTAAGAGATAGAAATTAGATTGTAGGCAAGTAGGAGTAGAATAGGAGACTCTCAAAATTTTCTGAGAGGACTTGGAATTGTTGTAAATATTTCTCAAGAGTAATGCAAAACATTGGAAGTTTATTTGGTGTTAAGTGTTATCTTGTGGAGTAACTTGGTTTCCTGTACTTCAATGGAATGGAGAGATGTTTCAAATAGACTAGAAATAGATTAGAGCTCATTGTTGTAATGTATGTTGTACTGAATATTTGATCAACTCCTAGCTCATGCTTTTAACATTCATCGCTGATGAAGTGTTGTGTAAAGCTAGTCTGAGCTATAATTTGTATAAGTTCGATTATGGATGCTTGTTTGAGCTGCGCCGTTTAATGGGTGCTCATATGAACCTTCATGATTTGAAAACCTTTCGCATACCCTTAGGAGATTGCACCAATTTCATGTAGTTGTAGGCACCCTTGGCGAAGTGAAGTTAGGTTTTGATTCAGGAGTTTGTCTGTTCAATACATCAGCATTGCCTCATTGACCTTAGATAGTTTCCTAAACCCTTGCCTTTTTTACTTTTCTTCATTATTGAAACCTTGTATATACATCATCCACACCGAAGGAGAGATGAGCTGAATGGAAGGAGAAGAATCTGCGTAAGTCCCTTTGTGTTTACCAGCAAAATCATCTTAAGTCACTGAGCTATCCCTTACAAAATCATAAGAAAGGAACCTTGGAGTCATCTTGTTTGATCACATAGTTCAGCATTCGAGAGGCTTTGCTCAAGAGGGAGTCAGATACTTTGTATTTCACTCTAATTGTTGACTTGTCGAAAAACAATCATCAACACCATCCAATGCCTAGAGCCTCCTATCATCTCCATAGCCACCGACTGCTTTCTCCACATAGTAGCAAGGCCTCCTGAGGCTCCTTCAGCATTAATAAAGAAGCCATTCCATCCTTTCAGCCTAAGTCTAAAAAAATCGATAGCTTTGCCATCTAATTTAGTTTCTTGCAAGAGAAAAATATCTGAATCCGCTGTCTCCATCTGGCGCTTGACCAGATGCCTTTTGTTAGGGGCGTTTAAGCCCCTAACATTCCATGAAGTTTTCTTCATGACTCTTGAGGAAGGGTTACTCCCTTCCTAGGCCTTAGCATCATTTGTGGAATTTTCAACTGCCCCTCTGCATCTCCATCCTCAACCAATTTCACACTATTCGACTTTCTTCCTTTCTTCTTCAATTCCCGACAATGGGGAGTTTCCATTTGTTGTTGCCATTTGTGAGATCCCTCTTTTATCCAAAGAATGAATCTCCCCCACCGAATCAATTTCCTCCTGCTTTTTTCCAGAGGCTTTTTAACTCCGTGTCTAAATCCACAACTTCCACCATGGCTGGAATGTTCCCCTTACCACCCTCCTCTTCCAAATCTAATGTCCCAAATCCTTTTAAAGCCTCCTCTTGACCCTCCGGATTAAATTCAAAAACCTCTCTAATTTCCCCTTGTTCCCATTCTCTTCCCTTATTAGCTAAGCCAAAGAGCTCTAGAGCCAACTCAAAATTACTAGACTTGTCTATTTCTAAATTCTTCGTCCTATCTTGGGGAAATTGAAAATCCTACTCCTCTATCAGCCAGTCTTCAAACCTCTCTTTCTTCCTTTCCTCATCTTCTTTACTGACCTCCTCACCTTGATTTCCTTCTGCAATCTCTTCGTTCTTTCCACCTCCATTTTCTTCGATCTCCTCCTTCCCCTTTTCAACACCATCACTCCCAACCATCTCCCTATGGGAATCCTCCATATCGCTCTTCTTTTTTCCATCTTCTACTATAACCTCATACTCCTTTTTTTGGGCTGCTGACTTTTCTTGATTGAAGTTGTAATGTCCCTTATAGGAGCAATACTAATTTTATCCTAATTATCAATTTCCAAGCAACAAAGACTTAGAGAGTACCTTGGCTTGATTTAATTCCTGCAAACAAGTTAGAAAATACTTACAATAATATTCCTCACAATCAAGTTAACATGATGAACAACTCATAATGGCATCATTAATCCAACCAAACCTAACTATCTAGGAGACTCAACCATAAGAGAGTTGAGGAAAGTGATTTCGATGGGGTGTCCCGGATCCTCTACCCTAGGCCCAAGAGTGGATATACCATCCACCTTGGCCTCATGTGGCGCATGCCATCCATATGAGGTGGTCTACCTAATGAGGTATCCGTTATCTTGTTCCCCCTCATCTTGCCATTTCCTTTCCCTTTCTCTATGATTGGTTCCTTTGAATTTGCATGTCTATGATAGGAGAATGAGATCACACAAGGGTGCCCCGGAAGCCATCTCTTCTAAGCCCAAGGGCAGTACCCTTTGTACTCTTGTACCCTTTGTACGGCCTTGGCCCCAATGGGATTATTCAATCCCCTCTAAAGGGGTGCATACCTAGAAGAGTGCCCCATCGACGTTATCCCTCTTGCACCACATTTCCTCCATCATAGTAACCATAACACTCATGGAAGAATCCACATTAATCAAACTCATAGTTGCAAACAATCATCTCAGCAATGCATAATGAATTATGAAGGTGACATATAAATGATAATGTGCATGAACTAATGACAATCATAACTCTACCCATAATTTTCATGGAGCTGTTGATATACTTAATACAAATTCTGCATGTTGTATCTCTGCTAGTGTATTTGATTTATCTTCTTTATTCCACACATTACTCTCCTTTTCAATCTGCATATTCATACTTGTATATCTGCTGATCTGTATATTATTTCTGCTCCAATATTCAGAGAATATTTCTTATTTAATTCCTCTTCCCTATATTTAATCAGATATATCTTCCCTCTTTAGAATTATATATATAGTATTCTTTTCACTCTGAAAATATATTCTTACTTCTTATTCCTCCCCTTGATGAATATATCATAAAATATATATTTTATTCTCAATATATAAATATATATCTGTTACTCCTGATCTTCCTATTATTTCCTCTTGATGAATATATCAGAAAATATATATTTCACACAGAATATATTATATATCCTTAAATTCAGAATTATGTTATCCTCTTTCCTCTTAGATGTAATCAGAAATATATTTGTATGTCCCATGTATATTCTTAAATTCCGGAATATGTTCTTCCTCTTTTCTACCTCACCTCTCTCACATCCATCCAATTTATACCCTTATGTTTCTTTTGAGGGGAGGCATCCCTTTGAAAGATTGTGACCTTTCAACCCAATCGCAGCCCTTTTTCAATGGCTGCTTATGACTCTAATATAATGGCTGCTCTTGATACTAAGAATTGCTGCATATACAAACCTTTATATTAGTCATAAATCGCTTCATAACATTAATCGGTCTTCATATGACATTGATCGCCCCTTTTGATTTGTCTTATTTACAAATCGTTGGATGTTTAATATTAACCGCTCCATATATTATGTATCATTTGATATATGATATATCTCAATCGTATCACATATCTTTTGTTAATAAGAGTTTTGTCTTATTAAACTTAAACCATTTCATAGTGTTAGTCAGCCACCATAAATATAATATTAATTGTTGGGTCTGCATTTGCTGCTTTAGATATGAAGTCACTTTACAATTGTCATTATTAAATTATTATAATTATAATCATTTATATTAATATTTATATTTATAAATATAATAATATATCCTTTTAAAATAAATATATTTTAATTAATTTAAACGATGCCTTGATATCGGGATATCACATCAGTTGGCCCTTCAATCTCATCTTTTGTTTCCAAATACCATTCTCTAAAATAATATTTAGTGAATTTGGAAAATCTTCAACAATGTTCAAATTGACACAAATATGCGCATAGATTCCTGATTCTCCTTTTTCTGTTGATTCATCCATTTCCAGAAAGATTCCTAAATGATCTCCAATTTCCTTTAGGATTTCCACTATCCAATATTTTGAAGGCAAATTGTACAGCCTAATCCACCTTGGTGTTATTGTTACTTTATGATTGATTGGATCAAAATTTGGTGCCGTCTTTGATGTAAGACCCCACCCCATCCCACCCCATCCATTATCCAAGGGCCCTTATTCAAAATATCCTGTTTGATTTCCTTAGTCTCACAAATGACTAGGAAAAACCCTTTTGGCAAATTCCTCAATATCACAGATTCTCTCCAATTCGCTTTCCAACAATTCTGGATCCTATCCCACGCTTGCCATAGATTTGCCCATTTTATAAAGAAGGCTTTCTCTTAAATCATTTATTGATTCTTCTAGGGCCGTCTTATTTTGGATCTCCAACAACTTTTCTTCGACCCTAGGATTCTCCAGAATTCTGTTCGCACGTGGCATAATCTGGAATACCTGTCATCTTTTCTCCATCCGTCAATTCTTCCCTGTTTGATTTCTCCTGCCATTGCCAGGCTTGAGTATGCCTCGAAGAATTCAAACCCTTGTATGCGTCCATCCCTCGAGAATCTGCAACTTTGAGATTCGACAAGTTTCTTCTCCATCCATTCTTGAAGCCTTCATATTTTCCAAAATTGATCTCCTTTCTGAAACCTTAATTGTTTTGATCCAATTGCCTCCTTCCTTAAAAAATTCTGCCTTTTTGCCGCATCCAACCACGGGAAAAACCGGTTTTGGTCCCTGAACGAATTCTCCTCTGCTCTCGACTTGCGCGCCATCCCAACTTTCACATGCCCTTTGACCTTTATTATATAACGTACTAAACTTTTACTGCCAAAAAAAAAAAAACTTAAATTGTTAATAGATAATAAGATATTGAATATTCATATTAGAAATAGAAACTAAATATTGTTTTCAGATTTCTTAGAAATTAAGAAAACTCAGAATTGAATAGGTTTAAAAATCAAAATGTCAATAACAGCTCTTAAAGAAAGTTTGCAAAATCTTTAAATTAGTCACCAGACCCATACTACCAAAGTACAAATGTTGAAGAAAGTTTGCAACCACAGTCACCAAACCCATACATGATTAAAAATTTAGGGGTAGGTTCAAATTTTTTAAATAATATTAATATTAAATTATTTAATATATAAATTTATAATTTCAATTTTTCATAAACATAAATGATAAAAAAAATTTATACACTAATTAAAATTTAATATTCTGAAGGATTATTATCTCACAAAAAACAATGGCGCGGAAGGTCCGAAAAAAAGCAGAGTAGAAAGAGGTGGTTGACACAATCGTGGAGGTACCAAATGCTTCAGAAAATCAGGTGAAGCTCTTGAAAGATACTGCCGTTATCGACAAAATAATGGGTCGCAATCTCCCGAGGAAAGATATTGAAGACTGGATATGCAAGAATTGGGAATTTGATTCAATGGTGAATTTTCTTCCCAAAGGCTTTTTTACGGCGGCCTTCCAACTTTCAGAGCAGAGAGACAAAATCCTTCAGGCGGATCCTTGGAAGATAGGCGATTCATACATTTATTTGCAGGCTGGACCCCGAATTTCAATCCAAGGGATAGTAATCCAGAGAGCGCGCCAATTTGGTTGAGACTGTACAATCTCCCGTTGGAATATTGGACGGATGAATGTCTAACTAAAATTGGTAATGCTTTAGGGAGAACAATTGAGATTGATAAATGCGATAGAGAAAGCACCATTTATGCCAGAATTTGGATTTTAGCAATCAAGGAAATCCCTAAGAGAATCACCCTAAATCCCTCTAATGGTTCATGGGATCAAGGAGTTGAGGTAGAAATCCCAAAATTCTTCTGCCTCAAATGCCGGGGATGCGATCACAATGAAGGGAAATGCCCTAAATTTCCTGCTAAAACCAAAACAAGGTGGACGCTAAAGAAGAGCCTTCCGGAGGAAAAGCACAATATGGAGAAAGAGTCGTCATTGGAGGAACAAGCGATGAGCATGGAGCAGGAAATAAACCCTAAAGATACTTTGACAAATTCGGTCAATTTTGAAGACAACCCCTTGGCAATGGTGGTCTTTGACGGATCATCAAAAATGGAGAATAACATCTGGGAGGATGAAGATATAGTAGATGGCGATCAATGGATCGAAAATGAGGAAACAATTTTGGAAGAAATTGGCATAATTGATCCTAGATGTATAAGTCAGTCAACATCTCAAATGCTTGGACTGAATATTGGGGTGGAGAGGAAGAAAGGAAGGAAGACGAATAAACAGAAAAGGGAGAAGGTAGCGCAGGAAAAAAACCAGCCTAATCTAAAAGAGTACATGCTGAGATCTAAGGGAGGAAACCCCTCCCTTAGAAGGCAATGAAGATAGCAACATGATATGTTAGGGGCCTCAATGCGCCTAATAGACAGCGCACGACCAAGTGCCAAATAAAACTTATGTTGGTCGATAAAATTCTCCTACAAGAAACGAAACTGAACGCACATGATGCAATTTCCTTCACTAATCATTGTCGAGGATGGGAAGGAGTTTGGGTGGATGCGGCAGGTGTTGCTGGACGCTTGGGAATTCTATGGAATCCAAGCCGAATGAGGATTGACCTTCTTCAAGCAAACAAGAACTGGATGATATGTTCGGTAAGAAGCTACAATTCCAATTTGAATTTTATTTTATGCAATGTCTATGGCCCAGTTAAGTTGGAAGATAAGAGTATGCTTTGGTGTGATATCATTGCTGGTTTGATATTGTTCTCGAATGAGAAAATTGTAATGGGTGAGGACTTTAACGCAATATTGAATGTGAATGAGAAAAAAGGTAGTTTGAAATGCAAAACAAGGGCTCAGAGGGACTTTGCACAGTTTGTTAATGAAGCTGAACTAATATATATATAATCCCAAAGAACGGTGTATTCACCTGGTTGAATAGAAGAGGAGCGGCTCTGGTGGCAGAGAGGTTGGATAGATTCCTAATTTCGACAAATAGGTTGGAAACCAACAATATAATGGAATCCGGTATTAGAGTTGTTTCTGGTTCAGACCATCTTCCAATAGATCTCGCAATTTGGGAAGATCAAGTGCCAAAAAAAAGTTGTTTCAAATTTGAAAAAATGTGGTTTTGAAGAAAAGATTTGGTGGAGCTAATTAAAAAATGGTGCCAAGAGGCTCCAGTTTGCCACAGAATGAAGGTGTTTAAATTTGTAAAGAAGATGAGCTTCATAAAGAATAAATTAAAAGAATGGAATGCGGTCTCCTTCAAAAATATCTTTGTGGAAAAAGAATGAATAGAAAAGGAATTGGAAGAATTAAATGCTAAAGTCATTGCCCAGGAGATGTTCCAAACCAATTATTTAAAAGAGAAGGAGCTATTGGCAGAACATGCGAATATTCTAGCTAGGGAGGAAATCTTCTGGAGGGCGAAATCTAGAGAAACATGGTTGGTGGAGGGATATGTAAACACAAAATTCTTTCACAACATAGCTAAGATAAGGAGATTTCAGAATAGGATCAAGAATATTGAGGATGCTGATTGGTGAATCTTAAGCAATAGGGAGGAAATAGAAACATAGGCAGTAAGTTTCTTCAAGGGGCTCCTGGTGCCAGACGATGCTTTAGATTTTAGGGATATGAGGGGAATATTGAACAATATTTCGAACATAATTTCCGAAGCGGATAAGAAAATGCTGATGGAACCGTTCTCAGAGGAGGAAGTTTTATTGGCAGTAAAGCAACTTCATCCAGACAAAGCTCTCGATCCTGACGGCTTCCCTACCCTTTTTTATCACAAATGTTGGCAAATAGTTGGGAAAGAAGTGTGGGAGTTGGTTGAGGACTTCCACAAATCAAGGAAACTTCTAAAAGAAGTTAACACTATAGTGGCACTAATCCTCAAAAAAAGGATTACAACGTCTTCTCAGAATATAGGTCAATTTCACTGTGCAACACCATATATAAAATAATCTCCAAATCTTTTGCAAATAGGCTAAAGAGCAAAGAGAATTCTAACAGGAGAAAGGCTACATTTGATAGGAATAGCTGGTCCAAGTCGTTGGCCCTTGTGTAGAAGCAATTCTGAAATGGTGGATCATGTTCTATTCCAGTGCCCCTTTGCAAGTGAATGCTGGGACTGGCTGTGTAACAAACTCAATTGGTGATGTGGGAGGCAGAATGATATCCGCAACTGGTTTATAAGCTGGGCAAGGCTTTATTCCTCGTCTCTCTGGAGCGGGATATGGATTACCTGCCCCTCGCTACTAATTTGGCACTTATGGAAGGAGCGGAACAGGAGAATTTTCAACGATTCTGAAAGTCAAGTGGACCGAGTTTGCCAAATGGTGGAAGTAGCAATGTGTGAAACTTTGAATGCAAAACAAAAAGGAGGAAGTGTAGCTTTCACAAATTGGGACATTCAGATTATGAAAAATTGGCTAGGATTGAAGATTGCACAAGGAATTAATGTGAATGGTAGCAAGGACTCAAAAGAAAGAAGGTCAAATGGTTGGCCCCCCCGAGAGGCAGATTGAAGATAAACTTTGACGGGGCCTCTAGAGGCAATCTCGGGGCCTCCGGTCTAGATGCATCATCTGCAACGAGGGACACCTCATCTGGGCAATGTCGATAAAACTTGGATTTGGAACCAATAATGAGGTGGAAATGGTAGCTTTGAAAGAAGGATTGATGATATGTGTCCAAAAAGGAATTCAAGAGGTTGATATTGAAGGTGATTCCCTCATTTGTATCAACGCCATTAAAAGAAAGGAGATCTCAAACTGAAAATTGCAAAACTTGGTGGTGAAAATTTGGGAATTACTGGATAAATTAAGAAAATTTTCCATATGCCATATATATCGAGAGGCAAATGGGGTTGCAGATTATCTCGCAAATCAAGGTGTGGATCAATTAGAAGTTTTCAGAATATCAAACTTGGAGTCCGAATGGCAGGGACTGGCATATTTATTGCAGAATGACATTCCAGTGGAATCATGAGTTGGTCTGTCGAATCCAGTGGCAAGGATTCAAAGCACCGATGCAGGATGTAAGGTGTTTCTGCATGATCACGAGTCTCCCATTCCTCGTGTCTTTTTATAGGTGGTGTGAAGAAGGGAAACAACCACCACGGGAAGAATGGCGGAGTGAATGTCGTGTGAGTGCCGTTGCAAATGCTGGGTAGATTCAAACGTAGAAGTAGAGGAAGATTCGGAGGAGGAAGCGAAGAGAGAAGAAAGTGAAGGGGAGGAGGAACAGAATGAAGAGGAGGAAGTAGACGATGTGGAGACCATGGATGAGCAGATAAGGAGGATCTTTAATGCGGAGATGGGGGAAACTGTGAAGGTGATCAAGCAGGTGATCGGCCAACACATCTTTGGAGAGGAGCATGTATGCGATGGGACACTGTACGGAGAGTTTTAATGAATGTCACGCTGATTATGGGGAGAAAGCAGACTGGGAAACTAATGGCACACAATTTCTTGTCGCAGGAACAAAGGGAAATGGCAAACACTGCCATCTCAGAGTTCAACAAGCGGCTAGCATTTGGTCTAATAGGAGGTATATTTGATGCTGCAGCTGTGAGGAAGAATCAAATAACCGCGGAGGCTCTGAATCTGTTTCGAGATGGCATCCGTCGGGATAACATGGAAGTCATTAATTTCTTCTTAAGCCAGCATGGTGACTTGCTCTCCGCTGCCCAAATAGATAGAGCCTTCGAACTTTCTGGGGGCTTTAGATATCTATGGTATTTAAGGATGCCAAATTCATGATGGTTGTAAATATGGCACGCTCATTTTGAACTAATGCACTCTCTATGTATTTTCTATATTATGTTTTTAATGAAATGGCAGCTACCCTCTATGGTAGAGCTTGTTGATAAAAAAAAAAAAAATAATATTCTAGAATTGCTATAGTTTCCAAAAGTATTTAACTTTTTAAGTTTTATATTGCATTAGGATTCAGGGTTCAGATTTGCTAAGTGAAGATGGATACATTCAATGTAAATGCTGATTTCGATTTGGAGAATGAAATTGATGAGGAATTAGGCAACCAAACAAAAACCCCAAGCAGAACCACAAACAATTCAAGTGCAGTTGTGAGTGTATTAAAATTTGATTGCTCTTCAGAGGAGTTGTCAATATGCCAAAGGGCCATTTAGCAAGAAAAATCCTTTATAGCAGTTTACAACAATAGTGGATACAAATAAAGCACCTAATTTAGGCGGAAGTCGAAAATGAAAATGCAACATTTGCCTAAATGGTTCTTGGAATGGCAGCATGATGAAGACTAATGCACACTTTTTCCATATCCTTGGTAAAGCAGTTGGGGGTTGTGATAAGCTCACACTTGAAATGAGGGTTGAGATGATCAAATTATATACAAGGGAAATCACTACACCATTAGTTTCTAGTACATCGACACGAGGAGGTTTAGATTTACCACCTTCATATCTGTCATTTGGTGTGAGTGTAGTGGAGTCAAGGGGGAAACAAAAAGCAATAGGTTCATCCTCACCAAACCCAATTACAAATATGTTCAATGTGCAAGGAAGGGAGGTTGCATATGAGGCCATTGGCAATTTCCACGTTGGCAACGACATTCATTTCCATGTTGCTCGATCTCCTTTGTATAAGGAAATGCTTGAGGAGGTAAGCAAAGCCGGTTCTGGTTATGTGGGTCCTAGTGAGACTAGAATGAGAACCAAACTCTTGGAAAAAAGTTATTCCAAGGTTAACTTGTTGATGGAGGAGAGGAAGCCAAATGGGTGACACATGGTTGCAACATAGTCATGGATGGGTGGATAGATATTAGACACTGTCCACTCATCAACGTTATAGTTTCATGCATTGATGGACTTTATTTCTTGCGAGCAATTGATTGCTCAGGAAAACACAAAGACGTTGAGTTTTAGTTTTAGATCTTGAGAGAGGCCATTGAAGAGGTTGGTCTTCAAAATGTGGTGCAAGTGATTACTGATGTAACAAATGTTTGTAGGGCAACAGGTATGTTGGTTCAATCTACATGTAAGCACATCTATTGGACCTGTAGTTGTGTGCATGCTATGAACAATGCAGTCAAAGACATTGGAAAGATAGGGTGGGTGAAACAGGTGGTGGGGGATGCAAGGGAGGTGGAAATGTTTATTTGCAACCACCACATTTCATTAGCATTGTTTCAGACCTTTGCAAAGAAAGAATTCCTCAAACTAGTTGAGACTTGATTTGCTTCTTATTTCATTCTACTAGAGAGGATGCTTGAGTTGCAAGTGCCATTGCAACTAATGGTTATGACACAAGATTGGAACAGGTGGATGGAGTCAAAGACTGAGTAGGGGAAGAGGGTGAAGGAGATTGTGATCAGTGATAGTCTTTGGTCGAATGTGAGATACATCACATCTTTTGTACAACTTGTTTTCACTGTCATTAGATTTGGGGATTCTGATAGTCCTAGTCTTGGGGAGATATATGAGTGCATTGATAGCATGCTTGGCCAAATGAAGGCCACCATTTGTGCGAAGGACCCTACCCTAGAGTTCTGCAATGAGCATATTCACCCCATCATCCAGAAAAGGTGGAACAAGTTGAACACCACTCTACACATGGCTGCATATGCTTTGAATCCAAAATGGTATGTGGAAAGATGTAATGTCCCCTTCTTGCAAGTCCAAATTTTCCCAATCTTATTTACAATTTCAACTTGCAAAAAGAGAACATTAGTACACTAGTCTATCTTTGAATTCCCACTTATTATAATATATGCAAGAAATATTCAAATTACATAATCACATTGCCCTTATAGGGTTATACTCTTATGATCACATCATTATACATTTCACTTTTTCCATCATCATCCATCATATTTGGATTCATGCATTAATCATTAATTCCATGTGAGAGGAGGTGATAGGATGCCTTATGTCAATTACCACCATGGGTCCACTAATTTATTCTTTGACTCGAGGGGTGGATACTCACCAGCTGAGTCAAGGCCACTATGATATTCCTTGGTACGAGGGGTGACTTTTTCACCAGCTGTAACCAAGGCCAGTATATAATAATCCTTTGGCACGAGGGGTGACTTCTTCACCAGCTGTGACCAAAGGCCAAATCCACTTGCCTCGAGGGGTGCCATTGCACCAGCTGAGACAAGGTTTAAAACATACCCATGGTTGGCTAATTGTCCATCCACATGATCACACCTCTCATATGGAGTTAATGGATTAATTCCATTATTCCAACTGCTTATATGATTCAACAAGTAATATGTCTTATTTCATATAATAACTAACATTTCATTATGAGAATTTCACTTCTTTCATGCTCATCATATTATTGGATTAGTCATTGGACAATTACATAATGTAGCAAAGATACATATTTAAAATATAAATTTCATAGCTTATTTCTCTTGTGGCTGATAAGATTGGATGATTTTGAGGTCGTGGCTGTAAATATGATGCTCGACCTGCAGATTCAATGGTATTATATGTGCCATGATGAAAATCACTATAATAGTAATTATTTGGTTTCCAAAGTATGAATATGCTGGCCGAATGGATGGGGCTGAGACGTCTTTGCAATGTCTTTATCGTTCGATGTACTTTGATGTTTCGAACCCTTGCTAATCGCTGCTCAAATTTGAGTGCAAGATGTGTTCGCTGCTTCCTTCATTCATTGCTTGTTTTATGTTTGAATAAAATTGCCGTGGTGAGATGCTGTTTTGAGATCCCTCGATCCCCTTAAATACCTCTGAATAATGGTAATTCATGATAAGTCGCATCTTTTCATGTCTATCGCCGTTTCTTTATCATTGTTTTAATCATAATCGACTTCTTCCACTAATTTACTGTTTGTCCTTATTATCATCGTTGCTTATTTTGTCTCTTATGCACTGGTTATTTGTCTTATACTAACTCATCGTCTCCTTCAAATCCTAACCGATCCTTCTTTACACTTCATATTAAATATTGCTTTTGCTTAGCGTATGTAGTAGTTTCATTATTTATGTTTATTTTTTGGTGTATATATGAATCGACATATGAAGGAAATATAAGCCTTCGGCTTCATTGCAGATCGTGCCGTGGAGCTTATCATTATTACTAGTGCCGTGGAATGAAGTCAACCAAGTGATGAGATCTTTGTGTTAGGAGTAAATACGTCGTTCCCTTATAATCCAATATCCATATCACAGCGGGAACATCACAATTGATACTTATAGATTGCTGAACAGTCTGAAAGAATATTCAATAATTAATGAGAAAAGTCAGATGATAGATTAAGATATATATTTGTTGTGATTTCTTCCTACTGCGCCATTCCAATCTTTAATTGGAATAAAAATGATTGATTCGACGTGGGACATGACAAAAGAGTTGGTAGAATTCTTCCTATTAATGATCATGAGGAATGGTCTCTTGAAAGCCTTCAAAAAAATGTATAGTTCAGAGTAAGCTTCATTGATCAGAGTTGATCTGGACAATTTGTGGACCTCTAGGACCATTGCACACACTTGCCATTTGTCTTCTCTCATAGGTTTCTAGTTCCTCAGCTGTTGAGAGGAATTGATCCACATATAGCTTTATCTACTCTCTAAAAAGCACCAGACTTACCTCTGTGACAGTGAAAAAGCTCATTGCAGTGCATAGTGCCTTGTGTCTAATTGATCGTAAGACACCTCAGTATAGGCAAAACCCAACACAAATGTGGGATATAGAGCCCAAGGAGCCACAACAACTTGATGATGACCACGATGTCTAGATGGCATTGGAGGATCCACTTCCTTACGGCAGTTCCCATGATGAGGAGTTTCCTACATATGGAGTTGCCGATGATGATTCTGATTTTTGAGCTTTTTGGCATTTTGCTCAAACAAAAACAGGTATAGATATCGTTTTTGGTAATTAAATTATGTCATTTTGATGCTTGTCACTTGTATAACGAGATTATGAGACTCTACTTGGTACTTTGAACTTTTAAACTACTTATATATTTCAGTTTGAAATGGATTCTGATTTTCAACTACTATGAGTATGAACTATGAAGTGTGATGATTCATGAATGATCATTGATATTCAATTGTTCAATGCTTATTGTTTAGTTTAAGTTATATGTATGATTGTATCTCTTTTTATTTTTCAACTTCTTCAACCTATATATATTTTTATTAAAATATATTATTATATAGCCTCCCCTTGCCATCCCCAAAATTTTGGAAATTTTTTGCCGTTCCCAAAAACCCATCCCATCATCCCAGAAACTCAAAGAAACACTGTAAAATATTGTCGGGTTGATGTCATATGTCTAGATGCCCCACTTCCATATACCAAGCATATCTGGAAATCATGCTTGTAGAAAGACAAGAGACCATTGAGAAATCTTTCTCAACTTGGCAGCAAACTCGTTCATCTTGGTTTTTGCAGAGGTTGCCACTTGCTTCTATTGATGCTTCCCTTTGCCCTTCTTATTTGGACACTATGATGTATAATGACTGAATAAATGACAAATAAAGCACTTGATTTTACTCAAGTCCTTCCCTGACTGTGAGGATGAATCCTCATCCTTTCCCTTACCCTTCCTGGGCCCTTCTCCTTTACTTTGTCCAAAGAGAGCTAAATTATTATCACTGCCCTTCTTGCTAGTTTTTGACTCCATTCGAATTTCATCCTGGATAGAGTCATCCCACAGTTTTTCAAAAGAGGAAGATTCTCATAGGCACACATACATTGAACAAATGCTTCCCATGAAAATGAGAAACCATTCAAAGCCAAGTTTACTAGCTCTGCATCTTCAACCTTCTCCTCGATTGTTGCAAGTTGGTCATGAAGCTGTGTGACCTTCATCAGGTAATTGGTAAACAATATTCAATTTAGACATCTCTATGGATCTGAGTTTATTTTGCAAAATCATTTTCTTGTTTATGTTCACACTCCAGAAAAGACTAACTAGAGCATCAAACATCTCCTTGGCTGTTCTCTTTTCAGATAAATGTGGAATTAAATGATCCTTTATTGTATTCTTGATCATCCGCTTGGCCTTTATCTCTTTCTTTTTATGAGTTGTCAATTCCTGTGGATCCGTAGGTGGAGTCACCTGATCCTTGAGGATATCCTAGAGATCATTTTCTTTCAACAACAAAGCCACCCTGACTTTCCAAGGCAAGAAATTTATTGCACCTTTCAGTCTATCCTCAAACCTGAGGCTAGTTGATGCCATTTTATAAAATATTTTGTTCAAAAAACTCTCAAATCTGAAATAAGGAAATTGCTCCTTGGTTTTTTTAAATACCCACAATAAGTCATTTTTGGGTTATTTATATTTAATTAATTAATTGGACCTATTTTTATTATAAAAGTGACTTTATAATATTATATTGAGAAATTATAAAAATAAGTCACTTTTGAAAAAGGAAAATATAAAATAAAATAAAATAATAAAAGTGAGTCTTCTAGAAGTTTTTTCTAGAAAGTTCACTTGTGGCTTTAAAAAGAGAGGAAGGCAAATCATTTTCACATCTTGGATTGTTATTTGCATAATGGAGTTTTCTTTGTGAGCTGCAACTGCAGGTTCAATAAGCCCTAGGATGAAAACCCTTGGGATTTAGGTGGATTGGACGAAAACCCAAGTCTACCCATTTGGTGGATTCAATTTAGGATTCACATTGTGCTTCATTGATTCGGTTTGGAGAGATAATTAGGGCATCAAAGATATATATTTCTGCAGGTTGATATTGGAGGGTTTGATTGCCAATTTGTGAGATTTGTTCCAAATACAAACTGGGCAATATATTTAGATTTGTTGGAGGTTTGCATTGTAGGTTTTATATCAGATTTATACCAGCTTCGTAGGTTGATAATGGGAGTTTATTACCAAATTTATGTGATTTGCATACAAATATAAATTTGGTATTTTGTAGGGTTTTTGGAGGAGTTTTATAGAGTAGTTTATTGAAGATATTCATGGAGTTTGATTAGGGTTGCAGGATACGCCCCCTTGCTTCCCCTGGTATGCGTACCAGCATGTCCAGTATGGACACAGGTACGATATGTCCATGATACGGGTTGGATACCGTGCCCTCCCGTATTCAAAACTAGGGCAAAACATGCGCCGCACTAGATACTTTTGGATTCGGCGTTCTAAAAAAATTTGCCGTATTTGCAACAAATATTTAAACAAAACAAAAAAACCCTGCAACGTCCTCTGCTCTGAGATGTTTTCTGTTCGACGTTCAACTTTTCTGCGATGGCGAATGCAGGATTCCGAGCTCTATGGAGTGCACGTCAATCTTTTCCATATCCTGCCATGTCTGACTATATTGAGTTTGAGTTCGCTGAAGGTGCGAATTCTCCAGCGCTTCTGCACCCGCACCTCCTCTTTCCCGTAAAAAAATTGCTTTTAAGTTTTCACATATATCATTTAAAAAACTATATTATTCAAACTTAACAAGTTTTATATTATTCTATGTAAATTTTTGTAATCTTTAATGTTTATTAATAATTATAGTATGTATTTAAATTTTAATATAATATGTATTTAAATTTAATTATAATATATATATTTAAATTTAATATGTTTAATATTTATTAATACTTCTAATATGTTATTATAAAATAATAAATAATATTTTAATATAATAATAAAATATTTTTAATTCATATTTTATTATATAATGTATTATATTAAAATATAATTTATTATTTTATTATATTATATAATAAAATAATAAATTATATTTTAATATAATAATACATTATATAATAAAATATTTTTAATTCATATTTATTATATATATTTTAACAATAAATCATATTTTAATATATATATGTATATATATGATTACTGTATCTAGCCGTATCCATATTAGGGGGTCTTGAAAAATAGCCGTATCCGTACCAAATACCGTATCTGTGTCGAATACCGTATCCCTGTCATGCAACATTGAGTTTGATTGAAGATTTTATAGGGTTTCATGTTCAAACCCTAGCGCTAGGTTATGTGATCATTTGAGCAATATCGCCACACATCATTGAGCTTATATTGCAGATCAGAATTATCAATTGGTGACAACCATAGTTGAAAAACTCGGACTCGGCAAAAACTCGGCAGACCCAAAAATTTTAAAAACTCGGGACTCGCCAAAAACTCGGGGAAAAACTCGGCAATAACTCGGCAAATTTATCGAACATTTAAAAATGCATAATTTTTTAAAAATATTCTTAAAAAACACACATTTCTGAAATTGTAGAATGCATTGTTGATTTTCTTCATATATAAATCAATTTTAAAAAGACTATCATATGAAAGGAGAGATTTTGGACGAACTGTCAAAATTTATATAAATTTTGACAGTTCGTCCAAAATCTCTCCTTTCACATGATACAGTCTTTTTAACTTTATAATCGATCATCATATTCATCGATTCATGATTATTCATTATTGATTTCATCATATCCTATATAAATTTTAACAGTTCGTCCAAAATTTCTCCTTTGATGTCATGTCCCGATATTAAGACATTATTTAAAGATTTAAACATTATGACAAAGACGAATACGCCACTTTTATCAAATATGGTGTTTTGGTGATAATCATATATATATTAATATTTAATAAACATATATAATATTATTAATATGTAATAATATTAAATAATATTATTTTATAAATATGTTTATATAATCAAAATATAATATATCTATTGTATTTATAAATAATAAATATAAATACAAATATAAATTTTATCAAATTAAATAATATTATAATAATTATAATATAATATATAATATATATAAATATATACATAAAATATAAATAATATTAATATAAATATTAATTATCATTTATTATATAATAATAATATATTAATGAAGATATTCTATAAATATTATTAAATTAGATATTATAGAGTAACAATATATATAATTATAAATATAAGTAATATAAATATAAATATTTACATAAGTGCAGCAATGACTTGTATATAAGGCAAGTCTTATTATAAAAAAAAGACTAGTGAATACGATGCATGAAGACACATTTGAAAATAGAGAACAATTCTATTATCGAAGGCAACTCATAGAATGATAATTAGATAGGCTGCGATTACTATTTTTCTAGAAGACAAAATTATTAAGAAGAGCCATGATTTGGTTAAGGTAAAGCTGCGATCCATTTGGAAAGACATGACCATTGGCGACTTACCTTTGTCTTGAGTCCCTGACTTCGATTTTCGAATTTCGTTGACAATTTCATAGCTAGGGTTTCGCTCGCGGACGCAGAGTAATGAAAATGAATGACGGTTTTAGGTTTTTTTTTTCTTTTAACTTTTTAATTTAAGTTTTCACGCCGCGTTTTGCAGGAATACCACGCGAGTTTTAGCGATTTTCAGTGATTTTTTGAGAAAAACTCGCCGCGAGTTTTTCAAAAACTCAGGCCGAGTTTTTGAGGACAAAACTCGCGGCCAGAAACGACTCGCGATTACTCGCGAGTCGTGCAAGTCACCAGCGAGTTTTTCAACTATGGTGACAACAACTTGTGTAAAGGCAGATTGCAGCCATCTAGCATCAAGTTGAGCTTATATTGCAGATCAGAATTATCAATTGGTGACAACAACTTGTGTAAAGGCAGATTGCAGCCATCTAGCATCAAGTCGTGGCAGGTAATTGTGGAGATATGGAGCATATTTGAGTTTGCAACATTTTAGAGTGAGTTGCAGCCTTCTAAAGTTGGATCGCAGCCTCTAGGAAGACATTACAGGTCTGTGGAGAGTGTATTCGGTGAAGAATTACGGCTAAAACAGTCTACATTCCATATCAGACATTTAACTACAACTTGATTGTAATCAGATTTTGGGTATGTATGAAGTTATAGTTTGCTGATATAAAGGTCTGAAAGTTCTGAGTTTCATTACAGCCATCTGGGTGTTTGTATTTTATTGAATTGAACCAAACAAAAGGCAGATTTGAATTACCATATTGTGTGCCAAATGTTTGATGTAATGTCTTATCATTTCCTTCATTAAATGTATGCAATATACACCCTTGTTGTGGTTTTTTCTGGTGGTAATTTTTTTTGTGTTTGTTTGCTGATGTATTTTTTTTTGGTTTCACATGTAATGTTGATTTGCAATGGAGTAACAATAAACAAGGCAACATTCAACAATAAACATATATTGAAAGATGCAAAATAGTTTTCAACAATTAATACCCATATGCTGAAATAACAATAATATTACTTTTATGACATCCATTTTCAGATTCACATACTGCTGGTCTGGATATACAAATCAGAAGTTCTGGAGCTACACACACGCCTCAGCATCATCAAACAACCATCTTTCTATAAGAGATGATATACAACAATACAAATATCAACTAGCACACAATGGACATCAAAAACTGTCAAGAGACTAGACGTTCTAGCCTTGAGATTCCTCATGCCAACTCTCTGAGGATGTATGGCCTGCAATGGAGGAATATATCAGCAGCTATAGCTGTCATGTCCCCATTTCTGGAGTGATCACCTATGGAGGAGCTTGTTAGCCTATTAACCATTCCCGTAGGCTAACTCTAGTGGTAAGGGAATGATTTGTGGTTGAGCTAGGACCTTGAAGGCTTGAAGAACGGAAAGTTGGCTCAACTAACTCTATTTCATTTGTATTTTTGGCTAGTGATATTTTATAATATTCTTATAAAGCCAAAAATAATATTATATTCAGCCAAGACAAAATTGAAGGATGGAAAAACTAAAAAGTGTAAATTGGACAACTTAAAGATGAAAATTCGGAAAGATGGAAGAAGAATAAAATGTAATATTTAATTATATTTTATTATTTATATATTTCCCAAAGGAAAATCGACGCCACCAAGGAGAAAAAGGAAAATAAAAAAATAAAAAAATATTATTATTTTCTCTCTAGTGCCGCTGCTCAAGGAGGAAAAAAATAATTAAAAATAAAATAAATTATTGGAGTTGGTTTCTTTGGCGGTTATGGACTTAAAAAATTATAAAATAAGGTTTTATATGGGCGTCCAAGGGAAAAAGTATTCAGTTGGAGGTGATATTGCTCTAATTTCACCATTGATATTCAACATTGCAGGTATTCAAACATATTACAGGCATTAAAGGAGTTGCTATATCCATTGGAGGCAATTGATGAAGGTTGGCATCAAGATCTGGGATTCATCAAACACCTTCAGCTATCATATCAGCTACTACAGTCATCTCGAGAGCAGCTACAGTCAGAGAAAAGGGTACAAACATTGCATGTGTAGACTATTCGTTGGAGAAGTACATCCGAAGATCATTCCTAGCCAACCGATCAAGTATTGAGACCATCATTGACACCCTTAGAGAAGATTCTGCCCCTCTGATTAAATCAGTCCTCTTTAACAGTCATATCAGCATTACAGAATCATCAACACAGTGGCATTTAAGAATACTCCAAGGCTGGGTGGCTTTGGCAATCACTTAGCAATTATCCTCCATCGGCTAGCTAACATTCGGCTAGGGTTTGAAGGTTTTTTGTACTCATTTTGCAAGTCTGATGTAAAAAGTGTGACTGTCATAAGTAGACAGCGAACTACTAATTGAAGTTGTATCATCTTCATTGAAGGAATAAACTATTTAGAATTGGCTTTCATTAAGTATTTGAGTATTTGTTCAATTCCATTGTGTGAGCTAATTAATTGCAAGTATGCTTAGCTAATTCTGATATAAATTCGAGTTGAGTCCTACAAGGGACAATACAGTGGTATCAGAGCTACAATCCTGCCAGCCTGGAGGGTTTTCAAAGGGGTTTGCATCCATGAGTTCATTTCCGTTTGATAAGGATGCGATGAGAGAAATGATTGATAATCAAAGAAGAATGACGGATAGCCAGCGTAGAATGGAAGCACACAAACAACAGATAAATGCAAGCATACGACAAACAAGTATTAATATAGAAAGGATGTTTCAGGCTTTGACTGGCAACAAGCCTAGTCAGAGAACTGCTCAAGCTAGAAGAACAAGCACAATCAGCTCTAAGAAGGAAAAGATCAAGAGTTCCGTTCAAATTCATGAAGTTGAAAATGAAAGAGTGATAAAAAATCTTCACGAGGAATTTGAGAAGCATGTGGATAAAGAACAAATTTATACAAGTGGCATAGAGATTGTACAATTGGAAGATGAAGAAAAGAATGCACATAAATCAGGTAAAGAAATTTCAGTTGGTCATACCATTGATGATCAATCACACTTGGAAGGAGAAGATATGATGATTACCACCAAGCATAGCCACAAGGTGAGTGACCCATTTCATGATGAAGAGGATGCACAAGAAGAGTACATAGAGACAAGTAATGTGGACAAGGAGGGTACAATTGAGCATGAACCTGAAATTACAGTTGGTTATGAAGGACACACTCTTGGTGTTCAATCGTACATGCAAGGAGAAGATATAATATTTGTTACAAAAATCATCCATGAGGAAGATGATTCACATGAAGAGACCAAGGATCAATTCATTTATGTTAAAGAAGTCGAAGCCCTAGTTACACATCAGCCCCATGAAGAGGAGTTGGAAGAGTTACAGCCTAGGTATGTGAAAGACCAAGCTTTAGAAGATGCCACCATGAAAGATAAGGATTTGTATGAAGAAACCTCATTGGAGAATCACATTCACCATGATCATATGGACGAAGAACATGCCATCATGGAGGTTATCATTCATCAAGGTATGGGTATGTTAGATGACATTGTTTCATTCCCTCTACATGATATTGGTATGGAATCAAGTGGTGGTGTAGGTATCCTAGAGATAGATCTTGTCCATAAGGTGGGAAGCGATCAAAGTGGATTGGATGAGTTTGATGCGGCATGGCAAGACAAAGAGGTCATAAGGATGCACTCATCTTCATCAATCATCGGAGAGGGTCATGAGGTCAAAGACTCTACCTTCTACTTTGATGGAGATCCCTTGATAAAATATCATGAAGGCTTCCCATTTGGGTGTCATAAAGAGGTTGGCTTACGGAGGAATGATCATGAGCACATGGAAGATCTCTACTTTGCAAGGCTTCAAAGGTTCTAGGATGACTACTTGCAGCCTCTAGAGATTTGTGATTACCTATTCCACTTGTGCAACATTTATAGAAGAAGAGAAGTCATAAGACAACTTGTTGGGATGGATGGCAAACATGGAAACATAATATGCAGCTACGGGACTGAACTAGTTACACATGAGTCTTCATTAGAGGCTTGCTTCGGTCCTATCCGAGTTGACGATCACCGAATGGAAGAGAAAGAGGGAAGTCAGATCTGCAAGGACATCTCCCAGGGATATGAGGTTAAAATGACAGTCCCAAGGCACATAGACAAGTCTATTTTTCTGAATTATAGCAGCAGTTCCTTTCTTTTTGATATGTCAGACATAATGATCAGTTTTAAGATCAATGAAGCACATGATACACATGATTGTCATTGGGCAACATCCTATGGATCAGCACTTGTTGATGGTTACTCATCCACGATAGGAGATATGATTGGGCATGATATAAGGTCTGATTTTCTGATGCACAATAACAGTCCCTTGTCTTTATTGTATCATGATATGATAGCCAAAAGATTCAGTCTTGAAGCATGTGAGTTTCATGGAGAGACTCATATTGGACCAGCATTTAAAGGAAGGCATACAATGAAGAAGAAGGTGTTCGAAAGAGATAAAGACATGATAAAAAGGGTCTGTGACATGTGGCATATGAGGAATGAACCTTGTATGGAGAATAGGCAAGTGAAGCAATCAGATTTGTTGTTTTGCCCACATCAATGGCTTCATGAGGACTTGTTGTCATCTCTTTTTGGAGTCCATTTGGAGATTCACATGGTAGACTTGGAGCCTACATTCGGTGGAGAAGCCACTAGTGATATGTCTATGGATAGAGATAGGAGAGTGACAGATTTGGGTTGGCCATTGATCATAGCATTGGATGAATTCACTTGTGATGAGTCCTATCTAGCTAGTTACTCTTTGATATTTCAGAATTTGATAATGCACACTAGAGAAACCATTGCATGTCTAAGGCATACTTTTGAAGACATTACTATGAAATGTGATTTTGAGGCACTAATGTTTGCATGGCAGCTGGATAGTGACCTTGAATATGCAGGTGAACAAATATACACATTGATGGGAGATGATTGTTTTACTACATCACACAGGGAGATCCTTCATAACATTTGGAGGACAGCAGATGATTGGGAGCTTTGTAGAGGTGTGGATCACATCTACATCATGAAGAAAGAACCTATGGATAATATTCACTCACCATTGAGTGATAGTGATGACATTGACATTCATTTGGACTCAACTTTCAGTTATGAGTTCGCTGTCCATTTCTACACCAGCAGCTTAACAGGAATGATTTCATTGATGAAAGATACTCTAGAGATTCTACATATTCCTTGGAGCTATAATGATATTGAAGAATGGTTTAGCATGGCTTGCACACTGGGACATCACTATCTTTTCACCATTATGAGATTTGGTAAGATTGTAGCTCTCAGGTACACTTTACCTCATCATAGGACAGCCAAGCCTATGATCAGGGGCATATTTGATGGTGAGTGTTTGAATGTCATAACTCCTGATTTGTTTGAGGGCCGCAGTTATATGATTGTGTATTTTGAGGATATGAACTTGCTAACACCTTTGGAGGAAAGTCGTTTGTGTTCTCCTATTGTTGGCATAACAAATGGGAGATTTGGAGTTGGTCATCTTGTGGAAAAGCAGGGCACTATACACTCTGATTTTTCATATCAGAATTTGGAAGATGAGAAAAAGATGCAAGGAAGGTATAAATTTTGGCACAATAAGGCTAAAAGAGTCATTGATCATCACGACCAACTTTTGGAGGCACATATGAAGACATTTTTGAAGATCAATCAACCTTGAGGGATGCTTGGATTCCTCTTGACCAGCCACTTCACACTTTTGGTGATGCATATTTGGGGGTTTCATGGATGACCAATGATAGTTTATCATCGGACATTTGTGGTTTCAATTTCAGTGCAGCAGAGTTGAGGACTTTTTCCAATATAGGAAAATGGGATTTCATTGCAAAAGAGAAGGCCAATGGCAATATTGTGTTGGCATACACTCTGGATCACACTTTCTATATCAATTTTGGTGACATCTTCAGTTGGTATGTTGTTGGTCTGAGTTACTACAGTGAGATAATATGGATAGATTCACTCTCATTCATGATTGTATTCATCATTCACGAGGGGTTGATGGTATCAATCTTCATCTTCAGCTTGGATGGGTCAGTGTTTGATATTGGCGTCTACATTTTTGAGTGGAGGAATTGCTTCATCACTTGGGTGAGAAATTTTCGCATAGATGTGTTCACTTCATTTGACAAAGGAAGAGGTCCCAGGATCGTTTTCATCAACATCTTTGAGATAATACATGTGAGATTATGTGGAGAGGAGAGATGCATCTGGGATCCGGGTATCTATTGATGATTGCTTGGGACAAGCAATCTTGGGGAGGGAAGACTTGTAATGTCTCCATTATTTTAACATTTCATACTCAAGGGGGTAAGACCTATAATAAAGGGATCAATATCGAAAGGGGAAAAAATGAAATTTTTAATCACATTTTTGCCTAATCTACTTCTATGGAGTGTTGTGTGAAATAGGTCCTAAGCTAAATCAAGGCCCCCAACGGTTGCACATGATTTCCTTCCCATCGGCTAGGAGGGCAATATAATTTGAATTCAAATATTCAAACGGGAGGACATTCGCATGGGTTAAAAACCCAATGGTTAGGAGGAGGACTCACTTCAAAGTTCGCAAGCATTTGATCATGTGCGAAGGAGGAAGGAGACATTCGATGTTATTTGAAGGATCGCCCAAATACTCTCGCCAAAGCAAGGCACATGCACTAAGACCATTGGGAGGTTCGCCAAATAGAACACATTCGCCATGGTCATCTAGAGGCTCGACCAAAGAGAATAACAAATGCAAACAAGAGGAATTCGGCTTAGGAAGGGTATTCGCCATCAAAGAAGGCTTCGCCATATGGAGATGTCAAAACCAAAGATGGCCGATTGCAATTTTTAAACATAATTTCGATGCAAAGGAACATCAACCGATGCATAAGCCAAACGGCCATAGAAGGAAAAACGGCTAGCAAAATGGAGAATAAAATGGGACTTCATCCCATTGGAGGCATCATCTGAATTTGGTATGTTCGCTTATTCATCTCAAAGTCTGAAAATTCCGATTTTCATACTTACTCGCAAGGAGATGTGCCCGTGCACATAGGGTGATGACCCCCTATGCATTCGGAGGTGATATTGCTCTAATTTCACCATTGATATTCAACATTGCAGGTATTCAAACATATTATAGGCATTAAAGGAGTTGCTATATCCATTGGAGGCAATTTATGAAGGTTGGCATCAAGATCTGGGATTCATCAAACACCTTCAGCTATTGTATCAGCCGCTACAGTCATCTCGAGAGCAGCTACAGTCAGAGAAAGGGGTACAAACATTGCATGTGCAGACTATTCATTGGAGAAGTACATCCGAAGATCATTCCTAGCCAACCGATCAAGTATTGAGACCATCACTGATACCCTTAGAGAAGATTGTGCCCCTCTGATTAAATCAGTCCTCTGTAACAGTCATATCAGCATTACAGAATCATCGACACAGTGGCATTTAAGAATACTCCAAGGCTGGGTGGCTTTGGCAATCACTTAGCAATTATCCTCCATTGGCTAGCTAACATTTGCCTAGGGTTTGAAGGTTTTTTGTACTCATTTTGCAAGTCTGATGTAAAAAGTGTGTGACTGTCATAAGTAGACAGCGAACTACTAATTGAAGTTGTATCATCTTCATTGAAGGAATAAACTATTTAGAATTGGCTTTCATTAAGTATTTGAGTATTTGTTCAATTCCATTGTGTGAGCTAATTAATTGCAAGTATGCTAAGCTAATTCTGATATAAATTCCAGTTGAGTCCTACAAGGGACAATACACGTCCCCATTTCCGGAGTGATCCCCTATGGAGGAGTTTGTTAGCCTATTCACCATTCCTGTAGGCTAACTCTAGTGGTAAGGGAATGATTTGTGGTTGAACTAGGACCTTGAAGGCTTGGAGAACGGAAAGTTGGCTGAACTCACTCTATTTCATTTGTATTTTTGGCTAGTGATATTTTATAATATTCTTATAAAGCCAAAAATAATATTATATTCAGCCAAGGCAAAATTGAAGGATGGAAAAAGTGTAAATTGGACAACTTAAAGATGGAAATTGGGAAAGATGGAAGAAGAATAAAATGTATTATTTAATTATATTTTACTTATATATTTGCCAAAGGAAAATTGACAACACTAAGGAGAAAATGGAAAACAAAGAAAAATAATAAATTATTATTATTTTCTCTCTCTAGCCGCCGCTCAAGGAGGAAAAAATAATTAAAAACGAAATGAATTATTGGAGTTGGTTTCTTTGGCGGCTATGAACTTAAAAAATTATAAAATAAGGTTTTATATGGGCGTCCAAGGGAAAAAGTATAAAAGGAGGTCATTGGCATCATTTTTTGACATCTTGATCATTTGGTATTTTTGCATATTGAGAGTTTCTCTTGGCTGAAAGTGATTTTCAGTTTGATTCAAGGATGAAAACCCTTGGATATAGGTGATTTGGACGAAAACCCAATTCACTATGGGAGATGGTTTCACATAGAAGCCATTATTGAGCTTATTTGCAGGTTAATGGATGGATGCAAGATTCAATCAGCTAGGGTTTGAAGATTGACATTTAGATTTGGTTCATATTTTGATATATTTTCATCAATAAATGCTTGGAGAGGGTTTCTAGAGGGATCAGTTGGCAAAGGAGGGTATTTTTGGTGATTTCCATCATTCATACATGGTCTGATTTTATGACAGCAGTCTGAATATTGATATAAATTGCAGATCTGAGGAGTTTTTGGCATCTACATTGAGATTACATGATCATTTTGGCTTCCTAACCCTAATTGCTTCAATTTGGTGCATGGCCGCTTGGATTTTGAGGAGTTTCTTGGCAATTGGCATTAGGGTTTTGTGATCAGCAGCAACTACAGGTTATATCAGCGATTAGACATTAGTTTTGCCTCTATTGTTCATCATCAATCATCCCTAGCAAGGCGTCAACCATTGGATGTTATCATCTTTGCATTGTACTAGGGTTTGATCACTATTTGAGGCACTTTTGTACATCATTGAAGGTTTGATCTGAAATTAGTCATGGCTGTTATGTAATCAACGCTCACCTATGTATTTGATTCATGCCATTTCATGATCTGGGTATGTGAACAAAGAAACCAATTTCATGTCTTTAATTTGAAATTGTATTTCCAGCTGATCTATCTATTTTATGGTTATTATTTGCTATGTTGCAGGGTTCGCTGGTTCCCCGGTTGGATCTGGGTCCGGTCCGCACCGGGTTCGCAGTTCGGTGTTGTCCACCTGTGGGTCTGGATAGGGTTCAGCCACAGGAGATCGAGTTCGTTTGGCGGTCCGGGCTCAAACTCGGGGCTCGAAAGGCGAACCCGGGCTGAACTCGGCTAGAATCTGGGCCATAAAATGCCCAAAACTATTTTTAAAATTTTTTTTTTAACATTTTAACTCACTTTTTTGTTTTTTTATTTCACCTAAAATGAAAAAGTAACCCTAAAAACACATTATCAACACAAAGAGCAAACCATTTCAACTCATTTGTTTGCAAAACACAAACTTTCCAGTGTGGCTGAACTCACATATTTGTTTGTGATTGAAGAAAGAGGCTTGAAGATTGATTCTTGAAGGTTGGAAATCTATTGCACTACCATTCCTAGACATTTGCAACTGTTTAGAGGCTGCCAAGAAGACTAGAGGAGGAGATTTTTGCAAAGAGGTAGGTTTTCTTTTCATATTTTTTTTGCATTTTTGAACAACAAACAAATTCTTTTCAACTTGTTTTTTTTAAAAATCTTAGTTTATATGAATCATGAATGTATCACCATGCTTTTGTTTTTGTTTTGAATTTTGGAATGTTTTGTTTACAAATCTTATTGCCACACCCACAGGAATTACAATGGCAATTAGTTCTAGTTCCGTATCCCAATCTAAATTCAAAATCGATCCAAACTCACCTCTTTGGAGGCATGTTGAAATGATACAAGTTCCAGGTGGTGGGGGTTACATTTGGAGATGCAAGGGGTGTGATGTGCAATATACTAGTTCATATAGTCGGGTGAAAGCCCATTTGTGTAACATCTCTAGGTTGGGGATCAAAGCTTGCCCAGGGAAGAATTAAAAACCTATACCACCTGAGCAAGTGATGGCATATATCATGGAGCAACAAGCAGCAAATGAAGCAATAGGCTGTAAATCATTAGCAAACTTGTCAAGGAAAACTAAAAGAGGTAGAACTCAAGGAATGGAGCCTCCATCTATTCCTACTGTTGTGGTAGAGAGCCACCCATTTTTGGTCACTCCTCAAGAGCAACCCACAAGCACTACAAACAAGAGACCAAAGGGACCTTTGGAAACATCATTTCAAAATGAGGCTCGAGATATTGCTGACCAACATATACCCAAATGCATTTATGCAAAAGGTTTTCATTCAATGTTGTTCGCTCAGCATATTGGAAAGTGTAATATCCCTCTTAGGATATTTGCTAAAATTATGAATCCTTCCAAATAGTGCCTTAATTTTCTGATTTCAATTTTCTTGTTCAAACCCTAGGACATGAACTCAGATTTCAAATCATGCAATGTGAATTACAAAACACCAATTGACTATGGAATAAGTAGACAAAGGTAGCTTTCAATATGAACTTCAACTATAGAATGCAAACTACAATGATAGTAACTCAGATCTTGCTGTCATAAATCAGTCTTTCAATACAAATCAGACCTCACTATTTATGTAATCAGTTTTGTCTTGGCATTATTGCATCATTTCATGAAAGATGGCAGTCAAAGACAATGGGACTGCTGTTACAATATCAGACTTTCAATTCTCCCAATTACATGGACAAATTATGGCTCTATGACAGCCCAGTTCATGCATATCCTGCTGTTCCAACTCTGAAGTATATGTGCAATGAGAACATACCAAATGATAATACAACTTTGATTCCAAACCTGCTGTAACAGTTCCTTGTGATGATGAAATACAGTGCAATGATGATTCTAGTCTGCTGTAGCTATCTAAAAATGCTGATCATGACTGTCATACATAGCTGATTACAATGGACTAGGACTGTCATATAGGATCAGACCTTACACTGCCCAGAACATTACAAATTTAAAAGTCTAAGGTAGACCACAATGTTCTACAAACATACCCATGACTTGAGCACTTGAAGGCTGATGGAAAATGATGAATAACTTGGTCCAAGATGATTGTTAGGATGCTGCAAACACCTTCAACTGTGACTGATATGAATTTGCCCTCCAATGAGGTCTCCAGATTACTCCTTCAGGTAGGCGTCCAAGACTGAAATGCAATATGAAATCCTAGGCCAAATAAATCTTCCAATAGATAAGCCTTGCAACACCAAAATGCATGCCAATGAAAGATGATAGCTGATCAAAAACTGAAAAATGTAAATTTCAGTCAATCTGTCTCAAACCCTAGTCGCCCTTCTCCTTAGAAAATTCGCCAAAAATCATAGAAGCCTTCAACAATCATGAAACTAATTTCTAAATGCTCCAAGGTGGCTTGACCTAGAAAAATCACTGTAGCAGAGGTACGAAACACTGTAGCAGCGGTACGGAACACTGTAGCAATTTTCAAAAATCATTAAATCTCTAAAATCTTCAATTCCAGCCAATGCAACATTCAAACCCTTCTTCAGAGATGCCAATTTAACTGTCAAAACCCACAGAAAATGTAGAACAACACTTTGAAGCACAATTGTGAAGCCTAAAGCAAATTCACCTCAATGCTGGTAAGGGAGCATCACCAAACCAACAACTACCAAGGGATCATCTCCTCGGTACAGCGAATGCAAGGGAACATCACCTTGTCAATTAGCTGAATATAGTTTGTCAAAAGACAAAACACAAAATCAAGCATAAGCATCTGAAAAAGCATGCTCAACAATGACTCTCAGGCTTGCTTTTAAAGCCATTACATTAATTAGGCCCAGCCTAACTTTATTAAATGAGGGTTTACATGTACACATCAGACCAAAGCATTTTAAATGCTTTTACATGAACTTTATTAAATGCTTGCATTTGTACTTTTTAAAATCTTGTTCACAACACTTTTTAATAAAGTGTAGTACTATTGACTTAGTAACTTAAATAAAATATTAATTTTATAAAGTAAATAAAATAATTTACAAAATTAATTTACAATTAAAACAATTTTAAGTTACTCTAAAATTGGGGACATGACAGAAAGAGATGGTGAGAAGGGCCCCGATTATGAGAAGGTGCGTGGCACCTTATTGGAAAATGAGGTCAAGAGTGTAGAAGATGCATTGAAGCCCATAAGGGATTCATGGATTGAGACAGGGGTGTCAATAGTTGTAATGTGCCCATTTTGAGCTAAGTTATATTTTCTAGTTGAGCTTGTTTCTATACATGGAGAACTGGAAAGTTGGTAGATGTCTATACATGGAGAACCGGAAAGTTGGCTCAACTAGTATTTTGCTTGAGTTTTATTAAATGAATAAAATAGAAAATGCAATCTTTAATTGCATTTTCTTCTAATCTATCTTTATGGAGTTTTGTGTGGAATAAGGAATTGCTCGGTGGGACCTATTTGTCATCAAAAGCCAACATGGGAGGAAGATAGGTCTAAGCTATTCAAATGCATTCAAATATTTCAAATGGCTATTCCAAGAGGATCGACCATCATGTGGAGTGCAAAATTCATTGGTAAAAATGTACACAATGTTCATTGGATCATGTGCCGTGAGAAGGATCGATGCAAGAGAGAAGTAAAGGCATTCAAAATTATATTTGTGCATTCAAGGGAAAGCCAACGGCTATGAGGATCAATCGATCCAATACAAGACAATTTTAAATGCTAGCAAGATAATTTTAAATGCTATAGGGGATCAACGCCATGAGATCATTTACCCAAGTCAAAGATTCAAAAATAATGATTTTTAATGCCAAGCAAGGGATCAACGACCAAGGTAAAGAAGAATGATTTTAAATGTAAAATTTATTTATTAAATATTTGCAGATGGAACGATTGAGGAATTCAAATGCCAACGCCAATGTGGTTGTGATTGCCCAAGCCTATGAATGATATTCAATGCAAAATGAAGATATTAAATGAATGTATGCAAGTAGCCGCCGCCTATGCAAGAACTCATTGCTAAAGGATCGATTCATATGGGAGTAGTTGTATTTCATTTAAAATAATTAAAGATTGTTTTAAATGAATCAGTTTTGGTTGTAATTCATTTACAATTGTTCAAGTCTATTGCTCATCATTGGTGGAACTCAAAGTACATTACAAAACAGCATAGAGGAGGATCGCTCATCCAAGGAGAGGTTAAATAGAGACTTCCATCTTCATTTGAAGGATATGTTGAATCTGGTATGTTTTCTTACTTCCTCTTGTTTGACTGAGAATTCCAATTTTCATGTCATTTTGCAAGGTGATGACCCCTTGTATTTGTATGGTGACGACCCCATACTTTATGTGGTGATATTATTCAGATATTCACTATTGAGCTTAAATTTGCAGGTTGTTGAATTGTTTTGGAGAGATAAGATATCATTGAGAACCCTTGGACATTGTGGAGTTTAGCCAAGGTAGTGGATTTGTAATGTCCCCATTTTCGAGTTCTCTTGCAGTTCAGTCAGAGTTGACTTTCTAGGTTGGTGACAGCATAATCAGAGGAGTAATTCGGTGTCACCAGAGTGTTCGGGTGATCCAGTGGAACTGGTTGACACTTTTCGGAGAGATTTCAGACAACTTATTCGTACTTACTATTTATAGTAAGTTCTTGCATGTCGGCAATCTTTCTAGGTTTTTCTGGGTTTGTTCTCTTTGGTCCTCAGGGAACAATGCTATTTTTATTAAGTGTCAGTTTGGTGCTGTTTTGGTGACTTGGCAGTCAGCTATTGGCTCTCCCAATCGTTGCATTGAACTCAGGGTTATCGGATGGTTTGTGGATCCAGTTGGCACCCTCCGAGTTGGCTCAGTTTGCTTATGTCCGTTACTTTTTTTAGTAAGTTCGGGATAGGCACCGGAATGGGATTTTGAGAGTGGGGTTGGATTCGTCGTGTCAAGACCTTTCCAATGAGCTATAGATCATTGTTTTCCGACATCATCTTGGCCTTTGTTTTAAAGTTCGTAAATTAAACATTATTATTTAATATTGGACCTTGGTGCCTAGGCTCAACAACTTAATGTTGTTTTAAAAGAGGGGACTTTAAGGGTGATGTTGAGAAAAGAATTAAAGAGAATTATTATATTTTAAAATGAATTTTCCCTCTCATGTTTTATCCGATATGCAAGAGGATTTTAGAAACTTCCAGATGAAAAAATATTAAAGGAGGAGAAGGCTCTTCATTTGACATGCTTGGTTATTGAATTTCTCTCTTGTTGAGATATCCCCGTGAGGGTTTTTGGAGCCTGGCTCCATGGTTTGGTATTGTCTTGCTGAGACAAAAACCTCTGCAAGATAGGATTTTATCTTTGGCTTTGTAATGTCCCTTTTTTGGCACATAGGCTTTTGTGCGCATTTTGGCTTGTTCTTAGTCCCTTAATGGTTATTCGACATATTTGGGAGAACTCCAATGTTCTTGGAGTGGCCACAGATCAATTTTGCAGAGTATTTGGTTATGGCTTTGAGCTCAAATGGTGCTTATGATCATTGTGATGCTTTCTGATGTTTGATCGGGCTCCCGGTTTGCTCTCCAAGATTCTTGGAGAAGCCGTCTATTTTTGGAAAGTCGCCCGGAAAGCATCATTCATCTTCCCGACCATCATGGAGTATGTTGGTATGCTTAATTTTACAGTTTGGTGGTGTTTGGGATTTTCCGCAAAATGGTGTTATTTAATGAACTATTTTAATTATTATTTTCACTTAAGCTCCTAGGGGTGAGAATAATTAATAAAAATTTAAGTGTTATAACTCGTTGGAAAGAGGAAAAAAAGTTTTAAATCATGGATGCATCATTTTGGGGCCTTGCGAAGCAGATGTTTCCTTTATTTTGATAAAGGGGTCTTTGGAGCTAAAAAGAGCTTTTAATTAAACGTGGTGACTTTAAGTTGTGCACACATAAGGAATTATTTTATATTGTTTGAGGAGAAATATGAAGGGATAAAGAAAATAATATTTTATTTCCCTCAAAAAGTTATATAAAGAGGAGTTGGGCTCATTGTTTAGGCATGCTTGGATTTGTATTATTACTCTGCTGGATTGAACCTGCGTATTCTTCCATATTCTCTTGAGGACGAAAACCCTCTTGTGGAATGCTCTTGAGGACGAAAACTCTCGAGGTTGGGTGTGGTTTCACTACAGGAATCACCATTGTGTTGAAGAAGAGATTTGAGCAAACTTATCCAGAGTTTGCCAGTGAGCTTTCATGAAGCTGAATATGTTTGAAGTTGCTAAGAGTTTTTGGATTAGAGTTCATTAAATATCATGGCAATCAGACGAGAATGAAGTTAGAAGCAGATTTTTTATGCCTTGTATAGTTTTAATGTCATATTGCTGGTCCGTACCATTATATTGCCGTACAGGCAGAAAAAGAGTTTTGCAAAATAAAATTATTGAGAAGTTCTTTGTGTCTAAATCTTTTTGCACTATTAATATATTCCTTAGGCGACCCCAATCTGATCATAGTGAGTGGTTGGGAAGCTTTGTTTATTTTTTTTATGAGCAGCCGTACTTCTGCGGGCTGTACGGCCTGGGAAATGCATAGTTTGTGAAGTGTTTTTGTTAACTGATCTTTAGTGCATGGGAAACCTTGGATTTGTCTTGTATTAGCATAGTTTTTAGAGTGGGAAACAATATTGTTAAGTGTGGGCAGTTTCTTGGGAGTTCAGCAGTCCGTACTATGTTGGGAAGGTGCCGTACTAGTCTGGAAGAAGTCATTTTATAGTCTATCACTCTCTCTGTGGTGTTCAGTACATATAATTGATAGATCATTTAGGGACCACTTGTTTTGTTAAACATTGGGTTTAGTCTTGTAATATTATACTTCCCTGGATGCCAATGGTCTGTGTAGAGAGCAGTTGATGTAGCATTTCAAGTTGCAGCAGTGACGGACAGCAAATAAATACTACATTATCATTCAGCTATTCAAGAAATCTGCAGGGTATGGTCATGCTATCTTCACAAGATTCTTAATAAGTCCAAACAAGACTTGATTTACATTGTAATCTTTCTTGTGAATCACATTAAGGCCCTTGGATGGTTTACCGCCAGTGTGGAGGAAAGAACAATTAAACATATTGTAACCCCTGGATGGTTTTACCGCCAGTGTGGATAAATGAACTTTTCTTTATTGTTTCTACCCACTGCATAAGTGGAGTATTCCCACTGAATAAGTGGATGGCATTGTAATTTTCCTTTCTTGCTTTCATACCCACTAAAAGTGGTGAATCCCCACAACTTGTGGATGCCTGCATATGCAGATGAATGTTTACTTGTTTGCACAATGTTTTAATTTGTAATCTAAAGCGCATTATGCTCTCACCTTGCCCAAATTGGGATCTTGGTGATCAGAAGTGCGGAGGAGTTTAGTTGTGCTAACACTGTTTATCATTGTTCTATATTTTGGAAAAAATTTTGGGGTTGTATATTACAGGCTTTGTGGACGAAAACCCACTTGGTCAATTCTTGGGGGCTTCATCTAGAGGTTTTAGTTGTGAATTCGTTGGAAACATTTTAATGAAGATTTGAGCATGTTTTGGTCATAACTAATGGAGTTTGAGTTGCAGATGTAAATACTGATTTGAGGAAATAGATTAGATGATTTAAGAGGGATTTTGGTGGCTGAAAACACTTTATTTGGTGGGCTGTACCTCTCTAATACCCAGCCGTACAGACTTTGCGAAGCTGCAGCAATTTTGGTAGAGTTTATTGTGCCCATTCTCCCTTCAGCAGAGTCGTCCTTTCTCGGCAATAGTGAACAGTCCAAAACAAAGGCAAAGAATAGAGATTTTATGGTGATTATTGCTAGTTCATGACTTCAGCTGGGCCGTACAACCATAGGTGACAATAGCTGTTAAACTTTGGTGTTTCTTTTTTGTTCAGGACTGCAAAAGGGGTCATTGGGGCGTCTAGAACTGTCATAGCATTCACCATTCATTGTATGCAAAAAACTATCCATTTGCTGATTGTAGAAAGAGTTCATTGCTGCCCATAGTGCTAATCGAACAACAATGAAAATATGAAGTTGTAAACTGGAACATGGGTATGTACTCATAATTCTTATTTTGTTGATATCACTCTTAGATTTTCTGGGTTTATGCTATATGCTCTTATTTCATGTATTCAATGCAAATATCAAACATGCAATATATTCAATAAAAACCCTAAACTCAGAACAATTAGAAAAACAAAAAATTTTGGCATCAAAACATATACACAACAGGGGTGTATATTATAGTGGTATCAGAGCCGGTGTATCTTGCCAGCCTGTTGGGTTACTTCTCATTCATTGCAGATTTTCAAAGTGTCGAACAAATTTCAGCCTGCGTGTGGGTGATCAGCACTTACATGCGTGTTCAGTAATTTGGCAGTGAGAGATTTTTATCAGTGAATGTGAATTCATGGCATTCCTCGTGAAGGGTGATCTATGGGAAAAGCTTTTTGATGTAGGATGGAAACTGAAATTTTTGCCATGGACAGATGATATTCTCAGCACTTTGGAAGAAATTGAGAAACATTTCTCTAAGATCCCTCAGGCACCTTCTGAGTCAATGCGGAGGGCTTTGGTTCCTTCAAAGATTTTGTTGTGTTGGCCCGAGTTGTTGAGACATTTAGACAAGAATGTAAGATTAGTGGTTATCACATGCATTAGTGAAATCATGAGAATTTCAGCTCCCGAAGCACCCTATAAAGATGACTTAATAAAGGAGATTGTACAACTGATTATTGAAAGTTTTCATGGCTTAAGTGATACCAGAAGCTCATCTTTTAAAAAGATTGCTAAAATGTTAGAGATCATGGCTCAGGTCAGGTCATATGTCTTGTTGATTGATCTTAAGTGTGATGATTTAATTCTCGAAATGTTTCATTGTTTCTTTGACAAAATCAGAACATATCATGCGGATGATGTTAAAGTAGCAATGCGAACGATCTTGTCTATGATTTTAGATGAAGATGCTGATATCTCCAAGTTGTTATTATCTAATTTGCTAAGTATTTGGAGAAAAGAACATGTTTCACCTGCAGCACATTGGTTGAGCAGAAAATTGAGAAAATTAGATATCTCTTGACAGAAGAAGAATGTATTGCTTGTGGTTTACAAGTTACAAGGATTTCTATAATGAGCAAGAACCAAATGAGAAGACAAGGCCTATGCTTCTCTTGCAAAGAAATTCACGAGCCTAACCACCGATGCACAGATAAAAGGGACTCACAAATTGATGTTGGTTTGGCAAATGAAGTTACTTTCAACACTCAAGAGGTTGTTATCAGCCTTGATAACAATTTTGATTTTTATGACAGCAATCATTCTTCTGAGTGTAGTAGTGATTTAAATGTTATGGCACAAGAGGGGAAAGTTGTAGAAGATACTTATAATGTTGGCACGCAAAATATGAGTGTCAATCACGAGGGAAACCAGGCGGATACAGGCCATAACAATTCTGATTTTTGTGACAGCAGTTTGATCTGTTTGCATTAATGTGAGGATACTGCTATTGCACATGATGATGATGGATGTGTGGACTCACCCAATGCAGACACTACAGTTTCGGGTAATAGTGATGCAATAGGTGTTGTGAATTCATGCCACAACGAGTTTGATTTGGTATATCAGACCTTGGAAGATGGGAGTAAAACTGAAGACCTGCCTAATAGAGATGATTCTGAGGATTGTTTGAGGGATGTGCATGCATCTATTTTGATAGGGGAGGTGTGCATTGATATTGGCAATTCAGCAGCCTCTAGGATGTCAGTTGAGCCATCCCATGAAATTCATAACAGCAGTAGAATTGATAGGGATGTGTGCGAAGTTGATAGCACACATGAGGATGCTTACCAATCGGTGAGTGATGATGATTCAACATCTTACCATAGTGCAGATTTCAAATCAGAAAATTTGTGTGGAGACAATTTGTCAGTGTGATCTAATCATTTAAGAGGACAATTGAAAGTGAATGAAGGCATGATTGTTGCAGCCATAGAACACTTTGATGTTGCTTAGCAGTTTTTGGTAAATTGTTGTTGGAAGACTCCAGAAACACAAGAGCACTTTGATAATGAACTTTCCCTTGCCGAGTTTCAGGCACTTATAGATGCAGTTGGGGTAATGAAGAATAACTACCTACAACTATTATCAGATAGAGATCATCTTCTCGTGCTCGATGGTATTTATCATGATGCTTTAAGGGGAAAGGAAGAGGAGGTTGACGAGCTCACCTATGAGCTCGAGGTCACCAAAGACTCTTTGAAGAGCGCTCAAACAACCCTTCAAGAGTCAAAGCTATGGATAGATGAGCTTACCGTGGAGTTGGGCTTAGCACAAACTTCATCTCTAGCAGTTACAGTTCGGACTTCTATGACAGTTATTGGTGATGAGCATGCACCCACGGACAGTGGTGAGGAGTACTTTGTGGATGTGGCTACATCCAGTACAGTTGCAGATACAGGGGCAGTTGATACAGATGGGATGGATGCTTTGGTTGAGAGTAGCAGAGAACCAAATGTTGCATCAGGGGTCTCTGAGGTTAGTCCCATGACAGGTGATGCAGAGCAGATAATTGATAGCTCTTGTGGTGAAGTAGTGGATTTTCTAGAGAGTTGTGTGATAGAGCACTATGCTGCTCCGTCTTCTTCACAAGAGGTGTGCAGGGTATCATCTAGTAGGGAGACTGGTTCCCGCGATGATTTGTTTCCCTCTCCTGGAAGCAAATCAGAAATTGCATCCTATACAGCTGATTGCAATCGCCAGCTTATTGAGCCACAGGGATGGAGAGATCAGCTGAGGGTTACCGAGGATAAGGTTGTTCAAACCTTAACTCGCATTGACAGTACCCACAAGTTTGTGGAGGATCTCTTTTGGACAGAACAATTGGAGGAAGGGCAGATAGGGGTAGTAGCGGGCACTTCTATATCTAATTTGCGAACTATCTAGCATGCCATGGAGTGGATTAAATCAGAATACCTCCAATTGCTTTCAGATCGGGATTTTGCTATTGGGTATGCAGAGAGGACTTGTAGGTTATCTACCCAGTTAGCTATTCAGGATCAGAGACATGAGCCATCATTTGATTCGAGTGATGAGATTGATGAGGAGTGTGTTTCCCATGACTACGACGGTCAACCATTGACACTGGTAGGTGCTTTTTATTTTGATTGCATAGTGAGGAGTGCTCATCATTTCTCCTTTAGTCCACACACAGATGACTTGATGATGCGTAAGTGTGGATTGGCTTGGGATTTATACCATCCATTGTGGGATGAAGGGTTGCCATCTACAGAAGATGGAACTAAGGATTGCAGGTGGCTGACTCTGATACATTCAGAGGAATACTTGCAGGGTCAGAGATCAGATTACCATCATGGTGATAGGTATCTGACAAAGTTTGCAACTTCTTTGTCTCTAAAATTTCCAGTGGAGACATGGCTTCAGAGAGGTTGTAGTGTCAGTAGGCATGATAGCCTGTTTAGTTTTTACAGGGGTGGTGGAGGAGAGTTTTATCATTCCCTCGATTTGAGAGGAGCAGTTTCATATCTTCCAGCACCTATGTTGGATAGTCAGCACATCCATAGGAGTTTGGCAGAGGATGGAAGGGGATGTTGTGGTTCAGACACTTCGAGATTTAATTACCTATTCATGATTGATGGATGTGAGGTTCTGATGTGTTGGAATCCAGGTGGTGACAGGTTTGGCATGATAGATCAGTTGGATTCCGAGGTGTTGCTTCACCACTCTCTGCATGGTGAAGGATTTATCAGAGTGGCGCAGCGGAAGCGTGGTGGTTCTCTGCTAAGAATAACTTGGGACCCTGGGATCATTTTTGGTTTCAGTTTGGTTCAGGGTGTTGTTTGGAGGCTGTATTGGCATTGTTTAAGGACAAGCAATCTTTGGGAAGGGCGGACTGTAATGTCCCCATTTTCAAGGTCTCTTGCAGTTCAGTCAGAGTTGACTTTCTGGGTTGGTGACAGCATAATCAGAGGAGTAATTCGATGCCACCAGGGTGTTCGGGTGATCCAGTGGAACTGGTTGACACTTTCCAGAGAGATTTCGGACAACTTGTCTGTACTTACTATTTATAGTAAGTGCTTGCATGTCAGCAATCTTTCTAGGTTTTTCTGGGTTTGTTCTCTTTGGTCCTCAGGGAACACTGCTATTTTTAGTGTCAGTTTGGCACTGTTTTGGTGACTTGGCGTTAGCTATTGGCTCTCCCAGTCGTTGCATTGAACTCAGGGTTATCGGATGGTTTGTGGATTCAGTTGGTACCCTCCGAGCTGGCTCAGTTTGCTTATGGCTGTTACTATTTTTATTAAGTTCGAGATTGGCACCGGAACGGGATTTTGAGAGTGGGGTTGGATTCGTCTTGTCAAGACCTTTCCAACGAGCTACAAATCATTGGTTTTCGACATCATCTTGGCCTCCGTTTTAAAGTCCGTAAATTAAACATTATTATTTAATATTGGACCTTGGTGCCTAGGCTCAACAACTTAATGTTGTTTTAAAAGAGGGGACTTTAAGGGTGATGTCAAGAAAAGAATTAAAGAGAATTATTATATTTTAAAATGTATTTTCCCTCTCATGTTTTATCCTGTATACAAGAGGATTTTAGAAACTCCTAGATGAAAAAGTATAAAAGGAGGAAAAGGCTTTTCATTTGACATGCTTGGTTATTGAATTTCTCTCTTGTTGAGATATCCCCGTGAGGGTTTCTGGAGCTTGGCTCCCTAGTTTGGTTGTGTCTTGCTGAGACGAAAACTTCTGTAAGATAGGATTTTATCTTTGGCTTTGTGGACGAAATTCCACTTGGTCAATTCTTGGAGGCTTCATCTAGAGGTTTCAGTTGTGCATTCGCCGGAAACATTGTAATGAAGATTTGAGCATGTTTTGGTCATAACTAATGGAGTTTGAGTTGCAGATGTAAAGACTGATTTGAGGAAACAAATTGGATGATTTAAGAGGGATTTTGGTGGCTGAAAACACTTTATTTGCTGGGCTGTACCTCTCTAATACCCAGCCGTACAGACTTGGTGAAGCTGCAGCAATTTTGGTAGAGTTTATTGTGCCCATTCTCCCTTCAGCAGAGTCGTCCTTTCTGGGCAGTAGTGAACAGTCCAAAATAGAGGCAAAGAATAGAGATTTTATGGTGATTATTGCTGGTTCATGACTTCAGTTGGGCCATACAACCATAGGTGACAACAGCTGTTAAACTTTGGTGTTTCTTCATTGTTCAGGACTGCAAAAGGGGTCATTGGGGCGTCTAGAACTATCATAGCATTCACCATTCATTGTATGCAAAAAACTATCCATTTGCTGATTGTAGAAAGAGTTCATTGCTGTCCATAGAGCTAATCGGGCAACAGCGAAAATATGAAGTTGTAAACTGGAACATGGGTACGTACTCATAATTCTTATTTGGCTAAAATACTATCTGGGTCATTGTTATTTTGTTGATATCACTCTTAGATTTTCTGGGTTATGCTATATGCTCTTATTTCATGTATTTAATGCAAATATCAAACATGCAATATATTCAATAAAAACCCTAAACTCAGAACAATCAGAAAAACAAAAAATTTTGGCATCAAAACATATACACAATAGGGGTGTATATTACAATATTTGACAAAGAGAAGCATTTTTGTGAAGATTTGATATCAATTAGAGATCTGATTTTTATGATAGCGAACTGGATATTTCATTTCAGGGTTCATATACTTGATTTCGTTAAAGTTCTTGAGACTTGAAGACCTTTGAAGCATCATAGAAGTTAAATCTTGCATCTAGAAGTCAATCGCTTGGCTAGGAAGGATTATTTTGGCATTGTTTGGGCTTCTACAACATTTCTGGGCATATATACATGTTATATCAGTCATAGCAGCAGTATATATATTGTTATCAGTCCATTATTTGCTTTCATATAAGGCTGCAACAGTGACATATGGTCTCATACATGATATACCATTGATAGGGCTTGATATTCTAGGGTTTGATAAACAATTGGATGTTATTTTCATGATGTACTCAAGTCTGATATGACTGATACAGTGACTGCAATTTCATAACAGTAGTGTATCATTTGATGTTATTTCAATTTTTGCCAATGAAGATGCAAGGGTTTTGATGGCTCATGTTTATGTTGATGTATGTTGAAGTTTTACATTGATTTGTGCAAGAAATCTTATCTAAAATATATCCAATTTTCAGTTACATATAATAGGTCTCTTACAATTGTCTTCGATGGATGGAAAGATGTAAAAAATCGACCTTTGATCAATGTCATTGCAGTGTCCCCTAAAGGGGCAATGTTTTTGAGAGCTGTGGATTGTGAGGGGCAGGTGAAGGACGGACAATTTATTGCTAACATCCTCATTGCAGCCATTGAGGATGAGGGACCTCGTAATGTTGTTCAAGTGATAACGGACAATGCAAAAAATTGTAGAGCTGTTGGGTTGTTGGTTGAGGAATGGTATTCACATATCTTTTGGACACCTTGTGCTGTCCACTCTCTCAATTTAATGCTACAAAAGATTGGGAAAAAAATTGATTGGATTAGAGAGTTGTACGTAGAGGCCGAGGAGATACGAATGTTCATCACCAACCACCACATGTCCTAAAGCATATTTAGATCATTTTCTACATTGGAGTTGTTGAAGGTAAGTGAAGCAATATATTTTTAATTTTTTTCTATGCTTTAATTTCACATATTCTAATTCTTCTTTAAAGTTTGTTTTTAATTTTTTAAATGTTTAAATTTTAATTATTGTGCTTTTTATTTTTGATATTTCAATAGGTTGCTGAGACCCGTTTTGCCTCAAACACAATTGCCTTGAGACGACTTGTGAAGGTCAAACAGGGTCTTATTAGCATGGTTGTTAGCAATAATTGGTCCATATGGAGGCAAAGCAACACTGAGAGGGCATCAAATGTTAAAGGGATGATCCTAAATGACTCTTGGTGGGATCGTGTGCAGTATCTCCTTAGTTTCACCGAGCCCATTTTGAGCATGATCCGTTATACTGACATGGACAAGCCTTGCATGGGGGAGATATATGATGGCATTGATTCAATGATAGAGAAGATAAAGACCATCATAAATGAGAAGGAGAAAGATCCTCAAGAAATTCTCTTCAACCAAGTGCATGAAATTATTGAGGCTAGATGGAACACAATGACAACCCTGCTGCATCTTCTTGCATTTGCATTGACTCCAAAATATTGTAGTGTTGAGATTCTTGCGGTGCCAAATAGGGTTCCCCCGTGGAGAGATTATGAAGTGTCTGAAGGGTACAAGGCATCATTTCGTAGACTCTTCCCTGATTCAGAATTGCAGGATATGGCCACGAATGAGTTCACTGATTTTGTACACTCCAATGGTCAAAGCATTGAGGCTCTTCGTGATAAATTCAAGAAAGATGCTCACAATTGGTGGTACTTTCATGGTCAACAATTTCGGCACCTACAACCTCTTGCAATCTGTTGTGCCAAATCAAAAATTTTAAGGCATTTTGAAAGAGTCTAGAAAATTTGTCGTCAAAAAAAATTCAAAAAGTCAAAATTTTCTAAAAATAGAAATTTCTATTTTTAAAAAATTTCTAAAAAAGGACGTCAAATTAGGTTTTTTGGGTTTCTTGAGATACGGATGTTGGCAAAATTTTCTAAAAATAGAAAGTTTCTAAAAATAGAATCTCTGCTTCAGGTGTCGTGCTTAATTTTGATTCGCTGATTTTGCTTCACAATCAAGGTGGTCTAGACGGAATTTGCAAAAGGTCGTGTTTTCCGTACTGGGTCAATTTTGCTTTTTCAGATGGCGAAGCACGAGCTTTGAGGCTATTCATGAAGGTGTTTCATCTGCCAGGGGTCAGTTTCAAGTTTTCTAGGTTGTTCAGATAACGCAGAACTGTCAAGCAGTCGTCAACTGACGAGAAACGAAGAACAGAGCATGATGAATCTGAAAAGTGTAGAAAAGTTAAAAATCCTCAAAAATGGTTAAGTCTGGAAATCCCTGGTGCCCCTGGAGGCTGGGGGCGCCCAAACCTCTCAGACTTAGATTTTTTTTTCGTGTTTTCCAGAAAATGTCAAAAATACCTCTGTCGGTCAGTTTCAGGGTGGATAAAAGCAGTCATTTTGGTCAAGAGGTCCTGAAAAGCTGGAATCCATGTCAGGTATGTCCAGGCTATCTAGTCCATCCTTCATCCAGTGACAGTTGCTCGACAAATCATCGAAATTGGAGACAGGTAGTAGCTGTCGACACGAGAAACGAGGTAAATTGCAAACAAAAGTTGAAAATCATGAAATTTCTGAGGCACAGTTTCCCAAGTGCCCTTGGAGGTTGGGGGCACCCATCATTTCCAGTGTTAGAATATTTTTCACATTTTTCAAGAAACGTCAAAAAATCTTCGTTAGCTCGCTTTCAGGTGGTCAACATCAGTCAAACTCAGTCGAAATGCCGGTAAAAACTGGAAATTCATCTTAGGAATGTTCAGGCTACTTAGATCACCTCCCATCTTGCTTTAGTAGTCAATCGGATGACCAGAAACGAAGATCGAACGGGACCTGCGGCACGCAAAACGGAGAAATGGAGTGAAAATTGAAAAATCTCAAAATTTCTCTAAGGCATGAAATCTCAGGCGCCCCTGGAGGCTGGGGGCGGTCATCTTCTCCAGCCTTAACCATTTTTCCATGTTTTTCCGGAAAACGATAAATCTTCCTCCGTCAGTGTGGTCGAATTCGGAGGAAATCAGTTTGGCTCTATTTTCGAGGCAGACAGAAGGTACAATCAGTTCAGTTTTCATCAGGCTTGTCTAATTGCTTGATCATCAGTCTCAGTTTTGCTCCGGCAAGCGAGATTCGACAGCCTAACTGGGTCCCACAATCACCAGAGCGCGCGCAAAAAACAGAAAATAGGAAAAGTTGAAAATTTCCAAAAAATGGCTAAGGCATGAAAACCCAGGCGCCCCTGGAGGCTGGGGGCGCCCAAGTTTTCAAGTGTTAGAAAATTTTCATGCCTGACAATGTTTTCTCGTAGCTGCTTCCCGTTCTTTGTCCGTTGACAGTTTCCAGAAGTTAGATTTGTAGTCGAACGTCGTTGGATCATTAGTTCGAGGCTAGGGATGAAATCAGGATTGATAAAGTTTCAAGATACCATGATCCGTCAGCTTTTTCAGTCAACGATCACAGTTTGCCGTCTTGTTGAAGTCAGAGGCAGGCCATGCTGGAGTCAAAACGAGTGCAAAAGTTTTAAAACGAAAGGAAAATTTGGCTAACACTTTTGCAACCTCGCGTGTTTGATGACATCATCAAAGAAGATATTTTTTATGATCTCACACATGAAGCCATAGGCAGCTATAAAATTGGGATTCTTTCTATTCGAGCATATCAACTTGGATTTGTGCTTTAAAAGATGCTTTCTTCATGGATAAGTCTCAAGCTTTATGCTTTTACAAAGAAAGCTGCTTTTTCGCTCTAAAGTTCTATAAAGACAAGTTTTTGGCCTCCTTTATTCATTACTTTTGCAGGTTGCATCCACAGGAAAGAGAACATCTTTTTCTTCTCACGAAGATTCGAGAGCTCGAACGGAGTGTTTTTTCAGTGTTTTTCATAGTTTCGGGATTGGGAAGCATAGGGGCACGCTTTTTCGAGGTCCATTTTTCTAGGGCATCATTTTTTAGAAACAGGGCCAGAGTTTTTTCAGTTTTTATCGAAATGGGTCCACTTGGAATTTCATCCTCTTGAAGATTGGAAATTTTTATTTTTTCGAAAATCTGCTTTTTTGCTGCTTTTTCGGGAAATCCTCAGCTTTTTCAAAATCCGACGATCTGGGTTGCTTTAGAACGGGATTGTCTACAAAACCCATGTGCCAGCGTTTTCGCTCGAAATCTACTTTTTAGAAGAAACCAACAAACAATTTTCAGCCTTTTGTCCAAAATATTTTCGACATAGGCGTGTTCACAGTCATTCTTCAAGTCTTTCAGTATGCAGTACTCTCCAATAGAGATCAAGCCTATAACGACGTTGGTTCACGATTACCTGAGAACTTTCGAGATAGATTTGCATAAGGTGCTTCCAGTGTTCAATTTACATGCTCTAGAAGATGCAGGAAACATTGCTATCAGGAATCTGAATCACTCCGGGTTGCTTGCAGCAGCTTCATTCCCCATCACAGTGCAAAGCATTGAATTCGTAATTGCTTGCACTAAGCATTATAATTCAGTCACAAGAGAAATCCAATTAGTAGATGGATGTGTGCTCTGTAGCCTCAGGCCAAATGATATTGAGAAGTGTTTTTCAATACCAATATGGAAGGAGAACTTAGTCATTTCTATTGAAGAATGCAAGAGGGTGTGGCACAATTATAAAGAAAAATATTGGAAAAAGATTGCTCAAAAGTGGTTGAAAGAAAAGCAGAACGTTTTGCCAAAGAACGTTGGACGTGGGGAGTTCAAGGAAGAGCATGCAATAATGATTATTCTGTTGAGCCGAATCACAGGTCAAGCAGAAGCTAACAAATTTCAGCCTTGGATGTTTTACATCATGTCCCAGATTGTTGACAGAACCAAATACTATGATTGGGCAGCACTAATCAGTGATAGTCTCCACCATCAGATAATTGATTTTCAAAGGGCTCATGAATTCCACATGATATCATACCTTGTATATCTTATGGCTTTTCAAGGTCAATTTAGGGGTTTGAATATTGTTGGAACTCTGAGCATTCAACATGTATATCACCATTTCCCACAGAGTTTTCTCAGGCTGAACGACATTATAGGCGGGTAAATGATACATTCCTTATGCATGCGGTGTGAGATCTGGATAATGAGTTGCATATATGATTTTCAGTTGATGCCAGATTAGCAATGGCGGAATGGGCTAATTGGTTTATCCAGTTTCCCACTTTCTCCTACATCAGAGTATATGGCCTCTCAGGAGAGCTAGCCATGCTACCAAGATATCCTACGGATGAGGTAGCATTTATGGAATTTCTAAGGCAAGTCTATGAAGTTCATACATTTCTGCGTAGCAGGCGCAAGGTGGCTTTCAGTTTTCCGATTGGGATGGGTATTTACAGATGTAGATCTAGAGTAGATGCCAAAGTAATTGGTAGTGAATCGTCCAAGTATGGTCTTAAGTTTTTCGACAAGAGGTCTTCATACGATCCGCGTGGTGTTTTGCATCACACCTTGGTCAAAATTGTGTACATGCACCTGCAGTTGAAGATTTCCGGGCTAATTGTGCAGATGAATTTGAAGTGCGGAAACGTAGTTACAGTTGGTTTACTCTTCGGCAGTTGGCTGATATCCTGTCAGAAGATGTAGAGGGCTTGTTAGATGATGATGGTGAGGTTCTACTTCCCACATATTTCAGAGATTAGGTCGAGCAACAACCACTGTCACCAGTTAATTGGTCCGCCAAAGAAAACACCTCAATTGAGGAAAGGACGAGCCGGGCTATCAAAAACAGTATGATATTCTTGAATAATAAGAAGTGGAAAGAAGCCATTCCGGTTGCAGAGCCGCCAGTTGTTCAACCATCAATACCTTCCACTTCCAAACCAAAACAAAGAGTTAAAGCTATGAGCGTCCTTCCAAAGGGAACAAAGATGGTAAAGTTGAGGAAAAAGGATGAGTCTCCAGTCCAAAGTCAGCACGGACAACCAACAATTGCATCAGAAGTTCCCGCTGAACTAGCACCGCATGTTGAAACATTGCCTTCAGTTCATGTTTCTCCACCTTCATTGCCAAGCTCTTCTCCCATTCACATAGATTTAGAGCCAGATTCGCAGGGTCATAATACTGAGACACATATTGGTTCATCAGGAGTTGATGAAGTTAGAACCGAGCTTCCTAGAGAGTTCGGCCCATCTTGGCTTGAGAACATCTTGGGTCGGAAAAGGAGAAAGCCTTCATATTAGTTGAACTTGACGGAGCTTAATAGCGTCTACCAAGACACACCTAACATGAAACTTAAGAAGCAAGTTCACTTTGAAAAGAATGCTGATGGAGAAATTGTCTTTGAAACTGCAACACCGCCATAGGATAAGAATGTTAATGAGATCGAGGTTGATGACTTCAAGGTTGTCAAAGGTAATCTTGGTAGGAGTACTCGACACACAGATGTGAATCTCTTTGAGGTTGCATCAGATAATTTAAAGGAGAGGGTGTTGAAAGACGGAGAAGATAAAGGAACCCTCAACGCTGAAATTTGGCAGCTGCGGCAGTATATTTCCAATGTTTATCAGGTCGATTTATTGCTTCCTCAGATTCTCGAATCACCGGCCGATCAACAACAGTTCAGTCAGTTGGTCATTTATGGGAGGCACATGAAGGATTGGGTGGAAGAATTTGTAACTAAAGGCAGAGTTGTACTTTCACAGATTTATCAATTAAAGTATAATGCTCATGATCCGCGTCAAGGCATTCAGGGGTTACAACAGACTATGGCTGAAAACAGACCAGTGTTTGAGATCATAATATTCGACTTGAAGATAGCATATGATTCCATTGATTCAATAGAAGATAAGAAGATTGTTTCTACTTGGAAAGCACAATATCTTTTCACAATAAAAACCTATGACAGCATAATCTCAGAGTTAGCGGAATGGAAAGAAAAAGTGGTAAATGTTCTCAAGTTCGTGAGATCTTTTGTTTCTCAGATCCTGTGTTCATATGAGAAAGAAGATGGTACCCTGTATGATCTTAGGGAAGTACAGACAGAATCCCAGACTCTCGTCTGCAACAATTTTAATGGTGATCTCAGTGCTGGCAAGATGGATTGTTTTGCTGCTATTGCAATAAATTTTGATGAAGTTGTGGGCGAAGTTCGTGAATTCCTCCAGATGGTTGCAGATGGTGAAGAAATGTTAGAAAATCACAATATCATATTAGAGTATCAATGTTCTTGGCAAAGATACGGTCACTAGCTTTTTAGAAGATATTATTTCCCAAAATATCAGTGGATGACGTCAACAATAAGGCAGCAATAAAGATGGGGATGTGACTCAAAAGAAAGCAACTTTAACTCAAATGCTTTTTGTTTTAAAGCATTTGCTTTCATTCAAAGCTTATCCATCCCTAAAATAGTAAAAAGTCACTTTGTAATAGTTGGAGCTTTCTTTGCTTTAAAGCATTTGTTAGTTGTAATCTTTGTCTTATAATAGAAATAAAGCTTGTGAGTTGGAAAGTTAGGTTAAATCAAGGAGATTTTAGGGTTCCCTACTCCTTTGATTTAGTATAAATAAGGGTAGCCTTGCCCATTTTAAGTAATGGTAATTGTGATAGCAAAATTTGCTGTGCCTATTCTAGCCTGCAGAAATTGTTATTCCAAGTGCTTGTTCACGCTGTGTTATCTGTTTTCCAGTGTTTGATTGCATATTATATGCCTGCCTTTTGCTACAATATTGCTGTCCTGGAGTTGTAAGAACTTTATGATATTGGGAATAGAAATCTTATGCCTGCCATTTGCTTTGATTCTCTATCTCGTGATCATCTAGTTTTGTCGTCAGATGTGTGGCTTGTGTAATCTTACTTTCCGTTTTCATCTTAAAGTACAATGAGTCTTCTGATGTGATCTGGAAGGAGTTATTTGAGCTTTTATGTTAAAACAAATCATTCTCTGTTAACTTGTGATTCCTATGCTCTGAATTTACTTAGGTGATCAAAAACGTCATTTAGTTTAGGCCTAGCTGTAGTTAGAAGTTTTAAAAAGAAAAACCTCTATTGCAGCAAATAGAGTTTTATAACCTTGTACTCGTAGTTGAGAAACAAAAAAAAGATAGGCAAATTTATTTTATTTATTTTTTAAGCAAAAATCATAAAAAAAAATTGAACTTCCCCTCCTAATAGAAGAGTAGTTTATTTGTGCATAGTTGTCCGTTTCCAACTCGCATTCCAAAGGTGCGAATTGAAACGCCAACACAATCAAAGTTTTATCACAAGTTTACTAAATTTCTATGTTTTTATCTTAAAGACTTTTAAAAATTTAAACTTTGAAGTTTTATAATTCATTTATAAATTTTATAACTTGTAAGTTTTAACTTTTTAACTCTTTCTCTCTACTTTGTCTTCATAGGTTGCTAGTTCCTCTGCATCTGAGAGGAATTGGAGCACATACTCTTTCATCCACTCAATAAAGCGCAACCGATTGCACTCTAAAAAGGCAGAGAACTTAGTGTATGTACATTCCAACTTGCGCCTCGTTTTGCACAAACAACATGCCTATACGGAAGGGGAATCAAAGTCGTGGGATGTGGATCCAGAGAAAATTGACATGGATGCTTCTACTTCCCATTCCCAACATGTTGCACTTGAGGGATCAGAGAGTGAGCACACTTTTTCAGCGAGTGGTAGTGGTGTTGGTTGTGACTCTTCAAATGATCTTGCTTATGTCCAAGTCCAAGATGATGATAATGATGATGTGGAGGATTTAGCAAATCCATATGATTGATGACATTTGTCATTTGACATTGAAAACTGATTGTTGAACTTGATATTATTATTTTGAATCTTGTTATTGAACTTGAAGTTCGAGTTTTATGTTTTATGATATTCAAGTTGATGGTGGTTTTGTTGATTATATGATGCTATGTGGTGTTAGAACCTTTATTCTTTCTTTTTTACACTTAATTCTTGCTTCTACACTTAATTTTTTTGCATATATATATATAAACGAAACCAAAAACGAACCCAACCCCCAAAATTTTTTTGGCCGAATCCACGAACCGAACACGCGTACCCGAACTCGAACCTGTACCAGAACCGACAACTTAGATTATTTGTTGTCATATGAATGTTATATTTCAACCTTTCCATCTTCATACTATAAAGTATAAACTACATGCATGTGAAAACAAATCATCAAAATCTCAAGTAAAACACCGGAAAAACAAATCAGAAAATTCAAGACAGCGAAGGGAAAATTTGGGTTAGATAAGACAGGGATCTTACAGCAGCACCATATACTTCATAAATTAGCTCTAAAATGCCACTGAGATCTCTTAATATCTGATGTGCCCTTCTTCAGTCGCACAGCAAAAATAAATGCAAAAATCAATGAAAACAGTTCCAAGGAATGCCCAACACGTACGACTAGTATGGGTGACAAACCCTATAACAAAAACCAGTCAAAACTGCTCTATAATGTCTGCAAATCAATCAACATTGCCTCCAATATCTCTATTAAATTATTTTGGAGAAAAAAGTGATATTGGCACTGGATAATTTCTCCGTGACAACCTGGAATACTTCAATTCAGCTCAATGCAATCCCTGTAATGAGATCACCAATAAATCTCCCAGATCGGGTCTCTCACCAACGTGGAAGATGTAGTCTGCAAGGGTTTTCGTCCTCACAAACCCTAGGAAGGAAAACCAGCTCCTCCAAAAGCCAAAGCTCCAGCAATGAAATGCACGACAATCAATCCGCAAAATGAGTTCATTTTTTACTTTTATTTCTCTTACTTCTCCAACGCCCAAGAGAGTCTTTTAATTTAATATTTTAATTTGTAATGTCCCCATTTCCGGAGTGATCTCATATAGAGATGGTGTTTAGCCTATTCACCATTCCCGTAGGCTAAAATGAATGGTAAGGGAATGATTTCTAGTTTGAGCTTGTTTCTAAACATGAAGAACCGGAATGTTGGTTTATTTCTACACACGGAGAACCAGAATGTTGGCTCAACTAGTATTTTATTTGGTTTTGGTTAAGTATTTCCAGGAGATATTATTTTATTTAGCCAAATATTCAAGTTCTTCTAGTGGATAGAGATTGGTACTATGGAAAATGCAATATTCAAATTGTATTTTCATCATGTTTTGATTGGATGGATTTGGGTCAAGGAAATAAAGGGAAAATGAAATCTTCAATTACATTTTCCTATATCGATTTATTTTGTGTTTGAACGCCAAGAGGAATTGCATGGATTGTTGTGTCATTGTCAAAATAAGGGAATGCATTGTTTATTGGGCCAATGAATGGAGGTGGGACCTATTCGTTCTTGTTCCTTGTGCCAATGACTTGCATGGAGGAAGGTAAAATATAGTTAGAAGTTTGTTATGTGCCTTGGGAGTTGTTGCATGGATTTTAAATGCAAAATATAGTTTGTTATGAATCGCTCCAGCCAAGAGGAAAGATTTTAAATGCATTCACAAGGTTGTTATGGATCGCTCAAGTCAAGGAGAAAGATTTTAAATGCTTTTATCAAGTTTGTTGAGGATCGCCCAAGCCAAAGGAAGGTTTTTTAAATGCATAAAACAAGTTTTAAATGCCAAACAACTAATTGCTCCAGCCGTTGCTCCTAGAAGGATATCATTTAAAATTGTAGAGGGTCGATCTTATCTTTGGAGGACAAATTACAAGGTGAAAATCATTTAATAAACACAAGGAGGATTTTAAATGTTTATTCATTCAGCTCAAAGCATTTAAAATTGTTCAAATGAAAAGAATTCTATTGGTGGATTTCAAATTGCCATTCCAAATTGCCAAAGGAGATGGGCGATCAGGCTTGAGGAGGATAAAAGGAGCATTCCAACTTCATTTCACAATTTTTGATCATATGGTAAGCTTTCATGTTGTTTGTCTATTGCTGGAAATTGCATTTTCTAGTAGTTTTCTCAAGGTGATGCTCCCTTGAGTGTTGTGGTGATGTTCCCATGACAAATTGTGAGATGTTATCATTCAAATTTCATCATTGAATTGAATTTGCAGGTTGTTTGTGGAGTATTTGAAGTGAAATTGATAGCATATTGAAGCCCTTGGTGCATTGGAGAGACTACCAAGGTAGTCGATTGGGTTCATAGTGTGAATTGAGTGACTTTTGCATGATTTACAAGGTCTGATTTTTATGACAGCAAGTTATTTATGCAATTACAGGGCTTTTGGAGTGGATTTGATAAAGCTTTTGAAGATTGAAGAGTTGCACATGACAAGAGGTCAAACTAGGAGTCCATCGCTTGCCTTTGGAGGCGGTTTTTGATGAGATTGCATTGCTAGATCATTGACTGGGCAAAATCAGTACTCTTAGCAGTCATAACAGCCTGTTGTACTTTCATATCAGTCAATTATTGGTGTACTTTCAGGGCTGTAACAGTCTCATATGATCTCTAGTGTCATACTATATTGTTTGGCCATTGGTATATGAGTTGTAGAAGACATTTGATGGCATATTTCATGTTATAAATAAGTCTGATATAAATCAGACAGTAACTGAAATTTCATAACAGCAGACTACTATTGTTTTCTATTTGCATTTCATTCAATAAGAATGCAAGGTGTTTGGGTTTTCAATTGTTTCTATGTTGGTTGATGATATTTAGTATTGTGTTGTACAATTTTCAAGTGCAATTGGGAAAAAAATTCCAGTCATTATAAGTAGGGTATTTTACATAATTTCATATTATAACCCCTTATAACTGCCATGGGTTGAGCGCCCCCATCATCTAACACTTCAACTTTAAAAACACACTTGTATCCCCTTTTAAGTCACTTTATAAAATAAAGTAACTTATGCATTTAAAACATTATTAGTTAAATATTTAATTTAACTTAAATATCGACATTTAAAAATAATAATCTTTGGCCACTTCAAATGTTGTGAAACTAGCGCAAGCTGCTCCCACTGATGCTACTAAAAATATAAATATCAATACAAGCTCCACTGGTGACTTCGCCTGACTTACTAAAAATAGTAAGTCCTAGGAAACTTGTCTAAAGACACCCTAGAAAGGGAAGATGTGCTCAAAACCAAAGTTTGGAACTCAATCAACACATCCATATATGCCACAACTGTTGGAAATCCCCACTGAAGTTCCGTAACCATCAACTATTAGCCTACGGGAACCCTAGAATAGGCTAATTAAGTCAACCTGTTGTATTGGCTAGGAAGGGAACATTACAGTCCTTCCCAAAATTGCTTGTCCTCAAACTATCTCATCTCAGGATGCTGTAATATCTGCTCAGTTTCCCATGTTGCATCCTCCACATGTAAGTTCTTCCATTTGACCAGATACTCCTTGATGATCCTTCTCCAGAGAGTACGCTCCTGAGAATGAATAATGGCCTCTGGAATCAGTATTAATTTCCCCTCATCCAATGGTGGCAACTCAGATGAGGGAACTACATTGTGTCCAAGTGCCTTCATGAGCCTAGATACATGGAAAACATTATGCACTCTACTACTGGTTGGTAACTCAAGCTCATAGGCGACCTCTCCTACTCTCTTGGACACCCTGAATGGACCTTAAAATCTGGGTTTCAGCTTCTCTACTCCACTCCTTTTGAGAGTAGATTGTCTGTGTGGCTGAAGTCTCAAGTAAACCATGTCCCCAACCTCAAAACTGCATTCCACTCGATGCTGATCCGCATACAATTTCTGCTGATTTTGTGCCTGTTGCAGATTTTTCTTTGAGTGCTTTCATGATGTCCTTACTCTCTTGTAACAAATCCTTTGCTTTAGGCACTCTACTATCACCAAGTAGTAAGTCCATGAAGTTTGTGGCATCATACCTATATAAAGCCATAAATGGAGACATCCTGATAGACATATGATATGCAACATTATAACAATACTCCCCAAGATGCAACCATTTGATCCATTCTCTTTGCTGCCCAGAAACATAATTTCTGAGATACCCTTCCACCCATTTATGCACTATTTCTCTTTTCCCATTCGTCTGTGGGTGGTAATTGGTACTAGGAGTAAGCTCGGTGCCACACAACCTGAACAACTCCTACCAAAAAAAGACTTAGGAACTTGCTGTCCCTATCACTCACAATTCCCCTGGGTATCCCATGCAACTTGAAGATCTCCTTGAAGAACAGATCAGCCACCTGCACTGCAGTGTATGTCATTGATATAGTGAAGAAGTGTGCAAATTTGGTCAATCTGTCGACCACCAGAAATATACAGTCCTTCCCCTGTACCTTAGATAGCCGGGTAATAAAGTCCATGGAGATATATTCCCATTTCTGATTAGGAATGGATAAGGGCTGAAGTAGTCCAACTAGATAAGTGTGCTCATTCTTATTCTGCTGGCAAGTAGGGCACTCCCTAACATACTTGAGAACTTCATTCTTAAGTCCCTTCCAAGTGAAACGCTCCCGGATTTGCCTGTAAGCCTTAAAGAACCCGAGGTGACCAGCCATGGGTGTATCATGGAAAGTCCTCAATATCTTGCCCTTAAACTGTGAAGTAGGGAGTAGAAAAATCCTCTCCTTATAGATAATCAAGTCGTTGACCATGGAGTACCTGTCATCATGCACTGTGCCCTCTATGATTCCTGCTGCCCATGAATCCTTAGCATACTCTATTGAAATTGACTCCCTCCAATCAGCAGAAATCTCCCCTAACAAACACAAATGGGGTCTCCTGGAAAGTGCACCTGCTACTACGTTTTTCTTTCCTTTGACATATTCTATGTCAAAGTTATATGCCTGTAGTCTGCTCACCCACTTTTGTTGTCGATCATTGAGGTCCTTTTGATTCATGAAGTACTTAATGCTGTTGTGGTCTGTTTTTATGATGAACTTGCCCCCAACTAGGTATGGTCTGAATTTGGCCAATGCATGCATTATGGCCAACATCTCATTGTCATAAACTGAATAGCTCCTCTCCACACCTCTGAGCTTCCTTCTCTCAAATGCTATGGGGTGTTTCTCCTGCATCAACACTGCCCCAATCCCCTCTCCTGAGGCGTCACACTCCAACTCAAAAGGGTTGGAGAAATCTTGAATTGCTAACACATGGCAAGAAGACATCAACTGTTTGAAGTGTTCAAAATGCTTCTGTGCTGAATCTGACTATATAAAAGCTCCCTTTTTGGTTAAGTCTGTAAGTGGGGCTGCAGTCTGTGAGAAGCCCTTGACGAACTTCCTGGAAAAACCACACAACCCAAAGAACCCCTTGAGCTGAGAGAGATTCGTAGGTGTAGGCCACTTTATGATATCCCTTATCTTTTCTGGATCAACTCTTACCCCCTCTGCACTAATAATATGACCAAGGTACAGCAGTTCAGTCATGCCGAAGTCACACTTGGACTCTTTAGCATACAAGGACTCACTCTCTAGTATGCTCAACACCTCAAGATGCCTTATGTGCTCCTCCCAGGTCCTACTGAAAATCAAGATGTCATCAAAGAAGATCAACACAAATCTCCTCAACTGCTTCCTGAAGATCTGATTCATGCAACTCTAGAAAGTATCCGGTGCATTAGTCAATCCAAACGACATCACCAAAAACTCAAAATGACCATAGTGGCACCTGAAGGAGGTCTTCTCTATATCCTCCTCCCTCATCCTGATCTGATGGTACCCTGATCTCAAGTCATTTTTGGAAAAATAACAAGCTCCATGTAGCTCATCGATCAGCTCATCAATCCGAGGAATGGGGTATCTGTTTTTAATGGTCTTTTTGTTCAGTGCACGTGCGTATGGTCCCATCCTTCTTTTTGACTAGAACAACTATAGAAGCAAATGGGCTCTTGTTGGGTCTAAAATGCCCCATCTCTAGTAGCTCCTTAATGGTTTTCTCTATCTCATTCTTGAGCCTCTTAGGATGTCGATAGGGTGTGGTAATCACCGGTTTTGCATCATCCTCCAACTCTATGATGTGCTCTATCCCTCTATCAGGTGGCACTCTAGGTGGTATACTCCCAAACACCTTGTTGTGCTTCATTAGCAATTTTTGAATATCCGAATGGTGGCTATTCTTTTGCTATTCTGGAATTCTAGGCATGATTAGGCACTCTGCTGCCCTCTCCACCTGATCATGTCTATGTATCCTCTCCATCCTCTTGAGAGATACAACTCGGGGACCTCCATCTGATAATGCTCTGAGCACAATCTTCTTCCCATTGGAATCAAACTTCATTTCCATGTTATGCAAGTTCATGGTAAACTCCCCAAGGGTCATCATCCAATGCATGCCTAAAACCACATCAGTGTCACCAATGCCAACTACATAAAAATCATCCTTAAGCTCGTATTCACCCAGCCGAATACTCAAACCAGAAATCTTTCTGGTGCAAGTGAGTTTGAAGCCATTGGCAACCATCACCATAAACCCTTCAAGCTCCTTTGTTTTGAGTCCTCTTTTGGCAACAAGCCCCCCATCAATGAAATTATGCGTAGCACTTGTGTCGATGAGTGTAACTATTCGCTGCCCACAAAGAACTCCTCTAACTTTGAAGGAACCAATTTTTTGGAAGCTAGATAGTTGTGCCATCACCCCTTCACCATTGCTGTCACCTTTCGATGAGTTTTCCTCTTCGCTGTCCTCTATATCAAATTGCTGATCTGATTTTTCTGAATTAGTTTCTTCAGCTGAAAAATATTCAATTTGCTTGGCCTTTGCCTTGTTAGGGCATCTGTGAGAAGGGTCCCAAGGTTCCCTACAATGGAAGCATAACTTCTTCCTCCAATACTTATTCAACTGCTCATTACTCAGTTGATTTGTTTCCCTCTTTGGCTGATTAATATCATGCTGAAAATGTTTCTTATCCTTATCATTTTTATGCAGAAAACCCTTAGATTGGAATTTACTCCTGGAAGTAGAGGACTCCATATATCTAGCCTTCTTCATTGCTTCCTGTAATGAAAGTGGATTAAGCCCCTTAATCCAACTCCTCAACGGATTTGTGAGTCCATCTATGAAAAGAACTACCAATCTCCGCTCTGAAATATCAGTGACCATCACGGATAACCTCTAGAACTCTGAAATATAACTGCCCACTGAACCCCATTGTTTTGGTTGTGCTAACTCCTTAAACTGCAACTCTGGGTCCTTATCGAACCTGTCAATCAGTCTCTCAGTGAACTCTGCATATGAAGTAATCTGGTCATGGCCAAGTGTAATCATCCCGTGGTGCCACCACTCATGGGCACTACCATCAAGGTGCAATGCAGCATAGGTAATAGCCTCCTCCTTTGGCATAGGGCTAAGATGAAGATAGTTATCCATCCGTTGTACCCAAGCTCTCGTAGTTGTCTTCCGAGACGCATCGAAGTACAGAATGGACAATTTGCATAATTTTTTTTATAACTTGTGATTATGCTGTCTGATACCCCTGTTGGGTCTATGCCTCATGCTCAGATCCACAGTCTCTGAAAGACATTTCAATTTGAAACTCCGCCCCTGAAGCCCTCCAATCTCTCATAATCATGTCCTGTAGCTCATGCTGGGTCGGCTCATTAACCTCAGGTGGGTTATCTCGTGGAGGAAAGGTAGGCATGCATGATCTCGTATTAGCTGTCCCAACCATTGTATGCTGGTTACTAGTCTTGTTATTAACAGATCCATCCCCATTATTTCTCCTGTCGCCATTGCCCTCATTACCGTTTCCATTCCTGTTATTGTTGTTGTTATTCCCCTCAACCTATCTAGCTAGTAGGGCACAAATCTGGTTCAAGTTTTGATGCAACTCATGCTATCCCCTAGCCAAATCATTTAATATGTCCCTGGTGCTTGGTTCACCATGCTCCCTGTCACCCATCACTACCTCTACCCTGTCAATACTTGCAAACGGGTCTATGTGTGGTGGTATTTCGAGCTTTGGCTGTGACCTGTTTCTCCTTAGATTATAATGGTGAGTAAAAGGCTGCATCACTCAACAAAAACTCTACATGTTTTTCCAACCAACCTCACAGGATGGCATGAAGAGTTGAGCTCTGATACCACTGTAACATACACCCCTGTTGTGGTTTTTTCTGGTGGTAATTTGTTTTTGTGTTTGTTTGCTGATTTATTGTTTTTTGGTTTCACATGTAATGTTGATTTGCAATGGAGTAACAATAAACAAGCCAACATTCAACAATACCCATATATTGAAAGATGCAAAATAGTTTTCAACAATTAATACCCATATGCTGAAATAACAATAATATTACTTTTATGACATACCTATTTTCAGATTCACATATTGCTGGTCTGGACATACAAATCAAAAGTTCTGGAGCTACACACATGCCTCAGCATCATCAAACAACCATCTATCTATCAGCAGATGATATACAACAATACAAATATCAACTAGCACACAATGGACATCAAAAACTGTCAAGAGACTAGACGTTCCAGCCTTGAGATTCCTCACGCCAAGTTTGGGAGGATGTACAGCCTGGAATGGAGGAATATATCAGCAGCTACAGCACCATATACTTCATAAATCAGCTCCAAAATGCCACTGAGATCTCTTAATATCTGATGCGCCCTTCTTCAGTCCCACACTTAGCAAAAACAAATGCAGAAATCAATGAAAACAGCTCCAAGGAATGCCCATCATGTACGGTCAGTATGGGTGACAAACCCTACAACAAAAACCACTCAAAACTGCTCTATAATGTCTGAAAATCAGTCAACATTGCCTCCAATATCTCTATTAAATTATCATGGAGAAAAAAGTGATATTTGCACTGGATAACTTCCCCGCGACAACCTGCAATACTTCAATTCAACTCAATGCAATCGCTGTAATGAGATCACCAATAAATCTCCCAGATCGGGTCTCTCACCAACGTGGAAGATGTAGTTTGCAAGGGTTTTCGTCCTCACAAACCCTAGGAAGGAAAACCAGCTCCTCCAAAAGCGAAAGCTCCAGAAATAAAATGCACGACAATCAATCCGCAAAATGAGTTCATTTTTTACTTTTATTTCTCTTGCTTCTCCAACGCCCAAGAGAGTTTTTTAATTTAATATTTTAATTTCATATTATAACCCCTTATAATTCCCATGGGTTGAGCTCCCCCATCATCTAGCACTTCAACTTTAAAAACACACTTATATCCCCTTTTAAGTCACTTTATAAAATAAAGTAACTTATGCATTTAAAACTAAGTTACCGGATCCGTCAGTTTTCCCGCCGGATCTGGGTCCGGTTCGAACTGGGTTCGGATCCGGGTCCGGTTCTTCTGCGGGCTCGGTTTGGGTGCGGAAAAAAGAGGCCGGATTCTTTCGAGGCGAACCCCTCATGAACCCGGGGAGAACCCAGGCGTTTTCCCTAGCGGCCGCATTTTTTTTCAGTGAATTTGTTTGTTTTATTTTATTTTATAAATATTTTTCTCCGTTCTTGTATTAATATTGGGAAAGCGATGGAATTTAATGGAGCTTGTTTGATGGCAATTTTAGTGGCATTCTCACTGATTTCCTTGTTCTGGGGGGGCAGAAATCATTTAATTTGACTGGAGATTTCTTCACTTTCACGGGGTTGGGCGTGGCAATGGTGGTGCTGCAATTCCTGGTGGACGTCATTCATTCTAGTCACCCTCAATGAAAGCCCGATTGGCTCTCATTCAACACCACGACTATTCGCCAAAAATGCTAGAGCGTTGGTTTTCAGTCTGTTGTTTACATTTTCATTTTGTCATTTTAATAATAGTTTGCATTTTTATTGGAATCCATACATCTATATTTATATTATATTATTAATAATTATATTAATTTATATTATTAATATTTATATTATATTAATATTATTAATATATGGTATTAATATTAATAATATCCTATTATAATATATTAATATTTATAATATATGAATATAATATTATATCGTATAAATATTATTAATAATATTATTAAGATATTTTTAAAATACTGTTATAATATATTATTACAGTATTATTATATTATAATATTATATAGTATAAATATTATTAATATCATATTAATAATATAGTATAATAATATAATATTATTATTAAGATATTTAATATTATAATATAATATTATTAATATACATTTATAATGTATTATTATAGTATTATAATATTATTATATTATATATATGAATTTTATATGTATTATGTACTAACGAACCCAAAAACGAACCCAACACCTAAAAACAATTTGGTCGAATCCACGAACCGAACCCATGAACCCATGAACCCGAACCCGAACCGGCAACTTAAATTTAAAACATTATAAGTTAAATATTTTATTTAACTTAAATATCGACATTTAAAAATAATATTCCTTGGCCACTTCAAATGTTGTGAAACTAGTGCAAGCTGCTCCCACCGATGCTACTAAAAATAGAAATATCAATACAAGCTGCACCGGTGACCCCGCCTGACTTACTAAAAATAGTAAGTTCTAGGAAACGTGTCCAAAGACACCTTGGAAAGGGAAGATGTGCTCAAAACCAAAGTTTGGAACTCAATCAACACATCCATATATGCTACAACTACTGGAAATCCCCATTGAAGTTCCCTAACCATCAACTATTAGCCTACGGGAACCCTAGAATAGGGTAATTGATTCAACCTGTTGTATTGTCTAGGAAGGGAACATTGTAATGTATGTATTTTGGCATTAGTTTGAGCATATCTATCTGGTGTTCCAAACAAAACAAACTTAGAAACAAAACCAAACAACTTTCATGCAAAGTGTTTCACAAAATGTCAATACACTAAAATCAGAAAATTTAGGGGTTTTAAAGGCAATATAAGTTAGGGGTTCTTACACCCTACGACCTGCTTTCTGGCTGCTGATCTTCAACCTTGCTGGCATGCGTGATTTCCTTCAGACCCTTGCTATTTAATCACTTTTAGGTCGTCGTGATTTTATCCAAAAAAACGTTGTGTGATTTCAAGAAATTTCAACGTGATTCCATAAGAAAGAATGGCACGATTTCATAATAAAAATCTTGCACATTTTTCTTTGGAAATGAATGTGTGATTTCTTTCAGAAAAATACCTGCATGATTTTTCCTTGTTTTTGACCACAAATTCTTCCACCAAATGGCATGATTTCACCTAAAAAACCTTGCACAATTTTTTGTAGAAAGAAGAGAATCCATACGACTCGTTTTCACGTCCCTAAGCTCTGATACCATGAGGAAATTTAATCTAGGCAATCGATGTCCTAATGTTCTTCTAAGAATTTAATTCTTTAACATTGCATCAATCGTACAACAATTAAAATCTCAAACAACGAAAGCAGAACAAGTACATAGATAATTTACACTTTCAATTCGGCTTTTCATTCCTTTGAAAGCATACAAGGAAACCTCTACAAACTGTTCTTGACAGTTGCACGGAATTATATCACTATGTTTGATCACAATTAGTCATTGAGTTATTATTCTTCTATCTTGCAGCTATCATTATACTATTTAGCTAAAAATCTAATCTTCAGAAAGCTTCTTATCTCTTGCAGGAGATGACTTGGAAGATAAGTCTAAATCATTAGTGTATATCTACACTTTATTAGACTTAATTAGTTAAATGAAAGAATTTCACTTTATCACTTAAGTGAAATGCAAAATAGAATTAACTCGAACCACTTGCACATTCACATTGAACCTGTGCAAAAATTCCGAACTGAGCTAGAAAACTCAACAATAAATATAAGTATTTTTCAATCATTTTCTTCACCAAATTTATGTTGACTAATTGTTAGGTGAAAGTCCCTACTCTTGGTTCAGCTCTTCATATCCAAGTAGTCATGCGACTTTGGTGCTAGTATAATCTTGATCAATTATTTGATGGTATCATATAGAAATTTTAGTCTAAACTTGTAGCCCCCTGTACCTCTAAATCTTGATTGCATATTAGTGGTACCAAAAATTTCTGATCTTCAGACAATTCATTAAAACTGTGTGTATCTGTAGTTGATTGCCTGCTATGTTCCGTCCACTTGAAAGTTGGGTTGTTTCATGCACTAGCATTGTTTCATACATTGTTCTGCCGGGTGGTGCTTTAGAGTGCAAATATTGACAAATTAAATACACAGCAATTTTGGCCTAGGCCATGTTGTTTTGTTGATATGCACACTATTAGAGAACATGTTTTCTTCATTTAATCTTTATATCTGGCATTCAGGCTCCAAAGCTCTGAACCTAATACCCAACCTCTAGGGCTTCCCAAGGGAGGAACCAGCACATTCCCAGACTTTGTTGTGGGTTATGCCATACAAGAGCATAAAAAATGACAAAATACATGCCTTGTATTTTTGGCATGAGTAATGTTGTTTACAACAATAATGTCTGTAGGATCAATGTTCTTAAAGCTGTGGATTGCATGCACAATCTAGAAATAAATGGAGCAGAGAAGCAAATAAAACTAGGGATTTTGAGAAAGGCTTCCTCATTGAAGGTGCGGCTACAAGGAACTGAGCAAATAACCACTAGTAACTGATCATGAAGGGCAAGGAAGCCTTGGGTGTCACCCAACAGCTAATAAAGAACACTGGAAATGTTTGGCAATTTAGAATCTCTAGGATGACGATGCTTTGGATGAATTTTCTTTGAATTGAGATTCAGTTAATGGAGGATCTTGATAATTGTATTGAGTGTTTTTGAAGTTCTGTTGAAGGGTGACTCTGATTCGTCCAATGATGTTCAATATTTAAAATTATATTTATACGATTCAAATGTTAAGAAAGCCAAAATCTATGAATGCAGTGCTTAAGTGACTATTAAATTACTGAAATAACACAGATTGCATACTATTTGTTTACATGTAAAATTTAAAGTTCTCACTATTTCAACGCTTTCTGATTAGGGCTTTGTGTTTGTTTCAAATTGCAGGCTGGGTCTTGTTGCAACTATCAAGGTATATATTGCACTGATTATAGCCCTACTCATTATATTTTTGCTTCTATCTAATGATGGGAGTAATGGAAAAGACACAAAGGAGCTGTAATATAAGATAACAGGAACTGTTTAGCCTCATGTTAATTTTTCTGAACTGGGAATGTTTGAACTTCAAAGTCGTCTCTTGTTGGTATTTATTCAAACTAGTAATTGACTGCATACAAGCTTCTTGAATTTTTCTGTTCTTTCTAGATATTCTACATTCAACTTTATTTAGACAAATCCAGTTTCAAACAATGGTTAACGGGAGGGATGCTTTTCAATTGACGTAATTTCCTTCATATTTCATGTAGGCTTCATAGTTGAGTCGTTGAATTCAGTAAATTGTGATGAACTTTGCTTGGAAAAACATTTACAAAAACTCCCTGAAATGTGAGGGCAAGGACAAGCGTGGGGGCTTATTTTGTGCACATGCATCACATTTTCAAGACTTACGTTTCAGAAATGCATCAAGATTGGGCTATTTAGAGTCTAGAAGTAAATAGACACACACATATGCATTATCCATCAAAATACTGAAATTAGCATTTAGCCCTATTTTGGCAGATATCCAAGCAACTACCCAATCCATGGTAGGGGGAGGGGGCATTTCTCCAATTGCATTAGTATAGTTGATTTAGTAGTCAATCCAAATGTTTCACATTTGCAATTTAAGGTAAGAATTGTGCAATCCCCAAAGAGCTAAACTTGGCAGTGGCAGTTGTATTGCCACATACTGTCTCCACAGAACAGCGAACCTTGGTTGGCATGCAGGAGTAGAATTTATAGACCTTTCATGGGACAAGTCCCTCCTACTACTTTAGGGGAGTGCCTAAAAGTCCTAAAGACCCCTAATCTATTGATCAAGCAGTATATTTTTATTAAAATATTCTTGGTACATAAAAGGTTTTAATGCATGTAAGCTGCAAGCATTCTCAGACCATATGTTGCTAGGTTACAGTTTATGAGCACAATGATAGACTTACTCCCTAATGTCATTGTAGTTTAAGGCAAACTCCCAAATATAGCTAATTATTGTCTATTTGCTTGTAACAGGATCGTTTTTTGATTCCACCTTTTCTTTCTAGGGTGGATTTTTGATTCTCATGTAGCTTTTCCTTCATCAAATGGTGCTGCCAATATTGGGAATGTGTAATGCTTCAATTGCTGTGTTGAAATCTACATTGTTTGCAAATATTTTTTGTATGAGAAGGCTTGCAATGTCACATATAAGAACGAGGCAAGCAATATAATACTAGAATCTGTATGAGAATCCGCTTATATATACAAACACAATACAGAAGTATACTAGGCATTGTATGAGAATCAGTACAAGAATTCTGTAAAGTACGAGAAAGAGAACTTATGAGGATCCTGGCTAGGACAAGAATTTTATTCTAGCAAGTACGCGATTGAACCTGATGTGTTCTAGAATGTCATATATCTTGTATGATAAAATTCCATAGCAAATATAAGTTGATATGATTTGCATAGTGCCAGAGAGAGAAAGAGAGAGGATGAGAATTTCTTGTGGAGATGTTTGGATAAATATTATTGCTGAAGCAATTTGCTGTTGTGAAGAACTTCAATGAAGATGTTTTGCTCCAGTGTAATTTTTAAACAACCCCGTCCTCCTAAATATATGACTGAAACTATGCTTGAAATAGCTGTGCTCCTGTATGAAGAAATAAACTGCCCTACATACTGTGAAAGAAGAGAAAGTGTCAGAAAGACACTGTTACATTTTTGTGACGAAATCTGAACATGTGAGTTGAGAGAAGCATTGGAGTATTATTGAGCATTGAAGGTTGTCTGATTACTCTGCAATGAAGTGTGAGCATGATTATTTATTGAAAGGAGTGTGACAGGAAGCAAAGTGCCATTGAAAGTCCACATACAGTCCTGGCAAGGAGACAGCATAGAGGAAGAGGGGCTTTTAGAAAAAAGCACTGAAGTGGAAAGGTTCAATTCCAAAAAGGCATCATGTATGTGTAGTATACCATTCTAATTCAACTTAAGTCTCCGGGAATGGTATTCACTGAAACCATATAGATTGTTTTTTATTTTGACACTCAACAAAAAATATAATAAAATTCAGCGAACACTGAATGCCCAAAATTTTCAAACTCATGTGGTAGGTCAGTTGGTTAGTATTTTGAACAAAACTTGGAGGTTTTGAGTCCCAATCCCACTTGTCTAGACAATGAGAAAAAAACATTAAAATGCATAGTACACCTTGAAAGTATTGATAGATGGGTTGGGAAGTCACAGGTTCAAATCTGTCTGTGATCACACCAGCCAAAAAAATGTAATTCTTTCATCTCAGTTAATGTAATTATACATAGCTGGATTCGTCATGTCTTTTGGCACAAACATTGGTTGTTCGCCTGGAGGTCAATGGATTGAGTTCCCATAGGAATTGAGGTAAGTTGAATTTTGTCAATGATTTGTTGATGGCGGGTCTAGTGTGAACATACTTGGAGAAGTTTTGGTAAGCCGACTCTCTGCCCCCCAACTTTTAAACTGGTGGGTGTAGATCAATAATGTATTAAGGTACTTGGTGTTTTAAGTTTGGGGAAGATACTTGGAGAAGTTTGGGTAAGCCGACTCTTTGGCCCCCAACTTTTAAACTAGTGGGTGTAGATCAATAAGGTATTAAGGTACTTGGTGTTTTAATGGGCCAAAAGGTAATTATTGGAACTCAAGCATTTCTATTGAATTTTGTGGTCATTTCATTATGGCAAAAAGTTTACGACGCATTATTGGGTTGGGGATGGCTGGTAGTAGCCAAAGCCGACCACAACTGGAAAAATAATACAATCTTTATTGAAAACAAGGGTTAGAAGTATATAATTGATTTGAAGAACCAAATAGTCAGTGAGGAAGCAACTTCCTTGATTTGTCAGATTTAGACTCCGAAGAAGAATGGACAGAGAAGCATGATTAGAGTTCGATGGAACCGAACCACAAAGGGATTCTAGAATTACAATCGTGTTAGGAGGATGAAACAAATTCTCTTCGCGACCCGTTTCACTGGAAAATGGAGGACTATATAGCATTTTCGTCGACTTGTAATTTTATTTAAGTTATAGAGATCAGCGAAGAGTAGTGTCTGAAAATCGATTTTGAAAAGTTGGACAATTTATGTGTACGAGACGCAGTACATAGTTTGCAAAAGATGACAGTTCCGTTTCAAGTAGAGGCACCTAACTTTACCAACAATTGCAAAATTAATAAAGGTACGTCTCGGAAGAATAATGTTAAAATATTGGATGTGGAGCATATGGATACTTGTTATCAAGTTAGATCAACTCCATTGGAAAATTTTAAAAAAAAATCGTCGGATAGAAAAATCAAAATATTAAAGTCATTGAGGGAAAAACAAGGTGGGCCCCACATGGAAAAAAGACAAAATAATAACAAAAAGGAAAAAAATAAAAGTTCCAATTTTTTTAGTGGGTGAAAAAGAAAAAAAATTGAAAAAATTAATAAAACAAAAATATAAAAAAAAATTAGAACTTTCCTTTGCCCCCCTGTATGGCACTTATTTGTCAGGCAAAGACAAATTAAAATCAAAATTTCTAAGGCTATATCCCCCACCGTAGAGTTGACAAGTACCAAAGACATTTAAATTTTTTTGTATGGCCAAACTAAAACTCATATTAAACTACGGTCACACATTCATACTAAGAGAAAACTTCAAACTCTAACCGTACGACTTTCTTATAATTGTACGACCACCTCTAAGACTTTAGTGTACGACTCACTTTAAGACTTCAGTGTACGAAATGATTCCTTCAGTTGATCATGCGTTCATTTCCCCTTCTTTGTTGATGCCGTACACTCCTATACATCCTTTAATTGTACGTCCTGTTTTATCCAACTAATATCATCAATTCACCACCGTATAACTTGTTTTGGTTGTTCCTGCAATACCCTTAAAAATGGTCACGACACGACATTTTCCAAACATATCAATTGTACGACATCCTTAGTTGCCACTGCTATTGAGGAAATATTCAAAGATTTTTCTACTACATTTGTTCCTCCTTCTGTAGTTGGTTCTTCCTTAGCCTATGCCTTTGATAGAAATAGGAAATTCTTCTTGCAGATTGCTGAAGTGAATGGTAGTACAATTATATCATATGAAGAAACTAAGCAATATTTTCATGATCATAATGCTTTTGAGATGCCTATGCTATTGTTTGTGTTTAGTGATTGCTTGGGTGCAATAATTTTAGACTTTAGTGTGCAATCATATTGGGTCCCTTGGTTGGTTGGTCTTTCGCATTCTTCGTCTATTGGCATTGGTTCTCCTTCTGTCCGGTGTGTACTTCCAGCTTTGTATACGGGTTCTTCGTCTACAACATCGTCCCTAGTTTGGCATACCTTACCTGGTGTTACTTGATGCTTTGTTGGTTTCTGTCGTCTGGAAGACAACTTTTTCTTACGGGGGGGATGATGTAGTCAATGTATAATGTTGATTATTATATTTGATAATATGGGTTATCCAATGATGTATTAATTGTTTGTTGGCTTTCGGGTAGTTGTAAGAGTCAGTTAGTCAGAGTCGGTTAATCAACAGTTGTGTTCCTCTTGGCAACCGTTGGGTCTTTTAAATAGTCTTTGTATCGTCAAAGAAAGTAGTATGTTCTAGTTTGATCGACTTTGATCCTTGGCCGACCATCTCTGGTCTACTTCTGTAATAACTTCATGTGCAAATAAAGATATACTTTTACTCCTTTGTCTGGTATGCATTGTTAATTCTATTCATTATTGCAAGTATTCATTTATCAGATAGAAGGGTAAACATGTGATCTGAAACATTGATGGAAACAATTTTACACAGTTAAATCTAGAAGCATTCAAATCTAAGATATAATTTTTCCTATTATAACTTCTCTATGAGAACAACCTAGGGCTTATTTCTTCCACCAACAAAGACAATAAATTTTAGCTCAAATGCAAAGGTGGTAAGACATATATGGGTCAATTCTTCTTGACTAGTATGAAGATTGTGCAATTGCAAATCCAACATTATAGGAAGGAATTGCTCAAGTTGATGAAAAAATCAACATGATCACCAGACAACTAGATGGAAATTTGGGTAACAAAGAAGGTGATGGGAAGTTGAACAACAAACAAGAAGACATGTTACTGAAAATTGAAGAGGACAAGTAATGACAAATCTTGAAACAAGAGAAGTCAAGATCATCAAAATTCATAAAACGTGTTAGCTTTTAAAGATAAGTTTGCAAATAATCTACTTGGAGATTAAAGGTTAAGATAAAAATTTTGTTACCTTTGTTTTTGGTGGATTGCGAGTCTTGTTTTTTTTGAGTTGAACATATATCTTTTTGTTGGTTCTATCAAAATGGCAACCGATGAGTATAAAGACAAGACACTTTACTTGAGGGTACCAGTAGACACATAACAAGAAGCTTCTCTCGTAGTAGAATGTTGAAGATCTTATTATCCAATCTCTATGCAATTTTGTATTTGACATATTTGTCTCAAAAAAGAATTTACGAAACTTCAAACAGGGCTTGATAAATTATAACAAGATCGAGCTGTCAAAGAAGATCCAAAAACATCATAATCACTATTTATACAATCAAAAGAACTTGTTGACACGTCTTTTGACACACCAACTTTGGGAGCAAATTAATGCTCACTTGAAAGAGATTCTATGCCCCCAAGTTTTGGAATTTCTACTAAGAGGTCGGAAATAGGTTTCTAGAATCTCCTAATTGGTTGCTCCACAAGAGGATTTTGGTTAAATCTTGGGCGTTCTATGATAGATCAATGTCTTCCGGGTGACTTAATCTACTATTCTCGCAAAATTGTTCTCCTTAACAATTAATAACAAATTAAAATAAGGGTAAACCAAATGAATCATCAAAGAATAATCTTGTGCTTTGTGATCTAAATTTCTACTTTAGCCTAAACTTGAAAGGAAGCTAGATAAAACTTCCTGATTAATATAAGAGAAGAAGTGCTAAATAGAAAACTATTTACATAGTTTGTAGAAAGAAATAAAAAACACACAACACATTACACCATGTTTATCTTGGGAAAACTCCTTTGGGGAAAAGTCCAGCCCCCAAAACTCCAAACCAATTACATTCCCAACAACAACGGTTACAATACAATCACAAGCTCAAGCCTTCACAAGATATCACACTAACAATAATTTTGGAAATATTCCAGCAGCATAACAATACGTGTAAATACATGTGATAATATCTCCATCCCAAGCATTCAATGTAAATATCCTGAATGGAATATTTTAATATATATCAAACCCTAGTTCACAATTTTAATAATTTTGTACAATTAAACATAAATATGAAATCCTTATTTATTGACAAATAATAAAATATAAACCTCAAGGGAATATTTCTTTAATTACAATTGAAAATTTATCAAATCTGCACAATGGTGATTTCTATGTGAAATCAGTCCAATGAATTGTGGGTTTTCGTCCTCCAATTCCAGACCTAGAGGGTTTTTGTCCTCAGGGTATATTGAATCGAAATTCCATGCTCCAACAAGGAGTAAAAATCAGATAATAAAATGTTTTCTCAATGATGCTCCTTCTCCTTGCTTGGTTTTTCTTAAATACCTTTCTTCTCTAACAGCCACAACTCTTCACATGCCCTTTGATCTTTAATTATAGTTTCATTTAATGGTATTAATTAATTCTTTTATTGGAATTGACTGCCTTTAAGTTTTTGCGATTCCTTTTTACCTTGCGATTTTCTTTTCTTTTTTTATGCTAGGATAAAGGCTGCGATTAACTTTTTGTTTTTGTCTTATTGCTGATTTGATTTTGTCTTATTCAAATCGATTTATCAGCATCTTTAATCTCCTTTGGCAGCTGCTTGGAATCAATGGTGACTATATTGTAAATATTCCTTTGTCTTGTAGTGGCTATTTATAGTTGTGTCTCCAAACTGCCTTAATAAAATAATATATCTGAGTATTACAAACTGAATTTACTGAAGCACACTTTGTAATCCTTGAATAGGATTACCAAATGATTTGGAAGGGTTAGTCTTAATTTAATTACGAAGAGGGGACATTACATTCAATATATAGCCAAGACCAAAACCACAAGTCACAAGTGGTTAAAACCATGTGTTGAAAACTATGAGCTAAATTAGACACTCAAATTATGCACAAAATCCGATGTCCAAAATCATGGTAAGTTAATTAATGGTTAAATAGAAACTCCCTTTTCCAACTTGGGCACTCTATTTTGGCACTCTATTTTGGTCTTATTCATCTTTCTGGAAAGATGCTCCTTGATTTTTGCGTAATTCACACTTAACTCCCTCTCTTCATGCTCTTTCTATAACAACTCTAACACACCTTACAAGTTGTCATAGTTGCATTTAACAACTTCCATGATACTATGTGAGACTTACAAATTGCCTAATACAAACTACAAGTGACACATAGTGCCACTTCAAGTGGGACATCCCAATTATGTGGATGCATAATAAATACAAATTAATTAATCAATCGAAAATTAAGATTGCAATGTGTATGACACCCATCCCAACAAAACTAGCCTACTCTATCTAATATACAAAAAAGGTCAAAAGAGGAGAAGGATTAAGAAAGATACAAGCTTAGTAATGGAAATAATTATCATCAACTTCCAAGAATTTCATGTAAGTGATTGAAAACTACCGACACAATAGCCAATTTTTACACAGCTTTAATACAAAAACAATGCAATCTTTGGAGGAAAAATAACACGGTTACTCGTAAGAGAAAAATCATATTAGCTACAATAACACTATTTTTGGATTAACATGAATTAGACTGGGAACAAAGAACAACTAGATTGTATTAAAATTGACTAAGGGGGTGGGATTGCAAAAGTTTCCAGTGGTTGTACAATAACAAATTTGGGTATTTATATATTTCTTGGATTCAATTACAAATGATCATAAATTGATTCATTTTCTATTCTGGAAGATGAATTCTTTTTTTGTAAGTCTGAAAGTGCGTTTCTAGCTTGTATATTAGTCAATGTAATTGTTCTAGTTATTGCAAATCAAGTAAAACTAGTTTTCAGAGGGTTACAGGTAGATATTTGATTCAAATCTAAGTGTATTTGACACCCTAGGATTTCATAATTGCTGATTTTTTGCAATCTGGGGTTCATGACATTCATTTCTAGCCATATCAGCATTTATATTTGGTGTCTAAGTTGCCGATCCTGGTACGGGTTCGAGTACGGATATGCGGATATGGCATTTTTTTTTGGCTCGGGCATGGTATGGCAACATATAATTTAAAAACTTTAAAACTCTAAGACTAAAACAATAATACTCATAATTTCCAATAAACAAAATAATAAAATATCTAAATACCTCATAACTTGCAATAAGGAAAATACTCATGAATTGAAATTCATAATTTAGTGATTTCTCAAATGTCAATACAAAATGAAAGTTACAATCAATATTCATTGTTCAATAAGCATCATATGGGTCTTCATCAAGAGCATCATAGTCAACATTTGGTTCAACTTCATTTGAATTGCAATAGCTGGAACACCACTCCCACTAGCCATGTCCATGTCTGTGTCATGTGTAGTCTCATGGTTCTCATCGATAGAGACTTCTACAAGCTGTGTAACAGTAGCATCTAAATCGGCACACTCAGGAGTTAGATCCCAATTCCTTGTCACCCTCTCCTTGTAATCAGGTTTCTTATGCGACAAGAGACACAAGTTGGAGTGCGCAAAGACCAAATCCTCAGTTTTTTTGCACCCAATCGGTGCCGTTTAACTGAGTGGATAAAGGAGTATGTACTTCAATTCCGCTCAGCTGAAGAACTTGCAACTTGTTAAATTTGCATACCATACAAGTTACAAACTTGCAACATTTACAATTATAAAATTATAAATTTAAATTATAAAACATAAATTATAAAACATAAATTATTAAATTTAAATTATAAATTAATAAAATTAATATATAGTAGGGAAAGAGAAATGAGGAAGTTAAATTTAAAAAATAAAAAGATGCATACTTGAGATAGAATTTTAATTGCAAGAGGTTGAAGGTGAAAATAGTCTAGGCCATGTAGGTACCACCATTCATGAGCATCTTTCTTGTATTTGTCTTGAAGAGCGAAAGCATCTTGATTCTTTGAAGATATGAAGTTGCCAAACTCACCTGAGACAATTTTCTCTAAATCTCCATCTGGAAATAGTCTTTTGAATGCAGATTTGTAACCAACAACAACCTCTTTATCTCTGTATGGTGCCACCCTCCTCGGTAGGGAAAGTATCTCTTTGCTATAATACTTTGGAGACAAAGAAAATGCTAAGAGATGCAAGGGTGTAGTCATCTTGTTCCAATGCTCATCAATGATCCTTTGCTCTCTTTACAAAAATGCTTCTCTCGGGTCTTGCTCTTTGGCTTCTATTATGGTCCTTATTTTTTCAACCATGGAGTCCATGGCATCATAAATTTCATCCAAGCATGGTCGATCTGTATCTCCATACCTAATCATACTCATGATGGGCTCAGTGAAATTCAAAACATATTCCACACGAGCCCACCACTCATCATCAAGGATCAATGCTTTGATTTTTTGGGCTTTCTCTGACTGTGATTGCCTCCATACACTCCAAAGAGTGTTGATGACCATGGCGCTCAATGCTTCTTTCACCTTCACAAGTTGTCTCAAGACGATTGTGCGTGATGTGAAACGAGTTTCGACAACCTAACATCGTATAGAAAAATAAATTAATATTTAAATAATAAAAAGTAGCAACTTGGCAAAAATTTAAAAATATTAAATATGCTAAAAGTAAAAAATAAAAATAAAATTACCTTCAACAACTCCAATTTGGAGAAGGTCCTGAAGATGGCTTGTGACATATGATGATTTGTCACAAACAAATGAATCTCTTCGGCTTTCGTGTAGATTTCCTTGACCCACTCAATTTGTGTACCAATATTTGGCAATATCAAGTTGAGGTAGTGAACGACACATGGTGTCCAAAAAGTATGCCCATATGTACCCTCCACTATCGAACCAGCTACCCTACAATTTTTAGCATTGTTCGTTACAACTTGGACAACGTTTTCAGGGCCCACCATCTCAATGGCTTGTATGAGGATATTGGCAATGAAGCTTGCATGCTTCACTTGCCCCTCACAATCAATTGCTTTAAAAAACATAGCCTCTTTAGGGGACACTACAATGACATAAATTAGTGGCCTATTTTTGCAATCCTTCCATCCATCAGAAATGATGTACACTCCTGTTTCAGGCCATGTATCCTTGCTTGCTCTCAATGACAACTCTACGGAAGCTTTTTCCTTGCCCAATAAGGTGGTGCGCACCTTTTCATACCCAGGACTAACATAATTAGTAGGTGCCTTGGCAATTGCGGTCACCATATCCCGCTAATATGGTGATCTAACAAGGTTTAAAGGAATCCCATTGGCATAAATGCAACGAGCAATGCTTTCATTTGCAATGTCCCTTGCCTCATTCTTGAAGGCTTTTTCCAATGAGTCTCTTTTACGGGAATGAGTAGTGTCTTCTCCAGAAGATGGTGGTGGTATGAAAGGATGTGGGCCAACCGGTTCTGTGAAGCCACCAGGAGCTTTCTGCAATCGTTTCTTGGAAAGAGGATGTACTCTTTCCTTTGCTTTGTTACTTACTGTTAGAAATGAATGTGAACAACTATAGAATGGAAATCTGATTACAACTATAACTATTAATCTAGTGCAGAACCAAAATGGAGATAGTATGAAATCAACATAAAGAAATAAGGAAACGAAAGATCAAACACATAACACAGTGTTTGCGTGGAGAAACCCTTTTGGGAAAAAACTCCACACAAGAAGAGATGCACTAGTCTGTATTAACTTCAATAGAGTTTACAATACACATAACATAGTGTTTGCATGGAGAAACCCTTTTGGGAAAAGACTCCACACAAGAAGAGATGCACTAGTCTGCATTAACTTCAATAGAGTTTACAATACAACACTATCAATCTCCTCTTCGGTCTTCAATCTAGCAGCGCTTGTAATACTCTCTACTCCAGCACAGTCGTAATACAATATCCTCATAAAAGGGTTGCCTTCTAGGTTAAGAAAAGCTAACATAACCTCTACCATTAGATCTGTGACCTAATGATGAACGGTCCAGATACCCCCCTACAACCCCGCTGGATAACCTACATCCATCGAGTACCAGGATCAAACATGCGGCTGAAACAAGATCGCTACTTGGCGAATACTTATTCCCTTAAATAATTACATAGGATTTACAAGATTGATGGCATCTTAATCCTAACATTCTCTCACTTGACATCATACATTGTAAATACATCCATAGGAAAACATAAACAACTAAGTACTGGGAACAAGGCCCATGGCCTTCCTGCACCATGTAAACTTTTTTGTGCTCACAGGTTTAGTATGTGAATCTGCAACATTCTTTTAAGTGTCAACCTTCTTCAGCTCAATCTGACCATTAGCAATCATTTCACGAACAAAATGTTATTGAACATCCACATGCTTAGTCTGTGCATGATATATGGGGTTCTTGGCCAAACATATTGCACTCTGGCTAAAACAACCAATTTGAATAATTTTGCAATCAAAACCAATACTTGTACACAATCTTCGTAACCAAACTGTCTCCTTAAAGACATGAGTAGCAGCCATATACTTTGCTTAAGTGGTGGATAAAGTAACGGTGGGCTGCCTTTTACTCATCCAACTCACAACTCCTCCAAACAAAGTAAATACATAGCCACTAGTGGACCTTCGACTAGCCAAGTCACCTGTCCAAACTGCATCAACAAAAACCTGTATGTCCAATGTCTTATCCACACTATTAGTATCAGAATAAACCAAACAGTAATTAGAAGTACCACGCAAATATCTTAACGTCCTCTTTGCAAAATTCCAATGCTGTCTACCAGGGTTAGACATAAACCTGCTTAAAACTACCACTGCTTGGGCAATATCTAGTTTAGTGCAAACCATTGCATACATCAAAATTCCTCTCATCAGATATATCCTATAGATTATCTTCATTCTTAGGACACATATCTAATGAAAGCTTAGTACCATCTGATAAAGGAATTCTAACTAGATTGCAATCCTGCATGCCAAATCTGTGCAAAATAGTATTCACATACTTACTTTGTGATAACCAAAGCTTTCTGTTACCTTGATCCCTTTTGATCTCCATTCTCAGAATATACTTGGTTGCCCCTAGATCCTTCATGTCAAATGCACCTGAAAGTTGAGCTTTCAACTCACTGATCATACCTTTGGTGTTACTGAAAAATAACATATCATCCACATACAAGGCAATAATCAGAATATTATCATCAATACATCGAATGTAGACACAATGATCATCTTCACTTCTAACAAAACCCAATTTCAAAACAAATGAATCAAACTTCTGGTACCACATTCTGGGGGACTGTTTTAAACCATAAAGAGATCTTTTTAACTTGCATACCCAGTGTTCTTTCCCTTTTACCTCAAATCCTATAGGTTGTTGCATATAAATTTCTTCTTCCAGATCTCCATGTAAAAATGCAGTCTTAACATCCATTTGCTCAATTTCAAAATCATACGCTGCAGCAATGGATAAAAGAAATTTAATAGAAGATCATTTAGCAACAGGAGAGAAGATTTCACCGAAATCGACTCCCTCTTTCTGGGAGTAGCCCTTGGCTACCAGTCTCGCCTTGTACTTTTGTAATGAACCGTCTGCTCCAAACTTCTTCTTGAAGACCCACTTACATCCTATGGCCTTTCTAACTTTGGGCAGATGTACAAGATCCCAGGTGTCACACGAGTCTAAAGCCATCATCTCCTCTCCATGGCTAGCTGTCAAGATTCACTATCATTTGCATGAATAGCTTCCCTGTAGGATCTAGGTTCATTGTTAGTACTCAATAAAACAAATACACAACGGAAATTTGGTGGGCTATACCTATCAACTGGGTTCCATTGTCTTGTAGATCTTCTCAAGGGTAGAGTAAGAGATTCTTCCTCATGTTTTCTTGTATGCTCAACTTCTTTTGTAACAATAGAGTGTAATGTTCTTTTTTAGGATATTCTTGATTTCTTAACCTGCACACAAGAATAACTACTAAAAAGGGACATTAGTCATATTAAAGATCAATAAATTAGAATATAGTAATGAAATCAATACATCATAACATAATTAATGATATGGCATGAATAATATTTAGTTCAACATATAGTTATCCAACTCTCAAGCCGGTCCTATGATGGGTCTCATAGGAATACTCGCAAGTTAGAGCATGATGGAGGGCACACTTCCTACCTATCACCTCTTATGTCCACCTTCTGCAGCACACCCTACCAAGATCAAGCTTAAGGCTCAAGAGTGTGATGGAGGGCACACTTCCTACTTATCACATCTTGACAAGAGCAGGATGGAGGGCACACTTCCTACCTATCTGTCATGTCCTGATACTAGGGCATTGTTTAAATTAAAGATTTAAACATTGTGATAAAAGGCGGAAATCGCTCTCGAGAATCACAGATAGTTACGTATGTATTAAATACATTATTAAAATATAATAAATACTAAATATTGAAAGATCATTGATTTATCATCGCTTAAATATGAGTAGCGATTATAATATTCAGGAAGCAAATCGATAAATAATGAATATCCTAAGGACAACGATCATATTGCCGATCCCTCTCAAATAAGACGCCCGAAGGCTAAGACGGCAAATGAGCAAATAAGATAAGTTCATTCAATAGTCGACCCCACAATTGGCATTGATGATCCTTAAAGAGACTGCCACCAATAAAACAAGAGTGATAAATACTTTATTAAAACACAATTATGGTTTAGCAAATAAGAAACAAAGAAAGCGAACTCTATAGAGACAATGCCTCTTGGGAAAGTGATGATTGTTGGAGAAGGCCACTGAATTAGGTATAAAAAGGAAATTGACAATCTCATATCGGGGCATGGGATCCAATTGGAACTACATCACCAGGGATTAGCAGAAATACTAAGCCAGGATCGAAGAACAAAACATATATTTAGATCGAACAATCATCAATTAGCAGTTATCGCTATCGAACAACAGAGAAAGGCATAACATCTAAGCAATCATCCCAACTTCACATTGAACATCACTCCCTCATAGCAAACTAACAATCAGACCATATCTCTGCATCAAATCAAACAAGGAAATCAACTCCCAGCAGCAGATCGAAGTGGAAAGCATTTAGCAATATACCTGAAGCAAATAATTCAAGATATTCAATCAGAAAATAGGCAAGGTATGATCTCATGTTCTCATCAAATGCTATCATAAATCGATTTCCATAGCAATGATGTATGTTTAATTAATGCTTATTATGGCAATAGAATATTATCATGGAATTGAAGTAGAATAATAAAATGTGCATTAAGAATCTAATAGGGAAATCGAATTTCATACTTGCATTATGTGAATCTTGATGATTAAAGGAATATATATATATATTAGAAAATAACAAGATATAGTAAAGCAAATGAAATTATGATATAATATGAAATTGATATGGACAAGATAATTGAAATGGAACTCTATAAATGGTTATGGGCATAATCATCCTAGGGATGAGTAAAGGGCCTTATTATTAATCTGCCCAACACTATAGAAATGAGGCTGATAATTAGGATAGTAATTGACCAACAATGGGTATGGCTCATGGTGGTGAGAAATCATCCCCGAGACCAATAATAATGGGCCTTGATTGACGAATCAAGGAATAATAATGGACCTTTGATTGACGAATCAAAGGATGTAATAATGGGCCTTCAATTTAAATATCGAAGGAATAATAATGGGCCTTGGTTGACGAATCAAGGAATGATAATGGGCCTTCGATTGACGAATCAAAGGAATAATGATGGGCCTTTTGTTTAATAACCAAAGGAATAATAATAGGACCCATGATAGTTGGTATGACATTGCCTCCTAATGAGTCATCTCTCATAAGGTGGAAGGTATGATTAACAATAGGCCTAAGGTTATCTCACCCAAGGGAGATTATGAAATATGGACAATGGACTTGTGAAATAGAAAAAATGCATATAGAAGCAATTACATATGATTATGGTTAAGTGCTAAAGAGAAATGGGATACTAATGTGCTCTTTTACAAGTTGAAATTGTTTGCAAGGTTGTGAAAATTTTGGCTTGCTAGAAGGGGACATTACACTATCACATCTTGACAAGAGCATGATGGAGGGCACACTTCCTACCTATCATCTCTTGATGAGGGCATGATGGAGGGCACACCCCTTTAACATGACTTGATCAGAGCATGATGGAGGGCATGCTTCCTACCTATCATCTCTCGTGGACTGGAAGGACCAACCTTCCTACTTGCCTCTATACCCTATGCAACCCAACATAGTTTGCTTGTAATTGAATAAGTAAATAATTATAAGTACCTCTTGATCAATAAGTATAGTTCAGTTCAGGGATGGCAATATATCCTCTTGCTGTGTCACAATTGTTTATATGACTTGATTGATTGATACGTCCAATCTGCTACTATATATATATGTATGAGGATGACTGATTTATATTTCTGTATGGTCCTTCCTCTTGATTGAATAGTATATTTACTCTTCAATTCTCATGTGTGTAATCCTTCTTAAATATACCGGCAATACATGTTTAATTCAGAATATATAATTACTCTTCATTCAGAAATTATCTTCCTCTTCTTTATATATTTTAAGTACAGATCTCATACTCAAAAATATATATATATTTATATTTGACTTCGAGATTATTCTTCTTCCTCCTCCCTATTTTTCTTTTTAACTTCATTGTACTTTTATACCCCTCTTATGTCTCTCATGAAGGGAGGAAACTTCATGGAGGGGAGGGCTTTACCAAGGGACACGTCCCTTTTATATGCAGGCACACTAAACTAAAACATATGGATCCCTACCTTTATCAAAGATAATGAATTGCTGATATTATATTCTGATTAGCATATGAATTGCTTATATTATGTGAATCGTTGTCACCTCCTATAATAGTAATCGCTGCCATCTCGTATAATAATAATCGCTGCCATAATAAAAGTCAGTCAGCATTTTTGATTTATATTTGGCCTATCATAATCTTCTATATTAACCGCATCACTTCTTATTTAGAATATTTAATTTATAAGATTTAATTCATAATATTTAATAATAATTCATTTATAATATTTAATTTATAGTATTATATTTTAAGAATTATAATAATATTTAAACCGTTAATATTTATATTTATATTTGTATTTGTAGTTATATTTTATTATTTATAAATACAATAGATATATTATATTTTAATAACATTATATATGTTTATTTAAACACACATTTTACGAAAGTGACTTCACCGTTTTTATCATGATGTTTAAATCTTTAATTTAAACAATGGCTTAATATCGGGACATCACAGTCCGCCCCGCCCAAGATTTCTTGTCCTCAAGCAATCACTACGAGTACTTTCATCACCTTGTACTTTTTAATGTCTACCTTCCGATGTGTTGAGAAGAAGTCATGGTTTTGATTCAGAATGAACATGTTTTAGTGAAGAGAAAATGATTGTGATTACTTGAAAAATCTAATGAAAGATAAATGTATAGGTAAGCATTTGTTTGATGTTTTGAATAACAACAATGTGATTGAGATAATGCAAGTCTCATAGATGAAGATGTGGTTTTAGACAGTGAAATTTTTTTCAATGTTAAAGAAGATTTTGAGAGTATTGAGATTCCAAGATTCCAATGAATGATGAAGACATCTTGAAAATTCGGAGAGATGAATCTAATGATTGTGTAGAGAAGATAAATTCAAGTAAGCTAAGCAAGTTGTAGAATAATCAATGAATGATGATAAGATAACGTGGAGAATGATCCTGGGATTTGTGGGTTATGGGCCCACAATATAACTTAGCATAAGCTTATGTAACAACTATCATTCACAGGATGGCAAGAAGATTGCTCTAATACCACTTGTAATGTCCCTTTTTTAGGATATTCTTGATTTCGTAACCTGCTCACAAGAATAACTACTAAAAAGGGACATTAGCCATATTAAAGATCAATAAATTAGATTATAGTAGTGAAATCAATACATCATAACATAATTAATGATATAGCATGAATAATATTTAGTTCAACATATAGTTATCCAATTCTCAAGCCGGTCCTATGATGGGTCCCATAGGAATTCTCGCAAGTTAGAGCATGATGGAGGGCACACTTCCTACCTATCACCTCTTATGTCCACCTTGGCGGCACACCCTACCAAGATCAAGCTTAAGGCTCAAGAGTGTGATGGAGGGCACACTTCCTACCTATCATATCTTGACAAGAGCATGATGGAGGGCACACTTCCTACCTATCATCTTTTGATGAGGGCATGATGGAGGGCATACTTCCTACCTATCATCCCTTTAACATGACTTGATCAGAGCAAGATGGAGGGCATGCTTCCTACCAATCTTCTCTCGTGGACTGGAAGGACCAACCTTCCTACTTGCCTCTATACCCTATGCAACCCAACATAGTTTGCTTGTAATTGAATAAGTACATAATTATAAGTACTTCTTGATCAATAAGTATAGTTCAGTTCAGGTATGGCAATATATCCTCATGCTGTGTCACAATTGTTTATATGACTTGATTGATTGATAAGTCCAATTTGCTGCTATATATATATATATGTATGAGGATGACTGATTTATATTTCTGTATGATCCTTCCTCTTGATTGAATAGTATATTTACTCTTCAATTCTCATGTGTGTAATCCTTCTTAAATATACCAGCAATACATGTTTAATTCAGAATATATAATTACTTTTCATTCAGAAATTATCTTCCTCTTCTTTATATATTTTAAGTATAGATCTCATACTAAAATATATATATATATATTTGACTTCAAGATTATTCTTCTTCCTCCTCCCTATTTTTCTTTTTAACTTAATTGTTTTTTTATACCCCTCTTATGTCTCTCATGAAGGGAGGCAATTTCATGGAGGGGACGGCTTTACCAAGGGCACGTCCCTTTTATATGCAGGCACACTAAACTAAAACATATGGATCGCTACCTTTATCAAAGATAATGAATTGCTGATATTATATTCTGATTAGCATACGAATTGCTTATATTATGTGAATCGTTCTCACCTCCTATAATAGTAATTGCTGCCATCTCTTATAATAATAATTGCTGCCATAATAAAAGTCAGTCAACATTTTTGATTTATATTTGGCCTATCATAATCTTCTATATTAACCACATCACTTCTTATTTAAAATATTTAATTTATAAGATTTAATTCATAATATTTAATAATAATTCATTTATAATATTTAATTTATAGTATTATATTTTAAAAATTATAATAATATTTAAACCGTTAATATTTATATTTATATTTGTATTTGTATTTATATTTTATTATTTATAAATACAATAGTTATATTAGATTTTAATTATATTAAAAATATTTATATAATAATATTATTTGTTAAATATTATATTTTAATAATATTATATATGTTCATTTAAACACCACATTTTACGAAATCGACTTCACCGTTTTTATCATGATGTTTAAATCTTTAATTTAAACAATGCCTTAATATCGGGACATCCCATAGAGTCTTCCTCATCTGAAATTTTACTTGAATCTTCTTCTTTTCCATCACCCATCATTTTGTTCTTCTTGATTTGCATTTTCTTGCTATAAATCAAAATGCACTATCCTCTTCCTTTCTTTTTCTTCTGGCTGTACAAGATCAAAAATAACTCTAAGTTCCCTGAAAATCACATCTCTAGAAAAAATGACTTTTTTGGTTAGAGGATCCCAAAGCTTATAACCTTTTACATTCTCACCATATCCAATGAAGATGCATTTCTATTCTTTCGGATCCAACTTAGATCGCTTTTTCTTACACACATGAACAAAAGCCTCACAGCCAAAAACCTTTAAATGTGAAACATAAGGTTTCTGACCTGTCCACGCTTCATAAGGTGTAGAATCAAGAGCCTTACACAGAGATCTGTTTAACAAGTAACAAGTGGTACTCACAGCTTCTGCCCAAAAGCATTTATCCAACTGTGCATCACTTAACATACTTTGGCTCTTTCCATTATTATTATTATTTTATTTATTTATTTTTTTTAAGAAAAAGGTGCGAGGCACTCATACCAAATTTATTGAAATTAAAAGGCAGGGATACAAAGATCTGTCCAGACTGGGCAAAGATGGACACAAGGGCCACCAAATTGTTGCCGATGATAGCAAAGACCATAGGTACAAATTAATATCAAGTGTTGGAAAGTGATATGCAAATAAAGCCATTGAAGCAATCAACAAATGCTTCCAATGTGGCTATCTACCGGCACAAGGGCCCAAAAGCTCGCCCCCTAAAGAAATCTGCCTAAGGAAACTGCAGACCTAACCGGTAAACATGAATAATATCATTCGGTTTACCCATCGAAGAAACTGTCCGTTGTGAGGACAGAGAAGGACAGAGAAATGTTCGTGCAAAATTTGCATACGTTAGAGGAATAAATGCCAAGATTTGAACTTGGCACGCTGACCAACACCACTGTCAAGTCTGTAGTAGCTACCACAACCAGCCCCATTGAGATCTCTACGCAGTCCATGCCACATCGAACACCCCACCAAAGTTGCGCCCAGCCACAATGTCACCACTAGGGCAACCACCGAGACAAACACCTCCACCTAAAAAACACCCCTAACAACTACCTCCACCAACATCTCCTTCAAAGCTCCTCTCATCCCGCCACCAGGCCGTCACTTGCACATCGGTTCTCAATCCTATCTAGAATCCTTTTGTCATTTCCAGAGCCATTGGCAGATTGAACAATTGCACCACCTCCTCCGTAGTCAAGTTCTTGGGCCAAAAACCAATTGTCACCTATGCCAGTATCAACGCGAAGTCGGTCACCAGTTCCACGGCCCCTTTGCCTTCACCACTTCCCACGCTACATCATCCACACCCTCAGGAACACGTTCGAGGACTGCCACTAATCCCAACACCCACGCCATCACCTAAACACCACATATACCTTCGTCAAGTCCAGGGCCAAGTCCTAATTGTCAACAAAACTCTCTCCATCTGTGCCCCATTCAGACGCAACAACCATGGCACCTCCATCAGTGCAAACACCCTACACCAACAACATTGAAAACACCAAAACTTCCTGCGGGAGTACTCACAAGGCAACCATAATCTCCTTCACCAGCACCATAAAGGAGTACACCTACGTTCAAATGGTTCCAGACACCATCCCCAGTCCACCAACAACCCATGCGAAGGCATCACCAAGACACTAACATCAACGCCCCTCTTAAACTCCACCCCCACAAAACTAGACCTCCGCGCTTCCCCTCTGCATTCGCAACCAAAACAGGTTGCAGCCATCACTCCCAGTGCCACTAACACTTCCTCTAGGGTCCCCACATCTAGCTCCCATTGGCCCATTCGCTTAGCCTATCATTCTGTTGCCTGCTGCCGCTTCTTTGCCGCTTCTTCTCTGCACCGAGGCTCCATCTTCGCTTCTAACTCGCCTTCTGAAACACCAACATCATCGCTAGCCGCTCCCTCAGAACCCACTGTAGGGTCCTCGCCAACATCAGGCACCTACTACAAGCACCTCCACCATAACACCTCCCCTGACAACCTCCTCTCCAACAACGTCCCACTACTGGTGCGGAGCTTTTATCAGCCTTTACCCAGAAATGCACCTAAACCGCTTTCATCTCTTCCGCTTCTAGCTTCTACCCCAGGCTTAGCTACACACTCCAATCTGCCACCAATGCTGTCAATACTCCCATCAACCAACCGGAGACCACCATCTCGCCACCAACTCCACAACAAGCGCCTACACCAAAGCATGGCACTAACCAGGGAAGACCCCTCTACGAGCTTCCAACTAAGATGGCAGAGACTTACAACTACTACCTCCGCTAAGGCAGAAGCTCAACGCCAACATCTGCACTCTCCTTTGAAACCAGAGGAGAAAATACCCTTTATGAGTTTCCAACTAGAGAGCAGAAACCCAATACCAAAATCCACTGCGGGGGCCAAACCCAAGAGCTACTTCGCACCAAAATTTTGTGGCCTGTGGCTCAGCCACTGTCCACTAGGGGCCAAAAATTTAATGAAAAGGATACAAGAGAACTCTGCTTAGAGCCTCCCGCACGATGTTCCTTCCATTTGGGTCATCGTCGCCATTCTCGCCTTCCTCAGCGCTTACTTCCATCTTTCCATTATTGTCCGGTTCATCCTTTCTGCAACACCATTTTGTTGTGGTGTATATGGAGTTGTCTTTTGTTTTATGATACCTGCATGCTTACAGAACTCATTAAATTCTTTAGGGCAATATTCCCCTCCATTGTCAGATCTTAATATTTTTATTTGAAGTCCTGATTGGTTCTCTACTAAGACTTTAAACTTCTTAAACTTAGTGAAAACTTCAGATTTATGCTTCGTAAAGTAAATCCATGTGAATCTGGATACATCATCAATGAAGGTAACGAAATAACAAGATTTTCCAATAGAATCATTATCTATAGGTCCAAATACATATGAATGAATAAGTTCTAATTTCTCTTTCGCTTTATTGCTGTCATGTCCCTATAGTAATGATTTATAGTTGAATTGATTATGAATGATTCATTCTATAAATCGTAAATTGAATACATTTAAAATTAATATTAATAATTTTTATATATTTAATATATTCAACTTAAATATTAAATATTTTATAAATCCAATATATTCTTAATATTTATTATAAATTAAAAATTATAATTGAATATTATAAATTAAATATTATATACTCAAATATTATATAAATATTTATATTAATTATATAATTATTTATATAAATATAATTATCAAAATAAAATATTATATAATAACAATACATAAGTATAAATATTAATAACTAAATATTATCATAATATATATTATTATATTATAATAAATATAAATTAAATATTATAAGTTAATCATTATAAATATTATAAATTAAATTATGTAAACTAAATCTTATTAATATTATAAGGGGCCCCACTTCCCTTAAAGGAAGCACCCAAAAGTCCTAATGAAAGAAGGCAGCGATGCTTTAAAAGCATTAAGAAACACTATATAAGTGCATATGGGCTACTATCTATAAGGCATACACAAGGGATTAATAACCAATATAATATTACAGCGATTACTAATGATAAAGGCCAGCATGGACAACAATTATATTAAGGTTATTAAAAAACAGCGATGACATTTCTGTTATGAAATGGTTTAGTAAACGATCCCTTAAGGAAAGGTATGACCATTGACCAACGGTCATATCAATTGAAAGATATAAAAGGATATCATCGAATAATCATCAGCACATACACAACATCGAACATCTTCATCAGCTCCTTATCCCCTCTCATCGTCAATCAGCAAACAATCAATATTCTCATCAATAATCATGGAAGATCAAGGGAACAATCTCATCGATGGAACAGACAGATCATCTCAGCATATAATAATATCTTCTTATACTGTCGATCTCATACAAAGCAGCATTTATAAGAGGTGAGATCTGTCAAGGAAGAAAGGACAATAAAATATCAATCATCAAGCAATTCAATCATTCATACACATTCCTCTTTGCAATTGATCCAACAACAAATATCTTAGACATTCATAAGACACTCAGCATAAATCATTTAATGCAGCAGCGACACCTTAGAGATAACCATCCATGAAAGAAGCAAGTCGATCAGCATAATAAGCCTTACCGAACAACGAGCTCCAAAGGGAACTTACAAATCGATCCAATAGCCAAATAAAAGGCAGAGATAATAAAGACAGATCAGGGCAGACTGGGATACTTGTAGCAGCCAATTCTTGGGAAAGAAGCATACGAATCAGACATCCACAGAGACTACAAGCCACCAAGGTAAAGAATATAATCTATGACTCTAATTCTGTGAAAGTGATAAGCAATATAATCATTAGTAAGTAAATTGGTCGAGTGTCAAAGAATCAAGAATAGACATCCTATGAAGGAAAAGTACATTAATATAATAGGATATATGATGGCCAAAGAATGCCACATATCCTAAAAGTGGACAAATCGTCCAATCACTATAAAGGGAGAATGAATATATGATCCAAGGGATCAATGAATAAGAAGGCAAAGATCTTAAGGTATGAATCCTAACTTAAATCATCATATGCTAGGGAGGAAGTATCTAGTTGACACGTCCTTAATCTTCTTTAACACCGGGTGAGAGCGAGTAAGTTGGGATAGGGAAGAGCGGTAGTTATTAATGAATCTCGCATGATAGGTGACTCTCAAGACGGTGAAGTATCTCCGGGTGTGAGGTGAAGCCCCTTGAGCCAAACGGTGAAGTACCTCCGGGTGTGAGGTGAAGCCCTTGGGCCTGTGGCAGTGGAGAGTAGGTGACTCTCAAGAGGATGAAGTACCTTCGGGCGTGAGGTGAAGTTCCTTGAGTCAAGAGGTGAAGTACCTCCGGGCGTGAGGTGAAGCCCTTGAGCCTATTAGTATTAACTGGTGCCCTAACCACGTATCGTCCACCTAGGGTTACGATTAGACAAGATTAACGACCAGGCACATTGAATCTCTAACCCTAAGCATATCATGAGGCTACAAGCATGGTAAGAATAGATATGAGCAAGTAGATACTTATAATTGTTCATTATCATTATAAAGTTTTAACACTAATTCTTATTTGTTATTGATTTAAATGTTCCTAATGTTTCTACCAAGAGTAAGTCTTGTGTGCTAGGTTAAGTATTCAAGGTTATTCTTAAAAGGGACATTACAATTGCTTCCTAAAGGAAAATAATTTTTATTCTGTTTACCAAACACACAATGCTCACAGAAATCAAAGTGCTCATCAGAATAGGAGAAACCATCCAACAACTTTTTATTCATAATTGTTTATAAAACATTTTCACTTGTGTGGCCCAATCTGCGATGCCACAACATACATGTATTTTCAGCAGTTTCAGTTACATTAGTGGATCTACAAACTGCAGTGGCCTCAAGCCTAAATAGAGTTCCCATCCTTGTTCCCCTAGTTACCACCAAGCTTCCTCTCACCAATATGCAACCATGCTTATTAAATGTCAAATGCAAATGTGAATCATTCAACTTCAAAACAAAGATAGGATTTCTAGCCAATCCAGGAATATCTAAAGCACACCAGGGAGGGTTTTAATCCTTCCATCACTAAAACACAACTATACCTTTCCCCGACCAACAATTGGATATGTAGAGTTGTCCCCAAGGTAAACATTACCTCCATCATATTTCTCATATGTGGAGAACCATTCCTCATGATGAGTCATATGATACGAGCAACTTGAGTCAATCAACCACTGTTTATTAGACATAACATTACATGCAGAAAGTAAAATTTTATCACCTACATTTGAGGATTTTTCGGTAGAGGAATCCCACTGTTTCTTTGGGTTTTTGCATTCTTTCTTCACATGCCCCCTCTTACCGCAATTCAAACACTTAACTCTGTTCTTTTTCCCAGGAGTTTTAGACCGGCCTTTTGATTCCTTAGGCCCCTTTTGATCTCCTTTTGACGCTCTTTTCTTAGACCTCCCCTTGACATTAAGAGCATCTATCGAGCTATCCATAGCCTTCTTCCTCATTTCCTGTGACAAAAGAGTTGCAACAAGGGCATCTATCTTTGGATCTTCGAGGTTAGCAGTGATAGCAAGAATGAAATTCTCTCAAGACTCAGACAAAGACCAAAGAAGTATAATACACTTATATGATGAGCACACAGTGATACTGAGGGGGGGGTGAATGAATATCAAACAAACTTTTACTTATCCAAACTTAATCAATCACAACAATTACACATATGAAAGATTTAGCAATTAAGAACACAAAGAGAACACACGATTTACGTGGAAACCCTTGCGGGTGAAAACCACGGCAAAATATTGCTTATATATATTGATTCTTCTTCTGTAGGCACCAACCTACTTCTCTTACAATTTTTCTTATGTGAGCACGAACCCACTTCTTTTACAATTCTTCTTATGTGAGCACCAACCCATTGGAGACACCAATCCCCACTTGTAGAATCTGTAGGCACCAACTCTGACAACTGAGCACCAACTCAGTAAGAGACACCAATCTGTATGCACCAACCTAGGAATTCTTCAATGGATGATATGGTATGCTTCTTCACAGGATCTTTCTCTCACAAATCTGATTACAACTCACACAATATTTTTCTTTACAAATTTGATCCAAATCATGCACGAACTCTTTTCATAAATCTGATCCAAATCATGCACAAACTCTTTTCATGCATATGAGCTTGTCCTATGGTTTTAGAGTATACATTTGGATCATCTCAGCTGATATCTTTGTAAACACTACATCTGCTCTGAAAATATTCACAAATGGCACTGAAATCTCCTTGAAATACCTGCAAAAATCAGAAAAGAAGACCTGGTTTTTACTATGATCAGCAGATGGAATTGTTTTGTGAAGTCCTGAAAGGATGACATCCTTCATATAGGCACCGCTTGCTTTATTTCCCCGTTTTATCCTTGCTTTAAAGCTAGCTGAAAGCAGGGTGGAAATCACTAATGTCTTTATCCTCTTTTAAATGCATGGGCGGAGAAAATGGATGGTGTAATATCCCCAACGGGATCTGCCCTAAAATTTCTAATTTCTGCCCTAGATATCTGATTTTGATTTCTGCACTTTCTTGATTTAGTTTTCTGCTCAAACCCTAATTCTGATTTTTGATTTATTTTCTGATTTCAAACAATTTATCACAGCGAACATACAAGTGTCCAAACATGACAAATAAACATGCCAAATGATGCTACCAATTGATACTCATATCAAACATGAAATCCACCATGAAAAACACAATATAGGGCATCCAAATGCGACATACAATTTTGATTTTCTGTAAGTAACTTCTGCTGTTACAAATCTGAATATTCTGGACTGATTTTACAATAAATTCATGGGCTCAAACATGCCAAATATATGCCCAGATTTCTGCTCTATAAATCAGACCTAAAACTATGATTTTACATACCAAAAATATGCAAAATAGATGTCAAATATCAAACCCTAGATGGGCGAGTCCTTCCTTGGCAAGCGCTTAGGGTTTGCTGCTCCAACAAATACAAAATTGCCCTCCAAAGATGGGCGCACAAGTCTGCTCCAAAGTGGCGCTCCAATTAGGGCAAAACCCTAATGCAATATGCTCACAAAATGCCACAATAATGCTGTTCCAAATCTGATCTTCAAATCTGATTATGCAATGATGCTCTAATCCTCCAAATATCTCCAATGAAGCACAAATAGAACTCCATGATGAGTCCTCCACAAGATGAGCTAGGGTTTCGTCCAACTCACCGCATTCACAAGATTTTCCTCCTTGGAATGAAGCCCAACCAAAGTTGCAGCCAAAGAGTAAAAACTTAAGAAAATATGATGAATGGATGATGAAATGACCTCAAATGATCTTGTATGTATTGTAATGTCCCTTATAGGAACAATGCTAATTTTACCCTAAATTATCAATTTCCAAACAAACAAAGGTTTAGGGAGTACCTTGGCTTGATTTAATCCCTGCAAATAAGTTAGAAAATACTTACAATAATATTTCTCACAATCAAGTTAACATGATAAACAAATTTATAATGACATTATTAATCCAATTAAGCTTAATTATTTAGGAGACTCAACCATAAGAGAATTGAGGAGCGTGACTTCGATGGGGTGTCTTAGATCCTCTACCCTAGGCCCATGAGTGGATATACCATCCCCCTTGGCCTCATGTGGCACATGCCATCCATATGAGGTGGTCTACCTAATGAGGCATTGGTTATCCCGTTCCCCCTCATCTTGTCATTTTCTTTCCCTTTCTCTATGATTGGTTCCCTTGAACTTGCATGTCTATGATAGGAGAATGAGATCACAAAAGGGTGCCTCGAAAGCCATCTCTTCTAAGCCCAAGGGCGGTACCCTTTGTACCCCCTTGGCCCCAATGGGATTTATCAATCCCCCCTCGAGGGGTGGTGTACCTAGAAGAGTGCCCCATCACCGTTCCCCTCTTGCACCACATTTCCTCCATCATAGTAACTATGGCATTCATACAAGAATCCACATTAATGCATAATAAACTCATCATAGTTGCAAACAATTCTATCATCCATACAAATGAATCATGAAGATGATATCACAATATGCATGATCATATCTAAACACACATAGATCCTACCACACATATATTAATTTACAAATCTACAATCACAAGATAGCTTATGCAAATAGAGATTCTATGGTTTGTTCGCTGATCTGTTTCTCTCCTCTTCAAATCTGCATACTCCTATTCATAAGTCTGCTGGTCTCTTTTGTTTTACTACTGTGGTTTGAAGATTCAGAGCAGATGTGTATATTTCTTCCTTGTTATCGTATTCCTTTTATATATATATTCAGATATATCTCCCTTGAAATCGTCTCATACTTAGATTATATATATATAAAATTCTAATTCCCAATTATATTTCTCTTGCTTCTGTGTATTCAATTCAGATGTTATATATTTCTTCTTAGATCTCCCTCAAGACATGTCTTCCTTTGATATTTATATCCTCTTCCGTAAGAAAAGGACATACCTCTTCATCATTACCTTTTAAATGGTTGTAACCCTTCAAAATAGATCGCTCCTTTCTAAAACATAATTTCTTCTCCTTATAAACTGATTGGTACACATCTGCATCCCTTAATATATATGCTTTCTTACTACTTAATCACACTTCCATAAATATTAATCGCTGCATTGTCTTTCTCCACTCATCGCTGCTCCTTGATAATCGTTTTGTTAACCGCTGCTTATGGTATTATATGATAATCACTGGATATTTGTAATTTCTGCCTATTAGAAGTCATACTAATCTTGTCTCTTGTTTATTAATCGCAGCCTCAAGATTATTGAGCGCTGCCTATTAATTTGCTTCTCTTTTTTTGATTATTTCATTATATGTAGATGGAGCGCTTATGATAGGGATAAAACTTCCTCATTATAATTTGTAATATTTATTTTTATATATAATAATATATCTTATTAATTATTTACATAAATATATTATTTTAAAATATTTATATTTATTTATAAATATAATATATTAAAATAAATATATTATATTTAATTATATTAAAATATTTATATAATAATTATTTAATATTATTTATTAAATATATACATTCATAATATATCTTTATCGCAATTATCTCTATCACTCAGTTTGACTAAACACCATGTTTACGGAAGCAACTTCACCGTATTCTATCGTGATGTTTAAATCTTTAATTTAAACAATGCCTTAATATCGGGACATCACATTTATAGTTACCTTTTTCCTCCAAATCTGGCCGATCTCCCCAAGGAAAATATTTATTTTATTTGCTTTTTCTCTCCTCCTTAGGGCCGACCTCATGCAATGCATGCTAGGCACCCAAAAACATAAATGAAATATTTTATTTTGTCTTTCCTTCTTCCATCTTGGCCAACCTAGACAAGGTATTTTATTTTTTCTTATTTTTTTTCCTTCCTCCAAGAGGAGCGAACCACCTAAGCATTCAATATTTCATGTTTGACCTTTCACTTAGGTTGTCCACCTCAAAGGGAGATTATTTAAATTTATTTTATTTTTCTTCAAGATATCCAAAGGCATTTCCATCTTTTTTCTCCTTCCTTTCATTCCGTTTTTCTCTCTTCTTGGTCGCTCATCTCTAGGGCAAATTATTTTATTTATTTTGACTTCGCCAATAAGCTCACAAAAATATACAAAGCCATCTCTTATCATCACTTGCCCTAATAAAATTGACTAAATATGATATTTAGTCAATTAGGTCATTCCCTTAGCCCTCCAGCTTAGCCTACAGGAACAAGATAGGCTAGCCAAGTCCATTAGGTTATCATTGGGAAAATGGGGACATTATAGACCTCCCTGGAATTGCTTGCCCATAAGCAATTGCAAATCTGGATACTGTATAATTTGTTCACTTCCCCAAGTAGCATCCTCAAGTAGCAAGTCTCTCCATCCAATCAAGTATTCTGTGATCACTTTGCTCCTCAACTTGTGGCTACATCTACCATAGTGAATATGAAGAATGATATGCAAAGTGAGTTCCGGTGACCAACAATGTGACAAAACCAGCTATACACACTCAAACTCAGATTGGCTCCATCCTCCAAATTCTGAAATTCCGCTCCTCCATGTAATTTGTCTGTGTATGTAATATCCCACTAAGGATATTCTCTAAAAATTTTGAATGCTTTGATACCACTGTAAAGAACCCACCCTAGTTTGGCTTCGGACTTTGCGATTTAGCTTAATTTTTTTTTGGATTTGTCATATGTGGCATTTTGTCAAACATATTGCATGATAACTGATTTGGGAAAGCTTTCACAGTTTGGAGACAATCAATCACAAATAGCAACTCCACCAATAGATATTAATGTTATTGCATTGCTTCAAACATGGACTCAACAAGCCATCCAAATGTGTCACAATTTCCAAACCCTTATATATCTGATCAGGGGTAATAATAGCAGCAATATACACTCAGGAATCGCTTCCACTACTCAAGTAACATTGCATAGTGATAAATACCATTCTTATCAACTTTGTGTATAAACAGCATTATTAGTTTATGCATTTACAGTAGATTTCAATGCTAGATCACTAACAGCAATAAAGTATTAATGCTACAATAATGCAGCACCTTATAATGGCAGAAAAATACAGTTCTGAGCAGTAATTATGAGCAGTTACACATAATTTTGTTCTAAAATGTATAACAACATTTTCTGAGTTTATAACAAACAAACAAGTGCACAACGAAATAATGGAGAATACCCGTTATAGCCTCCTATTATGATTCTGAGTCTTCAACAGGGGTCTATGAAGGTTGCAGCAGCAAATGACTGCAGTAGCAAGAAAATTATGCCCAGCACCAATGAAATACTCAGAAACCCTCACACCCAGCAATTGCTAGTGTACAACAGCACTCAAAAATAGATTTCAGAACACAATCACCTTTCATGCCACAATACGAAGGACACTTGCAGAAATGATAGTCAAAACCCTTGCCAAACTCAAAATTGATTTTTACTGCTCACGTCACTGTAGTGGCACTGTAGGGCGGGTACTGTTCATGAGGTACTGCAGCAATTTACTATTCACGGGTACTGTAGCAGCCAGCAATAAATATGTTCCACAATGAATCCTTAATACCCTTACAATCTGCAAATAGATATGCATCAACCCCTTGTATTCTTTGTATTTCTTCTCCAATTTAAGCACAGATTGGACTCCTGGATGAAGCCCACACTTTGGCAATATCTTAGCTGATAGTTTCACAGCCTCAAAATTGCACAACCAATGAGAGTTTTCGTTCCCAAAGGCTCAACAATGGCAGAAACCCTAGCTGGCTTCCTCACCAAACAACAACATCAAAGCAAATATCAATTCTTGGATGATATGAAGATTGGGTGACCCTCTTAATATACTTTTTTTTCTCCTCATGAAGTCGGCCCATGTGGAAGCTTCCTCTTTATTAAAATAATATTTTATTTGCACTTTTAATAATATTAAAATATGACCTTATAAGTAATAAATTGAAATGGCCCTCTTTTTAAATGCCACATGACCCCTCAAGTCATAAAGTGCAAATATAATGTTAAAATATTAATTATTATTAATTATTATTAAAGTGACCTTTAATAATAATTAAACATCATAACTTAGGCAAAACACCTTATTTCTCCAAGCCAACTGAATACCGGAATCGACACTGCTGAAATATCCCATTCAGGTGCCCTGCTATAAATAGCAACCTTGATTGAATGACTTACTATAAATAGTAAGCATGAGAAACTGAGTTCTGAAACCTCTGCAAAGGCCAAGCCTGAACCTCATTGAACCCTGGAGAAGAAACCACACTGATATCCACCCAACAAGGCCCTCTAACCACCTGCATTAGCCTACGAGGGCCAGGAATAGGCTAAACCACCCAAAAACCACAACTGCCTAAAATGGGGACATTACAGTGTAGCTGTAGGGACAAGAATACCAAATCATCAACCTCAAGTGTCATCATCTCTCTTCCTTCGAAGGCTCCTTTGTCCACAACTGCTAAGTCTATCAAAGACAAAGCATCATACATATCCAAAGCCCTGAAGAATGTCATACCCACCAACATGTGATAGGTGATATCATAACCATGACCTTTGACACACAACCACCTGCACCAAACCTTCCGCTGCTCCACTTTGATACAAATATTGCTCAACCAAATGTTGTGAAGCAACTCACCAAGATCCCTGTGGAGTATTGTACCAATCATAGGAATACTTGGATCCCAAATTATTACACCATCACACCAATTGAAAAAATGAATAGACAAGTGTCTCTCATCATGCTGTCATCACCAATTATCCATCTAAATCTGAATTGTCCCATATGGACATGAAAAATTTCCATCATATGTGAATAATCAAACATGTATACCCACTCTAGGCTGCTGGTATAAGTCAGATCAGCTCTAGTAAAACTTAGAATCAGACCTATAATCATCATGGGAATGTTGCTGTTGTCATAAAATGATAAAGTCTCCTCAACACTCGACCTCCGTGGGTTGAAGTGACAATTCCATGCACCCAACTTCATCCAAACAGCTGCAAACATCAATGTATAGTCTGAAAACTTGATGAACAACAATGTAGAATAGCCATCAATCATCAAGATGTGAGCTGAAAACCAATAGATTAGGTCTGAAAATTTTCTGCTCTCATGCTCATCTCCATGCTTTGGACTATAGTCCAGCTGAAACTCAACATCCACATGCATATACAACTCAAAGTCAGATACTTCCATGACATCTCCTTCAAGATTGTCAAAACATAGGTAGGCTCATTGAGCTCTCCAAGAATGGTTAAATTCTTCTTCAAATTTGAATCAAGAATGTTCTCCTCTACACATGCATATTTATCATGATTTGTTGGTCCACAAAGTGTATGCACAACTTCCTCTTCCTTAACCATGACTTCAACCTCCAATTGGCTCTCCAATTGATGTGACACATGAGCCCCATGATTTGGTTCATTTGCACAAAATGAAATTTCAGAATCATACCTCTCAACAAGTCCATGCAAATCTGATTGCTCTTCGTGTTCTACTATCATAAGAGGTTCATCCTGCAAATGCTCAACCGCCATAGTTTCTTCCCTTGGAAGTATTAGGGCTTGATGAAGAAATGTGTCTAACTGTTGTCTTTCAAGATCCATGTGAATTCTTTGTTCCTTAATCTTTTGTAGGTACTATTTTGCTTGAGCAGCCAACAACTTGGCTTCCTTAGCCTTCTTTAGCCACCTATCACATATGCTTTGAGTCCTCTTTACATCCTCTATGCTATGATGCACAAAATCCTATGTTACTGGGTTCCTCAGGAACACCCCCCATATCGGTATGGGTCCAGTCTGGGTACCTTGTTCTGGGCCGGTTCTTCTCTGGGTTCTCCCAAGGTATTGCCGGGGCACCTCGAGTTCCTCGGGGAACCCAGGGTGCCTTGGCAGTACCCTGGGAGAACCTGAGCAGAACCTAGGAGAACCCAGAGGGACCCACAGCGCCTAGGCACCCAAAAAACAAAACAAAACTTTTTTTACAATTTTTTATACAAAAAAAACCTCTAAAAGCACAATCTCACCCTAAAGTGATGGCATAACATTTTTTTCACTCATTTCACAAACACAAAAGGCCAAAACACACATATTGAATATTGAATATTGATAATGATTGTAATTTTGAATTTTCATTGTGTATTGACATTTGACAAATCACTGGATTATGAATTTGAATATTTCCATTTTGGCAAGTTATGAGGTTTTTAAATATTTTGTCTTTTGGCAATTATGAGTATCAATGTTTTTATATTTTATAATTTTAAATTTTTTAATACATATATATACACACACACACACACACACACACACACACATAGATATATGTATGTATCTATGTATCTATGTATAGATAGATATATGTATGTATGTGTATATATGTATTGCCGTACCGTACTGGGCCAAAAAAAATTGCCGTATCCTTGTACTCAAACCCCGTATCCGTACCTGAACCCGTACGGGACCGGCAACTTAGACAAAATCAGATTGTTTGTGGCTTGGATTCACAACCATTACCTCATGCTTAGCCATCAAATCTTGAGTATCAACAAAGTAGGGTTTCTTACCACTATCATCCTCATATGATTTATCTATCTCGTGATCATGTGAAGATAATGGACTGCTGTTCATAATCAGAAAATCAGAACTGTCATCATACTTTTTTGTAGTGTCTTCATAGGTCTCAAACACTCCTTCCTTCATTGTTGGATGCTCATCATCAAGTGCTGGTCCAAGAAGTGTGTCAACCTGAAAACTAAGTGTATTACTTGTCATAATTTCTATCCCATGGCTGCAATTTATATCATCATGTGGACATTTCTCCGCTAACCTCAAGACTTCACATTTTTGATGTACTACTTGATCCTTGTCAACATATTGAATCATCTTGGTATGATGAGTGCTCGAATCTTCATGCAATATCTCACCCTTATGGAGTTCATCAAATTCTTCACCCATTTGTCTATTCTCCATAATCTTTGTATTGGATTGTTGTTCTTTGGATGTGGCTGCCATAGATGACTGAATTTCTGATTTGGACGATGAAAAATGTGTCAAACTCAACTCTAAGCAAGGCTCACCAACCTGATTTTCTGATTCTTGAAGGGCCATTTAAGTACTCTTCAAGGAATCCTTAGTAACCTTAAGCTCAAAGGTAAGCTTATCAACTTCTTCTTCTTTTCCTCTCAATGCATCAGAATATATTTCATTAAGATTGAAGAGATGATCTCTATCTGAAAGTAGATGTAAGTAATTTGATTTCATTGCTAACAAAGCTTCTTTGAGTACCTGCAAATTTACAAGAGATAGTTCTCCTTCAATGTCTTTGTGTCTCCTTTGAGCCATCCAACAATAATCTGCAATCATCTTGTGAGTATTATCAAAATGTGTTAAGGCTGCAACAATCATATCTTCATTGACCTTCAATTGATTCTCCAAATGATGTGACTCATGGGGCCTATCATTTTCATATAAATTTTCTGACTGGTCTTCACAATCATGCCTCTCAAAATTAGCTACCTCCATGATATCTTCTTCACATAATTCGTGTTTTGAAGCTAGGACAACATCATGCCCAATCAAGGAATCATCATCATAATAATAGGGTGTCAAAACACAAGTAGATTCATGCTCTTCTTCAATTGCTGGTCTAGAAATTGTATGCACAACTATTTCGTCCCTAATCATAAAGTGAGCCTTCAATTCTTGCAATGCTAAATCAGTTTTTTTGAAGTCACTTTGTTCACTACATAACAAGTTTTTTGAATGGCCTTCATATGTATGCACAACATCACCTTCAAAGTCACCCAATTCACAAATTGATTCCTTGCCATTATGATGTAGAGATGGTGAGGCAATGCTATGCTCAAGTAATGGAACATTAGGAGAATTCATACCTTCGTATGGTTGATCAATCATTGCTGGTTTGGGAAACTCCATGACAACATACCTTTCAACCTTATTGTTATCATGAAGACTCATGTGCTCCTCACTTGTGGATGTATGAAGTGATTCCCCTTTGTCCATATCATCATCCTGCTGAAGTAAACTTGTGAGCACCGCTTCATCTTCTTTAGGGTTTCCACATGTATGACTAGGTGTCCAAATTTCTAGGCATGTGAAGCAACGTTGTTCTCTCCTCAATTGATTTTTGCTCTTCTTAGGATCACCTGTAGGCTGCAAATCACAAGGAAGCAATTCTTCTTTCTTCTCTATCTTTTATATTTTCTCAATGATAACTTCTGATTTTTCTTCTTCTCTTCTCAATATTTTGATGTAGTTATATAGATTTTTCTTCTTGGATTCCCATCTTCAAGTGTTCCCAAATAAGCACCAAAGGACATTTCATTCTTGCAGTCGTCTGATAAACCCTGGTATTCATCAATGATTTTTGTGGCTTTTGGTTCATACCTCCATTGATCCAACTCCCTTTTCAATTCAGCCCGACTTTGTCTAAGAGATTCAATGTCATGTCCCCATATCCAGACACTTTTAAAGTACAGATTTGAACATAATAAAGATGGTTTCTAAAATATTATTTTGGATGATAGAAATAATTACATACATTATATATTATTTAATAAATAATATTATTGTATGAATATTTTATTATAATTAAATGAAAAATATATCTAATAATATAAATACAAATATACTTATAATTATCTTACTTTATAATATAAAAACAAATAATATAATATAAATCATATATCATTTATTATGATATAAATGATATAGTATAAATAATATAAAATATATAATATATCATTTATTATATTATAATATAAATGATATAATATAAATATAAATAAAATAAATAAACATCTTTTAACCTATCCTCTTATGATAACAAAGTTACGTATAGTTAGAACTAGTTTTACCACAAAAGGGAATTAATATAAAGTAATAAAAATTATAAGAGGGTAAGTATGTCTTTTACCGCCAAGCATAATAAGAGACATGCCTCTTCGAATATATCCCTTGAAAGAGAAATAAATAAAGGTTGTGAAATAGAAGGAAATCATCATGAGAAGAAAAGAAAATTCAGTAATATAATTATAAACAAAAATAAGAGAATACAAGGAAAGATAGACTCAGCAGTTCAAAACAACGAATATAAATCAAGAGCTCCATAATAAATCAAATAAGAGGTAAATAAAAGTTTCAGCAGGAATATAAATCAAGAGCTCCATAATAAATCAAATAAGAAGTAAATAAAAGTTTTAGCAGGTAAGTATATTTAACATGCTTATCTTATAATTATTAAATGTAAGATTTGTAAGTATGTATATTTAATTTATGTTTAGTATAAAGATTAATTAAGGCCTTAGGGTAAAACCTAAGGAGAAGGCTTTAGGGTAAAACCTAAAGATTAATTAAGGCCTTAGGGTAAAACCTAAGGAGAAGGCTTTAGGGTAAAACCTAAAGATTAATGAAGGCCTTAGGGTAAAACCTAAGGGGAGGGCTTTAGGGTAAAACCTAAAGATTAATAAAGGCATGAATTCCTAAGGGTAGATACGAGACTTCCTTATTAACCACCTAACACTAAGAAGGTGGGGTAGATAGTTACGGTAGGTATGGATCATTCCACGGGTATGGGCCTTGATTGACGAATCAAGGATATTATGGGCCTTGATTGACGAATCAAGGATATTACTATGGACCTTCGATTTAAGTATCAAGGGAATGGGCCTTAGTTGACGAACTAAGGAATTATGGGCCTTAGTTGACGAACTAAGGAATTATATTAATGGACCCATAGGATTGAGATGACATCACCTACCTAACGAATCTTCTCTCACAAGGTGGAAGGTGAGGTTAATAAGAGGCATAAGATTATCTCACCCAAGGAGAATCATGATGTATGGAAAAATGGATTTATGAAATGGCAAATAGTATATGGTTATGATTATGATTATCATCAAGATAAAAAGGAAATGAAAAATGGAATACTAATGTTCTCTTTTGGTAAGTTGAAATTGTTTGCAAGATTGTAGAAATTTTGGCTTGCTAGAAGGGGACATTACATTCAAGCAAAGAATTTGTTGTTCTCTATCTTCCATGATTCATAAATCAATCACATGTGCAAAACACATATATACACCCTCTAGGCTGGCAAGATCAAAGCTCTGATACTACTGTAATATCCCAATGGGATCTGCCCTAAAATTTCTGATTTCCGCCCTAGATTTCTGATTTTGATTTCTGCACTTTCCTGATTTAGTTTTCTGCTCAAACCCTAATTCTGATTTATTTTCTGATTTCAAACAATTTATCACAGTGAACATACAAGTGTCCAAACATGACAAATAAACATGCCTAATGATGCTACCAATTGATATTCATATTAAACATGAAATCCACCATGAAAAACACAATATAGGGCATCCAAATGCAACATACAATTCTGATTTTCTGTAGGTAACTTCGGCTGTTACAAATCTGAATATTCTAGACTGATTTTACAATAAATTCATGGGCTCAAACATGCCAAACATATGCCTAGATTTTTCTCTATAAATCAGACCTAAAACTATGATTGTACATACCAAAAATATGCAAAATAGATGTCAAATATCAAACCCTAGATGGGCGAATCCTTCCTTGGCAAGCGCTTAGGGTTTGCTGCTCCAACAAATGCAAAATCGCCCTCCAAAGGTGGGTGCACAAGTCTGCTCCAAAGTGGCGCTCCAATTATGGCAAAACCCTAATGCAATATGCTCACAAAATGCCACAATAATGTTGCTCCAAATTTGATCTTCAAATCTGATTAGGCAATGATGCTCTAATCCTCCAAATGTCTCCAATGAAGCACAAATAGAACTCCGTGATGAGTCCTCCACAAGATGAGCTAGGGTTTCGTCCAACTCACCGCATTCACAAGGGTTTTCGTCCTTGGAATGAAACCCAACCAAAGTTGCAGCCAAAGAGTAAAAACCTAAGTTGCCGGTTTTGGTACGGGAACGGGTTCGGGAGAGGGGTTCTGGTACGCCGGTACGGCGAATTTTTTTTTTCTGTGGGTACGGCTGGGTACGGCTGTACTATATATATATATTTTTTATATATATATATTTATTTATATAGTATAACTGTATATACCAAAAAAATTAAAAAATACACAGAATTGAACATACATAATACATTTGAATCTTGATTGATAATTTAGATGACCAATGAACAATGAAACATTGAAAATCATTACAAATACTTAGTAGTCAGTACTGTATTACAAATTTGAAATTTCAAAATAGTAAAATACTATAAGTCTATAAGTCTATAATCAAGATTCAAAAGTCAATCTTTCTCTCTTCAATCTTCATCAAAAGGATCTAGATCTAAGTCATCATCATTGGTTGGTTGCAAATCATTTGAAACACCAACATATGGAGTGCCACTCGCACTATGTACATCATGTAGAAAATTCTCCTCATCTACAGTGATTGTAGCAAGCTCTGTAATAGATGCATCCAAGTTGGCACACTCAGGGGCTATATCCCAATTCTTCGCTGCCCCGTCCTTGTACTCAACTTGCTTATGTGATAGAAGACGCAAGTTGGAGTGGACATAGACCAAGTCTTCTGCTTTTTTAGCAGCCAATCGATTATGCTTCACTGAGTGGATATAGGAGTATGTACTCCAATTCCGTTCAGCCGAAGAAGAACTTGCAACCTATTCAAATTTCAAATTAGAGCTCTAGTCAATACAACTTTAAAATGCAAAAAATGGTAAGTACTAAGAATGTTAAAATAAAACATGCTTACTTGTGATAGAATTTTGATTGCAAGAGGCTGGAGCAAAACATAATCTTGCCCATGAAGGTACCACCATGTATGTGCATCTTCCTTGTACATGTCTGCAATAGCACACAAACTATGCTCTCGTCCTTGTATGAACTTGCCAAACTCTTTCCTAACACCATTCACCATTTCTGGATCGGAGTAGATTCTTCGAAATGCTTTCATGCAACCGGAAGCAACTTCTCTATCTCTATATGGTGCGGTTCTCCCCGGCAAAGCAAGTATCTCAGTACTATAATATTTGGGAGACAAGGCATATGCAAGGAGGTGCAAGGGTGTGTTCATCTTGTACCAACGGTCATCAATGATTTTTTTGACACTTAGGAAAAATGTTTCATTGGGGTCATTGTCCTTTTGTGTTATTATGCTCTTTATTTTTTCTACCATGGAGTCAATGCCATCATAGATTTCCCCCAAACATGGCTGATCTGTATCAGCAAACCTAAGCATACTCATGATAGGCTCCGTGAAACTCAAAACATATTGCACACGTTCCCAGAACTCATCAGCTAGGATCAATGACTTCACCTTTTGAGCCCTCTCTGAATTAGCTGTCTTCCATATACTCCATTGGTGACTAGTGACCATGGAGCCTAATGCCTCTTTCACCTTCAAAAGTCGTCTCAAAACGATTGTGTGTGATGCAAATCGGGTCTCAGCAACCTACATTATGTTATGTAAAAAAACAAGTTAATAACACATTAAAAATTAAAATCTAAATCAAGAATCTAAATCAATGAATCATGCAACTCAAGTAAATAAAAATATGACATAAATTAAAATTAAAATAAACTAAATTTACCTTCAACAACTCCAAATGCGAGAAAGACCTGAAGATGCCTTGTGACATATGATGGTTTGTCACAAACATTTGAATCTCCTCACCCTCATTGTATGTATTTTTCACCCAATCTACTTGAGTGCCAATTGCATGCATCACCAAGTTAAGGGAGTGTATGGTACATGGTGTCCAAAATATGTGTGAGTATCTTTCCTCAACCAAAGCACCTGCTGCCCTACAATTTTTTGCATTGTCTGTAATGACTTGGACAACATTATCAACACCCACCATCTCTATGGACTCAATGAGGATTTTGGAAATAAATTGTGCATCCTTGATTTCCCCCTCACAATCAACCGACTTCAAAAACATTGCCCCTTTGGGGGACACAGCAATAACATTTATTAAAGGTCGGTTTTTGCAATCTTTCCATCCATCAGAAACAATGGACACTCCTGTTTCAATCCATGAATCTCTAATTGGTTTTAGTGATTTCTCTACATAACTTTTTTCTTTTGCCAATAAGGTGGTTCGCACCTTTTCATAACCAGGACCTGTGTAATCAGAAGGTGCAGTACTAATTGCTACCACCATTTCCCGCCAATATGGTGATCTCACCAAGTTGAAAGGAAGACCATTGGCATAAATGCAACGTGCAATTTTTTCATCTGCAATATCTCTCGTTTCATTTTGAAATGCCTTTGCCAATGGACCTCTTTTGCAGGAAGAAGAGGGTTCATCATCTTGGATTACCTCCAAGTCCAAGAAAGGATGTTGTGGCCTGGAACAAGGAGCTTCTGTAGGTGGATTCATTGATGTTTTCTTTGTTAAAGGATGAGCTCTTGATTTTGCTCTTGCACTCTTTTCATCAGCTTCTTCTTGTTCTTTAATGTATGCCATAATTTGTGCTTTTGGCAACCCCCTCTTGTTTGGCCCTTCACATATTTTTATTCCTTTTCCACTTATGGCACATAAGTGAGCTTTCAATCGAGTATATGAGCTCTTAAATGTGACTTTGCACTCATTACAAACCCAAACAAAAGCCCCACCTCCTGCTAGTTGTTCAATCATGTTGACATGTCTCCAAAGAGGAGATCCTTGATCATATTTTAATTGTTTACTCTTCTCAAGACCCACCGAACTTGAACTAGTAGGCGTAGCCATTTCACTTTCAAATAGATCTTTGCTTAAAAAATTACAAAATTTAAATTAAAATAATAAAAATTGAAATATAATAAAAATATTCCAACCCTACACACTAATAAAACACCTAAACATTCAAGAGAAACAATAAAATAGGTTTAAAAAATGTTCAAACTTGTTTTTTTTTTTCAAAAAAAAAGTTGAAATTTTTGAAAAAAAATTTGAAAAAATTTGAAAATCCATTAAAAACTTGAACAAATTCAACAAAAACTAGAAAAACCAGGTTAAACTACTTACCTTAGATCAATAAATGACCTTTGTGCAAGCTACAATCCTTCTTTTGTGCTTTGCAATTGATTCCGGATTCCCTCCACAATGCAAAAATGAATAAACTGTGAAAAACTCTTGTGAAATGGAGGAGTTGTTGCAAAAATAAGAAGTGAATAGGGGCGTTTTAGTTATATTGACCTTTTTAGGGTTTTTGTTTTTGTTTTTTTTCATTAAAAAATGAGTTTTAAAGTCGTTTTTTTTAAGTTTTAACGCCAAAAATTTGTTTTTTCGCGCGTGGGAGTGGGTGGGAGCGGCCAGGTGCGGGCAGGGAGCGGCCTGCCCGCTCCCTGCCTGCACCCGTCGCCGCTCCCGCGCCCGCTCCCGCTCCCGCTCCCGTTCGGTCCGGTACCCGGACCCTGCAGGCAAGAACCCGGTAACATAGGTAAAAACTCAAGAAGAAAATATGATGAATGGATGATGAAATGACCTCAAATACAAGATCATTTGAGGTGGCTATAAATAAATATGATATTTTATTTTATTTTATGTGGCCCAAAAACATAAATAAAATATTTTATTTTGTCTTTCCTTCCATCTTGGCCGACCTAGACAAGGTATTTTATTTTTTCTTATTTTTCTTTCCTTCTTCCAAGAGAAGCAAACCACCTAGGCATTCAATATTTCATGTTTGACCTTTCATTTAGGTCATCCACCTCAAAGGGACATTATTTAAATTTATTTTATTTTTCCTCAAGATATCCAAAGGCATTTCCATTTTTTTCCTCCTTCCTTTCATTCCGTTTTACTCTCTCCTTGGTCGCTCATCTCTAGGGCAAATTATTTTATTTATTTTGACTTTGCCAATAAGATCACAAAAATATACAAAGCCATCTCTTATCATCACTTGCCCTAATAAAGTTGACTAAATATGATATTTAGTCAATTAGGTCATTCCCTTAGCCCTTCGACTTAGCCTACGGGAACAATATAGGCTAGCCAACTCCATTAGGTGATCACTGGGAAAATGGGGACATTACAGATGGCAAGGCCACCATAAAAGTGTGCTAGAGGAGATTTCTTTGGCAACTGCCAGATGAAAGTGCGCCTATCTTATTGAAAATGTCCCCTTTTAATGTTAGGCACTGATCACTAATAGGTTTGCCACTCTAAGTGACTGCTAGACAGAACTTTTTGCTGGCAAAGCCACTGAACATGTGTACCTGCCTTTACTTAGTTTTCACATGCTTTCTATCAGGCATGGATCACTAAAGACTTTGCCACATTTGCTGATTATTAGGCAGAAGATGGAGCTGGATTTGCCAATTGAAAACAATGCTCAAACTCCTTGATTATTTCCTCTCCTTCCATGGGCGCACTTTCATAATGTTATTGCCACTTTTCATCAAACTCGGCGTGATTTTACTGTGGCATTGCCACCTGAAAAGTGTACGGGAGGAGTTCACTTAGTCATTTGCCAATCTTGATGATTTGAGCCCCAAGTCTTAACCATTTCCTTCTCTTCTTTCACTGGGAAGAGTACAACTTTGAGCAATCTGCAAAAGTTGTTAGGGGAAACACAGGACCATGACCAGATGACCTTGCAACTTGACAAGGGAAAATCACAGTTGACATTGATTAACACAACAAGGATGACTTGATTTAATGACAACAAATGGACTTTTCAATAGACCTTTTCAGATGTGCAGAAGATTGAATACAAGTGCTTGAAATGCAAGTAATGTATTTGTAAGGACAATTATATTATTGCCCAAAAAATAGGATGTTGAACTTGTCCAAGATTGGAATGCACTTAAATAGGTAACACACAAGCCTCTCACCCATCTAGATGCTGGGGCTTGATAATCATGTGGCAGTCCTTATGTTTGCTGCAACCACAGATTTTGGAAGATTAAATGTAGCCGCTTAACCAGTTTATCATATGCCTGAAGGTCAAGGATGATAAATAGTGGTTTAATTTCTTCTATGTTGAAGGATGGAATAAAAACTTATGGAAAAACTGTTCGAGTTTTATTTTTTTGAATGTTTTGGATCACACTCTGTGAACCATCATTTTTTCTTATCATGATGATGGATCACAGAGTGTGATCCAAAATGTTGATAAAAATAAAATTCGAACTGTTTTTCCAGAAGTTTTATTCAATCTCATGGACTGTGAAAACCTAATGTTCATTATGTTGAAGAATGTTTCACCCTAATCAATGCATTTACATGTATAATCTTGAAGAGGCATTTTACAAGGCATTGATAGCAAAAAAGACCTAAAGGAAGTTGACAACAAATGCCAACCAGAAGTTATGGTAGCAGAATTCAAATATTAAATCCACAATACATGTGCCAATAGGATGCAGCAACAAGACAACATCTGCACAGAAGGTGACAAATTAGGATGCTAGCAAGTTCTGGCAAAGAGGAAAAAGGAAGTAGTACACTGGTTGTTCTAGATATTGACACATTGAAAATGAATGGTGGTATAGAATTTTGAGAAGAAAAGCATTACACAATCATGTAGAGGAGATGGCAATGGAATACATTTTGGATGAAGGAGAAACACCCTTATGCCATTAAATGGCGCCAAACTTGTAATTGATCCTAAGGCACAAGAAATATTGAAAGAAAACACCATGAAGCCTGAGTTTTTTTTTTTTTTTTGAAACATGCATGTGAAATAGAGTTCTATTTTACAGACATTGATTTTGGTAACCAAAGAAATTTTATTTCAGGGAATGCGGTGAAATGATTTGGTTTGTAACAGCACCTCATCCACTACCACACTGGTTGGATGGTTGAGCATATTCATGAATAAATTTGTTAATCAACAATGCAGTAGTACATTGAATAAATAGACACTGACATTGTACTATTAGAAGTATGCAGTATTATTTGGAATTGACATCCTAGAGCTGTAGTGGCAAGTTTAGACAAGGAGCTAATGGGTACAATTTGTTCAAACATTAAAGAATTTTTAGATTTTACACTAAGGCACTTTGGCTCTTACAAGGTTGTTGACAACTACACATGTCAAAAGATTAGCTAAACATTTGACAACTAGTGATTGAGACGCCTGCATAGAAAAGGAATTTCTCAGCAGAATTTGAGAAATGTGCTTGATTGAGCTTCAGAAGCTAAGTTTGACATGAAGAGACAAGTGCTGGGATTGACACTTGATGATTCCATGAGGTTTGATCTGTACACGGTCTAATTTTTTTGCCACAAGAGTCTCACATGCCTTAGGCAGCAACAAGTTACATGCCAGAGTAGTTGGCGACAAGGGAACTCATGCCAAATAATTTGGCAACAAGGAAACTCATGCCAAATAATTTGGTGACAATAGAGATTGGCAAAAACTATGCACAAAAATAATAAGAGATAACAACAGAAATTGGTGCTCAATACATGCCAAGATGATGGCGGCATCCATCTACTATGACTTGTAATAATGAGGGCAGGTAGCTTGACTAAGTTAGAACTGAAGGGGCAATTGTAGGGCCTTCTGTATTGAATTTCAAAGTTTCCTCTATAATTCCTGCATTGGCTTCACTTAGGGCTTGTCTACCTGTATTTTCCACCCAACTATGTTTGTTTCTTTTTGTTATTAATAATTTAATTAAATTAATCAAAATTGTTTTGTTGCATATGGTCAGCTGTGCATGCAAAGCACTATTTGACGCAAAACATAATGAGCCCAGGCATTCATACTAGGTCCAAATCTAATTGCAATATCTTATCAGGCCATGCATAGGCTTATGATGTCATTCAAGCTTCAAGCAAATGTATACGACCACAAAAAGTCAAGCAGATTACAAGTCTAAATACGATTGAGAATGCCCACTTATTCTTGTTTGCATTCACTTTAAGGTATGTTATACATTTACTCTCATTTGATAATTATTGCTCTTGTTTGAGAAACTTACCCCGTTGACATTACTCATTCAAGATTTAAACTCAAAGCAAAAAAGTACTTTATTTAGAATTCCTTCTAAGTTGCCGAGTTCTTTGGTCTAAGGCTCTGGTCCTGTACTAGTCGGGAGCGGGTCCTAGAGCGGCGACGGGCACGGCCCTGCCGCCTCGGGTTCTGTGTGAGTACGCTGAGAGCATACCCACACAGAACCCGGGGCGGCAGGGCCGTGCCCGTGCCACTCCCGTCGATGCTCCTAGGCGCGCCCACGAGGAATTTAAAAAATAAAAACTATACATTTTAAAACAAATTCATTTTCCGTGCACATTTTCAACTAAAAATGGTTGTGCTGCATCCAATTACAATGCGGAGTCGAAAATCTGAGCTTCATCAACGATTTTACAGCCGTGAGCTTTATCAATGATTTTACAACCGCTGTATTATTTAAAAGAGAAAAATGGTATTTGTTTATTTGACAATATGTTGGCTTTAGTTGTTTAACTTTTATTTTTATTTTTATTATATATACATATGCTATATTAATATATTATATTATATCACGGATCAAAAAATATATATTATATATTATTTTAACATATATTATATTATATTATAATACACTATATTATTATATATTATATAATATAATATATATATATACAGCCATACCATACCCAAGGAAATTTTTTTTGCCATACTGGCATACCAGAACCCGAACCCGTACCTGACCTTGTACCAGAACCGGCAACTTAGAATTCCTTTAAAGGAACTGATAACTCCCTCAAGCATTCAATATCAAATGAATGTCTGCTACATTATCTCAGAACTCAGCTGATGCCAGTCTATTTCTTCAAAAGACTTTGCTAAATTGCTGTTACTCTGCAAAAGTGTAGCCGACTTTGGCGTAGAAATGCAAGGGTTGATTTGTTTTCACATCCCAAACCCTGCTGAGGGATCAACCAGTTGGAAGCTCTGCCAGATCGCTATAAAAATGAAAATTCTCTCTGTATGGTAGAGACTAAAACATCTGATAATGTCTGTCAATCCCAAAATCTACAGGCAAGCAAGCCTATAGAAAACTCTGCACTTTCCTCTGAAATTACCGAATTAGGAATGATGATCATACAGATATACGAAAATGCTTGTATGTTGGATGCCAAGTTTTCCAGTTATTGTTCTCAAATTCAGCACATCTGGCTTTACAAAAAAGTGAAAAAACTAATAAAAAATCTGTTCACAACAGTGGAATTGTTGGCAACAGTGGAATTGTTGGCTTTGCCAAATTTAAAGTACTTAATTCATAATTGTAAATTTTGGTGCAAATTGTGCCCCTTTTGTAATAAGGATCACACTTGTTGAAGCTAATTGTGCATTCTTGACCAAAATTGGCAATAAGCAAAAATAATACAATTAAAAAATTTCAAAAATTGAATTCAACTTCCTGAAATGTCAAAAATTCAGCTTAAGGTCAAAATTTCACTGCTTCTAACTACTAAAGTGATCATGTCACTCCTTACAATCCAATATGCTGGTCCCTGAAAATCAGCTGTTCTTCCTCCTCAAGGGACAGCTGTGTTGTTAGCATGACCCTTCTTTTCTTGGGACATATCAGGATCAATTGGCCTGATACTGTTCCACTACTTGATCTAGACAGCCAACTCAAGAGTGTCATATGCACAATGTCAATAGCAGTTTATTATATGAGAATTATAACATCAATGTCAGCGTACATAGTCTTTCATATGTCCTAGGGGAACAAATAGCCTTAACAAATACTATGTGTGTATGCTAAGATGAGGTGGGTGTTCAGACTCTACAATGTGTTCTGAGATGAGGTGGATGTTCAGACCATAGATTAAAAAGTTGGATTCGGCAAAAACTGGGCAGGCCTAAAATTTGACTTGGATTTGGGACTGAGGAAAAACTTGACAAAATTTCTGAACATAAAAAACATAAATTTGTAAAATAATCTTAACAAACATGTATGAAACTGAATTTACAGAGGGAAAAAGTAGTTTTTTCCTTGTTTATAGATCAAAAAGCAAATTCAATTCACATCATAGTGTCTGATTATAAATTATATATCTGTATTAATATTTTACAAATTTAATCCACAGAAAGCCTGGGCCCAAAACCATTTTTATATTTTGCTTTTTAAGACCAAAGCAGGGCTTTGAGGGTGGCAGCGCCTTGTGGGGTGCAGGGACAGCATCCCTTGTGGGGTCCAGGAGTAGTTCCCTTGGTGTGTACCATGCTACGATATAGGGCGGGGTCAAGGAGTGCAGCCCCAGCTGCGAAGCCCAAATTAAGGCCTTTGATACCACATAGACCTTCATGTTGGATGTCATTTTTCAAATGCAGGTGAAAACTCGCTAACATTGATCAATCCTTACTCCAAATCACACAAATGCACTTGCAAATGATTGCAGATTAATTTTTTTTTTTGTGCCGAGCGAGTTTTTCTTGCATACTTGTGAGTTATTGGCAAGTTTTTACTTTTTAGGCAATTTTTTGGCAAGTACTTGCCCAAAACTTGCAGTCGAGATACTCACCAGGCTTGTTCTGCTCCTGAGTACTCGTGTGGAGGTTTTGATCTATGGTTCAGACTCTTGTACGAGGGGTTAAGATGAGGTAGATGCTCAGACCTTTGTGTGTATTTTAAGATGAGGTGGATTTTCATATTTTTGCAAGTGCAAATTATTATTGTGTTGGGATGTTGCATAAACTAAGCTTGGGATGCATGAGAGTACCATATATTGTGTATAACCATGCCACTACTGGCATATAATTTATGTTCATATGTAGGCCTGAGGTTTTCTTTGTGGTGGCAATTTCCCTATTCACATTTATACATGTTATAAGATTATTCTATTGCTTTTTTCTAAGTTGCTTATTTATTCTTTACTTGTGAAGGATCGAGCAAATGAGATTTATAAGAAGGTTGAAGATCTGAAATCTATCAGGGGAAGAAATCAGGATGCCATCTTGGCTGCGTGCCTCTATATAGCTTGCAGGCAAGAGGATAAACCTCGCACTGTGAAAGGTATGACTAACAATATCCATTTATAAAATTTGCTTCTTTAGCTCCTGAATTTGCAAACTTGTGTTTATGAGACTAATATGTTGTTTTCTCATCTCATTATTCTTTTACCCAATTTGCAGAAATTTGCTCAGTTGCTAATGGGGCCTCCAAAAAAGAAATTGGTCGAGCAAAGGAGTTTATTGTGAAACAGCTAGAAGAGGAGATGGGCAAATCCATGGAGATGGGAACAATTCATGCAGGAGATTTTCTAGTATGTCACTTTTCCTTGGCTACCTTAAATTTTAACCTTGCATGATCTCTTATTAACCATATTTAGTTAATGGTTATAGGATTGGATTGAATGCTTGGGGATTCACTCTCAAGGACTGGTAGAAATTAAACTTATGATTATTTCAATCCTTATCATTATGCACATTATGAACTCCAATGAAGTGTGATAAGTTGATCTTGACAAGATGATGGAAAGCGTAGGGCTTATGTAGGCAATTGGTTTTGCATCTTTTCTTATAGTGATAGTCCTGCACTCACTTGGCAAGTTCCATGATTGCATAATACTTGAAGGATTAAATATTTAACATCAGGGCTGACCACCTTGAAGAAAGGATCTATTTCTTGTTCTGCATACCATATTACCTTGGCCTAGAAGTTCTTTAACATAAACCATGGCACTTGTTGAATTTAATATTGTTAGGGTTTTTGTGTGTCTAACTGTATGAGTTGTCTGAACTTTTTTCTGGTTTTATGTTAATGTTTTGTGCAGAGACGGTTTTGTTCACATCTGAATATGAACAACCAGGCTGTTAAAGCTGCTACAGAGGCAGTTAAGAGGTCAGAAGAGCTTGATATCAGGTATTCTCATCTTGCTGTGTGCCTGCTTTCTCTATATATTCCTGTTTATCAATATTCTCATCAAATCGTACAGTTTCTTAATTTAAGATCTAATCGTACGGCTTCCTTAAACATTCATCACCATATTATCACTTCAGATTTCACCATACACTTTGCTTTTCATGATGTATGGTCCCTTTTGTTCCTTGTTTTTGCTATTGTTGTGCAGTTATTCTGGGCTGGTGATATTGTATGGCCTTTGCTGGAGTCTATTGCTGAAGTCATCAGTGGCTCTTTTGTTGCATTTGTCCAAGCTTTTGATTTTTTGTAGAGACGAAGAATTATTGCTATAGGTTGTTAAATTGGGAGAAAGTACATTCCTTGAAAATAAGGATACTGAGCAATATTTTCATGATCCAAATGCTTCTGAGATGACTGCAATACTGTTTGGGTTCAGTGATTGCTTGGTTTCAACATTTTGAGACTTCATTGTGCAGTCAGATTGGGTCCCTTGGTTGGTTGGTCCTCCACATTCTCTGTCTATTGGTATGCACCCAAGATGTGTTGGTTCTATTTATGCTTGGTGTATACTTCTAGGTTTGCATACAGATTCTTCTTCATTTACAACGTCATCACCAACATTGTCATCAACATCGTCACCAGTTTGGACAACCTTGCCTAATGTTACTTGATGCTTACTTGTTTTTTTAGTCTAGAAGACTACTTTTTCTTTCAGGGGGGATGATGTAGTCAGTGTACAATGCAGATTATTAGTGGAAATCATTTTCAAAGTGGAAACAAGTCACTAGGTGTCACCAATAGTTATCTCATTGAAGAAGGAATCCAAGCAAATCAAAATATGTGTGGATTTCCGAAGCCTCAATGCAGTCACTATTAAGGATCTGTTTCCAATCCCCTTTACAGACTCTATGCTCGAAGTAGCAGGACACGAGATCTACTCCTTTATGGATGGCATCCTAGGATATAAGTAGATAAGCATAGGCGAAGAAGATAAACTCAAGACCACCTTTGTGGTAGAATATAGAGTATATGCCTACAATAGAATGCCATTTGGCCTATACAATGCTCCTGCAACAATTTAGAGAATAATCCTCCACTTCTTTGATAAAATGTCGGTAGGAAATTTTAAGGCATTTTTTGACGACTGGTACATCTACAACAACCAAAAAACTCACCTAAAGGCCTTAGCCGAATGCATGGAATGATGTAGATCAACACGCCTAGCCTTAAATCCAAGGAAATGTTGTTTTATGGTACCACAAGGCAAACTCTTTGGACATATTGTCTGTAAGGCTAGATTAAAGACAAATCTTAACAAAATAAGGGTGATCGTAGAAATGGAAGCCTTGAAGGATATCACAGGAGTAAGGTCATTCTTGGGCCATGTCGGCTACTATTGCCGATTTATTAAGAACTTTGCTCAAGTTTCACATCCACTAGACATACTCACAAGGTAAGGGGTAGCATTTGTATGGTCAGAGGAACAAGAACAAGCCTTCAATGAACTAAAGGTACGACTCATAAGTTCTCCCATTTTAGCATACCTTGACTGGGATAAGGGACTCCACGTACGTGTGGATGCTTCTAATTTTGCAATTGGTGCGACACTGGCACAAGTAGGGCCTCAAGGGCTTGACCACCCGGTTTTCTTTGCAAGCCGATTATTATCAAGTGTAGAACGCAACTACAACACCATGGAAAGAGAAGCATTGGGCATGGTTACTTAGTGCAAAAGTTTTGACACTATCTACTGGCAACTCCATTCACTTTCTATGTGGACCATTAGGTGCTGATGTATCTGGTAAACAAACCAATTATCCAGGGCCGAGTAAGTAGGTGGTTACTCTTATTTCAAGAATTCACTTTTACAATCATTGTTCAGCCATGAAAGAGTCATGTCATTGCAGATCAACTCTCAAGAATCAAGTTAGGAGAACCTCCGGAAGGCGTGAATGAAGACTTCCCTGAAGCCCGCTTATTCCAAATAGCCGTACTACCAACATGGTATGAGGATACTGGAGAATATCTTTCAACATCTTCATTCCCGAAGGATATGCCACTAGGAGAAAGAAGGAAACTAGCACTCAAGGTGAAAACATTTCAATTGATCAATGGACTCTAGAAAATGGGTTTAGACCACATCTTGAGACGATGTGTAGTGCGAGAAGAGATAAGGGGTGTGTTGGAAGCACATGAAGGATTGGCAGGCAGCCACATGGGCCCTGATGCCATGGCAAGAAAAGTCCTAGCCGTGTTGTGGTGGCCAACTCTCCACACAGACGCGAGGGAATGGGTAGTTGGATGTGATACATGCTAGAGAGTAGGAAAGCCAATAAAGAGAGACTTCATGCCGCTCTCACCATCCCAACCACAAGAACTGTTTGAACAGTGGGGATTGGACTTCATAGGTCTTCTCAAGGTCAACTAGCTACATAGATGCAAATACATCATAGTGGTAACGAGTACCTCACAAAGTGGGCAGAAGCACAAGCCTTACTTGATAACACAACATTAAGTACGACAAGATTATCTATGAGAAGATCGTAACTAGTTTTGGGATTCCATTACAAATAACTAGTGACAGAGGTGGACATTTTATCAACCATGTGATCAGACTAATGATGAGTGAATTCTGGATATTCCATACTCTCTCTAGATTGTACTACTCGAGAGCCAATGGCCAAGCATAATCAACAAATAAAGTACTCATTTCAGTCATCCACAAATCATGCAGGATTGAAGGTAGACTCGGAGGAACGTTTGCCTACATTACTATGGGCCTATCATAGAACATTTAAGGTAACTACAAGACAAACACTTTTCCAACTAATGTATGATCCCAATGGAATACATGGTACCTAGTTTAAGAATCGCGATAAAAAATCGATCGGGGGGACAATGAAAGTCTCAAAGAAAGACTCCTCTTAAATAGATTAGATGAACGAAGAATTATGGCACAGTGGGCCACTGAAGCTATGCAGAAAAGGAGAAAACACTGGCATGATAAACACCTCTGAAGAATGAACTTCAAACCTGGACAATTGGTATTGAAGTACAATTGGCGCAATGAGTTCAAACCAGGTAAATTTAAAGTAATGTGGCTAGGACTGTTCAAGATTAGAGAAATATTAGAAAATGGGTCCATAAGACTAGAAAATTTAAACGGAACCATATTAAAAGATGTAGTAAACGGTTCCAAACTAAAAATTTATAAGTAAAGACAAGAGGCCCTTGTAGTAGTAAATATGATAGACATGGACTGGGAAGATACTAAAGATAAATAACTGAGCGAGAAAATGATGGACAATGATAAAGAAATTGGGGGAAATGCAATATCAAGTACACAATCGGACTTAACTACATGTTTGTTTGGCCCACCAACACGATTAATAAAGATCTATAACTACTGGCGTATGCACTCACCATATTGTGGCCAACGTTTTGGGTATGTTAGTTCTAGATATGATAATTCCACTCAACTTTCTGGAGACGGAAGCATTGGGAAAGAAAATTTGGATGAACTTGCAAAAGTATACCATGAAGATGGAAGCATTATGGAAGAAGATTTAGATGAATTGGTGGAAGGATATCATTTTTTTTTTGACAAGTATCCCTTCCTACTCCCAAAAGAAACAATTACTTCATCAATCAATTCACATTATAGAGTGTTTGCTGGTGGTGGAACATTCGACATATGACCAAGCTATTCAAGAGGCTAGAGAAAAATCTTAGTTAACAAGTACCTCTATACCACCATTTGGAGTTAGGCAGACAATACATAATTCCATAAGGAATTTGTTTGTGTGAGATTAAGTAGTAACTTGGTACCAACAACCAGAAGGGCAACAATTAATAAATTCAAGGCGGACATCGGAAGGTATGGTTCAATTTAATACTGTCAATAAATTTTTTAAATTGGAGTACGCAGACACATATTAATGAGTGTTATAAGGGAGCGTACCCAAGTTGCATATTTCGACAGAACACTGAAGTGGGGGTAGAGACTAACAAAAAATTGGAAAATAGTGAAGAAGAGTTGGAAAAAGAAAATAAAAAGTGGACCCCTCAAAATGAAAAAAATAAAGTGAAAACAAATTATTAAATAGGGCAGAAAAGGACAAAAATAGAGAAAAAAATAAGAGGAAAGTATATATTCCAATGGTACAACTTGACTTGGAAATTAAATTACCTTTTAGCCCATTCGTATGACCCCCTTTTCTTCCAATTAGTGTACGACCTACACTCCTATCAACTGTATGACCTTATGTTTGCAGCTTGGTGGCTATACGCCCTGCTACTACTTAGACGGTTGTATGATTACCAATCTCCTACTTCGCTATACAGTCTATTCCTTGTCTAGTGTACAATATGTTTTCTCTTTGGTAGCCATACAACCTGTTTTGTCTTTGGTAACCTTACGACCTTTCATTAACTCCTTGGTCATATGACTTGTTATAGTACGACCTGACCGTACACCTATATTTGATCCCTGCCATATGCCCAAATACTCTGGTATATGACCTCTAAGTTCATTATCCGTTGTATGGCTTGTATCTTTCTTGTTGACCGTATGATTTGCTTCTTTCCTGACTGCTGTATAGTATGATAATTCCCTATTTGCTATTCAGTTTGTGATTTCAGTACGACCTGGTAATTTGGCCATTGTATAGGGGATAACTCTGTCATCCATACCTCCTAGCGCTAAATTTCACATGTGTGAATTGTATAGCCCCTTTGCTACACTTTAGTGAACTGCAGCTAGACAAACAACTGAAGAATGTCTAGGTATCTATTCTTTGGCAGCAGTACGACGAATATTCAAATTAGTTGCAATAACTACTTGTTGGAGCTTCAGGCATTTAAATGCACTCAACACACTTCTTTCGAGCCAACATTTGTAATACCAGAAGTGCAGCAATGACAAATGACAGGAAAAGGAAAGAAAGTAGAGGACACCAATACAGGAAATCCTTCTTCATACAGGCCAAGGATTTTATGAACATCCATTGACAAAGCAATTGAAAAAGACAACACTATGCAGGGACAATGATCTGGTACTAGAACAAAAGGGAAAGGAAGTAAGATTCTCAGAACAAGGATTCACAAAAGAAGAATACTATTGAAGCACTCACTTGGAAAAGCCTTACGGCTATAGAGTGCCGAACGTGGTGGGTAGCAAATCCAGACAACCATCCTCTGAAAGTTGCATTTGTATCAACAAAGGTCAATAAAATAATCCAAGTGCCTTTTTTTAATTATAGATATTTTGAATTATACTTGCTGAAAATGGTCTCCAATTATGATAAAGAAAAGCAACATTCAGTCATACAACATATGGATAGTACAGTGACTAACATATACTCCTAATGATTTTTTTCAAGTCTTCGAAGTACCATGTATAGGACCTTGAATGTTGAAACTTACAATTAATATTAGCCAAGCACAAAAGGAAATGGCAATATAGTTATTGTGCAGGGATAATCTAATAAGCCAAGAAAAGGCCAATTTGGATTAAGGGGAACAAAGGCTTAAGAAAAAATTATCTGGCTAATGATGAGTGGCGGTGTATCCTTGATCTTATTAAGAGCCAACTCATCGGATCCACTAGGACATCAAATATTGTGGTTTGGATGACAGATTATATGATTGGATTCAACAAGGAGAAGTCTACAATTGGGCAGAGCTGCTTTCAATAAGAATTCATGAATTCCTCTCTTAAGCACAAAGGATTTTATATGATGCAACATGCAATTGCAATATTCCTAGATGCCATTCATAACCAAGTAATCCTTGGTAGTCGGAAAATTTTAGCCGGATACAGAGGATGATTCTAATTTGCCCTCCATTTTTAGGTGGAAACCATTGAGCACGTAGTTAATAGAAGGAAAAGGAGAAGAGGACAAGAATGGACCTGCTTCAAGAAAAAGCAAGAAAATACAATTTGAATCCTCCTCCTCTGAAGAAGAGCCGGAGGAAGGGGACAGTGAAGGGGAGGACGGGATTGAGCTTGCAACTACACCTTCTTCCCTCATTACTCCAGTAGAGTTATCCAAAGAGGTGTCACGACACATTGATGAATGGTTAAGCCCAAAGTTTTCAAACTCGGACTCGCCGCGGACTCGGCAGCCCAAAATTGGACTCGGACTCGAGACTCGGCACAGACTCGTGACAAAAACTGAGCTAGGACTCGGCAAAAAAAAACCGTAGTTTTTAAAAAAAACAAAAGAAATTAATGCATTTAGAGAACATAAGAGCCTAATTTGATTATCAATTTGTCATAATTCAAAGATTACACATGTCATATGATCATCAAACACTTAATAATTGAAATTTCATGATAGTTTCAAACTTTCAAAATGTATAACATCATAAATGTTTACATATAATCATATGTCAAAATGAGGAAAACATTAACAACCAAATATAATCTATAACATCCTCCTCGGTGATGATCTCTTTAGCTCGTTTTCTCGGGTTCTTTCACGTTGACTTCAATGGTAGACCTATGTTTTTCAATGCAGAAGAGTGAAAATGAGAAAAAAATGAGTTTTTTGAGTGTTTTATGCACGTCCCAGGCGCGGCGTGAGTCCTTGGTCAGGACTCGCGAGTCCCAACCAGGGACTCGTGAGTCGACTCATGCGAGTCTCGACCAAGGACTCGCGCGGACTCGACTCGCGAGTCTGTGCTGAGTCGACTCGGCAGGCTTCAGGGCTCGTGAGTCGTGGCAAGTCCCGCGAGTCTGCAAACCATGGTTAAACCAACTAGGGGCTCCCATTTATCCTATGGAGTTCACCCCTGTGAGTCCTCCACCTGAGTTGAGCCAATAGTGTAATGTCCCCGTTTCGAGCTTGGCTTGGAAAAGAGAATGTTGTTGAAGCTTGGAGAATGGCCGCCCAAGTCAAAAACGTAAAATAAAATAAAATATTAATATTTTTTTAATATTTATTCTCTCCAAGAGGTCGTCCAAGTTGAAATAATAAAATAATATTATTTTATTATTTTTATATTTTCCCATGAGGCCGTCCAAGTTGTGGAATTCAAAAGAAAATTAAATAAAAATATTTTGCTATGACGGTGGACTTCAAAAATCTTAAAAATATATTTGATATAGGCGCCCACATGGAGAAAAATAAAAGGAGGTCATTTGAGGTCATTTTCATCATTGAAGTATTTGGCATTTTTACATCTTGGAGAGTTTCTCTTGGCTGCAACTTTGTTTCAGTGTGTTCTAAGGACGAAAACCCATCCCACATTGAGAGATGGATTCACCTAGGATCCATTATTGAGCTTATTTGCAGGCTTTTGGATGAATTGAAGCTTCAACCAGCTAGGGTTTGAAAGAAGACTTTGTATTCAGGTTGGGTTTGAAGTTACTTTGCAGGTTGAAGGCATAATAAATCAGATCTGAAGAATAATAAGGCATATTTTCATCATATGCAACCATGGCTAGGGTTTGGTGTTGATTCATCATCATTTGGTGGCTTCTATGGTAGAGGATTTCACTTTCTTGCACTCAGAAATTTATATCAGACTGCTGCAATTTCATATCAGACCAAGGAAGTGAGGGTTTGAAAGTGACATTGGTCATATTTTTGATGCCTAGTGATCCATCTAAGGAGTAACGCTAGCCTTTGGAGGCTCATCCGCCACATTCTAGGGCATCTTTTGGTTTCATTTTGTGATCAGATTTATGATCAGACCTCTGCAGTCTGAAAACAGGGTTTGGACAGCTTGCTTCAGTCATTTTGTCATGGGACTTCATCATACTTGGCTGCTACAGTTGGAGGTTGATATCATTGCATATTTGGGAGTGATTTGTGGATCATTGGATCACATTTGTATGCTTTTATAAAACTGATTTTATAATCAGACCTGATTGTTTGTAATCAGCCATCATCTCATGAATGTAATTGGCAAGCTTCATTATTCGGGTATGTCAAATTGAGACACCTATTTCATATCTTTAATTTGAAATGGTTTTGTTTTTTGATCCAATCAATTTCAGTCATCTATTTGGTGTTATTTGAATGCTATTATGTTACTTTTTCATTATTATATCATTGCAAAAACCTATGTGCATTGAAACATCAACAACACAAATCAAAACATTCAAAAACACAATCAAAAAATTCAGAACAACAATGCAAAAATCAGATCAGAATTGGTAGGGGTTCTTACAGATAGAGCCAATAGAGCCAACGATGTAGCCTGACATTCTTCCAAAGCAGCTTGGTCAGGAGATTGTCACCTACGGAATCACCTAGTCCAACCCCTAGTGTTGGGGATGAGATCACTAGTCAGTTCTCCAAACTAGATTCAAGTGATCCACTTGGTACTATCCAAAGATATATTCAGGACTTGGAGCCAATAGCACACATCATGTGCGAGGTTGCTGATATAGCTCGGAAATTAGACAGCACCCATTCCCCACTGGTCCTATAGGAAGCTTGACGGATAAACACTTTGTTGAGAGAGAATGCCATGAAGAATTCATCAAACTTGTTTTATCTCATGGGTGGCCTACTACAGAGACAACTGACATGAAGCATAAGTGGATTCCAGTACAAATGCCTCCTTCCTTTGGTGGTTTTGATAGCAAGGTTTTGGAAGCATTATACTCCATTGAGTATCGCTATTGATACTTGTACCTCATGCTGCAAATAGAAATGGTAGCATACCGCAATATTGGGGCACAAATTGACGAGTCCATCCGTATTTCCGAGAAGTAAAAGCAGAATTGGATGACCTAGAATGTTGGTTCCAAGCCCAACTTGCCAACAAACTCAGCTCATAGAAATAGAAAAGACTAAGTTAGCTTATAAGGATAGAGAGATCATAGAACTAAAAGTTACCAATGAAAAGGCCAAAGCTCAACTTATGGAGGCAGTTCAGATGATTAAAAGTTCTTGGGAGCAGGAACTTGTGGCATTTCATCATTTGAAATAGCAAATTGAGGAAGTCTACAAATTACGAACTGTTGCTTCTCATACCTTGACTCCCTCTTCTTCAGTATCGACTCTACCTCCAGGTACGTCTCCTCCCTCTGCCCCTCAGTAGTACTTTGTATTTTCATCGTCTAGAAGACAACTTTTATTTTTTGGGGGCTGACGTAGTACATGTTAATTGCTATAGTTATGTTATGCTTATGTACCTAGTTATTCTCGACAGCATATTTGTACCTTGTCAGTAGTTGGGTAGTTAGAGAGTACAGTTTTGTGATTAGTTGTTGACGGTTGCAGTCTTGGGCAACCGTTGAAGGATTTATATAGGTCCTTGGTAGTCGGGAGAAAGGAACCACATCCTGTACTACCATTTTGTATAAGAGCATGAACACATATGAATGAAAGGACTGTTTACATTCTTCTGGAATTAGAATTTATGGTATGAATTATTGATGTTTATGTATTCTGTTTACTCTGCAATAACTAGAGATATATTAAAAAGGCAATAAACAATCATGACAATTATTTATCACCTTTAATGACACTTGATAAATTTGAGATTCTTGAGACATGTCCGTTATCCTATTCTTATGAGACTCTTCACATATATATTGTACATCTGTGCATAGGCTTTCTACAACATTGCATAGCAAAGCAAGGAGGGTTTCTCCACAATTAGTTTTCTTCTTATGTTAAAAGTCAAGGTTTTTAGTAGACATTTCCCCCATGAGTGGAGATAACAACATACAACTTGGCATCATAGCCTTCACATTTACAAACTTTCCTTACGTTGAAGAAGCCCGTACATCCCTTGAGAGGCATGCTTCAATGTTGGAGTACATGGAGTCCCTGCAAATCCCTTGATGCTTGCAGAATTTATTACATATTGTTTTGATGTTCATTTGAGGCAACATAAAAAGCATCTTTTTACACCAAGCTGTAATATTATGTAGTCTACTCATGTATATAGTTTATGTTATTGTTTGCTTTTTGCATCTAGTACCTTCATATTATTTGCTCTGTGTTCTTGTGTACTCTATTACAATATTTGGCTTTCTATTAATCCATTCTACAGCTCAACAATTAGCTACGTATTACAATTATTGTTGTGTTTTGCTTCCACTTATAACACATCTAAGTTCTAGCACTTTAGACTGTTGTCCTAGGATACTCAGATCTGGTGCTGGGGCCTTTTTACTGGCACGGGAGCACGCTATCTCCCCTCTCCCCTCCCACCCCTATTGTCTTGTGCTCATAGATGGCCACTCCAAGAAGGTAGAAAATGCCACACTGGCCTATCACTCAGATCTAGGAGAGACCTAAGAGGTCACTCAAAGTGCAACACTCTCTGGGAACCATTGTGAAAGGCTTACGGGAGTCCATTCACCATAGACATCTACATATCAGTTGTTACCGTGCAAGGATGATTGTGTCAAGGGTACTTGTGTGCAAAAGTTTAATTCTACTTGGCCTTTTTCATTCTAACACTATCAATATTTAGCATAACCAAACAGTAGAGACAAGAATGTGTAAGGCATCCATGTATCATTAAATCCATTTTCAATAACAATGCTTGCACATGAGTGCTCAGAGTTTACTACAAAACTTAATCTATCTGACTATCTACACGTCTATCTATATCCTTTTTGTATAACTCTCTTCTTCAATGAGTACTTCTTATATAACCAAGGACAGAAGAAATTCTGTAGTGGATCTGAGCTTGTATGACAGACAGCTATAATTTTCTGCAGAATACTTGGCCCTCATTTACCCGATTGCTGCTTTCCTTAGCAAAATGCCAGCTCAGCCAAATGTCTTTCCAGCCATCATATTCCCCTGGACTAATTTGCTTGTCTGTCCTCAGACAAGTTAACTGTGTCCATAAAGAAAAAATTCTTCATGTGATAAAACTCAGGTATTAGATCATTAAGGTTATTTCTAAGCTCTTCTCATTTCTGAATCAAGCTGGCGATCATGTCAATATCCTCACTAGCTCTGTTCAGATACTTATCCCATTCTGTGGGATATTCCTGAATTTCCTCTTGTATGGTATTGAAGAGTCCTTCCAATTGGTCATGCTGACATCTGAGTTCTGCTTTGGCCTCTTTTTCTTTCTGTAATACATTTTTGTACACAATTTTATACTTTTGGGCACACTACTCCTTTGTTAATTCCTTCAGCCCCAAATGAATAGGTTGTCTTTTGGAGGATCAAACTCTCGTTATCAATAAATGCCAAAAATTCCTCGCCAGTTGCTTCCTTGTTCTGCTGAAGTTCTTTCAACTGTAATTTCCATTTGCTCTCCATTATTTCCCATTTATTTTGAAATTCCTCCCATTCTTGAGGAGCAGCTAGCTCTTCTGTCGTAGGGTGTTCTCTTTGCTCAAAAATATTTTGTATCATGGACTGAACAAATGTTAAAGGCTCCTCTTTTGTGGGATCAAAATCACTTCCAAACCTTGGCCTAAGCTTTCCTCCCCTGTTCTTGAACTCAAGCCTCAGCTTTCTGCACCTTGAATTCCTCTTGTTGGCATTGCTGCTACACTCAGGGCATGTAGCTTGAAGGTCTTCAGTTGTATGGTTTGCCTGTTTACATTTCTATTCTACAACGCAACATGTTTCTTGAAGTTGATCAACTTTGGCCTTAGTTGTAGTAATTTGCCTGCCTTATCCCAATTTTACTTGGCTTTTTCCATAGATATTTTTACCATGGTTGTGGTTAATTGGGCCTCTGACATCATATCTGGTTGGCAATTCATCACAGATCCACAAGTGCTGGACCAACATGTGCTTAGGTAAACTGAAAACAGGGCTCTGAGTGTGAATTACCATTAGTTCAGTAAAGGGGGCAATCGTATCCCCTCATTCAACAAAAGTTGTTATTGGAGCAAGATGGGACGTTTCTATCTCAGTACTTTCTAGTACCTGTTCTGAGGGTTCTTTATCCCTCCCCTCCAGGGACTTCTCCCTTATCTGTGATATGTTCTGCTCCAATGGTACCTTAGTTGTCTCTTGTTCAGTCTCAAGCCCTATTTGAACATTTGTTTAACCCTGGTCTTCAAGTCGAATTGGCTCTGAATTTTTAGGTACTTCCTGCATTTGTTGTCTAGTTCACAATTCTATTGTAGAATTATCATTCTTCAATTGATTAGTTTCGAAGCCCCCGTCATTACCTGGCTGATGATCTTCCTGTTCCTTTTCCTTTTTTGGTTAAGAGTTTCTTGTTCTTGAGTTGATTGGTTCAAAGCTGCATTGTTTACAGTTTCTGTTGCATTATCCTCCTGATTTCTAGGGCAGTAAATCTCCTTCCCAGGTAATTGCAAACACACCTGAGCCTCTGGTTGAGAAACTGATTTGGTTTCAAATTCTTCCCTTGCTGGAGAAATTGACAAACTTGGGTTTGTTCTCCAACCACTAGGAATATCTTGTTCCATGGTTTGTCCAGCATCAGATGGCTCTTCTATTTCTGGACGGCTTTTCTCTTCACTAGGTTAATTCATCTGTTGAGTTTGTTTGTGCTTCATTCTCATTTGTCGATTCTTTCATAGGTCCTCAACACTTGACACTTCCTCCTCTTCTATTTTGCTCTTTCCCTTGCCTTGCACAATAGGCTTATCTATCTTCTGCTTCCTTTTTGCTTCCTCTTCTGCCATTTGACACACATGCCCCTCATCTATTACCACCTTAGGTCTGGTTGTGTTCTTTTCTTCTTCAGCATTGTATGAGCTTTTACCATAGGCGGTCTTTAGTCCTAAATGTTAGGACTAGGTGTTGTAAACCTTGCAAGTCCTAATGTTGTTGCCATTATTTGATATTTGCAAAATACTATCTCGTGGAAAAGGGCACCACACATGGAGGGAATCTTGAGAGTCCTCTGTTGGCACTCTCTGTCGTGTGTCATTAGTCTTATGATGGTTGTAAGAAGTCATTAAATAGGGGTTTATACGTTGGAATAGTCAAGACATCTTTGATTGACTATGTTTAGCCATTTGTAAGAGGGGTACAATAGATATTATTGCACCCTCATGGAGTGCTTGGGAGTTACATTTTACTCCCTTGTTCAGAGGGGTCAATGGTCATCATCAAGAGTTACATTCTATCTTGGGAGGAGTTACATTTGGAGAAGAGTGGGTGGGGCCATCTTGGACTAGTTGTCCCAAGGTTTGGCTTACGGTTTTGAGCCCGTGGTTTTGGGAATCCATTGGTGGTTTCTTGGGTCTCTTTGGCCTATATATTGAGGGCTTGGGATGGAGATTATATGTTCAATTTTATGTGGGGTTATATTGCTGAAATTCCTCTAGATATAGAGTGTTGATCTCCATTGAAACACTGCTACTCAGAGAGTGTATTGTAAATTTGTTTGAAGATTAATGCATTGGGTGTGCTTTGGAGGTTAGGTTTATCCCTTTGGGGGGTTTTCCTAGGGTATATATTGTGTCTCTTGCCATTAATCTGCTAAATTTTCTTTAGATTTGTTATTACTTGCATTATTTCTTTCTAAGGTTAGTGTGGATCTAGGCATAGATTCCTTTTATTTGGTATCGGATCTTTGTGGTTGTAGCTTGTTTGATTTGTGGGAGAATATTCTGTCATTATTAACTGTTGTTCGAGTGGGAGCTTTCATAGTAGATCCTGAGTTTTACAGAGAATGACAAGCACATCTAAAATGGAGATCGGGAAATTCACCAACACCAACTTTGAGCTTTGGAAGCTCAAGATGGAGGAACTACTTGTTGATAGAGATCTATGGGTTGCAGTTTTTGGTGAGAAACTCTCCACCATGAAAGATGAAGATTGGATAGTGCTTGATAGGAAAGCAAGAAGCTTGGTGCCTTTCTGATTCAGTGCTCTTGAATGTATTGGGAGAAACCTTTATTGTTAACCTTTCGACGAAGTTAGGGAATTTGTATTAGACAGTTGCTTGTGAACAATATTTTTCTATAAAAGAAGTTGTATGGGTGTAAGTAGATTGGAAGGAGGACAAAAATGATTGCCCCTAGATGCCAGAAAGAGGGAAAAGAAGAGGAGGAATCTCAAGTGGCAAAGGAAAGAAAATGAAAATGAAAAGAGTTAAGTGGATAAGGAGAATTTGTGCTTCAACAAGCTACTAGATTGGAGGGGAGCGGATTTATGTACCAGCAGGGGACATGAAGCAATGGCAGAGGATGGCCATGGAAGGATACATAGCACGGGATTTTTCACTAACCCGAAGAGAAGAAGATGTAGTAAGCCATAGATAAGATGGGACCTTGACATAGAAGGTTGAGCATGAATAAAATCAGTAGAGTGAGGAGGTGCTTCCAAGAGATCTATTTGGTATTATCCTACAAATTTTGGATGGACTAGAGGAGATCCTTACATTGGAAAAGGAAGAAGTGAATCAACATTGGAAAGAATTGGATGCAAATATATTAGAGGAATTTTGGCGCAAGAGGGAGCGAAGTAGAAGCAATTGGAGGAAGTGGTCGGATTATGGTAGACAAAGATCCACAAGAGAAGTGGAAGTGATGGCCAAAACTGGGCAGAGGAGGATGAGATATGGCCCAACCAAATGTTGGAAGAGGTGAAGGAAGATCAAAAATTCTTTTGAGGTATGAGTTTGAAGTGCAGACAAAAATATTGGTTCTACCACACAGCCCTAAATTGTGAGCACTAAGCTCACAAGTCATTAACTTGGGGTGTTTGATGTAGGAGCATTTTAGGGTTTGAGAAATATTGTATCACCCAAAAACAAGTTTCAAATTTTCTGTGTTTTACTCTATGATTTGTAGGTTTTTGGAGTTTAGTTGGAGTTCGAGTTTGCATTTTTAACAGTGTATTGAGGCAAAGCCTAAATAAGACTGTGCAATAACACTAGGCCTTTTGGATGAGTCTTTGTTGCCACAAAGTATAGTTGGCTGAAGAGCAGTACAAACCCATGCAGTATCGCCAAAGATGGGATTTTTCACTAGGTGTCTGCTTGATATCATATTGAGTTCTTTAGTTCATATTCTACATTTTGAGGTGGTGCGAGACTTAAATTGTTCGAAGTGTTTGTTCTGGAGCCTTCTAATCTCTTTTCCATAGCATGTAGCAAGGATGGGGCCAATTTGAGAGTGCCATCAACAGAATAGGATCACATGTATCTTTTGGACCAGCTTAAGCCCATTTGGTAAACGTAGTATGGTGCAAGGGCAAGGAGAGAATCTAATTAACCTTGGGTTTTAGAAAAGACAGCTGCTAAATGTGTTTTGTGTATGGGAGGTTGTCCCTCTTCATGGGAATTATGTAATGGGCTTTCTAAAATTCATCTATTTATACCAGAAAAGTTGGGAACCAAAGGAGGTGGTGCTGATAGAAGTTTTTTAACCCATGAAGGGGTGCAAGCTGGTGCAAGACTCAAGAGAAAGTCTATAGCTGGTTTGTAAGATATGAAAATGTTGTAAGATTTCAAGGCCTCAATGTATAGCTGAAAGGCTTGATGTAATTCTGATGATCAATAAAAGATATCATTTCTCATTATTTCTGGGTTCTGTTGTGTTGAAACTTGAAATGCTGTTTTTATTTGTGCTTTTCTTACGTGAGTGGATTTGTGTGATAAGCTGCAGGCTTGGACATCCCTTAATTGGGATCCCCATCCTTGACTGCATCAGACACGTACAAATTGCCATTCCACTAGAAAAACTGTCATGACACTTTAGAAACCACCATGCCAGTAATGTGACCATCACCTTGATGTATCTGGTGGTTTCTTTACTGTATGAAATGTTCTTTGATTGTCTGCTGCTTCTGATGTGATCTTGGAGTGATGGAGTTTGATTTCTGTCCTGGATCTTCATGGATCACGAAGCAACCTGCTCTCACATATAGAGGGTATGCCTCTCACCCTATCATTTGCCTTTATCGTGGTAGAAGAGGCACGGATCTAAAGAATGTTGGTATCTTAAGTCATATGAATTGTGGCAAGTGCAATCACAAGTTTAGAAAGATGTTTTGGTGGTGTTCCTATTCACACATTCTCCCAGTGAATATGAATTAATTGTGGTAGGAATATACGAACTGTAGGGTGGCATATTACATCCTCATTAATTAGTACTTACATTCATTAAAAACCAGTCTTTTCAGTTCAAAAATTTGACACAATTGGGACTTCGCTTTGTCAAGGTGGGTAACTGATCTAGGTGGTGGCTCAGCACAGAGGCCTTCTGTGTGTGTGCTAGCTTCAACCTAATTGTCATCTATTTTATGTCAGGCGCTTCGGATTAAATGGGTTGTGATCCCCATGGGGTGCAAGCCAGTGCTTTGATGATGATAAAGCCAATCATACATTCTAAAGATGCAGTTAAGAGCTTTGTTACTCCCTGCCACATCATGACAGCACTTTTGTTGAGACAGCTTTTCAAACTCTTGAGATTAGTCAGTTCTCTTGTGTGACTCTTACACTAACACACTACACATCTATGCATACATCTATGATGGAGCATAGCAGAGCAAAGAGTGGTTCCTTCCCTGTTAGATTTCACTATATCATACTGTTCAGGTATCCTGTAGATGTCCCCATATTGGAGATGGCAGCATGTGACTTGGCATCATAGCCACCACACGTAGGCAACTCTCCCATACAGGGAGTTGATGCACATCCCTAGGCACTTACATACTCTTACATAACACACTATCCTGACATTCATGTGAGGCAACATAAGACAGAAACCTCATTACACCAAGCCTTAATATCATGTACTCTTGTCATGTACAAACTTTACATTAACATTTGCTTTTTGTACTCTGTTAAAATATCCTGTTCTCTATTCGTTCGCTGTTCTGTTTTGCAATTGTCTTTGTACTGTGATCATTATTATGAATTGCTTACACTCGTAACACATCTAATTTTTAGCCAGTTGGAGTGTTATCGCAAGGATGCTCCTGGCGTCCAGATCATTTCCTTAATTATAATCTCCATCCTTATCGACCTCCCACTAGCAAGCAATGACATGTATATATTCCAGCTCAGAGTCTCTCCTTATTTTTGTGGGTGAAAGCTGCAGGATAACAAGTTTTTATTTAGTAATTGATCATGTAATTAAATGGTCAACATGTTATTGCCTTTCAGCTAGGTTAGATTAACATCATGATTCATCATCCATCAATCCACGCATCAAGAGCACAAGTAACAATAGCAAGTTAGGAGTGCTAAAAATAATTCCAACTTTTATGGGTATTTTGTTGTAAGTTTTGTATATAAATCCTTATCTTTTCTATATATTTTGTATATTGTGCAATTGTATATGATTGTGAGGTTCAAGTGTGCAGCATTTGGATTTGTCTTTATTAGGAAACAATCAAGTAATTGGTAATTCAAACTCACTTGTAATGTCCCCTTCCTAAGCATCCGACAATTAGTAATGGTTAGCCTATTACTTGGGTTCCCGTAGGCTAACATGGTGGTTAGGGGACCCCTTCCGAGGGGGTTGATGGCTTGATAGTTCAACCATTTGGGTTTTTGACCTCAAAGATGTTAGGAGATTCACGGTGATGTTTTTCGGGGCATTTTTGGACATTGGGTCTGCACTTACTATTTTTAGCAGGGGCACTTTCCGACACCGACCTCGCCTCATGGCATCGATTATTGTTCCGACCTAGTTGGGTCCTTCATCCTATGCCATTGGTGTCCATTCGAGCAGAGATGGTTTATTTTAATTAACGTTAATGCTATTAAGTTAAAATAAAGATTTAACTTAATGTTAATTAATTAATAAAGGTGACTTTATTATATTATTTGGAGCTCTCAACCTTGCTAAGACTTTATGTTATAAAGTTATGTTTATTCCTCCTAGTGTGGTGTCCATATTGAGGGAGATATAAGGGATGGAAATAAAGTAATTAAAATAATTTAAAAAGCCAAGTTGAGCATGGGTTTTTGGGGAGGATGAATAAAAGGTTTTTTGAGCTCATTTGCACGGGTATGCATTGATAATATTTTTCATAGGTTATTGCCGTTTGAGTAGAGTTTTGCCTATTGCTTTGTGAGGACGAAACCCCTCATAAAGATCATCATCTGCGGGAGTGAGAGACCTCTCCAGGGTGATTGCTGATAATCTTACTTAGAGACTATGTTGGTGATTCAATGTTGTTAATTTCTGGATTGTTTGCACAAGGGGTTTGATTGCAGATTTTGGTGGAGTTGATGAGGAGAGATTTGGAGAGATTACTTCTGATTTGGTTGTGAGTTTGAAGGAAATTTGAGAGCTATACTCTCCCCTTGCTAGCCGTACTTCTCTAGAGGGCTCTACACCTTATGTTAGGGGTTTTGAGACTGAAAATCAATTCATAAATGCCAGGTTTACCTTACTCTATTTGCGTTTGGAGTTGAGCTGTTTGGAGGATCATTTCCTATTGCTGTTCGAAGATTTATTTGCTGCTGTTCATTGTTGACACGACTATTTCCAGCCGTACCATCTAGAAAGAGGGACATGGCACTTGGGAAAGCTAAATGCCTAGCTTGGAGGGCTCAAAATCACCTCATATGTGGCATCGTGGACTTCTATTCAGTTGTTTGGAGATTTGAAGTTGGAGAAGCTAGGGTTTGGGCCATTTCAGTATCGAACTAGGGTTTCAGTTTGCTGTAATACGTTGTTATCAGACCTGTACTGTCAAAACAACAAATGGGTATGTTCATATTGTGATATTTATGCTTAATCGTCTTTCGGGTAATTGCTAGATTTGATGTTATTGATGTTTCCCACATAAATAAGCATCTGGGTATCTTTAAAATGTTTTATATTTGAATGTATGTCATATGCAATGCAAAAACAAAATGCAAACCTGAAACACAAACACAACATCAATCAGAAAACACAAGGAAAAAATTAGGGTGGTACATTACAGTGGTATTAGAGCACAATTTTTCTTGCCATCATGTGCGGTTGAAGTGGTGAACATGTAGTGACTTTCTTGAGTAATGCAGCCTAACACTCACCAGTACTATTTGAGAAGAAACAGATCAAACCCAAACCTTGAAATCCCAGCACATATAGATCCATTTGCAGGTGTTGATAGGGTTGAGGTAGATATGGGTGATAGAGATCACAGTGAACTGAGCACCAGAGATATCTTATGATCTTGCTAGGGGACAACGAGAGTTGCAACAAAATATGAATTAGCTTTGTGCCCTTTTGGTTGAACAGATTCCGGAAAATAACAATAACAATAACAATAACAACGGTGATGATAATGGCAATGTAAGACATGGTGAAGGTAATGGCAACGGAAGGAATGGTGAAAATGGGGATGGTTCAATCAACAATAGGGCTGTAAATTAGCTTTCTATGGTTGGAACAACAAACACTAGACGTCGTATGCCTATCTTTCCTCCACGGGATAACTCTCCAGTTGTTAATGAACCCACATAGCATGAGTTGCAGGATCAAATAATGAGGGATTGGAGGGATTTAGGGGCAGAATTTCAGGCTGAGATGTCATTCCGTGATTACATGGATATCAGATTGAGGCATAGACGCCATAGAGATGGGGATGGTAGACTTCATAATCAGGAATTACAGAAGAAGGTTAGTAAGTTATCTATTCCTTACTTTGATGGCTCGGGAAAGACTACAGCTAGAGCTTGGGTACATAGGTTAAATAACTATTTTCAGCTCAGTCCTATGCTGGAGGATGAGGCCATTACATATGCTACTCTTCATTTAGATGGTAGTGCCCATGAGTGGTGGCACCATGGTATGGTCACCTTGGGCCATGATTAGATTACTTCTTATGCGAAGTTTACTAAGAGGTTGATGGATAGATTTGACAAAAGGGATCTGTTGATGTGTTTTTTATGACAACGTCAACATTAGAATAAAATACTGAGTCCTCTCTTGAACCATAGTTGGAAAACTCGGACTCGGCAGACCCAAAATTTTTAAAAACTCGGGACTCGCCAAAAACTCGGGGAAAAACTCGGCAATAACTCGGCAAACATAATTTTTTTAAAAATATTCTTAAAAAACACACATTTCTGAAATTGTAGAATGCATTTCCGATTTCCTTCATATATAAATCAAAACTAAGAGTTTAATACATATCATACACAAAAAAAAGAGTTCAACCTTCGAATACATATGAAATTCTAGTTTGATAATACATATTACATATCATAGACCAAAAAAAGAGTTCCATTATCACTAGAAGATATAAATCATAAATTTCTTCTACGACTAAAGCTCAAAAGAGTTTTATTTCTCTTTGTGGGTGGTGCGGAAGTGGCTGCTCTAGCTGAGGTATCCTCAATAGGATCCTCATCTATAGGATCAAGCGGTACATGTGAGGAACCCACCCCTGATGGCACATCAATATCATCATCTAACTGTCTCTGAATCCTCATATGCTGCAACATTCGCTTGCCATTCAGCTGTATCCCTCTCCATAGCAGCTATATCATCATCATCACGCGATGGATCAACATCAACATCCTCAGCAATCCTATCTGAATATGGATCAATGTCGTCAAGGTCCAATGCCTGATATGAGTCCTGGCCTTCTACCTTCTTCTCATGTAACCGAAGGTTGTACCGCACATAAACAAGGTCATTCAAGCGCTTTTGAGTCAACCTGTTGCGCTTCTTTGTGTGAATGGCCTCAAAAACACTCTAGTTGCGCTCACAATCGGATGCACTACAAGGTTGGGATAAAATCCGGATGGCTATCTTTTGAAGATTAGGCGTTGAGGCACCATAATCTTCCCACCATAAATCTGCAAGGATAATGTTCAAGAGAGGATAGAATACCTCAGTATTTTATTCTGAGTTTGCATGTGCATAAAAAACACATCAACAGAATTGGTGCTAGAAGGAGGGCCTCTCTTGGAATACAAAGTTAGACACACTGGAGCGCATTGTTTCTTTTTCACCTGAAAAGCACCAGAGGATCCTAAGGTCTACACCGCAAGCTTCGAAGGAGTTGGTTGAATTGGATTTCAATTCCAAAGCCAAGCGCAATAAGAAGACAAATTCATCAAGTGAAGGATCACCTAGCGTAGAGGTCATTGTAGATTTGTTTCAAACTCCACCACGAAATACAAGAATTGCTCAACCAAGTAATACACAAGGAGTTACTCAAACAGTTCCGGCGCAACAAGCAAACATTCCAATGGCTTGGCTTTCGATAAATGCTTCTCTTACTGTTTTCACGAATTACCATGAAATGCCCGAGAGTCCTGAACAATTCTGCTCCAAATTTCAGATCAATGATGTGAACAGGACAGCAGAGGAACATATTAAGATTTTTGAGGATACTCTTCGAAATGGAAGAATTGAGCATGAAGATGTAGCATGTAGATTGTTTCCTTTTTCACTGGGTGAAGACGCATACTTTTGGTACATTCATCTACCTGCAGGTTCCATCAATAGTTGGCAAAGAATGAAAAACACCTTTCTAGAAAAGTTTAGGATTCCTATCACTCCGTCAGAGCTTTACAAACAATTTGTTGATGTCAAGAGGCAAGAGCATGAACCCATCAATTCTTTCAACAATCGATTTCATAAGGCTTATACAAGGTTGCAAGCTCCATATAATGTTGATGATGCAATGGCGAGGGAAGTATATTATGCAACACTAGACCGCCTTACTTCCATGTTTGTGAAGAGAGCAACTGCACCTCCAACTACTCTAATAGAAGCCTATGCCGAGGTTGTCAAAGTGAATACTGACTTGGGCATGAACACTCAAGGGCCACTTAATCACCTGGGACATCCAGCTATGCCAAATCAGATTCAGGGAATCAACCAAGCTTTGACACAGCATACACCTGTAATGAATCTAATTCCGACACCTAGCAATCAAATGATGTTGCATCCAGGAGCACCCATTTCACAAGCCTCACCAGCGCAACCTGTGTACTTACAAGGGTCTTCATCCTCTACAAGGACTCAAGAAGAGAAGGATGAAATGAAAGAGTTAATTGATCAAGTGAAGAGATTATCCACTGAAGTTACCCATATGAGAAATCAAATTAATCATTTACAAAATATGCAAAGGAGTTTTCAAGGAAATCAGAGGGATCAGGGAAATCAAAATGGATATCAAGGAAATAAGAGAGACCAAGGAAATTATCAAGGTTATAATCAAGGATTATCAGAGAGAACATGAATCAAGCAGTAGGAGTAGATGTTGTTAGAGTAGAGTAGAGGGGACTCTTCAAAATCATTGAGAGGACACATGAAATTGTTGTAAAAAAAATACATTTCCAAAATCAATACAAGCTCATTGTTGGTTCTCATGATGATTTGTGTGGTGATGGAATGTTAGCATGGTTTCAAATTCTCGAATATGATGGAGAAATGTTTCCAAGTAGCTTAGAAGTAGATTAGAAGTGCATTGATGTAATGTTTATATGTGGAGATAATTGATGAATTCCTTGGATGGTTCATACTTTTTATGATTTGTCGTTGATAAGTCATTTTGCAAAGTTAGCCTGAACCACATTTGTTTTAGTTCAGTTGTGGATGCTCGTTCAAGCTGCGCTAGCAATGGGTGTTTGGATGAAAGTTTACAACATGAAAATCCTTGAGTTTCCTTAGAAGATTGCACCGACTTCGTGTAGTTGTTGGTTCTCATGGCGAAACGGAGTTTGGTTTCATTGGGAGTTTGTCTATCTTGACATGTTTCATTATCTCTTTGTCCTTAGAGTAGATTTCCTAAACCCTTGTCCTTTTGTATTTTCTTTTCATAGTTGGTTTGTAGAGTTCCATTTCACAAGGAGAAAAACATATTTCATTGGAATAAGGAGTCAATTCAGCATAAGTCCCTTTGTGAGTTTTCAGCATATCACATCAACTATTGAGTCTATCCATTGCAAGTCAAGACCTGACATCTAGAACCTTGGAGTTGTCTCATTGGATCACATTGTTTAGCCTTTGAGAGACTTTGTTCAAGAGAGGATAGAATACCTTGGTATTTTATTCTGAGTTTGCATGTGCATAAAAAACACATCAACAGATAACATTTATAATTTTGTAAGGATTTTAGTAAACTTAAATATTAAAATAAATAGTAAATGAAAAATAAACATATGTTTTTTACCTAGTTGCAGAGTGGATCTCCTATGAATGGCATCTCTTGAAGAAAAAAAAGGCCCATCTGCATTCTTATAGGCTTGTAACTCATCGAGTATGATGTCTCGAAGGTTATCATCAAAGACCAACCTCTCCATGCATGTGTTTAGGCCAAGCTTAACCTCTGCATCTGCTTTGAATGAAGAGGAGAAGAAAAACGTGGGGTTCAAATAGTAATCAGCAACATGATTATGTTGGTGGAGTTGTCGATTCCACCTCCGATCAATAATGCGCCATATGAGTTCATATTTTGTTTTATTCGACCCATACAAATGCTGAATGGCCTCTTTGGCCTTATCCATGGCCTCATATAGATACCCCATGGGCTTTTGATCCCCATCCACCAATCGTAGAACCCTAACCAACGGTTCTGACACCTAAATCAATAGTTGATGAAAATAAAATTAGAGAATTATAGTAATTGAAATTCAACAAATTTAAATATAAGTTTTTTACAAAATCAACAAATTTTAACATTAGCAAATAAAAAAATAAATAAAAATTAGTGTTTGAGAACTTACCTTGATGATCTCCTCCATGGATTTTTCCATGACAATATCATAAACTGCCTTCTCGACCCTCTTTGCTTCCGGCTTCCTATGATAAAGACTCTCTATCCACCTTTCGGCCACAAACATGCGCCTAAGGTGGGGTAATAATGCTGCTATACTCTGCAAGGTAAGGGAATTAGTGGCAAAGCGTGTGCCTCTTGATCGTGTGAGCTCTTTGCCATCAGTGTACTCTCTCATAAGATTTAGGACCCATGTGTGGTTGTAGATGTATTTTGTGATATTTCTTGCCTCTTCAACCACATTCTTCACCCAGCTTAATTTTCCAATGTCCTCAAGGAGGTCAATACAGTGGGCAGCACAAGGACTCCATAAAATGGTTGGATGCCTCACCTCTAGAAGTCCACCGGCTGCCACATATGCAGCTGCATTGTCAGTCACTATTTGGACGACATTTTCCACTCCCACCTCCATCACCACCTCATCCAACATGTTGCACAAGGTTTCTGCATTTTTTATTTGATTGGAGGCATCAACTGACTTTAAAAAAACTAGCTGCCTTGCTGAAGTCACTAAAAAATTGATGAGAGTCCTGTTCTTGGCATCTGTCCATCCATCAGATAAAATAGTGCAGCCTTTTCTTTTCCAAACTTTCCTCTGATCCTGTACTAGTAGATGTGTGTGTTCAATCTCCTCCTGCAACAATGGGCCACTCAACTCATGACGACTTGGGGCCTTGAACCCCTTACCTGCCATAGTCAATGCAGTGACCAAGTGCTCCCAGTAAGGACTCGAAGCGACATTGAAGGGAATATTGTTGTAGTACCAAAATCGTGCACATGCCAACTTCGCCTCACGATGCACCTCTCTATTCCATGTATTTGCAAGACCATCCAATGAAGGTTGCGCACCAGGAGTGTTCCGAAGAACAAAAAAACTATCAAGCCCTTTGCCTGATCGTCGTATCCATGGCCCAATGGAAGGCGTAGAAGAGGCCTCTGCAGTTACACTTCTATAATCTGACCTTGTAGAACTCAAATCTCGGTTTGGGGCTGCCATTGCCTTTGCTGCTCTCTTTTTAGCTTCTTTCTTTCGTTCATAATCCATAAGAAGGACATGTGCCTTCCTTTGAACCTCCACAGGAGCTTTGTCACATATCTCAACATCATTGCAAGGGACCTGTGCAAGGTGGTATTTAAGTCGATTAACGCCTCTAGACATATGTTTAGTGCAATGGTTACAAATGACATTTCCTCGCTTTGGACCTGGGGTCCCATGTTTCCAGCAAGGGTCCTTAGTTTTGCCACCGGTTCTTCTACCTGCAGTTCCACTTGCAGAAGCCATAAGTTATAACCTGTTACCTATCAAAAAAGAGAGAACAAAAAAAGTTCAATTAAAAATTTTAATTCAACAATAACACAGTTGACTGTTGTATAGCTGTATTTTGACATTTTTGCTATAAAAAACAATCGAAATTATAAAAAGTCTATCATATGAAAGGAGAGATTTTAGACTGTATTATTTATAAAATAAAGTCTAACTCTAGATTGTTTTATTTTATATAATATAATATATATAATTAAATTATATCATCATAATCCTATATAAATTTCGTATATAAATTTTAACAGTAATTTGCAACAGTATTATAAAAAAATTGAAATTTTAAAATGACTGTATCATATGAAAGAAGAGTTTTTGGACGAATTGTCAAAGTTTATATAGGATTATGATGATTTTTATTTTTGACAGTTCGTCCAAAAACTCTCCTTTCATATGATACAGTCATAAATTTTATAAATAATAAAAAAATCGAAAATTTAAAAAGACTATCATATGAAAGGAGAGATTTTGGACGAACTGTCAAAATTTAATTTTAAAAAGACTATCATATGAAAGGAGAGATTTTGGACGAAATGTCAATTTATATCATCAATTTTATAAATAATAAAAAAATCGAAATTTTAAAAAGACTGTATCATATGAAAGGAGAGATTTTGGACGAATTGTCAAAATTTAATTTTAAAAAGACTATCATATGAAAGGAGAGATTTTGGACGAAATGTCAAAATTTATATAAATTTTGACAGTTTGTCCAAAATCTCTCCTTTCATATGATACAGTCTTTTTAAAATTTTAAGTTTACAATCGATCATCATCGATTTCATCATATCCTATATAAATTTTAACAGTTCGTCCAAAATCTCTCCTTTTAACAGTTGAAACTTGAAAGTTCATGTGACTTCGAACTTCGACTTACCTATGTTCGACTCCACAGTCCACATGATTTTGGGATTTCACCTCTGAAGACTGAATCACACAATTTTTTTAGTCTGAATCACACGGTTTTGTGCCGCCAGGAGAAAGGGTTTCACGCCGTTGGGTGAAAGGGTTTTCGCGGAATAGAGAAAATGACGTTTTTGGTTTTGCGTTTTTCTTTAAGTTTTAACTTTTAACCTATTTTTTTGCGCTGAGTTTTTGCAGGAAATCCACGTGATTCAGGGGATTTTCATGCGATTTTTTGATCAAAAACTTGCTGCGAGTTTTTCAAAAACTCGGGCCGAGTTATTCATCAAAAAACTCGCGGTCGGAATGGACTCGCGATTCGGGCGAGTTTCAGGGATTTTTTCAGCTATGTCTTGAACAAAGTGACCTCAAATGCTAAACAATGTGATCAAATGAGATTACTCCATGGTTCCTTGAATGTCAGGTCTTGACATGCACATGGATAGACTTAGTGGAAATGATGTGATTTTGCTGGTAATCACAACTTGGGACTTACGCTAAATTACTCCTTACTCATGGATGAAATCTACTCCTTACTTGTTGGATTTGTGAATGAAAGGAATCTTCTTCAAACTATCTAAAAAGAAATAATAAAAGGAAGGAGTTAGGAGAAATCTAATCTACTCATAAGGACAATGAGATAATGAATAATGCTTTGATAGACAAACTCCTTCGAACCAAGCTTTGTTTCGCCATGAGAACAACAAGTACACGAAACTAGTGCAATCTTCAAAGGTAATGAAGGATTTTCATATTGCAAATATGCATTCAAATATCCACAGCTGGCGCAACTTGAACAAATATCCACAATTGAACTATTGCAAAATGGGGTTCAGGCTAACTTTGCGTTGTAGCTTACAATTAGCAAACCACAAAAACTAGGAACCAAGGAATTCATCAAATATCTTCACATTAATCCACCATATCAATGAACTTCAACTAAAACTTATCTAATTTGCTTTGAATCATCTTTGAGAAATTGGAAACCATGCTAACATTCCAAAATAACACAATATTCACCAGGCTTCAATGAGTATGTATTGATTTTTGTAGTATCTTTACAACAATTTCACAATAGTCTCTCCAACTCTTCATAAGCTCCTACTCTTTAATGAAGAACTAACCTTCTAATCTATCAAGGACTTGTTGATGATTGTTTTTCGACAAGTCAACAATTAGAGTAAGATACTGAGTATCTGACTCCCTCTTGAGCAAAGCCTCTCGGATGCTGAACTAGGTGATCAAACGAGATGACTCCAAGGTTCCTTCTGATGTTTTCGGTAAGAGACAGCTCAGCGATTTAAGTATGATTTTGCTGTTAAACACAAAGGGACTTACGCAGACTCTTCTCCTTTCATTCAGCTTGTTCCTCCTTTCAGTGCGGATGACATATATACAGAGCTTCTACGATAAAGAAAATGAAAAAAGGGGTAAGGGTTTAGAAGGCTAATCTAAGGACAATGAGATAATGAAACATGTAAAGATAGACAAACTCCTCATGAAACCAGACTTCGCTTCACCATGAGAACCAACAACTACACGAAGACGGTGCAATCTTCTAAGGAAACTCAAGGATTTTCATGTTGTAAATCTCCATCCAAACACCCACAGCTGGCGCAATTTGAACAAGCATTCACAACCGAACTAAAGAAAATGAAGGTTCAGTCTAACTTTGCAAAGTGGGTTGCCTTCGACAATACACGAAAAGTATGAACCAGAAGAATTCATCAAATATCTTTACGCATATTCATTACATCAATGCACTTCTAATCTATTTCTAAGCTATTTGAAACATCTCTTAATTCTATCAAGATCCAGGAAACCATGTTACTCCACAAGATAATACTTAACACCAAACAAGTAGCTCCAATGTCTTTGCATTAACTTTGAGGAATATTTACGACAATTTCAAGTTCTCTCAGAGAATTTTGAGAGTCTCTTCTATTCTACTCTTAAAATCTACTCTCTACTACTACTAATGATCTATTTAATTACAAATGAGGCAACAAAGCCTTTATATAGTGCCCAGAATACATTGAATGGCTAAGATCAATTTGATAGCCAAGGGCTCAGATCATGCCACCTCAGAGGTAGTTACAACAACTTGCTATTTTTAGCACAAAAGAGAGAGGCAATGAAGGCACGTTTTCCAATGTGATAAGGTAAGGCGAAAGCATTTAAAATATTCTTCCACATAGGAATCCCTTTGGCTTCTTTCATTAAATGATACATTTAATGCATTAAATAATGCGGCTAATCAAAATTGAATGATGTGTACTCGCCACCTAGATGCCACTTCAGCATACTTTGAAAATTGTATCAACTTGTAATGATGTATTCAATGTGATTGCTTTAACTTGTATGTTTGGGAATACATCTTGTAGATCTTTGCCTTATTCATTCTTCTTGTAACTGGATGTATGATACTTGTTGCTTCACTTGTCTAACTTCATGATTTTTCTTCTTCTTGTAGGTAAGTTGATGATCTTCCTTGATGCTTCTTCATGTGGAGTAGATGATGATAATAATGATGTGGCTTTCTTCATGTAGAGTAGAAGACTCTCTTGGACTTGAAATTGTAAAGTCTTGAAGTTTAGATGGATGAAGGCCTTCGCTTGATGTAGATCTCTTGGAATGATGCCTCTTGGAAGATGATCTTGAATGATTCCTTAGAGCAGCCACATGAGGTTTCCTTGAAGTAGAGTGGATGCCTTCGGAAAGTCTTGATGAAGATGATGTCCTTCGGATGGATGTCTTCTAGACAATCTTAACTTGATGCCACTTGATGAAGAATTCCAACACAAGGATGATGAAGGATACCCTTGAAACAGCTACATGATGCCTTGCTCTTTTCTCATTCCTTGCTTGTCAAAGGTTCTTATCACTTGATCTTTAGATGATTCCTCCTTTTTGCTGCAACACAAGTAAACAAACAGCATCAATCCCCTTTCGATAACACATAATACATAAGAATCATTACAAGCATTTCTAATCTAAGCACATGAGTTAAGGACTTTGATGTCTAACTTGAATGATATGAAAACTTTACTAAGATGGCGTGCTGGTCGAGATAAGTGAATTCTTCCTAGATTCCTCCTTGATAAGCCTCTAAAGTTTGCCTTCAACACTTGACTTTACTTCCCCTTGGATGGAGTATTCAAATTCTTCGATCTAGCACACTAGTCAAGATCTTGAAGGTCTTATAGAAGGGCGCATTGGTTGAAAGATTTCAACTCTTCCTAAAATTTTCCCTTAAAAACTCCACTATTTTATCTCCTCTACAAGTCGCATTGGATGAAAGATTAAGATCCTCTTGCCTTTTACATTAGATGACATCTTCTAGATCCTCTTTGTATTCCTTGGATTAGTGTTTGACTCTCTTCTTGCATTTCGCATTGGATAGGTATGTTGAAGTCTTCTTGAGGTGATTGAAATACCTTGATCTTTCTTCATAACCCTCTAGGCGCGTTGGATCAAGGATTGAATTCCTCTAGCATTTCACTTTAAGACTTAATTCTTTGATAGTCGCATTAGATCACACCTTCAAAATCCTCATGTGTGGCGCTTTGGATGAAGTTTTTGATTCCTTCTAGCATTTCGCATTGGATGAAGGATTAAAATCCTCTCAACATTACTTTGGTTTGAACTCATTTTCACTTGCAAGGGAGTGGCGCATTGGTTGAAGGTGACAAGATCCCCTCAAGTTAGTGTTTTGCAAAACATTCTACCCTCTCCCCTCTAGCGCATTAGATGGGCAATTTGAGTTCTTTTCATGTGTGGCGCACTAGATAGGTAACTTGAAATCTTCAAAAATGAACTTCATTCTCCCTTATGTGTGCATTGGATGACCTTGTTGGAAGCTTCAAAACTTAGGGGTATTCATGAAGTTGGCGCATTGGTTGAAGCTTTAAAATCCTCTGAAACTAGAGCCTTGAAGACTTGACATTGGATGTCCACTTTCCTCCTTGTAGGGCGCATTGGATCAAGGATGGAGAATCCTCTGGATTTCGCTTTAGATAAGGATCCTTCAAACTTCACATTGAAACTACTTTGGCGCACTAGATCACAATGTTGGAATCTCTGGAGTTTCCCCTCATGAGGTCGCATTAGATGAGGCTTTGGAAGTCTTCTAGATTTCGTCTTGGATGCTTGACTGGATAGGCGCATTAGATAAGGGATTGAAATCCTCATGCTTCTAGCGCATTAGATAGGCTTTTTGAATCTTCTAGTCTCACATTAGTGGATTGGTTCTAGCACTTGCGTTGAATGTTTGGGAGTCGTCCATTGGCGCATCAGTTGAGGGATAAAAATCCTCAAGTTTTGGCGCATCACTTAAGCTTTTGAAATCCTTTTCAAACTAGATCCTTTTCAAGTCAAAAACCTTAAGACTTCTTCTTCCTTCTAGGTGGCGCATTAGTTGAGGTTTTCAAATCCTCTGACACTTATCATCTTTAATTCGCTCCAAGATTCGTTCCAAGACTTGTCCTTTCATTTTCGCATTACTTGAGTGTTTTAAATCCTCATCTTTTCCCTCAAAATGATCTTTTAGTTTGGGCGCATTGGATGAGTGATTGAAATCCTCATGCTTTTTTCGCATTAGATCACATGTATAAATTCCTCTGGAATTCGCATCAAAAGGCATAAAAAATCTTCTAAAATCACTTCAAAACTTGAGATCTTTCAACATTTTCGCATTACTTCAAGGTTTTAGATGGGCGCATTGGTTCATCAAGTGGAAATCATCATCTTCAAGCGCCTTTTTCCTCGTGATTTTGCGCCACTTGGACATCCCGTCGCATTAGATCAGCTTTTTGAATCCTCTGGAAAAGTCAGGCATTTTTCAGGATCGCGCGGGTAAAGGTATATTGAAAAATATATTTAAGTACTTTAAATATTTTTCAATATACCTTTCAGGATGTTTGAGATAGGTCCCGAATCCACCGGATTTAAGATGCAAAATATAGAATTTGGAGGATTCACCAGATTTCAGACTTAGCCATTTTTCAGGATTTTCAGGATTTCAGGGTCCAGACTTAGTCTTTTCAGGGTCTCAAACATACTTCAGGAAGGGGCTCAACATTCATTATCTAGATGGGAGTTGATCACAATTCTTCATCACTGCAAGTTTATCTGCCTCCTAAACATGAACCAAAGATCATAGAAGAGGAATCACTACCGGATCGGCAGAGAAAGATGAGCCAGGACATCATCAAAATCTCATTAAAATCTCGTTGAAAGCACAGAGCTCAAAAAAAAGGGGGTCCCCATTTGCAATGGGGCGATGTGTGATTTGGTCACAACAGGACTGACTAACTCTAAGGAGAAGAACCAGAACTGAACCCAAAAAAAACTCCTTTACAAATGAAGAGAATGAGCCTTATATAGAGCTCAAAATTACAATCAAGGGCCCAAATTGATTTTCGAAATCAATGGCCAAGATTATGAGAACAAAACCCTAATGGAGGGTAGTTACAACTATCACCACTTTCGACCAGTGAAATATCAACAACACATACTAAGGTGTCCCATGCTAACTAGGATTCCAATAAAGCATCTTCTAGAAGGGCACCTCCCTTATCTCTTTCTTTGGTACCCAGGTTCATTGAATTTGGACATGTTGACGTGGCATAATTTGATTGGTTGATGATGATCGGATGCCACCTTAGCATATTCCGAACAATTATCTCTTGAGTGTACTTCGAACTTGGGAACTTTGTCTTTGTGTTGCATTTCCTTTGGATTCTTGCATTGGCTTGGATTTCTTGGTGTAATCTTGACTTCATGACGTTAGGCTCGATCCTCTTCTTATTTTTGGACTTCTGTTAACTGATCTTCCTTCGGGTATTGGAATCTTTGATGTTGGATTGTTGAAGTATATTTTCTCCTTCTCTTGATGATCTTGATGCTAGCTTTCCTTGTGTCATTGAGATGTCTTTGAAAAGATCATCTTCTTCTGGGTTTTTGTGAAGTGTCCTTGACGTGAGATTGTCTCCTTCTCCAACCTTTGAAGCTCTTTGCGTCTGTCTTGAACGTCTTGGATTGCCAACGAACATCTTCTCATGGAAGTGATCCTTGTCTTCAACACCTGCAAAAGTAAGGAAAACCTTGAATAGTAACGACGGATAAAATCCTTAATGCAATGTAATAATAAGATAAAACATGAATAATTTTGCATGATTGATCAATTTCATTCATAAATTCTTGAGTAAACAAAGGATTTTCTCCATTTTTCTTGCATTTTTCACATTTGAACTGGCTTTTGCATTTTTCAGGATCATCAGGCAAGTAAAGGACGAGTGTCCAGAGCAAGCAAGACAAATGATGGCGCAAATTTCAAGACTCTCTGGAGGGCGCATTCAGGGAGGTGAACTGGATTTCATGATGGGCGCACTTCAGGGAGGGTACAGGATTTCTCATCTGGAGGGCACTTTCAGTAGGTGGAAGTGGATTCTTCACTGAGGAGCGCATTTTCCTTGAGGTCATGGATTTTCTTCCTTGGGCGCATTTTCCTTGGAGGCATGGATTTTCCTTCTTGAGCGCAGTTTCCATGATGGCATGGATTTCTTTCTCCTTGGGCGCATTTTCCTTGGAGGCATGGATTTTATTTCTTTGGGCGCATTTTCCTTGGAGGCATGGATTTTCCTCCTTGAGCGCAGTTTCCATGATGGCATGGATTTTTTTTCTTGGGCGCATTTTCCTTCGAGGCATGGATTTTGTGCTTGGGAAGGGTGCACTTTCCATGAGGAGATGGATTTTGTGCTCTAGGTAATCAAGACTCAATTTTGATGGAATTTCATCGTTTGACAAGGAACTCTTCATTTTGTCCTAGAATTTCTTCAAGTTTTGAGTTGAGAATTCAAGAACTTCACCAAGGAATTTTGCAAGTTTGTCAAGGAATGAAGGAATTCTCCCAGTTTCGAGTCAAGACTTAAGGAATTTTACCAAGGAATGACGAAGGAATGATTGAATTTTGGCAAGTTTCAAGGGTTCCTATCCAGGCCGCATCTGCATGTGAGTACTGGAATCATCTTCATTAGGAATTTTCAATTAGGATTTTCAGGACATTGAACAGGATTTTTAGGAATGCTACAAGGTTAAGACTTTGACATAGTTTATGTCAAGGGGAATAAGAATGTCGTTGATGCTTTGTCTAGGAGACCGCATTTATGCTCCTTAGTAGAGATCGCAGCTGATTGGAAAGAGTTGATTTCAGCTGAGTATGCCAAGGATCGGTGGGCCATAGGTATTATTGAGGGTAGCATTCATGATGATAGGTACACGGTTGTAAATGACCTCATCATTTACAAGAGCAGAATATTCTTGGTACTTGATTTTGAGATTAAAAGAAGATTTTGAGAGTATTCCATGAAGTTTTGATGGCTAGTCACCTGGGTTACTTCAAAACTTACAGGCAGATCTAGGAAATATTTACATGGAAAAGGCTCAAAACTGAAGTTTTTAAGTATGTTCGTGAGTGTCCTACGTGCCAACAAAACAAGCATGAGCATTCTTATCCAGTTGGTCTTCTACAACCCCTTCCTATTCCGAATCAAAAGTGGGAATGCATCTCCATGGATTTATCACAGGGCTGCCCAAAGTTCATGGGAAGGACTGTATTTACGTTGTGGTTGATAGATTGATGAAATTTGCTCACTTCTTTGCTATTTTAGCCACATACACAACAACACAGGTTGCTGATTTGTTTTTCAGAGAGGTATTCAGGCTTCATGGGTTGCCCAGAAGCATAGTAAGTGATAGGGACAGCAAGATCCTAAGTCACTTTTGGCATGAGCTCTTCAGGTTGAGTGGGACTGAACTCACTCCTAGCACCGATTATCACCCACAGACTGATGGGTAAACATAAATTGTTAACAAGTGGGTGGAAGGATACCTCAGGAACTACATTGTAGGGTAGCAGAAGGCATGGGTTAATGTAATATACACCTGTCATGTAGGGTTTTGATGCCAATTTTTTTTTTCTATTTTGGTTTCTTGTTTTCACTGCTGTGTGTTTTGATAGTTTTGTATTTTTGCATAGGATGTTTGAAAATAACAATGTAATGCAAGCATGCAAATAGACCCAGATGAAAATAAAGTATAAACACCCCAAAATATGAATGCCCAGTTCATAAAATTGCTCAAATATAATTATGGTAACATACCCATTTCATTTCCTTCAATGTTGTAGTTTTGATATACATGAACTAGCAATACAGATACGAGGAATCACTCCCAATCACTAACAGATGAGTGTTCTCCTTCAAACAAAAGGTTGCAATGAGATTTATGATCCTAGGCGTCCACCATGCATGATATTGAAGGCCCAAATGTGAAGTGATTCAGCTCTAGAATCCCCACGTCCCCTTTTGCTGCTGTACGACCAGCCTGGCTAGTTGCTGCAGTGATTAATGACCTCCAAAATGACTCCAAATCTATCACATAATCTATGTATTGGTCTGTAGCTGTTAGGAGGTTACCTACGCCCAAGGACAAATGGAAAAGTCTTCAAATAACACTCAAAACTGCTACCACAAGATGTACGACCATACCTGGAAGTGTACAACCAACATGGAAGTAAAACTAGTCACAACAAAATCACTCCAAAACACTTAAATTTGCAACATAAATAATCTTCAATGGCTGCTCATAAGTCTGCAAATAAACCCAGTAATATGGCTCCTCAAAATCATCCAATATGCACAATGCGAAGTCTCTGTATGAAACTCCCAACAACCCTCCTGATGTTCAAGCACAAAGAGAGTGATCTTACAAAGGTTTTCGTCTCTACAAAACCCTTGCTCAGTAACAAAACCAAAGCTTCAAGCTTTCACGACAAAGTTTTCAAGAGTGAATGAATGATACCAAATGACTTATCATTTTTCCTTTTTTGTTTCCTCACTCCCAACGCCCAAGATGAATAAATTATATTTTTTTATATTTTAATAACTTAAGTCCCCTTATATCCTCATGAGATGGGCACCCAAATCACCTAGCACTTTAACCTTTAAAAACAACTTATATCTCCCCTTTTAAAACATTACTTTATAATATAAAGTAACATATATATATTAAGCTCATAAGTTAAATCTTTATATTCGACATTAAAATTTTATTCCTTATCCACTCAAATGCCAAGTAAAGTGTTCTAGATGCTCCAACTGGCAAAGCTAAATATGGAAAGTCGTGTAAACTCCACTGGTGACCCCCTGCCTGACTTACTATAAATAGTAAGTCCTAGAAAAATGTGACCAAAGAGGTTCCCTAACCAACCTCCATTAGCCTACGGGAACCCTAGAATAGGCTAATTGCTCCACCTGTCGAGATGGCTAAGGGGACATTACAGTCCGCCCTCCCCAAAATTACTTGTCCTCAAGCAATCTCAACTCAGGATGCTGCAATATCTGCTCACTCTCCCTTGTCGCATCCTCCACTGGCAAGTTCCTCCATTTTACCAAGTACTTTTTGATGATCCTCTTCCTAAGATTCCTCTCCCGAGTGTCAATGACGGCTTCTGGAATCAAGATTAACTTCCCTTCCTCATCCAATGGTGGTAACTCAGATGAGGGAACTACATTATGCCCAAGTGCCTTTTTGAGCTTGGATACATGAAATACATTGTGCACTCTGCTATTAGCCGGTAGCTGAAGCTTATATGCAACTTCTTCCACTCTCTTGGACACTCTGAACGGACCATAGAACCTGGGTTTTAACTTCTCTGCCCCACTCCTTTTGATAGTGGACTGCCTGTATGGTTGGAGCCTTAAGTAGACCATGTCCCCAACCTCAAAACTCTACTCTACTCGGTGCTGGTCTGCATACAGTTTTTGCTGATTTTGTGCTTGTTACAGATTCTCTTTAAGCTCTTTCATGATATTTTGGCTTTCTTGCAACAAGTCCTTAGCTTTTGGCACCCTACTGTCACCAAGTAGCAAATCCATAAAACTAGGGGCATCATATCCATATAGGGATCTGAATGGAGTCATTCTGATAGACATGTGATATGTCGTGTTATAGTAGTACTCCCCAAGGTGTAGCCACTTAATCCGTGCTCTCTGCTGCCCTGACACATAGTTCCTGAGATACCCTTCCACCCATTTATTCACAATCTCTGTTTGCTCATCGGTTTGTAGGTGGTAACTGGTACTGGGAGTAAGCTCGGTGCTACATAACCTGAACAACTCCTGCCAGAAGAGACTTAGGAACTTGTTGTCCCTATCGCTCACAATCCCCTTGGGTATCCCATGCAACCTGAAGATCTCCCTGAAGAATAAATCAGCTACCTGCACTACTGTATAAGTCACTGATATGGCGAAGAAGTGTGCAAATTTGGTTAGTCTGTCGACCACCACAAAAATTTAATCCTTCCCCTGTACCTTTGGTAGCCCAGTGATGAAGTCCATGGAGATGTATTCCCATTTCTGATCGGAAATGGACAAGGGCTGAAGTAAACCGGCTGGATAGGTATGTTCATTCTTATTTTGCTGGCAAATAGGACACTCCCTGACATACTTAAGGACTTCATTCTTAAGTCCTTTCCATGTGAAACGTTCTCGAACTTGCCTATATGTCTTGAAGAATCCGGGATGATCAACCATTGGTGTGTCATGGAAAGTCCTCAAAATTTTGCCCTTGAACTGAGAGTTAGGCACCAAAAATATCCTCTCCTTATAAATAATCATGTCATTAACCATGGAGTACCTGTCATCCTGTACTGTGCCCTCTATGATTCTGAGGCCCAAGAATCCTTAGCATACTCTGTTGAAATTGACTCTCTCCAATCAGCAGAGATCTCCCCTAGCAAACACAAGTGGGGTCTCTTGGATAATGCATCTGCCACTATGTTCTTACCCTTGACATATTTTATGTCAAAGTCATATGCTTGCAGCCGACTCACCCACTTTTGTTGACGATCATTCAAGTCCTTTTGGTTCATGAAGTATTTGATGCTGTTATGATCCATCTTGATGATAAACTTACCTCCAACCAGATAGGGTCTGAATTTGGCCAATGCATGCACTATGGCCAACACCTCTCGGTCATACACTGAGTAACTCTTCTCCACACCCCTGAGCTTCCTGCTCTCAAATGCTATAGGGTGTTTCTCCTGCATCAATACTGCCCCAATCCCCTCTTCTGAAGCGTCACACTGCAACTCAAATTGTTTGGAGAAATCTGGGATTGCCAACACAGGGCAAGTACACATCAATTGCTTGAAGTGTTCAAAACACTTCTATGTTGAATCTAACCATATGAATGCTCCCTTCTTGGTCAAATCTGTGAGTGGAGCTGCAGCCTGTGAGAAGCCCTTAACGAACCTCTTGTAGAAGCCAGATGGCCCAAAGAATCCCTTGAGTTGAGTGAAATTCGTCGGTGTAGGCCATTCCATGATAGCCCTTATTTTCTCTGGATGAACCCTCACACCATCTGCACTGATAATATGACCAAGGTAAAGCAACTCAGTCATGCCGAAGTCACATTTGGACTCCTTGGCATACAAGGATTCACTCTCTAGGATGTTCAACACCTCCAGATGCCTCATGTGCTCTTCCCATGTTTTACTGAAGATCAAAATGTCATCGAAGAAGATCAAAACAAACTTCCTCAACTATTTTCTGAATATTTGCTTCATACAACTCTAGAAAGTCGCTGGTGCATTCGTCAGTCCAAACGGCATCACCAAAAATTCAAAGTGACCGTAAAGGCATCTGAAAGCAGTCTTCTCTATGTCCTCTCTCATCCTGATCTGATGATATCCTGACCTCAAATCTGTCTTTGAAAAATAGCAAGCCCTGTGAAGCTCATCAATTAACTCATTGATGCGAGGAATAGGATACTTGTTCTTAATGGTTTTCTTGTTCAGGGCATAGTAGTCAATGCACATATTGTCCCATCCTTCTTTTTGACAAGTACAACTGCAAAAGCAAATGACCTCTTGCTAGGTCTGATATGCCCCATCTCCAACAGCTCTTTGATGGTTTTTTCTATCTCATCCTTGAGTCTTTTAGGATGACGATAGGGTGTAGTAATAACTGGCTTGGACCTATCCTCTAATTCTCTAACATGCTTGATTCCCCTATCAGGTGGCACTCCTGGTGGTATATTCCCAAACACCTTACTGTGCTTGGTCAACAATCTCTGAATATCTAGATGGTGGCTTTTTTCCTGCTATTGTGGAACCTCTGGCATGATTAGGCACTGAGCTACCCACTCTACCTGGTCATGTCTCAACATTCTCTCCATTCTCTTAAGAGAAACTACTCGAGGCCCTCCATCTGATAATGCTCTAAGTACAATGTTTTTGCCATTTGATTCAAATTTCATTTCCATATTCTGCAAGTTCATGGTGAAATCTCCAATGGTAATCATCCACTGCATGCCTAAGACCACATCCGTGTCACCAATACCAACAACATAAAAGTCATCCTTGAGTTCAACTCCCAAGCTGTATACTCAATCCAGAAATTTTCCTGGTGCAAGTGAGTTTGAAACCATCCGCTACCATCACCTTAAAACCCTCAAACTCCTTAGTCTTGAGCCCACGTTTTGCAACCAACCCCTCATCAATGAAGTTATGCATTGCACTTGTATCAATAAGGGTTATGATGTGTTGTCCACCTAGAACTCCTCTAACTTTGAAAGAGCCAACTTTTTGGAAGCTGGAGAGCTGTGCCATTACTCCTTCACCATCACTTCTCCCTTGGGATGATTTTTTAGAATTGGATTCTTCAGTAGAAAAATATTCTATTTGCTTTGCCTTTGCCTTGTTAAGGCATCTATGTGATGGATCCCATTGTTCTCTGCAATGGAAGCAAAGCTTCTTTCTCCTGTACTCATTTAGTTGCTCATTGTTCAGCTGGTTTGTTTTTTCCTTGGGCTGATTGGTATCCTGTTGAAAAGGCTTCTTATCTTTATCTTTTTTGTATGGGAATCCCTTGGACTGGAATTTGCTTCGGGATGTAGAAGACTCCATGTCTCTAGCCTTTTTCATGGCTTCATGTAGAGATGGTGGGTTGAGGCCCTTGATCCAACCTCGTAAGGGATCGGTGAGTCCATCAATGAAAAGAACCATCACCGATAGCTTCTGGAACTCAGATATGTAACTCTAAGGTAGTATTGATGCATACCAGGCTGCATCACTCAATACATACTCTGCATGTTTCAATCTGACCTCACAGGATGGCAAGATGTTTAGTGCTCTGATACCATTGTAATATGCACCTATCTTGTAGGGTTTTGATGCCAAGTTTTTTTTTTCTGTTTTGGTTTCTTGTTTTCACTGTTGTGTGTTTTGATAGTTTTGTATTTTTGCATATGATGTTTGAAAATAACAATGTAATGCAAGCATGCAAATAGACCCAAATGAAAATAAAGTATAAACACCCCAAAATATGAATACCCAATTCATAAAATTGCTCAAATATAATTATGGTAACATACCCATTTCATTTCCTTCAATGTTGTAGTTCTGATATACATGAACCAGCAATACAGATACGAGGAATCACTCCCAATCACCAACAAATGAGTGTTCTCCTTCAAACAAATGGTTGCAATGAGATTTATGATCCTAGGCATCCACCATGCATGATATTGAAGGCCCAAATGTGAAGCGATTCAGCTCTAGAATCCCCACGTCCCCTTTTGTTGCTGTACGACCAGCCTGGCTAGTTGCTGCAGTGATTAATAACCTCCAAAATGACTCCAAATCTATCACGTAATCTGTGTATTGGTCTGCAGCTGTTAGGAGGTTACCTACGCCCAAGGACAAATGGAAAAGTCTTCAAATAACACTCAAAATTGCTACCACAAGATGTACGGCCATACCTGGAAGTGTACGACCAACATGGAAGTAAAACTAGTCACAACAAAATCACTCCAAAACACTTAAATCTGCAACATAAATAATCTTCAATGGCTGCTCATAAGTTTGCAAATTAACCCTGTAATATGGCTCCTCAAAATCATCCAATATGCACAATTGGAAGTCTTCGTATGAAACTCCCAGCAACCCTCCTGATGTTGTCTTTCAAGCATGAAGAGAGTGAACTTATAGAGGTTTTCGTCTCTGCAAAATCCTTGCTCAGCAACAAAACCAAAGCTTCAAGCTTTCACGACAAAGTTTTCAAGAGTGAATGAATGATACCAATGACTTATCATTTTTCCTTTTTTGTTTCCTCACTCCCAACGCCCAAGATGAATAAATTATATTTTTTTATATTTTAATAACTTAAGTCCCCTTATATCCTCATGAGATGGGCGCCCAAATCACCTAGCACTTTAACCTTTAAAAACAACTTATATCTCCCCTTTTAAAACATTACTTTATAATATAAAGTAACATATATATATATATATATATATATATATATATATATATATATATATATATTAAGCTCATAAGTTAAATCTTTAATTTAACTTTATACTTGACATTAAAATTTCATTCCTCGATCCACTCAAATGCCAAGTAAAGTGTGCTAGATGCTCCAACCGGCAAAGCCAAATATGGAAAGTCGGGTAAACTCCACCGGTGATCCCCTTGCCTGACTTACTATAAATAGTAAGTCCTAGAAAAATGTGACCAAAGAGTTTCCCTAACCAACCTCCATTAACCTATGGGAACCTCGGAATAGGCTAACTGCTCCACCTGTCGAGATGGCTAAGAAGGGGACATTATAGTTAAGTGGCTCCACCTTGGTGAGTATTGCTACAATACCACTTACAATATGTCCATACAGATGTCACCATTCATGGTGTTATATGGCCGAGGCGCCGAATTTCTTAGAATTGTTGTTTGGGGATAGTAGAGTGCGCAAGGCAAAGGACTTATTATAGGAAAGCCAAGATATTATGAAGTTCTTGAAGGAGAATTTACAGAAAGCACAGAATCAACAGAAACAATACACTGATCAGCATCGTGTTGAGCATTCCTTTGAGGTTGGTGACATGGTCTACTTGATGTTGCAGCCTTACAGACAGTCCACTCTCAAGAAGAGTGGTGTGGAGAAGTTGAAGGCACGATATTATGGTCCATTTAGAGTCTCCCGTCGGATTGGGGAGGTGGCTTACGAGTTAGAGTTGCCGGTGGAGAGCAGAGTTCATAATGTCTTCCACATATCTCGCCTGAAGAAGGCACTTGGGCAAAATGTGACCCCTTCTGCTGAGCTACTGCCTCTAGATGAAGGCAAGCTGATTCTCATTCCGGAGGCCATTATAGACACCAGAGAGCGTACTTTACGAAGGAGGGTCATCGGAGAATACCTTGTGAAGTGGAAGAATTTGCCAGTGGAGGATGCTACATGGGACAATAAGCAGATTTTATAGCACCCTGAGTTGAGATTGTTTGAGGACAAACAATTTTGGGGAGGGCGGACTATAATGCCCCCTTCCTAACCATCCGACAGTTAGTAATAGTTAGCCTATTACTTGGGTTCTTGTAGGCTAACATGGTGGTTAGGGGACCCCTTCCAAGGGGGTTGATGGCTTGATAGTTCAGCGGTTGCATTGAGCTCAGAGATGTCAGGAGATTCACGGTGATGCTTTCCGGGGCATTTTTGGACATTGGGTCCACACTTACTATTTTTAGCAGGGGTACTTTCCGACACCGATCTCGCCTCATGGCATCGATTATTGTTTCGACCTAGTTGGGTCTTTCATCCTATGTCGGTGTCCATTCGAGCAGAGATGGTTTATTTTAATTAACGTTAATGCTATTAAGTTAAATTAAAGATTTAACTTAACATTAATTAATTAATAAAGGTTACTTTATTATATTATTTGGAGCGCTCAGCCTTGCTAAGACTTGATGTTATAAAGTTAAGTTTATTCCTCCTAGTGTGGCGTCCATATTGAGGGAGATATAAGGGATGGAAATAAAGTAATTAAAATAATTTAAAAAGCCCAAGTTGAGCGTGGGTTTTTGGGGAGGATGAATAAAAGGTTTTTTGAGCTCATTTGCATGGGTATGCATTGATAATATTTTTAACAGGTTATTGCTGTTTGAGCAGAGTTCTGCCTATTGCTTTGTGAGGACGAAATCCCTCATAGAGATCATCATCTGCGGGAGTGAGAGACCTCTCCAGGGTGATTGCTAATAGCCTTACTTAGAGACTATGCTGGTGATTCAATGTTGGTAATTTCTGGTTTGTTTGCACAAGGGGTTTGATTGTAGATTTCAGTGGAGTTGATGAGGAGAGATTTGGAGAGATTACTTCTGATTTGGTTGTGAATTTGAAGGAGATTTGAGAGCTATACTCTCCCCTTGCTGGCCATACTTCTCTAGAGGGCCGTACACCTTATGTTAGGGGTTTTGAGACTGGAAATCAATTCATATATGCCAGGTTTACCTTCCTCTATTTGCGTTTGGAGTTGAGCTGTTTGGAGGATCATTTCCTACTGCTGTTCAAAGATTTATTTGCTGCTGTTCATTGTTGACACTCCTATTTCCAGCCATACCATCCAAAAAGAGGATGTGGCACTTGGGAAAGCTAAATGCCTAGCTTGGAGGGCTCAAAATCACCTCATATGTGGCATTGTGGACTTCTATTCTGCTGTTTGGAGATTTGAAGTTGGAGCAGCTAGGGTTTGGGCCATTTCAGTACCAAACTAGGGTTTCAGTTTGCTATAATACATTGTTATCAGACCTGTACTGTCAAAACAACAAATGGGTATGTTCATATTGTGATATTTATGCTTAATCTTCTTTTGGGTAAGTGCTAGTTTTGATGTTATTGATGTTTCCCACATAAATAAACATCTAGGTATCTTTAGAATGTTTTATATTTGAATGTATGTCATATGCAATGCAAAAACAAAATGCAAACTTGAAACACATAAACACAACATCAATCAAAAAACATAGGGAAAAAATTAGGGTGGGACATTACATCATTGTTGTAATGTCCCCATTTCTGGAATGGTCGCCATTGGAGAGTAGAGGGGTTGGTTTTCACACTTTGGGGTTTTTGGAAGGAGGATCGAGGTTTGGAGATGCCTTGGTATATTTTCTGATGACATTGATATGATCCTTTCACTTAATATATTTTTCTTTCTATGGGAGCGAACCATGTTGAAGAGATTTGCCATGTGATGATTTTGCTAACTTCTACTGCCACCTTGAGGATGGATAAGGGATAATGTTTGGATCATGTGTATACGCCCTCTTTATGGAGATTCTCTTGATGCACTATTGAGTGGGGACGACCTATGAAGGAGAGAAATAACAATAAAAATATCTATTGTTTGGCTCTTGGAGGAAGATAGTTTGGAGAAAATAAATAAGGCAAACTTCATATCTTTAATTTGAATTTTCTTGGCGCCAACATGTCTTGAGGCTGGTTGACCCTGTTAGAGGGAAAAGATTATTAAAATAGAAAGAAGTCCTCTCGCTAGGTTGGCCAAGAGGAAAAGAGACAAAACATGTATTTATATGAGGTCAAGTTGTGGCATTTGGAGCATCATTCAAGCATTCATTCAATCAGCATTTGGAGTTTTATCTCTAGCGAAGATCTTGGGACGAAAACCTCAAGCATCTTAGAGGAGTTGGATGAAAACCTAGTTCTTCTTGGGAGGATTTCGTGAAGGGAATTCATTTGCACTTCATCATTTTGGAGCAGACTTGCAGAGCAGAATTATGGAGCAGATTTGAGAGCTTCCTTGTGGCATATAGTGTGTATCATTGCCTAGGGTTTGACCCTCTATTGGAGTGCCACCCTTGGGAGTCTATTTGGTGTGGTTTGTGAGCATTCGTGGAGGTATCCTTCATCATTTTGAAGCAGCAGACCAGCAGACCTGTGTGCACCTCTTGGGAGTGATTTGGAGACTTCATTTCTTGCTAGGAGGTTAGAAGATATTGTTGTTTTGTTTCAGTTTGTAGGGCAGACCTTTGCTGGGCTCTTTCTCTTATGTTAGCCCATGTCTATTGATGTATTTGAAGACATTTTTGTAATCAGTTTATAGCAGCAGACTTATGCTCTTTATTTCAGTCTTTTGTGTGGAACAATCAAGTGGTTTATTGTCTATTCAATGATGATGCATAATGGTGATGAATTCATGATGTCATGCTCTACTTTACATGCTGTTCTTTATGTATGTTGAAGTCTGATTTAAAGTTCAGAAGTTAGGGTTAGAGCAGAAAACTGAAGTGCAGAAATTAGGGCAGAATTCAGAAAATTCATTTGAAAATCCTGTGAACCCAAAATTGTCCGAAATATCCCCATTTGGGATTATTACAATTGTGGAGTTGTAAATTGTAATTGATCAGATCCCTGTTGTTTGGCCGATAGAACTTTGAGAAGGGTTAGATGATAAGGATTGGTTTTCACTTGTAGATTTCATAGTCATCATGTCTTGATTTTGTCTTCATCATGTACCAATCTTATGTATCTGCTTAAAAACTGACGAGAAGTGCCTCCTTGCTCTCCTTATTCATCTTAGTGTCATGTGAATCTGTTTTCTACGGTTTGCAAACTAGTACGCGAATGCATTTCCTGTCTTCTATTTATTCAATGCAAGTCAGTCATTTAAATATGTGCAGAAATCACAGATTACAACATGTTGGGGTTATTTTGAAAAATGTATTGGGTTAACACTAGCGCTAACAGCAATAACCAAAAATGAAGTAACAAATCTCCAAATTTCTAGATAAAACTAAACCTCTATCCATGCAACTGTATAATACAATATAAGACCTGAAAATTTTGAGAACTCTATTCATGGAACCATAGTTCACAGACTCTGACTCGGAGAGTACTCCGCAAGCCAAAAATTTCCGACTTGGAGCGTACTCGACAAAAACTCAACAAAACTTGACAACTTTAAACACTTAAATTTTTGAAAAAAACGTAAGTTTTATACAAAATATAGCTACAAAATGTATCAAATGAGTTTGGTTGCCTCCAACAGGGTTGAGGGGTAGCACCCCTTGCGGGGGTTAGGGGTAGTGCCCCCAGTGGGGTCGAGGGGCGGAGCCCCCCGCCACCAAGCCCAGCTACCCCTTGCGGGGCTTGGTGGCAGTGCCCCCAGTGGGGTCAAGGGGCAGCACCCCTAGTGGGGTCCGGGGGCAGCGCCCTTGGTGCGTTCCCTATCGCGATACAGGGTGGGGTCAAGGGGCGGGCCCCCTGCCACCAAGCCCAAATGAAGACCTTCAAAACACCATTTTCATAATTTTTTAAAAGGCAAAAAACAATGCTTATAAAGCCAACAAAGAGTTTTTGGAGTGTTTAGCCCATGTTTTTTTCTGTGACTTCGACGTGTTGCTGGCGCTGTGAGTCAAGTCATTAGACTCGACGATTTTCTGGCAAGTCTCGGTGAGTACTTGCCAAAAACTTGGCGAGTTTTTCCAAATACTTGGCAAAAAAACTCGGCGAATAAAACTCGTGAGTACTCAGCGAGTTTGCTAACTATGCATGGAACTATATGATACAACATAGGATCTGAATAATCATCAGAACTCTATCCATGCAACTTGTAGGATTTAATGATGGGTCTCCTACTGTTTAGGTACCTATTTTCTTTTGTTTCTGTTGTTGTATAGGGCTGATTGACTGTTTTCTGCAGCAAATGGATTCCCCTTAAGGTGTTGGGATATAACATTCATGAAATATTCACGTCCAAATAAGTTTTATGTAAATCCTTGTATAATTTTTCCTCTTAGTAGCTGCGCATTTAAGTCCTAAAATGGAATCTCCAATTTTGTGGTTTCTTAATGAAGCTGGGAATAAACTGTTCTTATTTATTGCACGTAACTTTTATTCATAGTTCTTTAAATATTTGTTTCAGGTTTTTTCTTGTTGACAATATGATTTATATATTTTCCCATACCTCAACTGCCTGCAGTGAATGAGTTTCCTTTGCATGAATATGCCACTTTAGGAAAGTACAGTGCTTTTGTTTCAAAAAACTCTAATGAATTTGCAGGAGGAGCCCCATATCAATTGCTGCAGCAGCAATCTACATAATATCACAGCTGTCAGATGATAAAAAACTACTTAGAGGTGTGTATGTTTAGAGGAAAAGAGCATTATGAATATTTTCAGAATTGAATAAGAAGATAGAACAGTTTATTTATTTTGAACTTCCACACAAGTCTGGCATGACTTAAAAAGTTTATTTATTGTGAAGTTCAACACAAGTTTGGCATGGATTCAGATATTTCACGAGCAACAGGAGTGGCTGAAGGCACAATCCGAAATTCCTACAAGGATTTATATCCTCATGCGGCAAAGCTGATTCCAGATTGGTTTGCGAAGGAAGAAGATTTGAAGAATTTATGTGCTCCATGACTTCTTGTTACAATTGTAAGTAATTGCAAGACAGGTGGCTTCTACCCAAAACTCTCAAACATGTGGAGCTTTAAGCTTACAAGTGGTAGCATATACTCAGAATCAGCAGAGTCTGCAATGAGAAGTGGATATCCACTTTGTGTTCAATTAAGTGTCTCTCAAATCTTGGCATCTGCAGTGAAGTATATATCCTCTTTGTGATCAATAAGTGTTTTTCTCAAATCATATTTCTTAATACAACGGTCGTTTATTTGTATCATTAATGGTAGATTTTCCACAAAGGTACATCTGAAAACACATTGATATGTTTTGATTATTGTGGAGGATTTTTTTTTTTTCTTGTAAATAAATTCACTTAACTAAAGAATTACATTGCCGTAAGGGCAGACAGTTTCCAATCATTTTTTCAAAATGCTTTCGTTCCCCAACAAAGCAATACACAAAAAACAGTAACTGCTTTGACGAGTAACTTCTTGTTACTCCATATGTATTGTCCCTCATGTTTGGGCTATCAATTAGCTAGTTAAATTAATAGTAGACATGTTTTTTCCAGTCCATGAAGATGATTTAGAGTGCTTTTAGATTCAACGATGTAAATTGTTTTGCATTAATGTTTCAGATATCATTGTGATTCCATCATCAGGGTGAGGAAGAAAATATTCAAAACAACAATTAATTAATAGATCTATAAATTTATAATCAATTACATAGATCGAATGTGTATGGAAGGCTGATGGCGAACTGCCTTAATTGGTCAAATTTGGTTTGTAATATTAATGTGAAGATGATATGTTGAGTTTCTAGTCATGACTTAAACATCTATGAAAATTATATTTTGCTTTATTACAAAAGCTTTGGACACAGGTAGCCATGATTTTTATATTGTACATTGAAGACTGAAGTCTTGTGATCATTTTATGGCCTTAAATACTTACATTTTAATATTATTAAGTAGCTAATTATCAATATTTACATATTGTGAAATAATATAGATATTGTTTAATATATTGACGTTATTAATGGTATAGATGTTTGTTTAATATTTTAATGTAAGCAATAAAGTATACATTGTTTAAAATATTAATATTATTAATACTATGGGTCAACGTATAATATCTGGATATTATATGAGGATTTGAATTATTTAATACTTGATTTCTGCCATGAAAACAAATCAAGCTAAAAAACTCCATAATAAATGAAAGGTGAAAAAAAGGACTGCCATTAATTCCAACAGTGTCATTATTGGGCTCGCCGAAAGAATAAAAGGAGGTAACATAATATTTATAAAAGGGGAGATCTAGTTTGTAATGATCAGAGAGGCTTTGGTATAAAAAAACTTGTCTCAGAAAAAGAGGTGAAAGAGAGTAGAAAGGCTGAAAGAGAGACAAAAGGAAACAGAGATGAACATTTCCAGTTGCATCGTACTACAAAATCTTTTTGTTGTAGCATTAAAGAGAAATTTTCTGTTGAAATTCTCTTTAAAAAATTGTTATATCTTCGTATAATTTCTCTATGAAAATTTGAGATTTAAAAAAAAATTTATTAGATCTCTGTATAAATTCTGTTCAAAAGTTTGTCAAAATTTTTGTAGTGTTTGCCAAATCTTTGTCTTAACAGCCCTTATCAAAATCTGTATATGATTCTGTTAAAAAAATATTTGCAAAAATTTGAGCACACTTAAAAAAATATCTGTCTGAGAATACCGAGGGTTCAGTCTAAGAATTATCATTTTTTATATATCTAATAAAAAAAGAATGCACATTAAAAGAGAAGAAAAAAAGAGAAGAGGGCAAGGGCATGGCCCTGTGCGACCCTGTACATAGGGTGCACAGCCTATGTATTGGGCTGCTTCTCTATAACAAATCTTATGATGCATTACAATTTATTTGAATGCCTTTCTATTATTGTTTTATCTTTTACAACATATAAAAATTCATTCAAATGTTTTTTTATTATTAGTTTTTTTAAGGTTTTATATCAAATTTATCGGAATAGTTTAGTTTAAGACTGAAACTCTTTTGGCTAAGAGTCAAGGACTGAGGGGTATCAAGACTAAACCTCTTTGATTAAGAGTTAATGACTGAGGAGTATCCATTCTGTAAAAGTCGCTCGGAGATCAGGGTCTCATCCCTTATGGCCCTTATGGTGTTAGGGTCTTGCACTAAGCAAGACTTGCAAAACACAACCCACAATAGTCAAACATACAAGTACATAATATTTACTATGCTTTTTCGAAGTACAAAGGAAACAAAATAATTACCAAATAATGAATGACAGCAGTTTGGAAAATAAAATTTAAACTTACATACAAAATAAAATAACTTTTAAAATAAAAACGAAATAAATGATGTAGATAAAATAAATTAATTCTTAATTAAAAATTAAAATTAAAAATTTGTGTCCATATATAAAATAACTCTTAAATACATAAAATAACTCAAAACTGATATTTCTGATGTTTTTTAAATAAATATATTTAAGGTAATCTATACCATTAATGATATAGAATCATATAACTATAAAACAAATTTTATGATGCATCAAAATTTATTTGAATTTCTTTCTATTATTATCTTATCTTTTAAGATACGTTGAAATTCATTCGATGTTCTTCTATTGATTTGACTTCTATAACATATCAACAATCATTTGAATGTTTTTATTATTATTTTAATTTTAATAACATCCATATTTTTTAATAAGAATTTCTATACATGGGTTGGGTTTAATTTCAATAAATAATATTAAACATGGACAACTTGCATATTTTTGAAAGCGAATTTAGAGAAAGACAAGTAAAAGTAAAAAATTATGTATTTATATTAAAATAAAAATAGTTCGAGCGTACTTATTTGTGGTGTTGTATCTCAATCAAATAAATACCTTTTTAAGTAACTAAAACTATAGTTCTATGTCTAAAGAAAATGCTCTACATCAACTTATTTATTGCTATTTCTCATTATGCTATTATGTATTTAAATATTATATCAAATATTATAATAATATTTGGTTAATGGGAATGAAAGAATCTTGGGTTATGCTTATGTTAAATTTTTGAATTTGTTATTAAATTGTTGATCTCGAGGAATTGTTTATGTGAAAAAAGGGTTAGGAATATGATAATTGTCAAGGACAAACATATAGTTTGGATAGTATAGTTAATTTATCTAATTAAAGATTAAGGTAAAGGTAAAGATAGTTAGACAAATGAGGATCATATCCTTCTTAAGTAATCAAATAGATGATATGAAGTATGGCTAGGATTAAAAATGTTGTGAAACTCTTAATATTAGTACATGGTTTAAATTATCTAGATATACCACTTTAGCTATATCCAATTTAATATGAAACAAATGGCCATATTTGACCTTAGCCCCATAACATTAGGTATGATTAGTTTAGAGCTACAACTTATTAAATTATATGATTTTAGGAATGAATCAAGTGAAGAATGATTATGATTATAATTATTCGAAGTGATTAATTTTAGGTATTGTTATTGTTATTTGATTTAATTTGTGGGATGAAAGATTGTAGAAAAATTATATTGGTTAGTTTACAAACTGAAAACCCTAGTTTAAACTATTTGGGTCGAGAGAGAAAATTTTTGTTGAAATTCTCTTTGAAAATTTGTTATATCTTCGTATAATTTCTCTTTGAAAATTTGAGATTTTTTTTTTTTAAATTGTTAGATTTGTGTATAAATTCTGTTCAAAAATTTCTCAAAATTTTTGTAGGGTTTGCCAAATCTTTGTCTTAACAGCCCTTACCAAAATCTCTATATGATTCTGTTCAAAAATATTTGCAAAAAATTGAGTACACTAAAAAAATCTGTCTGAAAATACCGAGGGTTCAGTCTAAGAATTATCATTTTTATATATCTAATAAAAATGAATGTACATTAGAAGAGAAGAAAAAAAGAGAGAGGGCAAGGGCATGGCCCTGTGCGACCCTATACATAAGGTGCACAACCTATGTATTGGGCCACTTCTCTATAACAAATCTTATCATGCATTACAATATTTGAATGCCTTTCTATTATTGTTTTATCTTTTACAACATATAAAAATTCATTCAAATGGTTTTTTATTATTGGTTTTTTTAGGATTTGGAGAATATCTAATACCTCATCAATCAATCTCTATCAAATGTGTCCTTCAAATCGGTGATCACCAAGGTGTAATTCTCATGCTACATTGACCTTCTCATACCAAGATACATTGCATTGTTGTAATAATATCTATTGGTTAAAGGTTGTCCTTGTAGTTAATATAGTTGTAGTTTTTTTTTTCCTGAAGCATTAGCTATCCTATTCTCCTTTCTTTCGATATACTCAATTTCAAAATCATATTCAATTAGGAATTCTAGCTAAATTCATTATCTTGGATTGAGATTGGGTTGGATAAATATGCATTTAAACTAAGATGAACTGATTTATCTCAAGTGGCTTTCCCAAAAGAAAGTGTCTCTTCTTTTCCAAAGCATGTACAATATCTACTAGTTTGAGGTCATGTGAAACATAATTTACCTCTTGAGTCTTTTTTCAGTCATAAGCTAGAACTCTATCTTAAAGCAAAACTTAAATACTAGATTAAAAAAATTGATCTTGTAGAGGTGCATACAATTGATAGATCATGTTTAAAAGGATGCTTCTAAGACTTCATTTGAGTCTCATGATTTACTTAGCACTATGGTTATTAATGAGCATTTATCTCTACATAGTGCACATGTAGAGAGGATATGTCAAAATTGGGCACATTAGATGTTACTATTAGAGGATTAAATGACAATATTGGGCACATAGTTTTCCTCAAACAACTTGAATCAGGGCTTCTTCTCGTTACAGGTCCATTCAAGGTGAATGGTGTACCTACCAGACGAGTTAATCAGGTTTATAAATCAAAGTTGATCCACATCCTCTCTAATATTTTTAATAGATCTAGATCTTGCTATGAATTAGGATATTCCTTCTACATTTTCTACTAATTTTGTAGCTTCATACCCACTTCTTAAGCTAAATAATTTGCACTATTATCACCTCAAGTATAAATGATGTTTTGCAAGGTCACTTGTCTTCTTCTAACACATTCCATAATGATGATTGGCGATCCTTAAAATTTAGGCAGATCTTCTTTCATACATGTGCTCGTATTGTAAAGTAGATCTCTCTCACTTTGAAATTCTATATTTATATTATATACCATCCACATAAAAATATTCTAATAATCCCAATAACTATTTATCCTCAAGGAGTGTATTCATGTTTACAATGAAAATTTATTTTTGGTCTCCCATGTTCAATAAACTGGAGGGGTTGACTAGTTTATTGAAGACTATGACTTGCTTATTTCAACATATAAAATCTAACTTTACACACTGGATCTGCTTGGGTATGATTTTTACATAGCAATACAATAGAGATAGCTAGAATCTCGTTCTATTTTTGGATTTCTAGTGTATAGATTCCTAGCTCAAGTGTACAATGAACATAAGAGCATTGTATTCTATTCAATGAGATGTTTTATGTTGGCCTTTCTTTTTTTCCTAATTTTAAATTATGAATCACCTAAACCACGGAAGACGTGCATATGTTATAAATTAGTCTCATTATATAGCTATTGAGCATTTAACACTAGTCTAAGCTCATGAGCATGACTTGAAGGTGTTAGGAGTATCCATGTAATTTATTTATATATATGTTCTATCTAAATTGAGAATTAAATAATTGAAATAAATATATGGGAATGATATGCATCTCCCAAACCATATACATTTTGAATTGATCGTACTATGGTACTAGGCCAAGTCTTTAATAGATATCATATATGGCATCACATTTATAGATGTGCCCAAATTGGTTCAAGGTAGTCAAGATTAAATTCTTTCCAAATTATATCCTAATGGTAAGAAAGAGTAGAGGTGACTAATTTTTCTCAGGTATATAATTTATGTATATAAATATTCAATGTTTTATATATTTTGGTTGATTCCTTAGGTCATCTAAATATTCAATGTTAAATATATATTTTGGTTAATTCCTCTGGTCATGTCAGTGCTTAAAATTTTAGAATTTTCTTTTCATTAGAGTTGAATTACATTAAATAATGACACATTTTCTTTAGTTCATTTTATGTCCTCAAGTTCTATGTTATAATATAGGTCATATTTTATTGATCTAACCTATGTTATCCATATTGGGTGGTCGTATATTTCCTTTAAATATTTTTGGGATACATTCAATCCCTTTGGTCTAGGGTTGATTTTTTTCTTGCATTAAGATTTAGATAAAATGTGAGGGAAATTCACTAGGGTTAACCCAGTTTATTTTTGTTTCTTCTCATTTAGTATAATTTGCACCCTTAAATGGTATAAATTTCATAACCATGAATTTTTATCATATATAAATTCCTCAAGCTCATATTATTCTTATCCAAGAACATTGTGTATTTTTAACATGAAGGCACGCCTCTAGAACTTTTGTATCTAGTTTTTCCTTGAATTTTACATCGCATCTATCTAACACAAGTTTGGTTCCAGTCTAATAGTGCTTCCCCATTTATAAACAATTGAAATGAACTCAAAGGAATTTTCAATTTTTAAAGAGTACAAGAAAGAGATAACAAACCTAATATTTAATATATCAATCACAAGAGTCCAAGGCTTATTTACTCTAGGAGGTCAAGTATGGAATGTTTTCCAAATTGCATCAAGAAATTATTTTTCAAATTTTATTCTTCTCATTTAGAAGTTTCCATTTTATTAGGTTCAAGTTCATATACTATATTCCCATTCAATAGGTATACTCTAACCACATTGAAATAGAAATTCACATTCATGAACAACTAATGGTTTCTTGCTACCAACCTTGGAAGTTTTCGAGCTACTTTTTCTTATTGAGTACTTTTATTGCCACGTGGTCCACTAAGATCTAGTTTAATGTTGATGTCAAATTTTTGAATGTTAGATTTAACCATACAATATCCTCATTTTTTTGTCAAAGAATAGGCGTGCATGTATGGTGTCCCCTAATTCTTGATTAAACATGTTAAATAGAGAACTCCCCTTTGGTTTTTGTGATCTCCCCATTTCGTACCAACATTCAATACTTGGTTAGGGTCAAGATTATCACTTGTTTTGAATCACTTGTTTCAAGCAACTAAGGAATTTATATCACTTGTTTCATCATTCAAATCAATTATTAACACATATAATACAAGTATTGTTTTGGATTATGATAAATGATAAAACAAGGGAGATGAACCCTATTACAAAACAGCCCAACGAAGCAAAGAAAAGAACAAGGTTGCAAGGGCAAATAAAACAAAATAGCAGCACATCTGAAAGAAACCAATAACCCAAAAGGCAACCCAAACAGTGCACCGGATGCGCACTAACAACAAAAAAACTAGACAGGGGATCTAAGCAACCGTAGATCTTGAACAAGAAAACCTAACACCCTTAGCCCTAGGGCGCAACTCCCCAATAGATTTGGGGAGCCCTTTCTTTCTACGTTGGACTACAGTCCAAGAAATCTTTGAGTCAAAGTCCTCAGAGTGAGGCGAGAGGGGGGATCCTCCTGAGCAGTAACAACCATGGAAGGCACCAACGATATCGACCCAGAATAAGGCACAACCGGAAGAGAAGAAGCCCCCAAGTGCAGAACCACCAAGTCTGAATTAGGCAAAGCTGAAGGATTAACAACAGTTGGAGCAAAAGTGAACCAGCCCAGAGCAACAGGAGTTGAGGTGGGAGTTGAAGGAGGAATAGAAGAGTCCAACAAACTCAAGGGATTTACAGCAACCACCACCACCCCCACCGGAATAGTCTTAAGAGGGGACTCATCCTCCTGAGAGGAATCATCACCACAAGATGAACCATCTTCTTGGGAAGCACCGATAGTCAAATGATCCTCATGAGTATCCTTCCACCAAGTTGCAGTGCTTTCGTGGTGCGATAGAGGACAATCAATGGCCAAATGACCAATAGCAAAACAACGTCGACATTTGAAGGGGATACCCTCATAGTCCAACATCTGTTTCCAAGGCCGATCCCTAACCATCAAAATGACATCTCCAAAAAGGGGTTTGGAGATGTCAATATCCACTAGAATTCGAGCAACTGTGGAGTGACCCATGAAAGAGGTAGTTGAATCAACTTTTAGAAAATGACAAATGGCATTGCCAATGCCCTCATAGCAAGAATCCTCCCAAAACTAGAAGGGGAGGTTCGGGAGACGCACCCAAATCAACTTGATATTAAGCGGCTCAGTAAGGGGATTGAAAGTAAGAGTCTAGGGTTTAATGGACAAGGAATGTTCTCCCCACATCCAAACCCTACCATCAAGCACTAAATCTCATTGCTCAGAAGAAGCAAAAGTCACAATGAAAAAACCTCGTGCACTGGGAAAAAGCTTAATCTTTCTAGCAACTAATGGCTTCCAAGACTCCAAGACCCAATTGTGGAGGTCAGGCAGGGAAGGCCACAATCCATTGAACCTGCATATTACACCTGTATTGCAGTAAAACTCTTCATTTTTGTGACCTCTGGGCCACACACCACAACAGAGGAAGAATGGGCACAGGGGAAAGGTCGGACTCCCCTCCCCTCCCCCATGAAGCACGATGAGCACTAGGGCCAGCAACTACCGCATAAGACCGCTGAGGGACAGTAGGAGCATGTTTCCCAGCAGCAAACACACCATTCCCAGTCTCAGCCTGCACACAATGTGTACCAAAGTTCTCATTTTCCTTAGGAATCCTGTCCCGATCAGAGGGAGCACTCATCCCCAGAAGCACATTATTCGCAGCACATTAACAATAACACAAGTATTGTTAAATGCATAATATTTTATAAATATAATAATAATTCAATACTTGATGCATGTGCCCCTTCTAGACTACATAAGGAAAGTAACCAGACAATTATTAAACTTGTTAATCAATAATGTTGCCTGGTATAATCCTATATATACATGATATATATATATATATATATATCATCATGTATATATATCATGATATATATATATATTAAGATCAACTATATAAATTTTCATAGTATGTGTAATCATCACATGTATATATATATATATCATGATATATATATATATATATATTAAGATCAACTATATAAATTTTCATAGTATGTGTAATCATCACATGTATATATATTGTGTAATTAGGTATTAAATTTTGACGGCATATATCATTCAATGTATATATATCGCATGTTTACGCCACAATTAGGGTTTACCCCCAAATTAAATTTAGGGTAAATGTAGTTCACTTAATCATTTCTCAATTCGATGGATGGATGTAATCAGTTCTTCATATGCTTCGTAGTGCTTCAACAAATTTGACTTAAACATGGTAGTAAATTGAAGGAGAAACAAAGCTTCACAGTGCTTAAAATCTGCTAAAAGATTTAGGGTAAATGCAGTCTGCCACTGTAAAAAGGGTGGCAGACTGTGCTTACCTCTAAACAGACTGTGCAATCTTCAAACGAATCCCCCTGTAGCTAGGTGTTGAATGCCGTGGGCTCCGCCTTCGCCTGGGACCTTTGCCTTCACAGGTGAACAACGCTCAAAACTTCTTTCGCTAAATGAGCTGACAATATGAAGTTGTCAGCTCATATACTGATTAAAAGAAAACATTAAAATAATACCTTCGAACAAAGATTCTCTTCATTCGAAGGTATTATTTTAATTTTTTTTTAATAATCAAGAACCTTCATTCGAAGATTTCCGCGCAACAACCTTCGTTCGCAGGTACCTTCATTCGAAGAAAAACCTTCGAACGAAGCTATTTGATAATTTTTGTCCCCCTCCCTCCCAATTTTTTTTTCCCAAGTTTGGGACTCTTTATTGTGGGATTACCCCCATATTTCTTCTAGACTCAGAACCAAAATCAAATTTCTTCTTTTTCTTCTTCTTTTCTTCTTTACACTTCTTACAGAAGTGTCCAGGCTTACAACAATTCCAACAAATAACTTTGGACTTTCTAGGAGATTTGGATCTCCCTTTGGACTTAGATTTTTCACGCTTCTCTCTCTTCTTTCCTTTTTCTTTGGGTCTTCCAAGAACACTTAGGGCTTCTTTGGCACTAATGGATACTTTCCTCCTCATTTCTTCAGAAAGTAATGAACCCACAACATCTTCAACTTTCAAGACAACAGAACTACTCCCAATTGCCATAACAAGAGAATTCCATGAATCAGGCAAAGAACAAAGAAGGATCTATCATTTCTCTTCCTCATCCATTTTTACACCAACTAATGCCAATTGAGCCACCAACATATTGAATGCTTCTAGGTGGTCTGCAATTCGTCCACCCTCTTCCATTCTCAAGGAATACAATTTCTTCCTTAAGAAAATCTTGTTCACTAAAGATTTTCTTCCATAGTTTATTTGCAGAGAGCTCTTCATGGACATTGATTAAGACTCTGTCTGTCACACACAATCTGATTAGACCCTTGGATTTATGGTCCATAACATTATATTCAGTAGCCAAAGTAGCATATGTGAGCCTTGAAACATTCTCATCAATAGAATTCCACAAATCTTGATGAATTAATAGATTCTCCATCTTCTGCTTCCACATCTCAAAATTGTTACCAAAATTTTTTCTACCTCTATTCTCCTTGATGTGCTCGTCATCTAAAAATCCCTGTAATGAGATCACAAAGTGTCTTTTGCACAAGCTCCCACTCAAAACTAGATTAGTTCAAAAAATTCAACCCACAATTGAAACCAAAGGTGATCAAGCTTTGATACCACTTGTAAGGAAGTTAAGGTAGTGGAACAACTTCCTACACTAATCTTGAGGGGAGGGATATGTAGAGCCTTTTAGATCTTTACAACAGTTATAGAAATAAACACAAACAAAAATCATACCACAACACAGTAATTACATGGGGAAACCCTTTCAGGAGAAAAACCCCACACTCCAAAGCCACCCAATATATTATTTAGGAATAAAGGAGATTGCAATATACTTGCAGAAAAAGCTTTCACATGAGTATAACCAACCAAAGATCCAGAGGCAACTCAACATCTATAAGACTCTTACACACAACCTCCATCTCAAGCTCTTGATATATAGGAGATACAATACAGTAAATTGTGAACGGTAATTACAAAACCATGAGCCAAAACCACCCAAAAGTGGCATCCAAATTATATCTAATAAAAGATGCCTTGTGATGTGCCAAATCACACACCAACATGTGTAACTCTCCTCTTTACATCTCTTTTAAGTTTCCAACACATTTTCATATTTCCCAAAATGGGAGGCCCAACTTCCGGAGGCCATAACTTTTGATCCGGGTGCCTGATTGACGAACCATTTGATGCGTCACAAAGTTTGTGAAGAGATCTATCAAGCTATAACATGCTTCACTAGTTACAACAACTTTCAGTGCATTTAGGGACCCCTAAGTTTCTTAAATATAAGTTCAAAACTTTTCCAAGAGTTTCAAAAATGGAAACTTTAATATCTTGCAATCCAGGTATGATCTTGATTCGAAACTCACCCAAGATGTTTACTTGGCAATTCTACACCTTTTGGAAAATTTTTGGGTCCATTCGTGCTCAAATGTAGAATTACTAAAAATAGTAAGTCCTTCGATTTTTAGCCCCTTTTGGAAACTTTGAAAGTTCTAAACCATTCTTCAAGATAAAGAGTATTCGAAAAAGACCAAAATTGAGAAGAATAGAAACCTTTTGTAGTTGCAAGGTTGAGACACCTTTTTCTAACGTGAATAAATAGATTCAACACCCATCAGTAACATGTAAAATAGAAGTAACCAAGTATGACATGTATATTTATAAGACTCAAACACCAGGATCAACTCTAGACCTGATTTTCCAAACAAATCTACACAAGAGCAACCATAAATCAATAAGAATCCAACAAGTAACCCTGTAAATTTGCAATTGTTTCCATTTTAAAATACTCTAGGAATTTGAACACAATCTTTCCACAGTTATACAAACCACATATTTTAGTTAACATGTAAAACCCGTAAAAACATCTCTACTTGTAAAACTAAAATCATTTAAACATTTAGACATTCACACCAAATATGTCATATGAAATAATTAATATCATAGATCTACAAATCCACAACTTTTAGAAATAGAAAAACTATAAAACCTATAGAGGCACCAAGTTGTCCAAGAGCATTCAAGTCACAAAATGACCAATTCCACAACTCACAAGGAAATCGAGGAACCAGGTTATCCAGAAGCTTATGAAATATAAAACATATCAGATTCACAACCCACAAGTAACTAGTGGCTAATCATCGAGTGCTTTCATATAACCAAGGGCTAAAACCATGAACCCGACATAAGCACTCCATACTGTAGTCCAAATAGTAAGTATTTTTCCATGTGATCAGGGCACCAAAATAAACCATCCAACAAGAACACCCTTTCACTACACATGACCATAAGGTAAAGGAACAAAACCACAAAATAAGAGGATACTCACATATTGCCAAATCGGAGCTCCAGTCACTACCACAAGACCAATTCCATGAAGATCCATAACCCTGAGCCTCAAGTGTCCAACATAGATTCTATTGACAATATCCAATCCAGAGGTAGATGCCATGGCTTTCAATTTCACAAATCTATAATACAATGTTAATATACAGAATATCCACTACAACCCAAAAAACCTTCAACATTCCACAATTCCTTCCAATAGGTTCTCACAAGCTCTTCAAGCTAAATTAAAAATAAGAAATACCTAGTTCAGAGAAATTAAAATGGAGGAAAAGCTAGAACCAAAATTCCATGGATACATCATATGCTATGACATGCAAATACATGCAAATGCCATGAAATCACCTTTAGCTCTAATACCAAATGTAGAAAATAGGAGAAACTTGACAATGAAAATGCTTTGAATGTTTTAAGTATCCAAGTAAATAGATAGTGATCAATCATAGATGAACAAGAAAAATATTATACAAAATAGATGCAAACCATAACTCAATATTTATGTGGAGAAACTCTTGTGGGAAAAAAAAACTCCACCTAAAGAGATCCTTATCTTGTATTAATCCTTCAAATGAGTTACATCAATACAACTACTCTATCTGAATTTTTGCAGCACTTCATTGCTTCAACAACTTGCTTCCTTAAACTTATATCTCTTTCACTTAATATATAGTCATGAGAGGAACAACAAATCACGAATTATTTCAAAAAAATTATGCTAGAAACCATTAGTTAATTTAGGCATTCTTATCCATGCAATAATCACAACACTTAATAAGGAGGAATTAAATAATAAACTTCTTCTTCCAATTTGTGATTTTATCCACCTTTTTAATGTGCACTTGCAAAGATATTCCTTATCTTATCCAAGTTCCCATTTATCTTTTCCGCTTTTCATGCTCTTTCCAATCGGACTACTAAAAAACACCTTACAAGTTGTCATAGTTGCTTTTAGCAAATTTCATGACAACTAAGTGATAATTACAAATTGTCAAAATATAATTAAATGCAAATATGGAAAAAGTAAGGTTGAGACATTTTCCCAACACCATCCACTTCAATAGTGAAAAGTTAATTTTGGCCAACAAAAATTGGACAAATATTTACCACTTTTATTCTAGACAATGTGTAAAATTACTATTGAACCATTGAAGTGGATGATGTTTAGATAGAATGCTCTATTTCAAGGTCATATCAGAAGTAAGAATAGATGGCTAACGTAGCATATGTAAAATGCAGCTGTGAGATAGATTGAATGGACCCTTTCAAAAGGAAACATCAAATAAGACCATGTCCGACTCAGATTGATATGGATCTTCTTCCTTTTCTCTCAACACTATGTCTGGACAGCTTTGTCTAGTTCTGAATCGTGCATGCTCAAAATCTACTCGCTCTCACCGACGATGTTGATAATTTTCTCTAGACATGAATTGGTTTAATGGAGTTAGCTTCTACTTTCATAAATATTGTTAATGTAATTTTTTACATATATAATGAAAGTTGAAAAGCTGTGTATTTTTTAATTTTTGTTTCCCTTCTCAAGGACAATAATAGGTAAGTGCAGCTATAAGGATTGAAATTTCAGAAACCTTTTATATAGAATGTAAGGCTGCCTTGCAAATTTAAATACTCCTCACAGTTTCCACATTCATGTTGTATTTAAGAATGTGGGTACATAGCCAGAAAACTATATGCTGTCATCAAAAATATCTGAGGGCTTTTGCAAATTGTCATGCTTAAGAAAATACAGTTGGGTCAATTTATATAATTATTCCCCTTGTTTGCTTCCTTTTTGTTTGAATGTCCCACATTTGTACTCCATGTTTATTTGCAAAGATAATTGTGTTACCAAATCTGGATTCATTCATAACCTAAACCATGGGATTTTGATTGTTGTGGGGAATCTCTAAAGAAAATACAAGTTTTATATGGACCAACGAAACAGTATCCACAGATTGTGGTGTTATGAACCGTCAAAATTAGTACATGTGTAGAGTAATTCGGGCTTTCATTGTTCAAATTTAAAAAAAAAAAACTAGTGTGGATGAGATATTATGTGCTGCACCCATCACCCCAAATTAAGCTTTCGGGAAGTGAGCAAATTTTATGAATGGTAAAGAGCAGGAATCATGGAAAGCATCTAAGAGTCAAAGGAATTAAATTCATTTTTGTCCGAAGAGAAAGATGACGAAATGAGATATGGAGTGATTGAGCTTTTGTCCATGTGTTTTAAATTGCATGAAGGAAAAAAACAGATAACGACTAGAAAGAAAACCAGGTGCAATTGAATTGTCCATAGCCTGATATTTATAGCTTTATTGTGTTGCATTGTTTTTTAATTTATAACAAGTGTCATGTGGTGAGGAGTGCTTGGCTTTGTACTATTGTAATAGTAGTATTTGTTGTCTTGTTGTTAGGTGAGCCATGACATAGCAATTTAATGGAAGGTTCTAAATAACAGTCCAAATCAACAGTTTCTAACAATTTGAATGTAATGTATCACAATTTTACTGGACCATTATAGTTATTATAACTGATCTTGACCCAAAGTTTGATTTGTTCCTTAAAATAAATTATATTTTTTAAATATTAAGAAAGATTTTTTTTGTGTGAAAGTACTTTATAAATGACTTAATATTATTACATAAAACAAAACTTACATAAATAAAAGTGAAAATTTCTAATGACCATATTAATTATAATATATTATAATTAAAATTATAATTGACAATTTTCTATTGTGAAAATTTTAATGACTATTGTTAGGGTAAAATGTGTATTAATCAATTTAACAATAATAAACTCAAACATCAATAGAATAAAGAAATCAAGAAAGATTGAATGAAATGAAGCAATGAATAATACAGTGCAAACCTTCCTTGAATCAAAGTTTCCATTGTTTGTCTATTAAAACCGTCTTTGCTGATATGAAGTAGGTCCTCAGTGAGTGCACTCTTTTTGCTGTGTGTAGGATGTCGGTAGTAAATGACTATTGATAAATAGTGCTGTGAAGTAGAGCTTCAAAGAAAATGATGATCTCAAGTAGATTGTATTGGGGATGCCAAAGGCACGCTGGTGAATTTCTGTAGAGTAACAATACAAATAATCTGGATGATTAGAATGGGAGGATGAGGTTTCTTTTATAGACTCAGAAGAATGAGAATTAACGGTTGAGGAGAGGTATGATGATCAATGGTTGAGGAATGTGCAACCAGTAGAAATATGACAAGTGTCTCACCTCCATCATGAAAGAGGGGATTTGACAACATTGATTGGAGAGTTAACTCCTTTAACTGATCAGTTAACAAACTTGATTAGTCAGTTGGAAGAATGGATTATGGAATTGACTGAATTGATTGAGGGATTAACTCAATTGACTAGTTAGTTAACACTTTTGATTGATTAGTTAACTAACTTTGATTAGAGAAGAAATAGGACATGTGGGTGAGGGATAATTAGGTAATTAAATATTTAATATATTTAATTACATGTGCAACAAGGTGAGGTGGACAGGGTGAGGTGGAAAAGTGAGGTGTACGGGTGAGGTGGATTTTTGAAATTAGAACTTAGGATAGGGGGATTTAGATTAATTAAATAATTTAGGATTATTTAATTATGTGAGATATTAGAAGAATTAAGGGAATTTAATTAAATAAATTGATTTTATTTAATTATGGAATAGTGAACCGATTAAATAAATTTAGAATATTTATTTAATTGATAGAAGAATGGAATAAATATTTAGAATATTTATTTAATTGATAGGAGAATGGAATAAATATTTAGAATATTTATTTAGAATGAATCATGTCATTTTTAGGCATATACATTTTGCCCCTCTTTGATGCAATGCAATTTACAGCATTGCCTTAAAGAAATCGATAGTCTGATAGCGATACATGCCCCAGTTTGCCCCTGGTACAAGTTTAATGATGATAGGATGCCCCCTCGGGAGATTAGACGGGAAACAGGCAGAAGGCGTGAGATAGACAATCTCACGAAGACGAAGGGGTATAGGTGAGGTTTTAAGAAAAGGGACGCGTTTCAGGGGAACGCGAAGAAAATGGAAGAAAAACGGGCGTGGGAAGTAGTCACAGTCATCACCTAGCCATATTTAGGGTTTGCAAGCTATAAATAGGAGCTAGGTCCACAAGATAATTCATTTGTACACTTGGTTGATCTGGATTTGAGTTGGAGAGCTTAGAGCAAACTTGGAGTAGCATGGCAGCCAGAGCAGGAGACATTCCATGCAAGGAGCACCGATTCGAGCGAGTCTGTCGATTCGGGCGGCCAACAGAGGTAGGACCCCTGGTATGTGCTTCAAAATTTTTTCCCTAGGTTCAAATTAGGGTGTCATAAATGCTAGCAAAACATAGGGTAAACAGATGCGCCGAACTACAGAATGGCGCATATGCAACGTGAAATGGTGCATTTGTTGTTCTGCGATGCATATGTTAAAGCTGTGCATGCGTGGATTTTGGCGGTGCTTCCCTGATTTGGCGGCGCATACGTTGAATGTTGTGGCACATGCACTGAAGCTGCGCATATGTGAATTGTAACAGCGCATCCGTGATTTGGCGCGGCGCATATACTGATTATAGCGGTGCATATACCAGAACTGGCGCATCTGTCAAGAAATGGCGCTTTTACCACCTGTAGTGGCGCATTTGCTTTAGCTAGCAAATTACTTAGCAAAATTGATTCGATTAGCGTTTTGTTTGATGCAGAAATTGATGAGCTATCTCCGAGATTGCAGGAATCTAGTCAAGAGATGCAATGTGTTGTTTTGATCAATTTGAAATACTAAGTATTAGTTGATATATTTTAGTAGATATGTTAAATATGGTATTTGTGGCTTTAGATTGATGCCTTGTTTTGCGTGCTTGCAGGAGGAGATACAAAACACACTGCAGTCTATGGAGACGTTCCCCATGCCCCTATTACAGAGATATATGTTGACGGAGATTGACAGAGAGGCACTTGGTGCCATGGGTTTGGACTATGTATGCTTCATGCCTGAGGTTTGGGCGAACCGCGGATTGCTGATTGCTGATTGCTGCTGTGGAGAGATTCCATAGTGAGGATGGGACCTTCCACTTTCCTACTAGAGAGATGACCATGACCTTAGAGGACGTATATAGGATACTGCACTTGCCTATTCAGGGTGAGCTGGTGGAGTATGATGCGCAACGAGATGCGGGACTCACCGAGTGTAGGCGAGTATTTAATGACCCTGAGCTAGTTGGACAGGTCATCCCCTAGCACGAGATTTACAACTGCTATGACTACTTCCCTGGGATTGTGGTAGGATTGATCGGAGGCATTATATGCCCCGACAGGAGATTGTACGGGTTCCCCATTGGATGGGGCAGGATCATGGAGCAGATGGTGATAGAGGGCACCCGATATGTATGGGGTGTTTGTGTATTGGCTCACCTGTATTGGGGTACTGCTGTTATAGTTTTAGGTGTGGGAGCACATAGCGGTGACTAGACCGATATGTGTGTTTGCGAGACAGCAAGGGGAGCCATATAGTTATGGCTATGCAGGGGTGATTTCCCAGCACAGGCTGGGGAAGCTGGAGTACTGGAGGCATACTTTGGATGGTGTAGATGTGGTCGTCTGGTGACCATATCTAGATTGTGAGCCCTGGGACAATGAGGGAGACGAGCTGCCCTACTGCTTTCAGACAAGGTGGCTGATAGGGCGGATGCGACACATATTGGAGAGGTAGACGGTAGGCCTGGTATTGAGGCAGTTTGGTAGGAGGTAGGGCATGCCACAGGGGTAGGCACTATTTGCACAGACACATGCAGAGCGGGTTAGATGGGGGCCGATGGCTTCATACGAGGAGGCCCTGGCAGAGTTCTGATAGACTCCTTATGTGGCATGGGACATGAGGACAGAGATAGCCGATGCAGGGATTACACAGGACTATGAGGATTGGCTGACTGCACATCCTTTTCTGAGATACTCGGGGCCCGATATATTGGTGCCGCATATTGACGAGGCAGATTCAGAGGAGGAGGGCCAGGTTGGCTGGGGGCAAAGGAGAGGTGGAGGACGAGGTTGAGGAGGACAGGGTGGTGGTCGAGATGGGGGAGATGATGGAGAGAGGCCGAGACAGCAGAGGAGGGTATCTTAGGCTGAGCAGGCAGTACCAGCACATGTTGTATAGTAGCAGATACCGCAGCAGGCGCAAATGCCGCCACCCCAGCAGGTGGCATAGCAGCAGGTGCCCCAGCCACAGGGGCTAGGATAGGTAGAGGCACCACAAGGCCAGGACAGGTAGAGGCACCACAAGGGCCGGTGCAGGTAGATTCTTATGAGAGGGCTATAGCCAACCTGAGGGGACAGGTGAGAGAGCTACGGGCACAGCTTAGGAGGGCCGACGATCGACGAGAGACAGATGTAGCGGTGATCGCAGGGCTGACCTGTGAGAGGGATATGGCAGACGCATGGGTACACGTCATCCATGTAGAGTGGGACACTGCAGTGGCAGCTCTGGGGATAGATGCAGCTAGCTCCTTTTTGGTTGGGCAGGTGCAGCAGGCACAGGCACAACTAGGCCAGTCATAGACATAGCTGGCACAGGTACATGTAGAGCTTGCTAGAGCACAGGCACAGGTGCAGTACTACCGGGGCCTATACCATGGGGTAGTGCCAACGAGCCAGAGGGCTTCGAGTTTCAGGAGTCAGTCTGGTGCTTCTCAGAGAGTAGGCCCATCACAGTCAGGGGCTTCTGTGATGGGTCCCCAGCAGTCATGGGCTAGCAGTGGTGGCCCACAACAGCAGGGGTAGACTTGCATTAGATTTTGTACTTTTTGAGACATGTATCACCATTCTTTTGGATGCATTTTATATATGACATTGACTCAGAGACAAAGATTATGATATTGTACACTTGGACCTCTTCTTATGATTTGTATATATGATGATGCAGCCTTATGATTCGTGCTATATGTTTATGAAACTATGATGGTTCATTTCCATTGTATGATGCGATGCATGTGAAGACTTAGATGTTCTATCTAATGTTATATGAGATGCTTTTGATATGATGTTATGTGATGCCTATATGATCTAATGCCTATGTGATATGAGTGTTTGATCTGATATGTTTCGAATGTATGCAAATGCAACATGATTACTATATGATAATGCAACTGTTTTGTGTGATGCACTTAGCTATGTTTTTGATTTCTTTGCTGTTTGATACGATATGATGATGATAAATGGATGACCTAATGCATTTGATTATGTATGCAACTAATTTAATCATTGTCATGACTATCTCAAATGTGATATGATATGCACCTATATGCTTTGTTTTTGTGATGTCCAAATGTACTCTATCGACCCAAGAATGACAGGATGATGGATAGAAGAATTGACGTAATTTATAAATACTTAGAAGCTTCATTTGATATTGTTACCCTGCATAGTTCGAGTACTATTTATTTTTATGGGATATGGATGCATGGATGTGTGTATGGATATAGGATGGATGCTTTGCTTTTGGAGTGCTTTATTTCATCATTGGGCATTTTATTTTTGGTATGTTTTCTGAAATGTTGTAAGTTAATACAAGCATTGAGGTATAATTGAACCGAGATGACCTGAGTACTGCTTACATGGATTTTGATATAGCAAGTTAACACAAGCATCTAGTCAAAATTGAATCTAGATGACCTGAGTACCTCTTGCGTTTCAACAAACAAGGATTGTCCCCGTTCATGTTAGACCTTTGATGTCCTCGATGATCTTTTGCCGATCATGTCCTTAGACAAGGTATCACATTACTAAAGCGTAATCCACAGAGAGCAAACAAAGAAAATGATCATGCCCCCATCATAGCATCTCTAGCTGTTGACATCCTTGAGTAGCATAGAAAGACCTGATAACAAAAATCAAGACTATGTAACTTAACCATGATTTCAATCCACAAAACATTTTTGTATTTAGATGTGTTTATTTCTTGCTGTAATTTGAGTAAAATCGTTTAGAAGGCCTTGGGTATTTTGCTTGTGCGTTTGAATAGGTTAAATTGCGTAAAGTCAGGATTCTTGCTTGGAACGCGGGTTCTACTTGCACCTACTTGCTTGGTGAGGAGATTTTCTTGCAATCCTTATTGGTGAGATGGACACTAAGGGAATGACCTAGTGCCTCGGGGGCGCATTACTAAATGGCCTTGCCTACGTGATGACGCAGAGGTAACGTAGTTTGGGGTAAACCCTAATGGACCTAAGACTTAGGCGAGAGAAGGTGGAGACGGACTTAGTTGGATAGAGGGACAAGATACGGAATGGATGAGACAATGGAAAGCCTCAGGGGCACATTGAAATAATGGCCTTGCCTATGTGGTGATGCAGAGGCAACGTAGTTCATGGACCTGGACCACGGAAGATTGACAAGAGACACTATGTTAGGCTCACACTGAGGAGACGGTATGGGATAGAACCTTGGTTGACAAGGCCACAAAGAGGGAGAGTATCGAGCCATGATAGGTAACTGCCAGGTGTTTATTATGGGATAGATATGGGTCAAATGGGATGCAAGTGAAGAAAGAATGGACTCAAGGTGACGGAATTCCCAAAGATGGAGAAGGCGGTTTATTACAAGTAATGCCTATTTACGAGGTTTTCATCACTTGCCTATTTTTGCACAAGAAGCTAGAAAGTAAACATGACGCCTGTTTGCCAAGTTTTCATCATGATACCTATCCAAGGCACCTATTTGCTAGGTTTTCACCAAAGGACAATTTTTTTTTGGGTACTTTTTCTATTTTTCTGATTTTTTTGTATTTTCTCTTTTCAACTTTGTTTTTGATTTTTTTGTATTTTTGTGCCCCCTTGCATTGGGATTCTCCTAGGTATAGAACCGACGAAGGTGCATGTTGTTGATTGGATCATCGAACAACTCGCCTTTCGATGTTGCCAACTGATATGCCCCCGATCCGTAAGCTGCTACAATCACATAGGGGCCAAGCCAGTTAGGTTCGAACTTGCCTTTCTTTTCTCTGTCTTGTTGATTGCGAGGATTCTCTTTGAGAATGAGGTCCCCAACCTTAAATCATCTTGGGCAAACCTTGTGGTTATAGCTTCTTGACATCATCTGTTGATATGCTTTGAGATGATCGAAGGCTTTCTATCGCCTTTCTTCTAGTAACTCTAGTTCTTGCAACCTAGAGATCCTGTATTCTTCATCTGATATGAGACCCTTTAGCGACACCCTGAGGGATGGTGCAGAAGCACCTACCTAACAGCTGGCCTCCTTGAGGCAGTTAGTTTGTTATAGGTCCGCATGATGACATACAGGATCAGGATATAGGATAACATGATCAGGATATAGGTGAATTGTCCGCATGATGACAGGGCAGTAGGCTATTTTTAGTATGTTTGACTTTATCATGTAATAAGGTCCATTGGACCGATGCTATGTATTAGATCAGCATAGGAGTATGTGTAGGCAGTTAGAGATCGGGATAAGATAGTCTGAGTTGTCCTCTCTCCCAGCCGCTTGGAAGCTCCCAGCCGCTGGGAAGTGAGTTGGTAGTACTCGAAGGATTTGTTATATATACCTTCGATCTGTTAGGGTTTAGATACATTGAGTTCATATTGACAGTTCATATTGATATTGAGATTGCTGTTGATAGATGTATTGGTGTTGTGTTGAGTTGAGAGCCGTTCAGACATTGTGAATCTGTATTCAGGACTTTTGAATTTCAATTGAATAAGATCTCATCTTTTGCAGTATCTGGTAGTATCAGTTGTATCTGTGTTGATTTCCTTTTCTGTTTGCAAGTTAATGGGCACTTTCAACCCTTCCACCGGTTGATCCTGCAAATCGGTGGAATGGTCCTGTATCATAGTTTAGTTTGCATTTGTGTTTTCTGTTTATGCATTGCATTGTTCAGGAGATCAGTTAGGAGCATGCTGTGAATCAGCCTAGCATCCTCATGTGCTAGGTCTAGAAGATAAGTTGTTAGATCTTGGTTTGAAGGTGATCCGGCCCGGTCGTCACATGATCTTTGTGAAATAGAGCGGTTCGGAGTGCTTACATGCAGTGGGAGGATACACAGGAGTCTGCATGTGCGTTTCCAGTCGGAACGAGCCGCATCATCATCTGCGGATCCATCGCCATCAGGATCGGGTCATGAAGTTGTTGAAGTTTGCATGTTGTAAGTGCATCATGATGTGTTGAGTTGGATGTATACTCAGTGTATATATCGCAGTCAGGATCATCTCTCGGGGAAGTTCATCATTCGCATATCGCTAACGGATGCGGGTGTGAAAGTTAAGTTTTTTTGGCTAAGTGTTGAAGAGTTCATCAGGATGATGTGTGACGTCATTGTCATCAGGATATGACGTCATCGTCATCAGGATATTAAGAAATCCCTCAATGCGAGTTTATCCTGTTGTCGTTAAGTGGTTAAGTATCGGCGTAGGCAGGAAGTTGTATTAGCATCATCAGGAGGTTTCGAGGAACCGGATGAACAATATCATGATGCTGTTGCTTGTATCGTCGGGCAGTGGAACATCGAAGGCAAGTTGTTGAAGTGCAACGTCATCAGGATATTTGGAGCAACCGGATATTTGGATATCCTGCTGACGAAGGTGATATTGAATATCATGATGATGCCGCTTGTATTTGGCACCCGATGAACAGTGCAACCGGAGGATGTTTGCGCCCGTTGATTATCATGATGATGATGATAGGCGACAAACGGAGGAGGTAAATAGTAGTCGACAGGAGGATATTTGCGATCATCCGAAATATGATGATGCTGTTGAAATGTGATGATGCTGTTGGTGTCTCTAGGAAATATGATGATGATGTTCAGCCGATAGAGAATTTTATCATGCTGTTTGTATTGTGGGCTACTCTTTCCTGTTAGTTTGTATCATGATAAAATTCTCTATCGGCTGAACATCATCATCATATTTCCTAGAGACACCAACAGCATCATCACATTTCAACAGCATCATCATATTTCGGATGATCGCAAATATCCTCCTGTCGACTACTATTTACCTCCTCCGTTTGTCGCCTATCATCATCATCATGATAATCAACGGGTGCAAACATCCTCCGGTTGCACTGTTCATCGGGTGCCAAATACAAGCGGCATCATCATGATATTCAATATCACCTTCGTCAGCAGGATATCCAAATATCCGGTTGCTCCAAATATCCTGATGACGTTGCACTTCAACAACTTGCCTTCGATGTTCCACTGCCCGACGATACAAGCAACAGCATCATGATATTGTTCATCCGGTTCCTCGAAACCTCCTGATGATGCTAATACAACTTCCTGCCTACGCCGATACTTAACCACTTAACGACAACAGGATAAACTCGCATTGAGGGATTTCTTAATATCCTGATGACGATGACGTCATATCCTGATGACGATGACGTCACACATCATCCTGATGAACTCTTCAACACTTAGCCAAAAAAACTTAACTTTCACACCCGCATCCGTTAGCGATATGCGGATGATGAACTTCCCCGAGAGATGATCCTGACTGCGATATATACACTGAGTATACATCCAACTCAACACATCATGATGCACTTACAACATGCAAACTTCAACAACTTCATGACCCGATCCTGATGGCGATGGATCCGCAGATGATGATGCGGCTCGTTCCGACTGGAAACGCACATGCAGACTCCTGTGTATCCTCCCACTGCATGTAAGCACTCCGAACCGCTCTATTTCACAAAGATCATGTGACGACCGGGCCGGATCACCTTCAAACCAAGATCTAACAACTTATCTTCTAGACCTAGCACATGAGGATGCTAGGCTGATTCACAGCATGCTCCTAACTGATCTCCTGAACAATGCAATGCATAAACAGAAAACACAAATGCAAACTAAACTATGATACAGGACCATTCCACCGATTTGCAGGATCAACCGGTGGAAGGGTTGAAAGTGCCCATTAACTTGCAAACAGAAAAGGAAATCAACACAGATACAACTGATACTACCAGATACTGCAAAAGATGAGATCTTATTCAATTGAAATTCAAAAGTCCTGAATACAGATTCACAATGTCTGAACGGCTCTCAACTCAACACAACACCAATACATCTATCAACAGCAATCTCAATATCAATATGAACTGTCAATATGAACTCAATGTATCTAAACCCTAACAGATCGAAGGTATATATAACAAATCCTTCGAGTACTACCAACTCACTTCCCAGCGGCTGGGAGCTTCCAAGCGGCTGGGAGAGAGGACAACTCAGACTATCTTATCCCGATCTCTAACTGCCTACACATACTCCTATGCTGATCTAATACATAGCATCGGTCCAATGGACCTTATTACATGATAAAGTCAAACATACTAAAAATAGCCTACTGCCCTGTCATCATGCGGACAATTCACCTATATCCTGATCATGTTATCCTATATCCTGATCCTGTATGTCATCATGCGGACCTATAACAAACTAACTGCCTCAAGGAGGCCAGCTGTTAGGTAGGTGCTTCTGCACCAAGGGATGGTAATTCAACTTCAATGGGAAGGATGGCTTCTGAACCATAGACAAGGGCGTATGGTGTAGCACTAGTGGGGGTGTGTATACTAGTTCTGTAGGCCCACAGAGCGGGATTGAGTTGGACATGCCAATCACGGTTAGCATCATTGACTGTCTTCTTGAGAAGCTTCAAGATGGTCTTGTTGGATGCTTCAGCTTGCCCGTTACCTTGGGGGTAGTATGGAGTAGAAAAATGGTGTTGGATTTTGAAACATTCACAGAGTTCTTGGACATCCTAATTTTTAAATGGTCTTCCGTTATCTGTGATAATAGATGAAGGAATGCCATATCTGCAGACAATGTAATTCAGGATGAATGAGGAAATTTGCTTACCTGTGACGGTGGTGAGAGGAACGACTTCTATCCACTTTGTGAAATATTCAGTGGCAGTTATGATGAATTTGTGGCCGTTGGACGAGGGTGGATGAATCTTTCCCACAAGGTCAAGTCCCCACTGGCAAAAGGGCCAGGGTGTCGTTAAAGGTCTCAACTCTTGAGCTGGTACATGGATCAGGTTCCTGTGTATTTGGCACTGTTTACACTTTTTGACAAATTGATACGAATCCATCTCCATGTTTGGCCAGTAGTAACCCAAATGCATGAGTTTCTTGGCTAAGGAAGGACTGTTAGAGTGTGTTTTACAGATCCCCTTGTGTACGTCCTGCAAGGCAGTTATGGATCCTTCTTGTTCTAAACACCAGAGTAAAGTACCATCGAGACCACGACAGTATAGGGTATCGGCTATGATGGTGTAGCGAGAGGTTTGTCGTATAAAAGTTTATTTTTGGTTGTAAGAGAGGTCAATTGGGAGAATGTTGTCCTTCAGGTAAGCGTAAGTCTTACTATACTAAGGTGAATTAGATCCAACTAGAAGGCATATGGAATGGGTCTCAGGAAGATCATAAGCTGGTTACCGGATAGTTTCCACTAAGAAGTCATACCGTGACTCATTTTCAGGTATTTCTAGAAGGGAGGCAATGGTGGCCATTGCATTTGTTGCTTTATTCTCAATCCTGGGTATTTGCTCAAAGGAGATGGTCCCAAAGTGTTTTTTGAAGTCGTTGACCATCCTTTTATACGGGATGAGATTTTCATCTTTGGTTTGGTACTCATCATTGACCTGATTGATTATAAGCTGAGAATCACCGTAGACATGCAGTTCTTGGATTTTCCATTCATTTGCCATCTTGAGACCAATTACCAAGGCTTCATATTCCGCTATGTTGTTGGTGCATGGAAATAACAACTGGTAAGACTTCAGGATTGTGTCACCTTGAGGAGTTATAAATAGGATGCCTACCCCTGATCCATGGTTTGTGTAAGACCCGTCGAAGTAGAGTTTCCAGGAAGATGTTGACACATTAAATAGGGATTCATCTAGAAACTCAAACTGCATTGGCGTGGTGTCTTGTAATGGTGCATCTGCTAGTTGATCAGTTATGATTTGTCCCTTGATGGCTTTTTTGTCTACATATTCGATGTCGTACTCACTGAGAAGCATTACCCATTTTGCTAGGCAACCTGTGAGAGCTGCTTTGTTGAGGAGATACTTCAGTGGGTCAATTTTTGCAATGAGTTTAACTAGATGTGCAAGCATGTAATGCCAGAGTTTTTGTGAAGCAAAAACTACTGTGAGACATGATCTTTCTACTTGTGAGTATTGCAACTCATAGCCCACTAAGGTTTGACTGATGTAGTAGATGACTCTTTCTTTGTTCTCATAATCTTGTTGAGCTAGCAGTGCCCCCAGAGCAGTAGGTGTAGTAGATATGTAGAGAATTAGCGGTTTCCCTTGGATCAGAGGCATGAGAATGGGTGGATTCATAAGGTATTCTTTTAGCTTGTTGAATGCTTCTTCACATCGTTCATCCCACCTAAATGGAATATTCTTGTGTAGGAGATGGCTGAATGGTTGGCACTTGTTTGCCAGCTGTGATATGAATCTGTGGATTGCCTGCAGCTTGCCTTGTAGCAATCTCAATTGAGTTAGAGTCTTGGGTGGTGGCATGTCCATTATAGCTTTGACCTTGGCAGGGTCTACCTCTATTCCATTTGCTGACACGATGAAGCCCAACAGCTTGCCTGAAGTTACCCCAAACACACATTTCTTTGGGTTCAACTTGACTTGGAATTGGTCCAATCTTTGAAATACTTTTTCTAATACATCCAGGTGTGAGTCCCTTGTGAGAGATTTTGCTAAGATTTCGTCGACATAGTCCTCCATTGTTACATGCATCATGTCATGGAATATAGTTTTCATAGCTTGTTGATATTTGGCACCTGCATTTTTCAACCCAAATGGCATGACATTCTAGCAAAAAGTACCCCATGGGCAATTAAAAGCTATCTTGTGTTGGTCCTCTGGTGCTATTTTGATTTGATTATACCCTGAGAATCTGTCCATGAGAGATAGCATAGTGTGCCCTGCAGATAGGTTGACTATGATGTCGATATTTGGCAATGGAAAATCATCCTTGCGGCATGCTTTGTTTAGGTCTCAAAAATCATTACATAATTTGACTCGGCCATCTAGTTTGGACACTGGCACAATGTTGGATATCCATTCTGGATAATCTATAGCCCTGATGAACCCTACATCTAGTAATTTTTTGAGTTCTTCTTTGACCAACAGTGCTATGTGAGGATGCATCTTTCTCAGCTTTTGCTTTACTAGTTTTACCCCTGGATCCAATGGAAGATGATATAGAATTAAGTTTGGGTCGAGACTTGGCATGTCTGCATATGACCAGGCAAAGCTGCCTCTCTTTTTCTTAAAGAATGGTACAAACCTGGTTTTCTCTGGTGGTGTAAGAGATTTGGCAAAGTGGATAACCTTGGGCTGTTCTTCTGTTCCAATATTCACGGGCTCTGTCGGTTCTACAACAATCTGTGACCTTTCCTGGTACATATCACTAGGGAGAGTGTCTAGCGTTCCATCGTCAGGTGCCATAGTTGGGTTTTCACCTTCGGATGTGTCCTTTCTTTTTACTGTTTTGGGATCTGACATTGCTACAAGGCGGTCTTCATTGTCAGCTCTAGTTTTGACCTTGATATTTTTGCGACTGGAAGGCTTGGCACCCTCCCCAAAGTAAGCCATGGTATTCAGTTCAATAGCAAAACTAGCTTTATGATCTCCCCTAGGTAAGTGGTCCCTAAGTTCCATATAATCAATGTAAGCATCGTTGTTTTGGAACATATCTAGTTGGGGGGTACCTCGCAGATCCCAGTCAATAAGCTCAGGGTGCACGAGGGGGAGGGAGTTGGATGATAGACCTGATTCATTGATGGTGTGGATGGACATGTTAGGAGCATTGGTGGGGGTAGTGGTCGGGATGGTACTTTCTTCCAAGTTGTTTATTGCAATGGAATTTAAACTTTCCTTGAAAGCCATAATCTCAGGGATGGGCAAATCAGACTCTAGTGGTCTGTTTGAAAGCGTTTGTCCCTCACGGTAGGGGCTAAAAGTTTGAATGGTGTCGACCTCCTTGTCGTCATAGGAATGCTCTGTTAGCTCATCCCACTCATACTCATTTGAATTGGTATCGCTGTCCTCTTGGAGTGTTTGGACCATTTCTACAAGACAGGCATTTTCCTTGGCTTTGCCCTTGCCTTTGTATCCTAGGCCACTTGTGTTTCTAGCCGATGAGGATGAAGAAGGTTGTATAGGTTCAATGATTCCTTCTTTTTTGAGGCCGATGGGGCCTTGTCCTTCGTACCCCATTCTGTGTAGAATAGTCTCCCCTTGTCCGTAGAGTTCTATTGGGAGTCTAGGCAGATCTTGGGGTGTGCTTTCTTCTTCAGTATAAAGCCATTGTAGGATATCTTTCTCCTCTGTTTCATCATATAAGGTCCCCCATTTTACAAAGGGAGTTGCGGGAGCTACAAGAGGAGCAGATGGCTTTGGAAAATGCTTGGGTCGGCCAAAAGATCTAGGAGACAAGGGTGATTTGGCAAGATTGAGACTGTGCTCAATTGAGTACTCTCCCACTCCAGTTTGTTTTATGGTAACTTTCTATTCTTTGGGCCTTGAGGAGGAGACTTCAGTGGTATGGTCATGCTGCGGGGTAGGGGATATATATGCTCTATTATTTGGGATGATGCATTCGGGTATTGCAAGGAAAGAGTTGCAATGCTGATAGGGGTCGGGGTCGCCTTGAATGGTGACTTGCTTTCCATTGTGCGGGAACTTTATGCATTGGTGATAGGTTGAGGGGACAGCCTTCATGGCGTGAATCCATGGTCTCCCTAGTAAGATATTATAAGCAAGCTCCTGATCAAGGACTTGACAGACAACATCTTTTATCACTGGTCCCACTTGAATGGGTAGGACTACTATTCCCTTAGTGGTTCTTTCTTCCTCGTCATTCACTTTGATGGTAATTTTTCTCCTTGGATCAACTGCCTGTTTGGAGAACCCCAATGCAAGGACTAGCTTTAATGTCCAAATATTTAAACTGGCACCTCCGTCAATGAGAACCCTCTTGATGCGGTGTTTGTGGATGAAGGCGATGATATGTAGAGGGGTGTTATGGGGTTAAGATACAGAGAGGTCATCTTGCTCAGTAAATAATATGGTGTTGGAGGAAGTCAGATTGCTTACCATGGTCTGGAACTTCTCTTGGGCCAAGTTAGTGGGGACAGTGGTTTCCACTAAGGCTTTCTCAAGGATCTCTTTATGGGAAGGAGATAGATGCAGTAACTCCAAGATAGAAATGTGAGCTGGGGTTTTTTGTAATTGGTTGATGTCATTGTACTGACGGAAGTTGGATGGAGAAGGTGATGACCTAGGAGGGGTAGTATTGAGCGTGACTTTACCACTGTGGGTAATTATACTACAACCAGTTTTGTTAGGTCCTGATTGTTGGTTGGGTGAGATGACATTGACTTGTGGGACTTGCTCGGAAATGCAATTTATGGTATAATCAAATGGCACACTTGCATAGTTGGCATTACTAGTCCCGTTGTTCTAATTTGGCCTGTTGTGATTGTTGTCGTTGTTGTCATTATTGTTATTGCCATTGTATTTGTTGCCGTTGTGGTTATTGTTGTTGAATGGCCTGTTGTGATTCAAAAGTGGATCCTTGTAGGCCACATGAGTTTCATTGGAGGTATGCTGTTGGGTTCCTCCCTAGTTCTGATCTAGCACATCTTGTATGACATTTTTGAGGTAGATGCAGTTGTTGGTTGTATGCCCCCTTCCTCGATGATATTCACAATAGTCCGTGTCCTTCCAGTAGGGAGGTTTGACTATAGGCTCGTAATCACTTGTTGGCGGTAGAGAGATTTTGTTGTTAGCCAACAACTTCCGTAGTGCGGACTCTTAAGACTCACCCAATGGTGTGAACTTTCTCCTTGGATTTGAACTAAACCAAGGTCTGGGTTCCTGAGAGGATGGTTTGTTGAGCGGGCCATTGTTTGTTTCTCCTTTAATAGTGAATATGGGTTGTTGTTTGGGAGTTTCTGCCTTGGCATCTACTACCCCATCATTGACCACATTCTTATTTTTGGTCCAAAACTTTGATTTATCCGTTGAGTAATTGGAGGTAGGAGTGTCCTTGTATATCTTGATTGCTCCTTTAGTGATCATAGCCTTTTCAATGAACAACCCCATTTCAATGACTTTGGAAAATGATGTGGGGCATTGTATCTGTATGTGATAGCTAAGATCAGTGTTTAGGTTATGGACAAACATCTCCAACAGTTGCTTCTCAGTCATATCATAAGAACATTTCCTAGCTAGTTGTCTCCATCGTTGTAAGAAGGTGGCGAATGACTCACCGCTCTTTTGTTTGGTGTTGCATAGATCTAGCAGAGATACCTCATGTTCGATGTTGTAAGAGAAGTGCGTGATAAATTTGTTGACAAGTTCATCAAAAGTTTTGATTCCTAGTGGGAGACGTGAGAACCACTCCATAGCTTGACCACCTAAAGATCTTGGGAATAGTCTCATCAAGTAGGTCTCGTTGTGAGCTACTTCTAAAAGTGCTGCATTGAATTCCCTAATATGATCTCTAGGGTCCCCTTTTCCTTTGTACTTGTCAAACTTTGGAACTTTGAATTGATAGGGGAATGGTCTCATGACCAAATTTTTGTCAAAGGGGTATGGGGTATAGCTTCCAAGGAGTAGTTCTTGGTACTTGTACTCATCTTAAGGTCTGATATTTGTTGTGTGAGGCTCTCGAGTTGTTTTCTCATTTCCTCCATAGGAGCATTTTGATCGATGGGTCTCTTCCCTCTATCATTTGCATTTGGATTTATAGTATTCCTTTCTCTTTCATTTAAGTGTGGGTCTGTGTCATTCTTACCCCTTTCGTGATCATTGTCTATATTTTCCATGATTGAGCTTATGTCAAAGTCTGCGGGGAGTTTGATTCCGAGACTAGCAAGATGATAGAAGTACTTATGAGGGTCAGCATGGAGCACCTTCTCTACTAAACGTTGGAATTTTTGATCTTGAATGCTCCCTTCATAATCTTCGCGAGAGATCTCCTCGTCACTATCATGAGGTGTGACGATACGATTGGATGAGCCAACCATTTCAAGTTGCTTGTTGTACTGGGATCGAGTAAGAACCATGCAAGGTGACGTGGGATGAAGTGGACTAGGATTAGAAATTTTGGCCAAGTGCCGACTGAGATTGTTGTGAATATGATACCTAGGACAAGACTTGGACAAAGGATCTTCTCGCTCAATGATTTCAAGTAAGATGGTTGACAGAAGACGGTAGCCACTAGTAAGGGTAGTTGATACCTGTCTTACTGTGCAGGGACTAGTTGTGCAACGAGACTACTAGCAAGGTTCTGTGACCTACTAGGCTTATGTGAACTCACAAAGGATACGAAAAAGGGACCTATGTCAAACTGATATGGAACAAACTAACTTTGGGACAAGAGAGGTTTTGACAGAAGGTGAATGGGACGACAGACGAAAGAGAGATACTTGGGTGAAATGGGTGAAGACTGACTGCGAGGTTGACTCTGATCTCAAAATGCAAAGCTAGGTTGAAATGGGTACTCAAAATAGGTAAAATTATTTCCTCAAAAATAGTGCAAGTACTCACTGTCGCGGATGCGCTGAAACAAATGTGCAGTAGAAATGAACATATGCGCAGGAAGTCGCAGTATATGCACCACATTGGTGGAAAATGTATGCACAGCAATAGTATGTATATGTGCAGCTGGTCTAAATATAAGCGCAGCTAGTCAACATAAATGCGCAGGAAGAAAGAATGGATGTGCAACTCTGACTTTTTTGCAAAATTTTGGAGTTTTTCTGTTGTTTTTGGTATTTTTGGCTGGAAAAAAAGGTCTTCTTGATCTAATTTTATGAATTAACAGTAAGAAAACACAGCAAGCACAAAGAATATTTTATAGTTTTTTTACTATTTTTGTGGTTTTTCTGACTCTATTTTGGACTAACAGGAACAAAAGCAAGCACAAAGATCCTAGGCTAGAAATCGATTACAAGGGTTTTTGGCCATTAGAACAAGGGGTATTTAGTGCAGGCAACCATTCAAGTGGTTACACATGCGGCGGCACTACTCTCCGTTGTGGAGTCTCCCAGCCTCAAAGGGTTGTGCCTTAGAAGGTTTTGGGGGAGGTTGGCCATCGGTGTAACATAGCAGCACTTGTTGCAGGAGGTTTTCACCTCAAGCACTTTTATTTTAAGTGGATTGGTAGGGCTTGGCTTTTAGCCTGTTTCCACTCAGGGTCATTCCCACTTGGACAAGCATGCATCCAAGGGCAGGCCCCTCTTAAAGGTTAAACAAATGGAATAACAAGTCTGGCACTCTGATCACCCAGTAAAGGGGAGAGCATAAGCCTATTGTCATTCGTCAAGCACATAAGACACTGATTAATCCAACCTATTTAAAAATAGAAGAACTAAATGGGCTAATCTACTTGGCCAAGCACAAAACTTTGAAGTGATTTAGCTAGATAACATTGGTTCAATTTTTAACCTAGAAAGCAATGGTGAGTTTAGTTTTAATCCATGTAGCATGAATAGTTAACTTTGAAGTTTTGGTCAATCGAGATAGCAGTGGTATAATTTTAACCCAGAAATCAGTGATGAGTTCAGTTTTAATCCACATAGCATGAATAGTTAACTTTGAAGTTTTTGGTCAAACGAGATAGTAGTAGTTCAATTTTAACCTTAAAATCAATGATGAGTTCAGTTTTAATACCAGATAGCAATAACTTGGAAATGATAGCACTATTGCAATGCAAGACAAACAATGATCCAGTTACTTCTTTCCTAATTAGAGCTATGTGAGGATTTGAATGAATCTCAATTTTACTATCCATTTAGAAAGTGAAGTGTGAACTATCAAAATGCAACTACATGGAACTAAACCTGAACCTATCCTGCAAAACAGCTCTAGAAAACACCTGCGAAGATGTTAGCGTTAGTAAATTTTCTCAGAAAAGTACTAAAATTGTTGCCCACTACAAAAGCGCAGCTTCAGTGACTAAATGCGCATAAATAGCCAACAGAAGTGCAACAAGAATAAATGCGTCGTAATAGTGAACAAAAACACAACAATAAAGAACAAAAGCGCATAAATAACGGATGCGCCATAATAGTGTGCAAAAATGCAACAATAAAGAATAGAAGCACAGAAATAATGAATGCATCATAACAGTGAACAAAAGCGCAGTATCAAAGCACAGATGCGCAGGAATAATAAATGCACTGTAGAAATGGGCATATGTGCTGCAGAAATGTTTAAATGCGTCGTAAGATTATAAGCGCTGGAACAGGGGATAGAAGCACTGTGGAAATGTTCAAATGCACCGAAGTAGCCTGTGTGTGACCTGTACGAAACCTGTCTTCAAAAAAACTCAGATTTTGATGAGATAAAGGGGCAAAGGCCCCACGGTGGGTGCCAAAAATGTTAGGGTAAAATTGTATTAATCAATTTAACAATAATAAACCCAAACATCAATAGAATAATGAAATCAAGAAAGATTGAATGAAATGAAGCAATGAATAATACAGTGCAAACCTTCCTTGAATCAAAGCTTCTATTATTTGCCTATTAAAACTATCCTTGCTGATATGAAGTAGGCCCTCAGTGAGTGCACTCTTTTTGCTGTGTTGCAGGATGTCGGTAGTAAATGGCTATATTGATAAATAGTGCTATGAAGTAGAACTTCAAAGCAAATGATGATCTCAAGTAGATTGTATTGGGGATGCTAAAGGCACACTGGTGAATTTCTGTAGAGTAACAATACAAATAACCTGGATGATTAGAATGGGAGGATGAGGTTTCTTTTATAGACTCAGAAGAATGAGAATCAACGGTTGAGGAGAGGTATGATGATCAATGGTTGAGGAATGTGCAACCAGTAGAAATATGACAAGTGTCTCACCTCCATCATGAAAGAGGGGATTTGACAACATTGATTGGAGAGTTAACTCCTTTAACTGATCAGTTAACAAACTTGATTAGTCAGTTGGAAGAATGGATTATGGAATTGACTGAATTGATTGAGGGATTAACTCAATTGACTAGTTAGTTAACACTTTTGATTGATTAGTTAACTAACTTTGATTAGAGAAGAAATAGGACATGTGGGTGAGGGATAATTAGGTAATTAAATATTTAATATATTTAATTACATGTGCAACAGGGTGAGGTGGACAAGGTGAGGTGGAAAAGTGAGGTGTACGGGTGAGGTGGATTTTTGAAATTAGAACTTAGGATAGGGGGATTTAGATTAATTAAATAATTTAGGATTATTTAATTATGTGAGATATTAGAAGAATTAAGGGAATTTAATTAAATGAATTGATTTTATTTAATTATGGAATAGTGAACCGATTAAATAAATTTAGAATATTTATTTAATTGATAGAAGAATGGAATAAATATTTAGAATATTTATTTAATTGATAGGAGAATGGAATAAATATTTAGAATGAATCATGTCATTTTTAGGCGTATACAACTATATTTATTGATTGTTAATACAAACTATGGGGTATTTTATTGTTAATTTCATTGTTGCACTAAGCAGGGAAAACAACTAAGAAGGTCTCCACTTAGTGGAATATCCAAGTTGCCATATGAAGTTGCATTCACAAATTGTGGACATATTTGGAAGTTAGCAAATATCAAGAAGTGTTGGAAGATACCCAGAAATACTATAAGCTCAACCCTTTGAAATGCGATGAATGTGAATTCAAACTTCAATAGATTTTATGTATAAGACTTAATTGCACATGAGATTGGTGAAGCTATTTTAAAACTACATTCAGAACCAAATGTGTTAAAAATGGATGACAATTTTATTAAGCTAATGAAAATAACAAATATTTCGTACAATATTTAAAATATTATATCAAATTTTAAAAAATTAAATAATTTAATAATTAAATTTATAAATAATATATCAATTTTATAAAACTAAAAATACCTACTACCTGCCTGCCTGCCTACCTTAACTATAAATAATAATTTTAATTAAAATATAGCATTTCATTTTAAAATTAATTGAAATTCATTTGGAGGAATGGTTACTAAATATTAAGGGCTACGTTTTTAATTATCTATTTTAAAAGACCCAAAAAAAACCTAAATAATAAAAAAATAATTAACTTATTTTGTCACCCCATCAGTCATATAATTTATTTATGCAACAATAGTCTTTGGCCTCGTGGAAGGGGAAGAGAACTTTTGGGAGTAGTTTTATTTTAAATAGTAAAAGCACCAAAGCTGCTAGCAAATGACCTATAGGCACAAATATTTATAGGCCTATCATGAAATAGTATATATTTATATAATTTTGATATTCACACTTAATTGTTCTTTGTATGTTTTAGCCATTTTGATATGCATAGTGTAACTATTCTTTGTAATGTATCATCATGATTTGATTAGTTAATGATTTTAATTCTAAAGAATAATTTTAAAAGGATGGAATAAAATACTTACAATTCAACTCTCTTATTAAAATAATACCTTTTGAAGTACGCCTTAGAAACATGCGTGTTTGATGAATGTTGTAAATTATTTTATATGAACTCTATAATGTAAATTTATGATACCTTTCTTGCATCCTACATAATTTGAGATATCCTTATTCTAACCCTAACCATAATTCTAACCTTAACTTTAACCCTAAACTAACCTTACTTCTAACCCTAATCCTGATTCTAATCCTGACCTTGACAATAATCTTAATGTATGTGTGAATGAATGTTGGTATTCACTCTATGCATATGGACGTGTGTGTGTGTGTGTGTGTGTGTGTGTGTGTGTGTGTGTGTGTGTGTGAAAAGTTAATTTTGGCACACTTTGTCTAAATAGATGTGTTTGTGTGTGTGTGTGAAGTTAATTTTTGAATTCACTTGGTTTGAAGTGTGTGTGTGTGTGTGTGTGTGTGTGTGTGTGTGTGTGTGTGTGAAAAGTTAATTTTGACACACTTTGTCTATAGTCAATGTGTGTGAAAAGTTAAACACACTTTGTCTAAAGTGTGTGTGTGTGTGTGTGTGTGTGTGAAAAGTTATTTTTGGCGTTCACTATTGGCAAGAGACACTGTGTGGCTTCATGAGTGTTGTCATTGATGGCAACAAAGTCCAACCCACTCATTCGCAGCACATAGTATGTCTATACCGAAAGTCAGATTGAAGAGTGTTTTGGTCTGGTGAACAAGAATAGAACATGCAGCAAGGTCCGACAATCAGGTCTGGATCTCTTAGAGGAAGTATTTTAGCAAAGTGCAGACTTGGGGAAGCCAGTAGGAGTACCATGACTGCTACATTCTAGAGATTGAGCCTCCGGTGATGCAAGAGAGAAAAGATATGAGCATCTAAGTGTTGGGTTCCTAACAGACAGAGCAGACTAAGGAAGAACCAAGCGGTAGAGCATTAGACTTTAATTCAGATGAGAAATTGGTAGTGATCAAGCTACTTGAGGGATCATTCTTGGTTGGCCAACATGATTGATGACTTTTATAACTATATTTTTGATACGCATCACTTAGTAAGCATGGATTCAGTCGACAGACCAAAGTTTGGGAAAATCTTGAGTATTCTGGATGCCGACTAGAAAGATGTTGAATCCTTGGTGCAGATATATATACCAAATGGATTTTGATGTGAAGGAGTAAGTTATGTGATATAGTGTGTGAGGAAAGACATAGATAAGTGTGGAAGAAGGAATACAAGTCCGGTATGTGATAGAACAACATCACTAAAACAAAGGAAGAATTAAGTGCAGTAGATCCGTATATTGAGCCTAACTAGAACTAAACCTTAGTATATGTGGATGCCTCTGATCAGTTCAAACACCTGGTTGTCTTCCTTAACTTTGTAGACAATGAGTCTCTTGTAGGCAGTGAGCCTCTTGTGAGTAGTGTGCTCGGGTAGTGAGCCCTAATTGGCAAGTGCCATTTTGTACTTCTATTCTTTTAACAGAGAACACAATCTTGGGTTAGTCACCCCACGGTTTTTCCCTTAACAGGGTTTTCCACGTAAAAATCCTTGTGTTAAGTGTGTTGATTTCATTTCTACTCTCATGTTCATTTATGCTTATATGTTTTGATACTACACTATTGTTCAAGAAAAAAAGAAAGTTAAATTATTTAAGATAATTGATTCACCCCCCCTCTCCGTTATCTGCCTTGTTTCCAACATTCACTTTGTTTGAAGTGTGTGTGTATGTGTGTGTTTGAACCCTGACCCTAAGAAAAATACTTTGATGTTCACTTTATGTGAAGGATATGAATAAAAATAATGTCAAACTTCAATGATGTTGAGTTTGTGTGTTTGAACTAACTTTGACTTTCATTAAATGTCTGTGTGGTTTTCAAAGTTAACTTTGGCATTCAATGTATTTGTGAATGAATGTTGGCATTCAATCTATGTGCATGCACGTGTGTGTGAGTGAGTGAAAAGTTAATTTTGGCATTCACTTTGTTTGAAGTGCATGTGTGTTTGTGTGTGAAAAGTAAATTTTGGCATTCACTTTGTTTGAAGTGCATGTGTCTATCTATGTGAAAAGTAAATTTTGGCATTCACTTTGTTTGAAGTGTGTGTGTGTGTGTGTGTGTGTGTGTGTGTGTGTGTGTGTGTGTGTGTGTGTGTGTGTGAAAGGTACATTTTAGCATTCAATTTATTTGAAGTGCATATGTGTGTGTGTGTTTGAACCCTAAGTCTAACAAAAAACACTTTGATGCTCACTTTGTGTTAAGTATATGTACAAAAATACTTTCTAACTTCAATGATGTTCACTTTGTGTGTTTGAACTTTGTCTTTTAGTGTGTTGGCATGGTTTTGAATGTTAACTTTGGCATTCACTGTGTTTTTGAATGAAAATTGGCATTCATTCTACATGCATGCATGTGTGTGTGTGAAAAGTTAATTTTGGCATTCACTTTGTCTAAAGTGGGTGTGTAGGTGTGTGTTTGAAACTTAACCCTAATAAAAATACTTTGATGTTCACTTTGAATGAATATATGTATAAAAATACTTTCAAACTTCAAGAATGTTCACTTTGTATGTTTAAATGAACTTTGACTTTCATTGTGTGTGCATGACTTCAAAAGTTAACTTTGGAATTCACTATGTGTGTGAATGAATTTTGGGATTCATTTTATGTGCATGCACATGTGTGTGTGTGATGCACAAGGTTTGAGTGGCAATGACTTCCCTACGCAATATGATCAAATCTATGACAATTGGATTGCTTAAGCATTGAGTAAATTTGGCTTCATATTTAGTTTTTATGAAACTCAATAAATCAACATTCCTACAACTAAGGTATGCCATGAAATCAGACAAACAAATATATATGCCACAACATTATCAATCATAAATAAATTCACTACCATCTGGTATAAAGAGTAATGAAGAACTCAAATTCAGTTACCTTAAGGAAATTCAGTATAATATTATCCATACTCTCCTAATCAATTTCTCTACTGGTAGGGATATACACAATCGATAGTGTGGTAGGGATATGCTCAATTGATTAACAAAATCAATTATCTTTGAAAAAATATTAGTAATTCTATAAAATGTGGCTCAAAGAGTGTACAATTATAATTCATTGAAAGATAATTTTGCATAGCTAGTTGTGGGTATCCAACCCTATTGTGCCAAGATGAAAAGGGCTTAATGACTGATATCAATTTTTAAATAACAATGGGAGTGCCTATTTTGCAAATAGTGTAGATTGTTCTTCTATGAACAAGGATGCACTAATATCCAAGTTTTAATTGAGAGAATCAACTTCAAAATTCTGATATAGATTGTGATTGATATGGTCAGCTGAAGAGGCTATTCTTAAATATCATCCACTTCGAGAGTCAAATGTTAATTATGGCAGTAAAAATAAGATAAATATTTACCACTTTTATTGTGAATGAGGTGTAAAATTGATATTCAGTATTTGACCATGGAAGTGGATGATATTTAAGTAGAATGAGCTGAAGACACCCATAAAACCTTGAAGATATATTGAGAGTAATCTTTCTAAGATCACTGTTGAAATGAAGTACTCATATAGAACATTAGAAATTATTTTACAAAGTTTAAATATAGATCCATGAAAAGATAGTGAGATGTGGATTTCAGTCTCATGTTATTGTCATGAATACCCTAATAGACGTCTATGCAAAATGTGGAAGAATGCAGAAGGCACATGAATTATGCAAAAGGCACGTGAAATCTGTAGAAGGCATGTGAATTGTTTGAAAAAATGCATACTGAAGACGCGGTTTCATGGAATGTGATGATTTAAGGCTATGCACAATTTAGGTTTCCTGAACTGTGGGAGCATAGAGAAGGTGCATGTACTGTTTAACAATATGACTGAACGAAATGTTGTCTCATGGAATGCAATGATTGTAGGGTATGTAGAGAATGAGATTGTTAATGAAGCCTTCAATTTTTTAAATCAAATGCAATTGGTTAGTATAAAGGCAAACTTAGCAACCTTTGCCATCGTGCTCCCTGCATGTGCCAAAATGAGATCTTTGGAGCATGGTACTTAGATTCATCAAAAAATAATGAAAAGTTGATTTTTGTCAGAAGTGGTTCTGAATGCTCTTTTAAACATGTACTTAAAATGTGGGAAAATTCAGACAATGTGCAAAATGTTTGACAAAATGTCTCAACGAAATGTGCTCTCATGAAATACTATGGTTATAAGACAAAATGCTAATCTTAAGGAGACTCTAAGCCTTTTCAATGCCTCAACAAAATGTAGTCACATGGAATGCTTTGTTTAAATGACATGCAAAAAATGGGTTCATTGAAAAAGCCTTGGAAATTTTCAAGTAGATGCATTTGGCAGTTGTAAAGCCAAACTTGGCAACATTTGCCAGCATCATCCCAGTGTGTGCCCAAATGGGAGCTTTCAAACATGGTATGGAGATACGCCCTCTCTGCGATGTGTATGTAGTTGGGCTTGTCAGTGTCTTTGTTTATTAATGGCATGCCATTTATGTGAGAATTACATTGCTTTCTGAGGCAAAGATTATGAAAGTAATTGTGAATACAAGGAGACATATACATGCCTAAATAATAAAAATATACAACTTCTATATGAAATTCCATCAATGGGAAGTGATCATAACATTAGAAAAATTCAAAATTTTCAAAAAACATTCTAATTTAACAGACTATGGAAATATAATGTCTATAATAACATCTAATTTAATAAAATGGACTAGGGAAATATAATGTCTATAATAACATTGGCTGCTATTGTACGATAACAATATCGTGAGTCTGGAAAGTTTTTTTAAAATTTTTTTTTTTGATTTAATTATATTCCGTGAGCCATTGAGACATCATCAAAATGAGTTAACCAAAAGAATATACAAATTTCAACAATATATCCAAGAAAACAAATGAGCTATTTGAAACACATCCCATGGGGTTGGTTAATTGAGGGATGATGTACCCATTCACAAGTTTTGAATTGAATCCTTCCCCAGATTTTGTGGAAGAGATGAGGTCAACAATGTAACAACATCATTGATTAAATCCAATGGTGAGAGAAGGTATGGTGGATATTTGATTAATTATTATACTTATATTCAATAAGATGGACAGTGTCAGAAATAGCCATAAGACCTAGGGTGATAGTTTCGAGGCAAGTAACGGTACTGCTTTTGTCAGTGTCAATTTGATGTGAACGTAGTGCCAACATTTTTATTTTTATACCTCCTTTTTTCCACTCACAACTTATAATTAACCTGTTAAAGCTCCTCCACTCTACTTAATGATGCCAAGTTGTACGAAATAATTAATTTCCATTCCCTGAAAGGAACAACTCCTATTCCTAGTCTCCAAAATCTTTTAGCCCAAAGTCCCTGCTGTCGTTGCATGCCCTCTCTGTGATTTTAATAATTTAAACTTCCACTATTATGGGCTTGCAGTCATCGAATATTCATTCCTCTTCTCACTTTTCTTCACTACGCTTCAATCTACACTCTTATTCGCCCTTTCTAGTTTTCTCTTGGTTCAAGGAATTGAACCTCCTTCCCCTACCAATTGTTCCTCTTCTTCCATTATACTTTCTGTCATTTTTCCTCTGGAACCGTAACAAGAAGTTTTCAAAACTTCCTTCAAAAATACAAACTAATAGGTAGTTTTCAAAACTTCCTTCAAAAGAAAAACTGTTAATGGCTACGTGAGCCTGATCCCTCTTAGGGTCCAAAAATGATTTTCTTTCCAAAGTAATCAGATTTTAAACAAAAATAGGGGATATTAAGCAACTTAACACCAAAATAGAGACATTCATTAGGGCACAAGAGCTCTGTTCAACTTTTTACATGGTTGAAATAATTGGAAAGATTTGCCCTCATAAAAGAGAAAAAATCTTGAAACAAATCAAAAAAATCATTTAGAAATTTAGAAAATCATTCGCTGATAATGAGAAGAATCCCAATTTAATGCTTTCTTCCCATAAGACCACCAAGGGATAGCAGGAGCATGCTTCCTAGGAGTAGACACACCATTCCCAGCCTCGGCCTACACACAATGTGTACCAAAGTTCTCATTTTCCTTAGGAATCCCGTCTCAATCAGAGGGAGCACTCATCCCCAGAAACACATTATTCACATCACATTAACAATAATACAACTATTGTTAAATGCATAATATTTTATAAATATAATAATAATTCAATACCTGATGCATGTGCCCCTTCTAGACTACATAAGGAAAGTAACTAGACAATTATTAAACTTGTAAATAAATAATGTTGCTTGGTATAATCCTATATATATCATCACATATATACATGATATATATCATCATGTATATATATCATGATATATATGATATTGTTGATAAACAGATTTGTCACCACGAAATAACCTTTGAAAATAACTCGTTGCCCTTATAGCGGTGACTAAATAGTCCCAACAGTTGGAGAAGTTGTTATTGGACTAACAACTTTCCTCTGCGTTTGAGAGGGGCAGCTCCCTCATATGATAGGGCTATTTGTGGTTTTTGTGTACTTTTAACCTGAAAGTACATAAAGGAAGAAAAGCAAAATAATAGGAGAAATGGGCATGTAAAAACCCTCGTGGTAGGTGTACAAAAACCAACAGAAGTTTTGCAATCTTATTGAAAAGTATGAGGGGATTTCACCACAAAGATAGAAACCACTTTCCTAAACTCCATGATGAATTTCATGACATATGTGTAACAACGATGAAGAAGGATGGCAAATCTCAACATACGAAGAGATAATTTATCCTAACACTTTCAAATCAGGATACCAAGACATGATTGTGTTTCATCACCCCAATTGCATGCTTCAATGGATAACTTTTATTTACACAAATACATAGAAAGATCACCAATTTGACATATGAGAAACTAGTAATCATAACTCAGAAATACATCAAGAACATACGAACTGAAATGCAATTCTTCATTATCTTTTCAAAATTATACAATTTCAAAGGTAAACTATACAATGTGTAAGACCAAAAATGTTCCAAGAAGTTTCATAAGTTCCCCCTGCAAAAGTTCTCTCTAAAGAGACCCCCTCATTACATTTCAAATAGCCTTATATTTATAGGCTTTTTCCCATAACCACCTGGTAACCACTTTGTAACTACCTCACAACTACTTATTAACTACATTTTTGAAAAACAAAACTATAATGAACCTTATTTTTGGTTATATTTTACACCACTTTTTGGAAATAAAGTTCATTTTCTAACTTGTGAATTACAATAAGTGACGTAAGTCATTTTTTACAAAAAGGTAACTAAAATTGCAACTTTTGAGTTGTGAACTTTGTTAGGTTACTTTCTATCTCTATTTGCTCCATTTTGGTGGTCAATCCTCACAAATCTCGACGACAACTCTGAATACCTAAATCTTAGACTCCTGTGTCCATGCATACAAGATATGAATTCTATGGAAATAGTAAGTATTTTACCAGGAATGCCAACATGATAGGCATAGATTGATAACACTGCACATTTTCTTGTTGTAATTGCAATCATAAAATGTCATTGCCATCCACTACTCATACAACTCATGTCAACATACAAACTGTCAAGGTATTTCAAATACATCCACTTATCATTTTCAGCTAGATGTTCTAGCAAAGGTCACTAAATTCAACTTAACATCCAATACATTTGCTTGAAAGTTTTCAAAGCCTTTCAAACAAATTCATTATGCATTCATATCTGTTAGGGTGTTCCTTCTTTAGTATTGTGGTGAATAACTATACACAACTCCAAAACTTCCATTTTGGCATGGCATGTGAGAAATAACAAAGTTAACATTACCCTGGAGAGCCACTATGAATTGCTAAACACAGAAACCTCCTTTACACGCTCTTCATCCCAAGATTTCAGCAATTCATCTATAAATATTATCTTCACCTTTGACATAGCTTCATCATTAGGCTTAATGGAAGTCTCTACAAATGCTACCTTTGCACTCCTGTGACAACCAAATACAACTTATTTCTGCAGACGTCTAAATGCATTCATAGTATTTTGATGTGTTGTAAACTGTAGGAATGCATAGCTATGTTTTTGTCCTTCATTTATTGCCTTTCATTTGACCACATTTCTTTCAAAGCATTCTATCAAACAGTTCACATGTTTTGTCTATGGTTCACATTGTGGACATTTCCACAATATCACAAATTCTTTCAAATAGATCATATGCTGCTCCAATGGTGCTCAATCACGTGAAAACATACAGCCCCAATTTTTGGCTTCAAACTGCTCACTCAGTACAAAAAATATATTCAAACTATTTTTGGGTTTTATTGTCCCCTTCATCAGCTTTCCAAAACACATTGAAATTTTAAATTTCATTGTGAAATGGAAAAAATATCACAGTTTTACTGTGATTGCATTAAATTGATATAAAGCATCGACATTGGAAGTGATTTTCACAAATAATAACTAACTTTTAAGTTGTGACTTTTCCTTTTTCATAACCTCAACCTTTTAACTAACTTTTCACAACTTAGCTACAACTTGTAACTTGCTCTTTTTGCAAACTTTCGTGAAATAACTACCAATTAGAAAATTATGACTTCTCCAAACCTCTAACTTCACCAGTAGTTAATAAAAATTTTAACTTGTTCTTTCCATTGAGTTAGCCAAATTCACAAGTTGGAAACTTGTGAAAATTTCTAAGTTGCATCAAGTTAGCCAAAACTAAAAGTAGCTTCCCACTTTTTGAAAACTGAAAGTGACTTTTTTTTATTCATACTTAGCAAAAAGTGAAAGTGCATCCAACGCGGGTTTTCACTTAGCCAAAAGTGAAAGTGAATACCAACTTAGGAAAAATCAAAAGTAGACTCCTGTTTAGTGAAAAATGAAAGTAAACCCGCACTTAGTCAATTTCGAAAGTAGACAGACTCCATTGTGCGAACTTTAACTTCTTCAATCGTGCAAGTGCGAAAAGTAGTAAAATTTGCATAACTTTTGATTGAAGCCGCAAATCTTTATGAAATTTCGGCCAATCATTGATATAGTTGATATGAGCCTGGTGGCAAAAGAATTTCTTTTTAAACTCCAATAAATTTGTGGTTTGAATTGTTTTCACAAACTACCTGACAAAAAATTGAAAGTTTAAATCTCTCAAACCATAAGACGCCATGACATAAAAAGTTGCCACATTAGGCAAAATGGCCATATAAACTTTCCTGTAAAATAATTTCTTTCTAGTCTTTGCAGATTTTGAAATTTAATTGCTTTTGCAATTTCCGGCATAGTAGAACCACTTCCAAGATTTCAGCTAAAACAAGCAAACAATTCCTCCTTCAAACTAGAAATCAACTTGACACTTTAGTAGAATTTGTGACTAGGGGTAACTGAACATAAGGATTTGATGCAAAAGTTTGAAAATTGACAAGTTGAAAACAAGGCCAACAACTGGCTCTAACTGGGGCAAGAACCTTGTGGACGCAAGATGAACGCAGAATCTCTGTTTATGAATAGTGCCTTATCCATTGGGCTATAGAGTTAGGAGATAATACGATGTTCAAGGGGAAGCAAGGAGACAAAGACACATAGAGACGAGGCAAATGACAAAAATGACAGAAACTATAACAGGACAGACAACAAAAACTCCTAATTAACCCATGTACATGGTAGGTGTCTCCTACCTCAAAACTACTTCAGGTTGATCAAGTAAAACCATTGACAGGTTCAGAAAAATAGGCACCTATGCAGAAAAGAGATGTGCACGGATGAGGCACCTGTGAACTCAGTGGCCATTTCAAGATTATTAGAAAAATAAAATACATGAAATGTGAGGACTCCTTGAATAGTGCCCCAAACAACTAATTTTCATCATAAACTTCTGAGTCCTTTTGAATCATATTGGTATTGCTCTGCGTAGTGTTGATCATATCTTCTGGCATCATATCAAGCATACCAATTTTCTCTATTTGAAGATTGTTTTGATAGTTTGAATCAGATAAGGAGGTTGAACCAGGAACCAGACCTCCTTTATGTGAAGTAAGAAGTGAAGAAAACTTGATATCTTGTGACTGATCTTCTTTATGAGTAATGTCCTCCTTTATCATTGAATCATTTTATGCAAAAGAAAATTCCTCCTCCTGTATTATTACTAACTCAGGATGTGCTTCATTGAAGGATTGCACACAAGGATGAGAAAGTGATGAATCTACATTATGTGCTTTATCCTCCTGAAAATCCTCTTGTATAGTTGATGAAGGAATAATATTTTCCTCCCTTGGGAGTAGAAAAGGAGAAGGTAAAACATGCATCTCTTTGTTAGTCTTTTGAATACTAGCAGTTTCATACATATTCTCATGAACATTTTGAGCTCCTTTATCACTACCATAAACATTAATCTTACTGCTCTCTTCAACATTATTATCAACATGTAAAGGATTGCAGCATAGAATGAAATCACTCAAACTAGAATATTCAGGAACCAACTCACTTCTGAACTCTTTTTGTATAGATTCACACTCGGTACCTTTATGATCTTCTTGCACATTTGGAGCAGGAGTACTCAACACTTCATCTTGAGTAGTATCTTTATTTTCAATAGTTGAGTATTCTTCTTCAACAAATGATAAAGGAGAAATGATGACATCTTCTTCATGAATAAGATCATCAATAGGATCACTAAGATGCCACTCTATGATGAAAATCTCATGAGAGAGTTCTTTTGGTACCATTTCATCATGATTCTCCTCTTGTTTGATTTTCATGCATGATAAGAGAACATTTCGTGACTCATCTTCATCCTCTTCGTTTACACTTTCTGTATTTCCTCGAACCTTAGCCATGTCACAGAAATCTTTCTCAGAAGATATATTTGTGGAACTAGAACAAGTTGTCACAAGAGGCGTGCCATCGTCTGGAAAAATTTCTTCTTCATTATTGCATGTTTCCATTCGATCTTCTTCTTCTATCTCTATCACTTCTTTTTCTTCTTGCTTCAGTGGAGATGTCCTATTATGAGGAAATGTAATAACTTCTTCTTCTCTAGTACATGCATGTTCCGATGAGTCTCTTTCAGACACTTCCCTCAATATAGGTTCATTTGTAGGAAAAAATTTGTCTCTTCATTGTTGTCCTCATGATGCAAATGGTATATATTAGCATAATTTATTTTCTCTTCTGGTGTATGAATTTCCTTTGGTAGGGGCTTATGATCACGAGCAAGAAAATGAGTCTCCTTCCCATCTTTTTCTTCAATCTTCTGCAATGTTTGAAGCAAAGAAGGATGAACCTAATTAGTAGCAAGTTGCATGCCACCATAGAAACTTTTCAAAAACTCTACTTGCTTAGGATCATCAAGAACTTGATTTCGCTGAGCAAAGGATGCAGAAAAAGAATAATCTTCATCATCACTGTCGCTGTCTAATTCAGGAAACTACAAGTTATGCATCTGAGTTCTTCGATACCAAACCATCTTTTAGGATTCTTCTTTCAGATAGAGTCACCAATCTTCTTTTCTAGGGAGATACTTGAATATTCTTGAGGAATAAAAAGGCACCAACGCTTCGGCTCAATCCCTAGTAGAGTCACCAAAAATTTGTTGGTAAACAGATTTTTCACCACGAAATAACCTTTGAAAATGACTTGTTGCCCTTAGAGCGGTGACTAAATAGTCCCAACAGTTGGAGAAGTTGTTACTGGACTAACAACTTTCCTCTTCTTTTGAGAGGGGCAGCTCCCTCGTATGATAGGGGTATTTGTGATTTTTGTGTACTTTTAACTTGAAAGTACATAAAGGAAAAAAAAGCAAAATAACAGGAGAAATGGGCATGTAGAAACCCTCGTGGTAGACGTACAAAAACCAATAGAGTTTCACAATCTTATTGAAAAGTACGAGGGGATTTCACCAAAAAGATAGAAACCACTTTCCTAAACTCCATGATGAATTTCGTGACATATGTGCAACAACGATGAAGAAGGATGGCAAATCTCAACATACGAAGAGATAATTTATCTTAACACTTTCAAATTAGGCTACCGAGATATGATTGTGTTTTATCACCCCAATTGCATGCTTCAATGGATAACTTTTATTTACACAAATACATAGAAAGATCACCAATTTGACATACGAGAAACTAGTAATCATAACTCAGAAATACATCAAGAACATACGAACTGAAATGCAATTCTTCATTATCTTTTCGAAATTATACAATTTCAAAGGTAAACTATACAATGTGTAAGACCAAAAATGTTCCAAGAAGTTTCATAAGTTCCTCCTACAAAAGTTCTCTCTAAAGAGACCCCCTCGTTACATTTCAAATAGCCTTATATTTATAGGCTTGTTCCCATAACCACCTAGTAACCACTTTGTAACTACCTCACAACTACCTAATAACTACATTTTTGAAAAACAAAAATATAATGAACCTTATTTTTGGTTATATTTTACACCACTTTTTGGAAATAAAGTTCATTTTCTAACTTGTGAATTACAATAAGTGACGTAAGTCACTTTTTACAAAAAGGTAACTAAAACTTGCAACTTTTGAGTTGTGAACTTTGTTAGGTTACTTTCTATCTCTATTTGCTCCATTTTGGTGGTCAATCCTCACAAATCTCGACAACAACTCTGAATACCTAAATCTTAGACTCCTGTGTCCATGCATACAAGATATGAATTCTATGGAAATAGTAAGTATTTTACCAGGAATGCCAACATGATAGGCATAGATTGATAACATTGCACATTTTCTTGTTGTAATTGCAATCATAAAATGTCATTGCCATCCACTACTCATACAACTCATGCCAATAGACAAACTGTCAAGGTATTTCAAATACATCCACTTATCATTTTCAGCTAGATGTTCTAGCAAAGGTCACTAAATTCAACTTAACATCCAATACATTTGCTTGAAAGTTTTCAAAGCCTTTCAAACAAATTCATTATGCCTTCATATCTGTCAGGGCGTTCCTTCTTTAGTATTGTGGTGAATAACTATACACAACTCCAAAACTTCCATTCTGGCATGGCATGTGAGAAATAACAAAGATAACATTACCCTGGAGAGCCACTATGAATTGCTAAACACAAAAACCTGCTTTACACGCTCTTCATCCCAAGATTTCAGCAATTCATCTATAAATATTGTCTTCACGTTTGACATAGCTTCATCATTAGGCTTAATGGAAGTCTCTACAAATGCTACCTTTGCACTTCCATGACAACCAAATACAACTTATTTCTGCAGACGTCTAAATGTATTCATAGTATTTTGATGTGTTGTAAACTGTAGGAATGCAGACCTATGTTTTTGTCCTTCATTTATTGCCTTTCATTTAACCACATTTCTTTCAAAGCATTCTATCAAATAGTTCACATGTTTTGTCTATGGTTCACATTGTGGACATTTCCACAATATCACAAATTCTTTCAAATAGATCATACGCTGCTCCAATGGTGCTCAATCACGTCAAAACTTACAGCCCCAATTTTCGGCTTCAAACTTCTCACTCAGTACAAAAGATATCTTCAAACTATTTCTAGGTTTTATTGTCCCCTTCATCAGCTTTCCAAAACACTTTGAAATTTTAAATTTCGTTGTGAAATGACAAAAATATTGTAGTTTTACTGCGATTGCGTTAAATTGATATTAAGCGTCGGCATTGGAAGTGATTTTCACAAATAATAACTAACTTTTAAGTTGTGAATTTTACTTTTTCATAACCTCAACCTTTTAACTAACTTTTCACAACTTAGTTAGAACTTGTGACTTGTGCTTTTTGCAAACTTTCGTGAAATAACTACCAATTAGAAAATTATGACTTCTCCAAACCTCTAACTTCACCAGTAGTTAATAAAAATTATAACTTGTTCTTTCCATTGAGTTAGCCAAATTCACAAGTTGGAAACTTGTGAAAATTTCTAAGTTGCATCAAGTTAGCCAAAACTAAAAGTAGCTTCCCACTTTTTGAAAACTGAAAGTGACTTTTTTTTTATTCACATTTAGCGAAAAGTGAAAGTGCATCCAACACGGGTTTTCACTTAGCCAAAAGTGAAAGTGAATACCAACTTAGGAAAAATCAAAGTAGACTCCCGCTTAGTGAAAAATGAAAGTAAACCTGCACTTAGTCAATTTCAAAAGTAGACGGACTCCATTGTGCGAACTTTAACTTCTTTAATCGTGCAAGTGCGAAAAATAGTAACATTTGCATAACTTTTGATTGAAGCCGCAAATCTTTATGAAATTTCAGCCAATCATTGATATAGTTGATACGAGCCTCATGGCAAAAGAATTTCTTTTTAAACTCCAATAAATTTGTTGTTTTAATTGTTTCCGCAAACTACCTTCTGAAAAATTGAAAGTTTAAATCTCTCAAACCATAAGACACCATGACATAAAAAGTTGCCACATTAGGCAAAATAGCCATATAAACTTTCTTGTAAAATGATTTCTTTCCATCCTTTGCAGATTTTGAAATTTAATTGTTTTTGCAATTTCCAGCATAGTAGAACTACTTCTAGGATTTCAGTTGAAACAAGCAAACAATTCCTCCTTCAAACTAGAAATCAACTTGACACTTTAGTAGAATTTGTGACTGAACATAAGGATTTGACGCAAAAGTTTGAAAATTGACAAGTTGAAAATGAGGCTAATATATATATAGATTAACTATATAAATTTTCATAGTATGTGTTGTTACTAATTTTTTGTTCACACCTAAAATTAGTGGGACCTATGAGTAATTGTTTAGAAGGAATGAAAGAAAACTTCAAAGTTATGCATTCATTGAATAGTTGATGCCTTGATAGAGCAAAGGATGATATCTAGTTGTTAGGATAACCCATCAGTCTAATCAAGACTGATGAGTTATCATGACAGGATAATAAGTTGTTAGGAAATCAAAGATTCAAGGAAATACAGTTGTTCTACACAATTTGATCTTTCAGGAGTTATAAGTTAAATTGATTATTCAGTTTATCAGTTTTGAATAAAAGAAAGAAAGATATTTGTTTTGCACTGTTATATCATGTCATATTTTGAACATACATTGAAGTATCTGTTACTTTATCTCATGCATTGTTTGGAAAGGAAATACATATACATCATATGCATAAGAGAAATTAACTGATCATGTTTAAAAGAAGTGTTCAAATGTGTCTGACACAAGCCGTGGGAGTAACTAGACTGAGCAATTGCAGACATGCAAGCTATGCATCTGTTTGATAAAAGAAAAAGAAATGAACACATGATAAATTTAAACATCCATCATTGCCTGATGATGGAGATTGTTGTTGATGCCAACCTTCAAGTCTTTAGTCTTCACTTCAAGTAGCCATCATCAGTTGAACCTGCAAAAATTTTGGGGACAGCCCTGTTAGTGCTCTGGATGTTAAAAGTTATCACATGCTTTTATCAAACAGAAACATCTACTTATCATATCATGCATTTAGATAAGAGATAAGATCATATATATGACACAAATGAGAAAGAAATCATGAAGAAGATCAATCAATACTATCAGGTACTTTTTTATGCTAACATGTTTGTTCATTGTGCAGGTATAGGATAAGTTTTGTTGCTGATTTGAAGACAAATAACATGTGGATTAAATGTGGTTCCCACAAGGGTTTGAGCCAAACATGTTTCTTTTCATTTTTGAAAAGAGTATTAGAAAAGACAGGATGCATCATTCTAAGCTATATCATGCATCATTTAATCAACTTACAAAAAAGACATGTCACCATAACATTATTAAAGTTGATTGGAGCAAATCAAATTAACATGACTGAGTCAAGATTGACAAAACAAAATGCAAAAATCAGGTTACAGTCATACAGGCTTCAGGAGCCATCTGAGGTACAGTATCATTATGAATGCATGTATTTATTTCATCATAGCTAATAAGAGCAACTGATAGAGTGCATTCATAGTACAAGGATATGATACATGTTTTCAAGAATAAAGCTTCCAAGATACAAGAACTTGTGTATCATTTGAACAAGTTATAGAATAAATCATGAGAATGCATCATCTCATTATGACAAAAGAGTAAGAAGTAAGTGACATGATACATGTATTCAAAGTGATCAAGGCAGCTGAAAGATAGAAGTTATGCCTTTTAAAAGACAAAATCAAAACAACAAGGCATCATAAGCTCTAGCTGATATATGGTAGTGTGAAAATACAGTCATGAGTATATCATTGTCATGGACCAATAAACTAGGCAGTCATCAATGCCTCAAAACTTCAAAGCATCAAGATACAGAGAGGTACAAATGAGACATACAGAAGGGCAGCATCCAAAGATGAAGCACATGATGCATAAACAAATACAGAGTATACTTGTAGGGTCATCACTAACATGTCAGTCAGGTATAAAGTCAAAAGCAAGAGACAGTCATGTCTAGAGAAAAGGAGCCCAACATTAAGCACATTGGAGTGACAAGAATGCCATAGTCCAAATATAACAAAGTGGTTTCCATGCATCTCATCGCTGTTTTGATCAAACAAGCCTTATCTCATATACCTTGGAGCTATAGTGATATCATGATACAGTCAACAAATGCCAGAAAAAGAGATACATTGCAAGAACAAAGACAAGTATAGTGACATTCGCTATGAACAGTCATGACAGTGATCATGAAGTAGTTTTGAAAAAAAAAAGTTAGAGTATATTATAGTTTCAATATCCAGCTACAAGAGTATATCAATGATGAAGGAGAAATAGCAGAAGAAGAACATGACATATGCCAAATGCTACAGATTGTGATTGACAAGAGCATGAAATTCACAAGGTAGGCAGTTTTTCTTTCCCATATACCATTATTCTGAATGATACAGTCATAGTAAACAGTTGCCATGATCAAGGAGAAGAGAGAAGCATGATATATATATATATATATATATATATATATATATATATATATATATATATATATATATATATGAGATACTATGAGATCCAAATCTTGAGATAAGTAGTGAGTATGCAAGAACATGTTATCTATGCTAGAGGAGTATCTAAAGAATACTAAAGACTGTCAGGAGATGACCCAATAGTCAAACAATCAATCATCAAACATTCATACTTTGCAATGTGAAAGGAGATAGAATCATGTGGTATAGTTACAAGATGGAGATAAATGAATAACAGTCATACTTTCTAAATATCAAAGAACTTGTTATCATACCCAGGAGCTAAAGTGGAAAGCAAATAAGCTAAAAGTGTATCATTACTAGCTATGATAGTCACAAGGACTAGAAGGAGAAAGTTTTGTGTGAAGCAAAGTGATCTTTCGCTTATTAATACTTTCAAACCCTAGTGCCATCTTGCACCCACAGTCAAGAAGTTTCGGATAGAGAAGAAGATGTCATAGCCATGCCAGAACAAGCTTTTTCATGATAAAATGTATACCCATCTGCAAAATGAGGAAGGTCTTTTCAAGAAAATTTCAAACCCTTGTTTCTTTTGCACTTACAAGTCAAAGAGAAATAGACAACAGTGAATATTACAAGAGAATGGCAGTGACAATGAGAAGAGTTTTGTGGAAAGAAATTTGAAACCCTAGTTTCAAACTTAGAAACCCTCATCTTTTTTCACATTTTTGGTGCCTACATACATATGGAGCACAGCCGTGGCAAGATGGAAGCCTTGAAAGTGCAAAAAGAACAAACCCTCATCAGAAAGTTTCAAACCCTCAAGATATTTGCACCTACAGTCAAGTCAAGAATGAAAAGGAGATATATATAGGCATAACCGACAGGGATATGTCTTTTTTTGTTAAAAAAATGCAATACCCATGTCTACATATAGACGCTTGTCATTCTTCAGCTGTAAAAAAGACAAATGAAACTACAAAAGAGGAAGAATGGTAGGTTCTTACCTTATTTTGCTGATAGGAAGAGACATCTCTTTGTGGCCTCACAATAGCATCAAGCTCTCAAGAACAGGTAATAGTTGCAAGGAAGAAAAGATGCAGAGACAAGGAGTATGTTAAAGAATGCACAATGTATGGAGATAGCCACACAAGAAGAAGGAGGCCGTAGCCATTAAAGAAAAATGAAGCTACAGATGTCAATAAAATGACTCATATGAAACTCAAAATAGTGTTACCTTCTTCTTTTCATGCAGAGTTCTAGAGTATTGACCAAGAGAAGCCATGAAAGGGAGTAAAAACTAGATATATGCTTCAAACTTTCAAACCCTAACCGAATGCAGTTGTAGAGCAAATGAAGAGATATGCCAAATGAAGAATGAGCAACTTTTAGGGTTATCTCTTTGTTTTTTGTTCGAAGGTTCTTTCTCTCAAGTGTTTTTTTTGACTTACAAAAGACAAATAATAACCATATCCAAAATGACCATGGTCAAGACTTTGGTCTTGGAGATCCTAGCTATCATAACATGGAGTGGTTGACCAACATTGCTTAGGACTTGATCTTTATTAAGTCAAGAAGGGTCGGTATGATAAGAAAGAAAGGCTTCATGCTTTATAAACTATTTAAAACTCCTTGGTGGTTGAATATATAGCATGGTCAAAGATGCATTATATGATACACATGCTAGTCAAAGTTCCTTGTCTTTTTGCAAACACGCAAAGGTAAAGATCCTTTTTGATTATGCATGGTAGCCAACAAGGTCAAATGAGTATGGTTTTAGACATGGCATGCATGAGGACAGAGCATGGAGTTTCCAAGGTGGCAGACAAGGTAAGCAAGTATAATGGTGCAGTGTTGATACATGGAGTCATGGGTTTTTATTGATATTGAAATTGCATATGGAGATATAAGGTGACTTAAAAATATAAAGATAAATATATGCACTAAGGCATCAAAGGGAGTCATAAGGCTTTAATATATGTTGCTTTGTGCATGGAGATATTAAAATGCATAGGATGAATTAAGGATTTTGTATCTTGCAGAGAGAGGATAGTTTTTCTCCTTGGTGCATGGAGTGATAAGGATAAATTTTTTGCCTTAATGTGTAAATCATGCAAACTAGGGATTTTTCTCACATGGAGGTATAAGGGGATTTTCTTTTTCTTCTAAGTCCTATTTGTGCTCATATCATGCAAATTAGGCAAGTGTAATTGGAGTGATATTTTTTCTTCTAATCATGCATGATTTTACAAAGTTATTAATTGTAAATAAATAATAAAGTAATATTTTCCAAATTACTTTATTATTTTCCACAAATTGTAAAGTCAAATTATAACAAATTGTAACCAATAATAAAGTAATTATTCTATTATTTTATTATTTAGTCACAATCAATTTTGCTCATGCAAAATCATACAAATTGATTAGTTGAGTTAACTAGGCCACCTAGGAGGTTTTTTTGCATGATTTTTAGGAGTATTTTTTAGAGTTCTTGGTCAACTTTTTGGTCAAGCATATGGAGAGGCCCAAATTGGAGCTATTTTTGCTAAATTTGTGGCAGTTTTAGACCCTAATTTTGAAGATTTTGGAGGTTTCTTAGGTGTGATTAATTTTAGAGGCAGTTATCTACAAGTTCATTTTCTTTTGCATGCCTCTTTGAGAGAGCAAACCTATTTATTGTAAAGAAACAATTTGTTTTTGCTAGTTCTTGATTCTCATTCTGATTCAGACAGATTGGAGAATTCTTGTAGCTCATTTGTACAGTTTTATTGAGAGATTGACAAGTTACATGTTATATTTTTGTCTTCTTTGCAGAGTTTTTCCTTTGTTTTTCTAAGATCAGTTAAGTTACCTTTCCTTTTAGTGCTGATTATTGAAGTGATTTTGATGAAATTTTGTTGTGTTTAATCACTAAACCTTTAAAATTATTGTTTGTCTTCCTTGTTTGCAACATTAAGCATATAATCATCACAGGTCTTAGGTTGTGTTATTCAGAAATAGTGTTTTCATGTTGTGAAAAAACTTTTTCCTTCATAAAAACCTATTTTCAAACGTTCCTTAGAATCACTTTTGTGATATTTATGCCAAGTCTGGATCATATTGCATATTTTTATCCAAATCAGGTGCATCACCTTTTTTACCTTTTGTATTCACTTAGTTTATTTCTTCCCTTTTCTAAAATAATAAAATCATACATCTTAATAGAACAATTGAAGGGAACTAACCCATTATCTGGAGGTCTAATTTTATTATAGGGCACCCACAACCTAAAATTAGTCCCATGTTACATGGAATTGCAGTGCTTTTTTAGCCTTGCATAAGGGTGCAAATCCCAGTGATAACATGTGTAATCATCACATGTATAAATATATCATGATATATATATCGTATAATTAGGTATATAAATTTTGATAACATATATCATTTAATGTATATATATCACATGTTTATGCCACAATTAGGGTTTACCCCCAAATTAAATTTAGGGTAAATGTAGTTCACTTAATCATTTCTCAATTCGATGGATGTATGTAATCAATTCTTCATATGCTTCGCAGTGCTTCAAAAAATTTGACTTAAACATGGTAGTAAATTGAAGGAGAAATAAAGCTTCACAGTGCTTAAAATCTGCTATAAGATTTAGGGTAAATGCAGCCCGCCACGCTAATAAGGGTGGCGGACTATGCTTACCTCTAAACAGACTGTGCAATCTTCAAACGAATCCCCCTATAGCTGGATGTTGAATTTCATGGGCTCTGCCTTTGCTTGGGACCTTTGCCTTCACAAGTGAACAACACTCAAAACTTCTTTCACTAAATGAGCTGACAATATGAAGTTGTCAGCTCATATACCAATTAAAAGAAAACATTAAAATAATAATCGAGAACCTTCATTGGAAGATTTATGCACAACAACCTTCATTCGCATGTACCTTCGTTTGAAGAAAAACCTTCGAACGAAGGTATTTGATAATTTTTGTCCCCCTCCCTCCCAATTTTTTTCCCCAAGTTTGGGACTCTTTATTGTGGGATTACCCCCATATTTCTTCTCAGACTCAGAAACAAAATCAAATTTCTTCTTTTTCTTCTTCTTTTCTTCTTTACACTTCTTATAGAAGTGTCTAGGCTTACAACAATTCCAACAAATAACTTTGGACTTTCTAGGAGATTTGGATCTCCCTTTGGACTTGGATTTGTCACGCTTCTCTCTCTTCTTTCCTTTTTCTTTAGGTCTTCCAAGAACACTTAGGGCTTCTTTGGCACTAATGGATACCTTCCTCCTCATTTCTTCAGAAAGTAATGAACCCACAACATCTTCAACTATCAAGACAACATAACTACTCCCAATTGCCATAACAAGAGAATCCCACGAATCAGACAAAGAACAAAGAAGGATCTGTCATTTGTCTTCCTCATCCATTTTTACACCAACTAATGCCAATTGAGCTACAAACATATTGAATGCTTCTAGGTGGTTTGCAATTCATTCACCCTCTTCCATTCTCAAGGAATACAATTTCTTCCTTAAGAAAATGTTGTTCACTAAAGATTTTCTTCCATAGTTTATTTGTAGAGGGCTCTTCATGGACATTGATTAAAATAGAGTCTGTTAGACACAATCTGATTAGACCCTTGTATTTATGGTCCATAACATCATAAATTATTCAGTAGCCAAAGTAGCATATGTGGGCCTTGAAACATTCTCATCAATAGAACTCCACAAATCTTGATGAATTAACAGATTCTCCATCTTCTACTTCCACATCTCAAAATTGTTACCAAATTTTTTTCTACCTCTATTCTTCTTGATGTGCTCGTCATCTAAAAATCCTTGTAATAAGATCACAAAGTATCTTTTGCACCATCTCCCACTCAAAAATGGATTAGTTCAAAAAATTCAACAACCCACAATTGAAACCAAAGGTGATCAAGCTCTGATACCACTTGTAAGGAAACTAAGGTAGTGGAACAACTTCCTACACTAATCTTGAGGGGAAGGATATATAGAAATTTTTAGATCTTTACAACAATTATAGAAATAAACACAAATAGAAATCATACCACAACACAGTAATTACGTGGGGAAACCCTTTTGGGAGAAAAACCCCACACTCCAAAGCCACCCAATATATTATTTAGGAATAAAGGAGATTACAATATACTTGCAGAAAAAGCTTTCACATGAGTATAACCAACCAAAGATCTAGAGGCAACTCAACATCTATAAGACTCTTATACACAACCTCCATCTCAAGCTCTTGATATATAGGAGATACAATACAGTAAACCGTCAACGGTAATTACAAAACCATGAGCCAAAACTACCGAAAAGTGGCATCCAAATTATATCTAATAAAAGATGCCTTGTGATGTGCCAAATCACACACCAACATGTGTAACTCTCCTCTTTACATCTCTTTTAAGTTTCAAACACGTTTTCACATTTCCCAAAATGGGAGGCCCAACTTTCGGAGGCCATAACTTTTGATTTGGGTGCCTGATTAATGAACCATTTGATGCATCACAAAGTTTGTGAAGAGATCTATCAAGCTATAACATGCTTCACTAGTTACAACAACTTTCAGTGCATTTAGGGACCTCTAAGTGCCTCAAATATAAATTCAAAACTTTTCCAAGAGTTTCAAAAATGGAAACTTTAATATCTTGCAATCCAGGTATGATCTTGATTCGAAACTCACCCAAGATGTTTACTTGGCAATTCTACACCTTTTGGAAAACTTTTGGGTCCATTCGTGCTCAAATGTAGAATTACTAAAAATAGTAAGTCCTTCCATTTTTATCTCCTTTTGGAAACTTTGAAAGTTCTAAACCATTATTCAAGATAAAGAGTATTCAAAAAATACCAAAATTGAGAAGAATAGAAACCTTTTGTAGTTGCAAGGTTGAGTCACCTTTCCTAACATGAATAAATAGATTCAACACCCATCAGTAACATGTAAAATAGAAGTAACTGAGTATGACATGTATATTTAACACCAGGATCAACTCTAGACCCAATTTTCCAAACAAATCTACACAAGAGCAACCATATATCAACAAGAATCCAACAAGTAACCCTGTAAATTTGTAGTTGTTTCCATTTTAAAATAATTTAGGAATTTGAACACAATCTTTCCACAGATATACAAACCACATATTTTAGTTAACATGTAAAACTTGCAAAAACATCTCTACTTGTAAAACTGAAATCATTTAAACATGTAGACATTCACACCAAATATGTCATGAAATAATTAATATCATAGATCTAGAAATCCACAACTTTTAGAAATAGAAAAACTATAAAACTTATAGAGGCACCATGTTGTCCAAGAGCATTCAAGTCACAAAATGACCAATTCCACAACTCACAAGGAAATCGAGGAACCAGGTTATCTAGAAGCTTATGAAATATAAAACATATCAAATCCACAACCCAAAAGTAACTAGTGGCTAATCATCCAGTGCTTTCATATAACCAAGGGCTAAAATGATGAACCCAACATAAGCACTCCATACTATAGTCCAAATAGTAAGTATTTTTCCATGTGATCAGGGCACCAAAATAAACCATCCAACAAGAACACCCTTTCACTACACATGACCATAAGGTAAAGGAACAAAACCAAAAAATAAGCGGATACTCACATATTGCCAAATCGGAGCTCCATTCACTACCACAAGACCAACTCCATGAAGATCCATAACCCTAAGCCTCAAGTGTCCAACATAGATTCTATTGACAATATCCAATCCAGAGGTAGATGCCATGGCTTTCAATTTCACAAATCTACAATACAATGTTAATATACAAAATATCCACTACAACCCAAAAAACCTTCAACATTGCACAATTCCTTCCAATAGGTTCTCACAAGCTCTTCAAGCTAAATTAAAAATAAGAAATACCCAGTTTAGAAAAATCAAAATCGAGGAAAAGCTAGAACCAAAATTCCATGGATACATCATATGCTATGACATGCAAACACATGCAAATGCCATGAAATCACCTTTAGCTGTAATACCAAATGTAGAAAATAGGATAAACTTTACAATGAGAATGTTTTGAATGTTTTAAGTATCCAAGTAAATAGATAGTGATCAATCATAGATGAACAAGAAAAATATTATACAAAATAGATGCAAACCATAACTCAAGATTTATGTGGAGAAACTCTTGTGGGAAAAAAAACTCCACACCTAAAGAGATCCTTATCTTGTATTAATCCTTCAAATGAGTTACATCAATACAACTACTCTATCTGAATTTTTGCAACACTTCATTGCTTCAACAACTTGCTTCCTTAAACTTATATCTCTTTCACTTAATATATAGTTATGAGAGAAACCACAAATCACGAATTGTTTCAAAAAAAATATGCTAGAAACCATTAGTTAATTTAGGCATTCTTATCCATGCAATAATCACAACACCTAATCAAGAGGAATTAAATAATAAACTTCTTCTTCCAATTTGTGATTTTATCCACCTTTTTAATGTGCACTTGCAAAGATATTCCTTATCTTATCCAAGTTCCCATTTATCTTTTCCGCTTTTCATGCTCTTTCCAATCGAACTACTAAAAAACACCTTACAAGTTGTCATAGTTGCTTTTAGCAACTTTCATGACAACTAAGTGATAATTACAGATTGTCAAAATATAATTAAATACAAATATGGAAAAAGTAAGGTTGAGACATTTTCCCAACACCATCCACTTCAATAGTGAAAAGTTAATTTTGGCCAATAAAAATAGGACAAATATTTACCACTTTTTATAGATAGAATGCTCTATTTCAAGGTCATATTAGAAGTAAGAATAGATGGCTAACGTAGCATATGTAAAATGCAGCTGTGAGATAGATTGAATGGACCCTTTCGAAAGGAAACATCAAATAAGACCATGTCCGACTCAGATTGATATGGATCTTCTTCCTTTTCTCTCAACACTATGTCTGGACAGCTTTGTCTGGTTCTGAATCGTGCATGCTCAAATCTACTTGCCCTCACCGACGATGTCGATAATTTTCTCTAGACATGAATTGCTTTAATGGAGTTAGCATCTACTTTCATAAATATTGTTAAATGTAATTTTTTACATATATAATGAAAGTTGAAAAGCTGTGTATTTTTTAATTTTTGTTTCCCTTCTCAAGGACAATAATATGTAAGTGCAGCTATAAGGATTGAAATTTCAGAAACCTTTCATATAAAATGTAAGGCTGCCTTGCAAATTTAAATACTCCTCACAGTTTCCACATTCATGTTGTATTTAGGAATGTGGTTACATAGCCAGAAAACTATATTCTGTCATCAAAAATATCTGAGGGCTTTTTCAAATTGCCATTCTTAAGAAAATACAGTTGGGTCAATTTATATACTTATTCCCCTTGTTTGCTTGCTTTTTGTTTGAATGTCCCACGTTTGTACTCCATGTTTATCGGCAAAGATAATTGTGTTGCCAAATCTGGATTCATTCATAACCCTAAACCATGGGATTTTGATTGTTGTGGGGACTCCTAAAGAAAGTGTAAGTTTTATATAGACAACCGAAACAGTATCCACAGATTGTGGTGTTATCAACCGTCAAAATTAGTACGTGTAGAGTAATTCTGGCTGTCATTGTTCAAATTTAAAAAAACAAAAACTTGTGTGGATGAGATATTATGTGCTTCAACCATCACCCCAAATTAAGCTTTTGGGAAGTGAGCAAATTTTATGAATGGTAAAGAGCAGGAATCATGGAAAGCATCTAAGAGTCAAAGGAATTAAATTCATTTTTGTTCGAAGAGAAAGATGACGAAATGAGATATGGAGTGATTGAGCTTTCGTCCATGTGTCTTAAATTGCATGAAGGAAAAAAATAGATAACGACTAGAAAGAAAACCAGGTGCAATTGAATTGTCCATAGCCTGATATTTATAGCTTTATTGTGTTGCATTGTTTTTTAATTTATAACTAGTGTCACACTTGGCTTTGTACTATCGTAATAGTAGTATTTGTTGTTTTGTTGTTAGGTGAACCATGCCATAATAATTTAAAGGAAGGTTCTAAATAACAGTCCAAATCAACAGATTCTTGCATTTTGAATGTAATGTATCACAATTTTACTCGACCATTATAGTTATTATAGCTGACCTTGACCCAAAGTTTGATTTGTTCCTTAAAATAAATTATATTTGTTAAATATTAAGAAAGATTTTTTGTGTGAAAGTACTTTATAAATGACTTAATATTATTACATAAAACAAAACTTACATAAACAAAAGTGAAAATTTCTAATGACCATATTAATTATAATATATTATAATTAAAGTTATAATTGACAATTTTCTATTGTGAAAATTTTAATGACTATATTTATTGATTGTTAATACAAACTATGGGACATTTTATTGTTAATTTCATTGTTGCACTAAGCAGGGAAAACAACTAACAAGGTTTCCACTTAGTGGAATATCCAAGTTGCCATATGAAGTTGCATTCACAAATTGTGGACATATTCGGAAGTTAGCAAATATCAAGAAGTGTTGGAAGATACCCAGAAATACTATAAGTTCAACCCTTTGAAACGCCATGGATATGAATTCAAACTTCAATAGATTTTATGCATAAGACTTAATTGCACATGACATTGGTGAAGCTATTTTAAAACTAAATTCAGAACCAAATGTGTTAAAAATGGATAGCAATTTTATTAAGATAACGAAAATAACAAATATTTCCTACAATATTTAAAATATTATATCAAATTTTAAAAATTAAAATAATTTAATAATTAAATTTATAAATAATATATCAATTTTATAAAACTAAAAATACCTACCTACCTACCTACCTACCTACCTACCTTAACTATAAATAATAATTTTAATTAAAATATAGCATTTCATTTTAAAATTAATTGAAATTCATTTGGAGGAATGGTTATTGAATATTAAGGGCTACGTTTTTAATTATCTATTTTATAAGAGCCCAAAAAAACCTAAATAATAAAAAAAATAATTAACTTATTTTGTCACCCCATTAGCCATATAATTTATTTATGCAACAATAGTCTTTTTTTACCAATTTGTTTTCCACTATCCAATGCCCCGTGGAAGGGGAAGAGTGTAATGCCCCTCGCATTTTGGCTTGTGATAGTTGTTAGTTTCATATTTCTCTCTGACAGTTCTGAGATAGTTGCTAGTCCTTCATTGCATTTATACAGTTCTGAGACACTTGATTTAGTAGGCTATGGTTTATGTTTACTTTGATTTTGATGGAATATGTTCAACTGATATAGTTAGACATGTGTTATGAGTTTATGATGACATTATTGTTACTTCAGTTATGATGGGTTGGACATGATTAGTAATGGATTAATATTTGCATGTTTTATTAGATCCGTTGATATCTGTTTCCAAATGCAGTGGTTATAATCTTGTTCAAGAGCAGGGACGGTGTAGTACTAATCGCTTCGAGCACCCTACTACGCCATGATTCTCTGACTCTCTGTGTGTAGACATATATGTATTTGATCAGATATAACCAATTGTTCGGATGCAGCTACAGGTACCGAACCTCGACTCCACCTGATATAGCAGGTTTGAGCGGGTTCTTGCACCAATGGGTATCAGTGATGGGAGATAGCGTGAGGTCTATTCCACTAGGTCGGTCCTTGTCTTCTATTGTGGTCTCGAGTCGTGTTGTGATGCTTGGTCCTTGCTTATTAGGTTTGGTACTCTTGTGTTGAGGAGTATCGTTGAGTTGTGTTTAATAATGCTTAATTATGTTCATGTGTAGTTGGATGATACTTTAATGATTTATTATTAAAATAATAATGCTTCTATTATGTTTATTAGATAATAACTGGTTTAGCCTAAAACTTTGAATGACACCTTGGTTAAATTCTATAATAGTCTAGAATTAAATTATCTACTACCCAAGAGTATTTATGCTAGAAGTTGTAGTTACGGGTAATTAGTATATATTTGGTTACAGAATAATTTTTGATATGTGAAATTAATGCCTTGAGTTGTCAATTTTGAAATTGGAAGATTTGGGATCTCTTTTTATAGCAAATTTTTAAATTTCTCAGAGAAGTGGGATGTTGGGTAACGGATGCATGTCTGCATTAATTTAAGGAGTTGAACCATTTTTATATGGGAAAATTTTGTTCTGATGGGGAGTTGAAAAGAGAACTGAGAAATTGGGGAGAAGAACAAAGAATTGGTTGTAGGAATTGGAGAAATTTTGAGGAGGGACTGAAATTCGGGTATGTGATTTGTCTCTCTGTAAAAATTTACAATTGTTGTAACTTGTAAGTTAAATTTTAATATAGCATGTTCCGTGTGTGTAATTTGCATGTCATGTAGATTAGAATTTAAATATGTATGTGGCTTGTATCGTCTTGTGCCTGTGTAGTCGAATGTTGCTCCAACCTCTGTAGATTCCTTCAAGATGCATTCTTCTGGTTAAGCCTATGTCTTAATCCTTCTGAAATAATGTGCCCCATCATCTGTAACCCTGCATTGTGATCTCAATCATAAGAAATAGATGACTCAATTTTAATCTTTTATCTATCTCTCATCTCATTCGTTCTTGCAAACTTATCTCACATTTGTATCTCTTTGACAAAAGTGAAATGCCCAGTAAGAAGTGAAATGGCCTTTACTTATATTTTCCATGACAACCTGTGAGTGCTTGCAACCACTTTTTGGTTCTCATATTATTCATATTTCATTTTTACCTTGGATTATGTGCTTTTTACTTAAATTTTTTCTGTTGGTTGAAAGATACCATTTAATTCAGCATTTGCATTAGATTTAAAACTCAGTGTGAAGCTTGTAGAAAAATAAATAAGTCTTGGGCTTTGGAATTCGCATTGTTTATGCTTAGGGATTTAAAACTCATTTAGGAAATTTCCATTCCTATCTAATAGATGGTTAAGTAGATTTTATTCTTTTCGTTGTTACCTTTTGATAGATTCGGTGTTAAACATGAGTTTTGCTTGGAAATAAATTTTTTAGAAAATTGTGGGTTTGGTTAGTCGTTTGGAAGTTGTGGCTCTTAGCGGTTTGGCTTGTATTGTTAAACCTAGAATGTATATTAGGTAGTGAAATGTTTTAAACTGTTGTCTGTGTTAAGACCCACAAGCTAAATTAAAAGTCGTGTATTTAGAAATGGTATACTTTATGATTTTAGTCGCTTGCTTTTTGTCACCACCGTTGAAAGGTGCAGTTGTATGTAGTCGGCAACCATAACAATGCTATATGTATCGAATGTCTTAGTTTAGGTTTCAAGTTAGTAGGTTCGATGGGACTCATGTGAGTAGAAAAAGAGTTGTATCTTATCTTTGATAGGTTTATTAGAATCCTTTAGTGGTAGCCGATAGATAGCTTAAAGGTTTATATGGTAGCCATGGTAGATAGTTGGTATCGGTAGGAACTTATGTAATTAAAAAAAAAACATATTCATTATGCTTATTATTGTTGTTAGAAAGTGTAGATTGGAATGAGGCTAGATAGTAACCCATACTTAGAGGAGATCTTATTTAGGCTTATAGTGTTGTAAGATGGTGAATTGTTATATGTTAATAGATGATTAGAAAACTTATGTATTTTTGTTGTTAAGTGGATAGTGTGATCTAGTTAGTTAAATTAAAACATTTATATTTAGTTAAGATGTTTGGATTCTGGTTCTCCGTCTTTTGTTTCAATAATTACTTGTGAATTAAAGTTGCATTTTGGGATATCCTTGTGTGAGTCGATATTTTATCGTAATGAGAGTTGGGCGAGTGGTCAAGTTGTATTTCCAAGGTCTATGATGATTATGGTTTTAATTATGTTAATGTCTTATTTTATGTCTCTTGTTCATGCATGGGGGTCCTGGTAGCATATACATGGAAGATTGATGCAATTGGTCTATTACTTTTCTTAGTTTTGAGTCACATGTTGCTAATCAAGTATCAAGTTGTTAAACCTTTGTTTCCATTATGGATGAGGAACGTGTATGTGTTATAGTGTTTATGTGCCGACTCCAGAGGTTAGGTCTGCAATCTATTTGTTGTTTTTCAGTTCAAATGGTGTTTCTTTGATTAAGTGATTGTATGGATAAGGGAATAGTTTTATTACAGAAATGAGATTTGGATGTGTTGAATTGTGAAAATTAGATGTTATTAGTTCCCTTTCTCTTGTATGTTGTTTTGGATACTGATTAGGGGTGCTAGTTGTATGAGGGGGAGTGGATTCCATGGTGGGGCCAGTGCCCAAAGTGGCTGCCTGGATAACCCCATGGAAGTTGTAAATAAGTGATAACCTAAAAATATATCTAGGTGGGTCGGGTAGACTTTCACATAACAAGATAAGTTTGTTGTGTCACCCATGCCTTGAGTGCTCTTAAAGGCTAGGGATGGGATGAGAAGGCCTGGTTGGCAAGGTCGACCTCCTTTTCCACATGAGAGGATGTATTAGCTCTGCATGTGTCACCCTATGGGGCCGGTGCCAAAGGGTCACCATGATAACCATAGATGGGGGCCAACTTCTAGTGAGAGATAGCCTAGATAACCCATGATCAGGACCATGCGATGACACTCTCCTTGGTACAGCTTAGCTACTTCCCTCTTTATGCTTTCATTATTACCTCTGGAGTGTTGTCTTGTCTTGTGCAGTCAGGTTTTGTTGGTTGGTTGTGTCAAGTCTGTTTCATTTGGTTATGTTGGATGTTTTTTCTTGGCTTAGTGGAATCCTCGTCATTATCTCCTAGCTCAGAGGGGTGGACCTCAGGGTTCCACATGGTTGGGTGGCAGAGCTATCCATTGGTCATCTTGGAGATGCAGTTCGAGTCCTGTGCAGAGGTGTTCCATTTCTAGATTACGTTCCACATTCAGTGATGTTTTATACTTTCTTATGTATTCAGTTGTAAACTGACATGATCGGTCTTTTAATCTTGTACCGTGACTTTGTAAACCATCTATCTTGCAAATATAAAAGTTGTTCTTATCTGTAGCAGCAGTATAATGTTTTTCACTTGTGTAGTTTAACTTTCATTGCATTGATGCAGTTATGTTTCCCTAGAGGAGTTAGAAGTGCACTTTTATTAATGCTGTGTATTATGATATCTTTGGTTATTAATGTTGTAATTTCTTGCTTTAAAAAAAAATTATTTCTGTAATTTTTGTACTTTTTAGTCTAGCACTCTAGGGTTGCATGATGGGGCATCACATTTGGTATCAGATCCAGGTTTAAACACTAGGTACTCTAGTTACAATTGAGCCCATTATGTGACCTAGTGCTTAAACTCTGTAGAGTAACTTATATCCCTGTTGTAACCCTTTCTGAATCTAATAATTTGCCTTTTGGTGTTGTAGGTATATGCGTAGAGGTAGGGGCCAAGGTCGTGATAGAGGTAGGGGTCATGGGAGAGGTGGTGGCGGTACACCTCCTCCCAGTTCTCCTCATGAGAGTGCCCATGAAGGCGGGGGTCAGAGTATGGAGGGTTAGGGTCAGCCCGAGGGAGCCTAGTTGAGATAGATTCTTGAGGAGGCCCTTGCCTGTTTAGGCCCTAGACGGGGGTTGAGTAGCCTAGAGGGGGTCAGGAGGTGGACTAGCTGGATCCTAGAGAGAGAGATCTCCTAGGTGGAGAGAGTTGACAGCTGAGCAGGAGGCCACATTAGCCAGCCATATGAGAGACTTACTGAGGGTACGCCCTCCCACCTTTGATGGAGCTAGTAGTGGTCTAGAGGTGGAGACGTGGTTATTGGATATAGGCAGGTGTTTCGCCATGCATCCGTATGGTAGCAACACCAAAGCTAGGTGCGCTATTTTGCATCTCCAAGGATTTGCTTCAACTTGGTACCATTTAGACATTAGAAGCTGCATTTAGACATTAGTACCATCTCTTGGGAGTTGTTCTTAGAGAGGTTCAGAGCCTGTTTCCTTTCTGATCATTGTAGGCAGTGTTGACCAGATGAGTTTCATGACCTGAGGCAGATGGCCATGTCAGTTGAGTAGTACGAGTGCAGATTTTATAAGCTCAAATAGTACGTAGGTATCAGGGATGACGGGTCTATGTTGGTGCAGCATTTTATTAGGGGCTTGAATGCCCAAATTAGTGGAGGGGTTCGTGTATTCAAACCTAAGTCTATGGAGGTTGCCGTGGAGAAAGCTCAGTTAGTGGAGGAGAATTTAGCCATGGCACTCGGTGGGCATACAGGTATGCACATTGGTAGTGCACCTTCTGCAGGATATAGTTCTCATGGTGGTCATGCTCAAGCATCAGGTTCTCATGCACCCTCTAAGGGTGGACAGCATTAGCAGTACTCTTAGTCCAAGATGAAGAATTCTCAGCATCAGCAAGGTAATAGATTTCAAAATAAGAAGAACCAGAATTGGCAGCATGCTAGACAAGATCGTGTTGATCGACCCACTCAAAGTACTCAGTCTGCAGTGAGTAGAGGCAGTTTTCAACAATCTAGTGCTTTCCAGGGTGGCGGTAGTTTTGGTAGAGGCACATGGTGTTTCTCTTGTGGTCAATAGGGCCATATTGCTAGACAGTGCCCGCAGAAGGGTGCTTTAGGATTTGGACATCGACTGGCGGCTTCTGAGCCAACAGTTGGTGATGTAAGCAAATCACATAGAGTCTTTGTAGCGATAGATAACCGTCATGCAGAGCATCAGGGTACTGTGGTGGAGACTTCTGGTTTCATGCGAGGTATTGGTTTTTCTATTCTTTTTGATTTTGGTGCATCTGATTCATTCATCTCTCCTTCTCTTGTGGAGCGTTGTGGCTTAGTGGCAACAAAGCAGGATGATAGGTGGTAGGTTGAGTTAGCTTTTGGGGCTAAGATTATAGTTGAGTCTCTAGTTCTTGGTTGTGAGTTGAGGATTGGCTCTCTATCTACTACGGTAGACCTTCGCATCCTACCCCTTGGATCTTATGATATAGTTTTTGGGATGGAATGGTTAGAGGCCCATCAGGCAGTGATAGATTGTCGACATAAGTCTGTTAGATGTGTGGATGATTCTGGTGCAGAGGTTGAGGTTGTAGGAGTTCAGAGACCTATTTCCCTACGTATGATCTCCGTTATGCAACTTAAGAGATGTATGCGTTAGGGATGTTAGCTGTTTGCAGTTTCTGTTAGTGACTTGGAGATGGAGGAGAGTCAAGAGGCATCTCTTGATGATCACCCTCTCTTGAGGGAGTATGTTGATGTTTTTCCATCAGATATTCTGGGGATGCCACCTAAGCGTGACATCGACTTAAGGATTGATCTTGATCCTAGCATCGAGCCTATCTCAGGAGCTCCATATAGGATGACCACTCAGGAGCTTAAGGAGCTTCGATTGTAGTTGGAGGAGTTGTTAGCCAAAGGGTTCATTCGACCTAGTGTTTCTCCTTGGGGAGCACCTGTGATCTTTGTGAAAAAAAAGGATGGATCTCTGCAGCTATGTATCGATTATCAACAGCTCAATAAGGTAATAGTGAGAAATAGGTACCCCTTGCCTTGGATCGATGATTTGTTTGATCAGATTAAAGGAGCAAAGGTATTCTCTAAAATTGACTTTAAGTCAGGATATCACCAGTTGCAGATATTTGAGGCAGATATTCAGAAAACAACATTTCGCACCCGTTATGGACATTATGAGTTCATAGTGGTACCATTCAGGTGAAAAGAAGCTAGGTGTGTGGAAACGCTTCCTACACTAATCTAATGAGGAGAGGGTTATGCAAATTCAAATTTATCCTAACTATTACAACAATGTTAAACCATTAACATGAGATATAGCAGCAAAACACAAGAACCAAAAAGAAGACAGAAGAAGAGATAGAGATTTATGGTGGGGAAAACCCTTATCAGGTGAAAATTCCCACACTTAGAAACCTGCACAATGTATTAACAAATCTGAAGAATGTTTACAATACACTTGCAATGCAAGCTTCAATGGTCTTCGACACTCATGTCTAGAGTCAATCCGGCAGCATAATAGTACCTATAAACTTGTGATACAAACTCCATCTCCAAGCACCTATTTAAATAGAACATACAAGACAATTTGGGACCTTTCTTGGAATGGGCGTCCAATATGGCATCTTGGACCAAAACCCATGCCTAGGGACACTTGGTCAACATTGTAGAATGTGTCTGACACTTGTCCATAGCTCCCATCCCAAAGAGCTCACCTATTTCCAAAATGGGCTATGACAGATGCTCTTACAACACTTACGACTGTCATATAATCTGTCATAGTGGTTACAACTTACAGCTGTAAGAGAATCTATCATACAAATGCTATAAATAGCATATTCTCTTACAACACATCATATTCCATCTTGAGGCCCCCAAATATGCCTAATTCAAAGATGCTTCATGACACATGTCATTACCTGTCTTACAAACTTCTATTCTCGACTCTTACATGTCATAGATCCGTCATAACCGTTTCGGTCAAACATTCCTTACACAACATAGAAGATGCCAACACATGGAAGAATATTCCTACCACTAAGTGGGATGCCTATCTCCTCATGTGAGGACAAAATATCAAGTTGTCATAATCCATGTAGGATTGACACATCACCGTGCCACATTCCACAATATGACAGTGGAATTTCCAATTATTTACAACATAGGCAATGAATAATAAATACAAACATTACAAATGCAGAGAATTACCAAGGTTGAGACACCTTAATTCCCAACATTCTCCCACTTGTCGAACACCTTGTAAGAGCCAATAGAAAAATAGGATTTAACCGCTATAGGCAGAGAGGCCCATAGACTCCGAACACCATCTGAACTTCTCTATGCCCACTGGCTTCATCAATGCATCTACAACATTCTTCAAAGTATCTACCTTCTCCAAATTTACCTTTCCATCCTCAACCATGTCCCTCACGAAGTGAAACTAAACATCAATGTGCTTGGTTCTAGCATGGAAAGTTGGATTCTTTGCAAGGCAAATTGCACTCTGACTGTCACAACTGATTGTGATCTGATCTACATCAACACCAATATCAGAACATAATCTCTTAAGCCAAATGGATTCCTTACAAGCATGAGTTGCTTCCATATACCCAGCTTCTGTTGTGGACAAAGTGACAACAGGTTGTCACTTACTCATCCAACTAATAGCACCACCAAATAGTATAAAAACATAAGCACTGGTGGATCTCCTGTTGTCAATGTCACCTACCCAATCTGAATCCACAAATCCATGAATATCAACAGAATGTGGAGGTCCTAAAACATTACCATGATAGCAAATGGAATACTCGGAAGTACCCCTCAAATATCTGAACACTCACTTAACTGCATCCCAATGAACCCATCCAGGATTAGGCATAAATCAACTAAGGACTCCCACTGCTTGGGTAACGTCTGGTCTTGTGCAAATCATAGCATACATCAAACTGCCAACACTACTAGCATAAGGTACTCTGCTCATGTCCTCCACCTCACTAGGAGATTTTGGACAATCCTCAACAGACAACTTTGTCCCAAAGGAAATGGGAACACACAATGGTCTACAATCTCCGATGCTGAATCTGTCCAACACGGTCTTAACATACTTACTCTGACTTAACCAAAGTTTTCTATTGGTTCTGTCTCTTCTGATTTCCATTCCTAGAATGTACCTGGCTGCCCCTAAATCTTTCATTTCAAACTAAGCTGACAACTAAGATTTAAAATTAGAAATCATATTCTTACCCTTCCCAATGAGCAACATATCATCAACATATAGTGCAACAATGATAATACAATCACCATCAAACTTATAATAAACACAATGATCTGATTTTGATCTCACAAATCCAATTGACAACACAAAGGCATCAAACTTTAAGTACCATCTCCTAGGGGATTGCTTCAAACCATATAAAGATTTCTTAAGTTTGTAAACCAAATTTTCGTTACCTTTTACCATGTAATGCTCTGGCTGTGACATGTAGATTTCATCCTCCAAGTCACCATAAAGGAAAGCTGTCTTCACATCCATCTGTTCTACCTCCAAGTCATAAGCTACTGCGAGAGACAACATGAATCGAATGGATGTCAACTTTGCAACGAGAGAGAAGATCTCACCATAATCTATACCCTCCACTTGTGAATACCCCTTCACAACCAATCTGGCCTTATACTTCTCAATACTGCCATCTGCACCAATCTTCTTCTTGAACACCCATTTGCATCTAATGGGTTTCTGTCCAGGAGGTAAAGGCACCAAGTTCCAAGTTTGATTCTTTTCTAAAGAAGCCATTTCTTCGTCCATGGTCTCCTTCCAAGAACCTGCATCCTTCATATCCAAAGCCTCTGATACAGTTCTAGTTTCATCACTATTAGTGAGCAAAGCATAAGCACAACTAGAATCAAGCAATGTAAAACCAAACCTTTCAGGTTGCTTCCTTATCCATGTAAACCTCCTCAAGAGCTAAGGTTGAGGTTCAACTTCTTCTTCTGAGCTTTTAGAGCTTCTAGAGATCTCCTCATCATTAGGTCCAACATTGTCTTTCTATTCAGTCTTCTCAGGGGTGAGAGGAAACTGAACAACATCCTCTTTCTTTTTTTTTTCTTCTAGCTGTAAAATAGTGGAAGAAGGTGTAAGCTCTCTTAAGATAACACTTCTACTATACAACACTTTTTCAGCCACGGGGTCCTAAAGCTTGTATCCTTTTACACCAACAGAATAGCCGATGAAGATACACTTAACAACTTTGTTCTCCAACTTTGACCACTTTTCCTTAGGCACATGTGCATATGCCTCACAAACAAAAGCACGAAGATGCCTTACTGAAGGCTTTCTACCAGACCACACCTCCATGGGTGTCTTTCCAACAAGAGCTAATGTAGGAGATCTATTTACTAGATAGCAAGGAGTGGCAACAGCTTCAGCCCAAAATGTTTGTTCTAGACCAGCTCCACTAAGCACACTCCTAGCCTTCTCCATCAGTGTCCTGTTCATCCTCTCTGGAACTCCATTTTGTTGTGGTGTGTATGGAGTTGTCTTATGTCTTTCAATCCCAAGTTCCTTGCAATACTTGTCAAATTATGTAGAACAAAACTCACCACCGTTGTTGTCAATTCTCAAACATTTAATCTTTTTACCAGTTTGATTTTCAGCAAAGGCTTTAAACTCCTTAAACTTGCTATAGACTTCATATTTGCTTCTAAGAAAATAAATCCATGTCCTTCTACTGTAATCATCTATAAAAGATACAAAGTATATAGATTTTGATAACAAAGGAACATTAACAGGACCAAACATATTAGAATGAATGAGCTCCAACACACCAGAAGACTTATGAGAACTCGAGTAAAACTGAACACGGTTTTGTTTTCCATAAATGCAATGTTTGCAAAAGTTGAACTCAAGATTACAATCATCTAACCCCTCAACGATGTTCTTATTTTTCAGGGTACGCAGACCCTTCTCACCAATGTGGCCAAATCTCTTATGCCATAACATTGTCTTTTCTGTAGGAAGTTTAACTTCCAGTGCACAATTACAACCATCAAGACTAGAAACAACAGATTTCTTCACTGCTCGTTCAGATGGTGGGGATGAAGTGACTGCTGCCCTCTTCCTTGAGTCAGAAGAACTATTGCATTGTGCAATGCATGCTTCCAGCTGAAACAAAGTACCTCTCCGAGTACCCTTAGCAAGCACCATAGATCCTCTAGTTATCTTGCATCCTTCTTTCAAAAAGACAACCTGCACACCTACATCATTCAAACTACTTACAGAAAGCAGGTTCCATGCTAAGCCTGGGATGTGCATAACCCCAGAGATCCTCTTCACTCAACCATCAGGGAATCAGATAGAGACTCTTCCATGACCAACAATCTTTAGATGAGAGTCGTCACCTAGATACACCTTTCCACCATCGAACTCCTCATACTTAGTGAACTAGTCTTGATGCGAGGTCATGTGGAATAATGCACCGGAGTCGATTAGCAACACATCATCAGATGCATGGGTTGCCAGGGCTGCAATGAAGGCATCACCGTCATCTTGTGGAATCTAAATCAGGAGCTTTCTTCCTTTTCTTCTTCTCCTCTTTGCATTCCTTTTGGAAATGCCCGGTCTTGCCACAGTTCCAACAAAGAGCCTTAGACTTTCTAGGAGATTTGGATCTCCCATGGGATTTGGATCTACCCTTCTTAGCTTTCTTGTCCTTCTTCTTCCCTTTTTCCTTAGGTCTTCCATGAACTACAAGGGCTTCTTTAGCTGCCTCAGAAGACTTTCTCCACATCTCTTCAGATAACAATGAAGAAACCACCTCTTCCATTTTGAATGTGGATGTGGTGCTTTCGATTGCCATGACAAGATGATCCCATGAGTTCGGCAGAGAACAAAGCAGGGTCATACACCGATCCTCCTCCTCCATTTTTACACCGATAGATGTCAATTGTGCAACCAACATGTTAAAGGCATTCATATGCTCAGCCACAATCCTCTGTCCTCCATTCGAAGAGAATACAACTTCTTTCTTAGGAAAAATTTATTGACAAGGGATTTTGCTTGATACACATCCCCCAACTTCTTCCAAAGGAGTTTTGCAGTAGCCTCCTCATGGACATTTAACAACACAGAATCAGAAAGACTAAGTCTTATGAGACCCTTAGCCTTCCAATCCTTGAGATCCCACTCATCTTGAGTCATTGTAGCTAGTTTAGTTTTGTTCACACTTTCCCAAAGGTCTCAGTCAACTAACATGTCTTCCATCTTTAGCTTCCATAGCTCAAAATTACTGCCGTTAAACTTCTCTACTTCAAACCTTCCTGATGTGTTTGCCATCTCCTTACTGCAATAAGATATAGAATGCTCTGCATATACTCCCACTCAACCTAAGATTATCTCAAAAAATCCCTACCCAACAACTGGGACCAAAGGTGATCAAGCTCTGATACCAACTGCAAGGAAGCTAGGTGTGCGGAAATGCTTCCTACACTAATATAATGAGGAGAGGGCTATGCAAATTCAAATTTATCCTAACTATTATAGCAATGTTAAACCATTAACATGAGATATAGCAGTAAAACACAAGAGCCAAAAAGAAGACAGAAGAAGAGAGACAGAGATTTACGGTGGGGAAAACCCTTATCGGGTGAAAAACCCCACACTCAGAAACTTGCACAATGTATTAACAAATCTGAAGAATGTTTACAATACACTTGCAATGCAAGCTTCAATGGTCTTCAACACTCATGTCTGGAGTCAATTTGGTAGCATAATAGTACCTGTAAACCTGTGATACAAACTCCATCTCCAAGCACTTGTTTAAATAGAACATATAAGGCAATTTGGGACCTTTCTTGGAATGGGCATCCAATATGGCATCTTGGACCAAACCCCACACCTAGGGACACTTGGTTAACATTGTAGAATGTGTCTGACACTTGTCCACAGCTCCCATCCCAAAGAGCTCACCTATTTCCAAAATGGGCTATGACAGATGCTCTTATGACACTTACGACCGTCATAGAATTTGTCATAGCAGTTACAACTTACAGCTGTAAGAGAATCTGTCATACACATGCTATAAATAGCATATTCTCTTACAACACATCATATTCCACCTTGGGGTGCCCAAATATGCCTCATTCAAAGATGCTTCATGACACATGCCATTACCTATCTTACAAACTTCTATTCTCGACTCTTACATGTCATAGATCCATCATAGGAATCTGTCATAACCGTTTCGGTCAAACATTCCTTACACAACATAGAAGATGCCGACACATGGCAGATTATTCCTACCACTAAATGGGATGCCTATCTCCTCATGTGAGGACAAAATACCAAGTTGTCATAATCCATGTAGGATTGACACATCACCGTGCCACATCCCACAATATGACAAAGTGGAATTTCCAATTATTTACAACATAGGCAATGAATAATCAATACAAACATTATAAATGCAGAGAATTACCAAGGTTGAGACACCTTAATTCCCAACATTGGGTTGATGAATGCACCTTCAGTTTTCATGAGCCTGATGAATGGTGTTTTCCATACTTATCTTGACCGATTTGTCCTTGTATTTTTAGATGATATATTGATCTATTCGAGGACTATGGAGGAGCATGAGGAGCATTTGCGACAGGTGTTGTAGTGTCTAAGAGAGAATCAACTTTATGCTAATTTGTTGAAATGTGAATCCTTTTAGACTGAGGTTAAGTATTTGGGTCATGTTATCTCTGGAGAGGGTATTGCGGTGGATCCTTCGAAGATCCAAGCTATTATGGACTGGCCTGCACCTATGAATGTTTTTGAGGTCCGCAATTTTATGGGTTTGGTAGGCTACTATCGCCGTTTTGTTATGGGGTTTTCGAGGATCGTCCATCCCATTACTTCTCTTCAGAGGAAAGGGAAGAAGTTTGTTTGGTCAGAGCAGTGTCAGGCAGCTTTTCAGGCCCTTAAGGAGTAGTTAACCAGTGTGCCTATTTTAGTAGTTCTTGATCCTTCTAGGGACTTTGTTGTTTGTACCGATGCTTCTTTGGAGGGTTTGGGAGTAGTTCTGATGCAGGATGGTCACGTGATTCCTATGAGTCTCGCAAACTCAAGGATCACAAATTGAACTATCCCACTCATGACCTAGAGTTAGTAGCAGTTGTGCATGCCTTGGTGAGATGGAGGTATTTTCTCTTATGGCATCGATTTGAGCTGCACAGTGATCATCATAGTTTACAATATATTTTCACGCAGCCAAACTTGAATGCGAGGCAGAGTCATTGGATGGAGTTCTTGTGCGAGTATGAATTTGAGGTCAGATATATTTACGACAAAGAAAATGTGGTAGCAGATGCTCTTAGTTGTCGGAGGCATGAGATCTCAGCAGTCTCTCTGTCAGTCGATTTGAGAGGTCAGATTCTTGCAGCACTTCCTACTGACAGTTGGTGTCAAAAGGTGAGATCTGAGATTGAGTTTGGTAGACCTTTAGAGGGTAGATTCTCTGGTTACTCTCTTGAGGCAAATGGTCTTTTGCGACATATGGGTTATATCTATGTTCCTAGTTCTGAGGGTCTTCTCACCCTAGTGTTGTTAGAGGCTCATCGGGCACCCTATTCTGCTCATCCGGGTGTCAAGAAGATGCATGCAGATCTGCACTAGCTATACTTTTGGAGTGTTATAAAGTGAGATATTGCTGATTTTGTGTTGAGATGTCTTGAGTGTCAAAGGGTGAAGGCGGAGCATCAGCACCCTGTAGGTCTTTTGCAGCCTCATTTGATTCCAGAGTGGAAGTGGGATATCATTTTGATAGACTTCATTGTTGGTTTTCCGGTATCCTCTCGTCAACACGATGCTATTATGGTCATTGTGGATAGGTTGACAAAGGTAGCTCACTTCTGTCCTATCCGTGCTTCTTACAATGCATCTATGGTGGCTAGAGTGTTCATGGAGGACATCATCAGACTTCATGGGATTCCCTGTAGGATCATCTCTGACAGGGATCCAGTGTTCACTTCCACCCTTTGGACTTATTTAAAGCATACCTTGGGGACACAACTGAACTTTAGTTCAACTTAGCATCATGAGACTGATGGTCAGACCGAGAGGGTTAATCAGGTTCTCAAGGATATGTTGAGGATGTATGTGATGGATCGGCAAAGCCATTGGGAGGACTACCTATACCTGGTGGAGTTTGCCTATAATAATGGATATCACAGTTCTATTGGCATGTCTCCATTTCAGGCCTTGTATGGTCATCCTTATAGGAATCCTTTGAGTTGGCATCGTCTGGAGGATAGAGTTCTTCTAGGTCTTGATATGCTTAGAGATATGGATCAGCAAGTTGAGAGGATTAGAGAGCATTTGGTGGCAGCTCAGAATATGAAGAAGAAGTATGCAGATGCTCATAGGATTGATCATCAGTTTTCTATTGGGAATCAGGTGTTCTTGCGTGTGCGATCGCGAAAGAGTCTAATCCGTTATAGAAATGGCTCTAAGCTAGCACCATGCTTTGTTGGACCTTTTGAGGTGTTGGAGAGGATCGGTCTAGTTTCTTATCATCTTGCTTTGGTGCCTAGCCTTTCATGCATCCATGATGTGTTTCATGTTTCTGTACTTAGACCTTACTATCCAGATATTGCTCATGTTCTTTATTGGACTGCTCTATAGGTAGAGGACAGGCAGCTGGCTTTGGAGCCTGTAGGCATTCTAAAACACAGGAGACTTGCTCTCAGGGGTAGAGACGTGGAGCAGGTCAGGGTCCAGTGGGACCCTAATGATGAGACTTCTACTACCTGGGAGGATGCTTCTAGGATGAGAGAGTTATATCGTTACTTATTTACAGGCTTCCAGGAGTAAGCCTGATTCTAGGGGGGAGGATGTAATGCCCCTCGCATTTTTGCTTGTGATAGTTGTTAGTTTCATATTTCTCTTTGATAGTCCTGAGACAGTTGCTAGTCCTTCATTGCATTTATACAGTTCTGAGACACTTGGTTTAGTAGGTTATGGTTTATGTTTACTTTGATTTTGATGGACTATGTTTGACTGATATAGTTAGACATGTGCTATGAGTTTATGATGACATTATTGTTACTTCAGTTATGATGGGTTAGACATGATTAGTAATAGATTAATATTTGCATGTTTTATTAGATCTGTTAATATCTATTTCCAAATGCAGTGGTTATAATCTTGTTCAAGAGCAGGGACGGTGTAGTACTACTCACTTTGAGCACCCTACTACGCCATGATTCTCTGACTCTCTGTGTGTAGACATATATGTATTTGATCAGATATAACCAATTGTTTGGATGCAAGCTGTAGGTACCGAACCTCGACTCCACTTGATATAGTAGGTTTGAGCAGGTTCTTGCACCAATGGGTATCAGTGATGGGACATAACATGAGGTCTATTCCACTAGGTTGGTCCTTGTCTTCTGTTGTGGTCTCGAGTCGTGTTGTGCTGCTTGGTCCTTGCCTATTAGGTTTGGTAATCTTGTGTTGAGGAGTATCATCGAGTTGTGTTTAATAATGCTTAATTATGTTCATGTGTAGTTGGATGATACTTTAATGATTTATTATTAAAATAATAATGCTTCTATTATGTTTATGAGATAATAATTGGTTTAGCCTAAAACTTTGAATGACACCTTGGTTAAATTTTGTAATAGTCTAGAATTAAATTATCTACTACACAAGAGTATTTATGCTAGAAGTTGTAGTTACGGGTAATTAGTATATATTTGGTTACAGAATAATTTTTGATATGTGAAATTAATGCCTTGAGTTGTCAATTTTGAAATTGGAAGATTTGGGATCTCTTTTTATAGCAAATTTTTGAATTTCTCGGAGGAGTGGGATGTTGGGTAGTGGATGCATGTCTGCATTAATTTTAGGAGTTGAACCATTTTTATATGGGGAAATTTTGTTCTGAGGGGGAGTTGAAAAGAGAACTGAGATATTGGGGGGAAGAATAGAGAATTGGTTGCAGGAATTGGAGAAATTTTGAGGAGGGACTGAAATTCGGGTATGTGATTTGTCTCTCTCTATAAAAATTTACAATTGTTGTAGCTTGTAAGTTAAATTTTAATATAGTATGTTCCGTGTGTGTAATTTGCATGTCCTGTAGATTGGAATTTAAATATTTATGTGGCTTGTATCGTCTTGTGCCTGTGTAGTCGAATGTTGCTCCAATCTCTATAGATTCCTTCAAGATGTATTCTTTTTGTTAAGCCTATGTCTTAATCCTTCTGAAATAATGTGCCCCATCATCTATAACCTTGCATTGTGATCTCAATCCTAAGAAATAGATGACTCAATTTTAATCTTTTATCTATCTCTCATCCCATCCGTTCTTGGAAACTTATCTCACATTTGTATCTCTCTAACAAAAGTGAAATGCCCAGTAAGAAGTGAAATGGCCTTTACTTATATTTTCCATGTCAACCTGTGAGTGCTTGCAACCACCTTTTGGTTCTCATATTATTCATATTTCCTTTTTACCTTGGATTCCATGCTTCTATTTGTGTAACCCTAATGAAGATCTTGTGTCTCCAACACTACTTCATCTAGAAAGTTACCCTGCAAGCATGTCTAGGATTTTGACCAAATCTTGTGAAGTTTTCTTCACAATTTCCTTCATTTGTGCTTAAATTTTTTTTGTTGGCTAAAAGATACCATTTAATTTAGCATTTGCATTTGCATTAGATTTAAAACTCAATGTGAAGCTTGTAGAAAAATAAATAAGTCTTGGGCTTTGGAATTCACATTGTTTATGCTTAGGGATTTGAAACTCATTTAGGAAATTTCCATTCCTATCTAATAGATGGTCAAGCAGATTTTATTCTTTTCGTTGTTAGCTTTTGATAGATTTGGTGTTAAACATGAGTTTTGCTTGGAAATAAATCTTTTAGAAACCTTGGGTTTGGTTAGTTGTTTGGAAGTTGTGGCTCTTAGCGGTTTGGCTTGTATTGTTAAACCTAGAATGTATATTAGGTAGTGAAACGTTTTAAACCATTGTCTGTGTTAAGACCTGTGAGCTAAGTTGAAAGTCACGTATTTAGAAATGGTATACTTTATGATTTTAGTCGCTTTCTTTTTGTCACCTCCATCGAAAGGTGCAGTTGTATGTAGTCTGCAACCATAACAATGTTATATGTGTTGAATGTTTTAGTTTAGGTTTCAAGTTAGTAGGTTTGATGGGACTCATGTGAGTAGACAAAGAGTTATATCTTATCTTTGATAGGTTTATTAGAATCCTTTAGTGGTAGCTGATAGATAGCTTAAAGGTTTATATGGTAGCTGTGGTAGATAGTTGGTATCGGTAGGAACTTATGCAATTAAAACAAAAAAAACATATTCATTATGCTTATTGTTGTTGTTAGAAAGTGTAGATTGGTACGAGGCTAGATAGTAACCCATACTTAGAGGAGATCTTATTTAGGCTTATACTGTTGTAAGATGGTGAATTGTTATATGTTAATAGATGATTATAAAACTTACGTATTTTTGTTGTTAATTGGATAGTGTGATCTAGTAAGTTAAATTAAAACATTTATATTTAGTTAAGATGTTCGGATTCTAGTTCTCTGTCTTTTGTTTCAATAATTACTTGTGGATTAAAGTTGCATTTTGGGATATCCTTGTGTGAGTCGATATTTTATCGTAATGAGAGTTGGGCAAGTGGTCAAGTTGTATTTCCAAGGTCTATGATAATTATGGTTTTAATTATGTTAATGTCTTATTTTATGTCTCTTGTTCATGCATGGGGGTCCTGGTAGCATATACATGGAAGATTGATGCAATTGGTCTATTACTTTTCTTAGTTTTGAGTCACATGTTCCTAATCAAGTATCAAGTTGTTAAACCTTTGTTTCCATTATGGATGAGGAACGTGTATGTGTTATAGTGTTTATGTGCCGAATCTAGAGGTTAGGTCTGCAATCTATTTGTTGTTTTTCAGTTCAAATGGTGTTTCTTTGATTAAGTGATTGTATGGATAAGGGAATAGTTTTATTACAGAAATGAGATTTAGATGTGTTGAATTGTGAAAATCAGATGTTATCAGTTCCATTGCTCTTGTATGTTATTTTGGATACTGATTAGGGGTGCTAGTTGTATGAGGGGGAGTGGCTTCCATGGTGGGGCCGGTGCCCAAAGTGGCTACCTGGATAACCCCATGGAAGTTGTAAACAAGTGATAACCTAAAAATATATCTAGGTGGGTTGGGTAGACTTTCACATAACAAGATAAGTTTGTTGCCTCACCCATGCCTTGAGTGCTCTCAAAGGCTAAGGATAGGATGAGAAGGCCTAGTTGGCAAGGTTGACCTCTTTGTCCACATGAAAGGATGTATTGGCTCCGCATGTGTCACCCTATGGGGCCGGTGCCAAAGGGTCGCCAGGATAACCATAGATGGGGGCCGACTTCTAGTGAGAGATAGCCTGGATAATCCATGATCAGGACCATCCGATGACACTCTCCTTGCTACAGCTTAGCTACTTCCCTCTTTATGCTTTCATTGTTACCTTTGGAGTGTTGTCTTATCTTGTGCAGTCATGTTTTGTTGGTTGGTTGTGTTAAGTCTGTTTCATTTGGTTATGTTGGATGTTGTTTCTTGGCTTAGTGGAATCCATGTCATTATCTCCTAGCTTAGAGGGGTGGAACTCAGGGTTCCACATGGTTGGGTGGAAGAGCTATCCATTGGTCATCTTGGAGATGTGGTTCGAGTCCTGTGTAGAGGTGTTCCAGTTCCAGATTCCTTTCCACATTCAATGATGTTTTATACTTTCTTATGTATTCAGTTGTAAACCGACATGATCGGTCTTGTAATCTTGTACTGTAACTTTGTAAATCATCTATCTTGCAAATGTAAAAGTTGTTCTTATCTGTAGCAACAGTATAATGTTTTTCACTTGTGTATTTTAACTTTCATTGCACTGATGTAGTTATGTTTCCCTAGAGGAGTTAGAAGTGCACTTTTCTTAATGTTGTGTATTATGATATCTTTGGTTATTAATGTTATAATTTCTTGCTTTAAAAAAAATTATTTCCGTATTTTTTGCACTTTTTAGTCTAGCACTCTAGGGTTGCATGACGAGGCATCACAAAGAGAACTTTTGGGAGTAGTTTTATTTTAAATAGTAAAATAACCAAAGATGCTATCAAATGGCCTAAAGGCACAAATATTTATAGGCCTATCATGAAATAGTATATATTTATATAATTTTGATATTCACACTTAATTGTTCTTTGTATGTTTTAGCCATTTTGATATGCATAGTGTAACTATTCTTATAATGTATCATCATGATTTGATTAGTTGATGATTTTAATTCTAAAGAATAATTTTAAAAGGATGGAAGAAAATACTTACAATTCAACTCTCTTATTAAAATAATACCTTTTGAAGTATGCCTTAGAAACATGTGTGTTTGATGAATGTTGTAAATTATTTTACATGAACTCTATAATGTAAATTTATGATACCTTTCTTGCATCCTACATAATTTGAGATATCCTTATTCTAACCCTAACCATGATTCTAACCTTAATTCTTACCTTAACTTTAACCCTAAAGTAACCTTACTTCTAACCCTAATCCTGATTCTAATCCTAACCCTAACAATAATCTTAATGTATGTGTGAATGAATGTTGGCATTCACTCTATGTACATGGACATGTGTGTGTGTGTGTGTGTGTGTGAAAAGTTAATTTTGGCACACTTTGTCTAAATAGATGTGTTTGTGTGTGTGCGTGTGAAGTTAATTTTGGAATTTACTTGGTTTGAAGTGCTTGTGTGTGTGTGTGTGTGTAAAGTTATTTTTGGCATTCACTTTGTTTGAAGTGCATGTGTATGTGTGTGTTTGAACCCTAACCCTAAGAAAAATACTTTGATGTTCACTTTATGTGAAGGATATGAATAAAAATACTGTCAAACTTCAATGATGTTGAGTTTGTGTGTTTGAACTAACTTTGACTTTCATTAGATGTGTGTGTGGTTTTCAAAGTTAACTTTGGCATTCAATGTATGTGTGAATGAATGTTGGCATTCAATCTATGTTCATGCACATGTGTGTGAGTGAGTGAAAAGTTAATTTCGGCATTCACTTTGTTTGAAGTGCATGTGTGTTTGTGTGTCAAAAGTAAATTTTGGCATTCACTTTGTTTGAAGTGCATGTGTCTATCTATGTGAAAAGTAAATTTTGGCATTCACTTCATTTGAAGTGTGTGTGTGTGTGTGTGTGTGTGTTTGAACCCTAAGTTTAACAAAAATACTTTGATGCTCACTTTGTGTGAAGTATATTTACAAAAATACTTTCTAACTTTAATGATGTTCACTTTGTGTGTTTGAACTTTGTCTTTTAGTGTGTGGGCATGGTTTTGAATGTTAACTTTGGCATTCACTATGTTTTTGAATGAAAATTGGCATTCACTCTACATGCATGCTTGTGTGTGTGTGAAAAGTTAATTTTGGCATTCACTTCGTCTAAAGTGGGTGTGTAGGTGTGTGTTTGAAACTTAACCCTAATAAAAATACTTTAACGTTCACTTTGAATGAATATATGTATAAAAATACTTTCAAACTTCAAGAATGTTCACTTTGTATGTTTAAATGAACTTTGACTTTCATTGTGTGTGCATGGCTTCAAAAGTGAACTTTGGAATTCACTATGCATGTAAATAAATTTTGGCATTCATTCTATGTTCATGCACATGTGTGTGTATGTGTGTGTGTGTGTGTGATGCATAAGGTTTGAGTGGCAATGACTTCTCTATGCAATATGATAAAATCTTTGTGACAATTGGATTGCTTAAGCATTGAGTAAATTTGGCTTCATATTTAGTTTTTATGAAACTCGATAAATCAACATTCCTACAACTAAGGTATGCCATGAAATCAGACAAACAAATATATATGCCACAGAATTATCAATCATAAATAAATTCACTACCATCTAGTATAAAGAGTAATGAAGAACTCAAATTCAATTACCTTAAGGAAATTCAGTATAATATTATCCATACTCTCCTAATTGATTTCTCTACTGGTAGGGATATACACAATTGGTAGTGTCGTAGGGATATGCTCAATTGATTAACAAAATCAATTATCTTTGAAAAAATATTAGTAATTTTATAAAATGTGGCTCAAAGAGTGTACAATTATAATTCATTAAAAGATAATTTTGCATAGCTAGTTGTGGGTATCCAACCCTATTGTGCCAAGATGAAAAGGGCTTAATGAGTGATATCAATTTTCAAGTAACAATGGGAGTGCCTATTTTGCAAATAGTGTAGATTGTTCTTCTATGAACAAGGATGCACTAATATCCAAGTTTTAATTGAGAGAACCAACTTCAAAATTCTGATACAGATTGTGATTAATATGGTCAGCTGAAGAGGCTATTCTTAAATATCATCCACTTCGAGAGTCAAATGTTAATTATGGCAGTAAAAATAAGATAAATATTTACCACTTTTATTGTGAATGAGGTGTAAAATTGATATTGAGTATTTGACCATGAAAGTGGATGATATTTAAGTAGAATGAGCTGAAGACACCCACAAAACCTTGATATATTGAGAGTAATCTTTCTAAGACCACTGTTGAAATGAAGTACTCATATAGAACATTAGAAATTATTTTACAAACTTTAAATATAGATCCATGGAAAGATAGTGAGATGTGGATTTCAGTCTCATGTTATTGTCATGAATACCCTTATAGATGTCTATGCAAAATGTGAAAGAATGCAGAAGGCATATGAATTATGCTAAAGGCACGTGAATTATGAAGAAGGCATGTGAATTGTTTGACAAAATGCATACTGAAGATGCGGTTTCATGGAATGTGATGATTAAAGGCTATGCACAATTTAGGTTTCCTGAACTGTCGGAGCATAGAGAAGGCGCATGAACTGTTTAACAATATGACTGAATGAAATGTTGTCTTATAGAATGCAATGATTGTAGAGTATGTAGAGAATGGGATTGTTAATGAAGCCTTCAATTTTTTAAATCAAATGCAATTGGTTAGTATAAAGGCAAACTTAGCAACCTTTGCCATCGTGCTCCCTGCATGTGCCAAAATGAGATCTTTGGAGCATGGTACTTAGATTCATCAAAAAATAATGAAAAGTTGATTTTTGTTAGAAGTGGTTCTAAATGCTCTTTTAAACATGTACTTAAAATGTGGGAAAATTTAGACAATGTGCAAAATGTTTGACAAAATGTCTCAACGAAATGTGCTCTCATGGAATGCTATGGTTATAGGACAAAATTCTAATCTTAAGAAGACTTTAAGCCTTTTCAATGCCTCAACGAAATGTAGTCACATGGAATGCTATGTTTAAATGACATGCAAAAAATGGGTTCATTGAAAAAGCCTTGGAAATTTTCAAGTAGATGCATTTGGCAGTTGTAAAGCCAAACTTGGCAATATTTACCAGCATCATCCCAGTGTGTGCCCAAATGGGAGCTTTCGAACATGGTATGGAGATATGCCCTCTCTGCGATGTGTATGTAGTTGGGCTTGTCAGTGTCTTTGTCTATTAATGGCATGCCATTTATGTGAGAATTACATTGCTTTCTGAGGCAAAGATTATGAAAGTAATTGTGAATACAAGGAGACAAATATATGCCTAAATAATAAAAATATACAACTTCTATATGAAATTCCATCCATGGGAAGTGATCATAAAATTAGAAAAATTTAGAGTTTTCAAAAAACATTCTAATTTAATGGACTATGGAAATATAATGTATATAATAACATCTAATTTAATAAAATGGACTAGGGAAATATAATGTCTATAATAACATTGGCTGCTATTGTACGATAACAATATCGTGAGTCTGGAAAGTTTTTTTTTTTTTTTTGACGTTGAGTTAATTATAGTCCGTGAGCCACTAAGACATCATCAAAATGAGTTAACCAAAAGAATCTACAAATTTGAACAATATATCCAAGAAAACAAATGACCAATTTGAAACCCATCCCATGGGGTTGGATAATTGAGGGATGATGTACCCATTCACAAGTTTTTAATTGAATCCTTCCCTAGATTTTGTGGAAGAGATGAGGTCAACAATGTAACGGCATCATTGATTAAATCTAGTGGTGAGAGAAGGTATGGTGGATATTTGATTAATTATTATATTTATATTCAATAAGATGGACAGTCTCAGAAATAGCCGTAAGACCTGGAGTGATAGTTTCGAGGCAAGTAACGATACTACTTTTGTCAGTGTCAATTTGGTGTGAACGTAGTGCCAACCTTTTGCTTTTTATACCTCCTTTTGTCCACTCACAACTCACAATTAACCTATTAAAGCTCCTCCACTCTACTTAATGATGCCAAGTTGTACAAAATAATTCATTTATGTTCCCTGAAAGGAACAACTCCTATTCCTAGTCTCCAGAATCTTTTAGCCCAAAGTCCCTGCTGCTGTCCCATGCCCTCTCTGTGATTTTAATAATTTAAACTTCCAATATTATGGACTTGCAGTCATCGACTATTCATTCCTCTTCTCATTTTTCTTCACTATGCTTCAATCTACACTCTTATTCGCCCTTTCTAGTTTTCTCTTGGTTCAAGGAATTGAACCTCCTTCCCCTACCAACTGTTCCTCTTCTTCCATTATACTTTCTGCCATTTTTCCTCTGGAACTGTAACATGAAGTTTTCAAAACTTCCTTCAAAAACAAAAACTAATAGGAAGTTTTCAAAACTTCCTTCAAAACAAAAACTGTCAATGGCTACATGAGTCTGATCCCTCTTAGGGTCCAAAAATGATTTTCTTTCCAAACTAATCATATTTTAAACAAAAATAGGGGATATTAAGCAACTTAACACCAAAACAGAGACATTCATTAGTCTTAGGGCACATGAGCTCTCTTCATCTTTTTACATGGTTGAAATAATTGGAAAGATTTGCCCTCATAAATGAGAAAAACTCTTGAAACAAATTAGAAAATCATTCAGAAATTCAAAAAATCATTCGTTGATAATGAGAACAATCCCAATTTAATGCTTGCTTCCCATAAGACCACCAAGGAATAGCAAGAACATGCTTCCTAGCAGTAGACACACCATTCCTAGCCTCATCCTGCACACAATGTGTACCAAAGTTCTCATTTTCCTTAGGAATCCCGTCCCGATCAGAGGGAGTGCTCATCCCCAGAAACACATTATTCACAGCACATTAACAATAATACAAGTATTGTTAAATGCATAATATTTTATAAATATAATAATAATTCAAGCCCTGATGCATGTGCCCCTTCTAGACTACATAAGGAAAGCAACTAGACAATTATTAAACTTGTTAATCAATAATGTTGCCTGGTATAATCCGATATATATCATCATATATATACATGATATATATCATCATGTATATATATCAAGATATATATGATAAATATATGTATATATCTCATCATATATTTATATCAATGTGATATATATATATATATATATATATATTAAGATCAACTATATAAATTTTCATAGTATGTGTTGTTACTAATTTTTTGTTCACACCAAAAATTAGTGGGACCTATGAGTAATTGTTCAGAAGGAATAAAAGAAAACTTCAAAGTTATGCATTCATTGAACAGTTGATGCCTTGATAGAGCAAAGGATGATATCCAGTTGTTAGAATAACCCATCATTCTAATCAAGACTGATGAGTTATCATGACAAGAGAATAAGTTGTCAAGAAATCAAAGATTCAAGGAAATACAGTTGTTCTACACTGTTTGATCTTTTAGGAGTTATAAGTTAAATTGATTATTCAATTTATCAGTTTTGAATAAAAGAAAGAAAGATATTTGTATTGCACTGTTATTTCATGTCATGTTTTGAACATACATTCAAGTATCTGTTACTTTATCTCATGCATTGTTTGAAAAGGAAATACATATACATCATATGCATAAGAGAAATTAACTGATCATGTTTAAAAGAAGTGTTCAAATGTGTCCCACACAAGCCGTGGGAGTAACTAGATTGAGAATTGCAGACATGCAAGCTATGCATCTGTTTGATAAAAGAAAAAGAAATGAACACATGATAAATTTAATCATCCATCATTGCCTGATGATGGAGATTGTTGTTGATGTTGGCCTTCAAGTCTTCAGTCTTCACTTCAAGCAACCATCATCAGTTGAACCTACAAAATTTTTGGGGACAACCCTGTTAGTGCTCCGGATGTTTAAAGTTATCACGTGCTTTTATCAAATAGAAACATCTAGTTATCATATCATGCATTCAGATAAGAGATCAGATCAGATATATGACACAAATGAGGAAGAAATCATGAAGAAGATCAATCAATACTATCAGGTACTTTTTATCCTAACTTGTTTGTTCATTGTGCAGGTATAGGACAAGTTGTGTTGCTGATTTGAAGACAAATAAACATGTGGATTAAATGTGGCTCCCACAAGGGTTTGAGCCCAACATGTTTCTTTTCATTTTTGAAAAGAGTATCAGAAAAGATAGGATGCATCATTCTAAGCTATAACATGCATCATCTAATCAACTTACAGAAAATATATGTCATCATGACATTATTACATTTGATTGGAGCAAATCAAATTAACATGACTGAGTCAAGATTGACAAAAATAAAATGTAGAAATCAGATTATAGTCATCTAGGCTTCAGGAGCCATCTGAGGTACAGTATCATTATGAATGCATGTATTTATTTCATCATAGCTAATAAGAGCAACTGATAGAGTACATTCATAGTACAAGGATATGATACATGTTTTTAGATTAATGTGCCTAATAAAGAGAAGAGAAACAAAATAAAGCTTCCAAGATACAAGAACTTGTGTATCATTTGAACAAGTTACAGAATATATCATGTGAAGGTATCATCTCATTATGACAAAAGAGTAAGAAGTAAGTGACATGATACAGGTATTCAAAGTGATCAAGGCAGTTGAAAGATACAAGTTATGCCTTTTAAAAGACAAAATCAAAATAGAAAGGCATCATTAGCTCTAGCTGATATATGGTAGTGTGAAAATATAGTCATGAATATATCATTGTCATGAACCAATAAACTAGGCAGTCATCAATGCCTCAAAACTTCAAAGCATCAAGATACAAAGAGGTACAAATGAGACATACAAAAGGGCAGCATCCAAAGATGAAGCACATGATGCATAAACAAATACCAAAGTATACTTGTAGTGTCATCACTGACATGACAGTTAGGTATAAAGTCAAAAGCAAGAGATAGTCATGTCTAGAGCAAAGGAGTCCAACATTAAGCACAGTGGAGTGATAGGAATGCCACAATCCAAATATAACAAAGTGGTTTCCATGCATCTCATCACCGTTTTGATCAAACAAGACTTATCTCATATACCTTGGAGCTACAGTGATATCATGATACAATCAACAAATGCCAGAAAAAAGAGATACATTGCAAGAATAAAGACAAGTACAGTGACATTCGCTGTGAATAGTCATGACAATGATCATGAAGTAGTTTTGCCAAAAAAAAAAGTTAGAGTATATTATTATTTCCATATCCACCTACAGGAGTATATCAATGATGAAGGAGAAATAGCAGAAGAAGAACATGACATATGCCAAATGCTACAGATGGTGATTGACAAGAGCATGAAATTCAAAAGGTAGGTAGTTTTTCTTTATCATATACCATTGTTCTGAATGATACAGTCATAGTAAATAGTTGCTATGATCAAGGAGAAGAGAGAAGCACGATATATATATGAGATACTATGAGATCCAAATCATGAGATAAGTAGTGAGTATGCAAGAACATGTTATCTATGCTATAGGAGTATCTAAAGAATGCTAAAGATAGTCAGGAGATGACCCCACAATCAAATAGTCAATCATCAAACATTCATACTTTGCAATGAGAAAGGAGCTAGCATCATCTGGTATAGTTATAAGATGGAGATAAATGAATAACAGTCATACTTTTTGAATATCAAAGAACTTGTTATCATACCCAGGAGCTACAATGGAAAGCAGATAAGGTAAAAGTGTATCATTAATAGCTATGATAGTCACAAGGAGTAGAAGGAGAAAGTTTTGTGTGAAGCAAAGTGATCTTTCGCTTAGTAATACTTTCAAACCCTAGTACCATCTTGCACCCATAGTCAAGAAGTTTCAGATAGAGAAGAAAATGTCATAGCCATGCCAGAACAAGCTTTTTCATGATAAAATGTATACCCATCTGCAAAATGAGGAAGGTCTTTTCAAGAAAATTTCAAACCCTTGTTTCTTTTGCACTTACAATTCAAAAGAGAAAGAGACAATAGTGAATAGTACAAGAGAATGGCCGTGACAGTGAGAAGAGTTTTGTGCAAAGAAAGTTGAAAGCCTAGTTTCAAACTTAGAAACCCTTAGCTTTTCTCACATTTTTGGTGCCTACATACAGATGGAGCACAGCTGTGGCAAGATGGAAGCCTTGAAAGTGCAAAAAGAACAAACCCTCATCAGAAAGTATCAAACCCTCAAGATATTTTCATGTACAGTCAAGTCAAGAATGAAAAGGAGATATATATAGGCATAGTCGACAGGGATATGTCATTTTTTGTTAAAAAAAATGCAATACCCATGTCTACATACAGGCTCTTGTCATTCTTCAGCTTTAAAAAAGACAAATGAAACTCCAGAAGAGGAAGAATGACAAGTTCTTACCTTATTTTTCTGACAAGAAGAGACATCTGTCTGCGACCTCACAATAGCATCAAGCTCTCAAGAATAGGTAATAGTTGCAAGGAAGAAAAGATGCAAAGACAAGGAGTATGTTAAAGAATGCACAATGTATGGAGATAGCCACACAAGAAGAAGGAGGCCACAACCATTAAAGAAAAATGAAGCTACAGATGTCAATAAAATGCCTCATGTGGAACTCAAAATAGTGTTACCTTCTTTTCATGCAGAGTTCCAAAGTTTCGACCAAGAGAAGCCATGAAAGGGAGTAAAAACTAGATATATGCTTCAAACTTTCAAACCCTAACTGAATGTAGTTGCAGAGAAAATGAAGAGATATGCCAAATGAAGAATGAGCAACTTTAGGGTTATCTCTTTGTTTTTTGTTCGAAGGTTCTTTCTCTCAAGTGTTTTTTTTGACTTACAAAAGACAAATAATTACCTTATCCAAAATGACTACGGTCAAGACTTTGGTCTTGAAGATCCTAGCTATCATAACATGGAGTGGCCGACCAAAATTGCTTAGGACTTGATCTTTATTAAGTCAAGAAGGGTTGGTATGATGAGAAAGAAAGGCTTCATGCCTTATAAACTATTTAAAACTCCTTAGTGGTCGAATAGATAGCATGGTCAAAGATGCATTATATGATACACATGCTAGTCAAAGTTCCTTGTCTTTTTGCAAACATCCAAAGGTAAAGATCCTTTTTGATTGTGCATGGTGGCCAACAAGGTCAAAGGAGTATGGTTTTAGACATGGCATGCATGAGGACAGAGCATGGAGTTTCCAAGGTTGCAGACAAGGTAAGCAAGTATAATGGTAGAATGTTGATACATGGAGTCATGGGTTTTTATTGATATTGAAATTGCATATGGAGATATAAGGTGACTTAAAAATATAAAGATAAATATGTGCACTAAGGCATCAAAGGGAGTCATAAGGCTTTAATGCATATTGTTTTGTGCATGGAGATATTAAAATGTATAGGATGAATTAAGGATTTTGTATCTTGCAGAGAGAGGATAGTTTTTCTCCTTGGTGCATGGAGTGATTAAAATGCATAGGATGAATTAAGGAGTTTGTATCTTGTAGAGAGAGGATAGTTTTTCTCCTTGGTGCATGGAGTGATAAGGATAAAATTTTTGCCTTAATGTGTAAATCATGCAAACTATGGATTTTTTCTCACATGGAGGTATAAGGGGATTTTCTTTTTCTTCTAAGTCCTGTTTGTGCTCATATCATGCAAATTAGGCAAGTGTAATTGGAGTGATAAGGAGTGATATTTTTTCTTCTAATCATGCATGATTTTATAAAGTTATTAATTGTAAATAAATAATAAAGTAATATTTCCAAATTACTTTATTATTTTCCACAAATTCTAAAGTCAAATTAGAACAAATTGTAACCAATAATAAAGTAATTATTCTATTACTTTATTATTTACTCACAATCAATTTTGCTTATGCAAAATCATGCAAATTGATTAGTTGAGTTAATTAGGACACCTAGGAGGTTTTTTGCATGATTTTTAGGAGTATTTTTTAGAGTTCTTGGTCAACTTTTTGGTCAAGCATATGGAGAGGCCCAAATTGGAGCTATTTTTTCTCAACTTGTGGCAGTTTTAGACCCTAATTTTGAGGATTTTTGAGGTTGCTCGGGAGTGATAATTTTTAGAGGTAGTTATTTGCAAGTTCATTTCTTTTGCATGCCTCTTCGAGAGAGCAAACCTATAAATTGTAAAGTAAAAGTTTATTTTTGTTAGTTCTTGATTCTCATTCTTATCGCTCATTTTTATAGTTTTGTTGAGAGATCGACAGGTTACAGGTTATATTTTTGTCTTCTTTGTAGAGTTTTTCCTTTGTTTTTCTGAGATTAGTTAAATTACCTTTCCGTTTAGTGATGATTATTGAAGTGATTTTGATGAAATTTTACTGTGTTTAATCATTAAACCTTTAAAATTATTGTCCAACTTCCTTGTTTGCAACATTAAGCATATAATCATCACAGGTCTTAGGTTGTGTTATCCACAAATAGTCTTTTCGTGTTGTGAAAAAACCTTTTCCTTTGTAAAAACCTATTTTCAAACCTTCCTTAGAATCACTTTTGTGATATTTATGCCAAGTCTGGATTGTGTAAAAGTCAGATTTTTGAGCAAACATTATGGATCATATTGCATATTTTTATCCAAATCTGGTGCATCACCTTTTTTACCTTTTGTATTCACATAGTTTCTTTCTTCCCTTTTCCAAAATAATAAAATCATACATCTCAATAGAACATTTGAAGGGAACTAGCCCATAATCTGGAGGTCTAATTTCATTATAGGGCACCCACAACCTGAAATTAGTCCCATGTTACACGGAATTGCAGTACTTTTTCAGCCTTTCATACAGGTGCAATTCCTAGTGATAACATGTCTAATCATCACATGTATATATATATATCATGTAATTAGTTATATAAATTTTGACAGCATATATCATTCAATGTATATATATCACATGTTTACGCCACAATTAGGGTTTACCCCAAATTAAATTTAGGGTAAATGCAGTTCACTTAATCATTTCTCAATTCGATGGATGGATGTAATCAGTTCTTCATATGCTTCACAGTGATTCAACAAATTTTACTTAAACATAATAGTAAATTGAAGGAGAAACAAAGCTTCACTGTGCTTAAAATCTGCTAAAAAATTTAGGGTAAATGCTGTCCGCCACCCTAAAAAGGGTGGCAAACTATGCTTACCTCTAAAAAAACTATGCAATCTTCAAACGAATCCCCCTATAGCTAGATGTTGAATTCTATGGGCTTTGCCTTCTCCTGGGACCTTTGCCTTCGCAAGTGAAAAATGCTCAAAACTTCTTTCACTAAATGAGCCGACAATATGAAGTTGTCAGCTCATATACCAATTAAAAGAAAACATTAAAATAATACCTTCGAACGAAGATTCTCTTCATTTGAAGGTATTATTTTAATGTTTTTTTAATAATTGAGAACCTTCATTGGAAGATTTCTATGCAACAACCTTCATTCGTAGGTACCTTCGTTCGAAGAAAAACCTTCGAATGAAGGTATTTGATAATTTTTGTCCCCCTCCCTCCCAATTTATTTTCCCCAAGTTTGGGACTCTTTATTGTGGGATTACCCCCATATTTCTTCTCAGAATCAGAACCAAAATCAAATTTCTTCTTTTTCTTGTTCTTTTCTTCTTTACACTTCTTACAGAAGTGGCCAGGCTTACAACAATTCCAACAAATAACTTTGGACTTTCTAGGAGATTTGGATCTCCCTTTGGACTTGGATTTGTCACGCTTCTCTCTCTTCTTTCCTTTTTCTTTAGGTCTTCCAAGAACACTTAGGGCTTCTTTGGCACTAATGGATACCTTCCTCCTCATTTCTTTAGAAAGTAATGAACCCACAACATCTTCAACTTTCAAGACAACAAAACTACTCCCAATTGCCATAACAAGAGAATCCCACAAATCAGGTAAAGAACAAAGAAGGATCTATCATCTCTCTTCCTCATCCATTTTTACACCAACTAATGCCAATTGAGCCACCAACATATTGAATGCTTCTAGGTGGTTTGTAATTCATCCACCCTCTTCCATTCTTAAGGAATACAATTTCTTCCTTAAGAAAATCTTGTTCACTAAAGATTTTCTTCCATAGTTTATTTGCAGAGGGCTCTTCATGGACATTGATTAAAATAGAGTCTGTCAGATGATTAGACCCTTGGATTTATGGTCCATAACATCATAAATTATTCAGTAGCCAAAGTAGCATATGTGGACCTTGAAACATTCTCATCAATAGAATTCCACAAATCTTGATGAATTAACAGATTCTCCATCTTCTGCTTCCACATCTCAAAATTGTTACGAATTTTTTTTTCTACCTCTAGTCTCCTTGATGTGCTTGTCATCTGAAAATCCCTGTAATAAGATCACAAAGTATCTTTTGCACAAGCTCCCACTCAAAATTGGATTAGTTCAAAAAATTCAACAACCCACAATTGAAACAAAGGTGATCAAGCTCTGATACCACTTGTAAGGAAGCTAAGGTAGTGGAACAACTTCCTACACTAATCTTGAGGGGAGGGAGATGCAAAACTTTTTAAATCTTTACAATAGTTATAGAAATCATACCACAACATAGTAATTACATGGGGAAACCCTTTCAGGAGAAAAACCCTAGACTCCAAAGCCACCCAATATATTGTTTAGGAACAAAGTAGATTACAATATACTTGCAGAAAAAAATTTCACATGAGTATAACCAATCAAAGATCTAGAGGCAACTCAACATCTATAAGACTCTTACACACAACCTCCATCTCAAGCTCTTGATAAATAGGAGATACAATATAGTAAACTGTTAATGGTAATTACAAAACCATGAGCTAAAACCACCCAAAAGTGGAATCCAAATTATATCTAATAAAAGATGCCTTTTGATGTGCCAAATCACACACCAACATGTGTAACTCTCCTCTTTACATCTCTTTTAAGTTTTCAACATGTTTTCACATTTCCCAAAATGAGAGGCCCAACTTCCGGAGGCCATAAGTTTTGATCTAGGTGCCCGATTGATGAACCGTTTGATGCGTCACAAAGTTTTTGAAGAGTTCTATCAAGATATAAAATGCTTCACCAGTTACAACAACTTTCAGTGCATTTAGGGACCTCTAAGTGTCTCAAATATAAGTTCAAAGCTTTTCCAAGAGTTTCAAAAATGGAAACTTTAATATCTTGCAATCTAGGTATGATCTTGATTTGAAACTCACCCAAGATGTTTACTTGGCAATTCTACACCTTTTGGAAAATTTTTGGGTCCATTCGTGCTCAAATGTAGACTTACTAAAAATAGTATTGTCCTTCCATTTTTAGCCCCTTTTGGAAACTTTGAAAGTTCTAAACCATTCTTCAAGATAAAGAGTATTCGAAAAAGACCAAAATTGAGAAGAATAGGAACCTTTTGTAGTTGCAAGGTTGAGACACCTTTTCTAACATGAATAAATAGATTCAACACCCATCAGTAACATGTAAAATAGAAGTAACCAAGTATGACATGTGTATTTCTAAGACTCAAACACCAGGATCAACTCTAGACCTGATTTTCCAAACAAATCTACACAAGAGCAACCATATATCAATAAGAATCCAACAAGTAACCTTGTAAATTTGCAATTGTTTCCATTTTAAAATACTCTAGGAATTTGAACACAATCTTTCCATAGATATACAAACCACATATTTTAGTTAACATGTAAAACCTGCAAAAACATCTCTACTTGTAAAATTGAAATCATTTAAACATTTAGACATTCACACCAAATATGTCATATGAAATGATTAATATCATAGATCTACAAATCCACAACTTTTAGAAATAGAAAAACTGTAAAACCTATAGAGGCACCAAGTTGTCCAAGAGCATTCAAGTCACAAAATGACCAATTCCACAACTCACAAGGAAATTGAGGAACCAGGTTATCCAGAAGCTTATGAAATATAAAACATATTAGATCCACAACCCACAAGTAACTAGTTGCTAATCATTGAGTGCTTTCATATAACCAAGGGCTAAAACCATGAACCCAACATAAGCACTCCATACTGTAGTCCAAATAGTAAGTATTTTTCCATGTGATCAGGGCACCAAAATAAACCATCCAACAAGAACACCCTTTCACTACACATGACCATAAGGTAAAGGAACAAAACCACAAAATAAGAGGATACTCACATATTGCCAAATCAGAGTTCCAGTCACTACCACAAGACCAACTCCACAAAGATCCATAACCCTGAGCCTCAAGTGTCCAACATAGATTCTATTGACAATATCCAATCCAGAGGTAGATGCCATGGCTTTCAATTTCACAAATCTACAATACAATGTTAATATTTAGAATATCCACTACAACCCAAAAAACATTCAACATTCCACAATTCCTTCCAATAGGTTCTCACAAGCTCTTCAAGCTAAATTAAAAATAAGAAATACCCAGTTGAGAGAAATCAAAATGGAGGAAAAGCCAGAACCAAAATTCCATGGATACATCATATGGTATGACATGCAAACACATGCAAATGCCATGAAATCACCTTTAGCTCTAATACCAAATGTAGAAAATAGGATAAAATTTACAATGAAAATGTTTTGAATATTTTAAGTATCCAAGTAAATAGATAGTGATCAATCATAGATGAACAAGAAAAATATTATACAAAATAGATGCAAACCATAACTCAAGATTTATGTGGAGAAACTCTTGTGGGAAAAAAAACTCCACACCTAAAGAGATCCTTATCTTGTATTAATCCTTCAAATGAGTTACATCAATACAACTACTCTATTTGAATTTTTGCAGCACTTCATTACTTCAACAACTTGCTTCCTTAAACTTATCTCTTTCACTTAATATGTAGGCATGAGAAAAACCACAAATCACGAATGGTTTCAAAAAATATATGCTAGAAACCACTAGTTAATTTATGCATTCTTATCCATGCAATAATCATAACACCTAATCAAGAGGAATTAACTAATAAACTTCTTCTTCCAACTTGTGATTTTATCTGTCTTTTTAATGTGCATGTGTGAACTAAAAGATATTCCTTATCTTATCCAAGTTCCCATTTAACTACTAAAAAACACCTTACAAGTTGTCCTAGTTGCTTTTAGCAACTTTCATGACAACTAAGTGATAATTACCAATTGTCAAAATATAATTAAATACAAATATGGCAAAAGCAAGGTTGAAACATTTTCCCAACATCATCCACTTCAATAATGAAAAGTTAATTTTGGCCAATAAAAATAGGACAAATATTTACCACTTTTTATTGTAGACAAGAGTAAAATTACTATTGAACCATTGAAGTGGATGATGTTTAGATAGAATGCTCTATTTCAGAGTCATATCAGAAGGAAGAATAGATGGCTAACGTAGCATATATAAAATGCAGCTGTGAGATAGATTGAATGGACCCTTTCGAAAGGAAACATCAAATAAGACCATGTCCGACTCAGATTGATATGGATCTTCTTCCTTTTCTCTCAACACTATGTCTGGACAGCTTTGTCGTGCATGCTCAAAATCTACTCGCCCTCACCGACGATGTTGATAATTTTCTCTAGACATGAATTGCTTTAATGGAGTTAGCTTCTACTTTCATAAATATTGTTAATGTAATTTTTTACATATATAATGAAAGTTGAAAAGCTGTGTATTTTTTAATTTTTGTTTCCCTTCTCAAGGACAATAATACGTAAGTGCAGCTATAAGGATTGAAATTTCAGAAAACTTTCATATAAAATGTAAGGCTGCCTTGCAAATTTAAATACTGCTCAAAGTTTCCACATTTCATGTTGTATTTAAGAATGTTGGTAAATAGCCAGAAAACTATATTCTGTCATCAAAAATATCTGAGGGCTTTTGCAAATTGCCATGCTTAAGAAAAATACAGTTGGGTTAATTTATATACTTATTCCCCTTGTTTACTTGCTTTTTGTTTGAATGGCCCACGTTTGTACTCCATGTTTATCTGCAAAGATAATTGTGTTGCCAAATCTGGATTCATTCATAACCCTAAACCATGGGATTTTGATTGTTGTGGGGAATCTCTAAAGAAAATACAAGTTTTATATGGACCAACGAAACAGTATCCACAGATTGTGGTGTTATGAACCGTCAAAATTAGTACATGTGTAGAGTAATTCTGGCTGTCATTGTTCAAATTTTATTAAAAAAACTTGTGTGGATGAGATATTATGTAGTGCACCCATCATCCCAAATTAAGCTTTTGGCAAGTGAGCAAATTTATGAATGGTAAAGAGCAGGAATCATGGAAAGCATCTAAGAGTCAAAGGAATTAAATTCATTTTAGTCCGAAGAGAAAGATGACGAAATGAGATATGGAGTGATTGAGCTTTCGTCCATGTGCTTTAAATTGCATGAAGGAAAAAAACAGATGACGACTAGAAAGAAAACCAGGTGCAATTGAATTGTCCATAGCCTGATATTTATAGGTTTATTGTGTTGCAGTTACATTGTTTTTTAATTTGTTAATTTATAAGAAGTGTGTCACGATTTTACTGGACCAGTGAAGATTATAGTTATTATAGCTGACCTTGACCTTAATATAGTTATTATAGTTATGAAAAATATGTATATCAACAGTTTTGAGAAAATAATCAGTAATTTATTTGTGCAAAACCTAGCAATCATTGCTTTGAGATGATTTATCAAGTTGTCAAAATGGCATCTTTTGCTTTTGCTTGAAAATTTCACAAAAGAGAATTTTAAAAAATAACAATAATAAAATATTTGAAGGATTAATTTCTTTTTTAGTTGCTCTCTATTGATTATACATATCACTTTTGTTTAAGGGATATAGGTGTATAATTTTGTTTTTATATTTTTGATTTATTGTAAATGTATTGGGACTTCTCAAAGGGAGGTCATCTATTTATTCAAGTGTGCTAAATCATGGAGTTTCTCCCAAGATCAAGTCAATTTAGTTTGCTATCCAATTTGTAAAACCTTCAACAAATGTTGTGCCTTATAAACCACTCTTTATAAAATTGTTTTAACTCATTTATTATCAAATAGGCAAATTTTTTTGTAGTATATCAAATTATATAATGTATATTAGCTATGGTGCGAACAAGAGTAAATTTGAATTAGAAGAACAAAGGAGGCAATATCAGAGAGAGTATCAAAGAGAATATTGTAGACGACAATAACAACAAATGACAGATGTTCAAAGGGAAGAACAAAGAAGAAGACACAATGAAACTAAAATACAAAGAAGGGTTAGAAGAAGGACAAAAGTAATAGTACAAGAATTGGAATCTCAAAATAGAGATGAAGCAAATGCGATTAGAAATAGTTGTCAACAAACATTTGAACAACTCTCACATTTTGAAAGAGAAGGAATACACTTAATCTCCAATCAAGTGGGAGGTACAATCATCCAACTAATGCAAATATTGAGCTAAATCTTGAAAATGAAAACTCCAGATCAATAGAACATGTACTAGTAGCACCTCAGAAAGCAACTAAAAATGAGATGAATTTATCTGTAGAAGGCAATGTACAAAATATACATGGCTAAATTCAATTTTGAAAGGTTTTTTGTAGATGTTGTAATGGTGCTAATGGGTATGATAGTGTTTTTTGATTTCTATCACACAATCATGTCATCAATTTTAGGAATTAAATATGTGTTGAAACTTTAAAATAATTAGCCTTTAAAATAATTATGATTAGGGTTTAAAATAATTAGGGGTAGGGTTTAAAATAAGTAGGGTTAGGGTTTAAAATGTTTATTATGGTTAGGGCTATAAAATGATAATTAGGGTTAGGGTTTAAAATAATTAGGGTTAGGTTGTAAAATGATCATTAGGGTTAGGGTTTAAAATAAGTAGGTTTAGGGTTTAAAATGATCATTACGATTAGGGTTATAAAATGATAAATAGGGTTAGGGTGTAAAATGATCATTAGGGTTAGGGTTTAAAATAATTAAGGTTAGGGTTTAAAATGAGCATTACGGTTACGATTTAAAATAAATAGGGTTAATGTTTAAAATAATTAGGGTTTATAATAATTATGATTTAAAATAGTTAGGGTTTATTATTAATATAATAATTAATATTATATTAATAATATTATTATTAATATATAATATAATATAACATATAATATAATTATATTATATATTATTATATATAATATAATTATATTTATATTATTTTAATATTATATATTATTATTATAAGTAGGGATAGGGTTTTAAATTTAAGTAGAGTTAGGGTTTAAAATACTCTGACAACAAAATATTCATAAATTCAATTTTGAAAGGTTTTTTTGTAAATGTTGTAATGGTGTTAATGGGTATGATAGTGTTTTGTGATTTCTATCACACAATCATGTCATCAATTTTAGGAATTAAATATGTATTGAAACTTTAAAATAATTAGGCTTAAAATAATTATGATTTAAAATAATTTTGATTAGGGTTTAAAATAATAAGGGGTAGGGTTTAAAATAAGTAGGGTTAGGGTTTAAAATGATCATTAGGGTTAGGGTTATAAAATGATAATTAGGGTTAGTGTTTAAAATAAGAAGGGTTAGGGTTTAAAATGACCATTATGATTAGGGTTATAAATGATAATTAGGGTTAGGGTTTAAAATAAGTAGGGTCAGGGTGTAAAATGATCATTAGAGTTTAATTAATTAGGGTTTAAAATAATTATGATTTAAAATAATTAGGGTTTATAATAATTATGATTTTAAATAGCTAGGGTTTATAATAATTAATATTATATTAATAATACTTTTTTGCTCTGTAAAACACAACCAAAGTTGTGATAAATTATGTTAATAATCAAATGGTCCCTGGCTGGGGACAAAAGGCCATTCTGGGCCAAAACAAAGATTACTATTGCCACTTACAGTAACAAAATCTAAGCTAAGCTAGAGGCAAGTAGAAATACTTGCCACCATAGGACACTTGCATTACAAACAAAACTATTTAAGTTTTAGGATTTTTCCCTTTCTCGGAAGATCTTAACATAATTTGATGGGAAATTTTATTTTTCTTCCTCTTGACTTCTATCCAATCATGGGCAGATTGCGGGGAGCCCACAATATTTTATTCTCTGACTACAACACTGTTCATATTATCCCCCACACCATCTTTGGCACACAAGGCCAACTACTTAGAAGAACTTGTAGGCTGAATCCCAGATGTGGAATCATCAAACATCTGAGAAATTTTGGAAGCCTCAAAAGTCTCAACCAAAGAATCCATATTATTTAATGCGTACTACTCTCATTGTTGCTCCCATAATGAACACCAACCACCACCAAAGAAGGGACTAGAAAAGTCTGAGGGGAGGGATGCTTAGTGTCAAGCACCTTCTCAAAGCACCCAATAGGAGCATCCATAGTGTACAATGTTGTGGGAGAGCGTCAACCCACTAAGAAACTTGATGATCAGCTTTGAACCAAGGCCTAGAACAATTTTGAGCAGTATGACATGTTTCAAAACATCTTTTGCATCTGAAGGGCAGACCTTCATAATCCAGAGGTTGAGAACAATTGCGATCAACAACCTTGAGGTTGATATTGGTAGGAAGATCCCTAGAAGTATCCATCTCCACAAGAATGTGAGAAAAGGTAGTGTTAGAATTAGCCAAGATCAGCAAGCGAGAACTAAGATGAACTTCCACAAAGCATAAGAACATGAAAGCCAAAATGTATAATCAAGAGATTACACCAAGAGTTGATGAAAATGTACAAAGAGCCTTTCTTATAGAGGCAAGGAGAAGGAGGTTAGAAGGAGACAACCAACTATGACTAGCCCTCTATGTGATGAACACCTGTGAGCACAAGTGGAGGGTGATGGACAAATATATCCAACCTCCCATAAGGTGAGGAGAGAATATATCCAACCTCTAATGAGGTGAAGTGTCAAAATGACTAACCTCATGTGAGCACATGTGGTAAGACCAAAAAGTGACTAACCTCAAAAGTGAACTTAACCTTTAATGTCAAGGTTAAGTTAGACTTAGCCACTAAGTGTGACTTAAACCTAGGTGTGGGTTAGGATAAATCCAACACTCTAACACCTCCCCTTAAGTTATACTTAGGGAGTAGTAATACAAAGATGATGATGGGTCCCGCTACTAGGCCATGTTAAGTACCCATGTACAAACAACTTTCTCAAAAGGCAGAGAAAAGGAGAAAATCCAGTGGGAACAAAACTCCTCTCCAAAAGAGAAAAGATGCATGAAAGAAGTGTACAAGTGAGAAAGAAGAGTGATAGATGAAGGGCTTAGAACCCCCCAAGGACTACTTCTAACAAATAACTACATGAAATGTTCCCCTCATAGGAGAGAGAAGAGAGAAGGTCATGTGACCCCCCTAGAAACTGTGAAGTGATGAACTCCATGTGAGGAAATGCTTCCTCTCAAAACTGATAAGAGAATAGAAACCATACAACCTCCTCTCAAAATACCTCCTGTAGTGTTGGTAAATGCTTGAGACTAGATGCTGAAAATGATCCACAAACGCTGGACAACATTTCTCCCCTTAGGAAGAAAGAGAACCACAAAAGTGTGCATATGATCTTCCCATTCCGAATAGGAGCATATAGGAAGAAAGATGAATGTATCTGAATGTCTCACATGATCCAAAGATGTAGATGATGCCCATGATGTCTTTGAAGAAGGCTCAATGATCTCCAAGCCAATGTTGTCATGTGACGAAGATTTGGGAACAGAGACCATAGATGTATGGTGAAAGCTGAACCGATGTGAATCTAATACTTTTGCAAAAGGTGTCAAACTGGATGATGATGGAGTCTGATATGTAGACTCATATGTATCTATAGAATTAGTTACTATATAAGCTAAAATAGGTGAGGCATGAACAAGTATATTTGAAGACGATGGTGATGCAACTTCATCAAAGCTAACATCGAAGAGAAGACGAATGTCCTCAATGGTGTTATCCAAATCTATAATGCATGACTCTACAAATAAAAATACAATGTATGGTAGATATGCATCCCAATGTTGTGGATCTGGAACAACAATGGCAATGTTATGATAAGGAATCACCGAAAGTCATCCTGAATGAAACATCAGGTGGTGATTTTGTAGTCTTACAGAACATTGAAAAGACAATGTGAGAGAAATGAGGATAGAGTGCATCTCCATGTTGAGTGCTCCCACAATAAGTACACTTGAATTTGCAACATGTAGACATGGTATAATGTGCAAAAGATCAAATGCAAAAAAGCCCCCCGAAACTGTTGAAAGAGAGACCCCCCAGATTTTGGGACTTTATAACTTAGTGCATTTTACAAAATAAATTTAACCAATGCGTGAAGAATGAAAAACCATTCAATTTTGCAAAAAATTGTACTCAATTTCGAGCTACCGAGCAAAAGTTATTCAACAATCAATTTCCTGCAAAAATGACCTAATTTAATTAACTGCACTTGAAAAGCAAAAAAGAAACCTATCAGAGAGGTGATATGCCCTTCCAACCACTTGTTAGAATTGGGGTGAAATGAAGAATACAATGGTTTGAAATGAGAGGGGGTATTGGCCTCCTTCCAAACCGGACCTCTCCTGCCGTCTTCGACAATCAAAAAATAAAGGTTTATTACAAACCAATATGCTTGTGTGAAAGGAAAGTGACTTTCACCAAGTGTGCTGGCAGTTACAATAGATGTTGTTACAATAAAGTTACACTTTAATAAAAAGATGCTAATGTAAGCAAAAGATGTTAGTGGTTAGGACTCCAAACCACTAAAATTACAATAAATGCTAAGAGTGTAACAAGTGTAACATGAAATGTTATTGTAATAGCTAACAAACTAGAGCAGTCAAAATAAGACTCCAACAGTCCCGCATGGTCTTGGAAGGCCATTGGAAGGGATTGGACAGAAAACAAGGCCATTGAAAATGCTTTGGAGACCACGTTCATATCCACTGGAATATACTTGGTGGCGAGGAAGACTTCAAACAAGAGTCTGATTAACAACAACTGAAGAAATTTCAACTGAGTAAACTTACTAATGGCTTTAGTCTCAAACTCCAATATGCAACCTAGTGTTTTCCAACATAGATCAAAGCAAACTATGCCCTGATGAAGTGAAGGTTACGGCCTCAACAATGGTTGTAAATCGTGTGAAGCGACCTGTCTGTGGAAGTTGACAGTTGAATGAATGACGACCTCAGCTGACGTAGTGCCTTGTTGAAGGCAACAACTATTGATCCTCTTGATACATGGCCCTAACAGAAGACACAAACAATAAATGCCTTCAGTGGCGTCTAAGAAGAAGAACAAACCATTAGGTGAGGGTGCCAAAACTAGTGTGTAGCAGCCTACAACAGATGGAAGAGATCGACCTCCAAAGAACAACCACTTCTCTTTAAATAACTAGTAGTGATCAAATTGTTTGAACAAGTTATGAGTTGTTGAATGATTTGGCAAGGGTTGAAGAGGCCACAAATTGGCCAAATAAGGGTATAAATCTACACAATACACAATTACCCAAAATGGGCAGAGGGTTGATTTTAGTACAAACACCTAATTACAAATAAAATACTAAAAATTGAACCTTGAAATGGTTGAGTGCTTGATTTTGCTAGAAAATGAGAAGCATTTCACTTGCATGGCTCTGATACCATGTTAGAATTAGCCAAGATCAACAAGCGAGAAGTAAGATGAACTTCTGCAAAGCATAAGCACATAAAAACCAAAATATATAATCAAGAGATTACACCAAGAGTTGATGAAAATGTACAAAGAGCCTTGCTTATATAGGCAAGGAGAAGGAGGTGAGAAGGAGAAAACCAACTATGACTAACCCTCTATGTGATGAACACATGTGAGCACAAGAGGAGGATGATGGACAAATGTCTCCAACCTCCCATAGGTGATGAGATAATATCTCCAACCTCTAATGAGGTGAAATGTCAAAATGACTAACCTCATGTGAGCACATGTGGTGAGACAAAAAAGTGATTAACCTCAAAAGTGAACTTAACCTTTAATGTCAATGTTAAGTTAGACTTATCCACTAAGTGTGACTTAATCCTAGGTGTGGGTAAGGATAAACCCAACACTCTAACAGGTAGTGTGGGTGAAATTGGAAGTGTGTATCTATAGCAAGAAAATCCCCCAAAGAATCTCCAATGGCTTCAAAACAAGCATCAAACTATAACTGTAAAGGAAGGTTTAGGAGTCAAATCCAAATAGGTTTTACTGCGAAAGTTTTAGAAAGAGAGTTGAACCCTAAATACTAGGGTCTAATGAGGAGTAATCTTTGCCCCCAGCACCAGCGCTCACAGAGAATGGCATCCCTGTCCTGCTTATAGTAAAAAAATGCAATGAAGAAGCCCTGTGCACAAGGATAAATTTACATATTACCTTTCAACATTAGTTTCCAAGAATTAGTGATCCACTTATGCAAATTAGGGAGTTTGGGCCATAATCAGTTAAATTCGCCAATCAATCCATTGGGAGTGAAGAATTGCTTGCCATCTATTACCTCTTTTTGCAGATCCTCAAAGAACACCAGGACTAGAGGAGACATGGCCTTTCTAAGAGGTATGACATTTTTACCACTTCCCTTGGGATATAACAAATGTCCTGCTGTAAATTGGTACTTTCTGAGCTATGCATCCCATGTTGAGGGTTTATGCCCCTTGTTCTTGTTGTCACCAGAGGGTGCAACCCTAGAAAGGGAACCCTTCTTTGCACAAAATTCATTACTATTTCCTAGCTGATCTGCAACATTCATAGGATTTAGAGATAAGGACAGATGCCCTAACCCACGCTTGGCAACAGAGCCACCTAAGGCACTGAAGGAGGGTGTTGCTTTGAGCTCAGCAGACGGTGACACTGGGGAACACAAATCAAAACACAAAGCCCCAAACAGATTTGTCCCAAGAGCGCAATCCAGCCGTGCCCCAGAAGAAACTCCAATCGATGGTGAAGGCAGGAGTAAATGAGAGGAACCTCCTACAACAATATAATGAAAAATGCACGAAATAATAGAAATAGCAGAAACATAGAAGGAATTTATTGATCACAGGCCACTTCGAGTGGGCAACCTCCTTTGAGCAAGTTCAATATTAATCCTAGGTGTGGGTAAGGATAAACCCAACACTCTAACAGGTAGTGTGGGTGAAATTGGAAGTGTGTATCTATAGCAAGAAAATCCCCCAAAGAATCTCCAATGGCTTCAAAACAAGCATCAAACTATAACTGTAAAGGAAGGTTTAGGAGTCAAATCCAAATAGGTTTTACTGCGAAAGTTTTAGAAAGAGAGTTGAACCCTAAATACTAGGGTCTAAGGAGGAGTAATCTTTGCCCCCAGCACCAGCGATCATAGAGAATGGCATCCCTGTCCTGCTTATAGTAAAAAAATGCAATGAAGAAGCCCTGTGCACAAGGATAAATTTACATATTACCTTTCAACATTAGTTTCCAAGAATTAGTGATCCACTTATGCAAATTAGGGAGTTTGGGCCATAATCAGTTAAATTCGCCAATCAATCCATTGGGAGTGAAGAATTGCTTGCCATCTATTACCTCTTTTTGCAGATCCTCAAAGAACACCAGGACTAGAGGAGACATGGCCTTTCTAAGAGGTATGACATTTTTACCACTTCCCTTGGGATATAACAAATGTCCTGCTGTAAATTGGTGCTTTCTGAGCTATGCATCCCATGTTGAGGGTTTATGCCCCTTGTTCTTGTTGTCACCAGAGGGTACAACCCTAGAAAGGGAACCCTTCTTTGCACAAAATTCATTACTATTTCCCAGCTGATCTGCAACATTCATAGGATTTAGAGATAAGGACAGATGCCCTAACCCACGCTTGGCAACAGAGCCACCTAAGGCACTGAAGGAGGGTGTTGCTTTGAGCTCAGTAGACGGTGACACTGGGGAACACAAATCAAAACACAAAGCCCCAAACAGATTTGTCCCAAGAGCGCAATCCAGTCGTGCCCCAGAAGAAACTCCAATCGATGGTGAAGGCGGGAGTAAATGAGAGGAACCTCCTACAACAATATAATGAAAAATGCACGAAATAATAGAAATAGCAGAAACATAGAAGGAATTTATTGATCACAGGCCACTTCGAGTGGGGAACCTCCTTTGAGCAAGTTCAATACAATAAATTTGTGGATGCCTTCATTAGCCTCAACATGTACTTATATACTAAGTCTAATCTAAACAACTATTACATCCCATGAATGTGGGATAATACAATATGCTCACGAGATGACTTACAAAGCATATGCGTCCAAATGTAATATACTAACAAAGTAAAGAGAAGGGTTAAACACAGGTTCCTAACATCCCCTCCCTCTTAGAAAAGCTTTGTCCTCAAAGCTTAAGATGTGGAAATTGTTGTTGAATCTTAAGGAGTGATTCCCATGTAGCATCCTCTAGTTGCATTCCGTGTCACTGAATTAAGACCTCTGTGATGGATCAAGAGTGAAGCTGACAGGTGTGTCTGTCGAGGATTGCCTCTAGCTCCAAAATGATGGATCCTTCATTATCTAGTTCTGGTAAAACAATTTGTGCTCTGATGTTGGTGCCAAGAACTTTATTTAGATAGGAGACATGAAATACTAGATGAATGTGGGAAGGAGGAAGCTCCAATTTATAAGCAACCAATCCAATCTTCTAAAGAACCTTATATGGCCCATAGAACTTTAGAGATAGCTTATGACGCCCTTTGAGTTTTAGGGATGATTGCTTGTATCGCTATAGATGAAGAAAAACCATATCACGTACTTGAAAAGTGCACTCAGAACAGTGCTGATCAGCTTGTTGTTTCATTCGATTTCTTGCCATGTGAAGATTGTCTTGCAGGATGTGAAGACTCTGATCCTAGGTTCAAAGAACCGTGTCGATTGCCTGAACTGGTGAACTGCTGGGGGTGTATGGAAGGAGCATTGGCGGTGCCTGACCATAGACTGCTTCATATGGAGTCATTTCAGATGCAATGTGGCAGGAGGTATTGTACCATCATTCAGCGAGAGGGAGCCACTTTGCCCACTGATGTTGTTGTTCTGAGGTGAAGCAATGAAGATAAGTTTCCAAACATTTGTTGATAATTTCAGTCTGACCATCTATTTGTGGGTGATACCCCAAACTCATCTTTAGTTTGGTGCCAGTGTGTCGAAAGAGTTCTATCCAAAAATGACTAGTGAAAATTGCATCATGATCTGAGACAATGGAAGAAGGGATGCCATGAAGACGGAAGATCTAGTCCATGAAAATTTGTACGATTGAGGAGGCTGTATAGGGATGGATGAGGGCACAAAAATGACTATATTTGGAGAGGTGATCAACCACAACCAAGATCACTATCTTTCCTCTAGATTTAGGGAGCCCCTCAATGAAATCTATAGAAATATTTGTTCAAATCCGTGTAAGGATGGGAAAGGGTTTGAGCAATCTACGAAGGAGTGTCGTTTCACCCTTGTTGCATTGGTAGGTATCACATTCAGCCACCATATGTTGAATTGCCCTTTTCATTCCCTTCCAAAAGAAGTTACGTCATGCCTGCTCATAAGTTTTGAGGAACCCAGAGTGCCCTGTCGATGGAGAAGCATGGAGTTCATAGAAGACAGCCTACTAAAGATCTGTGCTCTAGGGAAGCACTAGATGACCCTTGTATCATAGAGAAGCACCATCCCAAAAGTAATGCGGTACAACAGAGGGGTTAGTGGCCAACTATTGAATGATTTGAGATAATGAAGAGTCATTGACATAGCCCTACTAGACATATTCCAACCAATTTGGAACATGCATAGAAATAGTTGAAAGGTAAGCTTGGTCATCAAATGTGCGAGAAAGAGTATCCACCACAATATTGTCCTTACCCTTCTTGTAAGTGATCTCATAGTCATAACCCATGAGTTTACTGACCCATTTCTATTGTGCTAGGGAGGAGACCTATTGTTCCAAGAAATATTTCAGACTTTGGTGATCAGTCTTGATGCAAAAATGATTCCCTAGTAGGTATGGCCACCACTTCTGTACTGCATGCAAAATAGCCATCATTTCCTTCTCATATGTAGAGAGTACTAAATTCTTGCCAGAAAGGGCTTTGTTGGTGAATGCAATGGGATGTTCTTCTTGAAGGAGAACAACACCAATTCCATTGCTGCAAGCATCACTCTCAATGGTGAAGGTCTTGGAAAAATTTGGCATAGCTAGAATAGGTGCAGTACACATAGCTTATTTCAATTTTTTAAATGCACACTCAACAACATGTGTCTAGATAAAAGCATCCTTTTTTAACATTGTTGTTAATGGAGCTGCAATCTTCTCGTAATCCTTAACAAACTTGCAATAGTAACCAGTCAACCCCCAAAAACCACAGAGGCTCTTGAGTGTCTGAGGATGTGGCCAATTTTTCATGGCATCTATTTTTGTAGGATCCACTCGAACCCCTTGGGCTGAAACAATATGCTCGAGATACTCCACTTCCTCCTGGCCAGAAACAAATTTAAACTATTTTGCACATAGATGATGATTAGAGAGAAGTTGCAGTATGAGATCCAAATGTTGGAGATGCTCAGCCCATGTTTTACTATAGATGAGGATATCATCAAAGAAGACTAGAATGAATTTCTGCAAGTAGGGCCGGAATATTTTATTCATCAATGCCTAGAATGTTGAAGGAGCATTAGTGAGGCCAAAGGGAATGACCAAAAACTCATAGTGGCCATCATGTGCATGGAAAGCTATTTTAGGGATATCATCCTCATGAACCCGAATTTGGTGATACCCAGAACGAAGATCCAACTTGGAGAAAAAATGGGTGCCATGAAGCTCATCAACAACATGAATCGAAAACTTATCCTTGATGGTGATGTGATTAAGTGCTCGGAAGTCAATGCAAAGGTGCCATGACCCATCTTTTTTCTAGACAAGAAGGACTGGTGAAGAAAAGGAACTGGTACTAGGGTGAATAATGCCTTGCTTCAGTAAGTCTCGAATGAGCATCTCAATCTCTGTCTTTGGTGAAATGGGTAGTCGTAGGGCCTGATGTTGGGAGGAATGCTTCTAGGAAGGAGCTGAATACGATGGTCTTCTGGTCGTGAAGGTGGCAATCCCACTGGTTTAGTAAAGACACATGCATACCTATCCAAAATTTGTTGTATATCTGAAGGAGTAGTGAAGACCGCTGGTGGTTGCATCTGAATGGAATGGAGCTGAGCGATGACACCATGTGAATTTTTCTTAAGAAGCTTTTCCATGTGATGTAAACTTATGATGCTAAGAGACCCTGATTGTAATCCCTTCAATGTGTGTTTTTGCCCATTGTTTGAAAACTGCATCCAAAGTTCAACAAAATCCCATAAGATGGGTCCAAGTGTGCGTAACCATTGGGCGCCCAAAACCACATCACATCCACCTAAGGGCAAGGCAAACATGTTAGAGCGTAGGTTATAATCTCCCATGGAGATACACACATTGCGACACTTCCCTTTGCAAGGTAATGTACCCCCATTGGCAATCATGACTTCAAAGATGGAGCAAGGATGGACAAAACAATCAGCCTGTTTGGCGATCCGAGGGTCAATGAAGTTATGAGTGCTACCAAAATCAATGAGTATTGTAAGAGGGAGCTTCTTGAAGTAACCCTTGACCCGCATGGTTTGTGGAGTGGTGACTCCTACTAAAGCATGGAGAGAGATCTTTGGGTGGTCCTGAGAAGCAGGGTCAACAAGCGGCTGCTAAGTGTCAACCTGATCATCCACTATATCCTGAGCATTCGCATAAACTTCAGTTTTAGGCGGAGAGTCCACATCCAAGAGATAGGGATTTTATTTAACACATCTATGTCATCGAGTGAATTTCTCATCTCAATTATAATAAAGCCCTTTTTGATAGGAGTTGTTCTAGGAGCTGGCGTTATTTGAGGTCGTTAGGAAGTCGTATTTCTGAACGGAACAAATTGGATTTGGATCACTATTGAGCTATGATCTTGTCCTCCGCCAACTTAGCTAACCTAGGGCTTCCATCATTGTGCTGGGATGGAACATTTTAAGCTTAGAGCGAATTGCATCCTTTAGACCACTGACAAAACAACTCCTGAAGAATTCATTAGACAATCCCTCTGTGTGATTGGCTAGTTTTTCAAATTCTGTCTAATATTCTCTCACAGTGCCTATTTGGCATAGTTTAGTGAGTGCTCTTGTGAAGTCATCAAAAGCACTATGGCCAAATCATTGTAAAATGAGTTTGCAAAAATCTGTCCATTTTGGCTCTTCATGAGCCTTGATGTACCAACAGAACCATTGAAGGGCTTCATGTTCCAAATGAAAGGATGCAAGTGGGACTTTGTTCACATCAAAAATATTATACAGACTGAAATATTGTTCTGCCCGGTATATGCATCTAGTCGGATCATCACCATTGAAGCGAGGAAAATCAAGTTTCGGCCCACGAAAATTGCCGGAAGAAGAAAACCCAGTGTCTGCAGAAGACTCTGGCTACTGTCTATTATTCATGGCTGAATGCTGAAGATTGAGGCTAAGAATTTTTTCATCTAGATCTTGGAGTTTGATCTTGAGGGCTGCAAGTTCATCCTCCATGTTTTTTGCTCCTGCACGGGTGACAACCATAGCCAAGAGTTTTATTTTTATTTTTTTTAATTTTTGGAATGGGTAGAAAAACAAAAACAAAAACTTTTTTAGTAAAGGAAAATTTGGATTTGGGAAAAACTTTGATGGGTAATTGGGGTTTGACTAGGTTTTGGACACTTTCTGAGGGAAAGGGAAATGAAAAATGGGGATTTCAGAAGTGGGGTGAAAGAATGGGAAAATTTGTCCAAGAGGGACAAAGGAGCAGAAATATGAAATGAACACTATGGCAAAATTTGAAGGCTATTGGGTGAGAATCGAAGGAGTTATGGAAAACCCTAAAAATAGACCAATGTGGGATTTCTAGCTACAATAAGTGGAATTTGGGATAGGGTCCTTAAGGAAGGAAATATGCAGAATGAAATTTCAGAGGTTCTAGTGAATTTTGAGAGGAAATAGAGATAAAGCAAGAAAGATATGGCAAAAAAATAGATTTTTTTTTCCTGAAACGATCTGCAAACTATTCTGGACGGATTCAATCTATGATTTGCTGGCTGTCAATAGATTTGGGCCCCAAGTATGTTCGGCTTCCTAAAGGTTCAGGGGAGTCAGTCGGCCACCAATGTTGTCTAACGGCTTGCGTATTGGGGCAGTACCCTTCACTCCATGGCTCAGGTAAAACTGATAACCATTTTGCCACAAACGATAGCTCTTGGTTTACCTCATGGATGGGAACTTATCAATCAGGTAGGGGTCGTTGCCCTTTTTGCTGGCAGGTCCTCTCAATGGGCCAACTACTTCAGGGTTCTTGTGGTACTTCTCACAATGAGTTTTAGGGATATGCCCAGGCACTTCCCATAGTTAAGCGGATAGGGATATTCCCTAATCCGAACCTACAATTGAAATGAACAATACAGATGCAAAAAAGAAAGAACTACTACAAAAATCACAGCGCCTGGAGGCCACTACGGAAAAAAATTTTGGCAGAAATTCCACCTAGTGAGCCCAAGAAAGCGCTTTGATACCAGATGAGGGGAACCTCCTGCAACAATATAATGAAAAATGCATGAAATAATAGAAATAGAAAAAACATAGAAGGAATTTATTGATCACAGGCCACTTTGAGGGGGCAACCTCCTTTGAGCAAGCTCAATACAATAAATTCGTGGATGCCTTCATTGGCCTCAACACGTACTTATATACTAAGTCTAATCTAAACAACTATTACTTCCCATGAATGTGGGATAATACAATATGCTCACGGGACGACGTACAAAGCATATGCATCCAAATGTAATATACTAACAAAGTAAAGAGAAGGGTTAAACATGGGTTCCTAACAGTAAAGCATTCACAGATGCTCGTGCAGGCATATTTTGGAGCATTATCTTTTTGTCTATATTATATTAATAATATTATTACTAATATATACTATAATATAATATATAATATAATTATATTATATATTATTGTATATAATATTATAATATTATATATTATTATTAGGGCTTAAAATAATAAGGGTTAATGTTTATAATAATGTAATAATAATAATATAAATATAATATTATTATATTTTATAATGTTATACTATATAATTATATATTAATTTAATTAATGTCTTACATGATGCACCGTGACTCTACTAGCATATATATTAAATAATAATATATATATAAAATACATCGAGAGATATCCTACTGAGACACCTATTTTTAATCAATTTAAGGAATAAAAAGGGTAATAGGCGCCTTAAGAAGGATATCTCTTGGCATATTATATATATTATTATTTAATATATATGATAGTCATATTTATCATTAAATATGTAACTCTTTAAGTGTCTTTAAGATATATAGACTAGTTTATATTTTAGAAAGGAAAATTAAAGAAGATATTATAAAATAAAAATGTTATTGTAAAATATAAAAGTTATAATTTAAAAGAAAAATATAAAAATATTATAAAATAAAAAAGCTATTCTAAAATAGAACCAAAATCAACACATGATTTCATCCTCCACATTTTCTAGACCTCAAATTTTAAACCAATCAAAATTACCCCCAAAAACATAGGAGCCAATTAAATTAGTGATACATATTTTTGCAAACATTTCTACTTAAAAAAATTTCATGTCTAGTTTATAAAAAACAAGCACATTTAATTGGTGTATAAATAAAATTAATAATCACTAGTTAAGTGATTTTGATTGCAATAGTATGCCAAGGCATACCATGTCAATAGGTTTATAATTATTAGTGCCTATTCTAATGAATTCTATTAATAAGTTGTATTTATAAATATTGTTTCAAATAAGTAGATTTGAGCTATGAGTGCAATATTTTAGAATGGATGAACATTTTTTCCCCATATTTATTTTTCATTTCCATTGAATATCTATATGCAAGTATTTTATAAATAATAGTCATTAGAACTACACTTTGAAGAATATGTTTATTTATAAGTATTAGTTATTAGATATTTAATTTTAAATGGTGTAAGGGAGTGAATCATCTTTTACATAAAAAATTTAGGATACTTAAGGAAATGAAATACTAATATTTAACTAGTAATTGATGCAAATATATTATGAGAAATGTTTGAAGGTGATTTATTAAAATACCAAAAAATCAAAATTAATTAGATGAATGTTTTAGAATCTATAAAATCAATGCATGTTTTTTTGGTTCATTTCTTTCATTTCCATGAATACATAAGTGATTTGTGTGATTGTGGATCTTCTAGTGTCCAAATCTAAACTCTACCAACTTCTAATATTTATTTTTTATTTTTCCTTGATGTTTGTGATCTATATTTTATGGGTGGTGGTGTTTAGGAACAACTTAGAGATGTTTTCTATGCAAGGAATGATTCTCCTCTAGTCAAACCCCTAGACCGACTGATTTAATGGCTTACAAAAAAGATCAAATACAACAAATAGCCATGTAGTATATGCTAGGATGTTGATACAAGCAATAATGTAGTGTTGATGCTCTAATAATGCTCTTTGAATGATGATGCTATGATCTTCAAATAATCTCCAAGTGCTTTGAAATGAATTAAGGTCAGTCTTTACATACTGTTGGTTTACATATTTGCCACCTAACTCTATATTCTCACGCCCTTACAAATGACAAATGTGACAATAGTTGAATCAGTTGCAATGGTACTTTGTGACTCTCTGCTTATTTACCAAGGTGCAGCTACCTTCTTATAGTATTCAATGAATGAAAACTAGGATTGCTTTTAACCGGAAATCAAATAAAAGGTAGTGCTTTTAACCAGAAAGCATAAAAGGCAATGTATCCCAAAAACAACTAAATTCAAAGAAATTCAAAGACTTCAGTAGCAATAACTTCAACTGAATCAATAAAGAATTCCACCATATATCATACAATCACCACCATAAACCATATACCAAAAGATAGATAATTCACAACAGTGAGCAAGAATTACAGATATCCAACCACTTCAATATAGAAATGTTGAAATAAGGGCAGACAACTGAGAGGGGGAGTGAATTAGTTATCACAAAACTTTTATCATTCGCTGTAATTAAACTTCCTTACTACTTAATAATAGATGAATGATATAACCATGAAAGCATGAATCAACAACACATGAACAGAAACAAAATTAACACACATAACACTAGGATTTTTATGTGGAAACTTGGTTAAGGGAAAAACCACGGTGGGGGTTAACCCATAAGATTTATTCTCTAATAAAAGAATAGAAAATGGGGAAGGTGCATGCCTTTAGGGCGCACTACTCAAAGCTCACTGCTCAAGGAGGCTCACTGCCTACAGAAATATTTATAAGATTATCACAAAAAGATTGAATTGGAAAACATCTTCTTTATGCAAGGTTCAGTTCCATTGATGCGCATAACACTTCTGCTCTGTCCCTCAAACACTTCTTCGCTATCTCCTCATCCTTTATTACTCTTCCTCTTCTTCTCTTCCTCTTCTCTTCTTTGCCTTTCCTCCTTTCTTATGATCTTGTCATTTTCACACAAGGATACATTTTCACAACTCAACCACACATATTTATATGCTTCATCAACCTTGGAATAAACATCAAGGTCAGCACTGACTTAATGTGAATCACTATACTGTTGGCCAAACATAGCTGGGACCCAAATCTTCCTCGAACAACATGCCACACTTCATAGAATATCTCTTAGATCATCCGCAACATGCACAAAGCATCCGGTCAGCCAAGACAAGAAAGAACAACAACACCTAAGGACAAATCTTCAACCATGAGCTCAAACCTTAATGTGGACCACCAACACAATAGGAACTTGATCCAGAGACCACCACAAGCACAATGAAATCAACACGAATAACTGCACCACCTCAGATCACCATAAACACTTGCACCTTCATCCGGGAACTCAAGAACACTAACTGTCATGACTGTCACACTAGAAAAATTGCTTGCGGACCTCTAAACCATGAACCACTTGAGTTGAGGACACACACCAATGTCCCAAACACACCTCTAGATCCATAGATCATAATATTCCAATGTAGATCAATCTAGACCATATTTTTGTCACTCTGTCACCTCTGAACACTGTAAAACCTGGTTCTACTTAGATGGTCATAACTTCATTAATCCTTCATGCGGACCTCTCAAATCTTGACTGGAGCAACTTCAAACTATCCTCTACACAACCCTTTGGTCTGCAAACTCTGATCTTCATGTCACTGGGAATACAAAACAATCTACTATGTTGTCTTCACTGTCTCTTACAGAGAGATATGTAACTTGTTTCTTCTGGAGAGGATAATTTTCTCAATATCCTCAACATACAAGTCTTCTAGAATGAGATACAGTTGACACTAATGACAAGAAGGATATGTTGGCATCAATGATAACACCGATTAGGCACATATTTGCAATAATCTTCCCCTTTGTCATTGATGGCAACATATGATGTGAAAAACTATTTCAACCATCAAGACAAGAACTTCTCCCCCTTTCTTTTGTCACATCTGCAACCACTTTCTTTACTGCTCCCCCTTTCATTAGCATCTACTCACTTCCAAGTTTTTCACATGACTTCTCTTTGTTGCAAGTATGGGCCTAACCAGTGTGTCATTGATGTCAACATACTCCTGTTGCATTGATGTCAAGGATTGGATGAGTTGTGTGCTGAGGATATTGAGAAAATTAGTCCTATTAGAAACAAAGAAGAACAGTGAAGACAATAAAGCTCTATGAAGTGAAGATCCTAGCTAAGATGAAGATCAAAGGATATGCATCAAAGGGTTTGTAGATATGTGTCTAAAGGTGATCCAGTAAAGATTTGAGAGGTCTGCATGAAGATTTGAAGAAGTTATGGCTATATGAGTAAAACTAGTTTTGGTAGATGTTTAGAGGTGATAGAGTGACACAAATAGGTCTGGTGAGATCCAGAAATGCAATATCTTGTTCTGCAGATTTTGTGGAGTGTTTAGGAAGTCAATGGGAATTGACAACTCAATTGGTTTGTGGTCTGGAGGTCTGCAAGGATCTATTTCAATATGACATTGATGACAAACTATGTTCTTAAGATTCTGGATGAAGAAGAGAATGAGTTTAGTTATCAGAAGTGGTGTGGATGTTCTTGGTGAATCAAGCAATCTTGTGGGGGTCTCTAGATTGTGTCTAATTTGTGTTAGTGGTTCGCATTGAAGATTGAGCTCGTAATTGAAGAATTACTTCTGGATGATGATGTTCTTCCTCAACTTGGCCGATCGGATGATTTACACATCTTGCGAATGATCTTGAAGATGTTCTATAAAGGATGACGTGTTTCTCAAAGAAGATTGAAGTCCCAGATATGTGTGGCCGATAGAGCAGTGATTCACATGAAGTCTTTTGTAATAAGTCAAGTTGTATTTGTGTATTTGCTCTATAATAAAATAAAGTGTGCCGACTTTGATGATTATCCCAAAGTCGATGTCTTGTATAAATAAGAGTTGTGAAGTCATTTCAAAGACATAGTAGAGAAGATGAGAGTGTGGTAGAGATGAGAAGAGCGAAAAGCAAAGTAGAAGTATTGAGCTTAAATGGAACTGACTCAAGCATGGTGAAGATGCTATTCTTCAGTTCAAGTATGTAATATTTATTATTCTATAGACAATGTGTCTCGTGTACGCAGTAAGCCTCTTGTGAGTAGTGTGCTCGGGCAGTGAGCCCTAATTGGCATGTGCTATTTTGTTCCTTTTATTCTTTTAACAGAGAATACAATCTTGGGTTAGTCACCCTGTGGTTTTTCCCTTAACTAGGTTTTCCACGTTAAAATCATGGTGTCATATGTGTTAATGTGTTTCTGCTCTTGAATTATTGCATTGTATTTCCATGATTGATTTATTATTATGCTACTGAATTACAAGAAGGATTTAAGTGGTTAATTAAAGAAAAGTTTTGGGATAACTGATTTAGCCCCCCTCCTAGTTGTTTGTCTTGAAACTAACAATTGGTATCAGAGCCAAGTTCCTCTAGAAGAAGCTCAACTGCTTGAGGAGATCCAAAATGTTGACCTACAAGAAAGATAGTCCAAGGTTTGATGGTTCAAACTTCACTGCCTAGAAAAGCCACATGGAATGTCACTTGCAATGCATGGGATATCAGTATTGGAACATAACCTCAATTAAATATGTTCCCCCAACAAATGGCCCTACAACTCTAAATGAAATAAGAGATGTAGAGAATAATCTTCGAGCTAAAGAAGCCCTACTGAGTGCCTTGTCTGATTTAGAGCTGACAAATCTTATGGGTTTGAAGACTGCCTATGAAATTTGGACAAAGCTTGAAAATCTATATGAAGGAGACAAATATGTTAAGTGTGCCAAGCTACAAAGTTTGAAATGAAAGTTTGAAAACTTAAAGCTGAGAATATCACTTCTTAAATGACAAAAGTAAATGAGCTTGTTTGTGGCATCAAATGTGCTAGTGGAGTTCTGGATGAAGATGAAATTATTTCTAAATTTCTCAGATCCTTACCTCCTGCTTATAAACACAAAGTTTCTGCTATTGAGGAAATAAGATCCTTAACAACTATCAGAAGGGATCAATTGGTTGGTAAGATATCTGCATTCGAGTTAGCTGAGTTTGGTGATGCACTTCCCAAGATCAAATCTGCATTCAAAGCTAGTGCCTCTACAAAAGGCAAATAGAGATATGATCCAAGAGAAAGTTCCTCAAGAAAATCATCTTGGTATGAGAAAACAAGAAAGGATCTGGAAGAGGGTGAATTAGAAGCTGAACAACTTGAGGCCCTCATTGCAAAGAGACTGCCAAGAGGATCTGGTAAGTATGAAGGAAAATTGCCTTTCAAATGTTTTAACTGCAACAAGATTGGTCATTTTGCCTCAAGGTGTCTAGAAAGATTTTCTAGGTGAAACCCTAATAGATCAAGATTTATTTTGATGGAAAGAACAAAACTAGTGATGTACTGTATGTTGAAGGTCTGAAGCACAATCTTCTCAGTGTTGGATAGTTGGTGAATAAAGGCTATGATCTCTGATTCAAAAATGGAAAATGTAAGATCTTTGAAAGTTCTGGAACAAAGATTGCATTCGGTACTCAAACAAAAGGTAACATCTTCCACTTGGTTAGTACTGACAAAAAGTTGTTTATTTGTTCAAATTGATCAGAGTTTGTTATGGCATAGGAGAATGTGTCATGTGAATTTTGATAATATCATCAAGTTAAGCAACACTAAGGCTATAAGAGATCTTCCAAGATTGGTGAAACCTACTAATAGTTTGTGCAAAGAATGTCAGTTGGGTAAGCAGAGCAAAGCCTCATTCAAAAGTAAGGAACAATCTTCTACCAGATTGTTGGACTTAGTACATACTAATCTATGTGGACCGGCAAGAATCAGGAGTTTGCAAGGTGATAGATACTTCATGTTATTAATTGATGACCACTCCCAGATGATGTGGGTAACTTTTCTGAAAGAAAAATTTGAGGCTCTTGAGAAATTCAAAATATTCAAAGCTATGGTAGAAAATGAAACCAGATTAAACATAAAATGTCTCAGGTCTGATAGAGGTGGAGAATTCACATCTAAAGAGTTCATAGAATTCTGTGAGAAACATGGGATAAAAAGACAATTATCCGCTCCAAGGACTCCACAGTAGAATGGAGTAGTGGAGAGAAAGAATTAGACCTTCCAGGAAGCATCTAGAACCATGATGATGGAAGAAAATTTTCCTTAGATCTACTGGAGAAAAGTTGTAAGTACTGTTGTCTATACTCTTAATCGAGTACAAATTAGAAGCAATATCGGTAAGACTCCTTATGAACTCTAGTTTGACATCACTCCCACTGTGAAGTATTTCAAAGTCTTTATTAGAAAATGTTACATTAAAAGAGATGAAGACCTTGGCAAATTTGTTGCTACAAGTGATGAAGGAATATTCTTGGGTTAATCTACTCAAAGCAAAGCATACCGATGTTATAACAAGAGATTGAGAAAGATTATAGAAAGTACAAATGTGAAGGTTGATGAAGGTATTGAAAAACCCTCAAGGTTTTATGAATATGAAGAAGATGATCAGAATGATGTTTTGGTTCAAGAAGTCCAAGCCCCCTCTAAAATTCAGACCCAGACTGATCCAAAGAATCCTAAAATACAGGAAGAAGAGATAAGTTTGAATGAACCCGTCCAAGAAATAGAAGTGCAAGAAATTTCCAAAACTCCCAGGTATGTAAGACTGAATCATTTTGAAGATCAGATCATAGGTGATAAAAGAAAAGGTATTCAAACAAGAAGAAAGATTGCTTAAGACTCAGAAAGGTATTGTCTGATTTCAAAAATTGAACCAAAAATAGTAAGTGAAGCATGCAATGATGAAAGTTGGACTAAAGCAATGAATGAAGAGTTGATGCAGATTGAGAAAAATCACACTTGGGATCTTGTTCCCAGACCTAGAAACAAAAATGTGATTGGGACCAAATGGGTCTTCCGGAATAAACTAAATGAATATGGTGAAGTAGTTAGAAACAAAGCTAGATTGGTCTGTAAGGGTTATTCTCAAGTAGAGGGACTTGACTTTGAAGAAAAATTTTCTCTAGTGGCAAGAATTGAAGCAGTCAGATTATTTCTTGCTTTTTCTGCCTTCAAGGATTTCAAAGTATATCAAATGGATGTCAAGTCTGCCTTCCTGAATGGTGATTTGGAAGAAGAGGTATACATTGAGCAACCAGATGGATTTCAATTGTCTAATCATGGTGATATGGTCTACAAGTTGAAGAAAGCACTGTATGGACTCAAACAAGCCCCAAGAGCCTAGTATGAAAGACTGGATAAGTATCTTTTGAAGATTGGTTTCAACAAAGGTACTGCTAACAATAACTTGTACTTCGAAATTGATCATGAAAATATCTTGATTGTTGAGGTATTTGTTGATGATATCATTTTTGGAGGAAGAGATAGTATGTGCAAAACTTTTGCAAATCAAATGAAAAGTGAATTTGAGATGTCCATGTTTGGGGAAATGAATTTCTTCTTAGGTCTACAAATTACTCAAACAAAGAAAGGAATCTTCATTTCACAAACCAAATATGTGAAAGAATTGTTGAGGAAATTTGGGATGGAAGACTCAAAACCAATGAAGACTCCTATGGCAACCGGATGTAAACTGAGCAAAGATGATGACTCTCCTAAGGCTGATCAGAAAAAGTACAGGTCAATGATTGGAGGACTACTGTATCTTACTCAAAGTAGACCTGACATTATGAATGTTGTTGGTCTTGTTGCCAGATTCCAAGCTGATCCTAGAGAATCTCATTTTATGGCAATCAAGAGGATTCTCAGATATCTAAAAGGAATAGTTGAGTATGGTTTATGGTATCCTAGAGATCATGATTTCTCTCTTCATGCATATACAAATGCGGATTGGGCAGGAGATGTGGATGAACGAAAGAGGACCAGTGGTGGAACATTCTTTTTAGGGAAAAGATTGGTTTCTTGTCTAAGCAAGAAACAAGAGGCAATATCTCTATCAACTGCAGAAGAAGAATATATTGCAGCAACATGCAGTTGTACTCAAGTATTGTGGATGAAGCAAATGCTAAGAGACATCAGAGTGGAGTATGAGGAACCTATCACAATCTTTTGTGATAATTCAAGTGCAATAAATATATCAAAAAATCTAGTATTGCATTCAAAGATAAAACATATATCCATCAAGTTTCACTTTTTGAGAGAGTAGGTAAACAAGAATGAAGTCAGATTGGAGTTTGTGCCCTCCAAGGATCAGATTGCAGACATTTTTACTAAACCTCTACCTAAGGACTCTTTTGAGTATCTCAGGGAGAAGTTAGAGGTTATTACCCCTCCGATTCTGAATTAAGGTGCACTGATGTGCATTAGTCCGGAGGATCTCATAGTCATATCTTGTGGTCTGGATTGATGATAGGAAGTTTCTACTCAAAGGGAACAACCTGTATGATTTAGAAGATTGATGCAAGTATGTGCCCTTTGCCATTGATGTCAAAGGGGGAAGACATGTGAAAAACACAAAGTGGTTTATGATCAAAGGGGGAGTAGTAAAGGAAGAGAAGACATGTGAATGGTTATTGTTGATAGGGGGAGCTATGTCAGTCAGTAAGGAGAAATTCTTGTCCTGATGGTTAAAACAATTTTTCACATCATATGTTGCCATCAATGACAAAGGGGGAGATTGTTGCAAGTATGGGCCTAACCGGTGTTGTCATTGATGTCAACATACTTCTGTTGCATTGATGTCAAGGATTGGATGAGTTGTGTGCTGAGGATATTGAGAAAATTAGTCCTATTAGAAACAAAGAACAGTGAAGACAGTAAAGCTCTATGAAGTGAAGATCCCAGCTAAGATGAAGATCAAAGGATGTACATCAAAGGGTTTGTAGATATGTGTCTAAAGATGATCCAGTAAAGATTTGAGAGGTCCACATGAATATTTGAAGAAGTTATGGCCATATGAGTAAAATCAGTTCCGGCAGATGTTTAGAGGTGACAGAGTGACACAAATAGGTCTGGTGAGATCCATAAATATAATATCTTGTTCTGTGGATTTAGTGGAGTGTTTAGGAAGTCAATGGGAATTGACAACTCAATTGGTTCATGGTCTGGAGGTCCACAAGCATCTATTGCAATATGACAGTGATGATAGACTATGTTCTTAAGATTTTGGATGAAGAAGAGAATGAGTTCAATTATCAGAAGTGGTGTGGATGTTCTTGGTGAATTAGGCAAGCTTGTGGGGGTCTCTAGATTGTGTCTAGTTTGTGTTGGTGGTCCACATTGAAGATTGAGCTCGTAATTGAAGAATTACTTCCAGATGATGATGTTCTTCCTCAACTTGGTAGACTAGATGATTTACACATCTTGTAGATGATCTTGAAGATGTTCTGCGAAGGATGGCGTGTTCCTCAAAGAAGATTGAAGTCCTAGATATGTGTGGCCGACAGAGTGGTGATTCACATGAAGTCTTTTGTAATTAGTCAAGTTGTATTTGTGTATTTTCTCTGTAATAAAATAAAGTGTGCCGACTTTGATGATTATCCCAAAGTTGATGTCTTGTATAAATAAGAGTTGTGAAGTCATTTCAAAGACATAGTAGAGAAGATGAGAGTGTGGTAGAGAGGAGAAGAGCAAAAAGTAGAGAAAAGGTATTGAACTTAAATGGAACTGACTCAAGCATGGTGAAGATGCTATTCTTCAGTTCAAGTATGTAATATTTATTATTCTGTAGACAATGTGTCTCCTGTAGGCAGTGAGCCTCTTGTGAACAGTGTGCTTGGGCAATGAACTCTAATTGGCATGTGCCATTTTGTTCTTTTTATTCTTTTAACAGAGAATACAATCTTGAGTTAGTCACCCTGTGGTTTTTCCCTTAACTGGGTTTTTCATGTTAAAATCTTGGTGTCATATGTGTTAATGTGTTTCTACTCTTGAATTATTGCATTATGTTTCCATGATTGATTTATTATTATGCTGCTGAATTACAAGAAGGATTTAAGTGATTAATGAAAGAAAAGTTTTGGGACAACTGATTCACCCCCCCTCTCAGTTATCTTTCTTGAAACTAACACTCTCCCCCTTTGACATCAATGGCAAAGGGCACATATTTGCAATCATCTTTTCCTCTTTTTATTTCTTAAACCAGAATCAACATACTAACCACTCCCCCTGAGTAGCAACTCCTTAACATTCATCCAGATCACAAGACATGACTGTGAATTCCACCAGATTGATGCACCTTAGTGCACCTTAGTTCTTAACAGGAGGGGTAATAACCCCTAGCATCACTCTGAGATACTCAAAAGTATCCTTAGGTAGAGGCTTAGTGAAGATATCCGCAATCTGATCCTTTGAAGAGAAAAACTCCAATTTGACTTCATTCTCATTTACCTTCTCTCTCAAAAAGTTAAACTTGATGGATATATGCTTTGTCTTTGAATGTAACACCAGATTCTTTGAAATGTTTATTGCACTTGAATTATCACAGAAGATTGTAACAGGCTCTTCAAACATAATTTTGATATCCTTCAACATTTGCTTCATCCACAAAATTTGAGTACAATTACTTGCTACTGCTATGTACTCTACCTCTATAGTAGACAGAGATATTGCCTCCTACTTTTTGCTCAACCAAGAAACCAATCTCTTTCCCAAAAAAAATGCACCTCCACTGGTACTCTTCCTATCATCCACATCTCCTGCCCAATCAGCATTAGTATATGCATGAAGAGTGAAATCATCACCCTTAGGATACCATAAGCCATAGTCAGATGTTCCCTTCATATTTCTAAAAATTATTTTGACTGCCACAACATGAGATTCTTTAGGATCAACTTGAAAACTAGCAACAAGGCCAATTGTATTCAGAATATCAGGTCTGGTATGAGTCAGATAAAGCAGTCCTCCAATCATTAATCTATACCTCTTCTAATCTGCCTTAGGGGAATCATCATCTTTACTCAGCTTGCATTCAGTTACCATAGGAGTACCCACTGGTTTAGAATCCTCCATTCCAAACTTTTTCAACAATTCTTTCATATACTTAGATTGAGATATGAAGATGCCTTTTTTTGACTAGCTGATTTGCAAACCTAAGAAGAAATTCATTTCACCAAGCATGGACATCTCAAATTCACTTTGCATCTGATTAGTAAATTTCTTACACATACTCTCATTTCCACCAAAGATGATGTCATCAACAAATACCTCAACAATCAAGATGTGTTCATGATCAATTTTGAAATAAAGATTACTGTCAATAGTGCCTTTGCTAAAGCCTAACTTTAGCAGATACTTATCTAATCTTGCATACCAGGCTCTTGGGGCTTGTTTGAGTCCATACAATGATTTCTTCAATCTCCAAACCTTATCTCCTTGATCAGACAACTGGAATCCTTCCGGTTGCTCAATGTAGACTTCTTCCAACTCTCCATTTAGGAATACTGACTTGACATCCATCTAGTAGACGTTGAAATCTTTGTAAGCAGCAAAGGCAAGAAATAATTTGACCACTTCAATTCTTGCCACCGAAGCAAAAGTTTCTTCAAAATCAATTCCCTCTACCTGAGAGAATCATTTGCACACCAATCTTGCTTTATTTCTCACAACTTCACCATCTTCATTCAATTTATTCCAGAAGACCCATTTGGTTCCAATTACATTTTTTTCTTTAGGTCTAGGAACAAGATCCCAAGTATGATTCTTTTCAATTTGCATTAATTCTTCTTCCATTGCTTTTACCCAATTTTCATCATTACAAGCTTCATTCACTAATTTTGGTTCAATATTTGAAATAAGACAATACTCCTCTTGTTCTTTAGCAATTCTTCTTCTAGTTTGAACACCTTTATTTTTATCTCCTATGATCTGATTTTTAGAATGATTCAATCTTACATACCTGGGAGTTTTGGGATTTTCTTCAACTTCTGATTCTTGAGCTTGTTCCTCAACATTTGCATTAACTTCTTGAGTTACTAGATTCTCCAGAGTAGACTGTACTCGCTTTTCTTCATTTGGGATTTCATTTTGATCTTCTAATTCATAACCACAAAACCCTGAAGGTCTCTCCTTGCTTTCATCAACCTTGACATTAGCACTTTCCACAATCTTTTTCAATCTCTTATTAAAGCACCGGTATGCCTTGCTTTGATTAGAATAACCCAAAAATATTCCATCACATCTTGCATCAAACTTGCCTAGATCTTCATCTCTTTTGATATGGCATTTACTACCAAAAACTCTGAAATATTTCATAGAAGGAGCATTACCAAACCACAGTTCATAAGGTGTTTTACCAGAATTACCTTTGATCTACACCCGGTTAAGAGTGTAGACAACAGTACTCACAGCCTCTCTCCAATAGACATGTGAAAAATTTCCATCCATCATCATGGTTCTAGAAGCCTCTTGAATAGTCTAGTTCTTCCTTTCCACAACTCCATTCTGCTGAGGAGTCCTAGGAGTAGACAACTGCCTTCTTATTCCATGCTTTACACAAAATGCATTAAACTCACTGGAGGAAAACTCTCCACCTCTGTCAGATCTCAGATATTTTATCTTCAAACCAACCTCAATCTCCACCCTAGCCTTAAACACTTTGAATTTGTCAAGAGCCTCAATTTCTCTCTCAAGAAAGTGACCCACATCATCCGGGAGTGATCATCAATCAGTAACATCAAGTACCTATCTCCTTGCAAACTCCTAACCCTGGCAGGACCACACAAATCTTTGTGCACAAGTTCCAACAATCCACTTGAAGATTGTTCTTTACTCTTGAATGTAGTTCTCATGAATCATCCTGCAAATCACCATATCCACTTCTTTTCTTCCAGAAATCCTTTCAAAATATTTGCAATAACCCAAATTATCTTCTCTCATTGTGGTAGATTCAGGCACCCACTTACTGGCTGGGGGAATTTGATTTTCAATGCAACTCCCCCTAAGCTGAAGCTCCCATTTCAATTCTTGGAGGAATTATCAGCATTAGATTCTGGTGCGGACCCATCACCTTCATTCTTTGCATCTTTCTTCACCCATGTTTTATTCATTTCTTTCTGAATCTCATTTATATCAACTTTACCCTTGCCTTTGTCTTGTCTCTGCTCATCTGGTTTTCTATTTACTGGACCTCTTCTTTCATTATTCCTGCTTCTACAAAATCTTGCAATATGACCGGATTGGTTACAATTGAAGCACACAACATTTCTTTGCCCATTTGATTGATTTCCTCTTGATCAACACTGATTAGCCATGTGTCCAAATCCATTGCATGGAAAATAGTAGCCATTGAAAGAATTGACATTTCTTCTACTATTAGAGTAGTTTGTCATCATACTTTTGCAATCATTGGATCTATGACCATACCTTTTACAATTGAAGCATTGACCAAAGAAGGATGGACCACTTTGATTTACTCTACTTCTGCACTAAGTAGCTCTATGACCAAATTTATTTCAATTGAAACAATTTTGATTGAAAGATGGATACCTTTGAGAATTATGCTATCTTACCAAAGGTCTTCTAGGTCTATTTCTCCCATTCCTTGATTGAGAATTTCTTTGTCTGGATCTAGAGCTTTCACCTTTCCCATACCAAAGACCATGCTTATCATCAACCTTCTTCTGAATCTCAAGAAACACTTCAAGTTTAGCTGAGCTTATCTTGAACTTCTCCTTGTATTCATTTGCAACTTCTAGGTCATGTTTAAAAATAACAATTTTCCTCTGAAGTTCTTCTTCATTGTCCCTACTTTCATGTAGATTAGACTCTAGATTTCCAATTATTCTATCCAATCTGTAGTATTCTTCAGTTCTTTCTTTCAGAGATTGATTCAATTTTTCTTCAGTCTTCTTCCTTTCTTCAATTTCCTTCATTAGCCTTATCACCTCGGATTTCATCTCATGTTTTAGAACAACTTCTTTTGCTAACTTCAAACATTCCTTTGTCTTCTCTTTCAGGGCCTCATCCTTGTTATTGTCTTCATTCTGATTTCCTAGTTGAAGAAGTATCTCCTTCCTCTTTTCATTAGATTTGCTCAATTTTTCTCTTAATGTCTCAATGAAATGTTCAGCATCTTTAAGGTTCTCTTGTAGTTCTTTGACTTCTGCTCTGGACTGATCAAGATCTTCTAAAGAAAGTTTAAGTTTTTCTTGGATGCCATCAGAATAATTGAATGAACACATTGAAAACACCTTCCCAGATCTTCCTCAAGCTGTTAAACTTCTTCTAAGGAACCAGGCCCTTATACCAATTGTTGAAATAAGGGTAGACAACTGAGAGGGGGGGTGAATCAGTTGTCACAAAACTTTTATCCTTTGCTGTAATTAAAATTCTTTACCACTTAATAACAGATGAATAATATAACCATGAAAGCGTGAATCAACAACACTTGACTAGAAATAAAATCAACACACATAACACCAGGATTTTTATGTGGAAACCTGGTTAAGGGAAAAATGATAGTGGGGGTTAACCCACAAGATTTATTCTCTGTTAAAAGAATAGAAAATGGGGAAGGCACATGCCTTCAGGGTGCTCTACCCAGACGTCACTGCTTAAGGAGGCTCACTGCCTACATAAATATTTATAAGTTTATCACAAAAAGATTGAATTGGAAAACAACATCTTCTTTATGCAAGGTTCAACTCCATTGATGCACATAACACTTCTGCTCTATCCCTCAAACACTTCTTCTCTATATCCTCATCCTTTACTACTCTTCCTCTTCTTCTCTTCCTCTTCTTTGCTCTGCCTTTCCTCCTTTCTTATGATCTTATCATTTTCGCACAAGCATACATTCCCACAACTCAACCACACATATTTATATGCTTCATCAACCTTGGAATAAACATCAAGGTCGGCACTGACTTAATGCAAATCACTATACTATCAGCCAAACATAGGTAGGACCCAAATCTTCCTCGAACACCATGGCACACTTCATATAATCTCTCTTAGATCATCTGCAACATGCACAAAACATCCAGTCAGCCAAGACAGAAAAGAATAGCAAGACCCAAGGACAAATCTTCAACCACGAGTTCAAACCTTAATGTGGACCACCAACACAATAGGAAGTCGATCCAGAGACCACCACAAGCACAATTGAAATCAGAAGGAACAACTGCACCACCTCAGATCACTAGAAACACTTGCACCTTCATCTGGGAACTCAAGAACACCAATTGTCATGACTATCACACTAGAAAGATTGCTTGCGGACCTCTAAACCATGAACCACTTGAGTTGAGGACACACACCAATGTCCCAAACACACCTCTAGATCTGCAGATCATAATATTCCAATGCGGATCAATCTGGACCATATTTCTATCACTCTATCACCTCTGAACACTGCAAAACCTGGTTCTACTTAGATGGTCATAACTTCATTAATCCTCCATGTGAACCTCTCAAATCTTGATAGGAGAAACTTCAAACTATCCTCTACACAACACTTTGGCTGCAGACTTTGATCTTCATCTCATTGGGAATGCGGAGCAATCTACTGCCCTGTCTTCACTATCTCTTACAGAGAGATATGTAACTTGTTCCTTCTGGAGAGGCTAATTTTGTCAATATCCTCAACATACAAGTCTTCTACAATGAGATACAGTTGACACTAATGACAACAAGGATATGTTGACATCAATGACAACACTGATTAGGCCCATATTTGCAAGAATCTCCCCCTTTGTCATTGATGGCAACATATGATGTGAAAAACTATTTTAACCATCAAGGCAAGAACTTCTCCCCCTTTCTCTTATCACACCTACAACCACTTTCTTTATTACTCCCCCTTTCATCAACATCTATTCACTTCCAAGTTTTTCACATGACTTCTCTCCCCCTTTGACATAAATAGAAAAGTGCACATATTTGCAATCATCTCTTCCTCTTTTTATTTCTTAAACCAGAATCAACATACTAACCACTCCCACTGAGTATCAACTCCTTAACACCAATCTAGATCACAAGATATTATTGTGAATTCCACCAGACTGATGCACCTTAGTGCACCTTAGTTCTGAACAAGAGGGGTAATAACCCCTAGCATCACTTTGAGATACTCAAAAGTATCCTTAGGTAGAGGCTTAGTGAAGATATCCACAATATGATCCTTTGAAGAGACAAACTCCAATCTGACTTCATTCTCATTTACCTTCTCTCTCACAAAGTGAAACTTGATGGATATATGCTGTCTTTGAATGCAACACTAGATTTTTTGAAATGTTTATAGCACTTGAATTATCACAGAAGATTGTAATAGGCTCTTCAAACACAACTTTGTTATCCTTCAACATTTGCTTCATCCACAAAACTTGAGTACAATTACTTGTTGCTTCTATGTACTTTGCCTCTGCAGTAGACATAGATATTGCCTCCTACTTTTTGCTCAACCAAGAAACCAATCTCTTTCCCAAGAAAAATGCACCTCCACTAGTACTCTTCCTGTCATCCACATCTCTTTCCCAATCAACATCAGTATATGCATGAAGAGTGAAATCGTCACCCTTATGATACCATAAGCCATAGTTAGATGTTCTCTTCAGATATCTAAAAAATATTTTGACTACCACAACATGAGATTCTCTAGGATCAGCTTGAAATCAAGGCCAACTGCATTTGTAATATCATGTCTGGTATGAGTTAGATAAAGTAGTCCTCCAATCATTGATCCATACCTCTTCTAATCTACCTTAGGGGAATCATCATCTTTATTTAGCTTGCATTTGGTTACAATAGGAGTACCCACTAGTTTAGAATCCTCCATTCCAAACTTTTTCAACAACTCTTTCACAGACTTAGACTGAGATATGAAGATGCCTTTTTCTAACTGGATGATTTGCTGACCTAAGAAGAAATTCATTTCACCAAGCATGGACATCTCAAATTCACTTTGCATCTGATCAGTAAATTTCTTACACATACTCTCATTTCCACCAAAGATGATGTCATAAAAAAATACCTCAATAATGAAGATGTGTTCATGATCAATTTTGAAATAAAGATTATTGTCAGTAGTGCCTTTGCTAAAGCCTAACTTTAGCAAATACTTATCTAATCTTGCATACCAGGCTCTTGGGGCTTGTTTGAGTCCATACAATGCTTTCTTCAATCTCTAGACCTTATCTCCTTGATCAGACAACTAGAATCCTTCTGGTTGCTCAATGTAGACTTCTTCCAACTCTCCATTTAGGAATGCTGACTTGACATCCATCTGGTAGACTTTGAAATCTTTATAAGTAGCAAATGCAAGAAATAATCAGACTGCTTCAATTCTTGCCATCGAAGCAAAAGTTTCTTCAAAATCAATTCCCTCTACCTGAGAGTATCCTTTGCACAACAATCTTGCTTTATTTCTCACAACTTAACCATCTTCATTCAATTTATTCCGGAAGACCCATTTGGTTCCAATTACATTTTTGTCTTCAGGTCTAGGAACAAGATCCCAAGTATGATTCTTTTCAATTTACATTAATTCTTCTTCCATTGCTTTTACCCAATTTTCATCATTACAAGCTTCATTCACTAATTTTGGTTCAATCTTTGAAATTAGACAATACTCCTCTTGTTCTTCAGAAATTCTTCTTCTAGTTTGAACACCTTTATTTTTATCTCCTATGATCTAATTTTCAGAATGATTCAATCTTACATACTTGGGAGTTTTGGGATTTTCTTCAACTTCTGATTCTTGAGCTTGTTCCTCAACATCTGCATTAACTTCTAGAGTTACTGGATTCTCCGGAGTAGACTAAACTTTGTTTCCTTCATTTGGACTTTTATTTTGATCTTTTGATTCATAACCACAAAACCTTGAAGTTCTCTCCTTACTTTCATCAACCTTGACATTAGCACTTTCCACAATCTTTTTCAATCTCTTGTTAAAGCACCGGTATGCCTTGCTTTGATTAGAATAACCTAGAAATATTCTGATGCAACATAGTGTGGTGATTCTTAATCAAACCAAAATCACTTAACTTTTGTGGGTTTTCAATCCTATTGGATGATGTTTCTTCACAACTTGGCTATGGCTCTTGTAGTCCTCAATTCACTATTTTTTGGCCTTATCTTTTGGAGAAGGCTTATTAGACAAAAACCAAACACCAATCTGAGTACCCTTTTAGGCCAACAATAGCATACCAAAATTTTACCTACGGTTGTTTTAGAAAATTTCATTAAATAATTCACTGTCAAACTGGAACCTAGGCCTAATGAGGTCTATTTCTCAAAGCAGCTATGAGATTTCAGGCTTCCCAACTTACCAACTACACTTGAAAGCATTAAATGTATTACAAATGGACACAATCCACCATTAGTTTGATCAGAGCCTTCATTTAATTTATGAAATTCAAACATGCAAAGCCAAAACCCTTATTTCTCCTTTAAAAATAGGGAAAACAACACTAGGGATCTCAAGCAACTAGAAACACCATACTCTACTCCACAAGTGAATGAAATAGTTAAGGGACTTCAAAATCTATCATTCCACCAATTTATACAATTTTCCCATGGTCGAATCTCTTAGAAACATAGATTTTCTTCTTAAACCTGCCAAACCCTATGTTACAGGGCTATGCATAGAAAAATGATCATAAAATCCTTATACAACAATGTCAAACCATAAAGTCATATGCAAAAGAAAGCTAACATGATATTCTATCCACCCATATATGGTGCAGAGTACCATGGGGCCATACCAGGCTGTACTAATGTAAATAACAACAAAAAAATAGTAAAATCAGTCAAAAATTAGGAAAAATGGTAATGTCTGAGCTTTATTCTTCTTTTCCCTCCTTCTACAAACTCCCTTTGATGCATTCTCATACTCTTCAACATGTATTCAAGGAATACCATGCATTTTTTAACAAAAAAAATCCTAATTTGTCTCTTTACCTTCTATATTCTACTTCTTTACATAGCATTGTTTTAATAAACTATACAAAATGGCACCCACATAACAAAAAATGGCCTAGCTTAGGCCTTACTACAACTTAATTAGTCTTGACACACCAAACTAACATTTGACACCTATTCACAACCCTCATATACTTGAAACTCAACAAAACACTATAAACAACTATTTACATGTCTTTAACAATGGAAAAATGCTCTTTTCTCCTAGGTGCTCCTGCACCATATTCCTTCATCACATCTTGCATCAAAATTACCTAGATCTTCATCTCTTTTGATATAGCATTTACTACCAAAAACTCTAAAATATTTCATAGAAGGAGTATTACCAAACCACAGTTCATAAAGTGTTTTACCAGAATTACCTTTGATTTGCACTCGGTTAAGAGTGCAGACAACAGTACTCATAGCCTCTCTCCAATAGATATGTGGAACATTTCCCTCCATCATCATGGTTCTAACAACCTCTTGAATAGTCTAGTTCTTCCTTTCCACAACTCCATTCTACTGAGGAGTCCTAGGAGTAGACAACTGCCTTCTTATTCCATGCTTTTCACAAAATGCATTGAACTCACTAGAGGAAAACTCTCCACCTCTATTAGATCTCAGACACTTTATCTTCACACCAATCTCATTCTCCACCCTAGCCTTAAACACTTTGAATTTGTCAAGAGCCTCTGATTTCTCTCTCAAGAAAGTGACCCACATCATCTGGGAGTGATCATCAATCAGTAACATGAAGTATATGTCTCCTTGCAAACTCCTAACCCTGGCAGGGCCACACAAATCTATGTACACAAGTTCCAACAATCCACTTGAAGATTGTTCTTTACTCTTGAATGTAGTTCTCATGAATCATTCTGCAAATCGCCATATCCACTTCTTTTCTTCCATAAATCTTTTCAAATGATCTGCAATAACCCAAATTATCTTCTCTCATTGTGCCAGATTCAGGCACCCACTTACTAGCTGGGGGAATTTGATTTTTAATGCAGCTCCCCCTGAGCCAGAGCTCCCATTTCAATTCCCAGAGGAATTATCAGCATTGGATTCTAGTATGGACCCATCACCTTCATTCTTTGCATCTTTCTTCACCCATGTTTTATTTATTTCTTTCTGAATCTCATTTACATCAACTTTTCCCTTGCCTTTTGTCTTGTCTCTTCTCATCCAGTTTTTTGTTTACTGGACCTCTTCTTTCATTATTCCCGCTTCTACAGAATCTTGCAATATGACCAGATTGGTTATAATTAAAGCACACAACATTTCTTTGCCTATTTGATTGATTTCCTCTTGATCAGCACTGATTAGCCATGTGTCCAAATCCATTGCATGGAAAATAGTAGCCATTGAAAGAATTGACATTTCTTCTACTATTAGAGTAGTTTGTCATCATACTGTTGCAATCATTGGATCTATGACCACACCTTTTACAATTAAAGCATTGACCAGAGAAGGATGGACCACTTTGATTTACTTTGTTTCTGCACTGAGTAGCTCAATGGCCAAATTTATTGCAATTGAAACAATTTCCATTGAAAGATGGATACCTTTGAGCATTAGGTTGTCTTACTAGAGGTCTTCTAGGTCTGTTTCTCCCATTCCTTGATTGAGAATTTCTTTGTCTGAATCCAGAGCTTTCACCTTTCCCATACCCAAGACCATGCTTATCATCAACCTTCTTCTGACTCTCAAGCAGCACTTCAAGTTTAGCTGAGCTTATCTTGAACTTCTCCTTGTATTCATTTGTAACTTCTAGGTCGTGTTTGAAAATAACAATTTTCCTCTCAAGTTCTTCTTCATTGTCCATGCTTTCATGTAGATTAGACTCTAGATGTCCAATTATTCTGTCCAATCTGCAGCATTCTTCAGTTCTTTCTTTCAGAGATTGTTTAAGTTTTTCTTCAGTCTTCTTCCTTTCTTCAATTTCCTTCGTTAGCCTCATCACCTCAGAATCCATCTCATGTTTTAGAATAACAACTTCTTTTGCTAACTTCTCACATTCCTTTGTCTTTTCTTTCAGGGCCTCATCAATGTTATTGTCTTCATTCTGATTTCCTAGTTGAAGAAGTAGCTCCTTCCTCTTTTCATTAGATTTGCTCAATTTTTCTCTTAAGGTCTCAATGAGATCTTCAGCATCTTTAAGGTTCTCTTGTAGTTCTTTGACATTTTCTCTAGACTGATCAAGATCTTCTAAAGCAAGTTTAAGTTGTTCCTAGATGCCATTAGAATACTTGAATGAACCCATTGAAAACACCTTCCTAGATTTCTCAAGCTATTAAACTTCTTCTAAGGAACCAGGCTCTGATACCAATTGTTGAAATAAGGCCAGACAACCGAGGCGGGGGGGGTGAATCAATTGTCACAAAACTTTTATCCTTTGCTATAATTAAACTTCTTTACCACTTAATAATAGATGAATGATATAACCATGAAAGCATGAATCAACAACACATGAGCAGATACAAAATCAACACACATAACACCTAGATTTTTACGTGGAAACCCAGTTAAGGGAAAAACCATGGTGGGGGTTAACCCACAAGATTTATTCTCTGATAAAATAATAGAAAATGGGGAAGGCACATGCTTGTAGGGTGCACTATCCAGAGCTCACTACTCAAGGAGGCTCACTGGCTATAGAAATATTTATAAGTTTATCACATAAAGATTGAATTGGAAAACATCATCTTCTTCATGCAAGGTTCAATTCCATTGATGCGCATAACACTTTTGATCTATCCCTCAAACACTTCTTCTCTATCTCCTCATCCTTTACTACTCTTCCTCTTCTCTACTCTGCCTTTCCTCCTTTCTTATGATCTTGTCATTTTCGCACAAGGATACATTTCCACAACTTAGCCACACATATTTATATGCTTCATCAACCTTGGAGTAAACATCAAGGTCAGCACTAACTTAATACAAATCACTACACTATTGGCCAAACATAGCTGGGATCCAAATCTTCCTCAAACAACATGCCACACTTCATAGAATCTCTCTTAGATCATCTGTAACATGCACAAAGCATCCAGTCAGCCAAGATTGGAAAGAACAGCAACACCCAAGGACAAATCTTCAACCATGACCTCAAACCTTAATGTAGACCACCAATACAACAGGAAGTCGATCCAGAGACCACCACAAGTATAATGAAATCAACAGGAACAACTATACCACCTCAGATCACCAGAAACATTGGCACCTTCATCTGGGAACTCAAGAACACCAACTGTCATGACTATCATACTAGAAAGATTGCTTGCAGACCTCTAAGCCATGAATCACTTGAGTTGAGGACACACACCAACATCCCAAACACACCTCTAGATCTATAGATCATAATATTCCAATGTGGATCAATCTGGACCATATTTCTATCATTCTTTCACCTCTAAACACTACAAAACCTGGTTCTACTCAGATGGTCATAACTTCATTAATCCTTCATGCAAACCTCTCAAATCTTGACTGGTGGAACCTCAGACTATACTCTACACAACCCTTTGGTCCGCAGATGCTTATCTTCATCTCACTAGGAATGCAGGGCAATCTACTATGCTATCTTCACTGTCTCTTACATAGAGATATGTAACTTACTTGTTTCTTCTAGATAGGCTAATTTTCTCAATATCCTTAACATACAAGTCGTCTAGAATGAGATACAGTTGACACTAATGACAACAAGTATATGTTGACATGAATGACAACACCGATTAGGCACATATTTGCAACAAGAAATACCATCAATATCAGCATTAATATATCCAACATAGGAAGAATATAAATTCAAACAACCATAACACAATGTTTACAATCATCCAAACTCCACTGTATTGATTTCTATTCCATATATAAAAGTAATTAAACAGAAAACAAAATTGATCTATCACCAACACAAAGTTTGCCAAAAGATCCATACATCGACCGACTAATTAAATTTAAAGCCCAATATCCCCATAACTATCTTTAAAAGACAATGGATTCTTGAAGATAGTCGGTTATGAAAAGGTCTTGAAATTAATATAATTAAAATAAAGGGCCCTCCAGAGCCAATAGTTTTTGAGAAAATATGAAATAATACTAAAGCATATGAAAAGAAAGCTAATTAATGATAGCCATGTCCTCTTCCTCCATATTGTCTTCTAGTGTCGCTTCCTTCTCCTTCATCTGTTCATTGCCAGCTCCTGCATCCGCTTGTGCTACATATGCCCTTAGTCTCGCCTTGTATGACTTGTATCGATTGATAATAGGTTATAAAGATATTTCAGTTGGAGTCCTAGTCATGCTGATTCATTGTTTCTTCTTACTTACTGCTCTATCCACATTACTCACTTTTTGATGAACCTTATCTAGCTTGCTTTTGATAGTCTTGATATAAGCAACAATTGTTGCAAGTTTACTAAGTGATTCCCTTGTTATGATATCATAGTTCACGATCTCTTTAGTCACCAATTTCTTAAAATTTTGTTTGATTTGTTTAATAACCAATAACTTATCATCATCATCTCTAGTGGCTTCTATTTCTAAAATGGCAAAATTAGTCTTGATTCCTCTCATTTCTGAATAATAAATTGTGATAGCATTTCTCATTTCATCTTCAGCCGATATTAGGACACATAACTTACATTCAATTATGTTAGCCCACACAGGTGCATCCAATTCTCCAGCATCATTTAAAACTTTCTCAGCCACTAATATATTGACATCTATGTTGGCCATTTCTTGTATCTCTTTCAAGGCTAAGGATAGACTATTATGGTCATTTCTAGAAGTTTGGAACTCAACTATCAAAGCCTCTCTTTTATTAGAAATAGAATCAAATAATTTAACAAATTCTTCAATGAACAAAAGACCATCTAAAACCACTTTTCCTACCTACTGGCCCATAGCATTACTCAGAGCTCGGGACCATTTTATTTGTTGCAATAAATTTGGATCAGGGGCACTAATACTCAAGTTAGGTAGGGCATCTATTGATTCTGTAGTGACTTTCATAATAGATTGAATGAAGAGAGATAATGGACTTACTTGTGTTCTTAGATTCACATTCTCCTACTGCTCTTTTTTTACTCTCTTTGACAAATTGCTCACTGAAAATTTTGCATGATAAATATCTCCCTCAATGGTGGAGGGTCCCATGTCTACTCTCTTCAAGTCGAAGTCCACTTTAGTGACTTCATTCTCATTTTTATCTCCAACAGGGTCAACTATTTCCAAAATATGATGCCCTATGGCGGAATCAGACACCATCCTTGACATTCTCTTAGCCTTCTTAGGCTTGGGCATTTCTTGCAAGAGTTTGGCCATAGTATCAACATCAGCATCCATCGTAGGAGTATATCTTTTCTTTTTCTCAATTGCCTTTCTCAACTAGGTAGGGGATGAAGAAGGAACATTAACATTTCCAATCATATTTATTGCACTATCTGAATGCACATGAGGAGAATTATGCTCTAGGGAAATATTTGGAAGAGATGAATTTTGAGGACTCAACAAAGATTGTAACATGTTTTCTTCACCCAATTGAGTAAAAATTAGAGGATCATTGTTACTTACAAATGGAGGTGTAGGGGGCACATGGTCTTCTTGTAATGATGAAGCAGCCAATCTGGCATTACTTTTCACTGGTTGGTCATCCTGTTCGTAGGCAGTCTTCAACTTGTTAACATCATCATCAGATTGCTCACTGAACCACCACCTGATTGTGAGCTAGCTTTGTGAAGAGCTAGGTTTGAACTCAAGGATCTTCTTCTGGTGTAGCTAGATTGGGATTTGTTATGTGCTTGAGCAGATTAATCCTTTGGTGCTGCTAAACCAACCTACTCTCTAAATGTTCCCTTCATCTATTTTTCTATTCTTATTATAAGATAGGAGCGCAATAGGAGATCAATATATTCTTTATCAAACCATTTAGTAGGAGGCAGTGGTTGTAGAGAGGCATTTTGATAGCCGTCATCCAAGATATTAGAATTTTCATCAACCAAGTCAGGAACTTGTATCAGTAATTTGAATGCACGGACCTGATCAATAGTCAATCTCTGATCAATAGTCAATCTCATGAAGCCTCTTCTCTGCACATCTCTTTCGTCTAAGCAATCTTCCCAGAAATCTTCTAGCTAGGATTTGTGTTGGTATGAGCCACCACCATGCATATTCCTTTTCACAAAATTCTTACTGTCAAAGGCCACACGAATAGACAATTGATGAAGATTGAATTTGGCTAATATTTTCTTAGCACCTTTAGCACTGTCATTGCTCTTACAGGAATAGAATGAAAGAGACATAGGGAAAGAATACCCTCTTTTCTTCATCACATGGTATTTTGTATTAACCACTGCCATTTGACGACATACCTCAAGAAATATGAGATAGTTGGATGGGTACCTTGGCAGTTTCACTAGAGAAATCTCATAACCTCCAATTCTTAAGTACGAAAAGCGGTCAAATTGCACATAAAAGCCACCAAAATTCATCACCAGAGCAGTCGCTTGCGTAGAGAACCTCCACTCTAACAAGCCCTCAATTTCTTTAACAAGCAACATGGAAAAATCATCATTAATGTGATGAAAATATTTCATGCTAGCATTTCTCTACAATTGCAGAAAAGTCTAGAACATAGGTGTGCCTAGGACGAGAGCTCCCTGAGCTCTTAAACCAGGCCAAGCAACCTCTTTAGTGGCTAACATGTATATTAGCTGAGAGCACATATGAAAGCTAAGCTTCTGAGGGAAATTTATCAATTGCTCATGCATGCATTCGCTGATAATCCTCACCCAATCTATGTGGTGGTATTCGTAGATAAGCAGTATGAATCAGCACATCCAATACTTGAAAGAATTTGAATCTATGCTTCCAACCACACGATGCAAGAGGGTAATCATATCTGAAATTTCCTCCTTAAAATGTCCCCTTTTTAGATTGGTGGGAAGTCTGAATTTTTCCTTCTTCTCAACTTCTAACCATGTTTTAGAAATATGGTTCTGACACCAATCCTTTTTCTCATGATAATATGTCCAAGTAGAAGCCACTAAAACATCAACATTTTCCTTGTACTCATCTAAATTCAAAGCAAGAGCCATAGATTCTACATCAATCCGAGCAATTATAGAGCCATCATGAGCTCTTATCTCTTGGTCATCTGAGAAATAGTTATTGGCACATGTGACTGCCAGGTCTAGACAACACATAGCAAGTGGAAAATCTCCAGCCCAGTCCAAACCACTGCTTACAATTTTATCATCTAGGGGGGTCCTACCCTCAGGTTGCATTCTTCTCCAAAAATCATTAAGGTCAATATGACCCAATTTAGTATATTTGACATTGGACAATCCATTCTCCACCATAGGCACCATAGGAGTCCCTTAGAATTTAAATTTCATCTTAATCAACTTAAAAACCCAGTCAGCCAATAAATCAAAAATATTTACAGGCACAACAAAACTCCATAATACATGGGAAGAACTATGAAGATTCATGAAAACAAAGTTTTCTGCCACCAAAGAACTTCTATATTTAAAGAAAATGGAGAAAATGAGAGGGAGAGAGAGAAAGCCAACTGAGCTGACCTATTTCTCAAGAATTCTATGAACTCTGGGCATATGGCGAATTCCACTCTGCAATGTAATCCCCTTTGCAAAATTATGAATGCTTTCTTGGTAGGATGATAAACTTATTCGGTTTTCATATCTCCTCTAATAAGTTCACTCATAAATTTCAATAAATGCTGGTGGAAGATCAAGTCTTGAAATTTGTAATATCCCCTGCAATTTTCCTTTGAAAAGAGTGCCCACATACTTTCACACATTCTAAATTAAATGTGAAATGACAAGTGTCATTCCATTGTAGTTCTTGCCAACTTAGCAAAGGCACCAAGGAAGCGGCAAGCATGCTCGGTCAGCAAGTTAGAGATTTATGGAACTTTTAAACCACAAGATTTGAGAGTTCAGAAGTTCAAAGAACTTCCGACCTCTTGACAACAAAGGTTTTCTTTTAAACAAAGGCAACCAAGATCGATGATGGAAAAAGCTTAGAGATGCAAGACTTGGAGACTAGTCGGGAAGTTGGGCAGTTCATGAACTTTTGAACCCATTGACTTACGTTCAAAAACTCAAAGATTTTCTGACAAAACACAAAAATGACTAAGTAAAAGACACAATTTGGGCAAGGATGAGGACAATGATGAGTAAAAGAATAGGGACTTTCTAAAAACATAAATGCTTTAGCAAATTTAAAAAATGGGGCAACACATACAATTCCAAAGGTGTAATTCTCATCAATTGCCATGGACAAAACTCAACAAAATGTAACTAACAATTTTTTTAATCTAAATGCATCACATAGATGGCAATGAAATATGCATAGTGGGTGTCATTGCAATGTTCAACATTTCTTGAGATATGGAAAAAGATAAAATTAACATGAATAAAGGACATGTGGCATGAATACCCATATGTTACACCCTATGCTATTGAAGTTAAGAGATAAAAAAAGATGAGGGCACCAATGAACATGAAATTTTAAAGAGTGTCACCCTAAAGGTATCACACTCCACAAGAGTTCTAGATGGAAGGAGGTCATCACCCTCAAATACGAACTAAATGAATAAATGACAAGATATCAAACTAAGCATGAATATTTAACATTCCTTATCTATCTATGGAATCAAATGAGAAGGATAATTTGAAAATAGTTTTGAGTTTCTAGATATTTTTGCCAAATTTATACAAAAATGAAAATTACCCTTTTTGGTAGATTTTAGAAACTTTCTAAAATTGCCATTTTTGGTAACTTCACATCCATATCCGTATGGCCATGAAAATTGCCAATTATTTGAAACTAACTAAAAGATGACTAATTAGAGAAAACTTGGAAAAATCCTAAAAAATCATTAAAACCTCATTTTGAGGCCCTATATGATCGAAAAAGGTCCTGAAAAAGTGTCAAAATTGCGACCTACGGAATTTACCAATTCAGTGGGATTTTCAATGAACTCTTCAAGACGCATCTTCCCACCAAATTTCAGCTCCAATAGAGCCTCGGGTCAAAAGTTATGACCTCTGGAAGTTTCTACATCAAAAAAGTATAAGTTCACATGGCAAATTTAACCTTTCAAGAAAAGTAGGAGATAAGGGAGAGAAAGTAATAGAATATTTGTTAAATACTTCCCGAGTATAGTGTTCATTCCAATTTACATGAATATTATACACACAAAAAGAAGTAACATTTACTTTTCTTCCTAGTGTTAGTATTGGGGGACTAAGTGTTGTTGTACACCTTGCAATTATACATCTAGTTGAAATTATTTAATATTTTGTAATATTATAAATAATGTGCCCACATAAAAAAGGGTATCCCACTTGATTGGAATAGGTGGCACTCTCCTCCATGTGTCATTGGACTTATGATGATTGTAAGAAGCCATTGAATAGTGGGTTACTAGGTCCAGACTATGAAAATCATATTTGACTAGCTATTTATAGTGATCTATAAGATGTGTGTGACAAGGGTCATTGTACACCATGCATTTAAATAGAATTATTGTCTACGTTGTCAAATCTATGGCTTGTCCATGTATATTTGTAGTAAAGTCTATAACTAGTAGTCCTCCTAATACTACTCCTAGAAATAAAAGTATGCTTATCTATTTGTGATCATGCATCTAAATACTTGCTCAAGAAAGAATTTTTAATCTAGGAATTTGAAAATGAAAGATGCTAAAACAAAACTATTTTAATAGAAATTTTGAGAAAATAGTAAATAGAATAAAGAAGAAAATCTATCTTAAAATGATGAAAGAAATGAATCTTAACTAAACAATTTAGAAATCTAACAAAACAAGAAATCTAATGCACTAAATACTAGTCCCTACCCCTTTGGGGAAGTGGGCCCTTGCTCCACACCTCCATAGAAATACCAATTCAATGCTCTAGTACACACAAATGTAGAACTACCTACCTTTTATTTCTGATTTCTCAAAAAGATGTATACTTAACAAAATCAACAAAAACTATCTCTATAAGGACTTCAAAAAGCAATTCTAAATCCTTTTCTAGCTATGTCTTGTATCTTTCACACTTGATTCTCTAGACTTGGCTTCTCTGAGATTGTTGCTCTTGTGTCTCTAGTGCCTAATGAAATTCCTTTGTTTTAGAGGAAATAGTTTGTGGCTCATGCACTGTAGTCTCTGGTACTCCAAAGGTAGCAAGTGGTGAGGTCTGATGTTCAACATGGCTTTCCTGGGGACATTCTTCTATGATCTTTCTCCTTTTGCTTCATCTCATATGTGGAGGGGTTTCTTTAGCTAATGACTACTCTCCCCTTTTCTTTTTGTGCTTTTTCTCTGAGGTTATTTGTGTTTTCTTTTATTTTTGTTTTAAAGGCTCCCTAGCTTCATCTTTCCCTCCTAGAGTTTGGGGAGATTGCTCCTCAACCTTCCTCTTTGTGGTTGTAGCTGGTGCTTCAGCCATAATAATTTTTCCTTTTATTTTCTTTGATTTTTGAGGGGATTTCTTTGTCACATTATTTTTCCCCTTTTTCTTTTCTTTATAGGTTCTTTCTAAAAAGGCTTGCCACTTACTCTCCCATTCTCTTTTTGAAATTAAATAATGTTTAATACTATGTATTCCTGCCTGTCATGCGGGTGACCCAGGTTCGATCCCTGATAATGGCACCAAAAATGACAAGGCTCATTGTACACCTTGCATTTAAATAGAATTATTTTCTAAGTTGTCAAATCCAAGGTGTGTCCATGGCTATCTATACTAAAATATAACTAGCAATCCTCCTAATACTACTTCCAGAAATCAAAGTTTGCCTATCTATTTGTGATCATACATCTAAATAATTTATTGAAAGAATTTTTAATCTAGGAATTTGAAAATGATAGTTGCGGAAACAAAACTATTTTATAGAGATGTGAGAAAATAACAAATAGAATAAAATAGTAAATCTATTTGAAAATGATGAAAGCAATGAATCTTAACTAAACAATTTAGAAATCTGATAAAATAGGAAATCTAATGCACTAAATACTGATCTCTTCCCCTTTTGTGTGAGTGGGCCCTTGCTCCACACCTCCAGAGAAAGACCAATTCAATGTTCTAGTACACATAAATATAGAACTACCTGCCTTTTATTTCTAATTTCTCAAAAAGATGTATACTTAACAAAATCAACAAAAAACATCTCTATTTTGTGGCTCCCTCATATATATCAGTTATATTTTTTTATTGGTATTTCTAGAGTCTTATTATTCTACTACAATTTTGTATCAGATACAAAATAATTTATTCATCATCCTAAACATGCAACTACTACTTCTAGAAAAAGTCATGCAGAGACTAAAGGAAATTATAGAGTGGCACTAACTATGTCACTTTAAGAAATTGTTCAACTTAAGTTTAAACAAGCTGTGAAGGCCAGTGATTAAAAAGAAACAACATAAAACAATAGTTTATCAAAATTCTGTAACTTCTACATGCATATTTAAGTGGTGGTTTCCCTTCTTCAACAGATCAGTGAATATAAGAACATAAGTCACTTCATGTCACAACAATTTAGGGGGGTATGTGTTAGCATGTTCCAATGGAGTCTTTCTCAAAGTCTCTAGAATCTTTTGTATAGGTCCAGAATGATCGAAGAACCTTCGGAGCTTCTACAACAGTTCTGGTATGGATATCTGGAGTTGGCAGAAACTTCTCCAAAGCCTCATGAAGTCCTTGCTTAGATTATGATGAAAGGGATTCATGTAATAAAAAATGTGTTTCTACATATGCTTTGTTAGTAATAACTTACAACATAAACCCATCTAATTCCAGAAGTGACTACAATATTATATCTACTATCAACATATTTAAATGAGGTTTTTAACAAATTTTAAGGTACAATCAAGGGATGGAATGGATTTAGGACAAGAAAAGGAGATACATTTGTAGATTTAGGTGAGCTCTCTCTCATCACCCCCCCAAGCCTAGGGATTTACAGGTCCTCCTACACTGCCTTGCAATCTTGACTTGTTCAAGAGATATAATTTCTCTGTAATATTATAGCTAGCTTGGAAGGCCCTCCAGTTTGTTTTGGTGGTATTTGCATTACCTTGAAATTCATTCACCTGCTCCAACCACTCTTCAAATTTAGATTCCTCCATTTATTCATCCCACATGGAAAAAGGTTCAATGATTAAAGGAGACTTGAAATACATCCCTACCTAGTCTTATTTATGCTTTTCTATAATCCATGCAATAGTTTTGGATTTCCTCATAAACCATTTTAGGTTTGCTAGGAAAACCAATACCCTCATTTTATGTTCTATTGATAGATTGTTCCATCTTCTCCTACGGGCTATTACCTAGATCTTGCTAGATGAAGACTATACAATAGGTCAAATTCTAGGACACAATCTTCCAAATTCTATTTATATAGAGGTAATAAATTGGGAGTCTAAACAAATGCTTGGAATTAGGTTTTGAAAGTCATTGGTGTGGGTCTCTCATGCCTAATAAACAATCCAACATTTTGTATATTTTGATTGTACTCCTCCATTCTTTGTACCTAAATTTCATGGTTTTTCATTAATGACATAAATTTCCTCAATTGACATTCCTCCATAAATAAGTTAATGAAAAATGTGTTATGTTCATCCAAAAGGAAATTATGCAAAAATAGTTCACATAGAAAATTTTGATCCTTAGGAGTATTGATCCTATATATTCTCATGAAGTCATGTCCATTTTCAATGGATTCTATAAGATTAGAGATGGTTTGTGAAAATATCTGAGAAAACAATCATTCCCTTAGGAACATAGTATAATTTCCACTAGGTGACCTGCATGAGAGTACATCTAAAGCCAAAGTTAATATTGCAGTCACTTTTTCTTCTAACATTCTAGCCTTTTCATTCAATGTAGAAATTGCTTTATGTTGTTGAAGCATCATATTATTACTTGCTAAGTTATTACATCTCCTCTCCCAATTATACAAAGCCTAAAGAATATTCAATTGGAATGTATTTAAGGAAACATTTGTCTAAGTACTTTGATCTTCCGTAGGTGGCTTGACAATCAAATATTTGATTAGCTCTTCTAGGTCAAAATTTTTATTATTATCCTTAGTTATTTTGTTGTTAGCTCTGGTTATTGATGAGCCTAGTTATTAGCCTGTTTTCTTATAGTTTTATACAAGTTAAAGGACATTATCAGACATTATTTTAAACATATTTCTATATTATGTTATCCCTTATGATCATTATGCAGACTTGAACCTGGTTATTAAGTATATGCAGATATGATTATAATATGATGTAAATTGTATGTTATGTGTGGGGATGTATGGATTGTAGAGAATGTTTGTGTTGATTATGGTTGTTAGTATTTTGTACATGTTTATGGACTAACTCCTACAGCTAAAGAAGAAGGATTGTAACCTACAGCAACTAAAAGGTGAAGCCTGCAACCACAACATTTCTAGGCAGCAGAGCAGGGAAGGTTCCAAATTCAACTAAGTGCAGCAACCATGGCATGAAGACACTTGATGGAGATAATCGTGCATCATGATGGTAATCAATAAAGATGATTGAAAGTTTGAAGGATTCTATTGCAACTAGAAGAGCAACATGACTAATTCAACCAATCCATGTTCCCCTGTTTTAGCAAAGAGTTCCAATTTTATTAGGACTCTTCTTTCGTTCTTTTTCAGTTATTGTTGTTAGCATTCATCACACTCTGGTTTGTACGGAGTGGTGTTTTATGATTTTAGTTAAGAGACCTATTCCAATAAACTTCCTCGTGCCTATATGTATGGCTCGGTGGTCAAGGTAGTTAAGTTATTAGTTACATTTCAAGTTTGAATTAGATTGTTCTCTCGAATATATAGCTATCTGAATCTTTTCTATATTTATGCAAACAATGTTGTTATTTTGATTATGAGTTTATGAATACTATAGGTCAGCAAGATTTTATGTGATTTGAGAAGACTATGTAATGAATGAGTTAGAATCAATACAACTGTGTTAATCTAGAGAGCTAGATTTGAGTTAAAAGCAGTGACGCAGTCACTTGTGCAAGGGCCACTCAAGATAATTGTCCTTCACTTTATTTCTTACTTGTTATTATTGTTGTAGCAGTTATTTCATGAATGTAAGATCAATTATATTCTTAAGTTGTTTTGGTTCATTTGACTTGTGATACTCCGGAGGGTAGGATAAGTTATCAATACCAAGCTAATTCTTAGAATTCATTTCTTAATAGTCATTGTTATAGTCTTACATTGCAAGTACCCATAGCAATAGTGGAAGAATTACTTTCTTTTGTCATTGAGTAGTTTGATTTATGATTATGTACTAAATGAGTTAGATAGTTTCATCTTTGAAAGCACATACAATACTAGTGCCATCACAAGTTTACTAGCCCTGGTTGATAATTCAATGAAGGTCTTTTCAAGGGTTATAGTGGATTGTTTAGTAGGTTATTCCTTTGAATTGTGTGATTACCACCAAGTTTACTAGACATTGTAAATACATTACATTTTTGCCGTTGTTTCCAGGAATGACACTATTTTTAGAGACTAGTTCCCTTTCTTTCCAAGTTTTCCTAGTATAGACATTTTGTTTTTAGAAGATAGGACACTTAGGTTTCACCTCACCAAATACTAGAAAAGTTCACTAACATTGTGCAGGAGCCGTTGCTACAAAAATTCGTACCTATTGTATGCGGAGGTAGAGAGACACTTTGGGGACGTTTCTTCCATCAACCCAACAAGCTACGATAGATATTAGTGACTACACTCATCAGAGTGAGGGTATTATTGAAGAAGAATCTTCCCTCTCGTCAACATATACTGATAATATAGAAAGAACCTTCTTAACCATGACTGATGCAGTGGATGATCCACATGAACATGTGACCTTTGAGTTTCCAATTACCAACCAGGAGAGGGCTGTTGCTCTAAAGAATATACCTCCTTTAGCATTGTTAGTCTTCTATGGTTTGGTGACTGAAGATCCAGATACATTCTTGTTTGAGTTTAATGTCCTATGTAGAAGCTATGACCACATAACTAATGCTCATAGGCTCAAGCTATTTCTTGCTACTTTGAAGGATGTTGCTTTGAGATGGTTTATGGGACTAGGCAAGGATGCTATTCCAGATTGGGACACAATGAAAACAAAATTCTTGGAGAAATACCAAGATTACTGCAGAGGAATTGATAGAAGAAGACATGACATCTTCAGGATGACTCAAAAAGAGGATGAACCATTGGAGGATTATGTAGAAAGGTTCCAGTTCTGCCTAAAGAAAAACCCACAGAATAAACTCTTAGATGAATCTTTGAAGCTTGTATTTTTTAGAGGAGTCAATGATGACTGCATGGATGCCCTTAATCTTATTGGGGCAGGAGATGTATCTCAATTATCCTTTGAGGATGTTTGTAGAGTGTGTAGAAACTACTCAAGGACTTTCACCAAGAGGACAAGGGGAGAGAGAACATCTACCATTGGCAAGACATCTAATTCAATTTCAAGGGTGGAATTGAGCAACCTACTGACCAACATGAAGGAATATATTATCAGTCACCTAGCTACTTAACTGGATACTCTACACTTGAAGAAGAAGCAGGAGGAGGCTAATGCAATACTCACTGATTAATGTCCCAATTGCCAACAAAGAAAAGCCAATTGCAATAGTAGAAGGGTGGATTGTATTACAGAAGATAAGTCAGAGAAACCACACTTTCAACCATTTGAAGGTGAAGATGGCTAGTTGTTCTATGTTGCACAAAGGAAACCATGGAAACAAAGACAAGATATGTCACAAGATCCTCTAACTTTCAATGCATCATTTCTAGTAGGTAATCATAATTTCTCTAGTTGGAATCCTCAGCCTTGACCAAATACCCAAAACTAATGGAAAAACCCTCAAAAATGGAAAAAATGTCAGCAAAACTGGAATCAGCAACAATCAAATGTATGGCCCCAACAAAATTTCCAAGGATCTAACTACAACCCTCAATGGCCAATACTGGCAGCCACAATGGCATAAGGGATAGCAATGGAAAAACCAAAATATGAATTACTCACAACCTTTGCTGCCTTCTCAGCCACAACAACAAGCCATTATGCCAAATCCATCTAGTCCTACAACTTAGCCACCATGAGCACCACAACTGCCTTCCCAACCTGCACCTAACCCTAATAACAAGCCTGTTCAACAAGCATACACTAATGAGGCTATTCAATACCCCACTTATGGGATGGAGGTGAGAGATGTCCACCTCAGGCTAGGGAAAATGTTAGTTGGGCTTCATCTTCCCAAATCAATGAGATGGTGGATGAATAGCCCATAGTTGAGGAATTAGACAATTCACCTATGGAGTCTAAATCAAATAAGGTAAATCAGACTATCTCAAATCCAGAGCCTCCTTTCCCTAAACGTCTAGCCATTCCAAAACATCAAACCCAAGCAGAGACAGACCTATTGGGTCAACTTAAGAATGTCAGTATCAAGATACCCCTTATCCAAGCTATCAAGGAAATTCCAATATATACCAAGACAGTGAGAGACCTTTGTCTTCAAAAGCCAGGAAAGAAGAGGAAGGACCCTTAGACAGTCCATGTCCTAGGGAACCTTGCTGATATCATGCTAGGGAACATAACTATCCCTAAATACACAGACCTTGGTAGTCCAATAGTGGATGTTAAGATTAATGGAACTCTCATAAAAAATACCTTGATTGACTTAGGGACGACCATCAATGTCATGACTAAAGAAACAATGCAACTACTTCAGCTACCTAACCTCAGGCCTACACCAACTATTTTACAGTTGACAAATAGGTCAACAATATAACCTGAGGGTATCATTGAAGACATAGTCACAGCATTAGACTCATGGAAGTACCCTGCAAATTTCATAGTTTTGCAACCAAAAGTCAATCTTGCAAGTTATCAACTTATCTTAGGTAGACCATGGTTAGCAATAGTGGATGCATTCATAGGTTGTAGGTCTAGAAACATGATAATCTCAAATGGAACTATAACCAAGAAATTGGTCCTCTATCCACTAGCTCAACCTCATGACAATCTGGAGCAAATCATATGGCCTACCCTAAAAGAAGAAGACCACTATTCCTTGCAAACTCTCATGACCATTGAATGCAATGCCTTATTAGCAACCCAAGATGAGGATGACTTAATTGATCACATTATATATAACCATTGCAGTAGGGACCCACAACAACAAGACTGTCTGTCATGTCTGCAAGATCCATTGTAGAATATCATACCTGCACATTCCTCAGAGGAATTATCCCAACGTTTCCACTCTCTACTACCTCGGGAATGTGTTTCCAACATTAGTGGATGTGACCTTTCATCTATACAACCAGCTTCTAAAACATTGGAAATCATGCCAAGCAAAATGTTGAATATTAACAATGCCCTAATTGAGGAACATCAGACTTCCCTGAACATTGTGCCATAGGCACATGCATCAACTTTTGCATGGGATTACAATGACATGAAAGGAATTGATCTAGACTTGTGCATGCATAGGATCTACATAAATGATGGTTTCAAGCCAATAAGTCATCCACAAAGGAGAATGAATCTTACCTTACGAGACATAGTTAAAACTGAGCTACAAAAACTCCTTGATGTTGGCTTTATTTACCTTATTTCTAATAGTGAATGGGTGTCACCTTTAGTTATTGTCCCTAAGAAAGGAGGCAAGTGGAGGGTATGTATAGACTATAGGAAACTAAACACAACCACTAGAAAAGATCATTTTCCACTACCTTTCATTGACCAAGTACTTGATTCTCTAGCAAGAAAAAAGTACTTCTCATTCTTAGATGGTTTTAGTGGCTATAATTAGATAAATATAGCTCCAGAGGACCAAGATAAGACCACATTTACATGCCCTTGGGGTACATATGCTTATTCTATCCTTCCTTTTGAGTTATGTAATGTCCCAGCCACTTTTCAAAGGGTAGTGCTAAGTATCTTTTCAGACTATGCTCATGATTCTATGGAGATCTACATGGATGATTTCACCACCTATAGAGAAACATTTGAAACAACACTCAACAATCTAGAGAAGGTCCTAAAAAGATGTCAAGAACATAATCTATAATTGAGTCATGAAAAATGCTTTATGATGATGACTCAAGGGGTTGTTCTAGGACACTTCATATCAAGCGATGGCATTCAGGTAGATCCCAATAAAATTGAGATAATATCTACACTTCCTGTTGCACAAAAACCCAAAGATGTCAGAAGCTTTCTAGGCCATGCAGGTTATTATAGGAGGTTCATTTAGGACTTCAGCAAACTTGCAGCACCTTTGTTTACTCTGCTTACAAAAGATATGGAATTTGACTAGACCACAGAATGTCAGCACTCTTTTGACACAGTTAAGACAACTTTGACAAAAGCACCTATCTTGAGAGGACTAAATTTGACATTACCTTTCCACATACACACTGATGCTTCTGATTTTTCCATAGGAGCTGTTTTGGGATAGAAAGAAGGTAATAAGGAGTATGCTATCTATTATATTAGTAAAAACTTACAAGGAGCATAACTCAATTACACTGTCATAGAGAAAGAGATGTTGGCTATTGTCTATGCTATCAACAAGTTTAGACATTATATCACTGGTTACCAGGTCTTTATCCATACAGATCATACTACAATTAGGTACTTGATGAACAAACCTATGGTTGGAGTTAGACTAGTCAGATGGTTTCTCTTTCTATAGGAGTTTGATATAACAATAGTGGATAAGCCAGGGAAAGCTAATGTGGTGGTAGATTTTCTATCTAGATTGCCTACACAAATAGAAGAAGGTGTTGTAGATGACTCTTTTCTAGGTAATACTTTGTTTTCTCTCAACATACACACACAATGGTTTGTTGATATTTCTAACTACTTGGTAGCAGGGAAGATACCATCACATTTCCCTCCTAGAGAAAGGAGACAGTTAGTGCATAAAAGCTTTCCATATTCTTGGATTGTTGGTTATTTATTCTACATTGGTCTAGATCATATTATGAGGAGATGTATAAGAGAAGATGAGGTCTTTGACATCCTAAAAGCTTGTCATGATGAGCCTTGTGGGGGTCACTTTGCAGCCAAAAGGACAACATTCAAGATCTTAACAATAGGCTATTATTGTCCAACTCTTCGTAAGGATGTAATTAAGTATACAAGGAGTTGTGACAGATGTTGGAGAATGGGTAGACCAACTAGGTCAGATGAGATGCCTTTGTAGCCACATATGGCACTAGTACCATTTGACAAATGGGGGCTAGATTTCATTGGGCCAATTTCACCAGCTTCTAATAATGAGTACATTTTAGTTTTCACTGATTATTTGACAAAATGGGTTGAAGTCAAGGCCTTCCAATTTTCCAGAGATGGGAATGTAGCCAAATTCTTGTATGAAGATATCTTCACTAGGTATGGAGCACCAAGAGAAATTGTCAGTGATCAAGGTCCCCAATTCACTTCTAAACTCATTTCCACATTGGTTAAAGAATATGAAATCAGGCATAGAAAATCAACACCTTATCACACCCAAGACAATGGACAGGTGGAAGTTACAGACAAAGAAATTGAGAATATCCTAACTAAAACAGTGAACATTCATAGAAAGCACTGGGCAACTAGATTACAAGAGGCAGTATGGGCATATAAAACCACATGGAAAATAAAAACTAGTGTCACACCTTATGAATTAGTGTATGGTAAAACAACAGTTTTGCCAATAGAATTTGAATATAAGACACTAAGAACTATGCTAGGACTTTACATGGATCTGACAGCAACATAGCAAGAAAGACTCCATATTCTCAATGGTTTAGATGAGATTAGAATGGCAGCTATGCACCACATAGAGATAGTTCAAAAGAAGAGAGCCAAATGGCATGACCAGTTCATCAAGAATAAATAATTCCATTTGGTTGACTGGGCTTTGTTATATGATTCCAAATATAAGGATCACAAAGGCAAACTGTAATCAAGGTGGTTAGGACCTTATGGAATACACCAGGTCTTTTCCAATGGAGCTGTCAAATTGTAGACCATAGATGAAGTTAGATTTTCACTATTGGTTAATGGCCACAGATTGAAGCTCTATACTAGGCCAACAACAAGAGATGATTTTCTAAAGCAATGCTTTATTCCTCACCCTAACTTAGATACTACTATATCATCACCAAGCAGTCACATGGAAGCAGACCCTGCTAGTTATCAAAGTGACTCAGCAAGTGACTTGCACAGCTCACCTCCCAAGGTCACTCAAGTATAATTTCTTTCCATTCTTCATGTACACACACAACACTGATGCTACAATCTTCATGGAGATAATTTCAATAAGTCGTAGGGACCTATAGAAGGAAAAAAAATTCACACTGCCACAATACACATTGGGACTTGTTGAAAAAGGAACATGCAACAACTCTCCATCAGTTCACATGCAGCAACTATCCGTTAGCTCATTCAAATTTCATGCCATTCACTCCACTTTTCAAGAGCATGCAACCTTTGTTCATCCTCTCACCACATGCAAGCTGCATCAGCTGGTTCACATGTGCCAGTATGTCATTTCCACCATTCATCATAATAATGAGTCCCATCCAATCCAACTTATGCTGCAAACACATTTTCCAATGCTCCACTCATGCAAAGTCCAAATCACTTCATTACAATAGGTACAAATATTAACTTTCCATTATTTAACGCAGATATTTCACTACTTCTATATGTGTTCAAATTTAATAATACAAAATTCTCATTATTAATCTTACATCCATATACTATAATCCTTCTCTTCGCCGTACAAAGCCTTGAACTGAGGTCACTTCAAGATTTTAGTTGGGGGGAGGGGTAGTTTATTATGCTCAAAAAAATGATTGTTCACCACCATTAGTTACAAAACACAGACAATATAGCCTTTTCTTTCGTTGCCTTACGTCTATGACCTTTTGTTTGTTAATTTACTACAATCTCGAGTCAGTTTAGGCTAGTTTGAGTTGACGCATACATGCATAATATAGAAAAGAAATGTACAGAGGGTCATTGAAATTGAAAGTACAAGTAGATATAATAGAGGGTTAGTAGAAGGGTTGTGAAAAATTTGAATTTGAAGTTTAATTTGGCAACATAGGAGGAGACCTTATTACTGTTGGCAAGAGACTCTGTGTGGCTTCGTGATTGTTGTCATTGATGGAAACAAAGTCTATCCACACATCCGCAGAGCATAGTATGCCTATACCAGAAGTCATATTAAAGAGTGTTCTGGTCTGGTGAACAAGAATAGAGCATGCAGCAAGGTTTGAAAATCAGGTCCAGGTCTCTTAGAGGGTGTAACTCAGCAAGTTGCGGACTTGGGAAAGTTAAGAGGAGTATCATGACTACTATATTCCAGAGATTGAGCCTCCAGTGATGAATCATGGAAAAGATATGAGCATCTGAGTGTTGGGTTCCAGACAGGCAGAGCAGACTGAGGAAGAACTGACCAACAGAGTATCAGACTTTAATCCAGATGAGTAATTGATGTTGATCAAGCTATTTGAGGGATCATAAATGGTTGGCCAACATGATTTATGACTTCTATGTCTATGTTTTTGATATGCATCACATATTAAGCATGGAATCAATTGACAGATCAGTGTTTTGTAAATATCTTGAATATTCTGGTTGCCGACTAGAAATATGTTGAAATCCTTGGTGCAAATATATATACCAGATGGATTTTGGTATGAAGGTGTGTGTAGAGAAAAAGTGTGTGAAGAAAGGTAGAGATAAGTGTGGAAGTAGCAATACAAGTTCGATATGTGACAAGACAACAACACTTAAGCAGAGGAAGAATGAAGTGCATTAGATCAGTATATTGAGCCTAAACAGAACTGAATCTCAGCATATATGGATGCCTCTCATCAGTTCAAACACCTGGTTACCTTCTATAAACATTGTAGATAGCGAGTCTCTTGTAGGTAGTGTGCCTCTTGTGAGCAGTGTGCTTGGGTAGTGAGCCCTAATTGGCAAGTGCCATTTTGTACTTCTTATTCTTTTAATAGAGAATACAATCTTGGGTTAGTCACCCCGTAGTTTTTTCCCTTAACAGGGTTTTCCACATCAAAATCCTTGTGTTATGTGTGTTGATTTCATTTCTACTCTCATGATTATATATGGTTATGTGTTTTGATGCTGCACTAATTATAAAAGGAAAAATAAAGTAAAATTATTAGAGATAACTGATTCACCCCCCCTCTCAGTTATCTACCTTGTTTCCAACAATTGGTATCAGATATAAGTTCCTCTAAATAGAGCCTAACATCTTGAGGAAGATTTGGGAATCTTAATGGATATGTAGAGTATGAAGGAACAACTTCAGTTTGCCCTAGATGATCTTGAGCAATCTCACTCTGAAGTCAATAACTTGAGAGAAAGACTCAAACAAGCTGATGATTTCATAAATGAGCTAAAAGAAAAACTGAGTATCTCTGTGAAAAAGAGAAAGGAACTACTTCATCAATTAGCAAGTCAAAGTGAAGCCAATGATACTAATGAAGATCTAAATGAGAAAAATAAGCTATGTGAGAAGCTATCAAAAGAGGTCATTATGGTAAGACATGAAATAGAATTAGGGGTTATGAGATTCACCCAAGAAATCAAAGAGAAAAGAAAAATTGAAGATAATCTAAAACAATCTCTCAAGGTGAAGTCAAAGGACTGCCACAAAATGTATAGAATAATCAGGCACCTAGAATTTGATCTTGAAGAAGCTAGAGATAATGAAGAACAACTTGAGAATTAGATAGAGACTCTTAAACAAGATCTTCAAACAACAAATGAATACAAAGAGAAATTCATGATAAGCTCAACTCAACTTGAAGTTCTTCTTGAAAGCCAAAAGAGGGTAGATGACAATCATGGCTTGGGATATGAGAAAGGTGAAAGCTCCATATCTGGTCAGAAGAACTCTAGATCAGGAAATCCAAGGAACAGGCCTAGAAGACCTCCAGTAAGGCAACCAAATGCTCAAAGATATCCATCCTTCAATGGATACTTCTACAGTTGCAACAACTTCAGTCATAAATCAACTCAGTGTAGAAGAATGAATCAGACTAATTCATCCTTCTCCAGACAGTGTTTCAACTGTAAAAGGTATGGTCACGAATCTCATGAATGCAGAAATATGCAAATAAACAATTCATTCAATGGTAGATGCTTTGCATGCAATAGAATGGGACATATGGCTAATCAATGTAGATCAAGAGGATATCAGTCAAATATGCAAATAAATGTTGTTTCCTATAATTGCAATAGATTTGATCATATTGCCAAATTCTACAGAAGTAAGAATTAGGATAAAAAGGGTCTAGTACATCATAATCAAAATCAAGATAAAGGAAAAGGCAAAATGAATGTGGATGAAGTTCAAAGGGAGATGAACAAGATTTGGGTAAAGAAGAGTACAAAAAATGTTGGGGATGGATCCGCACTAGAATCTGGTACTGATATTCCTTCTAGAAACTAAGCAGATGAGCTCTGGCTTAGGGGGAGTCACAAAGGAAAATAAATTCCCCCCAGCTAGTCAATTGGTGCCTAAATTTGGCACATGGAATGTTGTGGATTAAAGGGTTCTTAGAGAAATATCCAAATAACCCTTGGTAAAAATATGAAAGATCCACAAGGAGTTTTGACGAGTTTAATTAGCCAAGATTGATCTGGTTTGATAGTCATCCGATAAAGCAGGATCTTCATAGACAAATCCAGTTTGATTCAAAATTGAAATATCTTAATCTGCGGATTCATGGCATGATTGGAGGAAAGAAGATACATAGTCAATTATCACTGAAAATGATTCTAAGTGCATCTCAGTGATTCAAAAAGATCTCTCTCAGAACAAGGCAACCAGATGACTTAAGTTGTGCATTTATTGCAAAAGGAAATTAGGGTTTGCTCAAAGATAAAATGGTTCTTTTACTCATCATTTGCACATTTGCATTTGAGAAGAAGAAAGGAAGAGCTCTGCGTCAAGTTTTTACAACTTTATCAAAGATCAACTGTAGAATCCGATTCAACCAGTGACCTGTTTTGGCTCTTATTGTGAACCCTAAAAGCGTAAAAAGGTATTTCCATTTCTAAATATCTCTTTGAATTATTTGCAAAGATGGCTACTCCAATGGTTGTTAAGATCACTGATAGGCCGCGCCCAAAGTTCAAGAAACACCCCTACAAGTCCCTAGAAGTTGACCCCTTAGGCATTTTCTCTAGCATTCTGCATGGGGTTCTACATGTAGAAGATGTTAGGGTGTACATCCACGCCAATATTGAGGATTTTGGAGAATCCAAGCTGATGGATATCTACCATTAACAATTAATAGATGAAACTTTTGAACTCAAACCTCAATACAAGGCCCTCTGGGATAAGCATTTTGGACATTGCATCCACTTTCCCTATTTTGCAGAAGATGAATGGGTCTGGTATATTCTTAGCAGAATACATGACAATTTCATGTGGTTGATGAAGCCCTTCAAAATAACAAAAGATGCTATTAGGGCAGTAACTGGATTACACTCATCCAGTGGGTTGTCTGCACTCAAATATGTCAAGAACCAAATAGTAAGTGAGGCTACCGGATCTAAGTTTGACAAAAGAGCCATGACAATAGAAGATATCACAGATCCAGATATCAAATTTGCCTCTATGATAATTGGTTATAAAATCTATCATTCCAGCAGGGAGAATTCTGTGTCTGAAACTGCAATTTATACAGCATATCAGATGCTAAGGGAAAATGCTAATTATGACCTATGTGATCTTCTTCTGAACCAACTGTTAGAAAACTTGCAAAAGATCAAGAAGGATAAGAAGAACTCATTCAAGTATGGTGGCTTAATACTATGTTTGTTCTTCTACTATATGAATGAGCTACCCGGATCAAGTGGTTGGGTATGGCAAAATGACAGACTGATTACCATACAAATTAGAGACTATATGTATGGGCTTGGTGATGCCAAGGCTCAAAGTACAGCACTCTGGGGATACTTTAAAAACTTCCAAAGTTTGATGCAGGCTAGAGAAAGAATTCCTCAAACAATAGTTGAAAAATATAAGGATATAGTATGCTTCATGGTAGACATTGATCAATGCCTAATGGAGATAGTTGAGCCCAGAATAGTTTGGATTATACCAATGGGATATGAGGTAGATGAAAAAATCCTGGAGCTGCATGTCCAACACTTACTAAGTCAGCCTAAGGACCCTGAGGCAGAAAGGTTTGGAACCTTTCAAGAATTAAGTGTAAAGATACATGTTAAACTGAGACAACCAGAGATGAAAAGAAAAGTGAGAACGGAAGTAGAGGAAATTGCCAAAATATATGGCATATCAAAGGAGGCAGTTGATGCAAACAGAGAGAAAATAGAAAGAGCTAAGAAAGAGAAATAAGAAGCACAAAAAGAAAGTGTTTTGGTACAAGGCTCCTCCTGGACTAGAACCTCCAAGAGATCTGCACCTGCCACCTCTAAGAGCTCAAGAGCATCAAAACTGAAAGCCAAGACATCTGGAAAGGGAGAAAAGAGAACGAAAACAAAGGCCACAAGATCATACATAAGCCAAAAGGATGATGAAGAAACAGAGTCTGATGAGGAAGTTAAGAAAATGAAGAAGAAGAAAACATCCAGGGAATCCTCTGCTGATAAAAATAAAGAAGAGGCAGAAGAATTTGTTGAAAGGCCTACTCTCTATATTGATGACATCATCAAGGCAGTCACAGTGGATGGGAACTTGCAACTAGTCACTGAATTTTATGATGAATATAGTGATACTGACAAGAAGATCTTGGAAGATGGTACAGTCATGTACCTAAACATTTATAATAAAGCATTCATTGAAATCATCTCTCTAATTCCCAAAAGTCTAGAGAAGGAACTTGAACCGAGAAAGGAGAATGCTAAGGCTAAGGACCTAGAGATCTGAGAGCATATTGCTATTTAGCTCTATCCTTCCATTACTCCAAAACAAATGAACATGATCTTTAAGGACTGCAAGGATGAGTTCCGGAGAAAAGAAAGAATGAACAAACTTATGCTTGGAGAGACTGATCAAGTAGCAAGAGAAATAGAAGACATCCTCCGGAATGCCTTTAAAAGATTCAATCTTCTTGTTATAGAGGAAATAGATGAAGAACCTTCTACCATGGATGTTGAAGGATTAAGTGTATCAAAAGAAGAATCTGAGAAAAATGTAGAAGAGTCAAAAGAGGTAGATGAGGAGAAGTCTAAGGACTTGGATTCCTCTGTTCCAAAAGAGGAAGTCCATGAAGAAGTCAACACTTCTCCTCTAGATCCCCTTGCAGACTCAGGTACTGAAGGAGAAAGAAGAGAAGAGGAGAAATTGAGTCAAGAGGAGGTAAAGGGAAGAGAAGAAGAACAGACAGAGAAGATCCCTAATGATAGTTCTGAGGTTGCCAAAGGAAAGAAGACTCAGTCTCCGGCAAGAGACATTGCAGAGACAGTAAAGAGCTTCTTGAACAAAGAAATGATAGAAATAGATGAACCGGAATTATTTCAAGGACCACTCAATTTTGATTCCCTCTCTCTGGTCCAGAGAATGAAGATAGCATCCTTTGCCCAAGCTAAAGCTAAAGAAAAGCTTCTGAAGTCTCACATGGAAGATTGTGAACTGATAGAGATTGCATCCAGAATGCTGGAGAAGATCATACCATCCTTCCAAAAGGATCCTTTGGCCTCTCCATCTGGTAACCTTAAATCTCTGATAAACTCTGTCAACACTCATTTTGTTCCTTAGAGAAATCGGTAGAAGAAAAGGTCTAGAAAGAATTTTGGGGAAAGAGATTCTCTGAAGTACAGGGACTCATAGCTAATGATAGGAGAACCCTGGGATAAAGAGCCTAGAAAATGCTCTTAAAGATGGTGGAGAAATGTATAAATTTTGTCTATCCTGGTCTAAAGTGACAAAGGATATTAAAAAGAAGGTGAAAGAACAAGAAGGTAAACTATCAAGTTTATCTCAGAATTTTGATCCTCTCACCACATCCATAATGAATCAAGAGTGTCAGGCTATTGCCATTATAAATGAAATAAAGAGGCTGGAAAAGGAGAAGAAGAATATAATAAGCAGGATGAGTGAACTTAGAGGGACAATTATCCCCAAGTTAGAGGCAATGCATGAGGCCTTAACTGATGCTCAGACCACAGCCCAAACCAATGATCCAACAGACTTAAGAAGGGCAGAAGCTTATGCATTTTTGTTGAGTGGTCACATCTCAATTTTGGATAGGATGAAGCAGAGTTGGGCAATAAAAATTTGTACAGTTGAAGACCACTTTTGTGGATATACTTAAGTATATGTAAGTATAACATGTATTTATAATTATGTGGCTATGTATAGGTTGATTTTTGCAAATTTTGGTGTGCAGATTCCACCCTTTGCCATTGATGTCAAAGGGGAAGTGAGGAGTAGTGAAAAATGTGGAATCCAGCTAAGGCAGAACTCTGGTAAAAGTGTACATAAGATGCTACGCCCTTAATCCTATAGTGTGTATAGGGTTATGAATAGTCGGCTTGTGGCTATCTTAACTCTTAATTAAGTCATATTATCATTAGTTTATTGTTATTTAGTTGTTTAGGTCGGCCTAAGGCTTATATAGGCCCATCTAAGTCGGCCTAGGTGATATCCTAGGCATAAATAGGTATATATAGGAGGTAGTGAGTCTTATTTCATGATATTCAGTATTGTGTTCTCATTGAAGACTATTGGAGGTATCCCCCTCGAAGTGGTTTTGGAGGTTGCCCCCTCGAAGTGGCATATTATTATCAAGTATTTGCAGCATATTTACTATTATATTCAGATATTGTGCAAGTTGTTTCATTACAAGTGGTATCAGAGCATGATCTTGGCACCGTAGAGGCAAAATTTTTTCTCATCATTGGAGGCGATTTTGGGAAGAGCATAACTTTCAGATTTTAGCGAATTTTTTAAAGATTTTTAAAGGGTTTTTGAAGAAAATATTAAAGAAGATACAGTCCAGATTTCAGAGGAATTGGAGCAAAAATAAGCGAGTTATTGCAAAATTAGTGTTTGCAACAAATTCACTCTCAAGGCAGTAAATTTGCTAATTTCTTGGATTTTTTTCTGGGTAAGTGGTATCTTGGCGTTAGTAAGTTACAGTAAAAATTTCAGAGAATTTGCATTTCATTTGTGTGATTTATTTCAAAATTATTATTTCCAATCATGACGGGTCCTTCAACAAGGGGCAAAAAGAATGTTACCACACCGGGAAAAACTCCAGGCAAGGAGGAGGTGGAAAATGAGGATGTTGATCAAAAAGAATATGAAAATATACTTGAACTTATTCATAAAGAAAATAGCAAGATGAAAGGTGAAATCTTGTCCATTATGGGTGAACAAATGAAAGGGTTGGCAAAGTCATGTGATATTGAGAAAATTCTAGAGATACTTTCAAAACATAAGCAGTCACAACACCACGATGTGGAGGAAGAGGATTCTACAAAAGGGAAGGGTGTTTTTGGGTTTGAATCAAATCTCAAGATGGATCATCACACCACTCATTTTATGGCAAGGAATTTCACACCAAAGTTGGATATGCGAAAGTTTGATGGTCAAGATCCTACCAATTGGCTTTGTCAAATGGAGCAATTCTTTGATATCCACCATGTTCCATGTCAACAAAAGGTGGCCATGGCTTCCTTATACTTGGAACCTAATCAATTCATTTGGTACCGTTGGCTATGTGAAGAAAAGAAAGAAAAAGGATGCATTGTCACTTGGTCGGTTTTTCAAGAAGAACCATTACTCATTATGGTGAAAATCTTATGGATAGCTACTTCAGCCAAATTACCAAATTAAGGCAAACAGGTATGGTCAAGGATTACATTCATCAATTTCGTACTTTATCTTTAAGAGTGGAAAATGTGTCTACAAAAAATTTGTTGATTGGTGGCTTAAAGGATCACATTAAATATGAGGTACGTATGTTCCGTCCAAATTCCATCTCAGAGGCAATGATTATGGCAAGGCAAGTAGAGGAAAAATTTATGGTTAATAAAAGGCAAGGTTTTATAAACATAAGAGATAAAAGCACTCCTACACAGTCACTTCCACAACCTACTAGGCTAACACCACAACAAATTGAAGAGAAGAGAGCAAAAGGATTATGTTTTAATTGTGATAGCAAATATAGTAGAGGGCACAAATGCACTGAAAAGAAATTGTTCTATATTGAAGGGCCAAGTGAGGAAGAAGAAGAGGTACCAATAGTAGAGAGTGACAATGAGATTGAGGAGGAGTCAAGAGATACTCAACCAATCATTTCTTGCCATGCACTTTCCGGTTTTAGTACCCCACAAACTCTCAAGGTAGTGGGTTTCTTAAAGAAAGAAAAAGTAACAGTGTTGATAGACTCGGGTAGCACTCATAACTTCATCAACAAAAAGTTGGCCACTCGTTTAAATTGTTTTATATATCCAGCTCCAGAATTTCAGGTCTTGATTGCAGATGGTGGTACTGTTAGTTGTTCAGGAAAATGCCATAGCATTAAATTATCCATGGGATATTATCATCTTAATTGTCCAATGTATGCTATCTCAATGGGTGCGGCAGATATTGTTTTGGGAGTACAGTGGCTTACCACTTTGGGAACAATTGAATTGAACTTCCAAGAACTATTCATGCGCTTTCAATCAGAGGGAAGAACAATAGAATTACGAGGGATGCGTGCAAAGTCACCACAGATAGTAAGCTCTTACCAAATGCAAAAGATGTTGAAGAAAGGGGTAGATGGGATGGTAGCCCAATTATTTTCATTAGAAGCATATCACTCAAAGGCTTCTACACCATTGGATCTACAAGCAATTATAGATAAGCACTCTATAGTTTTTGGGGAGATGCCAAAAGGATTGCCTCCTAAGAGAGATCATGATCATGCCATTCAACTAGTACCAGGGAGCCAACCACCCAACATCAGGCCCTATAGATATCCATATGCTCAAAAAAGTGAGATTGAGAAGATAGTTCAAGAGATGCTAGAAGCAGGCATTATCAGGCATAGTCAAAGTGCTTACTCATCTCCTGTGGTAATGGTGCGTAAGAAGGATGAAACGTGGAGGATGTGTCCAGATTACAGGGAGCTTAACAAGTTCACCATAAAAGATAAGTTTCCTATTCCAGTAATTGATGATTTGTTAGATGAGCTTAATGGTGCTATTTATTTTACAAAACTTGATCTCCGTTCTGGTTATCATCAAATTAGAATTAGAGATGATGATGTACATAAGATAGCTTTTAGAACCCATGAGGGCCACTATGAATTTTTGGTAATGCCTTTTGGTCTCACTAATGCACCATCGACATTTCAAAGTTTAATGAACTCTATCTTTAGGCCATTTTTGAGGAAATTTGTTTTGGTATTTTTTGATGACATCTTAATATATAGTAAAACATGGGAGGAACACTTGCAACATGTAAATCAAGTGTTGGACATTTTGAAGCAAAATCAGTTGTATGCTAAACCATCCAAGTGTATCTTTGGTGTCAAAGAAGTGGAGTACCTTGGTCACATTGTGTCACATGAGGGAGTCAAGGTGGACCCTCATAAGATCCAAGCAATTGTAGAGTGGAAAATTCCTAAGACCCTTAAGAACTTACGAGGTTTTTTAGGGCTTACAGGGTATTATCGCCGATTTGTAAAGAATTATGGTAGCATAGCATCTCCTCTCACATCCTTGTTAAAGAAGGATGCTTTCCAATGGAATGAAGTGGCGACAAGGGCATTTGAGAAACTAAAGGAAGCCATGTGTACAACTCCAGTCCTAGCTACCCTAGATTTTTCTAAAACATTTGTTGTTGAATGTGATGCTTCAGGACATGGAATAGGAGCAGTACTTATGCAAGAAGGAAAACCCATAGCATTTGAAAGTCGCCAACTCAAAGGTAAGAATTTGTTGAAGCCAGTTTATGAGAAAGAAATGTTGGCTATCTTGCATGCAGTCAAACAATGGAGACCTTATCTAATGGGACGACACTTTAAGGTCAAGACAAATCATGATAGTCTCAAATATTTCTTGCAACAGAGGTTATCATCTGAAGAACAACAAAAATGGGTCACAAAGATGTTGGGATATGACTTTGAGATCATATATAAGAAAGGAAAGGAGAATGTTGTGGCTGATGCTCTATCAAGGCGTGATGAACCCACAGAGTCATTTTTATTTGCCATTTCCATGTTACAAGCAGACTGGATAAATGAGGCAAGAGAAGAGTGGGAGAAGGACATAGATACTCTAAGGCTCATTGAGAAACTCCAACAGGAATCAAGTGTGTCTGACAAATTTTCATGGAAAGGAAATATTTTATGGTACAAGGAGAGGTTATACCTTTGCAAGAATTCAACTCTTAAGCTTAAGGTGTTGGAAGAACTACATGCTTCTCCAATAGGTGGGCACTCAGGATTCCTCAAAACTTATCATAGAATCAAGCAAGATTTCTTTTGGGAAGGGCTGAAAGGGGATGTTCAAAAATTTGTAGCTGAATGCATGGTATGTCAACAACATAAAGGGGAGACAGTTAAGACTCCGGGTCTTCTACAACCCTTATGTATCCCAAGTCAAAGGTGGGAGGAGGTATCTATGGATTTCATCACAGGTTTGCCTAGATTTGAAGGAAAAAATGTCATCATGGTTGTTGTGGATCGTCTCACCAAATATGGTCACTTTTGTGCTTTGGCACAACCATTGGCAGCAAGCACTGTAGCAATAGCTTTTATGAATACTATTCAGAAACTGCATGGGACTCCGAAAGTTATAGTCAGTGATCGTGACCCTATATTTACAAGTAATTTTTGGACTGACTTGTTTTCATGCTTGGGCACTCAGCTTGCTCGTAGTTCATCATATCACCCCCAATCAGATGGACAGACAGAAGTGGTCAACAAATGCTTGGAAGGCTATCTTCATTGTTTTGCTTCAGATAAACAAGAGAGATGGGTGCAATGGCTACCACTAGCAGAATGGTGGTACAACACTTCTTTCCATACTTCTTCCAAGATGTCTCCATTTTTAGCACTATATGGTTACCACCCACCATCAATCATCTCTTCATTGCGGGTACACCCAAAGGTTCATACAGTTGAAGAACACATCCATCATCAGCAAGAGGTATTGGCTAGTCTTCGAGAGAACTTGGCAATGGCACAAAACAGAATGAAGCAACAAGCTAATCAACACCGTAGTGAAAGAACTTTTGAAGTGGGAGATTGGGTCTTTGTGCGACTACAACCATACAAGCAAATGTCTCTAAAACAACAACATAAAGCTAACAAGCTGGCACCCAAGTACTATGGTCCTTATAAGGTGTTGCAGAAGATTGGCAATGTAGCATATAAATTGGAGCTGCCCATATCAACAAAAATTCATCCAGTTTTTCATGTTTCCTGCTTGAAGAAGGTTATTGGGAATAAAGTGGTAGCACAGACTAAGTTACCTGAGCTTGATGAAGAGGGAAGAATAGTTGTGGATCCTGAGAGAATTATTCAAACATGCACCAAGAAGCTGAGGACAAGGGAAATCGTAGAATATCTAATTAAATGGAAAAACTCTCCAGTTGAGGAAGCTACATGGGAGAATGAGGAATTCAGGCAAAAGCATCCACATTTGGTCAGCATTGAGGACAATGCTTCTTTGAAGAGGGGGGGCATGCTACGCCCTTAATCCTATAGTGTGTATAGGGTTATGAATAGTCGGCTTGTGGCTATCTTAACTCTTAATTAAGTCATATTATCATTAGTTTATTGTTATTTAGTTGTTTAGGTCGGCCTAAGGCTTATATAGGCCCATCTAAGTCGGCCTAGGTGATATCCTAGGCATAAATAGGTATATATAGGAGGTAGTGAGTCTTATTTCATGATATTCAGTATTGTGTTCTCATTGAAGACTATTGGAGGTATCCCCCTCGAAGTGGTTTTGGAGGTTGCCCCCTCGAAGTGGCATATTATTATCAAGTATTTGCAGCATATTTACTATTATATTCAGATATTGTGCAAGTTGTTTCATTACATAAGACAAAGCATCAGCCAAGGGGGAGTTTTCTACGACACTTAGTTATTTTTCACTAAGTGTTGCCATCAATGCCAAAGGGGGAGATTGTTGGCAAGAGACTCTGTGTGACTTCATGATTGTTGTCATTGATGGCAACAAAGTCTATCCCACACATCTGCAGAGCATAGTATGCCTATACTAGAAGTCAGTTTGAAGAGTGTTCTGGTCTAGTGAACAAGAACAGAGCATGTAGCAAGGTCTGACAATCAGGTCTGGATCTCTTAGAGGGTGTAACTCAGCAAGTTGCGGACTTGGGAAAGTCAAGAGGAGTATCATGACTACTATATTCTAGAGATTGAGCCTCTAGGGATGAATCATGGAAAAAATATGAGCATCTGAGTGTTGGGTTCTAGACAGGCAGAGTAGACTGAGGAAGAACTAACCGATAGAGTATCAGACTTCAATCTGGATGAGTAATTGATGTTGATCAAGCTATTTGAGGGATCATACATGGTTGGCCGACATGATTTATGACTTATATGTCTATGTTTTTGATACGCATCACATATTAAGCATGGAATCAGTTGACAGATTAGTGTTTTGTAAATATCTTGAATATTCCGGTTGCCAACTAGAAAGATGCTGAAATCCTTGGTGTAGATATATATACGAGATGGATTTCGGTATGAAGGTGTGTGTAGAGAAAAAGTGTGTGAAGGAAGGCAGAGATAAGTGTGGAAGTAGCAATACAAGTCTGATATGTGACATAACAGCAACACTTAAGCAGAGGAAGAATGAAGTTCATTAGATCAGTATATTGAGCCTAACCGGAATTGAACCTCAGCATATATGGATGCCTCTCGCTAGTTCAAACACCTAGTTACCTTCTATAAATATTGTAGACAGTGAGTCTCTTGTAGGCAGTGTGCCTCTTATGAGCAGTGTGCTCAGGTAGTGAGCCCTAATTGGCAAGTACCATTTTGTACTTCTTATTCTTTTAATAGAGAATACAATCTTGGGTTAGTCACCCCGTGGTTTTTTCCCTTAACAGTGTTTTCCACATCAAAATCCTTGTGTTATGTGTGTTGATTTCATTTCTGCTCTCATGATTATATATGGTTATGTGTTTTGATGCTGCACTAATTATAAAAGGAAAAATAAAGTAAAATTATAAGAGATAACTGATTCACCCCCCTCTCAGTTATCTACCTTGTTTCCAACAATTAGACGGGAACCTAAAGTGCATGATGTGGTATTGGGAGACCAGTTAACCTTGCCAATCTTTACACAAGCAAGATCGATTGACTATTTTCTGAAGCTCATGGAATATAATGAAGGTACGACGAGGCAATTTGAAGTCTCACTCTACCATGATGAAGCCACTATCAAAGGCCTGATAGTGGATGCTTTGAAAGATGCAATTGCTGAGGTATCTGGTTTACCCAGGAACAGAGAAGAATTCCCTATCAAGGCAGATGCAATAGATGCAAGAGGTGAATTCAGTAAGGCAGGGGAGCATCCAAAATCAATGTCACAAGGTATTAAAAGACTATCACTTCCACAATTATGGGCTTCTTGTGATATTCATATTATTAAGCACCTCACTTGTGATGGTAGGAAGTCCATGTTATATACTGTGCACTTTAAATTGATAAGTCATCTTCGCCATATCAGAGTAGTCAATGTGCCAAATTTCTTGTATAATTTGTTAAAGAGAATGGGATATGAATATCAGTGGAAGTCAAATAAGTCAACATTGTCACATGATTGTTTGGTCACTCTATTAGTAAAGAGAAGCCTTAGGGTTCGGTATCCATAGATGCCCTGGAAAATATTTTTGAAATGTAGAAACATTAATGAAATTCTTAATGAGCCAACAATGCTAGGGAATGTAGAGTCACCTGCTACATCTTTGAGAGAAACTCCTGTTACCCCTGCTGCCTTACCTACCCACAACGTGGAAGAAACAGGGGAGCAATTAGATGTGTCAATTTCACCACATGTAGCATTTGACCAACCTATAGTGGAAGAAGTAAATCAAACCCTAGTGGAAGAGGTGAATCAAACCCCATCCTCTAGTAAAGTACCCAACACCAAAACACTAAGAACTAGGAAGAAGAAAAAGTGGTTCTTCTTCTAAGCCTACAAAAAGGCCAAGAGAGAAATCCACACCATTAATGAGTTCACACCGCCTAAAGAAGAAAGGTGTTATGAGGGGTGTTGTTGAGAAGCCTAGAGAAGAGAAAGAAGATGTTGTAGCCATAGAAACTAACCATGAACAAGAGGCCAATGTGACTGAGAATGTACAAGTCCCCATCAAAAGGAAATGGTATGTATCTTCTACCTCTAAATCTAAATTAGAGGATATTTTTGTTGCTAAGAAGACTAGAAAGAAAACCCAAACAACTCTGATAATGAGGGTTATGAGTCCACAAGGGTTGATGATGAACAACCTTTAAGGGATGATGAATTATTGATTGAAGAAAGAAATGTTAGGAGAGAATTGCAGGAAGCCTTTGAGAGAATAAAGCAGCTAGAAGAACTGGTCAAAACTTATGAGAAAAGGGACAAGGAGAGAGAAGCAAAGATACAGGAGTTGGAAGAAAAAGTTAACACTTATGATTAGAGGTCAAAACTAGATATTCTTGCAGAGGTAGCCATAGTTGTTGTAGGAAATAAGGAATTAGTGGCTGAAGGAAAGAGACTCCCTATTGTAAAAACCCCAACTTGTCATACAGTTGTGTCCCTAGGATATTAGCTACGGAAAGTTACTCAAGATTTCTCTAAACAAAAAGAAGAGTGGAAGAGAGAAAAAGAAGCCATGATTGTAGAACACACTCAGACATTAGAAAGGAAAGATATTGAGTTGGGAAGGCTAGCAGTCAGAATGGAGGAGATAGTAGACAAAGATGCTCAAATTGTTAATTGTAAACCCCCAGCTAGGACCTATGCCTTGTTTTTGCAGGAGAAATTTCTAAGTTACTAGTTTAGTAAATTGATCAGTAATAAACCAATTGCAATCAGTGGAAAAATGAACTACCTGAAAGTTTTTGCTACTGCCACACCTAAAGAGAAAGACCAACTATGTGAGTATTACTTACATAATTATTTTGTATCTGAGGATGCTGAATGGAACCCATTGATTTATGTGGGGGATTTACAAGTGAGAGCACTGACCTCCTACTTCAGGAATGAGAAATTGAGAGGTTAAATCATGCAAGCATACACAGAGAGAGAAAAATCAATTTCCCTCCCAATAAGAAGAGAATCTAAAATCCTTGAATCAATCATTACAGAATGGAGACAACTCTTGGAACACAAAGGTGTGGGAAGGAAGGTCATGAATTTAAGACTACAGGATTATGATAGGATTTAGCATTTAACAGTTGGGCTTATTCATCACTCTCATTAGTATGTATAGGAAAGATGGAAAAATTTGACTCCTAAATTGCAAAAGAAAGAACCCCACTCTATTCATAACTTCATGGCTATGTTTGAAAGGGTACGAAAATACATGGATATTGCCAAGGGACAAGGACTGGACTGGATACCACTTACTTTCCAACCTCCAATACTTCTATACCTGGTGCCACATTAGACTGGGAAGAAGAGTGCAGAGTGTGAGAAAGCAGAGGTCACCAGAACAAACAAGTTGGCATATAATAATGACTTTTATTTGGAGCAGATCAAAGGAGTAGGTATTGTTGTAGATTTCAGGGAGATTACCTTGCATTATAACCTACAACCTTAGTTGATTTTCTTGAGGACAAGCAAATGGATAGTTGGGGGGTGTGATGAGCCTAGTTATTAGCATGTTTTCTTATACCTTTATACAAGTTAAAGGACATTCTCAGACATTATTTTAAACATATTTCTATATTATGTTATCCCTTATGATCATTATGAAGTATATGGAGATATGATTATAATATGATGAAAATTGTATGTTATGTGTGGGGATGTATGGATTGTAGAGAATGTTTGTGTTGATTATGGTTGTTAGTATTTTGTACATGTTTATGGACTAACTCCTGTAGCCAAAGAAGGACTGTAACTCGCAGCAACTGAAAGGTGTGGGTTGCAGCCATAGCATTTCTAGGCAGCAGAGCAAGGAAGGTTCCAAATTCAACTAAGTGTAGCAACCATGGCATGAAGACACTTGATGGAAATCATGCATCATGATGGTAATCAATAAAGATGATTGAAAGTTTGAAGGATTCTGTTGCAACTAGAAGACCAACGTGATTGATTCAACCAGTCCAGTTCCCCTATTTTAGCAAAGAGTTCCAATTTTATTAGGACTCATCGTTCCTTCTTTTTTAGTTATTGTTGTTAGCATTCATCACACTCTAGTTTGTATGGAGTGGTGTTTTATGATTTTAGTTAAGAGACCTATTTCAATAAACTCCCTCGTGCCTATATGTATGGCTCGGTGGTCAAGGTAGTTAAGTTTCAAGTTTGAATTAGATTGTTCTATCACAGATATAGCTATCTGAATCTTTTCTAGATTTATGCAAACAATGTTGTTATTCTGATTATGAGTTTATGAATACTATAGTTCAACAAGATTTTATGTGATTTGAGAAGACTATGTATTGAATGAGTTAGAATCAAGATGATTGTGTTAATCTAGAGAACTAGATTTGAGTTAAAAGTAGTGAGGCAGTCACCTGAGCAAGGGCCACTTAGGATAACTATCCTTCACTTTATTTCTTGCATGTTATTATTGCTGTAGCAATTATTTCATGAATGCAAGATCAATTAGATTATTAAGTTGTTTTACTTCATTTGACTTGTGATACTCCAGAGGGTAGGATAAGTTATCAATACCAAGCTAATTCTTAGAATTCATTTCTTAATAGTCATTGTTACAATCTTACATTGCAAGTACCTGTAGCAACAGTAGCAACATTACTTTCTTTTGTCATTGAGTAGTTTAATTTATGATTCTATACTAAATGAGTTAGATAGTTTGATCTTTGAAAGCACATATAGTGCCAGTGCCATCACCAGTTTACTATCCCTGGTCGATAATTCAATGAAGGTATTTTCAAGGGCTATAGTGGATTGTTCAGTAAGTTATTCATTTGAATTGTGTGATTACCACCAAGTTTACTAGACATAGTAATTAAAGACACTACAGTTATCTTCAAATATTGATTGCCAACCTTCTCTTTTAATGCCTCCATCAAAGTAATGTAGTTGGCTACTACTTTAGTAAAGTCAATTTCCTTCTCCTTGAACTTATGCTCTACCTCAACAATATGTTTTTCTTTTTGTTCTCCTACATGGGCACACATTCCTGTAGAGAAACCTAAGGCCTTGGATCCACAAGGTAGACCTTGCATATTTGTAGGCTATCCTGATGGTGTGAAGGGTTGTTGGTTGCTCCACCCTACTACACATGAGTTGTTTATTGAGAGGAGTGTTCAATTTGAAGAGGGCTCTTCAAGCTCACTTCCTATCACTTCTCCACCTCCTACTTTGACATTGGAGTCACTTGGGCTACATGACAAATCTTCTGACGAGTCAGATTCACCTAAGCAAATTCTTGATGATGAGTCTTCTACCTCCAGTTCTGATGCTGAGAGCGATTCAGAGGATTCATCTCCTTCCTCTCCTAGTCATCATTTAGAGGGTGATGATTCTCCTCCACATTCTCTGACTTCTAGTCCACTTTGGGCTAGACAGACCTTGCAGTCTATAGGCGATTGGGTTGGGGTTCCATCAGACACCAGATGGACTTGTTCACAATTCCAAGATACTCCACATGTCTTCATTGCTACTGCCTCTAATCCACAGTCCTTTTGAAAGGCTTCTGATACTCCTGAGTGGGATACAACTATGCATGAGGAGTGTAGTTCCTTGATGAGGAACCACACTTGAGATCTTGTCCCTCTTCCTAAGGGAAGAAAACTTGTTTGATGTAAGTGGATCTATTAGAAAAAATTTGTAGAAGATGGGTTAGTTGATAAGCATAAGGTTCACCTAGTCACCAAAGGATTCTTGTAGGTTCTTGGGATTGACTACTCTGAGAGTTTTGCGCCAGTTACTAGAATGAACTCCATTTGACTTGTTCTTGCTATTGTTGCAACCAATCATTGGGAAGTACACCGGATGGATGTGAAGAGTGCTTTTCTTCATGGTGACCTTCAGGAGGAGATTTACATGGAGCAACCAAAGGGTTTCATATAGGATTCTTCACTTGTGTGTTGCCTTCAAAAGTCTCTCTATAGCCTCAAATAGGCTCCTTGTTCTTGGTATGCCAAGATGGACTCCTTCCTTCTATTAGTTGGGTTCACTCGGTGCCATTCTGATCCTGTTTTCTACATTTTGTAGCAAGATGATTCACTCCTATTTCTGGTGATGTATGTTGATGACTTATTGATCATAGGGAGTTCTTCATCTGCCATTGGGGTAGTCAAAATTGTCTTTCATGATAGGTTTTTGATGACTGGCTTGGGCTTGTTGCATTACTTTCTTGGGATTGAGATCTTCCAGTTTGCTTTCGAGATCACCATCACATAGTCCAAGTATGCTCTTGATTTGCTCTCATGGTTTCATATGGATGATTGTAAGCATGCTCCGACTCCCTTCCTTTCTGGAGTCAAACTTGAGGCTCAGTGTTCTTCACCTTTTTTTGATGGCACTTTGTAATGACATCTTGTTGAGAGTCTCGTTTATCTAACTCATACGAGACCCAACATTTCATATGATGTTGATGTGATTTCTCAATTCATGCAGGAGCCCCATGAGCTACATTGGAAAGCAACCAAGCAGATACTTCACTACATTCAAGGTACAAGCATAGTTTTGGGATTCACTACGCAGTGAGCATTAATCTTGACTTTGGTGGGCTACACAGATTCAGATTGGGTAGGTGATTCTCAAGATCACAAGTCTACTTTAGGCTACAACTTCGCACTTGGTTTAAGTCCTTTTTGTTGGTCAAGCAAAAAGTAGAATGCTATTTCTCTATCTTCTACTGAGGCTAAGTATTGAGGGATTGTAAATGCTTCCACTAAGGCCATCTAGATTTAGAATCTTCTCACTAAGTTCAGTATCAGAGATCAAATGACCACTAGTCATATTTTTTAACTATTAGAGTTGGTTATGGTGGTAGCCACCCAAGATCTAGGACTTCATGAAAGCACAAGAGAGATCAAATGAGAGATTAATTCTATTCTATTAACGAATGCAAAAGATTATTAGAATGTACATGATATGCCTTGCTTATAAAGACAAGGATGAAATGTAGGATGTTGTAGCCATGTGACAATTGTCTTAATCCTATGACATGAGACAACTATAGGATAAGATGCCAACTATCAACAACTAGAGACAACTATCAACATCTAGAAACAACTAGAATGCTTCCTCAATCAACTTAATATGTGAATATGTGTGTGAATATTATTTAAGTAATAAATAGTTAAATAATATGAATTATTCACACAAGGGGAAACTAGCTAGGAAATATCAAACTAGATATGAAATACTTGTTAGTGTGAACAGGGTTACTTTGCTATCTAGCTCTTTCTTAGCTTGTTCTCCACTTTAGCTCTTTTCACACTAGGTTAAGTTTACTTAGGGACTTTTTCACTTTATTCCACATTGGTTGTGTATTGAGTCTCTTGGGTGGAATATCCTTTATATCCACCTCTTTCTCTCATATGAGAAACCCCATTCTATTGTATTGCTTTGCATTCTCTTGAGTTGAATACAATTTATTTATCTCATATGTGATTTCCATTTTGCTTTCTCTTACTCACTTGCATTCTTGGGTAGAAATTTAACATGGTATCAGAGCGGTTGTGAGTTAGCATTTTTATTACAAATTTGAGAGTGTATGGTTTCTCTTGAAAGTTGAGTACACTCTTCTCTTGCATCCGATGATGACCTGGAGAATTAGAAAAACTTGATAGAAACACTAGTTTCCAGGGAGGGTTTTGTATGTGGCTTTGTGTTGCAGGTAGCTTCAAGAGATTCTTGGAGTATTTCTAAGCTCACCATTGAGTTTAGATCTGCTAGAAAAGTCAGAATAACCCTTTGTTTCATTCAGATTGAACACCGGAAGCCATTTTTATGAGGATTTGAAGCTCATATTTGACATTCAGCTTGCATTTTATGTATTTTGATCAATCTTAAAGGTTGAAGCATGCCTTGTCTTGTCTTAGACAGTTGATTCAGTCTTTGCATGTCATTTTTTGGTTGCTGGGGTCATTTTTTGGTGTTAAAAGTAGTTCTGTGTTTTTGCAATGTTTGATCAATTTTGCTTGTTTGAGGCACATTTTTGTATGCAACCTAAATGTTTTTGCTAATGATTTGTCTGTTGTTAGGCAACAAAACACAACAAGAAGTACATTTTGATGTTTGTTTGTGACATTTGGTGTTTAAAACAAATTTGAAGACAAGTACAATCCTAGGCAAGTAATGGATACTATTTATTGAATCCCAACTTGGATTTCTCCAACCACTTAAATCAAGGTGGACAACTAGAAACTTGGTAGCACTGGCTCCCCCTTACATGGCACAAACTTCTTAGGCATACCAAGTTTCATTCCTCATAAAGAGTTGAATTTTCTGTCTCTACACTTGATTAGTGAAAATGTTGGGCAGCTTCAGAGGTCTATATTCTGACCTCCTGTGTCAACAAGTAAAAGGCTTTTTGGTCTGTAAAATAATGGTTATTAATAACTTTGAGGGACCAACACCTTGCGAGCATGAGACAAGCTACTAAAAGATTTGACCATTCCTACTAAGAGTTTCAAATACTTCACACAATGCGAAAATCATTTCCACAAAGTGCTAGTACACCTCTTTTCAGTTTAGCATCGAAAGGCAAGGCTGACGTTGGTTAGAACTTGGTTTTTGCCTTATCCCATTTATATAGCAGGTCAAAGGAAAGCTCTGCTTAAGGTCATCCCTCTTGAATGAATCACAATCCAAGAGAAGGCCTTGCTAAGGGTAAACAAGAAATGGGGAAGTGAGTCTAGCTTTTTGATCACCCAAGATGTTGCAAGGGGAGAGCATATGCCTATCACTTTTTGCAAGCATGACAAAAACTTGTTTATTGACAACCTAGATTAAGCTAAATGTGACTAAACTAATAACACAAGATAGCATTTTTGCATGATAATAACAAAGGAAAGATAATCAAGTTACTTCCCCCTATTTATGCTAAGTTTGGATTGTATGCAAGTTTGTTATGCAAGATTTTGTCCATTTTATCCTTCCTTGTTAGACTAAGTGAATGATTTGTATGCAAAGTTGAATGCAAGATTGTACATTTACCTTCCTATTTTAAACTAGGTGATGATTTGTAATGCAATATTGAATTACTTCCTCCTATTTTAAGCTAAGTGATGATTGTATACAAGAACATATTACTCCTCCTAATTAGAAACTAAGTGAAGATTGTATGCAAGTTGTATGCAAAATGATATGATTATTCCTCCTAATTAGAAACAAGGTGAAGATTGTATGCAAGTTGTATGAAGATGCCTAAACCAAGCCCTAAAACTGGCAAAAACCCATTATTAGTAGTTTGAATATATTTCTTTGAGGATCAATGATACCTGCAACCAAAGTTAGCATAAAAAATTATTAAAAAGACACCCTAAAAATTGATAGATTTCATATGCGCCGAAACAGATATCATATGCATAGAAATATGAGTTATATGCACAGAAAGACAAATGCACATGAAGGACTATCAGATGCGCAGAAATAATTTTTATATGCGCATAACTGTTAATTTCTTCACAAATGCACAAAAATGGAAATTGAATGTGCAGGAACGACCTGTTACGACTGTAAGGACACTAAAAACTCAAATTTGGAATTTAAAAATGGGGCAAGGCCCCATGGTGGGTGCCAAAATATGATTGATAATTTGAAACTAATGTAGGAACCTACTAAGATACCACAACTACTCTAGAATTCCTACTCAAATTCAATACATCAATGAAACTAAGAAAAATGCAATAAACATAGATTATACCTTTGCAAACTGATTATCCCGTGCATTCCATTGTTTCCTATCTTCTCAATGATCTTGCAGATGATGATGTTGCTCTCAGAAGTGTACTTCCTTGCTTTCCAAGATGACAAAGAGAGGAATGGATTTTGTGCATGAAAATGCAATGTGACAAGCCTATAATGCAAAGCTAAGATAATGATGATATGATTGATATGAAGACATTGATAATGCTATGGATATTGATATGAAACTAGATGATAATATGCACATATGGAGATTATGATACTAATGCAAATGGGGGACCAAAGGCACACTTGATTGCTTGATGGAAATTTCTACAACATGTACATACTAAAGCTCTTGTGATGCAAATTGGAGGTGAGGAACTTACTTTTATAGGTAAAGAAGGCTCAAATCCAAGTGTCAAAAGATCCACAGTGGAGAAATGAGTCTTGTGATGTGTATAGTAGAGATTTGATTAGTTGGGATGAGAGAGATAAAAGTGGGAAATGTTCCTCCTACGATGACAAGGTGGAGAGAAAGGTGTGAGCAAGAGGCCACTTGTCACAATGCTCTCAAAGACCAAAGAACAAAGGTCAAAGAAGGAGTCCTTCTTTGTAGGGTTGTTGGAAAGAATCTAGGAACTATGAGACATGTGTCTCTAAGTATCCTTTGACTATGATGACATGGAAAGACCAAGCTCTTAAGAATAGGGATGGTTAGAGGATAAATAGGACATGTGGGTGAGGATAATTATATAATTAAATATTAAAAATATTCAATTATGTGTGCAACATGATGAGGTGTAAAGTGAGGTGGAAATGATTATGAGGATTTATAGAATTAAGACTTTAGGATAGATGATTAATCAAATAATTTGGAATTATTCAATTAAGAATGATTTAGAGGAATTTGGATGATTTAATTAAATAAATTGATTTTTTATGTAATTTTTGGAAGGTTAAGATGAATGTGAATCAGATAAATAAATTAGGATATTTATTTATTGATAGAAGAACAATAAAATAAATATTAAAATATTTATTTAATTCGACTTTAGGCATTTTTAAGTGTATACAACAGTAATAACATAAGCATGAAAGATTAACACAATGCACATCAACACATAGCACCAGATATATGTGGAAAACCCAAGAAGGGAAAAACCACAGTGAGGATTAACTCAGAATATATGAAGCTCAAATAACAACTTTGTTTTAGGGATACAACCCAAGGAAGCTAGTACTCCCTGAAAACTTTGATTTAGGGTCACTAATCCCAAGGAAGCTACTACTCCCTTAATTGATAACACACTTAAAAGATTATAGTATGACAGTACTTCTACTGTCTGAAAACTAACATTGAAATCCACACCTTTGATGATTGCAATTTTGCCTCTTCACACTTTCTTCTGATGATCAGATTAGTTAGGTAGACTCTACACTTTATCATTGTCACAAACATGTCTTCAAGATGAATCGGGACAATATCTACAACTTCTTCTCTTTCTCCTTCAGTCGCACATCAAAAAGCATTCATTCTACTCCTTATCTTGCATGTGAACCTTATTAATCACTTTACAATCACACCTTACCTCACTCAATTTGATTTACAATTTATACAAGTAATTACATTGATTACATTGCTTGTCATCTAGATACAACATGAAAAATACATTTACAAGTTGGCCAGAGAACACACAACATGAAATGTGTATAAGATAGGTCCTAAAAAAAACCACACGTTACACCAATATAAGACCCATGCCTTACAAACACCAACACTTGCTTAACTAGGTCCAAAACATCCTTCACAACTTAAAAAAACCAAAGAATTACATCTGCACACTCTGCTCATTTGGAAATAGGATAGCTTTAAGTAAAACATCTGAAGACTTGAAGAAAAATGACCACAACAACTTGAAAGTCTTGTGCAGTACTGGAAACAAGAAAGATCTTCATGAAACTCTTCCAGATGAATCCACATGACTCATACAACATCTACAAACATGCCTTTACCTCCGCACATTAAAGATTTGTGTTGCACAACTTCAACCATGAACTTTGGGAACAATAAGTCATCTGGAACACACTACAACATGCTGTCATTTGAAAAACTAAGATGTGGAGCACTAAGAACCTTGAAATTGCAAGGAAGCATGTAATACACATCCATAAACATGTCCTCAAAACTGCAAGGGCAACCATTCATTTTTGGAGGAATGCAGAGCATTCCAATAAGCCTTCAACACTAGCTTACTCTGCCAGAACACATGCCAGTACTCTATCATGCATAACTTTCACAGTGGAAGGATAAATGACCTAGAACGTTGGAATTATCACCTTCACTACACCCTAAACATAGTTCTAGAACCACATAGCTATATCTACAAATGTAGAGGAATGCGAAGCATTCCATAGTCCTACTCATAACATCTTCACAAAAATAACACTGTCTTTAGTGTGTCAACAGCAAAACACTCTTCCAATAATCTAATCATCATGAAAATTGGAACACACATGATTCAGGCCATCAATAAGATCAACAACACATCTGATCATCTTAGTGCTTGTAATTCCCATATTAATATGTCTTCCTACTTAACTCTGCACTGATCAAGGCATGACATCCAACCATGAACTATATCTTCTCTCTTCTCTTGATGGATGGGACATGACATCTAACCATGAACACCATCACACCTCCATGATAGTATTGACATCAATGACAACCTAGTGGGGATTGTTACACTTATGGTTCCTAGGATTGACATCAATGACAACCTAGTGATAGTGTTGACATCAATGACAATCCTAGGAACCACATGTGTAACAATCTCCCCTTTTGGCATTGATGGCAACACATACCTGCACATTTCTCCCCCTTTGACATCAAGGACAAAGGGCATCCACTACTTGCTCATTAATGACCACATCCTTGTACATTCTTTCTTAGGGCATAACTTCTTATAGCAAATAGACTCCCCCTATCATCAGCAACCAATACCTGCGCCCCCTGAGAGGTAGCCACCATCAGTCCAGGAACAAGATATAACATGAACTCCCACTGAACATATGCACCACTATGCATCTAGAAAGGAGGGGCAATTATCCCTAACCTTTGTCGAAGATCCTCAAAAATATCCTTTGCAAGAGACTTTGTGAAAATATTTGTCATCTGATCCTTTGTTAGAACATATTCCAACTTCACTTCCTTATCTGTAACCTTCTCTCTCAAAAAGTAATACCTAATTTCTATATGCTTGGTTCTAGAATGGATCACTAGATTCTTGGAAATATTGATAGCACTTGTATTATCACACAAGATAGGAATAGGCTCATCATACAATACCTTGATATCCTCCAGGGTTTGCTTCATCCACAACACTTGTGTACAATAGGATGCTGCTGTAATGTACTTTGCCACTGTAGTAGATAAGGACACTGAATCTTGCTTCTTGCTCTTCCATGAAACCAATCTGCTTCCTAAAAAGAAAGCACCACCACTTGTACTTCTTCTATCATCAACACAACCAGCCCAATCAGCATCAGTGTAAGCACTTAAGTCAAAGTCATTACATCTTGGATACCATAGGCCATAGTGTGGAGTTCCTTTCAAATATTTGAATACCCTTTTCACTGCTTTCTCATGTGTTTACTTGGGATTGGATTGATATCTAGAAACCACACATATTGCATGCATAATATAAGGTCTAGAAGCAATCAAGTACAACAGTCCTCTAAGCATAGATCTATAGACAGTCTGATCCACCTCAAGAGACTCATCATCTTTGCTCAAGTGGCATCCAATGACCATGGGAGTACTCACTAGTTTTGAATCCTCCATGCCAAACTTCTTCAATAACTCTTTGACATACTTAGATTGAGAAATAAAGTTACCACCATCTAGCTAAGTAATTTGAAGTCCAAGGAAGAAAGACATCTCAAACTCTTTTTGCATCTCCTCTACAAACCTCTTACACATATCATCATCTCCACCAAAGATGATTCCCTCAACATATACTGCAACTATCAATATCATGTCTCCTTCTTCCTTGATGTAAAGATTGCCATCTATCGTACCTTTCTTGAAGCCCTACTGAAGTAAGTACTTGTCCAACCTAGCATACCAAGCTATAGGTACTTTCTTGAGACCATACAGAGCCTTCTTGAGTTTGCACACCATGTCCAGATCTTTTGATATCTGGATTTACCATCTAGTTGTTCAATATAAACCTCTTCCTCTAGATCATCATTCAAAAATGTTGGCTTAACATCCATCTGATATACCTTGAAGTTCTTATGAGCAACAAGATCAAGGAGCATTATGATTGCCTCCATCCTTGCTACCAGAGCAAAAGTCTCCTGAAAATCAATACATTCAACTTGTGTGTATCCTTTGCATACCAATCTTGCCTTGTTCCTTAAAATTTCACCTTCTTCATTTAGTTTCTTCCGAAACACCCACTTTGTTCCTATAACATTCTTATTTGCTGGTGTGGGAACCAATTCCCATGTCTGATTCTTCTCAATCTGATCCAATTCTTCTTCCATGGCCTTTATCCATCCATCATCTTTTCTAGCATCAACAAAGTTTTTGGGTTCTACCTTTGATAACAAACACAAGTTTACTTGTTCATGTACCTTAGCAAGCCTTCTCCTTATCTGCAAACCTTCATCCTTATCTCCAATCATCTAATCTATTGAGTGGTTCTTCTGAACATACTTTGCTGGAGTCTTAGGCATCTGCTCTGGTTCTTGTTCTTTTTCTTCTTTCACTTCTTCTTCTTCATCTTCAATGCATGGAAATATAATAGATTCAAAGTCCTATGATTCATGTGAGATCTGATACAGTTCATCATCTACCTTGACATTTGTGCTTTCAATCATATTTCCCAACCTCTTGGTGTAGCATCTATAAGCCTTGCTTCTAGTTGAGTAACCAAGAAAGATTCCTTCATCACTTCTTGAATCAAGCTTTCCTAGGTCTTCTTCATCTCTTTTAATATAGCATTTTCTACCAAAGATCCTGAAGTATCTAATTATGGGAGGTCTTCCATACCATAGCTCATAAGGCATCTTAGTGTTGTTGACCCTCAGTTGCACTCTATTAATTAGATAGATAGCAGTGCAAACTGCATCCTTCCATTACATATCAGGTAGATCCACATCTGTCAACATTGCCCTAGACATCTCTTGCACAATCCTATTCTTTCTTTCCACTACCCCATTTTGTTGAGGGGTCCTAGGAGCTGATAGATGTCTCCTAATACCATGATCTTCACAAAAAATTTCATATTCTTTTGAAGTAAACTCACCTCCTCTATTAGACCTCAAACATTTGATCTTGGCATCTACTTCATTCTCAACCATAGCTTTGAACCCCATAAATTTATCAAGGGCATCTAATTTTTCTCTTAAGAAAGGAACCCAAGTCATTCTAGAATAATCATCAATGAGAAACATAAAGTACCTTTCACCTTGTTGGCTCTTTACTCTTATAGGGCCACATAGATCAGTTTGAATCAACTCCAATAGTTTTGAAGAAGATTACTCCTTGCTTTTGAAATTTGTCTTTGTCTATTTTCCCATTTAACATTCCTTGCATACTGTACTTGTAGGCTCAATTATCTTAGGCATGTCTCTCACTGCATGAATAGAACTGATCTTTACCATATTATCAAAAGTGTTGTGACCTATTCACTTGTACCCCAACCAACACTCACTGGATTGAGCCAACAAACATGTTCTTCTATTTACCTCCTTCAGATGATAGATATCACCATATGTCTTGATACCTTCTACAACTAGTTTTCCAGACCCTACCTTCCTGATTTCACAACCCTTGGCATGAAAGGTGAAATTATACCCTTTGTTGCATATCTGACTGACACTGAGAAGATTGTGTTTTAGCCCATTGAAATAGAGTACATCCTCAGTCCTATTCTTCCCATCAACAGTTATAGCACCTTTGCCACATATCTATCCTGACTCATCACCACCAAACTTGATAGCACCACCATCCCACTTCTCAAGGATGATAAACTTCTCCTTGTCACCAATCATATGAGTTGAGCATCCACTGTCAATTACCCAAGCCTTGGTTTCTTCTTTTGCATGAAAGGTAGTCCATACAACCATTGATCTTTCATTGTTTTGGTATGTTTGCAAGGCATCAGTCTTCTCACATTTTCCAACACTCAAGGCTGTGAAAAGTGTTTCAACATTTGAATCATCATGATCATCATCTTATGAAGAATAACTGCTCTCTATGGAATAGAAACTTGTTTTAACTTGTCTCTTTTGTAACTACCCCTTGATTTCTTAAAAGGACATTTATAAGCAAAGTGACCAACCTTTCCACAATTAAAACATTTGAAGGGTAACTTACCTTTGTATCTGTCAGTGCCTTTCTTCAGTCTTCTCACAAAATTTGCTTCAACTTCATCAAAGCTCTCATCTTCATCAACAACTTCTTCCTTTGTCTTCATACTGACTTTGAAAGCAACCTCTTTCTTTGGAGCATCACTACCAAACTCTCTAATTTCAAAGGCAGTAAGGGAACCAAACAATTTGTCTACAAAGTATGTATCCAAGTCTGCATTCTCCTAAATGGCAGATACCTTATGACTGTAAGATTTGGGAAGAGATCTCAAAACCTTTTTCACAATCTAATCTTCTTTCACTTCTCCACCAAGACTAGTGATGCCATTGACCACTTCATTCACTGGGAGCATATATCCAACAATGTCTTCATCCTCTGACATTTTTAGGTTCTAAAATTTGCTCTTGAAGATCTGCATCTTGGCTTGCTTTACTTTCTTATCTCCATGAATGTTTTCAATTCTAACCCAAAATTCTTGAGTAGAACTACAACTCATTACTTTTGAAAGTTCTGAATCAGCTAACCAACTCATAATAGAAAACTTTACCTTGGCATTGTTATTGTAACGCCCCGCCACGAAACCCTAGGGAACAACTCAACTATGCTATACAAAGGACCAAAAATTTTTTTAAAGAAAGGAATAACAAGAAATGTAAATCATATTTAATCATACATCAAGTTAAGTTGTATCCTCTAGGGATTCCACTACTGCATTACTAGCAACTATTAACATGATCTAACCAACATTATGAATTAACTAACAACCATGGTTCATTCTAATCTTATTGTACCAAATGAATAAACACATACATTTCCATATTATATCATCAGATAAGTAATCATGAAGATCCTACAAAAAGGATACAAGTACATATACAATTTCCTTTACAAGAGAGTACAATATTACATTGTTTACAATATCACTTTCCTAATTACATTGGAGTACATACATCAAGATAACAACACATGATTCAACTAATATACAAGACTGGAACATGAACATAAGTATCTGTCTCCTCAAGCTAGAATAAGATTTGTAATCTGATATAAGAGGTACATCCTTCTCGCACATGAACAACAATATGGGAAACCAATAAAGATAAAAGCACAACCACTTGACCATGTGGAACCCTAAGGTCCACCCCCCGTGCTAGGAGATAACAATAAGGTCCCACTAAGAAAACAACCAAGAAGCCAATAGGCTAACAAATGCAAGGACTACACATGACTCCAATACAACATTGGTCAATATGAACATCACAAGCAACTCAAACAACACTTCTAGAGTCAATCACACAATAAAAGAGGAAAACACACTTAGGGGATGGTAGGCTGCAATAGGGAAGAGTGTCATCACATGGTCCTAACATGGGTTATCCTGGCAATCTTTCACCAGACGCCACCCCCATCCATGGGTTATCCTAGCTGTCTAGATGTCGACCCCCATCTATGGTTATCCTGACAGTCTCTCACTAGACACCGGCCCCATAGGGTGACAAATGCATAACTAACATTCCTTTTGTGATGATAAGGAAGTTGATCTTGCCAACCATGGCCTTCTCATCCCATCCTTAGCCTGAACGAGCACTACATGCATGGGTGAGGCATCCAATTATCTTATTTAGTGTGGAAACTACGCAACCCTCTAAATTTATTATTACGTTATCACTGGATTAAAAAAACTTCCAATGGGTTATCCTAGTAGCCACTTTGGGCACTGGCCCCACATTGAAAGCCACTCCCCTACCTGCATTTAGAAGACCCTATCCATGAAGCAAGACAATTACCATCACAATGACAAGTAACATATACAATGCAAGGCATTTACCTCCTTGCATACAAAACATAATCACAGGGACCAATTCTTATATGCTTGTCCCAAAACATAAACCAAGCATGAACTATCACATTCTCATCATGATGCATTTACAACACAAAATACACATCATTTCACATCACACAGAGCAAGGCATTATCCATCTTGTATAGTCATCATAACCACATGAATAGGTACACTGAGCAAGGCATTATCCATCTTGCACATGTATCATACCAACATGAATAGGAGGCAACATTTCAAGCATGCAGTTCATTCAACTCACATGATTCACACATAGCCAACCCCCACACAATCACACTCTCCTAGGCCTCTAGAAACAACTTCCCCAAATGACACAAACACTTGACATCACTAAACACAATGGTCTCACATCACATTCACTCTCAGATGTACATCATAAACTAAGATCCTTCATCAATATTATCATGATCAGTCATCTAACAAATATAAAGTGAATCTATCTCAACAATACAAAACTGTAACTAATAATTCTCAAGACTTATTTTAATTTCATTTAATTAAAATGAATGCGAACAATATGCAAATAACCCTAAGACATACAAATTAAACACAACAATTATTTACACTATTTACAACTGATGTAGATTTCATTAATAATCTAGATAATTTTGTAAATACTATTAAATATAAATGTATAAGCAAAACTAAAAGCCTATAATATTAGAATGGTATAAATCTCTTACACGAGTTAGAATCATAAGATACAAAACCCGAAGCTACAATGAAAGAACCTTGTTCTAAGGTTAGCTTGAGAGGAAAGGAATACAAAACAACAAAACATTCCTATAGATCTAACATCAAAATTCACTTACAACATCGCACACACAAGAAATCAGGACATACTAATTTATGCCTCAGGAAAACTAAACCTCGACAACATGACCCTATTACGACCACTGATACAATTTACACAAGTTCCATTTACCTTATACAATTCCACTCATAATCAACTAATTTCTAAAAAAAAACTTATAAATCAAATCTTAAATACATTGTTTACAAACCTAAATTCCAAACCTACTTATCATATTTCTAATAATAAATCGTACTAAAATCAATATCAATTTAAATTAAATTTATCAACATTAATATACAATCACTCAATCCAAATTGAATTCTTCTACTTCTATTCTATATAGATTTAATAGCCTTCTTATAACCTAACAAACAACTAAAATAAGTAGAGTATTGGTGACACAACTAACTGTTTTAACAGAGACGAAACAGGTGAGATGCAGATAGTCAAAAAAATTCATATCTCCAAAATGACAAATTGGATAAGGTTGATTTTTGGATATGATTTAGATAACTAGGTTGTACGCCATACATAAAAAAATTTAAAAGAACCCAGTTCGTAAAAATAAAGTTATGGCTATCGTAACAGATTGTAAAAACAGAGATGAAATCAGTGAGAGATAGACAGTCACAAAATATTCATATCTCCAAAATGACAAACTGGGTAAGGCTAATTTTTGGATATGACTTGTGTAACTAGGTTGTGCACCATATATAAAACAATTGAGGAACCCAATTTGCAAAAATAAAGTTATGGTTGATGCCACAGACTAAAAAAACAAAGATGAAATGGGTGAGAGATAGACAGTCACAAAATATTCATATCTCCAAAATGATAAACTGGGTAAGGTTGATTTTCGGATACGACTTAGATAACTAGGTCGTGCACCATATATAAAACATTTAAAAGAACCCAGTTCGTAAAAATAAAGTTATGACTACCGCAACAAACTATAAAAATAGAGATGAAATCGGTGATTCCTAGAAATGCAAAGATACAAACATGCACAATTGGATCTGATAACAAGGCTTCTAACCTCTCAAGCAAATTACAATCAATAGGAAAAGTCATAAATCAAACATTTTCTTCAATAAAAAATTAAGACAGAGATTAGAACCAAAGGAATCTGATTTCACTTGCTTGACTAGGTTGAAGATTCAATTTTGGGTTCAACTGCTGCAGCCACAAACTAGTCACTCCCATCTCCTCGCACCCCAAAAGTTCCATTTGCTGAAGATTATTATGAGAGAGAAATCCCCTCAATATCTTCCAGAAGATTCCCCCCATTCAAGGCAATAAATTCTAGCTAAATCTCTTTCTTACAATTTGCTATTTTTTTCCATTTACAACCAGACCAGACAATATCTTTTTTTTATCTTATTTATTTCCTTACAACTAGACAAGAATCATTTTTATTCTTATTTATTTAGTATTTACTATATATGAGTTTTATGACAACTCATAAATATTATCTATTTTTATTGCCACTTAACACAACATTTAATTATATTAATTTATTTATTTATCTTTAGCTAGTATTTACATTTTTTTTCAATTATTTATTTCCATAAACTCAAATTCTCATAAAGATATTCATATTTATTTATTTATTTAAAAAAATGCTTTCATAACTAATAATATTTTTTTAATGCAACAATTAACCAAAGCAGCAATCAATTAATGCCAAACTAAATAACCCAAATGCCGAACAATACCTGACACAATGCACGATCAAAAGCATGACCACAATGATAGTGACTAACCATTATGCCCATACAGACAACACTAACTGAGTGCAAAACTGGATACTCATCCTTTTCAAGGATGATGGCTAACTAGGGGACCATATGTCATCTCCGTTCAATAGTTACCATTAGGTTTAAGACATGCTCAGACCTGTCAATTCAGGTGGAGTCAATGCCTGATACTTTTAACCTACAACAACCAAAAAATGGTCAAACATATAGATGTAGATATAACCATACAATCAAATACACCGTGAAAGGAAATCGTAGTGTAGTAGGGTACTCATGCATGAGTAATGAGACATTGTTTCTCTCACAAACACACATCAAAGAAGTAACCATATCACGCATAATAATCAATAGCTAATCAACTAGATAAGAAACATCATTAGATAATCGAGTGATGCACATAATAAGATTGATCTACATAATCAATTAAGTCCATAAAGTTGTCATAACATATGCATAACTCAAGTAAATAACAGTGTCGCAACAAATATTATCGATAAAACATACTATCATATGAAACCACATGAGGATAATCAGGAATGTCACCAACATGAATGTAGCATCTACCAACATCATATAACGTACAATATCAACTATCTAACATACCCTAAATATTCCTATTATTTTACCTTCACCTTCATGCTCCTTAGCCAGACCACCTACACATCCAAGGTGAGAATGGAGGGGCACTACATCCTCCCCCCCTAAAACTTGAATTACTCCTAGAAGTCATAGACTAGGGTGGAAACATAACATATTAGTATTGTAATTTTCTATTGCCAACATACGCATCCATATTAAGCAATTGTTCATAAGATAGACACAATCGTTCAATAAAGACAAGAAGGACATTATTTCCTCACCTTAAGACTTATCATGCGATCTACTTATAACCAATCACACATATTTTGAGAATTTCAAATGATTTAGGGAATTGCATTCACATATTAACAAGGAAAAATACATCTCATCCCTTATTTCCACTATGGTTCTGACTAATTACCAAACATGCAAGTACAATTCTCTGTGGAGTCTTCCCTTGTACATACTATCAGAGGCTTGAAATGAACATGATAGAAACAACACTTAGCACAAAATGGGGCCAACAAAAATAAACATTTAAGTTACCCACCATAGAAATTAAAAAAATTGCAAACCCAAGTGGGGAAATAATTAAATTCAATCTTAAGTCACAAAATGCCAGCAATTTTCAACAATAATTCAAATATAAAGAAAGGAGTTTTAGTGGCCACTCCTATCATAAGAGAGTTCAAAGAAAACAAATTCACTGTTAGCCCACCAACAACACATAAAACAACTATCAAAAATTCCAAAACAACCAAATTACAAACATATCCACATCACGGTGTGACTAATTTTAGCCACAAAAGGGAGTATCCACTACACAACACCCAAGGACACAAGGTCCAGAATGCGTTAGAGAACATACACCAAACACATAGACAAATAAGTTATCTACATCTTCTTATCTAAGAAACTTTTATACAAGGATTTAAGGCAACACAATTGCTACTTATTTACAAAAAAATTATATCTTTAATGCGGTGCAATTCCTTTTTACCAAACCATGAACATATGCAATTACTTCCTTATGCAAAAAGATACTTATAGAGGAAATGTATGATGTCACACACAAGAATAATTTAAAATTCTAATTGACTTACAATATCACATTCATGATCTCATGGGTCCAACATAGGCTCCAATTTGATCTTCTACACACGGTTCTTACACAGGCATACACAATGAGAACTTTCATAAACCATAACAAAACTTGCACATGAGGTCATGGCCAACTAGGAGATAGATAACAGGTTATCAAGAAACCACCTTAAGATATGACAACACCACATAACCACATGAATCGTGATGCATGATGTTACCAAATGATTAAACCATTCCAATACTTACACATATACAAAAAACAATGCAATTAACATAAAGATGGTATGGTGCTTCCACACCCATAGCTAAACATAACCCCTAAGTATGATTACTTCACCAAAATAGGGAACACAAACACCATTGGCCTTTCACAACACCCCACACAGAATGGGTACATGACATTCACATCACTAGAGGGGCAAATACCACACTCCTAATCACATGCACTAATACTAACCATGCTTCTTTCTTCTAAAGCGCTAGAGACCACAAGAGGAACTCAAGGCCTCAACAAATCAGAAAGAACTAACATTCAGGAAACACATATTGTTAGATACATCATCACATTTTCAGAAAAGGAGGGAGAACACATAGCAGACAAATAAGTAAAACAAGGCAGAAAGAATTTATTTCTTCCAGAATCAAAGAAGAAGCCTATAAATTTATCAACCTTCTAACATCATACTAAGGCACATAGGTGAGAGGTACTATTACCAACTCGCCACAAGTAGAAAAATGCTTAACCTAGAGCAACAACAACAATCTAGAGATCTCGGTGTTGCAACCTAGCCTCTGATACCAAATGTAACGCTCCGCCATGAAACCCTAGGGAACAACTCAACTATGCTATACAAAGGACCAATTTTTTTTTAAGAAAGAAGTAACAAGAAATTTAAATCATATTTAATCATACATCAAGTTAAGCTGTATCTTGTAGGGATTCCACGGTTGCATTACTAACAACTATTAACATGATCTAACCAACATTATGAATTAAATAACAACCATGGTTCATTTTAATCTAATTGCATCAAATGAATAAACACGTACATTTCCATATTATATCATCAAATAAGTAATCATGAAGATCCTATAAAAAGGATACAAGTACATATACAATTTCCTTTACAAGAGAGTACAATATTACATTGTTTGCAATATCGCTTTCTTGATTACATTGGAGTACATACATCAAGATAACAACACATGATTCAACTGATATACAAAACTGGAACATGAACATAAGTATCTGTCTCCTCAAGATAGAACAAGATTTGTAATCTGATATAAGAGGTACATCCTTCTCACACACGAACAACAACATGGGAAACCAATGGAGATAAAAGCACAACCACCCGACCATGTGGAACCCTAAGGTCCACCCCCTGTGCTAGGAGATAACAATAAGGTCCCACTAAGAAAATAGTCAAGAAGACAATAGGATAACAGGTGCAAGGACTACACATGACTCCAATACAACACTGGTCAATATGAACATCACAAGCAAATCAAACAACACTTCTAGAGCCACTCACACAATAAAAGAGGAAAACACACTTAGAGAATGCTAGGTTGTAGCAGGGATGAGTGTCATCGCATGGTCCTAACATGAGTTATCCTAGCAGTGTCTCATCGGACGCCGCCCCCATCCATGGGTTATCCTAGCCGTCTAGACACTGGCTCCCATCTATAGTTATCCTGGCAGTCTCTCACTAGACACCGACCCATAGGGTGACACATGCAGAACCAACATTCCTTTCATGAAGACAAGGAAGTTGATCTTGCCAACCATGGCCTTCTCATCCCATCCTTAGCCTGAATGAGCACTACAGGCATGGGTGGGACATCCAATTATCTTATTTAGTGTGCAAACTACCCAACCCTCTAAATTTATTATTACGTTATCACTGGATTAAAAAAACTTCCAATGGGTTATCTTGGCAGCCACTTTGGGCACCGACCCCACGTTGAAAGCCACTCCCCTACCTACATCTAGAAGACCCTATCCATGAAGCAAGACAATTACCATCACAATAACAAGTAACATATACAATGCAAGGCATTTACCTCCTTGCATACAAAACATAATCACAGGGACCAATTCTTATATCCTTGTCCCAAAACATAAACCAAGCATGAACTATCACATTCTCATCATGATGCATTTACAACACAAAATATATATCATTTCACATCACACAGAACAAGGCGTTATCCATCTTGCATAGTCATCATAACCACATGAATAGGTACACTGAGCAAGGCATTATCAATCTTGCACATGTATCATACCAACATGAATAGGAGGCAACATTTCAAGCATGCATTTCATTCAACTCACATGATGTACACATAGCCAACCCCCACACAATCACACCCTCCTAGGCCTCTAGAAACCACTTCCCCAAATGACATAAACACTTGACACCACTAAACACAATGGTCTCACATAACATTCACTCTCAGATGTACATCATAAACTAAGATCCTTCATCAATATTTTCATGATCAATCATCTAACAAATATAAAGTGAATCTATCTCAACAATACAAAACTGTAACTAATAATTCTCAAGACTTATTTTAATTTCATTTAATTAAAATGAATGCGAACAATATGCAAATAACCCTAAGACATACAAATTAAACACAACAATTATTTACACTATTTACAACTGATGTAGATTTCATTAATAATCTAGATAATTTTGTAAATACTATTAAATATAAATGTATAAGCAAGACTAAAAGCCTATAATATTAGAATGGTATAAATCTCTTACACTAGTTAGAATCATAAGATACAAAACCCGAAGCTACAATGAAAGAACCTTGTTCTAAGGTTAGCTTGAGAGGAAAGGAATACAAAACAACAAAACATTCCTATATATCTAACATCAAAATTCACTTACAACATCGCAGACACAAGAAATCAGGACATACTAATTTATGCCTCAGGAAAACTAAACCTCGACAACATGACCCTAGTACAACCACTGATACAATTTACACAAGTTCCATTTACCTTATACAATTCCACTCGTAATCAACTAATTTCTAAAACAAACTTATAAATCAAATCTTAAATACATTGTTTACAAACCTAAATTCTAAACCTACTTATCATATTTCTAATAATAAATCGTAATAAAATCAATATCAATTTAAATTAAATTTATCAACATTAATATACAATTACTCTATCCAAATTGAATTCTTCTACTTCTATTCTATATAGATTTAATAGCCTTATTATAACCTAACAAACAACTAAAATAAGTAGAGTTATTGGTGATGCAACTAACTGTTTTAACAGAGATGAAACAGGTGAGAGTTAGACAGTCAAAAATATTCATATCTCCAAAATGACAAACTGGGTAAGATTGATTTTTGGATATGATTTAGATAACTAGGTCGTACACCATATATAAAAAGTTTAAAAGAACCCAGTTCGTAAAAATAAAGTTATGGCTACCGCAACAGATTGTAAAAATAAAGATGAAATCGGTGAGAGATAGACAGTCACAAAATATTCATATCTCCAAAATGACAAACTGGGTAAGGATGATTTTGGATATGATATGTATAACGAGGTTGTCCACCATATATAAAAAACTTAGAGGAACCCAGTTCGTAAAAATAAAGTTATTGCTGACGCAACAGACTAAAAAAACAAAGATGAAATGCGTGAGAGATAGACAGTCACAAAATATTCATATCTCCAAAATGACAAACTGGGTAAGGCTGATTTTTGGATATGATTTAGATAACTAGATCGTGCAAGATATATACAAAATTTAAAAGAACCCAATTCGTAAAAATAAAAGTATGGCTACCACAATAGGCTGTAAAAAAAGAGATTAAATCGGTGATTCCTAGAAATGTAAAGATACAAACATGCACAATTGGATCTAATAACAAGGCTTCTAACCTCTCAAGAAAATTACAATTGACAGGAAAAATCATAAATCAAATATTTTCTTCAATAGAAAATTAAGATAGAAATTAGAACCAAAGGAACCTGATTTCACTTGCTTGACTGGGCTGAAGATTCGATGCCGGGTTCAACTGTTGCAGCCACAAACTAGTCTCTCCCATCTCCTCTCCCCCCCAAAAGTTCCATTTATTGAAGATTATTATGAGAGAGAAATCCCCTCAATATCTTCTAGAAGATTCCCCCCATTCAAGGCAATAAATTATGGCTAAATCCCTTTCTTATAATTTGCTATTTTTTTCCATTTACAACTAGACCAGACAATATCTTTTTTTTTATCTTATTTATTTCCTTTCTAACTAGACAAGAATCATTTTTATTCTTATTTATTTAGTATTTACTATATATGAGTTTTATGACAACTCATAAATATTATCTATTTTTATTGCCACTTAACACAACATTTAATTATATTAATTTATTTATTTATCTTTAGCTAGTATTTACATTTTTTTTAATTATTTATTTCCATAAACTCAAATTCTCATAAAGATATTTATATTTATTTATTTATTTAACAAAAATTCTTTCATAACTAATAATATTATTTTAATGCAACAATTAACCAAAGCAATAATCAAACAATGCCAAACTAAATAACCCAAATGCCAAACAATACCTGACACAATGCATGATCGAAAGCATAACCACAATGACATTGACTGACCATTACGCCCATACAGACAACACTGACTGGGTGCAAAACTGGATACTCATCATTTTCAAGGATGGTGGCTAACTAGGGGACCATATGTCATCTCCATTCAACAGTTTCCATTGGGTTTAAGGCACGCTCAGACCTGTCAATTCAGGTGGAGTCGATGCCTGATACCTGCAACCTACAACAACCAAAAAATGGTCAAACATATAGATGTAGATATAACCATACAATCGAACACACTGTGAAAGGAAGTCACAGTGTACCAAGATACTCACGCATGAGTAATGCGACACTATTCCTCTCACAAACACACATCAAACAAGTAACCACATCACACATAATAATCATTAGCTAATCAACCATATAAGATTTACATCATCAGATAATCATGTGATGCACATAATAAGATTGATCCACATAATCAATTAAGTCCATAAAGTTGTCATAACATATGCATAACTCAAGTAAATATCAGTGTCGCAGCAAAGATTATCTATAAAACATACTAACTATCATATGAAACCACATGAGGATAATCAGGAATGTCACCAACATGAATGTAGCATCTACCAACATCATATAACTTACAACATCAACTGTCTAACATACCCTAAATATTCCTATTATTTTACCTTCACCTTCATGCTCCTTAGCTAGACCACCTGCACATCCAAGGTGAAAATGGAAGGGCACTACAATCGTCATACAACTTGACTTCATCTGCGTTTGTAGGAATAGCAGCAAGAACTATGTAACCAGACTTGATAGAATCCCAAGCACCACACCCTAGAGAATTAATACAGGCTTCCATCATTAGCTTCCAAAAAGCATAATTTGTTCCATTAAACGTAGGTATTTTGTTAGATCCATTTTGTGCCATCCCGGATCTTCCTTAAGCGGTTAAGCTTCCTTCAGAGGAACTTAGATTTGATACCAATTGTTGAATACACCAAGATATTGAGAGAAGGGGTAAATCAGTATCTAAACAATCTTCAATTTTAACAACTTTAACTTATCCGGAGCAAACTTAAAACTTAAGCATCACAGTAATAACATAAGCATGAAAGATTAACACAATGCACATCAACACATAACACTAGATATACATGGAAAATCCAAGAAGGGAAAAACCATGGTGAGGATTAACTCACAATATATGAAGCTCAAATAACAACTTTGTTTAAGGGCTACAACCCAAGGAAGCTATTACTCTTTGAAAACTTTGATTTAGGGTCACTCCCAAGGAAGATACTACTCTCTGAAGACTTTGTTTTAGGGTCACTCCCAAGGAAGCTACTACTCCCTTAATTGAGAACACACTTACAAAAGATTATAGTATGATAGTCCTTCTATTGTCTGAAAACTAACATTGAAATCCACACCTTTGATGATTGTAATTCGACCTCTTCACACTTTCTTCTAATGATCAGATCATTTAGGAACACTCTACACTTCATCACTGTCACAAATATGTCTTCAAGATGAATCAAGACAACATCTACAACTTTTGCTCTTTCTCCTTCAGTCGCACATCAAAATGCATTCATTCTGCTCCTTATCTTGCATGTGAGCCTTATTAATCACTTTACAATCACACCTTGCCTCACTCAATTTGATTTAAAATTTATACAAGATATTACATTGATTACATTGCTTGTCAACCAGATACAGCATGAAAAATACATTTACAAGTCAGCCAGACAACACACAACATGAAACGTGTAGAAGATAGGTCCTAAACAAAACCACATGCTACACCAGCAGAAGATCCATGCCTTGCAGATGCCAAAACTTGCTTAACTGGGTCTAAAACATCCTTCACAGCTTCAAACACCAAGGAATTACATTCACACACTTTGCTCATTGGGAAATAGAACAACTTTAAGAAAAATGTTTAAAGACTTGAAGCAAAACGACCACAACAACTTGAAAACCTTGTGTGGTATTGGAAACAAGAAAGATCTTCATCAAACTCTTCCAAATTAGTCCACATGACTCATACAACATCTCCAAACATGCCTTTACCTCTGCACATCAAAGATTTGTGCTGCACAACTTCAACCATGAACTCTGGGAACAATAAGTCATCTGGAACACACTGCAACATGCTGTCATTTGAAAAATTGAGTTGTGGACCACCAAGAACCTTGAAACTACAAGGAAGCATGTAATACACATCCATAAACATGTCCTCAAAACCGTAAGGACAACCATTCATTTCTAGAGGAATACAAAGCATTCTAATAGGCCTTCAATACTAGCTTACTCTACTAGAACACATGTCGGTACTCTATCATGCATAACTTTCATAGAGGAAGGATAAATGACCTAAAACTTTTGAATTATCACCTTCACTTCACCTTGAACATAGTTCCAGAACTGCATATCCATATCTACAAATGCGAAGGAATGCGGAGCATTCCATAGTCCTACTCAGAACATCTTCACAGAAATAACACTATCTTTAGTCTGTCAATAGCAAAACACTCTTGCGATAATCTAATCATCATGAAACTTGGAACACACATGATTCAGGCCATCAATAACATCAACAACACATCTAATCATCTTAGTGCTTCTAATTCCCATATTAATATGTCTTCATACTTAACTTTGCACTAATCAAGGCATGACATCTAACCATGAACTATATCTTCTCTCTTCTCTTGTTGGTTGGGACATGACATCCAACTATGAACACCATCACACCTCCATGATAATATTGACATCAATGACAACCTAGTGATAGTGTTGACCTCAATGATAATCCTAGGAACCATATGTGTAACACTACATACCTACCTCCAATCTTTACAAGTTTGCAAACCTAAAATTATGTAACTTCAGAGCTTTGGAGCAGCTTTGCAAACTTGCAAATGACAAACTTTCCTTTGATCTCTACAAGTCTGTAAATATATAACTATGCAACTTGAAAGCTTCAAAGTAGCTTTACAGTCCTACAAAATGCATACCTACCTCTAATCTCCACAAGCTTGTCAACCTAAAACTATGAAACTTTGGAGCTCTAGAGTAGCTTTGTAGTCTTGTGAACTACATACCTTCCCTCAATCTCTAAAACCTTGATGATTTACAAATCAAACTTTGGAGGCCAAGAGAAACTGACAGACTTACAAACTGCAAGTTTGCCTTCAAAACCCACAAGTTTACAAATTTAGACTTGCAAAACTTTAGAGTTATAGAGAAAGTTTGTATACTTGTACTTATGCAAACTACCTCCATGGCTTTGTATTCTAACTACTCTTACCCATAAAAATTTGAGGTTTGCAAACAATTTGCATGCCTACTAAAATACAAGTTAGAACTACAAAATCAAGTGCTACAAACAAAAGGGCATGGATTTCTCAATTTACATGCAACACAAAAATAGTTTGGGCCAAGAACTTGAGCATAAATAGGCTTTTCATTATCCAAATAGGAAGTCCCAAGGACCTTATTAACTATATGACCCATTGCTACTATTCACTATAAAGAACCCATTTTCTCATGTACATCGCTTAGAAGACATGGTGGGTCTTAACTCTCACAAGAGTTGAATGAAAAATATTATCTCATGTCTCCACAACATAATCATAGCAATGTTCAAAGCATAGCATATATTTTATAAGCATTCACCTCATACATCAAACACAAAAAGCATAAAAGACCAATCCAAATCCTAGCATAATATCAACTATATAGTTCATCATATCATTGATTCTATCTACTCATAACTATCAAACGATAAACAAAACATAGCTTATAGATCATGACAACTTCATAAGAAATTAAGCCTATACTTCTCATAATCAAGATTGCCCAAACATGGTAACTCCCTTATAAGATGATAAGGAAATACTTACCCAAATAATGACATACATGCATTACCATATAATGAATTCCCATCCCAAACATAAATGGTTCTAAGTCCAAAATAATAGGATCCGATAGTTCATTGAATTCAAAACACTAAGATTCATCATTACAAAGATCAAATACAAATTGCTTCTCTTTACATGGCTAACAAGCCTACTTTAACATGCTATTAAAATATGATTTACAACCTGACTTTCCATGCATCATAACTAAGCATGGATATGATAAAATGATGAATCTCATTCATTTTGATAACACAACTCAATGATTAATTCACTTAATTATCCTTTCCAAATGAGATCACATTCAACTATGCAATGCATAAGGACAAACCTATCAATCATGGTACTATGACATAACAAAATGATCATGACTATATGAAAATAAGAGTTGGATAGCACCAACCATACCGTGGGGTTTCAATTAACATCTACAACACATCCATGACATAGATATCAATTAAGCTTTTTTTCCAAAAGCATGAATAGTAACATCTATGATGCTCAAATGAAATTACCCATCTGCACATGCATTTTCTACCAAAATACAACAATAATGATTACAATTACAAGCCTACATTTAAAGAATACAAGGATGGGAATAATCCAAGATCAAATAGAAGATTAATTACAATGATCTAATGTGATTATAGATTTTACATAACAAGGCATAATACAAGATGATAAATATATCAAACTGAGAACTCTTCAAGCTCCCATGTGATCTTCCAAAAGGGGGAAAGTGGGGAATGTTACACACCTCCCACCCATATTACCATTATTGAGTGCAATAGATGTCTATGCCACTCTAGACAACCCCAAATCTATAGAGAAGGAAGATCATGGATACACTTCTAGCATGACCAATCTCACACACAAACTAGGGTCTCACACAAAATACCAATAATCTGCATTATGGTTGCACAAGGGTTTCCCACACCATCCAATGCATAACACCAAGCGGTCAAGAATCCAACATAACTCAATGCACAACCACACTTGAGTACACACACAATGAGGGTCTAATGCATAGTTCATGGATAAAAAATACATTAATAATTTAATGCACAACAAAACTTGAATACACATACACACATCAAGGGTCCAATATATGAATCACCTCTTAAGTACTTATGACCCAAACAAAAGTAGGAGAAAGAAATAGGATAATACAAGGAGTAACAACACCTTTAATTTATATAACATTGTCCTTTACAATTCATCAATATTAATCATTAATTACAATGTAGTTGAGGAAAGAAGGAAACCACTCCAAAAATAATATTATGATTCACCAATTAACACATGCTAAAATCATCATTTACACCAAATTGCCATAGAACACAAAAAAAATGACATCATTATCTATACGCCAAAACAAATTATCAAATTAAGCATAAAAGTTATTTGGGCTAAAAGTTCAAAACAAATTATTAAAGCATAAATTCATAATCGAAAGTTACAAGTCACCAAAATTAAATCCCTTATCGATGCTCCACAGTTCCTTCCCTCTCCTTTTCTCCTTATATTTCTTTTAGAGAGTACTTTGGTATTTAAATGCATACCAAAGGAAGATATGTATTCCATGTAAAGCACTTCATGGTGAAGACAAAAAATAAACAGAGGAAAATCTCCACCAAACTCAAACAAACCAAAACTAAAATTGATAGAAGTGACTCTTCAAACTTGAGAGTTGGCTCATTAATGAGCCATATTAATGCACACCTTTGGGACTCTAGAGACCTCTTGGTAAGCTACTAGACTAGCCTATTAGTAGGTGGTCATTATCATAGGTTCTACCACCACCTTGAGGTGGATAATTATGGTAATACTCAACCTTCAAATAAACATTTATTCAATTCATAACATAAGGAAATGGGTTAGTATGGTTAGGTATTGTCAATGCCTTACCATATTAACTCATGTGTATTAAATTTTGAATAACACATATATTAATATGGATGTTGACTATGGCATTTTTTATTTTTATAAAGAAACTCCTTCACAAATACCAATAGGCATAAATAAGCATATTAATGCCTATATATTATACATGTATGTGTGTGTTTTGATATATATTTATATTTATATATTTCTCTAAATCGATTTAAAAACACTAAGAAAAATCATAGCAGAACCTGTACAATAAAAAATACAACTCAGTTGCATGGGGCAGTCAAGTCATCTTTGATGGAGCACACGGGACCCTCTCCTTTCCACAAGGTGAACCTCCACGTTACTCTTGCTCTTGTGGTAGAAACCAGTTGAGAGAAGGTGAGATACAAGGGTGGTCCTGCTCACTTGAGAGCTGGACATCGCGAAGAGCGGTCGACTAGTCCTGGGGCCTTTCTTGGATATTGTTTCGTATATGGTGTTCAATTAGATTTTTAGTTGGGATAATTATTTGACCCGAAGGGTCACTGGTTCTTGTTCTCCTATTTGGATTTTGGAGATTCCAATGTTGAGTGGGTTGTTGATTATTTTCGTTTATGTTTCTTTGAAGTTGGAGTCTCTCTTCAAACCATTGTATGATGACTTGTGTTTGAAGTAACCTTAGCCTATGTTGTTGTTCTTGGATTGTTAATTGATCGTTTTGAGGCCTAGGGTGTAGTTCTTCGATCTCCTCTAGGATCACCCTCACCCACTCACCTCTAAGTCCAGAGCACATTTGTGAACCTGAACCAAGAGAGTTGGTTAGAGTTAACCTTGAGTTGACTCACTTTTTACTTAGGGTTATGACCTAAGGTTTTCTTTTCTTTGCTTTGAGTTGATTGATTTTGATTGATCTTGTGTTGGCTTGTGTTGACCATTATTGACCTTGTGATGAAATCAAGGGTTTATGAACTTCATGTTATGCTTATGTTTTTCTTGTTTTTTATTTTTTTGAATGTATGCAAGATAGTGTTTTTGTTCTTTTTATGATTTTTTTGAAAGGAAAGTGCTTTAATTAATCTAAAATTCAAGTATGAATGCAATCCTAAAATGAGTTTACCTAATGCAATCTTAATCTATGTTGTTGGTATTTTTGATATTTTGAATCTAATTACTCTAGGAAATGAAAGAACAAACTAATCTAAGAATGTAAAAGAACTTAGAAATAAACTAATTTATTAATGCAAATTCTATTTTACCTATCAAGGAAATTGTAACATGAATTTACTATTCCCAAGAGAAAATTTGAGATTAACTAATTACTACCACAATAAAAAAATCATTAAAAATCTAGAATGTGTGATGCATGAGCCTCCACTACCCTTAGGAATCCTTGTGTAGGCAACCTCTTCATCCTCTTGCAGCAGTGGGGATCTCCTCTTGGCAACAACAGGGAAGGGATGAAAAATAGCTTGAGAAAGCTTCGAAATATAAGCTCAATGTGAGCTAAAAGAGCACTATGGCTTGCAAAACGAGCAGCGTAATGATGCAACGAGAAGATTGTAGCAAAGCTTTGGCATAACAACAATAAATAGAAGGATCATAAGTCATGCGTGAGCATAAGAATGCTATGTGGAGAACAAAAACCTGGAAAGCTTGGATGGACAAATGAAATTGCCTCCCAAAAGGGGGAGCTTTGAAGCTATGCAATAATGAAAACAAATAAAGAAATGAGAGCTTTGAAGCTTTTAAAAACTAAAGAAAGAGACAAAGAGGCTCAAGGGCTTGTGAAGAAGCTTGAAAAATCTTGAGAAGAAGAGGAGAGCATTCTCCAAATTGAAAAATAATGAAGAGGGGAGGGGTATTTATAGGTCTGAATGGTACATGAAAGGTGGGAAGGATTGAAGAGTTAACTCCCTTGATTGGAGAGTTAACTCATTAGATTGAAGAGTGAACTGGATTGATTAGGGAGCGATGAAGCAAAGATAGCTTATTGCAGAAGCAAAAATGGAGTCATCAAGAGTCCAAGAGGTGACAAGTAGAGATCACATGGAGATAATTATGCATGATTAAAGGCTTGGAATAGTTCACTCTATGTTTAGGCCAAAAACTCATGCAAACAGGAAGACAAATAGGTCAAAATGAAGCTTTTTTGCATCCAAACTTGAACTTTTTCCACAGCTGTAAAAGATGGCATGGTCACCCATGGGTCACCCCTTTTACCGGTCTAAGTCACTCAGGGGAGACCCATGGGCAACCCACAAAGGGGAGGTCTTGGGTTGAGAAGTGGGTTGGAGATTGTTAGTTAGGGGATGGAGATGTGAACTGTCTCTGGAACTAGGTCAAAAGGTGGTCAAAAACTAAATCTCCACTTGCAAATGTCAAATCTCCCGAGGGAGATCCTAAAATAATAAGGGGAGATTTGTCCTTGTTGAACATAAATGGAAACTAAAAGTTGGAGATGGCTTGAGAGGTTCCTTAGAGGGCTCCTAGGGGTGGGGTTGGATGAAAACACTAGGGAAAGGTAAATTTATGATAAATAGATGAATAAAAGGCTTACAGACGAAGTTGCAAGCATAGAAAATGAAAATCAACAAGTGTCGAAAGTGAGGGAAAGGATAGTACGACAAAGGGAAACAAAGGAAGAAACCAAAACACGTGTTTCCAAGAGAAATGGCATTGAGAGGTCGTTATTTTCACTCTTACATGTATGTGACAAGGATTATGTGTCATTATGGGGTCCAGGTTGTGTGTGTCTTTAGTTCTTACATATTTTCCCTATCGGGGATGGTAGTCTACATGAAAGGTAGTAATCATTCCCAAACTAGGCCTCACCTATTGTCGATTTCCCATAATTGTACCTACAATAACTATCATTATTTCATCATTTTAAATGTATCATCATGTCATGTGTTTGCCTAGTTGTTTGCTTTATCAAGGAGACCTATAGGGATGAAATCACGCAAAATGGGGTACAAGAGCACTACGAAAAAAATAACATGTTGAGCTAGAGAGGAGAAGAATAGATTCTCCTTTTATTGCAAATTTTGAAGAACATATTTGAAATTATTAGGGATTTTTTATGTTTTATAATTTTTATTTAGTTTTTCTAAAGGTCCAACTTGACATTCCTTGAGGTTTTTGGAAGACCTATATTTATTGAAGAGATCTCTTCCCTTGCCACCTTGCATGAGGAGACTTGCACACCTAAGTGCACCGTTTTTCTCTTTTAACTCCATTTGGAGGAGTGACTTATACTTAGACATTGTTTTACACTTATTGTTACAAGACCTGATTGGATGAGATCTATACATAGATTTAGTTGACATCTTGTACTTCACTTTCCCTTTTGTGCATATGGTTGGCTAGAGATTTTATTTTTCTTATGAGAATGCATACCTATGATGATCACATATGGATGATGCAATTTGTTTTTTTATTTTTTATGATATGAATGACATGTAATGTGTTTGGATGTGATCCAAAAATATGAAATGCAAAGTACTACATGTTCTAAGTGTTGTGAATGCCATGATGTTATGCCATTTTTTATTGCTTTTGATTTTCTATGATAGCATGTATGCAGGTGGAACAAACAATGTGACTGCTCTTAAGTAGGATTTTTGACCTAGGGGATTGCGAGTTAACTTGGTATAAAGAGACTTATTGATCTTTGGGATGGGATTAGGGACTCAAGTGGGAGTGGGAGGAGATTGAATGCTTCTTAATTTTGGGCTTTGCTAGAGGTTAAACACCGATCCTTATCTATATAAAACAATTTGACAAGATTTCAACTTGGACAAGTAATAAATTTTATTGGTGCTTGCTAGACTTAGATCATAGATGGCCAACAAGATAGACCTAGGGTAAAGGTAAATGGGAAAGAACAAGGGTCTCTAAGTAGAAAATGGTCCTAAATAGTACTAGATTGTTGGCTTTGCTCAGCCAATGCATGTGTACTTTGTAACTTTCTCTTTTTATTTTCTCTAATAGAATGTCACCCTTGAAGCTTTGAGCTTAGATTTATCTCCACCCAAGGGTACGGACATTCAAAAATATTCTCTCTATCACTCTTTTTTTGTAACTCTCTTTGTTTTATGCCTTTCTCTCTTCTTTTGTATTTTTGGAATGCCTCACTTGATTTTCTCATTTTTTTTATTTTTATGGAAATGGATTCTTTTGAACTTTCTGGGTATTTTGGATATGCAACAACTTTGGTCTCTCTATTCTCACTTTTCTCATCACTCTTATTTTTTTATCACTCATTTTTTTATTCACTCATCTTTTAGATTACTTCCTTCAAAGTTTTAATCCCCCTGACATTTTTGGCTAGGAAAGATAAGGGGTTGAGCACCACCAAAAGTTTTCTTAGTCTAGTCAAACTTCCCCTCTACTAGGGAATAATGGGGAAGGTCTACTTGCAAGCTTCCTTTGAACACTGTGGGTTTGACTACTAACTTTTCTTAGACTTAACACCATGAATCATTAAGACTATTGTGCTATCACCCACAGTCTTTGAAGCTAGATTTCTTGTTTACAGGCATGAGTATTTTCCATGTACTCTACCTTTATAGTGACAAAAGAAACTACATCATACCATTTTCTCATCTAATGGATCACACCACCAAATGAGGTACAAGTATACCCACTAGTAGACCTCTTTCTATCCACATCACTAGCCTGATGAAAATCAATGAATCCATGTATATCCATTATCCTGCTCAAAGCATGTCCTTGATAGAAAATTTAACACTTTGATGTGTTTCATAGAAACCTAAAGACCCTCTTCACTACAATGCAATCCTCTTTTCCTAGATTGGACACATACTTTCTTAATAATTCCACTACTTAGGCAATGTCTAGTTCATGCATATCATAGTGTACATAAGAATACCAATTACACTTGCATAGGGTACATGGTTCATTTACACTATCTCATTTCATGTCAAAGGGCACTGATCAATGGAAATTTTGTTCCCACAAGAATGGGAACACTCACCGGTTTGCAATCTTGCATCCTAAACTACTATAGAATAGATTCAACATACTTCCTCTAATTGATCTAGAGTTTTCTATTAACTTTATGTCTCATCATCTCCATCCTTGAGATGAACTTAGCTATCCCCAAGTCGTTCATATCAAATCATGTTGAAAGATAAGATTTTAGATCATTGATCCTATCCTTACTATTATAGAAGAACAACATCTCATCGACATACAAAAAACTAATAATAAAATGAGCATTGCCATATTTAAAGAAAACACAATGATCTGAATTATCTCTAACATGCCCCAACTTCAAAACATAAGTGTTGAACTTCTCATAGAACATCCTAGGTGATTATTTAAGACCATAAAGAGACTTCTTCAACTTGAAAACTAAAAAATTCTCACCCTTGACCTCAAAGTGCTATAGTTGTGTCATGTGTATATCCTCCTCTAAATTTCCATGTATAAAATTTGTCTTCACATCCATCTATTCAACCTCAAGGTCAAACACAACAACAACAGATAGTGAAAATATAATTGATGTAAAGTTTGTGGTAAGAGATAAGATCTTATTGAAATTGATTCTCTCTACCTAAGTATATCCCTTAGCCATGAACCTTTCTTTTTACTTCTCAAGTTTTCCCTCTAAACTATATTATTCTTGAAACACATTTAGAGTTGTCATGTTTCTTGTCCTTAGGAAACTTCACCAAGTACCGTGTATTATTCTTCTCTAATGAATCCAATGACTTCTTCCAAGACTTATTGTCTATAGACTCTATTTCCTCCTTCAATGTTCCATGTTCATCCTCATTAATAAATAAAGCATAAATACATTGGAAACTAGTTTGGTTGTACCTATCATATTGCATTCTGTATTGATTGGACCTCTTCAAGAGTAGGGTTTAAGGTTATTCTTCTTCCTCTAAACTATCCTCCTCATTAGGTCTAGTTTGATCCTTTGGTTCAATATTAGGTCTAGTTCATCCTCAATCTTTGCATCTATCTACAACATTTCTTTCTTATCTTTGGTTTGTGAAGGAATAAAAGAAGATCTAATCTCCCTAAAGATCACATTCAAATTATACACTATCTTTCAAGTCTCAAGATTATAAATCTTGTACCCTTTTTCAATATAATTGTACTCAATGAAGATACACTTCTCTAATTTGAGATCCAATCCTTAGACACATATACATATGCCTCACAATTGTAAACCTAAATATGTTACAATAAAGGATTTGTTGATGATTTGTCATTGATGTCAGAGTTGGATATTGAAAAGGTACTTCAGTGTTTGTGATGATCATGATGCTTAAAGAATAGTATACAGTTATACCAAGTAGGATCATTACTAGGTTGTATGATCTTGTATGGTTGGTGAGTTGATATGCTTTAGGAGTTACCTCATGCTATGTAATCAGATGTGACAAAGGTAGTCTTTACCTGACAGTTGAGTTAATGATTGTCATTACCATCAAGAGAGTTGATGATTGTCTTTACCATCAGGAGATATGTCATGAGATGATTGGTAAGGATATGTGCTCTTGTCAGGGTTGTTGATACTCATCTTGGTGTTCTCTATGTTAGTTAGGTAATCATGATTCTTCATGACAGCTTGAATCATGCAATAAGAGATCTCTAGGCATACTAGTGATGAAGGTAATGTGATTAACTGTTGATATGAAAGACAATAAAGTTACTTGTTTCTTCATAGAGATATTGATGAGGTTGTAAGTAGAGTTTGATGGCTTAAAGTGAGTATCTCAGGTCAAGATACCTTTCATGGCATTATGATCATGTTCATGTTGTTGTTTATGAGTACATGCTTCCTTATGTCAGTGCTTTATGACAAATTGCTAATGGTGTTGATTCAGGGCATAGTTGAAGGCTTGAATTATCTTCATGACATAGTATGATCAGGATATAGCCTCATTCATGGTGTATATGATGTTCATACTTTCTTGGAACAGGAAATATTTCTCTATATTTGCATCAACATATCATGATATTCATATCATGAATTCATGTTTCAAGGTGTTCTCAAAATGCTTCATGGTATTGGTTCAATGCAAAGAATTTGAGTACTTCTTGACAAGGTATCTTGGATACAATATTGCAAATCCTCAAAGATACAGTTGAAGGACTTGAGGAGTTGACTTGAGAAAATTGATCATCAGGCTTTTTATTCATAATTCAGAAGAAGTGTTCCTCATAATGTTCATACATGGTGTCAATGTCATTAGGGTTTGAAATTAATCTACAAATACTCTAAACCCTATACCTAGTGTTAAACCTAACTGTCATAACCTCTATGTTTTGTTTTAAAATTTTATTGACTTGCTATTACAAGTTACAGTCACTTAAGGTGACCTGTTTGAGGGTTTATATTCCATCTAGTTGACCAACCCTTTGTCTAGTATAACTGCCTCCTCTGGTCACTATTATGAATCTTTGATGCCAGATATAAATCAAAGGCATCATTTGAAGTTAAATGGACGTGAAGACTATGATCTAAGGTTTATATTTAAACTAGTGTAAATTACCAATGACTTTTTCCCTTGCACAAAATTGACGGGTGGTTCATTAAAGAGTTGCTCCAACTGTGCCCTAAATGCTTCTAGTTAGTTGTTTCTTCTTCACCAAGGGCTAGAGAATTTAGTTTTAGGGTCTGTACAAGCATTGGGGAGTGCATAGATGTTGTTTCATGTTGAAGACAGGGAGATCTACAAGGTGATGCCACAAAAGTGATATATGAGATAAGATAGTGGGAGATTTGTTGATGTGACATTGATGGATATGCATGTATACAAAAGACTTAGACTCATATCTACAAAGTAGGGTTTCTAAGGGTAAAGGTATGCTGTATAAATATTGTCATGATCTACAAAGGATGATTCTATAGAGCCTTTCAAGTGTAGATAGATTTGAAACTAGATGTGCTTTTGAAGACAAAACTTCTTGCAAACATTGACTGCAAGTGAAATTGAAGCAGTACGTTGTCCTGGAGTTTTTATTTCTATTCAAACTAGAGATAAAGCAGTGATTTGTCTGGAAATAGAGTAACCCTCTAAGTTTTGTTTATTTCTTCCGAGTTTAATGAAAGTGATGTATGTTGCCAGTGAGGCATATTATGTTTGACAGTGAGGCATGGTATTTTTCTAGTGAGGCTTTGTCAGTGAGACACTAAATGTAACCAATGAAGTTTTATTTTTCTAGTGAGGCTTAATGAAGTGAATTTTCAAGAGTGGTTTTTTATCCCTATGAGGGTTTTCCACTCATAATCCCTATGTTATGATTTCTCTTGATTGTGTGTCAATTTGCATTTGATAAGTCATTCTTGTTCAAATATCTTGCTCTGATCATTGTGATTCACTCATCATTCAAAGTCTAATTGTTTGAAGTGTCTTAGTTCTCTCTAGATTATCAGTCAAGTGGTTTAATAGGTGAAAAGTTTGATTGTTTAATAGACCATTGATTCACTGGTGCAGTCATGGTAGGAGGTTTCACAAAATGAACTATTCGGACCGTGCAACAAGAGTAAACACAATAGAAACAACTCAAAGAAATAAATCAAATGCAGATTTAGTCACTCAGTATATCATAGAATTCAAAATAGAGATCCACCAGCAACATGCGGGCTTATAATTAGGGATCACAGGCCTGATTACATACATGCGCAAGATAAAGCTTTGAAGCTCCCTTCGCATAAAATCCAAATTATCAGCTATCACTATATCATGAACTTCATAACTACTTTCCTAAGGATATATTACATCTTTATATATCATTTTTGGACCAATAGATTCCTCCGCATCAGCCAAGGAAGGTCACAAACTCCAATGAAGAGTTGTAACGTGTTCAAAGATAGGTCAGACCTAAATGCATAGAACACTTCCTCAAATGAATGGAACAATGTGCGGACCCTTGGGGAAGTTCAGCCATGAACCACAGAATATTGAATGATGTGTCAAAGAGATCTACAAGTCAAGGAATGATCTGTAAGCCTTCTCCTTCAGCTGGTTATCAGGAACTGTTAGAATGCTCTTCTTTGAGAAAATAATCAATCGTCTGATAGTGATATCTTTCTGGTAACTGATCCAAATACTCTGAATTCTTGATATGATGTAGATGCTAAGTCTAGATCTGCAAGATGTGAAATGCCAAAACTGGACCACAAGTTGAGAACTGCTATTGACTGAACTGCCTGAACTGAACTAGAAAATGAAAGAACTGAAATGCAAATGTTTTTGGTTGATACAAGATTTCTCTTGAACCAAGGATGCTCCTACATCAGACATCTGGGATTATTGAAAAAGTGAGTCCCTCACTTTGTTGGGGCTAGGGGAGAACCAAGATGATCCACCTTAGCCTGAGAAATCTAAGATGAGTCTTCTTCTGGTCTGCCTTTCCACTTCACAAGGTATTCTTTGTATTGTCTTCCTCTAGTGCTGCGTCCAACTCTATTGTCTAAAATGTCTTCAATTTGTTTTGGTGCTTCTTGTGGTAATTGCTTCTTCAAGTCTTCTTCCATGTTGTCATTGAACTCTGCTTCATGATACTGATAAAGATTTGCAATGTTGAAAATAGGTGAAATACCTAATGTCTCCGGTAATTCCACTTCATATGCATTTCCTGAATCAAATTTCCCAAGTATCCTACAAGGTCCAAACTTTTTCATCTTCAACTTGTTATATGTCCCAACTGGAAATCTTTCTTTTCTTAAGTACACCATCACTTCATTTCCAACTTCAAATTCCTTATGTCTTCTCTTCTCATTTTCTTTCTCTTTGTACTTACTGTTCATGTCCTCCAAATGCTTCTTCACCTAATTATGCACTGTCTTCATGTGATTTACAAATTCTTCTACTTCTACACTCCTCTTTTCTTCTATATTAATATGTCTTAATTCTGCAACTCCTCTAGGATTCACTCCAGTCACAATCTCAAAAGGTGTTCTTCCAATTCTCCTATTCACCAAATTATTGTATGCAAACTCTGCTTGTGAAAGAATCAAGTCCCAACTTCTGGCTTTGTCTCCAACCAAACATCTCAACAAGTTTCCCAAACTCCTATTCACTACCTCTATCTATCCATCTGTATGCGGCTGAAAAGTAGAACTAAACTTCAAATTTGTCTTCATCTTCTTCCAAAGTGTCTTCCAACAGTAACCAACAAACTTTGTGTCTCTGTCTGAAACTATACTCCTAGGTAATCCATGCAATCTCACAAGGTATGAAATGAGCCATCAGTTGTTTTCTTACAAGGTATGAAATGAGCCATCTTTGAAAATATATCAACCACTACAAATATTGAATAATTTCCTCTCTGAGTCTTAGGTAATCCCATTACAAAATCCATTCTTATGTCTTCCCGGGGTCTCTCCGGTACCGTTAAAGGTTTATACAATCCAATGTTTTGACTACTCCCTTTTGTAACTTGACAAACTCTACAACTCTGCACAAATCTCCAAACATCCTTATGTATCTGAGGCCAAAAGTAATTTTCACTTACCAAAGCTATGGTCTTATCAATGCCAACATGTCCTACCAATCCACCACTATGCTTCTCCTTGATCAAATTATCTCTCATTGAACTTCTAGGTATGCATAACTGACTTCCTTTGAACAACATATCTTCTTGAATGAAATAGTCCAACCACTTACTTCTATCTGTCACAACAGGTTCTTTACATGCTTTCCAAGGTTTTGCAAAATTACTGTCTCCCTCATACATATTCTTCAATTCATCAAAACCCAACACTTCAACTCTCATCTCTGTCAACAAGTTTCTTCTTCTACTCAAGGGATCAACAAATTTATTTGATTTACCACTCCTATGCTTTGACACAAAAGTATAACTCAACATGAACTCTACCCACCTCATATGTCTCTGATTCAACTTTCCCTAACTATTCAGATACTGCAAAGCTTGATGATCTGTATACAACACAAACTCCTTAGGCAACAAGTAATGTCTCCACTTCTTCAAGGCTTGAATTATGGTGTAGTACTCTTGATCATAAAATGAATATCTTCTCCTTGCATTATTCAACTTCTCACTGAAATATGCTACAAGTCTACCTTCTTGACTTAACACTGCTCTAATTGCATTTCCACTAGCATCGCAATCAACTTGAAATACCTTATTGAAATCTGGTAATGCCAAAACAAGTTGCTCTATTACTTTCTACTTCAACAACTCAAAACTTTTATCTACTCCTGATGTCCACTTGAAATCTTTTCTGTCACCTCTCATTGTCTCTGTCATAGGGTTACAAACTAAACTAAATTTTATGATGAACTTCTAGTAGAAACTAGCCAAACCATGAAATGATGTAACCTCTCCAATGCTCTCTAGTGTAGGCCATTCGACAATTGCTTTCACTTTCTCAAGGTCCATCTTCAATCCTTCTGCAGAAATCACAAATCCCAGATATACCAATTCTTCCTTGATGAAACTACACTTCTTGATGTTTATCAGCAATTTCTCCTCTCTAAACCTCTGCAAAACTTGTCTAATATGCAACAAATGTTCCTCTTTTGTCCTACTGAAAATCAGAATATCATCCAAGTACACAATTACAAATTTACCCAAGAATTTCTTCAAGACCTCATTCATCAACCTCATGAAAGTACTCAGTGCATTTGTCAATCCAAAATGCATCACTTACCACTCATACAATCCTTCATTTGTCTTAAAAGTAGTCTTCCATTCATCTCCTTCTCTGATTCTAATTTGATGGTATCCACTTTTCAAGTCTATTTTTGTGAAATATCTTGCTCCACTCAAACAATCCATGATATCATCCATCCTAGGTAAAGGAAATCTATACTTAACTGTGATCTTGTTTATTGCTCTAGAGTCAGTACACATTCTCCATTCTCCATCCTTCTTTGGTTCTAACACTGCAGGTACTATACAAGGACTCAAACTTTCTCTGATCAAACCTTTCCTCAACAACTCTTGTATATGTCTATTCAGTTCTTCATTCTCTACCGGTGTCATTCTATGTGCTACTTTGTTAGGCAAACTTGCTCCCAGTATAAGATCCATATGATGACTGATACTCCTTATAGGTGGTAATCCTTTAGGTACATTATATGATATGATGTCTTCATACTCTGTCAACAACTCTCTTATCTCCTCTGGTTCAGTCTATCTCTTCAATATTTCAGGCTTCTTAGGAATCAAAGCATAACACATACTTTCTTATTTCAAACCATCCAAAAATTTTATTCCATCTACCAAACAGATTCTAGCATTCCCACATACTACATTTGTAGGATCATCTTCTAAAGGAATCAAAGTAATTCTTTTCCCATTTGCTTTTATAGTATATGTATTCTTTCTTCCATCATGCATAGCTTTTCTATCATACTACCAAGTTCTACCCAACAAGATATGACAAACATCCATAGGCATAATATCACACAAGACTTCATCATGATAAGATCCAATATGAAATTTCACCAAACATTGTTCACTCACCAGTACCTTATGGTCATCCTGAATCCATGCTATCTAATAGGGCTTAGGATGTTTCAATATTTTCAACTCTAGCTTAGTCACCATCTCCTTTGAAACTAGGTTATCTAAACTACCACTATCAATTACAACTTTACAACACTTACCTCCTAATTTGCATTTAGTTCTTAATAGACTTTTCCTCTATGACGGTTCCTCATTTGTCTCTACTTGAAATAGTACTCTCCTCATCACCAATGATTCTCCTTTCTCTGGATTACCAACTGAACAAGGTGATCCAACAGGGTCTTCTTCAACATAGGCTGCTCTCCCACTATTCTCTGTCTTCTTGCTTGTGCTACCCTAATTACATTCAAATGCTCTATGCCCTTCACTTCCACACTTGAAACAAGTACCTCTAAATGTCTTCTTATCAAATCATCTTCTTTCTCTTCTATATCCTTCATTCTGGTATGCACTAGGGTTTCCTCTCTGGTAAAAATTTATGTCATCTCTCCAGTAAGCATTGTTATCTCTGTCATCCTTTCTAACTAGGTTGTCAAACTTGTTCTACTCCACAAATGATCTATCATATCTAGAAAATGATCTTCCCTTCTAAAATTTACTCCCTCTTCCTCTCTGTCTTTGATCATGCTTCTTATTCAGCTTCTCTTCAACTTTCAGGGCAAACTGATATGCTTCTTCCAAAGATGTCATCCTTACCAAGCTTAGCTCTTCTTGAATGTTCAATCTTAGTCCATTGATATATCTAGCCACTTTCTCCTTTCTTGCTTCACTATATCCTATTCTTATCATCATCGTATGAAATTCTTCAGTGTATTCCTTCACAGATTTCTCCTTTTGTCTCAGGTTTTGCAATCTTTTCAACAATTCCAACTCATAGTCAGCAGGTATGAACTGATTTTTCAACTTTGTCCCCATTCGGTCCCACTTTGTAATCTTTTCTTTTCCTCTTTTGTTTCTTTCCAACTAAACTTCTTTCCACCATATAGCAGTATGTCCTTTCAACTTTGTCTTTGCAAATTTCACCTTCTCCGGATCTTCAATCTCCTCATATTCAAAGTATTCTTCCATGTCATTTATCCAATAAATCAACTCTTTAGGGTTCAAATTACCGGTATAGTTTGGAACATCAACTCTAGGTCTCTTTCCAATCTTTGAAATAGCTTTCAACATCTTTATCTGATCTGATTCTTCTTCTTCATCACCTCCTAGGGTTTCGCCAGTGTGTTCAACAGATTGAAATTCTTCCTCATCATCACTTTCAACATTGGGTCTCGATGTCAATCCTCTTCGCCTATCTTCTTCAACATCATCCAAACAAATTTGCATTGTTCTCATCAATTCCATCATCTCATCCATTCTATTATCCATTGTACCAATAGGGGGAACTCTTCACGGCAACATCTTCCTAAGATCAAGTGCAAACTACCTCAGGTTCGGCGATCAAGCTACAAGCAACAATTGCCTCTTAATTGGTGATCAGTTGTGCACAAGTAACCTCCCTCGGATCAGTGATCTTATTACAACAAGATCTTACAGAATCCCCTTCACCAATTCACTCCAAAGAATCAAACTTTTGCTCTAATACAACTTGGTGCAGTCATGGTAGGAGGGTTCACATAATGAACTGTTTGGACCGTGCAGCAAGAGTAAACACAATGCAAACAACTCAAAGAAATAAAGAAAATGTAGATTCAGTCACTCAGTATATCATATAATTCAAAATAGAGATCTGCTGGCAACATGCGGGTTTACAATCAGGGCTCACAGGCCTAATTACATACATGCGCAAGATAAGGCTTTGAAGCTCCCTTCGCATAAAATCCAAATTATCAGCTATCACTATATCATGAACTTCATAACTACTTTCCTAAGGATCTATTAAATCTTTATATATCATTTCTAAACCAATAGATTCCTATACGTCAACCAAGGAAGGTCACAAACTCCAATGAAGAGTTGTAACATGTTCAAAGATAGGTCAGACCTAAATGCATAGAACACTTCCTCAAATGAATGGAACAACATGCGGACCCTTGGGGAAGGTTGACCATGAACCACAAAACATTGAATGATGTGTCAAAGAGATCTGCAAGTCAAAAAATGATCTGCAAGCCTTCTCCTTCAGTTGGTTATCAAGAACTGTTAGAATGCTCTGCTCTGAGAAAATAGTCAATCTTCTGATAGCGATATATTTCTGGTAACTGATCCAAATGCTTTGAATTCTTGATATGATGTAGATGAATGAATGTAGATACTAAGTCCAGATCCACAAGATGTGAAATGCCAAAACTGGACCACAAGCTGATAACTGCTACTGACTGAACTGCCTGAACCGAACTAGAAAATCAAAGAACTGAAATGCAAAAGTTTTTGGTTGATGCAAGATTTCTCTTGAACTAGGGATGCTCCTGCATCATTCACCCCCCCTCTCAGTGGTCCTGTACTCCAACAGGATTCCTTCCTAACCAAGCCTTATTAGGTATTTTTAATTAGATAACAAATTATGCTCATAGCTTTTACCTAGAGTTTCTACTCCAAACTAGCTCCATTGAGCATGCTTCTAGCAATCTATTGGTCATTCTCTCTACAAAGTCATTATATTGATGGGTGTATGAATTTTTTTTATGACTCAAAATACAATGTTCCCTATAGTAGTTGTCAAACTCTACTAAAAAGAATTATCAACCATTATTTTTCCTCAACACCTTGATCTTCTTTTTTGTTTGGTTCTCAACAAGAGCTTTGAAATCTTTAAACTTTGAGAAGATGTTAGATTTGTGCTTGAGGAAAAATACCCATTAGTCATCAATAAAAGACATTATATATAACTTTTGTTTTCCATATTCATAATGATCACAAAAATAAAAATTTAGGGAAAGAATAGTTATCCCCTCTAATAAGCATTTACATTTTAATTCTCTTAGGCCTTTCTCACCAATATGGGACATACACTCATGCCACAACATGGTCTTCTCTATTTCAAGCTTATGATTCCATGAATCAAGAATCTCATAATTGTTCTAGTCTATGGAACTAGCATCCAAACATAATAGAGTTCTAGAATGAACTCCCTTAGACAAGATCATGGCCTCATGTACCATCTTGCAACCATAATTTTTGAAAACCACCGACAAACCCACTTGAAACTTACTTATAGAAAGAAGATTTCTTGTCAAACCCAAAATGTTTAGAACATTGGAGAGAGTTTTGGTCCTTTCATATTAAAAATTGAGCATTAATTTTCCTTTTCCAATGATTTTGAGAGAAGATTTGTCTCCCAATTACAGCAATCCACCATCAAAGCTCTCATAATTCAAGAACCACTCCCTATTGGGAGTCAAGAAAGTAGGATCCAAAATCAATAAGTTATGCACTCTCATGTGTAAGTGTATTAAAGGCTATAGTAAAATCATAATTTCAATTGTCATTAGATTTTCTCAAGTATGAACCATCATCATAATCTTTATTTTCTTTATTTTTATTGTAATCCTTCTTGATGTGCATAATATTTTTGCAATTCTAGCATTTGACCTTGGATCTACTAGAAGACTTAGATCTTCAATTATACTTAGCACACTTGTCCCTCTTATTTCTCTTTCCCTTCTCCTTTTCATGACCTCTAATAACCAAGGCATCTTTGATAGATTATAACTAATATTTTTGGCCTCATCTCCTTAGACACTAATGAACCCACCACCTCATCAAGATTTATCTTTAAGATGTTGATATTTGCTATTTACCACTTTATCCCATGAATTAGGTAAAAAATGAATAAGGGTTATGAATTGGTCCTCTTCATCCATCTTCACATCCATAGATGCTAATTAACTCACCACAATGTAGAACACATTCAAGTGCTCCATCACAAAGTCTCCATCACTCATTCTCAAGGAGTAAAGCTTCTTCTATAGAAAAATCTTATTTATTAGGGACTTTATCTCTTGGGGGTGTCACTAAATAGGTAATATCATAGCACAATAGTTTATAATGGAGTATTTAATAATAAAAAATAGATAGATATATTCCTAACTATTAAGAGTAGAAAGGGAAATTATATTAATGTTTTTTCTTAAGTTTGGGGCTAACAAGGTAGAAAGGGCCAAGGGTTGGGTCTAAGTAATAGGAAGTTTGGTAAAATAATAAATTTAAAACTATGTCTCTTTACTTTTGTGTTTCATGAGGCCCTAAAGAAGAATTGGTTATGCTATTTATATAGGGATTGCATACAATTAAATGTTTAATCCTAAGTAGGTGAATTGATGAAAGTATTTGTACATTATAGAGGAGAAACATGTTTGATTCAAATAGATTTATTTGACCTATGTACACTTTGTAAGAAAATATATAAGGTAAATGGGAAAGGAATTTCCTTTTGAACACCCACAAAGATGGTCTCATACACAAAATTAGTGTGTCACTTTGAAATGATAAGAAAAAATCTTTACCTTTCTTTTATCATTTTTGAATATATATTTTTTAGAGATTAATAAACAACTCAAGTAAGAGATTACAACATGATAATACTAAAGAGGAATTTTTTAATTTTGATGGGTAGATATGAAAAGGGTGAACAATTATATTTCTAGCTTCTTGTAGCTAACCCTATGCACAAGTATTACTTTATCTTCTCAATCAAAACAATTCAAGGAACTAAATAATGATCATATATTTACGTCAACTAATTACCATTAAAATGTTTTCAATTATATTTTCCATTACACATCAATGTTAAATTATTATATTATAAAAATAAATTTCTAATGTGTTTTATTTTTATAATATTATATGAAAATTCATTAAATATTTTTTATTTGGAATTTGATGTGATAACGGTGGAAATTAAATGGATGAGGGATACAAATTGATAGGTCCATGTAAAAAATATCATTAAAAAAATAGCTACCTAAGTATATGGTAAAAAGAGAAAATATTTTAACAAGAATTGTGTACTAGAAGGGGTATAAAAAATTCAAGATATAGGGGTAGAAATGAAAATTAGGGCTATTTCTTATGATTCTATGATCTAATGAAATATAGGATATAAGTTTACTAAGGGAATCCCCTAGGATTTTTATAATAGAAGTTCCCTGACTTATTCCAAAGGCTCATAACAACATGGTGGTTTCTCCTAATACATTTAGAAGCATTGAATTTGTAAGGAAAAATCATACAAGGCTCCTTGCCTTTTTGGCAATAATGATCCAATCTTCATCTTTCATGCAGGATAGTTTTTATCCAAAAATTACTACTAATAGATATATGATGACAAGGAGATCCTCCATCTCAAGCTTCCAAAGCTCAAATTTTGTTCCATCAAATCTATCCACCTCTATTCTAGAAGTTCTTTCCATATCTATTTCTTGAAAAAACGACCAACTATAAAACTCCTACTCAAATAAGGATTAATATAAAAATAGCCTTACTCCTCCCACATATCTAACAAGATGGCTAATATATGATACTGAATGAAAGTAAATATGCTACAAAATATACTTAGTCCTACGAGAAATGTATAAAAAAGGTTTTTTATCTACATAAATTTTAGTAGAATTTTGGCATAGTAACAATATTTAAAGAATGAGAACATGAATAGAAGAAAAGAAAAAGAAAATAGAATAACAAAGAAATATGACACAATATACCATGAAAAAATCCTTGTAAGGAAAAAAACATGTCCTCTAAAAGCATTTTTACCAAATGCATTAATCAACAATAAAAGTTACAATACAATATCAAGGTCTTCCTACTTCAATAATGTCTACATTCTAAATCTAGAGGAATTTTGGTATCATAATCCTACATAATCATCCCAAGCCTTGCATATAGGCCAAAGAGACCTATGAAACCAAGAATGGTTTTCTAAAACTATGGGCTCAAAACTATAAGTCAAAATCAAGTCCTAGTGGTTCACATTCAACCCATGTGCCCTACTCCAAAAATAACTCATTTACAATTAGAATGTAACTCATATTTGACTAGTTTGACCTCAATGACCAAGCCTTCCAAGTGTAACTCTCAGTTGCTTCAACATTAAATAATAATTATGCTTGCACACCTCTTATAGATCACTATAAATAGCTAGTCAAATATGTTTGTCATAGTCCACCTAGTAACCCACTATTCAATGACTTATTACAATCATCATAAGTCCAATGGCACATGGAGGAGAGTGGGCTACCTATAGAATCTAAAGATTCCAACCAAGTGGGATACTCTATTTTATGTGGGCACATCATTTATAATATTACAAAATATTAAATAATTTCAACTAGATGTAGGGCTTGCAAGGTGTACAACGACACTTAGTCCCCCAATACTAACACTGGGAAAGAAAAGTAAATGTTACTTCGTATTGTTTGTATAATGTTCATGTAAATTGGAATGAACATTGTACTTATGAAGTATAACAAATCTTTATACTATTACTTTCTCTCCCTTATCTCTTACTTTTCTTGAAATGTTAAATTTGGCATATGAACTTATACTTTTTATTTTCTTAGCATAGATAGATAAGGAATGTTAAATTATTCATGCTTAGTTTGATATGTTATCATTTTTCTATTTAGTTAGTATTTTGAGGGTGACGTCATCCTTCCATCTAGAACTCTTGCAGAGTTGGATACCTTGAGGGTGACACTCTTTAAGATGTCATGTTCATTGGTGCCCTCATCTTTTTAATCTCTTAACTTCAATAGCATAGGGTGTAACATATGGGGATGCATGTCACATGTCCTTTATTCATGTCCATTTTATCTTTTTCCATATCTCAAAAAATGTTGAACATAGCAATGACACCCATTGTGCATATTGCATTGTCATCTATATGATGCATTTAGATTCAAAAAATTGTTAGTTGCATTTCGTTGAGTTTTGTCCATGGAAATTTATGAGAATTACACATTTGGAATTCATGTAAAGACTAACCTTAATTCATTTCAAAGCACTTGGAGATAATTTGAAGAACATCATAGCATCATCATTTAAAGAGCATTATTAGAGCATCAATACTACATTATTGCTTGCATCAACATCCTAGCATATACTACATGGCTATTTGTTGTATTTAAGATTTTCTCTAAGCCATTAAATCAATCGATCTAAGGGTTTGACAAGAGGAGAATCATTCCTTGCACAGAAAACATCTCAAAGTTTTTCCTAAATACTATTGTACCCATAAAATATAGATCACAAACATCAAGGAAAATTTTAAAAATAAAAATTAGAAGTTGGTAGAGTTTAGATTTGCATACCAAAGTTTCGATCCATAATCACACAAATCACTTATGTAGTCATAGAAATAAAAGAAATGAACCAAATAAACATGCATTGGGTTCATAGATTCTAAAACATTCATCTAATTAATCTTGATTTTTTAATATTTTAATAAATCACCTTCAAACATTTGTCACAACATATTTGCATCAATTATGAGTTAAATATTAGTATTTTATTTCCTTACATATAATTTAGTATCCTAAATTTTTTCTGTAAAAGATGATTCACTCCCTTACACCATGTAAAATTAAATATCTAATATCTAATACCTATAAATAAACATATTCTTCAAAGTGTAGTTCTAATGACTATTATTTATAAAATACAAGAGAATATACATATTCCATGGAAATGAAAAATAAATAAGGGGGAATCTTGTTGCATCCATTATAAAATATTATTATAAAATATTGCACTCATAGCTCAAATCTACTTATTATTTTAAACAATATTTATAAATACAACTTATAAATAGAATTGAACAGTCAATAGCCACCAATATTTATAAACCTGTTGACATGGTATTGTAAATAATTCTTTATTAGTACCTCCTTGGTAGTACTATTGCAATCAAAATCACTTAACTATGTCTATTTTTTTATAAAGTAGACATGCAATTTTTTTATGTTTTTGGGGTAATTTTGGTTGGTTTAAAATTTGAGGTCTTATGGGAAACAAAAAGTGGAGGATGAAATCAAGCCTTCATTTTCTTTCTATTTTTAGAATAGCTTTTATATTTTATAATATAGATTTATATTTTTATTTTAATATTTCACAATAACTTTTTAATTTTATAATATATTTTTAATTTTCCTTTCTAAAATATAAACTAGTATAGATATCTTAAATGCACTTAAAAGAGTTACATATTCAATGGTAAATATTCAATTCATTTGTAATCCAATTTATTTTAATTAATTTTAAAATTAAATGTTATATTTTAATTAAAATTATTATTTATAGTTAAGTGTTATAGTTATTAAATTTTATATTTAATAAACTATTATTATCATATTTTTATTTCTTATTTTCATTGCCTAATAAAATCGTCATCCATTTTTAACACATTGGGGTTCTATGAATCTAGTTTTAAGATAGCTTCCCCAATGTCATGTGCAATTCAAATCTTGTAGATAAAATCTATTGAAGTTTAAATTCACATCCATGGTATTCCAAAGGGTTGAGTTTATAGTATTTCTCAATATCTTCCAATACTTCTTGATATCTACTAACTTTCAAATATGTCCACCATTTGTGAATGGCAACTTGGATATTCACTAAGTGGAGACCTTGTTAATTTTTTTTCCCTGGCTTAGTGCAACAATGAAACAAACAATAAAATGCCCCATAGTTTGTATTATCATAAATATAGTCAATGGAAATTTGCCAAGTATAACTTTAATTATAATGCATTATACTTAATATGATCATTAAAAATTTCACAATTTATTGTTCACTTTTGTTTTATGTACTAATATTAAGCCATTCTATACAAGTGTATTCACAATTTATTTTTCTTCCTTAATATATAACAAATATAATTTATTCTAAGGAACAAATCCAACTTTAGCTATGCTAGTCAAAGTTGTGCCTAGTACCAATCAAACTTTGGTTAAGGTCAGCCATAATAACTATACTCTTCACCGATCCAATAAAATTGTGATACATTTAAATTGCAAATTCTGTTGATCCCAAATTGTTGTCTGGAACCTTCCTTTAAATCGTTATGTCATGGCTCGCCTAACAACTAAATAACAAATACTACTATTACAATACTCCTACGTGAAACTTATTATAAATTAAAAAACAATGTAACTGCAACACAATAAACCTACAAATATCAGGCTATGGACAATTCAACTGCACCTGGTTTTCTTTCTAGTCGTTATCTGTTTTTTTCCTTCATGCAATGGAAAACACGTCGACGAAAGCTCAATCACTCCATATCTCATTTCGTCATCTTTCTCTTCGGACAAAAATGAATTTAATTCCTTTGATTCTTAGACGCTTTCCATGATTCCTGCTCTTTACATTTATAAAATTTGCTCACTTGCCAAAAACTTAATTTGGGGTGATGGGAGCAGCTCATCCACACAAGTTTTTTTAATAAAATTTGAACAATAACAGTACAGAATTATTCTACACATGTACTAATTTTGACGGTTCATAACACCACAATCTGTGGATACTGTTTCGTTGGTCCACATAAAACTTATACTTTCTTTAGATATTCCCCACAGCAATCCAAATCCTATGGTTTATGAATGAATCCAGATTTCGGAACACAATTATCTTTGCAGATAAACATGGAATACAAACGTGAGCCATGCAAAGAAAAACATGGAGTACAATGTTAAATTATCATATTATTATATTAAATATTATATTAAATATTTCTAATGTGTTTTATTTTCATAATATTAGATAAAAATTTATTAAATATTTTTTATTTAAAATTTGATGTGATAGTGGTGGAATTTAAATGTTTAGTTAAATGTATGATGGATACAAATTAATATGGATGTTAGAAATGTCTTTAAAAAAACTAGCTACCTAAATATATGGTAAAAAGAGAAAATATTTTAATAAGAATTGTGTACTAGAAGGGGTATAAAAATTCAAGATATAGGGGTAGAAATGAAAATTAGGGCTATTTTTTATGATTCCATGATCAAAGGCAATCTAGGATAAGTTTACTAGGGGAATCCCCTAGGATTCTTATGATAGAAGTTCCTCAACTTATTCCAGAGGGTTCTAATAATGGTGGTTTCTCCTAATACATTTAGAAGCATTGAATTTGCAAGGAAAAATCATACAAGGTTACTTGCCTTTTTTCCAATAATGATCCAATCTTCATCTTTCATGCAAGATAGTTTTTGTCCAAATAGATCTATGTTGACAAGGAGATCCTCCATCTTAAGCTTCCAAAGCTCAAATTTTCTTCCATCAAATCTATTCACCTCCATTCTAGAAGTGCTTGCCATATCTATTTCTTGAAACAAAACATCAACTATAAAACTCCTACTCAAACAAGGATTAGTATAAAAATAGCCTTGCTCCTCCCACATATCTAACAAGATGGATAAGATATGATACCAAATGAAATGAAATATGCTACAAATCCTACTTAATCCTATGAGAAATGTATAAAAAAATTGATCTACATAAATTTTAGTAGAATTTTGGCATAGTAACAAAATTTAAAGAATGAGAACATTAATAGAAGAAAAGAAGAAGAAAATAGAATAACAAAGATAATATGACACAATATACCATGAAAAAACCCTTGTAAGGGAAAAAACCTATCATATAAAAGCATTGCACCAAATACATTAATCAACAACAAAACTTACAATACAATATCAAGGTCTTCCTACTTCAATAATGTCTACATTCTAAATCTAGAGGAATTTTGGTAGCATAATCCTGCATAAAAACAAACACATAATTTTCATCCCAAACCTTGTATATAGGCCAAGAGACCTATGAAACCAAGAATGGTTTTCTAAAACTATGGCTCAAAACTATGAGTCAAAGTAAATTCCCAGTGGTTCACATTCAACCCATGTGCCCTACTCCAAAAATAACTCATTTACAATTAGAATGTAACTCATATTTGACCAGTTTGACCCCTACGACGAAGGGGTCCAAGTGTAACTCTCAATTGCTCCAACATTAAATAATAATTATGCTTACACACTAATGAGCTCCAGAGAGAGCTCACTTGAATCTACAAATGTATCTCCCTTTCCTATCCTAAATCCATTCCATCCCTTGATTATACCTTAAAAATTGTTAAAAACCTCATTTAATTATGTTAATAGTAGATCTATTGCAGTCACTTCTAGAATTAGATGGGTTTATGTTGCAAGTTTTTACTGACAAAGGATATGCAGAAACACATTTTTTATTGTAGGAATCCCTTTAATTATAAGCAGCAAGGTCTTCATTAGGCTTCAGAGGAGTTTCTACCAACTCTAGAGATCCATAGCAGAACTATTGCAAAAGCTCTGGAGGTGCTTCCATCATTCCAAAGCTATACAAAAGATTTCAAAGATTTTGAAGAAGACTGCAATGGAAGATGCTAGAACATACCCCTTTGAATTATTGTGAGATGAAGTGACCTTTGTTCCTATTTTCACTAATCTCTTGAAGAAGGGAAACCGCCAGTTGACTATTCATGCAGAAGTTACAAAATTTTGATAAACTATTGTTTTATGTTGTTTCTTTTTAATCAACGATCTTCACAACCTATTTAAACTTAACTTGAACTATTGTTTAAAGTGACACAATCAATGCCACTCTATAATTTCCTTTAGTTTTTGCATGACTTTTTATAGAAGTAGTAGTTGCATGTTTAGGATGATGAATAAATGATTTTGTATTTGATACAAAACTATAGTAGAAGAATAAGACTCTCGAGATACCTATCAGAAAATATAATTGATCTATATATATATATATATATATATATATATATATATATATATATATATATATATATATATATATATATATATATATATATATATATATATATATATATATGAGAGCCACAAAATAGAGATAGTTTTTGTTGATTTTGTTAAGTATACATCTTTTGAGAAATCATAAATAAAAGGGAGGTAGTTCTACATTTGTGTGTAGTAAAACGTTGGATTGGTCTTTCTCTGGAGGTGTGGAGCAAGGGTCCACACTCCAAAAGGCACAGGGACTAGTATTTAGTGCATTAGATTTCTTGTTTTATCAGATTTTTGAATTGTTTAGTTAAGATTCTTTTCTTTCATCATTTTCAAATAGATTTACTGCTTTATTTTATTTGTTGTTTTCTCATATCTTTGTTAAAATAGTTTATTTCAATAGCTGTCATTTTCAGATTCCTAGATTAAAAATTCTTTCAAGCAAGTATTTAGATGCATGATCACATATAGATAAGCAGACTTTGATTTCTAGGAGTAGTATTAGGAGGACTGCTAGTTATAGACTTTACTGCAAATAGCCACAAACACACCCTAGATTTGACAACTTAGAAAATAATTTTACTTAAATGCAAGGTGTACAATGACCCTTGTCATTTTTGACGTTGTTACCGGGGATCAAACCTAGGTCACCCACATGATAGGTAGGAATACTTATTATTAAACATAATTTCATTTCAAAAAGAGAAGGGTAGGCCTTTTTAGAAGGCATCTATAAAGAAAAGGAAAAGGGGCAAAGATTGTGACAGAGAAGTCCCCTTAGACCTTAGAGAAAAATAAAATAAAAATGATTATGGATGATGCACCAACTACAACCACAAAGAGGAAGGCTAAGGAGCAATCTCCCCAAACTCCAAGAGGGAAAGATGAAGCTGAGGAGCCTTTAAAACAAAAACAAAAGAAAACACAAATACCCTCGGAGAAAAAGCACAAAAGGAAAAGGGGAGAGCAGTCATTACTTGAAGAAACCCCTCCACCTCTGAAGGGGAAAGATCACAAAAGAATGTCCCTAGGAAAGCCCCGTTGAACATCAAACCTCACCACCTGCTACCTCTAGAGCACCAGGGACTATAGTGCCCGAGCCACAAACTATTTCCTCTAAAACAAAAGAATTTCATTAGGCACTAGAGACACAAGATCAACAATCTTAGAGAAGCCTTCAGAGAAGTGAGCACCAAAGATACAAGACATAGCTACAAAAGGATTTAGAATTTATTTTTGAAGTCCTTACAACACTCCAGATAGCAGCTATCCCCAACCCTGACATTGTTTCTGAAGAACGTGACAACAGTCTTAGATTAAGGATGAGGCTAGGCCTTCATTTTCCCATGACCATGTAGAAGAAGAGATGGAAACATCGACAGAGATGGAAATAGGGGTAGAAGTGGAGGTAGGAACATAAGAGGTAGGAGGAGAAGAAGAGATAGGTGTTGGAATTATGTTTATCATTAATGTCAAAAGTTAGATTTGGAGAGACCGTAGCTCTTGTAGTTGGGCATTGCAATTGGACATCAGTGAAAGGATGATCTCAGTTAGATTTGGAGTGACCAAAGCTCATTCATGTTAGTGTTGAAGGGATTTAGAGTGACCAAAGGTTCTTGATAAACAAAAGGAGTTCATTCATGTCAAGGTTTTCTTAGTTGATTGATGTTAAGCAGTGTTTATGATCAGTGGAGCGTATGTTAGTTGGAGGTTCTGTCATTGAGTGTGTTTTCACATGATCTCAACTTTTGAATGGTGAATTTATGATAAAGATTAGGATTTTGAAGGTTCATTATATTTTCCTTAGTTCTCTACAATAGAGGTGGTATAGAATCAATGGTTCTTCATGATAGTGAGCAATTGAAAATTTTAGGGTTTGAGAAATGTCTAAAAGACCTATAAAACCCTAGCATGCAAGCTATAAAGCTCTTTTAAGATAGGCATGTACTTTTGTTATATTTGGAAGGTGACCTGATAGCGGTGGTCACCATGTAACTTAAGTGACAATGTATGCCACTATCCTCGTCAGTTGACCGACCCTATTTGCTAGCAATGACTGGATGGGAAGTGATACAAAAGTGTAGTCGGGTGCCAAACTAAAATCTACAGAGGTTATTCAATATACCAAGGGCACAAAGTTGAAGATCCATGGTGTGAGTTTAAAGTTCCTTCAAACTACAACAACCACCTTCTGAGTATGGAGATTGACGGGCATATGGTCGTATAATATGTGATGCAGTTGTTATGTTTGTTTTTGTAACTGTTTTATGGACTGATGGTTTGTCAGTTGCAAACAAGAGTAGTTTGATGTGTCTCAAACCTGATGTTGAGTCATATGAGATGTTAAAAGTAAAAATACATAGGTATATTTTTCTTGATGATTGTTTTTAATCTCAAAGACATATATGAAAACATTTTTGAACTGTATGAGAGGTTATTGTCGTGATGTGATTAGAGAATGGTGGACTGATTCAAGCAATCAATGTGAACAAGAAACTAGTGTAGAGATATGTGAGGAAGTGTGATCTGCAGATATGCATAGGTCAGATGAATGAGTTTTTTAGAAGATATGCTTTCAATGATAGTTTTATCAGAGAATAACATATAGAACAGAACAAAACAGAGACAAGATATGTAGTGAGTTGTGGTTTTGCAGAATATAATGGTGACAAAGAATGTCAAAGATGACAGAGGGTATTTATTCATTCATTTCTTTCATGGTTTCATGTTGTTGATGCAATAGTGAAAATGGTGATGATGCAAAACTGTGAAAGGCAGATGTCAGATCATGGTAAAGGTGCATGTTCATTCATTTCACAATTCCATGGTGTTTGGTTAATGTATGATATGTAGAATATATATATGTTAGAGACAGAGTATGCAGAGTTGTCTTTTGCAGTATGATAGCAATGTGTGATGATATCAAGGTATGTTGCAGTATAAAGATTCAAGTGAGCTTGTTCTAATGTTTGATTGTATTGATAAGATATAAGGTTCTGACTGCAATAATGATACAAGTACATATTTCTATTGATAGTTAATGCTAAAGAAATTTTGTAATAGAAACGTGATGCATTATGCAAAGAAGGGTGAATTAGTGTGTCTTGAGTTCAGGTGTTGATGTATAGGAAAGGAATTTTGAGATATTCATGCAGATTCAAGAAAGTAGACATGATTGAATAAGAGTTATAGAAGTCATCTATAACCTTTGTGTTTATTGTAAATAGAGTAGTACTCTATATTTTTGTCCTTCATTTCTCATTGGAGTTGGTGCTTCTATTTGTTCTTGGAGTTGGTGCTCCTATTTATTTTGAAGTTGGTTCTCTTGTTGGTGCTCCTTGATATATATTGTAATTGAAAGGAAGCTAGGTGTGTGGAGATCACTTCCTACACTAATCTAATGAGGGGAGGAGAGTGCAAATTCAATTTTATCTTTACGATTACAGATTATGTTAACCCACTAATAGAGATATTGCAGCAAACACATAAACAAGAATGTAAGACAGAAGAAGAAAGACACAAGATATACGTGGGGAAAACCCTTATCGGGTGAAAAACCCCACACTTGAAAACACAACAAATGTATTCTGTAAACAATAAAGGTTACAATACAGTGATAGAGCCTAATGCTCTTGCAGGAGTCTTTGACACTTGTATCTGGAGATGATCCAGTGGCATAACACTACCTATTAATCACATAATGCATCACTCTCCAAAGCACCTGTTTATAAAGAACATAAAGACAAAAATGGCTCCACATTGAGATGGGAATCCAACATGGCCTCATGACCCAAAACCCACGCCTATGGACACTTGTCCAATGCTGTAGGATGTTCCTGACACTTGTCAAGTCACTCCATCCCAAGGAGGTCACCTATTTCCAAAATGGGCAATGATAGATGCTCTTACGACTCTTACAACCATCATAGAATCTGTCATAGATGTCATAACTTACAGTTGTAAGAGAATATGTCATACATAGGCTATAAATAGCATATTCTTACAACATGTCATAGTCCACCTTGGGACACACAAAGATGCCCTTTTCAAAGATGCTTCTCGACATGTCTATACCTGTCATAGGATCTTCTATTTCTGACTCTTACATGCCATAACTTTGTCATAGGAATCTGTCATGACCGTTTCGGTCAATATTCCCTTACACACATTCTAAGATGCTGACACATGGAAAAATATTCCTACCACTAAGTGGGATGCCTATCTCCTCATGTGAGGACAAATTTACATGTGGTCATATGCCATGTAGGATGACACATCACCGTGCCAACTCCCACAAGATGACAACATACGATTTGCATCCTAATTATACAATAGGCAATAAATAAATAAATAAATACAATGAAATAATACAAGGAATTACCAAGGTTGAGACACCTTAATTCCCAACATTCTCCCACTTGTCGAACACCTTGTAAGAGCCAATAGAAATAACAGGATTTAACTACTAAAGGTTGAGAGGCCCATAGACTCCGAACACCATCTGAACTTCTTAGTGCCCACTGGGTTCGTCAATGCATCTACAACATTCTTCAAAGTATCTACCTTCTCCAAATTTACCTTCCCATCCTCTACCATGTCTAGTATGAAGTGAAACTGTACATCAATATGCTTTGTTCTGGCATGGAAAGTTAGATTCTTCGCAAGGCAAATTGCACTCTGATTGTCACAACAAATTGTAATCTATCCTATATCAACACCAATATCTAAACATAGTCTCTTAAGCCAAATGGATTCCTTGCAAGCATGAGTTGCTGCCATGTACTCAACTTCTGTCATGGACAAAGCAACCATAGGTTTTTGCTTACTCATCCAACTAATTGCACCACCAAACATAGTGAATACATAGGCACTAGTGGATCTCTTGCTGTCAATGTCACCTGCCCAATCAGAATCCACAAATCCACAAATACAAACTAAATGTGGAGGTCTTGTAACATTACCATGATAGCATATGGTATAATTAGAAGTACCCCTCAAATATCTGAACACTCACTTAACTGCATCCCAATGTACCCATCCAGGATTAGCCATAAATCAACTAAGGACTCCCACTACTTGGGAAATGTTTGGTCTTGTGCAGACCATAGCATACATCAAACTACCAACAACACTAGTATAAGGTACTCTACTCATGTCCTTCACATCACTAGGAGATTTTGGACAATCATTAACAGACAACTTTTTCCCCAATGAAATAGGAACACACAATGGTCTATAATTTGTCATGCTGAACCTATCCAACATGGTCTTCACATACTTACTTTGACTTAACCAAAGTTTTTTGTTAGCTCTGTCTCTTTTGATTTCCATTCCTAGGATGTACTTGGATGCCCCTAGATTTTTCATCTCAAACTATGCTGACAACTGAGACTTCAAATCAAAAATCATATTCTTACCATTCCCAATCAACAACATATCATCAACATACAATGCAATAATGAGAATGCGATCATTGTCAAATTTGTAATACACACAATGATCTAATTTCAATCTCAGATATCTAATCGACAACACAAAGGCATCAAAATTTCAAGTACCACATCCTAGGAGAATGCTTCAAACCATACAAAGACTTCTTTAACTAGCAAACCAAATTTTCTTTACCTTTCTCTATGTAATGCTGTAGCTGTGACATGAAACTCTCTTCCTCCAAATCACCATGAAGGAATGATGTCTTCACATCCATCTGTTCTACCTCTAAGTCATAAGTAGCTGCAAGAGATAACAAGAACCGAATGGATGTTAGCTTTGTAACGGGAGAGAAAATTTTGCCATAATCAATTCCCTCCACTTGTGAATACCCCTTCACAACCAATCTAGCCTTGTACTTTTCAACCCTGCCATCTGCACTGAATTTCTTCTTGAACACCCATTTGCATCCAATAGGTTTCTGTCCTTGAGGAAAAGGCACCAAGTCCCATGTTTTATTCTTTTCCAAAGAAGCCATCTCATCTTCCATGGCCTCCTTCCAAGAACCTGCATCTTTCATGCCCATAGCCTCTTTCATAGTTCTAGGCTCATCAGTGTTAGTAAGTAAAGCAAAAGAACAACTAGAATCAAGTAATAAATAACCAAACCTATCAAGTTGTTTTCTCGTTCGTGTAGACCTCCTTAATGGTTGAGGTTGAGGTTCTACTTCTTCTTCTGAGCTTTTAGAGCTACTAGAGCTCTCCTCATCATCAGGTCTCAAAGGATCTGTTTGTTGAGTCTTCTCAGGGGTAGAAGGAAACTGAACTGCATCCTCTTTCTTTTTTGTCTGTTCTGGCTGTAGAACAATAGAAGGTGTTAGCTCTCTGAAGATAACACTTCTTCTATACAACATTTTTCCAGCCACAGGATCCCAAAGCTTGTATCCTTTCACACCAACACCATAGCTAATGAAAATGCATTTAACAACCTTGTTCTCCAATTTAAACCATTTCTCCATAGGCATGTGTGCATATGCCTCACAACCAAAAACACAAAGATACCTAACTGAAGGCTTCTTACTAGACCACACCTCCATAGGTGTCTTACCAACAAGAGCTGATGTAGGAGACCTATTTACCAGGTAGCAAGTAATGGCAACAACTTCAGCCTAAAACTTTTGTTCGAGGCTTTCTCCACTAAGCATACTCCTAGCATTCAGCTACGAGGTGTATGGAGTTGTCTTATGTCTTTCAATCCCTTGCTCTTTACAGAACTTATCAAACTCTACTGAATAGAACTCACCACCGTTGTCAGTTCTCAAACACTTAATCTTTTTACTAGTCTGATTTTCAGCAAAGGCTTTAAACTCCTTAAACCAACTAAAGATTTTAGTCTTGCTTCTGATAAAATAAACCCATATCCTAATGTAACCATCTATGAAAAATACAAAATATACAGATTTGGAAATAGAAGGAACATTAACAGGACCAAACACAGCAGAATGAATAAGATCCAATACACCAGAAGACTTGTGAGAACTACAGTAAAACTAAACATGGTTTTTCTTTCCATATACACAATGTTCACAAAAGTCAAACTTGAGATTACAATCATTTAACCTCTCAATGAGGTTTTTATTTTTTAGGGTTCTAAGACCCTTCTCACTAATGTGGCCATATCTCAAATGCCATAACATAGTCTTTTCAATAGGAATCTTAACTTCCAAAGCATGTGCACTACCATCAGAACTAGTTACAATAGATTTCTTCACTGCTCGTTCAGATGGTGGGGATGAAGTGACTGCAGCTCTTTTCTTCGAGTCAAAAGAACTATTGCACTGTGAAGTGCATGCCTCTAGCTAAAACAGAGTACCTCTCTGAGTACCCTTTGCAAGCACCATAGATCCTCTATTCATCTTGCATCCATCCTTCGAAAAGACAACCTGTACACCTGCATCATTCAACATACTTACAGAAAGTAGGTTTTGTGCTAGGCCTGGGATGTGCATAACCTTAGTGATCCCCTTCACTCATCCATCGAGGAATCAGATTGAGACTCTTCCATGACCAACAATCTTCAGATGAGAATCATCACCCAGGTACACTCTTCCACCATCAAACTCTTCATATTTCATAAACCAATCTCGATGCGAGGTCATGTGGAATGATGCACCATAATCAATCAACCACACATCATTAGATGCATAGGTAGCTAGGGCTGCGATGAAGGCATCACCATCATCTTGTGACTTGTTAGAATCTGAATCAGGAGCGTTCTTCTTCTTCTTTTTTCTTCTCCTCTTTGCATTCCTTTCAGAAATGCCCAGTTTTCCCATAGTTCCAATAGAGAACCTTGGACTTTCTAGGAGATTTGGATCTCCTACGAGATTTGGATCTGCCCTTTTCACCTTTCTTGTCCTTCTTCTTCCCTTTCTCTTTGGGTCTTCCATGAACCACAAGAGCCTCTTTAGCCGACTCAGGTGTCTTTCTCCACATTTCTTCATATAATAGTGAAGAAACCACATCTTCCATCTTGAAGGTGGTAGTGGTGCTTCTAATGGCCATGACAAGATGATCCCATGAATCTGGCAAAGAACAAAGCAAGGTCATACACCGATCCTCCTCCATTTTCACACCCACATATTTCAACTATGCAACAATCATGTTGAAAGCATTCATATGGTCCGTAATAGATCCTCTATCTTCCATCTTCAGAGCAAACAACTTCTTTTTCAGAAAAATCTTGTTCACCAAGGACTTGGCCTAATAGACATCACCAACTAGAACTTCCAAAGGTCTTTCGTGCTCTTCTCCTCATGGACATTCAACAGGACAGAGTCAGCTAGACAAAGTCTTATGAGACCCTTAGCCTTATGATCTTTGAGGTCCCAATCAGCTTGTGACATTGCTGTAGGTTTTACACCGGATACAGTTTCCCATAGGTCACGATCAACAAGTAGGTCTTCCATATTGAGTTTCTCAAAATTAGTGCCATTAAATTTCTCCACCTCTAATCTTCTGAATGTGGTTTACATCTCCTTCCTGCAACAAGATACAGAATACTCTACACAAACTCCCACTCAACCTAAGATTAGCTCAAAAAACTCCTACCTAGTAGCTAGAACCAAAACTGGCCAAGCTCTGATACCAATTGAAAGGAAGCTAGGTGTGTGGAAATCACTTCCTACACTAATCTAATGAGGGGAGGAGAGTGCAAATTCAATTTTATCTTTACAATTACATATTATGTTAACCCACTAACAGATATATTATAGCAAACACATACATAGGAATGTAAGATAGAAGAAGAGACACAAGATATACGTGGGGAAAACCCTTATCAAGTGAAAAACCCCACACTCCAAAACATAGCTCAAATATATTCCATAAACAATAAAGGTTACAATATAGTCACAGAGCCTAATGCTCTTGCAAGAGTCTTCGACACTCATATCTGGAGATGATTCGGTAGCATAACAGTACCTGTTAATCACATAATTCATCACCTCTCCAAAGCACCTATTTATAAAGAACATACAAGGCAAAAATGGCTCCACATTGAGATGGGCATCCAACATGGCCTCATGGCCCAAAACCCATCCCTATGGACACTTGTACAACACTGTAGGATGTTCCTGACACTTGTCAAGTCACCCCATCCCAAGGAGGTCGCCTATTTCTAAAATGGGCAATGATAGATGCTCTTATGACTCTTACAACTATCATAGAACCTGTCATAGCTATCATAACTTACATCTGTAAGAGAATCTATCATACACAGGCTATAAATAGCATATTCTCTTACAACATGTCATAGTCCACCTTGGGGTGCCCAAAGATGCCTTTTTCAAAGATGCTTCTCAACACATGTCCATACCTGTCATAGGATCTTCTATTTCTGACTCTTACATGTCATAACTTTGTCATAGGAATCTGTCATGACTGTTTCGGTCAATATTCCTTTACACACATTCCAAGATGCTGACACATGGCAAAATATTCCTACCACTAAGTGGGACACCTATCTCCTCATGTGAGGACAAATTTATATGTGGTCAAATGCCATGTAGGATGACACATCACCATGCCAACTCCCACAAGATGACAACATAGGATTTGCATCCTAATTATACAATAGGCAATAAATAAATAAATACAATGAAATAATACAAGGAATTGCCAAAGTTGAGACACCTTAATTCACAATAGTAATCAGTGAGATTTTGGTCAGTGAGACCTAATGGTGAACAAATTGTGAAGTTTGGATTGGTCCAACTCACATCATGGTTTTTTCCCTTTCTAGGGTTTTCCACTTATAAATCTTGTGTCATGGTGATCTTTATGTGTTTCCATTGAATTTTGTGCTTGTCAAAAGTTAACATTGATTAATTGCTTTGGTTTTTGTATATCACTAATTCACCCCCCTCTCAGTGATAGTGAGTATTCCAACAATTGGTATCAAAGCTGTAGGTTCCTTGCCGAAGTCTAATAGACTTAGGTTGATATTGGTGGAATACTATGGGAAAAAGTAAAATAATTAAGAAAAAAGTTGGTCAACTAGCCTCAAATAAATCATGTGATATACCTAAAGAAAAGGTTAAGTCTAACCTAGAAGGTGATAAAGAAACAAGCAAAAGTTATGTCATGATAGATGAAGACCACATTGTGAGTGAATATGAACAAGAATATGATGAAGATAAGTTTGAAATTGATTTTGAAGGTGAACTTATTTCTTCCCTAAATGAAATCAAGAAACTCAAAAAGGAGAACCAAAAATTAAGGGTACAAGTTGAAGAATCAGATAAATTAATCATTAGTCTAAAAATAGAGATTGAAGAGGCCAAGAGGATAGAAGATGTGACAAAGTCTGAATTTGAAGTCAAAACAATTTAATGCCAAAAACTAGAAGTAGAGATAGTCACTCTAAGAAAAGATTTTGAAAATCTCAAGATTCAATCAGAGAAAAATCAGAAATTTGAAGATAGCACCAACAGTTTGAATGAGATGTTGAGCAAGAAAAAATATCACAAGGATACTACTAGATTAGGCTATGAAAAAGGATAGAGTTCTAAGGTCAAAGAATCTCCTAGGAAGAAAATAGATCTAAACTATCATTCTGCTACTCCTAAGACTGAAGACAAGAAGAAGACAAAAGATAAGTGTAACAATTGTGGTCATAAAGAAAGAGATTGTAGGGCACATGAAAGCTATAATTATGTTTGGAACAAAAATAGAAGTACTTATGGGTTGTCAAGAGAAAACTATAATTCCTTTTCTCTAGGTCACAATATAATATGTTATAGATGCAAACACTTTGGGCATAGAGCACATTTTTGCAGAAGTGGCTTTGTGAAAGCACCTAGACATAACAAGAAGGTAGATACTTTGAGCAAGAAGAAGAAAGAGCTTATGAGAGTTTGGAGATTAAAACAAGACCAAGTGAAATAAAAACCTAAACTTGTGCATATTGCACAAGAAGCATTACAAATTGCTTAAAGAGCAGCATGAGTTCAGGGGGAGATGTTCATTGTCTTATCATTCAACCCCCATGGAGAAGATTAAGAGGATGTATTAGCAAGATTCAAAATAATCAATGTGCATACAATGGAGCAGTAACAAAAAATTTGTAGACAATGTTCTTGTATCAGAATGTTTGCAGGATACACACAAAATAGGTTTGGTCTTATCATAATAGTGTATGAATTACATTGAAATGTTTGTATCAGACTTTATTGTCACTATATATTAGATAGTAGTTGTAACAGTGATTAGGCATTGATTTGTTGAAGAGGCTTTTGCAATGTTCAAGAAAATGCAGTTGGCAGGTGTAACATCAGACTCTGCAACCTTGGCCAACATTCTTGTAACCAGTATCAAAATAGGAAGCTTTAGAATAGGGTATGGAATCCACTAAAGTATAAAGGAAAGGATAATGGGAGCCTTGGAACAGGGTATAGCATCCATTAAAGAATAAAATAAAGGGGGATTGTTGTCAAATGTTGTAGTTGCAAGTACCCTGATAGACATGAATACAAAATGTAGAAGAATAAACAAGGCACATGAACTTTTTGACAAAGTGTCACAAAGAAATCTGGTCTAATGGAATGATTTGTTTTATAAGATATATTCAACATGGGTTTGTTGAAAAGGATATAGAAACTTCTAAACAAAGGCATCTGATAAGTGTAAATACCATCCCACATGTTCCATGTATTTGTTCAAAATGGGACTTTGGAAGTAGTTGTGGACCTACATTAAAGCTTTAGACAACATCTGTGTTGATTGTGACAAGTACTATATGTCTTTGTTGTGACAGTACATGTGATAGGTAAAAAATCAGGTTAATAAGATCAAGCATAGCCATGAAAGCCTAACCCTACCGTCATCAAAGAATCTAATCCAAATGAAATCAAAAACATGTAATTCAAGAACAATATCACCTAGATTGTATGATTCCTTGTTTATGATGTGGATTGCTTCTTCAACAATGAACAATCATGAAGCTAAAAGCTACCATAATAGATGGAGCATAATGCTAATATGCTAGATGGATGCTAAAATGCTCAATATGCTTAGAATGATAATGTAGACGCTTTAAGAATGTTGGATAGATGTAGTATGGAATGAGAGGGTGTTTATATAGAACTCAACCAAAATTAATCAATGGTAGAGATTTGGTGGCTATGTGAATAGCTAAGATTAAGGGATGATCATAGGTGAATGTGTAGGTGACAAGTGGAGGGAAGATAAGGCTTATGTGTGACCGTGTACATAAAAAGTACTACATGTGAAAGATATTAAATAAAAGATGTAGTACCATTTATCTTTTTAAATGAAAGAGGCACACATGTCAGCTCATTGAGATAAATGATAAGAAAACTTAATTAAATAAATAAAATTTATTTAATTAATTGGAAAGTGGGTTTGTGAATGGAATTTTAATTAAATAAATAAGATTTATTTAATTAAAATAGATAGAATGAAGATAATTAAATAATTAAAGATTGTTTAATTATAGCTTAGAGAAAATAGAAGAAATAGCTAATGAATTAATTAAATAAATATAAATTTATTTAATTAATAGAAGAAATAAGTGTTAGGGACATTGCTCAAGTGTGTTAGACAAATGCAGATGGTAGCTAATGCAATATTTGAATGCTAATGATAATTAGGTCAATTTTGGGTGTCTAGATTTTGCCCCCCTTTGATACAATGTTCGTTAGAGCGTTGTGTTAAAGAAGATATGATAATTCGGTCGATAAACAAGGTTATGCTCTAGTGTAACTGGCAGGTGATGCCCCCTCGAGAGATAAGCTAGGCTGACTAGGAAAGGCTAGGTTGACTCGCAATAAGATGAAAGGCTAGAAAACATGGTTAACATGAAGAAAACAGGGGTTGGGAGGGATAACTTGAGAGGGTTTAGAAGAAAATAGGCTTTGGTTGATCGATCTTGGTTGAGGACTATATAGGATTATGATTGAATGGATAAATGATATGATAGCTTTTTAAAGCAATTGCTCAAAATTTTTAAAAAAATGCAATCCTTATGTTTGATATAGCATGTGGATGTTATGCACCAGGGTATAGAAGACCAAGGTTTCAAGATATCTAATGCAAAACTAACATACTACAATCTTGTCTGAATGCATGAGGTCAAGATGTTGAGCCAACATACACAAGATATGAATAGCAGCTAGTGTTTTGAGATGGACTTTGATGCTACAAGCAATGGTTTGAGCTTATTTCCACTACACATAGTGACACCTTGTTGGTTACATGTATGGAGCTAGTCTTGACATAGAATAGTCTCAAATGCATAAGAGACAATTTAGCTTCTCAGATGCGAGAGATATTGATATGTAATATGCTAATCCCAACACATACAAGATACCAATACGCATAGGAAAAGAATAAGATCATCCCACAAACACGGCATACGAAAGCAATATGACCATGCCCCATTCCTTACTTCATCGCAACATACCAAGATATGATAGATCAAGGCAGTCTTGATTAGGCATAGGAAAGGGACAAAAGATAAAACAAAAGATACTGTCATCACGTTCTCTTGCCAAATTTAAGTGCTCTTGGAGAGATTTAAGATGGCACCTTGTTAAGAGGAAAGTTGCATTCTGTTGAAGGCTAAATATGTTGATAAAATGCTATAGCAAATGTTGGCTTAAGGTAGACAAATAGCTTCTGGCTTATCGTTGATTGGTTAAAGTGCTTGAGCTTTTAGTATACACATAGTCAGCTTCCTACTGGAGCAAATCAAAGAGAAGAAAGTGGAAGATGAAAGGAGATGAAGATGGGGTGGATCGTCTATGCTTGAGTACTGGAAACTTCCTTCGTATTCCAAACTGCCTACATACCCTGTAATCATGGGATCAAAGCACATTTATGATAGTGATGAGACATGATGAATATGTAGTTCTGGGTTTATTGATGATGTGAGTGATGAAAGATAGAAGAAAGGGAGATGAAAGATTAAAAGATGATTAGAAGAAAGATGAAAGATGGATGATGGAAAGAGGGGGCTATCGTCTTTGCCTGAATCAAAGTGCTTCCTTTGCATCTCAGATTGCCTACATACCCTGTATCTATGGGATCAAGGCTTTGACGATAGAGCTAGTGATGTAGTTCTTGCTTATTATGTTGATGGTTGATGTCAAAGGATCAACTTTATTACTTGGGTTTTTAAGATGTTTTGATATTTTTGGATATTTTTGATATTTTTTATGATGTTTGAGCTTGGATTGATTGTAAAGATGTTAGTCCTGGTTCCAAATGTTTTCCATGTTTTGAAGCTAGATGCGCGCTATGGTTGAAGTTGAAAGTTCACTGTGTTATGAGCTTGTGTGTTTCTTGTGTTATGAGCTAGAGCTAGAGGTATCCACTTCCAAATAAGGCACAACAAGTGCCCCCCAGTGTGGGATGAGGTTTATTGTGGAGAAGCGGTGATGGATGGCATGTGCGAACAAGATGCTAAGGTGCCAAATGATATAGTTACCCGAATGAAATCCAAACTACGAAGGCTAGGATGGCAGAGGTGAGGATGGAGAGACTTTTATTATGGATAAATGGTCAACAATGTTTGTACAAGGTGAAATGTGGATTATGATATGGATTATGTAGGTAAGATGGTGAAATATGCTAGGAAAAGTTGTGATCAAACAAACTAAGCAGATGATGGGAGCTGGTCACTACACATAGTGCCTATTTGCTAGGTTTTCACTATGGTACTTATCCAAGGCACCTATTTTCCAGGTTTTCACTAGAGGATGGATTATTTATCTTGGACTATTTTTTTTTGTTATCCAAAGCACCACAAAGTAGTTGTCACTGTTGGATGGATTTTTTTTTTGGAATAGCTGAGATTCACAGATAAAACTTCTTGAGATGGATGTTGTTGACTGGTTCATCCAAAGGAATGCCTTTAGGTGTTGAGAGAGTGTATGCACCTGATCCATAGACTGCTATGATGACAAAAGGACCAAGCCAATTAGGTTCAAACTTACCCTATTTCTCATGATGTTGCTGATTCCTTTGATTTTCTTTAAGGACAAGATCTCCAACTTGAAACATGCATTCTCTATTTTTTTTGTTATAGTTGCAGCGTAGACAGTTTTGATAAACTTGGAGATGGTTGAGTGCTATAAGATGCCGTTCATCTAGTAGCTCAAGATCATGGAGTCTAGATACTTAATATTCTTCATCTGAGATAGTATGATTTAGAGATACTCGCAGTGAAGGGATCTCAACCTCAATAGGTAGGATAGCTTCAGTTCCATACACAAGGGTGTAAGGTGTAGCTCCAGTGGGAGTTTTGATACTTGTTCTATATGCCCACAATGCAGGATGAAGTTGCAAATGCCAATCAGAACCAGTTTCATTGACTGTCTTTTTGAGGATCTTGATAATTGTTTTGTTAGAAGCCTCAGTTTGGCCATTACTTTGAGGATAGTAAGGTGTAGAGAATCTATGTTAGATATGGAACTTGTTACAAAGATCTCTAACCTCTTGGTTCTTGAAAGGATGACCATTATCAGTGATAATGGCTTGAGGAACCCCGTACTGGCAAATGATATAATGTAAGATGAACTTAGATATTTGCTTGCCAGTAATATAGGTCATCAGTATGGCTTCCACCCACTTTGTGAAGTACTTAGTGGCGGTTTTGATAAACTTATGACCATTAGACGAAGTAGGATGGATTTTACCTATGAGATCAAGTCCCCATTGCAAGAAGGGCCATGGAGTAGTGATAGGCTGAAGTTCATGTGCTTGTGCATGTATTAGATCTCCATGCTTCTGACACTATAGACATATCTTTGCAAATTATTGTGCATCTTTCTCCATAGTTGGCCAATAGTATCCAACTCGTAGAAGTTTCTTAACAAGACCAGGGCCAGTGGAATGCGATTTGCAGACACCTTCATGTAATTCACATAAGGTAACTTTTACTTCCTCAGAATCAAGACATCTAAGAAGGATACCATCAAGACTCCGATGATAAAGGGTGTCTCCTAAGATAGTGTAACGAGAGGCTTGACGGATAAAGGTTTTTCGTTGGGTGTTAGATAGTTGGAATGGAAAGGTTTGATCATGGAGATACTTGTATATATCCTCATACCACGATGAATTGGGACCAACAATCTCACAAATAAGCTTAGACTGTGGTACTTCAAATGCTAGAATCAAAAGTTGTTCAACCAGGAACTCACACTTGTGTGTATTGGATGACATGTCTAGAAGAGATCCAATCATGGCCATGGCATCTGCTACTTTGTTTTGTAACCTTGAGATTTGTTCAAAGGTGATATTGTTAAAGTACTTTTAAAAATCATCCACCATTACCTTGTATGGAAGAAGCTTCTCATATTTTGTTTGATATTCATCTAAGACTTGTTTGATAACCAATTAAGAGTCTCCAAAGACTTGTAGCTATTTGATAGCCCATTGTACTAACATGCGTAATCTTGTGATCAAAGCTTCATACTCAGCTATGTTATTGGTACATGGAAATGCAATTCTGTATGATTTTGGGATACAATCTCCTTGAGGGGTAACAAAAAATATCCCTGCTCCTGATCCATGTTGTGTGTAAGATCCATCAAAATATAATTGCCACAATGTTGGTGAAGTTAGATTGAACAATCCTTCATCAGGGAACTCTGGATGTATTGGATGAATATATGTGATGGGTACTGTAGCTAACTAATCATGAATAACTTGTCCTTTTATAGCCTTTCAATCCACATATTGTATGTCAAATTCACTTAAGATCATAACCCATTTTGCTAATCTTCCCATAAGGATTGCTGGAGAGAAGATATTTGAGTGGATCAACATTAGATATGAGCTTTGTTGTTTGGTTCAACATATAATGTTGCAACTTTTGGGAAGCAAACACCAATGGTAAACATGCTTTTTCCATAGATGAATAATTAAGTTCATATCCCACAAGAGTTCTATTGTATAGTAAATGGATTGCTCTTTCCCTGAATCATCATGTTGAGCTAGAAGGGCACCTAATGTTGTTGTTGTTGAAGATATGTAGAGCAATAATGGGCGATCAAGTATAGGAGGTACTAACATAAGAGGTGTTGCCAGATATTCCTTTATTTTGTCAAAGGCCTGTTGATACTTTTCATCCCACTTAAAAGGTTCACCCTTGTGAAGAAGATGTTGGAAAGGATGACATTTGTCTGCTAGTTGTGAGATAAATCTGCGGGTGGACTGTAACCTTCCTTGTAGACTATGAAGCTACTTGAGATTTGTTAGTGGAGGCATTTCCATGATAGCTTTTACTTTAGTAGGGTCTACTTCTATTCCTCATCAAGACACAATGTATCCCAACAGTTTTCCAGATGTTACACCAAATATACATTTCTTTGGGTTCAGTCTAACTTGATATTTCTCTAGTCGATCAAAGATTTGTACTAATACTTGTAGATGTCCTTCTCTTGTCTTGGATTTCCCTAGGATATCATCAACATAGTCTTCCATGATAGTGTGAAAAAGGTCATCAAAGATAACTACCATGGCTCGTTGATAAGCAGCTCCAGCATTCTTGAGACCAAAAGGCATTACAACCCAACAGTATGTGCCTCATGGACAAATGAATGATGTTTTGTCTTGATCTTCTTATGCTATTCTGATTTGGTTATATCCTGGAAATCCATCCATCAAATATAGCATTTCATGTCTAGCTGTGAGATCTACAATTTTGTCTATGCTTGGAAGTGGAAAGTCATCTTTAGGGCATGCTTTCTTAAGATCCCTGAAATTTGTACAACAACGAACTCATCCATTAGGTTTGGCTACATGTACCAAGTTTGAAACCCATTCTGGATAATCAATAGGCTTTATGAACTTTGCTTCTAGTAGCTTCTGAATCTCTGCCTTAACCAATAGAGCTACTTGCGGATGCATTTTGCACAATTTTTGTTTGACAGGTTTTGCATTAGGAGATACTGCTAAATGATATACCACCAGTGATAGATCTAGACCTAGCATGTCAGTGTAAGTCCATTCAAAATTGATAGCTCTTTTTATGAAAAATGTTGTGAAGTCTCTTCTTTCCTGCTCTGATAGTGATGTTGCCAAAAACGTGATCTTTAGATTTTGCTCTGTGCCCAAGTTCATGTCTTGTGATTTTTCAACTAGCACTGTTGATTTCTCATGATAGTGAGTGGCGATAGGAAGATCAAATCCCCCATCCTCAGGCACCTCAGAGAGGTTTTCACCTTCGGATACATCCTTTATTTTTACTTTTTCATGGTCAAGAGGCGCCTTTCAGTTTTCACCTAGTGACCTATCTTTTTTGATTTTATTTATTTCACTTTTGTGACTGAAGGATTTGATACTTCCACCAAAATATGCTAGTTTAGGTATATCCATCATGAAACCTACTTTATGATCACCCAATGGAATGCCTTGTTGTAATCCCATGAATTCAGCAATAGCTTCATCATTTTCAAATGTATCCAATATCGGTGCCCACTGTTGGTCCCAATCGATGAGGTCAGGATATACGAGTGAAAGGGTAACAGACGAATGGTTATGGCTAGAGGAAGTCATGGAAATCATGAAGATCGAGGTTTCTTGAAAAAGGTCAATAATATGAAGGGAGGAGTCATCGATAGTATCTGAACTAGACGTCTCTCCTACCGAGGAAGGTCCAGCATCCATATCAGAAATACACTTAATATCTTTGGAAGGCGGTACCTCCAGTTGATAGCCAAGACCTTGCTTATTAAACTTTTTAGACACAACAATGGGTTCAATAGGTCCTTGTTCTTGTGATCCCAATCCACCATGTCCTTTGTAGCCCATGTTCTTAATGATGCAGAACCCATTGTTATACCTCTCCACTTCAAGTTGGACTTGGTCATTCTCATCAAAGAATATCCAAGAGTTGATGTCATCGATGTCTTCATCATCCAGGAATCCACCTTTAATGAATACTATGGGTGGGGCTTTTATGACAATTGTGGATGAAGATGGCTTGGATGTAGAAGGTTTGCCATGAGATTTGGGAGAGAAGGGAAGAGTTCCAACACAACAAGATTTTTGCAATGTGTACTCACCTGGGCCATGTTTAATGTACTTGATACAGAGATTGGAAGTAGCTTTGCTAGATGATGGCTTGAGTAAGGCAGGTGGATCTACATATGATGAAGATAGATATGCTTCAGTGTTGATAGGAATATGGTTAGGGCTGTGATACTTAGCTTGAAAAGCACGGCAGAATTCAAATGGATTGGGATCGACATGGATAGTAATCTCAACACCGTTATGTGGAAATTTAAGACATTGATGGTATGTAGAAGGAACTGCTTTGAGGGCATGGATCCATGGACAACCAAGGATGATGTTATAATGAAGCTCAATATCAAGGACTTGACAATGGTTGTCAGTAGTGACCGGCCCAACTTGGATAGGCAAGTGAATAATCCCTTTAATGTAACTCTTGGCATCATCATATGCTTTGATAGTAATGACCTTGGAAGTGTCAACATCTTTCTCAGAATATCCCAATTTTTTTATTAATTTTAAGGAACATATATTAAGACCAACTCCACCATCCACTAAAATTTGTTTGATATGGCATTGGTTGACAAACACTTCTATGTGGAGGGCTTCGTAATGTGAAGGATGAATGGAAGGCTGAAGATCTTTGTCAGAAAAGGTGAGATGACAAGGGGCTGCAATGCTAGCTACCATAGATTAGAATTGTGTGGTATCAATATCATTAGGCACTGAAGATTCTTGTAAGGCTTTGTCAAGGATGGCTTTGTGTGTAGGAGATATGCGAAGAAACTCAAGAATGGAAATATGTGCAGGTGTTTTACCAAGGTGATCTAGGATATTATAGCTAGAGGACGGTTGGGGAGGATGGACAGGTGCTCCTTGAATAGTAACACGACCTCTTCGAGTAGTTATAGCACAGTCGGGTGTTTTGCCTTGGATAGTAATGGTAGAAATGCGAGCATGGTGAATGTGGCCAATAGTGGATGATTCATAGTTGTACTAAATGGTATTCCCAGCATGAGGGTTACTTGGTTTGTCATGAGATGGAAGTGGATTCTTGAAAGCATCTAGATCATAGTTTGATGTTGATTGCTGTGTAGGTTGCAATGTTGGAGGTGTGATTTTAATTAAACCTTGATCGATGCATTCTTGAATGACATGCTTTAAGCGCATACAACCATTTTTTTTGTGTCCTTTGACTCTATGGTAATCGCAATACTCATTTTCTTTGTACCAAGGAGCTTTGAAGAGCGGTTCACCATTGGGAGGTGCATTTGGTAACATGATATTGCCCACCTAGAGAAGCTTTTGAAAGACAACTTCCATAGGTTCAGCTAATGGTGTGAATTGTTGGCGGGGATTTGAAATTTATCATTGTCGAGTTCGTTGAGAAGGTTGAGTTGTTGTAGAAGCAACCTGAATGTTGATAGGAGATTTCATTGTTTGTATGTTCTTTGTATCTACAACACCATCATTGACAACATTCTTATTCTTAATCCAAAAGCAAGACTTATCATTGGAGTTTTGAGGATAATCTTTGTTATCTCAAAAAATCTCGATAGTGTCTTTAGTAATTAAAGTGCGTTTAATGATGGTTCCTTTGGAAACAAGTTCATCAAAGGTGCTAGCACTTTGTAATTGTAGTTGGAATGAAAGCTTGGGATGAAGATTTTGAACAAAGATATTGAGCTATTGTTTTTCAGGTATTTCCCATGATAGTTTACTAGCCATATTACGCCATCATTGAGTAAATGAAGAGAAGGCTTCACCATTGCATTTTTTATTATTGACAAGGTCATTCATGTTCACTTCATGTTCAACGTTAAAAGAGAAGTGTGATCAAAATTTATTTACCAATTCTGCAAAAGATCTAATGCCTAGAGGTAAGTGAGAGAACCATTCAAGAACTTGTCTCACTAAGCTTCGGGGAAATAGTCTCAGAAGATATGTATCATCTTGAGCAACATCAAGACATGCCACAAAGAATGCTCTAAGATGGTCATCCATATTTCCTTTTCCTTTGTATTTGTCAAATTGTGGAATTTCAAAATGTGGTGAAAAAGGTGTCATATGAAGTGACTTGTCAAATGGATAAGCGCATATGTCCTCTAAGGAAAATGTTTTCTTTCTTTGACCTACTGCTTTGTTAATCATTTGTTGAACATCCGCTGGAGATAGTTGTTGTTGTTACAAAGGGGGTTGTTGGTTCGGATGTGCAGTGTAATATGATGTATATTGAGGTTGATGTTGCGGGATATATGAAGCCATGACCATTTGTTGAGGTTGCGTACTCACATATATGTTATAGGATTGGTATGTGACACATATGTGTTTGAAGATTGTTGTCCTTGAGACACAAGCGATGGTTGGGAATATTGCGATGAATTAGCACCAAGGTTTTGCATCACATGGGAAGTAGAGGATGGATTGGCGTTGGTCAATGGTTGTGAATTCATCATTGGATTTGTAATATGGTAAGTGATGCAAGGATTGGTAGATGCAAAAGAAGGATGAGCATTTGGGTTTGTGTTTTGGACAACATGAGGATTGGTATATGTCATGTGTTGGGTGACGATGGGTAATCCTTGAGTTGTATAAGATGGATTGATGGTTTGCGAAGGATTATGGGAAGATAGCGGAATTGATGTAAGTTGATCAACATAAGAGACTGCAGTGCTAGGATTAGTTTGTGAAACAATAGGCAGGTCACTCATGTCAATGAGACTAACATTGGGATTGTATGACGCATTGGATGGATTCATGGAGATGGTGGAGACCATATTAGTAATGGTAAGAATATGGGATGCAGTGTCCACATGTGATGCAATGGGAGTAGCAGATTGTAATGATTGTGAAGCTTGGACAATTGGTGTTGTTTGGATATCTTGGGAAGCTTGCAAAGTATGGAATATGGGGATAGCTTGTGATGTTTGAGGAGTTTTCACTTGGGTGACATGGACAACTTGTGTCACTTGAGGCACATATACAGTCATGGTAGGAGAAGGAGTATGTTGGGAAACATGGAAAGGTGGACTATTTAGATTTTATGAAAGGAAAGGGAGTACATTGTTTGGAGTTATCAAAGGTTCTAAAGTGTACTCCGAGCATGGTGGTCAAATGAAGTAACAATAGGCAATGAAAGAGATGGGTTGGAAGATGGATTTTGTAGCATGGTATGGGATGGTGTGGCTATAGTGGATGGTCCCTTTGCAACAACAATGGGAGTGCTTGGATCATTCTCTTGAATAGAGGATATGTCAAAGTCTCTTGGTAGTTTGGCTCCCATGCGGGCAAGTTGCAAGAAGTAATGATTAGGATTAGATAAAACAAGATTCTCAACTTGGTCCATACATGTGTGTCTTGATAGTCAGATAAACCCTCTTGGGAATGCTCTTCATAAGTCATTGTAAAGGGGTGTGATTGCAATTGATGTGATGACTCTCCAATGGTGTACCCATGGGGCACAAACATGTGAGAAGGCATGCCGGTTGTAAATTGAATCGCATCTCTAAGGGGTGTTGATCATGATTGTTGCATCTTGGCTTCCATCTCAGCTCGTAGTTTTGCTTCCATTTTAGCTCTATATTGGCTCCTAGTTTGAGGCATGATGGTTGATGTTGAAAATTGAACTTTAGCTTGTCAAGGTTTGAGATCCAAAAGATAATGGTTTGTTGATTTGTTTGGTTGTTGGTTGCTTTGCTAGGTTTTTGTTATTTGCTTTGTTATTGTTGGTAGCTAGTTGTTGGTTGTTGGTTGCTTGGTTGAACTTCCCTAGAGAATAGCTCACACACTCAAGGGAAAAGATGTTTGCTAAGGTTACTATTTTATTGATGTTGCTAAGGATAAAGCCAAAAGATGATGTTTTGCTGATTGATTGAGTTGATTGTTTGATGTTTGGTTTGCTGGTTTAGGATCTCAAAAGGATGGAAAGTTCACAAAGTCTAATTGTTTGGTATGCTCAAAGCAGGAGACAACGTCTAGGTATCTACAAATGATTAGAGGTAGGTCTGAAAGTTAATACTGAAGCTAGGTAAGATGGAGATGTAGCTGATTCAGTTGAGTAACTAAGATTTGTTGATAATTAACCACAGGCGACAGGTAATAGCTCAAATGCGACTCAGAAAAGGCCAAAAACAACTGATAATAGCTTAAAAGTGAGCCAGTTTTGGTTCAAGTAACAGGCTACAATATTAACCAGAGGTGAGCCAATTTTCTATAGGTGAGCAATGTTAACTCAAAAGTGATTTACTGTTGATCAAAGGCTACTTAGTTCAAGCCAGAGGTGATTAGCTATTGTTTAAAGGTGATTCAGTTCAGGCAAAAAGGCAACTAGCTGCTATTCAAAGGTCATCTATTTTTCTATATTCAGGCAGTTAAAACTCAAAAGTGACTGTGTCTATTAGGAAATATGTCCGAATTGTGTTTTTGGCAAGAAAACAGTAATTTTAGTCACTCACACTCACAACAATCACAAACTTGTACAACCTAGGCTAGGAAAGGACTGTATTTGTTGAGTACCCTGGCCATGCTTATTCAAAGCGGATAGCTTCAGGATCTTGGTAGCACTGGCTCCTCTCCATGGCACACACTTCTCACACATACCAAGATTTGGGTTTCCCAAGGCTTGTCCCCCCACCAAACCTTAGGATTGTCCCTGCTATCTCTACTAAGAACCATGTGGCTTCAAAGGTGGCTTCAAAGGTCCCACCTTTTGTGTCAACAAATAGAAAGATTTTGGCTACTACACAAGGTTGCTAATAAGGTCATCCGTTCAGGTGGCTATACATGTGGCAGTGCTACTCTCCATTATGGAGTCTCCCAACCTTCAAGGGTTATGCCTTGGAGGGTTTTGGGAGAGGTTGGTTGTCGGTATAACACAACAACACCCATTGTTTGTGGCTTTTGACACAAACACTTCTTATATAGTGGTTCCGAAGGACTTGGCTTTAGCCCATTACCGCTTGGGTCGTACCCCTTCTCACACTGGGAAGGCAGGCCCTCTAAAGATAATAACAAGTTCTCATGCACCCAAGATCCATTTGATAGGCAAGGGGAGAGGATACTTTTTCTATTAAATTTGGGTTACAAACATGCATATTAAAGCAATCAAAAAAGATGAATCACACACAGAGCAAACAATGATTCTTTTTAAGCACCAAGTCCATATGTTCCTAAATTAGTGAAAAATCACAAGTCTTGGACCAATTGGAGCTACAACAGATATGTTAGTAGTTTGATAACCTCCTTTTCTTGGACAATTGATAAGATGTTGCATAAATACTCAATTAGTAGCCAAGAAAACCAAACTGCAAATGATATAGACTGAAAGCGACACATTTACCAGAGGCAATCAACTGTTAATCAGGAGCGATCTGTATTCTGCCGCAGGTGAAATGTTACAAATTAGAATTGATGCCAACAAACCTAGATGCGAAATGATAAAGCTCATAAGTGATGCACAAAAGCCACATGCAACTGATTATAGGTCATAAGCGACTCAGATCTGTAAAAAAAATATAATATAACAAAAACCCTAGTTTTGCAAAAAGTGATCCAGATAGCTAAAAGCGATCACTGTTAGGTTAAAAGAGATGCAAATAAAAACATAAGTGACCACTTTTATCTTGCAAGCGATGCAAAAAAGGCAACAAGTGACTACTGTTCACTCAAAAGTGATTCAGAAGATGATGTAAGTGGCTAGTTTTAGCTTAAAAGTGATGTGTATAATCAGGCAATGACTAGTTTTCACTCAAAAGCGACTAGAACTTGTCGCAAGTGCTTGAAAAATCTTATTTTCATAAAAACAACTTCAAATAACAAAGTTAATCAAGGATGTGGGTCCCAACGGGCATGCCAAAAATGTGATAGGTAAAATATTAGGTTAATAAGATCAAGCATAGCCATGAAAACCTAACACTACCCTCATCAAAGAATCTAATCCAAATGAAATCAAAAACATGTAATTCAAGAACAATATCACCTAGATTGTATGATTCCTTGTTTATGATGTGGATTGCTTCTTCAATAATGAACAATTATGAAGATAAAAGCTACCATAATGGATGGAGGATAATGTTAATATGCTAGATGGATGCTAAAATGCTCAATATGCTCAGAATGATAATGTAGACACTCTAAGAATGCTGGATAGATGTAGTATGGAATGAGAGGGTGTTTATATAGAACTCAACCAAAATTAATCAATGGTAGAGATTTGGTGGCTATGTGAATGGCTAAGATTAAAGGATGATCATAGGTGAATGTGTAGGTGACATGTGGAGGGAAGATAAGGCTTATGTATGACAATATACATAAAAAATACTACATGTGAAAGATATTAAATAAAATATGTAGTACCATTTATCTTTTTAAATGAAAGAGGCACACATGTCGGCTCATTGAGATAAATGATAAGAAAACTTAATAAATAAATAAAATTTATTTAATTAATTAGAAAGTGGGTTTGCGAATGGAATTTTAATTAAATAAATAAGATTTATTTAATTAAAATAGAGAGAATGAAGATAATTAAATAATTAAAGATTGTTTAATTATAGCTTAGAGAAAATAGAAGAAATAGCTAATGAATTAATCAAATAAATATAAATTTATTTAATTAATAGAAGAAATAAGTGTTAGGGACATTGCTCAAGTGTGTTAAACAAATGCAGATGGTAGCTAATATGATATTTGAATGCTAATGATAATTAGTCAATTTTGGGTGTCTACAGTACAGTCAAGTACTTTATTTCTTTGTTGTGACAATACTATTGTATCTATAAGGATCATCAGTCTAACAGTGAAGGTAGTAGAGGATAAATGGTTTTGTAAGTGTTCAACATGGTATGTTTCAGTTTGTAGGTGTGTGGAAGTTGTAAGCATGTGAGGAAGCTAAGTACTAGCACTTGTCAAGGTTTGCCAATAATGTTTCTTAGTTTTTAGAACTGTTTATTCTTGCACACTGGTGTTTTGCCTTGAGGAAATCTTGGCAGTGGGTATGGTGACAGTTCAAGTGTATTGATTGCTATGATAGTGTTTTGGGTCTAGTAACTATTATGATGCTTACATGTGATCTACATATATGCGATCTCAATTAATGTTTGTAGTATATGAATCTTGGACAGTGATTTCTATGATTGTTTTCAATCTTAGTTTGAAGATTTTAGTCAAGAGATTTGCAACTCTCAGTCTATGGTGATTGTGCCTTACCTATACAGTCTTCCATATTGATAGTACTATGCATGATATCAGATTGACAATGACAATGAAATGTATGTCATCATCTTGACAGTGATATGCATGGCCAAGATAACTCTCAAATAGGCTTCATTCAATGCTTAGATAGAGGTATTCCTATCATGTAGGGGGAGTTAGATGCTAATGACAAACCCTTAGCATGTCAGTGCTAGAAAGATGCATTTGAAATCCTTCAAAGAAATTCATTTGAAAGAGTAGATACAGTGGAAAGAAGGGGATTGACTAGTATTATTATCAGCATGCATGATCCATAATCAATCAGGGGGAGCTTCATTAATTAAGAAGATTATCTCATGCCTTTTTCCTTGATGTCAAAGGGGAGAGATTTGAAGTGAGTGGAGAGATTTTGCCATCAATGACAAAGGGGAAGTTTGTTGGAATTATGTTTGTCATTGATGGAAAAATTTGGATTTGGAGAGACCTTATCTCTTATAGTTGGACATTACATTTGGACATCAGTGAAAGGATGATCTTAGTTGGATTTGGAGTGACCAAAGGTCATTCATGTTAGTGTTGAAGGGATTTGGAGTGACCAAAGGTGTTACAAGTATGAGGTGAACTAGTGTTGTCATTGATGTCAACATACTCATATTACATTGGTAAGAAGGTTTGGATGAGTTGAGTGCTGTTGTTATTAAGGAAATCAGTCCTCATCCAGAACAGTGAAGAATAGTGATGAGAAGAAGGCAAATGTACTGTATAGGTTAAGAACCAGAGGATGCAGATTAAAGGGTTTGTAGATATGAGTCTTGAGATGCTTCAGCTAAGATTTCAGAGGTCCGCATGAAGATCTGAAGAAATTGTGGCTGTCTGTGTGGAACTGGTTCTGGCAAGTGTTCAGAGGTGACAGAGGATCACAGAAAGGTCTGGTGAGGTCCAGAATTATATTATCCTAATCTATGGATTAGGAGTGTTTGGGATGTCCTTGTGATGTGTCATCTTGAGTTGTGTATGATTTTGAGGTTCAGAAGTACCTTTTGCATTGTGACAGTGGCGACAGACTGTGTTCTTGAAGTACCGGATGATGAAGAGAAGAATTCTGGTAAGCTGATGAAGTGCGGATGTTTTTGATGATTCAGGGAAGGTTATTATGATCATTGGATCATATCTAGTTCGTATTGGCGGCATTGAAGTTAGAGTTGGATTTGATGTTATGGCTACCAGTTGTTGGTGTTCTTTCTGTAACAGGCCGACCGGATGTTCTACACACCTTACGAATGTTATTGTGATGTTTGCTGACTTAGATGATTGTTCCTAAGTTGATGTCTTGTATAAATAAGTATTTGTGAATTTATTTTGTTGAGGAGATTGTGGGGATGAGTGTGGTATAGTGAAGAGAAGTGCGAAAGGTAGAGCAAGGGTTTTGGGCTTAAATGGAACTGATCCAGACATGGTAGAGATGTCATTCTCCAGTTCAAGATTGTGATTCTTATCACTTTGTAGACAGTGTGTCTCCTTGTAGGCAGTGTGCCTCTTTGTGAGCAGTGTGCTCGGGCAGTGAGCCCTAATTGGCATGTGCCATTCATTTTTCTTATTCTTCTAACAGAGAATAATCCTTGGGTTAATCACCCCGTGGTTTTTCCCTTAACCAGGTTTTCCACGTCAAAATCTTGGTGTTCAATGTGTTGATGTTTATCTGCTCTTGTGTTTATGCATTTTGCTTTCATGGATGGTTAATTGATATGCTGTTAACTAACTAAGAAGAATCAAGTGTTTGAAGTAAGAGCAAGTTTTCATAAAACTGATTCACCCCCCCTCTCAGTTGTATGCCCTAGATCCAACAATTGGTATTAGAGCCAGGTTCCTCTAAAAGGAGCTTAACTGCTTGAGGAGATCCAGGATGTTGTCATACAAGAAGGATAGTCTAAAGTTTGATGGAACCAACTTTACTCTCTGGAAAGGTCACATGAAATGTCACTTGGAGTGTATGTGAAAAGCATACTTGGCCATGGTCTCAAAACCATATGTACCTCCATAGGGTGGTCCGACAACTCTGAATGAAATCACAGATGCTGAAAACAATCTGCGAACCAAGGAAGCTCTTCTAAGCGCATTGAATGACTCAGATCTCTCAAATGTTATCGACCTACCAACTGCATATGAGATCTTGACTAAACTGGAACTTCTGTATGAAGGAGATGAGTTTGTCAAAAGTGCAAGGTTGCAAAGTCTGAAAGGGAAATTTGAAAGATTGAAGATGAGAGAAGATGAAAACATCACTACCTTTATGCCAAGAGTGAATGAGCTGGTATGTGGAATTAGAAATGCTAGTGGAACTCTGGATGAAAATGAGATTGTTTGCAAAATTCTTAGATCCCTTCCTGCTACCTATAAAATCAAGGTTGCTGCCATTGATGAATTCAAAGTCCACACAACTATCACAAGAGAATAATTGGCTGGCAAACTAGCTGCATTTGAAATGACCGAGTTTGGAGATGATCCACCCAAGACTGAATCTGCTTTCAAAGCCAGTGCCTATGTGAAAGGCAAACAAAGATTTGATCCGGGAGAAAACTCTTCAAGGAAGATGTCATGGTATGATCAAGCAAGAAGAGACATGAAAGAAGAGGAAGCAGAAATAGCTCAACTTGAAGCCCTCATTGCAAAGAGACTGCCAAGAGGATCTGGTAAGTATGAAGGAAAACTACTCTTTAAGTGTTTCAACTACAATAAGATTGGTCATTTTGCTTCAAGATGTCTGGAAAGATCTGCAAGGTCTAATATTGACAGACAAAGGTTTCAAAAGAACTGCTATTATGTTCATGAAGAAGATGACAATGAAGGAGTAACAGATGATGAATTAGAACTAGGAAGCAAATCCAGAAATGAATGGGTGTTTATTGCCATCAAGGAAGAAGATTCAATATCCTCTGAATCTGTCAATCACAAGGTTGTGGAAAAAGCTTTGGCTGCTCAAGTGGAAGAAAAGGATGATTGGGTTATTGACAGTGGATGCTCTCACCATATGACTGGTGACAAGAATAAGTTCTTAGATTTGGAAAGGTATGAAGGAGGAATGGTAAAGTTTGGTGACAATTCTGCTGGCAGAATCAAAGGTAGGGGAACTATTTCCTTTGATGGAAAGAGCAAAACAGGTAATGTACTATATGTTGAAGGATTGAAGCACAATCTAATCAGTGTTGGTCAGTTAGTGGACAAAGGCTATGATCTCCGGTTCAAGAATGGAAAATACAGAATCTTTACAAGCTCCGGAACTAAAATTGCATCCGGTACTCAAACAAAAGGTAATATCTTTCATTTGGTTGGTTCAAATAAAAGTTGTCTGTTTGTTCAAGTTGATCAGAGTTGGTTATGGCATAGAAGAATGTGTCATGTAAATTTTGATAATATCATCAAGATAAGCAATATTCAGGCTATAAGAGATCTTCCAAAATTGGTGAAACTTACAAATAGTTTGTGCAAAGAATGTCAGCTAGGTAAACAGAGCAGAGTCTCTTTCAAAAGCAAAGATCAGTCTGTTGACATTTCTTCTAAATCAGCATTAGGGTTTGCCACTTCTAATGCACAGGCAGATTCAGGCCAACTGAATACAGGAGGTTGCGTGAGCTCCTCCCCTTCACTTCTGGTTCTGCCGCACCAAGGGGGGTATCCCTATAACTCAAGATGTAACCTTGACTAGCTCAAAGATAGAAAGATCTAACTTGACAACAACAGGCAGAATACTCTCATGTATGGACCAAGATCTGCATGATAGATCACAAGGCTGGCAACATTCTTGGACATGATGTCTGGTTGGGTATGAGAGCATGCAGGGGGTTCCTAATCCTACTCCTACAACTAACAAGTGGAAGGATGAAATGTTTTAGTTTGAATTTGGATGCAAAGCTGGACATGGTGTATAACACAAGAACACAGCATGATTGGTGCCTATCCAGGGCTTGGAGTCAGTAGACATACACCTGTGAAGGATCAGCATGAATAGCTAAAACTAGATTTCAGGGGGATACACATGATATCTGCCTTACAGATATCTCCCAATATAGAGTGTTGAGCTATCTCTACTTATGGCATCCCTACTGCAGTATACCCTTCCCAATGTTCAACCTGAAAATAGTTTAATCTGCCCCTTGAGCAGAGGTTAAAAGATCAGACATTCAACATAGGAATTCTATGCTCTAGAATCTAAACATCACACAAATATCCGGATCCAGAAGAAGAATACATGCAATACTGGAGACAGAATTAACACAACACATGCTAAGATAGCATTATTCATATAAGATCAACCATGAAACCAGTGGATTCATGCCAAGTCATACAACAGGAGATACATAAACTCACAAGATGAACTGTACAGAGCAACCAGATCAGCTGGTTATGGATTACAGAGCCAAAAATCCATGACTTTCAACAACCTTTGAATGAATAACATCGTCTGCATTATATAGCAGGAGGATGTATTCAGCATTAACTACCAGGTTGACCAAAACTCCCGCCAGATATACAGTATGATAAAAATGGCACTCAAACATTAACGCAGCAGGTAGGGGAGGAGACAGGAAGATTTTTCGAGCCTTGCGCCACCGCCTAGGGATTCAGATCTTCAATCAGGTACTACATCAGCCCACGCCATCGCCCATACCTCTGCAACAATCGCCATTGATGGCGCACCAACTCGCGGCCTCGGGAAGAACATCAGACAGTTTATCGCAACCACTTCCCGCTGAGACTCATCATCATGATATTTCGAAAATGCAGGATAACATTATCCCACATGCACCCCGCGATGACCTCCTTAACACTTTATATACTAGGTCATGAACATATATCATGTCGGTGCTTTTGCTCCTGACGACACTAGTATAAGACTTCATCATCATCATCCTCCAGCAGCATGATATCCTGTTGCCCGAAATATCACCCTGACGTCAGCATCATATTCGCAATACAAACTGCATGATATTCGCCTTCATCGGCACAACCGGATCCATCGGAGGAACATCCTCCTGCTGAGCTTATACCAAAAGTCTGGCCAATGAACATCCTGATGACATCATCATCATATCTTGCTGACGTCATCATCATATCTGCCTACTGCACACCTCCTCATATCCGGATGACGTCATCATCATGTTTACAAATGTCGGGAGATCTCCTCAAGATGATCAGTGTTAGAAATATGACCCCCCCGGGACCTCGATGATGTCATCATCATATTAACATCAGGATGACATTCGGAAGACAACCGGATATTTGGAAATATCATCCTGATGCACAAACATCATGTTGCACTGTAGCTCCTCTGTAAGATCGGGGCGATAGATGAATATGATGATGCTCGAAAAGATCACCCCCACTAGATAGCGCACGAAGCCGACAGGCGGATATCTCCTTGATATCAGCATCATCATGATGCTGGAACAAACACACACTCGAGTGATATGAAAATATCACCCCCTCCTTCGGAAATATCATGATGCAGATAGGCAGAAAGAACCGGATATCACCCTGATATAAGGATGACGTCAGCATCATCAGGATGACAAAACAACGAACAAGAAGTGATACAACATCATCAGGATGATATTGACTAAGATCATCCTGACGTTCAAAATATGATGACCCCAGTGAATATCGGGTCGCACTAAGAACTCTTCAACAACATCATCAGGATGATCATAACCAAGATCACCCGATGATAGAAATATCACCCCGGCGAAATATCATGAAGGCAGAAAACATGATGACCCTCGCAAGCAACACGGTGATAACTGGAAATATGATGATGATGACGACGACCCTTAAGAAAAAGCAAGTCAGGTCGAACAACTCAAGGAATAACCCCTTCAGAATAACGGGGCAACATCATCATCATGTCTGGGCAAGGTGATAATTGGAAGATCACCAGAGACTTTGAAGAATCACCCTCGCAAGCAGATCAGGGCGCACTGTAGCTCATCAGCAGGATCATGATAAAAACCAAACATCACCCGATAACTGAATATGATGATGACAATGAGAAACCGGTCGACGGAGAACATGATGATGCTGACCATCATCGAACCAAAGATGATGATGATGCTGAAAACTGCTGAGAAGGTCCAACACTTAGAACATTTTTTGGATACTTAGGGAGAGTGCCTGAATGAAAATTGCTCAAAAAACTACCAGTCAATTCAGGCACTAACAGTGGCTCTGTCTGGGGACGTGCAGGTGCAAGACTGCAGCGAGAACCCCAGATCTCTAGGATGCAGACCAGTCCCTTATCCATTGGGCATAGAGTCATGAAGTCATCATGATCTGCATCACCAAACACACTTGATGGCCTAAGGCCACCAAGAAAAGAAAAACATGTATCTCCCTTTGTCAAATATCTTGTTTTCATCTGCATGCACTGGGTCAAGCTTGGAGATACTATAAAGATCCACCCACAAACAAATCTTGTCATCTGCAAATTCAACCCTCTGATTTGGCTTGTCATTATCACCCTTGTGCAGATAACCCTCAGCATCATGTGACATGTGGGTGCAGAATGTATCAAACAATGCATGTTCATGTGGCATATAGCACTTATCACCTATATCATCATCATGCATTGCAATATGATCTCCTAGCTGGACTGCAAATAGGAAACACTCGGAGTCCACCACAAAACTAGGAAGATCAAGGCTCATTGTATTATATGCTGGCACATCAAAAGAAAAGCTTTCAAAATCACAATTGTGCACATCATGTACACAACCATCTGGTACACCAGGCTGGAAAAGATCAGGCTCTGGCATCTCTTTTAAGTCAGGCACATTTTCACGGTCACTTAGCTGATGTATGTTGTTTCCTCTTTCATCAAGATGAGAAACAGAATCCAAGCCAAAAATAGTATCTAGATCTTCACCATACTCAGACAGATCCTCATCACCATATGTGTCATAAATGGGTGACCCAGGTGCATCAGTTTCATCATAGTATGCCATTTGTTCATGGGCAGCAGAGCACACATCTTCATCACCAATGGATTCACTCTGTGGAGGAGTATCAGCTTGTGTGTCATAAGCAAAACAGCCATCAAATGAAAAACAATCATGCTCTGAACTAGCACTTATTTTAATTTCTGACTGCTCTTCATGATCTCCATGTGTTTGAAAGGTAGGCAATGGGTCACACATAAGACTGCTTCTCTGTTTGCTTATATCTTCTCTGTCTTGAGTACAATACTCACAATTGTCTCCACAGGTCCATTCTAAAAATTGCTCATTGCTGTCCACAACCTCGTTATTGTTTTCATGGTCAGCTGCCTCATCATTGCAATGGGAATCCTCATTAGTCCTTTCACTGGCATCCTCAACTGGTGAACAATCCAGTTGAGCAGTATTGTTAGCATTATGTTCAAATACAGCAGTCTCAACCTCTATGCTTTTATTTTCATTTTCATCTGCACATGATGCCATAATCATTTGGTCATTTGCAGCTTCATAACCATTATTCACACCAAGGCCTGGGGACAGGGGTTTCAGCAGGTGCACATTTCTCATTTCTTCTACATTTTCTAAAAATTTGTATGCCATCTGCATACTTCTTACCTTGAAATCCCTCAGTAATGCACTAGAGCCCTCCTCAAAAGCTTCAAAGAATATGCCAACACAGGCTGAAATATCAGGTCTGAAACTTTCAGGGACATGTGAAAGGGCTACTGCAAACCTATGACTGAAATCAACACATGGCTCTTCATCTTGTTTTCTGATTCTCATCAATTCTGCAACAAGATCAGCCAGTTCTTTTGCAAATTCTTCCTTGAAACAGTCAGCAAGCTCATCCCAACAGGCAAAGGATTTCTTTGGAAAGCTCAAATACCAGTCTTTTGCTTTTGCATCAAAGGACCTAACAAAAAACCTCATCCACATATCCTCATCTCTGAATGAATATTTTCCCATAAAACTTTGAAAATTTTGGATATGTGCATTCCCATCACATACATTGTGACCACTAAATCTAGGCATCTGACAGTATATCCTAGCAGGCATAGTTTCTACTTTATAATCCACCCATGACAAATCCAGTTGGTCATACAAAGGATCAAAAGGGCTGACAGGAGGTTTAGCTTTCTGACAGGCAGACACAACAGGGTTACTGCTTTTTAACTGGGACTGCTCAGCCTCTAAGAATATCAACCTATTTCTTATCTCTTCTATTCCTTTATCCAACATTTCACCACTGAGTGTGGGATAACTCATACTTGGATTCATAAAAATCTTACTCTTAGACATCCTTTGTCTGTCTAAGACCTAAGGCTTCCCCTGGCATCTAACCTATGCAATAAAACAGCAAATATAAAGGAGAAGGAACAAGGTACCTTTTCTCATACAGATGCAGGAATATGTACAACACATTTTTGTCACATCACATACATCCATCTTTCATGTGCATTGGGATCTTTTTTGCAGAGTCGCCACCTCTCTAGAGAGGACAAAATTTTCACTAGCTGAAAGCTACTTTTCCAGGTTCATTCCACCAGCAGAGCATCATTTCACCAGAGACTGCAGGATATTACTTTACATCAACGTTCCCCAGCAGAGTCGCCATTTTGTTGACATTTCTTCTGAATCAGCATTAGGGTTTGCCACTTCTAATGCACAGGCAGATTCAGGCCAACTGAATACAGGAGGTTGCGTGAGCTCCTCCCCTTCACTTCTGGTTCTGCCGCACCAAGGGGGGTATCCCTATAACTCAAGATGTAACCTTGACTAGCTCAAAGATAGAAAGATCTAACTTGACAACAACAGGCAGAATACTCTCATGTATGGACCAAGATCTGCATGATAGATCACAAGGCTGGCAACATTCTTGGACATGATGTCTGGTTGGGTATGAGAGCATGCAGGGGGTTCCTAATCCTACTCCTACAACTAACAAGTGGAAGGATGAAATGTTTTAGTTTGAATTTGGATGCAAAGCTGGACATGGTGTATAACACAAGAACACAGCATGATTGGTGCCTATCCAGGGCTTGGAGTCAGTAGACATACACCTGTGAAGGATCAGCATGAATAGCTAAAACTGGATTTCAGGGGGATACACATGATATCTGCCTTACAGATATCTCCCAATATAGAGTGTTGAGCTATCTCTACTTATGGCATCCCTACTGCAGTATACCCTTCCCAATGTTCAACCTGAAAACAGTTTAATCTGCCCCTTGAGCAGAGGTTAAAAGATCAGACATTCAACATAGGAATTCTATGCTCTAGAATCTAAACATCACACAAATATCCGGATCCAGAAGAAGAATACATGCAATACTGGAGACAGAATTAACACAACACATGCTAAGATAGCATTATTCATATAAGATCAACCATGAAACTAGTGGATTCATGCCAAGTCGTACAACAGGAGATACATAAACTCACAAGATGAACTGTACAGAGCAACCAGATCAGCTGGTTATGGATTACAGAGCCAAAAATCCACGACTTTCAACAACCTTTGAATGAATAACATCGTCTGCATTATATAGCAGGAGGATGTATTCAGCATTAACTACCAGGTTGACCAAAACTCCCGCCAGATATACAGTATGATAAAAATGGCACTCAAACATTAACGCAGCAGGTAGGGGAGGAGACAGGAAGATTTTTCGAGCCTTACGCCGCCGCCTAGGGATTCAGATCTTCAATCAGGTACTACATCAGCCCACGCCATCGCCCATACCTCTGCAACAATCACCATTGATGGCGCACCAACTCGCGGCCTCGGGAAGAACATCAGACAGTTTATCGCAACCACTTCCCGCCGAGACTCATCATCATGATATTTCGAAAATGCAGGATAACATTATCCCACATGCACCCCGCGATGACCTCCTTAACACTTTATATACTAGGTCATGAACATATATCATGTCGGTGCTTTTGCTCCTGACGACACTAGTATAAGACTTCATCATCATCATCCTCCAGCAGCATGATATCCTGTTGCCCGAAATATCACCCTGACGTCAGCATCATATTCGCAATACAAACTGCATGATATTCGCCTTCATCGGCACAACCGGATCCATCGGAGGAACATCCTCCTGCTGAGCTTATACCAAAAGTCTGGCCGATGAACATCCTGATGACATCATCATCATATCTTGCTGACGTCATCATCATATCTGCCTACTGCGCACCTCCTCATATCCGGATGACGCCATCATCATGTTTGCAAATGTCGGGAGATCTCCTCAAGATGATCAGTGTTAGAAATATGACCCCCCCGGGACCTCGATGACGTCATCATCATATTAACATCAGGATGACGTTCGGAAGACAACCGGATATTTGGAAATATCATCCTGATGCACAAACATCATGTTGCACTGTAGCTCCTCTGTAAGATCGGGGCGATAGATGAATATGATGATGCTCGAAAAGATCACCCCCACTAGATAGCGCACGAAGCCGACAGGCGGATATCTCCTTGATATCAGCATCATCATGATGCTGGAACAAACACACACTCGAGTGATATGAAAATATCACCCCCTCCTTCGGAAATATCATGATGCAGATAGGCAGAAAGAACCGGATATCACCCTGATATAAGGATGACGTCAGCATCATCAGGATGACAAAACAACGAACAAGAAGTGATACAACATCATCAGGATGATATTGACTAAGATCATCCTGACGTTCAAAATATGATGACCCCAGTGAATATCGGGTCGCACTAAGAACTCTTCAACAACATCATCAGGATGATCATAACCAAGATCACCCGATGATAGAAATATCACCCCGGCGAAATATCATGAAGGAAGAAAACATGATGACCCTCGCAAGCAACACGGTGATAACTAGAAATATGATGATGATGACGACGACCCTTAAGAAAAAGCAAGTCAGGTCGAACAACTCAAGGAATAACCCCTTCAAAATAACGGGGCAACATCATCATCATGTCTGGGCAAGGTGATAATTGGAAGATCACCGAAGACTTTGAAGAATCACCCTCGCAAGCAGATCAGGGCGCACTGTAGCTCATCAGCAGGATCATGATAAAAACCAAACATCACCCGATAACTGAATATGATGATGACAATGAGAAACCGGTCGACGAAGAACATGATGATGCTGACCATCATCGAACCAAAGATGATGATGATGCTGAAAACTGCTGAGAAGGTCCAACACTTAGAACATTTTTTGGATACTTAGGGAGAGTGCCTGAATGAAAATTGCTCAAAAAACTACCAGTCAATTCAGGGACTAACACAGTCCTCTACCAGATTGTTGGAATTAGTACATACTGATCTCTGTGGTTTGACAAGAATCAAGAGTTGCAAGGTGATAGATATTTCATGTTGCTAATTGATGACTATTCCCGGATGATGTGGGTTATCTTCCTAAAAGAGAAATCAGAAGCCCTTGAGAAGTTCAAAATCTTCAAAGCTATGGTAGAGAATCAAACCGGATTAAAACTGAAGTGTCTAAGGTCTGATAGAGGTGGTGAATTTACATCTGGTGAGTTCATTGACTTTTGTGAGAAACCGGGTATTGTTGGAAGCAAATGTTCCTCAGATGTTTTGGAAAGAAGCTCTCAGCACTGCAGTCTACACTCTCAATCGAGTTCAAATCAGAAACAATACCAGTAAGACCCTCTATGAACTTTGGTTTGGCATCACTCCTACTGTGAGATATTTTAGAGTATTTGGCAGCAAGTGTTATATTAGAAGAGATGAAGATCTAGGAAAGTTTGATGCTAGAAGTGATGAAGGAATTTTCTTGGGTTACTCCACTCAAAGAAAAGCATACCGGTGTTACAATAAGAGACTGAGGAAGATGATAGAAAGTACTAATGTAAAAGTTGATGAAGGAATTAAGAAGCCCTCAAGGTTCTATGAATGTGATGAAGATGATCAGAATGATCCTCTGGTGCAAGGAGCTCCTTCCTCCTCTGAAATTCAGATCCAGACTGATCCAGTAAATCAGGAAGAAGAAGTTTGTCTGAATGAGCCTGATCAAGAATTAGTAGTGCAAGAAACTCCCAAAGTTCCAAGGTATGTAACTCTAAATCACTCTGAAGATCAAATCATAGGTGACAAAAGTAAAGGGGTACAAACAAGAAGAAGAATTGCTCAAGATTCAAATGAATACTGTCTGATTTCAAAGATTGAACCTAAGATAGTAAATGAAGCTTGCAATGATGAAAACTGGACCAAAGCAATGGAGGAAGAATTGATGCAAATTGAGAAAAATCGTACTTGGGATCTTGTTCCCAGACCTAGAGACAGGAATGTGATTGGAACCAAATGGGTCTTCCGGAACAAACTGAATGAAGCTGGTGAAGTAATCAGAAACAAAGCTAGATTGGTCTGCGAAGGCTACTCTCAAATAGAAGGAATTGATTTTGAAGAGACCTTTGCTCCTGTGGCAAGAATTGAAGCAGTCAGATTGTTTCTTGCATTTGCTGCCTTTAAAGACTTCAAGGTATATCAGATGGATGTCAAGTCTGCCTTCCTAAATGGTGATCTAGAAGAAGAAGTTTACTTTGAACAACTGGATGGATTTCAATTGTCTGATAATGATGATATGGTCTACAAGTTGAAGAAAGCATTGTATGGATTGAAGCAAGCCCCAAGAGCATGGTATAAAAGGTTGGATAAGCATCTTGTGCAGATTGGATTCAACAAAGGTACTGCTGACAGTAACTTATATTTCAAAATTGATCATGAAAACATTTTGATTGTTGAAGTGTTTGTGGATGATATCATTTTTAGAGGAAGAGATAGTATGTGCAAAACTTTTGCAAATCAGATGAAAAGTGAGTTTGAAATGTCTATGCTTGGTGAAATGAATTTCTTCTTGTGTCTACAAATTACTCAAACAAAGAAAGGGATCTTCATTTCTCAGACCAAATATGTGAAAGAATTGTTGAGGAAATTCGGTATGGAAGATTCAAAGCCAATGAACACTCCTATGGCAACCGGATGTAAGTTGAGCAAAGATGATGACTCTCCAAAGGCAGATTAGACAAAGTATAGATCAATGATTGGTGGATTGTTGTATCTCACTCAGACTAGACCAGATATAATGCAGGCTGTTGGTCTTGTGGCAAGATTCCAAGCTGATCCTAGAGAATCTCATGTTATGGCAATCAAAAGAATTTTTAGGTACTTGAAAGGAACAGTTGAGTATGGTCTATGGTACCCTAGAGATCTGGATTTCTCTCTTCATGCTTACACAGATGCAGATTGGGCAGGAGATGTGGATGATCGAAAGAGCACCAGTGGTGGAGCATTCTTTTTGGGGAAGAGATTGGTTTCTTGGCTAAGCAAGAAATAAGATGCAATATCTCTGTCTACAACTGAAGCAGAATACATTGCAGCAGCAGGTAGTTGCACTCAAATCTTATGGATGAAGTAGATGCTAAGAGACATTAAAATTGAATATGAGGAGCCTATCACAATTTTCTGTGATAATTCAAGTGCAATTAATATTTCTAAGAATCTGGTATTGCATTCTAAGACTAAGCACATATCTATCAAGTTTCACTATTTGAGAGAACAAGTGAACAAGGAAGAAGTTAGATTGGAGTATGTACCCTCTAAGGATCAGATTGCAGATATCTTTACTAAACCTCTTCCCAAGGACTCTTTTGAGTTTCTCAGGGAAAAGTTAGGGGTCATGGCCCCTCCAGTGATGCATTAAGATGCACTGTTGTGCATCAGTCCAGAGGATAGCGCAGACATATCTTGTGATCCAGATTGATGTAGTGGAGCTGTTTCAAAGGGGGAGCAGCTGGTATGATTCTGATGTGTTAGAATTACAAGTATGAGCCCTTTGCCATTAATGTCAAAGGGGGAGAGAAGACATGTGAAAAACAAGTAGCTGATGATCAAAGAAAGGAGGAGAAGACATGTTGCTGATAGGGGGAGCTGTGACAGAAAGGAGAAGTTCTTGTCTTGATGGTTTTTCACATCATATGTTGCCATCAATGACAAAGTGGGAGATTGTTGCAAGTATGAGGTGAACCAGTGTTGTCATTGATGTTAACATACTCATATTGCATTGGTAAGAAGGTTTGGATGAGTTGAGTATTGTTGTTATTAAGGAAATCAGTCCTCATCCGGAACAGTGAAGAATAGTGATGAGAAGAAGGCAAATGTACTGTATAGGTTAAGAACCAGAGGATGTGGATTAAAGGGTTTGTAGATATGAGTCTTGAGATGCTTCAGCTAAGATTTCAGAGGTCCACATGAAGATCTGAAGAAATTGTGGCTGTCTGTGTGGAACCGGTTCCGGCAAGTGTTCAGAGGTGACAGAGGATCACAGAAAGGTCCGGTGAGGTCTGGAATTGTATTATCCTAATCTGTGGATTAGAAGGAGTGTTTGGGATGTCCTTGTGATGTGTCATCTTGAGTTGTGTATGATTTTGAGGTCTGGAAGTACCTTTTGCATTGTGACAGTGGCGACAGACTGTGTTCTTGAAGTACTGGATGATGAAGAGAAGAATTCTGGTAAGCTGATGAAGTGCGGATGTTTTTGATGATTCAAGGAAGGTTATTATGATCATTGGATCATATCTAGTTCGTATTGGTGGTTTGCATTGAAGTTAGAGTTGGATTTGATGTTATGGCTACCAGTTGTTGGTGTTCTTCCTGTAACAGGCCGACCGGATGTTCTACACGCCTTACGAATGTTATTGTGATGTTTGCCAACTTAGATGATTGTTCCTAAGTTGATGTCTTGTATAAATAAGTGTTTGTGAATTCATTTTGTTGAGGAGATTGTGGGGATGAGTGTGGCATAGCGAAGAGAAGTGCGAAAGGTAGAGCAAGGGTTTTGGGCTTAAATGGAACTGATCTGGACATGGTAGAGATGTCATTCTCCAGTTCAAGATTGTGATTCTTATCACTTTGTAGACAGTGTGTCTCCTTGTAGGCAGTGTGCCTCTTTGTGAGCAGTGTGCTCGGGCAGTGAGCCCTAATTGGCATGTGCCATTCATTTTTCTTATTCTTCTAACAGAGAATAATCCTTGGGTTAATCACCCTGTGGTTTTTCCCTTAACTGAGTTTTCCACGTCAAAATCTTGGTGTTTAATGTGTTGATGTTTATCTGCTCTTGTGTTTATGCATTTTGCTTTCCTGGATGGTTAATTGATATGCTGTTAACTAACTAAGAAGAATCAAGTGTTTGAAGTAAGAGCAAGTTTTCATACAACTGATTCACCCCCCCTCTCAGTTGTATGCCCTAGATCCAACAAAAGGTTCTTAATAAACAAAAGGAGTTCATTCATGTCAAGGTTTTCTCAGTTGATTGATGTTAAGCAATGTTTATGAGCAGTGGAATGTATGTCAATTGGAGGTTTTGTCATTCAGTGTGTGTTCACATGATCTCAACTTTTGAATGGTGAATTTATGATAAAGATTAGGGTTTTGAAGGTTCATTATGTTTTCCTTAGTTCTCTGCAATAGAGGTAGTATAGAATCAATGGTTCTTCATGACAGTGAGCAATTGAAAATTTTAGGGGTTGATAAATGTTTAAAAGACCTATAAAAGCCTAATAGTTTTAAAAACCCTAATGACCTAAACCCTAGCATGTAAGCTATAAATCTCTTTTAAGATAGGCATGCACTTTTGTTATATTTGGAAGGTGGCCTAATAGTGGTGGTCACCGTGTAACTTAAGTGACAATGTATGTCACTATCCTCATCAGTTGACCAACCCTATTTTCTAGCAATGACCGGATGGGTAGAGATACAAAAGTACAGTCAGGTGCCAAACTAAAATATATGGAGGTTATTGAATATACCAAGGACGTGAAGTCAAAGATCCACGGTGTGAGTTTAAAGTTCCTTCAAACTAAAACAACCACCTTTTGAGTATGGAGATTAACGGGCATATGGCCGTATAATATGTGATGCAGTTGTTATGTTTGTTTTTGTAACTATTTTATGGACTGGTGGTTTGTCAGATGCAAACAAGAGTAGTTTGATGTGTCTAGAACCTGATGTTGAGTCATATGAGATGTTAAAAGTAAAGATACTTAGGTATATTTTTCTTGATGATTGTTTTTAACCTCAGAGACATATATGAAAACATTTTTTAACTGTATGAGAGGTTATTGTTATGATGTGATTAGAGGATGGTGGACTGATTGAAGCAATCAATGTGAACAAGAAGTTCTAGTGCAGAGATATCTGAGGAAGTGTGTGCTACAAATATGCACAAGTTAGATGAATGAGTTTTTTGGAAGATATGTTTTCAATGATAGTTTTATCAGAGAATAGTATATAGAATAGAACAAAGACAAGATATGTAGTGAGTTGTGGTTTTGCAGAATATAATGGTGACAAAGAATGTCAAAGATGACAAAGGACATATGTTCATTCATTTCTTTCACGGTTTCATGTTGTTGATGCAATAGTGAAGGCAACAATGAAGAGAAGGTACTTGTTATGCAACAGTGAAAATGGTGATGATGCAAAAGTGTCAAAGGTAGATATTAGAGCATGGTAAAGATGTCAGAGCATGGTAAAGGTGCTTGTTCATTCATTTCATGATTTTGTGGTGTTTGGTAAATGTATGATATGTAGAATATATATGACAGAGACAGAGTATGCAGAGTTGTATTTTGTAGTATGATAGCAATGTCTGATGATATCAAGGTATGTTGCAGTATAAAGATTCAAGTGAGCATGTTCTAATGTTTGATTGTATTGATCTGATATAAGGTTCTGATTGCAATAATGATACAAGTACATATGTCTATTGATAGTTAATGCTAAAGAAATTTTGTAATAGAAAGGTGATGCATTATGCAAAGAAGGGTAAATTAGTGTGTCTTGAGTTCAGGTGTTGATGTATAGGAAAGGAATTTTGAGATATTCATGCAGATTCAAGAAAGTAGACATGATTGAATAAGATTTATATAACTCATCTATAACCTTTGTTTTTATTGTAAATAGAGTAGTACTCTATATTTTTGTCCTTCATTTCTCATTGGAGTTGGTGCCCCTGTTTGTTCTTGGAGTTGGTGCTCCTGTTTGTTCTTGGAGTTGGTGCTCCTATTGATATTGGAGTTGGTGTTCCTATTTATTTTGGAGTTAGTGATCTTGTTGGTGTTGGAGTTGGTGCTCTTGTTTGTTCTTGGAGTTGGTGCTCCTTGATATATATTATAATTAGTGAGATTTTGGTCAGTGAGACCTAATGGTGAACAAATTGTGAGGTTTGGATTGGTCCAACTCACATAGTGATTTTTCCCTTACTAGGGTTTTCCACTTATAAATCTTGTTTCATGGTGATCTTAATGCATTTCCATTGACGTTTGTGCTTGTCAAAAGTTAACATTGATTAATTGCTTTAGTTTTTGTATATCACTGATTCACCCCCTCTCAGTGATAGTGAGTATTCCAACAATAGGGACAGGATTTGAAACAAAGGAGTTAGTCCCAAGCTACTAACCTTGATGATATTGACATCTCAAGAGAACAAGAGCTGTAGGAGGAGATTGTAAATTTAAAATGGATGCTCTAGGGTAAAAACCTCATTATCATGGATATGAAAAAGGTGATCAAATAAGGAGAGGCAACCAGTGAAGCCAAGGATTAAGAGATCCTTAGTCTGAAAGAAAACATAAAGAAAATAGAGGATGTGGTTAATGAAAAAGAAAGAGAAGTTTTGGGAAAAGATGAAGAGATAAAACAAAAGGAAAAATAGATTGTCAAGAGGTAGAGCATAAGTTCAAGGAGAAGGAAATTGACTTTACTAAAGTAGTAGCCAACTGCATTACTTTGATGGAGGCATTAAAAGATAATGTTGACAGTCAACCAGAACTAACAACCAAATAATTAGGGATAACAATAAAATTTCTGACTTTGAAGAACTAATCAAAGAGTTGATTGTCAAGCCACCTACATCAGATCAAAGTACTTAAACAAATGTTTCCTTAAGGACATTCCAATTGAATAGTCCTAGGGCTTTGTACAATTGGGAGAGGAGATGTAATGAATTAGTAGGTAATACTATGATTCTTCAGTAACATAAAGCAATTCCTACATTGAATGAAAAGGTCAGAATGTTAGAAGAAAAAGTGACCACAATATTAAATTTGGCTTTAGATGTACTCTCATGTAGGTCACCTAGTCAAAATTATACTATGTTCCTAATGGAATGATTGTTTCTTTCAGAGATTTTCACAAACCATCTTTGATCTTATAGAACCCATTAAAATTGGACTTGACTTCATGAGAATATGCAGGCTCAATACTCCCAAGGATCAAAATTTTCTATATGAACTATTTTTGCATAATTTCCTTTTGGATGAACATAACACATTTGTCATTAACTTATTTGTGGAGGAATGCTAATTGAGGACATTTATGTCATTAATGAGAAACCATGAAATTTAGCTATAAAGAATGGAGGAGTACAATCAAAATATATAGAATGTTGGACTATTTATTAGGCATGAGAGCCCCACACCAATGGCTTTCAAAACCCACTTCCAAGCATTTGTTTACACTCCTAATTAATTGTCTCTATATAAACAGAATTTGGAAGCTTGTGTCCTAGAATTTGACCTGTTTGTATAGTCTTCATCTAGAAAGATCCTAACATCCCGCAAGGGAAGATGGAACAATTTGTCAACATAATAGAAAATGAGGGAACTAGTTTTCCCAACAAACCTAAAATGGTTTATGAGGAAATCCAAAACTATTGCATGGATTATAGAAAAGCATAAATAGGAATAGGTAGGGATGCATTTCAGGCCTCTTTTAATCATTAAATCTTTGCCCATGTGGGATGAATAAATGGAGGAATCTAAGTTTGAAGAGTGGTTGGAGTAGGTGAATGAAATTCAGGGTAATGCAAATGCCACCAAAATAAACTGGAGGGCATTCCAAGCCATCTATAATATTACAGAGAAATTGTATCTCATGAATAGGTCAAGATTGCAAGGCAGTGCAGGAGGACCTGCAAATCCCTAGGCTTGGGGGGATGATGAGAGAGAGCTCACCTGAATCTACAAATTAATTGGCTATGCTTTATATTGTCAATGTATAGAAAATAATAGATTTATTAATAATTTTTACTTTTCAAATGACGGACTCAATCTCACATTTTAATTAGTTTATAGGTAATAGGATACTTCAGTTTGAAACATGTAAAAATAAGCCTCTAAAAAGACCTCAAATTAGTATGCTTTGAATAAACAACTATCAAAAAAATATCTAATCTGTGATATACATTTGTAAGGCTTTCTTTGTATAGGATATTGTCACAAAAAAACTTGATAGGTAGGGTTGAAGGTCAAATTTAGGCCTGAAGTTGTGGATGGCATCCAATACATTTGACAAAAAGGCTAACAAGGGTTATGGATAGCAAATATTTTTCATCCAAAGAATAGTAAACATATACTTGATCAATAGAGCATGTACCAGCAACACCTCAGAATGCAACTTTAAAAATAAGATGAATTTATTTGTAGAAGGCAATGTACAAAATGTACATGGCTAAATTCAATTTTGAAATGTTTTCTCTAAATGTTGTTGTAATGGTGTTAATGGGTATGATAATATTTTCTTATTTCTATCACACAATCATGTCATCAATTTTAGGAATTAAATATGTATTGAAACTTTAAAATAATTAGGCTTTAAAATAATTATGATTAGGGTTTAAAATAATTAGGGGTAGGGTTTAAAATAAGTAGGGCTAGGGTTTAAAATGGTCATTAGGGTTAGGGTTATAAAATGTTAATTATGGTTAGGGTTTAAAATAAGTAGGGTTATGCTATAAAATGATCAGTAGGGTTAGAATTTAAAATAAGTAGGGTTAGGGTTTAAAATAATCATTATGATTAGGGTTATAAAATGATAATTAGGGATAGGGTTTCAAATAAGTAGGGTTAGGGTGTTAAATGATCACTAGGGTTAGGGTTTAAAATGACCATGAGGGTTAGGGTTATAAAATGATAATTAGGGTTATGGTATAAAATAAGTAGTGTTAGGTTTTAAAATGATCATTAGGGTTAGGGTTTAAAATAATTAGGGTTAGGGTTTAAAATGAGCATTAAGGTTATGGTTTAAAATAATTAGGGTTAAGGTTTAAAATAATTAGGGTATAAACTAATTAGGATTAGGGTTTAAATTAAATAGTGTTTAATTAATTAGGGTTTAAAATAATTAGAGTTTATAATAATTATGATCTAAAATAGTTAGGGTTTATTATTAATATAATAATTAATATTATATTACTAATATTATTATTATCAATAATATAATAATATTTATATTATTATTATAAGTAGGGTTAAGGCTTAAAATACTTTGACAATAGTTACTCTGACAAAATATACATGGCTAAATTCAATTTTGAAATTTTTTTTGTAAATGTTGTTGTAATGGCACTAATGGGTATGATAGTGTTTTTTGATTTCTATCACACAATCATGCCATCAATTTTAGGAATTAAATATGTACATCGAAACTTTAAAATAATTATGATTAGGTTTTAAAATAATTAGGGGTAGGGTTTAAAATAAGTAGGGTTATGGTTTAAAATGATCATTAGGGCTAGGATTACGAAATGATAATTAGGGTTAGGGTTTAAAATAAGTAGGGTTAGGGTGTAAAATGATCATTAGGGTTTAATTAATTAGGATTTAAAATAATTAATATTATATTAATAATAGTATTATTAATATATAATTATATTATATTATATATAATATAATAATATTTATATTATTACTACATTATTATAAACATTAACCCTAACCATTATTATTTTAAGCCCTAATAATAATATGTAATATTATAATAATATTATTAGAATTTTGAGATATTGGACAAAAAATGGCATCATTCTTGTTCGCTCCCGAGGCTAGGGTTTCGGATGGCAGTTCTAAGTACTTATCTATGGTGGAGGATCTGACAAAGGGTAACAGGAAGGATGGTCTTTGATTGGATTTAAGGGACTACTCTCTACAAGAAAGTTATCCATTGTGCAGGGTTAAGTTGGGCAACCCTACTGTGTACGATGCCAAAGCTAATGCATAGGCTTCTCATCGCTTCTAGTCACAGGACGACCCACTGTATAAGGCAACCTTGGGTGTTGATTCCCTTGGGATCCATGCCTCCCAGCTCGATGCTTGGCAGCCACGGCATGGGCCCTAGGAGATTGATGATAGCCTTCGCTCTGCCTCTAGGTATGTACAAAGAAATGATAGGGGTAAATCATTTATGATGGACAAGAAGGCCTGGGGCCCTAAAGGAAATAAATATTCTCAAGTTTCTCAAAAGCCCTTGCAAAGCACTGATGAGTCTCCATTGATAGAATTTGATGAAGGGGTGAATGTGGAAGTTATTGAGAATGAAAAGTTCTTTCCAAAAAATGAGTTAATTGGTAGATTTGTTAGATTCTGACCTAGTCTAGATACTCTTCATAAATGGATTAAGGACAATTGGAGCCACATCGTGAAAGGACATTCAAATTTACCCATGCACTCGGGGTTTTTTCATTGTGGTTTTTGATAACGCTCAGGACAAAAACACAATTCTTTGTGACTACCAATGGAGTTTGGACCAACATTTTCTCATGCTTAAACCCTGGCATCCATCTTTTAATCCTATCTATGAATCTTTCTCTATTATTCCTACTTGGGTTCAACTTCCTAACATTTTGCTTCAATTTTGGTTTGATTCTTATTTTGAAGTAATTGGCAATAAATTGTTTGAAGTTTCCAACTATTGATGAAGGCTCCTCTAAGTTTTTGCACACCACCTTCACTTGCATCTTAGTTTATTTAGACTCCTCAAGGAATCTCCCAGTTAAAATAAACTTGAAAACCTCTAACCAAATTTGGACTCAGATTTTGGATTATGAAGGTTTACCTTTTCACTATCCTAGGTGCTTCAGGACAGGTCACTTGGCTGTGAATTGTTCCAAGCAAAAGCTTGATGGTCATGCTTCATGGTGGATAGGTGCTTCGTCTCAACATTATTCAGTGGAAAAAGAGGATTTTTCTCCTTCATAAGAGTTATTTCCATAGGAGATGGAAAATATAGAGCCCTCTCCAAAGCTGAGGACTCCTAATTTAAGCTCAACAGCCACGAAGAACAATGTTGGGGAATTCTCTCCTAAGATGAGGACTTATGTTAATAATGCAACAACTAATCATGTCTCTTCTCTTTCCAAGTAAGGGTGTGACATTGTTTCAGATTCAAAATTATATGGTATCTTAACTTCATAGGAAGAGGTTTTAGATGTTTCAGACAATGATGCCTCTCCCTCAGACACTTCTATTATGGCCTCGATTGTTGGGAATGCAAATGATATTTGGACTATGGTGCAAGGGAAGAAAAGGAAAAGAACTTATCTACCCACAATATGTTCTTTCGTTCTCATTCCAAATCTAGTGTTGAAACTTTTGCGATGGACCACAAATAATTTTTTCCTGGCTCTTAATGCCCTCTGCATAGAGAAATTTTGGAGGGGCAGATCTGATTTTTAGTCTTATTTTCATGCTTTGGTGCACCCCTATTTAAGGGTCTAATGTATTTCCTTCTAATTTTAATGGGAGCTACCCCTAATGGTAGCATTTACTTATCAAAAAAATTTATTATAATAATGTAATAATATAAATATAATATTATTATATTAAATAATGTCATACTATATAATTATATATTAATTCAATTTTAATTTCTTACATGTTGCACCATGACTGCTATATATATTAAATAATAATATATATAAAATACGCCGAGAGATATCCTTCTCAAGGTGCCTATTTTTAATCAATTTCTCTCATTCTAAAAGAGAAGAAAGGAATACACTTAATCTCCAATCAAGTGGGAAATACAATCATCCAACTGATACAAATATTGAGCTGAATCTTAAAAATCAAAATTCAAGATCAATAGAACATGTACCAGCAGCACCTCAGAATGCAATTGAAAATGAGATGAATTTATCTATAGAAGGCGATGTACAAAATAACCAAACCCAAATGGAATGCTTCAATCTTATTTCAAAAGATTCCAAATGCGATTTCAACATCAATTAGATAGATTTAGAATTCCAAACATGTGTTATATGTGTCAATAATGTTATCTAGGAATCAAAGTATATAGCACCTCTAAAGGTCCTGTATGCAATAGATGTCAACAACAAAGAGGAAATAATAGATTTTTAGCTTCAAATAATATGGATCTGGGGCCACAACTAGAGGAGCTTGAAAAATTGACTCAATTTGAAGAAATGTTGATTGCATGTGTCAACCCAATACTACAAGTTACACATGCAATAGGTGGTCAATATAAATACAGAGGACACATGATAAGTTTCCCACAAAATATAGAACATGTTGCAAAATGTTTGCCACATTCAATACAACATTTGCCAATAATTATTGTTCAAAGAAGGGATCAATGTGGCAAAAATTATGACTTTACAGTCAATAGAGATCATGTGTATAAAGAACTTAAATACAAAGTGGAGAATGTCAAGTTTTACTCTGATGTTATAATTGATGAAAATGCTCTCAATCATCTATCAAGAAATTTTGATGAAAATATTTTCAATAAATTGAAGACAATGCATATGGAATTTGATTCTAATGTAAATGAATTCATGCTTGTGGGTCCACTCATGGAGATAGATGAAGGTAATATAATTGAGTACACAACATCAATAGCTTGTAGACCACCTAATGCTCAAAGAGAGATGGAATTGACCCATGCATGAGTTAATAACCCTGATGCAAATCCAACAACATTGATTGATTGGCCATGAATTGGTGCATTTCCTATCAATGAATATGTCACACCAGGATTTCTTGATATGTCATTTCCAACATTGTTTCCTGATGGTAGATGTGACTAGTTAGAAGCATGATTGAGGCGAGTGCATCTACATGAAATTGTAAAGCATCTATTATAGTATAGGGATCATCATTTTTCTCAACATCCAAGATTTAGATATTTAATGATGAACATGATAATGAGACACCGTGCACAAAATTCATCTATAGTGTTTGTAAAAAGAAATCTTCAAGACATGTCGATCACCATCAATGAGTTGTGTGAGCATATGGAAAACATGCCACACTCCCATCTAGCTGATAGGTTGATGCGGTTTGGAACAACATTGACAAGTACAAGGTCATTTTAGACTAAATGTCATGCAGAATTGAAATACATGCTTGATTGAATCAAAATGGACTGACCTTATTCATGATAATTCAAGGAACAATAGGAACAAGAAAGTCATATCTAATCGGTGCCATAAGTCAAGCTCTTGAAAATGCATCAATGTCTGGTCATTCTCCCCTTCCATTACTTGCACCAACAGTTGTTGCAACATTCAATATAGGAGCCTAAGTTATAGTACATTCCAAATTAAGAATCCCAGTATAAGATTTTGCTCAGCTAGAAGGAACAAGATTGACAAGTTTTCAAGAAGAAATAGCACATATCAGATACATTTTGATTGATGAAATGAGCTTCATTTGTTAGAACTTGGTAGAAAACATAGATTTGAGACTCCAACAAGTATTCCCACAAAGTGCAAACATGAGCTTTGTAGGTATACCTTTTATTATGATTAATCAAGATGTCAATTTTTTTTTCTAATACATGTCATTCATATGTACTAAATTTTTATAATAATAATATATAGTTTTGAAAATAATTTTTATCATTTATCTTTCAGGTATATCATTGATTTTGGTTGGATATTTTGGCCAATTACGTCTAGTTAGTGATAGACCAACATATGATAGCAATAGACAGGCTAATTTGTTGTGGGAAGAATTTAAAATTGTAGTTACTTTAGATAAAATTTTCATACAAGATGGAGAAAACACCCAACAACAAAGATTTTGACAACTTTTGATGAATCTAGAGATGCAAACCCAACAAATGACTGGAAGTTGCTTATGACAAGAACTAGTGTTAGCATAGATGTTGCAAGAAATGATGAGGTCAACAATGGTGTTCATTTGTTCTCTACAAATGATAATGTTCATGATCATAATAAGAAAATGTTATATTCATTGAAGCATCATGTTGCACGTAGTGTTGCAACAAAAGTGGGAAGTGTTAATATAGTAAAAGGATGTCCAACTGAATTGTAACTTGATGTGGAATTATTGATTAATTAGTAAGAATGCAAGGGTAATGTTGACTTCAAATCTTTGGATACAAGCAGGTCTTGTAAATGGAGCTCTATGATATATTCGAAAGATTGTATATAAACTTGGAAGTGCTCCACCAGCACCACCAACATATGTAATTGTTGAGTTTGATAGTTATTCAGGAATACCATTTGAAGATCATCATCCAAATACAATTGCAGTTACAACAATACAGGGGGCTAAGACAATTCAATTACCGTTAAGATTGGCATGGGCATTCACAATACATAAATCACAATTTTGACTCTTTGAAAAGCCACTATTGATATAGGACCAAGAGAAAGAATATGATTGACTTTTGTTGTCATATCTCATGTAAAGTCACTAGAAGGCCCGAGAATAATACCACCATTCAACTACAACCATTATGAAAAAATGAAAAAGGGTAGACAACTTGCGAAGCAGAAGGCTAAAGAGAATAGATTGAAATATTTAGAAGATAATTGATGTAATATATTATGTTCAAATTTGCTTCAATGGCTATTGTTACTAAATTTATATTCACACTAAATTTAGTTAGACCTATTTGTAGTTGTTTTAGAAGGAGTAAAAGAAAGCTTTTGAAGTATTGCATTCAGTGAATAGTTGATGTCTTGACAAAGAAGAAATGAAGATCAGTTGTCATGATAACCTAACAGTCTAATCAAGACTGTTAAATCATCATGACAAGTGAGTTAGATTGTCAAGAAATCAAACATTCAAGGAAGATAGTTGATCTAAACTATTTTATCTTTCAGGAGTTAGAAGACAATTTGATTATTCAGTTGATCATAATTGAAAGCAAGAAAGAAAGGTATTCATTTGAACTGTCATTTCATGTCATATTTGGAACATACATTCAGTTTCAGTTATTATATCCTATGCATTGATTGAAAAGAAACATACATAAATCAAGTGCATAAGATAAATTAACTAGTCATATTTTAAAAAAATGTTCAAATGTGTCCCACACAAGCCATGGGAGTGACTAAAATGAGCAATGCAGACATATGCAAGCTATAGATCTGATGATAAAAGAAATGAGGAAGAACACATGATAAAATTAAATATCCATCATTGCCTGAGCAAAGTTGATATCTTTTGTTGGTTGATGTACTTGTTGATGGTTGATCTCATATCTTCATCTTCAGCTCTAGTTGTATCAAGTGTACTTGCAAAAAATTGGGGAAAGTCCTATAAGAGCTCTGAATATTTAAGATTTTCATATGCTTTTATCAAACAGACATATCAACTTGTCACATCATGCATTTCATATAAAAGAGTCAAATCAGACATGTGCCATAAATCAGAACATCGTGAAGAGGATCAATCAACTCCATAAGGTATGTTTTTATACTAACTCGTTTGTTCACTGTGCAGGTATAGGAAAAGTAATGATGCTGATTTGAAGACCTTAAAGCATGTGGAGGAAATGTAGCTCCCACAAGGGTAGAGCCCAACATGCTTCTTTCTTATTCAGTCAAGAAAGATATCAGTAGTGATAAACAATTACATCATATGTTTCTACCCCTATGCTATGTTATCAAGAGCTTATGTCCACATGAGATACATCAAAAGTAGGGGTATCATTCAATGCCTTGCTATGCAATGAGGAACACAAGTACAACTACAAAATGGAGCAGCACTTGGTACCAGGTATTTCTCATATTGTTAATGAAGTGTAAATTTTCTATTCGGATGCATGATAATCAAAGTAACAGTCCAAATAATACAAAGGATAGTCATTCCAAAGTTTGACAGTCCTATCACATTCAAGTTGCAAGTGTGTCATAAGAACAGTCAGCAAATGCCACATGGAATAGTAGATGAGATAGCCTCCAACACAGGAGCAATCATATATACTCTGTGCCAACTTGACTGTCATAAAGGAAAACCTCACAAGACTATGTGAGGGAGCAGTAAATATGACTTACAAGAGGTCATATCAAACAAATCGAAAGGTGCGATGCTTAAATGTAGTTCAGACCATATTTATAAGTCTTCAATATCAAATGCATGTCTACAATGATATCTAGGAGCCTATAATATCAACTGGAAACCTTATATCTACAAGAAATGTCTATACACAATCTCTTCATAGTTTTGCAATTGTCACTAGTGTATAAAGAGCATAAACAACAACATAGATAGTTGAATAGAAGCCTAAGAGAGATTTATTTTGATTCTTATCACCAAAGATTATATGTGAGTACAGTGCCTTCCAAATGCAGGTATCATGAAGCCACTGTTACAAAGGTTTTGACAACATGCTTGAGTTCACAACAATTCCAAACCTTATGTGAAGCTTTCAAATAGCATACAACCCTAAAGAAGAATCTGTTGGCAAGAGACACTATATGGATTCATGAATGTTGTCATTAATGGCAACAAAGTTCATCCCACACATCCGCAGGACATGGTGTGTCTCTACCGGAAGTCAGAATGAAGAATGTGGTGGTCCGGTAAACAAGAACAGAGCATGTGGCAAGGTCCGACAGATAGGTCCGGATCTCTCAGAGGGAGTATCTTGGTGAAGTGCAGATTTGAGGAAGTAAAGAGTACTACCTTGAGTAATAGATTCTAAGGTTTTAGCCTCCGATGATAGATGAGGTAAAAGATATGAATACTTGAGTACTGGGTTCCTGAGTGACAGTGTGAACAGAGGAAGAACTAACTGACTGAACATCAAACTATTTTTTGAATGCATTTCTGATGGTGGTAAAGGTTATGAAGACATGAATTATGTTTGGCTGACATGATTAATGATTTCTACAAGTATATACTTGATCCGCATTACTTGATGTACAAGGATTCAGCCGACAGAATAGAGTTTGTGAGAAGATTGACTGTTCTAGGTGCCGACTAGAAAGATAATGAAATCACTTATGCGGATATATATATAGGATGGATTTAGTTGTGAGAAGTGGTGTGGTGACATGTGATACACGAATAAAAGCAGAGTAGAGCAGAAACAGTAAGGAAGGTCCTGTATGTGAAAGGAAAGCAGCATAAGAGAAGAGGAAAGATGAAGTGCAGCAGATCAGTGTACTGAGCCTAACTGGAACTGAAATCCAGCATATGTGGATGCTACCAATTAGTTCAAGTATTGTATAACACTCTTTTGTAGACAGTGTGTCTCTTGTAGGCAGTGTGCCTCCTTGTGAGCAATGTGCTGGGGCAGTGAGCCCTAATTGGCAAGTGTCATTTTGTAATTCCTTATTCTTCTAATAGAGAATAATCTTTGGGTTAATCACCCCATGGTTTTCTCCCTTAACAGGGTTTCCACTTCAAAAATATTTTGTCATGTGTATCTCCATTTCATGGTTATGTTTTTTTGTTTGAATTAATGTTGCATTAATTAATAAGAAAGTTCAGAAAGAAGAAATAAGTTGGATAACTGATTCACCCCCCCTCTCAGTTATCAACAATTGGTATAAGAGCTAAGTTCCTCCTAATAGAGCCTAACAAATTGAGGAAGATCTAGGAGTTCAAATGGATGCATATAGCTTAAGGGAGCAACTCAATACTGCCCTTGATGATCTTGAACAGTCAAACTCTGAAGTCAATGAATTAAAGGAAAGACTCAAACAGGCTGATGATTTCATGAGAGAACTAAAAGACAAATTAAGTCTTTCTATGAAGAAGAGAAAGGAGCTGCTTCAGCAATTGGCAAGACAAGGTGAAGCAAATAATGCAAATGAAGAGCTAAAGGAAAAAACTGAGTTGTGTGAAAAGTTATCAAAAGAAAACATTATGGTAAGACATGAAATGGAATCAGGAGTCATGAAGTTTACCCAAGAAGTTGAAGAGAAAAGAAAAATTGAAGATAATCTAAGACAATCTCTCAAGGAGAAATTAGAAGATTGCCACCAGATGGATAGAATTATCAGACATCTTGAATCTGATCTTAAAGATGCTAAAGATAATGAAGAAAAACTTGAGGATCAAATTGTCTCTCTAAAAAGGGATCTTCAAACAACAAATGAGTATAAAGAGAAATTCAAGATAAGTTCTACTCAACTTGAAGTTCTTCTTGGAAGTCAAAAGAAAGTAGATGACAAGTGTGGTTTGGGATATGAGAAAGGAGAAAGCTTTGAATCTGGTCAGAAGAATTTTGGATCAGAAAATCTAAGGATTAGACCTAGAAGACCTCCGGTAAGACAGCCTAATGCTCAAAGATATCCATCCTTCAATGGATACTGCCACAACTGCAATCACTTTGGTCACAAAGCTAATCAGTGCAGAAAGAGAATAAATTAGACTAATTCATCCTTCTCTGGACAGTGTTTTAACTACAAAAGGTATGGTCACAAATCTCATGAATGCAGAATTATGCAAATGAACAAATCATTCAATGGTAGATGCTTTGCATGCAATAGAATAGGTCATATGGCTAATCAATGCAGATCAAGAGGATATCAATCCAATATACAAAGAAATGTTGTTTGTAAAATTTGCAATAGATCCGGTCATATTGCAAAGTTCTGTAGAAGCAAGAATCAGGACAAAAGAGGTCTGGTATATCATAGACAGAATCAAGATAAGGGGAAACAAAAGGTGAATGCAGATGAAGTTAAAAGTGAGATGAACAAGATTTGGGTAAAGAAGAGTACAGAGAATGTAGAGGATGGATCCGCACTAGACTCTGATGCTGATATTCCTTCCAGAAATTGAGAGATGAGCTCTAGCTCAGGGGGAAACACAAAGAAAAACTTGTTCCCCCAGCCAGTCAATTGGTGCCTGAAATTGGCACATGTGAAGCTGTGGATCAAAGGGGTTCTATAGAAACATCTAAAGAAGGTCAGGTAAAGATTTGAGAGATCCGCAGGAAAATTTAAAAAGTTCAATTCCTTCAAAATTGGTCTAGTTAAGCAAGTCTTCCGGTAAAACAGGTTTCTCACAAGATTGGCCCGGTATGAATCCAAATTGATACAGCTTGATCTACGGATAAATAAGATGATCAAAAGGACAAGTGGATATGATGATTCATCACTAACATTGATCACAAGAGAACCATAATGATCCAGATGAGCTTCTTCCTCCTTGAACAAGGAAAACAAGGCAAACCAGAATAATGTAGGTCGAGCATTTATTACAATCTGATATTAGGGCTTGCAGAGCAATATAAGGGTTTTTCATTAATCACTCATTCATTTTGCACTTAAGAAGAAATGAAAAGTGGAGCTCTGCAATGAAATTCCTCAAGTTCATTGAAGATCACTTGCAGAAGTCATTACTTCCAGAGATCAATCCAACCAACTTCATGAAACCGATAGGCGCAAAAGGTATTTTCTGTTTTCAAATATCTCACTGCAAATCTCTTGATAATGGGTACTCTGAATATTGTAAAGATTTCTGATAGACCTCGCCCTACATTTAAGAAACATCCATACAAATCCTTGGAGGTAGACCCCCTAGGTGCATTTTCTAGTGTCCCGCATGGTGTTTTGCACACAGAAGGGGTTTATATACATGCAAATGTTAAAGAGTTTGGGGAATTCAAACTAAGAGATATCTATCACAAACAACTGTTAGATGATTCATTTGAGCTCAAACCCCAATACATAGGCCTCCGGAACAAGCACTTTACACAATACATACATTTCCCCTATTTTACGGAGGATGAATGGGTTAGGTACATTTTGAGCAGAATACATGACAATTTCATGTGGTTAAATGGACCATTCAAGATCACTAAAGATGCCATTAGGGTAGTTACCAGACTCCACTCATCCGGTGGGATTCCTATTCTTAAATCTGTAAAGAACCAAACTGTGAGTGAGGCTACCGGATCTAAGTTTGACAAAAGAGCAATGATAGTAGATGACATCACTGATCCGTATGTCAAGTTTGCTTCTATGATCATTGGATATAAGATATATCATTCTAGCAGAGAAAATTCTGTACCTGGAACTGCCATCTATACCGCTTATGAAATGCTAAGAAAGGATACAGACTATGATCTTTGTCAGCTTCTCTTGAACCAACTCTTGGAAAATCTACAGAAAATCAAGAAAGATAAAAAGAATTCATTCAAGTATGGTGGAGTAATTCTATGCTTGTTCTTCTACTTTATGAATGAGCTTCCTGGATCTAGTGGCTGGGTATGGGAGAGTGATAGGCCAGTAGCCATCCAAATCAGAGATTATTTACATGGACTTGGTGACAACAAAGCACAAAATACAGCTCTGTGGGGATATTTCAAGAACTTTCAGAACATGATGCAAGGAAGAGAAAGGATTCCCCAGTCTCTTGTTGAGAAATACAAAGACACAATCTGCTTTATGGTAGAGACTGATCAGTGCCTAACGGAGGCAGTAGAACTAAGAACTGTATGGATCATGCCCATGGGGTATGAGGCTGATGAACAAATTGTGGAGCTGCATGTTCAACACATGCTAAGTCAACCTAAGGATCCAAAAGCAGAAAGGTTTGGAACCTTTGAGGAGCTGAGTATAAAAATTCATGTTGAACTCAGAGAACCAGAGATCAAAAGGAAGGTGAGAAAAGAAGTAGAAAATATTGCTCAAGGCCTTGGCATCTCAAAGGAGGCACTTGATGCCCACAAGAAAAGGATGGAAAGGGCTGAGGAAGACAAGAAAGAGGCAGAAAAGAAAAGCAAGGAAAGTGCTCCGGTAGAAACCTCCACTCGGACTAGACCATCAAAGAGATCTGCACCTGTCATAGCCAAAAGCTCAAGAACATCAAAACTGGAAGTCCAAGAATCTGGCAAAAGAGAGAAAAGATCAAAGACAAAAGCCACAAGGGCTTATGCAAGTCAAAGAGATGAAGAGGAAACCGAATCAGATGAGGGGGTAAACAAAATAAAGAAGCAGAAGAAGAAAGGATCTGGTAAACCCTCCACAGGCCAAGACAAGGAAGAAATGGCAGAGGAATTTGTTGAAAAGCCCACCTTTTCTCTAGAAAGCGTAATCAAATCAGTCACTGTGGATGGAAACCTTCAACCAATGGCTGAATTCTATGATGATTACAATGAGGCTGACCAAAAGATCCTGTAGGAAGCTACAATCAGGTATCTGAACATATACAATAAGGCTTTCATCAAAATTATATCTCTAATTCCTAAGAGCCTAGAAAAGGAGTTAGAAATGAGAAAGAACAATGCCATGGCAAAAGACATTGAGATCTGGGAACAGATAGCTATTCAGCTATATCCTTCAATCGATCCCAAAACAATGAATATGATATTTAAGGATTGCAAGGATGAGTTCAGGAGCAAAGCAAGGATGAATCAGCTCATGCTTGGTGAGACTGACAAGGTAGCCAAGGACACTGAAGAGATTCTCTGAAAAGCCTTCAAAAGATTTAATCTTCCTATTATAGAGGACTTGGGTACTGATCCCTTAACCACAAGTGTTGCAAAAGAAACTACTGAGAAAATGACAGAAGAGGTGGGCCCTAAACAGACTAACATTTCTCCTCTGGTTTCCCCTACAGTCTCCAGATCTAAAGGAGAAGAAAAATCACAGGAGAAAGAAGCAGAGGTAAAAGAAAAAGAAGATGACAGTGCTAAGGTTGCAGAAGGAGAGAAGACCTCAACAGAAAAGACCACAACTACTAGTGGTGAAAATGTAGGAGGAGAGAAAACTCAAAAGGACAGCTCCAAGATTGCAGAAGAGAAGAAACAACTGTCTCTGGAAAGAGACACTGCACAAACTATCCAAGAATTCTTGAACAAAGAAACAATGGAGATTCATGAACTGGAGCTTCTACAAGGTCCATTCAATTTTGATTCTCTTTCTCCGGTACAAACTATGAAGATAGCTTCATTTGCTAATGCAAAAGTGAAAGAGAAACTTCTAAAGTCTCATATGGAAGACTGTGAGTTGATAGAAGCTGCTTCTGGAGTGCTTGAAAAGATTATGCCATTGGTTCAGAAAGATCCCACAGCCTCCACTTCCGGTAATCTCAAAACTCTAGTCAGCAGTGTTAATACACATTTTGATTCACTAGAGAAGTTAGCAGAAGATAAGGTCCAGAAGGAATTTCTTGCAAAAAGATTATCAGAGGTACAAGGTTTGATAAGTAATGATAGGAGAAATATGAGTATAGGGATAAAGAGCTTAGAAAATGCTCTTATAGATGGCAGAAAAATATACAAATTTTGTATTTCATGGTCCAAAGTAACAGTAGAGATTGAGAAGAAAATAAAAGAGCAAGAGGATAAACTACTAAGTTTGTCTCAAAGTTTTGATCCTCTCTCTTCCTCCATAGTCAATCAAGAGTGTCAGACTATTGCAATCACAACTGCAATAAAGAATTTTGAAAAGGAAAGGAAGAACATGATCAGCCAGATGGGTGAACTTAGGAGGATCATTGTCCCTAAGTTAGAGGCCATGCATGAGGCCATAAGTGAAGCTCAAATCACAGCCCAGACAAATGATCCAATAGATCTAAAAAGGGCAGATGCGTTTGCATTCCTGTTGAGTGGTCATATCTCAATTTTGGACAGAATGAAGCAAAGTTGGGCTACAGAATTTATTCAATTGAAGACAACTTTTGCAGACATACTTAAGTATATGTAAGTATGCCATACGTATATACTTATACGGCTAAGTATAGTAAAAAAAAATTTAAAAATTTTGGTGTGCGGACCCTACCCTTTGCCATTGATGTCAAAGAGGGAGTGAAGAGCAGTGAAAAATGAGGAATCCAACTAAGGGGGAGCTCCGGAAAATGTATATAAAAACAGAGCATCAGCCAAGGGGGAGCATAGTGTAAACACCTAGTCATTTTCCACTAAGTGTTGCCATCAATGCCAAAGGGGGAGATTGTTGGCAAGAGACACTATATGGATTCATGAATGTTGTCATTGATGGCAACAAAGTTCATCCCACACATCCACAGGACATGGTGTGTCTCTATAGAAAGTCAGAATGAAGAATATCGTGGTCTGGTAAACAAGAACAGAGCATGTGGCAAGGTCCGACAGACAGGTCCGAATCTCTTAGAGGAAGTATCTTGGTGAAGTGCAGATTTGGGGAAGTAAAGAGTACTACCTTGAGTAATAGATTCCAAGGTTTTAGCCTCCGGTGATAGATGAGGTAAAAGATATGAATACTTGAGTACTGGGTTCCTGAGTGACAGTGTGAACAGAGGAAGAACTGATTGACTGAACATTAGACTATTTTCTGGATGCGTTTCTGATGGTGGTAAAGGTTATGAAGACATGAATTATGTTTGGCCGACATGATTAATGATTTCTACAAGTATATGCTTGATCCGCATTACTTGATGTGCAAGGATTCAGCCGACAGAACAGAGTTTGTGAGAAGATTGACTGTTCTTGGTGCTGACTAGAAAGATAATGAAATCACTTGTGCAGATATATATAGGATGGATTTAGTTGTGAGAAGTGGTGTGGTGACATGTGATACGTGAATAAAAGCAGGGCAGAGCTGAAACAGTAAGGAAGGTCCGGTATGTGAAAGGAAAGCAGCATAAGAGAAGAGGAAAGATGAAGTGCAGAAGATCAGTGTACTGAGCCTAACTGGAACTGAACTCCAGCATATGTGGATGCTACCAATCAGTTCAAGTATTGTATAACACTCTTTTGTAGATAGTGTGTCTCTTGTAGGCAGTGTGCCTCCTTGTGAGCAGTGTGCTGGGGCAGTGAGCCCTAATTGGCAAGTGTCATTTTGTAATTCCTTATTCTTCTAACAGAGAATAATCTTTGGGTTAATCACCCCATGGTTTTCTCCCTTAACAGGGTTTCCACATCAAAAATATTGTGTCATGTGTATCTCCATTTCATGGTTATGTTTGCTTGTTTGAATTAATGTTGCATTAATTAATAAGAAAGTTTAGAAAGAAGAAATAAGTTGGATAATTGATTCACCCCCCCTCTCAGTTATCAATAGAATCAAGATACAATCATAATGCCTTGTGGAGTAGGTCATAGCCTATCAAGCAATAGTCGTTGGAGGGTACAAATATAGTAGTAGAAGGTGTCTACACAATTCTAAAATGGCTACAAGGAAAGTAACATGGAATATGATAGTCTAGAAAGCAAAGATAAAAAAGACTATTCTTGGCATGACTATCAAAAGAAGACTGAATAGAGATAGTGAGAGGGTCTGTGTAGTGTTTAAGGCATTGAGCAATCATTATGCCATCATAACAATTAAAATGCAAAAAAGGAGGAGGGATTAACTATTTGGAAGAGGTTCAATTTGTATTGAGGGTCCTTAGTAAGGTACATGCAGAAAATAGAACAACATTACCACTTTTTGTTGTGAATGAGGTAAATTGCTATTGAAGAAGAGGTACAGTAATGAAATATCAAAATTAAATCCTGAAAATTATTTGAAGACAGTGAAAAAAAGATCAATCATTGAAGACTAAATTAGAGACAGCAACAAAGGAAGATGTGAGGCACATATGTTTAAGTATGTGTTTGAAAGGTTGTGTATGTGAAAGTATCTGCGAAGGACAAATTGCCCCAGAGGATAACAAAACCCATTCAAACATTCAGAAAGGAAAAATAGTCATCAGTATGGCTATTCCATCACAATAGAATGCATCATAAGTAAGGATTAATGTTGTAAAAACATCCCATGAAGCCATGAGAACCTTATTAAGACATAATAGTAAAGGTGGAGAAGAGAGTGCAAGTCGTAAAAGGTCTCAAATAACTGTCACCAATAGCTGAAGAAGGCAGTCCTTAAATGATCACGGAGGCCAATAAATACAATCACCGTGAATAGAGAATAAAAAACCATCCCATAGATAGCAACAATATGGATGTCTCAATGCCCAAGGGACAACAAACAGTCATGAATAGAGCAGTCTTTAAGAGTTATAGAGGTTTTTTTTTTTAAAAGCAGTTCACTATGAGGGTACAACATCATGAATAGATAAGAGGAAACATAGAAACCTATCTTTTTGTTTCAAATTTTGTGTCTACAGAAGTAATGGAGCATGGTCCTGGTCAATAAGGCCTCTGTGAAAGAAGTGATGATTAAACCCTTGTCATTATCAAAAAACCCTCAAGATTTCTTGTCTACATAGTGTTAAGAATTAAATAAAATAATATATACAGTCACGGCTATAGCAGTTATGTCATTTTCTATAAAGAAACATGATACCCATTTTAGTTTTTGCAAAGAAACCTTATCTTTTCCAGGTCGCCATGTCAAGGAATATATAGTAAAAGAGAATGAGAGACTCACCTTTTCATTTGCAGAGAGTGGAGAAGCATGGCCATGGCCCCTCTTTTAAGGTTTTATCATTTTTGTCTCAGTTTTTGTAGATGAAAGACATAGAGAAATCAAAAGACAAATATCAAAAGATTACACAGAGTGAAGAAGTCTCCATGGCCGCAACCATTAAAGAAAAATGCTACAGAAAGAAATACAAATGCCAGTCAAAATCTTGCACACCATACTCACCGAGTTCTTGTCGTTCCTTTTACACAGAAAGGCCAGAGTTTCGACCACAAAGAGCCAAGGAAATGGAGAGGGAAATCAGAGATGATGAAACCCTAGTTGGCCATTGGAGAGGTTGTAGAGCGACAAAGAAAGACTGCCAAATGAAAATGAGATGAACTTTAGGGTTCACTCAATGCTTTTGCTCAAAGTTTCTTCTCATTTTTTGTTTTTTTGACTTTGTAAATAAAAATCATTACATTATCCAAAGCACATTGAGGTCCAAGACTTGAAAGGTAAGATCCCTAGTGATCATTATTTGAAGAGGCCGACAGATGTGATTTTTTGCCTTTGTTTCTAAAGTCAAAAGGTGATCGACATCATTAGAAGGTAATGTTCAGGCCTTAGATAAATGTCAAACAAACTTTGTTCCTTGTGGTCGATCAAAGCATGTGGTCGAAAATACTCAACAACACATGGTCAAATATACCTTATCAAAGATTCCTCCTAATGATACATGTATCATGCAGAATGACTGAATATGATCAAATGATTTTATGCCTTATGATCTTATCATTCAAAGTCAAAGACAAGAAATTATATGAAGACAAGATAGGGTTACAAGGTGGTAGGGATTTATCATTAACTATTATCTTTGCATGATGGAGTTTCTTTGAGAAAGAAAGGTGTATTTTCATGAAGACAAAATAAGTGCAAGGTGGCAAGGAATTATGTTAGGGTTGGATTTTTGCATGATGGAGGTTGTATGGCAGTGAGGTGGCATTTTTTACATTGTAAATGGAGTAATAAGGCAGAGGGTGTTATTATTTTTCCTTAGTGCATGTGGAGTGATAAGGGGTATTTCTTATGCCTAAGTGTCTTGTAAAGCAATTTGATATTGAATGTGGAGTGATAAGGGTCAATTTTTGCTTTAATGCATGTCATGCAAACTAGGAGATTTTTCTCACATAGAGATATAAGGGGCTTTTATTTTCTTCTAAGTCCTATTTTTGTTCAAATTGTGCAAATTAGGCAAGTGTAATTGGAGAGATAAGGCAATTATTTTTCTCTTTCATCATGCATGATTTTTACAAATAAATCAATGTAAGTAAATAATAAAGTAATATTCTACAAATTACTTTATTATTTTTCACAAGTTGTAAAATAAAAAATAGGGCAAATTGTAACTAATACTAAAGTAATTATCTTAATTACTTTATTATTTACTCACATCAATTTTGCAAAAGCAAAATCATGCAAATTGATGAGTTGAGTTAACTGAGGCCTTTGAAGACTTTTTGCATGATTTGGGGAGAAATTTGAGGAATCTTGGTCAACTTATTGGTCAAACACATGGAGAGGGTCAACTTGGAGCTATTTTTGTTTAATTTGTGGCAGTTTGGACCCTTATTTTTAGGGATTTCTTGGTTTGCTTGTGGATCACTTTGGAGAGCTTATTTTTAGAGGCAGTTAGCTGCAGTTCTATTTTTTATGCCTCTTGGAGAGAGCAAGCTATATAATGTAAAGCAAAACTTAGTTTTTGCTAGTGCTAGCATTCTTTTCTCTTTTAAACATTGAAAGACAGAAGGTTTTGTAACTCATTTTTTGAGTTCTTGCCTTTTGCTCTTTACACTTTGAGAGAGAAGGAGGTTTTGTAACTCATTGATTATAGATTTAATAGATATTATAGCAAGTTACAAGTTCAATTCCTTTGTTCTTCATGCAATATTTTCTTTTATTTTTCATTGAAATCAAGTGTTTGCTTTTCCATTGATGCTACTTGTATGGATGATTTGATAAATTTTTAATGTGTTTTAACATCGAAACCTTTAAAATTATTGTCTCATTCTTACTTGCAAGTGTTAAGCATATTGATATGACAAGTCTTAGGTTGTGTTACTGAAACCCTTTCTTTCATGTTGTGAAGAATCTTTTTCCTTCATAAAGAATAGTTTTTCTAGCCTTCCTTAGAAATATTTTTGTGATATTTATGCCAAGATCGAATTGTGTGGGTCAGATTTCTGAAATCTATTGTGAACTAGATTTGCATTTTTTCCATCCTTATTAGGTGCATCACCAAAATTTTGTAGCTTTGTTACTGTATAGTTTCTTTCTTACCCTTTTCCAAAATATAAATCATAGTTTCAAATATAATATTTTAAGGGAGCCAACCCATAATCTAAAGGTTCAAACTCATTATAGGTCACCCACAGCCTGAGTTTTGCCCCATGTTTTGAAGGATTACAGAGTTTCACAGCTTTGCATAAGGGTGCAATCCTCATCGACAACAGCTATTAAGTGTTTTAATATATTATGTTCAAATTAGCTTAAATGACTATTAAGTGTTTTAATATATTACGTTTAAATATGCTTCAATGACTATTAAGTGTTTTAAGTCTTTGAGTATGGTTACATGAATGCCTACATATGTGTAGTTATGTTTATAGTATGTATATTATACTTTGATATATATCAAACAAGTTTTTATTAATTTACTGACCTCAAATTTTCTTAATTGTGTTAGAATCTAAAAAGATTAATAACCCAGAAAACTAGTGCAAATGAATAGATATAAAACTATAAAAGAAAATGATACAGGATCAAAATAACAACATAGAGTTAGTCTCCATGAGAGTAATGCAAATACTCCAGAAGAAAAATAGCATTATGAGGATGCAAAAGCAAAAGATGCCTAATACAAGCTCTGTAGCATGTTTATATAGAAAAGGGAGAGGGTTGGAGGTGGCAACACCAACCAATAGGAAGCGACCATCTATCGGTCTAAAGATAATAAAGTATCTTCCCAAGATAGCTAATGGGTGCACCCTTGCAGGATGGTGACACCTCATAACCCATTGGGTGTGTGCAAGAAGTTGAGTCCACTTTTTGGCCACAAAGTGGAAGTGTTTTCCCTGATTTACAAAATTTGTCACATTTGACCTTAAAATTTGAAGCACTTAGAGATGGAATCTTGAAAAAAGTCACTAATCATAAAATGTAGTACTCGGAGTCTAGATTCCAAATATGTAATTTATTTGAATACCCAGATGATACAAATTGATTTTCAATAGGCCTTTCTAAAAACCACTGTTTAAAAGTCACTTTTTTTTTTTTACTATACCATGCACGTGTACATCATCCATATTTTGATCTAAATAATCATATTTTTCTAAATCCTTTTGGGAAAATATTTGTAACTCATTGAAACACGTTTTCCATATTTTTTTTGTAATTTTTTATTGAATATTTTTTTGTTAATTTTTTATTGGCCATATTTTATGTTCTAAAAAATCATCGTGTACGTCACGAATAAGATGACCTAAACTTATCATTTTTAAATTTTTTTTTCAAATTGAAAAGAATTGTCTAAACTACGTTTTCGTACAATTTTTTTTTAATTATTTTACTAAAAAGTTATTTAAATACTAAAAAAAACCCTGATAACTCAAGTTTATGGACCTATTTCATCAAAAATTAATTGAAAAATAGAAAAAATAAACAATTGTAAAAAAATTACATATTTGGAATCTACATTGCCTCATCTATAATGGGTTTTAATTTTGTCAAAAAAGTCTGCAAAAAAAGTCTGCAAACATATGCCCAAAGTCACTATTTTGTTGTGACATTAACAGGACCTTCAACTTACACGTCAAACCAGGTCCAAAGCCTAGGTTTGGGTCCCCAAGTCTTTTTTCTGACCCAAAACCCATATCAAAAATTAGGTCAGAAATTTAAATTTTAAGAAATAGGATCCCGTTTATTTTTTTTAATATTTTAATATTTCTAGAAATGTGATGTCATTTCTAGAAAACAGGATCTCGTTTCATACAAAACAAGATCTTGTTTTGTTTTGCCCGATTTCAGATTTTTTTCTAAGTCTAGAACTTCCACCTTAAGTGGACTCAACTTTGTGCATTTACCCCACTCACTTAATTAAACATGCTTTATGAACCTAAGAAAGATTAATAAAAGGTGTAGAAAAACCCTATTAATATTGCAAAATAAATAACCCAACTAGGAAATACAAATATACACTAACACCCCCCTTAAGCGCAACTTAGGTGGGTGAAAATATGGGTCCCAACAAATCAAGCTTGATGAGGTACCCATATACATAAAAATTCCCCCAAAGAGAAGAAGCCCCCGAAATAAGAGAGAAGAGACCCCCTTGAGTAGAGAGAGTTAGGAAGTTGAGTGAGAGGACTAAGAAGCCCCCAGGATGAAGCCTCTCGCACCCAAAACACAGCTCACAAATGAAGGAACTTGCTCTCAGTGAAGGGTTTGGTGAAGATATCAGTAACATGCTCAGAAGTCTTCGGACAGTAGTGAAGATTGATGATGTGCGGGTTGGATGTAGTGCATGTGGACCTCAATGTGTTTGGTCTGCTGATGATGGAATGAATTCTGTGAGATTTGAATGGTGCTCTGGTTATTACTATTGGTGTAGGGGTATTTCATATCTAGTTTGATATTTCCTAGCTAATTTCTCCTTGTGTAAATAATTCATATTATTTAACTATTTATTAGTTAAATAATATTCACATGTTAAGTTGACTTAGAAAGCATTCTAATTATTTATAGATGTTTACAGTTGTCTCTAGTTGTTGATAGTTGGCATCTTATCCTATAGTTGTCTCATGTCATAGGATTAAGACACTTGTCACATGACTACAACATCCTACATTTCATCCTTGTATTTATAAGCAAGGCATATCTTGTACATTGTAATAATCTTTTGCATTCATTGATAGAATAGAATTATTCTTTCATTTGATCTCTCTTGTGCTTTCATGAAGTCCTAGATCTTGGGTGGCTACCATCATAGCTAACTCTTAACATGGTATCAAAGCTCTAAGAAGAATCACTTCTTGTTAGTCATTTTTTGAGAGATATTGAGTGCAAATCATGGTGGATCTTGATAGTTGAGTATGCTCTTCTCTTGCACCAAATGATGACCTAGAGAATCAGAAAGACTTGATGGAAAAACTAGATTTGTGAGGGTCACCTCTTTGTGGCCTTGTATTATAGGTTCATTTTGGAGTGTACTACTACAAATATAAGTATACCATTGTGTTTAGGAGGTTCAAGATAGTTAAGATCAACTTTTGTTTTGTCCAAATCAGACATTGGAGGCCAGATCTGCAAGGTTTTCAATTTGGGGAGTGGTTACCTGATTCAGGAGGTAGCTGCAATTTTGGAGTAGTTTGGACAAAATTAGACCTTGCCATTGTGTCTGAAAGGTGTCAAAACCTATAGATCGACTATCAAATCATCCAAATCAGAGCAGTTGCAGGAAAAGGCAAAAAAAATTTACCCAATTCTATCATACAGAATTGCAACAGAGAATATGCTCTGTGCAGGTGGAATATCCATAGAATCTCAGGAACAGTCACAGGTGCAAGCATAAGAAAAATTCCATCGGGTAAAAATATTAAATGCCGATTAATTTAAGTTATTTTTCTGCAGATAATTTTTTTAATCGCAAGTATAAGGTTCTACAGGTTATACCTACGTAGTAGGGTACCTGCCTTCATTGGGTGTCACGTGGCATGGACCCCACATTCGTCCCTACCTTCTAAACAACCAATGGGGGAGAAAACTCTCAGCTGGTATCTTTTCCTGACAATGCAAGCTCCAAAACCACCCAACAGTAAGTAAAAATTGCCCAATAGTCGTATAAACAACCCATTAGTCCTAATATAGGAATATTCCCCTAAACTTGACCATGAAACAGCTCTTTAATACCCAAAAACCATTTTGCAAAGGTCAGTAAGTAGTTTCTAGCAGGCTCCGGGTGGTTTTGCGCTAAAGAATGGTAGTTTTCTAGCATCAAACATCGATTTTACAAATCAAAATGTAGTTTTGGCAAAATTAATGGTAGTTTTGGCATCTCCGATAGAATCTTGGCTACCGTACAAGAATATTCTATTGGATACCTTGCTTACGTCAACATTTTACATGCTGACATCATCATTTTCCAGCGTCTTGCTGATGTCATAAATCGGTTGCTAACGTCATCTTCCAAATGAATCCAGGGACTATTCTAGGGAATCTTTAAAGATTCTGGCCAAATATTCTGCTAACATCAGCACTACATTATAACATGGCCCAATTTCCCCCCCCTCTTATTGAGCTTTTCATTTTGATAGTCTAACTTCAAAGGCTCATATCTTGCTTAATTTTGCTCCATTTTTCGTGTAATTTTTTTATTTAGGCTAGAATTTCGCAGGCTACACAATAGTGGAATCATATTTTGGTTTTAGTGCCTAGTTTCTCCAGAAATTGTATTTTTTTATCACTGTACCTCAGCAATTACCATTTTCAGAACTTTAAAGGCTTCGTTCGGGTTCATACGGTAACATTTTTTGGTGAATGTTTTTTTGAAAGTGCATAATTTTTTTAGTAACACTAGTAGAATTTTGGCAAATAAATGACTACGTAACTAAAACTTTTAGTCACGACAACTAAAAATGACTAAATCTAATCATTTTTTGCAACACAACTATAAATGACTAATTTGATCATTATAAATGACTAATTTGATCATAAGTGGAAAATTAAATGGAAAGTAATAAAAAAGAAAGTGAAAGCCTTAGTTTTTTTTATCATCATAAGTGACTAATTTGATCATAAGTGGAAAATTATGTGGAAAGTAATAAAAAATAACTTAGTTTTTTTGGGGTGCCAAATAATTTTAAAAGAGAATTTTCATTTCCTTGGGCACCAAACAATGAAAAAAGAATTTTTAGTTGAAGTGTCTATTGAGCGGGCCTTTTAGTTGTTGGTTGGAAGAAGTCCAAAGATTTTTTTTGGGCATGACGTAGAACCAGCAGCTGGTTGCACCATCATCTATCCATGTTGTTGAGAAGATCTAGGATAAAGGCACATTGAGTTTGCTCTGAAGAAACCTTTCTTTGTTGGCTTTGAATTCATCCACATTGCAAAGATTCACAAGGGTTTGAAGAACCGTTGCATGCACGAGGAGATTGTCCAAGATTTTGAGGATAGAACACACCCACGTTGAGATAATATTCAAGGTTTTCATGGAAGCCTTCATCCTCACATCTTGCTAGGTATACTCTATGCCATTAGGGTTTTTAGTTTTGTTTGAAGTTTCAAGGAAGATCTTGCTTGTCTCTTTTCATTTGATGATGATCATTTGAAGATTTGTCATGAATATCTTATTTCTTTTGCTAATTGTACCTGTTATGGGTAAAATGGGATAATATTAAATGAATATAAAACCCAATAACTTGAATGAAATATGCAAGCAACAAAGAATAAAACTAAATAAACAACTTATAGTGTTTTGTTACCTTGTGGCTTCCATTGTTTGCCTATTCTTGCTTGATCTTTGGTGATGAATGTAGCCCTCAGAAAGCTTGCTTCCTTGCTTTGATTCCTCAAGATGACAAAGGAGAAATGGCTCGGATACTTGTTGCAGTGAAGATGAACTTCAAATACAAAGGAGGATGATCAGAAGCTATAGATTGATATGAAATGATATGGTGCACTGATAATTCTGTAGAGTAACGATATGGAAAGCCTAGATATTTTAAATGGAAGAAGAGGGTTGTATTTATATACTTGTGAGAGAAAAGATCATCAATGTAGAAGAAATAAGAAGATCAATGGTTGAGAAACCTTGAGAGGATGTGTGCAAATAGAGAGAAGACAAGTGTCACAAAGAAAGTTGTTTTATTTGAGTTAATTGCTTTTATGACAAAGATAAGATTTGCTTTCACAAAATTAGAATGTTTTATTCTAATTTAAGAGTTTGTTGATAAAAATAAGGTTGTTTTAAATCAATAACTCAACTTTTAATTTTGTATGACAAGGAAGATTTGTTTTTAGAAGATTTGGAAGATAAGAAAGCAAATTAAATAAATAAATTTATTTAATTGAAGAATTAGAAGATAAGAAAACAAATTAATAAATAAATTTATCTAATTGAGGAATTAGAAGATAAGAAAGCAAATTAAATAAATAAATTTATTTAATTGAGAAATTAGAAGATAAGAAAGCAAATTAAATAAATTTATTTATTTAATTGAGGAATTAGAAGATAAGAAAGCAAATTAAATAAATAAATTTATTTAATTGTTTGTGCAAGATAAAAGAATAAATAAAATGTTTGATTATATTTTATTTTTAGAGATTGAGAGGATTTAAATAAATTTAAAATGATTTATTTAAATTTGGAAGAATGAACAACTTAATTAAATAATTAGAAATTATTTAATTTTTTGGAAGGAATAAATTAAATAAAAGATTTTATTTAATTTTGACTTTAGAAGAGGTAATTAAATATTTTGATATTTAATTAACTTAGAGGGATATGAATCGAATAAATAAATTTGTTTATTTATTTATTGATAGAGGAATGTAGACTTAAATAAATATTAAAAATATTCATTTAGGTGTCATTTTTAGGCATATACAGTACCCTTTTCTACATCTTGTAACTATCTGGGTTGTCTATTTACAATCCATACTTGTACTATGCTAAAAGGCATCTTAGTATTGAATGATTTGATGTGGTTGTTTTTTGCTTCTTCTTGCCATGAATATCAAGGCATGGAATGTCAATGTAACTCAAAAGCTCACTGTGGAACTTCACAAAGTTACAAGATAGAAACAAAAAAGAAACATAGAAAACCTTTATCTTTTGCCCTATTTCTTCTCAAAAAATGTGAATAAAAGAAGGAATCTCTTTGCACTTGGCACAATGCAATAGCCTTGCTACAAGCCTTCCACTGTGGCCTTAAATCTCCCATAGTAATTAACTCATTGCATTCATTAGTAACCATGCAAAGGTAAGGAATGACAAGCTTGAAAACCTCTGAATGTAGACTCTTTTACCTATCTTTGTAAACACTGAAAATGAAAGAAGTGCCCATCTGCACACTGTACCATCTTATCCAAATAAAAATTCCATGTAACAACACTCACATTCATTAGTCTTAACCACAGTAGGGTATTCCTCATTTCCACTTCTTTCTTTTGTTCCACTGCATCCATCTAACTTGCACTAGTTTCAGTATAGCCTGAATCCCAAGAAGAAACACCATAACCCTCGACTACCATTTGTATGTGAAAACCCTATCACTAGAAGTTTGACACTATTTTCATGAGAAGTGCTTGAAGAGAAACAATTGTGCCCCCTAGCTATTTACTGTCACTGAAGTAAAGCCCCCACTCAGTGCAGGACCTTGGTCATAGTGTGTTCATTCAAAATAGTTGCCATTGTTATGACTAGGAGTTTTCTCTTATCTCTGTGACTTCTTACTGAAGAATTGATTCTCACCCTTCTTATTCATAAATTTTGCTTATCCTTACAAACATTGTACATATATTCTGAAACTATTAAGCACATTCAGAATACCTACACTACTTCAGTCCATGTATAAGACTCATATGAATCATCATAGTGACTATTATATAAGCTTCACAAGATACACATCATACAACTCATACAAACTTATAACATCATTTCTCAAGTGAGTACATGAGAATGCATCACCAAAAGTAAGCACATACATTGAATATATTGTAATATTTTCTGAGTTGGTTTTGACAAGAGATTTAACCTTTTCATGTGTTACTTAGACCACATACAGTCTAGATTTGAATGTTTATGCATGCCATGACTCTTGATTTTTAGCACACATGGCACATTTGATAAGCTTAGCCACTATGATTTAAGTTGTTGTAAATGTTCTCGATTGATTCCTTTATTATCTATGTAGTCCTAAGGAAATCTAACTAATGCTTACTTCTATTTACCTCAAGCCACCTGCCAACAAAAGGATGAAACCAAATTTTAAGGATATTTCTAAAGTACCTTAAGATCTAGGCTCAGGCAATCTAAATTATCTCTGGTGTTAAAATCAATTATAAAAAAAATGAGAATTTGGAATTAAAATCTAAGGTGTTTAGTTCATACAGAGTATAGCTTGTCATGTTAGCCTATTGACATAGGGTTCATGTCATATGGGAGCTCAAAAGGAAGCCACATCATCATTATGGTCATCACTAGTTAAACTAGAAAAGAGAGCCAGACATTATGTTTATTGTTGGCCAAAACTGGGTTTAAATCCATGAAAATTCATGTCTTACTTGGCATGAAAATTCTATGTTTAAACCTTTAGCAGGCCCAAAAAGACTGATTGCCAAATTTGTTCATTTCAAGGAACACATGGAATCAAGTGATTTATTTATGGTGAAGCAAAGTCAAGCAATCTAAACTCATGTAATTTTGTAGACTTGAATAGACCTGAGCTGGAACTGTACATTTTGATTTTTAGGTTGTAAAGAAGACAATTCAAAGAATGCTATCTGTAGCTTCAATGTTGTGAGATCAACATAGTAAATTCTAAGATGCAATTTTGCATCAAGGACACTAGATGTTTATCTTTTATGTCTTTTTCAATTTAGTATATATAGTATTCCAAAGACAGTGCAAGGAAATGATATAACTATGCCATTTAATTTGTAGTCGCTCATGCTGAATGAAAGGATACAGAGCTCGCCAAAGCTACGCGCTGCCTTGGTAAAGGCTGAGGAACATTTTCACAGGCTCCCTAAGGATACACCATATACAAAGTTTGAGCACAAGTAAGTTAGATCAATAGTATTTATTTTTTGTACACAGTATTGTTGTGTGAGATGAACTCATATTAAAGTTTGTCTGAGGATGTACACAGTATTGTTGTGTGAGAAGAACTGATTGAGCCTTTGTGACTATCCTCAACACTATCTTCTTTAGGATGAAACTACCCTCTCAATCAATAATGAAATTGTATGTTTTGAAGAAAATTTTCACCTTCCAGTGTGCCTTTCTTATCATTGTGATCTCTCCTTTGGTGCTACTATCACTTGAAGATTACTATCCTCTATATCATGAAACTTCTAACAGTGCATTGTCATTGTGGTTCAGTCATGCATTCTACTCTTTAAAAGTTCCCTATTGTCATGAATTATTCTTACCCTTGGTCATAAGCACTTCCATCAACATTGTTCTTCATGAAGACTCTAACAATGCCTTGGAGCTGTCATCTATTGAGTTTTGAATTTATTCTTTTATGACTGTCTTGTGGACAATGATTAAACCCCTTGTCATTGTCATATGAATGGATACTATCACTTATGATTATCATAGTCCATCTTATTTAACTCTATCCTTGTTGATCATGAATTGTCTACTAACAACTGACTATCTTATGTGTCTTTAAAGTCTTTCACACTTATCTCATAGTGAGGTATTTTGTTTAGTGCTCATTTCATATCCTAATGGAGACATGATCTTTGATAAGACCTATAGGTGTGATTATATAAATGCACCATAAGGACTATCCTCCAGGCCCATACTATGTATTTGGTTGAATATTATCTTATGGACTATCCTCTTTACCATCTGAATGTATTCTTAAGGACTGTCCCAATTCATGTAAACCTCTCTCTCCTATGATCAACACCTTGAAATTGATTGTGGTAGCTCCTTGAGATATTGTCCATGCACTCCTTAATACACTTGTAGGTTGTCCTCTTTCGAAACTTTGTGGGATGGACATATTTATTAGTTTACCATACTACTTTGAAGATAATGAACCCTTGACAAGATTTATGATGTTTAAAAAGCCCTCTTGACTACTTAGTTACTTGTCTTTATGTATCTTTTAAAGTCTATCATACTACCCTATCACTGTTATTATTAATTTCAATGCCCCCTTCATGGTTATGCCATGGACTATCATTATTTATTTGAATAGTCATGAATGTGATCTCCTTTTGGGAATCTATAGGAAAGTGTCATGCCTTACTTTGAAGTCCATTTCCTTAAATCTTTGCTCTCTTCTCGTTGCTCCTATCTTAGGGCTTGGGGTCTCCTTTTTCTCTTTTCCCACTACATAGCTTGAAGTCTTGTATGTTGATGTGCGATAGACTCCATTTTGTGAGAATGAATGGTCAATAAAGAGTCAAAGTTTGACACTATTCCCATTGACCCCAAAAATAGTTCATGTGCCTTGTCCATGGTTCCACATTTTGCATACATGTCTACTAGGGCAGTTGCAACTACCACAAATGACAAAATTCCTCTATCCTTCATGCTTTGATGGATGTCCATACCCCGTTCCAAAGCTCCCATTTTGGCACAGGCTGGGAGTATGCTGGCAAAGGTTGTCAAATTTGGCTTTACACCTGCTAATTACATTTGCTTGAAAGTTTCTAAAGCCTTTTCAACAAATCCATTTTGTGCATATCCCACAACCATTGCATTCCATGAGATGACATCTCTTTTGAGGCATTCTATCAAATAGTTCACATGCCTTGTCAATGCTTCCACATTTTGCATACATGTCTACTAGGGAAGTTGCAACTACAATTAATGACAAAATTCATCTATCCTTCATGCTTTGATGGATGTCCATACCCTATTCCAAAGGTCCCATTTTGGCATAGGCAGGGAGTATGCTGGCAAAGGTTGTCAAATTTGGCTATACACCTACTGATTGCATTTTCTTGAAAGTTTCTAAATCCTTTTCAACAAATCCATTTTGTTCATATCCTGCAACCATTGCATTCCATGAGATGACATCTCTTTGAGGCATTCTTCCAAACAGTTCACTTGCCTTGTCAATGCTTCCACATTTTGCATACATGTCTACCAAGACAGTTGCAACTACAACAAATGACAAAATTTCTCTATCCTTCATGCTTTGATGGATGTCCATACCCTATTACAAAGATCCTATTTTGGCACAGGCAGGGAGTATGCTGGTAAAGGTTGTCAAATTTGGCTTTGCACCTACTAATTGCATTTGTTTGAAAGTTTCTAAAGCCTTTTTAGCAAATCCATTTTGTGCATATCCTGCAACCATTGCATTCCATGAGATGACATCTCTTTGAGGCATTCTGCCAAAAAGTTCACATGCCTTATCAATGCTTCCACATTTTGCATACATGTCTACCAGGGTAGTTGCAACTACAAAAAGTGACAAAATTCCTCTATCCTTCATGCTTTGATGGATGTCCATACCCTGTTCCAAAGCTCCCATTTTGGCATAGGCAAGAAGTATGCTGGCAAAGGTTGTCGAATTTGGCTTTACACTTGCTAATTGCATTTTCTTGAAAGTTTCTAAAACCTTTTCAACAAATCCATTTTGTGCATATCCCACAACCATTGCATTCCATGAGATGACATCTCTTTGAGGCATTATGCCAAACAGTTCACATGCCTTATCAATGCTTCCACATTTTGCATACATGTCTACCAGGGCAGTTGCAACTACAACAAATGACAAAATTCTTCTATCCTCCATGCTTTGTTGGATGTCTATACCCTATTCCAAAGCTCCCATTTTGGTACAAGCAGGGAGTATGCTGGCAAAGGTTGTCAAATTTGGCTTTACACCTACTAATTACATTTGCTTTAAAGTTTATAAAACCTTTTCAACAAATCCATTTTGTGCATATCCCGCAACCATTGCATTCCATGAGATGACATCTCTTTGAGACATTCTACCAAACAGTTCACATGTCTTGTCAATGCTTCCACATTTTACATACATGTCTACCAGGGCAGTTGCAACTACAACAAATGACAAAATTCCTCTATCCTTCATGCTTTGATGGATGTCTATACCCTATTCCAAACCCTCCCATTTTGGCACAGTCAGGGAGTATGCTGGCAAAGGTTTTCGAATTTGGCTTTACACCTGCTAATCGCATTTGCTTGAAAGTTTCTAAAGCCTTTTCAACAAATCCATTTTGTGCATATCCCACAACCATTGCATTCCATGAGATGACATCTCTTTGAGACATTCTTCCAAATAGATTGCATGCCTTGTCAAGTCTTCCACATTTTGCATACATGTCTACCAAGGCAGTTGAAACTACAACATTTGACAAAATTCCTCTATCCATTACTTTTTGATGGATGTCCATACCTTGTTCCAATGCTTCCATTTTGGCACAAGCAGGAAGGATGCTGGCAAAGGTTGTGGAATTTGGATTTACACCTGCTAATTGCATTTGCTTGAAAGTTTGTAAAGCCTTTCCAACAAATCCATTTTATGCAATTGTAATATCTGACAAAAATCCCCCTTCCCACTCACCCACACGATCTTTGGTTGGTCTCTGTAGTAATGTAAGGAGAGAAGTAAGTCCACTGCTCTCCCGCACCATAGTTAGGGTTTTCTTGTAGGGATACGGTGCTCACTCAAACTGCCTCCTGCAAGCCCGTAAATAAAATTGAGAGTCCCTGCAGTGATGTATAATATTTCTCATGTTTAATGGTGGAACTGAAAATTGTGGAACTGGGTATGGATGTCCATCTAAAATGTAAAGGATAGAGGAATGTTGTTACATGTTACAGTTGCATATCCAACCAATAGTTGAACCTTTTTGTATAAAATCTTTTTTTAGCAGTTGCAGATTATAAGTTTATTGGCATCATTGTCTATAAGGCATGAGACTAAATGTTTCAGAATTTTAACCATTCAACTACTTTAATGTAGTATAAAAATGTTTGCATCTTAAAGTGCAACATGAAGCCAGAGTAGCTTCTTTGTAAAGTTTTATGTTGTGGTTATGATAATCTATTAGACAATTGCTCCTTTGTTTCATGATTTTTTAAATTCAAACTCTTGACATTTTGAGAATACATTTGCCACTAGGTTTTTCAATATGATCATTGAAACTAAAATGTTCCAGTGTCTGTAGAGCTGAGAAGAGAAAAGGCAGTTGTTAAGTCACACTAACAATGATTGGGATTTTCAATGTAACTATCTTAATGTCTCCCAACAAAGGGAGAATAGCCATTACCCATCGGTTCTGAGCTTAGATTAAAAGAGATTACCCATAAATCAAAACAAAGAGAGAATAACATGAGATCCTTTAATTAAAGCTTGGGTAACAATAGTAGCTAGAACAAAGGATCTATGGTTGGCTTGCTAGACTAATCTTGAAGAAAATTCATTTAATGGGTACATATGTGATATAGCCCTATGGAATTGTGACAACATCATACACAGTGAAATCCATAAAGAGGGAAATGCTACCATTTAACTTTCTTGTGACAATGTAGTTATGCAAGCAACCTATATTGTAATGATGTTTTTTTTTTACCTATCATGAATGATTGTATTTGGAACGGTTAAAATTTTCTCTTAATAAATTGTTCAAAATGAAATCATGAAGAGATGAATCAAAACTCAAGAATATCATCACATATGAGCCTATAGATTCATGTACTAATTTTATAAAATTATAATCAATAGGGCAATTATCCAATGGTTACTGAGAAAATTATCTAGGCAGTTATCCAATAGTTATTGAGAAAATTATCTTCCTTCTAAAGCCTAAGATTTAAGTGCAAATTATAATACAGATGATGTCTATATAAATGTAAATAGACAGGGAACTTAGATTACAAAATCTACACACGATCAAATATTCTGTAGTGTTTTTTCCTCAATATCACAATGTTCATTTAAATAATCTATAAATAATTAATACACAGTAAGATAGAACTTATTTGGATAGTGCTTTCCCACAGATAAACTTAGTTGTCATTCAGGGAAGTTGTTTTTTATTAATATTTCTCATGTTTAATAGGAACTTTATTGAATTCTATCACATGCATTGGTGAATAATATCCATCTGTCACACTATTTGTCTAATTAGCCAATATTTTTAGATGCTTTGTATGCATTTCACTATCCATTAATACATCCAAGATGCTTCAAACTGTCCTTGCAGATTATCGTAGGTGGGAGATAAAAATTAAGGAATGGCAAGGTCCTATACTTAAGAATGAAAGAGTGGTAAGGATATCTCATCAATATTCAGATATTTGTTTACATGGGTAAGTACAGAGAGAAAGGTTAGTGAGTGCATCTGGATGTCCTTCCAATTAGTGAACAATGATTTGAAGGGCCCAAAGCACCAACCAAACCATAGCAGACAATAACTCATGCTACTGTGTCAAGTGGGAAGACCAATCCAAACTAGCTCTCTCTCTCTCTGAATCTCCCCAATTGTGTGTATGCTTTCTCACATAAATCCAAACACACACACACATACATGTGTGCATGCTTTCTCACATTAATCCAAACACACACACACACACACATTCACTTGCTTTCTCACATAAATCAGATTGAGGTGGTATGTTAGCTTTGGTTGTCTGTAGGAAGGTTCAAGCCATGACCGTGGAATATATTTGAGGGTGTTTGAGGAGCTATATGACTTATCTAATGTTGACACTACATCTTCTTCTAAGTTTTACTTTCATGTCACTGTCTTTGAGTTGCACAATGAGTAGGTTTGTTTGTACATTATCCTTTTTGAGAAAATCTTAGGGTAGCATCTAGTATTCTTTCTGTTTGTTACAGTGGATATTTATGCATCTCTCATTTGCTTTTGTAGCATACTGTACTGGTCTCTTTTTAGCCCATCAGGTGTTGAAGTAATTGGAGATGGATGATGAATATGTTGGCAATGAAGAGGTGATGCATGAGTTATTTGATGCAATTTCTTGTCTTCCGTGGAAGAGTTATCAATTAGGCAGACGATCTAAGGAAGTCTTAAGACTGTCTTCCTCTTGACAGTAATCACTATGCTACAGTCTAGATTTTTGGACTCTCAAGAGGCTTATAACAGATGCATGTGAAACTATTCAGGGGCCTTTTCCACATTGGTAACCACAAGTATATGCATTCACTGTCATTGGATCTCTAATGCTAAGAATTAATACAACAGAGCCAAACCTATCCCCTATTTCAGTTTCCAATTCTAACAATATCCTAATTGCCTTACGGTAATAGTGACCTAATAAGGCTAAAACATTAGTTATCAAAGATAAGGACAGTTTATTGCTATAGGTAACAATTCGCAGTGGCAGCTTATGAACTAGAGCAAGTTGGGTGCATGAGACAGGATCTCTACAAAGATGACAATGTGATCTTGAACTAGGACAGTGAGCTTCATGGGGCAGTCATGGATTTGTGAAGAAGACATCTATGAATGTCTTTATGCTTCTATGCTCAGTGATACTCAGAAAATTGGTTTCTTGCTCATTCTTTGAGCTATGTATTGTAACCATGAAGGATTTTTTAGCAAAGAGAAAGCATTGTAACTTATTTTCAGATCTGTATGTTGTTTGTAAGCATTTTTATCAATAAAACAAGCTTTTTTTACCTTCTCAAATTTGTTTCATTATGCAAGCTTCAAAATATACTACTAAATATACTAATGACTAAATGCAAGCTTCAAAATGACTAAATATACTACTAATTGACGTCAATTAATAGTTAAATTGACTAAATATACTACCAATTGATAGAAATTAGTGAACAGTGAATAAATATGACTAAATATATGACCAATGTTAAATCAGTGAATTAAAATGATTAAATATACTACCAAATTGATCAAAATGATGATTAAAATTAATGACTAAATACACTACCAATGGACAGAAATCAATGAATAAAAATGACTAAATAAGTGATAAGTTAACAACAATCAATGACTAAATATATCAGTGAATAAAAAATGACTAAATAAGTGACCAGATTACAGCAATCAATGACTAAATATACTACAAAATCAATCAATCAAAATAATCAATAAATGACTAAGAATGGTTTAGTCATCAATTTGGTCGTATTATAAATGACTGGCAATAAACTACTAATGGTCACATGACCATGTTTGTTCATTTATAAGTAGTTTTTAGTAGTTTTTTTAGTAATATATTGCTCTTTTTGTACTAGTGTAATTTCTAGATCTGCAATCAGTTTGATCTAGCTTTGCTTAGAAATTGTACTTTCAATTTTAGTCCATTTTTGGCTTTTGCATTGTACCAAAATCAAAAACCACTTTGTTATTCTGGCTTGTGGCAATTGTAATTTGATGGAATATAAAGTCCCACAATCATTTTTTGTTGGGGGTGATCTCATTGATTGAGTAAAAGGAAGTTTGCACTTGTGTTCTTTTTTGTACTCTTATATCATCGATCAAACCAAACTTCCTCTACTCACACCATATAACTATCATGAGTGGAAAACTAAAATGGAGATTCATTTAAGAAGTTTAAAAATTCATAGAGCAACAATGGGTACAGAAATTGAACCAACAACAGCTGCAGAAAAGAGAAAGTGGTACAATAGATGTGATCAAGCCTATGGAACAATATGCTTATCTATCTCTCCTTGTCTCTTTTTTCATATAATTGAATCTTGTAATACACCTAATGAAGTGTGGACTACCTTAGATTATATCTTTGGTAAGCAAGATACTATGAGAGGTTTCAAATTGGAAAATGAATTAATTGATTTGAATCCAACTGACTTTGCAAGCATCCAAGCCTTCTTCACAAAGATAAAGTCACTTAGATTGCAGCTCAAACAATATGGAATTGAGAAAGAGGACACTCAATTGATTCTTTCAATTCTTTCCAAGCTTGGTCCTAACTATTCAATCTTTGTTTCTACCTTTTATGCTACTATGGATGCTCTTGGGAAAGCTTTCACAATGCCTTCACTTGATGAGTTTGCCACATCACTCACAAGGGAGCAAGCTAAGTTAGTACACGTGGGCACATTGAAGTCACCTAGACCTCAATCTCTTCTTTCTAATCAAGGTATGAAGGATCAAAAGTCTTCAACTAGCAAAGGCAAGAAACATAAAAATAAGGATTTCAAGAACTATGAACAAGCAAAGGAGTCAACCAATTCACCTAAGTCCTCATCCTCTCTTAAAGAGGAATCATCTAAGGAGAGAATAAAGTATGCATATTGCAAGAAGCAAGGACATGATGAGCATAAGTGTTATGAGAATAAAATTGATGAGTTGACTCACATTATCCAAAAGCACAACATCAAATTGCCATCATCCATGTCATCTAGTCCATCCTCTTCTTTGACACCATCATCATCTACATAGACAGGGACAACAGTCATTGCCAATGGGACAAAAAAGGGAAAAGCACAAGCACTCTTTACTTCTACAAGTCTTCAGTCAGAGAGATGGCTTAGATTGATTCTAGAACTTCTCATCATATGGCATCTTCACAAGGGATGTTCTCTTCATTTGAGTCGTGTACTTTGCTACCTATTTTGATGGGTAACAACACATACATGCATGCAACTAGTAAAGGGACTATTGATATTTGTGATGGTACTTTCAATAATGTATTATGTGTACCTTCTTTATCAACCAATCTCCTTTCCATCTACCAGATTACTCATTGTGGTGCAGGGAAGAAATTGATTTCACTCCTGATTTAGTAATTATAAGGGACTTGGAGGGTAGAGATATCATTGTTGTTGGGATGGCTGATCATGCATCTCACTTGTATACATTCTCCTATTTTTCTCCTGATGATGTTGTAGATCATTGATTGATATTCACACTAATGCATCAAGTGTGAATCATGTTTTTTAGGAGAAGTTTGGTCACTTGAACCTTGGTGTTCTTTCATCTACTTCAATTCTTGAGACTAGTGCTGAGTTTTCATCTCCTCAACCTCCCGCTTCTTCAAATATCGACATCAACATGGATTCATCTACTTTGGTTGAGCAGGATACTTCTAGTCTTTTAGATACAGCTTTGTGGGATACTTTCTTGGTAGGTATATCAGACTTGTTTTTTGAGTCTCATATTGCAGATTTGGAGGACACACTTGAGAGGATATCTCTCCTCTTTGATGACAGTTACAACACAACTGTTATCCCATCTACTTCATCTTTGGAGATCGTTCTTCATGAGTCTACCCAATTTTTTGGATTGGACACTGTTGCAAGTATGGGCTTAACTAATATTGTCATTAATGTCAGCATACTCCTGTTGCATTAATGATAAGGTTTGGATGAGCCGTGAGCTGAGGATATTGATAAAATTAGTCTAAATCAAGAACAGTGATGACTATAAGCCAAAAGTCCAAGATAGGATGATGATCAGAGATACAGATTAAAGGGTTTGAAGATATGTGTCTATAGGTGATCCAATAGAAATTTTAGAGGTCCGCATGAAGATATGAAGAAGTTGTGGCCGCTCAAGTAAAACTGGTTCTAGTAGGTGTTCAAAGGTGACATAGTTTAACAAGAAAAGTTCGGTGAGATCCAGAAATGAAGTTTCATGTTCTATGGATTTAAGGGAGTGCTGAGGAAGTCTTTGTAGTGTATCAACTTTATTTGTTCATGGTTTGAAGGTCCGCAAGAATCTATTCCTTTGTGACAGTAATGACAGACTGTGTTCTTGAGGTTCCAGATGAAGGAGAGAAGGATTTTAGTAAGCAGAAAAAGTGTGGATGTTCTTGGTGATTCAGGCAAGCTTGTGGAGGTCTTTGGATCATGTCTAGTTTGTGTTGGTTTCCTGCACTAAAGTTGGAATTCACAATTGAAGAGTAAACTTCTGAATGATGGTGTTCTTCTTGAGACAGGCCGACCGGATGAGTTATGCATCTGGCAAATGATCTTATGAATGTTTGCCGACTTAGATGATCATTCCTAAGTTGATGCCTTGTATAAATAAGGGATTATGAAGTTAGTTTGAAGATGTCCTTGTGGCGATGAGAGTGTTGTAGCGAGGAAGAGAGCGAAAGGCAGAGTAGAAGTATTAGGATTAAATGGAACTGATTCAAGCATGGTGAAGATGCTATTCTCCAGTTCATGTATGTGATACTTATTTCTTTGTAGACAGTGTGTCTCTTGTAGACAGTGAGCCTCTTGTGAGTAGTGTGCTCAAGCAATGAGCCCTAATTGGCATGTGCCATTTTGTTCTTTCTATTCTTCTAACAGAGAATACATTCTTGGGTTAATCATCCCATGGTTTTTCCCTTAACCAGGTTTTCCACATCAAAATCTTAGTGTCTTATGTGTTGATGTGTTTCTTCTTTTGATTTGAATGCATTATGGTTCATGATTAATATTCTACTAATCACTAAGAAGATTTAAGAGTCTAATTGGAGAAAGTTTTGCACAACTGATTCACCCCCCCTCTCAGTTGTGTGCCCTATGTCTAACAATTGGTATCAGAGCTAAGTTCCTTGAAAAGAGCTTAACCACTTGAGGAGATCCAGGATGTCGTCCTACAAGAAGGATAGTCCGAAGTTTGATGGAACAAATTTTAATCTATGGAAAGGTCGCATGAAGTGTCACTTGCAATGCATGGGAATGGCATACTGGACCATGGTTACAACATAGTATGTTTGTCCACAGGGTGGTCCAAAAGCTCCAAATGAAATCACAGATGCTAAAACAATCTGCAAACTATAGAAGCTCTTCTAAGCACATTATCTGATTCAAAGCTCTCAAATGTTATTGACCTTCCAACTGCTTTTGATATTTGGAAAAAAATGGAACTTTTGCATGAAGGAGACTAGTATGTTAAATGTGCAAGGTTACAGAGTCTGAAAGGGAAATTTGAAAACCTGAAGATGAGAGATGATGAAAATATTACTACTTTTATGCCAAGAGTAAATAAGCTTGTTTGTGGAATTAGAAATGTTGGTGGAGTCTTGGATGAAAATGAAATTGTTGGCAAAATTCTCAGATCCCTTCCTGCCTCTTACAAAATCAAGGTTCCTGTTATTGATGAATTCAAAGCCCATACAACTGTCACAAGAGATCAATTGGCTAGCAAATTGGTTGCATTTGAAATGACCGAGTTTGGAGATGATCCCCCCAAGACTGAATCTGCATTCAAAGCCAGTGCCTCTGTAAAAGGTAAACAAAGGTTTGATCCAGGAGAGAACTCCTCAAGGAAACTATCATTGTATGAAAAAGAAAGAAAAGACCTAGAAGAAGAAGAAGTAGAAACTTCTCAACTTGAAGCCCTTATTGCAAAGAGATTGCCAAGAGGATCTAGTAAGTATGAAGGGAAATTGCCTTTTAAGTGTTTTAACTACAATAAGATTGGTCATTTTGCCTCAAGATGTCTGGAAATATTTTCAAGGCCAAATCCTAACAGATCAAGGTTCCAAAAGAATTGTTACTATGTTCATGAAGAAGATGACAATGAAGGAGTAATAGATGATGAATCAGAGACAGGAAACAAATTCAGAAATGAATGGGTGTTTATTGCCATCAAGGAAGAAGAACCAATATCCTATGAAACTGTCAATCATAAAGTTGTAGAAAGAGCTCTGGCTGCCCAAGTTGAAGAAAAGGATGATTGGGTCATTAACAGTCAATGCTCTCACCATATGACAGGTGACAAAAATAAGTTTTGTAGATTTGGAAAGGTATGAAGGAGGAGTAGTAAAGTTTGGTGATAATTCTGCTAGTAGAATCAGAGGTAGAGGAACTATTTCTTTTGATGGAAGAAACAAAACCGGTAATGTACTATATGTTGAAGGATTGAAGCACAACCTTCTCAGTGTTGGACAGTTGGTGGACAAAGACTATGATCTCCAGTTCAAAGATGGAAAATGCAAGATCTTTGAAAGCTCCGGAACAGAAATTGCATCAGGTACCCAAACTAAAGGTAATATCTTCCACTTGGTTGGTACTGGTAAAAGTTGTTTATTTGTTCAAGTTGATCAGAGTTGGTTATGGCATAGGAGAATGTGTCATGTGAATTTTGATAATATCATCAAGATAAGCAATACTTAGGCTATAAGAGATCTTCCAAAATTGGTGAAACCTACTAATAGCTTGTGCAAAGAATGTCAGTTAGGTAAGCTGAGCATAGTCACATTCAAGAGTAAGGAACTATCTTCTACCGGATTATTGGACTTAGTTCATACTGATCTTTGTGGTCTGGCAAGAATCAGGAGTATGCAAGGTGATAGATACTGCATGTTACTAATTGATGACTATTCCCAAATGATGTGGGTAACTTTTCTGAAAGAGAAATCAGAAGCTTTTCAGAAATTCAAAATATTCAAGGCTATGGTAGAGAATGAAACTGGATTGAAATTGAAATGCCTGAGGTCTGATAGAGGTGGAGAATTCACATCCGATGAGTTCATAGAGTTATGTGAGAAATATGGAATAAAGAGACAGTTGTCTGCTCCTAGGACTCCATAACAGAATGGAGTAGTAGAAAGAAAGAACCGGACCATACAGGAATCTTCTAGGACCATGATGATAGAAGCAAATGTTCCTTATATCTATTGGAGAGAAGTTGTCATCACTGCAGTCTATACTCTCAATCGAGTTCAAACCAGAAGCAATACTGGTAAGACTCCTTATGAACTTTGGTTTGGCATCACGCCTACTATAAGGTATTTCAAAGTTTTTGGTAGTAAATGTTACATTAAAAGAGATGAAGATCTAGGAAAGTTTGATGCTAGAAGTGATGAAGGAATATTCTTGGGTTACTCTACTCAAAGCAAAGCATACCGGCGTTATAACAAAAGACTGAGAAAGATGATAGAAAGTACAAATGTGAAGGTTGATGAGGGAATTGAGAAGCCCTCAAGGTTTTATGAATATGATGAAGATGATTAGAATGGTGTTCTAACTCAAGGAGCCCAAGCCTCATCTGTTAGTCAGATTCAAACTAATCTGGTAAACCAAGAAGAAGAAATGAGTCTCAATGAGCCTGATCAAGAATCAGAAGTGCAAGAAATTCCTAAAGCTCCCAAGTATGTAAGACTGAACCACTCTGAAGATCAGATCATAGGTGATAAAAGCAAAGGAGTACTAACAAGAAGGAGAATTGCTCAAGATTTAGAAGAGTATTGTTTGATTTCAAAGATTAAGCCTAAGACAATGAATGAAGCTTGCAATGATGAAAACTGGACTAAAGCAATGGAGGAAGAGCTGGTACAAATAGAGAAAAATCACACTTGGGATCTTGTTCCCAGACCTAGAAACAAGAATGTGATTGGAACCAAATGGGTCTTCTGGAACAAACTAAATGAAGTTGGTGAAGTAATCAGAAATAAAGCCAGATTGGTCTGCAATGGCTACTCTCAAATAGAAGGAATTGATTTTGAAGAAACTTTTGCTCCGGTGGCAAGAATTGAAGCAGTCAGATTATTTCTTGCCTTTGTTGCCTTTAAGGATTTCAAGGTATATCAGATGGATGTCAAGTCTGCCTTTCTAAATGGTGACTTGGAAGAAGTGTATATAGAGAAACCAAATGGTTTTTAGTTGTCTGATCATGGTGATATGGTTTGCAAGTTGAGGAAGGCACTGTATGGATTAAAGCAAGCCCCAAGATCCTGGCATGAAAGATTGGATAAGCATCTTTTGAAGATTGGTTTCAACAAAGGTACTGCTGACAGTAACTTATATTTCAAAATTGATCATGAAAACATCTTGATTGTTGAAGTATTTGTTGATGATATCATCTTTGGAGGAAGAGATAGTATGTGTAAAATTTTTGCAAATCAAATGAAAAGTGAGTTTGAAATGTCTATGCTTGGTGAAATGAATTTCTTCTTGGGTCTGTAAATTACTCAAACAAAGAAAGGAATTTTCATTTCTTAGACCAAATATGTGAAAGAATTGTTGAAGAAATTTGGGATGGAAGATTCAAAGCCAATGAATACTCCCATGGCAACCAAATGTAAGTTGAGCAAAGATGATGACTCTCCTAAGGCAAACCAGACAAAGTATAGATCAATGATTAGAGGATTGTTGTATCTAACTCAAGCTAGACTAGATATTATGCAAGTTGTTGGTCTTGTTGCTAGATTCCAAGATGATCCTAGAGAATCCCATGTCATGGCAATCAAGAAGATTTTTAGATATCTAAAAGGGACGGTTGAGTATGGTCTGTGGTATCCTAGAGATCATGATTTCTCTCTTCATGTATATACAGATGCTGATTGGGCAGGAGATGTGGATGACCGGAAGAGTACCAATGGTGGAGCATTCTTTTTGGGGAAGAGATTGGTTTCTTGGCTAAGCAAGAAACAAGAGGCAATATCTCTGTCTACAACTGAAGCAGAATAAATTGTAGCAGTAAGTAGTTGCACTCAAGTTTTGTGGATGAAGCAGATGCTAAGAGATATCAAAGTGGTGTATGAGGAACCTATCACAATCCTCTGTGATAATTCAAGTGCTATAAATATATTTAAGAATCCAGTGTTGCATTCAAAGACTAAACACATATCCATCAAGTTCCATTTTTTGAGAGAGCAAATGAACAAGAATGAAGTCAGATTGGAGTTTGTACCCTCCAAGGATCAGATTGCATACATCTTTACTAAACCTCTACCTAAGGACTCTTTTGAGTATCTCAGGGAGAAGTTAGTGGTTATTGCCCCTCCGGTGATGAAGTAAGGTGCACTAAGGTGCATCAGTCCGGTGGATATCACAGTCATATCTTGTGATCCAGATTGATGGGAGCTGCTACTCAGGGGGAGCAGCAGGAATGATTCTAAAGTGTTGGAATTGCAAGTATGTGCCCTTTGCCATTGATGTCAAAGGGGGAGAGAAGACATGTGAAAAATAAGTGGTTGATGATCAAAGGGGGAGCAGTAAAGGGAGAGAAGACATGAAGACATGTGAAAAATAAGTGGTTGCTAATCAAAGGGGGAGCAGTAAAGGGAGAGAAGATATGTTAATGGTTGTTACTGATAGGGGGAGCTATGACAGTAAGAAGAAGTTCTTGACTTGATGGTTAAAATAATTTTTCACATCTTATGTTGCCATCAATGACAAAGGGGGAGATTGTTGCAAGTATGGGCTTAACTAATATTGTCATTGATGTCAAAATACTCCTATTGCATTAATGATAAGGTTTGGATGAGCCGTGAGCTGAGGATATTGAGAAAATTAGTCTCAATCAGGAATAGTGAAGAATAGTGATGACTGTAAGGCAAAAGTCCAAGATAGGATGATGATCAGAGGATGCAGATTAAAGGGTTTAAAGATATGTGTCTGTAGGTGATCCAGTAGAGATTTTAGAGGTCCGCATGAAGATATGAAGAAGTTGTGGCCGCTCAAGTAAAACCGGTTCTGGTAGGTGTTCAGAGGTGACAGAGTGTAACAAGAAAGGTCTAGTGAGATCTAGAAATGAAGTTTCCTGTTGTACAGATTTAAGGGAGTGTTGAGGAAGTCTTTGTAGTGTATCAACTCTATTTGTTCATGGTTTGAAGGTCTGCAAGTATCTATTCCTTTGTGACAGTAATGACAGACTGTGTTCTTGAGGTTCTGGATGAAGGAGATAAGGATTTCAGTAAGCAGAAGAAGTGTGGATGTTCTTGGTGATTTAGGCAAGCTTGTGGAGGTCTTTGGATCATGTCTAGTTCATGTTGGTGGTCTGCACTGAAGTTGGAATTCACAATTGAAGAGTAAACTTCTGAATGATGGTGTTCTTCTTGAGATAAGCTGACCGAATGAGTTATGCATCTGGCAGATGATCTTATGAATGTTTTCTGACTTATATGATCATTCCTAAATTGATGCCTTGTATAAATAAGGGATTGCGAAGTCAGTTTGAAGATGTCCTTGTGGTGATGAGAGTGTTGTAGCAAGGAAGAGAGCGAAAGGCAGAGTAGAAGTATTGGGCTTAAATGGAACTGATTCAAGCATGGTGAAGATGTTATTCTCCAGTTCATGTATGTGTTACTTATTTCTTTGTAGACAGTGTGTCTCTTGTAGGTAGTGAGCCCTAATTGGCATGTGCCATTTTGTTCTTTCTATTCTTCTAACAGAGAATGCAATCTTAGGTTAATCACCCCATGGTTTTTCCCTTAATTGGGTTTTCCACGTCAAAATCTTGGTGTATTATGTGTTGATGTGTTTCTGCTTTTGATTTGAATGCATTATGGTTCATGATTAATATTATGCTAATCACTAAGAAGATTTAAGTGTCTAATGGGAGAAAGTTTTGCACAACTGATTCATCCCCCCTCTCAGTTGTGTGCCCTAAGTCTAACAGACACACCTCATTGCATAGTGCCATCCTTTGATTCTGACATGTGGACATTTGAGTAGTTTTCTGAGGCATCCATCATGAGACTTCTTCCCTTATATCTCTTCTTGGAGATGGAGTTTCTTCTACATTAGCCTTTGGATTGGTTTCTTCCTAAGGGGAGGAATGTTGTTTATAGGCATAGGACACTTTCCAACATTCATCTTCTAACATTCACCATCGGTACATGAGCTACAAGTCTTTGTGGGAGGGATCTATAGTCTCACTCTTATTCTCCTATGGGGGTATTTGATTGTATATATGTGATAGAAGTAGTCCTTAGGAGGTCATGTTGAGTCCTCCTACTTTCACTCTTCTTCTTTCATCTTCATGTTTTTCTCTCTTTTGGAGAAGGGTTTTATCCTATGGGTTTTTCTCCTTAACTCCATTTGTAAGAGAATTGTTTGTACATGGGTACCTAACATGGCCTAGTAGAGGGGACCCATCCATCATTGCATTTGTCTACTTCTCCCTAAGTTGCACTTAAGGGGGGTGTTGGTGTGAATAGGGGTATTGTTAGATTTCTACCCAAGAATGCAAGTGATTAAGAGAAAGCAAAATAGAAATCACATATGAGCTAAATAAATTGTATTCAACTCAAGAGAATGCAAAGCAATACAATAGAATGGGGTTGCTCATATGAGAGCAAGAGGTGGATATAAAGGATATTCCACCCAAGAGACTCAATACACAACCAATGTGGGATAAAGTAAAAAAGTCCCTAAGTAAACTTAACCTAGTGTGAAAAGAGCTAAAGTGGAGAACAAGCTAAGAAAGAGCTAGATAGCAAAGTAACCATATTCATACTAACACCCCCCCTTAAGTGTAACTTAGGAGAGAAAAGTATTATGCAAATATGAAAAAAGATGTAAAGATGGGTCCCAGCTACTAGGCCATGTTAGGTACCCATGTACAAATGCAAATGAAACATCTCACAAACAGAGAAAAGGAGAAAACCCAATGGGACAAAACTCCTCCCCAAAAGAGAGATGAAATACAACAATGATATCTATCACAAATCCAATCAATATCTATCCACACAAAGGATGATAAGAGAGATCATACAACCCCCCCATAATGAGATAACCTGCTGCAAAAAAAAAGCACTGGAAGCACACTTGTGGAGTAACACTGGAATCCTCAATCTGGCAAGCAAGGAAAGATACTTATGTTTGCTAGAAACCATATTAGAGTCAATTAAGGACTTGGGTTGGAATCATGAAAAAGAAACAACAGACCCAATGCCAAGGAACACTAGAAAACTCGCAACTGGCACAACTCTAGAATCTATGAAGCAACAGTTGATTGAGAAATGTCTGGAACTAAAATGAAGTGCAGAGAAAATGCAAACCTAATGCATGCAAAAAAGGAAATAATGCATGCACTAATGAATGTTCACATCTTCCTCCATGAATAAAAATGTCCTTAGATATGTGTGTTTACAATGCTGGAGTAGAGTTTTCCATAGTTTTACAATGTCCAAAATGGACCCAAATACTGAAAGTACAAAAATATCTTAGAATCAAAACATCAAAATAGCACCATTGTGTAATGCTCGAAAAAATATCAACTTTCAAAAAAAGAATGACCTTGATCCAAGATCATATGTGAAAGTTATAGCCATTTGAAGTTCTCAAAATTGAAATTGCCTATCAGATCTGATAAGAAACATAATTTCTAGAAAATCCATACACCAAAATTAGAAATCATCTGAACAACCATGTAGAGCACAAAAAATTAGCCAAAATAAAAAAAGAATCTCGCAAATCGGAGGTCAGGAGCCCGAGTTATGGCCTTTGGAAGTTGAACTGCAATTTCCAAAATGCCAACGGAGAGGGGGGCTGCTATAGCTTTTTTATGTCATTTCTACAAAATATATAAGCTTCATGCAAAAAAATAACAAATACCCAGATGGCTTTTTGATGCTATAAACAAAACCCAGAAGGCATTTTTCTTTGTGATGTATAGAAGATGTGACTCTAATGTAAAAAAATGTGCATTTAAACATTATTGCTGCACATCTAACTCATCTTTCAGTGCATTCACTTTGTGTTGCGCATATAATCCATTCTGATGTGCATTTAAACATTATTATTGTGCAATCATCTTTAGTGTATATAAACCATAGAGCCGCACATATAGAACAACAGATTCAACACATTTAAACCCTATTTTTGCGCATTTAAACCTGCACATTCAAAACAAAGAGCATTTCTTGCGATTTTGAAAAATAATCAGACTAGTTTCAGATACCCATTTCAGCCTAGAATCAATTGGTGAAATTAGTTAAACCATAAAAAATTCATCCCATACCCATTTTGCAAACATTTCACTTACCATATCATACTTAGCCATCCCAAAATCAAACAAAATCAAAATTTTCCCAAAGGTATCATTGGATCTTCATTTTCAAGACAAAACAACTTGGTTACTCTCCCCTATTAGAATCAAATCATCCTCTAAAGACTACACTAGGCATCTTGACAAGGTTCATCTACAAAAATAGTGATTCATATCATCTCTATTTTGACTCACCTTGGATCAACACTTTGATTGCTTTTATCTCAAGACCATTGTTGAACATAAGATCAAAAGCAAACCTTAAGAAAACCTTATCACCATCAACTCATTTAAATCCAATCTTTCACCCAAACTACACCCACCAAAATTATCACTTGTATCCACAAATATTTCATCCAAAATTTTATGGTTTAAACTAGGTCCCAAATCAAGACAAGAAAAGAAATAGATACATCAAACAATAGTGTTCACACCTCTTCTTCTAGTGATGAAGAGGAAGAAATCCCACATGAAGAACTTGTTAGTGCTTTGCAAGATCCTAAATTCTAAAGAATGATAGATAAGGTCATAACCATGGACCCCCAAAAGTACTTCCTTATGCTAGCACAACAAGGAGCTAAACTACCCACTGAATTTGATATTTCAAAATTGAGAGAAATGACCCCATCAAACAAAGAAGAAACTTCCAAAGATGGAAAAGAGGCTCCCAAAATGAAAAGACTAAGGATATGTCAAACCCTTTGGACACACTAACGCAACAAATCCAAGTCTTGCAACAACAACTTGTGGACATTCAAACCGACACTTCCACAAAACATTACTCATTAGAGGATATATCTCCATATCCTTTTGATAAGAGCTTGGTCATGGTACCTTTCCCTTTGAGATTTGAAGTCCCTAAATTTGACAAATATAGGGGGGAAGGTGATCCACAGGACCATATTAGAGAATTTAGTGCGGCATGCTTAGAGGTCGCCCACAATGAGACATATCTTATGCGACTTTTTCCACATAGCCTAGGAGGTCAAGCTATGGAATGGTTCTCCTGTCTACCTCCTAGAATCTGAACATTTAATGAACTAGTGGACAACAAGTTTCTCCTATAACATTGAACACAAAATTTCAATGTTAGATCTATGCAATAACAAACAAAAAGGTGGAGAATCTTTCACCACTTTCTTGCAAAGATGGAGACAACTCGCAAGTAAATGTCCTTACCACATCCCTGAGAAGCAAATGATTGAGATGTTTGTCCATAACTTAAACACTGACTTAAGATATCAAATACAAATTCAATGCCCTAGTTCTTTTAGTAAGGTCATTGAAATGGGATTACTAATTGAGAAAGATTTGATAGCTAAAGGACAAATCAAAATCTACAAGGATGTCCCTAGTTCAAACAATAACTTGGATAAATTGAGGTTTTGGACTAAAAACAAAAACATTGTAAATGATGGAGTGGTAGATGCCATACGTGTGACTCCAAAACAACCTATTTTAAATCTTTCAAGTCCACACAACAACACTACTCCAAACAAACCTCCAAACAATGAACCAAGACCCACAAACTTTCCTCCTCACCGAAAGTTTACACCATTGGGGGAATCAATTGAATCTGCCTTAAGGAAGCTCATATCAAACAACCTCATAACGCTTCCTATAGTAAGAGAATATGAACCCAAGTTCAAACCCTCTTGGTGGAAAGATTCTGACTTTTGTGAATTCCATAGATGCAAAGGTGATAAAACCAATGATTGCCAATGACTAAAAAACACCATCCAAGACTTGATAGATTGAGGAGACATATCAATTGATGGACATGCATCCAATGACGACCATTTGGCATTCAAGAATCTACTCCCTAACTATGATAAGGGAGGTCCCTTAAAGCAAAACAATAATAGTGGTAACAATGCCAACTACTCAAATGTATCATATGACTATGTTGTTAACCACATCTCTGAAAGTGACTCACATGTAAATGTGATCACTATAAATAAAAAGCTCGATTGTAATGTAACCACTCATCGTGGAAAGATTACTCTCCAAGGAACTCCACTAAAACCATCTTCTGTATCCAATCAGTATAATGTCCTAGACCAACTCCAAACAACACCTGCACATATATCTATTTTGGAGCTTTTGCATCTCTCACCATCCCATAAGGCTATCCTAGAAAAGGCTCTTTTGGAAACCACTGTCCCAACAAATCTAGCCCATGAGTAATTCCAAGCCATGGTGGGGCATCTTACTACACCCCATTTTCTATCATTTAACAAAAAAAATGACATGTCTGTTACCCAAGCTCACAATGCATCCCTTCACATCGAAGCCCTCATTCATAAACATAGAATAAAATAGGTCCTTATAGATGGAGGGGTAGGTTTAAATATTTGCATATTAAAATTAATCCTTGCATTGGGGTTCTCTAAGAATGTTGTTGATCCAAAGAATATCACAATCAAGGTCTATGATGAGGAAGAAAGGACATCTAAAGGCACTGTTGTTTTGCCAATACAAGTTGGACTGGTAGAGAAAGATGTGGTTTGCCAAGTGCTTGACATGGAAGTAGCCTACAATATCCTCCTTGGCTGACCTTGGATACATATGATGAAGGCCGTACCATCCACCTATCATCAATGTATAAAGTTCCCACATAATGGCCAAGAGATTACTATCCAAGGTGATCCTAACCCATTCCAATACTGCAACACCATCAAACCAAAGCCGGAAGTTGTTATACCTACCAACTGTGCAAGCTCATCCTCTACACCCATTGTTAACCCAAGTTTCATACCTTCTACATCCAAAACTGTTGAACTAAAGGTCAAGCTCAAAGATAAAGGGGTAGGAGAGTATTCCATTGAGCAAACATTTTGTCTTGCAAAACTATCCCTATCACCCAAGTCTTATGGCAAACCCTCTATGGACAAACCACAGACATTAAAAACTTCTAATGGTCCTTTTATCAAATAGGGTACACTATCAGATAAAAGTGATTAGAAAGATGTCCTTCAATGGCTATATAAAGAAGAAGATGCGGAATCCAAGCCACAAGATCAACAACCCAAATTACAAACTAATCAATATGGTCCAGGTTTTTCTATCTTGCAAAGAATGGGATATGACGGTCATAGCCCCATATTCTTGGCAAACGAAGGTATCGTAGAACCTATACAACCTTCTTCCTTATCATCCTGAGACACTACAGGGCTAGGATACCAAAGAAAAGACAAGGAAAAGGTTACCACCAATCTAGTTGACCAGATTCACAAATTGCAAGAGGGGAGTGAAATAGACTCTAATGAATGGGAATGGGATAGTCTTTCTGAGCTATCTTATGAAGAAAAAGGCATTGATGTGGTCCAAACATATAGCTCAACAAACACATACCATGAGGGTCAAAGCTCAAGGTCTAAACTGTAAGAGTTTGATTCGCAAAATGCTGAGAGTGGGTCTCAAGAGGAAGGTCAGATGATACACCTGATAGACAATACTGAGGAGAGTACTATTTTAGACCTTGTAAATACCCCCACAAACCTAGACAACTCCTCTATCCTAACCATCATTTCCCTTGACTCAAACCAACCTGATGATCCCCTACCTTTAGTACATCCTAAACTTATAGATTGGGAACTACAAGAGGCCCCTAAACTAGATACCTTTCAAAATGACGATGCTATCATTGACTATCTAGAACTAAGGGTTCACTTATCATTAGGAGATCATAAAGCTGGCTTTGCTATAGAACTCAATGACAGGGCTTATATTAGAGAGTGCCAAGCCTTTTAGTCATAAAAATATAAAAATCAAGAATAGATCTAATGGTGAAAACCGCTCTACGGTAGTGTTAGATCGTGAAAAAAGTAAAAAAAATAAAAGAGAAATCTGATGGTGAAAACCTCTCTGAGGAGCCAAAGGATGAAAGGCTTGACACTCTCCCCAATCTTGCACATTAGGAGAGATCATCAATTTTGATAGAACCAGCAGGACCTGTTAGCATTGGCACAGAAGACAATTCAAAGATAATCCATCTGGCCGAATCTTTATCTAAGAAAGAAAGACCAGAATTCATCCAATTCTTCAAACAGAGACAGATAAATTTGCTTGGTCCTATGCGGATATGCCTGGAATAGATACAAATCTAATAATACAGCACTTATCAATAGCTCCAGGAGCTAAACCAGTAAAACAAAAACTAAGGAAGATGCATTCGCATATCACACTATTAGTGAAAGAAGAATTGAAGAAGCTATTAGATGTTGGGTTTATCAGACCAATTGACCATCCGGCGTGGATTTCCAATATTGTTCCTATCTCAAAACCAAATGGAAGGGTTAGAATTTGTAATGATTTCAGGGATTTGAATAACGCTTGCCCCAAGGATGACTTTCCTTTGCCTAATATCGATATCATTGTGGACCTTACATCAGGGCATACTATGCTATCTCTCATGGATGGGTTTTATAGCTACAATAAGATCAAGATAGTGCCTGAATACCAGCATAAGACCACTTTTACATGTCCATGGGGTACATATTGCTGGTGTGTGATGCCATTTGGACTAAAAAATGTAGGAGTGACATACCAAAGAGTAATGACAACAATTTTCCATGACATGATGAACACCATCATGGAAGATTATGTAGATGATATTCTAGTCAAATCACTCACAAGAGAAGGGCACCTGCAAGTATTAGATAAAATATTTCAGAGACTAGAGCAATTCAATGTCTACCTGAATCCAAAGAAGTGTGTGTTCGGAGTCACATCTGGCAAATTCCTAGGATATATAGTTTCAGCCAAAGGAATTGAGGTGGATTTGGCCAAAGTGAAAGTAACAATGGACATGATGCCACCTAGGAATATCAATCAGCTAAGGTCATTACAAGGCAAGATACAATCTATCAGTTGGTTTATATCACACTTAGCCGACACATATCATCCATTTACCCACCTCCTTCACAAGAACATTCTTTTCAGATGGGATGAGGGGTGTGAACAAGCTTTTAACCTCTTGAAAGAGTACCTGATGAATCCTCCAATCTTGATGCCTCCAATACAAGGCAAACCACTTTTGCTTTATATCTCAGCTACACCAACTACTCTAGGGGCTTTATTGGCACAACAGGACTATGAAGGAAAGGAACAAGCCATTTACTACATCAGTCAAACATTGGTAGGCTATGAGCTACAATACACACCCATTGAAAGAGCATGCCTTGCCATAGTTTTTGAATCCCAAAAACTAAGGCATTATATCTCACACATTCAATCAAGTTGGTAGCAAAGATAGATCCATTGAAGTATTTTCTCAATAAGGCTACTCTAACAGGAAGACTATCAAAGTGGGTAATGATTCTCAACAAGTTTGACATAGAATATGTGGACAAAAGAGCTATAAAAGGTCAAGTGATTGCGGATCAGTTAGCGGATGCACCATTGCATGATGACAATCCATTAAGCTTTGAGTTTCCAGATGAAGCCATTTTTAGCATAACAACCCAAGCATGAAAACTCTATTTTGATTTATCTTATACTCAGCATGGGTTAGGAATAGGCATTTTATTTGTCACACCTCAAGGGGATACAATCCTGAAATCATATAGATTAATCTTCCCCTGTACCAACAATGTGGCAGAATATGAGGCATTAGTCATTGGTCTTAAACTAGTTGTAGAATGGAAAGTCTGAGAGCTTCATGTGTATGGAGATTCACAACTAGTTATCAATCAGGCAAATGATGACTATCAAACCAAGGATGAAAAGTTAATACCATACAAGCATATGGTAGATGACTTTAAAGAATATTTTTTTTGTGATTTCCTTTGAACAAATACCAAGACTAGAGAACAAAGCTATAGATGCCATGACAACCATTGCATCACTACTAGATATACCTGAAAATCAGTCATGTTATGAGTTCTTGGTAGAGCCAGTGTCTCATCCAACTTACTATATTCTTGAAACCAAAATCATATGCCACATCGTAGGATCTGATTCCCCCTTGTGCGGAAAAAATGAAAGAGAATACCTTACCACCTAGTTTATCCAATAATCAATGACAAACCTTCATCTGTCAAACCTCTTGCTATACTATAATTACCAGTACCCCTTATCGACGAGGTCTTGATGGTACTCTCCTTAGGTGTCTTAAAAGTGAGAAATATCAAACTGCCTTGAGAGAAGTTCACGAAGGAATTTGCGGAACCCACTCTAGTGGTCCTACTTTGGCTAAGAAACTCATCCGTATGGGATATTATTGGCCAACTATGGAAACAAACTCCTATCATTTTGTGAAAAGGTGCAAGAAATGCCAAATTCATGGGAACTTAATACATGCACCAGCACAAGAGTTGCAGCCTTTAACGACTCCTTAGCCTTTCTTCCAATGGGGACTTGACTTAGAGGGAAAGATACACCCCCATCATCCAACCACCATAAATTCATAATCACCACCACTGAGTACTTTACTAAGTGGATCGAAGTTGTACCCCTAGCCAATGTCACAAGCAAATAAATTGCCTCATTCATCCTGACTTATATCATTTGCCACTATAGCATTCCTTTATCCATTATCACTGATAATGGAAAACCCTTTAAAAATCAGGATGTCAAAGAGCTCTGTGAAAAATTCCATATCCAACACCGCTTTTCCACCCCGTAGTACCCCAAGGAAATGGTCAAGCGGAGGCATCTAATAAAACCATCTTGAAAATCCTAAAGAAGACTATCAATGATGCTAGTCGTGATTGGCATATCCAACTAAATCCTGCTCTGTGGGCCTACAGTACAAGTATCTACACACCCATAGGTGCAACACCATATTCCCTAGTCTATGGCTCTAAAGCCATCTTGCCCATTGAAGTCGAGTTACCATCCTTGTGTGTATCATTAAAAGGTCTAATAAGTGATGAAGAATACTGGGTTTCTAGACTTCAGGAGTTAGAACTATTGGAGGAAAGAAGACAACATGCCTTTAATCATCTGAAAGTCTATCAATAGAGGATGTCCAAAAGCTACAACCACAGAGTAAAACCCAAAGTCTTTCAAGTCAATGACCTAGTTCTCAAGGAAAATCCCAGAAATCAGCAAGATAGGGAAAAGAAAGGCAAGTTTGAACCCAATTGGCTTGGTCCATATGTAATCATTGTTGCCTATGAAATAGGAACCTATCAATTGGCAACATCAGAAGGTGAACTATTTGATGATCCCATCAATAACATGCATCTTCACAAGTTTTATACCTAAACCCCAATGCAAGGGAATCACAAAAAAAAATCATGCAAATAAAAGCAAGTGGTGAAAACTTGGAAAGAGGCTCTATTTGTGATAAACCACTTCCACCATCTTTTAGGATTTAAGTCCTTTTCTATATTTTCTTACTGCATCCATCAAATCACATAAGGATACCTATCATGGCTTGTTCTTTGCTCACCCTTATCGCCTTATCACCTCAGTCTATTCATCTAATCCTTCATCCATCTTGTCATTTGTCATGACCCCATCATTAGTGTCATACTACGTTGCCTCTGAGCTATCACACAGGTAAGGCCATCATTGATGAGCCCCCCAAGCTTCCTATCTATCCATACCTCTTATCCTACCATAATAAGTATAGTCCATCCATTCTTCTATCATTAGTGTCAACCTCCAGGGTCAAACTATGTCACCTCTGAGCTATCACGTAGGCAAGGCCATCTTTGATGATCCCCCTAGGCTTTCCCCCTAGGTCTTAGGTCCACATAGTCCATACTGTCGAACTACGTTACCTCTATGTTGTCTTGTAGGCAAGGCCATCATCGATGAGCCCCCGAGGCACTAGGTCAGTCCCTTAGGGCCCGTCATATGGAGTTTCTCATCATTTCATCCACATGTTTCATCCATAATATTTGGATCCTTTACTTGACTGGGGGAAAAATCCTCAACCTAGTTGGGAATTGGATTCTTGAATGTCACACAATCTCATAGGATAACAAATCAGATCGCGATGCTATCTCCAGACAACATGCAAAACTACAAGCAAACCTTTTCAACAAAAGCTTGACATAAGGACATTGACCTACATCAGACAACAATGAGCCTAAACTATCAAAATGATTATATTTGTTTTCATGGCAAGAAAACATATCTGTGGCAAGAAGATTTGATGCTTGTTATAAGTTTAAGTCTTAGGTCTTGATTTTTGTTATCATGTTTCCTATTCTACTTGAGGATGTTCAAGACTAGAGGAGCTATGATGGCACATGATTATTTTCATTTGTTTGTTGTTTGTGGATCAATATTTAGTAATGTGACGACTCATCTAACGACATGATCAGAAAAAAATCATCGAGGACATTATGGGTCTTGGCATAAAAGAGTGCAATCCTTGTCTATTGATACATGCAAAAATACTCAGGTCATCTAGGTTTAATTTTGACTAAATGCTTGTATTAACTTGCTAAATCAAAACCCATGTAAGAGATACTCAGGTCATCATGGTTTAATTATACCTAGATGCTTGTGTTTTCTTACAACATTTTAAAAAGCTCAATGATGAAAAAGTACTTCAAATACTTGTATACAAGATGACAAAGCTTCATTTGTGCATGATAGGTTTGTATTTCATTCCATTTATAAGCATTCCATAAATTATCATTTTCCAAGTCTCTTAAGATCCAAGTCAATTTTTTTCATTTTATCCAAATTATCCATTTATCCAAATCATTTCTTTCATTCATCCAAATTATTCTTCTAAGTTATCTATCTATCCAAATCATTAGTCTAAATTCTTCTAAGTGTTCTTTCTTTTATGATTGAGTATACTTGGCATAACAAAAATACATCATTATCATTTTGCATATTATAAACATATCAATCATAATTTCATTATCATTTAAGTGCATTAGTTGTATTAAGCATTTAGATCATGATAGTGATGTCATATATCTATATCGGTCTCATGCATAACATTTATCATCAAAAAATCAAAACACAAAACATAGATATCATTGTCAAAGGATCTGCACATTAGATTATCATACATAGAAAATTAAACACCATGTAACTGCATTTAAGAATCATCAACATAGGCATTAGGTCATAATAAACAATAAGCATGTAGAATCATTACTCATAAACATTAGGCATAGATAGAAGTAATCATGTGAACCATAGGAGCATCATAATCATAAGTATCATATGCATCATAGAATCAACATGTTAGAATCATCAAAATATAAGCATAATCATATAGATAACAATCCATCATAATCATAACATCCATCAGTACACATGCACATGGTCCATCAAACTCATATAAGATCATCATAAAAAAAATGTCCAAGTATACAATGATATCATAAATGTGTATCCCGAACTGTCAAAACATAGTGTGTATACAAAAATGATATAAACTGATACATGTCTCTAGAATGCCTAAGTCGTACTGCCTCTGGAAGGTGTTGGCTACTGAGGCTGAGGCTGAGGACTTGTAGGACCTGTCTCGGGTGAGCCTTGAGGAGGTGGTGGACCCATAACTCCTCCGTTCTCTAACTGTGTCCGTCTAAACCTACTGCAGGAACTAGGATGGAAACTCCCCACTCTCTACTCTGGGGGCACCACCTGCTCATACAGGGATCTCTAGTAAAATATCTCCTGGCCCTCTCTAACCATCTCTACCACAGTCTACCCGATGGGACCCTGTGCGGCAGTCTGCTATACCTATTGCAATAAGGACTTTGCCATCGTGTATCTTTGAATAGCAGTGTCCCTCTCTAAGATAGCCGTCCTCACATCTCCCTGCAACTGGGTAATCTGTTGCTGCATCTACCCAACCTACCCTTGTAACTAATCCACCTAGGCTCGTAAGGCTGCCATCTATCCATCATCCTGACCCTGGACCTATGCCTACACCTGTGATTAACCCTGGACCTATGCTTGCCCTTGTGGATAATCCTAAACTTGTACTTGTACTTGAGGTTACCCCTGAATCTGTGGTACCCCCTCCACCCTCTGTCTCACTCTCCTCTGCCATCCATCATCTCCATCATCACCCTCGCCTCCTCTGCCACCTCTACCACCATCATCTCCTCAACCTCGGCTACCTCTTCCACCTCTCCCACCTCGTCGTCGTCTCCTCCTCTATCGTGGCGTATCATCCTCCTCCTCATTGGCATCCTCTAATCTAGGTGCCCGCTCTCTAGGTCCAGAGTATCTTAGAACCAGATGAGTTGTAAAATGTGTAGCATAGTCAACTGTCATCCCTACATCCACAATTTGTCTCTGGAGGTCCCACGCTTGATATGGAATTTGTAGAAAGTCTACTCTCGCTGTCTCAAATGAAGCCATAGGACCCCACCGTGGATGCTCCTTGTGTGTCTGAGCAAATATTGCAGTTCCCTGGATCCTACCAAACTGTCAGAGCACACGAGAAACGATATGTCACTCTAATATGTAGGGAGTCCTCCCTATCAACCATCGTGTCTGAAAGTAGTAAGGCAACTTTGCCACATCCTCCTCCCACACCTTGCACTCCAAGTATGGCCACTAGTCAACTACATCTACATTATCCAATGCATGCCGCCAATACTCCAACTTTCCCATCTTGGGCTAGGAAAGAGTCTCCTAAAACATGTACGAATATGGTCTATCATGCCCTCTAACACCCATGCCTATCGGCCATGTGATAGCTATGTGCAACCATGCCCAAATCTGTAGCAATGACACTCCAACAGATAGACTAGCCCCTCCATCATACATAAACTGATGCAGATCATGGTACAAGTGCGCAAGTATGCACGGACCCTAGGCAAAGTAGGTCTCATCAGCTATCATCCTCTCCAGTGTCCTCCCCCATCCAACTGGGAACCCACGTGATCTCTTGTCTAGGCAAACCACCCCCAATCAACCCTACTAGTATGGTTGGCAGGGGCTCGTAATAGTCTACCATATTAGCCCAGCTGATCTCTGTCCCCTCAAGCTCAGCATCATCAAACACCCACCAACACTCTACCAATCCTACTCTAGTATGCGACTCATACTCCACTAACTCACCCTGAATCTAAATCTACAGAATCTAATGCACGTCCTCTAGTGTCACCGCCATCTCCCCTGTCAGCAAGTGAAATGTGTCTGTCTCACTGTGATACCTCTCCCCAAGAGAAGTCAACAATCCCAGATTCACCCACACCTCTGGCATAAAGAAAACAAACCATAATCTGACTGATCCGAGAACCAAATGATCAGTATTGGTCAAGTATGGTCGAAGAAGCTGTGTAACAGGAAATCTCTCCCATGACATCAGAACATTTTCTAACTCCTCCTGCAATCAATAACAAAGCACGTTGACAAATCAACTAAGTTGCATACCTATCCAATATATAAAACCAGTTACGTAGCTATCTTATCATCAAAAGCTATCCTATCATCTCTTCTAAGATTTTATCAATCTTGAAGGAGACCTCTCAATTGGCCAACATCGATCAAGATACCAACTTAACCCAATCAGCTAAGTGATTTGACTGAATAACTTAGATGTGCAGCTCTGCTTTTCAAAAGCATAGCTTTTTACCATATGTGCAGGAGCCCTAATCATTTGTGCAAATTTAGTCATATGCGCAGAATCATGAATCAAAAGTGCAATGTTAATTCAAATGCACAACATCACAATACATGCACTGAAACCCTAGGTAAATGCGCTAAATAAATCAAATGCATCAAATCCCTCATCATATGCGCTACTTCATTTTGCATGCGCGACATAATTTTAAATGCGCGGGACTATTGTTTGAAAGTGCGTTTTCATGTAGATGTGTTGAATCCCTAATTATTTGTGTATAACTATGTATCAAATGTGAAAAACTCACATATGTGTCGATTCCTTTACCAAATGCGCGGAATCAAAACATATGTGTAGATTTAACTATCAAAAGCGCAGAACTAATCAAATGATGCATTTAAAAATGTAAAGTATGACCCTAGTTTTTTACCATAATTAATGCACTTCGACCAAAATTCAGAGCATACATACTGGGGGTCCATACTTTGTTGGCCACCTGAATCGCTGGATCCTCTCAAACCTGTGGATCTCTATCAGAATTTGCTGCATCTTTGTTGACTGCTCTACTCTGCTATGCACTAGGTCTCCTATAATCTCTCCTCAAATGACAAGTGTGCAAATGAATGGAAAAGTGACCCTACATCCCTATTTATAGCCAAATGAACCCTAACTAGAGGTGTTTGACCTTGTGTGTGCATACCATGTTTTTCATCCGTTTTTCATTCTCCATAACCCGAAATCGTGTCGTCAATTCTTGCTCGTCGTGAGATTGTTCGTCATCCTTTTGCCAGATCTAACCCGACCAATCTCCCAAGGGGGCATCCTACCGTCATTAAACCTGTACCAGGGGCAAACTGGGGCATGTATAATAGTCATAAATATTTATTCTTTGAAACAACGTGATAAAACACATTGTCTCAAAGAGGGGCAAAATGTATACACTTAAAAATGGCTAAAGTCGAATTAAATACATATTTTAATATTTATTTTATTCCTTTTCTTCTATCAATAAATAAATGTCCTAATTTATTTATCTAATTCACATTCATCTTAACCTTTTGAAAATTAAATAAAAAATTTATTTATTTAATTAAATCATCCAAATTCCTCTAAATCATTCTTAATTGAATAATTTCAAATTATTTGATTAATCATCTATCCTTAAGTCTTAATTCTATAAATCCACATCATCATTTCCACCTTACTTTACACCTCATCATGTTGCACACATAATTGAATATTTTTAATATTTAATTATATAATTATCCTCACCCACATGTCTTATTTATCCTCTAACCATCCCTATTCTTAAGAGCTTGGTCTTTCCATGTCATCATAGCCAAAGGACACTTAGAGACACATGTCTCATAGTTTCTAGATTCTTTCCAACAACCCTACAAAGAAGGACTCCTTTGACCTTTGTTCTTTGGTCTTTGAGAGAATTGTGACAAGTGGCCTCTTGCTCACACCTTTCTCTCCGCCTTGTCATCGTAGGAGGAACATTTCCCACTTTGATCTCTCAGCCCAACTAATCAAACCTCTACCATACACATCACAAGACTCATTCCTCCACCGTGGATCTTTTGACACTTGGATTTGAGCCTTCTTTGCCTATAAAAGCAAGTTCCTCACCTCCAATTTGCATCACAAGAGCTTTAGTAAGTACATGCTACAAAAATTTCCATCAAGCAATCAAGCATGCCATTGGCCCCCCATTTGCATTAGAATCATAATCTCCATAGCTGCATATTATCATCTAGTTTCATATCAATATCCATAGCATTATCAATGGCTTCATATCAATCATATCATCATTATCTTATCTTTGCATTGTAGGCTTGTCACATTGCATTTTTATCCACAAAATCCATTCCTCTTTGTCATCTTGGAAAGCAAGGAAGCACACTTCTGAGAGCAACATCATCATCTGCAAGATCATTGAGAAGATAGGAATCAATGGAACACATGAGATAATCAGTTTGCAAAGGTATAATCTATGTTTATTGTATTTTTCTTAGTTTCATTGATGTATTGAATTTGAATAGAAATTATAGAATAGTTGTGGTATCTTAGTAGGTTCTTGCATTAGTTTCAAATTATCAATCACAACTGTGATGCTTAAGTTTTAAATCTACTCCAGATAAGTTGAAGTTGTTAAAATTGAAGATTGTTTAGATATTGATTCACCCCCCCTCTTAGTATCTTGGTGTATTCAACATGTAGTTTATAAGAGTATGAAGATACTCAGGAGATATGAAGTTATACAGTTTTAGTCTTGTGGACTTGTAGAGATCAGAGATAGGTGTGTAGTTTGTAGGACTACAAAGTTGGTTTAGAGCTCCAAAGTTTTACAATTATAATGTTATAAACTTTTGGAAATTGGTGGCAAGTTTATAGTTGTAGCCTGCTACAAAGCTATAAGGAATCTTTAAAGTTCCACCAAACTTGTAAATATGCTTGTAAGTTCTACATTTTCATTAGGATGTGTTTTGAGTTTGTCATGGTGTTTTTGACCCTTATTTTGGTAAGTCTTCTACTTGTGTCACCGTGCTTGGTGCAGTGGTGACTATTTGTGTTATGTATCATTGTGAGATGTCATGGTACCTTATGCATGTAGGAGTGAAATGTGGCATGCTAATGTTGTATTTGTAATGCAAACAAATTAGGCATCCTTTAATGTCTTTGGTGAAAGATTAGGACATTGGAATTCAATTGTGCCATTGGATGATGATATATAGGTTGGCAATCAAGGTGGGTCCTTCTCTTTTCTACCTATGATCCCATGAACCAATAAGAGAAAAGGAATGTGATGTCATCTTAACTACATTGTGCCCTCATGCACCTCTAAAGCATTGTCAATCTGACAACTTCATTCTATTGTGCCATTAGAGTAGGGAAATAAGGATGTAGTATGTACTAGTTACATATACCCTCAATAATCTTCCACATTGGATTTGTATCTAACAAATGGTGTTTCATTTGGAAGCATCTCCATTTTTAATAAAAGAATGTTGTGCCATTTCCTAGTGCCTTTATGTTAGTCTAGTGTGGTCCTCGCTTCTAAAGGATTTTTCTTCCCACATCAGTTTGGACTCTAGTGGAGCCCTCACTTCAAACCAGAACATCAATAGAACTCACAATTCTAGCAAACACCATTCAATCCTTGATAGTTGTCTCTTAAATAGACTTATTCTAGAAATTTTAACTCAAAATTTGGGTCTAGCAAAACTTCAACCCAAAATATAACTGAAGCTATTGATCATCATATATCAGACAATGCAAAATATTTATAAAAAATTGTCTATATTTCTATACTTGCATAAGTGTTGTCACTAAAAATTCCCCAAATGGTTTAATCTTTTAGCATTAGAATATTTTTGCCAACCACATTGTGGAACTTTTAAAACTATTGGATAATTCACCTAATAAGGTAGGAAAATAAGGATGTAGTACATACTAGTTGCATATACCCTCAATAATCTTCCACATTGGATTTGTATCTAACAAATGGTGTTTCATTTGGAAGCATCTCCATTTTTAATAAAAGAATGTTGTGCCATTTCCTAGTGCCTTTATGTTAGTCTAGTGTGGTCCTCGCTTCTAAAGGATTTTTCTTCCCACATCAGTTTGCACTCTAGTGGAGCCCTCACTTCAAACCAGAACATCAATAGAACTCACAATTCATAACAAACACCATTCAATCCTTGACAATTGTCTCTTAAATAGACCTATTCTAGAAATTTTAACTCAAAATGTGGGTCTATCAAAACTTCAACCCAAAATATAACTGAAGCTATTGATCATCATTTATCAGACAATGCAAAATATTTATAAAAAATTGTCTATATTTCTATACTTGCATAAGTGTTGTCACTAAAAATTCCCCAAATGGTTTAATCCTTATCTTTTAGCATTAGAATATTTTTGCCAACCACATTGTGGAACTTTTAAAACTATTGGATAATTCACCTAATAATTTATTTTATTTTTTGAATTCAATTTATGATTCACCAACTAAATTATCTTATTTTTTGAAAACATCTATAATTTGCTTGGAAAATCTAGCATTATTGGCAAATATGAACAAATTTGCCACATTTTTTTGCCCAAAATACACATATATTTGCCGCAAAAATTAATGCATTGAGCTAGGATTTGTCATGACTTTATATAATTTTTAGGGATGTTTCTTAAAGTTATCAATGTCTTTCGAAGCGAGGATGAAGATTTGTCCATGTAAGTGAAATAAAGTTAGAATGATCCTCAACATTAGGATCAAAAGGCCCCAATTTATTGTGCATGTAGTACCAAGCTTCCCCTTTGCTAGCTATCAAACACATAGGAAGGTTGTCACATTTATTAGGTGTCAATTCAACCATATTAAAATCCCCACATATGACCCAAGAAGTAGCTAGCAAAGATTTAATGATCCAAGACCAAAGATTAGATCTTTCAACGGCATCATGGGAAGAATACATATTGGTAACCCCAAAAGAGTGGTTATTACTATTAAAGAGAGACCATAAGGCACGTCAAGTGGGGTCATAGCCTTGATCAACTAAATTTTGGCACCATTTGTAAGAAATGAAATTAGCAACACCACGATCACCTAGTTCATAATTACTATGAAAAATAGCAACAATGCCATATGACATGACAAATAGTTGAAAAAAAAACATGAAATCTTTAATTCTTGCAAACAAAGAATATCGAGGTTGGGAAATCTTTGTGAAGTATCCCACATGGTATACCTCCTTTTGAGGTCTGTTAGACCTTGAATATTCTATGAACAAGAATTCATGGAAGATGTGAGTCAAGCGACATATTACTGCTATCATGCTCATCAAGAGCTTCATAGTTATTCTTCAAAAGCTCTTCCTTTGTAAGTCTTTCAAATAACTTATAGCCTCTCAACTAGAATGTTGGGCCATGGGACTAAGATTTGTTTAGCACATATTCACCTTCCACCACCTCATGACCTAGAGTGTGAGACCGTCTAGTAGTCACTTGAGGAGAACCTAAAAAACACACTGCCTGAGTAGTTGCTTGAGAAGATAGAACACTAGCTGCAAGTAAAGGTGTTATATTATAACAAGACATACTCACCTCTTTGAAGGATTTACCAATGGGTTGTGAAGTGATAACCTCCTTCACCTTGTTGACCGACTTTGAAACTTGCAAACCCATGACTTTTATTTGAAGTCCAATAGAAATTAAAACCTTGCTCTATTATTGCAAGTATTCCTCCTATTGCTCACCATGGTCCATCTTTCCTCATTCTTTTGAGGAGGAGCTTCCCCAGAAGGCTTAAGAGTTGGCTTAGGCCATTGAGTCACAATGGGATAATCCCTAATTTTGTGCTCAAAGGATTGACACTTGTAGCATGTTTTGGTTAAGTTGAGATGCATGACTCTATAAGTAAGAAATTACTCACCAATTTGGATGTCAACAGAGTCTTTGAGGTTGACTTCAACACAAACCTTTTTTGAGGACAAACAAGGAAAATAAATATCTTGCTCAACATGAACAACATGACCTACATAGGCCACAGTATGATTAAGAAAGGCCAAAGAAGTAGCAATAGACCAGGGACTCAACCTAGACTAGTACTTGGAGGGCACACTCCTCAAAAACAGTAGTCTCAAGTGTATGAGAAAAGACCCCAATTTTTTTTTACAAATATACCAAAAAACCATATTCAAAAATAGCCTTCACAAATAACCTAATAATAAAGGCTCAAATATATGAGAAAAGACAAAAAAACAAAACAAAACAAAACAAATATACCAAGAACCATATTCAAATTTTTTGAATAGGTTCCATAGAAAACCACGAAGAACCCATGTGAAATTAACCCAAAATTTGATCTGCTTTTAAGAATAATCTACCAACAGAATATCACATAAAATAAAACTTTCAAACCACTTGCATTATGCTACAACATTATTTATGTACTGCAATTATGATCTCCTGCACGACGATAAAATTTCAAATCTCCAACAATTTGGTTGTTGTTGATTGATCTTACGTTTTTGAGTAGTTGATGTACGAAAGAATCATGGTATATAGATATTGTCTTGGAACATCTTATGAGGAATTCCCATGGAAATATTGTGGGATCATGCAATATGATACTGATAAGGATTTTAGAAAACTACATTTATGCCTATGAAATAAAGGACAGGAATCAATGCATATTTGTTTGTCAAGAGAATTACCTGAGCTGGGAGATTTCTGCAAACCATGGAATTTGGATTGCTGGGACAAGAGTTTGTGGTCTCCTACAAATTGTAAGAATTGACAGCTTTAGTACACGTTTATCACTGGCTGTCTTTTAGCTTAAAAGTAAGAAACAATAATTGCTCTCATCGAAGGTAAGTGTTGCTCAGAAATTTTCGGAGCAGTTTGTACGGTTTTATGTTAATTGAAAATTATTGTTTCAGAGAATGATAGTAAGACAAGAATGTTGTTTCATGATTCTAGGGAAAATCAGAAAAAAAATCTAAGCAAGCTGTCATTTGACAGATCTTGTGTGTTGTTATGAGACAATCCTAGTTTCTCTCCGAACAAACTTTTCTTAAAAATTCATTGTTTTTTTCAATTTGTTGTGAGCGAAACATTCGTGTCACTTGATCTAATATTACCTTATTATAAAACTATACTTACATACAAAATTTATGCTCAAACACCTTCCATGAAACTCACTGAAAGAAAATAATATTACCATCTGTGACCCACAGATTTTGTATCCATCAAAATTGACAAACTTGTTGGTACATTTGTTGGCACTTTTGTTGTACACCCTGCTCTTTTTGTTGATCAGATAACATGTGCCATGTACTTCCATTTTTTGTCCAAGTCTCCTCAAATACTCTCTTTTGGCTGACAACATAAAGAAAGCATTACAGGACATTATTTAGGCGTATGACAATGACCATGTAATCAATAGAGCGTGTCATGAGAAATGGAATATGTAGGAGGAGAAAAAGCATAGTGATCAAGAGGAACAGGAGACTGAGTGAGAAAGAAAAGATGTCATGACGATAAGTGGCTGAGAGAGACTATCGAATCATGCTAGAGAAGAGAAAGGGGAAAGAGATAGGAAAATGCTCCCAAGTTCCAAAGTAGAATGATAGGTCCAAAGAATGAGCCAAGAGGGAAGGATAAGGGACAAGGATAGGTAGAGGAGAGAAGGCAAAGGTGAGAGATGACAATAAGTAGTGAATGCCACCAGGAAAAAGAAAGATGATGTTTCCAAGGGAATAAGAAAGCATGACCAAGAAAAGAGAAGTGAAAATCACATAGATCAATTAGAAGCACAATCAAAGAAAAGGGAAACTTGATCAACACCATCATTCTATGTGGATGGAGTTAGTCCTAATACTATATATTAGTAGCTAAAATATGGATCATAATCATCCACGTATCATAAAATGGGGAATATCATCAAGTGGAAAGGATGGAAAGAAAATAGTAAACGTGAAGAGGAAAAAAAAATAGCCAAGAGAAGTTATGAAAAAGTGAAATCATGATATAAGGTGAAAAGGGTCAAGATAGAAGACAAGGAGAGAAGGGTTAAAATAAAAACATGAAGAAAAGAGAAGACGATTTAAAATAAAGCTGAGATTTAATTATTAGAAAAGACCTAAGCAACACAAGAAGTCAAGGTGCAAGAGAAGAGTAAGAAGCAAGGGTCACAAAGTAGACTAATATGTTTTATAACACAATCCTAAGTTCATGCACCAAGATAGCCAAGAAGTTTGTTTTAGTCCAACTTCTTTATGTATGTTGTAAATATATCTAGTGGAAGCAATGAGAAAGTGTAGTAGTAGTGGTATGTGTATGGAAAGTGGTGCAATGTGGAAATGCTATAGAGTAGAAAGGAATAAAATATTTTCCATGATTTATTCAAGGAAAAATCCATTACAACAATGAATTTGACGGAAAAGAGAGAAAGTCAAATATGTAAGAGGGACAGGAAGATAGAGGTATGGAGTGGATATGCTAGAGTGCTAGTTTAATCTCAAGTCATGAGTACTAAAGGAAAGGGAAGAAAAGCACCCTAGCTCAAAAACTCATCCTAGAATAACTTATAGATGAATCATTTATAGAAAAGGAGAAGAAGAAGGAACGTCTTAAGCTAGTTGAGTGAGTAAGTGTTGTCTCTTTAAATATTATATAGACTTCCTTTGCACTTCTTTTTCAATTTTGATTTTGAAAATTTACCTTTGAGTTACTTTGATTTAGCTTTTAAGTTCATCTCTTAGGCTTGCATGCTTTTTTATTTTTAATTTTACCTTTTAAATGCACTTTTTATGAGTATGCACATCAACATTCTTTTCTGCACTCAATTCTAGATGAGGAAAGAAGGGGACATGGTGATCCACTATAAGGTTCTAAGAGTCATTGGTAAGTTTTAAGTATTGGGAGAAAAAAAGAGAAGAGAAAACAATGACTTGATCAAGGGTTTCATACTTAGCACAAGATCATGTGTTTGGAGGAAAATATGATTGATGACTATATTGGAAAATGTGGAGGTCTCAAAACTCTAAGGTCAAATGACTAAGTTAATGAACTCACCATGACAAGCCTCATAGTGCATAAGAGAAGGTAGTGTTATAAGATCAATGAGGTAAACATTCATAGTGCATACATGCAAGTGAATATGTGAAAAGACAAGAGTACATAAGAAGAAGGGTGTAGGCAAACTCTTAGTCATTTTGGTGCATAAACTAGGGATGTCATTAATGAGATCTATCAATCATGTTGATGGGTGGTTTGGCACACTCACCAACTTTGGTAAAGAAGAAGATCACTTCACCTCTCTTGAAAGGAAATCAACCTCCTAAAAGGAAATCAATTTTCCTCAAGGTCTATATCACTAGGTCATGTCCATGCAAGATAACTCAATGATCATGTGATACTATTCCAATTTAAAGGGCCTATGACCTGTGATGATTGTAACTTAGTTAAAGTGTTTGCTAATTGAACAAGTACATCAATGCCTTTAGATTTTCCCTTTAAAACAAACTAATTAGGGAATTTAACTCATTGCTCTTATAGACATGTAAATAACTTAGATTAGAAATTAATTAAGACTTGTAATCATGCAAAATATACTCTTTTTAGTTTCAAATCACAAGTAAAATCCTAGTTTTAATCCTATTCTAACAATATGTTAAAAAAATGCAAAAATAAATAGAGTTAAGAGGGTAAAAGGGAATCTTGTTTGTAATGAACTCAGTTCTAACCATGTTGAGAAGAAAAATTCCAAATAAATAGCCCTTCTTGATCATTATTTCACTCAATTAGGAACACAAACTATTACAAATATCTAAGGAGCCAAGACAAAGGAGAAATGAAGCATAAAACCATTGTATTCCACCTATAGATCTTACATAGCCTCCCAAATTGTGATGATTTATCTTTAAACACATGTGAACTTAACTCAATCTTAGTTGAATTATATAATTTTATTCTAAACTATAGACACTAAAAATTAACTATGCCTTCACCATCGTTTTGACATCACCCTAACATCAAACATCCTAAACATATCCCCTTCTGAACACTTAAATTAATTAAATAAATTTATATTTATTTAATTAATTAATTTTATCCATTTTCCTACCTCATAGATTAATTAAATAAATTTATTTATTTATTTATTTTTTGTTGTGCTTAGTAAACTTTTTTCATATGACCAGTGACGCTGGCACGACATGCCCTCCAGTACCACGGGGATGGGGGGAGACTGGACCTCATGATCATATTTACCGCAATAGAATTACTTAGCCAATCGACCCAGGGCGCCTGCCCAAAATTTATTTATTTAATTAATCCTTTCCCCTTCCATTTAAATTAATTAAATAAATTCTATTTATTATTTAATTTATTTAATTAATTAATCCTTATTCTATCCATCACCTAAAATTATATTAAACAAATCCTACTTTATTTAATTAATTTTCCCACAGCTATGATTAATTAAATTAATCCTATTTATTTAATTAATCTTATCCTCACATGACCCCTTCTCCAAAAACTAATTAAAATTATTTAATTAATTTCCTATTTTGTCCTCATCCTCATCCTCATCCAAAAAGTCAAACTAACAATCAATCTCCACCCTTCATTTCAAATTCACCTCTTAGTCTCCACCGTTCACATAAAAAGATGCCCTAGAAATCACCTCTTAATCTCCACCATTCACATAAAAAGATGCCCTAGAAGTCACCTCTTAATCTCAACCCTCCATTTGACTTCACCTCTTAATCCTATCCATCCACAACACCTATTAATCTCATATGTTCATCCAACCTCTTAATCTCAATCCTTCATCCATCGTGTTGAAAATCTATAAATAAACCCTCATCCAAGCCATTTGCATCACATCTTTTCAAGTAGCCTTATGTTGTCCATTTTCCTCCATAATTTGCCTCCATTGTAGCTAGATTATGCAAGTTTGAGAGCAACCCACATAGTTTCATCATAGAGAGCATAGCCATTGGAAGAAGGGTGCATTCCAATTAGCTCTATCAAGGAGAAAGGAAAGGTTAAGGTAAAGGTAAAGTAGTGTTTGCATGCTTTATCTTTCTATTATTAACCTTTTATCTTTTATGTTCTTTGTAAACAAACATAGCTCACTAGTTGGAAGACTAAAAAAGCCTCTAAAAATAGGAAAATAATAGCTAAAAAGGTAAAATTACATTCAAAATTCTAGTCTCTAATCCCAACAATTTCCTCTTTAAGCTGGTCCTTATATGGGAGGAGTTAAATAACACTTCTCAATATCTCAAGTCTTCATTTGTAGGGGTATGTGCATGTGGAAAATAGCCTTAATCACCTTCTAAGTTATTGATCTCAATCAATGAATTCATGTAGCAACAATGGGTGCATGTAGCAAAATCATCATGTGGTAGTGGTTATAATAGTCCCTCATGTAGGTTTGTGCCAAATATTCAAGAAGGGGAGTAATTATTTTCTCCTTTAGATAGAACCCATGATCGAGCCACAACCTTTAATACTATCCTCAAGCATCCAAAAATAATCTTTGCTTAATCAAGACATGGGTTTGAAACTACTAGGGTTATATCTTTCAACTCAACAATATAACAACATTTATTCTTATAACATGAAAATCAAGTTATGTTCTCCAAACCGCTTTGCATCTCTACTATCTCTGCTAACCACTATTATTGTAGCCTTATTTGATCCCAATTTCGTACTTCTTTGGGTGAGAAAGGGGAATGAGAGTTTGGGGGGGAGGCTCTGTGTCCCCTCCTCCTCAGGATATTGCAAGTATTACCTCAGATAGTACCTCTATTGTATTAGGTTTTCCTCTGGAGGAGGGTCCCAAGTTTTGGAAGGAGGCCCTACTAGGTAATGAGCAAAAGGAACATGTTCCTAGTAATGCTATCCCTATGTTTTTTGAGTCAAAGGAAGGCATAACTATTAAAGTGTCTGATTCTGTGGTTAGCAAGATCATTACCTCCATGGATAACACATTAGTAGGTAAGTTTTCTCTTTCCACCCTAATATTAGGAGATGGGTTAGTGATAAATGGAAACCTAAGGGAAGTACTTCTGCGAGTGCCATGTCAGGAGGGTTGTTCCTCTTCAAATTCACTCTACAGGAAGATCTGCTACGTACCCTTGCTAGAGGGCCATGGGTGTATGGTAAAGTACACTTTCCCTATGCAGATGGAAACCAAGCTTCAACCCCAAAGCAGATTTGACAACTTTAGATATCCCTAGTCTGGGTCAGGCTACTAGGACTACCCCTTGAGTATTGGGATGAGGAAGTTTTTTCTTGGATAGAAAACTCTTTTGGACATTTAATTACTATGGATAAAATCACATGGGAAAAATCCAAGTTGGTTTTTGCTAGATTCTGTGTTAACATTGATGTGTATAAAGTGCTTCCTAGTTTCATTACCCTGGAATCTAAATATGGAAAATGGACCCAACCCATTTTCTATGAAAACTATAAAATCTATTTCTAGAACTGCTCCAAATCTGGTCACCTTATTAATCAGTGCACTAATGCTAGGAAAGTAGTGCAGGAACCCAAGATGAAGGAACCAGAGGAGAAGCATGATGAGCTATGTGATGTCTTGGATGAATATCCCTTTAGAGAAGATCTCTTGAACATTATTTCTTGAAGGATCCACCATTGCTAACACCTCAAGGAAGGTCAAAAGGAATATATAAGGGAACAAAGGATGAAAATACTATCAATATCAAGCTTGGAGTAGGGACATTTGGTGGGATTATTCATGAAATTCCATAGGAACAAAATTCTAACATGTTGGTTACTACACAAGTACAACAATTTGGTAGCCCATTGAGGAAATATATTGTCAATATCAAGACTGGAACGAGGACAACTAGTGGGAGTTTTTTTGAAATTCTATAGGAACAGTAGTCTAGCAACATGTTGATTGCTACACAAGAACAATAGCCTAGAAACCCTTTGAAGAAAGATCTTTTCTCTAGTATAAAGACCTTGGAAGAAATGGAGGGAGAAGTTATCCCACAGGTTGAAGAGGAAGACATAGGTAAGATTAATGTGAATTAGGTGAAAGAAAAGAAGGATGGAAAACCCCTCCTTCAAAGTAGCCCAAAGCATCTAGGAGAAGGTGTGGAAGTCATTCAACAACTCAAACCGTATATCCCCTTTAAAAAGGATAAAGAGGAGAAGATTGAGAAGAGGGGAACCTGTTCTCAATGGGAAGACTCGGCTAAATTAGATTTGAAATAGGGCACCCCCACGCTGTTAAATGGAAGTAGTATCTTCAATAGTAGTCAACCCATACCTAATGATTAGCAAGAATAGTCAACTTCTCCAATAAAAGGAAAAGGTCCTTTAAAAAAAATTGATGTGGGAGTCAATAACAAGGCTAAGAGACCTAGTCAAAGAGAAACAAGACAAAGAGAAGTGGCCCATGAAATAGATAATGGGAGATAGAGAACCCTAGAGGTTTCTTCCAAGAAGGTTCAAAAATTAGAATCCTTTCTTGGAATATTTGAGGACTCAACAGTCCTCACAAGTAGTTTTTAGTCAAAAGTTACAATAGGGAAAATAAAATTGACATCCTTCTTCTATAGGAAGTGAAAATGTCTGAGTCTAGTTTCAAAGCTATAGTAAATAGAATCTAGCCCAATGCTGATTATTTTTTCAATGAAGCACAAGGTGCTTTAGGTTGAATCATCACTATGTGGAATAAGAATAATCTTAGTGGAACTTTCATAAACTATTCTAGAAATAGCTTGGAGGGGAAGCTATGTACCTCCAATAATGAGTGGATTCTTTCTAACATCTATGCTCCTAATGCTAGACCTATTAGAAAGGAAGTTTGGGAGACTATTTTTGCCCTCATTAACTTCCATTAAGACATACACTGGATGGTGGTGGGTTATTTTAATACCTCCTCTACCCCTCAAAAAAATTGGGAGGAATCATGGATTACTTTGATTGGATGGGAGATCGTGTTGAATTCTTAGGTGTTGCAAGGATGATGGATATTGACTTAATTGGGCATAACTTCACTTGATCTAATAGGTGTATGGGAGATCATCTTATTCAGGTGAGACTTTGATCAGTTTCTCATCTATATGTATCTTTTCTAGCCTTAACTATCCATCATCCAACACCGACCGAATGAAGTGATACCTCAACTGTATGTGTTTGGTCTTTGAATGCAAGGCAGAATTCTTTGCAACATGTATGGCACTCTGACTATCCATAAACAAATAACTTTTAGCTTGCTGTTTGCCCAATTCTTCCATGAAAGATTGCAGCCATATCATCTCCTTGCTTGCCTCTATTGCAGCTACATATTCTACCTCTGTGGTGGATAAAGCAACCACCTTTTGCAACCTAGAAATCCAACTCACTGCTATCCCACCTATAGTAAAGACATAACCTGTAGTACTCCGCCTGGTATCAATATCCCCTGCCAAATCTAAGTCTACATAACCTGCTAAATCAGTATTAGAGCCCCCAAAACATAAGTGTTTATTAGATGTACCTCTCAAATATCTAAGAATCCATTTTACTGCATTCCAATGATCTACCCCTTTGCACTCCCCTATTAAATAATTTGGGGGGAAACCGCACCCATAAAAGTGGGGAAAATTTAAACTCCAAGTTTGATTAGGCTCCATATAACAATAGGGGGTGAATCAGTTGTCACACAATTTAATCTTTTGTACTTTTAACCTTCTTTATTATCTTACTACCAGATTAGTGATGTAAACATTAAAGCATATATTAACAATATAAGAGCAGAAACATAATCAATGCACTTGACACCAAAATTTTGATGTGGAAACCTGGTTAAGGGAAAAACCATGGTGGGGGTTAACCCACAAAGATTTATACCCTGTTAAAAGTACTTTAGAAAAATAGAAGGCACATGCCTTCAGGCGCACTACCCAAAGCTCACTGCTCAAAAGAGGAGGCTCACTGCCTACAAAAATAATTTAGAACAAAATGAATTAACTAAAAAATAGCATCTACTTCATGCCTAGTTCAGTTTCAATGAATACTCAAACACTTCTACTTTGCCCCAGATCTTTCTTTACTAACTTCACACTCTATACTGCTCTTGCTCCTTTTCTTCTCTACTCTGCTTCTGATCCTTTATTCAGATTTAATCTATTTAGCACAAGGATGATGTTTGACAACTCTTCAATAAGTATTTATACACTTCATCCATCTTGGAATGATCAACAAGGTCAGCCAAACTTAACGCGTATCTTTACACTATCGACCAATCATAGCTGAGACTTGAATCTTCCTCCATTAGCATGCCATACTTCATAAAATGATTTTTAGATCATCTACAACATGCTAGGAACATCCGATCGGCCAAGACTGGGAAGAACAGCAAAAACCAAGAGGAAACCTTCAATCATGAGCTCCTTTGTCAATGCGGACCACCAACACAACAGCCACATGATCCAGAGACCACCACAAGCACAATTAAGTCAATAGGAATAACCACACCACTTCACATTACTAGAATCACTTGCATCTTCATACTGAACCTCAAGAACACACACTGCCATGATTGTCATACTAGAAAGATTATTTTTGGATCTCCAAACCACAAGCCACTTGAGTTGAGGGAACACACCAACATCCCTAACATGCCTCTAAATCCACATATCACAATATTCTCATACTGGACCAATCCAGACTAACTTCTTGCCACTCTGTCACAACAAAATAGCTATAGAAACCTATTCTACTCAGAGGGCCATAACTTCACCAAATCTTCATGCGGACCTTTCAAATCTTAATTGGAGCAACACTAGGCAACCCTATACAAACCTTTTAATCTGTGAACTCTTATCTTCACCTTACTAGAAATACTGATCACTCATCTGCACTGTCTTCATTGTTTCTGACAGAAGGATATGTTGACATCAATGACAACACATCAGGCACATATTTACAACACCCTCACCCACTCACCTCTTACTCCAGGGCACATTTGTGAGATCAGATAAGAGATAGGCATTTGTGAGCTAACTTTGACTTGACCTAGATTTTGACTTAGGGTTTTGTGTGACCTAAGGTTTGACTCTGCGTTGACTATGGTTGACCTTGTGATAGAATCAAGGGTTTTCAAATTTTCTAAGTGTCTAATGTTTTTGGTCTTTTGTTGGGTTTTATGAATGCAAGATTGAATGAATGCAAAACTTCTTTTTGTGCTTTTAAAATATTTTTGGAATTGAAGATGTTTTTTTCCTAATCTAGGAATCAAAAAATGAATATAAGCTATAATGAATTTACCTAATGCAATTTAAGCTATGTTTTTGGGGTTTTCTGAATATTTGGAATAAATTAATCTAAGAAAGGAAATTGCTTTTAAATGAATTAAACTATGAACTTTGAAAGAAAATTTCTCTAAGAATGCAAGATCTATCTATCCTATCAAGGAAAAAGCAACAACATTACTAATCCCAAGAGAAATTTTGTTATTTAATTACTACAAATTGAAAGAAAGCATAAAGGAACCTGGAGGCGTGTAAGCCTCCACTACCCTTAGGAATCCTTGTGATTGCAACCTTGTAGGAAGCAAAAGAAGCTTTGAAACTTTGCAAAGAGAGCTCAATGAGAGCTTTTGATGAGCACGATGGCTTAATATGAGCAATGTATGGATGCGTAATGATCTTTATATGAAAGCTAGATGAAACAAAAACAAAACAAAAAACTCCTATGTTCTGTATGAGCATGAGAATGTTGAATGTGGAGAGCAATAACTTGCAAGAGTTGTGTGCACAAATGAAACTACCTCCCTTTGTGCTTGAGGGAGGGGGTATTTATAGGTTAGAAGAAGGGATTAGAGGTGAAGAAGGAGAGTTAACTCAATTTGATTGGAGAGTTAACACAGAGGATTCAAGAGTGATCTGGGATCAAATTGGAATGATCTAGCCAGTAAAATCTTATCACTCAAGAAGAAGTGAAGGAGTGCATGGGAATGCAAGAGTTATTAATTTAAGATGAAATAGAGCTAATTAACCATGTGTGGGTGCATGAAATAGTTAACTCTATATTAGCCATGAAAATCCATGCAAACAGGAAGAAAAATAGGTGAAAATAGAGCTTTTTCAAGTTAGAAACTTGAGTCTTTCCATGGCTAGAAACACAACAGGGTCACCTAGGGGTCGCCCCTTTCATCGGTTAGGTTACCCGGGGGCGACCCATGGGTGACCCTTAGAGGAGGGCACCTGCGTTGAAGTGCATGATGGGAGATGGAAGAGGAGCAGAAAAGAAGGGAATCTGCCTCAGGAAATAGGTCAATCATATGTGAAAATCCAAATCTCCACTTGTAAAGTAGGATCTTCTAGGGGGAGATCTAGAAATAATAGGGGGAGATTTGGATTGGTTGAGTGAAAATGAAAACTGAAAGTGGGAGATGGCTAGGGGGACCTCTAGAAGGCTTCTAGGGGGTGGAGAGGATGAAAAACATTGAGGAGAGGTGAAAATTCACCTACAAGATGCATACAAGGCTTAGGAATAGGGTCGCAAGCTCAGACAACACAAATCGACAAGTATCGAAAAGTGTTGACAACAAAGAGAGGGAGAAAATGACAATGGGGAAACAACACAAGATGAAAGAACATACATGTCACCAAGAGAATTGCTACTTAGAAGATGTTATTTCATGCTTACATGTACGTGACAAGAATTATAACTCATCATAGGGGTCCTCGTGGAGGTTGTGCGTGATTTTGGTGCTTACATATTTGCCGCCTTGGGGACAGTAGTCTACATGAAAGGTAGGTATTGTTCCTGAACTAGGCCTTACCTATTATCAATTTTTCCACAATTGTACTTGCAATAACTAGTATTAGTCTAACATTTGGATATATCAAAATGAATAATGAAAACCGAAATGATGAACTTACCATAGATTGTGAGAGTTCAACTAGTTGTTTGCCTTTGTCGGTGAGACCTGTGGGAATGCATGCACACAAAATGAACGCATGAGAGATGCATAAAAGAAAAAACTAATCTAAGAATGCATAAAAGAAACTAAGCTAAGGAAGAGGAAAAAGTAAGTAAATTAGTGAAATTTGAGTGAATTGGTGACAAAATCGATCATGTAAGCAGTCATTGGGTAGATTTTGTCAAGGAGATCACGAAGATGGCCACTACTTCTTCTGCTGCTAATAATCCGGTACGCAAACAGTGAAAAATCCTTCTCTAAACCCTATCTTGAATTTTGTGAAAACTCTCTTGAAATTGCCCATTTTTGATGATTTTCTTTGTTGCATTGTCTTTATTTCATCGTTTAGAGTAAGATCGGTCTTTTGTTTACTGAAATCGACTGAGAAACAGGGTTTTTAGAGCATTTGTAGTTCAGGGGATCACCACATAGGGTCACCCCTTTTGCCAGGCAAGTTGCCCGGGGGGGATCTTCTGAGCAATAGGGTTGCCCGGGGGGAGATCTTGCTGACATTTGGGTCGCCCGGGGGGAGATCCGGTCTGATGAAAGGGGTGACCCTGATAGATCAATTTTAACTAAAATTTGATGTATTCTAACATTTACTTCACTCTATTTTGATCTAATTTGACTATTGTATTCATCTATTTATTGCAATTTCAATGGTAATATGTTTTTTTGTGAGATTTTCTGCAAGTTTTACAATTTTTAGGATTTTTGCTAGTTGATGAGGTCTAATCTAAAGTTCTTTTCTGATTGATAGGATATGCACATTTGATGGAACACTTGCTGAGAGTAGTTGTGGCTCTTAGAGATGTATGCTTTGCTAAACAATGATGAGCATGCCGTCCTGAGGAGAGCGGACTTGGCTAGAGTCTGCCATGTGCCAGTCATACATCCTATGGCACATATTTGTTGTGATATCCTGATGTATTAGGATGCAAATAGGAACATTTTTAGGTTCCCACAGGTTTTAGGAGAGTGGACCATCACTCTATTTGATGCTTACCGCATTCTAGGAGTTCCTGTGAGAGGGCACCCTCTCATTCTACTAGCTAACGAGTGCTTCGAGGACAAGGCGTCTTGGGCATAGTTCATGGGAGTGAGTCATCTTGAGGATCATACAGGTGTTCATCTTACCTCTGTACCATGACTTTGCATTCCTCATTTGAGGAAGTTTCTAATTAGCTTGATTGCATCAAGGCTATTTGGAGACAAGGCCTCAACTCGCTTGAGATGGTGTTGGGCACCAATTATACAAGGTCTTGAGCAGGGCAGAGTCTACGCTTGGGGGCCAGACAATTTGGCCACGGTGTACAGGGATTTCTATCATATCACACGACAAGGGGCTCTTTCTTTCAACAATTCTTCCTTGATCATGACTTAGATCTTTGAGAACATGAAGTCTTATCAAAAACTTGTTCTGATTCTTGACAGATGACTACTGAGAGTAGCTAGGTGGGTTCAGGTGGGCCACTTTGATACTTCTTTAAGTACTGTGGCTACTCTTACAGATGAGGACTTGCTTTTTGATCCTTGCTTAGATATGGAGGGGACATGGTCACATGATGGTGAGATCAGGGAGTACTACCTTGGTGTATCAGAGCTTTTAGACCATAATGGTCTAGTTGAGGCTCATCGTGTTGAGCGCATCCCACAGTTTGGTGAGGATTTCCCTGAGGAGTTACCCCCAGTTCCTACTTGTTATAGATCCATCCAAGAGATGGGTGATATTGGCCAGAGGCCTATTACTTGGACCCCCTTGACTCCTGGAGTCTTTATTACTAGAGCTTCTAGGACTTCGAGAGGAGGACAAAGGGGAGGGAGAGGAACTCCTTCCCAAGCATTGATTGTGGTTGATGATTCAGACTCTACTAATAAGGATTACGTTCCTAATGGGGATGATTTGTCAGACAAGGGGCTAACAAAGGATGCACATGATAATGGTTCCAATGGTGCCGATGATGGTAATGATGCTCCTGAGGGTCCATTCACAGTTCCTAGACGCCCTCACTCTGATGAGGTGATGCAACAACTTGACCCTACTTGGCATCCTAGTAACCCACATAAGTCTACATTTTCTTTATTGTTTTCATACTTTATCCTTCCTTTTCTTTCCTTTTTATCAAGAACTAACACATTTTTTGTCTTTTGGTTCACTTTATAGGTAATGTTGAGGAGTAGAGGGATTTTGTTCATGAGGTCAATATTAGTTTGGTTGCCCTCTTCACTAGGATGACTCGAGAGATGATTTTGAATGATCCTAGTGTGCCCCCTTCTATTGGGCAACACACTGACATTTTTGCTCCTTCCTATCATGGATGTCAGGCGAGTGCTGATTTGAAGGCTGAGAATCTCATCCTTAAGGGTGAGAATCAAGTGCTTCATGAGATGGCTCGCCTTGGGTTTGGATAGAAAGATCTTAATGCTATGAGGACTTCACAATTGCGCACTCATAGCAAGATACCTCGCTCCCATAGATCTCATGGAGCGACTAGTGGCACACATAGGTAGAGGAGCAAGATTCCTGAGGGTTCTATTGGAGGGAACTACCCTTGAGTTTATCTTTTTCTTCTTTGAAATAGGCCCCCCCTTGCATGGGGAGCTTTTACTTTCCTTGAGAGCATTTTGTCTTAGCTCTTGTACTTTTATACATGTAAACTTCAGACGTGTCAATGAAAGTTTGTCCTTGTATGGTTTTAGCTATCGTATGGGTTCTTATCTCTTATGCATTTTGGAATTTTAAGAACTCTTTGATTACATTTTGAGCTTCAATTATAACAATACAAGTATAATAATGATGACATGTTTTTGTAATTTTTTTTTGATAGGTAAGGATGCATAGCATCATAAGTATATTATATTAATATTTTAAAAAGTTTTTACAAAAAAGGTCCATAGACTAGATATATCTTTTACATTTCTAGACATCTCAAAAAGAGGCAAAGAGAGGCCTCCAAAAAGATAGAATGAGAGATTATAGAACTAGTTAATTACATTAAGATCAGCCACCTTGAAGGATTGAAAACCCATGTGAGTTGAAGCTTCATCCTCAACATGCATATTTGCTTCTGCAGGCACAAAGGGAGCTAGAGGATTGTAGTGAATTGGAAAAGACTAGGCCACATAAGCATCTTCAATCTTGGTTGTGAGAGAGTTTCCCAGTTGCTTTTTGTGGGCTCAAATAGAACAATCCAGTTGATTAGAAGAATTGTTTTGAAGACTAAGATTCAGTGCATGGAACACATAGCTCAAGTGGGGTTTTTCAATAAGTTCAACTTGCGCAAACATGCCTCCAACCTCTACTAGTCCTAAGTGAAGTTCATAATTAGCAAAGGCTTGATTAAGCTTTTCTTCCAGGAGCAAAAAACCATGGATAAAATTTATTGCCAGTCCTTTGACAATGTCTGCCTGCTGGATAATATCCATGGCATTTGAAAGAAAATGTGAGACCAGGTGAGAAGTGTAATAGACCTTTGAATTCTGAAGGAAATCCTTCCCCAAAACCTCAATGAGCACCTCTTCTACATCCACCGAGTGTAATTTGAATGCCTATTGAAGACCTCCTCTATCAATAGAGCCATGGTGCAGAGTGTCCCAATCTTGGACTAAGATGTAAACTCAAGCATTGCATGGCACAAGCGACATGGCTGGAAAGATTGAAGCAGAAAATGAAGAGTTGTGAATGAGGAGTGAGAGAAGCCAAAGGTTATAAAAATAATCCCATGTGCCAGCAATAATGCCAAATCCTTAAAGTGTTGTGGAGAGATCACTTCAAAATTGAAATGAGATCTAACACATGGGAACCCATGTGAAGTGAGGAACCCAAGCTTGCACGAAGGACCACGTCACTAGCTATGTGATAAAAACTCTACAGATGAGTACACATGCGAAATAAATAGCATAGGAGGAGTACACAACATGAAAGCTATGAAATCATTCTTTTATACGCAGCTCAGTACCAAATGACGTGGGATATAAAATCAAAAAGCTGAGAGATTATTAGAAAAAAATGAGCCCTGCCAATCAACACAAACAAGTTAGAAAAAACAAAGAAATAATTAGGCCTCTTTTTCCTCTAATCTCAAGAGATCAACTAGAAGGGGAAACTTAGTGGAAGACTCTTTGTCAATGTGAAGAGAACCTTTTGGAAGCATGCAAGCCATGTTGGCAATAAAATCTGCTACCTTATTCCCTTTCCTGTATACATGATTGCTTTGATAATGTTCAAAATGACCAATTAAGTGCCAGGGTTGATCCAACACATAGTTACATCTCCGACTAGGAGAAGTTTTCTTTTGAAAGGCTTGAATTATCAGAAGAGAATCTCCTTCAAGAATGATCTTTTTAAGACCAAGAGAGATCGCAGTCCTAATGCCAAGAAGAAGATCTTGTACTTCTGCCTTGCTGTTTGTACCATCCATAATTCTTTCATCTTTAGCACATAGGAGAGAACCCATACTATCTCTGATAACACAACCAATACCTGAAATAACTAGATTTCCCTTAGATGCACCATCAAAATTCACCTTATACTAGTCTGGGAAGGGGGGAATCCATACCACCGAATCATGATCTCTAATGTGGCCAAGAGAATGAGTTGGAGGTTTGCTTCTAGAAGCAACAAAGTTAATTTTACTCCATTTTGTGAGTATCATAGCATCCCATGAAGTAAAGGCTGATTGAGAAGATAAAGATTTATATTTAATGATTTCTGAAATAGAATTCTCAATAGTGAAAATGAAATTGTCTAGGGAAGAAAAAACCTTTCTGAAGATCCTCCTGTTTCTTTCTAGCCATAGATTCCAAATAATTAAAGAAGGAGAAATGACCCAAAGATCTGATAAAGCAGCTTTCCTATAAAGAAGAGGCCAGCTTTGGAAAATCTCAATCAGGGAATTTGGAATAGGGGCAGACCAATGTAGCTTTTGGAACAACCAATTCTAACACTTGATGACAAAAGGACATTGCACAAGCAGATGATTCATAGTTTTATCTTCCTCACCACAAAAAATACATTTAAAGGGATTAAGCAACCCTAGTTTTGATAATCTATCACTGGTAAGAATTCTATTTTTCAATGATAGCCAGGGAAAAGCCCCATCTTTTGGTAGCACAGTCTTACTCCAACATAAGGTGTGAAGCCATTTGCAAGAATCCCCCTTCTTGGAAGTAAGGGAAAGATAGACTTGTTTAGCCGTATAGGAACTAGACTTGGTGGGGCTCCAGATCAGTTCATCTGCAGAGAAATTGAGATATACTTTTCTATGGGAAAGAATATCAGATAAAAGATCTTTTTGCTCTTGAGGGAAATTGAGAGTGGAGAAATCTTTCTATTCAACTGGATCCCCACTTGTGTATTATCTTTGATGTAGTCCATGACTTTAGTTCCCCATAACTCAATTAGAACTTGTTTAGCTTCTTCTAAGACAACATGAGAGTCTAGTTTGTTGTAACCATTCCATGAATCCTGCCAGAAAAAAGCTTTATCTCCATTGTGAATTTTCCAAGAAAGAAGAGGAAGAATAACTTCTTTGCATTTGATAATAAAATTCCAAATCTTGGAACCAAAAGGAGGGTTAGCTACAGTGAAGATTATTTGTGGAGCTTGAGAATCCAAGTATTTTGATTATAAGTTTGCACCATTTCAGATGAGGTTTTGCAAATATTTGCCAAGAAGTTTAGATCCAAGAGCTAGGTTATGAGCCTCAAGATTAAGAATACCAGCACCACCTTGATATTTAGAAATGCAACACTTGTCAAGAGAAATCAGAGGCAAAGATTTCTTATTTGTGGAATCTAAATTTCCTTTCCATAGAAAATTTCTAATAATTTTCTGGATAGACATGACTATCCCCTTTGGCATGTTAAGGACATACATTAGATAAACATGAATTGCTGAAACCATAGATCTTACCATGGTAATTTTCCTAGCAAAGGACAACCATTTATTTTTTCATGTAGAGATCTTGTTACTGATAGAATCCACTATTTTGAACCATGGCTCCTTTTTATAATTCCTAGAAAACATTGGAACCCCCAAATAGGAAGTGGGAAGAGATCCCAATTTATAACCCAACAGTTTGTAAATTTTAAGATGCATAGAAGCTTCAGTGAAGAAGAAAAAAATGTGGGATTTAAGAGGATTTATCTACTGACTTGAAGTTGAACAGTAGGTTTCTAGAACCTTCTTGATAGTTTTGGCTTCTGATAGTGATGCTATCCCAAACAACAAAGTGTCATCTGCAAATAGAGAATGGGAAGCTGGATCTCAAAAATGGCTACTTCTCACTCCCAACCAATTGTTATTGGAAACTACAAACTGAATACTTCTGCTAAAAGCTTAAGCCATAATAATGAACATGAAAGGAGAAATGAGGTCCCCTTGTCGGATACCATGAGAAGATTTGAAGAAGCCACAGGCTTGCCATTAAGAATAATAGAAAAACTTGGGCCAGAAATACATGCTAAAATCCATTTGCAAAAAGGCTTGGAAAAACCAAACCTATTAAGAACTTTGGGAAAGAAATTCCAATTGACTCTATCATATGCTTTAAGCATATCCAATTTGAGCATCATGGATTTAATCTTCTGGGAATGAATAGAGTGGATGATTTCATGAGCATAAATAAAACCTTCAGAAGTTTCCTTTCTAAGAACAAAATCACCTTTCTCTTCAGAGATAATGTTAGGAATAATAGTCCCAAGTCTAAGAGTTATGGCTTTTGTGATAATCTTATACAAGGTGTTACAGAGAGCTATGGGTTTGAAATCAAGAAAAGAGAGTGGATCAGATTTTTTAGGAATCAGGGCAATAAAAGTATTGTTTAATTCTTTCAGGATGCTTCTAGATTTCCTAGCTTCCTCTACCACTTGCCAAATCTCTTTAGCAGTAAAATCCCATGTTTTTTGAAAGAAAAGAACTAAAAAACCATCTGGGCCCAATACTTTATCTTGAGCCATTGAGAAAACCACAAACTTGATTTCTTCTAAAGAGAAAGGTTTTAGAAGGAAATTATTATCTTCCTCCAAAATTAAGGAAGGGATATTTTTGAGAATATCTTCCTCATTACCCATGTTATTGGAAGGAAGATCACAATTGAGAAGGTTTTTATAAAAGAGAACTACTTCAGCCTGAATATCACTTTCATTGGAAAGAAGGCGTCCATCACTAGCTGAAATACTAACAATGGAATTTTTGTAGCTTCTCAATTTAGCTGAAGCATGAAAAACATTTTGTGTTTCTATCGCCATCTTGAAGCCAAAGCTCTCGTGAGTGTTGTCTCCAATTTAATTCCTCTCTGGCAAGGATTTCTTGAAGCAGATATTTTAGAAGTTTTTTCTTTTTCAAAGCTTTCCTTGTTCATGCCTATTGCAATTATATGCTCATTCAGGATATGCAATTCCTTTTGAATTATATCTTTTTCAGAAAATATATTTTTGAAGTGAATGGTATTCCAATTTTTTATTTGAAATTTCAAAAACTAAAGGTTTTTAGTGAATTGATACATTCTTGTTCAAACCAGCAAAAAAAGGAGCATTTTTGCAAGTTTTCTCAAGAAATGGAAGAAAACTCTGATCCCTAAGCCACATGACTTTGAACAAATTTAAAAGGAGCCTTAAAAGAGGATTTGGTCACATTATCATTGAAACAAAGATCAATAGGATAATGATCATAGCCGAAGAACAACATAATAGAAGAGATAAGAGATTTAGAGCTCAGGAACCATTTGGGAGAAACCAAAAACCTATCAAGCCTTTCAACAATCTGTCAAAAGTATTTTTTTCTATTAGACCATGTGAAGGTTCCATTTTTCAGAGGGCAATCAATCAGCTGGTTTTGAGAAATAAAGATTTTGAAATCTTCCATTGTCTTAACATGGGGGATGATACCTCAAGATTTTTCTTCTAAGGAGACAATAGCATTAAAATCACCCACTACAACAAGAAACTCATTTCTAAGTGGGGCTAAAGCTAAAGAAAGACTACCCCATAAAAGAAACTTGTCGACAGTAGAAGAAGGCCCATAAACATTGCAAATTGAGAAAACAAATTTAAACTGAATACAACAAACTTGGAGAAGCATCCAATTTGACTACGAAGCAATCAAGGAGGATGAAATAGATTTTTTTTAAAAAGAACAACCAAGCTATCTGAAGCTCCATCAGATTCCACCAAAGAATAGTTCCAATGCAATGAATTTGAGAACACTTGCTCTCCCAGAGCAGCAGATAATTTGGTATCTTGAAGAAGAATGACATCAACAAGGCTAGCATCCAACTGGCGCTTAACCAGGCACCTTTTGTTAGGGGCATTAATCCCCTAACATTCCAAGAGAGGATCTTCATAGTCCTCAAGGAGAGATGCAGGCTCCCCTCGATCTTAAATGTCTGTCCAGAGTATTCTATATACCCAAAACCACCTCTTCCTATGTTTTCTTGAGCTTAGATTTCCTACCTCTCTTTTTTTGAGGAGTGCATTTGTCAACCTTAAGATCTGCCTAAGAGATAGCCTTAGGTTCAGAAAAGTCAAAAGGCTCTTCTTCATTAAGAACATCATCTGCAATATTCTCCATTAGATCATTGCCTATTTTTGCAAAAATATCATTCACCATGTCCTGAAAATCTGAATCCTTTAGTTCTTTTTTAGGGTTAACAATAGGGGAACATGGAATGTCCTCTGTATCCTGAAAGACCTCCACATCCCTTATAGAAGTTTCTTGGAGAATCTCAGTAGGAAAAGGGTTTGACTGAATATCTAAAAAATCCTCTCTAGTGACTTGATTTAGGATCAAATCACTAGGGTTTGCTACCTCAACAAAATCAATTTTTGCAACTAAAACCTGATCCTCACATGCCATTTCCTCCTCCAAACACAGATCTATCTGTTGGGATAGACATGGGTTTTGAACTGGTGAATCAATAATCAAGTGATCCTCCTCAAAATGAGAGGAATCATCCTTTTGGCCAGAGCTATCATGAGCTTTAAGATCTGCCACAACATTATTTGGAGGAGAGCAATGATTTGTAGAATGTCCAAAAAGGGCACAAGTAGTACAAAGAGGCTCTGATCTTTCAAGAGAGATCTCTTGGATCCATTCCCCAGATAGAGAAGCTAGAGAAAGATTAGCTGGAAGAGAATCTGGCTCCTCTATTAAAACACAAACCCTAACTAGCTATTCTAGGTCAGAAAAAGATGAAACATCATGCTTTATGAAGGAGCCTAGGTTAGAAGCCACAATTTCAATAATTTTGAGATCTTGATATTCAATGTTTTTGTAATTTTTGACATATATATGAAATGCAATTTATGACATGCAGATGCAAGAACACAAGGGATGCTAAAAATGAAACTTCTAATTCTATGGAATGTCATGAGCTATGACATTGACTTTATTTCTTTGGGACTCTTTTTCTGATTTTGATATGAATGCAATGTGGAACAAACAATATGACTACTCTTTAATATGATTTTCAATCCAGGGGATTGCAAGTTGTCTTGATATAAGAGACCTAATCAAGGTTGTGAGATAGGGTTTTAGAACTCAAGTGGGGAGCAGTCCGAGTGAAATAGAGTGCTTCTGGATTTGGGCTTTGCTAAAGTCTAAATATTGATTCTTATCTAAATAAGACAATCTGACAAGCTTTCAACTTAGACAAGTAACAAATTTTGTTGATGTTTTCTAGACTTAGATCATAGATGGCAAGCAAGATAGACCCAGGGTAAAGGATGAGTGGGAAAGAACAAGGGTCCCTAGATAGAAAATGATCCTAAAGATTACTAGACTCTTGGATTTTCTCAACTAGTGTGTGTGTGTGCTTTGAACCTTTCTCTTTCATTTCCTCTATTAGAATGTCACCCTTGAAGCTTTGAGATTAGACTAATCTCCACCCAAGAGTATAGACATTCAGCAATCTTCTCTTTTCACTCTTTTTTTTGTATCTCTCTTTTTTCTTTTTTTCTTTTTTTTGTATTTTCTAGAATGCCTCACTTGATTTTCTCATTTTTTTGGATTTTTGACTTTTCAGGAAATGAATGCTTTTGGAACTTTTGATATGCAATAGCTTGATCTCTCAACACTTTCTTTTATCAAAACTCTTATTTTAATCACTCAATTTTTTATTCACTTAGATTTTAGATTGCTTCCTTCAAAGTTTTGATGCTCCTAATGGTTTTGGCTAAGAAAAATAAGGGGCTGAATGCCACGTAATGTTTTTGTAATCTAGTCAGACTTCTCTTCTACTAGGGAAGAATGGGGAAGGTCTTCTTACAAGCTTCCTTTGAACACTGTAGGTTTGAATACTGACTTTGTTTAAAGCTAACATCATGGCTCATTAAGACTGGGATCAGTGTAAAGCTAAGAGCTAGGCTTTGATTAGAATCATTGGGAATGAAAAGGGGAAATGGTGATTGTGAAAATGGGGAATCTTTAGGTCCTAAAGGATCACATATACCTAGGCAACCTTAGACTCCTTACTGAAACAAAAATAATATAAGAGCGATTCATTCACTTTAAAGCAAGATGAACAAAATGATATTGAAATGCAATAAATAAACTCTTTTTGACATTTTTTATTTTTATTATTTTTTTGTACTTATGTAATATTTGATTTTTTTGGATTTTTATGTTTTATAATTTTTGTGATTTTCAGACATAGTACTTCTTGAGGTGAAAGGCATTGACTATTTCACCAAATTCCTCTCCCTCCATTGTGCAAAAGAGATAGGCACTACTTTCGACATCTTCTTTAACCATGTAAGGACCTTTCCAGTCCTCTGTGAAAGTTCTTTTTCATCTTCTTTTTTTATTTTTTGTGCTACCTCTTCTTAGGATAGGTTCTCTTATTCTGTAAGGTTTGTCGTTTGATTCTATCATTTCCAACTCCGTGGTTTTGTTAAATGCACAAGACAACTGAGAAAGGGCGTAAATCAGTTTTATCAAAAACTTTAAACTCTCACAAACATAATGACATCCACATCAATTCACTTAAACCCTAATTATGTTATGAATATTAAACATGAAAAATAGATTATAATAGAAACTTAATCACATCAACACCATACATAAGAGAACACCATATTTTTATGTGGAAAACCCTAAAACAGAAAAACCATGGTGAGGATTAGCTCATTATATATAGTAGTATCAATATTGAATTACAAAGAGGCTCACTACCCAAGGACTCACTATCCAAAGAAATGTTCACTACAATAGGTTCACTGCCAAAAGGGCTCACTACCATGAACTGATATGATAGCATCTACCACATGCCTGAGTTCAGTTCCAATGAAGCACAATACATATCCCCTTTGCAGCCTCACAACACAAACATCCTCATCTTCACATTTTCACACTTACACATGAATCATTTACACTTATTTATATCAATCATCAACCTTGAAACATTTATCAACCTCGGCAACACACTCTACAATCATTTAAACAATCTCCAGGGTTGGCAAACATACATAATTCAAATTAGGTCTAGACCTAAACATTCCTGCAGAGCAAAGTAATGAAGGTGGAACATTTCACAGCTTAGTTCAGACCTAAATACATCTTCACACACTTCAACACGCTTCCTCAATCCACGAATCACATCCGCAATTAGTGTTAGCACCCAAGTCAGCTAAACTTGTGCAAACACCAAAAACACTTAGGCACATGCTTTGAAGAATCTGACCATAGCTTGTAAACCAAGCACAAGCCTTTAACACAATTTGGAAACATCCACGAACAACATAAAATCGCATGGGAGCCAGCAAATCCAGCTACAACAAATCTCACTTGAAGACAATTCACAGACTACTCACAACTAACACTGCCAAGCTCTACTACTCAAGAAAACTACATTTCGGAGCACCAAATCACAATTCCTTTGGATGGAACATAGATATAGATCTTAGGAACATTCATCCAAAACTAAAAGACCAAAAACCAAACTGTGGAGAAATACGGAACAATATACTTTCTCTCACTCACACTGTAAGTACTACTAGGCTCAGTCTTCAAACTAGTGAACATAACTTTCAAGCCATAGTGTTTCGAACCACCAAATTCTAGAATTAACATCTTCAACCACTTTTCTAGAACATATCCAAACCTCACACTCTAGTCTTCAAAATAGAGGAAATACTGAGCAAAAACTTAGACAGTATCATGTAAGCTAGAATACTTCTTCACAACATTGTCTTCAATATTTATCAAATTTTCTCAAAAGCACTTGGAAACCCAGCAATAAGAACACTATACTAACATCATTAGCACTACTACAAGTCATTCAAATCACATTACCACAACAACTTAATCAATAAACAGCTGTAACATCAGAAGATATAGTTGACACCAATGACAACACAAACATGTTGACATCATTGACAACGCCGATTAGCACATAGTTGCAATAATCTCCCCCTTTGTCATTGATGGCAACATATGATGTGAAAAACTATAATGACATAATTCTGCACTAATCTCATTCTCCCTCTTTCTTTTATATATCGTACTCTTCCTTTGTTTTTCACATTAACTCTCTCCCCCTTTGACATCAATGGTAAAGGGTGACACACATTTCTAAAGCTTTCTCCCCCTAAACATGATACTATGTTGCAAGTATGAGGTGAGCCAGTGTTGTCATTGATGTCAACATACTCATATTGCATTGACAAGAAGGATTTGATGAGCTGTGTGCTGAGGATATTGAGAAAATTAGCCTCAGTCAGGAACAGTGAAGAACAGTGATGAGAAGAAGGCAAATGTACTGTATAGGATGAGAACCAGAGGATGCGGATTAAAGGGTTAGTAGATATGAGTCTTGAGATGCTTCAGTTAAGATTTCAGAGGTCCGCATGAAGATCTGAAGGAGTTGTGGCTGTCGGTATAGAACCGGTTCCGGCAAGTATCCAGAGGTGACAGAGGATCACAAAAAGGTCCGGTGAGGTCTGGAATTGTATTATCCTAATCTGCGGATTGGACGGAGTGTTTGGGATGTCCTTGTGATGTGTCATCCTGATTTGTGTATGATTTGGAGGTCCGGAAGTACCTCTTGCATTATGACAGTGGCGACAGACTGTGTTCTTGAAGTTCCGGATGAGGAAGACAAGAGATTCCAGTAAGTAGAGGAAGTGCGGATGTATCCGGTCATTCAGACAGGCTTGTGAAGGTTCTTGGATCATGTTTAGGTTGTGTTGTTGGTCCGCATTGATGGTAGAGCTAGGAATTGAAGTTATTCTTCCGGATGAAGTTCTTGTTATGTTTAGCCGACCGGATGAGTTGTTCATCCTGCGAATGTTCTTGTGGTGGCCGACCGGATGTGTTATTCATCTTGCGGATACTCTTATGGTTGCTTGCTGACTTAGATGTTTGTTCCTAAGTTGATGTCTTGTATAAATAACGGTTTGTGAGTTCATTTCAAAGTGTGGTGTGTGGATGAGTGTGGCATAGCGAAGAAACGTGCGAAAGGCAGAGCAGAGATTTTTGGGCTTAATTGGAACTGATCCGGACATGGTAGAGATGTCATTCTCCAGTTCAAGACTGTGATTTTTATCACTTTGTAGACAGTGTGTCTCCTTGTAGGCAGTGGGCCTCTTTGTGAGCAGTGTGCTCGGGCAGTGAGCCCTTATTGGCATGTGCCATTCATTTTTCTTTATTCTTCTAACAGAGAATAATTCTTGGGTTAATCACCCCGTGGTTTTTCCCTTAACCGGGTTTTCCACGTCAAAATCTTGGTGTTTAATGTGTTGATGCTTATCTGCTCTTGTGTTTATGTATTATGCTTTCATGGATGATTATTTGATATGCTACTAACTAACAACAAAGAATCAAGTGTTTGAAAGAAGAAGAAGTTTTATACAACTGATTCACCCCCCCTCTCAGTTGTATGCCCTAGATCCAACAATTGGTATCAGAGCCAAGTTCCTCTGATAGGAGCTTAACCGCTTGAGGAGATCCAGGATGTCGTCATACAAGAAGGATAGTCCGAAGTTCGATGGAACCAACTTCACTCTCTGGAAAGGTCGCATGAAGTGTCACTTGGAATGTATGGGAAAAGCATACTTGGCTATGGTTTCAAAACCATATGTACCTCCACAAGGTGGTCCGACAACTCTGAATGAAATCACAGAAGCTGAAAACAATCTGCGGACCAAGGAAGCTCTTCTAAGCGCATTGAATGACTCAGATCTCTCGAATGTTATTGACCTACCAACTGCATATGAGATCCTGACTAAACTGGAACTTCTGTATGAAGGAGATGAGTTTGTCAAAAGTGCAAGGTTGCAAAGCCTAAAAGGGAAATTTGAAAGATTGAAAATGAGAGATGATGAAAACATCACTACCTTTATGCCAAGAGTAAATGAGCTGGTATGTGGAATCAGAAATGCTGGTGGAACTTTAGATGAAAATGAGATTGTCTGCAAAATCCTAAGATCCCTTCCTGCTGCCTACAAAATCAAAGTTGCTGCCATTGATGAATTCAGAGCCCACACAACTGTCACAAGAGAACAACTGGCTGGCAAACTAGCTGCATTTGAAATGACCGAGTTTGGAGATGATCCTCCCAAGAATGAATCTACTTTCAAAGCCAGTGCCTATGTGAAAGGCAAACAGAGATTTGATCCGGGTGAAAACTCATCAAGGAAAATGTCATGGTATGATCAAGCAAGAAGAGACATGGAAGAAGAAGAAGCAGAAACAGCTCAACTTGAAGCCCTCATTGCAAAGAGACTGCCAAGAGGATCCGGTAAGTATGAAGGAAAACTACCCTTTAAGTGTTTCAACTGCAATAAGATTGGTCATTTTGCCTCAAGATGTCCGGAGAGATCTGCAAGATCTAATACTCACAGACAAAGGTTTCAAAAGAATTGCTATTATGTTCATGAAGAAGATGACAATGAAGGAGTAACAGATGATGAATCAGAACTAGGAAGCAAATCTGGAAATGAGTGGGTGTTTATAGCCATCAAGGAAGAAGATTCAATACTCTCTGAATCTGTCAATCACAAAGTTGTTGAAAAAGCCTTGGCTGCTCAAGTGGAAGAAAAGGATGATTGGGTTATTGACAGTGGATGTTCTCACCATATGACTGGTGACAAGAATAAGTTCTTAGATTTGGAAAGATATGAAGGAGGAATGGTAAAGTTTGGTGACAATTCTGCTGGTAGAATCAGAGGTAGGGGAACTATTTCCTTTGATGGTAAGAGCAAAACAGGTAATGTACTGTATGTTGAAGGATTGAAGCACAATCTTCTCAGTGTTGGTCAGTTAGTGGACAAAGGCTATGATCTCCGGTTCAAGAATGGAAAATGCAGAATCTTTACAAGCTCCGGAACTGAAATTGCATCCGGTACTCAGACAAAAGGTAATATCTTTCATCTGGTTGGTTCAAATAAAAGTTGTTTGTTTGTTCAAATTGATCAGAGTTGGTTATGGCATAGAAGAATGTGTCATGTAAATTTTGATAATATCATCAAGATAAGCAATACTCAGGCTGTGAGAGATCTTCCAAAATTGATGAAACCTACAAATAGTGTGTGTAAAGAATGTCAGTTAGGTAAACAAAGCAGAGTCTCTTTCAAAAGCAAAGATCAGTCTTCTACCGGATTGTTGGAATTAGTACATACTGATCTATGTGGTCCGACAAGAATCAAGAGTCTGCAGGGTGATAGATATTTCATGTTGTTAATTGATGATCATTCCCGGATGATGTGGGTTACCTTTCTAAAAGAAAAATCAGAAGCTTTTGAGAAGTTCAAAATCTTCAAAGCTATGGTGGAGAATCAAACCGGATTGAAACTAAAGTGTCTAAGGTCTGATAGAGGTGGTGAATTTACATCTGGTGAATTCATTGACTTTTGTGAGAAACAGGGTATAAGGAGACAGTTGTCTGCTCCTAAGACTCCACAGCAGAATGGAGTAGTTGAGAGAAAGAACTGGACCATCCAGGAAGCTGCTAGGACAATGATGTTGGAAGCAAATGTTCCTCAAATGTTTTGGAAAGAAGCTATCAGCACCGCAGTCTACACTCTCAATCGAGTTCAAATCAGAAACAACACCAGTAAGACCCCCTATGAACTCTGGTTTGGCATCACTCCTACTGTGAAATATTTCAGAGTATTTGGTAGCAAGTGTTATATTAAAAGAGATGAAGATCTAGGAAATTTTCATGCTAGAAGTGATGAAGGAATTTTCTTGGGTTACTCCACTCAAAGCAAAGCATACCGGTGTTACAATAAGAGATTGAGGAAGATGATAGAAAGCACCAATGTAAAGGTTGATGAAGGAATTGAGAAGCCTTCAAGATTTTATGAGTTTGATGAAGATGACCAAGACAGTGTTCAAGGACCTCAATCCTCTCTGGTGAGACAGAGTCAGCCTGATCCGGTAAATCAGGAAGAAGAGATAGGTCTGAATGAGCCTGATCAAGAAGCAGCAGTGCAGGATACTCCCAAAATTCCAAGGTATGTAAAACTGAACCACTCTGAAGATCAAATCATAGGTGACAGAAGTAAAGGTGTACAAACTAGAAGGAATGTTGCTCAAAATCAGAATGAATGTTGTCTGATTTCAAAGATTGAACCTAAAACAATAAATGAAGCCTGCAATGATGAAAACTGGACCAAAGCAATGGAAGATGAATTGATGCAAATTGAGAAAAATCATACTTGGGATCTTGTTCCCAGACCTAGAGACAGGAATGTAATTGGAACCAAGTGGGTCTTCCGGAACAAACTAAATGAAGCTGATGAAGTAATCAGAAACAAAGCTAGATTGGTCTGCAAAGGCTACTCTCAAATAGAAGGAATTGACTTTGAAGAGACTTTTGCTCCGGTGGCAAGAATTGAAGCAGTCAGATTACTTCTTGCATTTGCTGCCTTCAAGGACTTCAAGGTATATCAGATGGATGTCAAGTCTGCCTTCCTAAATGGTGATCTGGAAGAAGAAGTCTACATTGAACAACCGGATGGTTTTCAATTGTCTGATAATGATGATATGGTCTGCAAGTTGAAGAAAGCTTTGTATGGATTGAAGCAAGCCCCAAGAGCATGGTATGAAAGGTTGGATAAGCATCTTGTGCAGATTGGATTCAACAAAGGTACTGCTGACAGTAACTTATATTTCAAAATTGATCATGAAAATATTTTAATTGTTGAAGTGTTTGTGGATGATATCATTTTTGGAGGAAGAGATAGTATGTGCAAAACTTTTGCAAATCAGATGAAAAGTGAGTTTGAAATGTCTATGCTTGGTGAAATGAATTTCTTCTTGGGTCTGTAAATTACTCAAACAAAAGAAGGGATCTTCATTTCTCAGACCAAATATGTGAAAGAATTGTTAAAGAAATTTGGTATGGAAGACTCAAAGCCTATGAACACTCCTATGGCAACCGGATGTAAGTTAAGCAAAGATGATGATTCTCCAAAGGCAGATCAGACAAAGTATAGATCAATGATTGGTGGATTGTTGTATCTCACTCAAACTAGACCAGATATAATGCAGGCTGTTGGTCTTGTGGCAAGATTCCAGGCTGATCCTAGAGAATCTCATGTTATGGCAATCAAAAGAATTTTTAGGTACTTGAAAGGAACAGTTGAGTATGGTCTATGGTACCCTAGAGATCCGGACTTCTCTCTTCATGCTTACACAGATGCAGATTGGGTAGGAGATGTTGATGACCGGAAGAGCACTAGTGGTGGAGCATTCTTTTTGGGGAAGAGATTGGTTTCTTGGCTAAGCAAGAAACAAGATGCAATATCTCTGTCTACAACTGAAGCAGAATACATTGCAGCAGCAGGTAGTTGCACTCAAATCTTATGGATGAAGCAGATGCTAAGAGACATCAAAGTTGAATATGAGGAGCCTATCACAATTTTCTGTGATAATTCAAGTGCAATTAATATCTCCAAGAATCCGGTATTGCATTCTAAGACTAAGCACATATCTATTAAATTTCACTTTTTGAGAGAACAAGTAAACAAGGAAGAAGTCAAATTGGAGTATGTTCCCTCCAAGGATCAGATTGCAGATATCTTTACAAAACCTCTTCCCAAAGACTCTTTTGAATATCTCCGGGAGAAGTTAGGGGTCATGGCCCCTTCGGTGATGAACTAAGATGCACTGATGTGCATCAGTCCGGTGGCTATCACAGTCATATCTTGTGATCCGGACTGATGGGGAGCTGCAACTAAGGGGGAGCAGCTGGTATGATTCTGATGTATGAGAATTGCAAGTATGAGCCCTTTGCCATTGATGTCAAAGGGGGAGAGAAGACATGTGAAAAACAAGTGGTTGATGATCAAAGGGGGAGCAGTAAAGGAAGAGAAGACATATGAAAAGTTGAAGTTCTTGTCTTAATGGTTTTTCACATCATATGTTGCCATCAATGACAAAGGGGGAGATTGTTGCAAGTATGAGGTGAGCCAGTGTTGTCATTGATGTCAACATACTCATATTGCATTGACAAGAAGGATTTGATGAGCTGTGTGCTGAGGATATTGAGAAAATTAGCCTCAGTCAGGAACAGTGAAGAACAGTGATGAGAAGAAGGCAAATGTACTGTAAGGATGAGAACCGGAGGATGCGGATTAAAGGGTTAGTAGATATGAGTCTTGAGATGCTTCAGTTAAGATTTCAGAGGTCCGCATGAAGATCTGAAGGAGTTGTGGCTGTCGGTATAGAACCGGTTCCGGCAAGTATCCAGAGGTGACAAATGATCACAAAAAGGTCCGGTGAGGTCCGGAATTGTATTATCCTAATCTGCGGATTGGACGAAGTGTTTGGGATGTCCTTGTGATGTGTCATCCTGATTTGTGTATGATTTGGAGGTCTGGAAGTACCTCTTGCATTATGACAGTGGCGACAGACTGTGTTCTTGAAGTTCCGGATGAGGAAGACAAGAGATTCCAGTAAGTAGAGGAAGTGCGGATGTATCCAGTCATTCAGACAGGCTTGTGAAGGTTCTTGGATCATGTTTAGGTTGTGTTGTTGGTCCGCATTGATGGTAGAGCCAGGAATTGAAGTTATTCTTCCGGATGAAGTTCTTGTTCTGTTTAGCCGACCGGATGAGTTGTTCATCCTGCGAATGTTCTTGTGGTGGCCGACCGGATGTGTTATTCATCTTGCGGATACTCTTATGGTTGCTTGCCGACTTAGATGTTTGTTCCTAAGTCGATGTCTTGTATAAATAACGGTTTGTGAGTTCATTTCAAAGTGTGGTGTGTGGATGAGTGTGGCATAGCGAAGAAACGTGCGAAAGGCAGAGCAGAGATTTTTGGGCTTAATTGGAACTGATCCGGACATGGTAGAGATGTCATTCTCCAGTTCAAGACTGTGATTTTTATCACTTTGTAGATAGTGTGTCTCCTTGTAGGCAGTGGGCCTCTTTGTGAGCAGTGTGCTCGGGCAGTGAGCCCTTATTGGCATGTGCCATTCATTTTTCTTTATTCTTCTAACAGAGAATAATTCTTGGGTTAATCACCCCATGGTTTTTCCCTTAACTGGGTTTTCCACGTCAAAATCTTGGTTTTCAATGTGTTGATGCTTATATGCTCTTGTGTTTATGTATTATGCTTTCATGGATGATTATTGGATATGCTACTAACTAACAACAAAGAATCAAGTGTTTGAAAGAAGAAGAAGTTTTATACAACTGATTCACCCCCCCCCCTCTCAGTTGTATGCCCTAGATCCAACATACTACACATACTTGCACTATTCTTAACTACTCTGAATACCTCCCTCTAACTACAACACTCTTTAATGCCACTACTTGCTCCCCCTGATGGGTAACCTCCAATTCAATTAGTGGAGGAAATATCTATACCAGAGGTTGGCACAAGCTCATCCTTGACTTCATTGACATCCTTCTTGATCCAGATCTTGTTCATCTCCTTCTTGGTTTCTGTTAGATCATCCTTTTGCACTAGTTTCTTCTTTTCTACCAAATTATCCTTCTTCATGTTCTTGCTTCTACAGAATTTTGCAATATGTCCAGGCCTATTGCAATTATAGCACACAACATTCTTTTAATCATTTCTCCTTCCATTCATTCTAGACCTGCATTGGTTAGCCTTGTGTCCAAATCTATTGCATGTAAAGCAACTAACATTGAAAGATTGAGCATTCCTTCTATTACTATAGCCCTTCCTTATTTGACTTCTACATTGAGTAGCCTTATTACTATAGTATCTTGCAAGTAAAACACTGAGTAGAGAAAGATGGAACATTTTGATTTATTCTGCTCCTACATTGAGTAGCCTTATGACCAAGCTTATTGCATGAATGACAATAACCATTAAAAGATGGGTACCTTTCAGCATTTGGTTACTTGATCGGTGATCTTCTAAGTCCATTCCTTTGGTTATGCTTTCCTTTGTCCTTCATGTTCTCATCTTTCACTACTTGACCTGATTTGACCTTTCACCTTTCTCAAATCCCAATCTCTCTTTGTCATCAGGTTTTTAGCAATCATCTCATCAAGTTTTACAGAACTTATCTTGAACTTTTCTTCATAGCTCTTTGCCTTCTCCAAGTCTGGCTTCATGTTCACAACTTCTTGTTCAAGCTTTGTATAGTTTTTAGTTTATCTCTCAGACATTCCACAATTCTTGCTTTTTCTTCAATTTTAACTTTTAGATCAATCATGAATTCATTTGCTAACCTCAAATTTTCACTATCCTCTTTATGTATTTGTTTAAGCTTCTTGACTTGCTCTCTTAAATTTTTGATGCATTCATTTGCTTCTTTGATATTCTCCTTCAAGTCCATGTTTTCTTCTTCAGATCTTTCTAGGTCTTCAAGAACAAATTTGAGATTTTCAATGTCAGCGGACATGCATTCTTCTTCTGAAGATTTGACATCATTACAAGCCTCAGTCATTGTTTTAGGTTCAACTTTAGAAATCAAACACTAATTTATTTGTTCTTCAGCAGCTCTGCATCCTGTCAATGCACCTTTGCTTTTACCACTAGTGATCTGGTCTTCAGTGTGATATCTTTGCATATACTTGGCCAATTCAGAGATTCTTTATGTAGTTTCTTCTTCTTTTCTAGTATGTACTTTTTTCTCTGGAAGAGAATCCATCTAATTCTGATACATATTCATTAACTTCTAAATACTTCTATACCTCTTCATCAACCTTAACATTAGTACTTTCGACAATCTTTCCTAGCTTTTTGTTATAGCATTGGTAGGCTTTGCTCTTAGTAGAATACCCAAGAAAAATGCCTTCATCATACTTTGCATCATCCTTTCCTATTTCTTCCTTTCTTTTGATAAAACATTTGCTTCCAAAAATTTTGAAATATTTAGTAGTGGGAGTCCTTCCATACCATAGTTCATAGGGAGTCTTTGTATCACTTTCTTTCACATGTACTTCATTTTGTATGTAGACAACAATTTGAATTGCTTCTCTCCAATACACTTCCGATACATTTGCTTCCTTTATCATTGTCCTTGCAATGTCTTGAATAGTCTTATTTTTCATTTCAACCATTCCATCCTATTGTGGAGTTCTAGGAGTAAATAACAGCCTATTTATCCCATGATTCTCACAGAACACATTAAACTCATTAGAAGTAAACTCTCCTCCTATGTCAGACCTCAAACATTTGATCTTCATATCAATTTCATTTTCAACTATTGCTTTAAATGCCTTGCACTTGTCTAGGACTTTTGATTTTTCTCTAAGAAAAGTAACCCAAATCATTCTAGAATAATCATCAATGAATAACATAAAATACCTGTCATCATGGAAACTGCTTGCTCTTGTAGGACCACAAAGATTTGTATGAACCAACTCCAATAATCTGATAGAAGATTTTTCATCATCTTGTAAACTTCCTCTTGCTTTATTTCCATCTTGACACTCCTTGCAGATGATATTGATAGGTTTTGTAATCTCTGGTAAATATTTCATAGCTTGAGCTGAACTTATCCTTACCAGATTATCAAGATTGATATGACACAATCTCCTCTACCAGAGCCAACTCTCACTAATCTGAGTCATAGAACAATGACTGTCACCTTCTCTAAGATGATAAAGGTTTCCTTCTATCCTCTTTCAAGCAACTATCACAATTCCAGACTTCTCTCTAATCACAAAACCATCATCCTGAAATACAAGATTGTATCCTTTTCTACACAACTATCCAACACTCAAGAGATTTTACCTTAAACTTTTAACATAAAGAACATCATTAGTATGATGTTTTCCATCGAGACTGATTGAGCCTCTTCCACATATCTTAGTAGTACAATTATCTCCAAATATAACTGATCCTCCATCACATTTCTCAAAATTAATAAACTTGCGTCTATCACTGGTCATATGATTTGAGCAACTACTGTCAATAACCCAATAATTATTTTCTTGAAAAGTATCTTCACTATCAGGACTTACCTCCAGATCATTTTCTTTCATACATCCTTCAGGGCAAGCACCACAAATGTCATCCTTTGAATTAGTGAGCAAGCAATCATTATCTTTATTGTCTTCAATATCATAGTAGATTTTCTTAGGGACTCTGCTTTCATTTTCCTTTTTCTTACTTCTCAAAATTCTCTTTGGACATTTTGATGCATAATGACCAATCTTGCCACAACTGAAACACTTGAGAGACAAATTATCCCTATGCATATCAGTATCTAATTTTATTATTCTCCCAAAGTTAGCTTCCATATTATCAGCAATCTTCTGATCTATTTTGACAATCTTCTTAGGTTGTCTAGTCTTAAGTGTAGTTGCAGTTGATTTCCAGACAACATATCCAAGAGAGATCAGATAGCTTACTATTCTTATTTTTAGAAAACAAGTAGAGAAACATCCTTCCTGTGCATCATCCCATATCTATCTCAAGTTGTTAAGCTTTCTTCAAGGAACTTGGCTCTAATACCAATTGTTGAATGCACAAGACAACTAAGAGGGGGGTGAATCAGTTGTATCAAAAACTTTCAACTCTCACAAACATAATCACATCCACATCAATTCATTTAAACCCTAATTCTGTTATAAAGATTAAACATGAAAAATAGATAATAGAAACTTAATCAAATCAACACCATGCATAAGAGAACACCATATTTTTACATGGAAAACCCTAAAAGGGAAAAACCATGGTGAGGATTAGCTCACTATATATAGTAGTATTAATACCTAATTACAAACAGGCTCACTACCAAAGGGGCTCACTACCCAAGGACTCACTGTCCAAAGAAATGCTCACTGCAATAGGCTCACTACCAAAAGGGCTCACTTCCATGAACTGATATGATAACATCTACCACATGTCTGAGTTCAGTTCCAATGAAGCACAATACATATCACCTTTGTAGCCTCATAACACAAACATCCTCATCTTCACATTTTTGCACTTACACACGAATGATTTACACTTATTTATATCAATCATCAACCTTGACACATTTATCAAGGTCGGCAACACCCTTTACAATCATTTAAACAATCTCCAAGGTTGGCAAACATACATAATTAGGTCTAGACCTAAACATTCCTGTGAAGCAAAGTAATGAAGGTGGAACATTTCACAATTAGCTCGGACCTAAATACATCTTCACATGCTTCAACACACTTCCTCAATCCACAGATCACATCCGCAATTAGTGTTAGCACCCAAGTCGGCTAAACTTGTGCAAACACTAAGAACACTTAGGCACACGCTTTCAAGACCCCAACCATAGCTTACAGACCAAGCACAATCCTTTTAACACAATGTAGAAACATCCACGAACAACATAAAATCACCTAGGAGCTAGCAAATCTAGCTACAACAAATCTCACTTCAAGACAGTTCACAGACTACTCACAACTAACACTGCCAAGCTTTGCTACTCATGAAAACTACATTTCGGAGCACCAAATCACAATTCATTTGGATGGAAAATAGATACGGATCTTAGGAAGATTCATCTAGAACTGTAAGACCAAAAACTTAACTGTAAAGAAATACGGAACAAAATACTTTCTCTCAGTCACACTGCAAGTGCTGCGAGGCACAATCTTCAAACTAGTGAACATAACTTTCAAGCCACAACATTCTGGACCACCGAATCCTAGAATTAACATCTTCAAACACTTTTATAAAACATATCCAAACCTCACACTCTAGTCTTCAACGTGTAGAGGAAATGCAGAGAAAAAACTTAGATAGTATCTTGTAAGCCAAAATACTTCTTCACAACACTGTCTTCAGTATTTTTCAAAATTTCTCAAAAGGCACTTAGAAACCCAGCAATAAAAACACTATACTAACATAATCATCACTACTACAATCCATTCAAATCACATTACCACAACAAATTAATCAATCAACAACTCCAACATTAGAAGATACAATTGACACCAATGACAACACCGATTAGCACATACTTGTAGCAGGTTTCTCTTGGTAGTGTGAGACAGAGAAAATCTTGGAAAGCTTATTGATGGGTAGGGACCTCCAATATAGGACTCCATCACACCTTAACAATTCCATCAACATGTTTAATTATTATTGCATGTAAATCCTCATGTCTTGTCTACCCTGAATGTTTTGTAAAAACTGGAATAATTCCAAGGGAGTTTGAGGTTCCCTTTGCTCATTAGGAGGGACAAAGCTTATACTCATCCTTCCATTTGGCTTAGGTCTCAAATCCATAGAGTTTCCAATGTAGCTTCCTGGCAACTCAAAGATGACAGGATCATCAGTTCTGACTAACACTCTCATTTTCCATTCTTTATGAAATGTACACTCACTTTCTTCATCTTCGTTTGGGAGTCTTTTGACCATTTGAATTTGTACTAAGGTTTCTTCCCAGTCACCAAGTTCATTTGATTACATTGAGGCCGAAGTAGTGGGTTGTGCTCGAGGTTGAGATACCATGAACATTCTTGGGAGCATTCCTATTGCATTGGTTGATTCATTGTCAATAGAGTGTACGTCCTCCATTGACGTTAATGGTCTATAGGACTCTTCTATTGGTGTGAGAGGTTCATATGACTCACTTTCTTTCGATGTCTTAGGGACACATGATTCACTCAAGGGTGACAGAGGAGTGTAACTTTTTGTCACGTTTTCTTCAGGATCTAAGAAAGTGTGAGGCTCTGCATATCTCAAATCTAACATAGTTGTTTTGAATATTGGTCCTTCAGTTTTATGAGGCTTCTCCCCTATGCAAGTGAAGATTTGGTATGTTGGTTTTATATCAATCATCAGTATTTCTAGAAGGAATTGGAGAGGTCCATCTCGTTCTATCCATTCCATGATCTTCACCGTCTTTTCTTTGGGGACAATTTCTTTTTGCTTTGGTGGTACCTCATTTTCCAAGGTTTTTATCTTTGTAGTGTTTATAGCCTTTTTTGGAGTTTCCATTCTTTTGATGCATATTGATTGAGGCGTAGGACTAGGAACAAAACGTTTGTTTGTAGGAAGTTCATAATCTATGGGGATGCATATATGTTTGTTTGATGTGTTTGATTTTAGCAAGCTGAAAGGCTCTAGATCCCCTTTTACGACATATACCTTCCCCAAGTGTAGGAATTGAGCTTCTTGGAATGATGTAGATGGTACGGCTTTCATCCTGTGTATCCATGGTCTTTCCAAAAGTAAATTATATCTTGTGTCCTTATTGATGACATAAAACTTGGTTGGGATAGTCTTAGGCCCTAGAGTTACAGGAAGTATGATTTTTCCTATCATAGCGGCTTTTAAATTATTGTACCCACTCAGAGTGTCTCATGAAGCGGTGATATTAGTGTTCCCATAACCCATTCTTTCCAAAAAAGAGAATAGAACTATGTTCATTTCTACTTCATCATCAATTAATGTTTATTTGATGCAGGTGTCATAGATCCACACTTACAAAAACAATGCAGGGTCTCCTTTCTTGGTTAGCTCTACCTCAGAAAGCATTTGTTTTAAGTTGAAGAAGAAACCTGGGTCCTTAAGTTCTAAATTTGGTGGGCTTATATCGTAGTCTACGGGGTTGATCTACTCACTAGGTGGAGGTGTAATTTGATCAAGATACTTCAACCCTATTGCTTTCAATAGTGCTGAGTGGTGTGAAGGGGAATTCTTGAACAAGTCAATAAATGATATGTGTGCATAGGTCTTTTTTAGGTCTTCGATCAGTTCGTAAGGTCCGATCGGAGCTAGTATTGGTTCCATTACTGAGATGATACCTTCATATACTTCCTTTTGTTCATTCTTGATATTTTCCTCTTCTTCTTCATTATGTAGTATTTCAATCAATCCCATCATCCTAGCTTCTCCTTTCTGTCCTAACTGTGGTGGGATATTGGTGTTGTTACCTTGGGTGGCTTCATTTTGATTTGTTGCCTCTGTATCCTTATGCACAAGAAATGGGTCTTGATAGATTCTCATGTTAGTGTTCTGTGGAGCTATCGAGGCTTGGGTTTGTCTTGTGCCCTTGTTATCTGGAGTGACCTCTTGTGGGTTCAAGAACATCGATCTCTATGAACAACCGTTGTTGATTTTCTCGTAATCTTGCTATGAATCAGTTATACTCCCTACAGGATTCCATGCTATGCCCCCTTGTTCTATGAAAAGAACAAAATTGATTGTACTCATATGGGGGTCTTTCATACCTTCCATCATTATCATTTCCATTGCGGTTCCAATTCTGGTAATTGTCCCTAGGGCAGTATCCATTGTTTCTGGGTCGATCAATTGCATTCACATTAGGAGGCTAATAATCTCTTCCATTGTAATAATCTCTTACCTTCCTGACTGGGAGTTGATCTGTCACCCCATCTATTGTTGCATTTATGTTGTTCTTAAGAATCTTGATGATGGGAGCATTGTTTCTCATGTCCTCCCTCATTAACTTTCCATTTGACCCATATACCCTTCTGCCACTATCGATGGCAGCTTAATTGATCCTCAAATCACTTTCCAATACTTCTTCATAGGATTTGTATGGTAACTTTTGAACGTCTTCTCTCATATCCTTGTTTAAGGCATGTAAGAAAAGGTCACATAACTTGCGATGGTCCATGTTTGGGGCAATAGTTGAGGAATAGAGGACTTGCATCCATCGGGTGACAAAGTGGGCTATAGATTCATTTGGCTCTTGTTCCATGGTTAGGAATTATCTAATCTTTGTTTTGATGAGTTTGTTCATGTAACACAATGCTTCTGGATTAAACTGGGTGATATTATTTTTCCCTCAACATTTCGGATCACACTACATGATCCATCATCAGGAGAAAGAAAGCAAGAGAGGAGAATAGAATAGATACATTTGCAGACCCCACAGGTTAAATAGAAAGGGGAAGGGGAATGGCGTGGGAACCAAAAAACCACACGAAAAACAATGCTAAAAGAAGCTAAACACATACTTAAGTAGCCAACCAGAATAAAACAATAACACGGAAAACTAAGAAATACAACAAATATATATACATGTATATATAAATATATACATATATATATAAATATATAACAACAAGCACACAAATTAAAAGCTGGTAGAGCAACAAAATAAAAGAAGACATGAGAAGGGCAAAAGACTAAATAAAAAATTAAAAAAGACAAAATCAAGAGCCTAGAGAAAGAAGAGTACAGAGACCAAAAATGAGAGGAAAAACCAAGATTAAACATAGAGAACAACCAGAACCCATGAAACCTAAAAATAAATAGGGGCAAAAACAAAAAACCAAAATCGATAAGAAGAAAATGAACCAAATGTGAAACAAGGAAAAAGAAAATGAAAAATAAATAACAAAATATATATATATATATATATATATACACTAAAAGAAGTAAGAGAAGAAAAATAATTAAAGACCAAATAAATCAGCAACTAGAGATAAAAGAAAATAAGTAATAATAAGGGACAAATACGGTCTCAAAAAGAAGGAACTGTAAGTAAGAACAAAAACCCTAAAATATAAATATAGTAGGAGGAAGGACAGAAATCGCCAGAAGGAAGGTAAAGTTTCTCTTGGTATCCCTTGATTTCCCATCTCAAAAATTTCTCCCACCCCCCTTCTTGACCTCCCCTCCCTATCCTTTGATTCCTCCTCTTTGCCTTCTCTCCTCTTCCCTCCTGCCTTCCCCCTTTCCTATGACCGGTTCCCCTTCCCACTCCTTTCCTCTTCCCTTCTCTTCTTCAGTCTTGTTCTCTCATTCTTCCTTTTCCTCCATGTCTCCTCCCTCTTCCTTCTCCCTCCCTAGATTAGGTTTCTCCCCCACCAGTTTTATCCCCTTGGTCTTCTTGTCAACCCATTCTTCCTCCATCTCTTTCTGTAGGCTCTCTCTCTTCTTTTTTTCTTTAGTTTCATAGCTTTCCTTTGAGATTTGTTTTGGTTTTGTTTCTTTCTCTTTGTTGGCTCTCCCCTTATGTCTTTTTCTTTTTTGTCTAGTCTTCATTGTTTCATTGGTTTCTCTTCTCTTGTCTTCCCTTATCACCCTGTGGTGTCTTTTCTTCTCTTTTGTTGATCTTGTGGCTCTTTCTCATGCTTTCTCTCCCCTTTTATTTGGGGTTGGTTTTTTTGACTTTTGCTCATTTCATATATTTTCCCTTATTTTTCCTCTCGTGGCTTCCTTCTTGATTTGGTTCATTAGTAGATATTGTTTAGCTCGGGTCTTTTTGGTTCTCTCTATCTTTGTCTCTCTTTCTTGTTTTTGTTTTTCTTTGTTTGTCCCTTGCACTTTTCTTTGTCTTGGGTCTTGCTAGTAGGTTTATTTTTACTCGTTGCTCTTATTGATGGTCTTTCACTTCCTTCATTTCTTAGTCTTGCTCCTATTTTGGTTATGTGCATAGGTCATTTCTTGTTTGTTCTTGTCCGCTTTCTTTTTCTTTCCCTTATTTCCTTTTAGTTATGCACTTTATTATTTTCTTTATGTAATTTCTTTTTGTTGGTTTCTTGATCATGCCTTGCATCCTCTTTCTTTTACATTTTATCTTGTTGCCCCTTCCTTTTTGCTCTCTTGGTCCATTTCTATCCTTCTTTTCCTTCGCTCCCTTCATTTTTGGCCTTTATTCATCTTTCATTTTTGTCTCCTTTTACTCCTTTCCTCTTTTTTCATAAGCCTCCTTCTTAGTTCTTGTACTAGGTGTCTTTCTCCCTCTCTCCTCCTTGTATTATTTTTTGTGTTGTTTACTTGTTTCCATCTTTTTGTGCTAGGTTTCCTCCCCTCTCGGTTTCTTATTGATTAATTTCATTTTTTTCTTAACTTATCTCTCTCTCTCTCTCTCTCTCTCTCTCCAAATGTATAACAATCTATACTCTATATATATATATATATATATATATAGTATAGATTGTTATACATTCTCATTTTTTAGGGTTTTTGTTCTTACTTATGGTTCCTTCTTTTTGAGACCGTATTTGCCCCTTATTATTACTTATTTTCTTTTGTCTCTAGTTGCTGATTTATTTGGTCTTTAATTATTTTTCTTCTCTTGCTTCTTTATATATATATATTGTTATTTATTTTTCATTTCCTTTTTTCTTTTTTCTTTTTCCTAAGTAGATGTTGTTGTACATTTAGTTCATTTTCTTCTTATTGATTTTGGTTTTTTTGTTTTTGCCCCTATTTATTTTTAGGTTTCATTGGTTTTGGTTGTTCTCTATGTTTAATCTTGGTTTTTCCGGTCTCTTTACTCTTCTTTCTCTAGGCTCTTGATTTTGTCTTTTTTAATTTTTTATTTAGTCTTTTGCCCTTCTCATGTCTCCTTTTATTTTGTTGCTCTACCAGCTTTTAATTTGCGTGCTTGTTGTTATATATATATATATATATATATATATATATATATATATATATATATATATATATATATATATATATATATATATATATATATATATATAAAGTATGTGTTTAGCTTCCTTTAGCATTGTTTTTTTGTGTGGTTTTTGGGTTCCCGCGCCATTCCCCTTCCCCTTTCCATTTAACCTGTGGGGTCTGCAAATGTATCTATTCTATTCTCCTCTCTTGCTTTCTTTCTCCTGATAATGGATCATGTAGTGTGATCCAAAATGTTAAGGGAAAAATAATATCACCCAGTTTAATCCAGAAGCATTGTGTTACATTATTATGGACTATGGAAATCTGATGTCAAGTTTGTTCATGTCAAATGCCATGACAAACTCTTCAATCAGTTGTATGAATGAGTGGATTGAAGCTTCTAGTAGATGATAGTACCAATCAAGAGCTATTCCTTTGAGGGTCTTTGGAAAGATCTTGGTGACAACCCCATCCCAAGGGAGGAGTTCTCTTATCACCTTGGTATAAGCCTTAATATGTGAGTTCGGATCACCCTCTTCTTTGAATTTTGGGAGCTCAAGTAGTGGTTGAGGTAATTGTACATTCCTTATGTTTAAATTGAGCGGTTCTTTTAAGTACTCCAAATATGTCCCAAGAAAGGAACTTTGCAATTGGGGAGTAGATAGCAACAACCCCGTTGGAGGATTTTGGTAACCTGTTGTTTGATTTACTTGGTTTCCAAGAATTGATTGAATGTTCTGAATAGGAGGATTCCCATTCAAGCATGTGTCGTTACTCCCATTTCTTGAGTAATAGCTAAGGTAGGGAGGATTTTGAGATGCCCCCTAGTCTTGTTCTATTCAGATGTTGTCATAAGACTTCTGCCTTCTTTCAAGAGTAGGTTGTTTTTCTTCTACGGTTCTAATCCTTTACAATAGAGTTACAATTAGATCTGCTGTGTTGCAAGTATGAGGTGAGCCAGTGTTGTCATTGATGTCAACATACTCATATTGCATTAACAAGAAGGATTTGATGAGCTGTGTGCTGAGGATATTGAGAAAGTTAGCCTCAGTCAGGAACAGTGAAGAACAGTGATGAGAAGAAGGCAAATGTATTGTATAGGTTGAGAACCGGAGGATATAGATTAAAGGGTTTGTAGATATGAGTCTTGAGATGCTTCAGTTAAGATTTCAGAGGTCCGCATGAAGATCTGAAGGAGTTGTGGCTGTCGGTGTAGAACCGGTTCCGGCAAGTATCCAGAGGTGACAGAGGATCACAAAAAGGTCCGGTGAGGTCCAGAATTGTATTATCCTAATCTGCAGATTGGAAGGAGTGTTTGGGATGTCCTTGTGATGTGTCATCCTGATTTGTGTATGATTTGGAGGTCCGGAAGTACCTCTTGCATTATGACAGTGGCGACAGACAGTGTTCTTGAAGTTCCGGATAAGGAAGAGAAGAGATTCCAGTAAGTAAAGAAAGTGCGGATGTACCTGGTCATTCAGGCAGGCTTGTGAAGGTTCTTGGATCATGTTGAGGTTGTGTTGTCAGTCCGCATTGATAGTAGAGCCCAGAATTGAAGTTATTCTTTCGGATGAAGTTCTTGCTCTGTTTAGCCGACCGGATGAGTTGTTCATCCTGTGAATGTTCTTGTGGTGGCCGACCGGATGTGTTATTCATCTTGCCGATACTCTTATGGTTGTTTGCCGACTTAGATGTTTGTTCTTAAGTTGATGTCTTGTATAAATAAAGGTTTGTGAGTTCATTTCAAGTGTTGATTGTGTGGATGAGTGTGGCATAGCGAAGATAAGTGCGAAAGGCAGAGCAGAGGTTTTTGGGCTTAAATGGAACTGATCCGGACATGGTAGAGATGTCATTCTCCAGTTCAAGACTGTGATTCTTATCACTTTGTAGACAGTGTGTCTCCTTGTAGGTAGTGGGCCTCTTTGTGAGCAGTGTGCTCGGGCAGTGAGCCCTAATTGGCATGTGCCATTCATTCTTCTTTATTCTTCTAACAGAGAATAATTCTTGGGTTAATCACCCCGTGGTTTTTCCCTTAACCAAGTTTTCCATGTCAAAATCTTGGTGTTCAATGTGTTGATGTTCATCTGCTCTGAGTTTATGCATTATGCTTTCATAGATGGTTAATTGATATGCTGTTAACTAACAAAGAACAATCAAGTGTTTAAAGTAAGAGCAAGTTTTATACAACTGATTCACCCCCCCTCTCAGTTGTATGCCCTAGATCCAACAATTGGTATCAGAGCCACGTTCCTCTGAAAGGAGCTTAACCGCTTGAGGAGATCTAGGATGTCGTCATACAAGAAGGATAGTCCGAAGTTCGATGGAACCAACTTCACTCTCTGGAAAGGTCGCATGAAGTGTCACTTGGAATGTATGGGAAAAGCATACTTGGCTATGGTCTCAAAACCATATGTACCTCCACAAGATGGTCTGACAACTTTGAATGAGATTACAGATGCTGAAAATAATCTGCAGACCAAGGAAGCCCTACTAAGCGCATTGAATGATTCAAATCTCTCAAATGTTATTGACCTACCAACTGCATATGAGATCCTGACTAAACTGAAACTTCTGTATGAAGGAGATGAGTTTGTCAAAAGTGCAAGGTTGCAAAGTCTGAAAGGGAAATTTGAAAGATTGAAGATGAGAGATGATGAAAACATCACTACCTTAATGCCAAGAGTGAATGAGCTGGTATGTGGAATTAGAAATGCTGGTGGAACTCTAGATGAAAATGAGATTGTCTGCAAAATCCTAAGATCCCTTCCTGCTGCCTACAAAATCAAGGTTGCTGCCATTGATGAGTTCAGAGCCCACACAACTGTCACAAGAGAACAACTGGCTGGCAAACTAGCTGCATTTGAAATGACCGAGTTTGGAGATGATCCTCCCAAGACTGAATCTGCTTTCAAAGCCAGTGCCTATGTGAAAGGCAAACAGAGATTTGATCCGGGAGAAAACTCATCAAGGAAAATGTCATGGTATGATCAAGCAAGAAGAGACATGGAAGAAGAAGAAGCAGAAACAGCTCAACTTGAAGCCCTCATTGCAAAGAGACTGCCAAGAGGATCCGGTAAGTATGAAGGAAAACTACCCTTTAAGTGTTTCAACTGCAATAAGATTGGTCATTTTGCTTCAAGATGTCCGGAAAGATCTGCAAGGTCTAATACTAACAGACAAAGGTTTCAAAAGAATTGCTATTATGTTCATGAAGAAGATGACAATGAGGGAGTAACAGATGATGAATCAGAACTAGGAAGCAAATCCAGAAATGAGTGGGTGTTTATTGCCATCAAGGAAGAAGATTCAATACTCTCTGAATCTGTCAATCACAAAGTTGTTGAAAAAGCTTTGGCTGCTCAAGTGGAAGAAAAGGATGATTGGGTTATTGACAGTGGATGTTCTCACCATATGACTGGTGACAAGAATAAGTTCTTGAATTTGGAAAGGTATGAAGGAGGAATGGTAAAGTTTGGTGACAATTCTGCTGGCAGAATCAGAGGCAGGGGAACTATTCCCTTTGATGGAAAGAGCAAAACAGGTAATGTACTATATGTTGAAGGATTGAAGCACAATCTTCTCAGTGTTGGTCAGTTAGTGGACAAAGGCTATGATCTCCGGTTCAAGAATGGAAAATATAGAATCTTTACAAGCTCCGGAACTGAAATTGCATCCGGTACTCAGACAAAAGGTAATATCTTTCATCTGGTTGGTTCAAATAAAAGTTGTTTGTTTGTTCAAATTGATCAGAGTTGGTTATGGCATAGAAGAATGTGTCATGTAAATTTTGATAACATCATCAAGATAAGCAATACTCAGGCTGTAAGAGATCTTCCAAAATTGATGAAACCTACAAATAGTTTGTGCAAAGAATGTCAGCTAGGTAAACAAAGCAGAGTCTCTTTCAAAAGCCAAGATCAGTCTTCTACCAGATTGTTGGAATTAGTACATACTGATCTCTGTGGTTTGACAAGAATCAAGAGTCTGCAAGGTGATAGATATTTCATGTTGTTAATTGATGATCATTCCCGGATGATGTGGGTTACCTTTCTAAAAGAAAAATCAGAAGCATTTGAGAAGTTCAAAATCTTCAAAGCTATGGTTGAGAATCAAACCAGATTGAAACTAAAGTGTCTAAGGTCTGATAGAGGTGGTGAATTTACATCTGGTGAGTTCATTGACTTTTGTGAGAAGCAGGGTATAAGGAGACAGTTGTCTGCTCCTAGGACTCCACAGCAGAATGGAGTAGTTGAGAGAAAGAATCGGACCATCCAGGAAGCTGCCAGGACAATGATGTTGGAAGCAAATGTTCCTCAAATGTTTTGGAAAGAAGCTATCAGCACTGCAGTCTACACTCTCAATCGAGTTCAAATCAGTAACAACACTGGTAAGACCCCCTATGAACTCTAGTTTGGCATCAATCCTACTGTGAAATATTTCAGAGTATTTGGTAGCAAGTGTTATATTAAAAGAGATGAAGATCTAGGAAAGTTTGATGCTAGAAGTGATGAAGGAATTTTCTTGGGTTACTCCACTCAAAGCAAAGCATACCGATGTTACAATAAGAGATTGAGGAAGATGATAGAAAGCACCAATGTGAAAGTTGATGAAAGAATTGAGAAGCCTTCAAGATTTTATGAGTTTGATGAAGATGACCAAGACAGTGTTCAAGGAACTCAATCCTCTCCGGTGAGACAGAGTCAGCCTGATCCGGTAAATCAGGAAGAAGAGATAGGTTTGAATGAGCCTGATCAAGAAGCAGCAGTGCAGGATACTCCCAAAATTCCAAGGTATGTAAGACTGAACCACTCTGAAGATCAGATCATAGGTGACAGAAGCAAAGATGTACAAACTAGAAGGAATGTTGCTCAAAATCAAGATGAATGTTGTCTGATTTCAAAGATTGAACCTAAAACAATAAATGAAGCCTGCAATGATGAAAACTGGACCAAAGCAATGGAAGATGAATTGATGCAAATTGAGAAAAATCATACTTGGGATCTTGTTCCCAGACCTAGAGACAGGAATGTAATTGGAACCAAGTGGGTCTTCCGGAACAAACTAAATGAAGCTGGTGAAGTAATCAGAAACAAAGCTAGATTGGTCTGCAAAGGGTACTCTCAAATAGAAGGAATTGACTTTGAAGAGACTTTTGCTCCGGTGGCAAGAATTGAAGCAGTCAGATTACTTCTTGCATTTGCTGCCTTCAAAGACTTCAAGGTATATCAGATGGATGTCAAGTCTGCCTTCCTAAATGGTGATCTGGAAGAAGAAGTCTACATTGAACAACCGGATGGATTTCAATTGTCTGATAATAATGATATGGTCTGCAAGTTGAAGAAAGCTTTGTATGGATTGAAGCAAGCCCCAAGAGTATGGTATGAAAGGTTGGATAAGCATCTTGTGCAGATTGGATTCAACAAAGGTACTGTTGACAGTAACTTATATTTCAAAATTGATCATGAAAACATTTTGATTGTTGAAGTGTTTGTGGATGATATCATTTTTGGAGGAAGAGATAGTATGTGCAAAACTTTTGCAAATCAGATGAAAAGTGAGTTTGAAATGTCTATGCTTGGTGAAATGAATTTCTTCTTGGGTCTGCAAATTACTCAAACAAAAGAAGGGATCTTCATTTCTCAGACCAAATATGTGAAAGAATTGTTAAGGAAATTTGGTATGGAAGACTCAAAGCCAATGAACACTCCTATGGCAACCGGATGTAAGTTAAGCAAAGATGATGATTCTCCAAAGGCAGATCAGACAAAGTATAGATCAATGATTGGTGGATTGTTGTATCTCACTCAAACTAGACCAGATAAAATGCAGGCTGTTGGTCTTGTGGCAAGATTCCAGGCTGATCCTAGAGAATCTCATGTTATGGCAATCAAAAGAATTTTTAGGTACTTGAAAGGAACAGTTGAGTATGGTCTATGGTACCCTAGAGATCCAAATTTCTCTCTTCATGCTTACACAGATGCAGATTGGGCAGGAGATGTGGATGACCGGAAGAGCACTAGTGGTGGAGCATTCTTTTTGGGGAAGAGATTGGTTTCTTGGCTAAGCAAGAAACAAGATGCAATATCTCTGTCTACAACTGAAGCAGAATACATTGCAGCAGCAGGTAGTTGCACTCAAATCTTATGGATGAAGCAGATGCTAAGAGACATTAAAGTTGAATATGAGGAGCCTATCACAATTTTCTGTGATAATTCAAGTGCAATTAATATTTCTAAGAATCTGGTATTGCATTCTAAGACTAAGCACATATCTATCAAGTTTCACTTCTTGAGAGAACAAGTGAACAAGGAAGAAGTCAGATTGGAGTATGTTCCCTCCAAGGATCAGATTGCAGATATCTTTACTAAACCTCTTCCCAAAGAGTCTTTTGAATATCTCCGGGAGAAGTTAGGGGTCATGGCCCCTTCGGTGATGAACTAGGATGCACTGATGTGCATCAGTCCGGTGGATATCACAGTCATATCTTGTGATCCAGATTGATGATGGGAAGCTGCAACTAAGGGGGAGCAGCTGGTATGATTCTGATGTATGAGAATTGCAAGTATGAGCCCTTTGCCATTGATGTCAAAGGGGGAGAGAAGACATGTGAAAAACAAGTGGTTGATGATCAAAGGGGGAGCAGTAAAGGAAGAGAAGACATGTGAAAAGTTGTTGTTGATAGGGGGAGCTGTGACAGAAAGGAGAAGTTCTTGTCTTGATGGTTTTTCACATCATATGTTGCCATCAATGACAAAGGGGGAGATTGTTGCAAGTATGAGGTGAGCCAGTGTTGTCATTGATGTCAACATACTCATATTGCATTAACAAGAAGGATTTGATGAGCTGTGTGCTGAGGATATTGAGAAAGTTAGCCTCAGTCAGGAACAGTGAAGAACAATGATGAGAAGAAGGCAAATGTATTGTATAGGTTGAGAACCGAAGGATGCAGATTAAAGGGTTTGTAGATATGAGTCTTGAGATGCTTCAGTTAAGATTTCAGAGGTCCGCATGAAGATCTGAAGGAGTTGTGGCTGTCGGTGTAGAACTGGTTCCGGCAAGTATCCAGAGGTGACAGAGGATCACAAAAAGGTCCGGTGAGGTCCAGAATTGTATTATCCTAATCTACGGATTGGAAGGAGTGTTTGGGATGTCCTTGTGATGTGTCATCCTAATTTGTGTATGATTTGGAGGTCCGAAAGTACCTCTTACATTATGACAGTGGCGACAGATAATGTTCTTGAAGTTCCGGATAAGGAAGAGAAGAGATTCCAGTAAGTAAAGAAAGTACGGATGTACCTGGTCATTCAGGCAGGCTTGTGAAGGTTCTTGGATCATGTTGAGGTTGTGTTGTCAGTTCGCATTGATAGTAGAGCCCAGAATTGAAGTTATTCTTCCGGATGAAGTTCTTGCTCTGTTTAGCCGATCGGATGAGTTGTTCATCCTGCGAATGTTCTTGTGGTGGCCGACCGGATGTGTTATTCATCTTGCCGATACTCTTATGGTTGTTTGCCGACTTAGATGTTTGTTCCTAAGTCGATGTCTTGTATAAATAAAGGTTTGTGAGTTCATTTCGAGTGTTGATTGTGTGGATGAGTGTGGCATAGCGAAGAGAAGTGCGAAAGGCAGAGCAGAGGTTTTTGGGCTTAAATGGAACTGATCCAGACATGGTAGAGATGTCATTCTCCAGTTCAAGACTGTGATTCTTATCACTTCGTAGACAGTGTGTCTCCTTGTAGGCAGTGGGCCTCTTTGTGAGCAGTGTGCTCGAGCAGTGAGCCCTAATTGGCATGTGCCATTCATTCTTCTTTCTTCTAACAGAGAATAATTCTTGGGTTAATCACCCCGTGGTTTTTCCCTTAACCGGGTTTTCCACGTCAAAATCTTGGTGTTCAATGTGTTGATGTTCATCTGCTCTAAGTTTATGCATTATGCTTTCATAGATGGTTAATTGATATGCTGTTAACTAACAAAGAACAATCAAGTGTTTAAAGTAAGAGCAAGTTTTATACAACTGATTCACCCCCCCTCTCAGTTGTATGCCCTAGATCCAACATGCTGGAGTGGCACTTCTAGGTACTTCCTCATTTCTAGGGTTGTCTCTTCGAGTGTTGTCATTATTTTGTGCTTCTTCTCGCACAACATTATCTCTTTGTTCCTCTCTCAGGGCAAATTTTAATGGTTCTTGAGTGTCTCTTTCCTCTTGCAAGTGTCTTTCCAACCTTTTTACCTCCTCATCAAGATGAGTACTTGAGGTACTTGTGGATGGTTGATCGGGTTGATGGATTTCTGACCTTAGTTGAATTCTCCTAGCTTTGTGAGGCACATTTGGTATGGTCAGGTTGTGTTCCCAAGCTCAATTATTGAAAGACAGAGAATGCCTGGGTTCCCTTTGGTCTTGTTCATAATCAAAGTCTTCATAATCGTAGCAATTTATGATAGGTGCATTCTTGTGAGGCGGCACATATCTGTCAAAGGAGGGAGTTTCTAGCTCCCTAGAAGGGACATTCCCTAGGTTTAGATTTGGCTCTGTCATATTTGGGGGTACCGTAGACACCACAGAATATATGGAGTGAACGATGGCGAAGGTGATGAAAGCAGAAGCAGTAGAAGTGGCTATGAAGAATAAAGTGAAAATTTTTTAAGGCTTTTAATGTTTTGATGGGACTTGAGCTTTTGGAATGTGAACAACATAAATAGAATTTTTTGTTCTTCACGTCAGGTTCACCAAAATATGTGGTGAAGCTGACGGTGTACGTGACAGTGATAATGAGATCCAAATAATGGGATCACAAACAACATAACTAGAAGGCTTTGTAGTTCACGTCAGGTTCACCAAAATATGTATGCTAAAAATTGTGACGTCAGTTGCCTGGGGCTATTGATTCAGATTTGAAGCACACACAGACCCTTCCATCCTTGCCACGAGGCAAACTGACACATCACTCTCGCTCTCGTGGAAGTAGCCAATCGAGAGGAGATGAGACACGGGGGTGGTCTGGCTCGTTAGAGAGTTGGACTTCGCAGAGAGGGGTTGGCCAATAGAGATGTGTTGTTCAATGATTGTGGTTGTAGAGATAACCATATGACCTGAAGGGTCACTAGTCACTATTCTCCTATTAGGGTTTCTGATATTCCACCTTTGTGTGGGTAAGCTATTGTTCTCGTTGATCACCTATTCACGTTGGCATTATCTTTCAAATTGTTGTATGGATGCTTGTTGTATCAAGAGTTGTCTAAGTGCTTCTTGTTGTTGTAGGATAAGTGGGTCTTGTTGTGGTCTCGGATGGATTTCCTCTATCTCATCGAGGATTTCCCTCACCCACTTACCTCTTAATCTAGGGCACATTCGTGAGATGAGACAAGAGATAGGCATTTGTGAGCTAGCCTTGACTTGCCCTAGAGTTTGACTTAGGGTTTTGTATGACCTAAGGTTTGACTATGCATTGACTATGGTTGACCTTATGATGGAATCAAGGGTTTGCAAAGTTTCTAAGTGTCTAATGCTTTTGTTATTATGTTGGGTTTTATGAAAGCAAGATTGAATAAATGCAAAACTTCTCTTTTGTGCTTTTTAAATGTTTTTGGAATTGAAGATGCTTTTTTCTAACCTAGGAATCAAAGAATGAATGCAAGCTATAATGAATTTACCTAATGCAATTTAAGCTATGTTTTTGGGGTTTTTTGAATATTTGGAACAAATTGCTTTTAAATGAATTAAACTATGAACTTTGAAAGCAAATTACTCTAAGAATGCAAGATCTATCTATCCTATCAAGGAAAAAGCAACAAGATTACTGATCCCAAGAGCAATTTTAGTTATCTAATTACTACAAATTGAAAGAAAGCATAAAGGAACCTAGAGATGCGTGAGCCTCCACTACCCTTAGAAATCCTTGTGATTGCAACCTCATATCCTCTTGTAGCAACGAGGAATCCTCTTGGCGGCAAGACAATAATGGAAGCAAAAGAAGTTTTGAATATTTGTAAAGAGAGCTTAATGAGAGATTTTGATGAGTACAATGGCTTGATATGAGTAGCATATGGATGCGTAGTGAGCTTTGTATGAAAGCTAGATGAAACAACGAATAAAACAAAAGGTTCCTATGTCTTTTATGAGCATGAGAATGCTGAATGTGGAACATGCAAGAGCTGTGTGCACAAAAGAAATTACCTCCCTTTTTGCTTGAGGGAGGGGGTATTTATAGGTTACAAGAAGTGATCAGAGGTGAAGAAGAATGAGAATTAACTCAATTTGATTGGAGAGTTAACACAGAGGATTTAAGAGTGATCTGGGCTAAAATTGGAGTGAACTACCCAATAAAAGCTTATCACTCAAGAAGAAGTGAAGGAGTGTATGGGAATGCATGAGTTGTTAATTTAAGATGAAATAGAGCTAATTATGCATGTGCGCATGCATGAACTAATTAAATCTATATTAGGCATGAACATCCATACAAACAAGAAGAAAAATGGGTGAAAACAAAGCTTTTTTGAGTTAGAAACTTGAGTCTTTCCACGGGTGGAAACATGATAGGATCACCCAGGGGTCGCCCCTTTCACCAGTCAGGTCACCCGGGGGTGACCCTTAGAGTAGGGTACCTCAGTTGAAGTGCATGATGGGAGATGGAAGAGGAGGAGAAAAGAAGGGGATCTGCCTTTGAAAACAGGTCAGTCATATGTGAAAATCCAAATCTCCACTTGCAAAGTAGGATCTCCTAAGGGAGATCTGGAAATAATAGGGGGAGATTTGGATTGGTTGAGTGAAAGTGAAAACTGAAAGTGGGAGATGGCTAGGGTGGTCCTCTAGAAGGCTTCTAGGGGGTGGAGAGGATGAAAACACTGAGGAGAGGTGAAAACTCATCTACAAGATGCATACAAGGCTTAGGAACAGGGTTACAAGCTAAAAAAATGCAAATTGACAAGTGTTGAAAAGTATCGACAACAAAGAGAGGGAGAAAACAATAAAGGGGAAACAACACAAGACAAAATAATAGAAATGTTACCAAGAGAATGGCTACTTAGAGGATGTTATTTCATGCTTACATGTACTTGACAAGAATTATAACTCATCATAGGGGTCCTCGTGGAGGCTGTGTGTGATTTTGGTGCTTACAGGACCCTAATCCAAATCAAGTCATCAAACCCAATCAAAGGTTCTTAATCCTAATCTCAACCCTAATCCAATCCATCTCCCCAATCACATCATAATCCCCTAATCAAATTCTAACTTAATCCACCTCGTAATCTATCACCCATTATCCATTATCACCCTTAATGCATCATTCAAATATAATCAAACCCTTAATCACTGAATACCCTCCTTAATCCACTTTCATCCCCATCTTAATCAAACCATCCCTAATCCAAATCTAATTCAATCCCTAATCAAATCCCATGTATCACCCCTCACCTAATTTCATCCAAATCTCCATCAAATTTCATCAAACCCTTCACTCAAAATCTAATTTTCAATCTATCCATCTAAATCTAAATCAAATCCATTCATCCTTAGTCCAAAATCATTCATTGCAACATCAAATTGGTTAAGTACACAATCCCCTTTCACCCTAATCAATCATCAAATCAATCAAGAGCCCTTGGCCTAATCCTCATTCATATCCCATCATAATTCATCCTTATCATCCAATAATGATCATCAAATTTGTCATCTAAGCATCCTCAACCTAATCCTTGAAAATCCAAATCCAAATAATAATCCAAATCAAACATCAAAGGTCCTTGACCTCATCCAATCAACCACCATAAAGTGCTGTGCATCCTTGGCCTTGACTAATCAAAATTAAAATAATCCAAATTAGTCCATCCAACTATCAAGTGTCATGCATCCTTGACCTTGGTCAATCCAACCATCAACTTACCTAATTCCTCAAATCCAAATCCCAATCATTTTGATATCGAAGCACAACTTAAGGTTCAAGCCTTACAAAATATAAAGTAATCAAGTCATCTAAAAATCACATCATCCAAATTCATCACCAATCCAAATCACAGATCATGAATCCATTTTGCTTTTATGAGTCCCCTCATCTTAACCATCCAAAAAATCCTTTTGAAACTGAGGATGATGATAGTCTTGTTGATCAAGATGAATATGAGATTGATTTGGATGATGATAGTCGTGTTGACCATGACTAATATGAAATTAATCCCCTTGATGACATCATTGTAAGTAAGCTCACCATAAGATTCTATTTCCCAACCATGCACTATCTATTTCTTTTTGGGTCAATGCAAGAAGTTAGGTCTAGTTTTTGGCCAAAAAGTGGAAGTGTTTTCCCTGATTTTTAGAATTTGTCACATTTGACCTTAAAATTTGAAGCACTTAGAGATGGAATCTTTAAAAAAGTCACTAAATATAAAATGTAGTACTCAGAGTCTAGTTTCCAAATATGTAATTTATTTCAATACCCAGATGATACAAATTGATTTTCAATAGGCATTTCTAAAAACCACTATTTAAAAGTCACTTTTTTTAACCATACCATGCACGTGTACGACCAACATAATTTGACCTAAATAAAATTATTTTTCAAAATCCTTTTGGGAAAAGATGTGTAGTACAGTGAAGTTTGATGAGGATATTTTTTTATAATTTTTTTTATTAATTTTTTATTAGGCCTAGTTGCTACCTTTGAAAACCCCTCGTGTACGACCAACATAATTTGAGCAAAAAAAATCATAAAATTAATTTTTTTTTTTCATTGTGTAAAGAATGATGTGTAGATTGATGACATATAATTTTTTTTTTTAAATTTGAAAATTAAAAGTTATTAAAAAAATACAAACCCCTGTCATTTCAAGTTTTTGGACTAGTTTTCTCATAAATTAAATAATAAATAGAAGAACATGTCCAATAACAAAAAAAATTACATATTTGAAAACTAGACAATGTCATCTGTAATGGGTTTTCATTTCGTAAAAAAATCAGAAAAAAAGGTCCTCATCCATATAGGTAAACTCAGTGTTTCTTCTTGTTCTGTACTTAGAAAAAAACTTGTAGGTCCAAGGCTCAAGGTCGGCCAACCATGCCTATCCTGAGCCTGAAACCCAAAAAAAGGGAAGGGAAAAGGTGGTTGGTGATTTTAAAATCCATAGAATAGGTACCCGTTATAAAACAGGTACCCATTATAAAATGGGTACGCGTTACATAACAGGTACCCGTTATTTTTAAGAATGGGTACCTATTTTATAATGGGTACCCATTTCTATTATATCCATTATTTCCCATATCAGGAAAAAACGTACAATTACTATATCCCTGCAACTTGCAAGTTTGATCAGTACGGCCCAACAGTGACAATTTCTGCACTTTTTTACTTACAGGTGTCTTGTGGAATCTCTTGACAGGTCATATTCTATTTAGATTTTGAAAGGAATCAATCATATGAACAATTCTGAAGTGAAATCAAGTGCATGAGCTATTTTTAGGAGGAATAAAGAAAGAGGGTTTTTGTTTTTACATCTACTTTTTACTTCAAAATCTATGGAACAAAGGATCTACATCTAATTCTACTTCAAAATTTCAAATAAGGACATCAATTATGAAATTGGATTAAGTATCAATTGTTATTTTATCAAGAGGGTTTGGTAATCATGGGATCAAATCAACGTCAAAGAAAAAATAAAGGAGGGTAATGACACTTTAAGAAATTGAAGCAAATAGAGAGAAAGAAGTGAAAAGGCAAAGAGATAGAAGAGCAAGGATTCAAGAGATGAAGAATATTGAAGCATCTAGTTCCATGAGTATTGAAGATAAAGACATTCAAGAGACTATAAATGATGGGATGAATGTAGATGATGCAAATGTGGAAATGGTGAATTTGGAAGAAAATGTGTCTATAGAAACAAATGGATGTATGTCTTCAAACCCAACTTTCGAAGATATGGAAAATGTGACTATACAAACAAATCTAGAGGTATGTTTTCAGAGCCAGCTTTCAATGATATGGAAAACACGACTATAGAAACAAATCCAGGCGTGTCTACGGAGCCAACTTTCAATGATATAGAAAACACGACTATAGAAACAAATCTAGGTGTGTCTTCGGAGCCAACTTTCAATGATATGGAAAACACAACTATAGAAACAAATCTAGGTATGTCTTCAAACCCACCTATTGATGATATGAATGAGAATGATATCCCTTATAGAAGTGATAATGAAAATGTTTTATTTGAGATTGAAAGAAATGTCTTAGATAATCTTCCTGGTAAGATTTCTTAGAGGCAAATGAGAACTCATGCAAATAGATTATATAAAATATTTTTTTATAGAAAAAGTCTTGGATTTTAATGTCAAATTATGATGCAATTGATGAAGATGTGGAAATTGTGAAAAGTAATGAAAAAGTTAGGCATGTTTGTAAAACCTAAAAAAAAGATGAATCAATCAAACAAGTTTTATCTAGTGTTGCTAATGCTATTCATTCTATTGGTAAAAAGAGTTGATCTAAAGATAGCAATGCAGTACGAAGAGCTATAAGAACTTCTTTAGTCAATAAATCATCTTCTAATAAAAGAATGATAAGTAAGACAAGTAAAATTTTAAATATAAATCCTAAAACTTTGAGAAGAGCAGCAAAGAGAAGAGAATATATTGAAAAAGATCTAATTAACCAATGTTGGAGTTTTAGTGGTAGACTCCCAAGGTATGATATGAAATTAAATAGTGAAATCAAATCTTTAATTGAAAAATATTGGCATGATAATACAAGGGTATCATCTAATGTTAGAGATGTTTTAAAATTAAGAGTGGGGTCTAAAATTCGTGATCCTCATCCAAAACATCTATTAGACATGACTCAAACTAAATTATATAAAAAATTCTTAGATGATTTAGTGTTAGAACCATTTAATATTACCATAAGCTAAAGATCTTTCGAGAAATGTAAACGTTGCTATGTGAAAATTAATAAACAACGAATCTCTTGTTGTTGTAAAACTCATGTGCAATTTTGTTATTATTATGATGTTTTTCGATATATACGTTCTACTTTGCATACTGACGAAATTATGTAGAAATATGGTATTAATATGCCACCTCAAACAATTAAGGAGTTTGTAGTAGGTTTGTTTTGTGAAACATCTACTGGATACTTATTTTATTCAAAAGCATGTATTTCTTGACAATGCAATAGATGTGGCAACTTTTCATTGTTAGGAGAATATATGCATGAAAATATTTCACATGAATTTGGACAACAATTAGTGGATGTGAAAAGATTCAAGAATGTTGAATCTTCTTTAAAGGATGGAAAAATTGGAAAGCGTTGTGAGTTAGCCATTGAAAACATTTGTCTACATGCATTCATCAACGATTTGAAGGATAATATTGTATCCAAATATGTCAAACACTCCCAATATGCTCGGTGACTTGATGGATAATTTCGTTCATGTAAAAACACATTTCCAATTGGAACTATTCTATCAGTGGTTGACTTTGCAGAAAACTATACTCTTGCTCCACAAGAGGAAATTCAATCTCAGTATTATAATTCAGTGCAAGTGGCCATATTTGGTCATATTGTATACAGACATGCAGATGATAGTACAGAAGATAATAGAAAATTTTTGAGGGAGTATCATTTCTATTTGAGTGATAACTGGTTACACTCTTCAGAGTTTGTGCAATATTGTTTCACAAAATTTTATGAAAGTTTAAAAGAAAGAGGAATCCAGATGGCACAACATTTCATATGGTCAGATAATTGTACAGGGCAATTCAAAAATACAAGAATGTTTTATTGGCTATGTAGGGCTCACAAAGAAAACAATATCCAACACATGTGGAGTTTTTTTGAAGCTGGACATGGTAAAGGAGAACATGATGGAGTTGGAGCATGTGTGAAAAGAGTTCTTGCTAGAGAGAAACTAAAATTTGAGGATGCAGCCAAATTTAGAGATGCACGTGCAATTATGGATTGGTGTAATGAAAAATTATCTATGGGATCAAGTGAGAACTCTACAATTTAACGATTCTTTTGGTTAGTTGAAGAAGAGAATATTCCTACTCGACTTGATTGTGAGACAATAACTGGATCAACAAAATGGTATTCATTTAAGAGTTCAAATGCAAGCACATGTACTATATGGACTAGGGAGCTTTCATGTTTTTGTCAATTTTGTATTACAGGTGATTGGGAAGCATGTGAAAATACAGAATGGGTTGAAGAATGGAAACAAAGATCCTTGACACCTACAGAAACACAAGATCAACTTGAAACAACAATTGAAGATGATAATCAAATGTTTGCATCAGATGACTATGATCGTGTTTCAGACCTTGTACAAGAAGGTACTTTTATTTTCAATATTTTTTATTACCATTTTTTTGTACATCTATTTATAATTAATTATATATGTATGCATGTACAAATTTATGTGATTTAGATACATGTCACACTTTATTGAATTACATATTTTTTTTGCAGGACATGTGTATGTTGTTGCTGCACCTAAGGGCAATGAAGAGGAAACTAAGTATTGGTTGGCTCGATGTGTTGAGACAAAACAAAAGTTGTTACATCCTAGAGTAGATGATGATAACATGGAGTATCCAATAAGTTCTGTGGTTGTTGTTGGCAATTGGCTATGAAAATATCTAATAAGAAAGAATAGTTTGCCTGCATTTGAAGATTATGAAACACATAAGCAGATCATACACTATTCACATTTGGTTGTGGCAACAAATATAAAACTAGTCAGATATCAAGGCAAACCTGCTAATAAACAGTTATGGACACTTTCAATGGAAGAACATGAGTCAATTATAGATGCATTACAAAAAAATGAGGATGCAGATGGTACAATGGAATAAATTTTTAGGTATGTAAACCATACTCTTACATCCCCTAAATCCATCCTCTTAAATGTATCCTATAATGTTATCTAGTTACATGTAATGCATCAATGTTTTGTGTTTTTGGTATATAAATTCTTTCATTCTCATTTCACCTTCTATATTATTCCCCTTGTCTTAAATTTTGTATCGACTCATGTAAATATATAGTTAATTTACTTGTACATCTGAACATTACTTTTGTAGATGTACCCTAGACAAGTAGTCAAATTTGCATGATTGTCAATAGAAGTTTTCACCATACAAGTATGTGAGGTCAATTTTGTAGTCTTCAACTAAAAGTGAACGCAAATTAGGTAATTGTATATACTTACATTATGGCTTTAACATTCAACACGTTATCTAGTTACATAATGCATCAATGTGTTGTGTTTTTGGTATATAAATTCTTTCATTCTCATTTCACGTTCTATATTATTCCCTTTGTCTTAAATTTTGTATTAACTCATGTAAATATATAGTTAATTTACTTGTACATTTGAACATTACTTTTTGCAGGTGTACCCTAGACAAATAGTCAAATTTGCATGATTGTCAATAGAAGTTTTCACCATACAAGTATGTGAGGTTAATTTTGTAGTCTTCAACTAAAAGTGAATGCAAATTAGGTAATTACATATATATATACTCATATATTTCTCATCCATCCTCTAAAGACACCTGCTTGTACATCCCCTTAATTCATCCTCTTAGCTCCCCTTAAGCCATCCTCTTACATCCCCTTAAGCCATCAAGTTTTATCTTATACTTTGTAAATTGACTCGTGTACATCTCTCCAAGTAAGCTATCCTCTTTTGTATCCCCTTAAGACATCCTCTTCTAGCTCCCCTTTTAATTAATCCTCTTGTACATCCCCTAAAGCCATCCTCTTATGTATCCCATTAAGACATCCTCTTTTGTGTTATCTAGTTACATATTGCATCAATATTTTGTGTTTTTGGTACATATTCTTTCATTCTCATTTACATTCATTATTTCTTGCAGGTGTATCCTACAAGTAGATTTTTCTATGATTGCCACTACAAGATTTCATCATAATGTAAATGGTAGATCAATTTTGTGGTCTTGTCAAACTAATAACATGGACCTATAAGCTAATTGTATAGATCTACTCATATGTTTCATAATGGACCTATTTTTTGTTTTGAGACTCTTTTTTATGATCTATGTATTTAATTTTCACAGATTGAATATTATTTTATGATTTCCACAAATGATATTAGTGTAGAGGTTCAATAAGTATATAGTTTGTATTTTTCCTATCATTTTTGTACCCACTTTAGCTATGTTTTGAGATGTGTTGATTTAGAATTTATTTTATATTATTTAAATGCACAAAAGTTGAAAAGACTTGTATAGAACCTATCCATCTACCCACTCTAACTCTCATTCATTCATGATTGTGTAGTAGTGTCATGATAGTTAGGGAAATAGTCCTAGGACAGTTTTCATATTTGAAATAGTTTAATATCACCTCTATGAATGTCATAGTCCTCCTATATATCCTTCAATCATTGTCTTGAATAGTCTAATGCTATCACCAATAAATATGGGACTGTGCTATCATATTACCTAGGTGTAGTCATAAGTATCATGATATGGATTGAGTCATTGGTGTTGTAGAGTTATTTTCGACTGTTAAGGTAATAATGAGGGTTATCATGCATAGGTAAGGTAGTAAATAGTCATTATTTCAAACTAAATGACTACCATAAGGGTTACTCATTGCCATAGCAAAGAGAAGATTATTGTCATGCATGAAGATTATTACCATATCCAATCTAGACTATCATAAATCATTGATTGTTCTCATAAGAGCAATTCAAATCTAAAAATCAGTCATAATGAGGTTATATCAAAGCATAATTGAAAGTGGATTTTTGTAAGATGTATTAGTTGCAAGTGCTACTTCTAATCACCACAACCCTCACAAGAAATTATGCACAAAATCTCTCTTGAATAATTTCAAATTGTGATAAATTTTTTTTGTAGCTTATATTGTGTGGATAAGATTTGAATTTCCTTCTAGTTTCTTGTTGCATCATGGTATGAGGTAGGTGCGACTCTACTAACTTATTAAGAACTATTAAGATTCATGTTCATTGATTATTGATAAAAAAATCTATTGAAATATACATATAAAATGAATGTTTGTTTCTATATGCTTTTTCTTCTAAAGAGTTAGTTTCTCTACAAGAATTGAATGCTTCATTTGAATCATGTTTTGAATGTTTTTTTAAGGAAGATTTTGTTTGGACACTATCAAAGTGAGCCTAACATCCTTATCATTTTATCATATTTTGCAATTCACTTTACCATATGTAGCAAATTGGACTAGGTATGTTACCTTATGAAGAAGATTAGTCCAAATTTTGTATTGAATTGCTCACATAGTGGGTTGAGCCTTACACCATTGTATTTTGTAGGTTGTTTCAACTTTTGAAGAAAATTGTAATAGGTGCACTTATCTTTTGAAGAAAATCACTCTAGCTATTGCATTGGATTGCACACATCTCGTTTTATTGCCAAATTAATTGTTGTATTATAGAGTATGTATGCTTGTGTACACTAGACTATTAGAGTGAATGACCTTACTTTTTGATTATGCATGCATCTACATTCCCCATCTTTAGTTCCAACATTGTTGCTACTATAACAACGAAGTCTACTTTAACACATGTGAAGGGAAATGCAAGGTTTATCCTAGGTATTACCTTGTTATAAAGTGCCCTAAATTTTGGCTCAAGTTTTGCTAGAGAATGTCCTAAGTTTAATGATGTTTGGCCAAATTTTGTACAAGCAAAACAACTTTGTAATCTTTCTTCTTCTAGTAGTAGTGTATTTGGAGTTGGAAGAGCAATTTTTCATAATTAGTCACCCATTAAAATTGAATTGAAAGATAAACTAATCCATTATTATTATCATAATTAAATTCTCCTCTCATATCCCAAAAAGACATAATCTATTAGATAATTTTAACACCAAACTTATCTATTAGATAATTGTAACACCAAGCCTATCTATTCCACTATGTAAATTAACTTAATTTAGGCTTGTGAGGTGATGTATTAGAATTTTGAATATAAATATAAATGAAAACATTTAATTAATTTTGGTAGTTAATAGATTGTTCACTATTTTAGTTATAACTATTGAACCATAATGCATAATCACTTCTGAAATGCATTAGAAGCACTACAAAAAATATGAACTGAGTTGCTCTTAGAATTTGGCATATTGATTCCAAGCGTCATGAGTTCAATATGGAGTGTTGCGGATCTAACCTTCCACAAGGATTTGATTTGTGATGTGTGGATTTGAACTAGTAGAATGTGGACTTTAAAACCTATGTTGCCTTGATATTTGATGTCTAATGATGCACAAGGAGAACCATTATATAGAAATATTGTAGGAGAAATTGTCAAATAAAATAGTCATATAAAAATTTGAAAAAAAATGCCTTACATTTTTTCCCCTTAATAGAGTGTTTTAAAAGCAAGATGAAAATAATATCTTTTCCTACCAAAGATATAGTTCACTATTTTAAACATATTAAAGATAGTTTTTCATTTTAAATTAAAAAATGTAGTAGAGAGAAATCTTCTAACATGTCTCAATTAAATAATTTATAATCTAGAAGTGAACAATGAAGCATATTTAACATATTATCTTTAACATATTATCTAACATACTAAAATGTTCAAGCATATAGTCAATAATATATACATGTAGATAGATATCTAGATAAGTCCATGAAATACTATAAAATATAGGTAGGACCCATGAAATGTGTACTAAAACATCTACTCATAGTCCGCATATAAATAAATACAAATCATAGTTCATGAAATACTGGAATATATCTAGAAGTCCATGTAATAGCAAGTTCGACGTATATACTCAAAGTCCTGGTGGCATATATAAAAAATAATGCACATCATAGAGTTCAGTCTATGAAATAAATATCTACGTTAGGTATGATCATCACTCAAGTTCAAATTTGAAAGAGGCCTCTTTCTTCCTCGTGAAATAGATGGATCTACCTCATGCTGTACACAAGAGAAAGAAACTTGCAATCAAATTTAAAATTTTTTAAAATGACACATACATGTGCTTCTGAAATGTAAATTTCATTTGATTGAAGATTTAATTTAATTTATAAAATACTCATATTAAATATTTAAATCTAGACTAATGTATGATTAAATTACCATATGATGTGGTCATCGCCTCCCACATTCTGTTGCCCAAGTGATTGTAAAGCATCAGGTGCTAATTCCTGGATATTCAAATTTAAAACACTCAAGAATTAAAGGTTACCATCCAAATTTAATTTAATTTATAAAAAATATGAAATTAAATATTTAAATGTGGGCTTTAAAGTGTGCATTTAAATTACCGTGCAATCATGCTCATCTACTCCCACATTTTGTTGTCCAGGTGGTATAGGTGTTTCATCTTCTTGACCAAAAGTTTGACCTGCTAATTCCTAGAATTTCAAATAAAGCAAGTTTGAAATAAGTTAGAATTTATTTAGCATATAAAGACCTAGAAATTGCACATAGAAAATTTAGTAAAGTTTAGGACCTCAAAATGTGTGGATGGCTCATGAAATTGTCCCTAACTAGCAACCTGACCAATGGTTGCACTCCTATCATCTTGCACTTACATATATGAGTGCATATATAAATTTATATAAACTCAAAAAAGAAACTTAGTAAAAATTTAGTACAATTTTTTAAAACACACACCAGGGAATACTCAGGCATAACAACTGACAATGGAGGATCAGTGCAAGAAACACCTAAGCCACGTGGTCGGTCAGACATGGGAATTGCCACGTGACCTGAGCCTCACTGCAACAATAGTGTTTCACATACATGTACATATAGTTATTTATTTATTTATAAACTTGTTAATTTAAAATATAATATAGATAAGTTTTAAGAAGAAAATTTAAACTAGAATTAGATACATATGGTTTTAGGGTTAAGATATATTGGTTTACCCCGTAAGGTGTGCCAATCTCTACACCTGTCGATGCAAAACTTAATGTATCAAATCGTGATGCGGCCCTAGAGCAACTTGAGATCAGTACAACAAATAGTTCACAATTATATATTAATTCATTCAATTATTTATATAAATTTTGATATGTTCAAATTATGCACTTGAAATATTTAATAAAATGTGGTCAATGTACCTATGTAGAATTATCATCCAAATATAGTAGATCCAAGTATGACTCCACTTCTATTGTAGTTGCATCTGATGTGGATGTAGGAGTAGGACCATAATACGGTTGATTGCAATTTGTACACAAATGTGCCCCTAACATGCTTGAGGCTCTATGATGAGATGCATCGACTCCTCCATGATGCTCTCCACCACTGAATTCATCTGCCATGTGGGCAGCTTGTTTAGTGAGATTGCCCAAGAGTCTACTCAATGCTCCTAATATTGACAACACTGCCTGGTGCTGAATAGGTGCAGGAATCGTGGGCAAAATAGGAGCAACCATAGGAGCAGAAGGAATGGGTTGATTGGGATCAACTCATACCCTTGGTCTGTGTTGTGGCATGCCACCACCAACACCCTAGAATTCTCTCATATCAAAATAATTGGGTTTTTAACCCAATTGAAACTTTACCCATAATTTTCTCAAAAAATATAGTGGTACCTCATAATTAGCATGTGGTGGGTGATCAAACACCATCCACCATCGATCCCAAAAATGTCTCGAAATTGCCTCATGCCTACACCACTTAATTGATATTCTTTTTTTTATTGCAGGTATAGGTTGATTAGTTTTCAGGTGACTAAAAAATGGGGCTAATTTTTGTTTTGTTATGTGAAGATCATGGATGTCTTTATATGAAAGACCATCCACATAGAATTGCCTCCTCTCCTCTCACCAAAGGTGAAATCTATTTAGGTCTGCATCAATAGACCTAACAGAATCAATAATGGTTTGCATCGAAGATGCAAACCGAACCACATGAGGACGCATCAAGTGAGGTTGATTATTAATCAAATTAACATTTTCCTCAATTGCATTAATATTTTCATTAATGCTTTGCCGCAATTGGGCCTCATCAAGTGGAGGGGGTGGGGGGTTTTGAGGTGGATCAAGGGGTGGGGGGTTTTCATAAAGAATGTCATCTATTAAAAATTCATCTAATGTATGGTCATCCATTAGATGTCTCCTGCAAATTTCCAAATACATCCATATGAAAAACTTACAAATGTATAATTTCACAAATATATACATATTGAAAACTTACAAACAAATATCTATAAATTTAAACTTAATCTAATAGATCTGTAAATGTAAGTTTAAAATATCCATGAATTTAGAGAGCAAGTAATACTTGAAAATTACATGCACAAGTACAACTAGTCAAGAAAAATATGGACCTGATTGTTGATCTCTAGTAAGTTATATACATTTTTACTATTTATTAGATCATTATGATTATTAATTTAGATAATAGGTGATTATTTTATTATTAATGTATTCTTTATGTCGAAACCCCTACAACTTTGGAAAATTAATAAGCTCAAACGATTGGGTTGTTGAAACTTTACATTTCATCATGGACACAATTTAATGTATTATATTTTCTACCAATGGGACTTGATTTGACAAGGACATTAAATATATAGGGATTTATGGATTTTGATTAGATAGTAGATATGTACCCAATAGGATTTCTATAGCTATCCTTCTATTATTTATTCATACAAATTTCTAAATGTTGTTTTCTATGTAATTACTCTTCTAAAATTTGTGTAGATTAGAACTTTAACCCTCTTCTTTTAAGATCTAGTAGGAATATTTTAATTTTTTTTCATTCATTTCATTAGGGCCCAGCTATCTTATTAGATCTATGGGAGAATTAAGGACTAATTCATATTAATTTTTGTTTGAGTGGGAGTTTTGTTGCAATGAACTATTTTTAGGAGACAAATGATAACTGCTTGTAGAATAGAGGCGAAGAGGTTTAAAGGAACTAGCTTTGACCTTTGGAATCTTAAGATGGAGTATTTACTTGATAGAGATCTATGGGTTGTAGTTGATCAGACCAAAAACATTTTACCACAAAAAGATGAAAACTAGTAAGTTGATGAAAGAAAGACAAGGAGCCTCATTCAGCTTTGCCTCGAAAATTGAATGTTTATAAATATTTTAGGACAAATGAATTGCAAGAAGCCTAAGTAGGTTAAGTTAGGGAATTTGTATTACACAAATTCCTTTGTCAACAAGATTTTCGTTCAAAATAATGTTTGTTCTTTAAATATATGGATGATGGTGATTTAGTAACAAAGCACCTAAATTAGTTCAACAACTTAGCTAGTTGGAATTTGTAGATGTGAAAATAGATGAGAAGGATCAATGCATAAATTTATTGTATTCCTTCCCTAATAGTTGGAGTAATCTCATGATGGTGAATAGTAACAATGTATCAAAGTTGAAGCTTGATGATGTGGTGGGTTTGTCACTTTCTAAGGAGATGAAGTAGTAAAAATTAAATTCCATCAACGATCTTTTGTCTATGAGAACTCATCCTAAGGATATAGAGAGGGACATGAAAAAATACAAGCATGCTAGAAGTCTATGGGGGGATCTTGGTCTCATTGAAAATTGAATGTCAAATGTTGGAAGTGAGGAACTATTAGGAGGATCTAGAGACTACAACTTGGAGAAGAAGGCAAGGAAACATAAATAGATGATGATATAGACTCAAGGGCCTCCAATGATGATGTTGGTGATACTTTTTTTGTACATCCTTTTAAGCATGCACACAAGGGTGCATGGCAAGTATTGATTATAGAGCCTTTTCTCATGACTCCCAATTAGGAGTCATTCTTGGTTTATGAGAGCTTTGATGGTGGACATGTGTGTATTTAGGATCTAGTAGGTAATGTATATGTTTCTAACCTAGTTGGTGGCACATAGAGTTGGTTATGAAAAAGATAGGCACATGTCATGCATTTGTAAAGAACCCTACATGTTTAGCATGCAAATTAAGCACATTGATCTATGTCATAAGTTATTATGTGTGACATAATGGAGGATAGTTCATGGTTATACTGTTGAGAAGGTGGATGCCTATATGAATTTGGTCTAGCTGAATTTTCAAATAAACTAAACTCAAGTATATAAATTAACAATTTTAGAGATATGATAGACATCATATTGCCATAGTACATAATAAATGTAGACCCAAGCTTCAAGATTTAACTATGTGTGAGTTTTTTCCTCAACATACATAGTTAAATCTTGAAGCTTGGGTCTACATTTTAGAGATACTTTTGTTAATAGTTTTAGGGTTTATAGTTTAATTTTAGGGTTTATAAAGATTATATTTTTAGGGTTTATAACTTTTAGTTTTAGGGTTTATGAACTTCATAGTTTTAGGGTTTATAGTTTCAAGTTATAGTTTCACTTGTTTAGTTTTAGGGTTTATAATTTTTTTTAGGGTTTATAGTTTAGGTTTTTTGGTTTGCAGTACAACATGGTTTTAGGGTTTATCAAAACATACAATCACAAAAAAACATAAAACTCTAATTTTACTAAAACCCTAATTTTCATTTTAATCCTACAATCACAAAAAGAAAACATAAAAAACAAGTTAAAAACTAGTAAACAACCAACCTAGAGGAACTCAGTAGTGACAAGGTGGTGGGAGGAGATGACAGGGAAAAAAAACTCTGGATTTGTGCTGGCAGGGGCTTCAACAATGCGTACCCATTTTTGCTCTGTCGCTGTAGCTGTCACTGTTGCTGGAGGAAAATGAACCCGCAGGGCTTTTTTAAAAAAATATATACACTTTGAAAATGGGCACCCATTTAGTAATGGGCACCCGAAGCTAAACGGGTACCTGTTTAGGCTCGGGTACCCGTTTAGATTCAGGTGCCCATTCCTAAACGGGTACCCATTTCTTTGAAAATGAGTACCCGTTCCTGTCGGGAATTTTTTCCCTACGCGACTTCCCCTACATGTGGACTAAGTTTCTTGCTTTTACCCTTTTGACCAAGAAAGGTTAGAACATATTGTTATTAGGGGTCATACCCTTATAACATTTATATAATATTATAATATAAGGTTATAAAACCTTATGTTATCAAGCATATACTATTTAATAATTAATAATGTAATAACTATTAGATTATTAATTATTTACAAATGGTTTCTTTGAATGGGTGTGACTAATACCCCTTTAGGTATTATACCATCTCTTCTCCTTTATTTAAGGAGGTTCTCTCTCATTTGAGAGTGTGTGAATTTAGAGTTTTATAGTGAATTATATCACTATGCACATGAGGTATTATTGGCCATGTGGAAGTATGTAGAGGAGTATATCCCCAGGTTCAATATATTTTTTAATAGACCATATTTTGTAAGTGTTTTGATAAAATGATGCTTTATGGGGTTTTTTACCCAAAAGGGTTTTCCCCATGTATATCTTGTGTAATATGTTAAATCTATGCTTCTATATTGTTCATTCTATTTATTTTATAGTTTATAATGATTAGTATCCTAAGATCCTAATTTCTAACATGGTATCAGAGCATGTTAGACTATACTAGTCATTTTTACAGATTATAGTAGAAGACATGTAGAACTTGATGGGAAACCTTTTTATGCTCAATCAACATATGTGAAAGGTCATTTGTGCAAGACATCTAATGTGCATTTTCTACTATTTTAAATCAATTCATCAAAGCCAAGTGAGGAAATTCTAATATTTTTTGTAGGTGATATTTGAAAGAAATTTCATACTAATCTCTTTTTTAACATATTTATATAGCATAGAAATGTTATTGCCAACTATTTGGTTCTAATAATTTAAATTTAATTTTACTAGCTCTCTTATTCATAAAAATATCAATTTAAAAATTAGCCAATAAAATTATTTATTGATTTGTATCCTATAGAATCAATAATTTTCATCATATATAATTTATCTATTAGTTCAAATTGATTCCATTATATAATGAATAATATACATAATATAAGGAAAGTCGTAATTCTTTTTATATAGAAAAGGGTCATAAGAAAAATTAAAAGTCAATTTCCTCACATATTATAAGTCACATCCTTTATAGAGAATGACAAATAAAAGTAAGAAAGACAAGTAATTGCACCCTTTTTTAATAGTCACATCCTTATATCCTTAGTTAATATTAGGATGAAAAAAAAATCGTATTATTAGTTCTTGCCATGGAACTATTGTATAGGGGCAAAGTTTAACTAGTGATTAATGTTTTAGTTCCATAGCCAATCAAAATTCTGATTTTGTTTGTTTAAAACTCATTTGGAATGTCTAGTACATACAAATTGGGGAAATTTTAATTGTTTAAAATTAAAATTCAATTTTGTCAGATTCAGATTGGCAGTGAAATAGGAGGATGCAGATTTCAAAGCCAAAGAAGGCTTGACTATTTACAATTCAGATTGTTAGAATAGAGAATGACAATAATGAGCTATAATAACAAAATTTTAACTTAAGCGTACTCTGATAAACAAGGTAATGACCGGGGGTCTACATTGTCAAGGGTTATTTTTAATTTATTATTTCTTGGCACATTTACAAATAGGTGGTCGATGTTTAAGGTGGGCTAAGGGCTACGTGGGATATGTGTGGCTTAGTATCTACCTTCTTATCAAGCACGATGGGTGTCAAAGAAAACACGATGTTCATACGCATTGTCCTCCATGCCCTTCTCTAGACACCCTGTGGGCTACCACTCTGGATTGGCTCATCTAATTACCACCGGTTGTAGTGGCTAAGCTAAAAATAATGGCGTTAGGGTTCATAAGCCCCCTAAATCCCAGCCTCAAAATGCAAGTAAGAAGCATTTAAAAGCTTTCAAGTAGTAGGATTTTCTGCTGCATTTTAGAAGTTGGCTGCTACATTCTCTAGTTTTTTCCTTTCACCAATTGGTTGGAAGCATGGAAATTTTAGCCAGTTCTTTGACGATTACTGATGTTTTTGCTTCAGAGGCACAAGAGAGGCTTAAGCTCTTCCAAGAAGACCTCCTGGAAGAGGGTAGCTCATGTAGCTTGTCCCATGGGTGCTAAATAAAAATCTCTGGTAATTACTAATTAATTAATTTCAAATCATTATTTTACAGACTATTTATTTGTTAGAGATATAAATTGGTGGACTGCAGGAATATTTTGTTGTGATTATTGTAAATGGAGTACTAAATGTTATGAGAGCTTGCACAAGAGCTAAATCTATTAGGTGAGTGGTTTTCACTTCATCTCTTTCAGTAGTGTGTCCCTTGAATGACAAGGGGGAAGTACCTCTCCATGCCTTGATGAATCATGTTGGAGCCCTCTAAATTCCCTTAAGTCTCAAACAAATAAATTGGACCGGTATATGGTTTCCATGACTTTAGCAGAACAAGAGGCCCTTAAATATGGTGTTGATAACAATCTTGAGGTGGTGACCATCCTACCACCTACTATGGTTGGGCCTTGGTTTACAAATACGCCTTCTTTAATGTCCTTCCAAACAATACTATCCCTAATTGGAGGTATGAAATGTCTATATGTTTATTTATGCATCCTTCAAAACAATATTAGCTCTAATTACAGACAAAAAATGTCTATCTATTGATACATATTACATTATTACCTATTCTTTTAAGACCCATGGTATAATATTTTTTTAAATTGTTTAAAGTATATTGTTTATGGATAATAACTATTATTTTTGTGGATTGATATATAGTAAATGTAGTTTTTGAGTGCAAAATTTCTAAACTGTTGGACTTAACTATCATGCATATTTAGTCAAAAACATATGATCCTGAATAACAACATACTACATATACTATTATAAAATCAACATAATTTTTAATCTTGGATGTGAATGAACAATATTAGTTTGATTAATTGAAGGTATACATTTTTTATATGTTTATTGATACATTTTGGACAACCATTATTAATTTAATTGCAGGTATAAAATGATTAAATATGTTTATATTTGTATACAATATATTCATGATTTTGTGTAGTTCTCATGTGGCTTGATTTGGCAAGAAATGATTGGTACTATAAACTTTGAAGCACTAAAGTTTATTCAATTCACAATAGGATCCATTCAGAATAAAATCTCACTTAAGTAAGTAAATAATTTTCAATGTATTTGTAAGGTTATCTTGATCTAGTGCAGATCTTTAGTTGTAAGAATTTTTTCTTTTTCTTTTAGGTTGGATGAGGAAGATCCAGTTAACAGATATGTGCCAATTAAAAAGGAATTTTAAAGTTGTAATTTAGAATATAGATTGTTTACCAAGTTGGAATCATATTAATTAAAGATTTTTTATTGCATGTAAATATTTATCTATTACATACTTCAATATATTCCCAATTGCATTTGCATGTAACAATTATCTTAGTTTCTAAAAATATATTATTTTGAATCTTTTTACATGTGGATCATTTTGTACAAGGAATAAATTGTTAAATCAAATTGTTTGGTAGATAGTTAGTGCATTATGTTTGGATTTACATTTTTTGATGCTTTGCTTTTCTGTAGTTTTTTTTTTTTAAAGGGAGAAAGGATCCCTCATACATAAATTGATCATTAAATTAAAAGGTACATATCGTAAATACAGAAGAATGGAAAAAAGGCCAATTAGGGGCCAACGAAGACCAAAATAAAAAACCAATAGCTGAGATATCATCCAAAGTGCTAGACAGTTCACGGCATTGAAAACAAAAGGAGCACGCAAGCTCAGAAGACTAAAAATAGAGAAAACGTCTGCTGCAGCAATAAGGAATTTGAAAACTTTCACTTCACGCAATTAATCCTAGCCCAACATGACAATCTCCCAAAATCCTCATTTATGAGAAGATGAGAACAAACCATTGGCAGTCCTATCACTTGAACTTGTCTCGTGCCACCATCCACTTGTAATTCGTAGCGAAATGAAGAAGCCCTTCCAGACTTACACAAGATGTCCCATCCTAAATTCTCCCAATGAAAGTGAGAGCGCTCAATGCCAAGAGGGTTATGCCAAGTTTCTGTAGTTTTACTACAAGATGCTTTGGGCACTCCTAATGTAATCATGGGTGACAACACTTTGAGCCCCCTTGACCTATTGTGGTCATTTGTTATTTCTTTCATTATGAGGATCATATATGCACAACTACTGCTAGTTTGTTCAGAGCTAAAGTTTCAACACCTTATTTGATGGTTCAATGTTAAACCTTGACATGACACATTCTCTGAATTATTTTGGGATATACTGGAAAAATACTTCAAGGGTGAAGATCTTCCTTTACAAAATCTATATTGTTCTGCAACCTTGACAAAACTACCTTGACAACACCTGGTAGGAACTTTGCTGCAATGTGACCTTGTTTTTATATGAACTCCTTATAAATTCAATTTTAAAAGGAGACTCATATTGTTAATAAAAGAGTCATTATCCTTTTTAAGAAAGTCATTTCCTTTTTAAAAATAATAGGCTCTTTTTTTAATTTTAAAAAAAGGACTATTGAAAAAAATAATAAGATTAATAAAAAGTAATTAAAAAGGTAATTTTTTAATTTGTTTTAAGAATCATTCTCTATCATTATGTTTAATGGTGTGTTTATGAATCATGGGGTGAAAAGTATGGGAGGATGAGAGTGCAAATATATTTGGTAAGTAACTTTCTATTTTTTGCAATCTTTATATCTTTTAAAATTATTCTATTTTGTTAAAAAAACAAAGAGTATTATTTTACCTTAGTTTCAAAATTGTTATTGTAACTTGTTTACCCATAATTCTCCATCTTAATAAGTCATGACTTTATGTGATGACTTTATTGTTTACTCCAATAAATTGGAACCCTTCAAGCATGGTTAAATTTGAACAAATTTCATATTAAAAAGATGCATGGGGATATTAACATGAGAGTCTCATCCTTTAAAGTGAATCACATTATTTCTAGATGGAAGTTGATTCTTAAAGAAGTCTAATTTTCATTTCTAAATAGATACTCCATTAAAGGAGGTCGATTCTAATTTTTTAAAACATAAGGTTGACTCTTTAGAAACTCTTAATGAAGTCACATTCCTTCTAAGATTATTTGCATCCTTATATCCATTATATATGGAAATCATATCATTTATGAAAAGATATAGCATTAATAAAAATGTTGAGTATTTTTTTTTCATCGTTATTTTTTAGAACAAGTGGATCCTATGAAAATGTAGGCTCATGTTTGAAATAGATGGAGACAATGGTGAGAATTGAATGCATAGAGTCAATTCATAAGGACTACATTTATATATCCACGTGCATAGTGTTAATTGCTCTAACCCATCTCATGTCTTCAAAGATTTAGACCTACAGGAGATCCTTCATGACAAGAAATTTCAAGCTTTGGTGGGGTATTTGCATAAAATTTTACCATGATGCTTTATTTTAATAAGAATGGATAAGAGCCAACATTTCTAGGTTATAAACATAGAATAATTCTATTTTCCCTTTGACTTGAAATCAAATTACAATAGAGAGGGTAATGGTATAAGTTGTAAAAAATGAAGAGTTATTTGTTATACTACAAAATAAACTTGCATCTTCCATCCTTGGGATAAGGGTGAGAAAACAAGAGTGAGTAGTGATATGTGTCTTCACACAAGTTTGTTAACAAGGCAATAAAATGTCATCCTCTCTAGATATCACTCTCTACTAAATTTTCAATCTACCAGGACTATTCATACTATGACACAATTTGTGAAAACCTAACAATCATATTCTATCTTATTCTCTTATATATATGTTTAATTTTGCTGGTTGATAGTTCATGTGGCATAGGTTTAGCTTCATTATTCTCAAATTTTTGAGGTTTCCTTTTCAACATATACTTCTCTCACTTCATATTCATGCCTTATGACATTAAGGGGGAGTTAAACCTAGAAAACACTCTTATAAGTGCTCTTCATTATGCCCCACAATCATTTCACATGCTTATATAGCTCAATTTGAAATTATATACTTTATATCATCTCTAACTGACTCACTTTAAGGATTTTTTTAAATATCAAACCATGTATATGCATATCATATTATACAAAATGTAAATGTTGTAGCCTCTTCTAAAAAGAAACCTAAAACAAGTTTCTATATTTATCTCTTTAATATACATTACGATTCTTTCCATGACTATGGATAATATGATTTTTATAGGTAACTTGATGAAACAATTCATGTTTTGACTTAATGGGATTCCCTTGTCCATTGAAGGTAGAACTTATTGGCTAACTTCCTAGAATACAACATTAAACCTCTCATTCTCCATCATCACCTCCTAAAAACATAACCATATTATTATTTTTATATTAAAGAGAATCATCACCTCTAAAATTAAGAGATGTCATATAATTTGCATTTTCATACATATAAGATAGTGTCATATGTAAAGGCTACAATTTTAGATAAATTATCTTTTATATGAAATAATTTGATAAAATCTTTGGATAAGTTTGCATGGCTAGGGAATTGATAAAATTTGATATTAGTTAATTAATATTGTTATAATCAAGAAGCAATTTTACCCTGTATGTCATAGAGAAGAGAGGTTCATAAGGGGCAATACTACAAGCTAAAAAGGTATGCCCAAATGGATAAAGACATCCAAGATGACGTTTTGGTACAATATATAAATTTTTTCATTTAACTAGATCTAAAGAGGTCAATATTTTATCTAAAAACTATATAAGATTCTTGGGTATAAAAACACCTACTTGTAATGGGTGGCTATCGCCCTAATAAAGTCTAGAAATGATAGCTCACCCGTTGCTTTAACTTTTTATGGATCATTACTATATGTTTAATGACTATTTATTTTCCTTGTAGAAACATGGAAAATTATACATACTTATATACTTATGAAAATTCCATATGATCTCATTAATAAGATTGTTAGATCATTTTTAAGTATTGTCATAACATATTATATGTTGACTTACTTATATAATTATGGGCTTTTATTATTTTTGCACCAAAAATAAATTTTATTGATTATTATATTACTAACTATGTTGGTAATCTTATTGATAGGACATATACCTCAATCTATGTCTTAAAAATATGGTGTAGCTACTATCACACGAATGTCTAGTAATATTTAAACAACTATCTTCTATAGCTCTTTAATCAAAAGTTGACTACAGAGTCACTACAAAAAAATCAATGTGCGTAGGAGATTATTTGAAATATTTTTCATCTGGGTGCTATTACAAGCCCCACTTTATTATATGATAAATCTACTTACTCTTACTCAAGACTCCTATTTCCAGAAATAAAGCATATTTGAAGTTAATGGACACTGCCTTCAAAGGAAAGTCCTTCCATCCTAATATTATTCTTTAGTTCTATAAGACTTATTATAAGATGGAAATAATACTATGCCAAGAAGATCTAGGCTAAGCTCCTAGTAATCATAAAAATTATATATGAAATATAGCATCAAACCTCTATGCAGTACCAAATTCTCCAAATTTAAATCAATGATTGGCCATCGAGGGGGAGTGTGCATGCCCATAGCACCTCTAGACATGTAAGACCCAAGGCATAAAATTGGACCTTAGGAATTTTAACACCTTGGGATATAAGGAGTTGCCATTGATGGGGAAAGAGTACGTCTGACAATGGTAGCTCTATGTAAGACCTAAAAGGAAAAAAGTAAGACCTCTAGGCATTATATATGGTTAACTCCTTGCATTATATGTAAGCCCTATGGGTATATTAAAAATTATTCTCTCTATAAATTTTCCACTTGTAAAAGCATTGTATTATGTAAGACCTATGGGCAATATGTAATGAACCTAGAGGCGGGTTGGTTTGAGGAGTTCTAGGCTCCAACAGAAACATTGTAAGACCTCACATCATTTTTTTAAACATGGGATTATAAATTGTAACAAGATGAGTTTCATATAGTCTGGAATACATGCTCTTCATTTTGGCATATATTTGTGTCCCTATTTATCACTATCAAAGAAGACCTATGTTACTATGGTGCTTCATTTTTTCTTTTATAGAAATTGACATGTGATGCCCCCTATTAATATTAAGGGGGAGTGTTAGAACATACTATTATTAGGGGTCATACCCTTATAACATTTATATAATGTTGTAATATAAGGTTATAAAACCTTATGTTATAAAGCATATACCATTTAATACTTAATAATCTAATAACTATTAGATTATTAATTATTTACAAATGGTTGCTTTGAATGGGTGTGACTAATACCCCTTTAGGTATTATGCCACCCCTTCTCCTTTATTTAAGGAGGTTCTCTCTCATTTGAGAGTGTGTGGATTTGGAGTTTTATAGTGAATTATATCACTCTGCACATGAGGTATTATTTACTACCACAAGCTATTCCTCCAATCCTAAATGCATATCTATTGGTCCTCCCTATGGCACCTTTGACAAGGGGAATCTATTTAATCCCCCATCCATATCTCAACACTTATCCTTGTGTGAGGACCCCATCACCTCCACCTCTTATCCAAATCCTTCATCTCATTATCAATCAATCCCCAAATCCAACCCACAATCCAATCCCAATAAAAAATAATATTTCAAAAAAAACTTCTAAAATTTAAAATAGATTAAAAAAAAATGATAAAGAAAATGAGAAGTAAAATTGTGAAAAATGAAAAACAACTTTGGGCTTTCAACTTGCTTACACAAGAAATAGACTAAATTTTCTATTATAATTGAAAGCAAAGTTCTAAAAGTAATATATTAAAAATTATAAAACATTTAAGAGATAAAACTATTTTTAAAAGAAAATCATTCATAATTTAATCACAATCTTTTTCTGAAAAATATTCTACATTGCTATATTTTTATAAAATAACATAATTTATTAACCATTTAAATTCACATATATATAATTATATAAAAAATAACAAGTCAAATCATATGATCTAACCAATTTTAAAATTATAAAATACTGTCTAAGAAGCGGTCACAGACCATCAAATTCCAGGCCTGCTTCAAGCTTATCTCCATTCCGTAAAGGGCAAAGAATAGTAGGCATGAGCTTTCCACAGTACACACAGTTCAATCCAAAAGCAGTTCTCTTTGAAGGGTAAAGAATGTAAGAAATGTAACACTAAAAATATATTTGAAGAAGAAATATTGACTTAAAAGTTATGATGATATTGATGGTCCAAAATTAGCCCATGGCACTGGTTACAAATGTAAGGCATTAAGAAGATTTTTCTAAATGTAAGCCTCATTTAGCCCAGTCGAGGACTGGCTACAAATAGCACTGCAAATCAGTAAATTACATCAAGGGGTATTACATTGTCTAGTAAGTGCTCTAGAGCAAGGAGAAAAGAAGCTGCATTCCATTAGAGGGCATAATGCTCAGTAAAGATTTTGGAGAGTGAGTATAATTTGGAGATATGGTGAATGAAAATTTGGATACTATCAGGCTTAGTATTGCCTTCTGCTCCATGCGGGCCACCTTCTCCCCTGGACAAATTCTCCCTCCAAATCCAAATGGAATATATCCATTGTTTTTCTTGCTATTCTCTCCAGTAGAGAATCGTTCTGGATTGAACTCATATACATCCTGTCTTCCCCATACCTGAGGATCTTGATGCATTCCCAATATATTTATTAACAGAGACATCCCTTTGGGAATCTCTAGATTTCCCACCTGTATGGCTTGCTTGGCCTGTCTGACAGTGTAAGACACTGGAGGATACAGCCTCATGGATTCATTGATAACCATTGTCATCTGTAAAAGGAATTCTATATATTAGGGAATGAGTAACAATTATAAATAGTTGGTTTCATTTTATTAACAAAAAATCATCTATAACTCTTAAATTATAGACCTTAAAAAATAGTTCCAATTGTTTAAGGATAAGGCCCTTACAATTAAAATTATCTATAACTCTTAAATTATAGACCTTAACAAAATAGTTCTAATTGTTTAAGGATAAGGCCTTACAATTAAAATTATCTATGACTCTTAAATTATAGACCTTAACAAAATAGTTCTAATTGTTTAAGGATAAGGCCCTTACAACTTTCATTTTGGAGAGCATGTTGTTGTCTGGATGAGCTCCTTTGGTGATCTCCAGGACCTCAGTTCTAACTCTGTCTTGCCAGTAAGGATTCAGAGCTAATAACATCAGTGTCCAGGTTAAGGACAGTTTGGTTGTCTCCTGCCCTGCTATCAACAAAGTTTTGCATTCATCCACAATATCTTGTAGAGTTAACCCTTTGGCATGATCAAGTTCTAGCAACAGGAGCCCCAGGAAATCATCCTCCAATCCTTTGGTGTTATGTTCCAGCCGTGCATTGATGATTTGCAGGATTAAAAAATTGGCTTTCTTCCCCAACCTCCAAACATCTTTATTTCCAGCCCAAGGTATAAACCTGCCAAAAATTGCTGAGACATGAATAAGTAGTTCAAAAACATAGTAAAATGGGCCAGCTACATGGTTAATGAGAGTTCTATCCTTGTTAACTTTACAACTTGTTACTCTGTACCTCTAATGTTAGAACGTAACCTTAAAATAGGTTGGGAAGTAATTGGTTTTAGTTTTTATTCAATTCAAAGCAGAACACATGAAATAACTTTAGTCTATCTAGAATTTTTATATGCTTTGATCTTGAACATGTTTCCAGCTTTCTACAGAGAGACAATTTAAGCCAGATATTAGAAAAAAATAAAATTTAAAATAATATTAGACTCTTCCATTTTACTGTAGTAAACTGATTGAATTCCTCCATAAATGCTGCAGAATTCAAGGGCTAAATGCTGCAGAATTCTTATTGCTAAAGTGTAACCCAAATAAATAGCATTGATGTGTGATCATGAAGATGAAGAAATGCATTTAATCTGTGATTTTGCAGATGATGAGTAACCAAATTATTTGGTTCGAGTTTATTTGTGAGTAACTCAATGATATTACCTGCTTCCAGGGACACCCACAAATCTGGTTGCTTTGAATAAGGCGTGTTGAAGAGCTTTGAGCTGATCAAGTATCTGAAATCCTTTCTTGTAGCTACTCCCAAATAACAATTTAGAGATAACATGGCCAGTGATCTTATTCAGTTCTTCATCAACTTCAATTTCTACACTACTTTGGCCACCCTCCATTATTCTCATGGCCCAGTCATTCAGAATGGGCAGAGAAGCGTCCATCACTAAGCCAAGCAATCCCTGAGAAGAAAATTTCACAGACAGATGGATCAAATATTAAGAATTGTCATTCTTCTCGCCAAAACAAGTTCACGTATAATACTCAAGCCAACCAAGCCTGCTAGCTTATTTGAAAAAGCTTGAAATGTACTGCATCTTATGAAACTTAGATTCAAAATATAATGTTTAACCTTAACTTTTTCGGCTGTAAGAGCCTGACTAACAATCCTACGTTGGTGAAACCAATCTTGATCTTCTGCCATGATAAGCCCATTGCCAAAAAGAGGAAATCTGTCATTTTTCAGGAAGGCTGGCCTCCCCCAGTTGAAATAGCCAGATGAACTTATCTCCTGTATCATCTCTGGCTCTTGCACATACAACACTGCCTCACTTCCAAGCCAGTACACGAAAGTCTTCCCTGCACAATATAATGTTTCTGACTGGTCATCTTTCCAAAGATCAATTGCAAATCCTGAAAATACTCAAACAAGTAATGGGGAGAGGCTATACAGAATAAAGGTCTTGACTTGGAATCCAAACAGTTCAATGTTTTCTTAACATATGCTATCCTAGTGAGCTTATGTGAGCTCAAACTGTTTGGCTTGAACCTTTATTGGAGGTTCAATCTTCCTATGCCCAGCTCTTAATGGTATCAGATTTAGTCTAAGTGAACTCAAGTAATTTATGTCTTACCATAATTATATAATGGTCAATATGTTTAGAAGCCAGACTAAATAAGCTAAAGCTAGATCCAACTTTTAGGGCCGGGCTAAATAAGCTACAGTTACATATTAACTTTTATAGTCAGAATGTGTTGGAAGGTCAATCCACAATCAACAATTAAAAAAAAAATTGCAATGTCAAATGAAAAAGAAAAACTTTGGAAGCCCTAACCAATTCAAGCTCTTTCACCACTCAGCTAAAATAACATAAACATTCAAATTGCTAAATATATTATTCCAAGAGGTATAGTCAGACAAACCATATGCCTTCTTCCATTCTACAAAGTAGGGAAAGAAACGGTGTTCCAACATGTGATTGGCAGCAGACTTGTGCTTCTTTGAAGTCTTCTCAATAATTTTCTTGATATCAAGAAGATTTCCAAGCAGAAACTTTGGATTGGGACCTTGTACACCTTGACTCTGCATAATCTGCTTCATATGCTTAGGACTAAAAAACCCATAAATCTTATATATGACAAATGCCAAGAGAAGAAGTATAATCAGGATGGGAGCAGCCATGGAAGCAGCCCAACAAATAGAAAATACAAGAAACCCAAAAAAGTGAAATTACAAGTCAAGCATGGGAGCTCTGATCCACTTAAAAGCTGCGTATATACTTATGATAGCAGTACAATTTGTACAGTTTCATTGAACTTGATATACAAATTTTACCCCGCACGTGCAAAGCTACCCATTTCTAAGATTTCCTGTAAAAGTTAAACAGAAAATATTTGCTCAAATTCCCCATCCCAGAGATGAGATTAAAAAAATGTACTACAAGCATAGGCATATAATTGAGATGCCGACAGCCTCTGTATTTTTCTTCCTCACGAGAATTCCATTATCATAAAATCATATCATCGCAGTCTCGTGAGGGAGAAAAATCCAGCAGCAGTCATTCTCAAACTTCACACCAACTGTCAATAATGTCAATTCGTGATGAAGAAAACTAATTGTCACCCTCAAACTAATTGTCTTTAACGTACTTCATGTTTTATCTTCCCCCTTCAAATGCAGGTGCCTCTATCATTTCATTCATTGCCTTTCGAACAAAAAACAAATTCGAAACTCGTGCTGAAGAAAAATCCAAGGGAAGTCATGTTCTGAATAAATGAAAATGCAAATTGCTCTGTCCAATAGCGCAATGACTCATATGTACGTAAGGTGGGACTCCTATATAGCATAGTCAACTCAACATTAATGGGCGAATTTGGCGGAATTGATACCCCTCAATCCTTGGTTCTTAGTGGAAAAAAACGTTCAGTGTAAGGCTAGTGTTCCAATCAGGTAGTAAAAATAAATTTGTGGATGACCTCCATAAAAAGAAAAATCAAAATAAATATAGAAAGAAACACTAAATTAAGTGTTTTCTTGCACTAAATTACGTAATATTAAGTATTAGACCTTTTTATAATAATGACTATGAACAAAGTTAAATATTTTCACATGCATTAAGCAGCAAAATTTTTAAAAAATAAGTATGAATTAAGTCCCTTCATGTAGTATTAATTTTTTTAATAATAATAGTAATAGATTAAGTGTTTTCTTGTAGTAAATTATGTAATATTAAGTATTAGATTTTTTATAATAATGACTATGAACAAAGTTAAATATTTTCACATGCATTAACCAGCGAAAATTTTAAAAAATAAGTATGAATTAAGTCCCTTCATGTAGTATTAATTTTTTTAATAATTAAAACAAAATAAATATAAATTATGTAATATTAAGTATTAATCTTTTTATAATAATGATTATGAAGTAAGTTAAATATTTTCACATGCATTAACTAGCAATTTTTTTTTAAAATATCTATGAATTAAGTCCCTTCATATAGTATTAAATTTTGTAATAATTAAATCAAAATAAATATGGAAAGTAACTGTAGATTAATTGTTTTCTTGCAGTAACTTATGTAATGTGTAATCAAGCTTCTGGTTTAAACTGTGTTAAGATTTTTGCATCAACGTTTCGAATCACACTTTGTGATTCATCATAGCTCTCTACATCCTGATGATGAATCACACTTGCATCAACGTTTCGAATCACACTCTGTAATTCATCACAGCTCTCTACATCCTGATGATGAATCGCATAGTGTGATTCGAAACGTTGATGCAAAAATCTTAACACAGTTTAAACCAGAAGCTTGATTACACATTATTATGGACTGTGGAAATTCGATGTGTTTAACTTATGTAATATTAAGTATTAGATTTTTTTTTATAATAATGACTATGAACAAAGTTAAATATTTTACATGCTTTAACCTTTAAATTTTTTTAAAATAAGTATGAATTAAGTCTCTTTATCTACCATTAAATTTTTTAATAATGAAATCAAAGTAAATATGGAAAGAAACTGTTTTCTTGCAATAAATTATGTAATATTAAGTATTAAATTTTTTTATAATAATAATGACTATGAACAAAGTTAAATATTTTCACATGCATTAACCAGCAAATTTTTATAATTAAATAAGTATGAATTAAGTCCCTTCATGTAGTATTAATTTTTTAATAATAATAGCTATGAACCACTCTACTATATATCATGCACTTACTTTAATGGTGAAATAGTCAATAACAATTTTACACCTCATTCACAACAAAAAGTGGTAAATATTTGTTCTATTTTTATTGGCTAAAATTGACCTTTAATTGTTGAAATGGATAATATTTAAGAATAACTCCTCTAAACAAAGTTAATATACATTTAGAGTTTTAAAAAAAAGTAAATATAGTTAATTCCTTTAATATTAAGTATTATATTTTTTATAATAATGACTGTGAACAAAGTTAAATAATTTGACTTGCACTCACCACCAAAAAAATGGATTAAGTCCTTTTATGGAGTAAATTATGTAGTACTAAGTATTATATTTTTATAATAATTTTTTTGATGAATAGGTATTTGTGTTAACTACAAAAGTTTTTTTCTTAAATACATTATATCACAAAAAAATATGGATGGATTAAGTCACATCCCAAAATCTAGGCAAGGCAAGGCCTTAAAAATAAAACAACAAACCCAAAGAGAAAAAGGTTGTCAAGCAGCAATGGCTATAGATCCTATAGCAGGAGACGGGTCACAACCATCTAGTTTACATATATACAAGTTATCCTTAGCATCAAGAATGGATTCCCAACTAGTAAGAAAACCATCACAAGATTGATCCTTAGTAGTTTGTAGATCCTCAAGAGTTGACTATCAATTCTAGGAGGAGAAATAGCTAGAGTGAAGCAAAGAAACTTGCCACTATGTGGTCATCTAGGGACTTCGCTACTATGGCTTTAGGGAGAAGTTTAATGCTAGCAAGAAGACTAAGACTAGCCATGAAAACTATAGCCATGACCCATGTGTTCTAGAGTATGAGATCCATCATGTCCATGGGCATTCTAACTTCTACCATGTCAGCGTCCTCGTGCAGGGGATTGACCCCTACTAGTAGGAGGAGGGGAGGTCAGTGGCACTTTGACAACCATAAGAGTGCATTCCCCTAATGATCAAGAAGAACTTGGAGGTGGGCCACTTCAAGTGCAACTTTATTAGCTTGCACTTGTATTTGCATTAACACATTGGAACATGTCATGGATTTGGACTACATGTAGAAATTACTATCAATAGTTCATCAAAATAAAGAGTAGAATTCCTATCTGTTCAAATGCTAAATAGAATTTCCACTCTAAGAGCATACCATATCTAGGTGAATTTAACAATGATTTTGGGCCAATCTCCTAAGAGGATCATATGCCAAGAGAAGATCTTGATTATAAAAGGCTTAAAGTAATCATGGATCCAATTCTAGGCAACTTGAGCTCTAGGAAAAAACCAAAATAGATGGTTGAGCATTTTGATATGTACACAAAAAGGGAAAAAGGGGTTAGAGACTCCTAAGTGAATCAATTTGGAACCAATAGGAAGACCCTAGTATAAAATGGACCAGCAAAAATGAGCAAGCTTTGGCTCAATGATAGTTGTCCAAAAATTTGAAATATGCACGAGCATGTGCTAGTTGAAGAGTGGAGAGCTCATTTATCATTAATCCTTTGTACCATATGTAGATGAGGTGAAAGGCTTGTGCATATCCTTTGTAGGACTTATAATTATGAAATGGTGTATTAGGATATAATTTTGGACAATCTTTCCACAATGGATTAAAGAATCTAACCTCAATTTTGTAACATCCACATTCTAAAAACATAGTAAAACTAGAAATTTACCATAGAGTAAATTAACAAGGTAAAAATGAGATAGAGAAAAAATTTCTTCTATTCAACAAATAATCAAGTAAATTATAATTACAAGATTTCTTTTTTTTTTTTACAAAGTACAATAAACCATATTGTCTTTCTCATTTTCAACATGTTTACAAATGTAATTCCATTACATATACATTTTTGGAATAAATACTGCTTCTAAATATCTAACATCTTTATCACAAGTCCTGGCATATTTCCTGCTTGGAGAGAGAGCATCTTTCCAGTGATTTACCTTCAGCCACAAACCGACGATCTCCCACACATCTTCCACATAGGAAGTGGCCCTACCCTTCACGAGGAATATAGACCTTAGGTGACTAGTGGTAATTTGCCTTTCCCAAGTACATAGTGTTGTATTCTACTCAACTTTATTAACCATACAACCCTAGATACCCTCTAGCTAAGTATGATTTCTGATAGGATGAGCAATCTGAATACAGTGAACCGACAATGCATCCAGAAAACAAATGCATTACTTTGGCCAAAGTTTTTAATATTAATATCATTCATAATGAATGTAGTCATTGTGTTCACCCACCCCTACTCGACTTGGATACTGTCACATTCTCACAGTTTAAAACTCTTACCTATCTTGATCATTTATTAGTTTAATCCATGAGTCATAATAATAATACCTTTTGACTTAAATAAGTCTAAATGACATAACCATTCAATTGGTTGGTAATCGACTCTAGGGTTACCTTAATATCCTTTGTTAATATGATATAACAATATAACATATCATTTATCTAGGAGTTCTAGATTCACAAATAACCCTTGATTAACTTAACCAAGGTAAAGAGTACTATAGTTCTTAAATAGATAATGTCTCCTATACAAAGGAACGTCGAATAAATTTGACAATGTTTATAAACAAAACATATCCTAAGTATAAATATCTCTACAAGGTCATTCTCTAGTATACTTAGCCTACTCCATTGTATTGGATCTCTTCATGAATAATAAAGACAAATAGTCTTAAAAGGGATTCTCATAATAACCTTATTCCATCTTCCATAGTATCTCTAACTTACTATCATTTGACATGCTATAGAAGTTTACTAACAATTCGTATGAATCTAGTTCTCTTGGTAGATAACATTATTCGTTATGCATATATATATAACCTATACAAGACAAAATGTTAAATCGATATAACCTCAATACTATACAGTTCAAGTTGAGAATATGAAAACAAGGTTCATTCATTCAAGAGCCTAATGTTTGGTTAACTCACAATCATTCCATTGACTTGTTACAAACTTATCCGATTAGAGAACTATTTTTAAAGCTAATAGTAGTTATGACAATCTCTTGCTAAGATGGTCTCTTGTCCTCTATTCAATGCATTGATATGATTATTGATTTATAAATGAAATAGCAAATGGTCGATGTAGTATACTGTAACATACTACTCACTTCAATTACCAAGAATCAACCAAATGATTTGCATTCATTGTCCTCATCGATCACAAAGATAGATCAACATAGTTTACTTAGAATGTTATCTATATTTTCCTAATGTTGATACATTATAGTTTTTGACTGTTACACAACAAATATAGAAGGTTTAACTTTATTGGTGAACTCATATAATCGCCCACAATACAGCGATGTTCAATCTAAAAGAACTATTCAATTTCCTCATAATTATATGAACTGAGAAATACCTGACAATGGACGAACTTGAGTTAGTAGAGATGTGCAAACTAGACACAGGGTCGATGCCTCTTGATTGCGTATTCCCTCTCTAAACTTCTCTACATACGTTCGATCCTCCTTGCCCTATGCTCTATTCTCTCAAGTTTTAACTTTAATAACTAGACGTCTAGCTTAGCTGATTCGTTACTCATTATGACACAGACACGACTCAGGTAGAGAATTGTCTTATTTCACACCTCAACAGTAATTCGGTTGCAAACTTAATGACCTCTTAATAGTCCTTGGGGACTCAGTCTTAAACTGAAATTGATTTTTAAGCAAAAGTCCACATGTCGATTGTGGAAGGCCACCATATGGTTCATTCAGTTGGGCAGTTCATAAACATAGTCATCCCTATAAGGATGAGGCTGACACTCTTAAAAATATAAAGCTGATCTTTTAATGATCAAAACATGTGGTTCGATCCACTACTAACAATAATGAAGGCTCTACTATATTTTAGCTTACGGCTCCTACAATACCATTGACTCATTAAGAGGTATTATCCTCTTACGATGCTAAGGCATTAATATATTTGTTTACATCAAATATACTTCTTATAACATCACCACTATATTATATAATCATATTAATCAATAATATATATATATATATATATATATATATATATATATATATATATATATATATATATATATATATATAAGGAATTATGGATAATGTGGTTGGGTTGAGCTTGTCTCCCCATCACAATCTGTCGGTAATAATCATGTATTCATAACTCGACGAAAACGTCTTAATGTTTAAGAATCATTTTTAACACCTCAAGGACTTAATAATAATATGATAACCATTTTACAACAATAACGTCGTAATATTTACGTTAAACGTAAATAGTTACAATCAAACTCAAATGACATCGTTAACTTTATTAACAACTAAGATGACTTAATACGACTTAGAAAGATTTGAAAACAATATCGACTACCTGTTGATTAGGTTCAGAAGTAAAATGAAAAGAGAAGGCTTACCTCTTACGACACATTGGTTCACATTTTCATTAAACACTTATAACTTGGTTTGGGAAATAAACCACTCATAACCCGAGGTCTATATCTCTCTCCTGGAAAGATACTCTCTCTCTCTCTCTCTCTTCTCCAAGAGTCATCTGAAAACATGTAATCCTGTTTCAACTTGTAACCAAACAATATATGATCAGTGCACCATTATTCAATTAATTCAAATAATAAATCAAATCTCATAATATGAATATTAAATTGATAATAACATAATCATTCCTATAATTTCAATAAATGACATTCAATATAATCCATGTTTTTCCATGTTATTAATCTAAACATCAAAATAAATTTACTTATGTCCAAGTAAAAAGTAAAAGTATAGCAAGACAAAAATTGGGGATGTAACATATCCTTCCCCTAAAGATTCATCGTCCTTGATGATATAAAGTATTAAAAAGTAACTAAAAATCAAGTTCATTGTTTTCAACTGGTAACATTTTAAATAAATGAGGAAACTTTTGATAAAATTCATGGTAATCCTCCCATGTAGCATTTTCCTCAGCATATTGGTCCCATTGGACCTTGCATTGCAAGACCTCTTTGTTACACAAGAGAAGCTTGTGCATTTGTAACACCTTGAGTGGCTCGATCATGACCACCCTTGGGTCTTACATTTGTAAAGAATTCCAAGTCAAAATATGATTATTACCTGCAACATATTTCTTCAAATAAGACACATGAAAAACATTGTGCATTCTAGATAAGGCTGGTGGTAGAGCAATTCTGTAGGCAACCGGATTGACTACTTCAAGCACTTCGAAGGGTCCCGCATATTGAGGGGTTAGCTTAGAAGACCTCCCAAACTTAATAAAACTTTTCTAAGGTTTAACCCTCAAAAGAATTTTTTCTCCAATGGAGAATTGCCTTGGAATATGTTTTGCATCCGCATAGCTCTTTTGCCTATCATTGGCTTCTACCAATATTTTTCTGATCATCTTAACTTTCTCTTCCATTTCAACTAGCATTTCTGGTCCGATGCTAATCCCAGCTTATAGGAGTTTGACATCTTCTTCCATACAATGCTTCAAATGGCACCATCTTAATAGCGGAATGATAGGAATTGTTGAAGCAAATTCCACAAGTGGCAAGTATTCTTCCCACTTATATTGTTGATCCATGCAATACGTATGCAACAAATCTTCCAAGACTTGGTTAACTCTCTCAGTTTGCCCATCAGTTTCAGGATGGTAAGTTGTACTCACATTGATTTTAGTCCCTAGCATAGAAAACAAAGTTTGCCAAAACCTTGACATTACACACACATCTCTATCTGAGATAATCTTTTCAGGGAAGCCATGCAATCTAAACACCTCTTGTACAAATTTATGAGCTAACACAAGTGCTCCATCAGTCAAATTCCCTAATATAAAATGTGCTACCTTTGTGAGTTTATCAACCACCACTAAAATGTCATCATGTCTATTCCTTGACATAGGAAGACCTTGAACAAAATCCATGCTAATAACTTGCGATTTCCACTCTGGCACATCATGTGGGTACAACAATCCTGTGGGGTGTTGATGTTTTGCTTTTATCCTTTGACATTCTAAATAGCTTGTTACAAATCTTGTAGCTCATCATTCTTCATTCCTTTCCATAAATAAAGAAGTTTAACATCCGCTAGGAGTTTAGTCACTCCTAGATGTCCTGAATACGGTGTAGTATGAATTTCTTTCCATACCAGATCCCTCAATCTAGCTGAATCAGGAACATAAATTCTATCTTTATACCTCAATAGTCCATCTGACTCAAACAAAAAACCATCATACCTTGGATCTTTAGGATTATCTTTCAAAGCCTGCTTAACCTGCTCATAAAACTCATCACCAGACAAATTTTTCAATACCAAATCCTTGAAATTTCCACGAATAGAAATAATAGAAGCTATATGTCTTCTACGACTCAAAGCATCAGCTACTCTATTCTCTTTTCCTTTGATGTAGTTTATCTCAAAGTCATAGTCAGATATCAATTCTAACCATCTCCTTTGTCGAATATTCAAATGTTGTGAGAAAATATAGTTAAGACTTTGATGGTCTGATTTAAGTACAAAAGCCTTTCCCAACAAATAATGTCTCCACATCTATAAGGCATGAGTTAGTGCTGCTAATTCTAGATCATGTGGCGCATAATTTTTCTCATAAGATTTCAAATTCCTTGACTCATATGCTATAACTCTTCCATCTTGCATAAGCACTCCTCCTAATCCTTCTCCTGAGGCATTTGTAATTACCTCAAATTGTCCTTCGGGGTCAGGAACTTTCAAGATTGGAGCTGAAGTTAACTTTTCCTTTAAGTGATCAAATGCTTCCTAACATTTGTTTGTCCATTCAAATCTCTTTCCTTTCCTCTGCAGGGAAGTGATTGGACTAGCAATACTGGAGAAATTTAGAACAAACTTTATATACTAGCTTGCCAGGCCCATGAAACTATGCACCTCATGCACATTTGTTGGTATAGGCCAATCTAGAATAGCTGTGATTTTTGCAAGATCAACAGATATTCCATTAGCTGATATAGTATGCCCTAGGTATTGAATCTCCTTCTGGAAGAATGTGCACTTAGACAGTTTCCCATATAACTTGTGTTCTCTTAACCTTTTGCAGAACTATTTGTAGGTGTCATTGATGGTCTTCCTCATTCTTAGAATAAATGAGTATATCATCCAGAAAGACTAAAACAAACTTATCCAAATAATCTCTGAATATATTATTCATGAGATTCATAAATGCAGCAGGTGTATTTGTCAAACCAAATGGCAACACTGTGAACTCATAGTGTCCATATCTAGTTCTAAAAGTTGTCTTATGAATATCTTCATCCTTCAGTCTTAACTGATGATATCCTAATCATAAATCAATCTTTGAAAACACAGCAGCTTCACGCATCTAATAAAAAAGATCATCAATACATGGTAAAGGATATTTGTTCTTTACTATTGCTTTATTAAGCATATGATAATCTATGCACAAATGAAGGGTTCCATCCTTCTTCTTAACAAAAATAACTGAAGCACCCCAAGGTGAAACACTACCTGTCTGATTAAACCTTTTTTCCAACAATTCTTGTAATTGTGCTTTCAATTCCATTAACTCTATTGTTGTCATATGGTAGGGTGCTTTTGATAAAGAGTCAAATCTTGGTTTAATGTCAATAGCAAAATCAAAAACCCTCTTGGGAGGCAATCCTAGAAGTTCTTCTGGAAACACATCCTAAAATTCCCAAAGAAAAGGATACTTTTCCCCAAAAGATAAACTAGGGTTTTCTACCCCTTCCTCCACTTGTTCCATTTTGAGTGCAAACAACTAACAACCTTTCCTTCTAGTCCTTTTCAATTGCTTGGCAGAGATAGTTCTGATTTTAACTTCTCTTTGAATCCCTTGGAATTGGGTCAGATTTCCCAAATCATCTAAGCATTCAACTATTTTTGAAAAATAGTCAACCTTAGCTCTATGTTTCCATAACCAACTCATTCCTAGGATTACATCATAGGAACCTAGGGGAGCTACATACAAATTTACTTCAGTTGAGAAACAAGGAAGGTCAACTTTGGCTTCAAACAAACATTGCTCTACCTGAGCCTTAGATTGGTTAGCATATTCTACTGACTAAGGTTTGGACCTGTAACCAGCTTTTCTAGAAAATTTATTCAAAATTCTAGGAGAAATAAAGTTTTCTGTGGCTCCTGTATCAATCAAAATAGATATAGGGACTCCAAACAAAGTACCTGTCATCTCAATGGGTGTGATCTGATACTCTACTTGACGATTGTCAAGAGATGGATGAATCCTTTGCTAGAATACTTCTTGCTGAGTAGGTAGTACAATACCTCTTTGTTAACCATTTTGATTCTTGTTAGGGCAATGATTTGCATAGTGGTCACCCCCACAAGTAAAGAATCCTCCAATGGGTCTTTTCTTATCTGAAGTCTTCCCATTTTTATCCTCATTTCTTTTATAATTTCCATTCTTCTTCTCATTACCAGATCCACCTTTATTCTGCTGAGGTCCTTTATCTATTCTCTTGTTATCGTAGCTCTTTTCATACCTTTTCTTGTAGGGTTGATTGTTAGGAGTTCCATTAAACCTCTTGCAGCTTCTCCTACACTTGATCCATTGTCATGGGACCATGTACATCCACCTCACCACCAATCTAAGCATTTAAGCCCATGATGAATTTTCTGATCCTGAATATCTCATCCTTTTGATACTGTGGAACATATTTTAGGAGTCAAGTGAATTTTTCTCCATATTCTACCACTGTCATATCTCCTTGTTGAAGATTCTAAAAATCAGTTAGTTTCTGATTGAAATAGAGTTGTGGTAACCATCTCTTGCAAAAGAGTTCCACAAACTCATCCCAAGTTACCCTTAGAGAGATCAAATTCAATTCCATCTTCTTATTCATCCACTAAGTGGATGATTCTCCTGCCAGTTGGAATGCTCCCCATACTGCCTTGGTCACCTCTGAGTAATTTCTTATCTCAAAGTACTTTTCCATCTTTGTTAACCAAGCTTCTGCAACATCTTTGGTCTCTATTCCATCAAATTTTGGTGGAACAACCTTCTTCATATCCTTTGAGAGCTCCAAGGTTAATCTATCCCTTGCCTCTTTATGTGGTTCAGTACTCTTACTTTGATCTTCATGATTTTCTTCACTTTCACCATGAGAGTTTTCACCTCCTCCCTCTGTATTCCCTTTGTCATCCACCTTCTTTTCCAAATCACCCAATCTTTTCTTGGTTTCCTCAAGCATGGTTATGATTTGGTCTAGCTTATTATTTGGCAGGTGGTTTTCCTCTTCACTTTCTCCTTGGTTAGTTCTTGTCCGCACCATGTTTATCAATTTCTCACACCTGAGAATATTGAGTTGTCCATTAGTTCAAGATTATAATGTAACCCATTAAATCTAAACATAATACTCAATTTAAACAATAGTTTGGTACATAAACAACTCTTTTTATTTATTTCATTTCAAAAGTAAAGAGTTTTCTTCTTTTTTACAAGAAATGACTTCAAAATTCATGCTCAAGAGGAGTATATCCTTCAGACTCATTTTCAGATACATAATCTCAAGGTATATAACCCTCTGACTCACTATTGGACCTAACTTCTATGATCTCAACAATTGAGGGTATGCGGGGATCTCACCTAACTGTAGTTGCTTCCTCATCTGACATATAGTCTATGATTTTGGCAGTGATCTTAACTCTTTCTTTGTTTTCTCTCCTCACTTGCTTAATTAGAGTTAAGGCAATTGCCAGAGTTTCAATATCACTTAACCAAATGTCACTCTCATCATTGGTTCCATCAAAGGTTTGGATAATAGCCTCATGTTCTCTTTTTGCTTTAATAAAATGTTGACTCGAATTAACAAACTTTCTTGTTGTCTTCTTAAAACGTACCATCCCGACACATAAATTTTCAAACATTAGCTAACCACATAATGTTGACTACAGGCAAGCATAGTGGTCTCATAAGCCCTAGTGTTGAACCCGGTAGCTCTAATACCATATGTAACATCCACGTTCTAAAACATAGTAAAACTAGAAATTTACCATAGAGTAAATTAACAAGGTAAAAATGAGATAGAGGAAATTTTTCTTCTATTCAACAAATAATCAAGTAACTTATAATTACAAGATTTTTTTTTTTTTACAAAATACAATAAACCATATTGTCTTTCTCATTTTCAATGTTTACAAATGTAATTCCATTACATATACATTTTTGGAATAAATACTGCTTCTGAATATCTGACATCTTTATCACAAGTCCTCGCATGTTTCCTACTTGGAGAGAGAGCATATTTATAGTGATTTACCTCTAACCACAGACCAGCAGTCTCCCACACATCTTCCACATAGGAAGTGGCCCTACCCTTCACGAGGAATATAGACCTTAGGTGACCAGTGGTAATTTTCCTTTCCCAAGTACATAGTGTTGTATTCTACTCAACTTTATCAACCATACAACCCTATATACCCTCTAGCTAAGTATGATTTCCGATAGGATGAGCAATCCGAATTTAGTGAACTGACAATGCATGCAGAAAATAAATGCATTACTTTGGCCAATGTTTTTAATATTAATATCATTCATAATAAATGTAGTTGTTGTGTTCACCCACCCCTACTCGAATTGGATATTATCACATTCTCATAGTTTAAAACTCTTACCTATCCTAATCATGTATTAGTTTAATCCATGAGTCATAATAATAATAATACCTTTTGACTAAAATAAGTCTATATGACATAACCATTCAATTGGTTGGTAATCGACTCTAGGGTTACCCTAATATCCTTTGTTAATATGATATAACAATATAATATATCTTTTATCTAGAAGTTCTAGATTTGCAAATAACCCTTGATTAACTTAACCAAGGTTAAGAATACTATAGTTCTTAAATAGATAATGACCCCTATATAAAGGAACGTAGAATAACTTTGATAATGTTTATAAACAAAACATACCCTACGTATAAATATCTCTACAAGGTCATTCTCTAGTATACTTAGCCTACTCCATTGTATTGGATCTCTTCATGAATAATAAAGACAAATAGTCTTAAATGGGATTCTCATAATAACCTTATTCCATCTTCCATAGTATCTCTAACTTACTATCATTTGACATGATACATAAGTTTACTAACAATTCATATGAATCCAGTTCTCTTGGTAGATAACATTATTCATTATGCATATATATATATATATATATATATATATATATATATATATATATATATATATATATATATATATATATATATATATATATATATATATATATATATAACCTATACAAGACAATATGTTAAATTGATATAACCTCAATACTATACGGTTCAAGTTGAGAATATGAAAACAAGGTTCATTCATTCGAGAGCCTAATGTTTGGTTAACTCACAATCATTCCATTGACTTGTTACAAACTTATTCAATTAGAGAACTATTTTCAAAGCTAATAATAGTTATGACAGTCTCTTACTAAGATGGTCTCTTGTCCTCTATTCAATGCATTGATATGATTATTGATTTATAAACGAAATAGCAAATGGGCAATGTAGTATACTGTAATATACTACTCACTTGAATTACCAAGAATCAACCAAATGATTTGCATTCGTTGTCCTTATCGATCATGGAGATAGATCAACATAGTTTACTTAGAATGTTATCTACATTTTCCTAATGTTGATACATTATAGTTTTTGACTATTGCACCACAAATATAGAAGGTTTAACCTTACTAGCGAAATCATATAATCACCCACAATACAACGATGTTCAATCTAAAAGAACTATTCAATTTCCTCATAATTATATGAATTGAGAAATACTTGACAATGGATGAACTTGATTTGGCAGAGATGTGCAAACTAGACATAGGGTCGATGCCTCTTGACTATGTATTCCCTCTCTAAACTTCTCTGCATACGTTTGATCCTTCCTGCCCTATGCTCTAATCTCTCAAGTTTTAGCTTTAATAACTAGACGTTTGACTCAGCTGAGTCATTACTCATTATGACACAGGCACGACTCCTAAAGAGTTGCCTTATTTCGCACCTCAATAGTAATTCGGTTACAAACTTAATGACCTCTTAATAGTCCTTAGCGACTCAGTCTTAAACTGAGATCAATTTTTAAGAAAAAGTCCACATGTCGATTGTGGAAGGCCACCATATGGTTGATTTAGTTGGGCAGTTCATAAACATAGTCATCCCTATAAGGATGAGGCTGACACTCTTAAAAACATAAAATTGATCTTTTAATGATCAAAACATGTGGTTTGATCCACCACTAACAATAATGAAGGCTCTACTATAATTTAGCTTACAGCTCCTACAATACCATCAACTCATTAAGAGGTATTATCCTCTTAGAATGCTAAGGCATTAATATATTTGTTTACATCAAATATACTTCTTATAACATCGCCACTATATTAGATAATCGTAGTTTAATTAATAAAATAATAATAATATTTAAACAAGGAATTACGAATAATGTGGTTGGGTTGAGCTTGTCTCCCCATCACAATTTGTCGGCAATAATCATGTATTCTTAACTCGACGAAAACATCTTAACATTTAAGAATCATTTTTAACACCTCAAGGACTTAATAATAATATGATAACCATTTTACGATGTAATAACATCGTAATATTTACGTTAAATGTAAATAGTCACTATCAAACTCAAACGATGTCGTTAACGTTATTAACGACTAAGACGAATTAATGCGACTTAGAAAGATTTGAAAACAATATCGACTGCCTGTCAATTAGGTTCAAAAGTAAACTGATAAGACAAGGCTTACATCTTATGACACACTGGTTCACATTTTCATTAAGCACATATAACTTAGTTTGGCAAATAAACCACTCGTAACCCGAGGTCTATATCTCTCTCCTGGAAAGATACTCTCTCTCTCTTCTCTGAGAGTCATTTGAAAACCTGTAATCCTATTTCAATGTGTAACCAAACAATATGTGATTAGTGCATAATTATCCAATTAATTCAAATAATAAATCAAATCTCATAATAAGAGTATTAAATTGATAATAACATAATCATTCCTATAATTTCAATTTAAATGACATTCAATATAATCCATGTTTTTCATTGTCATTAATCTAAACATCAAAATAAATTTACTTATGTCCAAGTAAAAAGTAAAAGTATAGCAAGACAAAATTTGGGGATGTAACAAATTTTGTGGAGAATTTATCAACAAGAATGAAATCAATAATAGTATGAAAAGACTCAAAATCTTGGTTGGTGATCCTATTCTTCATTTTGGCTTCAAGTTAACAAAGAATATTACTGGTAGTTCTTCAAAAAAGATCTTGGAGTGTCTCAATGCCTCTGTTAAGCAATTTCAATGCACTCACACAAGGAACTCTAGCTAAAGGCATGTCATGTAAAGTGATCACGGGAGGCTACCAAAGAAACTATTGATTGATGAACAAACTAGTCCTAAATCCATTTCAATTTTAAATAATTCATGGCTTACTAGGCTCCCAAGCTTTCCATATGCTTTTGATGACAAAGTTGCCTTGGATTTGAACGGGATCCTACATGATGAGGATACTATGGAGGACAAGATTTCTCTATGATTTACGCCCATGATGCAGATAAAGAAGAGATCTAAAGATGAAGAAGAATTTTCCAATCTTCACCACCCTTAAGGACTCTAATTATCCATTTAACACATAGTGTTGTGCCTTATCTTTGCATATCTATGAGACCAAGCCCTCTAACATCATGAGGGAGGCAACATAATTCCCAAGCAACTTGATGAAAGCATTTAACTTGGTTTGAAGGGGCCCATAGAAAATCTCTAAGTTTATCAAGCTTTTGGTAGGATGATTTAGAAGGTACCAACATGAGGAGTAGTAAGTTACATGGATGGCTACAAGAACCATTTTTTTAAAAACTTGGAATTTTCTACAAGAGAGAGAGGCTTAGTAATCCAATAGGATAATTTTTTCACTCAATTGATGAAAACTTGCCATAAAGAAGAGGAAGAAGCCTAAAAGGCAAAAAGGAATACATTAGAACTTGAAGACTTCTCCATGATCAGTCCACTTACTCCAAAAGAGTTGATCCATGCTAATTTAGGTTCAAAGAAAGATCTTGTCTATAGCACTGAGTTTTCTACCATTGAATACTATAACCAAAAGCTAAGTAAAAAGTGTCTAGACATTTAAAAGCCTAATTGAAATTATCCTCATCCTCTAGAAGAGTGAGAAAGGAGTCATCAACAAAATGATCATTAACCAGGTGGTGAGAAGAATTAGGAAGAGTGATACCTTTGACTAGGTTTTATGACATAGCATGAGCTAATATATCTAAAGAATTTATCTACTAGAACATATAAAGCATGAGCAAGATGACACCCTTGCCATATGGAGTAAAAAAGGCTAAATTGGGAGGATTTATGGCCGTTGATAGTGATACAAGTAGAAGCATCAACAAAGAGCATTTCAATAGATCTTAGGAATTTGGGACCAAAACCTAAGACTTGGAGCATGGAAAGAATGAAGGGCCATTATATGTGACCATAAGATTTTTTGACAATATTCCATTCGTTCCTAGATAGTAATGATATTATCAAGAATATATATAAACTTAATAGACCTAGTTTTTTCTAGATGGACAATTAAAGGGAGAAGATGATGTAGCTTGAGAGTAAGAGCCTTAACAATGATCTTGTAGGAGACATTAAGCAAGGTTATTAGCTACCAATTCTATATATCCTCCAAATCTCCACTCTTAGGTATGAATTTAATATTACCTTTATTGATAATATTTCCTAAAGATTTTGAATTATAAGCTTCCAAATAAACTCTATAAATATCATTACCAACCATATCTAAGAGGGCTTTGTAAAATTCATATGGAAATCAATCATATCTAGGTGCTTTATCATTAGCCACTAACAAAGTAGCCTCACGAAGGTCTTCTTGAATGAGAATCAACATACACAAGGCTCTATGACAAAGTAACACCTTGCAAGAGACCACTTGTTCATGCATTGTTGAAGAGAATTAGATCACTCCAAGGATGACTCCTAATCTTTGGAAACTTGTCCATAGTGTTGAATAAAGGCATAGGTAATGGAACAAAGTTCCTCCAAAACCTAAGAGCCTTCTTTGATGCATTTGATCACCTAAAAAGAATTGTGGGATCTTAAAGAAGGAAAAATTCCTTAGAGACTTTGCCACCAACTTTGAGCTAGTGCATGTGATCCTTGATTTAAGCTCCTCTAGAAAAATGGTTATCTACAATCTGTTTATGTTGAGGGAGTCTAGCAACACAAAGTTGTAGAGAAGGAGCACATGGCTGAGTTTCAAGCTTAGGAGTGGCTTGGTCAAATTGATAGTGGTGGATTCATAATCCTAATAGAAAAACCTAGGTAGCTAGCATCTATATATCCATACAAACCTAGAAGTGCAGTTAATTGCATCATTCCACCAATTAATCCAAATATCCTGATGGTGGGGACATGTGTCTAGATTCCAAACATGTCAAACATGTGCGAAGGTAGGTTGATGACTCAACAAGGAGGTGTTTAAAAAAGTACATTTTTTAGCTTTGGGTATAGTAAATTTCTATTTAATGCAAAACATTTTATATAATAATGACTCAAGAAAGTCAAATATCTTAATATGGATCAAGTCTTGATAAAGGCATTATTTCTTTAAACTAAAATATACTTATGTAAATAAGGGTTATATTAGCTTAATTAGCAGCAAGAGCATTGTTAAACACATAAGTTATTTAGGTTATAGTTTCGAGCCTTGCTAAAGGCATAATTTCCTTTAACCTAATATTTCTCTTTTATTGATTTTCTCCTATTATTGATATCTATATTCTAAATAAATGATACAAAGTTAAATTTGATAAATATCATTCTAAATTGATTGATTTTGTTTATTATGAATATTAGGTATGGCTTGCCCAAGGATGCATTGAAAAGGTATGGATTGAAAAGAATAACAAAATGATAATGATAGAGAGACATGCTAAACATAGTGTATAAATGATAGTTGAACAACTTGAAGCAAAAATGAGACAACACATAGATTAGATGATAATAGATCACGCATGGACATCTCAAGAGGAGAAATATATTAAGAAGAATATTGTGAAGGATATTCATTTAGAACAATTTATTGAAACAAAAAGAGAACAACTACAAGAATGTATTAAGTATTTTAAATGTATTAACTATGATGTCATATTGCAAATAGATAAAAGTTATTCTCACACTCTTTCCTAATTGTTGGATCTAATGCAACACCAATTATTCTCATCAATAATTACCAAATATCAATTGTTGGATGTGCATGTCTAATATTTGTGACTAGTTGATGAAAAAAATGTTGGTCTTCAATTTCACATTCCTATCTAAATATCCTATCCAAAGTAACAATTGTTTTAAATTCTTCCCATAATAATCACATGTAAATTTGATATTATGATATGGTAGTTTATCACTAATAAGAAGCAACTAAATCCCCTACCAAAATGTTTGATCTTCATCCAAAACTCAAGTTTATTTTTTCAACAAATGCTTGACAAAGTCATGAACCTACCTTTTGTAGAAAAATTTTCCCAGTGATTCTTATTTCATCAATCAATAGGTATTTTATATGTTAGACTTCTTAAAAACTTATGAGTCTTGTTCCTTCTACTTTAGCAAAATATACAAGTGGAATTATTGGTGTTGAATGGATTGTTGATGCACTGATATTGAAAACTACAACTCTAGTTGGTGCAAGTAATAATAGGGGACAATGTTGTGGTATTGATGCATCTTGAAAAGCTTGTTGAATGACACCTATTAAATATGATTTTCCTTGAACTATCATGCATAATGGCGTTGCATTTTGATCTTGATAAAATCTATCATGGTAATATCAAATGCTTGTTTTTTCTTAGCACCTAAGGTTCCATGTGGTATATTTGATATTGCATTATTGAGTATTAGTAACCCATTTTCTTTGATAGTATTGGAGTGAAAGTTCATAGTTGTGTTCCACTTTAGGCCAACTTATCATCACAAATAAATTTAAGCATATCTAACTAAAAGTTAATTTAAGTCAAACACATGTTCTAGATAGATTTATTTTAGCTAAATTAGATATTTTTTTAGCTAGACTTGTGTCCATTAAATAAATATGTAGCATCACATTAGGACTAATTTACAAAAAAAAAAAAACATTTGAAAAACTTAATGTTCTCACAACTCCTACTACATAAATAATATTTTAAAAAAAATTAAAAATGTCACTTTGTAGATCTATAAGTGTAGTTTTCAAAAATATAAATTTTTAATAGTTTACTTAGTGTTTATATTTTCATTTTAATTTTTAGTAAAAGTTATTGTATTTACAAAAAAAAACTAAAGTTTATGATTCTTATTTTAAAAATATGATGCACTAGAGGAGAGATTTCATATCGAGACAATATAATCATTTTCTATTTTGGATAAATAGAACTAAGACAAAACGTGGTGTCTCATTGAGATAGTTGTGTTTTTAGTACATTTAACTTTCAAAATTAGTTTAAAAATATATATTTATAAAAATAGGAAAAATAATCCATGCACTAAAATTTCAAGTTAGAAATGCCAAAAAACATTGAAAGAAAAAAGTGAAATTAACTATATAAAAAAGTGGTGTCCCACTTAACCTCATTTTTTAGCATTTAATTAACAATTAAATTATAGTTTCAATTTTATTAAAAAATACATTCAAATATTTTTTTTGTTTTTTTTTCTAAAATACAAATACAAAATACACTAAAAATTCTACATTTGATTAGTTAATATTATTTCAAAATTTATAACATATATGTCACTTTCTAGTGATTCAAGTTAAAAAGTTAGATTAGTGTTGGTCATTTCCTATATAAAAGTGGGACACAATTTGAACTTTCACCCATTGATGGATTTTAGTGCTTTATTTGTGTATTATTCTTCTAAATAATCATTACTCCATAGAGCTTTTCTATCAAGATTTCTTCTACCTAACATATATATTTTTATTACATCCATAACTTACACATGGTGTAGCATTGAATGATATCCTACCATGTTTAGTTGTATTTTGTTCAATAGCTCAAACATCCTCATCTTTAGAATGTCTATGGTGTTCAATATTATTTGAAATAATCTTCATGTCCAAATGTCATGGATTATAATTGGGTAACTTCTAATTTAATGTAATTGTCTCTTTATATATTATGAAATGGCTTGTAAAGTAATAATTAAAAAAGATCATAATTAGTAGTTAAATATGTATAATGGTAAATACTATGCATTAGTTACAATAGGAAAATTTAAATAGATCCTAATTAGCAATACAGTATTAAAAAGCTATTATAAAAAAAATTATATTAAAAAGAAAAATAACATATAAAATCAAATGAAAGATTTTTAAGTTTGTTGATAATCATTATTATAAAAATATAATACTTAATATGCTACATGATTTATCACATGAAAGAACTTAATCCATATTTATTTTATTTATTTTTTTGTGAATATCTAGGTAAAATTATTTACCTTTGTTCATAGTCATTAGTATAAAAAATATAATATTTAATACTACATATTTATGAAAAGACTTAATAGAAAATATTTAACTTTGTTCATAGTCATTTGTATAGAAAAAATATATAATACTTAATATTAAAATATTTACTTTATGAAAGGACTTCATTTACCTTTTTATTTATTTGTTCATAGGCATTATTATAAGAAAAATATACTACTTTATACTACATGGTTTATTGCATGAAAAGACTTAATCTATATTTACCTTTTTAGTGGTGAATGTTGAAGATATTTAACTTTGTTCATAATTATTATTATAAAAATTATAATAATTAATACTACATGATTTACTACATAAAAAGATGTAATCTATATTTATTTATTTTTGCTAGTAAATGTATGTGAAGGTACATGGTGAAGTTAGGTGAATATATTTAGCTTTTTCATAGTCATTATTATAACAAAATATAATACTTAATACTACATGATTTACTGCACAAAAGGACTTGGTTGTTATTATTTTTTTTGGGTGAATGCAAGTGAAAATAGGTGGTTGGGTTTGCAAGGAAAGGGTGGCTTATGTTATAGAACAATATAAGCGGACTGGGAAAGGTCTAAGAAGAGAGAGGCAACACATAAATTTCTAAATAACAATAAAGTAATTTTAAGTTTTTATATGAAGTAATTTTAAATTTTTAGATAAAATATTTAATTTAATTTTTTTGTGTTAGCATTAATTCTTTATATCTAAAGAATAAATTTCATCTCTAAATAGCATTAACCATAATAGAAGGACATTGTATTTGAATTGAAAAGACTAATAACTTGTAGCATTGCAACCAAAGAAGGGAGTAGCAATCCATCTAGAGGTTAGAATGATGAACTTGATGTTAAGTTATTTATTATCAAGGATGCAAGGATAATGTCAACCTCTAATTTTTTGATATAAGTGAGTCTTGTAAATGGAGCTCTAAGATTATTTGAAATATAATAAATAAACCTAGAAGTGCACCACTACAACCACCAACATATGTTATGGTGTAATTTGACAATTACTTTGGAATTCCAATTACACCAATACAAAGGGGATGCACAAGTCAACTACCTTTATCATTAGCTTCGTTACCAACAATACACAAATCACAAGGATTGACTCTTCTCAAAGAAATGATTGGCATAGGAAAAAGATAAAAGACATCATTAGTTCACTTTTGGTTATATCACATGTTAAGTCTTTTGATAGACTAAGAATTTTTCCACCATTTTCATATTACCAAAACAAAAAAATGAAAACTAAAAATAACTCTTGAAAATGAAAGCTAAGGAAGAGAGACTCAATTATACTTGGAACAAAAATAATATTATGTATTTGATGTATATTGACATATAATTATTCAATCAAACACTTATTACATCTTGATAAACATTTTGGTTTTGGATAAATAAAATGTCTCATTAATTTCCTTTTGATATAATGTATATAACAAAGGTAAATGAATATTAAATGCCTTAATAATTCTTAATAAATGTGATGTGTATTGTGCATTTCTATGAATATGATATGCTTTCTTATTTGTCTAAGGATATAACATTTTATAGAAACAAAAAAATGAATAGATGTTGAATTAACATTTTACACACTACACCTAAGGATGTTTTTGATTATATGGTAAAACAGGTTTTGAAGGGATCCCAAAACCCTTTACAAAAAGTAGTAGTCCATAAATAAAAAGACAACCATAAGCCACCTGATAGCCAAAAAACTAGATAAAAGTAAATATAGCAATAGCAAAATAGAAAGCCACAAAAACTACAATAGCTTCTTTAGTGTTTCATCTATTTCTAGCTCTTGTTCATAAAACTTCTCATGCAGTTTGGAAAAGTTAACCAACTCCTTTTTTTCCTCTTTGAACTACTTCTTTTTGCTTCCCCTGGTGGGAGTAGACAGACCCCCTGTATTTACTTACACCACCTGTTTACCTTTTTCTTTGTTACCATCATTATAATCACCCATAACAATTTCTTCCACCACTAGGACATCCTCAGCATTAGACTCCCTAACCTATTCCTTTCTAAGATCCATAAGCTTTTTAGTGAGAAGCTTCATCCTTGCAGACTATTTTGAATAGTGATCTTATTGATCTTCAAAATTTTCTCTAGGTTATCATTAATACTAATCAGTTTCTCCTCCAAGTATTGAATTCTAGTCCCAAACTCCTCTTTCAATCTTAGGAGCCTATGTTCCATCTCCTCTATCTTTGGAATAGCCTCCTAGTTCTAGAAAATATGATTATCCTGGTATGCAAGGGTTTCTCCTCCCCTATCCAAGTTGTCCTATAGAACCTTCAACTTGATATTGATTCGGTTGATCTCCAAGAAAAACCACTTAGTCATCTTATGTTGACTATTGACCATAGTTTTCACCAAGCCAAGAGCTTCCTCTAGGTCATCCCTGTTCCTAGCCTTCACCACCATTTCTTCAAAGTCATTCGGAAGATTCTGAGAGGGGTTAGGGATCTCCAGGAAATGTGAATTATTGTTTGGCTCCTCAATAGGCATTCTAGCACCACCTCTACCCTGATCATTCCTCACTTGCTCCTTTTCACCTAGAACCCTCCCTATATCCATGACCAAATTGGATGCTTCCCCCATCAGTTTCTTTTTACCTTTCTTCATAGACACGGGACCTTTCCCTTTGTTAATAGGATTTTTCTTCCCCATACTAGGGTCTGAATCCTCACCCATCTGGGAGCCCTCACACCAAGAGATTTGAACATCTCTCCTTTTCCACCTCTTTCTCTTTTTACCTGGCACCTCATCACTATCCTCTCGCTCATCTTCTTCCATCCACTCCTCATCCTCCAACTGAGTCTCCAAGTTATTGGAGACCGTGAAAACCTTTTTCTTAGCATGGGATTTACCCTTCAGCCCTCCCTTGGGAGTGATAGTTTTCATATAATCCATAATGAGAAGGATCAGACCTTCATGGAGGACCGGGAGCTTAAGGTTTATAACATTCTCCCTTAAAGAAAACCCCATAGAAGCCAACAAGTAGAATGGGAAAGAAATAAGCATTTGATGGAAAAAATGATTCAACAAATTGAAATGGTAACCATAAACAACTATAAACCTACCATCAAGGGTAATATAGCACATAATTACCTCTGCAAGCTTAGCCCAAATAGGCTTAATTAGTAGACAATTGTAGCCCCCGATTGTAGCTTCACCAATTTGCTCCACTCATTACCCTCAAAGAAGTGATTCAAGGCCTCCTCACTAGTCTTTTGCTCCCTCAAAACTTCTTCCCATTGACAGAGAGACTAGTTATCATAGCAATGAGGTCTTCAGTTATGGATAGCTCCCAACCAAAAGCCACCAACTTCCAGTTCTTCCAATTCCTGGAAAACATCAATGTAGCAATGGAGTCCACACCATGCAATGTTTCCATAAATGGAGTCAAGCCCCATGCCTCCAAAATTTTCCATACTTTCCTATTAGCGTGAACCCCATCACAAGAAGAGGGCTCAACCCTATTTCTGTTGGCAAGACACACTGCTCTAGAGATAATTTGTGTGTTGTCATTGATGGAAATAAGGCAAAGAGAATCCATTAGCATGGAAAAGAGACACTACTTCGATAGTCAATCTTGAGTTGGCAACAAGGCACCAAGTATTTTGGTCTGGAAGCCCAAAATGGCTAAGTATGGAAGTATTCTGAGTAAGGGACAGAAAGTGTATTAGTATGCCTCCACAATTGAAGACTTGAATATGTGGTTCAAGTATGATGTTTATAGCTACCTATTGCTATTATATTCCAGTGATCAAGATCTAACTTCCTCTGGAAGTCATTTGATGAAAAGTCTAAGTCTGCCCGTGGATAGTGTTAAGACAAAGACAGTGAATAGTATAGAGTAAAATGGTTTGCATTCATCTATAATAGCATACTTTGTTATGTGGATTTGAAGTAAGTTAGAGATAGGTTATGACTATCAGAATCCAAGTTTGTAACTCTGGAAGTGCATTAGATCTTACTTTACAAGCTCTCCAATACCGGCATCCAGTATGACAATATTACAGTGTGACATGGCAACAGTTCTAAGGTCTGCATTTTAGCATACAAATTTATCTTGTTATGTGGAGTTGAAGACATGTCAAGAGATCAATAATGATTTTTGAATATGATTCATGAATTTACATCTGGTCCACAACATGAGTTATGATGTGATAGAGGAACCTATCATATATGTTATTAAGGAACAAGCTGACATGTTGGTTAAATCCTTATGCAAAGAAGAAATATGAGCTAGATGATAAATATGAGTGGTTGTATGATTAGAGCCGGCACATATGAAGACATGTACATAATGGTTTGGATCTGCATTGAATATTTAACACAAGAACAAGCCGACTAGATATAACACTTGGTATACATGTTTCATAGTTTGCTTGTTGACCTGATCACGAGAAAGATCTGGTTGCAGATATAAATAGAGGATGGATTTTGGTGTTTGAGTGTGTTTTGTGTGATGTGATGTACGTGGGTGCAAAATATGCAAAGATAGAGTGGCCGTAATAAATAAAGGGAGATCTTGAGCATATGTAAGAGTAGAGCAGAGAAACAGAGGCAAACTAAAATGAAGATTTTTGAGTCAATGTTTATAAGGTTAATTGGAACTCTAATCATGCATATGTAGATGCAATCATAATAGTTCATCTTTGGTAGTGAGCCACCCTTCTTCTTCTTTATTCTTCTAATTGGCAGTGAGCCTTATCTCTTGAGTAGTGAGATCTGGTCAGTGAGCCCTAAGGTAGTGAGCCTCTTATAACTCGGTATTGTGCTATAATAATATATTGTGAGCTAACATTCACTATGGTTTATACCTTTTGAGGTTTTCCATGTAAAAATTCTGGTGTTCATGTGTTATGTCTTTGTGGTTGCTTTTTCTATGCTTATTTTGCTTTCATATTATTAACTTTGGAATTTGGGTTAATAAACTTATTAAGAAGTGGTTTTGTGGAATACTGATTCAACCCCCCTCTCAGTATTCCTTTCTATCAATAATTGGTATCAGAGCCAAGTTCCTTAGAAGAAGTCTAACAATTTGAGGAAGATCTGGGGTAGTGTAATCATGGCAGCAAGAAGATTTAGAAATTATGAAAGCAATAAGGAACTAGAAGCAACCCTTATGGATCTTGAAAAATCTGAAGCAGAAGTCAGGGATCTGAAGGAAAACTTGCAACAAGATGATGAATGTATCTCAAAGTTAAAAGAACAAGTCAAGAAATTCAAATAAAAATACAAATAAGTTAGTGATCAATTGATATCAGCAAATGAAGCCCTGAATGATTTGGAAGCGGAAGTTATAGAAAAAACAAAAGAAAAAGAAGATCTAAATTTAATTGTGAAAAGTAGAGCAGAAGATTGTGCCAAACTTGAAAAAGAAATTGTGAATCTAAAAGAAGACCTATAAAAGGCCAAGAGCTATGAAGAAAAGTTCAAGATAAGTATTGCAAATCTTGATGAAATGATTTCTAGCTAGAAGAGTGCTGATGACAAGCAAGGTTTGGGGTTTGAGAAAGGATAAAGTTCAAAATCTGCTCAAACAAACATTGAGTCAAAGGAAAATAGAGGAAACCAGTTCAGAAATCAAAGAAGAAGACCTAGAAGACCTTTGGTTAGACATCCAAATGCTCAAAGGTATCCATCTTTCAATGGCCACTGTTTAAATTGCAATAAGTTTGGTCATAAAGGTACTTAATGCAGGAGTAGAGTAAATCAAAATATTTCATCATTCTCTGGTCAATACTTCAATTGCAAGAACATTGGTCACAAATCAAATGAATGTAGAAATCTGGTAAGAAATGGATCTTACAATGCAAGGAATAATCAATCATTCAATGGAAAGTGTTTCGCATGCAATAGATTTGGATACATGCATAATCAATGTAGATCAAGCATGAATTCATTCAGAGGAAGGAATAAAGGAAAAGGAAACATTGTGTGTTTCAATTGCAATAAATTTGGACATGTTGCAAGATTCTACAGAAGAGAGAATGTGAAGAGAAATTACTATGTTGAAGAAAGGAAAACAGAGCAGAGGAATAATAAGGGAAAAGAAAAGGTTGATCCGGTTGAAACCAAGAAGGAAATGGACAAGATCTGGGTCAAGAAAAAAGTAATTAAAGAAGAGGATAGATCCGCACCAACATCTGATGCAGATACTTCCTATGGAAGGTAAATTGGGTTCTTTGGCTCAGGGGGAGCAGTGTTGAAAATCCAAAACCCCAGCCAAGAAGTGGGTTCCAGAATTTGGCACGAAGGTATATGATGGAATCTAATGTGACAAATCTCTCACAAAGAAAAATTGGAAGAAAATAAGTCAATGCAGCACATTCCAGAGCAATCTTGATCGATTGTGCCTAATAGAGAAATGTTTGACATATTTTTGAAAACAACATTTATGATGAGTAGGTTTTGGTAAACAAAGGTTGAAAAGGGTAGTGCTCAAAAGACTAATCACTTTGTATTTGAGCGTTCAAGTGTCTAAGGTGTGCAAAAGCAAGATCATAAGCGATATTAGCAATTTCTAGTAATTCCAAGTAGAGAAAACCCTAATCTGGCATTAAGAGGTATTTACAGTTTGAAACCATTTATGAAATTTGCTTGATTATCCATAGAAATGGCAACACCCCAATTAGTGGATATCACTGAGCGACCACGACCTAAATTCAAGAAACATCCTTTCAAAGCAACCGAAGTTGATCTAATGGGTGTATTTTTTAAAATACCATACAAAGTTCTGTATGTGGAAGATGTTAGAGCATATATCCATGTTGCCCTAGATGAGCTCAGTGGTGACAAATTCTCATATCTATATTTGAAGTCTCTAAGAAATGATCAATTTGACCAAAAGGAAGAATACAAAGTCTTAGAAGAGAAGAAATTCATCTAGTATGTAGAGTTTCTTGTTTTTGCAGAGGATGAATGGGTCTAGTTTATCCTAAGTCAAATTCATGTGGTTAGGGCAACCTTTAAAAATCACCAAGGAAGCAATTAGGGCAGTAACAGGGTTAAATTCCACCAGAAGTGTACCCTTACTGAAAGCTGTGAAGAATCAAATTGTTACAGAGGCCACTGGAGCCCAATTTGACAAGAGGGAATTAGCCTTAAATGACATCACAGACCATGCAGTAAGATTTGCTTCTATGGTCATAGGCTACAAAATCTATTTCTCAAACCGAGAGAACTCTGTCTCTGATACTGCAATATACACCACATATCAAATGGTCAAAGACAATGTTGAGTATGATTTGTGTGAGTTACTGAGAATATAACTATTGTAGAATCTAAAGAAGATAAAGGAAAGAAAAAACTACCCATTCAAATTTGGTATGTTGATCATCTGTCTATTCTTCTATTTTATGAATGAATTACCAAAGATGAAGAGTCTATTCTGGTTAACTAGCAAACCAGTAGCTGTTCAAATTAGAAATATTTTAAGTAGCAGTAGAAACCATGATGAGCAAAAGGTAGCTTTGTGGGGGTATTTCAAAAAATTTCAAAGCATGATGCAGTCAAGAAAAAGAATCCCAGAGAAAATTGTTGAGAAGTATAAGGCTAACATATGTTTTATGGTTACAAAAGATCAATGCTTCATGGAAGCTGTGGAGCCCAGGATAGTCTGGATTATGCCAATGGGTTATGAGGAAGCCAGAATCCACTAGGAAGGTGAGAAAAGAAGTAGAGGAAATTGCTGCTAGATATGGGTTCACAAAAGAACAAGTGACAAAGGCAAGGGAAAAAGCACAAGCTGCTAAGGAAGCAGAAGAAAAGAGAAAAAGTGAATCAAGTGGACCTTCAAAAGAACCCAAGGGTGAACTAGAAAAGCTAGAGGTCTCAAGAAAAAGAACCAGAGGGTCCACCTCTGTAGAAATTGCATCCATTCCCTCCGTTTCCACAGCATTTGCAAGTGTGGCAACTCCTACCTCCAGTTCTAAGAGAAAAAAGACTAAGGCCAAGAGAATGCATGTAAGCATAGTTGTTGATGAAGAAGCAATAGAATTAGATCAAAAAGTAAAGAAGATGAAAATTGAGGCTATGAAATTCTCCGGAACTAGCAAAAAGAAACCCTCTAGTAAGGGTCAACCTAGGAAAAGGCAAAAGATAGATGTGCCTCAAACAAAGGAAGCAACTATAAGTCTTGAGGATGTACTCAAATCCATAATAGTAGATGACAATCTAAAGCCAATTGCACAATTGTATGATGAATATAATGATCCAGACAAAAGGATCATTGAGATTGCTGTGGTAGAATACTTGAACATCTACAACAAGACCCTAATTGAAATAGTTGATGATCTTCCACATAACCTGGCAAGTTTAATGACTGCAAGAAAAGAACCGGTTATGGAAAAGGATGTTGAGCTCAAGGAACACTCATTGATAAGATTATGTCCAGAGATCACCCTTGAGGAGAAGGCCAAAATCTCTAAAGAGATCAAGGATGCCCTCAGGACCAAGAGAAGAATGAACTCATTAATGTTGGGAGAAATTGATAAAGTGGTCAAGGAAGCAGAGGAGATCACTTTGGTAACATTAAAGAAAAACAATATTCCTACTATCTATGACAATGAAGGAGAAAAAGATGAAGAAAAATCTCTATCAGAGATAATCCAGGATCAAGGACCAGAATAGAGTGATCAAGTCCCTGACATGGATACATTGGATATGTCAGATCAAGGAAAAACATAAACTAATTTGCCTCCTAAGAAATAGGTTGAGGTTGAAGAGAATAGGGAATAGATAAGGAGCCATGCATCAGAACAAAATATTGATCAACAAGAAAATATAGACATGGATCCTCCATAACACAGTCAAGAAGAGGTATCTGGGAGAACAAGAGACATTGCTGATGTCTCAGTTGGTTCTGGAAGACAATAAGATACAGATGAGTCTGAACTTCTTCAAGGACCAATCAATGTGGCCTCATTGTCACTTGTGTAGAAATTCAAATTGGTATCCATTGTCTAGGCCAAGGCACAGGAAGAAATGCTGAAATCACATGACCAAGACAATAAATTGATCAACGATGTGTCCAACGTTCTGGAAAAGATTATGCCAATAGTTGAAAAGAATATCTCATTATCCTCCACTAATCATCTCAAAGGGCTATTAAAATCTATAAGTACACATTTTGAGTCTTTTGAAAAATCTACAGAAGAAAAAGTTAGAAAAGAGTTTGATGAAAAGAGATTTTCTAAGTGAAAGGCTATGATAGCTAAAGACAAAACTCTGTTAGGTAATTGAAAAAAAGGCATACAAAGTGTCATTGAAGAAGCCAATAAAATATACAAATTTTGTCTATCTTGTCCAAAAATCACAAAGGAATTAAAAGTTAAAATAAAAGACTTGGAACTCAAACTTCTCAATATCTCTGAGACATAATTTGGCAGTTGAGTCAATAAATGCCAAAGAAAGACAAGTTGTAAATATTCATAGTGATTTGAACTCTTTGATGAAGAAAAGGGAAGAAATCAAAGATGGGTTGTGCCAGCTAAGGGGACTGATAAGTCCAAAAAATGATTCCATGACCAATCTAGCAGATGAAGCCTTGAAATCACAAGCACTAGTTGATACACCACCAGATGTGTAGAAGGCAGAGAAGTTGGTTTTTCTAATGAATGGCCATATCCATATTCTAGAAAGTATAAGGAATAGATGGAATGGAGAGATAGCTCTGGTAAAGACTATCTATAATGATATTCTACATTTAATGACAAATTGAGATGAAAATGTGTATCTGTATATATGCGACAGAATATAACAATTTTGAACATTTTTGACCAATTTTGTTTGAAGTCACACCCTTTGCAATTGATGTCAAAGGGGGAGAGAAGGTCAATGAAAAATGAGAAAACATATCAGGGGGAGAAGGAATATAGAAGTATATATAGAAAGGGAGAGCAGTCAAGGCATCATTTTTCACTAAGCCTTGTCATTAATGCCAAAGGGAGAGATTGTTGGCAAGAGACACTGCTCTAGAGATAATCTGTGTGTTTTCATTAATGGAAACAAGATAAAGAGAATCCATTAGCATGGAAAAGAGACACTACTCCAACAGACAACCTTGAGTTGGCAACAAGGCACAAAGTATTTTGGTCTGGAAGCCCAAAATGGCTAAGTATGGAAGTATTTTGAGTAAGGGACAGAAAGTGAATCAGTATGCCTCCGCAATTGAAGACTTGCAGATGTGGTTCAAATATGATGTTTATAACTACCTATTGTTGTTATATTCCAGTGATCAAGATCTGACTTCCTCCAGAAGTCATCTGATGAAAAGTCTAAGTCTGAGTGGATAGTGTTAAGACAGAGACAGTGAATAGTACAGAGTAAAATGGTCCTCATTCCTTTGCAATAGCATACTTTGTTCTACGGTTCTGACATAATATAGAGATAGGTTATAACTATTAGAATCCAAGTTTGCAACTCTAGAAGTGTAGCAGATCTTACTCTACATGCTCTCCAATACTGACATCCAGTATGACAGTATTACAGTGTGACATGGCAACAGTTCTAAGGTCTGCATTTTGGCATATAGATTTATCTTGTTCTGTAGAGTTGAAGACCTATCAACATATCAATAATGATTGCTAAATATGATTCATGAAGTCACATCTGGTCCACAACATGAGTTATGATGTGACAGAGGAGAGTATCATTTATGTTATTAAGGAACAAGCCAACAAGTTGGTTAAATCCTTATGCAGAGAAGAAATATGAGCTGGATCATAAATATGAGTGGTTGTATGATTAGAGCCAACACATATGAAGACATGTATATGATGGTTTAGATCCACATTGAAGATTTAACACAAGAACAAGCTGACAAGATATAACACTTGGTATACACATTTCATAGTTTGCTTGCCAACCTGATCATGATAAAGATCTGGTTGCATATATAAATAGAGGATGGATTTTAGTGTTTGAGTGTGTGTTGTGTGATGTGATGTATGTGGGTGAAGATAGAGTGGCCACAATAAATAAAGGGAGATCTTGAGCATATGTAAGAGTAGAGCAGAGAAATAGGGGTAGACTAAAATGAAGAGTTCTAAGTCAATGTTTATAAGATTAATTAGAACTCTAACCATGCATATGTAGATGCAATCATAGCAGTTCATCTTTGGCAGTGAGTCACCCTTCTTCTTCTTTCTTCTTCTAATTGGTAGTGAGCCTTTTCTCTTGAGGAATGAGCTCCAGGCAATAAGCCCTAGGGCAGTGAGCCTCTTTTAACTCAATATTGTGCTATAATAATATATTGTGAGCTAACACTCACCGTGGTTTTTCCCTTTTTGGGTTTTCCACGTAAAAATCCTGGTGTTCATGTGTTATGTCTTTGTGGTTGATGTTTCTATGCTTATTCTGCTTTCATATTATTAACTTTGGAATTTGGGTTAATAAACTTATTAAGAAGTGTTTTTGTGGAATATTGATTCACCCCCGCTTCAGTATTCCTTCCTACCAACAATTTCTATTGCCTCCCATCTTATGATTTAGATCACAATAGTCTAGAAATAGATAACATGAAAATGAAGCCTTCTTTGTTTGAACTAGCTGTTAACAATACCTAGAATCCCATGTGTGTTGATCCTTCATGATTGCCCTAACAATCATACCATTAATTTCCATCATAAACACATTAGTATCCCTCGAGCTTGGTTCCACATAGGCACTCATGTTTGATCAAGGTTTGTGCTTCATTAGGAATCATGTCCATGACCTCCCAAATGAGCTTATTCTGGTAAGTGACCCCAACGTTAGCAAAGACATTGACCACTTTATTTCCTTTCTAGAAAACATGGGTTATAATAATCTCTTCAAAGGAGTCCATAATCTTGTGAGCTACATCAACAAATGTAGCTATAGTCCAACTAGGGCTTTGGGATTTCTTTAAACAATTGACAATGTTATTGGAGTCACCTTCAATCCAAACCTTTTTAAATCCCTTGGAATCGGCTAATTTAATAGCATGGTAGGCCGTTGTAGCTTCGGTTTAATCGTTTGTCTGGGTACCTAGATGGAGTGCCACAGTTGACAAAAACCTACTAGAATCATCTCTCATCACTCCCCACTACCAGCAATTCTAGGATTCCCCTTCGCTGCCCTGTCAAAATTAATTTTGATCCATCCCCTAGGAGGAAGTTTCCACACCACCTCACCTCTAGGCTTCATTCTTTTAAAAGGGATAGAAATATCCCTAGTGAGGTTCCAGTTCTTAGACATATTCATCTCCAAAGGAGAGGCCTCTAACTTGGTCCCATGGGAAATTTATTCCTCAATCTGAATAGAGAAGTTCTTAATACATCTGATCATCTTGAGAAACAAGCCTTCTGAATCCACACTAACCTCCATGAAATTTTTTTTATTATGTTCCTTGCATAGGTTCCAAGCAATATGAGGGATCAGTAAGGACCAACAAAATTTAAGGGATGGATTTTTAACAAGGCAAATCCATTGAGTAACCAGAGAGAAAGAATCTTTCCCCAAACTTCCAAAGACAAGGGGCACATAAGAAGCATGTGGAAAGAGTCTTCAGAATCATTAAGGCACAAGGGGCATCTGTTGGGAATCGAAAAAACCCTTTTACATAGATTATCAATGGTCAACACCTTATTCCGAACAAGCATCCAAAAGAAGATGTTAATCTTGGGGATAAGCTTAGAATCCCAGAGCTTGGCCTAGAAGGGAGGATCCCCTTGGGGAAGAAGCAACCCTTTAAATCCTAAAGTAATAGAGTACTCACCAGAAGAGGTCTCTTGCCAAATGAGTTTATCTTCCTTAGGGAAGGAGGGGCTATGAAATAAATTCAACTTAGCTTGAAAGTCACCCATCTGTGGATCCACCTCTTGTAAATTCTTCCACCTACTATCAGTCATATAATTGGCCACCCATCTACCACATCTTCTAGAGCACACCTCCATGTAGGGGCTGGCCCAATCTTGCTGACTAAGAGGGGAATTGCCAAACCACAAATCCTCCCAAAAGTCGACTAGCTTCCCATCCCCAATCTTTCATTTAGAGCCTTTCTTAATAATGCATCTCACCTGAGTAATGTTCCTCCATATTTCAAAACCATCTAGCAAGCTATTGCTCTCCAAGGTCTCCTTGGAGTTGTTGTAGCCTACAAGGTATTTATTCTTAACAATGTATGTCCACTCTTTCTTATCAATCATGAGGAACCAAGCAATCCTAGCTAAAAGAGCAGAATTAAATTCTTTAAGCTTCCTTAAACCAAGGCCACCCATTATCTTAGGTTTGCAAACCAAGTCCCACACAATTAGAAGAATTATCGTCCTTTCCTCAGTTCCAGACCATAGGAACCTTTTTTGGATTTGTTTAATTTTCTCTCTAAACTTCAAGGGAATCTTAAACAAAGACATTGAATAGACAAGAAAGTTTTGGATTGTAGCTTTGATCAACTAGATTTTACCCACCTGGCTTAAAACAACTCCTTTCCAACTAGCTAATTTGGACTGGAATTTATCTAGCATACCCATCCAAAAAGACTCTGGAATCCTTTTATTGAAGAGAGGCATCCCCAAATAGACTGCTAGAAAGCTATCAACTCTACACTGAAGAGTATGAGCAATCTTCCACTCTCACAGCGAGAGTATTAAGGAAGAAGATCAAACTTTTGGGAAGGATAATTTTATGACCAGATACCAGCTCATAGTTAAGCAGAATACTCTTCAAAGTTTTAGCTTCCTTAACAAAAGACTCTCCCAAAATGATGGTATCATCCACGAATTGTTGATGAGAGCAAGAAGGGCCTAAGGAAGATAGGCTTAACCCTTTAAGTTGATAGTTGACCAAAGCTTTCTGGATGTTCCTCCTAAGAACCTCTATCATCACCACAAAGAGGAAGGGAGAGATGGGATCTCCTTGCCTCAAACCCCTGGAGCTTTTGAAAAAACCCGAAGGGGAACCATTAATCAAAATCGAGAACTTAGGAGAAGAAACCAACTGCCCAATGAGATTGAGGACCTTCTTATTAAATCTAAACCTATCCATCACTTTAATTAAAAAGTTCCAATCCACCCTATCATAGGCTTTCATGAGATCAAGCTTCAAAAGGAAACCCTCCTTGTTCACACCCAAAGAGTGGATGTTCTCCTGCATAGATATAATAGAATCAAGAATCTATCTTCTTGACACAAAACCACTCTGCTGAATGAAAATAATACCAGGAAGGAGCACCTGAAGCCTAATATCCAAAACCTTAGAAGTTACACAAGCTAATTAGCCTAAACTCAGCAAAAGACTTGGCCCCATTCTTCTTAGGAATGAGAACAAGAAAGGTGGAGTGTAACTCTTTAAGTAAATTTCTGCTCCCAAAGAACTCCTTCATAGCATCACAAACATCTTTAGCCATGATGTCCCAGAAAGTTTGGAAGAAATGGGGGAAGCCATCCAGGCCCGGGGTGTTTTTACCTTCAAATGAAAAGATCACCATTCTAATCTCTTCTTCTGAGGGGATCTTAGTCATCATCTTATTATCCCCCTCATTAACCACCTTAGGGATAAACGTTTGATTTTCCATAGATTCATTGAGAGGGCACTCAAAGCTCAACAAGTTAGAGAAAATACCACTACCTCATTTTGAATCTATTTTTCCTTCAAGACAGCTCATCCATTAGAGGAAATTTCCTTGATCCTGTTGGCAGCTTGATTCTTCATAGTCATCATATGAAAGAATTTAGTGTTATGATCTCCATATTTGATCCAAACAGCTCTTGATCTCTACTTCCAAAAATCTTCTTCTTTGGAGATGATTCCATGGAGAGCATTGAGAAGATCAATTTCTTTCTCCGTGGTATTAGGACACATTCCCATTTTCTAAATCTTGCTTTGGATCTTGTCCATATCAAATTTTATAATATCCTTTTCCTTAAAAATTTTCCCAAAGGAGGATTTATTCTATTTCTGCACCTTGGTCTTAACATTGTGAATATTTTTAGTCACTCTATACATAGCTAAGCCATCCACAATGATATACCACCATTCTGTGATCTTGTCCTTCAACTCCAGGTGGCAAGCCCACATCTTTTCAAACCTAAAAGGGAACCTTTTTCTCCTACCAATCTTGTCAGTAGACATAACAATAGGGAAGTGATCCGAACCAAGTCAAGTTAGAGCAGAGGGGGAATAAGAGTAGGTAGACAACCAGTCCATGGAAACAAGAGCATGATCCAATTTCACTTGGATAAGCTTCTCCCCAGTTCTTTGGTTGGACCAAGCATACATGCCCCCCTAAATCTCCAAGTCAAACAAGGCTTCATCATTCATGAACTCCATCATCTAAAGGGGCTTGAGAAATGTATATGCCTAAAAATGACACGAATCATCCTAAATAAATATTCTAAATATTTATTCCATTCTTCTACCAATTAAATAAATATTCTAAATTTATTTAATCGGTTCACTGTTCCATAATTAAATAAATTCTCACTGTGGACTCTCCACGGTAGCTGTCAACAGTCCTTGGTTCGCCTGCACCTTGGGCATGAAGCAAACATAGTCCAAATCCATGGCACCAAGCGCCACTCTGTCGATCTCTGTCAGCATATATCTCTGCAATAGGGGCATAGGAAACGTCTCCCTAGACTACAGTGTGTCTTGAATCTCCTCCTACAAGCAAGCAAAGCAATGCGTTAGTCTAAAGTGGCATATACCATACTCAACATATCTACTGAACTATATCAACTAAACTTAGCATTTCAAATTGATCAAAACAACACACTACATCTCTTGACTAGATTCCTGCAATCTCAAAGATAGCTCATCGATTTTCTGTGTCAAATAGGATGCTAATCGAATCAGTTTGGCTAAGTAATTGTCTATCCAAAAGCAAATGTGCCGCTACAATGAGCATAAGCACCGCCAAAACACAGATGTGCCGCTACATTGCACATATGCGCCACTTTAGTGTATGCACCACTGCATTTAACAGATGTGCTGCAAAATTACAAAAGTGTCACTACAATCAACATATGCGCAGCTTTCACAGATGCGCAGCCCACCTGAGCATATGCGCCGCCAAACTACAAAAGTGCCGCCTAACTACAAAAGTGCCGTTAAAATGCATATATGCGTAGTTTTCACTGATGCGCCGCGAAATTACAAAAGCGCCATTTCACGCAGCATATGCGCCATTCTGCACTTCGGCGCATATGTTTGACCTATTTTCAAGTTGCATTTATGACACCCTAATTTGACCCTAGGAGAAATTTTTCGAAGCACATACCGGGGGTCCTGCCTCTGCTAGCCGCCCGAATTGACGGACTCGCTCTAATCGGTGCTCCTCACGTGGAATGTCTGCTGCTCTGGCTGCCATGCTGCTCCAAGTTTGCTCTAAGCTCTCTATCTCCAATCCAGATCAAACAAGTGTACAAATGAGTAACCTTGTGGACCTAGCTCCTATTTATAGCCTACAAACCCTAAATTCTGGCTAGGTGATGACTGTGACTACTTCCCATGCCCATTTTTCCTCCAGTTTTCTTCCTGTTTCCCTGAAACGCATCCCTTTTCCTCCAACCTATCCTAACCCTTTCGTCTTCGTGAGATTGTCCATCTTTGAATCTTTCACCCTTTTCTCGTCCAATCTCCTAAGGGGGCATCCTATCATCATTAAACCTGTACCAGGGGTAAACTGGGGCATGTATCACTATCAGACTATCAATTTCTTTGAAGCAACGTTGTAAACTGCATTGCATCAAAGAGGGGCAAAATGTATACGCCTAAAAATGACACGAATCATCCTAAATAAATATTCTAAATATTTATTCCATTCTTCTACCAATTAAATAAATATTCTAAATTTATTTAATCAATTCACTGTTCCATAATTAAATAAATTCAATTTATTTAATTAAAATTCCCTAAATTCTTATAAATGCCTCACATAATTAAATAATCTTAAATTATTTAATTGTCCATAAATCCCTCTATCCTAAGTTCTAATTCAAAAAATCTACCTCACCCTGTTGTACATGTAATTAAATATATTAAATATTTAATTACCTTATTTTCCCTCACCCACATGTCCTATTTCTTCTCAAATCAAAAGTTAGTTAACTAATCAATCAAAAGTGTTAACTAACCAATCAATTGAGTTAATCCCTCAATCAATTCAGTCAATTCCATAATTCATTCTTCCAATTGACTAATCAAGTTTGTTAACTGATCAGTTAAAAGAGTTAACTCTCCAATCAATGTTGTCAAGTCCCCTCTTTCATGATGAAGATGAGACACTTGTCATATTTCTACTAGTTGCACATTCCTCAACCATCCTCAGTCGTTGATCATCACACTTCTTCTCAACCTTTGATTCTCATTCTTCTGAGTCTATAAAAGAAACCTCATCCTTCCATTCTAATCATCCAAGCTATCTATATTGTTACTCTGCAGAAATTCACCAGCGTGCCTTTGGCACCCCAATACTATTTGCTTGAGATCACCATTATTGCTTCGAAGCTCATCTTCTTGGCATATTCATTATCACAGCCATTTACTATCAACATCCTACAAAACAGTTAAAAGAGTGCACTCTCTGAGGGCCTACTTCATCAGCAAAGGACAGTTGTAATAGGTGAACAACAGAAGCATTGATTCAGGGAAGGTTTGCTTTGTGTTATTCATTGCTCTTTTCATTCAATCTTTCTTGCTTTCATTTTTTTTGTTGATGTTTGGGTTTGATATAGTTCATTTGATTAAACCGCATTTTACCCTAACAAGAACCACCAATTTTCTCATCTTCCCTTAGAGTGGAATTAAAATCCCCCATGACCAGCCACTTAATATCTTAGTGCAATCTTCTGAAGACCCCCAATTTGTTCCAAAGATTTTTTCTAGCATTCTTAACATTGGGAGCGTAGGTATTGGAGATAATCCAAGAGGTATCCTCCCTCTTATGGGAAAAATTAGTAACCACCTGATTAGAATCCTCTATAATAGGAAAAGCAGACACAGTCCATGGGTTCCAAAGAGTAGCCACCCCTCCCGAAGCCCCCTCAGAGTTACTTCCATGAAGACCACACTCCATAAAAAACCTAATCTTGATTTTAAATAATCTATCCATCTACATCTTGGTTTCCTTAATCAACACAATATTTGTCTTATGATCTCAGATTAAATTAGATAGGAGGTCATGCTTATGACTATTAGTTAACCCCCTGATATTCTAGGATAACACCTTCATGATTTAATCAAGTTTATGCTCCTAGAGCACAGATCCATGAGGGTCTTTTGCATCCCTCCTGCAATGTCCTTCTTACTATCCCTCTCCCTTGTAGCTAAGGTTGAGGGTCTTCCTAGTCTTATTTTATCAAACCCAACATCTACTTTAGTAGATCTTCTAGTTGCCACCCCCCATGGATGGGAGGGCTTAGCTTTCTTTTTTCTTTCCTTTTACCATTACAAAGGGCAAATCATCCTAGTCCTTAGTAGTTTCTGCTTCATTGGCATGAGATTGCAGGGGGTATGGCGATCTTCTAAGGTTTCATCATCCCCTTGCAATCTTGCAGAATTCTCTTATTCTCCTGCTTCAGCTTTCGTGTTTCCCTCCACAGTAGAAAATTCCAAGGGGGTCACTATTTTTGTGTGATCCTTCTCAGAGGGACCTAGTGGATCTGTGACCCCCTTGGCCTCCACTGCCTTTGGACCCATGGGGAGCTAATCCTCATGGGTCACCACAATATTCTCCACTACTGAAACAACTTCAAGTTTGTCTCCTGTATCCAAAATTTGGGATAGCTCCATAGCCTTAACCTTCTTCTCCTTCCAGATCTTCTGATTAGGCTTAGGTTTCTTGGACGGGCAATTTTTAGCCCAGTGTCCCATCTTTTTACCTAGGAAAGATGTAAAGGGGATAGATTTGAACTTGACAACTTGGTCCCACTTCCCAAGTTTAGATTTAATCTTGATAGAAGAAGGTGAAAGGAAGCTAGGTGTGTGGAAACACTTCCTACACTAATCTATTGAGGAGAGGGCTATGCAAATTCAAATTTATCCTAACTATTACAGCAATGTTAAACCATTAACATGAGATATTGCAGCAAAACACAAGAGCTAGAAAGAAGATAGAAGAAGAGAGACAAAGATTTACGGTGGGGAAAACCCTTATCGGGTGAAAAACCCCACACTCAGAAACCTGCACAATGTATTAACAAATCTGAAAGAATGTTTACAATACACTTGCAATGCAAGATTCAATGGTCTTCAACACTCATATCTAGAGTCAATCCAGTAGCATAACAGTACCTGTAAACCTGTGATACAAACTCCATCTCCAAGCACCTGTTTAAATAGAACATACAAGGCAATTTTGGGCCTTTCTTGGAATGGGCGTCCAATATGGCATCTTGGAACAAAACCCATGCCTAGGGACACTTGGTCAACATTGTAGAATGTGTCTGATAGTTGTCCATAGCTCCCATCCCAAAGAGGTCACCTAGTTCCAAAATGGGCTATGATAGATGCTCTTATGACACTTACGACCGTCATAGAATCTGTCATAGCTGTTACAACTTACAACTGTAAGAGAATCTGTCATACACATGCTATAAATAGCATATTCTCTTACAACACATCATATTCCACCTTGGGGTGCCCAAATATGCCTCATTCAAAGATGCTACATGACACATATCATTACCTATCTTACAACCTTCTATTCTCCACTCTTACATGTCATAGATTCGTCATAGGAATCCGTCATAACCGTTTCGGTCAAACATTCCTTACACAACATAGAAGATGCCAACACATGGCAAAATATTCCTACCACTAAGTGGGATACCTATCTCCTCATGTGAGGACAAAATAACAAGTTGTCATAATCCATGTAGGATTGACACATCACCATGCCACATCCCACAATATGATAAAGTGGAATTTCTAATTATTTACAACATAGGCAATTGAATAATAAATACAGACATTACAAATGTAGAGAATTACCAAGGTTGAGACACCTTAATTCTCAACATTCTCCCACTTGTCGAACACCTTGTAAGAGCCAACAGAAAAACATGATTTAACTGCTATAGGCTGAGAGGCCCATAGGCTCCGAACACCATTTGAACTTCTCTATGCCCACTAGCTTCATCAATGCATCTACAACATTCTTCAAAGTATCTACTTTCTCCAAATTTACTTTTCCATCCTCAACCATGTCCCTCACGAAGTGAAACTGAACATCAATGTGCTTGGTTCTAGCATGGAAAGTTGGATTCTTTGCAAGGTAAATTGCACTTTGACTGTCACAACTGATCGTGATCTGACCCACATCAACACCAATATCAAAACATAGTCTCTTAAGCCAAATGGCTTCCTTACAAGCATGAGTTGCTGCCATATACTCAACTTCTATCGTGGACAAAGCAACAACAGGTTGTCACTTACTCATCCAACTAATAGCACCACCAAACAGTGTAAAAACATAAGCACTAGTGGATCTCCTACTGTCAATGTCACCTACCCAATCTGAATCCACAAATCCATGAATATCAATAGAATGCAGAGGTCTTGAAACATTACCATGATAGAAAATGGAATACTCGAAAGTACCCCTCAAATATCTGAACACTTGCTTAACTGCATCCCAATGAACCTGTTTAGGATTAGCCATAAATCGACTAAGGACTCCCACTGCTTGGGCAATGTCTAGTCTTGTGTAGACCATAGCATACATCAAACTACCAACAACACTAGCATAAGGTACTCTGCTCATGTCCTCCACCTCACTAGGAGATTTTGGACAATCCTCAATAGACAACTTTGTCCCCAAGGAAACGAGAACACACAATGGTCTACAATCTCCCATGCAGAATCTGTCCAACATGTTCTTAACATACTTAATTTGACTTAACCAAAGTTTTCTATTGGTTCTGTCTCTTCTGATTTCCATTCCTAGAATGTACCTGGCTACCCCTAAATCTTTCATTTCAAACTGAGCTGACAACTGAGATTTAAAATTAAAAATCATATTCTTACCCTTCCCAATGAGCAACATATCATCAACATACAGTGCAAAAATGAGAATACGATCACCATCAAACTTATAATAGACATAGTGATCCGATTTTGATCTCACAAATCTAATTGACAACACAAAGGCATCAAACTTCAAGTACCATCTCCTAGGGGATTGCTTCAAACCATATAAAGACATCTTAAGTTTGCAAACCAAATTTTCTTTACCTTTTACCATGTAATGCTCTTGCTATGACATGTAGATTTCCTCCTCCAAGTCACTGTGAAGGAAAGTTGTCTTCACATCCATCTGTTCTACCTCCAAGTCATAAGCTGCTGCAAGAGACAACAGGAATCGAATGGATGTTAGCTTTGCAACGGGAGAGAAGATCTCACCATAATCTATACCCTCCACTTGTGAATACCCCTTCGCAACCAATTTGGCCTTATACTTCTCAATATTGCCATCTACACCAATCTTCTTCTTGAACACCCATTTGTATCCAACGGGTTTCCGTCCAGGAGGCAAAGGCACCAAGTCCCAAGTTTGATTCTTTTCCAAAGAAGCCATTTCTTCCTCCATGGCCTCCTTCCAGGAACTTGCATCCTTCATATCCAAAGCCTTTGATACAGTTCTAGGTTTATCACTATTAGTGGGCAAAGCATAAGCACAACTAGAATCAAGCAATGTAAAACCAAACCTTTCAGGTTGCTTCCTTATCCGTGTAGACCTCCTCAAGAGCTGAGGTTGAGGTTCATCTTCTTCTTCTAAGCTTTCAGAGCTGCTAGAGCTCTCCTCATCATCAGGTCCAACATTGTCTTTCTGTTTAGTCTTCTCAGGGGTGAGAGGAAACTAAACAACATCCTCTTTCTTTTCTTTTTCTTCTGGCTACAAAACAGTGGTAGAAGGTGTAAGCTCTCTGAAGATGACACTTCTTCTATACAACACTTTTTCAGCCATGGGATACCAAAGCTTGTATCCTTTCACACCAACACCATAGCCGATGAAGATACACTTAACAACTTTGTTCTCCAACTTTGACCACTTCTCCCTAGGCACATGTGCATGTGCCTCACAACCAAAAACATGAAGATGCCTTACTGAAGGCTTTCTACCAGACCACACCTCCATGGGTGTCTTTCCAACAAGAGATGATGTAGGAGATCTATTTACCAGATAGCAAGCAGTGACGACAGCTTCAACCCAAAACTTTTGTTCTAGACCAACTCCACTAAGCATACTCCTAGCCTTCTCCATCAGTGTCCTGTTCATCCTCTCTGCAACTCCATTTTGCTGCGGTGTGTATGGAGTTGTCTTATGTCTTTCAATCCCAAGTTCCTTGCAATACTTATTGAATTCTGTAGAACAGAACTCAGCACCGTTGTTAGTTCTCAAACATTTAATCTTTTTACTAGTCTGATTTTTAGCAAAGGCTTTAAACTCCTTAAACTTGATATAGACTTTAGATTTGCTTCTGAGAAAATAAATCCATGTCCTTCTACTGTAATCATCTATAAAAGATACAAAGTATATAGATTTTGATAACAAAGGAACATTAACAGGACCAAACACATCAGAATGAATGAGGTCCAACACACCAGAAGACTTATGAGAACTCGAGTAAAACTGAACACAGTTTTGTTTTCCATAAATGCAATGTTCGCAAAAGTTGAACTCAAGATTACAATCATCTAACCCCTCAACAAGGTTCTTATTTTTTAGGGTACACAAGCCCTTCTCACCAATGTGGCCAAATCTCTTATGCCATAACATTGTCTTTTATGTAGGACGTTTAACTTCCAATGCACGATTACAACCATCAAGACTAGAAACAATAGATTTCTTCACTACTCGTTTAGATGGTGGGGATGAAGTGATTGTTGCCCTCTTCCTTGAGTCAGAAGAACTATTACATTGTGAAACGCATGCCCCCAGCTGAACCAGAGTACCTCTCCGAGTACCCTTAGCAAGCACCATAGATCCTCTAGTCATCTTGCATCCTTCTTTAAAAAAGACAACCTGCACACCTGCATCATTCAAACTACTTACAGAAAGTAGGTTCTGTGCTAAGCCTGGGATGTGCATAACTCCAAAGATCCCCTTCATTCGACCATTAGGGAATCAGATAGAGACTCTTCCACGACTGACGATCTTCAAATGAGAGTCGTCACCCAGATACATCTTTCCACCATCAAACTCCTCATACTCAGTGAACCGGTCTCGATGCGAGGTCATGTGGAATGATGCACCAGAGTCAATTAGCCACACATCATCAGATGCATGAGTTGCCAGGGCTACGATGGAGGCATCACCATCATCTTGTGATTTGTCAGAATCTAAATCAGGAGCTTTCTTCTTTTTCTTCTTCTCCTCTTTGCATTCCTTTCAGAAATGCCCAGTCTTGCCACAGTTCCAACAAAGAGCCTTGGACTTTCCAGGAGATTTGGATCTACCCTTCTCAGCTTTCTTGTCCTTCTTCTTCCCTTTCTCCTTGGGTCTTCCATGAACTGCAAGGGCTTCTTTAGCTGCCTCAGAAGACTTTCTCCGCATCTCTTTAGATAACAGCGAAGAAACCACCTCTTCCATTTTGAATGTGGATGTGGTGCTTCCGATTGCCATGACAAGATGATCCCATGAGTCCGGTAGAGAACAAAGCAGGGTCATACACCGATCCTCCTCCTCCATCTTTACACTGATAGATGTCAATTATGCAACCATCATGTTAAAGGCATTCATATGCTCAGCCATAGATCCTCTGTCCTCCATTTGAAGAGAATACAACTTCTTTCTTAGGAAAAGTTTATTGACAAGGGATTTGGCTTGATACACATCCCCCAACTTCTTCCAAAGGAGTTTTGCAGTAGCCTCCTCATGGACATTTAACAACACAGAATCAACAAGACTAAGTCTTATGAGACCCTTAGCCTTCCGATCCTTGAGATCCCACTCATCTTGAGTCATTGTAGCTGGTTTAGTTTTGTTCACACTTTCCCAAAGGTCTCGGTCAACTAACATGTCTTCCATCTTGAGCTTCCATAGCTCAAAATTATTGCCGTTGAACTTCTCTACTTCAAACCTTCCTGATGTACTTGCCATCTCCTTGCTGCAATAAGATACATAATGCTCTACACAGACTCCCACTCAACCTAAGATTAGCTCAAAAAACCCCTACCCAACAACTAGGACCAAAGGTGATCAAGCTCTGATACCAACTGAAAGGAAGCTAGGTGTGCGGAAACACTTCCTACACTAATCTATTGAGGAGAGGGCTATGCAAATTCAAATTTATCCTAACTATTACAACAATGTTAAACCATTAACATGAGATATTGCAACAAAACACAAGAGCCAGAAAGAAGACAGAAGAAGAGAGACAAAGATTTACGGTGGAGAAAACCCTTATTAGGTGAAAAACCCCACACTCAGAAACCTGCACAATGTATTAACAAATCTGAAAGAATGTTTACAATACACTTGCAATGCAAGATTCAATGGTCTTCAACACTCATATCTAGAGTCAATCCAGTAGCATAACAGTACCTGTAAACCTGTGATACAAACTCCATCTCCAAGCACCTGTTTAAATAGAACATACAAGGCAATTTTGGGCCTTTCTTGGAATGGGCGTCCAATATGGAATCTTGGAACAAAACCCATGCCTAGGGACACTTGGTCAACATTGTAGAATGTGTCTGATAGTTGTCCATAGCTCCCATCCCAAAGAGGTCACCTAGTTCCAAAATGGGCTATGATAGATGCTCTTATGACACTTACGACCGTCATAGAATCTGTCATAGCTGTTACAACTTACAACTGTAAGAGAATCTGTCATACACATGCTATAAATAGCATATTCTCTTACAACACATCATATTCCACCTTGGGGCACCCAAATCTACCTCATTCAAATATGCTACATGACACATGTCATTACCTGTCTTACAACCTTCTATTCTTGACTCTTACATGTCATAGATTTGTCATAGGAATCCGTCATAACTGTTTCGATCAAACATTCCTTACACAACATAGAAGATACTGACACATGGCAAAATATTCCTACCACTAAGTGGGATGCCTATCTCCTCATGTGAGGACAAAATAACAAGTTGTCATAATCCATGTAGGATTGACACATCACCATGCCACATCCCGCAATATGACAAAGTGGAATTTCCAATTATTTACAACATAGGCAATTGAATAATAAATACAAACATTACAAATGCAGAGAATTACCAAGGTTGGGACACCTTAATTCCAAACAGAAGGTAGACTAGTAGACTGATTCACTAGCACACAGATCCTGGTAAAAACTAGTCTCTTCCTAGATAAAGTAACTGGATCCACCATAAGCATCTGACCAAAGGCACTAGCCAGGCCTTTAAAGACTTCCTCATCCCAAAATTCCATTGGTAACCTAGGGAATCTGACCCAAACTAGGGCCACATTAAAAGAGATTTTTGAAGCATCAAACCCAGGTTCACATCACCTTAGAGCTAAGGTCAAGTTTTTGATAACCCAAGGCCCTCCATCCAAAGACTCGACCAAATCTTCTTCACAAGAGAATGTGAAGGAGAAAAAGACCTTTTGGAAGGCGGTAATATCCACATGGCCTTTCAATCCCCATTTTCGTTGGGCCTAGGTTCTCAAAACTTCAATATTAGGCCTGGGACCCAAGAATTTACCAACAAGTGACAAATCCATATGGGAAATACCTTTATCAACAACACTATCAAGGATAGACATAGAGAACTCACCAGAACTAGCCTTAGAGGAACAAAACAAAGGAGGAAGTGAACTATTCCCTTTAGGCTTTGAACCGAAAATAGACACCCATAGATTCATGTGCGCCAAGCTCGATTCCAGACTATCAACCTCATCATTACTATACTTTAGGTCAACCACTGGGATCTTGTCTCTTGATGTGCCTCTGGGGTCAAGTGGTCTAATCTCACTTTTCAAAGAGATAGGATAGGTATCGAAGGAACCAAGAATCCCATCATCAACTGGGCCCTCCTTGAAACCTTCCCCCTCATCACACCTACCCCCAACACCTTGCAAACCATCAATACCACTACCATTGCCTGATGACAAACCACCTTTTCCAGCTCCCTCTCCTTCGCTATCCTGCAGTAGACTACCTGCAACTCTGTCATCACCAAAATTCAAATTTCCTTTTCCCATCCGCTCTCCACCTCCACTACTCATTATTTTTTGATGAGATTCAATAGTTGGCCATGCATAGATATCTACACCTAAGGATGTTACTACACCTAATGATGTTACTAGCATAGATAGCTTAAATACATCTAGATCTAAAAGATGTTGAGACAAATTAGTCTCAATGCACCTATCTATCCTAACTAACAAATTCAATATAGTTTCCTTGAGACTAATATCTCATAGCATCTTTTAGATAGATGTATTTAATATATCTATCCTATCTATTCTAGGTGATGTAGAAACATTACATGATTGTGTTTATAAATAAGCCTAAACTAACAAAGGAGATTGGGATACTTATCTCTAGAATTGAATGATGAATATTTTGCTGCATTTAATGTTCTTTTATTCATCACTATGTCAAAAAATTAGACTTGTGTTAGGCGAGTTTCAATAGACTATCAAGATGACTATTCTTCATTTTGGGATAATTCTATAGTTATAGATTTGATCCCTACATATTAATTTCAACCTTTTCTTATGGACTCAACCTTTGGGTGCAATTGAGAATTTGAAATCAAATTTCTATATAAAAGTTCTTTCCTCTACTATCTAAACATGTGTAACAACCTCCAAAATAAAACCCCAAATATTCTATACTTTTATACATGCAAACTATATGGTAAGTAAAATCTCAAATATAATAAATACATTTCAAAATATAAATCAAATACAATTCCATTACTTGAGTCATGTAACAATTACATATGTGAATAATCCATTTACCACATGGTCATCACAATCTAGGATTCACTATAAGTACAAAGTTACATCACCTCACAACATAACACATTATGTAATGTAAACATGCCAAACATGTCCAACATATAGTGTACACTCAAGTATTTGTTACACAAAAGTCTTCCACGTCATCCTAAGCACTTATTGTGTGTGTAGGCAATACAAACCCACCATTGATGGAAAACTAATCCACCCCGTCCATTACCTTAACTTGAAGCAGTCAAATAAAAATTTCATGGTCCATGTAACAATATCCATCTGTTAAGTATTCTTTCATTTATTAGTCAATTGTTTAACTTATATTCATGCTAATATAAGACTTGACAAGGTGTTACAATTCTTCTCAAGATAACACACCAAAAATCACAAGAATGCACAACCTTCAAAATTTCACAACACTTGACAAGACATACTATAATACTTTACAACACAATACAAGACTTCACAATATATCCCAAAATAAAATATATACTCATTGAATTTATTTGAATCACACATCAAATCCAAACCTAATCACAAGACGCACATAGGATTGACCCAAGTCACACATCAAGTATAAATCCAAGCACAATACATGCTACAATTCATTGTCTCATAAGTTGTGAATTGACACACTTACAAATAGGTAATTCCTACCCTAGCATTCATTTGTGCATAAAGGTACCACCAATCCTAGTGTAACTCTAAGGAAGATTTATATAAATAACTAGTACCACTATGGATACTCATATAGTGAATACCATAGATGTAATTTGATACTAGAATCTATTTACCACAAGTAGAGGATCTTATCATCTTGGTAAATCACTAGAATATATCCCATAACAATTGAATCATAAGACTACATCAAAATTTGAGATTTCTTGGGAGATATTAGTGGATGTATGCATAATTCAAATACATGCCTATGCCATTTATACTCTATTCACTGTGTCCTCATGTGATGTGGTACATATACATGGATATGAGTAGTCTCTTGGCTATGTATCTTGAGGAACATGACATCCTAGGTTCACAAAGATCATCAAGTTTGATTGTGTAGCACAAGGATTTAGAATCTCTAATAGGCTCACACACACAAGAAGCATAAAATAATCATTTAGTAAAAAATATATGACAATATCTAAAATACATCATAATGAAATCTCAAATTTAATCCCACAAACTTTTCTTTAATATTCCACTAATGGAAGTTATATTCACTATTTAATGAAAGACATAACTAGACACCAACATCAAAAGCTAGACATTCAAGACATTAAAATATGCATTTCTAGATCTTTCTTCGTTAGGGTGTGCTAGAGACCAGCAAATTACCCTAATAACCTATAAAACATGCTAAATACCTACATTTCACTCTAGTAACATTCCAAGTCCAATAATATCTTAGTAATTTTTTAAAAATGACTACCTAGATCCTTTAGTTCTGAAAGATCACTTTCAATCATATCCTTCATGAATTTTGATTTGATGGTAACCATTCTTGAGATCAATTTTGGAAAAATAGTGTGCTCCACTTGAACAATCCATCAAATCATCCATGTGTCATAATGGAAACCTATACTCTATGGTAATCTTGTTTATATCATAAGAGTCTATACACATCCTTTATTTTCCTTCCTTCTTTAGTGCAAGCACTACAAGTACAATGTAAGGGCTTAGACGTTCATTGATCAAATACCTTTTGAGTAGATTTTTAACTTGTATGTTTAAATAAACACTTATATTAGGACTCATCCTATATCTAGTGCCTTATTTAGAAAATGGATCCTAGAATCAAATCTATATAATGTGATACTATGCATTGTCAACAATCCTTCATGTATTTCACTATCTATGATATCTTCAAATTCTTTCAATAGTGCTTCAACTTTTGGCTCCGTAGAGCTATGTGACTCAATTTCCTCCATTGGTGTGAGCTTAAATACCAATGCATAACACTCCGACAAATTTTAAATCTCCTTGAGAAACTTTTTAGCAATCAAGAACATTACCTTGTCTTTTGTAGCTTCTTCCTCAACCTTCAACAATAGCAATTTAAACCTACCACTCTTAGAGATGGTAAAAGTGTTCTTCCTCCCATTATGGATGGTATAAACTATTGAAACAAAATTTTAAACTTTAAAAATTTTCATCCAAAATACATTTCACGCCATAATGATACCTTTATAACAACATTTTTTCCATTTCAAAATAAATATTCTCATAATTGGCCTAAAAAACTAAGATCTAATAAATTACCTTCACCCTAAAACTAAAAGGTCACATTAAAAATACCCATGTCATTCGAAAGCATATCATAGGAGTCTTAACCCTAAAATCAAAGCGTGCAGATAAAAGACCTATGACATATCGGAATGATTAACCCAGAGGTCTCTTCGATATATTAGGAGATCAGTGTGACACCAAAATGTGTCACATCAATAAAGAGACAATATGATACATAATGTATTGTGGAAAGATTGCCATGTTGAGAAGACTCATAATCCAGTCTCCTCGAAAATCCGAAGACAAGCATTTAGGTGATGTTTCAGTCTGACATTAAAAAGTTAAAGGGACAAAGATTTCAGCGTATCTAGATGGGACTTTGGAAGTCTCTTCAACATCCTAAATGAAAGAAGCATATTGGGGGGACTAAAAAATATCATCTTGACATCCCACCGACAAAGTAGTAACATATAGTATAAAGAAGTTTAGAATGTCGGTATGACCCATATTCTAGTCCTATTGAAAAGCCGCTAGAAATGACAAGTAAAGAAAAAAATAAAAGGAGAGTTGGGATATCAAAGGGAGACAATATATGGTCCCCCTGAAAAGATGAACATAACAGATATTGAAAGGAGAAATAGATATCGACGGGACTTGACAAAATGGAATTTCAGCATGACAACCATTTAGGTCATAACGAAATCCTGACAGTAGTAAAAGATGATAAACCCCTTAAGTAAAATTGATCATTTCAAAAAGATGACAAGACATGCTATGATGCCAAAATTAAATATCCTCATGATGATATGAAAGCTTCCATTAATGCTTAGAGTCAAGTATATCAAAAAACAATCTCAATAAAATTTGATTCATTATACATGTACGGGAGCAAGGGTAGGCCTCTGCAACAGATTCAACTCAAGAATCCAAGTAAGTATTATGAGCTCAAAATTTATAGCTTCTAGTTTGAATTGCATTTGAAGGAAGTGGAATTCTCTTACATTATGCTATGGAAAACACAATTAAAAACCCTAGGGCCAAAAGACAAAAACTAGATGAAAGATATTTGAATCAGGATTTAATAGACCAGTGCCCAAAATCTAGACAAAGGTCTAGGAGGAATGCTCAATTAAATCCTAATATAGAGAAATTAGAAGATACATACAAGCATGTAGGAGATATCTAGACCCCTGTGAGAGGATATGGCCTCTTCATATATCATTATAGAAAGATGCATAGGCATACGCTAGTCTCAAACCCATGGAGATTGAATTTAGGGAAGCTCACAGTACCAAATATATTTGTCAATGTTGAATTCCTAAAAGCAGTAGCAAATAATTATAATCTGAAAAAATGCCTAGTTGAGTTGAAGGATGGGATTGGTTTCTTCCCTGTTACAAAAGATTATATATCAATGGTATTTCAGCTAGATTCTAGCTTTGATGTAAAATTTAGAATTTGGGACTTGCTCAATGAATACTACAATCTGAGCAACAATTACAAAAGGTGGAGATTGCCTATGCATAGACCCCGGGATGAAGGAAACAAGTTTGAAGTGTTTTCAGTAACAGAGGATCCCCCATACTCCATAGAGCTATTTGAAGAATACTTCCAATACACTTATTACTCTGTGTGTCAGTTTCTTGGTGTTGAAGCTTCTATGTTTATGGAAATTGCTCCCATGGTTTTGACTGCCGATGTGCAAAGCTAGCAAACACTACACTTTGATTATGTTGAATTCCTGGACAAAGCCTTTCATAAAGAATTGGTTTCTATACAAGGAGGGGGCACTAAGTTTAGACATTATTCTTTGATTATGCACCTTATCTTATACGAAGGACAGAACATGAGACTATGGGATGACTATTTAAGAATAAGGGATTTGGATAGGAATGGAGATATCAAACCTGTTCAGATGTGGACTTCTGTAATGAATAGCAGGTGTGAAAAGTCCCACTATCTCTACTTTAAAGAATATTTGGTAAAGCCTATATATAAGTTGCTAGGGTCTCCTTTTCTGTTGCCAAGGACTTGCCCAAACAGAGTTGTTTACTTGGAAATTGTAAGGCAACTTGCATATTCTAATTCATGCATTTGAAGAGCCACAATAAGAAGTCTTTCGTGCCTGGAACCTTATGCTTTGGAGACTTCACAATTATGTCTGATAAGGGGTATCAATTAATTGACAAAAGAATGGAATATTTTAAGTTACCTTCAAGGAATGCCAGGGAGAATTTTGACCCAAAAAACTTCATAAACATAGTAAAAGCAAGTAAAAATTTGAAGTGTCACCATGTGTTATTTGTTGACGATGATTTGGTTAGAAACTGTGATGAACACATTATAGTTGAAAGAAGAATCCTATATCATAGAATAATGTTGGTTGAGGCTTGGAGGGTAGCCAAAAACCCCAATTATACAGGTGTTTTTATGGATATTAATGACCCCATTGAGACATTGGATACACTAATTGCAAATGCATCAGATTTGATTGAGAATGTTCCTCCCTATGTCTTTGAGAGAAAGGGGAGATTTATCAGAGAGACACATGCTAAAGATGAGATTCCCATTGCCCATCTATCCCATCAGCAGAGTCTTGACATTTCCTTTGATGTTGAAGAAGAAGAGGGGGAGAATAAAGACTTGCAAGCATCTATGTCTCTCATTGAAGAATATGAACCTCTAGAAGAAAGAGAAGAGGTTAAAATAGAAACTTCTAATGAGTTGTCAGAAGATGTGAGATATTTAGCTAGCCAAAAATTTGTTACAGATGCTGAGTTCATTAAGACCTCAGAATTCAAAGCTTTTTTGTATGAATATAAAGGAAAGCAAGCTCAAGAAAAGATGAAAAATATCACCCCTGAGATACAAGATGAGGTTCTACAAGAACTTCAATTAGAGATTGATAAGGCTATGGAGAATATGACTCCAGACAGAGGAAGGGAACTACTTCAAGAAGCAGGGGTGATGTTGGTTCCTGGATGGGACATGACTTCAGCAATTATATTTGATACTTTTAGGAAGAATCAGGATAAAAAGATGCAACTCAGTATTGAAGCTGTTGATAAAATAAAATCTAGATCAGCATATGACCTTGACAAGCGAATATTGTTGATATTCTCACTTTATCCCCCAAATAAGAAACCCCAAGTCATAAGAAACCCAAGTGAAGCCTTTGGTCATCTCATGATTCAAAGGGTTAAAGATACGGATCCCATTAAGACTACTGACTTGAATGTGAATGTTGCAAAATTCACGAAGGCACATATTGAGCAGTTGGTAAGAAAGAATAATGCTTATATGGCAGAAAATGCATAGCTCAGGCAAGAGGTTGCCACTTACAAGGATAAATTTCCTTCATCAAGTAGTTATTCACCCTACCTAGAGGTTGACAAAAGGGTCATAGAAGCTAGAACATATACCAATTACTGGTAGCTCAAAGCAAAAAGATTCTAGAAGAGCAATGAACAATTGGAGACTGAAATAAAGGTTATTAAATACAACATGGCTTCTAAATTGATTCAGAAAAGATTTAACAAAATGGCGAGGAACAGTGATAAAGTTTGGGAACTACATAATTTAACACATCAAGTCTATCAAGAACATTAAAGACTTCACCTCAAGATGTTAGAGAAAAAGGAGGAATTGCATGCTAAAATAGGTGTTGACGGAAAGGTATTTAAGGAATATAATGACTTGATTGGTGAACAAGAGAGATTCAACACCATATTGATAGAAGATCTAAATGATTTCGATCAACATCTTGACATGGCATTTCCCAACTTCTTTAATACTAAAGGTAATCTGTAAGAAAAGGGTACTTGGAAAAATAAATTGGGTCAATTGTTGCCACCACTCCCGGAAAATATTAATAATGAAGAAAGGGTAATAGAAAGTACCCATGCATGTTTAGGGAAAATATTTTCCTTGGAGTCAACTATGAATGATATAATCATTGCAGAAACATGTACCAGCATGGATTATATAAATCATGTTGGCAAGATAAATTTGTTTATATCTAGGGCATCGTGAGCAATCAGAGGGGGTGAGTACAGAAAATTTTGCTATATGATAGGCAATGCATACGTGAGAATCTGTAGCATGGGGATGAGGACCTTGCTAGACCAATAGCCACAGGTCCCTCTACGATGATTAATAGAGTCCAAAATCTAATCGTTGCATATGCCTCTATCTATTTCTTTATTTTCTTAATTATGCACTAGTTATTTGAAAGGACATAATTATGAAAAGACACATCATTTCAGGCCTAAAGCTTGTTTGCATCCTATAAATATGGGATACCAAGGCCATTTTAAGAAATCATCAATTGTAATATCCCATATATAGAAAGAAATACAATACTTAAATACGATTCTACCTATGTCAATTTATATATCATGAACTTCTGAATTAATGCAAAGGAGCAGAGTTATTTGATGAATCAAAAAATCTGGTGCTTAATTGTTGTGTTGAATTTTATTGTTATGGGTTGCATGATTGTCTCCAAAATAGTTTCCTTAAGTTGTTTAAATTAATATATCAAGGATATAATTAATTTATCAGTACACATTTGTTGTTTTTGTGTGATCTATTCGATTGGTTTCTATGAGAAGTTGATTTAAGTCCTACTATGTGGTCTATGTTTATTGGTCTTTGCCTAGGGTTAAAATCCTTTGAGCAAGTCATCTTGGTTTGTTTCTTTCCCATTAGAATTAAAATTCTTTCTTCTGGTCACAGTAATTTAGGGAAATATCATTGGGATTTGATAAGAAGAACCCTACAACTCAACATCCTTGTACATCTATACAAGGTATAGATTCATATAAGTGCCTAGCAATTTGAGTTTAACCAAACGTAAAGATCCATATACCATTTACTCTTGACCTATTTGCCCAATAGATAAAGCACTGGTCATACTCACTTCAAAAACATCATTTAATATAAACCTAATTTACCTTCTCAAACCTCAAACCTTAGGAGTAGTTATCAAACCTTACATCTACTTCACACCCATTTGCCACTGTGAAGGTTATACGAGTCTGCACCAATAGTCAAGGTATATCCACTTAGGTCTGGTAGAGCCTGAAGTGAAGGGGGTTTTAGCATATTTGCCCCGTGTTGTTAGCCAAAAACATCAAGAGAGCTTGGCAACCTATTAGGGTTTAAAACCTGTGTTTTGTGACCTAATAGAATTGGTGACTCTACTGGGGATACACAAAAGGAAACCTAGTAGGAGACCATATTATTAGAGTCATAAAGTTAAAAGGCATAACTCTATTGGTGAGGAAAAATCCAGAAGATTGATAAGTCCTTTCAAGAGAGGTGGCAACTCTACACAAAGTTCAAATCAGTTTATGAGATAAAGTGTCATAATGGATGGTAGAAGATCCAAAACTGATGGTAAGAAATTGCAATCTTCCCCACCTGGAACGGTACATTCCAAGAAAACTGGGATGTCAAATCAATTTGAACGTATTAATGACTGGAATACCCAAGAGAATACTTTAGAACACCCAATAATAACTCATAATAGCTTCACCCCCTACATGAATCAGATGATATCCAGTCCAAAAGTTATCATGCCCAGTCCGATGATATTCTAGCGCAATATAGGCCTAACACTCAAAGGTAGCTCGAATATCAAGCTCAGATTGAAAGAGAAATAATGCAAAAGCATGCAAAGTATGCTTATCAAATGTCATTACAACAAGGTGAAGAAACTCAATATGAGTCTATCGATCAGATAACATCTATAGAAAACCATAGTACTCCACCAAAAGATAGAAGAAATAAGGATGAGATACAGCAGGATTTACTTAAATTACAAGAGGAACTTAAGCTAGCCAGACTAAGAGAAGAACAGTTGAAACAAGAACTACAACAAGTAAGGTCTAGGACCACAGTAACTAGCTCAAAGTATATCCCCCTCATAAGAAAGCAGGGCATGCACTGACAAGCAACCAATAGGGGTTGCATCAAAATGCAAGTAGTTCACAAACTTCAAAGACACCACATGGTGGCCATGTTCAATAGAATCCTCCACCACGAAATCCAAGACCACCGAATGCCCATAACACATCTCAACATGTAGCTAATTCTTATCCACCACCTAGTCATCAAGCTATTCCACCTCACCATCAAAATGTAAGCATGAACTTACACCATAATATACAACAACATCCTCCTCATAATCAATACTAACCAAACCAACATTTACAAGGACATCTTAACATAAATAGATATAGAAAGCTAGACTTGTCTAGATATCAAGTATGTACAAACCCTACTGATAACGATTTAAGAAATGCCATTCCAAAATTTGTTGGAAACAATGCCATCTCAGCAAAGGAACATATTAGAAATTTTGAGACAGACGTGGATAATTATGAAGTGCAATATGAAGACATCTAGATGAAGTTATTTATGTTGTCTCTTATTGAAGACACTAGGGATTGGTACAAGAATCTTTCTAATGCATCAATTTGTTCTTTAGAAGATTTCAAAGATCAATTTAAAGAATAGTATGGGAGCAAATTTGATCCAAATTTTGTTGTGCACAAGTTAACAAGTATCCAGAAAATTAATAATGAATCAATGGTTGATTTCAATCAGAGGTTTTCAAAGATCTATCATAAGATCCCACCAGAATTGAAGCCTCCAGATTGTATGGCTCTAGCTTTGTATTTAAATGTCTTTGACCCTAAAACTAGATATGAGCTCAGAAACAAAGCTCCTATGACCTTGCAAGAAGCTCAGAAGGTAGCCATAAGTATTGAAAATAGTAGGAGAGCACCTGGGAAGCTTGGGAAAAGAGATAATCCAAGAATCTCACCAAACCCAAATAACAATCAAGTAAAGCCAGCTAATTACTACAGAAATGAAAGGCCTAGACTACATGATATGCCTTATAACACAAATTGGAAGGATGGAAGGCCTATGGATAGCAGGTAGAAACAGAATTACAAAGAAACTCTCAACCCCCTAAAGAAATAAGGGACACATATAGTGAACAAGAATCCATGGTGTGTTGCATGCAACCTACCTCACTCACCAAAATATTGTGTGGTAGCCAAATCCTTGCAAGAGAATGAAATACCTTATGATCAAGATAGGGATGACCATACCATAAATATGGTAGGATTTAGACCCCACTCAATTGATGAAGAATATTCATCTGATGAAGATGGATTTGAATATGATGTGAATAATTAGAAATACAATATTAATATGGGTAGGCAAGAAATCCTTTCTAACTAAGAAGATAATTATGAGGAAACCACTCTTGTATCTAATGTGACCCCACACTTCCAATTGAGAACACCCACTGAGAAGGAAAAGAAAGCCCTTACAATTGTTGTTGTGGCTCCAGCCAAAAATAATTACAACTTGAGGAATAGGATTGTGAATGCAGACCAAGGAACCCCTAGAGGATTGTTTGTTAAAGAACTAGATCATAAAAAGGAACTTTGGGTAACCATCAGAAAGTAGAAACTAGAAAATTACACACAAGGAACCATCCAAAATTGAACAAAATAAGGTGAAGGACAAAAATAAGTAGCAATCTGAAGAAAAGGGTTCCAATAAAGAAAAGTTAGAACATATTACTGCTACTCCATTTGATATGACATAAGCATTTTCCCAAATCAAAATACAGTAACATTAATGGAAATGATGAGAGTAGATGAATACATGGACAATGCCCTCAAGTTGATTTCTAACATACCAAATCAGAATAGAAACAAAGGTGGAACAAATGATAAGGCGAATAACCTTGTACAAGAAGTTATGAATTTCCCTAAAATCTATCTTGGTAATGCCATAATGAAGAACCCTGCCAAGGTAGACCCATTTTACATAACACTATTGATAAATAACAAGATAGTGAGGAATTGTATGATTGATTTTGGGGAAGCAATAAATATTATGCCTATTGATGTCATGAAAGAATTGGGTTTATGGGTGGACACAACATAATAGGTCTATCCTTGTTGTTAGAATCATGAAGGATGTAGAACTAAAATTGGCATCATGTCCTGAAGCAACCTACACAACTGATATCACTGTAATAGACACTCCATCTTACTATGGAATGTTATTATCCAGACAATGGACTGTTGTAGTAGGGGGAAATGTCTAGCTAGATTTATCATATGCCACAATACCAGTAAATGGGAAAGAAGTTAAATTATACAGAGAGCCAAGATACAAAAACATAATAGAACGATTGAATCCTGACCAAATGAATTGTTTTTGTGATATAGGTCTTGGGAATTTTAGGGTTGAAAAATTACAACCTGAATTACAAAATACATAGTCAATAGAAAGAGAAGCTCAAAAAGATATTTCAGAAGTTTGGAGGATGTACTTTGATGGTGCATGTAACAAAGGTGGCAATGGAATAGGGGTGATATTCATTTCATTAACTAGTAGAACTTTCAAATATTCATTCCTGTTAACATTTGAATGCTCAAATAACATAGCAGAATATGAGGCATTGCTGATAGGCTTGAACATTGCTATAAAATATAAAATCAAGCTCCTTGTTGTGTATGGGGATTCAAAACTGATTGTCTCTCAAGTTAGGGAGAAGTATTCATCAAAAAATAAGAGGTTGAAGCAGTATAGAAATGTTGTTTGGGATAATATTGAACTATTTGATGCATTCTCTATAAATTAGGTAGATAGATCCAAGAATATAATGGTAAACGTTTTTGCAAGCATAGCCCTAAAAAAGGATGACATCACATTGGTAGGAATAACTAAGGTAGAATTTAAAGCCAAACCAACAATTTATGATAATATTTATAACTAGAAAGTATTCAATGATGACCAAGACCTCATTAAGTTCCTCCATTGCATGGACCAATATGAATCACAAGAAATTGATTTTAATGCATTTGTTGAAAAGGTAGATAACAAGGAGACTATTTTTGGAAAAGAAGTGGTCCAACTCAAGACAAACAAAATTCCTAAATGCCTTGTAACTCTTGAGAGAGTGTTTGATGGACATGATAGGTTCAATATGAAAAATGTACCAGTCAAGCAAGATGATGTTGAGGACATAAATCTTGGAACATAAATGGCTCCTTAAAAAGTGTATATTGGAAAAAAGCTCAATCCTAAAATTAGAAGCATGCTCATTGCCCTACTTAGAAAATACAAACATGTATTTGCCTGGTCTTATGATGACTTGAAAGCATACCGAAAAGACCTTTTTCAACATGAGATGCCTCTGAAACCATATGCTAATCCATTTAGGCAAAGACAAAGACCCATAAACCCTACACTAGCCCCTCAAATGCAAGAGGAACTTACAAAACTCAGGGAAGGTGGTATCATCAAACCAATCAGACATTCCTCTTGGGTTTCAAACCTAGTACCCGTGAGAAAGAAAATTGGGGATACAAGAGTATGTGTGGATTTTAGAAACCTGAATGTGTCCTCACTCAAAGATAACTATCCTCTTCCAAATATGGAAGCAATGTTGCAGAGAGTAACTAGATGTGAATTATTAGCTATGATGGATGGTTTTTCAAGATACAACCAGGTAAAAGTTAAAGAGTCAGAACAATTTAAAACTACTTTTACCACACCATGGGGGATATGTGTATATGTAAGAATGTCATTTGGACTCACGAACACAGGAGCAACGTTCCAAAGAGATGTGGATGTAGCCTTTGCTGATCTTATCAATGATATCATGGTAGTCTATCAGGATGATTTGATAGCATATTCCAAAAAGGCTGAGGACCATTGTGCACATTTGGAAAAGATTTTCATCAGAGCTTTAGAATATGGCATCTCATTAAATCCAAAGAAATGTCATTTTGTTGTAACAAAGGGTAAATTACTTGGTCATATAGTTTCAAAGGATGGAGTAAGAATTGATCCTGAGAGAGTAGAAGCTATTGACAGAATTGCAATTCTAAGATATATAAAAGCCATACTGTCTTTTGTTGGTTAGATTAATTTTGTCAAGAGATTCATACCAAACTTTGTAGAAATAGTCAAGCCTATCTCCATAATGTTAAAGAAAGGTGAAAAGGTGGACTGGATAGAATAGGTTGTTGATGCATTTCGAGCTATTAGAAAAGCAATTAAAGAAGCTCATGTGTTGAAATCTCCAGAATTTGACAAACCATTTCAAATATTTTCCTTTGCATCATTTCACACAGTGGCCGTAGTAATGTTGTAAAAGAATAGGGAAGGTTTTGAACAACCTATCACATTTTTTAGCAAAGCACTCCAAGGGGAAGACTTGAAATATGACATAACATAAAAACAAGCTTATGCCTTGGTAAAAGAAGTTAAGGCATTCAAGCCTTATCTGGTAGGAGCTCAAGTAATAGCCTATGTGCCAAATGCTACAGTAAAGGATGTATTTGTTCAAAATGAAGTCACTGGGTGAAGATGTAGATGGATCAACAGAATCCAAGAATTTAACATTGACACTCAAATTACTAAACTTATTAGAGGACAAGGTCTAGCCAAATTAATGACTAAATCCAATATGGAGGCAACACATATTTGTAACATGAATGAAGAAAGTAATGATATTGCAAGCATTGAACATACCTCTTGGTATACTAATGTAATGTATTATCTAAAAAACACGAGGTGCCCTCCAGGCCTAAGTGACAATCAGAAGAGAACATTGAAACCCCATGCCTCGAAATATATTTTTATGGATGGGGACTTGTATTGGAAAAATAGATATGGTATCTTGTTACTATGCCTGGATAAGACACAAGCTAAGAGAATGTTGCAAGATATGCATAAAGGTGTGTGTGGAGGACAATTCTCAGCTAGGACTACTGCCCATAAAATATTAAGAGTTGAGTATTATTGGCTCGAAGTTTTTTAAGATGCTCACAATTATGTAAGGAAATGTGAAGCCTGCCAAAGGTTTTCTAGTAAACTCAATTATCAAGGGGCCTTCCCACTCAAACCAATGCAAGTGGAAGCTCCATTTCACCAACGGGGATTTGATTTTATAGGAGAAATTGTAGAAAAGTCTAGTGGTGGACATAAATGGATTTTGGTAGCTACCGATTATTTTACAAAAGGGATAGAAGCTATCCCAACAAGACAAGCTACCAACAAGACTATGGTAAACTTTCTTTTGGAAAACATTATCACTAGATTTGGAGTACTAGTGAAACTCATCATAGACAATGGCATGTGCTTTAGGTCAGTAGAGTTTAAGTCATTTTGTGAGTCTTATGGTATAACAATCTCATATGCTTCACCATACCATCCCTAGGCCAATGGACAGGCAGAATCCAACAATAAAAGCATCATCAAGATAATAAAAAGAATTTTGGAAAATAATAAGAAGTCCTGGGACTCGAAGTTAAAATTGGCTCTATGGGCAGATAGGATCACTAAAATAAAGGCCACAAGAAAATCCCCATTTGAGTTGGTGCATGGTTCCCAGGCTAGACTACCCACATATAATCTTATACCAATATATAAGTTTATTCTTCAAGAAGATTTGGATATCCCTAAGCCCATGGAAGAGAGATTGGAACAATTAGCTAAACTTGATGAAATTAGAACACAAGCTCGGAAACATAATGAAAAATTGTAGCTACAGATAAAATATCTCTTTGATAAAAGAACCAAGGAAAGAAAGTTCAATGTGGATGATATGGTCCTCATGTGGAATGCTAGAGGACAAGATAAAGTGAAGCATGGTAAGTTTGAAGCATTATGGATAGGTCCATTTGTCATCATCAGCAAGTGTAGTGAAGATTCTTATTACTTACAAAACATGAGTGGTAAAGAATGGGAATTTCTAGTGCATGGACAATTCTTGAAACATTTCTTCTCATAAAACATTTTTTCCATGCACGGTATATTAAAGAAGAATAGGAAATTACTAGTGCATGGACAATTCCTAAAATATCTTCTCTCTTTAAAGAAAAATTTCCATGCACAATAGGTTAGGATTCCATTTCCCACCCCCCACCTCCATTAGTCTGCATCCTAGAGAGTGATTCTGGATCCTTGCAAAGGCCTCATGGCCATTCATCCCCAGCTAGAGCCACTGTTGACACAAAATTTTAAACTTTAAGAATCTTCATCCAAAATCCATTTCACGCCATCATGATAGCTTTATAACAACATTTTTTCCATTTCAAAATAAATATTCTCATAATTGGCCTAAAAAACTAAGCTCTCATAAATTACCTACACCCTAACACTAAAAGGCCACATTAAAAATACCCATGTCATTCGAAAGCATATCATGGGAGTCTTAACCCTAAAATCAAAGCATGTAGATAAAAGACCTGTGGCATATCGGAATGACTAGCCCAGAGGTCTCTTCGATATATTGGGAGATTGGTGTGACACCTAAATGTGTCACACCAATAAAGTGACAATATGATACATAATGTATTGAGTAAAGATTGCCATGTTGAGGAGACTCGTCATCCAGTCTCTTCAAAAATTTGAAGACAAAACATTTAGGTGATGTTTTGGGTTGACATTAAAAAGTCAAAGGGACAAAGATTTCAAAGTATCTAGATGAGCCTTTGGAAGTCTCTTCGACATCCCGAACAAAAGAAGCATATTGGGGGGACTAAAAAATATCAGCTTGACATCCTAACGACAAGGTGGTAACATATAGTATAAAGAAGTTCAGAATGTCGGTATGACCCAAATTCTAGTCCCACTGAAAAGTTGCTAGAAATGACAAGTAAAGAAAACCATAAAAGGAGAGTTCAGGATATTGAAGAGAGGCAATATCTAGTCCCCCAGAAAATACGAACATAAAAGATATCGAAAGGAGAAATAGATATCAAAGGGACTTGACAAAATGGAATTTTGGCATGACAACCATTTAGGTCAGAATGAAGTCCTAACAGTAATAAAAGATCATAAACCCCTTAGGTAAAATTGATCATTTCAAAGAGATGACAAGACATGCTATGATGCCAAAATTAAATGTCCTCCCGATGATATGAAAGATGCCATTAATGTTTAGAGCTTAGTATATCGAAAAATAATCTCAAGAAAATTTGATTCATTATGCATGCATGAGAGCAAGGGTAGGGCTCTACAACAGATTCAACTTGAGAATCCAAGTAAGTATTCTGAGCTCAAAATTTATAGCTTCTGGTTCAAATTACATTTGAAGGAAGTGGAATTCTCTTGCATTACACTATGGAAAACACAATTAAAAACCCTAGGGCCAAAAGACAAAAACAAGATGAAAGACATTTGAATTAGGATTTAATAGACCAGTGCCCAAAATCTAGACAGAGTTCTAGGAGGAATGCTCAGTTAAATCCTAATGTAGAGAAATTAGAAGATACATACAAGCATGTAGGAGATATCTGGACCCCTGTGAGAGGATATGACCTCTTCATATATCATTACAAAAAGATGCATAGGCATACACCAGTCTCAAACCCATGGAGATTGAATTTAGGGAAGCTCACAGTACCAAATATATTTGTCAATGTTGAATTCCTAAAAGCAATAGCAAAAAATTATAATCCACAGAAATGCCTAGTTGAGTTAAAGGATGGGACTGGTTTCTTCCCTGTTACAAAAGATTATATATCAATGGTATTTCAACTAGACTCTAGCTTTGATGTAAAATTTAGAATCTGGGACTTGCTCAATGAATACTACAATCTGAGAAACAATTACAAAAGGTGGAGATTGCCTATGCACAGACCCCGGGATGAAGGAAACAAGTTTAAAGTGTTTTCAGTAACAGAGGATCCCCCAGATTCCATAGAGCTATTTGAAGAATACTTCCAATACACTTATTACTCCGTGTGTTAGTTGCTTGGTGTTAAAGCTTCTATGTTTATGGAAATTGCTCCCATGGTTCTGATTGTTGATGTGCAAAGCCAGCAAGCACTATGTACTTTGATTATGTTGAATTCCTAGCTGATGCCCTTCATAAAAAATTGGTTTCCATACAAGGAGGGGGCACTAAGTTTAGAAGTTATTCTTTGCTTATGCACCTTATCTTATACAAAGGATAGAACATGAGATTGTGGGATGACTGTTTAAGAATAAGGGATTTGGATAGGAATGGAGATATCAAACCTCTTTAGATGTGGACTTCTATAATGGATAGCAGGTGTGAAAAGTCCCATTATCTCTACTTTGAAGAATATTTTGTAAACCCTGTATATAAGTTGCTAGGCCACCCTTGTGATCACAGTTTGTCACCAGAAATACAGAGATTCTTAAGGCAAAAGGACAAATATGAGCATGGGAAGTTCAGTCACAATTGGGGTGACTAGTATTCTTATAAGGACAACACAAAAATAAGGGTGTTTGGATTTGAAGGGTCTCCTTTTCTGTTGCCAAGGACTTTCCCAGATAGAGTTGTTTACTCGAAATTGTAAGGCAACTTGCTTATTTTGATTTCATGCATTTGAAGAGCCACAATAAGTAGTCTTTCATTCCTGGAACCTTATGCTTTGGAGACTTCACAATTATGTCAGAAAATAGGTATCAGTTAATTGACAAAAGAATGGAATATTTTAAGTTACCTTCAGGGAATACAGGGAAAATTTTGAGCTAGAAAACTTCATAAACATAGTAAAAGCTAGTAAAAACTTGAAGAAGTATCACCATGTGTTATTTGTTGATGATGATCTAGTTAGAAACTGTGATGAACACACTACATTTGAAAGAAGAAGCCTACATCATAGAATAATGTTGGTTGAGGCTTGGAGGGTAACCAAAAACCCTAATTATACAGGTGCTTTTATGGATATTAATGACCCCATTGAGAGATTGGATACACTAATTGCAAATGCATCAGATTTGATTGAGAATGTTCCTCCCTATGTCTTTGAGAGAAAGGGGAGATTTATCAGAGAGACACGTGTTAAAGATGAGATTCCCATTGCTCATCTGTCTCCTTAGCAGACTCCTAACATTTCCTTTGATGTTGAAGAAGAAGAGGGGGAGAATAAAGACTTGCAAGCATCCATGCCTCTCATTGAGGAATATGAACCTCCAGAAGAAAGAGAAGAGGTTAAAACAGAAACTTTTGATGAGTTGTTATAAGATGTGAGGTATTTAGCTAGCTAGAAAATTGTTACAGATGCTGAGTTCATTAAGACCCTGAAATTGAAAGGTTTTTTGTATGAATATAAAGGAAAGCAAGCTCGAGAAAAGATGAAAAATATCACCCCTGAGATACAAGATGAGATTCTATAAGAACTTTAATTAGAGATTGATAAGGCTATGGAGAATATGACTCCAGAGAGAGGAAGAGAACTGCTTTAATAAGTAGGGGTGATGTTGGTTCCTGGATGGGACATGACTTCAGCAATTGTATTTGATACTTTTAGGAAGAATCAGGATAAGAAGGTGCAACTCAGTATTGAAGCTGTTGATAAAATAAAATTTGGATTAGGATATGACCCTGACAAGAGAATATTGTTGATATTGTCATTTTATCCTTCACATAAGAAACCCCAAGTCATAAGCAACCCAAGTGAAGCCTTTGGTCATCTCATGATTCAAAGGGTTGAAGATACTTATCCCATTGAGACTACTGACTTGAATGTGAATGTTGCAAAATTCATAAAGGCACAAATTGAGCAGTTGGTAAGAAAGAATAATACTTATATGGCAGAAAATGCACAACTCATGCAAGAGGTTTCCACTTACAAGGATAAATTGCCTTCATCAAGCAGTTAATCACCCTACCTCGAGGTTGACAAAGGGGTCATAGAAGCTAGAATAGATTCCAATTACTGGAAGCTCAAAGCAGAAAGATGCTAGAAGAGAAATGAACAATTGGAGATTGAAATAAAGGCTATTAAATACAACATGGATTCTAAATTGATTCAGAAAAGATTTAACAAAATGGCGAGGAACAATGATAAAGTCTAGGAACTACATAAAAGAACACATCAAGTCTATCAAGAACATAAAAGACTTCACCTCAGGATGTTATAGAAAAAGGAGGAATTGCTTGCTAAAATAGGTGTTGATGGAAAGGTATTCAAGGAATATAATGACTTGATTGGTGAACATGAGAGATTCAACACCATATTGACAGAAGATCTAAATGATTTCTATCAACATCTTGACATGGCATTTCCTAACTTCTTTAATATTGAAGGTAATCTGCAAGAAAAGGATACTTGGAAAAATGAACTGGATCAACTATTGCCACCAGTCCTGGAAAATGTTAATAATCAAGAAAGGGTAATAGAAAACACCCATGCATGTTTAGGGAAAATATTTGCCTTGGAATCAGCTATGAATGATATAATCATTGCAGACACATGCACCATCCAGGATTATATAAATCATGTTGGCAAGATAAGTTTGTTTATATCCAGGGCATCATGAGAAGTCAAAGGGGGTGAGTACATAAAATTTTGCTATACAATAGGCAATGCATACATGAAAATCTGTAGCATGGGGATGAGGACCTTTCTAGGCTAATGGCCATAGGTCCCTCTACGATGATTAACAGAGTCCAAAATTTGGTCATTACATATGCCTCTATCTATTTCTTTATTTTCTTAATTATGCACTAGTTATTCAAAAGGACATAATTATGAACATAAAATAACTAATGCAGAATAGATGCCATTTAGATTAAATTAAAATACCAGATTAAAAATTGTAGTTTGTAATAAAATCTCAGAATAGCTCTTTAACCCCATTATAGTGCTAGATGTCTACAAAATATTTAGTTCAGCAGGTATACAACCAAGTAATTTAAGGAGAAACAAAACAAAGTCCTTAATGCTAAAAGAAATCTTAACATAGTTGCTAGGAAACTCCATTATAGGAATGTGGACCATGTACCTGTTCCTGTACCCACAATTCCTGGTGACTACATTTACATATGATATAGCCGTCTCCTTATTAATATATTAATGTACCCTAATTTTATTGGTGTACCTATACTGATACTGGTATCCCTGTGTCTCCTAGTAACTATGGTACTAATTCAGGCCTGAATCTTGTTTGCATCCTATAAATATGGGATACCAAGGCCATTTTAAGAAATCATCAATTATAGTATCTCATATATACAAAGCAATACAATACTTATAAGATTCTACCTATGTCAGTTTACAGTTTCAAATATATCATGAACTTCTGAATTAATGCAAAGGAGAAGAGTTATTTGATGAATTAAAAAATATAGTGTTCAATTGTTGTGTTGAATTTTATTTTTATGGGTTGCATGATTGTCTCCAAAATGGTTTCCTAAAGTGTTTAAATTAATATATCAAGGATACAATTAATTTATCAGTACACATTTGTTGTTTCTGTGTGATCTATTCGATTGGTTTCTATGAGAAGTCGATTTGAGTCCTACTAAGTGGTCTATGTTTATTGTTCTCTACCCAGGGTTAAAATCCATTGAACAAGTCGTCTTGGTTGGTTTCCTTCCCATTAGAATTAAAAATCCTTTCTTTTGGTCACAGTAATTTAGGGAAATATCATTGGGATTTTATAAGAACCCTACAACTCAACATCCTTGCACATCTATACAAGGTATAGATTCATATAAGTGCCTAGCAATTTGAGTTTAATCAAACGTAAAGATCCATATACCATTTACTCTTGACCCCTTTGCCCAATAGATAAAGCACTGGTCATACTCACTTCAAGAACATCATTTAATAGAAACCCAATTTACCTTCTCAAACCTCAAACCTTAGGAGTAGTTATCAAACCTTACATCTACTTCACACCCATTTTCCATCGTGAAGGTTATACAAGTCTTCACCAATAGTCAAGATATACCCACCTAGGTCTGGAAGAGCTTGAGGTGAAGGGGGTTTTATCCATATTTGCCCTGTGTTGTTAGCCAAAAACATCAAGATAGCTTGGCAACCTCTTAGGGTTTAAAACCTGTGTCTTTGTGACCTAACAAAAATATTGTATTTCCATGGTCTACTAAACAAAACATTACAATCATCTTCTTGTCTCTTAAAGTTGTACCCTTACCAAGTTGCAGAACTTGGTACTTTGGAGGAACATGGAAACACTCCTATGGATGTGAGTCACCTAGAAATTGGAGTGAATCTCTGGAAAAGGTCAGCTTCCTAGCTGGTTATCACCTAAACTAATGAATTTTGCAGAGAAAAGGGAAGGAGGAAACTCAGAAAAAACTAAACTCAAAATGAAAATAAAAGAGTGATACACCAAACTGACAAAAACAATGAAATCTAGACTTACACTTGGTTCAAACTGACAAGAACTAAGTTTGCACAACCTGTTACAACATATTTCTGCATAAATATTTCACTAAATGGTCAAGAACACAAAAACTTGTAAAAGGAAGAGGGACTTCACAATTAACAAGTGATATGCACTCTTATCAACACAATCAGCAACCTGCATTAGCTTACTATTTGTAGCAAAGGTATAACATATGAGAAAAAGTTATAAGGAGATTAAGAAAATTTCACAAGTAACTTGATCAATCATTCAAACATACACAAAAACTACAAGAACCAGAAGGCAAGAGTCTCATTACCAGAAATAACTAAGGTATCCATTGTATTCCACGTCCAAAATTGAATGAGTTACAAAATATCAAAATCTAAGCAAGGATTGTAAAAATCACAAGTCTCCAAAAATTGCATAATCAGAACTGCCTATAAAATGAGTCATATAAGTGACTATATCCACAACTCCAAGTGGTTCCACCAAAAAAGGTTCCAAAAACCACCTTGGGTCGGATGCCCTCAAAAAACCTAGAATATAGCACCTAAATCTCCTCCAAAAGAGCTCACAATGAGAGAAAACGTCAACCATGACTTGGTCTAACATGATGACACATGAAACAAACCCCTAAAAGGCTCTAAAAGAAATAAAACATCTCCTAGATTCTCTCAAAAACATTCAAACCAAATGCTAACTACTTCCATGACCTAGTCAAACCACTCCACCCAAGGGAAAACAAAAAGCTATATACTTGGCATGTGCTTGGCAATCTCTTCCACTCTCCTATATGCATGGCATATGCCAAGGCATAACAATGTCACTCAGTGCCATAAATATGCTTTTATAACCCTTTTTGCATCTAATAATAACAATAAACTTAAATGATTTATAATGGCATCATTTCAAGTTTAATTGTTTTTACATTTTGATTTTAATGCAAAGAAAATAAAAGAACCTAAGTGCTGACTAGTGCAGGAGCACCTAGATGTTTAAGTTTTGGTTAATGTTCAAGTTGTCTTGTTTGGTTCAATAAGATCTTGGAGACCATTTATATGTTGTCATAAGGCTTGAAAGCCATATTTGTAATGGACTTTGTCCAAATGTCGAAAAGTAGCTATTATCTTGTAGTAGTCCTAGTTAGGACAGTCATGTTGTCTTAGGTAGTTTGCAAGAGTCATTTAAGTTTTTATAGGTTAGTCATTTAAGTTTTAAAGTTTGTAGCCTTTAGAGGCATGTCAAAAGTTGGAAGGGTGAGTTATAACCTTGTCCAAGGTTCTCCAAAATGTTTGAAAGTAGCATCTATCTAAAAATAGTCAATATAGTCCAAAATAGAAAGTGGACAGTTACAAAACAACAAGCTGCAGTTAACAAATCAAGAAAGCATCGATGGTTTGGGAATATCAAATGTTTTCATGCATTGTGAAGGCTTGTTTTAAGCCAATGAAGGTTTCCAATGTAAACAGAGATTCGAAAGAATAGAAAGGAATACAAAAAGACACTGTTTTTCCTGCTTTTTTTTTCTGATTTTTTGTTTTTTATGACTGATTCCTGCTGTACTGTACTCCTGTACGGATTTATCTTAGCATATGTTTGTGATGGATGGATAGAGTACTGAAGTGGATTTGATTTAAGTCTTCTTGGAGGTCTTGAAGGGAAACTTGGTGTGAGAAATCATTAATTTGTTATAAATTGTTCTTTAACTTGCTGTTGAAATAAGAAAAACCACTGTTTTCTTCCTTGCTCCGTACCTATATGGCTTTGTCATAGCCCAAGGTTGTGATGGAAAGTTAGGGGATTAGAGTGTCTCTGTTTTGAGCTTCATTTGAGGTCTTGACAGTGATCTAGAGGTGAGGAAACCATTGCTTTGTGTAGACTGTTCTAAAACTTAGGTTTTGGCTCTTCTGAGTAGCCCGATGGAATTTTACCCATTCCATTGACCTTTTCCTATTTATACTCAATGGAATGGGTTGTAGGGTAGTTAGTGCAAGATCTTGTGAGGAATGTGGAGGGCAGGAGGATGGTTTGGTCTGAATTTTCCATGCAAATGACTCTGCAGATTCATGTTTATGACTTGAGAGAAGGACATCAGCATAAGTTTGGTGATCAGTGACTGTGGGAGTGGACTCCTTATGGAATACCAGTCTATGACAATGATGCATGATGCCCTAGATTAGATCATGGTCCTGTGACATGAAGTAGTAAGAGGTTTAACCAAGACAACAGTCCATCTTTACCTTATGTTGACTCTGCCAGTCCACTTGGAGACAGTCACTACAAAGAAGGTAATAGACTTGTTTGGTTTAGTTTTTGTTTTGTCAATGAATGCATTAGGTATGTATGCATGTTATAGATTGGCTTGTGGTATGAGATTGAATATGTCTCAATAGAGATCATCACAAAGAGGATGTGGTGACTGTCCTCCTCATGCAGTAGTGAAGTTGTGACTATCTTTGGAAGGTGTGGTAGGATGTTACTGTCTTGGAGGTCTATGTAGAGGAGTTGAAGGATTGTTAGATGGAGTTAGGCATCTTGGAAGGTGTAGAATGAAGTTATTGGGCCAGAGACCATGTGTTGGTCATGTTGTGTTATGTAAAATACTAGTATGAAGTTGATTTGTTACTTTGCTCTGCATCATTTTTGGTATTAGAGCTAGCAAGTAGATCCTTAAGAGTGTAGTGGATCTTGTGAAGAAGATAGGGGGTTTGTGAAAGTTGTAAAGATGCCTCTAAAGAATCAGATGGCAAGATAGAATTCTGAGTTGAGAGAAGCCTTAGAGGCAAGAGAGAAAGAGTTGAGGGATAGAAGAGAGCAGGATGCTGCTAGAGACAGAGAGTTGAGGCAAGTGAGAAGGGAGAATGCAACAATCTTGGCTAGATTGGAATCATTAGAGAAGAAACCTAGAGGGGATGAACAAAATGAGTTAGAAGGAGATGAGGATGCTGATGAGAATCCTCCTAAGGATGAGTTAGATGCTAAAGAAAAGAAGTTTGTGAGATCGTTGAAGGCAGTCCAAGGAAGTGGGACAAAGGCAAACATTGAGTTACCTATCTATCAGGGGAAGATGGATAGTGAAGAGGTCTTAGGGTGGATAGATGCCCTAGAAATTTTTTTTTGAGTGTGAGGAGATGAGTGATGAGAAGAAGATCAAGTTTGCAAAAACAAAACTGAGAGGTACAACACTTACCTGGTGGAGTAGTGTGCAGACAGACTAGCTAGAGGTGTAGCAAAAATCACTTCTTGGAGTAGGATGAAGGATATGATGAAGGATCAATTCCTTCCATCTGATTACTCTATTCAGGCAAAGAGGATGAGACAGAATTTGAAACAGAAGGACATGGATGTTATGTCCTATTCTAAGCTTGATTTCATAAGCTTAGTATTAGAGGTGGATTGGAAGATGAAGAAGAGAAGTAGCAAGGTACCTTAATGGGCTTAGGTACAACTTGTAGGATGAGATTGGTTTGTTAGTACCAAAAACACTTGGAGAGTGTTTTCAGTTAGCCATCAGGGCTGAAGAGAGAGTGAAGAGGAAGCAAGAAAGGCAAGGAGGTTATGGAAGAGGAAACAGAGGTAGGGGTAGACCTACTACTAAAATTCAGAATAGTAATGAGAAAGGTAAGGAGATGTCTACAGAACAGAGAGGTGGATATAGAGGTGGAGGTAGATTTGGATCAGGTAGAGGAGTGTTTATAGGTAGATGTTATCACTACAATGAGGTGGGACACACATCTTTCAACTATCCTAAGAAGGATGGTGTTGATAAGAGCAAGGATACAAGAGTTCACTTGGCATAAGAGGAGGAGAAGCTAAAAGAACCAGAACTATCGTCAGCCTCTCCAATGATGGATGGAGAGATGCTCATGGTGGAAAGAGGCAAGATGCAGCAACCACCATAGGTATCTATTTTCAGAACTAATTGTTTAAGCCATGGAAAGATATGCAAGTTGATTGTAGATTCAGGTTCTCATGATAACTTAGTTTCTTGGGAAATGGTGAATAAGTTGGGATTGAAAACTTTTGATCATCCTAGTCCTTACAATGTCACTTGGGTGAGTCAAGAGCAGCAGGTAATGGCTCCTAAGAAGGCATATGTTGATTTCACAATTGGTCCATATCAGGACTATGTTTTGTGTGATGTTATTCCTATGACATGTGGGCATGTAATCTTGGGCAGACCATGGCAGTATTTGAGGAAGACTATTCATGATGGGTATACTAATACCTATGTAGTGCACAAAGATGGTAAGAAGTTCAAACTAATTCCTTTACCTTGTGAGGAGAAGAAGGAACAGGTTACAATTTGCTTTGGAGAGAAATTGAAGTTGAATGTGCAGGTTAAGGATGATGGGAAGCAACAGGAACAGTTGCAACAGCAGAAGGTGGATGGCAGTCCTAGAGAGCAGCAGGCTTGGGACTTGAGTTATGTCAAAGTTGGAGACCTTGAGTGCCCTATAAAGTGGCAGAAGAAGGAAGACAAATAGCAGATGGTACAGGGAGGAATGAATCAGAAGTTGCAGTTGAGAAGAGCTGAAGTATTGCAGCAGCAAGGTCCTAGACAAGGACACCAAAATAGGTTTTATGGTTCTAACACTATTTACAGGAGCCATGCAGGTTGGAGAAGGAGGAAGATAACTCTTGGAGAGTTCATGTTCCCTATCACCAGTTAGAGGAACATCCCAACAGGATTGAAGAATGTTTGGAGCAGATCCCCTAACTCTTGGGACAAGAGTTTTCATCATGCCGGGGAGTATGGTGTAGGAGCACCTAGATGTTTAAGTTTTGGTTAATATTCAAGTTGTCTTGTTTGGTTCAATAAGGTCTTGGAGACCATTTATATGTTGTCATAAGGCTTGAAAGCCATATTTGTAATGGACTTTGTCCAAATGTCAAAAAGTAGCTATTATCTTGTAGTAGTCCTAGTTAGGACAGTCATGTTGTCTTAGGTAGTTTGCAAGAGTCATTTAAGTTTTTATAGGTTAGTCATTTAAGTTTTAAAGTTTGTAGCCTTTAGAGGCATGTCAAAAGTTGGAAGGGTGAGTTATAACCTTGTCCAAGGTTCTCCAAAATGTTTGAAAGTAGCATCTATCTAAAAACAGTCAATATAGTCCAAAATAGAAAGTGGACAGTTACAAAACAACAAGCTGCAGTTAACAAATCAAGAAAGCATCGATGGTTTGGGAATCCCAAACATTTTCATGCATTGTGAAGGCTTGTTTTAAGCCAATGAAGATTTCCAATGTAAACATAGATTCGAAGGAATATAAAGGAATACAAAAAGACACTATTTTTCTTGCTTTTTTTTTTATTTTCTATTTTTTATGACTGATTCCTGTCGTACTGTACTCCTGTATGGATTTATCTTAGCATATGTTTGTGATGGATGGATAGAGTATTGAAGTGGCTTTGATTTAAGTCTTCTTGGAGGTCTTGAAGGGAAACTTGGTGTGAGAAATCATTAATTTGTTATAAATTATTCTTTAACCTACTGTTAAAATCATAAAAACCATTGTTTTCTTCCTTGCTCCATACCTGTACGGCTTTGTCATAGACCAAGGTTGTGATGGAAAGTTAGGGGATTGGAGTGTCTCTATTTTGAGCTTCATTTTAGGTCTTGACAGTGATCTAGAGGTGAGGAAACCGTTGCTTTGTGTAGACTGCTCTAAAACCTAGGTTTTGGCTCTTCTGAGTAGCCCGATGGAATTTTACCCATTCCATTGACCTTTTCCTATTTATACTCAATGGAATGGGTTGTAGGGTAGTTAGTGCAAGATCTTGTGAGGAATGTGGAGGGTAGGAGGATGGTTTGGTCTGAATCTTCCATGCAAATGACTCTGCAGATTCATGTTTATGACTTGAGAGAAGGACATCAACATAAGTTTGGTGATCAGTGACTGTGGGAGTGGACTCCTTATGGAATACCAGTCTGTAACAATGATGCATGATGCCCTAGATTAGATCATGGTCTTGTGACATGAATTAGTAAGAGGTTTAACCAAGACAACAGTCCATCTTTACTTTATGTTGACTCTACCAGTCCACTTGGAGACAGCCACTACAAAGAATGTAATAGACTTGTTTGGTTATTTTTTGTTTTGTCAATGAATGCATTAGGTATGTATGCATGTTATAGATTGGCTTCTGGTATGAGATTGAATTTGTCTCAATAGAGATCATCACAAAGAGGATGTGGTGACTATCCTCCTCATGCAACAGTGAGGTTGTGACTGTCTTTGGAAGGTGTGGTAGAATGTTGCTATCCTGGAGGTCTGTGTAAAGGAGTTGAAGGATTGTTAGATGGAGTTAGGCATCCTGGAAGGTGTAAAATGAAGTTATTGGGTTAGAGACCATGTGTTGGTCATGTTGTGTTATGTAAACTGCTATTATGAAGTTGATTTGTTACTTTGCTCTTCATCATCGACCCTAGTCAAAAAGGGAATAAAGCATTACCAAAAGTCTTAAAAGACTTGTATGCTACATCATGGCACTAGGCATAAGACAAAGCATCTTACAAAAACCTAAGGTCTCCAGTTTTGAACCATGGGCTATTAATGAACAGATGCAAAAAAATAAAAAAAGGTGACAAAAAGCCCATCAGGCTTTAAGGGCTCAAATCCTAAAAGACAAAAAAAAAATTAGCAACTTTTCACTTTGCATTTTTAATCCTGCTATATGCGTTGTCATGAGTGATCTCTACTTGAGCTTCTATAGAGGTTTACTTGATGTTTTGAAAGGTTTTGAGCTACATATTGTACACAGCTTGGTGAATGGCTTCGTATAGCCCCAGGTGAGCAAATAGATCCACCTTTTTTGAGGTTAAAACTATAACTCTATGTTATTTCTGTTGTCATCTCTGCATTATATATGATAAATGCATCATTTTCTATAATGGTCACGGCCATACATGTGTTTTACAAATTGTGTTTTGTTTGATTCAACTATAGAAAAATAGAAAAAAGACAATGTCTTCTACTTTACTTTTGTGTATCTGATATTATCATGCTTCTGTCAGACTTTCATTCTACTTTAATGTTGAAGAAGACTGAAACCTTCATTAGGGTTTGAAGAACAACCCTAGTTCTCTTCTGTAACAATATGCAAATCATCTTGACTAGAGATACACTTGTTGTAGTATTGTTTACTTGTAAAACATATGAACAACTCTAAAAAATGTTCCTCCAAACTGTGAATTTGCATACCCCCTTTTTTGTAGTAGCAAAATGTAAATTTTAAATGTAGCTCTTTATTTTGATTTGCACTATCCACTATTATATCAGTTATATCTATAACCTTTCATGAAGTCTTCTATAGCTATAACTTTTGATGAATAACTCTTTTCCTTTATCTATTTATACATTATGGAATGTTTATACTCTAGGGTTTTGTAAAGCAAACCCTACACTGTGAATAACACTTTCATTCATATCATTTGCTCAACTGTATACATACCTCATGCTTTGAATAAATTGCATTTATCTCTTTTGTAATGCTCCTGTGGAAACTTCATATGGTCCATTCAATCTCCTGTAGTTTACTATGAGCATGTAATTCATTGTGAGCAAATTCTTGATCTTTTATCTGTAGCAACACACACCTAACATACCATTTTGCTTAATGATCTGTGTTTTGATGAACTACATGTAGCTTCATGTTTATTGTGACTTATGAAATGAATCCTCTCATATTTGAATATCACTGGATAAAACTACCACACTCTTTGATTGAAAAGTATGTTGCATTGTTCTCTATTTGGCTTAAGACTGAATATGCTCTTTGTGACAGTATTGATTGTTGTCCATCTACATTACATGTGGTTCTTCTAGGCTTTGAGCATGCTTATATGACTAAAATATCATACTCAATGCTCCTTCCTTTTGCATTGGACCTTTTCAAAATGTAGGACTGTCCTCATATTAGGACTGTTCTTTTTAGCATTGACTATTATCACAATCATTTTTAGGCCTGCACTTATGTTCTTGCTAGTATTGACAATCATTTAATGATTGTTCTCACCTTGCAATAGTCATTCCTCTTATTTGTTCCATATTTCTTCGTTGTGACAGTAACTTAGGATTGCTTTCTTCATTTTATGATAGTATTTTATAGGTTGTTAGGACTATTATAAGACTTCCATGACAGTCATTTGACTAGGTTTCAGAAAAACAAAGAAACATGTCCTCTAAAATAATCTCAATGGTATCCTTACATACTTAATCTCTTTAGTTCTCCTTTAGGAGTGTTTGCTAACCTTGGAATACTATCTCTTCAGATAGTGGTATCCATCTTGCATACAGTGACTGCATTCAAATATGTTAATCTTTATCTCAAATTAACTGCTTCCTCAGTGTGTTTTGCCTTCCCATGTGGATTGTTCTTTAATCCTTTGTGGTTGTGCTTTCTCAATCTAGGTTAGAACAATTTGACTGAGCCACTCAAGTGTACAAGCTTCCTTGAAATGAGAAATTCATGGAAAAACCCCCAAAAAGAGAAATCCTACTGTTAGACTGGTTGGAACTCCCTTCATTTCAACACACGTTCACTGTTCTAGGAGTTTCTTTTCTGCCATCTATATGACTGTCTATCCTTGCATCTTATACACTTTGTTGTTCATTGTAGGGTTGGGTATCTGTAGGGTCATCTCTGTTCTTTCTACTTTGCAACCCTTTTACAACATCAACATTTCAAAACACAAACAACAACCCATTCACCATAGACACATCATTGTCATTCTTTCACCTATTTGACTGTGATAGTCTTTATTGACCTTTGATTGATGTTTGTCTGCTCCTTACTGCCAACATGACTACTTGCTCAATATCCTATAATCCATAGCAATGATATCAAACACTTCACTAATATAGATTATTATATATTGTATCAACATGATACATATAATGTTTTCATATCCTAATTCGTCTTCAGAAGATTAGAAGTGCTGCATGATGGGCTCAACCCTTGTGGGAGCCACATTTTAACCCACATGCTGAAATAAAAAATATAGATGATTCAAAAATAAGGATTTTACCTATATCTGCATAGTGAACAAACAAGTTAGATAAAACAATGCAGCTCTGAAAATGATGAATATGGTTGATGATCTCCTATTTTTCTTGATATTTGTGATGTGTATAGAACTCTTTCAATGTCTTATGAATATACATTATATGCTTGTTGAAATTGAAATGTATATGATGGAAAATCATATCCGGAGCGTTGACACCAAATTTCTCAAACCTTGCAGGTATTTCTAGCGCAACAACTAAAGGAGCTAAAGATGAAGCTGATCAATGTTTCCTCCTTGCCTAGGCAATGATGGATACCATTTTTCTTTATATGCTTTTCTTTTTCCTCAATTGTATAGTTTACTTTCATATTGCATAGAAAAATTATTCCCATGGCTTGTGTGGGACATTATTCATTCATGATTATCAATAAAAGACAACAGTTATACAAAGTTATGTAATCTCTCTTTTGTGTTTGTTTTGCAAAACTGAACTGTGGTTTATTAGATAACATCTTTGGCATATGAATGTAACTTTTAAAATAGAAATCAATATGTACCCTTATCTCCTTCTGCAAACACTATCTCAGCTCAACCTGATTTAGCTGAAAGCAAAACTAGGTAACATTTTTGGTGACATCTGTTATATGTTTGCCTGCTAAAATTTCTGACCAATTGCTTGAATCTTATCTATTGGGCACAGTGTCACTTAGAAAACTTACAAACCTTGAAAAATAGTCTTGAAAATTGTAGCAACTCATCAAAATAGTGCATGATACCTTGAAAACCTACTCTACCTAACAGAAACCCAGGACCAACTAACTAATTGTGCAAAAATGCACTTGGAGGAAAGAAAACTTCACCTACCCTACATCTAACCAACATAGGTGGCGTTCAAACGTGACCATTTACTAGTTCTTTGAAATAGCTTCCCCTCCTCAACAATTTACAATATCTCACATGCTTATGAGTAGCCTCAAAGAGGTGGATAATTGTCAAAAATATAACCAACAACTGAAATGAGATTTGGAGAAAGAGAACAAGTCCACCTACCTCATGATTTTAATCATGCTTTCTATTCTTATGACGTATATAGGTAGATTGAACCTACTGCTCTTTAGTTTCAATCTTCTCCTCAAGTGCGAGCATGACTGGTAACACCTTGTTAGGCTTGATTTGAGCTAAATGTCTGATAGGACATCCATTTGAACTGATGAACCTCAATCTCTCTTTGTTGGCTTCTTGCTTATGTACTACTAATCCCTCATCTTGCTGATTGGAATGATCCATTTGTTGTGATTCCTTTTGAACTATAACCCCCTCTACAGGTTGTTCCTACTGCTCAAGACTTTCCTCCTCCAAAGATGTTTCACTTTCTGATTGTGAGAAAGATAGCTCAATGTTACCCTCAAACTAATCCTCTTTGTGGCAGCCCTCTTGAGGAAACAAAACATGAATGTGTTCCTCATGTTTGTCTACTTCTTCCTGCTGCTCCAACTCTTGTTCAAACTTCTAAATCTGTTGTCTTGATTTATCATGATTGGTGACTTTTCCTAGAAAGTCTAATTCTTTGTCATCCAGTTTAGAGACAAAAACTTCAAGGTCATCCCAAAATGAATCTTCCTCACACTCTTTATGAGATTCTGATAGAGGACTTTTTTCTACTTCATAACAACTCTCAACCAGCTATGTAGGTTCCAAGAAAGGTTTAGTTTCACACTCTTTTACTTGATCTGAGACCCCATTGTCAGAATGTTTAGTTTTAATTAGCAACTTCTCATATTGTTGAGCATATTCTTGCTGGTCTGAAACTGCTGGTAAGTTGGGTACCTAAATGCATTCCTTGTCTTGTTCAACAAAAGTAGGTAGTTGATCAAACAAAAAGACCAATTCTTCCTCTTCATGTGGTGCCTTCTCCAATGAAACTTGGGCATTCTATCGCTGCAACTGAAGACCTTTACCTTGCAACCCATGTACACTGCTTTCATTCATTTTATAAACAACATTAGAAAACCTTTCAAATGAATCAAAATGTAAGGGATTCAATGACAAGCCTGATCCAACATCCTCTTCACATGTGTTATGCTCATATTTAGCTAGGGACATGGTACAAACAATAGTAACCAATTGCTCCTCTTGCCATTGAGTTTCATGTTCATACTTACCTCTTAGTAAGAAATTTTATTTCTCATCTTCCTAATCTTGGACTGGTAAACAAGGAATAACTTTGCTAAGGTTTGGCATTTTAAAATCAAGATGCTTGGTCCAAGAAGGCCACCATGGTTGTTCAGTACTTTGATGATTTGGTTCAGGCTCTTGATCATATGACTGAAACTCAAGATTAACAGACTAGTTTGACTAATTTTGCTCATTCATGAGCACTTGTAGGGGTTGATCTTTAACATTGGTAGGACTATTACCAATAAAACTTGGAAACACAAATTTAGAAGACCTACTTGGAGATGGAAAGGAATCATTTAGCTTGAAACTTGGAATTGAAACCTTGGGAATCTCTTCCTCTGTTAACTAATCTATTAAAGTAGAGGAATTTTGACTGAGGCAAGCAAAGGAAAAAGTTGATTGAGCCTCCAACTTCTACGCTAGGGCAAGAAAAAGTCTTATTTGCTTTTCCTTGGCTACTACTTACCTAGCAAGATCGTCTTGTGAAAGATTCTCCTCATATTGCCTTTTTTGCATTTCCAGCTCTTGTTGGCACTGGATAGCTCGGTAAGTCAACTCCTCCTGTTGCAACTCAAACTGTTGTTGCCACTTGATCTCACCTAGTTGCTGAGTCCAGTCCAACAATATGTTTTTGATATTATCAATACCCAAATTGTCCAAATGTTGAGACTGACTATGGTGATAAGCATGTTGTTTTGGTATAAAGTTATTTTCTTGAAGGTGATTTTGAGCATACGTGGATTGAAATGAAATCTAAGAAAGGGTGGGTGGGTGGTAAGCATGTTGAATCTATTGGCTACTTGTAATTACAAGACTATTTTGGATAAAACCAATAGTATGGTTACTTTGATATGGTTGATAAGAGAAAATATGTGTAACATTCTCATGAATTGGAGAGTGATAATGCATATTCCCATGAAACATAGACATGCCTATTCATTCAAAAAGCTAGAAAAAAAGAAAAGAGTACATTTTCTTGAAAAACTTGAATCATACCAACACTTGGACTGTTGAAACTAGTAGATAATCTCTCCAGAGTCACCAGATATGCAGACTTCAACCTCTTGAAGGTCTAAAAATTACTAGTTGCACATCAAAACCAACAATAAACATATATTTCTTGAACTGTCTTGATTCGAATAGTCCCACCAGGCGTGCCAAAAATTATTGTCTCTTAAAGTTGCACCCTTACCAAGTTGCAGAACTTGGTACTTTGAAGGAACATGGAAACACTCCTATCGCTATGGGTCACCTAGAAATTGGAGTGAATATCCAGAGAAGGCAAGCTTCCTGGCTCGTTATCACTTAAACTAATGAATTTTGCAGAGAAAAGGGAAGGAGGAAACTTAGAAAAAACTAAACATAAAATGAAAATAAAAAGGTGATACACCAAACTAAAAAAAAAAATGAAATCTAGACTTACATACACTTGGTTCAAACTGACAGAAACTAAGTTTGTACAACCTGTTATAGCATACTTCTGCATAAATATTTCACTAAATGGTCAAGAACACAAAAACTTGTAAAAGGAAGAGAGACTTCACAATTAACAAGTGATATGCACTCTTATCAACAAAATCAGCAACATGCATTAGCTTACTATTTGCAGCAAAGGTATAACATATGATACAAATTTATAAGGAGATTAAGAAAATTTCACAAGTAACTTGATCAATCATTCAAACATACACAAAAACTACAAGAACAAGAAGGCAAGAGTCTCATTACCAGAAATAACTAAGGTATCCACTGTATTCCATGTCCAAAAATGAATGAGTTACAAATTGTCAAAATCTGAGCAAGGATTGTAAAAATCACAAGTCACCAAAAATTGCATAATCAGAACTATGTACAAAATGAGTCACATAAGTGACTATATCCACAACTCCAAGTGGTTCCACCAAAAAAGGTTCCAAAAACCACCTTGGGTCGGATGCCCTCAAAAAACCTAGAATATAACACATAAATCTCCTCCAAAAGAGCTCACAATGAGAGAAAACGTCAACCATGACTTGGTCTAACATGATGACACATGAAACAAACCTCTAAAAGGCTCTAAAAGTCATAAAACATCTCCTAGATGCTCTCAAAAACATTCAAACCAAATGCTAACTGCCTCCATGACTTAGTCAAACCACTCCACCCAAGAGAAAACAAAAAGCTATATACTTGGCATGTGCTTTCCAATCTCTTCCACTCTCTTATATGCTTGGCATATACCAAGGCATAACAAGGTCACTCAATGCCATAAATATGCTTTTATAACCTTTTTGCATCTAATAATAACAATAAACTTAAATGATTTATAATGGCATCATTTCAAGTTTAATTGTTTTTACATTTTGATTTTAATGCAAAGAAAATAAAAGCACCTAAGTGTTGACCCTAGTAAAAAAGGGAATAAAGCATTACCAAAAGTCTTAAAAGACTTGTATGTTGCATCATGGCCCTAGGCATAAGACAAAACATCTTACAAAAACATAAGGCCTCTAGTTTTGGACCATGGTCTATTAATGAAAAGATGCAAAAAAATAAAAAAAGGTGAGAAAAAGCCCATCGGGCTTTTAGGGCTCAAATCCTAAAAGACAAAAAGAGAAACTTAGCAACTTTTCACTTTGCATATGTCATGCTACTATGTGTGCTGCCATGAGTGAGCTCTACTTGAGCTTATGTAGAGGTTCACTTGTTGTTTTGAAAGGATTTCAACTACATTTTGTACACAGCTTGGTGAATGGCTACGAATAGCCCCAGGTGAGTAAATAGGTCCACCTTTTTTGAGGTTAAAACTGTAACTCTGTTATTTCTATTGTCATTTCTGCATTGTATATGATAAATGCATCATTTTCTATAATGGCCGCGACCAGACATGTGTTTTACAACTGCATTTTGTCTTATTCAACTACAAAAAAATAGAAAAATGACTCTATCTTCTACTTTGCTTCTATGTATCTAATATTATCATGCTTCTGTTAGTCTTTCTTTCTAGTTGAATACTGAAGAAGACTGAAACATTCATTAGGGTTTGAAGAACAACCCTAGTTCTCTTCTATAACAACATATGCAAATCATCTTGACTAGAGATACACTTTTTGTAGCATTGTTTACTTGTAAAACATATGAAAAACTCTAAAAAATGTTCCTCTAGACTGTGAATTTGCATACCACTTTTCCTGTAGCAGTAAAATGCAAATTTTAAATGTAGCTCTTTATTTTGATTTGCACTATCCACTATTATATCAGTTATATCTATAACCTTTCATGAGGTCTTCTGTAGTTGTAACTTCTGATGAATAACTCTTTTCCTTTATCCGTCTATACATTATGGAATGTTTATAATCTAGGGTTTTGTAAAACAAACCCTACACTGTGGATAACACTTTCATTCATATCATTTGCTCAACTGTATACATACCTCATGCTTTTGAATAAAATACATATATCTCTTTTGTAATGCTCCTATGGAAACTTCATACGGTCCTTCATTCGATCTCTTTTAGTTTACTAGGAGCATGTAATGCATTGTGAACAAATTCTTGATCTTTTATCTATAGCAACACACACCTAACATACCATTTTGCTTAATGCTTTGCATTTTGATGAACTACTTGTAGCTTCATGTTTATTGTGACTTATGAAATGAATCCTCTCATATTTGAATATCACTAGATAAAACTACCACACTCTTTGATTGAAAAGTCTGTTGCATTGTTCTCTATTTGGCTTAAGACTAAATATGCTCTTTGTGATAGTATTGACTGTTGTCCATCTGCATTACATGTGGTTCTTCTAGGCTTTGAGAAGGCTCATATTACTAAAAGATCATATTCAATGCTTCTTCCTTTTGCATTAGAATTTTTCAAAATCTAGGACTATCCTCATATTATGACTATCCTTTGCAGTATTGAATGTTTTGATAGTCATTTTCAGACCTGTACTTGTGTTCTTCCCAGTATTGACAATCATTTTATGATTGTTCTCACCTTGCAATAGTAATTCCTCTTATTTGTTCAATATTTCTTTGTTGTGCTAGTAACTTAGGACTACTTTCTTCATTTTATGATAGTATTTTATAGGTTGTTAGGACTATTATAAGACTTCCATGACAGTCATTTGACTAGGTTTCAGAAAAACAAAGAAACCTGTACTCTAAAATAATCTCAATGGTATCCTTACATACTTAATCTCTTTAGCTCTCCTTTAGGAGTGTTCGCTAACCTTGGAATGCTATCTCTTCTGATAGTGGTATCCATCTTGCATACATTGACTACATACAAATATGTTAATCTTTATCTCACATTAACTGCTTCTTTAGTGTGTTTTGCCTTCTCATGTGGATTGTTCTTTAATCCTTTATTGTTGTCCTTTCTCAATCTAGGTTAGAACAATTTGACTGAGCCTCTCATGTGTACAAGCTTTGTTGAAATGAGAAATTTATGGAAACACCTCTAAAAAGATAAATCCTACTGTTAGACTGGTTGGATCTCCTTGCATTTCAACACATGTTCATTGTTCTAGGAGTTTCTTTTCTGCCATCTATATGACTGTCTATCCTTGCATCTTATACACTTTGTTGTTCATTGTAGGGTTGGATATCTGCATGGTTATCTCTGTTCTTTCTCCTTTGCAACCCTTTTACAACATCAACATTTCAAAACACAAACAACAACCCATTCACCATAGACACATCATTGTCATTCTTTTACCTAGTTGACTGACAGTCTTTATTGACCCTTGAGTGATGTTTGTCTGCTCGTTACTGCCAACATGATTACTTGCTCATTGGTTTATAATATCCTCTAATCCATAGCAGTGACATCAAACACATCACTAATATATATTATAAGTTATTGTATCAACATGATACATGTAATGTTTTCATAGCCTGATTCCTCTTAAGAAGATTAAAAGTGCAACATGTTGGGCTCAACCCTTGTGGGAGCCACATTTTAACCCACATGCTGAAATCAAAAATATAGATGATTCAGAAATAAGGATTTTACTTATATCTGCATAGTGAACAAACAAGTTAGATAAAACAATGCAACTCTAAAAATGATGAATATGGATGATGATCTCCTGATTTTCTTGACATCTGTGATGTGTATAGAACTCTTTCAATGCCTTATGAATGTACATTATATGCTTGTTGAAACCTTGCATGTATTTCTAGAGCAACAACTAAAGGAGCTGAAGATGAAGCAGATCAATGTTTCCTCCTCCTTGCCTAGGCAATGATGGATACCATTTTTCTTTATATGCTTTTCTTTTTCCTCAATTGTATAGTTTACTTTCATATTGCATAGAAATATTATTCTCATGGCTTGTGTGGGACATTATTCATTCATGATTATCAATAAACGATGTAGGAGTGTCCAGGGTGTAAGAGCAATCTTGCATCAACCAAAAAAAATGTTGTTTCTTTTCAATAAGGGCTAAATTTGGTAGGGTTACTATTTTTAGTAAGTTTGCATTTGTACGCGGTTGGATACAAAATCTTACACAAACCTCTAGAATGGTGAATTGAAGCTAATGGTAAAGAAATCACTTCAATATCATTTGTCATTTGTGAGATATTAAAATTTCAAATTCCAAAAATCCTATTGAAATATTCAAAGTCAAATTTGAGGCACTTAGAGGCTCCGGATGGGCCCAAAATTTGGCAAGAAACCCAAGGAGTCTACTTTTTGGTATTACTTTTGCACCATCATCTTTTTGAGAGCTTTCTAAAAAGGTATTATTATTGAAAATCCAACAGTCGGATCAAAAGTTATGGCCCCACGAAGTTGACCTATTTTTGGAGGGAGATATAAATTTCAAAATTAAGCTAGTGGCTGCCAAAAAGGGCTATATATGACCATTTTTGGGAACCCTTGGGGTAGTAGAGTTAAGGAGGAAGGTATAGAGTTAGGAAAAGGCGAGAAAATAGAAACCCTAGTTGATTTAGGGTTACAGAATGCTGAAGATTCTAGAGTCTTGAGAGAGGGAGCTGTAATGTGTTGCAGCCTGTAGCGGATTCATCCTCTGAATGTATTTGAGCTTCTGTAATGTAATGTTTTGCCCATATTAATAAAATATCATTCTATTTTCTGTGTGCAATTTTTGTTATTTTGTGTTTTATGAGTTACCCCCCTTCATCAAGTGGTATCAGAGAAAGGGTTCCTGAGTGTGTAGATAGATCACCGACCGTGAGGCAATTTGCACCAAGACCTGAGGTTGTGGGTTTGCTGCGGAGATCAAGATGCCTCCACAAAGAAATTGTATTGGGAGGAATGCTTTGACAGAAGAGGGTTTTAGATCCCTGCAAAGACAAATCAATGCATTGCAAGATGAGCTATGAAGAGGGTTTGAGCCAAGAACAAGAGAAGAAAGTGAGGATGAAGTAGAAGAGGAGCTATCTGAGGAAGAACAAGAAGCTGTAGGAGATCCTACAGAAGTTAGGTTGTTGAGGGCCATTTCTAAGATTGGAAAGAGGCCCAGGATCAAAGTTTCTACATATTCTAGAGATTTGAATCCAGAACAGCTTATTGATTGGATCAATGACATGGAGAAATATTTTGAGTATGAAGATGTGGAAGACCCAGATCAGGTCAAGTTTGCAAAAACAAAATTGAAGGGTCATGCCAGTATTTGGTGGAAGGAGGTCCAGTTAGAGAGGAATAGAAGAGGAAAAGGAAAGATCATCAGATGGGATCGGATGGTGGAGAAACTGAAGAAGTAGTTCATTCTTGTGGATTATGAGATGGAGTTTTTGAAGAAGCTGCAAGGATTGAAGTAAGGAAACAAGTCTGTTAAGGAGTATACAGAAGAGTTTTATAAAATTACTATCAGAAGTGGTCATGTAGAGGCCAACAAGGAGAAGGTAGCCTATTACATTAATGGGTTGAGGCCAAGTATTCAAGAGGAGTTGAGCCTAGTCAGAATGCCCACCATAGAGGATGCATACTAGTTTTCCTTGAAGGTGGAAGAGAAGCTGAAGAAAAGATTTGACATCAAGCAAAGGGGAAGAGGTCAAGGCAGAAGGACTAGTGGAAGACACTATGGGGGCTGAAATGAAGATTCAAAGAAAAGTGAAGAAGCCGGCACTAGTCAAAATCAGAGAGTAGATAATACCTACCACCCTCGTGAGTAGAACAATGGTGAGCAAAGAGGAAGAGGAAGAGGCAGACCTAGTCAAGGACCTGGAAGAAGAGGTTTCAGATGAACCTGTTTCCAATGTGGAGAAGAAGGACATCAAGCATACAAGTGTTTGTAACATCAAGGAAGGAAAAATAAAAGACCTGAAGGTAATGGATGACTTGCACATGTTGATGAAGATGCACAATCTGAGCTCTTTGAAGATGCTGAAAGGGGAGAAACCCTAGTTGTCAGAAGAACTTTGTTGAATGAGGAGAAAGAACCCAATCAGAGGAAGAGTTTATTCTGCATAAGGTGCAAATGTGAAGGTAAGTGTTGTGATATTATTATTGACAGTGGAAGCACTGATAATCTTGTTTCAGAGGAGATGGTTGACAAGTTCAAGTTGACAAGAAGAAATTATCCACATCCATACCAGATTGCATGGTTGCAGAAGGACCATATAGCTTTGGTCAATGAGTAGTGTTTAGTGAAGTTCAAGATTGGTGACTACCATGATGAGGTGTTGTGTGACATCATACCGATGGATGCATGTCATATGTTATTGGGGAGGCCGTGGCAGTATGATAGGAGCACTATCCATGATGGTCGTGCAAACACATATTCCCTAAGAAAGGATGGAGATCGTCATAAGTTGAAGCCCTTGAAGGAGGTGGAAGAAAAGGTATGTAGTACTACTAGAATTTGCTTGGTAGATGGTAGGAATTTTTTGGAGGGTATGAAGCATGAGCGTCATTGCTTTGCATTGATTCCTAAGATTAGTTAAGAGAAATGTGAAGATGTACCCATAGAAGTCTCAGATATGTTGGAATAATTTTAGGACATTATCTCTAATAATGTACCAGAAGGTTTACCACCAGTAAGGAAGATAAGTCATTCTATGGTCCATGTGCAGTACCTACAATACTAGCACCGAAGAAAGATGGAGAGTGGAGAATGTGTACAGATTCCCGAGTCATCAACAAGATCATAATCAAGTATAGATTTCCATTGCCCAAAATGGATGACATAATGGATTGTTTGAGTGGAGCCAAGTACTTCACAAAGATTGATTTGAAGAGTGGGTATCACCATATTCGAATCAGAGAAGGAAATGAGTGGAAGACAGCCTTCAAAATAAAGGATGGTTTGTATGAGTGGTTAGTCATGCCATTTGGGCTAACCAATGTACCAAGCACATTCATATGGGTCATGAATGATGTACTGAAAGAATTTTTGGGAAGTTTTATTATTGTTTATTTAGATGACATTTTGATTTTCAGCAAGACTTGGGATGAGCATTTGATGCATATTAGAAGAGTTTTAGAGAAGTTGAGGGAGGATAAGTTGTTGATCAATCTTAAGAAATGTAGTTTTGCAAAGGAGTTGGTATACCTAGGATTTGTTGTCTTAGAGGAAGGTCTTAAGATGGACCCATAGAAGGTGAGGGCTATCATTGAATGGCCTACACCAAGGAGTGCTTTCGAGGTAAGATCTTTTCATGGTTTGGCAAGTTTTACAGAAAGTTTATCAGGAATTTCAGTAGCATTTGTGCACCCCTAACTGAGACAATGAGAGGGGATAGAAGAGAGTTTAGATGGACTAAAGGAGCAAACAAGAGCTTTGATACATTGAAGTAGAAAGTCATAGAATAACCTGTTTTGGCACTTCCAGATTTCAATCAGGTATTTCAGGTAGATTGTGATGCTAGGGGTAGTCGTATAGGAGTTGTTTTGAGTCAAGAAGGTAAGCCCATTGCCTATTTTAGTGAGAAGCTTAATGATGCCAAGAAGAAGTATTATGTTTATGATCAGGAGTTTTATGCAATAGTTTAGGCTTTGAAGAAATGGAGACATTATTTGTTGTCAAAAGAGTTTGTTTTATATATTGATCGTCAGGCTTTGTAGTATCTTAATAGTCAAGGAAAGTTAAATCAAAGGCACTTAAAATGTGTTGAGTTTTTACAGAGTTATACTTTTGTTTGAAGAACAAGAGTGGGAAGTTCAATAGAGTTGCAGATGCCTTGAGCAAAAGGCAAAATTTGTTGATAGAAATGATGATAGAGGTTGTTGGGTTTGATGAGCTCAAAAGATTGTATCTTGAAGATCTAGATTTTGCAGAGGAAAGCTTGTCTAGAACCTGTTACTTTGGATAGGACAAAATGGTTGGATTTCATAATCCAAGATGGCATGTTGTTTAGAGGAAGCCAGTTGTGCATCTCGAGGAGTTCCATGAGAGAGAACCTAATTAAGGAGAAGCATAGTGGAAGATTAGTTGGACACTTTGGTCAAGATAAGACCATTGCTATTGTTGGTGAACATTATTACTGGCCACAATTGCAGCAAGATGTGAGGAAATTTGTGTAGAGTTGCAGAGTGTATCAAATGGCAAAAGGAACAAGTCAGAATACAGGGCTATATCAGCCATTATCTATACCAGAGAATCCATGGGATGATATTAGTATGGATTTTGTTCTTGGTTTACCGAGGACATAGAGAGGACATGATTCCATTTTTGTGGTGGTGGACAGATTCTCAAAGATGACCCATTTTATTACTTGTAAGAAGACTAATGATGCTATTCATATTGTAGAGTTATTTTTCAAGGAAGTGGTGAGACTACATGGTCTATCTAAGAGCATAGTTTCATATCGAGATACCAAGTTTGTTGGTTATTTTTGGAGGACATTGTGGAAGAAGTTGAAAATAGATTTGAAGTTCAATTCTACATACCATCCATAGACTGATGGACAAACATAAGTGGTGAATAGGAGTTTGGGTAACCTGCTACTATGCTTAGTAGGAGATAAGCCCAAGGGATGGGATTTAATTTTACCACAGATAGAATTCGCTTACAACAATTCTGTCAATAGGAGTACTGGTAAATCACCATTCTAGATTGTATATGGCAATAGTCCAAGAAATCCTTTAGAGTTAAGGAAGCTAGAAAAAAGAGAAAAGACAAGTGTTGAGGCCGAAGACTTTACAAAACACCACAAGAATTTGCATGAAGAAGTGAGAAAGCACATTAATAAGATGAATATTCAGTACAAGGCTAAGGCAGATCAGAAGAGGAGATATAAGGAATTCTAGGTAGGAGATGAAGTCATGGTTCACTTGAGAAAAGAAAGGTTCCCAATTGGAACATACAATAAGTTGAAAATGAAGAAATTTGTACCGGATAGAATCCCAAAGAAGCATCATTCAAGAAATGCATTTGAGGTAGAGTTGCCTGATGACATCAATATTTCACCAGTGTTCAACATTTTAGATTTGACAGAGTATCATGATGATGGACTTGATAAAGGAACACAGTGGGACATTCTAGCATCTACTTTAGAGAAGGAGGAGATAGAGGGCATTCTAGATAGCCATGTGGGTAAGAGTACAAGAAACAAGTAGTATACATAATAGTTGGTGTAATGGAAATGAAGGCCTGTTGAAGATTCATCATGTTTATCTGAGACTGAGGTTAACCGTTTTAGTTTCCCTCTAACTCATGAGAAGTGACAGGGTCACTTTTCAAATTACCCTAGGTGTCTGAAGCAGAAGCATCCAGGGTGTAAGAGCAATCTTGCATCAACCAAAAAAAATGTTGTTTCTTTTCAATAAGGGCTAAATTTGGCAGGGTTACTATTTTTAGTAAGTTTGCATTTGTGCACGGTTGGATACAAAATCTTACACAGACCTCTAGAATGGTGAATTGAAGCTAATGGTGAAGAAATCACTTTAATATCATTTGTCATTTGTGAGATATTAAAATTTCAAAACCCAAAAATCCTATTGAAATAGTCAAAGTCAAATTTGAGGCACTTAGAGGCTCCAGATGGGCCCGAAATTTGGCAAGAAACCCAAGTAGTCTACCTTTCAGTACTGCTTTTGCACCATCATCTTTTTGAGGGCTTTCTAAAAAGGTATTATAACTAAAAATCCAATGGTCGGATCGAAAGTTATGGCCACGCGAAGTTGACCTATTTTAAGAGGGAGATGAAAATTTTGAAATTAAGCTGGCGGTAGCCAAAAAGGGCTATATATAACCATTTTTGGGAACCCTTGGGGTAGTAGAGTTAAGGGGGAAGGTATAGAGTGAGGAAAAGGTAGGAAAATAGAAAGCCTAGTTGATTTGGGGTTATGGAATGTTGAAGATTCTAGAGTCTTGAGAGATGGAGCTGTAATGTGTTGCAGCCTGTAGGGGATTCATCCTCTGATTGTATTTGAGCTTCTGTAATGTAATATTTTTCCCATATTAATAAAATATCATTCTATTTTCTATGTACAATTTTTGATATTGTGTGTTTTATGAGTTACCCTCCCTTCATCAATAAAAGACAACAGTTATGAAAATTTATGTGATCTCTCTTTTGTGTTTGTTTTGCAAAACTAAACTGTAGTTTATTAGATAACATCTCTAGCATATGAATGTAACTCTTAAAATAGAAATCAATATGTACCCTTATCTCCTTCTGTAAACACTATCTTAGCTCAACCTGATTTAGCTAAAAGCAAAATTAGGTAACATTTTTGGTGACATCTGCTATATGTTTTCCTACTAAACATCCTGACTAGTTGCCTGAAGCTTATCCATTGGGCACAGAGTCACTTAGAAAACTGACAAATCTTGAAAAACAGTCTTGAAAATTGCAGCAACTCATCAAAATAGTGCATGATACCTTGAAAACCTACTCTACCTAACAAAAACCTAGGACCAACTAACTGTGCATAAATGCACTTGGAGGAAAGAAAACTGCACCTATCCTACATCTAACCAACAGAGGTGGTGCTCAAACATGACCATTTTCTACTTCATAATAGCTCTCAACTAGCTGTGTAGGTTCCAAGAAAGGTTTACTTTCACACTCTTTTACTTGATCTAAGACCCCATTATCAGACTAGTTAGTTTTAATCAACAACTTCTCATATTGTTGAGCATCTTCTTGCTAGTCTGAAACTACTGGTAAGTTGGCTACATGAATTATTTCCTCATCTTGTTCAACAAAAGGAGGTAGCTCATCAAACAAAAGACCAATTCTTCCTCTTCATGTGGTGCCTTCTCCAATGATACTTGGGCATTTTGTCGTTGCAACTAAAGACCATTACCTTGCAACCTCTGTACATTACTTTCATTCATTTTATAAAAAACATTAGAAAACCTTTCAAATGAATCAAAATGTAAGGGATTCAGTGACAAGCCTGATCCAATATCCTCTTCACATGCATTATGCTCATAATTAGCTAGGGACATGGTACAAACAGTAGCAATTGACTCCTCCTCTTGCCATAGAGTTACATGTTCATACTTACCTCCTGGTAAGAAATTTGATTTCTCATCTTCTGGATCTTGGACTGGTAAACAAGGAATAACTTTGCTAAGGTTTGGCATTTTAAAATTAGGATGCTTGGTCCAAGAAGGCTGACATGGCTGTTTAGTACTTTGATGATTTGGTTTAGGCTTTTGATATGATTGAAATTGAGGATTAACAGATTGGTTTGACTGATTTTGCTCACTCATGGGCTCCTATAGGGGCTGATTTTTAACATTGGTAGGACTATTACCCCTAAAACTTGGAAACACAAATTTAGAAGACCTACTCGGAGATGGAAAGAAATTATTTAGCTTACAACTTGGAATTGAAACCTTGGGAATCTCTTCCTCTATTAACTGATCTATTAAAGTAGAGGAATTTTGATTGAGGCAAGGAAAGGAGAAAGTTGATTGAGCCTCCAACTTCTGTGCTTGGGCAAGCAAAAGTCTTATTTGCTTTTCCATGGCCACTACTTGCCTAGCAAGATCTTCATGTGCAAGCTTCTCTTCATATTGCCTTTTTTGCATTTCTAGCTCTTGTTGGCATTGGATAGCTTAGTAAGTCAACTCTTGCTACAAATCAAACTGTTGTTGCCACTTGATATCACCCAGTTGCCGAGTCCAGTCTAGCAATATGTTTTTGATATCATCAATCCACAAATTGTCCAAATCTTGAGATTGAATATGGTGACAGGCATGTTGTTTTGGTATGAAGTTATTTCTTGAAGGTGATTTTGTGCATACATGGACTGAAATGAAATATGAGTAAGGGTGGGTGGGTGGTAAGCATGTTGAATCTACTGGTTATTTGCATCTACAGGACTATTTTAGATAAAACTAGTAGTATGGTTACTTTGATATGGCTGATAAGAGGAAATATGCACAACAATCTCATGAAATGGAGAGTGATAAGCCATATTCTCATGAAACATAGATAGGCGTATTCATTCAAAAAGTTGGAAAAAAAAGAAAATAGTACATTTTCTTGAAAAACTTGAATCATATTAGCACTTGGACTACTGAAACCAATAGATAATCTCTCTAGAGTCGCGAGATATGCAGATTTCAACCTCTTGAAGGTCTAAAAATTATTGGTTGAACATCAAAACCAACAATAAACATATATTCCTTGAACTGTCCTAATTCAAATAGTCCCACCGGGTGTGCCAAAAACTGTTGTCTCTTAAAGTTGCAGAACTTGGTACTTTAGAGGAACATGGAAACACTCCTATGGCTGTGGGTCAGCTAGAAATTGGAGTGAATCTCCAGAGAAGGATCACTTCCTAGCTGGTTATCACCCAAACTAATGAATTTTGCAGAGAAAAAGGAAAGAGGAAACTCAGAAAAAACTAAAATGAAAATAAAAATAAAAGGGTGATACACCAAACTGACAAAAATAACGAAATCGAAACTTACATACACTTGGTTCAAACTAACAAAAACTAAGTTTGCACAACCTGTTACAACATACTTCTACATAAATATTTCACTAAATGGTCAAGAACACAAAAACTTGTAAAAGGAAGAGGGACTTCACAATTAACAAGTGATATGCACTCTTATCAACACAATCAACAACCTACATTAGCTCACTATTTGCAGCAAAGGTATAACATATGAGACAAAGTTACAAGGAGATTAAGAAAATTTCACAAATAACTTAATCAATCATTCAAACATACACAAAAACTACAAGAACAAGAAGGCAAGAGTCTCATTACCAAAAATAACTAAGGTATCCACTGTATTCCATGTCCAAAAAAGAATGAGTTACAAACTGTCAAAATCTGAGCAAGGATTGTAAAAATCAAAAGTCTCAAAAAATTGCATAATCAGAACTACCTACAAAATGAGTCACATAAGTGACTATATCCACAACTCCAAGTGGTTCCACCAAAAAAGGTTCCAAAAACCACCTTGGGTCGGATGCCCTCAAAAAACCTAGAATATAGCACCTAAATCTCCTCCAAAAGAGCTCACAATGAAAGAAAAAGTCAACCATGACTTGGTCTAACATGATGACACATGAAACAAACCCCTAAAATGCTCTAAAAGCAATAAAACATCTCCTAGATGCTCTTCAAAATATTCAAACCAAATGCTAATTGCCTCCATGACTCAATCAAACCACTCAACCCAAGGGCAAACAAAAATCTATATACTTGGCATGTGCTTCCCAATCTCTTCCACTCTCCTAAATGCTTGGCATATGCCAAGGCATAAAAAGGTCACTCAATGCCATAAATATGCTTTTATAACCTTTTTTTGCATCTGATAATAACAATAAACTTAAATGATTTATAATGGCATCATTTCAAGTTTAATTGTTTTTACATTTTGATTTTAATGCAATGAAAATAAAAGCACCTAACTGCTGACCCTAGTCAAAAAGGGAACAAAGCATTACCAAAAGTCTTAAAAGGCTTGTATGTTTCATCATGGCACTAGGCATAAGACAAAACATCTTACAAAAACCTAAGGCCTCCAGTTTTGGACCACGGGCTATTAATGAAAAGATGCAAAAAAATAAAAAAGGTGACAAAAATACCATCGGGCTTTTAGGGCTCAAATCCTAAAAGACAAAAAGAACAACTTAGCAACTTTTTACTTTGTATTTTTCATGTTGCTATGTTTGCTGCCATGAGTGAGCTCTGCTTGAGTTTCTGTAGAGTTTTACTTGCTGTTTTGAAAGGTTTTAAGCTACATTTGGTACACAGCTTGGTGAATGGCTTTGAACAACCCTAGGTGAGTAAATAGATCCACTTTTTTTAGGTTAAAACTGTAACTCTATGTTATTTCTGCTGTTATGTATGTGCTATATATGATTAATGCAGCATTTTCTATAATGGTCACGGCCATACATGTGTTTTACAAACTGTATTTTGTCTGATTCAACTACTGAAAAATAGAAAAAAGATTCTGTCTTCTGCTTTGCTTCGATGTATTTGTTATTATCATGCTTCTGTCAGTCTTTCTTTCTACTTTAATGCTGAAGAAGACTAAAAGCTTCATTAGGGTTTGAAGAACAACCCTAGTTCTCTTCTGTAACAACATATGCAAATCATCTTGACTAGAGATACACTTTTTGTAGCATTGTTTACTTGTAAAACATATGAACAACTCTAAAAAATGTTCCTCCAAACTGTGAATTTGCATACCCCCTTTCCTGTAGTAGTAAAATGCAAATTTTAAATGTAGCCCTTTATTTTGATTTGCACTATCCACTAATATATCAATTATATCTGTAACCTTTCATGAGGTCTTCTGTAGCTGTAACTTCTAATGAATAACTTTTTTCCTTTATCTGTCATACTCAATGCTCCTTCGTTTTGCATTGGACTTTTTCAAAATGTAGGACTGCCCTCATATTATGATTATTCTTTTTAGTATTGACTCTTATCACAGTCATTTTTAGACCTGTACTTGTGTTCTTGCCAATATTGACAATCATTTTATGACTGTTCTCACCTTGTAGCAGTCATTCCTCTTATTTGTTCCATATTTCTTTGTTGTGACAATAACTTAGGACTTCTTTCTTCATTTTACAACAATATTTTATGGGTTGTTAGGACTGTTATAAGACTTCCATGATAGTCATCTGACTGGGTTTCAAAAAAACAAAGAAACCTATCCTCTAAAATAATATCATGGTATCCTTGCATACTTAATCTCTTTAGCTCTCCTTTAGGAATGTTTGCTAACCTTGGAATGCTATCTCTTTTGATAGTGGTATCCATCTTGCATACAATGACTGCATACAAATATGTTAATCTTTATCTCACATTAACTACTTCCTCAATGTGTTTTGCCTTCTCATGTGGACTGTTCTTTAATCCTTTGTGGTTGTCCTTTGTCAATCCATGTTAGAATAGTTTGACTGAACCTCTCATGTGTACAAGCTTCCTTGAAATTATAAATTCATGGAAACACCTCTGAAAAGAGAAATCCTACTATTAGACTAGTTGGAACTCCTTGCATTTCAACACATGTTCATTGTTCTAGGAGTTTCTTTTCTGCCATCTATATGACTGTCTATCCTTGCATCTTATACACATTGATGTTCATTGTAGGGTTGGATATCTTAAGGGTTATCTTTGTTCTTTCTGCTCTGTAACCCTTTTACAACATCCACATTTCAAAACACAAACAACAACCCATTCACCATAGACACATCATTGTCATTCTTTTACCGATTTGACTCTGATAGTCTTTATTGACCCTTGATTGATTTTTGTCTGCTCCTTACTACCGACATGACTACTTGCTCATTGGTTTACAATATCCTGTAATCCATAGCAGTGATGTTAAACACATCACTAATATAGATTATAAGTTATTGTATCAACATGATACATGTAATGTTTTCATATCTTGATTCCTCTTAGGAAGATTAAAACTGCAACACGATGGGATCAACCCTTGTGGGAGACACATTTTAACCCACATGCTGAAATTAGAAATATAGATGATTTAGAAATAAAGATTTTACCTATATGTGCACAACGAACAAACAAGTTAGATAAAACAATACAGCTCTAAAAATGATGAATATGGATGATGATCTCCTATTTTTCTTGATATAGAAAACCATATCCAGAGCGTTAACACTGAACTTCTCAAACCTTGAAGGTATTTCTTGTGTAGCAACTAAACGAGCTAAAGATGAAGCATATTAATGTTTCCTCCTCCTTGCCCAGACAATGATGGATACTGTTTTTCTTTATATGCTTTTCTTTTTCCTTAATTGTATAGTTTACTTTCATATTGCATAGAAAAGTTATTCCCACGACTTGTGTGGGACATTATTCATTCATGATTATCAATAAAAGACAACAGTTATGCAAAGTTATGTAATCTCTCTTTTGTGTTTGTTTTGCAAAAATGAACTATAGTTTATTAGATAACATCTCTAGCATTTGAATGTAACTTTTAAAAAAGAAATCAATATGTACCCTTATCTCCTTCTGCAAACACTATCTCAGCTCAACCTTATTTAGCTGAAAGCAAAATTAGGTAACATATCCATAGGAATCACATCACAAAAAATTTCATTAGAATAAACTCTAATGTAGAATACAACTAAGGATTATTCCTTCATAGTCATCTACTAACCTTTTAAAACCATAAATCTCAGTATGGAATATGATATAATACTTATTTCAATAAAAACTTCTCTACCATTTCTATGGACACTAAGTTATTCATGATTCCTTCATCTACAATCATCTTACAACATATCTGTCCTAATAAACACTTGGTGTAGAAAATACTTTTCCTTAACCATGTTTCTTTGTCTTCTTAAGAAAGATTAAGTAAAAACTTTCCCAACATTAAATTCTTTCCCCCTTCTAGAGACACACTTTCTACTTCACTAACTAACTTTCATCACCTTATGTCATGTACACTATTTTCTCAACATATCCTTGTTCTTGCATAGTATAGGCCTAGACATTCAAATTCCTTGTGGCTTAATTTTCTATATTTAAAAATTTCCATGGCTTCATCTACCTCTTCCTTCCTTCTTGGGAGTCTGCTCATCTTTGAATTCTTGTGTAAATTATTGTTGATCTTTGTAGTGTCTCTATATATAACCTTGTTTTCCACTACTATTCTACTTGATCCTTCCACTCTTTCCCTTACCCTGTATTCTTTGTTACCAATGGAACTTGTCCTCTATCCTCAATGCTAGTCAGTAGGTATGCTCCATGAAATTAATTAACAAAAAATAGATCTTATCTTGGATTGTGGTACACAAACCATTCACATATTGAGATGCCTTCTCTACATCATCTTTAACACAACCTATATATATTCTAAGACTATAAAACTCCTCTATATACTCTTTCATAGATAGTTCTCACCACCGAAAATTCTAGAACTTCTTGAACAATTTCAAAGTGTAATTGGTAGGTAAAATTTACTTATCTTTCAACTTTGTAACCATCCTATACCATTAGAGATCTTCAAGTTATTCCTATTGACACTATCTTTCTACATATACTCTCACCATAAGAGAACATGTCCTTTTAGGTTATTGATAGCATACTTGACATGATTAAGGTTTTCAACAGACTCAAAACCAAAGTAGTTCTCCATATCATTGATCTAATCTAGTAGATTCTCCATATTCAAACTTTAGAAGTAGCTAGGGAGATCAAATATTGGCTTATAAAGTATCTTGCGTACGCCAATACCATAACAAGGTTCTCTATTTCACTTAGTTCATCATCAAAAGTTGAATCATCTTTAGCATGGGGATCATGATCTAGTCTCTTATCACCATTGACATCTTTAGCCAAACTATTCCTTGCCTTCACATAATATCACGATGTGAGGCCGATTATTTTTCCTTCCTTATTTTGATCGTTATGCATTTCAGTTGATGACATTATCAGACTTTTAGAGACTATGGTTTCATTTTGTAGAATTGATTATATCTCTTGATTTTGATATGACATTGATTAGACATATGGTGATTCGATTTGATCATATTTTGATGCTATTTTGTGATTTGACATACAAGATATATTAGATGATGTTTTGGGATGTGATTTCTAGTTATTTATGTGATGATGATTATTTGACATGTGATAAAAAAATGTAGTTTAATTCAAAATTATGTTATAGATGATTATTGTTGTATTCAATGGCATGAATTTAATTATAGTTGCTTTGGCTATGATTATCATGATATGATTGACACATGATCGAGATGTGCAGGATTATATTCCCAGGCCATGGGAAATTAGAGGTAGAATTCACACATATGTTATTCCTTGTGAAACCAATCAATTCCCAACAGGGTGAGGATCACGTTTGAAATTGAGTGTTGATTTAGGTGCTTGTTTAATTTTATCATTTTGGCCTAGTACCCTTGTTTAATTAATTAATATTTTGTGTTGTATAATTTTATTGATTTATACCACTTGGTATTGTTTTTATTTTTGAGGCCATTTAAAGTGGATTTATGACCCCCTAGGTGAACCTTAGTGTCCCAAAATTTACCCTAGGTGGTTACCCATGGGTCTAGGGTTAATTTTGACTAACTAAACCTTGGGTTAACTCACTTTTGGTCACTCTAAACTAAGGTTTAGTCAAAGTGACGAAATTTGATTTAGATAAGGGTGGGAGATGAGTCATGCTTTGGGAAAGATTCATCTCCCTTCCCAATGTTTGGGAATCCCTTCCCTAGGAAGACTTGGGAGGTCTCCAAGACTCCCAAGTGTGTGGGGACTTCCTCTAAGACTCTCACACACATGTGAGAGCATCTTGGAAGGAGATGGCTCTCTTAGAGATTAAGAGGATGCCATATAGCATCCTTTATCCTTATGGAGGTTTGAAAGGGAATGCCATCTCACCACTTGTTCTCTCACACATGTGTGAGAGCACAAGTGGATAAGGTAAGGATTGAGATGGAATTGGAGGATGACACTTGTCACCCTCACACTTCCTCTCCCTTGCAAGTGGCATAGGAGGAGGAAGGAGAAGGTGAGAAGTATCACCTTCTCATTCCTCAAGGACAATTTAGAAGGCCTATATTACCTCCTCTTGTTGAGGAGTGTGGGGTTCTTGCATTTTGGAGATTCTTTCTATTTTGAGCAATTTTGGGGAAGTTAGAGGGATTTTGGAGATTGGAAGGCTTGGAGAGGCTTGGAGCTCATCACTAAATGTGCTTCCATTATTAGGGCTTTTGAAGGTAAGCTCTATGTCTTATTCTTTACCCTTACTTATTTATTATTGATGTGGTTGTGGATTTCATTGTTTGTTGTTTCATTTTTTTTTGTGGGATGCTAGTTTGGTGAGAGCACCTCCATTTGGAGGTAAGGCTCAACTTGTTTAGCATAGGGGAAAGGAACCTCCTTGAGGTTACTCCCATATTTGTGTTATTTATGGCCTTGAGGGCTTCTTACATAGAAGGTGAGGGCTATCATTGAATGGCCTACACCAAGGAGTGCTTTCGAGGTAAGATCTTTTCATGGTTTGGCAAGTTTTTACAGAAAGTTTATCAGGAATTTCAGTAGCATTTGTGCACCCCTAACTGAGACAATGAGAGGGGATAGAAGAGTGTTTAGATGGACTAAAGGAGAAAACAAGAGCTTTGATACATTGAAGTAGAAAGTGGTAGAATAACCTGTTTTGGCACTTCCAGATTTCAATCAGGTATTTCAGGTAGATTGTGATGCTGGTGGTAGTCGTATAGGAGTTGTTTTGAGTCAAGAAGGTAAGCCCATTGCCTATTTTAGTGAGAAGCTTAATGATCCCAAGAAGAAGTATTATGTTTATGATTAGGAGTTTTATACAATAGATCAGGCTTTGAAGAAATGGAGACATTATTTGTTGTCAAAAGAGTTTGTTTTATATATTGATCGTCAGGCTTTGTAGTATCTTAATAGTCAAGGAAAGTTAAATCAAAGGCACTTAAAATTGGTTGAGTTTTTACAGAGTTATACTTTTGTTTGAAGCACAAGAGTGGTAAGTTCAATAGAGTTGCAGATGCTTTGAGCAAAAGGCAAAATTTGTTGACAGAAATGATGATAGAGGTTGTTGGGTTTGATGAGCTCAAAAGATTGTATCTTGAAGATCTAGATTTTGCAGAGGCGTAGAAAGCTTGTCTAGAACCTGTTACTTTGGATAGGACAAAATGGTTGGATTTCATAATCCAAGATGGTATGTTGTTTAGAGGAAGACAATTGTGCATCCCGAGGAGTTCCATGAGAGAGAACCTAATTAAGGAGAAGCATAGTGGAAGATTAGTTGGACACTTTGGTCAAGATAAGACCATTGCTATTATTGGTGAACATTATTACAGGCCACAATTGTAGCAAGATGTGAGGAAATTTGTGTAGAGTTGCAGAGTGTATCAAATAGCAAAAGGAACAAGTCAGAATATAGGGCTATATCAGCCATTATCTATACCAGAGAAGCCATGGGATGATATTAGTATAGATTTTGTTTTTTGTTTACCAAGGACACAGAGAGGACATAATTCCATTTTTGTGGTGGTGGACAGATTCTCAAAGATGACCCATTTTATTACTTGTAAGAAGACTAATGATGCTATTCATATTGCAGAGTTATTTTTCAGGGAAGTGGTGAGACTACATGGTCTATCTAAGAGCATAGTTTCATATCGAGATACCAAGTTTGTTGGTTATTTTTTAAGGACATTGTGGAAGAAGTTGAAAATAGATTTGAAATTCAATTCTACACACCATCCACAGACTGATGGACAAACATAAGTGGTGAATAGGAGGTTGGGTAACCTGCTACTATGCTTAGTAGGAGATAAGCCCAAGGGATGGGATTTGATTTTGCCACAGGTAGAATTCACTTACAACAATTCTATCAATAGGAGTATTGGTAAATCACTATTCTAAATTGTATATGGCAATAGTCCAAGAAATCCTTCAGAGTTAAGGAACCTAGACAAAGGAGAAAAGACAAGTGTCGAGGCCGAAGACTTTACAAAACACCTGAAGAATTTGCATGAAGAAGTGAGAAAGCACATTAATAAGATGAATATTCAGTACAAGGCTAAGGCAGATCAGAAGAGGAGATATAAGGAGTTCTAGGTAGGAGATGAAGTCATGGTTCACTTGAGAAAAGAAAGGTTCCCAATTGGAACATACAATAAGTTAAAAATAAAAAAAATTGTACCGTATAGAATCCCAAAGAAGCATCATTCAAGAAATGCATTTGAGGTAGAGTTACCTAATGACATCAATATTTCACCAGTGTTCAACATTTCAGATTTGACAGAGTATCATGATGATGGACTTGATAAAGGAACACAGTGGGACATTCCAGCATCTACTTCAGAGAAGGAGGAGATAGAGGGTATTCTGGATAGCCGTATGGGTAAGAGTACAAGAAACAAGCAGTATACATAATAGTTGGTGAAATGGAAAGGAAGGCTTGTTGAAGATTCATCATGTTTATCTGAGACAAAGGTTAACCATTTTGGTTTCTCTCTAAGTCATGAGAAGTGATAGGGTCACTTTTCAAATTACCTTGGGTGTCTGAAGTAGAAGCATCTAGGGTGTAAGAGCAATCTTGCATCAACAAAAAAAATGTTGTTTCTTTTCAATAAGGGCTAAATTTGGCAGGGTTACTATTTTTAGTAAGTTTGCATTTGTGCACGGTTGGATACAAAATCTTACACAGACCTCTAGAATGGTGAATTGAAGCTAATGGTGAAGAAATCACTTTAATATCATTTGTCATTTGTGAGATATTAAAATTTCAAAGTCCAAAAAACCTATTGAAATAGTCAAAGTCAAATTTGAGGCACTTAGAGGCTCTAGATGGGCCTGAAATTTTGTAAGAAACCCAAGTAGTCTACCTTTCAGTACTACTTTTGCACCATCATCTTTTTGAGGGCTTTCTAAAAAGGTATTATAACTAAAAATCCAATGGTTGGATCGAAAGTTATGGCAACATGAAGTTGACCTATTTTTAGAGGGAGATGCAAATTTTGAAATTAAGCTGGCGGTCGCTAAAAAAGGGCTATATATAAGCATTTTTGGGAACCCTTGGGGTAGTAGAGTTAAGGGGGAAAGTATAGAGTCAGGAAAAGGTAGGAAAATAGAAAGCCTAGTTGATTTGAGGTTACAGAATGTTGAAGATTCTAGAGTCTTGAGAGATGGAGCTGTAATGTGTTGCAGCCTGTAGGGGATTCATCCTCTGATTGTATTTGAGCTTCTGTAATGTAATGTTTTTCCCATATTAATAAAATATCATTCTATTTTCTATGTATAATTTTTGATATTGTGTGTTTTATGAGTTACCCTCCCTTCATCAATAAAAGACAACAGTTATGAAAATTTATGTAATCTCTCTTTTGTGTTTGTTTTGTAAAACTAAACTGTAGCTTATTAGATAACATCTCTAGCATATGAATGTAACTTTTAAAACAAAAATCAAAATGTACCCTTATCTCCTTTTGTAAACACTATCTTAGCTCAACCTAATTTAGCTAAAAGCAAAATTAGGTAACATTTTTGGCGGCATCTGCTATATGTTTTCCTGCTAAACATCCTAACTAGTTGCCTAAAGCTTATCCATTGGGCACAGAGTCACTTAGAAAACTAACAAATCTTGAAAAACAATCTTGAAAATTGCAGCAACTCATCAAAATAGTGCATGATACCTTGAAAACCTACTCTACCTAACAGAAACCCAGGACCAACTAATTAACTGTGCAAAAATGCACTTGGAGGAAAGAAAACTACACCTATCCTACATCTATCCAATAGAGGTGGTGCTCAAACATGACCATTTACTGGTTCTTTGAAATAGCTTCCCCTCCTCAATAATTTACAATATCTCACATGCTCATGAGCAGCCTCAAAGAGGTGGATAATTGTCAAAAATATCACCAACTACTCAAATGAGATTTGGAGAAAGAAAACAAGTCCATCTACCTCATGATTTTGATCATGCTTGTTGTTCTTATGAGGCATATAGGTAGATTGAACCTGATGGTCCTTAATTTCAATTATCTAGGCTTGTTAGGATGACTGATAGGACATCCGTTTGAACTGATGAACCTCAATCTCTCTTTGCTAGCTTCTTACTCATGTACTACTAATCCCTCATCTTGTTGACTGGAATGCTCCATTTGTTGTGATTCCTTTTGGACTATAAAACCCTTGACAGGTTGTTCCTACTGCTCAAGACTTTCCTCCTCCAAAGATGTTGTTTCACTTTCTGATTGTGAGAAAGATAGCTCGATGTTATCCTCAAACTGATCCTCTTTGTGGCAGCCCTCTTGAGGAAACAAAACATGAATGTGTTCCTCATGTTTGTCTACTTCTTCCTTCTTCTCCAACTCTTGTTCAAACTCGTGAACCTGTTGTCCTAATTTATCATGATTGATGACTTTTCCTAGCAGGTCTAATTCTTTGTCATCCAGTTTAGAGACAAAAACTTCAAGGTCATCCACAAATGAATCTTCCTCACACTCTTTATGAGATTCTGATAGAGGAGGACTATTTTCTACTTCATAACAACTCTCAACTAGCTGTGTAGGTTCCAAGAAAGGTTTACTTTCACACTCTTTTACTTGATCTAAGACCCCATTATCAGACTGCTTAGTTTTAATCAACAACTTCTCATATTGTTGAGCATCTTCTTGCTGGTCTGGAACTGCTAGTAAGTTGGGTACATAAATTATTTCCTCATCTTGTTCAACAAAAGGAGGTAGTTCATCAAACAAAAGACCAATTCTTCCTCTTCATGTGGTGCCTTCTCCAATGAAACTTGGGCATTTTGTCATTGCAATTGAAGACCATTACCTTGCAACCTTTGTACATTACTTTCATTCATTTTATAAAAAACATTAGAAAACCTTTCAAATGAATCAAAATGTAAGGGATTCAGTGACAAGCCTGATCCAACATCCTCTTCACATGTGTTATGCTCATATTTAGCTGGGGACATGGTACAAACAATAGTAACCAATTGCTCCTCTTGCCATAGAGTTTCATGTTCATACTTACCTCTTAGTAAGAAATTTTATTTCTCATCTTCCTAATCTTGGACTGGTAAACAAGGAATAACTTTGCTAAGGTTTGGCATTTTAAAATCAAGATGCTTGGTCCAAGAAGGCCGCCATGGTTGTTCAGTACTTTGATGATTTGGTTCAGGCTCTTGATCATATGACTGAAACTCAAGATTAACAGACTGGTTTGACTAATTTTGCTCATTCGTGAGCACTTGTAGGGGTTGATCTTTAACATTGGTAGGACTATTACCAATAAAACTTGGAAACACAAATTTAGAAGACCTACTCGGAGATGGAAAGAAATTATTTAGCTTAAAACTTGGAATTGAAACTGGGAATCTCTTCCTCTGTTAACTAATCTATTAAAGTAGAGGAATTTTGATTGAGGCAAGGAAAGGAGAAAGTTGATTGAGCCTCCAACTTCTGTGCTTGGGCAAGCAAAAGTCTTATTTATTTTTCCATGGCTACTACTTGCCTAGCAAGATCTTCATGTGCAAGCTTCTCTTCATATTGCCTTTTTTGCATTTCTAGCTCTTGTTGGCATTGGATAGCTTGGTAAGTCAACTCTTGCTACAAATCAAACTGCTGTTGCCACTTGATATCACCCAGTTGCCGAGTCTAGTATAGCAATATGTTTTTGATATCATCAATCCACAAATTGTCCAAATCTTGAGATTGAATATGGTGATAGGCATGTTGTTTTGGTATGAAGTTATTTTCTTGAAGGTGATTTTGTGCATACATGGACTGAAATGAAATCTGAGCAAGGGTGGGTGGGTGGTAAGCATGTTGAATCTGCTGGTTATTTGCAATTATAGGACTATTTTAGATAAGACTAGTAGTATGGTTACTTTGATATGGCTGATAAGAGGAAATATGCACAACATTCTCATGAAATGGAGAGTGATAAGCCATATTCCCATGAAACATAGACATGTTTATTCATTCAAAAAGTTGGAAAAAAAAGAAAGTAGTACATTTTCTTGAAAAACTTGAATCATATTAGCACTTGGACTACTGAAACCAATAGATAATCTCTCTAGAGTCACGAGATATGCAGATTTCAACCTCTTGAAGGTCTAAAAATTATTGGTTGCACATCAAAACCAACAATAAACATATATTCCATGAACTGTCCTAATTCAAATAGTCCCACTGGGTGTGCCAAAAACTGTTGTCTCTTAAAGTTGCAGAACTTGGTACTTTAGAGGAACATGGAAACACTCCTATGGCTGTGGGTCAGCTAGAAATTGGAGTGGATCTCCAGAGAAGGATCACTTCCTAGCTAGTTATCACCTAAACTAATGAATTTTGCAGAGAAAAGGGAAAGAAGAAACTCAGAAAAAAATAAACTGAAAATGAAAATAGAAGGGTGATACACCAAATTGACAAAAAGAACAAAATCCAAACTTACATACACTTGGTTCAAACTAACAAAAACTAAGTTTGCACAACCTGTTATAGCATACTTCTGCAAAAATGTTTCACTAAATGGTCAAGAACACAAAAACTTGTAAAAGGAAGAGGGACTTCACAATTAACAAGTGATATGCACTCTTATCAACATAATCAGCAACCTACATTAGCTTACTATTTGCAACAAAGGTATAACATATGACACAAAGTTATAAGGAGATTAAGAAAATTTTACAAGTAACTTGATCAATCATTCAAACATACACAAAAACTACAAGAACAAGAAGGCAAGAGTCTCATTACCAAAAATAACTAAGGTATCCACTCTATTCCAGGTCTAAAAAAGAATGAGTTACAAACTGTCAAAATCTGAGCAAGGATTGTAAAAATCAAAAGTCTCAAAAAATTGCATAATCAAAACTACCTACAAAATGAGTACATAAGTGACTATATCCACAACTCCAAGTGGTTCCACCAAAAAAGGTTCCAAAAACCACCTTGGGTCGGATGCCCTCAAAAAACCTAGAATATAGCACCTAAATCTCCTCCAAAAGAGCTCACAATGAAAGAAAAAGTCAACCATGACTTGGTCTAACATGATGACACATGAAACAAACCCCTAAAATGCTCTAAAAGCAATAAAACATCTCCTAGATGCTCTGAAAAACATTCAAACCCAATGCTAATTGCCTCCATGACTCAGTCAAACCACTCCACCCAAGGGCAAACAAAAAGCTATATACTTGGCATGTGCTTGCCAATCTCTTCCACTCTCCTAAATTCTTGGCATATGCCAAGGCATAAAAAGGTCACTCAACGCCATAAATATGCTTTTATAACCTTTTTTACATCTAATAATAACAATGAACTTAAATGATTTATAATGGCATCATTTCAAGTTTAATTGTTTTTACATTTTAATTTTAATGCAAAGAAAATAAAAGCACCTAAGTGCTGACCCTAGTCAAAAAGGGAACAAAGCATTACCAAAAGTCTTAAAAGACTTGTATGTTTCATCGTGGCACTAGGCATAAGACAAAACATCTTACAAAAACCTAAGGCCTCCAGTTTTGGACCACAGGCTATTAATGAAAAGATGCAAAAAAATAAAAAAGGTGACAAAAATACCATCAGGCTTTTAGGGATCAAATCCTAAAAGACAAAAAGAACAACTTAGCAACTTTTTACTTTGTATTTTTCATGTTGCTATGTGTGCTGCCATGAGTGAGCTCTGCTTGAGCTTCTGTAGAGGTTTACTTGCTGTTTTGAAAGGTTTTCAGCTACATTTGGTACACAGCTTGGTGAATGGCTTCGAACAACCCTAGGTGAGTAAAAAGATTCACCTTTTTTTAGGTTAAAACTGTAAATCTATGTTATTTCTGCTATCATGTCTGCACTGTATATGATTAATGCATCATTTTCTATAATGGTCATGGCCATACATGTGTTTTACAAACTATATTTTGTCTAATTCAACTACTGAAAAATAGAAAAGACTCTGTCTTCTGCTTTGCTTCAGTGTATCTATTATTATCATGCTTCTGTCAGTCTTTCTTTCTACTTTAATGCTGAAAAAGACTAAAACCTTCATTAGGGTTTGAAGAACAACCCTAGTTCTCTTCTGTAACAAAATATGCAAATCATCTTGACTAGAGATACACTTTGTAGCATTGTTTACTTTTATAACATATGAACAACTCTGAAAAATGTTCCTCCAGACTGTGAATTTGCATACCCCCTTTCCTATAGTAGCAAAATGCAAATTTTAAATGTAGCTCTTTATTTTGATTTGCACTGTCCACTATTATATCAGTTATATCTATAACCTTTCATCAGGTCTTCTGTAGCTGTAACTTCTGATGAATAACTTTTTTCCTTTATCTGTCATAGTCAGTGCTCCTTCCTTTTGCATTGGACCTTTTCAAAATGTAGGACTGCCCTCATATTATGATTATTCTTTTTAGTATTGACTATTATCACAGTCATTTTTAGACCTGTACTTGTGTTCTTGCCAATATTGACAATCATTTTATGACTGTTCTCCCCTTGTAGCAGTCATTCCTCTTATTTGTTCCATATTTCTTTGTTGTGACAATAACTTAGGACTTCTTTCTTCATTTTATGACAATATTTTATTGGTTGTTAGGACTGTTATAAGACTTCCATGATAGTCATCTAACTAGGTTTCAAAAAAACAAAGAAACCTATCCTCTAAAATAATATCATGGTATCCTTGCATACTTAATCTCTTTAGCTCTCCTTTAGGAGTGTTTGCTAACCTTGGAATGCTATCTCTTTTGATAGTGGTATCCATCTTGCATACAATGACTGCATACAAATATGTTAATCTTTATCTCACATTAACTGCTTCCTCAATGTGTTTTGCCTTCTCATGTGGACTGTTCTTTAATCCTTTGTGGTTGTCCTTTCTCAATCCATGTTAGAACAATTTGACTGAACCTCTCATGTGTACAAGCTTCCTTGAAATTAGAAATTCATGGAAACACCTCTGAAAAGAGAAATCCTACTATTAGACTAGTTGGAACTCCTTGCATTTCAACACATGTTCACTATTCTAGAAGTTTCTTTTTTTGCCATCTATATGATTGTCTATCCTTGTATCTTATACACTTTGATGTTCATTGTAGGGTTGGATGTCTATAGGGTTATCTTTGTTCTTTCTACTCTATAACCCTTTTACAACATCAACATTTCAAAACACAAACAACAACCCATTCACCATAGACACATCATTGTCATTCTTTTACCGATTTGACTCTGACAGTCTTTATTGACCCTTGATTGATTTTTGTCTGCTCCTTACTGCCAACATGACTACTTGCTCATTGGTTTACAATATCCTATAATCCATAGCAGTGATATTAAACACATCACTAATATAGATTATAAGTTATTGTATCAACATGATACATGTAATGTTTTCATATCTTGGTTCCTCTTAAGAAGATTAAAAGTGCAACACGATGGGATCAACCCTTGTGGGAGCCACATTTTAACCCACATGCTGAAATTAGAAATACAGATGATTCAGAAATAAAGATTTTACCTATATCTGCACAGCGAACAAACAAGTTAGATAAAACAATACAGCTCTGAAAATGATGAATATGGATGATAATCTCCTATTTTTCTTGATATTGAAAACCATATCCAAAGCGTTAACGCCAAACTTCTCAAACCTTGAAGGCATTTCTAGTGCAGCAACTAAACGAGCTGAAGATGAAGCAGATCAATGTTTCCTCCTTGCCCAGACAATGATGGATACCATTTTTCTTTATATGCTTTTCTTTTTCCTCACTTGTATAGTTTACTTTCATATTGCATAGAAAAGTTATTCCCACAACTTGTGTGGGACATTATTCATTCATGATTATCAATAAAAGACACAGTTATGCAAAGTTATGTAATCTCTCTTTTGTGTTTGTTTTGCAAAAATAAACTGTAGTTTATTAGATAACATCTCTGGCATTTGAATGTAACATATCCATAGGAATCACATCACAAAAAATTTCATTAGAATAAACTCTAATGTAGAATACAACTAAGGATTATTCCTTCATAGTCATCTACTAACCTTTTAAAACCATAAATCTCAGTATGGAATATGATATAGTACTTATTTCAATGAAAACTTCTCTACCATTTCTATGGACACTAAGTTATTCATGATTACTTCATCTACAATCATCTTACAACATATCTGTCCTAATAAACACTTGGTGTAGAAAATACTTTTCCTTAACCATGTTTCTTTGTCTTCTTAAGAAAGATTAAGTAAAAACTTTCCCAACATTAAATTCTTTCCCCCTTCTAGAGACACACTTTCTACTTCACTAACTAACTCTTCATCACCTTATGTCATGTATACTATTTTCTCAACATGTCCTTGTTCTTTTATAGTATAGGCCTAGACATTCAAATTCCTTGTGGCTTAATTTTCTACATTTAAAATAGGATCTATTAATAAAATTTCCATGGCCATCTTCCTTCCTTCTTGGAAGTCTGCTCATCTTTGAATTCTTGTGTAAATTATTGTTGATCTTTGTAGTGTCTCTATATATAACCTTGTTTTCCACTACTATTCTACTTGATCCTTCCACTCTTTCCCTTACCCTGTATTCTTTGTTACCAATGGAACTTGTCCTCTATCCTCAGTGCTAGTCAGTAGGTATGCTCCATGAAATTAATTAACAAAAAATATATCTTATCTTGGATTGTGGTACACAAACCATTCACATATTGAGATGCCTTTTCTACATCATCTTTAACACAACCTATATATATTCTAAGACTATAAAACTCATCTATATACTCTTTCATAGATAGTTCTCACCACCAAAAATTCTAGAACTTCTTGAACAATTTCAAAGTGTAATTGGTAGGTAAAATTTACTTATCTTTCAACTTTGTAACCATCCTATACCATTAGAGATCTTCAAGTTATTCTTGTTGACACTATCTTTCTACATATACTCTCACCATAAGAAAACATGTCCTTTTAGGTTACTGATAGCATACTTGACATGATTAAGGTTTTCAACAGACTCAAAACCAAAGTAGTTCTCCATATCATTGATCCAGTCTAGTAGATTCTCCATATTCAAACTTTAGAAGTAGCTAGGGAGATCAAATATTGGCTTATAAAGTATCTTGCGTATGCCAATACCATAACAAGGTTCTCTATTTCACTTAGTTCATCATCAAAAGTTGAATCATCTTGAGCATGGGGATCATGATCTAGTCTCTTATCACCATTGACATCTTTAGCCAAACTATTCCTTGCCTTCACATAATATCATGATGTGAGGCTGATTATTTTTCCTTCCTTATTTTGATCGTTATGCATTTCAGTTGATGACATTATCAGACTTTTAGAGATTATGGTTTCATTTTGCAAAATTGATTATATCTCTTGATTTTGATATGACATTGATTAGACATATGGTGATTCGATTTAACCATATTTTGATTCTATTTTATAATCCAACATACAAGATATATTAGATGATGTTTTGGGATGTGATTTCTAGTTATTTATGTGATGATGATTATTTGACATGTGATAAAAAAATGCAGTTTAATTCAAAATTATGTTATAGATGATTATTGTTGTATTCAATAACATGAATTTAATTATAGTTGCTTCGGCTATGATTATCATGATATGATTGACACTTGATCGAGATGTGCAGGATTATATTCCCAGGCCATGCGAAATTAGAGGTAGAATTCACACATTTGTTATTCCCTGTGAAACCAATCAATTCCAAACAGGGATGAGGATCACATTTGAAATTGAGTGTTGATTTAAGTGCTTGTTTAATTTTATCATTTTGGCCTAGTACCCTTGTTTAATTAATTAATATTTTGTGTTATATAATTTTATTGATTTATACCACTTGGTATTGTTTTTATTTTTGAGGCCATTTAAAGTTGATTTATGACCCCCTAGGTGAACCTTAGTGTCCCAACATTTACTCTAGGTGGTTACCCATGGGTCTAAGTTTAATTTTTACTAACTAAACCTTGGGTTAACTCACTTTTGGTCACTTTAAACTAAGGTTTAGTCAAAGTGACAAAATTTGATTTAGAATGGTGGGAGATGAGTCATGCTTTGGGAAAGATTCATCTCCCTTCCCAATATTCGGGAATCCCTTCCCTAGGAAGACTTGGGAGGTCTCCAAGACTCCCAAGTGTGTGGGGACTTCCTCTAAGACTCTCACACACGTGTGAGAGCATCTTGGAAGGAGATGGCTCTCTTAGAGAATAAGAGGATGCCATATAGCATCCCTTATCCTCATGGAGGTTTGAAAGGAAATGCCACCTCACCACTTGTTCTCTCACACATGTGTGAGAGCACAAGTGGATAAGGTAAGGATTGAGATGGAATTGGAGGATGACACTTGTCACCCTCACACTTCCTCTCCCTTGCAAGTGGCATAGGAGGAGGAAGGAGAAGGTGAGAAGTGTCACCTTCTCATTTCTCAAGGACAATTTAGAAGGCCTATATTACCTCCTCTTGTTGAGGAGTGTGGGGTTCTTGCATTTTGGAGATTCTTTCTATTTTGAGCAATTTTAGGGAAGTTAGAGGGATTTTAGAGATTGGAAGGCTTAGAGAGGCTTGGAGCTCATCACCAAATGTGCTTCTATTATTAGGGCTTTTGTAGGTAAGCTCTATGTCTTATTATTTACCCTTGCTTATTTATTATTGATGTAGTTGTGGATTTCATTGTTTGTTGTTTCATTTTTTTATGTGGGATGGTAGTTTGATGAGAGCACCTCCATTTGGAGGTAAGGCTCAACTTGTTTGGGGTAGGGGAAAGGAACCTCTTTGAGGTTACTCCCATATTTGTGTTATTTATGGCCTTGAGGGCTGCTTACTTGTTGTGGAGATTATTTGAATGGAAAGAGTGCCATGCAAGTTTATTTTGAGATATTTGAGGAGTTGTGGTTTTGGAGGTTTTGGCTCGAGGCCATGAGACTTGGTATTTTAGTATTTTGGTGTGGCCTTTGAAGTAGAGGGGTCCATTCCCTACCCCCATCAAACTCATTTTTATGAGTTGTGTTATGTGCTTACCCTTGGGGTTGATTTTTGTGTTGTTGTCTTGGTGCTTGTTGTGGTGTGTTTTCAACTATGTGAATCCCTACCTCCCTAGCTCGGGGGTGACCCACTTGTGGGTTTACGGTAGGGAGGATGGAATTTCAAAGTGGTTGGGTTTTCCCTCTTGTTGTGTATTTATTGTAGCTATTTAAATTAAGAAATGGAGCTTGATGAGAAGTCCATTTTTGTGTTGCTATAGTTGAATTTGTTGTTGGTTGTTTGAGCCATGGCCTTTGTGGCCCCATTGTAAATTTGTTCAAGTCATTTTAACTATGGGGTTGGCTGTGATAAATATTGCAATGTAAACATGCTCTATGTCTTAACTAAAATGTTGTTCATTCTCTAAGTTGTGGAGTTTGTGTGTTTGAGAGTTGCATGAGAAATTATCTTATTTGTTGTCATGCTTTTCCTTACAAAAAAAAAATATTTGAGTGTGTTAAATAAATCTAGGTGTATGCAAAAGAAAGAAAGAGAAATCTTAAAATTAGTTTTCTGTTTGGTTGCATTAAGAGTTATTTTCTATTAGTTGCTTGAAATTTTATGTTAATAGTTGTTGATTCAGGCATATAGGTTATTGAAAATTTAGAGGAAGTTGTAATATTTACCTTACAAACTCATTCAAAAAAAAAAAAAAACACATCTCTATTATTTTATGTTTCAAAAAAAAATTTATAACTAGGTTATCTATTTATGATTCAGAAATGAAATATTAGTATTCATAAAAAAAAATTAGAGTTAAATAAGATAGTTAGTAATCTGTTATTTAGACCAATGTTTTGGGAAAATAAATGCAATGGGTATATACACACACACACACACACACATATATATATACTTGGTTGTTTTATTCTTTTAAAAATCTAATGTTGTTCATTCTAATTTTCTTTATCACTGTGTAAATACAAAAAAATAGAAGAAAATACATATGTTACATTTTTACTGTATATATCATAATATCTATATATATATAACTGCATACATACATATATATATATATATATATACAATCATAAACAAAAGTATATTTACTGTGATATTTTTGAATAGACTATAAGTATCATCTGAGTATATATTTATATATATATAAACTGAAATTAATATTAAAAAACTGTTGTGAAAGAAATCCATTTAGGTGGACCGTGGTTTATACGCAGAGTTTAATGTGTTGTTTCAGAAAAGAAAAAAAAAAGGAAAAAATGTGGAGGGTTGTGGGCGACACCGCCCGTAGCCGTTTTATGTCAAAAGGGGTGTGGGGAGGAGGCATTGCCTCCACCTACGCCCCTCCCTTCCTCGTGACTCCCCGCACTGCTTCCCATGCGGCCTCCCCTCCATTAACATCTTTAACCCCTACCCTATGCGCTGGACATTCCTCGCAGCTCTCCCTCCACTGACCCTTGTACCGCCCACGCCACACTCTCCGTCCTTCCACCCTATGGCTGCACAAACCCTCCACCACTCTCTTGGCAGTAGACGCCGTCGCTCCTCCTCTACCTGCAATTTTTCCTTGTTAATACTAATTGGAATATATTTAAAACCCTCTCTCTCTTAGATGTTAACAACAAGTAAAACAAAAGGGGTGATGAATAAATAAAGAAACCCTATTGTTCTTAATAAAATGCAAACCTCCATGAAGCATTCTCATGGCCTCCATTATCAAAAACCCTAACCTGCATACACAAGGAAGAAAACAAACAAACAAGAAAACAAGAAAAGGATGAGATGGAGGAATTAGGGCAATAACAATGAGAAAACAATAGAATACAAACTAGGGCTTCTCTATTTGAAAACTAATTTTTAATTGTGAGGAAAGTTTGTTTTATTTCTTATTTTAAATGCTCCATTGTTGCCCTTGTTCTTTTAATCCTTGTGTTTCATTATTTTGTTTTAAATTTAAATGGGCTTTTACATTTTGGTTTTATTGTCTTGTGGTTTATATTTTAAAAGGGGAGGGATTAATTTTGTTATTAGGTGGAGTATATTCCCTTTATTTTAATTCATTTTAATCAAGGTATTTATTTTATATTTCCCTAGTGTGATTTTAATTTTTTTATCTTTTTATCAATATTACTATTATTTTACGGGAAAGAGTATTTTAATCTCTTTCCTCCTCTTTATTCCGAGTTCATTAATAAATGTAATGCTGATATTATATTTATTAACGGACTAAAATTTAAAATCTATTTTGGCATCATGTTATTATTTTCTATTAATTTTATTTCGAATTTTTTTTTTTGCAAGGTCGATTTATTTGACCTTGGCAGGGTATTTATTCCATTATTTTAATTTGTTTTAAATTTGTTCTTAAGTTTAAATTTTTATTCTTAAATTTTTGTTTAATTTCATATTGGTGTTTTATTTTAAAAATTTTAATGCGATTATTGAAAATGCATTATGCTGTCAAATTTTTGCTAGATTTCTAGGGTTTTAATTTTATGATATTTTATTAACTTTCATTTCACCATTTCACTTTAATCATGCGTCCATCATACCATTATTTCTTAATCATTACTTTGATTTCATTTTGACCTGAGTTAGGGATAGGTTTTGAATCTGGCGAAAATCATCTTCACACCTAGGAAACTTAGGGTTCAGATTAAAATCATTCCAACCCTAAAAGCGACACACTTCATGTCACATACCCCCTAGATGACTATCATCACACAAGGGACTGCGTGGGACAACGCACCTCCCCAAATTATGTTGACATGCTTATGCCTTATGCGTATTGCCACCGAGCACGCAGACGTGTGTGAGGGGGTTCCTAGGGATAGATAGAAAAGTTATTCATAATTCGTGTCATGACCACATGGCAAATGTAGACATGACACGTGTGTTGTGTGTCGTGACTGCATGGGAAATGTGGGCATGACATTTGGTATCAGAGCCTAAGATTAAACACTGGTCTTGCTTAGGGCACATTATTATTTCCACAACTTTGACTAATTAGTGGTTACCTCATTTTTGTAGGATGCCTCCCCAACGAGTTCGGCGAGCGCAGTCCTGCCACATTGCATCTGTTGAGGTACATAGTGACTCTTTAGCTGAGGGACAAGCACAACCAAACCCACTAGTACTGTAGGTACCACAAGCCCTACTAGATATTGGGCCATAGATACTACAGGCTTTACAAGTAGTTTTAGATAGGCTTCCACCGGCCGTAGCAGAGCCGTGCGTAGAGCCACATGTTGAGCCCCGTGAGGATCCGCGAGAGGAGCCACGAGATGAGTCCCATGTCGAGCCATGTGTGGAGCCCCACATTGAGCCACAAGGGGCACCATGTGTGGAGCCATATGTTGAGGTGCCTGAGATGATGGCAGAGGAGGTTGGATTGACCGACAGGGCCCGTAGCAGGAGCCCTCCACATCATGCTAGGCATGATGAGGCAATATGAGTAGAGCACATTGTTCACAGACCTTATGACTATTACAAAGATGAGCCTATCAGAGGGCATTGAGATAGAGGAGATCCCATTAGGGATTTGTTGAGGTTGAACCCTCCTACTTTCATCAGGACCACAGAGGGAGCTAAGGCAGAGGCCTGGCTCATCAACTTAGACAGATGCTTCACGTTGCATCCTTACGAGGGCAACACAAAGGCTCATGTAGTAGTACACCTATTGCGAGATGTAGCAGCTACCTAGTGGTGCACTAAGGAGTGCAAGCATCACCTATCATTAGACACTCTCACATGGGAGACCTTCATTGAGCGCTTCAATGCGTGATACTTATCAGATCATTACAGGCAACGTTGCATAGACGACTTTCATGACCTTCACCAGAGGGGACTTATAGTGGCACAGTATGAGGGTAGATTTACCAAGTTGTCTCGATATGTGGAGTATCTCCATGACGAGAAACTCCTAGTTCATAAGTTTATCAGAGGATTGAACTATAGCATAGCAGGGCATGTTCGCATGGCAGACCCCCAGACTTTGAGTGATACTACTGAAAAGGTATATATTGCTGAGGAGATATAGGGATGAGGGCAGAGTTCACGCCCTCAATTTTAAGATTGTGGGCAACAACAGCATCATCAGAGTTTTCGCAGACCATCATAGCCACCTCATAGGGGAGGATTTAGTTCTGTACCCTTACCTCCTAGGCCCCCACAGTAGCTGTAGAGAGCTAGGACACAGCAGAGGGCACATGGAGGTCATAATAGGGTTGGTAGCAGTAGGGCCTGCGTAGAGATCAGAGGCAGCAGGGACCACTTGTGGGACCCGTGAGGTCGCAATAGTCATTTAGGGGCTCACAAGGATCCACTGGTAGGTCAGGACAGCAATAATCGAGTAGGACTCAGACTAGACAGGTACAGGCTAGGGACCCATGTTATGTTTGTGGTGGACCAGGACACCTAGCCAGAGAGTGTCCACAGGGTTTTACAGCAGGGGACATCCTTGTGTAGGAGGATCTGAGCAGACTATTGGAGATGTGGGTAGGTCCCACCGTATGTTCGCAGCGATTGATAACCACTAGGCTAATTTTTAGGCGTCAGTGATTGAGACGTTAGGTATGATAGGGGGTATCCCCATTTCTATTCTCTTTGATTCTAGTGCTACTGACTCTTTCATATCTCCATCGTTAGTGGAGCATTGCAGGCTGGTGGCCTCTAGGCAGGGTGATAGGTGGGTGGTTGAGTTGGCCTCAGGGGCCAAGATGACAGTAGATGCCTTAGTCCATGAATGTGAGATTTCTTTGGGACCCTTTGCCACAGTATGCGACCTTAGAGTTATGACATTAGGGTCCTACGATGTGGTGTTGGGTATCGATTGGCTTGCAACTCATCGAGCCAAGATAGATTGTGCCGAAAGGTGATCAGCTGCTTAGACAATCATGGTTCATCAGTTGAGATAGTGGGCATGCAAAAGCCCATAGCAGTGCATATGATATCTGCTCAGTAGCTTAAGCACTGTATGTGGAAGGGATACCAGATATTCACCATCACAATGAGTGACAGATTAGATGATGAGCCTGAGACATCTTTGGATGATCATCCCATCCTTAGAGAGTTTGTCGATGTGTTTCCAGTAGAGTTACCAGGGATGCCACCCCGTCATGAGGTAGACTTTCACATTGACTTAGTGACGGATGCTGAGCTAGTGTCTCATGCACCCTATAGGATGACCACACATGAGCTCACAGAGCTCAAGCTATAGCTAGAGGACTTGCTCAAGAAGGGGCACATCCTACCGAGCGTTTCACCTTGGGGTGCTCCTGTCATCTTTGTGAAGAAGGATGGGTCTCTTCGATTGTGCATGGACTATAGGCAGTTGAATAAGGTGACGGTGAAGAACTGTTATCCTCTACCTAGGATTGACGATCTTCTTGATTAGATGTAGGGAGCCAGGGTGTTCTCTAAGATTGACCTAAAGTCCAGTTACCACCAGTTATGTATCACAGAGGTAGACATCCATAAGACTGCCTTCCAGACTTGATATGGCCACTATGAGTTCACTGTGGTCCCCTTCAGCTTGACGAATGCCCTTGCAGTGGTCATGAGTCTCATGAACAGGGTGTTCCATACCTACTTAGATTAGTTCGTGATCATTTTTCTCAATGAGATTTTGATCTATTCATGGACTAAGGAGGAGCATGAGAAGCACCTATGTCAGGTTCTACAGTGTTTGAGGGAGCAAAATCTTTATGGGAACTTGGTGAAGTGTGCATTTTTCAGGATAGAGGTACAGTATCTGAGGCATATCCTATCTAGCAATGGAATCTCAGTAGATTCATTGAAGATTAGGGCTATCAAGGATTGGCTAGCACCCACCAATGTGACATTGGTCAGGAGTTTTATGGGGTTAGCTAGTTATTACCGTCGCTTTATTGAGGGTTTTTCTTGGATAGCACACCCCATCACTTTCCTTCAACGGAAAGGGAAGAGTTTTCTATGGACTAAGCAGTGTGAGAGGGCCTTCAGGATCCTCAAGGAGCATCTCACCAGCAATCCCATTTTAGTGGTTCCTAATCCTACTGCAGATTTTATGGTTTGCGCGGATGCAACACTTGAGGCTTTGGGACCTATACTTATGCAGGGTAGTAGAGCGATCGCGTATGAGTCACGAAAGCTCAAGACCCATGAGTTGAACTACCCCATGCATGACTTGGATTTAGTGGCAGTGGTTCATGCTCTAATTCATTAGAGACATTTCTTATTGGGTCGTTGCTTTGAGCTCCATTTAGATCACCATAGTCTTCAGTATATCTTTACATAGCCAAATTTGAACACCTGTCAGTGGCATTGGATGGAGTTTCTTTGCGAGTATGACTTTGATGTCCACTACATCGAAGGGAAGGAGAACATGGTTGTTGACGCATTGAGTCAGAGGTGCCATGAGCTCTTGACCTTGACTCTAAGTGTAGACTTGAGAGGACGCATTATTTAGCATCTGCCAAAGGATGAGTGGTTTCTTGAGGTGCAACGGGAGATCATTTCATAGAGGGCCCTTGTGGGCAAGTTTGCAAGGTATTCATTTGAGGTAGATGGGTTACTTCATCATCGACAACGCATCTATGTACCCCGTGCAGGTGACCTACGTACTATAGTGTTATTAGAGGCTCACAGAGCACCATATGCGGCACATCCGGGAGTGAAAAAGATGCATGCTGACCTATGATAGTTGTACCATTAGGTGGGTATGAGACGAGATATTACAGAGTTTGTTGCTTGATGCCTTGAGTGCCAGAGGGTCAAGGCCGAGCATTAGCATCCGGCGGGTCTTTTATACCCACATAAGATACCTGAGTGGAAATGGGACACCATTTCCATGGATTTTATTGTTGGTCTTCTTATGTCTTCGCATCGCCATGATGCCATCATGGTGACAATCGACATGTTGACCAAGGTGGTGCATTTGTCACCTGTACGCATGACGTACAATACGCCAGTAGTGGTGAGAGTATTCTTAGACGATATTGTGAGATTACATGGAGTACCTCACTACATCATTTTGGATAGGGATTATGTATTCACTTCAGCATTTTGGAGAGCCTTGCAGCAGGCGTTGGGCACACAGCTCAACTTTAGCTCCGCTTATTATCCTGAGACAGATGGATAGACAGAGTAGGTGAATCAGGTGTTGGAGGACATGCTTCATATGTATGTTATGGACCATCAGTCTAGATGGGAGGAGTATTTGTATTTGGTTGAGTTTACCTACAATAAGGGGCATCACATCTCGTTGGGTATGCCTCCCTTTCAGGCTTTATATGGCAGACCATGCAGGACACCATTGAGTTGGGATCAGATAGAGGACAGGGTTGCCATTGGTCTAGAGTTAGTTCAGGATATGGAGCAGTAGGTCACACTAATTAGGCAGAGACTTCAGGAGGCACATGATAGATAGAAGAAGCATTCCAATGCTAAGAGGACTGATTGGAGCTTCTTAGTGGGTGATAGGGTATTCCTTAGAGTGCGGCCACATAAGAGTCCAATCCATTATGGAAAGGGCTCTAAGCTCGTACCACAGTTTGTAGGACCTTTTGAGATCTTGGAGCGGATAAGACCTATTGCCTATCGTCTAATGTTGCCACCTAGCCTGTCACGTATCCACGATGTCTTTCATATTTATGTATTGAGGTGATATATATCTGATTTATCTCACGTATTGGACTGGAGTGCTCTACAGGTAGAGGTAGATGGGCAATTGGCTTTGGAGCTAATTCGCATATTGGCTTGTCAGATACTGGGCCTTCAAGGTCGAGTGCTGGACCAGGTTAGGGTCCAGTGGGATTGTTATGATGAGGTCACAATGACTTGGGAGAATGCAGCTAGTTTGAGGGCACTCTATCCTCACCTTTTTGACAACTTCTAGGAGGAAGTTTAGTCTTAGGGGGGAGGATGTGAGGCCGATTATTTTTCCTTCCTTATTTTCATCATTATGCATTTCAGTTGATGACATTATCAGACTTTTAGAGACTATGGTTTCATTTTACAGACTTGACTATATCTCTTGATTTTGATATAACATTGATTAGACATATGGTGATTCAATTTGATCATATTTTGATGCTATTTTGTGATCTGACATACGAGATATATTAGATGATGTTTTGGGATGTGATTTCTAGTTATTTATGTGATGATGATTATTTGACATGTGATAGAAAAATATAGTTTAATTCAGAATTATGTTATAGATGATTATTGTTGTATTCAATGGCATGAATTTAATTATAGTTGCTTCGGCTATGATTATCATGATATGATTGACACTATTCCCAAGCCACGAGAAATTAGAGGTAGAATTCACACATATGTTATTCCCTGTGAAACCGATCCATTCCCAAGAGGGATGAGGATCACGTTTGAAACTGAGTGTTGATTTAAGTGCTTGTTTAATTTTATCATTTTGGCCTAGTACCCTTGTTTAATTAATTAATATTTTGTGTTGTATAATTTTATTGATTTCTCCACTTGGTATTGTTTTTATTTTTGAGGCCATTTAAAGTGGATTTATGACCCCCTAGGTGAACCTTAGTGTCCCAAAATTTACCCTAGGTGGTTACCCATGGGTCTAGGGTCAATTTTGACTAACTAAACCTTGGGTTAACTCACTTTTGGTCACTCTAAACTAAGGTTTAGTCAAAGTGACAAAATTTGATTTAGATCAGGGTGGGAGATGAGTCATGCTTTGGGAAAGACTCATCTCCCTTCCCAATGTTTGGGAATCCCTTCCCTAGGAAGACTTGGGAGGTCTCCAAGACTCCGAAGTGTGTGGGGACTTCCTCCAAGACTCTCACACATGTGTGAGAGCATCTTGGAGGGAGATGGCTCTCTTAGAGAATAAGAGGATGCCATATAGCATCCCTTATCCTCATGGAGTTTTGAAAGGGAATGCCACCTCACCACTTGTTCTCTCACACATGTGTGAGAGCACAAGTGGATAAGGTGAGGATTGAGATGGAATTGGAGGATGACACTTGTCACTCTCACACTTCCTCTCCCTTGCAAGTGGCATAGGAGGAGGAAGGAGAAGGTGACAAGTGTTACCTTCTCATTCCTCAAGGCCAATTTAGAAGGCCTATATTACCTCCTCTTGTTGAGGAGTGTGGGGTTCTTGCATTTTGGAGCTTCTTTATATTTTGAGAAATTTTGGCAGAGTTAGAGGGATTTTGGAGATTGGAAGGCTTAGAGAGGCTTGGAGCTCATAATCAAACATGCTTCCATTATTAGGGATTTTTAAGGTAAGCTCTATGTCTTATTCTTTACCCTTGCTTATTTATTATTTGATGAAGGGGGTAAATCATAAAACACACACTAACATAAATTGAACATATAGAATAGAACTTTCTTTTATTGATCTGGGCAACTCATTACATTACAGAAGCTTAATTACAATGAGAGGAATCAGTCCTCCATAGGATGCAACACACTACAGCTACCATCACCAGGTTCTGGAATCTTTCGCCTTCTGTAACCCCTAAATCAGCTAGGGTTTCTATTTTCCTACCTATTCTTGACTTTACACTTGCCCCCTTAACTCTACTACTACCTAGGGTCCCCAAAATAGCCATAAATAACATTTTTTGGTGGCCTCCAGCTAAATTTCAAAATTTACAACTCCCTATAAAAGTAGGTAAACTTTTGGGAAGCATAATTTTTGATCCAGGTGTCCGATTGACGAACCGTTTTAGGCGTCGGAAAGCTCACAATGTGAACTATCATGCTGAAAATCCATAAATAGATTTCTGTCAATGTTTCAGGATGTTTAGGGAAGTTTTAGTGCCTCATATCTCATTTCAAAAATTTTTAGGGGCGTTTCAAAAAACAAAAACTTTAATATATTTCAGCTCACAAATGATCTTTGCTTGATTCCTTCGCCAAAGGTCTTATATTTCCATTTAGTAACTTTCTACAAGTTTTTGCTTCAATCCGTGCCCAACTACAAACTTTCCAAAAATAGCAGGTAGACTTTCCAAAACAGGCAGGTTGCTATTTTTAGCAGTTTTGGAAAAACTTAAAGTCCTACATCATTATTCTGGATATTATGGAACCAGAAACACTAATTATGGAAAGAAATGAAAACAACTACAATGATTTTGAATTAACTTCTTTTTGGGTGATGCAAGATTGCCCTTACACCACTGGATGCTCCTGCATCAGACACCCAGGGTAATTTAAGAAGTGACCCTGTCATGTCTCAGATGTTTATGTGAGGGAAACCCAAACGGTCAACCTCTGCCTTAACCAAGAGGAATCTTCAATAGGCCTTCCTTTCCATTTTACCAGATATTCTTCATATTACTTGTTCCGAGTACTTCTTCCCACATGGCTATCCAAGATCTCTTCTACCTCATCTATTGAAGTAGATGTTGGAATACTCCACTGCGCTTCTGTTGGTCCATCCTCTGCTCCACCTTCATGATATTCTGATAAATTAGCAATGTTGAAAACAGGGAAAATATTGATCCCATTTGGCAGCTCTACCTCATATGCATTGCCTGAATCATGCCTCTTCAAGATTCTACATGGTCCAAATTTCTTCATTTTCAACTTATTGTATGTTCCAATTGGGAACCTTTCTTTTCTCGAGTGAACCATGACTTCATCTCCTACCTGGAACTCCTTATACCTCCTCTTCTGATCTGCCTTAGCCTTGTACTGAGTATTCATCTTATTAATGTGCTTTCTCACCTCTTCATGCAAATTCTTCAGATGTTCTACAAAGTCTTCAGCCTCGGCACTCATCTTTTCTCCATTGTCCAGCTTCCTTAACTCAGAAGCATTTCGTGGGCTATTGCCATATACAATCTGGAATGATGATTTACCAATACTCCTATTGATAGAATTGTTGTAAGCAAATTCTGCCTGTGGTAAAATCAAATACCATCCCTTGGGCTTATCTCCTACTAAGCACCATAGTAGGTTACCCAAACTCCTATTCACCACTTAGGTCTGTCCATCAGTCTGTGGATGGTGTGCAAAACTAAACTTTAAATCTATCTTCAACTTCTTCCATAATGTCCTCCAGAAATAACCAATGAACTTGGTATCTTGATATGAAACTATGCTCTTTGGTAGACCATGTAGTCTCACCATCTCTTTAAAAAATAATTCAGCAATATGAATAGCATCATTAGTCTTCTTGCAAGGAATAAAATGCGCCATTTTCAAGAATCTGTCCACCACCACAAAAATGGAATCATGTCCTCTCTGTGTCCTTGGTAAACCAAGAACAAAATCCATACTGATATCATCCCATGGCTTCTCTGGTATAGGTAATGGTTGATACAACCCTGTATTCTGACTTGTTCCTTTTACCATCTGACATACTCTGCAACTCTGCACAAACTTCCTCACATCCTGCTACAACTATGGCCAATAATAATTTTCACCAACAATAGCAATGGTCTTATCTCGACCAAAGTGTCTGGCCAATCCTCCACTATGCTTCTCCTTAATCAGGTTCTCTCTCATGGAACTCCTTGGAATGCACAACTGGCTTCCTCTAAACAACATGCCATCTTGGATTATGAAATCCAACCATCTTGTCCTGTTCAAAGTAACAGGTTCCGAACAAGCTTTCCAGGCCTCTGCAAAATCTGGATCCTTAGGATACAAACTTTTGAGCTCATCGAACCCAACAACCTCTATCTTTATTTCTGTCAACAAATTTTGCCTTCTGCTCAAGGCATCTGCAACTCTGTTGGACTTCCCACTCCTATGCTTCAAAATAAAAGTATAGCTCTGCAAAAACTCAACCCATTTTAAGTGCCTTTGGTTCAACTTTCCTTGACTATTAAGATATTGCAAAGCCTGATGATCAGTATATAAAACAAACTTTTTTTGCAACAAATAATGTCTCCATTTCTTCAAAGCCTGAACTATTGCATAAAACTCCTGATCATAAACAGAATACTTTTTCTTGGCATCATTAAGCTTCTCACTAAAATAAGCAATGGGATTACCTTCTTGGCTAAAAATAGCTCCTATACCACTACCACTAGCATCACAATCTACTTGAAATACCTTATTGAAATCTGGAAGTGCCAAAACAGGTTGCTCTACAACTTTCTATTTCAATGTATCAAAGCTCTTGTCTGCTCCTTTAGTCCATTGAAATTCTTTTCTATCCCCTCTCATTGTCTCAGTTAGTGGTGCACAAATGCTACTAAAATTCCTGATAAACTTTCTGTAAAAACTTGCCAAACCATGAAAGGATCTTACCTCTGTTGTACTCCTTGGCGTAGGCCATTCAATGATAGCCCTTACTTTTTCTGGGTCCATCTTAAGACCTTCTAAGACTACAAATCCCAGGTATACCAACTCCTTCTTTGCAAAACTACATTTCTTTAGATTAATTAGCAACTTCTCCTCCCTAAGCTTCTCTAGAACTCTTCTGATATGCATCAGATGCTCATCCCAAGTCTTACTAAAAATTAAAATATCATCCAAATAAACAATAACAAAACTTCCCAAAAATTCTTTCAATACCTCATTCATGAGCCGCATGAATGTGCTCGGTGCATTAGGTAGCCCAAATGGCATGACTAACCACTCATACAAACCTTCCTTTGTCTTGAAGGCTGTCTTCCATTCATCTCTTTCTCTGATATGAATCTGGTGATACCCACTCTTCAGGTCAATTTTTGTGAAGTACTTGGCTCCACTCAAACAATCCATAATGTCATCCATTCTTGGAAATGGAAATCTATACTTGATAGTTATCTTATTGATGGCTAGAGAGTCTGTACACATCCTTGATTCTCCATCCTTCTTTGGTGCTAGTACTACAGGTACCATACATGGACTTAGGCTCTCCCTTATCAGTCCCTTCCTTAACAACTCCTGAACTTGTCTATTCAGCTCTTTATTCTTTGCAGGGGTCATTCTGTGGGCTTCCTTATTTGGCAAACTGGCTCCTGGTATCAAATCTATTTGATGACTTATCTTCCTTACTGGTGGAAAACCTTCTAGTACATTATCAGAGATAATGTCCTGGAACTCTTCCAACATATTTGAAACTTCTACTGGTACATCTTCATAGTTCTCTTGACTAATCTTCCAGTACTACATACCTTTTCTTCCACCTCCTTCAAGGGCTTCAACTTATGACAAACTCCATCTTTTGTCAGGGAATATGTGTTTGCATGGCCATCATGGACAACGCTCCTATCATACTGCCATGGCCTCCCCAACAGCATATGACATGCATCCATCGGTATGATATCACACAACACCTCATCATGGTAATCACCAATCTTGAACTTCACTAAACACTACTCATTGACCAAAGCTCTATGGTCCTTTTGCAACCATGCAATCTGATATGGATGCGGATGCTTTCTTCTTGTCAACTTCAACTTATCAACCATTTCCTTTGAAACAATATTATCAGTGCTTCCACTGTTAATAATAATATCACAACACTTACCTTCACATTTGCACCTTGTGCGGAATAAACTCTTCCTCTGATTGGGTTCTTTCTCCTCATTCAACAAGGTTCTTCTAACAACTAGGGTTTCTCCCCTTTTAGCATCTTCAAAATGCTCAGAATGTGCATCTTCATCTACATGTGCAACTCATGCATTGCCTTCAGGTCTTCTATTTGTCCTTCCTTGATGTTGCAGACACTTGTATGCTCGATGCCCTTCTTCCGCACATTGGAAACAGGTTCCTCTAAAAGCTCCTCTTCCGGGTCCTTGCCCAGGTCTACCTCTTCCTCTTCCTCTTTGCTCACCATTGTTCTGGTCACGAGGGTGGTAGGCGTAATCCCCTCTCTAATTTTGACTGGTGCCAGCTTCTTCACTTTTCTTTTGATCTTCATTACGGCCTCCATAGGGCCTCCCACCAGTCCTTCTGCCTTGACCTCTTCCCCTTTGCTTGTTGTCAAATCTTTTATTCAGCTTCTCTTCCACCTTCCAGGAAAACTAGTATGCATCTTCTATGGTGATCATTCTGACTAGGCTCAGCTCCTCTTGAATACTTGGCCTCAACCCATTAATGTAATAGGCCACCTTCTCCTTGTTGGCCTCTCCATGGCCTAACCTGATAGTGATCTTATAAAAATCTTCTGTATACTCCGTAACAGACTTGTTACCTTGCTTCAGTCCTTGCAACTTCTTTAGTAACTCCATCTCATAATCCACAGGAATGAACTATTTCTTCAATTTCTCCACCATTTGATCCCATCTGGTGATCTTTCCTTTTCCTCTTCTATTCCTCTCTAGTTGGACCTCCTTCCACCAAATATTGGCATGGCCCTTCAACTTTGTTTTTGCAAACTTGACCCGATCTGGGTCCTCCACATCTTCATACTTGAAATACTCCTCCATGTCATTGATCCAATCAATAAGCTATTCTGGGTTCAAATCCCCAGAATATGTAGAAACCTTGATCCTGGGCCTCTTTCCGATCTTTGAAATAGCCCTCAACAACCTAACTTCTACAGGATCTTCGGCAGCTTCTTGTTCTTCCTTAGATAGCTCTTCTTCAGCTTCATCTTCGCTTCCGTCTCTTATCCTCAGCTCAAACCCTCTTCGTAGCTCCTCTTGTAACGCATCGATTTGCCTTTGCAGGGCTCTAAAACCCTCTTTTGTCAAAGTATTCCTCCCAATGTGATTTCTTCGTGGAGGCACCCTGGTCTCTGTAGCAAACCCACAACCTCAGGTCCTGGTGCAAACTACCTCACGGTCGACGATCTACCTACACACTCAAGAACTCTTGCTCTAATACCACTTGATGAAGGGGGTAAATCATAAAACACACAATAACAGAAATTGAACACAGAGAATAGAACTTTCTTTTATTGATCTGGGCAAATCATTACATTACAGAAGCTTAATTACAATAAGAGGAATCAGTCCTCCATAGGTTGCAACACACTACAGCTACCATCACCAGGTTCTAAAATTTTTTGCCTTCTGTAACCCCCAAATCAGCTAGGGTTTCTATTTTCCCACCTATTCTTGACTCTACACTTGCCCCCTTAACTCTACTACTACCCAGGGTCCCCAAAATAGCCATAAATAACATTTTTTGGTGGCCTCCAGCTAAATTTCAAAATTTACAACTCCCTATAAAAGTAGGTAAACTTCCGGGAAGCATAACTTTTGATCCAGGTGTCTGATTGACGAACCGTTTTAGGCGTCAGAAAGATCGCGATGTGAACTATCATACTGGAAATCCGTAAATGGATTTCCATCAATGTTTTAGGACATTTAGGGAAGTTTTAGTGCCTCATATCTCGTTTCAAAAATTTTTAGGGGCTTTTCAGAAAACAAAAACTTTAATATCTTTCAGCTCACAAATGATCTTTGCCTGATTCCTTCACCAAAGGTCTTATATTTCTATTTAGTAACTTTCTGCAAGTTTTTGCTTCAATCCGTGCCCAACTGTAAACTTTCCAAAAATAGCAGGTAGACTTTCCAAAATAGGCAGGTTGCTATTTTTAGCAGTTTTGGAAAAACTGAAAGTCCTACATCATTATTCTGGATATTATGGAACCAGAAACACTAATTATGGAAAGAAATGAAAACAACTACAATGATTTTGAATTAACTTCTTTTTGGGTGATGCAAGATTGCCCTTACACCATTGGATGCTCCTGCATCATTATTGATGTGGTTGTGGATTTCATTGTTTGTTGTTTCATTATTTTTATGTGGGATGGTAGTTTGGTGAGAGCACCTCCATTTGGAGGTAAGGCTCAACTTGTTTGAGGTAGGGGAAAGGAACCTCCTTGACGTCACTCCCATATTTGTGTTATTTATGGCCTTGAGGGCTTCTTACTTGTTGTGGAGATTATTTGAATGGCAAGAGTGCCATGCAAGTTTATTTTGAGATATTTGAGGAGTTGTGGTTTTGGAGGTTTTGGCTTGAGGCCATGAGACTTGGTATTTTGGCATTCTGGTGTGGCCTTTAAAGTAGAGGGGTCCATTCCCTACCCCCATCAAACTCATTTTTTATGAGTTTTGTTATGTGCTTATCCTTGGGGTTGATTTTTGTGTTGTTGTCTTGGTGCTTGTTGTGGTGTGTTTGCAACCATGTGAATCCCTACCTGCCTAGCTCGGTGGTAACCCACTTGCGGGTCTATGGTAGGGAGGAGGGCATTTCAAAGTGGCTGGGTTTTCCCTTTGGTTGTGTAGTTATTGCAAGCATTTAAATGAAGAAATGGAGCTTGATGAGAAGTCCATTTTTATGTTGCTATAGTCATTTGTTGTTGTCTGTTTGAGCCATGGCCTTTGTGGCCCCATTGTAAATTTGTTCAAGTCATTTTAACTATGGGGTTGGCTGTGATAAATATTGTAATGCAAACATGCTCTATGTCTTAACTAAAATGTTGTTCATTCTCTAAGTTGTGGAGTTTGTGTGTTTGAGAGTTGCATGAGAAATTATCTTATTTGTTGTCATGCTTTTCCTTACCAAAAAAAAAATATTTGAGTGTGTTAAATAAATCTGGGTGTATGCAAAAGAAAGAAAGATAAATCTTAAAATTAGTTTTTTGTTTGGTTGCATTGAGAGTTATTTTCTGTTAGTTGCTTGAAATTTTATGTTAATAGTTGTTGATTTAGGCATATAGGTTATTGAAAATTTAGAGGAAGTTGTAATATTTACCTTACAAGCTCATTCAAAAACAAAAACACATCTCTATTATTTTATGTTTCAAAAAAATAGAAGAAAATACATATGTTACATTTTTGCTTTATATCATAATATGTATATACACTTGTATATATATATATATATATATATATATATATATATATATATATATATATATATATAAGCGCATACATATATATAAATATACAATCATAAAAAAAAAGTATATTTACTGTGATATTTCTGAATAGACTATAAGTATCATTCTGAGTATATATTTATATACGTACATACATACATACATACATACATACATACATATATATATATATATAAACTAAAATTTATATTAAAAAAAATGATGACAAGGAAATCCATTTAGGCGGACTGTGGTTTATATGTAGTTTAATGTTTTGTTTCAGGAAAAAAAAACAAAAAAAAGGAAAAAACGTGGAGCGCTGTGGGCGGCACCGCCCATAGCCGTTGTATGTCAAAAGGGGTGTGGGGAGGAGGCGTTGCCTCCATCCACACCCCTCCCTTCCCCATGACTCCCCCCGCTGCTTCCCACGTAGCCTCCCCTCCATTAACAGCTTTAACGCCTACCCTTTGTGCTAGACGTTAGTGTGGGAGGAGGCAACGCCTCCTCCCCACACCCCTCACTTCCCTGTGACTCCCCCCGCCGCTTCCCACGCGGCCTCCCCTCCATTAACATCTTTAACGCCTACCCTATGCATTAGACTCTCCTCGCGGCTCTCCCTCTGCCAACCCTTGTGCCGTCCACGTCACACTCTCCGTCCTTCCACCCTATGGCTGCACAAACCCTCCACCACTCTCTTGGCAGCAGACACCGCCACTCCTCCTCTACCTAAAATTTTTCCTTGTTAATACTAATTGGAATATATTTAAAATCCTCTCTCTCAGGTGTTATCAACAAATAAAACAAAAGGGGTAATAAATAAATAAAGAAACCCTATTGTTCTTAATAAAATGCAAACATATGTGAGGCATTCTCATGGCCTCCATTATCAAAAACCCTAACCTACATACACAAGGAAGAAATCAAACAAAGAAGAAAACAAGAAAAGGATGAGATGGAGGAATTAGGGCAACAACAATGAGAAAACAATAGAATACAAACTAGGGCTTCTCAATTTGAAAACTAATTTTTAATTGTGAGAAAAGTTTGTTTTATTTCTTATTTTAAATGCTCCATTGTTGCCCTTGTTCTTTTAATCCTTGTGTTTCATTATTTTGTTTTAAATTTAAATGGGCTTTTACATTTTATATTTTAAAAAGGGAGGGATTAATTTTGTTATTAGGTGGAGTATATTCCATTTGTTTTAATTCATTTTAATCAAGGTATTTATTTTATATTTCCCTAGCATGATTTTAATTTTTTTATCTTTTTATCGATATTACTATTATTTTACGGGAAAGAGTATTTTAATCTCTTTCCTCCTCTTTATTCCAAGTTCGTTAATAAATGTAATGCCGATATTATATTTGTTAATGGACTCAAATTTCAAATACATTTTGGCGTCATGTTATTATTTTCTATTAATTTTATTTCGAGTTTTTATTCTTTTTTTTGCAAGGTCGATTTATTTGACCTTGGCAGGGTATTTATTCTGTTATTTTAATTTGTTTTAAATTTGTTCTTAAGTTTAAATTTTTATTCTTAAATTTTTATTTAATTTCATATTGGTGTTTTATTTTAAAAATTTTAATGCGATTATTGAAAACGCGTTATGCAGTCGAATTTTTCCTAGATTTCTAGGGTTTTAATTTTATGATATTTTATTAACTTTCATTTCACCATTCCACTTTAATCATGCATCCATCATACCATTATTTCTTAATCATTACTTCAATTTTGTTTTGACCTAAGTTAGGGATAGGTTTTGAATCTTTCAAAAATCTTCAGACCTAGAAAACTTAGGGTTCAGATTAAAATCATTCCAACCCTAAAAGCGACACGCTTCGTGTCGCATACCCTCTAGATGGCTATCATCATGCAGGGGACTGCATGGGACAACACACCTCCCTGAATTATGTTGACATGTTTACGTCTTATGCGTATTGCCACTGAGCATGCAGATGCGTGCAAGGGGGTTCCTAGGGATAGGTAGAAAAGTTTTTCATAATTCATGTCATGACCACATGGCAAATGTCAACATGACATGTGTGTTGTGTGTCGTGACTGCATGGGAAATGTGGGCATGACACACGACATGATCAGGCCTTGCTTGTATAGTTCTCATCATGTTAATTAATTCATTATCTTGATATTCTCTTTGATTCATGTGACCTCTTCTTAGCAAAACTATTCCTTGCCTTCACACAATCTCACGACATGATCAAGCCTTGCTTGTATATCTATCATCATGTTAATTAATTCATTATATTAAATGCTCTTTGAATCATGTGACCTCTTCTTAGCCAAAATATTCCTTGCCTTCACACAATCTCATGACATGATCAAGCCTTTCTTGTATAGCTCTCATCATGTTAATTAATTCATTATCTTGATATGCTCTTTGATTCATGTGACCTCTTCTTCTATGATCCATGTCTCTTATGTATTACCAGTAATATGACACATGCATAATACTATTTCTATGGTTGTACAACTTACCCTAATAATGACCTAGAAACCAAGCTTTGATAGAAAATGTAGTTAGAATGGAGGGTCTAATGAAAGACTATTTATTTATGCAACACAAATATCAAAAGATGAAAACTAGTAACATAATTGAATTACCAATAGTCAACATATCTAAGGGAACACAACAAAATTTAATCCCTTAGAATAATTACAAACAAGAATAAAAAGATGGCATAGAATAATATAATGCATGTATTTCAAAATGATAGTTGATTACAAAGGTTCATATATATAGATGATTTATAATAAATAAGCACATGCCAAGAGTCTTAGTCCTTGTTTAATGTCTCCACTTTGAGATTTGATATTCAATATACTCCCCCTCTCTGTTCTATCCTCTTAAATTCATTTTTTACCTTTTATAGTGATACTTTTATGTAGTAAGGCAGTGCTGACCAAAAATATAGTACAATGCTCTATGCACATAAGATAAGGATCATGGGTTCAATATTAAATGATTTTTCCTATAATTTACCTTAGGATTAGACACCTAGTTTATAAACATGTAAGGTGATCCTTCTATAATAAGTATGGAAAATCCTAAGCATTATAACTCAATGCACTACTTAAACCATGAACTTTCCATAGACCAATACCTAATTAAGTAAACTTATCATTTTTCACATGAAGTTCAAATATTTTGGCACACAACTCAATTAGGTTCTCTTTTACAATAAGAACACATCATAACTTAAAATAAAACAACAAATTCAAATTTGGACATGTGATCATGTTCAAAGTTCCATAAGATACTTTGATTATAATTTAAAGGCTTAATTAAGAATATGTAGTACCACACAAGAGAATAATTAGCTATAACTCTATGTATTTTGTAAGAAGACTACAACATGGAAATTTTATTGATAGAAAAAAATAGATAACTGTGACAACTAAGAAAATCTACAAAAGACAAATATACATTAAAGAAAATATTTTTAGGTGATGCAAGGATTCTCAACTTTAAAGTTGATTCTACATCATATGTTAAAGATGAAGGCCACATTGAACCTATCAACCATCTCAATCTACTCCCTGTGATTGAAGAATCGATGAAACAAAAACCCTAACAATGAATAACACCTAAATTTGTATCCTATACCTAAATACTCATTGGATATAAAATTTATAAGTTGAAGCTCTATAAATAACAATTAACCCATCTGAAACAAAAATTTTCAAAATGTGGATCCCTCTAATTTAATATTATCGTTGAATCTATATGTTACTGGAACATTTGTACCCTATAATAAACTATATAGAATGCTAAAAATTATCTAATAATAAATGATGTCATCATAAAATGCCTCTAAAATATCGTGTCAATACATTTTTATAATATGCCATTAAAAGATAAACCCACAATAAAGTGTTGTAGTGCACATGTACCATCTCATAAAATAATCATCATAATAAATGCCCTTGTGAAAAATGTCACTAAAATGTGTAAGTCATCAAGTTTCATTATGAACAAGGTAGATCACCATGAAATAACATCGCATGTCATGTATAACTCATTATTGCAAAATTTAGGGTGAAGGAATGTAAAAAAAGAATACTCCTCTTACTATATATAGAAGGGTAAATGGTAAAAGCATAATTCATTTTACATTCAATTTTAAGAGAAATATTATAGGAGAGTCATCATGTCACACCATCATAGATATGTTTCCTTTAATTCCAATTGAGTACGTACTCAAATAGCCATTTGTGAGGGCTTGGAGTTGGTAAATCAAATTTTTTGCTAATTTTTGTAAAAATATTTAATTTTAAAAAATGTCTAAAATTTTATAAAATTATAGTATGTATTTTTTTGGGTGATTTGTACATCTATAGATTTGAACGTATTTTCTTGGTTGTGACCTCATTATTTGTGGAATTTACCCCAATTATATGGAAATCGCCCATAATATGACATAAATTCTATAGATTTGGTCCCCTAATTCTTTTTCCAAAAAATGTATTGTGATCATTTGTAAATTGTTTTATGTTTTCTTAGTGGTTGTGATGAGGCACTAAAGGGATTTGTTTCTTTTGTATGGAAGATGAGATACAACACCATAAGAAGTCATGTAACCTCTCTCTAGAGTTTCTAAATGTGTTGGGACCACTAGAAAATAATAAGACAACCTTCTTGGATAAAGTTCATATGATATTATGAATGTTATACAATTATTTAGATATGACCAATGTTTAGTTGAGTGATAGGACTTGGATGCCAACACCTTTCATTTGCCACTTAGTGAGATGGATATCACATTAGAGGATGTGTGGTGCATACTTAGACTTCTAGCGTAAGGCAATTATGTTTCATATGACATATTGACAACATAACAAGTAGACAACGAGCTATATGGATATTGTTGTAGAAAAGTGGGATATGCTCAGGGTGGTTTACCATTAAGTGATGCCCTTGTAGGAAATTTTCCTAGATGGGACAAGTGGGTTCTAAAAATACTAGTAGTTTTCGTAGTTCTAGATGGCAAGGGATTGTCCCTTACATACAAATGATCCATATCACCCATGGCTTGGAGGAGCATGACACAAGATCTACTAGTGGGATAGGTTCATGACCACACAATCATAGCATGATATGCACTTATTTATATATGAGGTGTCTAAGTTATTCATGCATTAAAACTATTATAGTGTTGGGAGTATGATAGTATCTATATTACAAGACCTTTTAGGATTTTATAGACTATTTGGTATAAAATTCCACACACATTTAAATGGAACACTAGTAGGTTTCCAAGGTGGCATAAGGGGAGGAAATTAGAGGAGTGGAGGTGGAGAATTGATAGATGGGTGGAAGGTGATTTTGTTTGAATTTTGTATTGAGGCTACTTTACCAATTCATGGCTCAAATTTGTGCTAATGTTTCCCATGCACAATGTATTAGATGCATAGGACAACTGAGAGGGGGAGGGTGGGGTGAATCAGTTGTACATTAAAACATTAAACCCTTAAATACTATTCCAACCCTTATTAGCCTTCAAACTCTTATTATGTATTAGTAGAAAGTAAACATATGAAATATCAATGCAAACACATCCAAACACATAAGAAGACTAGATTTACGTGGAAAACCCAAAACCATGGTGAGGATTAGCTCACATATATATGAATAGCAATATCAAATACAAGTAGCATCAGTGCCCAGAAGGACTCATTGTCCAGAAGAAAGAAGAATAAAGAAGACTATTACAAAGAGATTCACTATATCAAGGTAATAAGAGAAATCCACCACTACAACTTTATGCCATCTGCAACCTTCGGCTCACTACCTCTAGTAACTTCAAGTAGACTGAACTGTAGACACCTTCTTCTCATTGCATCCAGAAGTCATAAGCATTTAAGCTCACACTCAATTCACCACACTTGATCACATTCACATATTACACCCCTCACATGATCTATTCAACCTTCACCTAGTCTTTATACCATCTATGACCTAAAACAATCTCAATTAGGACAACCTTAATGAAACGTCTATACCTCAAACATGCAACACCAAAATATGTTGGCACCAAACACTTCTGCGGTGGAAAGAAGTGAAGGCACACCATGTCATGGGTTAATTAGGACCCAAATTTGTATTCCCATGCTACACATCTCATCCATAATCCACGAGGTACCTCCACAAATAGCTCTAGCATGCCAAGTTGGCCAATTCTAAACTAACACTACAAGCGACCACATACACTCCACTCCAAGTCCAAAAACAACATGTGCACCACAAGGAAACACTCCAAAACATGTACACATCTTCCCAAAATATTCCAGCATCAACATAATATCCAACAACACTGTCGTACCCACATACAACTGAAGAACAGAACCATCTAGTGTAATCAGTCAAACTACCACAGACAACAACTCAGGAATCAACCTTGTAGAGCATCTGAACACAAACCACACCAAGGAAAGATAGATACATAAAATATCAACATGTTCCCAAATCCATAAGACCAAAAACCTCAATACAGAGGAATGCAGAGCAATCTTATTTCTCCCAGACAACCTTCTTCATAGACAGACACGTTGTTAGAACATATCTTCCACTTCCGCATGATCTAAAACCTAAAACTCTAGATATAACACCTCTGAACACCTCCGACCATCATAAACAAACCTCACAAGCATATCTTCAACCATGATGAAAAGTAGAGCACAACACTGAACACACCTCTGTCACACTGTTCATTCTTTTATTTAAATTTTCTCAAAAGAACTTAGAAACCAAGTGAACCATCTTCATTAGCAACACTTCTCAGCATCCTCATAAAATTCTCATCAAGATTACACTAGAGGTTGACATCAATAACAACACTAATGATAGCACCAGCTTCCAACAACTCCAATGCTAGGGGTTGACATCAATAACAACACTAGCAAGCTTTCAACACAATGTGCATAAGAGTATTTTGAGTTGTATTATCTTTTATGTTGTATATTTTAGTAACTTGTCTATAGTGTAGACATTTTTTTTGTGATAGACTGTAGCATCTAAGTTGCACTTATAGGAGCATCGTTATAAATACTATAGAAATTTCAAAACTTTAGGTTAGTCCCAATTAACTATTTCCATGATGAAGCAACTTAATGATATTGATATGTTACTTAAAGTTTGAATGCTCAATCAATAAGGTGATTTTGTCACCTTTTACTTAGTTCTCATAACCATGATCATTTTAGTTAAGAGTTCTTAAACACTACAATACATGAAAAGAGATGGACCTCCACTTTGCTATGTGCTGCATGTAAGAAGTACGACACAAGTACCAACCCTCAACAAGTTAAAATTGATGCCAATTATAGGAAATCACATTAATATAATCAAAATAATACTTGCAAGATAAAATAGAATTAAATAATTCCATTAGAGAAAATACATAGAATACAAGATTTACTTTGGAAAACCCTTTTGGTAAAGAACCTAACAACCAATAACACCACTCTTTATATATTCACAATAACAAAAGGATTCAAATACAATGAGAGAATTTTCTTGTACTATCAAGGAGATATTCAACTCAAAACAAAGAGTTATTTTAGTAACATGCACCTATGTTCCAACAATATCTTAATTATCCCATCCTAAGTACTCTATATATAGACAAGGATCAACTCACTAAGTTTCAAGGTTGGTGTCCAAGTTTGACTCTAGATCCAAGATTCATTACAACCTCTAAGGCTAAACCCGCAAGACCTTTAATTTAATTCTTGTACTCAAGATGTTGTGTCTTCATGTGGCCCCAAACATATATGAATTATATCTCTCCAATATTACATACAACAAATTTCTAGGAAAATATTGGTCTACCCAAAGTAAGGAATCCCACTACTTTATAAAATATTAAATATATTATACAAGGTGTACAACACCTTTCCAAAAATTCTCCCACTTGTTGTATACATTTCATAAGGGGCCAAATATAGATAAGAAAATAAATTTTCTGGTCAAGGGAAAACATCTCCATAATCTCCATGCTCATGAACTTCAACAAATCAATTTCAAAATCTAGAACTACATGCCAATGTGCTTTGATAGCACATGAAAAATGTTCTCTACCACATATGCAACACTCTAATTTTCACAATAGATCACAAAATATTTCTATAAACCAAAGTCAAAACATAAGTTCAAAAGCAAAATCTCCTTCTTATAAATATATATAAACCAACATCCATGGAGTAAGCCCATAGTGAATAATCATGCCTTGTACTTCATTAATAATTCCTAGAACTAACATCTTCACAATTCTAGACCTATTCTCAAGGAAAAGAAAGAAAAACTAAAACGCATCTAAAAAATAGGTGGGCAAAACCTATTAAACCATTCTCTACTAAGTATGTTAAACTCACATCTAGTTGCAGGTTTAGGCTCCTCAATGTTTATTTTGAAACTTTGTTGAAAAAATCACCACTTCAACACTTGATCTCTAAACACCCATGGGATCTCCATCCTAACCCAAATCTATCTAAAGAAAAACCAAGTACACTACTAATCATCTCATGCCAACCAAACTCTAATTGTAGCTCCACAATATCCAAGTGTCTCTCTCCAAGGAAAAATGATCATTGTACTCATCTAGAGGATTTTCCCCCAAATTATACCCAATTAATCCCATTACATGTGTAATAAAAATGTAGGCTCCAAGAACTCCATACAGCTCTATCTCAAACTAATATATCTATTTAAAATAATCTATAGCATGACAAGACTCCACTATAGTTATATAGAGTCCACCAAGGCACAATAATACCTATCCTCAATATCAGAAGACCATTCTCCAATAAATGGAAAATTTACCTCACTACCTAAGATAAATTTGCAGGCACAACAATGTCATGCCAAAACCCCTATTGCATTCTTAGGAAATTCCCATGGCATCATCTTCACCATCTTCAAACTAGAAGTAAATATGTGAAAATTAATATTTAACCATTATCATTACCAAAACTCTCACTAAAAAACTGATCCAAAGATTCCCATGGTGATGCAGGAGCATCCCAGGTTGCAGAGCAATCATGCATCAACCAAAAATATTTACATTCTTTTGTTTTCTTTCATTTCCATTTCAGTTTAGTCATTTGCAATTTCAGCATTTTGTACTGCATTTTACCGCATTGTCATATCAAAGCTCGTAGAGTAGGACTTAGCATCTACATAGTGTCATCTACATCATATTCAGATTTCAAGTAATTTGGATCTATTTCTATAAAGTTATCACTATCAAAAGATCATCAACTTTCACATAACATAGCATTCAGATAGTCAATTGAAGGAGAAGGTTTGTGGAGCACTTCCATGAATTATGGAGCCTAATGGAACATCACACATGGCACATAAGGATCAGATAGACCTTCCTTGAGGTCCGCACCAAGTTTCATGCATTTGTAGAGCAATACCATATGTTGTGTTGGGACAATAAAAATTTAAAATTTTCTTATATTTTCACTTCTCTATATCTGACCAAATCATAAAACATCCCGCCCAAAATCTATGACTAAACGGTGTAAAGGGCTTAAAATTCATACTATCAGCAAGACTCTATGTTACTTATGCCGATCCATAAGAAACTAGTGGAAATGACTATCAACGTGAAAACAAGGATTGGAGAGAAGATTGCAAAAGATACTGATGGAGGAAATAATACCAATAACCTTTTATCAGGAAGAAAATCTATTAGTCACACCGATCAGTATTATTGAAGGCTATCAGGTAACACTTCGAAGATCATCCTGATGGTATGCATCATACTGATAGAGTATTTTGGTAAAACTCTCACCGAATGTCCCGTGGAATTAAAAGGAATAGTAGTCATCGGCAAGAGATGAACATCAGAATGGAAGATTTATGAATCCCCAATACCCCGATGTCTCAGCGAATAAAGGTATTTCGACATACCTCACATCGATGTATGTGATAGATAAGAGCCATCGATAAAGCTAGACAAGTCAGAATGAGATTTATATGTCTTACCGACCCACAAGTCACAATGATAAAAGTGTTGGTGACACCTCATGAGGTTCTCTCTGATAAAGAATATAAAATGGCCATTGGGGAGATAACCATGATCGGGTGACTCAAAAAAGATTACCCCGATGACATGTCTCACTCTGATAGAAAGGAGGATTACACTCACTAGTAAGAATTCTAACTAATAGGCATATTGGTAACACATTATGAAAGTCCTCTTGATCTAGGATATAAAGGGCTATCAGGAAGACAATGATGCTCAGGTAAACATAAATATGTTATCCCGATGGCATAGATCACTCTGATAACATTCATAGTCATATACATCGATGAGACTCTCACCGATAGTCATATCGGTAACACTTAACATGTTGGGAAGGAATATCAATCACACAATGATGAAAGAGGTCATGTCGATGGCAATTGTGCCCACTTTCACGTCGGATAAGGTATAGACATCTCCTGCCGATATGATTTAATATAGCATCGAGGAGACAATTGAAGGGTTACAGTGATTGATTGTTCGCGCCATAAGGAGATATTAAAATTGCACAGACATTATGAAAATCATGCTGATGAAAGGAGTTATGATGATGTGACATTTCACAACGATGAAGGATATTGAATTGCTCGAACAATTAAATGCAAATGGCGATGAAATCTTCCAAGATCATTATAATTAAAATCAACAGAGTTGTTTGAGAAGAAACTACAGGGGAAACTTGAAGCACAAACAGAGGAATTTAATCATAGCCACTGACAACAGGTACTTACATACAAACCTTTGTGTTGTAACTTGTAATTTGATTATTCTGTCAAGGATTGAAAAATGGAGACTCCGGGAAAAGGAAAGAGTAGAAAATCACAAGGGGATACAAGTAAACTGAAGAAACAGAAAATTGATAAAACCCCTGAAGAGAAAATAAAGGACAGAAAACTCAACCAATATTTGATTGATCAATTGCCAGGGTCAACCCCCAAAGCTAGAAGATCTACTCAACTTAGGGCAGAAGTAGAAAAACTAAAAGACAAATGTAAACATCTAGGGAACATTTGGACCCCAATCAGAGGGTATGAACTTTTCAAATTCCACCAAAATAAAAGATTTAGGAATTCTCTAGTATCAAACCCATGGAACTTGAATTTGGGTAAATTAGTTGTTCCTGATGTATTCCTGAATGTTGAACTCCTCCAACTTCTTGCTAAACAATATAACCCAAGTCTGAAGGCTATATGTAACCCACAAGGGGAGCCTGTTATACACTTGTCAAAAAATGCCATCTGTGAAGTGTTCGACTTGGATGATTTATGCACTGTCCCCATTACTTATGAAGATTTAGAAAAGGAATATTGGAGAATGGATACAACTTACAACGGATGGAGGTTGCCTATTCATAAGCCTAGAGTTGAGGGAGAATTGGTGCCCCTCAATGAGGATGATGGTCCTCCTTTTCATGTATCAATATTTGAACCCTACATACAACATACCTATTATTCTGTGGGCCAGGTCCTAGGATCAGAGGTCCCTAAATTCATGACAATCCCTTTGATGGTCATAGCTACTGACATCCAATGCCACAATGCAAGGCAGTTCAATTATGCTGCTTATATTGTTAATAGAATGGACTCTGGTCTGACTGCAATAAAAAAAAATGCCCCTACATGTTCTTTTGAGCATTACTCACTTCTTATGCACATGGTGCTCTATTACGGCCAGGAAGTGGGGTTGTGGCCAAGTGAATTTAAAGTTGTTCCTGCAGACCAGAAGGGACATCAGTTACCAATACATATATGGACCAGGATATGGGACATCAGATATGCCCATTCTAGCTATGTGCAATTTGAGGAATATTGTGTAAAAGTGTTGTACAGATATTTCAGTCATCCTTGTGAATATTCAATCTCAACTGAGATAAAGAGGTTCCTTAGACCTAAAGATTTTGGTGGTCCCCCTATTGTTATTCATAATTGGGGAGATTGGTATTGTTTTGAAGATGCCACCATGATTAGAGTGTATGGTTTTGAGGACACTCCATTCATCTTACCTAAAACTATCCCTGACAGAATTGCTTACCTAGAAATAGTTAGGCAAATGCACTATTCAAATGTATTGCATCTGAGTTCCCATGAGAAATAATCTTTTATGCCCAGCACCTTGTGTTTTGGAGATTTCACTGTGGTCTCTAAAGAAGGTTATACTCTCATCCTGGATAAATTGATGCACTAAAATATGAGGTGTGCTGAGGTGAGAAAAGGATTTGATCCTGAAGGCTTTATTTACTCTGCTCAGAGGAAACAAAACCTCAGTGGATACATACACATCCCTTATCCACATGATGATGTCATCAAAAACCTAGAAGAGGCTGAGGTGGAATTGGTGGTGGAACATTACCACAAGGATCTAGATGAGAAAAGAAAATAGCTCGCATAAATTGAGGCATTATCCTCTAGAGATGAAGAACCTGTAGGGCAAGAGGAACCACAGGATAAAATAGTAAAAATGTCCAAAAGAAAAATGCAACAATATCAGCCTCTTGTCATAATACATGATGAGGAGGGGTCTGCTGATGAAGACCCACATCAAATAGCTTATGATTCTTTTATTTCTGATGACAAATTCATTCATTCAAAAGAATTTAAATCATTTTTGTATAAATGCAAAGGAAAGGAAATCAGAGAGTCAGTGGATGATGTCTCTGCTAACAATGAGAGACAATTGTTCGATATGCTGAATACAACAGTGGATAATGAGTTGCAGGATATGACCCCTAGCAGGGGCAGACAATTGCTTAAAGATGTAGGAGTAATGATCTTTCCTGGTCTTGATTTGAATTCTTCTCTAGTCTTTGATAGTTTTTTGAATAATACAGATGACAAATATAAGCTCACTCTAGAAGGTATCAATGAAGTATACATGGGCACCAAATATAATAATGACGAAAATTCATTAATGATATGGGCCTTGTATCCTCCCCACAAAAAGACAACAATCATAGACACTGAAAAGACTTTTGGCCATGTCATGACTCTGAAGGCAGGGGAGACTGACCCTTTGATCACTGCAGACATTGGCATCAATGTTACAAAGGTAAATAAAGCACAAGCACAAATGTTGATTAAGGAAAGAGATGCGTATAAACTAAGCTGTGAAAGGTTGACAAAAGAAAATGATTATTTAAAAGATGTTGTTAAGAGTACCTTTGGAGGATCAACAAAAAGGTTAACCCAGGGTGAAAGTTCACAAAGTACTCACGCATTATCCATAGATCAAGCAGCACAAATTCAGATGGATACACTTGTCATAGTGCTACAGAGTAGGCATGCCAACATGGTGCATTGGCTAAACCAATTTTGGGATAATTACTCTCAAAATTATAAAGTAACCGAAGAACATGAAAGGCTCGAAAAAAGATTGCAGGAGAATTTGGATGAAATGCAAGGTAAAGAGATTTCCAATATTACAGGTGCCTCCAATGTAGAAGAGTTGATTGAGCAACATCAGAAATACTATGATCAACTTAAAACTGATGCCAAGGAATGTGCTGAAGCTTCAAAAGTAGGAGTGCTCGCATTATTCAAAAGTGATAAAGAACTAAAGAGCAAAGAAGAATGGAGCAGTGACTGTCAAGCTATATTACATGAAGCTTTGGGAGCCCTTAAAGATAAAGATTCTGCATCCGAGGAAGCCTGCAAACATTTGGAGAAAATGGTCACAATGGATGTGATTACAAGGAATACCATTGAATTACCGATTCCCATCATAGTCAGGAGTACCTAGACCATGTGGCTAAAATTTACTTGTGGTTGAATAGAGCCTAATCGTGGTTATGTTATGATTGATAATCTTGTTAACTTCCCAAAAGACTTATTGAAGAGTTATATCTCTTCACAAAAATATCTATATAAGTTCAAACATTTGGTGCTGAAAGGACATTAGCAGTAAAATATAATATATATAGTTTACAATGTTCTCAAAAGACCATGTCGCAAGTTTATTATTGAAGAAGTAAATTGGAGTTCTCTGATCTCGTGGTTTTATTCTGGCATCAATTGTTTGTTAAAATTACTCAATTATGTGGTTGTCTCCAGTTCTATATTTCCTTGTTATTCAGATTAATATATCAAGTATATATTTAATTTGTCAATACACATTTGCTGTAGTTGTGTGGTTTGATTAATTAGTTTCCATAATAGGAATTAAAATCCTTCTGATCAGTCACAGTAACCTGGAAGTGTTAGTTTGGATTACTAAGAAGAACCATATAATTAGGATTGCCATTCTGTCTCCAAATTAATATTATCTATTATTCTTACATATTTCATTCAACTGGTTCCTTCAAGAAAGGATTAAATTGCCTTTCGGTGAATTATAAGATATCTAATTATATTGGTTGGATCAATAAGAAGAGTTTGTTAGTCATCTCCCTGCACGTTTATACAAGTTATAAACTAAGATTATGCCAAATAGTTAGAATTACTTCCCATTATAAGCCACTAGCCTTAGTCCTTCATTTGACTATGTTTACCCAACAAGGCAATGGTCTTATTTTTATTCATCATTTAAAATTCACCTTGATATTGCTTATACAATTTATTCCAACCACTCATTTAGTTAGCAAGCTTTAATTTATCTTACACCATATGCTAGTGTAGATAGATTTAATTAGTCAATACATTTACATTTAATCTACTTTAAATTCCAAGGGTCACCCACCTAGGTGTAGTAGGACCTAAAGTGTAGGAAATCATCAAACCCTAAAAGTTGATTTCGTTAAGTTAGTTCAAAAATGTTGTGAATCTAAGCATAGAGCCTGTCATCCTCTTAGGATTAGCAACTTGCATTTTTGAGACCTAACAAATTGGTGACTCTGCTAGGGATCCTAAATAAAAGACCTTAGAAATAAATCATTCCTTTCATAGAGTCATTTCAAAAACTTTAATTTGGTAACTCTGCTGGTAACAAGAACCCTAAAGATAAATTACAAACTTTTTCCTATTTACAAAATAGGTGGCGACTCTAGTTACAGTTATAACAAAAATTTAATACCAAATGGATGGTAGGAGGTCCAAGATGGAAGGCAAGAAATTGCAGTCATGTCCACCACTTAGAAACATTTCCAAAAGAAATGGAACTTCAAATTATTCTCACCAGGATAATAACCAGGATGCTCAAGCAGATAATGCAGAGCAAACTATTTCAATTCACAACAAGTTCACACCTCTGCATGATTCAAACAAAAATCTCAATGGAGTAACTGATGATATTTTGGCAAGATATAAACTGGATCCTCAAGAATAGCTCAAGTATGAAGCACAGGTCATGAGGGATATTGATCAAAACCAAACTGAATATGATTTCAAGATGTCATTACATCAGGGAGAAGGGGTAAGACATGGATTCTCAAATCAAGAAATAAATGACAATCCAGAGAATCTAGGAAATATGAGTGAAGAGTAGTAGGATGTGCTCAAGTTCCAGAAGGAACTTGAAATGTTCAAGATACAGGAAGATAAAAGGTTGTTACAGCAAGAGATTCAACAGATAAAAAGTAAAGCTAAAACAACCCCCCCAAAATATGTACCTCCGCATAAAGGAAACACTTCAAGGAATCCATAGCAAAATACAAATAGGGTTCAAAATTCACATGCATTTGGAGGTCATCAAAATATTATTCCCCAATACCCTAGACCACCCCCCATACATAATACATCTCAACATATGGCAAATCCTTATCCACCCCCTGGCCAACAATATTACAGGCTGTCAAATCCTTACATGAATCCCCATATAAACTCGCAGCAACAATATGCCTATCATCAGCCACCAGGTGGATATAATTATTATCCTAATCCACCACCCATGAACTTCCCACCTCAAAACCTTGCAAACATATGTAGCCAATTTAATTTAACTAGATATCACTTGTATCCATATCCTATGGATAGTAATTGGAGAAATATAGTTCCCAAGTTTACTGGGAACAATGCAATATCAGCTAAAGATCACATCAAAAGTTTCAATGCTTTCGTGCAGGATATTGGTATGGATTGGGAAGATATTAGAATGAGATTATTCATGATGTCCCTCACAGAAGATGCCAGAGACTAGTTCAACAGCTTGCCTGATGCCTCAATTAGTTCAATAACTGACTTCAATAATCAATTTAAGGAGTAGTATGGCAACCAGTATGCCCCTGAGTTTGTATTACATGAATTGATAAGTATCCAGAAGTACCAAAATGAATCAGTATATGATTTCAATCTAAAATTTTCCAAATTACACAACAAGGTACCACATGGATCCAAGTTATCTGATCTAGAAACACTGAGCATTTATATGAAAGCGTTTGACCCCAAGATAGGGTACAAGCTTAGAAATCGGTGTCCTGCAACCCTGGCTGAAGCACAGAAGGTGGCTCTAACTATTGAAAACAATAGGAAAGCTATAGGTATGGTTAGCAAGAGAGATAACCATAGAAATCATCAGAACCCAAATGTTCAACAGACTAAACCAGAAGGTCAGCATAGGCATGACAGGCCTAGGTTGCACAATATGCCCTACAATACAAATTAGAAGGATGGGAGACCCATCGACAACAACAAAAGCAACATTATGGCAAGGATACCCCTGACCCCCTAAAAAGAAACATGGCACATATGGTAGAAAATAAACCTTGGTGTTTGGTGTGCAATCTACCACATTTACCTGAGTACTGTGAGGAGGCTAAATCAATACAACAAGAAGAGATGTTATATAGTTATAATAGAGACAACCATACTATAAATATGATGCAAGATACACCATGTGTGGTGACTGAAGATTTTTCTTCTTCAGAGGAAGAGGGATATGAGTATGATGTAGGAAACCAGAGGCATCATATCAACATGGGAGAACAAGAAGTGTTCTCAGATCAGGGGGATGGTTATGAGGAACCTACTAACTATAACAATTAGCCATATGGTCAATGGAGAAAGCCTACTGAGGATGAAAGAGAAGCTCTTATAGTAGCTACAATAGCTCAAGCTAAAAATGCTTATAATTTGAGGAATAGGATAGTGAACGTTGAACAAGGAACACCTGGGAGTGTATTCATAAAAGATCAGAATAATAAGAAGAACAATACAAAGTCATCATTTAAAGAACCAGAAAAGGGTGGTAAGGATAAAATGAAAGAAAAACTAGAAAACTAAGAAAAAGAAAATATAAAAATAGAAAAGAGTGATCAAACTATGGCCCATTCTTTTGACATTGCTCATACAGTATCTCAGGTCAAAATATCAGTTCCACTTTTAGAAATGATGAAGATAGATAAATACAGGAATACAATCGTTAAGCTAATTTCTGATACACCAAGTCAAAAACATAAAGGACATGAAAGTAGAACAAACAGTGTTCATCAAGAGACATTCCAAATGCCTGAGGTATACCTTGGTGATACACTGACAACGAATCCCTCACAGGTAGACCCTTTCTATACTACATTATTGATAAAAAATAGGATAGTGAGGAATTGCATGATTGATTCAGGTGCTTCCATGAACATCATGTCAATAGCAGTTATGAAAGAATTGGGAATGTGGGTTAATATTACATTTGGCAAGTGTTATGCAATGGATAATAGATCTATCCCAGTCGTTGGTATTATGAGAGATGTGGAGATAAAACTTGCCTCACACCCTGAAGCAACTTATAACATTGATATTATTGTGGTTGACATCCCACCATATTATGGAATGCTTCTATTAAGACAATGGGCTGCGATGGCAGGAGGGAATGTCCAATTGGACTTATCATATGCTACAATACCAGTGGGTGGTAAAGAAATTAAGTTGTGTAGAGAGCCAAGGTATGAAAATATTATAGAACGCTTGGATCAACATCAAATAAATTTCTTTTGTGACACATATTTGGGAGCTTTTAAGGTGGGAGGAAGTATGTCAGAGGTGCATAATACTGACCCAATACATACTAAATCTGTGAAAGAAGAAAATGATGTATGGAAGATGTATTTCAATGGTGCATGCAACAAAATAGGAAATGGGGCTGGAGTAGTGTTTATTTCACCCAGAGCTAAAACTTTCAAATACTCTTTTCAATTAACATTTGAATGCACAAATAATGTTACTAAATATGAAGCTTTGCTCATTGGTTTGAACATAGCCACTAAGTATAAAATAAAAAAGTTAGTTGTATATGGTGATTCTGAATTGGTTACCTCCCAAGTGAGAGAAAAATACCTATCAAAAAACAAGAGGTTGAGACAGTACAAAAATGCAGTTTGGAATAATATTGAATTATTTGATGCCTTTTCAATCAACTGGATTGATAGGTCTAAAAACATTATGGCATATTTTCTAGCCAATATTGCATTGAAAAGAGATGATGTCACATTAGGAGGAATTACAGATGTTGAGTTCAAAACCAGACCCACTATCCCAGATAATATACATAACTGGCAAGTGTTTGATAATGATACTGATATAATCAACTACTTACATTGTGCTAATTGTTATGAAAACCAAGAGATTTATTTCAATGCATTTGTAGAAGAACATGATGGGAAGGAAACCCTTTTTGGTCAAGAGATAGTCCAGTTAAAAATAAATAAAATACCTAAGGGACTTATAGCATTGGAAAAAGCATTCGATGGACATGATAGATTTAAAATGAAAGACACACCAGTGGTACCTAATGACCTTGAAGAAATCAATTTGGGGACACAAGCAGCCCCAAAGAATGTGTACATTGGAAGAAATCTTAGCCCAAAAATCAGGAGCAAAATTATCAACTTACTTAGGAAGTATAGGCATGTATTTGCCTGGTCATATGATGATTTAAAGGCATATAAAGAGGATCTGTTTCAGCATGAAATACCACTAAAACCAAATGCTAAACCATTCAGGCAAAAACAGAGGCCTATCAATCCTACATTAGCTCTAAGATGCTAGAGGAACTTACAAAATTAAGGGATGGGGCTATCATTAAACCCATTAGACATTCCTCCTGGGTTTCTAATTTAGTGCCCATCAGAAAAAAGAATGGCGATATCAAATTATGTGTGGATTTCAGGAATTTAAACAAGTCTTCTCTTAAAGATAACTATCCCCTCCCCAATATGGAAGCAATATTACAAAAGGTTACTGGATGTGAATTGCTGTCAATGATGGATGGCTTCTCAGGTTACAATCAGGTGAAAGTCAAAGAATTAGAGCAATTTAAGACTACATTCACCACTCCATGGGGAACATATGTGTATTTGAGAATGCCATTCGAGCTCACTAATGCTAGAGCTACATTCCAAAGAGCAATGGATGTGGCTTTTGCTGAGTCAATTAATAAGATCATGATAGTATATCAGGATGACTTGATAGCATTTTCTAAAAGGACTAAGGATTATTGCACACATTTAGAGAAAATATTCATCAGAGCCCTAGAATATGGGATCTCATTGAATCCTAAGAAGTGCCTTTTTGCAGTGACAGAAGGGAAATTGCTGGGCCACATAGTTTTGAAAGATGGAGTGAAAATAGATCCTAAAAGAGTAAAAGCAATTGACCAAGTGCCTATTCCAAAAAATGTCAAAGCTAAATAGTCATTTTTTGGCCAGATAAACTTTGTCAAAAAGTTTATATCAAATTTTGCAGAAATTGTTTGTCCTATATCAAAGATGTTAAAAAAGAACTCAGAAGTGAAATGGACAACAGAAACAATAGAAGCGTTTGCTACTATTAAGAGAGCAATCAAAGAAGCTCCTGTCTTGATATCCCCTAATTTCAATAAACCATTCCAATTGTTTTCATTTGCCTCTTATCATACAGTTGCAACAGTGCTATTGCAGAAAAATAATGATGGATATGAACAGCCTATCTCTTTTTTCAGTAAATCCCTTCAAAATGTAGAGTTAAAGTATGACATTGTTGAAAAATAGGCATATGCATTGGTAAAGGCAGTAAAAACCTTTAGGCCATACTTGGTGGGAGCTAAAATCATAGCATATGTACCTAATGCTGTAGTAAAGGATGTATTGGTCCAAACCGAAGTCACTGGTAGAAGATGCAGATGGATCAATAGAATTCAGGAATTCAATATTGAAATCCAGATCACTAAGCTAGTGAGAGGACAAGGTCTTGCTAGATTGATGGCTGAAAGTAATCTCGACGCTTCCCAGATATGCAATGCTAATGATGTTGATAATACAAGTTCTAGTATTGAGCATACTCCATGGTATTTTGACATTATATATTATCTAAAACATATGAAGTGTCTAGAGGGGTATGATGATAACAAAAGGAGGACACTTAAATTACAAGCCTCAAAATATGTATTTATTGATGGGGATCTTTACTAGAAAAACAGGGACAGAATTCTACTATTATGCCTAGATTTGCATCAATCAAAACATATCATGAAAGAGTTACATGAGGGCATGTGTGGAGGTCATTTTTCAGCAAAGACTATAGCCCACAATATCATACTATTGGCCTAAAGTTTTTAATGATTCATATCATTACACTAGAAAATGTGAAGCATGTCAGAAGTTTTCATGCAAGTTGAAATATTAGGGAGCATTACCCTTAAAACCCATGCAAGTCGAGGCTCCATTCTATCAGTGGGGTATTGATTTCATAGGTGAAATTGTAGAGAAATCAAGTGGTGGACACAAATGGATTTTAGTGGCAACTGATTACTTTACAAAATGGGTGGAGGCAATTCCAATCAAACAGGCAACACGTGGGGTGGTGATTAATTTTCTGATGGAAAATATTATATTTAGATTCGACACTCTAGTAAGGTTAATTACAGATAATGGAATGTGTTTTAGATCTGATGAATTCAAAAAAATTTGTGGTACCATGGCATCACTGTGTCCTATGCTGCCCCCTATCATCCACAAGCAAATGGACAAGTAGAATCAAGTAACAAAAGCCTCCTGAAAATCATAAAGAGAATGTTGGACAGAAACAAGAAAGCATGGGATTCAAAATTAAGAATGGCAGTATGGGCTGATAGGATTACTGTAAAAAGGGCAATTGGGAGATCTCCTTTGAGCTGGTGTATGGAACACAAGCAAGAATACCATTAGAAAATCTCATACCAGTATATAAATTCATTCTCTAGGAAGATTTAAACATTCTTGAACCAATGGAGGAGAGGTTGGAGCATCTTGCAGAACTTGATGAAACAAGAAGAATAGCTCAAAGGAAGAATATTAAGTTACAATCACAAGTAAAATACCTTTTTGACAAAAAGGCCAAAGATAGAAAGTTTGAAATAAATGATCTAGTGCTAATGTGGAATGCAAGGTGTCAGGACAAAGGGAAGCATGAAAAATTTGAAGCTCTATGGTTAGGTCCTTTTGTTATCACTAGCAAAGGAGGTGATGACTCTTACTATTTACAGAATATGTCTGGAGAAGAGCAAGAATTGCCTGTGCATGGGCAATATTTGAAGCCGTTCTTTTCATAATCATGCACAGGGAGGATTGAGCGTTGCCAGTGCATGGACAACCCTCAAACAATTCTCAAAATATCTTATTCCATACACAATAGTTTAGGAAAACCAAAAGAGATTAGGATCTGCCAGTACATGGACAATCCTATCAATCTCTATATATAAATAATAATAATAATAATAAATAAATAAATAAAGCTTTTCCATGTACAATAGTATAGGATCATTCCCGTTCCCCATTATTATCACTCTCATTTCCCATTTTCATATAATTCTCATAAAATTATCATCCCGAACAAATAAAACATGTGGTCTACTCCCCAAGAGATCTGAATCCTTGTTATACTTACAAAGAGTATACATCCCAGACAGAACCACTGTTGGGACAGTAAAAATTTAAAATTTTCTTGTATTTTCACTTCTCTACATTTGACCAAATCATAAACATCCCGTCCAAAATCTATAACCAAACGGTGTAAAGGGCTTAAAATTCATACTATCGGCAATACTCTATGTTACTTATGCCGATCCATAAGAAACTAGTGGAAATGACTATCAACATGAAAACAAGGATCAAAGAGAAGATTGCAAAAGATACCGATGGAGGAAATAATACCGATAACCTTTTATCAGGAAGAAAATCTATCAGTCACACCGATCGGTATGACTGAAGGCTATCGGGTAACACTTCGAAGATCATCCCAATGGTATGCATCATACCGATAGAGTATTTCGGTAAAACTCTCACCGAATTTCCCATGGAATTAAAAGGAATAGTAGTCATCGGTAAGAGATGAACATTAGAACAAAAGATTTATGAATCCCCAATACCTCGATGTCTCAGTGAATAAAGGTATTTCGACATATCTCACACTGATGTATGTGATAGATAAGAGCCATCGACAAAGCTAGATAGGTCAGAATGAGATTTATATGTCTTACTAACCCACAAGTCATAGCGATAAACGTGTCGGTGACACCTCGTGAGCTTCTCTCTGATAAAGAATATAAAATGGCCATCGGGGAGATAACCATGATCGGGCGACTCAAAAAAGATTACCCCGATGACATGTCTCACTCCGATAGAAAGGAGGATTACACTCACCGGTAAGAAGTCTAACTAATAGGCATATCGGTAACACATTATGAAAGTGCTCTTGATCTAGGATATAAAGGGCTATTGAGAAGACGAGGATGCTTGGGTAAACATCAATATGTTATCTTGATGGCATAGATCACTCTGATAACATTGATAGTCATATACATAGGCGAGACTCTCACCGATAGTCATATCGGTAACACTTAACATGTTGGGAAGGAATATCAATCACACAGCGATGAAAGAGGTCATGCCAATGGCGATTGTGCCCACTTTCACGTCGGATAAGGTATAGACATCTCCTACCGATAGATTTAATATAGCGTTGAGGAGACAATTGAAGGGTTATAGCGATTGATTGTTCGTGCAATAAGGAGATATTAAAATCGCCCAGACATTATGAAAATCATGCCGATGAAAGGAGTTATGACGATGTGACACTTCACAACGATGAAGGATATTGAATTGCTCGAACAATTAAATGCAAACGGCGATGAAATCTTCCAAGATCATTATAATTAAAATCAACAGAGTTGTTCGAGAAGAAACTATAGGGGAAACTTGAAGTGTAAATAGAGGAATTCGATCATAGCCACTGACAATAGGTACTTACATACAAACCTGTGTTGTAACCTGTATTTTGATTATTCTGTCAAGGATTGAAAAATGGAGACTCCGGGAAAAGGAAAGAGTAGAAAATCACAAGGGGATACAAGTAAACTGAAGAAACAAAAAATTGATAAAACCCCTGAAGAGAAAATAAAGGACAGAAAACTCAACCAAGATTTGATTGATCAATTGCCAAGGTCAACCCCCAAAGCTAGAAGATTTGCTCAACTTAAGGCAAAAGTAGAAAAACTAGAAGACAAATGTAAACATCTAGGGAACATTTGGACCCCAATCAAAGGGTATGAACTTCTCAAATTCCACCACAACAGAAGATTTAGGAATTCTCCAGTATCAAACCCATGGCACTTGAATTTGGGTAAATTAGTTGTTCCTAATGTATTCCTGAATGTTGAACTCCTCCAACTTCTTGCTAACCAATATAACCTGAGTCTGAAGGCTATATGTAACCCACAAGGGGAGCCTGTTATACACTTGTCAAAAAATGCCATCTGTGAAGTGTTCAACCTGGATGATTTATGCACTATCCCCATTATTTATGAAGATTTAGAAAAGGAATATTGGAGAATGGATACAACTTACAATGGATGGAGGTTGCCTATTCATAAGCCCAGAGTTGAGGGAGAATTGGTGCCCCTCAATGAGGATGATGGTCTTCCTTTTCATGTATCAATATTTGAACCCTACATACAACATACCTATTATTCTGTGGGCCAGGTCCTAGGATCAGAGGTACTTGAATTCATGACAATCCCTTTGATGGTCATAGCTACTGACATCCAATGCCACAATGCAAGGCAATTCGATTATGCTACTTATATTGTTAATAGAATGGACTCTGGTCTGACTGCAATAAAAAATAATGCTCATGCATGTTCTTTTGAGCATTACTCACTTCTTATGCACATGGTGCTCTATTACAGCTAGGAAGTGGGGTTGTGGCCAAGTGAATTTAAAGTTGTTCCTACAGACCAGAAGGGACATAAGTTACCAATACAGATATGGACCAGGATATGGGACAACAGATATGCCCATTCTAGGTATGTGCAAATTGAGGAATATTGTGTAAAAGTGATGTATAGATATTTTAGTCATCCTTGTGAATATTCAATCTCAACTGAGATAAGGAGGTTCCTTAGACCTAAAGATTTTGGTGGTCCCCCTACTGTTATTCATAATTGGGGAGATTGGTATTGTTTTGAAGATGCCACCATGATTAGAGTGTATGGTTTTGAGGACACTCCATTCATCTTACCTAAAACTGTCCCTGACAGAATTGTTTACCTAGAAATAGTTAGGCAAATGTACTGTTCAAATGTAATGCATCTGAGTTCCCATGAAAAATAATCTTTTATGCCCAGCACCTTGTGTTTTGGAGATTTCACTATGGTCTCTAAAGAAGGTTATACTCTCATCCTAGATAAATTGATGCACTACAATATGAGGTGTGTTGAGGTGAGAAAAGGATTTGATCATGAAGGCTTTATTGACTCTGCTCGAAGGGAGCAAAACCTCAGTGGATACATACACATCCCTTATCCACACGATGATGTCATCAGAAACCTGGAAGAGGCTAAGGTGGAATTGGTGGTGGGACAGTACAACAAGGATCTAGATGTGAAAAGAAAACAGTTGGCAGAAATTGAGGTATTATCCTCTGGAGATGAAGAACCAGCAGGGCAAGAGGAACCACAGGACAAAATAGTAAAAATGTCCAAAAGAAAAATGCAACAATATCAGCCTCCTATCATAATACATGATGAGGAGGGGTCTGCTGATGAAGATGCATGTCAAATAGCTTATGATTCTTTTATTTCTGATGAAAAATTCATTCATTCAAAAGAATTTAAATCATTTTTGTATAAATGCAAAGGAAAGGAAATCAGAGAGTTAGTGGATGATGTCTCTGCTAACAATGAGAGACAATTGCTCGATATGCTTAAAACAACAGTGGATAATGAGTTGCAGGATATGGCCCCTAGCAGGGGTAGGCAATTGCTCAAAGATGCAGGAGTAATGATCTGTCTTGGCCTTGATTTGAATTCTGCTCTAGTCTTTGATAGTTTTTTGAATAATACAGATGACAAATATAAGCTCACTCCAGAAGGTGTCAATGAAGTATACATGGGTACCAAATATAGTAATGACAAAAATTTATTAATGATATGGGCCTTATATCCTCCCCACTAAAAGACAACAATCATAGACACTGAAAAGACTTTTGGCCATGTCATGACTCTGAAGGTAGGGGAGACTGACCTTTTGATCACTGCAGGCATTGATATCAATGTTGCAAAGCTAAATAAAGCATAGGTTCAAATGTTGATTAAGGAAAGAGATGCGTATAAACTAAGCTGTGAAAGGTTGACAAAAGAAAATGATTATTTAAAAGATTTTGTTAAGAGTACCTTTGGAGGATCAACAAAAAGGTTAACCCAAGGTGAAAGTTCACAAAGTACTCATGCATTATCCATAGATCAAGCAACACAAATTTAGATGGATACACTTGTCACAGTGCTACAAAGTAGGCATGCTAACATGGTGCATTGGTTAAACCAATTTTGGGATAATTACTCTCAAAATTATAAAGCAATTGAAGAACATGAAAGGCTCGAAAAAAGATTGTAGGAGAAATTGAATGAAATGCAAGGTAAAGATATTTCCAATATTGCAGGTGCCTCCAATGCAGAAGAGTTGATCGAGCAACATCAGAAATACTATGATCAACTTAAAACTGATGCCAAGGATTGTGCTGAAGCTTCAAAAGCAGGAGTGCCCGCAATATTCAAAAGTGATAAAAAACTAAAGAGCAAAAAATAATGGAGCAGTGACTGTTAAGCTATATTACATGAAGCTTTGGGAGCCCTTAAAGATAAAGATTCTACATCCGGGGAAGCCTGCAAACATTTGGAGAAAATGGTCATGATGGATGTGATTACAAGTAATGCCATTGAATTTACCGATTCCCATCGTAGTCAGGAGTACCTAGACCGTGTGGCTAAAATTTACTTGTGGTTGAATAGAGCCTAATCGTGGTTATGTTGTGATTGATAATCTTGTTAACTTCCCAAAAGACTTATTGAAGAGTTATGTCTCTTCACAAAAATATCTATGTAAGTTCAAATATTTGGTGCTGAAAGGACATCAGTAGTAGAATATAATATATATAGTTTACAATGTTCTTAAAAGACCATGTCGCAAGTTCATTATTGAAGAAGTAAATTGGAGTTCTCTGATCTTGTGGTTTTATTCTGGCATCAATTGTTTGTTAAAATTACTCAATTGTTTGGTTGTCTCCAGTTCTGTATTTCCTTGTTATTCAGATTAATATATCAAGTATATATTTAATTTGTCAATACACATTTGCTGCAGTTGTGTGGTTTGATTAATTGGTTTCCATAATAGGAATTAAAATCCTTCTGATCAGTCACAGTAACCTGGAAGTGTTAGTTTGGATTACTAAGAAGAACCATATAATTAGGATTGCCATTCTGTCTCCAAATTAATATTATCTGTTATTCTTACATATTTCATTCAATTGGTTCCTTCAAGAAAGGATTAAATTGCCTTTCGGTGAATTATAAGATATCTGATTATATTGGTTGGATTAATAAGAAGAGTTTGTCAGTCATCTCCCTGCACGTTTATACAAGTTATAAACTAAGATTGTGCCAAATAGATAGAATTACTGCCCATTATAAGCCACTAGTCTTAGTCCTTCATTTGACTATGTTTACCCAACAAGGCACTGGTCTTATTTTTATTCATCATTTAAAATTCACCTTGATATTGCTTATACAATTTATACCAACCACTCATTTAGTTAGCAAGGTTTTATCTATCTTACACCATATGCCAGTGTAGATAGATTTAATTAGTCAATACATTTACATTTAATCTACTTTAAATTCCAAGGGTCACCCACCTAGGTGTAGTAGGACCTAAAGTGTAGGAAATCATCAAACCCTAAAAGTTGATTTCATTAAGTTAGTTAAAAAATATTGCGAATCTAAGCATAGAGCCTGGCATCCTCTTAGTATTAGCAACCTACATTTTTGAGACCTAACATGTTGTAGGCTGACCTACTTGTTTCTACATGCTACATCTTTCATTGGAATTTGTAACCTCTTGTTGCCGATGAGAAGGATTCTTTGAGCTTGAAGATAATATATATAGATCTCTTAGATGCATTGGGAATTAAGTTCTCAAGTTATGTAGTTTTAGATAGATAATTATTTTCAGGAGGCACTTCAATGCCATATCTTTCTTATCTGTTATAACCCAGAAAGAAGGCCTATGAGCCCTTTGATTATAGCCCGCATGTTGCTGACATATGAACATTATAATTCTTGAATATTCTAAATATATGAATCTTCCATTGCATTCTATAATTGTGTTGTTTTCGTTGTGTTTACTCGAGCTGCATGGTTTGGATAGTTCATTATGTGAACCCTCCAGCCATGACTACACCAAGTGGTATCAGGGCGAAGTTTTGAATCCTTTGGGAAGTGAAGGCATTCTAAAAGATCTTGTGGTGAACAGAGTGCCGACTTGAGGTAGTCTACTTGTGTTTGTCAATAGAGCATTGATTGTGAGGCAGTTGCTACCCTGTAGTTAGATCACCAAATTAAGGTAGTTGCACTAGATCCTTGGAAGAGATGCCACCAAGGAGGATGCTTTCTATGGCCAATGTTGCTAGAAGAATGGAAGAAATGATTGAGATGATGAGGACAATGAAAGTTTGATTGTATGTTGTAGAAGAAGATAGAAGAAGAGGACTAAACCCTAGACATGATACTGAAAGTGATGATGAAGATTTTCAATCAGTCAACCAAAATGAAGAAGCCCTAGAAGAAGAAGAATCTGATCAGGCGAAGATGTTGAAATCTATTTCTAAGATCAGAAAGAGACCTAGAGTATATATATCAAACTATACTGGAAATTTGAATCTAGAGGAATTGATTGATTAGATAAATGACTTTGAAGAATACTTTGAATATGAAGAAGTTGAAGATCTAGAGAGAGTAAGATTTGCAAAAGCTAAGTTGAAAGAACATGCTGCTAATTGGTGGAAAGAAGTTCAATTGGATAGGAATAGGAGAGGAAAAGAAAATATCATAAAATGGGATAGGATGGTGAAAAAGTTGAAGAATCAATTCATACCTACTAACTATGAGTTGGAATTGTTGAAGAGATCGCAAAACCTAAGGCAAAAGAACAAATCTATGGAGTACACTAAAGAATTTCATAAGATGATCATAAGGACTAGACATAGTGAAGCAAGCAAGGAGAAAGTGGAAAGATACATAAATGGATTAAGGATGAATATTGAAGAAGAACTGAATCTGGTAAGGATGACAACAATAGAAGAAACATATCAGTTTGCATTGAAAATTGAAGACAAGTTGAATAAGAAACATGAGCAAAGACAAAGACGTAGAGGAGGTAAATTTCAAAGAGGTAGAACATATTCTGGAGGAGAAAGATCATATGCAAAGAAGAACAAGGAAAGTAGTCCATACAAGAAGGAAGACAAAGATAACAATTAATACCAAAGAGATGATAGAAGTTTCTACCATAGAAGGAATCACAATTCTTACTATAATGAAGGATACAAGAGAGATGAAAGAGGGTTTGATAAGAGGTCATTCAAAGGAACTTGTTTTAAGTGTGGAGGTGAAGGACACAGAGCATTTGAATGTCATCAGTGAATTGCAAGTAAAATAATAGAGAATAGTGTAAGAGTAGCTTATGTGAAGGAAGAACCTATTGGATCACCTAGTTCAGTGGGAAAACCAAAAAAAGGAGAATCATTAGTCATGAGGAGAGTACTATTTCAAACAGAGAAAACTAAGGAACCATTGCATAGGAAAAGTTTGTTATGGACTAGATGCAAATCAAGAGGTAAATGTTGTAAAATGATCATTGATAGTGGTAGTACTAATAATTTGATTTCAGAGGAGATGGAGACTAAGCTAAACCTGGAGAGATTGAAACACCCTAAGCCCTACAATATAACATGGATTCAAGATGAACAAAAGGTACTAGTGAGTGAACAATGTTTGGTGAAATTTCATATAAGTCTTATAATGATGAAGTATTGTGTGATATTGTGTCTATGGATGTATGTCATATATTGTTGGGTAGACTATGGCAGTAAGATAGAAAAGATATACATGATGGGAGAAAGAATACTTATACTATAACATCAAATGGGAAGAAACATATCTTGATGCCTTTGGAAGATGAGCCTAAAAGTGAAGTATGTGGAACTACTACAATCTATTTGGTTGATGGAAGGAAATTTTTGGATGGATTGAGACATGAGAATATGTGTTTTTCTTTGATTCAAAAAGAAGTGTGAAGACCTAAGTGTAGAGACTGTTACTGGAAAAGAAGAAGAACCACCACCAGGGGAGATAACTAAATTGTTGACAGAGTATGAAGACATCATATCAGATAATGTACCTAAAGGATTTCCACCAATCTGGAGTATTAGTCATCATATGGACCTTATATCTGGAGCTAGATTGCCTAACAAAGTAGCACACCAGATGACACAGTAGAGAATGTAGAGCTAAGTAGACAAATACAAGAGCTATTGAGGAAAATATTGATCAGAGAAAGTTTAAGCCCATGTGCGGTACCTGCAATACTAGCACCAAAGAAAGATGGAGAATGGAGGATGTGTATAGACTCTAGAGAAATCAACATGATCATAGTTAAGTATAGATTTCCATTGCCAAGGATGGATGACATCATGGACTGTTTGAGTGGAGCAATGTATTTCACATAGATAGACTTAAAGAGTGGATACCATCAGATCAGAATCAGAGAAGGAGATGAGTGGAAGACCATATTTAAGACAAATGAAGGATTGTATGAGTGGTTATTGATGCCTTTTGCATTGAATAATGCCCCGAGTACTTTCATGATGTTGATGAATGAGGTTTTGAAGAAATTCTTGGGTAAATTTGTTATTGTATACTTGGATGATATTTTGATTTTTAGTAAGACAAAGGAGGAACATTTGTGGCATATTAGACAAGTATTGTAGAGACTGAGAGAAGAGAAATTATTGATAAACATTACGAAATGTAGTTTCATGAAGGAAGAATTGGTATATTTGGGATTTGTGATTTCTGTGGAAGGATTGAAGATGGACTCTGAGAAGGTTAGAGCAATTGTTGAGTGCCCAACACTTGAGAGCATTGGAGAGGTAAGATCATTTCATGGATTAGCAAGTTTCTACCGGAAGTTCATCAGAAATTTTAGTTCAGTATGCACACCTATGACAGAGATGATGAGAGGTGATAGAAAGGACTTTAAGTGGACATCAGGAGAAAATAGGAATTTTGAATTATTGAAGCAGAAAGTGACTGAGCAACCATTGCTAGCATTACTAAATTTCAACAAAGTATTTCAAGTTGATTGTGATGTCAGTAGAAATGCAATAGGAGCAGTGTTAAGTTAAGAAGGGAGACCTATAGCATATTTCAGTGAGAAGTTGAATGATGGAAGTAGAAGATATTCAATTTATGATCAGGAGTTCTATGCCATAATTCAAGCCTTGAAGAAGTGGAGACATTACTTGTTACCTAAGGAATTTGTGTTGTACACTAATCATCAAACTTTACAATATTTGAACAGTCAAGGAAAGTTGAATCAGAGACATATGAGATGGGTAGAGTTCATGTAGAGTTACACATTTGTATTGAACCATAGAAGTGGGAAGTCAAACAAAGTTGCAGATGCATTGAGCGGAAGAAGGAATTTGCTAATAGAGATGAGGATATGAAGAGGATCTTGATTTTGTGGAAGCATGGAGAGCATGTAAGGAACCTGTCATGATAGATAGAAGTAGGTGGTTGGATTATTTCATTCAGTAGGGTATGTTGTTCAAAGGAAATCAGTTGTGTATACCTAGAAGTTTAATGAGAGACAATTTGATCAAGGAGAAGCATAGTAGTGGATTAGCATGACATTTTAGGATTGACAAGACAATAGCTTTGGTAAGTGAACATTACTTTTGGCCTAAGATACATAAGGATGTAAGGAAGTTTGTGTAGAGTTGTAGAGATTGTCAATTTGCAAAAGGGAGTAGTTAGAATATTGGTTTGTACAAATCTTTGATAGTACTAGAGAGACCTTGGGAAGATATAAGCATGGATTTCATATTGGGTTTTCCAAGAACATTAAGGGGAAATGATTCTATATTTGTAGTGGTGGACAAATTTTCAAAGATGTCACATTTCATTCCTTGTAAGAAGACAAGTGATGTAGTACATGTCACTAACCTATTTTTCAACGAGATTGTGAGATTGCATAGATTACCTAAGAGTATAGTTTCATACAGAGATACAAGATTCATTAGATACTTTTGGAGGACATTGTGGAAGAAGATGAAGATAGACCTAAAGTTTAGTTCAACATTTCATCCACAAACAGATGGACAAACATAAGTGGTAAATAGGAGTTTGGGTAACTTGCTGAGGTGTTTAGTAGGAGATAAGGTAGGAAATTGGGATCTAATTCTATCACAAGCAGAGTTTGCATACTATAATTCAGTGAATAGGAGTACAGGGAAAACACCATTCGAAGTTGTGATTGGAGTGAAACCTAGAGGAGTAGCAGAGTTGAGAGATATTAGTATGGAGAATAAGAGAAGTGCAAAGATGGAAGAATTTGTAGGATACATGGAAACACTACATAATCAGGTTAGGAAGCATTTGGAGAAGATGAACAGTAAGTATAAGGAGCAAGCAGATGAGAAGAGGAGACACAAAGAATTTTTAGTGCGAGATGAAGTAATGGTATATCTAAGAAAAGAGAGATTTCCAGTGGGGACATACAACAAGATGAAGATGAAGAAGTTTGGACCATGTAAGATACTTAAGAAATTTGATTCACATAATGCATATGAAGTGGAGCTACCAAAGACATTTGGTATATCACCTATATTCAACATTGTAGACTTATATCAGTATCATGAAGGAGAGTCAAGTGATAGCATTGAAGATGGATTGAAGGATTAGTTATCACAACAACAATCAGAGTAGATAGAGGACATCTTGGTTAACATAGTTGGACACAATGCCAGAGGCAAGCAGTATAAAGAATATTTGGTAAAGTGGAAAGGAAGATCAGAAGAAGATTCATCATGGATTTCTCAGGCTGACGTAGACTGCCTTGGTTTTCCTCTAGCCCCAGTAAAGTGAGGGACTCACTTTTTCAACAACCCCGGGTGTCTGATGTAGGAACATCTCAGGTTGCAGAGTAGTTGTGCATCAACTAAAATATTTGCATTCTTTTGTTTTCTTTCATTTCCAGTTCAATTTAGTCATTTCCAGTTTTTGCATTTTGTAATGCATTTTACCATATTGTCATATCAAAGTTCACGGAGCAGGACTTAGCATATACATAATGTCATCTACATCATACTTAGATTTCAAGTGATTTGGATATGTTTCCAGAAAGTTATCACTATCAGAAGATCATCAGCTTTCACAAAATAGAGCATTTAGACAATCAGTTGAAGGAGAAGGTTTGCGGAGCACTTCTGTGAATTGTGGAGCCTAATGGAACATCACACACAACACATAAGGATCAAATAGACCTTCCTTGAGGTCCACACCAAATTTCATCCATTTGCAAAGAAATACCATATGTTGTAGGCCGACCTACTTGTTTCTACATGCTACATCTTTCATTGGAGTTTGTAACCTCTTGTGGCCGACGCGGAGGATTCTTTGAGCTTGAAGATGATATATACAAATCTCTTAGATGCATTAGGAAGTAAGTTCTCAAGTTATGTAGTTTAGATAGATAATTCTTTTCAGGAGGCACTTCAGTGTTGTATCTTTCTTATCTGTTATAACCTGGAAAGTAGGCTTGTGAGCCCTTTGATTGTAGCCTGCATGTTGCCAACATATGAACATTATAATTTTTTGATATTTTGAATATATGAATCTTCCATTTCATTCTATGATCATGTTGTTTTCATTGTGTTTACTCTAGCTACATGGTTTGGACAGTTCAGTCTATGAACCCTCTGGCCATGACTGCACCACATGGTAGAATGGTTCATGTCCTCAAAAAACTTAAGAACATTCACTAAGGTCTTTCCATGAAAAATTCTTGAAATTTATTTCAAGAAACTTTAGGTATTGTTCTAGTGATATCATGTAAATTCCCCTTCCAAGTCACTATAGGTGTCATTGGGGTGACACCTTCCTATCTCTTCTTCCTATTGATCTATTTCCTCTACCCAGAGTCAAATGGCCTAACTTAAAAATCTCCTTGAAATCCCTTGGAATGCATCTCTACAGGCCTTAAATCCTTCAAATTCCAGTGTTCTTCCTTGTAAAAAGCCTTGAATTTTCATCTGGAGAATCCTTACAAAAAACCCAGAAAAACCAAGAATCCTTGTCTTCAATATCTTCCTTCATAGAGTTTTCTATCTTCATACTTAGTTATTTTCTAGTATGGATATTTATTGTCTGGATATCTAGATATTTTCCAATATCTAGACCTTAGCTAATATCTGGATGTTTTCTTAACATCCGGATCTTAACTAACATCTGGACCTTAGTCGATATCTGGACCTTAGCTAATATCTGGATGTTTTCTTAACATCCAGATCTTAACTTAGATCCTGATATTTCTCAAGTATCCAAACCTTAGCTAAGTATCCAAACCTTGGCTAATGTCTAGATCTTCCCCAATGTGCAGATCCTTAAATCAAATGTCCTGATGAAATCATCTGCTCCCCTCCCCAAAGAAGTGCATATGACGATGACATCATTAGGATATTCCACCACCGACATATCATCCTACAGTGCTCATGTCCCAATGACATCATCCAGATCCCCTCTCTAATGAAGCTCCCTATGTTGATGACATCATTAGGATATTTAGGGGTGGCATATTAAAAGTTAATATCCTGATATCAGGTATCCATGTAGATGACGGCTCGATTAACCATGAAGGTAACATTTCATTGGTGCATCTAGATATCGAGATTTTGAGGCTTAAGTGTTCAGTCAGGATATATCATCTGGATATTTGTGAATGTGTAGACCTTGAAGATATTCATGGATATCCATATGCCCATTGACCACAACTTTGATTGTGAATATCTTCTTCATTCTGGGGATTTTCTACACGATCCAAAAGATAAAATTGCTTAACATTTCATCCTCTTTCATTTGGCGGGCTTTTAAGGAAGATTCACACTTTGAAATTTTGATCCAAAATTCATGATCTGGATATGGATATGCATATCTAGATATTAGGATAAGTTGCCGACTGAAGAGGAATATGCAAACTTGGTTGACAAGACATATCAGGGACCAACTTGAAGTGTTGAAAAACCTATAAAAGTAGATATTTTGCATTGATTTTTGCAGGTGCATGATTCAACAGTTTGCATTGAGACACAAATATCTTCTAGCTGCTCGATGGATTCAAATATTTTCTACATTGAATTCTTGTAGGTAGACGTCCTGTTGATGATTGTTTTTACACATTCATAACAAAAGTTAAAATTCACAAAATGAACCTGAACTGTCTTGAAATATATGAAGAAATCGATGAAAAGTTCTTAATTCCAAGTTTCTATATGGTTAGGTCTTGACCTTGTGGACAATTCAATAGGTTAATGTGAAATTGTAATATGCAAGGGGCCTTACTTGATTTAAGGTGATCTATGACTCATTGGATTCGAATTATGCAAGTTGTTGCAAATATCAACAAATTATGCATCTCTTTGCATAAATTTACTATTATATCACAAAGCTTTGTATGATTTATAATGAAACAAGCTTTTCTTTCAAATTGATATGAAAATTGTCAAATATTAACACAATTGGTCATGGTTCCTTCAAATGTAAGATAATTTCCTTAAAATGTCTGCGTTTGGGCTAATTATTTCAAATATTTGGGGAAAAGTTAGAGAAATTCAAATTGAATATCATTCTACTATAGGATCTAAATGCTCTGTTATTCACATTGTAAGAAGTATAGTAAACTTGATCAAATCAACAGACTAAATCTCTAAATGTGAAGCCCTGAGTATTTTCATGAACACATCCAAGATTGCAAGCTTTTAAAGAGGTAATATCTCACATACAAGTAAGAGCCAGAAAACACTCTAAAAATAGACGTAGAATTCTAGATTTATTTGTATTTAAAATACAATCATATATGATTTACAATGTATGAATGACCTTTTGCTTCATTAATCAACTCAACAGAAAACTTACAAACGTCTTACAGATACAATAAGGAAGCTAGGCACTCCACGCATTCCTTAGTGCAGACACAGGTGACCTCCTCCTCTAAACTAAAATATTTCTAAATAAAAATTGTTCAAACAAATTACAATTGCAAGCTATCTTTCAAAAATCCCTGTGTAACTAATGTACAAGTAGAAGAGCTTCTTATATAGATTTTGAAACTTCTTACTGCTACGGCTACAAAGTTTAATCTATGGTTAAGATCCCTCTATTATTGATCAATGGTGCATATTCATCTCTAACCGCTTCTCAAAATATCTGAATGGTATCTTTTCCTTCTCAAAGGATGCCATTGGATTCTTTTCAAAAATAAGATTCCCTTTTCTTTGACTTCGGCCTTCTTATAGACTTTCCCTGTAGACACCCTCTTATTTGATCCCTTTCCATATTGTTTGCCCCTTTTATAATTTCTACTCCTTCAAATATGTTTTGAAATTATTAATTACACCTTCTATAAAGGTGCGATCTCCTCCTGGACTCTTTGTCCATACATACTCCTACATTATAACCCCTTCTTTTAGTTTCCTTTCTTCCTTTTCTGAATGTACACTTTTCTTTTTGTATTTCCTTATCTTAGCATTCTCCTCCATCAATGAATCAATCATTTGTTTACTCGGGTATGCTTCAGGGCTTTCTATGCATGGTGTAAAAATAGCATTGAATTCTGTTAAAGCCCTCTCCATTTCATATGCTGGTGTATCCATGCATTCATGATCTAATAGCTTTTCCACTATCCTTTTATGCATTTTGATCATGTCATATGCCTTTTCTTCTAAATCCTGATCAATTGTTATGCACTTTCTAAGATTATCCTCTTCAAATTTTAGTTCTAACCTCACCTATGGCACTTGATTTGCCATTGAAGGGGTAATTACTCCTTCATTTATTAATTCTTCTACTCTCTCTTCAATTTTTGTTAACTATTCCAATTCAGATCTACATTCTTCTCTTCTAAATTGGCAATTGTGTGCAAGTATACTACATTTATTCTTTTCCCTTGCAGCCACCTCCCATCTTTTCATTACTTGTTTTATTACCTATTCACCTTCTTGCATGAAATATTTGAACCATTCTTAAAATATATTGGCTTTAAGCCTTTTATTTTCCATATCTTTTATTTCATCCTTGGATACAACTGCTATCTCACTAGGCAATTCTGGTACTGTTGTATTGGGATCAAATATTCCCTTAATGAATTGTTGCAATTGGACAATGTGTCCTTTCAAATACTCCTATTTATCCTTCTCCTTTCTTAACATTTCTGCCATTACTTGGTGCATGTCTTCCCATTCAGCTATGTGTTTCTCCCTTGTAATATGTCCTAGGTCAAAATTGAGTATTTTATATTCATCTATATTTATTTCTCCTTTTGCCTTCTCTTTTTGGGGTATGGCCAAGTTTAGCATCCTGGATCCATCTGGACCTCTTTGTATATCTGACATTGTTCTGGCTTTTTTCCTTTCCTTCCTTGGTGTTGTACTTCCCAATAAACTTTTTATATCAATGGGTACCAATTGTACCTCCTTTTCTTTCCTTATCTCTGCCCCTAACCAGGTAGGAACCTCCTTTGTGCCTTCAACAGTTTTTTCTTCATTAATTACCTCCTCTTGAGGTCTCTCTACTTCTCCCTGCCCTTGTTGTTGTTGTTGTTCTTGTTGCTGTTGTGGAGGAGGTTGTTGTTGAGGGGCTGCTTCTTGTATCATTGGATCATCCTGCTATTGTGACTCACCCTCATTTTCTTCTTCTTTAATTTATGTGTCCCCTCCACCTTCACCTTCTTCTTTAGGACCTTCTCCCTTTGATGATTCTTTTTCTTGGTCTTCTTCCTGATGTGCTTGCTCTCTATTTGTCATGTCTATGTCTTCTGCTTGTTTTTCATTTTTTTCCTCATTAATGTTCTATGTATGTTCTCCACTCTCAGGTTTCTTGTCTGCATCTTCGGTAGTTTCACCCTCTTTTTGTACTTGCTCTGTATGTTCAGGTGAACTTACCATTGTATCCTCCTCTTTTGCTTCTTTTTCCTATTCTTTTCTGCTCTCTATATTCTTCTCTTATTCACTTTGTTCACCATACATTTTAAGAATATTTAGTACATCTACACTTGATGTACCTGCTCCTGTTTCTTCCTTGGTTTGAGCAGGTGCTTTGTTTATTATCTCCTCAAGTGCATCTTCCTTTTCAGACTCTTCAATTTTATGTGCTTCCTCTTGCACATCTTTGATTATTTTAGGGGACACTAGGGTACCAAATGGATCTACTGTCCCTGATTCTTCTTGTACCCTTTCTTTTTCAAACATTGAGCCTTGTTCAATTTCCATCTCAGCCTGAGTGCTTGGCTTCTCTTCTTCACTTAGGAATTCACTAGATTCTTCTTCCATTCCAATTTCTTTTCCTGAATACATTTCCCTCTCTCCACTTTCACTACTATCATCTACAATGTGGACAGTTTTAGTGGTTTGTTTGGCTTCATGTGCTTTTGACCCTTGTAGCATTTCCCCAGCCAATTTTGTCTTCACCTAAGCATATACTTGTCTTTTTTCTGTTGGGGTGGATGAACTATGTATATCAGTCAACTTGACACCTACTTGTTGTGCTCCTATGACTTCACTTGTTTTTGAAGTCTCCCCTTTTGATATGCTTATTGGTATTGCTTTCCTGACCTTTTGTCCTGTTATCTCTTTGGATGCCTGTGCTTCTTCTGTACTAATCTCATGGCTTAATGATTTTGCCTCTACAAATGTATCAGATGATACTACTACTATTACTCCCAATGCATAAGGATCCATTAGAGTAGCATTTTTATCCTTCTCTACAATTTTAGCTTCCACAATCCTTCTTTTCTTCTCATAGAAGCATTGGAGATCATCATCATGCTCTCTTACTCTCTTTTTCCCTTTCTTTGGATAAGTGATCTCCACTCCTTCAGCTTTAAGCTCTCCAATCCTATCTTTTAACCATTTTTTTGAAAACAAAATGACTAGTTTGGACAATGTGTCCAAAGATGTGCTCCATGGTTGTGACCAATCAGGCTCTATAATAGGAGCAAGCCTGGTACTTGCATAACTATGATGCAACAATTTATCATCTTCCTTAACCTCTGGGGGAACGTATATATCTCCCATAGACCTTATTTGATCAACTGTTAGTCTTTTATGAGCCCTTTTTCTTACCTCTTTATCATTTTTATAGTTTGACCAAAAGTCTTCAATATGAATTTGATGTTTAAAATTTTTATCAATTGTATTTTAAATTCTATGGAAGGGATCAAACCTTCAAACCAACTCAAATTCTTCAAATCCATAATACCTCAATTCCTACTCTGAATAACCAACAACCTCTTCACTATAGTAGGAGTATCTACCAATAGCCCAAGGTAACTTAAGATTTCCTCTGCTAAACCTCTTCTTGTATATTTTAAAGGCATTCAAATTCTGCCTTGAGAACTCTAGAACTATCAATTTATCAAAAGGATACCTAGGCAACATAAAAGGTTTTCCTTCAAATCCTTCAGTTCTTATATAAGTAAAATGCTCAAATTGAATATACCAAGATCTATGCAACCCAATTGAATCCTCTACATCTTTAGATATCCTCTTATCAGGTTCCTCCCTTAAAATTCTCACCATGTTGTATAGAACACATCATTAACTAGAGCATACTTCTTCAGTGCATTTTCTTCTTGTAAGTTAGGGTAATGTTCATATACCAGCTTCTGACCTAGACTGTTTCCTAAGGTTCCAACCCTGTCTATCCCATGTATGAATGGTCTAATCTCTGCTGCAGATGAATATAATATGTATGAAGACAACTAGAAAGGCATCAACTTTTGCTTCCTTAGCATCGCCTATTTCCATATGGCTATGCTTATAGCCTTGGCCCAGTGAATTTGTCCCTGCTTTTTTCCTGCTTCTCTCATATACTGGATGACAGTGAACATCCATGGCTCACATTTAGTGCCATCCCTCAATCCCACTAATCTACTTAGCATTGTGATCATCAAGTATATTTCCTCCTTAAATTCTATTCTTTGCAAATTCTTGTGGACTCTTGCCACAGCCTTGGGTTTATTTTCTGTATTGTACCAACTATAGAAGATCTTACCTCTACACTTCGTTTCATTGTTGTGGAAATCTTAACTGTATTGATCTATGTCAATATCCACCATTTTCTCATTGATCTCCAGACCAAATGTTCTCGCAATCCCCTTTGTGGATAAGTCTTCAATGAGTCTGTCATAAAACATTATTTTCCTAGTATTTGGATCATACAGGTATATGCAATCTAGACACAAATCTTTAGCCTCCATAGCTAATGGAAACCCTGCAGCTCTGTATAATCCACTCTCCCATATACACTTCACATCAGATGCAGCGTCTGCCACTGTGATTTTCTGCAAAACATCATTCACATCATAATTTCCTATACTTGTGTCTGTTCCCACTCCACTTGTACTGATTAATGATGGGTATCCTCTGTGTAATGGCAATTCTTCCTTTTCTACTTCCTTGTGCAGCTTTCTCTATTTTTTAACTTCTTTGCTTGTATCTACCTTTTTCTGCTTTGGAGCCATCTCGTAGAAAAATTCATCTTTTACCTTTTCGTTTTACCTTCTTACCTAGGGTTTCACTACGAATTTCTATTTTTTTTACCATTTTACCCTAACCCCCATTTGTCTTTTCCATTTTGACTTTCACATTTGTTTAACCTGACCCAACTAATTAACAATTAAACCAGTAATTTAACGAATGTTTACATTTCATAAGGAAATTACTGAAATCTACTTGCATTTTTCATTAACTGAACTATAACAACGTTTTAGATAAATACCTGTATTTCTTGACACTCAACTTTATGTTGTCAACTTACTTTATCGTCTTTTACTCCATTCAACTTCTGTAATTCCATCGCTTTGATGAATTTTGTTCAATTCTTTGTAGCAATTTTTCTTTTTGCAATTTTAATTCTTAACAATGCAAATCTAAAAGAAAAATAACTTTAAATTTACCCTAACTCCTTTGAATTTTACTCCTTTTGGGTGTTAGCTCGGCATTAATTATAGTAATTAATGCACCTAAGGCTTCAGCTTGCTATTTTTGTGTTTTGTTTTTAAACTTTTATCTGTTAGTTTATTTCTGCATACATCTCATTTTCTTGTATCTTTCTTTGTATGTTATCTTTGTATGTCCCCTTTGTATCTTTTCAATATACAAACCTATATATGCAATGAGTCATACACCATGCTATTTCCCTTTTCTCTTATCTGTACTTGTATCTTTGATTTGTATATCACTCTTTGTGTGTCTCATTTGTATCTTTTCAATCATACATGCGCATATGCATTCAACCCATACAAACCTCCTTTTACCTTTTATCACCAGCTATGTCCTTTTATTTCTTTGTATCTCCAAGATGTATATTATTAACATACAATTGCCCCAAACATACAAAGACTTTCCTTTATTTAACTTCCCTTTCAAATCCGTCTTGCATCTTTTGGTTGCATCCTCTCTTGTATGTCAGCTTGTATATCGGGAATGTATATTGTTAACAAACAAGCCTGAGATACAAACGGTGGGACCCACTTGACTTTCCACTTGTATCTCAATGATACAACCATAATTTTATCCTCTCTTAGGTACAAGCCCAGATACATACAAACTCCCTTGTATCTTTCTTTTGGACTTCTCATCTTTTATAAACCACAGTACATAACTCTTCAGCTCCAACATGTATATAAAGTGAAATGCATCTTTCAATATACATTAAGGTACAATGCATCACTTATATCAGACTTTAATTTTCTTTTGACTTCTGCGCTGTATGTATATCAAAAAGTACAACCCGAAGCATACAACATACAAACCGCGAAACATACCTTGATAAAACCACATTTAATATTCTCCTTGGGTCTGTGACATGAATATCGTGTTGTATATCACCTTGTATCTCTCCTTTCGCCAAACCTACAAACCTGAGATACAATTGGCAGACTTAACCAATTATTCATTTTATCTCTGAATTCTGTCGAGTCTGACTTGTATGTAAAGAATAAATGTTAACAATATTCATACAAGTACTACGATGTAATAAACCCGACCACTCTATGCGACTAAGACAATGACTTCTCATACAAACGACCTTGTATATGCAACATGCAAACCTTGCTATTATGCATTTTACCAAAAAACACGCATATCTTGCAGAATATTAGGAATTTTGAAATGGTTCAAAAAGCAACCCCTACTCATTTTTGACAAAAAATTCACCCTTATTCTATTCTAGTACTTAATGCTAAATTTTCTAATTTTTGAACAAGGTTTGTAACTTTTCACTTCTTTTTCCCTTCTACCACCAAGCATACCCACACACAAGCAAAAGCCACAACCACAATAGGCGTCCTCATTTTGCTAAGAAGTAAAATGGGGCGTGTTGTGAGCATCACAACAACTAGCAACCAAACAAAGCAATTAAATTAAAACCATTAAAGAAAACTAAATGAAATAAATTCATAACTTCCAACTCTCTTTTCTGCAAATCATTGTTTCACTTGAGACCTAATGTATTCAATAAGGTGCATGAATTTCCCCATTCAGTTTAAGTGGGTGCATGTGATTAATAATCCTCATCTTAAAAATAAGTTGAAAAAACCAGTGACTGATATTAAACTACATAGTTGATGGCATTCCCTCATAGCCAACCGGATAGAGCCTTGCTGCCAGCAGGCATCTATAGCCCTGACAAGGTTATCGTTACAATTCTCCTAAGTAGAGCCCTACTGCCAACAAGCATCCATAGCCCTAGTAGATTTACTTAGATGGCCTAATTTGGATTTTCAGTAAAATCTATTTTATTTATTTATTTTTATTTTATATTTTGTGATAGAGACTTTATAAGATATTACATTTGTAACTTCATGATGCAAGGAGTGATCACTTGTTGAAATTAAGTTGAGAATTGTAATGGCAGAAAGGGTGACCTCTGATTTTTCACCTAACACCTACACTAGTATGTTCAACAAACCAAGGATTTTAGGTGTGTCATTGTGAGAAACTTCCCTTGAATGCTCAACCCATAGTTATTGAATACAAAATTTCACAAGCTAAACCATTCCTACATTCATGATAGTCACAAGTTATGCATAAGTTTCAACTAATTAACCTAATTGTTCTGAATTTTCTATTGTTTCAATGGTTGTTAATCGGCTCTTGTATACTTCAAAATAAAACAAACAAAACAAGACAAAACCCAACAAACTGTACATTATTTACACTATGATACACAACATACCAACTACCCTCATATCAAGCTTGAAAGTAATGCTTCAAATGTTGGCCATTAACAGGTAATGGCACATCTTCCCCAGTCAAGGTCTTGAGCCTAAACGTGTTATCTCCTATTATTTCTGTGACCTGCAATGGACCTAACCATAATTTGTTGAACTTTCCATGATTTCCTTTCTTTTCATGTGCCTTATCCCAACACAACACTAAGTCTAATATTATGAATGTTTTGACTCTTCTTCTTTTGTCAAACCATCTTTTGACCACTGCTTGATGTTTGGCAAATTTTTCAATGGCTTGATCTCTCTTCTCATCCAATTGTAACATTTGGATTATCCTAGCTTCTCTATGATCATCAAATCCTAAATACTCATTAGCAAACTTCCAAACAAGTATTCTTAAATTCACTGGAAGTATGGGATCAATCCCATAAACTAGGTGATAAGGTTCATTACTGAAGGCTGACTTAACCTTAGTCTTATCTACCCATAGCCCATATTTTAACAATGTATTCCATTTTCTAGGATTTTTTACAATTACCTTCTTGATTATATCCAATAAAATCTTGTTTGTGGACTCAGCTAAACCATTCCATTGAGGATAATAATTTGAAGAAAACTTTAAAACTATCCCATATTCAAATGCCCATTTGGAAAATTTTAGAGAAGAAAATGCAGGGCCATTGTCACATTCTAGTGAATATGGAGCTCCAAACCTTGTTATGATGTTTTCTTCAAGGAATTTGATAACCACCTCAGTAGTAGAAAACTTGCAACATGTGGCTTCATTCCACCTTGTACAATAGTCAGTTACTATCAATATAAACTTATGTCCTGTAGATGATGGGGGATTTATAAATCTAATGAAATCCAAGCCCCACTATGCAAATGGCCTAGACTCAATGACTGGCTGTAATGGATTAGCCTGATTCCTTCCTTTGTCTGCTGTAGTTTGACAAGTGTGACAACTTCAAATATGACTCTCTATATCCTTAAACATGGTTGGCCAATAGTGTCATGCTCTTAGTATCTTATGTGTAGTAACTAAATGAGAACCATGAGTAGTTCCATACTTATCGTGCAACTCTGACAATACCTTATCTGCTTCAGTTTTGTTTAAACATCTTAAATATATACCTTCATGGTTTTTCTTGAATAGAAGACCTCCTTCTACCATGTACCTCTTTGCTTTAATCTTTAAAGCTCTCCTCTGTGAAGACTTCATCTTACTTGGATATTTACCTGATATCATAAATGTATTCAAATCATCATACCAACTTGATGAATCATTAGAATTTAATACATACTGTTGCTTAACCAAATTTGGATCTGTGTTTGCTATGGTCTGTACTAATGCTTGTCCTCTAACCAACTTCATTGAAATAATCTCCATATCAAACTCTTGCAATATTGTAATCCATTTAGCTCTTTTCTCCCTAGGCTCATTCTACGTTAACAACATTTTCATTACTGCATCTGGTACTATGGCCTTAACTTGACTTCGTAAGATGTAATGTCTAAACTTTTTAACTACTCTTACTAGTTCAAATGCCTGTCTTTCTGTGTCCAGATACTTTAGTTGTGCATCTTTCAGAGGTGCACTCATAAAAGCTATGGGCTTTTCTTCATTATCTTCTCCTTTTTGTGTCAAGGTAGCTACAACTAAATGTGAAGATGCAAAGGAATATATGTAAAATGACCTTGTATAACTTAGACTCACTAACATAGGAGCATAAAAATGGGCTCCTTAATATCTTTGAATGCATCTTTGGCTATTGGTGTCCATTCTATCTTTGCATTCTTCTTGAGTATGGCGTTTAATGATTGCACAATTTCTACAAATCCTATAATGAACTTCCTAACAAAGTTAATCTTACCAAAAAAGGACTTCAATTTTTTCTTGTTGTTAGGCCATTGCAATTTTCTTATTCCTTCTACTCTGTCAGGATCAATGGATATCCCATTTTCATAAATGACATGTCCTAACAATTTTCCTTCAGTTACACCAAATGAACATTTCTTTGGGTTAAGAGAAATCCCGTACCTTTCACATATTTTAAGTACTTTTCTCAAATCTTCTGCATGAGTGGATACATCTTTGGAGTAAATAGTTAAATCATCCATATAAATAACAATGCATTTACCTAATAATCCACAAAATGCAATGTCCATGGCTCGCTGAAAAGTGGCACCTACATTGATTAAACCAAAAGGCATTCTCCTATATGCATAATTACCCCACTTGCAAGTAAAAGTAGTCTTCAACCTATCTTCTTTATCCACTAGGACTTGGTTATATCCTGAAAATCCATCTAAGAAAGACATCATCTTAGCCCCATTTACTGCTTGCAATACTTCATCTATTGGAGGCAGGGGATAATTATCTTTTTCATAGGCTTTGTTTAAATTTCTAAAGTCAACACATAACCTAATGTCTCCACTTTTCTTTCTCACTAGTACCAAATTAGCTACACAAGTTGAATGTCTCACTGGGAAAATTATCCTAGCAGACAATAATTTTTTCACTTACTCAAAGATTAAATGTTCTAAAATAGCATTCATAGGCCTTTGTTTTTGCCTAAATGGTTTAACATCTGGTTTCAAGGGTATTACACGAGTTATGACGGATGTATCATATGTCTTCAAATCTTCATATGTCCATGCTATTACATGTTTGTATTCTTTTAAAACATCCACAATTTATTTTCTTAACTTTTTAGAGAAAGCCTTTCCAATCAATACATTCTATGGATTTTGCTCTGTTCCCAAGTTATATGGATCACATTTACCCCCTTTTGTTTTGGGCAAAGCTTTCTATCTTACTATCCCATCAAAGTCAAAAATCTTTTCTAACTCTATTACTCCCTTAGGTAAGAAATTGTTTTTCAAGTTTATTATGTCTTCTTCGTCCCAAGACACATCAAGCCTTTCTTGTTCATCAATGGTTTCTGCTTCAAACACCTCATTACAAGTGAGAAAATCCACAATTTGTTGATCCCCTTCAAATCCCTGAAAATGAGTAACATTATCCGGTATACTCAGAACATTTACTAATTCAACAACAAATCATTTTAAACCTGACAATGTTAAGGGCTCCAAAGTACTAGCAGCAACTGCCAATGCATCTGGTCTATGATTCAACTCCCTAGGGATATGTTCTATGTTAAAGGCATCAAATGAATCCATTAAATCCCACACCCTATGCTTATAACAAACCATCTTCTTATAATTGCATGCATACAACTTTCTTACTTGTCTAACCACTAACTTAGAATCTGAGAACACTCTGATCATTTTCATCCTTTTCTTGATAGCCATAACAAGTCCATAAATCAAAGCTTCATATTTTGCTACATTATTAGTACAAGGAAATTGTAGCCTATATGCTGCTAAAAATGACTTACCATTAAGATCTATAAGTTCCACACTTGCACCTACACCTTGTTTAGATTAGATCCATCACATTTCAGTGTCCACACGCCCTCTTTATTCTTTTGACCTTTTATTTTGGCATGTTTTACCTTTTTTGTTACCTGTGTGGTACTACTTGTTTCTTCAGGGGTAATTCATTTTGACCTGCCTGCATATTTATATTTTCAATTTGTAAATCAAAATGATAGACATTCTTGTCTTTTGTTTCTTTCTCTAAATCTAGAATTAATACATCCATATTGTCCTGAAAGTATGTCTCTAGTTAATTAGGATTGACCTTTCCTTCTTGCAATTCCATCCCCTTTGTGCACTTTATGTATTGATATTCTATAATGTCTCTGCATATTCCACAATTCTCTTCAGAATGGGGCTTATTATGGACTTTGCACATGCTCTTGTACAACTTGCACTGCAATGGACTATTTTGTTCAATGCACTTTTCTATTTCCTACCTAATGATCTGACCAAAACTATTTATTGCATTGTCTTCCTCATCAGAAGAATTTTCATCAGACTCCATGAACACTACCGTTTCCTTACTGATAGGATTTTCTATAAAATCCATCATCAGGATTTCTTTAGTTTGTACTCTCTTGTTAGTGACTCTATAAACACCAAGTTCAACAGAAGCATACACTATCTCATTAGTTTTGTTGTATTCTGTAATCATGTGTTTCATTCTGGGTTCAGCTTCTATCCTGATTTGATTTGGAACACCTCTCCAAGGTAACCACATGTGTGAAAAATTAGTTGCCATATATCCATTTAATGTTTTGGACCAGTCTCTACTCAACAATATCCTGTAATTCACAGGTATATCCACTACCTGAATGTTAATAAACTGACTCACCCTAGGATCCGAGGCTAACTACATTCTCAGTTTTATCTAATTGTGTAGCAACCTTGGCAGATTTAGTAGGAGTCAGCCCTAAAATTTTGCATATCCCTAAAGGCATTACATTGGCTGATGCACCAGAATCTACCATTCAATTATGTATGTTCTTTCCAAACATCCTAATGGTTAACAAGAAAGGAGGGGCTTCCCTTTTATCTGCATACATGACCACATTAGTGTTGGAAGGCTGCTTAATTTTCTTACTTTTTTCTTTAGGTTGTGAATCCTTACTAGGAACATTCATATCAACAGAGACCTCAATTGTTATAGATATATCCAAGGACTTTATGAAAGCATTTTTGACCCCTGGGCTTTTCAATAATTCACATAAAGTTATACTGACTTTGATTTTCTTTATCTCTTTAGACAAGTAACTCATTAACCTCATTGTTTCCACTGTCTCTGTTTTCCCTATTTGGACTTTTGGTGCTATTGTTCCACTATTCACATGATGATTGGCCTTTAGTATAGCAGGATTATTACTAGCATTTTGATCTAGGGGAATATTGAAATTATTAGGAGTGAAAGTAGTGAAAGGACCTCCTAGCCTAGTGTTATTTCTCAAGTTGTAGGTATGATTTTTGTTAGACTGTTGAAAAGCATTCAATACTAGGGCTGATTCAGGATATAGGTTCTCACAAAAGTAAGGTTCATCCTCTAACAACTAATCTTCTTCTTCTTTAGTTGCAAAGGTAAAAGTCTCTAAGACCAAAGCAGTCTCAAATCCTGAGGGCACTATTTCATTACCTTTGGGAATGAGAAACTTAGAGGTGGGAGCCTGTACATCCACATTGAAAATACTTGCTGCTAGATGAAACTGAGGGCAATCTAGTTTAGCATGGGCGCTGGTATTATGAATCCTACACTAATTCTTTAATGCTACATTAGCCATTTGAATTCTAGCTATTTGTTTTGTCTCCTGATTATCCATATTTTCAAATGGAGAAGATAGAGTACCATTATTTGGCCCTGTGTTCCATGTCCTAGTTGGCCTTGGCTGATTCTAATTTCTATTATTATTACCCTAGGCCTTGTTATCTACAACATGTCCTCTATTTTGCATTGCTTGTCCCTGATTATGATTTTGACTCTAACTATAATTTTGTCCTTGATTAGAACCCTGACCTTGGTTATAATTTTGGTTATGACTTTGGTCATGGTTTTGATTGTATCCTTGATTGTTTCTACCATAGAAATTTTCATTTCTCAATTATGTCATTTCAGTAGTCAATCTTCTCAAGTGTGCAGTAATTTCTTTGATTTCTTCCCTATCCTCTTGTGCCTTTGCCACAAATGTATCCTGAGGAGGCTGGAAGAAAGACTGACCATTATTTTGATTATTATTGGTATTGTTACCAGTATAAGGGACTATAGCCTGGATTAGGGAAGGATTATACACGTGTGTATGTAGGAATTAGGTTCAATAATGGAGTATTGTGTGTAGGAACTCCATTCCATGATTGTGCTTGAATTTGCATCCTAGAGTTTCCTCCATTAAGAAATGGATTATAAGTTGTTTATCTCATCTCCTGGTTTACTGAGGCTACCTCCTTATAGGCTTTGGATATTGTATCTATATCAACCTTTCTTTTCACAAACATAGAAGTTAGTGGATCAATGGCAACATAATACATGGCTAATAAAGCATCTGCAGTTAATGTGTAAGGAGCCACTAACCTGGAATAAGCCTTTTGAAACCTATCATTAAAATTATCAATCAACTCTCCTTCACCTCTTTTAATTGCAACCAATTTATGATATAAGGTGGAAGGATCAAATGGTCCCCTAAACCTAGACAAAAATGCCTCCTCCATAAGTGCCCAAGAAGAAATATAACCATTAGGTAAGTTAACATACCAATTAGAAGCCTTCTCATTAAAGGTGTAAGGAAATAACCTACACACAACATCTTCATATTCTAACCTAGCTCTAAAGCATGCCTCTTTGAATATCCTAATGTGATCTTCTAGATCTTGATGCAATTGATATTTAGGACATATCTTTTCAAGATTTTTTGGCATATCATGATAATCATTAAATGTTATAGGAGAATTGACATTGAAATAAGCCATTGTAGGTCCTTGTGCTGGGCTTGGACCTCTGGGAGTACCTAGATTTCTAGGTAGACTAGGACCTCTAGGAGGGCTTGGACCAAGATTCAAAGATCTAAATGAAGAATTGTTAGGACTCACTATGTTATGTATATTAAAAGGTGACCCAGGAGGCATTCCAAATGAACCTCCTACGTTTGATATTCTAGGATTCCAAATCAATAGACCTTTACTCTGCCTTTTATTAGGTAATTGCACAAATATATCCTCAGAACTAGATTTAGACCTAGTCACCCTACCGCTGTTATGAGCTAGCTTTACTTAAATCCTACCTTAACTCCAATTAGGCACTCATTCTAGCACCAAAAACTATTGATGATTATTTTTACACATTCATAACCAAAGTTAAAATTCACAAAATGAACCTAAACTGTCTTGAAAGATATGAAGAAATCGATGAAAAGTTCTTAATCCCAAGTTTCTATATGGTCAGGTCTTGACCTTGTGGACAATTCAGTAGGTTAATGTGAAACTGTAATATGCAAGGGGCCTTACTTGATTTAAGGTGATCTATGACTCACTGGACTCGAATTATGCAAGTTGTTGCAAATATCAACAAATTATCCATCTCTTTGCATAAATTTACTATTATAAATCATACAAAGCTTTGTGATATAATAGTAAATTTATGCAAAGAGATGGATATTTTTTTGATATTTGCAACAACTTCATAATTCGAGTCCAGTGAGTCATAGATCACCTTAAATCAAGTAAGGCCCCTTGCATATTACAGTTTCACATTAACCTACTGAATTGTCTACAAGGTCAAGACCTGACCATACAGAAACTTGGGATTAAGAACTCTTCATTGATTTCTTCATATCTTTCAAGACAATTTAGGTTCATTTTGTGAATTTTAACTTTTGTTATGAATGCGTAAAAATAATCACCAACACGTCCCTTCTGGTGAGGAAATATATTTGATAGGCCCATGGCTAAATTCATTAAAGTAGGTAATGGTGCTCCATTGTAAATTCTATATAAAGCATGAAATGTAATTTATTCAAGTTGGCTTTTGGTCTAAAAAACCATATCTCTTGCAATTGTAATCATTCTCTTTGAGAATAGACATCAGATTTTTACCTTCTCATGAATTATTCTTTGCTCTGTGTATTTTTCTGTTTGATCTCCATCTATGAATGCATCTTTCCTCTTGGATTTCATTTAGTTTCTCTTACCTCTGCAAGTAGTTCATGATTTGTGTATGTTGGTTTGTTGAATATTGTTATTCTATGTATACATGGTTGTTTTGAGGGCCTTCCCATATTCAAACCTGGTGTATCACCTCCTTTTAATTTTAGTTTTTCTCCCTCTTCCATTTTTCATAAATAGGTGGATAGATTAGGTTTAGTCTTAGGATAGCTGAATCTCCTATTTAGCAAAGGAACCAGCCTCTCTCTAGTGATTTGGCCTCCCTATAGGGTCCCACACCTGGAGGTCATCTCAATGTTTCACTAGATTGTTGGAGCCCTAAAAGCCTTCAACACTAGGTGCAAATCTATGTCACAACAATTTTTGGCATGCCTGATGGGACACAAATCATAAGTAATAAAAGAATCAAGTTGAGAATCTAGTGTTCTTCTTAGTACTTTACATCTTGGCAGACATTTTCATGCACCTAGTGACTCCACAAGCTTCTGGTTCTGATCAAAACCATCTTTTATGCCTGTACAAACTAGGGCATCTTCAAGAGGTAATTTCCAATTTATTGAATTGTTTGTTGCTGCTTCAAAGAGAAGGTCTAGGTTATCTAGGTCTCCTATGAGAAGGAATAGAAGCCCCACTTTACCTCATTTAAGAGCTAAATCTACACCCCCTCCTATTAGGTTTCAATATAATAGAAGAAGCTTGCATATCCCTAGACTAAATTTGAATATCCTTAGGATGGAAAGGAATTTGCCTTTTGTGACCTTCAATGGAGGAAGCCCATTAGATTTGGCTACATACAATGACATACCAGCTACAACCCTCAAAAGTGTTTCACCCTTCATGGGTGATGGTTCTATAACCCCTACTGAGCACATTAAAGATATATCCAGTGTATGCTCAGTTCATCATATCCAGCATGAGGATGTTGTAGTAAGACTCTTAGTATCATCCTTCAAAGAGAGAGATCTTAAAAGGTTTAGTAGCCTGACCCCTACATCCATTCATGATTGGGATGAGGTAGGTCAAGCCCTCTACAAATAGTTTGGAGAGTAGGCAAACAATGTTTTATTGCTTGAGTAGTTGACAACTATCAAAAGAGCCCCAAGTGAGATGTTGACAGACTTTAACTTCAAATTCTAGAGAACATGGGAGAGAATTCCAACTACCTTCATGCCATCTCCACAATGTGCTTTCTTGTATTTTTAAGAGATTTGAATTCTGACATTTTAATGAAGATGCAATCCATGGGTGTTGAGACTCTACCAGCTAGCTATGAGACAACTCTTAAAGCAAAAAATTGTTTAATACAGGTTGGGAAAATTGCTCCCAGACCTCCTGTACCCCTTTTCCAAAGCTACCATCCTGATCCCAACAGCCCATTATTGCTCCTATCCCAGAGCCTAAGACTTTCGCCTCCTCTCTTTCTCAAGAAGAGAGTGATCTTAAAACCCTAATGTCTAATTTGATAAATATAGTGAATAGTATTGCTACTCCCAAACCCCATCAAAATTATAATTAGGGGCAGTCATCCAATCAAAATTGGAACCAAGGGTATAATCCCAACATAAATTAGAATTGGAACAAGGGTTATCAACAAAATAGATACCAAAATCCTAACCCTGCACAACCTTTACAAACAGTTTGACCTATCCAACAAATACCAACTATGAATCTAGTTAGAGCTTTAGTCCCCACTCAGAATAATCTGGACTAGGAAGCATATTGGTGCTACCCCTGTAACCAACCTCATAATTAGTCCACTTGTGATTTTGGAGCACAAGAGAGAGCTTTAATGGTGCAAAACTTTCACACTTAGTAGGCATCATTATCGGAGCCAGCCAGTAACAATCCTGAAGTACCAAATGAGGCTACTTCTGATGCCATCATGATGCTATGGACTTTAGAGGATATTGGTGATGTCAATCAGCCTATGGATAGTGTTGTTATGCCTATTGCAGACAACATCAGGTCAAAAAAGAGGCAATTTGAGGCTAGCCCTATGCCTACTATGTTACAAAAAGAGCTTGTTCCAACGGCAAAGGTGGCTAGTGCCACAATTCTAATACAGAGCAGTAAATCTGTTGCTACAAAATTGACTCCTTTAGGCTTAAAAGCACCTGAACAACTAGTTGAACAATTAAAGAAGGGAACATGGGTTCCCTCCATGTATAAGGCACCCTCTGTCCCATCAAATATTTTGGAACAGATGAAGAAAACAAATATAAATATCTCTATGTGGGAAGTAATGTCAATCTCTTCTCAAAGGAATCTTTTGCAAGAAGCCTTAAGGCACTTCCCGTCAGTTGAGTCAGTAGCAATAGATCCATCAACAAAGCTGAGATAGAAGACTCCTATCAGTCTTGTACAATCAAGTGAAGGACAAGTAAGTGCAATCAAGAAACCATCTCCTTTCTACTTGTCTTTGATTATTGGCAAGTTTTTAGTGCACAATTGCATGATTGACTCAGGAGCTAGTGTTTTAGTAATGCCTAAGAAAATAGTAGATGCATTAGGCATCAAGTATACCCCTGAATCATTAGGAGTATTACAACTGGATGGCACCTCTGTGAATATTGTAGGAGTGATCAAAGGAGTAGACTTGACTCTACATGCATGTCCAAACCTGACTTTCCAACAAGACATTTCAATCATTGATCTTCCTCCTTTCTTTTCTATTTGCTTGTCAAGGGACTTCACAACAAAGTCAGGTGGCTACCTTTCTTTTGATTGGTCTCATATGTTATTGAGGACTAGATATGGTGCATGGTTCACTATAAGGGTTGAACCAATTTCAGATTATCATGTGGAGAATTATGACCACAACCTGGTGAATCTGCATGTTATGTTTCAAAGTGAGAAAGTACATGAACTAGAGTCTATTGAGGTAGAACCTTCACCTCTTCCTATCCCTGATATGTTTCTTGATGAGTGGGTAAGGGATCATGAAAACTTTGATCCTTATGACACCACTGAGGTAACTCACCTAGGCAATTACATGATCCATGAAGGGAATTTGTTAGTCCCTTCAGTACTTAAGCCAAATGATGACTCCAATGGCCAATGGAAAATGTTCTTTGATGGTGCAAAGAGTAGAATGGAGTTGGTGTGGGTATTTTACTAGTGTCTCTGACTAGTAAGAAGTTGCATTTTTCTCACAGATTGCATTTTTATGCATTGGTCCATGGCCTATTGTTAGCAGAAAAGAATAAAATCAAACATCTGGAGATCTCTGGTGATACTAAATTTCTAGTACACCAAGTCAAAGAGAGATGTGCAACAAAAAACTAGCTTCTAAGAGCTTATAGACACATGGTTTGGGACCTGTTTGAGAGTTTTGATACTCTCAACCTACAGGTAATTTCAAGAAAATTAAATGTTGATGCTAATCAACTGGCAATAGTAGGGGCTCAATTTTCTCCACCTACAGACTTATTTCAAGGTCTCGATCAGCATGTGAGGATTGTTGTCAGGCCATCTATTCCTAATCATGATAGCTATTGGCAAATCTTTGATAGCAATGAGAAAAGTGTGAACTTCCTTCAGAATGAAGCAGAGTTTTCTTCCGTAGTGCAACCTAAGTTGCAGGAATGCTATGGTGATCAGATCATCCAGCTCAAATCAAGCAAGCTCCCCAAGGGTCTAGTTACCATTGAGGCTATCTTCATCCGCGATGATGAGTTCATGGGTGAAAGAAATAACATGACCTTAAAAAAGGAAGATTACTAGAAGGTGACTGTTGCCCAAGACAAGGAGTTGATGTTGGGAAAGGTATGTGGTAACACAGAAGAACAAGATTTCATAAAGCTTGCCCAAAAATATAATGACATCATGGCATGGACATATGAGGATCTTAAAGGATTCAATCCAAATGTGGCTTGGCATGCCATTGATATGGAGCCTAATTGTAATCTAGTTCGCCAAAAATAGCGGCACATAAATCTAAAGATTGAACTGCTCATGTGAAAAGAGCTTGCTAAGCTCATATATATGAGGATTATCTTCCCTATTAGGTATTCCACTTGGGTTTCTAATCTAGTGCCTATGAGAAAGAAAAATGGAGAGATTAGGCTATGTATAGACTTTAGGGCACTGAATCAGGCTTCTTTAAAAGATAATTATCCTTTCCTAGGCTATGGATCAAAATTTACAAACTATTGTAGAGGTAGAGAGGCTTTCATTATTGGATGGCTTCTCTGGCTATAACCAAATCTTTGTCAGAGAAGAAGATAGATTTAAGACAACATTCACAACCAAATGGGGAACCATGGCATATGGAAAAATGCCATTTGGTCTGTCTAATGCTGGTGCCACATTTCAGATAGTAATGGATATTGCCTTCGAAGGAATTATAAATAGGTTCATCCTAATTTATCTTGATGACATTGCAATTTTCTCCAGGAAGGGAGAAAATCATATGGAGCATTTCGAGAAAGTGTTCTAGAGATGTAGAGAGTTTGGGGTGTCTTTGAACCCCAAGAAATGAATTTTTGCTGTTGCCCACAATAATCTTTTGGGCCACATAGTATTTAAAGATGGGATATCCATAGACCTCGAAAGGACATTTGCTCTCCTTTCTCTTCCCCTGCCTACTCACAAAAGAGCCTTACAGTCATTTTTAGGACAAATCAACTTTGTTAGGAAGTTCATTCCTAACTATGCTAGCTTGGTGAAGCCTCTAACCCTTATGCTCATGAAAGATGTAGTCTTCAGATGGACTAAGGAGGGGAAGGATGGTTTTGAGAAGATCAAGGAAGAGATTGCCCAGGCACCTACTCTCATGAACCCAAATTATGATAAAGACTTTGTCCTCTATGCATATGGAGGAGAGAACATTATTGTTGTCCTGATGCGGCAGAATGAACAAGGAATGGAGTAGCCCCTGGCCTTATTGAATCAGACCTTGAAAGACTATGAAGTTAGATTTAGCCCCATGGACAAACACGTTGTTACCTCGATTTCGCTACTGCTTAATCAGGTAAAGCTATACAGTTTTCAAAGAGAAAAGGTACCTATACTTCTGCTGTGTGAAAACCATGCTCGTTTGATACAAATCAAGATAAAATTGTATTGTTGCATTCATATGTTTTCAGAACAAATTGTTAAACAATCAGCAATATGTATTAAAAATAGGTGTATAAGGTCTCACACAAGCCGTGAGACTAACTGGTTTAAAGCAAAATGAGAAACACAAACCATACATTTATTTATAAACTGAAACTGATGCATAAACAAATGAAATAGGATGACTCGTCATTGCCTGAATGACGAGTCTTCTTGTTGCTATCGCATCTTGTCTCGTCCAGCTTGTTTGGCATTCCCGCTTCCAGCCGCTGTCTTCGTGCCATCCCGTCATCTGCAAAAAAAGTTTTAAAACTGATGTTAGAAGCAATGACGGGGCATCATACGTCATTTGATAAACATAGATAAACCTATAGTTTGTATTTCCAGATTGCAAGCAACTAGTTAACGTCACAACTACTGCTGAGAAGATAAATCAGAAATATCAACTGTACGCATGCATCTATTTTTCTAACAAGTTTGCTTCATGTGCAGAGACAGATATCAGTTACGTTATGAGTGAAAGAAATGTGGCTCCCACAAGGGTTGAGCCCAACTCATAAACTTTCTAAACCATTTCAAAAGCAATGAACAAGTAAATGCAAAAAGGCACAGCTCTAGGAGCGCAACAGAAACAGATCAAAGCTGTCAAGAGGTTTTAAAGATCATAGGATAGCCAACATGCAAAACAGAGGATAGCCAATAGTCAAAGTCAAAAAACAGGACAGCAGAGTATGAGAACGTTCAGAACAACAGTCATCGGAACAGTTGAAGAGCATAAGGTACAGCCAGTGTAAAAAAATCCGTGAACAAAAAAAACAGTAGTAAATGAAGGAAAAGTAAGTGTTTGAGATTCATTTTTTAACATGTACACGGCAAATAGCAAAATCGTGCCTTCTGGCAGCGATTGGCGATGAAAGATGCAATTTTCTTTTCACATTTGAACAAATGACAGGAAAAATGCAACTGTTTAAGTTCAGTGTTTCAGAGGATTGAAAGACATACAGTTTTCAAATAGTAAGGTATACTTGCTATTTTTCAAGCTTTTTGTCAAGACTGGAGTGTATTCACAGCCAAAATGAAGATAGAAAGAAGACAAGATACGTTTTTTCAACTTATTTCAAGAATTCATACTCAGAACAATGTCTGATAGTGCTTTCTGGTAGCAGATTTTAAAGAAAAATACAGTTTTCTACAGCAAGTTTGAACACCAAACAGGAAAATGTCAAATTTCAACTCATCTTGAGAATTACTCATCATAGAATGTAAGATCGTGTCTACTAAAACTAAGAAAATGCAAAGAAAATCTCAGAATGTGTCTTCTGGCAACACACAGAAGAATCATTTGTTTCAGCCAGACAACAAACAGACTTTACACAATTTTCCAAGTTTGAATGCTATAGAAGCCATTCACAAGAAACAGCAGAAAATGAAGAATAATGCCAGGGTTTGTCGGCTGAATAGGATTCGCACAGTTAGCAAGTACAATGTTTTTCTTCATTGTTTTGAACAACAGGAAGGACAAATTGAAGGTTTTAACTCATTTCAAAAGCATAATCCTCAGAAAAATGCTCAGAAAGGTCCGTCACGTGCAGCAACAGAAGGAGAAAATGGAGCAAAACACATAGAAAATACAGTTTTTAGGTTGCAAAATTCAGGAATGTCATTTTCTTTCAAGTCTTTCTTTTCAACATTGAGCAACGACACAGAAAAATGAAGGTCTTTTTAGTTTTGGCGGCAATTTGCAAAGAAGAACAGCAAAACATCCATATTCAGAGCTGACCGAAGTACGGTTTTAACAGCAGCAAGGTAATAGTTTAGTGTTTTCCAGTTTTGGTCAGCAATAACTTGCTTACAGTCAAGAAATGGCCGATTTATGAAGATAATACAGTCTTTCTTTGAGTTACAAGCATATACAGCAGTCAACAAGAGAAAATCATATGTTTCAGTGCAAATACATAGTTAGAACTTACAAAATGCCCAGACAACAGTGCCATAGATAGTCCTTAGACTCAGAAAATGCAATGTTCTTGAGAGTTCAAATGTCGCAACAATAGAAAAATGGAGTTTTGACCTTTTTTTAAAACGCAGAAAGGAAAGGATGAAGGTTTTGCGTTTCTTCAAAGCAAATACTCAGAAAATACCAAAAAATTGTGCTTTCTGGCAGCTCATAATAGCAAGGTTGCTCCGAAATATTCAGAAAATCAAGGTTTCAACTGTTTTCTTTTCAGATGTTCGAACAGCAATGAAGCATAGTTATCATTCTTCCAAGTTTTTGTCTAAAATGCAGATATAAAGGGAAAAACAGTGTAGTTTTTCAACTCATTGCAAGAAAAAACCCACAGAAAATGAAGACATGGTGTCAAAAATCACGACCCCATCAGCGGTGGCCGAGCAGAGTGAAAGAAAAATGCAGTGTTTTTAAAGTTTAAAGCTTTAGATACAGCAAAAAGGAAAGAAACTTGAAGTTTGTTTGTTTTTTGTTTGAACTCATTGCAAATATTTCGAATGCCACAGACTTTGCCCATAACAGGAACTGGAGGTTTGAGCTCTAACATGAACAGAAAACGCAGATTGAAGAGGAAATGACGGAGTTTCAAACAACGGCAAGCATTACTACTCAGAAAAATAGGCAAAGTTGTGTCTTCAGACAGCAAACGGCCATTAAAAGGCAATTTTCCAAGGTCGAATGCTCTAGAAGCCATGCACAGGTAGAGACAAGCAGCGAATAGACAGTAGAAATTCAGAAAATGGAGGAAAATGGAGTTACCTCAGGTTTATTGCCTTGTTGCTGTGTGAAAACCCAATGGATTTCTTCATTCAACCTCAGTTCGTGGCAAGAATCAAAAGAAATGCAGGTTTTTTTTTCACATTTGAATGGCCTCAACATCAAAAAAGCCTCCATGAAGGTCGGCCATAAGAAACACAAAGAAGAACAGCAAAAAAGCCACCGAAAATCCATCAAATCGCGGCCAAATCAGCACCAAAAGCGACCAAAATGGAGGATTCACCTCTGCCTTTTGCCATGGACTGAGAAAACTCGCGTTTTCTTCAGTTTCAACAGTGATTTCAAAGCCTTCAAACAGCAGATAGATGAAAGTCGGCCATCAGAAGTTCGCAGCCAGAGAAACAGCGAAGAAATATATCATTTTTGTAGGCAAAAAATGACTTGAAATGCCTCAGAATGGAGTTAAACTGCAAGAAATACCACTTACCCTTAAAAAATTGACCAAGATCATAGAAAAATGGCCCGAAATGCTCCAGTTTTTGGCCTCCAAACCCTCGCGGCGGCTCAGCGAACAGCGGAGGAGAAATGCAAAATGCCAAGAGTCTATTTAGGTTTTCATTTTTCCTTCTAGCTTGGTCGAATAGACCTAAGTCGATTTATTTGGGGTTGTTTTTGCTTTTGTTTTAGAAAGTCATGGTATCCCTTGGTCACGACTTGTTTTTCGAACCTAGGGACACAAGAAGTGGTCGTGGCATGTTGTGCCCTTTGTGTATTTTTCCAAAGGGTAAGTAAGATGTATTATTGGTAATATCTTTTCTTACCAGGTCAGATGCTTTAGTCTGTGAAGACATCCCATAGGAGATATAAGGTGAATAATGATATATGTAAAATTTGATGTGGCCGGGTAGCAGGGTGGTTTGAAAGTAAAAAGATGGCATGGTGATGCATATGGAGGTATAAGGGTCATTAAAAATATATTGCTTCAAACCGTGTATAGGCATGATGCGAGATGATGTGATGTGTCGTCTTTTTTTCTAGGAGGTATGGACATCCTTGTTATGTCATAGTGCCATTTTCTGCATAGGTCTTGATTATAAATTGTAAAAAACATTTACTAAGGTGGTAGAGTTATAAACCTCTTAGTTAAATGTTTATTAGATGCAGAAAATGAGTAATTATGTCTTTTATTGAGATATTTTTCAGTTATTTATGATACTGCAGGACTTATGACACAGATCTGACGTATGTCAGGAGACTGCAGAGGGCATTTAAAGGCATTTTATGACATTTTCAGGTGCCTTTATGATTGCAGATGACATCCCTTGACCATTTATGCCTTAGGAAGCCTTTTTGGAGGATTTTAGAGAGATATTTTGTGGGCATTTATGAGATGCACGGGAATGGAGGTGGTGGATGTCTATCTATTTACAGCTGTTTAGGAAGTATATATCCTTCTTCCTTATTCATTTTTCAGGGGTTCTTGCTATTCACTACCCTGTATATTGTAATTTCAGAGTTCTTTTGCAGAGGTGAACAGTTTTGTAACACATTTTTCAGAGATATACAGTGTTGTAACACTCTTTTGACAGTAATAAGTAGTTCATACCTTCCTATTTCTTCTGATATTATGTGTCCTCAGTGTTAGTACAGATTCTGGTGATGTTTCTCTGTCCTTGAAGCTGTCTTTCATGTTGGTGCCTTTATGCAGGGGTTTCTTTTTTATAATTTTTGCAGGTTGTGAGATGTGCAAAGGGTAACAATCAGCTTGTGGGTAGTAAGAAAACCTCTTCCTCCATTACAAGACTGCTGTTATTTAGCCTTCTTACAAAACACTGATGCAAGGGTTATGAATTTTTGCTGGGTTGTGTGAGGGTTCTTATTATTACTGGTTCTGAAGTGTGTCATTTCATGTGTGTTTTCCTGATGATCTTATGGTGCATCACCTTAGACAGTAGGTTTCATTTTTATGTAATCTTTCTTACTCTTTTCTCTGCAAAGACCTTAGTATAAGTAGTTTAGGTGGAGTATCAGCAGGAAGCCGGCCTTCTCCGGAGGTTCTTTCCATCACAGGTGACCCACAGACCTGGAAAGATCCCATGTTTCTCCAGATTGCCAAGTTCTACAACTCAGCAAGGGTGCAAATCTGAGAGACAACAGTTTTTGGCACGCCCGGTGGGACTGTGGAATTAGAAACAGTTCAAATACTTCAGTTATTGCTGGTTTTGATGTGCAGCCAGTGATTTTCAGACCTGTAAGAGGTTAATAAACCTGCATATCTGGCGACTCTAAGCTTTGGTTCAGCAAATCAGTATATTTCTGCTTATGAGAAGAATACAAACCAGAACCAGTTCTTCATCTTTTGAATATTTACAATTATCTCCACCTAGGAGAAGAGGGATAACCGCTGAGAGATCCAAGACAACTCGTGTCTATTCAAGAAGAGCCAAGTCCACTCCTCCTGCTGTTGGAATTCATACTGTCACAAGGATCCCAGCTACAATGATTCCTGCAGTCAGAAATCAGCCTTTTGTTGCATTCAACCAGGGCAGCCCCCTGAATTTAACTCAGCATGATGCTATTCCTGTTGCTGCCTTGAAAAGTTTACCATATTTTAATGGTGAAGATCAGACCACTCCAGCTGAACACATAAAAGACGTTGCAAGCCTATGTGCTGTCCATCATGTGACAGAAGAGAATGTCGCAATCAGGTTATTGGCAGCTTCTCTCAAAGGCAAGGCCTTGCAATGGTTCAGAAGCTTGCCGGTGAACTCCATAGATTCATGGGATGGTCTAGGAGCTGAGTTGTGCAGTTCCTTTGAAGACAAATCAGATCATTTGTCATTGGTGGAGCAGCTGTCCACAATAAAAAGAGCTCCTCACGAAGTTATGTCAGACTTCAATCACCGTTTTCAGAGAACGTGGGATAGAATCCCACCAACGGTAAGGCCTACAGCTGACCATGCCTTCTTATATTATTTAAGAGCCTTAAACAGTGATATTTCTGTTATGATCCAATCTATGGGAGGAAATTCCTTACCTCAGGCTTATGCCATAGCCATAAGAGCTGAAAATAGCCTAATACAGGCTGTTAAAATCGCCCCTAGACCGCCTTTGCCAATTTTTCCAGCTATTCAAGTGCCAATGCCAATACATGTGCCTCCTCTAGCTATTATACCGGCTGTGCCAGCATTACCAGCACCTAATGCACAGCTAAATAAGTCAGAAAATGCTGCCCAAAATCAGTCTTTTGAATTACAGGAAATCAAAGGACTGCTGCAGTCTTTTGGTAATGAGATTGTGAGCCTCAAGAGGCAGCAAGGTCAAAATTTCAGACCTTATCAGCCCCCTTTCCAGTCCACTTATCAGCAAAATCAGCAAAATAGGCCACCTTATCAGCCTGTTAATCAAGGTCCAAGGCCAGCCTTTAACTCTAGACCTTATCAGGCCTACAATCCAAACGCTGTCAGTTCTTCAAAGGAGGTTGTGCCCATACAAAACAATTTTGCCCAAGAATATGACTGGTGCTTTCCTTGTAACCAGCCCCATAATCAGAATACATGTGCCAATGGGGTAATTAACCAAGATCTAATGGTTCAGAACAGTCCAACAATGTAGTCTCATGTGCCTGTAGAACCTACTGTTCAGCAGCAAGGAGAACAGACACGTGAAACGACACTCCTAAACTGGCAGGGAGAAGAATTCTGCGGTATGAACCAGGGTGGTGCTTCAATTGCAGACAATACGCGCAGCAAGAAAAGGGCTATTGATGAGGGGCAGCAAGCTGATAAAGTCCAAATTCATGGGCATCAAGTGCCAAACGTCAATCAAGGTGTTTCTAACCCATCAAAGGCTGAAAGAACTCAAGTCCTATCAAAGGATCAGCCTTTGATAGGCAAGGAACAGCTTAATCCATCAGTCCAGCCAACTTGTGCTCAAGGTGACGTGGCTGCCCCCAAAAACCAAGCTAAAACAGGTACACCTGCTTTTAATATACTTGAACATATGAAGAAAATAAATGTATCTATGACTATGTGGGATTCCCTGAGTATCCCTGGCCAAAAGGACCTGCTGCAATCAGCCTTGTCGAATTTAAAGTTATCTCAAGAGTCTGATGTAGGTAAATCCAAGGCTGTTTTGACGAATAACCTTGAGAAAAATGCAGAACAGCAAGCTTCAGAAGTCAAACCCCCACCCTTTTACGTATCTTTGATCATAGGGGATCATCTAGTTCATAACTGCATGATAGACTCAGGTGCTAGCAGTTCCGTCATGCCCAAACAAATTGTTGATAGGCTGGGCATTGAATATGAGCCATTAGAAAAGGGAGTTGTTCAGCTGGATGGAACCGCTGTTAACACAGTCGGTGTCATCAAAGGACTAAGTTTAACTTTGCATGCCTGCCCAAATTTTTCTATCCCGTAGGACATATATGTTATTGACTTACCGCCTTATTTTGCCATTTGCTTATCAAGGGATTTTACAGCAAAGATAGGGGGTTACCTCTCCTCAGACTGGTCTCATATGCTTTTTAGAACCAGGTACGGCACTAAGGTGACTATCAAGTCGGAGCCCATTGCCAAAGACCATATTGAGCCCCACACTACACGCCCCGTCAATGCCAACTTGGTTGTAAGTGAATCAGAAACAGAACAGCCTGCTGTTCAAGAAGGCAATACGCTGATTGAAGGCATACCAGAGGTCCTTCTTGATGAATGGGCAGACCAGACTCAAGTGGTTGAACCATGTGAACACCTGGACGAGGTTGGTTTGGGGGTGTATATGATGCATGAGGCTGATTTATTTCTGCCCAACATTGAAAAAAGTGCAGAACAGCAGAATGAGCAGCAAGAAAACGAAGTCTGGGAGCTATTTTTTGACGGCTCAAGGAGTAGAAATGGTGCCGGAGGTGGATGCATGCTTGTTTCCCCTAAGGCTGAGAAGTACTATTCAGCATTCAGATTCTGTTTCAGCTGCACTAACAACGTGGCTGAATATGAGGCTCTGATTCAAGGCCTAGAATGGGCCAGACAAAAGGGGATTGGCTGTCTGAAAGTTTATGGGGACAGTGAATTGGTTGTAAATCAGGTCAGAAAACTCAACGTCACAAAAAATGACCTGCTCAAGTCTTACAAACACAGAGTATGGGACCTTTTGGAAGGTTTTGATGCTTTCAATTTGATCTCCATACCCAGAAATCAGAATAAACACGCTGATAGGTTGGCTGCTGTAGGGGCAGAATTTGACATTCCCAAAGAAATCAGTAGTGGTAAGAAAAAATAGCATATCAAAATTGTTGTTAGGCCTGCTGTGCCAGATAATAACATACACTGGCAGGTATTTGATAGTGATCAGCAAATTGTGAACTTCTTAAGAGAGGAAGCTGAATTTTCTCATGCAAATCAGGGGAAGCTACATCACCAGTATGGTGACCAAATCATTCAACTGAAAAATAACAAGATGCCAAAAGGTTTGGTCACCTTAGAATCCATCTTTAACACTAATGATGAAGCTGTAAAACCCAGGTCCAGCCTACAGGTCCAGCAAGACCATTATGAAGAATTTGAGATTTTTAAGGGCAAACTCCTTAAAATAGGCAAGGTATGTACAGCAAAGGAAAGAAATGCATTTATTCAGCTATTCCAAGAATTTAGTGACATTTTTGCATGGGAATATGGCGATCTAAAGGGGTTTGACCCCCATCTTGCTCAACACACTATTGAGTTGGAACCTGACGCTAAGCCAGTAAGGCAGAAACAGAGGCCTTTGAATCCTAAATTAGAGCCTCTCATGAAGATGGAACTGAATAAGCTGATTGAGAGCTGCATAATTTTTCCTATAAAGCACACCTCATGGGTTTCCAACCTTGTGCCGGTTAGGAAGAAAAACGGGGAGATAAGGCTATGTGTGGACTTCCGTGACTTAAATAGAGCTTCGCTGAAGGACCGTCATCCTTTACCTTCCATGGAGCAGATACTCCAGGTAGTTTCAGGATCAGAAAGGTTTTCCCTGCTGGATGGCTATTCTGGTTACAATTTGATTTTAGTCAAGGAGGAGGACCAATACAAAACAGCCTTCACCACAAAGTGGGGGACGATGGCTTACAAAAAGATGCCTTTCGGTTTGTCCAATGCTGGAGCAACCTTTCAAAAGGCAATGGATATGGCCTTTCAGGGGCTGATGTACAAGATCGTCCTAGTCTACTTAGACGACATTACTGTTTTCTCTAAGGAGGCTAAGGATCATCTCAATCACCTAAGACAGATTTTTGAAAGGTGTAGGGAGTTTGGGATATCACTAAATCCCAAAAAATGTGTGTTTGCTATCCATGAGGGCAGATTACTTGGTTATGTGGTGTCGAAGCAAGGTATCACCATTGACCCTGAGAGAATAAGCGCAATTTTGGCCCTACCCTTACCAGCACACAAGAAGGGCCTGCAAAGTTTCATTGGTAGGATCAACTTCGTCAGGAGATTCATCCCTGATATTGCTGATTTATTAAACCCATTGACTGCTATGTTGAGAAAGAACATGTCTTTCAGCTGGACTAAAGACGGAAAACGAAGTTTTGAACTTATCAAGGGGTCTTTGGCTGCTGCACCTACACTGCTAAATCCTAATTTTTCTAAGGATTTTACCTTGTATGCATATGGTAACATTGATTCTGTTTCAGCCATGTTGGTACAAAAAAATGAGCAAGAGATGGAACAGCCTTTATCTTTTTTCAGCCAGGCATTGAAGGACTATGAGCTGAGGTACACTTTTGTTGAGAAGCATGTACTTGCTGTTATAAGAAGTTTGAAAAAGTTTAAACATATGTTATCAAATAACAAGATTAACTTAATGGTTGCTCATCCAAGCGTGAAAGAATTTCTGCTAAGTAGAGATCTCAGTGATAAGAGGGCTGGTTGGGTGACTAAGGTCATGGAGTATGACGTGGACATTAAGGTTACCAAGCTGGTTAGAGGAAAAGGGTTGTGCAAACAGCTTGCTGATGGTGTAATCAGCAAAGAGGACCATGATCTAGAGGCTGTTCTATCAATGCAAGATCAAGAACAAACAGTTTCTTCAGCTCCTGTTGCTGATTGGGTGCAAGAAATGGTTCATTTCCTGCAGACCAGTGAGTGTCCTCAAGGTTTGGATAGAGCCAAACGAAGGTATTTCAGATTGCAGTCCATACCTTATGTGCTCATTAATGACTTGCTGTTTAGGAAGGATTTTAATGGAGTATTGCTGAGGTGCATTGGATCTAACCAAGTGGAGAGGGTTTTGCATGAGTTTCATGGAGGGTCAGCTGGAGGCCATTTCTCACCTAGAGCAATAGCTCTTAAGGTAATGAAAGGTGGCTTTTATTGGCCCAGTTTGTTCAAAGATGCACACTTATGGGTTAGAAAATGCAAGGAATGCGCTCTGTTTGCCGGAAAAGAAAAGCTGGCAGCCTTGCCTTTGCAGCCAATTCAGGTGGAGCAGCCCTTTATGAGGTGGGGTTTAGACTTTATTGGGGTTATAAACCCTTCATCCAGTGCTGGCCATAAGTGGGTTCTTACAGCCACTGATTATTTCACTAAGTGGACTGAAGCAGTCGCACTTAAGGAAGCTAATGAGTCTGCTGTTTTGAATTTTTATGAGGAGCTGATCATCAGATTCGGGGTGCCTGAGTCCATCATTTCAGATAATGCCCTTGCTTTCATCGGTTCCAGAATTTCTGATTGGGCTGTGAGGAATGGCATTTATCTCAATACGTCCTCAAATTACTATCCGCAAGGCAATGGCCAAGCGGAGTCTACAAACAAGAACCTGATCAGGATCATCAAGAAGACCATGGAGGGAAACCAGAGATCCTGGCACACACAGTTAAAATCGGCACTGTGGGCTGATAGAATCACTACCAAACGGTCGACAGGACATTCGCCTTTCATGTTAGTGTATGGCAAGGAAGCTAGGCTTCCTATTACACTTGAGTTACCAGCACTTGATTTGGTAAACCAGCTGGACATGCTAGAGGAAGGCCCTATGACGGTAAGGCTAGCTCAACTGGTTGAGCTTGAAGAAACCAGAAATGATGCTATGAAAAACATAGAGCATCATCAAGCCCAAATGAAAAGGTCTTTCGACAAAAGGGCTTCTCCGAGAACATTCCAGGAGGGCGACATAGTGCTGAAATGGGATGTGCTGAAAAGCAAACCTGGAAAGCACTCCAAGTTTGACGCTTTTTGGAGTGGGCCATACATTATTTCAGAATGCAAACAGCATAACGCTTTCTAGCTATCTAAGCTGGATGGTGACGTCGAGCCAATCCCAGTCAATGGGATTCACCTCAAACATTGCTTCTGAGGTAGGACCTAGACTTGGTTGTACATATTTCATGAAGTTTCAGTTGTTGAATAAGTGCTGCTGCACCATAGATTAGTTGCAGTTTTCTTTTCCCTAAGTGCGTTTCCGCACAGTTGTCAGTTTTCTTCAGTCTAGTTGGGAGGGGTTTGAAACTGCTGTAACGTACTACAGCTGTATGAAGGGACAGCCATCATGCGAAACAGTAAATGCATCTATTTACTGTCACACACCATCCCTGTCCTCATAGAGCTGTAATAATTCACAGCAGTTTGTAAAGGAGGTGTTTTCCAGTTTTTTTGTCAAGCATGTGTGACTCTATGCCCAATGGATATGCCTCAGGCTACTGGTCTGATGTTTAGCAGGCAAACATATAGTAGATGTCGCCAAAAATGTTACCTCGATTTCGCTACTGCTTAATTAGGTAAAGCTATACAGTTTTCAAAGAGAAAAGGTACCTATACTTCTGCTGTGTGAAAACCATGCTCGTTTGATACAAATCAAGATAAAATTGTATTGTTGCATTCATATGTTTTCAGAACAAATTGTTAAACAATCAGCAATATGTATTAAAAATAGGTGTATAAGGTCTCACACAAGCCGTGAGACTAACTGGTTTAAAGCAAAATGAGAAACACAAACCATAAATTTATTTATAAACTAAAACTGATGCATAAACAAATGAAATAGGATGACTCGTCATTGCCTGAATGACGAGTCTTCTTGTTGCTATCGCATCTTGTCTCGTCCAGCTTGTTTGGCGTTCCCGCTTCCAGCCGCTGTCTTCGTGCCATCCCGTCATCTGCAAAAAAAGTTTTAAAACTGATGTTAGAAGCAATGACGGGGCATCATACGTCATTTGATAAACATAGATAAACCTATAGTTTGTATTTCCAGATTGCAAGCAACCAGTTAACGTCACAACTACTGCTGAGAAGACAAATCAGAAATATCAACTGTACGCATGCATCTATTTTTCTAACAAGTTTGCTTCATGTGCAGAGACAGATATCAGTTACGTTATGAGTGAAAGAAATGTGGCTCCCACAAGGGTTGAGCCCAACTCATAAACTTTCTAAACCATTTCAAAAGCAATGAACAAGTAAATGCAAAAAGGCACAGCTCTAGGAGCGCAACAGAAACAGATCAAAGCTGTCAAGAGGTTTTAAAGATCATAGGATAGCCAACATGCAAAACAGAGGATAGCCAATAGTCAAAGTCAAAAAACAGGACAGCAGAGTATGAGAACGTTCAGAACAACAGTCATCGGAACAGTTGAAGAGCATAAGGTACAGCCAGTGTAAAAAAATCCGTGAACAAAAAAAACAGTAGTAAATGAAGGAAAAGTAAGTGTTTGAGATTCATTTTTTAACATGTACACGGCAAATAGCAAAATCGTGCCTTCTGGCAGCGATTGGCGATGAAAGATGCAATTTTCTTTTCACATTTGAACAAATGACAGGAAAAATGCAACTGTTTAAGTTCAGTGTTTTAGAGGATTGAAAGACATACAGTTTTCAAATAGTAAGGTATACTTGCTATTTTTCAAGCTTTTTGTCAAGACTGGAGTGTATTCACAGCCAAAATGAAGATAGAAAGAAGACAAGATACGTTTTTTCAACTTATTTCAAGAATTCATACTCAGAACAATGTCTGATAGTGCTTTCTGGCAGCAGATTTTAAAGAAAAATACAGTTTTCTACAGCAAGTTTGAACACCAAACAGGAAAATGTCAAATTTCAACTCATCTTGAGAATTACTCATCATAGAATGTAAGATCGTGTCTACTAAAACTAAGAAAATGCAAAGAAAATCTCAGAATGTGTCTTCTGGCAGCACACAGAAGAATCATTTGTTTCAGCCAGACAGCAAACAGACTTTACACAATTTTCCAAGTTTGAATGCTATAGAAGCCATTCACAAGAAACAGCAGAAAATGAAGAATAATGCCAGGGTTTGTCGGCTGAATAGGATTCGCACAGTTAGCAAGTACAATGTTTTTCTTCATTGTTTTGAACAACAGGAAGGACAAATTGAAGGTTTTAACTCATTTCAAAAGCATAATCCTCAGAAAAATGCTCAGAAAGGTCCATCACGTGCAGCAACAGAAGGAGAAAATGGAGCAAAACACATAGAAAATACAGTTTTTAGGTTGCAAAATTCAGGAATGTCATTTTCTTTCAAGTCTTTCTTTTCAACATTGAGCAACGACACAGAAAAATGAAGGTCTTTTTAGTTTTGGCGGCAATTTGCAAAGAAGAATAGCAAAACATCCATATTCAGAGCTGACCGAAGTACGGTTTTAACAGCAGCAAGGTAATAGTTTAGTGTTTTCCAGTTTTGGTCAGCAATAACTTGCTTACAGTCAAGAAATGGCCGATTTATGAAGATAATACAGTCTTTCTCTGAGTTACAAGCATATACAGCAGTCAACAAGAGAAAATCATATGTTTCAGTGCAAATACATAGTCAGAACTTACAAAATGCCCAGACAATAGTGCCATAGATAGTCCTTAGACTCAGAAAATGCAATGTTCTTGAGAGTTCAAATGTCGCAACAATAGAAAAATGGAGTTTTGACCTTTTTTTAAAACGGCAGAAAGGAAAGGATGAAGGTTTTGCGTTTCTTCAAAGCAAATACTCAGAAAATACCAAAAAATTGTGCTTTCTGGCAGCTCATAACAGCAAGGTTGCTCTGAAATATTCAGAAAATCAAGGTTTCAACTGTTTTCTTTTCAGATGTTCGAACAGCAATGAAGCATAGTTATCATTCTTCCAAGTTTTTGTCTAAAATGCAGATATAAAGGGAAAAACAGTGTAGTTTTTCAACTCATTGCAAGAAAAAACCCACAGAAAATGAAGACATGGTGTCAAAAATCACGACCCCATCAGCGGTGGCCGAGCAGAGTGAAAGAAAAATGCAGTGTTTTTAAAGTTTAAAGCTTTAGATACAGCAAAAAGGAAAGAAACTTGAAGTTTGTTTGTTTTTTGTTTGAACTCATTGCAAATATTTCGAATGCCACAGACTTTGCCCATAACAGGAACTGGAGGTTTGAGCTCTAACATGAACAGAAAACGCAGATTGAAGAGGAAATGACGGAGTTTCAAACAACGGCAAGCATTACTACTCAGAAAAATAGGCAAAGTTGTGTCTTCAGACAGCAAACGGCCATTAAAAGGCAATTTTCCAAGGTCGAATGCTCTAGAAGCCATGCACAGGTAGAGACAAGCAGCGAATAGACAGTAGAAATTCAGAAAATGGAGGAAAATGGAGTTACCTCAGGTTTATTGCCTTGTTGCTGTGTGAAAACCCAATGGATTTCTTCATTCAACCTCAGTTCGTGGCAAGAATCAAAAGAAATGCAGGTTTTTTTTTCACATTTGAATGGCCTCAACATCAAAAAAGCCTCCATGAAGGTCGGCCATAAGAAACACATAGAAGAACAGCAAAAAAGCCACCGAAAATCCATCAAATCGCGGCCAAATCAGCACCAAAAGCGACCAAAATGGAGGATTCACCTCTGCCTTTTGCCATGGACTGAGAAAACTCGCGTTTTCTTCAGTTTCAACAGTGATTTCAAAGCCTTCAAACAGCAGATAGATGAAAGTCGGCCATCAGAAGTTCACAGCCAGAGAAACAGCGAAGAAATATATCATTTTTGCAGGCAAAAAACGACTTGAAATGCCTCAGAATGGAGTTAAACTGCAAGAAATACCACTTACCCTTAAAAAATTGACCAAGATCATAGAAAAATGGCCCAAAATGCTCCAGTTTTTGGCCTCCAAACCCTCGCGGCGGCTCAGCGAACAGCGGAGGAGAAATGCAAAATGCCAAGAGTCTATTTAGGTTTTCATTTTTCCTTCTAGCTTGGTCGAATAGACCTAAGTCGATTTATTTGGGGTTGTTTTTGCTTTTGTTTTAGAAAGTCATGGTATCCCTTGGTCACGACTTGTTTTTCGAACCTAGGGACACAAGAAGTGGTCGTGGCATGTTGTGCCCTTTGTGTATTTTTCCAAAGGGTAAGTAAGATGTATTATTGGTAATATCTTTTCTTACCAGGTCAGATGCTTTAGTCTGTGAAGACATCCCATAGGAGATATAAGGTGAATAATGATATATGTAAAATTTGATGTGGCCGGGTAGCAGGGTGGTTTGAAAGTAAAAAGATGGCATGGTGATGCATATGGAGGTATAAGGGTCATTAAAAATATATTGCTTCAAACCGTGTATAGGCATGATGCGAGATGATGTGATGTGTCGTCTTTTTTTCTAGGAGGTATGGACATCCTTGTTATGTCATAGTGCCATTTTCTGCATAGGTCTTGATTATAAATTGTAAAAAACATTTACTAAGGTGGTAGAGTTATAAACCTCTTAGTTAAATGTTTATTAGATGCAGAAAATGAGTAATTATGTCTTTTATTGAGATATTTTTCAGTTATTTATGATACTGCAGGACTTATGACACAGATCTGACGTATGTCAGGAGACTGCAGAGGGCATTTAAAGGCATTTTATGACATTTTCAGGTGCCTTTATGATTGCAGATGACATCCCTTGACCATTTATGCCTTAGGAAGCCTTTTTGGAGGATTTTAGAGAGATATTTTGTGGGCATTTATGAGATGCACGGGAATGGAGGTGGTGGATGTCTATCTATTTACAGCTGTTTAGGAAGTATATATCCTTTTTCCTTATTCATTTTTCAGGGGTTCTTGCTATTCACTACCCTGTATATTGTAATTTCAGAGTTCTTTTGTAGAGGTGAACAGTTTTGTAACACATTTTTCAGAGATATACAGTGTTGTAACACTCTTTTGACAGTAATAAGTAGTTCATACCTTCCTATTTCTTCTGATATTGTGTGTCCTCAGTGTTAGTACAGATTCTGGTGATGTTTCTCTGTCCTTGAAGCTGTCTTTCATGTTGGTGCCTTTATGCAGGGGTTTCTTTTTTATAATTTTTGCAGGTTGTGAGATGTGCAAAGGGTAACAATCAGCTTGTGGGTAGTAAGAAAACCTCTTCCTCCATTACAAGACTGCTGTTATTTAGCCTTCTTACAAAACACTGATGCAAGGGTTATGAATTTTTGCTGGGTTGTGTGAGGGTTCTTATTATTACTGGTTCTGAAGTGTGTCATTTCATGTGTGTTTTCCTGATGATCTTATGGTGCATCACCTTAGACAGTAGGTTTCATTTTTATGTAATCTTTCTTACTCTTTTCTCTGCAAAGACCTTAGTATAAGTAGTTTAGGTGGAGTATCAGCAGGAAGCCGGCCTTCTCCGGAGGTTCTTTCCATCACAGGTGACCCACAGACCTGGAAAGATCCCATGTTTCTCCAGATTGCCAAGTTCTACAACTCAGCAAGGGTGCAAATCTGAGAGACAACAGTTTTTGGCACGCCCGGTGGGACTGTGGAATTAGAAACAGTTCAAATACTTCAGTTATTGCTGGTTTTGATGTGCAGCCAGTGATTTTCAGACCTGTAAGAGGTTAATAAACCTGCATATCTGGCGACTCTAAGCTTTGGTTCAGCAAATCAGTATATTTCTGCTTATGAGAAGAATACAAACCAGAACCAGTTCTTCATCTTTTGAATATTTACAATTATCTCCACCTAGGAGAAGAGGGATAACCGCTGAGAGATCCAAGACAACTCGTGTCTATTCAAGAAGAGCCAAGTCCACTCCTCCTGCTGTTGGAATTCATACTGTCACAAGGATCCCAGCTACAATGATTCCTGCAGTCAGAAATCAGCCTTTTGTTGCATTCAACCAGGGCAGCCCCCTGAATTTAACTCAGCATGATGCTATTCCTGTTGCTGCCTTGAAAAGTTTACCATATTTTAATGGTGAAGATCAGACCACTCCAGCTGAACACATAAAAGACGTTGCAAGCCTATGTGCTGTCCATCATGTGACAGAAGAGAATGTCGCAATCAGGTTATTGGCAGCTTCTCTCAAAGGCAAGGCCTTGCAATGGTTCAGAAGCTTGCCGGTGAACTCCATAGATTCATGGGATGGTCTAGGAGCCGAGTTGTGCAGTTCCTTTGAAGACAAATCAGATCATTTGTCATTGGTGGAGCAGCTGTCCACAATAAAAAGAGCTCCTCACGAAGTTATGTCAGACTTCAATCACCGTTTTCAGAGAACGTGGGATAGAATCCCACCAACGGTAAGGCCTACAGCTGACCATGCCTTCTTATATTATTTAAGAGCCTTAAACAGTGATATTTCTGTTATGATCCAATCTATGGGAGGAAATTCCTTACCTCAGGCTTATGCCATAGCCATAAGAGCTGAAAACAGCCTAATACAGGCTGTTAAAATCGCCCCTAGACCGCCTTTGCCAATTTTTCCAGCTATTCAAGTGCCAATGCCAATACATGTGCCTCCTCTAGCTATTATACCGGCTGTGCCAGCATTACCAGCACCTAATGCACAGCTAAATAAGTCAGAAAATGCTGCCCAAAATCAGTCTTTTGAATTACAGGAAATCAAAGGACTGCTGCAGTCTTTTGGTAATGAGATTGTGAGCCTCAAGAGGCAGCAAGGTCAAAATTTCAGACCTTATCAGCCCCCTTTCCAGTCCACTTATCAGCAAAATCAGCAAAATAGGCCACCTTATCAGCCTGTTAATCAAGGTCCAAGGCCAGCCTTTAACTCTAGACCTTATCAGGCCTACAATCCAAACGCTGTCAGTTCTTCAAAGGAGGTTGTGCCCATACAAAACAATTTTGCCCAAGAATATGACTGGTGCTTTCCTTGTAACCAGCCCCATAATCAGAATACATGTGCCAATGGGGTAATTAACCAAGATCTAATGGTTCAGAACAGTCCAACAATGCAGTCTCATGTGCCTGTAGAACCTACTGTTCAGCAGCAAGGAGAACAGACACGTGAAACGACACTCCTAAACTGGCAGGGAGAAGAATTCTGCGGTATGAACCAGGGTGGTGCTTCAATTGCAGACAATACGCGCAGCAAGAAAAGGGCTATTGATGAGGGGCAGCAAGTTGATAAAGTCCAAATTCATGGGCATCAAGTGCCAAACGTCAATCAAGGTGTTTCTAACCCATCAAAGGCTGAAAGAACTCAAGTCCTATCAAAGGATCAGCCTTTGATAGGCAAGGAACAGCTTAATCCATCAGTCCAGCCAACTTGTGCTCAAGGTGACGTGGCTGCCCCCAAAAACCAAGCTAAAACAGGTACACCTGCTTTTAATATACTTGAACATATGAAGAAAATAAATGTATCTATGACTATGTGGGATTCCCTGAGTATCCCTGGCCAAAAGGACCTGCTGCAATCAGCCTTGTCGAATTTAAAGTTATCTCAAGAGTCTGATGTAGGTAAATCCAAGGCTGTTTTGACGAATAACCTTGAGAAAAATGCAGAACAGCAAGCTTCAGAAGTCAAACCCCCGCCCTTTTACGTATCTTTGATCATAGGGGATCATCTAGTTCATAACTGCATGATAGACTCAGGTGCTAGCAGTTCCGTCATGCCCAAACAAATTGTTGATAGGCTGGGCATTGAATATGAGCCATTAGAAAAGGGAGTTGTTCAGCTGGATGGAACCGCTGTTAACACAGTCGGTGTCATCAAAGGACTAAGTTTAACTTTGCATGCCTGCCCAAATTTTTCTATCCCGCAGGACATATATGTTATTGACTTACCGCCTTATTTTGCCATTTGCTTATCAAGGGATTTTACAGCAAAGATAGGGGGTTACCTCTCCTCAGACTGGTCTCATATGCTTTTTAGAACCAGGTACGGCACTAAGGTGACTATCAAGTCGGAGCCCATTGCCAAAGACCATATTGAGCCCCACACTACACACCCCGTCAATGCCAACTTGGTTGTAAGTGAATCAGAAACAGAACAGCCTGCTGTTCAAGAAGGCAATACGCTGATTGAAGGCATACCAGAGGTCCTTCTTGATGAATGGGCAGACCAGACTCAAGTGGTTGAACCATGTGAACACCTGGACGAGGTTGGTTTGGGGGTGTATATGATGCATGAGGCTGATTTATTTCTGCCCAACATTGAAAAAAGTGCAGAACAGCAGAATGAGCAGCAAGAAAACGAAGTCTGGGAGCTGTTTTTTGACGGCTCAAGGAGTAGAAATGGTGCCGGAGGTGGATGCATGCTTGTTTCCCCTAAGGCTGAGAAGTACTATTCAGCATTCAGATTCTGTTTCAGCTGCACTAACAACGTGGCTGAATATGAGGCTCTGATTCAAGGCCTAGAATGGGCCAGACAAAAGGGGATTGGCTGTCTGAAAGTTTATGGGGACAGTGAATTGGTTGTAAATCAGGTCAGAAAACTCAACGTCACAAAAAATGACCTGCTCAAGTCTTACAAACACAGAGTATGGGACCTTTTGGAAGGTTTTGATGCTTTCAATTTGATCTCCATACCCAGAAATCAGAATAAACACGCTGATAGGTTGGCTGCTGTAGGGGCAGAATTTGACATTCCCAAAGAAATCAGTAGTGGTAAGAAAAAATAGCATATCAAAATTGTTGTTAGGCCTGCTGTGCCAGATAATAACATACACTGGCAGGTATTTGATAGTGATCAGCAAATTGTGAACTTCTTAAGAGAGGAAGCTGAATTTTCTCATGCAAATCAGGGGAAGCTACATCACCAGTATGGTGACCAAATCATTCAACTGAAAAATAACAAGATGCCAAAAGGTTTGGTCACCTTAGAATCCATCTTTAACACTAATGATGAAGCTGTAAAACCCAGGTCCAGCCTACAGGTCCAGCAAGACCATTATGAAGAATTTGAGATTTTTAAGGGCAAACTCCTTAAAATAGGCAAGGTATGTACAGCAAAGGAAAGAAATGCATTTATTCAGCTATTCCAAGAATTTAGTGACATTTTTGCATGGGAATATGGCGATCTAAAGGGGTTTGACCCCCATCTTGCTCAACACACTATTGAGTTGGAACCTGACGCTAAGCCAGTAAGGCAGAAACAGAGGCCTTTGAATCCTAAATTAGAGCCTCTCATGAAGATGGAACTGAATAAGCTGATTGAGAGCTGCATAATTTTTCCTATAAAGCACACCTCATGGGTTTCCAACCTTGTGCCGGTTAGGAAGAAAAACGGGGAGATAAGGCTATGTGTGGACTTCCGTGACTTAAATAGAGCTTCGCTGAAGGACCGTCATCCTTTACCTTCCATGGAGCAGATACTCCAGGTAGTTTCAGGATCAGAAAGGTTTTCCCTGCTGGATGGCTATTCTGGTTACAATTAGATTTTAGTCAAGGAGGAGGACCAATACAAAACAGCCTTCACCACAAAGTGGGGGACGATGGCTTACAAAAAGATGCCTTTCGGTTTGTCCAATGCTGGAGCAACCTTTCAAAAGGCAATGGATATGGCCTTTCAGGGGCTGATGTACAAGATCGTCCTAGTCTACTTAGACGACATTACTGTTTTCTCTAAGGAGGCTAAGGATCATCTCAATCACCTAAGACAGATTTTTGAAAGGTGTAGGGAGTTTGGGATATCACTAAATCCCAAAAAATGTGTGTTTGCTGTCCATGAGGGCAGATTACTTGGTTATGTGGTGTCGAAGCAAGGTATCACCATTGACCCTGAGAGAATAAGCGCAATTTTGGCCCTACCCTTACCAGCACACAAGAAGGGCCTGCAAAGTTTCATTGGTAGGATCAACTTCGTCAGGAGATTCATCCCTGATATTGCTGATTTATTAAACCCATTGACTGCTATGTTGAGAAAGAACATGTCTTTCAGCTGGACTAAAGACGGAAAACGAAGTTTTGAACTTATCAAGGGGTCTTTGGCTGCTGCACCTACACTGCTAAATCCTAATTTTTCTAAGGATTTTACCTTGTATGCATATGGTAACATTGATTCTGTTTCAGCCATGTTGGTACAAAAAAATGAGCAAGAGATGGAACAGCCTTTATCTTTTTTCAGCCAGGCATTGAAGGACTATGAGCTGAGGTACACTTTTGTTGAGAAGCATGTACTTGCTGTTATAAGAAGTTTGAAAAAGTTTAAACATATGTTATCAAATAACAAGATTAACTTAATGGTTGCTCATCCAAGCGTGAAAGAATTTCTGCTAAGTAGAGATCTCAGTGATAAGAGGGCTGGTTGGGTGACTAAGGTCATGGAGTATGACGTGGACATTAAGGTTACCAAGCTGGTTAGAGGAAAAGGGCTGTGCAAATAGCTTGCTGATGGTGTAATCAGCAAAGAGGACCATGATCTAGAGGCTGTTCTATCAATGCAAGATCAAGAACAAACAGTTTCTTCAGCTCCTGTTGCTGATTGGGTGCAAGAAATGGTTCATTTCCTGCAGACCAGTGAGTGTCCTCAAGGTTTGGATAGAGCCAAACGAAGGTATTTCAGATTGCAGTCCATACCTTATGTGCTCATTAATGACTTGCTGTTTAGGAAGGATTTTAATGGAGTATTGCTGAGGTGCATTGGATCTAACCAAGTGGAGAGGGTTTTGCATGAGTTTCATGGAGGGTCAGCTGGAGGCCATTTCTCACCTAGAGCAACAGCTCTTAAGGTAATGAAAGGTGGCTTTTATTGGCCCAGTTTGTTCAAAGATGCACACTTATGGGTTAGAAAATGCAAGGAATGCGCTCTGTTTGCCGGAAAAGAAAAGCTGGCAGCCTTGCCTTTGCAGCCAATTCAGGTGGAGCAGCCCTTTATGAGGTGGGGTTTAGACTTTATTGGGGTTATAAACCCTTCATCCAGTGCTGGCCATAAGTGGGTTCTTACAGCCATTGATTATTTCACTAAGTGGACTGAAGCAGTCGCACTTAAGGAAGCTAATGAGTCTGCTGTTTTGAATTTTTATGAGGAGCTGATCATCAGATTCGGGGTGCCTGAGTCCATCATTTCAGATAATGCCCTTGCTTTCATCGGTTCCAGAATTTCTGATTGGGCTGTGAGGAATGGCATTTATCTCAATACGTCCTCAAATTACTATCCGCAAGGCAATGGCCAAGCGGAGTCTACAAACAAGAACCTGATCAGGATCATCAAGAAGACCATGGAGGGAAACCAGAGATCCTGGCACACACAGTTAAAATCGGCACTGTGGGCTGATAGAATCACTACCAAACGGTCGACAGGACATTCGCCTTTCATGTTAGTGTATGGCAAGGAAGCTAGGCTTCCTATTACACTTGAGTTACCAGCACTTGATTTGGTAAACCAGCTGGACATGCTAGAGGAAGGCCCTATGACGGTAAGGCTAGCTCAACTGGTTGAGCTTGAAGAAACCAGAAATGATGCTATGAAAAACATAGAGCATCATCAAGCCCAAATGAAAAGGTCTTTCGACAAAAGGGCTTCTCCGAGAACATTCCAGGAGGGCGACATAGTGCTGAAATGGGATGTGCTGAAAAGCAAACCTGGAAAGCACTCCAAGTTTGACGCTTTTTGGAGTGGGCCATACATTATTTCAGAATGCAAACAGCATAACGCTTTCTAGCTATCTAAGCTGGATGGTGACGTCGAGCCAATCCCAGTCAATGGGATTCACCTCAAACATTGCTTCTGAGGTAGGACCTAGACTTGGTTGTACATATTTCATGAAGTTTCAGTTGTTGAATAAGTGCTGCTGCACCATAGATTAGTTGCAGTTTTCTTTTCCCTAAGTGCGTTTCCGCACAGTTGTCAGTTTTCTTCAGTCTAGTTGGGAGGGGTTTGAAACTGCTGTAACGTACTACAGCTGTATGAAGGGACAGCCATCATGCGAAACAGTAAATGCATCTATTTACTGTCACACACCATCCCTGTCCTCATAGAGCTGTAATAATTCACAGCAGTTTGTAAAGGAGGTGTTTTCCAGTTTTTTTGTCAAGCATGTGTGACTCTGTGCCCAATGGATATGCCTCAGGCTACTGGTCTGATGTTTAGCAGGCAAACATATAGTAGATGTCGCCAAAAATGTTACCTCGATTTCGCTACTGCTTAATCAGGTAAAGCTATACAGTTTTCAAAGAGAAAAGGTACCTATACTTCTGCTGTGTGAAAACCATGCTCGTTTGATACAAATCAAGATAAAATTGTATTGTTGCATTCATATGTTTTCAGAACAAATTGTTAAACAATCAGCAATATGTATTAAAAATAGGTGTATAAGGTCTCACACAAGCCGTGAGACTAACTGGTTTAAAGCAAAATGAGAAACACAAACCATACATTTATTTATAAACTAAAACTGATGCATAAACAAATGAAATAGGATGACTCGTCATTGCCTGAATGACGAGTCTTCTTGTTGCTATCGCATCTTGTCTCGTCCAGCTTGTTTGGCGTTCCCGCTTCCAGCCGCTGTCTTCGTGCCATCCTGTCATCTGCAAAAAAAGTTTTAAAACTGATGTTAGAAGCAATGACGGGGCATCATACGTCATTTGATAAACATAGATAAACCTATAGTTTGTATTTCCAGATTGCAAGCAACCAGTTAACGTCACAACTACTGCTGAGAAGACAAATCAGAAATATCAACTGTACGCATGCATCTATTTTTCTAACAAGTTTGCTTCATGTGCAGAGACAGATATCAGTTACGTTATGAGTGAAAGAAATGTGGCTCCCACAAGGGTTGAGCCCAACTCATAAACTTTCTAAACCATTTCAAAAGCAATGAACAAGTAAATGCAAAAAGGCACAGCTCTAGGAGCGCAACAGAAACAGATCAAAGCTGTCAAGAGGTTTTAAAGATCATAGGATAGCCAACATGCAAAACAGAGGATAGCCAATAGTCAAAGTCAAAAAACAGGACAGCAGAGTATGAGAACGTTCAGAACAACAGTCATCGGAACAGTTGAAGAGCATAAGGTACAGCCAGTGTAAAAAAATCCGTGAACAAAAAAAATAGTAGTAAATGAAGGAAAAGTAAGTGTTTGAGATTCATTTTTTAACATGTACACGGCAAATAGCAAAATCGTGCCTTCTGGCAGCGATTGGCGATGAAAGATGCAATTTTCTTTTCACATTTGAACAAATGACAGGAAAAATGCAACTGTTTAAGTTCAGTGTTTCAGAGGATTGAAAGACATACAGTTTTCAAATAGTAAGGTATACTTGCTATTTTTCAAGCTTTTTGTCAAGACTGGAGTGTATTCACAGCCAAAATGAAGATAGAAAGAAGACAAGATACGTTTTTTCAACTTATTTCAAGAATTCATACTCAGAACAATGTCTGATAGTGCTTTCTGGCAGCAGATTTTAAAGAAAAATACAGTTTTCTACAGCAAGTTTGAACACCAAACAGGAAAATGTCAAATTTCAACTCATCTTGAGAATTACTCATCATAGAATGTAAGATCGTGTCTACTAAAACTAAGAAAATGCAAAGAAAATCTCAGAATGTGTCTTCTGGCAGCACACAGAAGAATCATTTGTTTCAGCCAGACAGCAAACAGACTTTACACAATTTTCCAAGTTTGAATGCTATAGAAGCCATTCACAAGAAACAGCAGAAAATGAAGAATAATGCCAGGGTTTGTCGGCTGAATAGGATTCGCACAGTTAGCAAGTACAATGTTTTTCTTCATTGTTTTGAACAACAGGAAGGACAAATTGAAGGTTTTAACTCATTTCAAAAGCATAATCCTCAGAAAAATGCTCAGAAAGGTCCATCACGTGCAGCAACAGAAGGAGAAAATGGAGCAAAACACATAGAAAATACAGTTTTTAGGTTGCAAAATTCAGGAATGTCATTTTCTTTCAAGTCTTTCTTTTCAACATTGAGCAACGACACAGAAAAATGAAGGTCTTTTTAGTTTTGGCGGCAATTTGCAAAGAAGAATAGCAAAACATCCATATTCAGAGCTGACCGAAGTACGGTTTTAACAGCAGCAAGGTAATAGTTTAGTGTTTTCCAGTTTTGGTCAGCAATAACTTGCTTACAGTCAAGAAATGGCCGATTTATGAAGATAATACAGTCTTTCTCTGAGTTACAAGCATATACAGCAGTCAACAAGAGAAAATCATATGTTTCAGTGCAAATACATAGTCAGAACTTACAAAATGCCCAGACAACAGTGCCATAGATAGTCCTTAGACTCAGAAAATGCAATGTTCTTGAGAGTTCAAATGTCGCAACAATAGAAAAATGGAGTTTTGACCTTTTTTTAAAACGGCAGAAAGGAAAGGATGAAGGTTTTGCGTTTCTTCAAAGCAAATACTCAGAAAATACCAAAAAATTGTGCTTTCTGGCAGCTCATAACAGCAAGGTTGCTCTGAAATATTCAGAAAATCAAGGTTTCAACTGTTTTCTTTTCAGATGTTCGAACAGCAATGAAGCATAGTTATCATTCTTCCAAGTTTTTGTCTAAAATGCAGATATAAAGGGAAAAACAGTGTAGTTTTTCAACTCATTGCAAGAAAAAACCCACAGAAAATGAAGACATGGTGTCAAAAATCACGACCCCATCAGCGGTGGCCGAGCAGAGTGAAAGAAAAATGCAGTGTTTTTAAAGTTTAAAGCTTTAGATACAGCAAAAAGGAAAGAAACTTGAAGTTTGTTTGTTTTTTGTTTGAACTCATTGCAAATATTTCGAATGCCACAGACTTTGCCCATAACAGGAACTGGAGGTTTGAGCTCTAACATGAACAGAAAACGCAGATTGAAGAGGAAATGACGGAGTTTCAAACAACGGCAAGCATTACTACTCAGAAAAATAGGCAAAGTTGTGTCTTCAGACAGCAAACGGCCATTAAAAGGCAATTTTCCAAGGTCGAATGCTCTAGAAGCCATGCACAGGCAGAGACAAGCAGCGAATAGACAGTAGAAATTCAGAAAATGGAGGAAAATGGAGTTACCTCAGGTTTATTGCCTTGTTGCTGTGTGAAAACCCAATGGATTTCTTCATTCAACCTCAGTTCGTGGCAAGAATCAAAAGAAATGCAGGTTTTTTTTTCACATTTGAATGGCCTCAACATCAAAAAAGCCTCCATGAAGGTCGGCCATAAGAAACACAAAGAAGAACAGCAAAAAAGCCACCGAAAATCCATCAAATCGCGGCCAAATCAGCACCAAAAGCGACCAAAATGGAGGATTCACCTCTGCCTTTTGCCATGGACTGAGAAAACTCGCGTTTTCTTCAGTTTCAACAGTGATTTCAAAGCCTTCAAACAGCAGATAGATGAAAGTCGGCCATCAGAAGTTCGCAGCCAGAGAAACAGCGAAGAAATATATCATTTTTGCAGGCAAAAAACGACTTGAAATGCCTCAGAATGGAGTTAAACTGCAAGAAATACCACTTACCCTTAAAAAATTGACCAAGATCATAGAAAAATGGCCCGAAATGCTCCAGTTTTTGGCCTCCAAACCCTCGCGGCGGCTCAGCGAACAGCGGAGGAGAAATGCAAAATGCCAAGAGTCTATTTAGGTTTTCATTTTTCCTTCTAGCTTGGTCGAATAGACCTAAGTCGATTTATTTGGGGTTGTTTTTGCTTTTGTTTTAGAAAGTCATGGTATCCCTTGGTCACGACTTGTTTTTCGAACCTAGGGACACAAGAAGTGGTCGTGGCATGTTGTGCCCTTTGTGTATTTTTCCAAAGGGTAAGTAAGATGTATTATTGGTAATATCTTTTCTTACCAGGTCAGATGCTTTAGTCTGTGAAGACATCCCATAGGAGATATAAGGTGAATAATGATATATGTAAAATTTGATGTGGCCGGGTAGCAGGGTGGTTTGAAAGTAAAAAGATGGCATGGTGATGCATATGGAGGTATAAGGGTCATTAAAAATATATTGCTTCAAACCGTGTATAGGCATGATGCGAGATGATGTGATGTGTCGTCTTTTTTTCTAGGAGGTATGGACATCCTTGTTATGTCATAGTGCCATTTTCTGCATAGGTCTTGATTATAAATTGTAAAAAACATTTACTAAGGTGGTAGAGTTATAAACCTCTTAGTTAAATGTTTATTAGATGCAGAAAATGAGTAATTATGTCTTTTATTGAGATATTTTTCAGTTATTTATGATACTGCAGGACTTATGACACAGATCTGACGTATGTCAGGAGACTGCAGAGGGCATTTAAAGGCATTTTATGACATTTTCAGGTGCCTTTATGATTGCAGATGACATCCCTTGACCATTTATGCCTTAGGAAGCCTTTTTGGAGGATTTTAGAGAGATATTTTGTGGGCATTTATGAGATGCACGGGAATGGAGGTGGTGGATGTCTATCTATTTACAGCTGTTTAGGAAGTATATATCCTTCTTCCTTATTCATTTTTTAGGGGTTCTTGCTATTCACTACCCTGTATATTGTAATTTCAGAGTTCTTTTGCAGAGGTGAACAGTTTTGTAACACATTTTTCAGAGATATACAGTGTTGTAACACTCTTTTGACAGTAATAAGTAGTTCATACCTTCCTATTTCTTCTGATATTGTGTGTCCTCAGTGTTAGTACAGATTCTGGTGATGTTTCTCTGTCCTTGAAGCTGTCTTTCATGTTGGTGCCTTTATGCAGGGGTTTCTTTTTTATAATTTTTGCAGGTTGTGAGATGTGCAAAGGGTAACAATCAGCTTGTGGGTAGTAAGAAAACCTCTTCCTCCATTACAAGACTGCTGTTATTTAGCCTTCTTACAAAACACTGATGCAAGGGTTATGAATTTTTGCTGGGTTGTGTGAGGGTTCTTATTATTACTGGTTCTGAAGTGTGTCATTTCATGTGTGTTTTCCTGATGATCTTATGGTGCATCACCTTAGACAATAGGTTTCATTTTTATGTAATCTTTCTTACTCTTTTCTCTGCAAAGACCTTAGTATAAGTAGTTTAGGTGGAGTATCAGCAGGAAGCCGGCCTTCTCCGGAGGTTCTTTCCATCACAGGTGACCCACAGACCTGGAAAGATCCCATGTTTCTCCAGATTGCCAAGTTCTACAACTCAACAAGGGTGCAAATCTGAGAGACAACACACATATTTTCCATTGTTAGAGATTTAAAGAAATTCAGATATATGTTGGTAAATTACCATACTAAAGTTCTAGTTTCTCATCCTAGTGTGAGAGATTACATAATGGGGATTAATATTAGTGAAAAGAGATCCAGCTGGGTCACCAAGATCTTGAAGTATGAGTAATCATCAAAGCCACTAAGCTTATTAGAGGCAGAGGGTTATGTGAACAACTAGCTCAAACTTCTAAAGATGAAGTGAATTCATCCTACCTTTTGAATGAGGAAGAACCTATAGTTGAGCCATCAGTTGTAAGTTCTTGTACAACAGATATAGCTAGTTTCCTATCAATTGGTGAATATCCCTATGGTTTGGATAGAACCAAAAGAAGACATTTTAGACTGCAGTCTATCCCTTATGCTTTGGTAGATGGTGTTCTCTTCAAGAAAAATCTAGATGGAATCTTACTGAGATGTATAGAAGAGGATCAGGTTGATAGACTTCTTAGTGAGTTTCATGTTGGCCTAGTTGGTTGCCATTTCTCTGCTAGAGCTACAATAATGAAAATAATGAGGGCATGTTACTTTTGGTTTACACTATTCAATGATGCCCATGTATGGGTAAGAAAATGTAAAGGGTGTGCTCTCTTTGCTAGAAAGAAAAGATTGGCAGCACTTCCACTTCACCCTGTTCAGGTTGATCATCCCTTTTCATAGTGGGGAATAGATTTCATTATCATGATAAATCCCTCTTCTAGTGTTGGTCACAAGTGGGTTTTGACTGCAATGGATTAATTCACTAGGTGGGTTGAAGCAGTCCCACTCAAGGAGGCCACCAAGTCAGCAATCATGGATTTCTTGGAAGAAATCATGACAAGATTTGGATCTCCTCATACTATTATTTTTGATAATGCAAAAGCATTTACTAGTTTTAGTATTGCTAATTGGGCTATTAAGTACAATGTATTCTTAAAGACTTCATCCAATTATTACCCCCAAGGTAATGGGTTGGCTGAATCCACCAATACGAACTTGATCAAGATCCTAAAGAAGACCATGGAGACAAACTAGAGGCAATGGCACAATAAGATCAGATTAGCTCTTTGGGTTGATAGGATCACATATAAGAGAGCCATTAGGAATTCTCCTTTTGTTCTTATGTATGGAAGAGAGGTTAGATTGCCTATATCTTTAGAACTTCCTGCATTAGATTTGGCTCATCAATTGGAATTGGAAGGAGAAGATGCAAGGTCTGTCAAGATGGATGAATTGACTAAACTAGAACAAGAAAGATAGTCAGCCATGATCACATTAGAAGAGCATCAAAAATAAACCAAGAGGTATTTTGACAAGAAGGCCAAAGTACAGACATTCAAAGAAGGTGATCTTGTTCTGAAATGGGATGCAGACTGAGCCAAACCTGGAGGCCACACTAAGTTTGATACACTTTGGAGTGGGCCATACATCATCATCATCAGCAAGCAAGCTAATGCCTTCGTTCTTTCAAGGCTGGATGGTGAAGTTCTACCAATCTTAGTGAATGGGATCCATCTCAAACCTTACCATTAAGGTTGGTCTGAGATCTTGTACATATTGTTTCAGTTCATTTCTGCTTTAGGTTTCTTTTTCCCTAAGTGCTTCTGCATAGGTTGCAAATTCATTAGGAGAATGCAAACCTCTTTCTTTTGTGTGTGTTCTGGAGGTAGGTTTTAGTTGTCTTGATCTTCTTTAGTTCCTCTTATGGACTCCATGCCCAATGGATGCTTAAGGCCACTGGTCTATTTGTTTAGCAAGCAAAAATCCTTGAGAGGTCACCAAATGTTGATCTATTTTCCTCTGCCTAGAGTCAAATGGCCTAACTTAAAAATCTCCTTGAAATCCCTTGGAATACATCTCTCCAGGCCTTAAATCCTTCAAATTCCAATGTTTTTCCATGTAAAAATCTCTAAATTTTAATCTAGAGAATCCTTGCAAAAAACCTAGAAAAACCCAGAAACCTTTAGTCTTCAATATCTTCCTTCGCAAAGTTTTCTATCTTCATACTTAGTTATTTTCTGGAATGGATATTTGTGTTGGTAGGTGGAGATTGATCATGCAAGATTTTCTTGAGCTGACATAAAAAAAAAAAAAAAAACCTATTTTTGTAACTGACATAAGGCTTGATAAAAGTGACTAAGGGTTAGGATTTTGGTGGATATTGTATTGTAGCATTTGCAATGATATTGAGTTGCAGGGATTGCTGGTTGTAATCAGTTTGATTTACTAGATAATAATATTGGACTCTTAGTTGGTGGATGTAGCCCAAGTTTAGGTGAACCACATTAAAACTTGTCTCTCTCTATTATTATTTCTATGTATTTTCATTCCTCTGTTTAATCTTTATTTGCATTTAATTGATATCTTCTGCCATCTAACCCTAACAAGTGGTATCAGAGCCAGGTTGTGTTCAATTATCATCTACAGGAAGGTCTCAAGGTTAAGTGGCAGTCTCATGGTTGAGTGGGAATAATGGCAGATGAGGGTAAATTGAAGGCCAATAAATTTAACAGGAAGAACTATCAGTTATGGAAGATGCAGATAGAAGATTATCTCTATCAGAAGGATTTATAGAGGCTGTTGGAAGGAGTATCTAAGAAGCCGGAAGGAATGACATATGAGGATTGGAATCTTCTAGACAAAAAGGCACTGAGAACCATTCGGCTATGCCTAACACCATCTGTGGCATTCAATATAACAGAAGTGACGATAATAGATGAACTGATGAAAGCTTTGGCTAAATTGTATGAAAAACTCTCAGCCTCAAATAAGGTATTTCTCATGAAGCGTTTGTTTAATCTCAAAATGATTGAAGGTGGATCTATGATAGATCATTTAAATGAGTTTAATATGATTGTCAATCAATTAACTTTTGTAAAAGTGAAATTTGATGAAGAGGTGAGGGCTCTCTTGGTTTTATGTTCTTTGCCAGAAAGTTGGAATAGCTTGGTAATGGCTGTAAGCAACTTTGTCTCTAGTTCAAACACTTTGAAATTTGATGATGTCGTTGGTGTTATCCTTAGCAAGGAAATGTGAAGGAAAAGCTTAGGAGTGTTCACATCAGGTAGTGTTTTGAATGCAAAAAGCAAGGGCAGATCAAAGGAGAGAGGAAAAGGTTATGGAGGTCATGGGAAGTCACGAGGAAAATCAAGGAACAAGAGATCCCAATCTAGAGGATAGAAGGATTGTTGGTACTGTGGGAAACCAGGTCATCTGAAGAAAGATTGCTGGTCTCGAAAAAATAAAGGAGAAAAACAAGAAGGCAATAAAGAGGCAAATGTGGTAAGTAATAAATCTGAAGATGATGCTTTGATTCTTTCCCTAGACAATGTTGATGATTCATGGGTTTTAGATTCAAGGGCCTCATTTCATGCTACGCCCCATAGAAGTTATTTTCTTGATTATGTCCAAGGGGATTTTGGGCTAGTTTATTTGGGAGATAACGAACCCTGTTAGATTGTTGGAAAGGGAAGAATCAAGATTAAGTTGCAGAATGGGAATCATTGGCTACTACAAGAGGTAAGGCACATTCCAAGGCTCATTAGGAATTTAATTTCAGCAGGCCAACTAGCTGAAGAAGGATGCATTGTTACATTTACTGATAAAAATTTGAAGGTTTCAAAAGGTTCCTTAATAGTAGCAAAAGGTGTGAAAGTAGGCACCTTATATATTTGTACAGGTCATATTATTCCTTCTACTTTAGCTGTTGCAGAGAAAAAATAAATAGGTTCAGGAATAGTTGCTACGGGTTTGCAGGAAGAGACTGAAAAAGTTGCTGTAGGTTCTAAGACAACATTGTGGCATAACAGATTTGGGCATATGAGTGAAAAAAGTATAAAGGTACTTCATTCTAAGAAAGTTTTACCAGGTCTGAAATGTATTAATATGGATTTCTGTAAAAGTTGTGTGTATGGAAAACAAAAGAGAGTTAGTTTTCTCAAGGATGGGAAGCAAAAGAAAGATAAAAAGTTGGAACTTGTGCATACAGATGTATGGGGACTGACTTAGGTATCTTCTCTTGGTGGCTCTCAGTATTATGTTACATTCATATATGATGCAACTAGGAAGGTTTGGATTTATTTTCTCAGGTAGAAATCTAATGTATTTGAAACATTTAAGAAATGGAGAAGCTTGGTTGAGAATGAGATAGGTAAAAGATTAAAATGTCTCAGATATGATAATGGTGGTGAGTATTGCACCAAAGAATTTGAGGATTATTGTTCCTTTAATAGAATTCGTAGGCAAAAAATGGTTCCAAGGACTCCACAGGAAAATGGAGTGGCTAAACGCATGAATAGGACAATAGTGGAGCGTGCATGGACCATGAGATTGCATGTTGGACTGCCTTTAAACATGTGGGTAGAAGTTGTCAACACTGCTGTATATTTAATTAATAGAGGTCCTTCAGTTCCTTTGGGTTGTGGTATTCCAGAGGAAGCATGGATAGGTAAGAAGGTGAGTTATTCTTTTCTCAAAACCTTCAAATGTGAAGCATTTGCACATGTAGATTCTGAAAAATAGAACCAAGCTGGATGCAAAATAAAAAAAAGTGTACCTTCGTTAGATATGGCATTGATGAAATTAGTTATAGGCTTTGGGATTTTGAAAATCAGAAAATTGTGACAAGAAGGGATGTTGTATTCAATGAGAAGGTGTTATACAAAGATCAGTTGCAGCAGCATGAGAAGAAAGAAAGGGATTATGTGGTGCTGGATGATACTCCAAATAGTGATGTTCCAATGGTCCCTCATGCTCTGCAACAACAACAAGAAATACCACAAACTCCAGTGAATGTTAGACGGTCAACAACGCTAAGTAGACCTCCTGAAAGATTTTTTCCATATTTGTATTCTATTTTGTTAATAGATGCTGGTGAACTAGAAGCGTATGATGAAGCTATGCAGGTGGATACAAAGGTTCAGTGGGAGCTTGCAATGAAATAAGAAATGGACTGCTTGCTAAAAAATTAGACTTGGGAATTATGTAAGTTACCTGCAGGTAAAAAGGCTTTACCAAACAAATGGGTTTATCGGTTGAAAGAGGAAGATGAATGTAAGAAAAGATTTAAAGCTGGGTTAGTTGTAAAAGGATTTGCATTGAAAAAGGGCATTGATTTTGATGAGGATTTTTCTCCGGTTGTTAAGATGATATCTAATCGTACTGTTTTAAGTATTGTGGTTGCTGAAGATTTGCATTTGGAACAACTAGATATGAAAACTACCTTTCATCATGGTGATTTGGAGGAGGAGATAAACATGGAATAGCCCTAAGGATTTGAGGTCAAAGGTAAGGAGAAACTAGTGTGTAGATTGAAGAAGAGTTTATATGGCCTGAAACAAGCACCTTGACAATGGTATTTTAAATTTGATAGTTTTATGGCTGAGCAAGGCTACAGTCGATGCAATTCTGACCATTGTGTTTATTTTAAGAGGTTAGATAATGACAGCTAAATTATTTTATGTTTATATGTTGATGACATGCTTGTAGCTAGGTCTAACATGGATCACATAACAAAGTTAAAACATTAGTTAACACAATCATTTGCTATGAAGGATTTGGGGGCAGTAAAACAAATCCTTGCTATGAAAATTTGCAGAGATAGGAAGAATATAAAATTGACTCTATCTTAGGTTGATTATGTTGAAAAGGTGTTGTAGAGATTCCATATGGAGAATGCAAAAGTTGTCAGCACACCTTTGCCTAATCATTTAAAATTGACTAAGGAGATGTGTCCTAAGACACTAAAGGAGGAAGAAAAAATGTCCAAGGTACCATATGCTTCAGCTATAGGAAGTTTAATGTACGCCATGGTATGTACAAGACTGGATATTGCACATGTTGTAGGAGTCGTTAGTAGGTATATGAGTCATCCTGGATTGGAGCATTGGAATGCAGTAAAATAGATTCTCAGTTATTTGAGAGGTACATCCAATACACATTTATGTTTTGGGGGCTCTAATACTGATTTAGTAGGCTATGTAGACTCAGATTTGGTAGGGGATATTGATACCAGGTGGAGTACTATAGCCTATATCTTTATTGTAGGTGGGACAATAGTGAGTTGGATGTCACAATTGTAAAATGTGGTTGCTTTATCCACCATAGAGGTAGATTATGTAGCTACAATAGAGGCAAGCAAGGAGATGATATGGCTGCAATCTTTCATGGAATAATTGGGCAAACAATAGGCTAATAGTTCTTTGTATACAAACAGTCAGAGTGCCATACATCTTGCAAAGAATTCTACCTTGCATTCAAAGACCAAACACATACAGTTGAGGTATCACTTTATTTGGTCGGTGTTGGATGATGGATAGTTAAGGCTAGAAAAGCTACATATAGATGAAAATCCAGTGGATATGTTTACAAAAGCAGTGACAAGGGAGAAGCTGAACTCCTCTTCAGCTTCAGTTGGTCTTCAAGACTGAAATAATAAAATCAGAACAATAGAGTTCAAGGTGTTTATTTCCAGTGGGAGCTACATGCGTAGCGATGTCATCCAAGATCAGTCTCCAAGTGGGAGATTGTTTGGTGTGGAGCCTGATCAGTCTCCAAGTGGGAGATTGTTGGTAGGTGGCGACTGATCATGCAAGATTTTCTTGAGCCGACATAAAAAATACCTATTTTTGTAACTAACATAAGGCTTGATAAAAGTGGCTAAGGGTTAAGGTTTTGGTGGATATTGTATTGTAGCATTTGCAATGGTATTGAGTTGCAGGGATTGCTGGTTGTAATCAATTTGATTTACTGGATAATAATATTAGACTCTCTATTGGTGGATGTAGCCCAAGTTTGGCTGAACCATGTTAAAACTTGTCTCTCGTTGTTATTATTTCTATATATCTTCATTCCTCTGTTTAATCTTTATTTGCATTTAATTGATATCTTCTGTCATCTAACCCTAACAATATGTTGTCTAGATATCCAGATATTTTCAAATATCTGGACCTTAGCTAATATCTGGATGTTTTCTTAACATCTGGTTCTTAACTAACATCTGGACCTTAGTCGATATCTAGACCTTAGCTAATATCTGGATGTTTTTTTAACATCTGTATCTTAACTTAGATCCTGATATTTCGCGAGTATCTAGACCTAGCTGAGTATCCGAACCTTGGCTAATGTCTGGATCTTCCCCAATATCCAAATCCTTAAAGTGAATGTCTCGATGACATCATCCGGTCCCCTCCCCAAAGAAGTGCATATGACGATGACATCATTAGGACATTCTGCCACCGGCATATCATCCTACAGTGCTCATGTCCCGATGACGTCATCTAGATTCCCTCTCTAACAAAGCTCCCTATGCCGATGACATCAAGATATTCAGGGGTGGCATATTAAAAGTTAATATCCTGATATTGTGTATCCATGCGGATGACGACCCGATTAACCACGAAGGTAAAATTTGACGGGTGCATCTAGATATTGGGATTTTGAGGCTTAAGTGTTCAGTCAGAATATATCATCTAGATATTTGTGAATGTGCAGACCTTGAAGATATTCATGGATATCCATATGCCCATTGACCACAACTTTGACCACAAATATCTTCTTCATTCTGGGGAGTTTCTACATGATCCAAAAGATAAAATTGCTTAGAATTTCATCCTCTTTCATTTGGTGGGCTTTTGAGGAATATTCACACTTTGAAATTTTGATCCAAAATTCATGATCTAGATATGGATATGCATATTTGGATATCAATATAAGTTGTCGACTGAAGAGGAATGTGCAAACTCGACCAACAAGACATATCAGGGGCCGACTTGAAGTGTTGGAAACGCTGTAAAAAGGTAGATATTTTTCATTGATTGTTGAATGTGCATGATTCAGTAGTTTGCATTGAAGACACAAATATCTTCCAGCTGCTCGATGGATTTAGATATTTTCTACATTGAATTCTTGCAGGTAGATGTCCCTTCTGGCAAGAAAATATCTTTGACAGGCCCATGGGTGCATTCATTATAGTAGGTAATGGCGCTCTATTGTAAATGCTATATAAAGCATGAAATGTAATGTATTCAGGTTGGCTTTTGGTCTAAAAAACCATGGCTCTTGTAATTATAGTCGTGCCTCAAGTTGAGAATAGACAGCAAATTTTTACCTTCTCATGAATTGTTCTTTGCTCTATGTATTTTTCTATTTGATCTCCATCTGAGTGCATCTTTCCTCTTGGATTTCATTTATTTTCTCTTACCTCTACAAGTAGTTCATGATTTGTGTATGTTGGTTTGTTGAATATTATTATTCTATGCATACATGGTTGTTTTGAGGGCCTTCCCATATTCAAACTTGGTGTATCACCTCCTTTTAATTTTAGTTTTTCTCCCTCTTCCTTTTTTCATAAATAAGTGGATAGATTAGGTTTAGTCTTAGGATCACTGAATCTCTTATTTAAAGGAACCGGCCTCTCTTTGGAGATTTGGCCTCCCTGTAGGGTCCCACACCTAGAGGTCATCTCAATGTTTCACTAGATTGTTGGAGCCCTAACAACCTTCAACACTGGGTGCAAATCTATGTGACAACACTTCCTAGAACCATGATATATCTCTATGTTGATGTTATGAGGTCTCTCCAAACATCCAAGTGTCACTGTGGTGACACCTGACTTAGGTATGTCAATATTGGAACTTCTGGGAGCCATAACATTCTCATATGGATGTGAAATTAGACACCATTTTTTATATTACATAATTTTTTAGACAAATCCAACTATGCAATCCAAAATTATTTAAGAGGCATCACTTTCATGATAGCTCCTCTCATTTGTTTGTAATACTTAGAGTTCATGCCCTCCAAGGTGTCATCCTAACAACATCTTAAGGCAGGACTTTGGTACCAACTTGACTCTCCACCCTCTGATATATTATGAGGGTGATGGCTTGAGTAATCTTCAAGATAATTTTTTTCCTTTCCTAAAGCATTATATGAGAAATAGCTTAAGTCCTTCCCAATATAATTTTTGGTATCCTTGTTTTCCAAGATACCATTGTAGTGATAACTTGAGGCATCCTAAACTGAGGAAATAGATCAACCACACATGGTACTGCATCAAGTTTGAACAAACTTTTCCCATATAGAATTGTATTTGCCAACAACAAATTTCCTCTCACCAATTTATAACCTTCTTTGGAAAAACCAACATGCACTCCCACATCATTCATTTCTCTTATCTAGATAATAGGTTCCTTGCCAAACTTGGGATGAACAACACACTAGAGAGTATTTTTAATTTTCTATCTTTGAACACAAGCTTAATTTTCCCATGAGGAACTGTAATTTTGTGAAATGAATTGTCACCCAAGAAGACTTTTCCCCCATCATAGTTCTCATTCATAGAAAACCACTCCCTATAAGAAGTCATGTGAAGTGATGCTCCAAAATCAACCAACCATGTAATATCACTTGCATCAATAAGAAATATGCAAGAAATGCATTTCTAGATTCCTCATCTAAGTTATTTGGATTAGAACCACTTTCTGATTCATTCTTAGCATTCTTCTCATTGTAGTTTTTCTTTATATGGCCAATTTTACCATAGTTCCAACATTTTACCTTTGACTTACTTGGAGACTTAGATCTACCCTTGGACTTAGATATTTTTCCTCCTTTTTCCTTTACACTTTATCTTTGACAATCAAAACATCTTAACAAACTTCGTTGGTTTTCACCTCTTTTTTCAGGTAGCAAGGCACCAACCACACTCTCAAACTTTAACTAAGAAGTGGTGTTGTTGATCACCATCACAACCTGTTATCCCATGAGTGTGGAAATGAATAAAGTAAAGTTATACACTATTCTTCCTCATTGATCTTGAGATCAACTAGTGCCAATTGATTGATAATAGCGTTAAACCCTTTCAAGTGCTTCACCACTAAATCTCCATCAACCATTTTTAAAGAATATAACTTTTTTGCAAGTGGAGTTTATTTACCATATTAAACTTAGTTTGATAGAAAGCCCCTATCTTATCCCATAATTCTTTAGCTATATTCTTTCTAGAAACATTTAAAGGCCCTGAACTTGAAAAGCACAGACAAATTGTAGATCTAGCATCTAATTTATTCTAAATATCTCGATCTATATCTTGAGGAGTAAAGCTTGGCATTGCTATCATTGTAATCCATTGGTTGCACTCCACTAATAGGTCTTCTATTTTGAGTTTCCAAAGGTCAAAATTCATGTCATTAATTTTTCGAATCTCCATTTTTCTAAAAGTTCTTGCCATTTCTTTGATCCTAAAAAATGATTCAACCTCTACAAAATACTCTCACTAATAACCAAGCTTAATATAGGGCTAAAAGTTTCCCATCCTCTTGTGCATCAACCAAGCTAAAAATAGCTCTAATATCTAGATGTAAGAAATCAAACAAAAGTACCAACCCTCAACATGTTTACATTGACACTAGTTATAGGAAATCACATTAATCTAATCAAAATACTAATATAAGATAAAATAGAATCAAAGCATTATAGCATAAACTATTGATCATGCACTCTACTAACATGATGTTATCTCCCTTGATATCCTCCCTAAATTAATATTCCTACCCTAATATTATTGCTACATATCGATCAATAAATATGGTGGAAACAAGTGAGGTTTAATTTAACAATAGTAGTTTGTCAATTATAACTTTAATTATAATGTATTATACTCAATATATAATGTGGATATTAGTTATTTCTTTTAGCAACATGTATTGGTCACTTTTGTGTATGTAAGTTTTGTTTTATATACTAATATTAAGTGGGGTCATTAACATGTGGATAATGTTGGTGCATGATTGTCATGCCATTAAATGTGTTGGCATTTTCACAATTCAACTTTCTACTTGTTCTTTTGTGGTAAATTCTTATAGCCGTAAATTTGTGAGGATATTCACATCTCGCCATCAAAGACTTTAGAGTAGAAGTATTATAGCAGAATGGGTGATAAGTAGTAGGGCAAGATTTAGTGCTCCATGGTGAAGAACCATAAGATAAATGCAAAGTTTGTATACAATGTGACACCAAGATTGGAATACCTCCCAAGAATCTATTCTCACAAAAATTCTCCCATTCTCGAAGGTAGTCACTTATAGGAGTGACACTACTCTGGGCTACACTGACCTCATCGACTTCATGGAGGATGACCCCTTCATAATCAAAGAAAATGAATTGAGATAACAAAAAGCAAATTCAACAATCGATAATACTACCCAACTGTGAATTGTATGCTTGTAACAATAAGGGGAAAAAATTCTTCAATTCCAATTGAAGAGGAAAATTGTGGCAATTTTTTGAGTCATATATCTCGAAATACCATCAATTTTTTTTATCAACACTATCTTAGGTACGACTAATACATTCTAAAGTAATTCCTACTCTTACATTTCCACTCTTGCCCATATATTTAGTTTGGATAATATGCCATGAGAGCAATAGACAAAGAGTTTCCACAATATTCACTGATTAGTATCTACCATAAAGCAGACTGTGTCTGGGTACTTCTCCACTATTGTTTTGGGAATTCTTTCTCTTTCTTGCATCATGCTCTGGAAGTTTTTGAAGTAACCCCAGAGCGCTGTCTTCCAGGTTTGAGTGTCACCAAGTTCATACAAGTAATCCCTAACCTGTATAGCAACCGGTTTGTCATTTTCCCATTCCAATATCATGAGGTCAAACACATGGTCTAAAGAGTAATAGCAAGCCATAAAAAATAGTATATATTTTCTAATGACAACCAAAATAGTCTTTTACAATAACAATATGAAATTTGTCATCTTGATGCATAACCAAATAAATTAGTTAAACTTTTTCATTTCATTTATTACAATTGTTTTTAATTCCTTATCATGATAAGGTAACTACAATAATTAATAGTTGTTAGTCCTTCAACTAGTAATTATATATATGGTACTTTCAACCATATTATATTTGTAACTGCTTATTCAACTATATTACACTTGTAAATACTTATTCAGAGAAAAAACCCAAAAACTTAATTGTTGGGTTACTATAATATATGACATAACAAATACTAATAATTAATATGCAAGACATAGATAGTCTACACTAAGGCAGGACCTACATAGCTCAATTTTTATTATGCTACAACTTTATTTCTGTACCACAATAAAATGTCAGATTTTCAATAATCTGGTCATTGATTGCTCGTCAAATATCTTACGTTTTTGAGTGGTTGATGTACAAAAGAATCACGGTACATATATCTTATTTTTGTATTGTCGTGGAACATCTTATGACGGATTCCAATGGAAATATCGTGGGATCATGCAATACCCATTCGTATGACTGATAAGGAGTTAAAAAATCTAAATTTAAAGAATCATAGACACAGAATCAATGCAGGACAGTTGCATCGACCAATTTAGGTGAACACTTCTGTATATTTGTCTGTATATTTGTTTGCAGATCTTCAAACCATGGGATTTTGATTGCTTGGACAAGAGTTTGTGGTCTCCTCCAAATTGTAAGAATGGACAACTTTAATGTACACGTTCATCACTGTCTGTCTTTTACCTTAAAAACAATTAAAATATGTGAGAAAATTTAAGAAACAATAACTCTTGGCTTTATGAGAAAGCTACATTTAGTGGTTTCATTGAAGTTAAATGTTTTTTATTAGGGTAAGTAGAGATTTTGAAAGGGTCCAGACCCTTGTACAAGTGATAAATCATTGAAGTTCAACTAATTACAAAGAGTAAACATGAGAAACCATCAACACCCACCACAACAGAAAAAACTAACAAAGCGTCAGAAACCCCTAACAAACAACCAACCCAACGACAAAATGGTTAAAAGCCACCAACAACATAAAAACAGCAGCCCAGTTGCTAAACAAACAGCCTTGAGACAACAGACCAGCTGCCAAAACAGCAAAGAAAACAGCCTTGAAGTTAAATGTTGCTTAAAAAATTTAGGAGCAGTTTGTATTGGTTTTGTGTTAGTTGAAAATTATTGTTTGGGTTCTAATTTTTTAAATTGTTGGCTGTCTTTTAAAAGTATGTAAAATCTGTGTGTCAATCTAAAAAATAATAATTCTTGAGATCTATAAATAAGGTACATTTATTGGTTTAATTGAAGGTGAGTGTTGCTCAGAAAATTTAGGAGCAGTTTGTAATGGTTTTGTGTTAATTGAAATTTATTGTTTGGTTTCTAAATTTGTTTATTAGGGGCTGTCTTTTAATTTAGAAGTGCCTAAAATCTCTGTGGCATCTTAACAAATAATAATTTTTGGGGCCTAGAAATACAGTACACCTAGTGGTCTCAAGGTAAGTGTTGCTCAGAAATTTTAGAAACAGTTTGTATGGTTTTATGTTAATAAAATTTATTGTTTGATTTCTAAATTTTAAAAGAATTATTATAAGAATGTTGTTTTATGATTTTAAGGAAAATTAGAAAAATAATTCTATTAGCCAATAGTTGTTATTTGACAGATTTTTTTGGAGGGTGAATAGGGAAATCATTATTTGACAGATTTTTTTAAGACGGTTAATAGGAAAATCAGTTACAGTTTTCCATTATCACCACCCCAACAAGAATTTGATTTTAATAATTAATATCTTAAAACTTCAATGTTGTTAGGAGATAATCCTAACTTTCCTCTTTATACAAATTTTTCTCTGAAATATGGTACAATAAGGTTTAATTTTTTTTAATATATTTAAAATTATTAATTCTTGTTGAGAGTAAAAATTTATTTCAAGATTATCTATTTTACCAAAATTGTCTTTAATCTGGACCATCTTTTATAACCTCCATAGAACCCACTGAAAGAATATAGTATCACCATATATGACCCACAAATTTTATAGCCATCAAAATTGACAAATAGATGTTGGTACATTTGATGAATAAGTATGTCACTTTTGTTGTACACCCTGTTTGTTTTGTTGATCAGATAACATGTGCTACTTCATTTTCTGTCCATGTATTCTCAAATACACTTTTCTGGCTGACAGCATAAAGAATGTCAGCATTACAGGACATTATTCATGCCTGTGCTGCTATTTACTTGTACATTAGGTATTGGTGTGGATAATTATGAGATATGGCTGGTAAGTGTATATATTACAAGTTTTGTCAATTTATAATTTTAATTGAGAGGTTGGAATACTTTTGTGCTATGTTTGTTGATAGTGGTATTTAATTAAAAATAAAAATAAAAAATTGGACTAAGCTATTAGTGTGGCAAAGTTATTTATGGATTGAATCTAGTTTAATGGGAAATTTGAATTTAAGTGGATGGTATAATCAAAGAATATATTATCATTCTCACTAATTGAACTCTACTAATTGAACTACAATTTAAAAAAAATGTGAATATATTGAATTTTTGTTTTATTATAAAATTAATCTATCTTTAATTTTTTAAGAAATGAATGTGTAAAATTTTGGTTTTGTAGGAGTGTAAGGGAATTAAAAACTTTTTTAGGATAGTAGATATCTGAGGCTTTCATGGTTTTCTTACTTGCTTGCCACCCATCTAAGGTGGTGTTTAGGTGGAGAAAGATATCAATATTTAGATTGGCTAATTCTTCTCTTACTTAATTGTCCTACTTCATGCCCTACTTCGAGAGTATTTTTTGTTGAATTCTATGATTTAGATCCAAAGTCCAACTTGTTGATATCTCCTCGTCTCATAAGGCTTAAAGCCTCACAAGCTTCTTCATCTATTCCTCATAAAAAGATGGTCTTACCAAGCTCCTCATCTAGACTATTGCCACACCTTTTGTAGACAAACAAGAAGTGGTGTAGATAATCTTATAGGTTCTCATCCTCTAGTTGCTTCATCCTGAAGAGCTCCTCCTTCCTATCTCTGACCCTACAATAGTCTTGATACTTGTCCAACAAGATTGTCTCCATCTCTTCCCAAGTATGTATGGAGTCAGTTGTTAACCCCATGAACCAGCATAAAGCCAATTCCTTCAATGTGGAGGGAAAGATTTTTAATTTCTAGTTATCAATCCTGTAATCATAAGTTTAACAAAGGACCATAAATTCAAATAGGAATTGATTAGGATCCTTAGAAAGCTTTTCTCTAAAATTTGGTCAAATAGAAGGGGAAATGTTTTTCATAGGAGGTTCATTTCTTTTTGGGGTCAAAGAGATTGGATAGGAAAAAGTCTAGTTGCTGGGACCTTCTTGTTCATTGATGATGTGGGCTCTTTCTACCATGATGTTGGTTGTCCTAGGGGTAGTGTCAAATTCTTTGTCTGATGGATGGGGTGGACTGTTTGATGTCTCAACTTCTATCTAAGCTGGTTCTTGGATGTGTTTAGGCAAGAGTTCCAAGGGTGAGTGCCTTGTTGTTTCAGACCTCTCAACTTCCTCTTGTAGCTTCGATTGGGGTTTTCTTTGTAAAGTGACATAAGAAATCCCTAGGCCTATTCATAAAATAAGATAATCTTACAACCTTCAGCACTCAGGTTTGAGCAACCCTATTAACACCTAGTAACTTTTGAATCTTATTTTTCTTGGCAATGACACAAAAAATGATGAGGTCATTGTAGTGTTTTCAAATACTCATCATTTAATTTTATCAATCTGGGTTAGTGTTGGAAGGTGATTTGCAATAGGGTTCTCGACACTTAAGGGTGGTAAGTCCTTTCTAGTTAATTATATCTGTCTTAAGGCTACTAAATAGAAGTGAAACCTACTTTAATGTTGTTGAAAGTAAACACACTTCTTTGAGATTAAACTCACTTGCTAAAATAAATGCACTTGTTGAAAACAAACATACTTGCTGAAATAAACAAATATACTTTCTAAAATGAAAATGATGGAATGAAAGTATTGGAACATTAATGCTGAAAAAAGAAATGTAACTTTCATTATATTTTTTGATTATATATATGGAAAATGTTTGCAGGCCTTTGTTATGAAGCATACAATGAGGAAAATAGGCAAATAGACAAATAGAATAGACTTATCCAAACAAACAACAAAACAACTATTTAAATAGAGAAATACCACAAGATCTTCTCTTTTGGGTAGAGTGGGCCCTACTCCCCTTCTAGATTGATCTTCTATGCTTAAGATGATGCTAAAACAACTTTCTTCTCATTTGAAACTAGTAAAAACATGGTCTTACATGTTCTACAATAGAGCTACTTTCTACTTAACTTGCCTTTTGAAAAAATATCCTACAACTAAACTAGAAATGGAAAAAAATTCACCGCCTCTTATAAATAAGGAGGCTTATTTGTCTAATCTAAACTAAGATTCTTAAAGCATAAATTTTTGTGGCTACTTCTGAGGCTACTAGTTCTTGTGGCAGTCTCTTATTCTATACAAAGAGTTAAACTTTAGTTCAAACTAAGAGGTTTTCCTAAAGTTTAGATGAGAGAAGATGATTTTCTTGAGTCGAGCTGGAGTGGTCCCTAGATCAGAGGAGAATTGAATAGTAGGATACTCTAGTTATCCAAGGAATTGGAGTGTCTACCCCATGGAAATAGGGGCATGAATGAACATGCTAAAAATCTAGACAGTTGAGAGTTACTTGACAGTTGGGTTAGCTGAAGTTACTCAAAATTGACTCACTTTACAAGGCATGCGCCAAAATCCTTAAGACTGATATCACAAGTTGAAACTCATTTCTCTAATATGGGTTTGTCTAGACTTCATGCCTCCTAGAACCTTGTGGCGCAACCCTAGAGCTCTATTGTGTGACCCTAGAGCTCTATTGTGTCAATCTAGAGTTAAATGTTTAGCTACACAAATGGCTCTAGAGAGATCTAGAATATTTAGATCTTCATTCCTAATTCTATTTTTGGCATAAAAACACATATATCTAAATAGAAAATAAGGAATTCTATAGCACATTTAACCATTAAAAAAATAAGCCCAAAACATACCATTCATCTAACTTTAACATGTAATTATAATAAATAATGTAGTAAGTATACCAAGTCCATTGTCAAAAGAAATAAATTGAGCAATGTCTCATGGAAATATTAAAGCAATATTCTGCCTCATCAACTTCTTAGAGATGTACACCTATTTGTGAATAGTAGAAGAGGGATAATTGGTGGCAAACTTGTGATGGGTCAATGCATGAAATGGAAATGATGAAAGTGACAAGGAAAGATGAAGGGTGTTCATCTGAGAAATGAATTGATGGAGACTTGAGACTTGAAGGGTTGTTTGTAAAAACATTAATGGGGCCACTCAAGAGGCTTTTAGCTTTAAACCTACAAGTTAGGCCTACATACCTTTTTGCAAACCAAAATTATTTTATTTTCTTAAAAATAAAATTAGAACAAAAAATCAAAGTAGTTTCACCTAGTAAATGACCAATTTATTATCATGGATGGCTTTGGGGAGGTGTCAGAGATCTCTCTAGTTGATTTGGACTAAATTGGAGTTGATTTAAGGATTGAAAATGACAAGTAGCAGCCAACAGAGCAGCCAGGTCCTCCTAGGGAGGCCTTGACCTTGTTAGGTAGGAGCCAAAAACTTGTTATACACTTGGATGATAAAATTTTACTCGTACTTTCCTTTTAAAACTTTCTCCAATAGTTTGTAGTTTCTTCAAGAATAGACCTATAAGCACAAATCTCCTAATAGGGACCCTACAAAATAACGATTAGAAGGGGAATCTACCTTAGTTATACCCCTTATGGGTGTTTAAACATGGATCCACATGATAAACTAAAATGTTGATATATGAAGGGAAATAAAGTCTAAAAACATCAAAGCCATTAAATCTTCATGATCAAGCTTTACGATTTATGGGAACACTATAAGGCAAGAGGAGATGGGAGAAAGGTGTAGGGAACAAACTTGATTTTGTGGTAAAATGGGCTTTGGGATCTTAAAGGTGACTAAAATGGGGAGTGGGAACCTTAGCCTGAAGCACCCTTAATGGAAGTTTGATTTGGATAATGCTAGGATCTTTGAAAGGTGACAAAAGAGGATGCACACTCACATAAGGTGGATGGGTAGCATGTCTAAATGGTAAAATGGGGCTTTGGTGATTAAAGGTGGATAAAAGAGGAGGGTCTAAGGGATTGATATTCTAAAGCACAAGTGGTGGTGATGAGAGATTGGATTGAAACCTTTAGATTTTGGCTCAACACAATTGGAAAGTAGGTGCAAATGGGCTAGGAGGAAAGATTTAGATGGACAATAGGACTAAATGGAAAATAAAAAGGAGGTTGATGGATTGGGAGGGTGGTAGAATGAAGGAGGAAGGGATACCTACAATATTTCAAAATAAATTTTCTATTTTCATGCAAAACCCATAAATAGAAAATCTCACCTAGCTCAAATCCTTAAGAAATCAACTACCTTGCTGTGAAGAATCAGTTGGGGCAATGTAAGTGAGTAAGGAAAAAAATATTTCAAGGGGGAGATAAAGGCTAACTTAGTCTAGGAATTTTTGAAGTACTAGATCATAATGTCATGCATGGGCTAAAAATAGAAAATCTTGATAACCAATGCAAAAATTTACTTTTTTCTATATTAAAATAAAGCAAAGGTCCTTGCTTTTCATAGAGTTGCTTGGGGATTTTGGGGAAGGGAATGTGGTAGGTGGGTAGGTCATATAATTAATTATTTTTCATCCAAAGATTTTGTCAATCGGATGGAAAGACCTAATCGACCTATTGGGTGGTGAATTGTGGGTAGTATCTTTGAACAAAAAAAAAGGTTCAATTTCCTAGGGGATGTTAGGATAAAAGGTGGCCACATAGCGATAGGTGCACATGTTGATGCTGATGGAAATTTAGGGGTCTTATCAAACCACCAAATTTCATAGCTAAAACTTCAACTCATAAAATTTATTTAATTAAGGAGTACAAATTCTACAATATACAAACATTTAGATTAAATAAACTTCACAAGAATTATCAAAGAATCTGATTTTATGTGTTCCACTAAGTTTTCTACAAAATAATCTCTTACATTCACAATATTGAACACAAATGTCTGCCCTACTCAAAAATTTCTCAACACTCCTTTATTCTTGGTCAATCTCTTGTCAATGGTTCTTTGTTTACCAAATTAATCACTTCCAAACAACAACTGAATGATTACCTCTACAACTGGAAGTCCCAATTCCTTTTAATAGGTTTCATTTTGTCAAACTTCATGCATCTTTTTCCATGACACTATCAATTTTCTATTTGCAACACTCCACTCTTGCCTTCCAACACCACGCAACCCTTCTCCTTTCTAAGGCATTGTAAAAAACTCTTCCCAAAATGTTGCGCTACTTTCTTTGTTTCCTATCCTTCATTAATTAGTGCCAAAATTGTCTTCTTGATTTCTAACGCCTCCTTTTATGGCAAATTTGTCTTTTTGAACACCTCTCCTCTCCAACTCTTTGCTTAGCTTCCCTTTTGTTTCTTTCTTTTCATTTAATATTTACATTTCTTCTTTGTCTTGGTGATAGGGCAAGAGGATGCAGAATTAAATTTGTGCAATTACACCGGGTGCTAGAAAAATACAATTAAAATGATTTTTTTTTGCATAACTTTGACAAGGTGCATATTTTTACTTGAAAACTAGCCACATTGGGTGAAAAGACCTCTTGAAGCTTCCCATAAAATCATTTTATCCCATCTTTTATGAAACTCTGGAATTAATTATTTTTGTAATCTACCAAGAAAAAAATAGAGAATTTTAATTTCTCCCAAATGGTAATGAATCCTTCCATGAAAAGTTTCCACATTGAGTGAAATACATTGAAAAATACCCCTATAAAATGGTTTGACTCTAGATCTTACATATTTTCAAATTTAATTATTTTGGTGAAATTGCAAGCTGAATCGGATAACCGCATTCATGTGAAATATTCACTTTTGCAAATTTGATCCAAAATAGAAGCTTCTTGATGTAGCAAGATGTTAAGAACAAGAAACACAAACTAAAACTAGAAATTAAAAAATAAATATTTTTGGTTGATGCGGAATTGCCTATGGACCCAGATACTCTTACATCACATGCTAAGGATTTTCTTGTTTAGACATGCTTTAAGGAGGGGAAAAATGGGGATCACACATAAAAGGAGCATAGGTATGATGAGTTAAGGCTAAACAAAGGAGTAAAGGGGTTAACTATTGGAGTACATAACCACTGAGAGGGGGGGTGAATCAGTGGTCTAAAAACCTTAACATTTCAAAACTTAACTCACTAAATTTATACAAAGAACCTTATTGAAAATATAGTCACAAAGATGTACAATTTAGGATATAAAACTTGAACAAGGATGATCAAACAAGTACAACACAATCAACCATCAAGAGGAGACATAACACAGATTTTGATGAGTGGAAAACCCTCATAAGGATGAAAAACCACTCGAGAAAATTACCTCACCAGCTTCACAAAATCCCACTTATTACAAAGCCTCACTGGCTACTTTGTTTAGAAGCACTTACTTCATGAAGCACCAACCCCTAATACATTTAGGAGCACCAAATCCAAGGGCACCAACTCCAAGGGCACCAACCCTAGCACATTTAGGATCACCAATTCCAAGGGCACCAACCCAAAATACAAGATTATGAAAATATACAAAGGGAAACTCAGTTTCTCTGCATAGCAAAACCTTATATCTCCTTTTGAACTCCTTTGCAATCAACACATTCTTTTATTATCACCTCAATTAGTCATCACTGTATTGTTGTGATTCTGCAATAATGATGTCATCAAACCCTATTGTATCCCTCTTTCTGTCATTCACCCGCTACATAGTTTCCTCACACATATCTCTGGCACTACACAACAAATACTAGTTCATGAGGTCTCATTATTTTACACCATCCTTAATATCACAAACTGATTATATGTACATTGTTCTTTATTAAATGTGACAAGAAACCAATCATCTATTCAAACTACATATCCTCATCCTTCATGTTGCAATAACTAAAGAAATCATCTTAAAATCTCTTTTTTATATTATAGATGCACTACACATAGACATGTCTCCTAAACACATTCAAAACATATTATAATTTAATTAGTAAGCACATCAAGTTGTAGGTATCTCTCTCAAGAACACTAAATACCAACTAGAAACCCACCAAATGTCATACAAAGCCTAAAACAAAAATTCCTGGCCCTTTGAGTTCTTTTGCACACCCGAATAGGAAGTTGAAGAGTTTGCCTGTCAATTTTAAATGAGGAGAGTAACCTTTTTGAATTCAAATGAATTTGAATAATAGCCTTTGATTTGAAGGTTCGCGCCCACACAAATTCAAACATGGGCCTTTGATTTACTTTATGGCGCTCAAAACCTTATATGACTCTGAATGTGGTTGGTTGCCCTAGGTCGAGGGGCCGGTCCATCTATGATTAAAAGCCCTTCATCTAGTGGCCTTAAGTGGCATTGACCTCCAATACTAGGTCAACATAAAATTATAACAAAAAGTGACAAAGGAATTGATGGGTAAAAAGGGTTTCAACTTAGGTTTTTAGTTTAAGCATATGATTTAGGGTTTGAATCCCTAAAAACCCAAAATACATCAAATCTCATCATATTGAACAATATAGAACATCATAAGTCACAAATTACCATCATCAATATTTAGCTATGAAGTCACCACCAAAGAGAAAGATCTTGATCATGAAAACACCATATTATGAAGAAGTCCTCAATCAAGATTGTGATTTGTTAAACATTATGCTTTGTTCACCTTATATCTCCTAAGGTACCAATACTACATCCAAACACCAACAAAGAGGACCAAAAACACCATGTTGATAAAAGACTTGCTTATTGGCCCAAAGCAATCTGTCCTTATGAAAATGAATTACATAACATAATAGAAGACAATCTGAGATGATCCAAGACAATTTGAGATCCTATCACAACTCCTTAACTCCTAAAGCACAACCTGTGTATCATGATGATTATGATCAACTCCTCAACCAACATCAATATGAATGAAGCATGTGAACTCAACATGAAATGTGGACTTTGTCATGCTGTGAAGACATTAGTGACAACTCCTTGCCAACAACACCAAAGAATGAATGAAAAGAACCTTGTCAATATTCTCTTGATCTGACCTCCTGATGATGTGTTTACCACATAACTCCTTGTAATTCAACCACCATCTAAAACATGAAGCACAACAACAATTCTAAACATTCACAACAAAAATTGAAGCATGGTACACAACATGAATCATCAAAGAAACACCATGAACTCAACATCCACCATCACATCCTGAACCAAACAACATCACATCAACCTTTGACATGAATTGTAGACACCCTAAAATGACCAACTTGTCATGCTACTTGCATTTCATAATCTGTCTAATCACCCGCATTTCAACATTAATTAAATAATCTAATTATTTAATTAATTTCATCAAATTCTCCTAAATTCAACATTAATTAAATAAATCCTCTTTATTTAATTAATTAAATTAAATTCCTCTATTATTCTTCCACAATTAAATAATTATAATTATTTAATTTGATCATTATCCTCTTTCCAAAAATTAAGTCTACATTAATTAAATAAATCCAATTATTTAATTAATTCAACAAATTCCCTCTTATCTACAATTAAATAATTCTTAATTATTTAATTAAATCACAATCTGTTCTTCCAAAATCATGCACAACAATTAAATAAATTTATTTTGCTTTTCAAATCTTCTAAATTAAATAAATCCAATTATTTAATTATTTCTTCCAAAATATCTTCTCTAAATTTAAATAAATCAATTATTTATTTAAATTGCTTTTTCTTCTAAATTGAGTTATCTCTAAAATAACTCAAGCTTTCTTGCTCATCAATTAAATATTTCTATATTTAATAAAGCAAAATATCTCTTTTCTCATGCAAATCCCTTCTTCTTGTTTTAAATCACTTAACTGATTGCTTTATTCTTTTAATTGATTTATTTCTTCAGTTAACTTATTCTTCTATTCTTGATAACTCCTCTCATGCAAAAGAAAGCAAGACACATGTCTGCTATTCATTCGTTGCACATTCCTCAACTTATCTCCTCCATTGATTCTTCTGAATTATCTGGACCGTTGATCGATCTTATTTGAAATCTATATAAACCCCCCTCATCTCCTTCATTACCTCTCTCTCTTCGATTTTATTCTCAGGCATACTTGACAGCGCTTTGAGCATACAACGATTCGATTGATCACCTTTACGATCTTCTTGAGCCACTTTACGATCTTTTGACATTGATCTTCTTGAGCCACTTTACGATCTTTTGACATAGATCTTCTTGAGCCACTTTACGATCTCTTAACATTGATCTTGGCACAACTTCACGATCTTTTGACATTGATCTCTTGAGCACTACACTTGCTTGTTGCAGCTATGGTTTCACAACTTCATTGAGCAATCCACATTCAATCCAAAGGAAACAACACAAATTTCGGTAAAAGTCTTTATTGCATTGATTATTTGTCATGGCTTTTATTTAAATTCGTTTTCTTTATGTTATTGGGTTTTTTGGTTTTTATTTAGTTTAGATTTAATCTATTTTTCCATATACACATTCTGGCACGCCCGGTGGGACCCATTGGTCCTGATTTAATATCAAATTTGTGGAATTTTTAGTTTGATTTCACAGGTTTTTTAACTCTTTTTTTTGGAGAGATTCGAAAAAAAAAAAAAAAAATTTAAAGGAAGCTTGCTGGGCAAAAACGGAGGTCACGGTTGTGTTCGGAAGGGTCGAGGGACGAAGAAAAATATAAAATTTGACCTATTTCGGTGAAGGTAAAATTTTTTCACCTCTGGCACGCAACCCGAGGCCATACAATCACTGTGAGGTACGGTAAAAAAAAAAAAAAAAAAAATTCTTTTTTCAAAAAAAAAATTCAAAAAAAAAAAAAAAAGCAAAAAGAAAAAGCAAAAAAAATCCAAAAATAAAAAAGCAAAAAAAAAAACAAAAAAAAAAAACAAATAAAACAAATAAAAAATGAAGTGTTTTTAGTTTTTATTTCTTTTAGAAAGTAAAACAAAGTAAAGAGAATCTTTTTTCTTTTTTCTTTTTATTTTTTTGAAAAAAAATAAAGCACCTTCAGCCCAGCAGCAGGTCACATCAGTGACCAGGAGCCAGTCACAGGGGGCTAAGACAGACCCCTCTTCAATGAGCTTTTTAAATGAATAGGCGATTTTCAAACCTCATTATCTTCATCATACGGACACGTATTTCAGTGCTTTTTTTTTTGAAATAGGCTAGAATTTCGTGATCTACATCGTGGTGAAATTGGTTTTTTCTCAAGATTCTCTAATTTTTCAGAAAATTGATTTTCTCACTGCTGTCTTTGTCTCGTCACAGTTTTTTGACTTTTCAAGCTTCATAACTTTCACAAATGGACTCGGATTCAGGTGATGTTTTTTTTGAAAGTTGGTAGTTTTCTGTCCTCTACACAGTGGTAATATTTTTTCAAAGATTTTCTGAGATCTATTTTTTAAGACCACTCATTGGCCTATTCTCAATCTCTGACTTCAAGCACTTGCTAACTTTTGAGTTTGTGTGGACCTAATATCACTTGTTGCAGCTTCTTATTACTCATACAGAGCAAATAGGTGTTTTTAACATGTTCATGCAGGATGAGCATTGAAGACCTCTTGATCTATCTCACTAAGTCTTAGAAACACATTGCATGCTTAAAAGGATAATTGAACAAATCTTTTCTTGCAATCTAAGTCTTAGGAACATACTGCTTTTCTTAAGGGACAATGGACATGTATGAACAAACACCTCAATTTTCTAAAGGACAATGGACATGAATGCCAAACACTTCATTTCATAAGGGACAATTTACAACTACAATCGTGTGTGTGCATAGCTTAGTTGCACCTTATTTTTCTTATAACGGGACAATTGAACCTTTGTGTGACGTGCTTGATTTTACATTTTTTGTACTTCCTTTAGAAGGGCCTGCTTTTGGATTGCGTTTCATCCAAAAGGGACGACCCTAAGCGGAGTTTTCCTTTGAACCGTTATATAAAAGGGATAAGGCGAAAGCCAAGTCCTAACCGACGTCAGCCTTACCTTGTGATGCCAAACTGAAAAGAGGTGTACTAGCCCTTTGTGGAAACGATTTTCACATTGAGCGAAGTGTTTGAAACTCTTAGTAGGATTGGTTAAAGCTTTTAGTAGCTTGTCGCATTGCTCGTAAGGCGTTGGTCCCTCAAAGTCACTAAGAACCAATTTAGATAGAGACTACCTGACCTACCTCCGAACATTGCGGTAATCATCAGTGCAAGGGAAATCGATTTAAACCCTTAAGATACTCACCATTGGCTCCCTTGAGAAGAGATAGTATTCCCTTGGACATAAAACTCTTGTGACCTACTTGAGCTTTCCAAGGGGAGGGTGAGATATCCCTACCTATCGTCTCTCGCAAAGATACTAAATATCTGACACCTTTATGGAATGATATTTTTATCGACGGAGTATTAAGCTGTGAGCTGATCTACTGCAATGAAACCTTGTCTCTAGGGATAAAAAGTGCTTGTTATTGATTGCAACTGTATTTGACCTGTGGAAACATTGGGCTTGTTTGGAGCCTTGAACATACACTATCTGTTGTGTCAGTCCTTGTGCCTTTTTTGACCACTTGTTTGCTGTGTTTTCTCTTGCCAAACCAATCCAATCAGAAACAGAAAAATCTTGCCTTTGAAAAACATCCGACACTACTTCAGCGCCCCTGGTACTACAGCAGCTCGCTTTTGGCCATACAGTAGATCACCTTTGGTACAGCAGTAACCCGCCTCTGGCTAAAACTCTACTTCAGCGCCCTTGGTATAACAGTAGCTCGCTTTTGGTCACTGTAGCTCACCTTTGACATAGCAGTAACTCGCTATTGGTAGCTCAGTCCGTCGCCTCTGGCCCACAGTAGCACGCTTTTGATAGCACAGTCCTGCGCCTCTGGTCAAACAGTATAGCGCCTTTGGTCAGTACTTTGTGCATCAGAGTTTGTCCATTTCTTCAAAGCATCTCATAGATTCCCAGCATTACATTGTGTCCTAAACATACCCCATGGTCACCACTAGGCTACAGCAAACTATGAAGTCTAGGCAAGTTGTCCCTAAGAAGCACAAGTCACCCCCTCGCACACCACAATCAGGTCGTCTCAACATTACTCCCAAGGTGACTCCTAATACACCCGCGGCAAAACCAATCAGCTCTCCAAACATGCCACACATAGATAAACCAAGTAATCCTCATGAGGATAGAACCCCTTTGCTAAATGCACCGCAGTATACCACAGGCTTGCCTCCGGATTTTGTCCCACAAGGTTATATCGTAGATCAAACCCCATCTCAAGAAGAGCGACACTTTGAAATAGGTCAATCCTCTCAAGAAGATGGGCAAGATCTTGATGAATTTATACAAGATCCTAGAGCTATAGCTGCCTTTGATAAAATCCTTAGTGAGAACCAGGATCATTTCTTTCGCTTGCTTGCAAAGCAAGGTGCCAAGTTACCTCCAGATTTTAATGTGTCCACTCTCAAGGAGAGCACCAAGACCCAAGAAACCATACAAGCAGTGCAAACCATGTCCACGGCAACTACGCCCCTACCTACTCAAGGTTCGCAGTATAGGAATCCCCTTTTTCAAAATCCAACAGGGGAGAGGCCCATATCACCACTTTTGACTCCTATGGAGATCTATCAAAACCAACATGAAACTCTCCAACATCAAGCAGAGTTAGCTAAGCAAGCCACCTTAGCTCGGTCGAATGTGCAACCACCTCCTAAAGTGTCCACCCCAAGCGCAAGTGGAATCTTGGTTACCCCATCACGCATAGGTTTCCCACCCAATTACAATCCGGGGAACACGTATGTAGCCATGCAACAAGGGTCTCAACATATGCCACCTCCTATATCATCACACTTGCATGTCTCTCAACCAATTGGAGTCACGCAGCCCCAACCACAACATTCTTCTACTCTCATCTTCAATCAACCCCCACCATCGCAAAACACTTCTACCTATGTTCCTCCTCCACAACGTTCATCCACGCTCAACTTCTTTCATACATTACCTAGCCACTCGCAACATTCCCAACATCAGGTTTCCCAAAGCTATGTGCCACCTTCACAACCTAATCAAACGCACTTTAGCTTTCCTCCCCCCAATACGTTTCTTCAACCATCACAGAGCCAACATTCTTACCTAGCGCCACCTCCACCTCTGCCTAATCAAAACCCCCAATTCCAACCCAATCTGAACCAATCATACAATCCATACAATCCCAATCAATCTTACGACCCTTACAATACCACTGCGCATGGCTCACATTATAATCTTCCATATGGGCAACACCAACCACTTTTTGGACAACAGGAGATGTTACCAACCCCTCCCACGACTATGGAACTAAAGATTGCGGAGGTGCAACAACAGCTATCTGATCTTACGTTTGGCCACACCAAAAAGACCTTCTCTTTGGAGGAAGTGTGCCCTTATCCTTTTGATCGGTCATTACCAATGATCCCTTTTCCTCAAAATTTCACTATTCCAAAGTTCGATAAGTACAAAGGAAAAGGTGACCCAAAAGACCATCTTAGGGAATTCTATCTTGCTTGCTTTGAGGTCTCTCACAACGACACATATCTTATGCGTCTTTTTCCTCGCAGTCTTGGAGGACAAGCAATAGAATGGTTCTCACACTTACCTACGGGTATCAAGTCTTTCAATGAGCTAGCAGAGAAGTTTGCCACCCATTTTTCTTACAACGCAGAGCATGAGATTTCCATGACGGATCTATGCAACAATAAACAGAAAAATGGCGAGACTTTCATTTCTTTCCTTCAGCGATGGAGACAAATGGCTAGTAAATTCCCTTTCAAGATTCCAGAGAAACAGCTTGTTAGCATATTTGTACAGAACCTCAACCAAGAGTTAGGTTTCCATTTGCAAATTCTTAGTGCTACAACCTTCGATGAAATCACATACAAGGGTATCAACATTGAGAAGGCCCTCATCGCTAAGGGTGTGGTCAAAATCTTTAAGGAGACGAAAGATAGCAATTCGCATCAACAGTCGAATGATAAACCCAAATATTGGAATAAAAACAAAAACGTGGTCAATGATGGAGTGGTCGATACTAAGCATGTCCAAACGTTGCAAACACCGCTGCAACTCTCCAAACCAAGTCAAGCTCCACCTCAACAACAGCAGCAACAAAGGCAGCCTTATCCCAACCAACAGCAAAGACAACAAGAGCGGCCTCAACAAGATTACCCTCCGCGACGTCAATTTACTCCTTTGGGAGTGCCCATCGAATCGGTCTTACAGCAAGCTTTGCAGAAAAGGCTCATAACCTTACCTGATGCTCCTCCTTATGGAGAACCTATCTACAAAACTGCACGTCACAGAGACAATGAGTACTGAGGTAAAGGTATCAATCACGCTTCCACGTCCTTCGATTCCATTGTAGGTCGTTTTGAAGAGAGTCGAGTGTCTACCCTCACCATTAAAGGCAAATCTACGGATTGTGTTGTTACTACTCGTCGAGGTCATGTCACCATTCGTACACCTACACCTAGGCTTCCAGTTCAGTCTGATTATAACCTTGTCGAACATCTAGGGAGAACACCAGCACAGATCTCTATTTTGGACCTTCTACGGTCATCACCTGCACATAGAGTAGTGCTAGAAAAAGCCCTCCAAGAGTCGTCCGTTCCTAACAACATAGCAGTCACAGATTTCCAAGCTATAGTGGGTAATATTGCTTCGCCTTACAATGTGGTCTTCTCTGAGAAAGACCTTCCCTCCCATGATCCTTGTCACAACGATGCCCTCCATATTGAAGTGCTCATCCATAAGCGCAAAATCAAACGCATCCTCATAGATGGTGGTGCTGGTCTCAACATCTGTTCTTTAAAGTTACTAAAGCAATTGGGATACTCTGAGGATCACGTCAACACTGAGCATAGTATTACAATCAAGGGGTATGATAATGCAGAACGCCGTTCAGAAGGTGTTATTCACTTGCCTATACAACTGGGCCCGGTCATGCTTGAAACCAGGTGTCAAGTTCTTGATATTGAGCTGCCTTACAACATTATTCTTGGCCGCCCATGGATCCATGCAATGAAAGCTGTCCCCTCCACGTACCATCAGTCCCTCAAGTTCCCATACAATGGTACGGAGATCACCATCCCAGGAGACCCTAATCCTTTTGAATTTTGCCGTGTCTTGCAAGGAAGCTATAAGAATTGCAACCAAGTGCCTAAAAATGACAAAGCCCTTGAGTCCCCTCTCTATGTTGACCCTGAAACTCTCACACAAGCCTCTACAAGTGAACCTACACCCCTCCCCAAAATCACAGCTCGCTTTCGAGATATAGGCTTTGGCACTTATGATATCTCCGAATCTTGTTGTGTAGGGCGGATGCCTTTATCTCCAAAATCTTACGGCAAACCACCCATTGCTAAAGTTACCAAAAAAGCAAATATTCCTCCCCCACCATTCCTAACCCAATTCCAACATGGACGGTTATTGGAAGAGGAAACTATTGAGGACATCTCTTCTTGGCTCTACAAGGAGAAAGAACCAGTCACAATACCAGTCAAGCAATATGGCAATGGCTTAAGGATAGTGAAAAACATGGGCTATAAAGGCAAAGGTGGCCTTGGGAAACGGAATCAAGGCACTATGGAGCCCATTGTGGTAACAAAGAAGCTAGACAAGAAAGGATTAGGATTTGGTAAGAAGGTACCACGCGCCTCGGACATCGAGTATATCCTCGACGAGGTAGCTGACAAGTTTCCCGCCGATTCGACATCTACAGAGGATATCACCGATGACTCTTCCCTCCACATGACCAATCTATTCGCAGAATCCTCCATTTTTACACTATCCTCCGTATCCTTAACTTCCACCACCAGCACCTAGAATGTCACGCTTGTCTACCCTGAACTTATCGATTGGGACCAACAAGGGGCCCCCGTTATAGATGTCTTTCAGAATGACGAAGCTTTAGCTGAATTCATGGGACTTCGAGAAGGTATCCCTCTTGGCGATCACAAGGCAGGTTTTGTAATGGAACTTGAGCCCACGGCTTATTTTGGTGAGAATGCCAAATCCTCCAGTCGCAAAAGTGCAAATAAAGAAAGATCTCTAGGTGAAAACCACACTGTGGCACCTCCTGATCATAAAATAGTAAAAATAAAGGACATATCCAAAGGTGAAAACCCAACTGTGGCACCTGAGGATGGAGGATTTGACCTTCCCTTACCTTCTAAGTATCAAGAGAAATCTGCTCTCCTAGTGGAAGATTCTACAGAGATCAACCTAGGTACAGAACAAAATCCAAAGACAACATTCCTAGCGGCATCATTATCTGATACAGAGCACAGAAATCTTAACAACTTCTTCTTGCAACGAACCATCAACTTTGCATGGACCTATGCAGATATGCCAGGGCTAGACCCTAAGCTGGTAGTTCATTATCTCACAGTTGATCCCAAGGTGAAACTAGTCAAGCAGAAATTGAGAAAAATGCACCCACAGATAGCTCTCTTGGTGAAAGTAGAAATACAGAAGCTATTAGACGCAAAATTCATACGACCTATTGACTATTCAGATTGGGTCTCAAACATTGTACCTGTGTCTAAGCCTAATGGGCGCATCCGCATGTGTAATGATTTCAGAGATCTCAATAAGGCATGTCCTAAAGATGACTTTCCACTACCAAACATTGACATTATAGTGGACTTGACAGCAGGTCATGGGATGCTTTCTCTCATGGATGGATTCTCGGGTTACAATCAGATAAGGATAGCTAAAGAAGACCAACATAAAACAACCTTTACTTGTCCTTGGGGCAATTACTGTTGGTGTGTTATGCCGTTTGGTCTGAAGAATGCAGGAGCAACCTATCAGCGAGCTATGACAGTGATCTTCCATGATCTATTCCATCACATCATGGAAGATAATGTGGATGATATATTGGCTAAATCTTCTAGAGCAGAACATATACAAGTCCTAGGACAGATCTTCGACAGGCTTGAAAAATACCAAGTAAGAGTCAATCCTAAGAAGTGTGTCTTCGGTGTCACATCAGGGAAGCTGTTGGGATACATAGTATCTCGTAGGGGCATCGAAGTAGATCCAGCAAAAGTAAAGGCTATAGTGGAGATGCCTCCACCAAAGAACCTTAAAGCATTAAGGAGCCTCCAAGGAAGGTTACAGTCCATCAGGCGTTTCATATCACAGCTAGCAGATAAATGTCAACCCTTTCAGCACTTGCTCCGAAAGGATGTCTCATTTCGATGGGACAATAAGTGTCAGGCAGCGTTTGATCAACTTAAAGAGTATCTAGCTACACCTCCGGTATTGGTTCCACCAGTTGCAGACAAACCTTTGATATTGTACATCTCCACTACAAATTCGGCCCTAGGGGCCCTGCTAGCACAAAATGATGACTCAGGCAGAGAGCACGCAATTTACTATATCAGTAGAACCTTGGTGGGATATGAGCTCAATTATTCACCCATGGAAAGGGCTTGTCTAGCAGTAGTGTTTGCCTCCCAAAAGTTGTGACATTACATGCTGAACCAACACACAAATTTGATAGCCAAGATTGATCCCCTGAAGTATCTATTAGCCAAAGCAGCTCTCACAGGCAGACTAGCTAAGTGGGTTATGATCCTTAGTGAGTTCGACATTGAGTACACAGATCGTAAAGCAATCAAAGGACAAGCCCTCGCGGATCAACTAGCAGAAGTGCCTATGAAAGATACACATCCTATGGTAGCAGACTTTCCTGATGAGAATCTATTCACTCTTGCTAACTCCATAATGTGGAAATTGTACTTTGACGGTTCTTACACACAGCATGGATCAGGAGCTGGCATCTTATTTGTTACACCTCAGAATGACTACATTCCAAAGTCATATCGGCTAGCATTCCCTTGCACCAACAACATAGCCAAGTATGAAGCACTCCTTATAGGTCTCAATACAGCAGTTCAATGGGATATCACAGAATTACAAGTATATGGAGACTCACAGCTAGTCATTCGCCAAGTCACAGATGAATACCAAACAAAGGATGAAAAGTTGGTCCCCTACAAACAACTAGTGGATGCCTACAAACCACATTTTTCTACCATCACATTTGAGCAAATTCCAAGAGAACATAATAAAGCTGCGGATTCTATGGCTTCTGTAGGGTCACTGATTGACATGCCTGCAAATACACAGAAGTGTGAATTCTTGATCGAGCAATTGTTGATACCAGCCGTTGATGTTCCTGTTACTGAAATCATCTGCGAACTTGTTGGTCCCAATTCCCCATGGTACGAAGATATCTATGAATACCTCAAGAACAAAACCTTTCCCCCTGACCTATCATCCACTCAACGTAAAACCTTTATCCGTCGATCCTCTCGTTACATCATTCTGGGTGATACACTATATCGCCGGAGTCTCGATGGTATCCTCTTACGATGTCTTAACGCGGAAGAAGCCGAAGCTACCTTACGAGACATACACGAAGGTGTTTGTGGCTCACATTCTACTGGTCCTAATCTTGCTAAGAAGATACTCAGAACAGGTTATTACTGGCCTACAATAGAGCAAGATGCTGCACAATTTGCTGAGAAGTGTCTACAATGTCAGCAACATGGAGATTTGATTCACACACCCGCTCATGAGTTACAACCTGTGACAACTCCATGGCCTTTTTCTCAATGGGGTCTCGACCTCGTAGGACAAATCCACCCTTCCTCCTCAAATGGCCACAAGTTTATCATTACTGCCACTGAGTATTTCACGAAGTGGGTGGAAGCCATTCCTATGACCTATATCACCGGTAAGCAAATAGCCAAGTTTATCCTAAACTACCTCATATGCCGGTATGGTATTCCCCAAGCCATTGTCACTGATAATGGGAGACCATTCAAGAACCAAGATGTCCGTGCCTTATGCATACAGTACAATATCCAACATCGCTTTTCAACTCCCTACTATCCGCAGAGCAACGGCCAAGCTGAGGCTTCCAATAAAACCATTCTCAAAATCCTCAAGAAAACGGTCAATGAAGCTGGTCGTGATTGGCACTTGCAACTCAATCCCACCCTATGGGCCTACCGCACTAGTATTAGAACACCAACTGGTGCCACACCATATGCCTTGGTCTTTGGCTCTGAAGCCATCCTACCTATAGAGGTCGAGATCCCATCACTCAGAGTATCCATGCAGGACCTGATCGGCGGAGATGAGTATCGCACTTCCAGATTAGCTAAGCTTGAACTACTAGATGAGAGGTGCCTTGCCGCACTTAATCATCTCCATGTCTATCAAAACCGCCTCTGGCGTAATTACAACAAAAAGATCAAAGAAAGACGGTTTCAAGTTGGTGATCTTGTACTTAAGGAGAATCAGAGAAATCAAGCAGATTGAGAGAAGAAGGGTAAGTTTGAGCCTAACTGGTTAGGTCCCTTCATTGTGATAGCAGCATATGGATCAGGAGCTTATACTTTAGCTACACCTGACGGCATTCCTCTAGATGAGCCACTTAACAGTGTCCATCTCAAGAAGTTCTATGCCTGATCCTCAGAGTATTCTAAAGAAAAAAAAAAAATCAAAAAATCAAATAATCCAAAAAAATCCATCCTCTGGTGAAAACCTGGCAAACAGGCACCTTGGATAAGTACCATAGTGAAAACCTGGCAAACAGGCGCTATGCGTAGAGTCAGCATCCATTGTCTATCAAGTCATGTCCACTCCTTGTCCAGTTCGCAATAACACGCTTCATCCATCCACGCATAATAAAACCATTGACTTTGTTTGCATTTCCATCTCCCTATCTAGTATAGCTTGGAAATTTGTCAATGTCCCTCGTCATCTTCCCATGTCTTGGTCTGTGTCTACAGTTAACACTATCTTGTCCTAGGTCATGTCTTTCTGTGTCTTCTTTGGTGGTCACCCCTACAGTTTCCTCTACCAGAATGGGGGCAACTCTTTCCTTAGTGTCGGTCTAGGATTGGTTCCTTGTTCGTGGTTCGCAGCGCATACTTCAATCTTGTCTCATTTCCACAGGTAACACCCTTTAACAGACACTTCGCTCCTGCGATAAGGTGGTTATCTTCTCCACACTTGTTCTACATCATCACCCTCACTAGAACTACATATCATCTTTCCAATCTTAAAGTACCTTGATCCCATGGATATGGGTATGTAGGCAGTCTGGAATACGAAGGATGTTTCCAGTACTCAGGTACATAAGATCACCTCTTCTCCGCTCTTTCCCACATCATCACACTAACCAGAACTACATATCATCTCTTCTCAATCTTAAGGTACCTTGATCCCATGGATATGGGTATGTAGGCAGTCTGGAATACGAAGGAAGTATCCAGTACTCAGGTACATAAGATCTCCCCCTTTCACCTTGACCCATTCATCACTCTATCCAGAACTACATATTTATCACGTTCATCTTCCATCGTAAGTGTGCCTTGATCCCGTGGATACAGGGTATGTAGGCAGTCTGGAATACGAAGGATGTATCCAGTACTCAGGCACACACGATCCATCATTCTCCACCCATCTCAATCCATTAGCACTTCATCCTTCTAGTCTTCCGTTTGTCAAAATCCATTCGCCTCGACTTGACTAACTCAAGCAGCAAGCTAGCGTATCCTTTCAAAGCAAAAGTCCTTAACAACCTTGAAGCAAAGCAGCTTTCTTCCAGAGTCATCTACTGTCCTGCATACCGATTGCCAACATCAGCTAAGTACCGCTTAACCAAGCCCTAGATCAACAAGCTTGTCTTCTACGAAGTGTTCCATTGTCGAGACCAACACACACGTCTCCTGCAACATGTGGCATTTCCTGCAAGTGAGACATTGTCTTTTTAGGTAGATGGCCCCCTTTAACGGACACAGAGTTCCTATGATAAGGCTGTTATCTTTCCTATCCAATCTATCCTGAGCAAACCTCTTTGGCAAGAGAATATGTTGGCTGTATGTTTACTTTGTAAGTCAGTCAATTTGTGTTATGGTTTATCTTTTGTTCCCTATTCCCATACCTATTCAAAGCTACCTTGATTTATCTATAATCTTGGTATGTTGCGATGCAGTACGGATTGGGGGCATAGTCATTGCTTTTTGTGTGCCGTGTTTGAGGAATGATCTTCAGTATCTTTCTTAGCATTCTATTTATCTTGTGTGTGTTATGCCCTAGCATCTTACATATTAATAATTCTTCTTGTATTTACATGTATGGAAGTTTATTTTATGTTCAAGACTATGGCTTATTTGCATGTTCCAACAAGGTTATATTATGTCTAAAGGATCTGGGTTCAAACCGTTTGCTTGCAGAGTCAACGTCCACGCACTCAAATATTACTGCACCTTGGTCTTTTATACCTTGGTGGCAAACTATCCACGTGCTACATCAAACTAAGGATTGCTCTTTATAAACAAATGTGAAACCATTGCAACAAGCTCATCCATTTACACCATCCATTTTTCCATGGCCTTATATAGTTTTCCAGCAAAGATCAATCAACAGTCTTTCTCTTATGTTCTCTTCTATCTCCACTTTCTTCTATCTATCATCAACCCAACCTTATCTGTCTCTAACAAATCTTCTAGTCGAGCGTCAACACAGTTCTTCTACCGCTTCCCCGTCTTCCCGCTCGAGGGGGCATATGCTGGGGCAACTACCTACACTGGGGCATCAAAAAAATTGTATTACATCTTCAACAATCGTTTTCTTTGACGCAATGCTACATGCTGCATTGCATCAAAGAGGGGCAAAATGTAGACACCCTAAAATGACCAACTTGTCATGCTACTTGCATTTCATAATCTGTCTAATCACCTGCATTTCAACATTAATTAAATAATCTAATTATTTAATTAATTTCATCAAATTCTCCTAAATTCAACATTAATTAAATAAATCCTCTTTATTTAATTAGTTAAATTAAATTCCTCTATTATTCTTCCATAATTAAATAATTATAATTATTTAATTTGATCATTATCCTCTTTCCAAAAATTAAGTCTACATTAATTAAATAAATCCAATTATTTAATTAATTCAACAAATTCCCTCTTATCTACAATTAAATAATTCTTAATTATTTAATTAAATCAAAATCTGTTCTTCCAAAATCATGCACAACAATTAAATAAATTTATTTTGCTTTTCAAATCTTCTAAATTAAATAAATCCAATTATTTAATTATTTCTTCCAAAATATCTTCTCTAAATTTAAATAAATCAATTATTTATTTAAATTGCTTTTTCTTCTAAATTGAGTTATCTCTAAAATAACTCAAGCTTTCTTGCTCATCAATTAAATATTTCTATATTTAATAAAGCAAAATATCTCTTTTCTCATGCAAATCCCTTCTTCTTGTTTTAAATCACTTAACTGATTGCTTTATTCTTTTAATTGATTTATTTCTTCAGTTAACTTATTCTTCTATTCTTGATAACTCCTCTCATGCAAAAGAAAGCAAGACACATGTCTGCTATTCATTCGTTGCACATTCCTCAACTTATCTCCTCCATTGATTCTTCTGAATTATCTGGACCGTTGATCGATCTTATTTGAAATCTATATAAACCCCCCTCATCTCCTTCATTACCTCTCTCTCTTCGATTTTATTCTCAGGCATACTTGACAGCGCTTTGAGCATACAACGATTCGATTGAGCACCTTTACGATCTTCTTGAGCCACTTTACGATCTTTTGACATTGATCTTCTTGAGCCACTTTACGATCTTTTGACATAGATCTTCTTGAGCCACTTTACGATCTCTTAACATTGATCTTGGCACAACTTCACGATCTTTTGACATTGATCTCTTGAGCACTACACTTGCTTGTTGCAGCTATGGTTTCGCAACTTCATTGAGCAATCCACATTGAATCCAAAGGAAACAACACAAATTTCGGTAAAAGTCTTTATTGCATTGATTATTTGTCATGGCTTTTATTTAAATTCGTTTTCTTTATGTTATTGGGTTTTTTGGTTTTTATTTAGTTTAGATTTAATCCATTTTTCTATATACACATGAATGACAACACACTCAACAAACTCCCCCTTTGTCATTGATGGAAAAAACTTCAACTCACTACAAATCTCTCCCCCTTTGACATCAAGGACAAAGAATCACTAATAAAAAAAGGATGATATGAGCTTCTCCCCCTATTTGAGATAACAATGACAAAGATTGTGAGGAACTTAACACAATCTGCACCAAGGCTCCCCCTATCTATCATCTCCTTTTGGCATTCTCTACAATATCAATGTCTTCCTTGATACCCATAGTCCATACATCTGATTCATTGGACAAATACTTTACTTTTGATCAAAGCACTTGAATCCCTGTCACTAATGGATTGAACAACTCATTGCCACTATCTGAGAATTCATCTATCACATGAAATAAGAGTAAAACTGTATATAACTAGACAACACTATCATCCACTCCAAGCCACAGTACTCTATGTTGTCAATATGTCTAGACACTGTCTCTATATATGGAAAACACTGTATACTCTATATACTGCAAATCAAAAACAACTAAACTCATGAACAACCAAACTAAATACTAACATCCCTAGCTTATCATATATTCTACACTGCTAACCATACTGACCAAGCATATATTGGATTTAGATAAGTTAACACTAAAGAATTATCATCCTAAAACATAATCATCCTGATCATGTATTAAAACACTAACAATCTTGTCATCCTGCTGCAACACTACGAAGATTTAGGTGTCAATCTTGTTGGCATGTTGATCCTGATACAGACATAAACTACTCTATGATGATCATAACAATATGAGCACTTACTCCATAAATAGTAATTTACAAACACCTATTCGCACCCTGATGCAGAGGCATCCACACTATATCATTCGCATATAGCATGAATGTCTGCAGACCAACCTCATCATCATCATCTTCGCCATCATCATCATATTCCTTAAAACTACCAACATCATCATATTTCGGCTTTACTCTGTCAGCATCATGTTTCCGAAAACCAACAGCATCATCATATTGCGGACACTCGCAATCATCCTCCTGCCGACTACTGTTCACCTCCTCCGCTTTCCTCCTAACATCATCATCATGATGTTCAGCGGGTGCACACATCCTCCGGTTGCACTGTTCATCGGGCACCGAACACTAACGTCATCATCATGATCTCCGACTCTACCTTCGTCAGCAGGATATTCAACATCCGGTTGCTCCAAATATCCTGATGACGTTCACCTTCAACAGCTTACCTTCGATGCTCCGCTACCCGACGACACTAACAGCATCAGGATATAATTCATCCGGTTCCCTCGAAATCTCCTGATGATGTTAATACAACTTCCTGCCACGGACTTCCGCCGATACCTTAACACCTTACGACAGCAGGATGAACTCGCACAAGGGGGATATCTCAATATCCTGATGACGATGACGTCAATCCTGATGACGATGACGTCACCCAATATCCTGATGACCTTCTCAACACTTAGTCAAAAAAACACAACTTCCACTCCCGCATCTACTCGCGATATGCGGATGTTTGGCACTTCCGATTTGATGATCCTGATGCCGATACACTCCTCGGCTCCTCCTGCTGATGATCACCCCGACGAACTCACACTTCATGCACTCGACTGCATCATGTTCATCTTCACTTATCCGGATGATGATGCCTAACCCGACTGCAGGATATTTGCAGAAATATCCTGATGATGCCGTCTTCACGAACTTCTTCACCTAGCGAAATCTCTCTTCGCCGATCCACCAGGGATGACCCGATCCCACTCAGGGTGATCTTCCAGCTCAGTCAGCTTATCAACTCGACTTAGCACATGAGGATGCTAGGGTCTTCAACATCTCTTGACCGCGATCCTGCACACCTGCATGTAAACAGAAAACAACCTACAATCTAGCCTACTGTACATTACCATTCCACCGATCAGATGAGTCAACCGGTGGAATGGATCAGTATATCCATTAAAACCTCTCAAACCAGCAATCGATCAAGCAATGGAATGCAACAGAGGATGAACACAAACAGGATACTTTATTCGATTTCAAAAGAAGCAACTACAATATGATGTTCCTCTCGCTCTGTCTCACTCTCGCAAAGTCTGATCGATGATATCTGTCTGTCTCAACCGATCTCATGCTTATAAAGATTTCCCTATGAGTACTACTGACCCAACTCCAAGCGGCTGGGAACTCTCCAAGCGGCTGGGAGATCCCACCGAACATACATCATGACAGCTGTTATAACTAACTAGCTAAAAATAGCAAAAGCCTGGTCAGCATGATCTTATCCTGATCAGCATGACCTTATTACATGCATTTGGTCTAACAGACCTTCTTGGAAATACAAACAAGACTTAAACTACTAACTGCCTTATCCAGACCAGCTGTCAGGTAGGTGCTCCTGCACCATACTCCCCAACAGAAAAGAACTCATGTCCCATGAGTTTAGTATGTGGAAGTCTTCCACCTCTACACTTTGCCTTGTCAATAGTCTGACCTACTCCAGCTTTGTCTGCTGCTGTCTCTTGGCTGCTCCAAGACTTCTGCACTGTAACTTGCTTTCTGGCAAGTAAATCATCATGCCTGTTGATGTAGGCCCTTCTCAGGTTGTCTCTGTGTTTGTCAGATTGTCTAACCAGAACCTCTGTCTGAACTGCCTCTGTGGTGTTCAACTGTACCATTCTTTCAATCATTATAGGACAAGCAATAGTCCCAACTATGACAACATCCTTGTCATTCTTCTGAACTGGTGGCTGTTTGCACCCCTGTTTCTGAACCTGCTGCCGACCTCTGTCAGTCACAACTGAAACTTTCTTCAGCTTGTTGTCTGTAACAACTCCTTTCTCTGCAGTGTCCTGAACTGCCTTCATGCCTGCTCCTCTAGGCATCTGCACAAACTCCTTCTTTCCCATTAAAATGATTTGAGCTGCCTTCTGTACTGCAGCTTTTGCCTGCAATGGCATCAACTTAATAGTCTTCCCATCCTTCTTGATGGTGTAGGTATTAGCATACCCATCATACAGTACCCTTCTGTCAAATTGCCATGGTCTACCTAGCAGTAGGTGACAACATTCCATAGGCAATATGTCACACAAAATTCTATCCTGATATGGTCCAATTTGGAAATCCACATATGCCTGTTCAGAGACAAAAAGTGATTGCCTATCACTCACCCAAGATGCCTTGTAAGGGTGTGGATGTGGAATCCTTTCCAGCTTCAGTTTATCCACCATTTCCTGAGATACCATGTTGTCTGTTGAACCAGTATCAATGACAACCTTACATACCTTACCTTTGCTCTTACATGTGGTTTTGAAAAGAGCTCTTCTTTGCATTAGATCCTTTGATGCCTGCAAACTTATTTTCCTTAACATCAGGGATTCTCCACTCTCTGGATATCCAAAATTCTCAGGACCTTTGTTTGAACTCTGTGCACTTTCTTCTTCCTTCTCTTCTTGCACAAGTTGTACTCTCTTGTCACTTGTTCTATCATTTCTGGATGATGAACCTTTGTTTTCTGGACATTTGAAAGATGGATGACCAAACTCTCCACAAGTGTAACACTTTCCTGAAAACGTAGTAGAACCTCTACCACCTCCAAATCTTCCTCTATTACCTTTCCATCCACCTCTGAAATCAGACTATCCCTGTCCTTTCCCAGTGTCTTCTTGAACCTCATGGGTTTGCTTTTGTGCAGGGGCTGCTCCTCTTCCCCTATTGTTTCCTCTTCCTCTCATGGACTTATCATGTCCTCTATTCAGCTTTTCTTCAATCCTGATTGCCATTTGATAACAATCCTCCACATTCTTAGGGTTAGCTAACACTAACTCATCCTGTATGTTAAACCTCAAACCAGCCAAGTACCTAGCCACCTTTTCTACCTCATTCTCATGATGACCAGATCTCATACTTAACAGATAAAATTCCTCAGTATATGCTTTCACATCCCTGTCTTTCTGCTTTAAAAATTGCAGCTTCTTAAACATCTGGATTTCATAATCCCTTGGCAAGAATTTTCCCTTGATCCTTGCTACCATCTTATCCCAAGAAGTGATCTTAGACTTCCCTTGTTTCCTTCTCTCAGATTGTACATAATCCCACCATACCAAAGCATGACCTCCTAACTTGGTCTTTGCAATCTTGACTTTCTGATCCTCAGCCACATCTTCACATTCAAAGTGATTATCCAGTGCAGCAATCCAATCTAACAACTCATCTTCATTCAAACTTCCGGAATACTTGGAAACATCAACCTTTACCTTAGGTTTTTCACTCTGCACTGCCTTTAACAGTTTTGCCAACCTCTGGTCTTCAGCATCCAGATCTTCAGCTACCTCTTCATACTCTTCAACAGTATCTGCATCTTCTTCAGACTCACTGTCTTCCACTTCCCTCTTTTTGTTCTTTTCCAGGGCTGTCAGCCTGGCTTGAAGTGCTTCAGCAAGCTCCTTCATCTTCCTCATCTCTCTAGCATGTTTCTCCTTCATCTCCTGCAATTCCCTTGCAGTACCACTACCTTTAGGAGGCATTTTGTCAACCTCACAATCAACACACAATCAACTCTATCTCTACCTCTGCCCTTTCGGTGACAGAATCAACACACAACAGCCCAGACCTTTTACTGAGCTCTGATACCACTATGATGCAGAGGCATCCACACTATATCATTCGCATATAGCATGAATGTCTGCAGACCAACCTCATCATCATCATCTTCGCCATCATCATCATATTCCTTAAAACTACCAACATCATCATATTTCGGCTTTACTCTGTCAGCATCATGTTTCTGAAAACCAACAGCATCATCATATTGCGGACACTCGCAATCATCCTCCTGCCGACTACTGTTCACCTCCTCCGCTTTCCTCCTAACATCATCATCATGATGTTCAGCGGGCGCACACATCCTCCGGTTGCACTGTTCATCGGGCACCGAACACTAACGTCATCATCATGATCTCCGACTCTACCTTCGTCAGCAGGATATTCAACATCCGGTTGCTCCAAATATCCTGATGACGTTCACCTTCAACAGCTTACCTTCGATGCTCCGCTACCCGACGACACTAACAGCATCAGGATATAATTCATCCGGTTCCCTCGAAATCTCCTGATGATGTTAATACAACTTCCTGCCACGGACTTCCGCCGATACCTTAACACCTTACGACAGCAGGATGAACTCGCACAAGGGGGATATCTCAATATCCTGATGACGATGACGTCAATCCTGATGACGATGACGTCACCCAATATCCTGATGACCTTCTCAACACTTAGTCAAAAAAACACAACTTCCACTCCCGCATCTACTCGCGATATGCGGATGTTTGGCACTTCCGATATGATGATCCTGATGCCGATACACTCCTCAGCTCCTCCTGCTGATGATCACCCCGACGAACTCACACTTCATGCACTCGACTGCATCATGTTCATCTTCACTTATCCGGATGATGATGCCTAACTCGACTGCAGGATATTTGCAGAAATATCCTGATGATGCCGTCTTCACGAACTTCTTCACCTAGCGAAATCTCTCTTTGCCGATCCACCAGGGATGACCTGATCCCACTCAGGGTGATCTTCCAGCTCAGTCAGCTTATCAACTCGACCTAGCACATGAGGATGCTAGGGTCTTCAACATCTCTTGACCGCGATCCTGCACACCTGCATGTAAACAGAAAACAACCTACAATCTAGCCTACTGTACATTACCATTCCACCGATCAGATGAGTCAACCGGTGGAATGGATCAGTATATCCATGAAAACCTCTCAAACCAGCAATCGATCAAGCAATGGAATGCAACAGAGGATGAACACAAACAGGATACTTTATTCGATTTCAAAAGAAGCAACTACAATATGATGTTCCTCTCGCTCTGTCTCACTCTCGTAAAGTCTGATCGATGATATCTGTCTGTCTCAACCGATCTCATGCTTATAAAGATTTCCCTATGAGTACTACTGACCCAACTCCAAGCGGCTGGGAACTCTCCAAGCGGCTGGGAGATCCCACCGAACATACATCATGACAGCTGTTATAACTAACTAGCTAAAAATAGCAAAAGCCTGGTCAGCATGATCTTATCCTGATCAGCATGACCTTATTACATGCATTTGGTCTAACAGACCTTCTTGGAAATACAAACAAGACTTAAACTACTAACTGCCTTATCCAGACCAGCTGTCAGGTAGGTGCTCCTGCACCACACCCTCAACCACAATAAAAATAACATCTTTCCAACTATCTAACATTGTCACATTGTTGACAAAATAACATATCATTTGACATTGATAGATAAGGGTAATACCACAAAGGATTACAAAGTGCAACTTTGCTAATGTCACTCATATCAAATATTATCACTGCCTCTACCATAACACATGAATGGAGCAAGAGATATAACACCGAGATGATCCACTAAAATAGGAAAGATGAATGACCTATCAAGTGGATTGATCCATAACAGAGATCATGAAGGATGATTTATTAAGCATAGACCAAGTTAGAAATATTGATCCAAAATAAGCACATTGATAATGGCACCAAAACCATATTGTCACTGTCAACATATTGCTACAAACCTGTCATTGCCACCATACTTAAGTATTTTCATACAAATCTCCAAATTTTGCAACTGGAACACATGCCTCTAAACTATGTCACTATCATATAGACCTAAACACATTTGCTAACTGTCCGACTAGCCCCATACTTACAGATGAAGGAACCCATAGGATAGAAACAAATAATGCAAGTGAAGCATAATGACAACTGAAATATGAGTAACAAACATAACTGAGACACTGATGAATCATTAAGACACAATACAGTCAGTCAGTATTACTTGCATTCAAATGGACTGAAAGAAGATTGAATCACTAAACCATGAATACAATGCATGGATACACCCAAGTATAATTATTATCACTGATAATTAAGTCATACTTGCAATGCATACTTTTTGCAAAACATACACCTTGATCACTGTCATAAACTGCCCTGTAGACTATCTCATTTGCCTTATTTCATTGTGTAAACAATGCACTGTTCTCTCATCTCTAAACACTACATAATTGTTTTCTTGCACACTTATTTTCTTGAGTCTTTGTACCTCTGATCATGCTATGCTTCTCAAACCTTTGTTAATTCCATGTCAATATAGTCCCTTTATAACTGTAGCAACTTGTTCTTGGTGACATTTTGAGTCATCCACTATTAAAAGACTATTCAAAGCTTTACATATTGGAAGCTATCTCAAAATGGCAAAGCCTAGGTCTTTTTGAATATCTTGTCACTATAATCTTGTAGGAGTTTGACACATTTCATTTTTCAATTAGGATTGAAACAATCTTCTCTATCTCACTATCCACATGTGTACCCTTGTTCTCTTTTCACATACTTATACATTGTTACTGTACATTGAGATTGCACAATTGATGCCAACACTGATGACAACACTAAGATATATTTTCAAATATGTAAATTAGATGAGAGATAATATGTACTAAATGTACTAGTATAACATGATTCAAATGTTGTCAAGAGAGCAAGACTGGTACTATTGTCTACTGATCCTGATCACATAAGTTTTTCTACTAGTCATTGGCATCCTTTGCTCATTATGCTGACATATCCTCCTAATCTTCTCTATGGGGTTTAAACAATAAGACTGAACATCTCCCCCTTAACTCATGCTTTTCTTTATGCACTTATAGATGTCTCTTGTGCATTACATGCACAAGATTAGGGTTTTCTTCCACTTGACCTTGTTTTCTTTTCCAAACCTGCATAGAACCTTTATTCATCTTGCTCAAGACATTTTCTTGTTTTTGCTTGAACATGTAGCCTCTAGATGGTTTCATCAAATTACTCTTACAAAACAGTGCTTTATGTCCAAACTCATGACACTTAAAGCATGTAACGTTATAACCAATTAGAGGAGTAAAGGAATCATATCTCTTTAACATGCCAAAAGTGCTTCTATGATCATATCTTCCATGCATCCAACCATCTCTATCTATATGACCAACTTGGTTACAATTGTAACATATCACATTATAACTCTTATTTGTCATTCTAGAAGGACTTTTATTCTTATGCCACTCAACATCATTTCTAGCATAAGTCCTACAATCTCTAGCTCTATGACCATAGATATGACAAGAATAGCAATAACCATGAAACTGAAAGTAGTACTTTATTGAATGGTATTGCCTGACAGGTGGAGATCTTGAGATTCTACTTGTCCTTTCTCTTTCAACATCAGAAACTTTATCTTTTGCTTTCTTCTTGTCTTCCTCAAGAGTAGCAAAATGTTTATTCAGGTCTATCTTCTACCTAGGAGCATTTCTGACTTTGGAACACTCTCCTTCTTCATAACCTAGACCAATATTGTCCTTATGGTGCTTTTGTTTGCCCAACATTTCATGCAACTTGTTTGTGCTTTCTTCAAACTCCTAATATTTCTTGGACAAAACCTTGAGACCTTCAAAATCTTTTCTCAGATTGACAATTTTAGCCTATAATTTTATACATTCAATTCTTTTCACCTCAAGGTCAAATTTTGTTACATCTATTATTCTTTTGGCTTCCTCAATTTCAGTCTTCAGACTGATAATCAAAATTTGTCAAATTCATCAACATGACTCTTTAAGTCTACAATCTAATTTCTTGCCTCTTCAAACTCTAAAGAAACTTTTGCAAAATCTGAACATACCTTGTCTTTGGAGTTTTTTTCTTTTTGAAGCTAGTCTTCTAATCTCTGATTCTCATTTCTAAGTTGTTTGATCTGATCTAAGGCACACAAGAGTTCACCTTCTAAATCAACTTCACAATCATTTTCATCAAACTCCTATCCATCTTCATCCATAAAGAGGTCTCCTTCTTTGTCATCAATCTCAACAGCAAAGTCATTTTCTTTATCACACTTTGTGTCAATTTTTAGGGATGGCTCATGCAACAACTCATCACATGACTTGACTGTGGTTTGATGTTCAACCTTTTTCTTAGCATCTTGCTTTTCTCTATTTATTCTACACTTTCCCATGGTACTCCACTATCAGGACCTACCCAAGCCTATTACACTTCTATAGGGAACCTATGCTCTAATACTACTTGTTGGAGTACAGGACCACTAAGAGGGGGGGTTGAATCAGTGGTCTAAAAACCTTAACATTTCAAAACTTAACTCACCAGATTTATACAAAGAACCTTATTGAAAATATAGCCATAAAGATGTGCAATTTAGGATATTAAACTTGAACAAGGATGATCAAACAAATACAACATAATCAACCATCAAGAGGAGACATAACACAGATTTTGATGAGTGGAAAACCCTCATAGGGATGAAAAACCACTCAGAAAAATTACCTCACTGGCTTAACAAAATCCCACTTATTACAAAGCCTCACTGGCTACTTTGTTTAGAAGCACCTACTCCAAGGAGCACCAACCCCTAATACATTTAGGAGCACCAACTCCAAGGGGACCAACCCAAAATACAAGAGTATGAAAATATATAGAGGAAAACTCTATTTCTCTACATAGCAAAACCTTATATCTCATTTTGAACTCCTTTGCAATCAACACATTCTATTATTGTCACCTCAATCAGTCATCATTGTATTGTTGTGATTCTGCAATAATGATGTCAGCAAACCCTCTTTTATCTCTCTTTCTGTCATTCACTTGCTACATAGTTTCCTCACACATATCTCTAGCACTTCACAACAAATACTAGTTCATGAGGTCTCATTATTTTATGCCATCCTTTTTATCACAAACTGATTATATGTACATTGTTCTTTATTCAATGTGACAAGAAACCAATCATCTATTCAAACTGCATATCCTCATCCTTCATTCTGCAACAACAAAAGAAATCATCTTAAAATATCTTTTTCATATCAGAGATGCACTACACATAGACATGTCTCAAACACATTCAAAGTATATTATAATTTAATCAGTATGCACATCAGGTTGTAGGTATCTCTCTCAAGAACACTAAATACCAACCAGCAACCCACCAAACGTCATATAGAGCCTAAAACAAAAATTCCTGGCCCTCTAAGTTCTTTTGCACACCTCAATAGGAAGTTGAAGGGTCTACCCGTCAATTTTAAATGAGGAGAGTGACCTTTTTGAATTCAAATGAATTTGAATAATAACCTTTGATTTGAAGGTCCGTGCCCACACAACTTCAAACATGGGCCTTTGATTTACTTTATGGTGCTCAAAACCTTATATGACTCTGAATGTGGTTGGTTGCCATAGGTTGAGGGACCGGTCCATCTATGATTAAAACCCCTTCATCCGATGGCCTTAAGTGGCATTGACCTCCAATACTAGGTCAACATAAAATTATAACAAAAAGTGACAAAGGAATTGATGGGTAAAAAGGGTTTTAACTTAGGTTTTTAGTTTAAGCATATGATTTAGGGTTTGAATCCCTAAAAACCCAAAATACATCAAATCTCATCATATTAAACAATATAGAACATCATGAGTCATAAATCACCATCATCAACATTTAGCTATGAAGTCACCACCAAAGAGAAAGATCATGATCATGAAAACACCATATTATGAAGAAGTCCTCAATCAAGACCGTGCTTTGTTAAACATTATGCTTTGTTCACCTTCTATCTCCTGAGGTACCAATACTGCATCCAAACACCAACAAGGAGGACCAAAAACACCATGTTGATAAAAGACTGGCTTACTGGCCCAAAGCAATCTTACCTTATGAACATGAATTACATAACATAATAGAAGACAATCTGAGATGATCCAAGATAATCTGAGATCCTATCACAACTCCTTAACTCCTGAAGCACAACTTGTGTATCATGATGATTATGATCAACTCCTCAACCAACATCAATATGAATGAAGCATGTGAACTCAACATGAAATGTGAACTTTGTCATGTTGTGAAGACATTAGTGACAACTCCTTGCCAACAACACCAAAGAATGAATGAAAAGAACCTTGTCAATATTCTCCTGATTTGACCTCCTGATGATGTGTTTACCACTAACCTCCTTGCAATTCAACCACCATCTGAAACATGAAGCACAATAAAAATTCTAAACATTCACAACAAAAATTGAAGCATGGTACACAACATGAATCATCAAAGCAACATCATGAACTCAACATCCACCATCACATCTTGAACCAACCAACATCACATCAACCTTTGACATCAATGGCAAACACACACTCAACATTAACAACTAGGGGAGACATAAATAAAGGCTTAGGACATAGGATGGGGCCACAAATTAAATAAAAGGCAACACTTAGGAAGGATAAATAAGGCTTAGGACAACATTGGAAATGCAAACAACATGGCTAGGGAATAATAAAGGCTAGGTAAAAGGGTCAAAACAACAAACAAAACATGCACATGGCAAAGGGGCTAACATGGACACAAAAGTGTAATAAGGATATACAAATTTTGTTACTACATTTCTCCCCCACTTTAGTAGGCTTACGACTAGCAAAGGAGGAAGTCTTCTAAAGGAAAGAATATAATGACATTAATCATTAAATGTAAAGGTTACATGGATACCCAATAGAAGAGGTATTGGTCCTCATTGATAGTTTATCTTCATGTTATTGCACTAGTTTGACTACTTGTTCCTACCAAGCACCTAAGATGAGTAGTCATTGTAATCTAACAAAGCACACTAGACTACACAAACAAAAATAACTACGAAAAGGCAACATGACAAGAAGGCTATAATGGCATATTCAAAGTGCAACAAACTATACTCAAAACATAAATGCATGCAATTGGATGGTCTTGTGGATTTCTTGAACTTATAACCATTATTTTTGGTGGAAGGGATCTATGGAGATGTGCTCCCTAGGAAAGAGAAATACAAGGAAAATGCAATAGTGACATACTAATAGAATATGGAAATTGGAAACCCTATCAACTTGATCAATTGGAAGCTCTAGATAGTGATGGCAATAGGAATTAAAAGGAAGAGGCCAGGTCAGGCCAATAGGAAAGCACTAGATAATTATTTGGTTTGGTGTTTTGGCAGAGCCACCCTATGGCTAAATATGTAGTTGACCCAAATGGATCTTAGATTTGGTTTGCAACTTATCTATTATAATAAAGTAATTACAACAATTAATATTTATCTATAATTGATTACTGTCAACTATACTTTCAACCATATTACATTTGTAAATGCTTATTCAACCATATTACAATTGTAAATGCTTATGCAGAGAAAAAATCCAAAAACTTAATTGTTGGGTTACTATAATATCTGACATAACAAATAGTAATAATTAATATCCAAGACATAGATGGTATACACTAAGGCAAGACCTACTTAGACCAATTTTTATTATGCTACCACTTTATTTCTGTACCACAATAAAATGTCAGATTTTCAACAATCTGGTCATTGATTGCCCGTCAAATATCTTACGTTTTTGAGTGGTTGATGTACAAAAGACTCATGGTACATATATCTTATTTTTGTATTGTCGTGGAACATCTTATGATGGATTCCAATGGATATCCGTATGCAGAAGGATAACAGCGTGAATGTTGGCAGTTTTAGTGAATTATTTGAGGAAGAGAGGATTCACAACATGACCCGGCTGTTGGTAAAGATACATAAAAGGCGGGCTGACATCCAAAGGAACCTGATGAACTCCTAGTGCTTTGGACACTTGGTCCCATAGACCGTTTTGGTCTCGTGGACGTTATTAAAACTCATTCAATTCAATTCAATGGAAATATCGTGGGATCATGTAATACCCATTCGTATGACTGAAGGATTTAAAAAATCTAAATGGATGCCTAGCATTGCCTGTGAAATCATAGGCAGGAATCAATGCAGGACAACTGCATCAACCAATTTAGGCGAACACTTCTGTATATTTGTCTGTCAACAGAATTACATGTGTTTGCTTGGACAAGAGTTTGTGGTCTCCTCCAAATTGTAAGAACAGACAACTTTAATGTACACGTTCATCACTGTCTGTCTTTTACCTTAAAAAAATTAAAATCTGTGAGAAAATTTAAGAAACAATAACTCTTTATGAGAAAGTATATCAAGTGGTTTTATTGAAGTTAAATGTTTTTGATTAGGCTAAGCAAGGATTTTGAAAGGGCCCATACATTTGTACAAGTGATAAATCATTGAAATCTAACGAACTACAAAAAGTAAACATGAGAAACCATCAATGCCCACCACAACAAAAAAACAAAGAAAGGGGAAGAAGCCCCTAACAAACAACCAACCCAACGACAAGGTGGTTAGAAACCATGGACAACAAAAAGACAGTAACCTAGGTGGGAAACAAACAGCCTTAAGACTACAGACCAGCTGCCAAAACAACAAAGAAAACAGCCTTGAAGTTAATGTTGGAAATTTAATCCTCTGTCAGACATTTATTGCTGACTGTCCCCGCATCAAACCTGGGGATCTCCCGCATCCTCTTCCCAGCACTGTTGGCCTGCCAGAAGTTATTGAGGTAGGTGGATTTGAATTTGAAAGTGGTTGAGCACCCATTTTGTTGGGCATGAGACAAGAGACAAAAGAGAGGGAAAAGTTGTAGACAAAAGAGAGAAGAATGTGTAACCTGCAGTAGCAGAAGAAGAGAAGCAGAGGAATGAGAAGGTTCTAGGAGAGAACAGCAGAAGGAGAACAGTAGAGAGCAATGTTGCAGTAGCAACAGTAGACAGCTACAGAGTTCCAGGCAGCTCCGGATATACAGTGTGCAGCTCCAGAGATTGGGGCAGAGTAAGAAGACAGAGCAGCAGCTCTATCTATAGTTTGTACATGAAATTTAAATGTAATCTGGAAATAGAGAAATGTATATAAATTTATATTGCTGTCATTGATTGTGCTGTGTCTTCTCTGTGTATGTATTTTGTTCTTCTATCCATCTTTCATAGCTGTAGCTTTGGTTTGTACATTTTGGTGGTTGTGGTTTGCCTCCCCTGCTCTGTCCCCCTGTTTTCTACCAACAATTGGTATCAGAGCCCTATTTTTCTAGGCAGTCAAGTTTGTGTGGGTGTTTTATAAGCCCTAGTTTTGCCTAGGCATTCATGGCAGGTGGGGACAGCAAAGGATGGCAGCAGCCACCTACTTTTGATGGGCAGAACTATGATATTTGGTCTAAGAAGATGAAGACCATTCTGGTTGCGAATGACCTATGGGATTTAGTCACTAATGGGTTCATTGACATCACAGATCCAGCAACCTATGCAACCCTAACGAATGCTCAAAGAAACCAGTTGAAGGAAACTAGGATGAAAGATGCAAAAGCCCTCAGTCTAGTTGAGGCAGCCTTGACAGAGGCTATTTTCCCCTGCATTACAGCAGCAAACTATTCAAAACAGGCTTGGGAGATTTTGCAGAATAGCTACAAGGGAACTGACAAAGTGAGGTCAGTCAAGCTCCAACTATTTAGAAGACATTTTGAGATGCTACATATGAAGGAGAGTGAGTCTATTTCAAACTTTCACACTAGAGTTTCTACCATGCTAAATTAGCTAAGGATAAATGGAGAAACCATGGATGAACAAAGGATTGTTGAGAAAATCCTAAGAAGTCTACCTTCCAGATTTAACCCTATAGTCATAACTATTGAAGAGACAAAGGATCTGTCCAAGATGACAGTGGATGAGTTGATGGGCTCTCTACAAAGCCATGAGTAGCAGTTGAATAGATCCGCTCCTTCCCTTGAGCAAGCCTTCAAGGCCCAGACCAACACAAGAGGTCAGGGAAGAGGAAGAAACAGCAAAGGTAAAGGTCAAAGAGGTAGAGGAAGAAGCAACTCTAGAAGAGGAATTTCAAACAGCCAAGAAGAGGCAAGCAGCTCACAGCCAAACTATCAAGGAATGAAGAAGAATAGCAGTTCTAATCAAAGGTATGACAAGAGTAATATTCGATGCTATTACTATCATAAGTTCGGCCATTATGCTAGTGAGTGTAGAAAGAAACAGCAAGACCATGGAGGCCAAAATGCTAATGTAGCAAATGAGAATAGGGCTGAAAATGAGAAACAGTCTAAAGTATTTATTGTGTGCAACCTTGCTGAGAAGAGCAGCCCTGAAGTCTGGTATTTGGACAGAGGGTGTAGCAACCACATGAGTGGTAATGAAAACTTGTTTGCCTCCATTGACAGAAATGTCAAGTCTGAAATCATGATGGGGAACAGTCAAAAGGTCCCTGTCATAGGAAGAGGCATCATAACAGTCCTCAACAAGCAAGGTGAGAAAATGCAGATCCATGATGTCTATTATGCCCCTGGCATAAAGCATAACCTACTAAGCATTGGACAGATGGTCCAAAACGGTTATAGAATCTTGATGGAAAATGGAGGGTGCACCATATTTGATAGAGGAGGTAGTAAGAAGGTCATTGCAGTAGTGCAGATGACGAGAAACATAATGTTTCCCCTGTCGCTGACTCTGGCGCCATCTCCGGCGCTAACTCTGGTGCTATCTTTAGCGCAGTTTCCTGCACTATCTCCGGCACTCACAGCAGTGGGACAGCAAACAACCTTCAGGACAGCCATTAAAGACCCATCCAAACTTTGGCATTTGAGGTATGGGCACTTAAGCTTTTCTGGTTTGAGTTTATTGTCTAGGAAAGGCATGGTTAGAAGGCTACTGAACATTGTAGAGCCCGATGGAAAATGTGAAGCCTGCATTCTAGGAAAGCAGCACAGGCAACCCTTTCAATCAGGGTATTCTAGAAGGGCAAAAGCACCTTTGGAGTTGGTGCATTTAGATTTATGTGGCCCTATGAAAACTCCCACATTAGGTGGGAATGTATATTTCATGACCTTCATTGATGATTACAGCAGAAAAATATGGATCTATTTCTTGAAGAACAAATCTGAGGCCTTTGAGAAATTTAAGGAGTTTAAGGCATCAGCTAAAAAGTAGAGTGGCCACCATATCAAGGCCCTAAGAACAGATAGAGGGTATATCTCTAAACAATTTTTGAATTTCTGCAAGTATGAAGGCATTCATAAATAGTTCACAACAAGGTATACTCCACAGCAAAATGGAGTAGCTGAAAGGAAAAACAGAACCATCACAGAGATGGCAGCAAGCATGCTAAAGGAAAAGGGACTGTCAAATGATTATTGGGGTGAAGCTGTAGCAACAGTGGTGTACCTATTGAATAGGTGTCCTACAAAGGCCATTCGTGATAGGATTCCACAAGAGGCGTGGACAAACACCAAATGGACTGTTGAGCACCTAAGAATTTTTGGGTGTGTGGCATATGCATTCGTGCCTAAAGAGAAGAGGCAAAAATTTGATGATAAAGGTGAGAAATGTATCTTCACAGGCTATAGTCAAGAATCACAAGCCTACAGGTTGTTTAATCCCATCACCAAAAAACTTGTGATCAACAAAGATGTTGAATTCATTGAGAATGAAGCATGGGATGGAACGATGGACAACACCACGGGTATTTCAGTCACAATACCCCTTGAAGATGAAGAAGCTCCAGAGGACAACAACTCCGAAGGAGCTACGGAGAGTAGCAGCTCAGGGAGAAACTACTGTAGAGCTCTAGAAAACTGCAGCTCCGAAGATGCTCAGCACAACAGCTCCGGAGGTAGACAGCAGCATTGCAGCTCCGGAGGTCTGCAACTCTAAAAAATAGTAGCTCCAGAGGACGTTATAACAGTAGCTCCGGAGGTCATCAGAACTACAGCTCCGGAGGTCACAGCAGCAGCTCCAGAGGTAATTCAGACCCCACACTCGCATCATTGATTCCACAGAGGACAAAGAGTGTGAAGGAGATATATGACAGCACAAGGTATGCTGATGATGATGAAGATTTGAATTTTGCATTATTTTCTTCTAGTGATCCAATCTACTTTGAAGAAGCCGTGAAAGAAGAAAAATGGTGTGAGGCTATGGATGAAGAAGTGGATGCCATAGTGAGGAATGACACATGGTAGCTAACTGATTTACTCAAGGGTAAACAAGTGATTGGAGTTAAATGGGTCTATAAAACCAAATCTACTGCTGAAGGAAAGATAGAAAGACATAAGGCAAGGCTGGTTGTCAAAGAGTACAAACAACAGCCTGGAAGAGATTATGATGAGACCTATGCACCAGTTGCACGACTGGAAATAGTTCGGGCAGTCATAGCAATTGCAGCCCAACACAGATGGAAGGTGTTTTAGATGGATGTAAAGTTAGCTTTCTTGAATAGAGTGCTGAAAGAGGAAGTGTATGTGGAGCAGCCACCTGGCTATGAAGTCCCAGGGTAAGAGGATAAAGTATACAGGCTCCAGAAAGCCCTCTATGGCTTGAAACAAGCACCTAGGGCATGGTACAACAGAATTGACTTATATTTGTTGAGCAATGGCTTTAGCAAAAGTAGCAACGAGCCCACTCTCTACATCAAAGCAGCCGAAGGTAAAATTTTGATTGTTGTTTTGTATGTAGATGATCTGATTTTTACTGGAAATAGTGATCTTTTCATTGCTGATTTCAAAGAGGCAATGAAGAATGAGTTTGAAATGACAGACTTAGGTCTACTGAAGTATTTCCTTGGCATTGAGGTCAAGCAAACAGAGCATGGCATATTTATTTCGCAAACTAACTATGCCAAACAGATTGTGAAGAGGTTTAAAATGGAAAACAGTAAACCTGTCCCTACACCTACAGCCACAGGTCTGAAGTTGAGTAAAGAGGACAGCAGCATGGAAGTAAACCCAACCCTCTATAAGAGCATGGTTGGAAGCCTCATGTACTTGACAGCAACTAGGCCTGATTTGATGTATGCTGTAAGCCTAATTTCTAGGTTCATGGAGAAGCCTAAGGACACACATTGGCAAGCAGGAAAGAGGATCCTGAGGTATGTGAATGACACATCAAGTTATGGCATCTTGTATGATGTTTCTAATGAGTTTATGCTGGCTGGTTTCACGGACAGTGATTGGGCAGGAAATGTAGATGACCGGAAGAGTACATCCAACTATGTATTTCACATGGGTTCAGGTGTGATATCATGGGCATCCAAGAAGCAGCCCATTGTTTCTCTCTCTACAGTAGAAGCTAAGTATATTGCAGCAAATGCAGCTGCATGTCAGGCTATTTGGTTAAGGAGGATCCTTGCAGACTTGAATGAGCAGCAAGAAGATGGTACAACCATTCATTATGATAATGTTTCATCAATAGCCCTGACAAAGAATCCAGTCTTCCATGGACGAAGCAAGCACATTGAAATCCGTTATCACTTCATAAGGGAGTTGGTAGAATGAGGAGAGATTGAGTTGCAGTATTGCAGATCCGAGCAACAGCTCGCTGATATTTTCATAAAAGCATTGCTGAAAGATTCCTTTGAACGCCTAAGAGATAGGCTCGGCATTGTGGATAGCTTCGGAGGTTCAGATCTGAAAAGACAGCAGGAGAGCTCCAGAGATTCAACTCTAGAATGTATGTGTAGGTCCAGAGATGCTCTAGAGATGCAGAAAAGGATCTTTGGAGTTGCAGAGAGTCAACTCCAGAGATGCTCTGGAGATGCTGAAACAGGAAGCCAGCTCCGGAGATGCAGACAGAGAGCTTCGAAGATGCAAAGGGCAGCTCTGGAGATGTTGCAGCACAATAGAAAGAGCTCCAGAGATTTGCTCTGGAAAGGCAAAGGCAAATGTATATCTTCGGAGATCAATTCTGGAATGAAAAGTGCTGATTGACATTTGACTTCAGATTAAGGGGGAGTGTTGGAAATTTAATCCTCCGTCAGACATTTATTGCTCACTGCCCCCACGTCAGACCTGGGGATCTCCCGCATCCTCTTCCCAGCACCGTTGGCCTGCCAGAAGTTATTGAGGTAGGTGGATTTGAATTTGAAAGTGGTTGAGCGTCCATTTTGCTGGGCATGAGACAAGAGACAAAAGAGAGGGAAAAGTTGTAGATAGAAGAGAGAAGAATGTGCAACTTGCAGTAGCAGAAGAAGAGAAGCAAAGGAATGAGAAGGTTCCAGGAGAGAACAGTAGAAGGAGAACAGCAGAGAGCAATATTGCAGAAGCAACAGTAGATAGCTACGGAGTTCCAGGTAGCTCTAGATATACAATGTGCAGCTCCAGAGATTGGGGCAGAGTAAGAAAACAGAGCAGCAGCTCTGTCTATAGTTTGTACATGAAATTTAAATGTAATCTGGAAATAGAGAAATATATATAAATTTATATTGCTGTCATTGATTGTGCTGTGTCTTCTCTGTGTATGTATTTTGTTCTTCTGTCCATCTTTCATAGCTGTAGTTTTGGTTTGTACATTCTGGTGGTTGTGGTCTGCCTCCCCTGTTCCGTCCCTCTGTTTTCTGCCAACAATTAAATGTTGCTTAGAAAATTTAGGAACAATTTGTATTGGTTTTGTGTTAGTTGAAAATTATTGCTTGAGTTCTAATATTTTTAAATTATTGGTTGTCTTTTAAAAGTATGTAAAATCTATGTACCAATCTAAAAAATAATAATTCTTGGGATCTATAAGTAAGTACATTTATTGGTTTAATTGAAGGTGAGCGTTGCTTAGAATTTTTTTTGAAATTTATTGTTTGGTTTCTAAATTTTGCTTATTAGGGCCTGTCTTTTAATTTAGAAGTGTCTAAAATCTTTGTGGCATCTTTAACAAATAATAACTTTGGGGGTCTACCAATAAGGTACACCAAGTGGTCTCAAGGTAAGTGTTGCTCAGAAATTTTAGAAACAGTTTGTATGGTTTTATGTTAGTAAAATTTATTGTTTGGTTTCTAAATTTTGAAAGAATGATTATAAGAATGTTGTTTTATGATTTTAAAGAAAATTAGAAAAATAATTCTCTTAGCCGAAAGTTGTTATTCGACAGATTTTTTGGGGGTGAATATAAGAGAAACCAGTTACAGTTTTCCATTATCACTACCCTGGACAAGAACTTGATTCTAATAATTAATATCTTAAAACTTCTATGTTGTTATGAGATAATCTAACTTTCCTCTTAATACAAACTTTTCTCAAAAATATGGTGCAATAAGTTTTTAAATTTATTTATATATTTAATATTATTATTTTTTGTTGAGAGTAATTTTTTTTTTTTAGATTATCTATTTTACCAAAATTGTCTTTGATTTGAACCATTTTTTATAATAGCTTTTGTTTAAATTAAACATTTTCACTAGTAAAACTATACATACATTTATAAAATACATGCCCAAACAACCTCCATAGAACCCACTGAAAGAGAATAGTATCACTGTATCACCATATGTGACCCACAAATTTTATAGCCATCAAAATTGACAAATCTTTTGGTACATTTGTTGAATAAGTATGCATTTTTTTTGTACACCCTGTTTGTTTTGTTGATCAGATAACATGTGCTACTTCATTTTTTGTCCATGTCTTCTCAAATACAGCTTTTTGGCTGATAGGATAAAGAATGTAAGCATTACAGGACATTATTCACGCCTGTGCTGCAATTTACTTGTACATTAGGTGCTGGTGTGGATAATTATGAGATATGGCTGGTAAGTGCATATATTAAGTTTTGTCAATTGATAACTCTAATTGAGAGGTTGAAATACTTTTGTGCTATTATGTTTGTTAGACACTATTTTATGATATTGATATTTAAACTAGCAATCATATTTTAAGGTTTAATGGGTAGGCCAAGAAGGGACTGGAAAGGAGTTCCTGTGGATAAAAGCAAACATAATTTTATATATGGGAATTTAAAGTATACATAATTTGTAAAGTTGAGTTGCTAAGAGCAATAAATAAGGGGGCGTATTTGTAAGAGTAGTAAAGAGGAATTTTTTATTAGTATTTTCAAAAAGAGAGCATAGAGAATATTTGCATTTTTTTTTTTTGGTCAATTTTGATTTGTTGAATCCTGGTCATCATTTGAACATTGAAACCATGTAATGATGTGTGTTATTGTTCTGCAATGGTAAGTAAATTTTGTTCTGAATAAAAGGAGAAAGCTTCATAAGTGAATTAACAAATAGGTATAGAAATGATAGACCTTTTTTTATTTGTTTGTGCTGGTAACCATTTGCATGTGAAAGTGTTGTTAATCAATCCTCTTCTTGCTTTCTTAGTGCAACAACAAATGGACTATGTTGTATTTGTGCATATCTTTGGAATGTGAAGCTCGGGCATATTTGAAGGTTTGCAAGGTTGTGCACTCTTGATATTGTTGTGAATGTTAGCCCTTAGCGATCAATGTTGTTGATGTCGATTGTTCTCCTTTCAAGTGTTATACCTTGTGATCTATGTATTGTTAAGGTCCAAGCCATTTTTAGAGGAATTTGGCAGCAGCCACCATGATGTAGTGGGGTAGTGGGAACTTTTTTGGATTGTTGTGATCTAGAGGTGGGCCTATGTAATGCTTGAATTTTTCCATCACAAATAAGGGAAGGTCAGTGGGTTTATTATCAATCTTGACATTCAATTGTTTAAACCTACCCCAATGCACCATTTATGAGGCTTGCTCCCACCCACAAATTTGAACTTAGCATAAATTGATATCCAATGCACAAGAGAATGTTTGCTTTGAGTTGTTCATCATCTAGATTTGGGCATGATGTCACCTTAAGTTGCTCTGCAGTGGATCTGGCAATGGGTATTGACAAAGATTGGAGCATACATTTATTTTGTAGGGAAACCAATTCATTTGTTGCAAATGGATATGCCAAGATAGCATGTAGATAAAAGTAATTAGCGGTTCCTTCATAATTGCACATTGAACATAGAAATTTCTTGAGAAGACAACATATAGTTTTGTTGTTGGTGAATGGTTATTATTCATCTATCATTTGAACATTGAAAGAATGTAGTGATATGTGTTGTTTTCCTGCATTAGAAAGGAAATGGAGTAAATTAAATATTTTGACATGCATGCAAGTAAAGTTGTTTTTGAATAGTGGTGGGTAAAAGTGGGTATGCAAGTAAAGATGTTTTTTTTGTTTCGGTCAATTATTTGCAAGTGATAGTGCCCTTGACCAGTTCTCTTCTTGTTTTCCAAGGATGTTGAGCCCATCCAGTTGAAATGGTAGGCCTAGGTACATACTTGAAAGACTTGTCATTCATCAAGACTATCTTCTTGCATTGCATGTCCCCAGTTAGAAGGAGTTTCATCATCAATGTGTTAATGGATCTAGAGATGTACGATGCAAATTCCATGGATGGTAGTTGTTTGAAATTCTTTCCCAATGGGCAAAGTATACTATTTGCTGTAAACAATTGTACAATAAGAATTGAGTGTTGTTTGTTTTGCATAGGAAAATGAAATAAAAGCGATGTGAGAAATAAAATGAAAGAAAAGCGTGCAGTGCTTATAAAAGGATTGCATGGAGCAAAAGGAAAAGAACCATTTCTTTACAAGTTTGTCCAAACATTGAAATAATGTAGCTAGCACTTGTTCATTAAAATCTTGATAATGCTCAGAACACCATTTGCTTAATGACTTATCAGTTGACCTCATGTATTGCACAATTATATAGACAACAAATATAATTTATTTATCTTGAATTACCTGATACAACATAGAAAATGTAATTTTTTAACCCAACATGTCACTTAATCTGTACACTGCACTTACACATACATCTTAAATTTTTAGCAGGCAGATAGCCCACACCATTTCCTGTTGTAATCTTGTACTCCAAACTCCTCTTCAAATGTTTGCTTGAATAAGACTTTAACAACATGGTTTGATATTTGTAGAAAATGGGATAATCGAATAAAATGAGGAATGGGTATGAAGAGGATGCAACAATTGCAAGTAAAATTGTAATGTTCAATAAATACTTAAACCTATTTTCAAAACTAGTGGGAAGCAATAATGGCAAGTCAAAGTGTAAACAATAGGTATCTATGTCTATTTATATGTCTACATCTATTTATATAGAATGTTATATAAATTTGATGTGTTCATTGTTTCTTGAAAGGTATTTTTTTCCCCTTAGAATGGAATAAAATTTTCATCTAATGAATAATAAATATATTGTTAGTTTATAATATAAGCCAGTCCAAAAAAAAAGTATTTATCATAACTACATAAATTTTGTGTTGAAAATGTAACAACTTTCCATATTGGAATTTGAAAATTTTATCAATTAACAAATCTAATTTTTGAACATTTTATATTAAGCTACATAATTCACAATCCCTAGATATTCATAGAAAATAGAGGAATTTGCTACCCCTCTATCCCATCCCTTGTGTTCCTATTGTTTCCTATCAGATTATTATAGGGGATTCCACCTATTTTTAAATCAAAACCTCCAATTAAATTAATAATTTCATCAAGTCTTTCTTTTTCCTTTCTCTCTCTCTCTCTCTATACATATATATATATATATATATATATATATATATATGCCTCTTTATCTCTCTATATATATCTCTTTCTCTCCCTCTCTATCTCTCTATTCCTCTTTGTCTCTCTATCACCCTATCTCTATCCCTATCTCTATCTTGGATTGATTCAGATATCACAATTTGGTTGAAGCCAACCCAACTATCAATCTCATTTGACACAATGATCTCCTCAAGTTGACCACGTCCATGATTTTCTAGCAAGTTCACCACCATGTTAGACTCCTTGAAAATGCGTCGTATAGAGAAATCTTGGATTTGGCTCATAAGTGCAATTATCTAATCTAGATTTTTGTGCACTTTCCAATTGACTACACTTTGTGCTTGAACTTCTCTAGAGTTGAGGAAATAATTCGTGAATTAATAAATTCACATATGGCCACCACAATTCTATTTATATCATCTTTGCTTACCTAGTTTTGTATGCAATGTGTCACATGGAGCTAAAAAAATCTAACTCATAATGGATGTAGAGGACTCATAATGGATGTAGAGGACCAATAGTGGATGAGTCTTGCATTGTACTTAGGCTTGACATAATTAATATATATTGTATTGTGCACAATTAAAACCAATATATATATATAGATAATTGTTATTTAACTTCATATCTCTCTCTCTCTCTATATATATATCTCTTTCTCTCCTTCTCTTTATTACTCTTTCTCTCTTTTTCCTTCTCTTAGTCTCTCTCGGTCTTACTTTGTCCCTCTCTCTCTCTATGTATATGTCCCTCTCTATCTAATTCTCTTTGTCCCTGCCACCTCTCTCTCTCTAGCTCTCCCTCTCCCTCTCTATCTTCCTCTAGCTATTTCTTTCTCTCTTCCTCTCTATCTTTCTCTATCTCTCTCCCTCTCTATCTAATTCTCTTAGCCCCTCCTCCCCTCTGTGTGTGTATGTGTGTCCCTCTCCCTCTCTATCTCTCTTTCTCTCTATCAAAGTGTTTTTTTTGTTTTCAATGATATGCAATTTTGACTTTTTACTACACCATCTGTTCATATGGTGTCTATTAGATTATAAAAATATAAAATAATGTTATGAATCAATGGTCAAATGATTGTAGTAATTTGTTTATTAAAAACATGTTTCTATGGATGAGGATGTGCCATGTGATCTCATCTTAAATACACATTAAAGAAAATATTTTTAGGTGGTGCAAGGCTGCTCAAATTCTAAGATGATTCTACATCATATGTCAAAGATGTAGGCCACATTGAACCTATCAACCATCTCAATCTACTCCCTGTGACTGAAGAATCAAAGAAACAAAAACCCTGACAGTGAATGACACCTAAATTTGTTCCTATACCTAAATACTCATTGGATATAAAATTTATTAGTTGAAGCTCTGTAAATAGCAATTAACCCATTTGAAACAAAATTTTTAAAAATGTGGACCCCTCTAAATTAATATTTCCATTGAATCTATATGTTACTGGAACATTTGTACCCTCTAATAAACTATATAGAATGCTAAAAATTGTCCAATAATAAATTATGTCATCATAAAATGCCTCAGAAATATAGTGTCAATCAATTTTGCTAATGTGCCATTAAAAACTAAACCCACAATAAAGTGCTATAGTGCACATGTACCATCTCACAAATAATCATCACAATAAATGCCCTTGTGAAAAATGTCACTAAAATGTGTAAGTCATCAAGTGTCATTGTGAACAAGGTAGATCACCATGAAATAACATTGCATGTCGTGTATAATTCATTATTGCAAAATTTAGGATAAAGGAGAATACTCCTCTTACTATATATAGAAGGGTAAAGGATAAAAGCATAATTCATTTTCACATTCAATTTTGAGAGAAATATTATGGGAGAGTCATCATGTCACACCATCATGGATATGTTTCCCTTAATTCCAATTGAGTATCTACTCAAATAACCATATGTGAGGCCTTGGAGTTGGTGAATCAAAACTTTTGTTAATTTTTGTAAAAAATTTCAATTTTAAAAAATGTCCAAAATTTTATGAAATTATAGTAGGTATTTTTGTGGATGATTTGTACATCTATATATTTGAACCTATTTTCTTGGTTGTGACCTCATTATTTGTGGAATTTACCCCACTTATATGTAATTGGCCCATAACTATGACATAAATTCTATAGATTTGGTCCCCTAATTCTTTTTCCAAAAATTGTATTGTGATCATTTGTAAATGCTTGTATGTTTTCTTAGTGGTCATGATAAAGTACTAAAGGGATTTGTTTATTTTGTATGGAAGATGAGATACAACGCCAGAAGCAGTCATGTAACCTCTCCCTAGAGTCTCTACATGTGTTGGGACCACTAGCAGATAATAAGATGACCTTCTTGGATAAGGTGCATATGATATTATGAATGTTCTACAATTATTTAGATATGACCAATGTACATGTTGGTGGAGTGATAGGACTCAGACACCAACACCTTTCATTTGCCACCTAGTGAGATGGCTATCACATTAGAGGATGTGTGGTGCATACTTCGACTTCTAGTGTAAGGCACTTATCTTTCATATGACACATAGACAACATAACAAGTAGACAATGAGATATATGGATATTGTTGTAGAAAAGTGGGATATGCTTAGGGTGGTGTACCATTAAGTGATGTCCTTGTAGGGAATTTTCCTAGATGGGACAAGTGGACTCTAAACATACTAGTAGTTTTGGTATTTCTAGATGGAAAGGGATTGTCCATTACATACAAAATGATACATATCACCCATGGCTTGGGGGAGCATGACATAGTCTAATAGTGTGATAGGTTCATGATCACACGATCATACCATGATATGCACTTATTTATATTTGAGGGTGTCTAAGTTATTCATGCATAAAACTATTATAATGTTGGGAATATGATAGTATCTACATTACAAGACCTCTTGGGATTTTATAGCATATTTGGTATAAAATTCCACACATTTAAATGGAACACTAGTAGGTTTTCAATGTGGCATAAGGGGAGGAAATTAGAGGAGTGGATGTGGGCAATGGATAGATGGGTGGAAGGTGATTTTTTTGAATTTTGTATTGAGGAGACTTTACCAATCCATGGCTCAAATTGGTGCTACTGTTTCTCATGTGCACAATGTGCATAATAGTGTTTTGAGTTGTATAATCTTTTATGTTGTATATTTTAGTAACTTGTCTATAGTGTAGACATTTTTTGTGATGGACTTTAGCATCTAAGTTGCACTTCTAGGAGTATCCTTATAAATACTATAGAAATTTCAAAACTTTACGTTAGTCCCAATTAACTATTTCCATGATGAAGCAACTTAATTATATTGATATGTTACTTAAAGTTTGAATGCTTAATCAATAAGGTGATTTTGTCACCTTTTACTTGGTGCTCATAACCATGACCATTTTAGTTAAAAGTTATTAAACACTATAATGCATGAAAAGAGATGGACCTCCACTTTACTATGTGTTACATGTAAGAAATACGACACAAGTACCAACCCTCAATAGGTTAAAATTAATGCCAATTATAGGAAATCACATTAATCTAATCAAAATAATACTTGCAAGATAAAATAGAATTAAATAATTCCAATAGAGAAAATACATAGAACAGAAGATTTACCTTGGAAAACCCTTTTGGGAAAAAACCTAGCAACCAATAACACCACTCTTTATGTATTCACAATAACAAAAGGATTCAAATATAATGAGAGAATTTTCTTGTACTATCAAGGAGATATTCAACTCAAAGAAAAGAGTTATTTTGGTAACATGCACCTATCTTCCAACAATATCTTAATTATCCCATCCTAAGTACTCTATATATAGACAAGGATCAACTCACTAAGTTTCAAGGTTGGTACCCAAGTTTGACTCTAGATCCAAGAGTTATTATAACCTCCAAGGCTAAACCCACAATACCTTTAATTTAATTCTTGTACTCAAGATGTTGTGTCTTCATGTGGCCCCCAACATATATTAATTACATTTCTCCATTTTTACATACAACAAATTCCTAGGAAAATATTGGTCTACCCAAAGTAAGGCATCCCACTACTTTACAAAATATTAAATATTTTATACAGGGTGTACAACACCTTTCCCAACATTCTCCCACTTGTTTTATACATTGAATAAGTAGCCAAATATAGATAAGAAAATAATTTTTTTGGTCAAGAGAAAACATTCCTATAATCTGCATTCATCATCTGAACTTATCCATGCTCATGAACTTCAACAAATCAATTGAAAAATCTAGAACTACATGCCAATGTGCTTTGATATAACATGAAAAATAGTGTTCTCTACCACATATGCAACACACTAATTTTCACAATAGGTCAGAAAATATTTCTATAAACCAAAGTCAAAACATAAGTTCAAAAGCAAAATCCCTTTCTTATAAATATCTATTCCAACATCCATGGAGTGAGCCCATAGTGAATAATCATGCCTTGTACTTCAAAAATAATTCCTAGAACAGAAATCTTCACAATTCTAGACCCATTCTCAAGAAAAAACAAAGAAAAACTAAAATGCATCTAAAAAATAGGTGGGCAAAACCTATTAGACCATTCTCTATTGAGTACATTGAACTCAATCTAATTGCAGGTGTAGGCTCCTCAATGTTTCTATTGAAACTTTGTTGAGAAACTCACAACTTCAACACTTGATCTCTAAACACCCATGAGATATCCATCCTAACCCAAATCTATCTAAATAAAAACCAAGTACACTACTAATCATCTCATGCCAACCAAACTCTAATTGTAGCTCCACAACATCCAAAAGTCTCTCTCCAAGGAAAAATGATCATTGTACTCATCTAGAGGGTTTTCCCTCAAATCATACCCAATTGCTCCCATTGCATGTACAATAAAAATGTAGGCTCCAAAAACTCCATATGGCTCCATGATTTCCATGTTTACCTCATAAGATCATGTATCTCAAACTAATAGATCTACTTAAAAGAATATATATCATGACAAGACTCCGCTATAGTTATAGAGTCCACTAGGCACAATAATACCTATCCTCAATATTAGAAGACCTTTCTCCAATAAATGGAAAATTTCCTCACTACCTAAGATAAATTTACAGGCACAACCATGTCATGCCAAAACCCCTATTGCATGCTTAGGAGCTTCCCATGGCATCATGTTCACCATCTTAAAACTAGAAGTCAATATGTGAAAATTCATATTTAACCATTAATATTGCCAAAACTCCCACTAAAAAACTGATCCAAAGATTCCCATGGTAGAATGGTTCATGTCCTCAAAAAACTTGAGAACATTCACTGAGGTCTTGCCATGGGAAATTCTTGAAATTTATTCCAAGTAACTTTAGGTATTGTTCTAGTGATATCATGTAAATTCCCCTTCAGAGTCACTATAGGTGTCATGGGGCAACACCTTCCTATCTCTTCTTCCTAGAACCATGATATATTTCTATGTTGATGTTATTAGGTCTATCCAAACATCTAAGTGTCACTGTGGTGACACCCGACTTAGGTATGTCAAAATTGGAACTTTTGGGAGCCATAAGATTCTCATATGGATGTGAAATTAGGCACAATTTTTTATATTCCATAATTTTTTAGACAAATCCAACTATGCAATCTATTATGAGGCATCACTTTCATGATAGCTCCACTCATTTGTTTGTAACACTTAGAGTTCATGCCCTCCAAGGTGTCATCCTAACAACATCTTGAGGCAAAACTTTGGTACCAACTTGACTCTCCACCCTCTGAGATATTATGAGGGTGATGGCTTGAGTCATCTTCAAGATACTTTTTTTCCTTTCCTAAAGCATCATACAAGAAATGACTTAAGTCCTTCCCAAGATAATTTTTTGTATCCTTGTTTTCCAAGATACCATTGTAGTGATAACTTGAAGCATCCTAAAACTATAGAGGAAATAGATCAACCACACATGGTACTCATCATCAAGTTTGAACAAAATTTTCCCATATAGAACTATCTTTGCCAACAACAAATTTCCTCTCACCAATTTATAACCTTCTTTGAAAAAACCAACATGCACTCCCACATCATTCATTTCTCTTATCTAGATAGTAGGTTTATTGCCAAACTTGGGATGACCAACACACTAGAGAGTATTTTGTTTTTTCTATCTTTGAATACAAACTTAATTTTCCTATAATGAATTGTAATTTTATGAAATGAATTGTCACCCAAGAAGACTTTTCCACCATCATAGTTCTCATTCATAGAAAACCACTTCCTATAAGGAGTCATGTGGAGTAATGCTCCAAAATCAACCAACCATGTAATATCACTTGCATCAATAACAAATATGCAATAAATGCATTTCTAGATTCCTCATCTAAGGTATTTGAATTAGAACCCCTATTCGATTCATTTTTAGCTTTCTTCTCATTGTATTTTTTCTTTATATGGCTAATTTTACCATAGTTCCAACATTTTACCTTTGACTTACCTAGAGACTTAGATCTACCCTTGGACTTAGATATTTTTCCTCCCTTCTCCTTCTTTGACAATCAAAACATCTTCAAAAAAATCCATTGGTTTCCACCTCATTTTTCAGGAAAAAAGGCTCCAACCACTCTCTCAAATTTTAACTCAGAAGTGGTGTTATTGATCACCATCACAAGGCTATCCCATGCATGTGGCAATTAATAAAGCAAAGTAGTACACTATTCTTCCTCATTGATCTTGAGATCAACTAGTGCCAATTGATTGATAATAGTGTTAAACCCTTTCGAGTGCTTCACCACTAAATCTCCATCAACTATTTTCAAAGAATACAATTTTTTTTGCAAGTAGAGTTTATTCACCATAAACTTAGTTTGATAGAAAGCCCCTATCTTATCCCATAATTCTTTAGACTCTATATTCTCTCTAGAAACATGTAAAGGCACTGAACTTGAAAAGCACAAACAAATTGTAGATCTAGTATCTAATTTATTCCAAATATCTTAATTTATACCTTGAGGAGTAAAGCATGGCATTGATATCATTGTAATCCGTTGGTTGTACTCCACTAATAGGTATTCTATTTTGAGTTTCCAAAGGTCAAAGTTCATGTCATTAAATTTTTGAATCTCCATTTTTCTAAAAGTTCTTGCCATTTCTATGATCCTATAAAATGATTCAACCTTTACCAAATACTCTCACTAATAACCAACCTTAATATAGGGCTAAAAGTTGTCCTTTCTCTTGTGCATCAACCAAGCTAAAAATAGCTCTAATATCCAAATGTAAGAAATCTAATAGAAGTACAAACCTTCAACATGTTTACATTGACACTAGTTATAGGAAATCACATTAATCTAATCGAAATAATAATTACAAGATAAAATAGAATCAAAGCATTCTAGCATAGACTATTGATCATGCACTCTACTAACATCAAATTATCTACCGTAATATCCTCCCTAAATTAATATTCCTACCCTAATATTATTGTTACTTATCAATCAATAAATATGGTCAAAACAAGTGAGGTTTAATTTAACAATAGTAGTTTGTCAATTATAAATTTAATTATTGTTGGAGCAGCCAAGATCAACAAGCACAAAGAAATGAAACCTTCCACGAGTGAAAAATGCAGTACAATAACATATCTATCATATACAATGAGAATGTGTAAAATACAATGAGAAGCCTTGCCTAAATAGGCAAGGAGGAGGAGGTAGGAAGGTAGGACTGAACTACTGACTACCTCTACAAGCATGCAACACTTGTCTAACTCACATGACATATGTGAGGGCAGTGGCAAGTAAAAAGGAAAAAGGTGTCTCACATGTTGAAATGAGACAAACTCCTAAAAGACTGAGTAAACTTAAGCTTATGTGTGAATAACTCAAACCTTCAAAGAGGTGATATCTAAACTAGTTATCTAATGACACTATTTACACTAACACCCCTCTTAAGTGCAACTTAGGGTGAATGCAAAGATGGGTCTCGACTACTAGGCCATGTTAGGTACCCATGTCCAAATGAATTTCTCATATTAAAGTGGAGAAAGAGAACCCAGTGGGAAAAAACTTTCCTCCAAAAGAGAAATGATGCACAAGCACGAAGAAGAAAGGAACACTATACATGACCCACCAAGGATTACTTCTAACACTAATGTACAATAGATATCCCCCCATAGGAGAGAAAAGAGAGAAGGTCAATGTGACCCCCCCAAAAAATGTGAATGAATGAACTCCATGCAAAGAGATGGATCCTCCCAAAACTGAGATGAGAAGACTAAACATGCAGGCTCCCCTCAAAATACCTCCTATAGTGTTGGTAGATGCTCGAGACTAGATGTTGAAGATGATCCACAAATGTTGAACAATATTTCTCCCCTTAGGAAGAAATTGAACCACATAAGTGTGCAAGTGATCTTCCCATTCCAAACAAGAACATATAGGAAGAAATATGAAGGTCTCTAAATTCTGCACATGATTCAAAGACTCAGATGATGCCCATGATGACTTCGAAGGATGCTCAAGGATCTCCAAGCCAATGATGATGTGTGACAAATGTTGAGATTCAGGTATAGGGATAGATGTATGGTGATAACTGAACCCAGAAGAACCTGATACTACTGTAGAGGATGTCAAAAAACATGATGACAAAGTCAAATATGTGGACTCATAAATATCTGCAAAATCTGTCACAATAGAATCTGATGTAGGTAAGGTAAGAGTAATATAGGAAGAAGATAATGGTGATGCAACTCCATCGAAGTTGTCATCCAATAGAAGATGAATGTCCTCAATGGCATCTCCCAAATTTGCAATGTGGGACTCTACGAAAAGACACAAAATGTCAGGTAGGTATGCATCCCAAAGTGGTGGATCTAGAAAGACGATAACCATATCCTGGTGCAGAGAATCACTAGAAGCCATGGAGATATCAACTCTAGATTCAGATTTAGCAATAGGTGATGAAGGTGTAGATGGGATCTCAATGTAAGTCATTTGACTACAATGTACATACCTAACTGATGGTGTCTCACAAGATGGCTTAGTGAGACAAGATTTTTATGCAAGTGCTTTATTAAGATCAATAGAAAGTTGATATGCATGAAGAATTTGTTGTCTTAGTTCATCAATTTTGTGATGATGACATTCTTCTGATGTATGTCATTTTAGCCCACAATATCCACATTTGATCTTCCATTTATTATGAGGTTTATTGAGAATACTCAAATGGAAGGGATTATGTGTGAGAGGCATGATCAAATTTTAAGCACTATCAAAGCAGAAATGAAAGTTTGCCTCCCCAAAAAGGATTATGACTGTTTTAGAAGCCCCTCAGAAAGAAATGCAATAAAAATTACAACTTGTCAAAGATCATATGCGAAATTAACCATTTATAATGTACGGTGATTTTTACAAAATTTTAAAAACTCATCTATCCCAAATTGAATGTTACCTGCACTAATGAATTCCTCGCAAAATTATGAGCAATTTTGAAAAAAAAATCATGAATTTTCGATGTCGTAGGAGAAAGTTATGCCTCGTCAAAAATTGCGAGTGTTCGAGGATTAAAAACCCATCAAAAAAGTAAAAAAAAAAATAGTTTGATTTCGTTGAAGCAAATTGGACAGAAAGGCCTTTCCGTTGACTATAATCTTGTGAAATTTCACCTCCGTAGGTGAAAGTCATCACAAAATGAAAAAAAGGCCCTATTCGGGCACTTGGGCAAACTCTGGCGGTCTGCCTAGCAAGAAATGCTATCTCTTAAGTAGTTTAATGACCGCTAGCTATTACATCATATGTCACAATTACATTAAACAGTAGTAGCTGCTAGTGATTAGAGTGAAATGTCAAATTATAAACACTAACATAAAATATAACATATAATATTTTAATAAAAGTAATTGGAGAAGGGCCTGAACCCTTGTACAATTTACAGCTGTTTCACATAAAGTGCTATTAAAACTTTGACATGAATCCAAGACTGGAGGAAACTTGGCTTCTAAGGCAAAGATTATGGGCGGTTTGTACATTTACAAAGACCACGGCCCTAAGTTTATTTAACCAAATTACAACAAGACAAAACAACCACCGCTAAATGGGACTGCAACCATGTGGTGTAAATGCAAAGTTCAAAGTTAGACCAAACAAAGGCTTCGAATCCATTGCAAAAAGGCCAAAATACTACAAAAACAAATAGTGACAGGTGAAACAACAAACTCAAAACCATTGACTTGGAAGTTGGCCCAAAGAACATATTCAAGTGCAAAATAGGCTTGAAAAGACGAACAGGAGCCAAGAATGCCCAATCCAAGAAGGTAGGCCTGATGAGAATTAACTGGAGGACAAGAGCATATCTATTATATACAATGAGAGTGTGTAAAATACAATGAGAAGACTTGCATAAATAGGCATGGAGGAGGAGGTAGGAAGGTAGGACTGAACTATTGACTACCTCTACAAGCATGCAACACTTGTCTAACTCACATGACATGTGTGAGGGCAAGTGGCAAGTCAAAAGGAAAGAGGTGTCTAACATTTGTGAGTACACATGTCAAAATGAGACAAACTCCTAAAAGACTAAGTAAACTTAAGCCTATGTGTGAATAGGTCAAACCTTCAAAGAGGTGATATCTAAACTAGTTAGATAATGACATTATTTACATTAAAAATTATAATGTATTATACTCAATATACAATGTGGACATTAGATATTTCTTTTAGCAACATGTATTGGTCACTTTTGTGTATGTAAGTTTTGTTTTACATACCAATATTAAGTGAGGCCATTAGCATATGGGTAATGTTGGTGCATGATTGTCATGCCATTAAATGTGTTTGGCATTTTTGCAATTCAACTTTCTACTTGTTCTTTTGTAGTTAATTCTTATAGTCCTAAATTTGTGAGGATATTTGAAGTAGAGGCAAGTCGGATTAGAGAAAGAGGACAAACTTGACAAGGTTCAACTACACCAATTAGCCCAAAAAACAAAGTTCTTCATGGAAAAGTGGGAACAGCAGAAGGGAGCCCTTGATTCATCGTGGAAAGATTGGTTTGGGGTGCTATAGGACTCATCCCACCCATTGGTTAAGGAAGATCACCCTTAGGATCAACACTTGCTTCATAAACCTTCAAAATGGCTAGTAGCCCTAAAAACATAGAACAATCATTATATCTTCTTGCACAGACATCCAAATACAAATCTTAGACAATTGGGAGATACCCTTTATGCTTCCCCACAACATACTCTAGAATGGGTTTGGGTTGTTTTGCAAAGTATGCCCTAACCAATAACCCTCCTAGTGGCTTTTAGACCCAAATAGGCCTATTTTATGAAGCAAGTACCCTCAGATGGTATCTTGAAACCCTCCTGACCATTTGAACATGTCAATGGCATCCCAAAATCACAAGATTTAACCTCCCTTTGCTATTTTGACTGATTGTCCCCAAAAACCATACTACTATAGCTTCTGGCAGTCACTTAGCACATGGTTTTGCTAAGTGCAATCAATGGAATCTCAACAACAATAGTCCCTTGCCCACAAAAACCTTACAAGACATGATAACGGATGCTAGATAACTCATTCCACTGATCACAAAGTTTGGTGATTCAGTGGAATGGAGAAAACATCCTAAAGTTGCTGACAGAACCCTAGTTGAGAGTTTTTAAACCACTTGTGGATGAAAGGGAAATACAATGATAAAAATGAATGTCAAGGACTCAAACTACTTGCAAATGGAAGGTGACTTACCATACTAACTTTCCATCATGGCCTTTAGTCACCACCTGACCGTACAGGTATAGAGCATGCCCAGAAACAACGAATTTCTTGAGGAAACAACAAGTTCGGTGGACAGTTCAGTATAAAGTGGTTGTGGAACATTTATCCTCAATGACAGGAGCCCAAACTATACTTGTTAGATAGTTATTCCATCATACTCCATCCCCATGCAATCCAGACCCCATGACAGAGCCGTACAACAGAGAAGTACGGGCTGTTATGCAACAAATTCAGAAAAATGACAGGAAATGTAGAGAACTGTTTGATATTGCTTCAACTCCTCCATATAAATTACAATCATAATGTTCAAGACCTTAAGAAGCCTTCTCCAACCTCCTTAAGGTAGTTAGAAGATAGTTTGGTCAATGGACTATCTATAACCATTGAATACCTTCTGCAACTGCCTTATGTCAGGATAGTAATCACCTTGTTTTGGCATTTGAAACTTCTTATAATTGTGACATGTTGTCATCGATGGTTTTAGGACTTGTTGATGACTTGTTTATGACTTAACAATGTCATCAAGACCTTAACATGCCTTCATACATGACTATCCTACATAAGGTTGCCTATTACAACATGACATCAATTTATAGTCATTTGGATATAGTCCTTTACAATCATGGCATCATAGCCTTATTACATCATGGAGATGGTCTCTAGGACCTTATGAAACTAACAAACAAAAGGAGATTAAAAACAAAACATAAATCTCTTGGTGCTCCTGTACCAATATTCGCATCTCACCATCAAAGACTTCAAAGCAAAAGTATCATAGTAGAATGGGTGATTAGTAGGGCAAGATTTAGTGCTCCATGGTGAAGAACCATAAGATAAATGCAAAGTTTGTATACAATGTGACACCAAGATTGGAATGCCTCCCAAGAATCTATTCTCACACAAATTATCCCATTCTCGAAGGTAGTCACCTATAGGAGTGACACTACTCTCTACATTGACCTCATCGACTTCATAGAGGATGACCCCTCCATTATCAAAGAAAGATAATTGTAGATTAAAAAAATAAAATTTAACAAGCAATAATACTACCCAACTGTGAATTGTATTCTTGTAACAATAAGGGGAAAAAAACTTTAATTCTAATTGAAGAGGAAAATTGTGGCAATTTTTTCAAGTCATATATCTCGAAATACTCATCATTTTTTTTATCAACACTATCTTAGGTACAACTAATACATTCTAAAGTAATTCCTACTCTTACATTTCCACTCTTGCTAATAAATTTAGTTTGGATAATGTGCCATGAGAGCAATAGACAAAGAATTTCCACAATATTCTAATATCATCAGGTCAAACACATGGTCTAAAGAGTAATAGCAAGCCATAAAAAAACAATATCTTAGAGGTGAGGTCAAATTCATAACATATATTTTCTAATGATAAAAAAATAGCCTTTTGCAATTACAATATGAATTTTGTCATCTTGTGCATAACCAAATAAATTAGTTAACTTTTTCATTTTATTTATTACAATTTTTTTAATTCCTTTTTTTAAGATAATATGCTTGGTAACGCTTTTGCCCAAAGCTATGAACCAGTGAGGCCACAGCACGGGGAACCTCATCCCCTAGCAAGAACTCTTCAAACTCATGAGCTCGTTGGCCCAGCGAAGGCATAAAGCCTACGAGCTCGTTGGCCCAGCAAAGGCTTTCAAGAACTCTTCAAACTCATGAGCTCGTTGGCCCAGCGAAGGCATAAAGCCTGCAAGCTCGTTGGCCCAGTGAAGGCATAAAGCCTGCGAGCTCGTTGGCCCAGTGGGGGTTTGAACTCTGGCCGCCACTACAACTGAGCGACTTAACCAACAAACCACGCCCTTATTGGAATTTTTTTTTAATTCTTTGTCATAGTAAGATAACTACAATAATTAATAGCTCTTAGTCCTTCAACTAGGTATTATATATGGTACTTGTTGATGATGTTTTTGTGACAACACAACAATATAATAAAATACCAAGTATCCTATCCTCTCTTGAACAAAGCCTCTTGAATGCTGAATTATGTGATCAATCAAGAACACTCCAAGGTTCCTTTGTGTTAGGTCTTGACTTGCACGAAGATGATAACTTCATATGTTAGAGGAGGAGCATCACGTCATCATGTATGAGAAGTTCATTTCCAGAGATTCATCTTCAAGTTCATTTGCATTTGCAAAGTTCTAGAGTCATCTATTCCATGCACTAGAAGGACAAAGCATTCCTCATGAAGTCTACTCCAAGGATGCACGTACATAACATCTTCCTACATCATCCAGCATTGAAGCCTGCACAGGAGACAAGAATTTCACAAAATTACAAATGAGCAAAGATCGTCAAGAAATTTATAAATTTCATTAAGGCATGAAAGACAACATGAGGAAATCCAAAATTCCCAAATTTTCAAGTTCGAAGCAACTAAGTTCCATAGTTGAAAATCCAACAATTTGGGAAATATTCCAAGCAATGTGGACGCGAAGAAAATCAAGATAGTTTGCTCAATGCTGAGGTGGCATGTGCATGCCATGGATCCAATCACATTTTGCCACTCCACCCATCTATGTTCAACACATGTACATCAAGCAAGATGTCAAAAAGGACGTCTATGTAAGAGATTCTCAAAGATTCCATTTCAAGATTATCATCTTGGGAAATGTGCCTTTGTCCCTCTCTCATATTCTAAAAATAGCAAGTTGTTGTAACTACCTTGTGTTGTCCAAATCTTGGCCATTGATTCTCGAATCAATCCTGTCTGTTCATGTAATTTTTGGAGTCTATAAAAGGCTCACTTCTCTCATTTGTAAAGGAGGATATTAGAAGAGTAGGAGTAGATGTTGTCAAAATAGGAGTAGAGTAGAGAAAGCTCTTCAAAGTCATTGAAGAGATTGTGGAATTGTTGTAAAAATACTTCCTGAATCAATACAAGCTCATTGTTGATTTTCCATGGTGATTTTGTGTGATTACGGAATGTTCGCATGCTTTCAAATTCTAACAAATGATTGAGAAATGTTTCCAAGTAGCTTAGATAGTAGATTAGAAGTTCATTGATATAATGAATTTATGATGAGATATTTGATGAATTCCTTTATGTTCATACTTTTTGTGATTTGTGTCTTGCAATTCACAATGCAAAGTTAGTCTGAACCTTCATGTGCTTTAGTTCGATTGTGGATGTTCATTCAAGTTGCGCCAACTATGGGTATTTGGATGCATGTTCGCAGTTTGAAAATCTTTCATTTCCCTTTGAAGATTGCACTAGTTTTGTGTAGTTGTTGCTCTCATGGCAAAGTGAATCTCGGTTGGAAGGAATTTGTCTATCGAAGCATTGTCCATCATATCATCGTCCTTAGAATAGCTTCCTCAACCCTTGCCTTTTGCATTTTCTTTTGTAGCCGGTTTGAAGTAAGTTCCATTTCACAGTTAGGAGGATAACATATTTGAGTGGAGTAAGGAGCCAATTCATCGTAAGTCCCTTTGTGAGTAATAGCAAAATCACATCAACTACTGAGTCTATCCATTGCAAAACATGAATCAGGGACCTTGGAGTTGTCTCGATTGATCACATTGTTTAGCATTCAAGAGAGGATAAAATACTTAGTATTTTATTCTGAGTTTGCATGTGCATAAAAAACACATCAACAGTACTTTCAACCATGTTGCAACTTATCTATTATAATAAACATGATGCCAGGATGCCAATGTACCAGGGTGACCAAGCTTGAGCAAGGCATGAATGAAATAGCACAGTTTACTAAGGAAGTTATGAAGAAAACTGTTTGGGGGAATGATGGCTATTCAGTCTGAACTAAATAAGCTTAAGGACCAACAGGAGAATTTGCAGGGCTGTTCGAAGAAGTAGAAACAGCAGTAGCAGATGGAACCTTCTACCTGAGAGGAGACACTGATAAATATGAGAAAGGACCGGGATAATCTGGTTAATAAAACCAGAAATTGATCTTTTTGCTCGTCTGTTTTTTGGTAGTGTTTTTTGTTTCTGTGTGTTGGCTGTTTTTTTGCTGTGTTTTTTATGCTTTGTTCCCTGGCCCGCTAGGGTTATTGTCAGGGCTTCTATATAAATGTATGTATGCTAGATTTAATGGATGCTTAAACACTTAACTTTATTAAAAAAAAACAATTAATATTTATTTTTAATATTTATCTTTAATTGATTACTGTCAATTATACTTTCAACCATATTACAATTGTAAATGCTTATTCAGAAAAAAAATCTAAAAACTTAAATGTTAGGTTACTATAATATCTGACATAACAAAATACTAATAATTAATTTCCAAGACATAGATGGTATACACTAAGGCAAGACCTACTTAGCTCAATTTTTATTATGCTACCACATTATTTCTGTACCACAATAAAATGTCAGATTTTCAACAATCTGGTCATTCATTGCCCGTCAAATATCTTACGTTTTTGAGTGGTTGATGTACAAAAGAATCATGGTACATATATCTTATGTTTGTATTGTCGTGGAACATCTTATGAGGGATTCCAATGGAAATATCGTGGGATCATGCAATATCCATTCGTATGACTGATAAGGATTTAAAAAATCTAAATGTATGCCTGGCAGTGCCTGTGAAATCATAGACAGGAATCAATGCAGGACAGTTGCATCAACCAATTTAGGCGAACACTTCTGTATATTTGTCTGTCAACAGAATTACCTGTGTTTGCAGATCTGCAAACCATGGGATTTTGATTGCTTGGAGAAGAGTTTGTGGTCTCCTCCAAATTGTAAGAATGGACAACTTTGGTGTACACGTTCATCACTGTCTATCTTTTAGCTTATAAACAATTAAAATCTGTGAGAAAATTTAAGAAACAATATGAAGTTAAATGTTTTTTATTATGATAAGTAGGGATTTTAAAAAATCATTGAAGTTTAACAAATTATAAAGAGTAAACATGAGAAACCATCAACGCCCATCATAACAGAAAAAACTAATAAAAGGGCAGAAACCCCTAACAAACAACCAACCCAACGATAAGATAATTAGAAGCCACAAACAACATAAAGACAGCAGCCCAACTGCCAAACAAACAGCCTTGAGACGACAGAACAACATGCCAAAACAGCAAAGAAAATAACCTAGAAGTTAAATGTTGCTTAGAAAATTTAGGAGCAGTTTGTATTGGTTTTGTGTTAGTTGAAAATTATTGTTTGGGTTCTAATTTTTTTAAATTATTGGCTGTCTTTTAAAGAATGTAAAATCTGTGTGTCAATCTAAAAATAATAATTCTTGAAATCTATAAATAAGGTACATTTATTGGTTTAATTAAAGGTGAGTGTTGCTCAGAAATTTTAGGAGCAGTTTGTAATGGTTTTGTGTTAATTGAAATTTATTGTTTGGTTTCTAAATTTTGTTTATTAGGGGCTGTTTTTTAATTTAGAAGTGCCTAAAATCTCTGTGGCATCTTAATAAATAATAACTTTTGGAGTCTACCAGTAAGGTATACCTAGTGGTCTCAAGGTAAGTGTTGCTCAGAAATTTTAGAAACAGTTTGTATGGTTTTATGTTAATAAAATTTATTATTTAGTTTTTAAATTTTAAAAGAATGATTATAAGAATGTTGTTTTATGATTTTAAGGAAAATTAGAAAAATAATTCTCTTAGTCAATAGTTGTTATTTGACAGATTTTTTTGGGGGTGAGTAGGGAAATCAGTTACAGTTTTCCATGATTACTACTCCTGACAAGAATTTGATTCTAATAATTGATATCTTAAAACTTCCATTTTGTTATGAGATAGTCCAACTTTCCTCTTTATACAAACTTTTCTCAGAAATATGGTGCAATAAGATTTTAAATTTATTTATATATTTAATATTATTATTTTTTAAAATTTGACTCTAATAATTGATATCTTAAAACTTCCATGTTGTTATGAGATAGTCCAACTTTCCTCTTTATATAAAGTTTTCTCAGAAATATGGTGCAATAAGATTTTAAATTTATTTATATATTTATTATTATTATTTTTTTGTTGAGAGTAAATTTTTTTTAAGATTATCTATTTTACCAAAATTGTCTTTGATCTGAACCATTTTTTATAATAGGTTCTGTTTAAATTAAACATTTTCACTAGTAAAACTATATATACATTTATAAAATACGTGCCCAAACAACCTTCATAGAACCCACTGAAAGAGAATAGTATCACTGTATCCCCCTATGTGACCCACAAATTTTATAGCCATCAAAATTGACAAATCTGTTGGTACATTTGCGGAATGAGTATGTACTTTTGTTGTACACCCTGTTTGTTTTGTTGATCAGATAAAACGTGCTACTTCATTTTCTGTCCACGTCTTCTCAAATACAGTTTTTTGGCTGACAGCATAAAGAATGTAAGCATTACAGGACATTATTCACGCCTGTGCTGCAATTTACTTGTACATTAGGTGTTGGTGCGGATAATTATGAGATATGGCTGGTAAGTGCATATATTAGTTTTGTCAATTTATAACTTTAATTGAGAGGTTGAAATACTTTTGTGCTATTATGTTTGTTAGCAATGGCCTGTTAGTGTGCAATGGGTACCCCAAGAATGGATGTGGAAAGGAGATTAGTGTGGATAAAAGTAAATATAATTTTGCATATGGGAATTTAAAGTATACATAGTTTGTAAAATTGAGTTGTTAAGAGTAATAAATAAGGGGGGCATATTTGTAAGAGTAGTAAAGAGGAATTTTTTATTTGTTTCTAATATTAGTATTTTATTTGCATTATTTTTTTTTGGTCCATTTTGATTTGTTGAATCCTCTTCATCATTTAAACATTGAAACCATGTAATGATGTGTGTTATTGTTCTGCAGTGGTAAGTAATTTTTGTTGTGAATAAAAGGAGAAAGCTTCATAAGTGAATTAACAAATAGGTATAGAAATTATAGACCTTTTTTTATTTGTTTGTGCCCGTCAACCATTTGCATGTGAAAGCGTTGTTAATTAGTCCTCTTCTTGCTTTCTTAGTGCAACAACAAATGGACTATGTTGCATGTGTGCATATCTTTGGAATGTGAAGCTCGGGCATATTTGAAGGCTTGCAAGGTTGTGCACTCTTAATATTGATGTGAAGTTAGCCCTTGGCAATCAATGTTGCTGATGTCGATTGTTCTCCTTTCAAGTGTTAGACCTTGTGATCTATGTATTGTTAAGTCCCAAGCCATTTTTAGAGGAATTTGGCAGTGGCCAGCACGACGTAATGGGATAGTGGGAACTTAAATTTTGGATTGTTGTGATCTGGTGGTGGGCCTATGTAATGCTTGAATTGTTCCACAACAAATAAGGGAGGGTCAGGGGGTTTATGGCCATCTTGATATTCAATTGTTTGAACCTACCCCAGTGCACCATTTATGAGGCTTGCTCCCACCCACAAATTTGAACTTAGAATAACTTGATAGCCAATGCAGAAGAGAATGTTTGCTTTGAGTTGTTCATCATCTAGATTTGGGCATGACGTCACCTTAAGTTGCTTTGTAGTGGATTTGGCAATGGGTATTGACAAAGATTGGAGCATACATTTATTTTGCAAGGAAACCAATTCATTTGTTGCAAATGGATATGCCAAGATAGCATGTAGATAAAAGTAATTAGTGGTTCCTTCATAATTGCACATTGAACATTGAAATTTCTTGAGAAGAGAGTGCATATAGTTTTGTTTCTAGTGAATGGATATTGTTCATCTATCATTTGAACATTGAAAGAATGTAGTGATATGTGTTGTTTTCCTACATTAGAAAAGAAATGGAGTAAATTAAATATGTTGACATGCATGCAAGTAAAATTTTTTTTGAATAGTAGTGAGTAAAAGTAGGTATGCAAGTAAAGTTTCTGTTTTTTGGTTTCGGTCAATTATTTGCAAGTGATAGTGCCCTTGATTAGTCCTCTTCTTGTTTCCCAAGGATGTCAAGCCCATCCAGTTGAAATAGTAGGCCTAGGTACATACTTGAAAGACTTGTCATTCATCAAGACTATCTTCTTGCATTGCATGTCCCCAGTTAGAAGGAGTTTCATTATCAATGTGCCAATGGATCTAGAGATGTACAGTGCAAATTCCATGGCTGGTAGTTGTTTGAAATTCTTTCCCAATGGGCAAAGTATACTATTTGACGTAAACAATTATACAATGAGAATTGAGAAGTTCTTATAATGGTGAAGAAAATAAGAAGAGAGTGTTGTTTGTTTTGCATAAGAAAATGAAATAAAAGCAATGTGAGTCTAAATAAAATGAAAGAAAAGTGTGTAGTGGTTATGCAAGGATTGCATGGAGAAAAAAGAAAACAACCATTGCTTTACAAGTTCGTCCAAACATTGAAATAATGTAGCTAGCACTTGTCCATTAAAATCTTGATAATGCACAGAACATCATTTGCTTAATGACTTATCAGTTGACCTCATGTATTGCACAATTGTATTAAAAAAAATATAATTTATTTAATTTGAATTACCTAATACAACATAGAAAATGTAAATTTTTAACCCAACATGTCACTTAATTTGTACACTGCACTTACAAATACATCATAAATTTTAGCAAGCAGATAGCCCACACCATTTCCTGTTGTAATCTTGTACTCTCCACAAGAAATAAAATCCTCTTCAAATGTTTTCTTGAATAAGACTTTAACAATAGGATTTGATATTTGTAGAAAATGGGATATAAGAATAAAATGAGGAATGGGTATGAAGAGGATGCAACGATGGAAAGTAAGATTGTAAATTTCAATAAATACTTAAACCTATTTTCAAAGCTAGTGGGAAGCAATAATGCCAAGTCAAAGTGTAAACAATAGGTATCTATGTCTATTTATATATCTACGCCTATTTATATAGAATGTTATATAAATTTGATGTGTTCATGTTGTTTCTTGATTCTAGTCCGGATGACTCATTTGAAATATCATTAGCGCATATATATATATATATATATATATATATATATATATATATATATATATATATATATATATATATATATATATATAAGGCATTTTATTCCCCTTCGAATGGAATGAAATTTTCATCAAATGAATAATAAATAATAAATATATTGTTAGTTTATAATATAAGCTAGGCCAAACAAAAAAGAGGATTTATCATAACTACATAAATTTTGTGTCAAATGTAACAACTTTCCATATTAGCATTTGAAAATTTTATCAATTAACAAATCTAATTTTTGAACATTTTATATTAAGCTACATAATTCACAATCCCTAGATATTCAAATAGAGGAATGCTACCCCTCTATCCCATCCCTTGAGTTTATTGTTGTTTCCTGTCAGATTATTATAGGGGACTCCACCTATTATCATATCAAAATCTCGAATTGAATTAATAATTTCATCAAGTCTTATTTTTTCCTCTCTCTCTCTCTCTCTCTCTCTCTATATATATATATATATATATATATATATATATATATATATATATATATATATATATATATATATATATATATATATATATATATATATATATATATATATATATATATATATATATATATATATATATATATATATATATGCCTCTTTATCTCTATATATATCTCTTTTTCTCCCTCTCTATCTCTCTATTTCTCTTTGTCTCTCTATCACCCCATCTCTATCTTGGATTGATTTAGATATCATAATTTGGTTGAAGCCAACCCAACTATCAATCTGATTTGACACAATGATCTCCTCAAGTTGATCATGTCCATGATTTTTCTAGCAAGTTCACCACCATGTTAGACTCCTTTAAAATGTGTCGTATAGAGAAATCTTGGATTTGGTTCATAAGTGCGATTATCTAATCTAGCTTTCTATGCACTTTTCAATTCACTACACTTTGTGCTTGAACTCCTCTAGAGTTGAGGAAATAATTCATGAATTAATAAATTCACATATGGCCACCTCAATTCTATTTATATCATCTTTTCTTGCCTAGTTTTGTATGCAATGTGTCACATGGAGATAAAAAAATCCAACTCATAATGGATGCAGAGGAACAATAGAGGACGAGTCTTGCATTGTACTCAGGCTTGACATAATTAATATATGTAGACATGATTTTTCCACAATGCATGTTGATAATTGAATTGTTTCTGGAAAAACTGTGTGTTGCTTTATTTTGCCTCAACGTTTCAGATCACACTCCATGATCCATCATCAGGAGAAAAAGAAAAGGATGCAATTTTCTTTTTCTCCTGATGATGGATCATGGAGTGTGATCCGAAACGTTGAGGCAAAATAAAGCAACACAGTTTTTCTAGAAACAATTCAATTATAATTAATATATATTGTATTGTGCACAATTAAAACTAATAAATATATAATATATATTGCTATATAATTGTTATTTGACTTCATCTCTCTCTCTCTATCTTTTTCTATCTATCACCCTCTCCCTCCCCCTCTCTATCTAATTTAGGCTCTCTCTCTCTCTCTCTCTCTCTCTATATATATATATATATATATATATATATATATATATATATATATATATATATATATATATATATATATATATATATATATATATATATATATATCTTTCTCTCCTTCTCTTCGTTACTCTTTCTATCTTTCTCCTTCTCTTAATCTCTCTCGGTCTTACTTTGTCTCTCTCCATCTCTCTATCAATGTCCCTCTCTCTCTCTATGTCTATGTCCCTCTCTATCTAATTCTCTTTGTCCTTCCCACCTCTCTCTCTCTCTCTCCCTCTCCCTCTCTATCTTCTTCTAGCTCTTTCTTTCTCTCTTCCTCTCTATCTTTCTCTATCTCTCTCCCTCTCTATCTAATTCTCTTAGCCCCTCCATCCCTTTCCCCTCCCCCCCTCCCTCCTCCCCTCCCCCTCTCCCCCTTCTCTCTTTGTGTATGTATATACGTATGTATATATCCCTCTCCCTCTCCATCTCTCTTTCTCTCTATCAAAGTGTTTTGTTATTTTCAATGATATGCAATTTTGACTATTTACTACACCATCTATTCATATGGTGTCTAACTTAGGTTATAGAAATATAAAATAATGTTATGAATCAATGGTCAAATGATTATAGTAATTTGTTTAGGAAAAATGTGTTTTTGTGGATGAGGATGTGCCATGTGATTTGGCCTTAAATTGAACCACGTTTGGATTAGACTTTTTATAGTGATTTGGTTTGATATTAATGTACCCTTCAAAGAATTGTATGCCTTGATCTATTATCAAAAAGGTGTCATGTTGAAAAGCATAAATGGGCTTACTTTTGAGGTTAGAGGTGACGACCTTAAGTTGTCTTAGTTATAGCCAATCTCTTAGAACATTTTATAACAACTTTAAGATGTCCAAAATCTAGTATATATCTTAAGAATAATTTTTAGCAACACTTGATTTGTATATGTTCTTCTCCTATGCTTTACTAACAAAATTTTGGTGTGTGGATCGATAGGATAACAACATTAGGATTTTGGATGAGGTGGATTATGTCATGTTGTTTGACCTAGTTTATAGATTGGGTCACAAGATTCAAGTTAGAATTAAGTTAATACACAAAATCAAATTAAAAATTACGACTATATATTTATGATATATATTCAAAATAATGTAAAGGTATAAAAATAAAAGCTTACATTTCATCCCTTATAATATGTTAAATCTTAATTTTCTAGTACATTCATAATTTTGATGATAGCTGAAATAAAATTGACCAAAAATCATTTACATTTACACACACATACACGGTTGAATGCGTAAAGTAACTATAATTGAAAACAAAAAATTGCAAAATCAAATTCTTTTACTGATGTAAATGTACCAACTATTTATGCATAATTACTTATATAAGTAAATTTTTTAATTTACTATATAATTTGAATGACTACATATAAAATTTTAAAAAAATAAAGTACAAATGTTGTTATCTAGATTGGTACCCTAAAATATATGCTTTTTTTCTTGCAAAACTCCTACTATATTATGAAAATATGCATGGCAAAAGGGGGTCCAATTAAGAGAAGACAAAAACATTTAGACCTCTACCCTCACAATATTTAAGTTTTATTTGGTCTTCTTTGGAAGAAGAGATAGATGACACATTTCTATACATGAGGCACCTTGCATGCAACACATAACTAGTAGGAAAAATTGTCTTGATGTTATGGAATGTAGCCAACTGGGCTTCCTTGCAAATTTTGTGTTTGTAAAGGATATTAAGCCTTGGTGGATATGGTGTTAGTGAGAATCTCCTCTCATGTATGTTCAAAATTCCATCATAGTGATTGGATTTATAGAAAAGCATTTGGTGGATAAAAAAATGGAGTGGTCTATTAAATGTCATATAAGAGAAATAATTAGGATTGCACAGGGAATTGAAAAGAGAATCTCTCTGTATATCTTTCTCTCATTCTCTATTTCCCCTTCCTCTCTGTCACCTCTCTCTCTCGCTCCAATTCTCTGTTCCTCTCTCTCTCTCTCTCTCTATATATATATATATATCCCTTTCTATCTGGATTTATCTCTTCCTCCTCTCTCTCTCCCTTTATCTCTGCTTCCACTCTCTCTCTCTCTATATATCCATCTCCCTTCTCTCTTCCTCTCTTTTGATTTGTCTAGATATCCCCTCTCTCTCTCTCTCTCACATACTTTAGGTTTTCTACCAATAAATATAAGAAATAAATAGATCCAATAGAACCATCATTTCTATTATTTTGCATTGTTATAAGACAATGTCAACCATTGATGCCCAAAGTGAGTCATAATTTGAAATATTCTTTCTCTTAATCTCTCCCCATGGAGATGTGCCAAATTTGGATTATTAGCATTAAAGAGTTGATCAAAAGTTAGTATCTCTTTATCTCCTCTCTCTCTCTATGTATCAATTCCCTATTTGTCACTACATTATAGCAAATTGTTGTAAGAAAATTACATATTTGTTGGAGGTCAATTAAGGTCAGCTATAGGTACAAGTATATTTTAAATTAGTCTCCCTTTATCTTCGATCAATGTCCCTCTCTCTCTCTGTCCCTCTTTTCTAATTCTCTCTATTCACCCCTCTACGTCTCTCTCACTTTTATCTCTTCTTCTCTCCCTTCTCTCTCTCTCACCTCTCTCTCTCTCTTTGTGTCCCTCTCTATATAATTCTCTCAATCACTCCTTCCCTTCCCCCTCTTTCCACCCCCCTTGTGTAAATATATGTATGTATATATCCCTTTGGACCTCTCTATCTCTCTTTCACTCTATTAAAGTGTTTTGTTGTCTTTGATGATATGCAATTTTGACTTTTTGAGGTTGATATGTTCATATGGTGTAGTAGGTAATAAAAATATGAAATAATGTTATGAATCAATGGTCAAATAATTGTAGTAATTTGTTTATAAAAAATGTGTTGTTGTGGATGAGGATGTGCCATGTGATTTGGTCTTCAATTGAGCCACATGTGGATTAGAATTTTTATTGTGATTTGGTTTGATATTTTTGTAGCCTTCAAAGAATTGTATGTTGTGATACATTATCATAAAGATGTCATGTTGAAAAGCATAACTGGGCTTGCTTTTGAGGTTAGAGGTGAAGACCTTAAGTTGTCTCAGCTATAGCCAATCTCTTAGAAGGTTTATTTACAAGTTTTAAAACATGTTACACAAACAATGTAGATGCAAGAAGTTGAATGTAGTGATGTTGTGCCTAAATGTAGACTTCAACTTTAAAATATCTAAAATCTAGTGTATATCTTAAGAATAATTTTTAATAACACTTGATTTCTATATGTTATTTTCCTATGCTTTACTAATGAAATTTTGGTGTGTGGATCGATAGGATAATGACATTAGGATTTTGGATGAGGTGGACTATGTCATGTTGTGTGACCTAGTTTATAGATTGGTTCATGAGATTCAAGTTAGAAGTTAGTTGATACACAAAATCAAATTGAAAATTACGACTATCTATTTATGATATATATTCAAAATAATGTAAAACAAAGGTATAAAAATACAAGATTACATTTTATCACTTATAATATATGTTAAATCTTAATATGCCAACGCATTGTAATTTCGAAGGTAGTTGCAATAAAATTGACCAAAAACCATTTACATTTACACACACATACATAGTTGAATAGGTAAAGTAACTGCAATTGAAAACAAAAAGTTACAAAATCAAATTATTTTATTGATGCAACAATGTACCAACTATTTATGCATAATTATTTATTTAATTTATGTTTTATTTTACTATATAATTTGAATGTTCATACATATTTAATTTTAATAAAATAAAAAAAAAAAAAAAAAACTACACATGTTGTTACCTAGATCGGTACCCTAAACTCTGTTCTTTTTATCTTGTAAAATTCCTATTATATTATGAAAATATGCAGGGTGAAAGGGGGTCTAATTAAAAGGAGACAAAAACATTTAGATCTCTATGCTCACAATATTTAAGTTTTATTTGGTCTTCTTTGGAAGAAGAGATAGATGGCATGTTTCTAGACATGATGCACCTTACATACAACACAAAAGTGGTATGAACACTTGTCTTGATGTTGTGCAATGTAGCCAATAGGGGTTCCTTGCAAATTTTGTGTTTGCAGAGAATATTAAGCCTTGGTGGATATGGGGTTAGTGAGCATCTCCTTATATATATATATATATATATATATATATATATATATATATATATATATATATATATATATATATATATATATATATATATATATATATATATATATATATAGTCTTGATGTTGTGCAATGTAGCCAATAGGGCTTCCTTGCAAATTTTGTGTTTGCAGAGAATATTAAGCCTTGGTGGATATGGGGTTAGTGAGCATCTCCTTATATATATATATATATATATATATATATATATATATATATATATATATATATATATATATATATATATAGTGATAGAGAGATAGAGGGAGGGAGAAGAGTAAGAGAGAGGAACATAGAAGTGGAGAGAGAAAGGGGGAGAGAGATGGGAAAAATAGAGGAGAGAAAGATATATATATCTTTCTCTCCTCTATTTTTCCCATCTCTCTCCCCCTTTCTCTCTCCACTTCTATGTTCCTCTCTCTTACTCTTCTCCCTCCCTCTATCTCTCTATCACTATCTCTCTCCACATTTCTCTCTATTCTATTATCTCTATCTATCTCACTCCATCTCTTTATTTCTTTATATATCTCTCTCCCTCTCTCCCCCCCTCTCTATATCTCTCTCTTTCTTTCCAAATTTAGATTATTAGCATTAAATGGTTGTGTTGGCACCTTCAAATTTTGCAAATTTGAAGTGCTTATATTCATTCGATGTGTTGACATGGGTTAAGTCAACATGCTACTCAATCTACCTCGAGGCCCATCTTCACCAATTAAAATTTTGTAACCTAGGCTTCACCTTGCAAATCTGTTTGGTGGGAAATTTTTTGGCACATTTGGTAACATACCTACTCAGTTTTGTACTTCCAGGGTGAGTTTTGATGCGGTATTTAATTGTTTTCTAATTGTGATTGGGCTAGCTTGGCATTCCAGAAAGTTGTAGATCTCGCAATTCTAAGGGTGACCCATTTCTCGATTTACTCTCAAACATCTCCAGTTCCAATTTCATCAAAATCAGAGACCATATGATGCATTATTTTAATGCATTCCAGTTGCAGCGAAGGCATCCAGCAGGTCAGTCTACAAAGGAAGTCCCTGAATTCATTTGGCAATGCAGATTCTGAGGAAATGGGTTTGCTCTAAATAATTGATAATGGCCCTGTGCAAATTTTTGCAACCCTTCGATATCCCTTCTACCCACAGTGGAAATGTGTCGTTTGCCTGAGAAGAGTAATTTAATATTTGCCAAAAGTCTAATGTTGAAATGTAATTTTTAAAAGAAAAATATTAATTGGCATTTTTAATTGTTTAAGTGAAATATTTTAGAGGGAAAATATTATAAAAGGACTATTGTAAACTTTAGTTTATAAAGTTTATAAGAATGAGGGTGCTTTGCTGCATTTAGCAACATGCATACCTCTCTGCAGCCTTCCTTGAGACACCTGCGATGGTGCGAAATGCCCATCTGCAGGCATTTTCTGACCTTCTTTCTCTTGTGCAAGGTAAATATTGATGTTCCTTTCGCCATTATGGTGATTTTGCTAGGTTTTGAACAACTCCAGGCAGATTGGGTTGTAGGGCAAAGCCGTTGTTCACGTTTTTTGGTTTTAGACATATTTTGGGGGACTCTGGTGGCTTGGATTTGTTGTTCCAGGCTGCAAAATCATCCTATGATCATTCGTAATACATTGGCAAGGATTTTAAGCACGTTTGTAATGATTTTTGGTTGCCGGAAGGATGAAAAATGCCAGGCATTCACAAAAAAATACCGAGAAAATGATGAATTGGGCAAAATTGGATTGCAAGCTGCTCAAATTTGATCTCCATGCTCTTTAAAATTGGATTTCATCAAGGAGAAGCTGGAAGTAGAAATGCATGGCAGTTGCAATGAGAATAATGTGAAAAGTCAAAAAAGAGGGAAAATAGATTAAAATCATTTTATATTGTATTTTGTTTTCTCCTCTTTTTTGTATATTTTAATTTTTCCCCAGGCTCATTGGAGATATATTATAATGAAAATATCTCACCTACCTCCAGAATGTCTTAATTTTTTGGGCAACATGCTCTTATTTTTATAAGACCATGTTGTTCCACTTGGAAAGAGGAGGATTCTTGTGGGCTTTGGATAGAGGCTATCCAAACTTTGGGGAGTAATTTTTTTTGTAGACTTGGTTCTTGTGTCTAGGTGTGGAGGTATTTTCTATTTTGCAAATGTATAAATTTATGAATGATAACTTTCTTTGCAGGTTGAGTTATATGAGCAAAACATTCTGTGTGGATTGTTTATGACTGTCTCTTTGGGTATTTGCATTTTCTTTTGAAAAAAGTTGCCAAGGGTTTCTAAGCTCCTCAATGTACACTTGTGATGTTGTATGTTTGATTTTCTGCATCCATTCAAGGAGTAGATTAAATTTTCTTTGAATCAGATATAGGGAAAATGTGTGATATCAAGGGATTAATGAAGTATGGTCATAGATGATTCTCAATCTTGGACATCTTACTCTAAGGCAGTAATATTTTTATTTGGGTCCTCTGGATATGAAGTTTTGTTGTTATGAGGGAACATTTGCAGTGATGGGTTTGACTTTGTTTCCCAGATAAAGCACCGGTCTAGGATTTTCTTGTCCAAGGGGTCTAGGAAATCATTATATTTAAAAGATAAATCATTCAAACCATTTAATGTTTTATTTTGTTTAGGTTTAGGTGCTGCATGTTCTTAGGCTTAACCAGTTAGATAATCCAAGAATATTGCCAGTCTAAGGTTTATCTTACAAATCTTGCATACATGAGAGCATTTTGCCTGAGTTAGTCAAAGATAAATCTTTTGATTGTAAATAAAGGAATACCCTTCTAGGTGCGGCAGAACCTGAAGTGAAGGGAAGATCAGAGACAATCTCTCACTCTGTTGGCCAAGTCTGTTGTTGAACTTAAGCATAAGAAGTGGCAAACCTTTAGAGTTTAATGTGTTTAGATTTGGAAACCAACAAAATTGGGGACTCTGCTGGGGATCAGTTAGATGCATATCTATTTGGAAAGAGTCAAGTGACTTGAAGGCTGGAAAACCCAGTTTCTAGTGAGATTATTGCAGCATATTTGGATATTTTGTGTGAATAATGGTGCTCTGCTAGCGAAATGATCTTAAAAAAGTATTTGATCTTTGAAAATCTTTTAGTTGCTTGAAGATTTTATCCTCTTTGAAGAGGTGGCAACTCTGCAAATGAACCTGATTAATTGTTAAAGAATCATTCTTATTTATGCAAGTAGACTGCATAGATCTACAAAGTTCCAGTCATAAGAAGAAAATCATGAGGTCTACAATAATTTCTAGGTATTTGGTCTTTAACTCTAGTTTCATCTCCAAAGAAAGATAATTAGATGGATAGAAGCTATTTGTGACTGCATTCTGTAGAATGTCATTCTCATGCTTAAATGAAGTTCTACTAGGGTGAGCTAAGGATTTCATTAGAGATTTAGGGGTTTTTGTCAAAATGCACTGTGCATCACAACAACAACAATACCCTCAGAAAAAGGTTTTCTCTGTTGAAAGATACAGAGCTTTGGATTTCAATGGTATCCAAAATTATCCAAAACCTGTTCTTGATATAGTTAGGAATCATCTACCAAAGTTCAGTGGTAGTAGGTCTAAATCAGCAAGTCGGCATCTGCAAGAGTTTGTTGATGTGATTGGAGACTATGAACTTGATTTTGAGGATGTTGTCATGAAGCTATTTGTTCAGTCTTTGAAAGGAGATGCAAGAGATTGGTTCTCTTATTTACCAGCATGCTCTATTTGTTCTTGGGAGGAGTTCAAAGTAGTGCTCATGGAGCAATTTGGTGAGAGAATTGACCCAAGTTCTGTGATTAATAACTTTATGAACATCCAGAAAGAAGAAGATGAGCTAGTCCCTGCATTCAATCTGAGATTTTCAAAGGCAATAGAGCATATTCCTAAATATATGAGACCAAATGATGCATTGTGCCTAGTGGTCTATCTAACCACATTTGATGAAGAAATGAGTTATTTGTTGAGAGATAAGGAATCTGCTACACTTTATCAGGCATATCAGATTGCCATGGACATTGAAAACAACTGGAAGTATGGAATGTACAAGGGTTATTTCTCTACAAATATTTGCTGCCCTGAGATACCCAATGTTGATGAAAGGTGTAATTCAAGTATTAAAAATGAATGTCAGAGCACTTGCACCCCTGCTGTCCCAATTTATACATCAGCCCAATGTGATTATACAAGAGGTGTGGCATCTAAAAATGCAGATATGAGCTGTCCTATTGAGAAAAATCAGAACATGATGCACATAATTGAGAAGAGTATATCAGAAAATCAAGATTTATCTTGTGTAAATGAGGATAATGAATGTAATCAGCACACAAGCAACATATATGCAGACCAATATATCAGTGATCATGATTTTGAAGATGAAATTTTAAGCATGCATTCTAAAGATTCTAAGCATAGTTTATGTAATGATGAATTTTCTTATGATGAGGATCAGGATGACAGCAAGCCAAATTATTTTTCCATGGATTATGAATGTTTCTATGAGGATGTTAATCTGCATAACATTGGAAGATGTGTTGATTCAGATCTATATATGAAGCCACTAGCTCATGAAATTAATGCTGAGATGGAATATGCATGTTTCTTTGTAGAGGTGGACATGTTTCCATTCAATGAAGGGTGCAATACTATTGGTGAACAAGAAACATGCTATGACGAATCCATAGAATATCCAGATTTTAATGACAAAGGTGACAACCCTATGGATTTTGATTTGAAACTAAGTAGTGTTTGCAACTCTTATGGAGATCAAGAGGAAGAAGCACTAGAAGGTGATGAAGAGAAATCAGAGATTGAAACAAGCAGTAGTGTTGAGCATGATTGTTCCTTTATTAATTATAATTTTGTTCATAGCACAAAAAATGATACTCCTTCCTCTCACAAGGGATTCATTAGTGTATATGACAATACAGATGCATGTTTAGCTATCCATGAACCAATAACATGTTGTAATGAATCTGAGACACTTGAATCAACTCTTTTCCAAGTAGATGACACATATGATGATGAGGACTTGGTTGAGTATGATGAACATCAAAGCATTATTATTGATGAGGATTCCAAATTTTATACTGATGAAAGGGAGATCAACATATATCATGAAGTTTATTGCAGAGGTGGTCAAGTTTTGAGCAACTCATTTGGTGACCATTATGATGGAGTATATTTAGACTTGTCTAAGCCCTTCTTTTGAAGATGTATACCTAGACATGAGGAAAGATTTTGAAGATAATTTAGACAGATTTGCTGATTTGTGGAATATCCATGATATGGATGAGTGTCATTTCCAAGATATTGGAGGATATTATAGAGTAGTTGAGTTAAAATTCCTAGATGTATGCTCTTATCAGCATAACGATATCCAATTCAGAGAGGTGCCAAAGTATGAACCTTTTCTATTTGATGCAGCTAAAGGTTGTTTGTATGAGGTGCACAAAGATGAATATGATAGTTTCCTCTTTGATATGCAAACTTATGATGAAATAAGACCTAATGATCCTAGTTGTATGGTGGACTATGAGTGCTTTCAGTTTTCAATTCAGCTAGAAGATCATTTTATAATGCATAATAGTGACATAGATGATGAGAAGTGCTACATGCCATATAAGAATGCATTGTTTGATGAATATGACATACATACATTACTTGATGGTGAAGGATATGACAATATGTGTGGTTCTATGCCTAATTTTAAAGTGCAGAATGACAAAGGTTATGTTGATAGTGGCAGGCTTAGTGATATGGTTAGGCATGACAGTGTCAGGGTTAGTTTGTGGGCAGTTTATGGTAATGCTTTCAGATTTGACCTGATGCAATCAGATGAAAATAGGGTATTTGATAGAGGAGGGTTCTAGTTCTTCATTTTTGGGGGCCCGGGACCACCAAATAAAATTGAAGGTATGATTTTTAATTCAAGATGGAGGATTTACTCAGCTGCCCAATGGATATGGCACATGGTCTTCATCCCAGAGATCTGAGTTCTTGCTATGCTCACAAGGAGCATACATCCCCAATCAGAGCCACTATTGGCAAGTTCAAATTTTGCAAATTTGAAGTGCTTATATTCTTTCAATGTGTTGAAATGGGTCAATTCGGCATGTTGCTCAATCTACCCCGGGGCCCATCTTCATCAATTAACATTTTGTAGCCTAGGCTTCACCTTGCAAATCTATTTGGTGGGAGGTTTTTTGGCACATTTGGTAACATGCCTGCTCAGTTTTGTGCTTCCAGGGTGAGTTTTGATGGGGTATTTAATTATTTTCTGACTGTGACCGGGCTAGATTTGGCATTCTAAAAAGTTATAAATCTCACAATTCTGAGGGCAACCCAGTTCCAATTTCATCAAAAGTCAGAGACCATATCATGCATTATTTTAATGCATTCCAGTTGTGGCAAAGGCATTTGGTGGGTCAGTCTACAAAGGAAGTCCCTGAATTTATTTGGCAATGTAGATTCTGAGGAAATGGGTTTGCTCTAAATAATTGATAATGGCCCTGTACAAATTTTTGCAACCCTTCGATATCCCATCTTCCCATAGTGGAAATGCACCATTTGCCTAGGAAGAGTAATTTAATATTTGCCAAAAGTCTAATGTTGAAATGCAATTTTTAAAAGAAAAATATTAATTGGAATTTTTAATTGTTTAAGTGAAATATTTTAGAGGGCAAATATTATAAAAGGACTATTGTAAACTTTAGTTTATAAAGTTTATAAGAATGAGGGTGCTTTGCTGCATTTCACAGCATCACATGCCTCTCTGCAATCTTCCTTGAGATGCCTGTGATGGTACGAAATGCCCATCTGCAAGCATTTTTTGACCTTCTTTCTCCTGTGCAAGGTAAATATTGATGTTCCCTTTGCCATTATGGTGATTTTGCTAGGTTTTGAATAGCTCTTGGTAGATTGGGTTGCATGACAAAGCTGTTGTTCACGTTTTTGGTTTCAAGCATATTTTTGGGGACTCTGGTTGACTTGGATTTGTTGTTCCAGGCTGCAAAAGCATCCTATGATCATTCGTAATACATTGGCAAGGATTTTAAGCACGTTTGTAAAGATTTTTGGTTGCCGGAAGGATAAAAAATGCTAGGCATTCACAAAAAATGACCTAGAAAATGATGAATTGGGCAAAATTGGATTGCAAGCTGCTCAAATTTGATCTCCATGCTCTTTAAAATTGGATTTCATCAAGGAGAAGATGGAAGCAAAAATGCACAACAGTTGTAGTGAGAATAATGTGAAAAGTCAAAAAGAGGGAAAATAGATTAAAATCATTTTATATTGTATTTTGTTTTCTCCTCTTTTTTGAATATTTTAATTTTTCCCCAAACTCATTGGAAGTAAATTGTAATGAAAATATCTCACCTACCTCCAGAATGTATTAATTTTTAGGGCAACATGCTCTTGTTTTTATAAGAGCATGTTGTTCCACTTGGAAAGAGGAGGATTCTTCTGGGCTTTGGATAAAAGCTGTCCAAACTTTGGGGAGTAAGTTCTATTGTAGACTTGGTTCTTGCGTCTGGGTACAAAGGTATTTTCTGTTTTGCAAATGTACAAATTTTTGAATGATAACTTTCTTTCCAGGTTGAGTTATATGAGAAACACATTCTGTGTGGATTGTTTATGACTGTCTCCTTGGGTATTTGCATTTTCTTTCGAACAAAGTTGCCAAGGCTTTCTAAGTTCCTCAATGTACACTTTCTATGTTGTATGTTTGATTTTTTGCATCTATTCAAGGAGTAGGTTAAATTTTCTTTGAATCAGATATAGGGAAAATGTGTGATATCAGGGGATTAATGAATTATGGTCATAGATGATTCTCAATCTTAGACATGCTACTATAAGGCAGTAATGTTTTTATTTGGGTCCTCTGGATATGAAGTTTTGTTGTCATGAGGGAACATTTGCAATGATGGGTTTGACTCTGTTACCCAGATAAAGCACCGGTCTAGGATTTTCTTGCTCAAGGGGTCTAGGAAATCATTGTATTTAAAAGATAAATCATTCAAACCATTTCATGTTTTATTTTGTTTAGGTTTAGGTGCTGCATGTTCTCATACTTAACCAATTAGATAATCCAAGAATATTTCCAGTCTAAGGTTTATCTTACAAATCTTGGTGCATACATGAGAGCATTCTACCTAAGTTAGTCAAAGATAAATCTTTTGATTGTAAATAAAGGAATACCCTCCTAGGTGCGACAGAACCTGAAGTGAAGGGGAGATAAGAGACAATCTCCCACTCTGTTGGCCAAGTCTACTGTTGAACTTGAGCATAAGAAGCGGCAGACCTTTAGAGTTTAATGTGTTCAAATTTGGAAACCAACAGGTTGATCAAAAGTTAGTATCTCTCTTTCTCTCTCTCTCACCCTCCCTCCCTTCATATCACTTATCTCTATTTCTTTTTTCTATTCCTCTCTCTCTATCAATGTCCCTATTTATCACTACATTAAAGCACTGTTGTACTTGATTATTGCATATTTGTTGGAGGTCCATTAAGGTCTACTATAGGTACAAGTCTATTTTAAATTATTCTCTTTGTCTCTCTCTCTCTCACTTTAGGTTTTCTACCAATTAATATAATAAATAAATAGATCCAATAGAACCCATCATTTCTATTATTTTGCATTTTTATAAGACAATATCAACCATTGATGCCCAGAGTGAGCCATAATTTAAAATGTTGTTTTTATTACTCTCTCTCCCTATGGAGATGTGCAAACTTTGGATTATTAGCATTAAAAACAATTGATCAAAAGTTACTCTCTCTCTCTCTATGTTATCTCTATCTCTCTTTCTTTATCTCTTTTTCTATTCCTCTCTCTCTATCAATCTCCCTATTTATCACTACATTATAGCACTAATGTAAGACTATTGCATAATTGATGGAGGTCCATTAAGGTCTACTATAGGTACAATTCTATTTTAAATTTCTCTCTCTCTCTCTCTCTCTCTCTCTCTCTCTCTCTCTCTCTCTCTCTCTCTATCTTTTTTTCAAGATCCCCTTATCATTGGTGTATCACCTCATTTGTGCTTTCACTTATTTCTTACCCTTTTCATGATGAAACTCTAGTTAGAGTGCTAAGTAGTGTTGAGTAGTGTGATTTCAATAGTGTTTTATGCCTGCAACTGATTATACACTGGCTATTTTCAGTGATAAGTAATAGGGAACCAACCCTTGTCTGAAGGTTGATCTCTTGCTATCAAAACCCACAATTTGAGAGGTCTTCTCATGTTTCACTAGTGTTTAGCAAGGGTGCATATTCTAGCAACAATAGTTTTTGGCACTCACGGTGGGATAGTTTTGAACTATTTATAACTCATTATTTGCCCTTATCACCAATTTTTGGTGTGTGTTTTAGTGATTTCTACCTTTGGAGGCAATAATAAGCATACCTAGTGACTCCTATAGTTAGAATCTACTATGTTTCAAGTAGATTAATTGTTGAACTTCTATGAGAAGAGTGTAGACAAGGAAAAAATCAGATCATTTTGAGTATTTGCAATTCTAGGTGCACCAAGAAGGAGAGGAAGGTCAATTCAGAGGACTCCAACTATTTCTCTGAGAGTAAATTCAACTGCTCCTCTTGGTAGACCTTTTCCTTACACACTTCAAAGCTTAATACTTACTCTTTCCATGGTCTAGTGGATAAATTTGCCTTATGTGACTTTCAATGGGGGTAGTCCATTAGCCTGAATGCTCATAATGATATGCTAGTTTCTACCCTTAAGAGTATTCCATTCTTTACTGGTGAAGATTCCACTACACCCATAGAGCACATCCAAGATATCTCTAATGTATGCTCAGTCTATTATATTACAAAAGATGATATGGCTATTAGAATTTTGGCTTCATCCCTCAAAGGAAAAACCCCTTCAATGGTATAGAAGTTTGCCACCTACTTTACTTCATTCATGGGATGAGCTAGGGGATGTACTTTGCAAGCTATTTGGATAGAGAAGATAATTTTTCCTTGTTGGAGAAATTAACAACTATCAAAAGAGCTCCTAATGAATTGAGGATGGATTTCAACTTCAAGTTTCAAAAGACTTGGGAAAGGATTCCAACTCTTCTCAAACCCTCTCCACAAAGTGCATTTTTATATTTCTTAAGAGCTCTTAATTCTGCTATTGCTATGATGATGTAGTCTATGGGAGATGAAGTGTTACTAGAAGCATATGAGACCACAATAAAGGTTGAGAGCTACCTAATACAAGATGGAAAGATAGCTCCTAGACCTCTTGTACCTCTTTTCTTAGAGTTGTCTACACCTAGCTAGCCTTTACTTGCTCCTCTTCCTAAGCCTAAGGCCTCCTCATCCACCTCTACATATATTCCTTCCAATGACATTGATGACCTTAGAGCCTTAGTGAAGATCATGTCCAATAAACTAATTTCTTTGGAAAAACAATAAGCCCCTAGATCTTGTACCCAAATTATAACCAAGGACAACTTTCAAATTAGAATTGGAATCAAGGTTATCAACAAAATAGAAATTAGTTTTCTAATCAAGGATATCAACCTAATAGGTATCAAGTTGTTAATCCAAATCTACCTCTACAAGTAAGCCACCTATACAACAAGTTCCTATTGTTAGCATGAGAAAAGCCCTTGTTCTAGTCCAAAGCGACATGGCTCAAGAAGTTGAATGGTGTTATCCTTGTAATCAGCCTCACAAACAATCTACTTACATAGTTGGTGTGCAAGGACAAGCCTTAATGGTGCAAAATTTTCTAAATAAGAAAGAACCATTAATGGAGGTTCCAAATCCCAATGTTGAGGTACCTAAAGAGGTTGCTCCTAAAGCTAGTCTCATGTTTTGGAGTCCTGAAGATCATTATGCAGTTAATCAACATGTGGACAGTTTGGTTATGCCTCTAAATAGTGTTGTAGATAATACAAGTTCAAAGAAAAGATATTTGGAGAACACTCCCATACATTCTACAGTGCAGAATGAGCCTATTCCTAGAAAGAAAGGACTTCTAGTGGATCCTACAAAAGGTAAACAGACTAGTATAACCAACATACCTACTCTTATAAAAGATGTTTCTTCTCATTCAAAAGCTCTAAACAAAACCATGGAAAAGTCAAAGAAAGAACCTTAGGTTCCTTCAATGTATAAGCCTGCAAGTAGCCCACTAAATATTGTTGATCAGATGAAGAAAACAAACCTGAATGTGTCTATGTGGGATGCATTATCAATTCCACCTCAAAGGGACCTATTGTAAGATGCTTTGAAAAAAATTGCATCAGCTGGACTGACATTTAAAAAGGAGAAGACTCCCACTAATCTCATCTAACCTAATGAAGAGCAAGTAAGTCAAGTGAAGAAACCATCTCCTTTCTACTTATCTTTGATTATTGGGAAGTTCTTCATACAAAATTGCATGATAGAATTAGGTGCTAGTATTTCAATAATGCCAAGAAGATAGCAGACATACTAGAAATTAAATTCACTCCAATTTATAAAGGTGTTTTGTAACTGGATGGCACTTCAGTTAATACAATGGGAGTGATCAAAGGGATGGATTTAACTCTTCATGCTTTCCCAAGCTTGACTATTAGTCAAGACATATTAGTCATTAACCTATGTCCTTTCTTTACTATTTATTTGTCAAGAGATTCCACAACTAAGGTTGGTGGTTATTTGTCTTCTGATTAGTCTCACATTCTCTTAAGGACAAGGCATGGAACAAGGTTTACCATTAAAGCTGAGCCTACATCAAATTATCATGTGGAAAGCTATGATCCCAGACTTGTTAACCCAAATTGCATAATACAAGAAGAAGAAGAAAGTGATTCAAGGATAATAGAGACAACTGTTGATAACTGAGAGGGGGGGTGAATCAGTTATCTTAATTTTTTGCCTTTTGAACTTCTTTAACAATTAATGCAATATCAAATCAAATGAGCAAACATAACCATGAAAAGGAAATACTACTAACACACATGACACAGTGATTTTGATGTGGAAAACCCGGTTAAGGGGAAAACCACGGGGTGATTAACCCAAGATATCATTCTCTATTAGAAGAATAGAAGGTACAAAAATGGCACATGCCAATTAGGGCTTACTGCCCACAAGAGACTCATTATCTACAGAAAAGGAAGGTAACACACTATTTGAACTGATGAGAAGCATCCACACATGCTGAGATTTAGTTCCAGTTAAGCTCAATAAACTGATCTTCTGCACTTCATTCTTACTTTCTTTTGATGTAGCTGTACTGTCACATTCCAGACCTCTTTTGCTAACTTTACTCTGCTCTGCTACTTATCTTCACACCAATACTACATACACGCACAATTCACATCTAAATCAATCATGTATATATATCCTTACAAGTGATTTCATCACCTTTCAAGTTGGCATCCGGAATAGTCAATATTTTCCTCAAACTCTGGTCTGTTGGCTGAATCCTTGCATACCAAGGAATGTAGATCAAGGATATACTTGTAGAAGTCATCAATCATGTCAGCCAATCATAACTTATACCTTAAGAATCTTTACCATCATTAGTAACATATCTAGAATAATGTCCTATGTCTTGCCAGTTAGTTCTTCCTCTGTTCGCACTATCTATCAGGAACCTGACACTCTACTATTCATATCTCTTCATCCTTTCAACGCCAAAGGCTAAATCCTTGGATTCTATTTGTCAAGGTACTCCTCTTGACTTCCCCAAATCTGCACCTAGACCTGTCTGTCAGACCTTATTGACAGCTCTGTTCTTGGTTACCTGACCTCAACACTTCTTCAATCTGACTTCTGGTAAAGACTCATCATGTCCTGCGGATTTGTGGGATAACCTTTGTTTCCATCAATGACAACATTCATGAGTTCATATAGTGTCTCTTGCCAACAATCTCCCCCTTTGGCATTGATGGCAACACTTAGTGAAAAATGACTAAGTGTCACACTATACTCCCCCTTGGCTGATGCTCTATTTTTATATACATTTTCCGGAGCTCCCCCTTAGTTGGATTCCTCATTTTTCACTACTCCTCACTCCCCCTTTGACATTAATGACAAAGGGTGGGATCCACAAAAAAAATTTCTCAAAAATTTAAATTAGTCACAGAAGTATATCATCCGGTTGCATTCTACATATACTTTAGTATGTCTGCAAAAGTGTTTTTCAATTGTACAACTTCGGTTGCCCAACTTAGCTTCATCCTGTCCAAAATTGATATGTGACCACTCAACAGGAATGCAAAAAATTCAGCCTTCTTCAGATCTATTGGATCATTTGTCTTGGCAGTGGTTTGAGCATCACTTAGGGCCTCATGCATGGCCTCCAACTTAGGAATGATTATTCTTCTAAGTTCATGTAACCTACTGATTATGTTTTTCTTTTCTTTCTCCAGCTTCTTAATTTCATCCAAGACTACAATGGTCTGACATTCTTGATTTGCTATGGATGAGGTAAATGGATCAAAATTTTGAGAAAGTTTTGTTAGTTGGATCTCCTTTTCTTTCATTTTCTTCTCAATCTCCATTGTTGCTTTGGACCATGATAGACAAAATTTATATATTTCCCCACCATCTTTAAGAGCATTTTCTAAGCTCTTTATCCCTATATCCATATTTCTTCTATCATTTGATATTAAACTTAGTACTTCAGAGAATTTTTTATCCAAGAACTCTTTCCGGACCTTTTCTTCAGCTGATTTCTCTAAGGACTCAAAATGAGTGCTGACTGAACTAATAAGAGATTTAAGATTACCTGATGAGGAGGCTGAGGGATCCTTCTGAAAAGATGGCATGATCTTTTCTAAAGCACTGGATGCAACTTCTATTAGCTCACAGTCTTCCATGTGAGACATCAGAAGTTTTTCTTTTGCCTTTGCATTGGCAAATGAAGCTATCTTCATTGTTTGAACCGGAGAGAGAGAATCAAAGTTAACTGGACCTTGAAGTAACTCCGGTTCATCAATCTCCAACATTTCTTTTTTCAAAAAATCCTTGATAGTTTCTGCAGTGTCTCTTGCCCGAGATAGAGATTTCTTCTCTTTAGCACAGTCACTTATGTTCTTCTCAGCTTGACTTTCTTCTCTTCTTTTCGCTTCTTCTTCTTTCTCCTCTAATTTTCTTTCTCCTTTAGATCCAGAGACTGTAGGGGAAACCAGAGGAGAGATATTTGTTTATTCATGAGCCACCTCTTCCGAAGTAGAGGATTTTAAGCCGTTGTCTTTACCTTCACTGGAGTCCATTACTTCTTCTGTCATTCCCTCAGTAGATTCTTTTTCAACATTTGAAGCTGAGGGATCAATATCCAAGTTCTCTATAATAGGAATGTTGAATCTTGAGTATGCCTTCCGCAAGATTTCTTCTGTTTCTTTTGCCACTTTATCAGTCTCTCCAAGCATGAGCTGATTCATTCTAGTCTTACTCTGAAACTCATCCTTGCAATCTTTGAAGATCATATCCATTTGTTTTGGAGTAATTGAAGGGTAGAGCTGAATAGCTATCTGTTCTCTGATTTCTAAGTCCTTTGCCTTAGCATTTTCTTTTCTCATTTCAAGTTCCTTTTCCAAACTTTTAGGAATTAGAGAAATTTTTTCAATCAAGGCTTTATTTTATATGTTCAAGTACTTAACTGTAGCTTCCTCCAAGATTTTTCTATCTGCATCATTATATGCATCATAGAATTTTGTTATTGGTTGTAGGTTTCCATCCATAGTAATAGCTTTGACTACATCATTTGGGGACAGAGTGGGCTTTTCAACAAATTCTTTTGCCTCTGCCACATTATCTGTACCGGATACTTTCTTCTTCATCTTCATCTTCTTGATTTCTTCATTAGATTCTGTCTCTTCTTGATCTTTCTGACTGATATAAGACCTTGTGGCCTTTGTCTTAGTTCTTTTCTCTGTTTTACCAGATGATTTTGCTTTAGGTTTTGATGTCTTTGAGCTTTTGTCAGTGGTAGGTGCAGACCTCTTAAAGGATCTTGTCCGGGTGGGGGCTTCTATCGGATCACTTTCCTTTTCAGCTTCTTCCTTCTCTTTCTCTGCTCTTTCCCTCTTCTCTCTGTTAGTATCAAGTGCTTCTTTTGATATGCCAAATCTTTTGGCAACATCTTCTACTTCTTTTCTCACTTTTCTCTTCATCTCCTATTGTCCTATTTCCACATGGATTTTTATACTTAGCTCTTCAAAGGTTCCAAACCTTTCTGCCTTTGGATCCTTTGGCTGACTTAGCATTTGTTGCACATGTAGCTCCACAATTTGTTTATCAACTTCATACCCCATAGGCATGATCCAGACTGTCCTTGGTTCCACTTCCTCCATTAGGCATTGATCAGTCTCTACCATAAAACATACAGTGTCTTTATACTTTTCAACTAGAGATTGAGGAATTCTCTCTCTATCTTGCATCATGTTTTGGAAGTTTTTGAAGAAACCCCAGAGAGATATATTTTGTACTTTGTCATCACCAAGTCTGTGCAAATAATCTCTGATTTGGATAGCTACTAGTCTATCATTCTCCCACACCCAGCCACTAGATCCAGGAAGCTCATTCATAAAGTAGAAGAATAAGCACAATATCAATCCAACATACTTGAATGAATTCTTTTTATCTTTCTTTATTTTCTGCAGATTCTCCAAGAGTTGGTTTAAAAGGAGCTGACAAAGATCGTAGTTTGCATCCTTTCTTAGCATTTCATAAGCAGTGTAGATGGCCATTCCAGGTATTGAATTCTCCCTGCTAGAATGATATATTTTGTATCCAATGATCATGGAGGCAAACTTGACATCCGGATCAGAGATGTCATCTACTGTCATTGCTCTTTTGTCAAACTTTGATCCAGTAGCCTCACTCATAGTTTGATTCTTGACAGATTTAAGAACAGGAATCCCACTGGATGAGTGTAATCTGGTAACTACCCTAATGGCATCTTTTGTGATTTTGAATGGTCCATTCAACCACATGAAGTTGTAATGTATTCTGCTCAAAATATACCTAACCCATTCATCCTCAGTAAAATAGGGGAAATTTATGCATTGTGTAAAGTGCTTGTTCCGGAGGCCCTTGTATTGGGGTTTGAGCTCAAATGAATCATCTATCAGTTGTTTGTGGTAGATATCCCTCAATTTGAACTCTAAAATCTTCAATGTTAGCGTGAATGTAAACCCTAATATCTTCTGTGTGTAGGACACCATGCGGTACACTAGAAAAAGCTCCTAGGGGATCTATTTCCAAAGATTTGTAGGGATGTTTCTTGAATTTGGGGTGAGGCCTATCACTGATCTTCACTATATTCAGAGTAGACATATTTTAAAGAGATTTGTAGAGAGATATTTAAAAATAGAAAACACCTTATGCGCCTTTAGGTTTTCACGAAGAGAGTCGGATCGATTTCTAGATGAATTGACTTCTGCAATGATCTTTGATGGGCTTGAGGAAATTTGTTGTAGAGCACCTCTTTTCTTCTTCTTGAATGCAGAATGAGCAAATGTTTAATAAGAAGAACCCTTATATTGTTCTGCAAACCCTAAAACCAAGTTACAATAAATGCTCGACCTAAGTCATTCCGGTTTGCCTTATTTGGATGACTTGAAGAACTAGATCAATTTGGATCTGAATATCTTGCGGATCTTCCAAATCTTAACCATAGTTTATTTAGATGTTTCTCTTATGAACCCTTTAATCTGCAACTCTCCTCATGCCAGTTCCGGCACTAATTGACTGGCTGGGGGAAAATGGTTTTCTTTGTGTCTCTCCCTGAGCCAGAGCTCACCTTTTAATTTCTGGAAGGAATATCAGCACCAGAGTTTGGTGTGGATCCATCCCTTACATTCTCTATACTTTTCTTCACCCAAATCTTGTTCATCTCACTTTGAACTTCATCTGCATTCACTTTTTGTTTTCCCTTATCTTGATTTTGATTATGATATATCAGACCTCTTTTATCCTAATTTTTGCTTCTACAGAATTTTGCAATATGACTGGATCTATTGCAAATTTGGCAAACAACATTTCTTTGCATATTTGATTGATATCCTCTTGATCTGCATTGATTCACCATATGACCCATTCTATTGCATGCAAAGCATCTACCATTGAATGAATTGTTCATTTACATATTTCTGCATTCATGAGATTTGTGACCATACCTTTTGCAGTTGAAACACTGTCTGGAGAAGGATGTATTAATCTGATTCATTCTCTTTCTGCACTAATTAGCTTTATGACCAAAGTTATTGCAGTTGTGGTAGTATCCATTAAAAGATGGATATCTTTGAGCATTAGGTTGCCTTACCGGAGGTCTTCTAGGCTTATTCCTTGGATTTTCTGATCTAAAGTTCTTCTGACTAGATCCAGAGCTTTCACCTTTTTCATACCCCAGGCCACACTTGTCATCTACCCTCTTTTGGCTTTCAAGGAGAACTTCAAGTTGAGCAGAGCTTATCTTGAATTTCTCTTTGTATTCATTTGCTGTTTGAAGATCCCTTTTGAGAGAGACAATTTGATCCTCAAGTTTTTCTTCATTATCTTTAGCATCTTCAAGATCAGATTCAAGATGTCTGGTTATTCTATCCATCTTGTGGTAGTCTTCTGATTTTTCTTTGAGAGATTGTCTTAGGTCATCTTTAGATTTTCTTCTCTCTTCAATTTCTTGAGTAAACTTCATAACTCCTGATTCCATTTCATGTCTTATCATGATGATTTCTTTTGATAACTTTTCACATAACTTGGTTTTCTCTTTTAGATCTCCACTTGTATCATTTGTTTCATTTTGACTTGCCAATTGTTGGAGTAGCTCCTTTCTCTTTTTCATAGAGAGAATCAGTTTCTCTTTTGGTTCTTTTACGAAATTATCAGCTTTTTTGAGTCTTTCCTTTAATTCATTGACTTCAGAATTTGACTGCTCAAGATCATCAAGGGCAGACTTAAGTTGCTCCCTCATACCATACACATCCATTTGAATTCCCAGATCTTCCTCAAGTTGTTAGGCTTTGTTGGGAGGAACTTAGCTCTGATACCAATTGTTGATAATTGAGGGGGGGTGAATCAGTTATCTTAATTTTTTGCCTTTTGAACTTCTTTAACAATTAATGCAATATCAAATCAAATGAGAAAACATAACCATGAAAAGGAAATACTACTAACACACATGACACAGTGATTTTGACATGGAAAACCTGGTTAAGGGAAAAACCACGGGGTGATTAACCCAAGATATTATTCTCTATTAGAAGAATAGAAGGTACAAAAATGGCACATGCCAATTAGGGCTTACTGCCCACAAGAGACTCACTGTCTACAGAAAAGGAAGGTAACACACTATTTGAACTAATGAGAAGCATCCACACATGCTGAGATTTAATTCCGGTTAAGCTCAATAAGCTGATCTGCTGCACTTCATTCTTACTTTCTTTTGATGCAGCTATACTGTCACATTTCGGACCTCTTTTGCTAACTTTACTCTGCTCTGTTGCTTATCTTCACACCAATAATACATACATGCACACTTCACATCTAAATCAATCATGTATATATATCCTTACAAGTGATTTCATCACCTTTCAAGTCAGCATCCGGAATAGTCAATATTTTCCTCAAACTCTGGTCTGTTGGCTGAATCCTTGCATACCAAGGAATGCGGATCAAGGATATACTTGTAGAAGTCATCAATCATGTCAGCCAATCATAACTTATACCTTAAGAACCTTTACCATCATTAGTAACACATCTAGAATAATGTCTTATGTCCTGCCAGTCAGTTCTTCCTCTGTTTGCATTGTCTATCAGGAACCTAACACTCTAGTATCCATATCTCTTCATCCTTTCAACACCGAAGGCTAAATCCTTGGATTCTATTTGTAAAGGTACTCCTCTTGACTTCCTCAAATCTGCACTTCACTGAGATACTTCTTCTGAGAGATTCAGACCTGTCTATTGGACCTTACTGAAAGCTCTGTTCTTGGTTACCTGACCTCAACACTTCTTCAATCTGACTTCCGGTAAAGACTCATCATGTCCTGCGGATGTGTGGGATAACCTTTGTTGCCATCAATGACAACATTCATGAGTCCATATAGTGTCTCTTGCCAACAACAACTACTTCACCACTTTCAGTCCCTGATCTCTTGGTAGATGAGTGGGTTAAAGAATGATATGCTTTTGATCCTTAATATGATGTTGTTGAACTGGTTGGATTAGGTACATACATGATACAACAAGAAGACTATTTTGTACCTTCTTCACTCAAGAAATAATATGATTTAGATGGCCTTTGGAAAATGTTTTTTGATGGTGCAAGGAGTAGAAATGGAGTAGGGCAAGGCATGTTGCTGATCTCTCCAAGTGGTAAGAGGTTACATTTTTCTCATAGGCTATATTTTTCTTGTACAAATAATGTTGTAGAGTACAAAGCATTGATTCAGGGGTTGTTATTGGTGGAAAAGAAGAAGATTAAAGTGTTTGGAGATACTAAGTTAGTGGTTAAGCAAGTGATAAAGAGGTGTGCCACTAAAAATGAGCTTTTTAGAGCTTATAGGCATAGAGTTTGGGACCTTATAGAGTATTTTGATGCTCTAAATTTGCAAGTGGTCCCAAGGAAATTAAATGCCAAACATGATCAGTTGGAAACAGTTGGATCACAATTTTCTCCACCTAGAGACCTTTTTTGAATTCATGATCAACATGTTAAAATGGTAATCAGACCTTCCATTCTAGATAATGATGCAAGTTGGATAATATTTGACAATGATGAGCAAATAGTTAACTTCATCTAGAATGAGGTTATGTTTTCATTAGATTTGCAGTCAAGGTTGCAAGAAGGGTATGGTGATCAAATTATGCAATTAAAAACTAAGATGTTTCCAAGAGGGTTGATCATTCTTGAAGACATATTAAGTCCTAATGATGACTTCAAGGGAGAATGAAAAAACATGACAGCAAGAGAATAAGATTTTCAAAAGGTTACAACTGCGCAAGATAAAGAGTTGATACTAGGAAAGGTATGTAGTGACATTGAGAAACAAACTTTCATTTGTTTGTCTCAATAATATAGTGATAGTTTCTCATGGAGCTATGAAGACCTAAAAGATATTGATCCAAATGTTTCCCTTGAACATGCCATAGACTTAGATCCTAATGCAAAACTAGTTAAAGGCAAAAGCAAAGACTAGTAAACCCCAAGATTGAACCCATGATGAGGAAATAACTTTCTAAGCTCATAGAGTCCAAAATCATATTCCCTATCAAAAACTCCTCTTGGGTGGCAAAATTAGGCCCTGTAAGGAAGAAAAATGGGGAGATAAGACTTTTTGTTGACTTAAGGGACTTGAATAGAGCTTCCTTGAAAGAGCATTATCCTCTAACTTTAATGGATCATATTTTACAAACTATAGCAGATGTTGAAAGGTTTTCACTTCTAGATGGTTATTCTGGCTACAACCAAATCTTGGTAAAAGGAGAGGACAGGTATAAGATGACTTTTACTACTAAATGGGGAACCTATGCCTATAAGGAAATTCCTTTTGGTCTATCTAATGATAGTGCTACTTTTTAGAGGGCAATGGATATTGCTTTTAAAGGTTTTTTTAAAAAGTTTATCATATTCTATCTAGATGATATCACGGTTTTCTCAAAAGAAGGTGAAGATCACATGGAGCATCTTGAAAAAGTGTTTGAAAGGTGTAGAGAGTTTGGGGTGTCCCTCAACCCAAAGAAGTGTACTTTTGTTGTTCCTCAAGGTAAGCTTTTTGGTCACCTAGCATAAAAGGAAGGCATCTCCATAGACTTGAAAAGGATCTCAACCATTCTCTCTCTTTCTTTACTATCTCATAAGAAGGCATTGCAATCTTTTCTTGGAAAGATAAAAAATTTTAGGAAGTTCATTCCTAATTTTGCAAGACTAGTCAAGCATATTACATTGATGCTTAAGAAAGATGTTGCCTTCAAGTGGACTAAGGAAGGAAAAGATAGTTTCAATAAGATCAAGGAATTAATTTCTCAAGCACATACTCTCAACAACTCAAATTTTGAGAAAGATTTCATCCTTTATGCCCATGGAGTTGACTCTAGTATTGCAACTATTTTAACTTAGCATAATGATGAAGGTCTAGAGCAGCCTTTGGCCTTTCTCAGTCAAACATTGAAAGACTATGAATCAAGGTACATTTCCATGGATAAATAGGTATTTTCTATCATGAGATCTCTCAAAAATTCAAATATATGCTTGCTAAAAACCATATCAAGGTGTTGGTCTCTCATCCTAGTGTAAGGGATTTCATAATGGGAGTTAAGATAGGTAAACATAGGGCTGGATGGGTGACTAAAATTCTAGAATATGATGTTACTGTCAAAGCCATGAAGTTGATTAGAGGTAAATTTTTGTGTGAATAGCTAGTTATGGATGTATTAAAGGAAGAAAACTCATCTTATGTCCTACAAGAAGAGCAAACAATAGAAGGTACAACAATTGGAAACTTTTGGACAAACAATATGACAAGATTTCTATCCACTGGTAAGTATCCTTCTGAATTTGACATGACTAAGAGAAGAGATTTTAGATTATAGTCCATTCCATACGATTTAGTAGATGGCATTCTTTTCAAGAAGAATCTAGAAGGAGTCTTAATAAGATGTGTAGAAGAAGACCAAGTTGACAAGGTTCTTGGTGAGTTTCATAAAGGTTTATCTAGAGGTCATTTTTCTCCAAGAGTTACAACCATGAAGATACTGAGAGTAGGTTATTTTTGGCTCACATTATCTAGTGATGCTCATAAACGGGTTAGGAAATGTAAATAATGTGATCTCTTTACTGATAAAAAGAAACTTATTGCTCTTCCACTCCATCCCATTCAAGCAGATCATCCTTTTTCATAGTGGGGCCTAGATTTTATTAGCATGGTTAATCCCATATCCAGTGCTGGTCACAAATGGGTCTTGATAGAAATTGATTACTTTACCAGGTGGACTAAATACATTCCCTTACGGAGGCTATTGAATTGGCTATCATAGACTTCTTAGAGGAGATTGTAACAAGGTTTGGAGTTCCTCATACTATTATTTCCGATAATACAAAAGATTTTACATATTTTAAGATTGTTGATTGGGATCTTAAGCATAATGTAATTTTTAAGACTTCCTCCAACTATTACCCTCAAGGTAATGGTCTAGTGGAATCTACCAATAGGAATTTGATTGGGATCACAAAGAGGACTATGGAAATGAATCAAAGACAATGGCATACAAAAATTAGACCTACTCTTTGGGCTAATAGCATCACACCCAATAGAGTAATAGGTAATTCTCCCTATGTTCTTGTTTATGGAAGAGAACCTAGGTTGCCCTTGTCTCTAGAATTGCCTTAAGTAGAGTTAGCTCAATAGTTGGAACTAGAAGGAGAAGATGTAAGGGTTGTTAGGATCGATGAGTTGATTTGATTTAAGAGCTAAGACAATCATCCATGATCACATTAGAAGAGCATAAAAAATAAACCAAAAAGCATTTTAATAAGAAAGCTAGAGAGAAAGTTATCAAATAAGATCTTGTTTTGAAATGGGATGCTAATAGAGCCAAATCGGGAGGACACATGAAGTTTGATGCCATATGGATTGGCCCATACATGATTACCAGCTACAAGGAAGCCAATGCATTTCATCTTTCAAAGTTGAATGGAGAAGTCCTTCCTATCCCAGTCAATGGGATATACCTCAAGCCGTGCTTTTGAGGTTAAGTTTCAAACCCTGTACATATTAGAATAGTTTATTTTTTACAAATATAAGTGTTGTTACACATTGTAGTTGTCTTGTTTTCCTCCAAGTGTTGTTGTACACTTTGTATTTTTATTAGGAGAATGCATTACTAGTTGTCTTTTAGGTAGTTTTTTCTTTGTTCTGTTTCTGTTGTGTTGTTTGAAAAATCCTAATGACTCCTATGCCGAATGGACTTCTCAAGGATACTAGTTTTTAGTGTTCAGTAGGAAAACACCCCTAAGAGGTCACCAAAATGTTGACTTTCTAAGTCATCCTTGAGGTTTTTCTAGTTTTTAAAAATCTATTAGGTGATTTTACACCTAAACTAGTTGTTTTGTATTAAAATCCTTCTCAATATGACATGTTGATGTTCAAAAGTCTTTTAAGCCTATAATATTGAATATAAGTTTTGCCATGCCTTTTGATGTTTAGAAGGTTAGAAGTTTTAAGGAGTTTAAAACCTCCAAAAAGGCACATGCATCTATTTTGGAGGGAGTCTTTTTTAGAACACACCAATATACTGAGAGGAGGGGTGAATCAGTATATCCCACTTTTAATTCAAATCTACTGCATTAATTAGAATATGAATGAAACTATGTAAACAAAACACAATCATACATCCACATAAGAGCACATAACACTAGATTTACATGGAAACCCAAGAAGGGAAAAACCATGGTGAGAAGAGTTGCTTGGGTCTACTGTCCAATTCTAGCCTCACAAAAAGAAATAGTGAATTACAATATTTTGTAGGCTCCAACCCACAAGAATTTCAACCTGAGAAGGACTGCAGTCCTTTTACAAATCTGTAGGCTCCAACCTACTAGAGATTTTAGTGTCCAAATCAAACTGAGCATTAACCCAACAATGAAGCTCCCACTTCTTCTGAGCACCAACCTAGCAAGAGGCTCCAATCTCTATTTGATAGGCTCCGACCTATTAGAGGCTCCGACCTATTAGAGGCTCCAACCCAACAAGATGAAACATACTCAATTTTTAGACAATCAACACATACTGTATGAACTCAAGATATTCAACTCATGCCCTTTGCACACTTCACATTCTTATTTCTATTTATGCCTATTTGCTTGATATTCACATGTATTTCACATTGGTGCTCACATTCAGATTTGCATTCAGATTTTTCACTTCACACATGCATCTTAGACACACCACACATGTACAACAATGATCTTTCTTTTATATCAACCTATAGAAAAATAATCTTCATTGTTAGCCAAATTGCATTGAATAAAACATTCTTCAAAGTCATCCTCTCTGTTTTTAATTCCATTGTTTTCATTTCAAAAAGAGACGGCCTTGATGGGTCTAGTTATTAGCTAGTTTTCTTATGGTTTTATGCAAGTTCAAAGACATTCTCAGACATTATCTTACACATATTTCTATATTATGCTATCTCTTATGTTCATTATGCAAACCTGAACCTAATTATTAAGTATATGGAAATATAGTTCTAATATGATGGATATTGCATGATTATGTGTGGGAATGTATGGATTGTAAAGGACATTTGTGCTTGATTATGGTTGTTAGTATTGTGTGCCTGTTTTGTGAACAACTCTTGTAGCTGAAGAAGATGAACTATAGCCCACATCAACTATAAGGTGCAACCTACAGCAAAAGAGTTCCCAAACAGCAAAGCAGGGGAGGTTCCAATCTAAACCGAGCACATCAACTACAGTATGGAGACACTTGATGAAGATGGTTACGCATCATAATGACAATTAATAAAGATGATTGAAAGAAAAGAATTATGTTGCAAATAGTAGTCTAACATGCCTGACTCAACCAATCCACGTTCCAGTTCTATTATAGCAAAGAGTCTCAATTTCATTTGGACTCTTCTTTCTTTCTTTTTTAGTTATTAGTTACTTGGCATTTATCACACTCATGTATGTAGAGAGTGGTGATTTATGATTTCAGTTAAGAAACCTTGTTTTAATAAACTCCCCCGTGCCTATATGTATGGCTCGATGGTTGAGGTAGTTTAAGTTTTTTTTTAAGTTTGAAGTAGATTGTTCAATCACAGATATAGTTACCAAATCTTTTCCAAGTTAGTTACATAGACAATGTTTATTTTTGATGATGAATGCATGAATAAAATTTGCCAGCAGAATCTTATGTTATATTGTAAGGATTGTGTAATGAATGAATTGGAATTAGTATGATTGTGTCAATATGAGAAACTAGATTTGAGTTAGATCAGTGGAGACAGTCACTTGAGCAAGGGCCACTCAAGGTATCTGTCCCTCACTTCATTTCCTGTATATTATTTTTGTTATAACAGTCAATTCATAAATGCATTAGATTCTTCAAGGTATTCTAGTTTGCTTCAACTTGTTATACTTTAGAGTGTAGCGTGTATGTTTAGATTATCACTATTAAGTTAACCTTTAAGCATTCTTTCCTTGATAGAAAATAGTTATAGTCTTTTATTGTATGCACTCATAGAAATAGTACCAGCATTACTTTCCTTACTGTTATACAGTTTTGAGATTTCCTAGCAAGTGTAACACTATATTAGGATGAGTTAGGTAGTCTAAATCTTTGAAAGCACATATAGTGCTAGTTCCATCACAAGCTTACTAGCCCTAGTCGATAATTCAATGAAGGTCTTTCCAAAGGTCCAAGTGGACTGTTCAGTTAGGTTTTTTTCCTCTGAATTGTATGATTGCCACCAAGTTTACTAGACATAGTAAGGACTCTACATTTTTGGCACCATTGTCATGGATGGTGCTACTTTTAGAGATTAATTCCTATTATTTCCAAGATTTCCTAGTTTAAACATTTTGCTTTTAGAGAATAGGATACTTAGGTTTCATCCCACCAAATACTAGAACATTTCACTAACATTTTGTAGGAGTTGTTGCTATACAAAGTCATACCTATTGTATGTGGAGGCAGAGAGACACTTTGGGAAGGTTTCTCCCATCAACCAACAAGCTAGAGCAAATATTGGTGACTACAATGATCAGAGCGAGGGTATTACTAAAGAAGAATTTTCCCTCTCATCAACATCTACTGATAATATAGAGAGGACCTTCCAAACAATGGTTGATGCAGTGGATGATCCACCAGAACATGTGACTTTTGAATTTCCTTGTTACCAATCAAGAGATAGTTGTTGCTTTGAAGATTATACCTCCTTCAACATTGCCAATGTTCTATGGTTTGGTGACTGAGGATCCAAATACATTCTTGTTCAAGTTTGATGTCCTATGTAAAAGCTATGACTACACAACTGATGCTCATAGGCTCAAGCTATTTCCTGCTACTTTGAATGATGTTACTTTGAGATGGTTTATAGTACTGGGAAAAGATGCTATCCCAGATTGGGACACAATGAAAACAAAATTCTTGGAGAAATACCAAGATTATTGTAGAGGAATTGATACAAGACAAGATGACATTTTTAGGATGACTCAAAAAGAGGATGAACCATTGAAAGATTATGTAGAAAGGTTCCAATTCTGCCTAAAGAAAAACCCACAGAAACTCTCAGATGAATCCTTAAAGCTCGTATTTTTTAGAGGAGTCAATGATGAATGCATGGATGACCTTAATCTTATTGGGGTAGGAGATGTGTCTCAATTACCCTTTGATGATATTTAAAAAGTTTGTAGAAACTACTCAAGGTCCATCACCAAGAAGATAAGGGGGAAAGAACATCTACCATTGGCAAGACATCTAATTTAGTTTCAAGGGTGGAGTTGACCAAACTGCTAACCAACATGAAAGAAGATATTATAAGTCACCAAGCTACTTAGTTGGACACTATACATTTGAAGAAGAAGCAGGAGGAGGATGAAGCAATACTCACTGAATACTACCCCAACTATAGGCAAACAAAAGCCAATTACAAGTGTAAAAGGGTGGCCAGTATTACAGAAGACAAATCAGAGAAACCACATTTTCAACCATTTGAAAGTGAGGATAGGTAGCTATTCTATGTTGCACAAAGAAAGTCATGGCAACCAAGACAAGGTATGCCACAAGACCCTCTAAGTTTTAATGCATCATTTCCAATTGGTAATCATAGTTTCTCTGGTTGGAATCCCTAGACTTGGCCAAATACCCAAAACAAATGGTAAAACCCTCAACAAAATTGGAATCAACAGCAACTGAATGTATGGCCACACCAAAATTTCTAAGGTCCCAATTACAATCCTTAATGACTAGTACAACAAAATCAATGGTAGCCACAATGGCAAAAGGGACAACAGTGGCAAAACCAAAATATGAATTACCCACAACCTTTGCTACCTTCTTAGCCACAACAACAAGCTATTATGCCCAATCCATCAAACCTAACATCTCAGCCACTAAGAGCACCACAACTGCCTACCCAAGCTGCACCTAACCCCAATAACAAGCTTGTCCAATAGGCATACACTAATGAGGCTATTCAATACCCCACATATGGGGTAGAGGTGACTGATGTCCACCTCAAGTTAGGGAAAACATTAGCTGGGTCCTCATCCCCTCAAATTACTGAGATGGTAGATGAGGAACCCATAGCTAAAGCTTTAGACGATTCACCTCTGGAGCCTGAGTCAAATTAGGTAAATTAGACTATCTCAAGTCTAGAGCCTCCTTTCCCTAAGCATTTAGCCATTGTAAAATATCATACCCAAGCTGAGACAGATCTATTAGGACAACTCAAGAATGTCAGTATCAAAATCCCCCTCATTCAAGCTATCAAGGATATCCCAATTTATACCAAGACAGTAAGAGACCTTTGTCTTAAAAATCTAGGAAGAAAAAGGAAGGACCCTCAGATAGTACATGTCTTAGGAAACCTTACTAATATTATGCTAGAGAATATAACTGTCCCTAAATACATAGACCCTAGTACTCTAGTAGTGGATGTTAAGATAAATGGGACCCTTATTAAAAACACCTTGATTGACTTAGGGGCAGCCATAAATTTCATGACTAAGGAAACAATGCAGTTAATCTAACTGCCTAACCTAAGGCTTACACTAACTATTTTACAATTGGCAGATAGGTCCACATTAAAACCTAAAGGGATCATTGAAGACATAGTCATAGCATTAGACTCATGGGAGTATCCTGTAGATTTCATAGTCTTACAACCAAAGGTTAACCTTACAGGATATCCACTTATCTTAGGAAAACCATGGTTAGAAACAACTGATACATTCATAGGTTGTAGGTCTAGGAACATGATAATATCAAATGGAACTATAACCAAGAAATTGGTCCTCTATCCTCCAGCTCAACCTCATTAAAATCTAGAGCAAGTTATATGGCCTACCTTGGAAGAAGACAACTATTCCCTGTAAACTCTCATGACCATTGAACGTAGTCCCCTATTGGAAAATCAAGATGAGGATGACTTAATTGATCACATTATATAGAATAACTATGGTAGGGACCTGTAGTAACAAGATTGTCTAGCATGTCTGCAAGATCCATTGTAAAACATTATACCTACAAATTCCTCAGAAGAAATATCCCAACTTTTCTACTCTTTACTGCCACAAGAGTGTGTTCCCAACATTAGTGGATATGATCTTTCATCTATGCAATAAGTTTCCAAAACATTGGAAATCATGCTAGGAAAAATGTTGAATGTTAGCAATGCCCTAACTGAAGAACAACAGAATTCCCTGAACACTGTACTGTAGGCACATGCATCAGCCTTTACATCAGACCACAATGACATGAAGGGAATTGATCCAGACCTATGCATGCATAGGATCTATATAAATGATGGTTTCAAGCCAATTAGATAGCCTTAAAGCATAATGAACCATGCCTTATGAGAAATAGTTAAAACTGAGCTACAAAAGTTACTTGATGCAGGCTTCATTTACCATATTTCTGACAACCAATTGGTGTCACCTTTAGTCATTGTTCCTAAGAAAGGAGGCAAATGGAGGGTATGTGTGGACTATAGGGAGCTAAACACAACCACTAGAAAGGATCATTTTCCACTACCTTTCATTGACCAAGTGCTTGATTCCCTAGTAGGTAAAAATAACTTTTCCTTCTTAGATGGATTTAGTAGCTATAACCAGATAAAGATAGCTCCAAAATATTAGGATAAGACTACATTACATGCCCTTGGGGTACTTATGATTATTCTGTCCTTCCCTTTGCTTGATGTAATGCCCCAACCACTTTTCAGAGGACAATGCTAAGTATCTTCTTAGATTATGCTCATGATTCCATGGAAATCTATATGGATGACTTCACCACCTACAGAGAAACATATGAAACAACACTCAACAATCTATAGAAGTTTCTAAAAAGATGTCAAGAACACAATCTATCATTGAGTCATGAAAAATGTTTTATGATAATGACTCAAGGGATTGTTCTAGGACATTTTATATCAAGTGAAGGAATTCAAGTGGATCCCCATAAAATTGAGATCATTTCTACACTCCATGTGCCACAGAAACAAAAAGATGTCAGGAGCTTCTGGGCTATGCAAGCTATTATAGGAGATTCATTTAGGACTTCAGCAAAATTGTAGCACCTTTGTTTACTCTATTCACAAAAGACATAGAATTTGACTAGATAAGAGAATGTCAGCACTCTTATGAGACACTTAAGACAACTTTGACTCAAGCACCTATCTTGAGAGGACCAAACTAGACATTACCTTTCCACATACACACTGATGCTTTTGATTTTGCTATAGGAGCTAAATTGGGACAAAAGGAAGGTAATAAGGAGTATGCTATCTATTATATTAGCAAGAACTTACAAGGAGCAAAACCTAATTGCACTATCATAGAGAAAGAGATGTAAGCAGTTGTCTATGTAATTAACAAGTTTAGGTATTATAGCACTAGTTATCTAGTCTTTATCCACATAGATCATACTACAATCAGGTACTTAATGAATAAATCTATGGTTCAAGGTAGACTAGTCAGATGGTTACTCTTACTATAGAAGTTTAATATACCAATAGTGGCTAAGCCTAGAAAACCTAATGTGGTAGTAGATTTTTTGTTTAAATTGCCTACACAATTAGAAGAAGGTGTTGTAGATGACTCTTTTCTAGATGAGCATTTGTTTTCTCTCAATGTACACACACCATGGTTTGCTGATATTGAAAATTACTTAGTGGCAGGACAGATACCATTACATTTCTCTCTTAGAGAAAAGAGACAACTAGTGCATAAAAGCTTTCCATACTCTTGGGTTGCTGGTTATCTATTCTACACAGGTCCATATCATATTATGAGGAGATGTATAAGAGAAGATGAGGTCTTTGACATCCTAAAAGCTTGCCATGATGAGCCTTGTGGGGGTCACTTTGTAGCCAAAAGGACAACATTTAAGGTCTTAACAAAAGGCTATTATTGGCCAACCCTCCATAAGGATTCAATAAAGTATACAAGGAGCTATGACCGATGTCAGAGAATGGGCAGACCAACCAGGATAGATGAGATGCCTTTGTAGCCACAGATAGCACTAGCACCATTTGACAAATGGGGTTAGACTTCATTGGGCCAATTTCACTAGCATCTAATAATAAGGAGTATATTTTGGTTTGTACAGATTATCTGACAAAGTGGGTTGAAGTCAAAGTATTACAGTTTGCAAGAGATGGAAATGTTGCCAAGTTCTTGTATGCAGACATCTTTACTCGATATGGAGTACCCAAAGAAATTGTAATTGACCAAGGTCCCCAGTTCACTTCTGAACTCATTTCTGCATTGGTTAAAGAGTATGAAATTAGACATAAAAAGTCAACACCTTATCACCCCCAAGCCAATGGGCAAGTGGAGGTTAAAAATAGGGAGATTGAAAACATTTTGACCAAAACAATACAAATTCACAGAAAAGACTGGGCAGCCAGATTACCAAAAGTAGTGTGGGCATACAGGACAACATGGAAAACAACTACAAGCTTTAAACCTTATGAATTAGTGTATGGAAAAACTATAGTTCTGCCAATTAAATTTGAATATAAGAAATTGAGGACAACAGTAGAACTTGACATGGACTTGAAAACAACACAGAAGGAGAAGCTACATATTCTGAATGGGCTAGATGAAATTAGAATGGAGGCTATCCATCACACAGAGATAGTTCAAAAACTAAGGACTAAATGGCATGATTAGTTTATCAAGGCAAAAGAATTCCATGTGGGTGACTAGGCATTATTGTATGATTCCAAATACAAAGATTATAAGGGCAAGCTACAGTCTAGATGGTTAGGCCCCTACGAAATAGAACAGGTATTCCCCAATGGAGCAGTTAAATTACAGACCATAGATGTAGTCAGATCAACAGATGAGCTACACAGCTCACCTCCTGAGGTCACTTAGGTATAATTTCTTAACCTTCTTCATGTGCACACATAGTACCAATGCCACAATCTTCATGAAGACCATTTCACTATGCCATAGGAACCTGTAGTAGGAAACACAATAAAATTTGCCATAATTCACTTCGGGACCTGTTGATGAAGGACATGTAGCAACTATCTATTAGAACATTCAAATTTCACACCATGTTAATTGCACTCCCTTAGCATTTACTCCACTTTTCTAGCACATGTAGCCACCATCTGTCCTATCACTGCATGCGAGCTTCCTCAATTTGTTCACATGCACCAACATGTCATTCACTCTGTCTCCCATAATAATGATTCCACGTCCAATCAAATTCATGCTACGGACACATTTCACAAAGCTACACTTGTATGGAGTTCCGTTCACTTCACCTCAATAGGTAGGCATACTAACTTTTGATTATTAACGCATATTTTCAATACATTCTATGTGTGCTCACATTTAAATCAGCATAATTCTCATTATTAATCTTATTTTTATATTCTTGAAATCATTACCATCCATCTCATACAAGTATTGAAGTGAGGTCATTTCTAGATTTTAGTTGGGGGGAGATATTATATGTTTCCAAAACAAAAATTTTGTTTGTCACCAAAAGCCACTCAAAACGTAGATAGATACAACCTTTTTCCTTGAGCCTTTTTGAATCCATAACCTTTTGTCTTGTCAACTTCCTAACATCCTGATTCAATTTAGGCTGGTTCAAGTTTAGTGCATTAAAGTATAACAGGAGGTTAGTAGAGGGTTGTGAAAATTTTGAATTTGAGTTACATTGACAGCATGGGAGGTGATCTTATTAGAAGAGAACCAAGAATTCATCAGATAATATTGGAAGATCAGTTAGCCTTGCCAATTTTTACAAGGGCATGATGGCTTGATTATTTTCTAAAGCTCACAGCATATAATGAAGGTATGACAAGGCAATTTGCAGCCACATTGCACCATGATGAAGCCACTATCAAGGGTTTGAAAGTGGATGTTTTAGAGGCTACAATTACAAAAGTATCTAGCCTACCTAGGAATCGAGAAGAATTCCCTGTCAAGGCAGATGCAGTAGCTGCAAGGGATGAATTCAGTGAGGCAAGGGAGTCACCTGGACTCAACATCACAAGGGACTAAGAGATTATCACTCCCACAGGTATGGGCTTCTTGTGCTATTCATATTATTAAGTACATTACTTGTGATGGTAGACAGTCTCTTTTATATACTATGCATCTTAAGTTGTTGAGTCACCTTCACCATAACAGAATAGTCAATGTACCCAACTTCTTGTATAATTTGTTAAAAAGAATGGGATATGAATACTAGTGGAAGTCAAATAAGTCAGCTTTGTCACATGATTGTTTGATTACCTTATTAGTGAAAAGGAGCCTTAGGGTTCAATACCCATAGGTGCCCTGGGGAAGATTTTTGAATTGTAGAAATATTAATGATATTCTTAAGGAGCTAGTAGAATGAGGGAATATAGAGTCACCTGCTACATCTTTAAAGGAAACTCCTCCTGTTACACCTGCTACTTCACCCACCGGCAGAAAGGGAGAAAGAGGGGAGCAAGATGTGCCAAATTCACCACATGCAACATTTGATCAACCTATAGCAGAAGAGGTATATCAAACCCCATCTTCTAGTTAAACACCCCACACTAGAACACCAAAAACCAAAAGGAAGAAAGGTGGTTCTTCTTTTGTTCCTTCAAAAAGGCCAAAGAAGAAACCGACACCACTAAGGCATTCACATTGCCTAAAGAGGAAAGGTGTTATGAAGGGTGGTGTTGAGAAGCCAAGAGAAGAAAAAGAAGATATTGTGACAGTGGAAACTAGCCATGAATAAGAGGCCAATGTGACTAAAAATGTGCAAGTTCCAATAAAAAGGAAATTGTATATATCTACCACCTCTGAATCAGAGTCAGAGGATATCTTTGTTACCAAGAAAATGAGAAAGAAAACCCTAGATAACCTTGGCAATGAGGGTTATGAATCCACTAAGGGTGGTGATGAACAATATTTAAGAGATGAAGAGTTATTGATAGAAGAAAGGAGTGTTAGAAAAGAATTACAAGAAGCTTTTGAAAGAATTAAGCAGCTAAAGGAACTGATCAAAACATATGAGAAAAGGGATAAGTAACGAGAAGTAAAAATTTAGGAATTGGAGGAAAAAGTAAATGCTTACGAACAGGGGTCGAAATTAGATATACTTGCAGAACTAGCAATAGTTGTTGCAGGAAATAAGGAACTAGTGGCTGAAAAAAGAAGACCCCCTGTTATAAAAACCCCAACCTGTCATACAATTATGTCCCTAGGATATCAACTGTGGAAAGTTACTCAATCTTTTTATGAACAAGAAGAGGAGTGGAAGAAAGAAAAAGAGGAAATGATTGTAGAGCATACCTAGGTATTGGAGAGGACAGATATTGAATTGAGAAGAGTAGAAGTTAGGATGGAAAAGGTAGCAGACAAAGCATACCAAATTATTAAATGCAGACCTCTAGCTAGAACATAAGCTTTGTTTTTACAAGAAAAGTTTTTAAGTTTTCAATTTAGTAAGTTGACTAGTAACAAACCAATTGCAATGAGTGGAAAAATGACTTTTCCAAAAAAATTTGTTGATGCCACACCAAAAGAACAGGATCAGTTGTGTGAGTATTCCTTGCATAACTATGTTGTGCCCAATGATACATAATGGAATGCATTAGGTTTTGTGGGGGATTTACAATTGAGGATACTTGCATCCTATTTCAAAAATGAGAAGTTGAGGGGTGAAATCATGCAAACATATATGGAGAGAGAAAAATCAATTGCTCTTCCAATAAGGAGAGAATCTAAAACCCCTGACTTAATCATTGGAGAATGGAAACAACTTCTGGATCATAAGGGTGTGGGTAGGAAAATCATGAGCTTGAGACTACACGATTATGAAAAAATACAACATTTAACTGTTGGACTCATTCACCATTGTTATTAGTTTGTGTAAGACAGATGGAATAGTTTAACCCTTGAGTTGCAAAGAAAAGAACCCCACTCTATTCATAATTTTATGGCCATGTTTGAAAGAGTATCGAAAAATATGGATATTGTCAGAGGATAGGGACTTGAATGGGTACCACTTACTTTCCAGCCGTTAATGCTTCTATACCCAGTACCACATTGGACAAGGAAGAAGAATGTGGAGTGTGAGAAGGTAGAGGTTACCAAAATGAACAGTCTGGCATATCATAATGGCTTTTATTTGGAACAAGTTGAAGGAGTGGATGCTATTACAGACCTCAGGGAAATTGCATTGCACCACAACCTCTACCCCTAGTTGATTTGCTTGAGGACAAGCAAATGGGTAGTTGAGGGGAAATGATGTGTCTAGTTATTAGCTAGTTTTCTTATGGTTTTATGCAAGTTCAAAGACATTCTCAGACATTATGTTACAGATATTTATATATTATGCTATCTCTTATGTTCGTTATGGAAACCTGAAATTGATTATTAAGTATATGGAAATATGGTTATAATATGATGGATATTGCATGATTATGTGTGGGAATGTATAGATTGTAAAGGATATCCATGCTTGGTTATGGTTGTTAGTATTGTGTGCATGTTTTGTAAACTAACTCTTATAGCTGAAGAAGATGGATTATAGCCTGTAACAACTATAAGGCGCAACCCACAACCAAAGAGTTCCCAGACAACATAGCAGGGGAGGTTCCAAGCTAAACTAAGCGCATTAACTACAACATGGAGACACTTGATGAAGATGGTTACACATCATAATGACAATTAATAAAGATGATTGAAAGAAAACAATTCTGTTGTAGATAGGAGTCTAACATGACTAACTCAACTAGTCCACATTCCAGTTCTGTCATAGCAGAGAGTCTCAATTTCATTTGACTCTTCTTTCTTTCTTTTTTAGTTATTAGTTACTTGGCATTTATCATACTCATGTATGTAGAGAGTGGCGATTTATGATTTCAGTTAAGAAACCTTGTTTTAATAAACTCCCCCATGCCTATATGTATGGCTCAGTGGTTGAGGTACTTTGAGTTGTTTTTAAGTTTTAAGTAGATTGTTAAATAGCAGATATAGTTACCAGATCTTTTCCAAGTTAGTTACATAGACAATGTTTATGTTTTTGATGATGAATGCATGAATAAAATCTGCCAGCAGAATCTTATGTGATATTGTAAGGATTGTGCAATGAATGCATTGGAATTAGTATGAATGTGTCAATCTAAGAAACTAGATTTGAGTTAGATCAGTGGAGACAGTCACTTGAGCAAGGGCCACTCAAGGTAACTGTCCCTCACTTCATTTCCTATATATTACTTTTGTTATAATAGTCAATTCATAAATGCATTAGATTCTTCAAGATATTCTAGTTTTCTTCAACTTGTTGTACTTTGAAGTGTAGGGTGTATGTTCAAATTACCACTATTAAGTTAACCTTTAACCATTCTTTCCTTGATAGAAAATAGTTACAGTCTTTTATTGTATGCACCCATAGAGATAGTACCAGCATTACTTTCCTTACTATTATATAGTTTTGAGATTTCCTAGCAAGTGTAACACTATATTAGGATGAGTTAGGTAGTCTAAATCTTTGAAAGCGCATATAGTGCTAGTGCCATCACAATCTTACTAGTCCTAGTCGATAATTCAATGAAGGTCTTTCCAAAGGTCCAAGTGGACTATTCAGTTAGATTTTTTTTCCTCTGAATTGTGTGATTGCCACCAAGTTTACTAGACATAGTAAGGACTTGACAGGCCCATCTTGTAGTTTGATGCTTTGAAACTAGACCTGAATAATAGAATTTGATGTCCCAATCTTGAAATTTCATATTATAGGTCTGGACTAAAATTCCCACATACTACTGCAATGGTGCCAACCTTTAAATCTCTAATCTCTATCTCACCAAGTTAGCCTCAACCATATATTCAAATCTTTAATTTGAATATCTTAAGTCTCCATATTGTTACCTTCATGATCTTTTATTTCTGTACCTTCATCGACAAAACATGTTTTTCACGAACCATCTCTTAAATGCCTTTATCAACGAAAATACCTTTATGCGAACTTGACCTTTGTTAGAAAAAACTCCTTTCTATGAACCTTGGTGTCATATGCCTTTATTGGAAAAAAAACTCTTTTTTGCGAACTAAAACACCTTTATCGGCAATAGTTGCTTTTTGTGAACTAAAACACCTCTTCACTTACTTATTGGCAAAAGTGACTTTCCACGAACCTTGGACTCTTCTACATTCACTATCAGCAAAAATGACTTTCCACGAACCTTAGACTCTTCTTCATTTGCTATTGGAAAAAGTTCATTTTCATGAACTTCAACTCTTCTTCACTTACTTATTGACAAATTTTCATTCTCACAAACTTTGACTTCAAGATCTCCTTTATCAACAAATCTTCATTTTCATGAACCTGACCTTACACGCCTTTTTCAACTAGTCAGCAAATAGATGAACTTTGAAACTTGTGAACTAGTTTGTAAACCAAAGGTGTTGTTGATAACTCAAACTTTCCTCTTCAATCTTTCTTCTTCACACCTTTGTTGGCGAATTGGCAAATTGGTGAACTTTGTAACTTGCGAACCAACTCTTTTTTGAGACTTCAACTTTTTTCTTCTTTCAAGCCTTCATCACAAAACTTCTCTATCAGCGAACTTGTTGTTGGTGAAACCTATCGTAGATGAACTAAAGAGTTCATGAACTAAACAATTTGTTGACCGAAGGCAGAAATAATTCATGCCTTATATTTTTCTTTGTCAACTTTTCATTGGCCAATTGGATGTCTGTAAAACTAGCTATTGGTGAACTTGCAAGTTTGCAAACAGTACAAATTGCTGACAAAAGGTAAAAATTGTGCCGTAGAAACTTTTCCTCTTCTTATGATCTCCATTTCCCTTCAACATCAACATTCCTTTGACATCAATGACAATACTTCCAATAGTCTTAGTGTTGGAAATGAGTTCAAAGTCTTTAGCTTGGGCTTTGAGTCTTTTAGGTTTAGGTTTTGAAGAGAGAGGGTGTTTGGAGTATCTTGCCTAATTTTGCAGGTTTCTAGCTTCATGAGAAGAGAATGAAAAATGGTTTTTAGACTATGAGACTCCTCAATAATGAAGGAAAGGCCATGAAGAATAATGAAAATCTTGTTTCAAGTCTACTGATATGTTGAAATACACATTGTGTATTTGAAGATTGCTTACAAAATACTATGTGTATTCTAACTTTTCTAGGTTTTGTTTGAATACACATTGTATGAGAGATCATCTTTAAGGTTTGCCTAAATATCTGTGACATATAGAAGATGTATTGAAAGAAGGAAAATTTGGAGCTAATGAAGTCAAAAATAAAGGAGTGCGCATTTTTGGTGGTCTATCAATGGGGTTCTTTTCAATTATCTTGTTGATAGAGCATTATCCTCCTCATTATCAGATTTATCTTACATTAGCAATATTTCTTTGGATAGATATCTTTAGTGATAGTAGTTTAATACAAGCAATATGGAGATCTCTACAATTTTATAGATTGATTTAAATTGTGAAGATTATGGCAACATGCCTTGTGTCTTTACTTATTCTTGAGCTTTTGGAATCAAGTTTCTTTGAAAGAAGGGTCTATAGTGGGGTATTTTTTTATTGTAGGCATAATTTGTGTAGTGTTTTTTTCATGAAACACCCTTGGTTTGTCCATGGTACCAGCTTTTGTGTGGCCATCTTGTTGGTTTTTATCAAGATTCACTCTCATGCCTACATAAATCCTTGATCAAACACAACTTATGTCTTCATTATTTTCAGACATATGATTGGTTTGCTTTGATGAAAATAATTACAACAGGTCATCAGGAGGCATGGTGGAAGTCTACTACCTGCAACCCATTCAGTTGATTGAAATAAGGCTCCAATTGGATAGAGAGTGACAATACAAAGGCATTACTCACAGTGGCAAGAAATATGGTGATTAATTGCAGGGCAAAGTTTAGGATGTTGTACCGGAATCTTCTCAAGTAATATGTTTATTGCATTATAGAAATCCTTTTCACATGGTCTCTAAGGGATGATATAAAGAATAGTATGTGTTATGATTCAACAGCCTTATCAAGCAATGGAGAAAAATCAATTACCCAGTGACTCCTAGTCCCAAAATAATGGGTTAATGTTGGCAATACATATAGGGGAAATTATATGTCACTAGGGGTAAGACCCCATCACCACAAGGTATTTGAGTTATGGATGATAGAGAAGACCACATTTGCAGTAGTAGAGAAAAGAAGCCTTAATGGAGGGGAATAATTTATTGAAAATGGTGGCAAGAATATAGAGATCTTTGACATCAATCTCAATAGTGGTTGTCAATCTGTTTGAATACCATTAAGCTATGAAGAAGTCTATATAATCCTTAGAAGCACCATGAAACCCTAGTTCTTGAAGGGTCTCTCATGGTAAATGATGATCAACTCTTGCAAGCTCTAAAAATGTGCAAGTCCTTAGGTGCCTTAGCTCAAGTTCATGAAGAAAATGGGGATGCAGTAGCAAGAGGACAATCTAAAGTGATCAACCTTTGTATAACTGGTCTAGAGGGTCATGCACTTTCTAGGCCTCTAATGGTTGTAGATCAAGTATGTCTCCTTGATGCTACTAGTAGATATGTCATGCCAGGCAGTTGCATTAATAGGAGGAACAATAATGTATTTTGACTTTGTGATCCCAACTAATGGATACCTCACACATGGTTTTGAAGTCTATCAAAGAAGGCATAAAATATTGCATGAACTATTGTTTTCATGTAGTTGTTACAAGTAGGAATGAAGATGTTTCCAAAGACATAGAAATGCTTGTTAAAGAGAAAGGTATCAATTCCTTCAAATTTTCCATGCTATACAAAGGGACTATGCAAGCTTTTGAAAGTTGCAAAAACCTTCTATAGGCTTATGTTAGGTCTGTGAGACCATTAAACGTACAATGACTATGCGTGCGGTTGTTGAAATACACTATGTGTATTTCAAGTTAAAGAGCATGTATAAATCACTCTAAAGGGTCTGTATAACCCTAGAAAGGTCTGTATAGTCATTTTTAAGTGTGTAAAAGTGATCTAAGGTATGAAGAACCCAAGAAACTATATGAAACCATGTAGGTCTATTAGACCTTTGAGAGAGTAAATTGTTTCTAGGTCTCCTATCTTTATCTGTCTGGACTACATTAGAGAGTTTTATAAAATGGTGACAACATTAGATCCTAATACATGAACAAAGCATAAATGAAGATATTCTTAATTCATCAAAGAAACCGGTCATTAATGACTCTGTTGCTAGCACCTCATCTAAATCTTTGGTTGATTCTATTGGAGCAACATCTAAATGATAAGTCATTGTTTGCAAGGAGATGTTGGGATTGGTGGTGCTTTGACTATTATCATGGAAGATGCAGTTCATCCCACATTGATGCAAACTCTTGAGGGAACACTAGTACTTGTTTATGATAGTCACTTTGCAAATATTGATCATGGAAAATCTTTTATTTTGGTTGAAAGGTTGGTTCTTAAACTAGAAGGATCTATTGTGATAGAAGTAGGGTTTAGTACTGATGAGAGTACATAGATGTTCATGAATATAAAGTGCAAATACAATGGTTTGAAGCCTCAATGAACACAAGTAAGAGATCTCAAAATTCATGGTAGAGTATCAGATGTGTCTACTGAGAAGTCACTAGATCATGCTTATGTAACTGATAATGTAGCATCACTTGAGGTAGGCTATGTTAGTCTAGTCAAGCTCTTAGAAAATAATAGAAATCTATTGTTGCAGGCCCTCATGGCTTTATACCTCCTTTCAATCATTGAAGAAGTTTGTAGGTCCTATTTTCAAGAGGAAGAAAACTAAAAGAATATTTGTTAGGAGACCTTAAAGAGGTCAAGAAATTGTAGTTGATGGTCCTCATGATGAAAAGGAATTGTACCCATTCCACAAAAGGTATAAAAGACATCAAAACAATTCAAGGGAGTTAGGAAACATGTTCCTATTCTTATGCAAACACTTGAAGGAGGTAGTGTCCATCAAGAGTCCTTATATTTTCAACAAACACTTGTTCAAATGAGTGGTGGAAGTTTTGGAGCTTTTCCAAAAGATATTTTAGCTCGAACACCCAGTCACTCAATAAACTATGAAATCTTGAGAAGAGAACAAGGATGAACTACTATAAGCTACTCTCCTATATGCCTAGGAAGGTTGACTAAAGCATTTAAGGGGCAGTCAGTCTCTTATTTTCCACTTGAGGATAGCTTCTTGATTTTTCTCAAGGTTGTTTACTCTTCCAAATATATCTTGTTGTATTTTGGACATATACTCCCTCTAGATTTTCTAATAGATTTTGCATAAAAAATTGTAATAGATGTTTTTTAACCTTCATGATCAATAAGAAGAAATAATTTGGTCCTTTCTTGTATAATTTCTCATTGTGTTCTCTTGAAGAATTAGAAATGTCTCTTGTGGATATCTCCCTTTTGTAGTTTCACTCTTCTTTTCTAACATCTGTAGATGTTTTTCATGAGTTTGTGTGGATGTAGATTAGCCTCTTGAGATTAGTTTTATGCTTGAAATATAGGTCTAGAGATCCCATTATCATTGGTGTATCACACCATTTGTATTTTCAGTCATTTCTTACCCTTTTCATGATGAAAATCTAGTTAGAGTGATGAGTAGTGTTGAGTAGTGTGATTTTAGTAGTGTTTTATATGCTTGCAACTGATTATACATTATGTATTTTCAGTGATAAGTAACAAGGAACCATCCCTTGTCTAGAGGTTGATCTCTAGCTATGAAAGCCCACACTTTGAGAGGTCTTCCCATGTTTCACTAAATAGTTGAACTAGGTGTTTAGAAAGGCTGCATATTCTAGTAATAACAATTTTTGGCATGCTCCTAGGAATAATTTTGAACTATTTGTTGGTTCTTAAATCTACATGTATTGAATCCTAAAGGTCTGGCACTTCTTATGCTCAGATTTCAAGAAGAGACTTGGCCAACAGAGTGGGAGATTATTTTAAAAAGGTGGGAAACCATCCACACTTATGTCCCCTGCACTTCACATTCTGCCACACCTAAGGGGTATTCCCTTATTCACAACAAATGATTTGTCTTTAACTCAGTTAGAATGTTCTCATATATGCACCAATATTTTTAAGATAAATGCTTGATTGATAATATTCTTGGATTATCTTCTCTATTTTACTCTGAGAACATGCACTTAGATACCCTAAGTTGTAAACAAAGAAAACCTAAAAATAGACCTAAGGATTACTTCAACTAATGAACTTCTAAACCTTTAGGAAAACTTCTGAACTTCTAGACTGGTGTTTTATCAAGGCAACAGAGTCAAAACTCCTCTCTGCAAATGTTTCACTTAAAACAATCAGAACTTCAAATTTAGAGGGTGTATTTGTATCAGTGGATTGCAAAGATATACCCAAGAAAAGGTAATGCTTACAATTCTTCTTTAACAATCCCTGATGCAATACATTGCTTCCCATGTTTTTCTTAAAGCATATTTAATCCAATCCTTGACTAGAAAAAAATAGGAACATTTGATATAGAAAATGTGTATAAGTGAAATCCAGAACCCTTGATTCATTCATTCACAAAATAAATGCATACATTCAAGGAGACAATTGCAAGAAATACACACATGAAGTGTTACTCATATAACTCAATCTGAATTAAAAATTGCCATAAAGAAACTTTATTCATTTACAGAACAAGGCTTGCCCTATACAACTCTAAATCAAAACACTTCCTCTTACAGAGAGTTGCTCCCCAAAATATAGACAACTTTTGCCTATAGTCCAAAATTCCCTTCCTATCTTCTATATATCCTTATTATTGCTATTCCCCTCTGTTTCTCTATATCTAATACAATTGTACAGAGCCCTTTATAAAGGTAATTGCCTATGTCAGCTAAAAATCCCGCTCCCATTTTACATTTAATGATTACATGTAGAATTTTTACCTTCTTTCTTTTGATTGGAAAAGCATAAAACTGATTCCCTTTTCTAACAAACTAAAGTCAGGACCATTCCTTCAACTGTATTATAGAATGTTTTGGAAGATTGCAGAGTTCTTGGGGTATGACTTCCTTCATTTTATCATAGGATGAGATGATAGGCTTCTGGGGAGGCAATGTGACTTCCTATATTTCAATCTCCAATTACTAAATACCATATATCTAGGAGTTGTCGAGAGAAGCATGAGCATTTGGGGCAGAGGATGACTAGCTCCTATCCTTCTCTTCATGAAGACTTCTTTGAATTTGTCAATAGAACCTCTTCTCTTCATCAACAATTAGGCAATCCAACATGGCATTCCTCTTTACCTAAGGTTTTTTATGAAGGTCATGAAAGAGAGGCAAACAGAGAGGGATGAATGATGCCTCTCTGCCTAAACACCCAAATTCCAGATCTAGCTAGGGTCATTAAAACTTTATCCAATTGGCTCATCCCTGGGAAGCATCTTTCTGTAGTTAGAGTTTCTGACCAATCTTTGACTTTCCCTGCAAGAATGCATTCATGCAGCTATGGTTTTGGTAAAGCATCAAGATTGCAGAAGCCAGAAACTCCCACTTTTTTCAATACCTCCTATTCCTAGTCTTGAATTTGCCTCATTCCTTAATTCGGAAAGAGAAAATCTGTAACCAAGAAAATAGAGGCATACCCTTTTAGGAAGTGTATTGAAAAACACAAGGAAAAGATCTTTTCCCAGGATCCATGACAAGGAATTGGTGTAGAGAACTTATGTAAAGGCATCCATTTATAGGAAAAGATGAATTGAATTGATCTCCATTTCCATCATCCTGCATAATTTCATCTCAAGTATCTATAGGTTTTGTACACTTGAATTTATTGTTGGAAATGCATCATGATCACTAAAACAAAAATGATGGCCTGAGACAATTAATTTCCCATGAGCAACAGATAGCTAGAGAGATCACCAAAATATATTCAAACACTAAGATCAACTGAAGCATGCTACTTATCAAATCACAACTCAACCAGACTATCTATGTGTGAAAATCTAAATTTGAATTTGGCTCGTTGATTGAAACCACATTAGGATGAGATCAATGGTTATATGTGTAGGAAAATCTATCAAGATTTGTTGAAAAATCATCACCCAATCAAAATATGCCAGCAATGTGTGTTTCTTATATTTTGAAACCACATGTCACCTTATTGCACCATTGTGGGCCTTAAGGGACCCATGCTACTTCCTTTGTGTTTGTGCGCTAGGTGCCAACTTCATTTCTTTCAAGATGGGACCCACCATCTTCTAGACTTATCATTGCACCAATGTAAGGAATATCCATTCACATCTTCTCACAACGTGCTCCTGTGATCACACAAGTAGCAGGCACATAACCAATCACTTATCGCACCATCACATCTAAAACAAACCTGTCAACTAAAAAATGTGAAGCCATGATGACTTCTAATTCATCATTAAATTCACCATATCAGCCATTAAAAGATAGTTTGCACACATGAAAGCCAGTAATTGAGCTCAAAGAACTGATAAAGAATGAAGTTAAGGACATTATGTCTTCACTTATGCCTGACACTTCTTCCCTAAAAGAAGGGTCCATCAGTGGCTCTAGTTGGGGACACATGACTGATTTAATCATGGAGAGAATCACAGAACTCTCAAATGCAAACCATGTGCCAAATCCATTGGGCTTGCCTTGTGACTATTCAAATTAGGGATTAATTGAATCCCTTATTCAGGAATTGAAGACCAATTCAAAATTAATTCAAATTTGATGTGATCGTGTCTTCAACTCTCTAGTGGTGGTTCAAGGCCACCAACAACAAAACATCAGTGCTTACCTTTGTAAAATACCTTATTTTTAGTAGAAAGTCCTAAAGTCAATCTAGAGGGATTATATCCACTATTGTTGTAGAGAAAATTCACCATCAAGCCTTCCATTATAGTCAAGTTGAAACTATATTAGTGTACATCTTGTAGTGAGGAATCTGGTAGATAGTATTAATGAATGTCAAACATAGAAAATACACATCAGGTAGATCAATCTGATGTCTACAATACTTAGCAAAATTATCTTTGTGTTATATGGGATTTCCCTGATATTGATATGCGTAGTTGATATCCTAAGCTTTCTCTTCATCCCTCATATCCAGATCAAAATTGAAATACTGACACAAATGTTCTGATATTCCCTGTGGCAAGTCCATTACCAATTCTGAATCAAGTGGATTATATGCAGTCAGTTGTTTTAGATTTCACCTTCTTCCTATTAAAAGATCATCTTCTTTATAGGACACTTCCACCTCTTAAGACTCCACTTGTGCCCATTCAATTTCCACAATTCATCCTTTGGGAGAAAAAGAGACCTAAGATATGACTCCCTCTATTGTCTTGCATAATCTATCTGGTTGCAGCATTCCCTGACTTCCTGCAAATGTTTTCTTGCTTGTGCAACCAACAATTTTTCTTTCTTAGCTCTCTGTATCTATCCATCACATAGCTCTTGTGTCCTTCTAACATCCTCCATAGTATGATATACAAAACTAGAACTATTATGGCTTGGATCCCCAACATTAGAAGAATGTGCCAGCACCTATGTTATATTCATATGCATACCTTCTTCATATAGCATGACAACTTCCATTTCTCCTTCACTTTCAATATTATGGCAGGGAACTAATCTATCTTGCTCAACTTGTCAACCTTGATTAATGTTGCAAAACATAATTTCATGTATATCTTTTATCTAATCACATATATAACTTACAACCTCACTTCTTACATAGCCTTGATCCTTCTCATTATGAAATGTACCCACAGTGACACTATTGTCAATAATAAGGTTGTGATCATTTTTATATAACATAGCTCTATCTCTAGACAAAGGATTGAGACCTTCCAATTTTGATCTTCTATATCCAACATCTATAGACATATGCCCAATAGTCATTGCATACTTTAGACTATTATCAATATCTCTTGCAGTCTCATATGCATGGTAAAGTGACCTAGGTTCCTTACTCCTCAACAGATAACTCATCTCTTCATCAAATACAGCAAGATATACTACTAGACACAATGTATCATTTGGTCTCATATAATCTAGAATGCAATTAAGCATTTTAGAGAACCTAAGGTTAAAAGCTGGTACCAACTAATTTTGATCCTTTTAAATGTTCATGAATTGAATGACTGGTAAAGTTACATTAGTTCTTTCACCAAATTATTCTAGAAATGCAACCTCAAAATAAAACCAAGATGAAATATAACATAATGGCAATTCTGAAAACCAATCCCTAGCATCATCCTTGAATTATTGAACAAAAAACTTCATAACAACATCTTCATTTTCAACCTCATAATCAGCTATTAAATCACAGAATTCTTGTAAATGCTTATTTGTTGATTCAAATGTTTTTCCACTAAATTTTGGTAAATTTATTCTAACTTCATTAGGGATAGCATTTGGGTATCATTGGATTGCATTAAAATTCAAAGCTCCATATATCTCAATAACCAAGCTATTCATTGTAACATTCAAACAGAAAAAAAGTACCTAGAAAATCTTGAAGCCTAAAATAATTGTAGAGTCACCACCTCGTGAAAGAGGGAAATATATTAGTGAATTGCTTGGGTCATTTCCTAAAGCAAAGCCCCTTCATTAGGATCGCTTCAGATCAAAGAGTCTACTAATTTCAATCTTCAGAGCACAAACCCTAACCTCAATATTGCCAATCAATAGAATTACCAATGTAGTGAGCAATAATGAAAACATGCAATCCCTAAAATCAGGCCAAAGCATATCTTGACTCTGTTAAATAGCTGAACTATTCTCAATTCCCTAGTAGATTCACCAATTTTGTTCTGTTCTCAAATCTGCATGTATTGAATCCTAAAGGTCTGACACTTCTTATACTCAGATTTTAAGAAGAGACTTGGCTAACAGAGTGGGAGATTGTTTTAACAAGGTGGGAAACCACCCACACTTATCTACCCTACACTTCAGGTTCTGCCTCACTTAGGGGAGTATTCCCTTATTCACAATCAAATGATTTGTCTTTAACTCATCCAAAATGTTCTCATGTATGCACCAAGATTTTCAAGATAAATCCTTGACTAGCAATATTCTTGGATTATCTTCCCTATTTTACTCTGAGAACATGGACTTAGATACCTTAAGCTGTAAATAAAGAAAACCTAAAAATAGACCAAAGAATTACTTCAACTAATGAACTTCTGAACCTTTAGGAAAACAAAACTCCAGACTGGTGTTCTATCGGGGCAATAGATTCAAAACCCCTCTCTGAAAATGTTTCCTTTATAACAATCAAAACTTCAAATTCAGAGGGTGTATTTGTATTAGTGTCTTGCAAAGATATACCCAAGAAAAGGTATATCCTGCGATTCTTCTTCAACAATCCCTGATGCAATACATTGCTTTCCATGTTTTGTTTAAAGCATATTTAATCCAATCCTTGACTAGAAGCAAAAAAATAGAAATATTTGATACAAAGAATTTGTATAAAGTGAAATCCAGAACCCTTGATTCATTTATTCACAAAATAAATGCATACATTCAAGAAGACAATTGCAAGAAATACACAGAGGAAGTGTTTCTCATATAACTTAATCTGAATTGAAAATTGCCATAAAGAAACTTTATTCATTTATAGAATAAGGCTTGCCCTATACAACTCTAAATCAAAACACTTCCTCTTAAAGAGAGTTGCTCCCCAAAATGTAGACAATGTTTGTCTATAGTCCAGAATTCCCTTCCTATCTTCTATATATCCTTATTACTGCTATTCCCTTCTATTTCTCTATATCTAATGCAATTGTATAGGACCCTTTATAACGACAATTGCCTATGTCAGCTAAAAATCTTGCCCCCATTTTACATTTAATGATTACATGTAGAAGTTTTACTTTCTTTATTTTGATTGCAAAGCATAAAACAGATTCCCTTTTCCAACAAACTAAATTTGGTGCCATCCCTTCAACTGTATTATAGAATGTTTTGGAAGATTGCAGAGTTTTTGAGGTATGACTTCCTTCACTTTATCATTGGCTGAGATGATAGGTTGTTGGGGAGGCAATGTGACTTCCTATCTTTCAATCTCCAATTACTAAATACCATATATCTAGGAGTTGTCAAGATAAGCATGAGCATTTGGGGTAGAGGATGACTGGATCCTATCCTTGTCTTTGCAAAGACTTCTTTGAATTTGTCAATAGAACCTCTTCTCTTCATCAACAATTAGGCAATCCAGGCACGACATTCCTCTTTAGCTAAGGTTCTTGATGAAGGTTGTGAAAGAGAGATAGGGGGAGAGGGATGAATGTTGCCTCTCTACCTAAACACCCAAATTCCAGATCTAGCTAGTGTCATTAAAACTTTATCCAATTGGCTCATCCCTAGGAAGCAACTTTCTGTAGTTGGAGTTTCTGACCAATATTTGACTTTCCCTACAAGAATACATTCATACAACTATAGTTCTAGTAAAGCATCAAGATTGTAGAAGCTAGAAACTCCCACTTTTTTTGATACCTCATATTCATAGTCCTAAATTTGCCTCATTCCTTAATTCAGAAAGAGCAAATCTTTAACCAAGAAAACAAAGGCATACCCTTTTAGGAAGTGTATTGAAAAACACAAAGAAAAGTTCTTTGCCCAGAATCCATGACAAGGAATTGATGTGGACAACTTATGTAAAGGCATCCATTTATAGGAAATGTGTTGTAGGAAAAATTCCATTTGTTAGCACTAACAAACAATGCAACCTACAACTTCAAAGAATCTAACCTAGATAAACAACTAAAATGTAGCAATGAAGCAAATTAACTAGATTGTGTGATTCATTGGTGTATATATGTGGATTGCTTCTTTGTGCATGCATCCAAAATGCTAAAGGCTGCCATGATTTGATGATAGAAGTGACATGCAAGTAAGGAAGATGCAAAAAAGCTAAAGATTAAATGCTGAAATGATTATAGAAGACTAAAATGTTGGAATGATTGTGGCAGAAGAGCCAGAATGAAATCACATAAGTGCATTTATAGGATGAGTGAGTGATGAATTGACGGTGGAGATGGAAAGGCAAGATCAATGGTTGAGAGGGAGTGAGAGAGGAGGACAAATGTGCATGTGCCATGTTAGGTCTCAAAAATGCAGGTTGCTAATCCTAAGAGGATGCCAAGCTCTATGCTTAGATTCGCAACGTTTTTGAACTAACTTAACAAAATCAAACTTTAGGGTTTGATGATTTCCTACACTTTAGGTCCTGCTACACCTAGGTGGGTGAACCTTGAAAATTAAAGCAGAATGAATGTAAATGTCCTGACTAAGAAAATGGATCTACCTACAGTGGCAAATGGTGTAGGATAGATGAAAGCTTTCTAACTAATTCTACTATCTAATGAATAGTTGATATAAGCGATATTAAAGTGAGTTTTATGATTGTCCAAATAAAAAGGATTTAACCAATAAATTGAACTAAGACCAGTGCCTTGTTGGGTAAACAGAGTCAAATGAAGAACTAAGACTAGTGGCTTATAGTGGGTAATAATTCTAATTGTTTGGCACAATTTTAGTTTATAACTTGTATAAACATGTAGGGAGATGATTGACAAACTCTTCTTAATGATCCAACCAATATAATCAGATATCTTGTAATTCACCAGAAGGCAATTTAATCCTTTCTTGAAGGAACCAATTGAATGAAATATGCAAGAATAACAGATAATATTAACTTGGAGACAGAATGGCAATCCTAATTATATGGATCTTCTTAGTAATCCAAACTAACACTTCCAGGTTACTGTGACTGATCAAAAGGATTTTAATTCCTCTAATGGAAACCAATTTACTCAATCACATAGATACAACAAATGTGAATTGACAAATTAACTATATACTTGATATATTAATTTGAATAATAAGGAAATACAGAACTGGAGACAATCACACAACTGAATAATCTTAACAAACAATTGATGCCAGAATAGAACCACTGAATCAGAGAACTTCAATCTACTTCTTTAATAATAAACTTGCAACATGGTCTTTTGAAAACATTGTAAATTATAAGTATATATTTTTCTACTGATGATCTTTTAGCATCAAATGTTTGAACTTATATAGAAACTCTTATGAAGAGACATAATTCTTCAAGAAGTCTTTTGGGAATTAACAAGGTTAACAACCATAAAATAATCATGATTATGCTCTATTCAACCACAAGTAAAGTTTAGCAAGGTGGTCTAAGTACTCCTGGCTGCGATGGGAATCAATGAATTCAATGGCATTCCTTGTAATCACATCCATCGTAACCATCTTCTCCAAATGTTTGTAGGCCTCCCTGGATGCAAAGTCTTTGTCCTTAAGAGCTCCCAAAGCTTCATCTAATATTGCTTGACAATCTCTGCTCCATTCTTCTTTTCTATGTAATTCTTTATCACTTTTGAATAATGTGGGCACTCCTACTTTTGAAGCTTCAGCACATTCTTTGGCATCAATTTTAAGTTGATCATGGTACTTTTGATGTTGCTCGATCAACTCTTTTACATTGGAGGCATCTACAATGTCAGAGGTATCTTTACCTTGTGTCTCATCTAATTTCTCCTGTAATCTTTTTTCAAGTCTTTCATGTTCTTGGATTGCTTTATAATTTTGAGAATAATTATCCCAAAATTGGTTTAACCAATGCACCATGTTGGCATGCATGCTTTGTAGTATTATGACAAGTGTATCCATATGAATTTGTGTTTCTTGATCTATGGATATTGCTTGGGCACTATGTGAACTTTCACCCTGGGTTAACCTCTTTACTGATCCCCTGAAGGTGTTCTTAACAGCATCTTGTAAATAATCATTCTCTTTTGTTAACCTCTCACAGCTCAGTTTGTACGCATCTCTTTCCATAATTAACATCTGAGCCTGTGCCTTATTCAGCTTTACAACATTGATGCCAATGTCTGTAGTGATCAAGGGATCAGTCTCCCCTGCCTTCAAAGTCATGACATGGCCAAAAGTTTTCTCAGTGTCTATAATAGCTGTCTTTTTGTGAGGAGGATATAGGGCCCATATAATTAATGAATTTTCATCATTATTATATTTGGTGCCCATATACACTTCATTGACACCTTCTGGAGTGAGCTTATATCTATCGTCTGTATTATTCAGAAAACTGTCAAAGACTAGAGAAGAATTCAAATCAAGGCCAGGAAAGATCATTACCCCCATTTCTTTGAGCAACTGTCTTCCCTTGTTAGGGGTCATATCTTGTAGCTCATTGTCCACTGTTGCTTTAACATATCAAGTAATTGTCTCTCATTGTTAGCAGAGACATCATCAACTGACTCTCTGATTTCTTTCCCTTTGTATTTATATAAAAATGATTTGAATTCTTTAGAATGAATAAATTCATCATCAGAAATAAAAGAATCATATGCTATTTGTCTTGGGTCTTCATCAGCAAACCCCTCCTCATCATGTGCTATGATAGGAGGTTGATATTGTTTCATCTTTCTTTTGGACATTTTTATTGTTTTGTCCTATGGTTCCTCTTGCCCTGCCGGTTCTTCATCTCCAAAGGATAATACCTCAATCTCTGCTAGCTATTTCCTTTTCTCATCCAGGTCCCTATTATATTGTTCCACCACCAATTCCACCTCAGCCTCTTCTAGATTTTTTATGACATCATCGTGTGGATAGGGGATATGTGTGTACCCGCTGAGGTTCTGCTCAGGATCAAATCCTTTTCTGACCTCAGCACATTTCATATTGTAGTGCATCAATTTATCCAAAATGAGGTTATAACCTTCCTTGGAAACCACAGTAAAATCTCCAAAACACAAAGTACTAGGCATAAAAGACTGTTTGTCATGAGAGCTCAGATGCATCACATTTGAACAATCCATTTGCCTAACTATTTCTAGGTAGGCAATTCTGTCAGGGACAGTCTTAGGTAAGATAAAGGAAGTGTCCTCATAACCATGGTGGCATTTTCAAAACAATACCAGTCTCCCCAATTGTACATAACAGTAGGAGGACCACCAAAATCTTTTGGTCTAAGGAACCTTTTTATCTCATTTGAGATTGAGTACTCACAGGGGTGACTGAAATATCTATATAGCACTTTCACACAATATTCTTCAAATTATACATAACTAGAATGGGCATATCTGCTATCCCATATCCTGGTCCACATCTGTACTGGTAACTTTTGTCCCTTCTGGTCTACTAGAACAACCTTAAATTCATTTGGCCATAACCCCACTTCCTGGCCATATAGAGCACCATGTGCATAAGAAGTGAGAAATGTCCAAAAGAAACTATTGGGGCATTGTTTATTATTGTAGCCAGACTAGAGTCAATTCTATTAAAAATATAAGTAGCATAATCAAACTGTCTTGCATTATGGCACTAAATATCAGTAGCTATGACCATCAGAGGAATTGTCATAAATTTGGGGACCTCTGATCCTAGGACCTAGCCCACAGAATAATAGGTCTATTGTATGTAGGGTTCGAATATTGATACATGAAAAGGAGGACAATCATCCTCACTGAGAGGCACCAGTTCTCCCTCTGCTCTAGGCCTATGAATAGGCAACCTCCATCCATTGTAAGTAGTATCCATTCTCCAGTATCCCTTTTCTAAATCCTCATAAGCAATGGGGACAATGCATAAATCATCCAAGCCGAATACTTCACAGATGGCATTATTTGACAAGTGTATAACAGGCTCCCCTTGTGGGTTGCATATAGCCTTAAGACTTGGGTTATATTGTTTAGCAAGAAGTTGAAGGAGTTCAACATTTAGGAACACATCAGGCACAACTAATTTACCCAAATTCAAATGCCACGGGTTTGAGACTGGAGAATTCCTAAATCTTCTATTGTGATGGAATTTGAAATGGTCATACCCTCTAATTGGAGTCCAAATATTCCCTAAGTATTTACATTTGTCCTCTAACTTCTCTACCTCCGCCCTAAGTTGAGTAGATCTTTGGGCTTTAGGAGTTGATCCTAGTAATTGATCAATCAAATCTTGATTGAGTTTTTTGTCCTTTGTTTTCACTTTAGGGGTTTTATCTATTTTCTATTTTTTAGGTTTACTTGTATCACCTTGTGATTTTCTGCCCTTCCCTTTCCTTGGAGTTTCCATTTACAATCCCTAACAGAGAATTCAATTTTCAGGCTATTGCTCAGAAGTGTGTATGTATGTACCTATTTATCAGAGGCTTTGATCAAATTCCCCTGTTTTGCGCTTCGAGTCTCCCCCTGCAGGCTCTTCTCAAACAATTCTACCAAGTTTAACCACAATAATTTTGAATGTTACCTCAGAAGATTTCTTCACCGCCTGCAATTAATTGTTCAAGCAATTCAATTCTCTTGATCATTGTGAAATGTCACATCATCATAACTCCTCTTATCGGCATGGTTTTCATAATGTCAGGGCGATCTAAATATCTTCTCATGGTGTGAATGTTTACTCATGGATCAATCGCTGTGACCTTTGATTTGTCTCCTTGATGCCATATTTCATAAGTGAATTCGTATCGGCAAGATATTTCCAAGCTTTACCTGATGTAGAGGTGAACATCATTGCCATCAGCATGACTTCCTTCATCACTTTGTAAATAATATTCTTCTCTAATATGTTAAATGTTACTGATATGACTATCGGTGATAGTCTTGCCGATGCATATGGTCGTCGTCTCCGTCGGGATAACATAAACCATCAGGATAACTTATTTCAAGTTACCCGATCGTGGTTGTTTCCCCAACTTTCTTTCACACCCTTCCTTAGAGAGACCTTTACGATATGTCACCGACATCTTTATCGCTCTGACCATTGGTTGGTAAGACATATAAATTTCATTCTGATACAACTTTCTTTCACACCCTTCCCCGGAGAGACCTTTACTATATGTCACCGACATCTTTATCGCTATGACCATTGGTTTGGTAAGACATATAAATTCCATTCTGATTTGTTCAGCTTCGCTGATGGTTCTTTATTCATCACACACATCAGTGTGAGCTATGCCGAAACACCTTTTGTTATTCGCTGAGACATCAAAGTATTAGAGACGTATAAATCTTTTGCTTCGATGTTCATCTCTTGCCAATGACCATTATTTCTTTTGATTCATGAGATGCTCAGTGAGAGTTTTGCCAAAAATACTCCATCGGCATGATCTATACCATTGGGAGAGTTTTTAAAGTACTACCCGATAGTTTTTAGTTACACCGATCGGCATGACTGGTGGATTTCTCCTCGACAAAGGGTCATTGGTATCATTGTCTCCATCGGTGACTTTTGAAATCTTTTCTCCGATCTTTGTTTTCACACCGATAGTCGTTTCAACTGGTTTCTCATGGATCGGTATAGATAAGATAGCCTCTTGCTGATATTAAGAGATTTTAAGCCCTCTACATTGTTTCATCATAGGATTTTTTATGGGCTATATATCAATTTCAATTCTAATTTTGGGCAAAATGTTTATGATTTGGCCGAATATGGATGAGTAAGGATATAGGAAATTTTTTTAAATTTTACTATCCCAACAGTGGCTCTATCTGGGATGTATACTCCTTGTGAGTATAACAAGAATTCAGATCTCCTAGGTGAGTAGACCATGTGTTTTATTTGTTTGGGATGACAATTTTATGAGAATTGTATGGGAATGGGAATGGTAGTAATAACGATGGGGAACGGGAATGATCCTATACTATTGTACATGGAATTTTTTTGTTTTTTTTTTGTTTTAAAAGAGATTGATAGGATTGTCCATGTACTAGCATATCCTAATCTCTTTTGGTTTCCCTAAACTACTGTGCATGGAAAAATTGTTCTGAGAATTTTAAAGGGTTGTCCATGCACTGGCAACACTTTATTCTCTTTATGCATAATATTCTATGAGAAGAAAGGTTTTAGATATTACCCATGCATAGGCAATTCCTGCTCTTCTCTGGACATGTTTTGCAAATGGTAGGAATCATCACCTCCTTTGCCAGTTATAACAAAAGGACCTAACCACAAAGCTTGAAATTTTCCATGCTTTCCTTTGTCCTAGAACCGAGCATTCCACATCAGTACTAAATCATTTATTTCAAACTTCCTATCTTTGGCCTTTTTGTCAAAGAGATATTTCACTTGTGATTGCAACTTAATATTCTGCTTTTGGGCTAGTCTCCTTGTTTCATCAAGTTCTGCTAGATGTTCTAATCTTTCCTCCATTGGTTCAGGAATGTTTAAATCTTCTTGAAGAATAAACTTGTAAACTGGCATGAGGTTTTCTAATGGTATTCTCGCTTGTGTTCCATATACTAGTTCAAAAGGAGATCTCCCAATTGCTCTTTTTACAGTAATCCTATCAGCCCATACAGCCATTCTTAGCTTTGAATCCCATGCTTTCTTGTTTCCCTCCAACATCCTTTTTATGATTTTCAAAAGGCTTTTGTTGTTGGATTTTGCCTACCTGTTTGCTTGTAGATGATAAGGGGTAGCATAGGACACGGTGATGCCATGTGTATGACAAAATTTTTTGAATTCATCAGATCTGAAACACATTCCATTATCTGTAATTAACCTTACTAGAGTGCCAAATCTGAATATAATATTTTCCATCAGAAAGTTAATTACCACCCTACTTGTTGCCTATTTGGTTGGAATTGCCTCCACCCATTTTATGAAATAATCAGTTGCCACTAAAATCTATTTGTGTCCACCACTTGATTTCTCTACAATTTCTCCCATGAAATCAATACCCCACTGATAGAATGGAGCCTCGACTTGCATGGGTTTTAAGGGTAATGCTCCCTGATAGTTCAACTTCCCTGAAAACTTCTGACATGCTTCACATTTCCTAGTGTAATGATATGAATCATTAAAAAGTTTAGGCCAATAGTATCTAGCCCTTAATATCTCGCAGGCTGTAGTCCTTGCCAAAAAATGACCTCCACATATGCCTTCATGTAACTCTTTCATGGTATGTTTTGATTGATGCTCATCTAGGCATAATAGTAGAATTCCATCTCTGTTTTTCCAGTAAAGATCCCCATCAATAAATACATATTTTGAAGCTTGCAATTTAAGTGTCCTTTTGTTATCATCATATCCCTCAGGACATTTCATGTGCTTTAGATAATATATGATGTCGATATACCATGGGGTACGCTCAATGCTAGAACTTGTATTATGAACATCATTAGCACTACATATCTGGGCAGGTTCGAGATTACTTTCAACCATCAACCTAGCAAGACCTTGTCCTTTCACTAGTTTAGTGATCTAGATTTCAATATTAAACTCCTGAATTCTATTGATCCATCTACATCTTCTACTAGTGACTTCAGTTTGGACCAATACATCCTTTATTGCAACATTAGGTACATATGCTATGATTTTGGCTCCCACCAAGTGTGGCCTAAAAGTTTTAACTACTTTTACCAGTGCATATGCTTGTTTTTCAACAATGTCATACTTTAACTCTGCATGTTGAAGAGATTTGCTGAAAAATGATATAGGCTATTCATATCCATCACTGTTTTTTTGCAATAGCATCACTGCAACTATATGATAAGAGGCAAATGAAAATAGTTGGAATGGTTTACTGAAATTAGGGGATATTAAGACTGGGGCTTCTTTGATTGCCCTCTTAATATTGGCAAATGCTTCTATTGTTTTTGTTGTCCATTTCACTTCTGAGTTCTTTTTTAGCATCTTTAATATAGGACAAACAATTTCTGCAAAATTTGATATGAACCTCCTAACAAAGTTAATTTGGCCAAAAAATGACTGTATAGCTTTCACATTTTTAGGGATAGGGACTTGGTCAATTGCTTTTACTCTCTCAGGATCTATTTTCACCCCATCTTTTGAGACTATGTAACCAAGCAATTTCCCCTCTGTCACTGCAAAATGGCACTTCTTAGGATTTAATGAAATCTCATATTCTAAGGCTTTAACAAATATTTTCTCTAAATGTGCACAGTGATCCTCAGCCCTTTTGGAATATGCTGTCAAGTCATCTTGATATACTATCATGATTTTATTAATCAATTCAGCAAATGCCACATCCATTGCTCTTTGGAATGTAGCTCCAGCATTGGTGAGTCCGAATGGCATCCTTAAGTATACATAGGTTCCCCATGGAGTGGTGAATGTAGTCTTAAATTGCTCTAATTCTTTGAATTTTACCTGATTGTAACCTGAGAAGCCATCCATCATTGACAACAGTTCACATCCAGTAACTTTTTGTAATATTGCTTCCATATTAGGGAGAGGATAGTTATCCTTAAGAGAAGATTTGTTTAAATTCCTGAAATCCACACATAGTCTAATATCACCATTCTTTTTCCTAACAGGTACAAAATTTGAAACCCAAGAGGAATGCCTGATGGGTTTAATGATAGCTCCATCCCTTAATTTTGTAAGTTCCTCTAACATCTTAGGAGCTAATGTAGGATTAATAGGCCTCTATTTTTGCCTGAATGGTTTAGCATCTAGTTTTAGTGGTATTTCATGCTAAAACAAATCCTCTCTATATGCTTTTAAATCATCATATGACCAGGCAAATACATGCCTATACTTCCTAAGTAAGTTGATGATTCTGCTCCTAATTTTTGGGTTAAGATTTTTCCAATATACACATTCTTTGGGGCTGTTTGTGTCCCCAAATTGATTTCTTCAAGGTCATTCGGTACCACTGGTGTGTCTTTCATTTTAAATCTGTCATGTCCATTGAATGTCTTTTCCAATGCTATAAGTCCTTTAGGTATTTTATTTGTTTTCAACTGAACTATCTCTTGACCAAAAAGGGTTTCCTTCCCATCATGTTCTTCTACAAATGCATTGAAATCAATCTCTTGATTCTCATAATAATCAGCACAATGTAAGAAGTTAATTATATCAGCATCATTATCAAACACTTGCTAGTTATGTATATTATCTGGGATGGTGAGTTTGGTTTTAAATTCAACCTCTGTGATTCCTCCTAATGTGACATCATCCCTTTTCAATGCAATATTCGCTAGAAAATCTGCCATAATGTTTTTAGACCTATCAATCTAGTTGATTGAAAAGGCATCAAATAATTCAATATCATCCCAGACTGCATTTCTGTACTATCTCAACCTCTTGTTTTTTGATAGGTATTTTTCTCTCACTTGGGAAGAAACCAATTTAGAATCACCATATACAACTAACTTTCTTATTTTATGCTTAGTGGCTATGTTCAAACCAATGAGCAAAGATTCATACTCTGCTACATTGTTTGTGCATTCAAATGTTAATAGAAAAGAGTATTTAAAAGTTTTACCTCCTAGTGAGATAAACACTACTCCAGCCCGATTTCCTATTTTGTTGCATGCACCATTAAAATACATCTTCCATACATCATTTTCTTCTTTCATAGATTCAATATGTATTGGATCAGTATTATGCAATTCTGGCATATTTTCTTCAACCTTGAAAGCTCCCAAATATGTATCACAAAACAAATTTATTTGATGCTGATCCAATCATTCTATAATATTTTCATACCTTGGCTCCCTGCACAGCTTGATTTCTTTACCTCCTACTGGTATTGTAGCATATGATAAGTCTAATTGGACATTCCCTCCTGCCATAGCAGCCCATTGTCTCGATAGAAGCATTCCATAATATGGTGGGATGTCAACCACAGTAATATCAATGTTATAAGTTGCTTCAGGGTATGCGGCAAGTTTTATCTCCGCATTCCTCATAATACCAACAACTGGGATGGATCTATTATCCAATGCATAACACCTACCAAATGTAGTATCAACCCACATTCCCAACTCTTTCATAACTGCTATTGGCATGATGTTCATGGCAGCACCTGAATCAATCATGCAGTTCCTCACTATCATTTTTTTGATCAATAATGTAGCGTAGAAAGGGTCCACCTGTGAGGGATTTTTTGTCAATGTATCACCTAGGTATACTGTAGACATTTGGAATGTTTCTTGATGAACATTGTTTGTTCTATTTTCATATCCTTTGTGTTTTTGACCTGGTATATCTGAAATCATTTTAACTACTATGTTCTTATATTTGTCTATCTTCATCATTTCTAAAAGTGGAACTGATATCTTTACCTGAGATACTGCATGAGCAATATCAAAAGAATGGGCCATAGTCTGATCATTATTTTCTGTCTTTATATTTTCTTTTTCTTGATTTTGTAATTTTTCTTTCGTTTTACCTTTACCACCCTTTTCTAGTTCTTTAAATGATGACTTTGTATTATTCTTTTTGTTATTCTAATCTTTTATGAATACACTCCCAAGTGTTCCTTGTTCAACATTCACTATCCTATTACTTAAGTTATAAGCATTTTTAGCTTGAGCTATTGCAGCTATTGTAAGAGCTTCTCTTTCATCTTTAGTGGGCTTTCTCCATTGACCATATGGCTGATTGTCATAGTAAGTAGGTTCCTCATAACCATCCTCCTGATTTGAGAACACTTCTTGTTCTCCCATGTTGACATGATGCCTCTGGTTTCCTACATCATACTCATATCCCTCTTCCTCTGTAGAAGAATAATCTTTAGTCACCACACATGGTGTATCTTGCATCATATTTATAGTGTGGTTGTCTCTATTATAATTGTATAACATCTCTTCTTGTTGTACCAATTTAGCTACCTCACAGTACTCAAGTAAATGTGGTAAATTGCACACCAAACACCAAGGTTTATTTTCTACCATATGTGCCATGTTTCTTTTCAGAGGGTCAGGGGTATCCTTGCCATAATGTTGTTTTCTATTGTTATCAATAGGTCTCCCATCTTTCCAATTTGTATTGTAGGGCATATCATGCAACCTGGGCCTTTCATGCCTATGCTGACCTTCTTGTTTAGTCTATTGAACATTTGAGTTCTGAGGGTTTCTAGGGTTATCCCTCTTGCTAACCATACCTGCAGCTTTCCTATTGTTTTCAATAGTTAAGGCTACTTTCTGTGCTTCAACCAGGGTCATAGGACACTGATTTCTAAGCTCGTACCCTATCTTGGGGTCAAATGCTTTCATATAAATGCTCAGTGTTGCTGGATCAAACAACTTAGATCCATGTGGTACCTTGTTATGCAACTTGGAAAATTTTAGATTGAAGTCATACACTGATTCATTGTGGTATTTCTGGATGCTAATCAATTCATGCAATGCAAACTCAGGGGCATATTGATTGCCATACTGTTCCTTGAATTGATTGTGAAAATCAGTTATTAAACTGATTGAAGCATTGGGTAAACTGTTGAACCAGTCTCTTGCATCTTCAGTCAGGGACATCATAAATAACCTCATTCTAATGTCTTCCCAGTCCATACCAATATCTTGTATGATCTTCAGCTGATATTTGGTGCAGGAGCACCCCTACAAGACAGGATATAGGTTCATTGTCCGCATGACAGGACATTAGTCTATTTTTAGCATGTTTGACTTCATGATGTAATAAGGTCAATTGGACCAATGCATATGTATTAGATCAGCCTAGGAGAGTGTGCAGGTAGTTAGAGTTCGTGATCAGGTTGTCTGAGCTGTCCTCTCCCAGCCGCTTGGAAGCTCCCAGCCGCTAGGAACCGAGTTGGTAGTACTCGTAGGATATTGCTATAAATAACTCAGATCAGTTAGGGTATGATATCATATCAGAGAGTAGTAGTTATGTTATGTTGCACTGGTGATTGAGTGAAATCCAGAGATCAGTCCAGACATTGTGAAACATTATTGTAGAAACAGGACATTTGTGTTTCAACTAAATAAGATCTCATCAATTGCATTATCTGGTTTATCAGCTGTTTATGTTTTGATTTCTGTTCTGATTACAGGTTAATGGATTCTTTCAACCCTTCCACCGGTTGATTATGTGAATCGGTGGAATGGTCATGCATGTTAGTTTAGGTTGTATTTTAGTTTTCTGTTTATACATTTCATTGTGTGGGAGATCGATTGGTAGCATGCTGTGAATCAACCTAGCATCCTTATGTGCTAGGATTTAGGAAGATAAACTGTTAAGTTTTGATCTGAAGGTGATCCGGCCTGATCATCATGTTTTCTTTGTAAAATTGTGCGGTTCTGTGAGTTTGCATGCAGCTGACGGATATACAGGGATCTGCATGTGCTTTTCCAGACGGAGTGAATCGCATCGTCATCTACGAGTATATCGCTATCCAGATCGGGTTATGAAGCTGACGAAGACTGTATGTTTCAAGTGCATCAGGATGATATAAGTTGGATATATACTCAGTGTGTATATCATGTCAGGATCATCTTTTGTGTGTATCCATCGTCTGCATGTCGCTATCGCATGCAGGAGTGAAAGTTCACTTTTTGGCTAAGGACTGGAAAGGTCATCATCAGGATATTGAAAAGGTCACCGGATATTCATTATCATGTTGCGGAGGATATAAGTGTCTTATATCCTGTTGACATCATCATCAGGTGCATTGACATCATCATCGGGTGCAAGTGACGTCATCGTCATCAGGATATTGCGAATATCACCCTATGCAAGTTTATCCTGCTGTCGCTAAGTGTTTTGGCATCGGCCTTAACATCATCAGGATGTTTCAATATGACCTGATAAGTCATATCCTGATGCTGTTTGTTTAAAGAAGGTCAATATCAGGGTGACGTAAGCATCGAAGGAAAGGTGCTTGAAGTTGTCGTCATCAGGATATATCGGAGGAACTGGATATTTCATATCCTACTGACGAAGGGTGATGATGATGCTGCTGACAGGTGAAAGGCGAAAGGCGATAAGGAAGTGAATAGTAGTTAACAGGAGGATATTTCATGCACCTTCGAAATATGATGATGCTGTCTGTGTTAGCAAGAAATATGATGATGATGATAAGCCGATAGGTATTACATACTGCATGTCCAGGATTTTAACATGCTGGTTGTGTTAATGACTCCTCCTTCCCATTTGTAAGCTTCTGTTGCGTTTCCTCTGCATCATAGTGGTATCAGAGCAAAGGAAGGATCTTTTGGAAAAGATCAGGATATAGCAGGATGTCAGGTGACGAAGGAACATCTGAGATGCCGGCAAGGATGACCAACGTTGAGTTGGTAGTTCTGGTGAAGAAACAGATTGCAGAGAGCAAGGCCGTGAAGGCTCAGAATCAGGAATTGAAGGATGAGTTAGAGAAGTTGAGGAGCAGAGTAGGTTCTGGTAGAGAAGAAGATAGGGAAGAAGAAGAGATCCCTAGTTGGAACGAGGAGGTCGTTCCTGCAGACCAAAGACCACTGTTGAACGCCCTCAAGGCCATGGAGAGGAGAACCATGGATGTGAAACTGGATTTGCCAGTGTTTACAGGAAAGATGGAACCTGATTCAGTGATGGAGTGGATAGACTCCTTAAACAATTTCTTTGAAACAGAGGAGATACCAGAACAACAGAGGGTGAAAATAGCCCAGTCAAAAATGAAAGAAGCTGCCTTGACATGGTGGAATTTCGTCCAAGATGATAGAGTACAGGAAGGAAAGCGTAGAGTCACTACATGGAAGAAAATGATGGCATTAGTAAAGGAAGCTTATGTCCCATTGGATTACAGTATCCAATTACACAAGAGGAAGCAAAACCTGAAGCAGAAGGAGCTAGATGTCAGCTCATATACAGAAGAATTCATGAAACTTTGTATGAAAACCAAGGTAAAGGAAAGTGAAGAAGAGAAGGTAGCCAGATACCTCAATGGATTGAGGTTCAACATTCAGGAAGATTTAAGTCTGCATAATCCAGATACAGTTCAGAAATGCTTTCAGTTGGCATTGAAAGTGGAAGAGAAGTTAAAGAGAAAACAAGAACAACACAATAGAGGAAGAGCAAGACAACAAAGGGGTGGAAGAGGTCCTTTCAGAGGTAGAGGACATGGACATGGATATCAAGGAGAATCCAGTCATGACAATAGTAAGGGAAACAATAGTCAGAACCAGGGGGAAAATTATAGTCAGCAAGGAAACTTCAGAGGTAGAAGACCTTTCAGAGGAAGATCCCAGGGTAGAGGATCCATCAGATGTTATAACTGTAACAAAGAAGGCCATATAGCCAGCAGATGTCTAGAAAAGGCCACAAGCTCAACAGGAGAAAGGAGAACAAATCTGATCCAAGAACCTGATAATCAAAGTATGGCAGGCTCTAATTCTTTTCACAGTGTGAATGCTCCTGATAATTATGGATACCCAGAAAGTGGAGAGTCTCTAATGATGAGAAGAACAATGACTACCATGAAGGTACCTGACAAAGAATCCCCTCAAAGAAAGTCTCTTTTCAGGACTATTTGCAAAGCAGGAGGTAAGGCATGTAAAGTTTTGATTGATTCTAGTTCTACTGAAAATTTTGTGTCTGAAGAAATGGTGACAAAGCTTAAGCTTAGGAGATTGCCTCACCCCTCCCCATATAAAGTCTCATGGCTTACCCAAGGTCAGCAGACAACTGTAGAAGAGCAGGCTTGGGTAGAATTTCAGATTGGAGTATATAAGGATAAGTTGTTGTTTGATATTACCACGATGGATGCTTGCAATCTTTTATTTGGTAGACCATGGCAGTATGATTTGAAGGCACAACATGATGGTGTTAGAAACATCTATACAATCACTAAAGATGGTAAGGTTATAAAGTCACTACCATTGACGGAGAAGGAGGGGAAATCTAAAGGAAAAGAGGTGAAGGTAATGCTGATGGAAGGTAAACAGTTCATGAAAGAAGTAGCAGCAGAAGGTGCAGTTGCATATGCCCTAATCCCATGTATGAGGGTGAATAAAGAACAGCAGCAAGAAGTCAAGGAAGAGAAGAAGCAAAGGTTCATAGACCCAGCTATCCAAGAGCTATTGGATAAGTACAAAGGTATCATCTCAGAAGGAATGCCAAGATCCCTACCACCTGTCAGGGATATTAGTCACTGCATAGACTTAATTCCAGGGTCAACACTTCCAAACAAAGCAGCCTATAAGCTAACTCCAGAACAGAATGCAGAAGTAGCCAGACAAATTGAAGAATTATTGGATTCAGGTCTGATTGGGAAAAGTTTAAGTCCATGTGCAGTACCAGCTGTACTAGCACCAAAGAAGGAAGGTACTTGGAGGCTTTGCACAGATTCCAGAGCTATTAACAAGATCACAATCAGGTATAGGTTTCCAATCCCTAGGATAGAGGATTTACTTGACTGTTTGGGAGGTGCTAAGTATTTTACAAAAATAGATCTAAAGAGTGGATATCATCAGATCAGGATTAGGCCAGGAGATGAATGGAAAACAGCATTCAAAACTAATGAAGGGTTATATGAGTGGAAGGTTATGCCTTTTGGTTTATCTAATGCACCTAGTACTTTTATGAGGTTGATGAATGAGGTTTTGAAAGAGTTCATTGGTAAGTTTGTCATAGTATATCTAGATGACATTCTGATTTTCAGCAACACAAAAGAAGAACATCTCAGACACATAGATTTGGTTCTTAAGAGGTTACATGAAGAGCAGCTGATGATAAATTTAGACAAGTGTTTGTTCATGCAAGAGGAGATCACATATTTGGGTTTTGTCATTTCACAAGGAAAATTACAAATGGATAAGGAGAAGGTAAGTGCCATATTGTCTTGGCCAACCCCAAAGACTATGAATGATGTCAGAAGTTTCCATGGGTTAGCAACCTTCTACAGGAAGTTTATAAAAGGGTTTAGTCATATTTGTGCACCCATGCTTGATACCATCAAAGGAGGACATAAGTGCAGATTTGTTTGGACTCAAAGAGCAGATGATTCTTTTGAAACATTGAAGAAGAAGGTGGCACAGCAGCCAGTCCTTGCACTTCCAGACTTTAACAAAATCTTTCAGGTGGAATGTGATGCCAGTCACATGGCCATTGGAGCAGTACTCAGCCAAGAAGGTAGACCTATTGCATTTTTCAGTGAGAAGCTCAATGATGCTAAAAAGAGGTATTCCTCATATGATTTGGAAATGTATGCTTTAGTCCAGTCACTCAAGAAATGGAGGCATTACTTGATGCCAAAGGAATTTATAGTATTCACAGATAACCAGGCTCTGAGTTTCATAAACAGCCAGGAAAAGCTGAACCACAGACACATGAAATGGGTAGAAACCTTACAAGCGTTTACTTTTACGTTGAAGCATAAGAAAGGAGTCAAGAATAAAGTTGCAGATGCTTTGAGCAAAAGAGTTCTAACAGTCAACCAGATTTAGTTAGAAAGTGTTGGCATTGATTCACTAAAGACCATGTATGAGACTGATGAAGATTTTGGGGAGATATATCATGTATGTACTTCTTTTGGAGAGAAATATCATGCTGAATTCTCTGAATTTTTGATTCAGGATGGATTGTTGTTCAAAGGTGGACAGTTATGTATTCCAAGGTGTTCTATGAGGTTAAACATCATTAAGGAGAAACATTATGGAGCTATGGCAGGTCATTTTGGTCTAGATAAGACTCTTGATCTTGTCCGAAGACATTACTTTTGGCCTAAGTTACAATCAGATGTCCGAAAGTTTGTAGAGACATGTGTGATATGTCAGAAAGCTAAAGGCAGGTCAACTAATGCAGGTTTATATCAGCCCTTACCCATTCCTTCCAGACCATGGGAAAGCATAAGTATGGATTTTGTCTTGGGTTTACCAAGGACAAGGAAAGGGTTTGACAGTGTTTTTGTTGTAGTGGATAGATTCAGCAAAATGGCACATTTCTTGCCATGCAAAACCACTGCTGATGCTTCATACATTGCAGATTTGTTTTTCAGGGAGATTGTCAGGATCCATGGATTGCCATTGAGCATAGTGTCAGATAGGGATGTGAAGTTTATTGGTCACTTCTGGAGAACTCTTTGGAAGAAACTTGGAACAAATTTGTCTTTTTCCTCTGCATATCATCCTCAAACGGATGGACAGACTGAAGTAGTGAACCGTTCCTTAGGAAATTTGCTTAGATGTTTGACAAAACAACATGGAGAAAAGTGGGATAATATTCTATCTCAAGCTGAATTTTCCTATAATGATACTGTCAATAGGAGCACAGGGAAATCACCTTTCCAGATAGTTTATGGTGTGCATCCAAGAGGAATTTTGGAATTGAGAGATCTACCTACAGTAGACCCTGTTAGTGCAGAAGGCGAAGCTTTTGCAGAAGCCATCAAAGAGGTTCATGATCAAGACCCAACTGCAGCAAACCACCTTGAAGTATAAGGAATATGCTGATAAAAAGAAGAAGGATGTACAGTTTGATGTTGGAGATTTGGTATGGGTTCATTTGAAGAAGGATAGACTTCCTAAGGGCAAATATACTAAACTCATGCAGCGAAAAGTTGGACCATGTCAGATCTTGCACAAGCATGGACATAATGCTTATGAGATACAACTCCCCCCTGATCTTGGTTTGTCCCCTATATTCAATGTATGTGATTTAACTCCATACAAGTCTTATCCAGATGCAGATCAGGATGTCCTATAGGATACAGTCGATGATGACATTCCCAAGCATGATCCTCCACAGTTGCAGAAGGTTTTGGACACCAGAGTGGTCAAACAGACCCGGAACAAACAGTACTTGGAGTATCTAGTCTCTTGGAAGGGAAAACCTAATTCTGAAGCAGTATGGATGACTGAAGAGCAGATCCAGAAACATGGTGCAGATCTTCATACTCTCATCTCAAGTGGACTTGAGATTTCTTCTTCTGGGGAGTATGGTGCAGGAGCACCCCTACAAGACAGGATATAGGTTCATTGTCCGCATGACAGGACATTAGTCTATTTTTAGCATGTTTGACTTCATGATGTAATAAGGTCAATTGGACCAATGCATATGTATTAGATCAGCCTAGGAGAGTGTGCAGGTAGTTAGAGTTCGTGATCAGGTTGTCTGAGCTGTCCTCTCCCAGCCGCTTGGAAGCTCCCAGCCGCTAGGAACCGAGTTGGTAGTACTCGTAGGATATTGCTATAAATAACTCAGATCAGTTAGGGTATGATATCATATCAGAGAGTAGTAGTTATGTTATGTTGCACTGGTGATTGAGTGAAATCCAGAGATCAGTCCAGACATTGTGAAACATTATTGTAGAAACAGGACATTTGTGTTTCAACTAAATAAGATCTCATCAATTGCATTATCTGGTTTATCAGCTGTTTATGTTTTGATTTCTGTTCTAATTACAGGTTAATGGATTCTTTCAACCCTTCCACCGGTTGATTATGTGAATCGGTGGAATGGTCATGCATGTTAGTTTAGGTTGTATTTTAGTTTTTTGTTTATACATTTCATTGTGTGGGAGATCGATTGGTAGCATGCTGTGAATCAACCTAGCATCCTCATGTGCTAGGATTTAGGAAGATAAACTGTTAAGTTTTGATCTGAAGGTGATCCGGCCTGATCATCATGTTTTCTTTGTAAAATTGTGCGGTTCTGTGAGTTTGCATGCAGCTGACGGATATACAGGGATCTGCATGTGCTTTTCCAGACGGAGTGAATCGCATCGTCATCTACGAGTATATCGCTATCCGGATCGGGTTATGAAGCTGACGAAGACTGTATGTTTCAAGTGCATCAGGATGATATAAGTTGGATATATACTTAGTGTGTATATCATCATCAGGATCATCTTTCGTGTGTATCCATCGTCTGCATGTCGCTATCGCATGCAGGAGTGAAAGTTCACTTTTTGGCTAAGGACTGGAAAGGTCATCATCAGGATATTGAAAAGGTCACCGGATATTCATTATCATGTTGCGGAGGATATAAGTGTCTTATATCCTGTTGACATCATCATCAGGTGCATTGACATCATCATCGGGTGCAAGTGACGTCATCGTCATCAGGATATTGCGAATATCACCCTATGCAAGTTTATCCTACTGTCGCTAAGTGTTTTGGCATCGGCGTAAGTCATCGGCATAAAGTTTGGTTAACATCATCAGGATGTTTCAATATGACCTGATAAGTCATATCCTGATGCTGTTTGTTTAAAGAAGGTCGATAACGGGGTGATGTAAGCATCGAAGGAAAGGTGCTTGAAGTTGTCGTCATCAGGATATATCGGAGGAACCGGATATTTCATATCCTACTGACGAAGGGTGATGATGATGCTGCTGACAGGCGAAAGGCGAAAGGCGATAAGGAAGTGAACAGTAGTTAACAGGAGGATATTTCATGCACCTTCGAAATATGATGATGATGTCTATGTTAGCAAGAAATATGATGATGATGATAAGCTGATAGGTATTACATACTGCATGTCCAGGATTTTAACATGCTGGTTGTGTTAATGACTCCTCCTTCCCATTTGTAAGCTTCTGTTGCGTTTCCTCTGCATCAATATTGCATTGTTCCTAGTAAACTTGGGAACCATATTTCTCCAATTACTATCCATAGGGTATGGATACAACTGATACCCAGTCAAATCAAATTGGCTACATCTATTTGTGAGGTTTTGAGGTGGAAAGTTCATGGGTGGTGGATTGGGATAGTAATTATATCCACCTAATGGCTGATGATAGGCATATTGTTGTTGTGGGTTTATGTGGGGATTTATGTAGGGATTTTGCGGTCTATAACATTATTGGCCAGGGGGTGGGTAAGGATTAGCCATATGCTGAGATGTATTATGTATGGGAGGTGGTCTAGGGTTTTAGGGAATGGTATTTTGATGACTTCCATATGCTTGTGAATTTGAAACACCACCTGTATTTTGCTATGGATTCCTTGAAGTGTTTCCTCTATGCGGAGGTACATATTTTGGGGGGGTTGTTTTAGCTTTACTTTTCATCTATTGAATCTCCTGCTGTAACAACCTCTTAGTCTCCTGTATCTTGAACATTTTGAGTTCTTTCTGGAGCCTGAGCACCTCCTGCTACTCTTCATTCATACTTCCTAGATCCTTTGGATTCTTATTTATTTCTTGATTTGAAAATCCATGTTTAACCCTTTCTCCCTACTGTAATGACATTTTAAAATCATATTCAGCCTAGTTTTGATCAATTTCCCCCATGACCCGTGCTTCATACTCAAGCTATTCTTGAGGATCAAGTTTGTATCTTGCCAAAATATCATTAGTTACTCCATTGAGATTTTCATTTGAATCATGCAGAGGTGTGAACTTATTGTGAATTGAAATAGTTTACTCTGCATTATCCTCTTGAGCCTCCTGGTCATCATTCTGGTGAGAATAATTTGAGGTTCCATTTCTTTTGGAGATGTTTCTAGTTGGTGGAGATGATTGCAGTTTCTTTCCTTCCATCTTGGATCTCCTACCATCCATCTAGTATCAATTTTTTGTTATAATAGTCACTAGAGTCGCACCTATTTTGAAAATAGGAAAAGGTTTGTAAGTTATCTTTCTAGATTCTTGTTGCCAGTAGAATTACCAAATTAAAGTTTATGAAATGACTCTATAAAAGGAATGGTTTATTACTAAGGTCATTTATTTATTCCCCAGTAGAGTTGCCAATATGTTAGGTCTCAAAAATGCAGGTTGCTAATCCTAAGAGGATGCCAAGCTCTATGCTTAGATTCGCAACATTTTTGAACTAACTTAACAAAATCAACCTTTAGGGTTTAATGATTTCCTACACTTTAGGTCCTGCTACACCTAGGTGGGTGAACATTGAAAATTAAAGTAGAATCAATGTAAATGTCTTGACTAAGAAAATGGATCTACCTACAGTGGCAAATGGTGTAGGATAGATGAAAGCTTTCTAACTAATTCTACTATCTAATGAATAGTTGGTATAAGCAATATCAAAGTGAGTTTTATGATTGTCCAAATAAAAGGATTTAAATAATAAATTGAACTAAGACCAGTGCCTTGTTGGGTAAACAGAGTCAAATGAAGGACTAAGACTAGTGGCTTATAGTGGGTAATAATTCTAATTGTTTGGCACAATTTTAGTTTATAACTTGTATAAATGTGCAGGGAGATGACTGACAAACTCTTCTTAATGATCCAACCAATATAATCAGATATCTTGTAATTCACTAGAAGGCAATTTAATCCTTTCTTGAAGGAACCAATTGAATGAAATATGCAAGAATAATAGATAATATTAACTTGGAGACAGAATGGCAATCCTAATTATATGGCTCTTCTTAGTAATCCAAACTAACACTTCTAGATTATTGTGACTGATCAAAAGGATTTTAATTTCTCTAATGGAAACCAATTTACTCAATCACACAGATACAGCAAATGTGCATTGACAAATTAACTATATACTTGATATATTAATTTGAATAACAAGGAAATACAGAACTGGAGACAACCACACAACTGAATAGTCTTAACAAACAATTGATGCCATAATAGAACCACTAAATCAGAGAACTTCAATCTACTTATTCAATAATAAACTTGCAACATGGTCTTTTGAAAACATTGTAAATTATAAGTATATATTTTTCTACTGATGATCTTTCAGCATCAAATGTTTGAACTTATATAGAAACTCTTATGAAGAGACATAACTCTTTAAGAAGTCTTTTGGGAATTAACAAGGTTAACAACCATAAAATAATCATGATTATGCTCTATTCAACCACAAGTAAAGTTTAGCAAGGTGGTCTAAGTACTCCTGGCTACGATGGGAATCAGGGAATTCAATGGCACTCCTTGTAATCACATCCATTGTAACCATCTTCTCCAAATGTTTGTAGGCCTCCCCGGATGCAGAGTCTTTGTCCTTAAGAGCTCCCAAAGCTTCATCTAATATTGCTTGATAGTCTCTGCTCCATTCTTCTTTGCTCTTTAATTCTTTATCACTTTTGAATAATGTGGGCACTCCTGCTTTTGAAGCTTTAGCACATTCTTTGGCATCAATTTTAAGTTGATCATGGTAATTTTGATGTTTCTCGATCAACTCTTTTTCATTGGAGGCACCTGCAATGTCAAAGGTATATTTACCTTGTGTCTCATCTAATTTCTCCTACAATCTTTTTTCAAGTCTTTCATGTTCTTGGATTGCTTTATAATTTTGAGAATAATTATCCCAAAATTGGTTTAACCAATGCACCATGTTGGCATGCCTTCTCTATAGTACTATGACAAGTGTATCCATCTAAATTTGTGCTGCTTGATCTATGGATATTGCTTGGGCACTATGTGAACTTTCACCCTGGGTTAACCTCTTTACTGATCTCCCGGAGGTGCTCTAAACAACATCTTTTAAATAATCATTCTCTTTTGTTAACCTCTCACAGCTCAGTTTGTACGCATCTCTTTCCATAATTAACATCTGAGCTTGTGCCTTATTCAGCTTTGCAACATTGATGCCAATGTCTGCTGTGATCAAGGGGTCAATCTCCCCTGCCTTCAAAGTCATGACATGGCCAAAAGTTTTCTCAGTGTCTATAATAGCTATCTTTTTGTGAGGAGAATATAGGGCCCATATCATTAATGAATTTGCATCATTATTATATTTGGTGCCCGTATACACTTCATTGACACCTTCTGAAGTGAGCTTATATCTATCATATGTATTATTTAGAAAACTATCAAAGACTAGAGCAGAATTTAAATCAAGGCCAGGAAAGATCATTACCCCTGCTTCTTTCAACAACTATCTTCCCTTGCGAGGGGTCATATCTTGTAGCTCATTGTCCACTGTTGCTTTTAATATATCAAGTAATTGTCTCTCATTGTTAGCAGAGACATCATCAACTAACTCTCTGATTTCTTTCCCTTTGTATTTATATAAAAATGATTTGAATTCTTTAGAATGAATGAATTCATCATCAGAAATAAAAGAATCATATGCTATTTGTCTTGGGTCTTCTCAACAGACCCCTCCTCATCATGTGCTATGACAGGAGGTTCATATTGTTGCATCTTTCTTTTGGACATTTTTATTGTTTTGTCCTGTGGTTCCTCTTGCCCTGCTGGTTCTTCATCTCCAGAGGATAATACCTCAATCTTTGCTAGTTGTTTCCTTTTCTCATCTAGGTCCCTGTTATATTGTTCCACCACTAATTCCACCTTAGCCTCTTCCAGATTTCTGATGACATCATCATGTGGATAGAGGATATGTGTGTACCCGTTGAGGTTTTGCTTCCTCTGAGTAAGGTCAATAAAGCCTTCAGGATCAAATCCTTTTCTCACCTCAGCACATTTCATATTGTAGTGCATCAATTTATCCAAAATGAGGTTATAACCTTCCTTGGAAACCACAATAAAATCTCTAAAACACAAAGTACTAGGCATAAAAGACTGTTTGTCTTGAGAGCTTAGATACATCACATTTGAACAATCCATTTGCCTAACTATTTCTAGGTAGGCAATTCTGTCAGGGACAGTCTTAGGTAAGATAAAGGGAGTGTCCTCATAAGCATACACTCTAACCATGGTGGCATCTTCAAAATAGTACCAATCTCCCCAATTGTGCATAACAGTAGGAGGACCACCAAAATCTTTTGGTCTAAGGAACCTTTTTATCTCATTTGAGATTGAGTACTCACAGGGGTGATTGAAATATCTATATAGCACTTTCACACAATATTCTTCAAATTGTACATAACTAGAATGGGCATATCTGCTATCCCATATCCTGGTCCACATCTGTACTGGTAACTTCTATCCCTTCTGGTCTACTAGAACAACCTTAAATTCACTCGGCCATAACCCCACTTCCTGGCCATAATAGAGCACCATGTGCATAAGAAGTGAGAAATGTTCAAAAGAAACTGTTGGGGCATTGTTCTTTATTGTAGCTAGACCAGAGTCAATTCTATTAAAAATATAAGCAACATAATCAAACTATCTTGCATTGTGGCACTGAATATCAGTAGCTATGACCATCAGAGGAATTGTCATAAATTCGAGGACCTCTAATCCTAGGACCTGGCCCACAGAATAATAGGTATATTGTATGTAGGGTTCAAATATTGATACATGAAAAGGAGGACCATCATCCTCACTGAGAGGCACCAATTCTCCCTCTACTCTAGGCCTATGAATAGGCAACCTCCATCCATTGTAAGTAGTATCCATTCTCTAGCATTCCTTTTCTAAATCCTCATAAACAACGGGGACAGTGCATAAATCATCCAATTCGAATACTTCATAGATGGCATTCTTTGACAAGTGTATAATAGGCTCCCCTTGTGGGTTGCATAGAACCTTAAGACTTGGGTTATATTGTTTAGCAAGAAGTTGGAGGAGTTCAACATTCAGGAACACATTAGGCACAACTAATTTACCCAAATTCAAATGCCATGGGTTTGATACTGGAGAAGTCCTAAATCTTCTATTGTGATGGAATTTGAAAAGTTCATACCCTCTAATTGGAGTCCAAATATTCCCTAAGTATTTACATTTGTCCTCTAACTTCTCCACCTCTGCCCTAAGTTGAGCAGATCTTCGGGCTTTAGGAGTTTATCCTGGTAATTGATCAATCAAATCTTGATTGAGTTTTCTCTCCTTTGTTTTCACTTCAAGGGTTTTATCAATTTTCCTTTTTTTAGGTTTATTTGTATCACCTTGTGATTTTCTCCCCTTCCCTTTCCCTAGAGTTTCCATTTACAATCCCTAACAGAGAATTCAATTTTCAAGCTATTGCTCAGAAGTGTGTATGTATGTACCTGTTTATCAGAGGCTCTGATCGAATTCACCTATTTTGCGCTTCGAGTCTCCTCTTGCAGGCTCTTCTCAAACAATTCTTCCGAGTTTAACCACAATAATTTTGAATGTTAGCTCAGAAGATTTCTTCGCCACCTGCAATTAATTGTTGAAGAAATTCAATTCTCTTGATCATTGTGAAATGCCACATCGTCATAACTCCTTTTGTTGGCATGGTTTTCATAATGTCAGGGTGATCTAATTATCTTCTCATGGCACGAATGTTTAGTCATGGATCAATCATTGTGACCTTTGATTTGTCTCCTCGATGCCATATTTCATAAGTGAATTTGTATTGGCAAGATATTTCCAAGCTTTACCGGATGTAGAGGTGAACATCATTGCCATCGGCATGACTTCCTTCATCGCTTTGTAAATAATATTCTTCTCTGATATGTTAAATGTTACCGATATGACTATCGGTAATAGTCTTGCCAATGCATGTGGTCGTCGTCGCCGTTGAGATAACATAAACCATCAGGATAACTTATTTCAAGTTACCTAATCATGGTTGTTTCCGCGACAACTTTCTTTCACACCCTTCCTTAGAGAGACCTTTACGATATGTCACCGACATCTTTATCATTATGACCATTGTTTCAGTAAGACATATAAATTTCGTTCTGATCTGTTCATCTTTGCCGATGGTTCTTTATTCATCACACACATCGGTGTGAGCTATGCTGAAACACCTTTTGTTATTCGCTGACATCGGAGTATCAGAGACTTATAAATCTTTTGCTCCGATGTTCATCTCTTGCTGATGACCATTATTTCTTTTGATTCATGAGATGCTTGGCTAGAGTTTTTCCAAAAATACTCCATCGGCATGATCTATACTGTCGAGAGAGTTTTTAAAGTACTACCCAATAGTTTTCAGTTACACCGATCGACATGACTGATGGATTTCTCCCCGACAAAGGGTCATCAGTATCATTGTCTCCATCAGTGACTTTTGAAATCTTTTCTCTGATCTTTGTTTTCATGCCGATAGTCATTTTAGCTGGTTTCTCATGGATCAGTATAGATAAGATAGCCTCTTGCCGATATTAAGAGATTTTAAGCCCTCTACATTGTTTCATCATTGGATTTTTTATGGGCTATATATCAATTTCAATTTTGATTTTGGGCAAAATGTTTATGATTTGGCCAAATATGGATGAGTAAGGATATAGGAAATTTTTTAAAATTTTACTGTCCCAACAAGCCATGTGTCCTTGCTTGCTTTTTTTGAAATTGGATGTTTCCATTCTTTGGTGGAGACAACTTGGCTTTTAATTTTTTATAATTTTGATTTTTGATTTGTTTCCAATTTAGAAGTGATGTGCATGTTGAGAAGAATTTGAAGGTGGGAAAATTAAATTAAATAATCATTTTTATTTAATTTATTTACTGGAAAGTGGATAAATAAATTAAATAACAATGTTTATTTAATTTATTTAAAATGGCAAGATGTAAGAGGGAGAAATTAAATAAATTAAAATTTATTTAATTTATTCATATGTGGGAGAGAATAAATAAAACTTAGGTTTTATTTTTTTTTTAGAAGATGGGAGATGATAATATAATTAAATAACTTAGGGTTATTTAATTATTGATGGAAGAATATAATTAATTAAATAAAATTATTTAATTAATTATGAGGACATAGGAGAAAGTAAGGTTTTGCATTGCAAATGTGTTAGACAAGCTAATGCGAGTGAATGCAAAAATACAAAAAAATGTCTAAATGCTTAATGGGCCAATTTTGGGTGTCTATATTTTTCCCCTCTTTGAGACAATGTCCATTAGGGCATTGTTTCAAACAAGATATGATATTTTAGATAAATAGGCTATGCCCCAGTGAAACTGGTAGGTGATACCCCCTCAAGAGGAAAACTAGGCTACCTGAAAAGGCTGGGTTGACTCTTGATAATATGACAGAAGGGTGATAAACTAGGTTGACACGAAGAATTAGGGTTTGGATGGGGTCAAGTTAGGATGGTATAGAAGAATTAGGGTTAGGTATGTCTAACGCACTTGCTTGACAGGGTGAAGATGAAGATCATGATAACAACTAGTAGGATGATGAGTGGAAGAAAGACGATGATGAAACCGTTGATCAAACAAGTGAAGAAGGGATGGTGAAAGGTAGCTTCAGATGGTTGCATACAAGTTTGAAGATTTGCAATCCTTATGTTTGATATAGCACTAGTTATTATGCACTAGGGTATAAAGACCAAGGTGTCGAGTATCCAATGTGCTATAGACTAATACAACCTTGTCAAGATAAAAGATATGAATATTAGCTATAGAGATACTGATGTGATACAAATGCAAGATAAAAAGATAACATACACAAGAAAGCAAGCAAGCATGCACAAGTGATTCAAAAATAAATAAGGTATTGCCCCTGTCTAGCTATAAACCAATGATTTAGTTATTGATTGATTGATTGACTGATAAATAGTGTTGTAATGGCGAGGAGTGATGTATCCCTAGATCAAAACAAGGGTGATTGATTGATTGATTGATTGATTAGGTTTACAAGGCTAGGATCAAGACTGTTGATTGGTTGGATAATTTGACAAGCTTGATTGACTTGATTGGTATGGATTAAGAATTGATTTACATTTGAGTTTATTGGATGGATGATTTGATGAATCGAAGAAGTGATTGAAGAATTGATTTGAGTGATTGATTGGAAGAAGTGATTTGATGGATTGATTTTATTGATGGAGATAGATGATAGAAGAAGATGAGAGATGATAGAAAGATGAATATCACTTGTTCTTGAATCTAGGCACTTCCTTCGTACTCCAGACTGCCTACATACCCTTGTCCACCGGCTCAAGACACTTAACATTAGAGATGAGATGTAGTTCTGATTTGTGATGATGATGAAGGTGGATGGATTGATAGGATTTTCATTGATTGATTGGATTGATTTGCTTTGATTTGATTTGATGATTTGATTGATTGAAATGACTTGACATTGATTTGATGGATTGGTTTTTGATGATAGAATTTGATGATTTGACTGGATTTGAATTGATGGGTCCTATTTGATGAAATTGATGTGATGGATTGTTTGATGATGATTGATTTGAAGAAGTGATTTGAAAGGATATGATGATTGATTTTAATTGATTGAATGATTTCGAGAGTTGATTGAAAGAATTGTTTGAGTTGGATGATTGATTTTTTTTTGGTATTTTTGGGAATATTTTGATTTTTTTTTATATTTTTTCAAGACCTTTTATGATTTTTTGGATTTTTTTCAAGACATTTTATGATTTTTTAATATTTTTCAAGACATTTTATAAATTTTTAATATTTTTTCAAGACTTTTTACAATTTTTTGGTATTTTTTCAAGACATTTTATGATTTTTTTGATATTTTTTCAGGACATTTTATGATTTTTTGGTATTTTTTAAAATGTTTTGGGATGTCAATGGATTTACAATTTGGGTAGCCTTTGTGCTAGATACCAATGACAAGGGAGGACCAAGTCTAGGTGCAAGGAGGGGGGCAAGATAGATGGATAAGAGGATGGGTCCTGGAACGAAAGGATCGTGATAAATGGATAGATACAAGGATTAAGCTATAGTGGATTGATGTATGCCTCATAATGGAGCTAGGATGTGATCTCTGAAGGCTATGTTGCATAGGAATAACATGCCCCATTCTAGATAGTATGCTTAGGATTTTTCATGACAATGCTTATGGTGATAGGACTCATGCTAGGATTAGGCTTATGACAATGGGATGATGATAGGACGATAGGATGGACTGGTTTGGAAAGGATGGAGTACATCAAGAGATAACCAAAGCATGTTTCAACATTTTGCCCCCAATCTTTATCAATATCAAGATGAGGAAGGGAGGATGAATGGATGCAATGGGATAGGTGTATGTAAGTAATGGCTAAGGATGATAAGATAGGATAGAATAAGATGGGAAATGATAAGCTGGAAAATGATAGGAGGATAAGACAAGGTGTCCCCAAGTGTAGGTGACATAGAAGATCAACTTACACATGATGCATGTTTGCCAGGGTTTCACTATTGGACGAAGGGATTTCTCTTTAATTTTTTCATTTTTTTTTTTTGGATGGGATAAGGTGGATATGGATGAAAGGGCCTCAAGTGTCTAGCTCCATGAAAGGTTATAGTCCTGCTAGATGGTTCTTGTCGCATAGACCATGTCAAGTGTGCTCATAGATGTTGGTAAGGGAATTGCATGAAAGATGGATTAGGTGGATGGAGGATTTTGATATGGATGGAAGGATAGTGGATTATGATGTAGATTATGATGGAAGATAGTGGATTATGATATGGATTATGTAGGACTTATGGATGGAGGCTTATGCAAAAGTATGGACCATGGGGAAGTGATGAGGAAGATATGTAGGGTAATGAATGAAAGGTGGGGAGATGGAGGTATGTGGAAGTGTTGTGGGATGGAAATGAATCATGACCAATGGTTGCACACACCATGATAAACATTGAAGCTTTTGGTTGGATGGTGGTGTAGGAAGCAATGGGGTTGTTTGCTTAGGAGATGGATGATGTAAGCATTTAGGGACCCACATGGACTTAGTGGTTTTATGATTTTTTCTTTCATGTGGGATGGAGGAATTTGAGACTTTTGGATGGAATGGATGGAAGAGGAGAAAGTGGATGGTTGGGATTTTTGAGAGGTGGATGCCTCATTTGACTTGATGGCTTGTTGTTTAGGGACCCATACCATTTTAGTTTTTGACTTTGATTGTAAAGGTATGGGTTTGGATAACTGTTTGGATGGATTTTTGTTTGATTGTTTGCATTTGTACCCTAAGGCATGAGGATTTGTAGGATTTTTGGCTTTATGAGTGTAGGCATCCAAATTTTTGCTTTGGAATCCCATGGGTATGGTGGAAGTGGGGTTGGTGGAAGCTCCTTGTTTAGACAATGTGTGCATTTATTGGCCATGATTAGTATTTTTAGAATATTTATGGATGGATGGATAAGGTGTTGGAAGTAGTGGAGGCAAAGTGGGTGGAGGGATGTTAGGAGTTGGAAGCAACAGAGGCAAAGTTGATGGTGGAAGGTGTATGGTTACATGCTTTTGACATTTGTAAGAGGATGGAGGTGGAATGACAACATATGTGTTGGGTATATGATGGGATTTGTGATAGGAAGTGGTGGACTTAGGAGGGATGGAGGAAGTACCAACATCTTTAGATTGTTTTCCTTGGGGTCTATATCCAAGGCCATGTGAGTGTGGAGAAGGGAATTTGACATGGATGGGATCCAAAATACCTTGTTGATAAAGGCCTAAGCCTTTACCTTGATAATTCATGTTTTGGAGCATGTGATTGACAATGGGACTAGGTGTAGGTGGAACACTAGACACAAATTCCTTATTGGATTGAGAAGGCGAGATAGAGGATAATGGTTGTTGGTATTCTAAGGAGGAACTCTCATGAATTAGGGTGGATAGACTAATAGGACATGATGGCTTTGAAATAGGGTGGATGGTATATGTGGAAGGACCATTAGGATATTGCTTATGTTCATTATGATCCAAGGTACTTGTTTGATCTTCTATGCTTATGTCTCCTTGGGAGGCATGCGTCTCATCAAGGGAAACAGATGTTTGCTCATTATGGATAGGGCTAGGTGGAGGATGGATAGGATCAATTTGGATATCTTGCTCATGGAGGGGTATATGATTATGAATAAGATTAAGGTGCTCATGGATAGCTTCTTTATGGATGTCATCTTGATCATAGAAAAGATAGATGTTATGGATGGGTTGGATTTGGATTGGTTGCTCATGGATAGGTATATGATTAAGTTGCTCAGGAATAGCTTCTTTATAGGTAATATCATCTTGATCATGGAAAAGGTAAATGTTCTGGATGGGGTGCATGGAAAGGATTTGATCTTGATTAGGACAAGAGGTTGATGTTTCCACATGCTTTAGATTATGTTCTTGACATACCTCTTAGTTTTGGATGGAAGGGGATGTTTCTTGGATGATTTTGATGGGTTCATGATATTCATCCATAAGAGAGTAGGATGGACTTTGACTTAGGCTCATGATAGAAGGCTCTTCAATTGGCTCAAGGGCTTGTGGGTCACATGATGGGGTTGGAGGGATAAGCATGACACTTGAAGACTCATTTATAGGTGGTAAGATAAGTTTTTGACATGGGGATAAGTTGTTCCTAGCTAGTAGCCAATGGATCGCATCCTTCATTAGGGTATGTGTGAATGGAAAATATAGGGGATGGATGGTAATGGTGGATGGTGTTGTAGGCTTATGATCATGATAAGGTTGAGGGAAAATTAGATAGGATGGATTGGATGAAGGGATAGTAAGGTTGGTGGATTAGGGTTTGGATCACATGGTGGTGCCAAGATAGAACTAGTAGGCTCATGTGTTGGCATGTGATTGGATGGTGATGGAGGATGCTCATAGGGTGCACAACCTAGATTGGTAACCCCCGCATCAAAGGATATTAGATTTTTCTCTAAAGATTGACTTAAGGACAATTGATTTATGTACAAAGGACTACTTGGAGTAGGATTAGGTGACACATAGGTATCTCCCTCATCAAAGGATATTAGATCTTGCTCCAAAAGTGGACTTAAGGCTGCTTGATTTATGTACAAAAGGCTATTTGATTTATGTGCTTCCTGTAAAGGATATTGTCCTATGTCAACTTGAGCTTGCATATGCTTCTTGTGAGGGTACTTGTCTGTCTTGTAGATGGGTTTGATGGTGATGTGTAGGAAGGTTAGAATGAGGAAGCAAATGATCTTGTGGTGGATATTGTTGGGTAGATATGATATTGACATGACATGAAGATAAAGGTGATACATGGGCTTGAGATATAATGTGATGAGGTTGGGCTTGTGGTGATATGATTTGATGTTGGAATTGCTAGATGGGTTGTGGTTGTGGTTGAAGGTGTTGATGTTGTGTTGGTGGAGGAATCACATAGGATAATATTTGTTGAGAGGATTGATATGGATATAGGTTGACATTGGAAGGTGTGTGATAGGTTGATGAAGGGGTAACATGACCTATATATAGATGAGGTTGATATGATGGTATAGAAGACATATAGGATTGATGTGGAAGTTGTTGATGTGATGATTGGATTTGATGTTGTAGGAATTGTTGGTGTTGTGGTGGCATAGGTACTTGTTCCTTTCTATATAACCATTTAAGTGTATCAAGCATTCTCATGGTGCCATAAGGATCATTCTCATAGGTCTTGTTTGGGAATGTCATATCCATGTTTACAAGTGGTAGATTATGGTATGAGGATGTGGAGCAATTAAGATATGATTTGGATATGAAATGTATGAAGGTGATTGGGTAATGACTAGGATGAAGTGATTAGGATGAAACTGGAATGACGACTGACTAGGATGATTAGGATTAGAGGATGTGGATGATGTGGCTTAGGATGTGTGTTAGAATGAGATTTTTTTGTGATGGGGATTTTGTTTTGGACAATTTTTTTTGGCAATTTTATGGCAAGCAAACAAGATGGCAGACACTCATACACAAGCCACTCCCAAAAATTAACCACCTAGGCTAGGCAAGGACAATATATGTTGGGTTCCCACTTGGATTTCTCCATCTGTACCTACTTATAGTGGATGGCCTAGAAGTCTGGTAGCACTGGCTCCCCCTTACAGTGCACTCACTTCTTGGGCATACTAGACTTTAAATTTCTAAAGATCCGAAGACCTCCAAAAATTTGCCATCTCTACTATAAGCTGCGAGATTGTGGTACAACTTCAAAGGTCCAACCTCCTGCACCAACAAATAGAAGGTTTTTGGCTACTACACTAGGTTTCTACTAAGGTCTTTTGTTCAAGTGGCCATACATGTGGTGATTTGCTCTGATTAGGAGGCCCCCCAGCTTGCAGAGGTTATGCTTTGCAGGGTTTCATGCACCATAAGGTACTATGGGGAACATTTGTTGGTATGACATAACTGCACCTATTGTTTGTGACTTTCATCACAAACACATTATTTATATAGCGGCTTGGAAGGGCTTGGCTTTAGCATGATTCCACTTGGGTCATTCCCTTCTCATAGTGGAAAGGCAAGCCCTCTAAGGTTAACAACAATTTCTCTTACACCCCAGATCTATTGGATAGGCAGAGGGAGAGGATACTTTTGTTGTTAAATCAGGTTACACATAGACTCAACAAGAAAACAAAATAAAGAAAATAGACATGGAGCATGCAGGGTTAATTTTAAGCACCAAATCGAAGTGTTCCTAATTTAGTGATAAAAAAGTTTCTTTGACTGCTCAAACCTACAGAAGACATGTTAGTAGTTTCTTTTCTCCATTCTTTGACAATCACGTTTGACAAGCTGCACCAATACACATCAATTTCCAAGAAAAACCATAGATTGAAGCTTGGAAAGTATCTAAATTTTAACTATAAATAGAGCTGATAAAATGATAAAATTACCTTATAAAAGTTGTACAGCTGTGAATCCTGTCAAATTACCTTTCCAATGAGTATTTGTTTGCATGATTTGGCCTCTGTATGCTCCTGTTGTGGCAAAAAGAAGAAAAATGCCTCCTTTGGCATGTTAGAAGAAAATAGGTTGACTTATTTGACTTTTGTTTGACTTTTGATTTTTTGGATCTTTTGATAGTTTGCAAGAGTTTTTCCTTGTTATATGTGTTGTGGCTACTATTTTGGGTTGGCAATTTGAACTAAATGTCACCCCACTTTGAAAGTTTAAGATCCAAAGCCCAAGATCTAAATCCCAAATTAATAAATGTTAATTTGTAATATTAAACCCTAAAGACTAAAGACTTAAGACTTGTGATTAATGAAAATGCTAAACTCATTGAAGGTTTATAATAGACTGATCATCAAATTATTATACATTGAGTTAAAACCCAAAAGTGATTATAACAAGATGATAGACGGTCAAAGGGGTTTTGTGGGATCGACTAAAGGTCGAGAGGTCAGTGGAGGTAATGAGTTTGGAGTCGACACTCATGAAAGAGGCAACCCAGTGGTGGAAGTCAGAGGTTGAGATGAGAAGACAGGAGGTCGAGGGTTTTATCAGAGGTCAAAAGTCATGTACAGGTGTCAGGTAAAAGGAAATGACAGGAAGTTGAAAACCATGTGAAGGTGTTAGGTAAAAGGAAATGATAGGAGTATGAAGATGGTGACGAAGGTGCTTGGGTTTCGACCTAGCCTATGGAGTGTTGACTATGGTTGAAGAGATGACGATCAGCAGAGGAATAACTTCACAGATGTCGACTGACTAGGTTTTTATGAGTGGCAACAGGAGGAGGGCGAGGTGTATGGTCAGGTAGAGATAAAGAGCTTTGACTAGATTTTCAACAACTAGACTACATTGAATTGGTGTTTGACAGACTCAGGTGCACAGTGTTATGGGGGACTTCGACCGATGATCTATGGTTTTGGATGGTGATTTAGGGTTTGAGAGCTGTCGATAGAGGTGGCGACTATCATATTTGATGGCGACGACTATGGGAAAGTAGCAATGACAATGTGGCAAATTGGGGAATGGAGATGGTGACCACCTTAAACCAACAGCAACAAGTTTTGACAAGGGCTGACAAGGGTTATTAGGGTTTTAAACAAACCAACATGCAATAGATAACACACAAAACCTATAATAAAAACATTTGTTAACTTGAAGCAAAATGCTTTATACCCTGCAAAAAATGATCAAACGAAGTGGGTCCCACTGGGTGTGCCATTTTGTGTTGCAAGAAAAAATCCATTTGTTAGCACTAACAAACAATGCAACCTACAACTTCAAAGAATCTAACCTAGATAAACAACTAAAATGTAGCAATGAAGCAAATTAACTAGATTGTGTGATTCATTGGTGTATATATGTGGATTGCTTCTTCGTGCATGCAACCAAAATGCTAAAGGCTGCCATGATTTGATGATAGAAGTGACATGCAAGTGAGGAAGATGCAAAAAACCTAAAGATTAAATGCTCAAATAATTGCAGAAGACTAAAATGCTAGAATGATTGTGGAAGAAGAGTCGAAATGAAAGCACACAACTGCATTTATAGGATGAGTGAGTGATGAATCGACGATGGAGATGGAAAGGCAAGATCAATGGTTGAGAGGGAGTGAGAGAGGAGGACAAACGTGCATGTGCCATGTGTCCTTGCTTGCTTTTTTTGAATTTGGATGTTTCCATTGTTTGGTGGAGACAACTTGGCTTTTAATTTTTTATAATTTTGACTTTTGATTTGTTTCTAATTTAGAAGTGATGTGCACATTGAGAAGAATTTGAAGGTGGGAAAATTAAATTAAATAATCATTTTTATTTAATTTATTTATTGGAAAGTGGATAAATAAATTAAATAACAATGTTTATTTAATTTATTTAAAATGGCAAGATGTAAAAGGGAGAAATTAAATAAATTAAAATTTATTTAATTTATTCATATGTGGGAGGGAATAAATAAAACTTAGGTTTAATTTTTTTTTTAGAAGATGGGAGATGATAATATAATTAAATTACTTAGGGTTATTTAATTATTGATGGAAGAATAAATAAAATTATTTAATTAATTATGAGGACATAGGAGAAAGTAAGGTTTTGTGTTGCAAATGTGTTAGACAAGCTAATGCGAGCGAATGCGAAAATACAACAAAATGCCTAAATGCAGAATGGGCCAATTTTGGGTGTCTACAGGAAAAGATGAATTGAATTGATCTCCATTTCCATCATCTTGTATAATTTCATCTTAGGTGTCTGTAGGTTTTGTACACTCAAATTTATTGCTGGAAATGCATTATGATCACTAAAACAAAAATTATGGCATAAGACAATTAATTTCCCACGAGCAATAGATAGTTGGAGTGATCACCAAAATATATTCAAAAACCAAGATCAACTGAAGCATGTTGCTTATCAAATCACAACTCAACCAAATTGTCTGCATGTAAAAATTTGAATTTGAATTTGGGTCATTGATTGAAACCACATTAGGATGAGATCAATGGTTATTTGTGCAAGAAAATCTGTTAGGATTTGTTGAAAAATCATCAGCCAATCAAAATATGCCATTAGAGCATGTTTCTTATATTTTGAAACCACATGTCACCTTATCGCACCATCGCAGGCCTTGAGGCACCCACATTACTTCATTTGCACTTAGGCATTAGGTGCTAACTTCATTTCTTTTTGTTAGAATCTAGAAAGATTATTAACCCAAAAAACTAGTGCAAAGAATAGATATCTAAACTATGAATGCAAATGATACAAAATCAAAATAGCAACATAGAGTTAGTTTCTAAGAGAGTAATTCAAATTCTAGAAGCAAAATATCATTAAGAGGATGCAAAAGCAAGAGATGCAAAATACAAGCCAGGTAGCATGCTTATATAGACTAGGAAGAGGGAGGAGGTGGCAACACCAACCAATCAAGAGCAACCATCTATCAGACTAAAGATAGAAAAGTATCTTCTCAAGATAGCTAATGAATGCTCACATGTAGGAAGGTGACACCTCGCAACCACTCACCTAATAAGACATGCTTTATTAACCTAAGCGAGATTAAAAGAAGTGTAGGAAAAACCTAGGAATATAGGGAAAAATAAATAACCCAACTAGGAAATAAAAACCTACACTAACACCTCCCCATAAGTGAAGCTTAGGTGGATGTAGAAATGGGTCCCAACAAATCAAGCCTAATGAGGTACCCAAGTACATAAAATTCCCCCCCCCCCAAAAAAAAAATAGAGAGAGAAGAGACCCCCCCAAAAGTAGAGAGAGTCAGGACTCCAAGTGAGAGGAAGAAGCTCCCCTAGAAGATGAAGCATCCTGCACCCCCAACAAAGCTCGCAAATGAAGGAACTTTCTCTCAGTCAAGGGTTTGGTGAAGATATTAGTAACCTACTTGAAAGTCAAACAGTAGCAGAGGTCGATGACGTAGTGCATGTGGACCTCTATGTGTTTGGTCTGCTGATGATGAACCAAATTCTGTGAGATCTGAATGGCACTCTAGTTGTCACAAAATATGATTAATGGCCATCTGATATAGATACCAAACTCAATGAGAATATTTTGAAGCCAAATGGCCTTAGTGGCAGCATTCACAACCCCCCGATACTTGGCCTCAATAGAAGATAGAGCAATAGCAGACTGCTTCTTGCTTGACCAACAAATAGGACCTGAACCAAGTGAGAAGTTGTAACCTGAAGTAGACTTGTGATCCTGAGAATCACCTACCCAATCTAAATCTGTGTAGCCCACCAAGTCAAGCTCAATGCCCACTGCATAGTGAATCCCAAAACTGTGAGTACCTTGAATGTAGTGAAGGATCCACTTGGTGGCTTTCCAGTGCATCTCATGAGGCTCTTGCATGAATCAAGAGACCATGCCTATAGCATATGAAATGTCAGGTCTTGTATGAGTCAAATAAATGAGACTCCCAACAAGCTGTCGGTACAAAGTGCCATCAACAAGTGGAGAAGAACACTGAGCCTCAAGTTTGACTCCATAAAGAAAGGGAGTCAGAGCAGGCTTGTAGTCAGCCATATGAAACCTCGAGAGAAAATCTAGAGCATACTTGGACTGGTTGATGGTGATCCCGGAAGCATACTAGTAGATCTCAATCCTGAGAAAGTAATGCAACAAGCCCAAGTCAGTCATCAAAAACCTGTCATGAAGGGAAGTTTTGACAGCCCCAATGGTGGATGAAGAACTCCATGTGATCAGCAAGTCATTAACATACAAAACTAGAAATAGAAGTGAATCATCCTACTGCAGAATGTAGACATTGGGATCAGAATGGCACCGAGTGAACTCAACTGATAGAAGGGAGGAGTCCATCTTGGCATACTAGGTCCAAGGAGCCTATTTGAGGGCATAGAGAGACTTCTGAAGACTGCACACAAGTGAAGAATCCTGAATGAACCCCTATGGCTGCTCTATGTAGATCTCCTCTTGAAGGTCACCATGAAGAAAAGCACTCTTCAAATCCATCTGGTGCACTTCCCAATGATTAGTTGTAGCAATGGCAAGAACAAGTCAGATGGAATTCATTTGGTCAACTAGCACAAAAGTCTCAGAGTAGTCAATCTTAGGAACCTGGGAGAATCCTTTGGCGACCAAGCGAGCCTTATGCTTGTCAACTGACCCATCTGCTAGAAATTTTGTTTGATAGATCCACTTACAGCGAACAAGTTTTCTTCCCTTTGGAAGAGGGACAAGATCCCTAGTGTGGTTCCTTATCAAGGAACTATACTCCTCCTGCATAGTTGTATCCCACTCAAGAATACCAGAAGTCTCATGAAAAGACTGTGGATCTGAGATAGTAGCAATGAAGACATGTGGGGCATCCTGGAATTGTGAATGAGTCCACCTGGTGTCTGATGGATCCCCAACCCAATCACCTATAGACTACAAGGTCTATCTAGCCCAAAGTGGATCAGAAGATGGAGAATCTAGAGGAGAATCATCAACCTCTGAATGATGACTAGGAGAGGAAGGAGGTGAGTCCTTTGAATCACTCTTTGCATCAGAAGTGGAGGTAGAAGACTGCTCAAGTAAATATGACTGATCAGCAGATCTGTCATGTATCCCAAGTGACTTCAATGTCAAAGTAGGAGTTGGAGAAGTGATAGAAAGTGAGCTCAAAGAGCCCTCCTCAAATTGAACACTCCTCTCAATGAACAACTCATGTGTAGTAGGGTGGAGCAACTGATAACCCTTCACACCATCAGGATAACCTACAAATATGCAAGGTCTGCTTTGCGGATCCAAGGCCTTACATTTCTCTACAGGAATGTGGGCCCATGCAGGAGAACCAAAAACTTGAAAGTGCTTAACTAATGGCTTCTGACCACTCCAAGCTTCAAAAGGAGTGACTCGCTTAAAGGTTCAGTGAGGAACATGGTTCTGGATATAACAAGCACAGTTAATGGCCTCTACCCAAAATTGTTGTGCAAGAGATCTGGAGTGAATCATACAGTTTGCCATTTCCTTCAAGGACCTATTCTTTCATTCTACAACACCTTTCTACTAAGGATTGTATGGAACTAAATGCTACAAGTCAATCCCCTCTGAAGTGTAAAACCTCTCAAACTGATGGTTGACATACTCACCACCATTGTCAGTGCACAAAAATTTGATGGCTTTCCCAGATTGCTTCTCTATAAAATTTTTGAAATCATGAAAATGATCAAATACCTCTAACTTCTATTTGAGAAAGTACACCCAAGTATATCAAGAAAAGTCATCAATGAATGTGAGGACATATCAGGCCTTGTTGAAAGAAGGATGTTGAAATGGACCAGCGAAATCACTGTGAACTAACTCCAATATCTATGAAGCTCTCAATGCCTTACCTTTGTCAAACTTTTCCTTAGGAAGCTTACCAAGAATGTAACCTTGAAAAACACCACCTGAAAACTAAACTGAAGGCAACCCTATGACCATGCTTTGCTGGTTGAGCTGCTGCAAGTAGCGGAGGTTAAGATGGCCAAACCACTCATGTCATAATCTACTCGCATCATCAGAATGAGTGAGAAAAGCAGTCGAAGGAGGTTCAAGAACAAAGTGAGAAAATAGATAGAGCCATGACTAATGATATGCTCTCCCAACTACAACTATAGAACCATTGTGCAACTCACGAATCTCCACTGAATCCTGAGTGAACTCAACCCGCTTGCTTGAACCTGTGTGAGTGATCTGGTATACCGATAGGAGATTAGTTGATAATGAGAGCACACAAAGAACATCATTGAATGTACCATCCCCCACATCAACAGACCCTCTCCCACACACCTCAACAGGAGTGTCATCACCCATCAAAAGATGCAAGTTCTTCCTTAGATGAAGCCATGTGGTGTGAAGCACCTGAATCAAGAACCCAAGTGGATGGTGAAGAAGCAACTGCAACAAGGGCCTTGCCCTTTCCTTTCCCCTTGTTTTCTTTTGCCTTGTTAGACCCCTCATTAGAACTCTATTTGATAGACTTAGGAACACTGATATTGTTCTTCTCAAGAATGTGTGTCAAGTGATCAATTTGTTTCTTCAGACATTTATGTTCATCATGACTGGGTCTTTTACAATAGGCACATTGGACCCTCTCTTTCTTAGGCTTGTCACCCTTGGAAAATTAGGTCTCATTAGTTTCTTTTGAAGCAACCGGTATATGATCCTTCTTCTCCTTCATATTCTTTTGTTTCTTATCCTTACTATTGTTGTTACTACTTTGTCCTTTCTGTTCTTTTGTGCCTTGGTTGGTAGCCAAGACATGTGACTTAGAGGATTTAAGAGTGCACATCTGGATTAGCTTGTCCTGTTCTCGAGTGAGATTGACAACAAAATTATCTAAAGATGGCATGGTGAATTGAGTACCAAGTGCACCTTTAGTAGCATAGAAGGTAGAAACAAACACAAAATATTCTGAACTTAGCTTAGAGAGAATACTAAGAATCAGTTGTTCATTTGTCTTTTCAATTCCAAATTGTTTTAACTGTAGCCTTAGTGATTTCAATTTAGTGAAGAAATCCTGGATTGTGTTGAAATTGCCTAGACTTAAACTAATTAGTTCATTTTCCAACATATGACCCCTCATTGAATCTTGTATGCCAAATAGTGTTTCTAGCTTTATCTAGATTTCATTTGGTGAATTCAAACACTCAATGTGAAAGAGCAAATCAGGAGAAACAGACAAACACAATGTTCCATATGCCTCATCACATTTGTTAAACCACTTAGGCTTATCTTCATCTTTAGCAGGTTCAGTTTCAAGTCCCATAGTTATCCTATTTAATCCAACTTTCCTTAAGTGAATTGTCATGCATGATTTCCACTCAAAGTAATTGTATGGAGTTAGGATGGGCACATTTGTTTGATCCATGATGAAGAAATGTAGAGAAGAAATGCCAAAAAGAAGAGAACACAACCAAGACAACCCCCACTTTTCACTCAATCAAAGAACCCCCCAGGAAAATGTGATTTGGCACTTTATATTAGTGCATTTACAACTACCACTAGGAAGAAATACTAAGTGGTCTTGATCTCAATGCGTTACAAAACCCTCATGAAGAGCATATGCTGAAAGTACAACTTTGTAACAATAACTAGAGAAATAAACAACACCACTATGATCTACTCAAAAAATCATGCACTTTCAAAAAAAGAATCACCTCGATACAAGGTCATATGTGAAAGTTATGATCCTCCAAAGTTCCCAAAATGAGAATTGTGCAATGTCACAACTGAGAATCTGCAATTTCTAAAAAATCTCTACATCAAAATCAAAAAACATCTACACTAGTGCATAGATAAAAAAAAAGTAGACAAAATCAAAAAACAATTCATGGGAAATAGAGTCCGTATGAGCAAGAACGGAGCATTTGAAAACTACCTTCAAAACTGCAACTGCCAATGGAGAGGTGTCCTGCTATAGCTTTCTAAGTGTGTTTATTCAAAATATATAGACTACATACAAAAAATAAAACATACACAGATGGTTTTTGTGTGCTGGGAACAAAACCCAGAAGGCATTTTTCTTTCTGATATACAGAAGATGTTGATATAATGTAAACATAACACCTTTAGCAATAAAATATTACCCCAACAACCAAAAAATGGCATGCAAAGGCATGATGGAAGTTGCAATATTGATTGAAAACACCAAATATGCAAGCTAGTTGTCAGATTTGAGCTTGAAACCCCAGTTTCACAGCTATGTGTGACAATCTTCGATTTCAGTGAAATGAAAGCCAAATCTGACTTTCTCAAGCCTCCTGGACACATTGGAACAACTAGAAATGCTACCAGTATAACCAAAAATGCTACAATCACCTAGATTTCTTAAAACACATGTGCAAACCCTAGAGATTAAAAAAGTTTCCATCAAACTTTTCTGATTCTTAAGATCATCCGAAGATGCAAGAGAAGACCATACTAGGTTTTTTGAAAAAATGTAATAAGATTTATTAGCCCCCCCCCACCCCCCCTGAATCTCTCAAATATGGAAACTAAAATCTACTCTTACACATAGAACAACTCTGATACCATGTTAGAATCTGAAAAGATTATTAACCTAGAAAACTAGTGCAAAGAATAGATATCTAAACTATGAATGCAAATGATACGAAATCAAAATAGCAACACAGAGTTAGTCTCCAAGAGAGTAATTCAAATGCTAGAAGCAAAATAGCATTATGAGGATGCAAAAGCAAGAGATTCAAAATACAAGCCAGGTAACATGCTTATATAGACTAGGAAGAGGGAAGAGGTGGCAACACCGACCAATCAAGAGCAACCATCTAGCAGACTAAAGATAGCAAAGTATCTTCCCAAGATAGCTAATGGATGCTCACATGTAGGAAGGTGACACTTCGCAACCACTCACCTAATAAGACATGCTTTATTAACCTAAGAGAGATTAAAAGAAGTGTAGGAAAAACCTAAGAATATAGGGAAAAATAAATAACTGAACTAGGAAATAAAAACCTACACTAACACTTTTGAGATGGGACTCGCCATCTGCTAGACTTATCATTGCTCCAATGCAAGGAATATCCCTTTGCATCTTCTCACAACATGCTCCCATGATCACACAAGGAGCAAGCATAGAGCCAATCACTTATCACATAGTCATGTCTAAAACAAACCTACCAACTAAAAAATGTGATACCGCAAAGACTTCCAATTCATCATTAAATTCACCATATCAGCCATTAAAAGATAGTTTGCACACATGAAAGTGAGTAATTGAGCTCAAAGTACTAATAAAGAATGAAACTAAGGACATTATGTCCTCACTTATGCATGACTCTTCTTCCCTAAAAGAAGGGTCTATCACTATTTATAGCTCATTATTTTACCTTATCACTGATTTTTGGTGTGTGTTTTAGTGATTTCAGCCTTTGGCTCAAAAATCATAATCATACCTAGCAAATCCTATAGTTAGAATCTACTATGTTTTAGGTTGATTAAGTGATAAACTTCTATGAGAAGAGTGGAGACAAGGAAAAAATTAGATCATTTTGAGTATTTGCAGTTATAACTGCTAAGAAGAAGGTGAGGAAGGTCAGTTCAGAGGACTCCAACTATTTCAGTGAGAGTAAATTCAACTACTCCTCCTAGTAGACCTCTTCCTTACACTCTTCAAATATTAATACTTACTCCTTTCATGGCCTAGCTAAGAAATCTACCTTTTGTGACTTTCAATGGGGGCAATCCATTAGCCCTGAATGCTCATAATGATATACCAGTTTCTGCCAATAAGAGCATTCCATTCTTTTTTGGTGAAGATTCCATTACACTGATAGAGCACATCCAAGATATCTCCAATGTATGACTAGTCCATTATATTACTCAAGAAGATGTGGCTATTACACTTTTGGCTTCATTGGTCCAAGGAAAAACCATTCAGCGGTATAGAAGTTTGTCACCTGCTTTAGTTCATTCATGGGATGAGATAGGAGATGTACTTTGCAAGCAATTTAGAAAGGGAGTAGATAATGTTTCATTGTTGGAGAAATTAACAACTATAAAATGATCTCCTAATGAATTGATGATAGATTTCAACATTAGGTTTAAAAAGATGTGGGAAAGGATTCCAACTCTTCTCAAACCCTCTTTATAAGGTGCAATTTTATATTTCTTAAGAGCTCTTAATTCTAATATTACTATGATGATGCAATCTATGGGAGCTGAAGTCTTACTAGAAGCATATGAGACAATAAAGGCTGAGAACTTCCTAATACATGATAGAAAGATAGCTCCTAGATCTCCTGTACCTCTTTTCCCAGAGTTATCTACACCTAGCCATCCTTTACTTTCTCCTCTTCCTAAGCCTAAAGCCTCTTCATCCACCTCTACATCTAGTGCTTCCAATGATGTTGATGATCTTAGAGCCTTATTGAAGAACATGTCCAATCAATTAATTACTTTGGAAAAACAACAAGCCCCTAGATCTTAACTAGAATATAATGAGAGACAACTTTCAAATTAGAATTGGAATCAAGGTTATCATCAAAATAGGAATCAGTTTTCTATTCAAGGCTATTAACCTAATAGGTATCAAGGTGTCAATCCAAATATGCCTCTACAAGTAAGCCATCCTATACAACAAGTTCTTAATGTTAGCATGAGAAAAGCCCTTGTCCCAATCCAAACCAACATGGCTCAAGAAGCTGAATGGTGTTATCCTTGTAATCAACCTCACAAACTATCTACTTGTATAGTTGGTGTGCAAGTACAAGCCTTAATGGTGCAAATTTTTTTGAATCAGTAAGAACCAATAATGAATGTTGCAAATCCCAACATTGAGGTACCTAAACAGGCTACTCCTGAAGCTAGTCTCATGTTTCATTATGCAGTCAATCAACCTATGGACAATTTGGTTATTCCTCTAAATAGTGTTGCAGATAATACAAGGTCAAAGAAGAGATATTTAGAGAACACTCCCATACTTTCTACAGTGCAAAATGAGTCTATTCCTAAAGAGAAAGAACTTGTAGTCAATCTTACAAAAAGTAATCAGAATGGTATAACCAGTAGGCCTACTCTTACAAAAGATGTTTCTTCTCATTCAAAAACTCCCAACAAAACCATGGAACAGTCAAAGAAAGAACCTTTGGTTCCTTCAATATATAAGCCTGCAAGAAGCCCACTAAATATTGTTGATCAGATGAAGAAAAGAAACTTGAATGTGTCTATGTGGGATGCATTATCAATTCCATCTCAAAGGGACCTATTGCAAGATGCTTTGAAATAGTTTCCATCAGCTAGATCGATAGTTTAAAAGGAGAAGACTCCCACTAGTCTCATCCAACCCAATGAAGAGCAAGTAAAGTGAAGAAATTGTTGGGATAAGGTGCCATCAACCTTGTAAATCCCAATATTGTATTTATTCCATTTATTATTTGTTATTTGTAATTACCCACAAGGAGATGTACTAGTTTCACCGACAAGGGTGATTTTAGAGTAACCGGAGGTAATTACAAAGTGACTTTTACTGTTGGCAAATGTAAAAACTCAAAGTAAATGAGGGTAGGTGTGCTCCCTTGAGGAATATACTATTTTTAGCATGTATGACAACTATCATAATGTTTGGTAAGTGAATCTATGATAGATGCAAGTTGTCATAAGATTCTATGATTCTATGACACATATGACGGATATGTTAGTTGTATATTTACTATATTTAGCCCAAGATTCCTATCTTGGAAAGATACTCTTTTATGGAATCTATGACTATTATGACATGTCATAAGATGTTGTAAGAGGCCAGATTTAGTCTTGGGCCCCCAATCTTTGCATGGCTATTTTTGGACAAGTGTAAGATGCTTGTAAGATGGTAATTAATGTTTACATGTTGGAGAATCTTAGGAGAGAGAAGGTGAACACCTAGGATGAGTTGGAAAACATTTCTATAAGTATTTGCCATGTATTTTTTGTTACAATATAGATTTTAGCTACTAAGGTGATGTCAGAATGTTGTCGGATTGAAGACTTGTGGAGAGAGTTGTGTAGTTGATGTATTGTACAATCTTGTTGAGATTAATACAAACTTGTGCCTCTTTCCTGGTGGAGTTTTTTACCTACAAGGGTTTGCTCCACATAAACACTATGTCATTGTGTTGATTTCTTCATGTTTGACATCTTTTCTGTAGTGGCTTTTATGTTTTGTTACAATCTCCATTGTTAATGCACACTTAAAGATTGTTAAAATTTATTCAAATAAGATTTCCATTAAAGTAGTGTTGCTTTCATTTCTAACATTTGGTATCAGAGCCTGGCCATCTTTGACTCTTGGGTGGTAGTGTGGAAGTTGTAGCTATAGTGGGAGATTTGGTTGTGTTTATTTTACAGATCTTGTGTTGTTATTTTGGCTGGATCCACCATTGCATCAACCTCTCGATTGGACATTGAGAAGTTCAACATAATGGGGCATGAGTTGTGGAAGCTAAAAATGGAAGATTTGTTGGAAGAAAGAAACCAATGGTTGGCTGTTCAAACAAAGAAGAAACTTGACGATGTCTCTCAAGATGAGTGGGATGGACTAGATAAGAAGGCACGAAGAACCATCTGGTTGTGTCTTTCAGACTTTGTCCTATTGAATGTCATAAAGGAGGAGGCCACACACAAGTTGTGGAATCAGTTGGGTGAGATCTACAAGCCAAGAGTATGGTAAATAAACTTTATCTAAAAAGAAAATTGTTTTCCATGAAAATGTGAGAAGGCAAATTAGTTGCAGAGCATTTAAATTCTTTTAATTTGTTATTGAGTTAGATTGATTCAGTAGATGTTCAAGTTAGTGAGAAAGATAAATGTATCTTACTTCTTTATTCTTTACCTAAGTCTTGGGAGAATTTTATCCTCGCTATCACTGCTAACCTTGTGGATCCAAAGTTGGATGCTCTTGTTTCAGTGCTACTATCATAGGAATTGAGGAAGAAGAGTTTGAATAGTTTAGGGGATGCTCTCAGTATCAAGGGAAGGTCTAAAGAAAAGGTGACCTAAGAGAGATCAGAAAGGGGCTAAGGACAAGTCCAAGGGCTGGTCTAAGACTCCTATAAAATGAACAGAGTTAAGTATTAGAACTACAGTAAAAGGGGACATGTAAAGGAGTGCAGAAATACCAAGAAATAGTGGGAGAGTGCTTTGGATAAGTCCTCAAATGCAGGTGAAGAAGTTTTACTTTCTACATGTAATCTTGTTTCTAATGATCAATAGTTGGTTGACTCAGGATGCTTGTTTCATATGACCCCACATAAGGAATGGTTCTCCTCATATGAAGAATATCATGGAGGTAATATCTACCTTGGTGACAACTCTTCATATTCGATTGTCAGGAAAGGAAAGGTATTGTTGTGTTGAACAGTGATGGGAGGATTAAAACCCTCCATGGTGTTTTGCATGTTCCTGGATTAGCTAAAAATTTGATTTCAATTTCAAATTTGAATGATTTGGGAATGCATGTGACATTTGACAAGCATGGTTGCAGATTGGTGAGAGGGAACTTGGTGGTAGCGAAAGGGAAGATATTTGGGAAATTGTTTAAGCTTGAAGCCACTACATTTTGTAATGCCTCCTATGTTTATGAGGCTTCTGAAAACACTTGTATGTTGTGGCACCATAGATTGGGCCATACAAGCAATAATGTACTAAAAACTATTAACAACAAAAAATTGTTGGATGGTTTCATCTATTCTAATGAGCACTTTGATTTTTGTGAGCATTGTGTGTTTGGTAAACAAAATAGAAAATCATTTCCTTTAGGAAGCAATAGAGCAAAAGAGAAGTTGAAATTATTCATACGGATGTGTTTGGTCTTGTGGATAGTGATTCTATTGGAAAGTCTAGTTATTTTGTAACCTTCATTGATGATGTATCCAAATTTACATGGATTTATTTTATGAAGCATAAATTTGAAGTTTTCACTAAGTTTAAGGAATTCAAAGTCTTAGTAGAGAACCAATCAAGTTTTAAGATAAAAATATTAAGATCTGATAATGGAGGGGAATATTGCTCTAAGAAATTTGATGAGTTTTACACACATGTAGGTATAATCAGACAAAAGATAATTCCATATACACCACAGCAGAATGGTGTTGCAGAAAGGATGAACTAAACAATTATGGAAAGAGCTAGAAGTATGCTTAGTGATGCATAGTTGGATAAATGCTTTTGGGTAGAGGCTGTGTGTACTGCTTGCTACTTGATAAATAGATCTCCTTGTAAGGCTCTTGATTCAACACGTTATGAAGTGTGGATAGGCAAGAAACCTTCTATTTCACATTTAAGGGTTTTTAGCTTTGAGACTTTTGTTCATGTGCCTAAGGAAAAGCGATCTAAGTTGGATCCAAAGGTTGAAAAGTGTACATTCATTAGATATGGTGATAATGACAAAGGTTATAAACTTTAGAATCCACTAACCCACTGGATTATCTTTTCTAGAGATGTTATTTTTAGGGAACTTAGAGCTATTTCTGAACCTAAGTAGCTAAAAGAAAAAGAAGAAAAGGTAAAGAAGGTGCACTTTAATTTAGAGCAGCAAGATGCACCTCAGGAAGAACAAAATGATGGATTGGGGGGTGAAGAAGAAGAAGATTCAAGTAGTTCTGATGAAGATGAATCTGTTGTGACATAAGAAGTTGGTGCAGATGATCATGCAGAAGAATGAGTAGAGTCTCTTACTCCACCCTTGAGGAGATCCAAAAGACAATGGAATCTAGTTGATAGGTATAGCCCACCAGATTTTCATTGTGTATATGATTTATTGAGTACTAATGATGAACCTACATCCTATAGGGAAGCTATTTCTGCAGATGATAGTGAGTCTTGGTAGTTAGCCATGCATGAGGAGATGATGGCTTCAGACTCTTGTAACAGCTAGGATCTTGTTTATTTGCCTAAAGGAAGAAAGGCCATAGGATGTAAATGGGTCTTCAAGAAGAAGTTTGGAGCAGATGGGTCATTAGAGAAGTACAAGGCTAGACTAGTAGCCAAGGGCTACTCCGAGAGAGAGGGAGTTGATTTTGGTGAGATATTCTCTCCTGTTGCTAAATTGACTTCTATTAGTTTCTTTTTATCCATTTTTGTAGCTTATGATTGGGAGATTGAGCAAATGGATGTTAAGACTGCATTCTTGCTTGGAGATCTTGAAGAAGAAATTTATATGCAACAACCTATAGGTTTTGAGGTAAAAGGAAAAGAACATTGGGTTTGGAGGTTAAAGAGGTCTCTTTATTGTCTAAAACAGTCCCCCAAAATGTGGTATCAAAAGTTTGACTCATTTGTTTTAAAATTGGGCTTTGTTAGAAGTGAGGAGGATCATTGTGCTTACATTTATTGTGTTGGTGATTCTATATTGGTTATTGCTTTGTATGTTGATGACATGTTTTTCAACAATACTAAGGGTATGATCAGTGAGATTAAAGCCCAATTTTTAGGTGGATCTTGGTGCTGCAAGGTATATTTTGGGAATGGAGATCTAGAGGGATAGAGTTAACAAAAAGATTTGGTTGTCACAAAGTAAGTATGTGAATACTATTTTGCAGAGGTTTAGTTTACAGAATTGTAACCCAGTTAGAGTTCCTTTACCCATTAGTACTAAGCTTTCATTAGATATGTGTCCAAAGACTAAGGATGATCTTGAGGATATGTCTAATGTGTCATATGCTAGTGTTGTAGGGAGTTTGATGTATGTAATGGTTTTCACTAGACCAAATATTGCCCAAGTAGTGGGAGTTTTGAGCAGATTTATGTCTAACCTTGGTAGACAACAGTGGAATTATGCAAAGAGGGTATTTAAATATCTTCTAGGTACTCTTGATTGTTGTTTGGTTTATTCTGGTACTGATAGTTTTGGAAAGAGACATTGTTAGGCATGTTAGGTGTTGTCATTGATGGCAACTGAATCTATCTTACACATCCACATTGTACCATTTGACCATACTGGAAGTCAGATTGCATATTTGTCTAAGTTTGAATAGACAGGAACAGAGCATTTGACAGGGTTCAACATTTTGGTCCGCATTTCTCCATAGGTAATCATATTGTGCTGTGAATCTAAGGGTATGTTAAGGGATGTCAGGGCTACCTAAATCTAAAGTTTTAGCCTCCGGTGATGAAGGGATTGAAAGTTGCAAGCTTCTAAGTATCGGGTTTTGGTTAGACAGTTCAGTCTGGTGAAGAACAGGCTGACCTAGTGTTTGATCCTTATGCGGATTAAGAGAAGTGGTTGGTTGAGACATTTATGGGATCCCTGGTGGTATTGGATGACATGAGTGGTGACTTGAATATGTAGGTTTCAGTCCACGTTGATGTTTGTGCATGGATTTAGCTGACAGAATAGTGAAAAAGTCTTTAAGTTTTCTTAAGGCCGACTACAGTTGATGCAATTTCATGTTACGGATATATATATATATATATATGATGGATGTGAGCATTTTGAGGTATGGTTGTGCGAAGATGATGTGAGAGGTGTGAAGTGTGGCAGTATCAAGTGCGAAGCAGAGATCTGAGCCTCGGATCATGGCAGAACAGTGAAACAAGGTAGTGAGAGATGAAGTGTGTGAAGTCAGTATATTGAGCTTAACCAAAACTGTAATATTGCATTATTAGATGCTATTCTTCAATTCAAGTACTTCAGTAAACTCTTGTAATTAATCTTGTAGGTAGTGAGCCTCCTTTGAACCGTGAGCCTGAAGGCATGTGCCTTCCCATTTTGTAATACTTTTAACAGAGTATAAAATCTTGTGGGTTAACCCCCACCATGGTTTTTCCCTTAATCGGGTTTCCAAGTAAAATTTTTGGTGTTATGTGTGTTGATTATGTTTCTTCTCATGTGTTGTTGATTCACACTTTCATGGTTATATCTTTACTGTATTAATAAGTTGTAAAGAAGATTAAATACAGAAAAAGGATAAAAGTTTTGAGACAACTAATTCACCCCCCTCTCAGTTGTTTGCCCTAATTTCAACAATTGGTATCAGAGCTTAGTTCCTTGGAAGAAGTTTAACAGCTTGAGGAAAATCTGGGAAGGTATTTCAATGGGTTCATCCAGGTATTCTGATGGCATCAATGAACAACTTCAAGTTGCTTTAGAAGATCTTGATCATTCCTGAGTAGAAGTCAAAGAACTAAAAGAGAATCTTAAAGATGCTGAAGATTTCATTCAAACTTTAAAAGGGCAACTGAGCAAATCCATGGAAAAAAGAAGGGAGCTACTTCAGCAGTTAGCAAATCAGAATGAAGACAATGGCATGGATGAGGCTCTAAAGGAAAAATCAAAGGAATGTGAGAAGATGGAAAAAGAAGTTGTATTAAAACATGAGATGGAATCTAGAGGGATGAGGCTAACCAAGGAAATAGAGGAAAGGAAGAAGATTGAAGAAAACCTAAGTTAGTCTCTAAAAGAAAGAACATAAGAGTGTTGCAGATTGGATAGAATAATTGGCCATCTAGAGTCTGATCTACAAGAAACTAGGGATAATGAGGAACAACTTGAAAGGCAAATTGTCATTCTCAAACATGACCTAGAAGTTGCAAATGAATATAAGGATAATTTCAAGATAAGCTCAGCTAAACTAGAGGTGCTACTTGACAGTCAGAAGAAGGCGGATGATAAGCATGGTCTGGGATATGAGAAATGTGAAAGATCTAGATCTAGTCAAAGGAATCCTGGAGGAAGAAATCCAAGAAGGAATCCTAGAAGGCCTCCGGTAAGACAACCTAATGCTCAAAGGTATCCATCTTTCAATGGAAATTATTTCAATTGCAATAAATTTGGTCATAGAGCTACTCAGTGCAGAAGTAGAGTAAATCAAAGTAGTCCATCTTTCTCTGGTCAATGCTTCAATTGTAAAAGGTATGGTCATAGATCCAATGAATGCAGAAGTATGATGATGAATAACTCTAGCAATAGAGGAAATGTCAATTCTTTCAATGGGAAATGTTTTGCAGGCAATAGATTTGGGCACATGGCTAATCAATGCAGATCAAGAGGAAATCAAGTAAATGAGCAAAGGAATTTTGTGTGCTTTAATTGCAATAGATCTAATCATATTGCAAGATTCTACAGAAGCAGGAATGATGGTAGAAAAGGTCTAGCAAACAAAAACTGGAATGTGCAGAAACAAGATAAAGGCAAGGGCAAAGTAAATGTGAATGAGATCCAGAATGAAATGAACAAAACATGGGTGAATAAAATTGTAGTGAATGATGGTGATGGGTCCACACCGGAATCCTGAGTTGATAATTCCTCCGAGAATTGAAATGGGAGCTCCGGCTCAGGGGGAGATGCATTGAAAATCTAATTCCCCCTACCAATAAGTGGTTGCTTGAATCTGGCATGATGAATAAAGTTAAAGAAGCCTATTGTAGATCTGTTGAAGCAAATTCTGGAAGAAAAGAAGCTAATGTGATTGATTGTGGAGCAATTAAAGATTGACTGTATGCAGAAACAGTGTAACCAGATGTATTAGGGCAAAGCATTTATTACAATGGCAAATTAGGTTTTGCATAGCATAAAAAGTCATTTACTCATCATTTGAATCACTTTGCATTTGAAGAGAACAAGGAGAAGAATGCCTGAGCTGAGATTTCAAAGATTTGAAGTGCGAAAAGTGATTTTGATAGCTAACCCTAACCGACGAAACAAGGTATTCTCTGTGAAACTCTCTGAATTTGCAATTTCTAGACATGGCTACTCTATTGGTTATTGACATCATCGAAAGGCCCCAAACTAAACTCAAAAAGCATCCACACAAATCTGTAGAGGTCGATCCATTAGGTGCCTTTTCAAATGTTTTGCATGTTGTTTTGCACATTGAAGATATTAGGTCTTATATTCATGCTAGCATAGATGAGTTTGGGGATTCGAAGTTAGTAGATTTGTTTAAGAATAATCTGAGGGATGAGATTCATGGTCTTAAACCTGAGTATAAGGTGTTGTAATTCAAATATTTCATTTAGGTTATTGGGTTCTTGTCCTTTGATGAGGATGAGTGGGTCTGGTATGTACTGAGTCAGATGCATGATGAATTCATGTGGCTGATGAAACCCTTTACGATCACCAAGGATGCCATCCAGCCTGTAACAGGATTAAACTCATCTGGTGGACTATCAATGCTAAAATTAGTGAAGAATCAAACTGTAACTAAAGCTACCAGATCAAAATTTGATAAGAGGGCAATGATCATAAATGATATAACTAATCTGGATGTCAAATTTGCATCTATGGTGATTGGGTATAAGATATATCACTCCAACAGGGAAAATTCAGTAACCGGTATAGCTATTTATGTTGCTTATCAAATGTTAAGAGAAAATGTTGATTATGACTTGTGTGAGCTGCTACAAAACTAACTATGGAGAATCTAGACATAATCAAGAAAGATAAGAAGAATACATTTAAGTATGGTACATTGATTTTGTGCTTGTTTTTCTATTTCATGAATGAGTTACCCAGGGAGGAAAGCCTGTGCTGGACCAGTGATAAGCATGTTGCCATACAAATTAGAGAGCACTTGCATAGTACTGGTGACTCCAATGCCCAAAGGACTGCTCTTTGGGGATATTTCAAGAATTTTTAGAACATGATGCAATCAAGGGAAAGAATCCCTACGTCTGTAGTAGAAAAGTACAAGGATATAATTTGCTTCATGGTGGAAACAGATCAATGCTTGATGGAAGTGGTTGAACCAAGGATTGTATGGATCATGCCCATGGGGTATGAAGTTGATGGACAAATACTGGAAATGTATGCTCAACACCTTCTAAGCAAACCAAAAGATACCACGGTTGAAAGATTCGGTACATATAGTGAACTCAGTGTGAAACTGCATGTTGAGCTCTAGAAACCTAAATCTAAGAGAAAGATTCAAAGACAAGTTGAAATGTATGCAAAAAGCATTGGCATAACAAAATAAGCTCTGAGATAAAATAGGGAAAGGCTAGAGAAAGCCAAGAAGGTGAAGTAGGATAGAGAACATGGAAGTGTTCCGGTGGAATCCACTTCTAAACCAAGGACTACTAGGAGTTCTAGTACAACCTCTGATACATCACCTTCTCCTATTGTAGAGAAATTCAAAGAAAAACCTACTAGTAAGGAAGGAAAAAAAACAAAAGTAATGGCCAAAAGGTCATATGTCAGTGTGGAGAAGGAGGATGAAGAAAAGACTAATTCAGATGATGAGGTTAAAGAGTTGAAGGCCTCAGGCACTAAGGCTGCTAAAGTATCTGAGGAGAAGCCCTCCTAAAGCACAAAGTCAAAGAAAGCAAAAGCATCAAGGGTTGCCCAAGACAAGCCCTCTGGAAGTGTAAGGGTAAGCAAAAGACTAAAGACTGAAAAATCTACCTTGTCAGTTGAAGAAATTGTGAATGCAATAACTGTTCATGGGAATTTGAAGCCCATAATAAAATATTATGACAACTTTGATAAAGCCAACAAGAGAATTCTAGAGGATGCTAGTATTAAGTACCTAAACACATTCAACAGAGTGCTTGTGGAAATTTTATCTGAAATCCCTAAGAGTCTAGGTGACATTTTGGAGATGAGAAAACAAGCTACCAAAGAAAAGGATTTGGAGTTAAGGGAATATGTGCTGTCCGGTTTGTGTCCAGACATCTCTAGAAAGGAAGCAAATAAAATTTTCAAAGAAGTTAAAAATGAATTTAGAAGCAAGAAAAGGATGAATAAACTGATGATTGGAGACATTGATGAAGTTGTCAAAGAAACATAACAGATTCTAAGGAAAGCACTGGACAAAAAATAAGTTTTATGTGGTCACTAAGGAACCTGATGCTGATGATACATCTCTTCCAAATGAAGAAGAGTTGAAAGAAAATGAGCAGCAAGTTGAGGCAGATAATTTCTCTGTTCCAGAAGAAGAAACTGAAGAGATGATGAAGGAAGATAATTTTGAGTGCTCAGAAGATAGTCAAATCCCTCTAAACCAATCAAGTAAAGAAAATACAGAGATGAATATGGGGATAAATGCTCCTACTAAAGGTGATTCTGAAGTTCACAAGGAAGATCAAGAAAAGAAAACTGATGATGGAATTGATTCCTCCATTCTGGATGTTGAGGAAGTTGATAATGCTACTGCTGAGGATACACAAAATCCTCTAGAAAAGAATGCAGAAGAAATTTTTGATAAAAGGAAGGATGCCTCTGATGATGTAGAGAAAATAGAAACAGAGAAAAAGAATTAAAGTAATAAGCAAGACAATGTGATTGACTCTAGAAAGGGAGAAGATGCAGGCCCTAAAGAGCATAAAACTGAAACATCATATTGGGCAAGAGACACTGCAGAAGTAGTGAAAGAAATTTTGGAGAAAGATAAACAAGTCGCAGAAGATCTAGATTTAATTCAAGGTCCAATTAATTTGGCCACTCTCTCACTGGTACAGTTGATAAAGTTGGCCTCTTTTGCACAAGCTAAGGCTAGAGAGGAAATCTTGAAATCCCATATAGAAGATAGTGAGTTGCTTGGTCTTGTATTCGACATTTTGGAGAAAATCATGCCTACATTTCAGAAGGATTCATCAGTATCCTCCTTCGGTTAGTTGAAGAGTCTGATAAACTCTGTAAGTACTCACTTTGAGTCTTTTGAAAAGTTAGCAGAAGTCAAAGTCTAGAATGAGTTTAATGATAAAAGATTTAGTGAACTGAAAAGAATAATTGCCAATGATAGAATTATGTTGGATACTAGTGTAAAGAGAATTCAAAATGCCCTCACTGAAGGAGGAGATGTGTACAAATTTTGTCTATCTTGGTCAAAAGTTGTCAAGGACATTGAGAAGAAAATAAAGGAGTCCGAGAAAAAATTATCAAATGTATCTCAATTAATTAATCCTTCGACAATATCTATAGCAAGTCAAAAATCTCAATTAGTTAACTTGATGGATGAAATAAAGAAAATTGTGAAATAAAAAGAAAACATTGTGGCAAGAATGTGTGAACTCTGAGGACTAATTCTCCCTAAGTTAGAAACAATGTTCAATGCATTGACAGAAGCCCAAGCTGCTGCTTTAACAAGTGACCCCACTGATCTGCAGAAGGTAGAGTCATAGGCATTCTTATTCAGTGGTCATATTTTAGTATTGGATGGCATGAAGAAAATTTGGGATAGTGAATTGGCACTATTGAAAAACACTTTTGGTGATGAGTTCAAGTTTATGTAGATAAGACATAAGGATTGCTTGTACATATGTGGAAGTATGTATATAAAGTTTTTGTGTAAATTTTTGGATTTGGACCTTGAGCTTTGCCATTGATGTCAAAGGGGAAGAAGAAAACGGTGAAAAATGAGGAATTCATCAAAGGGGGAGCATTGGAAATCACAAGTGCACATAGTAAGGGGGGTTGTTCTAACACTTAGTCATTTTTCACTAAGTGTTGGGACATCAATGCCAAAGGGGGAGATTGTTGGCAAGAGACACTACTAGGCATGTCAAGTGTTATCATTGATGGCAACTGAATCTATCTTACACATCTGCATTGTACCATTTGACCATACCAGAAGTCAAATTATAGATTTGTCTAAGTCCGGATAGACAGGTACAGAGCATTTGACAAGGTTCAACATTTTGGTCCACATTTCTCCATAGGTAATCATATTGTGCTGCAGATTTGAGGGTATGTTAAGGGATGACAAGGGTACCTAAATCCAAAGTTTTAGTCTCTGGTAATGAAGGGATTGAAAGTTGCAAGCTTCTGAGTATCAGGTTTTAGTTAGACAGTTCAGTCTAGTGAGGAATAGGTCGACCTGGTGTTTGATCCTTGTGCGGATTAAGATAAGTGGTTGGTTGAACAATTTATGGGATCCAGTTGTATTGGCTGACATGAGTGGTGACTTGAATACATAGCTTTTGGTTTGTGTTGATGTTTGTGCATGGATTCAGCCAACAGAACAGTGATCTTGAAAAAGTCTTTTTCTTGAGGCTGACTGCAGTTGATGCAATTTCATGTTGCGGATATAAATATTCAATGGATGTGAGAATTTTGAGGTATGGTTGTACAAAGATGATGTTAGAGGTACGAAGTGTGGTAGTATCAAGTGCAAAGTAGAGATCTGAGCCTTGGATCATGGCAGAATAGTGAAATAGGGTAGTGAGAGATGAAGTGTGTGATGTCAGTATATTGAGCTTAACTGGAACTGTAATCATGCATTGTTAGATGCTATTCTTTAGTTCAAGTACTTTAGTGAACCCTTATAATTAATCTTGTAGGTAGTGAGCCTCCTTTGAGCAGTGAGCTCTGGGTAGTGTGCCCGAAGGCATGTGCCTTCCCATTTTGTAATACTTTTAATAGAGTATAAAATCTTGTGGGTTAACCGCCACCATGGTTTTTCCCTTAACTAGTTTCCACGTAAAAATCCTAGTGTTATGTGTGTTGCTTATGTTTCTACTCATGTGTTGTTGATTCATGTTTTCATGGTTATATCTTTACTCTGTTAATAAGTTGTAAAGAAGATTAAATACATAAAAAGGAAAAAAGTTTTAAGACAACTAATTCACCCCCCTCTCAATTGTCTGCCTGAATTTCAACAGATAGTGCTGACAAATCTTTGGACGAAGTGACTTTTACTATTGGAAAATGTAAAAACTCAAAGTAAATGAGGGTAGGCATGCTCCCTTGAGGAATATACAATTTTTGGCATGTATGACAGCTGCAAGTTGTCATAAGATTATGTAATTCTAGGATGCATATGATGGATATGTTAGTTGTATATTTTCTATATTTAGCCCAAAGTTCCTATCTTGGAAAGATACTCTTTTGTGAAATCTATGATGGTTATGACGCATCATAAGTTATTGTAAGAGGCCAGATTTAGTCTTGGGCCCCCAACCTTTGCATGGTTGTGTTGGTCATGATATTAGTCACAAACAAGCATAGAATAAAAGTACACATTAACCTTTATTCATCTTGAAAGATACGATGAATTCAAAGAATTCATGATCTCAAGTCTCCGGTGATTAGGTCTTAATCGTCTAATGTTACTCAGAGGTTGATGTGCGTTGCTGTTTCCATTTAGGGGCCTTACGTTGAGTTCATCATCATGAGACTATTTCTGCAAAGATTCTTCACAGAGAGGTCATTTTATACAGTTGTTTGATCAAATGATACAATTATACTCAAACATTTGCATGATATTCATCAATAATACATGCTTTAGCTTCAAATATGCTAAATATTTTCACTTATCTATGAGATGTCCACATATTTGTATTGTTTGCTTAAGATTATCAGTTATTTGCAATTATGATAGTGAAATGCTCTGAAATTGAAAGAAATTTGAAAGAAATGCTTCAAATGAATGTTGAACCTTCAGCTATTGAACCACATGTACATCAGATACATTCATGAAGAGAAGAAAACCAAACCATATGTTCACTAGGACATTCCACAGCTAGATACAGTTGATGCTAACTTCAAAGGAATTGTATGAAAACAACATATGCAAGTAGACATGCACTCCAAGGGATGCAACAAATCACCACATATATCCAGAATTCACACACTGATTACTCAAGATTTACTATGAATTGTAACCAAAACAGTCTTCTCATTCACTAAGTATGCAAAGATATAAATGTATACAAAAAGATTTGAAGTGAGCCCTGAATATTTTAGCAGATGGATTTCAATTAAGTTTCGAATGTTAGAAAAGAGGCATTCCAACACCTTTCATAGAACAAGGTGGGGAATCCATTACAAAAAGATCAACGATCTTGATTTGTCTATGAATATCTACAGTCAAGATTTCCCTTTGACTATGTCAACCTTATCAAAATGGCACAAGTTGCCAGCTGGCAACTATCTAAAAATACTTATTTTTACTAAGTATCCTATGCTAATATTTACTTTATGATGCATCATCATCTACTTTATCTGACCCATGCGACTCATCATCATGTGCATCACTTCCTGAACCTTCATCATCCTGATGATGATGACCTTGTATATGAGGTTGCATGCTGATCCTGATCTGTTCATACAACTACACAATTGTATCTATTTCTTTGCCATCCTAAGTCTTTGCTTTGATAATGGTGTGTTTATGTGCCTGGTATTTGTTTCTAATGATGTCCAGCTTATTTTTCTTGTTGTGCAACATCTCATTATAATGTTCTATTTTCATCTTGGTCCTCACCAGTTTATCCATGATTTCTTCTATCAGTTGGCCTAGTGGATCATCTACAACAAATTGGAAGTTATTATGTAGATCTTGGATTGCAAACTCTTCATCTTGATTATCTATCTTCCCTTCCACTTTTCCTTCCAAGGTTTCCAAAATTTCTGCCTCAAAAGACATCATGTCGTGTAGTTTTATGCCGATCTCTCTCAGCTTATTGTTACATCTTTCGAGAACATCACATTCAAATTGAATGTCCTTATACCATATATCAACCAATAAGGTAGTGTTATTATTCATCACCCCTTTGTTGATGAGCAGTAGGGGATTTATCCTCCTTATTTCTCCCAGGATATCTAATATCTTCTCTAATTGGAAAGAACTTTTACCTACCTGCATCTGCAACTTGTCTACTTTTTTTCTGGAGTCACTGAGAGTACTCCACCTCTTCAAAGAGGCTTTTACCACTTCTTCTATAGTATCAAGTGTGGCACACATCCACTTTCTCAAAATGGATGACTCATGTTTCATGAGATCCAACTTATACACCTCATCTTGGGAAAGAGCAGTCAATGGGACTGCATGATCAGTGGAACTATCCTCAGGATTAGTTAACCTGCCTATGTATGCATGCAACTGAGCAATGTGCTCTTTGTGTTGCTTATTTTTTTCTTTTTCCTTCTTAACCTTTTGAATTAAAGAATCTATGATGTCCTTACCCTCTTTACCCTCCTGGTCTTCATTTGCAAACCCCAGGTCAACTGTATTAATCTGGAATTCTTCCAGAGTAATTTTACCTTTTTCTTTATCTACAATAGGGATGAAAATTTGTGTAGTCCTTCTTCCAGTTGTTGGGTCTCTTTTAATGGTCGAAGTCATTCTGGCCTTCCTCTTTGGTTTTATTATATTTTCAGAAAAAAGGTAGATACATCAAATTCTTGAATTACAAAATCTACCTCTGTGTTTACTTCCTTTTCTAACCATGGAGGTACCTGATCATGTTTCTCTGCATCATCAAGACGTTCACCTTTATCTCCTATATATGTGAGCATATGTGATGGAGAAGGTGATTTTCTTGTTTCTTCTTCATGATGCTCACCCAGAGGTTGATCCTGTAGTACATCGTCCTGTTGAGGCACTTCCTTTTCTGGAGGAGCATCATCCTAAGGTGGAGGATCTTGTGATGTGTCCATATGATGATCATGATCCTTCTCTATTATTACCTCATCCACTTTTGACTTTTCCTCTTTTTGAGGCACATTCCCAGTAGTGGATATTGTAGAATCCTCCATAGGTGCTGGTGTTTGTTTTGCAACCACAATTTGTTCTGCACCTGCACCACTTACTTCCTAAACTTTGGAAGTAGGATCTTCTATTACATCCTTGTCATCAGCCTTCTTTTCTTGAACCTCTACTATAGGAGGCTTCGATGATGTGTCTTATGGGCTTTGTTGGCTTATTTCTGAAGCATGGCCTTCTGGTTCTGCCATCTTCACTTCTTCTATATGTTGCCCTTTGTCAGGTGTACCTGCTAGATTTTCAAGACTTACATCCTATTTACCTCTCAAATCTACCACTACAGGACTCCTCACCTGTGCAATTAAGGTATCCAACCCCATTTCTTGGCCTATCTTCTCTGGGCTCTTTTCTTTTTCTGTTTCCACTTGCTTTATCTCCTCCAGTATTGTTTGAATTGATGGAGCCTTCTGAGGAGTCATGCGTGTACCTGAGGCAAGGGTTTCCATCTTTTGTGAAGCTACTTCCTTCACAACATCATCATCAGACAAGTTAATTGTTTCCTCCAATGAGATATGACCTTCTTCAAGTACCTTGGAGGTTTCTTTCATCTGCTCCTCTGCAAGTTTAGTTTTGAACTTCACAATGGTAGGAAGTGGAACATTATGCTGAAGTTCCTTATGCACAACTTCACTACATGCCCCTTGCAATAGTGTAGGGGATTGCTTTATTTCACCTCTCATGGAGGTTCTTGGTTTCTTAGGTGGGGTAGCTACCACCACCTGTGGAGCTTTTCTCTTCCTTTTAAATAGCAAGGGGGCCTCTTCTTCTTCAGGCTCTTCCTCCATAAGGATATCCTCTTCAGTTGGTTTTCGTAAGGATTGACCCTCTGCTTAGGTCTCAGTAAGTTTTACCTCTGTTGTCTTATCTTTCTTGGACTTTTGCTTACTTGTTCGTGGAGGTGATGCTGATCCTGATCCTGATCCTGATGTTGCTGCCTCTTCAGCTGTAAACACTACCCTTTCAATAATCACCCCCTTGGGTTCACTATCAATCTTCTTACCCCTAGGGGGTCTTTTGCTTTGTTGTTGTTGTGGAGGCAACCTGTCTCCCTTAGATTTCCTATTTTCAATTATGAAGTCATCATATTCCTCATCAGGAATAATCTTTCCTTTCTTCTTGTTGTCCACAATAATGGCAACACCTTTCTTTTTTAATGTCTCAATTTGCTTATCAACCCAAGCTTGGGTTAGTTGTAAGGTCCTGGCAACGAAAGGATACAAAGATATATCTTCTTGTATGATTAGGTCAAGCGCAGATATGGTGTCATTATATATTTTCTTTTCTTCATATTAATCTGCCATTATACTACCATCATCTTTCTTCAACTATTGAGGAATGGGGATACAGCCAAAGGTTTTGATTTGATTCAGTGTCAACCTTTGGTATCTTCTCCTTCTAGCTTCTGCTTCATCTTCACAATCCACCTAGAAGTCCTCTAGGTGCCTCTTATGAATATGCTTCCCTATTGTTTTTTGTATCCTCCCATAAGGATCATATGGTCTTATTAGTGGGAATGGCTACAACTGCATTTTATTCAAGCTAACCATCACCTTCTTGACACTTTCTGAATCTGGGCACATGTACCAACTAATGGTTACTGGAAACAAAATTGGTGGTATTTTTTGGGCATCCTTGTATGTTTTCAACATTGTGGAGCTCTACCTTATGAATTCCATTAATATCACTGCATCAGTGGGGTATCTTGGCAGCATGAGGGGATGTCCTTCAAAACCCTCAATTCTCATATAAGAAAATGTGGCAAATTGAATATACCAAGCTCCATGCCTATAGATTATCTCTTGAGCCTCCATGCTCAATCATTTTGTCCTATCCTCCTCCATGGTTCTCACCAGATGTATAGAGAATGCATCATTTACTAATTTATAGTCTTGGAGGTAGTTAGCTCTCTGCAATTGGGGATGATGATCCCAGATATGAGCATCATTGGTGGTCCCAGCAATCTTACCAACTATTGTCAATGCATCAAATGTGCCTTTGTAAGCACAGGAGTAGACAATATATGGTGTCATGTAAAAGGAAGAATTTGAACCTCCCAGGTTCATTAGCTGCTCATGTAGAGCATCACTTATCAAATGGCCCCATAGTGGCTTGATGTCTGCATACATGCACATCATGATTACATCGTACATCCAATCCTTAAAACTACCAGCATCAGGCTAGCCTGTTACCCTGCTAAGCAATGCAATTATGTACTGATACTCGTCATCAAAATCATATTTAAACAAGTGCACAGGAAGTTTGGCCGCTGCAGGATATGTGCTATTCTTGGCCCTCCACTGATACATGTTCTTCCTGGCCTGCTTCTTATTATTTTCATACTCAACTTCTAATTTCTTTAGGTCTACACTGTTAACCTTCCTGCCCAATGGCTGTCCAAATGTCTTAGAGAGACCCTTAATGGATAGGTCTGCATATATTCTTCCATGCTTCACCACCTGCCTTATTTCTGGATTATAATTCCAGGCACATTCAATCACCAGCTCTGGGGACTCCATGGAGTACAGAAAACCAGCTGCATTCCACATTCCGGATACAAATACTACATCCAACAAGGTGCTTCTATTCTTTTCATCATTCATCTTGGCGGACCAAGCTTCCAAATCAGTATTCCCCTGATGTGTATCTGTTATGGCACCATACTTAAACAGGATTCCTCTAGGAGATGAGAACATGGGTTTGCTGAACTCAGCCTCACACTTAGCTAACCTCTTGTCAGCCATGGATATCTGCAATTAACACAATTTGTCTTACAATGGATACTCACTTGCATGCAGATAACATTTATCTCTATTTACATCATGCATACTATATTTACTCAGCATTAACTTATCATGGGATGCATAAACTAGAATTTCAAACCAACAACATCCTACCTGACTATGTAGAAGTAACAGGATGAGGGTTTCAATTACTTACCTGGTTATGTAGATCCCTTTATACCAGTGGATTTCCAGAAATGCTTTTAATTCTGCTGATAATCTCGTGCTTCTTCTTGCCTACAGCTCTGTTCGTACAAGTGTCACCTGTATGAGGGTTTGGAAGCTAGTGCTCTATAAAAATGATTTTATTGCAAGGTAAGTTTGAAAATGATGATGAGTTTACCTTTTATCCTTGCAATTAGGGTAAAATTAGGGCAAACCCTGACGGATTAGATTTTATTCATTGATCTTTCGCACGGAAACTCAGGATTTTGCCAGGTGTTTCATCGAGTTTTGTGGTCGGTAGGAACTACCTACCACCTCTGCATGCATTAAATGTCAATGGTAGTAACAGGAGCGGGGCGATATCCATATGACAGGATATATTTGAAATACGATAGTATTGGGACATCTGGTGATATTTTCAAATATCACCCTGAGTGTAATATGATCCTCCTCCTCGAGAGGAAAAACAATCGCCGACAAGATCGGGTGATGAACGCACCCTTAGGTCATGCTTAGTACATCAAGAGGATATTTTAATATATCAGGCGATGTTTCAAATTGATGATGACCGGATAAACTATAACCTCCCTCTCAGAATATCAGGATGACATCATCCAGATATTCGCTCATTATATCACTAAGGCTTCATGACGTCATCATCATGTTATACGAGTAGGATCATGCCCAGGAAATATGCCCTCGAGAGGTAAAATGATGATTACATCATCGTCATGTTTGTTTCTTCATTTATCAGACTTAAATGACATCATCAGGATAATGGCTTAGGGGGATATTTCGCGGCAGGAGGATATTAAGAAATATCAAGTTACATTGAGAAATATGATCCTCGTGAAATGCATAAGGCTGTTGATGGGTAAAAGGTTACTATCACCTAAAATTGACGTCCGGACATTTGGACTGCATGATTTATCGAGTGATAAATTAGATCAGGGTGACCTTCTAAAATATGACTAATGTTAAGAAATATGATCCTCCCCCTGTGAATATCAGGTTTGACTCAAATTTTGACCATTCATAACTTTCACATCTTAACGAATATCAGGGTGATGCAAAAGGCAAACCTGCATGAAATTTGATGCTCTTTCTAAATATGAGGTTACTAGAATAAAATATGAAGTTTGACAAACTGACCTCATCATGATGACTTACCCATCCTTTCCATGCATGATGATCTGCATGATTTACTTTTACCAGACCACCAGGAAGCAGAAAACACAAGCTAAGCAACAGTTGGGTCCCTGTTTTGTCAAGTCAAAAATGGGGCGTGTTTTGTAACCACGCAACAACTTGCCACCAAAGAAAACAAACAAATTCCAATGATTCAAGTGATGTGATCATATTCATCCATATTATTCTAATTTATTCTAAGCACAAGCATCATGATCTTCTAAATGATAAAAGTTCATCATGGTAACAATGCTAACAAAGGATCATGTGTGTGCAAATGATTAATCATCTTCATCTTGAAGGCAAGTTGAAAACATAAGTAACTGGTGTTAAACTACATAGTTGGAGATCATCCCTCATATCTGACCTGGATAGAGCCTTGCTGCCAGCAGGCATCTATAGTTCCAGTAAGGTTATCTATACAATCTCCCTAAGTAGAGCCCCACTGCCAACAAGCGTCTATAGCCCTGGTAGAGTTACTTAGATGGCCTAATTTTTATTTCTTTTCTGATTTTCTTTAAAATTTGTATCTGATATCATCATGTCAGCTCATTTATACAAGGTATAGTCACTTGCAGCTTTAGGTTGGAGATTGTATTGGTAGCAAGGGAGTCCCTTTAGATTTTTCATTTAACACCTATACTTGTGTGTTCAACAAACCCAAGGCTGTTAAGTGTTTCATTGTGATTGATTTACTTTGATCAAGAAAAGGCACCCTAATAAAAGGACATCACAGACCTGATCATGAATACTTCTTAGAATGAATCACAACCTATGTCTAAATCTGATCTCATCACTTGAATCCTAACAATTTGTTATTTTCTATGATGATGAAGTGCATCATCATGACTAACCAAAACAAAAGCTCAACCAAAACAAAACAAAACAAAACAAGACAAACACACAAACAAAACAACAAAACACAACTGTACAAGCAACTATACAAATGTACAATATGATACACATGACTGTCATGAAATCACTTATGCTTGGAAATAATGTTTGAGGAACTATCCATTAACCGGCAATGGGACATCCTCACCTGCCAGGTTCTTAAGCCTATAAGTGCTGTCTCCCAATATCTCAAAAATTTGAAAGGGACCTATCCATAATCTATCAAATTTGCCATGGTCACCTTTCCTCTCAAGGGTTTTATCCCACATCAGGACTAAATTAGATATCCTGAAGGCTTTAACTTTAGCTCTCTTGTCAAACCAGCATTTGACAATAGCCTAATGTTTTGCAAATTGGTCAATTTCTTGACTTCTTTTCTCTTCCAGGTGCATCAGCTAAAGCAACCTGACTTCTTGTCTATTGTCTATGCCTAGGTACTCTTGGGCAAACTACAAAGTAAGAATTTTCAAGTTGACAGGGAGGATAGGATCTACCCCATATACTAGTTGGAAAGGTGAGTTTCCTAATGCAATTTTCATTCTAGTTCTGTCTACCCATAAGGCATATTTTAGAAATGAGTTCCATTCCCTAGGGTTCTTCTCTATTAATTTTCTTATGATATTTAGCAAATTTTTATTGGTGGATTCTGCTAATCCATTCCCTTGGGGATAATAGTTGGATGAGAACTTGAGTATGATCCCATGATCAAAAGCCCAACTTGACAATTTGGTTGAAGTGAAGGTAGAACCATTATCACTTACCAAAGCATAAGGAGTTCCATACCTGGTAACAATGTTGCTTTCCAGAAATTTAATAACATCATCAGCAGTACAAGTCTTACTACTGACAGCTTCAGTCCATCTAGTACAATAGTCAGTAATTGTTAAGACATACTTATGGCCTAAAGAAGATGGAGGATTAATTGGCCCTATGAAGTCAATGCCCCATTATACAAATGGGCATTCTTCCATCACTGGCTGTAATGGTTGTGCAGCATATTTCTCTCTGTTGGCAGCAACCTGACATACATGACAACATTTAACATGATCAACTGTATCTTTAAAAATTGTGGGCCAATAATATCCTGCTCTGAGGATTGCATGTGTTGTGGCCAGGGTTGATCCATGTGTTGTTCTGAACTTGTCATGTAGTTTTGAAAAAACCTTATTTGCTTCTGGTTTTTCTAAGCATCTCAGGTATATTCCTTCATAATTCTTCTTGAACAGGATTCCTCCCTTCATTATATATTTTTGTGACCTTATCTTCAAGGCTCTTCTCTGTGAAGCTTGCATTCTTGGAGGACACCTTCCAGTGATCAAGATGTGCCTGATATCTGAATACCACTCTTTATTGTCCTTTGCATTGACAACATATTGCTGATTTGTGATGTTTGGATCAATTTCAAATATCATTTGGCTTAAGGCCTATCCTCTTACCAATTTCATTGGTGTAATTTCCATGTCATACTCTTGTAATATAGTAATCCACTTGGCTCTTTTTTCACCAGGCTCACTCTGCATTAGCAGCATCTTCACTGCTGCATCAAGCACTACTACAATCACTTTGCTTCTTAGTATGTAATGCCTAAATTTCTTTATTGCCCTGACTAATGCAAGTGCTTGTCTTTCAACATCCACATATCTTAGTTCAACGTCCTTGAAGGGATAGCTCATGAAATCTATTAGTTTCTCTTCTTTTTCCTCATTCCTTTGAGTCAATACTACTACAGAGGTATGTTCTAAGGCAAATGAATAAATGTAGAAGTCCTTTGTGTAGTCTGGACTGATGAGGACAGGGGCATCTGAAATGGCTTTCTTTATGTCTTCAAAAGCAGCCTTGGCCTCTGCTATCCACTCAATCTTGGCATCTTTTTTTAGCATGGCATTTAGAGGTCTGACTATCTCTGCAAAACCAGTGATGAATTTTCTTACAAAGTTAATCTTACCAAAGTAAGACTTAAGTTCTTTCTTACTTCCAGGGAGTTGTATTTTCATGATAGACTCCACTCTGGCAGGATCAATGATGATCCCATCTTCAGTTATCAAATGGCCTAATAATTTGCCTATTGTTACCCTGAATATGCATTTCTTGGGGTTCAAGGATATTCCATACTCTTCAAATTTCTTTAGCACATTTCTAAGATCTGCTACATGGTTCCCCCTTTCTTTGGAGAATACTATCAATTCATCCATGTAGATGACTATACACTTTCCTATTAAGCCTCTGAAGGCTATGTCCATTGCTCGTTGGAATGTGGCTCCAGCATTTATAAGTCCAAATGGCATACGTCTATATGCAAATATCCCCCACTTGGTGGTGAAGGCAGGTTTCAATCTGTCAACCTTATCAACCATCACCTGGTTGTATCCTGAGAAACCATCCAGGAAGGACATCATTTTGGCTCCATTTACAATCTGCAGAACTTCATCCAATGATGGTAAAGGATAATTATCCTTCTGTGATGCTCTATTCAGGTTCCTGAAATCTACACATAGCTTGATGTCTCCATTCTTCTTTCTGACCGGGACTAGATTGGCCACCCAAGTGGAGTGCCTTACAAGAAAGATTATCCTGGCATTTAACAACTTCTTGACTTCTTCAAAAATTATGGGTTCAAGCAAAGCATTGACTGGCCTTTGCTTCTGTCTGAAAGGTTTAGCATCTGGCTTGAGGGGTATAGTGTGAGTTATGACTGATGTGTCATATGTCTTCAACTCATCATATGTCCAGGCAATTACATGCATGTAATCTTTGAGAGCCTGAGTTATTCCTTTTAACTCTTCTGGTGTGCAAACTTTACCTATCAGGACATTTCTTTTGTCTTCGTTTTGTCCAATATTCACTTGTGAATACTGAATCCATCAGCTTTGGGAAGATCCTTCTGTTTCAGCATATTATCCAAATCAAAGGCTCTTTCTAATTCAATCATACCTTTGGGAATCCTATTGCTAGGCAACTCTAATATTTCATCTTCTTCCCAAACTTGATCTTCCATACTATTCTCATCTATGATCTGAGCATCAAATATATCCCTGTTAGAGATAAAATCAAGAATATGCTGATCATCATCAAAGACCTAGAGATTAGTAACATTATTAGGTACTAATGGTACAGATACTAGTTCTACTAAAAATTTCTTTAGACCTAATATAGATAGTGGCTCCAGTGTACTGGCAGCCTGAGCAAGTGAATCTGCCCTATGATTCTCTTCTCTAGGAACATGGGTGATATTAAATGCATCAAAGTCTTCGATCAAATCCCACACTCTATGTCTGTAATTTGACAATCTCTTATAATTGCAAGAGTAAATTCCTCTTACCTATCTAACAACTAATTCTGAGTCTCCAAAGACATGCATAATTTTTACCTTTTTCTTGAGAGCAAACAGTATCCCATGAATCAGAGCTTCATACTCTGTCACATTATTAGTGCAGGGGAATAGTATTCTGTATGCAGCTAAGTAGGATTGTCCTGATGGGTCAATAAGATCAATCCCTACTCTAGCTCCTTGTTTGGATTTGGATCCATCAAATCTTAGAGTCCAGGATTTATCTTCAACCAAAGGCTTGGCTGAACCTTCTCTTTTCTTTGCAGCTCTAGCAACTACTCCACCTAATATCCATTTCAGCTTTGGTATCTCAACTCTTTCAACTTTCACCTCTTCTAGAGGATGATCCTCTGAAATAGGCAATGTATGCTTTTTTAGAATGTGTAAACATAAAGAATAGGTGGTTTCTGAGTGTGGTGCTTCATGTAACCTGCACCAATTTTCAATTAGGACTTCCTATGGAGATCTTTGGTACTGTATCATTTTTTGAATCTCTTCTTTCAATAAATCCTCAAATTTTGACAAATTATTTCCTCCATCTTCATTAGATGACTCACCATTTGATTCTAGAAAATAATCACTCCCTGGGGTGATTTTCTTCGTTCTCTTAACATTTGTCTGGTCATACACCATGATTTCTTCTGATCTCAGGATATGATCCTCATCCTGACTCATATCATCTTCTGTTCTTGTAGTAGGCAAATGAGAATCAGTATCATCATCATCACCAGATGCAGAACTTACCTCTGAATATGATGATGATGCCTCACTGCATGTCTACTCCAACTCCATCATGTCTACGCATGCTTCGCAGGTCTTTTTTGAATGTGACTCATTATGCAATCTGCACCAACCATCAAGCAAAACATCATTAGCTGGTATATTCAATATCTTACATCTTTTTATCTGTTCGGACAAATGCCTCTCAAAAATCTTGAAGTGATCTACATCATTCTCATTTTCAGGGTTATCGTCAGGTTCTACAGTTACTTCATCATCTAGAGGATCATCATCATAATGATGATGAATGTCCAACATCAAGATCTCTTCTATCTTGACAGTCTATGGCCTGATGGAGTAAACTCCAGGCTCTACGTCTACATACATGATCTCATTTGTTCTGTTATACTTAGTGATCATATGCTTCATTCTAGGCTCAGCATCAATCCTGAACTGGTTTGGTATACCCTTCCATGGTAACCACATGTGACTGAAATCTATGGACATATATCCATTAAGTGTTTTGGACTAGTCCTAGCTAAGCAACATCCCATAAGTATCAGGTATGTCAACTACTTGGATGTCAATGTAGTATTGGATCCTGGGATCAGATGCTAACTACATATGTATATGAGTTAACTCTCCTACCACACTTACTTCTATTTTGTCCAATTGAGTGACTTTCTTTAGGGATTTAGTAGGATGTAGTCCTAAAGCATTACATATAGACAAGGGCATCACATTTGTGGAGGCCCCTGAATCTACCAAACAGTTGTGCAGGTTCTTATTGAATATTCTTATGGTGAGGAGGAACGGAGGTGACTCAGTTTTGTCTCTATAAAATGTCATGTGGGAGGTTTCTGTAGCCTAAATAGTAGCTAGCACCTTATGTTTAGCATTACTGTCTCTAACAACATGGTCTTTGCCACCAGGCTATCCTGAGGGATGACTATCCTCTTTAGAAGTAGGATCATCTAGTGATTTCATAAATGCCTTCTTGATGGCAGGAGTTTTCAGCAACTCAGACAAGGACAGGCTAATTTTAATTTTCTTCATTTCATCAGCTAAATAATTGACTAGCTTGTTAGATTCATGAGGCACATTAACAGCCTTTGATACTATGTTTGGTGGTGATAGATATTGAGCATTTATCTTGGGGAACCCAGGGTTATTACTGGCTTTAGGATCAGGAGGTGTATTGAAGTTGTTTGGAGGTAAGGAACTGGTTAGTGGACCGGTAGGTCTGTTGGAGTTACCTCTCAAGTTATAATTATGCTTACCAGGATATTGCTGCTGGTATGCATGCACCTCCTCATGTTCAGTGGAAGGCTCATTTTCATCCTCAAAAGGGAAAACATAATTTGACTCAAAAGCCATGGCAGATTCTTCACATGCATGAGTATAACCCTGATGATTAGTATAACTTTCTAATACTAGAGCTGAATCATATCCACAGGGAACAATTTCATTACCTTCCACCTAAGGTGGATTCCCTGCAGTATTAGACACTTCTGTTTGACAAATGCTGGCAGCAATTTGAAATTGTGGACAATCTAGTTCTACATGAGCATTTGTATTGTGGATCTTGCAACAATTAGTGAGGGCTACCTCAGCAAGATTGACTCTAGTAGTCTGTTTAGTTTCACCAAGTGATTGATTATCCAAGGGTGATGGTAATGAACCATTATTTAGCTTGGAGTTCCATACTCTAGGCTGTCTCTGAGGATTATTGTTATTTCCACCACTATTATTGAAATTATTGTTATTGTACCCTCTGTCAGGATAATTTGGTCTATCATTGGAATAACCTCTATTCTGATTTGATTGAGAATAGAAGCTTTGATTTCTCAAATGTGTCACTTATGTAGTGAGTTTTCTTAGCTGAGCAGAGATTTCTTTGATTTCTTCCTTCTCTTCTTGAGCTTTGGCTACTACATTTTCAATTTGAGGCTTGAAGAAAGAGGATCCATGGTTATTGTTGGATAGGTCAGCACCCTGAGGTGTCTGAGTTTGTGCAGGATATTGTGACATCTAGCCATTCCCATTAGGAGGTGGCATGATACTTAATGGAGGCACTTGTAAAGGTGCAGGCATGATTGCTAGAGGTGTCATTGCTCCATTAGGGTATTGTGCAGGATATGATGGATACATGCCAGGCAGTGTAGGGAAGGCCGTATTTGGAGTAGGGGCAGGTGACAAGTGCTGACTAACCTTTATGGCTTCTTGAAAAGCTAATGCTAGAGTTGTGATCTGAGGATGTGCTCTCCTTATGAACATGGAGGTCAAAGGATCTAAGGCTAAGTAATAAATGCTCCTTGCGGCTTCATCAGACATAGTATAAGGGTGAGCACTTTGGACAACATTTTCTGAAACCTAGCATTGAAGTTTACAATCGGTTCACCTTCAAATCGTTTGATTGTGGCAAATAGGTGATAATTCATGGAAGAATCAATTGCAGCTTTGAATCTGTCTATGAAAGCTTTCTCTAGGACATCCCATGATCTGATAGAACCATGACCAAGACTAGTATACCAATTATAAGCCTCCTCCCCTAAGGAAAAAGGAAATAATCTGCATACTACATCTTGATGTTCTATTCTAGCCCTACAACAAGCTTCCTTAAAGGTTCGGATATGATCCTCAGCATCTTGATAAGGATGATACTTTGGACAAATTTTGTCCAGGTTCTTTGGTAACTCATGATATGTAGTGAAGGTCAATGGTGAATCTGCTACAAAGAAAGACATTGCAACCGAAGGAGGTTGAGCCTGTGGTATGGTTGGCTGAGGTTGCACCTGGGGTTGTGGTTGTACAGGAGGTGTCACAGATAACCCTGAAGGTACTTGTAAACCAATAGGAGTTATAGGAGGAGGCACTGGTGAAGCTCCCGATGCACTAGATCCTGGAGTGTGATGGATATCCACAGTTCTAGGTCTGAACCCTCTAACAGGTAATTCTTCAAAGATTCCACTAGGTCTAGACCTGGTATTTATCCTGTGAGCCAAGATTTCTCAATTTTGAGGCAAATTGGCTGGATGATTGTAAAGATAGGTTGGATTTCACCATTTGAGGTGATATTTACAGTCGGATCATGTCTAATCTGACTAAATATTTATGAAATATTTGCAAAGATAGTGCAAATATGAGATGATATTTAAGGTATGATGACTCTTACCATGAGATATCAAGTTTCTAAGGCCAAAACTCTTCAAAGCTTGAATAGATTTACATAACATTGGCTGATATTTGTGAATTCATGATGATCTATTGTAAATCTTACAATATTTACGTTTGATCTGGAAATCTTTACACAGAATGACCATTTACAAGCTTGCTACAGTAAATATTTGAGCAATATTTGGAATTCACGAATGCATCCGAGGTTACCTTACTCTCTACATCATCAAACCTAAAAATAATGATGATGAGCATCTTCTTTCAGATAAGGCCCTCATTCTAGTGCCAATTTATATTGGTCATGATATTAGTCACAAACAAGCATAGAATAAAAGTACACATTAACCTTTATTCATCTTGAAAGATACGATGAATTCAGAGAATTCATGATCTCAAGTCTCTGGTGGTTAGGACTTAATTGTCTGGCATTACTTAGAGGTTGATGTGCATTGTTGTTTCCATTTTGGGGCCTTACGTTGAGTTCATCATCATGAGACTATTTTTGCAAAGATTCTTCACAGAGAGGTCATTTTATACAGTTGTTTGATCAAATGATACAATTATACTCAAACATTTGCATGATATTCATTATTAATACATGCTTTAGCTTCAAATATGCTAAATATTTTCACTTATCTACAATATGTCCACATATTTGTATTGTTTGCTTAAGATTATTAGTTATTTGCAATTATGATAGTGAAATGCTCTGAAATTGAAAGAAATTTGAAAGAAATGCTTCAAATGAATGTTGAACCTTCAGCTATTGAACCACATGTACATCAGATATAGTCATGAAGAGAAGAAAACCAAACCATATGTTCACCAGGACATTCCACAGCTAAATACAGTTGATGCTAACTTCAAAGGAATTGTATGAAAACAACATATGCAAGTAGACATGTACTCTAAGGGACGCAACAAATCACCACATATATCCAAAATTCACACACTGATTACTCAAGACTTACTATGAATTGTAACCAAAACAGTCTTCTCATCACTAAGTATGCAAAGATATAAATGTATACAAAAAGCTTTGAAATGAGCCCTGAATATTTCAGCAGACGGATTTCAATTAAGTTTTGAATGTTAGAAAAGAGGCATTCCAGCACCTTTTATAGAACAAGGTGGAGAATCCATTACAAAAAGATCAATGATCTTGATTTGTCTATGAATATCTACGGTCAAGATTTCCCTTTGACTATGTCAACCTTATCAAAATGGCACAAGTTGCCAACTGGCAACTATCTAAAAATACTTATTTTTACTAAGTATCCTATGCTAATATTTACTTTATGATGCATCATTATCTACTTTATCTGACCCATGCGCCTCATCATCATGCGCATCACTTCCTGAACCTTCATCATCCTGATGATGATGACCTTGTATATGAGGTTGCATGCTGATCCTGATCTGTTCATACAACTACACAATTTTATCTATTTCTTTGCCATCCTGAGTCTTTGCTTTGATGATGGTGTGTTTATGTGCCTGGTATTTGTTTCTAATGTTGTCCAGCTTATTTTTCTTGTTGTGCAGCGTCTCATTATAATGTTCTATTTTCATCTTGGTCCTCACCAGTTTATCCATGATTTCTTCTGTCAGTTGGCCTAGTGGATCATCTGCAACAAATTGGAAGTTATTATGTAGAGCTTGGATTGCAAACTCTTCATCTTGATTATCTATCTTCCCTTCCACTTTTCCTTCCAAGGTTTCCAAAATTTCTGCCTCAAAAGACATCATGTTGTGCAGTTTTCTGCCGATCTCTCTCAGCTTATTGTTACATCTTTTGAGAACATCACATTCAAATTGAATGTCCTTATACCATATATCGACCAATAAGGTAGTGTTATTATTCATCACCCTTTTGTTGATGAGCAATAGGGGATTTATCCTCCTTATTTCTCCCAGGATATCTAATATCTTCTCTAATTGGAAAGACCTTTTACCTACCTGCATTTGCAACTTGTCTACTTTTTTTCTGGAGTCACTGAGAGTACTCCACCTCTTCAAAGAGGCTTTTACCACTTCTGTAGTATCAAATGTGGCACACATCCACTTTCTCAAAATGGATGACTCATGTTTTATGAGATCCAACTTATACACCTCATCTTGGGAAATAGCAATCAATGGGACTGCATGATTAGTGGAACTATCCTCAGGATTAGTTAACCTGCCTATGTATGCATGCAACTAAGCAATGTACTCTTTGTGTTGCTTATTTTTCTCTTTTTCCTTCTTAACCTTTTGAATTAAAGAATCTATTATGTCTTTACCCTCTTGACCCTCCTGGTCTTCATTTGTAAACCCCAGGTCAACTGTATTAATCTAGAATTCTTCTAGAGTAATTTTACCTTTTTCTTTATCTACAGTAGGGATGGCAACTTGTGCAGTACTTCTTCTAGTTGTTGGGTCTCTTTTAATGGCTGAAGTCATTCTGGCCTTCCTCTTTGGTTTTATTATATTTTTAGAAAACAACGTAGATACATCAAATTCTTGAATTACAAAATCCACCTCTGCATTTACTTCCTTTTCTAACCATGGAGGTACTTGATCATGTTTCTCCCCATCATCATGACGTTCACCTTTATCTCCTATATCTGTGAGCATATGTGATGGAGAAGGTGATTTTCTTGTTTCTTCTTCATGATACTCGCTCGGAGGTTGATCCTGTAGTACATCCTGCTGTTGAGGCACTTGCTTTTCCAAAGGAGCATCATCCTAAGGTGGAGGATCTTGTGATGTGTCCATATGATGATCATGATCCTTCTCCATTATTACTTCATCCACTTTTGACTTTTCCTCTTTTTGAGGCACATTCCTAGCAGTGGATATTGTAGAATCCTCCTTAGATGCTGGTGTTTGTTCTGCAACCACAATTTGTTCTGCACCTGCACCACTTACTTCCTAAACATTGGAAGTAGGATCTTCTATTACATCCTTGTCATCAGCCTTCTTTTCCTGAACCTCTACTATAGCAGGCTTTGATGATGTGTCCTGTGGCTTTGTTGGCTTATTTCTGAAGCATGGCCTTTTGGTTATGCCATCTTCACTTCTTCTGTATGTTGCCCTTTGTCAGGTGTACCTGCTAGATTTTCAGGACTTACATCCTATTTACCTATCAAATCTACCACTACAGGACTTGTCACCTGTGCAATTAAGGTATCCAGCCCCATTTCTTGGGCTATCTTCTCTGGGCTCTTTTCTTTTTCTGTTTCCACTTGCTTTATCTCCTCCAGTATTGTTTGAACTGATGGAGTCTTCTGAGGAGTCATGCGTGTACCTGCAGCAAGGGTTTCCATCTTTTGTCAAGCTCTTCCTTCACAACATCATCATCAAACAAGTTAGTTGTTTCCTCCAATGAGATATGACCTTCTTCAAGTACCTTGGAGCTTTCTTTCATCTGCTCCTCTGCAAGTTCAATTTTGAACTTCACAATGGTAGGAAGTGAAACATTATGCTAAAGTTCCTTATGCACAACTTCACTACCTGCCCCTTGCAACAATGTAGGGGATTGCTTTATTTTACCTCTCATGGAGGTTCTTGGTTTCTTAGGTGGGGTAGCTACCACCACATGTGGAGCTTTTCTCTTCCTTTTGAACAACAAGGGGGGCTCTTCTTCTTTAGGCTCTTCCTCCATAAGGATATCCTCTTAAGTTGGTTTTTGTGAGGATTGACCCTCTTCTTGGGTCTCAGTAAGTTTTGCCTCTACTGTCTTATCTTTCTTGGACTTTTGCTTACTTGTCCATGGAGGTGATGCTGAACCTAATCCTGATCCTGATGCTGCTGCCTCTTCAACTGTAAACATTGCCCTTTCAATAATCACCCCCTTGGGTTCACTATCAATCTTCTTACCCCTAGGGGGTCTTTTTCTTTGTTGTTGTTGTGGAGGCAACCTGTCTCCCTTAGATTTCCTCTTTTCAATTATGAAGTCATCATATTCCTCATCAAGAATATCCTGTCCTTTCTTCTTGTTGTCCATAGTAATGGAAACACCTTTCTTTTTTAATGTCTCAATTTTCTCATCAACCCAAGCTTGGGTTAGTTCTAAGGTCCTAGCAATGAAAGGATCCAAAGATATATCTTCTTGTACGGTTAGGTCAGGCGCAGATATGGTGTCATTATATATTTTCTTTTCTTCATATTCATCTGCCATTATCCTGCCATCATCTTTCTTCAACTATTGAGGAATGGGGATATAGCCAAAGGTTTTGATTTGATTCAGTGTCAACCTTTGGTATCTTCTCCTTCTGGGTTCTGCTTCATCTTCACAATCCGCCCAGAAGTCCTCTAGGTGCCTCTTATGAATAGGCTTCACTATTATTTTCTGTATCCTCCCATAAGGATCATATGGTCTTATCAGTGGGAATGGCTGCAACTGCATTTTATTCAAGTTGACCATCACCTTCTTGATACTTTTTGAATCTGGGCACATGTACCAACCAATGGTTACTGGAAACAAAATTGGTGGTATTTTCTAGGCATCCTTGTATGTTTTCAACATTGTGGAGCTCTACCTTATGAATTCCATTAATATCACTGCATCAGTGGGGTATCTTGGCAGCATGAGGGGATGTCCTTCAAAACCCTCAATTCTCATATAAGAAAATGTGGCAAATTGAATATTCCAGGCTCCATGCATGTAGATTATCTCTTGAGCCTCCATGCTCAATCGTTTTGTCATGTCCTCCTCCATGGTTCTCACCAGATGCATAGAGAATGCATCATTTACCAATTTATAGTCTTGGAGGTAGTTAGCTCTCTGCAATTGGGGATGATGATCCCAGATATGAGCATCATTGGTGGTCCCACCAATCTTACCAACTATTGTCAATGCATCAAATGTGCCTTTGTAAGCATAGGAGTAGACAATATATGATGTCATGTAAAAGGAACAATTTGAACCTCCCAGGTTCATTAGCTGCTCATGTAGAGCATCACTTATCAACTAGCCCCATAGTGGCTTAATGTCTGCATACATGCACATCATGATTACACCTTACATCCAATCCTTAAAACTACCAGAATCAGGTTGGCCTGTTACCCTACTAAGCAATGCAATCATGTACTGATACTCATCATCAAAATCATATTTAAACAAGTGCACAGGAAGTTTGGCCGCTGCAGGATATGTGCTATTCTTGGCCCTCCACTGATACATGTTCTTCCTGGCCAGCTTCTTATTATTTTCATACTTAACTTCTAATTTCTTCAAGTCTACACTGTTAACCTTCTTGCCCAATGGCAGTCCAAATGTCTTGGAGAGACCCTTAATAGATAGGTCTACATATATTCTTCCATGCTTCACCACCTGCCTTATTTCTGGATTATAATTCCGAGCACATTCAATCACCAACTCTGGGGACTCCATGGACTATGGAAAACTTGCCATATTCCACATTCCTGATACGAATACTGCATCCAACAGGGTGCTTCTGTTCTTTTCATCGTTCATCTTGGCAGACCAGGCTTCCAAATCAGTATTCCCCTGATGTGTATCTATTATGGCACCATAGTTAAACAAGATTCCTCTAGGAGATGAGAACATGGGTTTGCTAAACTCAGCCTCACACCTAGCTAACCTCTTGTCAGCCATGGATATCTGCAATTAAAACAATTTGTCTTACAATGGATACTCACATGCATGTAGATAACATTTATCTCTATTTACATCATGCATACTGTATTTATTTAGCATTAACTTATCATGGGATGCATAAACTAGAATTTCAAACCAACAACATCCTACTTGACTATGCAGAAGTAATAGGATGAGGGTTTCAATTACTTACCTGGTTATGCAGATCCCTTTATACCAGTAGATTTCCAGAAATGCTTTTAATTCTACTGATAATCCCGTGCTTCTTCTTACCTATAGGTTTGTTCGTACAAGTGTTGCATGTATGAGGGTTTGGAAGCTAGTGCTCTATAAAAATGATTTTATTGCAAGGTAAGTTTGAAAATGACGATGAGTTTACCTTTTATCCTTGCAATTAGGATAAAATTAGGGTAAACACTAATGGATTAGATTTTATTCATTGATCTTTCGCATGGAAACTCAGAATTTTGCCAGGTGTTTTATCAAGTTTTGTGGTTGGCGAGAACTACCTACCACCTCTGCATGCATTAAATGTCAATGGAGGTAACAGGAAAGGGGTGATATCCATATGACAGGATATATTCAAAATATGATAGTATTGGGACATCAGGTGATATTTTCAAATATCACCCTGAGTGCAATATGATCCTCCTCCTTGAGAGGAAAAACAATTGCTGACAAGATCGGGTGATGAACGCACCCTTAGGTCGTGCTTAGTACATCAGGAGGATATTTTAATATATCAGGCGATGTTTCAAAATGATGATGACTAGATAAACTATAACCTCCCTCTCGGAATATTAGGATGACGTCTTCTAGATATTTGCTCATTATATCGCTAAGGCTTCATGACGTCATCATCATGTTATACGAGTAGGATCATGCCCAGGAAATATGCCCTTGAGAGGTAAAATGATGATTACATCATCGTCATGTTTGTTTCTTCATTTATCATACTTAAATGACATCATTAGGATAATGGCTTAGGGGGATATTTTGTGGCAAGAGGATATTAAGAAATATCGAGTTACATTGAGAAATATGATCCTCGTGAAATGCATAAGGTTGTTGATGGGTAAAAGGTTACTATCACCTAAAATTGACGTCCGAACATTTGGACCGCATGATTTATCGAGTGATAAATTAGATCGGGGTGACCTTCTGAAATATGACTGACGTTAAGAAATATGATCCTCCCCCTATGAATATCAGGTTTGACTCAAACTTTGACCATTCATAACTTTCACATCTTAATGAATATCAGGGTGATGCAAAAGGCAAACCTACATGGAATTTGATGCTCTTTCTAAATATGAGGTTACTGGAATAAAATATGAAGTTTGACAAACTGACCTCATGATGATGACTTACTCAGCCTTTCCATGCATGATGATCTGCATGACTTACTTTTACCAGACCGCCAGAAAGCAGAAAACCCAAGCCAAGCAACAGTTGGGTCCCTATTTTGCCAAGTCAAAAATGGGGCATGTTGTGTAACCGCACAACAGGTTATTTTTGGACAAGTGTAAGATGCTTGTAAGATGGTAATTAATGTTTACAGGTTGGAGAATCTTAGGAGAGAGAAGGTGAATGCCTAGGATGAGTTGGAAAATGTTTCTATAAGTATTTTCCATGTATTTGTTGCTGAAATATAGATTTTAGGTACTCAAGTGCTGCCAAAATGTTGTCGGATTGAAGACTTGTGGAGAGAGTTGTGTAGTTGATGTATTGTACAATCTTGTTGAGATTAATACAAACTTGTGCCTCTTTCTTGGTGGAATTTTTTACTTGCAAGGGTTTTCTCCACATAAAAAATGTGTCATTGTGTTGAGTTCTTCATGTTTTACATCTTTTATGTAGTGGGTTTTATGTTTTGTTACAATCTCCATTGTTAATGCACACTTAAAGATTTCTGAAATTTATTTGAATTAGATTTCCATTAAAGTAGTGTTGCTTTCATTTCTGACACAAACCATCTCCTTTCTATTCATCTCTGATTATTGAGAAGTTTTTAGTACATAATTGCATGATAGACTCAAGTGCCATTTTTTTAGTAATGCCAAAAAATATAGCAAACATACTAGGCATTAAATACACTCCACTTTCCAAAGGTTTTTTTTAGCTGGATGGCACTTTAGTTAATAAAGTGGGAGTGATCAAAGGGTTGGATTTAACTCTTCATGCTTTCCTAAACTTGACTATTAGTCAAGGCATATCAGTCATTGACCTACCTCCTTTCCTTTCTATTTGTTTGTCAAGAGATTTCACAACTAAGGTTGGCAGTTATTTGTCTTCTGATTGGTATCACATGCTCTTAAGGATAAGGTATGGAACAAGGTTTACCATTAAAGCTAAGCCTATATCAAATTATCATGTGGAAATATATGATCCCAACCTTGTTAACCCAAATTACATAATACAAGAAGAAGATGCAAGTAATTTAGGGCCAATAGAGATAGCTACTTCACCACTTTGAGTCCCTAATTTCTTACTAGATAAGTGGGCTAAATAAATTTATGCTTTTGATCCTTTTGATGTTGCTGAAGTGATTGGATTACATACATACATGATACAAGAAGAAAAATCTTTTGTACCTTCTTCACTCAAGTAAGAAGGTGATTCAAATGGCCTTTGGAAAATGTTTCTTGATGGTGCAAGGAGTAGAAATGGAGTAGGGGTAGGTGTATTGCTGATCTCTCCAAGTGGTAAGATGTTACATTTTTCTCATAGACTACATTTTTCTTGTAAAAATAATGTTGCAGTGTAAAAATCATGTATTCATGGGTTGTTATTGGTGCAAAAGAAGAAGATTAAATAGATGCAAGTGTTTGGAGATACTGAGGTAGTGGTTATCCAAGTGAGAAAGAGGTGTGCCACTAAAAATGAGCTTCTTAGAGCTTATAGGCATAGAGTTTGGGACCTTATAGAGAGGTTTGATGCTCTAAGTCTACAAGTGGTCCTAGGGAAGTTAAATGTTGAAGTTGATTAGTTGGCAGCAGTTGGATCACAATTTTCTCCACCTAGAGAACTTTTTCAAAGTCATGATCAACATGTTAAAATGGTGGTCAGACCTTCCATTATGGATAATTATGTAAGTTGGAAAATCTTTGACAGTGATGAGCAGATAGTTAACTTCATCCATAATGATACTGAGTTTTCATCAGATTTGCAGTCAAGGTTGTAAGAAGTATATGTTGATCATATTATGCAATTAAAGACTAACAAGATTCTAAGAGGATTGATCACTCTTGAAGATATATTTAGTCTTGATGACGAGTTCAAGGGAGAAAGAAAAACATTGTAACAAGAGAATAATGTTATATTAAAGTTACATTGTCCCAAGACAAAGAGCTTATGCTAGGAAAGGTATGTAGTGACATTGAAAAACAAACTTCCATTTCTTTGTCTAAAAAATATAGTGATATTTTCTCATAGAGCTATGAAGACCTTAAAGGTTTTAATCCAGATGTTGCCCAACATGCCATAGACTTAGATCCTAATGCCAAACTAGTTAAGCAAAAGCAAAGACCGGTAAACCTCAAGATTAAACCCATGATGAGGAAAGAACTTTCTAAGCTCATAGAGTCCAAAATCATATTCCCTATCAAATACTCCTTTTGGGTGGAAAACTTAGTCCCTGTAAGGAAAAAAATGGGTAGATAAGACTTTGTATTGACTTTAGGGACTTGAATAGAGCCTCCTTGAAATATAATTATCCTCTACCTTTAATGGATCAAATTTCACAAATTTTAGCAAATGCTAAAAGGTTTTCAATTCTAGATGGTTATTCTGGCTACAACCAAATCTTGGTAAAAGTAGAGGACATGTGTAAGAAATGTTTTACTACTATATAGAGAACCTATGCCTATGAGAAAATGCCTTTTGGTCTATCTAATGCTAGTTTTACATTTCAGAGGGCAATGGATATTGTTTTTAAAGGTTTCATAAAAAATTTTATCGTAATCTATCTAGATGATATCATGGTTTTCTCAAAAGCATGTGAAGATCACATGGAGCATCTTGGAAAAGTGTTTGAAATGTGTAGAGATTTTGGGGTGTCCCTCAACCCAAAGAAGTGTATTTTTTTCATTCCTTAAGGTAATGTATTAGGTCACCTAGTATCAAAAGAAGGCACCTCTATAGACCCAGAAAGGATCTCAGCCATTCTCTCTCTTTCTTTACCAGCTCATAAGAAGACATTGCAATCTTTTCTTGGAAAGATAGTTTTTTTAGGAAGTTCATTCCTAATTTTTCAAGACTAGTCAAGCGTATTACATTAATTCTTAAGAAAGATGTTTTGTTCAAGTGGACTAAGGAAGGAAAAGATAGTTTTAATAAGATCAAGGAAGCAATTTCTCAATCACCTACTCTCATCAACCCAAGTTTTGAGAAAGATTTCATCATTTATGTCCATGGAGCTAAATCTAGTATTGCAATTTTTTTAACTCAGCAAAATGATGAAGTTATAGAGTGCTTTGGCCTTTTTGAGTCAAAAATTGAAAGACTATGAATGAAGGTATAGTCTCATGGAGAAATAGGTATTTGCTATCATGAGATCTCTCAAAAAATTTGATGCAGGAGCATCTAGTGGTGTAAGGACAATCTTGCATCACCCAAAAAAAATGATGATTCAAAATCATTGATGTTGTTTTCATTTCTTTTCAAAATTTGTATTTCTAGTTCCATAATCTCTTGAATAATGATGTAGAACCTTCAGTTTTTCCAAACAACTAAAAATAGCAAACTACTATTTTTGGAAAGTTTGCATTTGGGCACATATGGAAGAAAAAAATTACAAGAAGCTTTGTAAATAAAAAATAAGACCTTTGGCAAAGGATTCAGGAAAATATCATTTGTGGGCTGAAAGATATTAAAGTTTTTGTTTTCCAAAAAACCCTAAAAATTATTCAAACTTAGGTTCAAGGCACTAAACAGCCCCATACGACCCTAAAAATGGGTAGAATTGGCAAAGCAAATTCTTAGTGTGTAGAGCACTCTATGAGCTTTCTGGTGCTTCAAATGATTTTTCAATCAGACACCTAGATCAAAAGTTATGGCTCCCAGAAGTTGACCTATTTTTGGAGGGAGATGCAAAATTCAAAATTTGGATGGAAGCTACCAAAAAGGGCTATTTATAACCATTTTTGGGAACCCTTGGAAGTAGTAGAGATAAGGGGGAAAGTGTAGAGTCAATAAAAGTTGGGAAAACATAAACCCTAGCATATTTGGGGCTACAGAAGATAGAAGATTCCATAGTCTAGAGATATGAAGTTGTAATGTGTTGCAGCCTATGGAGGATTCATCCTCTGATTGTACTTAATCTTCTATAATATAATGAGTTGTCCAAATTAATAAAAGAACATTCTATTTTCTATGTTCAATTTTTGTTATTATGTGTTTTGTAATTTACCCCTTCATCAAGTGGTATTAGAGCAAGGGTCCCTGAGTGTGTAGATAGATCACTGACCGTGAGGCAGTTTGCACCAGGACTTGATGTTGTGGGTTTGCTGCAGAGACCAAAATGCCTCCACGAAGAAACCATGTTGGGTGAAATGCTTTGATAGAAGAGGGTTTTAGGGCCTTGCAAAGGAAAATCAATGCATTGCAAGAGGAGTTGCGAAGAGGGTTTGAGCTGAGAACAAAAGAAGAAAGCGAAGATGAAATTGAAGAAGAGCTATCTGAGGAAGAACAAGATGTTGCAGGAGATCCTGCAAAAGTTAGGTTATTGAGGGCCATTTCAAAGATTGGAAAGAGACCAAGGATTGAAGTATCTACCTATTTTGGGAATCTAAACCCAGAAGAGATTATTCATTGGATCAATGATATGGAAGAATATTTTGAGTATGAAGATGTGGAGAACCCAGATTGGGTCAAGTTTGCAAAAACAAAGCTGAAGGGCCATGTCAGTATTTGGTGGAAGGAGGTCTAGTTAGAGATGAATAGAAGAGGAAAAGGAAATATTACCAAATGGGATCAGATGGTGGATAAACTGAAGAAGTAGTTCATTCTTGTGGACTATGAGATGGAGTTGTTGAAGAAGCTACAAGGATTGAAGCAAGGTAACAAGTTTGTTAAGGAGTATATAGAAGATTTTTATAAGATTACTATCAGGACAAGCCATGCAAAGGCCAACAAGGAGAAGGTATCCCATTACATTAATGGGTTGAGGCCAAGTAATCAAGAGGAGTTGAGCCTAGTTAGAATGACCACCATAGAAGATGCATACCAATTTTCCCTAAAGGTGGAAGAGAAGCTGAATAAAAGATTTGAAAGCAAGCAAAGGGGAAGAGGTCAAGGCAGATGGACTAGTGAAAGATCCTATGGAGGTCAAAATGAAGATCAAAATAAGACTGAATAAGCTGGCACCGATCAAAATCAAAGAGGAGATAATGCCTACCGCTCTTGTGACCAAAATAATGGTGAGCAAAGAGGAAGAGGAAGAGGCTGACCTGGGCAAGGACCTAGAAGAGGAGGTTTCAGAGGAACCTATTTCTGATGTGGAGAAGAAGGACATCGAGCATACGAGTGTCCACAAAATCAAGGAATGACAAATAGAAGAATTGAAGGTAATGCACGAGTTGCACATGTAGATGAAGATGCATAGTCTGAGCATTCTAAAGATGCTGAAAGGGGAGAAACTCTCATTGTCAGAAGAACCTTGTTGAATGAGGAGGAAGAACCAGATCAGAGGAAGAGTTTATTTTGCACAAGGTTCAAGTGTGAAGGTAAGTGTTGTGATATTATTATTGACAGTGGAAGCACTGACAATCTTGTTTCAAAGGAGATGGTTAAAAAGTTGAAGTTGACAAGAAAGCATCCACATCCATATCAGATTGCATGGTTGCAAAAGGACCATAGAGCTTTGGTCAATGAATAGTGTTTGGTCAAGTTCAAGATTGGGGACTACCATGATGAGATGCTATGTGACATCATACCAATGGATGCATGTCATATGCTATTGGGAAGGTCATGGTAGTATGATAGGTGCATTGTCCATGATGGTCATGCAAATAGATATTCCCTAACAAAGGATGGAGTTCATAATAAGTTGAAGCCCTTGAAGGAGGTGGAAGAAAAGGCATGTAGTACTACCAGAATTTGCTTGGTAGATGGTAGGAAGTATTTGGAGGGTATGAAGCATGAGCATCATTGCTTTGCATTGATTCCTAAGATTAGTCAAGAGAAATGTAAAGAGGTACCAACAAAAGTCTTAGATCTATTAGAAAATTTTTAGGATATTGTCTCTGATAATGTACTAGAAGGTTTACCACCAGTGAGGAAGATAAGGCATCAAATGGATTTAATACCAGGAGCTAGTTTGCCAAATAATGCATCCCATAGAATGACTCCTATAGAGAATGAAGAGCTGAATAGACAAGTTCACGAGCTATTAAGGAAGGGACTGATAAGGGAGTGCCTAAGTCCATGTGTAGTACTTGCAGTACTAGCACCGAATAAAGATGGAGAGTAGAGATAAGGGGGAAAGTGTAGAGTCAAGAAAAGGTGAGAAAATAGAAACCCTAGTAGATTTGGGGCTACAGAAGATAGAAGATTCCATAGTCTAGAGATAGGAAACTGTAATGTGTTGTAGCCTATGAAGGATTCATCCTCTGATTGTACTTGATCTTCTATAATGTAATGAGTTGTCCAAATCAATAATAGAACATTCTATTTTCTATGTGCAATTTCTATTGTGTGTTTTATGATTTACCCCCTTTATCAAGTGGTATCAGAGCCATCAATAAGATCATGGTCAAATACAAATTTCCATTGCCTAGAATGGATGACATAATAGATTGTCTAAGTGGAGCCAAGTACTTTACAAAGATTGATCTGAAGAGTGGGTATCACTAGATCTAAATTAGAGAAGGAGATGAATGGAAGACAACATTCAAGATAAAGGAAGGTTTGTATGAGTGCTTAGTCATTCCATTTGGGCTAACTAATGCACCGAGCACATTCATACGACTCATGAATGAGGTATTGAAAGAGTTTTTGGGAAGTTTTGTCATTGTTTATTTAAATGAAATTTTGATTTTCAGTAAGACTTGGGATGAGCATCTAATGCATATCTGAAAAGTTTTAGAAAAGCTGAGGGAGGAGAAGTTTTTGATTAATCTGAAGAAATGTAGTTTTGCAAAGAAGGAGTTGGTATAATTGGGATTTGTTATCTTAGAGGAAGGTCTTAAGATGGACTCAAAGAAGGTGAAGGCTATCATTGAATGGCCTACACCAAGCAGTACTACAGAGGTATGATCTTTTCATTTTTTGGCAAGTTTTTATAGAAAATTTATTAGGAATTTTAGTAGCATTTCTGCACCCCTAACTGAGACAATGAGAGGGGATAGAAAAGCGTTTTGATACATTGAAGCAGAAAGTCACAGAGCAACCTGTATTGGCACTTCCAGATTTCAATAAGGTATTTCAGGTAGATTGTGATGCTAGTGGCAGTGCTATAGGAGCTATTTTGAGTCAAGAAGGTAAGCCCATTGCCTATTTTAGTGAGAAGCTTAATGATGCCAAGAAAAAGTATTATGTTTATGATCAAGAGTTTTATGCAATAGTTTAGGCTTTGAAGAAATGGAGACATTATTTGTTTCCAAAAGAGTTTGTTTTATATACTGATCATCAAGCTTTACAATATCTTAATAGTCAAGGGAAGTTGAACTAGAGGCACTTAAAATGGGTTGAGTTTTTGTAGAGTTATACTTTTTGTTTTGAATCATAGGAGTGGGAAGTCAAACAGAGTTGTAGATGCCCTAAGAAGAAGGCAAAATTTGTTGACAGAAATGAAGATAAAGGTTGTTGGGTTTGATGAGCTCAAAAGTTTGTATCTTGAAGATCCAAATTTTGTAGAGGCTTGGAAAGCTTGTTTGGAACCTATTACTTTGGACAGGACAAAATGGTTGGATTTCATAATCCAAGATGGCATGTTGTTTAGAGGAAGCCAATTATGCATTCCAAGGAGTTCCATTATAGAGAACTTGATTAAGGAGAAGCATAGTGGGGGATTAGCTGGACACTTTGGTCAAGATAAGACCATTGCTATTGTTGGTGAGCATTATTATTGGCAACAATTGTAGTAGGATGTGAAGAAATTTGTGTAGAGTTGTAGAGTGTGTCAGATGGCAAAAGGAACAAGTCAAAATACGGGGCTATATCAGCCATTACCTATACCAGAGAGGCCATGGGATGATATTAGTATGGATTTTGTTCTTGGTTTACCAAGGACATAGAGAGGACATGATTCCATTTTTGTGGTGGTGGATAGATTCTAGAAGATGACACATTTTATTCCTTGTACGAAAACCAATGATGCTATTCATATTGAAGAGTTATTTTTTAGAGAGGTGGTGAGACTACATGGTCTACCTAAAAGTATAGTTTTAGATCGAGATACTAAGTTCGTTGGTTATTTATGGAGGACATTGTGGAAGAAGTTGAAGATAGATTTGAAGTTCAATTCTGCACACCATCCATAGACTAGTAGAAATATGGCAAATAAATGACCAGGTCACTAAAACTTTTAGTCACGTGACCAAAATTCTACTAATTTTTTGCAACATAGCTATAAATGACTAATTTGGTCATCGGTTGAAATGACTAAATAAATGACTAATTTGGTCATCGGGTAAAAAACACAACTAAATAATTGGTTAGACAAATAAAAATGACTAAATAAATGACTATTACTCCTCTATTATTTTTTCTTTCCAATTTGATCATAATCCATGAATTCAAAGACAATACAAGGCAAGGCAATAAATGTCCACTTAGACCAAAGGAATAAAGGGAGGAACAAAGGGTTTGTAGTGCCTCCCTAGTCCTGGCCTAATCGAGGTGACACTGAGGTATGAAATTCAAGCTTTATATGATGTTATGTTATTGACATTCTGTTATGTTAGATTTCATATTGAGATTGGGTGTACATGTGGAGAGGATGACACCTTGCCATTGTCATACTATGCGAATCATCATGGATGTTGGAATCCTCTGATGTGGACTATTCTTGCTTTGACTATTATATGATATGTATATGAAGATGTTATAATGTGTTTTGAGTGGTACAGGTAGCAGGCACCGACTCCACCTGGTTTCACATGTTTGAGCATGCCTAATGCCCCAATGGTGGTGAGATAGAGATGACACATTGGCCATATACCTTAGCCTCGTCATCATCTCTACGTTGAGATGAGTTTCTGATGTCATGTATTACCTTGGACACCATCCAGTTATTGCTTGATTATTTTATCCTTCTGTGAGTCAATTCCATGTGGTTATGGTGCTGAGTCTGTCTTTGTGGGTCCTTCATGTGCTTTGCTTATTTATTATTTTATTTTGGCATGGTGTTAGAAAATTGTCCTTGTGTTTAGTTTCCGTATAGTTTTCTTGAGAGGTTTTCATAATCCATGGTCATCTACTTTTAAGAGATAAAAAACCCAAAATAATATTATTGTGGTACTTGTTGACTTAAAGGAAAGGAGAAAATGTCATTTCTTGGGGGGGATTTTATTTTTTGATTTAATTCTCATTCTTATGGGAAGAAGGTTCTGCCTTTTGGGAAAAAAAAATTTGGGGGGGGGGGGGAGAGGGAGAAGTAGGGTTTGGAGAGGAGAAGGGAGGACAGTGACAGGAGTCTTTATCTTCTACAAATCACCACTTCAGGTAAGTTTTCTAAAACCCCTTTAACAAACCCATGTCGTCCTTACCCTGCAATTAATGCATTTCCGTGAGATAGCAATGCTCTGAGGCATTTTTTCAATAGTTCACTTGCCTTGTCCTTACTTCCACATTTTGGTATGTGAGTCCACCAGAGTTTTTCCAACTAAAATAGTTATATGCCAAAATTCCCCTTTTGATTCACTTCGAGGGGTGTCCATACTCTGTTTCAAGCCCGAGGCTAGAACAGGCAACAAGAATGTTGTCAAAGATTGTGTCAATTGGCTTTGTGCCTGCCAATTGCTTTGCATGAAAGTTTTTATAGATTTTTTTAAAATAAATTTATTTTGTGTATAGCCTAGAATCAATTTGCAGTCGATGAAATGGTATTTCTTTGAGGCACTCTGCCTAACAGTTCACGTGCATTGTCCATGCTTCTACTTTTGCATACATGTCTACCATGGCATTTGCAACCTCAACATCAGATAAAGCTTCCCTTTCCACAATACCTTGAGGGATGTCCATACCCTGTGCCAAAGCTCCCATTTTGGCATAGGCAGCGAGGATCCTGGCAAAGGTTTAGGAATTTGGCTTTACGCCAACCAATGGCAATTGATTAAAAAAATTCTAAAGTCTTTTTAACAATTCCATTTTGTGCGTGACCTACAATTATTGCAGTCCATGAGACTACATTTCTTTTAGGCATTTGTCAAACTTTTCACCTGCTTGACCATGGTTCCATACTTGCCTTCATGTCGACCACAGGGTGAGGGTAGAAAATTTGAGATATCACAATAATCTCCATAAGAGTAGCGTCCTGTTTAAATGATGGAAATGGTTCACTTCTCTCACAACCATTTCTCTTACAACAATCTTGGAGTTAGTTTCACTGCAGTATGGCAATCTACACATACCCAAGGGGTCTTAAGAACTTTAGTAGTTTCCCTATAGGGCATGTTTAATAAACCAAATGCAATTGTCGATGTTCACTTTATTGACAGAGAAATAATTTTTTTTCCACCCCCTTATGCAGCATTAAGTACATGTCTTGAATCTAGATAATACATTGGTGTCTTCATCTTCCTAGCCAATTTCTCCAACTACTTGAAAAGTGTGCACCATTTTATGGCCTAAATTTTAACCGCATCCAAGGATCATTTAAATTCTTTATCTTTAATCAATTTTCTTACCATTCGAACCTCACCTTACCTACCCATTTCTGTATAGATGTTAAGAGAAGAACATTAATTGTACATAGGTAGTGAGATGATATAAAGTTCAATGTTGGAGAAGCATTTTCATATCCAAATGTGAAGTTTAATATAATGTTGTCTGAATTTTACTAATTATGTAAATTGCAACTCTACTGAATATTAATGCTGCAATCATTGTACACTATCACACTTACTCTGTATTGATATTGCAGAACCTTTTTAACCAATGTGATTTGATTTCATGGGTTTCTTAATCAGGATTTTTAATGTGTTGATTATCTTGTGCATGTTTTATTTATTTCACTATTTTAATTGCATTTTTGCCACCCATTTTTGCCACATGGGAATTTGCAAAGTATACTTACTATCTGTGTCCTGACCACTCTGCTATTACTCAACATTGTTAGGGTTAGGGTAGATTGGAGAAATAAACACTAACAATTCTATGTAGATTAAATAACCCAAATATAACAATGAGGAATAACATAAAAGAGATCAACACAAAAATTTAACGTGGTTCACCCAATATGGGCTACATCCATAGAAACTTAGCCATCCAATGATTTTATTATCCAGTACAAAATATATTACAATTTCATGAATACATCACTATAACATACATCCCAGCTGCTTATAACAAGCTTTCTGGAAGCTTCTAGAATTGGGGTTTTGCAATGTCATTTTTCTTTTGTCGGTTAACAAAAAATTAACAACCGACTCTAATCATGCAAAAAGAGGGGAAATTTTTTTTCGGGGGCTATGCCTCCAAACCCCCACTCGGGGCCCGACTTGACTTCGAACCCCAACAAGGATACATAACTAGTGTACAATACTTGCATGATCAGTCGCCACATACCAACAAACACACCAACAAGCCAAATTGATATATCTTTGTGCTTGCTCATGTATTAGGTCCTTGTACCATGCCTTGTTTACTCAGACATTATATCCCATTTGGAGACATTTTGATATACACATGTTTTGTTGAATGCATAGTCAAAGCTCCTATTAGTACACTCCACTTACATATCCACAGTTGTGATATGACTTGGCCAACTTCTAGACTGACATATGTTAGCACATCTTAGATTCAAAGCTAATAGTTACCTACATATATTGGGCCTTACTTGAATTCTCATCTTTCTGCTCCCTGTTCTTTCTCTATAGATAGAAGCTTAGAAAGTAGACAATTTGTGAGTGTATACCTCTTATTGTGTATTTTTGTAACAACCTTAATGTACAATTTTAGAATTTTTTATTTCCCTTTTATTTGATTTTTCCTAAAATATGTGTACTCTCTCAGTTGCTTGCTTAAATCACCAACATTTCTCATAAGTAATAATAGCTATGAGACTCCATTGGGCACACTTGTCTATGCATTACCAAATTATAAATTTGCTCTAATCTATAGCTAGTGGTAGTGATTGAGGACAATTAGTGGAGTAGACCCCCACTATGGCAAATATGGTTCTAAAGGCAAATGTGTATTGTTAATGAAGTTTGAAATTTGATTGTGCTCATGATTTATCTATTTCTTTTTCATAATTTGCACCTGATTCATGTGAACCATCATCTGAGTCATGAAAGTCCATGTCATTTAAATTCTATTTTACCCTTGCTGTAATACCCTAGGTGTGGGTCCTCATGTGCTTGTTCCATGCTTATGAATGCATGTTGAGCCTGTCGGCATTGAGTGTAGATGATAGGGTAGGCACGGAAGTAGTTCCCAATGCGGTAGTGAGCAAGAGTAATCACTTGTAGGCCCATTGGAGGGGAAGAAAAAGAATTATGTGTTTGTGCAAAGGTTGTATTTATGAGATGAGTACATTTGTTTAGCTACTTCCTTCTGTTGCTCCTATCCTCTCACCCCTCCTTATCTAAGTCGTGTTTTTTGGCATGATTACCAGGTGCCTTATGTATACCTTCCATGAACCATGTGTTTGTAATGTGTTCATGTGATTTATGAGATATGTGGTATTCCTTGTGTGGTTGAGTATACATGCTTCCTTGTCCCTATTGTTGTTATGCTTGTGTATGGCCATGTGATCATCTCCAACCATGGGGTGTGGACCCTTGAGGTGAGGCAGGAGGGATCACTCAGCAAATTGGAGCGACATATTTTCCAGTGGAAAACATACGTGAGAGGAAAAAAGAGTTGAAGGTAGATGCTAATTTAAGGGTACCTGATTTACTAGTAATTGACACTCCTGGGCATGAATCTTTCACAAATTTGAGAGCTCAAGGTTCTAGCTTATGTGATATTTCTATATTGGTTGTTGATATTATGCATGGCTTGGAACCACAAACACTTGAGTCACTAAATATTTAGTGAATGCAACATACACCCTTTGTAGTTGCCCTAAATAAGGTAAGTCTGTATGGTAGTTTCAATGTGTATTCAATATCTATCTGCCATTAATTTTCATGAAAAATTTCCTACCTTGAAAATCACTAACATAAAAGGCTTTCACTGTGTGCTTGACTTATTAAGGTGGATAGGCTCTATGGTTGGAAGGCTCATCCAAATGCTCCTGTAAGAATGACCTTTAAGCAACAATCAAAAGATGTTCAAAATGAGTTTGAACACTGGCTCACTCAAGTTTGGCTTTGTACAAGCTTCATTTTTCTAATGGGATCTAGAACATACAATCATAGAATGAAAAAGTCTATCTCTCAAAGTAGGGTTCAAAGATTGGAAATATTTTATTAGGCTTTCACATTGTTCTTCAGTCTAAACAATTTTTGTAATGAATGATGGTTATTACAGAGCTCAAAGAATAAGGACTAAATTCTGAGCTATATTTTAGAAATAAAGAAGTGAAGAAATATGTTAGTATTGTGCCAACTAGTGCAATCAAGTATGACTTGAGATTTTCCAAATTATCAAAATTTACCCAACTTAACAATGAAGAAAAGTTTAGTGTCAAGTTTAATGGTTATTTTTCAAGTGTGTGTGCACAGTACTACATAGGCTTCAAGGATTGGGTAGGATGATCATGATCTAGACATTAGGGAACTAGGATTTCTGTCACATAAGAATTGTAGCTTCTTATAATCTCTTTTTGTTTTGTTCAAGTCCATATTCAATTGAGGTTACAATATACTGGATAGAATTATTTTTCAGATTTTTGGTTGTTCAGTTGTATTTAACAGTTATTGATTGTGGGTTTCAGTGGAGAAGGTGTGCCAAATCTCCTTATGTTACTTGTGTAGTTAACACAAAAAATGATGGAGGAAAAGCTTATGTACATCAATGAAGTTTAGGTAAGGTTCATTCTAATTATAACCTCTTGAGACTTTGTTAAGATGAATGCATTAGTTTATTTATTGTCAACAGTACCATTGGAAGCATAGCTAACGTATTGCTAGCATTTGATTGTTTGTGGCCTTAGATGTTTGTAGTAGTTTCTCTACATGACTTTATGTTGGATGGATGTGGGTTTATTTCTTCCTTGTATAATTTCACATGTAAATGTTTATGTAATGTCACTTTAGCCAAGAAATCTTCTTGGCCATACGAGAGGTGTAGATTGAGTTGAGTTGCAGATCTAATGTTCTAGCTTCCTCCAAGATTCTATTTAGTGTCCTTTTAGGGGTTTAGCTTTCATTCATGCCAATAATCACCATAGAACCTTGAGTAGCAGGCTTTGCACACTTTGCAAGATCTTTAGGCTTAGCACCAGCACTAGAACATACTTATCATTATTGTTTCTTTCTAGAATATATAGAGGAAATGCCCCCAACAAGATCTTCGTGGTCATAATTGGTGATTATAAGGTAGGACCTTACCTTCTCACAGTGATTACCTTTCATCTGTTCTTATTCTCTTTAAAATTGTATTTAGGTTTTATTTAAGAATTAGGACCTGGGAGATTCTGAAGGTGTACCTTAATGATTGTGTCATATGCCATATCCCCCAGCAAGATTTTCTCAGTCATAATAGGTAGGACCTCACCTTCTCACAATGATTACCTTTCGTCTATTCTTATTCTCTTGAAAATTGTATTCAGGTTTTATTTAAGAATTAGGACCTGGGAGATTCTGAAGGTATTCCTTAATGTTTTTGCCCTGTGCCCTATATACAAACATTTTCCTATCTTGAGTAATTGCTTTTGTTCAATTGAGTACAACAAAAAATTACATTTCTAAGTTCAATATTTTGCAATTTTCTTACCATTATCCAATAATTATCATAGTCTAGGATAATGTGACCACATGATATCCCATCATCTCTTGCATTTTCAAATTCATATTACCATGCTTAGGTTTAAAAAATGTTTATCTTTGGGGCCTTACCCTGTGGTGACTTCCTTTTGATATTATTGGGGTTTTTATACATATTTGTATGACATTTTATTTTGCCTTTTAGCACCTCTCATCTCTAGTTTCTTTTCAACTATTATTTTTATATAGTATTTAATTGTTGTTTTTTATACCATTTTATTATGTCCATATAGCAAACATTATGTAATGTTTTGATGTGTTTCCTGCATGATTGTATCCAATTTTATTAGTGCTATGATTTTCATGGCAACACATGGGATTTTTTCAATTTTTGTTTTGCAAGATATAACTAAATGCTAAGGAAGAGATGAATTGGTGATGTGATGTCTTATTAATAAATTTTGTATATCAAGATTTCAAGAAAATTTTCTTCTTATTAATAGGATACAGTTGCTAAAATTGCCATTATTATTAAGTAGAGGTGCTCTTCTAGATAATGGCTAAATATTTATGTAAAATAGCTAAAGACTAAAATCTTGAAACATGAAGGCTTAGGTTCTCCTGGAAAGATTACTCCTTAAATGACAACAAATACAAACTTTATTCTGGGTTCATTTCTTGTTCATACTTTTGTATAACTCAAGATAGTCTTTTAACTTTTTAAGTAGCATGCAATCATTGTTGTTGGCAAGGTTGCCAACGTGACAACTATGTCATTTGCCTACCAAAGACTGGCCCACTTTGCATGTGTCTAATATGTCATATTAGACAAAGATCATGTTGAATTAATATTCTATGGATTAAAAACCTATTCCAAGGCACCAAAGCTTGAGATGGGAGATTCTAGCGAAGATCCTAGAGTCTGGCTCAGCACCTGCCAATTGCATTAACTTAAAATATTAATGGCATTATTAGTAATGCAAATTTGTGCCAATCAGGCAAAGATTTCAAGTAGTGGAACTACATTTTGATGAAGCACTTGAAACTCAAATGTACCATTTTGTGTACCCTTCATCAATACACCTAAGTCAAACAAACTGCTGCATTCTACAATTTGTTAGAAATTGATTACCCACTTCATCAAGGTCAGCTAGTTTAACTTTACACCTTCACTTTGCATATACTTATAAGGTTGTATCAATAATCTCATTTTGTGTGTTCCAGCAAAGATTGTAATCCACCAAACCAAATCATGTTATGAATGGTAGGATTACAGCATAGAAGGCCTATTCTGCCTTACATAGGTTTTTAATGAGAAATACAGCTTGACCCACATTATCTGGTTGTATACTTTTAAAGATTAAACTCTAAAAAAGAGGAAAGGCAATTGAGATGGATCCTACCTGAAGATCCCCAAGTCAACAAACATTGCTTCAGCTCCTGTTATGTGCAACATTCACCCTCCATTAAGTCCACTTGAATTCCTAAGCGAGATACAATGTTGTTGTCATATATAAGAAAATTATTTAACATAATCACTTAAGATAAAAAAACAATATGAATAAAGCTATACAACTTCCACCTTGCTAGTGCCAGACCTCTGTATGTTGAGTAATACTACAAGAAAATCAATTGATGCCATGAGGATTGCATATTGACCAAGTTCAGCTACCTTCCTATCATAGCTGACATTGTACATGAGAAAATTGCATCAATGAGCTTTGGTGAATTTTGAAATCCCAAGTCTTTCTTTCTTTCTTCTACTGTGGTAATACAATTAAATCTTCCACAGTGTTTATTCTAGAAAATAATACAATCATTCTTAAGTCACATTGTTATACAAAATATTTGACTGTCTTTAGTATGCAAATCCAAAACTTTAAGACTAGCACACACCTGTAGATATCTAGCACAATTTTCCATTGCCTTGTTTAAGTACATGAAATCCACAATCTCTTTGTCACAAAACCTTCTTTTTTTATTTCCTTGAGTACAAAATAAATGTGCAAAGAGCATTACTAGTCTAGGTCTAGGAGCTGAGCTAGATGGTCTATAGGTCTCCCTTCCTTTGAATCAACAGTCTGAAAATCATGGTTCAATTTCCAATCAAAGAGGCATTTTTTCTGTTAATTCCCATACGTTCTGATTGCTACTTCATTCTGCATACACATCTTTTATGACTGTCACAATCTCATCAGATAAAAATTAGTTTTCAATTAATTTTTTATGGATCTACACACTCCATTCCAACACTTCAAGATTGGGATCAGCTCATAGGGTACAAACAATTCTGATTAATGCCTCATTATTGGTGTCAAATTCCCATCATGGTTGCTCAGGAGTCATCCCACACAAGCACACCTAAGAATGTCATTGGAGCCTCATCAAAGCTTAGATTGAACATCCCGAATGGTGAGAGAACTTGTCTGAAAACTTTCCTATTAAAGTTTAGGAGGACAAGACATATTACAGTGAATACCTTATGTTCAATAATTCTGTGAGTCCGTGTACAATTACACAACTATAGTACATGTCATGAGGTATACATCATTACTCAATGAGTTTTGGGGATGGGAGAAGGGGGGAAGCTAGTGATGGGGGGACCCTGGACACATATGGAGTGTGAATGGTTTAAGTACTGCAATTGGTATAATGGTTTACTTGTGCTTATGTTATATTGAAGTTCCAAAAATTTATAGTGTTCCCCCCTGGATACATATGTTGGCAAGAGACACTATATGGATTCATGGTTGTTGTCATTGATGGAAACAAAGGTCATCCCACATATCCGCAAGTCATAATGTGTCTCTACCGGAAGTCAGAATAAAGACTGTTGTGGTCCGGTGAACAAGAACAGAGCATGTGGCAAGGTCCGACAGATTGATCCGGATCTCTCAGAGGAAGTGTCTTGGTGTAGTGCGGATTTGGGGAAGTCAAGAGGACTACCTTGAGTGGTATATTCCAAGGATTTAGCCTCCGGTGATGGACAAGGAAAAAGATATGAATAGTTGAGTACCGGATTCCTGAGACACAGTCAAAACAGAGGAAGAACTGACTGACAGAGTATCAGACTACTTTCCGGATGTGTTACTGTTCATGATAAAAGTTGTGAAGGCATGAATCATGTTTGGCTGACATGATTAATGATATCTACTAGTATATGCTTGATCCGCGTTGCTTGGTGAGCAAGGATTCAGCCGACAGAACAAAGTTTGTAAGAAACTAGACTGTTCCAGATGCCGACTAGAAAAGTGATGAAATTACTTGTGCGGATATATATAGAGGGTGGATTTAGTTGTGAAGTGTGTGAAGGAATTAATATATATGCGAATAAGTCCAGAACAGAGCAGAAGTAGCAAAAAGGATCCGGTATGTGAAAGATAGCAGAATAAAGAACAGAGGAAAGATGAAGTGCAGCAGATCAGTGTACTGAGCCTAACCGGAACTGAACTCCAGCATATGCAGATGCTTCCAATCAGTTCAAGACTGTGATTCTTATCACTTTGTAGACAGTGTGTCTTCTTGTAGGCAGTGGGCCTCTTGTGAGCAGTGTGCTCGGGCAGTGAGCCCTAATTGGCAAGTGCCATTTTGTAATTTCCTATTCTTCTAACAGAGAATAATTTTGGGTTAATCACCCTGTGGTTTTCTCCCTTAATAGGGTTTCCACGTCAAAAATACTGTGTCATGTGTTTCTTATTTCATGTTAATGTTTTTGTGTTTGATTCAATGCTGCATCAATTAAAAAGAAAGTTCAATAAGGGAAATAATTAGGATAACTGATTCACCCCCCCTCTCAGTTATCAACAATTGGTATCAGAGCTAAGTTCCTCCTAATAGAGCCTAACAGCTTGAGGAAGATCTGGGAACTCAAATGGATGCATATGGTTTAAGGGAGCAACTCAAGACTGCCCTTGAGGATCTTGAACAGTCAAATTCTGAAGTCAATGAATTAAAAGAAAGACTCAAATAGGCTGATGAATTCATGAGAGAATTAAAAGACAAATTAAGTCTCTCTATGAAAAAGAGAAAGGAGCTGCTCCAACAGTTGGCAAGACAAAGTGAAGAAAGCAATACAAATGAAGAATTGACTGAGCAAACCAAGTTATGTGAAAAGTTATCAAAAGAAGTCATTATGTTAAGACATGAAATGGAATCAGGAACTATAAAGTTTACTCAAGAGATTGAAGAAAAAAGAAAGGCTGAAGACAATCTAAGACAATCTCTTAAAGAAAAATCAGAAGAATGCCACCAGATGGACAGGATTATCAGACATCTTGAATCTGATCTTGAAGATGCCAAAGATAATGAAGAAAAACTTGAGGATCAAATTGCCTCTCTCAAAAGAGACCTTAAAACAACAAATGAATATAAAGAGAAATTCAAGATAAGTTCTGCTCAACTTGAAGTTCTTCTTGGAAGTCAAAAGAGGACAGATGACAAGTATGGTTTGGGATATGAGAAAGGAGAAAGCTCCGGATCCGGTCAGAAGAATCTTGGATCAGAAAATCCAAGAAGCAGGCCTAGAAGACCTCCGGTAAGACAGCCAAATGCTCAAAGATATCCATCCTTCAATGGATACTGCCACAGCTACAACCACTTTGGTCACAAAGCTAATCAGTGCAGAATGAGAATGAATCAGATTAATTCATCCTTCTCCGGACAGTGCTTCAACTGCAAAAGGTATGGACACAAATCCCATGAATGCAGAATTATGCAAGTAAACAAATCATTCAAAGGTAGATGCTTTACATGCAATAGAGTAGGTCATATGGCTAATCAATGCAGATCAAGAGGATATCAGTCAAATATGCAAAGAAATGTTATTTGCCAAATCTGCAATAGGTCCGGTCATAATGCTAAAGTCTGCAGAAACAAGAATCAGGACAAAAGAGGTCCGGTGTATAATTAGAATCAAGACAAGGGTAAACAAAAGATGAATGCGGATGAAGTTAGGAATCAGATGAGCAAGATTTGGGTGAAGAAAAGTTCAGAGAATGTAGAGGTTGGATCCGCACCAGACTCTGGTGCTGATATTTCTTCCGGAAATTAAAAAGTGAGCTCAGGCTCAGGGGGAGACTCAAAGAAAATCCTGTTCCCCCAGCCAAACAAGTGGTGCCGGATGTGGCACAAGATGCGGATTAAAAGGTTTGTAGATATGAGTCTTGAGATGCTTCAGTCAAGTTTTCAGAGGTCCGCATGGAGTTATGAAGAAGCTGTGATCTATCAAATAAGACCTGTTCAGGGAGATGCTCCGGTATGACAAAGGATTACAAAAAGGTCCGGAGAGATCCGGAAGTGCACTATCTTGTTCTGCGGATTGGACAGAGTGTTTGGGATGTTCTTGTAATATGTTACCTCGATTTATTCATGATTGAAAGATCCGGATGATATTCACAGATCAGGACTAATCCGGGATACTCCAAGCTATCCAGACAAGGCAAACCGGAATAATGTAGGTGAAGCATTTATTGCAGACAGATATTAGGGTTCGCGGAGCAATATAAGGGATTTCTCAAAAGTCATTTGCTCATTCTGCACTCAAGAAGAAGCGAATAGTGGAGCTCTGCAACAAGATTCATCAAGCACACCAAGGATCTCCTGCCGAAGTCATTGCATAAAGAAATCAATCCAATCACTCCGTGCAAATCGAAGGCGCATAAGGTATTCTCTGTTTTTCATTACCTCATTGCAAATCTTTGAAGAATGGCTACTCCAAATATAGTTAAGATCTCTGATAGACCTCGCCCCTCATTCAAGAAACATCCTTACAAATCATTGGAGGTAGATCCACTAGGAGCCTTCTCTAGTGTTCCTCATGGTGTATTGCATACAGAAGATATTAGGGTTTACATCCATGCGAATCTTGAAGACTTTGGAGAATCAAAACTGATGGATATCTATCACAAACAATTGATAGATGACTCCTTTGAGATCAAACCTCAGTATAAAGCCATCCAGGACAAACACTTTGCACAGTGCATTCATTTCCCCTGTTTTGAAGAAGATGAATGGGTCCGGTATGTACTAAGTAGAGTACATGACAACTTCCTATGGTTGAACAAGCCCTTCAAGATCACCAAGGACGCAATTAGGGCTGTAACCGGTCTGCACTCATCCGGTGGATTACCTGTTCTCAAATCTGTCAAAAATCAGACAGTCAGTGATGCAACCGGATCCAAGTTTGACAAGAGAGCTATGACAGTTGATGACATCATTGAACCGGATGTCAAATTTGCATCTATGATAATTGGTTACAAAATCTATCACTCTAGTAGGGAAAATTCAGTACCGGGAACTGCAATCTACACAGCCTATCAGATGTTAAAGGAGAATGCAGACTATGACTTGTGCGAGCTTCTAGTAAACCAACTCTTTGAAAATCTGCAGAAGATTAAGAAGGACAAGAAAAACTCCTTCAAATATGGCAATCTGATCCTTTGTCTCTTCTTTTACTACATGAATGAGCTTCCCGGATCCAGTGGATGGATATGGTAGAATGACAGACCGGTTGCCATTCAAATCAGAGACTATTTGCATGGACTTGGGGATGCAAAAGCAAGAAATACAGCTCTATGGGGTTACTTCAAGAACTTCCAAAGCATGATGCATGCAAGAGAAAGAATACCCCAATCCCTTGTTGAAAAATACAAAGACACAGTATGCTTCATGGTAGAAACAGATCAGTGTCTGATGGAGGTAGTGGAGCCAAGGACTGTCTAGATCATGCCTATGGGGTATGAAGTGGATGAACAGATAGTAGAGCTGCATGTTCAACACATGCTAAGCCAGCCCAAAGATCCTAAGGCAGAAAGGTTTGGAACCTTTGAGGAACTGAGTGTAAAGTTACATGTAGAACTCAGGGAACCGGAGATAAAGAGGAAGGTAAGAAAAGAAGTTGAGCATATTGCTCAAGGCCTAGGCATCTCAAAAGAGGCACTTGATGCCAGCCGAGAAAAGAGGAGGAAGGCTGAGGAAGAAGAGAAAAGTAAAGAAAGTGTTCCGGTTGAAACTCCCACCCGGACCAGATCATCAAAAAGATCTGCACCTCCCTCAACCAAAAGTTCAAAACCGGAAGTCCAGGCATCCGGTAAAAGATCCAAGACAAAAGCCACAAGGGCTTATGAAAGCCAAAAGGATGAAGAGGAAACAGAGTCAGATGAGGGAGTAAAAGAAATAAAGAAGCAGAAGAAGAAAGGATCCGGTAAACCCTCCACAGGACAAGACAAGGAAGAAATGGCAGAGGTATCTGTTGAAAAGTCCACTCTGTCTCTAGAGAATGTAATCAAGTCGGTCACGGTGGATGGAAATCTTCAACCAATGACTGAATCTTATGATGAATTCAGTGAGGCTGACCAAAAGACTCTGCAGGAAGCCACAGTCAAATATCTGAACATATACAATAAGGCTTTCATTGAGATCATATCTCTTATTCCTAAAAGCCTAGAAAAGGAATTAGAAGTAAGAAAGAACAATGCTCATGCAAAAGATCTTGAGATCCGGGAGCAGATAGCTATTCAGCTATATCCTCAAATTGATCCCAAGACAATGAACATAATCTTCAAGGACTGCAAAGATGAGTTCAGAAGTAAAGCCAGGATGAATCAACTCATGCTTGGTGAGACTGACAAAGTGGCCCAAGAGATAGAAGAGATCCTCCGGAAGGCCTTCAAAAGGTTCAATCTTCCTGTTGTAGAGGACTTAGGTGCAGAAACAGCTGCGGATTTAGAATCATCTGTTCCGAAAGAAGTGGGCCCTGAACAGACAAGCATCTCTCCTCCGGTTTCCCCTATAGTCTCCGGATCCAAAGAAGAAGAGAAATTACAGGAGAAGGAAGCAGGGGTGGAAGACAAAGAGGTTGACAGTTCCAAGACTGTAGAAGAAAAGAAACATCTGTCTCCGGCAAGAGACACTGCACAAATTGTTCAACAATTTTTGAGCAAAGCCACTATAGAAATTGATGAACCGGACCTGCTAAAAGGACCCTTAGATTTTGACTCTTTGTCACCGGTGCAAACAATGAAAATAGCCTCATTTGCAAATGAGAAAGTCAAAGAGAAGCTGCTGAAATCTCACATGGAAGACTGTGAGCTTATGGAGGTAGCATCTGGAGTGCTAGAAAAGATCATGCCATCCTTTCAAAAGGATCCCACAGCCTCCTCTTCCGGTAATCTCAAAACCTTAGTCAGCAGTGTTAGTACACATTTTGAATCTCTAGAAAAATCTGCTGAAGAAAAGGTCCGGAAGGAATTTTTGGATAAGAGATTTTCAGAAGTATTAGAATTAATCTCTAAAGATAGGAAGATTGTGAGTATTGGAATAAAGAGCTTAGAGAATGCTCTTAAGGATGGCGGTGACATTTACAAATTTTGTATATCCTGGCCAAAGGCAACAGCAGCAATTGATAAGAAAATAAAAGAGGAACAGGACAAGCTACAAAGCTTATCTCAAAGTTTTGATCCTCTCTCTTCCTCCATAATAAATCAAGAATGTCAGACTATTGCAGTCTTGAATGAAATAAAGAATCTTGAGAAGGAAAGGAAGAATATCACTAACCGGATGGGAGAACTTAGAAGGATTATAATCCCTAAGTTGGAAACTATGCATGAGGCCATCAGTGATGCTCAGACCACCGCCCAAACAAAAGATCCGACAGATCTCAAGCGGGCAGAAGCTTTTGCATTTTTGTTGAGTGGTCACATTTCAATTTTGGATAGAATGAAGCAAATTTGGGCTACAGAAATGATCCAATTGCAGACATCCTTTGCAGACATTCTTCAGTATATGTGAGTATGTAAATATGCGGCTATGTATAGAAAATTTTTGAAAATTTTGGTGTGCGGACCCTACCCTTTGCCATTGATGTCAAAGGGGGAGTGAGGAGTAGTGAAAAATGAGGAATCCAACTAAGGGGGAGTTCCAGAAATTGTATATAAAGACAGAGCATCAGCAAAGGGGGAGCATAGTGAAAACACTTAGTCATTTTTCACTAAGTGTTGCCATCAATACCAAAGGGGGAGATTGTTGGCAAGAGACACTATATGGATTCATGGTTGTTGTCATTGATGGTAACAAAGGTCATCCCACATATCCGCAAGTCATAATGTGTCTCTACCGGAAGTCACAATAAAGACTGTTGTGGTCCGGTGAACAAGAACAGAGCATGTGGCAAGGTCCGACAGATTGATCCGGATCTCTCAGAGGAAGTGTCTTGGTGCAGTACGGATTTGGGGAAGTCAAGAGGACTACCTTGAGTGGTATATTCCAAGGATTTAGCCTCCAGTGATGGACAAGGAAAAAGATATGAATAGTTGAGTACCGGATTCCTGAGACACAGTCAAAACAGAGGAAGAACTGACTGACAGAGTATCAGACTACTTTCCGGATGTGTTACTGTTCATGATAAAAGTTGTGAAGGCATGAATCATGTTTGGCTGACATGATTAATGATATCTACTAGTATATGCTTGATCCGCATTGCTTGGTGAGCAAGGATTCAGCCGACAGAACAAAGTTTGTAAGAAACTAGACTGTTCCGGATGCCGACTAGAAAAGTGATGAAATTACTTGTACGGATATATATAGAGGATGGATTTAGTTGTGAAGTGTGTGAAGGAATTAATATATATGCGAATAAGTCCAGAACAGAGCAGAAGTAGCAAAAAGGATCCGGTATGTGAAAGATAGCAGAATAAAGAACAGAGGAAAGATGAAGTGCAGCAGATCAGTGTACTGAGCCTAACCGGAACTGAACTCCAGCATATGCAGATGCTTCCAATCAGTTCAAGACTGTGATTCTTATCACTTTGTAGACAGTGTGTCTTCTTGTAGGCAGTGGGCCTCTTGTGAGCAGTGTGCTCGGGCAGTGAGCCCTAATTGGCAAGTGCCATTTTGTAATTTCCTATTCTTCTAACAGAGAATAATTTTGGGTTAATCACCCTGTGGTTTTCTCCCTTAACAGGGTTTCCACGTCAAAAATACTGTGTCATGTGTTTCTTATTTCATGTTAATGTTTTTGTGTTTGATTCAATGCTGCATCAATTAAAAAGAAAGTTCAATAAGGGAAATAATTAGGATAACTGATTCACCCCCCCCTCTCAGTTATCAACAACATATGGATCTGGATGAAATCTAGCTTGAGGAACTTTATACTTATGGTCATAGACAATGGACAATGTATGGTTTTTTGCTCTATAAATTTGGTGTATGATATGATGTTCTAGGCATATGGGATTACTCATGAGGCTTGTCTCTGGCTCTTGTTTCTAGAATATGCTTTAGTAAACTATGAGCTACCATGTAATTAGATGATCATTGGAGTAGTCCTCAGTTTTGAGTTTAATCTTCAGATTTGTTAGTCCCTTCTTGCTTTATTAATATGCATGTACTCACCATTTGTGTGGTTTGGTTCTTATGATTTATAAAATTTCCTTCATTTTTTCTTTCATCTCGTGTAACCCTCCAATAGACTCATTGCCTTGTTTAGAATTATCCCATAGCATTTTGTTCTTGTGAATACCAGTAATGGTTTTGTATCTTCCTGACACACATATTTGCAGTAATGGCAAATATTGATTTGTGATTCCTTTAACATGTGTAGTCCATGGATGAATGGTTTCTATTTTTGTTTATGTCAATACACATAAAGGTTCAGTTTTTACTCCTTGCAAAGAGATCAATGCTTTTAAATCCATTGTTATTATTGGATATTTACTATCTGTAAGAGTGACAGAAAGGTTTCTTGTACACCAAGATATGTGTGAAATCTTTGTGAATTTGAACAGTCTGCAGAGGACCATCTAACACAAGTTGTGGAAAATGCAAGTGACAAAGCTTTTGCTAAGATAAAAGAAAATACTCAAGAACTTGAAGTTGTTTAGAAAAGTAAGTATCAATATCTATTTTCACATTGAGTTAGTTAGATGAAAAATAGTGTATTGTAAATAGTGAAGCTGAATGGGAAATATGGTTTTGGAATTTATTCCACAAGTTATTTGCAGTGAAGGAAAAGGATGTTTTCTTGATCCTTAAAAGATGCCATTTTTCTTTTGCAAGAAATTTATTCTTTAGGTGCTTGTGATTTTAGTTCATGATGCTCTATTTTTAGAAATTGTCTATTTCTAAACAGATAAGTAAATCAAATGATGTCTAGAATGATGATTGAATAGAAAGTCAACCTTCTTATACATTGATGTGATATGTAAAGATCCATTTTATTCTATGTTGTATCTTTTTCAAAGATACAAATATGTTTAAGAGCCTTTTGCATAGAGGGAGTTAAAGTAACATATTGGAAAGTGAGTCATTGCATAGAATAAGGTTGGGGCATCATGTGGAGGATTTAAAAATTATTCTCTTGGCAAGAACTACAAACAAAAAATAGTTTGACACTTGTGCAGTGAATAGAGTCAACATATATTAAGTGTCAATAATCAACATGTTTATGTTTGAATGCAGTGGCAGAGTCAGAGTCTCTCTCATCATGGATTTAGGTATACAAGGAATTTATTCATACACTCTCATTTTCAGAGCATGAAGCATTTGATCACCCTGTTGCATGTAAGTTCAGAAAAACAATAGTCATGTGGTGTATATATTTAGTTACCTAGTAGACTGGGGGGAGGGTTTCTATTCTGTGAAGCTCCTTTAATAAAAATCAGGGCTAGAAAAGTTAATTTAAATAGTATTTTAGGTCACAAACATCATATTTTGTCAGTTTTGATGGTTTTGAATTGTTATTTTAGTGTACCGTCTTGGAGGTGAAGGTTATAGAAGGATTGGGAACTATAATTGATGTTATATTGATAAATGGTGTGCTATATGAAGGTGATCAGATTGTGGTATATGGAATGCAGGTGAGCAAGTCTGATAAATACTTGCTTTGTTAATTGTTGGAGTTAGCATATACATTTGGTGCTTGAGTGGTTATCTAAACTTTGTTGTAAATACATTATTATTTATCATCTATTTGACCAATTTAAAGCATATATGAACAATCTTAAGGAAGAAAGGAAAAAGGAGGCTACAGAAGATGTTGTTTTCCCCTGTGTACTGATCATTTTGCCAAATTTTATTTTTAACAAGAAGGATCCTATAATTGTTGGTGTTGATATTCTTGAAGGCATTGCAAGGGTCAGTATCTAAACATAGTCTTTTTGATGTTATGACTTATGAATGTAAAAGATTGTTGTATCATTTTTGGTTTGTATAAAGCCACATGTGGTGATTGCATCTACAGATTGGCATGCCATTATGTGTTCCCACAAAAGATTTCATAGATATTGGCAAAATAGCCTCAATTGAGATCAATCATAAAGCTATTGAAATGGCTAAGAAGGGTGAAAAAGTGGCCATGAAGGTATTTTGAGAAGATATCTTTGTTGTTAATAGTTTTATATGATTTTGGATGCTATTTTTTGAAATGTTTTTGTTAATGAATTATCATATGAACTTTATAGATTGTTGGGAGCAACGCTGATGAAGTATAAAATATGTTTGGTAGGCATTTTGAAATGGAGGATGAATTTGTGAGTCATCTCGTCAGATGATCCATAGATATATTGAAAGAAAACTATAGGGTAAGGCTATTTGATATCCACATTACATAATTTTATAGTGTATTTACTATTATACATTTTATACTAATTGAACATTTGTGCTTCTCATTTTTGGCTGATAAAACAACTTTTTAATGTCTAAAATTGAATTATTCTTCTTTTTTTTTTCAGGATGATGTGTCCAATGATGATTAGAAACTTGTGGTGAAATTGAAAAAGCTGTTAAAAATTCCTTGAGCTACTACTAATGATGCATTGTGTAATGGAACTTTAGATTGGAGCAAAACCTTCTGATGAAAATGGGAAAATGTACCCTGTAACTGTTATCACTAAGCTTTGCACCCTAGCTAAGTCTAGACTTGGCTAATCCTATGAAACATTAGAACTTTTCTAAGGTTGTGGGTCACCTAAAGTAGAAAAGAACCTCCAGAGAAAGCTGGCTCTTGTGGTACTCACCTAAACTATTGATTTGCTAAGGAAAGAGAGAAGGGTAACATGAAAATGAATCTACTCTACTACGGTGATGCACCAAATGGTTTTCTCAAAACAATATACTGCTACTTTAACACAGTTTCCTCAATAAATTAGCTTAACTTTACACATCTCAGATATTTTCATATGTCAATGCACAAGTATTTTGCAAGGAGGCTTGGTTTTCTCAACAATTTTGAAGGAAAGGAATCCTTTCACAACTAAAATAGTTGTTTGAACCACTACACAACTTACAACCTGCAAAAATATATGTTTCTTCTATCTAAAGGTGCTAAAATGAGACAAACATTGAAGGAATTATCAAAACTCACAAGAATATTCATCAAATCACACACTACACACTATGAGACAACTTCTAAGAAGGTAAAAACACTAAATTTCATTGATAAAAAGGTGCTTATATAGTTGTACATAGATTGAAAATGTGTGTTCTTCTTCAAAAATCCAAGATTACATAGTTGTATTGAGTTATAATTCATAGTTTTCATTAGAAAGAACTCTAAAGTTACAATACTAGCTCCAAACTGAAAAGAACTCCCTAAAACCACTAGTTAGAACTGCTAAAACTAGGAAGAACTCTAAAATCTAACCTAGGCATTCCTTTTTGATCTCCCACAAAGGAGAGAATCTAGGAAATGAATTTTGAGAGAAAGTAAATGCATTTCAGACTGAGTCAAACCTTCCCTAGAAGTCTCCTTGAAAAACTCCTTGAGGGCATTGAGGAAGAGAGTCCTTGTAATCTTTGACCTGCTTTACTTTGCATGCCCTGATTTGACTCCTAGACACTTTCAACTGCTATCAACTGCCTCCTTTATACGTGGATAACGATCAAACTACCATCAAATGCTGCTATAACTACTCAAACTGGTCTTTACTTCTGTCAACTGCCACTTACTTGATTATAGGGCATGTTTTCCTTTCTTGCGACTGACTTTATTTCTTTGAGGGCATGGGGTAGGGATCCTCAATCATTTGGACTCCTAAATGCATAATTGGTGACCATGTCATACCTTCTCACCAACCTATCTATGTGGTCTTATATTCTTTGAGTACCTTTGTAGAGATTCACATGACAAGTTTTAGGCGTCCTTTACACTATTAACATGTCACTGCTCCCCTAATGATTGTTGCTTACTCTTAGCCATAACTGCTCTTGAATTATGGCATCACTACCCCTCCATTTTTGTTACATAGTTACTAGTATTTTTCCACTATCTCAGCAACCCTATTGCCTTGGAGAGGGGACCCCCAACAGCCTTCACCATAGCTTGGATATGAGCAATAGACCTATCATGTTTCTTCTTTAGTCCATGCCTTATGCACCTTCTCACAGTAGAAGCAAGCTATTTCCATTTTCTTACAAGAGAAGCTCATCTAGCCAAGAAAAGGCACCAGTGAGTAATTACCTGCAGTGACTTCTTGATGTTTTGAAAACCTTTTGGATGTTGTCACAGTAGCATTTAGTATATTGGCCTCTAATTTCACCTACTCTTTTAAACTCACACACCTCTTCACTTTCATTCAACCATACATTTGAACAGATTCGGGTTGAATCATGACAAATGCAAGAAAAATGATTTTTTGACTTTGACAAGTTATAGCATAATACTCTGAATCTGATTCTTTCCTATTATGTGCATTTTGAGATAACACTATTGTTGACATACTTGATGACTGTAGATTTGTTCTTGATGGTTCACCATTGTCATCTTCTTGTCATAGGATGTATGTTGACATGTTTTAATCAAAGATCCTTCACTGTTCTTTATGCTAGTGGTTGTCATCATCTCTCATTCTTCTCATCACTATGCATGTTGATTGTCATTTGTTTCTACTTGGGTCACTATCCTTATTTTTTGGATATTGTTCTTCACCTTGAGTACTGACTTATATAACTGCTCCTTCAAACTCTTTCCATGATCATGAACAATAGTTTTGTGACAGTCTTTTACACCTTCATAGGTGACTGCCCCAAAGACAATGACTGCTCTATCCACTATCTTAGACCTCACTAATCTTAAAATGTTCCTTCACTCACAAACTCTACATGTTTTGGACTATTTGCATACTGCCCACATAGGTTTATCTCTATTATATTACCATACTGACTAGGACAGAGTAAAGGAACATCCATGAAATATGTAGACCGTGTAGTGAATTTTGTCTTTAAGCATCTGACATACCATTTTCTTATGCCTGTATATTCAACTTATTGTTTCACTTTGAAACATGCTATTGTTTACCTTGAACAATGAATTTTTGCAATGCTTTCCCATTGGACCTCGGGTTCAAAGTATAACCAAAGACAAAAAGATCAAAAGGATTGAACAATCTTAATCTAAGTGTTAGATTCATGAAAACCCTAAGCAATCATCACAATGATCTCATACAAAATGGTGTAAAACTTTGGCAAGACATTGTAGACCATTGTTGTCTCTGCTTTCTTCAAAAAATTTTGAATGTAGTCCCTTATAACATCACTGTCACAATCCTTTATAACATGAGAGCTCTGCCACCTTCTCCTATCTCTTCCTCTGATCATGCAGACTTCACTCACTACTACAACCTTTCTTTGTTTTAAAAACCTCTACATAGACTGTCCTCTAACTGTGATGACTACCTTTTCATCCAATGTTGCCTTTGTCAAGCCCCATGCCACTGCTCTTGATTATCACAGTCAATGTTGTTTTGTTTTCTCTATTGTTAACTTCTAATACTGTCCTAGATGTTGTTCTATTTGCATTCACTCTCTCAGTTCCTTTAAGCTATTCCAAATTTACTATGGTAGATTCCTATCCTTTAATGACTGCTTTAGACTATGTTCTCTGCCAAAGTTGAATGTCCAGCAGACCCTCTTCTCTTTCAAATTTCAAACAAACTCACTATCTTTTATATCTTTTACTAGCTCCCCTGAAGAGCATTTGTCTAACTATCCTCTAATGTATTTTTACTTAGATGCCACTTTTTTTTATGACTGTTGCATGACAATCTTCTGTGACTACTCCTTTTATCTCTGCACTACCCTAGCTTCCTCTAAGGGGTACATAAAAGGTTTTGCAAAATCTCTTCCAAGTTTGTACATTCCTCTACACACTATGTCATGAAAAAGATCCCCTCCCACAATCATACAACCCTCAAGATGTTATCATAGACCATTTGAGATTCTTGACCAAGGTATAATAAGATTATGTATAAAAGAGATTACCCATCAAAAAATTTCACTAGATTTGGAATGGAGGGCACATACATACAAGGTTAATGCCCGCATATTCGCTTCACAATAAAGCGTGGTGAAAAAACTGTATAATCTTGAGAAGCTATCTTATGCTTCTGATCTTGTTATCTTAGCTTCAAAACTCCACACATGCCTCTGTCATTGTGTGCCTCATGGCATGCACTTGTATTCTTTATGCTTTCCTGGGCTCATACACCTATTACATTTGTGATCATAACAATATCCTTCTCAGGTCTATTTGGACATAGTTTCATGATGCAACTCAAACTCTCATCTGAATCATTCTTTTCACCAGTGAGCATGGTATGTATAACTATTACATGGTCTTCTACATGCTTCCTCATAGCTCTCAGAGGTGCATACATCTGCAATGCTTCTTCCATGGGTTGGGATAGCTACACATTAGTTTCAAAACCCTAGAAACTGACCAAACTCATAAAAGACTCAAAACAAACCTAAAAACTTGTTAAAGCTTCGACCATTTTGAAAGGAAAACTCCCTCCATGAAGTGTATGGGTAGTTTTGACAAGCCTAAGGTTATTTTTTACCTTTGGTTCATGGAGAATGCACTTATTGAAGATGAAAATGTTGGTTTAAAGGCACCTTTTGGTCCTTAGTAATACAAGAAACAAAGCATTTTACCTCATTTGCATTGAAAAGGTCTCTAAGACTCTTAAATGCTTTCAACTCATAATACATGGTAGGGAACCTCTAAAACACCATCATCAACTTAAGAAAAACCTAACACAATGAAAATATGACTATAAGACCTAAGTTTCTTTTATGTAGAAAACCCCTTTTTGAAGCATGCAATTAAGACTTATAAAACCAGGATTTCTCTAGAACATTTATGATGACTAATTTGGGCCTATAAGGCAAAAAATAGGCAACAGTAACATTACAAACACCACAATGAGGATAACAAATGGTGAACTTTGTTGATACAAGAACAGTAGCTTCTGCATCATAAGCTTCTTCTATATGTTTTGCTGTGGTGTACGTGTTGCACCTCTGGCCACAATAAGACAATAGTGAACTTTAGATCCTATCTATGTAGGAAGTCATTTGAACGTCTGTTGTTTAGCTCATTTTCTAAAATTTAATAGTTTGAATGGGCAAATGCGGTATTGCCATGTGAGAAAGGCAAGAGATTAATTCCAAGAGTAGAGATTTTGTGTAATGATCTATTTTATGATTTCTTGAGGTAATTAAAAAAATATCATGAAAATGTTGTGTTGTGCCTTGCACACTCACCCCATTTTGTCAAATGGAGAAACCCTCTTTTGTTTTGGCTTAGAGTCTCATTCTTTCCTCTTTATGATGATGAGAAGGTGAATTTGTGCTTAGAGTGGATGATTTGCTACAGATTTGAGTCTTTTGCATGATTGGGGTGATTTGATGTCATTTAGAGGTGTCTTGGGTGGTCTTGTACTAAAAAAATAGCCATTTGTTGCTTTCTGCACTGAAATTGGGTGTTACTGCATTTTGCTCCAAAATCTCATATCACTGGATATTGCCTTTGAAATTGCTACTGCAGGATGTGTCAAGTTGAAATTCCTAGTTTTTGGGTCTTAGAGTTGCAAAATCATGTCAAATTCCACTAGATTTCACTAAGGGGTCCATGTGCTTTCACCCTGATACATGTTCCTGAAGCCCTGATTTGGCTAAGTTTGAAACCCTGAAAATCCTAAAAAATGGCTAAGTCTAAAATCTGGTGGAACCTCAAAATTATAGAATCTGCATATGAAATCCTATGGATCTGGAACCCATCTCAAACATGCTAAAAGTATATTTAAAAATATTTAAAGTATAAGAAATTCAATATCTAAACTTATACTTAGATGTATTTTCAAATATACTTTCACCCTGAGAAGTTCAAAATCTGGCACTAAAAATGACCCTAATTGCACTTTGCTCAAAAAATAGCCCTTACTGACCTTAGCACTAAAAATTGAATCCACTAACTTTGTGCTAAAAATAGTCGCTATCGACTTTTGGTGCTAAAAATCTCGCTCATGGACTTCTGCGCAAAAATCATTGTCCTCTAATCTTAGCACTAAATTCACCTCCGAATGACTTCCTTCAAATTACTATTAAGTTGGTCAGCACTAGAATCCCTGTCGACGACATCTATCTAAGCTAGTACTAAAATCATGGTCAACTGACTTGCACTAAAACTGACCTTCACTGACTTTAGTAAGATGGAACCAAAATTCCCGCTAGATCAGTTGGAGCTGAAATCCCCGCTAGGTTAGTGACCCCTAAAATTAGTGCTTTTTGGTATTTTGGCCTAAAAATTAAGTTTTTCAAGGAGCAAATTGGATTTTCTTGATGGATTTGAATGGCACAACTAGTTGTCACATCATGATGAACATTTTACCAAGTTTGTGTAGATTTTTGGCACATTTTATGATAATTAATGCTAATGCACACGAAAAACTTTGTGACCCCCAAAAATCTTGCTTTTTGCAAAAAAGGCTATAAAAACATGAAATAAAAGTCTCCAAATGGATTCAAATGACCACAAAAACTTCCTAAATCAATATATAGTCCCAATGGGTGCTTGAAAATGGTAAAAAAACTCAAAAAATCATGCAAAAATCACTGGATTTGTGAAGAGGACTATAAGGAAGCAACATTGGCAATGAGTTGTTTTTTACTGATCCATGACTGCAAATGGGCATATTTTCATTCAAAATGATGGGAAATGATTGTTTAAGATGAAATTGATGCTTGGTCTTGTCACTTGTAGGTCTAAGAGGACAAAGGAGCCAATTGGAGCCGTCTTGGAAGGATGAACATACAGAGGTACACTGCTGACCCAAAGATGCAGAATTGACATTTTATGAACCAAATTGCTGCTGCACATGCAAAAGGAAGTTAGTATGTTGTCCAAGATGATGGAGATAGGCCTCAAGAACTTATATACATAAAAGATCAAGTCTAATTCATTGTTGATCCTACAGATCTAGTCCAATGTCTAAGTGATCCAATCCAAGGTCATAACTCCTAGCTATTTTATCAGAATTTAAACTTCTTGGACTCGTTGGAAAGATAAACTAATTATCTAGTTTGAGCTACTTGGTTGCTAAGGCTTAACGTCAAAGTTTCAAGCCCCCATTCCACTCTGAAGGCCTCAAAAAATGTAATTTATTATGATGTAGAAAACACCAAAAATTATATTTTTGATATTTTCCCAAAAATACCACTCAAATGACCCTGGACTGGATCACCAAGACATGCATAAAATTGTCCCAGCAGTCCAGTCATCAAGAATTAGTCCAGAAAGTATCTAGTTGCATATACCTTCACCAAAATATTCCTTTTGATCCACACAGCACTTGGAATCTCGTGAATCCACATCAACTCAAGTTTTTGAGTATCATGTGACTTTATTTTGGCTTTATTAGGCCTTGAAAATTGACTTTCATCATGTACAACCAAGTGGGTATCCATTTTGTCCAAATTCAATGTATTTGCAAGCTGCATTTTGTCTTTTTCCTAAAGGACAAATGCAAATCTAAAAATGTAACAAACTGCTGTATGTCATTAAATGCCATGTAATCTGAACCATTGGTGTTGAGTTAATCTCCACCGTCTACTAAAAAATCGGTATGGTGCCTTCTCTATAAAAGGGCCATCCTTTTCTCTCATTTGTAAGTAAGATTTGATAATGAATTGCTGAGACTCTACCAAAATTTAGTCAATACAAAGCAAGTTTTGTAGATTGTTGGGAATTTCCATCATTGTGTTGTCTCATTTTGGATTTCATGGTTCATGTCAATCTAAAATTAGTTTACATTCAGTTGCATTAGTGAATAACTATTCAGATATTTGATGGATTTCCTATCTATACCATTAATGACTTGCTGATTATATGTCATTGTGCATGGTTAGTCCAGGCATAGTTTATCAGATAAGTTTAATTATATGAATTCATTGAGCTGCACCAAGGATTGGGTGTTTGATGAACCATCTACGATTTGAAAATCATTGCATTTCCTTAGAAGATTGCACAATCTCTGTAGCATTGTGGGTTGCCTGGTTAAGCAGAGATTTGTTTATTATTGGGATTCTATCTATCTGTTTATTGATCATTTCTGTAATTATCTATAGGATTTCTCTTATCCTCTCTCTCTCCCTTTACCTTTTGCATTTTATTTAGTCAAGCTTTGTTAGGTTAGGTTAGAAGCAGCATCTACATTACAAATCTGCTTAAAGTATCATAGGGTTTCTGCATACATATTGTTGTCATATTCCATAAACCCTACATTTTATGTAAGACCCCTTGTTGGCACATCGAGACATACCACTGAGTCATTCCAAGCAAGCTAAGATTTAGCTGTATTATCCTTGGGGTAGTCTTATCTTGGATAGGATACCTTTTTCAAGAGAGGTGTGATATTGGCAATCATACCTGTATTATTGTGTGCTAAAAACACCCATCAACAGAATTGGTGCTAGGAGGGTAGAACAGAGATTATGATGCAAGATTTTAGTTTTGTTGGTTCATTACACATGCTGAAATGAAATGGATGTACAAGAAATTCTGATCCAATCGATACATAGAAGTGTTTCGATCATGAGACTCCTTTGTTCTTCAGAACACTATCACAATAGTCATATCATGAACAGAGCTTCTAAGTGGACATCCCACTTTTCAAAGAAGTGTTAGATAGACAAATCAGGGTGAAATATCCTCTATTAACACTGCTTCATTTTAGCTCAGCTCAGGTCTGCACTATACATCCTAGAGAGTTGCATGACAAGATTGATTATTTAACTTTTCTTCAAAGATTGGACCTGCATTTAAAAGGATTGCTCCCTATTTTTACAATATACAAGCCTGAAGTGGGATATATGCATGACAGACATGCTCAAAGCAAGACCATGCAAGGAATTGCAGTATAGATAGAAGCATATGCATGTGATCATGTCTCAGTTGAAAGAACCCAAAGAGTTGAGGTTGCAGAAGCTATAAATCCACTATTCATAGTTGATCACAGTCAAAAGGGTCACCCAACTAAGAAGTATACAGTCCCTGACTGGTTAAAACCTAGTTTCCATTCATTGGACCTTCTAGCATGGTTGAAGCCTAGTTTTCAATCATAGGACAATGAACAGAGCAATGTCCAAGATCAAATTTCTACTACTAAGGATGTTGAGGTACAGAACAACAGTTTAATTTAGTGTTTTTGAAATTATGAGTCTGAAACTAAGTATGAGCAGTAGCTGGATCAAGAGAAACAACATCAAGAGCAAGAAGAAATTAGTCTTCCAAATGAAGAACAGTCATGGATAGCAATGCAGAAAATTGTTCCAAATGATGTACTTGAGCCACAATCAGATTGTTTGATGAAAAATGATCAAGCTTCTAAGTATATTAGCATAGTGCACCACAAAGATCAGTCATATCAGATCACTGCAATTACTCCCACAGAGTTTTCAGCTGAGTCAAATGAAGAAAATCAAGAAAATGCATCACTTCAAGGAAACACTAACATCATGGATCAAATCATGCCAGAAGAAGGAGATCATGTTGTTGCTACAGACAATGGAAATGTAGTCCAAAAAGAAGGGTTATTGGTTGATATAGAGGAGGAAAAGGGTTCTATTCTTAGTGTAGATAATGAATTGCCAATCCAATGCTAGCCCTTAATTAAAATAGGAAGGCTACTGATTGGCACAGAGGAAGTAGTTTCAGAGCATATGATTGATTTTGGTGAAGTGAATTCAAGTTTATCATATATTCATCAAGCTGATCCTGTTCATACCTGCATAAAAGAAGATCTCCACATGGTTGATGTTGATCCAACGATAAGAAACAAATGTAAAAATTTGCAATTTGAGAATAAAAATCAAACTTTCATGCAAAGTGATGGCTTGGAAGCTTTCTCATGTCAATCACTTGATCACATCATTGAGTTGGTATCAACAATGAACAAAGATATACTACTGCATGGAAATTCACCACATATGTCAAATTTTGCTTTGGTCAATTCATGCAAAATTTATCCACATGATCCACATTCTAAAGAAGGTTTTTCAGACTTTTTGTTTGCTTGGGAAATTGCTACAACATTTAGTGATCCAGAGGTACCTAATGCACATGATATGACCATGCATGAGCTGAAATCTCTTGAAGGTGTGGAATTAGGTAGCAAAATGCAGCAAGGTGATGAACTTACATCTCTAACTGATGGCACTACAAACTAGGTTGTATCTTCCCCTTTTTCACTTGGTTTCAGTTATCAATTTGATTATGGTGATTTAGGTAAGACAACTTGCATCTGGATTGATCATGGCCCTAATGAGCTACCTCAATTGTTGATTCTACATAATTGGTACCATAAACATGAACCCGACCTACATCTAGCTCACTTTTCAGAGTACAAAGATGAATTTTCCAAACTTAGGACACTGACCCACACCTTGTTACTTCTGCATGTCCTAAGAAATAAACCATGGGGAAGCATAAATACTTGTTGTCCAAAGCTTTTGCACATAGTCTTGCTTGTTCTAGTTAGGTTTTTGTTAAGTAGTCTATTGTTTTAGATTAGTTTTTGCTTTCTATTTTCTATTTTCCATAGTTGTTAGCTGTTGTTAGTTGTTGCTTTCTATTTTCTATGTGCTTTGGTTAGAGTAGTTTTCTTTTCTTAGGTTAGTTTCTTTGCTTGCTTTGCTTTTGCTTTCTGCACTTGCTTTTTTGGGAATCTTCATTTCTTGAACGTGGTGGAAGTTGTGTAGTCCTACAAGTGGTCCCTTATTGGGTAAGTAATCTAGAATATTTCTTAGAGAAACTTTGATTTTCTACTTAGGTCCTCTTGTGGGTCCCACGGTTATGCTTAGATGGTATGATGTCCGTTCATGGGAAATGAGTCATTAGTCGGTGCACTTGAAGTATTTTCTAACCATATATCTCTTACACTCTTAAATAATCCTGAAGTAGCTAAGTGAGTCATGGTGATCTTGCACTAAGTGAAAAATTTAAGGTCCAACTTTGCTACCATCAGGACTCCACACCGAGCTAGCTGAGTTATCAACGTAACTAGTGTTGTCAAAGGCATGCGTTGCAAGGGTAGCGGTGCTGCATTGTACTCTACCAAATCTAAGCTTAATGGAACATCAAAAGAATGAAAGAAAAAAATACAAAGAAAATCACGCTCACACACACCATAACTCAGTTAGGTGGACAATCAAGTAAACTCTATCAGGGCTATGGATGCCTGACTGGTAGTGGGGCTCTATTTGAGTGGAATTTTGAGACAAACCCGTCAAGGCTATAGACGCTAGCTGGCAACAGGGCAATGTCCAGGTAGTTCATGAGGTGTGTACTAATCACGTAGCTTAATATAAAGGGTCTTAGATGAGCTTAGTTTCCAAGGGATGCGAATGACTGCAACTACACACAATTGGGTTCTCAGGATATGGATGGCTATGCTATGCTTTTAGTTTTTGTTTCTTTGATATGTATCATATTTTCCTTGTTTAACATGTGGGGAACATAGAGATTCTAGGTTTGAAACTAAGGTTTATATTTGAAATGCTCTAGAGCATTTCCCAGCAGAGTCGCCATTTGTTGTGCCTTGCACAGACACCCCATTTTGTCAAATGGAGACCCCCTCTTTTGTTTTGGCTTAAAGTCTCATTCTTTCCTCTTTATGATGATGAGAAGGTGAATTTGTGCTTAGAGTAGATGATTTGTTACAAATTTGAGTCTTTTGCATGATTGGGGTGATTTGATGTCATTTGGAGGTGTTTTGGATGGTCTTGTGCTAAAAAAATAGCCATTTGTTGCTTTCTGCACTGAAATTGGGTGTTACTACATTTTGCTCCAAAATCTCATGTCATTGAATATTGCCTTTGAAATTGCTACTACAGGATCTGTCAAGTTGAAATTCTTAGTTTTTGGGTCTTAGAGTTGCAAAATCGTGTCAAATTCCACTAGATTTCACTAAGGGGTCCATGTGCTTTCACCCTAATACATGTTCCTGAAGCCCTGATTTGGCTAAGTCTGAAACCCTAAAAATCCTAAAAAATGGCTAAGTCTAAAATCTGGTGGAATTTCAAAATTCTAGAATTTGCATATGAAATCCTATGGATCTGGAACCCATCTCAAACATCTTGAAACTATATTTAAAAATATTTAAAGTATAAGAAATTCAATACTAAAAATTGAATCCACTAACTTTGCACTAAAAATTGTTGCTACTAACTTCTACGTGAAAATCATTGTCCTCTGACATTAGCGCTAAATTTGCCTCCGACTGACTTCCTTCAAACTACTATTAAGTCGGTCAGAATGAAAATCCTCGTCGGTGGCATCTATCTAAGCTAGTGCTAAAATCATGGTCAACCAACTTGTGCTAAAATCATGGTCAACTGACTTGCGCTAAAAATGACCTTCATTGACTTTAGTCGGATGGAGCCAAAATTCCTGCTAGGTCAATTGGAGTTGAAATCTCCACTAAGTCAATTGGAGGTGAAATCCCCGCTAGGTCAGTGACCCCCAAAATCAATGTTTTTTGGTATTTTGGCCTGAAAATTGAGTTTTTCAAGAAGCAAATTGGATTTTCTTGATGGATTTGAATGGCACAACTAGTTGTCACATCATGATGAACATTTTACCAATTTTGTGTTGATTTTTGGGATGTTTTACGATAATTAATTCTACTGCACATGAAAAGTCCATGACCCCCAAAAATCTCATTTTTTGTAGAAAAGGCTATAAAAACATGAAATAAAAGTCCCCAAATGGATTCAAATGACTACAAAAATTTCTTAAATCAATATATAGGCCAAATGGGTAATTGAAAATGGTAAAAAAACTCACAAAATCATGCAAAAATCACTGGATTTGTGAAGAGGACTATAAGGAAGCAACATTGGCAATGAGTTGTTTTTGACTGATCCATGACTGCAAATGGGCATATTTTAATTCAAAATGATAGGAAATGATTTTTTAAGATGAAATTGATGCTTGGTCTTGTCTCTTGCAACTCTAATTGGACAAAGGAGCCAACTGGAGTTGTCTTGGAAGGATGAACATACAAAGGTACCCTGCTAATCTAGAGATGCAGAATTGACATTTTATCAACCAAATTGCTGCTGCATATGCAAAAAGAAGTCAGTATGATGTCCAAGATGATGGAGATAGGCCACAAGAACTTAAAGACATAAATGATCAAGTCTACTTCATTGTTGTTCCTGCAGATCCAGTCCAATGTACAAATGATCTAGTGCAGGGTCATAACTCCTAGCTATTTTATCAGAATTTAAACTTCTTAGACTCTAGGAAAGATAAACTAATTATCTAGTTTGAGCTACTCAGTTGCTAAGGATTAAAGCCAAAGTTTCAAGCCCCCATTCTTCTTTGAAGGCCTCTTAAAATGTAATTTATTATGATGTAGAAAATACCAAAAATTCTATTTTTGATATTTTCCCAAAAATACCACTCAAATGACCCTGGACTAGATCACCAAGACATGCATACAACTGTCCCAACAGTCCAGTCATCAAGAATTAGTTCAACAAGCATCTAGTTGCATATACCTTCACCAAAATACTCCTTTTGATCCATTCAGCACTTGGAATCTTGTGAATCCACATCAGCTCAAGTTCTGAGTGTCATGTGACTTTATCTTGGCTTTATTAGGCCTTGAAAATTGACTTTTCATCATGTACAACCAAATGGGTATCCATTTTGTCCAAATTCAATGTATTTGCAAGTTTTATTTTGTCTTTTTCCTAAAGGACAAATGCAAATCCGAAAATGTAACAAAATGATGTACTTCATTAAATGTCATGTAATCTAGACCATTGGTGTTGAGTTAATCTCCACCGTCCACTAAAAACTCGGTATGGTGCCTTGTCTATAAAAGGGCCATCCTTTTCTCTCATTTGTAAGTAAAATTTGATAATGAATTGTTAAGACTCTGCCAAAGTTCAGTCAATACAAAGTAAGTTTTGCAAGTTGCTGGGAATTTGCATCATTGTGTTGTCTCATTTTAGATTTCATGGTTCATGTCAATCTGAAATTAGTTTACATTCAGTTGTATTAGTGATTAACTATTCAGATATTTGATGGATTTCTTGTCCATACCATTAATGACTTGTTGATTGTATGTCATTGTACATGGTTAGTCTGGGCATAGTTTATGAGATAAGTACGATTGTATGAATTCATTGAGTTTTACCAAGGATTGGGTGTTTGATGAACTCTCTATGATTTGAAAATCATTGCATTTCCTTAGAAGTTTGCACAATCTCTATGACATTGTGGGCTGCCTAGTTAAGCAGATATTTGTTTATTATTGGGAATCTGTCTATCTATTTATTGATCATTTCTGTAATTGTCTCTAGGATTTCTCTTATCCTCTCTCTCTCCCTTTACCTTTTGCATTTTATTTAGTCAAGTTTTTTTTTAGGTTAGGTTAGAAGCAACATCTATTACAAATCTGCTGAAAGTATGATAGGGTTTCTGCATACATATTGTTGTCATATTCCATAAACCCTGCATTTTATGTAAGATCCCTTGTTGGTACAGCTAGACATACCACTGAGTATTTCCAAGCAACCTAAGATTTAGTTATATTATCCTTGGGGCAGTCCTGTCTTGGATAGGATACCTTTTTCAAGAGAGGTGTGATACCAACAATCATACCTACGTTGTTGTGTGCTAAAAACACCCATCAACAGAATTGGCACTAGAAGGAGGGCAGAACGGAGATTATGATGTAGGCTTTCAGTTTTGTTAGTTCATTACACATGTTGAAATGAAATGAATGTACAAGAAATTTTGATCCAATGGATACACAGAAGGGTTTCAGTCATGAGACTCCTTCATTCTTTAGAACACTGTCACAACAATCATATCATGAAGAGAACTCCCAAGTGGACATCCCACTTTTCAAAGAAGTGCTAGATAGGCAAATTAGGGTGAAATATCCTCCATTAACACTGCTTGATTTTAGCTCACCTCAGGTATGCACTATACATCCTAGAGAGCTACATGACAAGATTGATTGTTTAACTTTTCTTCAAAGATTAGACTTGCATTTAAAAGGATTGCTCTCTATTTTTGCAATATACAAGCCTAAAGTGTGATATATGAATGACAGACATGCTCAAAGGAAGATCGTGCAAGAAACTGTAGTACAGATAGAAGCATATGCATGTGATCATGTCTCAGTTGAAAGCACCCAAAGAGTTGAGGTTGCAAGAGCTATAAATCCACCATTCATAGTTGATCACAATCAAAAGGGTTATCCAACTAAGAAGTATACAGTCCTTGACTAGTTAAAACCTAGTTTCCATTCACTGGACCTTCCAACATGGTTGGAGCCTAGTTTTTAATCACAGGACAATGAATAGAGCAATCTCCAAGATCAAATTTATGCTACTAAGGATGTTGAGGTATAGAACAATAGTTCAATTCAGTGTTTTGGAAATTCTAAGTCTAAAACTAAGTATGATCAGCAGATGGATCAAGCGAAATAGTAGCAAGGGCAAGAAGAAATCAGTCTTCCAAATGAAGAATAGTAATGGATAGCAATGCAAAAAATTGTTCCAGATGATGTACTTGAGCCACAATTAGATTGTTTGATGAAAAATGATCAAGCTTCTGAGTATATCAGCACAGTGCACCACAAAGATCAGTCATATCAAATCACTGCAATTACTCCCACTAAGTTTTTAGCTGAGTCAAATGAAGAAAATCAGGAAAATGCATCACTTCAAGGCAACATTGACATCATGGTTCAAATTATGCCAGAAGAAGGAGATCATGTTGCTGCTGTAGACAATGGATATGCAGTCCAAATAGAAGGGTTATTGGTTCATATAGAGGAAGAAAAAGGCTTTGTTCTTATTGCAGATAATGAATTGCCAACCCAATGCTAGCCCTTAATTGAAATAGGAAGGCTACTAATTGGCATAGAGGAAGTTGTTCCAGAGCATATGATTGATTTTGGTGAAGTGAATTCAAGTTTATCATATATTCATCAAGATGATCCTATTCATACCTGCATAAAAGAAGATCTCCACATGGTTGATGTTGATCCAACGATAAGAAACAAAAGTAAAAATCTACAATTTGAGAATAAAAATCAAACTGTCATGCAAAGAGATGGCTTGGAAGCTTTCTCATGTCAGTCACTTGATCACATCATTGAGTTGGTATCAACAATGAGCAAAGATATGCTGCTACATAAAAATTTACCACATATGTCAGATTTTGCTTTAGCCAATTCATGCAGAATTTATCCACATGAACCACATTCTGAAGAAGGTTTTTCAAACTTTTTGTTTGCTTGGGAAATTGTTGCAGCATTTAGTGATCCAGAGGTACCTGATGCACATGATATGACCCTGCATGAGATGAAATATTTTGAAGGTGTGGAAGTACGTAGAAAAATGTAGCAAGGTGATGAACTTACATCTCTAACTAATGGCACTGCAAACCAGGTTGTATCTTTCCCTTTTTCACTTGGTTTTAGTTATCAATTTGATTATGGTGATTTAGGTAAGACAACTTGCATCTGGATTGATCATGGCCCTAATGAGCTACCCCAATTGTTGATTCTACATAATTGGTACCCTAAACATGAACCCAACCTACCTCTAGCTCACTTTTTAGAGTACAAAGATGAATTTGCCAGACTTAGGACACTAACCCACACCTTGTTACTTCTACATGTCCTAAGAAATAAACCATGGGGAAGTCAAAATACTTGTTGTCCAAAGCTTTGGCACATAGTCTTGCTTGTTCTAGTTAGGTTTTTGTTAAGTAGTCTACTATTTTAGATTAGTTTATGCTTTCTATTTTCTATTTTCCTTAGTTGTTAGCTATTGTTAGTTGTTAGTTATTAGTTGTTGCTTTCTATTTTCTATTTTCTTTGGTTAGAGTAGTTTTCTTTTCCTAGGTTAGTTGCTTTGCTTGCTTTGCTTTTGCTTTCTACACTTACTTTGTTGGGGATCTTCGTTTCTTGAATGTGGTGGTAGTTGTGCAGTCCTGCAAATGGTCCTTCGTAGGGTAAGTAATCTAGAATATTTCTTTGAGAAACTTTGGTTTTCTACTTAGGTCCTCCTGTGGGTCCCATGGTTATACTTGGATGGTATGATGTCTGTTCATGGGAAATGAGTCGTTAGTTGATGCACTTGAAGTATTTTCTAACCATATATCTCTTACACTCTTAAACAATCTTGAAGTAGATAAGTGAGTCTTGGTGATCTTGCATTAAGTGAAAAATCTAAGGTCCACCGTTTCTACCATCGGGAGTCCACACCCAGCTAGCTGAGTTATCAATGTAACTAGTGTTGTTAAAGGCATGCATTGCAAGGGTAGTAGTGCTGCATTGTACTCTACCAAATCTAAGCTTAATGGAACATCAAAAGAATGAAAAAAAAAGAAATAAAAAGAAAATCACTCACACAGACCATAAATCAGTTAGGTGGACAATCAAGTAAACTCTACTGGGGATATGGACACCTAACTGGCAGTGAGACTTTGCTTGAATGGAATTTTGAGACAAACTTGTCAGGGCTATAGACACTCGCTGGCAATGGGACAATGTCCAGGTAGTTCATGAGGTGTGTACTAATCACGTAGCTTAATGTAAAGGGTCTTAGATGAGATTAGCTGCCAAGGGATGTGAATGAATGCAACTACACACACTCAAGTTTTCAAGATACAGATGGCTACATTGTGCTTTTGGTTTCTACTTCTTTGATATGGTATCATATTTTCCTTGTTTAACATGTGGAGAACATAGAGATTCTAGGTTTGAAACTAAGTTTTATCATTGAAATGCTCTGGAGCATTTCCCATCAGAGTCGCCATTTGTTATGCCTTGCACACATGCCCCATTTTGTCAAATGGAGACCCCCTCTTTTGTTTTGGCTTAGAGTCTCATGATTTGTTACAGATTTGAGTCTTTTGCATGATTGGGGTAATTTGATGTCATTTGGAGGTGTCTTGGGTGGTCTTGTGCTAAAAATATAGCGATTTGTTACTTTCTGCACTAAAATTGGGTGTTACTACATTTTGCTCCAAAATCTCATGTCACTAGATATTGCCTTTGAAATTGATACTGCAGGATGTGTCAAGTTGAAATTCCTAGTTTCTAGGTCCTAGAGTTGCAAAATCATGTCAAATTCCATTAGATTTCACTAAGGGGTCCATGTTCTTTCACCCTGATACATGTTCCTGAAGCCCTGAGTTGGCTAAGTTTGAAATCTGGTGGAACCTCAAAATTCTAGAATTTGCATATGAAATCCTATGGATCTGGAATCCATCTCAAAGATCCTGAAAGTATATTTAAAAATATTTAAAGTATACAAAAAATTATACTTAAATATATTTTTAAATATACTTTCACCATGAGAAGTTTAAAATCTAGCACTAAAAATGACCCCAATTGCACTTTGCGCTAAAAATAGCCCTTACCGACCTTAGCGCTAAAAATTGAATCCACTAACTTTGCGCTAAAAATAGTCGCTACTGACTTTTGGTGCTAAAAATATCACTCACAAATTTTTGCATGAAAATCATCGTCCTCTAACCTTAGCACTAAATTCACCTCTGATTGACTTCCTTCAAACTACTATTAAGTCAGTCGGCACCAAAATCCCCGTCGGCGGCATCTATCTAAGCTAGTGCTAAAATCATGGTCAACTGACTTGCGCTAAAATCATGGTCAACTGAGTTGCACTAAAAATGACCTTCACTGACTTTAGTTAGATGGAGCCAAAATCTCCGCTAGGTCAGTTGGAGCTAAAATCCCCACTAGGTTAGTTGGAGGTGAAATCCCTGATAGGTCAGTGACCCCCAAAATCAACACTTTTTGGTATTTTGGCCTGAAAATTGAGTTTTTCAAGGAGCAAATTGGATTTTCTTGATGGATTTGAATGGCACAACTAGTTGTCACATCATGATGAACATTTTACCAAGTTTGTGTAGATTTTTGGCACGTTTTACGATAATTAATGCTACTACACATGAAAAGTTTGTGACCCCTAAAAATCTTGCTTTTTACAGAAAATGTTATAAAAACATGAAATAAAAGTCCCCAAATGGATTCAAATGACCACAAAAACTTCTTAAATGAATATATAGGCCAAATGGGTACTTGAAAATGGTAAAAAAACTCACAAAATCATGCAAAAATCACTGGATTTGTGAAGAGGACTATAAGGAAGCAACATTGGCAATGAGCTATTTTTTATTGATCCATGACTGTAGATGGGCATATTTTAATTCAAAATGATGGGAAATGATCGTTTAAGATGAAATTGATGCTTGGTCTTGTCACTTGCATGTCTAAGAGGACAAAGGAGCCAACTGGAGCCGTCTGAAGGATGAACATACAGAGGTACCTTGCTGACCCAGAGATGTAGAATTGACATTTTATCAACCAAATTACTGCTGCACATGCAAAAGGAAGTCAGTATGATGTCCAAGATGATGGAGATAGGCCTCAATAACTTAAGGACATAAAAGATCAAGTCTACTTCATTTTTGTTCCTGCAGATACAATCCAATGTCCAAGTGATCCAGTCTAGGGTCATAGCTCCTAGCTATTTTATCAGAATTTAAACTTTGTGGACTTGTTGGAAAGATAAACTAATTATCTAGTTTGATCTACTCAGTTGCTAAGGCTTAGTGCCAAAGTTTCAAGCCCCCAATCTACTCTAAAGGCCTCCGAAAATGTAATTTATTACGATGTAGAAAATACCAAAAATTATATTTTTGATATTTTCCCAAAAATACCACTCAAATGACCCTAGACTAGATCACCAAGACATGCATACAACTGTCCCAGCAGTCCAGTCATCAAGAATTAGTCTAGCAAGCATCTAGTTGCATATACCTTTACCAAAATCCTCATTTTGATCCACTCAGCACTTGGAATCTCGTGAATCCACATCAGCTCAAGTTTTCGAGTGTCATGTGACTTTATTTTGGCTTTATTAGGCCTTAAAAATTGACTTTTCATCATGTACAACCAAATAGGTATCTATTATGTCCAGATTCAATGTATTTGCAAGTTCTATTTTGTCTTTTTCCTAAAGGACAAATGCAAATCTAAAAATGTAACAAGCTGTTGTACTTCATTAAATGCCATGTAATTTGGACCATTCATGTTGAGTTAATCTCCACCATGTTGATAACTGAGAGGGGGGGGTGAATCAGTTATCCTAATTATTTCTCTTATTGAACTTTCCTTTTAATTGAAGCAGCATAAAATCAAACACAAAACATTAACCATGAAGTAAGAAACACATGACACAGTATTTTTGACGTGGAAACCCTGTTAAGGGAGAAAACCACGGGGTGATTAACCCAAGAAATATTCTCTGTTAGAAGAATAGGAAATTACAAAAATGGCACTTGCCAATTAGGGCTCACTGCCCGAGCACACTGCTCACAAGAGGCCCACTACCTACAAGAAGACACACTGTCTACAAAGTGATGATAATCACAGTCTTGAACTGATTGGAAGCATCTGCATATGCTGGAGTTCAGTTCCGGTTAGGCTCAGTACACTGATCTGCTGCACTTCATCTTTCCTCTGTTGTTTGTTCTGCTATCTTTCACATACCAGATCCTTTTTGCTACCTCTTCTCTTTCTCTGGACTTATTCGCATATCTCTCCACATCCACACACTTTACAACTAAATCCATCCTCTATATATATCCGCACAAGTAATTTCATCACCTTTCTAGTCGGCATCCGGAACAGTCTAGTTTCTTACAAACTTAGTTCTGTCGGCTGAATCCTTGCTCACCAAGCAATGCGGATCAAGCATATACTTGTAGATATCATCAATTATGTCGGCCAAACATGATTCATGCCTCCGCAACCTTTATCATCATCTGTAACACATCCGGAAAGTAGTCTGATACTCTGTCAGTCAGTTCTTCCTCTGTTTTCACTGTCTCTCAGGAATCCGGTACTCAACTATTCATATCTTTTTCCTTGTCCATCTCCGGAGGCTAAATCCTTGGAATATACTACTCAAGATAGTCCTCTTGACTTCCCCAGATCCGCACTGTGCCAAGACACTTCCTCTGAGAGATCCGGACCAATCTGTCGGACCTTGCCACATGCTCTGTTCTTGTTCACCGGACCACAACAATCTTCAATCTGACTTCCGGTAGAGATATATCATGACTTGCGGATATGTGGGATGACCTTTGTTGCCATCAATGACAACAACCATGAATCCATATAGTGTCTCTTGCCAACAATCTCCCCCTTTGGCATTGATGGCAACACTTAGTGAAAAATGACTAAGTGTTTACACTATGCTCCCCCTTTGCTGATGCTCTGTCTTTATATACAATTTCCGGAACTCCCCCTGAGTTGGATTCCTCATTTTTCACTGCTCCTCACTCCCCCTTTGACATCAATGGCAAAGGGTAGGGTCCGCACACCAAAATTTTCAAAAATTTTCTATATATAGCCGCATATTTACATACTCACATATACTGCAGAATGTCTGCAAAGGATGTCTGCAGTTGAACCATTTCAGTAGCCCAACTTAGCTTCATTCTGTCCAAGATTGAAATGTGACCACTCAACAAAAATGCAAAAGCTTCTGCCCGCCTGAGATCTGTCGGATCTTTTGTATGGGCGGTGGTCTGGGCATCACTGATGGCCTCATGCATAGTTTCCAACTTAGGGACTATAATCCTTCTAAGTTCTCCCATCCGGTTGGTAATGTTCTTCCTCTCCTTCTCAAGATTCTTTATTTCATTCAAGACTGCAATAGTCTGACATTCTTGATTTATTATAGAGGAAGAGAGAGGATCAAAACTTTGAGATAAGCTTTGAAGCTTGTCCTGTTCCTCTTTTATTTTCTTGTCAATTGCTGCTGTTGCCTTTGACCAAGATATACAAAATTTGTAGATGTCACCGCCATCCTTAAGAGCATTTTCTAAGCTCTTTATTCCAATGCTTACAATCTTCCTATCCTTAGAGATTAATTCTAATATTTCAGAAAATCTTTTATCCAAAAATTCCTTCCGGACCTTTTCTTCAGCTGATTTTTCTAGAGAATTAAAATGTGTATCAATACTGCTGACTAAGGTTTTTAGATTACCGGAAGTGGAGGCTGTCGGATCTATCTGGATTGATGGCATGATCTTTACAAGTACTCCGGAAGCAGCCTCTATCAACTCACAGTCTTCCATATGAGACTTCAGGAGCTTTTCATTTGCCTTGGCATTTGCAAATGAAGCTATCTTCATTGTTTGTACCGGAGAGAGAGAGTCAAAATCAAATGGACCTTTTAGAAGCTCCGGTTCATCAATCTCTAGAGTTTCTTTGCTCAAAAATTGTTGAACAGTTTGTGCAGTGTCTCTTGCCGGAGACAGATGTTTCTTTTCTTCTGCAGTCTTAGAACTGTCAACCTCTTTGTCTGTCACCACTGCTTCCTTCTCCTGCAATTGCTCTTCTTCTTTGGATCCGGAGACTGTAGGGGAAACCGGAGGAGAGATGCTAACTTGTTCATGGGCTACTTCTTCTTGAGCAGAGGGTCCCAAGTCCTCACTTGTCTGTTCAGGGCTTACTTCTTCCGGAACAGAAGATTCCAAATCAGTAGCTGTTTCTGCACCTAAGTCCTCTACAACAGGAAGATTGAACCTTTTGAAGGCCTTCCGGAGGATCTCTTCTGTTTCTTGGGCCACTTTGTCAGTCTCACCAAGCATGAGTTGATTCATCCTGGCTTTGCTTCTGAACTCATCTTTACAGTCCTTGAAGATAATGTTCATTGTCTTGGGATCAATTTGAGGATATAGCTGAATAGCTATCTGCTCCCGGATCTCAAGATCTTTAGCATGAGCATTATTTTTCCTCACTTCCATTTCCTTTTCTAGGCTTTTAGGAATAAGAGATATTATTTCAATGAAAGCCTTATTATATATGTTAAGATATTTCACTGTGGCCTCCTGCAGAGTCTTTTGGTCTGCCTCACTGAAGTCATCATAGGATTCAGTCATTGGTTGAAGGTTTCCATCCACCGTGACCGACTTGATTATGCTCTCTAGTGACAGAGTGGGCTTTTCAACAGTTACCTCTGCCATTTCCTCCTTGTCTTGTCCTGTGGAGGGCTTACCGGATCCTTTCTTTTTCTGTTTCTTTACTTCTCTTACTCCCTCATCTAATTCTGTTTCCTCTTCATCCTTTTGGCTTCCATAAGCCCTTGTGGCTTTTGCCTTTGATCTCTTACCGGATGCCTGGACTTCCGGTTTTGAACTTTTGGTTGAAGGAGGTGCAGATCTCTTTGTTGATCTGGTCCGGGTGGGAGCTCCAACCGGAGCACTTTCTTTGCTTTTCTCTTCTTCCTCGGCCTTCCTTCTCTTTTCCCGGCTGGCATCAAGTGCCTCCTTTGAGATTCCAAGACCTTGAGCAATGTGCTCTACTTCTTTTCTCACTTTTCTTTTGATCTCAGGTTCCCTGAGTTCTACATGTAACTTTATACTCAGCTCCTCAAAGGTTCCAAACCTTTCTGCCTTAGGATCTTTGGGCTGACTTAGCATGTGTTGAACATGCAGCTCCACTATCTGTTCATCAACTTCATACCCCATGGGCATGATCCAGACAGTCCTTGGCTCCACTGCCTCCATCAGGCACTGATCAGTGTCAACCATAAAGCACACTGAGTCCTTGTATTTCTCAATGAGAGATTGAGGAATTCTCTCTCTTGCTTGCATCATGCTCTGAAAGTTTTTGAAGTAACCCCATAGAGCTGAATTTCTCGCTTTTGCATCCCCAAGTCCATGCAAGTAGTCTCTTATCTGGACTGCAACAGGTTTGTCATTTTGCCATACCCATCCATTTGTTCCGGGTAGCTCATTCATGAAGTAGAAGAATAGACATACAATCAGAGTACCATACTTAAAGGAATTCTTCTTATCCTTCTTGATTTTCTGTATGTTTTCCATTAATTGGCTTAGTAGCAGTTCGCAGAGATCATATTCTGCATTCTTTCTTAACATTTCATAAGCAGTGTATATTGCAGTTCCGGATACAGAATTCTCCCTGCTGGAGTGATAGATCTTGTATCCTATTATCATTGATGCATATTTGATATCCGGATCGGAGATGTCTTCAATGGTCATTGCCCTTTTGTCAAATTTTGATCCGGTGGCCTCAGTTACAATGTTGTTCTTGACAGATTTGAGGATAGGTACTCCTCCGGAAGAGTATAGGCCAGTTACTGCTCTAATTGCCTCTTTTGTGATCTTGCAGGGTCTATCTAGCCATAGAAAGTTGTCATGCATCCTGCTCAGTACATACCGGACCCATTCATCCTCTTCAAAACAGGGGAAATGAATAAATTGCTCAAATTGTTTCTTCTGAATATCCTTATACTCTGGTTTAAGCTCAAAGGCATTGTCAATCAGCTGCTTGTGATAGAGGTCTCTTAATTTGAAATCCCCAAATTCCTCAATGTTTGCATGTATGTAAACCCTAATGTCTTCGGTGTGTAAAACTCCGTGAGGAACACTAGAGAAGGCTCCTAGTGGGTCAACCTCCAATGATTTGTAGGGATGTTTCTTGAATGAGGGGCGAGGTCTATCGGAGATCTTAACTATGTTTGGAGTAGCCATTTTTCAAAGATTTGCAGTGAGGTAATGAAAAACGGAGAATACCTTATGCGCCTTAGGTTTGCACGGAGTGGTTGGATTGATTTCTTTATCCAATAGCTTCGGCAGGAGATCCTTGGTGTTCTTGAAGAACCTTGTTGCAGAGCTCCACTTTTCGCTTCTTCTCGAGTGCAGAATGAGCAAATGACCTTTGAGAAATCCCTTAAATTGCTCCGCGAACCCTAATACCTGTCTGCAATAAATGCTTCACCTACATCATTCCGGTTTGCCTTGTCTGGATAGCTTGGAGTATCCCGGATTAGTCCTGATCTATGGATATCATCCGGATCTATCAATCATGAATAAATCGAGGTGGCATATTACAAGATCATCTCAAACACTCTGTCCAATCCGCAGAACAAGATAGTGCATTTCCGGATCTTTCCGGACCTTTTTGTAATCCTTTATCATACCGGAGCATTTCCCTGAACAGGTCTTATTTGATCGATCATAGCTTCTTCATAACTCCATGCGGACCTCTGAAAACTTGACTGAAGTATCTCAAGACTCATATATACAAACCCTTTGATCCGCATCTTGTGCCACATCCGGCACCACTTGTTTGGCTGGGGGAACAAGATTTTCTTTGAGTCTCCCCCTGAGCCAGAGCTCACTTTTAATTTCTGGAAGAAATATCAGCACCAGAGTCTGGTGCGGATCCAACCTCTACATTCTCTGAACTTTTCTTCACCCAAATCTTGCTCATCTGATTCCTAACCTCATCCGCATTCATCTTTTGTTTACCCTTGTCTTGATTCTGATTATACACCGGACCTCTTTTGTCCTGATTCTTGTTTCTACAGACTTTAGCATTATGACCGGACCTATTGCAGATTTGGCAAATAACATTCCTTTGCATATTTGACTGATATCCTCTTGATCTGCATTGATTAGCCCTATGACCTATTCTATTGCATGTGAAGCATCTACCTTTGAATGATTTGTTTACTTGCATAATTCTACATTCATGGGATTTGTGTCCATACCTTTTGCAGTTGAAGCACTGTCCGGAGAAGGATGAATTATTCTGATTCATTCTCATTCTGCACTGATTAGCTTTGTGACCAAAGTGGTTGCAGCTGTGGCAGTATCCATTGAAGGATGGATATCTTTGAGCATTTGGCTATCTTACCGGAGGTCTTCTAGGCCTGCTCCTTGGATTTTCTGATCCAAGATTCTTCTGACCGGATCCGGAGCTTTCTCCTTTCTCATATCCCAAGCCATACTTGTCATCTGTCCTCTTTTGACTTCCAAGAAGAACTTCAAGTTGAGCAGAACTTATCTTGAATTTCTCTTTATATTCATTTGCTGTTTGAAGGTCTCTTTTGAGAGAGGCAATTTGATCCTCAAGTTTTCCTTCATTATCTTTGGCATCTTCAAGATCAGATTCAAGGTGTCTGATAATCCTGTCCATCTGGTGGTATTCTTCTATTTTTTCTTTAAGAGATTGTCTTAGATTGTCTTCAGCCTTTCTTTTTTCTTCAATCTCTTGAGTAAACTTTATAGTTCCTGATTCCATTTCATGTCTTAACATAATGACTTCTTTTGATAACTTTTCACATAACTTGGTTTGCTCAGTCAATTCCTCATTTGTATGGCTTTCTTCACTTTGTCTTGCCAACTGTTGAAGCAGCTCCTTTCTCTTTTTCATAGAGAGACTTAATTTGTCTTTTAATTCTCTCATGAATTCATCAGCCTGTTTGAGTCTTTCCTTTAATTCACTGACTTCAGAATTTGACTGTTCAAGATCCTCAAGGGCAGTCTTGAGTTGCTCCCTTAAACCATATGCATCCATTTGAAATCCCAGATCTTCCTCAAGCTGTTAGGCTCTATTAGGAGGAACTTAGCTCTGATACCAATTGTTGATAACTGAGAGGGGGGGGGTGAATCAGTTATCCTAATTATTTCTCTTATTGAACTTTCCTTTTAATTGAAGCAGCATAAAATCAAACACAAAACATTAACCATGAAGTAAGAAACACATGACACAGTATTTTTGACGTGGAAACCCTGTTAAGGGAGAAAACCACGGGGTGATTAACCCAAGAAATATTCTCTGTTAGAAGAATAGGAAATTACAAAAATGGCACTTGCCAATTAGGGCTCACTGCCCGAGCACACTGCTCACAAGAGGCCCACTGCCTACAAGAAGACACACTGTCTACAAAGTGATGATAATCACAGTCTTGAACTGATTGGAAGCATCTGCATATGCTGGAGTTCAGTTCCGGTTAGGCTCAGTACACTGATCTGCTGCACTTCATCTTTCCTCTGTTGTTTGTTCTGCTATCTTTCACATACCAGATCCTTTTTGCTACCTCTGCTCTTTCTCTGGACTTATTCGCATATCTCTCCACATCCACACACTTTACAACTAAATCCATCCTCTATATATATCCGCACAAGTAATTTCATCACCTTTCTAGTCGGCATCCGGAACAGTCTAGTTTCTTACAAACTTAGTTCTGTCGGCTGAATCCTTGCTCACCAAGCAATGCGGATCAAGCATATACTTGTAGATATCATCAATTATGTCGGCCAAACATGATTCATGCCTCCGCAACCTTTATCATCATCTGTAACACATCCGGAAAGTAGTCTGATACTCTGTCAGTCAGTTCTTCCTCTGTTTTCACTGTCTCTCGGGAATCCGGTACTCAACTATTCATATCTTTTTCCTTGTCCATCTCCGGAGGCTAAATCCTTGGAATATACTACTCAAGATAGTCCTCTTGACTTCCCCAGATCCGCACTGTGCCAAGACACTTCCTCTGAGAGATCCGGACCAATCTGTCGGACCTTGCCACATGCTCTGTTCTTGTTCACCGGACCACAACAATCTTCAATCTGACTTCCGGTAGAGATATATCATGACTTGCGGATATGTGGGATGACCTTTGTTGCCATCAATGACAACAACCATGAATCCATATAGTGTCTCTTGCCAACACACCATCCATTGAAAACTTGATATGGTGCCTTGTTTATAAAAGGGCCATCATTTTCTCTCATTTGTAAGATTTGATAATGAATTGCTGAGACTCTGCCAAAATTCAGTCAATACAAAGCAAGTTTTGTAGGTTGTTGGGAATTTGTATCATTGTGCTGTCTCATTTTAGATTTCATGGTTCATGTCAATCTGAAATTAGTTTGCATTCAGTTGCATTAGTGATTAACTATTCAGATATTTGATGGATTTCATGTCCATACCATTAATGGCTTGCTGATTGTATGTCATTGTGCATGGTTAGTTTGGGCATAGTTTATGAGATAAGTTCGATTGTATGAATTCATTGAGCTGCACCAAGGATTGGGTGTTTGATGAACCCTCTACGATTTGAAAATCATTACATTTTCTTAGAAGATTGCACAATCTCTATAGCATTGTGTGCTGCCTGGTTAAGCAGAGATTTTTTTATTATTCAGAATTTGTCTATCTCTTTATTGATCATTTCTTTAATTATCTATAGGATTTCTCGTATCCTCTCTCTCTCTCTCTCTTTACCTTTTGCATTTTATTTAGTCAAGCTTTGTTAGGTTAGGTTAGAAGCAACATCTACATTACAAATCTATTGAAAGTAACATAGGGTTTCTGCATACATATTGTTGTCATATTCCATAAAACCTGCATTTTATGTAAGACCCCTTGTTGGCATAGCTAGACATACCACTAAGTCATTCCAAGTAAGCTAAGATTTAGCTGTATTATCCTTGGGGTAGTCCTATCTTGGATAGGATACCTTTTTCAAGAGAGGTATGATACCAACAATCATACCTATATTGTTGTGTGCTAAAAACACCCATCAAAGCATTGTTTTAAATAAATTCATATTTTATTGCAATTGTACTAAACCAAAAACATTTCCATGTTGATGAGATGCCATACCAAATGGTGTCAATATTTATTGCCACTTTACTTTGTCTTGTTTCATTTTCTTATTGGCTGATTCTCAAATAGAAAGTGTTGGCTCAAATTTATCAATCTTTACTTGGCAGCATCATAAAATATATAGTTTTCCAAATTTATTTGCTTTTATGTTTTAATTCAAATTTAATAATATGTTTTTTCTGTATTATAAAATTTATGGTATTTAATAAATTATTCATATCATGACTAAATTTACTACCAATTAATGGAAACCAGTAAATAAAAATGACTACCATGACTAAATAAATGACTATTTAACAACAATCAATGACTAAATTAAATACTAAATATATTACCAGTTGACGTAAAAATAATAATATTATAATGACCAAATATACTACCAATGGATGAAAATTATTTAATACAAATGATTAAATATACTACCAATGGATGGAAATCAGTGACTAAATATACTACCAAATTGATGACTAAATATACTATCAAATTAATGACTAAATATACTACCAAATTAATGACTAAACTAATGACTAAAATTTGTTTAGTCATAAATTTGGTCACGAGATAAATAATTGGCAATAAACTACCAATGGTCACATGACCAATTTTAGGTAGTTTTTTTATCATTTATTTCTTTTTTTCTACTAGTGATAGATTGATGGACAGACATAAGTAGTGAATAGGAATTTGGGTAACTTGCTACAATGCTTAGTAGGAGATAAGCCCAAGGGATGGGATTTGATTTTACCACAGGAAGAATTTGCTTACAATAATTTTGTCCATAGGAGGATAGATAAATCACCATTCCAGATTGTATATGGGAGTAGTCCAAGAAATGCTTCAGAGTTAAGGAAGCTGGACAAGGGAGAAAAGACAAGTGCCAAAGCTAAAGACTTTGCAGAACACTTGAAGAATTTGCATGAAGAGGTGAGAAAGCACATTAATAAGATGAATATTTAGTACCAGGCTAAGGTAGATTAGAACAGGAGATATAAAGAATTTCAGGTAGGAGATGAAGTCATGGTTCACTTGAGAAAAGAGAGGTTTCTAGTTGGAACATATAATAAGTTGAAAATGAAGAAATTTAGACCATGCAGGATTATGAAGAAGCATGATTCAAGAAATGCATATGAGGTAGAGCTTCCAAATTGGATCAACATTTCTCCTATGTTCAACATTGTTGATTTAATAGAATATCATGAAGGTGGAATAGAGGATGGACCAATGGAAGAACAGTGGAGTATTCCAACATCTACTTCAAAGGAGGGGATAGAAGATATCTTGGATAGCTGTGTGGGAAGGAGTACTCAGAATAGTCAATATGAAGAATATCTGGTGAAGTGGAAAGGAAGGCCTATTGAAGATTCTTCCTAGTTATCTAAGGCAGAAGTGGACTGTTTGGGGTTTTTCTCAAACACCTGAGATGTGACAAGGTCACTTCTCAAAATTACCCTGGCTGTCTGATGTAGGAGCATCTAGTGGTGTAAGGGCAATCTTGCATCACCCAAAAAAATGATGATTCAAAATCATTGATATTTGTTTTCATTTCTTTTCAAAATTAGTATTTCTGGTTCCATAATCACTTGAATAATGATGTAGAACCTTCAGTTTTTCCAAACTGCTAAAAATAGCAAACTGTTATTTTTAGAAAGTTTACATTTGGGTACGTATGGAAGAAAAAATTTATAGGAAGCTTCATAAATTAAAAATAAGACCTTTGGCGAAGGAATTAGGCAAAGATCATTTGTGGGCTAAAAGAGATTAAAGTTTCTGTTTCTCGAAAAACCCTTGAAAATTACTCAAATTTAGGTTTGAGGCACTAAATAGCCCCATATAGCCCCAAAAATGGGTAGAATTAGCAAATCAAATTCTTAGCACATAGCGCACTCCATGATATTTTTGACACTTCAAACAGTTTTCCAATCAGACACCCAGATCAAAAGTTATGGCTCCCAGAACTTGACCTATTTTTGGAGGGAGATGCAAAAATCAAAATTTGACTGGAGGCCACCAAAAAGGGCTATTTAGAACCATTTTTGGGAACCCTTGGAAGTAGTAGAGATAAGGGGGAAAGTGTAGAGTCAATAAAATGTAGTAAAATAGAGACCCTAGCAGATTTGGGGCTACAAAAGTCAGAAGATTCTAGAGTCTAGAGATAGGAAGCTGTAATGTGTTGCGGCCTGTGGAGGATTAATCCTCTGATTATACTTAAGCTTCTGTAATTTAATTAGTTCTCTAAATCAATAAAATATCATCATTTTTTGTGTGTAATTTGTGTTGTTGTGTGTTTTGTGATTTACTCCCTTCATCAAAATTCAAATATATGCTTGCTAACAACCATATCAAGGTGTTGGTCTCTCATTCTAGTGTAAGAGATTTCATAATGGGAGTTGAGATAAGTGAAAAGAGGGTTGGATGGGTGACTAAAATTTTGGAATATGATGTTACTATCAAATCCATGAAGTTGATTAGAGGCAAAGGCTTGTGTGAACAACTATCTATGGATGTATCAAAGGAAGAAGACTCATTGTATGTCCTATAGGAAGAGAAAACAACATAGGGTATAGTAGCTAGAAACTTTTGGACAACTAATTTATGACATGATTTCTATCCATTGGTGAGTATCCTTTTGGATTAGACAAGACTACGAGGATAAATTTTAGATTATAGTCTATTCCATATGCTTTAGTAGATGACATTCTTTTCAAGAAGAATCTAGGAGTCTTGCTAAGATGTGTAGAAGAAAACCAAGTTGAGAGTGTTCTTAATGAGTTTCATAAAACTTCATATGGAGTTCATTTTTCTCCAAGTGTTACAGCCATGAAGATAATGGGAGTAGGTTATTTTTGGCCCACATTGTTTAGTGATGCTCATAGATGGGTTAGGAAATGTAAAGAATGTGCTCTCTTTACTGGTAAAAAGAAACTTGTTGCTCTTCCACTCCATCACATTCAAGCAAATTAAACTTTTTCATAGTTGCACCTATATTTTATTAGCATGGTTAATCTTGTATCTAGTGTTAGTTATAAATGGGTCTTGACATCAACTGATTACTTTACTAGGTGGATTGAAGACATTCTACTTAAGGAGGCTATTGAGTTAGCTATCATAGACTTCTTGGAGAAGATTGTAACAAGGTTTGGAGTTCTTCACACTATTATCTTTGATAATACAAAAGATTTTACAGGTTTTAAGATTATATATTGGGATCTCAAGAATAATGTTTATTTGAAGACTTCCTCCAACTATTACCCTCATGGTAATGGTCTAGTAGAATCTACCAATAAGAATTTCATCAGGATCATGAAGAAGACTATGGAGATGAATTAAATAAAGGGGCATACAAAAATTAGACCTACTCTTTGGGATGATAGGATCACACCCAAAAGAGCAATAGGTAGTTCTCCCTTTGTTCTTGTTTATGGAAGAGAAGCTAACCTACCCTTGTCTCTAGAATTGCCTTCACTAGAGTTAGCTCAATAGTTGGAACTAGAAGGAGATGTAAGGGTTTCTAGGATGGCTAAGTTGACTAAATTAGAAGAGCTAAGATAGTCAACCATGATCACATTGGAAAAGCATCAAAAGAAAATCAAACAACATTTTGATAAGAAATCTAGATAGAAATTTTCAAAGAAGGAGATCTTGTTTTGAAATGGGATGCTAATAGAGCCAAACTTGGAGGACACATGAAGTTTGGTGCCATCTAGAGTGGCCCATACATGATTACCAGCTACAAGGAAGCCAATGTATCTCATCTTTCAAAGCTAAAAGAAGAATTCATCCCTATCCCAGTCAATGGGATAGACTTCAAGCCATGCTTTTGAGGTTAATTTTCAAACCATGACATAGTAGAATAGTTTGTCCATTATACCAACTTTTGTGTGGGCATATTGTTGGTTTTTGTCAAGATTCACTTTCATGCCTATAGAACTCTCTAATCACACACAACTTGTGTCTTCCTTATTTTCAAATATATGATTGGTTTGATTTGATGACAACAATTACAATGGGCCACTAGGAGGCATGGTGGAAGACTGCTACCTATAGCCCATTGATTTGATCAAAACAAGGCTCCAACTAGATAGAGAGTGACAATACAAAAGGATTGCTCATAGTGGCAGGGAATATAGTGATATTTATAGGGTAAAGTTCAAAATGTTGCACGAAAATATTATCAAGTGAGAAGTTTATTGCATTACATAAATAATCCTTGTGATATGGTCTTAGAGGGAGGATATGAAGATTAATATGTTTTATGATTCAACTGCCTTATCAAGCAATGGAAAAAAATCAATTACCCCGTGACTCGGAGCCCTAAAATAATGGGCTAATATTCACCTATATCAGGACCAAATCTTTTTAAGAAAGTTGTGAACATAAATTCTTGATTTTGTTCATGACTAGAGAGATAAAGGTTCTTATATTGATCCTCACAATATTCTTTAAAGCATTTTAAATCTTTACACTTGCTTCTCATAAATTTATTATAAGCAAGTTTTTCTCTTGTGTCTGTTTTACCCACAAACAGATGGGTCAACTGTGCACACACTTGATTTGTACTTCTGTTAATCAGGTTTTCTCTATACCCATTCTCAAGACGATCCCACACATTTCGGGCCATTCCAGTCATGGAGTTGAGAGCTTGCTTGATCACCTGAGCTTCATCAGCTCCTGCATTGGTTGACATATAATTGGTGATCTAGGCGCACATGGCGTCTATTCCTCTCATGTTTTCTACTTCCTCAAAACTGTCAAAATTAACCAAGGGAGGAGTATCTGGCTTATAAGACTAGATATTCTTGGGTCAACTGGATTGGAACCATTTGGATTAGTTCCATTACCACGGGCCATCTGGAATTTACCAGATGTTTGTTCTACCTCAGTAGTATTTCTAAGAATTCTAGTTGAGGGATCAAATATCTTTTCTATCACAAGCTCTCTTGTCTTTACTTTAAGAGTAGGACCTTCATGTTGAGCCTGTAGATATCCTTGGGCACTGGATGAAAAATTCAACATTTTTCTTTGTTGAGACTATACTTGAATGGTAGTAACCAATGTTTGGATGGAAGAGGATTCTTGAACAACAGAATCTTTTACTTGTATAGTATTCTCATTAACTTGTTGAATATCACTTCTGACAAGATTAATCTTGTCTTTTGTGTGCTTCATCTGAATTCTGCAGTTTCCTAACTGTGAGCTTAACACTTCATAATCCATATGACTTTTTGCTCTAACTTGCTGTAGCTTTTCTCTATGTGCATCAGCTGCGCATTGTTGAGCGGTCCACCACACTTCAGCATGTGTTTTAAATTGGAGATAAGCAGCTTTCAGCTCAAGAATCTCATCTTTCATTTGTTGTAAGAGATCCTTTTCGAGTCATTCCAGAGAGGCAATGACAACATGCATATTGGCTTGCAGAGATAACAATTGTTTCTCTTGTTGAAGAGCTCAAATCTCATCCTGGGTTTTCCTATCATGGATGTATAGGAGGGTTTTACGGATACACAGGTTGGTCCAATTAAAAAGCTTACTCTGACTGGATCCTTGGACTTCTCCTACAAGGGTCACATGCAGAGGCCATAAGTTAGCTTGATATTGACTGGATAAATCCTAGAGCATGAAGTCCTTAAAAGGAGGGATAGTTCTGGGTACAGTACAAGATCCAAAAGGCGTTGAAATAGCCTTTTCAATATTTTCTTTGATATCTTGTTCTGGTAAAATGGCAGGTTTACCAGACAGCATGTTCACTTTTCCAGAGGGTGGATGGAAAATGAAGGAACACTTTTGACATTGAAAGAATCCATTGTCCAGGGTAGAATACTGGTCATGGGGACATGGATTTGACATAGGTGCCTTTGAAGAGGAACTAGCACCAAGGTTTCCATGTACAGGTTTTTTGACAACAAGAATTTTAAATAAATCCTCAAAACCTTTTGAAGGTTGAAGTCGAACACTCTATGATCGGGAATACACAGATGGCAAATGGTTATTATGGGTAAATGTTTGTTCCTTTCTCATGGATGAAGGACGCCAAGAGGAGAAGCGAATAACCACTTAGTCATCTATTTCCTCAAGAGTTATGGCACATAACTAAGGAGGTTTCTGTTCAGGAGGCTTATGGTCCTTATCCCAAAGAGAAATAGTCCATTCTTCAGGTAGCTTGATATCTTTATGCTTAACAATTTTAGGGGCTACTAACTGGGTGTGCTTTGAGGTAGATTTCCAGATGGTAGAAAAGCCTTCTATTCCCTGAGCTTGTCTGGCATTCATCATTAAAGGTATTACCTTATTGTACAGATGATAATGAACCAAAAAGACAAGGGAATGGTCTACAGAATTATCTTTCATGAAAAGATTCATTGTATTGAATTCATAGGTAAGGACTTTATCCAAGTTACCATCCTTAAGACTAACAGGGAAATCTAGCAGACAATCTAGATAGATTGGTCCTTCAGACATGGAATCACATGCACAACCTAATAAAGCATAGGACGTTTTAAAGAACCTTGAATCTTTTAACATCATCATCATTATTATAGGAAGACCTTTCCTATAATGTCCTATCACACCTATTCTAACATAGGATAGATGAATATATTGGGGGTTCTTTGGACTTGCTATAGCCTGACTTTGAAATTTTTGAATCTCTTTATCGTTGAACAGATTTAAAGTTCCTTCAGATCCTCTTGTGACTGTATGTTGTAAAGAAGCAGTATGGCATTTCTGCCAAGAGGTATAACAAAAGAAATTTCTTAAACCCTTAGATTGACTAATCATAGACACAAGATCACAGGGACTTTAATTTCTTCATTAGCAAACTTATTACTACTAGATGACAACTCATCTATAACATTACTATTTTCTACAAGTAATGAAAATGTTTGCTCAGAGTCTGGAAAGAAATTAGTGAAACTAACCTCAGCACTGTGATCCTTAGTATGATCTTCAGGTGCTATCTTAGCTCCAGATGTAGAAGCTCGATCCATACTGTATGTGCTCCAATCTGCACTCAAATCTACGCTTGAAATACCAAATTACTGCCTTACTGCCCTAAACACCAACCACGGCTTAAGACGAGACTTATAACAGGACTTATGGCACAAAGTGGCGGTATGAGCAATACAGAGAGCAATACAGAGAGCGATACATTAGTGACAGGATTTAATATTTCAGCTGGAACTAATATAGTCACACAAAGACTGGATTCAGTGAAAGCAAACTAAAGCTAAATCACAAATTTTACTGGAACTTGGCTCTGATACCAACTTTTGACACAGCTGCAAATGAGAACACAGAATTGGAACAAATACAATATGAACGGAATTTCCACAAATTCCACAGAAATATTATTAGATGCAATCTCATATACATTGCGCACTATAAGAGAATTGAACACTTAATACAGAATTATAGATCTTACTATCATAGGGAGCAAACCAGAGATAATGGTACTCCAATATTACAAATGTAGCTAAAAACTAAAAGAGTGAACCAGAGATAATGGTACTCTTTTACTGACTTACTTGCAAACTCTAGGACTCACTAGACTCTTACTTCTTAAAACTTTCTAAGACTGAAGACTTCACTAACCAAGACTTACAGAAATGAGGTGGCCGCTCGTGCATTTATAGGTTCTTGTGCGAGGCAGATCTTTAACCAACTTCTTAAATCTGGCTTTGAAATCCATCACTAAAAGATGGACATGTGCAAACCCTTATCCAAAGGATTACCCAAGTGAGAATAAGATTCCTCATGGTGGGACCAAATAATCTATAAACGAGATAAAGGAGGATAGACAAAGACACCTACTTTGTACAAAGCATCTTTTTGGCACGGGAAGGATAACCCATGTACATGTTTAGGCGCATGTACTTTCCCCTTTTACTGTGGTATGGGCCACGTCTATCTTTTGTCATGAAGGGGTAGATTCCTTTAGTGGCCAACAAGCCTGGTCCACTAGCTTGTGCTAGTGTCACTTGATTTCTTAGGAGCATAATCAAGACACCCTTCACAAAAATGATGTATATCATGCATACAATTAGGTGTGTAGTGATCCTTTTCTTTTCCTTTGACTGGTGGTTGAGATGGTCCAGCATCGTCTGAGTGTTCTCCAGCCCGTTCTTCAAAGTAACGGCAATGATCACATTGTTCCCATACAGGGTGAGGCATGCAACTAGGTAACAATCCCCAATGTGATTGTGAGCCTGATGGATGAGCATGATCAACTGATGGTATAGGAATTTTGGGGTCTTCTTTCCACATTACACTCAGAACTTTAAGCTTCTGAGCTCCATACATGCCATGGCTAATGGAAGTGGCATTAGCTTGATCAATCCAGTAGGTTTTAGTATGAATCCACAGAGGTATTTTGGTTACATACAAATGTTACAATTTACTGGGAGTATTCCAGTATTGAAAATGTGAACCAAAACCACTAGGACCATAAGTTTGCATCATATGTCTGATTATCACATTTTTAGTATAGAATGCAAATATTAATTTAAACAAACAACTAGAATAAGAAGATATTCCTTGAAAATCCATTTCTGCTGCTGTAGCATTTGGTCCTTGAAAGAGATCTCAAATGAGATTCTTTCTGCCTTCATGGTCTAACCACCGATCTGGTCTGGTGATTATTGGATTACAAAACTGGATAGGTAGCTATTTATTATCATCACACCAATGTTGCATTATCACTTGGATCTCAGGATCAATGTCTTCAGATAAAGCAGACATTTCAAAGAATGGATGATTTGTCCATAATCCACTTTGCGTTAATTGTTGAGCTGCAACAAAACATCTGAACCTGTCATGTAAAAAATCATTAGCTATATAAAAATTATGACGATCCCTCATAGCAAAGGGATTTGTGCTCCATTCCATGCAACTGGGTTCATAACACCGATGCTCATGTACTCAAACAACATTAACTCTTCCTTTGAACGGGGGTGGTTCAACTAGAAGATCATGTTCTACCAGAATAGTCTTGTTTCCTTCTCTAGATAGAAAATCTGCAAAGATATTAGCAAAACTAGGAAGATGAGCAATATCAAAATAAAATGTATTCAGGAATTGTGCCCATTGTAGAAGTCTTCCTTGGACTACTTTATCTTTTGATTCCTTCTTAAAAAACCCTTTCAGATTTTGCAAATCACTTCTGATGAGAAACCTTTTATCAGCAACAAACATTTGAAATGCTTTCAAAGTATTAATGACTGCCAATATTTCTTTATGTGTACTGTGATAATTTAGTTCACTATTTTTAAAGCTTCCAGAGATGTATCTAACAATTTCTTCTTTCTCGTTAGATACTGTTTATTTTAATACCCCTGCCCATGCATAGTCACTAGCATCTGTTTCAATTGTTTTGAACCCTGAACCTTGGAGTCTGAGAGGAGGAAGTTCGGAACACTTTTTCTTAATTTGTTTTATAAGGGCATCATGCTTATCAGTCCATGGTGGTGGATTCTTTCCTAGCAGGGTATTTAAATCTTTTCTATCTTCTGCTAATTTACTATAGAATCCAGCAATATAATTTACAAGACCAAGAAAGCGTTGAAGCTCTTTAACTGTTGTTACCTGAAGATTTTGTATCTTGGTCAAAATATGGGGTTGTGCTTCCATTTTCCCCCCAGGAGAAGCTTGATGCCAATAAAAATAATCTCACATTGAGCAAAGTGAGATTTTGTAGGATTGACGGCCAAACCATGCTGTTGACAAATCTGCAGAAAGACCTGTAAATGCTCCATATGCTTTTTCATATCCTAGCTGAAAACAAGGATATCGTCAATATATGGCTAGATAAATTTAGTAAATTGATAAAAGATTTTATCCATAGCTTGTTGAAAGATAGAAGGAGCAGTTTTAATTCCAAATGGTAGAACTTTCCATTCAAACAGTCCTTGTGGCACAGAGAAGGCTATTTTGTAGATGTCAGAAGGATCCATCTTTATCTGCCAAAACCCTTTGGTTAAATCAAACTTGGAATAAACATTACTGCCCTGAATAGCTTGCCATATGTGGTCTTTACTAGGAAGTGGATGCTGGTTGTCAACAAGGCATTCATTGAGAGGCTTGTAATTTACCACAAGCCATTTCTCTGTTAATTCCATACCATGCTTATCAAATTTTGGAACATACATAGCATGACAAGAAAAGGAGAACTTGATCTTTGAATAATATCTAAGGACAATAATTCAACAATTTCTTTATGACAAAGCTTAACTTCTGCCATACTCATCAAAAAGTAGTTAGCTTTGGCTTTAGGAACCATATCATTACCTGAAGCATCTTTTTTGAGAAGAAGGGAGCATGTAAGTGATCTCTTCTGTTTCTTCAGGTCCATAGTCATCACGGTCTGAGAATAGGCTACTTTAAGTTGTTCCAGATCCATGGCTGCTGCTTCTATTTGTTGTGTTAACCAAATAATATTTGTCCTTTTCTTCTTTTTCTCTATTTCAATTTGTTTGGTGAAGGCAACATTCTGATGGAGACGGGGCATTTGGAAAGTTCCCAGTAGTGTGATAAACATGGAATCCATAATAATGGGTTCCCAACTTTGCATAGTTCTGCTACCAATGACACCATCATAATTATTTACTTCATAATGAACAAAAATAAGTTCATCAAAGAAGTCTTTTCCTAATTGTATAGGAACTTTACAAACCAATTGTGAAACAAATTTGCCTTTGCCAAATTCAATTTCTGTAGTGCCTTTTATCCAAAGATCCGCTGGAAAACACTAATATCTGGCCAAATTAATATCAGCTCCTGTATCCCATAAAAATGCTAAGGGATACATCTTGATGCCTATAGGGTGGATATTCAGAATCACGCCTGGGCAGGTTGTTGTATAGACCGTTTGGGCTATTCTGAAAGAACTACTATTGCCTTCTTCTAAAAAGGGAGCTGTATTTTGTATCAAACCTGGGCTTTGCATAGGTTCTAGTCTCTGTGGAGTGAAGGAATGTTCTTCGCATAACAATTGTTCTTCAGGAGGAGTAGTAATGTGTATGCCTGGAGCATTATATTGGAACAATTGTTCTTCCTGAGAGGTTACTGCTGTTGGCAGTTGAATACCTGAAGAGGAATTATACTGATTTATATACTTATCTAGCTAAGGAGATTTGTCCATCTCTTCAACTAGATTAAGATTTTCTTCTTCCTCTATCTCAGTTATTTCAGCATATGCCTGCTGAATCACCTTTTCTAGAAAAATCTTTCTCTGTTGTCTCCACAACCGTCTAGCCATGCTTCCTGCAGAGGGGGCAATATCAATACTTCACTGTGCTATAGGCAGAGTCGATTCAACTAGTGAGGCTGGCCTAGGAGCATAATTAAGCATAGGGGTTCTTCTGATAACCGGGCTAGGAGGTTCATTTTCTTTCAATAGAAAATACTTTCTTGACTTAAGCTGCTCTAACTTGTTAGTCAGCTTTCTCCATGTTTCTGGTCCCATATTCATTTCATAGAGCTTACTTTCAGGCTGAACAATTTCTTCAATTGTTTTGTCCAACTTTGCTCTAGTATTTCTACAGAGCATCATTCAAAAAAATGAATTTTCAGAGACAATAGAATCTAAGTCTGAATTCTTGGGTTGACCAGTGATTATATTGACAGTGGCCTACTCAGTAGCGGACAAAAACTCAGTAGCGGACAAAAACTCAGCCTCATCAGATTCTGTTTCTGATAGATCAGAAAGAATGATGTCATCAGAATCTAAAGGATATTCATTGATGAAGTTATAGTCATCATTGTCAAGTCTAGCTTCTCTGGCTGCACGAACCTTACCTGACCCATCTGTTTGTGGGTAAAATAGACACAAGAGAAAAGCTTGCTTATAATAAATTTATGAGAAGTAAGTGTAAAGATTTAAAATGCTTTAAAGAATATTGTGAGAATTAATATAAGAACCTTTATCTCTCTGGTCGTGAACAAAATCAAGATTTTATGTTCACAACTTTCTTAAAAAGCTTTGGTCCTAATATAGGTGAATTTTATCTTAAGAAAGTGCTAGAGAATATGGTTAATGAAGGTTTGGAACTTAAAGAGTTGACTTATCCTCAATTAGTTCAATTCTTAGTGGAAATAAATGAAGATATTTGTCAAGAAACACAAAAGCGAAAAGAGATGAAAAAAGTAAAACCAATGATCTCTTCTTCTGTTTGCTATCAACTTCTACCTTCTTCTCAGTATGATAAGTGTAAAACTTGTCAGTCACAGTCTTCTTCTAAAAAGAAATACGTTGATAAGATTAAAGATAAGTATTATAAGAAGAAGAAAAGGAAACAGTTTAGTAAGTATCCCCAAAAGAAAGGATACTTCAGAAAGAAGGACAAGAAAAACTCTAGTAAAAAATGGGAACCTACTTGTTAGATCTGCAAAGGTAAACATTATGCAAACAAATGTCCAGATAGGAACAAGAAGAAAAACAAAGGTAAGGTTTGTGCAGCCAGAGAAGCTAGACTTGACAATGATGACTATAACTTCATCAATGAATATCCCTCAGATTCTGATGACATCATTCTTTCTAATCTATCAGAAATAGAATCTGATGAGGCTGAGTTTTTGTCCGCTACTGAGTAGGCCACTGTCAATATAATCACTGGTCAACCCAAGAATTCAGACTTAGATTCTACTGTCTCTGAAAATTCATTTTTTTGAATGATGCTCCGTAGAAATACTAGAGCAAAGTTGGACAAAACAATTGAAGAAATTGTTCATCCTGAAAGTAAGCTCTATGAAATGAATATGGGACCAGAAACATGGAGAAAGCTGACTAACAAGTTAGAGCAGCTTAAGTCAAGAAAGTATTTTCTATTGAAAGAAAATGAACCTCCTAGCCCGGTTATCAAAAGAACCCCTATGCTTAATTATGCTCCTAGGCTAGCCTCACTAGTCGAATCGACTTTGCCTATAGCACAGTGAAGTATTGATATTGCCCCCTCTGCAGGAAGCATGGCTAGACGGTTGTGGAGACGATAGAGATAGATTTTTCTAGAAAAGGTGATTCAGCAGGCATATGTTGAAATAACTGAGATAGAGGAAGAAGAAAATCTTAATCTAGTTGAAGAGATGGACAAATCTCCTTAGCTAGATAAATATATAAATCAGTATAATTCCTCTTCAGGTATTCAACTGCCAACAGTAGTAACCTCTCAGGAAGAACAATTGTTCCAATATAATGCTCCAGGCATACACATTACTACTCCTCCTGAAGAACAATTGTTATGCGAAGAACAGTCCTTCACTCCACAAAGACCAGAACCTGTGCAAAGCCCAGGTTTGATACAAAATACAGCTCCCTTTTTAGAAGAAGGCAATAGCAGTTCTTTCAGAACAGCCCAAATGGTCTATACAACAACCTGCCCAGGCGTGATTCTTAATATCCACCCTATAGGCATCAAGATGTATCCCTTAGCATTTTTATGGGATACATGGGCTGATATTAATTTGGCCAGATATCAGTGTTTTCCAGCGGATCTCTGGATAAAAGGCACTACAGAAATTGAATTTGGCAAAGGCAAATTTATTTCACAATTGGTTTGTAAAGTTCCTATACAATTAGGAAAAGACTTCTTTGATGAACTAATTTTTGTTCATTATGAAGTAAATAATTATGATGGTGTCATTGGTAGTAGAACTATGCAAAGTTGGGAACCCATTATTATGGATTCCATGTTTATCACACTACTGGGAACTTTCCAAATGCCTTGTCTCCATCAGAATGTTGCCTTCACCAAACAAATTGAAATAGAGAAAAAGAAGAAAAGGACAAATACTATTTGGTTAACACAACAAATAGAAGCAGCAGCCATGGATTTGGAACAACTTAAAGTAGCCTATTCTTAGACTGTGATGACTAAGGACCTGAAGAAACAGAAGAGATCACTTACATGCTCCCTTCCTCTCAAAAAAGATGCTTCAGGTAATGATATTGTTCCTAAAGCCAAATCTAACTACTTTTTGATGAGTATGGCAGAAGTTAAGCTTTGTCGTAAAGAAATTGCTGAATTATTGTCCTTAGATATTATTCAAAGATCAAGTTCTCCTTTTTCTTGTCATGCTATGTATGTTCCAAAATTTGATGAGCATGGTATGGAATTAACGGAGAAATGGCTTGTGGTCAATTTCAAGCCTCTCAATGAATGCCTTGTTGACAACCAGCATCCACTTCCCAGTAAAGACCACATATGGCAAGCTATTCAAGGTAGTAATGTTTATTCCAAGTTTGATTTAACCAAAGGGTTTTGGCAGATAAAGATGGATCCGTCTGACATCTACAAAATAGCCTTCTCTGTGCCACAAGGACTGTTTGAATGGAAAGTTCTGCCATTTGGAATTAAAACTGCTCCTTCTATCTTTCAACAAGCTATGGATAAAATCTTTTATCAATTTGCTAAATTTATCCAGCCATATATTGACGATATCCTTGTTTTCAGCCAGGATATGAAAAAGCATATGGAGCATTTATAGGTCTTTCTGCAGATTTGTCAACAGCATGGTTTGGCCGTCAATCCTACAAAATCTCACTTTGCTCAACGTGAGATTATTTTTATTGGCATCAAGCTTCTCCCAGGGGGAAAATAGAAGCACAACCCCATATTTTGACCAAGATTACCCCATCACAATGAGGTATTTGAGAAATGCATGATAGAGAAAGGCCACATTCATAGTAGTAGAGAAAATAAGACTTCTTGGAGGGGAATAGTTTCATGAAAATGGTGGCAAGTTTATAGGATCTTTGACATCAATCTCAATAGTGGTGGTCAATCTATTTTAAGCCCATTAAGCCATGAATACATCTATAAAAACCTTAGAAGCACCATGAAATTCTATTTCTTGAAGGGGCTCTCATGGTAAATGATGATCAACTTTTTCAAGGTCTAAACATGTGGAAGTCTTTAGGTGCCTTAGCTTAGGTTCATGCAAAAAATAGGGATATAGTAGTAGAAGAACAATCTCAAATGATTAACATTGGTTTAACTAGTCCAGAGGATCATTCACTTTCCAATCCTCCAATAGTTACAGATGAAGTACGTGTTGTTGATGCTACTAGTAGATATGTCATACCAGGCAGTTGTATTAGCAAGAGGAACAACAATGCATATTGAATTTGCAATCCCAAATAATGGAAACCTCACACATGGTTTTGAAGTCTATCAAAGAAGGTAGAAAAATCTTTCATGGACTATGGTTTTCATGTAGTTGTTACAAGTTCCAATGAAGATGTTGTCAAACACATGGAAATGCCTGTTAAAGAGAAAGGTATCAATTTGTTCAAAATTTTCATGGCATACAAAGGGACTGTGTAAGCTTTTGAAGGTTGTAGAGACTATCTATAGGCTTGTTTTAGGTATGTGAGACCATTAAACATACAGTTACTATGTGTAGGGTTGTTGAAATACATTGTGTGTATTTCAACAAGTTGAAAAGTGTGTATAAATCACTCTAAAAGGTTTGTATAGCCCTAGAAAGGTATGTATAGCTCTATAAAGGTCTGTATAGTCATTTTTAAGTTTGTAAAAGGGTTCTACGATTTGAAGAACCATAGAAACTATTTGAAACCATGCATGTCTATTAGACCTTTGAGACAGTAAAATTGTTTCTAGGTCTTCTATCTTTATTTGTCCGGTCTACATTAGAGAGTTTTATAAAATGGTGACATCATTAGATCCTGATACATGAACACAACATAGATGAAGTTATTCTTAATTCATGAAGGAAACTAGTCATTGATGACTCCATTGATAGAACCTCATCTAAATCTTTGGTTGATTCTATTGGAGCAACATTTAAATGACAAGTCATTGTTTGCAAGGAGAGGTTGGGATTGGTGGTGCTTTGACTATTCTCATGGAAGATGCAATTCATCCCACATTGATGGAAACTCTTGAGGGCACACTAGTGCTTGTTTATGCTAGTCCCTTTGCAAATATTAATCATGGAAATTCTTTTATTTTGGTTGATAAGATGGTTCTGAAACTAGAAGGATCTATTGTGACAGAAGTAGGGTTCAATGCTAATGAGAGTACAAAGAAGTTCATCAATATAAAGTGCAAATACAATGGTTTTAAGACTTAATGTGTTGTGAACATAGGTAAGAGCTCTCAAAATGCACGGTGGAGGATCAAATATGTCTACTGGGAAGTCACTAGATCATGCTTATGTAACTGAGAATGTAGCATCACTTGAGGTAGGATATGTTAATCTAGTCAAGCACTTATAAAACATCAGAAATCTAGTGTTGCAGGCCCTTGTGGCTTTATACCTCCTTTCAAGCATTGAAGAAGTTTATAGATCCTATTTTCAAGAGGAAGAAAATTGAAAGAAGATTTGTTAGGGGACATTAAAGAGGTCATGAAGTTACAATTTAGAGTCCTCATTATGAAAAGCACTTGTCCCCATGCCACAAGAGGAGTAAAAGACATCAAAATAATTCAAGGGAGTTAGGAAACATGTTCCTATTACTATGTAAACATTTGAAGGAGGTAGTGGCCATCAAGAGTCCTTATGTTTTCAACAAACACTTGTTCAAATGAGTGGTGGTAGTTTTGGAGCTTTTCTAGGAGATCTTTTAGCTTGAAGACCCAGTCACTCAACAAACTATGGAATCTTGAGAAGAAAAAATATGAACTACAAATTGTTCTCCTCTATGGCCAAGAAGGTTGACTAAAGCATTTAAGGGGCAGATAGTCTCTTTATTTTATACTTGAGGACAACTTCTTGATTTTTCTCAAGGATGTTTACTTTTCCAAATATATCTTGTTGTATTTTGGATAGATACTCCCTCTAGATTTTGTAATAGATTTTGCATGCATAAATTGTAATAGATGTTTTTTAGCCTTAATGATCAATAAGAACTAATTTTAGCCTTTCTCATATACTTTCTCACTGTGTTTGTCATATCCCGATGTTAAGGCATTGTTTAAATAAAAGATTTAAACATCATGATTAGATAGAAGAGTTGGTTTTGATAATGATCATATATATAATAATACTATTTTATTCACATATAATATACTTATCGTATTTCTAAATAATAAATATATGTAATAGCATTATTATTGTTATTATCATCAATATAAATATAATATATAATAATATAGTAATTAATATATTATTATATTAAATAAACATAAATAAATATTAATATATATATACTTAAACCTAGTCAAAAGATATTATATCATTTATATATATTAATAGAATAAAGATATTATTATAAAATTATATAAGATATTATTAATAGGAAAGACATCAGAATGAAGACTATATTATAATTATAATATAAGCTAATAAAAATATGTTAACAGAAGTCGACCCATATATAATTACCAAAGAGTATGAATGGCTAAAGTCAATGATCATTATAATATATATAGTAAGCAGCGATTACTATTTTTATTAATATTCCTTGAAAATAATTAAAAGCAAACAAGAGGTTATTAAAGGCAGCAACGGACCATGAAGGGATATGATTATTGAAAGATATAAGGGGAGGTTCAGCATCAAATAATAAGGGATAGGCAGGGATGATTATGATTAACTGAGCAATATCATATAAGTAGCAGATGTAATATGAACAAGCATTACAAATATATGGACAACAAATTAGAAGCCTATCTCACAATTAGATCAGACAAGAGATTAATATTCTTATACATATATACCAGCATTTCAAATATCATTTGAAGGAATATTCTGATGTCATCAACAAGCATCATATTTACAGCCAAGGAAAAGAGAGCCACCATCAAAAATTTAGGTAAGTATAATTAATATGTTTATTCCTATAATAGTTAAATGTAAGTATGTGTATTTCAATTGCTCAAGTTTATATCTAGTATAAAGATATTGTTATGGATGGAATGTGAATAGGAATAAGCAAATTTTAGCATAGAATAAGAATGTTATAAGGTAAATGTGCATATCATAAAATAAATGATCATTATTCGATAAGAATGTTATCATAAAGATTGCATACGATGCAAGATATGATGCATGTTACTGTTAATCAATAAGGTAGTGAAAATGTCTTAACAAGAGCAATATTAAACCATGAAAGGAATGAACATTCTCTCAATAATGATATAATGTTAATAAATACATAAAGAGATATATTATTATAGAATCATGTTAGCAACTAGAATAATAGAATTAATTCATTAACTCTATCTGAGAGAATGATGCATGGGAATGTTCAATTAGCCAACATGGGTATGTTTTGTCCCTTGTCTCAGTAGGTACAGAAGGTACCCCTTGGACAAGTGGATATGGCCCTTGTCTCAGTAGGTGCAATGGCACCCCTTGGACAAGTGGATTTGGCCCTTATCTCAGTAGGTACAAAAGGTACCCCTTGGACAAGCAGATATGGCCCTTGTCTCAGTAGGTGCAATGGCACCCCTTGGACAAGTGGATTTGGCCCTTGTCTCAATAGGTACAAAAAGTACCCCTTGGACAAGCGGATATGGCCCTTGTCTCAGTAGGTGCAATGGCACCCCTTGGACAAGTGGATTTGGCTCTTGTCTCAGTTGGTACAAAAGGTACCCCTTGGACAAACGGATATGGCCCTTGTCTCAGTAGGTGCAATGGCACCCCTTGGACAAGTGGATTTGGCCTTTGGCTAAAGTAGGTGAGTTACTCACCCCTCAAGCCAAAGGATTGTAATCATTGACCTTTGGCTAAAGTTGGTGAGTTATTCACCCCTCGAGCCAAAGGATTATCATAATTGGCCTTTGACTAAAGTCGGTGAGTGTTCACCCCTCGAGCCAAAGGATTATCATAATTGGCCTTTGACTAAAGTCGGTGAGTATTCACCCCTCAAGTCAAAGGATGGAAATAATGGACCCATGATAATTGGCATATGGCATCTTATCACATCCTTTCACATGGAATTAATGATTGATTTATGCATAGATCTACATATAATGGATAATGATGGAAAGTGTGAAAAGCATATTGATCTTGAACATAAGAGTATAACCCTATAAGGGCAATGTGATTATGTAATTTGAATATTTCTTTCATATATTATTATAAGTGGGAATCCAAAGATAGACTAGTGTACTAATGTTCTCTTTTTGTGAGTTGAAATTGTGTGCAAGGTTGAGAAAATTTTGGCTTGCGAGAAGGGGACATTACAGTGGTATCAGAGCAGTCATCCTGCCATCCTGTGTATACTTTGTGATTTATGTGTATTCAAGGTCTACCTTGTGGCTTATGTGAATAAGTGTATTCGTGTGACTTATGTATTTAAGTGTATACTTTATAACTTACATGTATGTTTGGTGGCTTTAGCTACTTGTCTACTTGCTTGAGTTGGTTGCCTATGTGCTTGAGCTACTTACCTATGTGCTTGAGCTACTTGCCTACTTGAGCTACTTGCCTACATGCTTGAGCTACTTGTCTACTTGCTTGAGCTAGTTGCCTACATGCTTGAGCTACTTGTTTACTTGCTTGAGCTACTTGTCTACATGCTTGCGCTAGTTGTCTACATGTTTGAGCTACTTGCTTGTCTACTTGAGCTACTTGCCTACTTGCTTGAGCTACTTGCCTACTTTCTTGAGCTACTTGCTTGTCTACTTTAGCTACTTGTCTACTTGCTTGAGTCGGTTGCCTATGTGCTTGAGCTACTTGCCTATGTGCTTGAGCTACTTGTCTACTTGCTTGAGCTAGTTGCCTACATGCTTGAGCTACTTGTCTACATGCTTGAGCTAGTTGTCTACATGCTTGACCTACTTGCTTGTCTACTTGAGCTACTTGCCTACTTGCTTGAGCTACTTGCCTACTTTCTTGAGCTACTTGCTTGTCTACTTGAACTACTTGCCTACTTGCTTGAGCTAGTTGTCTACATGCTTGAGCTAGTTGCCTACATGCTTGAGCTACATGCCTACTTGCTTGAGCTACTTGCTTGTCTACTTGAGCTATTTGCCTACTTGCTTGAGCTACTTGCTTGCATGCTTGAGCTGATAGGTAGTAAGTGTGCCCTCCATCATGCTCTAACTTGCAAGTATTTATATGGATTCTATCAAAGGATCAACTTGAGGTATGGCTAACTATATGCTGAAATTAAATGTTATTTATGTTATATCATTAATTATGTTATGACATACTGATTTCATTGTTAATTTATGGATTTTTAATATTGCTAATGTTTCTTTCTAGTAGTTATTCTCGTGTGCAGGTTAATAGATCAAGAATATCCCAAAAAGGGGGGGACATTATCTCATCATCAACCCCCATGATCATGCTATACGTTATCTTATCATCAACTTTCTTAAGCAATCAAAGTCTTACTTACAAAATCATTAGATTCATCTTTTGGAATATTCATTAATATTATTTCATTCCAAATCTCCAATCTCGAATTATCAATACTCCCCAAGTTTTCTTTAACATTGAAAAATTCTTCCTTCCTGCATTCATTTGATTAACTACATTTCTTCAATCATATTGCTACTCAAAATCAAATCAAATCCTCTTTTATCATGACATCATATAACCAATTACTCCTCAAAGAACATAACTCTTCTCAATTTTGAGGTCAATAACATATAAGACTGAATCTTGTAACCAAAATTCAAGATGCATCTTGGAATCTCAACACTCTCAAATCATCCCATTGTTGTTATTCAAAACATCAAACAATGCTCTTTGATCACAAATTCTCTTTCATGGAATCACAATCAATTTCTCTTCACTCAAGTGTGTTCATCTAAACACATCGGAAAGTAGACAAGGTGATTAAAGAACTCACGATTGCTTGAGGACAAGCAATTTCGAGAGGGGAGGCCTGTCATATCCCGATGTTAAGGCATTGTTTAAATAAAAGATTTAAACATCATGATTAGATAGAAGAGTTGGTTTTGATAATGATCATATATATAATAATACTATTTTATTCACATATAATATACTTATCGTATTTCTAAATAATAAATATATGTAATAGCATTATTATTGTTATTATCATCAATATAAATATAATATATAATAATATAGTAATTAATATATTATTATATTAAATAAACATAAATAAATATTAATATATATATACTTAAACCTAGTCAAAAGATATTATATCATTTATATATATTAATAGAATAAAGATATTATTATAAAATTATATAAGATATTATTAATAGGAAAGACATCAGAATGAAGACTATATTATAATTATAATATAATCTAATAAAAATATGTTAACAGAAGTCGACCCATATATAATTACCAAAGAGTATGAATGGCTAAAGTCAATGATCATTATAATATATATAGTAAGCAGCGATTACTATTTTTATTAATATTCCTTGAAAATAATTAAAAGCAAACAAGAGGTTATTAAAGGCAGCAACGGACCATGAAGGGATATGATTATTGAAAGATATAAGGGGAGGTTCAGCATCAAATAATAAGGGATAGGTAGGGACGATTATGATTAACTGAGCAATATCATATAAGTAGCAGATGTAATATGAACAAGCATTACAAATATATGGACAACAAATTAGAAGCCTATCTCACAATTAGATCAGACAAGAGATTAATATTCTTATACATATATACCAGCATTTCAAATATCATTTGAAGGAATATTCTGATGTCATCAACAAGCATCATATTTACAGCCAAGGAAAAGAGAGCCACCATCAAAAATTTAGGTAAGTATAATTAATATGTTTATTCCTATAATAGTTAAATGTAAGTATGTGTATTTCAATTGCTCAAGTTTATATCTAGTATAAAGATATTGTTATGGATGGAATGTGAATAGGAATAAGCAAATTTTAGCATAGAATAAGAATGTTATAAGGTAAATGTGCATATCATAAAATAAATGATCATTATTCGATAAGAATGTTATCATAAAGATTGCATACGATGCAAGATATGATGCATGTTACTGTTAATCAATAAGGTAGTGAAAATGTCTTAACAAGAGCAATATTAAACCATGAAAGGAATGAACATTCTCTCAATAATGATATAATGTTAATAAATACATAAAGAGATATATTATTATAGAATCATGTTAGCAACTAGAATAATAGAATTAATTCATTAACTCTATCTGAGAGAGTGATGCATGGGAATGTTCAATTAGCCAACATGGGTATGTTTTGTCCCTTATCTCAGTAGGTACAGAAGGTACCCCTTGGACAAGTGGATATGGCCCTTGTCTCAGTAGGTGCAATGGCACCCCTTGGACAAGTGGATTTGGCCCTTATCTCAGTAGGTACAAAAGGTACCCCTTGGACAAGCAGATATGGCCCTTGTCTCAGTAGGTGCAATGGCACCCCTTGGACAAGTGGATTTGGCCCTTGTCTCAATAGGTACAAAAAGTACCCCTTGGACAAGCGGATATGGCCCTTGTCTCAGTAGGTGCAATGGCACCCCTTGGACAAGTGGATTTGGCTCTTGTCTCAGTTGGTACAAAAGGTACCCCTTGGACAAACGGATATGGCCCTTGTCTCAGTAGGTGCAATGGCACCCCTTGGACAAGTGGATTTGGCCTTTGGCTAAAGTAGGTGAGTTACTCACCCCTCAAGCCAAAGGATTGTAATCATTGACCTTTGGCTAAAGTTGGTGAGTTATTCACCCCTCGAGCCAAAGGATTATCATAATTGGCCTTTGACTAAAGTCGGTGAGTATTCACCCCTCGAGCCAAAGGATTATCATAATTGGCCTTTGACTAAAGTCGGTGAGTATTCACCCCTCAAGTCAAAGGATGGAAATAATGGACCCATGATAATTGGCATATGGCATCTTATCATATCCTTTCACATGGAATTAATGATTGATTTATGCATAGATCTACATATAATGGATAATGATGGAAAGTGTGAAAAGCATATTGATCTTGAACATAAGAGTATAACCCTATAAGGGCAATGTGATTATGTAATTTGAATATTTCTTGCATATATTATTATAAGTGGGAATCCAAAGATAGACTAGTGTACTAATGTTCTCTTTTTGTGAGTTGAAATTGTGTGCAAGGTTGAGAAAATTTTGGCTTGCGAGAAGGGGACATTACAGTGTTCTCTTGAATAATTAGAAAATTCTCTTGTGGATATCTCCCTTTTGTAGTTTCAATCTTCTTTTCTAACCTTTGTAGAAGTTTTTCATGAGTTTGTGTGGATGCAGATGAGCCTCTTGAGATTATTTTTGTGCTTGAAAAATAGGTCTAGAGATCCCTTTATCATTGGTGTATCACCTTGTTTATATTTTTAGTCATTTTGTACCCTTTTCATGATGAAAATTGTAATTAGAGTGTTGAGTAGTGTGATTTTAGTAGTTTTTTATGCCTGCAACTGATTATACATTAGGTAACAAGGAACTAGCCCTTGTTTGTATGTTGATCTCTAGCTATAAAAGCCCACATTTTGAGAGGTCTTCCCATGTTTCACTGAATACTAAAGCTAGGTGTTTAGCAAGGGTGCATATTCTAGTGACAACAAAAATAAAAGAAGAAAAAGAACAAGTCATACAAAGATAGAGCACAATCAGATTCTAAATCCTCTCCCTCAAAAGGCAAATCATCTAAGAGAGTATGTGCATGGAAATGGGGGACCAAAAAGGGGTCAAAAGTGGCCACTTTTTTTTCTAAAATCAATAAAAATTGATCTTGGATGAGAAATTGAAGATAGCCATAGTCAAAATTTGAATGTGACAAGAACATAATTCCTAGTGCTTGGAATCTAGTTCCTAAACTAGTATTTTTTTAAATGGTGGAGATTAAGAGGTTCAAATAGGGGGAGCACACAAAGTGCTCGTGTTTTTGTTAAAAAATGACATTACTTATAGTGTGCTCTCCCTAAAATGTTGACTTTTTAAAAGTATTTCACAAATCACGAACACTGGAAAATTAACTAACATCATGTGGTTTATGATTGATTTTTCTACTAAAATTTTAATGGATATATGATTTTTATGAATGTTTAAAGTAGACACATCTTAAAAATAGAAATTTGAGTGTGCTTCCACCTAAATTTTTGAAAACTAATCGAAAATCATAAATTCTTTTTTTAAATGTGTATATAATAGAGTCTAGAATGTAAAAATGTAATTTGTTTCAAATTTGGATGAATGGGTAAAAAATGACACAAAGATTCTATAGATGGGTAAAAAGTACACCAAAAAATACATTAACTTGATGGAGAGCATGCTTGACATTTGTGTGTTTTTTGTATGAGTTTTCTAAAATGTGTCTTTGGCTCCAAAATTAAATGCCTAACACTTAGGATTGGTAAATTCAAATTTTTATCAAGCCTGATAAAGGCATTTGATAGGTCAAAATAGGAATGTGAGCATGTTATAACATGCTCACATTTTGAAAAATACATGAGCCATAACGTAAATGCATTATAATGCACATGCATTATGTTTTCCAAAACATGAGTGCATTTTGGAGACTTATAGATGGTGGACATTTTGGAGACTTACCCAAGAAGGATAAGCCTAAGTGTGCATATTGGAAGAAATCAAGGCATGATGAATATCAATGTTATTCAAAGTAAATTGATGAGTTGAAATATCTTCTAAAGAATAATTAAATCAATTTTCCTTCAACTATGTTAGTGGCTTCGTCATCTTCTTCTCATTCAAATTCAAAGAGACAAAATGTGTAGCACTTGTTGCAGTTACAAATTCTAAGTCAGGGAGATGGATCCTTGATTATAGAGCTTCACATCATATGGCTTCATCACAGGGTATGTTCTCTTCATTTGAGACTTGTTCATGACCACACATCTTGATGGACAATGAAACATATATGCATGTTATTGGGAAATGATCTATTGACATGGATGAAGGATCATTCAATGATGTTCTTTGTGTTCCTTCATTGTCAACCAATATCCTTTCTATCTATTAGATCACACATGGTGGAGCAGGGAACAATGTTGAGTTCACACAAAATTCTATGATTATTAATGATTTGCAAAGCATAGATATTGTTGCAGTTGGGGAGGTAGATCATCAATATCGAGTGTAAACCTTCTCACATTTTTCTCCTATTGGTCCTTTAGCTGATGTACACAATCAGGCGTCTAGTTTGGACACCTTTGAGGAGATATAGTATGGTCATTTGAATCTTCCAGTGTTCTTTCACCAACTAAGGTTCTAGAGACATGTGCTAACACTCCATCTCCACCATCATCTCCTATTACATCTATAGAGTTTAGTTTTTCAACATCCATGGTTTTCATTGATTTAATGCAGTAGGACAATTATTGTCTTCTAAATATAGCTACTTGGGATGAGTACTTGACAGACATTGTAGGTTTTTTGTGAAACTGCAGAGTCCTATCAATTCTCAATAAACCTAATGCAGATAAGGCTTGCACACAACTCAATGGATGTTCTCACCTCATATTAAGCATCTCATCAAGTGATGACATACTACATTTACTTTATCAATACATGGATGTGTTTTTTTGGTATGGTGTTGGTATTGTGTGTACAACTAAAGATTTTTGGGGATTAATATAGTTGTATATGGTAGGAAAATGATGTTCTTTACAAAATAATTTAAATGTAATGCTGAAACATGGAATCTACCTTATAAATTCTAAGGTTAACTGAATTAATTTATTTAACTAAAACAAAATAATAACAAACAAATCTAGTTCTAATTGTAAAGAATCTAATGCTAATAGGGTACAATCTACCTGAAGTGAGCCCTTGCTTGGATTGATTGAGCCCTTCTTCTCTCTCTTATCAACTACTTAATCAAAATAAATATATCAATCAATTTACCATATTCAAAGAATAAAGTAAAAATAGTTATGATGGAAAACTTTGTTTTCTTATTGACTACAACAATCTAGTGTTATGATGAAAAGAGAGACCTAGATCAACAACTTAAACCCAGTCAAAATTTCTTCTATCTAATATTGAGACACAAAATGAGCTTGACTTCTACCTTGAAGGAGAGCCAAGATATAGGGGTTCCACCTCTTTGTTGTATAGATGAGTGTCAAACCAAATTCAACTAATATTGCTAGGGAAAATGATCAAACCCTAATTGAGAGAGATTGAACTATAGATGACTATCATAAATAGAAACAAAGAATCTAAATGGATAGAAGGGATGAGAAAACAATTTAGAATAGGAACCTAGAGTCAGAATGCCATAGGTACTAGGGCACTTGGGTGCCCTAGGCCCTTTTTAGGGTTTTTCAGAAACTGAGACCTTCACTAGACATGTACTTGCAAGACCTTTCTTCTCCCAGACTGATATCTCCTAAAAACTATTCCTTCGACCTGCACACATGAAAGGAGGAAAATTTGTTGTGGCTATATAGGAGCTTTCCTTAGTCAAGTCCCCATTTTGGTATTCCTACCTCATGGATAGCCAATATTAGAACCAAATGTTGTGTGTGCTTAGAAACCCTAAGTGTGAGTAGTAACATGCAAGATCTAATCAAATAATATCAAACCCTGGCCCTATATGAATCAATAAAATAAGACTAAGATGATCAAAGATAATATTCACTAAAGGAAACATACAATGTCACCCCAAGGATGAGGAATCAATGAAGGTTTGTTGAATAATAAGGAGATGCAACCATACCCTTGGAGGATACTCAAGCCAATCTCAAGTTGGTGGTTCCAACCCTTCTCCCAATCATGCAAAGTGATTCAACCTAGGAATAATGAGATAGACTCAAGATCTCACTTCCTAGCCTCCATACAAATCCTTCCAAGAGAGAAATAATTCACTTGATCAATAGAAACCTGTAATAATTCAATAACATAGAGAGCTTTTTCACATCTAATCAATCTAGTTTCAAATGAGATAAGTCACTTACTTTTATACAAGGCTATAGAAAAGAGTAATTTGAATTAAAGAGCCGACATCGTGTGCCAAAAATCAAATTTGAGTTTAGGGTTGGCCTAACCAACACTAAAGATGACTTGTAGACCTAAATTGCCTCCCTAAAACATGAGAGGGGACTAGGGCGCATGGGCGTCCTAGGGCCTTTGGGCAATTTAAGGCTCAAGATCGCATTTAATGTGAGGCTAACTCCAAATCTTAAATCATTTTCTAGGTTATGATGAAACTTTAACCAAAATCATGATATTTTCTATAAACATGGCCCAAAACAGGACTTTAAGGTGGACCTAAAAATCAACTAGGCTTGGGATCACTAAAGGGAGGAGATAAACATAGTGAAATTGTGCCTACACAACTAGTGTACACAATTTACAACATAACATTTAGCCCCCACTTTAGTGGTCATATGACACTATGTGTATATGCAAGCTAAAGGACAAAAAAGTAAAAACATATTGTAAAAGAATATCAAAAAGGATATTGTAGAGGATGTAGATCATCATTGAGAAAGGGGGTGAAGCCCCCAATATGTGATCTTGCAAACCATAGAGTTAGTGTGATAAAATAATCCTGCAACCAATAGATGTACATGTTAGTCCAAATATCTAAAGGGGAAAGGTGATGAGACATGATTAAAGTGAAATTCACAAGTAGATATATGCCCCTCTATTTCTTCTTTCTACTTGAGGATGTAGAAACAAGGTGGTGATCTTTCCACTTTGACTTTTTAGAGGGAAGGTTGATGAGTATGCTTTGGTAGGGTCATTCTAGTGAATAATGCCAAGATGCAAAACATGTGATTGTAGAGATGGCGAAAATAGGATTCAGACGCAACAAATGACACTCAAATTTGATTTCGCTAGCCTAAGTTATTGATGTTTAGATTAATAGAGGTCTAGAAAATGTGGTCTTTGACCCTAGATAGTAATCAAGAGTTCTTAGTTTTTTACTATAAATAGTAAAAGAAGTTCTCACATTTTACCATTCTATTGTCATTTTTTGGTCTTTGAGGAGATAGAGCAAGTATGAGAGTGATCATGCCAAGCTGAAGGCTATATCAAGCACCAAGGCTGGATGCTCTATGAAGTTGAGTAGCGTAGCTACTAGACGAGCATGAGGTAGGCTTCTATCCAACTTCTAATTTTCATTTATGTCATTATTTTAATATTTTTTTTGTTTTTTGAGCCAAAAATGGGCCTAGGGGACATTTCTTAGTGTCTACCTAGGGTGCCATTGTCTTCCTAGGGGGCCCCAAACCCTTCTGAGCACCTAGGTCTGAAAGGAAGCAAGGTACACAGAACACACTTCCTACACCAATATAATGAGGGGAAATATATGCAAATTCATTTTAATCCTTACAATTGCAGCAATGTTAAACATATAACATAAAGATTACAGCAGCAACACAACACAAAAAGAATGTGACACAAGATATATCATGGGGAAAACCTTTTCAGGTAAAAAACCCCACACTCTAAAACCTGCACAATGTATTATCTAAAACAATAATAGTTTACAAAACACTTGCAATGCAAGTTCTTCCAAGAGTCTTCAAATGTTGATTCTAGAGTTATTCGGGCAGCATAATAGTACCTGTAAAAACACTATGCAACTACAACTCCAAACTATGCAATATATAGAGATTACAAGGCAAATACTGGAAGCTTCTTGGGATAGGTGTCCACCTTGTCCACATGGTTATTTTACCACATCAAAGGACACTTGTCCAAGCTACAAATACATCCCTTACGTCTGTCATACATGGAAAATTTGGCTTTCCCAACATGGAGCGCTCCAAGGCTAAAAATAGAGTATGATAGATGCTCTTACGCATCTTACAGCTGTCATAGATTTCCCAACATAACAACCTTAAATGTTGTAAGAGAATCCATCATACAAGACTAAATATAGAATATTCCTCTTAAAACATGTCATAGCCCAACTTGGGTGCCCAAAGATGCCTTTCCCTCATGCAAAGATACTCACCGACACTCGTCCTCACTTGTCATAGGAATCTCCAAACTTGGCTCTTACGTGTCATAGATTATGTCATATGGAATGTCCTCTTCCACATACCACAAGATGCTGACACATGGCATATTAGTGCCATCTCAAATGGGAAGCCCTAATCCATGTAGGTTTGAATTGACCATCCAAGTCACATTCCAAGTAAGATGACATGTCACTGTGCCACCTCAAATAAGTGACCAAATTGAATGTGCAAGTAAATAAAATATTAGGAAATAAATAAATATACAATTAAATAAATAATGCTAGGAATTTGCAAAGGTTGAGACACCTTAATTCCCAACAAGGTTCTTCTTGAGTGCCCCATGTTGATAACTGAGAGGGGGGTGAATCAGTTATCTTAATTAATTTAACTTTCTATTCTTCTTTAACAACTAGTGCAGCAACAAAACATATAAGCATGCATAACCATGAAAGCAAAAATAAAATCAATACACATAACACAATGATTTTGATGTGGAAAACCTTGTTAAGGGAAAAACCACGGGGTGACTAACCCAAGATTGTATTCTCTGTTAAAAGAATAAGGTAGCAAAAAATGGCACTTGCCAATTAGGGCTCACTACCTGAGCACACTGCTCACAAGAGGTTCACTGTCTACAATAGTTTATAAAAGGAAACCAAGTACTTGAACTGATGAGAAGCATCCACATATGTTGAGGTTCAGTTCCAGTTAGGCTCAATATACTAATCTACTGCACTTCATTCTTCCTCTGCTTTAGTGCTCGGACCTGTATTACTACTTCCACACTGCTCTCTACTTTTCTTTGCACTACACAACACACCATTCACACCTTCACATCGAAATCCATCTAGTATATATCTACACCAAGGATTTCAACATCTTTCTAGTTAGCATCTAGAATACTTAATATTATCTGAAACTCTGGTCTATCAGCTGAATCCATTCTTACTAAGTGATGCGTATCAAAAGGAGTCATCAATCATGTCGGCCAACCATGAATTATCCCTCAAGAAACTTGATCACCATCAATTCCTCATCCGGATTAAGGTCTGATGCTCTACTGGTTAGTTCTTTCTTAGTCTACTTTGTCAAACAGGAACCCAATACTTAGGTGCTCATATCTTTTCACTCTTTCATCACCAGAGGCTCAATCTCTGGAATGTATCAGTCATGGTACTCCTCTTGAATTCCCCATGTCTGTACTTTGCTGAGATACTTCCTCTGAAATATCCAGACCTGATTGTCAGACCTTGTTGCATGCTCTGTTCTTGCTCAACGAACCAAAATACTCTTCAATCTGACTTTTGGTATAGACATACCATGCCTTGCGGATGTGTGGGATGGACTTTGTTGCCATTAATGACAACACTCATGAAGCCACACAGTGTCTCTTACCAACAATCTCCCCCTTTGGCATTGATGGCAACACTTAGTGAAAAATGACTAAGTGTCACACTACACTCCCTCTTGGCTGATGCTCTGTTCTAATGTACACTTTTTCAGAGATCCCCCTTAGATAGATTCCACATTTTTCACTACTCCTCACTCCCCCTTTAACATAAATGGAAAAGGGTAGAATCTATACACCAAAATTTCCAAAAATCAACCTATACTTAGTCGCATAAGTATATATACATGTTATATTTACATATACTGAAATATATCTGCAAAGGTGGTCTTCAACTGTACCACTTCTATCACCCAACTCTTCTTCATCCTATCCAAAATTGAAATGTGACCACTTAGTAAAAATGCAAAAGCTTCTGCCCTCTTTAGGTATGTCAGATCACTAGTCCGGGCTATGGTCTGGGCATCAGTTAGGGCCTCGTGCATTGCCTCTAACTTGGGGATAATTATCCCTCTTAGTTCACTTAGCCTGCTTATTCTATCTTTCTTCTCCTTCTCAAGCCTCTTTATCTTATTTATAGTGGCAATAGTCTGACACTCTTGATTCATTATGGAAGAGGTGAGAGGGTCAAAATTTTGAGATAAACTTGATAGTTTGCTCTCTTGGTCTTCCACTTTCTTGGTAATGTCTGTTGTCATGGTGGACCAAGATAGACAAACTTTGTATAAATCGCTGCCATCTTTAAGAGCATTTTCTAAGCTCTTTATCCCAATACCCAAGTTTCTCCTATCATTTTCTATTAGCCCCTGTACTTCAGAGAATCTCTTAGCCAAAAACTCTTTTCAGACTTTCTCTTCTGCTGACTTCTCCAAGGAATCAAAATGTGTGCTAATAGAATTAACAAGAGATTTCAAATTACCAGATGAAGAGGTTGAAAGATCCTTGTGGAAGGATGGCATGATCTTCTCCAACACACCAGATGCAATCTCTATCAGTTCACAATCTTCCATGTGAGACTTCAGAAGTTTTTCTTTTGCCTTTGCTTGGGTAAAGGATGCTATCTTCATTGTTTGAACTGGGGAGAGGGAATCAAAATTGAATGGTCCTTGAAATAGTTCTAGTTCATCAATCTCCATCATTTCTTTGGTCAAGAAATCTTTAACTATTTCTGCAGTGTCTCTTGCTGGAGACATAGTCTTCTTTCCTTCTGTAGCTTTAGAACTGGCACGAGGGGTCTTCTCTGAATGATCTTCTTCTCTTCCCTTTACCTCTTCCTCTTGACTAATTCTCTCTTCTTTTCTTGCTTCTCCTTTAGTTTTAGAGTCTGTTGGGGGATCCAAATGAGAGATATTTACTTCTTCATGCACTTCCTCTTCCAGAACAGAGGAATCCAGGTCCTTGGTCTTCTCCTCACCTATCTCCTTAGATTCTTCTACAATTTTCTCTGTGGAATCTTCCTTTGATGTACTTTGTCCTTTGACATCCATGGCAGAAGGTTCATCACTTATATCCTCTATGATATGAAGATTGAATCTTTTATAAGTATTTCAGAGGATATGTTCAGTCTCTTTTGCAACATGATCAGTCTCTTCGAGCATAAGCTTGTTCATTCTGGCTTTCCTCTGGTACTCATCCTTGCAATCTTTGAAGATCATGTTCGTTTGTTTAGGAGTGATGGAAGGATAGAGCTGAATAGCTATCTGTTCCTGGATTTCCATATCCTTTTCCTTAGCATTGTTCTTTCTCATTTCAAGTTCCTTCTCTAGGCTTTTAGGAATTAGAGATATGATTTCAATGAATTCTTTATTATAGATGTTTAGATAGCTAACTGTAGCATCCTGTAGGATCTTCTAGTCAGCTTCACTACATTCATCATAGAATCATGTCATTGGTTGTAGATTTCCATCCATAGTGATTACCTTGATGACATCATCAACAAAAAGAGTAGCCCTCTCAACAAATTCTTCTACTTCTTCTTCTTTGTTCTTGTCGACAGATGAATCCATAGATTTTTTCTTTTTCTTCTTCATTTTCTTAACCTCCTCATCTGTCTATGTCTCTTCATCATCCTTGTGGCCTTAGTCTTTGTTCTTTTCTCTCCTTTTTCGAATGACTTTGCTTCCATTTTTGAGGCTTTTGGGCTCTTAGAAGCAACTGGTGCAGAGCTTTTGGAGGATCTAGTCTGGGAGGGGGCTTACACCGAAGCACTTTCTTTTTCTATTTCTTGCCTTTCTTTCTCTGCCCTTTCCACCTTCTCTCTATTGGCATCAACTGCCTCCTTTGATATTCCATATCTCTTGGCAAATTCTTCTACTTCCCTTCTCACTTTTCTCTTGATCTCGAGTTGTCTCAGTTCAACATGAACTTTTACACTCAACTCTTGGAAGGTTCCAAACCTTTCTACCTTAGGGTCCTTAGGCTGACTTAGAAGGTGTTGGACGTGCAGTTCCAAAATTTTCTCATCCACCTCATACCCCATTGGCATAATCCAGACTATCCTTGGCTCCATTGCCTCCATTAGGCATTGATCAATGTCTACCATAAAGCACACTGTATCCTTGTACTTCTCAACCAAAGATTGGGGGATTCTTTCTCTAGCCTACATCATATTTTGAAATTTCTTGAAGTATCCCCAGAGTGCTATACTTTGAGCCTTGGCATCACCAAGCCCATAGGGTTCATGAAATGAGTCAGATAAGATTATTGGTTGAATCAACTTCTCTTATTTGTATGGCCACAGGTTTGTCATTTTGCCATACCCAACCACTGGATCTGGGTAGCTCATTCATAAAGTAAAAGAATAAACACAGTATTAGCCCACCATACTTGAATGAGTTTTTCTCGTCCTTCTTGATCTTTTGTAGGTTTTCCAATAGTTGGCTCAGAAGAAGCTCGCAAAGATCATAATCTGCATTCTCCCTTAACATCTGATAAGCAGTATAAATTACAGTTCTGGATACAGAATTCTCCTTGCTAGAGTGATATATCTTATAGCCAATTATCATCGATGCAAACTTGATATCCGGATCAGTGATATCTTCTATAGTCATTGCTCTCTTGTCAAATTTTGATCCGGTAGCCTCACTTACAGTTTGGTTTTTGACTGATTTGAGAGCAGGAAACCCACCTGATGAGTACAATCTGGTTACCACCCTAATTGCATCCTTGGTTATCTTGAATGGCCTCATCAACTACTAAAGTTGTCATGCATTCTGTTCAGAACATACCATACCCAATCATCTTCAACAAAACAGGGGAAATGAATGCAATGTCCAAAATGTTTATCCCGGATGGCCTTGTATTGGGCTTTAAGTTCAAATGATTCATCTATCAATTCCTTGTGATAGATATCCATCAGCTTGGATTCCCCAAATTCTTCAATGTTTGCGTGTATGTAAACCCTAACATCTTCTACATGTAGAACCCATGCGGAATGCTAGAAAATGCACCTAGGGATCAACTTCTAGGGATTTATAGGGATGTTTCTTGAACTTAGGGTGTGTCCTATCAGTGATCTTAACAAAATTTAGAGTAGCCATCTTTCAAAAGATTTAGAGAGAGATATTCAAGAGCGGAAAATACCTTTTTACGCCTCTAGGGTTCACGAAATGAGTCAGATAAGATTGTTGGTTGAATCAACTTCTGTGGTTGATCTTTGAGAGGTTTTGAAGAAATTTGTTGTAGAGCTCCTTCTTTCTTCTTCTCGAATGCAAATGTGCAAATGATGAACAAGAGATCCCTTATTTTTTTGCGCAAACCCTAATTCCCCATTGCAATAAATGCACAACTTAAGTTATTCCAGTTGCCTTGTTATACTTGTCCTGAGAGATTTTTCTAGATCACTTAAGATGCATTTAGAGTTATTCTTTGTGATCATTGACAATCTATCTACCTTTCTCCAATCATTCATTTATTTGCAGATCAAAGATATTTCAATTTAGAATCATACTAGATCTAACTGTGAGAGTCATGCTTTTACCGGATGACTGTCAAACTGGATCAATCTTGGATGATTAACCTCTTCAAAACCCCTTGCGGATCTTTCATAATTTTACCAAGGGTTAATTAGATATTTCTCTGAGAACCCTTTTAACTGTAACTTTCCATGTGCCAATCTTAGGCACTAATTGACTGGATGGGGAAATTTATTTTCCTTTGTGACTCCCCCTGAGCCAGAGCTCATCTATTTAATTTCTGGAAGGAATATCAGCACCAGATTCTGGTGCGGATCCATCCGCAACATTTTTCGTACTTCTCTTTACCCAAATCTTGTTCATTTCCCTTTGAATTTCATCCGCATTAACTTTTTCTTTTTGTTTGTCTTAGTTTTGATTATGATGCACCGAACCCTTTTTGTCTTGATTCTTATTTTTGCAGAATTTGGCAATATGACCGGATCTATTGCAATTGTAGCAAACAACATTTCTTTGCATATTTGACATGTATCCTCTTGATCTACATTGATTAGCCATATGTCCCATTCTATTGCATTGAAAGTATCTACCATTGAATGAATTGTTTATTTGCATATTTCTACATTCATGAGATTTGTGAGCATACCTTTTGTAGTTAAAACACTATTCAGAGAAGGATGAATTAATCTGATTCATTCTTCTTCTGCACTGATTTTCTTTATGACCGAAGCTATTGCAAATGTGGCAGTATCCATTGAAGGATGGATATCTTTGAGCATTTGGTTCCCTTATCGGAGGTCTTCTAGGCATGTTCCTTAGATTTCTTGATCCAGAGTTCTTCTGACCAGATCCAGAGCTTTCACCTTTCTCATACCCCAAGCCTTGCTTGTCATCTACCCTCTTTAAGCTTTCAAGAAGAACATCAAGTTGAGTAGAGCTTATCTTGAATTTCTCTTTGTATTCATTTATTGTTTGAAGATCCCTTTTAAGAGTGTCTATCTGATTCTCAAGTTGTTCTTCATTATCTCTAGCTTCTTCAAGATTAGATTCTAGATGCCTGATTATTCTATCCATTTTGTGGTAGTCTTCTAACTTCTCCTTGAGAGATTGTTTTAGCTTATCTTCAATTTTTCTCTTCTCTTCAATTTCTTGGGTGAACTTCATAACCCCTGATTCCATTTCCTGTCTTACCATAATGACCTCTTTTGATAGCTTCTCACATAACTTGTTCTTTTCATTTAGATCTTCATTAGTATCATTGGCTTCACTTTGACTTGCTAATTTCTGAAGTAGTTCCTTTCTCTTTTTCACAGAGATACTCAGTTTCTCCTTTAGATCATTTATGAAATCATCAGCTTGTTTGAGTCTTTCCCTCAGGTTATTGACTTCAGAGTGAGATTGCTCGAGATCATCTAGGGCAGACTGAAGTTGTTCCCTCATACCATACATATCCATTGGAATTCCCAGATCTTCCTCAAGCTATTAGGCTTTGTTTGGAGGAAATTGGCTCTGATACCAATTGTTGATAACTGAGAGGGGGGGTGAATCAGTTATCTTAATTAATTTAACTTTCTATTCTTCTTTAACAACTAGTGCAACAACAAAATATATAAGCATGCATAACCATGAAAGCAGAAATAAAATCAATACACTTAACACAATAATTTTGACATGGAAAACCTTGTTAAGGGAAAAACCATGGGGTGACTAACCCAAGATTGTATTCTCTATTAAAAAAATAAGGTAGTACAAAATGACCCTTGCCAATTATGGCTCACTTCCCGAGAACACTACTCATAAGAGGCTCACTACCTACAATAGTTTATAAAAGGAAACCAAGTACTTGAACTAATGAGAAGCATCCACATATGCTGAGGTTCAATTCCAGTTAGGCTCAATATACTGATCTACTGCACTTCATTCTTCCTCTTCTTTAGTGCTGCTGTTCTGTCACATACCAGACCTATATTACTACTTCCACACTGCTCTCCGCTTTTCTTTGCACTACACAACACACCATTCACACCTTCACATCGAAATCCATCTGGTATATATATCCACACCAAGGATTTCAACATCTTTCTAGTCGGCATCTGAAATACTTAATATTTTCCCAAACTCTGGTCTGTCGGCTGAATCCATGCTTACTAAGTGATGTGTATCAACAGGAGTCATCAATCATGTCGGCCAACCATGAATTATCCCTCAAGAAACTTGATCACCATCAATTCCTCATTTGGATTAAGGTCTGATGCTCTGTCGGTCAGTTCTTCCTTATTCTACTCTGTCAAACAAGAACCCAATACTTAGGTGCTCATATCTTTTCACTCTTTCATCACTGGAGGGTCAATCTCTGGAATGAGTCATGGTACTCCTCTTGACTTCCCCAAGTCCGTACTTTGCTGAGATACTTCCTCTGAAAGATCTGGACCTGATTGTCAGACCTTGCTGCATGCTCTATTCTTGCTCACTAGACCGAAATACTCTTCAATCTGACTTCCGGTATAGACATACCATGCCCTGCGAATGTGTGGGATGGACTTTGTTGCCATCAATGACAACACTTATGAATCCACACAATGTCTCTTGCCAACACCCCAAACCTATCTAGGCAATCTGGTCCAAGATCAAGGTTCTGATTGATTTTTGTGATTGTTTATAATGTTATTGGAATTGAAGTCTGATGTACACTTTGTTGATCATGTTTTAGGAACTCCCGAGGATGCAAGACCATGTTGATGGTTGCTTGTACACATTACTGTGCAGTCAGTCAGGTACACTTAAAGACACAAAGATGGGACATCTTCGGGATATTGGATTATGGTGGGTGTACACTATGCCTATGATTACATATAATAGTACGATGTTGATGGAACTCATGGAGTGTTGGAACTCAAATACATCCACTTTTTATATTCTAACAAGGAGATGACTATTACACAAGAGGATATGTATAGGATACTACAAATACCTGTGCATGGTGAGAAAATCATGGTCATAGAGTAGAGGTCCGAGGACTACACTTAGGTGAGCCAGATGTACTGTCTTGGGCACACATTGTCATCGAGCAATTGAGGACACATTGACATTAGATTCTTAGAGAAGGGTGTAGTTGTTATACCAATCATACATCGCATGATCACTACCATCACACTAGTTATTACACCAGATGGGCAAGGCACTCACCTTCACAAGGGCCTAGTCCATACCATTATAGCGATAGAGGAGTAGAGGACTGTATAATCATGGGGATGAAGTATGATATCTCATTTATAATATGATCTGGGTCACTATGTACACTACAAGGCACATATCTTGATGATGTGCACACTCTTATAGGTGTGGGCATTTAAGCATATTACATGCACAAGGTTGGTGGGCTATTTGATAGAGACTATCAGGACAAGTCCATGAGCACATGCCTATGAGATGAGGAGACCATGGAGATGTGGTGATTTACTATTTTAGAGAATTGTGTTAGATAGGTTGTAGCCAGAGTTCATCATGTGGAGACTATACAAGGGATGTAGACCATGGATGGGATAGATGAGGTAGCTAGAGAGGATGTAAAGAGATCTATTGTTAACTAGTCGTAGAGATCACATCATAGTTGCATTCTATTATGATAGAGTGATAAGGTAGTTTGGACGAATGCAGGGAGTTCTTGCCACATGATCATTCTATTTGAGGTCTTCATGTTGTGGGATGTAGCCTCATGATCATGTATGAATTACCATCACAGATGTGGTATTGAGTGATCCATATGATGTTACAGAGGATGACAACCCTGTCTCCAAGGTTGATGATGTAGGTGTGAGCCCAACATATATAGCATGGTGGGAGATGACACATCCTGCTCCTATCTTTCCTGTAGATCATCCCACTAGTGATCCTAGATCCTGGGTTGAGTGAGGAGATGAGTCAAAGGAGTGGGAGGGAGATGGCAGAAGATATTATACTAGAGATGATGATGATGACTATGATGAGGAGGATCCACCATTATTGATGACGAGAGGGAGATGACACTAGTTAGTGGAAGGTGTAGGTATCGATGAGGAGGAACCTAGGGTTTGAACTCGTGGCCTACAACCATGACACATAGCCAGAGGAGTACAATGTCACTTTGAGTGTGGGGAGTCAAGTGGTGATGCCACTACGATTCCCCCAACAATTCAGACAGTTGCAACCATCACCATAGTCATTGTTTCACATGATCCATCATAGTAGGAGGGTGATCCTGGTGAGAATTATATTTTTTTATTATACTTATGTTATCTTAGGATGCATAATGTTAATTTGATTAAGATGTTTATGTAATGATTATTTTGTTCTACAGTTAGTAGCAATGCATGGTGCATCTTTGTGAGTCGAGTCAGATGGTACCCTTGGAGCCAACACAATAGCCAATGTGGGCTTGTTATAGGCCACCACACATGGTGGGTTGACATGCAAAGATATTTGATCCTATTGCATAGCTAGGAGCTGTGTTTGAGGATGGATGGATAGAGAGAGAGTAGCTAGTAGTCGAGAGAGACTGGGTGATCCAGAGAGTAGCGAGTGCCAAGGATACATGAGATGTTCTCCAAACACAACTAGATCATAGATTCATAGCAACATCAAGTACTAAACATGACCTTCTAATCTCTCTGCAAGCTGAGGTTAGCTAGTTGAGAGTTGAGAGAGATCAATTCCAATAGATGCCACACAGGAGGTGGGAGAGCTTAGAGGTGAGCTTAGGGGCCTACAATCGTAGAGTATCTATAGGAGTCACTCATGATTCATAGCCTCACATAGAAAACCAACTGTTACTCAGGCACCACTAGGTCTCGAGGGATCTGGATGCTACAGTCCAGCACCTTGATGATATTTATTGTATTATGTTATGATTCACCACATTTTGATGTAGTGGTGAACTTATGTATGCAAACTCTTATGATTTATATATATTTGGTTTTGATTCATGATTTATTATGTTTATGCTAGATGCTATTTTTGATCTACTTGTGAAGTAAATGCAACAAAGATCTAGATTTATTTTACACATGTATGTTAAATTAAATGCAAAAAATGATTTGTGTAAACAACTATGTGTAATTGTTTAACAAATGTAACAATGATTTAAATGATACATGTTTTAATAATACACACATATGTTTAATTAGATATTAGACAAGATGTATACACATTATGAAATAATTTGGTTGTGATATGATAAAACAATGTTGTAATATTGTTAAATTAGATTCAACAATGATTATTGAACATGGTGCACATCTATCATTTTATATGCTAACAACCAAGTAATTCTCTAAACTAAGAAAACTACTTTAAAGAATCATGACAAACTACATATTTTGTCGAGATTGAAGAAAATAATGAAATAGGAAATTCAAATTTACTATCTACCAATCATTTTCTATATAAAGAAAGTGATAGCATATAAATGAAAAAAATAGAGATTAAGCATAATAACTATGTAAATGCATAGCATTAATAGGTTCCTTAAGAGGTGTCCCATGCATATTGGATAGTCTATATGCACCTGATCTGAAGACTTTATTGATGATGTAAGGTCCTAGACAATTCGGGCTAAACTTCCCTTTTTTGCCAGGAGGTGCATTGACATTGCACTAATTTTCATAGAGTACAAGATCTCCAACCTTGAATGAATGATGAATAACATATTCATTGTACGAGCATTGAATGGATTTTTGATGAGCTTGAAGATGTTCGAGAGCATTTATACATTATTTGTCAAGCATCTCAAGTTGTTGATGTCATAGTTCTCTTTTAGTATTTTCATCGAAGATGCCATTAAGAGAAATTTGCAATGAAGTAATTTCTAACTCCAAAGACATGATTGCATTAGCACCATACACAAGGTTGTATGGGATAGTACCTATAGCTGTACAAACACTTGTTCAGTAAGCCCATAATGCATATGATAGTTGAGTATGCCAATCCTTTGATGTTTGTTAATAGTGTTGGAAAGAGGCACTACTTTGATAAAGGATTGCATGTTGTCAATGAAGGCAACAAGGCAAAGTGTTTTCACTAGCATGAAAAAGAGACATTACTCTAGAAGACCAACTAGGTTTGGCAACAAGGCACAAAAGTATTCTGGTCCATAAAGCTAAAATGACTAAGTATGGACAATATACAGAGTAAGTGACAGAGATTGGGTTAGTATGTCTCCGCAGTAGAAGATCATTATATGCGGTTCGAGTATATTATTCATAGCTATTTGATGATGATATGTTCCAGTGCTCAAGACTTGACTTCCTCCAAAAGTCATACTATGAAATGTCTAAGTTTAGGTGAACAAAATTAAGATAGGAACAATGCACAATGCTAGAGAAAAAGGGTCTACATTCCTCTGCAATTGCATAATCTATCTTGTAGTTCTGAAGGTATGCTAAGGGATCAAGAATGGATGTTGATTATGAATCCTTGAGTCTCTTGTGATCCGCAGTGACAGTTTTGTTGTGATAGATGAATTAGCCAAGCATGTTCTTAAAAGATAGGTAGACAGACATGTATAATCCATATGCAGAAAATATATATTGTTTGAATAATAAATCTAAGTGGTTGTATGATTGGTGTCAACCTATATGAAGATCATTATATGTTTGGTTTGGTCTACATTACTATTTGTACACATGATCAAGCCAACAAGGTAAAATACATTGTATACATGTTTCATGTCTGGCTTGCCGACTTGATTATTAAATGAAGCTTGTTGCAGATATAAATATTTGATGGATTGTGATGTTAAGTGTGTGTGTGTGGTGTAATGTGTGAATTATAAGTGTGAAGGATTATGAGCAGAGTGCAAAGCAGAGAGAGAAAAATAGAGTACATGTAGTTAAGTTGAGAAGCAGGGCAGAATAGATGAAGACCTTTGAATCCGTATATTGAGCCTTCAATGGAACTATGATCCAGTATATGGTAGATACAACCACAACAGTTCATGTTCTGGTAGTGAGCCAATCCTTCTTCTATCTTCTTTTCTCTTGGTAGTGAGCCTTTGTGCAGTGAGCACTTCTTCATAAGGTAGTGAGCTCTGGGCAGTGAACCTTCTTGTAATTTGGTATTGTTCTATCATAATATATTGTGAGCTAACACTCACAGTGGTTTTTCCCCTTTGGGTTTTCCACGTAAAAATCTTGGTGTCCATGTGTTATGTCTTTATGGTTGTTGTTCTCATGCTTATTCTTCTTTCATGTTATTAATTTTGGAAATTAGATTAATAAATTTGTTAAGAAGTGGTTTTGTGGAATACTAATTCACCCATCTCTCAATATTCCTTATATTCAATAATTGGTATTAGAGCAAGGTTCCTTGGAAGAAGCCTAACAGCTTGAGGAAGATCTGGGAAAGTTTACTCATGGCAGCCAGAAGATTTGGAAATCTCTCAAACAATGTTGAACTAGAAGTAGTTCTTATTGATCTTGAAAAATCTAAAGAAAAAATAGGGATCTGAAGGATAACATTCAAGAACGTGATGAATGCATTCTAAAGCTAAAAGAACAAGTCAAGAAATTCAAAGAAAAATATAGAGATGTTAGTGAACAATTGATATCAACAAATGAGACCCTGGATGATTTGAAAGTGGAAGTTATAGAAAGAGCTAAAGTAGAAGAAGATCTAAATCTGATGGTAAAAATAAAGATAGAAGAATGTGTCAAACTGGAAAAAGAAGTTGTGAACCTAAAAATAGACTTGGAAAAATCCAAGAGCTATGAAGAAAAGTTCAAGATAAGTTCTGCAAAACTTGATGAGATGATTGTTAGTCAAAAGAGTTCAGATGACAAGCAAGGCTTAGGATTTGAAAAAGGAGAAAGTTCAAAATCAGGTCAAGAAAACTTTTAGATGAATCAAAACAAAGGGAATCAAAGAAGAAGACCTAGAAGACTTCTGGTCAGACAACCAAATGCTCAAAGGTACCCATCTTTCAATGGCCATTGTTTTAATTGCAATAAGTTTGGTCATAAAGCTACTCACTGTAGGAGTAGAATAAATCAAAATGTTCCATCATTGTCTGGTCAATGTTTCAATTGCAATAAAATTGGTCATAGATCAAATGAATGCAGAAGTCTAGTAAGAAATGGGTCTTATAATGCAAGAAATACTCAATCATTCAATGGCAAGTGTTTTGCTTGCAATAGATTTGGACACATGTCTAATCTATGCAAATCAAGGATGAATTCATTCAGAAGAAGGAATCAAGCACAAGGAAGTATTGTGTGCTATACTTGCAACAAACTTGGTCATATGGCAAAATTTTACAGAAGCAAGAACGTAAAAGAAACTACTATGCTAAAGAAAGGAAAATAGAGCAAAGAAATGATAAGGGAAAGGAAAAAGTTTATCCAATGGAAACCAAGAAGGAAATGAGCAAGATCTATATCAAGAAAGATGTGATTGAAGTCAAGGATTGATCTACACCAGCATCTAGTGCAGATACTTCCTCTAGGAAGTGAATTTGTGAGCTCTGGCTCAGGGGCAGCTATAATCAAAATCTTAATCCCCTAGCTAGATTGTCAGTGCTGGAATCTAGCACAAGGATATATTGAAAAGATACATAAGATAGATCTTTTGAAAGAAATTCTAGAAGAAAAGGATCTAACACAAAACATTGCGGAGCAATCCTAATAGACTACATTCTACAGAATGTGGTTGACAGCTTTTTAATAAGGGCATTTATGATGACTAGGTCATCCTTGTGGAGGATAAAAAGTGTCTCATTTGATAGATAATTCACTTTGTATTCCACCATTCAAGTGTCCAGGAGAATTAAAAGCAAGAATCCAAGTGCATGTAGAGTTTTTCCAAGGAAATTCAAATCAAGTCGATTTCAAGTGAAGAAAAACCCTAATTTGGCAGAAAAGGTATTTACAACTTGAAAAATCTTTTGTTTTATTTAAATTATTCCAAAAAATGTTTACTCCCTAATTTATTGAGATAACGAAAAAACCCCACCCCAAGTTCAAGAGACATTTCTTCAAACCATCAGAAAATAATTCTGTAGGGGCATTCTCAATTACTCCTCATGGAATTATGCACATGGAAGATGTTAGGGCATATATTCATATCAACTTAGAGGACTACGGTCACATGAATCTTGGAAAATTATACCTAGATGAACTGATTACTATTGATGTTGAGTTGAAAGATGAATATAAAGTTCTAGGAGAAAAGAAATTAGACACTTGGTTGGATTTTCCTGTGATCTCTAACTTTACATGGGTTAAGTTCATTCTAAGTAGAATTCATGATGAGTTTATGCGGCTTGATGAACCATATATGATAACCAAAGAAGCTATCAAAGCTGTAACTGGCATGAGCTCCTCCAGGAAGATTCCAGGTGAAAAGAAAATTAAGAACAATTTAGTAATGCATCTAGCAGGAGCCAAATTTGATAAGAAAGCTCTCACAGTAATTGATATTAAGGATCCGACTGTTAGATTTGCATCAATGATTATTGGATACAAAATATACTTCTCCCACTCAGAAAATTATGTGTCTACACTAGCTATATACATAGCTTATGACATGGTCAAAAATAACACGGACTATAACCTATGTGACTTGCTCCAAAGTGAATTAATGGAGAACTTGAAAAGAACAAAAGAGACAAATTATTCCTTCAAATATAGAACTTTGATTACCTGTCTACTCTTCTACTTCCTGAGAGGGATACCTAGATTGGGAAGCATTTCCTGGCTTGATCACACACCAGTAGCAACTCAAATAAGAAATCACTTGCAAAGTTTGGGAAATACAGATAAACAAAATGAAATTTTATGGGGATACTTCATGAACTTTCAAAAGAGAATGTTATGTAGGCTCTAGATACCTGAAAGGGTAGTAATGAAATATGAAAATGACATTGTATTCATGGTGGACAAAGACAAATGCTTTATGGAAGCTGTGGAACCAAGAATTGCATGGGTCCCTCCATTAGGGTATGAAGTTGTAGAAGATATTTTGACTGAATTAGCTGATGAACTATTGAATAAACCAAAAGATCTCAAACAAGATAGGTTTGGAACATTCAAAGAATTATCTATGGAATATAAGCATTCAGAGAAAATTCCTGATGAACAAACAAGTGAGGCAAAAACCAAAGATGAAGAGTCAAGGCCCTTAAATGCTTTGGTGAAATGGAAGTTAAACACTTTGGAAAGAAAAGATAAGAAAGATGAAAAGGAAAAACATGTATCTAGCCCCAAGAAAAGATCAAGCACCTCATCCAGTATAGAAGCCACTACCAAAGTAGAGAAAGACAATCCAATAGAAGAAAAGTAAAGAAGGAAAGTTACACTTTGTGATGAATTTGTGGAAAGAGACACTGCTGCAGATGAAATTTCAATTAACTAGTGCATCCAAGACTCTACAAGGACCAATAAATCTAGATTCTATGTCTCCTGTGGAGAAATTCAAATGAGTATCAATCGTGCAAGATAAGGCTCAGGAAGAAATGCTAAGAACATACATACATGACAATGAACTCATTGATGCAAGATCAGGTATTCTAGAGAAGATAATGCCCTCATACCAAAAAGATACATCAATATCATCCACTGCTTATCTCAAAGGTCTAATAAATTTTTTAAGTACTCACTTTGAATCCTTTGAAAAATCTATTGATATTAAGGTTATAAAGGAATATGAAGAAAAAATATTAGCAGTATCAAAAACTAAGTTAGAGAGTGACAAAATTCTGTTAGAAAGTAGCATCAAGAATATGATAAATGCAATCAAGGAAGCCTATTATATATACAAATTTTGTCTGCCTTGGCCTGAAACCACTAAGGAAATAGATGAAAAAGTCTATAGCTTGCAGCTTCAACTCACAAATATTTCGGAGACCTTTGATCCAACAATTGACTCAATCAGCTGCATAGAAACACAAGTTGAAAATATTCAGAATAACATAAGTAGTCTGCTCAGTAGATAGGAAGAAATTAAAAACAAAATGTGTTTGCTAAGAAGGATATTAAGCTTAAAATTTGAGATCATGGCAAATCTTGCAATAGAAGCACAAGTACCTTCACAAATTAACACACCCTCTAATGCGCAAAAGGTAGAAAAATCAGTCTTTTTGATAAATGGTCACATCCAAATCTTGGAAAGAAGTAAGAAATGATGGGATGAAGAGATTACACAATTAAATATTGTGTATAAGGATATCCTTTCACCTACAACTAATTAAGTTGAAGATTGTATGTACGTATGCAGCAGAGTATGACAGATTTGTAGTTTTGACACAATTTTGACTTTTTGTACATACACCTTTGCCATTGATGTGAAAGGGGGAGAAGAAGACTAGTGAAAAATGGGAAAACACCTGAGGGGGAGTGAAAGAATAGAGTGTATATAGAAAGGGGGAGTAGATACACATTTTTCACTAAGTGTTGCCATCAATGCCAAAGGGGGAGCTTGTTGGCAAGAGACACTACTTTGATAAAGGATTGCATGTTGTCATTGGTGGCAACAAGGCAAAGTGTTTTCACTAGCATGACAAAGAGATATTACTCTAAAAGACCAACTTGGTTTGGCAACAAGGCACAAAAGTATTCTGATTTGGAAGGCTAAAATGACTAAGTATGGATAGTATATAGAGTAAGTGAAAGAGATTGGTTCAGCATGCATCCACAGTAGAAGATCATTATATGCAGTTTAGGTCTGTTGTTACAACTATTTGATGATGATATGTTCTAGTGCTCAAGACCTGACTTCGTCCAGAAGTCATACTATGAAATGTCTAAGTCTGGGTGAACAAAATTAAGACAGGAACAGTGCACAGTGCTAGAGAAAAAGGGTCTGTATTCCTCCGCAGTTGCATAATTTGTCTTACAGTTCTAAAGGTATGCTAAGGGGTCAAGAATGGATGTTGGTTATGAATCCTTGAGTCTCTTGTGATCCGCAATGAGATTTTTTTTGTGACAGATGAATTGGCCAAGCATGTTCTTAAGAGATAGGCCAATAGACATGTATAATCCATATGCAGAGAAGATATATTGTTTGAATAATAATTCTAGGTGGTTGTATGATTGGTTTTGACCTATATGAAGATCAATATATGTTTGGTTTGGTCTGCATTACTATTTGTACACATGATCAAGCTGACAAGGTAAAATACATTGTATACACGCTTCATGTCTGGCTTGCCAACCTGATTATTAAATGAATCTTGTTGCGGATATAAATATTTGATGGATTGCGATGTTAAGTGTGTGTGTGGTGTAATGTGCGAATTAGAAGTGTGAAGGATTATGAGCAAAGTGCAGAGTAGAGAAAGAAAAATATAGTACATCTAGTTAAGTTGAGAAGCAAGAAAAAATAGACGAAGACCTTTGAATCCGTATATTGAGCCTTCAATGGAATTGTGATCCAACATATGGTAGATGCATCCACCATAGTTCATCTTCTGGTAGTGAGCCAATCCTTCTTCTATCTTCTTTTCTCTTGGCAGTGAACCTTTGTATAGTGAACACTCCTTCATAGGGTAGTGAGCCCTGGGCAGTGAGCCTTCTTGTAATTCAGTAGTGTGCTATCATAATAAATTGTGAGCTAACACTCACCGTGGTTTTTCCCTTTTTGGGTTTTCCATGTAAAAATCTTGATGTCCATGTGTTATGTCTTTATGTTTGTTGTTCTCATGCTTATTCTGCTTTCATGTTATTGATTTTGGAAATTGGATTAATAAACTTATTAAGAAGTGGTTTTGTGGAATACTGATTCACCCCACCTCTCAGTATTCCTTATATTCAACAAATAGTTTTTTAAATAATTTGTCCAATTATCTTATTAGAAGCTTCCACCTCTCCATTTGATTGTGGTTACTAGGTGTAGAGAAGAAACATTGAATATGATATCTTTCAAGGAATTTCTTCACATATTTGTTCTTAAATGAAGCACCATTATTAGGAAGAAATAAAAAATTGAGAGATTATGTTATCTTGAATGAAATAACAAATTACTTTAGCATTCATGGATCGTAGAGGAACCACTTTGACCCATTTCCTAAAGTAATCAGTAGTTGTGATTATGAAAGTGTGTCCTTGAGAAGGAGGAGAAATTCTTTAAATAAAATCCAAGCCCTACATGGAAAATGGCCAAGGTGAAACTTGAGCATGAAGTTCCTAGGAATGAGCTCGAATGAGATTCTTATGTTGTTGACATTGCAGGCACTTTTTTACAAAGGCAAAGAAATCTCATTCCATGTCTTACTAATAGTAACCCATACGAAATAATTTTTGAACAAGAGATCTTCCACCGAAATTTCCTCTGTAGGCATCTAAATGTGCCTCTTCTAGAGCAATTGGGATCTTAGAATTATTAAGGCAACAAAGGAGGAGACGTTCATAGCTTTGTTGATATAGAATATTTGATAAGATGATATAACATGCCACAAGTTTGCATTTGTGAATTTAGGCACTTCTAGATGCTAGATTAGGAAAGGTGTACCATCACACAAATAATGTATTATATGGTATTACCATTCACCTAAATCTATATTATCACAAAATACAATTTTAGATATTTTAGATATTGAAGGTGTTTTAAGATTATAGATGATAAATTGATAGTTCCCTGAAGAATTGTCAAGGGATATAAGAGAAGCAACACTTTCCATTACACTTGCATGTCGATTGTTTTTTGTGCAATTGTGTCAATTGTAAAGGATGATAAATTCTTCAATAAAGATAGAGCCAAGTCTTGATACTGAGATAACTTATCTTGCTTTTCTTGATATGATCTAGTGACTTGTCTTATGATCAATTGAGAATCACCAAATATAGAAATGTCTTTAATGTTTAGAGACAAAGTGACATGCAAGCCAACAATAAGGGCTTCATACTCTGCAATGTTGTTAGTACATAGAAAATTGAGATGGTAAAATAGAAGAATTGGCTTACTTGAAGGAGGTACTAGTATAACACCAACACTAGAGCTAGTTCAACATCTAGAACCATTGAAGAATAGATTCCACTTGTCATCAACATCTAGGGAAAGGATCTGATCATCAGGGAAAGATTCTTGATTCAAAATAGCAAATAGAGAAGGAGCTTTTGTAAAGTGGTCACTCAATGCTTGTCCCTTAATTTTCTTTTGAGAGAAAAACTTAATATCAAACTCTATTAACAACATAACCCACTTTTCTAAGCATCCTAAAAGATCTATTTTAGCAAAGAGATGTTCCAAAGGATCAAATTTTACCATTACATTAATTTCAGCATTTAAGAGATAATGTCTCAATTTTTGTGTTGCAAAAACGAGAGCTAGGCATTTCTTTTCTATCATAGAATATCGTACTTCATAACCAAGAAAAGTTCAATTGATATAATATACAACACGTTCTTTTCCATGATCATCATGTTGTGCTAACAAAGCTATAAGAGCATTAGGAGATGTCAATGTGTAGAGAATAAATGGTCATTCAGAGACAATAGGTTGTGATATAGGAGGATTAGCTAGATAACTTTTGAGATCATCAAAAGTTTTCTAACAATCGCTATCCCATTTAAAGTTAGATTCTTTCTTGAGTAGTTGTGTAAAGGGGTGAGTCCGATTTGTGAGTTGTGAAAAAAATTGATGAATGGCTTGAATCTTCCCTTGTAAACTATGAAGTTGTGAAACATTTTTAGGAGGTGGCATGTTGACAATGGTGTCAATCTTTTTTGTATCCACCTCAATACGATGATGTGAAACAATGAATCGTATAACTTACTTCTATCAATGCCAAAGACACATTTATGAAGATTCAAGCTCATGTTGTATTTACGTATACGTTCAAAGATTTGACAAAGAATTTTGACATGATCATGGCACAAAATGGATTTGGTTAGAATATCATTGACATAATGCTCTAAGATGTTATGCATGAAATCATGAAATATAAGCATCATAGCATGTTGATAAGTTGCACCAGCATTCTTTAATCCAAACGACATGACAACCCAACAAAATGTTCCCCAAGGAGTTATAAAAGTTGTTTTATATTGATCTTGAGGATTGATGAATATTTGATTATAACTAGAGAAACCACCCATAAAGGAGAGTAACGCAGAGCCAACAATGGAATCGACAATCATATCAATATTAGGAAAAGGAAAGTCATATTTCAAAAATGCTTTATTCAAATCTCTAAAATCATTGCACATTTGAATATGATTGCCAGATTTAGTGACAACCACAATATTCAAGATCCAAGGTGAGTAGTCAATAGGGCGGATAAATCTTACTTGAAGAATCTTCACTATCTCAGCTTTGACCAACAATGCAACCTTAGGATTTATCTTGCATATATTTTGTTTTACTAGTTTAGCATTAGGAAGAATGACAATATTATGTGTTACTGCCTTAGGTTCAATGTCGGGCATATCAGAGTATATCCAAGAAAAGAGATCAGGATATTCATGTAAGAGAGATGTAAGTTTGTGTTTTTCTTTAGTATTAAGACATGCAATTTCCAATAGAGATGACTTTTTAAGGGTCATCTTTATCCATCAAAACATTGACAATTTTCCTGTTAAGGAGAGTACTATGGTCTTGAACATTAGTAGGATGAAGGGATTCCATAGGTCACTCATGAGATGCCAAGGTACCATTAGATAAATAAGCATCTTTCCCAAAGTATGCTTCCATATTTAAACAATAAGGAAAGCCATGATCATGATGATAATGGAGAAAGTGATCATAAGCTCCTAAGAATTCATCCAAAGCTTCATCCATTGAAAAACTATCCAAAGAAATATCTTGAGAATCACAATTTGTATCAGTTAATTCCAGATATACACAATTAAGTGTAGATGAATAGATTGTGTTTACATTTAGATTAGGATGATGAACGACTGTAGTGGGCTATAAAGGATGATATCCAAGTCCAAACAAAGAGTAATGTGGATTAGCCTCCAAAAGGGACTTTAATGCCTTGCTCCTTTATACCACAACCATTACCATTGTATCCATATTGAGAGAGGATTTGAAAACCTCAACCATAAATAGATGCCATTTTCGAGGAGGAAGGAGGAACCCCATAGGTCTCATATTCAGTAGTATAAGAATAAATTTTATCATCATTACTTTTCAAAGAAATTTTAGGTGACGTAGGAGTAGAAATTGAAGAAAACTTAGAACCTTCTAGATTTGACGAAGAGACTTTATACTCCCCCAAAAAGGTAGGTGTAAAGTCTAACAAACCCCAATCATTGCCAAAGAGTGTATTCAAAGGTGAATCAGATTCTTTTGCAATAACCTCCATAGGAGAGGGAGAAGAATTGATTTTAGAAAGAGGAGAAGTGAGAGTAAAGGGCTTAAAATATTGTCTAATTTTAGCCTTAGTTTGTAAACAACTTTCTAGCATCGGATCAACTTCAATTATCCAGAGTTGATTGTTATAAACAAATTTAATGGATCAATGAAGGGTAGACGGGACTGCCCCCATGGCATGAATCCAAGGTCTACCAAGAAGAATATTATATGAAAGAGAATTAGGCGTGACATAAATAAGGGCAGGCAATGTCACAGGGCCAACAATAACAAGTAAGGTAATAGTACCCAATGATTGTCTACCAACATTATCAAAGACATGAATGTTGAGTTTATCTGGTTTAATGGGAGAGGTATCAACATTGATTTTATGTAACAAGTCTATGCCACATACATTAAGAGCTAATCCACCATCAATCATGGTACATCTAACTCTCATTTTATTAATGATGAAAAATATCATAAGAGTCTCATATTGGCTTTGAACTTCTATAGGTGGTAATTCATGTGGTTGAAAAATAATATCTGATTTTGTCACATGTATACAATATAAAAAAGCTACTACATCATTCAGCTTTATAGCAGGTAGAACAATCACCTTTTGTAAATCTTCTTGGAGAATTTTGTGGTATGTAGGTGATGTTTGTATCAACTCCCATAAAGAGATATTTGCTAGAGTAGCATGAAGCTGCTCAACAAGATCATAATATCTACCATTATGAGTAGGAAGATGAGGTGCTTGAGGAAGAATAGATTGAGAGGGAGGAAGAGAAGGAGGAACAAATTGTATTTATTTCTTTTGTTTAGTGTTTCTTGTGTTATATGCGTGAGCAACTTCATGATGAATGGGTTGTTGTGACACATTTTGATTGAAGGGACTATTTTTAGTGATTTGTTTTGCATAATTGAAGATATAACCAGGAGGTCTAGGTGTTTTCAAAGAACCTCCTATTGTGAGAGATTGTGATTGAGGAGCATCATTACGAAGATGCACAACAACTTTGGGTTTCTTAGGTTCTTTTGGAGAACTGAAAACATAAATTGTATTGATGATTGTTTGAAATAGAGATGGTTTAGGAGTTGTAGAGGATGATTTTGTAGATATGAATTCATCCAAGGATTCATCTAACATATCAAAATCATCACTACTAAATGGCTTATCAAATGCATTAAAATCTTGAATAAAGTAATCTGACATAGTTGCATACCCTACTCTTTCAAAATTTATAGTGATAAAGTAGAGAAGAGGGAATGAAATGAAGTTTATTTATGCACAATATGAAATATGCCAAGCTATGAACAATAATGGTTTAACTATATTATCAAATAACTAACTAAAACATACTCAAAATTTATCAATTTTCAAGCTAGAATTACCATAAAATGAGATTTTAGATAACCCTAATCAATATATATGAGTGAATGGAAAATGTATAACTAAGGAATATATATCAAACTCAGTATAATCAGATCTACAAAATCAGATCAGAAATTTATATTGCACTATGATGATCTAATCTCATGAATTTTAAACAATATCACAAATATAGGCTATTTTCAATCTAAATCAAATGCTTTCTTTTCAAATTTCACATGTAAAGATGCAAAGAATGATCTAAACACAAAGAATGATAAGGTACAACAAATGAATTAACTTTAATCAAACTAATAATGCTACACAGATCCGAAACAAAACACTAATCTACAAACCCTAGGTTCAAGGCTAGTTAGGTTTTTATGAAATACAAGGATTTTGTAACCCTAATGATGAATTTAAATACAAAAATTATTATATGTAAGAAATTAAATAATGAATGAACTTAATCTAAATAAGATCTATGATAAAAAAAACTTTTTCAGATGAAGAAGGATGCAAAAGTGTAAGAAGAGTCAGGTTTGCCAAAATGTTATGATGAAAAGAGAGACCTAGCTCAACAAGTTAAACCAAGTCAAACTCTCTTCTATCTAAGATTGAGACACAAACTAAACTTGGCTTCTACCTTGAAGGAGAGACAAGCTATAGGGGTTTTGCCTCTTTGTTGTATAGATGATTGACAAACCAAACTAAACCAATCTTTCTAGGGCAAATGATCAAACCCTAATTGAGAGAGATTGAGCTACAGATGGTTGTTGGAAATAGAAAAAAGGAATCTAAATGGATACAAGAGATGAGAAAATAGTTCAGAATAGGAACTTGGAGTCAGAATTCCTTAGGTACTAGGGTGCTCGGGCACCCTAGGCCCTTTTTAGGGTTTTATAGAAACTGAGACCTTCACCAAATTTGTACCTGGAAGACCTTTCTTCTCCTAGATTGATATCTCTCAAAACCCATTCCTTCGACTTGCACACATGAAAGAAGGAAAAATTATTGTGTCTATATAGGAGCTTGCCTTAGTCAAGCCCATGTTTTGGTATTCCTAGCTCACAGATAGCCAAGATTAGAACTAGATGTTGTGTGTGCTCAGAAACCCTAAGTATGAATAGTAACATGCAAGATCTAATCAAATAATATCAAACCATAGTCGTATATGACTCAAGAAAATAGGAATAGGAAGATCAAAGATATGCTTCACTCAAGGAAACATACAAATTCACCTCAAGGATGAGGAATCAATGAAAGTTTGTTGAATAAGAAGGCAATGCAACCATACCCTTGGAGGGTTCTCAAGCCAATCTCAAGTTGGTGGTTCCAACCCTTCTCCCAATCATACAAAGTGCTTCAACCTAGGAATAATGAGATAGACTCAATATCTCACTTCCTAGCCTCCATACAAATCCTTCCAAGAGAGAAATCCTTCACTTGATCAATAGAAACCTACAATAATCAATAACATAGAGAGCACAACAATAGAGAGCTTTATCACATCTAAGCAATCTAGTTTCAAATGAGATAAGTCACTTTTATACAAGGCTATAGAAATAGGTAATTAAAATTAAAGAGTCGACATCTTGCACCAAAAAGCAGATTTGAGTTTAGGGTCAGCCTAACCAACACTAAAGGTGACTTATAGACCTAAATTGCCTCCCTAAAACATGAGAGGGACCATGGCACTCAGGTGCCATAGGCCCTTTGGGAAATTTAAGGCTCAAGCCCACATTTAATGTGGGGATAACTCCAAATCTCAAATCATTTTCTGGGTTATGATGAAAATTTAACCAAAATCATGACATTTTCTATAAACAGGGCCCAAAATAGGACTTTAAGGTGGACCTAAAAATTAACTAGGCTTGGGATCACTAAAGGGAGGAGCTAAACATGGTGAAATTATGCCTACACAACTAGTGTACATAATTTAATACATAACATTTAGTACTTCATGGAGAAAATCAAACTATCTTAGATATGCTGGATCAAAACAATATATATAGACCTAGCAAGAGTTCATAAATTTATGACCATTCAGCCGCATCCCATCATATGAGGGAAGGTCTCTTATTTTTGGAAAAGTAAAACCAAACTAGGAAACTAAACTTAAAACAACCAAAGAGGAATACTTCTAATAGGACTATGGTACAAGCAAGTTAATTAAGGAAAGTGAGAATGAAAAACTCATTCAATCCCTCCACACTCCTTGCTAAAGGATAGGTATTTACCATTTGTTAAATGCACCTTTTATTGTTATTTCTAAAATTCATCATTATTTTTAGAGGAGTTAATCATTATGGTGCAGTCACGGTTAGGAGGGTCCACAAAGTAAACTATCCAGGTCGTGCAGCTAGAGTAAACACAACGGAAATAATTCAAAGATATGAAGCAAATGCAGATTTAGTCATTCAGTATAACATAGAATTCAAATAAAAATTGGTCGGAAACATGCGGGCTTGCAATTGGGGCTCACAAGTCTAATTTCACAATTCCATAACATGCACAAGATATAGCTTTGAAGTTCCTTCGCAGAGAATTCAAACTATCAAACTTTGAATTATCAATCACTACTTTCCTAGGCATCTATTACATCAATATATATCATCTCTAGAACATAAGATTCCTCTGCATTGGCCAAGGAAGATCACAAACTCCAATGAAGAGCTATAACGTGTGTACATGGATAGGTCAGACCTAATCATGTAGAACTCCTTCGCAAATGAATGGAATGGTGTGCAGATCTTAGGGAAGGTCAGCTAGGAACCAAAGAACATTGAATGATGTCTCATTTAGCTCCACAAATCATGAAATGCTCCACAAGTCTTCTCCTTTAGCTGATTGTCTGAGACTGTCAAGATGCTTTGTTATGAGAAAATAGTTGATCTTTTGATACCGATATATTACCGATACCTAATCCAAATGATCTAAAATTGGAATATGATGTGCATGAATGTGTCTAGATGATAAGTCCAGCTCCATAAGATCTGAAACTATAGTAAAATGTAGACCAAAATACAAAAACTGCTTCTGACTGAACTAGAAAATGAAAAGAAATAAACTAAATGCAGAATGTTTTTGGTTAATGCAAGATTGCTCTTGAACCAGGGATGCTCTTGCATCAGACATCTAGGGTTGTTGAAAAAGTGAGTCCCTCACTTTATTGGGGCTAGAGGAAAACCAAGATGGTTCACCTCAGCCTGAGAAATCCAAGACAAGTCTTCTTCCAGTCTGCTTTTCCACTTCACAAGATATTCTTTGTACTATCTTCCTCTAGTGTTGCATCCAACTCTGTTATCCAAGATGGCTTGAATCTGCACTAGTGCTTGTTGTGGTAAGTGTTTCTTTAAGTCTTCTTCCATTCTATCACTAAACTCTACTTCATGATACTGATATATGTCTGTAATGTTGAAAATAGGTGATATACCCAATGTCTCTAGTAATTCTACTTCATATGCATTTCCTGAATCAAACTTTTTGAGTATCCTACATGGTCCAAACTTTTTCATCTTTAACTTGTTATATGTCCCAACTGGAAATCTTTCTTTTCTCAAATAGACCATCACTTCATCTCCAACTACAAATTCTTTGTGTCTTCTCTTCTCATCTACTTGCTCCTTATACTTACTATTCATCTCCACCAAATTCTTCTTAACTTGATTATGCACTATCTCCATGTGTCCTACAAATTCTTCTACTTCTGCACTTCGCTTATCCTCCATACTGATATATCTCAATTCTACTACTCCTCTAGGGTTTACTCTAGTAACAATCTCAAAAGGTGTTCTTCCAGTACTCCTATTTACTGAATTATTGTATGTAAATTCTACTTGTGAAAGAATCAAATCCCAATTTCTTGTCTTTTCTCCAACCAAACATCTCAACAAGTTTCCCAAACTCCTATTCACTACTTCTATTTGTCCATCTATCTGTGGATGAAATGCTGAATTGAACTTCAAATCTGTCTTCATCTTCTTCCAAAGTGTCTTCCAAAAGTATCCAAGAAATCTTGTATCTATGTCTGAAATTATGCTCTTATCCATGCAATCTCACAATCTCCTTAAAAAATAGGTCAGCTATATGCATTGCATCGATTGTCTTCTTACAAGGTATGAAATGTGCCATCTTTGAAAATCTATCCACCACTACAAATATTGAATCATGTCCTCTCTGTATCTTCAGAAATCCCATTATGAAATCCATGCTTATGTCTTCCCAAGGTCTCTCCAATACTGTCAAAGATCTGTATAAACTAGTATTCTAACTACTCCCTTTTGCAACTTGACAAACTCTACAACTTTGCACAAATTTACTAACATCCTTATGTATTTGAGGCCAAAAGTAATTTTCACTTACCAAAGCCACTATCTTATCAATGCCAAAATGCCCTGCCAATCCACCACTATGCTTCTCCTTGATCAAATTATCTCTCATTGAAATCCTAGGTATGCATAACTGATTTCCCTTGAACAACATATTTTCCTAAATAAAATAGTCTAACCACTTACTCCTATCTATCACAATAGGTTCTTGACATGCTTTCCAATGTTCTACAAAATCAAGATCTTCCTCATACATGTTCTTCAATTCCTCAAATCCCAACACTTCAACTCTCATTTATGTCAACAAGTTCCTTCTCCTACTCAATGCATCTACAACTTTGTTTGATTTTCTACTCCTATGCTTCAATTCAAAAGTATAACTCTACCTGAACTCTACCCATCTCATATGTATCTAATTCAACTTTCCTTGATTGGTTAAGTATTGCAAAGTTTGATGATCTATATACATCACAAACTCCTTAGGCAACAAATAATGTGTCCACTTCTTCAAGGCTTGAATTATGGCATAGAACTCCTGATAATAAATTGAATATCTTCACCTTGCATCATTCAAATTCTCACTAAAATATGCTATAGGTTTACCTTCTTGACTTAACACTGCTCCTATTGTATTTCCACTCGCATCACAATCTACTTGAAATACCTTATTAAAATTTGGTAATGTCAAAATAGGTTGCTCTATCACTTTTTTCTTCAATAATTCAAAACTTCTATTTGCTCATGATGTCCACTTAAAGTCTTTTCTATCACCTCTCATTTTCTTTGTCATAGGGTTACACACTGAACTAAATTTTTTTATGAACTTCTAGTAGAAATTAGCCAATCCATGAAATGGTCTAACTTCTCTAATGCTCTCTGGTGTAGGCCATTTAACAATTTCTCTCACTTTCTTAGGGTCCATCTTCAATCCTTCCGTAGAAATCATAAATCCCAAGTATACTAATTCTTCCTTCATGAAACTACACTTCTTGATGTTTATCATCAATCTCTCTTCTCTCATTCTGCAATACTTGTCTCAGGTGCCACATATATTCTTCTTTTGTCTTACTAAAAATCATAATATCATTCAAATATACAATAACAAACTTACCCAATAATTTCTTCAAGACTTTATTCATCAATCTCATGAAAGTACTCGGTACATTTGTCAATCCAAAAGGCATCACTAACCACTCATACAATCCTTCATTTGTTTTAAAAGTAGTCTTCCATTGATCTCCTTCTCTAATTCTGATCTAATGGTATCCACTCTTCAAGTCTATCTTTGTGAAATATTTTACTCCATTCAAACAATCCATGATATCATCCATCCTAGGTAAAGGGAATCTATATTTAAATGTGATCTTGTTAATTGCTCTAGATTCTGTACACATTCTCCATTCTCCATCCTTCTTCAGTGCTAACACTGCATGTACTGCACAAGGACTTATAATTTCTCTAATCAAGTCCTTCCTCAACAACTCCTATATCTATCTATTCAATTCTTCATTCTCTACCGGTGTCATTCTATGTGCTTCTTTGTTAGGCAAACTAGCTCCAAGTTAAGATCCATGTGATGAATGCTACTCTTGAATGGTGGCAATCCTTCAGGTACATTATCTGATATGATGTCTTCATAATCTGTCAATAACTCATTTATCTCCTTTGGTGGTGGTTCTTCAGTCTCCTTCTTCAATGTTTTAGGCTTCTTAGGGATCAAAGCATAACACATGTTCTCATGTCTCAAACCATCCAGAAATTTTCTTCCATCTACCAAACAGATTCTAGCATTCCCACATACTTCACTCTTAGGATCATCTTCCAAAGGAATCAAAGTAATTTTCTTTCCATTTGATGTTATAGTGTATGTATTTTTTGTATAGCTTTCCTATCATACTGCCATGGTCTACCCAACAAAATATGACATATATCCATAGGCATAATATCACACAAGACTTCATCATGGATTCATGATAAGATCCAATATGAAATTTCACCAAACAATGTTCACTCACCAGTACTTTATGATCATCTTAAATCCATGCTATCTGGTATGGCTTAGGGTGTTTCAATCTTTCCAACTTCAGCTTAGTCACCATCTCCACTGAAACTAGGTTATCAGAACTACCACTATCAATTACAACTTTACAACATTTACCTCCTGATTTGATATGGTTTTGAACAAACTCTTCCTCTATGGTGGTTCCTCATTTGTCTCTACTTGAAATAGTTCTCTCCTCATGACAAATAATTCTCCTTTCTCCAATTTACCAACTGAACTAAGTGATCCAACAGGTTCTTCTTCTACATAGGCTACTCTTCCACTATTCTATGTTCTCTTGCTTGTACTCCCTTGATTACATTCAAATGCTATATGTATTTCACCTCCACATTCAAAACATATTCCTCTGAATGTTCTCCTATCAAGTCCTCTTCCTTCTCTTCTATATCCTTCATTTCAGTATGGCTAGGGTTTCCTCAGTGGTAGAAAGTTATGTTCTCTCTGGTAGGCATTGTTATCTCTGTCATCCATCTTAAATGTGTTCTCTTGTTTGTTCTAGTCTGCATATGATCTCTCTCCTCCAGAAAATGTTCTACCTCTCTAAAATTTACCTCCTCTACCTCTTTATCTCTAATCATGTCTTTTGTTTAACTTTTCTTCAACCTTCACGGCAAACTGATATGCTTCTTCCAATTTTGTCATCCTTACCAAACTTAGTTCTTCTTGAATGTTTAATCTCAGTCCATTGTTGTATCTAGACATTTTCTCCTTGCTTTCTTCACTATGTCCTATCCTTATGATCATCATATGAAATTCTTCAGTGTACTCCTTCATAGATTTCTCCTTTTGTCTTAGGTTTTGCAATCTCTTCAACAGTTCCAACTCATAGTCAGTAGGTATAAATTGATTATTCAATTTTGTCACCATTTTGTCCCACTTTGTAATCTTTTCCTTTCTTCTATTTATATCTAACTAAACTTATTTCCACCATATAACTGTTGGCAAGAGACATTGCTAGGCATGATACAAGTTGTCATTGATGGCAACTAAGATCATCCTAATCATTTGCATAACACAATCTATTCATACCAGAAGTCAGATTTAGAATGTGTCTAAGTCCAAGTAGTTAGGAACAGAATAGGTGATAGGGTCCATTATTTTGGTCCGAATCTCTTTGGTGGAAAGTCATGATTAACTAAAGATCTAGGGGAGTTATATGCATTGTCAAGACAGTCTAAATCTATATTTTTGTCCTTCAGTGATGAAGGATTCAAAAGATATTAGCCTCTGAGTATAGGGTTCCAATTTGTTAGAGCAAACAGAAGAAGAATAGGCCAACCTTACAGAAGATCTTGATTCTAGATGTATGGAAGTTGTTTGTTGGACAAATGGTACTGATCAGTGATAGTGGCTAACTTGAGTGATGATTTTCAAGAGCAAGTTTTGATCCGCATCTCAATGTATGCATAGATCTAGCCAACATAGTAAAACATTCATAAAAGTTCTAAGTGTTGTTGAAGCCGACTGATAGAATGATTGTAGATCATGTTGCAGATATATATAGCCGATGGAATTAGATGATTTAGTGTGTGTGGTGTATGTGAGAAAAGTAGAAATCCAAAGTGCGAATGAAGTCAGAACAGTAAGAAGAGTAGACCAAAGATGAAATGTGTAAGATCAGTTTTTTGTACTTAATCGGAACTAAAACTTTTACATGAGCTAATGCTATTAATTAGTTTAGATCTTTGTTATTCTATTGTAATATTTCCATAGGCAGTGAGCCTCCATTTGAGCAGTGGGCTCTGGGTAGTGAGCCTGAATGCACGTGCATTCCCATTTGTAAAATACTTTTAATAGGGTATTAATTTTTGTGGGTTAACCCCCACCGTGGTTTTTCCCTTAACCGGGTTTCCACTTCAAAAATCTTAGTGTCAAGTGTGTTATTGTGTTGTTGCTCTTACTCTTATGATTGATTATTTTCATGATTAAATTATTGAATTATTATTAAGTAGCAAAAGAAAGGATTAACTGTAAAAAGATTCAAATTTTTGAGACAACTGATTCACCCCCCCTCTTAGTTATCTATCCTATTTCCAACAATTGGTATCAGATTGAGGTTCCTTGGAGAAGCCTAACAGCTTGAGGAAAAGATCTTGGAAGAAATTTTAAATGGGCTCACTCAAAGATCAACTTCAGTTGGCCCTAGAAGAGCTTGTTCAGTCTAAAACAAAAATTAGTAATCTAAGAGGTGAAATTAAAGATGCTAATGATACCATTGAAATGTTAAAAGATAAATTAAAGAAATCTTTGCAAAGGAAAAAGGAGCTACTTCTACAACTATCCAGTTTACCTAAAGAAAATGGTATGAATGAAGCCTTGGAAGAAAAGAGAAAGGAATGTGAAAAGCTGTCAAAAGAAGTTGATGTTCTGAAAATTGAAATGGAATCTAGGGTGATGAGGAAAACCAAAGAAAGTGAAGATAGGAAGAAAATTGAAGAAGATCTGAATCAAAAACTAAAAGAAACAACTGAAGAATGTTGCAAATTAGATGAAATAGCTGGCCATCTAGAGTCTGATCTACAAGAAAGTAGAGACAATGAAAGAGAACTTGAAAGGCAAATTATCATTCTTAGACATGACCTAGATGTTGCAAATGAATATAAGGAAAAGTTCAAGATAAGCTTAGCAAAACTTGAAGCACTGCTTGAAGGATAGAAAAGGGTTGATGACAAGCATGGTCTTGGATATGAGAAAGGTGAAATCTATGGATCTAGATAGAGAAATTTTCAACCTAGGAATGGGAGAAACTGAACTAGAAAACCTTCGGTAAGATAGCGTAATGCTCAAAGATATCCATCATTCAATGGGAATTATTTCAACTGTAACAAATTTGGTCATAGAGCTACTCAGTGCAAAAGTAGAGTAAATCAAAATGGTCCATCCTTCTCTGGTCAATGCTTCAAGTGTAAGAGATATGGTCATAAATCAAATAAGTGTAGAAGTATGAGAATGAATAATGCTAACAATAGAAGAATTAACAATTCTTTCAATGGTTACTAATTTTTTTCAATGGGTTTGGACACATGGCTAATCAGTGTAGATCAAGAGAAAATTAGGGTTACAAGAAAAGAAATGTTGTGTGCTTTAACTGCAACAAATCTGGTCATATTGCAAGATTATGAAGAAGTAGGAACAATGGAAGAAGTGGTGTTGTAAACAGAAAACTGGAAGAGTAGAGACAAGACAAAGGCAAAGAAAAAATTGATACGAATGAGACTCAGAATGAATCAAAAAAGATATGGGTCAAGAAAACAATTATGGATGATAGTAATGGATCCGCACTAGAATATGGTGCTGAAAATTCCTTTGAGAATTGATTTGAGAGCCTTGGCTTAGGGGAAGTAACATTGTAGATCAAATTCCCCCGGCTAGTAATTGAGTTCCTGGTTCTAGCACAACGAGAAAAGGAACCTTGAATTGACTCAGAACTTTTGGAAGGATTTTCGGAAGAAAGGAAGTGATTATGGAAAATTATATAGTGATACATGAAAGACTATTCAAAACAGAGCTACCAGATGTTCTAGGATAGAGCATTTATTACAAAGGCAAATTAGGTGATGCAAAGCTTAAAATGGCCATTCATTCCTCATTTGAAACACTTTGCATCAGGAAAAACCAAGAAGAAAGAAGTGGATGAACTAAGAGCTAAGAATTCTCAAGATTTGGAAGCGAGAAAAGGATTTCCAAGAAAAAATCCTAATCTACGTAACAAGGTATTTTCTATTTTCTACAAAATCTCTTGAGCTCTCAATTTCTATAAATGGCTACATCTCTAGTTGTTAATGCAACTGAAAGACCCCAACCAATATTTAAGAAGCATCGACATAAATCAGTTGAAATTGAACCATTAGGTGCATTCTCTGAGGTTCCACATGGTGTACTACAAGTGGAGGATATTAGGGCATACATCCACTGTAACATGGATGAATTTAGAAACCTGAAACTCTTGGATTTGCTTAGCAACCACTTAACAAATGGTAACCACAAAATGAAACTAGAATACAAAGCCCTAGAAAGCAAACATTTTCTGTAAGTCATTAGGTTTCTAATATTTGATGAAAATGAATGGGTTTGATATATCTTAAGCCAGATACATGATGAGTTCATATGGCTATTAAAACCATTTAAGATTACAAAGGATGTTATTAAGATTGTGAATGGGTTAAACTCCTCTAGCAGATTACCCATGCTAAAAGTCATGAAAAACCAGACAGTGACTAATGCTACCGATGCCAAATTTGACAGAAGGGCAATGACCATCAATGATTTATAGAACTAGATGTCAAATTCACCTCCATGGTGATTGGGTATAGAATTTACCACTCCAGCAGAGAAAACTCTATCTCTGAAACTACAATTTATGCAGCCTATCAAATGTTAAAAGAAAATGTTGATTATGATCTTTGTGAACTACTGCAAAATTAGTTGATTGAGAATTTGAACAAGATAAAGAAAGATAAGAAAAATTCCTTCAAATATGGCTCCTTGATTATATGCTTGTTCTTTTATTTTATGAATGAAGTACCTAGAATTCAAAGTGTGCATTGGACAACTGACAGACTAGTAGCATGGAAAATAAGATATCACCTTCTTAATCTTGGTGATTCCCAAGCCCAAAAGACTATCATTTGGGGCTACTTCAAAAACTTCCAAAGTTTAATACAAGAAAGGGAAAGAATCCCTAAAACAATTGTGGAGAAGTATGAAAAAGACATGTTTTATGGTTGACACAAATCAGTGCTTAATGGAAGCTGTAGAACCAAGGATAGTTTGGATAATGCCTATGGGTTATGAGGTGGATGGAAGAGTGTTGGATATGTATGCTCAGTATCTTCTGAGCACACTTAAAGATACCTCTGTGGAAAGGTTTGGAACCTACAAGGAATTAAGTCTAAAATTACATGTGGAGCTCAGATAGCCTGAGACCAAGAGGAAAGTGCAAAGACAAGTTGAAAGGTATGCTGAGAGCATTGACCTAACCAAGGAGGCATTAAAGTACAACAGAGAAAGAATTGAAAAGATGAACAAGAGCACTAAGAAACCTATAGAAGAGAAAGGAGAAAGTCAGTCGGCAGTCACTCCAGAAATCCCACCAAGTTCTTCAAGGAAGATAAGGAGTTCTATAACTCCTACTGAGTAACTCAAGTCCACTTCCACCGAGAAGCCAAAAGTGACTCCATCCGGTCATGGAGGCAAAAGGAAGAAAACCAAGACCACAAGAACCCATACAAGCACAAAAGATGATGAGGAGATAGAGATAGATGAAGAAGTGAAAGAAATAAGATCCAAGAAGGTCAAAACTTCAAAGACTTCTAAAGACCAACCTTCCAGAAGCAATAAGGCCAGTAAAAGCAAGTAACCGGTAAGGTTTCCATGACTATTGATGAAATTGTAAAAACAATCACTGTTCATGGAAATTTAAAACCTATCAGAGTTTACTATGATAACCTTGATCAAGCAAATAAGAAAATTTTAGAAGATGTCATTATCATATATCTGAATAAATTCAATAGAGCCCTATTGGAAATATTACAAGAACTTCCTAAAAGTTTGAGGAAAGTAATGGAAATGACAAAAGAAGCAGCCAAGGATAAAGACATAGAACTCAGAGTATGTTCTCTCCTCTGTGCCCTGTAATGACCAGAAAAGAAGAAGATAAAATCCTCAGAGAAGTTAAAGATAAATTTAGAAGCAAGGTTCGGATGAACAAGCTAATGCTTGGTGAGACTAAGGAAATTCTGAGAAAGGCTTTAGACAAAGATAAATACTATATTGTTTCAGAAAAACAAGTTGAAGAAGACAATCCTTCTTCTCTAGAACAAGAAGCTCCTGAAGAAGAAACTAACAAGAGAATTAATGACCAAAGTACTACTCTAGGTCCTCTAGAACTTGATTCATCAAATCTAAATATTGGAGAAGTTCAGGAAGAGGAACAAGTCAATTAGGAACACATAGAAATGGTAGATAGAATAGTTGATGTAGAGGTAATTCCTCCATCTGATCACTCTGGGAAAGAAAAGGATATTGCTACCACACAGAGCCCTCCAAATCAGGTAGCAAGTGATGAGAAAATAGGAATGAGTCCCTCATGAGAGAACATAGAGATGAGTAAAATAGAGAAAGAGGAAGAAAAGGAAAGGAAGATAAGGTAGAAAAAGGTGGTGCAAATGTTGAAGCACCTAAAGCAGATGTTGAGAAATCAGATGAACAAAAGGATGATTCTAAAATGGTTGCAAGAGACATTACAGATGCAATAAAAGGTCTTCTTGAAAAAGAAATGATTGAACTTGATGACGCTGAGCTACTCCAAGCTCTAGGAAATCCAGATGCTCTCTCTCCAATTCAATTGATGAAAATAGCATCATTCACCCAAGTAAAGGCTAGAGAAAAGATGTTAAAGTCCCACATGGAGGACAATGAGCTACTGGGGCTTGCAACTGGAATTTTAGAAAAATAATGCCAACCTATCAGAAGAATCAAAATGATTCCCCCTTTGGACATAAAAAAAATCTTGTAAGTTCAGTAAACTCACATTTTGAGTCTTTTGAAAAGTCTGTGGAGGCAAAAGTTCAAAAAGAGTTCTTGAACAAGAAATCCAGTCAAGTTAAGAATCTGATAAGGAGTGATGGGTTGATATTGGGCATTAGCATAAAGAGCATTCAGAATGCTCTAAGAGATGGAGGAGATATATACAAGTTTTTCCTATCATGGTCTAAGGTCAATGAGGATATTGAGAAGAAGATAAAAGATCAAGAACAGAAAATATTAGTTCTATCTCAAAATTTTGATCCTCTAACTGCCTCTCCTATATGCCAGGAATGTTAGGTTATTAGCTTGATAGATGAAATAAAGGGACTAGTAAAAGAGAAAGGCAATACAATGAAGAGGATGTGTGAACTCTGTGGATTGATTTCCCCCAAGTTGGAATCCATGCATAATGCCTTATCTGAAGCCCAGAATGCACTTTAGACAAGTGATCCTCCAGATCTAGCAAAGGCAGAAGCTTATGCATTTTTGTTGAGTGGGTACATCTTAATTTTGGATGGAATGAAGAGTACTTGGGCCTCTGAACTTGTGCAAATAAAAGCTAGTTTTGTAGATATTCTCAAGTTCATGTGAATAGAACTCAATAATTACTTATACATATGCAGCAATGTATATAGAAATTTTGGAGAATTTTGGCTTGCAGACCCCACCCTTTGCCATTGATGTCAAAGGGGGAGTGAAGGGCAGTGAAAAATGAGGTATTCAATAAAGGGGGAGAAACAGAACAAGTGAAGTGCACGAATGTACAGACAAAGGGGGAGTTGCACAAGATACTCATTTTTCACTAAGTGTTGCCATCAATACCAAAGGGGCAGATTGTTGGCAAAAGACACTGCTAGGCATGATAGAAGTTGTCATTGATGGCAACTAAGATCATCCTAATCATCCACATGACACAATCTATTCATACCAGAAGTTAAATTCAGAATGTGTCTAAGTTCGGGCAGTCAGGAATAGAACAGGTGACAGGGTCTGACATTTTGGTTTGAATCTCTTTGATGGAAAGTCATGATTAACTGCAAATCTAGGGGAGTTATATGCATTTTCAAGATAGTCTAAATCCATATTTTTGTCCTTCGATGATGAAGGATTCAAAAGATATTAGACTCTAAGTACTAGGTTCTAGTTTGTCAGAGCAGACAGAAGAAGAATAGGTTGACCTTATAGAAGATCTTGATTACAGGTGTATGGAAGTTGTTTGTTGGACAAATGGTATTGATTAGTGATAGTGGCCAACTTGAGTGATGATTTTCAAGAGTAAGTTTTGATCCGCACCTCAAGGTATGCATAGATCTAGTCGACAGAGCAGAGCATTCATAAAAGTTCTAAGCATTGTTGAAGCCGACTGATAGAATGATTGTAGATCATGTTGCGGATATATATAGCCGACGGAATTGGATGATTTAGTGTGTGTGGTGTATGCGAAGAAGGTGTATGTGAGAAAAGAAAAAATCCAAAGTGTGAATGAAGTCAGAACAGTAAGAAGAGCAGAGCAAAGATGAAATATGTAAGATCAATTTTTTGTACTTAACTGGAACTGAAACTTTTGGATGGGTAGATGCTATTAATTAATTCAGATCTCTGTTATTCTATTGTAATATTTCCATAGGTAGTGAGCCTCCATTTGAGCAATGAGCTCTGGGCAGTGAGCCCAAATGTATGTGCATTCCCATTTGTAAAATACTTTTAACAAGGTATTAATTTTTGTGGGTTGACCCCCACCGTGGTTTTTCCCTTAATTGGGTTTCCACGTCAAAAATCTTAGTGTTAAGTGTGTTATTGTGTTTCTACTCTTACTCTTATGATTGATTGTTTTCATGATTAAATTATTGAATTATTATTAAGTAGAAATAGAAAGAATTAACTACAAAAAAGATACAAAGTTTTGAGACAACTGATTCACCCCCCCTCTCAATTGTCTACCCTATTTCCAACAATAGCAACATGTCCTTTTAACTTTGTCTTTGCAAATTTCACCTTCTCTGGATCTTCAATTTCTTCATACTCAAAGTATTCTTCCATGTCATTTATATAGTCAATCAACTCTTTAGGGTTCAAATTGTCATTATAGTTCAGTACATCAACTCTAATTCTTTTCTCAATCTTTGAAATAGATTGCAACATCTTGACTTGATCTAAATTTTCTTCTTCATCATCTCCTAGGGTTACTTTATTTTGATCAGCAGATTGAAATTCTTCATCATCATCACTTTCAACATTAGGTCAAGGTGGAAGTCCTCTTCTCTGATCTTCTTCAACATCATCCAAGTGAACTCGCATTGTTTTCATCATTTCCATCATCTCATCTATTCTTATAGCCATTTTACCAACAACAAGGATTTTCCTCAGTGGCGTTCTTCCTAGGATCAAGTGTAACGGCTTCAAATTTGGCAATCGGGCTACAAGGTGACAAATGCCTCATAATTGGCGATTAGTTGCAACACAAGTAACTTGCCTCAGATTTGGTGATCTATTCACAACAAGATCTTACAAAATTCCTTCACTAACTTCATTCAATTCACTCCCAAAGATTCAAACTTTCACTCTGATACCACTTGGTGTAGTCATGGTTAGGAGGGTCCACAAAGTGAATTGTCCATCCCGTGTAGCTAGAGTAAAGACAACAAAAACAATTCAAAGATATGAAGCAAATATAGATTTAGTCATTCAGTATAACATAGAATTCAAATATAAATCAGTCAGCAACATGCAGGCTTGCAATTAGGAATCACAGGTCTAATTTCACAATTCTAGAACATGCACAAGATATAGCTTTGAAGCTACTTCGTAGAGAATTCAAACTATCAAACTTTGAACTATCAATCACTACTTTCCTAGGCATCTATTACATCAATATATATCATCTCCAAAACATAAGATTCCTTTGCATCAGCCAAGGAAGATCACAAACTCCAATGAAGAGCTGTAACATGTGTACACGGATAGGTCAGACCTAATCATGTAGAACTCCTCCGCAAATGAATGGAATAGTGTGTGGATCTTAGGGAAGGTCAACCATGAACCAAAGAACATTGAATGATGTGTCATTTAGCTCTACAAGTCATGAAATGCTCTGTAAGTCTCTTCCTTTAGCTGATTGTCTAAGACTGTCAAGATGATTTGTTCTGAGAAAATAGTTGATCTTTTGATAGCAATATCTTAGCAGTACCTGATCCAAATGATCTAAAATTTGAATATGATGTGCATGAATGTGTCTAGATGATAAGTCTAACTCCACAAGATCTGAAATGCAACTACGGTAGAATGCAAACAAAAATATAGAAATTACTACTGACTAAACTAGAAAATGAAAAGAAACTAATTGAATGCAAAATGTTTTTGGTTGATTCAAGATTTCTCTTGAACTAGGGATGCTCCTGCATCACATTGTTGGATAGATGTAAGTGGCCATGAGCTTTTCTGCAAAAGTTAGTCCTTTGGCTGGAGGCATGCTACAGTTTTGGTTGTAGGTTGTTACTCTTAGTTATTGTAGGAAGAAGTTAGTTCCATAGAAAAAACCCTACTCTCTAAGATTATCATAAACAAAATATCATACCACATTATATTTGAAAATAAGTGATTTAACATATAGACATTCATTAAACATATTATAGTTAACATAGTGCTTTTATCTAGATATTTATTAAAGTTGTAACTTGAAAGGTGGGAATGTCTGTAGAAATGTGTTCTTAAAAAAGGGAACATAGGGAATATAAAAGACAAATATAGAACCCATCATTCACCCCCCAACTTAGCATTTTTTGTGTCCTCAATCAATTAGGGCCTTGTGTTACATCCCCAACTTTTGATTTAGCTTAAATCTTACTTTTATGAGGTAAATGGGATAATTAACCATAGTTTAATGATTTGATGTTTGTGGAAAATATCAAATAGAATCATTAACTATATGAATATTGATTAATATTTAGTTTACACATGTGATTACAAGATGATAAGATTATTTAATTATAATGATTTATGAATCAAATGATGATACACTAATCATGGTTATATGGTTGTGAGTGTAATCAGGAAAAGAATCTTCCTCCAAGGGCGAAAGGAGATTATCATCCAGGAGGAGGAGATAGATGTTGGGAAAAGGTTAGATTGGCATTTGAGTATCGAGGTTAAAATTTTGTGAACCCATGCAAAGATAGGGTGAGTTTAAGTCTTTTCCTTGTTTAAGTCATTTTTGAATTCAACCAACGTCGAATTAACGATTTTTGGTCTTCCGAAGTCATCTTAATTGTTTCGACTAGATAATGTTTTTAGAACATTTTTGCGGTCGATAGTAAACCTAGTTGTTTGTTGAAGTCTTCCTTATTCATGTATCTATTCCTTTATATTTTTTTATTATAGTTTAATTATTTTGATTATGGTTGAAATAAGGTGAAGAGGGGGAGAGGACTCGACCCCATATTCACATATTGATGATACTACCTTGACGACATTACTTTATTAATAGTTAAGTTATTGTAATATTGCCAATACATCATTTTAGATGTAATTGATGTTGTATTAAGCATAATTACTTATCGATCCACTTATAGTGGTCAAGTATTATTATTTTTATATCAAGTTGAGAGATCTTGTAATCCACCACCTCATGACCCACAAAATGTGGAGTGAGTGGGGATTGTTCCGAGCTTATCCAAGATAATTTTTTTGGCATTACTCCTGAATGGGAGGTAAGGCTCTTATGGATCTGAGAAAGAGCCCATGAATTGGTAGCCATGCCAACTAACTTGACACCTTTAGTGCAAGGGAAGGTGGGGATAGGCAAAGTGGAGGACTTTGCATGCGAGTAGAGTCTTTCTGTGAAGGGTTTTGTGGGGATAGAAGGGATGTTTTTTACATTATTCTCAACAGTAGTCGATGGTTGTCTCTCACTAGGAAAGCACAGATAATAAGATTGAACACTGAAGCTCAAGGAAGGAGATGAGCCTTCAATGACAGTGTATTACTTAACAATTTGTAATCAGCTACTAACCCACACACAGGTATGACTGTGTAATTTGATCACGAGTATTTTGCATGTTTACACTACTGTTTACAGGCCATTTGATAGTTAATTGATGGCCAAAGTGAAATCTTATATGAGCTGTAATTTTGATAAGGCCTACGGGCCACAGGCATGTATAGTTGTGATTTTTAAATGATAACTTCTTCAAGTTGAAGGCCATAATAGCAAAGAACACATATAGTACTACCTGTTATAATGATAACATTTGCATATATAAAAAAGTATTCATGGTTGACTACATAGTAGTTCCATGCTATCCATGTGATGGCTTTGAAGTCAATCATGTCATGGCTTATCGAGCTGAAACATTAAAATTTCTATGTTTCATTTTGTGTATCTTTCATAACTAATTATACAATTTGGTATGCTGGCCAAGATCCTTGGAAACAACATTAGTAACTATGAATACATGTTGTGAGCCATTGTTTCTCTTAAAAGAGAATAAAATAACAATAAGGCTGATGACCTATTCTTAGTGCAATGTAATGAAACTACTGTGATTCGATGCTATCGAAAACACCATGATGGAGATTGATTGTCATTGATGTCAAAAAGGTGTTGATTTGATGATGCAGATACATCATAATGAAATTAGATCATTCATGGTGATCTTAGTTCGAGTTGATTGGTCTTCATATGACATGATGTGGATCATGCTTTCAAGAGTTCACAAGAGTTCACTTAGTGAACATGCTTGATGAAGTTTCTTTATGTTTGTTCATATCTTGATTATCATGCTTCATATGTGAAGGTTTGATTTCTCATCTTAAGGAGTTGTTGTTTCATGATGCTTATGTTCTCATCTCAAGATTTCACACAATATGATGTCCTTATATTAGAATCTGCATTGCTTTATGTCAAACTATTTATTGAGGGTTTGAGTTGATGATCAATGTAGTTAGATATGCAAATGTGGGTTATCATGTTGATCATTGGTGAAATGGTTTGTATAATGGATGCCTTCATGACTATGATCTTCAAAGATGTCTTGCTACTCATAACATGATGATAGAGGTTGAGATCCTTCAGTAATCGATTCTATAAGCTCTCAAAAGTTGTTCATTTATGTTAGGAGATTGCTTATATGATGTTGAGCAATCTATATCAGGAGAATGTTGTTCAAGGCAATAGATGTGGACACTATTATTTAAGATGTAGACATCCTTCATGTTCATTGATATCATGTGTTAGTTTCCTTGGTTATGATACTGATCATTTAGGGGTGTCTTCAAGGTTGACAAAGTGTTGCTTCATGTAGTCATGTTGTTCACATGTTGTAAGGTTGATATTCATGTTGGCTTCATTAGTTTATACTTGATATGTGCATTGCATTTAAGATTATTAGTGAAGGCTTGCATTATTGCTAATGAAGGAACACATATTGTTCAATTTAAGTGATTGTCTTGATAATATTTAATGTTCATACTAACCTGCACTTGGTTCATAAATTGACTTGATGACATGAGTATCATGCTTTACATTTGCATGAGTAGTTCAGTTTTAGTTTGAGTCTCTTGGAGTTTCTATCATATTGGATTTGGTTCTATCTCTTCATCAAGTGTTGTTAGTTTTACTATGGTTGGAATTCAAAAGACTTAGTCATATTCATTGTGATTGGTCTTCTCATCATGTTTACCTTTAATGACAAATGTCATAGCTTGGGATCACAGGATGTTTGAACTTATATGAAGACATGTTGACATAATAAAAGTAATTAAGGATGTTTGATGCATTAGCAAGGTATATAATTTTGAATACTATCTTCGATCAAGATATAGCAGAGGTTCAATGGCAGAGATTAAGATGTTCTTGGTAGAACTGTTCAATGATCAATGACTAATGTCATAAGTCAGGGAAATGGATTAAATGTGCCTTAAATAAACATCTGATAAAAATCCTTATATAGACCATCATATGACCTATGCACTTTTGTTTTAAAATAATGTTGACTTGTCGAGCAAGTCAATAGCCACTTAAGTGGCAACTTGAAGGAGTTTTGAACATTGAGAAACTGGCCCCATCTATGCTCTTTACCGATGGCACAGGTCATTACTATGAGCGCATCGGTAGTAATATGAAATCAAAGGCTTTCTTTAAAAGTTTTGATTGGCACGAAGATCCTGATCAAAGGCCATTATTTAAACTTTGATATTCTCTTTCTGAGTGTCTACTTTGACGTCTTTAGGAACACCATCAATGTGTTACAGCCTAAGATACTTTTCTAAGGCTATTTTTAGCCTACTTCACTTGCAATTTTAGAGGATTTTATTGCTTTATCCCAAGGAGATTTTTCTTTCTATTTTTAAACTCTGTCATGGCATTGGAAGCAGAAATAAGGAGATTAATTATTATTTTTATTGGGCATCTTTTTAGTGGAGTTTTTAAATAGATAAGGATGCTTTTAGTGTTTTTTTCCTTTCTAATCTTCATGGAGAAGTGGAGTGGATCCGAATATAAAGATGTTTCTATTTTTCTATCAATGCTAAATAGTTTAGAAATATTATTGTTGCAAATGAAGTGAAATTGGAGTATATTGAAGATTTTTTTTAAAAGGGGAAGATGGAAGTTTTTTTGATCGATGCAGAGAAGAGAATATGAAGGGTTATTTTTAATATTCAAGGTGCATTGTGATGGGTTGTGTGTTAATTGCAGGTATGGAAGATTTTTTGTTGAGAAGGGGAAATGAAAATATAGAGAAGAAATATATTTGATTTTATTTTTGCAGGTGAATGAATTTTTGAAGATGATTTATGCAGGGGAGAAGAATGTGAAAGGACATTCAAATTTTTATATAATGGTATTGTAGATGGAATGTGTGTGTCGATTAATATGCAGTGATGAAGATATATTTGTGAAGATTCTTTTGAAAAGAAAATTTAGATGAATTATGATATTTAGAGATGTATGAGATCATGTTTTTGTAGGAATGAATTAAACAAGGATGAAGACATTACACAAAGAACTTACAGATTGAACCATGTCAAGTATGAAGACATTATGCAAAGAACTTACAGATTGAACCATGTCAAGTATGAAGACAATATGCAATTGATTATTCAGAGATAATATGGACCAGTGTTAATTAATTGTGCATCAAGTGAATTGATTATGCAAAGATCACAAGACTGATATGCAGATTGGATTGAGGATGATTACAAAGAGATATGCAAACTCAAAGAAGATAGGTTATGTAATGGTGCAAATCAGATTGACTACCAATTATTTCTTGCACACTAAGCATTATGTTTTGATGATGGTGATTGTATTTACCAATGAGGCTTTATGTGCTAGTGAGGCTTGTATGGTCAATGAGACCTCTTTGTAGCCAGTGAGGCATGTATGGTTAGTGAGACCTGTTTGTAACCACTGATGTTCTTGATTAAGCTAGTGAAGCATTTTAGAGTGGTTTTTTTTCCCCTAGGGGGTTTTCCACTCATCAAAATCTGTGTCATGTCTTTTTCTTATGGTTGATTATGTTGCACCTATTTGATCATCTTTATTTAAGTTTTACATATAATGATGATTGTGTTCTTCAGTGAACTCCTTTGCACAACCTTTTTGAATCAAGTTTTGAAATGTTATAAATTACACAACACTAATTCACCCCCCCTCTCAGTTTTGTCCTAGACTCCAACAAGTGGTATTGGAGCATAGGTTCCCTATAGAAATCTAATTGGCTTGGGTAGGTCCTGAGTGTGGAGTACCATACGTAAGTACAAAAGAAATAGAAAAAAAGAAAAATGTCAAGTCTCCTATTGATCAAAAGGCACCATCCTTATCAAATTCAAATGTTGATATAGAATTTGTTGATATAAATGTCTCACAAGTTGAGACAGGTATTAAATTAGAGAAAGTGTTTTCAGGAGTTCCTTTCTTTGGTGGTTTTGATTTCTCTATTTGGTGCATTAGAATGCAAGTCTATTTATCCTCTTTAGGGTATGGTGTATTGATGTCTGTTGAGAATGGATATTCTATTTCCTCTCAATCATATAATTCTACAAGTAACAAAGAGGCTTATGAATGTAATTAGATAGCAAAGAAGGCCATTTTGTCTATATTATCTAATGATGTTTCTTGTAAAGTTATACATTGTGAAACAACTCAGGATGTGTGGAAGGAGTTGATAAGAATCTATCAAGGTGATGCACTTGAAGGAAAGGACAACTTGTAATCTGAGAAGAGTGACAATGATGAAAGACTTTCACGTGAAAGAGATGAGACTCAATCAGATTTAGAAGAAGAAGATCACAATCAAGAGTATGATGAACAAGAATGTGAAATTGACATAGAAGGAGAGATCATATGTGCTCTGAGTGAAATCAAGAAATGCAAAAAGGAGAATCAGAGACTAGAGTTTCAGCTACAACAAGAAAAAGAATTAAAAAACAAAGTACTTTTAGATCTTGAAGATGCTAGAAATCAGATTATGGACTTAAAGAGTCATGTTGGTGAATTAGATAAATTAATTATCAATTTAAAGGTAGAGGTTGAGGAATCTAAGAGGATAGATGATGTAACAAAGTATGAGTTGGAAGCTAAAATAGTTGAATGTCAAAAACTTGGAGGAGAAATAGTCTCTTTAAGAAAAAATCTTGAGGATGTTAAGAAGCAGTTGGAAAAGAATCTAAAATTTGAAGAGAGCATAAGCAAGTTATATGAGATGCTTGGTAAACAAAAACAACATAGGGACACTACTGGACTTGGTTATGAAGAAGGAGAATGTTCTAAAGTTAGAGAGACTCCTAGAAAGAAAATTGATCTAAGTTATCATATTGCTGCTTCTAAAGGTAAAAGGAAAACCAAAGATGAGTTTGTCAAAATGCATAATCAAAGGAGGAGAATTTTTAGAAGAACTAATCTAGCTAGACAAGCATATATGTACATGTATAATTATTCATTTAATGGTTATTTTTATACCTATAAGCACTTTGGACACAAAATAGTTGATTGCAAAAGAAGTCAAATTGCTTCAATAAGGAATACTAATCTTTTGTGTTTCAAGTGTAACTCTCATGGGAACAAAGCACATAGTTGCAGAATGTATGAAAGAATTACATCACCTGGTTTGAAAGGTTGGAAAAAGAGAAAGGTTGAAAAGGTTTGGAAGAAGAAACCTGAATAGAAGAAAGAACCAGTGAAAGTTTGGAGGTAGAAACAAGGTCAAGAGAAGATGAATCCTAAATTTGTGTATTTTGCACAAGTCACATCATCAGTTGCATAACATATAGCATGAAGGGAGGGGGAGTTGTTTAATGTTCTATCACTTATCCCCAAGAAGTTTCAGAGGAGATCATTTGATGTTTGTCAATTTGATCATCTTGTTTTGTTTATTATGTATTTTGCATTCATGCCTGATAATATGTTATTCATATTAGTCTTGTGAAATGAAGTTCTTAATGATGTTGATAACTATGTTGATCTTCAGTGTATGATAGTGATATAGGTGATTAGTGGTTCATGTTGATAAGATATTCAGGGGTTCAATGCACAAAGAGTTGTAAACTTGATGGGCTGATTTGAATGATAAAGTCAAGAGGTAGCAGTTATTGTTGATTGCAGTATGTTTTAGATGTAGTCCTGTATATATTAGATTTGACATTGTGTTCTAAAAAGTGTCTTGTGCAGGAATACGTGGATGGTCTTCATCAAGATAGTCTTCATTTTTTATCATGTCAAAAATGTGTGTAGAAGTAGATTGGCTGCAGATTGATTGTCCATCTTGTTGTCATTATCATTGAAGTCTTGGCACGATCATTTCTTGTGTGGTGATCATGTCATCATGAGATGTGAATTGTGTGATTATTAGTCTTCATATTGGTGTTTATGAACATTGAAGTGTTAATGATATCTTTGCATGGTGTTCAAGTTCATATGTGTCATGTCAAAGAAGTTATTTTTATGCCATCATAATCATACATCATTCTCAATGCTTTGGGAGATCTTGGAGATTTGTCATTCAGGTCAAAAAGGGTTAATGATTGTGAAAGAATTGTTTATCATGAAAAATTTATTTTGCAACCACAAGTGATGTCATTAGGAATTTGCTATCAGATATGTTAGTTTCCATCTTCATCTTCATATTGGTGTTGTGACAAGAAGTGGTATTGTGCTAATGATATGGTATAGTCTATGGATAGTTTATAATAGTGGTTTGATGCTTTGTTTGGTGTGCCTCTCATGATGTTTCTCTTAGGTCTTGTGGTTCAGGATGTATGTCTTCAAATGTGTGCTTCATGCTGACTTATTGCTCTAGTGCAAGTGCACCAAGCATCAAAATTTTGCACTAGGAGGTCTTGTGATGGTTTTGTGTTTAGTGTAGGGGTTTTGTGTCTTGTTGCATTCAATAAGGTCTATTAAGACCATTTTCATGTAATAAGGTCAAGATGACCAATTTTCTATGTTTTGGATTCTTGTTGTATGTTCTTGAGTCATGTCTAGTCCAATAAAGTCATGTAATGCAAAGGTTTCTAAGTGTTGTTTGAAAATCTAATGTAAACATGTGTTGGAGAGAGGATAAATGATTATGTGGTTGTATGACAGTTACAAACAATTGAAGAACTATTCATACATGTTCAAATAGCCTCTCAAATCCTGAGGAGAGTGTGGAATGAAAGTTTTTGAAGACAAAATTCAATAAAAACTTTAGTTTTTTGTTATTTCTCTGCTAATTCATTGTTCCAGGCCGTACTGCTGCACTATACGGTACTGTCATGACTTGAGACCCATTAGAGGTGATAGAGGATTGTGTTAACTACATTTTTCATTTGGTGTGAGACATTTTCATTGAATTAGGTGGTAGGAATCACGTCTTTACTGAAACAACCTCAAAACCCTGATCTAGGGTTTGAGGGTCAAGATTCATGGCTTTGAATGCCATTCCTTTGGTTTAGTCAAACAAAAATTAGTGGAATGGAAGAATAAAGGGTATATTTAGTCATTCCCACAAGTACAGGGTCAGAGGATTGGGTAGGAGTAGGATATGAATCAGTTTATACCTAATATACCATTGTATTAGGCCATTTAAGGGTGCAGTGATTAGTTCAGTGCCCTACAATTTGTTGCAGGGGTTAAAACCCATGAAATAAGTTCATTTTCCATGTAAGTAGAGGTTCCTTTTTTGTTTTGGTAACATAGGGTTGCGATTACATAGTGGTTGCTTTGTTAATGTGGCCTGATTGGGCCTAATTGCAGACTGAAATCCTCTATTTAGGGCCATGGTTTCTAAAACAACCCCACCTTGTTCTTAGATATGTTGTGGAACTTGATAATGGGTATCCAAATCACATATTAGGTTTTGGGTTGGAGTCCATATATGGAAATGAGGTCAGAAAAACCTCTTGAGAAGGGCTACAAGGCTAGGAGTCTAGTTGTGAAGGAAGTACTTTCAATCCTTGGTTTTGGTGAAAGGTGAAGATTGGTTTGCTTGAGTTTGGGTCCTCATGGAGGAATAACGCCATAGATTCCCTTAGTTGAGTTAGGAATAGTGAAACCCTTATTGGTGCATTGTGAAGTTGGTTAGTGAAACTAGAGGGAGTAAGTTGAATGAAGCCTATTGTTGTGAAATATGGAATCTAAAGACTAGAGTCTTCTCTTGTAGTGCATCATGCTCTCAAGTTGAAGAATTGTTTTAAGGTATTGTCAACATGGTTTGTCATATGCTTGCTTCAAGATTGTTATTTTATCATCATAGATCATCACAGGTTCAAAGGGGATGATAACAAGATAACAGGAGTTTATGTCTTCATTATTATACCATGCTTCAAAATCTTCATAATGCAATATGATTGTAAATTTTATGTTCAAGCTTTAACATCTTTTAGTGGAGTTAAATGACAAGGGGAGTATCTTAGCCTTTATCATTAGATATCAAAAAGGGGGAGAGAGAGAGAAAATGTATCATGTAGTTTTGCCATCAATGACAAAGGGGGATATTGATGGAGATTGATTATCATTGATGTCAAAAAGGTGTTGAGTTGATGATGTAGATACAACATAATGAAAGTTAGATCATTCATGGTGATTTTAGTTCGGGTTGATTGGTCTTCATATGACATGATGTGGATTATGCTTTCAGGAGTTCACAAGAGTTCACTTAGTGAAGATGCTTGATGAAGTTGGTTTATGTTTGTTCATATCTTGATGATCATGCTTCATATGTGAAGGTTTGATTTCTCATCTTAAGGAGTTGTTGCTTCATGATGCTTATGTTCTCATCTCAAGAGTTCACACAATATGATGTCCTTATATTAGGATCTATATTGCTTTATGTCAAAATGTTTATTGAGGGTTTGAGTTGATGATTAGTGTAATCAAATATGCAAATGTGGGTTATCATGTTGATCATTGGTGTAATGGTTTGTATAATGGATGCCTTCATGACTATGATCTTCAAGGATGTCTTGTTGCTCACAACATGTTGATGACACAAGTTGAGATCCCTCAGTAATTGATGCCATAAGCTCTCAGAAGTTGTTCATTTATGTTCATACTAACCTACATTTGGTTCACAAGTTGACTTGATGACATGAGTATCATGCTTTACATTTGCATGAGTAGTTCAGTTTTACTTTGAGTCTCTTGGAGTTTCTATCATATTGGATTTGGTTCTATCTCTTTGTCAAGTGTTGTTAGGTTTACTATGGTTGGAATTCAAAATACTCAGTTGTATTCACTGTGATTGATCTACTCATCATGTTTACCTTTCATGACAAATGTCATATCTTGGGATCTCAAGATATTTGAACTTATATGAAGATATGTTGACATAATGAAAGTAATTAAGGATGTTTGATGCATTAGCAAGGTATATAATTCTGAGAACTATCTTTGGTGAAGATATAATAGAGGTTCAGTGGTGGAGATTAAGATGTTCTTGGTAGAAGTGTTCAATGATCAATGACTAATGTCATAAGTCAAAGAAATGGTTTAAATGTTCCTTAAATAAACATCTAATAAAAATCCTTATATAGAATGTCATATGACCTATGCACTTTTGTTTTAAAATAATGTTGACCTGTCGAGCAAGTTAATAGCCACTTGAGTGGCAACTTGAAGGAGTCTCGAATGTTGAGAAACTGGCCCCATCTATGCTCTTAACTGATGGCACATGTCATTACTATGAGCGCATGGGCGGTAATATGAAATCAAAGGCTTTCTTTAAAAGTTTTGATTGGTGAGAAGATCTTGATCAAAGGCCATTATTTAAACTTTTCTATTCTCTTTTCGAGTGTCTACTTTGACGTCTTTAGGAATGTCATCAATGTGTTATAGCCTGAGATGCTTTTCTAAGGCTATTTTTAGCCTACTTCACTTGCAATTTTAGAGGCTTTTATTGCTTTATCATAAGGAGATTTTTCTTTCTATTTTTAAACTCCTTCATGGCATTGGAAGTAGAAATAAGGAGATTAATTTTTTTTTTATGGCCATCTTTTTAGTGGAGTTTTTAAATAGATAAGCATGCTTTTAATGTTTTTTTCCTTTCTTATGTTCATGAAGAAGTGGAGTGGATCTAGATATGAAGATGTTTCTATTTTTCTATCAATGCTAAATAATTTAGAAATATTATTGTTGCAGATGAAGTGAAATTGGAGTATATTGAAGATTTTTGTTTAAAAGGGGAAGATGGAAGTTTTTTTTATCAATGCAGGGAAGAGAATATGAAGGGTTATTTTTAATATTCAAGGTGCATTGTGATGGGTTGTGTTTTAATTGCAGGTATAGAATATTTTTTGTTGAGAAGGGGAAATGAAAATATAGATAAGATATATATTTGATTTTATTTTTGCAGGTGAATGAATTTTTTAAGATGATTCATGTAGAGAAGAGGAATGTGAAAGGACATTTAGATTTTTATATAATGGTATTGTAGATGGAATGTATGTGTGGATTAATATGTAGTGATGAAGATATATTTGTGAAGATTCTTTTGAAAAGAAAATACATATGAATTATGATATTTAGAGATGTACGAGATCATGTTTTTGTAGGAATGAATCAAACAAGGATGAAGACATTATGCAAAGAACTTACAGATTGAACCATGTAAAGTATGAAGACAATATGCAATTGATTACGTAGAGATAATCTGGACTAGTGTTAATTAATTGTGCATCAAGTGAATTGATTGTACAGAGATCATGAGACTGATATGTAGATTAGATTGAGGATTATTGCAAAGAGATATACAAACTCAAAGAAGACAGGTTTTGTAATGGTGCAAATTAGATTGACTAACAATTATTTCTTGCACACTAAGCATTATGTTTTGATGATGGTGATCGTATTTACAAGTGAGGGTTTATGTGCCAGTGAGTTGTATGGCTAGTGAGGCCTCTTTGTAGCCATTGAGGCTTGTATGGTCAGTGAGACCTATTTGTAACCAATGAGGATCTTGATTAAGCTAGTGAAGCATTTTAGAGTGGTTTTTTTTCCTAGAGGGTTTTCCACTCACTAAAACCTATCATGTATTTTTCTTATGGTTAATTATGTTGCACCTATTTGATCATCTTTATTTAAGTTTTACATATAATGATGATTGTGTTCTTCAGTGAACTCCTTTGCACAACCTTTTTGAATCAAGTTTTGAAATGTTATAAATTACACAACACTAATTCACCCCCCCTCTTAGTTTTGTCCTAGACTCCAACAAGTGGTATTGGAGCATAGGTTCCCTATAGAAATCTAATTGGCTTGGGTAAGTCCTGAGTGTGGAGTACCATGCATAAGTACAAAAGAAATAGAAAAAAAGAAAAATGTCAAGTCTCCTATTGATCAAAAGGCACCATCCTTATCAAATTCAAATGTTGATATAGAATTTGTTGATATAATTGTCTCACAAGTTGAGACAGGTATTAAATTAGAGAAAGTGTTTTCAGGAGTTCCTTTCTTTGGTGGTTTTGATTTCTCTATTTGGTGCATTAGAATGCAAGTCTATTTATCCTCTTTAGGGTATGGTGTATTGATGTTTGTTGAGAATGGATATTCTATTTCCTCTCAATCATATAAATCTACAAGTAACAACGAGTCTTATGAATGCAGTTATACAACAAAGAAGGCCATTTTGTCTGGATTATCTAATGATGTTTCTTGTAAAGTTATACATTGTGAAATAGCTCAGGATATGTGGAAGGAGTTGATAAGAATCTATCAAGGTGATGCACTTGAAGGAGAGGACAACTTGTTATTTGAGAAGAGTGACAATGATGAAAGACTTTCACATGAAGGAGATGAGACTAAATCAAATTTAGAAGAAGATCACAATTAGGAGTATGATGAACATGAATGTGAAATTGACATAGAAGGAGAGATCATATGTGCTCTGAGTGAAATTAAGAAATGCAAAAAGGAGAATTAGAGACTAGAGTTGTAGCTACAACAAGAAAAAGAATTCAAAAACAAAGCACTTTCAAATCTTGAAGATGCTAGAAATCAGATTATGGACTTAAAGAGTCATGTTGGTTAATTAGATAAAGTAATTATCAATTTAAAGACAGAGGTTGAGGAAGCTAAGAGGATAGCCGATGTAACAAAGTTTGAGTTGGAACCTAAAATACTTGAATGTCAAAAACTTGAAGGAGAAATAGTCTCTTTAAGAAAAACTCTTGAGGATGTTAAGAAGCAGTTGGAAAAGAATATGAAATTTGAAGAGAACACAAGCAAGTTATAAGAGATGCTTGGTAAACAATAAGAACATAGGCACACTACTGGACTTGGTTATGAAGAAGGAGAATGTTCCAAAGTCAGAGAGACTCCTAGAAAGAAAATTGATCTAAGTTATCATGCTACTGCTTCTGAAGGCAAAAAGAAAACCAAAGATGAGTTTGTCAAAATGCATAATCAAAGGAGAAGAAATTTTAGAAGAACTGCTCCAACTAGACAAGCATATATGTACAAGTATAATTATTCATTTAATGGTTATTGTCATACTTGTAATCACTTTGTACACAAAGCAGTTGATTGCAGAAGGAGTCAATTTGCTTCAATAAGGAATACTAATCTTGTGTGTTTCAAGTGCAACTCTCCTGGTCGCAAAGCATATAGTTGCAGAATGTATGAAATAATTACATCACCTGGTTTGAAAGGTTGGAAAAAGAAAAAGGTTAGGAAGAAGAAACCTGAACAGAAGAAAGAACCCATGAAAGTTTGGAGGCAGAAACAAGGTCAAGAGAAGATGAATCCTCAGTTGCATAACATATAGCATGAAGTGAAGGGAGTTGTTCAATGTGCTTTCACTTATCCCCAAGAAGTTTCAGAGGAGATCATTTTATGTTTGTCAATTTGATGACCTTGTTTTGTTTATTATGTTTTTGGATTCATGCCTGATAATAAGTTATTCATATCATCCTATGAAATGAAGTTCTAAATGATGTTGATAACTATGTTGATCTTCAGTGTATGATAGTGATATAGGTGATTAGTGGTTCATGTTGATAAGATGTTCAGGGGTTCAATGCACAAAGAGGTTGTTGATGTGTAGTCTTGATGGGCTGATTTGAATGATAAAGTCAAGAGGCAGCAGTTATTATTGATTGTAGTATGTTTCAGATGTGGTTCTGTATATATCAGATTTGACATTGTGTTGTAAAAAATGTCTTGTAGAGGAACAAGTGGGTGGTCTTCATCAATATAGTCTTCATTTTTTATAGATGGTCTTCATTTGTTATCATGTCAAAAATGTGTGTAGAAGTAGATTGGTTACGGGTTGATTGTCTATCTTGTTGTCACTATCATGGAAGTCTTGGCAAAATCATTTCTTGTGTGGTCATCATGTCATCATGAGATGTGAATTATGTGATGATTAGTCTTCATATTGGTGTTTATGGATATTGAAGTGTTAATGATATCCTTGCATGGTGTTCAAGTTCATATGTGTCATGTCAAATGAGTCATTTTTATGCCATCATAATTATACATCATTCTCAATGCTTTCAAAGATCTTGGAAATTTGTTTTGCAACCACAAGTGATGTCATTAGGAGTTTGCTATTAGATATGTCAGTTTCCATCTTCATCTTCATATGGGTGTTGTGACAAAAGTGGTATTGTACTGATGGTATGGTACAGTCTATGGGTAGTTTATAATAGTGGTTTGATGATTTGTTTGGTGTGCCTGCCATGATGTTGCTCTCAGGTCCTGTGCTTTAGGATGTATGTCTTCAAATGTGTGCTTCAAGGTGACTTGTTTCTCTCAAGTTGAAGAGTTGTTTTCAGGTATTGTCAACATGGTTTGTCATATGCTTGCTTCAAGATTGTTATTTTGTCATCATAGATCATCATAGGTTCAAAGGGGATGATAATATGTTAACAGGAGTTTATGTCTTCATTATTATACCATGCTTCAAAATCTTCATAATGCAATATGATTGTAAATACTATGATCAAGCTTTAACATCTTTCAGTGGAGTTAAATGACAAGAGGAGTATCTTAGCCTTTTTCATCAGATGTCAAAAAGGGGGAGAGAGAGAAAATGCATCATGTAGTTTTTCCATCAATGACAAAGGGGGAGATTGATGGAGATTGAGTGTCATTGATGTCAAAAAGGTGTTGAGTTGATGATGCAGATACATCATAATGAAAGTTAGATCATTCATGGTGATCTTAGTTCGAGTTGATTGGTCTTCATATGACATGATGTGGATCATGCTTTTAGGAGTTCACAAGAGTTCACTTAGTGAACATGCTTGATGAAGTTGGTTTATGTTTGTTCATATCTTGATGATCATGCTTCATATGTGAAGGTTTGATTTCTCATCTTAAGGAGTTGTTTCATGATGCTTATGTTCTTATCTCAAGGGTTCACACAATATGATGTCCTTATATTAGGATCTGCATTTCTTTATGTCAAAATGTTTATTGAGGGTTTGAGTTGATGATCAGTGTAATCAGATATGCAAATGTGGGTTATCATGTTGATCATTGGTGTAATGGTTTGTAAAATGGATGCCTTCGTGACTATGATTTTCAAGGATGTCTTGTTGCTCATAACATGTTGATGACAGAGGTTGAGATCCTTCAGTAATTGATGCCATAAGCTCCTAAAAGTTGTTCATTTATGTTCATATTAACCTATACTTGGTTCATAAGTTGACTTGATGACATGAGTATCATGCTTTACGTTTGCATGAGTAGTTCAGTTTTAGTTTGAGTCTCTTGGAGTTTCTATCATATTGGATTTGGTTGTATCTCTTCATGAAGTGTTGTTAGGTTTACTATGCTTAGAATTCAAAATAATCAGTTGTATTCACTATGATTGGTCTGCTCATCATGTTTACCTTTCATGACAAATGTCATAGCTTGGGATCTCAGGATGTTTGAACTTATATGAATACATGTTGACATAATGAAAGTAATTAAGGATGTTTGATGCATTAGCAAGGTATATGATTCTGAGTACTATCTTTGGTGAAGATATAGTAGAGGTTCAATGGTAGAGATTAAGATTTTCTTGGTAGAAGTGTTCAATGATCAATGACTAATGTCCATAAGTCAGGGAAACGGTTTAAATGTTCCTTAAATAAACATCTAATAAAAATCCTTATATAGACTATCATATGACCTATGCACTTTTGTTTTAAAATAATGTTGACTTGTTAAGCAAGTTAGTAGCCACTTAAGTGGCAACTTGAAGGAGTCTTGAATGTTGAGAAACTGGCCCCATCTATGCTCTTTACCGATGTCACAGGTCATTACTATGAGTGCATGGGTGGTAATATAAAATCAAAGGCTTTCTTTAAAAGTTTTGATTGGCGCGAAGATCTTGATCAAAGGCCATTATTTCAACTTTGATATTCTCTTTTCGAGTGTCTACTTTGACGTCTTTAGGAACATCATCAATGTGTTATAGCCCGATATGCTTTTCTAAGGCTAGTTTTAGCCTACTTCACTTACAATTTTAGAGGCTTTTATTGCTTTATCCTAAGGATATTTTTCTTTCTATTTTTAAGCTCCTTCGTGGCATTGGAAGCAAAAATAAGGGATTAATTATTTTTTTATGGGCATCTTTTTAGTGGAGTTTTTAAGTAGATAAGGATGCTTTTAATTTTTTTTTCCTTTGTTGTCTTCATGAAGAAGTGGAGTGATTCTAAATATGAAGATGTTTCTATTTTTCTATCAATGCTAAATAATTTAGAAATATTATTGTTGCAGATGAAGTGAAATTGGAGTATATTGAAGAATTTTTTTTTAAAGGGGAAGATGGATGTTTTTTTTATCAATGCAGAGAAAAGAATATGAAGGGTTATTTTTAATATTCAAGGTGCATTGTGATGGGTTGTGTTTTAATTGCAGGTATAGAAGATGTTTTGTTGAGAAGGGGAAATGAAAATACAGAGAAGAAATATATTTGATTTTATTTTTGTAGGTGAATGAATTTTTGAAGATGATTTATGCAGAGGAGAAGAATGTGAAAGGACATTCAGATTTTTATATAATGGTATTGCAAATGGAATGTATGTGTGGATTAATATGTAGTGATGAAGATAAATTTGTGACGATTCTTTTGAAAAGAAAATACAGATGAATTATGATATTTAGTGATGTATGAGATCATGTTTTTACAGGAATGAATCAAACAAAGATGAAGACATTATACAAAGAACTTATAGATTGAACCATGTCAATTATGAAGACAATATACAATTGATTATGTAGAGATAATATGGACCAGTGTGAATTAATTGTGCATCAAGTGAATTGATTTTGTAGAGATCATGAGATTGATATACAAATTGGATTGAGGATGATTACAAAGAGATATGCAAACTCAGAGAAGACAAGTTATGTAATGGTACAAATCAGATTGACTAGCAATTATTTCTTGCACACTAAGGATTATGTTTTGATGGTGATGATTGTATTTGCCAATGAGGCTTTATGTACTAGTGAGGCTTGTATGGTCAGTGAGACCTGTTTGTAACTAGTGAGGTTTTTGATTAAGGTAGTGAAGCATTTTAGAGTAGTTTTTTTTCCCCTAGAGGGTTTTCCACTCATCAAACCCTGTGTCATGTCTTTTTCTTATGGTTGATTATGTTGCACCTATTTGATCATCTTTATTTAAGTTTTGCATATAATGATGATTATGTTCTTTAGTGAACTCCTTTGTACAACCTTTTTTAATCAAATTTTCAAATGTTAAAAAATACACAACACTGATTCACCTACCCCCTCTTAGTGTTGTCCTGGACTCCAACACACCACACCATGGTGGCTATAGAGGCACGTGGATTGTGGAGTTATGAATTAGTTTGTCTATTCATATGACAGTAATCCCATGCCTTCGAGCATAGTCTTAATTTAAGAAAGAATATAAAGACTTATAATACCCAGAAAGGGATAACCTATGGTTAAAGATAACTATGCAAAAATATTTATTAAGTGCATGTCTACCTTGTTGGTCAAGGGAGCAAACCCTTTAATGAAAATATTATATGTTTTGTTCTTTTTCAATGGCCATGCTTTGTGATGAAGTATAGGGTTGGCGCAGGGCACCTAGGAGCAGTCTGACACCTCAAGCATTTTTTTATGCATTTTGATAAGCTATGTTTTGTTTTGATTGTATGTGTGGTAATAAGGCTTTAGACATGTTTGTATGGTCCCTTTTGTGTGGTCAAGATGATTGAGGTGACCCTATAAACCTCAATCATGCTTAGTCCACTTGGATCCTTGTTGTGCCAATTAGGCCTAGAAGGTCTAAGGATTGGTTTTCGAGTTTTTTTTTGGTTGTTTTAATGTTTTAGTATGTTGGAAGGAGTTTGTTGATCATTTGGACTCCATTGGATGAGCCAAACAAATCAACCTCCTTGTGTTAATGCAAAACACCATAGTTGTCAAAGGTGTTATGTGTTGGGTCGGTTCAAAAACCACTTTGGGCAGTTAAATGCTGTAGTAGAAGTTGGAAACCAACTTGGATGGGTTAATATGGTGGATATCTGACTCCAGTACGGAGGAGGAAGTTTGTGTACGGAATTTGGGCACAAAAATCAAGAAAACTAACTATTTTTCACTATTTTTCTTGCTGTGTATGGACCGTACGGACTTTTCATGTGTGCAAATGATATTTTTCTGAAAGCTCTTGGAGTCAGGGTTCCAATGCAACTAGTTTGAGGTCTTGAAGTGGTCGGAGTCAAAAGTTATTAAATTTTCTTTGAAAACTGGTCCAGAAACCCTGTTTTCTAGGGCAGTCCCACAAATTTGGCCCTAGAATGCATTTCCACCGATGAAATTTCATGCCACTTGGTGAAATGCAGGCTAGGGGTGTATACTACTTGATTCCAAAAGCATTTTCTGAGAAAATACAGTTTACTATTTTTAATGTGATGCCCTAGGTCAAATATCTCTATGTATTTGACTGAATTTATGCAGGGCACCTAGGAGCAGTCTGACACCTCAAGCATTTTTTTATGCATTTTGATAAGCTATGTTTTGTTTTGATTGTATGTGTGGTAATAAGGCTTTAGCCATGTTTGTATGGTCCCTTTTGTGTGGTCAAGATGATTGAGGTGACCCTATAAACCTCAATCATGCTTAGTCCACTTGGATCCTTGTTGTGCCAATTAGGCCTAGAAGGTCTAAGGATTGGTTTTCGAGTTTTTTTTTGGTTGTTTTAATGTTTTAGTATGTTGGAAGGAGTTTGTTGATCATTTGGACTCCATTGGATGAGCCAAACAAATCAACCTCCTTGTGTTAATGCAAAACACCATAGTTGTCAAAGGTGTTATGTGTTGGGTCGGTTCAAAAACCACTTTGGGTAGTTAAATGCTATTGTAGAAGTTGGAAACCAACTTGGATGGGTTAATATGGTGGATATCTGACTCCAGTACGGAGGAGGAAGTTTGTGTACGGAATTTGGGCACAAAAATCAAGAAAACTGACTGTTTTTCGCTATTTTTCTTGCTGTGTATGGACTGTACAGACCTTTCACGTGTGCAAATGATATTTTTCTGAAAGCTCTTGGAGTCAGGGTTCCAATGCAACTGGTTTGAGGTCTTGAAGTGGTCGGAGTCAAAAGTTATTGAATTTTCTTTGAAAACTGGTCCAGAAACCCTGTTTTCTAGGGCAGTCCCACAAATTTGGCCCTAGAATGCATTTCCACCAATGAAATTTCATGCCACTTGGTGAAATGTAGGCTAGGGGTGTATACTACTTGATTCCAAAAGCATTTTCTGAGAAAATACAGTTTACTATTTTTAATGTGATGCCCTAGGTCAAATATCTCTATGTATTTGACTGAATTTATGCAATTTATTGTTGTATTTGACAAAACCCTAAGAGGATGAGTGAATGAATGGTGGATTTGTGTTGTTTGGGGATGGTAGAGTCATTCCAAGTTCCTGCCCCTGACCTATGCACCCAATTTTGAGCACTTGCTTTGTAACCTAGCCTAAATTGATCAATTAGGCCTAGAGACCTAGTAGGCGTTCTGAATTGCTGGAGTAGAGTTGGAGCAGGAGATTTGGAGGTTTGTTAGGGTCCCCTGAAAGGTGTTCAATTCCATCATTTTTTTGCCTGGTCATATGGGATTTTGTCAAGTTTTGTTGAGAAAACCTAGTTTGGAGGGCTAGTAGCCTTACTAGTCAAGGTATAGGTTGAAGAGTTTTGGGAAGTTGGAGATCAAACCAACTGCATAGAAGGTGTTTGTTGATCTGTATTAAGGTGTTGGAGAAGCCTTAGGGGTTGGAAAATAGTCTGGACATCAAATCCTTCATATGCCTTGTATGTGCCTTTGGTTGGTTGGTTGGTTGAAGGCTAGTTGAAGTGGGTGAGTGGGCAAAGGACAATAGAGTAAACCTTTGTGTGTTGCTTCCCTTGTGCCACTCTGCATCAGGTGGTATCAGAGCCATCAAAGAGATGGGAGATAGAGAAGAAGAGGAGGAAATTCCTTCAAAGGTGACAAATGCTGAATTGGCAAAGATAGTGAGAGAGCAAGCAGCCAAGAACAAAAGGATGGAGGCTAAGATAGAAAAGTTGAAGAAAGACAAAGACAAGAAGAAGAAATCAGAAGTCATCTTAGATTCAGATGAAGAGGATCAAGATGAGGAAGAAGAAGTGCCTATGGAAGAGCCACAAGGAGGCATGTCAGAGAGACAATTCCTAGATGCACTTGGAAAGTTGAGTAGGAAGGACACTAAGGCAGACTTACCTATGTTTCCTGGTAAGATGAATCCAGAGGAGTGCCTTGATTGGATTGAGGCAATGGAGAACTATTTTGAATGTGAAGAAGTGGCAGAAAATCAGAAAGTGAAGATTGCCAAATCAAGAATGAAAGGGCCAGCCTTGAGTTGGTGGAATTTTATTCAAAATGAGAGGATAGAAGATGATAGGAATCCTATCTCTACATGGAGGAAGATGGTACTTGAAATCAAGAAGCAATTTGTCCCTGAGGATTATGAGGTCAACTTGAACAAGAAGTTGCACAACTTGAGACAAAAGGACATGGACGTGAGCACCTACACAGAGGAGTTTCACAAGATGACATTGAAAGCCAAGATGCCTGAGAATGAAAAACAGAAGCTTGCAAGGTATCTTAATGGCCTCAAGTTCTCCATTCAAGATGAATTAACTCTCTTTAACCCGGAGACAGTCCATAAGTGTTTTCAAATGGCATTGAGAATTGAGGATAAACAAAGAAGAAAAGGTGATTCATACAGCAGCAGCAGAGGCAGAGGAAATCAGAACTTTAGGGGCAGGGGCAGATTTCAAAACAGAGATAATTTCTCTAGATTCCAAGGTGGTGGATCACAAGAAGGCAGCCAAGGGCAGGCTGATAAAAACAGTGCTGATAAGGGTCAGTTTAGGGGCAGAGGTAATGGCAGAGGAAGAAGTGGGGGCAGAGGTCCCAATGTGTTTACTGGAAGGTGTTTCTCTTGCAATCAGATTGGACATCAGTCCTTTAGGTGCCCGGAGAAGATGGGAAACACTGCTGCAAATCAGAAAGAAAGAAGAGTACAACTCCTTCAAGAAGAGGATTGCCAAAGCACCAAAAGTTACCAAACAACCTCTTCCAAGTCTGCAGCACCTGAGAGTGGAGAATGCATCATGTTCAACAGGTCACTCATCATGCCAGCCACCAAGGAGCAACCCCAAAGAAACAACTTGTTCAGAACCACTTGCAAGGTGAAAGGAAAAGTGTGCAAGGTAATAGTTGATTTAGGTTCTTCTGAAAATTTGGCTTCTAATGAAATGGTGACTAAGTTAGGATTGGAAAGAATGCCTCATCCTAACCCCTATAGAGTCTTTTGGCTAACCAAGGAACAACAAATTGTGGTGAAAGAGCAATGTTGGGTTGAATTCAAGATAGGTGAATATCATGATAAGGTTCTTTGTGAGATAGTGGATATGGATGCATGCCACCTTCTTCTTGGAAGGCCTTGGCAACATGACACAAGTGCCCAACATGATGGTAAGAACAATGTGATTCATTTGTCCAAGAATGGTGAAAAGTTTACAATGACTCCTTTGATTGATGATTGCAAAGAGAAAGTCATTTCTAGTTCAGTTATGTTGGTAGGTGAAAAAGAGTTTTTGGCTAACCTCAAGGAAGAGAAAGTGCCATGTTTTGTAGTAGTCATCAAGCCCAAGGATGTGAATCCCAAGAAGGTCAAAGTGCAGCAACCTCTTAGGAGGATTGGACCAAAGGAAGTGGAAGAACTATTGGAGAAGTTTCAGGATGTGATAGCTGATGAAGGCAAGGATGCTCTTCCACCAAAGAGGGAGATTAGTCATTGCATTGATCTCATCCCTGGATCCACCCTACCAAACCAAGCAGCCTACAAGTTGACTCCAGAGCAAAATGCTGAAGTGGCAAGACAAATCCAAGACTTGTTGGATAGAGGGCTTATCAGGAGGAGTATTAGTCCATGTGCAGTACCTGCAGTGCTTGCACCTAAGAAGGAAGGAACATGGAGACTATGCATTGATTCCAGGGCCATCAACAAGATTACTATCAGGTATAGATTTCCAATGCCTAGAATAGAAGATTTAATGGATTGCTTGGGTAGGGCTAAGTATTTTACCAAGATAGATCTAAAAAGTGGTTATCACCAAATCAGGATAAGGGAAGGGGATGAGTGGAAAACCGCCTTCAAAACCAATGAAGGACTATTTGAATGGGTTGTCATGCCTTTTGGCTTGTCAAATGCACCAAGCACCTTCATGAGATTGATGAATGAAGTGCTAAAACCTTTCCTTAACAAGTTTGTTGTTGTATATTTGGATGATATACTGATTTTTAGTGACAGCAAGGAAGACCACATAAGGCATATCCATCAAGTGCTCAGGAGGCTTCAAGAGGAGAAGTTGAGAATCAATCTTGACAAATGTGTCTTCCTACAAGAAGAGTTGATATTTTTGGGGTTTGTCATCTCCAAGGGTAGCCTAAAAATGGATCCAAGTAAGGTTGCAGCCATTCTTAATTGGCCAACACCTACAACAGCCTCGGAGGTAAGGAGTTTCCATGGTTTATGCAGCTTTTATAGAAAGTTCATTAGAGGGTTTAGTGGCATTTGTGCTCCACTTGTTGACACCATAAAAGGGGGCAAGAAATGTGTGTTTGTATGGACAAATGAGGCCAGCAAAGCCTTTGAACTATTAAAGAAAAAAATTTCAGAAAAACTAGTCCTAGTGCTACCTAATTTTGACAAGGTCTTTGTGGTAGAATGTGATGCAAGTAAGAGGGCTGTTGGAGGAGTCCTAAGTCAAGATGGGAGGCCTGTAGCATTCTTTAGTGAGAAGTTAAATGAGGCAAAACAAAACTACTCCACCTATGATCAAGAGTTATATGCCATGGTTCAGTCATTGAGGAAATGGAGACACTACTTATTGCCAAAGGAATTTATAGTTTTTACTGACAACCATGCATTAAGCTTCTTGAACAAGCAGCAAAAGTTGAATCACAGACATGTCAAGTGGATGGAGTACATCCAAGCATACACCTTCTCCATAAAACACAAGAAAGGAGTGGCCAATAAGGTAGCTGATGCCTTAAGTAGGAGAAATCTTGTTGTGCAAACTATTCAGTTGGAAAGTACAGGTATTCATGCCATTAAAGATCAGTATACAGCAGATGAAGACTTCAAAGAACCATACCTCTCTTGCAAGGCCATGACAGGAAGGTATAATACTGATTTTTCTGATTTTTTGTTGCAAGATGGATATCTTTTCAAGGGTAGCATGTTGTGTATCCCAAGAGGATCTATTAGAGAGAATATAATAAAGGAAAAGCATTGTGGCAACATGTCAGGTCACTTTGGTATTGATAAGACCCTAGAATTGGTTAGGAGGTACTATTTTTGGCCAAAATTGCCAACCGATGTAAGGAAGTTTGTTGAAACTTGTCAAATTTGCCAAAGAGCAAAGGGGCATACATCAAATGTAGGTTTATACACTCCTCTACCTATTCCTTCAAAGCCTTGGGATTCCATAAGTATGGACTTTGTACTTGGTTTGCCTAGGACAAAGAATGGACATGACAGCATTTTTGTGGTTGTAGATAGGTTCTCAAAAATGGCTCACTTCATCCCATGTAGAACCACACATGATGCCTCACACATAGCAGGTCTTTTCTTCAAGGAAATAGTCAGGTTACATGGTTTACCTTTGTCCATAATCTCAGACAGAGACCCCAAGTTCATTGGACACTTCTGGAGGACACTGTGGAAGAGACTAGGTACAAATTTGTCCTTATCATCTGCCTATCACCCTCAGTCTGATGGACAAACAGAGGTGATTAATAGGTCACTTGGCAACCTCCTAAGATGCCTAACTAAGGAGCAGGGTGCTAGTTGGGATTCAATTTTGGCTCAGGCAGAGTTCTCATACAATGACACTGTCAATAGAAGCACCGGCCTGTCTCCTTTCCAAATTGTTTATGGCACTCACCCAAGGGGTATTTTGGAACTAAGGGAGGTTAAAGGACTGGAAAACAGCAGTGCCTTGGCTGAAGACTTCGTTCAAGTCATGAAAGATGTCCATGAACAAGTACAACAGAAATTGCTGTCCACTTCTCAGAAATATAAACAATTTGCTGACAGAAAAAGAAGGGATTTGCAGTTCAAGGAAGGTGATTTAGTAATGGTTCATCTGAAGAAGGAGAGGCTCCCGACAGGTAAACACACTAAGCTACTCATGAAGAAGATTGGGCCTTGTGAAGTGCTCAAGAAATGTGGAGAAAATGCCTACAAAATCAGACTTCCGGATGGCATTGCTTTGTCTCCAATTTTTAATGTTTCAGACCTTTATCCCTATAAAGGATCTGATCCTCAGACTATTGTTGAAGAAGATCAAACTGATCACACACTCCAGGAACTCATTCCTTCATCTCCAAATCAGATTGAGTGCATTTTGGACAAGAGGATTGCAAAACAAACTAGAAGGCACACCTATCATGACTATTTGGTGAAGTGGCTAAACAAACCTCAAGAGGATGCCACTTGGATGAGCAGAGCAGACATTGAGAAGGCAGGTTTCACATTTGATAGCATTCCAACTCAAGAGACTTGAGTTCTGTTTGACAGTGGGTGTATGGTGCAGGGCACCTATGAGTAGTCTGACACCTCAAGCATTTTTTTATGCATTTTGATAAGCTATGTTTTGTTTTGATTGTATGTGTGGTAATAAGGCTTTAGCCATGTTTGTATGGTCCCTTTTGTGTGGTCAAGATGATTGAGGTGACCCTATAAACCTCAATCATGCTTAGTCCACTTGGATCCTTGTTGTGCCAATTAGGCCTAGAAGGTCTAAGGATTGGTTTTCGAGTTTTTTTTTGGTTGTTTTAATGTTTTAGTATGTTGGAAGGAGTTTGTTGATCATTTGGACTCCATTGGATAAGCCAAACAAATCAACCTCCTTGTGTTAATGCAAAACACCATAGTTGTCAAAGGTGTTATGTGTTGGGTCGGTTCAAAAACCACTTTGGGCAGTTAAATACTATTGTAGAAGTTGGAAACCAACTTGGATGGGTTAATATGGTGGATATCTGACTCCAGTATGGAGGAGGAAGTTTTTGTACGGAATTTGGGCACAAAAATTAAGAAAACTGACTATTTTTTGCTATTTTTCTTGTTGTGTACGGACTGTACAGACTTTTCACGTGTGCAAATGATATTTTTCTGAAATCTCTTGGAGTCAGGGTTCCAATGCAACTAGTTTGAGGTCTTGAAGTGGTCGGAGTCAAAAGTTATTGAATTTTCTTTGAAAACTGGTCCAGAAACCCTGTTTTCTAGGGCAGTCCCACAAATTTGGCCCTAGAATGCATTTCCACTAATGAAATTTCATGCCACTTGGTGAAATGCAGGCTAGGGGTGTATACTACTTGATTCCAAAAGCATTTTCTAAGAAAATATAGTTTACTATTTTTAATGTGATGCCCTAGGTCAAATATCTCTATGTATTTGACTGAATTTATGCAATTTATTGTTGTATTTGACAAAACCCTAAGAGGATGAGTGAATGAATGGTGGATTTATGTTGTTTGGGGATGGTAGAGTCAATCCAAGTTCCTACCCCTGACCTATGCACCCAATTTTGAGCACTTGCTTTGTAACCTAGCCTAAATTGATCAATTAGGCCTAGAGACCTAGTAGGCGTTCTGAATTGCTGGAGTAGAGTTGGAGCAGGAGATTTGGAGGTTTGTTAGGGTCCCCTGAAAGGTGTTCAATTCCATCATTTGTTTGCCTGGTCATATGGGATTTTGTCAAGTTTTGTTGAGAAAACCTAGTTTGGAGGGCTAGTAGCCTTACTAGTCAAGGTATAGGTTGAAGAGTTTTGGGAAGTTGGAGATCAAACCAACTACATAGAAGGTGTTTGTTGATCTGTATTAAGGTGTTGGAGAAGCCTTAGGGGTTGGACAATAGTCTGGACATCAAATCCTTCATATGCCTTGTATGTGCCTTTGGTTGGTTGGTTGGTTGAAGGCTAGTTGAAGTGGGTGAGTGGGCAAAGGACAATAGAGTAAACCTTTGTGTGTTGCTTCCCTTGTGCCACTCTGCATCAAGGGTGGTAAGAACCCTTTCAAAAAACCTTGAGTAAAGGGGTATGTTCATCTTGACTACTTGAAGCCTATAATGGTTTAAGTATAGCCGTTTTGATATGGTGAAAACCTGAAACAAGGAAACCTTAGAAAACTAGACCAAGGTTGGTCATATAAACTGAAATAATGAATTTGAAAAACCAAACATGGGAAAGGGGTGATGTGGAGTCACAGATTCCCTATTACCAAACATCATAGGATGAGTAATGATGCACTCTTGAATAAAGTCAAATTCCAAGATAGGTTGACTATGGGAGAAAGACTCATCTTTTCCAAAACTTAGAAAGGTGAAATTTTGAACACTGTAGGATGAGACAACTTCAAAGTCTAGTCAAGGTGGTGGACATATGACTATGTTCATTGTGAAACATCTATGTATGCAAATCTTTGGCCAAAGTAATGCATCTGTCTTTGCATGCATTAGTTGGTCCACTGTGATCCAGATGGCATAATGTTTCCAGTAGTGTCATATATAGTTAGAGTGGATCTATAGTTGTATGACCATGAGGCATTATGAAGGACATACCACCATATACTTAGATGGAAAACCTATTGGTTCCTTATATCTATACCCTCTGTGAAGGGTAGGGCTGCTTCCAGGTAGGAAATTGTGCGGGGGACCGCCGGTTTGTGGTTGGAGGAAAAGCACTCGGGTGATGCTCTCCTTCCCAAGCAGAAGACACACTGAGACTTATGAAGATAGATGTCAAAGTTCTAGATACAATGCATTCTTTACATGACTTGATAGTCAGTTATTATGTATATTTTTATAAATGATGCCATGCACATAGCTTTGTACATGTATAGTGAAGGTTATTCACTAATAAGTTATCCATGGATGTTGTAAATATAAATTTTTGAAATATTCAGAAAGAAATAGCATATTTAATTATCATGATGATATTGATTCATTCTTTCTTAACTATTATTATTTTAATCATGATGTATTCTTAACCTTAAATAAGATGGTTAATTATGGTTGATTATGGGTAATGTGAGATGTCATATTACTCCTTGCATTATACATGAGGGCTAAGCTCCTAAAATCATATGGTTATGTTTGCCCTTCACACTGCTTTAGGTAGAATCCTTTTTGTCCCTTGATACACTCCTATCTAGTTTTTTCTTCCTACAAAGTAAACATCTTGTTTCCATGCCAATGTGGAATAGGGAACCATAGAAGTGGTGGTTGAATTTAGGTAAATGGAAGCCATGCAATTGCATTTTCTCTAGCTAGGTTAATAGACTTGTGTGATCTACTCATTGTTTCATGATAATTATGCATGGAATATGGCTCCTTCTTGTACATCTCTTCTATGAGTTCCTACCATCTGACCTTGTTGAACTTTAATGACTCCTTTCCAATTTTTGTTACCACCTTCTTAAATAGAGAGTGATCAACTTCTTGATCCTGATGAAACTTTCTTTCCAATGAGGAGTTATTTGTCAAATATATCCACTCTTCTATAAGTTCATTTGGATCTTTAGCTTCTCCTCTAATCCTCAAAGAATAGATTTTTCCTACTCCTTATACTTCTACATTTGGAGCCCCTTATTTTTCTCATTCTGTATAAAGGAAGCTAATGCCTTGAGTTGGACATCTCCCATGTATGGAATTGGATTCCATGCTAGGTTCCAAGGGATGTCCATATCATGAAGACAAAACTCACACAATTGACATTGGAGCTCAACAGTAGATGCTTGATATACCTTGAAAAAAGACCTAGCTATGTCATGTTTGTATGGAAGATCACAACAAATTTGCATGAACTGAAAAACTCAAAACTTTCTCTTTAAGAAATAGAGCATACACCCTGGCAGAAGGGTGGCACTGTATGATCTGTATGGTTAACCCCACCATTTTCTCAACCTTCTTTTTCAACTTATCATTTTCAAAATTCTTCTCTTCTAAATCCTTGGAAAATTTTTATTCCATTTCCTTCTTTTATTTTTCCCATTTATTCTTCATGAATTATATTTCTTTATCTCTTTTCCATAATAGTAGTTCAAGAGATGGTCTATCCATTTGGGTGGCAATATATTGGAGCTTCTTAGGATTAGCTAAGGCAGAGGGAAGACTCCAATCTTTGGATTGGGTGATCATACCTATTTATTTTTCAACTATCCCTTGTTCTTTATCAATTTCTTCTAATGCCAACTAGGCTAACTTATCCAATTCATTTCCTTTGTGCTTATATGCCCTAAGTTATTTCTCCAATTGCTTAATTTTCTGCAAAGCAATTTGTAACTCACTACCTATCTCAATCTCCATAGGGGTTGATTCATTGTCCATACCCAAACCAGTAAACTCAAAAGGTGTTGATTCTTTGTCTAGGTCAAATCCTAGGTTGCAAGATGTATTAAAATGCTCCCTATTGACAAAAAATTCATCTCTCTCTAAATCAGTGTCTGTCTCTAGGAAGATTACTCATGAAGTTGAGGCAACATTTCTTGTTCCTACCATCTTTGTTTTGAGGTGTTGAGAGTGCTTTGTTTGATCCTATGCTAGAGTTGGGGTAGCTTGTTGAGATTAGGGCAGACAACTGAGAGGGGGGTGAATTAGTTGTCTCAAAAAATTTTGTCCTTTGCTATAATTAAACTTTTTTTTCACTTATTAACAGATGAATGCTATAACCATGGAAGCATAAATCAACAACACATGAGCAGAACAAAATCAACACACATAACACCAGGATTTTTACATGGAAACTTGGTTAAGGGAAAAACCACAGTGGGGGTTAACCCACAAGATTTATTCTTTGTTAAAAGAATGGAAAATGGGAAGGCACTTACCTTTGGGCGCACTGCCCAGAGCTCACTACTCAATAGAGGCTCACTGTCTACAAAAATATTTATAAGTGTATCACAGAAAGATTGAACTAGAAAACAACATTTTCTTCATGCCAAAGTCAGCTCCATTGAAGTACACACTACTTCTTCTCTGCCCCCAAACACTTCTTCGCTCTCTCCTCATCCTTTTCTATTCTTCCTCTTCTCTACTCTGTCATTCTTCCTTTCATAGGATCTTATCATTTTTGCACAAGGATGCATTTCCACAACTCAACGACACATATTTATATGCTTCATCAACCTTGGAGTAAATATCAAGGTCGGCACTACAAACATGTAACTAAATGCAAATCACTATACTATTGGCCAAACATAGCTGGGACCCAAATCTTCCTCAAACAACATGCCACACTTCATAGAACCTCTCTTAGATCATCCGCAACATGCACAAAGCAACCGGTCAGCCAAGACTGGAAAGAATAGCAACACCCAAGGACAAATCTTCAACCACAATCTCAATCCTTAATGTGGACCACCAAAATAGTAGGCACATGATCTAGAGACCACCACAAGCACAATGAAATCAACAAGAACAACCACACCACCTCACTTCATTAGAGACACTTGCATCTTCATCTAGGAACTTAAGAACTCTCACTGTCATGACTGTCACACTAGAAAGATTGCTTGTGGACCTCCAAACCACAAATCTCTTGAGCTGAGGATACACATTGACATCTAAAATACACCTCTAGATCTACAGATCATAATATTCCAATGCAGATCAATTCAGACCAAATTCTTGTCACTCTATCACCTCTGAACAACTACAAAACCCAGTTCTACTTAGATGACCATAACTTCACAAATTCTTCATGTGGATCCCTCAAGTCTTAACTGGAGCAACTTCGGATAATCCTTCACAACACCCTTTGGTCCACAGACTCTGATCTTCATCTCATTGGGAATGTAGAGCAATCTACTTCACTGAACTGTACTGTCTTCACTATCTCTTACAGAGAGATATGTAACTCACTTGTTTCTTTTGGAGAGACTATTTTTCTTAATATCCTCAACATACAAGTCTTCTAGAATGGGATATAGTTGACACTATTGACAACAAGGATATGTTGACAACACCAACTACGCACATATTTGCAAAAATCCCCCCCTTTGTCATTGATGGCAACATATGATGTGAAAAACTATTTCAACCATCAAAACAAGAACTTCTCCCCCTTTGTCTTATCACACCTGCAACCACTTTCTTCACTGCTCCCCCTTTCACCACCAATTACTTACTTCCAAGTTTTTCACATGACTTCTCTCCCCCTTTGACATTAATGGAAAATGGCACATATTTGCAAACATCTCTTCCTCTTTTTTTTTCTTAATCCAGAATCAGCATACTGACTACTCTCCCTGAGTAGCAACTCCTTAACACCAATTCAGATCACAAGATATGACTATGAATTCCATCGGATTGATGAACATTAGTGCACCTTAGTTCTAAATAGGAGGGGTAATAACCCCTAGCATCACTTTGAGATACTCAAAAGTATCCTTAGGTAGAGGCTTAGTGAAGATATCTGTAATCTAATCCTTTGAAGAGATGAACTCCAATCTAACTTCATCCTCATTTACCTTCTCTCTCAAAAGTGAAACTTGATGGATATATGCTTTGTCTTTGAATGCAACACTAGATTCTTTAAAATGTTTATTGCACTTGAATTATCACAGAAGATTGTGATAGGTTCTTCAAACACAACTCTGATATCCTTCAACATTTGCTTCATTCACAAAAATTGAGTACAATTGTTGCTGCTATGTACTCTACCTCTATACTAGATAGAGATATTGCCTCCTACTTTTTGCTCAACCAAGAAACCAGTCTCTTTCCCAAGAAAAATGCACCTCCAGTAGTACTCTTCCTGTCGTCCACATCTCCTGCCCCATCTACATCTATATATGCATGAAGAGTGAAATCATCACCCTTAGGATACCATAAGTCATAGCCAGAGGTTCCCTTCAGATATCTAAAAATTCTTTTGACTGCTACAACATGAGATTCTCTAGGATCAGCTTGAAATCTAGCAACAAGGCCAACTACATTCATAATATTAGGTCTGGTATGAGTTAGATAAAGCAGTCCTCTAATCATTGATCTATACCTTTTCTGATATACCTTGGGAGAATCATCATCTTTACTCAACTTGTATCTGGTTACCATAGGAGTACTCATAGGTTTTGAATCCTCCATTCCAAAAATTTTCAACAACTCTTTCACATACTTAGACTGAGATATGAAGATGCCTTTTTCTGACTGAATGATTTGTAGACCTAAGAAGAAATTCATTTCAACAAGCATAGACATCTCAAATTCACTTTGCATCTGATCAGTAAATTTTTTACACATACTCTCATTTCCACCAAAGATGATGTCATCAACAAATACCTCAACAACCAAGATGTGTTCATGATCAATTTTGAAATAAATATTACTGTTAGCAATACCTTTGTTAAAGCCTAACTTTAGCAGATACTTATCTAATCTTGCATACCAGGCTCTTGGGGCTTGTTTAAGTCCATACAATGCTTTCTTCAATCTGCAGACCTTATCTTCTTGATCATACAATTAGAATCCTTCTGGTTGCTCAATGTAGACATCTTCTTCTAACTCTCCATTCAGGAATGCTAACTTGACATCCATCTGGTAGACTTTGAAATCTTTGTAAGTAGCAAAGGCAAGAAATAATATGACTGCTTCAATTCTCTCCACTAGAGCAAAATTTTCTTCAAAATCAATTCCCTCTACCTGAGAGTAACCTTTGCACACCAATCTTGCTTTGTTTCTCACAACTTCACCATCTTCATTCAATTTATTTCGGAAGACCCATTTAGTTCCAATTACATTTTTGTTTTTAGGTCTAGGAACAAGATCCCAAGTATGATTCTTATTAATTCTTCTTCTATTGCTTTTACCCAACTTTCATCATTACAAGCTTCATTCACTGATTTTGGTTCAATCTTTGAAATTAGACAATACTCCTCTTGTTCTTTAGCAATTCTTCTTCTAGTTTGAACACCTTTATTTTTATCTCCTATGATTTGATTTTCAAAATGATTCAATCTTACATACCTGGGAGTTTTGGGATTTTCTTCAACTTCTGATTCTTGAACTTGTTCCTCAACATCTGCATTAACATCTTAAGACATTGGATTCTTTAGACTAAATTGAACTTGCTTTCCTTCATTTAAACTTTCATTTTGGTCATCTGATTCATATCCACAAAACCTTAAAGGTCTCTCCTTGCTTTCATCAAACTTGACATTAGCACTTTCAACAATCTTTTTCAATCTCTTGTTAAAGCACCAGTATGCCTTGCTTTGATTAGAATAACCCAGAAATATTCCTTCATCACATCTTGCATTAAACTTGCCTAGATCTTCATCTCTTTTGATATAGCATTTACTACCAAAAACTATGAAATATTTCACAGAAGGAGCATTACCAAACCACAGTTCAAGGTGTTTTACCATAATTACCTTTGATCTGTACCCAGTTAATAGTGTAGATAGCAGTACTCATAGCCTCTCTCCAATAGACATGTGGAACATTTCTCTACATCATCATGGTTCTAGCAGCCTCTTGAATAGTCTGATTCTTCCTTTCCACAACTCCATTCTGCTGAGGAGTCCTAGGAGCAGACAACTGTCTTCTTATTCCATGCTTTTCACAAAATGCATTAAACTCATTGGAGGTAAACTCTCCACCTTTGTTAGATCTCAGACATTTTATCTTCACACCAATTTCATTCTCCACCCTAGCCTTAAACACTTTAAATTTGTCAAGAGCCTCTGATTTCTCTCTCAAGAAGGTGACCCACATCATCTAGGAGTGATCATCAATCAACAACATAAAGTATCTGTCTCCTTGCAAACTCCTAACCCTGGACGAACCACACAAATCAATGTGCACAAGTTCCAACCATCCATTTGAAGATTGTTCTTTACTCTTGAATGTAGTTATGTTCTGTTTGCCCAATTGACATTCCTTACACATGTTATTGGTAGGTTTCACAAGCTTTGGAAGATCTCTTACAGCCTGAGTAGCACTTATCTTGACAATGTTGTCAAAGTTTACATGACACATTCTCCTATGCCATAGCCAACTCTGATCAATCTGAGTAATCAAAAAACTTTTACCAGTACCACTTAAATGAAAGATGTTACCTCTAGTTTGTGTACTAGATGTAATCTCAATTCTGGAGCTTTCCAAAATTCTGCATTTTCCATCCTTGAATCAGAGATCATATCCCTTGTCAACCAACTGTCCAATACTAATAAGATTATGGTTCAACCCTTCTACATACAAAACGTCATTAGTGTTATTCTTACCATCAAGAGAGATGGATCCTCTGCCATGGATTCTACCAGTTGAATTGTCTCCAAACTTCACAATTCCACCTTCATACCTTTCCATACGTACAAACTTACTCTTATCACCTGTCATATGATGAGAGCATCCACTGTCAATTACCAATTCATCCTTTTCTTCAACATGAGCAGCCAAGGCTCTTTCCACATTCACATAGCTAGTAGACTCAATAGACATTGGATCTTCTTCTTTGATGGCAATGGGCACTTGTTCATTTCTTGAGGTACTTCCCTTATCAGATTCATCATTAGTGACTCCTTCTTCTGCAACTTCTTGGACATAGTAGCATTTCTTCTAAACCCTAGGCCTATTAGGGTTTGGCTTTGAAACCCTCTTCGAACATCTTGAGGCAAAATGACCAATCTTATTGGAAGTAGAATATTTGAAAGGAAACTTTCCTTCATACTTACCAGATCCTCTTAGTAGTCTTTTGGCAAAAAGAGCTTCAAGTTCTTCAAGCTCCGATTCATCTTTTTCAAGATCCTTCCTTGCCTTCTCAAATCTAGTTATCCTTCTTGAAGAGCTTTTACTTGGATCAAATCTTTTCTTTCCAAAAATACTAGCCTTAAATGTAGATTCATATTTAGGAAGAATCACCAAACTCACTCATTTTAAATGCTGAAAGCTTGCCAACTAACTGATCCCTTGTAACAGTTGTCATAGTCCTGATCTCCTCAATAGCAGCAACTCTATGTTTGTATGAAGCATGTAAGGATCTAAGCACTTTGCCAACAATCTCTAATTCTTCTAGTTTTCCACCAGCACACCTAATATTGCACACAAGTTCATTCACCTTCTACATGTAGGAAGTGATGTTTTCATCTTCACTCATCCTCAAATTTTCATACCTACCCTTTAGGATCTACAACTTAGCACATTTGACATATTCATCACCTTCATATAAAGTTTCCAACTTCTTCTAGATTTCATGAGCAGTTTTCAATTCCAGGACATTTGTCATTTATGTATCAGTCAGGGCACTCAACAAAGCTTCTTTAGCTCAAGTGTTGTTTTTAGCATCTTTGAGTTCATCTGGAGTTGAAGGACCTTTCTCCGGAGGCTTATACTCATCTTTAGTTATTAACCAATAAGCATCACCCATGCATTGCAAGTGGCACTCCATGTGACTCTTCCAAAGAGAGTAATTTGTTCCATCAAATCTTAGACTATCCTTCTTGTAAGTCAACATCCTGGATCTCCTCAACCAGTCAAGCTTCTTTTAGAGGAACCGGCTCTGATACCAATTGTTGAGATTAGGGAAGACAACTGAGAGGAGGAGGTGAATCAGTTATCTCAAAAAATTTTATCCTTTTCTGTAATTAAACTTTTTTTTTCACTTGTTAACAGATGAATGATATAACCATGGAAGCATAAATCAATAACACATGAGCAAAACAAAATCAACACACATAACACCAAGATTTTTACATGGAAACTCAGTTAAGGGAAAAACCATGGTGGAGGTTAACCCACAAGATTTATTCTTTGTTAAAAGAATAGAAAATGGGAAGGCACTTGCCTTCGGACGCACTTCCCAGAGCTCACTACTCAACAGAGGCTCACTGCCTATAGAAATATTTATAAGTGTATCACAGAAAGATTGAACTGGAAAACAACATCTTCTTCATGCCAAAGTTAGTTCCATTGAAGTGCACACTACTTCTACTTTGCCCCCAAACACTTCTTCGCTATCTCCTCATCCTTTTCTACTCTTCCTCTTATCTACTCTACCTTTCTTCCTTGCTTAGGATCCTATCATTTTCGTACAAGGATGCATTTCCACAACTCAACCACACATATTTATATGCTTCATCAACCTTGGAGTAAACATCAAGTTTGGCACTACAAACATCTGACTTTATGTGAATCACTATATTGTCGGCCAAACATAGATGGGACCCAAATCTTCCTTGAACAACACACCACACTTCATAGAACCTCTCTTAGATCATCCGCAACATGTACAAAGCATCCAGTCGACCAAGACTGGAAAGAACAACAACACCCAAGGACAAATCTTCAACCACGAGCTCAATCATCAATGCAGACCACTAACATAGTAGGCACATGATCCAGAGACCACCACAAGCACAATGAAATCAACAAGAACAACCGTACCACCTCACTTCATTAGAGACACTTGCATCTTCATCTAGGAACTTAAGAACTCTTAGTGTCATGGCTGTCACACTAGAAAGATTGCTTGCAGAACTCCAAACCATAAACCTCTTGAGTTGAGGATACACACTGACATCCCAAACACACCTCGAGATCCACAGATCATAATATTCCAATGTAGATCAATCTGGGCCAAATTCCTATCACTTTGTCACCTTTGAACAACTGCAAAACCTAGTTCTACTCAGATGGCCATAACTTCACAAATTCTTCATGCGGATCTCTCAAATCTTAACTAGAGAAACTTCAAATAATCCTTCACAACACCCTTTGGTCTGCAAACTCTGATCTTCATCTCATGGGGAATGCAGAGAAATCTACTTCACTGAACTGTACTGTCTTCATTGTCTCTTACAGAGAGATATGTAACTCGCTTGTTTCTTCTGGAGAGGCTAATTTTCTCAATATCCTCAACATACAAGTCTTCTAGAATGGGATACTGTTGACACTAATAACAAGGATATGTTGACATCAATGACAACACCGATTAGGCACATATTTGCAACATAGCCTTCTACTTCTTTTTTCTTGGTTTAGCAGGAGAAGGAGATACCTTTTGTTTTCTTTTAGGTGTGGAGGATGAAGGGACAACAATAGTTATAGGTTGTGTTGATGGAGTGGTATATATAGGTGAGGGTGCTTCATGAATAGGTGAAGATATTTCATGTCTGGGTGATGATGTAGGGTCTTGCAAGGACACTGCAAGTTCTTGGAAAGATGCTACATGAGCATGGAAAGACACTGCAAGATCTTGTGAAGATGTTCCAGGGGTATGGGAAGATGTTGTAGGGTTAAGGGAAGACATTTCATGCTCAAAAAAATTGTTGCATGCTAAAAATAAGTTGTTGTATGCTCAAAAGAAGTTGCATGCTCAAAAGAAGTTGTTTCATGCTCATGAGAAGTTGTTGTATGTTCAAAAGAAGCTACTACATGCTCATGAGAAGCTATTACATGCTCTTATTTCACAATTTTATCCTTCCTTGCCTAAATATCCTCTGATTGTGGAACCTGGGCCTATCTCATTCTAAATTTTCTACCATGCAACCCCACATCCAACTTGTTTCTAATATTATTCAACCCCAAAACATCATGTCAAGATACCTCTGGGAATTGATCATTTAAAATTTTCTTGACTAGTAACTAAATGACACCATGATGAGACAATGAAGCAAAAATACCCTTATGATATTCCTTTTCCATTCTATTCAATAAAGTGAACAAAGAATTTGGGACATTGATTTTCCTACCATGACGAAGTTAGATTAACAACTTAAAATGTAAAGTGTAGAGGAAAGACTACCTACCTTCATAGGTGAGATACTTGATTATTGTGAGTCATCACTTGAGTCCATAGAGGTGGCAATGATAGGCATTTAGTTCCTTGTGACAAATATTCAAACTGATCTCCTACTTCAGCAAACTTGTTCTGATATGTAACTACATTTCCCCTATCTAGGAAATTTTCTCCAACTGTAGGAAGCTTTGTAACTTCCATTATGGAAGCCTCTGAGGAATTCACCCTTAGCCCTTTCACAATTACTTCACCATTGTTTAAGGCCTATTCTAATTGGGATGTTATTTCATCATCATACCCTTCTAATATCTGAAAATAATCCATCCATCCCACCTACTAGAAGACAAGAAGAATTTCCCTATCATTCAAGAGTGACACATGATCTATGAGCTCCCTTTGAACAAGGTTGCCATCATTCTTATGTTCTGGGTGTTTCAACAATGCACCTAAATTTTACAGATGAATTTATAATTCTTACTTCTTATACTTACTTCTGTTGCTTCAAACTAAGGGTTTTTTTGGTGCTTCGGTGGGCTAATATTTTGTGGTATTTGAAACATTGTAGGCATACTCAAACACTTCATTTCAAATGCGTTGCATGTGTATGGATTATTTGGGTGAAGTAAGAATGGAGTGAGGTGGAGTGAGGTGAGGATGGTGAGGTAAGGATGGTGGTTCATGTTAATAGGTTGACAAGCTGACAAAATATTTTTGCTCACTCCCCAACTAGGCATGTCACATGTCCTCACATGATGGGAAAGATAGGAGAGTAAATGTGTTGATTGGAAGTGGTTTTTAAATGTTAACAATAATAATAAATGGAATAAGCACCATGTCAAATGTAAAGTATAATAAATATTGTAGTTAAAACAATTATTATTCAAAAATAAAGATTACATAAGTTGCATGAAACCATACAAGTGGGTAGAATATTTAGACTGCTGGTATGGAATGATGGTGATTGGTGATGGTAGAAATGTTGAAGGATTGGTGACTGACACAAGCGTATCTTTTGTTGATAGTGTTGCATGATTGCCATGTGATGTTGGTAGCATATTTATTGATGGAGCTATAGGATCACTAGTGTATTGATAGTGGCTGTAGGAATGGTGGCAGAGAGTGGTTACAGGAATGGTGGTGGAGAGTGGTTGCAAAAACTCTTTTGAAGTTGTTGTAAGGAGTTCAGTTTTGGAGGCTACAAGAAGCCTTGCGAGTGATGTTGCAAAAGGCTCTGATATAGAGGCTACATGTAGCTCTATTGTAGATGTTCTAGGAACTTGTGATAGAGAGGCTATATGCAAAGCTGTGGAAGATGCTACAAGAAGTTCTACACCTAGAAAAACTAAAAGCGATGAAAGGCTACAAGTTGTCTTGTAGCATGAGTGAAATGTGAGGTAGATAGAATGGTCAACAACACCCATAAGTGTTTTCACTGTTGGGATTTTATTTTATGGAAGGATAGAAATCATACTTGATGGTGGATAGTGTCAGATCTGGTAGGCTCTTCTTGTGTCATTTCCTCTATGGTTGGTGACCAATAAAATTTAGTAGCAATATTAGGGCTCTTGTCCTATACTAGATGTTGAATAAATTGTGTCTTGTTCAGTGGTTTCTTGTAAAGATTAAGGTGATGAACATTGACCACTAATGAAATTCTATCAGGGTCAATGGTCATTAACTTGACTGTATCATTAGGAAATACTTCTTGTATCTCATAGGGTCTTAGCTATCTTGTTTCAAATTTACCCTTGTGATCTTTATATCTAGAGTCATATAGTAATGCCCAATTACCTTTTTGGAATTCCTTTGTTTTGATAAATTGGTCATGCCATTTTATCCTCTATTACTACACAATATTCTTGTGCCCTACACACATGCCCCTCTTTTTGCATCAACAAAAATGGGGACCCCTTCTTTTTTCTTGGGTATTTTGGTGAGTTTTTTGGCCTCTTTTGGTGTTTTCATCTTGTTTTCAGGGCTCTAGGTCTTGGTTGAGTAGGTTGGTTTGATTGCACAAGTTCATGATCCATTTGTATTAATTTGACATATTTTGATGATTTGTAGATCTTGGTTAGCTAGTATGGTTTTGAGGTGCATTTGGTTGTCCTTAAAGTTCTTAATTGCATAGGTATGATTTGTGCATCCATAATATGTTTTTAGGGACCATTTGCCTATTTGGAGGTGATTATGGTATGCCTTCATTTCAAGTACGTTAGATTAGCTTGATGATTCTTTGTCTTAGAAGAAGTCTTGGTGATCTTGCTTTGTCCACCTTGGTGTGAGATCCTAATTAAGCATTGGTCCTCCTTGCAAGTGAGATAATTTTAGTTAAGTCTCAATGTCCTCCATCATTACTGGTGCTCTTAGTGCTTCTTTCTAGTTGATTGTCCTAAGATATGCTAATTTTATAAGATCCTAATTTTGACTATCATTGAGGCAGAGCTGTATGATTTCTTAGAGTTTGATTAATGTATTATGGGTAATATAGGGTCAGGTTGTCATGCATGGGTTTATCAAAGTTTCTTGGTAGTTTTGGATTGAATAATTGCAAGCTTGCATGACTGAATTACACCTTGTGTAATAAAAATGGATTCTGATAGTCATAACCTACTAGGATAGGCTTTTTATTACTCTTGAGACAACCTTGAAACAAATGTAGACCTCCTTGATAGTTTTCCATTAACTTCTAACACCAAACCTAGCCTAAGAGGAAGCATAAGGAATTGTTTGATAATTTGAATGACCACTGTGGTTAACTTTATCTACATGATGAACTTGAGTATATAGAGGATGCAAAGAGAAAAAATATTTTTATCCTTGTTTCCTCCTTCAGGTATGAGAGAATGATGTGGCTTTGTGTGTATGAGGGAGAGACATTAAAATTCAAGTTGGGTCAAATTGCTCTAATTCTCAAAAAACCACTATTTTCTATGCCTAGACTAGTATACTAGGGTTTCATGTATGTTCAAGGGTGACAAAAGGATACATGTAACTCTAGGTGACCCTAGTTGTCCTAACCACGGTATGTTCTATATGATGCACATTGATAATGAAGGGGAATTCAATCCCACTATCCTATCTTTATGATTGTTCCCTTTGGATAAAAGAGATTGAACTCACCTAGAGTTTAGGATCACATTGTTATTAAAGCTTAATGAGGTATTGAGATATATTTTATATTCCTTTATCTAAGATAGCTCTAATTATTTGTGGTTTTCAAATATTTAACACATTCCATTTCCTTGTGTGTGCAAGGTTTTGCAAAGATAGTCTTATGGTGATTCGTTTGGAATATCTCCCCACATTTGCATCCATCTTCGTGAGGTTGACATGATTGGAAAACTACTACCACTAATAAATGGAACCCTCATATTAGTACCATATGTTAATTAGAGTATATGAAGGAAAATTGGTACCCTATAGTCATAAAGTCAACCACCTTAAAGTTTGAGACAACTACAGTGGTACATGGATATTGAAATGATCAGGATTTATGTGACTTAAGTATCCTTGAAAAAGATATGGAGCTAGGTCTAAGTGCTAAGCCTATGAGGAGGTTAGGGTTTGATTGCCAAATGACAACTCATCAAATAATAACCTTGAGAAATCCCCATGTTAGATGGAAAAAGTCTTGGATAGACAATAGATGATTTAGTAAGCTTGTGAGTGAGACTATCATTTGGGTTTATTGAAGAGATATTAAAATACAAGATGGTGACTATTGTAACTATGAAGATGAACAAGGATAGTTTTAGTGAAATTTAGGCCATAGAGATTTGAAAAACAAGGAAATTACAATGTGGGAGTTGAAATGTTAGTAATGATAGTCATAAAGGGTTGTGATACATGTTTGCAACCAAATAAGATTGTCATAACCTTCCTGAATTAGAGTTGTGGTATCAAACCTTAAAAATTGACTTGATAAAGCTTATATGGCTATCCCATATGGATTTTATTGAGAAGGTTTATATTTGAAGTCATCCAAGGATAAGATCATCATTGAAAATCTAAATATTGATGTCAAAAGTTACTATCATTATACCCAGATTACTCTACCCTTGAGGCAATCACTTCTAAGAGTTGGGCCAATATACATAAAGAGTCTTTGTTCCCTTGGAGGTCACCATGAGTATTGTTCTGAGAGGCATGTGTAGGTATTAAAGAGGTCATTTGGGAAGATTTGAGTGAGGGTTTAATGCATGAGAAAGATACCACATATGTTGTTGTTTCACGCCTTGGCAGTATAGCTCTAGATGACTACCATTATTTCTTCTGAGATTCCTTAATCTTAGAGCTATTACGGGAAGGATGGGTCTTTGTGGATGTTGTCAAGATGAAAGGAGTAATAAGATTGTCCATATGACCATGAAACTATAACTTGATGATAATGAGGAGGCATCTATAATCTCTTGAGTAATTAAACTTGTGAGGACTGTTACATGTTGAATTTGACTATTGTGGCATATTTGTAAGGTTTGTGTGGAAGATTAAGGGGGACTATCATCATTGTACAAAGTATTGGAAGAGGGTTGTTTTCTATCCTTAACATTCAAGAGTATATTCAAGTTTCTTAAGACTATTACAAATTATGAAAGAGCAATCTAGGAAACATGCAGAAACACTATCCAATCTTAAGAGATTGTCCCATCATGCTAAGATCAATGCCATAAATAACACTAAAGCTTCATGGACAATCATGTTGTCCAAAGTTAAGGTTTATAAATGTAATGGGTATAGGATTTCATGGAATGATATGAATAAAGGATAGTATGTCATGAAGAAGACTAATTTTGTACAAGTGAAAATTTCCCTAACATAAAAAAATGGACTGTCAAACAAACCTCTTGATTCCCCTAACAGTCTTAGTAACTTAATTGCCTATATACCTAGATGAACATGGAGATTTGATGGAAATCCTCAGAATGATAATTAAGAGAATGATGAGGGTTGTGATCAATGAGAACAGAATGATTATACCTTCATCACGAACTCACAAATCCAAAAGAGGAGTTGCACTCGATAGTCTCCTCTAGATTTTACCCATGATTAGAATGAAATGTGGATTGCTCAAATGCTCAACACAATGTAAATGAGATGGGGGATTGATAGATTAGATGGGATTGAGACAAGATTTTGACATTAGGATGGTAGGATGAGGAGATTGTGGAGTGATTTTGGCAGAGGTTTGATGCATGAAGAAGTCTCTCTCAAATGGCTTGGAGAGGGTTTCATTTATAGATTTTCTGAGAGGAGGATGGAGGGTGACGATTGAAAGATGAGATCAAGGGCTATGAATAAAAGTGAATCTTTTATTCATTTATGGGAAGAGGGGGATAAATGAGGTATGGGTGTGAAAGAATGTGAAATGAATTAAAATTCATTTGCGGAATGGGAAATGAATTAAAAATTCATTTTGGGGAAGAGTGGATAGGACAAGTGAATTTTTAATTCAACTCATGGGGGAGTGTGAATTAAAAATTCACTTTTATGTGGGAATGTGAAGATGGTACTCTTACATGTGTAAGAGAATGATAAATGAGGGGTAAGGGGGATTTGACCATTTGAATAAAAGATTGATTTTTATTCAAAGGTGCATGGAAGAAGGGGATAAGCAAGGTTAATTGAGTGTTTAGCTTAATTAACCTAAGTCTAGGGGATAGGTAGGCTAGGGTAGATTGATCAATAGGGTAGATCAATTAGATAAGCATGATTTATCTAATTAACAGGGGTTAGGGAAATGGACAAAAGGTAACTAAATAAATATTAGAAATATTTATTTAATTGATGAGGATAGTGTTGTAAGGTCTTAGTGATAAATTAAGTAAGTTAATTGATCACAAGGGATAGACAGATGGTTAGGGATAAATTAGTGTAGAGGTAGGGGAAATCAGTTTGCAGAGCAAGCCAATTTTAGGTGTCTACATTTGCCCCTCTTTGAGATGGTGTTGTGGCTAAGTAACATCATTTCAAAGAAGTTAAAACATAGAGTTGGATTGGATAGAAAAAAAATTTTGGCTTAGAAGAATAGGGTAAGGTTTGGGGATAATTGGTAAGGGTGATGCCCCCTCGAGAGGATAGGCGGGTTGCAAGAACACGATTGTGGTCTCGAAATGGATGAAACAGAGTGGTTGGAGGATAAGTGGTGAGATGAAAGGATGATGATGGTGGGGGATTGATTGGTGGATGATCATTGTGCTGAAAAATGATTTAGAGCAATCCTAGGTTTGATATAGCAAAGTGGATATTTTCACCAAGGTATAGAAGACCAGGGTGATGATGTTTATCCAACATTTGCATGGACTAGACACACAGACAAAGGGATGATCTCATGCATGCCCAAGATAGTACAACCTTGTCCTGACGAGGGAAGGGGACTCGTAGCATAAGTCCTTAGTACACAAAAGGTATGATGAACCTTAGATGTATAAGGGGATCAATATGCTAGAACTGACCCTGTGATCAACAAGATATGAATACTAGCTTGGAGTAATGAAACCAACCCACAAGCACAGCATAGAAAAGCAAGACTATGCCCCATTCTAGATGTTTTCACCACATACCATGATATAGTGAGATCAAGGTAGATTTGATGTGATCTTCGAATAGGACAAAAGATAAAAATAAAAACAAAAAGACCAACGAAACAAGTAACCATTGTATCTCTTGCCAAGATGGATGATGAATGGATAGATTCTGCCTATTGTAGGAAAGATATATCCTAAGGCATGAATTGATTGATGATTTGATCATGTTTTGTTGATGTTGTAAGATTGGCTCAAGATATGATGGTGAGAAGTTATGATTGATGCTGATTTGATAGTTGATGATTTTTTATAAGAGATGATGCTTTGATAGGTGATGCAATGCTTGGATCTAGTGTAAGCTCATTGAGGATAGATGTGATGATGATGTGGGATGATGATAGATGTTGATGCAACAATGTTGATTTTGTGATGGATAAATTATTTTTGGAATTTTGTGTGTTTTCTATTGTTTTTGGTATTTTATGATTTTGTGATTTTTTTGGATTTTTTTTTAAATTTTGTGATGTTTTTGGATTTTTTGATTTTGTGATGTTTTTGGATTTTTGATTTTTGGAAAGGGCATGATTTATTATGAGATGGTTGCATTGGATTTCATGTGGATAACCTTTGCGCTAGATACCAATGAAAAGGGAACACCAAGTCTAGAGGTGAAAGTGATGGGGTTGGATAGGGGGATTGGATAGATGATTCATGATAAATAAATTTAGGATTTTCTCCAAGGGCTAGGTTGCAAGGAATCATATGCCCCAATTCTTAGGATTTTGCAAGATGGGCTCATGTTTTGAATGGATGCACTTTGCAGTAGATGGGTGGAGGATATACTTGAAAGGGAGTATGCTAAGAGGTCTCCAAAGCATGTTGTTGATATTTTGCCCCTTGTCTTCATCAAGATCTAAGGTGGGAGATATAGTGGATAGCATGGATGGGGAATGATAGGATAAGTAGGGGGTAGTGGATAGGAATATGATAGGATAAGGATACATGGATAGGATATGTAAAAGGATGTTATGGATTTGGATGATTGGATGGTTTTGCCCCCAAGTGTAGGGATACAAAATGGATGGAGAAGGGATTATGCATGACACCCACAAGGGGTTTTTATCAAGGCACTTGCCCAAGGTGCCACAAGGAGTGGTTTTCACCATTGGACAGATTTTTTCTCTTTACCATTTTCTTGATTTTTTGATTTTTTTTTTTTTTGCTTTTTTTTTGGAATGGGGACTCTAGCGTCTGTTTCCATAGCATGAAGAAGATGGTCCCATATTGGATAGCCTTTTGGATGATGATTGCATATATGTTGGTAGATAGGAGAAGATGGAATGGATGGTGGATAATGGATTATGATGTGGATTATGCAAAAGCATGGACCATAGGAATGTGATGGGGAAGATATGTAGGATAGTGAACGAAAGATGGAGAGATGGGGGTATGTGGGAATGTTAAGTGGTGGAGGGGAACCAAGACCAACGGTCACACACACTGTGATGTATTTGGAAGCTTGTATTTTGGATGTGGAGTTGGGAGTAATGGGGATCGGGATGGGGGATTTTTGGATGGTTGATTTGGGGTTTTAGGTACCCAAATGGACTTAGGAATTATGAGATTTTTAGATGGGGAGCGGGATGTTTGGGATTTTGCAGTAGATTGGGAGGTGGATGCCTCATTAGAGTTGAGTGATCTTTGTTTGGGGACCCACACCATTTTGGCTTTTGCTTTTTCTTGTGATGATGTGGGCTTTGATAGCCTTTGGGATTTTTTATTTTGCTTGGAAGGGATAACATCTTTAGGCTTTTGTGCTCTATGAGTTGAGGAATTCAAATTTTTGAATCCCATGGATTTGGGGGAAGCTTCATGTTTGAAAGATGTGTGCTTTTGTTGGTCTTGATTGGGGATTTTAGGGGATTTCTGGGTGGAGGAGTAAAAAGTGGATTTATGGATAAATGGATGAGGAGATTTGAGGATGGGGATATTAGGAGTTGGTAGGATGGGAGGTAAAGTGGATTTAATAGGAATGTTTGGAGTTGGAAGTAGTGGTGATAATTTTGATGGAGGGAGATGAATGGTCACATGCTTTTGCAAATCATAGGATGATGGAGGAGGGATGGCGACATATGTTTTAGGAGTGCGATGGTGTGCACCATGTTTGGGATTGGATGTATGGATTTTAGGTGTGTGGGTGGTACCAACATGTTCATTTTGTTTGTCTTGGGATGTATAGCCAAGACCATGCAAAGATGGATGGAATGTGATGTGGATGGGCTCCAAGATGCCTTGTTCATGAAGGCCTAAGCCTTTGCCTTGATAGTGCATATGTTGGAGCATGCGACATGCAATGGGATGTTTGGTGCTTTGGAAACAAGACGCGAGTCCATTATTTGTTGGAGATAGATAGGTGGTGGATGGAAATTGTTCACCTCCTACGAGGGAGTCACCATGGATGAAAGTGCTTTGTCCGAGTGAATAGGAGGTTGGATTTGGGATGGGATTGGTAGATGGAGGTGGAGGATTAATGGTGGATGGTAAAGGGGTGGTAGAAGAAGAGGTGGGATCAATAAGTTGACCAATAGATGGGAGGAGATCGGAGATGAAATTAGATGGGATGGTTAGATCTTGATTAAGAGAAGGGGTTGATGTTTCAACATGCTTTGGATTTGAATCTTGACATAGCTCATGTGCTTGGATAGAAGTGGGAGTGACTTGGATAGATGTGGTGGGTGCTTGGATGAATGTGATAGGTGCTTGAATTATGTGTTCTTGAACATGGCTACATGATGGTTCTTGACTTATGATAGGGGATTGTTCAAGAGGTTTGGTGGGTGTTGGATTGCATGAGGGTGTTTGATTCCTTGCTAATAGCCAATGGATGGTATCCTTCATGAGTTTATGGGTTGAAGAACAATGTAATGGATGGATAATGATGGTGGATGATGTGGGGTTAGGATTGGGATTGGATAGGTGAGTGATAGGATTAGGTAATGATGGTTTTTGGGTAGGTTCAAGGATAGGTGATGGTGGATGGGTGATAGGGGCTGGTGGATTGGGAGGTACATAAGGTGATGGATTAAGGTTGATAATGTTGGAGGGATATTGTGATAGGGGGGTTGGAATTGATGGATTGTAAGGTAGGTAGGGTGATGGATTAAGGTTGATAGAATGGGGGTTAGAGGATGGGGGATTAGGAGATGGGGGATTTGGTTGTTGATATGAGGTTTGGATTTTGGATATAAGGTGTGCTATATTGGTGTTCCCTTGATCAAAGTAAGCATGACAAGGTTGGGGGATGGATAAGTTGGAGGTATTTGCTGATTCGATAAGTATGATGGCATGGATGTGTAAGGGGATGGTGAATGATATGAGGGTAAAGGTTGATATGATGAAGGTTGATATGAGGTTAATAGTGTGGATATGTAGGATGTTGAAGGTTGATATGATGGAAGTTGATATGATGAAGGTTGATGGGAGGTTGATGGTGTGGATATGTAAGATGTAGGGTGGTATGGAGGTTGAAAGAATGACGATTGATATGATGTGTAGGGTGTTTGTTGATATGATGGAGGTTGGTATGATGAAGATGGGGTAGGGGTTTGGGATTCTCAAATGATGAGGTGAGCTAAGGGTATATCTTTAATTTCATTTTTGAATTGTTCCTTAGCATTAGGATTCATGTTCTCATAGACTTTTCTAAGTCTTTGTAATTGTTGTATTGATTCATAAAGATCCATTTTGTGGGAGAGAGTATGGGATGATGGGGGATGATGGATGATTGTGATGTTGGGGATCAAAATTTCAAGACATTAAGATGATTTGATTTGATTTGATTTGATTTGATAAATAGTTCCCTATGCTTAAGATAGACTAATGATCTTAAGCAAGAGGGTTGATTGGGTTGATTTGATTAGGTGATCAATTAAGGTCTTGATTTTTGATTGGGTTGATTTGGATTTGGAGTTTGATAATGATGTGGGGGATTTGGATAATGATTGGGATTGATGTTGATTTTGGATTGGATTTGGAATATGGTTTGGAAGATTATGGATTGATGTTGGTTGGATTTTGGATTTGATTTGGATGAGATGGGATTAGAATGATGTTGATGAATTGGATTAAGGAGGATGAGGGTGATTAGCATAAGATTAGATTGAATGATTTGGATGATGATGTGGATAAGACAGGTGGTTAGGATGATTAGGATAGATGGGGGATTGGATTAAGATGAAGTGGATAAGAATGATTAGGATGATGAAGATAGATTATGACTAGAGAGGAAGTGGATTAGAATTTGATCAAGCTCAAATAAAGGGATTGGATAAGCTCAACTTGTGGGGTTTGATAAATGGGGGGATGGTAAAGCAGTGTTGGGAGGGAAACTTGGCTCGACATGAGGGGGGTGTGGGGGGATGGACGTGACCCCCCGCTAATAGGGGTTCGGGGGCGTATCCTCCCAATCGGAATTTTTTTTAAAATGAGCTTATAAAATTGATGTTTTTGATGGGAAAATTTGATTTTTGGACATGAATGAAGAAGACACTAAAATAGATGGAAAATGATGCTGAAAGCAGAGAGGAATGGTGCTAAAGGATGTGAATGGTTGGATTGATGGATGAATTTGATTTTTTTTTTGGCAAGTAGACAAACAATCACGTAAGAAAACACAATGGCCAAAGGTTTGATTTATGAAAAATGTGATAATCAAGCATGTACAACCTTTAGGGATTTGGGCCACTAAAACAAAGGTTCGTAGTGAGTGCTTTCGTTCAGGTGGTTATACATGTGGCAGCGCTACTCTCCGTTATGGAGTCTCCCAGCCTCCAAGGGTTACGCCTTGGAGGGTTTTAGGGGAGGTTGGCTGTCAGTATAACACAACAACACCTATTGCTTGTGACTTTCGTCACAAACACATTAATTTATATAGCGGCTTGAAAGAGCTTGGCTTTAGCTTGTTGCCGCTTGGGTCGTTCCCATCTTTTGAAGCGGGGTGGCAGGCCCTCTAAGGATTAACAAAAGCAATACAAACACAAAAATACTTTTAATCCCCAAGTTCATACAAAGATGCGAGGGGAGAGCATACATATTATTTGTGTTTGCATCACACTAAACATGGTTCATTTTAGATCTTTAGATTTATATTGGGGGTGATTAATGCAAGTTTAGTGAGAAGCTTTTGATTCCCAAGGTCACCAAAAAGGTGCGAAGGAAGAGCATACATTTTTCACACCACCAACACAACCATGAAAACACTTCACACAAGTTACTTTGATTTTCTTGATTAGATGCGTGAAAGATGCAAGTTGTTGTTCTTTTTAACCCAATGCTTTCAATTGATGCAATTTGTGGTTCTTTTTAAAGCCCAAAAATTGAAGTGTTTGGTAGTTGTTTGTTGCAAGCAATGATTAATTTTAAGAACACCAAGGTTAAATGTTTGGTACACACACAAAGATTTGATTGATTGAAATGCTATGTAAACTAGCATGCAAGGGTTTGTTTTAAGAGCCCAACTGAAATGTTTTTGCTAGACTAAGATAAAGAAACACCCTGCAATAGATTGTTAGTGTCCTCCAAGTGATGGTGATAACCTGCAAAAACTGTCAGTCCCTGCACAGAGAAGAAAAGTTAGCTTTAAACAAATAGCGCTAATACAGGGATATAATAGCGCCACTACAGACTACAAATGGTGACACTGATAGAAAACTGACTAAGAAACTGACACGTTTACAGATAGTGCCAACTGATACAATAGCGCTAATACGAGACCCAGAAGGCACCAAAACAGAAGATAGCATTACAGAGTTAGACAAAAGGCGCTACTTAAGTAAATAGCGCTAATACAAGAACCAGAAAGTGCCAAAACAGAATATAGCGTTACAATATGACCATGAAGGCGCTAAAGAAGGAGATAGCGCTAAAAGAGGACTATGAACGCGCCACTGTGCATCTTGTCAGATAGTCTAATTACGCCCGCAGATAGCACCAATCTCGGTGATACCGATGATACGGCACTGAACGCGTCCAACCTGCAAAAAAAGATGTTTTCTTCTAGAGAAATTTTGGCATAACCTCCCCTTGTTTAATCAACATTCCTAAAAAAATTGAGGACATTTTGACATGAAAACAGTAGGAAAATGCTTTAAAAGAGACATGCGAGTGGAAGTTAGGGAAAAAAATGCTCCGCAGAAATGGCACTAAAATAGTAGATAGCGCTAAAACGTGCCAAGGATAGCGCCACTGCATAGGGTGGATAGCGCTAATCTGTAAAAAACATGTCTTTCACCAAAAAAAACTCACGAGATAGTTAGATTGGGACCTTGTGGGTCCCACCGGGCGTGCCAATGTGATCAATGAGAACATAATGAAGATAATAACTAATCAAATGCAAAATAGAATGATTATACCTTCATAACAAACTCACAAATCCAAGAGGGAAGGAGTTGCACCTGATAGTCTCCTCTAGATTTTACCCATAATTAGAATGAAATGTGGATTGCTCAAATGCTCAACACAATGTAAATGAGATGGGGGATTGATAGATTAGATGGGATTGAGACAAGATTTTGACATTAGGATGGTAGGATGAGGAGATTGTGGAGTGATTTTGGTAGAGGTTTGATGCATGAAGAAGTCTCTCTCAAATGGCTTGGAGAGGGTTTCATTTATAGATTTTCTGAGAGGAGGATGGAGGGTAAGGATTGAAAGATGAGATCAAGGGCTATGAATAAAAGTGAATCTTTTATTCATTTTTGAGAAGAGGGGTGATAAATGAGGTATGGGTGTGAAAGAATGGGAAATGAATTAAAAATTCATTTGGGGAATGGTAAATGAATTAAAAATTTATTTTGGAGAAGAGTGGATAGGACAAGTGAATTTTTAATTCAACTCATGGGGGAGTGTGAATTAAAAATTCACTTTTATGTGGGAATGTGAAGATGGTACTCTTACATGTGTAAGAGAATGATAAATGAGTAGTAAGGGGATTTGACCATTTGAATAAAAGATTGATTTTTATTCAAAGGTGCATGGAAGAAGGGGATAAGCAAGGTTAATTGAGTGTTTAGCTTAATTAACCTAGGTCTAGGGGATAGGTAGGCTAGGGTAGATTGATCAATAGGGTAGATCAATTAGATAAACATGATTTATCTAATTAACAGGGGTTAGGGAAATGGATAAAAGGTAACTAAATAAATATTAGAAATATTTATTTAATTGATGAGGATAGTGTTGTAAGGTCTTAGTGATAAATTAAGTAAGTTAATTGATCACAAGGGATAGATAGATGGTTAGGGATAAATTAGTGTAGAGGTAGGGGAAATCTTCAAATCTTCAAATCTTGATTGACTAGATAAATGACTTGGAGGAATACTTTGAATATGAGGAAATTGAAGATTTGGAGAGAGTAAGATTTGAAGATGAGGAAATTGAAGATTTGGATCAAAATGATAGTATCCATTGGATCTTGAGGTGAAAACTAAGTATTGTAAAGTTGATTTACATATGTATATAGCTAAAAACTCATTGTACAAGGGGGAATTAGCTGGTCTATTCTTGGTGTTTTAGAAAAACTCATTGGAAACACATTGGAAAGCATTTATACTTTAAATTTGAGAGAAAATATGATGTAGGAGCATCCCAGGTTGTAGAGAAATCTTGCATCAACCAAAAAAAAAATTTCATTCCTTTTCCTTTCAGTTACAGTTCAGCCATTTGCAGTTCGGCATTTTCTACCACATTTTACCACATCTTCATATCAGAGCTCGTAGAGCAGGATTTAGATTCTATGCCATGTTAGCTACATCATACTAAAAATTCAAGATATTTGGATTCAGCTACAAAAAGTTATCACTATCAGAAGATCATTAGCTCTCACAGAGCAGAGCAATCATTCAGTTAGCATGAGAACAAAAGGTTTACAGAGCACTTCCATGACTTGCAAAGCCAAATGGAACATATCACAAGGCTAATAAGGATCAGATGGACCTTCCTTGAGGTTTGCACCATGTTTCATTCATTTGTGGAGGAATACCATGAATTGTAGGCCAAACTACTTGTTTTCTACACATTTCATCATTTGTTGGAGTTTATAATGTCCTAAAGCTGATGCAGAGGATCATTTAAGTTTGAAGATGATACATATACATATCTTAGATGCATTAGGAAGTCAATTCTTTAGTTAAGTAGTTTTAGAAGATAGATTCTTTCTAGAAGGCACTTTAATGACATATCTTTGAATTCTACTATACCCCAGAAAATAGGTCTATGAGCCCTTTGATTGTAGCTTGCATGTTGCTAGCATATAAGAATTTTGATTATTGGATATATTGAGCATTTGAATCTTCCATTACATTCCACATTTGTGTTATTTCCATTACGTTTACTCTAGTTGCATGGTTTGGATAGTCCCTTCTTAGGACCCTCCATCCATGACTGCACCAAGTGGTATCAGAGCAAAGTTGTGAATCCTTTGGGAAGTGAAGTTGTGAATCATTTGGGAGTAAATGCATTCTAAAAGATCTTGTGGTGAGAAGATCACCGACCTGAGGCAGGCTACTTGTGTTTGTCAACAGAGCACCGATTGTGAGGTAGTTGCAGCCCTATAGTTAGATAACCAAATTGAGGTAGTTGCACTAGATCCTAGCAAGAGATGCCACCAAAGACGATGCCTGCTATTGCCAATGTTGCTAGAAGAATGGAAGAAATGATAGATATGATGAGGACAATGAAAATTAGATTAGATGTTGTAGAAGAAGATAGAAGAAGAGGATTAAACCCTAGACATGAAGATGAAAGTGATGATGATGAATTTCAAGTTGGTGACCAAAATGAAGAAGCCCTAGAAGAAGAAGAATCATATCAAGTAAAGATGTTGAAGGCTATTTCTAAGATGGGTAAGAGACCTAGAATGGAAGTATCAAAGTATATCAGAAATTTAAATCCTAAGGAATTGATTGACTGGATAAATGACTTGGAGGAATACTTTGAATATGAGGAAATTGAAGATTTGGAGAGAGTAAGATTTGCAAAAACTAAGTTAAAAGGACATGCTCCTATTTGGTGGAAAGAAGTTCAATTGGATAGAAACATGAGAGGAAAAGAGAAAATTATAAAATGGGATAGGATGGTGACAAAGTTGAAGAATCAGTTCATACCTACTGAATATGAGTTGGAATTGTTGAAGAGATTGCAAAACCTAAGGTAAAAGGAGAAATCTATAAAGGAGTATACTGAAGAATTTCATAAGATGATTATAAGGATTGGAAATAGTGAAGAAAGTAAGGAGAAAGTGGCAAAATATATAAATGGATTGAGGATGAATATTCAAGAATAACTAAGTTTGGTGAGGATGGCAACAGTAGAAGAAGCAGATTAGTTTGCATTGAAAGTTGAAGACAAGTTGAATAAGAGGCATGAGAAAAGATAGAGAGGTAGAGGAGGCAAATTTCAAAGAGGTAGAACCTATTCCAAAGGAGAAAGATCATATTTGGAGAAAAACAAATAAAGTAGTCCATACGAGAAGGAAGACAGAGATTGAAATTCATGTCGTGCCTTGCACACATGCCCCATTTTGCCAAATGGAGACCCCCTCTTTTGCATTGTCTTAGAGTCTTGACCTTTGTTACTTATGATGAAAAGAAGGTGAATTTGTGCTTAGAATGCATGATTTGTTACAGATTTGAGTATTTTGCATGATTGGGGTGATTTGATGTCATTTAGAGGTGTCTTGGGTGGTCTTGTGCTAAAAAAATAGCCATTTGTTGCTTTCTACACTAAAATTGGGTGTTATTGCATTCTGCTCTGAAATCTCATGTCACTGGGTATTGCCTTTGAAATTGCTACTACAAGATGTGTCAAGTTGAAATTCCTAGTTTCCAGGTCTTAGATTTGCAAAATCATGTCAAATTCTACTAGATTTCACTAAGGGGTCCATATGCTTTCACCCTGATACATGGTCCTAAAACCCTGATTTGGCTAAGTTTGAAACCCTGAAAACCTTGAAAAATGGCTAAGTCTAAAATCTGCTAGAACCTCAAAATTCTAGAATCTGCATATGAAATCCTATGGATCTAGAACCCATCTCAAACATCCTGAAAGTATATTTAAAATCTAAACTTATACTTAAATATATTTTTAAATATACTCACTCTGAGAAGTTCAAAATTTGGTGCTAAAAATGACCCCAATTGCACTTTGCGCCAAAAATAGCCTCTACCGAACTTGGCACTAAGAATTGAATCCACTAACTTTGCGCTAAAAACAACTCTTACCAACTTTTGCACCAAAAAACTCCCCGACTGACTTCCCTCCAAACTACCGCTAAGTCAATAGGCATCAAAAACCTTGCTAGAGCAATTTGGAAGAAAAGCACTAAAAATGCATCTTATTGACTTTTGCGCTAAAAACAAGTCTGACCAACTTTATTCACAACTCACCAAAGTCCATGCTATCCAAAATCATGCTAACTCCTTAAAGCATCCTTAGCACTAGAATCACTTCCCACTAACTTGCGCCAAATTTGACCCTAACAGACTTTTGTCCAACACCTGCCAAACTCACAAGTCAGTGCAAGTCAAAATTAGTGCCAAACCCATTTTGCGCTAAAACCACTCGCCATGGACCTATGCTAAAAAGTGCACTGAATGCAACCAAAATCCCCGCTAGGTCAGTTGGAGGTGAAATCCCCGCTAAGTTAGTGACCCCCAAAATTACGTTTTTTGGTATTTTAGCCTGAAAATTAAGTTTTTCAAGGAGTAAATTGGATTTTCTTGATGGATTTGAATTTCATAATTATTTTTCACATCATGAGGAACATTTTACCAAGTTTGTGTGGATTTTTGGCACGTTTTACAATAATTAATGCTACTACACATGAAAAGTCCGTGACCCCCAAAAATCTCACTTTTTGCAGAAAAGGCTAGAAAAACATGAAATAAAAGTCTGTAAATGGATTATAATGACCACAAAAACTTCTTAGATAAATATATTGGCCAAATGAGTACTTGAAAATGGCAAAAAATGCAAAAAATCATGTGAAAATCACTAGATTTAGGAGGTTGTTCATAGAAAAGTGACATTGACAATGAATTGTTTTTGACTGATCCATGACTGCAAGTGAACATATCTTGATTCAAAATGATGGGAAATAAGTTTTTATGATGAAATTGATGCTTTCCCTTGTTGATTGTAGGTCTAAGAGCACAAAGGAGCCAATTGGAGGTGTCCTGGAAGGATGAATGCACAGAGGTACCTTGTTGACCCAGAACTACATAATCAACATTCTATCAACCAAATTGTTGCTGCACACGCAAAAGGAAGTCAGTATGATGTCCAAGATGATGGAGATGAGATACATGAGCTAAAGACCTAAAAGATCAAGTCTACTTCATTGTTGTTCCTGTAGATCCAGTCTAATGGCCAAGTGATCTAGTCCAAGAATCATAACTCCTATCTATTTTATCAGAATTTAAACTTCTTGGACTCATTGGAAAGATAAACTAATTATCTAGTTTGAGCTACTTGGTTGCTAAGGCTTACTGCCAAGCAATTGATGAAGTTTCGAGCCCCAATTCCGCTCTGAAGGCCTCCAAAAATGCAATTTACTACGATGTAGAAAATACCAAGAATTATATTTTTGATATTTTCCCAAAAATACCACTCAAATGATCTTGAACTAGATCACCAAGACATGCATACAGCTGTCCTAGTAGTCCAGTCATCAAAAATCAGTCCAACAAGCATATAGTTGCATATACCTTCACCAAAATACTCATTTTGATCTAGTCAGCACTTGGAATCCCGTGAATCCACATCAGCTCAAGTTTTCAAGTGTCATGAGACTCTATTTTGGCTTTATTAGGCCTTGAGAATTGACTTTTCATCATGTACAACCAAATGGGTATCCATTTTGTCCAGATTCAATGTATTTCGAAGTTGTTTTTTGTCTTTTTCCTAAAAGACAAAAGTAAATCTAAAAATGTAACTAACTGATGCATCACATTAAATGCCATGTAATCTAGACCATTGGTGTTGAGTTAATCTCCACCAGCCATTGAAAAACTCGGTATGGTGGCTTGTCTATAAAAGGGCCATCCTTTTCTCTCGTTTGTAAGGAGGATTTGATAATGAATTACTAAGACTGCCAAAATATAGTCAATACAAAGCAAGTTTTGCAGTTTGCTGGAAATTTGTGTTTATGTGTTGTCTCATTTTGGTTTTCATGGTTGATATCAATATGAATTTAATTAGTTGTGGTTTTGCAATGATGGGTAAATGTTAAGATATCTTATGAATGCTTTGGTCCATACTATTAGTGCTTGTTGATGGTAAGTTGCTGTGTGTGTTGTAAGTATGGGCCTAACTGATGTTGTCATTGATGTCAACATAATCCTGTTGCATTGATGATAAGGATTGGATGAGCTGTATGCTGAGGATATTGAGAAAATTAATCCTATTAGGAACAGAGAAGAATAGTAAAGACAGCGAGGTAAAGATCCTAGCTAAGATGAAGATTAGAGGATGCATGTCAAAGGGTTTATAAATATGTGTCTTAAGATGATCCAGTAAAGATTTCAGAGGTCTACATGAAGATCTAAAGAAGTTATGGCCACTTAAGTAAAACCAGTTTTGGCAGATGTTCAAAAGTGACAAAGTGACACAGATAGGTCTGGTGAGATCCAGAAATGCAATATCTTGTTCTGCAAATTTAGTGGAGTGTTTAGGAAGTTAATGTGAAATGACAACTCAATTGGTTCATGGTCTGGAAGTCCGCAAGCATCTACTCCAATATGACGGTGATGACAAACTATGTTCTTGAGGTTCCAGATGAAGAAGAGAATGATTTCAGGAAGCAAAAGTAGTGTGGATGTTCTTGATGATTTAGGCAAGCTTGTGGAGGTCTTTAGATTATGCTCAGTTCGTGTTGGTGGTCCACATTGAAGATTGAGCTTGTAATTGAAGAATTACTTCCAGATGATGTTGTTCTTCCTAAGTCTGGCCGACCGGATGAGTCACACATCCTGCAAATGATCTTGGAGATGTTCTGTGAAGAATGGCATGTTCCTAAGGAAGATTGAAGACTCAGACCTGTGTGGCCGATAGTGTGTTGATCCGCATGAAGTATTTTTGTAATTAGTCATGTTGTATTTATGTATTTGCTCTGTAATGTATGCTAACTTGGATGATTATCCATAAGTCGATGTCTTGTATAAATAAGGAGTTGTAAAGTCATTTCAAAGACATCTTGTGGACATGAAAGTGTGGTAGAGAGGAGCAGAGCAAAAGGCAGAGTAGAAGTATTGGGCTTAAATAGAACTGACTCAAGCATGGTGAAGATGCTATTCTTCAGTTCAAGTATGTAATACTTATTATTCTGTAGACAGTGTGTCTCCTATAGGTAGTGGGCCTCTTGTGAGCAGTGTGCTTAGACAGTGAGCCCTAATTGGCATGTGCCATTTTGTTCTTCCTATTCTTTTAATAGAGAATAGAATCTTGGGTTAGTCACCCCGTGGTTTTTCCCTTAACCAGGTTTTTCACGTCAAAATCTTGGTGTCATATGTGTTAATGTGTTTCTACTCTTGAATTGTTGTATTATGTTTCCATGATTGATTTGTTATTATAATGTTAAATTAAGAAAAGGATTTAAGTGATTAATTGGAAGAGAGATTTGGACAACTAATTCACCCCCCCGTCTTAGTTGTCTATTCTAAATCCAACAATTGGTATTAGAGCTAAGTTCCTCTAAAAAGAGCTTAACTGCTTGAGGAGATCCAGGATGTCATCCTACAAGAAAGCTAGTCCAAGGTTTGATGGAACCAATTTCACTCTTTCAAAAAGTCGCATGGAATGCCACTTGCAATGTATGGGAATGCAGTATTGGATCATGGCTTCAAAGAAGTATGTTCTTCCATAGAATGGTCTGAGTACCGTAGATGAAATCAGAGATGCTAAAAACAATCTGTAGACTAAAGAAGCTCTTCTAAGTGCCTTATCTGATTCAAAGCTGACAAATGTTGTTGATCTAAAAACTACATATGAGATTTGGCAAAAACTAGAACTTCTACATGAAGGAGACAAGTATGTTAAATGTGCCAAGCTACAGAGTCTGAAAGGAAAATTCAAAAACCTAAATATGAGAGTAGATGAAAATATCACCACATTTATGCCAAGAGTAAATGAGCTTGTTTCTGGCATTAGGTGTGCTGGTGAAATCTTGGATGAAGATAAGATTGTTGGCAAAGTTCTCAGATCCCTTCCCGAGTCTTACAAATACAAGGTTGTTGCTATTGAAGAATTCAGATCCTATTCAAGTATCACAAGAGATCAATTGGTTGGTAAATTGGCTGTATTTGAATTGATCAAGTTTTGAGATGCACCCCCCAAGACTGAATCTACATTCAAAGCTAGTGCCTATGTAAAAGGAAAACAAAAGTTTGATCTGGGAGAGACCTCTTCAAAGAAATTATCATGGTATGAAAAAGCAAGAAAAGACTTGGAAGAAGATGAAGCAGAAGTTGCTCAACTTGAAGCCCTTATTGCAAAAAGACTGCCAAGAGGATCCAGTAAGTATGAGGGGAAATTGCCTTTTAAATGTTTTAACTGCAATAAGATTGGTCATTTTGCCTCAAGGTGTCCAGAAAGATTTTCAAGGCCAAATCCTAACAGATCAAGGTTCCAAAAGAAATGTTACTATGTTCATGAAGATGATGATGATGAAGGAGTAACAGATGATGAATTAGAGATAGGAAACAAATCCAGAAGTGACTGGGTGTTTATTGCCATCAAGGAAGAAGATCCAATGCCCTTTGAATCTGTCAATCATAAAATTGTAGAAAGAGCTCTGGCTGCCCAAGTTGAAGAAAAGGATGATTGGGTCATTGACAGTGGATGCTCTCACCATATGACAGGTGACAAAAACAAGTTCATAGATTTGGAAAGGTATGAAGGAGGAGTGGTAAAATTTGGCGATAATTCTGTTGGGAAAATCAAAGGTAGAGGAACCATTTCTTTTGATGGAAAGAATAAAACCAGTAATGTACTGTATGTTGAAGGTCTAAAGTACAATCTTCTCAGTGTTGGACAATTGGTGGACAAAGGCTATGATCTCTAATTTAAGAATGGAAAATGTAAGATCTTTGAAAGTTTTGAAATAGAGATTGTATCCGGTACTCAAACAAAAGGTAATATCTTCCACTTGGTTGGTACTGGTAAAAGTTTTTTATTTGTTCAAATTGATCAGAGCTAGTTGTGGCATAGAAGAATGTGTCATGTGAATTTTGATAATGTCATCAAGATAAGCAACTCCCAGGCTATGAGAGATCTTCCAAGACTGGTGAAACCTACTAATAGTTTGTACAAAGAATGTCAGTTGGGTAAGTAGAGCAGAGTCACATTCAAAAGTAAGGAACAGTCTTCTACCAGATTATTAGACTTAGTTCATACTAATCTATGTGGTCTGAAAAGAATCAGGAGTGTGTAAGGTGATATATACTTCATGTTATTAATTGATGAGTACTCTCAGATGATGTGGGTGACTTTTCTGAAAGAGAAATCAGAGGCTCTTGAGAAATTCAAAATATTCAAGGCTATGGTAGAGAATGAAACTGGATTGAACATAAAATGTCTAAGGTCTGATAGAGGTGAAGAATTCACATCCGGTGAGTTTATAGAATTTTGTGAGAAACATGGAATAAAAAGACAGTTGTCTGCTCCAAGGACTCCACAGCAGAATGGAGTAGTAGAGAGAAAGAACTAGACCATCCAAGAAGCATCTAGAACCATGATGATGGAAACAAATGTTCCTCAGATCTACTGGAGAAAAGTTGTAAGCACTGCAGTATATACTCTTAATTGAGTACAAATCAGAAGCAATACTGGTAAGACTCCTTATGAACTCTGGTTTGGCATCACTCCCACTATGAGGTATTTTAGAGTCTTTGGTAGCAAATGTTACATTAAAAGAGAAGAAGATCTAGGCAAATTTGATGCTAGAAGTGATGAAGGAATATTCTTGGGTTATTCTACTCAAAGCAAAGCATACTGGTGTTATAACGAGAGATTGAGAAAGATTATAGAAAGTATAAATGTGAAGGTTAATGAAGGTATTGAAAAACCCTCAAGGTTTTATGAAAATGATGAAGATGATCAGAATGATATTTTGATCCAAGGAGTCCAAGCCCCTTCTGAAATTTAGATTCAAACTGATCTAGTAAATCGGGAAGAAGAGATGAGTTTGAATGAACCTGCTCAAGAAATAGAAGTACAAGAAAGTCTCAAATTTCCCAGGTATGTAAGACTGAATCACTTTGAAGATCAGATCATAGGTGATAAAAGTAAAGGTGTTCAAACAAGAAGAAAGATTGCTCAAGACTCAGAAGAGTATTGTCTGATTTCAAAGATTGAACCAAAGTTAGTAAATGAAGCATGAAATGATGAAAGATGGACTAAATCAATGGAGGAAGAGTTGGTGCAAATTAAAAAAAATCATACTTGGGATCTTGTTCCCAAACCTAGAAACAAGAATATGATTGGAACCAAATAGGTATTCTAGAATAAATTGAATGAAGATGGTGAAGTAGTTAGAAACAAAGCCAGATTGGTCTACAAGGGTTACTCTCATGTAGGAGTTGATTTTGAAGAAACTTTTGCTTTGGTAGCAAGAATTGAAGTAGTCAGGTTATTTCTTGCCTTTACTGCCTTCAAGGACTTTAAAGTATATCAGATGGATGTCAAGTCTGCCTTCCTGAATGGTGACTTGGAAGAATAATTGTACATTGAGCAACCGGATGGATTTCAATTGTTTGATCATGGTGATATGGTCTGCAAGTTGAAGAAAGCACTATATGGACTCAAGCAAGCCCCAAGAGCCTGGTATGAAAGATTGGATAAACATCTTTTGAATATTGGTTTCAACAAAGGTATTGTTGACAATAACTTGTACTTCAAAATTGATCATGAAAATATCTTGATTGTTGAAGTGTTTGTTGATGATATCATTTTTGGAGGAAGAGATAGTATGTGCAAAACTTTTGCAAATCAAATGAAAAGTGAATTTGAAATGTCCATGTTTGGGGAAATGAATTTCTTCTTGGGTCTGCAAATCATTCAAACAAAGAAAGGAATCTTCATTTCTCAGACTAAATATGTGAAAGAATTGTTGAAGAAATTTGGGATGGAAGACTCAAAACCAATGAATACTCCCATGACAACCGGATGTAAATTGAGCAAAGATGATGACTTTCCTAAGGATGATCAGAAAATGTACATGTCAATGATTGGAGGATTATTGTATCTCACTCAAACTAGACCTAACATTATGAATGATGTTGGTCTTGTTGCTAGATTCCAAGCTGATCCTAGAGAATCTCATGTCATGGCAATCAAGATGATTTTTAGATATCTAAAAGGGATAGTTGAGTATGGATTGTGGTATCCCAAAGATCATGATTTTTCTCTTCATGCATATACAGATGCGGATTGGGCAAGAGATGTGGATGACCGAAAGAGTACCAGTGGTGGAGAATTCTTTTTGGGGAAGAGATTAGTTTCTTGGCTGAGCAAGAAATAAGAGGCAATATCTTTGTCCACTGTAGAAGAAAAATATATTGCAGTAGTAGGTAGTTGCACTCAAGTCTTGTGGATGAAGCAAATGCTAAGAGATATTAGAGTGGAGTATGAAGAACCTATCACAATCTTCTATGATAATTCAAGTGTAATTAACATATCAAAAAATCTGGTGTTGCATTCAAAGACTAAACATATATCCATCAAGTTTCACTTTTTGAGAGAGAAAGTGAACAAAAATGAAGTCAGATTGGAGTTTGTACCTTCCAAGGATTAGGTTGTAGATATTTTTACTAAACCTCTACCTAAGGACTCTTTTGAGTATCTCAGGGAGAAGTTAGGGGTTATTACCCCTCTAGTTCTGAATTAAGGTGCACTAATGTGCATCAATCCAGTGGATCTCATAGTCATATCTTGTGGTCTGGATTGATGATGGGAAGATGCTACTCAGGAGCAGCTGATATGATTATGAGGTAATGCAATTATGTGCCCTTTGCCATTAATGTCAAAGGGGGAGAGAAGACGTGAAAAACAAGTAGTTGTTGATCAAAGGGGGAGAAGTAAAGGAAGAGAAGACATGTGAGTGGTTGTTATTGATAGGGGGAGTTATGTCAGTAAGGAGAAGTTCTTGTCTTGATGGTTAAAACAATTTTTCACATCATAGGTTGCCATCAATGACAAAGGGGGAGATTGTTGCAAGTATGGGCCTAACCGGTGTTGTCATTGATGTCAACATACTTCTATTGCATTGATTATAAGGATTGGATGAGCTGTATGCTAAGGATATTAAGAAAATTAGTCCTATCAAGAATAGTGAAGAACAATAAAGATAGTGAGGTAAAGATCCCAGCTAAGATGAAGATCAGAGGATGCATATTCAAGGGTTTGTAAATATGTGTCTTAAGATTATCCAATAAAGATTTCAGAGGTCCGCATGAAGATCTGAAGAAGTTATGGCCATTTAAGTAAAACTAGTTCTGGTAGATGTTCAGAAGTGATAGAGTGACATAGATAGGTCCGGTGAGATCTAGAAATGCAATATCTTGTTCTGCAGATTTGGTGGAGTGTTTAGGAAGTCAATGTGAAATGACAACTCAATTGGTTCGTGGTCTGGAGGTCCGTAAGCATCTAATCCAATATGAAAGTGATGCCAGACTATGTTCTTGAGGTTCCACATGAAGGAGAGAATGATTTTAGTAAGCAGAAGTAGTGTGGATGTTCTTGGTGATTTAAACAATCTTGTGGAGGTCTTTAGATTATTTCTAATTCATTTTGGTGGTCCGCATTGAAGATTGACCTCGTAATTGAAGAATTACTTCCAAATGATGATGTTTTTCCTATGTTTGGCTGACCGGATGAGTCACACATCCTGCAGATGATCTTGGAGATGTTCTGTGAAGAATAGCATGTTCCTAAGGAAGATTGAAGTCTCAGACCTATGTGGCTGATAGTGTGTTGATCCGTGTGAAGTCTTTTTGTAATTAGTCATGTTGTATTTATGTATTTGCTATGTAATGTATGCCAACTTGGATGATTATCCCTAAGTCAATGTCTTGTATAAATAAGGAGTTGTAAAGTCATTTCAAAGACATCTTGTGGTCATGAAAGTGTGGTAGAGAGGAGCAGAGTGAAAGGCAGAGAAGAAGTATTGGGCTTAAATGGAACTGACTCAAGCATGGTGAAGATGCTATTCTTCAGTTCAAGTATGTAATACGTATTATTCTGTAGACAATGTGTCTCTTGTAGATAGTGTGCTCGGGTAGTGAGCCCTAATTGGCGTGTGCCATTTTGTTCTTCCTATTCTTTTAAAAGAAAATACAATCTTGGGTTAGTCACCCCGTGGTTTTTCCCTTAACTAGGTTTTCCACGTCAAAATCTTGGTGTCATATATGTTAATGTGTTTCTACTCTTGAATTGTTGTATTATGTTTCCATGATTGATTTGTTATTATACTTCTGAATTAAGAAAAAGATTTAAGTGATTAATTGGAAGAAAGTTTTGGACAACTGATTCATCGCCCCTCTTAGTTGTCTATCCTAAATCCAATAGTGTGTAGGTAGCCTAGGCCCTGTCATTGAATATAGTTCAGTTGCACCATTGTCTGGGTGTTTAATGAGTGAATGCAATTTGAAAATCATAGGGATCATTTGAAGATTGCATCATTTCTTGCAACATTGTGGGTTTCCTATCCTAGTGAAACAGGGAATGGTTTATTGAAAGTATTTGTCTATCTGCAACATTTTACCCCATTGTGACTATCACTTAGGATCACTTATCCCTTCTCTCTCTCCCTTCTCCTTTTGCATTTTATTTACATAAATTTTGGTAGATTTAGGATTTGAGTAGCATTACATTGATCATCTACTAAAATTTTAGACTTCACATTTTGAACCACCTAGGGTTTCTACATATACATTACTACCATTTTTCATAAGCCCTACATTTCATGTAAGACCCCTTGTTGGCACAACTAGACATACCACTAAGTCATTCCAAGTAAGATAAGACCTAGCTGTATTATCCTTGGGGTAGTCCTATATCGAATAGGGTACCTTTTTTAAGAGAGGCGTGATACTAGCAATCATACCTGCGTTGTTGAGTGTAAAAACACCCATCAACAATTCATACTAAAGAGATGATAGGAGTTTCTACTGCAACAACAGAGGAAATCATAATTCTTACCACAATGAAGGATACAACAGAAATGAAAGAGGATTTGACAAAAGATCATTTAGAGTAACTTGTTTCAAGTGTGGAGGTGAAGGACACGGAGCATTTGAATGTCATCAAGGAAGTACTAGCAAGAGGACAGAGAATAGTACAAGAGCAGGTTATGCAAAGGAAGAACTTGTTGGATCACCTAGTTCAATTGGAAAACTAGAGAAAGGAGAATCATTAGTCATGAGGAGAGCATTATTTCAAATAGAGACAACTGAGGAACCACCGTAAAGGAAAAGTTTGTTCTAGACTAGATGCAAATTAGGAGGTAAATGTTGTAAAGTTATCATTGATAGTGGTAGTACGAATAATTTAGTTTCAAGAGAGATGGTGACTAAGTTGAATCTGGAGAGATTGAAACATCTAAAGCCCTACAAGATAGCATGAATTCAATATGAGCACAAGGTACTGGTGAGTGAATAATGTCTAGTAAAATTTCATATAGGATCTTATGTTGATGAGGTATTGTGTGATATTATGTCGATGGATGTATGTCATATATTGTTAGGGAGACCATGGCAATATGATAGAAAGGAAATACATGATGGAAGGAAAAATACTTATACTATAACATCTAATGGGAAGAAACATATCTTGATACCTTTGGAAGAAGAAGAGAAAAGTGAAGTATGTGGTAATGCTAGAATCTGTTTATTGGATAGCCAAAATTTTTTGGATGGATTGAGACATGAGAATATGTGTTTTTCTTTGATTCCAAAGAAGTGTGGAACCCTAAGAGATGAAGAACCACCGCCAGAGGAAATAACTAAGTTATTGACAGAGTACCAGGACAACATATCAGATAATGTGCCTGAAGGATTTCCACCAATCTGGAGTATCAGTCATCATATGGACCTTGTACCTAGAGTTAGTTTGCCTAAAAAAGTAGTACACAGGATGACACTAGTAGAAAATGCAGAGTTGAATAGACAAATACAAGAGTTGTTCAGGAAAGGATTGATTAGAGAAAGTTTAAGCCCATGTGTGGTACTTGCAGTACTGGCACTGAAGAAAGATGGAGAATGAAGGATGTGTACAGACTCTAGAGAAATCAATAAGATCACAGTTAAGTATAGAATTCCATTTCCAAGGATGGATGACATCATGGACTATTTGAGTGTGTTGATGATGATTGTTAGTCATAACAACATGCATAAAAATTTGCACAACAAACCTTTATTATCTTGAAAAGTATGATCAATTTGGAACAAACTAATGGCTCCAAGTCTCCGTTGATCAAGTCATGATCTTTTGATGTTACTGAGAGGTTGATGTGACATATTGTTTTCCATTTCAAGGGGTCTTACACTATCTGTATTGTGAATTGTTGCTTGTATATTTGATTCTGCACTTGTTTCCTGTAGATTTACTTCACAAACAAGGTTATTTCCACTATCTTCAACAAATCATGATCATACTTATAAGTTTGATCAATTCTTCTGAACATTAACTATCATGAACTTATTTCTACTTATGCACTATGTATTTAATCAAATAATATGCCTATAAGCAAATATTTACATGTTTATTCTTGATATTCATATGTATTTGTATGATATTTATCATTCTGACATGCTTTCACTCAAAATATGCTTTGTATATTTAATTATTTACAGGTTATAGACATATTTCATGTTTGTTTGCTTTAGATTGTCTGTTATTTGCAATTATGAAGGTGATTTGTAATGAAATTAAACAAATTAAGGTAAACACTTTCTAGTCTTAGGAATCTTCATCTATTGGTTCACATACATTCCAGATACTTTCATGAAAGGAAGAGAATCAGACCATAGGTTCACCAGGATATTCCACAGCTAACTATAGTTGATGCAAACTTCAAGGTAAAGAATGACAACAATATCCACAAATTAATATGCACTCCAAGGGATGTAACATATCACAGTGAGATATCCAGATGACATTCACAAGATTACTCAGGATTTATGATGATATGTAATCAAATCTTCACTTTCATTAGGTAAACAAAAGACATGTACATTTGCAATCAGCTTTGAAATTAGTCCTGAGCAACTTTCAGCAATCTAACTTCAATTAAGTTTCCAATGATTCTACAAATTGCACTCCATCTCCTTTTATAGAATAAGGAGAGGAGGCAGTTACAAATGATCAATGGTTAAGATTTATCTATCTAGATCCATGATCAATATTCTCTCTTTGACTAAGTCAACACCTGTATATGTGGCACAAGTGGCCAGTTGGAAACTATCTAGCAAAACTTGATCATTTGGCTATCTGATTATGCATATGACTCTGTCATCATGCATCTTTACTTATTCTTCATCCTCTGCTTCTTCTTCATTTTCATCTTCTTCTTTGTCCTCATTATCACTATCATCACTATCATCCTCATGAAGATCACCCTTTATGTGTACCTTTATCACTACCCTAATGGATTCATATAATTGCACTATTCTATCAACTTCACCTCCATCCTGGACCTTGGCCTTTACTATAGCATGTTTGTGAGAATAAAACCATGCTTGAAGAGCATTCCATTTACTCTTCTTGCTGTTTAATGTCTCATTTTATGTTTCTACTTTGGCTTTCATTCTCATGGCCTTGTTTATCACATCTTCTGTCAAGTGATGAATAGGATCTTCTGTTGCTTGCTTAAAATTATTATAGAAGGCCTAGATAGCAAAATCAGTATCCTAATTTTCTATTTTCCCTTCTAACTTGTCCTCTAGAGCCTCCAGGGTATTCACTTCTTCTGCCATGAGATGATGCATTTTGACACTTATATCCCTTAGCTTGCTACTGCATCCTTTCAGTATATCACACTCAAACTTGATGTCCTCATACCAAATGCCTAGCAGCTGCACAATGTTATTATCCACTATGTTGTTATCCATAAGTATTTTCATGTCAATCTTTCTCATTTGACCTAAAGCATCGAGATGCTTTTCTATCTTAAAAGACCTTCTCCCCACCTCATTTTGTAACTTGTCTACTTTACTCTTTAGAACACCAAGAGCATTTCAATTTGATAAGGAGGTCTTGACTACATTTTCTACTTCAAAGATAAAAGAGATAAACCAATTATCCACTAACTAAACTTCATGCTTCATGAGGTCTAATCCTATTATCTCATCTTGAGATATGATTATTAATGGGGTGGATGCACTAAGTGGTGTATGCTTGGTGTCAATTAACCCTTTAATAAAAGAATGTAATTGAGAAATATGTTCTTTATGCTATTTATTCTTATCTTTTTCTTTCTTCACACTCTTCAACAAGAAATCAATACTATCCTTGGTCTCTTGGCATTCCTACTCCTCTGTGGTGAAGCCTAGATCAATATCAGTTATTTGGAAATCCTCAATACTTATTTTACCTTTCTCTTTATCTACCATTGGTAGTGCCACCTAAGCTGTCCTCCTACTAGTGGTAGGGTCTCTTCTTATTGCAGAGGTTGGTCTTTCCTTCCTCTTTGGCTTCATCATGCTTGCTGAAAATAGTGTAGAAACATCAAATTCACATACCTCATGTATCTGTTGTAAATTTATTTCTTGCTGCAGCCAGTATGGAATATCACCCCTAGGTTCTTGTTGATCAATCTACTCATTTTGAGCATCATGAGATTCTGTATTATGCACTACCCTTGGTGGTGAGCTCTCTTTCCTTGGTTCTTCCTCATGCACATTTTCATGGGGTATCTCTTCTTGAGGTGCCTCCTGTTGAGGGATTTCCTATTGAGGATTTTCTTGTTGAGAGATTTCATGTTGAGGTAGAGGTTCTTCTGATGTGTTTACATTCTAATCATGTACCTCCTCTTGCAATTTATCCTTAGGTGGTTCTTGGATTTTTTATTTTGTGTATTATGTGGCACTTCATCTTCATGAGAAGGTTGTGTATTTCAACCTTGGGGATCACCTTGATCACCCTTGGTCACATTCTCTATCTCCTTCTCCTAACCATCATCTTGTGACAACTTCTATTCTTCACCATTCAATGTGTTTGTTTCCTCAAGGCCCAGGGCCTTACCCAATTCCTTCTCATCTGATTTCTCTTCTAATGTTGGGTTATTGTCTTGATTATCACCCTCCCCATGTGGTGACATAACATTTTGATCCTCTACTCTATCAGGGATCTCCTTATCAGTTTCCTCATTTACACTAACCTCCACTTTCTCAGGCTCCAGAGGTGGATCATTATCTTTGTTTTGGTCTCCATCACCCTAGTAAGCCAAGTCTATTACCACAGGGCTAGTAACTTGATCAACCAAATTGGTCAATCCTATCTATTGAGCTACATCCTCAGGGTCATCTTCTTCAACCTCCTCTATCCTGACTTGCTCTTGATACATTTCCTTTTGGACAATAGGAGTACCCTGAGGATTCATCTTTGTATTAGCCACTAAGGTTTCCATCTGCGAAGCAGCGACATTAATAACTATTTCATCATCTAACAAGTATACTGTATCATCCAGTGTAAGAGGGGGCTCTTTCCTTGCCTTATGTCTCTCTTCTCTTTGCTCTTCCACCTTCTCAGTTTTAAATTGAATAATATTTGGTATTGGGACCTCATGATGTAGTTCTTTCATGAAAGTCAGACCACCCACACTCCTCAATAAGATAGGATCAATGTTTACAGTTCCCCTCATTATAGTTTTCTGCTTATTTTGGGATGGTGTCCACTGCACTTTCTTTCTTTTCTTCTTTGTTATTAACAAATCATCATCTCTAGGTTCTTCATCTAAAGGGTCTTCATCAAATGGATTCTCTTCCAATGGTTCCTCTTCTAATGGCTCATCTTCTAATGGTTCCTCTGTAATCATAGGAGTAGGCTTTATGACCTTCTTTCCCTTTTGCTTGGCAAACGTATGAAGTTATGTATCTATAGATGCAGATGTGGATGCCACATCCCCTTTTGACTAAAGTTTCCTAACAATTACTCCTTGTTGTGCAGGAACTGCCTTCTTGTTTTTACCTTACTACTTTTGTTCTTCAGTTGGTAACATTTCTCCATTGAATTTCCTCTTTTCAATCAGGAAGTCGTCATATTCCTCTTCAGATAACTCTTGTCTTTTCTTCTTGCTATCCATAGTAAGGGCTACACCCCTATTCTTTAACTTGGCAACTTCAGCCTTTACCCAACTCTAGGTCAGTTCAATAACCTTCTGCATTATTTGATCAAATGAAGTCACCTCAAGCTGAGTCAAATCAGGAGCTAATATAGTGTCATTGAATACTTTCTTATCCTCATATTCATTTGACATAATCTTTCCATCATCTTTGTGTAACTAAACTAGCACTGGTATGCAATCAAAAGTATGAATTTGGTTGAGTATGAGCCTTTGATAATTCCTTCTTCTAACTTCAGCCTCATCATCACAATCAAACTAGTAGTCCTCAATGTGCTTTTGATGTACATGCTTCTTTAGTAATTTTTGCATCTTGCCATATGGATCATATGGCCTAGCTATTGAAAATGGCTGCAAGTGCATTAGCTTCAATCCTCCTATTGCATCCTTGATACTTTGTTTATCAGGACATAAATAACAACCAATAAAGATTGAAAATAACATAGGTGGAATCTTTTTCTGCTCAATGTGAGCCTCCACTAAAGTCAATACTTGTCTAGCAAACTCCATCAAAATGACCATGTCATTGGGGTATCTGGGCAACATGAGGGGATGTCCCTCAAATCTCTCTATTCTTATGTACAAAAATGTAGAGAACTGGATAAACCAAGCCCCATGTTTGTATATCACATCTTGGGATTCCATACTTAATCTTTTTAGTTTGTCTTCTTCCATAGACCTAACAAGATGCATAGAAAAAGAATCATTTACCAATTTATAATTTTTGAGGGACTCCCTCCTGCCCAATTGTGGGTATTGTTCCCATATGTTTACATCACCAAGATTGTTTCCAACCCTGCCTACTATTTACAACCCATTGAAGGTTCCTGTAAAGGCACAAGCATATACAATATAGGAAGTCATGTGGAACATGCATATCTGATCACCCAGCCTTCTCATTCCTACATCTAGACTATCACTTATGATTTTGGCCCGAAGAGGCATATCATCTGAATATTCTACCATCCTAATAATTTCATACATCTAGTTTTCAAAGTTGCCAGCATGTTGTCTTCCTATCATTCTGGCACGCATGAACATCATGTATTGATATTCTTTAGCAAAATCAAATATAAACAAGTACACTGGCAATTTACCTGAGGCCTTATATGTGCTTCTCTTGGATCTCCATTGGTACATGATCCTCTTGGCCTCTTTCTCATTACTATGGTATTCCTTTTCTAATCTGTTCAAGCTCAATCTGACCACATTATCTCCTATAGGCAAATTAAATGTTGTGGTGATGCCTTTGGTTGAGAAATCCGCATATACCCTGCCATGCTTCTCCACTTTTCTTGTTTCAGGGTTGTAATTCTATGCACATTCAACTACTAGCTCAGTAGCTTCCATGGCATATGGAAATCCTCTGGTGTGCCACATCCCTGTGGAGTATATTCTTTGAAGTATAGGGTTTCCACTTCCATTGTCTAATCTTCTAGTCCATGCATCCATGTCTATATTTCCCTAGTGTGTGTCATTTATCATACCATATCTGAATCCCACCCCTTCAAGCTGTATGACCATAGGTTTCAGAAACTTTATTTTAGACCTATTCCTTCTAGCTACCATTAGATCATGCGATGAAGACATGCATTTCTTACCCTAATTGATTTGTACGCAGTAGGGTTCAAGGATAACATACATTCTAGAGAAGAAATTTCATCCTTCTAGCTCATTTCATGCATCACTATGTTGATTATCTTAGCAAACCACCTTTTACCTCATGATTTACCATAAACGACAAAAGAGAGGGTTTTAATTACATACCTAATAATTGCTTTCCCTTTTTATAGTATAAAAGATGATGAGATGAGGGTGATTACGTTGTGTTTTCCGTTCTCCATTCCATTTGCAGGTGATGGTGATACTTTGACTTTTGACGCTCTGTAATTTTCACTTATCGTAGGGTAAATGTAAATAAACCCAAAAATTCACTTTTAAATTGATCAATACAACAAATTAGGGTGTGTTTTGTCTTTTGTTTAAGTCCATTGATCCCTTTGCATGATGCTTGTGGATGTTGCCAAGTGTCAGGTTTACATTTGAAATTGGAGGGCAGGACCTACCGTTGGGTTTTCATTTAATGTGGGAGGGTGATCTCTTAGAAGATCTGGTATATTTGAAAATATGACCCCCCCGAAACATGCATTTACTAATGATCAAGATATGAGCATCCATATGGTCGACCTTTTGACTAGTGACCAAGATCAGGTCGTATTACATTTGTTAATAAATCATGATAATACTGTATTCATATGACCCTAAGGGTCTGGCCACGTGGCATGATTGGATTGGTTATTATGAAGCCAAGCATATCAGGTCATAAAGTTCAAAATGAGCGATATATGAGAATATCCAGATCCTTAGTATTCAAGAATATCACCCTCATTCGAGAATGTAAGGGTGACGTCACCACTTTATGGGCTTCTTTTAAGTTACTCGAGAAAGATGATGTCATCATCATATTTGTTAAGGTCAGGGATATTTTGAAATATGACCTTTTTGGGTTGGATTAAGATGACATCATCATAATGTCATGTCCCCTTTGTAATTGGCTTATGGTGATGTCATCATCATATTGATGAATATGACAAATGTTCGAAAATGTGACCCTCTGAGGGTCAGGTGTATTGATGACATCAGCATCAAGGTGATCCCTTCTATATATCAAAACTAGGTGACATCATGGTCATGTTTATGAAGGGTGATATTTTGTAAGATGCTGGATATTTGGGAATATGACTCTCTGAGACATGCATGAAGGTTATAACAAGAAAATACTCTACCCCACTTAAGTTTGGTGTTCTTATATCGAGGAACAAATGGATATTAGGTGATCTTCAAGTTAGGGGTCATCTTTATGAAAATGATTGATATTTAGAAATGTGACCCTATGGGAAATGTCCAGGTTGACCAAACTTTGACTTAGCATAACTCTCTATCCCTTTACAATATCAGGGTGATCCAAAAGGCAAACTTGCTTAGAATTTTGTACTTGTTGACTCATTTTCCCCTGTCCAGAGCTAAACAGTTCACCTGGTACTTTTCCTTGAAAATCCTTTAGAAAATGTTCCTATAAAGCTTAAAGTGCCAAATTTCCTAAAAATCCTTGCCTAAAAAAAAAAAAAGAGGTAGGTTTGCTTTTTACATCACCCTAAAATTCAGCCAAATAAAGAAATTATTTATGGACAAAGTTTTGGTCAACATACAATTCAAATGTTCATTTGCGGGCTTGCAAATCTCTATCAACCTTAGAAAATGATGAAAAAGGTAAGTTGTATGCATTTTGGAATGCATATCAGGCTCAAGGAAATGCATATACATTGAGGGAATCTATCGCAGATTCTAGGAATATTCCCTCAATGTATATCGGGTTCTGCATGCATATTGTGTTGTATGTCTTCACACGCAACGATTACATACAAGGTAGATTCCCAGAATGTTCTGCAAATGTATATTTTCTTTGTATATCGGGTTTGTATATTCGCACATACAACCCAACATACAATCAAAATATACAAGGCCGATTATATGCATGTGAACAGTGGAATGTATATCGGCGCATATACAAAAGAGAATGTATATTTCACTTGTATGTTTGCACATACAAGCGAAACATACAAGGAAAATTATACAAAGCAAAAGATACATTACAAGAATATTCCCTCAATGCAAATCGGGTTTCAAATGCATATTATGTTGTATGTTTGCACATGCAACGAAAAGATACAAGGTTTGACATACAAGTGCATCTGCTACAGTGGAATGTACATTCGACCTTGTATGTTTCTTTGTATATTTCGCTTGTATGTTTTGCACATACAAGCGAAACATATAGAGAAACATACAAGGTCGAACGTACAAGAGGTGGGGCCTGCACACATATAAGGTCGATTGTATGTTAGAAGATACAAGGAAATATACAAAGAAAGTGATACAAGCCGGATCCGACCCAACAGTCAAAGTAGTTGATAAATTTTTGGGGTCCGTGGCTTGTATATTTGGTGCTTGTATATTGCGATATACAAGCAAACAGACAAAGGAAGTATACAAGCCAGATTTCAACGTCTTTTCAGGCTATTTCATAAAATTTGAAGTCTGCGGCTTGCATGTACAATTGTGCTTGTATATTGCAATATGCAAAGGGCAGATATAGTTTTCAGCAATGCTCCTTGAACCAACTCAGCAACGAATTAGGCGGTGCCACGTGGCAGAAGACATACATGCAAGTTAACATACAAATGGTGGGGCCCACATATATAAATGGAAATTGTATGCATATACAATTTTGAAATTCAAAGGGCAAATTCAAGTCCGATATACAAGGCGCCACGCATATACAAAGGAGTTGCAGAGAAGGTTTTGGATGCTGATTCAGGTGGCAGATGTAAAGCGATATATACAGGCAGTTGACCAAAACTTTGACCACCTATATCTCCTCCATTCTGGCGAATTTTGACATGTTGTAAGAGACAAAGATGCATATTTTGGTCCCCTCTTTCATTTGGTAGGGTTTTCAGGAGTTTTTATCACCTTTCCATTTTTAGATCTGGCCTTGCATATTTTGGGCTATGGACGTTTCAGCGACTTTTTGTGGTAGGATGCAGATATTTTTCGCATTTATTTCTGCAGGTAATGGAAGCTGCTCGCATTGATGGTAAAAGATATTTCTCTACCATCCTGTTCTAGATATTTTAAGGTATGCATTGCTAAGGATCGATGATGCAGCAGCTTGCATTGAAGACTTAAAATATCTTTTATCTGCCTGGTGCTAGATATTTGGCGCCATAACTCCTACGGCTAGACAGTCACTAAATGTAGATATTTTCTTAGATAACTCTTAGAGCACATTTTTGGTAACCGACCTAGGTTAGTTTAGAATGCTATATATATGCATTCATATGATGTAAATAAGGTTGAAAAATTTTTAGCATTCAGGCTTTTTGTTTCCAAACAAAGCCTTCTATACTGTAACTATGCCTTCCCACTGAATATACTCAAGTTATTTTGCCTCTTTGGACTGATTTCTATTCCTATGTGAATCTACATATGGTTGTTTGTGAATGTCTTTGTTCCTCTCAATCGTTTGGTTTCTCACCTTTGCTAGGATTAATTGAATCTATGTATGTTTGCTTGTTATATTTGGTTATGCTTTGCATTTCCTCAGTATTGTGAGGGTTCTTTTATTAAACTTGGTGAATCACCCTTTGTTTTCAAGCTTTTGTTTTGCCCTTCACTTTAAAGCATTCTCTCTCTCTTTTCCTCTTAAGATTCGGTAGTTTTAGGTGATAACCAGTTAAGGAAGTTGGCCTTCTCCAGAGGTCTGATCTCATTTAGCAAAGTCCCACACTTAGAGATCATTCCCATGTTACTCTAGATTGCTAAGGTTTCACAACTATATGCAAGGGTGCAAATCTAGGTGATAACAACTTTTGGCACGCCCAGTGGGACCAAAGTCAGAACATAATCAAGATAACAATCACTATTGCTGGTTTTGATGTGCAGCCAGTGATTACAGACCTTTAGAGGTTAAAGTTTGCATATCTAGTGACTCACACTGAGGAAGAACAAGCAGGCCAGTCCTATTGATACATGTTTTATGAGAAAGATTCAAACCAGGAGTTCGAGCTCATTTGAATATTTGCAGCTATCTTCACCTAGAAGGCAGAGTAGAGCTGTAGTAAGAACCTCAGCTTCTAAAAGGATATAGTCAACTCCTCCAAGTTTCAGGCCGGTTGCACCTATAGTCCTTGCTACGGTCCAAACTATCCTACCTCTAGCCATCCCAATAGCAAGAAATCAGCCATTTGTGGCTTTTGATGGGGGCAGCCCTTTAAATTTAACAATAAATGATGTGATACCCATGGCAGCTTTGAAGAGTTTACCTTATTTCACAGGGGAAAATCAAACTACCCCTATTGATCATATCAGAGACATGGCTTCTCTATGTGGAGTGCATCACATCACCCAAGAAAACGTAGCCATCAGGCTGCTGGCTACTTCTTTCAAGGGAAAAGCATTACAATGGTTTAGGAGCCTACCAGTGCAGGCCATTAAAACCTAGGATGATCTAGGTGATAAGTTAAATAAGCAATTTTAGGATAAATCAGACAACTTGTCACTGGTTGAATAGATGACCACCATAAAGAGAGCTCCTTAGGAGCAAATGATGGACTTTAACTTCATATTCTGGAAGACATGAGACAAAATTCCTGCCATGATAAGGCCTCCAGCTAAATATGCATTCTTGTATTTTTTGAAAGCCCTGAATAGTGATATTTCAGTAATGATTCAATCATTAGGAGGTACTAGTTTGCCTACTTCATATGAAATGTCTATTAGGGCAGAAAATAATTTGATTCAGGCTAAAAAAATAGCACCTAGGCCACCCATGCCCATCTTCCCCGAAATTCAAGCTTCCATGCCTTTACCAATTCCATATTTCACCCCTTTACTTGTTACTATAGCACTACCAAGTACTACCAACTCTGAAGCTGCTACTTCTAGCTCATCACAAGAATTAAAGGATATTAAAAATAGCCAATAGAAAATAGGAAATATTTTGCAAACTTTTGGCAATGAGCCAGTGAGCATTAAAAAATAGCAATCCCAGAGCAGGCAATCTTACCAGTCACAACCTCAAGGGCAAAATCAGTAGCCATATCAAGGCCAAAATTAGCCTTATCAAGCTAATAGGCCTCCATATCAAAGTAACTACCAAGGCACCAGACAGAATGTAAATCAAAGGCCTTTTCAGCCTTATAATCCAACACCTATTAACACAGTAAGGGACCTTGTCCCTACTCAGAACAATCTTGCAGCTGAGTACGAATGGTGCTATCCATGTAATCAGCCACATAGTCAAGCAGCCTGTTCAAATGGAGTCATAAATCAGGCTTTAATGGTGCAAAATGTTGCAATCCCATAGTTAAATACACCTAATGATGGAGCCATGCAACAACAAGAACAACCTCAGGGAGATTCTACTTTCATGAACTAGCAAGAAGGTGAGTTCTGTGGCATAAATAGTGATAACACCTCAGTTGCAGCAAATACAAGAGCTAAGAAGAGGGGTTACGAGATTGAACAAGCAGCAAATAAAGGAAAAGCACCTACTGATGCTTCTATACCTCAATTTCCCCATATTCTACAAATAAATACTTTAGCAATGGCAAAGGAAATGCCTCATTTGCAAGCAAAGGTTGCTGCTACAAAATCACAACAAAAGGTAAGTGTCACTCCACCTTTCAATATTATTGAAAATATGAAGAAGATGAATGTGACAATGTCTATGTGGGATTCTTTAGCCATCCTGGGCCAAAAAGACATATTGCAATCTGCCTTGTCTGATTTGAAAGTATCCAAAGATATGACTGTTGACCCAAATAGGGTTGTCCTCACCAATTCATCCCAGGATAATAGCAAACAGCCAAACCAAAGTGCTAAACCACTCCCATTCTATGTATCATTAATAATTGGAGACAAATTAGTACATAATTGCATGGTGGACAGTGGAGCAAGCATTTCCATGATGCCTAAACAAATTGTAGACCAATTAGGGCTCAAATACCAGCCTCTTGAGAAGGGTGTACTCCAATTAGATGGCACATTTGTTAATACTGTGGGTGTAATAAAATACCTAGGCCTCACTCTACACACCTGCCCAAATGTTTCCATTTCATAGGAGGTGTTCATCATAGATTTGCCTCCTTATTTTGCCATGTGCTTATCAAGAGAATTTACAACCAAGATAGGAGGATATCTATCCTCAGACCGGTCCCACATGTTTTTTAGGACCAGATATGTCACCAAAATAACTTTAAAATATGAGTTACTTTTAAATCATCACATAGAGCCTTACACACCGAGTGTTGTTAATGCAAATTGCATTATTTCTGATGATCTTGAGCTTGTTGTTGCTCAAGAAATACAAGCTAAAAGCATACTAGAGGTACTCTTAAGGGAGTGGTCCTTAGAAAATGTTATAGATAATCCTAAGGCACATATTCAAGAAAATGGTATGGGGGTCTATATACTTCATGAGTATGAAACAACGATTCCAAATCTTGTGAAAGGTTCAGAACAGCAAACAGAGTAGCAAGGAGAAGTATGGAAAATGTACTTTGATGGCTCAAGGAGCAGAAATGGATCTGGTGGTGGTGTAATGCTTGTATCTCCCTAGGGTGAGAGATATTATGCTACTTTCCGTTTTGCCTTCTTGTGCACCAATAACACTACTGAATATGAAGGATTGATCCAGGGTTTACAATGGCCAAGAAAGAGAAAGATTGGCTATTTACAAGTTTTTGGGGACAGTGAACTAATTGTAAATCAGGTAAGAGGACTATATCTTACAAAAAATGATGTTCTGAAATGCTACAAACATATGGTGTGGGACATGATTGAAGAATTTGATGCTTTCAATCTGATTTCCATTCCAAGAAATTAGAACTCCCATGCTGACAAGTTAGCTACAATTGGGGCTCAGTTTAACATCCCTAGTGACATTTAAAAGGGGAAGGTACAAACTCATGTAAAAATAGTGGTGGACAGACCCTCTATCCCTGATAATAATATTCATTGGCAAGTTTTTGAAAGTGATAAGCAGATCCTGCGTTTCTTGTTGGAGGAAGATGAATTTTCTATGATAAATCAAGATAAGCTTAAATAGCAATATGGTAATGATCAATTTGTTCAGTTGAGGACAAACAAGCTGCCCAAGGGATTGGTAACCTTGGAATCTATTTTTAGTACAGATGATCAACTGAAGAAAAGCAAGATTAGCATGTAGGTTAAAGAAGAGCATTATGAAGAGCTAGAGATTTTTAAAGGTAAGCTTCTTAAAATCGGTACAATCTGCTCAGCTAAGGACAGAAGAGCTTTTATTGCTCTCTACCATGAATTTGAAGGGGTGTTTGCTTGGGATTATTCAAACCTAAAGGGGTTCGACCCTCAGATTGCCTAGCACACCATAGAGTTAGAATTAGGTACTAAACCTGTGAGGTAGAAGCAAAGACCTTTAAATCCAAAGCTTGAGCCTCTAATGATTAAAGAACTGACTAAGCTAATTGAAGGGAAAATTATTTTTCCAATCAAGCATACTTCTTGGGTCTCCAACCTTGTCCCTGTAAGAAAAAAGATTGGAGAGATTAGGCTATGTGTTGACTTCAGAGACCTCAATAGAGCCTCCTTAAAAGACCACTACCCATTGCCTTCAATGGAGCAAATTCTACAAGTAGTGGCTGGCTCAAAAAGGTTTTCTTTGCTTGATGGGTTTTTTGGTTACAATTAGGTATTAGTCAAGGAGGAGGATCAATTCAAGACCACTTTCACCACCAAATGGGGTACCATGGCCTACAAAAGAATGCCTTTTGGCCTCTCGAATGCTAGCTCTACTTTCCAGAGAGCCATGGATATGGCCTTTAAGGGTTTGATGTATAAATTGGTGTTGGTATACCTGGATGACATCATGGTTTTTTCCAAGAATGCAGCTGAACATTTATCTCATCTGAGGCTAGTATTTGAAAGATGCAAGGAATTCAGGATCTCTCTCAATCCCAGGAAGTGCATATTCGTTGTGCATGAAGGCAAGATTTTAGGGCACATTGTATCGAAGGAAGGCATTACCATTGATTCTGAAAGGGTAAGGGCTATTCTGGAGCTACCTATACCTAGCCACAAAAGGGGACTGTAAAGTTTTATTGGTAGAATTAATTTTCTGCGAAGATTCATCCCTGATATTGTGAATCTTTTGTAGCCTTTGACATCCATGTTAAAGAAGAATATAGTTTTCAGTTGGATGAAGGAGGCCAAGCTCAACTTCAAGTCCATCAAGGAGGCATTAGTGGCTGCACCAACTCTAGTAAACCCTAATTTCTCCAAGGATTTTATCTTATATGCTTATGGTGGCCTAGATACAATCTCTGCAATCCTGGTATAGCAACAGAGTGAAGGTTTTGAGCAACCAATCGCGTTTTTTAGCCAAGGGCTGGAGGAGTATGAGAAAAGGTATAGCTTTGTTGAGAAACATGTCCTAGCAGTGATAAAGAGCCTCAAGAAGTTTCGGCACCTTGTTTCTAATAACAAGATACATTTGATGGTTGCTCATCCCAATGTGAAGGAGTTCATGTTAAGTAAAGATGTTAGTGAGAAAAGGGTTGGTTGGATCACCAAAGTCATGGAATATGACATGGAGATCAAGATAACCAAGCTTGTCAGAGGTAGAGGACTCAGTGAACAACTCGCTACCAGTTCATAGAATGAAATAGAAAAAGAAGTGGAGGTGCTTCTGACTATTCAAGAAGGGCATCAGAATGATATAGTAGTAGTAGGCACCAGTTGGGTAAATGACATGACTCAATTTTTGCAAACTGGTAAATGTCCTACATGTCTAAATAGAACCAGAAGAAGGTATTTTAGACTGCAATCCATTCCATATGTTTTAATAAATGGCATCCTTTTCAGAAAGGATTTTAATGGTGTATTGCTAAGATGCATTGATTATGATCAAACTGATAAAGTGGTTCATGAGTTTCATGATGGAACCACAGGGGATCATTTTGCCCCAAGGACTACTGCTTGGAAAGTAATGAGAGCTAGCTATTATTGGCCTAGCTTATTTAAGGATGCCCATGCATGGGCCAGAAAATGTATAAAATGAGTCATTTTTGTAGGAAAGGAAAGGCTGCCAGCTTTACCTCTGTAGCCAATTCAGGAAGAGCAGCCCTTTATGAGATGGGGCATTGATTTTATAGGTCCTATTAACCCACCATCAAGTGCAAGCCACAGATGGATACTTACAGCTACAGATTATTTCACAAGATGGACTGAAACAGTGGCCCTGAAGGAATCCAATGAAAATGTTGTCTTGAATTTTTATCATGATTTGATATCCAGATTTGGAGTGCCCAAGTCTATCATCTCAGACAATGCTTTGGCCTTTGTAGGATTGAAAATAACTGACTGGGTTGTTAAGAATGGGATTTATTTGAATACTTCATCAAATTATTACCCACAAGGTAATGGTTTGGCTGAATCTACAAATAAAAATCTCATAAGAATCATTAAAAGATCAATGGAAGACAACCAAAGGACTTGGCACACTAATTTGAAATATGCCTTGTGGGCTGATAGAATAACTCCTAAAAGGTCCATTGGAAACTCTCCATATATGTTATTCAATGGGAAGGAAGCAAGATTGCATATAACTATGGAGCTACCAGCACTAGACATTATGAATCAGCTAGAAATGTTTGAAGCAGGAGATCCCATGGCTATCAGATATGCTCAACTTATGGAGCTTGAAGAAATCAGAGACAAGGCTATGAAGACTATGGAATATCATCAGCTTCAAACAAAAAGAAATTTTGATAAGAAGGCCACCCCCAAGAACTTTAGAATGGGTGACATGGTGCTCAAATGGGATGAATTGAAAAGCAGACCAAGAAAGCATTTCAAGTTTGACAGCATGTGGAGTGGCCCATTTCTCATTACTAAATGCAAGGAGCACAATACATTTCACTTATCAAGCATGAATGGACAAAATTTGCCTATCCTAGTCAATGGGATACACTTAAAGAGGTGTTTTAAGGTATGAGTGCTTTGTAAATCAGTAGATTAGGCCTCTATGCTTTCAATAAGTGTTGCCACACCTTAGTTTAGATTTTTGTTTTCCCTAAGTGCTTCTGCACAGGCTACATTGTCATTAGGAGAATGTAGGTCTCTTCCCTTTTGTGTTTTGGGGGTAGGATTCAACTTTCCAGCATGTTTTTGACTTGACCCCATGCCCAATGGATACTTAAGGCCACTGGTCCCATTTGTTTAGTGGGCAAACATCCCATAGATGTCGCCAAATTGTTGACCCATTTTCCCCTGTCCAGAGCTAAACAGTTCACCTGGTACTTTTCCTTAAAATCCTTTGGAAAATGTTCCTATAAAGCTTAAAGTGCCAAATTTCCTAAAAAGCCTTGCCTAAAATAAATAAATAAATAAATAAAATAAGCAGGTTTGCTTTTTACATCACCCTAAAATTTGGCCAAATAAAGAAATTATTTATGGACAAAGTTTTGGTCAACATATAGTTCAAATGTTCATTGGCGGGCTTGCAAATCTCTATCAGCCTTAGAAAATGATGAAAAAGGTAAGTTGTATGCATTTTGGAATGCATATCGGGCTCAAGGAAATGCATATACATTGAGGGAATCTATCATAGATTCTAGGAATATTCCCTCAATGTATATCGGGTTCCGCATGCATATTGTGTTGTATGTCTTCACATGCAACGGTTACATAAAGGTAGATTCCCAGAATGTTCTGCAAATGTATATTTTCTTTGTATATCAGGTTTGTATATTCGCACATACAATCCAACATACAATCAAAATATACAAGGCCGATTATATGCATGTGAATAGTGGAATGTATATCGAGGCATATACAGAAGAGAATGTATATATCGCTTGTATGTTTGCACATACAAGAGAAACACAAAAGGAAAATTATACAAAGCAGGAGATACATTACAGGAATATTCCCTTAATGCATATCAGGTTTCAAATGCATATTATGTTGTATGTTTGCACATGCAACAAAACGATACAAGGTTTGACATACAAGTGCATCCGCTACAGTGGAATGTACATTCGGCCTTGTATGTTTCTTTGTATATTTCGCTTCTATGTTTTGCACATACAAGAAAAACATACAGAGAAACATACAAGGCCGAACGTATAAGAGGTGGGGCCTGCACACATACAAGGCCAATTGTATGTTAGAAGATACAAGGAAATATACAAAGAAAGTGATACAAGCCGGATCCGACCCAGTAGTCAAAGCAGTTGATAAATTTTTGGGGTCCATGGCTTGTATATTTGGCGCTTGTATATTGTGATATACAAGCAAACAGACAAAGGAAGTATACAAGCCAGATTTCAACATCTTTTCAGGCTATTTCATAAAATTTGAAGTCCGCGGCTTGCATGTACAATTGTGCTTGTATATTGCAATATGCAAAGGGCAGATACAGTTTTCAGTGATGCTCCTTGAACCAGCTCAGTAACGAATCAGGCGGTGCCATGTGGCTGAAGACATACATGCAAGTTAACATACAAATGGTGGGGCCCGCATATACAAAAGGAAATTGTATGCATTTACAATTTTGAAATTCAAAGGGCAAATTCAAGTCTGATATACAAGGCACCGCGCATATACAAAGGAGTTGCAGAGAAGGTTTTGGATGTCGATTCAGGTAGTAGATGCAAAGCGATATATACAGGTGATTGACCAAAACTTTGACTGCCTGTATCTCCTCCGTCCTGGTGAATTTTGACATGCTGTAAGAGACAAAGATGCATATTTTGGTCGCCTCTTTCATTTGGCAGGGTTTTTAGGAGTTTTTGTCACCTTTCCATTTTCAGATCTGGCCTTGCATATTTTGGGCCGTGGACGTTTCAGCGACTTTCTGGGGTAGGATGCAGATATTTTTTGCATTTATTTCTGTAGGTAATGGAATTTGCTCACATTGATGGTAAAAGATATTTCTCCACCGTCCTGTTTCAGATATTTTAAGGTATGCATTGCTGAGGATCGATGATGCAACAGCTTGCATTGAAGACTTAAAATATCTTTTATCTTCCCAATGCCAGATATTTGGTGCCATAACTCCTACGGCTGGACAGTCACTAAATGTAGATATTTTTTGAGACAGCTCTTAGAGCACATTTTTGGTAACCGACCTAGGTTAGTTTAGAATGCTATATATATGCATTCATATGATGTAAATAAGGTTGGAAAATTTTTAGCATTCAGGCTTTCTATTTCCAAACAGAGCCTTCTATACTGTAACTTTGCCTTCCCACTAAATATACTCAAGTTATTTTGCCTCTTTGGACTAATTTCTAGTCTTGTGTGAATCTGCATATGGTTGTTTGTGAATGTCTTTGTTCCTCTCAATCATCTAGTTTCTCACCTTTGCTAGGATCAATTGAATCTGTGTATGTTTTCTTGTTATATTTGGTTATGCTGTGCATTTCCTTAGTATTGTGAGGGTTCTTTTATTAAACTTGGTGAATCACCCTTTATTTTCAAGCTTTTGTTTCGCCCTTCACTTTAAAGCATTCCTTCTCTCTTTTCATCTTAAGATTCAGTAGTTTTAGGTGATAACCAGTTAAAGAAGCCGGCCTTCTCCTGAGGTCTGATCTCATTTAGCAAAGTCCCACACTTAGAGATCATTCCCATGTTACTCCAGATTGCTGAGGTTTCACAACTATATGCAAGGGTGCAAATTTGGGTGATAACAGTACTCTTTAAGACTATGAGGTTTGTGATAGTAAATTCTAATTTTGACAACCAACCCCTCTTTATGATGCACATGCATAAGCAACGGTGATACACTTTGATTGACTTTTGCCAAACCACCCAAAGAAAGAAAGCGCAAACAAACAAAAGTGAAAAGTTAGGTCCCTGTTTTTCTAAGGTAAAAAGGGGTGTGTTGTGTAACCACACAACAGAGTGGAGCAAAATATTTCACAAAGATAGACTTGACGAGTGGATACCATTAGATCAGGATAAGAGAAGGAGATGAGTGGAAGACTACATTTATTACATGAGGGATTGTATGAGTGGTTAGTGATGCCTTTTGGATTAACTAATTCACCGAGTACTTTCATGAGATTGATGAATGAGGTTTTGAAGAAATTCTTGGGTAAGTTTGTTATTGTATACTTGGATGATATTCTAATTTTTTGTAAGACAAAGGAGGAACATTTGTGGCATATTAGACAAGTATTGCAGAGGTTGAGGGAAGAGAAATTGTTGATAAACATCAAGAAATGTAGTTTCATGAAGGAAGAGCTAGTATATTTGGGATTTGTGATTTCTACAGAAGGATTGAAGATGGACCTTGAGAAATTTAGAGCAATTGTTGAATGGCTAATACCTGTGAACATTAGAGAGGTGAGATCATTTAATGGATTAGCAAGTTTCTATAGGAAGTTCATCAAAAATTTCAGTACAGTATGCACACCAGTGATAGACACAATGAGAGGTGACAGAAAGGATTTCAAGTGGACATTAGGAGCAGATAAGAGCTTTCAATTGTTGAAGTAAAAGGTGACAGAGCAACCAGTATTAGACCTACCAAAGTTTGACAAAGTATTTCAAGTTGATTGTGATGCCAGTGAAAGTGTAATAGGAGTAGTGTTAAGTCAAGAAGGGACAACAATAGCGTATTTCAGTGAAAAGTTGAATGGAACAAGGAGAAGATATTTATTTTATGATCAGGAGTTCTATGCCATAATTCAAGCCTTGAAGAAATGGAGACATTACTTGTTGCCTAAGGAATTTGTGTTGTACACTGATCATCAAGCTTTGCAGTATTTGAATAGTTAAGGGAAGTTGAATTAGAGACATATGATATGGGTAGAGTTCATGTAGAGTTACACATTTGTATTGAAGCATAGGAGTGGAAATTAAAACAAAGTTGTAGAGCATTGAGCAGAAGAAGGAATTTTCTAACAGAGATGAGGGTAGAAGTATTGGGTTTTGAGGAACTAAAGCATATGTATGAAGAAGATCTTGATTTTGTAGAAGCATGGAAAGCATGTAAGGAACCTGTTGTGATAGATAGAAGTAAGTGGGTATATTATTTCATTCAGGAGGATATTTTGTTCAAATGAAATCAATTGTGTATACCTAGGAGTTCAGTGAGAGATAATTCGATCAAGGAAAAACATAGTTATGGATTGGTAGGACATTTTGGGATTGATAAGACAGTAGATTTGGTAAGTGAACATTATTTTTGGCCTCAGATATATAAGGATGTAAGGAAGTTTGTTCAGAGTTGTAGAGTTTGTCAAGTTGCAAAAGGGAGTAGTTAGAATATTGGATTGTACAAATATTTGACAGTACCAGAGAGACCTTGGGAAGATATAAGCATGGATTTCATATTAGGTTTGCCAAGAACATAGAGGAGATATGATTCTATATTTGTAGTAGTGGATAGATTTTCAAAGATGGCACATTTCATTCCTTATAAGAAGACAACTAATGCAGTACATGTTGCTAACCTATTTTTCAAGGAGATTGTAAGCTTGCATGGATTACCTAAGAGTATAGTTTTAGATAGGGGTACAAGATTCATTGAATATTTTTGGACGACACTATGGAAGAAGATGAAAATGGGCCTAAAGTTAAGTTCAACATTTCACCCACAAACAGATGGATAAACAAAAATTGTAAATAAGAGTTTGGGTAACTTGTTGATATGTTTAGTAGGAGACAAAGCAAGAAATTGGGATCTAATTCTACCACGAGTAGAGTTTGCATACAATAATTTAGTGAATAGAAGTACATGGAAGACACCATTTGAAGTTTGGACTAGAGTAAAACCTGGAGGAGTTGCAGAGTTGAGAGACATCAGTATGGAGAACAATAGAAGTGTAGAAGTAGAAGAATTTACAGGATACATGGAGACACTACATAATCAGGTCAGGAAGCATTTGGAGGAGATGAATAGTAAGTATAAGGAGAAAGAAAATGAGAAGAGGTGACATAAAGAATTTTTAGTTGGAGTTGAAGTTATGATATATCTAAGAAAGGAGAGATTTCTAGTGGGAGCATACAACAAGCTAAAGATGAAGAAGTTTGAACCATGTAAGATTCTTCAGAAATTTGATTCAAGAAATGCATATGAAGTGGAGCTACCAGAGGCATTTGGTATATCACCTATATTCAACATTGTAGACCTATATCAGTATCATGAAGGAGAGTTAAGTGACAGTCTTAAAGATGGTTTGAAGAATTAATTACCACATCAACAACTAGAGCAGATAGAATAGATCTTGGATAGCAAAATTGAACACAGTACCAGAGGCAAGTAGTACAAAGAGTATTTGGTAAAGTAGAAAAGAAGACCGAAAGAAGATTCATCATGGATATCTTAGACTAAGGTATACCGCCTTGGTTTTCCTCTAGCCCTAGCAAAGTGAGGGACTCACTTTTTCAACAACCCCAAGTGTCCAATGTAGGAGCATCCCAAGTTGTACAGCAATCTTGCATCAACCAAAAACATTTGCTTTCTTTTCATTCCTTTTCATTTTAGTTGAAGTTTAGTCATTTGTAGTTTCACATTTTCTACCACATTTTACTACATCTTCATATTAGAGCTCGTGAAGCAGGATTTAGATTCTATGCCATGTCAACTACATCATACTAAGATTGTAGGACATTTGGATTCATCTACACAAAGTTATTGCTATCAAAAGATCATTAGCTTTCACATAGCAAAGCATTCATTCAGTTAGCATGAGAACAAAAGGTTTGCAGAGCACTTCTGTGACTTACAGAGCTAAATGGAACATATCACAAGGATAATAAGGATTAGATACACCTTCCTTGATGTCTGTACCATGTTTCATTCATTTGTGGAGAAATACCATGAGTTGTAGGGTGACCTACTTATTTTCTAAACGTTTCATCATTCGTTGGAGTTTGTAACATCCTAAGGCTGATGCAAATGATCATTTGAGCTTGAAGATGATATATATACATCTCTTAGATGCATTAGGAAGTTAGTTCTTTAGTTAAGTAGTTTTAGAGGATAGATTCTTTCTAGAAGGCACTTCAATGCCATATCTTTCAATTCTGTTGTAACCAGGAAAGTAGGCATGTGAGCCCTTTGATTGTGGTCCGAATGTTGCTAATATATAAGCATTTTGATTATTGGATAGTTGTTTTTGTTGTCTTTACTCTAGCTACATGGTTTGGACAGTCCCTTCTTAGGACCTACCACTGCACCAAAATACATAGTATTTTATGGATTTTCATGATATTCTCATGGTTTTCTTGACACCAAGTTTGGAAATTGTTGATGTTTGTCAGTCTTTTGAGCTTAATACAAGTTTGATTCATGGTTTCTAGTCAAGACTATGAATGGAAATTGTGGCTAGCCTAAACACCCATAAATTCACCATTGATGATTGCACCTTCTTGAATCTTGATTGTTGAATTATCATGATCAAATCAAGAATGGTTAAAATGTTTGCAAACTTGTATGTCCATTGTTGAAGGTAAAATGTTTGAAGGGGTTTGAGTTTTAGTTTGTTTTCTCTATAATGTTTCTGTATCTTGCCCTTATTTTGCACTTTTTTATCAAATCTATTTAATGTAGAGTTAGAATAGGAAATTTAAACTTGCATATTGTTGTTGTAAGTTTGATATTTCATGAAATCAAGTTGACATATTGTTGGTTACAGGTTTGAATGTTACATTTTATGGAAATATATGTTTGGATCAGTTTTTTTATGCATTGATAAATCTGAAAACTAATTGATTTATGTGTAAATTAAACTTGTGTATTGAAAGTCTGTCTAGATTCTTGTAAGGCCCCTTGATTGGAACAACAAAGAACATCAAACACTGAGTTATCTTGTAAGGCCAACCTGGCTGGGAGAAACCTTGGGGTAGTCATTTTCTTATTCATTGGGATTTGATTCCTTTCAAGAGAGATAAAGTACTTAGTATTTTATCTAAGCTATTGTGTGCAAAAATACTCATCAACAAATCTTTGTGTGATGGACAACTTCTTTCCTTAGTTCTTCTAGTGCATTTAGCTAAGTTATTCTTTGTTTTTGTGCTTCAAATAGATCTATTTCTAGTTCAAGTGTTCTTCTTAAGGTCTTATGCTCAAACTTAATAGGAAGCACAAACTTCTTATCATATACTAGCTCATAGGGTGTGAACTCTGTTGTTGTCTTCCATGTGGTTCTATACACCCATACTACTTTAGGAAGGTGTGCTACCCAACGTTTACAGTGAAGAGCTATAGTTTTGGTTAGGATGACTTCAATCTCTCTGTTGGTAACCTCTACTTAGCCATTGGATTGAGGGTGATAAGGAATAGACTTTCTATGTCTAAATTTGTATTCCTTGACAAGTGTTGCAATCAATTATGATGTAAAATGTGGTCCCTGGTTAGTAATAATATGTTAGATAGAAAAGGGGGACTTAGCCTAATAAGTTTAACTAGGTCAAACCCTCTTCTATTAACATTGGAACACAAGCTGAGCTTGGATTCTACCCAAGAAGGAGAGCTAAACTATAGGGGCTTTGTCCCTTTGGTGTATAGAGGAGTGTCAACCAAACTCAACCAAATCTAACCAAGCAAACTAGGTCAAAACATCAAACCCTAGTTAACAAAGATTAAAGCATAACAAACTATCAAAAGAAGAAACCCAAAAACTAAATAGATAGTAGAGGTTAGGGATCAAATCAAAATGTGGATCTAGGAGTACAAACCCCAAAGACTAGGGTGCTTGGGTGCCCTAGACCCTGATTAGGGTTTTGTAGACTATGATGATTGTTGTGTTTTCACATTTTTGTGTTCCTATCTCGTGTAGCTTGTCTTCTGCAAATTACTCCAGATCTAACCTACACACACAAGAAGGAAAATGATTGGGTGCTATTTAGGAGCTTGCTTAAGTCAAGCTCCGTGAATGGTGTTTCCACCTCCACAATAGTAAATATGATAGATAAAGAGCACATTCCCTAGGAGGGAAAAGGAAAATCTAAAGTAGAACTAGAATGCTAGAACAAAGCATGACAGAAAGAAGTTAGCATGAGCATGGAAACCCTAGCATGCTTGATACAGCATCAAAACTTGACTCAAGAAGTTGATGTAGCCCAAAGAAGTAGAAAGATCTTCACAAGACTTGTAATAAGTTAGTGCCACAACAATAATCCATCATAGAGAGCTCTAGAGAAGAGTAGAGAGCATGAGAGAGAGAGAGAGAGAGTGCAAGAGTGCCTAGATTGCTTAGAGAACTTAGAGATGTTCAAGAAAATAAACTAACTTACTTTTATATGCATTCTTGTTGATTTCTGGAGAATTAAACCAAATGAGGATGACATTAGGAATCATTAAGATGTCCTAAGCCAACAAGCCACCAATTTAGGTCAGGGCTAAACAAGGGCCCAGGGTGCTTGGGTGACCTGGTCTTTTAGCCCCAAAACTCCTGAGATAAGGCACTTTAAGTGTTATTAGCCCTGCCATATACTAGTTATTTTCTAGGTTTTGTGCATTGGGATCAAGAATTACATGTTTAATGTTCAAAAAGATGTTAAATAGGTCCTAATTAATAAGTGTAACATTTTAGATCCACTAGGGTGCTAAACTAGGTGTAAAATACTAGTGTACACATTTTATGACCTAACATTTAGCCCCCACTATAGCATGGGTACAAAATTACGTTCGAACTCACACTAAATGATGGATAATACAAATTTCAAACACAACACACATGGAAACTATAAAATGTCACCAAAATTGAGTGGTGATCAAGACCCCAAGTTTAGGATTCTAGGAGTCTATGATGATTTGCATACACATAAAATACATGACATAATTCACTCGTACATGAAGTACTTATAAAACATGAGATAAGACAAGACATACACAAGGCATACACTTGAGAAATCACAATGTATACATGTAATACACAAACCATGGATGTCATACACAAAGCATACACACAATACACAAGGTATAAAGACCATACACCAAGTATATATGCTTGGCACGAAGTATACACACAACGAAAAGAGTATACATGCAAAACACTTGGATTACACACTAAGCACTTGAGAGACATACATAAGGAGTACATAGAGAGAATACATGTGAGGCATGAACATATAGAGAATAAGAATATATGAGGAGAATACACACATCATACATCAATCACAAAAAGCACATAGTGGAAGGCCTTGAGTTAGCATGATAAAGGAGACCTCAATCTAGATGTTGTCTCAATCACCATGCATCATTCCCCAAGATGCAATAAGAAGAATGCTAAGGAGTTAGATAGAAATAAGAAGAGAAATAGGATACAAACACATCATACACACCATCTATCTCAAAAGGAAAGTGTTTCCACTCAAGGGAATACACCAAGTTACCTCCCGCAAGAGGATTTACATGAAGTCTTGCAGAATAAGAAGGTGAAGCAACCTTACTACCAAACTCTAGTTGGTGGCGCAACCATTCTCCCAAACATGCTTGAGGAGCTTCAACTTAGGATAACAAGATAGACTCCAGATCTTTCTTCTAAGAATTTCATAATCCTTTCCAAGAGAGTGTAGTAAGAAAGATAATCAACAAGTGTTTAGATAGAATGAGAGTAAGGATTATAGCATGATGTATGCCCCCACATTAAAATGATTACTAAGTCCATCAAGGAGCAATTTACTTTAAGGTAGAGTGAGAAAGAAGTATAAAACATGCATGAGAGTTGTCTACAAGCACATGCCCAAATGATATGTGTTTTCAAAAGCTACATCGCAACAAGTGGTTTCCCCTAGGATGAGCAAACCAAGGCAATGCTTACATGCATGATACACAATGGCTTGTGTAGTCATGGCATTTTTGTGATGCTCACAAAACACCCCATTTTACCCTTTAACAAAATGATGACCCCTGTTGTGGCTTTTGCTTTTGGTTTGTGTGGGTTTTGCTTGCTTGGCAATATTGGTAAAATGTCCTTGATGCTTGAAATTTGAATTGCATAATTATTGGTGATAAATGGTTGTTATTAATAAGATCTACATGGAAAATCATCTAGGGTTTCCTTTTGAACCATTTGAAAATTCTTTGTATTTTGAGAGTTATGCCTATTTATGTGAAAAGTCAACATTGGATTCATTGTTGGTCAACTTGTATCTAATATACATTATAATTGGCATGTATCTATTATGCATTTGGTTTGTTGAGTCATGTTATTCATCATGTTTTAAAGTTACTTATTGTTAATGGTTTAAGAAAAACCAATGCAGATCTAGACCCGATGACATTTCAAAGTGAATTGTATAAATGTAGAAGTCCGTAGTTGTATTTGTATATTACAACTCATGTATTAGAAATAGAAATTCAAAGTGATATGTAAGGTCATGGTCATCTCATTTGTATGATAAATACATTGTTTTTGGTGTACCTTTTGATATAAATGCAGATACAGGCCCTAAGGTAAGATTCAATAGATTTTAGAAAATAAGGAGTGAATGCTCATCTTTGTATGTATTGTTATATGTATAAATGCATGTATTTTATATACATATACAAAGCCGAATGCAATCCAAAAGTTAAACAAAGTGAATTTTAAGTGAAGTCCGTGTGTGTATATTTAGATGCCTGTATTAGAAATATAAAAGGTGAAAGATGCATTTGCATATTTGAATTCAAGATTTAATAATGAATAAAGTTACATTTACTCATAACACAAGGCAAAAAGTTAACATCATGAACATTTGTATATTCACATGTATACGATATACATGGCAATATACAAATAAATTATATGCAAAACTTGACGCGATTAAAGGTTTGAGCATTGTATATTGTGTGTGGGGTCCACCATTGTATGCTTGAGATGTATGAATGTGATATACAAAAGAAAGGGATACAAAAGACATAGATACAAAACCGGACCTGAAACTAATTTCAATTTGATTTATAAAACACAATAGAGTTCGAGTTTATATATTTCAATGATTGTATAAGATATACACAAGGATATACAAAATAGAATATATAAAAGGATTAAGAGAGAGAAAGTACTAAAGTGCATTAAGACTTATCAGGTGTGCTTTAGTGAAAAGGGCATGTATATGATATACAAAATGCAAAAGTGCAAAGAACTAATGTATATAAAATTCAAAATATGCATTGAAGCAGAAAAGGTAAAACACAAATGGAATTGTATGCATTAAGTCCAGTATTGAATGCACAACTACCATTGAAAAACCTAAATTCAAAGAAGTAAAAAGGAAATCTAATTACGAGTAATTTCACAATTGCATTCAGAATTTAGTTGTAGAGCATTTTATAGAGCTAAGGTGAAGTGCGATCCAAAGGCGAATTGAAATTTAGAAATGGTTGTAGTGAACTGGAAAGGTAAACATATCTTGTCAATGATATAAAGTCAACATTTCTGATTCAGGTATGTACCAAAGAAACTCTTGTGATTAACAGAATATAATTAGGGTAATTTTACAGTAATTGCAGTAAGGTAACAGAACGGGTTAAAATTAGTTAATTACTATAATTCATTGTGATAAATCATAAATTTAAACATAGTAAGGTAAATATGCATAATCCAAAAGAAAAGAGGCTTAGGGTAAAATGTTAAATGGTAAAAATGTGTGGTAAAACCCTAGAAAATGTAAAACACGGTTGTTAAAATATATTGTATTTGATAGGATGGCTCCCAAATGAAAGACAACAATGAAGGCAACTGGAAAGGAAATGAAAATAGAGGCCAAGAATAAAGAAGTGGTTAAAGAGACATTTCCAGATAGAGGATACAATTCTCAGATATACCCTACTGGTGGAATGGCAGTTGCTACTAAAATCAGGGATTTTGATTCTATTACACTTCAACAGCAGCTCGGAGAACTGAGAGCAACTTTGGCAATGAGAAACATATTGGATGTGGGGTTATATAATGTTGCAGGATTCCCATTAGCGATGGAAGCTAGACATCTGGTTATTGAATGTATTCAGAGATATGACATGAATTCTAGGAAGGTGGTACATAATGGTGTAGTGTATGCGGCTTTATTAATTGAGGGCATAGATAAGACTTTTGGCTTGAATATTTTAGATAAAATGAAGGAAATAAATGAAGAACGATATGCAACAGACTTCAAGAGTAATGAAGGATCATGCAAAAGTGTGATTTTCTATGAAAGGTATCCCTCAGATAAAAAGCCAAAAACAACAGTTAGGGTACCAAAAACATTATACAGGGTTGATTTCAAAGAGGAGATTCACATAATGATTACTTTGTTGAGCAGGGTAATGGGACTAACAAATGCTAGTAAGTGTGAACCATGGTTGTTTCAAGTGATCCAATATATTAGAAAAGAGACAGGGGCAATTCATTGGGCCCAAGCCATTAGTAATACTGTTTTCAAACAAGTCATGAGAATGAACAAGCATAAGATGTTCTTTATGTCTTCATGTGTGGTATATTCATGTGCAACAAACATGTAATTAAATGGAATACCTAGGATTGGCACATTAGGAAGTGGGCTAGGAGAAATGCTTGTGTATGATCATTACCCTAACCTACAAGAGAAAAATGTAATTCAAAACCATGTTTGGGTGAATGATGTATTTTACAAATGGTAAGAATTTTGATAGGAGATAAAGAGAAAAGATTATCAGAACAGGCACAAAATGCCGTTAATTTACATAGTGCCTGGTATATTCAATTTTCTACTTTTACCTATATCAGAATAGAAGGCTTCACAGGTGAACCCTTTAGATTACCAAGGTATCCAACAGATAAGATGATATTGTTGGAGTTCACCATGCAGATTTTGAGCATTAATCAAATGTACACAACAAAATTTGGTAGTGGTATTATTAAGTTTCCATTCAGTATTGGTAGGTACATCTGTGTCAATGAAGAATCAGCCAAGGTATCAGAAGCAGAGTTGCAATATTATGGTTTCTAGATTTTTGAGTTGGCCAAGTCATTTGATCCTTTTATAAGGATATACAATTCTATAAATAAGAAATTCAAACATCAACCTCATATTGAAGACTATTGGGATGATTGTGATAATGAGGTAGAAGAAAAGAAAAGAGCTTATCAAAGATTGACATTGGATCAAATAATGACATTGGGAGTACTGGAAGTACCCCAAGAAATAAAAAATGATGATGAAAAGGTGTTACATGATAGCTATGACATAAATAAGGTGGCTGAAGAACCCATTGCAGACCCAGATTAGACTCAGACTGAAGAGGTTTCAATTGACAATATATCAAGATCAGTAATAGCCCTCTCAAACTCATGGATAAAAGAGAGAATTGCAGAGTTGGATGATAAAGGCATAAAAGTTATCCTGTCAAGGAAAGGTAAGAAGAGGAGTTTAGAAGTTGATGATAAGTTTGATGATTTCTTAAAGAGGAAAAGACAAATAGTGGAAGCACAAATAGCTTTGGCAGATATAGGAGCTACACTATTGGATCCCTATGCACTAAGGGTGAATGTGGCTATTGCTTCAGGGGTTGTCACATCTACAGAAGGAGAAACACCAAGTGTAGTCAAGCTAGAAGGACAGACTCCTAAGCAATCACCTACAAATGTGCAACAAGACCCTATTGTACAAATGTCGCATGTATCTCAAAAAATAGCCATAGTGATAGAACAAACCCAACAAGAGAAAATATAGGGGTTTATATTGGTCAAACAAGAAATGACCAAGGAGATGATAGAAAAGACACCCAAGGCCCAAACATCCACTAGAGAAAATGTAGAGGTAGTGGATGTAGATAAAATTGAAGACGACGAGGAGGAAGGTGAAGATGAAGGTAGTGAGGACATCCTTGAGATGAGTAGTGAAGAAGAAGATAGGCAAATACCTAAATCATCTCTAATGCTAGGAGTGTCAAATACTGGGGTATCACAATGGGTTGTTACCCCATCACTACAAAATATTAAAATATTAACATATTATGGAAGAAGTTAAAGAAGCTGCTAAGGAGATATTGAGAAATGAAGCAGAAGAAAAAGAGAGTACCGACATGGGAAAGGTACAAACTATTCAGGGGGAGGCTAATCGAGAAAATGTGCTTACAGATAGGATGGAGGAACAAGGAGAGGATGAAGGACAAGATACACCACAGGAGGTTACTCATCCTGAAATACTCCATAGTAGAGAGCAGCATAATGTAGAGAATATCCAATAGAGACAACAACAACTCTCTTAGCAAGTTCCCCCACAACAACAACAACAAGAACAACAACAAGAAGAAGTAATCATAGAAGGTGCTCAAGAGGAGGTAGTTAATGAAAAAGTTGCAGATACAAATCTGGATAAGGAAGTGCCATCTTGGCTTGGATCTAAAGTAAGATAGGATTCAGCAAGCCAAATAGGACCGATTGATATTAAAAGTTTGTTAACTAATGAGGTTGTTAGGAGAGGCAAAAGGAAGGCTAGAACCATGTCAGCCATAAGGAGGGATCCCTCTGGTGTTAGAATTGTACAAATGACAATTCTTCAAGCTGATAAAGAAAAAGGGGAAATAAGTATTGAAGAATACAATGTTATTAGTGTGAATATTGGCCATGTCAATAGAGAACAACACATTGAGGAGTTACAAGAAATGACTGAGTGGACTACGAGTAAAATGAGAAAAGACAAGCAAAAATGAAGGATTTGAAAGGGCAAATTTCCCAGTATCAACAATTCATTCAAGGGATATTTGATCCTACACAAAGTATACCAGAGTTATCTTCTGATTTGACTATTTTATCTAAAGAGTAGATTGGGGAAATAGAAAATAAGAAGCATGAAGCTAACATGCTGGAGGAATTTGTTAAGGAATTTATTCAGAAGGGAGAGGAAGTATTAAAAACTACAATTAGCAATTAGAATGTTACACTGACTAAAAGAAATAATTGTGCTAACATAATACAGAGATGCCAAGCAAGAATAAAGCAAAACAGGGATGAGTTGAATAAAACGCTTTGGAAGAACATACACAGTCCTTAGTAAATGAAGGTTTCATAACTCTACAAGTTGTATTTCAAATCTCTAAAATGAAGATGGATCTAAAGTTTGAAGAGGTGTACTTAGACCCTGTCTTGTTAATGTGCAAGAATTAGAAAAAAACTACTCAAGAGTTGTTAAAGAAACATGTGAAGATAGTGGAGCATCTAGTTAAGCATCCATGCCCCCAAATGCAAGTATATGATGTGGATACAACCATAAAGGAGTTTAAGGACATATTCTAGTCATGTATTGAGGATCCTGTGAACTAGTTGGATGAAGAAGTAATGGAAAGAATGATGGAACTGAGTGCCAAGATTAAAAAATACCATAAGAGGAGAGAAGATAGAGAAAACAGAGCACAAGTATTAAAGACAAGTGTGGAGATGTAGCAATATACCTGAGATGCTTCTCAAAGAATAAGTCATGCATCCATACCCACCATAACTAAAAGATTTACGCATTACATGAGCAAGAAGAAGGGAAACATACAGATAGAAAATGCTAGAGATAGTGATTAGGGTGCTTGTTCATTATTTCATGCTATACTCTGTTTATGATGTTGTAATAGTGAATGGTCAGAGTAAAGTCAAATATTTCAAAAGATTCTAAAAATCATCGTTGTACTTAGAAAAAATATTCTTCTAAGATATTTTAGGATTGACAACTGGCATTATTGGACCGTTGGTGATTTTGTAACCATAATAGGGGGATCATATTCTATATAAAGATCTTTAATAAACATATTTTAGTACATACGACTGATATAGAAAAGTTATTGAAGAATTTGCAAGAGAAGTGATTTGTCGAATATTATTTGAGCATAGTGAATGGAGTTAGCATTTTTCTTGTGTCTATAGCAAAGAATATGTGGAATATCATATTTCATTGCTATATCTGTAAAATGTCTATAAGTTCTGGTGATTTTGTTGATGTATTTAGAAAGTTAAAGTTATGAAATAATGTAAATGTGAAATGGCTAGCATATATTAGTAAATACAAACATTAAATTTATGCATCTATTCCAAAGTGTTATTCAATTTATGTGTTCTTTTAATATATTTTCTTGAAGATTGCAATTCTATATGTTAATTTGTGAAATGATTTGTATTAGCATATGAGTTTATGTGTTTCTAAATTGTCCAAAGTTATCAGAATTTGTCCACATGAGTAGCAGAGCATCATATTTGTTTAAGATCGTGTTTCTAAACCTTATCTTTTATCTTTCTTTTACCAATAGTTTAAAAAAAATAGCCAAAACATAGTTATCCAAAGGAAATAGTTAAAGATTCTGGTAAATACATGGAAATGCTAAAAGATTTTAAGGATTTTCATAAAGTTTGAAATATGAAGTTTGTTTCTATGAAATTCATGTAATGTTTGAACTGAAAGTTATAAATATTTGCAAAAGATTGACATCTTTAGATGTATTTGAGGTTATTTGCAAAGAACAAGTGACAATTGCTAGTGATGAACATTTAAATCACGTTAGGCCCCTTTAACAAACTACTTCACATTGAACCTTGAGTGAGTCCAACACAATCATGACCTGATTACCGTAAACTTGGAATTGAGAACTATTTTCTAAATATTCTCCATATTCTTCAAGATAAGACAAAGTTCTTTGTGAATTTTATCTCTTGTTGTTTTAACTAACATCATCATCAATAGGTATGACATCAAGCATTGCAACAAGGTGCCACATAAATAAAACATCATAACTAAAAAGATGATGGAAGAAAGATCACATGAAAGTAGAGTACACATAAATTGAATCATGAAAGGATGACAAATCATCCAAGAAACATAATGAAATGCTACATCATGACATATAGAAGAATGTAGATGCACATAGAGGAATGACATAATGCATTCTTACCCCTTGTACCTTTGTGCTAACAAAGGTGCCAAGGGAGAACTAATAGTCAACAAAAGATCACAATACAGGGATAACATTACATACAAGCATGACATAAATGAGAAGAAGGGACCACTCTTGTGAGTCAGACTATAACTTATTTTCCTCCCCCAAATTGGTTATAAAATGGATTGAGGACAAGGTGCTCTAGGGACTACATCAAGTGTGGTAAAGAGTGCTATAGCCAAGCCTTGTTTGAAGTTGTTGAATTTTGTCACCCAAGACTTAGCATTCCTTAGTGGAATGGCCAAGTGCTCTATGATATGCACAATAAAGTGTTGAATGATTATTGTGTTGAATATTTTTGTGTACTGGGGAAGGAAGAGTGATTAAGTGGTCTTTGAGTAGATTTGGCAACATACACTCTTGTTGAGATAGAAGAGAAGATATAGTTGGAGTAGGAAGCAACCCTTTTTGTTGTGAAAATGGTAGAGAGAATGTAGGAGAAGGTCAGAAACCTAAACTTACTCTAGACAAGTGTGGTGTTGGTTCCACAGGTTCCTTAATTCTGTGTTCTTTGCATCCTAACTTATTTCCATTGTATCCTTGTTTACCAATAATTTTGAATCCACTCCCATAACACATCTCCAAATCTAAAGGAAGAGGAGAGGTCATATGACTATCTTTGTTGAAAGAAGTAGAAGGATCATACATTTTATCATGGTGAGGAGGGTCACTTCTTGTTTCAACAAGCCCATGGGGGTTGAAATCTAGAGGGGACTCATCGCTACCAAGACATGCATTAGAAGAAGATGATACCTTATCACAAATTTCTGCGATTTCTATAGAAGAAGGTGGATCTTCATAAATTTTAAAAGTTCCATATTCATTAATATTGAGCTTATATTTTATAGGAGTAGAATAAATTTGATTGACCTTTGAGATTTTTAGGTGCAAGGGTGAGACTTTATATTCACCCACAAAGGAGGGTGTAAAATCTAACAAGCCCCAATCATCACCAAAAAATGTATTCAAAGGACCAACACTATCCTGACCAACACTATTGTTAGCAGCAAAGAATAGTGGTTTGGTTTTTGTTAAAGAAGGGATCAAATTACGTAGAGGAATTTGATATATCGCTTCTATTTGCAAACAAGTTTCTAAAATCAAGTCATCTTGAATCGTGTATGGTTTTTTTTCAAATATGTATTTTATTGAGCAATAAATGGTAGATGGGATGGCCCCCATGGCATGAATCCATAGTCTACCAAGAAGAAGATTGTATGAAAGAGTATTAGGCATGATATGGATAAGGGTAGGCAATGTCACAGGTCCAGCCTTAATATCTAAGGTGATTGTACCTAGTGATGTCCTACCAACATTATTAAAGCCACGAATGTTGAGTTTATCTGGCTTGATTAAAGATGTATCAAATTTAAATTTATGTAACAAGTCTATGCCACAAACATTAAGACCTGATCCACCATCAATCATAGTGTGTCTTACCCTCCTTTTATTAATGATGGGAAATATAATGAGAGGCTCATATTGGTTTTGCACCTCTATGGGAGGTAATTCATGTTGTTGAAATGACATATCAGATGTCATCGCATGCATACAACTAAAAAGAGATGCTACATCATTCAGTCTAACAGGTGGAACAACTATCTTTTGTAGAGCCTCTTGGAGCATTCCGTGGTATGTAGGTGATGTTTGTATTAAATTTCATAGGGAGATCATAGCCAGAGTAGCACAGAGTTGCTCGACAAGATCGTATTCTTTACCAATATGTGGAGGAAGATGAGGTGCTTGAGGTAGGATAGGTTGAGAAGGTGGAAGAGAAATGAGCATGCTTGATGTGTGCTTACTTTTTTTGTTTTTGTGGATTTTGTATGTGTGAGCAATCATATTATTATGAAATTTCTGCAACACATTTTTAACACCTTGATTTCTTTGAATAATTTTCTTTGCATAGTTGAGAATTGAACCTGGGGGTCAAGGTGGTGTTGGATCACCTCAAACTGTAATCACCAATTTAGAGAAAAGAGACAAATTAGGTGCCTCATGCACAATAATTTTAGGAACATTAGTACACTTAATCACTATCCCCTTAGTGGGTGGAATAAGTCTATTAATGATGATTGAATTGACAGTGTTTTCCTTTTGAGTAAGCTCGATATCCATCCTCGAGGGATTTAATGTGAGAGATCACTCTTCATCCACTAATGCTTCATGTTTTGAAGGGAGAGCATTGGAATGAAGGGAGGGTAATTTTTTGTTAAGAAAATTGTTGATGATGGTATCCTTAGTGATGTCTAAGGGGTTTGAACATTCAACCAAAGGAGAAATATCAAGGTTCTTCACATTCTTAGTGATATCCAAGGTACTTGAACATTTAATCAAAGGAGGAAGATCCATAGGATGAGCCATAGAATTATCATGTGCTATGGTAGAACTATAAATAGTGTTCTCAACATCCTCTAATGCCACATCTCTAGAAGATAGATCATTCAAATGAAGAGAAGGTATAGTAATGTTAAGGAATGTGCTAATGACTTCACCCTCTTGTACCAAAATATTCTGACTTTTGGGAGAGGGATCCAAATCATAGGGTGATGTGGGAAAAGATAGGTCACCATCAAATGGCTTAGAGGTGATGATATTATCATGGATTGTGGTAGAAGAATTATCACAATCATCTTTCTCTTGACTATTCATGGAGAGGAATTCAATAAGGTCTTCTAATATTGAAGGATACACACCCATGAAAGTCATGAAGCTATCAAAAATAGATATATAACAAAGGAATTTATATATGGAACATTTATAAATCTCAATATCTTTCATGGAAGCTATGTGATTTAAGACATAAGGATGCATATTAGTGAATTTAGCAAAAGTTTAAAAATCTATAATGTATGCAAACAAAGATTCCAAAGATGAATAACAAGAAGCATCCATAATGAAATGTCTTGATTAATATATGAAAATATGGTATGGAATAGTAATTTACAATCAGATCTATGCATTAATCAAGTACTACCAATATGAAACCAATATTGTAATCAAAGAACTACAATTGCAAGAGAAGTGGAGTCTTCCAAAAATGTGATACTCTTGGTAACCACAACAACTAAGTATTGTAAATGTAGGATGTGAATTATGTGCAAAATAAGTACCTAAATAACTTATCCACTTAAATGCAACAAATATTTATAGAACTTTGCTTTGATGAAAGTGTACTAAATGCAAGACTAGCTAGGGTTTACTATCAAAACCCTAGATTTTGAATGCTTACTCTCTAAACCATAATTTTTCGGTGCAAGAACTCTTTTTGAAAGAAAATTATATTTATGACATGATAAATAAATGAAAAATCATATTTGACCATTAATTAATAGAAGAAAAATCTGAAACAAGGGTTTACTTCATAAACCTTAGGCTTCAAATTTGACTAGGTTTTCCAAAAATGTAAATTTTTAACAATAGCAAATAAGAGTTTAAAATGAAAGATGTAATACCATGAAATGATTAAATACTGTAATACAAATCAGATCTAATGAAAAAATCATAAATTTAATTCATCCTATAATGATCTAACCTTATTAAATGCAAACAAGGTAACAAATATGCTCTTTTCAAAATCTACAATGAAATGTTTATTTTTCCAATTTCACATTCAAGAATGCAAGATTGTTTAAAATAGGAAGGATAATAAGGTATAGACAATTAAGTCCCTTTAATAAACCTAAAAATTCAACAAGATATGAAAACACACACTAATCTACAAACCCTAGGTTGAAGATTAGCTGGATTTCCTAGAAAATGCAAGATTTTTGTAAAACCTAGTTTTGAAATTATGCAAAAGATTATCAATGTAAGTATGCAAAATGATGAATGAATGAAACTTAATAAAATATAGGGAATACAATGATTCATATCTGAAGCAAGAAGGATGCCAATGTGCAAGAAATGACGGGTTCACCAAAATGATAGATAGAAAAGGGAGACTTAGCCTAATAAGGTTAACTAGGTCAAACACTCTTCTATTAACACTAAAAAACAAGTCGAGCTTGGCTTCTACCCAACAAGGAGAGCCAAAATATAGGGCCTTTTTCCCTTTGTTTTATAGAGGAGTGTCAGCCAAATCCAACCAAATCTAACCAAGCAAACTAGGTCAAAACATCAAACCCTAGTTGACAAAGATCAGAGCATAACAGACTATCGGAAGTAGAAACCTAGAAACTAAATAGATAGTAGAGGTCAGGGATCATATCAAAACCTGAATTTGGGAGTAGAAACACCAAATAATAGGGTTCTTGGGTGCCCTAGACCCTAATCAGGGTTTTACATATTGTTATGATTGTTGTATCTTTGCCTTTTTGTGTTCCTGTCTCATGTAGCTTGTCTTCTACAAATTTCTCTAGATCTGACCTGCACACACACAAGAAAAAAATGGTTAGGTGCCATTTAGGAGCTTTCCTAAGTCAAGCTTCATGAATGGTGTTTCCACCTCCATAATAGCAAAGATGATAGATAAAGAGTGCATGCCCTAGGAGGGTAGAGTCAAATTTGAAGTAGAATGGAATGCTCAAACAAAGCATGAAGGAAAGAAGTCACCATGAGCATGGAAACCCTAGAAATATGATGTGGCATCACAACTTGACTCAAGAAGTTGGTGTAGCCAAAAGAAGTAGAAATATCTTCACAAGACCTGCAATACATTAGTACCGCAGCAATAATCCACCATAGAGAGCTTTAGAGAAGAGTAGAGAGAATGAGAGAAAGAGAGAGTGCAAGAGTGCCTAGATTGTCTAGAGAACTTAGAGATGTTCAAATGAATAAACTAACTTGCTTTTATATGCATTCCTATGGATTTTCAAAGAATTAAACCAAATGAGGCTGACATTAGGAATCATTTAAGATGTCCTAAGATGACAAGCCATGAATTTAGTTCAAGGCTAAAGAAGGGCCCAAGGCACTTGGATGCCTTGGTCCTTTAGCCCCAAAACTCCCGGATAAGGTACTTTAAGTGTTATTATCCCTTCCTTATAGTTATTTTCTAGGTTTTATGCATCAGATCAATAATTACATGTTTAATGTGTTGATAACTGAGAGGAGTGGTGAATCAGTTATCATAAATTTATTCAACTTTCTGTTCTTCTTTAATAATTAGTGCAGCATCAAAGCAAACAAGCATGAAAGTAGAAACAAAGTTAATACACATAACACAATGATTTTGATGTGGAAAAACCACGGGGTGATTAACCCAAGAATGTATTCTCTGTTAGAAGAATAGAAGTACAAAATGGCACCTGCCAATTTAGGGCTCACTGCCCAAGCACACTGCTCACAAGAGGCTCACTACCTACAAGAGAGGAAGATAACACAATGTTTGAACTAATGAGAAGCATCCACACATGCTAAGATTTAGTTCCGATTGAGCTCAATAAACTAATCTGCTACACTTCATTCTTACTTTCTTTTGGTTCAGTTGTCCTATCACATTCTGGACCTGTCTTACTGCCTTCACACTACTCTTCTACTTTTCTTCACACAATTACACATTCACACCACACACCTTCATATCTAAATTCATCTGGTATATATATTCACATAATTAATCTCACCACCTTTCTAGTCGGCATCCAGAATAGTCAATATTTTCCCAAGCTTTGATCTGTCAGCTAGATCCTTGCTTACCAAGTGATACGGATCTAGGAGATGCTTGTATAAGTCATCAATCATGTCGGCCAATCATGAATGATACCTCAAGAAACTTAGTCATCAGCAATATCTCTTCCAAATTTGGGTCTGACACTCTGCCGGTACAGTGCTTCCTTTGTCTACTCTGCCAAACAGGAACCCAACACTCAAGTGCACATATCTCTTCATCCTTCCATCACAAGAGGCTAAATCCTTGGAATCTATTAGTCAAGGTACTCCTCTTGACTTCCCCAAATCCACACTTCACTAAGATACTTCCTTTGAGAGATCCGGACCTGACTGTCGGACCTTGCTGACTGCTCTATTCTTGCTTACTGGATCATAACACTTCTTCAATCTGACTTCCAGTAGAGACTCATCATGTCTTGTGGATGTGTGGGATAACCTTTGTTGCCATCAATGACAACATACATGAATCCATATAGTGTCTCTTGCCAACAATCTCCCCCTTTGGCATTGATGGAAACACTTAGCGAAAAATGACTAAGTGTCACACTATACTCCCCCTTGGCTGATGCTCTATTTTTATATACATTTTTCGAAGCTCCCCCTTAGCTGGATTCCTTATTTTTCACTACTCCTCACTCCCCCTTTGACATCAATGGCAAAGGGTAGGGTTCGTACACCAAAATTCTCAAAAAGTCAACTATACTTAGCTGCATAAATATATATGTATAGCATACTTACATATACTGAAGTATGTCTGCAAAAGTTGTCTTCAATTGGACAAATTCTATTGCCCAACTTTGCTTCATCCCGTCCAAAATTGAGATGTGACCACTCAACAGGAATGCAAACGTGTCTGCCCTTTTTAGATCAGTCAGATCACTGGTCCGGGCTATGATCTAAGCTTCTTTTATGGCCTCATGCATGGCCTCTAACTTAGGGATAATTATCCCTCTAAGTTCACCCAACCTACTTATTCTATTTTTCTTTTCCTTCTCAAGCTTCTTGATTTCATTCAAGACTATAATAGTCTAACATTCTTAATTTATTATGGAAGAGGAGAGAGGATCAAAATTCTTAGAGAGTTTTGTCAGTTTGTCCTCTTGTTCTTTCACTTTCTTCTCAATATCCAATGTTACTTTGGACCATGATAAACAAAATTTGTACATTTCCCTGCCATCTATAAGAGCATTTTCTAAGCTCTTTGTCCTAATATTCATATTCCTCCTATCATTAGTTATTAACCCTTGTACCTTTGATAATCTTTTTGCCAAAAATTCCTTCTAGACCTTATCTTCTGCTGACTTCTCTAGGGAATCAAAATGTGTGCTACCACTATTGACTAGAGATTTGAGATTACTGGATGAGGAGGTTGAGGGATCCTTCTGAAAAGATGGCATGATCTTTTCTAATACTCTGGATGCAACTTCTATTAGCTCATAGTCTTCCATGTGAGACTTCAGAGGTTTTTCTTTTACCTTTGCATTAGCAAATGAAGCTATCTTCATTGTTTGTACTGGGGAAAGAGAATCAAAATCAAATGGCCCTTGTAGAAGTTCCGGTTCATCAATCTCCATTGTGTCTTTGTTTAAGAATTCTTTGACAGTTTCTGCAGTGTCTCTTGTCGGAGATAGATTCTTCTTTTCTTCTGCAGTCTTAGAGCTGTCTCTTGGAGCTTTCTCTCCTTCTACACTCTTACCACTAACAGCTGTGGTCTTCTCTGTTGAAGTCTTCTTTCCTTCTGCAACCTTAGTACTGTCATCTTCTTTTTTCTTCACTCCTTTTTCTTTATCCTCTATTCTTTCTTCTCCTTTGGATCCAGAGTTAGCAGGGGAAACCAGAGGAGTGATGTTTGTTTGTTCACGAGCCACCTCTTCTAGAGCAGAGGATTCTAAGTCCTTATCTTTTTCTTCACCAATGTCCATTACTTCTTCTATCATTGGCTCAGTAGATTCTTTTTCAACACTTGTAGCTAAGGGATCAACACCCGTCCTTTATAATAGGAATGTTGAATCTTGAGTATGCATTCCAGAGGATCTCTTCTGTCTCTTTTGCTATTTTGTCAATTTCTCCGAGCATAAGTTGATTCATTCTTACTTTTCTCTGAAACTCATCCTTGCAATCTTTGAAGATCATATTCATTTGCTTTGAATCAATTGAAGGATATAGCTGAATGGCTATCTGTTCTCAGATCTCAAGATCTTTTGCCATAGCATTATTCTTTCTTATTTCTAACTCTTTCTCTAGGCTTTTGGGAATAAGAGATATAATTTCAATAAAAGCCTTATTATAGATATTCAGATACTTGAGTACTGCTTCTTGCAAGATATTTTAGTCAGCCTCATTATAATAGTCATAGAATTCATCCATTGGTTGAAGGTTTCCATCCACAGTAACTGATTTGACGACATCATCTAATGATAGAGTGGGCTTTTCAACAAACTCTTCTGCCATCTCTTCCTTTTCTTCACCAGTAGAGGGTTCACCAGATACTTTCTTTTTTTTCCTCATTTTCCTTACCTCCTCATTTGACTCAGTCTCTTCATCATCCTTCTGACTGATATAAGACCTTGTGGCCTTTGTCTTAGTTCTTTTCTCTGCTTTACAGGATGATTATATTCCGGTTTTGATTTATTTGAGCTCTTATCAGTGGTAGGTGCAGAGCTCCTAGAAGATCTGGTCTAGGAGGAGGATTCTACCAGAACACTTTGCTTTTCTACCTCTTTCTTCTCTTTCTCAGTCCTTTCCTTCTTTTCCCTATTGGCATCAAGTGCCTCTTTTGAGATGCCAAAGCTTTTGGCAATGTTTTCTACTTCTTTTCTTGCCTTTCTTTTCATCTCTGGTTGCCTTAGCTCAACATGGATCTTCACACTCAATTCTTCAAAGGTTCCAAACCTTTCTGCCTTGGGATCCTTTGGTTGACTCAGCATGTGCTGAACATGCAACTCTATGATTTTTTCATCCACCTCATACCCCATTGGCATGATCCACACTGTTCTTGGTTCCACTGCCTCCATTAGGCACTGATCAGTCTCTACCATAAAGCATACTATGTCTTTGTATTTCTCAACTAGAGATTGGGGAATTCTCTCTCTGGCTTGCATCATGTTCTGGAAGTTTTTGAAGAAACCCCAGAGAGTTGTGTTTTGTGCTTTTCCATCACCAAGTCCATGCAAATAACCCCTGATTTGTATGGCAACTGGTCTATCATCCTGCCATACCCATCCACTGGATCCGGGTAGGTCATTCATAAAGTAGAAGAATAAGCACAATATTAACCCACCATACTTAAATGAATTCTTTTTATCTTTCTTTATTTTCTGCAGATTCTCCAAGAGTTGGTTTAGAAGGAGCTGACAAAGGTCATAGTCTGAATTCTTTCTTAACATTTTATAAGCAGTGTAGATAGCAGTTCTAGGTACTGAATTCTCCCTACTAGAATGATATATCTTGTATCCGATGATCATGGAGGCAAAATTGATATCCGGATTAGTGATATCTTCTATTGTCATTGCTCTTTTGTCAAACCTAGATCCAGTAGCCTCACTTATAGTCTGATTCTTGACAGATTTGAGAGTAGGTATCCCACCGGATGAGTGCAAACTAGTAACTTCCCTATTGACATCTTTTGTGATCTTGAATGGTCCATTCAACCACATGAAGTTGTCATGTATTCCACTCAAGACATACCGGACCCATTCATCCTCAGCAAAACAAGGGAAATGTATACACTGTGCAAAGTGCTTGTCCCGGAGGACCTTGTATTGGGGTTTGAGCTCAAATGAATAATCTATTAGTTGTTTGTGGTAGATATCCCTCAATTTGAACTCTCTAAATTCTTTAATGTTTGTGTGAATGTAAACCCTAATATCTTCTATATGCAAGACACCATGCAAAACACTGGAAAATGCTCCTAGGGCATCTACTTCTAAGGATTTGTAGGGATGTTTCTTGAATTTGGGGTGAGGCCTATCAGTGATCTTCACAATATTTAGAGTAGTCATCTTTAAAAAGATTTGCAGAGAGATTTTTAAGAATGGAAAATACCTTTTGTGCCTTTAGGTTTCACGGAGTGAGCCGGATCGATTGCTGGATGAATCGACTTCTACAAATGATCTTTGATGGGCTTGAGAAAATTTGTTGCAGAGCTCCTTTTTGCTTCTTCTTGAATGTAGAATGAACAAATGTTTAATAAGAAGAACCCTTATATTACTTCGCAAACCCTAATACCAAGTTGCAATAAATGCTCAACTTAAGTCATTCCAGTTTGCCTTGTTTTCCTTATTCTGATGACTTGATGAACCGGATCAATCTTGTTCTAAACATCTTGCGGATCTTTCATATCTTAAACACAAATTATTTAGATGATTCTTTGGGAACCCTTTAATCCACAACCTTCCTTGTGCCAATTCTGGCATCAATTTACTGGCTAGGGGAAAAAGTTTTTCCTTGTGTCTCCCCCTGAGCCAGAGCTCACTTTTTAATTTCTGGAAGGAATATCAGCACCAGATTCTGGTGTGGATCCATCCCCTACATTTTTTGTACTTTTATTCACCTAAATCTTGTTCATCTCACTTTGAGCTTCATCTACATTCACTTTTCCTTTTCCCTTGTCTTGATTCTGGTTATGATGTACTAAACCTCTTTTGTCCTGATTCTTGCTTCTACATAATTTGACAATATGACCGGATCTATTGCAATTGTGGCAAACAACATTTCTTTGCATATTTGATTGATGTCCTCTTTATCTACATTGATTATCCATATGACCCATTCTATTGCATGCAAAGCATCTACCATTGAATGAATTGTTCATTTGCATATTTCTGCATTCATGAGATTTGTGACCATACCTTTTACAATTAAAACACTGTCCAGAGAAGGATGTATTAGTCGGATTCATTCTCTTTCTACACTGATTAACTTTGTGACCAAAGTTATTGCAATTGTGGCAGTATCTAGTGAAGGATGGATATCTTTGAGCATTAGGTTGCCTTATCGGAGGTCTTCTAGGCCTATTCCTTGGATTTTCTGATCCAAAATTCTTCTGACCAGATTTAGAGCTTTCACCTTTCTCATATCCCAAGCCACGCTTGTCATCTACCCTCTTTTGGATTTCAAGAAGAACTTCAAGTTGAGCCAAACTTATCTTGAATTTCTCTTTGTATTCATTTGCTGTTTAAAGATCCCTTTTAAGAGAGACAATTTGATCCTCAAGTTTTTCTTCATTATCTTTAGCATCTTCAAGATTAGATTCATGATGTTTGATTACTCTATCCATCTTCTAGCAGTCTTCTGATTTCTCCTTGAGAGATTGTCTTAGATTATCTTCAGTCTTTCTTTTCTCTTCAATTTCTTGGGTAAACTTCATAACTCCTGATTCCATTTCATGTCTTACCATAATGGTCTCTTTTGATTATTTTTCACATAACTTGGTTTTCTCCTTCAGATCTCCATTTGTATCATTTGCTTCATTTTGATTTGCCAATTGCTAAAGTAGATCCTTTCTCTTTTTCATAGACTTAGTTTCCCTTTTAGTTCATTTATGAAATCATCAGCCTGTTTGAGTCTTTCCTTCAATTCATTGACTTCATAATTGGATTGCTTAAGATCATCTAGGGCAGACTGAAGTTGATCCCTCATACCATACACATCCATTTTAATTCCCAAATCTTCCTCAAGCTGTTAGGATCTTGTTTAGAGGAACTTGGCTTTGATACCAATTGTTGATAACTGAGAGGGGGGGTGAATCAGTTATCATAAATTTATTCAACTTTTTGTTCTTCTTTAATAATTAGTGCAACATCAAAGCAAACAAGCATGAAAGTAGAAACAAAGTTAATACACATAACACAATGATTTTGATTTGGAAAACCCAGTTAAGGGAAAAACCACGGGGTGATTAACCCAAGAATGTATTCTCTGTTAGAAGAATAGAAGTACAAAATGGCACCTGCCAATTTAGGGCTCTTTGCCCGAGCACACTGCTCATAAGAGGCTCACTACCTACAAGAGAGGAAGATAACACAATGTTTGAACTGATGAGAAGCATCCACACATGCTAAGATTCAGTTTCGGTTGAGCTCAATAAACTAATCTGCTGCACTTCATTCTTACTTTCTTTTGGTTCAGTTGTCCTGTCACATTACGGACCTATCTTACTGCCTTCACACTACTCTTCTACTTTTCTTTGCATAATTGCACATTCACACCACACACCTTCATATCTAAATTCATCTGGTATATATATCCGCACAAGTAATCTCACCACCTTTCTAGTCGGCATCCAGAATAGTCAATATTTTCCCAAGCTTTGATCTATCAGATGGATCCTTGCTTACCAAGTGATGCGGATCTAGGAGATGCTTGTAGAAGTCATCAATCATGTCGGCCAATCATGAATGATACCTTAAGAAACTTAGTCATCAGCAATATCTCTTCCAGATTTGGGTCTGACACTCTACCGGTACAATTCTTCCTCTGTCTACTCTGCCAAATAGGAACCCAACACTCAAGTGCTTATATCTCTTCATCCTTCCATCACTAGAGGCTAAATCCTTGGAATCTATTAGTCAAGGTACTCCTCTTGACTTCCCCAAATCTGCACTTCACTGAGATACTTCCTCTGAGAGATCCGGACCTGACTATCAGACCTTGCTGACTGCTCTGTTCTTGCTTACTGGATCATAACACTTCTTCAATCTGACTTCCGATAGAGACTCATCATGTCTTGCAGATGTGTGGGATAACCTTTGTTGCCATCAATGACAACATACATTAATCCATATAGTGTCTCTTGCCAACATAATGTTCAAAAAGGTGTTAAAATAGGTCCTAATTAACAATTGTAACATTTTAGGTCCACCCAGGTGCTAAACAGGTGTAAAATGCTAGTGTACTCATTTTACGATATAACACAATCTCTTTGGGAACTCCATAATAGGTGAAGATCTCTTCACACAAAATTTTTCTAATTTTTCATCATGTGCATGTTGTAGAGCCTTTACTTCTTCCCATTTTGTGAGGTAGTCTATGCATACTAGTATGTATTCCTTTCTATTTGATGGAGGATTAATTGGGCCTATGAAGTCTATGCCCCATTTATCAAAGGGTTTGTGAACCAGCTATGGCTGTAGGGGAATTTCATCAGTCTTGGTAGGGTAACCCATTCACTAACAGTGGTCACACCTATGTGTGTACACAACTACATTTTTATGCAATGTTGGCTAGTAATATCCAGTTGTGAGTATCTTGAATGTTGTTCTCCACCACAGGGCTCATCATGGAAGGCCTACAAAATATCAAAAACCTCATCTTCTCTAATACACCAATGCATAATATTATCAGGGCCAGTGTAGAAGAGTAGCCATAGATCCAATAATTTTCACTAGGTTGCATTTTTACCTTGGTGATAAATTGGGAGGTGTTCTTCCAACAATCAAGTAATTAGTAATATTTGCATACCATGGAGTATGCACTATTAAGGAAAACAAATGATCATCTAGGAATGGGTCATCGGCACTGGATCCATTTGTAGTGAGGGTTAGTCTAGAAAGAAAGTTTGCTACTACATTGGCCTTACAAGGTTTATCCATAATCGTAATATCAAATTTTTGTAGCAACAAAAACCATCTGACTAACTGACCACTGACTATAGGCTTGTTCATTAAATACCTTATGGTTGCATGATTAGGATGAATAAAAGAGGGTAGCTAGTTATGTAATGATGTAACTTATTGATAGCATAGACCACAACTAGTAGTTCTTTTTTAGTAATAACATAGTTCAATTCTATTGCTTGAAGATTTTTACTAATGAAGTATATAGCATATTTTACTAAACCATCCTTTTGGCCTAAGATAGCCCGTACAACATAATTAGATACGTCTGTATGAATATGAAAGGGGATTGTCCAGTTTGGTCATTGCAATACATGTTTTTTAGTTAAGGAATCTATTAAAGATTGGTAGGCCTCTTGACATGTGGGTGCCCAGTTAAAATCAACATCTTTAGTAAGTAAAACAAATAGGGGTGCAACTATCGACTACTAAAGTATTTGATGAATCTACGGTAATAGCTTATATGGCCAAGAAAATCCCTACATATTTTTGTTTCTGAGGTATAGGTAGATTAGTTATAACTTCAATTTTAGCTAGGTCCACTTGAATACCTGCTTGAGAGACATAGTGTCCTAAAACTATAGCCTCCTCCATCATCATGTAGCACTTTTCATTATTGAGGACAGGTTATGGTCTTTATGCATTTATAGTACTTTTTCTAGATTGGATAAGGCTTCCTCATAACTATTTCCATAAGATGTGAAGTCATCCATGTATACTTCCAAAAAATCATGAGTAAGATCGAAGAAAGTGCTCAACACAACCCTTTGGAAAATGTTAGGGGCATTACAAAGACCAAAAGGAAGGACTGAGTAAACATATTTGGCCTAGGGACAGGTGAAAGTTATTTTTATCTTGGTCTTCAGGTGCAATCTTGCTTTGGTTATAGCCACTAAATCCATCCAAAAATGAAAAGTACTTTTTACCTACTAAAGAGTCCAAAACTTGGTTAATAAATGGAAGAGGAAAGTGATCCTTTCTTGTTGCAACATTAAGTTCTCTATATTCATACAAACTCACCATTTACCACCCTTCTTAGGCACTATGAACAAAGGGGAAACTGTTGATAATGATTTTACTCACAATCAGACATAGATATAAATTCTACTTCGAACACCTTTCTCTCTTGAAAGATATGATAAATTTAGGAACTGCTCAAATCTTAGTAATTAATTGATAAATTTGACAAGAATTACATAGGAAATGTGTAGATCATACATGATAACAATGATATTTGCATGAAATTTTCTAGATCAAGAAGATCAGATGCAATATTTGTAAGTCCCCCAAGTAAAACAACCTACAACAAACCCTAAGTGACTACATGCGAAGTCAAGATCTAACTAATGGAGCCTTAGGAATATAAATTCATCCTAAATTTATCATATCTTTCAAGAGAGATAGGTGTTCAAAGTAGAATTTCTATCTGTGTCTGATTGTGAGTAAAATCATCATCAACAGAAGTGGCGCTAGAAGGAGGGCTGATGCTTTACATCCTAAGTTGGTTTTCTTTGAATATCTAGTCATAATAGTTTACCTCAAATATCTTTAGGACTATACTATTTGGATGTGACTGTGCAAAAAACCCATCCTAAACTTTAAAGTTTGATCCAATTTCATGAGATGGTTCATTAGCCTACCACAAGGTCTAGATCTAGTGGTCCCTTGAGTGCACTACCTAACGTGAGGCAAAGAACTCACTCGGTTAGCGTACAACCAAGAAATCATGTTTGTACTATTCAAGTAGCTCCATTACAAGTCCAGATGGATTTCTTTAACATTGAACCCATCAATTTTTCTACATATCATGACATGCCAAAGAATCCAAATAAATTATGTCCTAAATACCATTTCCATCAGGATTATGAAGATCATCTCAGAACCTTTAAGGAAGCTTTCTTTAAAGCAAGGATTCAACATGAGGATGTTGTATGCTGGTTGTTCCCATATACACTTGGAGAAGAAGCTTATGGATGGTATGTTAACTTACCACAAAATTTAATTACAACTTGGCAACTAATGGAACAAGCTTTCCAAGATAGATTTAGAGATCCTATTGATGCAACAATGATGTATCATCAGTTTTCTAAAATTAAAAGAGCTGAAGATGAATTCATAACAACATTCAATGATAGATTTCAAAAGGCCTATTCAAGGTTAATAGATCCTTATAACATCACTGAAACCACAACCTTGCTAGTGTATTATTTAGTACTGGATCCTTTGACCATAATGTTTGTAAGGAGGGCAAATCCTGCCATAACAATCTTGTTTGGTGCTTATGCTGAAGCAGTGAAGGTAAACACTAAAATGAAGCAAGTAGGATATGGACCACTGCAAAGCATAGGAAACCCTATTGTTTCAAACTAGATGCAACAAATAAATGGAGCTCTAACGAATCACACTCCTATGATGAATCCTTTACTAGTGCCACCAATCAGTATGTTCCAACCACAAGGAAACATTTAAATCGTGTTACATCCTAGACCTACTTTTACTGAGGTCCTACCAAATGGAAATGGTAATTCTTTTTTCCTTCCTACTCAGGACAACATAGTAGCTAAAGTCTAAGAAGAGAAAGAAGATATGAGAGAAATCACGGCTCAGTTGAAAAGACTGACAACTAAAGTAACACAACTGAGGAATAAAAAATTCTATGCTCTGAATAACAACAAGAATCAACAAAATAGAGGTTATAATGTGCCTAGACCTCCAAGAGTCTCGAACACAAGGCAAAATAATGGAAGTGTCCCATTGTCTTTGGATAATCTGGTTCCTATAGATCTTAAACAGACAACTAGAGTTGACTTAGTCAAAGCTACACTGAATAATTGGTGCAAGATACATAATACAAGTGCACATGTTGAATTAGATTGTCCACAGTTCAAAATTATTGCAAGCATCTTCCAAGAAGACGTGTATAACACCAAAAGAGAATCAAACATTTTAGAAGGAAATGAGATCATTCCTCTTGGATATGAATCAACTATGATTCTTGAGAGCTTCATGTTTCTAGAAGAAATAATGAACACATTTCATGAAAATTATACTCTCATATGTGAAGAGTTAACTCTAGCATTGGAAGCTTATACTTTCCATTTTGAGGGTGACAATGAGCTAGAATAAGAAGTAGATGAAATCCATGCCTTTCACCAATTTCAAAGAGATCACAATTATAACCTAAGGAACAACAATAATAATCGATTGTCAGGACCTTTGACAAATTCCATTCCACCAAATAACTTCATACACCTCTGGATATGTCATCAAGTAACAATCCTTCACTTCCAAGGGTAAGTCAACAACATACAACCTCATTTTTAGCTACAACTAGAGGTATGTATAAATTATCTGAATTAGATAAATTAGTCAATTATTTAGCTAAGGAGATCAAGAAGATGAAAATAAGTTTTTTGTTGTCTAAATTGCTTAAAACCCCTATCATCAAGAGAGACTTCCTTAAATCCTTAGAAGAACCCACACTAAAGGAAAGTGCTCCAAGTAATGTCCAGACCAAGGAACCTTAGAATAAACATGTTCCCCCTAGACCAAAGGATAAGGATCAAGTGCATGCTATTCATGATGCACAAATCATAGCTTACAAAAAAAAATAGAGTCCCCTCCATTTCTCTTAACCTTAAAGATTTTTAGTAAGAACCTACATAATTGTTTAGTAGACTCTGGAGTGTCCACTAATGCATGCCCTTGTCAATTTGTCAAATCCTAGGCCTCTCTCCTGCTAAATCCTTGAAAAAAGTTACTCAAATGGATAAGTCTGAGGTCAATTTCATAGGCGAACTAAGTCATATTCACATGCAATTAGCCTTTGATCCTAGAGTGAAACATTTCATTGATATCTAGGTGGTTGATATACCAGATACATATGGCATGTTACTAAGTAGAGACTGGTCAAAGACTTTGAATGGATACATGGCGATGGATTTCTCCCACATGTGGTTACCATGGAGAGGAATTACTAATCAAATCCATATAGAAACTAAACCCACAATGAAACATATGATCACATAATACCACCAAAATAATGAAGTACTCTATATAGAAGTAGAACCAAGGGTGCACTATATCACGACTCTAGAGGTTTGAGTTGAAGAGATATTGATGTGTAACCAAGCACAGGATGACACAGGAAGTTAGATTACCCTAGGTACATACATTTTGATTGATTCTTATTATGACTCATCTGACAAGGAGAGTAGTCACCTACCTGATTTCAAAATTTAGATGTCTAAAGAAGCACAAGAGTGCAAGCAATAGGGAATTCCCCTAGAAGAAATACTAATGGATGGTTGGTGTAGGCTACACCATGCTTCAGATTATGAAATTACATGTGTGTTATGCTTAACTGTGATTGACAAGAATGAATGGACATCCCTGAAAGAGAATCATGACAAGAGAAAAAGTTTTGGCGAGGAAGGACCTGATGTTTGGAGCCAAATGAATGTTGAATTAGACAAAGATCTGGACATAATTAGAAAAGAAATAGATATGTAGGAGTTGATAACCGGATGTTGTCCAACAATCAGGTGATAAGACCCCACTAGATAGACAAAATATCAAAGTGCAACTAGACATTGGCATCAAATTAGATAATAACTGGATAAAAGTTTAGGTATAATCAATGCTCTGGGTAGAACAAAAGAAGAGCAACTAAGTCAGCCCAGACCAAATGTTGTTAATAAATGCAGTCCTTCAAGGCCTGTTAAAAGGAAGAAAGATTATGAAAAGGACATGAGAAATGATCATCCATGGATATTGAAATTTGATGGATCTAAGTCCAAATAGGGAGCTGGAGTAAGGATTGATTTGGTAAGTCTATAAGGTAAGTCATTCCTAGTAGCATACAGATTGCAATTTCACTACACAAATAATGTTGCAGAGTATGAAGCTTTAATCCATAGATTGCTCCTACAATTAAAGAAGAAATTAAAGATACTTCATGTGTTTAGAGATTTAGAGCTAATCATTAAATAATTTTAGAAGCAGTACACATGCAATTACAAAAGATTATCAAGTTACAAACATCAGGTATGGGACTTGATTGAAGGTTTTGATGCCTTCAATATCACTTACATACCAAGGAAATTTAATCATTGAGCAGACACATTAGCTACAACCACTAGCACATTAGAGCCACTAACCATATCAAGACTGAAGAGGTTCTCTATGGAATTAGTGTCTATTCCATCTATACCAGATAATGTCACTAACTTTCAAGTTTTTGAAGATGACAAGCATATCCTTGATTTTATCACTAATCATGATGTTTTTGAAGCTCAATTGGTTGATGAACAATATCAGGAAGATCCTAAGTGGGACGAGGAGTCCATTATTAATCTGCAAGGCAATAAAATTCCCAAAGGGATGATCAAGCTAGAAAGACTATTTGATCTGCATAAAATGACAAAACATAAAGACATACCTAGGATGGATGGAGGTGCTTGCTAGCCCATCAATCTAAACCAAGGATCAGAACCTAACAAGGTTGTAATAGGAAAGGTATGTGCCCTAGATGAACAAGAAGATATCACTCAATCCTTACAAGATTACCTACATGCAATAGGCTAGTCATATGATGAACTGAAGACATATGATGCATCAATCATCACACATACTATTCCATTGAAACTTGATGTAAAGCCATTTAGGTAGAAATAGAGGCAAGTTAATGCATTACTGGAACCTTTGATCTTTGAAGAAGTCAAGAAGTTATTGGTTGCATGCATAATCTTCCCTATCAGACATTCAACATGGGTCACAAATTTAGTACCCGTAAGGAAGAAAAATGGAGATATCCAACCATGCGTGGATTTTCAAAATTTAAATAAGGCATTTGAGAAAAATAATTATCAATTGCCTTCATTGGATGAGGTGATACAAATGGTAAATGAAGCCCAGATGATGTCATTTTCAGATGGATTTTCTAGATATAACCTAGTCATGGTGGACAAAATAAATAGATTAAAGACGGCTTTCACCACCAAATGGGGAATTTATGCCTATAGAAGGATGCCGTTTGGTTTAATTAATGTTGGTGCCATGTTTCAATGCACCATGGACATTGCTTTTAGAGATCTAGTCAGCAAATGTATCATCTACATGGATGACCTAACATTTTTTCTCTAAAAATAGAGGAGATCATGTCGCATATTTGAGAAAGGTATTGCAGAGATGTGAACAATATGGCATCTCTCTCAATCCAAAGAAATGTATCTTCAAAATCACAACTGGAATGTTATTAGGACATGTCATATTTGAAAATGGCATATCCATTGATCTTGACTAAGTCAACACCATCATGAAATTCCAATTTCTAGGGAGTAAGAAAGAATTAAAGTCATACTTTGGAAAAATCAAATTTGTTAGAAATTTCATAATTGGTTTCATTGAGATAGTAAGACCGCTTAATGCAATGTTGAAGAAAGACGTAAAGATAGAGTGGACACCCAAAGCTAAAGCTACATTTGAAGACATGAAGAAGGTCATTGCTAATGCCCTTGTCTTGAACAACCCAGATTATACTAGATCATTTTACATCTATTCATTTGCATCCAATCACACTTGTACTGTAGTGTTGACACAAAGAAGTGACACAAAAGAAGAAAAAACTATTGCATTCATGAGCAGCCCATTCAAGGTTGCAGAGTCAAAGTATCTAGATGTTGAGAGACAAGATCTAGCATTGGTCAGAGTGTTCAAGAAGTTGAGACACTATATATTGAGAAGTCACATGATCGCAGTAGTGTCTAACTTAGCAGTCAAAATATTGTTGATGCAGAATGAACCAGGAGAGCATAGAGCTAAGTGGATAACTATCCTATGGGAATATGATCTAGATATCACTCTGGTGAAATTGGTGCGAGGACAAGCTTTGATGTAGATGATTGTAGAGATAGAACTTGGCTTGACAAGTCAACAATACGAAGTTAATACCTTTGAACAAGTTGAGTGGTATGTAGACATCACCCATTATTTGATCACAAATAGATGTCCATCACATTTGAAGGCATCACAAAGAAGAGCCTTGAGATTCAAAGCTCAAGGACACATGATAAAAGGTGGAGTCCTTTCTAAGAAAAATCATGAAGGCATATTTGAGATACCTGAACCAAGGAGAAACAGATAAAGTTCTGCAAGAATTACATGACAATTTTGAAATAGCCCATGGGTCACATCTAGCCACTATGTATCGAATCCTAAGAGCTGGATATTACTAGCCAATCATATTCAAAGATACAACACAACACATAAAGCATTTCCATACATGTCAAGTTGCAACAAATAGAGAGTGATATGCATCCCAACCTTTGCAACCAGTAAAGGAATTGCGTCCATTCACACAATGGGGTCTGGACTTCATTGGGATGATTAATTCTCCATCATTAGCTAGACATAGGTATGTTCTAACCATTACTGATTATTGTACTAGATGGACTGAAGCAATGTGAAGAAAACTATGCACCACTGACGTCATAATCAAGTTCCTAGAAGAGAACATCATCACTAGATTTGGTGTCCCTTATGCTTTGGTATGTGACAAAGGCTCTGATTTTGCTTCACTAAAATTCTCTAATTGGTTGTTTGAATATGGTATCACTTTAAAATTTCTATCCAACTATTATCCCCAAGGTAATGGTTTAGTTGAATCCACCAACAAGAACCTGTTGGATATCATAAGGAAGTTGGTAGAGAAAAACTCCAAGGAATGGAACACATTATTGAAATATGCTTTATGGGTAGATAGGACAAGAGTGAAGTTAGCTCTAGGAAATTCACCTTATCAGTTAGTCTATGGAGTTGATCCCATCTTGACCATAAACTTAAAGATCCCCATTTGGCAATTTGCCCAAGAATATCTAGGTTTAGAAGACAAAAGGGAAGTTAGGTTACTACAACTTCTACACCTAAAGGAAAAGAGAAACAAAGCTATAGACCACTTCTCTAAACATCAGGCTATGGTCAAATGCTGGTTTGACAAAAGAGCCAAAATTAAAACATTTAGAATATTAGACCTCATCTTGCCATGGGACAAGGCTCATGAAAAGAAAGGAGACCATGGGAAATTTGATAAACTTTGGACATGTCCCTTCTAGATCACTAAAATTTTGGGTGATAGTACTTACAGATTGAAAACCTTAATGAGTGACGATGTCCCATTGTCTATCAATAGACAGTTTTGAAAACACTACTTCCAAGCCTAGTAGTCATCCAGAGTGAAGGATGATTGAAATACCTATATATATGTAAATGTCCTTGTACAGTTGCTTTATTTGTTTGTCTTTCATTTGTTCTTGCTTGTTTGTTGAGTCTTTGTTTTGGTTAAGTGCAATAAGGAACAAAATGCAACCTCAGAAAAGAATAGAATTTCTTGAATTTAGGAAAGATGTTTAAATTCTTACATAAGTTGTGACTTCCATAAGTATAGTTGGTTTGGTTTGTTTCTGGAAATTATATTCACCAACAATAACATGGATCATCCAAGGAATCCCACAAACAAACACACTTAAAATTCCTTGAATTAGTTGGGAGTGGTAGTTGTTTGTATTAAGTGAAAAATCTAAAGGTTTGCTTTTGCTACCACTATAATTCTCAGCCTAACAACATGTGTCATATCCTTGCAAATGAGATGACAAGATATATCAAAAGAAAATACATGAAAGAAAAATATTAAAAATCAAAAAAAGAAAGAGATTCATTCTCTAGGTCATCCAAGTAACTCTACCAGGGCTATGGATGCCTGATTAGTAGTAGAGCAATAGTTGGGAGAATTACAGAGATAACCTTGTTGGGGTCATGGATGCTTAACTGGCAGCAAGGCTCTATCTAGGTTTGGCATAAAAGGTTAAACCAAACTATGTAGTTTAATGAAAATATCTACTGACTCTTGCTATTCAAAAGGAAAGGAAATGAATCAATTGCATGCACTTGAATTCCTTCTAAAGCCTGGTTATACTGGTGAATGAAATTTCCTCTAACTAAACTAAAATGGTCCTATCTAATGGAGGTTGGAAATCATGTCTAAATTTACTCTTCTCTCTTAAATTATTTGAAATTTAATTGTTTTATTTGGTTGCAAGTTGTTGTGTAGTCTCACAACACGCCCCATTTTTCCCTAGCAAAATAAGGACCCAACCCTTTATTTTGTTGTGTTGGTCCTTTGTTCTCCACTTGGGTAGTATAGGTAAAATATCAAGTTACTAAGAGTGAATTCCAAGTTACGAAGTGTCTCTTGAAATGATCATGGATGGTTAGAGGATGAAATTTTAGCCAGGGTTGCCTTATGAAGTTTCTAAAAAAAAATAGAATGAGCAAGTTATGCCCACCAGACATCCTAGTCAACCGAACATTTTTCGTCAACTGGATATGGATCTTCACAAGATATTCATGTCATGTTTGGTATCTGTATCAAGTTGTAAATGTTTTATAAAAAATGCCTAGACATGAAGCCAAATTTAAATGCAACTCATTAATTTCCCAACCTGATTAGGATATTAGCGTGCTCGGAAAATCCTTGTCCAGATCCTGTGAAGACTGTCAAATTTATCCTTGTAAACCTACACCTGAATCACAGAAAAGAGTGATTGATCCCACTGGATAGGATATTTTGACTAGATAGGACCAAACATTTGTCATATCTAGTCCTACTTAAAGATCATGTCTAATCTTTACAAGTGACCTCTTGCGTCTCAATTGACCTTTGACTTTTCAACTAGACTTTTCCAACCTGACATTTTGACCAAACATTCCCATGTCCAGATCTTCTAAATAGGATGTGAAGATCCACTCACCTAAACATCTGGTCAATGCAAGTTTGACCACAGCCATGATGACGTCATCAAGACAGGTCATCATGATATCCTTTACTCGACACCAGCCGAAGTCCCACTAGATATTTTTCATAGGACATTTCAACAAAATATCTTGATGTCCATCTGGTCATGTCCACATTAAACCCACATAAAGCAAGTTGCTTTTTTCCATTGGATTTCAAATTTAAATTAACCCAGCTATCATGTTCCACTACTCCTGAAGAGTAATTGCTCACCTACTATATCATAATATTGAATGCATCAACACTTAGTGAATTTCACAAAGGATAAATGCATAATTTGATCAATGTGATAATCACAAAGCACTCAAGCATCCTAAGTGAAGTTGCAAAGAGTTTTAAGAGTGATTTGTAGATATATTAAGGTGAACAGAAGCAAAAATTATAGAGAGAGTTAGTAGAATGAAATACACCAAAGGTAAATGGACATCTGTTATAGAACCTTTACAAAGGTCAACTTCTACTCATATAGGTATGTATAAGACAAAACCTTAATTTGTTGATTACGGCAGGGTAATTTCATTTACTTAGGGTAAATCAGATTTAGTTCTTTATCATAGTAAAATCTTGTTATTATCTACATGTTTTAATCCATAATCACATATGTTGCAAAATCTAGTTTTCACTAAGGCAATAAAAGGAATTAATCTGTAACCCTAGCCCCCCAGAGGCAAGTAACTTTGGTGCATGTGCATCATGCAGGAATTGATGATAAAAATGTTGAAGTAGAGGGATGGCAAGTTTAAAGATCCAATGGGCTACACTCCTGGAGGGGTCTAAAGCAAATTCAAATACACCTCAAATACTCACTATGGTAGTGTAGACATAGAGGCGTTTAGGACAAAGATCAACACCCACAATGCAAGCGATGTGTTGAAGAACATCGTCACTAGAGGCATGTACAATGTAGAAGGATTCCAATTTGCCATGGCTGCCTTGGAACTAGTTATCCAGTGTGTGCAGAAATAGAATATAGTCAAGTGGCATGTCGAGCACCAAGGTTGAACATATGTTGACTTCTTGCCTAAGGGCATAGCAGAAACACTTAATCTCTCGAGGACTAGGGATGTATTCAAGATCAACCTAAATGCATTAACAATGCAATATAACTCCAATGTTGTTGGGTGCAGGAAGGTAATGCACAACTCATGGCTAGACCCAACAACTAGACCAAAAGCAGTGTCTAAGATGGCACAAACACTATACAGGTTTAACCTCAATGATGAAGTCCAATATATGATCACCTTGCTGAATATGATGGTTAGGAATGAAGATATCAACTCCCTTGAGTTGTGGATGTTTAGATTGATCAGGTTAGTGAAGGATGTTAGAGGTGTTGTGTGTTGAAATTAGGGCAGACAACTAAGAGGGGGGTGAATCAGTTGTCACAAAACTTTTATCTTTTGCTACATTTAATCTTCTTTACCACTTATTAACAGATTAATGATATGATCATGAAAGCATGAATCAACAACACATGAGCATAAACATAATCAACACACATAACACCAGGATTTTCACATGGAAACCCGGTTAAAGGAAAAACCACAGTGGGGGTTAACGCACAAGATTTATTCTCTATTAAAAGAATAGAAAAATGGGAAGGCACTTGCCTTCAGGTGCACTGTCTAGAGCTCACTGCTCAAAGGAGGCTCACTGCCTACAAGAACATTCACAATGTTAAGATTAAAAGTTTGAACTGAGACACAACATCTTCTTCATGCAAGGTTCAGTTCCATTAAAGTGCACAACACCTCTGCTCTGCTCCCACTCACTTCCTCACTACATCTGCATCTTCACTTGCATCCCCACATTTCCATGACTTCACAACCCTTATTTATACATGACATTGACTTTGGAATAAACATGAAAGTCAGCCTAATGATCATCTATCTAGAACATTCTCCAAGATAGGCAATATAAGAAATGACAATTACAAGACTTAAAATGCTTCATGTGAACCATCACACTATCGATCAAACATAGCTAGGACTTGAATCCCCCTCTAACAACATGCCACACTCTACAAAAGTCTTCTTAGATCATCTACAACATGCACCAAGCATCCGGTCGGCCAAGATTGGAAAGGACAGCAACACTCAAGGAGAAATCTTCAACCATAAGCTTAATCCTTAATGCGGACCGCTAACACAATAGGCACATGGTCCAAAGACCACCACAAGCACAATGAAATCAACAAGAACAATCGCATCACCTCAAATCACCAAAAACACTTGCATCTTCATTTGGAAACTTAGGAACACTAACTATCATGACTGTCACACTAGAAAGATTGATTGCAGACCTTCAAACCATGAACAACTTGTGTTGAGGACACACACCAACATTCCAAACATACCTCTAGATCTGCAGACCATAATATTCCACTGTAGAGCAATCCGAACCAAATTCCTATCACTCTGTTACCTCTGAACAACTATAAAAACTGGTTGTACTCAAATGGCCATAACTTCAATCCTCCATGTAGACCTCTCAACTCTTGGCTGGAGCAACTTCAAACAATCCTCTACACAACCCTTTGGTCCGCAAACTCTGATCTTCTTCTCACTGAAAATGCGGAGCAATCTACTTTACTGAACTGTACTGTCTTCACTGTTTCTGACAAAGAGATATGTAACTCATTTCTTCCAGAAAGGCTAATTTTCTCAATATCCTCAACATACAAGTCTTCTATACAAGTAATAGAATAAGATACAGTTGACACCAATGACAACAAGGATATGTTGATATCAATGACAACACCGATTAGGCACATATTTGCATCAATATCCCCCTTTGTCATTGATGGCAACATATGATGTGAAAAAATGATTCAACCATCAAGACAAGAACTTATCCCCCTTTCTCTTATCACACCTACAACCACTTTCTTCACTGCTCCCCCTTTCACTAGCAACTACTCACTTCCATCCAAGTTTTTCACATGACTTCTCTCCCCCTTTGACATCAATGGAAAAGGGCACATATTTGCAATCATCTCTCACCCTTTTTGTTTCTCAGACAGGACCAAATTGAATTCAGAAGATACCGACTACTCCCCCTAAGTAGCATCCCTTTAACACCAATCTGGATCACAAGATATGACTATGAGTTCCACCGGACTGATGCACACTAGTGGAGCTTAGTTCTAAATAGGAGGGGCAATCACCCCTAGCTTCCCTCTGAGATACTCAAAAGTGTCCTTAGGTAGAGGCTTAGTGAAGATATCCACAATCTGATCCTTTGAGGGAACAAACTCCAATCTAACTTCATTCTCATTTACCTTCTCTCTCAAAAAGTGAAACTTGATGGATATGTGCTTTGTCTTTGAATGCAACACTAGATTCTTTGAAATGTTTATTGCACTTGAATTATCATAGAAGATTGTAACAGACTCTTCAAACACAATTATAATATCCTTCAACATTTGCTTCATCCATAAAACTTGAGTACAATCGTTTGCTACTTCTATATACGCTGCCTTTGCAGTAGACAGAGATATTGCCTCCTACTTTTTGCTCAACCAAGAAACCAATCTCTTTCCCAAGAAAAATGCACCACCACCAATGCTCTTCCTGTCATCCACATCTCCTACCCAATCATCATCTGTATATGCATGAAGAGTGAAATCATCATCCTTAGTGGTGCAGGAGCACCTACCTGACATCTAGCCTCCATGAGGCAGTTAGTTTGTTATAGGTCTTGTTAATGTTTCCAAGAAGGTCTTATAAGACCAATGCATGTAATAAGGTCATGTTGACCATACTTTACTATTTTTAGATAGTTTGTTTGGACAGCTGTTTAGGTTGTTAGTTCGGTTGGATCCTCCCAGCCACTTGGAAGCTCCCAGCCGCTGGGAATCAAGTGGTAGTACTCGCAGGAAATCCTATTTATGCATGAGGATCGGTTGGTTTTAGATCATCGATCAGACTTTGCAGGGAGTGAGACAGAGAGAGGAGAGACAGAGTATTGTAATTGCATCTTTTGAAATCAATAAAGAGATCCTGTTTGTGTTCATTCTCTGTTGAATTCCATTGTTTAATCGTGTGGCTGTTCTGGTGGTTTCATGGATTCACTGATCCATTCCACCGGTTGATTCATCGAATCGGTGGAATGGCTATGTACAGTAGTTTAGGATTTAGTTTACATTTTCTGTTTGTTCATGTGCATGTTTGCAGGATCGCAGTCGAGAGGTGTTGAGAACCCTAGCATGGGTATGTGCTAGGTCGTGCTGGTTGTTAGAGTCTAGAAAGTTGTCCAGGAAGCGGATCGGGTCACCCCAGGAGGTTCGGCGGATTGAAAATTCGCTAAGGTTGGAAAATCCATCGCAACGGCATCATCAAGATATTTCTGTGTATATCCTGCAGTTACTTCAGGCATCATCCGAGTAGATGGAGGTGAACATGATGCAGTAGTTTGCATAAGGTGAATGTGCATTGGGGTGATCATCGCAAGGTGTTGCCGAGGAGGAGCGTATCGGCATAAGGTAGAAGATCGGGTTGATAAAACCATCGCGGGCCGATAATGTTATGTTTGGCCGACAGCAGGATATTGGAGGAGCTGCATGTGACGTCATCGTCATCAGGATAATCGTCATCAGGATATCGAGGTGACGTAAGCATCGAAGGAAAGGTGCGTGAAGTGTCGTCATCAGGATATATGGAGGGAGCCGGATATTTTATATCCTGCTGATGAAGATGATGTCGAACATCATGATGCTGCAGAAAGCATTTGGTGGTAAGATGAACAGTGAACATCAGGAGGATGTTTGCGCTTGCTGAATATGATGATGCTGCCGATAGCCGAATATGATGATGCTGCTGACAGGCGAAAGGTCGAAGGTTTGTCTGCAGGAGGATATCGGTCGGCAGAGAAAATATGATGATGCTGACAGTGTTAAGGGAAATATGATGATGATGATGATGGGTTGTAGACATACATGCTGTATGTCAAGGTTTTAGTGTGGATGCCTCTGCATCATAGTGGTATCAGAGCTCAGCAAAAGGTCTGGGCTGTTGTGTGTTGATTCTGTCACCGAAAGGACAGAGGTAGAGGAGTGAGAGGTTGACAAAATGCCTCCGAAAGGTAATGGTACTGCAAGGGAGTTGCAGGAGATGAAGGAAAAACATGCCAGAGAGATTAGGAAGATGAAGGAGCTTGCTGAAGCACTTCAAGCCAGGCTTGTAGCCCTGGAAAAGAACAAAAAGAGGGAAGTGGAAGACAGTGAGTCAGAAGAAGATGAAGATGCTGTTGAAGAGTATGAAGAGGTAGCTGAAGGTCTGGATGCTGAAGACTAGAGATTTGCAAAACTGTTAAAGGCAGTACAGAGTGATAAACCTAAAGTAAAGGTTGATGTTTCCAAGTATAATGGAAGTTTGAATGAAGATGAGTTACTGGATTGGATTGCTGCACTTGATAATCACTTTGAATGTGAAGATGTTGCTGAGGATCAGAAGGTAAAGATTGCAAAGACCAAGTTAGGAGGTCATGCTTTGGTATGGTGGGATTATGTACAATCCGAGAGAAGGAAACAAGGAAAGTCAAAGATCACTTCATGGGATAACATGGTAAATCAAAGGTAAATTCTTGCCCAAGGATTATGAAATTCAGATGTTTAAGAAGCTGCAATTTTTAAGGCAGAAGGAAATGGATGTGAAGGAATATACTGAGGAGTTTTATAAGTTGAGTATGAGATCTGGTCATCATGAGAATGAGGTAGAAAAGGTGGCTAGGTACTTGGCTGGCTTGAGATTGAACATACAGGATGAGTTAGTTTTAGCTAACCCTAAGAGTGTGGAGGATTGTTACCAAATGGCAATCAGGATTGAAGAAAAGATGAATAGGAGACAAGATAAGTCCATGAGAGGAAGAGGCAGCAATATGAGGGGAAGAGGATTAGCCCCTACAACAAGGCAAACCAATGAGGGTCAAGAAGACACTGGTAAAGGACAGGGACAGTCTGATTTCAGAGGTGGATGGAAAGGTAATAGAGGCAGATTTGGAAGTGGTAGAGGTTCTACTACATTTTCAGGAAAGTGTTACACCTGTGGTGAGTTTGGTCATCCATTTTTCAAATGTCCAGAAAACAAGGGTTCATCATCCAGAGATGATAGAACGAATGACAAGAGAGTACAACTTGTGCAAGAAGAGAAAGTAGAGGAATGTGTACAAAGTTTAAACACTTATCAAGATAGAGTTCCTGACAATTATGGGTATCCTGAGGAGGGAGAAGCATTGATGCTAAGGAGAACTAGTTTGCAGACATCAAAAGATATGATGCAAAGAAGAGCTCTTTTCAAGACCACATGCAAGAGCAAAGGTAAAGTATGTAAGGTTGTCATTGATACTGGTTCAACAGATAACATGGTCTCTCAAGAAATGGTGGATAAACTAAATTTGGAAAGGATTCCACACCAACACCCTTACAAGGCATCTTGGGTGAGTGATAGTCAATCACTTTTTGTCTATGAACAGGCATATGTTGATTTTCAGATTGGAGCATATCATGATAGAGTTTTGTGTGACATTTTGCCCATGGAATGTTGTCACCTACTGTTGGGTAGGCCATGGCAATTTGATAGGAGGGTACTGTATGATGGGTATGCTAATACCTACACCGTCAAGAAAGATGGGAAGACTATTATGTTGATGCCATTGCAGGCAAATGCTGCAGCACAGGGGGCAGCCAAAATCATTTTAGTGGGAAAAAAGGAATTTGTGCATATGCCTATAGCAGCAGGCATATAGGCAGTTGAGGACACTGCAGGGAAAGAAGTTGTTAAGGACAACAAGTTGAAGAAAGTTTCAGTTGTGACTGACAGAGGTCAGCAGCAGGTTCAGAAACAGGTTTGCAAACAGCAACCAGTTGAGAGGAATGACAAGGATGTTGTCATAGTTGGGACTATTGTTTGTCCTATAAAGGTTGAAAGAAAGACAGAGTTGAACATTACAGAAGTTCAAGAGGTAGTTCAGACAGAGGTTCTGGTCAGACAACCTGACACACACAAGGTATGTGAGAGAAGGGCCTACATTGCCAGGCATGAGGATTTACTTGCAAGACAGCAAGTTACAGTTCAGAAGTCTTGGAGCAGCCAAGAGCCAGCAGAGGACAAAGCTGGAACAGGTCAAGACACTGACATGACAAAGTGTAAAGCTGGAGGACTTCCACAACCAAACTCATGGGACATGAGTTCTTTTCTGTTGGGGAGTATGGTGCAAGAGCACCTACCTGACATCTGGCCTCCATGAGGCAGTTAGTTTGTTATAGGTCTTGTTAATGTTTCCAAGAAGGTCTTATAAGACCAATGCATGTAATAAGGTCATGTTGACCATACTTTACTATTTTTAGATAGTTTGTTTGGACAGCTGTTTAGGTTGTTAGTTCGGTTGGATCCTCCCAGCCGCTTGGAAGCTCCCAGCCGCTGGGAATCAAGTGGTAGTACTCATAGGAAATCCTATTTATGAATGAGGATCGGTTGGTTTTAGATCATCGATCAGACTTTGCAGGGAGTGAGACAAAGAGAGGAGAGACAGAGTATTGTAATTGCATCTTTTGAAATCAATAAAGAGATCCTGTTTGTGTTCATTCTCTATTGAATTCCATTGTTTAATTGTGTGGCTGTTCTGGTGGTTTCATGGATTCACTGATCCATTCCACCGGTTGATTCATCGAATCAGTGGAATGGCTATGTACAGTAGTTTAGGATTTAGTTTGCATTTTCTGTTTGTTCATGTGCATGTTTGCAGGATCGCAGTCGAGAGGTGTTGAGAACCCTAGCATGGGTATGTGCTAGGTTGTGCTAGTTGTTAGAGTCTAGAAAGTTGTCCAGGAAGTGGATCAGGTCACCCCAGGAGGTTCGGCGGATTGAAAATTCGCTAAGGTTGGAAAATCCATCGCAACGGCATCATCAGGATATTTCTGTGTATATCCTGCGATTACTTCGGGCATCATCCAAGTAGATGGAGGTGAACATGATGCAGTAGTTTGCATAAGGTGAATGTGCATTGGGGTGATCATCGCAAGGTGTTGCCGAGGAGGAGCGTATCGGCATAAGGTAGAAGATCGGGTTGATAAAACCATTGCGGGCCGATAATGTTATGTTTGGCCGACAGCAGGATATTGGAGGAGCTGCATGTGACGTCATCGTCATCAGGATAATCGTCATCAGGATATTGGGGTGACGTAAGCATCGAAGGAAAGGTGCGTGAAGTGTCGTCATCAGGATATATGGAGGGAGCCGGATATTTTATATCCTGCTGATGAAGATGATGTCAAACATCATGATGCTGCAGAAAGCGTTTGGTGGTAAGATGAATAGTGAACATCAGGAGGATGTTTGCACTTGCTGAATATGATGATGCTGCCGATAGCCGAATATGATGATGCTGCTGACAGGCGAAAGGTCAAAGGTTTGTCTGCAGGAGGATATCGGTCGGCAGAGAAAATATGATGATGCTGACAGTGTTAAGGGAAATATGATGATGATGATGATGGGTTGTAGACATACATGTTGTATGTCAAGGTTTTAGTGTGGATGCCTCTGCATCACTTAGGATACCATAAGCCATAATTAGATGTTCAATTCAGATATCTAAAAATTATTTTGACTTCTACAACATGAGATTCTCTAGGATTAGATTGCAACCTAGCAACAAGGCCAACTGCATTCATAATATCAGGCTGGTATGAGTCAGATAAAGTAGTCCTCCAACCATTGATCTATACCTTTTCTAGTCTGCCTTAGGGGAATAATCATCTTTACTCAACTTGCATCCGGTTATCATGGGAGTACTTACTAGTTTTGAATCCTCCATTCCAAACTTTTTCAACAACTCTTTTACATACTTAGCCTAAGATATGAAGATGCCCTTATCTGACTGGATGATTTGCAGACCCAAGAAAAAATTCATTTCACCAAGCATGGACATCTCAAATTCACTTTGCATCTGATTAGCAATTTTTTTACACATGCTCTCATTTCCACCAAAGATGATATCATCAACAAATACCTCAACAATCAAGATATGTTCATGATCAATTTTAAAATAAAGATTATTGTCAGTTGTGCCTTTTCTAAAACATAACTTTAGCAGATACTTGTCTAATCTTGCATACCAGGCTATTGGGGCTTGTTTAAGTCCATACAATGCTTTCCTCAACCTATAGATCATATCTCCTTGATCAGACAACTAGAATCCTTCCAGTTGCTCAATGTAGACTTCTTCTTCCAAATCTCCATTTAGGAATGCTGACTTGACATCCATCTAGTAAACTTTGAAATCTCTATAAGTAGCAAAGACAAGAAATAATTTGACTAATTCAATTCTTTCCATTGGAGATAAGATTTCTTCAAAATCAATTCCCTCTACCTGAGAATATCCTTTGCACACCAATCTTGCTTTGTTTCTCACAACTTCACCATTTTCATTCAATTTATTTTGGAAGACCCATCTAGTTCCAATTACATTTTTATTTTCACGTCTAGGAACAAGATCCCAAGTATGATTCTTTTCAATTTTCATTAATTCTTCTTCCATTGCTTTTACCCAACTTTCATCATTACAAGCTTCATTCACTGATTTTGGTTCAATCTTTGAAATCAAACAATACTCTTCTTGTTCTTCAGCAATTTTTCTTCTAGTCTAAACACCTTTATTTCTATCTCTTATAATCTGATCTTCAGAATGATTCAACCTCACATACCTTGGAGTTTTGGGATTTTCTTGAACTTCTGATTCTTGAACTTGTTCCTCAACATTTGCACTAGCTTCTTGAGTCACTGGATTGTCAAGAGCAATCTAAATCTAAGTTTGAGAACTTTCATTTTGATCATCTGATTCATATCCATAAGACGTGGAAGGTTTCTCTTTGCTTTCATCAACCTTGACATTAGCACTTTCAACAATCCTTTTCAATCTCTTGTTAAAGCATTGGTATGCCTTGCTTTGGTTTGAATAACCCTAAAATATTCCTTCATCACATCTTGCATCAAACTTGCCTAGATCTTCATCTCTTTTGATATAGCATTTACTACCAAAAACTATAAAGTATTTCATAGTAGGAGCATTACCAAACCACAGTTCATAAGGAGTTTTACCAGTATTATCTTTGATCTGCACTTGGTTGAGAGTGTAGACAACAGTACTCATAGCCTCTCTCCAATAGACATGTGGAATATTTTCTTCCATCATCATGGTTCTAGCAGCCTCTTGAATAGTCTAGTTCTTCCTTTCCACAACTCCATTCTACTAAGGAGTCCTAGGAGCAAATAATTGTCTTCTTATTCCATGCTCTTCACAGAATGCATTAAACTCACCAGAGGTAAACTCTCCACCTCTGTCAAATCTCAGACACTTTATCTTCACACCAATCTCATTCTCCACCCTAGCCTTGAACACCTTGAATTTGTTAAGAGCCTCTGATTTTTCTCTCAAGAAAGTGACCCACATCATCCAGGAGTGATCATCAATCAGCAACATAAAGTATTTGTCTCCTTGCAAACTCCTAACTCTAGTAGGACCACACAAATCAGTGTGCACAAGTTCCAATAATCCACTTGAAAATTGTTCTTTATTTTTGAATGTAGTTCTACTCTATTTTCCCAACTGACATTCCTTACACATGTTATTAGCAGGTTTTACAAGCTTTGGAAGATCTCTCATAGCCTGAGTAGTACTTATCTTGACAATATTATCAAAGTTTACATGACACATTCTCCTATGCCATAACCAACTCTGATCAATCTAAGAAATTAAACAACTTTTACCAGTACCACTTAAATGAAAGACATTACCTCTATTCTACGTACTAGATGCAATCTTTGTTCTGGAAATTTCCACGATTCTACATTTTCCATCCTTGAATCGGAGATCATACCCTTTGTCAACCAACTATCCAACACTGAGAAGATTATGCTTCAACCCTTCTACATACAAAACATCATTAGTGTTATTCTTACCATCAAGAGAGATGGATCCTCTGCCATAGATTCTACTAGCTGAATTGTCTCCAAACTTCACAATTCCACCTTCATACCTTTCCATACTTACAAACTTACTCTTATCACTTGTCATATGATGAGAACATCCATCGTCAATCACCCATTCATCTTTTTCTTCAACCTGAGTAGCCAAGGCACTTTCCACATTCACACAGCTAGCAGGTTCAGTAGGCACCAGATCTTATTCTTTAATAGAAATGAACACCCATTCATTTCCAGAGGTACTTCCCTTACCAGATTCATCATTTGTAACTCCTTCATCAACAGCTTCTTGGACATAGTAGCATTTCTTCTGAAACATAGGTCTGTTAGGGTTTGTCTTTGAAACCCTCTCTAAACATCTTGAAGCAAAATGACCAATCTTATTGAAAGTAAAACATTTGAAAGGCAACTTTCCTTCATACTTACTGGATCCTCTTGGTAATCTTTTAGCAAAAAGGGCTTCAAGTTCTTCAAGCTCTATTTCATCTTCTTCAAGTTCCTTCCTTGCCTTCTCATATCTGGTTAGTCTTCTTGAAGAGCTTTCACTTGGATCAAATCTTTGCTTCCTGGAAACATTGGCCTTAAAAGTAGATTCTGATTTAGGAAGAGAATCACCAAACTCACTCATTTCAAATGATGAAAGCTTTCCAACCAACTGATCCCTTGTAACAATTGTCACAGTCTTGATCTCCTCAATAGTAGCAACTTTATGTTTGTATGAAATAGGTAAGGGTATGAGTAGTTAGGCAACAATCTCTCATTCTTCCATTATTCCACTAGCACTCTTGATACTGCTCACAAGTTCATTCACCTTCTGCATATAGGAAGTGATGTTTTCATCTTCACTCATCCTTAAACATTCATATCTACACTTCAAGCTCTGTAACTTGGCACATTTGACATATTCATCACCTTCATATAGAGTTTCCAACTTCTTCCAGATTTCATGAGTAGTTTTCAATTCCAAAACATTTGTCATTTCTATATCAGTTAGGGCACTCAACAATGCTTCTTTACCTCAAATTTTGTATTCATCTTCCTTGAGTTCATCTAGAGTTGAAGGGCCTTTCTCCAGAGGCTTATACACATCCTTAGTTATCAACCAATAATGATTGCCCATGCATTGCAAATGAAACTCCATCCTATTCTTCCAAAGAGAGTAATTTGTTCCATCAAATCTCAGACTGTCCTTCTTGTATGTCGACATCCTAGATCTCCTCAAGTGGTTAAGCTTCTTTTAGAGGAACCAGCTCTAATACCACTTGTTAAAATTAGGTAGACAACTGAGAGGGGGGTGAATCAGTTGTCACAAAACTTTTATCTTTTGCTACATTTAATCTTCTTTACCACTTATTAATAGATTAATGATATGATCATGAAAGCATGAATCAACAACACATGAGCAGAAACATAATCAACACACATAACACCAGGATTTTTACATAGAAACCCAATTAAGGGAAAAACCACGGTGGGGGTTAACCCACAAGATTTATTCTCGCCTTCAGGTGCACTGCCTAGAGCTCACTACTCAAAGGAGGCTCACTGCCTACAAGAATATTCACAATGTTAACACTGAAAGTTTGAACTGAGAAACAACATCTTCTTCATGCAAGGTTTAGTTCCATTGAAGTGTACAACACCTCTACTTTGCTCCCACTCACTTCCTCACTACATTCACATCTTCTCTTGCATCCCCACATTTCCACAACTTCACAAGCCTTATTTATACATGACATCAACTTTGGAATGAACATCAAAGTCATCCTAATGATCATCTATCTAGAACATTCTCCAAGATAGGCATTACAATAAATTACAATTACAAGACTTAAAATACTTCATACAAACCATCACATTGTCATCCAAACATAGCTGGGACTTGAATCTCCCTTGAACAACATGCCATGCTCTACAAAACTCTTCTTAGATCATCTGCAACACGCACCAAGCATCTAGTTGGCCAAGATTGGAAAGAACAACAACACTCAAGGATAAATCTTCAACCATGAGCTTAATCCTTAATGCAGACCACCAGCACAATAGGCACATGATCCAGAGACCACCATAAGCACAATGAAATGAACAAGAACAACCGCATCACCTCAGATCACCAAAAACACTTGCATCTTCATCCAGAAACTTAGGAACACTAACTATCATGACTATCACACTAGAAAGATTACTTGTAGACCTCCAAACCATGAACCACTTGCGTTGAGGACACACACCAACATTTCAAACATACCTCTAGATCTGTAGACCATAATATTCCAATGCGAAGCAATCTGGACCAAATTTCTGTCACTCTGTCACCTCTGAATAACTACAAAACCTGGTTCTACTCAAATGGCCATAACTTCACCAATCCTCCATGTGGACCTCTCAACTCTTGATTGGAGCAACTTTAGACAATCCTCTACACAACCCTTTGGTCTACAAACTCTGATCTTCTTCTCATTAGAAATGCGGAGCAATCTACTTTACTGAATTGCACTGTCTTCACTGCTTCTGACAAAGAGATATGTAACTCACTTGTTTCTTCTGAAAAGGCTATTTTTCTCAATATCCTCAACATACAAGTCTTCTAAACAAGTAATAGAATAAGATACAGTTGACACCAATGACAACAAGGATGTCTTGACATCAATGACAACACTGATTAGGCACATATTTGCAACATTGTGCACTAAAAACAACTGATTAGCGATGTAGTACATAAAGTTCTAGTAGGTTGGAAGAAGAAGAAGAGGAGGTTCTTCATGACTTCATACATTGTTTACTCTTGCACTTTCACGTCACAATTTGAGGGCTTGTATACAGTGGGCAAGCTTGGAAGAAAAGACAGCTCGAACATATAGTATGGAAACATTTTCCTCAATTGGAAATGAATCAATCCATTTCCCATTTATGAAGAGTGAACGATTGCTTCTTGATGTGGCTTGTCTGGTTAATGGAGGGAGATAGAGAAAAAAGAATATCCAGAGAGGCCCAGGTGGTCATCACACCCCATGGATCCTAGTTCATATAGTTTCCAACTTTGACATACATCCGGATGGAAGGGTTCAAAGGTCACCCATACATGTTGCCAAGGCACCCTATAGACAAGGTATTACTCATGGAGATAACCAAGAAGATTATGCATTCCTATGAGGCATATGTCAAGAAGCAGGACTAGGGGAAAATTAAGTTTTCACTAGACATTAGGTGGTTTAGGTGTGTGGAGTACAAGGATTCCAAGTTGTCTGAAGTGGTGCTTCAAATGCTAAACCTATAACCATTCCCACTCTAGAGAATGTTTGATCCATATCACAGGATGGAGAACTACATGGATAAGAAGTTGCAACATGTGTCCCATCTAGAGGACTTCTGGGCAAATTGCAATGATGAAGATGATGTCTGCAAGAGAGGATATCAATGCTTAACTCTAAAATAAATGAGAACTCTAGGGATCCTAGAGGTTCCCCCACAAGTAAAGTCTGATGATGGGATAACTTTAGACCTGGATTATGATAATAAAGAAATATATAAGGAGACACTGCCTCTCCCAGACTAGACAAAGGCTAATGAGACATCAATTGATGTCATGTCTAAGAATGTCATGGCCGCTACCCAAAAGTGGGTAGACAAATAGGTGAATAAGCTTAACTCCAAAGGAGTGCACCTAACATATGGGAAGAAGAGGAAGAGGAAGGACAAAATGGATGTTGATTATGATGACTTCCTCATAGTAAAGAGGAGAGTCATGGAGACAGTGTTGGCCAAACATGGCACATCTAGTTCTGAACCACCCTTGACTTCAGTTGGTGTAAGTATAGCCATGGTGCCATCACCAGAAAGAGAACAACCTATAGGTGTTATTTTGTTGTCTTATGGAGATCCACATGAATGACTGACAGTGAATATCCTAGAAGGATTAAGAATCCCTAGGCAAAAAAGGAGGATGCCCCAATTGACTGCACATATGAGGGAGGCCCTTCCAAAGGACAAGGATGGAGTAGTAGAAACATTTGGAGCTGCTACTTCCATGGAGACTCTATTCACATCTACTTCTTCATATTTTGAGCTCCAATTGCCCCAAGCCCTAGCACCTCAATCTCAAAAAATCTAAGAGATTATTTAGGTAAAGAGGGAGATTGCTGAAGAAATGAAGAAGGATCAAGAGATCTAGCAACAAGTAAGGGTAGAAGGTATGAAATTTCCCTTGGATTAGGTCATGGACCTAACCAATGATGAAGTCACTAATGATGTGACAAATAATCTAGTCTTGTCTCTATTCATGCCTCCAACATAAAAACTAGATGAATCACAATCAGCACATGTTGAAGTAAAGAGGTAAAAGGTCCAGAGGTTGAGGTGATATCTAACATAGAGATGTCAGGACCTCAAAATGTGTTATAGGATCAAACAAAACAAGTCAAAGATGTGGGCATGGAGGCATAGGAGGAGGTAGGTCCACCACAACAAACATAGATAGATCAGTTGAACATTGACATTACCCTTCCAGAGGACAAAGAAGAAATTCTTGAGGATGTCCCTAAGGAAGGTGATGCATATCAAGATGAAGAGCATCCAATAGGGGATCAGGACAAAGAGATGCAACAGATGTTGGTAATTGATGAAGGTCTAAAGGACTAAAGAATTGAAGAGGAACCTCTTGAGGAGGAAAACCAAGAACTCTAGCCTATGGAAGTAGATCCAGTAGTTGTGGAAGAGGATAAAAGTCTGGAAGTCTCTAATGATGAACAAAATCCAAACATAGAAAAAAGTGAATAAGACCTAGAGGAGGAACAAGATAAAGGTGAATGTCGTCAACAAGAAGAAGAACAATGCAAAGAGGATGAATAGAAAGTAGAATATGTTCACATTGAATAGTTTGGTCAAGAAGGACCCACATAGGATATCCCAGGGTGGCTAGCATCTCATGTACAAGACCCTCCTATTCATTTGATCCCTTTTGACTTCAAGACATTATTTTAAGCTGAAGAAATAAAGCCTAGGAGAATGGAAGGGGAAGTATCCTCCATTTGGAGAGATGCTATAAGACGTAGGACAGCCAAATTGTTTGTACCTATAGTTGATAAGGATAAAGTAGAAATAAGTGTGGGTGAGTACTGTAAGCACCAAAATCACGCACAGCCTCCATGAGGACCCCTATGAGGATATATAATCCTTGTCATATACATGTAAACATGAAATAACATCCTCTCAATAGAAAATCTCTTGGTGGCATGTCTTTTCTCTCGTCTTGTGTTTTTTCTCCTTTGACATTTTCTCTCTCTCCTTGGTCTTGACGCTTTTTGACACTTGTCTATTTGCATTTTCTATGCTTGCAACCTTGCTCCTAATCCTTGTATGCATCTTGTAGGTGAGTTTTTACCTCTCCTCAATGTTTCTCATCTTCTCCAGCCCCTAGAAGCCTTCTAGAGGCCTACCCTAGCCATCTCCCACTTTCAGTTTTTAGTTTCACTCAACCAATCCAAATATCTCCCTATTATTTCTAGATCTTCCATTGGGAGATCCCACTTTGCAAGTGGAGATTTGGATTCTTGCACATGACTGACTTGTTTTCAAAGGTAGATCCCCTCCTTTTCTCCTCCTATTCCATCTCCCATCCTTCATGCCAACCTAGGTGCTCTCCTTAGTGGGTTGCCCATAGGTTGCCTCCTAGGTGACCTGACTGGTGAAAGGGGTGACCCCTGGGTGACCCTGTTGTGTTTCCAGTCATGAAAAACCTCAAGTTCTAACTAGAAAAAGCTCCATTTTGCCCATTTTTCTTCATGTTTGCATGGCTTTTTGAGCCTAATATAGAGTTAACTATTTCATGCACCCACACATGCATAATTAGCTCCATTTCATCATAAATTAACAACTTGTGTATTCTCATGCATTCCCATGCACTCCTTCTTCACTTCTTCTTGAGAGATAAGCTTTTACTGGGTAGATTGCGCCAATTTAATTAGCCCAGATCACTCTTGAATCCTCTGTGTTAACTCTCCAATCAAATTAAGTTAAATCTCCTTCTTCTTCACCTCTCATCCCTTCTTCTAACCTATAAATACCCCCCTCCCTCAAGTACAAAGAAAGGCAATTTCATTTGTGCACACAGCTCTTGCAAGTTATTGCTCTCCACATTTAGCATTCTCATGCTCATATAGGACATAGGAGCCTTTTTTTTTGTTTGTCTCTTCATCTAGCTTTCACATAAAGCTCATCACACATCCATACACTGCTCATATCAAGCCATAGTGCTCAACAAAGCTCTCATTGAGCTCTTTTTGCAAAGCTTCAAAAGCTTCTTTCACTTCCATTGTCATCTTGTTGCCAAGAGGATTCCTCGCTGCTACAAGAGGATATGAGGTTGCCATCACAAGGATTTATGAGGGTAGTGGAGGCTCACATGTCTCCAGGTTCCTTTATGCTTTCTTTCAATTTGTAGTAATTAGATAACCAAAATTGCTATTGGGATCAGTAATCCTGTTTCTTTTTCCTTGATAAGATACACATATCTTGCATTCTTAGAGTAATTTTCATTCAAAGCTCATAGATTAATTCATTTTAAAAGGAATTTCCCTTTTCTTAGATTAATTTGTTCTAAATATTTAGAAAACCCCAAAAATATAGTTTAAATGGATTAGGAAAATTCATCATAGCTTGCATACATCTTTCAATTACTAGATTAAAAAGCATCTTCAATTCCAAAATATTAAAAAAAGCACAAAAAAGAAATTTTGCATTTCATTTAGTCTTGGATTCATAAAAAAACACAAAAAAATAAAAATATTAGACACTTAGAAAATTTGGAAACCCTTGATTCCATCACAAGGTCAACCATAGTCAAACATTGGTCAAAACCCTTGATTCCATCACAAGGTCAAACATAGTCAACACATAATCAAACCTTAGGTCAATCAAACCCTAAGTCAACACCTAGGTCAAGTCAAGGTTAGCTCATATACACCTATCTCTTTACTCAGCTCATGAATGTACCCAGGATTAAGAGGTGAGTGGGTGAGGGCAATCCTTGACAAAATAGAGGAAATCCATCCAAGACCTCAACAGGACCCACTTGTCTTACAACAACAAGAAGAACATAGGTAGTTCTTAGTACAAGCATTCATCCAATACTTTAAAAGACAACTAGCAATCAATGAGAGCAATAGCTTACCCACACAAAGGTGGAATATCAAAAACCCCAACAAGAGAAGAGTAACTAGTGACCCTTCAGGTCATATGATTATCTCTACAACCATAATCATTAAACACAACAACAGAGGCCCTAGGACATGCCAACCCCTCTCTATGAAGTCTTTCTCTCCAAGAAGCTAGACCACCCCCATGTCTCACCTCCTCTTGACTGGCTACTTCCACAAGAGCAAGAGTGATGTGACAGTTCACCCCATGGCAAGGAGGGAAGGGTCCGTGTGCGTGCCAAAATCTGAGTCAACAATCCCAGGCAAACTGACATCACAATTTTGAGTGTACATATTTTGGTGAACCTGACATAAAGAGCGAAGACTTTTTCTATTCTTTTCATGTTCCAAAAGCTCAAATCCCATCAAAATATTAATGATCATCAAACATCTTCACTTCTTTCTTCATAGCCACTTCTGCCACTTCCACTTTCATCACCCTCACCATCATCTACTCCATTTATTTTGTGGTTTCTACGGCACCCCAAATATGATAGAGCTAGATCTAAACTTAGGGAATGTTCTCTCTAGAGAACTAGAAACCCCTTCCTTCGATAGGTATGTGTCGCCTCACCAAAATGCACCAATCACAAATTTTTACGATTATGAAGACTCTAACTATGAACAAGACCAAAGAGAGCCCAGGTGTTCTTTGTCTTTTAACAATCCTACTTGGGACACAACACTGCCATACCTAATGTGCCTAATAAGGCTAAGAGAGTTCAAATAAGGTTAGAAATACATCGACCAGATCAACCTTCCACAAGTACCTCAAGTACTCATCTCGATGAGGAAGTAAAAAGGTTGGAAAGACACTTGCAAGAGGAAAAAGATGCTCAAGAAGCATTGTAGGTTGCCCTATGAGAAGAACAAAGAGACAATGATGTGCGAGAAGAAGCACACCATCATGACAATACTTGAAGAGAAAACCCAAGAAATGTGGAAATGCTTAGAGTTGCCACTCCTACAGATCTTATTGTAACTCTAGTGTAAAGGATTAGAACATTAGAAGCAGAGCAAGTTGCTCCTAAAAGAAGACATAAGTCCTATGACAACATCCGAAAAGAGCAAGACTAGGGAGCATCTAAGAATCCCCCCTATCTCAACTATTATTCAATAAATGCAATTAATGATACGTGTCTGAATGGGAACCCTCCTATTTAGAATAATCTAGCAATGATAGGAAATCAAGTAAATCAAATGGTAGGTTACCAAAACCCTCCAACAGGGTTGTTGCTATCTACTCCTCAATCTATCTTGGCACATATCTCGAGTACTTGAAAGAACCACTCGATTTAAACATAAGAAGTGTTCAGTTGCCTCGACCATTACCTAATCTCCCAAAGTTTAAAGGAGAGGGTGATCCAAATTCCCATATCAAAGCTTATACCATTGTGATAAGAGAAATCCTCCCTTGGGATGGGGTTGTCGCTAAGATCTTTCCAAAGACCCTTGAAGGAATAGCTTTGGATTGGTATTATCATTTACTAGAAGCTTCAATCCACTCATTCATAAAACTAATTAGAGATTTTGTCATGGCATTTGACATGAATAAACTCATCAAAACAGGGATCAGTGAATTCCTGACCATGAAACAAGAGCCAAACAAACCTATAGCCCACTTTGTTACCAGATGGTGACAAGTCCTCTATTCCTTAACTAGTGCCCCAAACATGGACCATCACGAGTTATGTGACCTTTTCTTACATGCATTGAACAAGGATATGAGAGAAGATGTTCTAAAATTACCATACAAATCCTATGAAGAAGTGTTGAAAAGTGCTTTGAGGATCAATCAAGTTGCCATCAATAGTGGCAGAAGAGTCTACAAGACAAATGGAAATCTAATGAAGGAGGACATAGGGAACAATGCCTCTGTCATTAAGATTCTCAAAAACAATATAAATGCAACAACAGATGGGGTGACAGATCAACCTCCTTTTCGAAAAGTAAGAGATGATTATAATGGAAGAGACTATTACCTACCTAATGTCAATGCAATTGATTGCCTAAGAAACAATGCATATTTCCTAAGAGACAACTATTAGAGTTGGAATTGTAATGGGAATGGTAATGATGGAAGGTATGAATGACCCCCATATGAGTACAACCAATTTTGTTCTTTTCATAGAACAAGGGGGCATAGCATGAAATCTGGTAGGGAGTATAATCGATTCATAGAGATATTACTAGAGGACCAACAAAGATTGTTCATATAAATGTTCTTGAACCCACAAGAGGTTACCCCAGATAACAAGGGCATAAGACAAACCTAAGCCCTAATAGCTCTACAAAATGCTAAGGATCCATTTCCTGTGCATAAGGATATAGAGGCAACAACTAAAATGAAGCCACTCAGGGTAACAACACAAACATCCCACCATAGTTAGGACAAAAGGGAGAAGCTAAGATGATGGGGTTGGTTGAAATTCTACATAGAAAAGAAGAGGAAGTGCACGAAACCACTATCTTGGTGGTTGAACCAATACCAACGCCGATTGGTCCCTACAAACTCATCGAAGACATAAAGAAGACCTATGCCCACATATAGTTCATTGACCTTCTTAGGAATTCCCCCTTGCATCATTCGGCACTATTGAAAGAAATAGGGTTGAAACACCTTGATCAAATTACGCCACCTAGTGACCAAATCAACCATGTGGATTTCAACATAAGCCCACCGAATTCTGAACTCAAAGACCCTAGTTTCTTCATTGACCTAAAACAAATGCCTTTCGAGGCAGAATTAACCAAGAAAGGAGACCCTATGCTGTACTTGCAAGTATGGATCTATGATACCTACATCAAAAGGATATTAATAGATGACAGAGTAGCAGTGAACATAGTTCTATTCTCTCTTTTAGATAGAATGGGTTATGGGCACACTAGTATCACCAATTCATGAGACACTTTAAGTGGGTACAATAATCTAAAGGCCACTACAATAGGAAAGATTACACATCCTGTAACTCTAGGGCCTAAGACTGTCCCAACCACATTTTATGTCATCAACAAGGACACCAAATATAATTTGCTTCTTCGAAGACCGTGGATACACATGATGAAGGCTGTGCCATCTACGCTATTTCAGGAGGCTTGATTTCTACATATGGGGAAGGTATACATCGTGAAAGGAGACCCGAAACCTTTTAGCATGCTAAAGTCAAACACATCAAACAAATGTATAGGCATCCCCATAGATTGTGAACTTCCTACAAACAAGCTTTCAGTTCCTAGTCCTACTCCCCAATCAATATGCATCAAAAGGACATAGATCCCTGAAAAGACCATAAACAATGCAGAGATGAAAGTTTTAGAAAACAAGACACTATCAAACCAAAAAGAGGTTATTCCTAAAGAGAAAGCGATAAAGATCATGGAGTGGATAGAGAAGGATGGACCTCTCTAATTCCCTCTAGAAGTCCTCATGATCAAAATGCAATTGACAAACTCTTTCCTTGCATAGGGGAGAAACCTCATAGGACCGAAGGACAAGTGTTTGAAACCATTACATTGGATTTGAGATACATAGACCCTCACACTTTCTTAGATCCTAAAGAAGATATGACAGAGAGTTATACTCCTCTATCACCCTTGAGTGAATCATGTGTTCCTAAAACATAAGAAGAAAGTGAGTCATATGAGCCTCTCACACCAACAAAAGAGTCACATAGACCATTGACACCACTGGAGGATGTACGTTCTATTGACAATGAATTAACCAATGTAATAGTTCTCCCAAGGATGTTCATTGTATCTCAACCACAAGTGCAACCCACCACTTCTACCTCGGTACAATCAAATGAGCTTGGTGAATGGGAAGCACCCTTAGTGAAAATTGAAATGGTTGAGAGACTCCCAAATGAAGACAAAGAGACTGAGGGTACGTTTCATAACAAATGGAAAATGCAAGTGTGAGAGGAACCTCATGCAACAATATAATGAAAAATGTATGAAATAACAAAAATAGCAGAAACACAGAAGGAATTTATTGATCGCAGGCCACTTCAAGGGGGCAACCTCCTTTGAGCAAGATCAATACAATAAATTTGTCGATGCCTTCATTGGCCTCAACACGTACTTATATACTAAGTCTAATATAAACAATTATTACTTCCCATTAATGTGGGATAATACAATATGCTCACGAGACAACTTACAAAGCATATGCATCCAAATGTAATAGACTAACAAAGTAAAGAGAAGGGTTAAACATGGGTTCCTAATATCCCCTCCCTCTTAAAAAAAGATTTATCCTCAAAGCTTAAGATGTGGAAATTGTTGTTGAATCTAAAGGAGTGGTTCCCATGTAGCATCCTCTGTTTGCACTCTGTGCCACTGAATTAAGACCTCTATGATGGATCAAGATCAAAGCTGACGGGTGCGTCTATCAAGGATTGCCTCTGGCTCCAAAATGATGGATCCTTCATTATCCATTTCTAGTAAAATAGTTTGTGCTCTGATGTTGGTGCCAAGAACTTTCTTTAGACAAGAGACATGAAATACTGGATGAACGTGGGAAGAAGGAGGAAGCTCCAATTTATAAGCAACCGACCCAATCTTCTAAAGAACCTTATATGGCCCATAGAACTTTGAAGCTAGCTTAAGATGCCCTTTGATTTTTAAGGATGATTGATTGTATGGATGTAGCCAAAGAAAAACCATATCATCTACTTGAAAAGTGTGCTCAGAACAGTGTTGATCAGCTTGTTGTTTCATTCAATTTCTGGCCATGTGAAGATTGTCCTGCAGGATGCAAAGAATCTGATCCTGGGTTTGGAGAACCATGTCAACTGCCTAAACTGGTGAACTACTGGGGGTGTATGGAAGGAGCACTAGCGGTGCCTAACCATAGACTACTTCATATGGAGTCATTTTAGATGTAGTGTGGTAGGAGATATTGTACCACCATTCAACGAGAGGGAGCCATTTTGCCCACTAATGCTATTGTTCTAAGGTGAAGCAACCAAGATAAGTTTCCAAACATTTGTTGGTAATTTCAGCCTAACCATCTATTTGTGGGTGATACCCAGAACTCAACATCAGTTTGGTGCTAGTGTGTCGAAATAGTTCTGTCCAAAAATGATTGGTGAAAGTTGCATCACAGTCTGAGACATGGAAGAAGGGATGCCATGAAAATGGAAGATCTGGTCCATGAAAATTTGTGCGACTGAGGAGGTTATATAGGGATGGATGAGGGCACAAAAATGACTATATTTGGAGAGGCGATTGACCACAACCAAGATCACTATCTTTCCTCTAGATTTAGGGAGCCCCTCAATGAAATCCATAGAAATATTTGTCCAAATCCGTGTAGGGATGGGCAAGGGTTCAAGAAATCTAGGAAGGAGTGTCATTTCACTCTTGTTGCATTGGCAGGTATCACATTCAACCACCATCTATTGAATTTCCCTTTTCATTCCCTTCTAAAAGAAGTTACGCCACAATCGCTCATAAGTTTTGAGTAACCCAGAGTGCCCTACTGATGGAGAAGCATGGAATTCATAGAAAATAACTTACTGAAGATCTATACTCTAGGGAAGCACCAGACAACCCTTGTATCACAGAGAAGCAACATCCCAAGAGTAATGCAGTATAGCAGAGGGGTTAGTGGCCAACTGTTGAATGATTTGAGATAATGAAGAGTCATTGGCATAGCCCTACTAGACATATTCAAACCAATTTGGAATAGGCATAGAAATCGCTGAAAGGTAAGCTTGGTCATCAAATGTATGAGAAAGAGCATCTGCCACAATATTGTCCTTACCCTTCTTGTAAGTGATCTCATAGTCATAACTCATGAGTTTGTTGACCCATTTCTATTGTGCTAGGGAGGAGACCAGTTGTTCGAGGAAATATTTCAAACTTTGGTGATCAGTCTTGATGCAAAAATGATTCCCTAGTAGGTATGGCTGCCACTTCTATACTACATGCAAAATAGCCATCATTTCCTTCTCATATGTAAAGAGTACTAAATTCTTACCAGAAAGAGCTTTGCTAGTGAATTCAATGGGATGTTCCTCTTGAAGGAGAATAGCACCAATTCCATTGCCACAAGCATCACTCTCAATGGTGAAGGTCTTGGAAAAATATGGCATAGCTAGAACAGGTGTAGTACAAATAGCTTGTTTCAATTTTTCAAATGCACACTTAGCACCATGTGTCTAAATAAAAGCATCCTTTTTTAACATAGATGTTAATGGAGCTGTAATCTTCCCGTAATCCTTGACAAACTTGCAATAGTAGCCATTCAGCCCCAAGAAACCATGGAGGCTCTTGAGTGTCTGAGGATGTGGCCAATTTTTCATGGCATCTATTTTTGTAGGATCTACTTGAACCCCTTGGGCTGAAACAATTTGTCCGAGATACTCCACTTCCTCCTGGCCAAAAACACATTTAGACTATTTTGCACATAGATGATGATCAAAGAGAAGTTGTAGTACAAGATCTAGATGTTGGAGATGCTCAGCCCATGTTTTACTATAGATGAGGATATCATCAAAGAAGACTAGAATGAATTTCCATAGGTAGGGCTGGAATATTTTATTCATCAATGCCTGGAATGTTGAAGGAGAATTAGTGAGGCCAAAGGGCATGACCAAAAACTCATAGTGGCCATCATGCATGCAAAAAGCCATTTTAGGGATATCATCCTCATGAACCCAAATTTGGTGATACCCAGAACGAATATCCAACTTGGAGAAAAAATGAGCACCATGAAGCTCATCGAGAAGCTCATCCACAATAAGAATTAGGAACTTATCCTTGATTGTGATGTGATTAAGTGCTCAAAAGTTAATGCAGATGCACCATGACTCATCTTTTTTCTAGACAAGAAGGACTGGTGAAGAAAAGGAATTGGTACTAGGGGCAATAATACCTTGCTTCAGTAAGTCTTGAATGAGCATCTCAATCTCTGTCTTTTGGTGAAATGGGTAGCAGTAGGGCTTGATATTGGGAGGAATGCTTCCAGGAAGGAGCTGAATATGGTGGTCCTCTAGTCATGAAGGTGGCAATCCCACTGGTTCAGCAAAGACACATGCATACCTATCCAAAATTCATTGTAGATCTGAAGGAGTAGTGGAGACTGCTGATGGTTGCATCTAAATGGAATGGAGCTAAGTGGTGACACCATGTGAATTCTTCTTAAGAAGATTTTCCATGTGATGTGAACTTATGATACTGAGAGACCCTAGTTGTAAGCCCTTCAATGTGTGCTTTTGCCCATTGTCTGAAAACTACATCCAAAGTTTAGCCAAATCCCATAAGATGGGTCCAAGTGTGCATAACCATTGGGCATCCAAACCCACATCACATCTGCCTAAGGGAAAGGCAAACATGTCAGAGCATAGGTTACAATCTCCCATAGAGATATGCACATTGTGACACTTCCCTTTGTAAGGTAATGTACCATCATTGGCAATCATGACTTCAAAGCTGGAGCAAGGATGGACAAAACAATTAACCTATTTGGTGATCTGAGGATCAATGAAGTTATGAGTGCTACCAGAATCAATGAGTATTGTAAGAGGGAGCTTCTTGGAGAAACCCTTGACTTGCATGGTTTGTGGGGTGGTGACTCCTACTAAAGCATGGAGAGATATCTATGGGTGGTCTTCGTAAGAAGCAGGGTCAACAAGTGGCTACTGAGTGTTGACCTAATCATCCACTGTATCCTAAGCATCCACATAAACTTTAGTTTCAAGCAGAGAATCCACATCCAAGAGATAGAGATTTTGCTCAACACATCTATGTCCCTAATTGAATTTCTCATCACAATTATAACAAAGCCCTTTTTCTCTACGTGTTTGCATCTCTGCTTCAGTCAAATGCTTGATAGGAGTTGTTCTAGGAGTTGTCGTTATTTGAGTTCATTAGGGAGCTATATTTCTAAATGGAACAAAATTGGATTTGGATCACTGTTGAACTATGATCTTGTCCTCTGCCAACTTAGCCAGCCCTAGGGCTTCCATCATTGTGCTGGAATGAAACATTTTAACCTTAGAGCGAATTGCATCCTTCAGACCACTAACAAAACAACTCCTGAAGAATTCATCAGACAATCCCTTGATGTGATTGGCCATTTTTTCAAATTATGTTTGATATTCTCTTACAGTGCCTATTTGGCGCAGTTTAGTGAGTGCTCCTATGAAGTCATCAAAAGCACTAGGGCCAAATCATTGCAAAATGAGTTTGTAAAAATCTATCCATTTTGGCTCTTCATGAGCCTTGATGTACCAATGAAACCATTGAAGGGCTTCATGTTCCAAATGAAAGGATGCAAGTGGGACTTTGTTGACATCAAAAGTATTATGTAGACTGAAATATTATTCTGCCTGGTATATCCATCTAGTTGGATCATCACCATTGAAGCAAGGAAAATCAAGCTAGACTTAGGGCACACAACTAAGAGGGGGGGTGAATTAGTTGTGCAAAACTTTCTCTAGCTTACACACTTAAATCCTCTTAGTGATTAGCAGTATATTAAACATGAAACATAATGGATTCAAATCAAAAGCAGAAACTCATCAACACATAAGAAACCAAGATTTTGACATGGAAAACCCGATTAAGGGAAAAACCACGGGGTGATTAACCCAAGAATGTATTCTCTATTAGAAGAATAGAAAGAACAAAATGGCACTTACCAATTATGGCTCACTGCCCAAGCACACTGCTCACAAGAGGCTCACTACCTACAAGAGACACACTATCTACAAATAAATATCACATACATGAACTAGAGAATAGCATCTTCACCATGCTTAATCAGTTCCATTAAGCTCAATACTTCTACTTTGCCTTTCGCTCTCCTCTTCACTACCACACACTCATCTCCACATAAAAAGGCGAGTTCAAACTGACTTCGCAATCCCTTATTTATACAAGGCATCAACTTAGGAATGATCATCTAAGTCGACAAACATTCATAAGACCATCCGATAGATGCATAACTCATCTGGTCGGCCTGTCTCAAGAAGAACACCATCATATAGAATACTTTTCAATTGCAAGCTCCAACTTTAATGTGGACCACCAACATGAACTGGACATGATCCAAAGACTTCCACAAGCTTGCCTGAATCACCAAGAACATCCACACTTCTTCTGCTTACTGAAATCCTTCACTCCTTCATCCAGAACCTTAAGAACACAGTCTGTCATAACTGTCACAAAAGAATAGATGCTTGTGGCCCTTTAAACCATGCACCAATAGATTTGATACACCAAAAAGACTTCCTCAGCACTCCCTTAAATCCACAGAAAAGGAAACTTCATTTCTGGATCTCACCGGACCTTTCTTCTTACACTCTGTCACCTCTGAACACCTACCAGAACTGGTTTTACTTGAGTGGCCAAAACTTCTTCATATCTTCATGTGGACCTCTAAAATCTCTACTGGATCACCTATAGACACATATCTACAAACCCTTTAATCCGTATCCTCTGATCATCATCCTATCCTAGACTTTTGTCTTACAGTCATCACTGTTCTTCACTATTCCTGATTGAGACTAATTTTCTCAATATCCTCAGCTCACAGCTCATCCAAACCTTATCATTAATGCAACAGGAGTATGTTGACATCAATGACAATACCGGTTAGACCCATACTTGCAACAATCTCCCCCTTTGTCATTGATGGCAACATATAATGTGAAAAACCATCAAGACAAGAACTTCTCCTTACTGTCACAACTCCCCCTATCAACAACAACCATTCACATATCTTCTCTCTCTTTATTGCTCCCCCTTTGATCGGCAACCACTTGTTTTTCACATGTCTTCTCTCCCCCTTTGACATCAATGGCAAATGGCTCATACTTGCAATTCCAACACTATAGAATCATACCTGCTGCTCCCTCTGAGTAGCAGCTCCCATCAATTCAGATCACAAGATATGACTGTGATTTCCACTAGACTGATGCACCTCAGTGCACCTTAGTTCATCACCAGAGGGGCAATAACCCTTAACTTCTCCCTGAGATACTCAAAAGAGTCCTTATGCAGAGGTTAAGTAAAGATAGCTGCAATCTGATCCTTAGAGGGCACAAACTCCAATCTGACTTCATTCTTGTTCACTTGCTCTCTCAAAAAGTGAAATTTGATAGATATATGCTTAGTCTTAGAATGTAGCACTGGATTTTTAGATATATTTATAGCACTTGAATTATCACAGAAGATTGTGATAGGCTCCTCATACTCTACTTTAATATCTCTTAGCATCTACTTCATCCACAAAACTTGAGTGCAACTACCTACTGCTGCAATGTATTCTGCTTCAGTTGTAGACAGGGATATTGCCTCTTGTTTCTTGCTTAGCCAAGAAACCAATCTCTTTCCCAAAAAGAATGCTCCACCACTGGTACTCTTCCAGTCATCCACATCTCCTGCCTAATCTACATCTGTATATGCATGAAGAGAGAAATCATGATCTCTAGGATACCACAAACCATACTCAACTGTTCCTTTTAGATACCTAAAAATCTTTTTGATTGCCATGACATGAGATTCTCTGAGATGAGCCTGGAATCTCGTAACAAGACCAACAACTTGCATAATATCTGGTCTAGTTTGAGTGAGATACAACAATCCTCCAATCATTGATCTGTACTTTGTCTGGTCTACCTTAGGAGAGTCATCATCTTTGCTCAACTTACATCTGGTTGCCATGGGAGTATTCATTGGCTTTGAATCTTCCATCCCAAATTTCCTCAATAATTCTTTTACATATTTGGTCTAAGAAATAAAGATTCCTTTCTTTGTTTGAGTAATTTGCAGACCCAAGAAGAAATTCATTTCACCAAGCATAGACATCTCAAACTCACTTTTCATTTGATTTGTAAAAGCTTTACACATACTATATCTTCCTCCAAAGATGATATCATCAACAAATACATCAACAATCAAGATGTTTTCATGATCAATTTTGAAATATAGGTTACTGTCAGCAGTGCCTTTGTTGAAACCAATCTTCAAAAGATGCTTGTCCAATCTTTCATACTAGGCTTTTGGGGCTTGCTTTAATCCATACAGTGCCTTCTTCAACTTGTAGACCATATCACCATGATCAGACAACTAAAATCCATCCGGTTGCTCTATATACACTTCTTCTTCCAAGTCACCATTCAGAAAGGCAGACTTGACATCCATCTGATATACCTTGAAATCCTTGAAGGCAGCAAAGGCAAGGAATAATCTGACTGCTTCAATTCTTGACACTGGAGAAAAAGTTTCTTCAAAATCAATTCCTTCTATTTGAGAGTAGCCCTCGCAAACCAATCTAGCTTTATTTCTGATTACTTCAACAACTTCATTTAGTTTGTTCCGAAAGACCCATTTGGTTCCAATCACATTTTTGTTTCTAGGTCTGGGAACAAGATCCCAAGTGTGATTTTTCTCAATTTGTATCAACTCTTCCTCCATTGCTTTGGTCTAGTTTTCATCATTGCAGGCTTCATTTATTGTCTTAGGTTCAATCTTTGAAATCAGACAATATTCATCTAAATTTTGAGAAATTTTCCTTCTAGTTTGCACACCTTTTCTCTTGTCACCTATGATCTAATCTTCAAAGTGGTTCAGTCTTACATACCTTGGAACTTTGGGAGCTTCTTGCACTTTTGCTTCTTGATTAGGCTCATTCAGACTTATCTCTTCTTCCTGATTGACTGGATCAGTTTGAATCTGACTTTCAGAAGAGGATTGAATTCCTTGAACCAAAACACCATTCTGATCATCTTCATCATATTCATAAAACCTTGAGGGTTTCTTTATTCCCTCATCAACCTTCACATTTGTACTTTCTATCATCTTTCTTAGTCTCTTGTTATAACACCGGTATGCTTTGCTTTGAGTAGAGTAACCCAGGAATATTCCTTCATCACTTCTAGCATCAAACTTGCCTAGATCTTCATCTCTTTTGATGTAACATTTGCTACCAAAGACTCTGAAATATCTTACAGTAGGAGTAATGCCAAACCAAAGTTCATAAGGGGTCTTACCAGTATTGCTTCTGATTTGAACTCGATTAAGAGTATAGACTATAGTGCTGACAGCTTCTCTCCAATAGATTTGAGGAACATTTTCTTCCATCATCATGGTCCTAGATGCTTCCTGGATGGTCCGGTTCTTTCTCTCCACTAATCCATTCTGCTGTGGAGTCCTAGGAGCAGACAACTGTCTCTTACTTCCATGTTTCTCATAGAACTCTATAAACTCACCGAATGTGAATTCTCCACCTCTATCAGACCTTAGACATTTCAACTTTAATCTTGCTTCATTCTCTATCATAGCCTTGAATATTTTGAATTTCTTAAGAGCTTCTAATTTCTCCTTTAGAAAGGTTACCCACATCATCTGGGAATAGTCATCAATTAGCAGCATGAAGTATCTATCACCTTGAATACTCCTAGTTCTTGCCGGACCACAAAGATCAGTGTGAACTAAGTCTAATAATCCAGTAGAGGACAGTTCCTTTCTTTTGAATGAGACTCTGCTTAGCTTACCCAACTGACATTCCTTGCACAAGTTGTTAGTAGGTTTCACCAATTTTGGAAGATCTCTTACAGCCTGAGTATTGCTTATCTTGATGATATTATCAAAATTCACATGACACATCCTTCTATGCCATAACCAACTCTGATCAATTTGAACAAATAAGCAGCTTTTACCAGTACCAACCAAGTGGAAGATATTACCTTTAGTTTGAGTATCGGATGCAATCTCTGTTCTGGATCTTTCAAAGATTTTGTATTTTCCATCCTTGAATCAAAGATCATAGCCTTTGTCCACCAACTGTCCAACACTGAGAAGATTGTGCTTCAAACCTTCAACATACAGTACATTACCAGTTTTGTTTCTTCCATCAAAAGAAATAGTTCCTCTTCCTCTGATTCTACCAGCAGAATTATCACTAAACTTTACCACTCCTCCTTCATACCTTTCCAAATCTACAAATTTATTTTTGTCACCTATCATATGGTGAGAGCATCCACTGTCAATGACCTAATCATCCTTCTCTTCAATTTGGGCAGCCAGAGCTCTTTCCACAATCTTAAGATTGATAGATACAGAGGACAATGGATCTTCTTCCTTGATGGCAATGAACACCCATTCATTTCCAGATTTGTTTCCTATCTCTGATTCATCATCTGTTACTCCTTCATTATCATCATCTTCATGTACATAGTAATAGTTCTTTTGGAACCTTAGTTTGTTAGGATTTTGCTTTGAAAATCTTTTCGGACACGTTGAGGCAAAATGACCAATCTTATTGTAGTTAAAACACTTAAAAGGTAATTTTACTTCATACTTACCGGATCCTCTTGGCAGCCTCTTTGCAATAAGGGCTTCAAGTTGAGCAGTTTCTACTTCTTCCAAATCTTTTCTTGCTTTTTCATACCATGACAATTTCCTTGAAGAATTCTCTCCCGGATCAAACCTTTGTTTACCTTTAACAGAGGCACTGGCTTTAAATGCAGATTCAGTCTTTGGGGGGTCATCTCTAAACTATGTCATTTCAAATGCAACCAATTTTCTAGCTAGTTGATCTCTTGTGACAGTTGTATGGGCTCTGAATTCTTCAATGGCAGCAGCCTTGATTTTGTAAGAAGTAGGAAGGGATCTGAGAATTTTACCAACAATCTCATTTTCATCCAAGACTCCACTAGCATTTCTAATTCCACAAACTAGCTCATTCACTCTTGGCATAAAAGTGGTTATATTTTCATCATCTCTCATCTTCAGTTTTTCAAATTTCCCTTTTAGACTCTGTAACCTTGCACATTTAACATACTAGTCTCCTTCATGCAAAAGTTCCAGTTTATTCCAAATCTCAAAGGCAGTTGGTAGGTCAATAACATTTGAGAGCTCTGAGTCAGATCATGCGCTTAGAAGAGCCTCTTTGGTCCACAAATTGTTTTCAGCATCTGTGATTTCATTTAGGGTTGTCAGACCACCCTGTGGAGGTACATACGCTTTTGTAACCATGGACCAGTACGCCATTCCCATACACTGTAAGTGACATTTCATGCGACCTTTCCAAAGAGCAAAGTTGGTTCCATCAAACTTCAGACTATCCTTCTTGTAAGATGACATCCTAGATCTCCTCAAGTGGTTAAGCTCCTTTTAGAGGAACTTGGCTTTGATACCAATTGTTAGACTTAGGGCACACAACTGAGAGGGGGGGTGAATCAGTTGTGCAAAACTTTCTCCAGTTTACACACTTAAATCCTCTTAGTGATTAGAAGTATATTAAACATGAAACATAATGGATTCAAATCAAAAGCAGAAACTCTTCAACACATAAGACACCAAGATTTTGACATGGAAAACCTAGTTAAGGGAAAAACCACGAGACGATTAACCCAAGAATGTATTCTTTGTTAGAAGAATAGAAAGAACAAAATGACACCTGCCAATTAGGGCTCACTGCCCGAGCACACTACTCACAAGAGGCTCACTACCTACAAGAGACACACTGTCTACAAAGAAATAAGTATCACATACATGAACTAGAGAATAGCATCTTCACCATGATTGACTCAATTCCATTAAGCTCAATACTTTTTCTCTGCCTTTCGCTCTCCTCTTCGCTACCACACACTCATCTCCACATAAAAAGGCAAGTTCAAACTGACTTTGCAATCCCTTATTTATACATGGCATTAACTTAGGAATGATCATCTAAGTCGGCAAACATTCATAAGACCATCCGACAGATGCATAACTCATCCAGTCAGCCTATCTCAAGAAGAACACCATCATACAGAATACTCTTCAATTGTGAGCTCCAACTTCAATGCAAACCACTAACATGAACTGGACATGATCCAAAGACTTCCACAAGCTTGCCTGAATCACCAAGAACATCCACACTTCTTCTGCTTACTAAAATCCTTCTCTCCTTCATCTGGAACCTTAAGAACATAGTCTGTCATAACTGTCACAAAAGAATAGATGCTTGCGGACCTTCAAACCACACACCAATAGAGTTGATACACCACAAAGACTTCCTCAGCACTCCTTTAAATCCGTAGAACAGGAAATTTCATTTCTGGATCTCACCGGACCTTTCTTGTTACACTCTATCACCTCTAAACACCTACCGGAACTGATTTTACTTGAGCGGCCACAACTTCTTCATATCTTCATGCGGACCTCTGAAATCTCTACTGGATCACCTATAGACACATATCTACAAACCCTTTAATCCGCATCCTCTAATCATCATCCTATCTTGGACTTTTGTCTTACAGTCATCACTGTTCTTCACTATTCCTGATTGAGACTAATTTTCTCAATATCCTCACCTCATGGCTCATCCAGACCTTATCATTAATGCAACAAGAGTATGTTGACATCAATGACAACACCGGTTAGGCCCATACTTGCAACAGTCATTATTTAAGGTCATTAGGGAGCCATATTTCCAAATGGAACAAAATTGGATTTGGATCACTGTTGAACTATGATCTTGTCGTCTGCCAACTTAGCCAACCCTAGGGCTTCCATCATTGTGCTGGGACGAAACATTTTAACCTTAGAGCAAATTGCATCCTTCAGACCATTGACAAAACAACTCCTGAAGAATTCATCAGACAAACCCTTGATGTGATTGGCTAGTTTTTCAAATTATGTTTGATATTCTCTCACAGTGCCTATTTGGCACAGTTTAGTGAGTGCTCCTATGAAGTCATCAAAAGCACTAGGGCCAAATCATTGCAAAATGAGTTTGCAAAAATTTATCCATTTTGGCTCTTCATGAGCTTTGATGTACCAACGAAACCATTGAAGGGCTTCATGTTCGAAATGAAAGGATGCAAGTGGGACTTTGTTGACATCAAAAGTATTATGCAGACTGAAATATTGTTCTGCCTGGTATATCCATCTAGTTGGATCATCACCATTGAAGCGAGGAAAATCAAGCTTCAGCCCACAAAAATTGCTAGAAGAAGAAAACCCAGTGTCTGCAGAAGAGTCTAGTTGCTGTCTATTATTCATGGCTGAATGCTAAAGATTGAGGTTGAGAATTTTTTCATCCAGATCTTGGAGTTTGGTCTTGAGGGCTACAAGTTCACCCTCCATGTTTTTTTCTCATACGCGAGTGACAACCATAACTAGGAGATTTTTTTCTGGAAACTATCTGCCAAGTGCTCTCGACAAATTCAATCTATGATTTGTTAGCTGTCAATAGATATGGGCCCCAGGTATGTTCAGATTCCTAAAGGTTCAGGGGATTCATTCAGCTACCAATGTTATCTAACAGCTTGTGTATTGGGGAAGTACCCCTCACTCCATGACTCAGGTAAAAATGATAACTTCTTTGCCACAAACGACAGCTCTTGGTTTACCTCATGGGTGGGAACTAGTCAATCAGGTAGAGGCCGTTGCTCTTTTTGCTGGCAGGTCCTCTCAATGGGCCAACTACTTCAAGGTTCCTATGGTACTCCTCACAATGAGTTTTAGGGCTATGCCTAGGCACTTCCCATAGTTAAGCGGATAGGGATTATTCCCTGATCTGAACCTTTAATTGAAATGAACAATACAGATGCAAAAAAAAAAAAACTACTATAATAATCACAGTGCCTAGAGGCCACTGCAAAAAAAAAATTGGTAGAAATTCCACCCAGCAAGCCCAAGAAAGCGCTCTGATATCAGATGAGAGGAACCTCCTGTAACAATATAATGAAAAATACACGAAATAACAGAAATAGCAAAAACACAGAAGGAATCTATTGATCATAGGCCACTTCGAGGGGGCAACCTCCTTTGACCAAGCTCAATACAATAAATTTGTGGATGCCTTCATTGGCCTCAACACGTACTTATATACGAAGTCTAATCTAAACAACTATTACTTCCCATGAATGTGGAATACTACAATATGCTCATAGGATGACTTACAAAGCATATGCATCCAAATGTAATATACTAACAAAGTAAAGAGAAGGGTTAAACATGGGTTCCTAACAAAGTGTCAATTGGAATTGATGATCCTATCATCTTTGAGCTTCCAGGAAGCTATATTGGATACTCTATGGATTTGAGGCCTTAGCCTAATGGGAGGATGAGTATAAACTTTGTCCCTCCTGATAAGCAAAGGGAACCTCAAACTCCCTTGGAATTATTCTAGTTTTTACAAAACATTCAAAGTAGACAAGACATAAAGATTTACATGCAAGAACAATTCGTATGTTGATGGAATTATGAAGGTGTGATAGTGGAGTCTTGTATTGGACCCCTTCCCATCAACAAGCTTTTCAAGACTTACTTCATCTTACAATACCTAGAGAAACCACTGAGTTAGAAATGGTAGAATCAAATGATAAACTCTACAAAATAGAAGAGCTAGTCCTAAGAAGAGGTAGCACAAAAAATAAAAAGAGAAGACGAAAGAGAACATTCACAGAGGACTGGAAAGGTCCTTACATGGTTAAAAAAGATGTAAAAAATGGTGCCTATCTCTTGTGCATGATGGAGGGAGAGGAATTTGGTGAAATAGTAAATGCCTTTCACCTCAAGAAATACTGTCTAAAAATCATAAAAATCTTAAAACAGAAACAATACCAAAAAAATCAAATATCCCAAAAATCACAAAAATAAAAAATGCCAAAAAGATTTTTGTTTCTTGCATTTTAGTATCATTATGTTCATCTTGCATTACATTGAATGACTCGCTCTTATATTATTTTTATTTTAGTAAGGAGTCTAAAGTTGCCTAGGTATAGGTGATCCTTTCAAGTCCTAGAGATTCCCCATTTTCACAATCACCGTCCCATTTTTCATTCCTAGTGGTTCTAATCAAAGACTAGCTCTTAGCTTTACACTAATCCTAGTCTTCATGAGACATGATGTTAGGTCTAAGAAAAGTCAGTAATCAAACCTACATTGTTCAAAGGAAGCTTGCAAGTAGACCTTCCCAATTCTTCCCTAGTAGAAGAGAAGTCCGACTGGATTACAAAAACTTTAGGTAGTGCTTAGCCCCTTATCTTTCCTGGCCAAAAACATCAGGAGGATCAAAAATCTGAAGGAAACAATCTAAAATATAAGTGAAAAAAAAATGAGTGATCAAAATAAGATTGTTAAGGAAAGTGAGAATTGAGAGATCAAGCCATTACATATCCAAAGTTCCAAAAGCATTCATTTTCAAAAAAGTCAAAAATCCAAAAAAATGAGAAAATCAAGTGAGGCATTCTAGAAAATACAAAAAAAGTGAAAAAGAAAAAAAAGAGAAATACAAAAAAAGAGTGAAAGAGAGAAGATTGTTGAATGTTTGTACTCTTGGGTGGAGATCAATCTAAGCTCAAACCCTGAAGGGTGACATTCTAACCGAGGAAACAAAAGAGAAAGGTATAAAGAACACACACACTAGTTGAGAAAAGCCAAGAGTCTAGCAGTCTTTAGGATCATTTTCTATCTAGGGACCCTAGTTCTTTCCCATTTATCATTCACCCTAAGTCTATCTTTCTTTCCATCTATGATCTAAGTCTAGCGAACATCAATAAAATTTATTACTTGTCTAAGTTGAAAGCTTGTCAGATTGTCTTATCTAGATAAGGATCAGTGTCTAGCCTTTAGCAAAGCCCAAATTTAGAAACACTCCATTTCATTCCTACTCCCCACTTGAGTTCTAAAATCCCTATCTCATAGCCTTGAATAGGTCTTTATACTAGAAAAACCTGCAATCCCTTGGATCAAAAATTGTATTAAAGAACAGTCATATTGTTTGTTCCATATTGCATTCATATCAAAGTTAGAAAAAGAGGGCCAAAGAAATAAAGTTAATGTCATAACTTGTGATATTCCATAGGAGTAAAATTTTCATTTCAAGCATCCCTTGTGTTCTTGCATCTGCATATTGTAAATTACATTTCATAAATATGCCAAAAATTACAAAAACATGTCATCACTATTATACTTGCATTCTTGGAGTTGAAGGTCAAGAACATAATCAAAGAGTTCTTAAACTTCCAAAATCCACAAGAGATTAGTACCCATACAATAGCTAAAACCATAAAAAGACAAACTTTCATTGATACATTTGAAGTTTACATGTATAAGAGTACAAGAGCTAAGAAAAAATGCTCTTGAGGAAAGTAAAGGCTCTCCATGCAAGAGGTAATGGATTCAAAGAAGAATAAGTTAAACTTAAGGGCGGTTCCCTCTGACGGAACCCTCAGGACTCCTACTCCTCTACCTATGTGTGCCACTAGTCACTCCATGAGACCTATGGGAGTGAGGTACCTTACTATGAGTGCATGATTGTTAAGGCCCCACAACATTAAGATCTTGTTGTCCAAACCCAAGGCGAACCATCTCACGAAGCACCTAGTTCTCACACTTAAGGATGACATTCTCAACCTTTAAATCAATGCTTGCCTAACATCCATGATAGGTAGGAGTGAAAATGTCAGTGTGTCACCCAACAGTAGGGGGCACACCAGGATCAGTCAAGAGCATCTCCTGAGTCATCCTAGTGAAGGGGGAAACTAAGCTAATATTGACTTCATGAACAAAAGCCCTCCACTCCTCAACATTACCTGCAAAGTGAGCCAAAAGATGAAAAATGTGTTAGTTCTTGATGAAAAGGAAAGAAATGGAAGGACAAAATGTGAAAGCAGTAAAGCAAATGTAGATTTATATGGGTCACCAAGCTACCAGGTAGGTTCAATTTGTTGTATCACCTCATCAGAATGAGGAGGTCTAAGAACTGTGAATGGACCCTCAAGAGCATTATCAGCATCATCAGCATCATCTGAACCATTATCTTGTGCATCCTCTATCAACCCCTTGTCTAATAAATCATCCCCATCAGGAATATAATCCTCGTTAGTAGAGTCTAAATCCTCGACCATAATCAATGCTTAGGAAGGACTCCCTCTCCCTCCCCTCTGTCCTCCTCTCGAAGTCCTAGAAGCTCTAGTAATGAAGACTCTGAGAGTCAAGGCAGTCCAAGTGACCATCCTTTGACTAACCTCACCCAACTCTTAGATAGGTCTATAACAAGTAGGCATTGGGGGCAACTCCTCAGGGATATCCTAGCCAAACTACTACAAGACATGCTTAACACGATGAGCCATGACTAGACCATTATGGTCCAAAAGCTTTGATACACCATGACAATGCTCCCTAATCTCATCATCATGTGACCATGCTCCCTCCATGTCCAAGTAAGGATTACAAATCATATCCGCATTGGTAAGAGTAGCCACAAGACGTAAAGAAGTATCAAAGTGGCCTACCTAAAGCCACCTAGCTGCTCTCAGTAGCTGTCTGTTAGGAATTAGAACAAGCTTTTGATAAGGCTTGATGTGCTCAAAGATCCAAGTCATGATCAAGGAAGAATGGCCGAAAGCAAGAGCCCCTCATTGTGCGATGTGATAGAAATCCATGTATACCATGGCCAAAATGTCTGACCCCCAAGCGTAGACTCTACCCTGCTCAAGACACTATATAATTGGTGCCCAACACCATCTCAAGCAAGCTAAGGCCTCATCTTTAGACAACCTCAATGTGATCAAACCAATCAGAAACTTCCTCAAATGAGGAATGCAAAGTTGCGACACAAAGGTAAGTTGAACACCTGTCTGATCCTTAGGAAGACTCAGCCTCATGAACTGTGCCCAAGAAGCCTTGTCCTCAAAAGGCTCCCTAATTGGTAGAACAAGTGGGTGCCCTCTCACAGGAACCCCTAGAATGTGGTAAACCTTGAATAGAGTGATGGTCCACTCTTCTGAAACCTGTAGGAACCTAAAGGTGTTCCTAGCTACATCCCAATATATCAGGATATCACAGTAAATATGTGCCACAGGATGAACAACTAGCACGTGGAAAACTCTAGCTAAGCCTGCTCATTAGTGTTCAATGTTGCAAACACCTCTAAGAGTCACAATTACTCTCAGCAAGCATTCCATCAAATGTGTATATCCTGTCAATTAGAAAATAACTTTAGATTAGATCTCGTAAACTCACAAAAATCCTAAAAATCGTAAAACTTGCATAAAATATTACAAAAAAAGCATATAAACCATCAAAATTGCAATAAATAGAGGAATACCATAGTCAAATTAGATCGAAATAGAGTGAAGTAAATGTTAAAAAGGCATCAAATTTCAATCAGAAGTGATCAGTCAAGGTTGTCCCTTTCATTAGTCTGGATCTCCCCCTAGGTGACCCAAATGTCAGCAAGATCTCCCCTTGGGCGACCCTATTGTCATCCAAATCTCCCCTAGGTGACCCTATTGCTCAATAGATCTCCCCACAGGTGAGCTACCTGAAAAAAGGTGTGACTCGGTGTAGAGATCCTCCAAACTAAAAATGTTCTCAAAGCCCCGTTTCTTAGCCAATTTCATAAAATGAAAGACCAATCTTACTCTAAACAATGAAACAAAGGCAATGCAATAGAGAAAATCATCAAAAAAAACAATTTAATGAGATTTTTCACAAAATTCATCCTAGGATTTATAGAAGAGTTTTTCACAATTTGTGCACCTAATTCTTAGTGGCAGAAGAAGTGGTGGCCATCTTCGAGATCTCCTTGGTGATATTTACCCAATGACTTCTTACATGATCGATTTTGTTGCCGATTCACTCGAATTTCACTAATTGATTTATTTTCCCTTTTCCTTGGCTTTGTTTCTTTTATGCATTCTTAGATTAGTTTTTGCTTTTATGCATCTCTCATGTGTCATTTTGCATGCTGCATGCATGCCTTCCTACAGGTCTCACCGATAAAGGCAAATAACTAGTCGAACTCTCATGATCTATAGTAAGTTCGTGTTTCCATTTTCATTAATTGTTTTGATATATCTAGATGCTAGACTAATACTAGTTATTGTAGGTACAATTGCAAGAAATTGAAAACAAGTATAGCCTAGTTTGAGAATGGTACCTAGCTTTCATGTAGACTACTATCTCCAAGGGGGCAAATATGTAAGCACCAAAATGATGCACAGCCTCCACGAGGACCCCTATGATGATATATAATCCTTGTCACATACATGTAAGCATGAAATAACATCCTCTCAGCAGCAATTCTTTTGGTGATGTGTCTTTTCTCTCGTCTTGTGTTGTTTCCCCTTTGTGGTTTTCTCTCTCTCCTTGTTGTTGACGCTTTTTGACACTTTTTGACACTTGTTGATTTGCATTTTCTATGCTTGCAACCTTGCTCCTAAGCCTTGTATGCATCTTATAGGTGAGTTTTCACCTCTCTTCAGTGTTTCTCATCTTCTCCACCCACTAGAAGCCTTCTAGAGGTCCCCCCTAGCCATCTCCCACTTTCAGTTTTCAGTTTCACTCAACCAACCCAAATCTCCCCCTATTATTTCTAGATCTCCTGCTGGGAGATCCCACTTTGCAAGTGGAGATTTGGATTCTTGCACATGACTGACCTATTTCTAGAGGTAGATCCCCTTCTTTTCTCCTCCTCTTCCATCTCCCATCCTGCAAGCCAACCCAAGTGCTCTCCTTAGTGGGTCAACCATCGATCGCCCCCCAGGTGACTTGACTGGTGAAAGGGTGACCCTTGGGCAACTTTGTTGTGCTTTCATCCATGGAAAACTTGAGTTTCTAACTTGAAAAAGCTCTATTTTCACCCATTTTTCTTCTTATTTGCATGGATTTTCAAGCCTAATATAAAGTTAACTATTTCATGCACCCACACATGCATAATTATCTCTATTTCATCTTAAATTAACAACTCATGCATTCCCATGCACTCCTTCTTCTTCACTTCTTCTTGAGTGATAAGCTTTTACTGGGTAGATCACTCCAATTTTAGCCTAGATCACTCTTGAATCCTCTGTGTTAACTCTCCAATCAAATTGAGTTAACTCTCATTATTCTTCACCTCTCATCCCTTCTTCTAACCTATAAATACCTCTCTCCCTCAAGTAGAAAGAGAGGTAATTTCATTTGTGCACATAGCTCTTGCAAGTTTCTTGCTCTCCACATTCAACATTCTCATGCTCATACAAGACATAGGAGCCTTTTTTTTGTTTGTTTCTTCATCTAGCATTCATATAAAGCTCATAATGCATCCATATGCTGCTCATATCAAGCCATAGTGCTCAACAAAGCTCTCATTGAACTCTTTTTGTAAAGCTTCAAAAGCTTCTTTCACTTCCATTATCATCTTGTCGCCAAGAGGATTCCTCGCTGCTACAAGAGGATACAAGATTGCCATCACAAGAATTTTTGAGGGTAGTGGAGGCTCACACATCTCTAGGTTCCTTTATGCTTTCTTTTAATTTGTAGTAATTAGATAACCAAAATTGCTCTTGGGATCAGTAATCTTGTTGCTTTTTCCTTGATAAGATAGACAAATCTTGCATTCTTAAGAGTAATTTGCTTTCAAAGCTCATAGATTAATTCATTTTAAAAGCAATTTCCCTTTTCTTAGATTAATTTGTTCTAAATATTCAGAAAACACCAAAAATATAGTTTAATTGCATTAGGAAAATTCATCATAGCTTGCATACATCTTTCAATTCCTAGATTAAAAGGCCTCTTCAATCCTAAAATATTAAAAATAGCGTAAAAAGAAGTTTTGCATTTCATTTAGTCTTGCATTCATAAAACCCACAAAAAAACAAAAACATTAGACACTTAGAGAATTTGTGAACCCTTGATTCCATCAAAAGGTCAACCATAGTCAAACATTGGTCAAAACCCTTGATTCCATCACAAGGTCAAACACAGTCAACACATAATCAAGCCTTAGGTCGATCAAACCCTAAGTTAACACCTAGGTCAAGTCAAGGTTAGCTCACATATGCCTATCTCTTGTCTTGGCTCACGAATGTGTCCAGGATTAAGAGGTGAGTGGGTGAGGGCAATCCTCGACAAAATAGAGGAAATCCATCCAAGGTCTCAACATGACCCACTTGTCTTACAACAAGAAGAAGAACATAGGCAGTTCTTAGTACAATAAGCATTCATCCAATACTTTGGAAGACAACTAGCAATCAATGAGAACAATAGCTTACCCACATAAAGGTGGAATATCAAAAACCCCAACAGAAGAAGAGTAACTAGTGACCCTTTGGGTCATACGATTATCTCTACAACCACCATCATTGAACAACACATCTACACAAGCACACAACAACATAGGCCCTAGGACATGCCGACCCCTCTCCGCAAAGCCCAGCTCTCCAATGAGCTAGAACACCCCTATGTCTCACCTCCTCTCAACTAGCTACTTCCATGAGAGTGAGAGTGGCATGGTGGTTTACCTTGTGGCAAGGAGGGAAGGGTCCATGTGCACACCAAAATTTGACTTGACAGCGCCAAGCAAACTGACGTCACAATTTTGAGCATACAGTACCAGATAACCACCCTAGATTTAGGGCATGCCACTGTAAAGTAAGAAATAGATGAGCTCAAAGGTAGTTAGAGGCCATTGTAGCCCAAATAAATAAAAATAAGCCGAAGAAGTTAGAGTTAAATGGGCACTGGTGGAACCTCCCCAAATTTTCCAGCCCTTTAGTCCTAAAACCCTGATAAAGGTTAAGTCTAAGACTGGGTGTCTAAAACCCTAAACCCTTATCCTTTCACTTTAAGCCTTCATTATAATTTTGCATTGACTTGTTATATGCAGTCACCCCCATTTACGTTATGAGCTTATGTCTATGGTTCCATCCAAAACTAGCCCCTTGAGCCTCGTAACTGACTCCTCAGGTTCATTTAATTTTTCCTAAGTCTGAGTGTAGTCTTTAATTTTAAATCAATAGTTGTCACTGCATCATGGGCTCCATGTCTATCAAATTTGTCAAATCTACGCTGATGCGCTAGCCGTCGATCTTGAACAGGTGGGCCCAAAGATTTATTAGCCAGATCCTTCACGTTATGCTCACTCCTCATTGGACCGCATGAGTGCACTACAAAAAGATGTCAGAGAATATTCTTCGCATTGCTGTGACAAGATGACAAGTGGAAGGTAGGTCACATCCCATCCAACTAAGCCAAAGTGAATTCTTAATGCATGAGCACAAGGGCGGTGATGTGGGTCCCTTTTGGGTGTGCATTAGTGTGATAAATTGACACATGGATTTGAAGTGGAAAGTATGTGCTGAGCTTGTAGAATTTGATTGGTCTGCATCATTCTAAAGCATGTAAGCCATCTTTCAAAGGTGTTAACTTCAAAATTGAGCTGTCGATTCTACCGTGACCTAATCACATCAAAGGTGGAGATTCAAACATTAAAAATGACTATTTTCTAGTTTAATGGCCAACCCACATCACAATAATAGCAATTTGATCAAAATCAACCTAAATCTTGCTCGTTTGATGAAATAAATACATCAATTCAACCATTCCACTAAGTACAATCTATTGCAATCATAATTCTTTTGAGAATCGAGCACTCTACGATGAAAATTGAAGAACTAGAGATTTTGGTTGCAAAGGGTAAGTAAGTACAAAACTATCGATTTCTTAGTCAATTTTCCTTCAAATTTTCACAAGACTGCTTGAAATTGATCATAGAGTGTGAATGCAATGAGAAATTGAGGTGAATTATCGAATTAGTTTGGTTTTCAAGAAACCCTAGTTGCAGTCAAACTCTGAAACATACAGACATGGCTGGTTCATTCGATACAAAGAGGGGTTTCAAGTAGGACTTTCTCATCCAATGTCTTGGTTCATCAAAGAACACTATAATCCTTATTGGGAAGAATAAAGATGAAAAATTCATAGATAGTCACGATGAAATTAGAGATGTAGTTGTTCCTCTATCTAGACTGTCATTGTTTGAGCGATGGTATAGAAAGAGAATGGCAAGGTCTCCATTGAGAAATGGATCATGCCTTCACATGGGCAAAGTTGTAGTACCTAATGTGTTTGTAGATGCAAACTTTATGAGGTTGGTGGCCCAGAGATATGATGCCCAAACAAGGTGGGTATTAGCAGCAAATGGGACTTCTGTCATTGCATTCACCAAATCCTACATTGTTGAGGTGTTCAATTTAAACAAAGCTACAAATAAAGCCATAGAATTTGAAAATTTCACACACACATATGAGACACACAAAGTTGTATATAGGTCTATCAAAGTCCCAAGTCACAAAATCAGAACTCCTTGTGGTAGAGGATTAGGAGTCTTTGAGAAGAAGCCACTCAACATAAAACCTTTTGAGGAATATTTCATAAAAACATACTATTCACTATGTCAAATAACTGGTGAGGGTGCAGGAGAGAAGATCCTAGTGCATCTAATGTTTATGGCAATTGACATTCAAGATGACATAGTGAATGTGGAGTTTGATTTTGTGTCTTTCTTAGTTGATAAGATGCATAAGAAGATGATAGCCCTGAAGGTTAATCCTAAAGAGTTGGAGTTCAAATGGTACTCACTTATGTGCCATATGTTTTTATATGTTGGTAGAGAAGTATAACAGCTAACCTTGGGAGTCAGAAGATTTGATGATAACAAGAATCCCCTGCCAGTTCAGTGTTGGACTTTTCTATGGGATATGGACTATTATACTTCATACTATATTATTTTTCAAGAATTCTTTGTCAGAAAGATGATGGCATTGTAAATTCAGAAAATGTCCCCTTGGGGGGGCTTTTCCCTCATAAGGTTTAGCTCCCAAGTCTTTAGCATGCATTTAGGACATTTTAGTTCATATTTTGGCATCCCGATGGAATGAGCCCTAGGTAACTTGACAAATGGGACCTAGGAGGACCCCTTGACCTTAACCCTACCCAAAATAAGGGGGAGGACTTGGGTGCCTGCACCCTAGTCCTGCCCTATTTTGGGTCAGGCCCAAAATTTAAGTGTCAGTTTATGACCGTTATTTGGTCCTTTTTCTGACACGGTAAGTTTTGATTTTTGAAATCTTGGCGAGAGTGCTTGTAGTTGCATATATAAACATGTTTAGGAATTTATTTGCAAACTAGATGATTACTAGCAAGCTATTGTTTTCTCAAGGTGATTCAAGGCTTTCACTGTGTTACAAGAGTAGACTTGTGTGTTTTGTGTGTTGATATTTGCAGATTTGAGCATCAATTTTCTCATGGAATGAAGAGCATCTTCCTCCCATGAGAGCTTCACTACAATGTGACATTATATTGTGATTTCATCATTGATTCCTTTGGTTTTTTCCTCTGCCTCACAAGGGTATGCACTCTCTATCTAACAACGATGTTCGGAGACTTAACTGTCCTCTAGGGCTTGACTGAGCCAAGAATCTAAACACCACAACCCCCAAACCAAGTTTTATGATTGTAGGTTATAGGTGTTGCATTTGAGAAAAGTGAAGTTGTAGGGAGGATTGGCAGGAATCAAGGATTTGGGATCTAAAGAAAAGTAGGACATAGGAGCACTTCCAGGACTTGGGCGCTTGCTCAAGTGTCTTCCGCATTCGAGTTTCAGGAAATAGAAGTTACAGGGCTGATCAGTGTCAGAAGGAGGTCTAGATCCCATGAATAAATTGGTACCTTGGACTTAGGTACTTGCTCCAATGTCCTTGACTATTCCACTTTGGAACCCCGAAAATAGGTACTCTGTGATTTGGTATTTTACTCCTATCTGCAAGAGCTTTTTTCGTTATTCGTCAATTTGTTGCCGCATTTGCATAATTAGGGTTTTAATGGTCAATTGAGCATAGAAGAAGGAAAATTGATAATTAAATTCTCTAATCCAAGTTTCCCTACATCTCATAGTGACCTAGGGTATGATAGTGCTCATCACTCGACCCTAGATCCTTGAATGTTAAGTGGAAAGGCAGATTTAAACATCAAAACACTAAAACATTAACAAATCCAATTTTCCACCTAAATATTTTGGTGAACCCATGTTTTGGACTTAAATTGCAACTTATTGAGTGTGCGTCTTCATATTTGGATTGATTTCATTCATTCATATAGTCATTCATTTTATTGCATCGAGAAAAATTCAAAAAAATTGAAAAATTTGGAAAATTCAAAAAAATTGAATTGTTTGGCTTACTAAATTGCATCATTTCTTCCTAAATTTTCCTAATTTATGATTTTTTCATTAGATCTGATATAAACTACTGAAAAATCCAAAAATTCAGAAATTTGCATTGTATTTTCATTATTAATTTGCTAGGTTTTTGTAGAAATTTTGACAATTTTCATATAACCTAGTAATTCCAAAATCTAGGGTTAGTAGGCAAAAAAAAATCAGATTTTTCTACTCATTTTAGAGTCTCATTCAAATTAACATTTGGCTGTAGTCTTGCATTTTAGTGTAAATTTGCATTTAGATTTAAAATATTTGCATTTTTGCATAGGAAATTTTAACAAAAACTAGCAATTTTCATGCATTTTCATTAGATTTGCATTGGCATTTTGCATAAAAAGGCTTGAAAATAATTTTTACATCTGAGCGTATTTAATTTCCATCATAAATTGGACTTCAAAACATTTGCATAACATTTTGTCCAAGGGTCACAAACCTAGGGTTTCAAAAACAACAATTTTCACTAAATTTGGCCTTATCGACTATATAAACTTGCACCATATGCATGTTGTGAAAAGTATTTTTACATTAATTGGCTTCTATCAGTGTAATCATTTACTACCCCTAATAAAAATCTTCACAACACCCTTTTTCGGGCTCTTATAGTGAAAATTTTGCAAAAAAACTACACATTTTTGGCTATTTTTGCCTTAGGGTTTGACCTAGTTTGCACTCCAAGCATGTTGTGATCAATTTTATGGAGTGAGGTGACTGATATAATTGATATTATTTGTTGTACCTCCTGAGATTCATTACAACACCTCTTTTTCTAGGTCTTGGAATTGAAAAACCATGAAAAATAGCCTATTTTTGCTATATTTTCAATAGGGCTTTACCTTAAGTGGCACTAAAAGCATGTTGTATTGGGTATTTTGGCACCAAGTGGCTGTTATTACTAATATTAATTGTTTTCCATCATAATTTTCCCCACAACACCCTTTGTTATGCTTTGTTGCATTGAGTTTGGGTGAAAAAAGTGCCTATTTCAACATATTTTCACTATAGTTTGACTTGGCATTATCTTAGATTTGCATCAAAAGTAAGTTTTAAAGGATCTCATTGTTGTATTTGACTAATATTAGACATATTATTTGTTGTCCCTGATAAAAATCCTTACAACACCTTTTCTTTCATATATTTGCATTGAAAAAGTACAAAAAAATAAAGCATTTTAGGTCATTTTGCATATAGTTTGCACTTGTTTTCTGCATACTTTTGGAAAATTGTTAAAATATGGTTTTTCATTTCATTATGGCATCTTCATGTTATTCATCTCTGAAATCTTTACATGAGTATATCCTATATTTTGAAATTTTTGCTAATTTCACTAATGAGAATCCTCATGTTTTAGAACACAACTTATATCAGTGGTATTGATACTTCTATATGTTCTACATATGAGTTGCAATTGCTTTGTTATACACATGATTTTAGTAGCTTCACTTTACTCATAGGAGCATATCCTTTGATATTAGAAGATTTAACCAAATTCATCTCTAGGAATACTCATGAGAAAGATGAGAGTGAAAATCCCTTTTCTGCCATAGAGTATGATGATGATGTTAATGTACCTTCCTTTCATCCCACTGCTCTCCCTAGCCAAGACGTAGCATTAGTGGATGAGAAAAGGTATCTCACATTAAATCCTTTGGGGATGAATATTGGGTGCAATCAAGAGGGAAACAATGTTAATTCAATAATCATTAATAGACTTCATAGCAATATTCCTAAAATGATTGTCCGAGGGGCACTCAGTGCACCCTCTTGCTTAAAACCGGTGATTATGGTTCAAGGTGTTCAAAATGTGTTACAACAACCACACCACAATGTGATTTCTCACACATACAACACCTGTAATAACAAGCAAAGTAACCAAGTGCCGCATGTGCTTGTCTCTCTTCCATGTTCTCAGCCTATGCTCCCTCAACCACCTCATCTTACTCATAAAAGTGGTGAAGAGTATGATCTTATCAAATAGCTTCGTGCTACTCTAGCTAAGATATCTCTTTGGGATTTAATACAAACATCATATATATACCATGGAATGCTCCAAGAAGCTTTGTAAAAGGTGATTGTCCCACCTACTGCTAAGCCTAATGATGTAGTAGCCATATTGGATAGTATGCATGCGACAAGAAAAGATATTCTCTTTCAACCACAGGAATTACCGTCAATTGAAGTTCAAAACCAATATGATCCTCTTATAATCTTTGTCACAATAAATAGAATGTTGGTAAAATGAGTTATGATTGACAATGGATTGGCTCTTAATGTTTGTAGCATTGACCTACTAGACAAAATCAAGGTTGACACATCAAAAATCACACCAAATGGAATTAGCATTCATGGCTTTGATAATGTTGGAAGATAATCTATGGGCACTATAACTCTACCTATACAAGTAGGACCTGTGCTTGTGCCTACCCTGATTCATGTCATGCCTTGTTCTTTATCTTACAACATGATTCTTGGTAGACCTTGGATTCATGCATTGGGGGCAGTTCCTTCCACCTTGCATTTTTCAATCAAATTTATATTCAAAGATAAACTTCATACTATTCATGCTGATCTTGAACCAGATAACTGCTTACACATTGAAAAACAAAAACTAGTTTACAATCATATGAGCTTAAACACTTTACGAGCTAGTTCATCAATGCCTCTATCCATGAATAATGTTGTACAAGACTCTCAACCATCGAATGCACTTGTTGGTGATGATTGGGGTTCATTGGATTTTAATCCTTGTAGTATAGGGGAATATAAAATTAATAGCCTTGACACATCAAAAGTGGCATCGATCTCACCTAAGAAATCTTTTGAAGCACCTAAGAAACCTAAAATCCCCTTGGTAGAAAATAAAAACAATACCCTCACTTATACTACAAATTATGATACCTACACGGCCTCACCTTCTAAGGAACTGGACTCTTTATATGGTCGTGGATTTCAAATTTTGTACAAACATAATGACTATGTAGGTAAGGGATGTGGTGTAAATCAACAAGGAATTAGAGTACCTATAGAATCCACTTCAACACATTACTCAATTGGCATTGGATATAATCCTTTTAAAGAAAAGAAAGCTTCTCATCGTCCTAAACTTAATGTTAGTTCTACAAGAACAAAACAACATGAGAGATATCCTAAATGTGTATGTTCTTAACAATGGTGCTACCAGGTAAGTATTTCTAACCCTTTATTTCTCTCATGATGTGCTTCCCCCGTGATGTGTTATGTGTTGTTTAGGCCTCCTAGGATGACCTCAGATTCTCTTGTAAGGTCCAAGATACCAAGAGACTACCTCTGTTGTGACCTTCTTCTATTTGTATCATTATTCTTCAAAATTGCTCTCTCTAATTTCATTGTTGTGTGTTGTGTCTTACGGACATAGCATCATGGTTGGTGACCTGGGGGCACCCTCCTACATGACTATCCCTAAGACGCTTGTTTCTCCTCTCTTATTTATTATTTCCCTTCCTCTAGTGTTTCCATCTAGTGGACAGATGACAACAAACATTTATACTGATGCGGACCTAGTGTCCTTTTCGAGAGCAATAAAAAAATGGACTTAGTTCCTAATATGATGATGGGGTTGTATTTCTTATTCAACGCTTGGCTAGTGGAAGCACTCATGCTTTCTGTGTAGTGATGATTTTGATGGTGTTCTATCTCATTTACAAATCATAAACAATATTTCTACTCCTTGCACTTTGTCTACCTTAAATCTTGTATACCTCAAATTTCATATGCATTGATGTTGTTGTTTATCATGATGTTGTAGACACTAACATGTTTCTTATAGGGATGTGTTTGTGGGAACATTTGGTGATTGTGAAGTACATGTCACCTCCAGGGGCATGGGCTTTGCGAAAGTCAGTGTTCCCTTGTGTGTTTTCTTCCTACCTTAATGTGCTTGATATTGATAACTGATATCAACCACCTTAAGGTGGGGGCATATATAAGGTAAGCTGTCTTCTGTATATGTTAGCAATGTACTTGTCCTCAGATGCAGACTAGTGTGATGAGTACTTCCTACATCCTAGGTTTGTTTGCAACCAATCAATCTATCTTTCTATTGTGTATACCTCCTTTTCACCATAAGGCATCTCCGTGATGCGAGTGGGGTTGTATACTTTTGAGCTCATACCTCCTTTTCACTGTAAGGTGTCTCCATGATGTGGGTGGGGTTGTATGCCAAGCTTCCTTTTCACTGTAAGGCATCTCCATGACGTGGGTGGGGTTACATATTCAAAATTCCTCTGTCGAGGTGGGGAGTGGTTTTGTGACTAACTCAACCCTTAAGCGTGTTTTCAGTGATTGTTGTGATGAAGCCCAACCGTCGGTGTGTGCCTGTAATGTGCCTAAGATGGTGTTGGACCTAGAAATAGGTACACTCCATCACTTGTCTACCATGTTTTCACCATGTCTTCAAAGTGTGTGTGTTTGGCATGCTTGCTTTGTTTGGCGTGTATGTTGTCCCATATGCAGTCGACATTTTGGGAGGTTTTGTATGTCTTGCGTGTGTGTTGCCCCATATATACAAAGACCTGCATGATGAGTACATCATGTATTATGGGAGGTTTGTTTACTTTCCAGTACTTGCATTTGCATTTCTTATATATGAGAAAAAGAAAAGAAAAGAAAATCATGCCTATCTTCCATGCATTAATGTGTCTTCTACACATTGATTGTATTCTCCATGTTTGGTGTGACTGTAACTTTCTTCTCTATGTTTTGCGTGCCTATTACTATTTTCTATGTGATTGGCGTGTCTTCTCCATGCTTGGTGTGTTTGTAACCTTACTTTAATGCATGTATGGGCCTCACGTTTATACATACATTAAAGTGGGGGCTAAATGTAACATCAGAAAATGTCCCCTTGGGGGCCTTTCCCTCATAAGGTTTAGCTCTTAGGTCTTTAGCATGTATTTAGGACATTTCAGTTCATATTTTGGCATCCTAATGGAATGAGCCCTAGGTAACATGACAAATGGAACCTAGGAGGACCCCTTGACCTTAGCCCTACCCAAAAATAGGGGGGAGGACTTGGGCGCCCATGCCTTAGTCCTACCCTATTTTGGGTCAGGCCCAAAATTTAAGTGTCATTTTATGACCGTTATTTGGTCCTTTTGTTGACACAGTAAGTTTTGATTTTTGAAATCTTAGCGGGAGTGCTTGTAGTTGCATATATAAACATGTTTAGGCATTCATTTGTAAACTAGATGATTACTAGCAAGCTATTATGTTCTTAAGGTGATTCAAGGCTTTCATTGTGTTACAAGAGCAGACTTCTGTGTTTTGTGTTGATATTTTTAGATTTGAGCATCAAATTTCTCATGGAATGAAGAGCATCTTCTTCCCATGAGAGCTTCACTATAAGGTGACATTATATTGTGATTTCATCATTGATTCCTTTGGTTTTGCCTCTGCCTCACAAGGGCACTTACTCTCTATCTGACAATGGTGTTTAGAGACTTAAGTGTCCTCTGGGGCTTGACTGAGGCAAGCCTCTAAATACCACAACCCCCAAACCAAGTCTTGTGATTGCAGGTTACAGGTGTCATATTTGGGAAAAGTGAACTTGCAGGGAGGATTGGCAGGAATCAAGTATTTAGGATCTAAAGAAAAACAGGACACAGGAGCACTTCCAGGACTTGGGTGCTCGCTCTAGTGTCCTCCGCATCTGAGTTTCAGGAAATAAAGTTACAAGGCTAATCAATGTCGGAAGGAGGTCCAGATCCCATGAAGAAACTGGTACCTTGGACTTGGGCGCCCGCTCTAGTGTCCCCAACTATTCTGCTTTAGAATCCTGAAAACAGGTACTCTGTGATTTGGTATTTTACTCCTGTCTGTAAGAGCTTTTTCCATTATTCATCAATTTGTTGTCGTATTTACATAATTGGGGTTTAATGGTCAATTGAGCATAAGAGAAGGAAAATTCATAATTAAATTCCCTAATCTAAGTTTCCCTACATCTCACAGTGACCTAGGGTATGATAGTGCTCTCCACTTGACCCTAGATCCTTGAATGTTAAGTGGAAAGGTGGATTTAAACATCAAAACACTAAAATATTAACAAATCCAATTTTCCACCTAAATAGGCATATTTAGGTGAACATAGGGAAAGAATACCAAAGGAAATAAAAGATTTCCTCCGGCCATGTGAGAGAACTCCAGGGTTGAGAGTGAAGCATAATTGGGGAGATTGGTTCTTGAATCAATACTCCACATATTTCAAAGTCTATGGGTTTCCCATGAGACATCATTTGTTGCATGTGTATGTGCCAAAAAGACTTGCCTACCTGGAGATTATTTAGCAATTGAATGAAGTAGATAAGATTCATCTTAAGGGTCAGAAGAAAGGTTCATTTTCCCCACTACCTTGAAATGGTTAGACTTCCAAGTGGTGAACAAAGAGCATTTGAATCAGTTATACCCCTTGTTGAATAATTATAGGTTGCAATATGTTGATTCCAGAGCTAATTTTGATCCTGAGGAATTCATCAATGCAATCAGATTGAGTGTAAAGAAATCTATTTTTCCCAATAAATGTATTTTGTTGAGGATGTGGTCATAAACTCCCTGACATATGAAGAGGTAGAAGACAAAATTGAAAAATGGAGCACAATTTCCAAGGGAGAGAATGAAAAGATTAAGAAGGATCCTTCATTTCCTAGTTCATATGCTGAGGAAAAGGATAGGATTGTCAGAATTAGGAAGATGTTTGAGAATGCAAACAAACTAATTATACCTAAGGAGCATAGACTTCCCAAAGTACACAGAGATCCTAATGTAAGGATAAAGACCTATGTCAGACCAGGGAGTGAAGATACTGAGGAAGGAGCATCTCAAGATGTAGAGGAGGTAGATAGCCAACAAAGTAAGAGGTAGAAGATCTATTTGGATCTACATTTTGAGGCATGCCCTAGCGCTTAATGCTTTTCCTCTAGGCTTGCTAAGACCCTTGTAAAACCCTAAAGCCTAGAGTCTTGTCACACTTGCCTTTGTAGCCTCTCATTTTAATCCATTGTTGACTGCTCACAACCTGTCCCCAGTCACTTAAGATTGTCACTTAAGTATTCCTTTACCATCAGATTATTGGTCCCCACGCCTAGGGTTACCTCTTCATCTCGTGACTTAAAACTATGTCAAGTATCTAATCCATTTAAAATGATATTCTATCTTTATGTTTGATATTAAGCATGCTTCATTTTATGTCCGCTTTGTTCATTCAACCTATCTCGGCCCCTCTTTTAAAACAATTTATGCGCATGTGTCAAAAATGAGTCTTAAGTTGTGCCTAGTTAGTGTACCCCGTGATTATTTTTACACTTTGTTGGAAGTGATGCCTTTGCTGGGCTTCAAGTTAGCTTCCTGTGAGGCCATGGGGAATTACATGTCACCAAACATGTTTGGTATTGTAGCCTATTCCACCAAGGATTTCCTTCCCACTGCAGGTTCTTTGTCCTCTTCACAGAGTGGTGAAAGTGACGTGGTTGACGAATCTATTTCTCAATGGAGTTTCACGGAGAGGTTTGCCTCTGTTGGGACTACTCTAAGGCTTCCGCGAGACCGTGAAACTCAGGCTATTTTCTAACATGGCAATGCTAGCATGAGCAGCGCATGTTCCAAAAGGTTAAAAGTATGCGTGGGACTGTGGGATCTGATGTGGTATTTCATATGCTAACTTGGGATTTCACAGTGGTTTCTACACTAGTACAGAAACAACAATATATGACTAAAAAAATACTAAAAACTACTTATAAATGACCAAGCATGGTCACATGAGCATTAGTAATTTATTTCCAGTCATTTATAATGCAAACAAATTGATGACTAAACCATTTTTACTCATTTATTGCTTGTTTTGGTTGAATGATTTGGTAGTATATTTAGTCATTGATTGCTGTAATATGGTCACTTATTTAGTCATTTTTTATTCACTAATATATTTAGTCATTGATTGTTGTTTTTGATATTATAAGGCTGCAAAAACAGGTGCAGATCCTGATGACAAAACCAAACACTAGTAGAAAAATAGAAATAAATGACTAAATAAAATACCAAAAATTGGTCATGTGACAAGTAGTTTGGTCATGTGATCATTGGTAGTTTATTGCCGGTCATTTATCTCGCTACCAAATTTATGACCAAACAAATTTTAGTCATTAATTTGGTAGTATATTTAGTCATTGATTGTTGTTAATTGGTCATTTATTTAGTCATTGTAATCATTAATTTGGTAGTATATTTAGTCATTAATTTGGTAGTATATTTAGTCATCAATTTGGTAGTATATTTAGTCATCAATTTGGTAGTGTATTTAGTCATCAATTTGGTAATATATATAGTAATTAATTTAGTCATTGATTGTTGTTAACTGGTCATTTATTTAGTTATGGTAGTCATTTTTATTTACTGGTTTCCATTAATTGGTAGTAAATTTAGTCATGATATGAATAATTTATTAAATACCATAAATTTTATAATGCAGAAAAAACATATTATTAAATTTGAATTAAAACATAAAAGTAAATAAAAAAATTACATATACGAACAAGCTACAACATGCTAGAATTAAAAGATTGATTCAACATCATGATAAAGAAAGGTAATGTGCAATAAAAAAATATAATGCAAATATATATATATATATATCAAGTTATAAGATATCAAAATTGTCTAAGACTATATATATAAATATAATAAAAAATGTCAAAGTTGTCTAAGAGTTTCCAACTCTTTCAAATACACCATGAAAATTAAGATCCCTAAACAACACATTCAAAATACTGCATAAAATAGTGGGCCAAGATGTCTAACCACTAGTACATGATAAACATCAACTATGCCATTTCTTTCAAATATTCTAGTGGCCACCATGTGAAGGTTCCTTTTTTCTCTTTTAGATGGACATCTCCATCTATTTTGTCTTCATAAGCAAGGCGTATCTTACTTGTGACCTTTAAAATATTTACATTTGCATCTCTTGTTCCTTTCGAGTTGACTCCATGTATAATAGATAGTGAGTGAATCCGCCCAATGCCCACAGGTACACCATCAAATGGATCCAAACCCTAACTTTATCCCCTTCTTCAAGTTTATCAATACATTTCTACAAAAACAAACAAAATAACACATTTTATTGACATACATAATAATTATTACATAGGTAATGATTACCCTTATTTACATAATAAAACAACCATTACTTATGTTGGAACAAAATTTTAAAACCCTAGAAGTTTGTTAATTCCCACCATTATTCCAAATAAACTATTCTCACAATGTTATTTTAATTTTTCATTTGAAACAATAAATCCGATCAGCTTATATCCTAGCCTTAATAATCCCACAACATCCCACTGATACCCAAAAGGAATAAAATCATTAAAGTTAACCCAAAAAAATCCCTTAAATAAAAAGGCCATACAAAGGGATATCATTGGGAGAATGCTATGTCGAGAGGACTCAACGTAGTGTCTCTTCGATAGCCCGAAGTAGTAAATAAACCTCATCTTGCATGTAAGGCTGACGTCAAAAAAATTAAAGAGAATAAAACATTTCAAGGAGACTAAAGGGTATTGGCATGACTCGATCCCATATCTCTTCAATATCCTAATAATACCAAACATATCGATGGGACCAATTCATATCAGTGTGACACCTAAATGTGTCACACTGATACATTGATATCTATCAATAAAAGCATATTGGGGGGACTCAAGGATATCGAAGTGACATAATTTTAGGTCCCACTGATACACTGATAATGCTTATTAAAGGGCATTTTGAAGGAAGTTAATAAATAAAAGGGATCATATAACACATAAAAGATATCGATGGGACATAATGATATCAGTGTAACACTATCCGAAGTCATCTTGATAGCTCGAAGAATGATGAAATAATGTTGAAGAAAGAAAAAGCGACCATCCTGATAAATTAGTGACATGACTATTTGACATGAATTAGACAGCTCATGTTTGAAAGAATTAATTATTTCTATATAAGATATTGAATTTACCACAAATATGCCATCAATGAGCCAGAGCTGAAAGAAGTGATTTCTAAAAGACTTTTCAGCAGATGGAGAAAATTGAGGAGCTTAGAGATTAGAAATGGCAAAGTTACAGATCAGGGGAAGCTTGTTTAAGCAAGTAATCAAAGCGTAAATTTGAATTTACAGAGAATTGTGGAAGTCATAAACACATAAAACTATAGAAATTAAGAATGAAAACCCTAAGAAAAGGCAGAAAACTGAGGAAAGAACTTTAAACCAAGACCTAATAGAACAATGCCCAAGGTCTGGACAAAGGTCCAAAAGAAATGCTCAACTAAATCCACATGCTGAGAAATTGGAAGATGCTAACAGATATGTAGGGGATTCGTGGACCCCTATAAAAAGATATGACCTGTTCATGTACCATTATAGCAATATGCACAGACACAAACCAATCTCAAATCCTTGGAAGTTAAATTTGGGGAAATTACTAGTACCTAATGTGTTTCTAAATATAGAACTGTTTAAAATGTTGGAAGATCATTATAATCCACAAACTCGTATGATTGAGCTTAAAGATGGGTTTGGGTTTATTCCTATTACTTGGGATTATATATCAATGGTCTTTACATTAGATTCAAGCTTTGATATGGTATTTAGGATTAAGGACTTATTGAATGAGTATTGAAATTTGAGTAACACTTATAAAAGGTGGACACTACCATTTCACAGACCTAGGGATGAAAACAATTATCTCAGAGTGTTCTTAGGGGTGGAGGATCCCCCTTATGGTTGATTTGCTTGAACCATATTTCAGATATACTTATTACTCGTCTGTCAGGTATTAGGTGTGTATGCCCCTAAATTTATGGATATAGCACCAATGGTTCTAGCTGTAGATATACAAAGCCCTGATGCCAGAATATCTGATTATGCCAAATATCTCCCGAATGATCTTCACAATGATTTAAATGCTATAAAGAATAGCAAGAAAGGCTTTAGATTTATGCATTAGTCCTTATTTATGCATCTGGTTTTATATGAAGGGAAAAACATGGGCCTATCAGATGAATCTCTCAAGGTTAGAGATCTAGATAAAAATGGAGACATTAAGCTAGTACAAATGTGGACTGCCATTTGGGATAGCAGGTGTGATAGGTCACATTATTTGTATTTCGAAGAGTATTTTGTAAAGCCTTTATACACTAAATTTGGTTATCCATGCAATTACAATTTCTCACCCAATATATAAAGATTTCTCAGGCCAAAGGATATGAATAAGAACAAAAAGATCAATCACAATTGGGGTGATTGGTACATATATAGGGACTGCACAAAGATCAGAGTTTTTGGGTATGAAGGAGCACCATTTATACTCCTGAAGACTTGCCCTGATAGAATTGCATATCTAGAAATTGTTAGGCAATTAGCTTCATCCGCAATAAGCAATCCTTTATGCTAGGCACCCTGTGTTTTGGAGATTTTTCTACTTTTTCTGAGAAAGGATATGAAGAAATTAAAAAGAGATTAGATTACTTTGGGATGCCTAAAGGAAATGCTAGGGAAAATTTTGACCCTGAGCATTTCATCAATCATGTCAGTACAAGTCAAAAGTTGAAAAGGTATCAACATGTACTATTCATGGATGAGGATTTAATTAGAAATGTTGACGAAGCTTCTGCCATTGAGAGGAGAGAACTGTATCATAAAGTAATGTTATCTGAGGCTTGGAGGGTAGCCCAAAACCCCAACTATAAGGGAGCTTTTCCAGAAATTATTGATCCCATAGACAAATTGAACATGTTAGTTTCAAAGGCACCAGAATTGATTGTGGATGTCCCACCTGAGATCTTTGAAAGAAGAGGCAAAAATATTAGGGAAACACAAGCTAGATATGAGGCTCCTCTATGTCATCTTTCTTCTCAACCTATACCTCATATTTTTTTTTCTATGGATACTAGCATTGTAGATGATGAGGAACTGGAGGGTGAGGATGAAAATGTACAGGGTTTTGACCTTGTGATTGATAGCTATGATCCACCTATGGATAAAGAAGTAGTTGATATCAAAAGATATGAGACACCTAGCTAGCAAAAAGTTTGTCTCAGATAAAGACTTTATAAAAACCCTTGAGTTTAAAGCGTTTCTTTATGAATTCAAAGGTAGACAGGCCAGGGAGAAGATGAAAGATATTTCCCCTGAGATACAAGCTAAGGTATTACATCAACTTAAAATTGAAATTGATAAAGAAATGAATGACATGACCCCAGAAAAGGGAAGAAATCTGCTAGAAGAAGCAGGGGTTATGATAGTCCCAGGTTGGGATATGACCTCATCCATTGTTTTTGATACCTTCAAAAGAAATTAGGATAAGAAGATGCAGTTAAGTATTGAATCTTTGGATAAAATCTGGAAAGGTTCTGGGTATGACTCTGATAAGGGAGGTCTGCTGAGATGGGTACTTTACCCCCCACATCAGAGGCCTCAAATCGTTGATGATCCAAACAAAGCATTTGGTCATCTCATAATACAGAGAGTTGAAGATACTGACCCACTGGATACTACTGACCTGAATATCAATGTTGCCAATTTACAAAAGCCCAGATAGAGAAACTAGCTAGGAATAATAATGCATATAGCAGAAAATGCAAAATTAAAACAAGAGATTGCTATGTATAAGGATAGAATATCATCATCCAGTAATCGGTTGTCTTATCAAGAACCAAACAAAGAGGTGATGGAAGCCATAGAAAATAAAAATTATTGGAAAGTTAAAGCAGAGAAATTTCAAAAGAAAAGTGATAAACTAGAAAGTGACATAAAAGTTGTTAAGTATCAGATGGCTTCTGAATTGATATAAAGAATATTTGAGGAGATGATGAAACATAGTGATCAAGTATGGGACTTACATAAAAGAACCCATAATGCTTATCAGGAACATAGAAGATTGCATCTTAGATTGCTTGAGAAGAAAGAACCAAAAGCCAAAGAGCAAGCACTCAAGGAATGTAGTGGACTGATCATTGAACATGAAAGGTGTGATAGGTAAAAAATCAAGTTAATAAAATCAAGCATAGCCATGAAAACCTAACCCTACCATCATCAAAGAATCTAATCTAAATGAGATCAAAAGTAATGCAATTCAAGCACAATATCACCTAGATTGTGTGATTCCTTGTTTATGATGTGGATTGCTTCTTCAACAATGAACAATTATGAAGATAAAAGATGCCATGATGGATGAATGATAATTGTAATAAGCTCAATGGATGATAAAATGTTCAATATGCTCAAGGTGATAATGTAGACGTTATATGAATGTTGGATTGTTGTAGGTATGGAATGAGAGGGTGTTTATATAGAACTCAACCAAAATCAATCAACGGTGGAGATTCGGTGGCTATGTGAATGGCTAAGATTGAAGGATAGACATAGGTGAATGTGAAGATGACAAGTGGCAAGAAAATAGGGCTTATGTGTGCTTGTTGATGCAGGAGCATCCAGGGTGTAAGAGCAATTTTGCATCAACCAAAAAAATAAATAAATAATAATAATAATAATAAAATGTGTTGTTTCTTTTCAATAAGGGCTAAAATTTGGCAGGGTTACTATTTTTAGTAAATTTGCACTTGTGCACGGTTGGATACAAAATTTTACATGGACCTCCAGAATGGTGAATTGAAGCTAATGGTGAATAAATCACTTCAATATCATTTGTCATTTGTGAGATATTAAAATTTCAAATTCTAAAAATCCTATTGAAATATTCAAAGTCAAATTTGAGGCACTTAGAGGCTCCGGATGTGCCCAAAATTTGGTGGGAAACCTAAGTAGTCTACATATCGGTACTACTTCGTGCACCATCGTCTTTTCAAGAGCTTTCCGAAAAGGTATTATAATTGAAAATCCAATGGTCGGATTGAAAGTTATGGCCCCGCGAAGTTGACCTATTTTTGGAGGGAGATGCAAATTTCAAAATTAAGTTGGTGGTCGCCAAAAGGGCTATATATAACCCCTTTTGGGAACCCTTAGGGTATTAGAGTTAAGGGGGAAGGTGTAGAGTCAAGAAAGGCAGGAAATTAGAAACCCTAGTTGATTTGGGGATTACAGAAGGCTGAAGATTCTAAAGTTTTGAGAGAGGGAGCTGTAATGTGTTGCAACCTGTAGGGGATTCATCCTCTAATTGTATTTGAGCTTTTGTACTGTAATGTTTTTCCCATATTAATAAAATATCATTCTATTTTCTGTATGTAATTTCTATTATTGTGTGTTTTATGATTTACCCCCTTCATCACTTGTGTACATAAAAAATATTACATGTGAAAGATATTAAATAAAAGGATGTAGTACCACTTATTTTTTTAAATGAAAGGGGCACACATGTCAGCTCATGAGATAAATGATAAGATAAATTAGTTAAATAAATAAAATTTATTTAATTAATTAGAAAGTGGGCTTATGAAAGGAATTTTTAATTAAATAAATAAGATTTATTTAATTAAAAATAGATAGAATGAAGATAATTAAATAATTAAAGATTGTTTAATTATAGCTTAGAAGAAATAGCTAATGAATTAATTAAATAATTATAAATTTATTTAATTAATAGAAGAAAAAGATATGTTAGGGATATTGCTCAAGTGTGTTCGACAAATGCAAATGATGCGTAATCCAATGTTTGAATGCTAATGATAATGAGTCAATTTTGGGCATCTACATTTTACCCCTCTTTGATATAATGTTCGATAGAGCGTTGTGTCAAAGAAAGATACGATATGCATTCGATACACAAGGTTATGCCTGAGTGTAACTGGTAGGTGATGCCCCTGTTGGGACAGTAAAATTTAAAAATTTTCCTATATCCTTACTCATCCATATTTGGCCAAATCATAAATATTTTGCCCAAAATCAGAATTGAAATTGATATATAGCCAATAAAAAATCCTATGATGAAACAATGTAGAGGGCTTAAAATCTCTTAATATTAGCAAGAGGCTATATTATCTATATCGATCTATGAGAAACTAGTTGAAACGGCTATCGGCGTGAAAACAAAGATCAGAGAGAAGATTTCAAAAGTCACCGATGGAGACAATGATACCGATGACCCTTCGTCAGGGAGAAATCCACTAGTCATGCCAATCAGTATAACTAAAGACTATTGAGTAGTACTTTAAAAACTCTCCCAACAATATAGATCATGCCAATGGACTATTTTCGGCAAAACTCTCACCGAGCACCTCATGAATCAAAAGAAATAATGGTCATCGGCAAGAGATGAACATCAGAGCAAAAGATTTATAAGTCTTCGATACTCCAATGTCTCAGCGAATAACAAATGGTGTTTCGGCATAGCTCAAACCGATGTGTGTGATGAATAAAGAACCATTGGCGAAGCTGAACAGATCGGAACGAAATTTATATGTCTTACCAAACCAATGGTCATAGCGATAAAGATGTCGGTGACATATCGTGAAGGTCTCTCTGAGGAAGGGTGTGAAAGAAGGTTGTCGGGGAAACAACCATGATTGGGTAACTTGAAATAAGTTATCCTGATGGTTTATTTTCTCCCGACGGTGATGATGACCACGTGCATTGACAAGACTATCACCGATAGTCATATTGGTAACATTTAACATATCGGAGAAGAATATTATTTACAAAGAAATGAAGGAAGTCATGCCGATGGCAATGATGTTCACCTCTACATCGGGTAAAGCTTGGAAATATCTTGCCGATACAAATTCACATATGAAATATGGCGTCGAGGAGACAAATCAAGGGTCACAATGATTGATCCATGAGTAAACATTCGTGCCATGAGAAGATATTTAGATCACCCTGACATTATGAAAACCATGCCGACAAGAGGAGTTATGACGATGTGACATTTCACAACGATCAAAAGAATTGAATTTCTTGAACAATTAATTGTAGGCGGCAAAGAAATCTTCTGAGGTAACATTCGAAATTATTGCAATTAAACTCAGCAAAATTGTTTGAGAAGAGCCTGCAGGGGGAGACTCAAAGCACAAAATAGGGGAATTCGATCAGAGCCTCTGATAAACAGGTACATACATACACACTTCTAAGCAATACCCTATAAATTGAATTCTCTGTTAGGGATTGTAAATGGAAACTCCAGGCAAAGGAAAGGGCAAAAAATCACAAGGTGATACAAGTAAACCTAAAAAATAGAAAATTGATAAAACCCCTGAAGTGAAAACAAAGGACAGAAAACTCAATCAAGATTTGATTGATCAATTACCAGGATCAACTCCTAAAGCCTGAAGATCTACTCAACTTAGGGTGGAGGTGAAGAAGTTAGAGGACAAATGTAAATACTTAGGGAATATTTGGACTCCAATCAGAGGGTATGAACTTTTCAAATTCCATCACAATAGAAGATTTAGGAATTCTCTAGTATCAAACCTGTGGCATTTGAATTTGGGTAAATTAGTTGTGCTTGATGTGTTCCTAAATGTTGAACTCCTCCAACTTCTTGCTAAACAATATAACCCAAGTCTTAAGGCTATATGCAACCCACAAGGGGAGCCTGTTATACACTTGTCAAAGAATGCCATCTATGAAGTATTCGACTTGGATGATTTATGCACTGTCCCCATTGTTTATGAGGATTTAGAAAAGGAATACTAGAGAATGGATACTAGTTACAATGGATGGAGGTTGCCTATTCATAGGCCCAGAATTGAGGGAGAATTGGTGCCTCTCAGTGAGGATGATGGCCCTCCTTTTCATGCATCAATATTTGAACCCTACATACAATATACCTATTATTCTATGGGCCAAGTCCTAGGATCAGATGTCCCTGAATTTATGACAATTCCTCTGATGGTCATAACTACTGATATTCGGTGCCACAATGCAAGATAGTTTGATTATGCTGCTTATATTTTTAATAAAATTGACTCTGGTCTGGTTGCAATAAGGAACAATGCCCCAATAGTTTCTTTTGAACATTACTCACTTCTTATGCACATGGTGCTCTATTATAGCCAAGAAGTGGGGTTATGGCCAAATGAATTTAAGGTTGTTCCAGTAGACCAGAAGGGATAGAAGTTACCAGTACAGATGTGGACCAGGATATGAGATAGCAGATATGCCCATTCTAGTTATGTACAGTTTGAAGAATATTGTGTGAAAGTGCTATATAGATATTTCAGTCACCCCTGTGAGTATTCAATCTCAAATGAGATAAAGAGGTTCCTTAGACCAAAAGATTTTGGTGGTCCTCATACTGTTATTCACAATTGGGGAGATTGGTACTGTTTTGAAGATGCCACCATGGTTAGAGTGTATGGCTTTAAGGACTCCCCCTTTATCTTACCTAAGACTGTCCCTGACAGAATTGCCTACCTAGAAATAGTTAGGCAAATACATTGTTCAAATGTGATGCATCTGAGCTCCCATGACAAATAGTCTTTTATACCTAGTACTTTGTGTTTTGGAGATTTTACTGTGGTTTCCAAGGAAGCTTATAACCTCATTTTGGATAAATTGATGCACTACAATATGAGGTGTGCTAAGGTGAGAAAAGGATTTGATCCTGAAGGTTTTATTGACCTTGCTCAGAGGAAGCAAAACCTCAATGGGTACACACATATCCCCTACCCACACGATGATGCCATCATAAATCTGGAAGAGGCTGAGGTGGAATTAGTGGTGGAACAATATAACAGAGACCTAGATAAGAAAAGGAAGCAGCTGGCAGAGATTGAGGTATTATCCTCTGGTGATGAAGAACCTACATGGCAAGAGGAACCACAAGAACAAACAATAAAAATGTCCAAAAGAAAGATGCAACAATATCAGTCTTTTGTCATAGCACATGATGAGGAGGGGTCTACTGATGAAGACCCAAGACAAATAGCATATGATTCTTTTATTTTTGGTGATGAATTCATTCATTCTAAAGAATTTAAATCATTTTTATATAAATGCAAAGGGAAAGAAATTAGAGAGTCAGTTGATGATGTCTCTGCTAATAATGAGAGACAATTACTTGATATGTTGAAAGCAACAGTGGATAATGAGTTACAAGTTATGACCCTAGAAAGGATAGACAGTTGCTCAAAGAAGCAGGGGTAATTATCTTTCCTGGCATTGATTTGAATTCTACTCTAGTCTTTGATAGTTTTTTGAATAATACAGATGATAGATATAAGCTCACTCCAGAAGGTGTCAATGAAGTGTATATGGGCACCAAATATAATAATGATGAAAATTCATTAATGACATGGGCCCTGTATCCTCCTCACAAAAAGACAGCTATTATAGACACTAAGAAAACTTTTGGCCATGTCATGACTTTGAAGCCAGGGGAGACTGACCCCTTGATCACTGCAGACATTGGCATTAATGTTGCAAAGCTGAATAAGGCACAAGCTCAGATGTTAATTAAGGAAAGCGATGCGTACAAACTAAGATGTGAGAGGTTGACAAAAGAGAATGATTATTTAAAAGATGTTGTTAAGAGCACCTTCGGGGGATCAGTAAAGAGGTTAACCTAGGATGAAAGTTCACAGAGTGCCCAAGCAATATCCATAGATCAAGCAGCACAAATTCAGATGGATACACTTGTCACAGTACTACAGAGTAGACATGCCAACATGATGCATTGGTTAAACCAATTTTGGGATAATTATTCTCAAAATTATAAAGCAATCCAAGAACATGAAAGGCTTGAAAAAAGATTGCAGGAGAAATTAAATGAGACACAAGGTAAATATACCTCTGACATTGCAAGTGCCTCCAATGCAAAAGAGTTGATCGAGCAACATCAGAAGTACCATGATCAACTTAAAACTGATGCCAAAGAATGTGCTGAAGCTTCAAAAGCAGGAGTGCCCACATTATTCAAAAGTGATAAAGAATTAAAGAGCAAAGAAGAATGGAGCAGAGACTGTCAAGCAATATTAGATGAATCTTTGGGAGCTCTTAAGGACAAAGACTCTGCATCCGGGGAAGCCTGCAAACATTTGGAGAAGATGGTTATGATGGATGTGATTACAAGGAATGCTATTGAATTCATTGATTCCCATCGCAGCCAGGAGTACTCAGACCACATTGCTAAACTTTACTTGTGGTTGAATATGGCATAATTATGGTTATTTTACAGTTGTTAACTTTGTTAATTCCCAAAAGACTTCTTGAAGAGTTATGTCTCTTCATAAGAGTTTCTATATAAGTTTAAACATTTGATGCTGAAATAGGAGGATGAGTAGAATATAATATATATAGTTTACAATGTTTTCAAAAGACCATGTTGCAAGTATATTATTGAAGAAGTAAATTGGAGTTCTTTGATCTTGTGGTTTTATTCTGGCATCAATTGTTTGTTAGAGTTACTCAATTGTGTGGTTGTCTCCAATTCTATATTTCCTTGTTATTCAGATTAATATATCAAGTATATATTTAATTTGTCAATACACATTTGTTGTAGTTGTGTGGTTTGATTAATTGGTTTCCATAAAAGGAATTAAAATCCTTTTGATCAGTCACAGTAACTTGGAAGTGTTAGTTTGGATTACTAAGAAGAGCCATATAATTAGGATTGCCATTCTGTCTCCAAATTAATATTATATGTTATCTCTTGCATATTTCATTCAATTGGCTCCTTCAAGAAAGGATTAAATTGCCTTCTGGTGAATTACAAGATATCTGATTATATTGGTTGGATCATTAAGAAGAGTTTGTCAGTCATCTCCCTGCATGTTTATACAAGTTATAAACTAAAATTGTGCCAAATAGTTAGAATTACTATCCACTATAAGCCACTAGTCTTAGTCCTTCATTTGATTCTGTTTACCCAACAAGGCACTGGTCTTATTTCAATCCATCATTTAAATTCTTTTATACAATCATAAAATTTACCTTGATATTGCTTATACAATTTTCTACCAACCATTCATTAGATATTAGATATAGAATTAGCTGGCAAGATTTCATCTATCCTACACCATTTGCCACTGTAGGAAGACTCATTTACTTAGTCAAGACATTTACATTCATTCTGCTTTAATTTCCAAGGTTCACCCACCTAGGTGTAGTAGGACCTAAAGTGCAGGAAATCATCAAACCTTGAAGGTTGATTCCGTCAAGTTAGTTCAAAAATGTTGCGAATCTAAACATAGAGCCTGGCATCCTCTTAGGATTAGCAACCTGCATTTTTGAGAGCTAACAGCCCCCTCGACAGGTAAGCCAGGCTAACCAGGAAGGGCTGGGTTGGCTTGCAATAGATGAAAGGCTAGAAACAAGGTTGACGCAAAGAAAACAGGGTTTGGGTGGGAACAAATGGGATGATGTAGAGGAAAATAGGCTGTGGCATAGAAGAATTAGGGTTTGGAATAGGGCTATAAATAAGTTCTGCAAGGGAAAATAGGCTCATTTGTGCTCATAAAACTATAGAGATCTAGAGCTCCTTAGAGTTGGTGTGTGACAAGAGTTGGAGAGCTATCAGGATGGTGATTCCACATAGAGATCATCGTGCTGAGCGAGTGAGGACACATGGGCGACCAAAGGGATCAGACGTACTGGTATCTATCAAAAATTTTGCTAAAAGCATGATTTTGATAGGCTAGAAGTGTCATAAATGCACACACATCACCATAAGTGACTAGGTCTTAGGATAAGCAGTTTATATCGCTTGTGTAGGAAAATAGGTCGCGTCCAGTAGTTTAGATCACTTTTAGGCACGGCTTAGTCGCATATAAAAAAACTAGGTCGCTTTTAGTCAGCTAGACAATATAGAGGTAAAATACACATATAAATATAAATAAGTCACTTATGGGCAAATAGTAAGCACATACAAAGGTTAAGCTCGCTAAGAAAGAAAAAGTGCTCGCATATGAGCTATGGCTCGCTTATAGGCTAAAGTTAGATGCATGTAGAAGTTTATCTCACATATGGTCAAGCAGTGATCGCATAGGCAGAATTAGCCGTATATGATCAAGAGATAAGCATATATGGTAAAAGAGGTCGCTTTTGATCAGTAGATAAGCGCATATGGTAAAATGAACCACTTATGGTAGATAGAAGCCAGGATAGCAATAAATGATCAAATTGTTATAGCATTTAAGTAGCGCAAGGGACTGACATGATGAATGACATGATGCAGGATATACTACTGCTTTTGTTATCACAGGAGCCACATCCTAGGGATTTGTAATTGGTGAGATTGTTGGATGCAGAGGAGCGATTTGTGTTAGAGATCCTCAAGTTAGAACATGTGTCGAGATTGGAGCTGGTGCAGGCACATCGAGGATTGATGACAGTGATGGTGGAGTGATGGATGAGCAAGCATAGTTCTTTCTTGTTGCCGACAGGAGAGGCTACGATCACAGTGGAGGATGTGTTTTAGATTCTGCAGATTCCTATAGATGGGGACTGAGTAGATTATGATGTTGATATGGGTCCAGTTGTTTTCAGGAGATTATTTGGGACACCTGACATTAGAGTAGAGGGCTCAGAGATCTCGATGGCGAGGATGGAGTAGCTATGTGACAGGCTACAACGAGTGGTAATGGCTATTATCAGATGGTTGGTGGGAGATAGACAAGCGAGAGGCTTTCCAGTAGGATGGGGGATAGTGATGGAGGGGATGTTCTCCTATGGTATGAGATATGCATGGGTGGAGTGTGTGCTGGGACAGCTCTACCATTTCTTGCATGATTGTGCATATATGTTCAGAGTGAGTATGTCTGCAGGAGTTACAGTTTTGCATGTGTGGGCTTATGAGCATATCCCAGTGACGAGACCAGAGGGATGGGTGGCTAGAGCTGCAGGAGAGCCTTATGCTAGGATGTATAGAGGAGCATTGACATACCAGCGAGTAGTGTACTGGCAGAGGAGATTAGATGAGGTAGATAGATTTGTATGGAGGCCATGGATGGGATGCGAGAGATGGGATGAGGAGGATGCTGAGCTTGTCTATGCTAGGCAAGCGCGATATATTTTTGGATGCATCATATACATTATAGAGCGCTATTTTCCAAAGAGGGTTTTGAGACAGTTCGGGTTGCCACAGGTAGTACCAGTTGGTGATGCCATATTTGGGAGGAATCAGTAGGAGGTGCTTGATTGGGGGCCAGATGTTGTGGTTGAGATGGCTTTGGCAGAGAGAGATGGGCTACAGCCAGTTGTATGGCAGTGGGGATAAGGTCCTGCAGATCCAGGGACTCTACTTGTCTATGATGCATACTAGGTGACAGCTAGACCGACATGGCTGATGAGGGTTGGAGAGATTGGAGAGATAGGGATGGAGAGATCGGTTAGGAGGAGGCGATGATGGGCTCCAGAAGTGCAGGCTATTGTACCAGTAGTGCCATGGATACAGATGCAAGGACAAATGCCATGACAGCCTCAGATACTTGCACGACCTCAGGGGTAGATATTGGTGGGTGATGATGTTGGGATTTAGCAGTTGCGCAGGTGGATTAGAGAGGAGAGGAGATGGAGGTAGAGAGCACAGATGAGATTGAGGAGGGTGGAGATAGATAAACACCAAGCAGTGATTGGCTTGCGACATGTGAGAGCTCAGGCTTAGACATACCAGGCTCAATTACAATTGAGAGTACAGGCTGGGAATGGTCATGATGATGGTAAACTTGTGAGGGTGATAGGAGAGAGAGATTCAGCTAGACAGAGTGAGCAAATGATAAGGATAGAGCGAGATACGGCTGTACAGTAGGTGTAGGATATGAGAGCAGAGAGAGATACGGCTATGTAGCGACTGTAGGGGATGACTAGTGAGCGAGATAGAGTAGTGATTGTATTGGGTACTGATGGGGCTATGATGTACGTGGCCACACAGTTGACACGAGTACAGGTAGAGCTACTGAGAGTATAGGGTGAGGCTGAGCACTATAGAGGCTTATACTATGGGGTTGTGTCGGCAGAGTAGAGATAGCCTAGCTTCAGGAGCCGGTCAGGGGCTTCAAGTTCATGGAGGTCAGGTGGATCTTGATTAGTAGCCTCAGTGATGGGGCCACCGAGAGATAGGGGTCTAGGTGTAGGACCTAGTGGTGGTGGTTAGGGCGAGGGAGCTGCCAGTAGTCACTAGGGCTACCTTGTTTATGTTGTATCATGATGAGGCCTAGAGCCAACTGTGCATACATTCTTTATGGCTCAACTTGTATATGTAGACACTTGTATATTGACACATGTATATATATATGATGGAGTATTGTTGATCGATATGATGTTGTAATCAATGCACTGTTGGTATTATAATGGTTATGCATGTTGTATTTGTATTTTCATGGATTATGTATGGATGTTTATGCAAATGATATGAATGGGAATGGTATGATAATGCAAATATGTAAATGGTAATGATATGATATGGACTTATGCATATAGATAGATGGTAATGAGTTGATATATGATGAACTTATGTATGTCTAACACACTTGTTTTGTAGGATACGAGATGTGGATGAAGGACAATGGAAATGATTGATCTTGGTTGAGGGCTATGTAGGCAAATAACGGGATGAATAGATGGTGTGATGGGTAGATTTTTAAGTAATTGCTCAAAATGAAAAGAAATGCAATCCTTATGTTTGATATAGCATGTGGATGTTATGCACCAGGGTATAGAAGACCAAGGTGTCGAGATATCCAGTGCGGAACTAGCATGCTGCAATCTTGTCTGAACACATGAGGTCAAGATGTTGAGCCAACATGCACAAGATATGAATAGTAGCTAGTGTTTCAAGATGAAATTTGACACTACAAGCAATGGTTTGAGCTTATCTCCACTACACATAGTGATAGCTTGCTGGTTATATGTATGGAGCTAGTCTTGACATAGAATAGTCTCAAGTGCATAAGAGACTATTTAGCTTCTCAGATGCTAGAGATATTGATATGTAAGATGCTAATCCCAACATGTACAAGATACCAATACGCTTAGGAAGAGAATAAGATCATCTCACAAACACAGCATACGAAAGCAATATGACCATGCCCCATTCCTTACTTCATCGCAACATACCAAGATATAGATAGATCATGGCAGTCTTGATTAGAAATAGAAAAGGGACAAAAGACAAAACAAAAGATACTGTCATCACATTTTGTTGCCAAATTTAGGTGCTCTTAGATGGATTTAAGCTGGTGCCTTGTTGAGAGGAAAGCTGCATCCTGTTGAAGGCTAAAGATGTTGATAAACTGCTATAGCAAATGTTGGCTTAAGACATGCAGACAAATAGGTTCTGGCTTATTCTTGATTGGTTAAAGTGCTTGAACTTTTAGTATACACATAGTTTCCTTCTTGCTTGAGTTGATCAAAGAGAAGAAGATGGAAGATGAGAGAAGATGAAGAAGATGGGGTGGATCATTTGTGCTTGAGTACTGAAAACTTCCTTTGTATTCTAGATTGCCTACATACCTTGTATCCACGAGATCAAAGCACATTTACAAAGAAGATGAGACATGATGAATATGTAGTTCTGGGTTTTATTGATGATATAAGTGATGAAAAGATAGAATAATGTGAGATGAAAGATTAAAGGATGATTAGAAGAAAGATGAAAGATGGATGATGAAAGAAGAGGCTATCGTCTTAGCCTGAATCAGAGTGCTTCCTTCACATCTCAGATTACCTACATACCTTGTATCCACGAGATCAAGGCTTGAACAATAGAGATGGGATGTAGTTCTTTCTTATTATGCTGGTGAGTGATGTTGAAAGACTGACGTGATTTCTTGAATGTTTGTATTGGTGATGTCTTGCAATTTTTGGATGTCAGATGAGTGTAGAAAGATATAAATCCTAGTTGCAAAATGTTTTTCCACGTTTGTTGTTGGATGAACGCTATGGTTGAAGTTGAAAGTTTGTTGTGTTGTGAGCTAAAGTGTTTGATGTGTTATGAGCTAGAGATAGCAGTATCCACTTCTAAAGAAGACTCAACAAATGCCCCTAGTGTGGGATGAGGTTTATTATGAAGGAGTGACGATGGAGAAGGCATGCGGTCAAGATGCTAAGGTGCCAAAAAGATATGTTTATCGCAACAATGTCTTAAGTATGATAGCTAGCATTGACAAAGGCAAAGATGGAAAGGCTGTTTATTGTGATGAAATGTGGATTATGATATGGACTATGTGGGATAGGATGGCGAAAATAGGAAGAGTGATGATCAAACAAACCAAGCAAACGATGGAAGCTGGTCACTACACATAGCACCTATTTGCTAGGTTTTCACTATGGTACTTATCCAAGGTGCTTGTTTACCAAGTTTTCACTAGAGGATAGATTATTTATCTTATACTATTTTTTTTTGTTATCCAAAGTACCACAAAGTAGTTTTCACTATTGGATGGATTTTTTTTTTGGGATAGCTGAGCTTTTAAGGATAGAACTTCTTGAGATGAATGTTGTTGACTGGTTCATCCAAGGGAATGCCTTTAGGTGTTGAGAGAGTGTATGCACTTGATCCATAAACTAATGTGATGATGAAAGGACCAAGCCAATTTGGTTCAAACTTGCCCTAATTCTCCTGATGTTGCTGATTCCTTTGATTTTGTTTAAGGCCAAGATCTCCAACTTGAAATCTGTGTTCTCTAATTTTCTTGTTGTAGTTGTGGCATAGACAGTTTTGATAGACTTGGAGATGATTGAGTGTTGTAAGATGTCGTTCATCTAGAAGCTCAAGATCATGGAGTCTAGATATTCAATATTCTTCCTCTGAGATGGTATGTTGTAAGGATACTCGCAGTGAGGGGATCTCAACCTCAATAGGTAAAATAGATTCAGTGCCATACACAAGAGTGTAAGGTGTGGCTCCAGTGGGAGTTCTGATACTTGTTCTATATGCCCATAATGCAGGATGGAGTTGTAGATGCCAATCCCGACCAGCTTCATTGACTGTCTTTTTGAGAATTTTGATGATTGTTTTATTAGAAGCTTCATCTTGGCCATTGCTCTGAGGATAGTAAGGAGTAGAGAATCGATGTTGGATATGAAACTTGTTGCAAAGATCTCTAACCTCTTGATTCTTGAAGGGATTACCATTATTTGTGACAATAGATTAAGGAACTCCATAACGACAAATGATATAGTGTAGAATAAACTTGGATATTTGCTTGCCTATGATAACTGACTTTGTGAAATATTTAGTGGTGGTGATAATGAACTTATGACCATTTGATGAAGTAGGATGGATTTTACCTATGAGATCAAGTCCCCACTGCGAAAAAGACCATGGAGTAGTGATAGGCTGAAGCTCATGTGTGGGTGCATGTATTAAATCTCCATGTTTTTGACATTGTAGACATCTCTTTGCAAATTGTTGTGCATCTTTTTCCATGGTTGGCCAATAGTATCCTACTCGTAGACGTTTCTTAACAAGGTCAGGGCTAGCGGAATGCAATCCACAAACACCTTCATGTACATCACGTAAGGCCACTTTTGCTTCCTTAGAATCAAGATACCTAAGAAGGATACCATTGAGACTCCAGTGATAAAGGGTGTCTCCCAAAATAGTGTAACGAGAGGCTCAACGGATAAAGGTTTTGCATTGGTTGTAAGATAGTTGAAGTGGAAAGGTTTGATTATAGAGATACTCATATAAATCCTCGTACCACGGTGAATTAGGACCAACAATGTCACATATAAGCTCAGACTGTGGAACTTCAAATGTTAGAATCAAAAGTTGTTCGACCAAAAACTCACATTTATGTGTATTAGATGGCATGTCTAGGAGAGACCCAATCATAGCCATAGCATCTGCTACTCTATTCTGTAGTCTTGGGATTTGCTCAAAAGTGATATTGTCAAAATACTTTTTAAAATCATCAACCATTATCTTGTAAGGAAGAAGTTTCTCATCTTTTGTTTGATATTCATCTAGGACCTGTTTGATAACCAGCTGAGAATACCCAAAGACTTGTAACTATTTGATAGCCCATTGTACTATCATACGCAATCTTGTGATTAAAGCTTCATACTTTTCTGTGTTATTGGTACATGGAAATGTAATTCTATATGATTTAGGTATACAATCTCCTTGACGGGTAACAAACAAGATGCCTACTCCTGATCCATGTTGTGTGTATGATCCATCAAAATATAGCTGCCACCATGTTGGAGAAGTTAAATTGAACAATCCTTCATCAGGGAATTATGGATACATTGGATGAATATCTGTGATGGGTGCTGCAGCTAATTGATCAGCGATGATTTGTCCTTTGATGGCTTTTCAATCCACATATTGTATGTCAAATTCACTTAAGATCATGACCCATTTTGCTAATCTTCCTGTGATAATTGCTTTAGAAAGAAGATATTTGAGTGGATCAACATTTGATATAAGCTTGGTTGTTTGGTTCAGCATATAGTGTCGCAACTTTTGGGAAGAAAACACTAATGCTAAACATGCTTTTTCCATAGATGAATAGTTGAGTTCATATCCCACAAGAGTTCTGTTGATGTAATAGATAGCTTGTTCTTTTCCTAAATAATCATGTTGAGCTAGAAGGGCACGTAATGTTGTTGTTGTTGATGATATGTAGAGCAATAAGGGGCGGTCGAGTACAGGAGGTACTAACACAGGAGGTGTGGCTAGATATTCCTTTATTTTATCAAAATTTTGTTGACACTTTTCATTCCACTTGAAAGGTTCACCCTTACGAAGAAGATGCTAAAAAGGATGAAAATTTATCTGCTAGTTGTGAGATAAATCTACGGATGGACTGTAACCTGCCTTGTAAACTATGGAGCTGCTTGAGATTTGTTGGCAAAGCTATTTCCATGATAGCTTTTACTTTAGCTGGGTCCACTTCTATCCCTCGTCGAGACACAATATATCCCAACAGTTTTCTAGATGTTACACCAAATACAAATTTCTTTGGGTTCAATCTGACTTGATACTTTTCTAATCGATCAAAGATTTGTGCTAATACATGTGGATGTCCTTCTCTTCTCTTAGATTTTCCCAGGATGTCACAACATAGTCTTCCATGATAGTATGAAAAAGGTCATGAAAAATAACTATCATGGCTCATTGATAAGTAGCTCTAGCATTCTTGAGACCAAAAGGCATTACAACCTAGCAATATGTGCCCCATGAACAAATAAAAGATGTTTTATCTTGATCTTCCTTTGCTATTCTGATTTGATTATACCCTAAAAATCCATCCATCAAAGATAGAATTTCATGTCTGGCTATAAGATCTACAATGTTGTCTATGCTTGGTTATGGAAAGTCATCCTTGGGACATGCTTTGTTAAGATCTCTAAAATTTGTGCAACAACGAACTCGTCCGTCAAGTTTTTCTATAGGTACCAAATTTGAAGCCCATTCTAAATAATTAATAGGCTTTATGAACTTTGCTTCTAACAATTTTTGAATCTCTATCTTGACCAATAAAGCTACCTGTGGATGCATTTTGCGCAATTTTTGTTTAACAAGTTTTGCATTAGGAAATACTGCTAAATGATGTACCACTAGTGATGGATTGAGACCCGGCACGTCAGCATAAGTCCATGCAAAATTTATAGCTCTTTGATAAAAAATGTTGTGAAGTTTCTTCTTTCTTGCTCTGATAGTGATGCTGCCAAAAAAGTGATCTTTGGATTCTGCTCTGTACCCAAGTTCATGTCTTGTGATTGTTCAACTAGCACTGTTGATTTCTCATGATAATCAGTGGCAACAAGAAGATCAAATACCCCATCCTCAGGTGCCTCGGAGAGGTTTTCACCTTCAGATACATCCTTTATTTTTAATTTTTCACAGTCAAGAGGTGCCTTTCAATTTTCACCTAGTGACCTATTTTGTTTGATTTTGTTTATTTCACTTTTGAAGGATTTGATACTTCCACCAAAATATGCTAGTTTAGGTAAGTCCATCATGAAACCTACTTTGTGATCACCCAATGGAATGCCTTGTCGCAAGCCAATAAATTCTGTAATAGCTTAATCATTTTCAAATGTGTCTAATATCGGTGGCCCCTATTGGTCCCAATCGACAAGGTCAGGATATACGAGTGAAAGGTTAATGGAGGAATTGTTATGAATAGAGGAGGCTGCGGAGATCATGAAGATGGAGTGTTCTTGAAAAAGGTTAGTAATATGAAGGGGGGAGTCATCGATAGTATCTGAATTAGAAGTCTCTCCTGCCAAGGTCGGTCCAGCATCAGTATTGGAAATACACTTAATGTCCTTGAGTCGCGGTACCTCTAGCTGATAACCAAGGCCTTATTTATTAAACTTATTAGACACAATAATGGGTTCAATAGGTCCTTGTTTGTGTGATCCTAATCCACCATGTCCTTTGTAGCCCATATTCTTTATGATGCAGAACCCATTGTTGTATCTCTCTACTTCCAGTTGAAATTGGTCATTTTCAACAAGGAATATCTAAGAGTCTATATCATCAATGTCTTCATCATCCAGGAATCTGCCTTTAAGGAATACTATAGGTGGAGCTTTGATGACAGTGAGGGCTGAAGTTGGTGTGGATGTAGAAGGTTTACCATAGGATTTAGGAGATAATGGAAAAGTACCCACACAACAAGAGTCTTGTAGTGTGTATTCACCAGGGCCATGTTCGGTGTACCTGATACGGAGGTTGGAAGCGGCTTTGCTAGATGATGGCTTGAGAAGATCAAAGGGATCTACATAGGATGAAGATGGATATGCCTCAATGTTGATAGGAATGCGATTTGGACTATGATATTTAGCTTGGAAAGCATGACAAAATTCAAATGGATTGGGATCAGCTTGGATAGTAACCTCAACACCGTTGTGTGGAAATTTAAGACATTGATGGTATGTGGAAGGAACTATCTTGAGGGTATGTATCCATGGATGACCAAGGATGATGTTATAGGGAAGGTCAATATCAAGAACTTGACAACAGGTTTCTGTGTTGATCGGCCCAACTTAGATAGGCAAGAAAATAATTCCTTCAGTATCTCTCTTGGCATCATCATATGCTTAGATATAATAACCTTGGAGGCGTCAACATCTTTCTCAGAATATCCCAGTTGTTTGATTAATTTCAAAGAACATATATTAAGACTAGCTCCACCATCTACCAAGATTCGTTTGATATGGCATTGTCTAACAAACACTTCAATGTGAAGGGCTTCATTGTGTTAAGGATGGATGAAGGGCTGAAGATCTTTGTTAGAAAATGTTAAATGACAAGGGGCTGCAATGCTAGAGACCATAGATTGGAATTGTGTGATATCAATATCGTTGGGCACCAAAGATTCTTGTAAAGCTTTGTCAAGGATAGCTTTGTGAGTAGGGGATATACGAAGCAACTCAAGAATGGATATGTGCGCGGGTGTTTTGCCAAGGTGATCCAAGATATTATAGTTAGAGAATGGTCAAGGAGGATGAACGGGTGCTCCTTGAATAGTGACATGACCTCTTCGAGTGGTTACAGTACAGTCAGGTGCTTTGCCTTGGATAGTAATGGTAGAAATGCGAGCATGGTCAATGTGACTAATGGTAGATCATTCATAGTTATACTGAATGGCATTTCCAGCATGAGGGTTACTTGTTTTGTCATGAGATGGAAGTGGATTCTTGAAAGTCTCTAGATCATAGTTCAATGTTGATTGTTGTGCAGGTTGAGTTGTTGAAGGTGTAACTTTGATTAAACCTTGATCGATGCAATCTTGGATGATATGTTTTAAGCACATACAACCATTTGTTTTATGTCCTTTAACTCTATGGAAATTGCAATACTTATTTTCTTTGTACCAAGGAACTTTGAAAAGTGGTTCACCATTAGGTGGTGCATCCGATAAGATAATATCACTCGCTTGGAGAAGCATTCGAAAGATAACTTCCATAGGTTCTGCTAATGGTGTAAATTGTCAACGCGGATTGGAAGTTTGTCATTCTCACATTCGTTGAAAAGGTTGTGTTGTTGTAGAAGCAGTTTGGATGTTGATGGGAGCTTTCATAGTTTGGATGTTCTTTGCATCCACAACACCGTCATTGACAACATTTTTATTTTTGTTCCAAAAGCGAGACCTATCATTAGAGTTTTGAGGATAGTCTTTGTTATCATGAAAGATCTTGATAGTTCCTTTAGTAATTAAAGTTTGTTCAATGATGGTTCCTTTGGAAACAAGTTCATCAAAGGTGCTAGTACTTTGCAATTGTAGTTGGAACAAAGATATCGAGCTATTGTTTTTCAGGGATTTCCCATGATAGTTTGCTAGCCATATTACACCATCATTGAGTAAATGAAGAAAAGGCTTCACCATTGCACTATTTATTGTTGACAAGGTCATTCATGTTTACCTCATGTTTAATGTTAAAAGCAAAGTGTGATTGAAACTTATTGGCTAACTCTGAAAAAGACTTAATTCCCAGAGGTAAATGGGAGAACCATTCAAGGGCTTGTCCTGCTAAGCTTCGAGGAAGTAGTGTCAAAAGATTTGTATCATCATAAGCAACATCGAGACATGCCACAAAGAATGCTCTAAGATGGTCTTCCGGATTTCCTTTTCCTTTATACTTGTCAAATTGTGGAATTTTAAAGTGTGGTGGAAAAGGTATCATATGAAGAGACTTGTCAAATGGGTAAGCACATATGTTTTCTAGAGAAAATGTCTTCTTGCATTGTCCTACCGCTTGGTTAATCATTTGTTGAATATCCGATGAAGATAATTGTTGTTGTTGCAAAGGGGGTGAAACATGGTATGGTGTATATTGAGGTTGTTGTTGTGGGATATGTGAAGCCATGACCATTTGTTGAGGTTGTGTGCTCACAATATATGTCAAAGGATTGTTATGGGACACATATGTGGTTGAGGAGTGTTGTCCTTCAGGAACAAGCAGTGGTTGAGTATATTGTGATGAATGGACACTAAGACTTTGCATCACATGCGAAGTGGAAGATGGATTGACATTAGTTAATGGTTGGGAAGTTGGAGTTGGATTTGTGATATGGTAAGTAATGGAAGGATTGGTAGATGCGAAAGAAGGATGGACACTTGGGTTTGTATTTTGGACAACATGAGGATTGGTATGTGTCATGTGCTGGGTGATAATAGGCAAGCCTTGGGTAGCATAAGATGAATTGATGGTGTGTGAAGGATTGGAAGAGTATGATGGAATGGATGTAAGTTGCTCAACATAAGTGACTGTAGAGCTAGGATTGGCTTGAGAAATGATAGGAGGGTCACTCATATCAATAAGACTAACATTGGGATTAGATGGTGTAGTGGAAGGATTAGTAGTGATGGTGGAATGCATATTAGCAGTTGGTATATGGCATATGGTATTCATATGGGATATGGTAGGTTGTGATGGTCGTGAAGCTTGGACTATTGGTGTTGTTGGGATAGTTTGGGAGGTTTGCACACTATGGGATATGGGGATAGCTTGTGATGTTTGGGAAGTTTGTGCTTGGGTCACATGGATAGCTTGTGTTACTTGAGGCATGGAAATGGTCATGGTAGAAGGAGGAGTATGTTGAGGAACATGGAAAGGTGGAATGTTTAGGTTTTGTGACATGAGAGGGAGTACATTAGTTGGCATTATCAAAGGTTCTAGAGTGTGCTCCGAGCATGGTAGATCAAATGAAGTAACGATAGGCAATGAAAGAGATGTGGAGGAAGATAGAGCTTGTGATATGGTGGGAGATGGTGTGACTATAGTGGATGGCCCCTTTACAACAACAGTGGGAGTATTTGGATTGTTCTCTCTAATAGCGGATTTGTCAAAATCTCTTGATAATTTAGTGCCCATGCGAGCAAGTTGCAAGAAGTAGTGATTAGGCTCAGATAAAACAAGTCTCTCAACTTGATCCCACACATGGGTGTCCTAAAATTTTGATAAGTCTTCTTGGGATTGTTCTTCAAAAGTCTCCAAAGATGTTTGAGGTTGCACTTGTTGTGAAGATGACTCTCCAATGGTATACCCATGAGGTGTAAACATATGAGGAGGCATACCAGCCGTGAATTAAGTTGCATCCTTAAGAGGTGTTGATCTAAGTTATTGCATCTCAACTTGCAATTTGGCTTCCATTTCAGCTCTATATTTGGCTTCTATTTCAGCTCTATATTGACTCCTAGTTTGAGGCATGACGTTGATGTTGAAAAGTGAAGTTTAGCTTGTCAAAGTTTTGAGACCCAAAAGAAAGGTGATAGTTTGCTGGTTGGTTGCTTGCTTGCTTTGTTGGTTTGCTTGGTTGCTAGTTTGCTTGCTTGGTTGGTTGTTGTTTAGTTGTTGGTTGGTTTTCCCTAGATAATAGCTCACACACTCAAGGGAAAAGTTATTTGCTAAAGGTTGCTATGTTGCTAATGTTTGCTGAAGCTAAAGCTAATGTTTTGCTGATGGATAAAAATGATTGGTTTGATGTTTGGGTTGTTGGTTTGGGATCTCAAAAAGATGAAAAGCTTATGAAATGCAATTGATTGGTAAACTCAAAATAGGAGACAAAGTCCAGGTATCTGCTAATGATCAGAGATAGGTCTGAAAGCTAATACTGAAGCTGAGAAAGCTAGATTTGTGGCTAATTCAACTGAGTCACTAAGATTTGTTGGTATTAGACTACAAGTGATAAGTGATAGCTCATATGTGACTTAGAAAAGGCTAAAGGCGACTGGTAATAGCTCAAATGCAGACTGGAAAGTTTTTGTTAGTAGGTTACAATGTTAACCAGAGGTGATTCGATTGATCATAGGTGACAACTATTGGCTCAAAAGTGATTTAATGTTGATTGGAAGCAACGCAGGTTATGCCAAAGGCGACAGACTATTGTTTAAAGGTGAACTGATTTAGGTAGAAAGTAGCTAACTGTTGCTTAAAAGTGACTCTGTTTAGGCAAAAAGCGGCTAACTACGGTTCAAAAGTGATTCTGTCATATGTATGCAAGTAGTTTAGGCTTAAAAGTGACTGTGTCTATTAGGAAAGATGTCTGATTTGTGATTTTTTTGACAAGAAAATAGTAATTGCAGTCACTCACACTCACAACAATCACAAACTTGTACAACCTAGGCTAGGAAAGGACTATATTTGTTGAATCCCTAGCCGTACTTATTCAAAGCAGATAGCTTCAGGATCTTGGTAGCACCGGCTCCCCTCCACGGCACACACTTCTCACACATACCAAGATCCAGGTTTCCTATAAAGCCTGTCCCTCACTAAACCTTAGGATTGTCCCTGCTATCTCTTCTAAGAACCACATGAATCAGGGCGGCTTCAAAGGTCCCACCTTTTGTGTCAATAAATAGAGGGTTTTTGGCTACTACACAAAGTTGCTAATAAGGACATTCGTTCAAGTGGCTATACATGTGGCAATGCTACTCTCCATTGTGGAGTCTCCCAGCCTTCAAGGGTTATGCCTTGGAGGGTTTTGGGGGAGGTTGGCTGTCGGTATTATGCAACAACACCCATTGTTTGTGGCTTTTGACACAAACACTTTTCTTATATAGTGGTTCGCAAGGACTTGGCTTTAGCCCGTTACCACTTGGGTCATATCTCTTCTCACATAGGGAAGGAAGGCCCTCTAAAGATAATAACAAGTTCTCATACACCCAAGATCCATTTGATAGGCAAGGGGAGAGGATACTTTTGTTATTAAATTTGGGTTACAATCAATCACATGCAAGCAATAAAAAAAGATAAATCAAGCATAGAGCAAGGCAATGATTCATTTTAAGCACCAAGCCCAAATGTTCCTAATTTAGTGAAAAACCACAAGTCTTGGACCTATCGGAGCTACAACAGATATGTCAGTAGTTTGAATTTACATAGAATTGTGGAAGTCATAAACACATAAAACTATGGAAATTAAGAATGAAAACCCTAAGAAAAGGCAGAAAACTGAGGATAGAACTTTAAACCAAGACCTGATAGAATAATGCCCAGGGTCTGGACAAAGGTCCAAAAGAAATGCTCAACTAAATCCACATGCTGAGAAATTGGAAGATGCTAATAGATATGTAGGGGATTCGTGGACCCCTATAAGGAGATATGACTTGTTCATGTACCATTATAGGAAAATACACAGACACAAACCAATCTCAAATCCTTGGAAGTTAAATTTGGGGAAATTACTAGTACCTAATGTGTTTCTGAATATAGAATTGCTTAAAATGTTGGTAGATCATTATAATCCACAAACTCGTATGATTCAACTTAAAGATGGGTTTGGGTTTATTCCTATTACTTGGGAATATATATCAATAGTCTTTCAGTTAGATTCAAGCTTTGATATGGTATTTAGGATTAAGGACTTATTGAATGAGTATTGAAATTTGAGTAACACTTATAAAAGGTGGACACTACCATTTCACAGACCTAGGGATGAAAATAATTAGTTCAGAGTGTTCTCAGGGGTGGAGGATCCACCTTATTTGGTTGATCTATTTAAACCATATTTCAGATATACTTATTACTCAGTCTGTCAAGTATTAGGTGTGGATGCCCCTAAATTTATGGATATAGCACCAATGGTTCTAGCTGTAGATATACAAATCCCTAGTGCCAGAACATCTGATTATGCTAAATATCTCCCGAATGATTTTCACAATGATTTAAATGCTATAAAGAATAACAAGAAAGGCTTTAGATTTATGCATTATTCCTTATTTATGCATCTGGTTTTCTATGAAGGGAAAACCATGGGCCTATGGGATGAATCTCTCAAGGTTAGAGATCTAGATAAAAATGGAGACATTAAGCTAGTACAAATGTGGACTACCATTTGGGATAGCAAGTGTGATAGGTCACATTATTTGTATTTCAAAGAGTATTTTGTAAAGCCTTTATATGCTAAATTTGGTTATCCATACAATTACAATTTGTCACCCAATATAATAATATTTCTCAGGGCAAAGGATATGGATAAGAACAAAAAGATCAATCACAATTGGGGTGATTGGTATGTATACAGGGACTGCACAAAGATCAGAGTTTTTGGGTATGAAGGAGCACCATTTATACTCCCGAAGACTTGCCCTGATAGAATTGCATATCTAGAAATTATTAGGCAATTAGCTTCATCCGATTTCAGGCATTTGAAGAGACACAATAAGCAATCCTTTATGCTAGGCACCCTGTGTTTTGGAGATTTTACTACTTTTTTCTGAGAAAGGATATGAAGAAATTAAAAAGAGATTAGATTACTTTGGGATACCTTAAGGAAATGCTAGCAAAAATTTTGACCCTGAGCATTTCATCAATCATTTCAGTATAAGTCAAAAGTTGAAAAGGTATCAACATGTACTATTCGTGGATGAGGATTTAATTAGAAATGTTGATGAAGCTTCTGCCATTGAGAGGAGAGAAATGTATCATAAAGTAATGTTATCCAAGGCTTGGAGGGTAGCCTAAAATCCCAATTATAAGGGAGCTTTTCCATAAATTATTGATCCCATAGATAAATTGAACATGTTAGTTTCAAAGGCACCAGAATTGATTATCGATGTCCCACCTGAGATCTTTGAAAGAAGAGGCAAAAATATTAGGGAAACACAAGCTAGATATAAGGCTCCTTTGAGTCATCTTTCTCCTCAACCTACACCTGATATTTGTTTTTCTATGGATACTAGCATTGCAAATGATGAGGAACTGGAGGGTGAGGATGAAAATGTACAGCATTTTGACCTTGTGATTGATAGCTATGAGCCACCTATGGATAGAGAAGTAGTTGATATCAAAAGATATGAGACACCTAGCTAGCAAAAGTTTGTCTCAGATAAAGACTTTATAAAAACCCTTGAGTTTAAAGCGTTTCTTTATGATTTCAAAGGCAGACAGGCCAAGGAGAAGATGAAAGATATTTCCCCTAAGATACAAGCTAAGGTATTACATCAACTTCAAATTGAAATTGATAAAGCAATGAATGACATGATCCCAGAAAAGGGAAGAAATCTTCTAGAAGAAGTAGGGGTTATGATAGTCCTGGGTCGGGATATGACCTCAGCCATTGTTTTTGATACCTTCAAAAGAAATTAGGATAAGAAGATACAGTTAAGTATTGAATCCTTGGATAAAATCTAGAAAGGTTCTGGGTATGACCCTGATAAGGGAGCTCTGTTGATATGGGCACTTTACCCCCCACATTAGAGGCCTCAAATCGTTGATGATCCAAACAAAGAATTTGGTCATCTCATAATATACAGAGTTCAAGATACTGACCCACTAGATACTACTGACCTAAATATCAATGTTGCCAAATTTACAAAAGCCCAGATAGAGAAACTGGTTAGGAATAACAATGCATATAGCAGAAAATGCAAAATTAAAACAAGAGATTGCTATGTATAAGGATAAAATATCACCATCTAGTAATCGAATGTCATATCAAGAACCAAATAAAGAGGTGATGGAAGCTTTAGCAAATAAAAATTATTGGAAAGTTAAAGTAGAGAAATTTCAAAAGAAAAGTGATAAACTGGAAAGTGACATAAAAGTTGTTAAGTATCATATGGCTTTTGAATTGAGAAAAAGAAGATTTGAGGAGATGATGAAACATAGTGATCAAGTATGGGACTTACATAAAAGAACCCATAATGCTTATCAGGAACATAGAAGATTGCATCTCAGATTGCTTGAGAAGAAAGAAGAACCAAAAGACAAAGAGCAAGCACTCAAGGAATGCAGTGGACTGATCATTGAACATGAAAGGTGTGATAGGTAAAAAATTAGGTTAATAAGATCAAGCATAGCCATGAAAACCTAACGCTACCGTCATCAAAGAATCTAATCTAAATGAGATCAAAAGTAATGCAATTCAAGCACAATATCACCTAGATTGTATGATTCTTTGTTTATGATGTGGATTGCTTCTTCAACAATCAACAATTATGAAGATAAAAGATGCCATGATGGATGAATGATAATGGTAATAAGCTCAATGGATGCTAAAATGCTCAATATGCTCAAGATGATAATGTAGACACTATATGAATGTTGGATTGTTGTAGGTATGGAATGAGAGGGTGTTTATATAGAACTCAACCAAAATCAATCAATGGTGGAGATTCGATGGCTATGTGAATGGCTAAGATTGAAGGATAGACATAGGTGAATGTGAAGATGACAAATGGCGAGAAGATAGGGCTTATGTGTGCTTGTGTACATAAAAAGTACTACATGTGAAAGATATTAAATAAAAGGATGTAGTACCCCTTATCTTTTTAAATGAAAGGGGCACACATGTCGGGTCATGAGATAAATGATAAGATAAATTAATTAAATAAATAAAATTTAATTAATTAATTGGAAAGTGGGCTTATGAAAGGAATTTTTAATTAAATAAATAAGATTTATTTAATTAAAAATAGATAGAATGAAGATAATTAAATAATTAAAGATTGTTTAATTATAGCTTAGAAGAAATAGCTAATAAATTAATTAAATAAATATAAATTTATTTAATTAATAGAAGAAAAAGATATGTTAGGGATATTTCTCAAGTGTGTTAGACAAATGCAGATGATGTGTAATGCGATGTTTGAATGCTAATGATAATAAGTCAATTTTGGGTTTCTACAAAAGGTTTAATACAATATTGTCATATGACATTGGTGATTTTGATCTACATGGGGATCTGGTAGTTCCCAATTTCTTCAATAATGAGAGTAATATATGGGATTGTTGGTTAATAGATTTGTCCTTATTCTGAAAATAATTTACTCTGACTCTATACCCCTTTTAAAGAACAAATGAGTTAAACAACAAATGGGTGAACCTTTTATATTAGTTCCCCTCTGAATTTAGGTACAGCTCCCTTTAAGATTTTCAATGAATTTAATCTATTCAAGTATCCAAATGCACTTTTAACCAGAAAATGCTTAAGGCAGACTGATATTCATACATAACTATGTAATGAACACAATAAATTTATATAGTAATAGTGAGCAATAGAATGCACAGATTCTACTTTTGATATATTCAAATACATGGATACATTCATACAAACTTGTTGAACCAGTAAATAATAAAACATATATGACGAATTGTCCAAATAAATAACAATTACCAGATGAAAGGAGATTTCACATAGAAAATCTAATTCCACACATTTAGACGCATAGATCCAAACAAGCAGCAATTGTTTCTTCTTCTCATTCACAGATGAAAATTACTCAGACAATCATCACATAATGTAAAACTATGAACCATTTTGCTAAAATTCCCCCCTTTTCTTTTTTTAAACTTCTGTATCTATATCTTCAAAGATTTCAAAAACCTATAAATATGAATGTCTTAATCATGTCTTTTGAGTAAATCAAACCCAGAGTTAACATAACTCTGACCCGTATGGGATTTAGTTTTAACAACTGAATTTAAAGATCAAGATGCTAAAAATAACATGATAAAGGAACTAAAATAGAGAAAACGAGCCAATGAGGTCATGACTGGGACGAGGGGTTTGTATCTCCGGATTTGTTATCGGTGGCCTGGGAAGCACGTTGGGCCTTCCATTCCTGAAAAGCAGCAATGAACTCCTGAATCTTCAGGAAGTTAGGAATACCTATATGCTTCATTCTTGACTTCCAAACCTCCTTTTCCCTTCGCATTTTACCAAATTTTTCTTTGTGTTCTAGAAGTGCGTCGATGCAGAGGTAAAGTAGTGATTCAACTTTAGAAATCCTGGAGAAGTCCTCAATTAAAACATTGTCATTTTCTCTAACGAAGCCAATTTTATCTCTGAAAGATTGGACCACTGTATCGACATCTTCCACTAGTTTTCCATCATCTTTAATGTATTTAACATCAATACATTGCAAGTCATTTTGCAATGATTGAGTGAATTCTGTTATTTCCTTAATTAACTTTGAAAGTTCAAAATGACCTTGCCGGGATATGGAGTTCCTCCATTCAATATTCTTTTTGTTCACATATAACAAATCCTCGTCCAAACCAGTCAAGCTTTTCTCCGTCAAAAACTTTGCCAGCCCATATTTTTGAACTTCATCCATCTGGTTTATTACATTCGTCCACTTACCTTCATCTTTCACCCAAACAGCAACCTGTGCTTTAAGATCCTCAATGGTGGTAGCAGTCAGATCATATATGCCCTTGAGCTCATGAATGTATTCAATTCCTTTTTGTTCAACGTTATCCAACCAACTGTTAAATGTTTTTGTCACCATTTTGCTTCTATGAACCTGATCTAACATCTTTTGGTTGACAGGTGATTTCAGGTCAAAAGACAGGGGAAGCTGTGAGATCGGCTGCGGGTTAGGATTGTTAATAGCCTCAATGTACTCTGCCATTAAACGCAGAGTTTGTTTCAATTCCTTCTTGTCCTTTTCATCTTTGCATGTTTGACTGACCATCCTCTTAGTAGAAGCTTCAAGGTGGTGGACATCTGCAGCTCTGGAGGCAGCACCGAGATCCACTTTCTCCACAGTGAAATCATGCACTGTTGGGTCCTGCACTTCTTCCTCTGTCATTGGCTTAGCAATTTCAGCACTCCAGTTACCAGTGTTTGGATCAATATTTATTCTGGATGTCGTCTTGAGTTTCTTGGACTTGGGGGTTTTCCCCTAACATTTGCTTACCATGTCCTTTAAAGGGACAACAAAAGGAATCACTTTTTTCTTATCAGAAATAGAACTCTCTAGCCACTTTGGTGCAGGGGCTGAGGTTGTCTTCTCAGGGTTCACTTCATCAGAGGATTTATTTGAAATCATTAATATTTCAGGGGTCTCCAGAATAGCCTCTGATTGTGACCTGGTGTCAAACTCCTTTGTTCTATGTGGGCTTAGCTCCTTGTCACCCATAGGTCCTTCTGAATCTTCTTCTGAATTCAAATCAACAACTATTGTTTCAGAAACTTGTTTCTTTCTTTTTCCTTTGGTCCTTAACCTGGTAACACGAGATGGTAGAATATCTGTGAGGACTCTTCTGGATCTCTTAGTGATAGGGCTTATCTCAGTTGATGGCTTGGAAGCACCTGCACCACAAATAGCAAGAGGTTGATTAGAAGAGTCTATGGGAAGCGGTGATCCAACCATTGAAGAGATTTGTTGGACATTTTTATCCTGAAGCCCTTCCTGTCTCTTTTCTCTCAACCATTTCTCAGTTTTTTCCTGGAAGAGTTTTAATTTCAATTCTGTCTTATTCTTTTTTGCTCCAGTCCACCTCTGGAATGGGTAAGTGTTTTAGTTTTTCAAACTATGGGTCAACCACCTGTTCTCCATCATCAGAAATTCCAGAAATATCCATGTTTAAATTGAGTGTAATTATCTACCCCAAAGAAAACCTACACCACATACTTCTTCTGACCTCAAATTCATCTAGACAATCTTCCCAGTAATCCTCCAGCTTAGGAAGGTGTGAGTGCCCTGTTCCAGGATCTAGGTTATCTTTGACAAATCGTTTACTGTTGAATTGATCCTGGCAGTGAAGGACTGAAAATTGAACCTTTTTAGGTTCACCTCCAAATTCAAGGCATCAGATTTTGAATGGCATGAATAATGCCCAAGTTTAATAGGAAAAGAAATACCAAAACCCTTTTTTGATGGGAATTTCTTATCAACATGTGCCAGCTGCCTACATACCTCCATCAACATGAAATGATCAAACACATATCTAGGTAACTTCACAGGTTCACCATCAAATCCTCCAACTCTGATGTAAGTGAACTCAGAAAATTGGATGAAGAAGCTACCATAAATACTAATCAATTGCATTACTTCACTAGACATTCTTTTACTCAGGTTCCCTACCAATTCATAAGTCATTTTCCCAGTGAAGACATCATTAACCCTTTTGTAATTTTTGTAACAATTTTTTCTCTGCAACTGTGAATAATATTCATAAATTTTACTATTCTCAGCTATGGGTGCATGGGGTAGGTCAAACTAATCTCTTGTAGATGCTAGACAATAGAACAGGTACAAAGACATATAGAAATCTCTGTTGCCCAGATAATTGCTCAAACCCTGATGTAGACAGTCAGCCACTATTTCAGCCCAATCTAAATATTGTTCCCCTTGAAGGATGACTTGTATGAAAAAGTACATCCAATCCTCCCAATAATAGGCATGCTGATTACCTCTCAGTCTGTGTAACATTACTACAATATCCCTTACTTCTTTTATCAAATGATCTTTGGTAAGTGGCCTGGGCAACCTTGAACCGCCCTTCTAAAATTTTAGCAGCCAGTTCCTCGCTATTACACTTTTGTAAGTTGGTCTCTTCTCTAAGAAATACCCATTGGAGGCAGTAATGTCAAGGCTGGAATACGTCTCCTTAGATAGTATCTTCATCACAGACACGAGGGTTTATCTGTTGACATAAAATAACACATCCCCGTTTGTATTTCTGACACATCTATCCTGGGGGTCGTACCTATTCATACACTCTTGAACCAATTCTGGACACAGTATAGCCTGAGGAAAAGCTGCGGATTCAACTAAACCACTATCTACAATTTTCTTCATCGTAGGAGTTTGAACAGGGTTTCTAGTTCTTTCTTTAAATTCCCCTAAATCATATTGAACCAATGCAGTATCTCCAAATTCTGAGTGAGAATAAGCAAGGACAGGACCATGTTCATCCCCCAAACACGTGGATTTCAAAGACATAGTTGGAAGATTACAATAAAACAATTAGAATTTTGAAAACAACAGAAATTCTAGAGATTCTTCTTTCCAGCATAAGAACTAGGAATAACATATGGGAAATAGAACTCACCTTCAAGATATCTAAATTCACTGTGAAAACTTGAATAAAAAGAGCCTTACACTTCCGGCGCTATCCTCCTCCGTGTTGCACAGTATGTTTACTTGCTAAACTTGGCTTGTTCTTGGTTAATAATGGCACTAACCAGAATGAATAATTATCGCTCAGAACAAAACGTGCCAAAAATATTTGAAAAGACGTGAACTCTGATTTCTTCATTAATAGCAAGTAGTATTCACATGCCATCATGAAGTATAATGATTATCCGTAGTCTCTGCTAAATTAGAGCTCTCGGTCTCATAATGAGTTTCTAACATAATTTCCTCCAACTTTCCTGCTAAGTTTGACTTAGAAAGCCATGGGAACAAACGGGACCAAAATCACCAAATCTTTGAACTATTGAACCATTGAACCTTTAGGACGTGGTTCAATGCGTTGGTTCAATATGGTGGTTCAAACATGCCAATCGGACCATATAGATAAGCAAAGAAGTGACTTACTGAAACAAGAACTTAACTCATGAACCGTTGAACTTGTAAAGACATGGTTCAATACGAAGGTTCAAAGATGCAAGGGTTATGTAGACCAACAAAAGTTACGTGGCTTTGGTAAAAGGCTTCCAATTATGAAATAGTGAACTGTTGAACCTTGAACCTTGAACCCCGCTACAGAGTACAAGCAGAAGGTTCAACGATACAATAATTACACAAGGTAACTGCGTGACCCAACTTATAAGAAGACAAAGAGTGTTGAACCTTAAGACCATTGAACCATTGAACCTTGAACCCTGCTATAGAGTATGAGCGGAAGGTTCAAGTTCAACCCGAAAGTTCAAAGACGCATAAGACAAACAAAATGACAACTTGCTTTGTGAGACACTTAGACATATTGAACCATTGAACTTTGAACTTTGAGAATGGTTCAGGTTCAGAGGTTCAAACCTTAAGTAACCTTGTCTACAAAGACAACAAACGAATACAAATTGAAGGACCAAGAGCCGATTTACGAAACAAAGGTATGACCAAAAATATAACATGGTAAACTGGCTCTTGGCTCGGGAAATATTACCAATGAATAAATAAATAAGGGGCGACTCAAAAGGTAACATTGGCTCTGACTGGGGACTACATTTTATGACAAAATGCAGAGGACTCAGAAGCTCTGGTTTCACAGAAAAAGGAAAATAGAGAAGAAAGGAAACAGAACAGGACAAAACAAAAATAGGAAAGGAAAACACAAAACCAAACAAAAGGGAAGACTATGTACAAAACAGGGGACCCTGTTTACAAATGATACAGCTTGAGATCCTCTCCATTATAGGACAAGGGTAAAACAGTTCCATCAGGATATTCCAATTTAAAAGAATTTGGACCCAATACCTGGTGAATCTTGAAAGGCCCGCTCCAAAGAGAGTCAAATTTGCTATGTGCACCCTTTGGTTCTCTTCTTCTGTCCCACAGTAATACTTCAACTCCTTCCATAAACCTCCTGGGTCTTGTTTTCCTGTCAAAAATTTCTTTAACTCTGGCCTGATGTACATTAATTCGGTCAACCAACTCATTTCTTTCTTCTTCAATCTTAGTTAAATACATAATTCTCTTCTCCAGGGAATCTTGAAAATATTGGTCCTCAATTACACTTTGCAACTTAGCTGTGGATAGTTCCAGAGGTAAAGATAATTGAGCACCTATCCCGTAAACTAATTCAAAAGGTGCCATCCCAATTGCTCTTTTCAGAGTTATTCTGTCGACCCAGAGTGCTTCATACAACCTCTTATGCCAATCTCTGGGGTTGTCATTCACCAATTTCTTCATGATAGTAATCAGATTCTTGTTACTAGACTCAGCTTGTCCATTCCCTTGGGGATAGTAATCTGATGAATGGGAGAGAGATATACTATGTTCATAACAAAAAGAAGTCATTTCAACTGAAGAGAAACTGGTAGCATTGTCTGCTACAATCTTCTGGGGCACACCAAATCGTACCAAAATATTTTCTTTGAGAAAATTACAAACCTCCTCCGAAGTTGTTCTTTTAACAGGGGCTGCCTCAACCCATTTTGTGAAATAATCTATTGCTGTTAAGATGTGGGTATGCCCTGCACTTGAGGGGGGCGAGATAGGCCCAATAAAATCCAATCCCCATTGTTTAAAGGGTTCTTCAACAACAACAGGCCTCAAAGGTAGAGCTGCAAGTTGTGGCCTCCCTGAGAACATTTTATATTTTTCACAATTGGCCACCCATCTATATGCATCCTTGAACTTCCCTAGCCAGTAGTAACAATTTCTGAGAATCTTGAAAGTTGTAACTGAAGAAGAAAAATGTCCACCACAAGCTTCATTATGGAAAACTTCTAAGAGCTTATTCTGCTACTCTTTATCTACACACCTCAGGAAAGTTCCATCTAATCCTTTCTTATAAAGGACATCCCCCCAAATAACATATTTCGTAGCTTTTAACTTCAGGTTTCTTTTCTCTTTAGGGTTTAGGTGATTAGGACAATCCCCATATGTAAGATAATGTGCCACATCCAGAAACCATGGGTCCTGTAAGCTTACCAATAAAACTGTGGGGAGTCCTTCTCCTTCTTGTTCTTTGTTCTCAGCAATCAACTTACATAAACCTTGACCCCTGATCAGCTTAGTAGGCTTAATTTCCAGATCATATTCCTGAATTTTAGCAACCCACGTTGCTCTATTGTTTAATCCCACTTCTTGCTGAGTCAAAATACTTTTCACAGCTGAATTTGGAACAAATACAACTGAATGGGAATGAAGTATATAATATCTGAACTGTTTAATAGCTTTAACCACTGTGAAAGCTTGTTTTTCAACCAAAGAATATTTTAGCTCATGTTTTTAAGGGGAATGCTCATAAAAGCTATGGGAACCTCTTCATCCAATTCATTTTTCTGTAACAAAATACCTGACATGGTGTGTTCCAAAGCATAACAGTAAATAATAAAATCCTTTTGAAAATTAGGATTTACCAAAGTGGGGGTGTTTGCAATCACTTCCTTGATGTCCTCAAATGCCTTCTTAGCAACTTCATTCCACTTGAAAGGTTGTTTCTCACTCATCATCCCAACAATGTGTTTTGTAATCTCAGCAAAGTCAGGAATGAACCTCCTAAGAAAATTGATGTAACCAAAGAAGGACTTGACTCCAATCCTATTTGAAGGGAGACTAAGCTGTTGAATTGCCCTAACCCTCTCTGGATCAATTCTGATTCCATCTTTTGAGACTAGGTGTCCCAACAATTTTCCCCCAGTCACACAGAAAACTGACTTCTTGGGGTTGAGTGAGATGCCATGGGTTTAACACCTTTGCAAGACAGACTCCAGATCTCTCAAGTGATCTTGTCTATTCTTGGAAAAAATAGTCAAATCATCAAGGTAAATAACAATAATCCTGTTCTTCAGGTCTCTAAAAGATGAATCCATTGCTCGCTGAAAAGTTGCTCCTGCATTAATCAAGCCAAAGGGCATTCAACTATAGGCAAAAGTTCCTCTAGGTGTGGTGAAAGTAGTCTTATGTTGATCTTTTGCAGCTACACCTATCTGATTGTAACCTGAGAAACCATCCAGCATAGACATCATTTCAGATGCAAGATGTGGTCCATCACAGGCAAGGGATAGTTATCCTTCAGGCTGGCCTGATTCAAATTCCTAAAGTCAACACAAATCCTTATTTCTCCATTCTTCTTTCATACTGGAACAATATTTGCCACCCAAGTGGAGTGATGGATTGGATAGATAATTATAGCTTTCAACATCTTATCAATCTCTTTAAAAATGGCTTCAGTAACTTTTGGGTTATAATTCCTCAGCTTCTGCCTGAATGGAGCTGCATTTGCTTTTAATGGAATATGATGTTGAAACTGTCCATGTCTAAAATTTTTAAGATCATCATAACACCAGGAGAAAACATCCTTGTAGTTGATTAACAATTTAATCAGCTTATTTTTCTCCTCTGAAGAATAGCACCTACCAATGGATACCCATTTAGGATTAGCTTCATCCCCAATATTTATCTTCTCATAATCCTCTGCTTTGTCAAGAATACAGGGAGGTTTGCCTTTAACATATTCATCTCTTCGAGAAAACAGATGTTCTAAAGAGACCAGCCCTTTAGGGATTTTGTTTCCCTTTAACTGAATCATGTCATCTCTTGGATTAATCCCAGGATCAGGACTGAATTCTTTACACTCTGCTTCGGAACCTTCAAAATAGGTCCCCAGGAACATTTCAGCATTTTCTAAAAACTTTCTGATCTGGTTATCACTTTCAAAAACTTGCCAGCTCTCAGCATTGTCGGGGACATTAGGACGATATATCATTTCTATTCTATAAGAATCTTTTTTGAAATCTGGATGTGGCAAAATGAGAGAAGTTGATACTGCTAAAGAATCTGCTTGGGAGTTTTGATCTCTGGGAATTGTTTCAATAGAGAAGGCATCAAAATATTCAATCTCATCCCATACCCTGTTTTTGTAATGCCTTAGTCTCTCATTCTTAACAGAAAAGATCCCCCTTACCTGTTTCACAATTAATTCAGCATCACCCTTCACCTTAAGTACCTTCACACCCTTTCCTTTAGCTTTGAATAATCCAAGCAGTAAAGCTTCATATTCTGTAGTATTATTGGTGTTTTTGAACTCTAGCTTAAAAGAATAAGAAAAAATTTCACCTTCAGGTGAGATCAACACAACTCCAGCCCTTGAACTAGCAGTAGCACAACTGCCATCAAATTCCATAACCCATAAATCATCAGAATGTACAGACCTTTGCATTAATTCTTCTTTGGGATCTAACTCATAGCTCTATTCAGAGGAGAGAAAATAGTTGCCAAATTCACATTCCTTGAACAAAATCTGGGCCTTGGGATCATCAGAGGGGTAGACAGTGAACTTGCACTTGGGCTCAGGTTCCAGCTTCACTTTCTACTTCCCCACTAGGATTGTGGCCTCTGACACATCCAGTTTGATTTGTCCACCCAAATCCTTGCAAAATGTCCTGCTCAAAAGCATTCCATAACTGGCAAGAATATCTGCTACCAAAATAGGCAATTTCACCCTTTTGTCAGGGTAAGCTGCAAGAGCGACTCGTGCATCTTTAATCTGCCCAAGCAAGGAAACCTATTTTCCATCCATAGAATAACATCTACCAAATGTTTTTGTGAGTGATAACCTTAGGGATTTAGCCACAGAGGAAGGCATAATGTTATCAGAGGCTCCTGAATCTATAATGCAGTTACTATGTTTATGGCCATTGATAAACAAAGACACATAGAAAGGATTGGGTTTCAAGTCAGTATAAGGAGCATTGGTTGATGAATTGGGAGTTGTTTTAGGGGCAGACAAGGATGACTCAGATGAGGAAGCAAATAGTCTAGCAATGGGGGATTCAGTATCAACCTCCAATTGATTCTCAAATTCAGTTTGTGTAGGACTACCCTTAACATGTTTAACTAATTTGTCAAGTTCAGTAGGTTTCAAATTGAGATACTCAATAGGAGAAATTTGGATTTTTGTAGACTTACAGAAATCTACAATATCAAAAGAAGCATCTAGATCATTTCTATGTAGCAATCTATTTTCCTGAGCCTTCAAATTAGCATCATGAATTCTAGTTAAAGGCTCCTTACCTTTGCCAGGTACTTCTTGAGTATTAGAGGGTCTCGTATTCCTCTAACTCCTAGTGAGCACGACGCATGAAGGATCTTCAAGGGTTACCAATATTTCACCTCCCCTTTCTAAATCAGATTCATATTCCAGGAAGTGTATCTCAGAGCCGTCAGGTTCCTCGAAGTTCCTTTCTTCTTCTGTGGCTTCCCCTAGCATATCTTGAGTAGCAGTCATCTGAGTATACCTGAGCATTTCTAGGCAAGAATTTCCATCATGGTCGGTAGTCAAGTGAAAAATACACATGTTTCCCCTCTCAGGAGGAGGTTCAATAGCCAGTCTTGGCTATGCTGATGTCATGGGTAAAGCTCTACCAGTGTTTGCTTGTTGATTCAAATTCCTTCTGCTTATATCTTGATACGGTTGTTGGAAGGGGGCACTAGTTTTAGGTAGTTGCCTCTTTAAGGCAATCATATCATTCACCAACCTTTGCACTACAGGATCCGTAGATGATGAGGGCTGGGCATTTGGCACCTGGACCTCTCTCTTCCATTTACCAGCCATAATGAGATCATCCTCTAATCCGACTGCTAAGGCTTGTGCAGCTGGTAAATCAGCAATTACACCTCTCCTGAGACGGAAGCTAATATCAGGAGGCATAGAATTAACAAAGAAACATTTTTTATTTTTGCCAGACGGTCTTTTAGTAGCAGGGATTTTGTTCACAATTCTATTAAATTTAGCCACAAACTCCCTCATAGGTTCATGAATCTCTTTCTTAAGCTAAGTCAGCTGTGTAAGGAGGTAATGCTTGTCCTCTGCACTTTTGAACCTATTTTCAAAAGCAGTCTTCATTTCATTCCAATTTGAAATTGAGGAATCAGTTAGGTGGTACAACCATTGTGCCACAGTGTCAGTCAAAGTCTGCACAAAGAGCCTTATGGCAACATCTCGGTGTTGTACACCTAACACACTACATGCTGCTGTAAAAGCACACAAATGTTCTTTTGGTGATTGTTTACCGTCTCCATTAAACCTAGGCAAATGTTCTCTTGCATTTTTAGGTAAAGGATTTAGGTTAGCCCCTAGTTGCCGGGCCATGCTTCCAGGAGCTGGAGCTTCTAAGATACCTCGTTCTGGGAGAGGTACAGTAGATGCAAAGCTTCTTTGAGAAGAGACGACAGCTAAGTCAGTAGGAGCAGCGGATCTGGGGTACCATGGTGATGGTCGGTATCCATGGGATTCATGTAAGCGAGCCGACTGACTTGGAACTGGTCGACTTGGCTGAGTATCTCTTTTATGCAAGAGATATAGCTTTCTTGCTTTGAGCTGCTCAAGCTGTGCCTTCAATTTCTTCCATGTTTTAGGACCCATATTCATCTCATGCAACTGGGCCTCTATCCTAACAATTTGATCCACTATATTATCTAATTCATTTCTGGCATTTCTAGTGCTGTCACGAAACATGCGACAATAGAAAGATATTTCACTGCCAGAACTTTCTTCAGATTCTGAATCAGATTTGGAGATGGTCATCTGATTCATTTTTGCACTGACTTCTTCAGGAGCAGAGTGATATGTATCACTTTCACTTTCAGAGTCTGAAAATTCTGAGCTTGAAGAAATAACTATGTCTTCAGAATCAGAGGGATAACCAATTATGTAGACATAGTCATCGGTGATTCCATGCGCCTTAGCTGCTCGAATCTTTCCTCTGCCTTTCTTCTTTTTCCTTTCTGGACATTTGTTGGCAAAGTGTTCTCCTTTACAGATGTAGCAGGTTGGCTTCCACTTACTTCCTTTCTTTTTCTTGTCTTTCTTTCGAAAGAATCCTTTCTTACCTTTCTTAAATCCTTTACTTCGGACATCTAATCTTTTATCCCTTTTCTTAAACTTTTTTCGAGAGTAATCCTTTTCTTTGAAACAACCTTCACAGGAATCTTTTACTTCTTCATTAAGTCTTGAGTAGATTGTTGTTGATAGAATAGGCTGTACTTTCTTGATCTCTTTCTTAGCTTTAGCTTCATCACAGATGTCAGTATTAATTTGTTCTAAAAACTGAACCAACTGTGGAAAGGTAACTTCTTTCATTTCAATACCTTCTGCAACCATGTTTTCTAAAACTTTCTTATGATAGAATTCTCCTATCGTAGAGCCAAAACTTTTAAGAAAAGTTGTATACATAAAATCATGCTTCTGCTCATGACCAGAAAGATAGAAATGCTCATACTACTGCTTACAATATTGTTTAAAGTTACGGAGGTCCTTACATTTGTTCTTAACAAATTTCTGATACTCTAATTTCTCCATAACATCACTTTTTCCTACAAACAACCTGAGCAGCTGTGCACATACTTGATCTATACCACTGTCCAGAAGCCTTTCTTTGTAGTCATCTTCTAGCCGATCCCATACATGCTTGGCTGTGCTGGTCATGGCATTAAGAGCTTGCTTGATAACTTCTTTCTCATCTGCGTCTGCATTGGTAGACATGTAGTTAGTGATCCAAGACCGCATAGCATCTATCCCTCGAGTATTTTCCAATACTTCGAGTCTATCAAAATTCACCAGGGGAGGTGTATCGGCTTTGATTGTTTAAATGTTCTTGAAAGGATCATTATCCTTTGGACTACTACAGTGGATGCAAAGCTTCTTTGAGAAGAGACGACAGCTGAGTCAGTAGGAGCAGCGGATCTGGGGTACCATGGTGATGGTCGGTATCCATGGGATTCATGTAAGCGAGCCGACTGACTTGGAACTAGTCGACTTGGCTGAGTATCTCTTTTATGCAAGAGATATAGCTTTCTTGCTTTGAGCTGCTCAAGCTGTGCCTTCAATTTCTTCCATGTTTCAGGACCCATATTCATCTCATGCAACTGGGCCTCTATCCTAATAATTTGATCCACTATATTATCTAATTCATTTCTGGCATTCCTAGTGCTATCACGAAACATGCGACAATAGAAAGATATTTCACTGCCAGAACTTTCTTCAGATTCTGAATCAGATTTGGAGATGGTCATCTGATTCATTTTTGCACTGACTTCTTCAGGAGCAGAGTGATATGTATCACTTTCACTTTCAGAGTCTGAAAATTCTGAGCTTGAAGAAATAACTATGTCTTCAGAATCAAAGGGATAACCAATTATGTAGACATAGTCATCGGTGATTCCATGCGCCTTAGCCGCTCGAATCTTTCCTCTGCCTTTCTTCTTTTTCCTTTCTGGACATTTGTTGGCAAAGTGTTCTCCTTTACAGATGTAGCAGGTTGGCTTCCACTTACTTCCTTTCTTTTTCTTATCTTTCTTTCGAAAGAATCCTTTCTTACCTTTCTTAAATCCTTTACTTCGGACATCTAATCTTTTATCCCTTTTCTTAAACTTTTTCTGAGAGTAATCCTTTTCTTTGAAACAACCTTCACAGGAATCTTTTACTTCTTCATTAAGTCTTGAGCAGATTGTTGTTGACAGAATAGGCTGTACTTTCTTGATCTCTTTCTTAGCTTTAGCTTCATCACAGATGTCAGTATTAATTTGTTCTAAAAACTAAACCAACTGTGGAAAGGTAACTTCTTTCATTTCAATACCTTCTGCAACCATGTTTTCTAAAACTTTCTTATGATAGAATTCTCCTATCGTAGAGCCAAAACTTTTAAGAAAAGTTGTATACATAAAATCATGCTTCTGCTCATGACCAGAAAGATAGAAATGCTCATACTGCTGCTTACAATATTGTTTAAAGTTACGGAGGTCCTTACATTTGTTCTTAACAAATTTCTGATACTCTAATTTCTCCATAACATCCCTTTTTCCTACAAACAACCTGAGCAGCTATGCACATACCTGATCTGTACCACTGTCCAGAAGCCTTTCTTTGTAGTCATCTTCTAGCCGATCCCATACATGCTTGGTTGTGCCGGTCATGGCATTAAGAGCTTGCTTGATAACTTCTTTCTCATCTGCGTCTGCATTGGTAGACATGTAGTTAGTGATCCAAGACCACATAGCATCTATCCCTCGAGTATTTTCCAATACTTTGAGTCTATCAAAATTCACCAGGGGAGGTGTATCGGCTTTGATTGTTTGAATGTTCTTGAAAGGATCATTATCCTTTGGATTACTACCTGTTCCTCGAGACATTTGCACCGTTCCTTGGGTCGGTGGTCTAGCTTCCTCTGGATCCTCATACTTTCCTGTCTGAGGATTATAGACTCTGCGCTCTTTTGATAGTGAAGGCTTCGGCTGTAAGCTGGGGCCTTCATACTGCGCCTTGAGGTAGCCTTTAGAGCTGGCAGGAAAATTCTTTATCTTTACAACCTGACGTGCTGTCTGGGCTGTAGATTGAATGATCACAGACTCATTCTTTAAAGCAGACTGAATGTTAGAAGATTCAGACTTAACTGTATCATTTATAGTTACTTGAGTCTGATACAGAGTTTGAAACTCATTTTGCATTTCTGAGATGCGCTGACCATTGTGCTTGACATGAAGATCAGGACCATTGAGTTGAGATCCTAGCACATCCATTTCTAACTTTAGTTCATTACGAACTTTTAGCAACTGATTGCATTGCCTTTCGAAAGCAGCATCATGCTCTAATTTCCACATTTCAGTTTTATGTCTGAACTGATCATAATTTTCTTTGAGTTCTGTCAGTTCCCTTTTGACAGTGGCTGTCCATTCGTCAGTAAGCCTTTTTTCTATTTTTTCAAGAATTTGAACTATTGTGTGGAAATTTTCTTGATGACTGAGATGTGCCTTCTGGGATTTTACTGCCTCTATTTCTGCCCATTTCTTTCTGTCTTCTGCTAGGAGCATGGATTTCCTAAGACAGAGATTTGTCCAGTTCAAGAGATTACTTTGACTAGGGGCATTTTCTCCTATAGGGAAAACATGCAGAGGCCAACAATTTACTTTGTAAAACCCATTGGTATCAATTAACATGAAATCACGGAAAGGGGGAACTCTACCAGGAATTGTACAGGCTCCTCCTGGAGTGTCAACTATCTTAATGTTCTCCTCGGAGATTGGCTGTTCTGGCATAGCCACAGATCTAGCTGACATCATTCTAACCTTTCCAGTTTTAGGTGGGAAGACAAAAGAACAATCTTCACACTTAAACAAACCGTTTTCTAATTCAGAGTATCTTTGATGGTTGCAGGTGGTCACTATTCTTTCAGCTGGGAAACTAGTTGTTTGTCTCACAGAGGGAACTTTAAAAAGACTTTCAAAACCTTTTGCAGGTTGAACACGGACAGACTGAGATCTAGGTAACACTTTTGACAAAGGGGTTGCTGATGAACTAGGCTGATTATAATTAAAGAAAGATTCACGACTCATGGAAGGGATGGACAGAGAACTTCGACTAGAGGGTCTAGATCCTCCCTGAGAGCTTCCTGCAAATTTAATCATAGCTTGATCATCTAGTTCTTCAATTGAGATTCCTCTCAATCTATTAGAAATTCCTTCACTTGCTGATTCCATGGCAAAAGGCCCAATCTTTGTTGATTGCCTGTTAGATTTCCCTATAAGTCTCAAAGATGAAAACTTCAGAGATGTCTTAGAGTATAAGTTCCGAACTATGAATCTGTTCATGAAAAAGGACTCTGTAGATCATTCTCTGGTTTTCCTTGTTCATTATAGGTTGTATAATAAGGTTATGCCTTTGATGATAAATCCTAAACGTGCTCAAGGTTTGGAAGGACTGTCCACCATTTGGACCTCATCTAGTGATAGCACTCAGCTAACAGCGCCCAAAATAGTTTGACATAAGGATATAAAAATGCCAGAAGAATGGGCTGTTGAGTTATGGGATTCAGAAAATCTAGAATCAGCAAGTGAAGGAATTTCTAATAGATTGAGAGGAATCTCAATTGAAGAACTAGATGATCAAGCCATCAATGAGAGAGAGACACGAAGCAAGCCTTATCCGAAGGACATCCCATGTGAGGAAAGATTCCTCTGGTGGGACCCAATTGCCTGTGAACAAGATAAGGACGACGACAGACACCAACAACAGGACCTTCCTTTTACAAACGAGAGGAATAACTCGTACACACATTAAGGCGGTGTGTTGGCCCCTTTAGCACATGGTAGGGTCCATGTCTTTCCTTTATTCACGAGGAGAAAGATGCCCTCGATGAGTGACAAGCCCACTCATTAGCCAACTAGGACCCAGTGCTTTCGGTGGATGGACTAGATTCTCTCAGAAAGTACCTGAGACATCCTTCACAAAGTTCACCATCTGGATGGTTGCAATCTGGCACCCGATAGAAGCCTCTTGGGTCATAAGAGGGGACCCTTCTGTCATCTTGTGAATAATCATAACAATTCGCACAGGTTTGAGAGGATGAGTGGGGAACACAACCTGACAGCCTATCTTCTTCCTTCCAAATTATGCTCAACACTTTTACTTTATGAGGACCATTGAAGTTCCGATTCATGGAATAAGGTGTAGCTCGACTAACCCTGAAATTCTTAACATGAATCCATATGGAAGTCTGATGAGCCAAGAAATGACATAAACAATTCCGGATGGTCCAATGACCGAAAACCGAATCGACGCCAGCTGGTCCATACATTTGACATAGGTGTCGGCTGATAGGATTTTCAATGTCAGAGCCAAACTGGAGTTTGAAGATACATCCAATGTATGCGGTTGTTCCATTAAACTGAAGATCGTCTGCCTGAGGGTATGGCCCTGAGAACATGTTTCTAATTAATGTTTCGCCATTCTCACCTCTTAGCCATTGGGTTGGATTTCCTATTTCTGGATTGAGGAAGCGAACCGGGAGGACAAAGTCTCCACACCAGTTCAGAAGCACATGCCCGACTTCAGGGTCAATTGGTTCAGCTTCTGCAGAGAATTGAAAAATAGGAACATCTATCCACAAACCAGGAATTGTTAACTGTTGTTTAGCAGCAAGCATTTGAAATCGATCATACAGAAAATCTGCTGCCATCTGATGATTATGAAGATCCCTTCTAGGGAAAGGATTACAACTCCATGATTCTCTACAAGGTTCTGTCCATCTTTGTTCTCTTACCCAAACAACTCGAACCTTTCCTTCCAGTTGACGAAACTAACCATTCTGAGACTTTCTCGCATCTTTGGCACCTAGTTTGATTCTGAAACCTTCTCTGGACTCAAAATCTGCAAAGATATTCTCAATACCTGGTAAATGAACAAAATCAAACTCGTATGTGCTGAGAAGTTGTGCCCATCTTAGAAGACAACCTCTGGTTACCTTATTCTTTGATTCCTTATGGAAGAAACCACTGAGATGCTGTAGGTCACTTTTCAACAGAAATCTTTTATCAGCAATAAACATTTGAAAAGCTTGGAAAGTATTTACAACAACAAGAATCTCCTTGTGGGTGGTGTGATAATTTAATTTGAAATTATGGAAACTTCCTGAGACGGTTCTGACAATCTCTCCTTTATCTTTTGGATTGTACTCAGGAGTTTTTTGTTCTCGCAAGACTCCAGACCATGCGAATTCACTTGCATCAGTTTCCACAATCTTAAAGCCAGGTCCAGGTAACTTGAGAGGTGGAAGTTGAGAGCACTTTTGCTTAATATTCATGATCAGCTGGTCATGAAACTTAGTCCATGGAGGCGGATTCTTACCTAATAACTTATTCAGGGACAACCTGTCTTTGGCTAACTTATGATAGAAACCAGCAATATAATTTACCAATCCTAAAAACATTTGCAATTCTTTCACATTGGTGACTGGTAGATGAGCAATTTTGCGAAGAATATGCGGTTGTGCCTCCATTCTCCCCCCCGGAAGAAGCTTGATGCCAATGAAAGTAATTTCCTGCTGGGCAAAAATAGACTTGGAAGGATTTACAGCAAGACCATGATGCTGGCAGATCATAAGAAATTGCTTAAGGTGCTCAAGATGGGAGGTCATTTCTTGACTGAACACAAGGATATCATCAATGTAGGGTTGGATGAATTTGGAGAAAGGATGAAAGATAATATCCATCTTTTGTTGAAAGATAGAAGGAGCAGTTTTAATCCCAAAAGGGAGAACCTTCCATTCATACAAACCCTGTGGAACGGAAAAAGCAGTTTTAAAGAAATCCTTGGACTGCAAAGCAATTTGCCAGTATCCTTTGGTAAGATCAAACTTGGAGTAAACATTGCTGCCTTGGATAGATTGCCAAATATGATCTTTACTAGGTAAGGGATGACGATGGTCGACAAGGCACTCATTCAGAGGTTTATAATTTACTACTAAACATTTTTCAGGCAACTCAACACCATTTTCATCAACCTTGGGAACATACATTGCATGACAGGAAAATGGGGAATCGGAGACCTGAATAAGACCTTGTTCAAGGAGTGACTGAATCTCCTTTTGACAGATGACAGTTTCAGAAGCAGACATGAGAAAATAATTTGCCTTACATTTTGGGAGAAGTTCATTTCCATTACTATCTCTTTTCAAAGGCAAATCGCAAGTGAGACTGCGTTGATGCTTAGATAAATCTTTAGTCATGACAGTGTCATTAAAAGCAGCCTTAAGTTCTTCTATATATTTTTCTCTATCTTGAAACTGTTTGGCAAGGTAGATTTGACTAACAGGCTTTCTCCTTTTTGTATTTTCTTTGACGGACCGAGTGGCAAAAGACAGAGACTGGTAAATTCGGGGAATTTGATATAGACCTTTGAATAGCAAGAAATCTTTATCTATGATAAATGGTTCCCATTCCCTAATGGCATTGCTACCTAAGACCCCATCATAATCTTCAACTTCATATTGAACAAATAGAATATTGGTAGGATGGTCTTCAAATCCGATTTGGACAGGGGTGATGCAGAAAAAGGAACTGCCTTCAGTTTCCTGATTAGCAAAAGTAATTTTGGTTTTGCCTTCTCGCCAGGCATCTTCAGGAAAAGCATTTTTTCTAGCAAGGTTTAGGTCTGCACCGGTGTCAATGAGAAAAGCCAAGGGGTATCCCAGTATTCCTTTAAAATGAATGGTTAAGACTGCAGCAGGGCAAATAGAAGTAACTTGAGTAGCTCTGCAATAGTTCTTCACCATACTGACTCTACTACTAGAGCCTGATTCTCTGACTGGGGATCCTATAAATGCTTCATCACTCAAAAATCTCAAGGGATCACTTTCTTCAAGAGGTTCTTCCTTTGGCTGGATAATAGGCTGATGAGATATATAGGATGATGGGGGAGACTGCATTTCCTCAAGTGATCTAGAGATAAGAGGACTATAAGGTTTCTCTTCACAAAACAACTGATTTTCTCTAGGAAGAGACTGGGAAGATAATTGAACAGATCCAGCTGAATTAAACCTATTGATAAACTTATCCAATTCAGGGGAAGCATCTACTTCTTCATTTAGACAAGTATTTTCTTTTTCCTCAAGTTCTAAGACTTCAGATTGAGCTTGGGAAATTACCTTGAGAAGGAAATCTTTCCGCTGGCGACGCCATAGTCGCCAGGCCATGCTTCCAGGAGCTAGAGCTTCTAAGATACCTCATTCTGGGAGAGGTACAGTCGATGCAAAGCTTCTTTGAGAAGAGACGACAGCTGAGTCAGTAGGAGCAGTGGATCTGGGGTACCATGGTGATGGTCGGTATCCATGGGATTCATGTAAGCGAGCCGACTGACTTGGAACTGGTCGACTTGGCTGAGTATCTCTTTTATGCAAGAGATATAGCTTTCTTGCTTTGAGCTGCTCAAGCTGTGCCTTCAATTTCTTCCATGTTTCAGGACCCATATTCATCTCATGCAACTGGGCCTCTATCCTAACAATTTGATCCACTATATTATCTAATTCATTTCTGGCATTTCTAGTGCTATCACGAAACATGCGACAATAGAAAGATATTTCACTGCCAGAACTTTCTTCAGATTCTGAATCAGCTTTGGAGATGGTCATCTGATTCATTTTTGCACTAACTTCTTCAGGAGCAGAGTGATATGTATCACTTTCACTTTCAGAGTCTGAAAATTCTGAGCTTGAAGAAATAACTATGTCTTCAGAATCAGAGGGATAACCAATTATGTAGACATAGTCATCGGTGATTCCATGCGCGTTAGCTGCTCAAATCTTTCCTCTGCCTTTCTTCTTTTTCCTTTTTGGACATTTGTTGGCAAAGTGTTCTCCTTTACAGATGTAGCAGGTTGGCTTCCACTTACTTCCTTTCTTTTTCTTATCTTTCTTTCGAAAGAATCCTTTCTTACCTTTCTTAAATCCTTTACTTTGGACATCTAATCTTTTATCCCTTTTCTTAAACTTTTTCCGAGAGTAATCCTTTTCTTTGAAACAACCTTCACAGGAATCTTTTACTTGTTCATTAAGTCTTGAGCAGATTGTTGTTGACAGAATAGGCTGTACTTTCTTGATCTCTTTCTTAGCTTTAGCTTCATCACAGATGTCAGTATTAATTTGTTCTGAAAACTGAACCAACTGTGGAAAGGTAACTTCTTTCATTTCAATACCTTCTGCAACCATGTTTTCTAAAACTTTCTTATGATAGAATTCTCCTATCGTAGAGCCAAAACTTTTAAGAAAAGTTTTATACATAAAATCATGCTTCTGCTCATGACCAGAAAGATAGAAATGTTCATACTGCTGCTTACAATATTGTTTAAAGTTACGGAGGTCCTTACATTTGTTCTTAACAAATTTCTGATACTCTAATTTCTCCATAACATCCCTTTTTCCTACAAACAACCTGAGCAGCTGTGCACATACCTGATCTGTACCACTGTCTAGAAGCCTTTCTTTGTAGTCATCTTCTAGCCGATCCCATACATGCTTGGCTGTGCCGGTCATGGCATTAAGAGCTTGCTTGATAACTTCTTTCTCATCTGCGTCTGCATTGGTAGACATGTAGTTAGTGATCCAAGACCGCATAGCATCTATCCCTCGAGTATTTTCCAATACTTCGAGTCTATCAAAATTCACCAGGGGAGGTGTATCGGCTTTGATTTTTTGAATGTTCTTGAAAGGATCATTATCCTTTGGACTACTACCTGTTCCTCGAGCCATTTGCATCGTTCCTTGGGTCGGTGGTCTGGCTTCCTCTGGATCCTCATACTGTCCTGTCTGAGGATTATAGACTCTGCGCTCTTCTGATAGTGAAGGCTTCGGCTGTAAGCTGGGGCCTTCATACTGCGCCTTGAGGTAGCCTTTAGAGCTGGCAGGAAAATTCTTTATCTTTACAACCTGACGTGTTGTCTGGGCTGTAGATTGAATGATCACAGACTCATTCTTTAAAGCAGACTGAATGTTAGAAGATTCAGACTTAACTGTATCATTTATAGTTACTTGAGTCTGATACAGAGTTTGAAACTCATTTTGCATTTCTAACATGCGCTAACCATTGTGCTTGACATGAAGATCAGGACCATTGAGTTGAGATCCTAGCACATCCATTTCTAACTTTAGTTCATTATGAACTTTTAGCAACTGATCGCGTTGCCTTTCAAAAGCAGCATCATGCTCTAATTTCCACATTTCAGTTTTATGTCTGAACTGATCATAATTTTCTTTGAGTTCTGTCAGTTCCCTTTTGACAGTGGCTGTCCATTCGTCAGTAAGCCTTTTTTCTAATTTTTCAAGAATTTGAACTACTGTGTGGAAATTTTCTTGATGACTGAGATGTGCCTTCTGGGATTTTACTGCCTCTATTTCTGCCCATTTCTTTCTGTCTTCTGCTAGGAGCATGGATTTCCTAAGACAAAGATTTGTCCAGTTCAAGAGATTACTTTGACTAGGGGCATTTTCTCCTATAGGGAAAACATGCAGAGGCCAACAATTTACTTTGTAAAACCCATTGGTATCAATTAACATGAAATCACGGAAAGGGGGAACTCTACCAGGAATTGTACAGGCTCCTCCTGGAGTGTCAACTATCTTATTGTTCTCCTCGGAGATTGGCTGTTTTGGCATAGCCACAGATCTAGCTGACATCATTCTAACCTTTCCAGTTTTAGGTGGGAAGACAAAAGAACAATCTTCACACTTAAACAAACCGTTTTCTAATTCAGAGTATCTTTGATGGTTGCAGGTGGTCACTGTTCTTTCAGCTGGGAAACTAGTTGTTTGTCTCACAGAGGGAACTTTAAAAAGACTTTCAAAACCTTTTGCAGGTTGAACACGGAAAGACTGAGACACATGCCTGACTTCGGGGTCAATTGGTTCGGCTTCTGCAGAGAATTGAAAAATAGGAACATCTGTCCACAAACCAGGAATTGTTAACTGTTGTTTAGCAGCAAGCATTTGAAATCAATCATACAGAAAATCTGCTGCCATCTGATGATTATGAAGATCCCTTCTAGGGAAAGGATTACAACTCCATGATTCTCTACAAGGTTCTGTCCATCTTTGTTCTCTTACTCGAACAACTCAAACCTTTCCTTCCAGTTGACGAAACTAACCATTCTGAGACTTTCTCGCATCTTTCACATCTAGTTTGATTCTGAAACCTTCTCTTGACTCAAAATCTGCAAAGATATTCTCAACACCTGGTAAATGAACAAAATCAAACTCGTATGTGCTGAGAAGTTATGCCCATCTTAGAAGACGACCTCTGGTTACCTTATTCTTTGATTCCTTACGGAAGAAACCACTGAGATGCTGTAGGTCACTTTTCAACAGAAATCTTTTATTAGCAATAAACATTTGAAAAGCTAGGAAAGTATTTACAACAGCAATAATCTCCTTATGGGTGCTGTGATAATTTAATTCAGAATTATGGAAACTTCCTGAGACGGTTCTGACAATCTCTCCTTTATCTTTTGGATTGTACTCAGGAGTTTTTTGTTCTCGTGGGATTCTAGACCATGCGAATTCACTTGCATCGGTTTCCACAATCTTAAAGCCAGGTCCAGGTAACTTGAGAGGTGGAAGTTGAGAGCACTTTTGCTTAATATTCATGATCAGCTGGTCATGAAACTTAGTCCATGGAGGCGGATTCTTACCTAATAACTTATTCAGGGACAACCTGTCTTCGGCTAACTTATGATAGAAACCAGCAATATAATTTACCAATCCTAAAAACCTTTGCAATTCTTTCACATTGGTGACTGGTAGATGAGCAATTTTGCAAAGAATATGCGGTTGTGCCTCCATTCTCCCCCCCGGAAGAAGCTTGATGCCAATGAAAGTAATTTCCTGCTGGGCAAAAACAGACTTGGAAGGATTTACAACAAGACCATGATGCTGGCAGATCATAAGAAATTGCTTAAGGTGCTCAAGATGGGAGGTCATTTCTTGACTGAACACAAGGATATCATCAATGTAGGGTTGGATGAATTTGGAGAAAGGACGAAAGATAATATCCATCTTTTGTTGAAAGATAGAAGGAGCAGTTTTAATCCCAAAAGGGAGAACCTTCCATTCATACAAACCCTGTGGAACGGAAAAAGCAGTTTTAAAGAAATCCTTGGACTGCAAAGCAATTTGCCAGTATCCTTTGGTAAGATCAAACTTGGAGTAAACATTGCTGCCTTGGATAGATTGCCAAATGTGATCTTTACTAGGTAAGGGATGACGATGGTCGACAAGGCACTCATTCAGAGGTTTATAATTTACTACTAAACATTTTTCAGGCAACTCAACACCATTTTCATCAACCTTGGGAACATACATTGCATGACAGGAAAATGGGGAATCGGAGACCTGAATAAGACCTTGTTCAAGGAGTGACTGAATCTCCTTTTGACAGATGACAGTTTCAAAAGCAGACATGAGAAAATAATTTGCCTTACATTTTGGGAGAAGTTCATTTCCATTACTATCTCTTTTCAAAGGCAAATCGCAAGTGAGACTGCGTTGATGCTTAGATAAATCTTTAGTCATGACAGTGTCATTAAAAGCAGCCTTAAGTTCTTCTATATATTTTTCTCTATCTTGAAACTGTTTGGCAAGGTAGATTTGACTAACAGGCTTTCTCCTTTTTGTATTTTCTTTGACAGACTGAGTGGCAAAAGACAGAGACTGGTAAATTTGGGGAATTTGATATAGACCTTTGAATAGCAAGAAATCTTTATCTATGATAAATGGTTCCCATTCCCTAATGGCATTGCTACCTAAGACCCCATCATAATCTTCAACTTCATATTGAACAAATAGAATATTGGTAGGATGGTCTTCAAATCCGATTTGGACAGGGGCGATGCAGAAAAAGGAACTGCCTTCAGTTTCCTGATTAGCAAAAGTAATTTTGGTTTTGCCTTCTCGCCAGGCATCTTCAGGAAAAGCATTTTTTCTAGCAAGGTTTAGGTCTGCACCAGTGTCAATGAGAAAAGCCAAGGGGTATCCCAGTATTCCTTTAAAATGAATGGTTAAGACTGCAGCAGGGCAAATAGAAGTAACTTGAGTAGCTCTGCAATAGTTCTTCACCATACTGACTCTACTACTAGAGCCTGATTCTCTGACTGGGGATCCTATAAATGCTTCATCACTCAAATATCTCAAGGGATCACTTTCTTCAAGAGGTTCTTCCTTTGACTGGATAATAGGCTGATGAGATATATAGGAAGATGGGGGAGACTGCATTTCCTCAAGTGATCTAGAGATAAGAGGACTATAAGGTTTCTCTTCACAAAACAACTAATTTTCTCTAGGAAGAGACTGGGAAGATAATTGAACAGATCCAGCTGAATTAAACCTATTGATAAACTTATCCAATTCAGGAGAAGCATCTACTTCTTCATTTAGACAAGTATTTTCTTCTTCCTCAAGTTCTAAGACTTCAGATTGAGCTTGGGAAATTACCTTGAGAAGGAAATCTTTCCGCTGACGACGCCATAGTCACCGGGCTATGCTTCCAGGAGCTGGAGCTTCTAAGATACCTCGTTCTGGGAGAGGTACAGTGGATGCAAAGCTTCTTTGAGAAGAGACGACAGCTGAGTCAGTAGGAGCAGCGGATCTAGGGTACCATGGTGATGGTCGGTATCCATGGGATTCATGTAAGCGAGCCGACTGACTTGGAACTGGTCGACTTGGCTGAGTATCTCTTTTATGCAAGAGATATAGCTTTCTTGCTTTGAGCTGCTCAAGCTGTGCCTTCAATTTCTTCCATGTTTCAGGACCCATATTCATCTCATGCAACTGGGCCTCTATCCTAACAATTTGATCCACTATATTATCTAATTCATTTCTGGCATTTCTAGTGCTGTCACGAAACATGTGACAATAGAAAGATATTTCACTGCCAGAACTTTCTTTAGATTCTGAATCAAATTTGGAGATGGTCATCTGATTCATTTTTGCACTGACTTCTTCAGGAGTAGAGTGATATGTATCACTTTCACTTTCAGAGTCTGAAAATTCTGAGCTTGAAGAAATAACTATGTCTTCAGAATCAGAGGGATAACCAATTATGTAGACATAGTCATTGGTGATTCCATGCGCCTTAGCCGCTCGAATCTTTCCTTTGCCTTTCTTCTTTTTCCTTTCTGGACATTTGTTGGCAAAGTGTTCTCCTTTACAGATGTAGCAGGTTGGCTTCCACTTACTTCCTTTCTTTTTCTTATCTTTCTTTCGAAAGAATCCTTTCTTACCTTTCTTAAATCCTTTACTTCGGACATCTAATCTTTTATCCCTTTTCTTAAACTTTTTCTGAGAGTAATCCTTTTCTTTGAAACAACCTTCACAGGAATCTTTTACTTCTTCATTAAGTCTTGAGCAGATTGTTGTTGACAGAATAGGCTGTACTTTCTTGATCTCTTTCTTAGCTTTAGCTTCATCACAAATGTCAGTATTAATTTGTTCTAAAAACTGAACAAACTATGGAACGGTAACTTCTTTCATTTCAATACCTTCTGCAACCATGTTTTCTAAAACTTTCTTATGATAGAATTCTCCTATCGTAGAGCCAAAACTTTTAAGAAAAGTTGTATACATAAAATCATGCTTCTGCTCATGACCAGAAAGATAGAAATGCTCATACTGCTACTTACAATATTGTTTAAAGTTACGGAGGTCCTTACATTTGTTCTTAACAAATTTCTGATACTCTAATTTCTCCATAACATCCCTTTTTCCTACAAACAACCTGAGCAGCTGTGCACATACCTGATCTGTACCACTGTCTAGAAGCCTTTCTTTGTAGTCATCTTCTAGCCGATCCCATACATGCTTGGCTGTGCTGGTCATGGCATTAAGAGCTTGCTTGATAACTTCTTTCTCATCAGCGTCTTCATTGGTAGACATGTAGTTAGTGATCCAAGACTGCATAGCATCTATCCCTCGAGTATTTTCCAATACTTCGAGTCTATCAAAATTCACCAGGGGAGGTGTATTGGCTTTGATTGTTTGAATGTTCTTGAAAGGATCATTATCCTTTGGACTACTACCTGTTCCTCGAGCCATTTGCATCGTTCCTTGGGTCGGTGGTCTGGCTTCCTCTGGATCCTCATACTGTCCTGTCTGAGGATTATAGACTCTGCGCTCTTCTAATAGTGAAGGCTTCAGCTGTAAGCTGGGGCCTTCATACTACGCCTTGAGGTAGCCTTTAGAGCTGGCAGGAAAATTCTTTATCTTTACAACTTGACGTGCTGTCTGGGCTGTAGATTGAATGATCACAGACTCATTCTTTAAAGTAGACTGAATGTTAGAAGATTCAGACTTAACTGTATCATTTATAGTTACTTGAGTCTGATACAGAGTTTGAAACTCATTTTGCATTTCTAAGATGCACTGACCATTGTGCTTGACATGAAGATCAGCACCATTGAGTTGAGATCCTAGCACATCCATTTCTAACTTTAGTTCATTACGAACTTTTAGCAACTGATCGCGTTGCCTTTCAAAAGCAGCATCATGCTCTAATTTCCACATTTCAGTTTTATGTCTGAACTGATCATAATTTTCTTTGAGTTCTGTCAGTTCCCTTTTGACAGTGGCTGTCCATTCGTCAGTAAGCCTTTTTTCTAATTTTTCAAGAATTTGAACTACTGTGTGGAAATTTTCTTGATGACTGAGATGTGCCTTCTGGGATTTTACTGCCTCTATTTCTACCCATTTCTTTCTGTCTTCTGCTAGGAGCATGGATTTCCTAAGACAGAGATTTGTCCAGTTCAAGAGATTACTTTGACTAGGGGCATTTTCTCCTATAGGGAAAACATGCAAAGGCCAACAATTTACTTTGTAAAACCCATTAGTATCAATTAACATGAAATCACGGAAAGGGGGAACTCTACCAGGAATTGTACAGGCTCCTCCTGGAGTGTCAACTATCTTAATGTTCTCCTCGGAGATTGGCTGTTCTGGCATAGCCACAGATCTAGCTGACATCATTCTAACCTTTCTAGTTTTAGGTGTAGAAAGTTTATAGCTAAGGGGATAACGATGCTTGAAAGGGTTAAAGCTTGACAGACAGGAGAAGTAGCAAGTTTGGGAGGGCTAGGGGGTCTACTTCTAGCTCTTCTTGCACGAGTAGGGATATAAGGAAAATTAAGATTTTGCAGTGCTTGAAAGGTAGGGTCCTCAACTCCCTCTCTTCTTGAAGACCTGGTATATGGTCTAGAATCCAACTTAAAATATTGAGGCTGGATAGGTAGTTATTGATTTCTTTGTTGTTCTTGATTTCTTTGCTGTTCTTGATTTCTTTGCACTTCAAGGACTTGGTTTCTTGCTGCGTTTCGTGCCTGCCTTCTTCTCTACTTGAGTAACAACAATCTCAGGTTATCGGCCAATTCCTCTTCTTGTTCTAATACTCTACTTGCTCTTCTGTAATCTTCACTATTCCGACGAGTACGCCAAGCAAGGGTATTCAACTGGCCAATAACGTCTTCCTGCTCGTCTTGAAATCCAAGATTGGGTTGCAGAACAGGAATTATGTTTTCGTGTGGAAGCACCATTGTTGCTTCATATTCAGGCGACCAATCTTTAATTAATGATTTTATCTATATATCCCTAGTAGAGTCGCCAAAAACCATTGGTTAACAGATTTGTCCTTATTCTGAAAATAATTTACTCTGACTCTATACCCCTTTTAAAGAACAAATGAGTTAAAAAACAAATGGGTGAACCTTTTATATTAGTTCCCCTTTGAATTTAGGTACAGCTCCCTTTAAGATTTTCAATGAATTCAATCTATTCAAGTATCCAAATGCACTTTTAACCAGAAAATGCTTAAGGCAGACTGATATTCATACATAACTATGTAATGAACACGATAAATTTATATAGTAACAGTGAGCAATAGAATGCATAGATTCTACTTTTGATATATTCAAATACATGGATACATTCATACGAACTTGTTGAACCAATAAATAATAAAACATATATGACAAATTGTCCAAATAAAGAACAATTACTAGATGAAAGGAGATTTCACACAGAAAATCTAATTCCACACATTCAGACACACAGATCCAAACAAGCAGCAATTGTTTCTTCTTCTCTTTCACAGATGAAAATTACTCAGACAATCATCACATAATGTAAAACTATGAACCGTTTTGCTAAAATTCCCCCCTTTTCTTTTTTTAAACTTCTGTATCTATATCGTCATAGATTTCAAAAACCTATAAATATGACTGTCTTAATCATGTCTTTTGAGTAAATCAAACCCAGAGTTAACATAACTCTGACCTGTATGGGATTTAGTTTTAACAACTGAATTTAAAGATCAAGATGCTGAAAATAACATGATAAAGGAACTGAAATAGAGAAAATGAGCCAATGAGGTCATGACTGGGACGACGGGTTTGTTCTCCAGATTTATTATTGGTGGCCTAGGAAGCACGTTGGGCCTTCTATTCCTAAAAAGTAGCAACGAACTCCTGAATCTTCAGGAAGTTAGGAATACCTATATGCTTCATTCTTGACTTCCAAACCTCCTTTTCCCTTCGCATTTTACCAAATTTTTCTTTGTGTTCTAGAAGTGCATCGATGCAGAGGTAAAGTAGTGATTCAACTTTAGAAATCCTGGAGAAGTCCTCAATTAAAACATTGTCATTTTCTCTGACGAAGCCGATTTTATCTCTGAAAGATTGGACCACTGTATCGACATCTTCCACTGGTTTTCCATCATCTTTAATGTATTTAACATCAATACATTGCAAGTCATTTTGTAATGATTGAGTGAATTCTGTTATTTCCTTAATTAACTTTGAAAGTTCAAAACGACCTTGCCGGGATATGGAGTTCCTCCATTCAATATTCTTTTTGTTCACATATAACAAATCCTCATCCAAACCAGTCAGGCTTTTCTCTGTCAAAAACTTTGCCAGCCCATATTTTTGAACTTCATCCATCTGGTTTATTACATTCGTCCACTTACCTTCATCTTTTGCCCAAACAGCAACCTGTGCTTTAAGATCCTCAATGGTGGTAGCAGTCAAATCATATATGCCCTTGAGCTCATGAATGTATTCAATTCCTTTTTGTTCAATGTTATCCAACCAACTGTTAAATGTTTTTGTCACCATTTTTCTTCTATGAACCTGATCTAACATCTTTTGGTTGACAGGTGATTTCAGGTCAAAAGATAGGGGAAGCTGTGAGATCGGCTGCGGGTTAGGATTGTTAATAGCATCAATGTACTTTGCCATTGAATGCAGAGTTTGTTTCAATTTCTTCTTGTCCTTTTCATCTTTCCATGTTTGACTGACCATCCTCTTAGTGGAAGCTTCAAGGTGGTGGACATCTGCAGCTCTGGAGGCAGCACCGAGATCCACTTTCTCCACAGTGAAATCATGCACTGTTGGGTCCTGCACTTCTTCCTCTGTCACTGGCTTAGCAGTTTCAGCACTCCAGTTACTAGTGTTTGGATCAATATTTATTCTGGATGTCGTCTTGAGTTTCTTGGACTTGGGGGTTTTCCCCTAACATTTGCTTACCATGTCCTCTAAAGGGACAACAAGAGGAATCACTTTTTTCTTATCAGAAATAGAACTCTCTAGCCACTTTGGTGCAGGGGCTGAGGTTGTTTTCTCAGGGTTCACTTCATCAGAGGATTTATTTGAAATCATTAATATTTCAGGGGTCTCCAGAACGGCCTCTGACTGTGACCCAGTGTCAACCTCCTCTATTCTATGTGGGCTTAACTCCTTGTCACCCATAGGTCCTTTTGAATCTTCTTCTGAATTCAAATCAACAACTATTGTTTCAGAACCCTGTTTCTTTCTTTTTCCTTTGGTCCTTAACCTGGTAACACGAGATGGCAGAATATCTGTGAGGAGTCTTCTGGATCTCTTAGTGACAGGGCTTCTCTCAGTTGATGGCTTGGAAGCACCTGCACCACAGATAGCAAGAGGTTGATTAGAAGAGTCTATGGGAAGCGGTGATCCAACCATTGAAGAGATTTGTTGGACATTTTTATCCTGAAGCCCTTCCTGTCTCTTTTCTCTCAACCATTTCTCAGTTTTTCTTATTACTGGAAGAGTTTTAACTTCAATTCTGTCTTATTCTTTTTTGCTCCAATCCACCTCTGGAATGGGTAAGTGTTTTAGTTTTTCAAACTATGGGTCAACCACCTGTTCTCCATCATCAGAAATTCCAGAAATATCCATGTTTAAATTGAGTGTAATTATCTGCCCCAAAGAAAACCTACACCACATACTTCTTCTGACCTCAAATTCATCTGGACAATCTTCCTAGTAATCCTCCAGCTTAGGAAGGTGTGAGTGCCCTGTTCCAGGATCTACGTTATCTTTGACAAATCGTTTACTGTCGAATTGATCCTGGCAGTGAAGGACTGAAAATTGAACCTTTTTAGGTTCACCTCCAAATTCAAGGCATCAGATTTTGAATGGCATGAATAATGCCCAAGTTCAATAGGAAAAGAAATACCAAAACCCTTTTTTGATGGGAATTTCTTATCAACATGTGCCAGCTGCCTACATACCTCCATCAGCACGAAATGATCAAACACATATCTAGGTAACTTCACAGGTTCACCATCAAATCCTCCAACTCTGATGTAAGTGAACTCAAAAAATTGGATGAAGAAGCTACCATAAATACTAATCAGTTGCATTGCTTCACTGGACATTCTTTTACTCAGGTTCCCTGCCAATTCATAAGTCATTTTCCCAGTGAAGGCAACATTAACCCTTTTGTAATTTTTGTAACAATTTTTTCTCTGCAACTGTGAATAATATTCATAAATTTTACTATTCTCAGCTATGGGTGCATGGGGTAGGTCAAACCAATCTCTTGTAGATGTTAGACAATAGAACAGGTACGAAGACATATAGAAATCTCTGTTGCCCAGACAATTGCTCAAACCCTGATGTAGACAGTCAGCCACTATTTCAGCCCAATCTAAATATTGTTCCCCTTGAAGGATGACTTGTATGAAAAAGTACATCCAATCCTCCCAATAATAGGCATGCTGATTGCCTCTCAATCTGTGTAACAATACTACAATATCCCTTACTTCTTTTATCAAATGATCTATGGTAAGTGGCCTGGGCAACCTTGAACTGCCCTTCTAAAATTTTAGCAGCTAGTTCCTCGCTATTACACTTTTGTAAGTTGGTCTCTTCTCTGAGAAATACCCATTGGAGGCCGTAATGTCAAGGCTGGAATACACCTCCTTAGGCGGTATCTTCATCACAGACATGAGGGTCTGTCTGTTGACATAAAATAACACATCCCCGTTTGTATTTCTGACACATCTGTCCTGGGGGTCGTACCTATTCATACTCTTGAACCAATTCTGGACACAGTATAGCCTAAGGAAAAGCTGCGGCTTCAACTAAACCACTGTCTACAATTTTCTTCATCGTAGGAGTTTGAACAGGGTTTCTAGTTCTTTCTTTAAATTCCTCTAAATCATATTGAACCAATGCAGTATCTCCAAATTTCGAGTGAGAATAAGTAAGGCCAGGACCATGTTCATCCCCCAAACACGTGGATTTCAAAGACATAGTTGGAAGATTACAATAAAACACTTGGATTTTTGAAAACAACAGAAATTCCAGAATTCTTCTTTACAGCATAAGAACTAGGAATAACATATGGGAAATAGAACTCACCTTCAAGATATCTAAATTCACTGTGAAAACTTGAATAAAAAGAGCCTTACACTTCTAGCGCTATCCTCCTCCGCGTTGCACAATATGTTTACTTGCTAAACTTGGCTTGTTCTTGGTTAATAATGGCACTAACCAGAATGAATAATTATCGCTCGGAACAAAACGTGCCAAAAATATTTGAAAAGACGTGATCTTTGATTTCTTCATTAATAGAAAGTAGTATTCACATGCCATCATGAAGTATAATGATTATCCGTAGTCTCTACTAAATTAGAGCTCTCGGTCTCATAATGAGTTTCTGACATAATTTCCTCCAACTTTCCCGCTAAATTTGACTTAGAAAGCCGTGGGAACAAATGGGACCAAAATCACCAAATCTTTGAACTATTGAACCATTGAACCTTTAGGACGTGGTTCAATGCATTGGTTCAATATGGTGGTTCAAACATGCCAATCGGACCATATAGATAAGCAAATGAGTGACTTACTAAAACAGGAACTTAACTCATGAACCATTGAACTTGTAAAGACATGGTTCAATACGAAGGTTCAAAGATGCAAGGGTTATGTAGACCAACAAAAGTTACGCAGCTTTGGTAAAAGGCTTCCAATTATGAAACAGTGAACTGTTGAACCTTGAACCTTGAACCCTGCTACAGAGTACAAGCGGAAGGTTCAATGATACAATAATTACACAAGGTAACTGCGTGACCTGACTTATAAGAAGACAGAGAGTGTTGAACCTTAAGACCATTGAACCATTGAACCTTGAACCCCACTATAGAGTACGAGCGGAAGGTTCAAGTTCAACCCGAAAGTTTAAAGGTGCATAAGACAAACAAAATGACAACTTGCTTTGTGAGACACTTAGACATATTGAACCATTGAACTTTGAACTTTGAGAATGGTTCAGGTTCAAAGGTTCAAACCTTAAGTAACCTTGTCTACAAAGACAACAAACGAATACAAATTGAAGGACCAAGAGCCAATTTACGAAACAAAGGTATGACCAAAAATATAACATGGTAAACCGGCTCTTGGCTTGGGAAATTTTACCAATGAATAAATAAATAAGGGGCGACTCAAAAGGTAACAGGGATAAAGATCTATGGAAAGATGAGTTGGTGTAGTTATTACCCATAGCTTTGGAGAAAGCCAACGATGAAGACCAAGTGATAGAGAATGCTCATAAACAGATGGACAAATTCTTCAGGCTAGAATATATCATGGAAGAAATAATTTCCACTGATACTTGTATATCTTAGGAATACATCGATCACATTGCCAAGGTAATCCTATTTATTGCTAGAACAGTGTGAAAAGAAGCATGGAAGATTGAATGAAGTTTTGATAATTTTGGTAATATAGAAATTGATGTATTTATTTAGCAATAAGGCTGTGCAGAGCACATCTGACAGATATTTCAACATGGAGAGGAACACATTGCCAGGCCTGTAGTCACGGGTGTTCTACATTGATTAATGGAGCCAAATCTTTGTCAAATTGCTAAGCCCATGCTTTATGTTTCTTAATTATGTTTTATGATTATCTATCCAAGGCCTAGCCAATCATCATCTTTCACCAAGACAATTTATATATTCCAATATTATCTATCCAATCATATTTCATATTCAAGACATTACACTTCTATGATAATTTAATATTATAATGGGCAAGGATGGTTAAATTTGTGCATATGTATGGTGATCTGATTTTCTGTTAATATTCAAGTTCATATGTTGTTTGATTATCTACATAAGTTGTTTGATTATCTACATTCTGACCTAACAACTTACTTGAATAGTACTTACTTGCATGTGTGTGTTAAAACAACAATGACTACCATGAAAGACATGAAAACAATAAATAACATTCACCTCAATTCTAGTACTAGTACTGCTACTTTGAATATCATGTAGATTCTCATGAAGATGTTCAACATAATCATTATCATCATTGTCCTCAAGTTGTGTAGCTTTGTAGAGAGCTCTATTGACAGTTTCTTTTTGTTCTGCTTTCATATAATTTCTCTGCATGCGGTTTAATCATCATGCAAAAAATAATATAAGTCAAGTAAAAAATGCAAAAACTATAAATTTTTGTTCAAAATAACATTTTTCTTCCACTGTTAAATGACTAAGTCAAGGTATGTTGTGAGATTCTTCCACCTCAACTTTAGCACAACTATGACTGTGCTGCATATTCTTGTCCACTAGTTCATCATGATCACTATCAATATCGGCAACTCTGTTGACATCAAGGCATTTTTCATTTTCGTGATGCTTTAATAAAATTGCACTGCATGTGGTTTTACTATTAGTAGGATCAACCATCATTGTAGTGAAAGAGTAATATTTATATCATAAAATAGAGAGACCATCATCATATATTTTCTTTTGCTGATTAAGCACAATCACTTTTGTTCCCTCTTTCTTGTCTTTTCTTGTCTTGTGTACGTACTTGCATATAATATTTTCAAACATTGTCTATGTTGTATTTTTAATAGAAAATTGGCAAATGAATAGTCATAATATTTTGTTGGGGATAATTCAAAAGTTTTAAATGTGAACGGTTTGAAGCTTGTTGCTTCCTTCATTTTTATATAAGAAGGAAACCAAGACCATGGATAAGGGGTAATGCAGGGTTAAATAGTGATATTTTGATATTCAAACTCTAGAAGAAAGAATCATTTTGTGAAGCTTTTTCTGAAACAATCAATGGAAACAAATCTTTGAGTTCGCTGCCCAATTTTACGATTATTCAATTATTGTGATTAATGTGAATGGTTATAATTTGCTCAGGTTTCTCCAACTTGGAATATCTTTATTGTTCAAATTGGTTTTATGTTTCTAATTTGTTAGAGTAATTTCCTTACTTTGTGTGGTTGATTAATTGGGTATTCTTGGGAAGATTAAAATTTCCCTCTTAAAAGATCATAGTAATAAAGAGGCTTCTTTTGGATGTTTGAAGTAGAACCTGGTAAGTTGTAGTATTGTACATTTCTTTTGGTTCTATAAGTAGAACAATGAGACAATTCATGATAACACATTTATGAAAAGCATCAATGCTAAGGTTATAATGGCTAAAATTGTAGTATTGCACGTTGAGGGTAGGTTCATTCTTTTTTTACAGTATCCAAGAGCTGTGATAACTATTGAAGTATCCAAAAAATGTAATCACAAGGAAGTATAACAAAAGCATGGTACAAGTTTACCCAATAACAAGCACACAAAATCAAAGGATAGTGTAATAGAGCCTCCTACCTCATTTGCATCTATAATATTATAGTCATTCCATGCAGAAACTATAGGCTTAACAGAGGAAGCCAACTGCGACACTTTCTTAGTGAGACCATGTAAGCAACTCATTATATGTTGGTACCCTTCACTTGAGTCATCATCTGCAGAGGCTCTTACTGGGTGTCTAACAGATGGCTGTGAAATCTCTATTGACGAACTAGATTTCCACTTCATACTATTGTTAGATTTACTAGGATCTAGTGCTGCCATATAATCGACAATATCTCCCACACCTACTTCTCTATGACTGTTTTCCACCTAAAATATAATGTCAATATCAACATATAGTCAGTTCAATAAAAAATTGAAATAAATACCCAACGTAAATTGAACCAAAAAGCCATACACTTAATCCAAGTTTGTCCATTTTGGCCTGCAACCTACCTCAACCAAATGTATATCCAGCTGTCACATTATCTCTTGCCCTCTTTCCTTTATAACTATTTGTCAAATATTCTTTAGAATGCATATTTTATTTCAATGTCTCCTACTATTTGGGAGATAGACATGATTCTAACCTCTCTTTTCCCTCGAAGATTGTTTTTCTACAATTGTATCTAAAATTGTTCATCAAAAGTCTCATCTTTTGCTTGTAATATCTTCTAGAGATTTGTCCACCAGTAGTCTCAAAAGAATTTTCCATTTTTTTATAACATTTTCCACACTTTGTGGATCTTGATCTGCAAAATCTGATTTGCAAATATCCAAATGGGCCCTACATCTTACACCCAACTCAGAGGCCCACCTTGCAGCATTTTTCCCAATGGGCTCACCATCTCTTGATACCTCAACCAAGAATGGCTTCTTGCCTTCTAATTTTCTTTCTTTTGCATTCCTCTCTATAGATCTATATAAATCTTGACTCAATCTTTTTCTTTAGACAAAAGCAAGCACATCTATTAAACCACTACCAATATTTTTGGTTGATCCACTAGTTAGATCAAAAATTGTAGCAAGCACATCAGATGCAAGTGGTCTCTCTTCATGACTTTCATTAATAAGAACTTCATTGTCTTGTCCACATTAGGTGTGTCATGAGTAGGTAGATCAGTACCAGTCTCTATAGATTTCACTTCAAACACATCCTTTAATCTTGAATAAATCATCTGCCGACTTACTATTCCTTTGCTCTCATTGTTTTCAATACTCTCTCTTAGACTCTATGCTAAGAGATCATCACGACATTGCACATCACCAAGTGCTATATCAAGTTGCACATCACCATGTGCTATATCAGGCTGCACATCACTATGTGTTATATTGGGTTACACATCATCACAACTATTTTTTTCACCAACTGCATTTGTACTTGAATCCCAAATGTGTTGGCTTCTACGAGTTGGCAGCACTGTATCTTTACTTTCCTTTTGTTTTCTCTCTACATTTTCTTTGCACTCTTTTTCTTTTCTATAAAACAAAAAAATATCATATTATGTCTTATATACATAAACATCTTGCCTATAAAATTTCATAAACACAATTAAACAAATAATATACTACTTAGTGGATTTACAACTTGCATGTTTGTCAAACCAAGATGTGATAAATATTCACTATTCTTTGCCACATGTTCTTTATGAAAGAGCTCATAATTTGTTAGTGGAACTTCAGCAATATGATCACTATCATCTAAATTGTGCCTCAAAGTCTTTTTCCTCATTTCCTAAAGTCCAAATAAACAATAATATATAAATCAACAACTTGAATCAGTAGAACAAGAGTGGAATATAAACAAAGCCATTATTTTCAGTCAACTAGAGCATATAAACAAATGCAGTCATAGTATATAAGGATTTCATTTCCATTTGATTGATACAGTATATAAGGATAGTCCCCATATGAAATACATTCACAAAGCATATAAGATGCATTCTTAGAAATTAGAGGAGACAATCTATGACAAGTGACATGTCATAGGATGATAAGATATAAGATGCATTATATGGAGGAGCAAAAATTTAGTAAGTAAATGTGGTACACATATTGAAACCCAAAGGAAACTCTATTTGTTTATCCTTCTATTTGAGAGGAAACTAATTGCCTTTCTGATAGTGTGAATCATCATTATTTTTACTTATATAATCCTCATTATTTCTACTTATAAAATCCTCATTATTTCTACTTATATAATTCTACAGAAATTTTGAACACACAAATGTAAGTAAACAAAAACAGTCAATATGTGCTTTAAAAATGAGTAGTTTATTTTTGGAACAAATATAGCTAGTTATATGCATGACATGTAACAAGACAAGAACTAGAAAAATAACAAAAAGTAGAGCTCAACATGAGAGATTACCATGAAAAACCCAAAGTGGAAGAAATTCCTATACACTAATGCCCTTTCTTATCTTTCTACTTCTCTACTACATTTTACAAGCTCACTATTTTCTTGATGCCTTCAATGACATGAAACAACGTAACAGCAGTACCATAACATTTGCAGTGTTGGGTAATTGTTAAAAAGTAGTTCTGCATTGCCAGCAAGATCAGAATCCTTATCACATGGGGCTAATCACTAATCATCTACATTTCTAGCAAGATCAAAATACTGATCACATGGGGCTCATCACTAATCATCTGCATTTCCAGCAAGATCAAAATCCTGATCACATGGGGCTCATCACTAATCATCTGCAATGCCAACAAGATCATAATCCTGATCACTCGTGTCTACATCTACTTAATTTTCTTCCTCATCCTCATCTATGTCATGCAATACATTCTCTCTCCCAATCTCTTCATTGGTAATCAAAATATCTTCTCCAAACACCCCATCATCATCTTCATCCACTTCTTCGAATGTTTCTTGTAAATTAATATATTGCCCATCAGGGATTTTATCAACAACTTGCATGAATTTTTGTTTCAAACGAGACTCTGTTTGAATGACATATGACCATCCTGGGCTTCTTACATCATCAATTAGAAATGATTGGTTAATTTGAAAAGAGAAAACATAGGGCTCATCCCTCTCTGATAAAAATTGTCCTGCATTTGTACGTACAAATCCATACTCATCAAAATTTACTACGGATGGTCAGATCCACTTACATTTTAATAATATAGGACTATTTTCACCAAAATCCACTTGAATAATTTCTTGGATGAATCTAGCATAGAATTTCTTCTCAGTTTTGTGAAGAAATTCAATACTTACAACACAATCACAATTTGTCTTTCCTTTGTCTTTTTCCTCCACTCTTAAATGGCTACCATAGGCCCACATTCCACTAAAACGGATAGCCCATAAATGTGGAGGTTGTGAAAGCTCACTTTCCTCCATTGTTATATCTTGACCTTCTTATTTTGCTGCACTAACTACATTAGCAATCCATTCTTCAAATTTTGGAAAAGAATCACCTCCAACCAAATCATGACGTCTATGCTTTTGAGGTCGATGTTGCATCCAACTTTGATTATCTTCTTCATATTTTCTACATAGAATATTAATGTGAAAATAGTAAGATTAATATTATAAATGTGTAAATAAATAATTGTGTAAATTTTTTTAACCTGTGCCACTTATCAAACAAAGATGTGTTTTGAAGAATAAAGGCATGTATTGCACTTCTTTCTTGATGTGATAGCTTGAAGAGACATCCATTGCCTTCTAATAATTCACCTACAACTCTCTCATCTTCATCATCATCCCATACACGTCGATTGACATTTTTAAAATCCTTCATATATTCTGTACAAAATCCAATGGCCTCTTGCGTTGAATATCCCTCAAACATGTTGCCTTCTAGTTTTGCCCTAATACGAACAAATTTTTTCAAAACCTTCATATTTCATTCTATAGGATACATCCATCTCGTTCTTACTGGACCACAATGCTCTAGTTCATATTCTAGATGTATCAAAAGATGCATAGAAATGTTAAAGATTGTTGCTGGAAATTCCCATTCCAATAGACAAAGGACTTCAACAACCTCCTCCCTCAAACTATCAAAGTTTGAAGGATCTAATACATGTGAACTCATTCTCTTTAATATTAGGCCCAAACTTATAATTGTCAATCTTGGCCCCTTTGCCAAACCAAATATATTTACCACAATAGGTAAAATATTCTCAATTATAACATGATAGTCATGGGTCTTTAGGCCTCTTAAGCTATTAATGTCAATTTGGCTTATGATAGTACTACTTACATATCCAATGGGAAAGCAAGTCTGAGACATCAACTATAAGAATTGTGCATGTTGTTCCTTTGTCCAGACATAAGGAGCACTAGTTTTCTATATTTTACATCATCATAGTTTTCAACCCAAAGATTTTGACGAATCTTTAGTTCTCGAAAGTCTTTACGTGATGAAATAGTATTAAAAGTACCGAAAAGAGTTTCTATAATAGCATAGGCTATATTTTTCTCAGTATGCATAAAGTCAAAAGTATGCCTAATGGCTATATCCTTAAAGTATGGCAACTTATAGAATATGCACAACTGTTTTACACCATTTTCATTACATGGATCATATCTACTACCAACAATCCCACCATTTTCAATAAATGACATTCTTTTTTGTCCATTCTCAATAATGTAATCACCTGTTATTAGCAAAGGTGCTTCACGATTCTCTTCTTGACCATTGAAGAATGTTTTTTGTCGATGATATGAATGACCCACTTTAAGGTAAGCACGATGTCCACAATAAATACACTTATGTAAACTTCTTGAGTGCCTCGCAAAATCCTTAAAGTTGCAAGCAGGACGGCCATGGTATCCATGAACAGTAAGACCAGACAATGTACCATATGCAAGAAGATCATGAATCGTAACTAATAAGGAAGCTCTTAAAGTGAATTTGATTGAAAGACCATCACTTAAAGATTGAATTGCTTCAATTCCTTTCCACAATTCTATTAGCTCATCATATAATGGCTCTAGATAGGCATCTATTGTATCTGAAGTCACACTTTTCTTTTCTAGTATAATCAATGATAGCATTAAGAAAAATGGTTTAGTTTCTAACCATGGAGGCAAGTTATAATTTATTAAAAACACTGGCCAATTTGACCATTTAGTACTTTGATTTAAGAATGGGTTCACCCCATCTAGAGCCAAACCTAACTTTATATTACAAGGATCTTGAGAAAAATTGGGCCATCTATTATCAAATTCCATCCACATCTTAGAATCAGGCACATGTCATTTTCCATCAATGCTCTTATTTTGGGCATGCCACTGCATAAGTTCAGCAATGTCTCTGCACCTATACATTCAGAGTAATCGTGAGATTATCAGAAAGTGGCGAAGAACCTTTCTAGGAACCACAACTGATTTCAACCCTTGTCTATACCTTGCTTCATGACATTTCAGACATTCACTCTCACTTGAAAGATTTTTGTGAAATAATACACAACCATTAACACATGTGTGGATGTTTTCATACCCCAAGCCGAGCTTACTGATCTTCTTTTTACATTGACATTATTTTGTTGGCAATGTGGAGTCATCTGGTAACAATGAACTTAATAATGCCAATAATTGATCTACACTCTCATTTGTCCAACCATGCACCACTTGCAAGTTAAGAATTTGAAGGATTGTTGTCAAATGAATTAACTTGCAATTAGCATACACAGGCTTTAAAGCATCCTCCATTGACTTAGCCCAATCATTGTTTAGACCCTCATTCAACATTCTTTCAACTTCAAACCCTTCGTCTAACATTTCTGCCTCTTCATCTATGTTTGGTGCCACTTCATCCATGTTTGTTGCCTCTTCATCTCTCACAGTCTGCAATTCTATCATATCTTCATAATAATTGTAAGCCCAAGGGCTTATACCACTATGCCCATATCTTATCATATGTCGATAAATCACATTTCTTTTTCTCACCTTTTCACCAAGACAGCCATTACATGGACATGAATATTTTTCCATTTCCCTCTCATTGGCTACTCTCTCATCATATGCATGATATTAATCCATAGTCAACCTTTGACACTTATCCATCTGTAATATTGTGCATTCCAGTATTAATTTAGTATAATAAGCTATCCTACACCTAGAAGGCCTTTAAATATAAAATATTAAAAGGTAACCTTCAATCATGCATATGGTCAAGCTAGGATAACCTTTCCTTTAGTTTGGGCTAGTCATCATGTAGGGAGATCATGCAGAGTAGAGGTGTGGTTTTATTTGAGTTCAAGGATCAATTAAGGATCAACTTCACAAATACTAAAGATAAAATTTTCTTTTGAGTTTTCAAGCTTCAATCATGAAAAAATATCAGTTCGCTTTTGGCAATGAGGGTTTTGAATTACCTTTGAATTTGCTGCAGAGTGCGTCCCCAAATTTGACTTTGCTATAAAGGGCCTCACCGACTTCAAATTTGTTACAACAAACTCTAAATTCCTTGCCTCCAAGTCCTCTCCAAACAAGCTTTATCACCCATGCAAGTAGCTGCTACACTTATATGCACCTAAAACATTTTTTAGGTACATGCATCAGATAGAGTAAGTGCTTCAATACGTGTCCATGATAATAACAAACATCAACAACAATTCAATTTCATTCCCATGCCAACAGTTATACATTTTACAAGTTGTCTAACTTAGAAATATAGACAAGCTATGTAAACCAATAGATAAATAGCATTTATAATAAATACTAAACAATTTATCAAGATTACACTTTAAAACCCCAATTAAATAACTATTGTGATGAAGTATTCATAGTAGCAAATCACTTGCCAAAATCATAGACAAAGTCACCAAATAAAGGACTCAAGATGTCAACCATTTCAAATGACAATCATGACAATAGGAAAATCAACACAGAGAATACAATCATGCCTTTGATTGGAAAGGAGGGGGTAGATATTATAGTTTGTAGCAACATTGAAAAGATGAAAATACAAAATCCATGAAGCCAAACACTTTTGTCAAAATACAAACCCTTACCTAATTAGTTAACTGATCCTTGAAGATTTTATCAAGCAAAGATAGTCATTATATAGATGCTAAAATAGTGACACAAGTGCCTTTGAAAGTGATGACAGTCATGTCATCAAACTGACAGTGAAATCAGTCATCAAAAAGAGTAATGCACAACACCACAGAAGAAAAGAGGAGATCACTATCCATTCAAAGAGATGCCCTAATCACAATCACCAAAGTGGGCTACAACAGAAGAGAAGAGACAGTGGAATATTGACAGTCTTTTTGCATCCAAATGTGAATTATGTGAAACCTATGTCATATATCAATAACAAAAGTAACAAAGAGGATTTTTTATAGTCAAAAGTCTATGAATAGAGTATTCAAGTTTATCAAAATCAAGCTAATAAGATATATGATAGTCATAGCAGCAGACAGACAAAGGGAATGTGATTGTGATAGATTTTTGCATACAAAGGACAATCATCATCAATGATATCTTTGTATTAAGGAATTTGTAGGCAAGTTCGTGATAGGACAACAAAGATCAGTTCATGTATGAAGAAATGAACAAGCTTTTCATGACAAAGGTTACTGTCAAGATAGCAATAAGAGACAGTAAAGACAGTGAAGAGCAGATTTAAGGAATGGAACAAATCCTGGAATAGTCTTGCATTCTCAACAACAAGCTTTCATTCTCTATTTTGAGATAGTCATTTTGAAAATACAATCATCTTTCAAAGGTTGAGTCACACACACAGGGGAGGTGTCTAAGTCACAGGTTGAAGACCAACAAATTCCTTCATGCTAAGGTATGCTAAGTATAAATCATGAATGGAAAAAGTAGAACTTTATCAATAAAGAACCATGAGACCTCTTCATACAATCATTGAAAGAGATAGAATAGTCACTAATGATAGAGCACCAAGCTTTCAAAGATACAAAACTTTAGAGTAAGCTAAGAGAAGAATAGAGGTAAGTGGAAAACCCTACCTCTACTTTATAAAACCATTTATTATCTCATTATTATTAATGCTCCTTTGATCTACCGTCTGTAGCTACAAATCCCTTTCTCCATTCACACGATGATCTCAAAACTATTTCAACTAACTGCGGCTGTGAACAATCTCACATGATGATCTCAAAGAACTGTGGCCATAAACAATCTCACATGATGATCTCAAAGAACTGTGGCCATGAATAGTCTCACACGATGATCTCAAAGAACTACAACCATGAACAATCTTCTCCTTTTCAACTACTCATACCCTATTCTTGGCGGCTATGAACAATCTTCTCCTGCTAGACCCGTGATTTGCTTCTTCATAGGTTTCACTTTTTGTTCAAAACACATAAACGTACATTCCCTCCATTATTTCCCTCCACTACTAAAGTGAACTAAACTCATGCACCACAAGGAAAAAACTTATATTATAATTTTAATTATAAAATAACTTTATAATTAGAATGCATACATGTGTTTAAATCCCTCTTCTTATGGTGTTAGGATTTAAAACAAATTGCATCTGTAGAAATCAAAATAAATCAATCATGAAACATTGAAGAATGACTAATCACAACAAAATTGATGTGAGAACCTTTAAGTTGGGAGCCCTGGTGTGGGGAAAACTAGTTTCCCCTTCTTTATTGGCAAAAAAAATTACAAATAGCTATATTTTTTCCTTTCAAATATTTATATATATTTAAATTATCTATTGTCATTAAAAATATCTATTTATTCTAATTTCATATATTATTTTGATTAAAATTATTAAAGTATACAATTATTACAATTTTAACTTAAAATAATTTAATTAAATGATGCATTGGATCCATCTCGGCGTACTTTAGATGTATTTTTTAAATATAGCTATATTTTTTCTTTTCAAATATTTATATATATTTAAATTATTTATTGTCATTAAAAAATATCTATTTATTCTAATTTCATATATTATTTTGATTAAAATTATTAAAGTATAAAATTATTACAATTTTAACTTAAAATAATTTAATTAAATGACGCATTGGATCCATCTCGACGTACTTTAGATATATATTTTTTAAAATATAGCTATCCTAGTTTTAATTATAAAATAATGAAATTATATTACAATATAATTATTGGGTCTACACAGACATTTATTGCCTTGCCTTATATTGTCTTTGAATTCATGGATTATGATCAAATTGGAAAGAAAAAAGAATAGAGGAGTAACAGTCATTTATTTAGTCATTTTTATTTGTCTGACCAATTATTAGTTGTGTTTTTTGCTTGATGGCCAAATTAGTCATTTATTTAGTCATTTATAGCTATGTTGCAAAAAGTTTTGGTCACTTGGTCATTTATTTGCCATATTTCTACTAGTGAAATGGCAGTGAAACAGACACAAGGCCTAAAATAGCCAGATAATAGCAATTCAATAGTATATCAAAAAAATAGAGTACAAGTCTTAATACAAAAACAATAGAAATAACTAGCTAAGGAGTTCCTTCCACTCATCAGTGAATGAATTAAACATATTCTCTTTATCTTCCAGCAGAGAATCCACTCCATTGATTCGGTCATCTTGCAGAATCGAGAAGGTAGCAACAGCCTTGAGAGAAGACTTCATCACCAAATTGATTAACACCTTAACTTTGCTCTCTATAGTAGATAGGCATATCCTGACCTCATTCAGCTCCTTATCTAGTCTCTTGTTGTCCATCTCCATCATGGTGTTCATCACATCCCTCTCTGGAGTCTCCTGAAATTCAGTGTCCTCATCATTGGTATCATAATAAGAGTTGTTCATGGACTCAAAATTGCCGGTGCCCTCCTGAACATGAACCGAGTCGGTCTTCCCTTCCTTATTTCCAACATTTTGCACAATGTCCTCTTGATCAGAGGTAGAAGAGTAATCAACAATCTTCAAAACTTGGGGCTTATCCCCAACCAATCTAGAAGATCTCCTGATGCTCGGCCTTCTAACAACACTATGTTTTCCCAAATACCTCTCCTCAACAACCTCCACATCCTTGTCCAGATGTTACTCTGCTTGTCCTTATTCCCCTGAGTCTACTGATCAACATTCCCACACCTCTCAATACTTCTACTACAAATTTTAACCCCACCTTTGCTAGGAGTGGGATTCCCTCTTTTTCATTTTTTGCTACCCCGTAAAGGTGTATTACTTTTTAGATTGTAGAGGCCCTTTGCAACTTCCTCATGAGACTGAGCATGGGAATCCACCTACTCCACTAAAACAAGGTCCCCCAGAGTGTGGCTACCAGAATGGGAATTGGACTGAGAAGTGGCCTTAGATACAGGGGGCTAGATAGGCAGGTTAGGGGGAAATAGGCACTAAATAAGTAGGGGATTTCAATTTAGAAGGCTTCCCAATCCTCACACTAAGGGGGACCTTGTCTTCAGGTTCTTTGTTGGAGATCTCATCCACAAGATGGGCAATAGAAGGTTTAGAAGGACACAAAGCAAGGTGGTACCAGTAAAGACGAAAGATGAGCCCTTGGTACAGAGGTAAAGTAGAGACATCAAGGTTGCCCTCGCAAACCTTTTTGGATTGTATCACAAAAGCCTCTAGACTAGAGAGAAGGAAAGAGGGGAAATTGATCTCAATTTTGTGTCTAAAATGGTTAAGAAAAGCAAAGTGATAGTGGTAAAAAACTCTATATCTCCCTTCTAAAGTAAAATACTTCATTATTAAAAAACATACCTGGTTCCAAGGGCTAACCAAGCTTTCCTATTCAAAGCCACCATGAAGTCTTATCTACTTTTCACCTTCCTTGAAGAATAATTTCATTCCCTCATTGTCTTGGACCCACGTATGCTTCTTGAGTCTATTTCTAGAACAAGGCAGGCCCGTAACTTTGGCAATAGCATCCTTTGAGACCACAAATTAAACTCCTCCCACCTTCACCATTCTATTACCATCCCAATAGCTAGTGAATTGGGCTAATAAATGTTCATCAAAGTCATTTAGGCTTTCAATAAAAGGGGTCACCCCCCTCATAAGCTATGCTCCAGACCTGGGCATCATCTTTGAATTCACCACAGTTCATGGGCTCCATTCTAACTTTCTCTCCATCCATTTTCCACAGCAAGCAATACACAACCTAGTCCATGCAGTTGCAGAGAAAAGAAAAGTGTCGGCTGAACAATCTAGAAGGAGAAATAAAAAATTTTAGTTCCATTCCTTTACAAAAGGTTTATGTTGATGGTGGTTTTAGCACACAACAACGCAGGTGTGATTGTTGGTTTGACACTTCTCTTGAAAAGTATCCTACCTTACATAAGACTACTCCAAGGATGATACAGCTAGGTCTTAGCTTGCTTGGAATCTCTGATTTGGTATGTTCTAGTTGTGCCTACAAGGGGTCTTACATGCAATCTGCAAATCTTCAAGTCTGGGGCAGCACATACACATAAACCCTTTTATGATTTTCAACTGATAAACAAGATAAAGTGCTGCTGAAATTCCTATTCTCATAACTAACAATGGTTCTAAAGAAAATGCAAAAGGTTAGGGTTTTAGAAGAATCATAAGTGACATTCACAATACATTGGTTATCTTTAGTAGAAAAATACTCCAAAACTTTAAACCAACTTCCTGAGTTACCAAACTAAAATGGGTGTTACAGTGCTACAGAAAATGGTACTATCTTCAATGGAGGTCAAAATATTTTCAGATCACATTCATTTGCTAAATACCCAATAAATGGCACAACTTAACTTATGAAATGCACTTGAACATCGGCACAAACAATCAGCCCAGACTAACTTTGCACAGCTAATTACCATCAGCAAATAACTAAAAGTATGGACTTGGAATATTCATCAGATACTACAACAAACCATGAACATTATAAAAGCACAACTAACTAACTACAGGAGAGCAAGAAGTGAACCATGAAAACTCAAATGAATCAACACAAGACACAAATTCTCAGAAGTACTACAGAAACTTGCTTTGTATTACTTCAAATGGCGTAGAGTCAACAATTTGGTATCAAAATCTCTCTTACAAACAAAGGAAATGGCATCCCTTTATATAGAAAGGTAGTATACTGAGTTTTTCAAATGAACAGTGAAGATTAACTCAACACCGACAGTCTAGATTACATCAATAAATACAATTATGACAACTCACATCAATTCTCGGATTACATTTTATCCTTTGTGAAAAAGATGAAAAACAACCCCCAGATACATTGACTCTAGTCAATTTGACTAGCCAACTCAGTATATTAGTAGAAAAGAACATTTTAGAAGCAAGAAGAGACAAAATAGAGCCACATGTTGCCCCAAATACATCAATTTACAATTATGACGGGATTACATCCTTAGAATATTCAAAATAATATCAAGATTCTTTGTCTAAATCAATTTTGTCTTCGATGTCAAACCTGTTACGATAAGTCAACCACGCGTCAAGTGCAGGATTAATCTTAGACGGTTCAGGATCCTTTAAATGATTTATTTTGTAGTCAAACATCTCTAGCTCCTAACTGAACATGTTGTATATCTTTTCTATCTCTGCACCTGCTTTGTGAACTGCTTTGAATTCAGCTCTAAGGTCACTTGCCTTGTCTAGTCTATCCTCTATACTGAGCGTGGTGTCTTCAAAACTTACCTTATGTAACTTATCTTTACATTTTTCAATATCAAATGGAGCATAATCATCATAGGATGCTTCCTGACAATCCCTTAAAGAGTCATTGATATCATATATAATTGACCTCAGCTCTTCATCGACTGACTTATATGCTTCTTTTATATTCTCAAAAGTTTCTTTCCTTATAAGTAGCTGTTGATACCATTTAATGGCTTTGGGTAGCTGATTCCCAATCAAAATATTCTCTACACCTAGAGTTTGGGTAGGCAATTCTCTGATACTCTTTATTCGATAATACATATGTGAATAGTATTCATCGAAGGAATCACACTCTTCACGCAATGTCTTTCCATTTTTTTATGTAATTCCACTAGTTTCTTGTGCACTTGAACAGAGGCACTAATGGTATCACATCCCATCTCAAAAACCTTCAGCAACGAATTCTCTGTACCTTGGGATTTTGATCTTACCTCACCCAATCTAGCCATTTCATCAATGGATAGGAAAGTGGGTATTGTCCTTATATCTCCTCCTACATCTACTGGCTTTACCAAAAACTGGAGGCATGTGTGAAGCTCTTCATTTTACTGCTTCAAATCCTTCTTGGACGTTTCATCTTTGTCCAATTTCTCTAAAATTGATGTGACTGAATCTTTAAAATCATCCACTCTTTGAGCACGAGTGGCTGGTCCTAGATCAACTATAGATATGATGTAGTCTTCCGCCTTGACTTGTTCTTTTGCTACATCAGCTGGCGGGACCGCTATTTCAGCTATCCTTGATCCTGATTCATTCTTATAGATTCTTTATTGAATCTTAGCCTTCTTCTACTTCTTAGGCTTCTGAGCCTATGAAAAGATCCAACTCAGATCAAGCTACATTACTTCTACTTGTGGCTTAGGCTATGTCATTCTATCTTGTAGCCACTTAGGAGCAGAAGATTTGTTTAATTCAGAAGCTCCATCACTATCCACTATAGCTGGTTCCTTGGGTGGTTCCTACTCTTGCCTTGGCTCTTCATTCTTCTCTAGACTTTTCTCTTCTTCCTTTTCTTCTTCTTGGGCCAAATTCTCCAAATTTGTCATTACATTATCTTGTACAGTCTTGAAATCTTCCTTTGTTTGATCTTTATCTAGAGGACTATCATATATATCAATAACTTCCACATTGGTTGAAGGTTCATGGAAGTCTTCATTATTTACTTTAGCCAATGTATCTTTCTCCTCCTCAAATGTTGTTTGAGGCTCTTGCAACCCCAATTCTACACACACTTTCTCAATCCCAGGTAGCAGTGGTATTGCCAATGAATCTGCAGGCATTTGGGAAATAGGGACAGCATAAGAGATGGCTAAGGAAGGTGTACTGGCCTATGTCAGATTGGCCAAGACTGATGATAAGGAGGAAGAAATGACAAGAGGTGAAGGAAAGGGTAGTGACGGTAGAGGAAGAGAGGGTGAAAGGATGGTGGAAATGGGAGGCAATGGTAAAGAAGAAGAAAATGTAGGTGTAGTGGTAGTGGAAGGGTATGAAATGGTGAGAATGGAGGAAATAGAGCTGCTAGGGGTGTTGGAAGAAGTTGTCAGTGAGCAAGAAGTAGCAACAATGGTAGAGGTGAGAGAGGTGGAAAGAGATGTTTCCTGAATTATGGAAGCTGAGATTATGGGTAAAGTGGATGTAGCGGAGGAAGGAGGAATGGAAGGAGAAGTGGCCGTAGAAACAACAAGGGTTGTGACAGCAATGCCAACACTTTGGGTAGGAGGTTAGGTAGTTGGAGGATTGGAATCATTCTTGGTAGAAGCATCCTCCTTATTAACTTCTTTTACCTTCACCCTTTTGGCTTTAGAACCTTCTCCAGAACCACTTGGCACATCTCTTTTCTTGGAGGCCCTTATCCTGGTTGAGGGAGGTTGATCTTTCTTCTGAGGAGACCTTGTAGATGGCTTCTTCATCTTCTTTACTTTTTCTGCCAGAGAGGTATGTTCTTCACTATCTAATTTCTATTTCTCAGCTGGCTCTCCCTCATCTGTAACATGGACTTGTTCATCCTCTTCTCCCCCGGAGTTCTTATCTGATTCCATGGCTGTGTAAGTGAGCTGAACTCCTTGTCCTTCTAGAATAGCCACTTGAACTCTGACCCAGGCCTTGCTTAATCTAATTGGTTCTCTCATAACAACATGCAGGGAGCTCTCTTCTGCATTTGCCCAATTTGGCAATGGGATAGGCTGATGGTACCGAGCCTCCCATGATCCTCTAACCATAACATTTTCATCATCTTGCAATTAAATTTGGTACTGCCATTATGTGAAACCTCTTGATGAAATCCAGAGGTAGCCTTGCATGTGCTTTCTTCATGACCTCATAATCATTGGGGCAATTGGCCCAAAAATCTTCAATATGCACCTTGTGGAAGAGTTTCTTACTTATGAATCTTTCCATCACTCTATTTGGATCAAAATGACCCCTTGCATTATAGTAGTGCAAATTCATTATCAAAGTGTTCTACTGATGCCAGACAAAGGGCATGCATAAAGTCCCCTGCCAAACTTGATGGGAAATTGAACATTAGTTCTATGCAAATATTGAAGCTTCTCAACATAGGGTATTAATTGTCTAGATAGCTCCAGAAGCACTATCTTATCATCTGGATACCTGGGGAGTTTGTAGGCCATCCCAGTGAAGCCGTGTACCCTTATGTATGTAAATTTCTCAAATTGGATGTACCATCTACCATATCTAGTTATTTCATTCATGGCCTCAGTAGAAATCCTCAAGGCTGTGCTACCCTGCAACATTATGGCTATATACATCGTGAATGCATCAGTTACCCTTTTAAAATGTATCAATGATTGAGATGAGGTCAGTTGTGGGTAACATTCATATACTTTAATCTGAGTTTGCTCATCATTCCCAACTTCACCAACATTAGACAATCCATTGTAGTGATTCCTTCTTGCCAATGCATAGACAATATAAGATGTCCATCTGAAGTATCTGTTTTCTTTAAAATTGTTGAAGGCTTCATGGATGTTGTCACTGAGGATCTGAGCCCAGTGGAACTTAGTTCCTTTCAATATTTCAGTTATAATAACAAACATCTAATCCTCAAAAGTGGAGGCTATGGGTAGTCCATATATTCTGCTCAAGAAGGTTACTAAGTCTCCAATTTCATCGTGGAAGTCACTCCTGTATAATATTGTGGGAAGTTTTATGAGAGAAGACTTTCTGCTTTTGGCCCAATTGTCATTTATGTGCTTTCTATAGCCTTCTACATCCTTCTTATAAGCATCATGTGATCCTTGTTTATCTTGCATAGTCATAACCTTGTGCCAAGGAATATCAAAGATTTCGGCCAGAGAAGGTGGAGTTAAGTCAGCCAAGATATCCCCATTGGCTATCTGAATTGTCCTTGTCATTATGTCATATATGTCTGCACAGGTTGCCATTAGTTTTTCACATTGTACCGAAGTAGGGAAGGCAACAACTTGTGCAATACCACTATTTGTGAGCACTCTAGCCCCAGGAGTCAGGTTTGGACCAAAGACTCTCAATTTGAAGTCATCTAGGTCTATATGACTTAGGTTTGTGTTGTTACAAGTATGGGTTGAAACGGTGTTGTCATTGATGTCAACATACTCATGTTACATTAATGAGAAGGATTGGATGAGCTGTGTGCTGCAAATTTTGAGAAAATCAGTCTCAATCAGGAACAGTGAAGAACAATGATGATAACAAGGGAAAAGCCCAAGATAGGTTGAGGATCAGAGGATGCGGTTTAAAGGGTTTGTAGATATAAGTCTTGAGATGCTCCAGTCATGTTTTCAGGGGTCTGCATGAAGATCTGAAGAAGTTATGGTCGCTCAAGTAGAACCGGTTCCAACAGGTGTTCAGTGGTGACAGAATGAGATAGATAGGTCCACTGAGGTCCAGTAATGCATTATCCCATTCTGCGGATTTGAGAAAGTGTTGTGGATGTCCTTGTGAAGTTTCAAGTAGATTGGTTTGTGGCTTGAAGGTCCGAAAGAACCTATTCCTTTGTGACAGTAATGACAGACTGTGTTCTTGAGGTTCTGGATGAAGGAGAGAAGGATTTTAGTAAGTAGAGGAAGTGCAGATGCTCCTGGTGATTCAGGAAAGCTTGTGGAGGTCATTGGATTATGATCAGTTCGTGTTGATGGTCCACATTAGAGTTGGAGACTGGAATTGAAGAAACACTTCAAGATGAAGGTGTTCTTTCTATGACTGGCCGACCAGATGAATTATACACCTTGCGAATGTTCTTGTGGTTGTTTGCCGACTTAGATGTTTGTTCCTAAATTGATGCCATGTATAAATAAAGGATTGTGAAGTCATTTCAAAGTTGTATTCATGTAGAGGAGAATGTGGTAGCAAGGAGAAGAGCGAAAAGCAGAGCAGAAGGTTTGGGCTTAAATGGAACTGACTCAAGCATGGTGGAGATGCTAATTACTAGTTCAAGTATGTAATACTTATTCTTTTGTAGATAATGAGTCTCTTGTAGGCAGTGAGACTCTTGTGAGCAGTGTGCTCAGGCAATGAGCCCTAATTGGCATGTGCCATTTATTCTTTCTATTCTTCTAACAGAGAATATTATCTTGGGTTAATCACCCCATGGTTTTTCCCTTAACTGAGTTTTCCACGTCAAAATCTTGGCGTTTCATGTGTTGATGTGTTTCTGTTATTGATTTGTTACATTGTTCTTTCATGATCAATCTTCTATTATGCTACTAATTAACAATGTGGAGTTAAGTACATAAAAGGGAGAAAGTTTTATACAACTGATTCACCCCCCCTCTCAGTTGTGTGCCCTAAATCTAACAATTGGTATCAGAGCTAAGTTCCTCTAAAAGAAGCTTAACTACTTGAGGAGATCCAGGATGTCGTCGTACAAGAAGGATAGTCCAAAGTTTGATGGAACTAACTTTACTCTTTGGAAAGGTCGCATGAAATGTCACTTACAGTGTATGGGTTTTGCATACTAGTCCATGGTTACAAAAGCTTATGTACCTCCACAGGGTGGTCCGACAACCCTAAATGAAATCACAGATGCTAAAAACAATCTGTAGACCAAAGAGGCTCTTCTAAGCACATTATCTGACTCAGAGCTCTCAAATGTTATTGATCTACCAACTGCCTTTGAGATTTGAGGGAAACTGGAACATTTGCATGAAGGAGATCAGTTTGTTAAATGTGCAAGGTTACAAAGTCTAAAAGGGAAATTTGAAAAATTGAAGATGAGAGATGATGAAAATATTACCTCTTTTATGCCAAGAGTGAATGAGCTAGTTTGTGGAATTAGAAATGTAGGTGGAACCCTGAGTGAAGAAGAGATCGTTGGCAAAGTTCTCAGATCCCTTCCTACCTCATATAAAATCAAGGCTTTTGCAATCAAAGAATTCAGAGCTCACACAACAGTCACAAGAGATCAATTGGTTGGTAAGTTGGCTGCTTTTGAAATGGCCAAATTTGGAGATGATCCTCCAAAGACTGAATCTGCATTCAAAGCCAGTGCCTCTGTAAAAGGGAAACAAAGGTTTGATCCGGGAGAAAACTCTTCAAGGAACCTATCATGGTATGAAACAGCAAGAAAAGACTTGGAAGAAGAAGAAGCTGAAACTGCTCATCTTGAAGCTCTTATTGCAAAAAGACTACCAAGAGGATCTGGCAAGTATGAAGGGAAATTACCTTTTAAGTGTTTTAACTGCAATAAAATTGGTCATTTTGCCTCAAGATGTCTGGAAAGATTTTCAAGACCAAATCCTAACAGACCAAGGTTTTAAAAGAATTGTTACTATGTTCATGAAGAAGATGATAATGAAGGAGTAATAGATGATGAATCAGAGACAGGATACAAATCCGGTAATGAATGGGTGTTTATTGCCATCAAAGAAGAGGAACAAATATCCTCTGTATCTGTCAATCATAAAGTTGAAGAAAAAGCTCTAGCTGCCCAAGTTGAAGCAAAGGATGATTGGGTCATTGATAGTGGATGCTCTCACCATATGACAGGTGACAAGAATAAGTTCTTGAATTTGGAAAAGTATGAAGGAGGAATTGTAAAGTTTGGAGATAATTCTGCTGGCAGAATCAGAGGTAGGGGAACTATTTCTCTTGATGGAAAGAACAAAACTGGTAATGTACTGTATGTTGAAGGATTAAAGCACAATCTTCTCAGTGTTGGATAGTTGGTGGACAAAGGCTATGATCTCAGATTCAGGAATAGAAAATGCAAGATCTTTGGAAGTTCTAGAATAGAGATTACATCTGGTACCCAAACAAAAGGTAACATCTTTCACTTGCTTGGTACTGGTAAAAGTTGTTTATTTGTTCAAGTTGATCAGAGTTGGTTATGGCATAGAAGAATGTGTCATGTGAACTTTGATAATATCATCAAGATAAGCAATACTCAGGCTGTAAGAGACCTTCCAAGATTTATAAAACCTACAAATAGTTTCTACAAAGAATGTCAGTTGGGAAAACAAAGCAGAATCTCATTCAAAAGCAAGGAACAATCTTCTACCAGATTATTAGACTTGGTTCATACTAACTTATGTGGTCTAGCAAGAATCAGGAGTGTGCAAGGTGATATATACTTCATGTTGCTAATTGATGACTATTCTCAGATGATGTGGGTAACCTTTCTGAAAGAGAAATCAAAAGCTCTTGAGAAATTTCAAATATTCAAGGCTATGGTGGAAAATGAGACTGGATTAAAATTGAAATGTCTGAGGTCTGATAGAGGTGGAGAATTCACATCCGGTGAGTTCATAGACTTCTATGAGAAACATGGAATAAAGAGACAGTTGTCTGCCCCTAGAACTCCACAACAGAATGGAGTTGTTGAGAGAAAGAACCGAACCATCTAGGACCATGATGATGGAAGCAAATGTTCCTCAGATCTATTGGAGAGAAGCTGTCAGCACTGCAGTCTACACTCTCAATCGAGTTCAAATTAGAAACTATACCGGTAAGACTCCTTATGAACTCTGGTTTGGCATTACTCCCATTGTGAGATACTTCAGAGCTTTTGGTAGCAGATGTTACATTAAAAGGGATGAAGATCTAGGAAAGTTTGATGCTAGAAGTGATGAAGGAATATTCTTGGGTTATTCTACTCAAAGCAAAGCATACTAATGTTACAACAAGAGACTGAGAAAGATTGTAGAAAGTGTAAATGTGAAGGTTGATGAAGAAATTGAAAGACCCTCAAGAATTCTTGAGCATGATGAAGATGATCAGAATGGTGTTTAGATTCAAGGTATCTAAGCCTCTTCTGAGAAACAAAGTCAAGTTGATCCGGTAAGACAGAAAGAAGAGATAAGTCTCAATGAGAATGATCAGGAGTTAGAAGTGCAAGAAACTCCCAAAATTCCAAGGTATGTAACTCTAAACCACTCTGAAGATTAGATCATAGGTGACAAAAGCAAAGGAGTGCAAACAAGGAGGAAAATTGCTCAAAATTCAGATGAGTATTGTCTAATTTCAAAGATTGAACCTAAGAAAATAAATGAAGCCTGCAATGATGAAAACTAGACTAAGGCAATGGAGGAAGAACTAATGCAAATTGAGAAGAATCACACTTGGGATCTTGTTCCCAAACCTAGAAATAAAAATGTGATTGGAACCAAATGGGTCTTCCAGAACAAATTGAATGAAGCCAGTGAAGTGATCAGAAATAAGGCCAGATTAGTTTGCAAAGGTTACTCTCAAATAGAAGGAGTTGATTTTGAAGAAACTTTTGCTCCAGTGGCAAGAATTGAAGCAGTCAGATTATTTCTTGCATTTGCTGCCTTCAAAGATTTCAAAGTGTATTAGATGGATGTCAAGTCTGCCTTCCTGAATGGTGATTTAGAAGAAGTATACATTGAACAACCAGACGGATTTCAATTATCTGAGCATGGTGATATGGTCTACAAGTTGAAGAAGGCACTGTATGGTCTAATCCAAGCCCCAAGAGCATGGTATGAAAGATTAGACAAACATCTCTTGAAGATTGGCTTCAACAAAGGTACTGCTGACAGTAACTTATATTTCAAAATTGATCATGAAAACATTTTGATTGTTGAAGTATTTGTTGATGATATCATCTTTGGAGGAAGAGACAGTATGTGTAAAACCTTTGCAAATCAAATGAAAAGTGAGTTTGAGATGTCAATGCTTGGTGAAATGAATTTATTCTTGGGTTTGCAAATTACTCAAATAAAGAAAGGAATCTTTATTTCCCAGACAAAATATGTGAAAGAATTGTTGAGGAAATTTGGAATGGAAGATTTAATTCCAATGCATACTCCCATGGCAACTGGATGTAAGTTGAGCAAAGATGATGACTCTCCTAAGGTAGACCAGACAAAGTACAGATCTATGATTGGAGGATTATTGTATCTCACTCAAACTAGACCAGATATAATCCAGGCTATTGGTCTTGTTGCAAGATTCCAGGCTGATCCTAGAGAATCTCATGTCATGGTAATCAAAAGGATTTTTAGGTATCTAAAAGGAACAGTTGAGTATGGTCTATGGTATCCTAGAGATCATGATTTCTCTCTTCATGCATATACAGATGCAGATTGGGCAGGAGATGTGGATGACCGGAAGAGTACCAGTGGTGGAGCATTCTTTTTGGGAAAGGAATATCTCTGTCTACAACTGAAGCAGAATACATTGTAGCAGCTGGTAGTTGCACTCAAGTCTTATGGATGAAGCAAATGCTAAGAGATATTAAAGTAAAATATGAGGAGCCTATCACAATTTTCTGTGATAATTCAAGTGCAATAAATATTTCTAAGAATCTGGCGTTGCATTCTAAGACTAAGTATATATCTATCAAGTTTCACTTTCTGAGAGAGCAAGTGAACAAGGATGAAGTCAAATATGGGGTATGTGCCCTCCAAGGATCAGATTACAGATATCTTTACTAAACCTCTTCCCAAGGACTCTTTTGAGTATCTTAGGGAGAAGTTAGGGGTTATTGCCCCTCTGGTGATGAACTAGGATGCACTGATGTGCATCAGTCCGGTGGATATCATAGTCATATCTTGTGGTCCAGATTGATGATGGGGAGTTGCTACTCAGGGGGAGCAGCAGGTGTGATTATAAAGTTGCAAGTATGAGCCCTTTGCCATTGATGTCAAAGGGGGAGAGAAGACATGCGAAAAACAAGTGGTTGATGATCAAAGGGGGAGCAGTACAGGAAGAGAAGACATGTGAATAGTTGTTGTTGATAGGGGGAGCTATGACAGTAAGGAGAAGTTCTTGTCTTGATGGTTTTTCACATAATATGTTGCCATCAATGACAAGGGGAGATTGTTGCAAGTATGGGTTGAAATGGTGTTTTCATTGATGTCAACATACTCATGTTACATTAATGAGAAGGATTGGATGAGCTGTGTGCTACGGATTTTGAGAAAATTAGTCTCAATCAGGAACAGTGAAGAACAATGATGATAACAAGGTAAAAGTCCAAGATAGGTTGAGGACCAGAGGATGCAGTTTAAAGGGTTTGTAGATATAAGTCTTGAGATGCTCCAGTCAAGTTTTCAGGGGTCTACATGAAGATCTGAAGAAGTTATGGTCACTCAAGTAGAACCAGTTCCGACAGGTGTTCAATGGTGACAGAGTGAGATAGATAGGTCCGGTGAGGTCCAGTAATGCATTATCCCATTCTACGGATTTGAGGAAGTGTTGAGGACATCCTTGTGAAGTGTCACGTAGATTAGTTTGTGCCTTGAAGGTCTAGAAAAACCTATTCCTTTGTGACAGTAATGACAGATTGTGTTCTTGAGGTTCTGGATGAAGGAGAGAAGGATTTTAGTAAGTAAGGAAGTGCAGATGCTCCTGGTGATTTGGGAAAGCTTGTGGAGGTCCTTGGATTATGTTTAGTTCGTGTTGATGGTCTGCATTAGAGTTGGAGCCTGGAATTGAAGAAACACTTTCGGATGAAGGTGTTCTTTCTGTGACTGGCCGACCGGATGAATTATACACCTTGCGAATGTTCTTGTGGTTATTTGCCGACTTAGATGTTTGTTCCTAAGTTGATGTCATGTATAAATAAGGGATTGAGAAGTCATTTCAAAGTTGTATTTGTGTAGAGGAGAATGTGGTAGCGAGGAGAAGAGCAAAAAGCAGAGCAGAAGGTTTGGGCTTAAATGGAACTAACTCAAGCATGGTGGAGATGCTAATTACCAGTTCAAGTATGTAATACTTATTCTTTTGTAGATAGTGAGTCTCTTGTAGGCAGTGAGCCTCTTGTGAGCAGTGTGCTCGGTTAGTGAGCCCTAATTGGCATGTGCCATTTGTTCTTTCTATTCTTCTAACAGAGAATATTATCTTGGGTTAATCACCCCATGGTTTTTCCCTTAACCGGGTTTTCCACGTCAAAATCTTGGTGTTTCATGTGTTGATGTGTTTCTGCTATTGATTTGTTACATTGTGCTTTCATGATTGATCTTCTATTATGCTGCTAATTAACAATGTGGAGTTAAGTACATAAAAGGGAGAAAGTTTTATACAACTGATTCACCCCCCCTCTCAGTTGTGTGCCCTAAATCTAACATGTGTCTCCTACATCACTCCATCTGGAGTGAATCTTGGTCTCTGGGGGGATTCCTTTGAACTCGTACTTCATTGCTTGGGCCCAAGCAAGCATTTAGTCTACACGACCGGACCTTATAAGTGTGATACCTTTAAGGAATCTTATAACATACTCCTAAGTTTAAGCTGGATCTAAATGCAAATATGATATTTGCTACTAACATGCCTTTTGAAGAAAACTTAAATCTAACATTTATTATAATCGCAACAATCATCATCAATGCATACAATCCAATATCTAATGCTGCAAGAAATTTCATGAAAATCATCATCAACCATGCATTACAACATTAATTCTATCATTTTAAACATTTTCCCTTTGAAAATCTTTGAGAAAATAGTCATTTGCATGGTTTTTTGCTAATTTGAGGGTTGTCCGATCTACAAGTAGAAAAGCGCTAAAATTGAGGTCATCTGACCTCAGTGGGGAAATCGGGCCAGTCTGACCAAAGGTTTTACTTCCTTTCATACTTTTAAGTGCTTTACGCGGGTTTTGACGAGTACTGACTTACGCAGGTTTTGGAGGCATCTGACCTCCATTGGTTGTCAAGTCGATCGGTTGTGCTTTTAGCACAAATCCTATCGACATAGTTTTAATTGCTTTTTGCACGGGAATCAACTTGGTTTGACCTGCACGAGTTTTGGTTGCTACTAACTAAGTTGGTGGGAGAGCATTATAACGCAAAGTCAGACAAGATTATTTTTAGCGCAGGGCCAATATATTGCTTCCAGCGGGGTTTTGAGACACTACTGACTTTGCGGGAGAATTTGGGGCATCTGACTAAGTCAAAGATGAGGTCTTTTAGCGCAAGGTTAGAGCGTAGGGTTTTTAGCGCAAAAGGTAGTTTCATGGTTTTCGGGGTTTTCAGGACCTTCTGACCAAGTTGGAGAAATATGTTTTGGGCGCGTTGGTCGGACAGGATCATTTTTAGCGCCAGATTGATTTGAAGGTGTGGTGCAGGTTTTGGAGGTCTCCGACTGATTAACTGATCGTTCATTTTGTAGGTCGGTTGGACCTCATTTTAGCGCTAAAAAAATGAAGGTTTGATAGGAAAGTTTATCTAAGTCTTGGTTTTTCTGTGGTGACTTGTTTGTTTTCAACAGTGAATCTAAGCAAGGGTTTTTTTAAATGAAAATCTACAGTTTTGTACGGAAACCCTAGCCAGAAACCTGACTTAACATTCATTTTTCAAAAAGATTTGGCATTTAACTAACCCTAACTATTTGTAAATGGAAACTTGAAGAACAAGGTTAAAACCCTACCTGGTAGATGCGAAGGCGTGTTTGGTTTGCACAGGTAGGTCACAGGTTTAAGCTTGGGGTAGATCAACAGCAACGATGAGAATGGAGCTCCAGAATCCTATTTGAATGAATGCAAATGGTTAAAATTGGCCGTTAACCCCCTTTTAATCCCCTGGCAAAATCACCATTAATGCGCAGGCGTACGTCTACCAGTTTTTAGGGTTTGCACAATTTTCTCTTGGCTCAGACTTGGTGGAGAATTTGGGTGACCATTTTCAGCACTGAAACATACAAGTTTAGTTGGCGCGGGTTGTGGGTGTTTTAGGTTCACCCGACTTGCAGGCTTTTCGGCCTTGTCTGACTTAGTCGATGATCACTTGGTTTAGCGCAAGTCAAAGAACATCAATTCTAGCACAGAAGTTCATCAAAAGGGGAATCAGTACTGAAGTCAGTAACAATAGTTTTTAGCATTAGGTCAGTTGGAAGACAACCTAGCGCGAAGGTCGGATAGATAAGAATTGTGCTAAGGTCAGTTAAAGGGCAATCTAGCACAAAAGGTCATTCCAAGGCCTTCAAAAGGAAAATAATGATTCAACCTAGTAGATTTTGAAGTGATTTTTCAATACCATCTTTCAATCAAGGTCAAAATACACTTTGACCATTCAATCACTTAAGAGATGAAAAGATCCAATGACTCAAGCCAAATTAAAAGAGGGGGTCCCCATTTTTGAATGGGGTGTGTGTGCGAGGCACAACAAATGGTGACTCTGTTGGGGAATGCTCCCGAGCATTTCAACGATAAACATTTAGTTTAAACCCAAAATTTCTATGTTCCCCACATATTAAACGAAAAAGCAAGGTACCTAGTCAAAGAATCTAAGATCACTAACCAGTGCAACCATCCGCATCCTAAAAACCTGAATGTGTGCAATTGTATTCATTCCCATCCTTTGGCAACCAAGTTCACCCAAGATCCCCTGAGACAAGCTAGAAAGTTGAGATCATTCTACCACTAGGAAAGGCTCAAAATTTTGAAATATGTTGAGCTTTGAAATGGATTAATGATCAGTAATGTTTTCTGGTATGATGACATTTGATGTTGATCATTTCTGGATAGTACCTTTTGTAAGTATTTACAATTTGGTGGTCTCTTTTATTTGCACTGTAATGGGTCTGGTGTTAAAGAACACCTTTTATTTTTTACCCAATGTAGGCTAGCAACACTTAGTGTCACCTGCCTTCTTTCTTGATTGATAGTGCATGCGGTAGAAGAAGAGATCAACCCTTTTACTTGACCCAAGATCACTTAGACTCACCTAGCTACGTTAGGATTATTTAAAGTGTAAGAGATATATGGTTAGAAAATACTTCAGGTGCACCAACTAATAACTCATTTCCAATGAACAGACACCATACTTCTTGGCATAACAATGGAACCCACAATAAAAACTAAGTGGAAACCTTGGCTTCTTGAAGGAAGACTCACGATTATTCACCCAGCATAGAAGCACTTGCAGGTCTGCACAATTGCCACCACATCAAAAAACAAAGACCCCACGGAAAAGCAAGCGCAACAAGCAAAACAAAGGACAAATAACCTAAGCAAAGCACCTAGCAACTAAGGAAAGCAAAGGCAAGAAAGCAAACTGAACTAAAGGCAACCTAAACTAACCAGAGCAAACAAACCCCTAATTATGTACACTAAAATGAGGCATGATTGCCTCTCAGGCCTGGAAGTAGTGCTTTAGGAACTAGCCATTGACAGGCAGTGGGAGATCCTCACCAGTAAGCTTTTGAGTCGGTATGTATTGTCTCCAAGGATCTCATAAATCTAATAGGGACCTAACCAAAGTTTATCAAACTTACCATGTTCTCCTTTCTTCTCATGCACTTTATCCCAGTATAGGACCAAATCAGAAATGCGAAAGGCTTTGACCTTGGCTCGCTTGTCAAACTATCATTTTATGACTCCCTGATGTTTGGCAAAGCTTTCTATAGCAGCATCACGTTTCTCTTCAAGATGCAGTAATTGGGCCAACCTAGAGGACAATTGATCATCGGTTTCAAGGTAATCTTGTATAAATTGAAGTACCTAGATTCTCAAATGGATGGGAAAGATGGGTTCAACCCCATAGACTAGGTGATAAGGAGATGTGTTCAGGGTTGCTTTATGTCAGATTCTATCAGCCCATAAAGTGAATCTAAGCTGAGTATGCCAATCTCTAGGGGTTTTGTCCAATAGTCTCTTAATAACCTCAAGCAATTTTTTGTTCATTGATTCAGCTACCCCATTCCCTTGTGGATAGTAATTAGATGAGAACTTGAGAGTAATCCCATAGTCAAAAGCCAAATTAGAAAAATGTAATGATGAAAAAGCAGAGCCATTATCACAAACTAAAGCAAATGGTGAACCAAATCTAGTGATAATATGCTTTTCAACAAATTCAATAACTACCTCTGTGGTGCATTGCTTACAAGCTATTGCCTCAGACCATCAATTGCAGTAATCAGTAGCAGTCAGAATATACTTGTGGCCTGTAGAGGAAGGTAGATTGATCATACCAATAAAGTCGAGGTCCCACTGAGCAAATGGTCGTACCTCCACTACTGGTTGCAAAGGCATGGTAATATGTCATTCTCTGTGTGCGGTGGTCTAGCATATATGACAAGATCTTACATGTGAATATGTGTCTTTGAACAAGGTTGGCCAGTAATATCTAGCACGAAGAACCTGATTAGCTATTGAGTGTGCTAACCCATGACCTATCCCAAATCTCCCATGAAAATTGGTTAACACCTGGTTGACCTCTGATTTGTCCAAACACCTTAGATACATGCATTCGTGATTCTTCTTGTAAAGGACTGACCCTTTTATCATGTAACTACTGCTTTTTTATCTTGAGAGCTCTTCTTTGCACTGAATTCAGCTGTGGTGGACAACATTGATTGAGTAAATAAAATATGATATCTCCATACCACTCATCTTTTGAAACATCTTCTAACAAGTACTACTGAGAGACTAGATCTGGTCCTACTTCAGCCATTGTTGTAGTCAGAGCTTGACCTCTTACCAATTTCATAGGTTGAATATCTATGTCAAACTCTTGCAGTATGGTGACCCACTTCCCTCTTCGATCTCCTAATTCACTTTGCATCAGTAATGCTTTGACTGCTGCATCTGGAACTATGGTAATTACTTGACTTCTCAAGATGTAATGACAGAATTTCTTAATTGTCTTTACCAGAGCGTATGCTTGTTTTTCCACATTTAGATACCTTAGCTCTGAGTCTTTCAATGGGGTGCTCATGAAAGCGATAGGCCTTTCATCATCAACTGACCTCTTCTGCGTCAACATCGTAGCACAAGTATGCTCGCAAGCAAATGAATATATTTGAAATGAAAAAGTGTAATTAGGACTCACCAAGACATGTGCATTGGATATAGCTTGTTTAATTTCTACAAAGGCATCCTTGGCTTCTAGAGTCCAATCCATTTTAGCATCTTTCTTCAGCATGGCGTTGAGAGATTGAACAATCTCAGCGAACCCTGTAATGAATTTACGTACAAAGTTGATCTTACCAAAGTATGACTTAAGTTCCTTCTTGATGGTTGGGGGAGGTATTTTGAGTATTGCTTGGATCTAGTCTGTGTCAATAGATATTCCTTGCTCAGATATTACATGTCCCAGCAACTTCCCCTCAGTTACTCCAAAAATGCACTTCTTAGGGTTGAGTGATATACCATAATTCTTGCATCGCTGCAGCACCTTTCTCAGATTGGCTACATGATCCTCTCACCTTTTTGAGAATACTATGAGGTAATCCATGTAGATAATAATGCATTTTCCCACTAACCCCTTAAAAGCAACATCCATTGCACGCTGAAAAGTTGCACTAGCATTTATTAAACTGAATGGCATGCGGTGGTATGCATAGATGCCCCATTTACAGGTGAAGGACGTCTTCAATCTATCTTCATATTCTACCATCACCTGATTATAACTAGAATATCTATCCAAGAATGACATCATCTAGGACCCATTAACAATCTGTAATACTTTGTCCAAAGAAGGCAGTGGGTAATTATCCTTTTCAGATGCTTTGTTTAAGTTACGAAAGTCAACACAAATCCTGATTTCTCCATTTTTCTTTCAGATCGGGACTAAATTTGCTACCCATGCAGAATGTCTTATTGGAAATATTATCCTTGCTGACAGTATCTTCTGAACCTCTTTAAAAATTAGTGGTTCTAGCAGAGCATTTACTGGCCTCTGCCTTTGTCTAAATGGTTTTGCTCTTGGTTTCAACTGGATAGTGTGTGTGATGATTGAGGTATCATATGTTTTTAGATCTTCATAGTTCCATGCTATAACCTCATGGTAATATCTTAATGCATGTATGATTCCTGTCCTTTCTTCTTCATTACTAGATTTCCCAATGAACACATTCTTAACATTTTCTTCTGTTCCCAAGTTAAATGGTTCACACTTTCCTCTTGGAGACTCTCCTTCTTTCCTTTGGGTCCCTAAATTATCTACATCAATTAGTCTTTCCAATTCTACCATTCCTCATGGGATCGTGTTGGTTTTTAGGTTTAGTACTCCTAAATCCATTTCAGCAGGCTCCATTTCTTCTTCATCTATTATCTGAGTATTGAAAACGTTAGATGAAGAAAGAAAATTGATTATGTGCTGATCATCTTCAACAACTTGGAAATTGGTAACATTGTCAGGTACAAACGGGGTAGCAACAAATTCAACAGAAAACTTCCTTAATCCTACTATAGACGTTGGCTCTAATGTACTTGTCATTTGAGATAGAGCATTTGCAACATGATTTTGCCTCCTTGGGACCACTTGGATGTTAAAACCGTCAAAACATTCTATCAAATCCTAGACTCTATTCCTATACCTATTCAACCTCTTATCATTGCATGAGTACTATTTTCTTATTTTTTTTACTACTAACTAAGAATCACCAAACACCTGAATAATTCTAATTTTCTTCTGCAATGCTAGCAGCAAGCCTTGCACCAATGCTTTGTATTTAGTGACATTGTTTGTGCATGGAAACTATAGTCTTTGTGACGCCAAATAAGAGCTCCCAGTGGGGCTAATTAATTTGACTCCTACACTAGACCCTTGTCTACATCTTGAGCCATCAAATCTTAAGGTCCATAAGCCAAAGTCTTTGTTGTTATCATTTTGCTTTATAGACTTATTCTCACCAAGCGAGGGCTCAAGTTCTTCCTTCTTTTCAATAGTAGATACCTCCTTCAGAATTATGGGGATCTTCAGTTGTCTTTGCACTTGTTTGACTGCCTCTTGACACAGTTGGCAAGAAAATTCAAAATGAGATGTATCATGTATACGACACCAGTTGGGCAATAGTAACTCCTCCATTTGAACCTGCTTTCCCACAACAGTTTGATCTCGCACAAATCTGGCCACGAAATCACAAAATGCCTCAAAGACCCCGGGTTCATCTTCTTCTGAAGAGTCTTCTTCATCTAATTGAATGTATGCTTCTATACTTTCTGGTCTTTCTATAAGTGGTTTAGGGGGTCTTAAGTAACTCAACATGAGGACTTCTTCTGACTAATTAATGTGCGGAAGATAAACTCCTAAATCAACTTCTAAGAGCATAATCTCATTAGGTTGATTATATTCTATGATCATATGCTTCATCTTGGGTTCTCTTTCAATACATATCTAATTAGCCAATCCTTTCCATGGCAGCCACATGTGGGAAAAGTCAGTTGCCATATAACTGTTCAAAATCCTAGACCAATCTCTACTTAGTAGCATGCCATATTGATCTAGAATGTCTACTACTTGAATATCTATATATTGTTACACCCTAGGATTAGAAGCCAGCTACATGTGTATCCTGTTTAGGTCACCTACTACATTCACTTCAGTCTTATCTAATTGTGTCACTTTCCTAGAAGATTTGGCTGGAGTGAGCCCAAGAGCCTTACAAATTGATAGTGGCATTACATTTGTGAAAGCACCAGAGTCTACCAAATAGTTATGAAGGTTCTTATTGAATATCCTAAGTGTTAAGAGGAAAGGAGGACTTTCTCTTTTGTCTTTATACAGTGTCATCTTTTGTTCTACATCAGTCACATGTATTCTTTCTTTCCCTTTATTAGTGTTATCCTTGGTGATGTTTCCCTTGGGCATATAATCAATTTTAGTTCTAGCACCTATATCTTGGAAGAAAGATGTCCTGACCTTAGGTATTTTAAGAAACTCATATACAGAAAGACTAACCTTCATTTTCTTTAGTTCTTCAACTACATATTGCCCCATCTTCACTATGTCAGATCGTTGGGAATTTTCTGCAACAGTAGCACCCTAATATATTGATTGATGGGGAACTTTCAGGGCCTCAAGATTATTGGTAACTTTTGGGTTAGGTGGGATTTGATAGTTGTTTGGAGGGATGGAAGTAGTGAAAGTACCTTTAGGTTTGCTACTTCTCAAATTGTAAGAAGTCTTATTGTATTGTTGATATGCATTAACTTCTTCAGACTCTTCCTCCTCAGGTTGGTTATCATCTTGGAATGGAAATGTATAACTATCAAGAACTAGGGTAGTATCATACCTTTGAGAAGGAACAATTTCATACCCTGTTGGTTGAGTCTCCTAATTTTTAGCATTTTGGATCTCCATCTGGAAGATACTGGATGCAATCTGAAATTCTAGGTAGTCTAGTTCAGAATGAGCATTCATGTTGTGCAGTCTACACCAGGTAGATAAAGCTACTTCAACTAACATCACACGACCTAGAGGCCTAGTATCATTATTCTGATTTTCCAAGGGTGAAGGCACTCCTCCATTGTTCGGTCTGGTGTTCCAGGATCGATTTGACTGCTGCTGAAAGTTCTAATTTTGGTACTGATTTTGATTTGGGAACTAGTTCTGACTTTGATTCTGAGAGTACTGCTAATTCTGAAAATGTTGTTGATTATGTCCCCTTTGCTGTAGATAAGTGCTCTGGTTCTTGAGGTGGGTAACCTTCGTAGTAAGCTTCTTCATTTGCTCAACCAGTTCTTTTATATCATCTTTGTCTTCTTTGGTCTTGGCTATTTCTAAAGACTGTAGGAAGGACATTTGTGCTGGAGGCATTTCAACTACTAGGTTGCCTGGGTGAATTACTAAGGCTTGTGTTGCAGCTAGGTTTGGAATTGGGTTCATTACAGGAGTATGGTTAGCCAATGCCTAATTTATCATAGGTATTTGATTTGGCATGGCAACAGGCCCCATATGGTTCAATGGACCAAAGGCTATTTGCCCTAGCTGGGTAATCACAGTGACAACAGCAGAATATGCTTGAGCTAAAGTAGCAGGGATTGGATTAGCTCTCCTTGCGAACATGGAGGTAAGTTTGTCTAGGGCAGCATAGTAAATGGGTAGGGTAGTAGCCTAATCTACAGCGTAAGGAGCCTGCAAATGACTGTAAGCCTTTTGGAATCTGTTGTTAAAGGAACTTATCATCTCACCTTCATCTCGATGGATCTCTACAAAAGATTGATAAAGATCAGCTGGGGTGGTGGGCATATGAAACCTATCCAGAAAAGCAGTCTTCAAGTTTTGCCATGAATTTATGAATGCTACAGGGAGGTTGGCAAACCAGTAATAAGCTTCATCCTGCAGGGAATAAGGGAACAACCTACAGATCACATCCTCATACTATACTTGCAACATAAACATGTTAGATTCAAATATTTTGATGTGCTCATCTGCAGTCCTATCTAGATCATTCACTTTGAATTTTGAACAAAACTTGTATGGGTTCTTGGGCATATCATGGTAATCATTTAACAAAAAATGAGACTAGTTATTTCCGGCAAAGAAGGCCATGTTAGGAGGATTAATTGGAGCTGCAGTGGTATTTCTTGGGGCTAACTGAGCTCTTGATGCTCTGGGTATTCCTTGATCCCTTCTTGGTCATCTAAATTCTACCAGGGACATCAACTCTTCTCTAGCTGAGTTGGACCTATTGTGTCTCTGTGTAGTCCCTAGACTTGCTAATTTTTTAGTAAAGGGAAAATAGGGGTGCCCTCCTTCTAGTGCCAATTCTATTGATGGTGATTTTAGCACACAACAACGTAGGTGTGATTGCTGGTTTCACACCTCTTGAAAAGTATCCTACCCAAGGTAAGACTACTCCAAGGATAAAATAGCTAGGTCTTATCTTGCTTGGAATATCTCAATTGGTATGTTCTAGCTGTGCCTACAAGGGGTCTTACATACAATCTACAAATCTTCAAGTCTGGGGCAACAAATACACATAAACCCTTTTATGATTTTTAGTTGATAAACAAGATAAAGTGGTACCGAAATTCCTATTCTAATAACTAATAATGGTTTTAAAGAAAATGCAAAAGGTTAGGGTTTTAGAAGAATCCTAAGTGACATTCATAATGCATTGGTTATCTTTAGTAGATAAATACTCCAAAACTTTAAACCAGCTTCCTGAGTTACCAAATTGAAATGGGTGTTACAGTGTTGTAGAAAATGGTGCTATCTTCAATAGAGGTCAAAAGATTTTCAAATCACATTCATTTGCTAAATACCCAATAAATTGAGCAACTTAACTTATGAAATGCACTTGAACTTTAACACAAACAATCAGCCCAGACTAACTTTGCACAACTATTTACCATCAACAAATAACTAAAAGTATGGACTTGAAATATTCATCAGATACTACAATAAACCATGAACATTATAAAAGCACAACTAACTAACTATGGGAGAGCAAGAAGTGAACCATGAAAACCAAAATGAATCAACACAAGACACAAATTCTTAGAAGTACTACAGAAACTTGCTTTGTATTACTTCAAATGGCATAGAGTCAACAATTGAGTATCAAAATCTCTCTTAAAAACAAAGGAAATGGCAGCCCTTTATATAGAAAGGTAGCATACTGAGTTTTTCAAATAAACAGTGAAGATTAACTCCACCGATGGTCTAGATTACATCAATAAATACAATTATGACAATTCACATCAATTCTCGGATTACATTTTGTCCTTTGTGAAAAAGACAAAAAACAACCCCCAGATACACTGAATCTAGTCAATTTGACTAGCCAACTCAGTATATTAGTAGAAAAGAACATTTTAGAAGCAAGAAAAAACAAAATAGAGTCACATGCTGCCCTGAATAAAGCAATTTACAATTATGATAGGATTACATCCTTAGAATATTCAAAATAGTATCAAGATTCTTTGTCTAAATCAATTTTGTCTTCACTAACTAGCCTATTATGATAAGTCAACCACGCATCAAGTACAGGATTAATCTCAGATGGATCAGGATCCTTTAAATGATTTATTCTGTAGTTAAACATCTCTAGCTCCCGACTGAACTTGTTGTATATCTTTTCTATCTCTACACTTGCTTTGTGAATTGCTTTGAATTCGGCTCTAAGGTCACTTGCCTTGTCTAGTCTATCCTCTATACTAAGCGTGGCGTCTTCAAAAATTACCTTATGTAACTTATCATTACATTTTTCAATATCAAATGGAGCATAATCATCATAGGATGCTTCCTAGAAATCCCTTAAAGAGTCATTGATATCATATATAATTGACCTCAGCTCTTCATTGGCTGACTTATATGCTTCTTTTATATTCTCAAAAGTTTCTTTCCTTACAAGTAGCTGTTGATACCATTCAATGGCCTTGGGTAGCTGATTCCTAGTCAAAATATTCTCTACAACTAGAGTTTGGGCAGACAATTATCTGATACTCTTTATTCAATAATAAATATGTGAATATTATTCATCGAAGGAATCACACTCTTCGTGCAAGTCTTTCCATTTTTTATGTAATTCCACCAGTTTCTTGTGTGCTTGAGCAGAGGCACTAATGTCTCACATCCCATCTCAAAAACCTTCAGCAACCAATTCTCTGCACCTTGGGATTTTGATCTTAGCTCACCCAATCTAGCCATTTCATCAATGGATAGGAAAGTGGGTATTGTCCTTATATCTCCTCCTGCATCTATTGGCTTTACCAAAAACTGGAGGTATGCATGAAGCTATTCATTTTGTTGCTTCAAATGCTTCTTGGACATTTCATCTTTGTCCAATTGCTCCAAAATTGATGTGACTGAATCTTTAAAATCATCCACTCTTTGAGCATGAGTGGCTGGTCCTAGATCAACTGTAGATATGATGTAGTCTTCCACCCTGACTTGTTCTTTTTCTACATTAGCTGGCAGGACCGCTATTTTGGCTATCCTTGATCCTAATTCCTTCTTATAGATTCTTGATTGAATCTTAGCCTTCTTCTACTTCTTAGGCTTCTGAGCCTGTGATAGGATCAAACTCAGATCAAGCTGCATTACTTCTTTTTGTGGCTCAGGATATGTCATTCTACCTTATAGCCTCTTAGGAGCAAAAGATTCGTTTAATTCAAAAGCTCCATCACTATCCACTATAGCCAGTTCCTTGGGTGGTCCCCAATTCTACACACACTTTTTCAATCCCAGGCAGCAGTGGTACTGCCAATGAATCCACAGGCATTGGGAAATAGGGACAACAGAAGAGATGGCTAAGGAAGGTTTACTGGCCTACGTTAGGTTGGCCAAGACTAATGATAAGGAGGAAGAAATGACAATAGGTGAAGGAAAGGGTAGTGAAGGTAGAAGAAGAGAGGGTGAAAGGATGGTGGAAATGGGAGGCAATGGTAAAGAAGAAGAAGGTGTAGTGATAGTGGAAGGTTATGAAATGGTGAGAACAGAGGAAATAGGGCTGCTAGGGGTGCTAGAAGAAGTTGTCAATGAGCAAGAAGTAGCAGCGATGGTAGAGGTGAGAGAGGTGGTAGGAGATGATTCCTAAGTTATGGAAGCTGAGGTTATGGGTAAAGTGGATGCAGCGAAGGAAGGAGGAATGGAAGGGGAAGTGGCTATAGAAACAGTAGGGGTTGTGACAACAATGCCAACACTTTGCGTAGGAGGTTGGGCAGTAGGAGGATTGGAATCATTCTTGGTAGAAGCATCCTCCTTATTAACTTCTTTTACCTTCACCCTTTTGGCTTTAGAACCTTCTCCAGAACCACTTGGGATATCTCTTTTCTTAGAGGCCCTTGTCCTAGTTGAGGGATGTTGATCTTTCTTTTGAGGAAACCTTATAGATGGCTTCTTCATCTTCTTTGCTTTTTCTTCCAGAGAGGTATGTTCTTCACTATCTGATTTCTATTTCTTAGCTTGCTCTACCTCATCTATAACATGGATTGGTTCATCATCTTCTCCCCTGGAGTCCTTATCTGATTCCATGGATGCGTAAGTGAGCTAAACTCCTTGTCCTTCTAGAACAATCACTTGAGCTCTGACCCAGGCCTTGCTCAATCTGATTGGTTCTCTCATAACAACATCTAGGGAGCTCTCTTATGCATTTTCCCAATTTGGCAATGGGATAGGCTAATGGTACCGATCCTCCCATGGTCCTCTAACCATAACATTTTCATCATTTTGCAACTGATCTAGCACTGCCATTATGTGAAACCTCTTGATGAAATCTAGGGGCAGCCTTGCATGTGCTTTCTTCCTAACCTCATAATCATTGGGGTAATTGGCCCAAAAATCTTTAATATGCACTTTGTGGAAGAGCTTCTTACTTACAAATCTTTCCATCACTCTATTTGGATCAAAATGACCCCTTGCATTGTAGTAGTGCAAATTCAGGAGTTGAAGCTCTTTATCAGAGTGTTCTGCTGATGCCAGAGAAGGACATGCATAAAGTCCCCTACCAAACTTGATGGAAATTGAACATTAGTTCTATGGAAATGTTTAAGCTTCTCAACACAGGGTATTAATTGTCTAGACAACTCCAGAAGTATTGTCTTATCATTTGGATACTTAGGGAGTCTGCAGGCCATCCCAATGAAACCTTGTACCCTTATGCATGTAAATTTCTCAAATTGGATGTACCATCTGCCATATCTGGTTATTTCATTTATGGCCTCAGTAGAAATCCTCAAGGCTATGCTACCCTACAACATTCTGGCTATATACATCGTGAACACATCATTTACCCTTTTAAAATGTATCAATGATTGAGATGAGGTCAGTTGTGGGTAACATTCATATACTTTAATCTAAGTTTGCTCATCATTCCTGACTTCACCAACCTTGGACAATCCATTGTAGTGATTCATTCTTGCCAATGCATAGACAATATAAGATGTCCATCAGAAGTATCTATTTTATTTGAAATTGCTGAAGGCTTCATGGATGTTGTCACTAAGGATCTGAGCTCAGTGGAACTTAGTTCCTTTCAATATTTATTGATAATAACAAACATCCAATCCTTGAAAGTGGAGGTTGTTAAGAAGGTTACTAAGGCTCCAATTTCATCATGGAAGTCACTCTTGTATAATATTCTGGGAAGTTTTTTGAGAGCAGACTTTCTACTTTTGGCCCAATTGTCATTTATGTGCTTTCTGCAGCCTTCTACATCCTTTTTATAAGCATCCTATGATCCTTGTTTATCTGACATAGTCATAACCTTGTACCAAGGAATATCAAATATTTCGGCCAGAGAAGGTGGAGTTAAATCAGCCAAGATATCCTCATTGGCTATCTGAATATTCCTTGTCATTATGTCATATCTGTCTACACATGTTGCCATTAGTTCTGCATATTGTACTGAAGTAGGGAAGGCAGCAGCTTGTGCAATACCACTATCTCTGAGAACTCTAGCCCTAGGAGTCAGGTTCAGACCAAAGACTCTCAATCTAAAGTCATCTATGTCTATATGACCTGGGTCTGTGTCTCTTACATCACTCCATCTAGAGTGAATCTTGGTCTCTGGGGGGATTCCTTCGAACTCATACTTCATTGCTTGGGCCCGAGCAGTCATTTAGTCTGCACGATCGAACCTTATAAGTGTGATATCTTTAAGGAATCTTATAACATACTCCTAAGTTTAAGATGGATCTAAATGCAAATCTTCTATTTGCTACTAACATGCCTTTTGAAGAAAACTTAAATCTAACATTTATTATAATCACAACAACCATCATTAATGCATACAATCCAATATCTAATGCTGCAAGAAATTCCATGAAAATCATCATCAACCATGCATTACTACATTAATTCTATCATTTTAAACATTTTCCCTTTGAAAATCTTTGAAGAAATAGTCATTTGCATGGTTTTGCACTAATTTGAGGGTTGTCTGACCTACAGATAGAAAAGTGTTGAAATTGAGGTCATCTAACCTCAGTGGGGAAATTGGGACAGTCTGACCAAAGGTTTTACTTCCTTTCATGCTTTTAAGTGCTCTGCGCAAGTTTTGACGAGTACTGACTTGCACGAGTTTTGGAGCATCTAACCTCCATTGGTTGTCAAGTCAGTCAATTGTGCCTTTAGTGCAAATCCTATCGACACAGTTTTAATTGCTTTTTACGTAGGAATCGGCTTGGTCTGACCTGTGTGAGTTTTGGTTACTACCAACCAAGTCGGTGGGAGAGCATTATAGCGCAAAGTCAGACAAGATTATTTTTAGCGTAGGGCTGATATATTGCTTCCAGCGGGGTTTTGAGACACTACTGACTTTGTGAGAGAATTCGGGGCGTCTGACCAAGTTAGAGATGAGGTCTTTTAGTGCAAAGTCAGAGCATAGGGTTTTCAGCGCAAAAGGTAGTTTCATGGTTTGCAGGGTTTTCAAGACCTTCCGACCAAGTTGGAGAAATATGTTTTGGATGCGTTGGTCGGACAAGATCATTTTTAGTGCCAGATTGATCTGAAGTTGTGGTGCAGGTTTTGGAGGTCTCTGACTAACTAACTAATCGTTTGTTTTGCAGGTTTGTCAAACCTCGTTTTAGTGCTAAAAGAATGAAGGTTTGATAGGAAAGTTTATCTAAGTATTGGTTTCTTTAACTTGTGGTGACTCATTCATTTTTAACAGTGAATCTAAGCAAGGGTTTTTTTTTCAAAATGAAAATCTACAGTTTCGTACGGAAACCCTAGCCAAGAACCTAACTTAACGTTCATTTTTCAAAAAGATTTGGCATTTAACTAACCCTAACTATTTGTAAATGGAAACTTGAAGAACAGGGTTAAAACCCTACCTGGTAGATGTGAAGGCTTGTTTGGTTTGCACAGGCAGGTCATGGGTTCGAGCTTGGGACAAATCAACAGCAACAGTGAGAATGGAGCTCCAGAATCTCGTTTGAATGAATGCAAATAGTTAAAATTGGCTGATTAACCCCCTTTTAATCCCCTAGTGAAATCGCCATTAATGCACAGGTGTATGTCTACCAGTTTTTAGGGTTTGCATGATTTTCTCTTAGCTCAGACTTGGCAGAGAATTTGGGTGTGTCAGACCTAGTCAGACAAGACCATTTTTAGCACTGAAACATACAAGTTTAGTTGGCACAGTTTGCGGGTGTTTCAGGTTCACCTGACTTGCGAGCTTTTTGGCCTCGTCTGACTTAGTCAGTGATTGCTTGATTTAGTGCAAGTCGGAGAACATCAATTCTAGTGCATAAGTCTGTCAAAAGGGGAATCAATGCTGAAGTCGGTAACAATAGTTTTTAGCACCAGGTCTGTTGGAAGACAACCTAGTGCGAAGGTCAGACAGATAAGAATTTCGTGCTAAGGTCAGTTGAAGGGCAATCTAGCATAAAAGGTCATTCCAAGGCCTTCAAAAGGAAAATAATGATTCAACCTAGCAAATTTTGAAGTGATTTTTCAATACCATCTTTCAATCAAGGTCAAAATACACTTTGACCATTCAATCACTTAAGAGATGAAAAGATCCAATGACTCAAGCCAAATTAAAAGAGGGGGTCCCCATTTTTGAATGGGGCGTGTGTGCGAGGCACAATAGTTTCCTTTCATCTTCCCAAATTCACACATGTTTGGATCATTATTGCCTTCAATCGTTAGCTTGTGCGAGCCTTCTGAAGCTAGTGCATCATGAGGTGACTGAAAATACTTGCCCAAACTACTAAGTTGCCAAACAAGCATATTGCTGAGTTGGTCCATAACCCCGTAGGTCTCCAACATCCATGTCACCATATAAAAATTGATAATGCTCTCAAAGTCATCAACAAAGTCATGACTCCACTCAAGGTGAGGTAAGCTCGGAAAGAAACTACACCAAGCAATCCAAATAATTATTATAGTCATGATGAATTAGCAAGGTGCCTCCTTTTGCTAACATTAATGTTTAAGGGAAGATTGTCTAATACTCTCCAACATCTTAGGGGATTAAGATTAATCCCAAAATTAGCTAAGAGATCCGCAGTTCTATTGCCCTCTCTATAAATATGTCTCACCTCCTTGCCTTCAAAGTTTAAGAGGAGGGTTTTTATATCTTGAACAATATCCTCCATCTGCTAGCCAACTTTGACATTTTCTTTAACAACTTCAATCACAATTTTAGAATCAACTTCCACTATGATATTTTTTTGCCTAGGTCCAAGGCAAATTTAATGCCCCAAAGGAGAGCAGTAGCCTCTGCAATATTATTGGTATTTTCACCCAGGCTTCCAGCAAACGTAACCAAGAGGACACCCTTATCTGATCTTATTAAACGCCCCCCCACTAGCAAGCCCAAGGTTACCCTTAGCAGCACCATCAAAGTTAAGCAAATACTAGCTCATAGGGGGAGGGGACCAATTAGTGCTAGCCCTAGCCTTTTTCCTGCTATCATCAACTCTGCATAAACTTAATGGGATAGCCCATTGCTTGATTATATTTTCTTCCAACACATTTGGGGGAGTTTTCGCTGCTCTTATGAAGTTGTTGATGATCTTGTCTTGCAACAGTTTGACAGCCAAGCCAAACACCTCCTTAGGCTCTCTAATCTTTTCTCAAAAAAGTCTATTGTTCCTTTCTTTCCAAAGGCACCAGGAAAGAATGGGGAAAACTAGGGCCCAAATTTCTTTACAAACAGGATTGGAAAAGGGGGGGACCAGGATCTTATGCACTCCTCGAGATTCTCATTCCAACACCAAGACACACCTAACCTATTCAATGTAGTACACCAAACCTCCCAAGAAAATTCACAGTGTAAGAGGATATGAGGAACAATCTCCTCTTCTTTCATACAAATAATACATCTATTGGGGAATTGGAAGCCTATGATCCTAAGGTTATCAGTCGTTAGAATTTTGTTATGCACTACCAATCACTAGAAGTGGTTAATCTTTGGTATTAGATTGTGATTCTAGATCTTCTTCCATAAAATATCACCATTTTGAGGAAGGAATAGGTTATAAGCAAATATGATAGAAATACACCCAAACTTCTCTTTACCCCAAAGAATTTTTTATTTTTGAGGAAAAAGAGGAATTCTACACCCTTTTAGTGAGAGTTGGATCTCATCGGCAGTCCCCATAAGATCAACCTGTCTTTGACAGTAGTCTGACAATTATTTCCAACCTCTTTTGTCAGGAAGAAAATAGTCATTGACTAGTCTTCCAAAATGGTACACAACAATATTAACCAACCCTTGGATATTCTGAAGACCCTTTAAAGGCCCTCCATTAATCCAATTGTCATTCCAAGACCTTATTGTCTCTCCATCTCCCAGATTCCACTTAACACCTCTCAGTAGAACTGTTCTGCATTTTAGGATGTTATTCCATATCACCAAGCCTTTGGGGAAGTAGGATTTGAGTAAAATATCCTCTGGGGTTAAATTCCCAAAGTATTTGGTGCACATAATTTTACCCTAGTCTTTGTCACCAACTAGGAGGTTCCACCCAATCTTAGAGATCAGGGCTTTATTCAGTAGATTCAGCTTCCTCATGCCTAAGCCCCCTGCATCTTCAGGCTACAAACTTTGTCCCATCCAACCAGGGCCAATCTTTTCTTACTCTCCACACCCATCCATAAAAAAATTCTTTGAATTTTCTCCACCCTCTCAGCAATATACTTAGGAATTTTAAAGAGGGACAGAAAGTAAATAGGAATCCCTTGTAAAGAGACCTTGAGAAGTTGGAACTTCCCTACTTGACTTAGAAGTTCTCCTTTCCACCCAGTCAGCTTCCTCTAAGTCCTTCCAATTATGGAATTCTAGTACCCAGAAGGGGCATCTTTCACCAAGAAGAGGAGCCCAAGATATATGCTAGGGAGCACACCTATAGAACAACCAAGAATCCCCATAATTTTTTGCTACAGAACAAGCAGGGTGTTAAAGAAGTACACCTGGCTTTTGTCGTAGTTGATGTATTGGCTAGCTGAGGAAGCATAATCTTGAAGCACCTTCTTCCACTTTCTAGCCTCTATCACTGAAGCTGAACCAAATAGGATGGTGTCATCAACAAATTGTTGAATCACAGTAGGGGTTGTTGAAGCAGGTTTAACACCTTTAATTTCTATAGCATTTAACAAATAGAGGAAACATCTGTTAAGCGATTTAGCTAGCAAGATGAAAAGGTAGGGAGATAGGGGATCCCCTTGCCTAATCCCCCTACCAATGCAAAAAAGCCCTTTGGAAGCTCCATTAACTAGAACAAAAAATCTGACTAAAGTGACAGAGATCTCAATAATTTGTAAGAATTTACCTTAAAATCTTGAAATCCTCAGGATAGTAAAAAGGAACTCCCAATTAACTCTGTCATAAGCTTTTGAGATATCCAATTTAAAGGCCATTCCAGGGATTTTGTTTCTCTCCATGGAGTGGATAATTTCATGAGTGGTAATGGTCGCATCTATTATCTATTTTCCTAGCACAAATCCTTTTTGACAGCTACTTATGAGCTTATCAAGAATAGGTTGCAGCCTAAACACTAAAATTTTGGAGAAAATCTTGTAAACAATATTACAAAGGCTATTGGGTCTAAAGTCCCCCATACACACTAGGTCTTGTTTCTTAGGGATAAGAGCAATGAAGGTATGATTTAGTTGTTTCAGTAGCTTTCCCATCTTAAAGAAGTCCCTAGCAGCAACAGTGACATATTTTCCCACAATATCCCAAAATTCATGAAAGAAAGCAGGGGGAAACCATCAGGTCCAAGGGATTTAAAAGTTCCCATGGAGAAAAGACTAGCCCTGACCTCTTCCTTAGTAATTAATCTGCCAATCTGAGCATTATCTTCTTCAATTAGAAGAGTAGGGATGATATCAATGAGGTCCTAGTTGATGTAATTATCTTGGGCTTCTAGGAAATTCTAGAAGTAGGAAGTAGCCACCTGCCCAATCTGAGTGTCCAAATCTACCATAATACCTCTGTCATCCATCAATCTAGTTATGTTATTTATTTTCATGTGCTTCATAGTTGATTGATGGAGAAATGAGGTGTTCATGTCCCCCTCCTTTAGCCATTGCACTCTAGACTTCTATTTCCAATAAATCTCCTCCTTCAACAGTAGCTCTTTCCATTCCTTTCTCAAAGACTCTTCTTCCTTAGCAATATCCTCTAAATTGTCCCCTTCCTCCAACTTCTTTCATAACCCCCCAAGTTTAGAGTTGATTCTTCTTTTTTCATCAAATATGTTCCCAAAGCTGAATCTATTCCATCCTTTTACCTTATTCTTGACCCTCCGTAGATTTTGCACTAGACAGAACCAGGCATTCCTTGGACATCTTATTTCCACCAACTTGCTAGCTTATCTTTAAAATATGGGTGTTTGGTCCACATAATCTCAAACTTGAAGGGATAAGGGCCTTTTCCATTCACATCCTTCCAAGAGAGAAGCAAGGGGTTATGATCAGAAGTAGTTCAGGGCATAGCTTCCAAAGAGTAGGAATTAGAGAACTTCCAATTGGGAGAGACAAGAACTCTATCAAGCTTGACTTGAATCAAATTCCTCCATTTTCTTTGATTAGACCAGGTAAATCTGTTTCCTTGGATATCTAGATACATAAGTCCCACATTATTTAGAAAATCATTTAAATCCATCATGTTGTCAATGTAATCTATGATCCCTCTGTTAGAGTTGGCTATGATTGGAGCCACCCAAGATCTAGGATTTCATGAAAGCACAAGAGAGATCAAATGAGAGAATAATGCTATTCTATCAATGAATGCAAAAGAAGGATTGTTGTTGTTTGGATTACATAATACATGAAGAGAGCCTTGCTTATAAAGGCAAGGTGAGAGCTAGAGAGGTGGAGTGGAAAGTGGAGATATTCCTACGACATGTGCCAATTAGAGGATGATAACTAATTGCACATGTGGAGGATAAGACAACTCACTCCAACTATCAACAACTCAACACACAACTAGACTTAACTAGACACAACTAGACATCTAGTAGACTCACTAAGTCAACTTAATATGTGTGATTAATGTGTGATATGTGAATATTATTTAACTAGTAAATAGTGAAATAAGATGAATTATCCACACTAGGGTAAACCGGTTAAGTGATAACCCTGTTCACACCAACACCCTCCACTCTTCTCAAAGGGGAAGAGTGGAGTATTAAAATCTCTAGCTAACATCTAGAAACTATAGGGTTCACTAGCAATCAAAGATGAGAGAAGGTCCCACACCTTCGTATTGCAAGTATGGGCCTAACCAGTGTTGTCATTGATGTCAAGGATTGGATGAGTTGTGTTCTAAGGATATTGAGAAAATTAGTCCTATCAAAAACAAAGAAGAACAGTGAAGATAGTGAAGCTCTATGAAGTAAAGATCCCAGCTAAGATGAAGATCAAAGGATGTGCATCAAAGGGTTTGTAGATATGTGTCTAAAGGTGATCTAGTAAAGATTTGAAAGGTCCACATGAAGATTTGAAGAAGTTATGGCCACATGAGTAAAACTAGTTCTAGTAGTTCAGAGGTGATAGTGACACAAATAGGTCCGGTGAGATCTGAAAATACAATATCTTGTTCTACAAATTTGGTGGAGTGTTTAGGAAGTCCATGTGAATTGATAACTCAATTGGTTAGTGGTCTAGAGTTCCACAAGTATCTATTCCAATATGACAGTGATGACATACTATGTTCTTGAGGTTTTAGATGAAGAAGAGAATGATTTTAGTAATCAAAAGTGGTGTGGATATTCTTGGTGTTTCAGGCAAGCTTGTGGGGGTCTCTAGATTGTGTCTAGTTTGTGTTGGTGGTTTGCATTGAAGATTGATCTCGTAATTAAAGAATTACTTCTGGATGATGATGTTCTTCCTAAACTTGGCCGACCGGATGATTTATACATCTTGTGGATGATCTTAAAGATGTTCTGTGAAGCATGGTGTGTTCCTCAAAGAAGATTTAAGTCCCAAATCTGTGTGGCCGACCGTGTGGTGATTCACATGAAGTCTTTTGTAATAAGTCAAGTTGTATTTGTGTATTTCTTTGTAAAGTATGCCAACTTTGATGATTATCCCAAAGTCAATGTCTTGTATAAATAAGTGTTGTGAAGTCATTTCAAAAGCATCTTGGTGAAGATGAGAGTGTGGTAGAAAGGAGAAGAGTGAAAGGCAGAGCAAAAGTGTTAAGCTTAAATGGAACTAAATTAAGCGTGGTGAAGATGCTATTCTTCAATTCAATTATGTAATATTTATCATTCTGTAGACAATGTGTCTCTTGTAGGCAGTGGGCCTCTTATGAGTAGTGTGCTCGAGCAATGAGCCCTAATTGGCATGTGTCATTTTGTTCTTATTCTTTTAATAAAGAATACAATCTTAGGTTAGTCACTCAGTGGTTTTTCCCTTGACTAGGTTTTCCATGTTAAAATCTTGGTGTCATATGTGTTAATGTGTTTCTGCTCTTGAATTGTTGCATTGTCTTTCTATGATTGATTTATTATTATACTGCTGAATTACAAGAAGGATTTAAGTGGTTAATAAAAGGAAAGTTTTGGAACAATTGATTCACCCCCCTCTTAGTTGTCTATCTTGAAACTAACAATTGGTATCAGAGCTAAGTTCCTCTAAAAGGAGCTTAACCGCTTGAGGAGATCCAGGATGCCTTCCTACAAGAAGGATAGTCTAAGGTTTTATGGAACCAATTACACTATTTGGAAAAGCTGCATGGAATGCCACTTGCAATGTATGGGAATGCAATATTGGATCATGGCTTCAAAGAAGTATGTTCCTCCAAAGAATGGTCCAACAATTGTAGATGAAATTAAAGATGTTGAAGATAATCTTTAGGCTAAAGAAGCTTTATTAAGTGCCTTATCTAATTTAGAGCTGACAAATGTTATAGATTTAAAAACTGCATATGAGATTTGGTAAAAAATGCAACTTCTGTATGAAGGAGACAAATATGTTAAATGTGCCAAGCTACAGAGTCTAAAAGGAAAATTTGAAAACCTAAAGATGAATGAAGATGAGAATATCACTACATTTATGCCAAAAGTAAATAAGCTTGTTTGTGGCATTAGGTGTGCTAGTGGAAAATTGGATGAAGATGAGATTGTTGCCAAATTTCTTAGATCCCTACCTCCTGCTTACAAATATAAGGTTGCTTCTATTGAAAAATTTAGATCTTTTTCAAATATCACAAGAGATCAATTGGTTGGAAAATTAACTACATTTGAATTGGCCGAGTTTCGAGATGCACCGCCCAAGACTGAATCTGCATTCAAAGCTAGTTCCTCTGTAAAAGGTAAACAAAAGTTTGATCTAGGAGAGAACTCCTCAAAGAAATTTTCATGGTATGAAAAAGCAAGAAAAGATATGGAAGAAGATGAAGCAGAAGCTGCTCAACTTGAAGTTCTTATTGCAAAAAGATTGCAAAGAGGATGTAGTAAGTATGAAGGAAAATTGCCCTTCAAATGTTTCAACTACAACAAGATTGGTTATTTTTCCTCAAGGTGTCTGGAAAGATTTTCAACAGAAAATTCAAATAGATCAATATTCCAAAATAAATGTTACTATGTTCAAGAAGATGATGATGATGAAGGAGTAACATATGATGAATCAAAGACATGAGTAACATATTGCCATCAAGGAAGAAGATCCAATGCCCTCTGAATCTATCAATCATAAAATGATAGAAAGAGCTCTGGCTGCCCAAGTTGAAGAAAAGGATGATTGGGTCATTGACAATAGATGCTCCCACCATATGATAGGGGACAAAAATAAGTTCATAGATTTGGAAAGATATGAAGGAGGAGTTGTAAAATTTAGTGATAATTCTGCTAACAGAATCAGAGGTAGAGGAACTTTTTCTTTTGATAGAAAGAACAAAACCAGTAATGTACTGTATGTTGAAGGTCTAAAGCACAATCTTCTCAGTGTTGGATAGTTGGTGGACAAAGGCTATGATCTCCAATTCAAAAATTGAAAATGCAAGATCTTTGAAAGTTCTGGAATAGAGATTGCATCCGGTACTCAAACAAAAGCTAACATCTTCCACTTGGTTGGTACTGGAAAAAGTTGTTTATTTTTTCAAATTGATCAGACCTGGTTGTGGCATAGGAGAATGTGTCATCTGAATCTTAATAATATCATCAAGATGAGCAACACTCTAGTTGTAAGAGATCTTCCAAGACTGGTGAAACCTACTAATAGTTTGTGCAAAGAATGTCAGTTGGGTAAGCAGAGCATAATCACATTCAAGAGTAAGGAACAATCTTCTACTAGATTGTTGGACTTAGTACATACTGATCTATGTGGACTGGTAAGAATCAGGAGTTTGCAATGTGATAGATACTTCATGTTATTAATTGATGACCACTCTCAGATGATGTGGGTGATTTTTTTGAAAGAAAAATCTAAGACTCTTGAGAAATTCAAAATATTCAAGGCTATGGTAGAGAATGAAACCGGGTCAAACATAAAATGTCTCAAGTCTGATAAAGGTGGAGAATTCACATCCAGAGAGTTCACAGAATTATGTGAGAAACATGGGATAAAAAGACAGTTATCTGCTCCAAGGACTCCACAATAGAATGGAGTAGTGGAGAGAAAGAACTGGACCATCTAGGAAGTGATGCAGAGGCATCCACACTAAAACCTTGACATACAGCATGTATGTCTACAACCCATCATCATCATCATATTTTCTCTTGCCGACCGATATCCTCCTGCAGACAAACCTTCGACCTTTCACCTGTCAGCAGCATCATCATATCCGGCTATCGGCAGTATCATCACATTCGGCAAGCGCAAACATCCCCCTGATGTTCACTCTTCATCTTACCACCAACCTCTATCTGCAACATCATGATGTTCGACATCATCTTCATCAGCAGGATATAAAATATCTGGTTCCCTCCATATATCCTAATGACGACACTTCATGCACCTTTCCTTCGATGCTTACGTCACCTCGATATCCGACTACTTAAACAACAGCATCAGGATATGACTTATCTGGTCATATTGAAACATCCTGATGATGATACTCAACTTTATACTGATGACGAATATTCTGCCGAATATCCTCCTCCCGAGCCACTTAACTTCTCAATGCCTTATGCCGATACCAAAACACTTAGGGTCAGCAGGATAAACCTTTATCGGGTGATATTTCAGAATGTCCTGATGATGATTATCCTGATGATGATGACGTCATATCCAGTTCCTTCAATATCCTGCTGTCGGCCAAACTTAACATTATCGGCCCGCGATGGTTTTATCAACCCGATCTTCTACCTTATGCTGATATACTCTTCCTCGGCAACACCTGATGATGATCACCCCGAAACGCTTTCACCTTATGCAAACGATTGCATCATGCTCACCTCCATCTACTCGGATGACGCCGAAGTAACTGCAGGATATACACAGAAATATCCTGATGATGTCGTTGTGACAAATTTTCCAACCTTAGCAAATTTCGATCCGCCGAACCCCCTGGGGTGACCCGATCTGCTTCCTGGATGATCTTCCAGACTCGAACTATCAGTACAACCTAGCACATGCCCATGCTAGGGTTCTCAACACCTCTCGACTGCGATCCTATAAACATACATGTGAACAAACAGAAAATGCAAACTAAATCCTAAACTATTGTACATAGCCATTCCACCGATTCGATGAATCAACCAGTGGAATGGATTAGTGAATCCATGTAACCACCAGAACAGCAACTCGATTACACAATGGAATCCAAACAGAAAATTGACACAAACAGGATCTCTTTATTGATTTCAAAAAGATACAAATACAGTACTCTGTCTCACTCTGAAATCTAACTCCTCAATCTGTATCTATCTCTCTATCTCAATCTGTCCTAAGACCAACCGATCCTACTGCATAAATAGGAACTACTTGCGAGTACTACCACTCAATTCCAAGCGGCTGGGAGCTTCCAAGTGGCTGGGAGGATCCAACTGAACTAACAAACTATACAGCTGTCATCAGCTGTCATAACAAACTACCTAAAAATAGAAAAGCACAGTCAACATAGACCTTATTACATGCATTGGTCTTATAAGACCTTCTTGGAAACATTAACAAGACCTATAACTAACTAATTGCCTCATGGAGGCCAGCTGTCAGGTAGGTGCTCCTGCACCATACTCCCCAACAGAAAAGAACTCATGTCCCATGAGTTAGGTTGTGGAAGAATTCCACCTTTACACTTTGCCTTTGCAGTGTCTTGACCTGTTCCAGCTTTGTCCTCTGCTAGCTCTCGGCTGCTCCAAGACTTCTGAACTGTAACTTGCTGTCTTGCAAGTAAATCCTCGTGCCTATCAATGTAGGCCCTTCTCTCACATACCTTGTGTTTGTCAGGTTGTCTGACCAGAACCTCTGTCTGAACTGCCTCTTGAACTTCTGCAATGTTCAACTCTGTCTTTCTTTCAACCTTTATAGGACAAACAATAGTCCCAACTATGACAACATCCTTGTCACCCCTCTCAACTGGTGGTTGTTTGTAAACCTATTTCTGAACCTGCTGCTAACCTCTGTCAGTCAAAACTAAAACTGTCTTCAAACTGTTGTCCTTAACAACTCCTTTCCCTGCAGTGTCCTCAACTGCCTGTATGCCTGCTGCTATAGGCATATGCACAAATTCCTTTTTTCCCACTAAAATGATTTTGGCTGCCCCCTGTGCTGCAGCATCTTCCTGCAATGGCATCAACATAATAGTTTTCCCATCTTTCTTGATGGTGTAGGTATTAGCATACCCATCATACAGTACCCTCCTATCAAATTGCCATGGTCTACCCAACAATAGGTGACAACATTCCATGGGCAAAATGTCACACAAAACTCTATCCTGATATGCTCCAATCTGAAAATCCACATATGCCTGTTCATATACCCAAAGTGATTGACTATCACTCACCCAAGATGCCTTGTAAGGGTGATGGTGTGGAATCCTTTCCAAATTCAGTTTATCCACCATTTCCTGAGATACCATGTTGTCTGTTGAACCAGTATCAATGACAACCTTACATACTTTACCTTTGCTCTTGCATGTGGTCTTGAAAAGAGCTCTTCTTTGCATCATATCCTTTGATGCCTGCAAACTAGTTCTCCTTAGCATCAATGCTTTTCCCTCCTCAGGATACCCATAATTGTCAGGAACTCTATCTTGATAAGTGTTTAAACTTTGCACACTTTGCTCTACTTTCTCTTCTTGCACAAGTTGTACTCTCTTGTCATTCGTTCTATCATCTCTGGATGATGAACCTTTGTTTTCTGGACATTTGAAAAATGGATGACCAAACTCACCACAGGTGTAACACTTTCCTGAAAATGTAGTAGAACCTCTACCACCTCCAAATCTGCCTCTATTACCTTTCCATCCACCTCTGAAATCAGACTGTCCCTGTCCTTTACCAGTGTCTTCTTGACCCTCATTGGTTTGCCTTGTTGTAGGGGCTAATCCTCTTCCCCTCATATTGTTTCCTCTTCCTCTCATGGACTTATCTTGTCTTCTATTCACCTTTTCTTCAATCCTGATGGCCATTTGATAACAATCTTCCACATTCTTAGGGTTAGCTAAAACTAACTCATCCTGTATGTTCAATCTTAAACCAGCCAAGTACCTAGCCACCTTTTCTACCTCATTCTCATGATGACCAGATCTCATACTCAATTTATAAAACTCCTCAGTATATGCCTTCACATCCATTTCCTTCTGCCTTAAAAATTGCAGCTTCTTAAACATCTGAATTTCATAATCCTTGGGCAAGAATTTACCTTTGATCCTTGCTACCATTTTATCCCATGAAGTGATCTTTGACTTTCCTTGTTTCCTTCTCTCGGATTGTACATAATCCCACCATACCAAAGCATGACCTCCTAACTTGGTCTTTGCAATCTTTACCTTCTGATCCTCAGCAACATCTTCACATTCAAAGTGATTATCAAGTGCAGCAATCCAATCCAGTAACTCATCTTCATTCAAACTTCCATTGTACTTGGAAACATCAACCTTTACCTTAGGTTTATCACTCTGTACTGCCTTTAATAGTTTTGCAAATCTCTGGTCTTCAACATCCAGACCTTCAGCTACCTCTTCATACTCTTCAACAGCATCTTCATCTTCTTCTGACTCACTGTCTTCCACTTCCCTCTTTTTGTTCTTTTCCAGGGCTACAAGCCTGGCTTGAAGTGCTTCAGCAAGCTCCTTCATCTTCCTCATCTCTCTGGCATGTTTTTCCTTCATCTCCTGCAATTCCCTTGCAGTACCATTACCTTTCGGAGGCATTTTGTCAACCTCTCACTCCTCTACCTCTGTCTTTTCAATGACAGAATCAACACACAACAGCCCAGACCTTTTGCTGAGCTCTGATACCACTATGATGCAGAGGCATCCACACTAAAACCTTGACATACAGCATGTATGTCTACAACCCATCATCATCATCATATTTTCTGTTAACATTGTCAGCATCATCATATTTCTCTTGCTGACTGATATCCTCCTGCAGACAAACCTTCGACCTTTCACCTGTCAGCAGCATCATCATATCCGGCTATCGGCAGCATCATCACATTCGGCAAGCGCAAACATCCTCCTGATGTTCACTCTTCATCTTACCGCCAACCTCTATCTGCAGCATCATGATGTTCGACATCATCTTCATCAGCAGGATATAAAATATTTGGTTCCCTCCATATATCCTGATGACGACACTTCATGCACCTTTCCTTCGATGCTTACGTCACCTCGATATCCGACTACTTAAACAACAGCATCAGGATATGACTTATCTGGTCATATTGAAACATCCTGATGATGATACTCAACTTTATACTGATGACGAATATTCTGCCGAATATCCTCCTCCCGATCCACTTAACTTCTCAATGCCTTATGCCGATACCAAAACACTTAGGGTCAGCAGGATAAACCTTTATCGGGTGATATTTCGGAATGTCCTGATGACGATTATCCTGATGACGATGACGTCATATGTAGTTCCTTCAATATCCTGCTGTCGGCCAAACTTAACATTATCGGCCCGCGATGGTTTTATCAACCCGATCTTCTACCTTATGCCAATATACTCTTCCTCAGCAACACCTGATGATGATCACCCCAAAACACTTTCACCTTATGCAAACGATTGCATCATGCTCACCTCCATCTACTCGGATGATGCCGAAGTAACTGCAGGATATACACAAAAATATCCTGATGATGCCGTTATGACGAATTTTCCAACCTTAGCAAATTTCGATCTGCCGAACCTCCTGGGGTGACCCAATCTGCTTCCTGGATGATCTTCCAGACTCGAACTATCAGCACGACCTAGCACATGCCCATGCTAGGGTTCTCAACACCTCTCGACTGCGATCCTGCAAACATACATGTGAACAAACAGAAAATGCAAACTAAATCCTAAACTATTGTACATAGCCATTCCACCGATTCGATGAATCAACCAGTGGAATGGATCAGTGAATCCATGTAACCACCAGAACAGCAACTCGATTACACAATGGAATCCAAACAGAAAATTGACACAAACAGGATCTCTTTATTGATTTCAAAAAGATGCAAATACAGTACTCTGTCTCACTCTGAAATCTAACTCCTCAATCTGTATCTATCTCTCTATCTCAATATGTTCTAAGACCAACCGATCCTACTGCATAAATAGGAACTGCTTGTGAGTACTACCACTCGATTCCAAGCAGCTGGGAGCTTCCAAGCGGCTGGGAGGATCAACATAGACCTTATTACATGCATTGGTCTTATAAGACCTTCTTGGAAACATTAACAAGACCTATAACTAACTAATTGCCTCATGGAGGCCAGCTGTCAGGTAGGTGCTCCTGCACCAGGAAGCATCTAGAACCATGATGATGGAAGCAAATGTTCCTTAGATCTACTGGAGAGAAGTTGTAAGCACTGCTATCTATACTCTTAATCAAGTATAAATCAGAAGCAATACTAGTAAGACCCCTTATAAACTTTGGTTTGGAATCACTCCCACAGTGAAGTATTTCAAAGTCTTTGGTAGAAAATGTTAAATTAAAAGAGATGAAGACCTTGGAAAATTTGATGCTAGAAGTGATGAAGGAATATTCTTGGGTTATTCTACTCAAAGCACAGCATATCGATGTTATAACAAGAGATTGAGAAAGATTATAGAAAGTACAAATGTGAAGGTTGATGAAGGTATTGAAAAACCCTCAAGGTTTTATGAATATGAAGAAGATGATCAGAATGATCTTTTGGTCCAAGAAGTCTAATCCCCTTCTAAAATTTAGATCTAGACTGATCTAGATAATCAGGAAGAAGAGATAAGTTTGAATGAATCTGTTCAAGAAATTCCCAAAACTCCCGAGTATGTAAGACTGAATCACTCTAAAGATCAAATCATAGGTGATAAAAGCAAATGTGTTTAAATAAGAAGAAAGATTGCTCAAGACTCAGAAAAGAATTGTCTGATTTTAAAGATTGAACCAAAAATAGTGAGTGAAGCATGCAACGATGAAAGCTGGACTAAAGCAATGAAGGAAGAGCTGATGTAAATTGAGAAAAATCACACTTGGGATCTTGTTCCCATACCTAGAAACAAAAATGTGATTGGAACCAAATGGGTCTTCCGAAATAAATTGAATGAAGATGGTGAAGTAGTCAGAAACAAAGCCAGATTGGTCTGCAAGGGTTATTCTCAAGTAGAAGGAGTTCATTTTGAAGAAACATTTGCTCCAGTGGCAAGAATTGAAGTAGTCAGATTATTTATTGCCTTTGCCTTTCAAAGTATATTAGATGGATGTCAAGTTTGCCTTCCTGAATGGTGACTTGGAAGAAGAAGTATACATTGAGCAACCAGATGGATTTCAATTGTCTGATCATGGTGATATGGTCTGCAAGTTGAAGAAAGCACTGTATGGACTCAAACAAGCCCCAAGATCCTAGTATGAAAGACTAGATAAGCATCTTTTGAAGATTGGTTTCAACAAAGGTACTGTTGACAGTAACTTGTACTTCAAAATTGATCATGAAAATATCTTGATTATTGAAGTATTTATTGATGATATCATTTTTGGAGGAAGAGATAGTATGTGCAAAACTTTTGCAAATCAAATAAAAAGTGAATTTGAGATGTCCATGTTTGGGGAAATGAATTTCTTCTTGGTTCTGCAAATCATTCAAACAAAGAAAGGAATCTTCATTCCACAAACCAAATATGTGAAAGAATTTTTGAAGAAATTTGGGATGGAAGACTCAAAACCAATGAATACTCCCATGGCAACTGGATGTAAATTGAGAAAAGATGATGACTCTCCTAAGGCTGATTAGAAAAAGTACAGGTCAATGATTGGAGGACTACTGTATCTTACTCAAACTAGACCTGATATGAAGAATGATGTTGGTCTTGTTGCTAGATTCCAAGCTGATCCTAGAGAATCTCATGTCATGGCAATCAAGAGGATTCTTAGATATCTAAAATGAATAGTTGAGTATGATTTATGGTATCCTAGAGATCATGATTTCTCTTTTCATGCATATACAAATGCGGATTGGGCAGGAGATGTGGATGACCGGAAGAGTACCATTGGTGGAGCATTCTTTTTTAGGAAAAAGATTGGTTTCTTGGTTGAAAAAAAAACAAGAGGCAATATCTCTGTCCATTGCAGAAGTAGAATATATTACAGTAGAAGGTAGTTACACTCAAGTATTGTGGATGAAGCAAATGCTAAGAGACATCAGAGTGAAGTATGAGGAACCTATCACAATTTTCTGCGATAATTCAAGTGCAATAAATATATCAAAAAATCTAGTGTTACACTCAAAGACAAAACATATATCCATCAAGTTTCACTTTTTGAGAGAGCAAGTGAACAAAAATGAAGTCAGATTGGAGTTTGTGCCCTCCAAGGATCAGATTGCAGATATTTTTACTAAACCTCTACCTAAGAACTCTTTTGAGTATCTTAGGGAGAAGTTAGGGGTTATTACTCCTCTGGTTCTGAATTAAGATTCAATGATGTGCATCAATCCAGTGGATCTCATAATCATATCTTGTGGTTTGGATTGATGATGGGAAGCTGCTACTCAAGGGGAATAGTTTGTATGATTTTGAGTGATGCAAGTATGTGCCCTTTGCCACTGATGTCAAAGGGGGAGAGAAGACATGTGAAAAAAAAATGGTTGTTGATCAAAGGGGGAGTAGTAAAGGAAGAGAAGACATGTGAATGGTTGTTGTTGATAGGGGGAGTTATGTCAGTAAATGAGGAGTTCTTGTCTTGATGGTTAAAATAGTTTTTCACATCATATGTTGTCATCAATGACAAAGGGGGAGATTGTTGCAAGTATGGGCCTAACCAGTGTTGTCATTGATGTCAACATACTCTTATTGTATTGATGTCAAGGATTGGCTGAGTTGTGTGCTGAGGATATTGAGAAAATTAATCCTATCAAAAACAGAGAAGACCAGTGAAGACAATGAAGCTCTATGAAGTAAAGATCCCAGCTAAGATGAAGATTAGAGGATACACATCAAAGGGTTTGTAGAAATGTGTCTAAAGGTGATCCAGTAAAGATTTGAGAGGTCCATATGAAGATTTGAAGAAGTTATGGCAACATGAGTAAAACTAGTTCTAGTAGAAGTTCAGAGGTGATAGAGTGACACAAATAGGTCTAGTGAGATCTGGAAATGTAATATCTTGTTTTGCGGATTTAGCGGAGTGTTTAGGAAGTCAATGTGAATTGACAACTCAATTGGTTAGTGGTCTGGAGGTCCGCAAGTATTTATTCCAATATGATAGTGATGACAGATAGTGTTCATGAGGTTTCAGATGAAGAAGAGAATGATTTTAGTAATCAGAAGTGGTGTGGATATTCTTGGAGTTTCAGGCAAGCTTGTGGGGGTCTCTAGATTGTGTCTAGTTTGTGTTGGGGGTTCGCATTGAAGATTGAGCTCGTAATTGAAGAATTACATCCAGATGATAATGTTCTTCCTAAACTTGGCCGACTGGATGATTTACACATTGTGCAGATGATCTTAAAGATGTTCTACAAAGCATGGCATGTTCCTCAAAGAAGATTCAAGTCCCAGATTTGTGTCGCCAACAATGCGGTGATTTGCATGAAGTCTTTTGTAATAATTCAAGTTGTATTTGTGTATTTGCTCTGTAAAGTATGCTAACTTTTATGATTATCCCAAAGTCAATGTCTTATATAAATAAGTGTTGTGAAGTCATTTCAAAAGTATCTTGGCAAAGATGAGAGTGTGGTAGAGAGGAGAAGAGCGAAGGTAGAGTAGAAGTGTTGAGATTAAATAGAACTAACTCAAGAATGGTGAAGATACTATTCTTCAGTTCAAGTATGTAATATTTATCATTCTATAGACAGTGTGTCTCCTATAGGCAGTGGCCCTCTTGTGAGCAGTGTGCTCAAGTAGTGAGCCCTAATTGGCATGTGCCATTTTGTTCTTATTCTTTTAACAGAGAATACAATCTTAGGTTAGTCACCCCGTGGTTTTTCCCTTGACTAGGTTTTCCACATTAAAATCTTGGTGTCATATGTGTTAATGTGTTTCTACTCTTGAAATGTTGCATTGTGTTTTTATGATTGATTTAATATCATGCTATTGAATTACAAGAAGGATTTAAGTGGTTAATAAAAGGAAAGTTTTAGAAAAACTAATTCACCCCCCCTCTTAGTTGTCTATCTTGAAACTAACACTTCCTTCTTAGGGCCCTCTGATTAGGCTCATATATATTGATCAGGTTCCAGGAATTGTTGTTGACTCCATTTTGACCACCAAACAATTTTTTTTTCTATGATCCTTCCCTTAACAACCTTGTTGTTCCACATGGTGACTATTCCCCTAGAGGCACCCTAGGCATCACAGCTCAGATGCTCCACATTCAGCCATAAATTCCTTGTGACTGTTTGAAAGCCTTCACTTTTCATCTTAACTTCTTGTAGCAACAATATGTCAATTTTTTAATCAAAGATACAGTTCTTGACTAAGAACTATTTGTGGGGGTTGTTAAACTCCTGAATATTCCATGATAGTAATCTCATTTGATTGGGGCCTTCTTGGAGCTAATCTACAATGTTTTCTACCTAACAATAGCAATGTCTTTATTAATTGCCTTATGCCTTGTCTCTATTTGAGACGGTCTTCCTGCTTGGTATATGCTCCCACATCTAGAATCTTCTTCCCAAGTCCTTTACCTTGCCTTTTATCTGTAGTCCAGCCATCGGGGTCAGTGATATTGTCATGCCCATATTTCCCATGCGGTGACAACACGCATCACATGTGTCATGTCCACATTTGTCATGTGGTCATGACACAAAATATCAAAAAAAATTACCACGCTTCCCTAGAAACCCCCTCGCACACGTAAGCGTGCTTGGTGGCATTACGCATAAGATGTAAACATGATAGATGAATGTGGGGTGATGCATTCACTTGCACATACCATTCATAATGAAGGCCAAATAGGGGGTCGAAGTGACGTGGTTAATGTCACCAATAGGGTTAGAATCAACGATCAAAACCCTAAGTTAACCTATGTGAATGATGGGATTTTGACATGAGTCAAAATCAACAGCCAAATTCAAGTGCATGAGAAAGATATGATTTAATACAAAAATCTAATGTTGATAATTGGTAAAAACAATAATATAGGGTTTATTATAATAAAACTAATTTTGTTCAAAAGTTTACTAGGTTGGTGTTAAATTACCTACGTAACATTAGTTAAATTGGTAGATCAATCAAATAGATTAATTGTACATTTTTCAACAAAGCTCGATCAATTCGTTCTTCTTCACATTTTCTATCAATCAGAGTTATCATTGTATCCTTTACATTATTCCTAATTTCTTGGTAGATCAGATCTCGGAAACATGTTATACTAATTTCATTTAAATAACTTACTAGGTTTCCAAGTTGAATTTAAAACAATGTCTAATTTAATTTCGTTAATTAAATTGATCTAAAATGATTAAAAAGAATATTAAACTTTAATTAATAACGATGTAGTTTAAATCGTCCTCGTTGAGTTAGGTTTGAAGACAAGGGTTAAAATAAATACATCTCAATAATTAGATAGTTGTAAAAATTCATTAAAACAAATAAAATCCTTTTTTGAAATAACCAAATTAAAAAAATCAATAAAAGTATAAACTTCCTCCAATCATAAACTAACCTGTATATTATCATGCCACTAATAAATAAAAATAACATTCCAAAAAGGAATAAGGATTACCCATTTTATTATTTATCTCAAAACCCCATTATAAATTTAGAACATAAAACAAATGAACAAAATAATTAAAAGAGTGGAAGTCAAATTTAAAATGAATTTTAAATTTACCTAGCCCTAAATTCTCCAATAATAAAATATAATTTCCTTAAGGGCAAAAAGCCCTAACCCTATTTTTTTTAACTCTCATTTTCTTTTCTCCTCTTCTTTTTTTTGCTCCTCTCATTTTTTTTTGGGTTGTGATTGCAGGTTTAACGGAGGCCATTCATGGGAGTGCAAATGATATATATATATTAGAATGTGAATATTTTATAAATTGTGGATCAATGAATATATATATATATATATATATATATATTGTTTAAATGCTAAAAACCCTAAAATTTATGGTAGTGGGGAGTGGTGCTATTGGGGGTAGCGGTGGCGATGGCCTATGGTGGAGGGACGGCCTGTGGAGTAGCAGCCGTAGGGTTTGGAGTGACAACGGAGGGAGTGTAGGATCGGCGACGGTTACAGGGGCGATCTACGGGGATAATGGGAGGTGGGGGTGTGGGGAGGGGGCGGAGACCCCACCCACATCCCACATAGTGGGATGTGGGTGGGGGCTCTACTCCCTCCCCACATTCCCACCTAAACAAAAGGTGATGGTGGGGGGGTTCGAACCCCCCACCACATACATTTTTTTCTTTTCTCTCAAAAAAAACTGTGAACTATGAAAGTTTAATCACAGTCTATTTTCTGTGTTTTGTTTGCACAACATTATTTAAATATTTTTATTTTATACGTATATATATATATATATATATATATATATATATATATATATATATATATATATATATATATATAATAAAAACATTCATAGATCCAACTCAAAATACAGTTTATTTCATATTAAAATATAACTATATATGTGTGTGTGTAATGAAACCTCTTTTTTTTTTACAGAATAAATAAAAGTAATTTATATTTAAATACATATAAATGCATACATTCTAATATATATATATATATATATATATAATTTTCCTTCAACACTTACAAATTCCCTTTTAAGAACAACAAGCAAAAGATATATTATTTTCTTTTATCAAATTTATATAAGGCAAGGAACACAATTTTTTTAAAGAATATATTCATTATACCACAAGATCATTCCTTCAAGAATTTATTCATTGTATTTTTTTTTTTAAAGAGAAGAAACAATGCATTTAATTAAATACTTCTAATATATAACATCAACTAATTTTCTTTTATATAAGAACAATATACAAATTTCATGTTTGTCTCTCAACAATAAAACAACAATTTTCCTATTTGTTATTTAAAAATAAATAAACATACAAATCAAATAACATTTAGACCAAATTTTTTCTTCTTTACTCTATTTTTTGTTAAGTCATAGCATTGAAATCAACAAACTAAAATTTCTATTTCAAATGTAAATAAGTCATACACACAAGTAAAATATACTTTTACAACATGAGAGAGGGAACAAGGTTCTCTTTTCAAATCTAGAAATAATACAAAGGCCTAACAAGACCATACTCTCTCAACAGTTAAAAATTAAGATAACAACTCTAAGAACAATGGTGTTTTCTTCAACTTCACAAGGCTCCCAATATCTAGTAATAACACAAAAAGGGGAAAGAAGCCACAACAACTTGCTCTCTTCCCTACCATTGACTCACTCATGAGTCACCCCTAAGCCAAGAGGTCATCCTCACCCTAGGAAACTCAATCCACAACACAACAATGCAATCAACAACCAAACACAAAATTACTCCCATGGCTAACACAACACAAGAACTCACTCAGGATGAGTTCAATGGGGTAGGGGAGTGGACAACACTCAACTCAAGAGTGCCACTCCTACAGCTTCTGAATACAAATACCTCTCAAGGCCTCAAGCCAACACTTTTAAACATAGTTTCACAAAGCTTACATTTGGCTCTCAAGCCATTTCACATATTGCACATATTCAAATATTGGCCTCAAGGCTACAACTCCACAAAATCAAGGAAATGACCCTAAGGAGGTTCACTCCTCCCCCACCCCACACATGTTGATCATCTTCTCCCAAGTAGGAGAGGCTCTTACAACACCCATGAAATTTTTCCCCACAACAACAAGTAAAAACTCAAAAATAGAACTCACATATAGCATCACACAAGTAAATAAAATGCATAAGGGAAGGCCTTAGCCTTGAAACCTACCTTAAAAATCCCAATTGGTAGATGGTTGAGTAGAGATCCTCCAACTCCTTCTCCAAATTGAGCCACCAAATTTCTTCCAACTTTTTTTCCAAAATAATTAAAATCAATAAAATTGCCAAAAATTCAACAACCCCATCCCTCCCTTCAAGAAGGATTAAAATAGGCTTTTCTCATGAGCCTTGAGGAATGGGGAGGTGACACTTGTCACCTCCTCACTCCTCCTCCCAAATACAAGCAAGACTCTTGGAATGGGTGATGACACATGTTCACCCATCCACCAAGTCTCTCTCTCTCTTCCACTTGTCCTCTCTAAAACATGTGGGAGAGAAAAGTGGATATTAAGAGGGAGTGGGTACCACATGTGCCCCTATCCTCTCCTCCTAAGAAGAACCACACAACCCCAAGGTACCCTCACCAATTGTGAGAGAGACTTGGAGTAAAGTCCTCCACAATTAAGGGGTCTTGGAGACTCCCCCAATCCTTGGGAAGAGGAAAGGAAGAGGTTGAGTGTTTGACCCACTCATCCTCTCCCTCTCAATCTTCCATTTTCGTCACTTTACTTCAGGGTGAAGTTAAAGTGACTAAATAGAAGTTTACCTAGGGTTACACAAGCCCAAATGACCCCTAGACCCTAGGGGTACAACCCAGGGTCAAGTTTAACCTAAATTTAGCACCTTAGGATGTAGAAAATCACATGAAAAGGGGTCACAAAAAAAAATAAAACAAAAATTGAGTCAAATAAACATTATACATTTACAACACCATAATACAATCAACTGAAAAAAGGTAGACCTAGCCCAAGGACACCATACACGTACATCACAAAAATTCATCATGCAATTACATAGTTGATCTTGGTTCCTCTTGGAACTAGATCGGCTTCACAAGGGAAAACAAGACTGTGTGTGGGACAATCTCTAAATTTCTATGGCTTCTTTAGAAACACCTGCGCACTCAAATGAAATGTTAATTCCACACATATATATATATATAATAGCTGAAACAAATTGAAACATACACTCGCATACAACATCACATGTTCATATAAGCATCAAGGAAGTCACATTACAGTTAGATTCTAAATTCTGCATTTCAAACATCCATTCCCAATATTGAATCACCTAACAAATTTCTAACTAACATCACATGAATAGTTTCCCAATAACATCATAATATAAACCATATGTCTAACAACGTCAGTGAACCAATGTCAAGGTCTAATCACATCATAAACATGCTAACATAATAATCCACATAAACATAAGGTCTAAAGGTCCTGCAAATTGAGATCAACAGTCCCATAAGTCTAAATGTATCACCAACAGTAAAATAAGTAGTCAAATATATGGGAATGAAAAAGTAGGCCTCATAGATACTAAAACTAGCCCCAGGACTAAGGACCGATGTTTTATTGCTGGGGGACAAAATCCCCTTAACTATGTCACGGCCCTCTTGATTGCCCCCCTTACCTGTAAAAGGGCTACTCAGCCTTGAAGGCTCCACCTTCTCCACTAAAGCTTCCTTTTCCAGTATTTCCTCATGGTGAAGCCTTCCCTACTAGGAGTGGAAGAAGCCAGCGCCCCCTATTAAAGTGTAATCTTGGGCTATTGTGGCTTTCTGTGGGGAGACCACATCCTTATCCTTGTCAGCACTAGCCTTTAAAGGAGAATTCACAATATTTAGCAGTTCCTCCCTAAAAGGGTAATCATCATCAATACTAGTTGTCTGCCCATCTGGGACTGGAGTAGACTTTCTAGCCATGCATTGGGGTGCTAGATGCACCTTCTTGTTACAAACTTGGCAAAAGGTTGTTGAATTTTTATAGATAATGGGTTGGATCGATTGGCCAAATTTACATTCTAGAGTGATATTATTGGGAAGAACCTTATTAATATCAACATTCACACAAAATCTAGCAAAGACTAACCTTGGTTTATTTCTAGTGGTGTTGTTAAGAGCGATGAAGTGACCAAATGAGTTGGCTATCCACATAAAGATCTCTTCATCCCAATACACCAGTGGAAGACCCAAGAGTCGAACCCAAACCGGTGTTGTTCTGTTGAGATCTGCATCACTATCAAATCCTAGTTTCCATTTACATAGGGATAAACTATGTTTCCCGTACATCCAAGGCCATCCTGCTAAAATAGAGGCCAGATCTTCTCTAGCTATAAATTTAAAGAGAAACATCCCTCCAGCCATAGCATTCATTGAAACACTTCCCTTCACTCTCCATTTGGCATTCACCCACTTCCTAACCACATCAATGTCAGGTCTGAAGGAAAAAAACTTTCCTACTAGAGCATTTTCCATAGTGGAAACCAATCTATCCACCGTGATGTCTAGAAGCACTATCACCGACCCATCAGGAGTCTCTTTAAAAATTGGAGAAGCATGAGTGATCTCCAATTCCTCCCCTAAAAGGGCATTCTTCCACGCCCTGGGCCCCAACTCCTTTTGCATCTTGTGAGCAAAGGACTCACAGTCCTTGTTACCAAGCACGTGACCGTCCACGCAGCTGTCTAGCATGCCAAGAATGGGCTCCAACACTGCAGTAATTCCTGGGCAACACTGAATCGGAGGGTTCAAGGGATCACCCGGATCCCTAGCAACCATTGAAATTCAAATTTAAAATCTAAGCAGTGAGCGGTAAAATTGCAGAGTAGCTAATGTTTCTTTCTCATCGTAAAATATTTACCACTTTTTGTCATGAATGAGGTACAAAATTACTAAATTGACTTCATTGATTGTTGTTAACTGGTCACTTATTTACTCATTTTTATTCACTAATTTATGTCCATTGGTAGTGTATTTAGTCATTAATTTTAATCATCATTTTGATCAATTTGGTAATATATTTAGTCATTTTTATTCACTGATTTAACACTGGTCATATATTTAGTCATATTTATTCACTGTTAATGAGTTCTGTCAAAATTTTGGTAGTATATTTAGTCAATTTAATTATTAATTGAAGTCAATTAGTAGTATATTTAGTCATTTTAATTAACTAATATTTGAGGATTTAAACATAAAACACAAAAATACACATCAATCATCAATTGCACACAATATAAAGACAGCCATTGAGAAGGCAAAATCACTAAACTTTATTAAAAGAAAGGTGTTCTTACAGCTTGCACAAGTCTAAAATATCTATCTTTCTTGAAAAATGCTTAGAAATAGACTATTACAATATTTATTTTCAGTCACAAGACTAAAAATTTAAGTTACAATGCATAGAAATGACATGAAAGAAACTTCTCCAAGTTTACAATATTTTGCCAAAAATTAAACTGTTAGTAACTGATTCTCAACTAGCCTAACTGCTGCCACAAGTCATCTAATCCCACCCATTAGTCTAGCACTTGTCCTTCTTGACTACAACCAAAGGAAATGCACTGTCATATGTAGTCATGTCTATGATAGGATATTCATAATGTGAAACATGGACTAGATCAGGTTTCCTTAATGAAACATCATTGTATTCTTTTGTCTTATATTATCATCAGCACTGCTTATGGAACATGTTTCTATTGAGTTTGAAGATATTAGGTCCTCTTAGGGCATGGAATCAAATTCTTCCTTCATTAATGCATCTTCAAAAGCCTCTTTTTGAGTCTAAACCATTCACTTACCCTACATCTATTACATTGGACACTTGGTAGGCAGTCATATTTAGTGTCCTTGGTCTTCAGTCATTGTGCTGACTGAACTATGCATACTTGCTTTCTAGATGATTGCCCTGCAACTTTCATATACTTGCCTTTTAATGCTAACACTACAATCCTCTGTTCCTTTGCTCATGCCACTGAAACCATGCTAACTATGCCTATATCCCTAGGAACCATGGACCATTCCCAATCACCATAAACATCTTACCTCTATGCACTCATTATCTCTCTGTTATAGAACAATCACCCATAAGTATATAGAATTTAGACTTTCATTTGTAGATTGTCATAGGTTTATGAAACTATCATATTCCTGCAACTATACTTCCATGTAGAATATATGCCTTGTAATAATAGCATTATTAGTGGCTATCTTTTTTTCTATTTAAGACTTATATAAATTTGTCTACTGGTTGCTTTCAAATGTTAGGGTTAGCTGGCAGAAGATATCAATTAAATGCAAATAAAGATTAAACAGAGGAATGAAAATACACAGAATTAATAACAGCGAGAGACAAGTTTTAATGTGATTCACCCAAACTCAGGCTACATCCACCAAACAGAGAGTCCAATATTATTATCTAGTAAATCAAACCAATTACAACTAGCAATCCCTGCAACTCAATATTGTTGCAAATGCTACAATACAATATATCAAAACCCTAACCCTTAGCCGCTTTTATCAAGCCTTTTTTTGGTTACAAAAATAGGGTTTTCTTATGTCGGTCACAAAAATAGGATTTTTTATGATGGCTAGTGTATAGTACTTTCCTGATTAGTCACCAGCTACCAACAATCTCCCACTTGGAGACTGATCCTGGACGACATCGCTGCACGTGCAGCTCCCACTGGAAATAAGCACCTTGGACTCTGTTGTTCTATTTTTGTTGTTTTTCAGTCTAGAAGACCAACCGAAGTTGAAGAGGAGATCAGTGTCTCCCTTATCACTACCTTTGTAAACATATCTACTAGATTTTCATCTGTATGTATCTTGTCCAGCCTTAACTGTCTATTATCCAACACTGATCGAATAAGGTGATACCTCAACTGTATGTATTTAGTCTTTGAATGCAAGGCAGAATTCTTGGCAAGATGTATGGCACTCTGACTATCTGTATACAAAGAACTATTAGCTTGTTGTTTGCCCAATTCTTCCATGAAAGATTGCAGCCATATCATCTCCTTGCTCACCTCTGTGGTGGATAAAGCAACCACCTTTTGCAACCGTGAGATCTAACTCACTAATGTCCCATCTAAAGTAAAGACATAACCTATAGTACTCCGCCTGGTATCAATATCCCCTGCCAAATCTGAGTCTACATAACCTACTAAATCAGTATTAGAGCCCCCAAAACATAAATGTTTATTGGATGTACCTCTCAAATATCTGAGAATTTATTTTACTGCATTCCAATGCTCCAATCCGGGATGACTCATATTCTAGCTTACAACTCCTACAACATGTGTAATATCTAGTCTCGTGCATACCATGGCATACATTAAGCTTCCTATAGCTGAAGCATATGGGACCTTGGACATTTTTTCTTCCTCCTCTTGTGTCTTTGGACACATCTCCTTAGACAATTTCAAATGACTAGGCAAAGTGTGCTGACAGCTTTTGCATTCTCCATATGGAATCTCTGCAACACCTTTTCAACATAAGCAGCCTGAGATAGAGTTAATTTTTTGTTCTTCCTATCTCTGTAAATTTTCATACCAAGGATTTGTTTTAACCGGAGAAAATATCTCATCAAAATCAATGCCATTTTTCTGTGCAAATCCTTTTACAACTAACCTGGCCGTAAATATTTTCTTACCTCCATCTTCCTCTTTTAGCCAATAAACCCATTTGTTTGGTAAAGCCTTTTTACCTGCAGGTAACTTACATAATTCCCAAGTCTGATTTTTCAGCAAGGAGTCCATTTCTTCTTTCATTGCAAGCTCCCACTGAACCTGTGTATCCACCTGCATAGCTTCATCAGACCCTTCTAGTTCACCAGCATCTGTTAACAAAATAGAATACAACGAGGGAGAAAACCTTTCAGGAGCTCTACTTAGCCTTGTTGACTGTCTAACATTCACTGGAGTTTGTGGCATTTCTGGTTACTTTTGCGGAGCATGAAGAACCACTGGAACATCACTATTTGGAGTATCATCCAGCACCACATAATCTTTTTCTTTCTTCTCATGTTGCTGCAACTGATCTTTATACAACACCTTCTCATTGAATATAACATCCCTGCTTCTCACAATTTTTTGGTTTTCAAAATCCCAAAGCCTATAACCAAATTCATCAATGCCATATCCAACAAAGGTACACTTTTTTGATTTTGCATCCAGCTTGGTTCTATTTTCAGAATCTACATGTGCAAATGCTTCACATCCGAAGGTTTTGACAAAAGAATAACTCACCTTCTTACCTATCCATGCTTCCTCTGGAATACCACAGCCCAAAGGAACTGAAGGACCTCTATTAATTAAATATACAGCAGTGTTGACAGCCTCTGTCCACATGTTTAAAGGCAGCCCAACATGCAATCTCATGGTCCTTGCATGCTCCATTATTGTCCTATTCATGCATTCAGCCATTCCATTTTCCTGTGGAGTCCCTAGAACTATTTTCTACCTACGAATTCCATTAAAGGAACAATAATCTTCAAATTCTTTGTTGCAATACTCACCGCCATTATCAGATCTAAGACATTTTAATCTTTTACCCGTCTAATTCTCAACCAAGCTTCTCCACTTCTTAAATGTTTCAAATACACCAGATTTCTGCCTAAGGAAATAAATCCATACCTTCTTAGTTGCATCATCTATGAATGTAACATAATATCGAGAGCCACCAAGAGAAGATACCTGAGCCGGTCCCCATACATTGGTATGCACAAGCTCCAACTTTTCATTTTTCTTTTGCTTCCCATCCTTGAGAAAACTGACTCTCTTTTGTTTTCCATACACACAACTTTCATAGAAATCCATATTAATACATTTCAGACCTGGTAAAACTTTCTTATAATGAAGTACGTTCATACCTTTTTCACTCATATGCCCAAGTCTGTTATGCCACAGTGTTGTTTTAGAACCTACAGCAACTTTTCCAGTCTCTTCCTGCAAACCTGCAACAACTATTCCTGAACCTGTTTGTTTTTTCTCTATAATAGCTAAAGTAGAAGGAACAGTATGACCTATACAAAGATATAAGGTGCCTACTTTCACACCTTCTCCTACTACTAAGGCACCTTTTGAAACCTTCCAATTTTTATCAGTAAATGTAATAGTGCAACCTTGTTCAGTTAGCTACCCTGCTAAAATTAAATTCCTACTAAGCCTTGGAACATGCCTTACCTCTTGTAGTAGCCAATGATTCCCATTCTGCAACTTAATCTTGATTCTTCCCTTTACAACAATCTGACAGGGTTCGTTATCTCCCAAATAAACCAGCCCAAAATCCCCTTGGACATAATCAAGAAAATAACTTCTATGGGGCGTAGCATGAAATGAGGCCCCTGAATCTAAAACCCATGAATCATTAGCATTATCTAGGGAAAGAATCAAAGCATCATCTTTAGATTTATTGCTTACCACATTTGCCTCCTTATTGCCTTCTTGTTTGTCTCCTTCTTTATTTTTCTGAGACCAGCAATCTTTCTTCAGATGACTTGGTTTCCCATAGTACCAGCAATCCTTTTGTCCTCTAGTTTGGGATCTCTTATCCTTTGATTTTCCTCATGACTTCCCATGACCTCCAAAACCTTTTCCTCTCTCCTTTGATCTACCCCTGCTTTCTGTATTCAAAACACTGCCTGATGTGGATCCACCTGAGCTTTTCTTACAAATTTCCTCACTCAGAATAACACCAACAACATCATCAAATTTCAGGGTATTTGTACTAGAAACAGAGTTACAAATTGCCATTACCAAACTATCCCAGCTTTCAGGCAATGAACATAATATCAAGAGAGCTCTAACTTCTTCATCAAATTTTACATTTATAGAAGTCAATTGACTGACAATCGTATTAAATTTATTTAAATGACCTATCACAAATCCACCTTTGACCATTTTCAAATTAAACAAATGCTACATGAGAAATACCTTATTTGAGGCTGAGGGGTTTTCATACAATTTAGCCAAAGCTTTCATCAAACCATCTGTTGTCTTCGCTTCCGTTATATTGAATGCCACCGATGGTGCTAGGCACAATCGAATGGTTCCCAGTGCCTTTCTGTCAAGAAGATTCCAATCCTCATCAGACATTGTTGTCAGTTTTTTGGCTACTCCTTCCAATGGCATCCATAAATCCTTTTGATAGATGTAATCCTCCATCTGCATCTTCCATAACTGATAGTTCTGCCCATTGAGTTTATCAACCTTCAATTTATCCTCATCCGCCATTGCTCCCACTCAACCGTGAGACCTTCCTGCAGATGATAATCAAACACAACCCCCTCTAATACCACTTGTTAGGGTTAGCCGGCAGAAGATATCAATTAAATGCAAATAAAGATTAAATAGAGGAATGAAAATACATAGAATTAATAATAGCAAGAGACAAGTTTTAACATGGTTCACCCAAACTTGGGCTACATCCACCAAACAGAGAGTCCAATATTATTATCCAGTAAATCAAACCGATTACAACCAGCAATCCCTGCAACTCAATACTATTGCAAATGCTACAATACAATATATCAAAACCCTAACCCTTAGCCTCTTTTATCAAGCATTTTTTTTGTTACAAAAATAGGGTTTTCTTATGTCGGTCACAAAAATAAGATTTCTTATGTTAGCTCCCAACAAGGATACATGGCTAGTGTACAGTACTTTCCTGATTAGTCACCAGCTACCAACACCAAAGTCTTGATGAAATGCAAACATCATCACCCTATGATTGTAATCTTCCTCATTGATCTTTGTGCATTTCGAACTGCCCTTCCTTTCTCAAAAACTAACACACCACCCTTGATCATAGTAGCTTAAGACTCATCTCACTTTGTCTATCGCATGAATTGTGTACTTTATCTCTTGCTCATTGTCTTATGCTCCTTGAGTCTTCATGATTGTCTTCATGACATCTCATATATGAAGCTCTCTCCTTTATGAATCTCTCTCATTTATGCTCCTTGAGTCTTCATGACTAAGTGTTGATCATGTCCCATATATGAAGCTCTCTCCTTCAATGTAGCCAACAATAACCCTAGAATCTTTTCATAAAGGCATATAAGGTAGTGATGTTAAATGTTTAGGGAAGAAAATAAACATAAAATCAAGTCCAAAAAATCATAAGACTTAAATATGAGTCTTTTCTTTGAAAAATGTGTTACAAAGTGTGTTTCTCAGTGTTGTGACTGATAAAACTGAGTTACAATGCCTTTTTTTTCTTATACAACTCCAAAACAAACAAAAAACACTAAGATCCCTAAACAACACATTCAAACTATTGCATAAAGGAGTGGGCCAATCTGTCTAACAACTAGTACATGACAAACATCAACTATGTCATTTTTTTCAAATATTTTAGTGGCCACCATGTGAAGGTCCCTTCTTCCTCTTTCAGACTGACAACTCCATCTATTTTGTCTTCATAAGCAAGGGGTATGTTACTTGTGACCTTTAAAATATTTACATTTGCATCTCTTATTCCTTTCAATTTGACTCCATGTACAATAGATAGCGAGTGAATCTGCCCAATGCCTACAATAACACCATCAAACAGATCCAACACCCCAACTTTATCCCCTTCTTGGAGTTTATTAATAAATGTTTGCAAAAATAAAAACAATACACATTATATTGTTTTTGATAGATGTATGTAATGTCTTATTTCTTGGAACAAATTAGTTTTTGTATGTGCTTTTTTTATTCTGTTTAATAACAAAGAAGCAACTTTTTACTCTGAAAATAAAACTAACCCATTGCGAGGTACAAACAAATGGAGGGAAAGACTATAATAGTGGTAGACTATATGAGTACTCTAAAAAGAGACATGGGTTGGCAATGAAGTCCCCCCAACTGAGGACCATGACATCCCCGAACACAATGCACTAATTCATTGTCAAAATCAATGTATCATTCTATTACAACTAAGCTCCAAGCTTCCATATGTAAGTTATATGTTCTCCCTTATTTCCATAATCTATGTATACTAGCTAATTACACTTCACTACTATTCTAACCTTCTATCAAATAGGTAATGATTACCCTTATTTATATAATAAAACAACCATTACTTACTTGAATAGTACTTACTTGCATGTGGTTTCATAGCACTCACCTTGAGTTCATCACGACTACTACTATGAATATCATGTGCATGCTCATCAAGTACACCATCATAATTATCACTATCAACATTGACATGAAGTTGTACAGTTTTATAGAGAGATCTATTGACAATGCCTTTTTCTTTTCATTCTACTTTCATATAATTGATCTACATGTGGTGTAATCATCATGCAAAAATCATTATAAGTCAAATAAAGAATGCAAAAGCTATAATTTTTTGTCTAAAAGAACATTTTAAGCATGAAGAATTAATGAAAAAACATTGGGATAGATTAACTTACAACTTAAAGAATGCAAAAGCTATAATTTTTTGTCCAAAAGAACATTTTAAGCATGAAGAATGACAAAACATTGGAACAAATAACTGACAACTATTATATTACCTCAACTTTACCATAACTATGACGACTATACTGTGCTACACATTCATGTCTAGTTCATCATGATCACTATCAATAACGACAGCTCTGTTGACATCATGAATGCATTTTCATTTTCCTGTTGCTTTGATAAAATTGCTCTGCATGTGGTTTAACCATCATGCAAAAAAATATAAAAAGCATTCAATAGTCAAGTAAAGAATGCAAGCTATAAATTTGTCCAAAAGAACATTTTCTGGATCACTACAATAGTAAAGAAACTAGGTTAGATTCTCCTACTCTCAGATTTCAATAATCTACATATTAAGAGGCATTTGTGTACAAAATTTCCAAACAAGAAGAAATGAGATCAATAGAGTCTCTTACCTCATCTAAATTCGTAGATTTATGCTCATTCCATGCAGAAAATATAGGGTTAATGGAGGCAACCAACTATGAAACTTGTTGACTGAGACTGTATATGCAATTCACTACATGTTGGTACCCTTCATTTGAGTTGACATGATCTGGAGAGGCTGATCCTACTGGGCATGTAATAGATGGTTGTGGAATCTTTGTTGATGAACTAGATTTCCACTTCATCCTACTCTTAGATTTACGAGGATCTAGTGCTGCCATATAATTGACAATATCTTCTGCACCTGCTTCTCTATTACTATTTTCCACCTAAAATGCAATGTCAATTTCAACATATAGTCAATTCAATAAAATCAAAATAAATAACACAATGTAAATTGAACCAAAAAGCCATACACTTACTCCAAATTTGTCCATATTGGCCTGCAACCTACCTCAGCCAAATGTATATCCAGCTCTCACATTATCTCTTTCTCTCTTACCTCTATTACTCTTTGCCAAATATTCTTTGAAATGCATACTTTCTTTCAATGCCTCCCACTATATGGGAGATACAGTGGAGTTTAACCTCTCCTTTCCCTCCATGATTGTTTTTTTCCAATCGTATTTTAAATTGTTCATCAAAATTCTCATCTTTTGCTTGTAATATTTTCTAGAGATTTGTCCACTAGTAGTCTGAAAAGCATTTTCCATTTTTTGTATAACATTTTCCACAATTTGTGGATCTTGCTCTATAAAACTTGATTTGCAAATATCTGAATGGGCCCTACATCTTACACCCAACTCAAAGGCCCACTTTGTAGCATTTGGCCCAATGAGCTCACCATCTCTCGATACCTTAAGCAAGAATGGCTTCTTGCCTTCTAATTTTCTTTCTTTTGCATTCCTCTCTATAGATCTATACAAATCTTGACTCAATCTTTGTCTTTTGACAAAAGCATCCACATCTATTAAACCACTACTAGTATTTTTGGCTAATACACTAGTTCCATCAAAAGTTCTAGATGCAACAGGTGCACTCTGAGGCACAGCAGATGCAAGTGGTCTCTCTTCATGACTTTCATTAACTGAAACTTCATGCTCCTTGGCCACATCAGGCGTGGCATGAGTAGGTAGATCATGAGTACCGATCTCCACAGATTTCACTTCAAACACATCCTTTAATCTTGAATAAATCATCTACAGACCTATTGTTCCTTTGCTCTAATGTTTTTCAATAATCTCTCTTAGAATTTGTGCTAAGAGATCGTCACAATGTGCTATATTAGGCTGCACATGATCACCATGTTCTATATCATGCTGCACATCAACATATGTTATATCAGGCTGCACATGATCATCACTGCAACTATTATTTTCACCAATTGTATTTGTTGAACCACTAAAGCGTAGGCTTCTACAAGATGGCAACATTGTATCTTTTCTTTCCTTTTGTTTTTTCTTTGCATTTTCTTTGCACTCTTTTTGTTGCCTATAAAACAAAAAAAATCATATTATGTCTTATATACATACATCTCTTGCATATAAAATTTCACTAAACACTATTAAACAAATAATATACTACTTAGTGGATTTACAACTTGCCTATTTGTCAAACCAAGACTCAATAAATATTCATTATTCTTGGCCACTTTTCCTCTACAAAGGTGCTTGTAGACACCCAAAATTGACCTAATTATCATTAGTATCAAAATATTGCATTAGTTATCATCTGCATTTGTCTAACACACTTGAGCAATGTCCCTATCACTTATTTCTTCTATTAATTAAATAAATTTATATTTATTTAATTAATTCATTAGCTATTTCTTCTATTTTCTCTAATATATAATCAAATAATCTTCACTTATTTAATTATCTTATTTCTATCTATTTTAATTAAATAAATTTTATTTATTTAATTAAAAATCCATTCACAAAGCCACTTTCTAATTAATTAAATAAATTTTATTTATTTAATTAATTTCTTCTTATCATTTATCTCAATGAGCCAACATGTGTGTATCTTTCATTTAAAAAAGATAAGTGGTACTACATCTTTTATTTAATATCTTTCACATGTACTTTTTATGTACACGGTCACACATAAGCCTTAACTTCCTTCCATTTGTCATCTACACATTCACCTATGATCATCCTTTAATATTAGTCATTCACATAGCCACCAAATCTACACCATTGATTGATTTTGGTTGAGGTCTATATAAACATCCTCTCATTTCATACTACATCTATCCAACATTTTCATATAGTGTCTACATTATCATCTTGAGCATATTGAGCATTTTAGCATCTATTTAGCATATTATCATTATCATCCATCCATCATGGTAGCTTTTATCTTCATAATTGTTTATTGTTGAGAAGTAATTCACATCATAAACAAGGAATCATACAATCTAGGTGATATTGGTCTTGAATTGCATACTTTTGATTTTACTTGGATTCAATTCTTTGATGGTGGTAGGATTAGGTTTTGCATTATATGCTTGATCTTATTAACTTGATTTTTACCTATCACATTTTGGCATGCCCGGTGGGACTCATGTCCTTGATTAACTTTATTGTTTGAAGTTGTTTTTGTGAAGATCAGATTTTTTGAGTGTTTACGGCAAGTTTCAGTCGATTCTGAACGAAAATCAATCGCTGTCTAATTATACGCATCACTTTTTAGCTGAAACCTGCCACTTTTAGCATTTCTGGGATCACTTCTGAGTGAATAGTAGTCACTTACAGTCTTTTTTGCATTGCTTTTAAGCTAATAGTGGTCACCTCTGTCATGATTTGCGTCACTTTTAATCTAACAGTGATCACTTTTAGCTATCTAGATCACCTTCTGCAAATTATGGTTTTCTGTTTACATCTTTTTTTTATAGATCTAAGTCACTTGTGAGCCATAATCACTCGCTTGTTGATTTTCTATGTTTCTTTTGAGCCTTAGCATTTCACATTTGGGTCTTTCTGTTGGTTTTAGGACAGACAACTGAGAGGGGGGGTGAATCAATTGTCACCAAAACTTTCTTTTCTTTAAACACTTAAATCCTTCTTATATTTCTACAGCATAATAATGATTCAATCATGGAAGCACTGTTGGTTTTTCTTCTAAATCAGCATTAGGGTTTGCTAGTTCTAATGCACAGGCAGATTCAGCCAACTAATACAGGAGGTTGCATGAGCTCCTCCCCTTCACTTCTGGTTCTACCGCACCAAGTGGGGTGTCCCTATAACTAAAGATGTGACCTTGACTTGCTCAATGATTGATAGATTTAGCTTGACAACAATAGGCAAAATACTCTCATGTCTGGACCAAGATCTGCATGGTGGATCACAAGGTTGGCCACATTCTTGGACATATTTGTCTAGTGGGTATGAGAGCATGCAGGGGGTTCCTAATCCTACTCCTATAACTAACAGGTTGAAGTGATGAAATGGGTGGACATAATGTCCTAGATGCAAGACAAGGGGTTTTGGCTAATAACTACTAACCCAGGAGCAGACTGGTGCCTATCCATTAGGCAAGGAGTCAACTAGATGTATACAAGAGAGGGTTTGCAACTGGCATTCAAGTTTCATGGGGTTGGAGCTGATGCTTGACTTACAAACATCACCTAAGAATGGGTATTTAGCTACCTATATTTACAGACATCCCAACTGACATGCATTCTTCTCCATACATTGACCTAAAATAGTTTAATCCACTCCTTGAATGGAAGTTACAGATCAAGCATGCAGCATAGAAATCTATACCCTAGAATCTATGAAACCCTTAGCAACCAGATTCAGAAGAAGAATGATATGCAGCAAAAGAGACAGACAAGTAAACACATGCATTACAACATTTTTCATAGAAAACAACAATGAAACTGAACATATGTGCAAAATACATTCATCATGCAACTCATAAACTCCAAAGAGATAGAACAACCAGGATCATGCCTTGTTCTTCGTTATTTACACAAAAATGCCCCAGGCCTTCAACAACCAACAAATGAGCAACACAGCCCTACTTATACAGCAAGGAGGTGCTCAGCCTTAACCACTAGGCAAACTCAAAATTTGCCAGATACAGTTCATTCTGAGGAAATGGTGCTCAAACATTCAATGTAGCAGGTGGAAGAGGAGACAGGGAAAGGTCTCGAGCTTTGCTCCGCCGCCCGTGGATGTACAACTTCAATCAGGTACCTGATCTATCCACGCTAATGCCCATACCCTGTAACATCCACCATTAATGTCCACCCACTCGTGGCCTTGGGAAAAATAGCTAACTATGTCCTCCTGAAACTTTCCCGCCAAGATATATCATCCTGATATTTCAAATTTATGTGGGAACTAATTATCCCACATGCACCCTACGGTGACCTCTCAAATACTTTATATACTAGGTCGTGAGCATATATGATGTCGGTGCTTTTGCTCTTGACGACACCAGTATAAACCTTGTCATCATCCTCCATCTGCCAGACCACTTCATCGGCAAACCTCATGTTTGTCCTCCTGACATCGTATGTCCTGCCGATGAACAAAATCACCCTAACGTCAGCAAGCCTCACACCATCACCCGTCGGCCAGACCTCTAATATCGGTGAACCTCATGTTTATCCAACTGATATGAAAAGTCACCCTGATGAACATCCTGATCTTCATGTGAAATATCACCCTGATATTCACCCTCCTCGGCAAAACTTGATGCATTAGAGGAAGATCCTCCTGCTTTACCGATACCATATGTCTAGCCGATGAAAATCCTGATGACGTCACCATCATATCTGCATACTGCGCATCTCCTCATATCTGGATGACATCACCATCATATCAGCTCCATTGTAAGATCGAGATGATGTATGAATATGACTGATACTTGAAAATATCACCCCCTTCCTTGGAATATGATGAAGCTGATTAGACAAGTGGATATCACCCTAACATAAGAATGACGTCAGCAGCATCAGGGTGATCCAGCGAACATGAAGTGATAAAATAACATCGGGGTGATCTTAACCAAGATCACCCGATGTTCAAATATGATGACCCCCTTCAGAACGCTGGGTCATACGGAACCTTATAGCAACATCTGTAGACACCCTAAAATGACCAAGTCGTCGCATCACTTGCATTTCGTCATTTCTTCCTAATCACTTGCATTCCGTTATCTGTCTCATCACCTGCATTTCAACGTTAATTAAATAATCTAATTATTTAATTAATTTCATCAAATTCTTCTAAATCACATACTTTCAACATTAATTAAATAAATTCTCTTTATTTAATTAATTAAATTAAATTCTTCTATATTCTTCCACAATTAAATAATTTTTAATTATTTAATTAAATCATTATTCGCTTTTCGAAAATCAAATCCACATTAATTAAATAAATCCAATTATTTAATTAATTCAACAAATTCCCTCTTATCTAAAATTAAATAATTCTTAATTATTTAATTAAATCAAATTTATTCTTCCAAAATCATGCACAACAATTAAATAAATTTATTTATTTAATTTGCTTTTAAATCTTCTAAATTAAATAATTCTAATTATTTAATTACTTCTTCCAAAATATCTTCTCTAAATTTAAATAAATCAATTATTTATTTAAATTGCTTTTTCTTCTAATTTGAGTTATCTCTAAAAAACTCAAGCTTTCTTGCTCATCAATTAAATATTTCTATATTTAATAAAGCAAAATATCTTCTTTTCTCATGCAAATCTCTTCTTCTTGTTTTAAATCACTTAACTGATTGCTTTATTCTTTTAATTGATTTATCTCTTCAGTTAACTTATTCTTCTATCCTTGATAACTCCTCTCATGCAAAAGCAAGCAAGACACATGCCTTCTTCTCATTCATTGCACATTCCTCAACTGTTCTCCTCCATTGATTCTTCTGAATTATCTGGACCGTTGATCGATCTTTGATGAAATCTATATAAACCCCCCTCATCTCCTTCATTATCTCTCTCTTCGATCGTATTCTCAGGCATACTTAACAGAGCTTCGAGCATACACAACGCGTCGATTGAGCACTCTAACGATCTTTTGACATTGATCTCTTGAACACACACTTGCTTGTTGCAGCTATGGCTTTGCAATTTCATTGAGCAATTCTACATTCAATCCAAAGGAAACAACACAAATTTCGGTAAAAGTCTTTATTGCATTGATTATTTGTCATGGCTTTTATTTAAATTCGTTTTCTTTATGTTATTGGATTCTTTGGTTTTATTAGTTTAAGATAGATCGATTTTCCATATACACATTTTGGCACGCCCGGTGGGACCCACTAATCCCTTGGTTTCTTTGAGAAATTTGTTTTTTTGAAGACACAGTACGGCACGGTGCTTACGGCACTTCACAGTGCTTCTGGCAGTATATTACAGCGCTTTTGCAGGAACAGTTCAGCACCCTTGTCAGCACGGCCGCGCTTCTGGTAGCACAGAGAAGCTCTATTAGTAGAACAGAGAAGCACTACTGGCGGTGTCATTAGGCGCTTTTGGTTAAAATTAGGTTTTGACTTCATTCAGGTTTTTGCAGTGATTTCACATTTCAGATCTGTCGTTTTGTCAGACAAGCTGTTATATTTGTCTTTCAGAACCTGATTTTTGATATCTCCTAAGCTGATTTATTTAGGAATATCCTTGTTTCGGGTGCTAATCTATTGGTCTGATCCATTTTTTTTGAGTTTCCAGATTACACAACCCAGATCTATCAGATATCATCCTTCAGATAATAGGTCCACCATGAAAAGTTATTTTGACCTGGTTATTGTTAACAAAACTAACATTTTCTGTATCTGAGACAGAACAGCGCGTTTGGCCATATAGTATCGCGCTCTCGGTTACACAGTGAAGCGCTTCTGGAAATATTACAGCGCTTTTGCTATTATTGTTACATGCTTTTGGCATTTATCACAGCGCTTTTGGAATGACAGTGAAGCGTTTCTAGTTATTGTTCAACGCTACTGGCTATATCCTCTGACGCTTCTGGTCTGCATTACAGCGTTCCTGGAATACAGTAGGTCGCTTCTGGTAATGTTGTTCAGCGCTTTTGGTCAAAGTTGATTTATTTTTGCTAACTTGTGAATTTTTGGTGGAACTAACGGAATTGCTGCAGCTTCTTATTACTCACACAGAGCCAATAGGTGTTTTTAACATGTTTATGCAGGACGAGCATTGAAGACCCTTTTGTTTTACCTTACTAAGTCTTAGAAACACATTGCATGCTTAAAAGGAGTAATTGAACAAATCTTTTCTTGCAATCTAAAGTCTTAGGAACATACTGCTTTTCTTAAGGGACAATGGACATGTATGAACAAACACCTCAATTTTCTAAAGGACAATGGACATGAATGCCAAACACTTCATTTCATAAGGGACAATTTACAACTACAATCGTGTGTGTGCATAGTTTAGTTGCACCTTATTTTTCTTATAACGGGACAATTGAACCATTGTTTGACGTGCTTGTTTTTACTTTTTTTGTACTTCCTTTAGAAGGGCCTGCTTTTGGATTACGATTCATCCAAAAGGGACGACCCTAAGCAGAGTTTTCCTTTGAACCGCTATATAAAAGGGATAAGGCGAAAGCCAAGTCCTAACCGACGTCAGCCTTACCTTGTGATGCCAAACTGAAAAGAGGTGTACTAGCCCTTTGTGAAAATGATTTTCACATTGAGCGAAGTGTTTGAAACTCTTAGTAGGATTGGTTAAAGCTTTTAGTAGCTTGTCGCATTGCTCGTAAGGCATTGGTCCCTCAAAGTCACTAAGAACCAATTTAGTTAGAGACTACCCGACCTACCTCCAAACATTGCGGTAATCATCAGTGCAAGGGAAATCGATTTAAACCCTTAAGACACTCACCATTGGCTCCCTTGAGAAGAGATAGTATTCCCTCGGACATAAAGCTCTTGTGACCTACTTGAGCTTTCCAAGGGGAGGGTGAGATATCCCTACCTATCATCTCTCGCAAAGATACTAAATATCTGACACCTTTATGGAATGATATTTTTATCGACGGAGTATTAAGCTATGAGCTGATCTACTGCAATGAAACCTTGTCTCTAGGGATAAAAAGTGCTTGTTATTGATTGCAACTGTATTAGACCTGTGGAAACATTGGGCTTGTTTGGAGCCTTGAACATACACTATCTGTTGTGTCAGTCCTTGTGCCTTTTTTGACCACTTGTTTGCTGTGTTTTCTCTTGCCAAACCAATCCAATCAGAAACAGAAAATCTTGCCTTTGAAAAACATCAGACACTACTTTAGCGCCCCTGGTATTACAGCAGCTCGCCTTTGGTAGTACAGTAGATCGCCTTTGGTACAGCAGTAACCCACCTCTGGCAAAAACTCTACTTCAGCGCCCTTGGTATAACAGTAGCTCACTTTTTGTCACTGTAGCTCGCCTTTGGCATAGCAGTAACTTGCTATTAGCAGCTCAGTCCGTCGCCTCTGACCCACAGTAGCACGCTTTTGGTAGCACAGTCCTGCGCCTCTGGTCAAACAGTATAGCGCTTTTGGTCCAGTACTTTGTGCATCAGAGTTTGTCCGTTTCTTCAAAGCATCTTACAGATTCCCAGCATCACATTGTGTCCTCAGTATTTCCCATGGTCACCACTAGGCTACAGCAAACTATGAAGTCTAGGCAAGTTATCCCTAAGAAGCACAAGTCACCCCCTCGCACACCACAATCAGGGCGTCTCAACATTACTCCCAAAGTGACTCCTAATACACCCGCGGCAAGACCAATCAGCTCTCCAAACATGCCGCACATAGAGGAACCAAGCAATCCTCATGAGGATAGAACCCCTTTGCTAAATGCACCGCAGTACACCACAGGCTTGCCTCCGGATTTTGTCCCACAAGGTTATGTCATAGATCAACCCCCATCTCAAGAAGAGCGACACTTTGAAATAGGTCAATCCTCTCAAGAAGATGGGCAAGATCTTGATGAATTTATACAAGATCCTAGAGCTATAGCTGCCTTTGATAAAATTCTTAGTGAGAACCAGGATCACTTCTTTCACTTGCTTGCAAAGCAAGGTGCCAAGTTACCTCAAGATTTTGATGTGTCCACTCTCAAGGAGAGCGCCAACACCCAAGAAACCATACAAGCGGTGCAAACCATGTCCACGGTAACTACGCCCCTACCTACTCAAGGCTCGCAATATAGGAATCCCCTTTTTCAAAATCCAACAGAGGAGAGGCCCGTATCACCACTTTTGACTCCTATGGAGATCTATCAAAACCAACAAGAAACTCTCCAACGGCAAGCAGAGTTAGCTAGGCAAGCCACCTTAGCTCGATCCAATGTGCAACCACCTCCCAAAGTGTCCATCCCAAGCGCAAGCGGAATCTTGGTTACCCCATCACGCGTAGGTTTCCCACCCAATTACAATTCGGGGAACATGTACGTAGCCATGCAACAAGGGTCTCAACAAATGCCACCTCCTATATCATCACACCTGCATGTCTCTCAACCAATTGGAGTCACGCAGCCCCAACCACAACATTCTTCTACTCTCATCCTCAAGCAACCCCAACCGTCGCAAATCACTTCTACCTATGTTCCTCCACCACAACATTCTTCTACTCTCATCTTCAATCAACCCCCACCGTCGCAAATCACTTCTACCTATGTTCCTCCTCCACAACATTCATCCACGCTCAACTTCTTTCATACATTGCCTAGCCACTCTCAACATTCCCAACATCAGGTTTCCCAAGGCTATGTGCCACCATCACAACCTAATCAAACGCACTTTAGCTTTCCTCCCCCCAATACGTTTCTTCAACCATCGCAGAGCCAACATTCTTACCTAGCGCCACCTCCACCTCTGCCTAATCAAAACCCCCAATTCCAACCCAATCTGAACCAATCATACAATCCATACAATCCCAATCAATCTTACGACCCTTACAATACCAGTACGCATGGCTCACACTATAATCTTCCATACGGGCCACACCAACCGCGTTTTGGACAACAGGAGACGTTACCAACCCCTCCCACGACTATGGAACTAAAGATTGCGGAGGTGCAACAACAGCTATCTAATCTTACGTTTGGCCACACCAAAAAGACCTTCTCTTTAGAGGAAGTGTGTCCTTATCCTTTTGATCGGTCGTTACCAATGATCCCTTTTCCTCAAAATTTCACTATTCCCAAGTTCGATAAGTACAAAGGAAAAGGTGACCCAAAAGACCATCTTAGGGAATTCTATCTTGCTTGCTTCGAGGTCTCTCACAACGACACATATCTTATGCGTCTTTTTCCTCGCAGTCTTGGAGGACAAGCAATAGAATGGTTCTCACACTTACCGACGGGTATCAAGTCTTTCAATGAGCTAGCAGAGAAGTTTGCCACCCATTTCTCTTACAACGCAGAGCATGAGATTTCCATGACGGACCTATGCAACAATAAACAGAAAAATGGTGAGACTTTCATTTCTTTCCTTCAGCGATGGAGACAAATGGCTAGTAAATTCCCTTTCAAGATTCCGGAGAAACAGCTTGTTAGCATCTTTGTGCAGAACCTCAACCAAGAGTTAGGTTTCCATTTGCAAATCCTTAGTGCTACAACCTTCGATGAAATCACATATAAGGGCATCAACATTGAGAAGGCCCTCATTGCTAAAGGTGTGGTCAAAATCTTTAAGGAGACGAAAGATAGCAATTCGCATCAACAGTCGAATGATAAACCCAAATATTGGAACAAAAACAAAAACGTGGTCAATGATGGAGTGGTCGATACTAAGCATGTCCAAACGTTGCAAACACCGCTGCAACTCTCCAAACCAAGTCAAGCTCCACCTCAACAACAGCAGCAACAAAGGCAGCCTTACCAACAGCAACGACAACAAGAGCGGCCTCAACAAGATTACCCTCTGCGACGTCAATTTACTCCTTTGGGAGTGCCCATCGAATCGGTCTTACAGCAAGCTTTGCTGAAAGGGCTCATAACCTTACCTGATGCTCCCCCATATGGAGAACCTGTCTACAAAACTGCACGTTATAGAGACAATGAGTATTGTGAGTTCCATAGGAGCAAAGGTCATCGAACTGCATCTTGCATGAAGCTTAAGCACCTCATCCAAAACCTCATCGACGGTAATCAAATCACTTTTGAGAATGAATCACCAGCGCAACACACGAACAAGGATCTCGATATGTACAAGGAACCATTCCCTCATCATGGTCCACCTCCTCCTCAGGATAGAGGTAAAGGTATCAATCACGCTTCCACGTCCTTCGATTCCATTGTAGGTCGTTTTGAAGAGAGTCGAGTGTCTACCCTCACCATTAAAGGCAAATCTACGGACTGTGCTGTTACTACTCATCGAGGTCATGTCACCATTCGTGCACCTACACCTAGGCTTCCGGTTCAGTCTGATTATAATCTTGTAGAACATCTAGGGAAAACACCAGCACAGATCTCTATTTTGGACCTTCTACGGTCATCACCTGCACATAGAGTAGTGCTAGAAAAAGCCCTCCAAGAGTCCTCCGTTCCTAACAACATAGCAGTCGCAGATTTCCAAGCTATAGTGGGTAATATTGCTTCACCTTACAATGTGATCTTCTCTAAGAAAGACCTTCCCTCCCATGATCCTTGTCACAACGATGCCCTCCATATTGAAGTGCTCATCCATAAGCGCAAAATCAAACGCATCCTCATAGATGGTGGTGCTGGTCTCAACATCTGTTCTTTAAAGTTACTAAAGCAATTGGGATACTCTGAGGATCATGTCAACACTGATCATAGTATTACAATCAAGGGGTATGATGATGCAGAACGCCGTTCAGAGGGTGTTATTCACTTGCCTATACAACTGGGCCCTGTCATGCTTGAAACCAGGTGTCAAGTCCTTGATATTGAGCTGCCTTACAACATTATTCTAGGCCGCCCATGGATCCATGCAATGAAAGCTGTTCCCTCCACGTACCATCAGTCCCTAAAGTTCCCATACAATGGTACGGAGATCACTATCCCAGGAGATCCTAATCCTTTTGAATTTTGCCGTGTCTTGCAAGGAAGCTATAAGAATTGCAACCAAGTGCCTAAAAATGACAAAGCCCTTAAATCCCCTCTCTATGTTGATCCTGAAACTCTCACACAAGCCTCTACAAGTGAGCCTACACCCCTCCCCAAAATCACAGCTCGCTTTCGGGATATAGGCTTTGGCACTTACGATATCTCTGAATCTTGTTGTGTAGGGCAGATGCCTTTATCTCCAAAATCTTACGGCAAACCACCCATTGCTAAAGTTACCAAAAAAGTAGCTATTCCTCCCCCAACATTCCTAACCCAATTCCAACATGGACGGTTATTGGAAGAGGAAACTATTGAGGACATCTCTTCTTGGCTCTACAAGGAGAAAGAACCAGTCACGATACCAATCAAGCGATATGGCAATGGCTTAAGGATAGTGAAAAACATGGGCTATAAAGGCAAAGGTGGCCTTGGGAAACAGAATCAAGGCACTATGGAGCCCATTGTGGTAACAAAGAAGCTAGACAAGAAAGGATTAGGATTTGGTAAGAAGGTACCACGCGCCTCAGACATCGAGTATATCCTCGACGAGGTAGCTGACAAGTTTCCCGCCGATTCGACATCTACAGAGGATATCACCGATGACTCTTCCCTCCACATGACCAATCTATTCACAGAATCCTCCATTTTTACACTATCCTTCGTATCCTTAACTTCCACCACCAGCACCCAGAATGTCACGCTTGTCTACCCTGAACTTATCGATTGGGACCAACAAGGGGCCCCCGTTATAGATGTCTTTCAGAATGACAAAGCTCTAGCTGAGTTTATGGGACTTCGGGAAGGTATCCCTCTTGGCGATCACAAGGCAGGTTTTGTAATGGAACTTGAGCCCATGGCTTACTTTGGTGAGAATGCCAAATCCTCTAGTCGCAAAAGTGCAAATAAAGAAAGATCTCTAGGTGAAAACCACACTGTGGCACCTCCTGATCATAAAATAGTAAAAATAAAGAATGTATCCAAAGGTGAAAACCCAACTGTGGCACCTGAGGATGGAGGATTTGACCTTCCCTTACCTTCTAAGTATCAAGAGAAATCAGCTCTACTAGTGGAAGATTCTACAGAGATCAACCTAGGTACAGAACAGAATCCAAAGACAACATTCCTAGTGGCATCATTATCTGACACAGAGCACAGAAATCTTAACAGCTTCTTCTTACAACGAACCATCAACTTTGCATGGACCTATGCAGATATGCCAGGGCTAGACCCTAAGCTGGTAGTTCATTATCTCACAGTTGATCCCAAGGTGAAACCAGTGAAACAGAAGTTGAGAAAAATGCACCCACAGATAGCTCTCTTGGTGAAAGTGGAAGTACAAAAGCTATTAGACGCAAAGATCATATGACCCATTGACTATTCAGATTGGGTCTCAAACATTGTACCTATGTCTAAACCTAATGGGCGCATCCGCATGTGTAATGATTTCAGAGATCTCAACAAGGCATGTCCCAAGGATGATTCTCCACTACCAAACATTGACATTATAGTGGACTTGACAGCAGGTCACGAGATGCTTTCTCTTATGGATGGATTCTCGGGTTATAATCAGATAAGGATAGCTGAAGAAGACCAACACAAAACAACCTTTACTTGTCCTTGGGGCAATTATTGTTGGTGTGTCATGCCGTTTGGTCTGAAGAATGCAGGAGCAACCTATCAGAGAGCAATGACAGTGATCTTCAACGATCTATTTCATCACATCATGGAAGACTATGTGGATGATATATTGGCTAAATCTTCTAGAGCAGAACATATACAAGTCCTAGGACAGATCTTTGACAGGCTTGAAAAATACCAAGTAAGACTTAATCCTAAGAAGTGTGTCTTCGGTGTCACATCAGGGAAGCTGTTGGGATACATAGTATCTCGTAGGGGCATCGAAGTAGATCCAGCAAAAGTAAAGGCTATAGTGGAGATGCCTCCACCAAAGAACCTTAAAGCATTAAGGAGCCTCCAAGGAAGGTTACAGTCCATCAGGCGTTTCATATCACAGCTAGCAGATAAATGTCAACCCTTTCAGCACTTGCTCCGAAAGGATGTCTCGTTTCGATGGGACAACAAGTGTCAGGCAGCGTTTGATCAACTTAAGGAGTATCTAGCTACACCTCCTGTATTGGTTCCACCAGTTGCGGACAAACCCTTGATATTGTACATCTCCACTACAAATTCGGCCCTAGGGGCCCTGCTAGCACAAAATGATGACTCAGGCAGAGAGCACGCAATTTATTACATCAGTAGAACCTTGGTGGGATACGAGCTCAATTATTCACCAATGGAAAGGGCTTGTTTAGCAGTAGTGTTCGCCTCCCAAAAGTTGCGACATTACATGCTGAACCAACACACAAATCTGATAGCTAAGATTGATCCCTTGAAGTATCTACTAGCAAAAGCAGCTCTCACAGGCAGACTAGCTAAATGGGTCATGATCTTTAGTGAGTTCGATATTGAGTACATGGATCGTAAGGCAATTAAAGAACAAGCCCTCGCGGATCAACTAGCAGATGCACCTATGAAAGATACACATCCTATGGTAGCAGACTTTCCTGATGAGAATCTCTTCACTCTTTCCAACTCCATAATGTGGAAATTGTACTTTGACGGTTCTTACACATAGCATGGATCAGGAGCTAGCATCTTATTTGTTACACCTCAGAATGACTACATTCCAAAGTCATATCGGCTCGCATTCCCTTGCACTAACAACATAGCCGAGTATGAAGCACTCCTCATAGGTCTCAACACAGCAGTTCAATGGGACATCACAGAATTACAAGTATATGGAGACTCACAGCTAGTCATCCGCCAAGTCACAGATGAATACCAAACAAAGGATGAAAAGTTGGTCCCCTACAAACAACTAGTGGATGCCTACAAACCACACTTTTCTAGCATCACATTTGAGCAAATTCCAAGAGAACATAATAAAGCTGCAGATTCTATGGCTTCTGTAGGGTCACTGATTGATATGCCTGCAAATACACACAAGTGTGAATTCTTGATCGAACAATTGTTGATACCAGCCATCGATGTTCCTGTTACTGAAATCATCTGCGAACTTGTTGGTCCCAATTCCCCATGGTACGAAGATATCTATGAATACCTCAAAAACAATACCTTTCCCCCTGACCTATCATCCACTCAACACAAAACCTTTATCTGTCGATCCTCTCGTTACATCATTCTGGGTGATACACTTTATCGCCGGAGTCTCGATGGTATCCTCTTACGATGTCTTAACGCGGAAGAAGCCGAAGCTACCTTACGAGACATACACGAAGGTGTCTATGGCGCACATTCTACCGGTCCTAATCTTGCTAAGAAGATACTCAGAACAGGTTATTATTGGCCTACAATAGAGCAAGATGCCGCACAGTTTGCTAAGAAGTGTCTACAATGTCAGCAGCATGGAGATCTGATTCACGCACCAACTCATGAGTTACAACCTGTGACAACTCCATGGCCTTTTTCTCAATGGGGTCTCGACCTCATAGGACAAATCCACCCTTCCTCCTCCAATGGCCACAAGTTTATCATTACTACCACTGAGTATTTCACGAAGTGGGTGGAAGCCATTCCTATGACCTATATCACCGGTAAACAAATAGCCAAGTTTATCCTAAACTACCTCATATGCCGGTATGGTATTCCCCAAGCCATTGTCACCGATAATGGGAGACCATTCAAGAACCAAGATGTCCATGCCTTATGCATACAGTACAATATCCAACATCACTTTTCAACTCCCTACTATCAGCAGAGTAACGGCCAAGCTGAGGCTTCCAATAAAACCATTCTCAAAATCCTCAAGAAAACAGTCAATGAAGCTGGTCGTGATTGGCACTTGCAACTCAATCCCGCCCTATGGGCCTACCGCACTAGTATCCGAACACCAACTGGTGCCACACCATATGCCTTGGTCTTTGGCTCTGAAGCCATCCTACCTATAGAGGTCGAGATCCCATCCCTCAGAGTATCCATGCAGGACCTGATCGGCAGAGATGAGTATCGCACTTCCAGACTAGCTGAGCTTGAACTACTAGATGAGAGGCGTCTTGCCGCACTTAATCATCTCCATGTCTATCAAAACCGCCTCCGGTGTAATTACAACAAAAAGACCAAAGAAAGACGGTTTCAAGTTGGTGATCTTGTACTTAAGGAGAATCAGAGAAATCAAGCAGATCGAGAGAAGAAGGGCAAGTTTGAGCCTAACTGGTTAGGTCCCTTCATTGTCATAGCAGCATATGGATCGGGAGCTTATACTTTAGCTACACCTGATGGCATTCCTCTAGATGAGCCACTTAACAGTGTCCATCTCAAGAAGTTCTATGCCTGATCCTCAGAGTATTCCCACAAAAAATCAAAAAATCAAAAAAAAAAAAATCAAAAAATCAAATAAATCCAAAAAAAATCCATCCTCTGGTGAAAACCTGGCAAACAGGCGCCTTGGATAAGTACCATAGTGAAAACCTGGCAAACAGGCGCCTTGGATAAGTACCATAGTGAAAACCTGGCAAACAGGCGCTATGCGTAGAGTCAGCATCCACCGTCTATCGAGTCCTGTCCACTCCTTGTCTAGTTCGTCACCTGCTTCATCCATCCATCCGTAATAAAACCATTGACTTTGTTTGCATTTCCATCTCCCTACCTAGTATAGCTTGGAAATTTGTCAGTGTCCCTCATCGTCTTCCCATGTCTTGGTCTGTGTCTACAGTTAACACTGTCTTGTCTTAGGTCATGTCTTTCTGTGTCTTCTTCGGCGGTCACCCCTACAGTTTCCTCTACCAGAATGGGGGCAACTCTTTCCTTAGCTTCAGTCTAGGATTGGTTCCTTGTTCGTGGTTCGCAACGCATACTTCAATCTTGTCTCATTTCCACAGGTAACACCCTTTAACGGACACAGAGTTCCTACGATAAGGCTGTTATCTTCTCAACACTTGTTCTACATCATTACCTCCACCAGAACTACATATTATCATCTTTTCAATCTTAAGGTACCTTGATCCCATGGATATGGGTATGTAGGCAGTCTGGAATACGAAGGACGTTTCCAGTACTCAGGTACATAAGATCACCTCTTCTCCGCTCTTTTCCCACATCATCACACTAACCAGAACTACATATCATCTCTTCTCAATCTTAAGGTACCTTGATCCCATGGATATGGGTATGTAGGCAGTCTGGAATACGAAGGAAGTATCCAGTACTCAGGTACATAAGATCTCCCACTTTCACCTTGACCCATTCATCACTCTATCCAGAACTACATATTTATCACGTTCATCCTCCATCGTAAGTGTGCCTTGATCCCGTGGATACAGGGTATGTAGGCAGTCTGGAATACGAAGGATATATCCAGTACTCAGGCACACACGATCCATCATTCTCCACCCGTTTCAATCCATTAGCATTGTCACCTTTCTAGTCTTCCATTTTTCAAAATCCATTCGCCTCGACTTGACTAACTCAAGCAGCAAGCTAGCGCATCCTTTCAAAGCAAAAGTCCTTAACAAACTTGAAGCAAAGAGGCCTACTTCCAGAGTCATCTACTGCCCTGCATACCAATTGCCAGCATCAGCTAAGTACCGCTTAACCAAGCCCTAGATCAACAAGCTTGTCTTCTACGAAGTGTTCCATTGTCGAGACCAACACACGCGTCTCCTGCAACATGTGGCATTTCCTGCAAGTGAGACATTGTCTTTTTAGGTAGATAGCCCCCTTTAACGGACACAGAGTTCCTACGATAAGGCTGTTATCTTTCCTATCCAATCTATCCTGAGCAACCTCTTTGGCAAGAGAATATGTTGGCTGTATGTTTACTTTGTAAGTCAGTCAATTTGTGTTATGGTTTATCTTTTGTTCCCTATTCCCATACCTATTCAAAACTACCCTGGTTTATCTATAATCTTGGTATGTTGCGATGCAGTACGGATTGGGGGCATAGTCATTGCTTTTTGTGTGCCGTGTTTGAGGAATGATCTTTAGTATCTTTCTTAGCATTCTATTTATCTTGTGTGTGTTACGCCCTAGCATCTTACATATTAATAATTCTTCTTGCATTTACATGTATGGAAGTTTATTTTATGTTCAAGACTATGGCTTATTCGCATGTTCCAACAAGGTTATATTATGTCTAAAGGATCTGGGTTCAAACCGTTTGCTTGCAGAGTCAACGTCCACGCACTCGGATATTACTGCACCTTGGTCTTTTATACCTTGGTGGTGAACTATCCACGTGCTACATCAAAATAAGGATTGCTCTTTATAAACAAATGTGAAACCATTGCAACAAGCTCATCCATCTACCCATCCATTCATCCATGGCCTTATATAGTTTTCCAACAATAATCGATCAACAGTCTTTTCTATCATGTTCTCTTCTATCTCCACTTTCTTCTATCTATCATCAACCCAACCTTATCTGTCTCCAACAAATCTTCTAGTCGAGCGTCAACACAGTTCTTTTGTCACTTCCCTGTCTTTCCTCTCGAGGGGGCACCCTACACTAACTATGCTGGGGCAATTAGCTACACTGGGGCATAAAAACAAAAAAACACACATGGTATCACATCTTCAACAATCAATTTTCTTTGACGCAACGCTACATGCTGCATTGCATCAAAGAGGGGCAAAATGTAGACACCCTAAATGACCAAGTCGTCGCATCACTTGCATTTCGTCATTTCTTCCTAATCACCTGCATTTCAACATTAATTAAATAATCTAATTATTTAATTAATTTCATCAAATTCTTCTAAATCATAAAATTGCGACATTAATTAAATAAATCCTCATTATTTAATTAATTAAATCAAATTCCTCTATATTCTTCCACAATTAGATAATTTTTAATTATTTAATTAAATCATTGTCACCTTCCAAAATTCAAATCCACATTAATTAAATATATCCAATTATTTAATTAATTCAACAAATTCCCTCTTATCTAAAATTAAATAATTCTTAATTATTTAATTAAATCAAATTTATTCTTCCAAAATCATGCACAACAATTAAATAAATTTATTTATTTAATTTGCTTTTAAATCTTCTAAATTAAATAATTCTAATTATTTAATTACTTCTTCCAAAATATCTTCTCTAAATTTAAATAAATCAATTATTTATTTAAATTGCTTTTTCTTCTAATTTGAGTTATCTCTAAAATAACTCAAGCTTTCTTGCTCATCAATTAAATATTTCTATATTTAATAAAGCAAAATATCTTCTTATTCTCATGCAAATCCCTTCTTCTTGTTTTAAATCACTTAACTGATTGCTTTATTCTTTTAATTGATTTATCTCTTCAGTTAACTCATTCTTCTATTCTTGATAACTCCTCTCATGCAAAAGCAAGCAAGACACATGTCTTCTTCTCATTCGTTGCACATTTCTCAACTTATCTCCTCCGTTGATTCTTCTGAATTATCTAGACCGTTGATTGATCTTTGATGAAATCTATATAAACCCCCCTCATCTCCTTCATTATCTCTCTCTTCGATCGTATTCTCAGGCATACTTAACAGAGCTTCGAGCATATCCTGTTCTCCTCTTTGGTGCATATCTGCAAAACCCACATGTCAGATATCACTAGTCATCACATCTATATCATCATACATCTCTATCATCATACATCTATAAGCATCATATAAACAATATATGTCATCACATGAATCCATAATCCTACATACATATCATCACATCCATGACATCAGATAATGCATACACAAAAGCATGAACAGCAGTGAATCGAACAGATCATCATATATATATATCATGTAATGGTCATCATAATACAAAGTGTCTGTGTCTACATCAATAATACAAAATGTGTATACATCCAAATATACATCAATATAGTACATCAAGGCTATCAAGAGCCCTCAAAATAACATCAGAATGCACACAGGCATCTGTCCAAAATAATACAATATGATACAATGTACATGAGTATGCCCTAGTACGTAGAGCTACCCTCCTACTCTGACCCCTGGCCTCCCCCTGTGCTCGGTGGAGGTCCCCCTGATGGTCCTCCTCCTCCCCCTAGCGGCAAAAGTGGCCCTCTGACCGAGGACGCTGACTGCCCTGTCCTCTGCGATCCGGATGCCCCAGATCTACTCCTGTCTTTGTAGCTCGGTGCCTGCTGAGCTGCTGGCACCGCACCCACATACAGCCCCCTGTAATACTCTGCCTCCCGGCCAGCTGATACCAGCTCACCCTGCACTCGGACGAGCTCACTGTATAGTGTCCTCTGGTCTGCACCCAGTGCACGGCGTGCCTCCTCTCTCTCCCGCCTCACTCTAAAGAGTGTAGCCTCTGCTGTCAGCCATAGCTGTACCTCAGCATCCCTCTCTCGTCTAGCCTGTGCTACTGCCTCGGTGTCGGCTGCTGGTGCGGCCGGTGGCTGCATCTGTGCCTGTGCCTGTGCATGCACCTGGGCCTGTAACTGTCTGTAGGCCTGCACCTGTGCCTGTAACTGTGCCTGTACCTGTGCCAGGGCTGTCTGTGCGGCTGTGGCTACCTGTGTCTGTGCCTGGGCTGTGGCCTCTGCCTATCTCGCCTCTGCCCGCGCTGTATCCCTGTCTCTCCTTAGTCTAACCATCCGGAGCTCTAGTCGAGTCCTCCGGGCTATCTCCTCTTGCAGCAGTCGCTCAGCCCTCTGCAGATCAGTCTCTACAACTGGGCACAATGCCTCTGCCATCTCAACATCCTCCTGCTGGCCGCCTGCCTGCTGTCCACCTGCCTGCTGTCCGGCTGCCCGGGCCTGCCGCCTCCTCCTGGCCTCTCCGCCAAGTACTAACACCTCTCCCACTGCCCCTACTACACCTGGTGTAGTCAATCGCATCGGCCTGTGAGTCTGCCAGTACTGGTCATAGTCTGGCAGTGTCCCTAGGTCTGCCAGCCCAGAGTCCTAATCCCATCTCACGGGGATAAGTCCCCGCACCTCTGCTAATGCTGTCGCCACTGGGATCACTGCGTCTCAGTCTCCTGTCTCTCTCCGCATCCTGGCATGTGTGGCCTCCCCCACTGGTAGCCCCTGCGGTAGTCCAAACTGTCTCAGTACCCGCTCCGGAAGATATCTCTCTATCATATCTATCCGTCTACCGAACAGATAGCGAGCCTGTCTGCAGTACATGAGCTGCTCGTGCTCATCCGGCCACTCCTCGCATAGTAGCCACGGCCTCCAGATAAATATGTCCATCTCGTCGATCTGTCGCCGCCAGTAGCTGACAGATCCCATCCTCCTATGTGTCATCACTCCATCATATAGAAACGCATACAGCTCCCCTCGGTCTCGGTGGCGCTGCGCCATGGGTCGAATGACTGGAATGTGCTCCCACGCCCACACCTGTAGTAAGGTCACCCCTGCTGAGAGGCTCCTACCTCTCCTGTATACGCAATAATGCATATCATGGTATAACTGTCCTAGGACACAGGGTCCCCACGCATACTGTCGGCCATGTGTAAACATCCCGGATAACACTGTCCCCCAACCAACTGATAAGCCTCTAGATCTCCTATCTGGGCACAGGAAGCCGCCGATCAATGATGCCACTATCCAGCGGATCCTATCGCAGAGTATCGGATCTCCCCATCGTCTATCCATAGGTCATCTGTGCAGAAGACCTCCTCCAAGCCTGCCTCGCCCCGTGCCAGGTCGAAGTCCACTATCTCTCCATCAATCCGAATCCGCAGGATGCGATATACATCCTCCAGTGTCACTGTAGCCTCCCCTGTCGAGAAGTGAAATGACGAGGTCTCGCTGTGATACCTCTCCACGACTGCTGTCACTAGGGCGAGATTCGCCCTAATGTGTGTGAGGTGTGCTACATGCCATAGCCCTGCATGCTCTAAGAACGCATCCTCCTCCCAGGTCAACTGAACAACCTCGTGCGCAATCGCGTGGTGTCGCTCCCGCGACATCAACGGTGGCAAAATCCTCTGCATCCATAAACATATCACTTGTCAGTTTCATAACCAAATCCCTCAAAACCTGTCTACCCATTGGCTATGCTATACCCCACCCCTGCCATCCCTTTTCCCTCTTGTCGGCTAGGCTAGGCGTCTCTCTTCTATGTCTCCCCCTTTCTATTAAACCCTAACTTTCCTTCTATCCACACCAAATGCGCTTTGGTTTACAAACGCGCTATCCCTCCCTGCCAACCGCGCCCTACTATTTCGCCATCCGCGCCGCGTTTTTTCTACCCAAAGCACCTTGTTTACCAACCGCGCCCTACTATCTGGCCATCCGCGCTTTTCTGCACTACCATACGCGACGCGTTTTTCTCACTCCCCGCCAGTCGCGCTAAACTACCCATCCAACTGCGCTCTCCTCCTCTACCATAAGCACTGCAGAATTTTGCAACCGCGCTGCGACGCTGACAAACCTAACCAACAGTGACTTGTTTTTGCCAGTTGCGCTGCAGCCGCTGACCAAATGCGCTGCGGCGCGCCAAAAGCGCGCCAGCCGACTACCACCCGCGCTGCACAATCCTATAGCGCTTTTGGCTAAAATGCTGACCCCCCCAAACCTAGCCCTAATCTACCCCTAATCGACAAATTAAAAGGGGGTTTTTGATCACTTACCACTGCCGGAGCTCCTGCTGGCCTCCCATAGGTCCGCACCAGCTCCACCCGATGTCTGTGCACTGGAATCGGCATCTCTCCGCGCTGTCTGCTCAACTCTCTCTCCACTAAGTTTAGAAACTCTTGTCTCTAAATTTAGAATCTCAGTGGGTGCAAATGAGGATTGTGGTCCCCATGGGACCTATTTATAGTGTCCCCACCCTTCAGTTTTTCTTCCCCCCTATTTCTGCTTTTTCTTCCTACTGGTCGCGCACCTTTCTAGTCGAGCGTCAACACCTTTCCTCTGTCGCCTCCCTGTCTTCCCGCTCGAGGGGGCATACGCTGGGGCAACTCGATACACTGGGGCATCAAAAATTGTATCACGTCTTCAACAATCATTTTCTTTGACGCAACGCTACATGCTGCATTGCATCAAAGAGGGGCAAAATGTAGACACCCTAAAATGACCAAGTCGTCGCATCACTTGCATTTCGTCATTTCTTCCTAATCACTTGCATTCCGTTATCTATCTCATCACCTGCATTTCAACGTTAATTAAATAATCTAATTATTTAATTAATTTCATCAAATTCTTCTAAATCACATACTTTCAACATTAATTAAATAAATTCTCTTTATTTAATTAATTAAATTAAATTCCTCTATATTCTTCCACAATTAAATAATTTTTAATTATTTAATTAAATCATTATTCGCTTTTCGAAAATCAAATCCACATTAATTAAATAAATCCAATTATTTAATTAATTCAACAAATTCCCTCTTATCTAAAATTAAATAATTCTTAATTATTTAATTAAATCAAATTTATTCTTCCAAAATCATGCACAACAATTAAATAAATTTATTTATTTAATTTGCTTTTAAATCTTCTAAATTAAATAATTCTAATTATTTAATTACTTCTTCCAAAATATCTTCTCTAAATTTAAATAAATCAATTATTTATTTAAATTGTTTTTTCTTCTAATTTGAGTTATCTCTAAAAAACTCAAGCTTTCTTGCTCATCAATTAAATATTTCTATATTTAATAAAGCAAAATATCTTCTTTTCTCATGCAAATCTCTTCTTCTTGTTTTAAATCACTTAACTGATTGCTTTATTCTTTTAATTGATTTATCTCTTCAGTTAACTTATTCTTCTATCCTTGATAACTCCTCTCATGCAAAAGCAAGCAAGACACATGTCTTCTTCTCATTCGTTGCACATTCCTCAACTGTTCTCCTCCATTGATTCTTCTGAATTATCTGGACTGTTGATCGATCTTTGATGAAATCTATATAAACCCCCCTCATCTCCTTCATTATCTCTCTCTTCGATCGTATTCTCAGGCATACTTAACAGAGCTTCGAGCATACACAACGCGTCGATTGAGCACTCTAACGATCTTTTGACATTGATCTCTTGAACACACACTTGCTTGTTGCAGCTATGGCTTTGCAATTTCATTGAGCAATTCTACATTCAATCCAAAGGAAACAACACAAATTTCGGTAAAAGTCTTTATTGCATTGATTATTTGTCATGGCTTTTATTTAAATTCATTTTCTTTATGTTATTGGATTCTTTGGTTTTATTAGTTTAAGATAGATCGATTTTCCATATACACAACATCATCAAGATGATCTTAACTAAGATCACCTGATGTTAAAGTATCACCCCGGTGAAAGATCATGCAGGAAGAAAATATGATGGCCCTCACAAGCAACATTAGGGTGATAACCAAAAATATGATGATGATGACCTCCTCAGAAGAAAAAATGATGTTGACATTGAAACATGCTGAGGAGGCCCAAAGACTTAGAATTTTTTGGATTTTTTGGGAAGGTGCCTGCATATACATATTCAGGGACCAACAAGCACAATGCAATAACTCAAGAGTAGAAACATATTAACACATATGACACCAAGATTTTAACATGGAAAACTTGGTTAAGGGAAAAACCATGGGGTGACTAACCCAAGATTGTAGTCTCTGTTAAAAGAATAAGAAGAATAAAATGGCACTTGCCAATTAGGGATCACTACCCAAGCACACTACTCACAAGAGGCCCACTGCCTATAGGAGACACCTTATCTACAAAATAATATAAATATTACATACTTGAACTGGAGATTAGCATCTTCACCATGCTTGAGACAGCTCCATTTAAGCTCAACACTTCTGCTCTGCTTTTCGCTCTTCTCCTCTCTACCACTTTCTCATCTCAACCAAGGATACTTTGAAATGACTTCACAAATCTTATTTATACAAGACATTGACTTTGGGATAATCATCAAAGTCAACACAACATACTTTATTTTATTACAGAGCAGTTACAAAAATACAACTTGATTTGTTACAAAGACTTCATGCGTATTACCACACTTTCAGCCAGACATATCTGGGACTTCAATCTTCTTTGAGGAACACGCCATGCTTCGTAGATCATCTGCAAGATGTGTAAAACATCTGGTCGGCCATGATTAGGAAGAACACCATCACCTGAGAGTAAATCTTCAATCACGAGCTCAATCTTCAATGCGGACCGCCAACATGAATTGGACACAATCTAGAGACCCCCACAAGCTTGCCTGAATCACCAAGAACATCCACACCACTTCTGCTTACTGAAATCATTTGTATCTTCATCTGGAACCTCAAGAACATAGTCTGTCATCACTATCACATTAGAATAAATGATTGCGGACCCCCAGACCATGAACTAATTGAGTTGCCAATTCACATTGGCTTCCTAAACATTCCACCAAATTCGCAAAACAAGATATTGCATTTCCAGATCTCACCAGACCTATTTGTGTCACTCTATCACCTCTGAAAAGCTGCCAGAACTAGTTTTACTCATATGGCCATAACTTCTCCAAATCTTCATGCAGACCTCTCAAATCTTGACTAGATAATCTTTAGACACATATCTACAAACCCTTTGATGGACATTCTCTGATCTTCATCTAGCTAGGATCTTCACTTCATAGAGCTTCATTGTCTTCATTGTTTTTGACAGGACCAATTTTCTCAATATCCTCAGCACACAGCTCATCCAATCAATGACATCAATGCAACAGGAGTATGTTGACATCAATGACATCAATGCAACAAGAGTATGTTGACATCAATGACAACACCAGTTAGGCCAATACTTGCAACATTCTCCCCCTTTGTCATTGATGGCAACATATAATGTGAAAATTTATTTTTAACCATCAAGACAAGAACTTCTCCTCACTAACTGACATAACTCCCCCTATCAACAACAATCATTCATATGTCTTCTCTTTCTTTACTGCTCCCCCTTTGATCAGCAACCACTTTTTTTTTCACATGTCTTCTCTCCCCCTTTGACATCAATGGCAAAGGGCGCATACTTGCATCAATACTTCAGAATTATACAGACTGCTCCCACTGAGTAGCAGTGTCCTATCATCAATCCAGACCACAAGATATGACTGTGAGATCCACCAGACTGATGCACATCAGTGCACGTTAATTCAGAACCAGAGGGGTAATAACCCCTAACTTCTCCCTAAGATACTCAAAAAAGTCCTTAAGTAGAGGTTTAGTAAAAATGTCTGCAATCGGATCCTTTAAGGGCACAAACTCTAATCTGACTTCATTCTTGTTCACCTACTCTCTCAAAAAGTGAAACTTGATGGATATATGTTTTGTCTTTGAATGCAACACAAGATTTTTTGATATATTTATTGCACTTGAGTTATCACAAAAGATTGTGATAGGTTACTCATACTCCACTCTGATGTCTCTTAGCATTTGCTGCATCCACAATACTTGAGTGCAACTACCTATTTTTGCAATATATTCTACTTTTGTAGTGGATAGAGATATTGCCCTTTATTTCTTTCTCAGCCAAGAAACCAATCTTTTCCCCAAAAAAAATGCACCACCACTGGTACTCTTCCGGTCATCCACATCTCCTACCCAATCAGCATCTGTATATGTGTGAAGAGAGAAATCATGATCCCTAGGATACCATAAACCATACTCAATTGTTCCCTTTAGATATATGAGAATTCTCTTGATTGCCATGACATGAGATTCTCTAGGATCAGCTTGGAATCTGGCAACAAGACCAACAACATTCATAATGTTAGGTCTAGTTTGAGTAAGATACAATAGTCCTCCAATCATTGACTTGTACTTTTTCTGATCAGCCTTAGGAGATTATCATCTTTGCTCAGTTTACACCCGGTTGCCATGGGAGTATTGATTGGCTTTGAATCTTCCATCCAAAATTTCTTCAACAATTCTTTCACATATTTAGTCTGTGATATGAAGATTCCTTTCTTTGTTTGAGTGATTTGCAAACCCAAGAAGAAATTCATTTCTCCAAACATAGACATATCAAATTCACTTTTCATTTGATTTACAAAAGTCTTGCACATACTATCTCTTCCTCCAAAAATGATGTCATCAACGAATACTTCAACAATCAAGATATTTTCATGATCAATATTGAAGTACAAGTTACTATCATCAGTTCCTTTGTCAAAACCAATCTTCAAAATATGTTTATCCAATATTTCATACCAGGCCCTTAGGGCTTGTTTGAGTCCATACAATGCTTTCTTCAACTTGCAGACCATATTACCATGATCAGACAATTGAAATCCATCTGGTTGCTTAATGTATACTTCTTCTTCCAAGTCACCATTTAGGAAGGCAGACTTGACATCCATCTGATATACTTTAAAATCTTTGAAGGCAGCAAAAGCAACAAATAATCTGATTGCTTCAATTCTTGCCACCGGAGCAAAAGCTTCTTCAAAGTCAACTCCTTCTACTTGAGAATAACCCTTACAGACCAATCTGGCTTTGTTTCTGACTACTTCACCATCTTCATTCAGTTTATTCTAGAAGATCCACTTGGTCCCAATCACATTTTTGTTTCTAAGTCTGGGAACAAGATCCCAAGTGTGATTTTTCTCAATCTGCACCAACTCTTCCTCCATTGCTTTGGCCCATCTTTCATCATTGCATGCTTCACTTACTATTTTTTTTCAATATTTGAAATCAGACAATACTTCTCTAAATCTTGAGCAATCTTTCTTCTTGTTTGAACACCTTTGCTTCTATCACCTATGATCTGGTCTTCAGAATGATTTAGTCTTACATACTTGGGAGTTTTGAGAATTTCTTGCACTTCTATTTCTTGGATAGGTTCATTCAAATTTATCTCTTCTTGTATTTCAGGATTCTCCGGATCAGTTTGAATCTGAATTATAGAAGGGGCTAGATCTTTTGGGCCAGAACATCATTTTGATCATCTGATTCATACTCATAAAACCTTGAGGGATTTTCAATGCCTTCATCAACCTTCACATTTGTACTTTCTACAATCTTTCTTAATCTCTCGTTATAACACTGATATGCTTTGCTTTGAGTAGAGTAACCCAAGAATATTCCTTCATCACTTCTAGCATCAAATTTGCTAAGGTCTTCATCTCTTTTAATGTAACATTTACTACCAAAGACTCTGAAATGCTTCACAGTAGGAGTGATGCCAAACCAGAGTTCATACGGGGTCTTACTAGTATTGCTTCTAATTTGTACTCAATTAAGAGTATAGACAGCAGTGCTTACAACTTCTCTCTGGTAGATCTGAGGGACATTTGCTTCCATCATCATGGTTCTAGATGCTTCCAAGATGGTCTGGTTCTTTATTTCCACTACTACATTCTGCTGTGGAGTCCATGGAGCATATAACTGTCTCTTTATCCCATGTTTCTCATAGAATTCTATGAACTCTCCAAATGTGAATTCACCATCTCTATCAGACCTAAGACATTCTATGTTTAACCCAGTTTCATTTTCTACTAGAGCCTTGAATATTTTGGACTTCTCAAGAGCTTCAGATTTCTCTTTTAGGAAAGTCACCCACATCATCTGAGAGTGGTCATCAATCAGTACATTGAAATATCTATCACCTTGCAAGCTCCTGATTCTTGCATGTCTACATGGATCAATGTGTACTAAGTCTAACAATCTGGTAGAAGATTGTTCCTTACTTTTAAATGTGACTCTGCTCTGCTTACCCAACTGACATTCTTTGCACAAACTGTTAGTAGGTTTCACTAGTATTGGAAGATCTCTTACAACCTGAGTGTTACTTATTTTGATGATATTATCAAAATTTACATGACACATTCTCCTATGCTACAACCAGCTCGATCAATTTGAACAAATAAACAACTTTTGCTAGTACCAACCAAGTGGAAGATGTTACCTTTTGTTTGAGTATCGGATGCAATTTCTATTCCAAAACTTTCAAAGATCTTACATTTACCATTTTTGAATCAGAGATCATAGCCTTTGTCCACCAAATGCCCAACACTGAGAAGATTATGCTTCAAACCTTTAACATACAGTACATCACTGGTTTTGTTCTTTCCATCAAAAGAAATAGTTCCTCTGCCTCTGATTCTGCCAGCAGAATTATCACCAAATTTTACAACTCCTCCTTCATATCTTTCCAGATCTATGAACTTATTTTTATCACCAGTCATATGGTGGGAGTATCCACTGTCAATGACCCATTAATCCTTTTCTTCAACTTGAGCAGCCAAAGCTCTTTCTATCAGTTTATGATTGATAGATTCAATGGGCATTGAATCTTCTTCCTTGATGGCAATAGATACTAGTCACTTCTAGATTTGTTTCCTGTCTCTGATTCATCATCTGTTACTCCTTCTTCATCACCATCTTCATGAACATAGTAACATTTCTTTTGGAATCTTGATCTATTTGGATTTGTCCTTGATAATCTTTCCAGACACCTTGAGGTAAAATGACCAATCTTGTTGCAGTTGAAACATTTGAAGGGCAATTTTCCTTCATACTTACCAAATCCTCTTGGCAGTCTTTTTGCAATAAGGACTTCAAGTTGAGCAACTTCTACCTTATCTTCTTCCAAATCTTTTCTTTCTTTTTCATACCATGATAATTTCTTTGAGGAATTTTCTCCTGCATCGTACCTTTGTTTGCCTTTTACAGAGCCACTAGCTTTGAATGCAAATTTAGTCTTGGGAGGTGCATCTCCAAACTCAACCAATTCAAATGCAGCTAGTTTCCCAACCAATTGATCCCTTGTGATATTTGATAAAGATATGAATTCCTCAATAGCAGCAACCTTGTGTTTGTAAGCAGGGGTTAAGGATCTAAGAACTTTGGCAACAATCTCATCTTTATCCAAGGTTCCACCAGCACATCTAATGCCACAAACAAGATCATTTACTTTTGGCATAAATGTAGTGATATTCTCATCTTCATTCATCTTCAAGTTTTCAAATTTTCCTTTCAGACTTTGTAGCTTGGCACATTTAACATATTTGTCTCCTTCATGCAGAAGTGCCAGCTTTCACCAAATTTCATATGCAGTTTTTAAATCCATAACATTTGTCAGCTGTGAATCAGATAAGGCACTTAGTAAGGCTTCTTTAGCTCAAATATTATCTTCAGCATCTCTGATTTCATCTATATTTGTTGCACCATTCTTTGGAGGAATATACTTCTTTATAGTCATCTTCTAATATTGAAATCCCATACATTGCAAGTGACATTCCATGCAGCTTTTCCAAAGAGTGTAGTTTGTTACATCAAACCTTGGACTATCATTTTTGTAGGAAGACATCCTGGATATCCTCAAGCAGTTAAACTCTTTTAGAGAAACCTAGTTCTGATACCAATTGTTGGTTTTAGGATAGATAACTGAGAGGGGGGTGAATCAGTTGTCACCAAAACTTTCTTTTCTTTAAACACTTAAATCCTTCTTATATTTCTACAGCATAATAATGATTCAATCATGGAAGCACAATGCAATAACTCAAGAGCAGAAACATATTAACACATATGACACCAAGATTTTAATGTGGAAAACCCGGTTAAGGGAAAAACCATGGGGTGACTAACCCAAGATTGTATTATCTATTAAAAGAATAAGAAGAACAAAATGGCACTTGCCAATTAGGGCTCACTACCTAAGCACACTGCTCACAAGAGGCCCACTACCTATAGGAGACACATTGTCTACATAATAATATAAATATTACATACTTGAACTGGAGATTAAGATCTTCACCATGCTTGAGATAGTTCCATTTAAGCTCAACACTCCTGCTCTACTTTTCGCTCTTCTCCTCTCTACCAATTTCTCATCTCAACCAAGGACACTTTGAAATGACTTCACAAATCTTATTTATACAAGACATCAACTTTGGGATAATCATCAAAGTCGGCACAACATACTTTATTTTATTACAGAGAAGTTACAAAAATAATACTTGATTTGTTACAAAGACTTCATGTGTATCACCACACTGTCAGCCACACATATCTAGGACTTCAATCTTCTTTGAGGAACATGCCATGCTTCATAGAACATCTTCAAGATCATCCACAAGATGTGTAAAACGTCTGGTCGGCCATGATTAGGAAGAACACCATCACCCGAGAGTAAATCTTCAATTACGAGATCAATCTTCAATGTGGATTGCCAACACAAACTAGACACAATCTAGAGACCCCCACAAGTTTGCTTGAATCACCAAGAACATCCACACCACTTTTGTTTACTGAAATCATTCGCATCTTCATCTGAAACCTCAAGAACACAGTCTATCATCACTATCACATTAGAATAAACACTTGTGGGCCTCCAGACCACGAACCAATTGAGTTGTCAATTCACATTGGCTTCTAAAACATTCCACCAAATCCGCAGAACAAGATATTGCATTTCCAGATCTCACCGGACCTATTTGTGTCACTCTATCACCTTTGAATAGCTACTAGAACCAATCTTACTCATATGGCCATACCTTCTCCAAATCTTCATGCAGACCTCTCAAATCTTGACTCAATCATCTTTAGACGCATATCTACAAACCCTTTGATGCGCATTCTCTGATCTTCATCTAGCTGGGATCTTCACTTCATAGAGCTTCATTGTCTTCACTATTTTTGATAGGACCAATTTTCTCAATATCCTCAGCACACAACTCGTCCAATCCTTGACATCAATGACAACACCGATTAGGCCCATACTTGCAACACTTTTCACATCGCCTCTAATCAGTAACATTTCACGTGTCTTATGATCAATAGTTGATCACCTCTAGTAAGTGTGTCACTTTCAATTTTTATCATTTATAGTTTAGTTTTCTTAGCTACTAATTAGATATTTGTGTAGCATCTTATTGATTATCCAAGAAAGGAAGGTTATCAAACTACTAACATATATGTTGCAGCTCTGATCAGTCCAAGATTTTTGATTTTATCACTAATCTAGGAACATTTGGGCTTGGTGCTTAAAAAGAATCATTGTTTACTCTATGCGATCTTTATCTTTCTTGATTGCTTGAATGTGCATGTTTGTAACCCAAATTTAATAGCAAAAGTATCCTCTCCCCTTGCCTATCAAATTGATCTTAGGTGCATGAGAACTTGTTATTATCTTTAGAGGGCTTGCCTTCCTAGTGTGACAAGGGGTACGACCCAAGCCACAAACAACAGGTGTTGTTGTGTTATACCAACAACCAACCTCCCCCAAAACCCTCCAAGGCATAACCCTTGAAGGTTGGGAGACTCCACAATGAAGAGTAGAACTGCCACACATATAGCCATCTGAATGGATGCCCTTACTAGAAACCTTGTGTAGTAGCCAAAAACCTTCTATTTGTTGATGCAAAAGGTGGGACCTTTGAAGCTACCCTGATGCACGTGGTTCTTAATAGAGATAGTAGGGATAATCCTAAGGTTTGGTGGGGGGACAAGCCTTGGGAAACCTAAATCTTGGTATGTGTGAGAAGTGAGTGCCATGGAGAGGAGTTGATGCTACCAAGATCCTAAAGCTATCCGCTTTGAATAGGCACAACCAGGGGACTCAACAAATATAGTCCTTTCCTAGCCTAGGTTGTACAAGTTTGTGATAGTTGTGAGTATGAGTGACTGAAATCACTATTTTCTTGTCAAAAACATAATTCAAACATATTCCCTGACAAATATAGATCACATTTGAACCTTAACTACTCACCTACAGAAAATTGAATCACTTTTAAATAGTAGTTATTCACTTCTTGCAAAATCTAGATCACCTTTAACCAACAGTTGATTGCTTCTGGAAAAAATTGGTTTCTTTTAAACCGCAGTAAATCACTTTTGACCTGTAATTTATCACCTCTGGCAAACTGGCTCACCTCTAGTCAACATTATAGTCTATCATCTGAAACATAACTAGGTCACTTTTAGCCTTATCTGATTCACTTCTGAGCTATCATCAACCGCTTTTGGTCAATATTAGCAAGTAGTATCCATCCAACCCAATCAACTGTACTTTCAGCCATTTTTAGCTCTGTTATCAGCTTTGTGACAGTCTTTTGAGCATCTACAGTCACCTGAGTGTTGCCTCCTATCTTGAGCATATAAAACCCTTGGACTTTTGAGCTTTTCATCCTTTTGAGATGCCATTACAGCAACCAACCAGCAAAACCAACAACCAAACAACATCTTTTAGCTTTACTTAGCCGTAGCAAAACTAGAAAATAAAATCAATAATCAAATTTTCCCTTGAGTGTGTGAGGTATTCTCTAGGGAAGTCAACCAACAACATCAACCAAGCAACCCAACAACATCAATCAAGCAACCCAATAACAACAAAAAAAATAGTAGACTAGCAAAGCAAATCAACACCAAACAATTAGCAAACCATCACCTTTTGGGTCTAAATCCTTGCAAGGTAAAGTCTAATTTTCAACATCAACCATCATGCCTTAAACTAGGAGCCAATATAGAGCTAAAATGGAAGAAAAACTATGAGTTGAGATGGAAGCCAAGATGCAACAATCACGATCAATGCCCCATAGAGATGCAATTCAATTTACAAGTGGTATGCCTTCTCACATGTTTGTGCCTGACGGTTACACCGTTGGAGACTAATCCTCACAACAAGTGAAACCTCAAACTTTTTTAGAGAATTATGAAGAGCAATCCCAAGAGGACTTGTCAGAATTTAGAGACTCACATGTATGGGATCAATTTGAGAGGCTTGTTTTATCTGATCCTAATCACTACTTCTTGTAATTAGCATGTATGGGAGCCAAATTACCAAGAGACTTTGACATATCCACTATTCAAGAGCATGATCGAAGCACTCCCGTTGTTGTTGCAAAGGACCATCCACTATAGCCACACCATCTCATACCATGTCCATCCTACAAAATCCAACTTCCAACCCATCTCTTTCATTGCCTATTGTTACTTCATTCAACCCACCATGCTTAGAGTACACTTTAGAACCTTTGATAACTTTGACTAATGTCCTTCCTTTACTTCCACAAAATCTGAACATTCCGCCCTTTCATGTTCCACAACATACACCTTCTCCTACCATGACCATATCTCTCTCTCAAGTAACACAAGTTGTCCATGTTGCCCAAGTGCAAGCTCCTTAAACGTCACAAGCTATCCCCATATCCAATACTCCGCAAGTTTCCCAAGCTATCCAAACAACACAAACAATCCAAGCTTCACAACCATTGCAATCTGCTACTCCCATTGCATCACATGTGGAAACCACATCCCATATTCCTATCACTACTAATATTGTTTCCATGATTTCTGCGGATCCATCCCACACACCATATAACCCCAATGTTAGTCTCATTGACATGAGTGACCAGCCTATTGTTTCACAAGCTAATCCTAGTGCCATAGTCTCTTATGTTGATCAACTTACATCACTTCAACTATGCTCCTATAATCCTTCACAAACCATCAATCTGTCTTATACTACTCCAGGATTACCCATCGTCACCCAACATATGACATATACCAATCCTCATGTTGTCCAAAACACAAACCCAAATGTCCATCCTTCTTCTGCATCTACCAATCCTTCCATCACTTACCATATTGCAAATCCAACTCCAAAATCACAACCATTGACCAACGTCAATCGATCTTCTACTTCCCATGTGATGCAAACCTTTGGCGCTAATTCATCGCAATATACCCAACCACTACTTGTGTCTCAAGGATAGCAATCCTCCAACACATATGTGTCACATACTAATCCTTTGATATATACTATGAGCACACAACCTCAACAAACGGTCATGGCTTCATATATCCCACAATAGCAACTAGAATATACATCATATTACACTTCACCTCCCAACCAACAACCTCCTTTGCAACAACAACACCTTTCTCAAGCGGATGTTCAACAAATGATTAATAAGGTGATAGGACAAAGCAAGAAGACATTTTCTTTAGAAGACATATGTGCTTATATGTTTGACAAGTCACTTCATATGACACCTTTTCCACCACACTTTGAAATTCCACAATTTGACAAATACAAAGGAAAAGGAAATCTAGAAGACCATCTTAGAGCATTCTTTGTTGCATGTCTTGATGTGGCTCAAGACAATACATATCTTCTAAGACTATTTCCCAAAAGCTTAGCGGGACAAGTTCTTGAATGGTTCTCTCATTTACCTCCAGGCACTAAATCTTTTGCGGAACTAGCAAATAAATTTTGATCACACTTTTCTTTCAACATTGAACATGAAGTGAACATGAATGACCTTGTCAACAATAAATAACGCAATGGTGAAGCTTTCTCTTCATTTACTCAACGATGGCATAATATGGCTAGCAAACTATCATGGGAAATACCTGAGAAATAGTATCTTGATATCTTTGTCCAAAATCTTCATCCTGAGCTTTCATTCCAACTACAATTGCAAAATACTAGCACCTTTGATGAACTTGTTTCCAAAGGAACCATCATTGAATGCACTTTAATTGCTAAGGGCACTATCAATATTTTTCGAGATAACAAAGACAATCCTCAAAACTCCAACAATAAATTTGGCTTTTGGAACAAGAGCAAGAATGTTGTTAACGATGGTGTTGTAGATGCAAAGAACATACAAACAATGAAAGCTCCTATTAACATTCAAGTCGCCTCTACAACAACTCAACATTTTCAATGAACTTGATAATGACAAACTTCAAGTCCTCGATGACAATTCACACCATTAGCAGAACCTATAGAGGTTGTCTTTCAAAATCTTCTCCAAGCATGAGATATCATGTTACCGGATGCACCACCCAATGGTGAACCGCTCTTCAAAGCTCCTTGGTACAAAGAGAATGAGTATTGTGACTACCATAGAGTCAAGGGACACAAAACAAATGGTTGTATGTGCTTAAAACATATTATTTAAGATTGAATCAATCAAGGTTTAATTAAAATCACACCTCCAACATCACAACCTACACAGCAACCGACATCGAATTATGATCTAGATGCTTTCAAGAATCCACTTCCATCTCATGACAAACCAAGTAACCCTCATATTGGGAATGCCATTCAGTACAATTATGAGTCATCCATGATTGGCCACATTGACCAAGGATGCATTTCTACCATTATTATCCAAAGCAAAGCACCCGATTGCATTGTAACTACTAGAAGAGTCTGTGTTACCATTCAAGGAGCACCTGTCAATCCTCCTCATCCGTCCTCTAGATATAACATCCTTGATCACCTTGGCAAAACACCTACACATATCTCCATCCTTGAGTTGCTTCACATATCACCTGCCCACAAGGATATCCTTGAGAAAGCATTGCAAGAATCCTCGATGCTTAATAATATCGATACTACACAATTCCAATCTATGGTAGCTAGCATTGCATCCCCTTGCCATTTAACTTTCTCTGACAAAGATCTTTGACCAACTACCAACCCATCACATAACAAGGCCCTCCACATAGAAGTGTTTGTCAACCAATGCCATATCAAATGAATCTTAGTGGATGGTGGAGTCAGTCTTAATATATGTTCTTTAAAACTAATAAAACAATTGGGATATTCTAAGAAAGATGTTGACACTTCCAAGGTCATTACTATCAAAGAATATGATGATGCTGAGAGAGATACTAAAGGGATTATTCACTTGCCTATTCAAGTTGGGCTGGTCACTACTAACACCCGTTGTCAAGTCCTTGATATTGATCTTCCTTATAACATCATCCTTGGTCGTCCATGGATCCATGCCCTTAAAGAAGTTCCTTCTACATACCATCAATGTCTTAAATTTCCACATAATGGTGTTGAAATTCCTATCCTTGTTGATCCTAATCCATTTGAGTTTTTTCGTGCTTTTCAAGATAAATATCAAAGCCCTAACCACATTCCTATCAACACTGAAGCATATCAATCTTCATCTTATGTAGATCCATCCGCCCTACTCAAGCCATCATCTAGCAAAGCCACTTTAAATCTTTGAATCAAGTACATTGAACATGGCCCAGGTGAGTACACATTGCAAGAATCTTGTTGTGTTCAAAATCTTCCCTTTTCTCCCAAATCTCATGGAAAACCTTCTACATCCAAAGCATCTTCATACGCAGCTGTTATAAAAGCTCCTCCTACAATATTCATTAAAGGTGGATTCCTTGATGATGAAGACATTGACAACATTAATTCTTGGATATTCTATGATGAGAATGACCAAGTCTAACTTGAAGTAGAGAGATATAACAATGGGTTCCACATCATTAAGAACATGCACTACAAAGGACATGGTGGATTGGGATCACAGTAACAAGGACCTATTGAACCCATTGTTGTGTCTAAGAAGCTTAATAAGCAAGGCCTTGGCTATCAGCCGAAGGTACCGCTTTCCAAAGACATTAAGTATATTTCTGATATGGAAGCTGGACCTTCCTTGGTAGTAGAGACTTCTAGTTCAGATACCATCGATGACTCTTCCCTTCATATTACTGACCTTTTTCAAGAAACCTCCATTTTCATGATTTCCACAACTTCCTCTAGCCATAACCATTCGTCTATTACCCTTTCACTTGTATATCCTGACCTCATCGATTGGGACCAATAGGGGCACCTATATTGGATACATTTGAAAATGATGATGCTATTGCTAAATTCATGGCATTACGATAAGGCATTCCATTGGGTGATCATAAAGCAAGTTTCATGATGGATCTCCCTAAGATAGCATATTTTGATAGAAGTATCAAATCCTTCAGTCGCAAAAGTGAAATAAATAGAATAAAAAAAGATAGGTCACTAGAAAACTGAAAGGCGCCTCTTGACCATGAAAAAGTAAAAATAAAGGATATATCTGAGGGTGAAAACCTTCCTGAGGTGCCTGAGGATGGGGGATTTGATCTTCTTGTCACCACTGATTATCATGAAAAATCAACAATGATAGTTGAAAAATCTCAAGACATGAACTTAGGCATAGAGCAGAATCCAAAGATCACATATTTGGCAGCATCACTATTAGAGAAAGAAAGAAGAAATTTCATAGCATTTTTCATAAAAAGAGCTACCAATTTCACATGGACTTATGCTGACATGCCAGGTCTAGATCCATCACTTGTGGTACACCATTTAGTAGCATCTCCTAATGCAAAATCTATCAAACAGAAACTACGCAAAATGCATCCACAAATAGCTCTTTTGGTTAATGCAGAGATTTAGAAGCTATTAGAAGCAAAGTTTATAAGGCCTATCGATTATCCAGAATGGGTTTCAAACTTGGTACCTATAGCAAAACTTGATAGATGAGTTTGTTGTTGCACAAATTTTAGAGATCTTAATAAAGCATGCCCTAAAGATGACTTTCCATTACCAAGCATAGACAACATTGTAGATCTCATTGCTGGACTTAAAATGCTATCCTTGATGGATAGATTCTCAAGATATAACCAAATCAAAATAGCAGAGCAAGATCAAGATAAAACATCATTCATTCGTCCATGGGGTACATACTGTTGGGTTGTAATGCCTTTTGGTCTCAAGAATGCAGGAGCTACTTATCAATGAGCCATGACAATTATTTTCCATGACCTTTTTCACACTATCATGGAAGACTATGTTGATGATATTCAAGGGAAATCCAAGACAAGATAAGGACATCTATAGGTATTAGTATAGATCTTTGATCGACTAGAGAAGTATCAAGTCAGACTGAACCCAAATAAATGTGTATTTGGCGTAACATCTGGTAAATTGTTGGGATATATTGTATCTCGATGAGGAATAGAAGTAGACCCTAACAAAGTAAAAGCTATCATGGAAATGCCTCCACCATCAAATCTGAAACATCTTCGTAGTCTACAACAAGGATTTTTTTAGTGGCAAATCTTCACCAATTGGCGAATAGTTGAAATTGGGACCTCCAGAAATGGCGAATAGTACAAGCTAAAAAAGAGACTAAATCACCAGGTTTTTATAAAAAATTAATTTCATCTCGGTTAATTCACCTATGCATTATTTTTTTAAACTAATAAATCGAATTGATTCGCCATGTAAATGATGCATCGTTGGAACTAATTTGCCAGTAGTTTATAATGTAATTACAAATGTTAATTATATTCACCAATAATATTATATTCATGTTGTTAATTTGGGGAAAATATCACCAGTAATAATTAATTACCATTTAATTTTAGGAATATTTTAGCTTTGAATAGGGATAAATTATTTGTTGCCATCGATTAGCTTTTTAATCATATGGCTACAGATCAATTCCATGACCTATATGCACATGCCTTTTAAAAGACTTCTTGAGGCCTAGAATTTGTTTTGGACCACACGACCCAGAATTTGTTTTGGGCCACACAATTAAATTCTAATCGTGTGGCCCAAAACAAATTCTGGGCCTCAAGAAGCCTTTTAAAAGGCACGTGCATATAGGTCACGGAATTGATCTATAGTCATCTGATTAAAAGGCTAATCAATGATAACAATTTCACTTTTCAATTAGTCTTATTTCTAAAGTGAGATTTTTAAAAAATAGTTAATCCATGTGTGCTCCAATGCATTTTACATAGTGAATTTGTGCTTGGTGGAGAGGGGCTCTGTCCCTCGACCCCGCCTGTATCGTGACAAGAGCACGCTAGGGACGCCATCCCTAGACCCCGTGAGGGGGTGTTTTCCCCTCAACCCCCACAAGGGGGCTCTACCCCCTTGACCCCCACAAGGGGCACTACTCCTTGACCCCATCAGTGGCTGCTGCCCCTGGGCCCTTGCTTCAATATTACAAAAAAACAAAAAATATATGAGGGGACTGCACCAACCAAATATGTAAATTTTTAAAGGAGAGATTCGTCATTGTAATTAATTTTTTTAGTGATTTTTCGCAAGGATTCGCCATTGTAATTATTATTTTTACCAATTATTCATTAAGATTCACCAGGATTTTTTTAAATTTCTAATAATCTAAATAGATTCGCTAGGAAAATTAATATTTTTTTCAAAAATAAGGGAAAGATACGTAAGGAAAATAATAGCAATTAGCCAAGACTCACCAGGATTTTATAAGTTTTTTAGGGGGGTTCCTTAAAGTTATCACTGGTTTATAAGGAAGATTACAATCCATCTACAGGTTTCTCTCACAACTGGCAGATAAGTGTCATCCTTTTCAACACCTCCTTTGCAAGGGTGAATCTTTTAAGTGGGATGAAAAATAACAACAGACCTTCAACAAAATACAATAATATCTAGCAACACCTCCTGTGTTAGTACCTCCTATACTAGACTGACCACTATTGCTCTACATATCTTCAACAACAGCAACATTGGGTGCTCTTCTAGCTCAGCATGATGATTCAAGAAAAGAACAAGTCATTTACTACGTTAGCCAAACTCTTGTGGGATATGAACTCAAATATTCACCTATGGAAAGAGCATTCTTGGCATTGGTGTTCACTTCCCAAAAGTTGTGACATTATATGTTAAACCAAACAACAAAGCTCATATCTAACGTTGATCCACTCAAATATCTTCTCTATAAAGCATTCCTTATGGGAAGACTGGGAAAATGGATTATGATCTTAAGTGAGTTTGACATACAATATGTGGATTGCAAGGCCATCAAAGGACAAGTTATCGCTGATCAATTAGCCACAACACCTGTCATAGATATTCATCCAATACCATCTAGAGTTCCCTGATGAAGAATTTTTAAATATAACTTCACCAACATTGTGGCAACTATATTTTGATGGATCTTACACACAACATGGATCAGGAGTAGGGATATTATTTGTTACTACTCAAGGAGATTGTATCCTAAAATCATATAGAATCGCATTTCCATGTACTAACAACATAGCAGAATATAAAGCTTTAATCACAGGATTGCGCATGGCAGTACAATGGGCTATTAAACAGCTATAGGTTTTTGGTGATTCTCAATTAGTTATCAGATAGGTCTTAGATGAGTATCAAACAAAAGATGAGAAGCTTCTTCCATACAAGCTAATGGTTAATGATTTCAAGAAGTACTTTGACACTATCACCTTTGAACAAATCCCAAGGTTACAAAACAAAGCAACAGATGCTATGGCTATGATTGGATCTCTTCTAGATATGCTGTCCAATACACATAAGTGTGAGTTTCTGGTTGAACAGCTCTTGATTCCAAAATTTGAAGTACCACGGTCTGAGCTTATATGTGAGATTGTTGGTCCCAATTCACCTTGGTATGAGGACATATACGAGTATCTCTACAATCAAACCTTTCCATTCCAACTATCTAACACCCAACGGAAAACCTTGATCTGTCGAGCCTCTCACTACACTATCTTAGGAGACACCCTATATCATCGGAGTCTTGATGGTATCCTTCTTAGATGTCTTGATTCTGAGGAAGCAAAGGTTCCCTATGTGAAATACATGAAGGTGTTTGCGGATCACATTTTGCTGGCCCTGGTCTTGTTAAGAAACTTCTACGAGCTGGATACTATTGGCCAACTATGGAGAAAGATGCACAATAATTTGCAAAGAGATGTCTATAATGTCAGAAACATGGAGATTTAATACATTCACCAGCACATGAACTTCAACCTATTACTACTCCTTGGCCCTTCTCACAGTGGGAACTTGATCTCATAGGTAAAATCCATCCTACCTTGTCAAATGGTCATAAGTTTATCATAATGGCCACTGAGTATTTCACTAAGTGGGTGGAAGCAATACCAATGACTTATATTACTGGAAAGCAAATATCTAAGTTCATCTTACACTATATCATTTGCCAATATGGAGTTCCTCAAGCCATTGTCACTGATAATGGTTGTCCTTTCAAGAACCAAGAGGTTAGAGATCTTTGCAACAAGTTTCATATCCAACATCGATTCTCTACACCTTATTATCCTCAAAGTAATGGCCAAGCTGAGGCTTCTAACAAAACAATCATCAAGATCCTTAAAAAGACAGTCAATGAAGTTGGTCGTGATTGGCACCTACAACTTAATCCTGCATTATGAGCTTATAGGACAAGTATCTGAACTCCCACTAGTGCTACACCTTATGCTCTTGTGTATGGCACTAAAGCTATTTTGCCTATTGAGGTTGAGATCCCCTCACTACGAGTATCTCTACAGCATACTATTTTAGACAAAGAATATTGAGTATCCAGACTCCATGATCTTGAGCTATTAGATTAATGGCATCTTACAGCACTTAACCATCTTCAAGTCTATTAGAATCGCCTACGCCACAGCTACAACAAGAAGATCAGAGAATGAAGATTTCAAGTTGGTAACCTTGTCCTTAAAGTAAATCAAAGGAATCAACAGCATTGAGAGAAACAAGGTAAGTTTGAACCAAATTGGCTTGGTCCTTTTGTCATCACAGCAGTCTATGGATTAGGTGCATACACTCTCTCCACACATGAAGGCATCCCCTTGGATGAACTAGTCAACAGCATTCATCTCAAGAAGTTCTATCCATGACTCTCAGCTATCCCATTTCAAAAAAAACAAACAAACAAAAAAAAATCCATCGAATAGTGAAAACCACTTTGTGGTGCTTTGGCTAACAAAAATATAGTACAAGATAAATAATTCATCCTCTAGTGAAAACTTGGCAAACAGGTGCCTTGGATAAGTACCATAGTGAAAACTTGGCAAATAGGCACTATGTGTAGTGACCAGGTTCCATCTTTCACTTAGTTTGTTTGATCACAACTTTCCATGACATTCATTACCCATTATCTATCCTACATAATCCATATCATAATCACTATCTTTCCTATCTATACATTGTAAACCATTATCCCTTATCCATCCGTAATTAAAGCCTTTCCATCCTTGCCTTTACCATGCTAGCTTTTGTAGTTTGGACTTTGTTGGGGTTAAGATATAATTTGGCACCTTAGCATACTATCTGCATTACCACATCCATTGCAGTGTCTTCTTAGCAATCTTCATCCCACACTGGGGGCACTTGGTAAAATCTTAGTTGGAAGTGAACATCTACAACTCTAGCTCATAATATTTCAGCTAAAACATAGCAAGCATCTGAAATCAAAACCAAAGCAAAGAAACCATCAAAACAACAAACACATTCCAAAATCCAAAAAAATCAAAACATTCAAAAAATCTAAGCAATAAAGTTGATTTTTTGACATCAACCATCAACATCAACAAGTAAGAAATACATCTCATCTCTATTGTTCAAAGCCTTGATCCCATGGATACAGGGTATGTAGGCAATCTAAGATGCAAAGGAAGCACTCTGATTTAGGCAAAGATGATAGCAACTCCTTTCATCATCCATCCTTCATTTGTCTTCTGATCATCCTCCAATCTTTTGTCTCACTTTCTTCTATCTTTCATCACTTACATCATCAATAAACCTAGAACTACATATTCATCATGTCTCATTCTACATATTCATCATGTCTCATTATCATCGTAAATGTGCTTTGATCTTGTGGACACAGTGTATGTAGGCGGTTTGGAATATGAAGGAAGTATCCAATATGCAAGCACAAATGATCCACCCCATCTTCATCTTCTTTTCATCTCCTATCTTCTTCTCTTTGATCAGCTCAAGCAAGAAGCAGACTATCTACATCAGTGAAAGCTCAAGCACTTTAACCAATCAGGGATAAGCCAAAAGCTATTTGTCTGCATGCCTTAAGCCAACATTTTCCATAGCATTTTATCAACATCTTTAGCCTTCAACAGGACGCAGTTTTCCTCTCAACAAGGCGCCAACTTAAACCTATCCAAGAGCACTTAAATTTGGCAAGAGAACATGATAATAATATCTTCTATTTTATCTTTTGATTTATCTTTTGTCCCTTTCTTATGCCTAATCAAGATTGCCTTGATCTATCATATCTTGGTACATTGCAATGAAGTAAGGAATGGGGCATGGTCATATTGCTTTCATATGCCGTGTCTATGGCATGATCTTATTCTCTTCTTATGCGTATTGATATCTTGTACGTGTTGGGATTAACATCTTGCATATCAATATCTCTTGCATCTAAGAAGCTAAACAGTCTCTTATGCATTTGAGACTATTCTATGTTAAGAACTAGCTCCATACATATAACTAGCAAGGTGTCATTATGTGTAGTGGAGATAAGCTCAAACCTTTGCTGGTAGCATCAAAGTCCATCTCAGAACACTAGTTGCTATTCATATCTTGTGTATGTTGGTTCAACATCTTGACCTCATGTGTTTAGAAAAGATTGTAATACGCTAGTTACGTATTGGATACCTCGACACCTTGGTCTTCTATACCCTGGTGCATAACATCCATATGCTATATCAAACATAAGGATTGCATTTCTTTACTTTTGAGCAATTACTTTTAAAAAATTGTCATATCATTTATTCATTCTATCATCATCCTATATAGTCCTCAACCAAGATCAGTCATCATCCCTTCGCTTTCCTTTTCATTTTCCACATCCCTTATCTTTTATCCTACAAAACAAGTGTGTCAGGCATACATAGGTCCATCTCATATCATTATCACTATCATTTATATATTTGCATTATCATAACCTCATTATTATCTATTACCATTATATGCATTTTTATTACTATTAGCATAATATATTTCCATTATTATCATGTGATCATTCATATCATTTCCATCCATATAAAGCTTAAACAAAAAAATACAAAACTACATAACATCATAACATAAATGCATCCATAATCATTACACCAACATCATAGAACCAGCGCTATCACATATATATATCACATGTGTAAATGTACAAATGTCTACAAAATACAACATGGGCTATCCATGAGCCATCAAAAGAATGTATGTACAATTAGCCTATAGGCTTCATCATGATACAATAATATACAACACTAGCAAGGTAGCCCTAGTGACTACTGGCAGCCCCCTCTCCCTATCCACTGCTGGGTCCTGCACCTAGTCGGCCATCTCTAGGAGGTCCCATAATCAAAGCCACAGATCATGATCCACCTATCCTCTGAGAAGCTAAAGCCCCTGACTTACTCCTATATTTAGGTTGTTTCTACTCTGCCAGCATTGCCCCGTGATACAAGCCTTTGTAGTACTCGGCCTCACCCTATGCTCTCCTCAACTCACCCTGTGACTAAGTCAATTGTGTAGCCAAGTACATCATAGCCCCATCTATCCTCAAAGTAGCTACTGCTCTATCTCTCTCTACTATCATAGCCTATAACTACCCCATAGTCATGTCCCTCTCAACTCTCACTAGCTACACCTGTTGTACAGTTGCATTCCACTCAGCTCTAATAGCCTATATTTGTTGTAATGTTGCATCTCTCGGCTGTAACTAGCTGCACCTGCTACATAGTTGCATCCTCTCTCCTATCCAAACCCTATTTCTTCTGTACCATCCCCATTTATCCCACCCAACCCCTATTTCTTCATGTCAACCTTGATTTCTAGCCTTTCATCTTATTGCGAGCCAACCCAGCCCTTCTTGGTTAGCCTGGATTACCTCTCGAGGGGGCATCACCTACCAGTTACATTGGGGAATCATCTTATTTATCAAGTGAATATCATATCTTCTTTGACACAACGCTCTAATGAACATTGTATCAAAGAGGGGCAAAATGTAGACACCTAAAATTGATCTAATTATCATTAGTATCAAAATATTGCATTAGCTATCATCTGCATTTGTCTAACACACTTGAGCAATGTCCCTATCACTTATTTCTTCTATTAATTAAATAAATTTATATTTATTTAATTAATTCATTAGCTATTTCTTCTATTTTCTCTCATCTATAATTAAATAATCTTTAATTATTTAATTATCTTCTTTCTATCTATTTTAATTAAATAAAATTTATATATTTAATTAAAAATCCATTCACAAACCCACTTTCCAATTAATTAAATAAATTTTATTTATTTATTTAATTTCTTCTTATCATTTATCTCAATGAGCCGACATGTGTGCATCTTTCATTTAAAAAAGATAAGTGGTACTACATCTTTTATTTAATATCTTTCACATGTAGTACTTTTTATGTACACAGTCATGCATAAGCCTTATCTTCCTTCCACTTGTCATCTACACATTCACCTATGATCATCCTTTAATCTTAGCCATTCACATAGCCACCAAATCTACACCGTTGATTGATTTTGGTTGAGGTCTATATAAACATCCTCTCATTTCGTACGACATCTGTCCAACATTTTCATATAGTGTCTACATTATCATCTTGAGCATATTGAGTATTTTAGCATCCATTTAGCATATTATCATTATCATCTATCCATCATGGCAACTTTTATCTTCATAATTGTTCATTATTGAGAAGCAATCCACATCATACAATCTAGGTGATTTTGTTCTTGAATTGCATACTTTTGATTTTACTTGGATTCGATTCTTTGATGGTGGTAGGATTAGGTTTTCAATTATATGCTTGATCTTATTAACCTAATTTTTACCTATCATAGCACTCATAATCTATCACTGAAGTTTCAGCATTATGATCACTATCATCTAATTTGCACCTTTTAGACCTTGTCTTCATTTCCTGAAGCCCAAATAAACAATAATGTATAAATCAACAACTTGAATCAGAAAAAATTTATTGAGTTCATAAGTTGATAACTGTTGACTTTCCAATCGAGTGATAACTACAAATGGAAACTTAAAATAGAATTCAGTTTATAGATTAAAAAGAATTTACAGTCAAAAACCAAGAAGATGTTTACAATTACAGGTATCAGACAAATTTTCTTTAGGGATATATTCACAAGAAAAGAACTCATAAAAACATAACACAAGCAGGATGAAGGAAAAACATAGTCTAGTTCATCATGAGGTGTGTTAGAACCTTAAAATTTTGCCTAGTTCCATCATCAAAACTAACCTTGAGCTCCATGACCTGAGCCTTGACCCTTATATTCTTTTTTATTTTTTACTGAGCCTCCCACTGTAAACAAACATTTAAATTTTTTAGGTCTGAGTGACACTGAAAGACCTATACAAAGCAAAAAATTCATCATATATACTTAAACAAAAACATGTCTAGCTATTTTAAATCCATAAAAGTCCTTTACCGCAATCCCCCAACAACAATTTGAACCCTTAGCAGGTTGGCAGTATATAACAAACAACATAAAAGTATTCAACACAATACCACGGGGGTATTATAATAAAGGTGCGGTTGGGTGGTATAAAAGAGCTTAATTACATTATAACCGTAGTACCACAACAAGGAAAAGTGAACAGTGCGGTATAGCAGGGAACAACCTGCCACCCCACATGGAAGGAGATAATAAAGAGCGGTAGTGCAGTAAGAACCGTAGTACCGCGAAGAAGACTACTAAGACATGAGGTATAGTGGTAAGAGTCTTATTGCCCCACAATGAAGCATAAGGAAGCTTGTGGTATAGTAGGGAACAACCTGCCACCCCGCAAGGAAGGAGATAATAAAGAGCGATGGTGCAGTAAGAACCGCAGTACTGCAAAGAAGACTTCTAAGAAATGTGGTATAGTGGTAAGAGTCCTGTTGCCCCGTGATGAAGCATAAGGAATCTTGTGGTATAGTAGTATACACCCTACTATCTTGCACCAATTAAAGAAGAGGTAGCGGTGTTGCAGTACAAATTGTCAGGGAATTATTACTAGTTGCAGTATTAAATGCATAACTCTTAACAACCCTCAGATCTTGTGAAAATCAATGGCACACATTCAAACTCAAAATATAAGCATAAGGTTGATATTAATGATGACATGATTAAACTAATAAGCCATTAAAATTGATAACTCAACATTGTTTTGGCATTCATTTGCAAGGATTGTCGTGTGGGAAGCTAGGAATTCAATAGGGCAAAGTTCTGCAACTATCACATACTGAGTAAGTACACTGAACTTACTGAAGCAGCTTTACAAGCATAGAATTGTTTGAAATCCTACATTTAAACACTTAGAAAGCTTGAGTAGAGGTTGACATTAGATATCATGTTGCCTAAAAAGAAAGAACCTAAGACTAAGAAGGAAGATCCTAAGGGTAAAAAGAGATCATTATAGCAATCTATCTTAGATATCTTGCCTAACTTGACTGAGAGAAGATATAAGAAGGTTTTCCAGGATACAACTTATAGTTGTAGAGATGCCCTTATTCTTTTTTTAGGGTGGGAATTGTTTTGGTATATCTATCAAAAGAGTGAAGGGAGATGTCTAGTATCAAATCTGTGGACATTAGACTTAGCTAAGCTAATTATCCCGAATGTCTTCATAGATGTGGAGTTCATTAGAGTTCTAGCCTAGAATTACAACCCTTCTACCAGGACTGTGAGGATAACAGATGGGTCACCATTAGTAATATTAACAAAAGTTTCAATCATTGAATGCTTTAATCTAAAAAAATAGGCCCTTATTGAGGTTGACTTGCAAAAGAGTGAGGAAGAATATACTAGGTTAAGGAGAACACACAAAAGTGATGAACTCCCCATATACATGAAAAGGGGTTTTAACAACAAGGTGATACTTATCTCCCCCTCTTCCATCGAACCATTTGATATAGAAGATTTTTAGACTTATTTCAAGAAAACCCACTTGCTTTCTATCAAGTACTTGGGATAGATGTAGAAGAAAAAATGCCAGTTAGTTTGATGATGATGGCTATGAGAATTCAGAACCCTGAGACAAATATTGAATATGACTTTGCCTCATACCTTGAGAAGGCATTGCATGAAGGCTTCCTGCAAGTCAGAGAGAACAGGGCCCCTATAACATTTAGGCAATATTCTTTACTGTGTCACTTGATATTGTACCAAAACAAAAATAGATGGACAAAAAGGATGTGCTTGGGTAGGATTTATCGACAAGGGAAGTCCTTCCCTGTGCAATGATGGTGTTATATATGGGATAGCAAATGAAAAAACTTTGATTATGTAGTGTTCTATGATGAATTTTTGAACAGAGTTATAAGAGTTCTTGGCCACTCAACGCCAAGATTACACACCTATACTACAACTATTGAGGCCCTTGGCTTTGAAACTAGAACAAGGTCATACTCATAACTTTGGTGATTGGTTTTTTCTGCAAGATGTCACAATAATCAAGATTTATGGGTGCCCATAGGCCCCACATATATTACCAAAATTTGTTCCTCTTTGGCTAGCCTTTTTAGAATTTATGTGGTAGATGTTGTGGATGGAAAAGGATGTCATGCACAAACAAAAGAAGGGTACATTTCTACCTAACTTGACAACATGTGAAGAATTGTCTATTGGATTTGACACCCTTGAAGAATTACAACATTACCTTAAGACAAGATATTCTCTAAGGCCTAGAAGTGAAAAGGCTTTTGACCCTAAGGGCCATACGAATTTTATAACATAAAACCTCTTCAAAAAGGCCACAATCACTCATCAAGTGGATTATGAAGATGATGTGACTAGAAACCACTTCACTCCCCAAAAGGTATATCAAAGGACAAGAAAATGGGAGATCATGATGAAGCTTGAGCAAGAAATGAAGAAGAAGAACAGTGACTTCTTGGGGTATTTTGTACAAGAAGCAGATCCTCTTAAGAGGATAAATTTGATAATTGATAAGTTTGAGGAATTGTATAATAAGTCTACAGCAGAGTAGGAGAGGCCCACCATATTATCTCCCAAAAGGCCAAGTGGTATTGTAATTTCAAATCCATCTCTTGACACTATTTTAGTATGTCATGTTCCTCAAGAATCACCTCCTAAACAACCACTTCCTAAGAAATAGAAGACACATGAGCCATATGGATTGGTTTCCTATGCAATGAGCAAAGGAGTGAGAGATATAGAAGAAGTGGCCAGTGTACTGAGGAGTTTGAAGGATGATGTTGAGGTAGATCAACTAGCCCATGAAACTAAATCTCATAAACTAGAGGCTAGAATTGATATCCATATGCAGGGAGTAAGGGAAATGCAGGATGATAAGAGGGAAATTGTAGCTCTCAGATTTATTGAAGATGATGATTTCATTAAGACCCCTAAATTTAAGGATTTTTGGGTTAAAATGAAAATGAGAGAGTTTGAAGAAAGGGTAGAGATAAACAAGATGAGTGCTAAAGAGTCTCAGTACAATCAAATTGTAGCCCAAACTTTCAATGAATTGAGAATTGATAATGTTGATATTAGCCCACAAGAAGCTAGGGATATGGTTTTGAAGAGTAATATACTCATTATCCTAGGTATGGAACTAAAGAAGATATTCTTACTTGACCAAGAAAGAGCACAAGAAGACCCAATGATGATTGTTGAATTTGATTCTAATGAGGAGATAAGTGGTACAGAGTACAACCCTAAGATTGAGACCTTGGCATTTTGGGCCAAGCAAAGAAATACACAAAAACCAAGGTTGTTAGATGTGGTACAAGAGATGAGAGGAACGGCTATGGTAAAAACATTGCAAGACACATCTCCTTTAGAAGCTGCAACCTTGACAATGCACTCGGCCATGTTCACTCAAGCTGTTGTTAAGGGAATGGAAAACAAATTGACAAAATATGAAAAGGAACAGAAATTCTTAAATGATGAGGTAAATAAATTGTTCATAGAAAATGTAAGACTAAAAGAGCAATTGAAAGGAGCAGGGCCCTCACAGAGTAAAGAAATAGTATTGTATCAACCTCCTACTACTCAATCAACTGATATAGATAGTACATCCTCTAAACAAATGAATGTACTAAGATAGGATATCGAAGAGTTGAAAAAATCCAATAATGAAATCAAGGTCGAGAGAGTGAGGGACCAAATCATCAATGTCTTGGAAAAAATCTTGGATCATAGGATCAAAGTGATTGAGGACAAATTGGAAAGTGTGTATGATTGCTACACTTCATTATCCCAAGTAATTGACCAGATGAAATCCCATGCACTTATACTAGATCCTCTTGTCAAGAAGTGGCAACCAATTAATCATACCTTGATGACTTTATGCAGGGTATTACAGAGAACTGCGGAAGCTCCTTCAACTTTGAAGCCAACTAAGAAAATGGCTAAGATAGTTATAGATGAATATCGGTATATAAATGGAGAAGATTAGAAGATCAAAACAAGGATGGAATCATTTCATACATTGAAGTAGTGGTTTGTGCCAAGGATATTAAAAGATGATGACCAATTGAAAAATCTCAGTGAATGGAGAAAGGAATTTGGCCAAATTGTTCCTGATTACATTGCTCATGTACAAAAGGATGGTGAATTAAATGTCCAAAGCCTCAATTTGATCATGGATGGAATAATAGCCTTGGATACCAAATATTCTAAATTCATTACAGATGGCAGAGGGTTACTTGACAATAGATGGAGGAATCACCTAACAAATATATCAAAGATTCAAGAATACAAATGGCCTCATGACTACACAATCTACCAATAGGAGAAAAAGTATTTGGAATAGGGCCTTGAAGATGTTGCAGTGGAAGAACTAAGCCTTCAAACACTCTACCATGGAGAGGGGGACTTTGCTACGCCGGGACAATCATGGGTCTCCTATGTTGATTAACGGACTACAAGTGTATTGCAAGTGTTGTGGGCTTCCAATCAATATTGTCTACTTTCTTTATTTTCTCTTAATTATGCTTTAAGCAAAACTAATGTTTAGTTTATATGAAGAGACATGAATTTTGAAAAGATGCCATATTTTGTAACAGTTTGAAGCTTGTTGCTTCTCTTATAAAAGAGAAACCAAGACTGGATTTTGATATCATCATCATAGGCATTTATAGAAACATATATGAGGAGACTTCTGTTATATTGTAATATCTATTTGAAGCAATCAATGGAGAAGAAGATTTAATCTGGGTCTCAAATTCTAGTTAAGCTATCTAAGAGATCATTTCTTTATTTGTAATGAGGAGGCTTAGTTCACCTGATGTTAAGATATCTATAAGTATTATTAAATCATAGATGTTCATTATTGTTTCCTTCACACAAGCATATTCAATGCATGTGGAGGCTAGAAGCTGTATTACAAACTAAAACTATTGTTAGGGTAAATAGATTTACCTTGATTAAGTTTTACTTAGGTTTTAATAATTAGTTTGGGAAGGTATTCCCGTTAGGGTAGTTTCACCCGTTAAAAGATTACCTATCATATATTTTCTTGCCTTTATAAGGCAAATTTGTACAATATGTAAAATATCTCAATATCAAATCATTTTCCTGGTGAAAGAGCCCTAAGCTTCTCTCATATTTGTGAAGGTGTTATTTGCAGATGGTGCTCCTGGGTTTGGTGGCCATCCCCAACATGGTATCAGAGCTTCCCATTTTGCTCTCCTTCCTTGAGATTTTTCGTCAAGTGTTTGAGATCACTTATTTTTTTGGCATTTGAAATTTTTCAAATTTCAAAGTTGCCTTTTATTCCTCTTTCTCTTGTTGTTCATGATTGTTGTTTGAAGGTTGATTCTGCTACTTGGGGATCACAATTTAGGCACTGGAAGAGAATATTTTCCATTGTGTTGCTGGACATTTTTGTCATTTTGAAGAGACAAGACTGCCTTCCTACTAGGTTACTTGTCATGACCAGTGACTCATCTCTCTGAAGGCCCAATCCAAAGCTTTTTAGAGGTTGCATTTCCTCTGGGGCCACGATTCTTATTCCAATGGCATGATTCTTCTTGCATTGGAGCAGCATTGGCAAAAACATCATCAGAGAGTGGAGCTTGGTTGGTATCGAAGGCTGTGGGAATACTCCTAGGCTCGGTAGTGGCATATTTTTTTAATCAAACTTTATACACTATAAAGTTCCAACTCAAATGTTTGGCAGGCCTGATTGTCTCTGTGCTCAGGCATTAAGTTTCCTTGTTGGCTAGCTGAATGCTTGGGAGAATAGGAGTTTTTTGTTGGACGTGAGTTTTTCTACTAGGTTTCAATGCCTCACATCCCTTCATGGTACGCCCTTAGTAGTAGCCAAACATCTACTTATTCCCACATGAGTTGTAGAAAAATGTTGGGTGGCATTTGCTGATATTATTTTACAGTATTATATAAATTGTGCCCAAGGTTTCTATTCATGGCATCCATTAAACAGAGGTGTAGGACTACAATGCTATCATTCCTAACTTCATTTATGGACTTGAGCAGGTGGACCGCTATATCCTTCCCAAGGTGCATGAAATTGGAAATGGCTTTCAGAGGAGCAAACCAATTTTTTGGAAAAGGCATTTCACGTGAGCAGTTTTTGGCGCAAACTTTATAGATTATAAAGTTTCATAGAAAATATTTCTGCTAGGGTTTGTTTAGGGTAGTGCTGGTGGGGTCCACAATCTTTTGGAAGTGGCTTAAGATATTTTAGCCCACATGCATCTTGTGAGGACATTCCTTGTGCCTTATATACGCTAACATTTGCAATATGTGTTGAAGTTGTGGAAAGCTTGTGGTGAACGTGCAAAGCTTGCTCAAACTTGTTTTGTGATTGGTGCTCAGTTTGGTGATCAATAGGCATAGCTGCAATTATTTTTAATGCAACACATCTGTTGCGTATTTTTCACTCACTTGTAGAAGGTGGTCACATGGATGACCTAGAGCTTAATCTGGCTCGCTCATTGTTGCATTGAACCCCCATAAGTGATTTTTCTTCCATGGAGCATATCTTTGGCATCCAAAGTTTGATTTTAGCATTCCGCATATCATCGAAAAGATGACTTCACCAAGCTCACAATTGTATAGGTAAATCTGCCTAATTTTTCTGATTTCAAGGCTTCATTTGCAGTATTTGGGAGTTTCATATTGTTGTTGAAGGTTAATATCTTTGTAATTTTGGAGATTTGTCATAGTTGATTATGGGGTTTACATTTCATCCTGCTCTAACTATGTTGAAAAGGGGAAATTATAAACAATGGAGAGATGGCATTATAAAACATCTTAGATGGCTTCATTTGTTGCCACATTTATATAATCTAGTTCCCCTTCCTAGTACTAATAGTAAAAAATTTGCATGGAATTGCAAAAGGGATCATGTCCTAGGAGTTATTGCAATGCATAGTGATGATGCCACTTTGAATGCTATTGATCATTTTGAGTGTCCTCATATTCTTTCGACTAAAATTTGGGAAATACATGGAGATCATGATACTCATCTATTCCCAGATGATCATGTTTCAGATTATCTTGTGCCTCTTCACTTTTCAGATAGGATACCCTATGATCATGTTACTATGTAGGAGTTTGAAGTTTTGGAATACTTTGAATCTTTAGATGAGGATGATGAAGGTTCTTTAGAAACTCCTTCTCCATCAGGGATAGTTGATGTACCTTCACCTTCAATGATTCATTATGTAGAGTCATTGATTACCACTATCTCATTGTCTTCTTGATTGGGATTCTTTTTTGTCGGACATTGGTTCCTTGTTCGTAGAATCTCATATTTTTTACTTGGAAGACACATTTGAGGGTATATCCCTCCTATTTGATGATAGTTGTCATACAACTATTGTCACCCCATCTTGGTCTTTGGAGAATGTTTAGAATTAGTTTCCAGTGGAACCTTGTTTGTCACCTTCTATTGTGATTGGGTATGTTCTTGATTGGTTTGTGGCATCATCTTCTAAGGTCTTAATGACACATGAGTAGATCTCAGAGACATCTTCATTCTTCATGCTTCTTTCTTTCAATTCCTATCTGGAGTGGGAAGCATACCTGCATCTATACATGGTTTTGTTTCTTCCAAAAGGAAGACAAGTGGTTTGTCGACATTGGATCATGTTTTGTCTTCAGGCACTTACCATTTTTGCAAGCGATTACACATTGTGGGGGGGCTATATAGTCTCTCTCTTTCCCTCTTATGGGGGACGCATTGATTACATATACATGATGTATGTAATCCTTGGGGGGTGGTATTGAGTCTTCCATCCATGCATCATTTTTGTTTTCTTTCTCTCTTTTGGAGAGTGGTTTTTTCCCACAAGGTTTTTCTCCTTTTCTCTGATTGTGAGAGATTTCTTTTTTGCATTATAAATGGGTATCTAACATGGTTGTGTAGCTGGGACCCATATTGCATCTTCATTCTCCCTAAGTTGCACTTAAAGGGGGGGTGTTAGGGTAAATAGATTTACCTTGCTTAAGTTTTACTTAGGCTTTAATAATTAGTTTGGGAAGGTATTCCCGTTAGGGTAGTTTCACCTGTTAAAAGAAAACCTATCATATATTTTCTTGTCTTTATAAGGCACATTTGTACAATATGTAAAATATCTCAATATCAAATCATTTTCTTGGTGAAAGAGCCCTGAGCTTCTCTCATATTTATGAAGGTGTTTTTTGTAGATGGTGCTCTTGGGTTTGGTGGCCATCCCCAACAGCTATCATCTAAGACATACAAGAAAAGTCTAGCATCTAGAAAACATATAAGACATACAAGAAATTATATTCTAACTAAAAAAAATTAATTTCAACCAAAGTAAGAAAACTAAGAAGAATGATTGAACCTAACTTTAAATGCACTTCAAATCAATAGTGAACATCTCAGGTTTTGTATACAATGTACCAACAGAATAATGATGATTACAATCAGAAATGTATCAGTAAAACAATAGTGAATAAGCATACCTATACTCAGATCTTTATTACATTCAATAATAAATTACACCATACGTATAACCAAAGTTTAGGTGAGAAGATAACCTCTTAAGGTGATAGGCTAGTTAAGGTGACAAAACATCATCATAATCATCTACATTGCCAGCAAGATTAGAATCTAGATCACATGTGTCTGCATCTACTTGATTTTCTTCCTCATCCTCATCTGTGACATGTTGCTCATTCTCTCTCCCAATCTCTTCATTGGTAATCAAAATCTCTTCTTCAAACACTCTATCATCATCTTCATCCACTTCTTTGAATGTTTCTTGTAAATTAACATATTGCCCATCAAGCATTATATCGACAACTTCCATGAATTTTTGTTTGGAACGAGACTCTATTTGAATGACATATGACAATCCTAGGCTTCTTACATCAACAATTAGAAATGATTGGTTAATTTGAAGAGGGGAAACATACGGCTCATCTATCTTTGATAAAAATTGCCCTTTATTTACGTGTACAAATCCATACTCATCAAATTGTACTACAGATGGTTGGATCCACTTACAATTTAATATAGGACTATTTTCACCAAAATCCACTTGAATAATTTCTTGGATGAATCCAATGTAAAATTTCTTCTCAGTTTCGTGAAGAAATTCAGCACTAACAACACAATCACAATTTGTCTTTCCTTTGTCTTTTTCTTCCACTCCTAAATGACTACCATAGGCCCACATTCCACTAAAACGCATAGCCCATATATGTGGAGACTGTGAAAGCTCACTTTCCTCTGTTGTTACATCTTGACATTCTTCTTTTGCATCATTGATTGCATTAGCAATCCATTCTTCAAATTTTGGAAAAGAATCACCTCCAATCAAATCATGACGTTTGTGCTTTTGAGGTCAATGTTGCATCCAAGTTTGATTCTCTTCTTCATATTTTCTACATAGAATATTAACATACAAATAGTAATATTAATAATATAAATGTGTAAATGTAATTGAGTAAATAAATTATTGTCTAAATTTTTTTTACTTGTGCCACTTATCGAACGAAGATGTGTTTTGAAGAATATAGGCATGTATTGCACTTCTTTCTTGATGTGATAGCTTGAAGTGACATCCATTGCCTTCTAATACTTCACTTGCAACTCTTTCATCTTCATCATCATCCCATACACGTTGATTGACATTTTTAAAAGGCTTCATATATTTTGTGCAAAATCTCATGGCCTCTTGCATTGAATATCCCTCAGACATGCTGCCTTCCAGTTTTTCCCTAGTATGGACAATTTTTTTCAAAACCTGCATATATCATTCTATAGTATACATCCATATCATTCTTATTGGGCCACAATGTTGTAGTTCATATTCTAGATGTATCAAAAGATACATAGAAATGTTAAAGATTGTTTGTGCAAAATTCCCATTCCAATAGACAAAGGACTTCAATATCTTGTTGGCAAGAGACACTGCTTTGGTATTGACTTGTATGTTGTCATTGATGGAAACAAGGCTCAGATATCTTATCACCATGACAAGAAGAGATAACACTAGAAGAACATATTGGATTTCAAGTCTAGTTGATAGAAAATGGCTAAGTATGGAAAGTATTTTGAGTAGAGGACAGTAAGTCGGATAGTATGTCTTCGCAGATGATGATTGTGTAATGCTGTTCAGATATGATGTTAGTAATTGTTTGGTGGTATCATACTCTAGAGACTAAGTCTTGATTTCCTCTGGAAGTCACTTAGAAGAAATATCTAAGTCCATGTAAGCAAAGGTATAGCAGGAACAATGAATAGGGTCTAGTGCAGAGGTCCACATTCCTCTGCATATAAGTATTTTGTTATGTGGTTGTTGGGTGTTGTAAACACTTGTATGAAGTGTCTTATTCTATAGTTAGGAGATCTGAAGTCCACCGGAAGGTTAGCTACAAGATGTTAAGTATCGACATAGTGTTTGACAGAGTTTGACAGAGATAGAGTTTGAGTTTTGATGATCCACATTTCTCCACAAGATGATATAATGCCTTGCGGTTCTAAGGGTAAAATTGGGAATGTGTAAAGAGTCCTTGATATGATTTGGAAGGTGTTTTGAGATTCTTAGTAAAAGTTGTAAATTAGCAGATGAAGTTGTTAAGCATGCTCTTGAGGAATAGGCCGACTCATGAGATAAATCATGATGCGGAGAAAGGATAGTGTGTGAAAGATCTATGTAAGTAATTGAATGATTAGAGATGACCTATATGAACACGTTTGGGAGAAGATTTGGGTCCACATGACACATAGTACATTAGATTGAGCAACAAGGTACATCTTTCTATGTACACATTTGATGTAGAGGAAAAGAACAACTCAACTCCTTATAGGCATATTTCATAACAATGGGCTTCAATCTCATAGGTTCTACAAGCTTCACAAGAAGTCTCACAAAAAAATAGTGGCACCAAACTGAGTTTCAACATTTCTGACCCAAGAGAGATCTCTAATATCCTTCAATCTCCTCAGTGAACTCCTACTCAACCAAAATAAACACTCACTAAAGTCTGTCCCACCATACAAGCAACCATTCCTTCATGACTATTCTTAATGTGCAACTATGGCACTCACACTATAACCAACCAACACAAACTTGTTCAACACAAAACCAACACATGGTCTCTGACCAAATAACTATGTTCAGTACCTATGAGGACAATGGATATGAGGACAATGGACAGCAAACTTACAGATTGACTGCACTTTGACAGTGCCTTGACAGGCTTGTTCCTTGTAGCCCTACCATTAAAGACTGTCAAGCACAACTTTTACCATAGAATCCTCCTCAAGACTGTAAAGGCATATTTGAATACCCATTAAAGATATTTAAAACATATCCAAGAATCAATATCTATTATTTTGAAAAGAACTATCCAAAAATGGATTGACAGCGTGCAAATTAGGCAAATTAGGCCTTGTTAATACAAGGGTTATTGATTCTCCTATCTCCTCAATCAAATCCCCACAGCCAAAACTTGGAAACACTCCATATTGATATGCATTAGCTTATTGATTCATCAAAAGTCCATTCCCATAGATATTTAAAGAAAACCTAGATTATAACTCCCAAAGACTGCCCTCTACCAGTCTGAAACAGAGCAGAACAACACTAGGGTGCCTTCAAATCCAATGTAAACCTTGATCATCTGATCTAGACATTAGTCTTTAGAAACTAAAGTTTATTTCATGTCATCTTACTCATGTATGGACTCAACACCATATAAAAAGATCCAAGAAACTCCATTAAACTGCTCACTGTTTACCCTAAGACAGGGTTTTAACCACTTTCAAATAAATCACAACAACTAACTCAAAACATAACCAAAATGCATGAAACAAAAAGGAAATGGAGGGTGATTGAATATACTTTCATTTGAAATCAAAAAGAAGTGTCCTCCTACCTGTACTGGGCCATACCATGCAAGAAAACAATGAATTTCTGAAGTAAAATACAGAAAATAGTGTCTGTTTGTCATTCCATTTCAAATCTCCAATCACCCACGAATTCTCAGAAGGTTACAAGGCCTTTTAAAGGCATTACATCATGTCCTTTCAGTTTCTAACTGACTTGGAATGACTTAAGGGCCAAATGACCCTTCATCTTCCCTCATTTTACATCTTTAGAGATTTTACATTTTGTATGACAACTTTTCCCATTTTGTAAATGAAGGTAAAATTTGAACATTTAACCTTCCTAATGACCTAAACACATAATAATGACTTGATTAAACTTATACAATGTTGAATCATTAAAAATTTAATCAAACTCCAAAGATTGGCCTAGGAAAACATTAATTTATCAAGGTGCTCCTGCACCAACATTTCACTTCTTGGATGCTGACCTGATTATGGATTAAATCATGATGCAAATATATATAAGAGCAATGATCTTCAATTGATGGGTGTGTGTGTGTAGTGTGTGTGTGTGTGTGTGTGTGATGCGAGCATGTGAATAGAAGAGTAGAGTTAGAAGAGAAGCAGTGATGAAGACTTGGGATTCAAAATTTAGTTGCTAAAAGACTACACCATGGCGTAGTGGCAAATGCTTAAGTAGTATTCAGTTATCATGTGTGATTTGATTGGAGGAAAGTTTTTTTCATCAAGGTAGTAAGTTGACAGTGAGCCTCCAGTAGGGTTTAATATCCCTTAGGGTTTAACAGCCCTCATTGTAGTCTTGCTAGGTTTAGAGTTGAGGCAGTGAGCCTACTAAATCTAGTTGTACTTCATGGCAGTAAGCCAACATGTTCTAGGCCCGTGGAGTGACCAAGCCTCAACATCATTTTTCTAAAGATTGCAATATATATATATGAGAGCTAATCCTCTCCATGGTTTTTCCCGTTTTGGGTTTTCCATGTAAAATCTTGGTGTTATGTGTCATGCTTTTGTGGATGTTGTTTAGTTGTATATTTTACTTCTATTGGATTATTGTTTTGAAATGGATAAAAGTAAAAGTGCAAGAAAAGATTTATAGAACATTGATTCACCCCCCCTCTCAGTGTCCCCGATAATCAACAATTGGTATCATAGCCAAGTTCCTTTGAAAAAGTTTAACAGCTTAAGGAAGATTTGGGATAGTATGATCATGGCAGAAAGAAGGTATGGAAATTATGAGAGTTATAATCAACTAGAAGCAACTCTTATGGATCTTAAAAATTCTAAAGTAGAGGTTAGAGATCTGAATGAAAATATAAAACAAGCTGATGAATGCATCTTATAGTTGAAAGAGCAAGTCAGGAAATTCAAAGACATATACAAAGAATTCTATGACCAATTGTTATCAACAAATGAAACCCTAAATGATTTGGAAGCAGAAGCTATAGAAAGAACAAGAGCAGAAGATGATCTAAATTTGATTGTGAAGAATAGATCAGAAGATTGTGCTAAACTTGAAAAAGAAATTATAAGTTTAAAAAAAGATCTGGAAAAGGCCAAAAGTTTTGAAGAGAAATTTAAGATAAGTACTGCAAGGCTTGATGAAATGATTGCTAGCTAGAGGAATGCTAATGACAAACATGGTTTAGGATTTGAGAAAGGAGAAAGTTCAAACTCTGGTCAAATGAACACAAATTCGAAGAAAAACAAAGGATCCCAGTTTAGAAATCAAAGAAGAAGATCCAAAAGATTTCTGGTCAGACAACCAAATGCTCAAAGGTACTCATCCTTCAATAGTTATTGTAATTCATTCAATAAGTTTGGTCATAAGGCTACTCAGTGTAGGAGTAGAATAAATCAAAAGACTCCATCATCTCTAGTTAGTGTTGCAATTGTAAGAAATTTGGTCATAGAGCAAATGAATGTAGATATCAGATCAAGAAAATTTTCAACAATGGGAGGAATGAACAATCATTCAAAGGTAAATGTTTTACTTGCAATAGAACTGGTCATAGAGCTGTTATATGCAGAAATAAAGTGAGTCAAAATTCTATTAGGTGCAATGCATGCTATAAAATGGGACATTGATCAAATGAATGCAGAAGTTCAGTAAGAACTAATTTTCAAAATATCAAGAATAGTCAATCATTCAATGGAAAGTGTTTTGCATGCAATAGATTTGGACACATGGCTAATCAATGCAGATCAAATTCAATCAATGGAAGGAATCAAGATCAAAAGAATGTGGTATGTTTCAATTGCAACAAATTTGGACATATTGCAAGGTTTTGTAGAAGCAAGAATGTGAAGAAAGATCACTATTCTGAAGAAAGCAAAACAAAACAAAAAAATGAGAAAGAAAAAGAAAAGGTTGATTAGATTGAAACAAAGCAAGAAATGGACAAGATCTAGGTTGATAAGGAAATAATTTTAATTGAGGATAGATCCGCACCAAAATCTAATGCAGATACCTTCTTTGAAGAGTAAATAGAGAACTCTGGCTTAGGGGGGCAGTGTGGAAAATCCAAATCCCCCAACCAAAAAGTGGGTGCCAGAATCCAGCATGAAGGCGTATGATGAAATCTAATGTGAGACAACTCTTAGAAGAAAAACCAGAAGATAAAGGGTCAATACGGCATATTGCGGAGCAATCCTAATCGACTGTGTTCTATAGTGAAAGGTTTTGGTAGCTTTTTGGGAATGAGCATTTAATGACGACTAGGTCAAGTTGTGCGGAGGATAAAAAGGAACTTGTTTTCATATTACACTCGAAGCCATCAAGTATTCACAGAGATTTGAACAAACTTTGAGCAACAACAATCAAGAATTGAAGGGCCTTGAGAATTTTATAAAAAGGAAACCCTAATTTGGCGATACAAGGTAATCTCATTCAAAACTTTCTTGTGAATCTAGTAAAATTTTGAAATGGCGTCCCCGCAAGTTATTGATATTACTGAGTGAGAATGACCAAAATTCAAAAAACACCCATTCAACAATTGAAGTCGATCAGTTGGGTGCATTCTCAAGTGTTCCTCACACAGTCATGCATGCAGAAGATGTTAGGGCATATATTCATGTTTCCCTAGAGGAATTTGGTGATAGTAGGTTTAATCATCTCTACTCAAAACACTTGAGCAATGAGAATCTCGAACTGAAAAATGAATATCTGGCATTGAAAGAAAAGAAATTTATTCAGTACTTGAATTTCCCAACTTTTATGGAAGAAAGATACCCAGCAAAAGATAGAAGGTAAATGAGTCTCATGCAACATTAAAGAATGAAGATGTATTAAAGTCTATCACTGTTGATGGTAACCTGAAACCTGTGGCTGAATTTTATGATGATTATAATGATGCTGACAAGAGGATTTTGGAAGAAGTTATTGTAAAGTATTTGAACATATAAAAGAGAGCCCTCATTGAGATCATTGGTGATCTCCCAGATACCTTGGGTAGTATTCTATCAGTCATGAAGGAAACTGCTATAGCTAAAGATATTGAACTCAGACAGCATGCACTAACAAGGTTAAGTCTAGAGATCACTCCTGAAGAAGAAGTCAAAATTTCTAGGGAACTAAAGGATGGCTTCAGGACCAAGAAAAGGATAATTCATTAATGATAGGTGAAATCGACAAGGTGGTCAAGGAAACAAAGGAAATCATTTTGGAAATATTGAAGAAAAATAACATTCCTACCATCCATGACAATAAAGAAATAAATGTTGGAGATGACACATCTATTCTGGAAGTCAGTATGGATCAAGGTTTGGAGCAAACTGATACAAATCCTCTGGTAAAAGTCAGAGTAACAGAAAATAAAAAAGAAAAATCTGATCAAACCCCTACTACTGAAAAGGATCAAACTGAAACAAGTTTTCCTCCAGGACAACAGACTAATGATCTAGAAAACAAGGAGAAAATTGATGAGCAGATCAAAGTTGACAATCAACAACTTGATCAATCTAAGGAAAAACCTACATTGGAGTAAATTATTGGACAACAGGAGAATATGGACATGGAACCTTTGGAACAAATTCAAGAAAAAGAAGTGTTTGAAGAAGCAACAAGAGACACTGCGGAGACTGTAAAAGAGCTTTTGGAGAAAGAAGAATTAGTTCTAGATGAGTCTGAATCAATCCAAGGTCCAATAAATCTGAACACAATGTCTCCTACTCAAATGTTCAAGTCCGCTTTAGTTGTCCAAGCTAAAGCAAGAAAACAAATTTTGAAGTCCCACATTGAGGATAGTGAACTCATAAATGATGCATCCAGCATTTTGGAAAAGTTGGTGCCAGCTTACTAGAGGGATACCTCTTTGTCTGCCACTTGTCAACTCAAGGGACTAATTAACTCTATAAGAATACACTTTGAATCTCTTGAAAAATCTACTGAAACAAAAGTTAGACAAGAGTTTAATGAGAAAAGGCTAGATGAGTTGACAAAGTTGATAGCCCATGATAAGGCTTAACTAGAAAATGGAATACAGAATATTCAAAGTGCTATTGTAGAAGCTGGTGATGTATATAAATTTTGTCTATCATGGCCAAAAGTTACAAAGAAGACAGAAGAAAAGATCAAGGAAGAAAAACTGATGGATATTTCTAAGAATTTTGATCCGGTACAAGAATCAACCAGCAACAAGGAAGCTCAAGTCATTAACATCCATAATGACTTGAATAATTTAATAAATCAAAAGTATCAAATAAAAAGTAGAATGGGACAATTGAGAAGACTACTCAGTCCCAAATTGGATTCAGGACTAAGCTTGTGGCTGAAGCATAGCTTGCTGGACAAACTGCCCCACCATCATATTTACAAAAGGCAGAAGCTATAGTTTTTCTCTTCAATGGACACATTCAAATTCTCAATAATGCCAAGAAAGGTTGGGATATTGAGTGGGCATAGATCAAGAATTTATTCGATGACATTCTCAAATACATGTAATACAAAGAGGTAAATTGCAATTGTAAATATGCGGCTGATTACATCATTTTTGGGGGATTTTGACAAATTTTAGGTTCTGGATCACACCCTTTGCCATTGATGTCAAAGGGGGAGAAGTAGATCAGTGAAAAATGGATAATCATCTTAGGGGAAGTAGGAAAATAAAGTGTATATGGTAAGGGGGAGCAGTCAAGCATTTTTTACTAAGTGTTGCCATCAATGCCAAAGGGGGAGATTGTTGGCAAGAGACACTGCTTTGGTATTGACTTGTATGTTGTCATTGATGGAAACAAGGCTCAGAGATCTTATCACCATTATAGGAAGAGAACTCTAGAAGAGCATATTGGATTTCAGGTTTGGTTGACAGAAAATGGCTAAGTATGGAAAGTATTCTGAGTAGAGGACAGTAAATCAGATAGTATGTCTCCACAAACGATGATTGTGTAATGTGGTTGAGATATGTTGTTAGTAATTGTTTGTTGGTATCATGCTCTAGAGACTAAGTCTTGATTTCCTCCGGAAGTCACTTAGAAGAAATATCTAAGTCCGAGTAAGCAAAGGTATAGCAAGAACAGTAAATAGGGTCTAGTGTAGAGGTCTGCATTCCTCTGCAGATAAGTATTTTGTTATGCAGTTGTTGGGTGTTGTAAACACTTGATTAAAGTGTCTTATTCTAGAGTTAGGAGATCTAAAGTCGACTAGAAGGTTAGCTACAAGCTGCTAATATCGGCATAGTGTTTGACATAGTTTGACAGAGATAGAGTCTGAGTTCTAATGATCCACATTTCTTTGCAAGATGATATAATGCCTTAAAGTTCTAAGGGTAAGATTGGGAATGTATAAAGAGTCCTTGATATGATTTGGAAGGTGTTTTGAGATCCTCAGTAAAATTTGTAAGTTAGCAAATGAAGTTGTTAAGCATGCTTTTGAGGAACAGGTCGTCTAGTGAGATAAATCATGATGTGGAGAAAGGATATTGTGTGAAAGATCTATGTAAGTAATTGAATGATTAGATCCAACCTATATGAACATGTTTGGGAGAATATTTGGGTCCACATGACACATAGTGCATTGGATTGAGCGACAAGGTACATCTTTCTATGTACACGTTTCACTTCTTGGATGCTAACCTGATTATGGATTAAATCATGATGTGGATATATATATAAGAGAGATGATCTTTAGTTGATGGGTGTGTGTGTGTGTGATGCGAGCATGTGAATAGAAGAGTAGAGTTAGAAGAGAAGCAGAGATGAAGACTTGGGATTCAAAAATCAATTGCTAAAAAACTGCACCCTAGCATAGTGGTAGATGCTTAAGCAGTATTCAGTTATCATGTGTGATCTGATTGGAAGCAATTTTTTGTCATCAAGTCAGTAAGCCGGCAGTGAGGCTCTAATAGGATTTAACAGCCCTCATTGTAATCTTGCTAGGTTTAGGGTTGAGGTAGTGAGCCTGCTAAATCTAGTTGTACTTCATGGCAGTAAGCCAGCATGTTCTAGGCCTATGGAGTGACCAAGCCTGAACATCATTTTTGTAAACATTGCAATATATATATATATGAGAGCTAATCCTCTTCATGGTTTTTCCCATTTTGGGTTTTCCACATAAAATCTTGGTGTTATGTGTCATGCTCTTTTGAAATGGTTAAAAGTAAAAGAGGAAGAAAAGATTTATAGAACACTGATTCACCCCCCCTCAGTGTTCCTGATAATCAACACATCCTCCTCCCTCAAACTATCAAAGTTTGAAGGATCTAATACATGTAAACTCATTCTCTTTAATATTAGGCACAACCTTATAACTGCCAATCTTGGCCCCTTTGCCAAACTTGATACATTTACCACAATAGGTAAAATATTCTTGATTATGACATGATAGTCATGGGTCTTGATGCCTCTTAAGCCATTAATGTCAATTTGGCTTCTAATACTACTACTTACATATCTAGTGGGAAAGCAAGTCTGAGACAACAACTGTAAGAATTCTGTACGTTGTTCCTTTGTCCAAACATAAGGAGCACTAGGTTTTCCATACTTTTCATCAGCATATGTTTCAACCTAAAGATTTTGATGAATCTTTAGTTGTCGAAAGTCTTCACATAATGAAATAGTATCAAAAGCACCAAAAAGAGTTTCTATAATAGCATATGATATATTTTTCTTAGTATGCATAAAGTCAACAATATGCCTAATGGCTATATCCTTAAAGTATGGCAACTTATAGATTATGCACAAACATTTCACACTGCTTTCACTACATGGATCATATCTACTACCAACAATCCCATCATTTTCAATAAATGACATTCTTTTTTGTCCATTCTCAATAATGTAATCACTTGTTATTAGCAATGGTGCTTCGTGATTCTCTTCTTGACCATTGAAACATGTTTTTTGTTGACGATATGGATGATCCATTTTAAGGTAAGCACGATGTCCACAATAAATACACTTACGCAAACTTCTTGAGTGCCTCACAAAATACTTAAAGTTGCAAGAAGGACATCCATGGTATCCATGAACACTAAGACTAGATAATGTGCCATATGCAGGAAGATCATGAATCGTAAACAATAAGGAATCTCTTAAAGTGAATTTGATTGAATGACTATCCCTTCAAGATTGAATTGCTTCAATTCCTTTCCACAATTCCATTAGCTCATCATATAATGGCTCTAGATAAGCATCAATTGTATATGAAGTCACACTTTTCTTTCCTAGTATAATCAATGATAGAATTAATAAAAATAGTTTAGTTGCTAACCATGGAGGCAAGTTATAATTTATTAAAAACACTAGCCAAGTTGACCATTTAGTACTTTGATCTGAGAATGGGTTCACCCCATCTAGAGCCAAACTCAACCTTATATTACAAGGATCTTGAGAAAAATTAGGCCATCTATTATCAAATTCCATCCACGTCTTAGATTAGGCACATGTCATTGTTTTCCATCGATACTCTTATTTTGGGCATGCCATTGCATAAGTTCAGCAATGTCTCTGCACCTATACATTCAGAGCAAACATTGGATTATTGGAAAGTGGAAAAGAACCTTTCTAGGAACCACAGCTGATTTCAACCCTTGTCTATACCTCGCTTCATGACATTTCAGACATTCACTCTCACTTATAAGATTATTGCGAAATAATACACAACCATTCACACATGTGTGGATGTTTTCATACCCTAAGCCTAGCTTAGTGATTTTCTTTTTACATTGACTTCGTTTTGTTGGCAATGTGGAGTCAGGTGGTAACAATGAACTTAATAATGCCAATAATTGATCTACACTCTCATTTATCCAACCATGCACCACTTGCAAGTTAAGAATTTGAAGGATTGTTGTCAAATGACTTAACTTTCAATTAGCATACACTGGCTTTAAATCATCCTCTATCGACTTGGCCCAATCATCGTCTAGACCCTCATTCAACATTCTATCAACTTCAAACCCTTTGTTTAACATTGTTGTCTCTTCATCTATGTTTGTTGCCTCTTCATCTATGTTTTGTGCCACTTCTTCTATGTTTGTTGCCTCTTCATCTCTCACACTCTGCAATTCTATCATATCTTCATAATAATTGTAATCCCAAGGGTTTATACCACTATGCCCATATCATATGTTGATAAATCACATTTTTTTTTCTCACCTTTCCACCAAGACAGTCCTTATATGGACATGGATATTTTTCCATGTGTCTATCATCAACTACTCTGTCATCATATGCATGGTATTGATCTATAGTCAACCTTCGACATTGATCCATCTGTAATGTTCTACACATAGCAACAAAAATCTTTAGGGGAAAAAATTGGCACACCTAAAGTTTAAAATTTTTTGAAAACTTTGAATTTTGAAAAAAATGTAAAAAATTGTAGAATAAGAGACAAAAACTATTTTTTAAAATTTAAAGGCATTTCCGTAGCAATAGAGTTATAGAGAGCAAATAAAATAGAGAGTTTAACTAAAGAATTGTAAAAAATAAATTTTTGAAGTTTATATTCAAATTGCTGATTACATTGCATTGCACATCTTTCAAACTCAAAGCATTACTTCACATTGCATAACTAATAACTAGATGCTGATAGATAACAAAATTTCAACTATAATATATTTTTTACAAAGTCATGTAAAAAGTTGCAAAATGTTGTCAAAAACTTGCAAATGTTGTCATTAGTGTTAACAAAGAAGTTGGTGGTCAGTTTTTTAGTTACCAATGGTTGTAACATGTTATATATGCCATGTAACCTCAATCAAGAAGGTTGGAGAGAAGTTTGAATGAGAAATACTTCATTTTACACGTCCAAACTTGTGTTTTTCTATGTAAATTGACTGTAATTCACATTGTACAAATTGATATAGATTGGTACAGTCCTGAAACCAATTGGAGAAGTTAGAGAAGGGTCCTAGCTTTTGAATGCATTTGGTTTGGTAGAATTTCATAAAGTTTTGTGAGAGATATTGCATTTTTGGTGAGTGCAAGTCTAAACCCTACCTAGGGTTTCCAAGGAGCAAAATTTGATTATGGGCAAAGTTTCCACCATACAAAAATCCTAAAATTAGTGCAAATCTATGTCCCACACCTATCCACATCCCTGCAAGAGGACAACTCATGACTACCATGTGTGAAGAAGATATGATTAACTGTGTGTGTAGATTTGTTGTGAGACAATCCTAAAACCCTCGATTCTTTGTTGCTTTCAATAATCTATGCACTGTATATCAATAGAGAGGTGAAGAATCATAGTGGCATGTTGTTAGGGCCTTTACAAGCCTAGGAATTCATATGACAAGTGTTCTTACCTTTGTTTGGAGTCATCACCTTGAATGCACCTAGTGGCAGCAAGACCAAAATTGCATAAATCATTGTGTTAATCACTTGGTTGGGTCATGTACGTTTGGAAACCCCTAGAAGATGTTGTAATAGGTTTGAATAAACCAAGTTGCCCATAGTCCATGTTGTCTTCAATGATTGAGTGTCACTAGGGTGTTGCTTCCATGTTTTAGGCTTATGAACAAATTGTCAAGAATGAACAAGGGTGCAGATTTGCATCAAGTGTATTAAAACATTGTCTGGGATGTGTCAAGGTTATTGTGTGTGAGTCCTTCCTCTACATCATGTTTTACCTCTACATAAATCTCTGTGGTTAGTTTTGTACATTTTTTACTTGTAGGATTCTCACAATTAGTGAAAAAGGTAGTGTTCATGAAGGAATGGAAAAGATGCGTAGAGCCTTTGAATTATACTCGTACTATGAAATGGTATTGAATCATTTAGCAAACCATTTTTTCTTCACAGGGTAGCATTTTCTTGTGGAACAGTTGACTAAGATAGCTCTTGTTTCAACTAACCACCCTCTCATGAAATCTCATTCATATTATAATCTTGCACGGTCTTATCATAGTAAAGGTAGTTATGACACCAATGGCCGCTACTATATAGCATTAGTCAAGGAAAGCCAGAGGCCACAGGATTTTGTGGAGAGGTTCAATTAAAGCTGGGAGATCTTAAGAGTTATCTCTCAAATTTTGAAAAGGTTTTGGAGGTCCACCCTAAGAACTGTGAGAGCTTAAAAGTTGTAGGCCATATATATGCTTAGCAAGGGCAGGCAGAGAAGGCTTTGGAAATTTTAAGAAAGGCAACTCGCATAGATCCACATGATGCCCATGTATTTACCAAGATGGGTGAGTTATTAATATCATGAGACCCTAGTACAGCCTTAGATTCTCTTAAGACAACAAAGTCTCTTCTGAAGAAGAGGAGAAGAGGTACCCATTCAATTGTTAAACAGCATTAGGGTTCTTCATTTTGAGTGTGATGAACTAGAGTTGGCTCAACAAACTTTTATGGAGGCATTAGGAAATGACACTTGGGTTGAATTCATAAATAAAAGCCCCAGTGCCAATTCTGTAGTTTTTCATATGCTCTTTAAGGTTATGGAATTCTTCCATCGACTAGAAGAAGGTGGTGTTTCACTTAAGCTACCATGGGATAAAGTCACAACACTATTTAATCTTTCTAGGTTGTTTGAACAACTACATGCTTTTGAAAAAGAAAATCTTTTATATAGGCTAATATTGTTCAAGTTTCTTGATTATGTGGATGCATATCTACATCTTGCAGCCATGGCTCAGGCTCAAAATGAGATCCAACTAAGCCTAGAATTGATTGGGGATGCACTTAAGGTAGATAAAAACTCATCAAATGCTTTATCTATGCTTGGCAAAATGGAATTGAAAATAGATGATTGGCTTAAAGCAAAATAAACAATTAAAGTTACATAAAGTGAATCAGATGCAAAGAATTCTTATGTTGACATTTCACTTGGAAATTGGAATTATTTTGCAGCTTTTCGCAATGAGAGGAGGGATCCAAAGGTGGAGGCACAACATCTTGAGAAGGATAGAGAATTGTATTGTAAAGTGTTGGCACAGAGACCAAGAAATGTTTATGTTGCAAATGGGGCAGCCATTGTGCTAGCTAAAAGGGGTCAATTTGATATTGCAAAGGAAATTTTTACATAGGTACAAGAAGCTGCAATAGGAAACATCTTTGTTCAGACGCCTAATTTGTGGGTAAATCTAGTACATGTTTACTTTGCACAAGGATAGTTTGCGCTTGCAGTGAAAATGTATCAAAATTGTTTGAGGAAATTCTATTTTGGCACTGACACCCAAATTTTATTATATTTAGCTCAAACACATTATGAAGTAGAACAGTGGCAAGATTGTAAACGAACATTATTAAGAGTAGTAGATTGTAACTACTGTAAGTTGCCAATCACAAAGCTATAGATATTGTGTTTGTAAATGTAATGAGGGTTTTGAATTACCTCTGAATTTGCTGTAGAGGGCATCCCCAAATCAGACTTTGCTGCAGAGGGCCTCGTTAACTTCAAATTCATTGTAGCAAACTTTGAATTCATTTCCCACCTTTTCAGAAGTCTCCAAGTCCTCTCCTCTTTATCACCCATGCAAGTAGCTGATGTAACTCAAAATGCCTCAATGCAATATGCTACAAATTCAGACCAATACTACGGCACCCAAGATAAACTAGGGGGAAAACGCCACATTCCAGCCTGGTAGGACAATGCAATTTATATGTAGTTTGTCTCTTCAAATTTCACCCCTTTTCGATCTTGGCAATAGACCCACATTGTTTCATTTTCCTTTGTAGGTGTGATCGGATACTTTGGTATGGGAAAGGAATGAAACAATTATCATATGAGAGGGCAAAGAGTAGACTTTCAAATCACCACCCTGTATCGGCCATTTTTACAACAGAGCTACAAGTAACCAACTAAGGAAGGAGGAATTCAATGAATGCAAATAATGAATCATGCCAATACATCCCACCAATAATTTCCTGAAATTTTTTTAAAAAATTTTGTCTAATTTGTATTTGTGTGACTAACTATTTAGTCATTTTTATTTCTGTGACTAAATAATTTTTTAGTCAACAACCAAATTAGTCATTTATTTACTCATTTATAGCTGAGTTGCAAAAAAATTAGTAGAATTTAGTCATTTTTAGTTGTTGTGACTAAAATTTTTAGTCACTTAGTCATTTATTTGCTAAATTCTACTAGTGCTACCTTCACAAAAGGTGTTTGAGGCTTTCAACGGGGCAATGAAGGATGTAGTGTGGACCAAGGTGTATTCATTGTCCATGATGGCAACCAATGTTAGGATTTTGCTGAGAGAGTGCACTTCACCAGGTCTCCTAGTTGGTCCCAACGAGCTTACGAAGGTGCCACCTTGACCGAAAAGATACCAAATCATGACAAAATATTTGGCAGGCTGGGGGAAATTCAAACTTTAGTGATGGCCATTGATTAGGGAAGATCTACAACATATATTCAAAGCCAAAAATAGTTGTCTGATCTCACGCATTTGACATTAATGGTGCTAGGGATGGTTTTATGAGGCTTCATGTGTCATTGTTCTATGTAATTGAGCATGCATTTCTTGTTCTTAAGCTATATGATTGTCTCCCAGCCAGAATTCTTCAATTTGGCACATCGAGCAAGGGATTAGTTAGTCAGCTTGGAGTCAGAATTTTTACCTGCAACCTATAAGTGGTCTTCACTTTCTTACATGAATTAGGTTTTAATTCCCTAAGAGTTGTGATTACTTTAGAAAGCATACATTGTCAAAATTGTCTAGCTTGTCATACCCTATTCAAAGGAATTACCCTGTCACTCCAAATAATTGTAGGATTGCCTGAAAGTTTGGAACCCTTATATATTTATCATGGCTAGTTCATCTAAAAAGGTTGTAAAGAAGGTAGAGAGGAAAAGAGACAGAGAGTTTAATGATGACATATTGGTCCAATTACCTGGTTCTGCTAAGAGGCCCTATCATTTGCCTCGTTCTAGCATATTAGAAGGCATACTCTCTGATACTAATGGAGGTTGTAGAGATGCTATCCTCCCAATTGATGGCTATGCATTGTTTAGATATCACTTCTGAAAGTGCATGAGAAGAAGCCCTATGAGTAACCCCTAGATGTAAGAATTGGCTAGGCTGGTACTCCCAAATATTTTCATTAGTGTTGAGATGATTAGGGCACTGGCCAAGAATTACTCTCCTAAGGACAAGGAAATATATGGTAGTAATGGTGGCATCTTGGTAAAGTTGGACCGTGTGTACATTTGTCAAGTGTTCCTATTAACCCCAACTTGAGTGTGCCCTTAAGTAAGGGGCTTTGCTCCAGGAGTATCATAGGGCAAGTGTTGCACTTATAGGGTGAAGTTTCTTCCTTGTCATATGCCTAAAGTGGGTGGTAAATTGTATAAGTTCAAGGATGATGAGAAGGAACCATTCAATTATGACATCTTTGAAGATTATTTTTAGAAAACTTATTTTGTTGTGTGTCAAGTGATGGGGTTAAATGCTACTTTCTTAATGCCCACTATTGTTATGGTTTTAACTTCTGATATTTAGAAGTATGAAAATAATACTCACTTTGATTATGCATCATACATTGAGGACCAGCTCAACACTGTCCTGGAAAGCTTAAAAGGAAATTCCTCTGTTGTTCACCTCAAGTATTATTCCTTCTTGTGTCACATGCTACTTATGCGGGGGAAGAGAAGAATGTGTAGTCACCAATGCTAAAACTCAGAGTGACAAATGAACAGGGTTAGTTGTATCTCGTTTAGGAGTGGACATATGTGTGGGACAATAATTGTTACAAGTCCAATTACTTGGTTTTTGAATAATACTTTGTTAGGTACATCCTCAGGTCATTTGGTCATCAGGACTACAGAATATCTTAGGAGGTTCAAAGGTTTCTGATACCTAAGGATATGTACCTAAAGCTTGGTATTACCCACAATTGGGGTGATTGGTTTCTTTTCAAAGAAGCCACTGTGATCAGGATATATGGATTTGAAGGAGTTCCTCATTTTTTGCCTAGGGTGACCTCTGATAGAGTGGCATTCTTGGATATTGTGTGGCAAATGAATGAGTCTGATAAAACTCATTTTAGAAACTTCAAGAAAGCATCTTTCCTACCTACCACCATTAGCCTTTCTAATTTTCTAATCACATTAAAGGAAGGATTGGAATTGATCCCAGCAAAATTGCAATATTACAAGATGCTTACAGCTAAGGCTAGGAAGTGTGATCTTGAGAAATTCATAGATAATGCTAGATTGACGAATGAGTCTATTGGCTATCAGCATCAAGTTCATCCCCTTGAGGATGTAATAAGAAACTACATCACTTTTGAGGAAACTGAAAACAAGACCAGATTGTGGAAAAGGGTCTTTAAAGTAGAAAGGTATAAATTAGGAACTATTCCTAACTATAGGGGGGCTTTAGAGACATCAAATACATTGTTGAAAGGGTGAAGGTTATGGTGTAGAATGTTGATGAATTGTGTTCCAATCTACCCATTGATTTTGAGGATACTTCTATCCCTACCTTATCAAAGGAGGCCTCTAGTTCTCAGGTCCCTATTTCTATCACCCCGCTTCATCAGGTATCCCCAAGACGGTCCCCTGCCCCTATTTTTTCAATGGGTGAAAGTGAAATTCTAGGTTCACCTGACGCAACTGAAGTTATGTAGCCTCTTGTGATGAATACAGAGGCCCCACCAAAGGAAAGAATGATGATCACCTTTGAGGAGGTGGATGAGGTGTCAGATGATGTGAGGGCCTTGGCAAGTTAGAGGTTCATTGATGATGACTCCTTCATTCATTCTAAGGAGTTTAAGGATTTTATCATGAAAATAAAATGGTAGGAAATATTGAAGAAGATCAAGGGGCTAACCCCTGAGAATAAGGAACAAGCTATCAAGGAATTTTGGGCTAGAGTGAATAAAGAGATAGATGGAATGACCCTAGCAAAGGGTAGAGAGATTGTTAGAGCAAGTGGCTACATGTTATTGCTTGGATGGGATATCTCTTCTGCAATAGCATTTGATACTATCATAAGGCATGAAAATATTTATATAACAGAGGAATTGGCCGACAAGATATATTCTAGATCTACCTTTAGCGCAGATTCTAATGCTCTGACGATATGGTTAATCTTGTTTGCTAGAAAAAAGCCTTGTGTTTTTTATGACCCTAGTATGATTACTGGGAATCTTATTGTGCATAGGTTGGAAGATACCACCCCTATTCGAGTTGCTTCTTTGACTGCTAATGTTGCCATGTTTATAGAGCCTTTAGTCAAGAAAATGCAGTCAAACATGGAAAAGTTAAGAAAGCATAATCTTCATCTACAAGAGAGGTTGAATGTAGTTGAGGGCACACTTCCACCAATCACCCTTCCAATTGCCTTAAGGAAAGAAGACAAGTTTAAGGAGGAATTGAGAAAAATCAAGGCTAAGGAAGTAGATGCCTTAAATAAAATGAAGCAGATAAAATTGGACTATGTACAAGGTTTGTTAAGCAAAAAGCTGGATAGGATAATGTCCTATGTTGAGAAAACTTGGGAATGTCATTGTTCTCTAAGGAGAATTCTTGAGGAACATATGAGGTTGGAAATTAGATTTTTGACATGGCAAAGACAAATGAAACCTATGGTCCTTGATTTCAGTGTTTTAGTTGAAAAGCATTATTGTGATGAAGAAACTAACAAGTGTTTGACAGAGTTAATTAGCCATGGCAAGACAACTAGGAGGATGGTGTGGAAACATAAGGAATTCACTAAAGAATTTTCCAACAAAATCATGTATTTTCATAGGATACAGGGGTCATATTTACCAGCATTGAGAAATGATGACAAAACTCTGAAGGGTCTTGAGGAATTGAGAAAGGAATGTTCTGTGATTACCACTCCAATCATCCTAGAAATCAATAATGATGAAGAGAAAATCATCGACAACTTGAGTTCTGCTTTGGATGAGTTTTCTAGAATTGAATTTGAAATGGCAACCATCACTCTCCTGATTACTCTTCCCGCCAATCAGAAATACAAGAACATTTGGAAGATGTATACCAATGTTTTCTACCTCAGCAATAATGAGAATATTCTCTAATCCCAACTATTTTTTCCTTTAAGGGTCTTCATCGACAAACAAACTTTCAAATGACATCTAGATCTAATAGGTGTGGGAAAATTTGAAATTCAGTTAATAGAATGGTTGCACGTATGATTGTGTCATCATGGAGGGATAATGTACCTACAATGCATATAGTTACAACTTCCAAGCATGGATGGAGTGTGTTTCGAAGAAATGAACATCTTCTTTGCTTTCTATTGTAACATCTTGTTTTCCCTCTAATATGTTTTGTCCTATTGAGCTAGAAAGATACCTTAGGTATATTCTTTTCCAAAAATAAGTTGTTAGTGGCTTATAGTTTTTTTGCTCCCATGTTTCTACAAATGGGAAATCAAGGCCATTATGTAAGGGTTCAGAATTTGAGGTTTTAGGTAGTATTGTACTATGTTTTTTGATTTAGGGAAATAGAAGAAAATTGTATCTCAATTGGTGTTCAAATCTGTAGAACAGTATTATTTTCAAAATTTAATACAAATATCATACTGGTTATGGAATCCTTTTTGTGTGCATGTGATGAAGTTGATATGAATTTTAGATATCAAGGATATTTTAATTCATCTTTATAGTTTTATGTATTGTGTGTACTTTCTCTTGCATTCTCCCAAGGAGAGGAATAAATGCTTAGAAAGTATTTTGTTAGCTATTTTCTACATCATAGTTTCAAAGGATATTTCCATATTGCCAAGTACAAGAGGTGTTAATACAAGGTGTTGATACCATTAGTCTGTCAATAATGAGGTGATATTACTTGAATGATACATTGGTTTTATTCAGTTTGACTCTGTGGCCCATTGGATTAGGCCTCGGTCCCTCATTGGGCTAATTCATTGATTCAGATCCATCCCAAACAAACCAAATTTATTTCTATTTCTATTATTCTTTTAAGTATAGGTTTGGATAAATACTTGTTCTCAATCATGGTCTGAACTATATTACCAAAGGATTAAGCCAATCTAGATGGAATCAGTCATTTCCCTGGTAAAATGTTATTGAGAACCTTTTGTTTTAATACAACATCATAGGTAAATATTTGAGATATTTTTAGGTGTTGTAAAGGGTGCACCTACCTTGGTCTTGTAGAACCAAAAGTGCAAAGGAATTTTCAACTCTCTTGTTGTAATCCTATTTGTTGGTCATTGACCTAAAATCCCTAAGTATAAGAAATTGGCTAACCTTTAGGGGGGTTTAGACAATCAGTTGGAGGAACCAAAAAGACCTCTAAGGATAAAATAATTGAAAGATAAAAGACCTCTGAGGACAAAATACCCTCCCAAGATAAAGGAAAATCCCCAATGGAAATCATTGACATTGAATATACTCCATAAGAAGTGGGAACTACTGAGGTAACTCTTGAACAAACTGGTATGATTGTGCCACCAGTGCCTCATAATAGAAGCATTGATTATTTGAAGATTTCAAATGATGAGACTGGAGACATAAGGGCACTAGGTTGCCAAACATTTTTGTCATATGACAATTTTGTTAAAACTCAAGATTTCAAAGACTTTGTGTTGAGAAGACAATATGTTTCATATCAAAGTAGGCTTGAAGAAGAAAATAGAAGAGTTGATCTATCACAAGAGAAGGACTTGGCTACAAGAGTTTTGTTTGAATTTGATCTGAAACTTGACAATATCACTCTTGAAGAAGGTAGATAGATGGTAATGGAGAGTGGTATGTTGCTACTAACAAATTAGATTTTGGAAAATGCTTTGGCCTTTGAAACAATAAGGAAATAAAATGAGGTAGTTTTCTCTACTAAGGAGGAGGCTAAAGAGGTATTTGGGTTAGGTTTCAGTCCATAATTTGAAACATTAGCTATATGGACCTTGGCACCAAATACAGCTAAGCCAAATGTAGTGGAAAGCATTGATCAGCTAAGGGGCAATCTTATTGTGAAGAGGGTTCCAGATACTCCACCTCTAGATGCAGCAATATTGGCAGTTGATATATCCATGTTTAGTCAAGCCATAGTCTTTAAGCTACAACATGACTATAATGATCTTCAAAAGAGATATGCAAAGGATTTAGTGAAATTGAGAGCTCTGGAGTAAAAGGAATTATCATCTTCTAGCACCTCTTTTCCCATTATTTCAAGTCCTACCAATGAAGCTTTTTCCATTAGACAGAGATGCCCTACTTGCAGAAATTATAGAATTGAAAGGAACAGTTGAATCTTTGAAAGGAGATAGGATGTAGGCATACAAAAAAATAGTCCCTGATATAGTTAACCATCAGTTAACTAAAAACAATGGAAAGGTGGATGGTGCATATAAAGGAATTGTAGGTGTAAACCAAGATTTGGTCAAACATGAGCAGAATTCATCTAGTCTATAGGAGATTACGAATAAGTGGATGCCAAGGAATGCCACCATAAAGTAGATGGTCAAGATAGCCAGGTATGATCAAAACAAGTCCCCTAGATTGAAAGGTGTATCAGAAACCATGGGAATTTTGCATGAGGTTGCTTCCTATATGATGAAGTTGGACAAGCAGTTGAGGGAGAAGGTGACATCCATTGATAAAATAAAAATGAAAATACTTCCCAAATTAAAGGATGATCATAATCAAGACAAACCCCTAGATCAATGGAAGGAAGAATTCAGTGCTATGGGCTCTAAGGTGATTTCTTTGGTATGTGTTGATGGAGAATTACATACAGGGTCCCTGAATTTAGCTTTGGATGAATTAATTTCATTAGAGAAGCTATGTGACCATATTGACAAAGAGTCAAAAGAAATCGTGGATGCCCAATATCTAGGTCATAATGAAAAAGTTTTAAAAAATTTAGATTTCCAATGGCCTAAGGATAAAGAATACAAAGCTTGGGAGGAGAAGTATGAAGGTGATTGATGTTCATTGGTCTTTCAATCGGTCATCAGTTTGTATACAAAGAATTAACTCTTGTAAAGATGGTCTATTTTTGGCAATTCTCAAGCAATGCTACATTTTTGGCCTATGCAAATGGATCAAGCATCATCATTGGATGATTTTTTTGACAAGAATGTGATTATTATTATATTGTAAAATCAAATATTGTAAGGAGTACAAGCTCCAAGACTGTTTTTGTAATGTAGTCAAATTTTCCAAAAATAGTTAATAGGGGGTTAGGCTAACATACTTTGTACTTTTCCTATAATATGGGGAATTAGTACTGGTAGTAGTGTCTAGAATCAGTAGTATCATAGAGGGGATTGTAATATTGAATATCCACTATAAATCCTTGTGATTTCGACATAATCCAATAAGAAAGGAGCATTTCAAAGTTAGAGGTTATAATTTTGCAAGTGAGATTATTTATTTTTTGCATGGCAAGTTTTCTATTCAAATTGAATTATATGAAAAATACTTGATGTGTGTGTTATTTGTGATTGTCTCCTTGGATATGAATGCTTTTATTTTGACTGAAGTTGCTAAGGGTTTCTGAACTCGTCAATATACATTTGCTATATTATATGTATGATTTATTGCATCTGTTCAAGGAATGGATTACAATTATTTTAGGTCAAATATAAGGGGAAGTGTGTTGTATTTAAGGATTAGTAAATAAGAATCACAGATAATACCTTTTCTTGGGTACATTGTTGTAATGCACCAGTGATTTTATTAACCCTCTGAGTATGAAGTTATGTTATCATGGGAGAAGTTGTTGCATGTAGGGTTTGACTCTATTACCCTGAATAGGCACCGATCTGAGGATATGTTTTAATCCTAGGCCCCAAAACTCATAAATCAAAAAGAAAAAACCTTTTTCTTTTATTTTGTAATGTGTTCAAGTTGTTCCATGTTCTCAGAGTGTTGAATAAGACATATGTTGAGGATTTAGCTAATCTGAGATAGAATTTTTTCAGACCTCAATACAAAGGTGAGAACATTCTGCTTAAACAATATCTCATTATACTTACGTAAAATATTTTAGAAATTGTAATAAGGGAATACCCCCTAGGTCTAGCAGAGCCTAAATTGTAGAGAAGAATAGGCAACTATCTCATGTTCATTGGCCACTGATCTGAGAGACTTGAGCATTAAGGATAGCTACCTTATAGAGATAATCATGAAATCAATTGGGAAGACCAATAGATTGGTGACCCTACTGGGGAGTTGTCAATGAAAGAACTCATACCTTATCCTATAGTATCAGATTGAATCCCATTTTAGTGGGTGGTAACTCTAAGTTTATCTTTGAACCGGTGAAACATTATCTGTATTGACGGAAGAAGGTCCTTAAATAATCCTTTAGCTCAAGAGCAACCAGGAAAAATGTGGAGAGAGAAAGGACAAGGAAATCATCTAATGAACAAAATGATCCTCTTTATCCAAAAATAATGATAACAGTCAAGATGGTATTCCATTCCATGAAGCTAGGTTTCTTGAGCAACATTTCACAAATGCAGAAGCTAGCATTCGCGAAACTTGTCAAAGGCAAGAAGCAAAAAGACAGAGAGTGAGATTTGAAATTTCTCAAAGAATTCCAAGTAGCAATCCATTTGAGAATCCTATAAATGTAGATTCTCTAAAGAATACAAACAATTATGACACAAGTAGACCATCTTCATCAATGCCTAGTGAAAATGAACTGTTGGACGAAGTTAAGAATCTCATAACTAAAATTGAGTACTTAGAAGAAATCAAGATAAGAGATGAAATGAAACTAAAGGTTGAGGCATTAAGAACTAATTATCAAAATGCAATCACTGTTATTCCAAATGCACCTAATCAAAATAATCAGAATGTAATGGGTAACCCACAGGGAAGGGTTAATTAGAATTTGCATGCCAATCCACAATAGAATGTAAACCAAAATAGGGAAAAGCAAAACCCTCTAGGAAATCAAAATGTGAATGTTCAAGGAAATGTAAATCAAAATATATTGGGTAGAAGACCTATGCAGTTAGACAAGTACAGACAATTAGACTTCACTGGTATCCTTGGTTATCCTAATACAATTGACAATGAAATTAGAAATACATTAAAAAAGTTCTCAGGTAGTAATGTAGTATCTGGTGAAGAACATTTGAAAGAATTTATAAATTCAATGGATGATTTTGAGGTTGAACATGAAGATGTTATCGTGAAATTGTTTATGTAATCATTGGTTGATGAAGCTAGAGAATGGTACAAAAAATTACCTGACTTGAGTATTAGATCATGGGATGAATTCAAAACTATTTTTAAAGATCAATATGGAGATAAAATTGATCCAAGGTTTATCATAAATGAGTTCACTAGCATAAATAAAGGATTCAATGAACCAGTTACCGACTTCAATGCTAGGTTCACCAGAATTTTGAACAAGGTCCCACCTCATATGAGACCAAATAAACCAATGTGCATGGTTTTGTATACAAATTCTTTTAATGCTAAGATGGGATATGAATTAACGGATAAAATCCCAACAAGTTTAAGAGATGCTTTTAGGATTGCAACTAATATTGAAAATAATAAGAAAGCATCTGGAAATTGGGGTAAGAGAGATGAAGTGAAAATCCTACAAAACCTAAACAATAAAATTGAACAGAATACAACTTCTACATCTGAAGATAAATTGGATAAAGTAATGAATGCTTTGAAAGGTCTTAACTACAAAGTCGCTAGGGTAGAAAAAGGACTAGGAGCTGACAAACAAAACTATCAAAAGCCATAAAGAAGACCACATTTGCATGATATGCCATACAACACAAATTGGCATAATGGGAAACCTATTTTGAATAATAGAAACAACCAAAAGGGTCAATATAGTAAAGATACCCTTGATCCACTGAAGAAAAACATCAACATGGTTGAGGACACTCCTTGGTGTATGGTCTATCGAATGCCTCATTCACCATTACAGTGTATGGTTTCTTAGTCTTTTTAAAATGATGTTAATGCTCACTATGAGTGCAATTAGCCACATTGTAATGACAATGATGATATTAACATGTTATTTACCAATGGAGACTACTCTTCTTCAGATGAACATGATGATGAAATAGATGTGACTGAAAGAAGATATCAGAAAGAGCAAGTTTGTCAACAGGTTTTCTTAGATGATGAAAATGAAGATCACAATATATATGGGCTTGACTCATGTGTTCCTAACATTGGATTGAGGATACCTTATGATGAAGAAATTAGGGCTCTCACAACTCTTGTAGTTGCTCAAGTAAAGAGTAACTACAATCTCAAGAGTAAAGTTTAGACTAGTGATTCTGGGAAACCAAGAAGTGTGTTTATGAAGTAGTTTCAGAACAATGCAAAAGGTCCAGCTATGGAGACTCAAAAGAAATAGAGTAATGATAACAAGAAGGATTCCAAAGATAAACCAAGTACCACTACCAAGAATTCAGGAAATGCTAAAGTTGCTCAAACTAATGACAAGGGAAAGAGTCACAGTACACCAGGTATGAGTAAAAAAACTACTCAGGTACAAAATTTTATTCCATTTGATATGACTCAAGCATTTTCACAAATGAAATTTTATGTCCCATTGCTTGAGATGATGAAGATTGAAGAACACGAGAATAAGGCACTGGCCTTAATTTTTGGGATAGCTAATCAAACAGATCAAGGTGAGAAATGACAGGGAAAGGACCAGATAAATGATGTTGGGGAAGAAGAGGTCCCAGAAGTATATATGGGAACCACTCTCACTAAATGTCCTTCTCAGATAGATCCTTTTATGTCACTTTGCTTATAAATGGTAAACTGGTAAGGAATTGTATGCTTGATTCAGGAGCATCTGCTAATATTATACCTTTAGCTATTATGGAATAGATAGGAATGAAAATAGATAAAGCATGTGGTAAATGTTCTTCTATGGATGCAAGGGAGGTACTTATTATTGGAGTTATGAAGAATGTTGATTTCATGCTTGTAGCCTTCCCTGAAAAAAAGTATACTATGAATATCATTGTGGTGGATATTAAGCCTCAATATGTGATGTTGTTGTCTAGGAGATGGGTAACTCTAATTGGAGGAAGTATGCAATTAGATCTATCTTATGCCATGATCCCCATAAATGGTAGAGATTTCAAATTGGAAAGAGAAGAAAGAGCACCAAACTTGGTTGAAGAAGATGAACTCGTTGATCATGTATGCTTTGTTGATGTTCATTGTGACAACTTTCAAGTAGTATCATATAATTCTGACACTGAGAAGAAAGGACCAATTGATTATGAAATAGAGAGATCAACATATGAAAATGAATTTTGGTCTATGTACTTTGATGGTGCTTTTTCAAAGGAAGGTTCAGGTGCTGGTATTTTTTTTGTTGCTCCTAGTGGTAAAACTTTCAAGTTTTCATTTCTCTTGAAGTTTGAGTGCACTAACAACATTGCAGAATATGAAGCACTCTTGCTTGGATTAAACATAGTTGTGAAGCATGGAATTAAAGTACTCAAAGTATCAGGTGATTCATAACTTATTGTTTAACAGGTTAGAGAAAAGTATGCATCAAAAAATTAAGAGGTTGAAACAGTATACGCATGCAGTATGGGATGTTATTGAATTATTTGATGTATTCTCTATTAATTGGGTAGAAAGGTCAAGAATTGTCAGGGTAGATTTCTTGGAAAATATTACAATCAGACCAGATGACATTACTTTAGCTTACATTGCACAAGTGGAGATAAAGGTAAGGCCTGCAGTCCCTTATAATATTTGTAATGTGCAGATCTTTGATGATGATAAAGATTTGATTAAATTTCTGCATTGCATTAATCAATATGAGAACCAAGAGATATATTTTCAAAAAATTGTAGAGATTGTTGATGGGAAAGAGACATTATTTGGTAATAAGATTATACAGTGCAAGACAAACAAGATTCCAAAAGGGTTAGTGTTGCATATGTGTTGTCATTGATTTCAACAGTATAATGGATAGGATTGATGTTAACAATGTAGTTTTGTGCAAGGTTGGAAATGGAAGTGATGATGTGCTGATATGGTGTGTTGTTCAGTGATGGTCAGAGGTGTTCAGAGTTGCCAAAGGATAGTGATCGTTGTGAGACAAAGAAGCCAAGTGATGAGTATATGCTAAGGTGTTTAGAGAAGAAGACAAAGGAGATGGATCATAGAAGTTGTGAAGTGAAGGGTAAGATAATGGAAGTCTTGTGCTATGTATACTGATTGGATTAGTATCATTTGTACACAATTGTACCCTATCTTCTAAAGATCATGCAGAGGTGAAATTTGTGAGCAGAAGAATGTGCTAACCTCAAGATTCTTGTTGTGTTGATTATTGTACATGATGTTGAGGATGAAGTCTCTGATGTGGTTAATGTTGTATTCCTTGGTTCCTAATGAAAAGCATTGCTTAAATCTTGGAAGAATTTTTCAGGAAGTCCAAAGAATTGGAGTCTGCACTAAAGTAGCTTGGGAGAATGCTCCGCATTCCTCTGCATTTGATGGTATGGCCTTACAGTTTGGAAGTTAGATAGAAACATGTGTGAAGAAGGTATCTTCCTGATTTCAAAGCTTGGTAGTTACTGCAGATGAGTTCAGAGCTTGTAGAGTGAAGATAGTGATTTTGTGTTGGTGTAGTCATAGAGGATTCAAGGAATGCTCTGCATATCTCTGCATTAGAAGATGTGATGTTATTGTTTGAAGGATAGTCAGATATAATTGAAAATATTGTTATATTCAAGTTTTAGTTGATAAGTTGTTGTTGCAAGTATGAGGTGAACCAGTGTTGTCATTGATGTCAACATACTCATATTGCATTGACAAGAGGGATTCGATGAGCAGTGTGCTGAGGATATTGAGAAAATTAGCCTCAGTCAGGAACAGTGAAGAACAATGATGAGAAGAAGGCAAATGTATTGTATAGGATGCAAACCGGAGGATGCGGATTAAAGGGTTTGTATATATGAGTCTTGAGATGCTTTAGTTAAGATTTCAGAGGTCCGCATGAAGATCTGAAGGAGTTGTGGCTGTTGGTGTGGAACCAGTTCCAACAAGTGTTCAGAGGTGACAGAGGATCACAAAAAGGTCCGGTGAGGTCTGAAATTGTATAATCCTACTCTGTAGATTGGAAGGAGTGTTTGGGATGTCCTTGTGATGTGTCATCTCAAGTTGTGTATGATTTGGAGGTCTGGAAGTACCTTTTGCATTGTGACAGTGGCGACAGACTGTGTTCTTGAAGTTTCGGATAAGGAAGAGAAGAGATTCCAGTAAGTAGAGGAAGTGCGGATGTACCTGGTCATTTAGGCAGGCTTGGAAATGTCTGTGGATCATGTTTAGGTTGTGTTGTTGGTCCGCATTGATGGTAGAGCCTGGAATTGAAGATAATCTTCTGGATGAAGTTCTTGCTCTGTTTAGCCGACTGGATGAGTTGTTCATCCTGCGAATGTTCTTGTGGTGGCCGACCGGATGTGTTATTCATCTTGCGGATATTCTTATGGTTGATTGCCGACTTAGATGATTGTTCCTAAGTTGATGTCTTGTATAAATAAAGGTTTGTGAGTTCATTTTGTAGTGTGGATTGTGTGGATGAGAGTGGTGTAGCGAAGAGAAGTGCGGAAGGCAGAGCAGAGGTTTTTGGGCTTAAATGGAACTGATCCGGACATGGTAAAGATGTCATTCTCCAGTTCAAGACCGTGATTCTTATCACTTTGTAGACAGTGTGTCTCCTTGTAGGCAGTGGGCCTCTTTGTGAGCAGTGTGCTCGGGCAGTGAGCCCTAATTGGCAAGTGCCATTCTTTTTCTTATTCTTTTAACAGAGAATAATCCTTGGGTTAATCACCCCATGGTTTTTCCCTTAACCGGGTTTTCCACATCAAAATCTTGGTGTTTATTTTGTTGATTTTTATCTGCTCTTGTGTTTGTTCATTTTACTTTCATGGATGATTAATTGATATGCTGTTAACTAACAAGATGAATCAAGTGTTTGAAATAGAAAGCAAGTTTGTATACAACTAATTCACCCCCCCTCTCAGTTGTATGCCCTAGATCCAACAATTGGTATCAGAGCCAAGTTCCTCTGAAAGGAGCTTAACCGCTTGAGGAGATCCAGGATGTCATCATACAAAAAGGATAGTCCGAAGTTTGATGGAACCAATTTCACTCTCTGGAAGGGTCGCATGAAATGTCACTTGGAATGTATGGGAAAAGCATACTTGGCCATGGTTTCAAAACCATATGTACCTCCACAAGGTGGTCTAACAACTCTGAATGAAATCACAGATGCTGAAAACAATCTGTGGACCAAGGAAGCTCTTCTAAGCGCATTGAATGACTCAGATCTCTCAAATGTTATTGACCTACCAACTGCATATGAGATCCTGACTAAACTGGAACTTCTATATGAAGGAGATGAGTTTGTCAAGAGTGCAAGGTTGCAAAGTCTAAAAGGGAAATTTGAAAGATTGAAGATGAGAGATGGTGAAAACATCACTACTTTTATGCCAAGAGTGAATGAACTAGTGTGTGGAATTAGAAATGCTGGTGGAACTCTGGATGAAAATGAGATTGTTTGCAAAATCCTCAGATTCCTTCCTGCTGCCTACAAAATCAAGGTTGCTGCAATTGATGAATTCAGAGCCCACACAACTGTCACAAGAGAACAATTGGCTAGCAAGCTAGCTGCATTTGAAACGATCGAGTTTGGAGATGATCCTCCCAAGACTGAATCTGCTTTCAAAGCCAGTACCTATGTGAAAGGCAAACAGAGATTTGATCCGGGAGAAAACTCTTTAAGGAAGATGTCATGGTATGATCAAGCAAGAAGAGACATGGAAGAAGAAGAAGCAGAAACAACTCAACTTGAAGCCCTCATTGCAAAAAGACTACCAAGAGGATTCGGTAAGTATGAAGGAAAACTACCCTTTAAGTGCTTCAACTGCAATAAGATTGGTCATTTTGCTTCAAGATGTCCGGAAAGATCTGCAAGGTCTAATACTAACAGACAAAGGTTTCAAAAGAAATGCTATTATGTTCATGAAGAAGATGACAATGAAGGAGTAACAGATGATGAATCAGAACTAGGAAGAAAATCTAGAAATGAATGGGTGTTTATTGCCATCAAGGAAGAAGATTCAATACTCTCTGAATCTGTCAATCACAAGGTTGTGGAAAAAACTTTGGTTGCTCAAGTGGAAGAAAAGGATGATTGGGTTATTGACAGTGGATGTTCTCACCATATGACTGGTGACAAGGATAAGTTCTTGAATTTGGAAAGGTATGAAGGAGGAATGGTAAAGTTTGGTGACAATTCTGCTGGCAGAATCAGAGGTAGGAGAACTATTTCCTTTGATGGAAAGAGCAAAATAGGTAATGTACTATATGTTGAAGGATTGAAGCACAATCTTCTCAGTGTTGGTCAGTTAGTAGACAAAGGCTATGATCTCTGGTTTAAGAATGGAAAATGCAGAATCTTTACAAGCTCCGGAACTTAAATTACATCCGGTACTCAGACAAAAGGTAATATCTTTCATCTGGTTGGTTCAAATAAAAGTTGTCTGTTTGTTCAAGTTGATCAGAGTTGGTTATGGCATAGAAGAATGTGTCATGTAAATTTTGATAACATCATCAAGATAAGCAATACTCAGGCTGTAAGAGATCTTCCAAAATTGATGAAACCTACAAATAGTTTGTGCAAAGAATGTCAGCTAGGTAAACAGAGCAGAGTCTCTTTCAAAAGCAAAGATCAGTCCTCTACCAGATTGTTGGAATTAGTACATACTGATCTTTGTGGTCCGACAAGAATCAAGAGTCTACAAGGTGATAGATATTTCATGTTGTTAATTGATGACCATTCCCGGATGATGTGGGTTACCTTCCTAAAAGAAAAATCATAAGCATTTGAGAAGTTCAAAATCTTCAAAGCTATGGTAGAGAATCAAACCGGATTGAAACTGAAGTGTCTAAGGTCTGATAGAGGTGGTGAATTTACATCTGGTGAGTTCATTGACTTTTGTGAGAAGCAGGGTATAAGGAGACAATTGTCTGCTCCTAGGACTCCACAGTAGAATGGAGTAGTTGAAAGAAAGAACCGGACCATCCAGGAAGCTGCCAGGACAATGATGTTGGAAGCAAATGTTCCTCAGATGTTCTGGAAAGAAGCTATCAGCACTGTAGTCTACACTCTAAATCGAGTTCAAATCAGAAACAATACCGGTAAGACCCCCTATGAACTCTGGTTTGGCATCACTCCTACTGTGAAATATTTCAGAGTATTTGGTAGCAAGTGTTATATTAAAAGAGATGAAGATCTAGGAAAGTTTGATGCTAGAAGTGATGAAGGAATTTTCTTGGGTTACTCCACTCAAAGCAAAGCATACCAGTGTTACAATAAGAGACTAAGGAAGATGATAGAAAGCACTAATGTGAAAGTTGATGAAGGAATTGAGAAGCCCTCAAGATTTTATGAGTTTGATGAAGATGACCAAGATGGTGTTCAGGTTCAAGGAACTCAATCCTCTCCGGTAAGTCAGAGTCAACCTGATCCGGTAAATCAGGAAGTAGAGATAGGTTTGAATGAGCTTGATCAAGAAGCAGCAGTGCAGGATACTCCCAAAATTCCAAGGTATGTAACACTGAACCACTCTAAAGATCAGATCATAGGTGACAGAAGCAAAGCTGTGCAAACTAGAAGGAATGTTGCTCAAAATCAGGATGAATGTTGTCTGATTTCAAAGATTGAACCTAAAACAGTAAATGAAGCCTGCAATGATGAAAACTAGACCAAAGCAATGAAAGATGAATTAATGCAAATTGAGAAAAATCATACTTGGGATCTTGTTCCCAGACCTAGAGACAGGAATGTGATTGGAACCAAATGGGTCTTCCGGAACAAATTAAATGAAGCTGGTGAAGTAATCAGAAACAAAGCTAGATTGGTCTGCAAAGGCTACTCTCAAATAGAAGGAATTGATTTTGAAGAGACCTTTGCTTCGGTGGCAAGAATTGAAGCAGTCAGATTATTTCTTACATTTGCTGCCTTTAAAGACTTCAAGGTATATCAGATGGATGTCAAGTCTGTCTTCCTAAATGGTGATCTGGAAGAAGAAGTTTACATTGAACAAACGGATGGATTTCAATTGTCTGACAATGATGATATGGTCTGCAAGTTGAAGAAAGCATTGTATGGATTAAAAGAAGCCCCAAGAGCATGGTATGAAAGGTTGGATAAGCATCTTGTGCAGATTGGATTCAGCAAAGGTACTGCTGACAGTAACTTATATTTCAAAATTGATCATGAAAACATTTTGATTGTTGAAGTGTTTGTGGATGATATCATTTTTGGAGGAAGAGATAGTATGTGCAAAACTTTTGCAAATCAGATGAAATGTGAGTTTGAAATGTCTATGCTTGGTGAAATGAATTTCTTCTTGGGTCTGCAAATTACTCAAACAAAGAAAGGGATCTTCATTTCTTAGACTAAATATGTGAAAGAATTGTTAAGGAAATTTGGTATGGAAGATTCAAAGCCAATGAACACTCCCATGGCAACCGGATGTAAGTTGAGCAAAGATGATGACTCCCCAAAGGCAGATCAGACAAAGTATAGATCAATGATTGGTGGATTGTTGTATCTCACTCAGACCAGACCAAATATAATACAGGCTGTTGGTCTTGTAGAAAGATTCCAGGTTGATCCTAAAGAATCTCATGTTATGGCAATCAAAAGAATTTTCAGATACTTGAAAGGAACAGCTGAGTATGGTCTATGGTACCCTAGAGATCCGGATTTCTCTCTTCATGCTTACATAGATGCAGATTGGGCAGGAGATGTGGATGACCGGAAGAGCACCAGTGGTGGAGCATTCTTTTTGGGGAAGAGATTGGTTTCTTGGCTAAGCAAGAAACAAGATGCAATATCTCTGTCTACAACTGAAGCAGAATACATTGCAGCAGCAGGTAGTTGCACTCAAATCTTATGGATGAAGCAGATACTAAGAGACATTAAAGTTGAATATGAGGAGCCTATCACAATTTTTTGTGATAATTCAAGTGCAATTAATATTTCCAAGAATCCGGTATTGCACTCTAAGACTAAGCACATATCTATCAAGTTTCACTTTTTGAGAGAACAAGTGAACAAGGAAGAAGTCAGGTTGGAGTATGTTCCCTCCAAGGATCAGATTGCAGATATCTTTACTAAACCTCTTCCCAAGGACTCTTTTGAATATCTCCGGGAGAAGTTAGGGGTCATGGCCCCTCCGGTGATGAACTAGGATGCACTGATGTGCATCAGTTCGGTGGATATCACAGTCATATCTTGTGATCCGGATTGACGATGGGGAGCTACTACTAAGGGGGAGTAGCTAGTATGATTCTGATGTGTTAAAATTACAAGTATGAGCCCTTTTCCATTGATGTCAAAGGGGGAGAGAAGACATGTGAAAAACAAGTAGCTGATGATCAAAGGGGGAGCAGTAAATGAGGAGAAGACATGTTGCTGATAGGGGGAGCTGTGACAGAAAGGAGAAGTTCTTGTCTTGATGGTTTTTCACATCATATGTTGCCATCAATGACAAAGGGGGAGATTGTTGCAAGTATGAGGTGAACCAGTGTTGTCATTGATGTCAACATACTCATATTGCATTGACAAGAGGGATTCGATGAGCAGTGTGCTGAGGATATTGAGAAAATTAGCCTCAGTCAGGAACAGTGAAGAACAGTGATGAGAAGAAGGCAAATGTATTGTATAGGATGCGAACCGGAGGATGCAGATTAAAGGGTTTGTATATATGAGTCTTGAGATGCTTTAGTTAAGATTTCAGAGGTCCGCATGAATATCTGAAGGAGTTGTGGCTGTCGGTGTGGAACCGGTTCCAGCAAGTGTTCAGAGGTGACAGATGATCACAGAAAGGTCCGGTGAGGTCCAGAATTGTATAATCCTAATCTGCAGATTGGAAGGAGTGTTTGGGATGTCCTTGTGATGTGTCATCTCAAGTTGTGTATGATTTGGAGGTCCGGAAGTACCTTTTGCATTGTGACAGTGGCGACAGACTGTGTTCTTGAAGTTCCGGATAAGGAAGAGAAGAGATTCCAGTAAGTAGAGGAAGTGCAGATGTACCTGGTCATTTAGGCAAACTTGGAAATGTCCGTGGATCATGTTTAGGTTGTTTTGTTGGTCTGCATTGATGGTAGAGCCCAGAATTGAAGATGATCTTCTGGATGAAGTTCTTGCTCTGTTTAGCCGACCGGATGAGTTGTTCATCCTGTGAATGTTCTTGTGGTGGCTGACCGGATGTGTTATTCATCTTGCGGATATTCTTATGGTTGATTGCCGACTTAGATGATTGTTCCTAAGTCGATGTCTTGTATAAATAAAGGTTTGTGAGTTCATTTTGTAGTGTGGATTGTGTGGATGAGAGTGGTGTAGCGAAGAGAAGTGCGGAAGGCAGAGCAGAGGTTTTGGGGCTTAAATGGAACTAATCTAGACATGGTAAAGATGTCATTCTCTAGTTCAAGACCGTGATTCTTATCACTTTGTAGATAGTGTGTCTCCTTGTAGGCAGTGAGCCTCTTTGTGAGCAGTGTGCTCGGGCAGTGAGCCCTAATTGGCAAGTGCCATTCTTTTTCTTATTCTTTTAATAGAGAATAATCCTTGGGTTAATCACCCCGTGGTTTTTCCCTTAACCAGGTTTTCCATGTCAAAATCTTGGTGTTCATTGTGTTGATGTTTATCTGCTCTTGTGTTTGTGCGTTTTACTTTCATGGATGATTAATTGATATGCTGTTAACTAACAAGATGAATCAAGTGTTTGAAATAGAAAGCAAGTTTGTATACAACTGATTCACCCCCCCTCTCAGTTGTATGCCCTAGATCCAACAGTTGTACTGCAGAGGTTCAACAGTATCAGCATAACAAAGACATATGATGTTGCTAATTAGGGTTATCTAGAGGAAAGAAAAAGCCAACACATTTTACCGTAGTTCATCTATTGGCTTTGATGTTTGGAGGATGAGTTCATATATTTAGTATGATTGTTCATTTTAGGATTCAAGTGTTGAAGTGCACCGCAAGTTGTTTTTTCAATGCTCTATCTCAAGACAATGTGTCCACTATTTGTAAGTGATGCCAAGTTTAGGATCTATTTGTCTGCACCATAAAGAAAATATATATTTTAGAGGAAGGAATGTTTGAGAAGGTTTGTGGAAGTCTGGAGCTGCTTCATGGAAGAATAAGTGTGTGTTGGGCTGACTTCATGTATTTTGATGTTCCTGCCAAATGTTTTGAAGTGTGTTCCATCTTGGAACAATGTGTTAAGGAAAAATAGGTCCTAGTTAAAACATGTTTTGAACCGCTTTGGATTTCTACATCTTTTGGATGTTGACTTGGTATGGCCATTGCACGTTTCATGATAACATGTTTCATGATTTGCCAACATAGGAGAAAGATATTGTAATTTGCATAAGGTATAAATGAAAGATCTTGTTTTGTGTGAAAACTAAGAGTGAATGGGAGTGTGTAAGGATGTATGTGTAAGTGTGGAAGTGAGTATGTGTATGAAGGTGTGTTGAAGGAACCAGTGTTTGTTGTGCAGAGAAAGTGAAGGATTGTGATAGAGTGAGGTGTTGCGGAGGTGGTTGATCAATGAAATATATTAAGTGTGATTTTGTAGGTGTTGTTGGATTGTATTTTTTAGGGATTTTGTCATCCCTTGGGTAGTAGCCCCTAAAACTTGTTGTAACCTATTTTATCTTTATTTGTGAGGCTAGATTTGGACAGTAAATCCAAGTAGCTTGCTCACCGTGGTTGTTGCCTTCTTAGGTTTTCCATGTAAATTTGGTGTTGTGGTTGTGTGCTTATGTGTTGAGCTTTAAATTGTTTAATTTATTGATCATTTGTTTAAGGTAGTTAGAAGATTTGGTTGATAAATTTAAATTGGAATAAGTTTTGGTATATATTAATTCACCCTCTTCTCAGTATATCCTTGTGTTCTAACAATTGGTATCAGAGCCAAGTTCCTTTGTGCAAGCCTAATAGTTGAAGGTAGATCTTGGAGTAGAACACATGGCTCATAAAGAGTCCTCTTCTAAAGCTTCGATATTTGATGGAAGAAACTTTGATTTCTAGAGTGTAAGGATAGAAGCCTATCTGACCTCACTAGCGTATGATGTTTGGAGTGCTATCACGAATGACTATTGAACTTAAACATTGTATTAGAGATGTAAATGCGAGGAAGGCTCATGAAAACAATGCTAAAGCTAAGAATTCCATCTTACGTGGCTTGAACAATTTGAAATTAGTCAAGGTTGTGTGGTCTAAGACAACAAAGGAGATATGGGAGAAACTCAAAAATCTCTATGAAGGAAATGACACTATAAAGGAAGAAAAATGTTAGTCTTACAAAACAATATTTGAGAATGTAAGGATGAAATAAGAGGAGTACATAGCAGGCTATTTGTACTGGGTAGATGAAGGAGTCAATGGAATCAAAAGTATGGGTGAAGACATAGCTGACTCACTGGTTGTGAAGAAAGTCTTAAGAACTCTCCCTTATAGATTTGATTCAAAAGTTTCTGTAATTGAATAAGCCAAAGATCTAAAGAATCTCACCATGGAAGAGTTGTTTGGGTCCCTCTCTGCCTATGAGATGAGAAATGAAGTCATAGGTCCATGCCAAAGAGAAGTTGCTTTCAATGTTGTGAAGAATGAAGTAACATCTAATGTATGCAATGAAGCTGAGGAAGAAGAAGCAAACTTTGTAAGAAAGCTAAAAAGGGGATCAGACAAGTATAAAGGTAAGCTACCTTTCAAATGTTTCAAATGTGGTAGAATTGGTCATTATGCTTCTAAATGTCCCTTTGGAGAAAGTGAAAATAGTAGCAAGGGTTTCAATAGAAACAATTTTAAGAGGAAGCTTCTTTCAAAAGAAGACTATGGGTCTGGAGAAGAAGTAGATCACTACTCATCTAATGAGGATAGAGGAGAATCCCTATTCATGGCCATGGTACTCTCAGATAGTTTAGACAAGACTGTAGATGAAGAAGAATATGAAGTTGATTTTAAAGGAGAACTTATTTCTTCTCTTGAAGACTTGGATTGTGTAAGGAAAGAGAATAAAAAATAAAGAACTAAAGCTAAAACAAAAGAATGTACAAGACTTGAGAAATAAATTTAGTCACTCAAAAAGGAGTTGAAGAAGGCAAATATTGGAAGTCTGGATGACACTAAATGTACAGATCCCATCTTGCCTCAAGGAAGATCCCTTCATGCAAGACAATTCTCCATGAATAGGTTCAATCATGTTTTCTTTGGTTATTATTTTATCTGCAACAAGTTTGGTCATAAGGCTATAGATTGCAAGTTTGAAATGAATAGAAAAAATACTGTAAGTAGAAATTCTCTTGCTCCACTTGTGGATGTCAGTGTGGTATGTCAAATTTGTAACAAGGATGGACACATAGCAAGATATTGCAAGAGTGGCTTTAAAAATTTAGAATCTCAGATAACTAATGTCAATGAGCAAGACAAGGAGAATGACAATGGAGTTGAAAATTCAATGATTGCCCAAACAACATTTCATGCTCAAGGAAAAATAAATCTCTAGGTGATCGACAATGGATGTACAAATCATATGACAAGTGATAAGAGCAAATTCATCAATTTTGGTAAGTGGAATGATGGACTGGTCAGGTTTGGAGACAATTCATTTGCAAAGATCACTGGAAAAGGCACCGTAAGTATTGATGGTAAATCTAAAACACATGATGTTATTTATGTAGAAGGTCTCAAGCATAATCTTCTCAATGTAATTCAAATTTGTAGCAAAGGATATAGTCTCACATTTCATGATCAAGGGTGTGAAATCAAAAGAGCAAAGTCTGGAAAATTAGTGGCAGAAGGATTTAAGACAGAAGGAAACTTGTATAATCTAAAGGGAATTAATGAAAGGAATTGTCTTCTAGGACAAACAAATGAATGTTGGTTGTGGCACAAAAGAATGGGGCACATCAACTTTGATAATCTTGTGAAGAACATCTCTATGCAAGCAGTGAGAGACATGCCAAAGATAATCAAGCCTGCAAGCACCATATGTAAGGAATATCATATTGGGAACCAGACAAGGATAACTTTCAAATCTAAGGAGTATTCTACTACAAGGCCATTAGAGCTGGTTCATACTAACTTGTGCAAACCTACTAGGACAAAGAGTCTACAAGGTGAGAGGTATTTCATGTTTCTCATTGAGGATTTCTATAGAATGACATGGGTTACATTTTTTAAAGAAAAATTAGAAGCCTTCAGTAGGTTTAAAATATTCAAGTCCATGGTTGAAAATGAAATGAATGCTAAAATCAAGTGTTTAAGGTCTAATAGAGGTGGTGGGTTCACCTCAAATGAGTTTGAAGAATTTTGTCAAGAACATGGAATCAAAAGACACTATGTAGTTGCCAGAACCCCTCAGCAAAATGGTGTTGCAGAAAGAAAGAATAGGACTATTCAAGAGATGGCTATCACAACGTTGAGTGAAGATAAACTACCTGATATATATTGGAAAGAAGTAATTCATACTGCAGCCTACATTCTTAACAGAGGACAACTAAGAAAACAAAGCACCAAGACACATTATGAGCTCTGGAATGGAAGACCAGCATCTGTCAAATACTTTAGAGTGTTTGGAAGCAAATGCTACATCAAGAGAGATGAAAAAGGTCTACAAAAGTTTGACTCAAGGGTAGATGAAGGTATTTTTATTGGATACTCAACTACCAGCAAAGCCTAAAAGTGTTACAACAAAAGACTATGGAAGATAGATGAGAGTGCAAAAGTAAGAGTGGATGAAGAGTCACATAAAGTCATTGATGAGCAAGAAGACTATTAGGTAGATGAATCAGTCTACACAGAGGAAGAAGAAGTTGAAGAAAAGGAAGAAACACAAGAGAAGACTGCCAAGACTCCTGCCAAGTATGTTTAAAAGAATCATTCATAAGATCAAATCATTGGAGACAAGAATGAAGAAGTACAAATAAGAAGAAGATTTGCAAGAGCAAATGAACAAGTAAGTTTTTCTTTACTATCAAGAGTAGAACCTAAGAGCTTTGATGAAGCCAACAAGGATGAATGATGGATACAAGCTATGGAAGAAGAACTAAATCGGATAGAGAAGAATCAAACTTGGGAATTGGTGCCAAGGCCTATAGACAAGAATGTGATAAGTACAAAATGGGTATTCAGGAACAAATTGAATGAAGATGGAGAAGTGGTCATGAACAAAGCAAGGATGGTCTGCAAAGGTTATTGAAAAATTGAAGGTGTTGATTATGAGGAGACATTTGCTCCAGTGGAAAGAATGGAAGCTATCAGAATAGTTCTTGTATTTACAATGCATAAGGGATTCAAGGTATATCAAATGGATGTCAAATCTACCTTTCTAAATGGTGACTTAGAAGAAGAAATCTACATATAGAATAGCTTGATGGATTTCAGTTATCAAAAGACCCAAACATGGTATGCAAGCTTAAGAAGGCTATGTATGGTCTTAAACAAGCCCCTAGAGCTCGATATGCAAGGTTGGATAAGTACTTACTCTAGTAGGGTTTCAAGAAAGGTACCGCAGATAGTAATCTCTACATCAAATTTGAAGGTGAAATAATTCTAATTGTTCCTATGTATGTTGATGATATAATATTTTGTGGATATGATGAGATGCATAAGAAGTTTGAAGGAGAGATGCTAAAAGAATTTGAAATGTCTATATTAAGTGAGCTATCATTCTTTCTTGGGCTGCAAATTATTCAATTAGATAATGGCATCTTTATATGTCAAGAAAAGTATGTTAAGGAGATGTTGAAAATGTTTGGTATGGAAGAATGCAAACTAGTGAGTACTCCTAGGTAATTGGTTTCCATTAGAGTAAAGATGATGAGTCACCTAAAACTGATCAGACTCTGTATAGGTCTATGATTGGGGGTCTACTTTACTTAACAGCATCAAGGCCTGGCATTATGCAAGTTGTGTGTTTGGTTGCAAGATTTCAAGCTGATCCTAAGGAAACACATGTGAAGGAAGTCAAGAGAATATTCATATATTTGAAGAGCACTCCAAAACATGGGTTGTGGTATCAAAAGGGTGATGACTTTTCCCTGGGTGCTTATACTGATGGAGATTAGGATGGTAGTATTGATGATAGAAGAAGTACCAGCGGAGGAGCTCTCTTTTGGGAGATAGGTTGGTCTCATGGATTAGTAAGAAGTAGGATTCAATGTCCTTATTAACAATAGAGGTAGAAAGTATAGTTGCAACAGCCTGTTGCACTCAAGTGTTGTCGATGAAGCAAACATTGAAAGACATCAAGGTAGTATATGATGAGCCCATTCCTATTCTTTGTGACAATACAAGTTCCATAAATATTTCAAAGAATCCATTGATGCATTCTATAACCAAGTACATATCTATTACGTATCACTTTTTGAGAGAGGAGGTTGCAAATCAAGAAGTCAGATTGGAGTATGTGCCTACAAAGGATCAAGTTGTAGATATCTTCACAAAGGCACTTTCTAAAGATACATTTGAGAATCTTAGACATAAATTAGGGGTGATTGCACCTCCTTCTAACTAGATGCATAGGTAGTGCATCTGTCCAGGGGGAGTAGTTCAAGACATATCTTTATCCCTAGATTGATGGAGCCTACCTCTTAGGGGGAGTAGGTAGATACGGAGCTGAGAAGGATGACAAGGAAAAACCAGACAGAGGGAGCTAATAGATAAGGTGTAGTGAAAGAAGAAGAATACAGACAGGGGGAGCTAAAAGAAATTTATTTTAGTTGAAGACCACTAGCCCTTTGTCCTTGATGTCAAAGGGGGAGAAATTTACATATCAGGTTAAGTGTTGCCATCAATGCCAAACGGTGAGATTGTTGCATATGTGTTGTCATTGATGTCAATAGTATAATGGATAGGATTGGTGTCAACAATGCAGTGTTGTGAAAGGTTGGAAATGGAAGTGATGATGTGTTGATATGGTGTGTCAAGTTCAGTGATGGTCAGAGGTGTTCAGAGTTGTCAAAGGATAGTGATTTTTGTCAGATAGAGAAGCTAAGTGATGACTATATTCTAAGGTGTTTACAGAAGAAGACAAAGGAGATGTGTCTGAGAAGTAAAGGGTAAGATAGTGGAAGTCTTGTGCTATGTATAATGATTGGATCAATGTCATCTGTACATAATTGTACCCTATCTTCTAAAGATCATGTAGAGGTGAAAGTTGTGAGTAGAAGAATGTGCTAACCAAAAGATCCTTATTGTGTTGATTATTGTGCATGATGTTGAGGATGAAGTCTCTGATGTGGTTGATGTTGTATTCATTAGTTCCTGATGAAAAGCATTGCTTAAAACTTGGAATAAAGTTTTAGGAAGTCCAAGGTATTGTAGTCTACACTAAAGTAGCTCGAGAGAATGCTCTGCATTCCTCTGCATTTGATGGTATGGCCTTATGGTTTGGAAGTTAGATAGAGATAGGTGTGAAGAAGGTATGTTCTGGATTTCAGAGCTTGGCAGTTACCGTAGAAGATTATGTGTTGGTGCAGTCAAAGAGGATTCAAGGAATGCTCCACATTTCTCTATATTAGAAGATGTGATGTTGCAGTTTAAAGGATAGTCAAATACATATGAAAAGATTGTTATATTCAAGTGTCAGTTGATAAGTTGTACCACATAGGTTCTCTAGTATCAGCAGAACAAAGACATATCATGTTATTGATTAGGGTTGTCTGGAGGAGAAAGCAAAAGTCACCAATTTTCACTGTAGTTCATCTGTTGGCTTTGACATTTGGAGGATGATTTCATATATTCAGTATGATTGTAAGTTGGTTTTTCAATTCTCTATCTCAAGATAGTGTGTCTAGTGTTTGTAAGTGATGTCAGATTTAGTATCTATTTGTCTGCACCAGAAAGGGGTCATCCCACAATAATGGGTTACACTTTTTGGCCAAACTTGACATTGAAATCAACATTTTGAACTAAATCTTCACTTTGTGACACCTATAGCCACTAAACCATTAGGAATTTCAATATGATACAAACTAGTGATTTGTGATATTTTGTCTGTAGATTCTAAATATATTTTTTTAAAAAAATTTGGAGTTAAATTGTAAAATTTTTTGTCTCCTTTAATAACTAGTTTTTAATAGTAAACAACATTTTTTAAAGTGATAAGTATTCCGTGGCACATAACTTTTTTTGTACAAAGGATAACATTTTGATTCTTTTGAATTTAAATTGGTAACACCGATATATAGGGCATGCATTTGGTTTTATAATGTTTTGTTGAATATTTTTTTTAATTAAGTTTTGAAGTCAAACCAATTATAATTTAGACATAGGTGTATTCCATAAAACATAACTTTTTCTGTATGTATTGAAATTCAATTGTTTTTTTGTTGAAACAAGGACATCAATACCTAGGGAATAGATATTTTTCAGAATTTTTTTTCACTAATTTACTAATTTTCCATGTGTGTAGAACAAAGAACTTGATGTTTGGTGAAAAACCTATAGTCACGAGAAATAAAAAATAAATATAATAATCAAATTGAATATATTTAAAATTATACTTTTTTGGAAGCTTATAATAAGAACTACATACTTACAAAACATAAATTTTAAATGAATTCATTTGATCCCCCAAAAGGTAAATCAAAAGTGGTTTTTTATCAGCATTTTGATAGGTGTAAAGGAGACTCCATTATAGGTATGGTTTAAAACTAGTGGGGTTCTATCCAAGGGGGTTTGAATCTAAGAGGGTTTGATTAAACTCTTTTCAATTAAAATCCTTTAAATGGAACATTTCAAGGCTTAAATTATTATATTTTCTAAAAATATGTGATTTCAGCAAAAATTAGGATGTTCCATAAAGTGTAACCCATTATTGTGGCAGCACCCAAAGAAAATATATATTTCAAAGGAATGAATGCTTGAGAAGGTTTGTGGAAGTGTCATGTTACTTGTAAAATGATCCTCATATTGCTAATTTGTCTCTTTGGTACCGCCTTTGGTGTGGAGTTGCTTCATGGAAGAATCAGTGTGTGTTGAGTTGACTTCATGTGTTTTGATTTTCTTGCCAGATGTTTTGAAGTGTGCACTAGCTTGGATGAATGTGTTAAAGGAAGAATAGGTCCTGGTTATCACTTGTTTTAAACTGCTTTGGATTTCTACATCTTTTGGATGCTGACTTGGTATGGCCATTACATGTTTCATGATTACACGCTTGCTGATTGGCTGACATAGGAGAAAGATTTTGTAATTTGTGGAAGGTATAAATGAAAGATCTTGTTTTGTGTGAAAAGTAAGAGTGAATGGGAGTGTGCAAGGATGTGTGTGTAAGTGTGGAAGTAAGTGAGTATGTGTGTGAAGGTGCGTTGAAGGCATTAGTCTTCACTATGTAGAGAAAGTGAAGGATTGTGACAAAGTGAGGTGTTGTAGAGGTGGTTGATTAGTGAAATCTATTAAATGTGATTTTGTAAGTGTTGTTGGATTATATTTTTTAGGGAGTTTGTCCTCCCTTGGGTAGTATCCCCTAAAACTTGTTGTAACTTGTTTTATCTTTATCTGTGAGGCTAGATTTGGACAATAAATCCAAGCAGCTTGCTCACCATGGTTTTTCCCTTCTTAGGTTTTCCACGTAAATCTAGTGTTGCAGTTGTGTGCTTATGTGTTGTGCTTTAAATTTTTAATTTACTGATCATTTTTTTAAGGCGGTTAGAAGATTTCATTAACAAAGCTAAGTTGGAATAAGTTTTGGTAATACAGATTCACCCCACTCTCAGTATATCCTTGTGTTCTAATAGTTAGTTTCTTTGGAAATGGCATTTGATAATAGTGATTAGTTCGTTGCTAAATCCACTTCAACAAATTAGCAGGATCTAGAAGAGATAAATCTGGGTACATATAATGCTCCTAAGAAGGTTTATATTGGCAAACAACTCACCTTACATATAATAACAATGTTAATTGCCTTGCTCAGAAAATACAAGCATGTCTTTGCATGGTCATATGATGATTTGAAAGCTTACAGGGAAGACCTATTCCAACATGAGATTCCACTAAAGCTAGAAGATAAGCCATTTAGGAAGAAACAAAGGCTAATTAATTCAACCCTAGCTCCTAAGATGCAAGAAGAATTAATAAAGCTTAGGGATGGATGAATCATTAAGCCTATTAGGCATTCTACTTGGGTTTCAAATTTAGTTCTAGTTAGGAAAAGAATGGAGACTTCAGATTATGTGTTGATTTAAGGAACTTGAATGTGTCATCTTTACAGGATAATTACCCATTGCCTAATATGGAAGCTATGCTACAAAAGGTAACATGATGTGAGCTTTTATCTATGATGCATGGATTCTCAAGTTATAATCAGGTAAAAGTGAAGGAATGTGAGCAATATAAGACTACTTTCACTACACCTTGGGGCACAAATGTGTCTGTAAGAATGCCTTTTGAACTGACAAATGTAGGAGCAAAATTTCAAAGAGCTATGGATGTTACATTTGTAGGCCTTATAGACTCTATAATGGCAGTGTATCAAGATGATTTGACTGCTTATTCCAAGAAGGCAAAAAATCATTGCATGCATTTAGAGAAGATTTTTGTCAAACAATTGGAATATGGCATATCACTTAATCTGAAGAAGTGTACTTTTGGAGTGACTGAGGGTAAGCTGTTGGGGTATATTTTGTCTAAGGAAGGAGTAAGAATTGATCTTGATAGGGTTATATCCATTGATAGGATTCTAATGCCTAAAACAGTTAAGGGCATTTAGTCATTCTTTGGACAGATTAATTTTGTGAGAAGATTTGTCACTAACTTTGCAGAAACAACTAAGGTAATATCCAAAATGATGAAGAAAGGTGAATCAATTACATGGGGAGATGAAGTAGTTCAAGCATTTTAGAATATAAAGGAAGCTATTAAAACAACCCATGTGCTGAAGTCTTCAAATTTTTCTAAGCCCTTTCAGTTATTTTCTTTTGCCTCTTTTCATACTATTGATGCAGTTCTATTACAGAAGAATGATGAAGGATATGAACAACCTATTGCATTTTTCAGTAAGTCCTTGCAGGCTATAGAATTGAAGTATGATAAAATGGAAAAGAAATCTTATGCCTTGGTTAAGGCAGTGAAGAATTTCAAACCTTATTTGGTTAGTTCTCATATTATAGCTTATATTTCTCATTTTGTAGTAAAGGATATCTTTACACAACAAGAAGTGACAGGAAGGTGGTGTAGGTGGATAAACAAGATACAAGAGTTCAATATTGATATTCAGATTACTAGATTGGTGAGAGGACAAGGCTTGGAAAAGTTGATGGAAGAATCAAATCTTGAGGCTTGTCAAGTAAATGTGGTTGAAAATGAAGTACAAGGTAAGATATGCAGTGTACAAAATTTAGAATGGTATAAAGATATTGTTCAATACCTGCAGGATGACATGTTCAATTCATCTCAGTGATAATCAAAAAAGGACATTGAAATTGCAAGCCATAAAATATGTCATTTTGCAAGGAGAATTGTATTGAAAGAATCCTGATGGTGTCTTTCTTAGATGTGTGGATCAGAATCAGGCTACTAATATTTTGACTCAGATACATAGTGGATTGTGTGGAGGACATTATATGGCCAAAACTACTAGACATAAGATTTTAAGATCAGATTATTAGTGGCCTACACTCTTTTCTGATGTGTAGAAGATGGTGAGAAAGTGTGAGGCTTGCCAAAGGTTTTCGGGAAAGTTGAAGTATGCAGGGACATTGCCACTCAGAACTATAATGGTTGAAGCTCCATTTCAGCAATGGGGGATTGATTTTATTAGTGAAATTACAGAGAAATTAAGTGGAGGACACAATTGGATATTGGTTGCCACTGACTATTTTACCAAATGGATTGAAGTAACTCCAACTAGAAAGGCTACAAGAAAAGTTGTTTCAGATTTTGTTTTGGAACATATAATAATCAGATTTGGGGTACCTACAAAATTAGTAACATATAATGCAATGTGCTTCAGTTCAGGTGAATTTGTAGACTTCTACAATGATTATGGTATTAGTTTTTCATATTCTTCACCATATCATTCTCAGGGAAATGGTCAAGTAGAATCCAATAACAAGAGTTTAATGAAAATAATCAAAAGGATCATTGGAAAAAACAAAAAAGGCATGGGATTCTAAACTCAAATTGGCAGTGTAGGTTGATAGAGTGACAATCAAGAAAGTAAAAGGAAAATCTCCTTTTCAATTAGTATATGGAATGGAAGCAAAGATGGTTGTAATTAATCTCTTGCCATTATTTAGGTTTATACAAGACAATGATGGTGAGATAGAAGATGCAATGATAGAAAGGATCAATCAATTAATTGCATTAGATGAGACCAAAAGGGAATCATAGAATACTAATCTAAAGAAGTAACAAAAAGTGAAGTATCTATTTGACAAGAAGGCTTCAAAGAGAAAGTTTCAAATTGATGATTTGGTCCTCATGTGGAATGTCAGGTGTCAAGACAAAGGTAAAAATGGAAAGTTTGATCCTCTTTGGATGGGTCCTTATCTTATTAGCAACACACATGGAGAAGATTCATATTTTCTCTAGGGTCTTGATGGTGAGTTTTAGGAATGGCTAGTCCATGGACAATTCTTGAAACCCTTCTTTTCTTGAAGAAGGATCTTTTCCATGCACATTGTACATAGGTAGTTAGGTTTTTTTCCTTTCCTACTTTTTGTTTTGCTCCCTATTTTAGTTTTAGGGTTTTGTTTAATCTAATATCCTTTCCAAATTTTTGTGGTCCTAGCCATGTCTAAGTTAGCCATGCATCTCCAACTAGAGTCATAGGTGGAACCTCCCCAAAGTTTCTAGCCCTCTAGTCCTAAAACCCTAATAAAGGTTAAGTCTGAGACTGAGTATCTAAAACTCTAAATCCTTAGCCTTTCACTTTAAGCCTTCATTATAACTTTGCATTGAATTGTTATAAGAATTCACCCCCATTTAAGTTATGACCTTATATCTACGGTTCAGTCCAAAACTAGCCCCTTGAGCCTAGTAACTGACTCCTCTGATCCATTTAATTTTTCCTAAGTCTGAGTGCAAAGTATTTAATGTTAGATCAACAGTTCTTGCTACATCATGGGCTCCAGATATGTCAGATATGTTAGAGCCATGCTAATGCACTAGGCATCAATCTTGGATAGGTGGTCCAAAGTCTTATTAGCCAGATCCTTCATGGTGTGTTCGTTCCTCATTGGATTGCATGAGCGCATTGTAGAAAGATGCCAAAAATATTCTCTGCACCAAGTGGAAGGTGGGTCCTGTCCCATCCAACTAATCCAAAGTTAATGCTTAGCGCATGAGCACAAGGGCAGAGGTGTGGGTCCATTTTGGGTGTGCACTACTGTGATAAACTGACACGTGGCTCTGAAGTGGAAAGCCTATGCTGAGCTTGCAAAATTTGATTGGTCTGCATCATTATAAAGCATGTAAGCCATCTTTCAAAGGTGCTAACTTCAAACTTCAGTTATTGATTCTCCCATGACCTGATCACATTAACGGTGTAGATTTAAACATGAAGAATAGTTATTTTCTTATTTAACAGACAACCCATGTTGCAGTAATGGTGATTTGATCAAAATCGGCCCGAATCTTGCTCGTTTGATGAAATAAATACATCAATTAGACCATTTTGGTGAGTACAATTTATTGTAGTCATAACTCTTGTGAGAATCAAGCACTCAACAATGAAAATTAAAGAACTAGGGTTTTTGGCTGTGAAGGGCAAGTAAGTGTAAAACTATCAATTTCTTTGTCAATTTGCCTTCAAATTTTCACAAGACTACTTGAAATTAATCATAGAATGTGGATTCATTAAGAAATTGAGGTGAATTGTCCAATTAGTTTGGTTTTCAAAAAACCCTAGTTGTAGTCAAACCCTGAAACATACATACATGGCTGGTTCATCTAATACAAAGAGGGGTTTCGAGTAGGACTTACTCATCTAATGTCTTGGATCATCAAAGAAGGATATAAGCCTTGTTGGGAATAATAAAGATGAAAAATTCATAGATAGTCATGATGGAATCAAAGATGCAGTTGTTCCTCTATCCAAGTGGTCATTATTTGAGCAATGGTACAAAAAGAGAATAGCAAGGTCTTCATTGAGAAATGGATGGTGCCTTGATATGGGAAAAGTTGTAGTTCCTAATGTGTTTGTAGATGCAGACTTTGTTAGGTTGGTGGTCTAGAGATATGATGCACAAACAAGGTGGGTATTAGAAGCAAATAGGACTTCTATCATTGGATTCACCAAATCCTACATTGTTGAAGTGTTCAATTTAAACAAAGCTACAAATAAAACCATAGACTTTGACAATTTCAGACGCATATATGAGACACACAAAGTTGTACATAGGTCTGTCAAAGTCCCAAGTCAAATTACGAAGGAGCCACTCAGCATAAAACATTTTGAGGAATATTTCATAAAAACATACTATTCGTTATGTCAAATAACTGGTGAGGATATAGGAGAGAAGATCCCAGTGCATCTGATGTTTATGATAATTGATGTTCTAGATGACATAGTGAATGTGGAGTTTGATGTTGCCTCTTTCTTGGCTGATAAGAGGCATAAGAATATGATAGCCTTGAAGGCTAATCCTAAAGAGTTGGAGTTCAAATGGTACTCACTTATGTGCCATATGTTTTTATATGCTGGTAGAGACTTGTGGGACTCAACCTTGGGAGTCAGAAGATTTGATTATAACAAGAATCCCCTACCAGTTCAGTGTTGGACTTATCTATGGGATAAGGACTGTGATACTTTAGACTATATTATTTTCAAGAATTCTTTGTCAGAAAGATGATGGCATATTTAGGTGAACATAGGGAAAGAATACCAAAGGAAATAAAAGATTTCCTCAGGCCATGTGAGAGAACTCCAGGGTTGGGAGTGAAGAATAATTGGGGAGATTGGTTCTTGAATCAATACTCCATATATTTCAAAGTCTATGGGTTTCCCATGAGACCTCATTTGTTTCCTACGTATGTGCCAAAAATACTTTCCTACCTAGAGATTATTTGGCAATTGAATGAAGCAGATAAGATCCATCTTAGGGGTCAGAAGAAAGGTTCATTTTTTATTTGATGTTGAGGATGTGGTTGGAAACTCCCTAACATATGAAGAGGTAGAAGAAAAAATTTTAAAATGGCACAGGATTGCCAAGGGAGAGAATGAGAAGATTAAGAAGGATCCTTCATTTCCTAGTTCATATGCTAAGGAAAAAGGATAGGATTGTCAGAATCAGAAAGATTTTGGAGAATGCAGACAAACTAATGATTCCTAACAAGCAAAAACCTCCCAAAATACACAAAGATCCTAATGTAAGGATAAATCCCTATGTCATACCAAGGAGTAAAGATACTAAGGAGGGAGCATCTCAAGATGTAGAGGAGGTAGATAGCCAACAAAGTAAGAGGTAGAAGGCCTCTAAGGACAAAATAATTGAAAGACAAAAAGACCTCCAAGGATAAAACACCCTCACAAGATAAAGGAAAAGCTCCAATGGAAATCATTGATGTTGAATATACTCCAGAAGAAGTGGGAACTACTGAGGTAACTCTTGAACAAAATGGTATGATTGTGCCACCAGTGCCTCATAATAGAAGCATTGATTATTTGAAGATTGCAAATGATGAGACTAGATACATAAGGGCACTAGCTTGCCAAACATTTTTGTCAGCTGACAATTTTGTTAAAACTCGGGAGTTCAGAGACTTTGTGTTGAGAAGAAAATAGGTTGCATATCAAAGTAGGCTTGAAGAAGAAAAAAGAAGAGTTGATCCATCACAGGTGAAGGAATTGGCTACAAGATTTTTGTCTAAATTTGATCTAAAACTTGACAATATCACTCTTGTAGAAGGTAGACAGATGGTAATGGAGAGTGGTATATTGCTAATGCCAAATTAGAATTTGGCAAATTCTTTGGCCTTTGAAATAATAAGGAAACAAAATGAGGTAGTTTTCTCTACTAAGGAGCAAGATGAAGGGGTATTTGGATTAGGTTTCAATCCATCATTTGAAACATTGGCTATATGGATCTTGGCACCAAATACAGCTAAACCAGATGTAGTGGAGAGCATTGTTCAACTAAGGGGAAATATTATTGTGAAGAGGGTTGTAGATACTCCAGCTCTAGATGTAGCAGCATTGGCAGTTGATATAACCATGTTCATTCAAGCCACAGTCCTTAAGCTGCAACATGACTATAATGATCTTCAAAAGAGATATGCAAAGGATTTGGTGAAACTGAGAGCTCTCGAGGAAAAGTAATTAGCATCTTCTAGCACCCTTGTGCCCATTATTTCAAGTCCTACTGGTGAATCTTCTCCATTAGACAGAGATGCCTTGCTTGCAGAAATTGCAGAACTGAAAGGAGCAATTGAATCTTTTAAAGGAGATAGGATGTAGGCATACAACAAAATAGTCTTTGATATAGTTAATCATCAGTAAACTAAAATCAATGGAAAGGTGGATGATGCATATAAAGGAATTGCAAATGTAAACCAAGCTTTGGTCAAACATGAGTGGAGTTCAGCTAGTCTTCAGGAGATTATGAATAAGTGGATGCCAAGGAATGCCACCATAATGCATATGATCAAGATAACCAGGTATGATCCAAACAAGCCCCCTGGATTGCAAGGTGTATCAGAAACCATGGGAATTGTGCATGAGGTTTATTCCTTTATGATGAAGTTAGACAGGCAGTTGAGGGAGAAGGTGACATCCATTGATCAGATGAAAATGAAAATACTACCTAGCTTCAAGGATGATTAGAATTAGGTGAAAACCCTAGATCAATGGAAGGTAGAATTTAGTGATGTGGGCTCTAAGGTGATTTCTTTGGTATGTGTTAATGGAGAATTGCATACAAGGTCCCTGAATTTAGTTTTGGATGAATTAATTTCATTGGAGAAGTTATGTGACCATATTGGTAAAGAGTCAAAAACAATCTTGGATGCCCAATATCTGGGTCATAATGGAAAAGTTTAGAAAATTTTAGATTTCCAATGGCCAGAGGATAAAGAATACAATGCTTGGGAGGAGAAGTATGAAGGTGATTTATGCTCATTGGTCTTTCAATCGGTCATCAATTTGTGTACAAAGAATCAACTCTTGCAAAGATGATCTATTTTTGGCAATTCTCAAGCAGTGCTACGTTTTTGGCCTATACAAATGGATCAAGCATCATCATTGGATGATTTTGTCAGCAAGCATGTGACTATTGTTATATTGTAAAATCAAATATTGTAAGGAGCACAAGCTCCAAGACTATTTTTGTAATGTAATGTCAAAATTTCCAAAAATAGTTATTAGGGGGTTGGGCTGACATACTTTGTACTTTTCCTATAATATGGGGAATTCATAGTGGTAGTAGTATCTAGAATTAGTAGTATCAGAGAGGAGATTGTAATATTGAATAGCCATTGTAAAGCCTTGTGATTTTGACAAAATTCAATAAGAAAGGAGCATTTTAGAGTTGCAGGTTATAATTTTGCATGTGAGATTATTTGTTTTCTGCATGGCAAGTTTTCTATTCAGATTGAATTATATGAGAAAAACTTGATGTGTGTGTGTTATTTGTGATTGTCTCCTTGGATATGAATGCTTTTCTCTTGATTGAAGTTGGTAAGAGTTTATGAACTCATCAATATACATTTTCTATATTGTATGTCTGATTTGTTGCATATGTTCAAGGAATGGATTAAAATTGCTTTAGGTCAGATATAAGGGGACATGTGTTGTATTTAAGGATTAGTAAAGAAGAATCATAAATAATACCTTTTCTTGGGTACATTGATGTAATGCAGTAGTGATTTTATTAACCCTCTGAGTATGAAGTTATGTTATCATAGGAGAAGTTGTTGCATGTAGGGTTTGACTTTGTTACCTTGAATAGGCATTGATCTGAGGATATGTTTTAATCATAGGCCCCAAAACTCATAAATCAAAAAGACAAAACCTTTTTCTTTTATCTTTTAATGTGTTCAAGTTGTTCCATGTTCTCAGAGTGTTGAATAAGACATATGTTGAGGATTTAGCTAATCTAAGATAGAATCTTTTCAAACCTCAATACAAAGGTGAGAACATTCTACTTAAACAATATCTCATTATACTTAGGAAAAATATTTCAGATATTGTATTAAGGGAATACCCCCTAGGTCTAGTAGAGCCTGAAGTGCAGAGGAGAACAAACAACGGTCTCTTGTTTGTTGGCCACTGATCTAGGAGTCTTGAGCATTAAGAATAGCTACCTTATAGAGATAATCAGTCAATCAGTTGGGAACACCAACAGGCACATTGTCCAGCTAGAGTCATTCATAAAGGGGTTATTCACCCCTAGAATTTCAATAATGGAGGTCCCAACCAATGTAACATTGGTGACCCAAGAGCAGATAACAGAACTAGATGCAAAGAAGCATCAAGCTCAGGTCATGGAGGGTTGGTACTAGAAGTTCTTAGAAGAATGGGACGATGTTATCTAAACCACCTTGTCAAACTAGGACACCCTGACCTTTATCTAAAATAAGGTTGATGTCCTGAAGACATAATACGCCACATGCTAGATTAGACTGATCAGGATATCACTAAGTTGAAGGCCATCCAGACATTGCCAAATAAGGTATTAATATGCTATCATATAATGATAGTACAGACAATGTCATGTATGTTATCATGGATGAAGGACCTAAAGTTTGAAGAAGAGATAGTAAAATGATGTCAGCATAAGGCCATCGAGATTAGTAGCAAGGCTCATGAACTCCTCACCGATGAAATGGAGATTTTGGAGGAGATAATTGGCTAGTTGATGGATGAGAAGGAAATATATGAGGTGAAAGCCTCAACTATGAACTTCAAGGCCAAGTATGGCCTAGTTTTGGAGGATCTAATAGGCCATTTCTTGAGAAGGTTATAGATGAGGTCATGGACCTATATACCAAGATAAAAGGATATAAGGAAAAACTGGATGCCCAAACAAATAAGTGGATAAACTTGACAGATCAAGTCCAAATGTAGGATTATGCTAAGGTTTAGGCTTGGGCTTTTTATAGGGATAGCATAACAAAGACAATTGCATCCTATGATGCATACAAGGCTATGGATTCTAGATAGATGCTGGTTGAAGATGATAAAAGTTCTGATGCAAAGTGATGAAGCTCTTGATAATGCTAAGTATTTTGGTATAGCCAGATATATAGAAGGATAGTATGTTAATGTAAAGGGGGAAATGGATATCGAGTTAGGATACATTTTGTAAAAGTGTAGTACGATAGACATCTGAATGCTAATTGCAAAAGGGCTGCCAAACAACGAAGAATAATTGAAGGTCAAGTGGTCAAGGGGGATATTTTGGAATATTCCTAGATCTTATTGCAGTAGAGAGAGTATTCTTTGGATCCAGTTGTCATCCACAATTGAGTACCAACTAGAAATCACTTGCCTTGCTTCCTAACTGTGGATTTTGAGAATGAGATCCTGACCATTTATTGTTGTAACTGATTCTGGATCCTTGTCTTATAAAAGGCATTCAAATCATTGTAGATAGGGAGATTAAATTGATGAAATTTGCTAAGCATTAAGTTAGCAACACTTGTAAATTTTTGGCTTACCTCATGATTTTATCTCATATTCAGTGAAATCAATTGTATCTTATATGCATATGAATGGATTGAAGGATATGGATTACTACCTCATTGTAAATCATAAATGATCTTCCAATTGATTTATGGTAATGAAATATCAAATTGTTGCATCCCTTGGAGTGCATTTCAACCATTTCTTATTGTCATCAATTATCCTTTGAAGATTTGCATCTGTTATACATAGTTGTAGAACACCTGGTCAAGTATAACTAGATTTTAACTTCAATTCATGAATTGTCAGGGTATATGTGTGAAATTACTGGAAACTTAAATTCTTAGGACATTTTTCCCTCTCAAACCTTATCTTTTGTCTTTCATTTCTAAAATTTTCATAAATAAGTGCAAATAACGATAAATCTAGAGGAGATAATCAATAATATCAATGAATTTGACACTTTAAGGAAGATCTTTAAGCAAATATAGGGGAATTAAATAAAGTTTAGTTAATCAAGGTTAATTTAGAAGAATTGATCAAAGTTACAGTAAAGATGGAAAAATTGAGCAAAGATTTAGCTAAGATGGGATAATTCATAAGAACTGATCAAAGTTATGATAAATATACAGAATCTGCTCAAAGCTTAGTCATTAATTGATAATTTTGACAAGAATTACATGTGACATGTGGATCATACAAGATAACAATGATTTTTGCAGGAAATTGTCTAGGTCCAAAAGATTAGGTGCAATATTTGTAAGTCCCCTCAAGTAAAATAGCCTACAAAGAACCCTAAGTGACTACATGTGAAGTAAAGACCTAACAAATGGAGCCTTGGGATTATAAATTCATCCTGAATTTATCATATCTTTCAAGAGAGATAGGTGTTCGAAGTAGAATTTCTATTTATGTCTGATTGTGAGTAAAATTATCATCAATAGAAAGCTATTGACTATCTAATATGGGATAAATGAAGCCAGTGTCCAAAAGTTTCTTTAATTCTTTCTTGACAATGTTTTGGATTGCAAGATTTATTCTTATTTGAGGATGTCTCGTGGCTTTACAAGCATCCTTAATGTATATTCAATGTGTGTAGAGGTTTGGGTCTAGGCCTTTCATTTCATGATAATCCCATGCAAAGGTTGTTTTATGAGACTGCAACATGGTAATTAGTCCATTCTGTTGATGCAAGGTCAATCAATTGTTGATGCTTAGTGTCCTACCAAGAGAAATTTTAGCTTGATTTGTCAAAGATGGAATGGAATCCACGTTTAGACATGAGGTGCTAAGATAGAAATTATGAGGCAATAGATGATGGAACATGTCAATTTTAGATGCATAGTTTGATGAGTGTGCTGCAAGAAACATATTATGTAGTGGACATGAAACACATGACAAACAATTATTTAGTAGTAGGTCCATTCCATAGTTATTTTGTATGATGTTTGAAAGTACAATATCATCATCCTATGTTTCTATCAGAGGGCTTCTTCCTATGGTCATCAGTGTTTGAATTGAGTATTGGTTATTATCTTCGGGGTCTAGCCATACTAGCTATTCCAAGTCAGCAAATGGTTTCTCTGGAGGATATAGAATCAACTTCTTAGTCACATTTCCATTAGAAATTATCATATTTCCTAATCGATAGCCAATAAATGCATCATTTTTTGCCAACCATGCCCTTCCTAATATCAATGGGTATCCTCCTAGGTTGGCCTTTAGTTGTAGGACCATGAAATCCACCAGATATTCCCATGAATCTAATGTAATGACCAGGTCCTCAATGACTCTTGGTTTAATAGTTGAAATATGATCTAATTGTAGCACTGTGGGAGTAGGGCGAAGATCAACAAGTTGTAACAGTTACATTGTCTCTTTAGTCATGACATTATAGTGTAGTCATGGTAGGAGGGTCCACAAAATGGACTGTCTAGACCGTGTAGCAAGAGTAAACACAACGGAAACAACTCAAAGATATGAAACAAATGTAGATTTAGTCATTTAGTATATCATAGAATTTAAATATAGATCAGACGATAACATGTGGGCTTACAAATTAGGGCTCACAGGCCTAATTATAGATTACCAGAATATGCACAAGATATAGCTTTGAAGCTCCTTCACAAAGAATTCAAACTAAAAATTATGAATCAATCACTAACTATGCTAGCTACTTTCTTAGGCATCTATTACATCAATATATATATCATCTCTAGGACAATAGATTCCTCCGAGTCAGCCAAGGAAGAACACAAACTCCAATGAAGAGCTATAACATGTGTACATGGATAGGTCAAACCTATTTGAATAGAGTTCTTCCAAAAATGAATAGAATGATGTGCGGATCTTGAGGAAGGTTGGCCATGAACCAAAGATCAATGAATGATGTGTCATTTAGCTCCGCAGATCAAGAAATGCTCCGTAGGCCTTCTCCTTCAGCTGATTATCTAAACTGTCAGAAATGCTCTACTCTAAGAAAATAGACAATCATCTGATAGCGATAACTTTTTGGTACTTAATCCAAATGCTCTGAATCCTAAGTATGATGTAGATGAACATGTCTAGATGCTAAGTCTAGCTCTGCATGGTTTGAAATGCAATTTTGGTAGAATGCGGACTGAAATGCATAAACTGCTACTGACTAAACCGTCTGAACTAAACTAGAAAATGAAAGGAAACACATTGAACTGCAAACAAATTGAAATGCAAATGTTTTTGGTTGATGCAAGATTACTCTTAAACCAGGGATGCTCCTGCATCAGATATCTAGGGTTATTGAAAAGTGAGTCCCTCACTTTGCTGGGGCTAGAGGAAAACCAAGATGGTCTACCTCCGCCTGAGAAATCCAAGATGAATCTTCTTCTGATCTACCTTTCCACTTCACAAGATATTATTTTTATTGTCTTCCTCTGGTGCTGTGTCCAACTCTATTGTCCAAAATATCTTTAATCTACTTCAATGCTTGTTGTGGTAACTTCTTCTTCAAGTCTTCTTCCATGCCATCACTGAACTCTGCTTCATGATATTGGTATAGGTCTACAATATTGAAAATAGGTGATATGCCCAATGTCTCCGGTAATTCCACTTCATATGCATTTATTGAATCAAATTTTCTGAGTATCCTACAAGGTCCAAACTTCTTCATCTTCAACATGTTATATGTTCCAACTAGAAATCTTTCTTTTCTCAAGTATACCATCACTTCATCTCCAACTTCAAATTCCTTGTGTCTTCTCTTCTCATCTACTTGCTCCTTATATTTGTTGTTCATATCCTCCAAATGCTTCTTTACCTAATTATGCACTATCTCCATATGTTCTACAAATTCTTCTACTTCTGCACTTCTCTTTTCTACCATACTGATATCTCTCAATTCTACAACTCCTCTAGGGTTTACTCCAGTAACAATCTCAAAAGGTATTCTTACGGTACTCCTATTCACTAAATTATTATATGCAAACTCTGCTTGTGAAAGAATCAAATCCCAACTTCATGTCTTCTCTCCAACCAAAAATCTCAAAAAGTTTCCCAAACTCCTATTCACTACCTCTGTCTGTCTATCAGTCTATGGATGAAATTCTGAACTGAACTTCAAATCTATCTTCATCCTCTTCCAAAGTGTCTTCCAAAAGTATCCAACAAACTTTGTATCTCTTTCTAAAACTATACTCTTAGGTAATCCATGCAATCTCACAATCTCTTTGAAAAATAGGTTAGCTACATGCACTACATCAGTTGTCTTCTTACAAGGCATGAAATGTGCCATCTTTGAAAATTTGTCCACCACTACAAATATTGAATCGTGTCCTCTCTATATCTTACAAAACTTGTCTCAGGTGCTGTAAATTTTCCTCTTTTGTCTTGCTTAAAATCATAATGTGATGTGGAGGAGGTACATACTCACATAACAACTTCCAAAATGTGGTTTGACTGACCATACAAACTAGGACAACATACTGACAAATTCATGGTCTTGAGATAGGCTAAAAGTACAAATTTTGAGGTTAGAATGCAAATGTAGAGTGTCAAGCTTTCTACCCACCTTGGAATGCATTAAATTACCTTGAATCCACCTTACAACCCATTCAAAATACTTAATTCTTGACTGTTCCTATGGTTTCTTCACAAGCTGACGCACTAGCTAGTAGCCTTGTCAATAAGGTTTTTAGAGAAGAACTTGAAGGATTCAAAATAAAACCAATAACAAAATAGATTTTTGGATACCCATTATGGATTTTCATAACATATCAAACATCCAAACATGGTTGTTTTGTGACATATGCTTCAAAAAAATGACTGTTCTAATTGTACTAGGTCCAATTAGACCTCCTCCACATAGGAAATGACCATGAGGCTTATTCTAATTTTCTAAAACCTATTCCAAGATAGAAAACATGTTGAAAATGGTCTATATAAACTATTTTCAGGGCTCTTGTGTCAATCCACATCCAACACTCTTGAACCCACTATTCTACCAATGGTCAAGATGCCTAATACATGATGATATTAGGTTGTTTTTTCTCTAACAAGACTCCTCCACCAATTTCCTGCATCTACAGCACAAAAATTAGAGAAAAAAAAACAAAATAGTTCCATTCCATCCATTATTGGGTTAGAGTGTGGATGAAAATGGCTCCAAGGCCATCGATTTCTTAAGAAACCCCAGAAACTAGGTTTCTGAACCAAAAATCAGAAAAATGCCAATAAGATTCTTAAACAAAAATATTAATCTACCAAATCAAATGCAAAATGGAGCTAACACATCCCTCTTCTATATTTCATTTTGTTCCCTCCATGAAAATGTCGTATAAGTCCATACTAATGTTGCAAAACTAAGAAAAAACCAAGAAATTTCAAGAAACTATCTCTTTTCTCTCTTCTTTCTTATGAAAACTTTTTTTACATAAGCATATTCGATCTCTTTTTGCTATCATAGGCATGTTTTATCAGAAATCCATGAATTTCTCCTCTCTCCTTCATGGAAAGCCAAAAAAAGAAGGTAATTAAAGCCTTCCATAAAGGAAAAAACAAGACTATCCTAAAATCTAGGGAAAAAAAATATGCAAGCCTATTATTAGAAATTTTCCTTTTATAACGTGACCACTAGATGGTCGTGCCCTTAATGGGATTTATTACAATATTTTAAAACCAAAATCCACTATGTCTCTTATTAATGAGACCATTATATCAAAATTTGACTCTAGAACATACTAACATAACTAGGAAAATATGTAAAATTAACTTAATAGACTAGACCCCAAGAACCTTGCTAGATACCCTACACCATACACCCTAGGAGAAAGGATTTTAGGCATCTCCTAAAATCAGATCAATCACAGTAGTGCCATGCTTTTCAATGTCCTCAGATGTCACCCAAGTGGCATCTTCATGAGGAAGACCTTGCCACTTCACCAAATATTCATTATAAATTTTATGTCTTGTTCTCTTGACCTCCTTGGTGTCTAGAATTGCTTCAATTTTGACTAGTACAGTAGGAAGAATATCCTTAATCCAATCAGTATCATCACCTTCATGAACACATGTACCTGCATCCAAAGATTCCTTAAAAGGATATAAATCAGCAATGTTAAAAATTGGTCAGATAGCAACTCCAGGAGGGAGTTCTATCTCATATGCATTTTCATTAAACTTGTGGACCACCTTGCATGGCCAAATCTTCTTCATCAACAACTTAGTGTATTTTCCCTTAGGTAACCTCTCTTTCCTGAGATGTGCAAGTACCAAATCACCCACTTTTAGCTGAACATTTCTCCTCTTCAAATCTACATGCTTCTTGTAGTTTTCAACACTCTTCTTGAGTTGTTCTCTAACTTGATCATGAATGTCTTTCATGGCCATAGCAAACTCCTCTCCTTCAACACTTCTCTTCTCTACTCCTCTTAAATCTCTTAACTCAAAGATACCTCTTGGATTCAATCTGTATACTACTTCAAAAGGGCTCTTACCTATGCTCATGTTAATGGAGTCATTGTAAGCATACTCTGCGTTTGGGATGACAAGATCCCACTGCCGTCCATGTTCCATTGTAAGACATCTAAGTAGATTCCCCAATGATCTATTCACTACTTTAGTTTGCCCATTTGTTTGTGGATGATAGGCAGAGCTGAAAGTTAGATTTGTGCCTAGTTTTTTCCATAAGGTCCTCCAAAAATGACCTATAAACTTGGCATCTCTATCTGAGACAATGGTGAGGGGTAGCCCATGAATTCTAACAATCTCCTTGAAGAACAAACTAGCAATATTTGATGCATCACTAGTGTATTTGCATGGAATGAAATGTGTCATCTTGCTAAATCTGTCCACAACTACAAAAACATTGTCTACTCCTCTCTGTGTCTTAAGTAGGCCTAGCACAGAGTCCATACTAAGATGTTCCCAAGGTCTGCTAGGAATTGGAAGAGGCTGATATAAGCCTGCATTAGAACTAGAGCCCTTGGCTCTCTGGCAAATTCCACAAGATTTAACAAATTTTCAGATATCAGTATGCATCTTAGGCCAAAAATAAAACCTTCTTACCTGATCATGTGTTTTGTCTATGCCAAAGTGTCCTCCAAGACTTCCACAATGCTTCTCCCTTATAAGATTTGTCCTCATAGAGCATCTAGGGATGCATAACTGAGCTCCCTTGAATAGCACTCCTTCTTGTAGTAGAAAATTAGTAAATTCTTCATGAAAAGTACCTTGGAATTGGTGGCAAATGGAGTAGGCATCCTTGAAATCTAGATCAACAGCATACATGTCCTTTAGTGCTTCCAAACCAACACTCTAAAGTTGTATTTCATACACTAGGACTGGTCTTATACTTAGTGCATCAGCTACCTTGTTTGCTTAGCCCTTCTTATGCTTGATTGTAAAAGTATAACTCTGTAAATACTCCAACCACTTGATGTGCCCATGACTTAACTTGTTTTGGCTATTCAAGAAACTCAGTGCATGATTGTCTATGTAGACTACAAACTCTTTGGGTAAGATGTAATTTCTCCACTTCCTTAGAGACTGTACTGATGCATAGAGTTCCAAATCATATGATGAGTACCTCCTCTTGGCCTCATTGAGCTTTTCACTAAAGAAAGCTACTGGCATGCCTTCTTGACTCAGGATTGCACCTATGGCTGCTCCACTGGCATCACATTGTACTATAAAGACTTTGTCAAAGTCAGGCAAAGCGAGTATGGGCTATTGTGCCACTCTCTTCTTCAAGTATTCAAAGCTTTTTGCTACCTTTTCAGTCCATTGAAACTTCTTTTTCTTATCTCCCTTAATGGTGTCAAGAATAGGAGAACAAATATGACTAAAATTGTTTATAAACTTCCTATAAAATGTAGCCAAACCATGAAAACTTCTTACCTCTCTGACTGATCTTGGAGTTGGCCAGCTAAGAATAGTTTCAACTTTGGATGGATCCATCTTCAATGTGCCTTTAGAGATGACAAAACCCAAGTAAACTAGTTCTTCATTCATAAACTTACACGTCTTGAGGTTTATCATTAGCTTCTCCTCATTCAACCTCTCTAAAACAATGTTAAGGTGCTACAAGTGTTCCTCTTTTGTTTTGTTGAACACAAGAATATGATCTAGATAGACAACTACAAACTTCCCAATAAAAGGTTTCAGCACCTCATTCATTAACCTCATGAATGTGCTAGGAGTATTTGAGAGTCCAAAAGGCATTACCATCCATTCATAGAGTCCCTCATTGGTTTTGAAGGCAGCCTTCCATTCATCTCCTTCCCTTATCCTAATTTGGTGATATTCACTGTTGAGATCAATCTTGGAGAAGTAGCATGCACCTCCTAAGCAATCCATGAGGTCCTCCATTCTGGGGATTGGGAACCTGTATCTGATGGTGATCTTGTTTATAGCCCTTGAGTCAGTACACATCCTCCACTCTCCACCTTTCTTGGGTGCTAAGACTTTAGGAACAATACAGTGACTTAAGCTCTCTCTAATGAGTCCTTTATCCAACAATTCTTGAACTTGTGCTTTGATCTCTTCATTCTACCATGGAGTAAGCTTGTATGTAGCCTTATTAGGAAAACTGGCACCAGGTATCAGGTCTATATGATGGCTGATGTCTCTCATGGGAGGCAATGAACTTGGCAGCTCATCTACCACTATGTCCTTATACTTGTCCAACAAATACTGAACTTCACTAGGTATCTCTACTACCTTATTTACTGCTACATCAGACTTAGTCTTGGGTCTGATCACTACTACAAATCCTTGTCCTTCCTCTTTCATTGTTTGTAAAAACTCTTCTCCTACCATCATGATGGTAGACCCAATCTGTTTATCAGACTCTTCTTTAGGAAGAGATGTTAATTCAAATGAGACCACATCCTTTTAAGTGTTCTTTTGACCATCATGTTTGCTCTTTCTATCATGTTGCCAAGGTATTCTGAGAAATATGTGAAAAACATCCATGGGGATGATGTCACAAAGGATCTTATCCTTGTAACCACCAATGTTGGACTCCACCCACGCCTGTTCATTTACTAATACTTGTTGCCCCTTATTAAACCATGACACCTTGTAAGGTGTGGAGTGAGGAATCTTCTTCAAATGCAGCTTCTCTATCATTTCCAAAGAAACTAGATTATCAGTTGATCCTAAGTCAATAACTACCTTGCACACTTTGCCATGTGATTTGCATGTTGTTCTAAATAATGACTTCCTCTGTGAAGGCTCCTTAGCTGCTGGCACCTTGAGGAGTGTCCTCCTGAACATTAATTCACCACCCCTCTCAGGAACAACAGGTTGCAATGGTGAATAGATAATTTCACTATCTTCTTCATGTACTATTTGAGTCCTTCATTCACCTCCTTGAGAACTTGATGCTTGCTTCTCTAGACATTTAAATGCAAGGTGTCCAAACTGATGATAGTTGTAACATTTGCTTGAGAAAGTGGTTGATCCTCTACCTTGGCCACCAAACCTTCCTCTACTATTGGATCTTCTTCCTCTAAAGTTACCTCTTTCACTTGATTCACCTCTTGGTTCTTGATTCTCTTTATTGCTGCCACTTGATTCTCCTTGCTATTTCTGGGACTATCCTCTTGCACCAAAGTTCCTTCTTCCTTTGAAACTTCTTCCTCTACCCCTAGTCTGCTGCTCTTGTCTCCTTTTGATCTTTTCTTCTGCCCTCACTTCCAATTGAAAGCATTCTTCCACATTTCTAGGGGTGGCTAGACTAATTCAATCTTGAATATTGAGCCTAAGCCTATTGATGTACCTAGCAATCTTTTCAACTTCATCTTCAGTGTGTCCTGTCATCATGGTCAACTTGTGGAATTCTTCAATATAGGCTATAACATCCATGTCTTTTTGTTTTAAATTCTACAACTGTCTAAAAGTTTGGATTGCATAATCCTTAGGAATAAATTAACTCTTCACTTTGGACACCATCTGGTCCCATGAACTGATCTTTATTTTTCCCTGCCTTAATCGTTTTGATTGAACATAGTTCCACCATGTCAATGCTAGCCCCTTCAACTTGGTCTTGGCCAATTTGACCTTCTACACCTCTGGCATCTCCTTGTACTCAAATTAGTTATCTAAGGCATCAATCCAATCTAATACTTAGTGTTCATTTTTCCTTCATACATGGGCAATTCTATTTTGACATCAGTGCCCTCTCCTTTGATAGTCTGCAGCATCTTCATAAACCTTCTATCATCTGGATCCATCTCTTCCACATTGGATCCCTCTTGAGGGCCTGTATTCTAACCCTCATTCTCTTGGTCATTGTCTTCCTTAATGACCCCACCTCTTCTCAGGTTTTCTTCAATGGCTGCAAGTTTAGCTAGGGCTCCTTCTTGAGATTCCTTCATTATTCTCACTTCTCTAGTGAGGACTGGACTGGCCCTTGGAGGCATCTTGCAATATTCTTCCTTCACACTTCAATTTCCTTTTTATCTCCCAAATAGGATCTGCCCTAGGCTCTAATACCAATTGATGTAGAGGAGGTACATACTCACACAACTTCCAAAATGTGGTTTGACTAACCATACAAACTAGGACAACATACTGACAAATTCATGGTCTTGGGATAGGCTAAAAGTACCAATTTTGAGGTTAGAATGCAAATGTAGAGTGTCAAGCTTCCTACCCACCTTGTATAGCATTAAATTACCTTGAATACATCTTACAACCCATTCAAAATACTCAATTCTTGACTGTGCCTATGGTTTCTTCACAAGCTAACCCACTAGCTAGTAGCCCTGTCAATAAGGTTTTTAGAGCAGAACTTGAAGGATTCAAGGAAAAACCAATAACAAAATAGATTTTTGGATACCCATTATGGATTTACATAACATATCAAACATCCAAACATGGTTGTTTTGTGACATATGCTTCAAAAAAATGACTGTTCTAATTGTACTAGGTCCAATTAGGCCTCTTCCACATAGCAAATGACCATGAAACTTATTCTAATTTTCTAAAACCTGTTCCAAGACAGCAAACATGTTGAAAATGGTCTATATAAACTATTTTCAGCACTCTTGGGTCAATCCACATCCAATACTCTTCAACCCACTATTCTACCAATGGTCAAGATGCCTAATACGTGATGATATTAGGTTGTTTTTGCTGTAACAAGAGTCCTCCACCAATTTATTGCATCTATAACACAAAAATTAGAGAAAAAAAAACAAAATAATTCCATTCCATCCATTATTGGGTTAGAGTGTGGATGAAAATGGCTCCAAAGCCATCGATTTCTTAAGAAACCCCAGAAACTAGGTTTCTAGACCAAAAATTAGAAAAATGCCAATAAGATTCTTAAAAAAATTATTAATCTACCAAATCAAATGCAAAATGGAGCTAACATATCCCTCTTCCAGATTTCATTTGGTTCCCTCCATGAAAATTTTGTACAAGTCCGTACTAATCCTACAAAACTAAGAAAAAACCAAGAAATTTTAGGAAACTATCTCTTTTCTCTCTTCTTTCTTCTGAAAACTTTTTTTACATAAGCATATTCGATCTCTTTTTGCTATCATAGGCATGTTTCATAAAAAAATCCATGAATTTATCCTCTCTCCTTCATGGAAAGCCAAAAAAGAAGGTAATTAAAGCCTTCCATAAAGGACTATCCTAAAATCTAGGAAAAAAAAATTTGCAGACCTATTATTAGAAATTTGCCTTTTGCTAAGGCCACCACTACATGGTCATGCCCTTAGTGGGATTTATTACAATATTTTAAAACCAAAATCCACTATGTCTCTTATTAATGAGACCATTATATCAAAATTTGACTCTAGAACATACTAACATAACTAGGAAAATATGTAAAATTGACTTAATAGACTAGACCCCAAGAACCTTACTAGGTGCCCTTTACCATAATGTCATCCAAATATACAATAACAAACTTACCCAAGAATTTCTTCAAAACTTCATTCATCAATATCATGAAAGTACTAGGTGCATTTGTCAATCCAAAAGGCATCACTAACCACTCATACAATCCTTCATTTGTCTTAAAAGTAGTCTTCCATTAATCTCCTTCTCTAATTTTGATCTAATGGTATCCACTCTTCAAGTCTATCTTTGTGAAATATCTTGCTTCACTCAAACAATCCATGATATCATCTATCCTAGGTAAAGGGAATCTATACTTAATCGTGATTTTGCTTATTGCTCTAGAGTTAGTACACATTCTCCATTCTCCATCTTTCTTAGGTGCTAATACTACAAGTACTGCACAAGGACTCAAACTTTCCCTGATCAAACCTTTCCTCAACAATTCTTGTATCTGTTTATTAAATTCTTCATTTTCTATCGGTGTCATTCTATGTGCTACTTTTTTAGGTAAACTAGCTCTAGGTATAAGATCCATGTGAGGACTGATACTCCTGATTGGTGGCAATCCTTCAGGTACATTGTTTGATATGATGTCTTCGTATTCTATTGATAACTCTTTTATGTCCTCCAGTTGTACTTCTTCATTCTCCTTCTTCAATGTTTTAGGCTTCTTAGGGATCAAAGCATAACACATATTCTCATGTCTCAAACCATCCAGAAATTTTCTTCCATCTACCAAATAGATTCTAGCATTCCCACATACTTCACTCTTAGGATCATCCTCCAAAGGAATTAAAGTAATTGTCCTTCCATTTTTTGTTATAGTGTATGTATTCTTTCTTCCATCATGTATAGCTTTCCTATCATACTGTCAAGGTCTATCCAATAAGATATGACAAACATCCATAGACAAAATATCACACAATACTTCATCATGATAAGATCCAATATGAAATTTCACCAAAATTTGTTCACTCACCAGTACCTTATGACCATCTTGAATCCATGCTATTTGATAGGGATTAGGGTGTTTCAATCTTTCCATCTTCAACTTAGTCACCATCTCCTCTGAAACTAGGTTATCTGAACTACCACTATCAATAACACCTTTACAACATTTACCTCATGATTTGCATCTGGTTCTGAACAAACTTTTCCTCTACGGCGGTTCCTCATTTGTCTCTACTTGAAATAGTGCTCTCCTCATCACAAGTGATTCTCCTTTCTCAAGTTTGCCAACTGAACTAGGTGATCCAATAGGTTCTTCTTCCACATAGGCTGCTCTTCCACTGTTCTCTGTCCTCTTGCTTGTACTCCCCTGATTACATTCAAATGCTCTATGTCCTTCACCTCCATACTTGAAACAAGTGCCTCTGAATGTTCTCTTATTAGGTCCTCTTCCTTCTCTTTTGTATCCTTCACTCCGGTACAGACTAGGGTTTCCTCTACGGTAAAATTTTGTCATCTCTCCGGTATGCATTATTATCTCTATCATCCTTCTTGAATGTGCTCTCCTATCTATTTTGCTCCGCATATGATCTCTCTCCTCTAGAAAATGTTCTACCTCTTTGAAATTTACCTCCTCTACCTCTCTATCTTTGATCATGCCTCTTGTTCAACTTCTCTTCAACTTTCAGGGCAATTTGATATGCTTCCTCCAAAGATGTCATCCTTACCAAGCTTAGCTCTTCTTTAATGTTCAATCTTAGTCCATTGATGTATCTAGCCACTTTCTCCTTGTTTGCTTCACTATGTCCTATCCTTATGATCATCTTATGAAATTCTTCAGTATATTCCTTCACAAATTTCTCCTTTTTTTCAGGTTTTGCAATCTCTTCAATAATTCCAACTCATAGTCAATAGGTATAAACTGATCCTTCAATTTTGTCACCATTCTATCCCACTTTGTAATCTTCTCTTTTCCTCTTCCATTTCTATACAAATGAACTTCTTTCCACCATGTAGCAGCATGTCCTTTCAATTTTTTCTTTGCAAATTTCACCTTCTCCGGATCTTTAACTTCTTCATACTCAAAGTATTCTTCCATGTCATTTATCCAGTCAATCAACTCTTTAGCGTTCAAATTTCTAGTGTAATTAGGTACATCGACTCTAGGTCTCTTCCCAATCTTTGAAATAGATCGCAACATCTTGACTTGATCTGATTCTTCTTCTTCTTCACCTCCTAGGGTTTCACCAATTTATTCAACAGATTGAAATTCCTCGTCATCATCATTTTTGACATTAGCTCTCAGTGTTAATCCTATTTGCCTATCTTCCTCAAAAACATCCAATCGAATTCTCATTGTTTTCATCATTTCCATCATCTCATCCATTCTACCAGCCATTGTTACAATAGCAGGGATTCTCCTCGGTGACATTCTTCCTAGGATCAAGTGTAAATTGCCTCAAGTTCAACGATCGAGCTACAAGGTGAAAACTACCTCAAAATCGGTGATCAGTTGTGACACAAGTAACCTACATCAGATTCGATGATCTATCCATAGAAAGATCTTACGAAATTCCTTCACCAACTTCGCTCAATTCACTCCCAAAGATTTGAACTTTCTCTTTGATACCACTTGGTGCAGTCACAGTAGGAGGGTCCACAGAATGAACTGTCCAAATCGTGTAGCAAGAGTAAACACAACGGAAACAACTCAAGATATGAAACAAATGTAGATTTAGTCATTCAGTATATCATTGAATTCAAATACAAATTGTTTGGCAACATGTGGGCTTACAAATTAGGGCTCATAGGCCTAATTATAGAATACCAGAATATGCATAAGATATAGCTTTGAAGCTCCTTCGCAAAGAATTCAAACTAAGAATTATGAATCAATCTCTAACTATGTTAACTACTTTCCTAGGCATCTATTATATCAATATATATTATCTCCGGAACAATAGATTCCTTTGCGTCGGCCAAGGAAGATCACAAACTCCAATAAAGAGCTGTAAAGTGTGTACAAGGATAGGTCAGACCTATTTGAATAGAGTTCTTCCACAAATGAATGGAATGATGTGTGGATCTCAGGAATGGTCGGCCACGAACCAAAGATCAATTAATGATGTGTCATTTAGCTCCATGGGTTGAGAAATGCGTCACAGGTCTTCTCCTTTAGCTGATTATCTAAACTGTTAGAAATGCTCTGCTCTGAGAAAACAGACAATCTTCTAATAGCGATAACTTTCCGGTACTTAATCCAAATGCTTTGAATTCTGGGTATGATGTAGATGAACATGTCTAGATGCTAAGTCCAACTCTACAAGGTCTAAAATGCAATTGTGGTAGAATGCGGACCAAAATACAGAAACTGCTACTAATTGAACTATCTAAACTGAATTGGAAAATGAAAGGAAACACACTAAACTACAAACAAACTGAAATGCAAATGTTTTTAGTTGATGCAAGATTACTTTTGAACCAAGAATGCTCCTGCATCACATTAATGGCATAGCCTAAATCAATCAAAGTGTTTTGTATGAGGATGCCATTAATGTGAACATTCACAACTGGACTACCAGGATCTGCATATTTTGGTATGACTATATTTCCAAGCATGATGTCTACAAGTTTCCCAATGACTTGGACAGTTTGTGGTTCCTTACATCTTTGCCATGGCTTCTTTAGACAATTCTCTAATTGTTTTGGTGTAGATTGGCACATCCTTAATTGCTGTGAATAAAATAATTTTGACACAAATGTTTTTTAGTTGTCCTAAGAATTCAAATTATGGTTTAGGTTCATGTCTTGTTATGGTCAATCTATCTAGAAATGGTGGATTATGGTTCATGATTTCTACCTTTGATTGGTTTGGCTCAAAATTTGGTGTTTTAATGTTTTCCTAGAGGTTAGTGTCTATGGTTGGATTATCCATGGGAAGTTCCATGATAATTGGTGTAGTTGGTTTAGGAAGAAGCTTCCCTAAGTGAAGTTGCACATTGCTTACCTCAACCACATAGGTCAAGTATTATAACACTTCATTAGTGCATGCCAACTAAGCTGAATTATTGTTGGGGTTAGGTCTAGGTTAGGTAGGTAACTAAGTAGCTCTTGGTGGTGTAGGAGCAAGATTGTTTGGCATGATTGTTGGTTGTTGTGGCAAGGTTTGTGGCTATTGTTCAAAGATAGCATTGGGGTTAGACCAATTCTGGTTTCCCCACCATTGTTGCTGCCATGCATTGGGTGATGGTTTCGATTGTTGATTTGGACTTATGATTGGTATCTATTGCTTCCATCCCCATTGTTGAGGTGTCCAATTAGGTGGTATTGATTTTTTCCAAGTTGGAGGAGGCATGTTGTTCCATGGAGTGTTAACCAGTTGGGAGAATTCAAAAATGAACTGGGAAATGAAGTACTATATGACAAGGAATCCTAATACATACCTTGTTCATGATTACCATGGTTTACATTGTGATATGTACAAAACTTGTTCATCTTCACCTTCCAATAGCTTGAATTTTGGATTTCCATGCCTTTCCTCAACTATGTTGGCTATACTCTTGCATTTACAACCAATCTTCTTTTGTCCACAATGAGGGCAGTATTCGGCCAAAGCTACTTCTTCTTCCTCGTACTTCTTCTTTACATGTAATTTTTCCAATTGTGTTTCTAGATGGCTAATAATGTCTTATTTCATGTCTTTAAGATGATTGTTGAGTTCTACTCTAGAGACTCCCACAGTAGTCTTTGTAGAAGGTAAAGCCATGAGGCTACAGGTCTTTTTCATTGCGGACCTTGAGTAGTTTCTACAAATTTTACAAACATCTTCAAATGGTACCTGGGAAATGTTGCCTCCTCTAATCAAGTCCAAAGCATCCATACATTCCTTATTTACTCCTCTCAGAAATACAAGTTTAAGTTATTCTAAATATAGCCTATCTTGACTTCTGCAAGAAAAATAGAAACCTTTCCACATAATCTTCATGGGGTTCATCTTCTTTTTTATTCATTATGAATATGTCATCTCCCCTCATATCCTTGCCTCAACAATAATCTTGATATTTTTGTAGGAACTTTTCCTTCATAGTTCGCCAATTTACCACTACATATCTACTTAATCCCATAAACCACCTCAAAGTTGCACCTTTGAGGGTTGCTTGAAAAAGCTTCACTCTATGCTCATCTATAGTATAGTCATAGCTCCAATAGAGGACATAAAAGTAAAATAGACAGGTGTCTATATCCTCTATGATTAGGCCATGAAAGTTTGATAAAGAAGAGGGAGGAATGTTCTTCATGGTTGCTCCTTGCATTTGGTCAGTGATAGGAAACTGAAAGGTAATAGGGTCAGTAGGATTCTTCACTTCCTCATCAGCCATTATGACTTGACCCAAAGTAGCTCATGGGCATGTGTGTTGTAAGACTGAGTGGAATTGTTCTTCTTCAATGGTGGTGTCACCTGTCTGTCCTATTACTTTGGTTGTATCTCCTTACTCTGCAACATCTTATGTTGTTGCAGGTACCTGTTCTTTAGAAACTATTACTTGATTATTTCTAATGTTCAGAAGGAATCTTCCAAAGTGGTCTCTCCTCTACCACATGCAATATTTAGAGCTCTTCTTATGCCGTCTATTGCACAATATTAGTGAATATATATTTGGAATTTTTGACTGACTATTAGTTGTAAGTTGTAAAAAAATGAACTTAAAATCTAAGGAAAATAAACAATCTCAAAACCCAAAAGATTCTAAAGCTTTGACACCATCCCTAGCAATGCCACCAAAAATGTGGAGTCCTATCAATTCTCAATAAACCTAATGCAACTAAGGCTTGCACACTTGACTCAATAAATGCTTTCACCCCATATCAAACAGCTCATCGAATGATGACATACTACATTTACTTTATAAATCCATGGATGTGCTTTCTTGGTATGGTTTCAGTATTGTGTGTAGAACTAAAGATTTCTAGGGACTAATATAGTTGTATATATTAGAAAAATGATGTTCTTTGTAAAATAAGAAATGTAATGCTGAAACACAGAATCTTCCTTATAAATTTTGAGGACTAAATTAACTTATTTAACTGAAACAAAATAATAACAAATAAATCTAGTTCTGATCACAAATAATCTAATGCTAAAAGGTTGCAGTCCACCTCAAGTGGGCCCTTGCTTGGATTGATTGTGCCCTTCTTCGCTTTCATACCAACTACTTATTAAAAATAAGAATATCAATCAATTCCCCATATTTAAAGAATAAAGTAAACATTGTTATGATGGAAAACTTTGCTTTCTTATTGACTACAACAATCTAGTACATCACAGATAAAATCTAATTATCTTAGATATATTGGATCAAGACAATATATACACACCTAGCAAGAGTTTATACATTTTTGGAAAACTAAAACCAAATTAGGAAACTAAACTTAAAACAACCAAAGAGGAATACTTATAATAGGACTATGGTAGAAGCAAGTTATTTAAGGAACATGAGAATGAACAACTAGACTCATTCAATCCCTCCACATTCCTTGCTAAAGGATAGGCATTTGGCATCTATTAAATGCCCCTTTTCTTAATATTTTTGAAATTTATCCTTATCTATAAAGGAGTTAATCACTTCTAGACAACTGAAAGTGGCCACGATCTTTGTTATGGGAGTTGGTCCTTTGGTTGTAGGAAGTGGATTCTTCAAGTACAAGAAGTTGGTCCTTTGGTTGTAGGCATGTTAAAGTTTTGGTTGCAGGTTGTTACTCTTGGTTGTTGTAGGAAGGCATTAGTCCCATAGAAAATTCCCTACTCTTTAAGATCATCATAAACAAAATATCATACCACATTACATTTGAAAATAACTAATTTAACACATAGACATTCATCAAACATATTATAGTTAACGTAGTGCTTTTGTCCAAATATTAATTAAAGTCTTAGCTTGAAAGGTGGGAATCTCTATAGAAATGTGTTCTTAAAATAGGGAACATAGGGAATATAAAAGACAAATCTAGAACCCATCAAGTCCTATCTTGCAGACTTGGAGGACACTATTGAGGACATCCATCTCCTCTTTGATGTTATCTCTTAAGAAGTTGTATCATCTTCTTCAAATATGATGAGGGCACATTTAGACCCTCTTATTCTTTCTCCACCTTTTCATTTGTCATAGTTTAGCATTGGGTTGGAGATCCTTGAGCAACATTTGGAGGATTCTTCATTGTCTTTGGATCATGTTCTACATCCATTTCCACTGGGTTCTAGATTGTCACACTCTTTAGTTATGCATGGGACTCTTGATTTGATTGTGGCACCTTTCAGCATCGACATAGTGAGACTTGAGTAGAGTTCAGAGACATCCTACATCTTGATCTTTCTTCCTTCATAATCCTTTTAGTAATGGGAAGACATCCTACATACATCCTTGGCTTTGTTTCTTCCTAAGGGGAGGAATATTGTTCGACATTCTTGGATCATTTTAGCATTCATTTTCAAGCATCCACTATTAGTGCATGAGATTCTACATTGAGGGGGGCTACATGGTCTCTCTTTTTCTTTATTATGGGGGGAATTTTTCCTCTCATGGGGTTTTCCTTCTCATACTTTTGGAGAACATCTTGTGTTTTCTCTCTTTTGGAGAGGGTTTTTTTTCCTATGGGTTTTTATCCTTTTCTCTATTTGTGAGATTTGTTTGTACATGGGTACATAACATGGCCTTGTATCCAAGACCCACCTTTACATCTTTGCTTTTATTCTCCCTAAGTTGCACTTAAGAGGAGGTGTTGGTGTGAATAAGGTATATTACCTAATTGGTTCCACATTAGGTTCTATTCACACTTGTCTAGTTAAGTTTACTTAGAGAATACTTAGGGTACACTAAGAATAGTTATCCTTTTGTGTCTCAAGTCATAAGATTAAAACACTTGTCATAATATTATGATGTCTTATGTTTCACCTTATCCTATATAACCAAGAGCTTCTCATTGTAATTTCATATTGTTGTTGTTTAGTCGAAAAAGGGGGAAGATGGATTGATAGGTGACTTATCTTAGATCCTCCTTTCACTACAAACTTTCAAGGACATTCAACCGAGTTGAATCACAACTTTTGCAAGAGGATTCACCTACAGGTTGATGGTCACTTGTAATGATGTGGAAATTCAGAAATTGTTGATTAATATATTAATTTAATGCACAATTATGCTTAAAACCCTAATTATGCAACCTCATAAACAAACGGATGAATCCCAAAAAATGCTCACAGACAAAGATGTAATATTTAGAGTAAATACATACTAGGTTTCAAGATTCTAGTTCCTCAAATGTCGGGGGCTAAAGAGAAGGTGCCCAAGCCCAAGGTATAGTTTTCTACAGAGATTCTCAGAAATGATATGTAACCTATTTATGTTGTTCCATAGGTTTTCAGGTATGGAGATCTGGAGGGCTTCATAGTGGGTGCCCAAGCCTAGGCAGTCCTTTTCTTCTTTGATTTTGACTCTATACTTCATGTCACAGCCTCCTGCAACTCCACTTCCACATAACACGACACTTGTCACCTTCAATCACAAAGAAGGGGGTTGGGGGTTGTGGTGTTTAGGAGCTTGCTTAGTCAAGCTCTGGAATGACATTCAAGCCTTCCAACACCGTTGCTTGATAAAGAGTGTGTATCCCTATTGGATAGAGGCAAAAACAAATGATAAACTTGATAAATGATTGATTCAACACAAATAGATATCACCTCAGAGGTGTAGCTCGCATGTAGATGAAAATCCTTCAACACACGAGAAGATGAAGCCAAATCTACATAACAAACACAATAAAAAGACAAGTCTACTCTGCCACAATGAATTCTTTGAATGCTCTAAAATAATAAGTTTGCCAAAAGTTCATAATCATCTTCTAGTTTACAAATGAATCCCTAAACATGCTTATATATGCATTCCCACTACAAATTTTGTAATTCAAACTTAAGATGTTGGCAACGGAACCTTTTAACAGTCACATAATGGACATTTAAATTTAGGACCTGCCTAAAATAGGGTAGGACTAGGGCGAGAGCACCCAAGTCCCTAGGTCCTATTTTAGGGTAGGGTTAAGCCAACAGATGACCCTCAAGTCCCATTTGACATGGGTTTCAAGCCATTTTACATTAGGAGTTAAAATGAACATGCATAATGAAAACAAGGGACCCCAGGAACTAAACTTAGGAGGTGAACGTCCTAGGGGACATTTTACAACGTAACATTTAGCCCCCACTTTAATGTATGTATGAATGCATGGCCCATACATGCATTAAAGTACAGTCAAAACATAGAAAACACACCAAGCACTTGAAGCTAATGCATACACAAAGATTGAGGAACCATTTCTAGCCCCCAGTCTTAGGTAGACATTAGAGAAAACACATCGGAGACATGCCAAACATAATGAAAATAGTAATAGGCACACAAAACATGGAGAAGACAGTAACAACCATGCAAAACATGATGAATATAGTGAATGCAGTGATTATTTATTTTTCATTTTCATATATATGAATGAATGCAGATACATGGAAAGTAAAAATGCAGCACACAACCCCAAAATGTAGGGAGGGACTCATTGTCACACAACTTTAGACTACATAGGGGGGAGAAGACCCGCAATACAAATCTCAAAGCAAAGGGAAGGACTCATCACCACACATCTTTAGACTCTACTTGAGAACAAACACGCCATACAAAACCCAAGGTGTAGGGAGGGACTCATTGGCACACAGCTTTAGACTACACTTGGGATAAACACGCCATACAAAACCTGAGTGTAGGGAGGGACTCATCACCACAAAACTTTAGACTACACAAGGGGAAAACACATGGAAAACACGAGTGTCATATAGTATGCCAAAGACATACTATACATCTAAAACATAGAAAACAAGACAATGGAAGGAACTTATTGCTAAGCCCCCACCATCTCAAGTAGGCTACAAGCACACTTGGTGTTTAGGCTTATGCCACAACAACTGCCAAAGATAGGCTTAAGGGATGATACACCAACCCTACCTACTTGGAGGACTTTTGAAATAAAAAGGATGTGCACTAGCTCAAGAGATACACCATCCCTGCCTCTACAGAGGGCTTAGAATAAAAGGATATGCATGATATCCCACCTCTACGGAGGGCTTAATGATTGCAATATAGAAAAAGATGTGTACTCACACCAAAAATACAACATCCCACCTCCATAGAGGGCTTACAAACATGCTTCGTTAGTATCAAAATCATCAGACAACTTACCTTTTATATGCCCCCACCTTAAGGTGGTTGATATCATGTATCGATATCAACAACATTAAGGTAGAGAGAAAACACACAAGGGAACAAGAGCTTTCACAAAGTCTATGCCCCCAAAGGTGAAATGTACTTCATGATCACCGAATGTTCCTACAAACAATCACATAAAGAGCCAAGGCTACACAATAGGTTCGAGTTTGAGTATAGACATAGGGCTTATACTGTAGGCATCTCAGAACTAAGTGTAAACAACAAGGTGAGACACCCAAAACAATCAAAGTGCATGGAGCAGATGTATTGTTATGATTTGTTAGCATGATAAGACATCAAATATCACACAGAGTGATTCTACTAGCCAAGTGTCAGATATATATATATCAACCCCATCATCATATATGGACTAGGTCCATTTTTGCTTACTCACTGAAGGGACACATGGTTCATATCAGTAATTATTTGTTTTTCATCATCCGCCAGCTAGATAGAACCATTAGAAGAAGGTAAACAATAAAATAAGAGAGGAGAACAAGTACCTTAGGAATAGTCATGTAGGAGGGTGCCCCCAGGTCACCAACCGCAATGCTATGCCCCTAAGACACAACACACAACAATAAAAATAGAGGAGAAGCAATATAGAAGAATGATGATACAAATAGAAGAAGGGTCACAATAGAGGAGGTCTCCTGGTATCCTCGACCTTACAAGAGTATCAAGGGTCATCCAAGGAGGCCTAAAAAACACATAACACATCATGGGGGAAACACAACACAGAGGGAAAGGGTTAGAAATACTTACCTAAAGCACACCCATACTAGAATTTGGAACTTGTGAACATATTAGAAAGATGCTCCATCAAGTTTTGTGTGAATCTTGAGTGGTTCATAGCTGTGTGATCTTTGTTTTTGGCATGTTCATGTGGTACTTATTTCTCAAATCCTTGTATATTTGAAATCCTTTGTTGCTTAGGAGGGGGGGAACCACTATTATTTCCTACTAATGATAATCATCTTGTTCTTTTCTAATTCTTTGATTTCTTATTTTTTTGATCTCATCTATCATAGTGGAAGGGACTATCTTCCACCGTATCAACCTTTTCTTGTGTTATCATCTCTTGTTTCAATTCAATTTGTCTTTCTAATGCATTTTGATTAATTCCCAATCCCTGAAGGGATAACGGAGGAGGAACCTCGGCATAGATACCATTTATTCATGGACAAGGTGAATTCTTAGTTTTCTCCTTATCTACTTCTATCATACCCACTATTTCATCATAGTCCAAATAGTCATCTTCTTGCTCTACTATATTTTGTTCCATCATATTGTTCTGATTATGTCTAGGGAATGAACTAGTAAAGATCTGTAAATTCTGATTCAGAGAGGTAACTGACTTATTCCCATTGTCATTCACTCCACTTACCTGTATAACATTTGAGTCGATGAGGTCTTGAATTTCATGCTTAAGACACATACATCGTTTAGTACCATGCCCTTGTTGCTGATGATAATGACAAAAAGAATTAGCATCAAAGTAAGGTCCTTGCATTCTACTAGGATCCAATGGTTTAATCAGAGGAAGCTTCAAGAGGTTATTACTCACCACTTGATTTATGATAGAATGTAAGGAGTCAAATATCAAAGTGAATTGTCTTTGTTGTTGTCAATTTTGAAATGGAGCCCTCTTCAGATTAGTGATAGCGGATACTTGTGAAAAATTATTTGAATTTTGCCCATTAACCTTGATGAAACTCTTATTATTCCTTTTAAAGTTGTTTTGTGAAGATCCACCCATGGATTGATCAACATGACTCGATGAGTTTTGGTTTTCATACTGACTAGACGAAAGTTGGTAATCATGAAGGGTTGTGCATAAATGTTGAAAAGAGTTATACTTCATCAAGAGGATCTTATTGCAGATGTTAGGTTGTAGATTTGTAATAAATACCTTCTGAGCACCCTCAGCATTCATCTGATACTGAATTTGTGTATAAAGAGCTTGATATCTACTAATAAACTCAGTTAACTTCTCTTTTGGACGTTGTTTGCAATGAACTAAATCAATCAATGAGACTTCATGTCTAATGTTTACTTGAAAATGTTGTAAGAATTGATCAACTAGCTGAGAAAAAGAGTGTATTGAATTCGGAGGTAGAGAGTAAAAACATTCTAAAGTAGTATCTTTGAGAGATCATGAAAATAATTTTGCTAACAAGTCCTCTTCAAAATAGAAATCACTACACATAGCCGTGAATGCTGCCACATGAGTATTAGGATCACCTTTTCCACCAAATTTTTCAAAGCGAGGAGTTTCAAACTTCTCAGGCATGGGATTTCTCAAGATTGCATAAATAGGGGATTACGAGCATGATAAGTTGGTATATTAGGTTGTGAAGAATTTATCGAGCTTGTCACCTTTTGTTGTAAAGAGGTCATGCCTTGCAAGAGTTGGTTTAGGAGGGCATCATTAGGAGATGCGGTTTGAGAATTTGAAGCTGTGGTCATGAAATTTTTAGGAGATTAATTGTGAGTGGTAACAAGAGGTGGTCAAGATTAATTATGAGTGGAAGGTGGCTGAGAATAGTTGTATGTAAGTGGTGATTGAGAATAAGTGGGATTAAGTGGTGGTTGAGAGTGATTATTCATAAAAGAGGTCACCTTAGGTGCAAGTTTCGGTAGTTGAATCCCACAGCTTTGTAATTTTGTGAATTAGTGTCATTAGATACCCCAATACCAGTGGTAGTATTACTACAATCATGTGCATTAGTAGTTAAGATTGTTGATGTAAAAGTAGACATTCCAATAGTTGGTATAGGTGTCAATACTTGTGTATGAGATGGTGATGACATATTATTAATAACATTCACACATTCAGTCACTGACATAACATTATTATGTGCTATATGCACTAAACCTCTAAATGCATTAACACCATCTTGTCCTTAGTTTAACAACTCTCTTATGTTATGAATTGTAGGTATAGCTTCTTTTGCTATCCTTTCATGTTCCATAAATGCTTGAAAATCAACCAGTTCTTTATCCAATTTGCTTATTTTCTCATCAGGTACATGTGTTACCACATCAATAGGGTCCTCAACATCATGAAATATTTGTTCTTCCATTGTATTTTTAGGAGGAATTATATCTTGCAAAATTTGTGTTTCTCCTTTTGTAAAGAAGGTATTCAATGGATTTTTAGATGTAGGAACACCGTTGGTTTCAGGGGCACTAGAACCCATTAGTCTAATATTTCTTTTAAAGGGATATTTCTATTAGGGTAGTGATTATAAGACTCATGCAAAAGCATACAACACTCAATGCACAAACCAATAAGACAATACCAAGGAATAAGATTTGTTTGTTGATATACACCTAAAATGTTCACTTTTTCACGATTTTTCAATGCAAATGCCTAAAAGAAGAGGTGTTGTAAGGAAATTGATGAGGGGAAGTAAATAAAAACCCTAATATCAGTCCAATAATGTAGAAACATCCTTCACAACACACCTATAATGCAAATCTAGATAGATGACAAGGCAAAATCTAGTGAAAAAGCAAGGTTTTCAAACCCTAATTGTGAAATTAAGACATGAAAATATGCAAAATGATGTATGAATGTTTTATAATCAGATTTATGATGCAAAATAACTCAACTCAACTCTTAAAATGATTTCACAAGTTCTACAATGCTCAATGCAAGTGCAATTTCAAGGAAAGATGAATGAACGTGCTAGTTTTTGTTGAAATTGACTATGTGAAAATGCAAAATTTTGAATGTAGATACAAAAACACACTATGATGAAACACTAAAATCAGAAATCAGTCCTAAAAGAGTGTTCAAAAAGAGTAGTAAAATCTGAAACGAGATTTTAACCACAAACCCTAGCTTTTGGAAAAACTAGGTTATATGAAAAATGACAATTTCAAGAAAAATCTAACAATTTAATCATGAAAATGCAATGCAAATGATTGTAAAATGGTTTATTTCTATAATTTATATCATATCTAATGCAAATATCAGAGATTTAATGAAATTGATACAAACTATGCCAAAAAAGCAAGCCTAGGATGCAAAAAAAAATTAAATTTTTCAAATTTTTTGTTTTTTTGTAAATTTTCAAATACAATAAGATGAATGAATGTAAATCTGAAGTACAACACTTAGCAAGGTTCAAAATTCAAATAAAACATGGGTTCACCAAAATGTTTAGTTGAAAAAGGGGGAAGATGGATTGATAGGTGATTTAGTTTAGATCCTCCTTTCACTACAAACATTCAAGGACATTCAACTGAGTTGAATCACAACTTGTTGACACTCATTTTGACCAGGGGTTGATTTGTCATGATCAGGAGGTTTCTTCATTTGAAGCCTTTATCTTCTTGCCCATTTTTTCTAAGTGTTGGACCTCCTCAGCATTTTTCAACTGCAGCATCATATTTTCCTGAGGAGGAGGTCATCATCATCATCTTGTCTTCGATGATGATCTGCATCATCATGTTCCTCGTCGACTTGTTTTTCAACGTCATCATCATATTTCAACTGTCGGGTGATGTTTGCTTATTATCCTGATGATACTGATGAGCTACAGTGCGCCCTCATCTGCTTGCGAGGGTGATTTTTCAAAGTATCCGGTGATCTTTCATTTATCACCTTGCTCAAACATGATGATGTTGCCCCGGTATCCTGAAGGGGTTATTCTCTAAGTGCTCGACACAACTTGTTTTTTCTTAAGGGTCGTCATCATCATGATATTTCCAGTTTTCATCCTGCTGCTTGCGGAGGTCATCATATTTTCTGCCTTCATGATATTTCGCCGGGGTGATATTTTTATCATCGGGTGATCTTGGTTATGATCATCCTGATAATGTTGTTGAAGAGTTCTAAGTGCGACCCGATATTCACTAGGGTCATCATATTTTGAACGTCAGGATGATCTTAGTCAATATCATCCTGATGATGTTGTATCACTTCTTGTTCGTTGTTTCTTCATCCTGATGATGCTGACGTCATCCTTATCTCAGGGTGATATCTTTTTCTCTGCCTATCTGCATCATGATATTCCGAAGGAGGGGGTGATATTTTCATATCACCCGGATATATGTTTGTTTGTTCGAGCATCATGATGATGCTAATATTAAGGAGATATCCGCCTGCTAGCTTCGCGCATTATCTACTGGGGGTGATCTTTTCAAGCAGCATCATCATATTCAGTTATCGCCCCGATCTTATAGAGGAGCTACAGTGCAACCTGATATTTGAACATCAGGAGGATATTTCCAAATATCCGGTTGTCTTCCGAATATCATGATGATGTTAATATGATGATGACGTCATCAAGGTCCCGCGGGGGTCATATTTCTAACACTGATCATCTTGAAGAGACCTCCTGATATTTGCAAACATGATGATGACGTCATCCGGATATGAGGAGGTGTGCAGTAGGCAGATATGATGATGACGTCATCAGGATGATCATCGGCCAGACTTTTGGTATAAGCTCAGCAGGAGGATGTTCCTCCGATGGATCAGGTTGTGCCGATTATCATGCAGGTTATATTTCAAATATCATGATGACGTCAGGGTGATATTTCGAACAACAGGATATCATGCTGCTGAGGGATGATGATGATGAGGTTATATACTAATGTCGTCAGGAGCAAAAGCACCGACATGATATATGCTCATGACCTAGTATATAAAGTGTTATTGAGGTCATCGCGGGGTGCATGTGGGATATTGTTATCCTGCATTTTCAAATATCATGATGATGAATCTCGGCGGGAAATGCTTGCGATAGTCTGTATGATGTTCTTCCCGAGGCCGCGGGTTGGTGCGCCATTAATGGCGAAGGTTGCAGAGGTATGGGCGATGGCGTGGGTCGATCTGGTACCCGACTGAAGGTGTCAATCAGCGGATGATGGCGCAGGGCTCGAGAAATCTTCCTGTCTCCTCCCCTACCTGCTGCATTCAAGTTTGGGCGCCAATCTGGTTGTGTTTGAGCGCCATTTTCATGATACCGTGTATCTGGCGAGATTTTGGTCAACATTGTAATTAATTGCTGAGCACCTACCTGGCTGTTATAAGCAGGTTGTGTTGTTCATTTGTGGTTGTTGAAAGTGGATGATTTTGGCTCTGTAATGCATAACAAGCTGATCTGGTTGCTCTGTGCAGCTTGCCTGTGAGTTTATGTATCTCTTGTTGTTTGTTTTTGGCATGAACCCACTGATTTCATGATTAAACTTATATGAGAAATGCTGTTTGGCATGTGTTGTGTTAATTCTGTCTCCAGTATTGCATGTATTCTTCTTCTGAATCTGGATGTTTAGTAATGTTTAGATTCTAGAGCATAGAATTCCTATGTTGACTGTCTGATCTTTTAACTTCTACTCAAGGGGTAGATTAAACTGTTTTCAGGTTGAACATTGGGAAGGGTATACTGCAGTAGGGATACCATAAGTAGAGATAACCTAACACTCTGTATTGGGAGATACCTGTAAGGCAGGTATCACATATGTCCCCTTGAAATCCAATTTTAGCTGTTCATGCTGATCATTCACAGGTGTATGTCTACTGACTCCAGGCCCTGGATAGGCACCAATCATGCTTTGTTTTGTGTTATAACCATATCCAGCTTTGCATCCACACTTAAACTCCAAAGCAAAATCTAAAACCAACATTAGGATATTAGAGTTAGTTTTAGGAACCTCAGTCCTCTGTCTACAATTGCAAATAGGCCCAAAGCTAGCCCCTTTGCCCTTATCTTTCAGTTTTGGTCTACTTACAAGAGGACTATCTGCTTTCTGTCAGCATCCCAGCCTTGTATGCATATCCTCATGGATGTTGAATAGGGAATACCCCCCTAGGTCTTGCAGAGCCTGAAGAAGAAGAGGAGATAAAATATAGAGTCTATCTCCTACACTGTTGGCCCCCTGGCCCAGAGATCCTGTTGATCACTGATGGCTACCTTGTAGGGAAATCTGGGAATAAGCATCCAGTCTGGGAAAAAGTCAACACAACTTTTACAAGAGGATTCACCTACAAGTTGATGGTCACTTGTAACGGTGTAGGAATTCAAAAATTGTTGATTAATGTATTAATTTAATGCCCAATTATGCTTAAAACCCTAATTATGCAACATCATAAACAAATGGACAAATCCTAACAAATGCTCACAAACAAAGATGTAATATTCAAAGTAAATACATACCAGGTTTCAAGATTATGGTTCCTAAAATGTTGAAGGCTAAAGAGTAGGCACCCAAGCCCAAGGCATCTGCAAAGATTCCCAAAAATGATCTGTAACCTATTTCTGTTGTTCTAGAGGTTTTCAGGTACAGAGATCCGGAGGGATTTGAGGCAGGTGCCCAAGCCCAAGTAGTCCTTTTCTTCTCTAATTTTGACTCTATACTTCTTGTCACAACCTCCTACAACTCCACTTCCACAGAACATGACACCTATCACCTGCAATCACAAAGAAGGGGGTTGGGGTTGTGGTGTTTAGGAGCTTGCTTCAGTCAAGTCCGAGAATGGCATTCAAGCCTTCCAATATTGTTGTTTGATAAAAAGTGTGTATCCCTATGGGATAGAGGTAAAAACAAATGATAAACTTGATAAATGATTGATTCAACACAAATATATATCACCTCAGAGGTGTAGCTCACATGTAGATGAAAATCCTTCAACACATGAGAAGATGACGCCAAATCTACATAACAAACACAAGAACAAGACAAGTCTGCTCTACCATAATGAATTCTTTGAATGCTCTAAAATCATAAGTTTGCCAAAAGTTCATATTCATCTTCTAGTTTACAAATGAATCCCTAAACATGCTTATATATGCATTCCTGCTACAAATTTTGTAATTCAAACTTAAGATGTTGGCAACAAAACCTTTTAATCATCACATAACAGACATTTAAATTTAGGACCTACCTAAAATAGGGCAAGACTAGGGTACCAGTGCCCAAGCCCCTAGGTCCTATTTTAGGGTAGGGTTAAGCCCACAGATGACCCTCAAGTCCCATTTGACATGGGTTTCAGGGCATTTTGCATCAGGATTTAAAATGAACAAGCATAATGAAAACAAGGGACCCTAGGAGCTAAACTTAGGAGGTAAAAGTCCTAGGGGGAAATTTTATGACATAATAGTTGTACATATTGTATGCATAGAATTATTCTAGAATTATTCTTTCATGTTGGGTCTCTCTTGTGCTTTCATTGAAGCTCCTAGATCTTGGGTGGCTACATTCATAGCCAAATCTTACATGGTATAGATTATTCTATACAAACTCTTATATGGTTGAATTTCCTCCAAGGTTTAGCTACCATTATAAAACTATTATTCCATTACCTCAAGGATTGTGAACATGTTTCTATTAAAGGGGATACTTTGGAAAGACAAAAGTTAAATCATCTTAACTACCATGTTTTATTTTTTAGATTATTCATTCAAAAAATAGTGAGAATCTCATAATAAAATTGAAAAATAAAATATTAATCTAAGTCTATTATATGCCTAGTCTAACAATCTTGATCTCCTAAATTTTTTTTTAAAATATCAAAATATGAGAGAGTTAGGGCTAAAAAAAATCTTGTTTCTAAGAGAATTAATACTACAGCCTACTATATACACTCATTCATTAATTAAAATCAAACAAAACATGTATTCACCAAGGTACTGGATAATGTAATACTAGTTTAATGGAAAACTAGACTTAAAATTTTAGACTAAAATCAAATAATAATATAGTTTTAGTGAAAGACCATGGATGTACATGAAATTTACTTGTTCTAGATCAATTTCTTGTTTTTAAATTAGAAATCAGAACTATAAAATTAAACCCAAACAAAATGTTAAAACTACACTGATGAACAAGAGGTACCCAAAAAAGTGTATGATTTTTTGGCCCTAATATTTAGATCCCAAGGTGCCAAAAAAATATTTCCAAAATAAATGTCTAAAAAATCTAATTGTGAACTATTTTTGATATTGTGAAAACTTGTGGTGGAAAATTTTGAATGAGATTTCATAATTATCTAGTTTCCTTTTGTAAAATTGCATGCCATCTACTGGGACTAGAAATAGACCAATTGACTAAACATCTATCATTAGACTTTGCAATTATATTTAATAATTATTTTCAAATCTTATATTTATGAGATGCATGTGCAAGAGGTCATCAAAGGGGTTGTGTGCAATGCAATGATCTATCTTCAGTAGAAGCATGTGTATGAGTTTGCTTTCACATGAAGTAATGTGCATTTATATAATTATAGATGAGCTATTATTGTAAACATAGAAGGCACTTGTGCCTATAAAAAGAGGTATCTTATGCATATAAGAGCATATAGTGAGTTAAGATGGACAGTCCAATTACTCATAAAGGAAGGATAATAGTGATTTTCATTTTCCCCTTGCCCCTTTATAGCCACGAGTATGTCTAATTGGTATGTTTGGTGATGTGAATAAAGAATCCTTAATGTTGTGTGAAATCATGTGTTCAATTATTTTTCAATAGTTGTTGTGTGATTTTCAAGTTTGCATAGTGTATCTCCATAGTAGGAATCAAGTATTAGGTGTTCAAATCCAAGTGCACTTTGAGTGGGACTGCCATTTAGGGTGGTTGTTATTGGTAAGCTAGTGCACATGGCTTCAATGTTTTATCAAAAGGTCATCATTCACAATAAGGGAAAATAAAGTCAAATTTTGGTTCTATTGCTAGGACCTAATCAATTTCCTTATGGGATTGATTTCAAATATCTATTTTTTTTGGTTTTTGCACAATACAAAGGAAAATAATTACAAAGACACATTGCAAGTTTAGAGGAATTTTCTTTACTTCATATTGGTGGTGTACATTTACACATAAGTCACAATGCACAAAAGGTATCATAGCTATTTATGAAGGTGGAATAAAATAGAAAGCATGTGCATGTATGAGATAAAAATAAGAGCATGAAAGATAAAAGTAGGTTAGAGAAATCTTCAATGTAAAAAGTAAAAAGACAGATAGTATATCACATGAAAAGATGAATTTATATGCGCATAGTATATAAATTTGATCTACGCATAAAAGGGATTGGTTAAATATGTTTCATGGAGAAAACATTTGTCACAACTCTCTTCAAAATATAAAAATCCTAGTAATTCCCATAGCATCCTAATTATAAATCCATGCCATATAGATCTATTTATTGTTATTAAATAAGAATCTTAAGATTCATCAAGTATAAGATGAATGCACACTTAATAAGAGTCTTTGATTTTACACAAATCTCTTGATAAAACTATTATTAGAATTTCAGCATAACATAAACAAAAGGAACCTAAACTCGAACCAAAACAACAAGAAGCTCCTAGTTTTCTCACAAAAACTTGGGCATGTTTTAGAAACAAGGCATAACACAATATGTCAAATGAGATGTGTGTGGGCACGTGCATGTGTATTTTTGGTTAATATGTTTAAGTTAAACCTTAGAAAAAGAGAAAATTGCAGTAAAGATTAGATATCAACTTTATTTTCTAAAAATAGATTAAAATATATTATATATCATACTTCTTTAATCATACATCAATATTTTTAATTATTCCACTTTGGATTAAAACTATAAAATCTAAACTATACATCATTTTTTAAAATTATTCTATGTTACCTCAAAAACTGCCTTACCTTATTGTTGTAAAGTCTAAAAGTGCATACTTGACACTTTTCCCTCCATGTTTTGTGCCCATTTTAGTGTCCATTGTCCATATATTACATAGTTAGGTATCATTTTGACCTTTTATGATCCCAAAATAGACAAAGATGCACTTGTCTTCCAAATCATGACACCTCCCACTACATACACCTTATTCCCTCTACATGTGCCACTATGTCCCTTTGCACACCAACTCATCCACACTAGTGTCCTTGGAAAAGTATGTACTAGTGTTCCCCAACAATTTAATCTTCATCTTCCTACTAATGATCACTTCAAACCTAAACCTAACCATGTTACATGCTATAATAGTCATTTGGCACCCAACTCATCTATTTATAAAAACTTTTTTTTTGGAAACTATCACTTTACACTCCTCAAGCCCTCACTCTTCTTTGCACCTTTGTATCCTTCTTCCTCCACACACTTAATATTTTAATAACAATCCATTGAATCTCTATGCACAAACTCCATTGTTGCATTTCTTGACACATACTTGAGCATCCTCTCCATCATCCATCATACACAAGCTCACTTGCACACAATTTCCCTTTTGGAAAACATGTATAACACACCTATCACTAATGAACACATCACAATGGTCATTATCTCATACACCAACACTTCATAGGGATATACCCATCAAACAATTCAATCTACTTATTTTAAAACATGCAAAATAGGAGCTTGACTAATGCAAGCTCCTAAATGTGCCATAGGCACTAATTTTTCCCTTTCTCATAAACTTTTGCCAATTTTTTGCTTTTTCTACAACAACCTTTATAAAGTATATGACAAGGAAAACATTTATAAAATATTTCATATCACATCTAATACAAGACACTATTTCTTGTGAAGGGAGACTAGCATGCCTACTAGATAGTAGCACCCAAAAAGGGTAACTAGCACCCTATTAAACACTAGCTCTTAGAAAGGGTCATTATTGCACTTGTGGGACATGAGAATACCTAGAGGGTTACTACCATTTGAGAAAGTTCTAAAAATCCTTGCATATATCAAAGACTTCTTTCAGATGATTTTTCAAGCATTCTTCATCCCTCTAAAACTACTACATCAACTCCAAACTCTAAAACAAACACTTCTAATGCTTTCCTATTTCATTTATACTTTCTTGTTCAAAACCAACTTTGATTTTTTTTCTACTTGTAATAGTGAAATTTTCTACCCATCTTGAGGAAATCTCTTGATACATTAACATATAGACAAATGGTGCAATCTTGTACAAATTTTGGCTTATTCCATAGCCTTTTATTCATTCACATACACTCATGTCCTTATAAATTTAGCCCTACCCCATCCTTACATGCATACATAATTAGAACATAATGTTATTAGGGGTCATACCTTTATAACATTTATATAATGTTCTAATATAAGGTTATAAAACCTTATGTTATAAAGCATATACCATTTAATAATTAATAATATAATAACTATTAGTTTATTAATTATTTACAAAGGGTTACTTTGAATGGGTGTGACTAATACCCCTTTAGGTATTATGCCACCCCTTCTACTTTATTTAAGGAGGTTCTCTCTTATTTGAGAGGGACTGAATTTGGATTTTTATAGTGAATTATATCACTATGCACATGAGGTACTATTGGCCATGTGGAACTATGTAGAGGAGTATATCCCCAGGTTCAGTCTATTCTTTAATAGACTATTTTTTGTAAGTGTTTTAATAAAATGATGCTTTATGGGTTTTTTTACTTGAAAGGGTTTCCCCATGTATATCTTGTGTAATGTTTTATATCTATGCTTGTATAATTCTCATTTATATTTATTTTATATTTTGTTCATAATGATTAGTATCCTAAGATCCTAATTTCTAACATACACTTCTATACACTTGCCCAATTACCACACTCATTTGTACACCTACCCCCATATATCATTTAGCCACCTATATCTAACCATTTTCCCACACTGGGACATGTCCACAATCATAGGGAAGATCTTGCAATTGCATACTTGTTTCCTTCCACTCCAAAATTTAAAAAATCAAATTTAGCCAATTGGCCCCCTCTATTTTCCTAACCTAAGCTAACTAAACACATATTCAACACAATTTGATGTGATGTGCTAGTATTTAAAGACATTTAATTTATTCATTCTAATCATCCAAGAAAATTTCAATGTCCTCTCATTTCTAGAGCATTAAAAGAGCAATCAATAGTGACACTTGGATTTGTTGCACTAAAAAGAATAAAAAATATACATTCTAGTGCCCATGCCAATTTACCTTGATCTTTATACAATTTCCAAGGGTTGATCTAGGAGAACTTGTCTCCTTGTAATATAACAACAACCCTTTAAGGTTTTTCTAAATATTTCTAGTCCCTATATTTTCAAAAAGAGAAGAGTAAACACGAATTCATCAAGTGAAAGATACAGCATAATTCCATTGTTCAAGAGGACAAATTGAGACCTAAAGGACCAATTTGCAACTATGAATATGTGTTAGACCTGTGGACTTGTCCTCTAAAATAGCATAAATTCAACATAGATTCTAATGCAAATATCTGACTATCATCATCTATTTTAAACCCCCAAATTTTCTAGATTTCTATGCCACTCCAAACCTACATGCATTATTCAATCAATGAAATAAGCTCATTTATTGCCACATTACTTTCCTAAAAATTTTGTTGTTTCAAATTATTAGTACCACAACTTTATTTAGTTAATCTAGGTTGATTGTGCGCAATTTATTGCATTTGTTTAATTATCCTAGATTAATCATAATGAAACCTTATTTTATTTTACATTTTTTAACTTGATTGGTCCTACACAACTTGACTTTGTTCTTAGGGTTTTATATTATATTAGGGTTTTTAGATCTATAATTAGTTTACATCCTATTTTCATGTATTTAAATATTATCCTACCTCATATATATATATATATATATATATATATATATATATATATATATATATATATATATATATATATATTGGGGTTTAGTGCTTATTTATACTTCATATCTATCACCTATTACTCACCCTTATATTGACATTAGTTTTTTTTTTCACTTATTTTCATATTTGAGTTACTTTTATTTTTCTAATCTAATATTACTTTACTCTTTCCATCCTATTATTTATGCCTAGGATTTCCTATTTAAATGCTAACATGGTTGCCCATTTTAATAATAATGATATCTTTGATCGTGGTTGTATTGAGATAAACTTAGGTGACCAAGAGGATTATGATCATGATGCACATGTGGTTCAAGAAGATGTTTCTCTTACCAAATTTTTTTGATAGATTCATTCATACATATTGTTAATCCTAACCAATTGGAAAATATATTTTATAAGACATTATTGGATTGTCTTCATGGCATGTAAATTTTAAAAGATCTTGGATCCTTAATCTATCTTTCCAGTGGTGTATCCTCCAACCCATCTTCCTCTTCCAACCCTAACTCTACCAATTCCATAGCCACTACCATTAACCCTCATATTTCCCCTACTACTTCTATTATCCCTATGTCATTCCCTTATGGCTTAACCCAATGATATAATCCTCTTTTAATCACCCCTACTACTACTTCCATTACTTATAGCATTTCACCTATTCCCACTCCCATTACTTCCATTGCTACTACTAAATTACACCCTCCAGTCATGTTACTTATACTATATCCCCATCCCAAGCCGTGACCCATGCTTATCATGCTATGTCTAATCCATTTGCCTCTATGCCTATTACATCCCAACCCCTCTTCACCAATTCAACCATATCTCATACTCCTAATACCACTATTATTCCCACTGCCAACTTTGATACACTTGTACAAAAGAAAAAATTCTAATGAAAGAACTTGAGGATAACAAGAAGGATACCATTAAATACAATCCTCCACATCACACACCTTTAACTTTGTTGTTGAATGTTTATTCCATAGAGGACTTATGGCTCCTCATTCAAGATGTACAATGGAAAAGGAGACACAAATATTTATTTATAGTCATTCACAATAGTATGTATTGATTTTTCTAATGATGATGTGATATTGGCTAAGTTATTTTTAAGAATCCTTAAGAATTTCTCTATTTAGTAGTCTTATTCACTACCTTTGGGTTTAATCAACTACTTTGATGATATTTTTATTCTTAAATAACACTTTCATTAAAACATGGTATTGAAAATTACCATTGATTATATTACTAGATGCACATAGCAGAGTAATGAGCCTATCAATTATTATGTTACTCAGTTTCAATCTTTGTGTTGGAAATTAAAACATAAATTTCATGATGATGAGTTGCAAATCATGATTCTTGAGGGGTTACTTTCAATTATAAATAGTAATGTTTACTAAGTAAATTCCCTTATTTTAGAGACATGTGAACTCATTTAAAGAATCTAGCAATTAGATTTTTAGCATCAAATACTTTGAAACTTGGGTCATCGTCATCATATTCCTCCTACCCTTCTAAGTTCCAAAAGGCTAATACTTTTTCAAAGGGTTGTGATGCGAAGGAAAATGTGAATCAACTTGTACTACTTCTTATTTTCTTATTTTATACCAAAATCATTTAGGATGTTTACTAAGCTCCAAGAATCAATGGACAATGTGCTTCAAAGTTTTTTAGTGCTAATTTACTTACACTCCCTCCTACTCATCCACTAGATCCTAACACAACACATCTTTAAAATCATGTAATGATTGAGCATTTTGCAACTATCACAGAGTTAAAGGTAATTACACATAAACTTGCTTTGGTCTCAAGAATACGGTAACTATCTCATTGATTACAACATAACTAAGGTTGAAGAGTTTAATGATAATGAAAATCCATTGGTTGCACCTAATGAGTGACAGGAAGCACTCATCAGAGCATATCCTTATGTTACCCTTTTCCATTCCATGCACCATCTTATGTGCTGATTTGCACTATAAAGACTATAAAACCTTGTTTAAATTATGTTAATTCAAGATGTAATATTAAAATTACTGTTGTGATTAAAAGGCTCATGTTTGGGTTTAGACTAACAAAGGCTTATGCAAGAATATCTCTTTTTGATCACAAGAATCCATCCATCAAGAGAAGCAAGGTTTTTGAAGACTCCAGAGATGTTCCTAACATCCCCAAAGCTATACAGAAGGTGAATTACAGGAACTCCAATGTTTTGTAGAAGGATTGAAGGATCTTAGAAGCTGGATGAACAAGTTAGCAAAGGTTTCTAATCACATGACCTCTGGAGCTGTGTACTGCTGAGTTGTATAGATGTCTCTAGAGCACTCTCTACGGAGTTATTTTAGAGACTGCATAGAATCTCTGGAGCTATTCCAAAGCTATGGAATTTTGCATGTAAAGGCCAAAGTTTTTGGAGAAGACTCTTGTAGTAGCTCGTGGCAGACAAAGGACATGTTGGTTTTTTCCCAGACTGGATGCTTACTCCCAGATTTCCCTACAAGGTAGCCATCAATGATCAACAGGATCTCTGGGCCAGGGGCCAACAGTGTAGGAGATAGACTCTATATTTTATCTCCTCTTCTTCTTCAGGCTCTACAAAACCTAGGGGGTATTCCCTACTCAACATCCATGAGGATATGCATACAAAGGCTGGGATGCTGACGGAAAGCAGATAAGTCCTCCTATAAGTAGACCAAAACTGTAAGGTAAGAGCAAAGGGGCTAGCTTTGGGCCTATTTGCAGTTGTAGATAGAGGACTTGGATCCTAAAACTAATTCTACTGTCCTAATGGTTGTTTTGGAGTTTTGATTTTGATTTTATGTTTGGATGCAGAGCTGAACATGGTATGTAACACAAACACAAAGCTAGATCGGTGCCTATCTAGGGCCTAGAGTCAGTAGACATACACCTGTGAACGATCAGCATGAACAACTAAAACTAGATTTCAGGGGGATACATGTGATACCTGCCTTACAGATATCTCCCAATACATAGTGTTAAGCTATCTATACTTATGGCATCCCTACTGCAGTATATCCTTCCCAATGTTCAATCTGAGAACAATTTAATCTACCCCTTGAGCAGAAGTTAAAAGATCAGACATTCAACACAGGAATTCTATGTTCTAGAGTCTCAGATATTCCTTAAATATCCAGACTCAGAAGAAAGATACATGCAACACTGGAGACAAAATTAGCACAACACATGCAAACATAGCATTATTCATATAAGATTAACCATGAAATCAGTGGATTCATGCAAAAACATACCACAGGAGATACATAAACTCACAAGTTTTGTTGCACAGAGCAACCAAATCAGCTGTATTGCATTACAGAGCCAAAAATGTTCAACTTTCAACAACCTGAAAATGAGTAACACTTCCTGCTTATAACAGCCAAAGAAGCGTACTCAGCATTAATTACATGTTTTTGACAAAAAACCACCAGATACAGTCCTTAGAAGGAATGGCACTCAGAAGTTATTGCTGCATCAAACAGAAGAGAAGACAAGGGTGGCCTCGAGCCCTGCGCCACCACCTGGAAGTCCTTATGCCAAAAATTGGGTACATGACTGTTCAACAACTCGCCCATGCCTTAGCACTGTCGCCGTTGATGGCTCAACCACCCGCGGCCACCGAGAAAATAGTCGCTGCGTTCAAAAAAGAATTTCCTGCCAAAACACATTTTTCACTGAAGGTTCAAATTATGCAGGGAGATTAATCCCACATGCTCGGTGCGGAGACCCCTTCAGTATTTTAAAAACATGGCCATATGCATAATAGGTGTCGAGTGCTTTTGCCACGCTCGACGCACGCTCCTTCTCCAAAAGCCCATCAGCCAAACCACTACCATCGGCCTACCCCACAAATCTCCTGTTGATCTCAATGGTCTAGCCGATGCCTACTACACTCCCCACCTCCATCGGCATGACCCACACCATCGAAGCACCCAAAAATCCTCTGGCCAATCTCAATAGTCTCTCCGACAACACCTTTGCCATCGGCCAGACCAACACCGTCGGCCTAACATGAAACTCCTTCGCCGACATAACAACTCATGTTGATAACACATCGGCTTCCCACCTCCGTCGGTGTGACTTACACTGTCGGAACAACATCTCAAACCTATACTGATACCACATTGTCATGCTGATGCCTACCTCTGCATTCCTCTATTGGCGAGACCAACACTGTTGGCCTAGCAAAAGGCCCCCCGGCCGATAGACCAACTCTCCTCGATGGCCACCAAAACACCCTCGTCGGCGAAACCTCCACGCTCCCATCGGCGAGATCAACACTATCAAAGCAATTGAACACTCCTTCGTCGACCACAATAGTCTTACCGATGGCACTTCGTCAACCCCACCCTCTTCGGCAAGACATACGCCGATGACATCTCATCGGCCAAACATCCACTGTCGGCCCAACTCAGAAATCCTTCGTCGATGATGCCGATCACTCCGATAAGACCAAAAACATAAAGCTTTGAACCATTGAACCTTGAACCGTTGAACCTTGAAGAAAATGGTTCAAGCAAGTGGTTCAACGCGGTGGTTCAACCATACCGATTGGATCACATAGATGAGTAAAGGATTCACTTATGGAAAATAAGGAACCAAAGCCCCTAAACCGTTGAACCACGAACCATTGAACCTTTGAACCTTGAAGAAAAGGGTTCAAGTTCAAACAAAAAGTTCAAAGACACAATCGGAGCACTCAAAAAACAAAACTTTCGCCGATAGACAAAACATGATGACCCCTTCCTCAAGAAAGATGATGTGGATGCTACAAAACATTGAAGGGGTGCCAAAACTTAGAACTCTTTTGGATCTTTTGGGAAGGTGCCTGCATGAAAATTTTCTAAATTAACTGACAATCAATTCAGTTACCAACAGGACACATGTTACTTTATTTTTGCATGAATTAGGGACTTATGTTAGGATGATGTTTTAAAAGTTAATTCATTTTTATCAGGGCCTTCATGGCTTGATTTATCTCAAGTCAAAGCTCTTGATTTAAGGGACACCTTCAGTTTCACTTTAAATCTCTTTTAGTTATGCATGATTATCTTTTTAACATAGGCAGTTGCATGTTTAGTCCTAAGAATAAAGATCTTTTGTATTTAAGGTAGAACTGGGAGTGAACTAATAAATTTTGGAGATACGTTGTCAGCAAATTCATCTAATATATATTTTATGGAGGCAATAGGAATCATATCATAGTTTTTGTTTTCAGAAGCACAATATACTTTATTTCTACTCTATTGAAGAATACTCTGTTTTTGAAGATCCTGGATTAAAGAAAGGTGGTTTCCTATTTGTGTGTTCTGAAGCTTTTCTTTAGTCTTCAATTCTAGAGGTGTGGATCAAGGGTCCACTCCCACCCAAAGAGAGAAGGCTAGTATTATTTTTTAGATTTATTACTTTCTTAAAATTACTGCAAGTTATTTAGTTTAGTTTTCCTACTTTGATAGATACAGATTGAATTACTATTTATTTGGTTTTTTATATCTTTTCCATTTTTCTAATCAGCTAGTTCATTTCAGCATTGTACTGTTCAAATTCCTAGATTAAGATTTATTTCATAGAAAATAGCTAAAGGCATGAATTTGATTGGATAAGTAGGTTTCATTTCAGTAGATAGTTCTAGGACTATTGATTACTAGTTTCTATTGCAGACTACCATGGACACTACCTTGGATTTGACAAATAATTATGATTAAATGCAAGTTACAATGACCCTTGCCATTTTTGGTGCTGTTGTCAGGAACTTTGTGTTAATAGAAACTCTAGTTAGCAGTGCTAGTTAGGGTTAGAACAATTTTACATGGTTAGATCGAGATACCCAAGAGGTAGATATATCAAACAAACACCCCAACCACAACCTATAAGTGAAAGTAGTGGGGTAGATCAAAACACTATTGAAAAGGAAAATCATTTAACATCCACCTTGGAAGTAACACAACAACAAGACATTCCCACATCCCCTAAACACTCTACACTCTCAAAATACTTTCAAGAGTTGTAGGAGAGACACCAACAAATCCAAACTAATCTTCGAGAAGGATCCACCTTCCAAGAGACTCAGCCTAAATTTTGAGAAGTAGCACCTCAAGGAAATCCATTGACCATGGGGGACAACAATGAGTAGCCAGATCCTTTGCAAGAAGCAAGAACTTTCTCATACCCCATAGTCCTCAATGCAGAGGAGAATGCACCTACGAAAAATCCTTCTGAGGATCTAGGTCAGTTCCTCTTTGAGTTCAAGGTTTTATGTCAAACATATGACTATGGATCATACAACCAAAAACTAAAACCTTCCCATATACACTCAAGGATTATGCCATGAGATGGTTCGTGGGCTTGAGCCCTGATTCTATACATTGAAGGGGACAAATGGAAAAAGAGTTCCTAGACAAATATCAAGACTACTGCAGAATCAATGAAAGGATGGAGGATCTATTTAGAACCGAGAAGAAAGAAGAGGAGAGCTTAGAAGACTACTTGGATAGGTTCAATTTTTCCCTTTGAAGGTATGGCAACCCTATAGCACATAATCTTGTAAAACCCTTGTTCATAAGAGGGTTAGATAAGGAGTCAAAACAAGCATTAGATCTGATGGGGAAGGGGAATATAAATAAGTTGGATATGCCCTTAATTGAGGAAATGTGTAGAAACTATTGAAGAACACAGGACAGGGTAAGAACACCAAGGTCTCTCAAGGGAAAGGATGATATAGGGCAATTGTTGTAAGAATTTGCAAACCTAAAAACATACATTCTAGTTCAGTTTAATACCACTTTAGATGGGATCTAGGCCAAGAACATAACCATTGAACCGTTGTCCATCTACTATCCTAGGTGCAGAAATAAACATCTTTTGAGAGAATGTCCCTTGGATAAGTCTAATATTTACTAGATCTATGACAAGGATCATCCTACTAGCCACTGTGATCAACTCCCAGCTTTGAAGAAGCTAACTAAAAAGAATGTTCAAGTAGAAGAGGAGTTGAACTATGTAGGACATAAACAAACTGGTAATTTTCCCTACAACCATTTTACAAATCAAACTTCTTATAGATGCCCTTCAAATTGGGGAAATAACCAATGGAATCCTTCATGGAATAGACCTGAAAACACTACTCAATAGGGAACGCAAGACTGGCCAAACTAGTAGTGGCAAAACCAGCAGTGGCCAAATCAACCATGGCCCAATCAACATCGACCACAACAATTTCCACCTCAATTTGGACCACAGCATATGCAACCACAGTGGGGTTCTCAACAGAACTATAACCAGGAATTCCAATGCCAACGAAGATGTTTCCAAACCAACAAGGGCTTTTAACTAGGCCAACAAATAGAAAATTAGCCTCAAAATGAACTAGATAGTCAGCCACCCCTACCAACTCAACCTATAGAAAATCCACGTAATAAACAAGGAGAAGTTGTATATATGACTGAGCAAGAAAATATAGCTAGTATAAACACTATTCATTTTAATAACCTCCAACTACATTCTGGGAAAGCTCTCCCAAGACCATCTCCCCCTCTCATTGTTGAAATCATAGATGAATTGGAACCTAAAAATCCATCCAAACAACAATCCTAGGAGGAGGTTACAATTGAAAAAGTGCCCTAATAATAGCCCTTAAACCACTCTAGAGTTCTTCCTAAAGGAACACCTCCAGAGATCACCTCTAGAGCTGCTTCAAAATTGTACTTCGAAGCTAGTCCAGAGACTAAAAATAGGCACCATACCTTGAATGACTCAAACAAAATGCTTCCCAAAAATAAATTCCACATAAACAAGTTTAGCCTACAATTGAGTCTAAATTGCTCCAAGAGATTAGACAACTAAACATTGAGATTCCACTCCTTCAGGCAATTAGAGGTGTTCCTGAACTAAACTAGTTTATCAAACAGAATTGTGTCAAAACCTAGGGTAGGAGGAAAAACTTTCCCACCACTACTCAGGTAGAAGGGAAAGTAATTAATCTACTGGTTGGAGAAATACTCCTTCCAAAGTATGGGGATCCTGGAAATCCTATCATTATAGTGCACATCTCGGGAGTAGAAATATAAAATGTTCTGGTTGACTTAGGATCAACAATAAATTTTATGACAATTCACACTTCGGATAAGTTGACTCTCATAGGCATTTAGGCCACTTCCACAATTTTACAATTGGATGATCAATTAGTAGCAATGCCAAAGGGAGTCTTAACTAATGTCCTAGTCATTGTGGAATCATGAGAATTCCTAGTTGATTTTTTTATTTTACAGCCAAGAAACCAAAGAAATCCTTACCCTATGATTTTAGGTAGACCATGGTTGGCTACTGCAGCAAAATCCATTAACTAAAGAAGCAGGGATATGGTTAGATTCAATGGCATAGACATGAATAAAATCTCTTTGTGCCCCCCAACTAAGCCATCCATGCATTATTCAGGAAAAGTCTAGGTAGATGAGCCCAATAACACAGAAAATAGTGCTTCCTTGGCTATGGTTACCATCACTGAGTATTTAGGAGATTTAGGGGAAGACATTGACTTTGACACCCCTGAGGATATAACTCATATCCTCATAGACAACAATGTGATGACCTTTACTAAGGATCCAAGAAGAGAGTTTTAGCAGTAGCACACTATTCTTTGGAAAACATTATACCTTGTGGTGAAACTTTTTATCATGACATTGCAACTTTCCACATGTTATTACCACACTCATGTCCTGTCAACATAATGAAGAATGATCACAAAACTATCCAATCCATTGATTAAGATACCAAGTAGGTCATGGTTTTACCAGAAAAAACATTAAATATAAACACTAAGTTGTCAAGAGAGCAAGAGGCAAAACTGATTGATCTTCTAGTATCCCATACCACAAATTTTGTTTGGGAGTATGGAGATATGAGGGGAATTCATCCCAAAATCTGCACCCATCATATCTATACAGAAGATGTCAAACCTATTAGATAGCCTCAAAGGAGATTGAACCTAGCATTAAAGGAAATAGTGAAAACAAAAATAGAAAAGCTACTGCAAGCAAGTTTTATTTACCCTATTTTTGATAGTCAAAGGCTATCTCCTCTAGTGATTGTGCCTAAAATGAATGGGAAATAGAGATTGTGTGTAGACTACAGAGAGATGAACAAGGCTACAAACAAAGACTATTTTCCTTTTCCATTCATTGACCAAGTCTTAGACAACCTAGTAGGAAAAAAATATTTCTCATTCCTAAACGGGTTTAATGGATATAATTAGATCCAAGTAGCACCAGAGGACCAAGACAAGACCACTTTCACTTGCTCATGGGGTACCTTTGCATATAGAGTCCTCCCATTTGGCATGTGTAACACTCTAGCTACCTTTTAGAGGGTTGTTTTAGCCATTTTTTCAGAACTAGCTAATGAGTGTATGGAGGTTTACATGGATGAATTTACTATTTATGGGAATATCTTTGAAGAAGCCCTCAAAAATCTAGAGAAAGTATTGCAATTATGTGAAAAGAATCAATTGTCTTTAAGCCATGAAAAGTGTTTCATGATGGTAGAACAAGGTATTGCCCTTGGGCATCATATATCAGTAGAAGGAATCAAGGTAGATACCAACAAGGTAGAAGTGATTAGACAATTACCTGCTCCTAAAAATCAAACTAATGTCAAGAGTTTCTTGGGACATGTTGGTTACTATAGGAGGTTCATTGAGAATTTTAGTAAAATAACCACTCCTATGTTCTCCCTTTTGACAAAAGATACTGAGATCCTTTCGATAGAAGAATGCCAAACTACCTTTGAAACTATCAATGAAAAACTAATTGACACCCCTGTTTTAAGAGCACCCAATTGGAATCTCCCTTTCCACATTCAAATAGATGCATCTAATGATTCAATAGGGGTAGTCCTGGGACAAAAAGAAGGAAAAGGCATATATGACATGTATTACATAAGTAATAATCTTACCCCTACTGAAAAAAATTATACCACCACAGAAAAGGAATTCCTAGCTGTGATATATGATATTAACAAATTTAGGCATTTTATCACAGGATACAAAAATTTTATACATATTGATCATGCAGCAATTAGGAACTTAATGAACAAACTAGTTGTCATTGCAAGGATTATTAGGTGGTTATTGTTGTTACAAGAGTTTGACATTACCATTGTTGACAATCTAGGGAAACTTAATTTGGTTGTTGAATTTTTATCTAGAAGTTGCATACAGGAAGAGAAGATGCACCCGTGGAGGATGGTTTTCTAGATGAGCATTTATTTGTCATATCAACAAGCACCCCATGGATTGCTGATATAGCCAATCTCCTTGCTATAGGCTTATTCCCCCCATAATTTACTTCAAAACAAAGGAAGAAGCTAGTGAAAGAAAGTTTATCTTATAAATGGCTAAATGCTCTATTGTTCAAATGTGGCCCTAACTTTGTGTTACATAGGTGCTTAAGGGCTAATGAAATTTTTGATGTCTTGAGAGCATTACATGATGAACAAATGGGAGGACAATATTCTACACAAAGGACCATCCATAAAGTTTTGGGGGTAGTGTACTATTGATCATCTTTGCATAAGGATGTAAAAAGGTATGTAAGATAATGTGATCAATGTCAGAGGATGGGATGAGCCACATTCACAAATGAGATGACACTGCACCCTTAGGTGGTTTTAGAACCATTTGAACAGTGGGGTCTAGATTTTGTTGGACCCATTTCTCTAGCATCATCATGAAAGGAATACATCTTAGTATGCACCAACTATGTCACAAAATAGGCAGAAGTTCAAGCCTTGCATGTTGCTAGGGAAGACAAAGTTGTTGATTTCTTGTATAATAGGATCTTCTTGAGATTTGGAGCCCCAAGAACTATAATCTTATACCGAGGACCCCAATTTACCTCTCAAGTGATCCAAGCATTTACAGAGCTCTATCAGATCAAACACCAAAAATCATCACCTTATCATCCTCAAACTAATGGACAGGTGAAAGTCACAAGCAAAGAATTGGAGAACATATTAACAAGAACAGTAGCAATGAACCAGAAAAATTGGGCAAGTAGACTACATGAAGCAGTATGGGCTTACAATACAACATGGAAATCAACAAAAAAAAATTCTCCTTATGAACTTGTCTATGGAAAGAAACCTATCCTATCAATAGAGTTTGAACTTCAAACACTCAGAACATCACTTGATATTGGGTTACCATTGTCCATTGCACAACAGGATCAAATCTTATAATTCAAAGAGTTGGATGAGATTAGGACGGAGGCCATACAACAAATAGAGATCATGCAACATCAAAGAAAACTGTGGCATGATCAACATATCAAAAGGAAGGACATTTTAGCGAGGAGATTGGGTTCTCTTGTATGACTCAAGTTCAAGGAATTCAAGGGAAAATTGCAAACTCATTGGATAGGACCTTATGAGATTAAGAAAGTCTATGACAATGGAATAGTCCAGTTGGTACCTATTGATGGAGGAGAAACTACATTTCTAGTGAATGGTCATAGGATTTGCCTCTATCAGCACCATCCACTAAGGATGAATTTGTCAAAGATCTATGTTATGTGGGAGAGGTCACACTCTCTTGCATGGTTGATGGATAAATAAATAAAAGAAAAAAAAGAAGGGTTGAAAACCAGAAATATGGCGGCCCTTCTAAAAATAATAATAATAAAAAGAACTGAAAACCAACAAATGGCAATTCTTTTCTTCATGCAGATATCAACAAGGAGCAAACCAAAGCATCTCTAGAGCATATTAGGAGCACCTTTAGAGCAACTTAGGAGCACCTCCAACTCTTGCATAATGAAGTAAACTCAAGACCTCCAAAGTGCACCTCTCATAATCTTCTAAGGGAAGACGCTCAGAAAAAGGTAATGATGTCATGATGTCCTTTTTGACTTATTGATGTCATCTTCAAAAAGTGAATAGGTCACGACCATAGATGACATCATTCGTTGGTGACCCTTTTCCATCATTCAGTCAACGTCATCTGCTGACATTGGGAGTTGTCCTATCAACAAAAGTTTCAAATGCAGATTTTATCACATCACATCATGCGAACATCATGGAAACTAGTGCTAAAGATTACAAATAGAAGAGTGGTCATGCCATGTCCTGTAAAAGCAATGACACAAAAATCTAGCGTGATGCCTCATCATTGCAACTATAATCCAAGTATTACACTTGATTAACTAATTAAAGCAAGTCTTTTCAATTTTTATTCTATGCATATCACATGATGACACAAGAAGATCCCTCTTGCCCAACAATACACACAATTTACTTGCACATGCAAGCAACCCGTTGCTCATAAACTCAATTTGCAAACCAACTCAAGATTGTAACAAAACAAAGTAAATTTTATTCAATTTGCAAAACAAATCAAAGATCAAATTTACAATAGGGCCCTCAATGGCCTCTCTCAGTTCAATCTTTCAAACCTACATGTCTTCTTTTCCTCTACCCAATCATTCACTCCTCTCGCTTCCAACTTGCAACCTCTTCACATACATGCTATATTATTAGTATATGATGCAACTAAACCTCCCAATTTGACCATTTTTCTTCATATTACAACCTTTCCTACTCTTCTTCAGGTGTCTCTCCCTTATTGGCCATGCCCATACAAGTCTAAATCCAGGGTTATATTGTGTGTGTCTAGAATTTGAATAGACATAAGTCTATTCATCCTTGCCATTCTAGTGCTTCATCTCCTCCCCTTTGGTGCTCTTCTTCTTCACATATGGATGCCTCTCCCACTTCATATGAAAATATGTTATGGGAAAATAATAATAAATATAGCTCAATAGAGGACAAAAAGTACAAAACTACTAGGATTTAATGAAATCCATTAGAAAGAGCTTAACATATTTCCCTAGATCCAAAACCAAGAAGACTTTGAGAACCAAAACTAACATAGGAAAGGTTCTGTTACAAATAGAAATGGAATTCCTCTCTTTGCAATACTAATAATCCATTCATACTAAAATTACAAAGGTACACACAATCGGTTCTCATGGAGGATGAAAATTCCAAACATCCAGACTCTCTAGAAGCACTTACTATGAATGACTGATGGGCCGGACTCTTCATACTCTGATTTTGAAATACACAACTACTGGAAAGTACTCAAAGAAGCCAAAATAGACCCTCCAATCCAAACACTATATTTCCTTTCTGGAGGTGCCACAACCTTAATTTTCATACTAGTGGGAGCTAATGCAATAATTTCCTTACTCATACGATCTGTAATTCCAGGGAATATTGTGGAACCACCTCTGAGCACAACATTCCCATAAAAGTATTTATGAATATCCACATCACACTTCATAATGGAATTGTATGTAGTCTCATGGATGCTAGCAGCTTCCATTCCTATTCTACGCATCTAAACCTTTCTGCAGCAATAGTGATCACCTAACCATCAAGAAGCTTGTAACTCTTTTCTAGTGAAGAGCTAGTTTTTGGCAGTCTCTAAATCCTTCTCATAATCAAGAGACACATAGGTTAATTTCTCCTTCATGTCACAGATAATTTCATGCTCTATTGTTGTGGTGAAGGTGTACCCACGTTCTATAAGGATCTTCATCAATGCATCTGTCAGGTCATGCCCCACAAGGTCCAGTCTGAGGAGAGGCTAAGCATGTCCCTCATAGATTGGGAGAGTGTGTGTAACACCATCACCAAAGTCTAGCACAATACCTTGTGAAGTTGTGACTGCGACATGACGAACTCGAAGCTAAAAATTGACTTTTGATAGAACTTTTTACCAAGAGCTCGAAATCATCCAAAAACTTTCCAAGATGTGAATGTTGACATCACCTAGCTGTCCACCAAGCCACTTTGCCTCACACCTCACAGAATTCAAAATTTTAAATATTCACCAATCTGCCAGCACTGATCACGAAACAAATAAATATTCAAAACTAGGAGTCTTCTCATGGAACCTTTGTCATCAATTCATGGATGGAGTCAACAATTTTCTTGTAAGAGGGTTTTCCAAGAAACTTCACTGATTTCCTGAAACAATTGTTTCGGTGAAAACTACCTATTGTGTGTCAAAGCCAAAGTATGGAGAAAACTCAATTTGGTCAAATCTAATCATTCCACCTATACTCCAAGGCTGAGAGATTCCAATAAAGCCCCAAACAAACCAAAACTAAAGGAAAACAACTGAAAATCTTTTTGGGTGATGTCGATCGCTTGTTCACCCCAGATGCCCCAGCACGAGACACGTAGGGTAGGAAAATTTTGTGAGTAGGAATCACAAAATGGAGTTGGGTAATAGAACTACCCTTTCACGTTGTAAACAATCTACAGCAAACTCCCTTACTAAATCATGTGCACAAAGTTATTTCTTCTTCCTCTTTTTCCAACACCTCACCGGAACAAGCGTCATCCTCCTCCTGTAACTCTGCTTACCACTCTTCTCTCCTCTCATAGATTTGCATCCACCATGTACCATCCTCATCCTCCAAATTCTTTCTACTCTCCTCTCCACCTTCGTGGGATCCAACCCACCACAAAATGACCACATCCACCAAAATATTCCTACCCACTTATCTTCACACAAGTCTATATGAATGACTTTATGGAAATTAAAGATTTCCATATCCTCCCCTATCTTCCCCTCATTATACTCTTCAGTTTCTCCTCTCATAAATGAAGATAAACAAAAATCATGACTAAATTCACAAATTTCAGAAAACACCTCATCCTTCTTTGCTACTGTGACATCTTCCTCTACATCCTTCGTTGTGATGTTATCTTCAACTACTGTAACATATTTCTCCTTCATTCGTTGCAATCTTCTCAAACAATTCACCCTCTATCACTAAAATTTGTGCCAACAAATCTTCTTCACCTTCACCATTTTCTACAACCTTTTTCTCAACTGCACTCTCATCTGCTAAGGCTTTCACGTCCTCTAAAGGACACTCAGTCATTGCTCCAAATTCACTCTTTCCCTCTTCTTCCATGCTCTCATCCAAGCATACTTCTACAACCTCATGCTTATCTTCATCAAGCTTGACAATTCTTCCTACTACCTTGTTTCCAATCTATCTACTCTCATGGTTATATCAACCATCATCAAAGAGATCTTCCTCTTTTGATACTTTCTCCAACCTTCCCATATCATAGAATTCCTCAAAAATATCCCCATCTCACTTGCTACAATATTCCGCAATCATCATCACACTCTTTGCAATCTACGATTCTTCGTGGATCTTCAGCTCCCAACTACTCAGGACTTCACAAACCTGTAACAATTCTCACACAAGCTAATCTCTACCACTCTTCACTCTCCACCCGTAGGTCCTGGCATAGGCTGCCTCATGTTTGGTGCCCTGCCTATACACTCAGATCCTCTAGCTCTGATACCATTTGACATAAGAAGCTCCCTCTTACCCAAAAATACACACAATTTACTTGCACACGCAAGCGACCCGTTGCTCATAAACTTAATTTGCAAACCAACTCAAGATTGCAATAAAATAAAATAAATTTTATTCAACCTACAAAATAGATCAAAGATCAAATTTACAATAGGGCCCTCAATGGCCTCTCTCAGTTCAATCTTTCAAACTTGTGTGTCTACTTTTCCTCTACCTAGTCATTCACTCCTCTTGCTTCCAACCTGTAACCTCTTCACATACATGTTATATTTTTAGTGTATGATGCAACTAAACCTCCCAATCCGATCCCTTTTCCTCATGTCACAACCTCTCCTATTCTTCTTCAGGTGTCTCTCCCTACTTGGCCACACCCATACAATTCTAAATCCAAGGTTATATTATGTATGTGTCTAGAATTTGAACAGACATAAGTCTATTCGTCCTTCCCATTCTGGTGCTTCATCTCCTCCCCTTTGGCAGTCATCCTCACATATGGATGCCTCTCCCACTTCATATGAAAATATGTTATGGGAAAAAAATAATGAATACAGCTCAACAGGGGACAAAAAGTACAAAACTACTAGGATTTATGCAATCCATAAGAAAGAGCTTAACATATTTCCCTAGATCCAAAACCAAGAAGACTCCAAGAACCAAAACTAACGTAGGAAAGGTTCTATTACAAATAAAAATGGAATTCTTCTCTTTACAATACTAATAATCCATTCATACTAAAATTACAGAGGTACACACAATCGGTTCTCATGGAGGATGAAAATTCCAAATATCTAGACTCTCTAGAAGCACTTTATGTGAACGATTGATGGGTCAGACTCTTCATACTCTGATTTTGAAATCCACATCTACTGGAAAGTACTCAGAGAAGCCAAAATAGACCCTCCAATCCAAACACTATATTTCCTTTCTGGAGGTGCCACAACCTTAATTTTCATACTAGTGGGAGATAATGCAATAATTTCCTTACTCATACATCTACAATTCCAGGGAGCATTATGGAACCACCATTGAGCACAACATTCCCATACAAGTCTTTATGAATATCCACATCACACTTCATAATAGAATTGTATGCAGTCTCATGGATGCCAGCAGCTTCCCTTCCTATTCTATGCATCTAAACCTTTCTGCACCAATAGTGATCACTTGACCATCAGGAAGCTCGTAACTCTTTTCTAGTGAAGAGCTAGTTTTGGTAGTCTCCAACTCCTTCTCATAATCAAGGGACACATAGGTTAAATTCTCCTTCATGTCACAGACAATTTCACACTCCGTTGTTGTGGTGAAGGTGTACCCACGTTCTATAAGGATCTTCATCGATGCATCTATCAAGTCATGCCCCAAAAGGTCTAGTCTAAGGATGACATGAGGCAAAGCATATGCCTCATAGATTGGGATAGTGTGTGTAACACCATCACCAGAGTCTAGCATAATTCCTTGTGAAGCTGTGATTATGACATGACAAACTCGGAGCTGAAAACTGACTTTTGATATAACTTTTTACCAAGAGCTCGAAATCATCCAAAAACTTGCCAAGATGTGCATGTTGACATCACCAAGCTTTCCACCAAGCCATTCTACCTCAAACCTCACAGAATTGAAATTTCAAAACTTCACCAATCTACCAGCACTGATCATGAAACAAATAAATATTCAAAACCAGAAGGATTCTACTCATGAAACCTTCATCATCAATTCTTGGATAGAGTCCACAATCTTCTTGTAAGAGGGTTGCCAAGAAACTTCACCGATTTCTCAAAACAATTGTTTTGGTGAAAACTACTTGTGTGTCAAAGCTAAAGTATGGCGAAAACTCAATTTGGTCAAATCTGATCATTCCACCTATGTACTCCAATGCTGAGAGATGCCAACAAAGCCCTAAACAAACTAAAACTAAAGGAAAACAACTAAAAATATTTTTGGGTGATGTCGATTGTTTGTTCACTCAGGATGCTCCTACATCACATGGCCTCCTAACATTGCCATTACTCCCAAAGAAATCTCACCACATGCCACCCCAAGCTAACCACATGTCATTCCAGCTTCACAGCTCCGGAGTGACATAACCCTCTACCAAAAATACTAAGTTTTCAATTTCTAATTTTGAAGCCATAATTTTAGGTCACAACCACCTTAGTAGCCTAAAAGGGCAAGTAAAGAAATCTCTCTGCCAATTATCATCAATGAATTCAAGCAAAATTCAAGCTTATGTTTTCAAAAATCAAAGATCTTTAGAGGTGAGATAGGTTCACTCTGAAAATATTCAAAAGGGCAGGTAGGTAGAGCTGAGGGTTTGAAAGTTGAAGGTGCAAACACAAAGCAAGTTACAATTCTGCTTGGAAAATGGGGTTTAAGAAGAAGTTGGAGCCAAAGACAATAGAGAAATTGTTAGAGGACCAAGAATCTACAAACATACTAAGGAATGCAGGATGGCTAGAGTTCATGGAGAAATTTGAAGGGTTCAAGGAAGATATTGTGGAGGAGTTCCTCTCAAACCTATAAGATGACAAGACAAAAGTGAGAGGAGTCATCATCCTTATCTCGGCATCCATCATCAACAATCTCTTGAGCATCCCAAAATAAGGTGAGAGGTTTTACCATCTCAAAACTTTATACATTGATTTAATAAAATCCTTCTCGGTAGATAATGAGCCTGAAATACAAACGCATGCCAATAAGGGGGAAGTAAAATGGATTGTCAGGACTAGTTTACCTCAACCATGGTAGTCTTTGGCTACATGGTTGATGAAATGCTTTACATGTGATGACTAGTTTTCCCTTGTGTTAGGGCCAATTGTGAAAATATTTATTTTTATAAGGCATGGCCATAATAACCCTAAATATAGGATAAACTTGCCCAATTTCCTATTCTCTGCGATCACCTCACTAGCTGAAAAGTATTAGTAGGGGAAGGGTCAACTCAAACACCATTCCTCAGAAGAGAATGCCCAAAGCCATTGGCTTTTAAAATTCACTTTAAGGTAGCTATCTATTCTCCTTCTTCCAAGCTATTACTCCTGTATAAATAGCATGTAGAAGAATGTGTCATAGAGTTTGGCCTATTTATGCACTCCTCAGCCAACCAAAATTTGACAATTTACATAAGAAGGTGGAATTCTTTGACTCAAGAGCAGAAAATGAGGGATCTGATATCTCCAGCTAACCTCAAATAGTTTATAAGGAACAAAAGGGCTATGTCAAAGATGATAGACAAACATAAACAGGAATGGATAGGGATGTTCTTTAGGGCACCCCTAATTATTGAGCCCCTGCCCATTTGGGCTGAACAACTGGAGGACATAAGATTTCTAGCATGGTTGAAGCATATTAATGAATTCAAGGGGAATGTTGATACCACCAAGAAAAGTTGGACAACATATGAACATGAATATAACATCATAGAGAGGTTGTATCAACTAAACAAGTCTAGGCTTCAAGACAATGCAGGAGGACCTGTAAACCCTCAAGCTCAGGGGGAATGATGAGTGACATGTAGCACTCATCAAAGTATATCCTTATGTTCCCTTTTTCCATTCCATGCACCATCTTATCTACTAATTTTCACTATAAAGACTATAAAACCTTGTTTAAATTATGTTAATTCAAGATATAATGTTGAAATTGTTGTGATTAAAAGGCTCATGTTTGGGTTTAAACTGACAAAGAACTATATAGGAATATTTCTTTTTGATCACAGGAATCCATCCATCAAGAGAAGCAAGATTTTTGAAGGCTCTAGAGATGTTCATAACATCTCCAGAGCTATACAAAAGGTGCATTATAGGAACTCCAATGTTTTATAGAAGGATTGAAGGATCTCCAAAGCTGGATCAACAAGTCAGTAAAGGTTGCTGATCACGTGTCCTCCGGAGCTATGTACTGGTAAGTTGTATAGATGTCTTTGGAGCACTCTCTATGGAGTTGATTTAGAGACTGCACATAATCTCCAGAGTTGTTCTAGAGCTCAGAGTTGTACATGTATTTAGGCCAGAGTTTTTGGAGAAGACTGTTGCAGGAGCTCGTGGGAGACAAAGGACACCTACTACTTGATTTTTGCATGAATTAGGCACTTATGTTAGGATGTTGTTTTAATAGGTAATTCATTTTTATCAGGTCCTTCACGGCCTAATTTATCTCAAGTTAAAACTCTTGATTTAAGTGACACCTTCAGTGTAACTTTAAATCTCTTTTAGTTCTGCATGATTATGTTTTTAATGTAGGCAGTTGCATGTTTAGTCCTAAGAATAAAGATCTTTTGTATCTAAGGTAGAACTGGGAGTGAACTAATAAACTTCAAAGATATGCAGTCAACAAATACATCTGATATATATTGTATGGAGGCAATACAAATCATATCATAGTTTTTATTTTTAGAAGCACAATATACTCTATTTTTACTATGTTGAAGAATACTCTATTTTTGAAGATCCTGGATTAAAGAAAGCCAGTTTCTTATTTGTGTGTTCTGAAACTTTTATTTATTCTTCAAGTCTAGAGGTGTGGAGCAAACGCCCATTCCCACCAAAGGCGAGAAGGCTAGTATTACTGTTTAGATTTATTGCTTTCTTAAAATTACTGCAAGTTCTTTAGTTTAGTTTTCCTACATTGATAGATACATATCAAATTATTGTTTATTCTATTTTTTATGTCTTTTTCCAGTTTTCTAATCAGCTAGTTCATTTCAGCATTGTAATGTTCAGATTCCTATATTAAGATTTATTTCATAGAAAATAGCTAAAGGCATGAATTTGATTAGATAAGTAGGTTTCATTTCAGTAGATAGTTCAAGGACTGTTGATTGCTAGTTTCTATTGCAGATTTCCATGGACACTGCCCTGGATTTGACAAATAATTATGATTAAAGCCATTTCTAAATCATATAAATCCATTTCCAAATCATTCACATAATTTTGATGTTAGAAATTAGGATCTTAGGATACTAATCATTACACATAAAATATAAAATAAATAAAATAAGAATTATAAAAGCATAGATTTTACACATTACACAACATGTACATGGGGAAAACTCTTTTGAGTAAAAAACCCATAAAGCATCATTTTATTGTAAAACACAAGTTACAAAATTGTCTCTAATTATAGACAAAACCTAGGGATACCACTTCCCCTCACTTCCACATGGCCAATAATACCTCTTGTGCATAGTAATAGAATTAACTATAAATCTCCAAATTGAATTTCTCAATCAGAGAGAAGCTCCTTAAATATAGGAGAAGGGGTGGAAAAATACTTGAAGGGGTATTAGTCACACCCATTCAAAATAACCATTTGTAAATAATTAATCATTAAATGATATATGTTTTATAAAGCATGTAATAAGACTAAGGTTTTATAACCTTATATTAGAACAATATAAAAATGTTATAAGGGTATGACCCCTAATAACATTATGTTTAACACTCCCCCTTAATGTTAATAAGGGGCATAACCTATAAATTTCTATAAAAGAAAAAATGAAGTACCCCAGTAATGTAGGTCTTCTTTGATGGTGATAAATAGGGACACAAATTTATGCCAAAATGAAGATCATGTATTTCAAACTACATGATTTAGTCATCTTGCCATAATTTATAATTCTAGTGTTTTAAAAAATGATGCTTCTAAGGTCTTATAAAGTTTTTATTGGAGCTCGGGACTTCTCAAACCAACGTCCCTTAGGTTCATTGCATAGTGCATGTAGGTCACATATAATACAATGCTTAAATTACAAGTGGAAGAACTATAGAGAGAATAATTACAATATGCTCAGACTTACATATATTACCTAGAGGTCTTATTTATGTGTTTTAGGTCTTACATCCAAAGTTTAGCCATTTATAAAGAGAGGTCTTATTTTATGCCTTTTAGGTCTTGCATCCAAAGGGGTTATATATACTACCTAGAGGTTTTATTTATGCCTTTTAGGTCTTTCATCTAGAGGTGTCATTGTCATACATAATCCCCCTCAATGGCAACTCTAAAGGCCAAGCATTGATTTGAATTTGGAGAATTTGATATCAAGCACAAAGGTTTGGTGCTATACTGCATATAGAATTTTCTTTTGTGATTACAAGGAGCTTAGCCTAGTTCTTCTTGGTCATATGTAGTTATATTTGCCACTTTATAATTTGTCTAGAAGGACTAGAGAATAATTTTATGATGGAAAAACTTTCCCTTGAATGAAGTGCCCTGCAACTGATTCACCCTCTTTCATTTTCATGGAAAATAACTTATGCTTTAAATAAAGCTTAATTACCATACTCTTGGCTTGGTAGATCTCACCCAGATGCATCCACAAGTTATGTGTAGACTTCTCACTTGCAACATTCAGTAGAATAGAATTTGCAAGACACAGTCAGATGGTTCCCCGTGCCTTCTTATCTAGTCTTTCCCATTCATCTGAAGCAATATCATCAGGGTTATTCTCCTTAGTTACAGCTAACCACCAGTTTCTTTTCTCTAGCAAATCCTCCATTTTCATCTTCCACAATTCATACCCTGTGCCATTGAACTTTTCAATGTCCAACCAAGAGGTAGAAGCAACAGTAGATGTAGCCATGATATCTACACAAGATCTACAAACAAATAACAACCAAATCTCCCACTACAGCTAAAAAACCTTCACACTAACACCCAAGAATCAAAACTAGCCAGGCTCTGATGCCAAATGTTAGAAATGAAGGTGCAAACTACACAACGAAAATCTGATTCAAACCTTATTTGTGTCCTCTAAACAATGTAGAATCATTGGAGATTGCAACAGAAATAAAACCCACTACATAGAAATAACATGCATTAAGAACTGAACACATAACACAATATGTAACGTGGAGAAAACCCTTCCAGGTAAAAAACTCTACCAAGAAAAGAGGCTCCAAGTTGTATTATCTTCAAATTTATGAGATTACAATACATTCACTTCCTCTTCTTCTTCAGTCTTCAATCTAGTGGTGCCTATTACTCTCAACTCTGCTAAAAATGTAGTACAAATATCCTTAAAAAGGGGGTTGCCTTCTAGGGCAAGAAAACTGACATAATATCAACCGTCATATATGTGACCTAATGACAAATGGTCTAGATTTACAATGATAAAATATAAATAAAATTTGGCTTCAAGGGCGCTTCCCCAAACCCTCGCTGGGGTGCACGACCCTCGGATCCCCCGCCGAAGGAATGACCCCCTAGACCCCTCACAAGGGGGAAACCTCCCTGCGACCCCCCGTCGCAGATGAATTAGCGTCAGGGACTGGATATAAACATGTAGTTGAAACAAGATCGCTACTGGTGAAACCTTTCATCCCTTGTGGATGATTTACAAACAATAATAGGAATAATAAATTACATAGGATTTACAAGGTTGATGGCACCTTAACCCTAACAGACAATTGTGCACAATTGTGATTATTTCCATTTGCAACATGTTATTTGGGGTTTGCACCAACAAAGGAATTTTTGTGGGGATTTAACCGTTGGGAATGCATGTGGTGTACTGCGTGGAGGTTTTCCACTATTTTACCATTTGAATTTATAAATTTGTTATTTTTGGAGCTGACAACACATTTCATGTGGTATTGGGATTTATGTCATCTTTAGGTTGATGTAGATCATTTGGAAAACTTGGAAATGCTATATATACTTGGTTGTGAATTTCTTGAGAGCACAAAAGAAGAAGACCAGATGACATGGGAGGATAGAGAGTGAGTTTTGACAGTAAGGGAAGGAGAGAAGTGAGGTCTGAGGAGAGTGAGAGAACAAGGAGTATAATGTGGAGTGCAAATTGAGAAAGATAATAATATGACGTGTAGAAGGATAGTGGGTGTCATTGTAGTAGGGTAGTAATGTAATTCTAAAGTTATATTATAGTGCAATTGTACTTAAATTATCATTATGTAGCCTGTGCAGCAAGTTACAAGTGGTGTTTCCATAGTTTAGTTGTTCTATAGTTGATAAGTGAAATGATTGCATCTCAACATGTAAGAGGGCCCATTGCAGCAAACTATGAAGTTGTAATCACAATGATAATCATGCAAGCTTAAATCAATGAGAATGTTATTGTTGTTTTTGTGAGATCTCTATGCTATTTGTGGTTGTCTTTTGTGTTGACTGCATAGCTGAACAATCCTTCATTAAACCCTCCTACCATGACTGTATCAATTCAATCTAGTCATCAAAGCATCATTTAAAGCCCTCTCATTTCTAAAGCATTAAAAGAGCAATCAATAGTGACAATTGGATTTGGTGCACTAAAGAGTAATAAATTTGCATTCTAGGGCCTTGCTTATTAGTTTGATATTTGTGTACTTTCAAGGAGTTGATTGAGAACTTGTCTCACTTGACATAATGACAACCTTTGAGGTATTTGTAAATACAACCAGTCCCTAGATCTTAAGGAAGAGTAAAGTAGACACATATTCATCATGTGACAAACAAATTGAAATTCCATTGTGCACAAGGATGAATTAAAACCCAACGGACCATTCTACAACCACAAATATATTCCAAACCTACTGACCACTCCTCTAATAGAGCATATATCTAATACAAATTTTGAAGCAAATGCCTGACTATCATCATCTGTTTCAAACCTAAAAGTTATACATTGTTCAATTAACAAACTAAATACATTTATTGTCACCTTACTTTCTTAAATTAGTTTGTTACAAATTATTAGATTATCAATATCATAGTTATATTCCATTAATCTAAACTAATTATACTTGAATTAATCCAAAAAAAACTTATTTTCATTTACAATACTAAAAATCTGAAATTTGAAATGAATTAACTTATTGCTACTTAATACAAATAAAATATAATAAATTAAACATTTAATATTTAAAATAACATATCTTAAATATTAATATTTTTAATTTAATCTATAATTGCTAATAAATTATAAGTGTTATTGTTATTTTGAAATATGTGTTTGATCAATGTTCCATATTGATCTCTGATTTTAGAGGGATGTGTGGGCTCTAGGATCAAACAAAAAAATAATAATAGAGAATTACATTACAAATGATCACACAAAAAATATTATTATGTGAGACTTGTATCTCTATTACATTATTCAATGATCTTTATAAAGGCCTCTATAGTTTTAAATTTTACAACCACTTTCCCATAGGAACCAACTATTAACTACTCAACACAAACCATAAATCATTAAACTAGCATAACATTATTAACTACAAACTAACACTTTGGATCATAAACATAACAAACCCCCCTTGATCCAAAGAGGAACAAATGATGATCTAGAACATCTATCAATTTGAGTAAGCATGCCACTCTATAAACTTAGTCTCTTGCCTTTTAGTACTGATCAATTAGTGTCAACACTTGTACCCATCCTCCTGTTGTCTAACCCTTTGCATCACATTTTTGTGTGAGCAACACCTACTAGTCCTATACATCTAGTTCCTTGTACCACTACCTCCTACAATCTAAAGATCCATTGCCTCTTCTTGACACTACCTAACATGATCATACTAAAATTATTCTATCAACATGCCTCTAACCATCTATACTACATGTAATATGAGCAAGTTTTTTTATTACCCAACTACAATGGTCATTGTCCTTGTGATTCCTTGTACCTATATCCCTTAGGTGTATCATTAATTAATGACCAATTGCCTAACCACATATCAGCTAACTCCACTTTGCCTATGCTTTCTCTAACATAGGCAACACCTACTAGAAGTATTAAACCACTTGCTAACTAATCATGAAGACCTACTTTCCTCCTATTAGTCAAGAGGTGGAAACAAAATAACATAAATCTACTAGACCACTACTCTACATCAATGCTCAACAAAAGGAAACCAAGATTGAACATAACAAAACGAACTGCAATACTAAACTAGAACATACATCACGAAAAGCAAACCCTTTACTCCTACTATAAACAACATTCAAGCATTTCACCCATTCTCTAAGTGAATAACTAACTCAAGAAGGGAATGGTCCTCCAACCTCTTGGTGGGTCCTCCAACCTCCATTTTGACCCCCTTAACTTCTATTCATCAAAAGCAACATGAAAATTACCCAAATATCTTACTCTGAGATCACAAACATGTAACACAAATACATCTTCTCTTTATTTTTTTATAAAACCTTATATCTCTTACAATAAAAGATTAATCATTTCAAAAGTGTTGTGGAGAATTAATTGTTATTAAGATTGATCTTTACTTTCTTTACTTCTCCATATGATTTACACTTATGCCATGTATCATATAAAAACAACGCAATAAAAAACTGAGAGAGGAGAGACTTGAGTTAATTAACCACCTACTTCAACAATAATGTTTTAACCAACTTTCCTAAATGATCATCTTTGTGTTGCATTTCAGCAGTTTCATTATGTTATAAAATTTCACCGAATATACTTTGTTGTTGCACCTTTCTATCACCAGCATAAATGAGATGCCAATTTTTTTTTTCCTATTGTTGCTGCACCTTTCAAGGTCTAGATGATTGAACAAAGGAAAGATTACTCAACTCTCCTGTTGTTTCTTTTTCACTTATGCCAAGCAGCCAATCTTTGCAAATTAAATTGTTTTCCAGTAGTGTAACACCACCACAAACCAACAAAAACAAATTTCACTCCTTTCTCTTTGAATGAACAATAAAATGCACTTAGTCATATGATGTAAGACTCCAAAGAAAATTAATACCCAACTATGAATGCATTAGGTGTAATCCGTATATCTTCCCATAGCCCATCATGAAAAGTTTCCATCAATTGTGGGCTGCAACCAGCAAGAACAAGCAGGTAGGTCATCAAGTAAGGCAGTTTGAATTAGTGGATGATCACATTTAAAACTGAGCCTGTTATTTAATAATGTCTGGAATTTAGACCCTTATCAATTTTTTATATATAGTCTCCTGCAAAAACAAATGTAATTCTTATTGCCTCCAATTAAATCTCCTATAAAAATAAAACAAATGTAATTCTTATTGCCTCCTGTAAAAACAAATGCAAATGTTTGTCGCCTCCACTACAGCTTCGTTCCAGAGAGATTCGTGCACCATCGCCCACAACAGTTATTTACGTCAGTGTTCAACAGAATGTGACTATCTAGGATGGCATTCAAACAAGTAGTTTAAATTCTCAGATGTGTAAGATGCAGAATCATTCCACCAGAGAGCTCAAAGTGAACGTGTATTGTTCCATGCAAAAGAATTCATAGGAAATTTGTGCCTCTTAAGGGATGAATTGTTGGAATGTGAAGTCAGTTTTATTTATTTTAGTAGTGACGAGCAGTTGACAAATAGCGCCTTGACATACCTGCCAGTTGGGGCCGAAGGCCAAGGAAGTTCAACCAAAGGTTGAAGGGCAGGGGGTTGCAGGGGGCTGCGCGTAGGCCCCTGCCATGGCCTCACCTGAAATTTGTTTTAGTCATATGCCATATGTACACCATGCAAAATTGCATGCAGAAGTGCCACTCACGGTTCTATATGTATACGCCTAAAAATAACATGATTCATCCTAAGTAAATATTCTAAATATTTATTCCATTCTTCTACCAATTAAATAAATATTCTAAATTTATTTAATCGATTCACTATTCCATAATTAAATAAATTCAATTTATTTAATTAAAATTCTTCTAATGTCCTACACAATTAAATAATTATAAATTATTTAATTAATCCAAATTCCTCTATCCTAAGTTCTAAATTCAAAAATCCATCTCACCTTTACACCTCACCTTTTCCACCTCACCTTGTCCACCTCATCAGGTTGTACATGTAAATATTTAATTACTTATTTTTCTCTCACCCACATGGCCTATTTCTTCTCAAATCAGAAGTTAGTTAACTAATCAATCAAATCTGTTAACTGATTGGTCATTTGAGTTCACTGGTCAATCTATTCTGTTGACTCCTCAATCAATCCAGTTCACTGGTCAATCAATTCAGTCAATCCCATAATCCACTCTTCTAACTGATCAATCAAGTCTGTTAACTGTTCAGTCAATGGAGTTAACTCTCCAATCAATTTTGTCACATCCCCTCTTTCATGATGGAGCTAGGACACTTGTCACATTTCTACTGGTTGCACATTCCTCAACCATCCTCAGCCATTGATCTTCATATCTTCTCTCAACCGTTGATTCTCATTCTTCCAAGTCTATAAATGAAGCTTCATTCTTCCATTCTAATCATCCAGGCTTTTCACATCGTTACTCTGCAGAAATATCACCAGCGCGCCTTTGGCACCCTTTTGTCATCTACAAGCTTGAGATCACATACTTGCATTGCAGCTCATCTTCATTGCATATCACCATAGCCATTCACCATCGACTTCCTAAAAACAGCTAAAAAGATTGCACTCTCTGAGGGCTCATCTCATCTGCAAAAGGACGATTTGTGATAGGCAAACAACAGAAGTTTCGAAACGGGAGAGGTTTGCACTGTGTTTGTTCATTGCTTCGTTTATTGAATCCTTCTTGTTTCACTATTCTGTTGATGTTTGGGTCATGTTTAATTCATTTGATTGATCACCATTTTACCCTTACATTTTTGGCGCCCACCGTGGGGCCGTTTGCCCCTTTATTTTACCATTTCTGAGCTTTTTTGAAGGCAGGTTCCGTACAGGTCACGCAGAGTCACGCACAGATTACTTCGGCGCATCTGTTCATTTCCACGGCACATATAAACACTTTTATGGTGCTTTTGTTTCTTCTGCGCATCTGTGTATTTTCGCTGCGCTTCTGTGCACTGTTACGGCACTTTTACTGTTTCTGCGCATATGTGCTTTTCTGCTGCGCTTTTGCAGACTGTTACTGCGCATACGTTAATACTGCGCATTCATTCCTTTTAACTGCGCATATATTCAATATTGCGGCGCATTTATTAATGTTGCGCTTCTATTGATTATTTCTGTGCATCTGATCACTGAAGCTGCGCATCTGTTACAGGCTGAAGTTTTAGTACTTTTCTAGGGGAAGTTGCTAACGCTAACCTTTCCGCAGGTGTTTGCTGGAGCGTTTTTGCAGGATAGGTGCAGGTTTAGTTCCATGTAGTTGCATCTAATTAGTTCACATTTCATTTTCAAAGGGAAAGTAAAAATTAATGTTCATTCAAATCTTCATCTAGTTCTAATTAGGGAGGAAGTAACTGGATTTATTTCTTGCTTGCATTGCAAACACTTTCCAAGTTATTGCTATCTAAAGGTTAAAATTGAACTCACCAATGATCTTGAAGTTAAAATGAACCATTGCTATATCGTGAGACCTGAATTTCAAAGTTAACAAACTCGTGCTACGCGGTTTAAAAATTGAACTCACTACTGCTTTCTGAAGTTAAAATGAACCATTGCTATATCGTGAGACCTGAATTTCAAAGTTAACAAACTCGTGCTATGCGGTTTAAGAATTGAACTCACTACTACTTTCTGGGATTTAAAACTGAACCACTGCTATATTACTGAATCACTTCAAAGTTCTATTTGAGTAGATTTAGCCCATTTAGTTTTTCACTTTTAACTAAGGTGGATTAATCAGTGTATTCTGTGCTTGCGAATGACAATAGGCTTATGCTCTCCCCTCTTCTGGGTGATCAGAGTGCCAGACTTGTCATTCTATATGTTTAACCTTTAGGAGGGGCCTGCCCTTGGATGCACGCTTGTCCAAGCGGGAACGACCCTGAGTGGTAACAGGGTAATGCCAAGCTCTACCAAGCCACTTAAAATAAATTGTGCTTGAGGTGAAAACTTCCTGCAACAAGTGCTTTTATGTTACACCGACGGCCAACCTCCCCCAAAACCCTCTCAGGCGCAACCCTGTGAGGCTGGGAGACTCCATAATGAAGAGTAGCGCCGCCGCACATGTAACCACTTGAACAGTTGCCCGAATTAAATACCTCTTGTTTTAGTGGCCCAAATCCCTTATAATCCATTTCTCGCCTAGGATTTTGTGCTTGCTTTTGTCCAAAATAGAGTCAGAAAATTTACAAAAACAATGAAAAACTACAAAATATTATTTGTGCTTGCTGTGTTTTCTTGCTATTGAATTCATAATATCAGATCAGGAAGACCTTTTCTAGCCAAAAAAATACCAAAAACAGAAGAAAAATTGAAAATTTTGCAAAAACTTCAAAGCTGCGCATTTACAGCGACTTGCTACGCTTTTGTAACGACTTGTTGCGCATATACCTTATTGCTGCGCATATATGCACTGTTGCTGCGCATATATAATTCACCAGACTGGCGCATTTACTGCGACTTGCTGCGCATTTGTCCATTTCTGCTGCGCATCTGTTTCTGCGCATATGCGACAGTGAGCACTTGCCCTATTTTTGAGGAGAAATTCTCACCTGATCAGAGCACCCATTTCATCCTAGTTTCACTTTCTGAGATCAGAGTCAACCTTGCAGTCAATCTCCATCCGTTTCACCCAACTCTTTCTCTTTCATCCATTGTCACACTCACCTTCTGTCCAAATCACTCTTGTCCCAAAGTCAGCCTATCCCATATCGATTCGGCATTAAGTTCTTTTTCGTTTCATTAGTGAATTCACGTAAGCCTAGTAGGTCACAGTACCTTTGCTAGTAGTCTTGTTGAACAACTAAGCCCTACACAGTAAGACGGGTATCGACTACCCTTGCTAGTGGCTAGAGTCTTGTGTCAACCGTCTTACTTGAAGTCATTGAGCGAGAGAATCCTTTGTCCAAGTCTTATCCTAGGTATCCCATTCATAATAGTCTCAACCGGCACCTTGCCAGAATTTCTAGTCCTCACCCCCTCCATCCCGCGTCACCTTGCATGGTTCTTACTCGATCCCAGTACAACAAGCAAATCGAAATGGCTGACTCATTTGATCACATTCTCCCACCACGTGATGGTGAAGAAGAGATTTCTCATGAAGAATTAGTGGCGCACATGCAAGATAGAAAATTCCAACGCGTCGTAGAGAAGATGATCCTTGAAGACCCCCATAAGTATTTCCATCATCTTGCTAGTCTCGGAATCAAACTCCCCGCAGACTTTGACATTAGCTCCATCATGGAAAATGCAAACAATAATCATGAGAGGGGCACCAATGACACAGTCCCACATGTGCATGAGAGAGGTACAAATGACACGGTCCCCCATACAAATGAGAGAGAAAAGCAACCCGTAGATCCAATTGCTCCTATGGCAGACGTGAGACAACAAATCGAAAGTCTAAAGCTCGAGATATCCAACCTTAAGACTGGTACAAGTTCTAAGAACTACTCTTTGGAAGATATAGCACCGTACCCCTTTGACAGAAATTTGATCATGAAACCATTCCCCTATCAGTTCGGAGTTCCGAAATTTGACAAATATAAAGGGAAGGGGGACCCTAGAGATCATATCAGGGAATTCACTGCAACATGTTTAGAAGTAGCTCACAACGAGACCTACTTAATGAGACTATTCCCGCGATCTTTAGGTGGTCAAGCTATGGAGTGGTTCTCACGTCTCCCACCAGGAATCAAAACTTTTGATGAACTTGTCAATAAATTTATAACGCACTTCTCTTACAACATAGAACACGAGGTATCTATGCTAGATCTATGCAACACCAAGCAGAAGAATGGTGAGTCATTTGCCGCCTTCCTACAACGATGGAGACAACTAGCTAGTAAGTGTTCTTACGATATGCCTGAGAAGCAGCTATTGGAAATGTTTGTCCACAATCTAAACACTGATCTTAGCTATCAGATTCAGATACAATGCCCTACCTCATTCGCCAAAGTCATTAAAATGGGCCTCTTCATTGAAAAAGCTATGATCACTAAAGGAACTCTCAAGCTCTACAAGGACACACCTCCTTCCAATTACACAACAGATAGATCAAAGTTTTGGACCAAGAACAAGAATGTGGTCAACGATGGAGTAGTGGACGCCAAGGCGGTAGCCCCTAAGCAACAACCCATATTCACTCTTAAGGGAGAAGCAAATACCAGTGCACTCAACAAGCCACCCCCTCGGGAACCTAGACCTTGGTTTAATTCAAATCCAAGGAGAAAATTCACGCCGTTGGGGGAATCTCAAGAGTCCGCCCTCAGGAAGTTGTTGGCTAACAATGAAATTTCTCTATCGCCAACAAGTGACTATGAGCCTATCGTCAAACCTCCCTATTGGAAGGACACAGATTATTGTGAGTATCATCGAGGAAGGGGGCACACGACTAACAATTGCATCCGCCTCAAGAATGTCATACAGGATATACTGGATCAGAATCAGGGAGGGACACAACAGCATACCTCCAATGAATCTCATGTGGCCTACCAGGACCCTCTTCTAAACCACAATCGGCCATATAACAACAATCGCCACATTGGCCATAACAGCAACAATGGTCACAATGGCAACAACTCCAATGGCAATCCCAATACCAACAACAGTCACAACTGGCCAAATCAGAACAGTGGGTCGAGTAATGCTAACTATGCAAGCGTTCCATTTGAGTACACCATTAACTGCATTTCTAAGCACATTCCGCAGATCAATGTCATATCCCCCAACCAACAACCAGGACCTAACAGAACTGGTTGTAGTATAATTACCTGCAGTGGTAAGGTCACGATCAATACCACCCCTCCAAGGTCGTCACCATCTCCATCCAACTCCCACCCATACAATGTCATCGACCAGTTGCAAAAGACTCCAGCTCACATTTCTATATTGGAGCTCTTGCGTCTATCTCCTTCTCATAAGGAGATTCTTGAGAAAGCCTTAGTGGAAACTACTGTCCCCACTAACCTAGCCCAAGAAAAGTTTCAAACCATGGTGGGTAATTTGACATCCTCCACTTCCATCTTGTTTATGGAGCAAGATGACCTTTCCATATCTCAACCCCACAACACTCCTCTACACATTGTAGCATTCATGCACAAGCACCGCATCAAGAGGGTTCTCATTGATGGGGGTGCCAGTTTAAATATTTGTACTTTGAAGCTAGTCCTTGCACTGGGGTTCTCCGAACAGGCAGTTGATCCAAGACGAAAAATTACCATCAAAGCCTATGACGAGGAGGAACGAACCACCAAAGGAACAGTTGTCCTACCCATTCAAGTGGGACCAGTAATTAAAGATGTGGTGTGCCAAGTCCTTGATCGAGAGCTTGCTTACAATATTCTACTAGGGAGACCATGGATCCACGCCATGAAGGCTGTCCCCTCCAGCTACCATCAATGCATAAAGTTCCCACACGATGGCAAGCAGGTCACCATACAAGGCGACCCCGATCCCTACCAACATTGCAATTCATTCCAAGCAAAATCTGAATGCGTCATTCCCAACAATAGAGCCTACATTTCCCCTACTCCGCAACAAGACCATACCGCCGAGGCTTCCTCCTCGAGGCCCAAACCACTGAAACTTACCATAAAAGAAAATGGCGTGGGGGAGTACTCCATTGAGCACAGCCTCAACCTTGCCACCATGCCTTTGTCTCCTCGCTCCTTTGGCAAACCCAAGCATCAACCTAGGCATTTTCCAAAGCCATCTGCTCCTCCTACAACTCCTGCAAATCCCTTTGTAAAATGGGGGACTTTATCTGATGAGACAGAGGAGCGAGATCTCCTGCAATGGCTTTATGCTGAAGAGGAAAACACACCCCAAGAGCCGCCTAGACTCCCTACAAAACTCTATGGATGGGGTGAAACCATTTTGCACAGGATGGGATATGAGGGACAAGGCCCCATAGGCCTCAGAAAAGAAGGAATCGTTGAACCCATACAACCTTCTTCATCCTCTTCGGCTAGAAACACAACTGGCCCAGGGTACAAAGGTAAAGGTAAAGCCAAGGAAAATGCCTGCCTTGTGGAGACAATTCAAACACTCCAAGTAGATAGAGACACGGATTCAGATAATTCAAACGAGTATGAGTGGGACGAGCTAACAGAGCACTCCTACGGTGACAAGGAGATTGACACCATCCAAACTCTCAGCCCCTACCATGAGGAACAGACGCAACGGGACAGACCACTGGAGTCTGATTTGCCCCTCCCTGAGATTATGGCTTTCGAGGAAAGTTTCGATTCCATTGCGATAAACAACCTGGAGGAGAGTACCACCCAGAACACTATCCCCACCAATGCTCATAACATCTCCATTCACACCATTAATGAATCAGATCTCTCATCCGACTCCCTTCCCCTCTTACACCCTAAGCTTATTGACTGGGATCTGCAAGGAACCCCCCAATTAGATATGTTCCAGAACGATGATGCTTACATTGACTATATGGAACTTAGGGATCACTTACCAAAAGGAGATCATAAAGCTGGTTTTGCTATCGAACTCAATACCGTGGCTTACTTCGGGGAGGGTGCCAAGCCTTCTAGTCGCAAAAATATCAAAATCAAAAATGGATTTGACGGTGAAAACCGCCGTGCGGCAGTGTCAGATCATAAAACAGTAAAAAGAAAGGACATATTCGAAGGTGAAAACCCAACTATGGCACCTGACGATGGAATGCTTGACACCCTCCCTAGTGATATGTACCAAGAAAGGTCACAAATTGTGGTGGAGCCAACAAAGCCAGTGAATATTGGAACCGAAGAGCAACCCAAGATTATCCACTTTGCAAAATCTCTCACACCACCTGAGAAAACCAGATTTGTACCATTCTTTAAGAAGAAGAGAGGCAGCTTTGCTTGGTCATATGCTGACATGCCAGGTTTAGACCCGAACCTGATTCTACATCATTTGCCATTGGATCCAGGGGTGAAGCCCGTAAAGCAGAAACTGAGAAAAATGCATCCTCATATAGCCCTTTTGGTCAAGGAAGAACTCAAGAAATTGCTAGATGTGGGGTTCATCAGAGCCATAGATTACCCTGAATGGATATCTAATATTGTGCCAGTATCTAAACCAGATGGCAGGGTCCGACTATGCAACAATTTTAGAGACTTAAACAAAGCATGCCGCAAGGATGACTTTCCATTACCAAACATCGACATCATAGTCGACCTTACTGCAGGGCATACAATGCTATCACTCATGGACGGATTCTCTGGGTATAACCAAATCAAAATAGCACCGGAGAACCAACACAAAACAGCTTTCACTTGTCCATGGGGTACCTTTTGTTGGAATGTCATGCCTTTTGGGCTGAAAAATGCAGGTGCTACATATCAGCGGGCCATGACAACTATATTCCATGACATGATGCATGTGACCATGGAGGATTATGTTGACGATATCTTAGCAAAATCTCTCATGAGGGACTCACACCTGGATATCCTAGAGAAAGTCTTCCAACGGTTGGACCAATTCCAAGTTAAATTGAACCTGAAGAAATGTGTGTTTGGGGTAACATCGGGCAAGCTGCTAGGCTTCATCGTGTCAGCAAACGACATAGAGGTAGACTCGGCCAAGGTCAAAGCAATAATGGACATGCCACCGCCCAAGACTCTAACACAGTTGAGATCCTTACAGAGCAAGCTACAGGCCATCTGAAGGTTCATCTCACAGTTGGCAGACAAGTGCCAACCTTTCAGCCACCTCCTACATAAGAATATTCCATTTAAATGGGATGAGCGGTGCGAAGAGGCATTCAACAAGCTAAAGGAGTAACTTATGAACCCTCCTATACTCATGCCTCTGATCCAAGGAAAACCTTTGATTCTCTACATATCTGCTACACCTACTACTCTTGGGGCTCTCCTAGCGCAGCAAGACTATGAGAACAAAGAAAGAGCTGTATACTACATCAGTTGAACCTTAGTGGGCTACGAGTTACAATACTCACAGGTAGAACGATCATGCCTTGCGGTGGTTTTTGCTTCACAAAAACTCCGACACTACATGTTGGCACATCCTGTCAAACTCATTGCCAAAATCGACCCACTAAAGTATCTTCTCAGCAAAGCAGCTCTCACAGGTCGATTAGCAAAGTGGGTTATGCTTCTTAGTGAATATGATATAGAATATGTGGATAGAAAAGCCATCAAAGGGCAAATCATAGCTGACCAACTGGCCGAGGCACCATTACAGGACACTTCACCAATGCAGTTTGAGTTTCCCGATGAGTCTTTATTCACCCTGTCAACATCTCCTTGGAAACTCTACTTCGACGGGTCTTACACCAACCGCGGATCGGGGGCAGGTATCCTGTTTATCACTGCTCAAGGCGACACAATTCCAAAGTCCTACAGGTTGTTATTTCCATGGACTAACAATATAGCGGAATATGAAGCCTTGGTAATTGGTCTCAAGATGGCCACTGAGTGGAAAATCCAAGCACTATGTGTCTACGGTGATTCTCAGCTTATCATAAATCAGGTTAACAATGAATATCAAACCAAAGATGAGAAGCTCATCCCATACAAACGGATGGTCGACGACCTCAAGGAACACTTTGGGACCATCTCCTTTGAACAAATACCCAGGATCAAGAACAAAGCAGCAGATGCAATGGCTACCATAGCCTCTCTTCTTGAAATACCTGAATACGAGTCACGGTATGAGTTCTTAGTAGAAACCATTCGGCAACCAGCTTATGATCTCCTCGAAACCCATTCCATTTGCCTCCTAGTAGGATCTGATTCACCTTGGTACGGTAAGACCTACACTTACCTCAAGGACAATATTCTTCCACCGGATCTCTCTTCCAACCAAAAACGGACTTTCATCCGACAAGCCTCCCGTTACACCATCATAGCTAATACCCTTTACCGACGTGGTCTGGATGGTACTTTACTCCGTTGTCTAGAACAAGAAGAATCCATAACGGCCTTGCGAGACATACACGAAGGGATCTGTGGAACACACTCCAGCGGTCCCTCCTTAGCTAAGAAACTCATGCGTTTGGGTTATTACTGGCCCAATATGGAAATGGATTCATATCAGTTCGTCAAAAAGTGCAAACAGTGCCAAATACACGGGAACCTGATTCATGCACCTACTCAGGAGTTGAGACCTTTAACGACACCCTGGCCCTTTTGCCAGTGGGGACTTGACCTTGTGGGAAAGATTCATCCACCTTCCTCCAACGGCCATAAATTTATCATAACCGCCACTGAATACTTCACAAAGTGGATTGAAGCCGTTCCCCTAACCACCGTCACAGGAAAACAAATTTCCTCGTTCATTCTGAATTACATTATCTGCCGATACGACATCCCTTCATCCATCGTAACGGATAATGGGAGACCATTCAAAAATCAAGATGTCCAGGAACTTTGTGAGCGTTTCAAAATCCAACATCGTTTCTCCACTCCATACTACCCCCAAGGTAACGGCCAAGCTGAGGCATCGAATAAAACCATTCTAAAAATCCTAAAGAAAACTGTCAATGAAGCTAGTCGCGATTGGCACGTCCAACTCAATCCCACTCTGTGGGCCTACAGAACCAATATACGCACTCCCACAGGTGCTACACCCTATGCCCTTGTCTATGGTTCTGAAGCCATCCTTCCCATTGAGGTCGAACTCCCATCCCTCAGGGTGTCGTTGAAAGGTCTCATATCAGATGAAGAATACAGAGTCTCCAGGCTACAAGAACTAGAGCTGCTCGAGGAAAGGCACCAGAAAGCTTTTGACCATCTCAAAGCCTATCAACAGATGATGATAAGAAGCTACAACCACAAGGTTAGACCAAGATGCTTCAAGGTTGGGGACGTCGTTCTAAAAGAGAACCCTCGCAATCAGCAGGACAGAGAAAAGAAAGGTAAGTTCGAGCCTAACTGGCTTGGGCCCTATGTGATTGTAGCTGCTTACGGATCGGGGGCATATCAGTTGGCCACATCAGAGGGTGAGTTGTTTGATGATCCAATCAACAGCATGCACCTTCGCCGGTTCTATACCTAGGAGAACCCCAATGCAAGGGGGCACAATAAAATTAAAAATCAAAAAAAAAAAATTGAAAAGAGAAAATACAAAAAAATTAGAAAAAAAATAGAAAGCGTACAAAAAAAAAATTGTCCTTGGATGAAAACCTGGCAAACAGGCGCCTTGGATAGGTATCGTGATGAAAACCTGGCAAACAAGCATCATGTTACTCTCTAGCTCCTCATGCAAATAAAAGCAAGTGATGAAAACCTGGTAAACAGGCGTTACTTGTGCTAAACCGCCTTCTCCATCTTTGAGAATCCAATCACCTTGAGTCCATTCTTCCTTCGCTCATTTTCCATTTGACCCATATCTACCCCACAATAAACACTTGACAGTTACCTATCATGGCTTGATACTCACCTTGTGGCCTTGTCAACCAAGTTTTTGTCCCATACCGTCTCCTCAATGTGAGCCTAGTATAGTGTCTCTTGTCGGTGTCTATGGTCCAAGTCCATGAACTACGTTGCCTCTGCGCCGTCACGTAGGCAAGGCCATTATTCTAATGCGCCCCCGAGGCTTCCATTTCTTCCTTGGTCCCATTCATCCCCTTTCTGGTCTTCATTCTTGTCGTCTTTCTTCTAGTCCATCCATGGTCCATTAGGGTTTACCCCGAACTACGTTGCCTCTGCGTCATCACGTAGGCAAGGCCATTTAGCAATGAGCCCCCGAGGCACTAGGTCAGTCCCTTAGGGTCCGTCTCCCCAATAAGGATGGTGCAATCTTCTCACCAAGCAAACAAATGCAAGCAGAACCCATGCCTCAAGCAGAAATCTTAACAATGAGCATCTTAACCTATCCAAGGCAAAGCAAATACCCAAGGTCTTCTAACTGATTTTATCTAAATTATGGCAAGAAAAACACATCTAAATGCAAGAATGTTTTGTGGATTGGAACCATGGTTAAGTTACAGAGTCTGGATTTTTGCTATCATACCCTCCTATGCTACTCAAGGATACCAAAAGCTAGAGATGCTATGATGGGGGCATGATTATTTTCTTTGTTTGCTATTTGGGGATTAAACTTTAGTAATGTGAAGCCTTGTCTTAGGACGTGATCGGCAAAAGATCATCGAGGACATCAAAGGTCTAACATGAACGGGGGCAATCCTTTCTTATTGAAACGCAAGAGGTACTCAGGTCATCTAGATTCAATTTTGACTAGATGCTTGTATTAACTTACTAAATCACAATCCATGTAAGCGATACTCAGGTCATCTCGGTTCAATTATACCTAGATGCTTGTATTCACTTACAACATTTCAGAAAATTTACTAAAAACACACTGCCCAATGATGAAATAAAGCACTCTAAAAGCAAAGCATCCATCCTATATCCATTTATACATCCATACCATACCCCATGCAATAAAGATCTGACAATGCAGAGTATCAATACAAATAAAAGCTTGTGAGTCCTTCTATCGAGTCTTTCTTCTATCAATCAGATTTCTATCTATCATCATATCTTTCATCCTTGTCCAGTCAATCTGAGCAATGATCCAAATGTAAGATCCATTCTTAATTCATACCAATCAAGTCAAGTCAATCTTGCACAAATGATCCAATCACAATCAGTGGTCTTGATCCTTGTCTGGTCGTAAACCAACTCGATCAGTTAATCAATCAATTGTCTTATACAGGATGTTGCATTGTCAAAATTAGACCAATACACGCATCTTACACGACATGCTTCATTTCCTGGAACCAGACACTATCCTTCATGTTGCTCTAGGGATCTATCATTCCCCGCCATGACAACACATCTGCCGTGTTGGTTTAGGGATACATCGTTCCTCGCCATGACAACACTATCGTCTATCGTTATCAATTCATCAGTTGGTTTATAGCTTGACAGGGGCAATACCTTGTTTGTTCTTATGTCATTTGTGCATACTTGCTTACTTGCTTGTGTGTGTCATCATTCCATCTTGCATCGCGTATCATTCGGCTCTTTCTTCACCCATTTTCTTCAAACTTAACCTTCTTCATCGTGAGATTGTCCGTCTCACGCCTTCTGCCTTCTTCTCATCCAATCTCCCGAGGGGGCATCCTGTCGTTAAACTTGTACCAGGGGCAAACTGGGGCATGTATCACTATCAGACTATCAACTTCTTTGAAGCAACGCTGTAAACTGCATTGCATCAAAGAGGGGCAAAATGTATACGCCTAAAAATGACATGATTCATCCTAAATAAATATTCTAAATATTTATTCCATTCTTCTACCAATTAAATAAATATTCTAAATTTATTTAATCGATTCACTATTCCATAATTAAATAAATTCAATTTATTTAATTAAAATTCTTCTAATGTCCTACACAATTAAATAATTATAAATTATTTAATTAATCCAAATTCTTCTATCCTAAGTTCTAAATTCAAAAATCCATCTCACCTTTACACCTCACCTTGTCCACCTCATCGGGTTGCACATGTAATTAAATATATTAAATATTTAATTACCTATTTTTCTCTCACCCACATGGCCTATTTCTTCTCAAATCAAAAGTTAGTTAACTAATCAATCAAATCTGTTAACTGATTGGTCATTTGAGTTCACTGGTCAATCTATTCTGTTGACTCCTCAATCAATCCAGTTCACTGGTCAATCAATTCAGTCAATCCCATAATCCACTCTTCTAACTGATCAATCAAGTCTGTTAACTGTTCAGTCAATGGAGTTAACTCTCCAATCAATTTTGTCACATCCCCTCTTTCATGATGGAGCTGGGACACTTGTCACATTTCTACTGGTTGCACATTCCTCAACCATCCTCAGCCATTGATCTTCATATCTTCTCTCAACCGTTGATTCTCATTCTTCCAAGTCTATAAATGAAGCTTCATTCTTCCATTCTAATCATCCAGGCTTTTCACATCGTTACTCTGCAGAAATATCACCAGCGCGCCTTTGGCACCCTTTTGTCATCTACAAGCTTGAGATCACATACTTGCATTGCAGCTCATCTTCATTGCATATCACCATAGCCATTCACCATCGACTTCCTAAAAACAGCTAAAAAGATTGCACTCTCTGAGGGCTCATCTCATCTGCAAAAGGACGATTTGTGATAGGCGAACAACAGAAGTTTCGAAACGGGAGAGGTTTGCACTGTGTTTGTTCATTGCTTCGTTTATTGAATCCTTCTTGTTTCACTATTTTGTTGATGTTTGGGTCATGTTTAATTCATTTGATTGATCACCATTTTACCCTTACACTATACATGGAAATTTTTCTTTGGAAAGGATATGTTTTTTGCATGTGCTTTTTCGTGATTATTTAAGTTAGTCCAGTTTGAATGCCAAGACATAAGAAAATGTTTTTGTAACTGCCAATTTTCTTCTGAGAAAAAAATTGAGAGATCTTTGCCTGTATTTTTTCCCTGATAAATTCTCAAGTTTTCCACGTAAATCTGTGTTGTCTATTTTGTGTGAATTATTACTATTTCACTGCTTATTTCAATTCTGCAATGTTTATTTTTCTGACATGAACCTCTAGCATAAGTGCCTCTATTGAAATGCACAAACACAATTCAATTTTTACTAGATATTTGAAGTTAAAATGTTCATCCGAAGGGTTAAATTGTTTTTGAATCAAAACATTAACGTAAGGGGGGGACTTTAGGTTTGTGTTTGCTTGTTTTGACAAAACTAATTACTTTGAAACAGACCATGGACTTTGCTCAAAACAGGCTGAAAGGCACTGTTACATTTATTACCAACTAATATAGATTTTAGTGCAGTAATTACAAGATTTTTCTATGTTTAAGCTTCTTGTACTGCATTGGAGGACTGACCCGGAATGTCAATACAAATTATATTAGAGAGCATAGGAATATGCACAAAAAGCTATAGCGGGGTAAAAATAAGCTGCATTCCATTAGAGGGCATAATGCTTAAGAAGGATTTTGGAGAATGAGTATAATTTGGAGATATGGTAAAGGAATATTTGGACACTATCAGGCTTAGTATTGCCTTCTGCTCCATGCGGGCCAACTTCTCTCCTGGACAAATTCTCCCTCCAAATCCAAATGGAATATATCCACCGTTCTTTTTGGTATTTTCTATATTGGAGAAGCGCTCTGGTTTGAATTCATAGACATCCTCTGTTCCCCATACTTGAGGATCTTCATGCATTCCAAGTATATTTATCAACACAGACATCCCTTTGGGGATCTCTATGTTACCCACTTGCATGTCTTGCTTGGCCTGTCTGACAGTGTAAGAAACTGGGGGATACAGCCTCGTGGACTCGCTTAGAACCATTGTCATCTGCAAACGACAAATTCCACATATTAAAGAATGGACAACAATTGGTTCTTGGTGTAAATGGGTATTTTGAGTAATTTCTTTAATAACCCATTTCTCATGTGTAGTGATTACCAAGTACTTACACTTGGATTCATCCAAATAGCAGCGTATCTTTCTTGTAAGTTTGTAATTATGTGAGAAGCTCCTTAACAAGTCAAAATTTAATAGACATCAGATTTTCACAGTCCATGATAATTATATCTGAGTGTTTCAGGTTTTAACTGTGTAAAAGTTTTTTCCTCAAAGTTTTCAATCATACTCCGTGATCCATCATCAGAAAGTAGAGAGCAAGAGAAGAGAATTAGAAATTTTGATAGATCATGGAGTGTGATCCAAAACGTTGAGAAACTTTTACACAGTTAAAACCTGAAACACTAAGATATGAGTCATCATTCCATAACTAATGTGAAATCATAGCAACGAAGCTAGCCAAATTTTTTATAAGATGTCTCTATTTATTTTTTACCACGAAGCAAGCTCTTACAATTTTCATTTTGGAGAGCATGTTGATGTCTGGATGAGCTCCTTCTGTCATCCCCAGGACCTCAGCTCTAACTCTGTCTTGCCAATGGGGATTGAGGGCTAATAACATTAGTGTCCAGGTTAATGACAGTTTGGTTGTCTCCTGCCCTGCTATCAACAAAGTCTTGCATTCGTCCACAACATCTTGCAGAGTTAACCCCTTGCCCTGATTGAGTTCTAGCAACAGAAGCCCCAGCAAATCATCACCCAATCCTTTGGTGTTACATTCCAGGCGTGCATTGATGATTTGCAAGATTAGAAAATTGGCCTCCTTGCCCAACCTCCAAACGTTTTTATTTCCAGCCCAAGGTATAAACCTGATAAATAAATGCTGACACACAAATAAGTAGCTGCAAACATAGTGGGAAAATGGACCAGGTACATGATAGCTGACAGTTCTATCCTTATATTAAATTCATAAATGTAAACTTGAAAATCCAAAGCAGGAATTTGAAATTTGAAATTTATATATTAATATTCACAAGTAATTAAATCAAATTAATATATATAAATGCTGACACACAAATAAGTAGCTGCAAACATAGTGGGAAAATGGACCAGGTACATGATAGCTGACAGTTCTATCCTTATATTAAATTCATAAATGTAAACTTGAAAATCCAAAGCAGGAATTTGAAATTTGAAATTTATATATTAATATTGTAAGAAAAATATATTCTAACTAAAAGTTCGTAAAAAAAAAACAAAAATCATAATTTTATAATGAGTTCATTTGTGCCTTTGAAATTGAGATTGAAGAAAAGAAGATGAAGGTGAACATTGAGACAGAGAGCTGTGATGATGACTCTTGAGAATGTGGACTTTGTATTGGATCATCTCTCAAGATACATAACGAGCTCAAGCTGGGATGAATAAAGCTACACATCTTTGATCCTCATAGTGAAGAAGATCTTGTAGAGAGCCGTGATTTTCTCTAAAGAGACAGTAAAACCTGCCTCGGATCTCATAATACACTGGACACCTAAATACAAAATTCTCTTCTGATTTTGGTTCATTGTTGTAAAGTCTATAAATATGCTGATCTCTCGAGATAAAGTGCTCTGACTCCATGCAAAGATGATGAGACCATACCTACAATTGGCCCAAAGAAAATTTTAAATAAAAAACAAACGTAGTATATTTGAGGAGAATAATGTGTCAATCTTCCATATGAATATGGTGCTTCAAATGGTACTGTATTTTTGTTGAAATGAACATCTCTTCTTTTCAAGATGTGAGGAGCATTGATGAAAAATGCACTAAAATTTTATCTAGTATTTTTAATTACTTTGATTTTTAACATGTTTCTAGCTTGCTACCTAGAGACAACTTAAGTAGAAAATCTCATAACAGGTGATTTGTTGGAGAGGTATAAGAATTAGTCTTCAGGTTCAATGAAAGTTAGACATCTCGTGGAATAATACATATGGAAAACATGAATTTGGTCTGTTGTTTTCAGCAACATGCCCTTAGCTAATACAGTCTCTGGAGAAGAATAAAATATGGGTTGTGAGAGGATTCATGTAGACAACTTGAATTCATTTTAAAGTGTGGAATCTAGGGATTATATGGTGCAGAACTATTATTAGGAAAGAGCAAAACTCATTATTAATAAAATATAACCCAAATAAATAGCATTGATGTGTGATCATAAAGATAAGTAAATCCATTTCTGTGCTTTTGAAAATGAAGATATGTAAGTAACAAACTATTTAGAATTAGAAGTATATTTAGTTTATACTTATCAATAAATCACAGACATTACCTGCTTCCGGGGACTCCTACAATTCTGGTTGATTTGAATAAGGCCTGTTGAAGAGCTTTGAGCTTATCAAGTACCTCAAAGCCTTTCTTGTAGCTTCTCCCAAATAACAATTTGGAGATAACATGCCCAGTGATCTTATTCAGTTCTCCATCAACTTCAATTTCTAAGTTACTTTGGCCACCCTGCAATATTCTCATGGCCCAGTCATTCAATGTGGGCAGAGACGCCTCCATCACTAAGCCAAAATATCCCTGAAAAGGAAAATGACAGACAAATAGATCAAAGTAATGTCAAATATTTGAAGTTGTCAGTCTTGTAGACTAAGAAAGTTCACATGTAGTCACTCGAGCCCACTTAGGTTGCTACCTTATTTGCAAAACCTTTGGATGTAATGTACCGTATGAAACTTAGATTGATCTTGCCATTCAATATATACTGCCTTACCTTAACTTTTTCAGCTGTGAGAGCCTGTCCAACAATCCGACGTTGGTGATGCCAATCTTGATCTTCTGCCATGATAAGCCCATTACCAAAAAGAGGAAATCTGTCATTTTTCAGGAAGGCTGGCCTCCCCCAGTTGAAAGAACCAGATGAACTTATCTCCTGTAAAAGCTCTGGTTCTTGCACATGCAAGACTGCCTCACTCCCAAGCCAGTACACGAAATTCTTGCCTGCACAATATATTATTCAGACTCATCATCATTCAGACGGTCAATTGAAACTCTGAAAAATACTCAAGCGAGGGACTAGAGCTCAGTGCAGGTAGAGGAATTGAAGGTGCACATTTTAGAGTGCTAACTGGTCCATGTTTAAGAAAACATGGTATCCTAGTCAGGTTATGTGAGCTCAAACTGTGTGGGGCTTTAAGTGGGTGTTGAAGGTTCAATCCATACACTGAAAAACAATACATTTTGAATGATCGCTCCATACATTGGTATCTTAGTTAAACTAGGTGATTTCCATGATGGAGGGTGATTTAAATTCAATCCTCACTGCAAAATTTTTATAATTAGTATATTCGACCTATGTTATAGGTATGTATAGAAAGGTGGAGTGAGCTCAGGCAGGATGTGTGAAAAAAGACTACTAGAAGGCCAATTCATCCTGCCAAAATATTAAAGGGCCTTGTGGCTTGAGAAGAGTGGTGGCAGTGGCGGTGGCATTGGCATTGGCTTCTCTAGACTTTCCAAGAAACCGGCTGACCATCCAAATTCCTAGGCAAATCAAACAGTTAATATAGAGATGTCATACACAATCATATACCAATAAAAGTTTTAGTTAGACAAACCATATGCTTTCTTCCATTCTACAAAAAATGGGAAGAAACGATGTTCCAAGTTGTGAGGTGCAGCAGAGGTGAGTTTGTTGGAAGCATTTGCAATGATTTTCTTCATTTCAAGCAGATTTCCCAGCAGAAACTTTGGAGTGGGACCAAGTATGCCTTGATTTTGCATAATCTGCTTGGTATATGTGGGGCTTAAACGGCAATATATCTTGTGTATGGCAAGTATTAAGATGAGTATGAGCAGAATGAGAGTAGCCATTGAAGAAGCCCAATTTGATTGAACACAGTTCTATGGCTCCCTGAGAATAGCAAATGGGGTGGGGTGCCTATATACAAACTGCAATCATGTGATTTGTGTGTTTCCCATTCCCACAACATGTGAATATGTTGTTTGATTTGATTGTCTCCATGCAGCAGATCTAAGAAGTGATTGTCCATGGTCGACTCTTATGCTCTGTACATTGAAAAAGACAAAAGCTGGCATGAATTGCACGTTACGCCTCCCCTGACACACAGCCGCATTATCCAATGGTGAATTTTTTCATGCTTCTACTACAAGTTTTCTTTTCTTTTTCTTTTAAAAGGTATTTCACAGTGGTCGAAAAACAATTTCATGTTGTCCAATGGTGAATATTAGACAATCAAAAAGAAATTTAACCAAAAAAGGCTAGCCTTCCCCTAGTTTTTTGGGAGTTCTTAAAAGAAAGTTAAGATTTCCCGTACGTTTTGGGGGAATCAACAAAGTTCTGCTGCACTAAGTTCTCTGACACTACAAGAATTATGAGTTGGCATATTTTTGTACATTGAAAACAATTGTTAGTACAACCAACAAGAAAAAATTCACTCTGTAAGTTTCTGCTTATTTATTTTGAAGCTAAAAGTATTCTCTCAAAATATACTGTGATGGAGGAGGATATTTTATAACGAGGATAAGAAAACGATGAGAGGAAGGACTGGTAGGATATTTTGTAGCAAGGATATTTAAAGATAAGATAACCTGAAGATCAAATAAAATAATTTCATCAACAAATACTCTAGAATTATAAGTGGGATATACGAAGGTTCAGACCCTTTACAAAAGCTACCCCAAAGCAAAGCAAAACAGGCCCAACCTAGCTAGTTACAGTAGTTCAACAGTGCACAAACAGTTAACAAAAACAGACAACAAACACACAAATAATAGAAAGACACAAAGGCAACTAGGGGAATAACTTCCACAATCCTCAGTAAGGAACTTGTACATCTCATCATACTGGTTCATGCTGATGCTAGCATTCCCCTGCCTTTTCTTCTCCTTCTCCTTCTCCTTCTCCTACAGTTAAAAGAGAGTTGTGGCTAGTCTATGCATTTTCTTCGTGTTGAACCTAATTATAGTGCTCAAATTCTTTTCCGTGTCATTCATCCTAGTGGGATATATAATCTTATTGAAATAAATATATAGTGTATTAATAGTATAGATATCTTAAATACATTTATCAAAAGACATTAAAAGATATAGTCTTGAAGAGATACATCAAGTTAAATAGGCATCATAAATTTTAGGAAACAAATTATTTCAATAATTTTATATTTTGTTTTATTTCCTAAAATAAATAACTTTTCCATATACTTTGTTTTTACTTGAAGAGCTATTTTTTCTATAGTATTCAAAAGGTTAAATAAAAGAGATTTATTTAAAAAATAAGTGAAATGATAAGAAAACAAAATAGAATTTGTAGTTTAATGAAAATATATTATTATGTTCTCTAATGATGGAACATGTAGTGTGAAGTGTGATCTAAAAGTTTAATCCATAAACTAACTTATTCACTATTATAGACTGTGGAAACATCATATCTCTTGAATTATTACTTTAACAACTTATTTTATTTTTCTATATAAATATTAAATTTTAATATCTATTTGAACTACTAGGGTAGAGAGCCCCACAGTGGGGTGGGCTCTTATACTGGGTATAGGAGTTGACCAAAGTGGGCGCAACTGTATTATTTTATTTAATCAATTAATATTCAATTTTTTTCTAAAAACAACACAAATATGGACCAATCAATGTACAGATTATATTTGCTTACTCATTAGTATTTATTTATTCATATTAGGTTGCATAGAGAAAAGATTTACAATAGATTTAAAACATAAAAGCAACTGATATGACTTGTACACATACACCGCTAAATACATCATGAGACAAAAGGATAATATATAGACTGTATATTAAAAATATAGAGTACTTGACTTCCAACTACAAATCCAGCTACCACCCATTACAAAGTATTATTTTCCTTCAACAAAATCATTTTTAAACATAAAATATTAAAAAGTTTCCCATCACAGAAATGATACGTCCCAGAATAAATTATTGTTATCTAAATTTAGAGTCCCAAGTGTCACATCCAACAAACTCTTCCATCCCATATCTCCTCCCTAAGTGCATAATTTCAAGTCAAATTTGATCAACTACTGGTCCCTTCTCCATGAATACCTACAATCAACAACACACTCAAAGGTGTAAGGCTCACCAAACAAGTCATCAAAGAAAGAGGATAGAAATTAAACACTCCAGCCCAAACAAACATTCAACCAAATCAATCAAGTCTCAAACTTATTGTCAAATCTCATTTAGATTGTTGCAAGCAACACAGTCGAAGGTTTAAGGCTCACCAATCAAGTTGTCAAGAGAACAAGACAGAAATTTATCTTGAGTTCAAACAAAACAAGCATTTGACCAAATCAATTACCTCTCACACTTATTAACAAATTCAATTTTTTTGACATCCATCAACTCCATCCATTTATCTCACATGAATCAATCCACACTAAACAATTTGAACCAATCAAATGAAAGTGCACAGATCACCAACGCTTCCTTCCAAAAATTCCTACATAAACCCCCATTTTTCTAGTTCAATTTTCCAGCATCCCATACAGAAAAGTTTTTGTAGAAGTTCAAATTGCACACTACTATCAACAATACTATAAGTTCACACTATACTTTAAATGTCAGCCTATTCTATATGATGTAATATGTTGTTTTTGCTTAAAATGTAAATGCTTTTCTATTAGAATGTAATATGTTGTTTTTGTTTAAAATGTAAATGCCTATCTATTACAGTTTTTATAATGTATAATGTAAATGCCTATGTTGTTTTATTTAATAAGAGTTTTTATATTACAAGGTTAGAGTTTTCATATTTGTTGACATTCTAGAGTATTGCAAGTGACATTTTTATGTTAAGGATTTCAAAGTTTTGATGCAATAATAAATTTGATGCATCTGTTGATGTATCCCATATTTGTGAGAGCCTATCTACAATTTTTTCTTTATATTGTATCAATTTATATTGTTTTTTGTTTATACCATTTTGTTTTTGTTTATATTTGCACTTACAATACATGTTGTATCCCATATTTGTTAGAAGCATTCTAGAGTTTTTTTCCTCCTTGTCTCTACCTTTACTGTTTTTTTACTATTTTTGTTTTTGTTTATATTTGCACTTACAGTATATGTTGTATTTGCTTATATTGTAAATCCCTATACTGTAAGTGCAAATGTCAATGATTTTGCCTATACTATAACAAACAAGGGTAATAACAATAAGGGTATGTGCAGGTCATGATGGGCCAAACTATACCTCTAAGTGGCAATGAAAATACAAAAAATCAGACTTTATCAAGTTCATGTGAAATTTTGAATGGATTATCTATACAATTTGAAAAAGATGTAAGAATGAAATTTGTAGAGAATTGAATCTAGTTTATAGGCTACTAATTTTTTAAAAAAAAATAAATTTACTTAGTGAAAATTGAATATTTGAATGAACAACTATTAAATTTTTCAGAAAAAAATAAAAAGTGGGTGTCTGTCCAGCCAACCTAACTATGAGTAAAAATATTTTTTTTTTTTTGAAACTTTCAAAATAAGTAGAGGACTCATTTCCGGATGTGATGCATATTTATTTGAAATTTTTTTCTAATAAAATAATTAGTTATGATTTTTTTACTGTGACTTTTTTTAAAAAATAAAAAGTAATTTTCCAACCAACCTAACTCAATAAAAAAAATCAAAATTTAAAAAAAAAAATTTAAACCTATAGCCAGAAAAGCATAGAGTGTGAGGCAGGTTTTAGATCTCAAAAAGGTGAAATGGTTTGAAAGTTATGGATGTTTTTCAATTAGTGTGTCCATCAGGATTTCAGAGACACGGTATATTGAAAATTATTAATAATTATTTAATAAAATGATAACCAAATAAATCTTATATTTTTAGAAAGCTAACAATTTTTTCTATAAACCCTTTTCGTTTTATCAATTTTGCATTAAAAAAAGTCGTCAGCACGAAGGGTGAAGTTCAAAGAAGAGACTGAAACATTAAAACATGTTACAATCCATAAAAAGTCAACAATCAAAACGGATATTAGTTTTGCTTCGGTAAAAGCAACTCAAAACGGATATCCGTTCTGAAAACGGATATCCGTTCTGAAAATGGATATCCATTTCGTTGATCTATGAAAAATTTTGTACCATTGGTTTTGGATGAAGAGAAGCAACATATTTTGTACCATTGGTATTGTTTCACCAAAGATACAATCCATGGGTATATCATTTATGTATGCGTGGACATTTCGTGTATATCCTGCTATCGTTTATCGTGGTTGTAAATGGTGAATGTACATGTCAAAGGATACAAAGGTTGACCGGCCATATCGGGAAAATTGGGAAAAGATACGTTAGTCGATCGGTTATAACAAGTCATGTTATGTATAGGCTAAATCAAAGACATCGGACTGACAATAGTTATCGGAGAGACAAAGTTCCATTGAGCTGACAACATTGATCTCACTGATCAAGTCATATCAGGGTGACATCATTAAGTGTCACCGATGGGTTATTTATCGGCACATCGGAAGAACGGTTGAGAACTACACCAATGAGAGGGAGTCACATCGACAGAAGGAACATCGGAAAGAGATGGACTCTCGGAGGCGAGAAGAAAAGTGTCACCGATAGAGGCGGTTTGGTCGATGGTGTAGTTCGGTGTTTATTGTTTCGGTGTGAGATACGATATCAAAAATCGAAGAGAATGTTTGACCGATGTAGAAGTCTTACCAATGACTAATGGACGGTAAACACATCGGGGAGAGTTATAACGTTGGAATGCAAGTAAAAAGTCTCACCGAGGGTATTGGTCATACCGATAGACAAGGGTGGTGAATCTCACATCGGAGTAAGTGTGTATATATCCTGCAATCATCTTATTCCATGAGACCACATTTCTTTGAGGCATTTTTTCAAACAGTTCATGTGTCTTGTCTATGCTTCCACACTTTCTATACATGTCTACCAGAGCATTTCCAACTAGAATATCTACAAAAATCACACTTCCATTATGCTTTGATGAATGTCCATACCCTATTCCAAAGCTCCCATTTTGGTAGAGGTAGAGAGGATGCTGACAAAGGTTGCAGAATCTAGCTTTACACTTGCCAATTGCATTTGCTTGAAATTTTCTAAAGCCTTTTCAACAAACCCATTTATGCATATCCTACAATAATAGTAGTTGAGGAGACCACATTTCTCCAACTAGACTTCTACCAATTCAGAAAATGTGTGCTTCTGGACCAGTGTTTGGTACAAGAAACATACCAATAGAGTGGTGGCCATAATTCTCCCTCAATTGGAATTAAAAGGTACCCTTTTTCCATCCGAAGGAGGTCTCTCCTTGTTATGCACTTTAAATCTCTCTTTTAGTTCTTTCAAGGGAAGGATTCCACCTTGGTTTGACTAGTTGAAAGCGTTGAAGATACTTGACTTAAGAAGAAATGGACTAGAGGGTTCTATTCCCAAATCTCTTGCCAATTACTCACAACTTCACTGGAAAATAATTTCACACAACAACTTGAAGGGGAGCATACTTGCAGAATTTGGTGGTCTGGGGAAGTTAGAACATCTTTGTTTGTCCTACAATCGCCTGAGCGGAAGCGTTCCAAATTCTCTAGGAAACTGCATGTCTCTACTTGATTTGTCCCTTTACAATAACCATCTCACAAGTGCTCTATTCTCATGTCTTTACTTTGAAGGGAGCATGCTAATTACTTTGATCCGTCCTCTTATACATATCAGAGAACAATGAAGGAGTCACACCGACAGCATAAGCCTGAGCGATGGATTCTACACATCGGCAAGAGGTCCCACATTGGGCTAACAAATTTGAAGGTTACTGATAATGATAAGTCTGGCCGACAATAGAGAAAGGAAGAACATGTGAAGCATAGTTTGATGAGACATTAGAAATGTCTTGCCAATAGTAAAGAAAGAGTGTATTTCGGTCTCGTTTGGACCTTGGGAAGGATATTTTAAAAGCTATTTGAGCAATTGGTGGGTTAATGGGTATTTTACACCCTGTTTGTAAGCTTTTGTTGTGTTCCTCTGCATCACTTGTCTACAACATACAAAGTTTACCTTTCTCACCCATACCTTTAGTATATAAAGGACATTAATAGGGAATTTTTAATTTCCACTCAGTCAGTGCAATCTAGGAGAGGATAGATTGTCTAAAGTTGTGATCTATTTCCATTTACACTTGCCATAACTACAAATGCTTAGTGTTTATTCTCAACCCCGGTATATGAATAAAATGTGACCTAGTGTTCTAATAGGCCTATAGGGACAAAGAGGTGATAAAGCCTTTAATTTTAAACATGACATGGTTTTGATAACTTCCCATATTGGTAAGGTCCTGGATGACAATCCTTTGATGCACCTAATTATAATAGGTGTTATGATAGTCCTTGGTATCTTTTCATTTCTTTCTTGAATGGCCTGCAAATAAGACATAAGACATATTAGATCCTTCATAAATAAGAATTCTCATACATTACATTTAAACTTAAACTCCCTAAACATCCATCAATCCATCCATTAATATCAAAATGCCATGAATATCCTATGATCAACCATTCTAATTCCTAGGATAGTCATATATTGCAATTTTGCTTCTCTATACTAAAATAGCCCAAGGAATATCTAACCTTGAATTTGTATTTTAACAATCTAATGTCTTTAAGAATAACATTAAGCCTTCTTTTGGGACAACATTTTTGCCTTTAGAGGCTCCTCATTTGATAATAGCCTAAAATCAAATAATGGCTTATATCTAGAGCTTTATTAAGTTGATACCTAGGTGGATTAGTGTGTAAACATTGAAATTAGATGGTAATTCACAAGTTTATTGAATAATACAATGAATCCCTAGTCTAGAATCCAAATGTACATAATAAAATAGATATCTATTTTGTAGTAGCCATATGGACGTTGCAAGTGTCCATTGCAAAGAATTGGGGTTTTCCAAAACGGATATCCGTTTTGGAAAAGCAGAAAAAAGACAAAAGGAATATTGTTGGGCCCGACTTCTGCAACCAGAGACCCTCTGCTGTCGAAATACTCGTGATTTCTGGCTATGATAGTGAAAGGAATATTTTTATGCACTTTTGGAGACACAATTTTCTTGTTACAATCATAAGGGTGATATTTTTGTTCCCCTAATGGGGAACAATAGTCGTCGTAAAGCAAAAAGGAGGAGGAAAGTTACATTGGAGGAAATTGAAGCAATTAAGAAAAAAGATAGGGAAAGGAAGAGGATTGGAAGGGTGGGTTTGGCGGATGCTCATCAAGGTGAATCTTCTTCTTTACCATCTAATGACATGCAAATTGAAGATGTTAATTTTGATTATAATGAAATGTCAGATAAGAATGACATTCACCATGATATTGCAAATGAAAATATTGAAAAATGTTATGAAACACCTATTCATAATAGCAATACCATGGACAAAGAAGAAGAAGAAAAATGAAGACATGCACTTGAAGAAAGTGGATATGAACATCATGATGTTGAAATTGCACTCCATAATCTATTTGTTGATAAAATTGATGAGGTTGATAACATGGATGAAACAAGAACAATCAATGTATCTCCAAATTTCATAAGAAGAGAGGACATTTGTCAAGAAGAGAATAACCGTAATGAAATTGGAAAACACCCAAAAACCCCAAAATGGTTACTTCAAATTGATGAGAACATAATGGAAAAACTTAAAGGCAAGAGGTCATCACGAATGGTTCGGTTGTGGGCTACAAAACTCTTCAATGAATACTTTGAGAAGAAAACATTAACCGAACAATGCCAATTTTTTGTGCAATTATTAAAGATGTACAAAATGAGACCTTTACTAAAGAAATTAAAGATTCGGTTAAACAAAGTGTCTGATCGGAATAAAATTATTGTAAGAAGCCTTTTCAATGCACTCAATTCTATTGGAAAGACTAGCAAGGAGAAAGATAAAAGAGCTGCCCATAGAGTAATAACAACCTCAATAGTAAGCAAACAATTAAGAAATGCTCGATTAATGAGGCAAACTTGTGTTGACTTAAGATTGAATTATAAAACATTGTCAAAAGCACTAGCATTAAGATCAAGGCTAGATAGTCCTGTTGCCAATGATACTTGGGCTTTCAGTGGTAGGCTTCCACAAGTTGACAAGAAGCTAATTGATAGCACAAAGGAAGAATTGAACGATTTTGGCACACTAACTCTAGGGTATCACCGAATGCAAAAGATGTTGTAAAGTTAAGAATTGGTGATAAAGACCGCACACCACATCCTAAACATTACTTGGAATGTAGCCAAACAACATTGTACAAACAATATTGTGAAACTCACCCAGGTATGACAATCTCACAAAGAGCATTTGAATCTCTTAAGCCATTTTATTGTGTTCCTCTTAAAGTTCGTAATACATGTTGTTGCAAATACCGTGTAGAATTTTCTATGTACCATGAATTATTATGCAATATTCGTTCTATTTTGTACACTAACGAAATGTTACAGGAGTGTGGTGCAATTCAACTACCAAAGTCATCTAGGGACTTATTGGATTTATTTCTATGTATTAGAGATGATGGTTGCATGTTCTACAAGAATGATTGTTTAAATGAAAAGTGTTTACAATGTGGTGGGTTATCAAAGTTTGTATCATGTTTTCATGAGGGCAACGAGCATGATTTTGGAAAGAGAATGGTTGAGAAAAAGAGATATGAGATAGTGAAATACAATTTGAAAAGTGGAGGTGAAGGTTCTAGATGTGAGTTGATTGTAAGAGAGGTAAGTATTGCTGATTTTATTGATGATTTTAAGAAAAATCTTTTCTACAAGTATGTCAGACATAGCCACAGGTCTCGATGGTTAGATCAACAGTTCAGGATGTGTAAAGACTCTTTCCCAATTGGAACTATTGTCTCTATAGTTGATTTTGCAGAAAACTATACATTGCAACCCCAAAATGAAGTTGAATCCCAGTACTACAATTCTATTCAGATTGCTATTTTTGTTCACATCACATACAGACATGCCCCTGAGAGTATAGAAGAGAACAGGAAGATTGTCAAAGAATACCATTTTTACATGAGTGATGATCTATCTCATTCAGTAGAGTTTGTGCAATATTGTTTTCAACAATTTTATGGGTTCTTGCAAGAAAAAGATATTAGAATATATCAACATCTCATTTGGTCGGATAATTGCACTGGTCAATTCAAGAATGCTCGTAATTTCTATTGGTTGAGCAAAATGCATGTAGAGAAGGGTATACCTCATATTTGGAATTTTTTTGAAGTTGGGCACGGAAAAGGTGAACATGATGGAGCAGGTGCATGCGTGAAAAGAGCTCTTTTTAAAGAACAACTAAAGATTAGAGGTGGTGCTACATTCAGTGATGCAGATTCCATTGTTAAGTGGTGTAACTATGCATTGTCACGAGGAGTGGCTCTTAATTCTGAAGTGCACAGGTTCTTTTGATTGGTTGATGATGGGATAGCGATAGAGAAATTGGAATGTCAGAGAATCAATGAATCATCAAAGATGCATTCATTTCAAAGCTCAAATGCAAGTACATGGACTATTTGGACACGAGAATTAGCTTGTTTTTGTTAGAGTTGTATTAAATGTGATTGGAACAATTGTGAGTCAAGTGAGTGGGTAGATGCATGGATTCCACAATATTTAATCCCTTTATATGAAGGTCAATCATCTTCCATCAATGACATGGAGAGCTCATTTGACTATGAACATCTTTCAGACCTTGTACAGCCAGGTCATGTTAATGCAGTTGTTGCACCACATGGAAATGAAGAGAGGTCAGACTATTGGTTGGCACGATGTGTACAGGGAAAACAAAAGCTAACACAACCTATGACAAATGATGATGGGTTCACATATGCTACAGGATCAGTTGTTATTGCTAGGACTTGGTTACGAACATATATGGTTAAAAAGAATGGCATCCTGGCCTTTGAAGACTTTGAGAAGCATAAAACCATATTGATGTATTCTCACCTAGTTATAGCAACAAATGTCAAGTTACTAAAGCATCATGGAAAACCAAAATTAAAAGAACTATGGACAATTAGTAATGCTGATCATGAAGCAATATTGGATACTTTGAAGGTAAGAGATGACCCCTCAGGTATGCTTGACTAGCATTTAAACTTCCAGATGGATAGGTATGACATTTTTTTATTTTAACTTGTTCTTGTTTTTTCTATTTTTTAGAATTTTTTTATTAAAAATCTTGTTACTTTAACTATAATGCATGCTTTTGACTATACAGGACTGCGAATATAGTTATTTTACATGGCATCGTAGATTATTTTGCATGGCATCGTAAATTATTTTGTATGGCATCGTAGGTTATTTTGACTATACTCGAGGTATGATTTTTAGTTCTCATTTGTATTTCTTAATATTGCACATTTGTACCTTTTTCTACATAAGGCATTCCATGAGATGACATGTATTTGATGTCTTTTGCCAAATAGTTCATGTGCCTTGTCTATGCTTTCACATATTACATACATGTGTCACATGGCAATTGCAACTACAACATCTGACAAAATTCTCATTTCTTTGAGGTATTCCACCAAATTCATGTGCCTTGCCTATGCTTCCTTACTTTGCATTCTTATAAAAGTCCTATAACAGTCATAATTAATCTTCATACTAATCTTGATAGTAATCTTGCCATCATTGTATTCCATGAGATGACAGTCCTATAATAGTCCTATACATGTCTACTAGGATAGTTTTAACTACAACAGTCCTACAACAGTCCTAAAATAGTACTAGAACAGTCCTATAATAAGCACAACATTTAATGTACATATTTATGATATTCATGTTTACTTTTAAATTTGCTTGTTCATGCTTCTCATAGGATGTCACCTCCCCTACCCATCCAGCTCTATAGAAGAAGAGAGACAACAAATGATCAAAAGGGATCACCAATTGGTGGTAAGTGATTGATTACTTATGTCATGTTATATATTTTGAATATTAAATTCTATATTAATGTACACGTTGTTTGATTGTATTAATAGGTGGAAATTCAAAAATCTCTATCAAGGAGGTCTAGTCGATGAGCGATAGAAGATGAGTCATTGACTGGTTCACCATCTTCATGGCCTAGCAAGAGCCATAGATTATTTGATAGCAATCCATAGGAGATTTGATTTTGGGACATTTTGTTACATGTGTATTTGGCTTTGTAAACATACTTTTGTATGTTATCGATGTATATCATTGTATATACCCATATGGTTTTATTTGTACATGCCTATATGGCTTGATATATACACTATACATTATTTTCATGACATTATGTGCATATATGTATATATAAGATCCTAATTTGGCACAAGTAGGGAGAATGCTTGCACAGGATATGGAATTTGGTTTTAAACGTTCCAATTGTATTTGCTTCAAAGTTTCTAAAGCCTTTTCAAAAAATCCATTTTGTGCATATCTTGCAATTATTGCATTCCATGAGATAGCATCTCTTTGAGGTGTCATGCCAAACTGTTCACATGCCTTGTCTATGCTTCCACACTTTGGATTTACACCCACCAATTGCATTTTCTTAACATTTCCTTTCAATCCTTATTAAAAATTCCATTTTGTGCACATATTGCAATCATTGCATTCCTTCATTTACAAAACATGATTAAATAAGAAGATGCATATTTACAACACTTAAGACCTTCATGAAATGATACATTGGTTTCTTGATATTCAATCATGCATTGGAGATCTTCAAAGTGTTAAATATGTTTGAAGTGATGAAGAAACTTGTTATTTTGATGTATTTCAACTCCAAACTTCTGCCTAGAAATGAAGGCGCTAATCCTTTATCAAACTAACCTAAAAGTGCGCCTTGGTACTTAGGGCACTAGATTATGATTGATCAACCTAAAATGTGCGCCTAAGGCTAGATAGTGAATTGGAAGGATAAAATGCATCATCAAAGGAGTTTATAGTTATTGAAGGCATCAAATGATGACTTGGGTGCACATCTACCTCTCTACACCATATGTGACTAGTGCCAATTATTGAATAAACAACCTAGAATGAGTGCCTTACTATTTGAGGTGCTAGTTTTGCTTCTAGAACACCAAAAGTGCTTCTAAAACATGACTGTGAATGAGGCACACTTTTCATCATCTCTAACCTCACAATTGCGCCTTCCATTGGAAGCTCATATTGTGCCTAAAGGGATGGTATTGAGATATCATCCATGTCAATGATTGAGAATGTGTCAACTGGAACAATATTTTTTGTTCTGCTCATCGTGGGGTTGAACGGACTACGCCAATGCGTCGGGGTGGGTGGGTAAATGCTAGTGGAGGTCTCGTTTTGTGCGCCAAGCATCCTAGTCATTCCGGGCAAGAGGCTACCGGCAAAGTCACTTAAGATCCTTGAGACCAAAAAATTGCCAAACTTTGACAGGGCAGTTCTCAGAATTCGTGATAGTTGGGAATACTCTGTTTGGACCTACAGGTGCACGTGGCATCATTCCACAATAACCTCTCTCATTTTTTATCAACTCCATTCCATTTGACCGTGCTGAAATCAAACGCATTGTTGCAAAATGCTTCAATTTAATGCAGTGGAAAGGTGCTAAGTGCGACATTTTACATTCCATAGCTCATGGAGTCGAACGGACTACGCCAACGCGTCGGGGTGGGCGGGTAAATGCTAGTGGAGGTCTCATTTTGTGTGCCAAGCGTCCCAGTCATTCTGGGCAAGAGGCTACCGGCAAAGTCCCTTAAGATCCCTAAGACCAAAAAATTACCAAACTTTGACCGGGCAATTCTCAGAATTTGTGATAGTTAGGAATGCTCTGTTTGGACCTACAGGTGCACGTGGCATCCTTCCACAATAACCTCTCTCATTTTTGGTCAACTCCATTCCGTTTGATTGTGTCGAAATCAAACGCATTGTTGCAAAATGCTTCAATTTGATGCAGTGGAAAGGTGCTAGGTGTGACATTTTACATTCCATAGCTCGTGGAGTCGAACGGACTGCGCCAACGCATCGGGGTGGGCGGGTAAATGCTAGGGGAGGTCTCGTTTTATGTGCCAAGCATCCCAGTCATTCCGGGCAAGAGGCTACTGGCAAAGTCCCTTAAGATCCCTGAGACCAAAAAACTACCAAACTTTGACGGGGTAGTTCTCAAAATTCGTGATAGTTGGGAATGTTCTGTTTAGACCTACAAGTGCACGTGGCATCCTTCCACAATAACCTCTCTCATTTTTGGTCAACTCCATTCCGTTTGACCGTGCCGAAATCAAACGCATTGTTGCAAAATGCTTCAATTTGATGCAATGGAAAGGTGCTAGGTGCGACATTTTTCATTCCATAGCTCGTGGGGTCGAACGGACTACGTCAACGCGTCGGGGTGGGAGGGTAAATGCTAGGGGAGGTCTCATTTTGTGTGCCAAGCATCCTAGTCATTCCGGGCAAGAGGCTACCGACAAAGTCCTTTAAGATCCCTGAGACCAAAAAACTACCAAACTTTGATGGGACAGTTCTTAGAATTTGTGATAGTTGGGGATGCTCTATTTGGACCTACAAGTGCATGTGACATCCTTCCACAATAACCTCTCTCATTTTTGGTCAACTCCATTCCGTTTGACCATGTCGAAATCAAACGCATTGTTGCAAAATGCTTCAATTTAATGCAGTGGAAAGGTGCTAGGTGCGACATTTTTCATTCCATAGCTCGTGGAGTCGAATAAACTGTGCCAACACATTGGGGTGGGTGGGTAAATGCTAGGGGAGGTTTCATTTTGTGCGCCAAGCGTCCCAGCCATTCCGGGCAAGAGGCTACCGGCAAAGTCCCTTAAGATCCCTGAGACCAAAAAATGCCAAACTTTGACGGGGCAATTAACAGAATTCGTGACAGTTGGGAATGCTCTGTTTGGACCTACAGATGCACGTGACATCCTTCCACAATAACCTCTCATTTTTGGTCAACTCCATTCCGTTTGACCGTGCCGAAATCAAACGCATTGTTGCAAAATGCTTCAATTTGATGCAGTGGAAAGGTGCCAGGTGTGACATTTTTCATTCCATAGCTCGTGGAGTCAAACGGACTGTGCCAATGTGTTGGGGTGGGCAGGTAAATGCTAGTGGAGGTCTCATTTTGTGCACCAAGCATCCCAGTCATTCCGGGCAAGAGGCTACTGGCAAAGTCCCTTAAGATCCCTGAGACCAAAAAACTGCCAAACTTTGACGGGGCAGTTCTCAGAATTCGTGACAGTTGGGAATGCTCTATTTGGACCTACAGGTGCACGTGACATCCTTCCACAATAACCTCTCTCATTTTTAGTCAACTCCATTCTGTTTGACCGTGCCAAAATCAAACGCATTGTTGCAAAATGCTTCAATTTGATGCAGTGGAAAGGTGTTAGGTGCGACATTTTTCATTCCATAGCTCGTGGAGTCGAACGGACTACGCCAACACATCGGGGTGGGCGGGTAAATGCTAGTGGAGGTCTCATTTTGTGCGCCAAGCATCCCAGTCATTCCAGGCAAGAGGCTATCGGCAAAGTCCCTTAAGATCCCTGAGACCAAAAAACTGCCAAACTTTGACGGGGCAGTTCTTTGAATTCGTGACAGTTGGGAATGCTCTGTTTGGACCTACAGGTGTATGTGACATCCTTCCACAATAACCTCTCTCATTTTTGGTCAACTCCATTCCATTTGACCGTGCCGAAATCAAACGCATTGTTGTAAAATGTTTCAATTTGATGCAGTTGAAAGGTGCTAGGTGCGACATTTTTCATTCCATAGCTCGTGGGGTCGAATGGACTGCACCAACACGTTAGGGTGGGTGGGTAAATGCTAGTGGAGGTCTTGTTTCGTGCGCCAAGCATCCCAGTCATTCCGAGCTGTAAGCTACCGACAAAGTCAAAAGTTGCTAGGATTGAAATTTTGCATTCCACAGGTCCTGGGGCCGAACGGTTTGCTCCAACACGTCAGGGTGGGTGAGTAAATGCTAGGGGAGGTCTTGTTTTGTGTGCAAAGCATCCTAGTCCTTCCGAGCAAGAGGCTACCGGCAAAGTCCCTTAAGATCCCTGAAACCAAAAAACTGCCAAACTTTGACGGGGCAGTTCTTAGAATTCATGATAGTTGGGAATGCTCTATTTGGACCTACAGGTGCATGTGACATCCTTCCACAATAACCTCTCTTGTTTTTGGTCAACTCCATTCTGTTTGACCGTGCCGAAATCAAACGCATTGTTGCAAAATGCTTCAATTTGATGCAATGGAAAGGTGCTAGGTGTGACATTTTTCATTCCATAGCTCATGGGGTCGAACAGACTACGCCAACGCATCGGGGTGGGTGGGTAAATGCTAGTGGAGGTCTCATTTCGTGCACCAAGCATCCCAGTCGTTCCGAGCTGTAAGCTACCGACAAAGTCAAAAGTTGCTAGGATTGAAATTTTGCATTCCATAGGTCTTGGGGCCGAACGGTTTGCTCCAACACATCGGGGTAGGCGAGTAAATGCTAGGTGAGGTCTTGTTTTGTGTGCAAAGCATCCCAGTCCTTCCGAGCTGTAAGCTATCGGTAAAGTCATTAGTTGCTAGGATTGAAATTTTGCATTCCACAGGGCCTGGGGCCGAACTTTGCCGGTAGCTTATAGCTCAGAAGGACTGGGATGCTTTGCACACAAAACAAGACCTCCCCTAGCATTTACTCTCCCACTCCGATGTGTTGGCGCGAACCGTTCGGCCCCAGGACCTATGGAATGCAAAATTTCAATCCTAGCAACTAATGACTTTGCCGATAGCTTACAGCTCGAAAGGAATGGGACGCTTGGCGCACGAAATGAGACCTCCACTAGCATTTACCTGCCCACCCCGATGCGTTGGCACAGTCTGTTCAACCCCACGAGCTATGGAATGAAAAATGTCGCACCTAGCACCTTTCCACTGCATCAAATTGAAGCATTTTGTAACAATGCGTTTGATTTCGGCACGGTCAAACAGAATGGAGTTGACCAAAAATGAGGGAGGTTATTGTGGAAAGATGTCACATGCACCTGTAGGTCCAAATAGAGCATTCCCAACTGTCATGAATTCTGAGAACTGCCCCACCAAAATTTGGCAGTTTTTTGGTCTTAGGGATCTTAAGGGACTTTGTCGGTAGCCTTTTGCCTGGAATGACTGGGATGCTTGGCGCACAAAATGAGACCTCCACTAGCATTTACCTACCCACCTTGATGCGTTGGCACAGTCCGTTCGACCGCACGAGCTATGGAACGAAAAATGTCGCACCTAGCACCTTTCCACTGCATCAAATTGAAGCATTTTGCAACAATGCATTTGATTTCGGCACAATCAAACAGAATGGAGTTGACCAAAAATGAGAGAGGTTATTGTGGAAGGATGTCATGTGCACCTGTAGGTCCAAACAGAGCATTCCCAACTATCACGAATTCTGAGAACTGCCCGGTCAAAGTTTGGCAGTTTTTTGGTCTCAGGGATCTTAAGGGACTTTGCCGGTAGCCTCTTGCCCAGAATGACTGGGATGCTTGGCGCACAAAACGAGACCTCCCTTAGCATTTACCCACCCACCCCGATGCGTTGGCGCAGTCCGTTCGACCCCACGATGAGCAGAACAAAAAATATGGCACCTGGCAAGGTTTTTGCTCTTTGCTCTTACGGAACAATGTATCGGCAAAGACCCTAGTTTTCATAAGAGGAGACATGTGATTTTAAGAGGTTTTTGGGAATGTGACTTTAGCCTTCCACTCCTTATCTAATGATGAGTTTATTCTCAGAGTTTGATGGCTTTTATGAGCATATACACAATGTTGTTTTAGGATAGTCATAAACCCTAATGCAACTTATAAACCCTCCTTACATAGTAATTTCATGAATGACTGTCTTGTAGGATTTACATACATACATACATAAATATATGATCTCGTAGGCATCTAGGTTTCATACACAAATTGCAATAGTTGTAGAGCCAACCTCCTATCAACGAGAGTTGAATAATAGTAAATAGAGAGCTTCTCGGCCATTAATGGGATTTGCATACACACACACACACACCCAACTGAAATAGTATCCTTAATGGCCTTATTGGCACCTCCCCCCAAGATGTAAGGTTTTTATGTTTATAATGTGCCCCCAGTGTCCTTGACATAGAGTTTCTTGACATTAATTTCATTCAAACATGTCTTCAATTCATCTTCAAAATGTTTTCAATACATCTCCAATGCCTTTTCCACGAAGGTTTATGCATATTTATACATGATTTGAGGGAAACCAATAGTCTCCAACTAACTCTTGAGTACTTGACTATTCATCTTCCATACTTTTGCACTTTTTTTACATTTTTCATATGACAACTTGGACATATTTACAAAATTTGACAAGGTGAAGACTAAATACATGATGAAATGGTTTATCATGACCTTATTTGATTAGGGCATATATAAGGAATTTTTTCATATTGATTCTATTGATTCTATTGATCTAAAACTATTCTCTTGATCTAAAACCATTCTCAATGCTAAACATATAATCAATGGACTAAAGAACTATCATCATAATGTATGGCATCATGGGAAGTATCATGACTTGCACATAAGGAATTTAAATTGTATTGTATATCAAGGTGTATATACATTAAAATCTAGTCCATAATGGTAGACATATACAAAAATTTGGCAAATATGCCAACTCAAAATATTTTTTACAAAATGTGGCATATGCCATGTCTCAAAATCTTTATACAATCTACATGCCAAATAGCTACATCAAATACTACAAGTCCACTTGACCCTCAATCTGTGATGGATCCTCAATCTGTGATGGATCCTGAAAAAGTGTCCTCTTTGTACCAAAATGTCTAGTAATTGATGGAGGTGAAGTTTCCTGCATTAACAAGTCAAAACACAAATTTGATTAATCTCTTCAATGGTAAATAAAAATAAGTTAAAGTTAGTAAATAGATTCTTATCTACTACAATTAAGAACTTTCATTTATTAGCATACATCTAAATCACTACAATCAACTATAAGACCGCTAGATAAACTATCCATTATTTAGAAAAAACTCAATTGAATTACCTCGACTCTATGTTGTTGTTCGGACAATCGTTCTGCAAATGATTTTCTCTTAAGACAATCAGGTGTCCTAGTGAAGCATGATGGCAAAGGTGGCACATCACTCACATTCTCAATAGACTACATAAAAGCAAAGTAACATTGAAATAAATTAATATATAATTATTAAACAAAATAGGAAATGCATATATTTAAAATAGGAAATGCACTACACAAAAACTTATCTACTAGAAAACAAGCACATACCACCATCGAGGCCTCCTACATCAATTAAGAAGGACAAGAATGTAAGACTCTAAATGACTATAATCAAATATTTAAGTTTTCTAAATTATCAATTAAAGTACAATTCAATCAAATTACCTCCACCCTTTGTTGGCGTTGAGAAAGTCATTCTGCAAATGATAGTCCCTTGGGTCGATCAGGATTTCGAGAAAAGACTATTGGCAAAGATGCCACATCATTCACATCTTCAATTGACTATAAAATAAAATTAACATCAAGATATAAATTAATATATAATTACTCACAAAGATAATTAATGCATAAAAAAAAAGTTGATGTGTACAACAAATTATACCGGCAAGTCCAAGCCAAATTGGATGGCAAACAAAGTTCCATGATGAACTTCTGTCAACTCCCCCTCTATCATCAACTGTTATCCCACTTAGATACATTAGTACTAATAAAGTTGTTTATATATTCAAATGGAATAGACCATAAAATTTAACTTTAAATTTTACCTGCATAAAAGATTGCTCATGCATTTCTCCTTCTCTAATGCTTACTGATCCGGTAGCTTCTACTCTTGTCCCTGACCCCTCAGCTTGAGTTCTGGACCCCATTGCCTCATCTCGTGAATGGAGATCATACTCTGATGTGTTCAACGGTGGCTCACTACTCTCCATAATAGGACCCAAGCATAAATGATTGCAAGAAATGCAATGATGGGGCACACATACATGTCTGGACGACAATGGTCTAGTAGTACCAGGTGATCCAATATCATCACCTTCATCATGTGCTTGTGCAAACTGAGATGTCTGTATAATCAAATGCTCGGTCAAAGAGTGTATGGCACTAAGGCCCTATTGTGTTGCATTTGGAACAACGTCTGGGTGCTGCATTGGGGGTGGAGAAGGGATAGCAGGAGGGGGAATATAGGGACCTTGTACTTGTCTAATTGCCCCAGGTCTATCTTGAGGCATTCCTCTACCCACTCCTTCAAACTCTCTAAAATCAAAATAATTAACATGTTGACCCATGACGAACTCTGCATAGAGTTTACGAAGGAAATACAAAGGCACATCTAAATTGTTGTTGGGTGGTTTATCAAAAACCATCCACTAACGATCCCAAAAGTTTTGACTAATGCCGTCATGAATACACCATTTGATTGAAAATTTGGGCTTACGGACATCAACATGCAATCCGGTTTTAGGATTGACAAAGTGTTGGGCTAAAATAGTTTTTGTAATCTCTAAATCTTTAACTTCCTCATATGACAAATCATTAGCATATTCGGCCTTCTTGGCTTCTCACCATTGCCGAAATGATTCGTGTTGGGTTGACAAGGTTTGAATATGGTTAATGATTCCCTCTAAATTTGATGTCATTATAGACAATCGAGGGTGGCGGCGATACATTTCTATGATCCTGCTTATATGATCAATATTTCTTTGAATATTCTCTTCTGTTGTTGGAGGGGGAGGGTTTGGTGGTGGAGGGTTTGGGTTTTCATTTTGTGCATTCATTTTACCTAATTAAATTATAAAACATACCCACTTAGCATAAAAACCAAAAAAATTGGTTGAAAATACAAAACAAACAAAAAAATTGCATGAAATCTTACCTCTTTGGATTGGATATCCGTTCCTTTGCTCTGATATCCATTTTTTGAAGATGAGATTGCGTTTTTGCAAGCTGCGGGTTTACAAAAACGCAGTCTTTTTTTGCTTTTTATGCTCTCCAAAACGGATATCCGTTTTCTTTTTCCCTATTGTATTCATTGTTTTTTATTTTATTATTGTAGCATTTTTAGCATTTTAAGTATTTAGGCATTTTAGCTATAAAATACAAGCAAATTTATAAAGGATTATGATGATATTTAAGCATTTTAGCTATAAAATACAAGCAAATTTATAAAGGATTATGATGATATTTAGGCATTTTAGCTATAAAATACAAGCAAATTTATAAAGGATTATGATGATATTTAGGCATTTTAGCTATAAAATACTATCAAAATTTATATAGGATTATGATGATATATATATATATATATATATTTGATTTTTATATGATTTACTTATACTAAGGTATCTCATAGTATTTTAAAGGCACTTTTGAATAGATACAGGAGAGAGGTAGATACAGGAGAGAGGTAGATGTAGGTTAGGGCTTAGGGATTAGGGCCATTATTTAGGGTTTACAGATTTAGAGAGAGAGAGACTACTTTTGACATGCAACCGTTAACCCTAAATAATGCCCCTAAACCCTAAACCCAAGTAACCCTAAATAATTCTTCCAAATACTAAACCCTAACCCCTAAACCATAAACCCTAAATAATTCCCATAAGCCCTAAACCCTAAACCTGACAAACGGAGTCCTAGTTTTCTTGTTTCCATTTGCTTCGTCGATAAGGGAGAGGGAAAGATAAAGGGGAGAGATAGGATATATAGGAATGATAGGGGAATGACTGGGATGCATGATTAAACCTAACCCCTAACCCCTAACCCCTATTTCCTAACCCCTAAACCCTAAACTTGAGAAACCATAAACCCCTAAATCCTAAACACTAAACCCAAGAAACCCTAAACCTGTATCGAGCTCTATCTCCCTATCTCACTATCTCCCCATCACTATCATTCCTCTACCTCTCAATCTCTCTCCCTATGCTTTAGCCATGTTCCTCACTCTATATCTCCCTATTGGTCCTCTCTCTCTAAACACTAAACCCTAAACCTCTAAACCTTAACCCCTAAACCCTAAACATGAGCAACCCTAAACTCTATCTCCTATCTCTCCCTTATCTCCCTATCTCTATCGTCCTTCTACCTCTCAATCCTTCTCCCTATTTCTCTAGACATATCACTCACTCTCTATCTCCCTATCTCTCCCCTTTGTCACCTCTATCTCTCCCTATCTATCTCCTCTCTCTTTCTATCTAGCTGTCTCCAAAACTGAGAAACCCTAAACCTAGGTACAACCTAAATCCAATCAACTCTAAACCAATATCTCCCTATCTCTCCCCTATCTCCCTATCTCTATCATCCCTCTACCTCTCTTGATCTCTCTCCCTATGTCCCTGGCCATGTGCCTCACTCTCTATCTCCTTATCTCTCTCCATCTCCTCTCTCTATCTCCCTATAATTCCTCTCTATAAACCCTAAATCCAAAACCCTAAACCTCTAAACCTAACCCCTAACCCCTAAACAATTTAAATCCTAAACCCTAAATAATGCCCCTAAACCCTAACCCCTAACCCCTAGACCTGAGAAACCCTAAACCCCTAAACCTTAAACCCCTAAACCCTAAACCCAAGTAACCCTAAACCACTATCTCCCTACCACCTATGTCCCTCTACCTCTCAATCTCTCTCCCTATGTCTCTAGCCATGTCCCTCACTCTCTATCTCCCTATCCCTCCCCTCAGACTCCTCTATATCTCCCTATCATTCCTCTCTCTCTATAAACCCTAAATCCAAAACCCTAAACCTCTAAACCTAACCCCTAACCCCTAAACAATAAATCCTAAACCCTAAATTATAATGCCCCTAAACCCTAACCCCTAACCCCTAAACCTGAGAAACCCTAAATCCCAAACCCCTAAACCCAAGTAACCATAAACCACTATCGCCCTATCTCTCCCCTATCTCCCTACCATTTGTGTCCCTCTACCTCTCAATAGCTCTCCCTATGTCTCTAGCCATGTCACTCACTCTCTATCTCCCTATCCCTCCCCTCAGACTCCTCTATATCTCCCTATCATTCCTCTCTCTCTATAAATCCTAAATCCAAAACCCTAAACCTCTAAACCTAACCCCTAACCCCTAAACAATAAATCCTAAACCCTAAATTATAATGCCCCTAAACCCTAACCCCTAACCCCTAAACCTGAGAAACCCTAAACCCCAAACCCCTAAACCCAAGTAACCATAAACCACTATCTCCCTATCTCTCCCCTATCTCCCTACCACTTGTGTCCCTCTACCTCTCAATCTCTCTCCCTATGTCTCTAGCCATGTCCCTCACTCTCTATCTCCCTATCCCTGCCCTCAGACTCCTCTATATCTCCCTATCATTCCTCTCTCTCTATAAACCCTAAATCCAAAACCCTAAACCTCTAAACCTAACCCCTAACCCCTAAACAATAAATCCTAAACCCTAAATTATAATGCCCCTAAACCCTAACCCCTAACCCCTAAACCTGAGAAACCCTAAACCCCAAACCCCTAAACCCTAAACCCAAGTAACCATAAACCACTATCTCCCTATCTCTCCCCTATCTCCCTATCACCTTTGTCCCTCTACCTCTCAATCTCTCTCCCTATGTCTCTTGCCATGTCCCTCACTCTTTATATCCCTATCTCTCCCCTAAGACTCCTCTATATCTCCCTATTGGTCCTTTATCTCTCTCTAAACCCTAAACCCTAAACCTCTAAACCTTAACCCCTAACCCCAAAACCATAAACCCTAAACCCTAAATAATGCCCTAAACCCAAGCAACCCTAAACTTCTATCTACCTATCTCTATCATCCCTCTACCTTTCAATCTCTCTCTCTATGTCTTTGGACATGTCTCTCACTCTCTATCTCCTATCTCTCCCCTTTGTCTCCTCTATCTCTCCCAAACTCTATCAGTTCCCTCTCTCTATCTCTCTTTAAACTGTAAACCCTAAACCCCTAAACCCGAGCAACCCTAAACCTCTAAACCCTAAATAATTCCCCTAACCAACCTCTAAACCACTTCTCTATATAGGTGCTTGACTAATACCACTTTTTCATTGTTTTCCACATTTAATTATATTCTTTTCCATTTTCCAAGTCCTACATGTGTCCAAGTTGTATTGTTTGTCAAGTTTTTAGTCTAATTGTTAGTCCCAGCTCTCATGGTTATTAAAATGTTAGTATATTATAGTTAGATTTATCCTTCAGTAACATTAATTTACACATTGTTGCACAAACAACCACACTAAAACATAACCTTACCTAATTAAGGTTAATCTTTTAAAAGGTTCTTTCATAAATGGCGAGCTTAACAGATCCAACTAGTTCAATGTTCTTATAGTCCATGCTTACCCTTTCAAGAGAGTTTATACCATGTTAACTTTGCATTATGTCCTAACATTTCACATGAAGGACATCATCATCACAAGGAATAACAATGTCATGAAGGATTAAGGAAGGTGTAGCTTCACCACATAAAGTATCATTCATAATTTTATCACTAGAGGGTAAGGGTATATCATGTGTATCCTTCTCAAACCATGTATCATGAATCAAATCATATGAAGGATTGCGTAAAGCAATTTAGGGCATGAAATCCAAAATGCCCCAAAACACAACCCTTGCTGCCCCACCATTCCTATCCCCGAAATATTGGAACATAGTCTAGAAAAGTGATTATTTCACCTGATGAACAAAAATGAATATTTTATTATTGATTATTTGAGTAATTCATTAGTGATGATTCTTAGTGTTTAACAAATCCTTATGGATCAATGTGTAAAGAAGCTACCAATGTTAATTTGCCCTCCTCTTTCACTAGAAACGGTCTTTAAGGAGGTTCATATATTGATGGGAGATCCAATATTTAAGAGGTGTATTTTCAAAAAGAGTAAAAAGCCTCCCCTCTTACCCCATCATGATTTCCTTCACTCTTAGTCAATTTCTCTTCCCCATCCTCCCCTCTTACCCCTCCCCTCTCTTTCCTGACCCGATCTTGTTAGCTCCCCTCTCCCTTCTCCTATCTTTGTCCTTTTTTCCCCTCTTTACCGGTACTTGCCCCCGCCCCCCCTCTATCCCCTCCTTGTCCCCTTTTGTGGGATTGAGTCTTTGCCCCTCCTCTTTTGTCCTCATCTTATCCCCTTTTCCTCTCCCCCCTAGGCTCCTCTCCACCCTTTCCCTTTGCTCCTTGTCCTCCCTCCTCTTTACCCTCCTTGGCCCGTTCTCACCTTTTTATTTCTCATACTCTTGTCCCCTAGCTTAACCTCCCGTCTCCAACCTCTGGATCTCGTTGCCCCGTTGTAGCTTGTCTTCCCTTTTATGATTTACTCTTCTCTCTTGTGCTTTCTCCCAGTTAGTTTCTCCTCCTTTGGATAGTTATTGGCTTACCTTTCTTTTTGTTAGCCCCCCCCTCCTTTGCCTTCGTAGTTCACCCCTCTCTCTCTTTTAACTTGGAGCCCTCTCTTGTTCTTTATATGTAGCTTTTCCCAATCTATCCCTCACATTTTAACCTCTTCGATTGTCCCCCCCTTTTTTATTATTTATTTAATTATTTAATTATCTTATCTCTTTCATCCTCAGTTTGTTCTTTATGGTTGATTGTATTACAGTTATTCCTCTTTTTGCTCCCTTCTAATTTGTGGCCTTGCTCCTTTGTTTGCTTTTTTAATTTTCTTTACTTGGGTCTTCCTCTCATCCTATTTATTCTTTCTTTGTTTGTTTTTGTCTTAGTGTGCCTAGATGTCCCCCACTCCTCTTTGTCCCTCACTTCACTAGGTTTGATAGGTAGCTATCCTTCTCCCTTAATTGATATTGGTTTTCGCCTCACATCTCTCTCACTCCTTTTAAGTGGTCTTAAGTCTGCATACTGTCATTCATGTTCTCTCTTCTCTTGCTTGCTACCAGTAAAAAGCCTTTTTCCCAAATTTTTTTCAAAAACGAATATCCATTTTTCTCAAGTAAAAAGCCTTTTTCCCAAATTTTTTTCAAAAATGGATATCCATTTTGGTTTGGTATCCAAACCAAAACAGATATCCGTTTCAAAGTCAAACTTTGCCAAGTCGCAAATTTGGTTAAGTAAAAACGTGATTTTTTTCGTATTGCCACTATTTGGCCCACGATGATCCTGCATATACCCATAATCATGTCTCTAAACTCAAACACGGGTAGTCATAATAATTATATACTGTAAACATAAGATTACTAATTGAGGCTTGGACTAAGATTAAGAATTTCTATGAGCATTATCGCTAATTCATTGTCAACATGAGATTTTGTATCTTATCATGTTTACTTTATGTTTCTAATCCACTTTAAAACGTCTCTTCTACTTCTCTAACCATTATAGCTTCAAATGATGAACTATATGTTTTAGAATCTCTAGAAACTAATTTTCAAATCATTATCTATTTCTAGGATGAACTTTTATTTTCTATTATGCTAAACAATCATTTTTATTCTATGTTCCTAAACTCAATTCCAAATGTCTTATACTTATTTGACCTATACTAGTATGGATAGGTCAATATGTTGTAGAAGCTCAATTCAAAATTATTTCCCAAATCTTATCTACTTTTGAGTTGAACATTCTCTTTATTTCTAATTGAGGCCAACTTTAATCTTAGGTCATATTCTATTTTTTATTTTTCATTTGTAGCATTGCAAAGTTGCACAAGCATACTATCTAGGTTTGTATTTCATTCTAGGATTTTTATGTTGAAGTTGTATGTTTAATTTTCCTATGTGTACGATCCAACTCCTCAAAATAATCAAGAGTTTTGCATCTTGATCCTTCATTTATTTAAGAAATATAGCATACACTATAGTGTTTATTTGTAACAGTTTGTATTTAAAGCTTTATTTTTAGCAAAATGCATACTATAGCTATTCCCTTAGCACTTCTTCATTGTGACCTTAAACATGCTTTAGATTATGAATTTGTTTTTGAGGGTAACTAATATTCTAAGTTTTATTTTACAAACTACAAGTCTATTGAATTGGTGTTAGGCATCTAATTTTGTTGGGAGATGTGTTTGTGGGGAGGTGTTTGAATTATGAAATTCATACTTTAGTATGCAAGACAATGTTTGTTCATGCAAATTAATCCGTTTATATGCCCAATAGTGATGATCTTTCAAAACCACAAAGAAAAAATTGTATTATATATCCTCAAAAATGGTAAACATAAAAATGAAAACATCTTCCATGTTAACATCAAACTGTAAACATTTTCAATACAGACTGTCAAACTGTAAACATCAAATTGTCAAACTTTCAAAATCAAAATGTCAAATTGTAAACATCAAATTGCCAAACTTTCAACATCAAAATGTCAAACTATAAACATCAAACATAGAATATCAAAAATCTTCTATTCAGAGCATCACTGTGAACTCTCAAACTCAACTTACAAACTACAATTTCAAAGATGAAGAAAATGGTATGACAAAAGTTATATTGTTTGTGAACTTAGATATTGAAAATTTGTTTTTGTTGCTCATATTATTAAAACCATTTGAGCTGATTGTTAGTCTTTGTTGTTAACTTGCATTAGAAAGTTTAAATTGTCAACCTCACTGCATGCATGGTTGAGTAAAAAATATTTGTCTACCTGTCATGTACAAGCCCTTGAGTGGAACCTGAAAGTTAGGTTGCACCACCCTACATGCCTCTCTCCTAATCAACATAGGTTGGTGGAATGTCCAGTTCAATTGTTAAGGCTCTTTGTTTCATTAACTTTGTACTAAAAAGATTCTAAAGATTCTAAATTTCAAAGCTAGTGTTCAAAGGTGATTGTTCCAATGTGAAGATGAAGAATAAAGCTCAAATACAGACCCAACATGGCACGAAGAGATTGAGAACAACCATACCTCCACAAAAAAGAGGATTTAGATTACCACCGGATGAAGAGACTCAAATTGCTAAGAAGAGCACTCCACAACCAGTTGAGGCAATTGTTTAGGTGAATGCAGTTGCTAGAAGCAAGAAGGTTTCATTTCAACGGGAGTGGACGAAAGAGGATATGGAATCAAATTTTTAAAATGTGGAGGATAATGGGATTTCCACAAGGAGTGCAGCAAAGAAATGGGGAATCCCTACCACAACACTCAGCAACTGGTTAGGTCATTTAACCTTAACTTCAAAAAAAGTCCTCCCACAATCTTGATAGCAGATGAAGAAGCTTTAATAGTTAAATGGTGTAAATAGATAGTTGCAGTGGGCCACAGGCTTGAGATTATTAATCTCAAGGCAGTTGCATAAATTTTCCAAACACGACCAAACCCATTTAAGGATGGGATGCCTGGTAAGTCATGGTGGACTAGATTTAAAAGGTGCCATCTTGAACTAACATTGAGGATAGCATCTAAGGCCTTGATAGAGACAGAGATCTAAACCTTAGGCCTATAGTTGTTGTTACATTCTATGAGACACTATCCAAAGCCTATGAGGCCAACCCATATGGACCTCAAAGAATTTGGAATTGTAATGAAACTGACATTTAGGAAGGGAGAAATGGAGTCATGTGGGTGTTGGCCAAAAGAGCTAGCAGAATTGTTTCCTACATCATATTGAAGAGTAGGGAATGGATAACCATTATCTATTGTGTTAATCTTGCTAGACAAAGAATACCCAGGTTTTATCTCTTCAAAGGTAAAAAGCAGCTTAAGATTTATATTGTTGGCTATGAACCGAGTGCGTGCATGGCAGCCCAGCCCCACATGTGGATAACTAAAGAGCTATTTATGAACTGGTTGCATCATTTTACATGATCAGTTCCAAGTGGTGTATCACCAATAAATAGGAACTTACTGATATTTGATGGCCATGGAAGCCATGTACTTGTGACAATTATCCAAGAAGCTAAGTTATTAGGTATTGATTTGCCGACACTACCAACACACACCTCACACAAATTAAATCCACTGGATGTGAGTGTATTTTTAATATTTAAATCATACTTCAAATCTGAAAGAGTGGCATGGCTAGCAAGGTTTCTAAACATTGAAATAAAAAGAGAAGAATTGGTAGAACTAGTTAGCAAGTCATTTAGTAAAGCATTGATAGTTTCAAACATCATAGTTGGATTTAAAAGAACATGTATATGGCCCCTTAATCCAGAGGCACTTATGGAGGACATGCACCCCAATGACATATTTCAATTCAGTGGGCATGATGATGCTTCTGTAATGCAGAACATCCTTAGGGTAAGTGCAAGAAGATGGGGGGCCAAAAAGGGGTCTTAAGTGGCCACTTTTTTTCTGAAATCAGGACATACTGGCCTTCGATGAGAAATTGAGCATATTTACACTGAAAATTTGGAGATGCAACCAAAATAATGTTCATAGTGCTCCGAGTCTACTTTCTAAACTACTATTTGTTTTTGAAAATGGCATAGATTAAGGGGTTCAAAAGAGGGAGCCACAGAAATTGGTGTTGTTTCTATCAAAAAAACATAACATAGCATGTTTTGTGGCTCCCTCAAAAGGTCAACTTTTTTTTGGTATTTTTAAAATTGCTTTAGTGAGAAATTAGCTAATAGCATGTAGTTTATGCCTGATTTTTTTGATAATTTTTTGGTGAATATTTGATTTTTTTACTAATTTTCAAAGTGGACACATCCTAAAAAATAGAATTTTGGCTGTGCTACCCCTATAAATTTTGAAAACTAATTGAAAATCATTTTTTTCTATTTTTAATATTTGTAGAATGGAATCTAGTTTCTAAATATGTAATTTTTTTGAAATTTCAATGAATAGTTAATTTACAATGAAAAAAAGACCAAATAGTGGTTTTTGCCCAAAAATGGACACACAAACAAAAGAAATTAAAGATGAAAGGCTTAACATTGTTAAAATGTGAAAAAAATCACATTGTCAAATAGCTAAGAGAAAGCCTAACATTACCTAGGTGTTTGATTTGTTTGACCTTGAAACACGTGCAAATCTGAGAGTTAGCACGAATGAAATTATGTGAAATCTTGAAGAATATGGAAAAACACGTCTGTGACTGTTCAAAAGGCACTCCAAGCCTTTGGGTTGGAAATCCAAAGCAAATCCCAAGCCCAAGGCTTGGGATACCCAAAGCAAGACATAACGCGCTCGCGTTATATTTTGCTTTGCATTTTTCCTTTGTCGCAAGTCTATTGTTTGTCATGTTTGACATAACGCGAGCGCGTTATAACACGCTCGCATTATGTTCCCCTTAAATTTTTTACATTCAAGGCTACTAATCATGTATGTATGTATGTATGCCTATATGTATGTATGTATAGTGTCGAGGGCAAAGGAGGGTAGAGATGGGAGTGAGCCAAATAGGGGAGGAGAGGGGTGGATAAGGATTGAGTGATTAAGGTTGAGGGTTGAGTGTTTAGGGATAGGATTTAGAGTTTAGGGATAAGGGATTAGAGTTTAGGACCTTGAGGGATTAGGGTTTAGGGTTGAGGCTTTAGGGATAGCATTTAGGGTTAAGCGTCGAGGGATTAGGTTTAAGGTAGAGTGTTGGGGGTAGAGGGATTAGGGATAGGGTTTAGGGTTGAAAGTTTAGAGTTGAGGGATTAGGGTTTAAGGTATAGTTTAGTAGTTCTTGTGCATAGAGCCAGTAAACAATGGGAAATTATTTGCCTATTTCATAACAATATACCTTCCCTAAGTGCGGGGTGGACAAAAAGAAACATAGATGTACCCCAATGCAAATCTTTTCTCATAATGATCATCCTTCTTATTTCAACTATTAATTACTCACTGTGGATGTACCATATGCAAAGCTTTTCTCATAGGGTTTAAGGTATAGTGTCGAGGGTTGAGGGTTTATTGATAGTGTTTAGGGTTGAGGGTTGAGGGATTAGGTTTTAAGGTTGATGGATTAGGGTTTACGGTATAGTGTTGAGGTTTGAGGGTTTAGGGATAGGGTTTAGGATTGACGGATTAGGGTTTAGGTTGACGGATTAGCATTTATTGTCAAGGTTAGGGTTAGAGTGTCAAGGGTAGAGGGATTAGGGATAGGGTTTAGGGTTGAAGGTTTAAGGATTGAGGGTTGAGGCTTTAGGGATGAGGGTTTAAGGCTTAAGATATAGTGTCAAGTGTTGAGGGTGTAGGGATAGGGTTTAAGTTTTAAGGGTTAAGGGTTGAGGGATAGGGATTAGGGTTTAAGGTATAGTGTTGAGGGTTGATGGTTTAGGGATAAGGTTTAGGTTTGAGGGATTAGGGTTTAGGGTTGATAAATTAGGGTTTAATGTTGAGAGTTGAGGGTTGAGGTTGAGGGATAGGGTTAATGGTCAAGGGATTATGGTTAAATAAGAGTGTCGAGGGTAGAGGGATTAGGGATAGGGTTTAGGGTTGAAGGTTTAATGATTTAGGGTTGAGGCTTTAGGGATTAGGGTTTAAGATATAGTGTCGAGTGTCGAGCGTGTAGGGATAAGTTTTAGGGTTCAAGTTTTAAGGGTTAAGGGTCGAGGGATCAGAGTTAAGGGTTGAGGGATTAGGGTTTGACGTTGAGGGTTGAGTACATTGAGGTTCGAGGGTTAAGGGTTTCGAGATAGGGTTGAGGGTCAAGGGATTAGGGTTAAGGGATAGGGTTGGAGGGTTTAGGGATAAGGGATTAGGGTTTAAGGTATAGTATCGAGCCCGTTGAGGGTCTAGGAATATGGATAGCATTTAGGGTTTAGGGATGAGGGATTAGAGTTGAGGGATGACGGATGATAGATTAGGGTTGAGGGATTAGGGTTTAGGGTTAGGGTTGAGGGATTATGGTTTAAGGTATAGTGTTGCGGGTTTAGGGATAGGGTTTAGGGTTGAGGGATTAGAGTGAAGGGTTGAGGGATTAGGATTTGACGTTGAGGGTTGAGGGTTTAGGGTTGAGGGTCGAGGGATCAGAGTTAAGGGTTGAGGGATTAGGAATTAACGTTGAGGGTTGAGGGTTCAGGTTCGAGGGTCAAGGGTTTAGGGATAGGGTTGAGGGTCAAGGGATTAGGGTTAAAGTAGAGTGTGGAGGGTGTAAGGATTAGGGATAGGGTTGGAGGGTTTAGGGATAAGGGATAGGGTTGGAGGGTTTAGGAATAAGGGATTAGGGTTTAAGGTATAGTATCGAGTTTGTTCAGGGTTTAGGAATAGGGATATCATTTAGGGTTTAGGGATGAGGGATTAGAGTTGAGGGATGATGGATTAGGGTTGAGGGTTGAGGGATTAGGGTTTAGGGATAGGTTTAGGGTTGAGGTTTGAGGGATTAGGGTTTAAGGTATAGTGTTGAGGGTTGAGGGTTTAGGGATAGGGTTTAGGGTTGACAGATTAGGGTTTAGGGTTGATGGATTAGGGTCTAGGGTTGACAGATTAGTATTTGATGTCAAGGTTAGGGTTAGAGTGGTGAGGGTAAAGGGATTAGGGATAGGGTTTAGGGTTGAAGGTTTAAGGATTGAGGGTTGAGGCTTTAGGGATGAGGTTTTAAGGCTTAAGATATAGTGTCAAGTGTTGAGGGTGTAGGGATAGGGTTTAAGTTTTAAGGGTTAAGGGTTGAGGGATAGGGATTAGGGTTTAAGGTATAGTGTTAAGGGTTGATGGTTTAGGGATAGGGTTTAGGTTTGAGGGATTATGGTTTAGGGTTGATGAATTAGGGTTTAATGTTGAGAGTTGAGGGTTGAGGTTGAGGGATAGGGTTAATGGTCAAGGGATTAGGGTTAAATAAGAGTGTCCAGGGTAGAGGGATTAGGGATAGGGTTTAGGGTTGAAGGTTTAATGATTTAGGGTTGAGGCTTTAGGGATGAGGGTTAAGGGATTAGGGTTTAAGATATAGTGTCGAGTGTCAAGCATGTAGGGATAGGTTTTAGGGTTCAAGTTTTAAGGGTTAAGGGTCGAGGGATCAGAGTTAAGGGTTGAGGGATTAGGGTTTGAAGTTGAGGGTTGAGTACATTAAGGTTCGAGGGTTAAGGGTTTCAGGATAGGGTTGAGAGTCAAGGGATTAGGGTTAAGGGATAGGGTTGGAGGGTTTAGGGATAAGGGATTAGGGTTTAAGGTATAGTATTGAGCCCGTTGAGGGTCTAGGAATAGGAATAGCGTTTAGGGTTTAGGGATGAGGGATTAGAGTTGAGGGATGACGGATGACAGATTAGGGTTGAGGGATTAGGGTTGAGGGATAAGGTTTAGGGTTAGGGTTGAGGGATTAGGGTTTAAGGTATAGTGTTGAGGATTTAGGGATAGGGTTTAGGATTGAGGGATTAGAGTGAAGGGTTAAGGGATTAGGATTTGATGTTGAGGGTTGAGGGTTTAGGGTTTAGGGTTTAGGGATAGGGTTGAGGGTCGAGGGATCAGAGTTAAGGGTTGAGGGATTAGGGTTTGACATTGAGGGTTGAGGTTCGAGGGTCAAGGGTTTAGGGATAGGGTTGAGTGTTGAGGGATTAGGGTTAAAGTAGAGTGTGGAGGGTGTAAGGATTAGGGATAGGGTTGGAGGGTTTAGGGATAAGGGATTAGGGTTTAAGGTATAGTATCGAGTCTGTTGAGGGTTTACGAATAGGGATAGCATTTGGGGTTTAGGGATGAGGGATTAGAGTTGAGGGATGATGGATTAGGGTTGAGGGTTGAGGGATTAGGGTTTAAGGTATAGTGTTGAGGGTTGAGGGTTTAGGAATAGGGCTTAGGGTTGATGGATTAGGGTTTAGGGTTGATGGATTAGCATTTAATGTCGAGGTTAGGGTTAGAGTGTCAAGGGTAGAGGGATTAGGGATAGGGTTTAGGGTTGAAGGTTTAAGGATTGAGGGTTGAGGCTTTAGGGATGAGGGTTTAAGGCTTAAGATATAGTGTCAAGTGTTGAGGGTGTAGGGATAGGGTTTAAGTTTTAAGGGTTAAGGGTTGAGGGATAGGGATTAGGGTTTAAGGTATAGTGTTGAGGGTTGATGGTTTAGGGATAGGGTTTAGGTTTGAGGGATTAGGGTTTAGGGTTGATGAATTAGGGTTTAATGTTGAGAGTTCAGGATTGAGGGTTGAGGTTGAGGGATAGGGTTAATGGTCAAGGGATTAGGGTTAAATAAGAGTGTCGAGGGTAGAGGGATTAGGGTTTAAGGTATAGTATTGAGCCCGTTGAGGGTCTAGGAATAGGGATAGTGTTTAGGGTTTAGGGATGAGGGATTAGAGTTGAGGGATGATAGATGACGGATTAGGGTTGAGGGTTGAGGGATTAGGGTTTAGGGATAAGGTTTAGGGTTAGGGTTGAGGGATTAGGGTTTAAGGAATAGTGTTGAGGGTTTAGGGTTGAGGGATTAGAGTGAAGGGTTGAGGGATTAGGATTTGATGTTGAGGGTTGAGGGTTTAGGGCTTAAGGCTTAAGATATAGTGTCAAGTGTTGAGGGTGTAGGGATAGGGTTTAAGTTTTAAGGGTTAAGGGTTGAGGGATAGGGATTAGGGTTTAAGGTATAGTGTTGAGGGTTGATGGTTTAGGGATAGGGTTTAGGTTTGAGGGATTAGGGTTTAGGGTTGATGAATTGGGGTTTAATGTTGAGATTTGAGGGTTGAGGGTTGAGGTTGAGGGATAGGGTTAATGGTCAAGGGATTAGGGTTAAATAAGAGTGTCGAGGGTAGAGGGATTCGGGTTTAAGATATAGTATCAAGCCTGTTGAGGGTCTAGGAATAGGGATAGCGTTTAGGGTTTAGGGATGAGGGATTAGAGTTGAGGGATGACAGATGATGAATTAGGGTTGAGGGTTGAGGGATTAGGGTTTAGGGTTAGGGTTGAGGGATTAGGGTTTAAGGTATAGTGTTGAGGGTTTAGGGATAGGGTTTAGGGTTGAGGGATTAGAGTGAAGGGTTGAGGGATTAGGATTTGACGTTGAGGGTTGAGGGTTTACGGTTTAGGGTTTAGGGATAGGGTTGAGGGATTAGGGTTTGACGTTGAGGGTTGAGGGTTGAGGTTCGAGGGTCAAGGGTTTAAGGATAGGGTTGAGGGTCGAGGGATCAGAGTTAAGGGTTGAGGGATTAGGGTTTGACGTTGAGGGTTGAGGGTTGAGGTTCGAGGGTCAAGGGTTTAGGGGTAGGGTTGAGGGTTGAGGGATTAGGGTTAAAGTAGAGTGTGGAGGGTGTAAGGATTAGGGATAGGGTTGGAGGGTTTAGGGATAAGGGATTAGGGTTTAAGGTATAGTATCGAGTCTGTTGAGGGTTTAGGAATAGGGATAGCATTTAGGGTTTAGGGATGAGGGATTAGAGTTAAGGGATGACGGATTAGGGTTGAGGGTTGAGGGATTAGGGTTGAGGGTTGAGGGTTGAGGGATAAGGGTTTAAGGTATAGTGTTGAGGGTTTCTGTCGTCAAATGTAGATTTATGGGTTCGATTATATTGATTGCCTCTCCAGTTTTGGGGTGTGGATGTTTTGGAATCAATCAGGAAATCTTCAAGAGACTTTGTGGAAGTGGATTAGAAATCACTTGATAAAACCCCTGCTATTTATGCTTGGATAAGGATTTGTCACAAACTAGAACTTTTGCTTCCAAAGAAGATCTGTCTTTCTTCCTTGATGGGCATTTTCTATCAAGAACTTGATTATGAGGGCTTGCCCCTTCATTGTTATGCCTATCATATGGCAGAGCATCTGTTAAGCTCTTGCAGGAAACAGGAAAAGTTCTCCCTCAGAAACCTTGTGGTCATTCAAGTCTGAAGGGGAAGGTTTGGAAAGAGATGTGATCAATGCAAAGGATGTGATCAATCTATAGCAAGACAAAACGCGAGCGCGTTATAATGCGCTCGAATTTTTTGTTGCTATAGAAACGTAAAAAAGTGTTGACCCCCATGATCCAGGCCCACATGCTCTGTTTTCATACTGATTTTGCACGTGCTCTGACAAAAAAGAAGTGCTTTCATGCTGTTGGGAAGTTCACATGCACATTTGACACATTGTACCACCTTTGCATGATCTTTCCACCACCTTTTATGCTTTGCCAACTTGAGAAGGAGGAAATAACATAGTTTTCACACCAAGTTTGATATATATCTATTCAAGTTTCAATTTTTGTAGTGTTGCAATGTTAATTGTGATTCAATTTTAGGAATTTAACATCATAGATTGGTTAATGGTATTGTTGTTAGTAATTATATTTGAGTGTTATTCAATTTAACATTGAAAAGGAAGTAAGTGGTGAAAAACTCAAATTGTTGAGGAGTTTGATGCAAGAAGAAAAAAACACTACATAATTGGGTACTCCCTCCATTCAAATCTTCATTTTTTAGGTATGTCAAGTCTTTACATGCATGTTCTTTACAATTTCTTTATTTTGGATTGAATTACATTATCATGCTTTATCATACATGTTTAAAATAGACACATTCCCAATCAAAAAAGCAGCCTACAATCTCACATGATTCCATGTATATTTTCTACACTTGGGCTCTTTAATAATTATGTGTAATAAACAGACCTTAACATACCATGATGTCAAACTATACAAGAATAAATCCTTACAACATAATAAAAATACAATCCCACTATTATCTTGTATTCATTTCTTGGGAACTAATATTGGTCTCTTTATCATGCTATAGACAAATTCTCCATCATGCCGAGGAAATGATCAAGAATTAAACCAACATAGGAAGAGATAGAAGCTAAGAATGCAAAGAAAGTAGTGGCTATGAGGGAACTTCGTGAGAAGAGGAAATTGGACACGATAAATGAAGACATACCAATTGAAGAGGAACCACAACCATCACAAAGAGATATGGTATTGGCGGCACAAAGAGAACAAATAAAAAAACTTCGTGGTATGAGAGATTTGAATACCATAGTTGGAGACACGTCCTCTACTGCAAGTCAACATGTAGGGACACCATCTACCACATCTCAAGTTGAGAGTACATCATCACTCACATGTGATGAAGGAGGTACGCCATCATTCCCACCTCAACCTCAAGGTATGTCATCTATTCCATCTTTGATCGAAGGTATGCCATCTAACCCATCTCATTTAAATATTGATGAAATTCCTATTGTTGAGATAAATTTACCTAACTTAGCATCACCTAGAATTTTGCATAGAAAGCCAAAGTATTTGATCGTTATTGATGAGAATATTTTACAACCAACGGAAGGTAAGATTCCAAAACGCACTTGTAGAAGATATGCTAATAAGATTTGGAGATTGTTCTTTGAAAAGTTAAATGAGACTGGAAAATGTCAACTATTCATTGAAATGATGCGAAGTATAAAGTATAGGTCTATCATGAAGATTCTTGGGTTGAGAACATCAGAGGCTTCAAGTGAAAAATCTATTATCAAGAATCTAATGAGTGCATATGAGAGTGTGGGTAACACCTCACGCACAAAAGATAGTAATGCAACATGATGTGTGATTACATCGACTATAGTAAGTAGTCAAATGAGGAAAGCTCGTCTCATTAGAAAGATGAGTCAAGAATTGAGAATTAATAGGAAAACTTTATCAAGAGCCGTTGGAAGATGCCAAAGAATTAAGGACACTAATGCCAATGAATTATGGGCGTTCTCGAGGAGACTACCATGAAAAGATAAGCCAATTGTTGAAGCATTAAGATCACTAATTGAAGACTTTTGGAAAAATTACACAAGGGTATCTCCGAATCAAAGGGATGTGGTAAGAAGGAGAATCGGAAGTCAGAACCGCAAGCCATATCCAAAGCATTTTTTGGATGAGACTCAAACATAGTTTTATGGTAAATTTCTAGAGAAGTATCCTCAAATTAAAATTTGTCAAAGATATTTTGAAATGCTAAAACCTTTCTATGTGAAGATAAATCACACACGCACTACTTGTTGTTGTAGATTACATATTGAATTTTCTAACCATTTTGATGCTTATAGGTCTATATGTTTAGATATGCATACTAACAATGATTTGCAGGGTTGTACCATATGTGCCCCACCAACATCTTCAAGAGACTTCATATCAAGAATTTTATGTGAAAGAGAGGAAGGTCAAGTATTTTACAAGAAATTATGCTTGGATGGCACATGTCATCGTTGCGGTGGCTTGTAACATTTGCCAATATGTGAACATATGGAAAGAACACATGTGGTTGGAAATGAACTAGTAGAGTTTGGCAAGTATAAAATAGTGGCATACAATACAAAAGATGGTAAAGAAGAAAAGAGGTGTGAATTAGTTATTGAAAAGATTCCAATGTATCAGTTTATGCCTATATTTTGTGACAACATAGTGTATGAGTATGCAAGACATGCCCATAGATCTCGATGGTTGGACTTGCAATTCAAGCTATGCAAGGACACATTTCCGGTTGGTAGCATTGTTTCAGTCGTTGACTTTATAGAGAACTATAGTCTACAGCCACAGCGTGAGGTGCAATCACAATATTACAACTCCACACAGGTTTTTATATTTGTGCACATCCCATTCATTCATGCGAATGATAGTACAAAGGATGACAGAAAGATCATAAGGGAGTATAATTTCTATATTAGTGATGATCGTACGCATTCTACGGAGTTCGTGCAAGGTTGCTTTCAGGTGTTCTACAATGATTTGGCTAGAAGGGGCATATTGTTCAGTCAGCATATCATATGGTCGAATAACTGTGCATCACAATTCAAGAACTCACGAAATTTCTATTGGCTGAGTAGGAGGCATAATTTTATAGGTATTCAGCATATGTGGAACTTTTGTGAGGCCGGGCATGGAAAGGGGGAGCATGATGGTGCAGGAGAATGTATCAAAAGAGCCATAGCATGAGAAGAGTTAAAGTATAAAGACAATGCAAAGTTGACAGATGCAAAATCGATTATCGAGTGGTGTAATGCTTCCATGGGTCCAGGTAATGAAGGTAGGTCTTCAGTTCATAGATTTTTTTGGTTGATAGATGATACTAACATTGCACCATATGAGGACTGTTGTACACTGACATGATCAAATGAGATGCACTCTTTCAGAAGCTCAATTGCAGGTTCATGGAGTATCCATACACGAAAGATGTCATGCTTTTGTTCTTCCTATACAATTCAAGTCTGGGATGAGTGTGAGTCAAATGAGTGGGTTGACGAATGGTAGTTAAGTTATCTTAGCCCACTTGACACGTATCGACCCCCGACGGCATTGGAACTAACACAAATGGAATCATCAGTTGACTTTGACCACATATCAAATTTAGTTCAACCACGTAATATAGGGAATGTATATGCATCTAATTTCATCTAGTTCAACCAGGTAATGTCATCTTACTTTGTAGTGTTTTTGTAATGTTGACTAATTTCATCTAATTTGCTACACATATCAATGTAGGGCACGTATATACAGTTATTGCAGATGAAGATAATGAAGAGGGAACAAATTATTACTTATGTCGTTGTGTTGAGGCCAAAGAGAAATTGGAGGCCCCTGTTACAGATGGAAAAAACATCGAATACCCTACAGACTCAGTGGTTATTACTGGAACATGGCTTAGAAGGTACCCACATAAGAGTGTTAATATTTGGCTATTTCAGGACTTTGACATGCATTAGAAGATTCTTCATTACTCAAACCTTGTCATGGCATCCAATGTTCATTTTATAAAGTATCAGGGTAGACCTTTGAACAAAATCTTGTGGAAGGTACGTGAGTCTGACTATGAAGTAATACTTGACACAATAAAGAGTAGAGCAGACCCGGATGGTTCATTGGATTAATTTGTAAGTATTCACATTGATTTTGTAAAGTCATGTTATATTGAGTTGTAAGTATGCACATTAATTTGTAAGGTTTGTCTTTTTTTAATTTCCTCCTGCATTTTTACACATACACATTTTTACATCATCATGTTATGCATTTTTGGTGTCCTGCTCCTGATGCGACCAAACTCATAACTCACCCTACTTCCTCTAGACACCATTTCATGATCTCTCCAACACTCTGGATCCAGGGCGCCCAATCATGATGATGACCTATATACCATTCTCCCAAGGCGCTCATAATGAATGAAAATAAGACCAAGGGCGCCCAAGCTTAATAGACTTATTTCTTTCAATTTTGATGATCCAAACTCTTGCAAAACGACATCCACTTTCATGCCTTTAGATCTTCCTTCACATACAGGGTGCCAAATCAAGTTGAAAAATCTACATAAGGGCGCCAAAATGGATGAGAGACATGAAATGCGCCTTAGGAGTCCATGCTAAGGTTTGAGCCATTAAAGTCTCTTGATATTAGGTGATCATGATGATGAAACTTAGAGTTTTTTCCTTTCCTAGGCGCTCATCTAAGATGTTTGAATGATAAGGAGCACCTAGACCTCTATAATGTACATTGGGCACCAAAATCAAGGTGATTTTAAGTCACTTTGAGTCATTTAGGGTTAGTTTGAGTCTTTGAGTCATGTTGCAAAAAAGTGTCAATGTTGTCAAGTTGCACAAAGTAACTTTTGCATTTTTGGTGTCCTGCTCCTGATGCGACCAAACTGATTGTTCCAACCCATCCGATTGGGTACATTTATGCTAGGCATGGTCCTATTTTTCACCCAAACATGTCAAAACAGCCCGAGCTACATTGTACCGATGATATCCCTGAAGAGTCCAAAGTGCAAAAAGGCAGCAATCTTTGACAAGATGTTACTCAAAAATTGTGTACTTAGAAACATTCTGTCTAAGGCAACGCGATCACGTAGAGTGCCTCTACAATAACCTCTCTCAATTTTTTATATCTTTGAGACATTTGCCCATGGTGAAAGGTTTTCTGTTGCCCCAAAAATCGTTAGAAGGAGGCAGTGTAAAGTTGCAAAGGAGTGTAACTTTCATCCTGCTCCTAATGCGACCAAACTGACTGTTCCAACGCATTCGGATGGGTACATTTACACTAGGCATGTTCCTATTTTTCACCCAAACATGTCGAAACAGTCTGAGCTACATTGTACCGATGATATCCCTGAAGAATCCAAAGTGCAAAAAGGCAGCAATCTTTGACGAGATGTTACTCAAAAACTGTCACTTAGAAACATTCCGTCTAAGGCAACGCGATCACATAGAGTGCCTCTACAATAAATTCTCTCAATTTTTTATATCTCTGAGGCATTTGCCTGTGGTGAAAAGTTTTCTGCTGCCCCAAAAATCGTCAGAAGGAGGCAGTGTAAAGTTGCAAAGGGGTGTAACTTTTGTCCTGCTCCTGATGTGACCAAATTGACTATTCCAACGCATCCGGATGGGTACATTTACGCTAGACATGGTCCTATCTTTCACCCAAACATGTTGAAACAGTCCGAACTACATTGTACCGACGATATCCCTGAAGAGTCCAAAGTGCAAAAAGGTAGCAATCTTTGACGAGATGTTACTCAAAAACTGTCACTTAGAAACATTCTGTCTAAAGCAACATGATCATGTAGAGTGCTTCTACAATAACCTCTCTCAATTTTTTATATCTCTGAGGCATTTGCCTGTGGTGAAAGGTTTTCTGCTGCCCCAAAAATTGTCAGAAGGAGGCAGTGTAAAGTTGCAAAGGGGTGTAACTTTCGTCTTGCTCCTGATGTGACCAAAGTGACTATTCCAGTGCGTCTGAATGGGTACATTTACGCTAGGCATGGTCCTATTTTTCACCCAAACATGTCGAAACAGTCTGAACTACATTGTACTGACGATATCCCTGAAGAGTCCAAAGTGCAAAAAGGTAGCAATCTTTGACGAGATGTTACTCGATAACCATGTCACTTAGAAACATTCCATCTGAGGAAATGTGATCATGTAGAGTGCTTCTACAATAACCTCTCTTAGTTTTTTATATCTCTAAGACATTTGCCCGTGGTGAAAGGTTTTTGGCTGCCCCAAAAATCGTCAGAAGGAGGCAATGTAAAGTTGCAAAGGGGTGTAACTTTCATCCTGCTCCTGCTGTGACCAAACTGACTATTCCAACACATCCGGATGGGTACATTTACGCTAGGCATGGTCCTATTTTTCACCCAAACATGTCGAAACAGTCCGAGCTACATTGTATTGACAATATCCCTGAAGAGTCCAAATTGCAAAAAGGTAGCAATCTTTGACAAGATGTTACTTGAAAACCGTGTCACTTAGAAACATTTTGTCTAAGGCAACGCGATCATGTAGAGTTCCTCTACAATAACCTCTCTTAGTTTTTTATATCTCTAAGACATTTGCCCGTGGTGAAAGGTTTTTTTCTGCCCCAAAAATCATCAGAAGGAGGCAGTGTATTAAGTCAGGATGAAAGCCTATTCACTCTAGGTGCCAATCTCAAGTTGCAAAATCATGAATGGGCACCTAGAGCAATAAGGCGCTACATCATGGTTCGAGGACCTTGAAATGGCACCCAAGCATGTCAGAGGAATTTTCAAGGAGCCAAAATGTTTTTGAAACTCTAAAGAACTAGTCCAAAGACTCTATGGTGCCATCTTGATACCATTGAGTCAACTTTGGAACTCAAACATATTGAAACAAGGTCTAGGAAGCTAGGCACCATCTCTTGCGAGTTCAACCTCTTAGATGCGTCAACATTGGAAAGACTCTTAATGAGCACCTAAGTTTGAATTGATCTTGTGACTGAAAGTTTGGTGATGTATTAGTGCAAGATGATCTTCAGTTGAAGCAATCTAAGTTCCAGGAAGGGTTTAGAAGTTATCAACCTCTTCACTAAGTTAGGCACACTTTACAAGCTTTCTTACCCAAGAGTTGTACCTCATTAAGACAAGGCGCATCTTAACCTCCGGGACTTTTCCAAAGAAGCGCTTTAGTTTATTAGCACCTTTGGACCTTGTTTTGCATTCTAAAAGAGAAGGCGCACTTTGGAGGCATTTCTAACCCAGATTGATGCCTAGGTATAGTCATCTCTCTGAAGCATTACAATGTATTTTAAAATGAAGGAGGACATTTCATAAGTTGGGGAATTGATCACTGAAGACCTTGGAGTGTTTGAATTACTCTAAGCAAGAAGGTGCATTTCCATGGAGTAGCATACTCTAGATAGCGCCTAATGCCATCAAGGCGCAATTCCACCCTCACTTTGGTGCCTATCATCAAGAAGGGGCATTGGGCATTCCTTGAACAATTCTGAGCATTTGAAGTTTGTGAAATCACCAAGGAATGTTGGGCGCCATGTGTATCCTCAATAAGCTTGAGTTTGCACCTAGACAAGTTGGCGCTTATTCATGTTTTAACTTCCTCTTGAAGCGCCTAACTTGGGAAAAAGTTATCTTGTTGTTAGTCAAGTGTTTTATGTGTTTTGGAGACTCCAAAAGACTTCCTCTTTCTAGGTGCTCTTCTTGGCAACTACAACCTTCAACTGGCGCCTAGATCCTGAAGAAAAACACTTGCAAGTGTGGGAACACTTTCCTTGTGATGGAGCATCAAACTGGCGCCTAGAAATCATAATGCATGAAGTGAGCGCCTAGGATCCTATTGGTCCAATAGGTGGTTTTGGGATCCGTGTCAAGTCATTGGATTAGGTTGCCAACTTAAAATGATTTTCATGCACTTAGACTTTAAGGCGCCAAAACTAGTAGGAAAATATTTGGGGGGAAACTGTTGCAAGTATGAGCTTAACCAATGTTGTCATTGATGTCAACATACTCATAGTGCATTGGTAAGAAGGATCGGATGAGCTGTGTGCTGAGGATATTGAGAAAATTAGTCTCAATCAGGAACAGTAAAGAATAGTGATAAGAAGAAGGCAAATGTACTCAATAGGATGAGGATCAGAGGATGCAGATTAAAGGGTTTGTAGATATGAGTCTTGAGATGATCCAGTTAAGATTTTAGAGGTCCGCATGAAGATATGAAAAAGTTGTGATCGGTCAAGTAGAACTAGTTCTGGGAGCTGTTTCGTAGTGACAGAGTATTACAAAAAGGTCTGGTGAGATTTGGAGGAGCATTGTCAGACTCTGTGGATTGGAAGGAGTGTTTGGGATGTCCTTGTGATGTGTCATCTCGGTTTGTACAAAGTTTGGAGGTCTGGAAGAACCTTTTTCAGTTTGACAGTCGCGACAGACTATGTTCTTGAAGTTCTAGATGAAGAGGAGAAGAGATTCCTGTGAGTAGAGGAAGTGCGGATGTACCTGGTCATTCAGGCAAGCTTGTGAAGGTTCTTGGATCATGTTGAGGTTGTGTTGTCGGTCTGCATTAGTGTTAGAGCCCAGAATTGAAGATATTCTTTCGGATAAAGATATTCTTATTCAGACTAGCTGACCGGATGAGTTATTCATCTTACAAATGTTCTTGTGGATGATTGCCGACTTGCGAATGCTCTTATGGATGATTGCCGACTTAGATGATTATTCCTAAATCGATGCCTTGTATAAATAAAGGTTTGTGAGTTCATTTCAAAGTGTGTCATGGAGCGGATGAGTGTGGAATAGCGAACGAGCGAAAAGCAGAGCAGAAGTATCTCGGGCTTAAATGGAACTGATCCAGGCATGGTAAAGATGTCAATCTCCAGTTCAAGTTTGTGATTCTTATCATTTTGTAGACAGTGTGTCTCTTGTAGGCAGTGTGCCTCTTGTGAGCAGTGTGCTCAAGTAGTGAGCCCTAATTGGCATGTGCCATTCATTTTTCTTATTCTTCTAATAGAGAATAATCCTTGGGTTAATCACCCCGTGGTTTTTCCCTTAACCGAGTTTTCCACGTCAAAATCTTGGTGTCCAATGTGTTGATGTTTATCTGCTCCTATGCTTATGCATTATGCTTTCATGAATGATTAACTGATATGCTATTAACTAACAAAGAAGAATCAAATGTTTGAAGTAGAACCAAGTTTTTTGTACAACTGATTCACCCCCCCTCTCAGTTGTGTGCCCTAGATCTAACAATTAGTATTAGAGCCAAGTTCCTCTAAAAGGAGCTTAACCACTTGAGGAGATCTAGGATGTCGTCATACAAGAAGGATAGTCCGAAGTTCGATGGAACCAACTTCACTCTCTGGAAAGGTCGCATGAAATGTCACTTGGAGTGTATGGGAAAAGCATACTTGGCCATGGTCTCAAAACCATATGTACCTCCATAGGGTGGTCTGACAACTCTGAATGAAATCACAGATGCTGAAAACAATTTACAGACCAAAGAAGCTCTTCTAAGTGCATTGAATGATTTAGAGCTCTCAAATGTCATTGACCTACCAACTGCATATGAAATCTGGGTTAAACTGGAACTTTTGCATGAAGGAGATGAGTTTGTTAAGAGTGCAAGGTTGCAAAGTCTGAAAGGGAAATTTAAAAGATTGAAGATGAGAGATGATGAAAATATCACTACTTTTATGCCAAGAGTGAATGAGCTGGTGTGTGGAATTAGGAATGTTGGTGGAGTTCTGGATGAAAATGAAATTGTTTGCAAGATTCTCAGATCCCTTCCTGTTGCCTACAAGATCAAGGTTGCTACCATTGATGAATTCAGAGCCCAAGCAACTGTCACAAGAGAGCAACTGGCTGGCAAACTAGCTGCACTTGAAATGACAGAGTTTGGAGATGATCCCCCCAAGACTGAATCTGCATTCAAAGCCAGTGCCTATGTGAAAGGCAAACAAAAATTTGATCCAGGAGAAAACTCTTCAAGGAAGCTGTCATGGTATGATCAAGCAAGGAAAGACATGGAAAAGGAAGAAGCAGAAACAACTCATCTTGAAGGCCTCATTGCAAAGAGATTGCCAAGAGGATCCGGTAAGTATGAAGGACAGTTACCTTGTAAGTGCTTCAACTGCAATAAGATTGGTCATTTTGCTTCAAGATGTCTGGAAAGATCTGCAAGGTCAAACTCCAACAGACAAAGGTTCCAAAAGAACTGTTATTATGTTCATGAAGAAGCTGATAATGAAGGAGTAACAGATGATGAATCATAGATAGGAGACAAATCCAGAAATGAATGGGTGTTTATTGCCATCAAGGAAGAAGAACCAATATCCTCTGAATTTGTCAATCATAAGGTTGTAGAAAGAGCTTTGGCTGCCCAAGTTGAAGAAAAGGATGATTGGGTTATTGACAGTGGATGCTCTCACCACATGGCAGGTGACAAGAACAAGTTCTTAGATTTAGAAAGGTATGAAGGAGGAATGGTAAAGTTTGGTGACAATTCTACAGGTAGAATCAGAGGTAGGGGAACTATTTCTTTTGATGGAAAGAACAAAACTGGTAATGTACTGTATGTTGAAGGATTGAAGCACAATCTTCTCAGTGTTGGACAGTTAGTAGACAAAGGTTATGATCTCCGGTTCAAAAATGGAAGATGCAGGATCTTTGAAAGCTTCGGAACTGAGATTACATCCGGTACTCAAACAAAAGGTAATATCTTCCATCTGGTTGGTTCAAATAAAAGTTGTCTGTTTGTTTAAGTTGATCAAAGTTGGCTATGGCATAGAAGGATGTGTCATGTAAATTTTGATAACATCATCAAGATAAGCAATATTCAGGCTGTAAGAGATCTTCCAAAATTGGTGAAACTTACAAATAGTTTGTACAAATAATGCCAGCTAGGTAAATAGAGCAGAGTCTCTTTCAAAAGCAAAGATCAATCCTCTACCGGATTATTGGAATTAGTTCATACTGATCTATGTGGTCCGACAAGAATCAAGAGTATGCAAGGTGATAGATATTTCATGTTACTGATTGATGATCATTCCCAGATGATGTGGGTTACCTTTCTGAAAGAGAAATCAGAAGCCTTTGAGAAGCTCAAAATCTTCAAGGCTATGGTAGAGAATCAAACCAGATTAAAACTGAAGTGTCTAAGGTCTGATAGAGGTGGTGAATTCACATCCGGTGAATTCATAGACTTTTGTGAGAAGCATGGCATAAAGAGACAGTTGTCTGCTCCTAGGACTCCACAGCAGAATGGAGTAGTTGAGAGAAAGAACCGGACCATCCAGGAAGCTTCCAGGACAATGATGATGGAAGCAAATGTTCCTCAGATGTTTTGGAGAGAAGCTGTCAGCACTGTAGTCTACACTCTTAACCGAGTTCAAATCAAAAACAATACCAGTAAGACTCCGTATGAACTTTGGTTTGGTATAACTCCTACTGTGAGATATTTCAGAGTATTCGGTAGCAAGTGTTACATCAAAAGAGATGAAGATCTAGGAAAGTTTGATGCTAGAAGTGATGAAAGATTTTTCTTGGGTTACTCCACTCAAAGCAAAGCATACCGGTGTTACAATAAGAGACTGAAAAAGATGATAGAAAGTACAAATGTGAAGGTTGATGAAGGAATTGAGAAGCCCTCAAGGTTTTATAAATATGATGAAGATGATCAGGATGGTGCTCTGATTCAAGGAACTCAATCCCTTCCTGAAAGTCAGATTCAGATTGATCCGGTAAATTAGGAAGAAGAGGTTTGTCTGAATGAACCTGATCAAGAAATAGCAGTGCAAGAGACTCCCAAAGTTCCAAGGTATATAACTTTAAATCACTCTGAAGATCAGATCATAGGTGACAAAAGCAAAGGGGTACAAATAAGGAGGAGAATTGCTCAAAATTCAAATGAATACTATCTGATTTCAAAGATTGAACCTAAGACAATAAATGAAGCTTGCAATGATGAAAACTGGACCAAAGCAATGGAGGAAGAGTTTATGCAAATTGAGAAAAATCACACTTGGGATCTTGTTCCCAGACCTAGAAACAAGAATGTGATTGGAACCAAATGGGTCTTCTAGAACAAACTAAATGAGGTTGGTGAAGTAATCAGAAACAAAGCTAGATTGGTCTGCAAAGGCTACTCTCAAATAGAAGGAATTGATTTTGAAGAAACCTTTGCTCTGGTAGCAAGAATTGAAGCAGTCAGATTGTTTCTTGCATATGCTGCCTTCAAAGACTTCAAGGTATATCAAATGGATGTCAAGTCTGCCTTCCTAAATGGTGATTTGGAAGAAGAAGTATACATTGAACAACCGGATGGATTTCAATTGTTTGATCATGATGATATGGTCTGCAAGTTGAAGAAAGCACTGTATGGATTGAAGCAAGCCCCAAGAGCATGGTATGAAAGGTTGGATAAGCATCTTGTGCAGATTGGTTTCAACAAAGGTACTGCTGACAGTAATTTATATTTCCAAATAGATAATGAAAACATCTTGATTGTTGAAGTATTTGTTGATGATATCATTTTTGGAGGAAGAGACAGTTTGTGTAAAACCTTTGCAAATCAAATGAAAAGTGAGTTTGAAATGTCAATGCTTGGTGAAATGAATTTCTTCTTGGGTCTACAAATTACTCAGACAAAGAAAGGTATCTTTATCTCTCAGACCAAATATGTGAAAGAATTGTTGAGGAAATTTGGAATGGAAGATTCAAAGCCAATGAACACTCCTATGGCAACTGGATGTAAGTTGAGAAAGATGATGACTCTCCTAAGACAGATCAGACCAAGTACAAATCAATGATTAGAGGATTATTGTATCTCACTCAGACTAGACCAGATATAATGCAGGCTGTTGGTCTTGTGGCAAGATTTCAGGCTGACCCTAGAGAATCTCATGTTATGGCAATCAAGAGAATTTTTAGATATCTAAAGGGGATAGTTGAGTATGGCCTATGGTATCCTAGAGATCAGGATTTCTCTCTTCATGCATATACAGATGCAGATTGGGCAGGAGATGTGGATGACCGGAAGAGCACCAACGGTGGAGCATTCTTCTTGGGAAAGAGATTGGTTTCTTGGCTAAGCAAGAAACAAGAAGCAATATCTCTGTCTACAACTGAAGTAGAATATATTGCAGCAGCAAGTAGTTGCACTCAAATCTTATGGATGAAGCAGATGTAAAGAGACATGAAAGTAGAATATGAGGAGCCTATCACAATTTTCTGTGATAATTCAAGTGCAATAAATATTTCTAAGAATCCGATATTCCATTCTAAGACCAAGCATATATCTATCAAATTTCACTTTTTGAGAGAACAAGTGAACAAGGGTGAAGTCAGATTGGAGTATGTGCCCTCCAAGGATCAGCTTGCAAATATTTTTACTAAACCACTTCCCAAAGACTCTTTTGAGTATCTCCAGGAAAAGTTAGGGGTCATGGCCCCTTTGGTGATGAACTAGGATGCACTGATGTGCATCAGTCCGGTGGATATCACAGTCATATCTTGTGATCCGGATTGATGATGGGGAGCTGCTACTAAGGGGGAGCAGCTAGTATGATTCTGATGTGTTACAACTGCAAGTATGAGCCATTTGCCATTGATGTCAAAGGGGGAGAGAAGACATGTGAAAAACAAGTGGTTGATGATCAAAGGGGGAGCAGTAAAGGAAGAGAAGACATGTGAAGAGTTGTTGTTGATAGGGGGAGCTATGACAGAAAAGAGAAGTTCTTGTCTTAATGGTTTTTCACATCATATGTTTCCATCAATGACAAAGGGGGAGATTGTTACAAGTATGAGGTTAACCAGTGTTGTCATTGATGTCAACATACTCATAGTGCATTGTTAAGAAGGATTGGATGAGCTGTGTGCTGAGGATATTGAGAAAATTAGTCTCAATCAGGAATAGTGATAAGAAGAAGGCAAATGTACTCAATAGGATGAGGATCAGAGGATGTGGATTAAAGGGTTTGTAGATATGAGTCTTAAGATGATCCAGTTAAGATTTCAGAGGTCCGCATGAAGATATGACAAAGTTGTGATCGGTCAAGTAGAACTAGTTCCGGGAGCTATTCCGAAGTGACAGAGTATTACAAAAAGGTTCGGTGAGATCTGGAGGAGCATTGCCAGACTCTGCAGATTGGAAAGAGTATTTGGGATGTCCTTGTAATGTGTCATCTTAGTTTGTACAAAGTTTGGAGGTCTGAAAGAACCTTTTTCAGTTTGACAGTCGTGACAGACTGTGTTCTTGAAGTTTCGGATGAAGAGGAGAAGAGATTCCTATGAGTAGAGGAAGTGTGGATGTACCTGGTCATTCAGGTAAGCTTGTGAAGGTTCTTGGATCATGTTGAGGTTGTGTTGTCAATCCGCATTAGTGTTAGAGTCTGGAATTGAAGATATTCTTCCGGATGAAGATATTCTTATTCAGACTGGCCGACCGGATGAGTTATTCATCTTACGAATGTTCTTGTGGATGATTGCTGACTTGCGAATGCTCTTATGGATGATTACCGACTTAGATGATTATTCCTAAATCGATGCCTTGTATAAATAAAGGTTTGTGAGTTCATTTCAAAGTGTGTCATGGAGTAGATGAATGTGGAATAGCGAAAGAACGAAAGGCATAGCAGAAGTATCTCAGGCTTAAATGGAACTGATCCAGGCATGGTAAAGATGTCAATCTCCAGTTCAAGTTTGTGATTCTTATCACTTTGTAGACAGTGTGTCTCTTGTAGGCAGTGTACCTCTTGTGAGCAGTGTGCTCAGGCAGTGAGCCCTAATTGGCATGTGCCATTCATTTTTCTTATTCTTCTAATAGAGAATAATCCTTGGGTTAATCACCCCGTGGTTTTTCCCTTAACCGGGTTCTCCACGTCAAAATCTTGGTGTCAAATGTGTTGATGTTTATCTGCTCCTGTGTTTATGCATTATGCTTTCATGAATGATTAACTGATATGCTATTAACTAACAAAGAAGAATCAAGTGTTTGAAGTAGAAGCAAGTTTTTGTACAACTGATTCACCCCCCTTCTCAGTTGTGTGCCCTAGATCTAACAGAAACCACGCTGATAAAAGTTGGGTAAATTTAACCTCTGAGTCTGATTAGGCTCCATATAACAACAATATTTATATCATGTCCCTTTTCTTTATGAAACAAGCAATATGTGTCAAGTCATAGGGATAACACTATGGTCCTTAGAAATTTCTCTGTGACTTTTTATAAGATTATCTACTATTATGTGGATGCTTGATAGTATTATCCTAATCCATTGGACTAGTGTGGCTATGAGGTTGGAAAGTGTTGCAACCTCCATCCTTTAAACTTCTCCACCTTGTTATGGGTTGTTTTGAGTATTTTCACTTGCTTTCTCTTCGAGAATATTTTCTAATGATACATGATGTGTCATAGATCATTCAACTTGATAAACAACATGGAGGGATTCTCATGCCTCCTATACTTCTTGCAAGTTTCTTTATAGATAGCTCACATCATTGTCCATCTAGTTGGTCATTTCCCTAAATATTATGATAAGATAATCCTGTTAATGAACTTTGGATTGAATGAGAATCAACATGCTTTGTCTTGACTAGAATAGTTAGGATGGACAAAAATCTATTGATTCTAGGTTGGGTTGTTAAAGGTCAAGAGTTTTGGTGTCTAATGCCCTCTAAATATAAATATTCAAAATCATAGTGGTTCAATAAGTTACAACAAATAGTCAGGTAGACAATAGACTATAAGGAACAAGGACTACACATGAATCCAAAACAACACCAGTCAATAAGGACATCACAAGTAACTCAACATTACTTCCAAAGGTGTTCACAAAAACAAAGGGGAGAACACAACTAGAGAATGCTAGACTGTAGTAGGGATGAGTGTCTGATGCAGAGCACACAGTAGAAGCATAGAATTATCAACTTTTGAACATTCGAACTCACTATTGGTGAGACAACATACCATCGGCAAGCTTAAAATTTCATTGGCTGATAGGCTAATGCCACCATGACTCTGTTTGATTTCACTTTTGACAAACATCCCATCATTGACTCTTATCGGTCAAACAGACCGCTATCGATGATTTTATATCCTTTCACACTGATGTCTTTGTCACTCCAATACAAGACTCTAAGTCCCTCGCCTATTGGTAGGACTTAATACCACCGACACACTCAAAAACTCTTCTACCAACACACTGATCTCACCAATGACAACCTTCGGACCACACCCATCGATGAGACTCCAAACATTGGTGAACTCTAATCTCGTTGGGTCGATACACCGATGGATTTCGACTGTCGGTGTGACCCCCTTCATTGGTGAAGCTCTCAACTCCTCTTTTGATGTGCCGATGGGATTATCTTCCGATACATTGATGTCTTCGACTTCAAACCACACTCGTCGGCAAGACAGACCACTATCGGCGAAGTCTAACCAAGGTTTGCTGATACGACCAACTCTTGACGTCGATACAAGGTTCTTTTGAAGGAAATGGGCGCCTAGGCTTATGGGGCTCAATTTCATGTATTTATTGAAAGCTCAAGGTGAATTGATGCTTATTGAAAATGCCACTTAGTCTTTCATTTGCATTATAGGCGCCATTTCCTATTGACTTATATACTCCTCCTCATGCTAGGGCGCCATAATGAAGTGGTTTAGACAATAGGTACACTTCACTTACTAGAAGCTTGTTCTCCTTCCACCTTAGGCGCACTTTTATGGTGGAACAGGTGTCAATGGGCGCCTTGTCTTAAATGAATGCTCTCTCCAAGTTGGGCGCCCTTTTGAGGCTTTATGAGTTGCAAATTGCACCTTAACCCTTCATCCTTATTGCTCGATGTTTGAATGTTTAAGAAAGTCTCCTTTAGGTGCTCATCTTAATGACTTTTTCTTAAGGCGCAATCATCCTAATGACTTGGATATTCATCCTAGTGTTTCAGGCTATCAGGCTACCAGACTTAGTCATTTTCAGGATCTCAAACATAAAGAATAACATGATGATTCATTTTTTTGTATTGCATATAGTTGACATTGTATGCTACTCATAAAAAATATTAATATTTTTTGTTCAAAATGATTCATTTTTTTTTTAAATACAACTTTTATCTTTTAGTTCCAAAATGAGGTTTAGGTGATACTTGAATAACAATAGCTAGCTTATTGGATCAACAAACATCCTATGTAATACAAATGGACTTTAAATATTTGAAGTAGCCATCTACAAATATCCATTCAAACGTGGATTTATAATGCAAGTATGGATGCCATCAATAAAAAAGATTTGTATTAACCAAATATCCATATAGGCATACATCAATATCTATCAATATAAGTATAACATATATACAAAATAGCCATATAGGCTTACAAGAATGCCATATAGGCATACAATGTCAACTATATACAATACAAAATATATGTCCACAAATGCCATATAGGCATACAACAAAGGAACACAATAAAAAGTCATTCCCCTCTAGCTGGTGAAGAGAATAGATCACAGGCAGCCTTTGATCTTCTAGGGGATGGAGACATGCATGTGGGTCATCTACTATGAACCCGAGGGCTGCTCCTCCTATTTAGTTCTTCCTGCATCTTTACCTGTTACAATAAAAAGTATAGACATTAATATATAGAAATTATATGTTATAAAAAATAAAACATTTAACAAAATAATCACTTACCGCTACCATATAATCTGTCTCCTCACTTGCCTCAGTAGCAGGAATAGGCCGTGGTGATGTCATGTCCTAAGAAACCATCCAGATAGAAATTAAACTTCAAATCAATAATCTTTTGATTTTTCAAAAATAGACAACAATAACAATGAATGTAAATTAAAATTTACTAATCTGCCTCATACCCCTGTCAATGCCATGGAGCTATGAATCGCAGAGGCCACACCGTGCTCCATTGCCCTATGAACATCGGGAGGTGTCTCCGTAGCCTGCATCATCTAGAAATAAAACAACATTATTTAATTACAAAAACTATAATAGTGATGCAAATCATGGCTCCTAACATACACAGACGTTCATCTAAACATGGAAGTACACACAATAAAGCACACACGTCACATACAAAAAATCTAGTAAGTACAATTCATTCATTAAATTATTTATTTTATTACCTCCGTAAAACTTTGAAGTCCACCACCGCTGGTAGGTGTTGCCGTGAAATCTTCAATATTAACCTATTCAACATCCAAAATTAGATATTAGAATACCATTCATATAACGATGCTTTTCACATGTAATATTTATAATTGTTTACTAGTTACATACCTCGACAGTAGATGATCTAGTGTAAAATGCAGGTGGAGAACCACTGAAAACTGCATCGACACTACGACCCTGAAATTTCATTAAAATCATCAAACTAAATTAGTTAATCTTGCATTTCAAAAATGAAATTTAATAAATTAAATTCAATAAACTTGCTAATATTTACCTGAGTATCAAGGCCGAAAGTCTGACTCAGGAGGGTATCTGTCATCACCATCTGCTCAGTTGTAGATGTAGCCTGTGCACTTGCGTCCTGACTATCCATAGGGTCATAACCACAGGCTGAGTCGTAAGCCTGACAAGCATGGGGTGGGACCCTACTCCTCGCACTATCTCCCAACCCACTCTGTGCTACAAGACCGGCATGCTCTATGATGCTCTGGGTCAAGGCACTAATGGACTGTAGTGTATCGACCTCAACACTCTCCTTCACAATGGAAGGGATAGAAACATGCTCATGGGCTAGTCTGTTGATTACTCTTCTCACTACCCACTGTGGGTCAAGACGTGCCCCTGGTCTATCTTGTGCTGACCCCCCACCTCTACCCTGGGAGTCCTGCATATCAAAATAGTTTGGCACTTTATTGAGGACAAACTCTCAGTAGAGTTTTCTCAAAAATTATTACGGGACCTCATTATTATTGCATGGAGGATGGTCAAAAACCATCCACCACCTCTGCCCAAAATTGTCCCTTATCGCTTGGTTGTTGCACCAATGGATAGGGAACCTCTTGCATGTAAGGGGTGGAGGTTGATTTGTTTGTGGGTTTGTGAAAATCGAACACAAGTCTAATTTTGTAATTTGTAATTTTTTCACATCTTGGTATGACAACTTGTCTACATAGTAATCTCTAAACTCTCTCCTCTTATCCATCCAACTAGTTATTTGCTTGCTAATTGAATCTACATTTGATAACATAGATTCAAGAGATTCGGCAAGCGTGGACTTATGTAAGGTTGAAGTGGAAGGATCTTTCAACCTTGCAATTATATCTTCAATTTCCTTTTTGTTGTTTTCAATTTGCCCCATTATATTTTCTTGTGTTCCAGGGGCATGTTGAGGAATGGATGGAGGAGGTTGTTGTTCCGTAGGTATTTCCTCCTCAAGATTTTGTGGATTTTGAGGAGGAGGAGGAGGAGGAGGAGGAGGTGCATTAACATTTCCTTACAATTAACAAAACATACATCAAAAATCAACTCAAACCTACCTATTTAGAAACAAATTCAAACAAAAAAACAAATATAACTCACTCCTTTGGCGTGCTCGACGTCATGGCGGCATTTTGGTGATGAACCTATAAGAGCTTTGTGTTGAATTGAGTTTTGCAAAATGCAAGTGTGCTTTCTAGGGTTTGCAGGCCATGGGCATAGAGGAGAAGAAAGAAATGAAATGAAATGAAACCTTTTTTTTATTTATAGCAAGTCAAAATGCGCTCGCGTTATAATGCGAGTGCGTTATGGCTTGGTTTTGACAAGCCTTAGGCTCGTCATTACCAAGCCATAACGTGAGCACGTTATAACACGCTCACGTTTTGGATTTTTTTGTTTTGAAAATAATTTGGCCACTTTTTGGCCCCCCATCTTTTTTCACTTACCCCTTAGTCTTTTCGGGGTTGTTGTTTCACAAGTGGAAGTGGCAAACACTTTGCTATCGAGCCTTGCAGATGATGAATTACATCCTACAATAGTGGACATAGTGGTAGAGGAAACTTTGCAGGATTCACCTCAAAGTAACTTTCATGATTTAGTTGAATCTATGGTGGGGGATCAACTGTGTGTTGACATGGTAGAAAGTCAACATGAACAAAGCAAAGATGGACTTAGCCTTCCATCTCAGCCAAGCCAGCCATCATGGTTGGTGCAGGGAGCCATGAATTTAGGAATTAATTTACATTCCCAGCAAGAAAACACATTTTCCTTCTCTTCTCCACCACCCACGTTGAATGTACCTAAAATGGTACATTACTATGTTGAATGTGGAGAAGTTGATGGTGGAGATATTACAAATTTGAGCCAGGATAGTGAGGTAGTTTGTAACAAAGGTGAACATACCATTCATGGAGAATTTAGTCAATCATTAGGTTCCCAATGTGATTCACACATCAACAAATTCCTTAAACTGCCCATTGACATTGTGAAGGAAAGACCTAGGACTGTAGAGGATAGTGGAATTCAGTTAAGTGGAAGTTTCATCTTTTAACAACAAACAACTACATGAATCTTTTAATGCAACAAGAGCAAAGGAAGAAAGAAATCAAGGAGATAAAACTCTAAAAGAACAACAAATTGAGGATAGAAAGGAAACACATTTTGTTGCAAGGGAATTGAAGGATCAAGCCAGATTAGATAGAGATGTTGCATAGAAAGCAAGAGAACATCAAAAAGTATTACAAATGCAAGAAAAGGAGCAATATAGGATTCAAAGGGAGCAAGATAGAAAGGAAAGAGAGCTTGAAGTGGCAAGGAGGAATTTAAAGAGACAACGATGTTTAAGCAACCCACTAAACCCTTTGCTAGAAAATCAAGCATTGTTTAGGGACATGATGAACATTCATGTCCCTAACTATTCTGCTATAATTAATTCTACAGGTCTGAACCCATCCCATGTGAGAAACACTGTATTTCCAACTCTAACCCCATCCCATGTAAGAAACACTCCAATTCCACCACCAAGGGAGGAGAACATGGGTGGGATTAGTTTGTCAAGTAGCCAGGCAACAACAAGCTCCGTCACATCAAGTCCACTTGCTTTTCCCCCATGGTTTCAATGAGATTAGGAGCAACCAATCATTGTACACAAACAAGTTTGAAATTGCACCCTAGGGAAGCATTTTTTGCATTTTGTATGTTGGTCCTAATGATATATACTACCAGGGTTTCTATTTTGTCTTATATTAATGAAAGGGGATTTTAGATTTATGTTTTCCATATGACAATGATACGCATTTTATAAATCTACAATGCTCAACATAAAATTTGTTTGAGTACAATCATATGTTGAGGACATGATAGTGGTGCAACCTAACTTTTGAGGCTGACATGGGCTTCACATTATTTACTGTTTTAGATGGCATTTCTTCATTTAAGTCCTGCAACTTTTGACTCAAACACGCATGTAGTGAGGTGGACAGGTCAAATATTTTGTTTGGAGGGGTTTTTTATTTTTTTGCCACATGGACGATGTCGAACCGTGGAGGATCTAATTTCCAAGCCTTTTTTAAGGTTGACCGATGGTTGGTCATGAGGACCCCTGGTCCCACTCCAAATTTTCTTGGATAGTGTTCAGCATGTCATGTGGCATGTGAACAGATCACCATCATTTTTTCCTAATTACTCACATTAAACACTCAACGCTACCTATTTCTATTCTCACCCACCACATTAACTTCTCTCATATGCATTTCATTGTTTGGCATTCCATGAGAATTCTAAGAAATAAAGCCTTCAATGCTCCAGTACGTTCCATTAAACAATCGTCAGCACCCCACTAATAAGGCTCAACTTCATGAATACTCATTGTTGTATGCACCAAAAGATGTTCACTTAGGCTCTCTATTAGTTCAGACTAGTTTAGATAAGGAAACTTGATAATGCTAAAGCATTTTTAGTATTAATCTATGTTGCAGTTATCCAAGTAAATTAGCTGGATATGTAGACTGCAACATAGCCTAACCCAAAATACCTTTGGGAAACCAAGTGATGAGGGAGGTAAATTACAGGACACACAATAACACAAATGGCACACAGCAAATAGGAATGTTCTTTTATTGATTTGGACAACACATTACATTACAGAAGCTAAAGTCCAATCAAATGATGAATCCTTCATAGGCTGCAACACATTACAACTTCCTATCTCTAGATTCTGGAACCTTCTGCCTTCTGTAGCCTCAAATTAGCTAGGGATTTTGCTTTCCCACCTTTTCTTGATTCTACACTTTCCCCCTTTTCTCTAGTCCCAAAGGGTTCCCAAAAATGGTCATAAATAGCCTTTTTTTGCGACCTCCAACTAAAATTTTGAAATTTACAATTCCCTCCAAAAATAGGTCAACTTCCGGGAGCCATAACTTTTGATTCAGGTATCTGATTGATGAACGTTTGAAGCATTGGAAATCTCAAGAGTGCTCTACGTGCTAAGAATATGCTCTACCGATTCCACCCATTTTTGGGTCCGTACGGGGCCTCTAAGTGCCTCAAACATGACTTTGAAACTTTTTCAGGGGTTTTTTGGGAAACAAAAACTTTAATATCTTTCATCTCACAAAGGATATTTGACTGATTCCTTCACCAAAGGTCTTATTTTTAATCTCGAAGCCTGCTATAAATTTTTGCTTCCATAGTGCCCAAATGCAAACTTTTCAAAAATAGCAGTTTGCTATTTTTAGCAGTTTGGAAAAAGTGAAGGTTCTACATCATTATTTAAGCAATTATGGAACTAGAAATGTAAATTTTTAAAATAAATGAAAACAAAATCAACATTTTTTAATCATCATTCTTTTGGGCGATGCAAGATTTCCCTTACACCACTAGATGCTCCTACATCAGACACCTAGGGTAATTTGAGAAGTGACCTTGTCACATCTTAGGTGTTTGAAGAAAACCCAAACGGTCAACCTCTGCCTTAGACAACTAGGAAGAATCTTCAATAGGCCTTCCTTTCCACTTCACTAGATATTCTTCATATTTCTTGTTTCGAGTACTTCTTCCCACATGGCTATCCAAGATCTCTTCTATCTCCTCCTTTGAAATAGATGTCAGAATACTGCACTGTTCTTTTGTTGATCCATCATCTATTCCACCTTCATGATATTCTGTTAAATAAGCAATGTTGAACACATGGGAAATGTTGATCCCACTCATTGCAGCTCCACCTCATATGCATTTCCTGAATCATGCTTCTTCAAAATCCTACATGGTCCAAATTTCTTCATTTTCAACTTATTATATGTTCCAACTGGAAACCTCTCTTTTCTCAAGTGAACCATGACTTCATCTCCTACCTAAAATTCCTTATATCTCCTCTTCTAATCTACCTTAGCCTTGTACTAAACATTCATCTTATTAATGTGGTTTCTCACCTCTTCATGCAAATTCTTTAGGTGTTCTACAAAGTCTTGGGCTTCAGCACTTGTCTTTTCTCCCTTGTCCATCTTGCTTAACCTTTGATGCATTTCTTGGACTACTCCCATGTATACAACCTAGAATGGTGATTTACCTGTACTCTTATTGATAGAATTGTTGTAAGAAAATTTTGCTTGTGGTAAAATCAAATCCCATCCCTTGGGCTTATCTCCTACTAAGCATCATAGCAAGTTACCCAAACTCCTATTCACCACTCTTGTTTGTCCATCGGTTTGTGGATGGTGTGCAGAACTTAACTTTAAATCTCTCTTCAACTTCTTCCACAATGTCCTCTAGAAATAACCAACAAAATTGGTATCTCGATATGAAACTATGCTCTTAGGTAGACCGTGTAGTCTCACCACCTCTCTAAAAAATAACTCTGCAATATGTACAACATCATTAGTCTTCTTACAAGGAATAAAATGTGTCATCTTCAAGAATCTGTCCACCACCAAAAAAATAGAATCATGTCCTCTCTGTGTCCTTGGTAAACCAAGAACAAAATCCATACTAATATCATTCCATGGCTTCTCTGGTACAGGTAATGGCTAATATAGCCCTGTATTTTGACTTGTTTCTTTTGCCATCTGACACACTCTGCAACTCTGCATAAATTTCCTCACATCCTGCTGCAATTATGGCCAATAATAATGCTCATTAACAATAGCAATAGTCTTATCTTGACCAAAGTGTCCAACTAATCCCCCAATATGCTTCTCCTTAATCAGGTTCTCCCTCATGGAACTCCTCAGAATGCACAATTGGCTTCTTCTAAACAACATGCCATCTTGGATTATGAATTCCAACCATTTGTCTTATTCAAAGTAATAGGTTCCAAACAAGCTTTCCAAGCCTCTGCAAAATTTGGATCTTCAAGATACAAACTTTTGAGCTCATCGAACCCAACAACCTCTATCTTTATTTTTGTCAACAAATTTTTCCTTCTGCTTAAGGCATATGCAACTATGTTTGATCTTCCACTCCTATGTTTCAAAACAAAAGTATAACTCTATAGAAACTCAACCCATTTTAAATGCCTCTGGTTCAACTTCCCTTAACTATTAAGATATTGTAAAGCCTGATGATTAGTATATAAAACAAACTCTTTTGGCAACAAATAATGTCTCCATTTCTTCAAAGCTTGAACTATAGCATAAAACTCCTGATCATAAACATAATACTTTTTCTTGGCATCATTAAGCTTCTCATTGAAATAGGAAATGGGCTTACCTTCTTGACTCAAAACAACTCCTATAGCATTGCCACTAGCATCGTAATCTACCTGAAATACCTTATTGAAATTTGGAAGTGCCAAAATATGTTGTTCTGTGACTTTTTGCTTCAATGTATCAAAACTCTTGGCTACTCTTGTAGTCCATTCAAACTCTTTTATATCCCCTATCATTGTCTCAATTAGGGAGGCACAAATGATACTAAAATTCTTGATAAATTTTCTATAAAAACTTGCCAAACCATGAAAAGATCGTACCTTCGTAGCACTCCTTGGCATGGGCCATTTAACAATAGCCCTTACTTTTTTTCGGTCCATCTTAAGACCTTCATTTGAGACAACAAATCCTAGGTATACCAACTCCCTCTTCACAAAACTACATTTATTTAGATTAATCAACAACTTCTCCCTTAGCTTCTCTAAAACTCTTCTGATATGCATCAAATGCTCATCCCAAGTCTTACTGAAAATCAAAATGTCATCTAAATAAACAATAATAAAAATTCCCAAAAACTCTTTCAATACCTCATTCATGAACCACGTGAATGTGCTCGGTGCATTGGTTAGCCCAAATGGCATGACTAACAACTCATACAAGTCTTCTTTTTTCTTAAAGGTTGTCTTCCATTCATCTCATTCTCTGATTTGGATCTAGTGATGCCCACTCTTCATATCAATCTTCATAAAGTATCTGGCTCCACTCAAACAATCCATTATGTCATCCATTCTTGGCAATAGGAATCTATACTTGATCATGATCTTATTGATGGCTCAGAAATATGTACACATTCTCTAATCTCCATCTTTCTTTGGTGCTAGTACTGTAGGTACCGCACATGGACTTAGACTCTCCCTTATTAGTCCCTTCCTTAACAGCTTGTGAACTTGTCTGTTTAGCTCTTCATTCTCTGCAAGAATCATTCAATGGGTTGTCTTATTTAGCAAACTAGCTCCTGGTTTCAAATCCATTTGGTGACTTATCTTCCTCACTGGTGGTAAACCTTCTGGTACATTATTAGAGAGAATATCCTAAAATTATTCCAATAGATCTGAGACTTCTGTTGGTACATCTTCACATTTCTCTTGGCTAATCTTAGGAATCAATGAAAAGCAGTGATGCTCATGCCTCATACCCTCCAAAAATTTCCTACCATCTACCAAGAAAATTCTGGTAGTACTACATACCTTTTCTTCCACCTCCTTTAAGGACTTCAACTTATGATGAACTCCATCCTTTGTTAGGGAATATGTGTTTGCATGGCCATCATGGACAGTGCACCTATCATACTGCCACGGCCTTCCCAATAGTATATGACATGCATCCATCGGTATGAGGTCACACAACACCTCATCATGGTAGTCTCCAATCTTAGACTTGAATAAACACTGCTCATTGACCAAAGCTCTATGGTCCTTCTGCAACCATGCAATCTGATATGGATGTGGATGCCTTCTTCTTATCAACTTCAACTTGTTAACCATCTCCTCTAAAACTAGATTGTTAGTGCTTCCACTGTAAATAATAATATCACAACACTTACCTTCACAGTTGCACTTTGTGTAGAAAAAACTCTTCCTCTGATCTGGTTCTTTCTCCTCATTCAACAAGGTTCTTCTGACAACTAGGGTTTCTCCGCTTTCAGCATCTTCAGAATGCTCAAACTACGCATCTTCATCTACATGTGCAACTCGTGTATTACCTTCAGGTCTTCTATTTGTCCTTCCTTGATGTTGTGGACACTCATATGCTCAATGTCCTTCTTCTCCATATTGGAAACAGGTTCCTATGAAACCTCCTCTTCCAGGTCCTTGCCCAAATCGGCCTCTTCCTCTTCCTCTTTTCTCTCCATTGTTCTGGTCATGAGGGTGGTAGGCATTATCTCCTCTCTAATTTCAACTGGTGCCAGCTTCTTCACTTTTCTTTTGACCTTCATTTTGGCCTCCATAGGATCTTCCACCAGTCCTTCCACCTTGACCTCTTCCTCTTTGCTTGCTTTCGAATCTTTTATTTAGCTTCTCCTCCACCTTTAGGGAAAACTCATACACATCTTCTATGGTGATCATTCTGACCAGGCTCAGATCCTCTTGAATACTTGGCCTCAACCCATTAATGTAACAGACTACCTTCTCCTTGTTGGCCTTTGCATGGCCTGTCCTGATAGTAATCTTATAAAACTCTTCTGTATACTCCTTGACAAACTTGTTACTTTGCTTCGATCCTTGCAGCTTCTTCAACAACTCCAACTCATAGTCCACAGGAATGAACTACTTCTTTAGTTTGTCCACCATCCGATCCCATCTAGTAATCTTTCATTTTCCTCTTCTATTTCTCTCTAACTGGACCTCCTTCCACCAAATACTAGCATGGCCCTTCAACTTTGTATTCACAAACTTGAACCATTTTGAATCCTCCACATCTTCATACTCAAAATATTCTTCCATATCATTGATCAAATCAATAAGTTGTTCCAGATTCAAATCTCTAGAATAGGTAGAAACTTCGATCCTAAGCCTCTTTCTGATCTTCGAAATGGCCCTTAAAAACCTAACTTCCGTAGGATCTCCTCCACCATCTTGTTCTTCCTCAAATAACTCTTCTTCTACCTTATCTTAGCTTTCTTCTCTTGTTCATGGCTCAAACCCTCTTCGCAGCTCCTCTTGTAATGCATCAATTTGCCTTTGCAGGGCTCTAAAACCCTCTTTTGTCAAAGTATTTCTCCCACCATAGTTTCTTCATGGGAGCATTTTGATCTCTGTAGTAAATCCACAACCTCAGGTCTTGGTGCAAACTACCTCACAGTCAGCGATCTATCTACACACTTAGGAACCCTTGCTTTGATACCACTTGATGAGGGGGGTGAATTACAGAACACACAATAACATAAATTGCACATAGAAAATAGGAATGTTATTTTATTGATTTAGACAACACATTACATTATAGAAGCTAAAATCCAATTAGAGGATGAATCCTCCATAGGCTACAACATATTACAGCTTCCTATCTCTAGATTCTGGAACCTTCTACCTTCTGTAGCCTCAAATTAACTAGGGATTTTGCTTTCCTACCTTTTCTTGACTCTACACTTTTCCCCTTTTCTCTACTCCCAAAGGGTTCCCAAAAATGGTCATAAATAGCCCTTTTTGGTAGCCTCAAGCCAAAATTTTGAAATTTGTAATTCCCTCCAAAAATAGGTCAACTTCCGAGAGCCATAACTTTTGATTTGGGTGTTTGATTAATGAACTTTTTGAAGCGTTGGAAAGCTCATAGAGTTCTCTATGTGCTAAGAATTTTCTCTGTCAATTCCACCCATTTCGGGGTTGTACGGGGCCTCTAAGTGCCTCAAACCTAACTTTGAAATTTTTTCAAGGGTTTTTTTCGGGAAACAAGAACTTTAATATCTTTCATCTCACAAATGATCTTTGACTGATTACTTCACCAAAAGTCTTATTTTTCAATTTTGAAGCCTCCTGTAAATTTTTACTTCCATATGTGCCCAAATGCAAACTTTCCAAAAATAGCAGTTTGTTATTTTTAGCAGTTTGAAAAAACTAAAGGTTCTACATCATTATTTAAGTGATTATGGAACTAGAAATACAAATTTTGAAAAGAAATGAAAACAAAATCAACATTTTTGAATCATCATTCTTTTGGGTGTGCAAGATTGCCCTTACACCACTGGATGCTCCTGCATCACCAAGTCTCCCTAATGCTACCACCTCATACTAGCTTAGGTTTCATCATGTTTGACTTTAGGTATTTGAATGGTTTCTTCATGTAGTCATGTTCTCTAGTAGAATGTAGTCCTAGTTGATAGGTTCCTTCATGCATTTAGATCAGGGATTTGAAGCCATCTATTTGATAACTTATCCATGCTATATTATAGTTTTCTTTGGCCCTATTTCTTGTCCTAGTTGATAGGTTCCTTCATGCATTTAGATCAGGTATTTGAAGCCATCTATTTGACAACTTATCCATGCTATATTATAGTTTTCTGTGATTCTATTTCTTGTCCTATTTGATAGGTTCCTTCATAGATTTAGATAAGGTATATGAAGCCATCTTTTTGACAACTTATTCGTGCTATATTATAGTTTTCTTTGACCTTATTTCTTGTCCTAGTTGATAGGTTCCTTCATGTTTAAGTTCAGGTATTTGAAGCCATCTATTTGACAACTTATTCATGCTATATGTTAGTTTTCTAGGACAATTAAGTTTGTAAAACAACTCAAGAAATGTATATTAGATAGGAAATGTATAAGATAAAAATTACATTACCTAGTTAAATATCATTCATAGAACAATAAAAATACTCAATAATTTCATATCTAAAATGAAGATAAATGCAAAAAAAATATTTATGAATAAGAAAACTCAGTAATACTCACTGTCTATGCAGAAATATGGAAATCAAATAAGAAAATAATACAATGAAAGTACCAATTCCATACTTGAACAACACCTTATCTAGGGATCAAAGGACTAAGCAATGTAATGAAAATGATAAACAATCCTATGATATTTGATAATGATTTTGATATGTTGGTTTCTCAAATTTGTAGCATAACAACTAGATAATGATAATGGATGATGTATGATAAGGGAAGAGCTAGAATGATTTTGACAACATTGAGATACTTAGAATGTAGATGCCTAAATGACTTGGTTGAGGCTTGATTTATAGGAGATGAGGGGTAGGAATGGATGGCTAGGATTAAGTAAGATATGGATCAAGGCTTGGAGTTGTAGTCATGTGACAAGTGTCACATGAGGGTTGAATGAGAAGAATTAAGTCAAGGATAAAGATTAAGAATCTTCTAGAGGCTTCCTTGTAATAAGGATTTCTAGAAGCTTCTAGTCATGCGAGGATAAAGATAAATGGGGAATTAAATAATTAAATAACTTAATTTTTGGAGAGGAATGATGTGGAAAACATTAATTAAATAAATCTTTAATTTATTTAAGTAGTTTGGATAGAAGGGATTAAAAATGTGAAATAATTTAAATAATAAAATTATTTAAATTATGTGGTGAGGGCTAATTTAAATAAATATTTTATTTATTTAAATTGGAGGATGGAGAAATAAGTGGGAATTAATTAAATAAATATAATTTATTTTAATTAATTGACCAATGGGATTAAAATGCGATTAGAGAGGGATTAGTTAAATAAATATGATTTATTTAACTAATTAGGTGATGAAATGGTTATGTAAGGGTCCTAGGACAAAATGTCTCATAAGGTGTCTCAAGAGGTGTCAAAGGGTGATGTCACAAGACATGTCAATTTTAGGTGTCTACACTCACTGCAAAAGTGAAAGATAATTTTTAAAAAATGTTTGACTAACGTGGAACTCTGAATGGACCCCAAAAGTTAGGGTGACCCACTATGGGGGCCTCTCCCCTATTTATAGAGTAAAATGGAAAAAATGGAGAGGTCTATCGTGAGAGTTTGATTAACTTGGTTGAATGCTTGTGTGGTCTGAAGTCTTAAGTGTATGTCCTCTTTTTTGGTACAAAATTGAAATTGAATTATGTCGATCGATTCATGTGAGAATTAGGGATGGATTTGATGGATGTTACAAAATTAGAATTTGGTAATAAGTTTGACAATTGATTGATTTAAATGTCCTCTTGTTTTGACTACTTGTTTGGTGAGTCTTACACCTTCGAGCGTGGTTGCTTCATATGTCAAGCTCTTCAAATAAGTATGTAATGTTATCATTGTGGGTTATATGTGTGTGTGTGTGTGTGTGTGTCTATTTATATGTATATGTATATGTATATGTATGTATGTAGATGTCTATACACACACACACGTGTGTGTGTGTTTAAACATAAATATATATACATATATATGTGTATAGACATCTACATACATACATACATACATATATGAATAGACATATATATATGTATGTACATCAAAGTGGTGTTCATGGTCGAAAAAGGAAGGTTCTTTTGGTTTTTTGTGGTTGCAACACTACTAAAGTGACCCGACACCTTTTGTATTCATGAGGGTTCTGTATTTAAATGGGGTTCTTGTTTATCCATGTGTTTTAACATTCTTTACTATTTAAGATGGGATTTCTTCCTTACATTGTTGTCTGTGGTCATAAATGGAAGGTTGTTTTTGTTTTATGTGTGGTTGAGTCACTTCAATAGTGATACAACTGGGTTTTTTGGTTATCTTTTGTGGTTCTATCACTAATGAAGTGATCCATCTAGTTTTGTTGGAACTGGTGTTCAATTTACTATTTGTTCAAGGATGTAAATGGAAGGTTATTTTGTTTTTTTGTGGTTGTATCACTACTGAAGTGACCCAGCTGGTCGTGTAATCATAAGGGTTCTCTACATACATATACTTGTATATATGTAAATACATATATGTGTATACATGTATATATATGTACACACACACACACACACACACACACGTGTGTGTGTGTGTGTGTGTGTGTGTGTGTGTGTGTGTGTGTGTGTGTGTGTGTGTGTGTATAGATATAGGAGATTTGTCTCATCCAATAGTAAACTCATAAGAACTATATGTTTAGATCATGTTAATTTATTCAAAATGAAGAACATTTGTTGTTGTCCAATAGAATGCATGGAGAATGGAGATTGTGAATAGAGGGTGTAGATTGCTAAAGCAAGGGCATGAACAATAGAAAGACTTATTGCTACATGGAGTTGAGATAGAAGAAACATTTGAGTATCAAAATATGCTACATGATGTCTTGATTGATTGTTAAATAAGGCCATGTTCAAATTATTTCACACCTAAGGAGGAGTAACCAAAGCATGGTAAATGAGGATTATGACAAATATAACCTAAGAAAATATTATTTGGTGAGCATGGCAATGAAGAGAAGACTTAAAAGAAGATTTACATATGAATATGTATCAAAAGAGGACATAAAGCTTATGATAAATTTGTTTGAACGTGAAAGAGAAGATCATTTAGGTTCTTTGTTTTGGGATTGTGCTATAGAGGACCTTAGATAAGTAAGTTGACCTAGAAGGACATGTCATTCATTATGAGATAGCAATGTTAGGCCATGTTTCAAGGTGAATTATGAAGGTGACATGCTTTTATAAGGAATTCAATATGATATGTGAATGAGTAGTTGCCTTGGGAATTTTTTCAAACCAATTGCCACATGAAGAAATAGTTTAGAAAGGGATTGCAATGAAAAATTTATTGTCACGTGAATTAAGTTATGCCTTTCAGTCTTACTATTTTTACTTGAGATCATGTAATTAGGCTTAAATTTCAATTGGCAGATAAATATAAACATTACAAATAGAGTTTTACATTTGATTCTGTAAATATGTAAAAGAATAACATGTCTCACAGATGAGGATAGATTGTATATGAAATAAATGTAAAATCACGATAAAATGTAGTTCTAATAAATCTAGTTATTAACCGAGTAGTAGAGAAAGGGTATTAGGCACAAGATATCCAGTGAACAACAAATCCAACTTTACAATATATTTTGCAACCAATAAAACATTTTTCAACCCATTTCCACAATTTTCTTAGTCCTAATTTACCATTTGAAAGAACTGTAAACTAAAATTTGTAACTTAAATTGGAAAGGTCACAGTGATGCTCGAATAGAAGATTTGAATTTCCACAAACAATAAATGTGTTAGAAAACACAAAAGATGACCATTAAGCCATGATGATAAACACCAATCAAAAAAACATAAATTATTCCAACAAACACCCTTGAACACCAGTTTTGATATCTAGAATCTTTCAAATCCTTGCAGTACAAAGTTAAAGAAACAAAAAGCCTTAAGCATTGAACTAGACATTCCACCAACCATTATTGTGCCTTTTTTGAATTTCATAATCACCAAAGAAATAAAAAAACTAGTTGGGACACATCATTAGTGATAGAACCACAAAAAAAACCAAAATATCCAATCGAGTGACTTCAATAGTGATACAACCACACAAAAGCCCAAAACAACCTGCCTGCAATATTACAAACAAATACCATCCAAAACAGTAAAGAATGTTAAAACAAATAGAAAAATAATAACCCCATATAAATATAGAAACCTCATGATTAGACAACTAGTTGGGTCACTTCAGTAGTGAGGTAACCTCACAAAAAATAGAACAATCTTCCATTTATGACCACATGCAACAATATAACGAAGAAATCCCATCTCAAAAAAATAACAAACGACTATGTAAGGAAGCAACCCCATCTCAAACAGTAAATAATGTTAAAACACATGAGAAAACAAGAACCCCATTTAACTATAGAACCCTCATGTTTACATAAGCCATTGGGTCACTTCAGTAGTGATACAACCACACAAAAAACTAAAACAACCTTCCATTTACAACCACAAACAGTAATGCAAGGAAGAAAACCCATCGCAAATAGTAAAGAAATGTTAAAACACATGGATAAACAAGAAATCCATTTAAATACAGAACCCTCATGATTATGCAAGGTGTCGAGTCACTTTAGTAGTGATACAACCACACATAAAATGAAAACAACCTTCCATTTACGACCACATACAACAATGTAAGGAAGAAATCCCATCTCAAATAATAAAGAATGTTAAAACACATCGATAAAAAAGAACCCCATTTAAATACAAAACCCTCATAATTACGCAAGGTGTTGGGTCACTTCGGTAGTAATACAACCACAAGAAAAACAAAAAAAAACCTTCCATTTATGACCACAAACAACAGTGTAAGGAAGAAATCCCATCTCAAACAGTAAATAATGTTAGAGCACATGGATAACCAATAACCCCATTTAAATACAAAACCCTCGTGATTACACAAGGTGTTGAGTCACCTCATGAGTGATACAACTACACGAAAATCCAAAAGAACCTTCCATTTATGACCAAAAATAGTAATATAAGGAAGAAATCCCATCTCAAACAATAAAGAATGTTAAAACACATGGGAAAACAAGAACCCCATTTAAATACAAAACCCTCATGATTACACCAGGTGTCGGGTCACTTCAGTATTGATACAACCACACAAAAAACCAAAAGAACCTTCCTTTTTCGACCACAGGCAGTAATCTCACGATAAAATCCCATGGAAAAACAAGAACCCCAGTTAAATTTACCTAAAAAAACCAAGAGACAAAACACAACACAGACCTCAAATTTTTCAAGCTTGTTGGTTCATAGCCTTAATAGGATGTAAAATCCTCACTTGGGCCATGTAGATGCAGATGAGGGTGTGGAAAACCATCAATGAATAGCAACAAAAGAGCTAGAAGCTAGCACTTCCGACCTGGAGGATTCACGGGATCCATCTCCAAAATAGAGCCAAAGTGAACATCTTTTGGTGCATACAACAACAAGCATTCGTGAAGAAGAGCCTCGGTAGTGGGGTGCCGATGATTGTTTAATGGAACATATTGGAGCATTGAAGGCTCCATTGCTCAGAATTCACACGGCATGCCGACCAACAAAATGCGGAGGGGATAGGAGTTAATGTGGCGGGTAAGAATAGATACAGGTTGCATTGAGTGTTTAATGCAAGTAAGTAGGAAAAAAAGGAGGCGATATGTACGCATGCCACATGGCATGCTAAATACTATCCAAGAGAACTTGGAGTAGGACCGAGGGTCCTCATGACTAACAGTTAGTCAACCTTAAAAATGGCTTGGAAATTAGATCCTGCCACCATTGGTCGTCACCCACATGGCAAAAAAAACCCTCTAAACAAAATATTTGACCTATCCACTTCAACGATGACATGGAGGGGGCAATTTTTTTAAAAAATTGACTGATGTGGTGCTCCAGGTGGACCCCAAAAGTTAGGGTGATCCATTATGGGGCCCTCTCCCCTAGAAGGGGCTCCATGTTCCAATAAAATAAGCTCCCTCAATGAGGAATGGACAGTGAGTCTAAGGCCTAAATTTGATGGGCGTATGGTTGTATTTGGTAATTTTTGTCATAAAAGACAATTAAAATTTTGAATTTTGGAAGACTGTATCATATAAAAGGGAAAAATTTAGATAAATTGTCATAAATTATATAAGATTATAGTAAAATATATATTTAATTTATGATACACTTTTTTTAAAAAAATATTTTTGTATTTGAAAGACAACTCTAAATGGATAATGTAACAAAATATTAACTTAACAATAAGTAACTTGATTTCGATCAATAGTTGAAATGTTCTTTAAGCATGCAAGATGATAGAAATGATCTCCAATGAGATTGATGGTTGGAGAGTTTTGGATAGTTGAATCTTAGGTTGTGTAGGGAATGATTCCAATGTCACGACTCCGCTAATAGAGTTTTGTGTTCTTATTTCTGTCAATGGCATATAATGCCAAAAATGATTAGAGGCTACAAGTTCTAGCCTGTTGGGTGCACAAATGACATGGTTTTCTTTGCTTTCTCTTGCCTTTTTAAGCTTTCCTTTGCACACTCAACTAGAATAAAATGGTTTTTTTTTTCATTCAGAGGAGAATTTGTCTTTATAAGCTTATGTTGTCTGGAGGATAATGGACCAAGTTTCTTAAAAAAAACTTCTTACCAATAAATCAATTTATGTAAACTTTCATTTACCAACTAGTCTCAAAATAAAATAAAACAATAAAATAGAATAAAAATGAAACGTAGTCATATGGAGGCTAACAAAGGGGGGCACATGATCATTCTTTCAATTGATATATAGTTGCAAGTGGGTAAGCAGACTACTAGGGTTTCATGGTAAAAATCTTTTTGATTCACAACACGAATGTGTTTGCCCATGCAATGCCAAAATGGGCAAACGGGTTTGTCTCAAGGAAAGTCTTTGGACAAATTTCAAAAATGGTGCATTTCTTTACACTTGTGAGAGCTTATATGCTTCTTTTCTTTTAGCATAGATGCGGGCTTTTGATGGCCAATTCCCACCCACTATATAATTTGCAACCTAATTACAACCCATGAAAATAGAGAGAGGGGAAGAAAAAGACAAAAAGTGAGAGGGCAAATGGAGAAAGAGAGATGAAGAGAAAAGGAGATATATGTAGAGAAAGAGTTAGAGAGAGGAAGAGAGAAGGGAGAGGGAGATAGATATAGAGAGATGAAGCATGAGAGAGAGACATAATGAGGGAGGCAGAAAGAGAGAGAAATATATGTGTGTGTGTGTGTGGGTTTTCAATGGCCAATTCCTACCTGTTATATAATTTGAAACCTAATTATAGCCCATGAAAGTAGAGAGGGGAAGAGAAAGACAAAAAGTGAGGGCAAATGGAGAGAGAGACGAAGAGAAAAGGAGACACATATAGAGGAAGAGAGAAGGGAGAGGGAAATAGAGAGAGAGAGAGATAACAAGGGAGGTAGAAAGAGATATATATATATATATATATATAGAACACAATGATATACTGAGAGTGGGGGTGAATCAGTAAATACCAAAACTTTATTCCAAATTAACTTTATCAACCAAATATTCTTACTCCCCTAAACAAATGATAAAGCAAATTAAGAAAATCAAAGCACAACACATGAGTACACAACCACAACACCAGATTTACATGGAAAAACATAGAAGGGAAAACCACAGTGAGCAAGCTACTTGGATCTACTGTCCAAATCCAACCTCACAAATAAAAAAAGATTACAATATTATTTATGGGCTACTGTAACCCAAAGGAAGTTGCAACTCCCTAAAATACAATACTCTAGCACTTACAAAATGAGGGTACAACCTCTAGACATCACCTTCAACTAATCTCATTGATTAGACTCCTCCGCAACATCCATACACTTCACTTTGACTCAAATCTTCACTTCCTCTGCATAGCAGACACTACTATCTTCAACACATCTTCACTTACACACTCACTCACTTCCACATTCACTCACATAACCTCGCACACTCTCACTCACTCACACAATTCACAACAAACAAGTTCTTTTATTTATACCTTTTACAAACAACTCTTTCTCCTAGGTCGGCCAAGATGAAACGTGTAAACATGAAACATGCAACAACCACACCAAGTCATCTTCCAAAAGATGTAGAAATTGAATGTGGTTCAAGCCAAGCGATAACCAAGACCTATTATTCATTAACACATTCTTCCAAGCTGACACACATATCCAAACATCCGTCGGGATCATCAAAACACATCAAGTCGGCCCAGCAAACACTTATCCTTCCACAAAATAGCTCCAGACCTAAAGTAGTACTGGAGATACCAATTAGCATCATGCGGTTCACTTCTCAAGCAACATAAGACTTGCACAAACATTCTCAAACATTCCTTCCTCTGAAATATATGTTTTCTTTCTAGCGCAAACAAATAGACATTAAACCTAGCATCACTCACAAACACTAAACACACAGTCTTGAGATAGAACGTTGAAAAACCAACTTTCAATGCACTTCAGCATTTGAAACCTGAAATGAACAAACATGTAGACTATCTAAAAACATCCTCCAAACATCAAGGCCAAAAGATGAAATGTGGTGAAATGCAGTGGCATTTGCTTTCTCCTCCAGAAAACCCTAATCAACAATAAGATATGTCTTTGCTCTGTTGACTCCGGAGGATCTCTGCGGTACACCTTATCATCTAAAACTTGAATATATCATTCTTCTCATATGTATCTGACTATTCTTAAAACCACAGCATCATAACTTTTAATGCAGAGAAATAGAGAGCATTTTTTGACCTCTCTGACTGCACCAACACAGGAACATTGTCTTCACTCTACAAGCTCTAGAATCTTCTGCGGTAACTTTCAAGCTCTGAAATCAAGAACATACAACCTTCACACTTGTCTTTGTCTAACTCCCAAATCGCAAGGTCATACCTTCAAATGCAAAGGAATGCAAAGCATTCTTCCAAGCTAGTTTAGTGCAACTACTAGTGCCTTAGACTTCCTAAATCTTTCTCTCAAGATTTAAGCAATGCTTTTCATCAGAAAAAAATGAATACAACATTCACAATACCAAAGACTTCATTCACAACATCATACAACAACAATCACAACTCTTTTCATGTTAGCACAACTTTTGTCAATGAACTTCATAAGATAGGGTGCAACTATGTATAGATGATAATAATCCAATCAGTATACATAGTAAATGACATTCATCATCTTACCCTTTGCTTCACAACTTCTCTGATACATCTCTTTATTACTCCTTTGTCTTCTTCTCAGCATATACTCATCACTTTGCTTCTCTGTCTCACAATAATCTACAACAATCTTCCTTAGTCATCACTATCCTTTGGCATCTTTGATCATCAACTGATCATCACTTCCACTTCCAACCTTTAGCACTGTTGACATCAATCCTATCCATCACTAAAAACCACACTATTGATATCAATGACAACACATATGCAACATATATATAGATAGATAGATAGACACAGAGGGAGAGATAGAGATATAGAGGGAGATTGATAAAGAGAGGAATAGAGATAGAGAGATATAGAGATATAGAGTAGGAGAGATAAAAGAGAGACTGAATTTTGATCAACTTTTTCATGCCAATAATCCAAAGATGACAATATCTCCATGGGGAGCTATGCTTAGGGTAGCATATCATTTGCTTAAGGACTAGATAATTCACCTTTAAGACCTCTTCGATGTACCCATTGCACACTAACATGCAATTGCAATGGGTACGTCAAAATGAGAAAAAGAGATAGAGTAGAGAGAGATAGAGAGAGAAAAATGGAGAGAGAGAGAGAGAGAGAGAGAGATAGAGAGAGAGAGAGAGACTTTCTATTAGTCATTTTGTACCAACAATATGAAGATGACACATGTCCATGGGGAGCTAGATTGAGCACAACACGTCATTTGCTCAAGGACCTGACAATTCAACTTTAAAACCTCTTCAGCATACGCATTGCACATAGAAATGCAATTGCTAGTTTATGCTTGTACAGGGTGGTGATTGTTGCATGTCCAAATACAATATGCGATAGTAGTGGTGTCTCAATCATAAACTAAAAACTTGCATTAAATAATGATATTTATAAGTGTATTGTAAGAAAGATTGTTATGATTAGTTGAATATCTCACCATATTAAAAATAATAGCTATTATGAAAATACAAATTTATAATATGAGTAATTTTAATATGTATATTGGTAATTATTGGAAAATAGAATCTATTGTTAATATTACATTGAAAGACAAATAACAACTCTAATCTATGGATAACAATTGTGGTGTATTAAAAATATATCTATATTTCATTTAGTAAAATAAGTAACACGATAGAACACTTAGTTAATGTGTTTTGATCTAAAATTTGAAATCCTTCTTTTGTATACCAATCACATTCACTCACACTTTTCATTATTTTCTCCTTTAAGGAGTCAACAATTATGTCTCAATCTAAAATTAGGGCTAGGGTTATTGCCAAGATAATTATTTCGTTGGTTTAAAATACTTTGTGTTTTCAAGAAATAATTATGCTAGAAGATTTACATTAGAGCATCCACAACATTATAAGTGGTTGTGACACTCTTTTCTAAATACTCCATGCATCGGTAAAGAGCACAAACAAAGTGGCATGAAGAACATAGAGTCAATGCTCCTCATGCTATGTCAAAAGCTTTTGTTATTATGCAATTCTTATGTAAAGAGTAAGAAAGTTAATGTAGCAAAATAAAAGTTTGATGAAGTGACACACATGAGGTCTTTTCTAATTAATTATAGATTATAATTTTGTTTATGGTCAAGTGGCTTTAGTCTAGTAGTGAAGTTGAATGATTGACGAAGAGTCCACCAAAGATCAAGTCTTAATGAGTACAAGTCTTATGATGTTTTAAAGGGATAAGGTCAGCATCGTACCAAAACGACTTTGGTGAAGTGCATATCCTTAATTCTTGACTCTTAACGAAAAAAAGGTTCATAGTTCCTACAACTTTGATTGATTTGTATTCCCAATACCAACAAGTTAAAATAATAAAAAAAACTGTAAAATCTCAATAAAAAAATTATAAAAAATCCTCTCCTATCCAACTTCAAGTACTGAATAAAGATTCGATAGCTGGAATTTCATCCTCTTCCCCGAATATCTAACTTCAAGAACTCAATAAAGATTTGACAGCTGGAATTTCATGAGAAGCAAATTTGATCCCTGTCCTGTCTACTTTATTGATGTTTCCGAATCTTTGACATAAAATCTTTTTGAGTCCCCCACATTTTTAACTCTCATGGCCATACTTATTCAGACTTACTTTTCAAGTTGACGTGGACTACAAAGAGTAGACAAATTCTCGTACGCAGTGTATATTCTGCATTAATGTCAAGGGAGATCTAGTGAGATCATGCAAAGCTCGTGACAATGTAAGAATTATGATTGGGAAACGTCAGTTCATGACAGTTGCAAGAAATGGCTATGATTGCTTGATTTTTTTTGAATGGCCGATCTAGACAAATCTGTTGGGGAAAGATTTCCCATCAGCGTGTCCTTTTTGGGATTTGGATGGTTTGGGTGCAAAATTTTCAGTGTGGTCCCTTTAAAAAAGTGGGAAAAGCTGACAGATTCAACAGTTTAGAAAGATAGCTACCTAAATGGTGTATACCAAGCAATCAATAGTAGGGTAGCAGAAGGAAACAAAGAAGTACCACAACAAGCTTTTAGATTTTATTTATAATAAATACACTAAATTATTGCCTTGTTAGTCCCTGTCAAGGCCGGGATATTATAGTAATAGGTATGAAAATTATAGTAATCGATATAGGGAAACTTAATGCTTCATGAAGGGTGTATATCACTTCGATGATGCCCTTTCTCTTTCTTTTCTCTCTCCTTGCAGATTTTGTGTATAGTTTTAAGAAGTGAGAACCAGAAGTAGCAAATGTAAATATAAGTGTTTAGGTGGTTATGTCTAAAGTTTAGAAAATATATTCTACTTTTAATATTTTGAAAAATATCAATATGAGCGGTTTGTCTCATGTTTGATTGGCCTAAGCTAAATGAATTGACAATTTTTCATCTTCTCTCATATCTATTTTTGTTAAATTTTCATTATTTTTTCATAATGACCAATGGTATGTAAGAGTTTTTCCATTGCTTTAGTTTTACTGAAGTTTTGATTTTTGCAATAATTACTATGTGCTCAAATGTCAACTCTATTAATAAAGTTGATGTGATTGAAATGATTTTTTTCCTATTTTATTGCATGTTGTAATCAATGCAAACATTATTTGTTCAATACTATCGCCATGTAGAAGTCAAATCAAACCAAAAGGAAATCAAATAAGAAGATTTCAGTTTAGACAAAATTCTAAAAGAACATTGAAACTTTCAATACTAATAGTTCTAATTTTGGCATACACACTACCATTTTCAAACACGTAATAATTTCCCCAAAAATCTCATTGGATATGGAGAATCTACGAGAAGATTTCCCTCAATGTTTGTGTTTGCCACTAATTTCATCGCTTTTATATTGCAAAAGTTTTCTTATTTGAGCAACAATTGCATCCTATGTGTATTGCAAACTTATCCTTGATAAAAAATTTGAACACATATAGAGAATAAAGTCATATAGATTGTAGATGTAAAATTATTGTGTGCAAATTAATTTACATGTTCTACCAGTGTCCTTTAACAATTGAAAGTGGAGGGGTTAATCATATCATCTTACGAAACAGGACACCTATTGAGGCAGAGGTGAAGGCAGAGGCAAGGGTGAAGGGAGACATAGATGTATATATAATATAAAATGGCAAGAGTGCACACATCGATGTGAAATTCTATAGCTCATCTTGTATCATTTGAGTTAGGTAGTCTTTTTTCCAAGCTTGAATGCACTTTATCGCTGAATGTAATTATTCTTTTTGTAGGTTTAACGAACATAGTTTTAGTAATATGTAACTTAGCTTTTCTTGTATTTTTTTGTGTGATCTGGAATAGGATTTCGAATATAATTTTTCTTTTCATTTTGAATTGTTTTGTAGTTTTTTTTACACTTTGAATTCTATTGAAATTTATGTCAGCATTTCTTTCTAGTCTTTAAACTCCATTTCCTTGTAAACTCAAATTGCTTTACTTAAAATCTTAATTTATGTTTAATAAGAGCTTGAATGTTTTATGTTTTTTGCATCGTCAGTCACAATGGAGTTTTTTTTTCAATTTCTCTAGCGTTTCTTCTTCTTCTTTTAATCTAATCATGCAGCTAGAGGCAATACTAAATTTACAACTATAAGAGAGATTAAAAGAACAATATCTTCTTCTTATGTATTTTGTTTTCTTCATTTTGAGCTCTAGTAGAGCTAGTTTCACTATTATATGGTGTTTACTTGTATGGCATGTGAGACTAAGGTATGGTGTAAGCCCCACACTGATTCTCTACAAACTAATTTATGTTGGTTTTATATCTAAATGTATGGCTTAATATCTTGAAGGTTGCAATTTCGATGCCCTTGCACCTAGATGCAGTATTTGATTTTGTTTTTGTTTAGTGTTTGGCTTTGAGACTAAGGGTTTCCCTAGTGCAATTTATGGGTGAATTGTGGGTTGTCTTATTATTAATCTCTTTTATATTTCTTGTTATACCCATACTTGTATAAATTTGGTTAGTTGCTCATCAAAAAAACTTTTGATTTGATATTTTTCTCAAGATAGAAACAATATGATTTAAGTTGGTAGGCATAGTTTTAAAGAAAATCGTTTAACCATCAACATTGTCTAGAGTGGCATAAATGCTTGCAAATTGTCTCAAATGTGTTTTGAATGTGTTTATACGTGCTAATCACCTTTTCCTTTAGCCACTTTTTAAAACAAACAAATCCTTTTTAAATTGATCTTTATATCTGTAGCTTTTAAGCAATTTCCAATTCTTTAGAACTCTTCATTAAGTTCATGTAATGTAAATAAGCATTTCACTAACTAGATCCAATTATCATCTTTTGATAAAATCATCTTTGACATGACTCTACTCTTGTGAGTGTTATTAATAAGAGTACCTTGAGATTCCCTAATACCTTTTTTTTCATTTTTTGCTTCATATTTAGGGTCTGCATCACCATATTTGTGATTTGAAATCTACAAATAACCACAAAGGATGGAATCTTTTGGGACATCTAGGTGTCACACATTCTTAAGGCTCTCTAATATATGAGGTCCTATTTAGATTTATCTTCATCAAATCACTTTTTTTAATACACTCTTGGAATTCATCTATTACATCTTCCAACCAAAATATGTTTCCAATTTCATGATCATCAAGATTATTCCCATGTTTGATGTAGGAGAAAATGCATTCTTATTTTCATTTCCCTATTTTTGAGACATTCTTATAAAGTTATAAGATCCCAGCTTTAAATTTCCAATGGTACAATCTCCTTTGTACTTGGTTTTATAGATCAAGTTTCAATCCATGGATTTCTTTTGTGATTGCATGCTACTATAGTGTCTTTTGTTTTGGGCTCCTCTTTTAGGATTTAATTTTTGTTCTTTGGGTTGGTTGGTCCTTTTACTCTTTTTGCAACTAGAGGATTAACATTTGGTTTAATTTTACACAAAATCTTCTTAACATTTGGCTTGTTAACCATGCTCCAAAAAAATATTTTAACATGTAAAAACTCTTTAGTCAAATCCTTATCCATACAACTATTGAAGCCTAGGTACAAGTTCCAAACCATAATAATAAATGTTAGATTTATGAAATGCCTAGCAAAAATAGGTGTTTGTAGCAAGTCAAGCATTGATTTCAACTATGTCTTTAGACCAAGAATTATAGGTTCTTTGTTTTCCATATCAAGCAATAAATGATTTAATAGCATTTGTAACTATCTATACTAATAGATTTAGTACAAAACCCAAGGCAGAGGAACATATTAGGGGAACATGAACTCTAGATCCAAGTCAAGGAAATCCCATATTTGTAGTGTTGATGACCAACACATAAATATAGATGACAAATATGGGTGTTCCTATATTGTAGCTAAATCAAGAGAGGAACTCAATTAATTTTTGGGTAACTTAAAGATGGCTTCTAGGACTTTTGGTTTTCAAAGTTGCTCACTTTCTGTGACATCCAAACTGTTGTTGAAGCAATCATGGGTCATTGCAAGTACTCTAATGGAGTTGCAAGTAAAAAATTCAAAACTAATTGTTTGTGTATCTTTGAAGTAATATAATTTGACTGTAATAATGCCATCAAACATTACATTGTCCCAATATCAATGTTCAAGTCTAATTAATGTTGGCATTTAAATTTATTTTACAAATACTCTTTCTTGTAGATACCTACATGCCTAATGACTCTGAATGTCGATCAGAATGCTTTCATCTACTCCTATTAATAGTACACATACAATTGAAGTTGCTTATGGTTTTTATTTTCCATAGGTGAAGAAGCCATAAGAACATCCTTCTAATGTGTAATTGAAAGCTTGTGTAATTTGCTTCAAAATCTACTCAAAGTTGAAGAGAGAAAGAGACCCTTTAGCTTCAAAACTTTTCAATGCATATTAAGTTTTGAACTTGTTTTGACAACATTATAAAAAATTCATAATTGCTAGTAATATTGAAATATGAACTCTTTTATTTATGAGTTAGTTTTTCTTACAACATATTAATAGTCTACAACAAAATGTGTTTTCATTTTACTAATTTTTAGTTTTTTCCTCACATAGCATGCAATTTTGGTCTAGAAAATTAAGAGCCAATGGAGAAACTGCTAGAGAAATCAAACTCTCAAGAGTCTAGGGAAAAGAACAAAATAAGTGAACACCTAAGCCTACTTGTGCTAAAAGGTTCAAACATTCTATAGAGGAATTGAGATATAGAGGTGTTAGGAAATGCCCATGGGGTATTTATGCTTAAAAAATTAGAGACCCTAAGTTGAAGCAACATCAATGGCTTGGCACCTTTGATACAATAGAAGAAATTGTCTATGCTAATGATATGGCTATTATATCAATGAAAGCCAATAGGGAAATCATAAATTTTGTCTACATCAATTTTAAACCAAGCAACTTCTTCTCTAAGAAACCTATTTCTCCCTTTCTACTTTGGGATCCACCTAGAAAAAAGAGAAAGAACTAATTGAGAAATTTCTCAAGAAATCAACTTGTGAAGAGTCTAAGAAAATTAATGGAGGAAGTCAAGACCTATGCTTGAGTTCTAATAACTTCAAACACTCTAAAAAAGATAGGGACCATATAGAATTGTTAGGAGACACCACTAGAGTCACTATGTTACAGAAATCTAGAATTCCAAGTGTAAGAAACATCAATAGATAGGAAGTTTTGATATAGTAGAAAAAGTTGCTTATGCATATTGTATGGATGCCATATCCATGAAAGGAAACAAGGCAATCAAAATTTTTTTCCACTTCAAATCAAATCTATGCAACTTCTCCAACAAGAAACATATTCTTCCCTTGTCTACATTAGAGTCTATCTCCAAATTAGACCAAGTTTTGGCTCAAATGACCAAGATGCTTTGTCTGATAATAGTGGAGCAATTCAACAACAAAAGATTTTGGATCAAATGCATGAAGTTAAGATAAATTTGATGGCATGGTTTTGGTCAATTACATGTAACCTTCAACAAATATGGAAGTAGTTCCAACAATTTACAAGTACCTGTCTCTCTTCCTAGAGATGTTAGTAGTACTAGTAGCAACATTTGCACTATAATTCCTTTGTAGCAAAACTATAGTCTAGATAGTCCCATTCCTAATCCTAATATGTCTCCTTCATTTGCACCTAGATTGTCCAATCTTGAAGTCTTTTTTTATCAAAATGCCACTACTAGCAGTTTCATTACTCCATGCTCGTATCCATGGTCATAACACTCCTTTAGCCCCATTGACCAATATTTTTTTCTACAACCACCAGCACTAATACAATTCCTATGATGAACTCTGTTATGGCCACTTTTCCATACAAAGTTAAAAACCATTGTCCTCTTCAATTCTTGGAAGAGTCTGCCTCTACACCCTCATCTAAGATTTGCAACACATTGTTATCAAATCCATTGAGCTCTAACATTGAGAATGGTACTATTGTGATGCTCACAACATGCCCCATTTTACCCCTTAGCAAAATGGAGACCCCTTTCTTGCTTTTTGCTTTTGTGGCTTTCTTGTTTTGTTTGTTGGGTGGTATTGGTAAAATATCCTAAGTGCTTGAAATACAAGGTGCACACTGCTTGGCAGGAAAAGGTTGTTACTGATAGAATCAACATGAAAATTTATCTTTGGTTGCCTTTTGAATTATTTGAAAATTTTGAGTATTTTGGAAGTTATGCCTTGGTCAAGAAAAGTCAAGGTTACATATTTGGTCAACGGGATGTTGAGTTCATAAGGTGTTCCTTGAATTTGTGTGTGGATTGTTACAATGGGATATGGATCTTGGATGTTGAAACATCCATATCCATATCCAAGTCCCAGAGGTCGGACCCGAAATCTTAGTTAAAACTCGCTAAATCTCATTTGCCTTAAAACGGATGTGAGGGTTGGACATATCATGATTTTGGATATATTAAGTGAAACATAGCGGGATGTGGATCTTGGATGTTGAGATCCACATCCAAGTTCCTGAAATCATTCATATCCCAATGAGCGCATGGTCCAGGTTTCTGAAAAGTGATGTTAAGAGATTTTGGGATATGGATATACTAAACAAAACATGATCGGATGTGTATTTCAGATATTCAAAATATCTACATCCACATCTAGGTTTTATTAATGTCCAAATCCTAGAAGCGAGAGAAATGAAGTTTAGGGATGTACTAAGTGGACTTTGCGTTGGATGTGTATATTGGATATTAAAATATCCATATCCACATCCACATTTCTAGATCCTAAGTGATCCAAAATATGTCTTAGTGCACATGTTTCAACCGCAATAATGAACAAAGAGTAGAGCGGGATGTGTATATCAGATGTTTAAACATCCATATCCACATCCACATCCAAGTTGTCCTTGGCATGTCCTAGTTTTTGAGTTAGCACAAAATGAGTGTTGGATATACACAAATGCATTGAGTTGTGAAATGAACACCCGATAGTCATTCTTGTGATCCTAACTGACAAAGTAAAAGAGTCAACTATCCCAAGTCCAAAATTGGGTGACATCACCACATCCCAGTATATCTGAGTCCTTTGAGAGCGTAAAAGTGAATATCCTAAAATTCAAAATTTAGATACAACGAAAAGTAAGATCTGAAATTCAAATTAGAAGGATACATTGAACTCCTCCTTGGCACATTCAATGCTGACCTACCTCCCTGCCATCAATGCAATTGAGTTATCTGTAACCCTTTAAAACATTTGTAAACACATATTTTTAAAATTACAAAGTAATTTGCAGAGAATCACGAGAGCAATTTATAGAGATTCAAGGGCGGTTCAGAAGTGATCAAAAAGGTGAATTGTTTAGTAAATCAGAGTAAGGAGTACACGGGAAAAGGCACACTAGAGTGACATATGGTTCGTATTGTACAATATTTGCATATATGACCAAGTACGTACCCTAAATCGTATCAATCTCTTTTTCGTGTTATTACAAGATAATTAGGGTATTGTTGCAGTAATGAATAATGAGCTGGTAAAAATGCAATGGATAAATGAATTGATTAGAATATTGTTTGAAATTTGTTCAATGTCGGTAAAATTTAGGGTTAAAAGTGAAATTCATGTTTTTTCTGTAACAGTAAACCCTAGAAAATGACAAAGTTAGGTTAAAAGGATGTTGTTTATAACAGGAATCATGACATGGGCAAATCACCACCCTGGTAATGCAGTATGGTAGCTATAGGGCTAAGATTAAGGGTGAGTACATTATAGAGGATTATCAGGACAATGATTAAAAAAGTGCAAAGTCAGTCAAAGATAGAAGTCAACAGAGTTGTAACAATTATTTTGGAGGGAATTTTGAAAAACACTTGAGGGGCATCCAAGTAGAATATTCCATATGAAGATGATGAGTGAAAATTGTAAAGGACATTCCAAAGAATATTCTAAAAGGTGTCAACTAGAGACCACTATCAGAAATGTTTGTGACCCTTGATCTCCTTCAGTGAATTGTAACCATGGATGTGAAATGTAACCGTGCAGAGGATCCAGGCCTATATAAGGATCTTTGTTGTTCTATTTTGAGGATGCGTGTGAGAGCTAAGAGCTTGTTAAAGTGAAATTGTATCTGAGAATTGTGGAATTCACACATGTCTGCAAAGATAATGATGATGAATTGACATATCTTATCTTTGTATCTGCTAAAACACTGGTGTTGTGTATCTAAAATGTATCTTTTGATAGAGTGAAAGTCATATCTAATTGTATATTTCAAGTGATAATTACATTCAGAAATGAGAATATCAAACTGATGCGTCTTACTTTGGAGTGCAATTTGAGCATTTTAAATTATTGAATGTTTCCTTTGAAGCTTGCATCCTTTCCATGGTGGTTGTGACCTTGTCTGGCTAATTGTGAGAAGGATTTTACTATCAATTTGTATATTTTTGCATGCTACCTTCGTGTAAGTACCAGAGAATGAGATTCCAGAGTGAAAATTATTTCTAAACCCTATCTTTTGTCTTTATTTGATCAGATTTCTTATAATTAGCCTAAAACATGAAAATCCAAAGGAAATTGTCTGAAATTTATCTAATGGTTGTGCAAATGATTATAGATTTAGGTGATTTTCATAAATATAAGTAAGTGAGAATGCAAACTTTAAAGCTTTAAGAAGATTTGCATGAAATGTCTAAAGTTTGTGCTAGTAAGTTGTAATTTGCAAAGTATTTCGATATTTGATAATTTGGAACTAGTGAGCAAAGATTGTAATAAATCCAGTGCCCCTTAAACAAACAACTTCACATTGAACTACTGAGTGATCTGACATAGTCATGACCTGACTAATGGAGCCTTGGGATTATAAATTTCTAGTGAATTTATCATATCTTTCAAGAGAGATCAAGTTCCTTTGTGAATTTTATCTGTGTTGTGTGATTAACATTCACATCAACAGGTACTATTCCTATAAAAATTTAAGTTTATTAGATCAGATATTGACCATGTACCTTCCCCCATGCAACCTTAACAATGACAATGACATAAGAAAGGAAAATAATATCAATTATGATATTAGCCTTCTATATATGGCTACTCCTCCTCCTCTTGCATCTAGTACTAACATTGTTACATTTGATTTGGTTGTTGATGATGTATAGAAGTTGATAGAGGTAAATTATCAGTGTGTACTTGAACCAATGACAATAAGTGCAGTTGGAGAAATATGCAATGGATGACAAGCCCATCAATAATTAATTTATAATTTACTATCAATGGTCTATTTTTTCTATCAATAGCCAAGACACCTTCTTCAAGAGATTTTATAGCAGACAACTTCAAAGATAGTTGATATGGCTACTTGAAGAGTCTCGATTGCTTTGAACAATATTGCATCTTTTGTTTAAAGAGAAAGGCAAATTGCAAGTTAGAAAGGAAATATCACTCTAGAGACTTTAAAACACAATTTTCTTGGTCCTCAAACTGATTATTACCGAATGTGATTTACATTGTATTACAATTGTAGGGACTAGTTACTACGTGACACTTATTTTATTTGTAGATATTAAATTTTATTGTCAACATGAAATTTTTAATGAAGGTTATTTATTTTATTTATTTTTTGATGAATGAGTGTTTTATATTACTTTGTATAAAGATTTAAACTACACATCAACAAAAAAGTCTTAAATGACAAATTGAATGATAAAAATAAGTGTAGTGTTGTAAAGATGATTTATCTAAGAATGTTCTTTGTTTTCTAAGTTAAATGTTTTTAAGTCACCACTAAGATACAACTAGCCCTTTAGAATGGAATGATATGTTGCTTTTCTAATACAAAAGAACAAATTCAAACTAGAATGTCCTAATATATTTTAAACTTGCAAAATGGTGTTTTCACTAAGTTAAAACATAAATACTAAATGAGAAGATGTTGATTTACAAAAATCTAGAACATAGAATTGACAAATTAGTTCAAAAATATAAATGAAAAGTAGAAAGGGACCTAGAGCCAAAAATTAGATCTTACTATCAGAGATATTGACACAACATGTGGATGTTTGTTTGACATGTCTGTATGGCACATTGTAACTAAGATTGTTGGTAAAACATGGTTTTTCCTCCAAATATCGAGGCCAGCTGCCCAAAAAGAAATTAGGACAACATAGCAATAATACAAGGGATACCAAATGATGCAGTAATGTAGAAAGGTGATAATATATGTATTTTTAAATGAAAATAGAAATGAGAAGAAAGAGGAAGATACAAGCAAACCTATGTGTGATTGTGATACAAGAGCATCCCTAGTTCAAGAGCAATCTTGCATCAACCAAAAACATTTGTATTTTAGTTTGTTTCCTTTCATTTTTTAGTTCAGTGCAAGCAATTCAGTCAGTAGCAGTTTCTGTATTTTGGTCCGCATTCTACTGCAGTCGCATTTAAGACCTTGCAGAGCTGGACTTAGCATCTAGAAATGTTCATCTACATCATATCTAGAATTCAGAGCATTTAGACCAGTTACTAGAAAGATATCACTATCAGAAGATCGACTATTTTTTGAGAACAGAGCATCCTGACAGTCTCAGACAATCAGCTAAAGAAGAAGACTTGCAGAACATTCCTCGACTTGTGGAGCCTAATGACACATCACTCAATGATCTTTGGTTCATGGCCGACCTTCCCTGAGATCCACACATCATTCCATTCATTTGCAGAGGTGTTCTACATGATTAGGTCTGACCTATCTGTGTACACACGTTACAACTCTTCATTGGAGTTTGTGATCTTCCTTGGCTGATGCGAAGGAATCTTTTGTACCGGAGATGATATATATTGATGTAATAGATCCTTAGGAGAGTAGTGATCAAGTTATCAAGTTTAGGGGATAATAGTGATAGTTGATTTTACGCGAAGAAGCTTCAAGATATTGTGCATATTCTAATATTTTGTAATCAAGCATGTGAGCCCAATTGTAAGCCTGCATGTTGCTGGCCAATCTGTATTTGAATTCTATAAAATACTAAATGATTGAATCTACATTTGTTCTATATCTTGATTTGTTTCTGTTGTGTTTACTCTAGTTGCACGGTCTGGATAGTTCATTCTATGAACCCTCCTACCATGATTGCACCAAGTGGTATCAGAGTGAAAGTTCAAATCTTTGGACTGAATTGAGAGAAGTTAGCGAAGGAATTCTGTAAGATCTTGCTGTGGACAAATCGTCGAATTGAGGCAGGTTACTTGTGTCGCAACTGATCGCCGATTGTGAGGCAGTTGTCACCTTGTACCCCGATTGCCGAACTTGAGGCAGTTTGCACTTGATCCTAAGAAGATGCCACCGAGGAGAGTCGTTGCTGTTGGAACAATGGCTGGTAGAATGGATGAGATGATGGAAATGATGAAGACAATGAGAATTTGATTGGATGTTGTTGAAGAAGATAGGTGAAGATTGACACCTAGACCTAATGTTGAAATTGATGATGTCGAAGAATTTCAATCTGTTGAACAAATTGGTGAAACCCTAGGAGGTGATGAGGAAAAAGAATCAGATCAAGTAAATATGTTGTGAGCTATTTCAAAGATCATAAAGAGACCTAGAATTGAGGTGCCGAACTACACTTGTAATTTGAACCCTGAAGAATTGATTGACTGGATAAATGACATGGAAGAATACTTTGAGTATGAAGAAGTTGAAGATCTAGAGAAGGTGAAATTTGTAAAGACAAAGTTGAAAGGACATGCTGCTATATGGTGGAAAGAAGTTTAGTTGGATAGAAATAGAAGAGGAAAAGAAAAGATTACGAAGTGGGATAGAATGGTGACAAAACTGAAGAATCAATTCATACCTGCTGACTATGAGTTAGAACTATTGAAAAGATTGCAAAACCTGAGACAAAAGGAGAAATCTGTGAAGGAGTATACTGAAGAATTTCATAAGATGATAATAAGGACAAGACATAGTGAAGTAAGGAGAAAGTGGCTAGATACATTAATGGACTTAGATTGAACATTCAAGAAGAACTGAGTTTGGTGAGGATGGCATCTTTGGAGAAACATATCAGTTTGCACTGAAAGTGGAAGACAAGATGAATAAGAGTCATGATTAGAGACAAAGAGGTAGAGGAGGTAAATTTTAGAGAGGAAGAACATTTTCTAAAGGAGACAGATCACATCTAGAGAAGAACAAGTTTGACAATACATTTAAGAAGGAGGACAAAGATAGCAATGCATACCGGAGTAATGATAGAAATTTTCATCACAGAGGTAATTATAATTCATACCAGAATGAAGGATACAGAAGAGAAGGAAGAGGAACTGATAAGAGAACATTTAGAGGCACTTGTTTTAAGTGTGGAAGTGAAGGACATAGAGCATTTGAATGTACTCAAGGGAATACAAGCAAAAGAACAGAGAACAGTGGAAGAGCAACCTATGTTGAAGAAGAACTTGTTGGATCACCTAGTTCAGTTGGTAAATCAGAGAAAGGAGAATCACTTGTGATGAGGAGAGCACTATTTCAAGCAGAGACAAATGAAGAACCACCGCAGAGGAAGAGTTTGTTTAGAACAAGATGCAAATTAGGAGGTAAATGTTGTAAAGTTGTAATTGATAGTGGTAGTTCTGATAACCTAGTTTCAGAGGAGATGGTGACTAAGATAAAGTTGGGAAGATTGAAAGAACCCTAAGCCCTATTAGATAGCATGGATTTAGGATGATCATAAGGTACTAGTGAGCAAACAATATTTGGTGAAATTTCATATTGGATCTTATCATCATGAAGTACTGTGTGATATTATGCCTATGGATGTATGCCATATTTTGTTGGGTAGACCTTGGTAGTATGATAGAAAAGCTATACATGATGGGAGAAAGAATACATACACTATAACATCAAATGTGAAGATAATTACCTTGATTCCTTTAGACGATGATCCTAAGGGTGAAGTATGTGGGAATGCTAGAATCTGTTTGGTAGATGGAAGGAAATTTTTGGACATTTTGAGACATGAGAATGTGTTATGCTTTGATTCTTAAGAAGCCTGAAACATTGAAGAAGGAGATTGAAGAATCACAATCGGAGGAGATAAGAGAGTTGTTGACAGAGTATGAAGACATCATATTAGATAATGTACCAGAAGGATTGTCACCTATAAGGAGTATCAATCATCACATGGATCTTATACTGGGAGCTAGTTTGCCTAACAAAGCAGCACACCGAATGACACCGACAGAGAATGAAGAATTGAATAGGCAGATACAAGAATTGCTGAGGAAAGGTTAGATCAGAGAAAGTTTGAGTCCTTGTGCAGTACCTGTAGTGTTAGCACCTAAGAAGGATGGAGAATGGAGAATGTGTATGGACTCTAGAGCAATAAACAAGATCACAGTTAAGTATAGATTTCCTTTACCTAGGATGGATGATATCATGGATTGTTTAAGAGGGGTAAAATATTTCACAAAGATAGATTTGAAGAGTGGATACCATCAGATCAGAATCAGAGAAGGAGATGAATGGAAGACTGATTTTAAGACAAATGAAGGATTGCATGAGTGGTTAGTGATACCTTTTGGATTGACAAATGCACCAAGTACTTTCATGAGATTGATGAATGAAGTCTTAAAGAAATTCTTGGGTAAGTTTGTGATTGTATACTTGGATGACATTCTGATTTTCACTAAGACAAAAGAAGAACACTTGTGGCATATTAGACAAGTTTTGCAGAGGTTGAGAGAAGAGAAATTGTTGATAAACATCAAGAAGTGTAGTTTCATGAAAGAAGAATTGATATATTTGGGGTTTGTGATTTCTACGGAAGGATTGAGGATGGACCATGAGAAAGTAAGAGCAATTGTTGAATGGCCTACACCAAAGAGCATTAGAGAGGTTAGATCATTTCATGGATTGGCTAGTTTCTACCGGAAGTTCATCAGAAATTTTAGTTCAGTTTGTAACCCTATGACAAAGATAATGAGAGGTGGTAGGAAAGACTTTAAGTGGACATCAGGAGTAGATAAAAGTTTTGAACTACTGAAGCAAAAAGTGACAGAGCAACCTATTTTAGCATTACCAAATTTTAATAAGGTATTTCAAGTTGATTGTGATGCAAGTGGGAGTGCAATTGGAGCAGTGTTAAATCAAGAAGGTAGACCTGTAGCATATCTCAGTGAGAAATTGAATGATTCAAGGAGAAGATATTCAGTTTATGATCAAGAGTTCTATGCCATAATTCAAGCCTTGAAGAAGTGGAGACATTATTTGATGCCTAAGGAGTTTGTGTTGTATACAGATCATCAAGCTTTGCAGTATTTGAATAGTCAAGGTAAGTTGAATTAGAGACACATGAGATGGGTAGAGTTCATGCAGAGTTATACTTTTGTGTTGAAGCATAGGAGTGGAAAATGAAACAAAGTTGCAGATGCCTTGAGTAGGAGAAGGAACTTGTTGACAGAGATGAGAGTTGAAGTGTTGGGATTTGATGAATTGAAGAACATGTATGAGGGAGACATTAATTTTGCAAAACCTTGGAAAGCATGTAAGGAACCTGTTGTGACAGATAGGAGTAAGTGGTTGGATTATTTCATGCAGGAAGATATGTTGTTCAGAGGAAATCAGTTGTGAATACCTAGAAGTTCAATGAGAGACAATCTAATTAAGGGGAAACACAATGGTGGATTGGCAGGACATTTTGGCATCGACAAGACAATGGATTCAGTGAGGGAAAACTACTATTGGCCTTATATACATAAGGATGTTAGGAAATTTGTGTGGAGTTGTAGAGTTTGTCAAGTTGCAAAAGGGAGTAGTCAAAATACTGGATTGTATAAACATTTGATAGTACCGGAGAAACCTTGGGAAGACATAAGCATGGATTTTGTGATGGGATTGCCTAACACACAGAGGGGACTGTTAGCGCCTAAATTGACTGGCAGTTTTTTGAGCAATTTTCATGCAGGCGCTCTCCCTAAGTATCCAAAAAATGCTCCAAGTGTTAGACCTCCTCAGTATTTTTCAGCTGCATCATCATATTTTCTTGAGGAGGAGGTCATCATCATCATGTTTGTTTCGATGAAGGTCGGCGTCATCATGTTCTCCGTCGACCGGTTTCTCATCGTCATCATCATATTTCACTATCGGGTGATGTTTGGTTATTATCCTGATGATGTTGATGAGCTACAGTGCGCCCTGATTTGCTTGCAGAGGTGATTTTTCAAGTATCCGGTGATCTTCCATTTATCACCTTGCCCAAACATGATGATGATGTTGCCCCGATATTCTGAAGGGGTTATTCTCTAAGTTGTTCGACCTGACTTGCTTTTTCTTAAGGGTCGTCATCATCATCATCATATTTCCAGTTATCACCGTGTTGCTTGCGAGGGTCATCATATTTTCTGCCTTCATGATATTTCGCCAGGGTGATATCTTTATCATCGGGTGATCTTGGTTATGATCATCCTGATGATGTTGTTGAAGAGTTCTAAGTGCGACCCGATATTCACTGGGGTCATCATATTTTGAACGTCAGGATGATCTTAGTCAATATCATCCTGATGATGTTGTATCACTTCTTGTTCGTTGTTTTGTCATCCTGATGATGCTGACGTCATCCTTATATCAGGGTGATATCTTTTTCTCTGCCTATCTGCATCATGATATTTCCGAAGGAGGGGGTGATATTTTCATATCACTCAGATGTATGTTTGTTCCAGCGTCATGATGATGCTGATATCAAGGAGATATCCGCCTGCCGGCTTCGTGCATTATCTAGTGGGGGTGATCTTTTCGAGCATCATCATATTCATCAATCACCCCGATCTTATAGTGGAGCTACAGTGCAACATGATTTTCGTGCATCAGGATGATATTTCCAAATATCCGGTTGTCTTCCGAATATCATCCTGATGTTAATATGATGATGACGTCATCGAGGTCCGGGGGGGGTCATATTTCTAACACAGATCATCTTGTGGAGATCCCCCGATATTTGCAAACATGATGATGATGTCATCCGGATATAAGGAGGTGCGCAGTAGGCAGATATGATGATGACGTCAGCAGGATATGATGATGATGTCATCAGGATGTTCATCGGCCAGACTTTTGGTATAGGCTCAGCAGGAGGATGTTCCTCCGATGGATCAGGTTGTGCGGATGAAGGCGACTATCATGCAGTTATATTGCAAAATGATGATGACGTCAGGGTGATATTTCGGGCAACAGGATATCATGCTGCTGGAGGGTGATGATGATGAAGTCTTATACTAGTGTCGTCAGGAGCAAAAGCACCGACATGATATATGCTCATGACCTAGTATATAAAGTGTTAATGAGGTTGCTGCGGGGTGCATGTGGGATAATGTTATCCTGCATATTCGAAATATCATGATGATGAATCTCGGCAGGAAATGGTTGCGATTGACTGTCTGATGTTCTTCCCAAGGCCGCGGGTCGGTGCGCCATTAATGGCGATTGTTGCAGAGGTATGGGTGGTGGCGCAGGGCTCAAAAAATCTTCCTGTCTCCTCCCCTACCTGCTGCATTAATGTTTGAGCGCCATTTTTATGATACTGTATATCTGGCGGGATTTTTGGTCAACCTGGTAGTTAATGCTGAATACACCCTCCTGCTATATAATGCAGAGGGTGTTATTCATTCAAGGTTGTTGAAAGTAGAGGATTTTTGGCTCTGTAATCCAAAACCAGCTGATCTGGTTGCTCTGTACAGTCTAACTTGTGAGTTTATGTATCTCCTGTTGTACGATTTGGCATGAATCCACTGATTTCATGGTTGATTTTATATGAGTAATGCTATCTTAGCATGTGTTGTGTTAATTCTGTCTCCAGTATTGCATGTATTCTTCTTCTGAATCTGGATATTTGGGTAATGTTTAGATTCTAGAGCATAGAATTCCTATGTTGAATGTCTGATCTTTTAACTTCTGCTCAAGGGGTAGATTAAACTATTTTCAGGTTGAACATTGGGAAGGGTATACTGCAGTAGGGATGCCATAAGTAGAGATAACTTAACACTCTTCATTGGGAGATATCTGTAAGGCAGATATCATGTGTATCCCCCTGAAATCCAGTTTTAGCTATTTATGCTGATCATTCATAGGTGTATGTCTACTGACTCCAAGCCCTGGATAGGCACCAATCATGCTGTGTTCTTGTGTTATACACCATGTCCAGCTTCCAAAATTCAAACTAAAATATTTCATACTTCCACCTGTTAGTTGTAGGAGTAGGATTAGGAACCCCCTGCATGCTCTCATACCCAACCAGACATCATGTCCAAGAATGTTGCCAGCCTTGTGATCTATCATGCAGATCTTGGTCCATACATGAGAGTATTCTACCTGTTGTAGTCAAGTTAGATCTTTCTATCTTTGAGCTAGTCAAGGTTACATCTTGAGTTATAGGGATACCCCCCTTGGTGCGGCAGAACCAGAAGTGAAGGGGAGGAGCTCACGCAACCTCCTGTATTCAGTTGGCTGAATCTGCCTGTGCATTAGAACTGGCAATCCCTAATGCAGATTCAAAGAATGTCAACAGGGACATGATTCTATATTTGTAGTGGTAGACATATTTTCAAAGATGGCTCATTTTATACCTTGTAAGAAGACAACTGATGCAGTGCATGTAGCTGACCTATTTTTTAAGGAGATTGTGAGATTACATGGATTACCTAAGAGTATAATTTCAAACAGAGACACCAAATTTATTGGATACTTTTGGAAGACACTTTGGAAGAAGATGAAGATAGATTTGAAGTTCAGTTTAGCATTTCATCCATAGACTGATGGACAGACAGAGGTAGTGAATAGGAGTTTGGGAAAATTGTTGAGATGTTTGATTGGAGAGAAGACAGGAAGTTGGGACTTGATTCTTTCACAAGAAGAATTTGCATACAATAATTCAGTAAATAGGAGTACTAAAAGAACACCTTTTGAGATTGTTATCAGAGTGAATCCTAGAGGAGTGACAAAACTAAGAGACATGGGCACAGAAGAAAAGAGAAGTGTCGAAGCAGAAGAATTTGTAGATCACATGAAGACAATGCATAATCGGGTCAAGAAGCATTTGGAGGATATGAAGATCAAATATAAGAAGCAAGCAGATGAGAAGAGATGACATAAAAAAATTGAAGTGGGAGATGAAGTGATGGTATACTTGAGAAAAGAGAGATTTCCAGTTGGAACATATAACAAGTTGAAGATGAAGAAGTTTGGACCTTGTAGGATACTCAGGAAATTTGATTTAGGAAATGCATATGAAGTGGAATTACTGGAGACATTGGGTATATCACCCATTTTCAATATTGCAGACTTGTATCAGTATTATGAAGCAGAGTTCAGTGACGGTGTTGAAGAGGACTTGAAGAAGTAGTTACCACAACAAGCACTGGAGTAGATTGAAGACATTTTGGATAGCAAAGTTGGATGCAACACTAGAGGAAGACAATACAATGAATACCTTGTGAAGTGGAAAGGCAGACTGTAAGAAGATTCATCATGGATTTCTCAGGTTGAGGTGGACCGTCTTGGTTCTCCCCTAGCCCCAACAAAGTGAGGGACTCACTTTTTTAATAACCCTAGAGGTCTGATGCAGGAGCATCCCTGGTTCAAGAGAAATCTTGCATCAACCAAAAACATTGCATTTCAGTTTGTTTGCAGTTCAGTTTGTTTCCTTTCATTTTCTAGTTCAGTGCAGGCAGTTCAATCAGTAGCAGTTTTTGTATTTTGGTCCACATTCTATTGCAGTCACATTTTAGACCTTGCGGAGCTGGACTTAGCATCTAGACATGTTCATCTACATCATATCCAAAATTTAGAGCATTTGGATCAGTTACTGGAAAGATATTACTATCATTACATCGACTATTTTCTCATAACAGAGCATCCTAACAGTCTCAGACAATTAGTTAAAGGAGAAGATTTGTAGAGCATTCCTCAACTTGTGGAGCCTAATGACACATCACTCAATGATCTTTGGTTCATGGTTGACCTTCCTCGAGATCCACACATCATTCCATTCATTTGTGGAGGTGTTCTACATGATTAGGTATGACCTATCTGTGTACACACGTTACAACTCTTCATTGGACATTGTGATCTTCCTTGGCTGACACGAAGGAATCTTTTATACCGGAGATGATATATATTGATGTAATAGATCCTTAGGAGAGTAGTGATCAAGTTATCAAGTTCAGGGGATAATAGTGATAGTTGATTTTGTGTGAAGGAGCTTCAAAGCTATATCTTGTGCATATTCTGATATTCTGTAATCGGGCCTGTGAGCCCAATTGTAAGCCCGCATGTTGCTAGCTAATCTATATTTGAATTCTATGATATACTAAATGACTGAATCTACATTTATTTTATCTTGAGTTGTTTCCATTATGTTTACTCTAGCTGCATGGTCTAAACAGTTCATTTTGTGAACCCTCCTACTGTGACTGCACCAGATTGAATGTCTTTCATATACCTACAATAAGAATAAAAGAGAAGGTTGGGTCAACTTAGGAGCTTTCCATGAATGGTCAAGCCCCTTTTTTGGTCTTTCAACCTCCATGGCCAATCATGATAGAAAATAGAATTGTGCGCTCTTATCCTATGTGTGTTTAGAAATTAAGAATGGTGACAAAATTCTATGAAAATCAAATCCTAGGTCTACAAGGATTGATAAACTTGTGTGTGATATTAGACAAGAGGAATTGAAAACCCCTGAGGTGCCAAGAACACAACTATGACTTTTACAAGTAATAACAGAAATAAAAGAGAAGGCTAGAATGCTATCACCTCATGAATGGTAAAAATGTCAAGGAAACCCCGGAAATATGTGAAGTGCTTAAAACCTTCAAAAAGTCTCGATAAATGTTGTTGTTCAAGCTCACATAGGAGCTAATAAATGTCAAGAGCCAAAAGGATTGATGGATTTCTATTGTGAGAGCCAAAGAGTACCAAAATTTTATTTTTAGAATGCTTGAAGATTGATGGAGAGCTTGAAAATTTGATAAGATGCATTCAAAAAATGAACTTGGGAGGGAAAATAAGGAAGCCCAAGGTCTGAAACAACCATCTAGATTTGAGTCAGGGTGGTTACCAAAACTTGGGGCATGAAACAAGGTGGGAAATGCTAAAAAATAGGCCTCATATAACATAATGTCAGAGGATGCAACAACTTTCAAAAGCTTTGGTTATCAAGAAAAAGTGAGGTTAATGTAGAAAAGTAATAGTTTTACACAAAAGGGGCCATAGGAAGGTACAAAAACAAGCATAACCTTGGCACCAAGGGTGAAAAAGGATAATTCAAGGAACAAATGAGCTTGAAAAACATTCTAGGGGATATGGACACCAAAGTGGGTCCAAAACATAGCATGAAATTACAAGGGTATGCAATTTTCTATGTTACATTTTGCCCCCACTTTAGTGGTTTAATGACACTAGGTGATAAGCTACACTAAAGTATAGAAATAAAATAACATCATGAAGGATACTCCAAAAGGATACTATAGAGGATGTAGAAATTTCTTCAAGCAAAGGAATCATGCCCCTAGACTAAGAACATGCAAAATAAATATGTTAGACAACATGAACCTATACAACAAGCAATGTTAGAATAACATATAAAACTCACAAGATTGAATGATTAAACCAATATAATCTACAAAATAAGAGTGCTAGAAAATCATATAATCCAAAACATACTAGACGTGTAAAAGAAAGGATACATAAGAGAGAACACTATCAAACATACAAGAAAAACACACAAGAAGAGAGGAAGATTAAGAGAGAAAGATGCATTTTCTAGCATGCTTTATTGCTAGAAAAGGATGTCCAATATGGTTCAAGGTCTAGCGTATTGTGTTGCTAGGAACCATACAATACTTTATTAAATCACAAGTGCTAGCGAACTATATTGCTAGGTGACTCACAGAAAGTATGAAAAATAGCTCAAATAGAGCACACAATTTAGCATAATGTGTCACTATATGGCTCACATGTAAGTGCAAGATCAGGATTACACGGATTAGCATGTATTGCGGCTAGGTAATCCTGATGAGGGTGGCTAATCCAAGCAATTGTCTGTACTTGGGACCACAACCTACTAACATTGTAGGGAGCATGCCAACAATGTGTGTGTGCATATGTTTGGATGCACATGTGAAAGCACAAAGTATGTCTACCCTTAAAATAATTTCATAAATCAAGAGTATGCAATTGATTTTACGATAGATAAGGGGAAAAATATGATAGATCTTTAGGAAACATATATGAATGAACATGTTCCTAAAGTCACCAAAGACAAAGAGGTTCCTCCAATGAGAGGAACTAAAGATGATGTTGCAAACATGATACACATGAGATTGTGCTCAAGGAATGACATAGAAAAGAGAAGCAATGTCACATGGAAACAAGCAACATTGTACAAAGGCACATAAAGGGATCTACATGCTTGGGGTCAATATATGTATATAGGAATGATAATTATGGAAGAAGAATGGAATTATCATTCCTCAAGCATGTAGAACTAAAAGGACAAAGGAGGAATGACACATAGCAGGAAATCAAATAAAAATTTTGGGTCAACATGGAAAAGACCTAAACGTCTCAACACTTTGCATCATTCTCAAAATATGCAAGGGAAAAGTAGACAACAAATAGATAAAATGAAGATATAAATAAAGGAAATTCACAACATGATGCAAGAGCATCCTTGGTTCAAGAGCAATCTTGCATCAACCAAAAACATTTGCATTTTAGTTTGTTTGCAGTTTAGTTTGTTTCTTTTCATTTTCTAGTTCAGTTTAGGCAGTTCAGTTAGTAGCAGCTTCTGTATTTTGGTCCACGTTCTACCGCAGTTACATTTTAGATCTTGCAAAGCTAGACTTAGCATCTAGATTCATTCATCTACATCATATCTAGAATTTAGAGCATTTGGGTCAAGTATCAAAAAGATTATCGCTATCAGAAGATTGATTGTTTTCTTAGAATAGAGCATCTTGACAATCTCTGATAATCAGCTAAAGGAGAAGACTTGCAGAGCATTTCATAATCTTCGAAGCTTAATGACACATCATTCAATGATCCTTGGTTTGTGTCTAACCTACCCTGAGATATGCACATCATTCCATTCATTTTGCAGAGTTGTTCTATGCATTTAGGTCTAACCTACCTGTGTACACACGTTATAGCTCTTCATTGGAGTTTGTGATGTTCCTTGGCCGACGCGGAGGAATCTTATGTTCCAAAGATGATATATATTGATGTAATAGATCCTTAGGAAAGCAGTTCTCATGATTTAGAATATCAATAGTTACATTCTTCACGAAGGGACTTCAAAGCTACATCTTGTACATATTCTGATATTCTATAATTAGGCCTTTGAGCCCTAGTTGTAAGCCCGCATGTTGCCAGCTAGATTGTATTTGAATTCTATGATATACTAAATGAATGAATCTGAGTTTGCTTCATATCTTTGAGTTGTTTCCATTGTGTTTACTCTTGCTGCACGGTCTAAATAGTTCATTATGTGAACCCTCCTACCATGATTGCACCAAGTGGTATCAGAGCATAAAGTTTGAATCTTTGGGAGAAAATTGAGCGAAGTTGGTGAGGGAATTCTGTAATATCTTTTTGTGGATAGATCGCCAAGTTGAGGTAGGCTACTTTTGTCGCAACTGATGGCCGATTGTGAGGCAGTTGTCACCTTGTAGCCTGATCACCGAACTTGAGGCAGTTTGCATTTGATCCTAGGAAGATGCCACCGAGGAGAGTTGTTGTTGTTGGAACAATGACTGGTAGGATGGATGAGATGATGAAAATGATGAAAACAATGTGAATTTGATTGGATGTTGTTGAAGAAGATAGGCGAAGAGGATTGACACCAAGACCTAATGTTGAAAGTGATGATGAAGAAGAATTTCAATATGTTGAATAGATTGGCGAGACCCTAGGAGGTGATGAAGAAGAAGAATCAGATCAAGTAAAGATGTTGTGAGCTATTTCAAAGACTAGGAAGAGACCTAGAGTTGATGTACCGAATTATACTAGTAATTTGAACCTTGAAGAATTGATTGACTAGATAAATGACATGGAAGAATACTTTGAGTATGAAGAAGTTAAAGATCTAGAGAAGGTGAAATTTGCAAAGACAAAGTTGAAAGGACATGCTGCTATATGGTGGAAAGAAGTTTAGTTGGATAGAAATAGAAGAGGAAAAGAAAAGATTACAAAGTGGGACAGGATGGTGACAAAATTAAAGGATCAATTCATACCTGCTAACTATGAGTTGGAGTTGTTGAAAAAATTGCAAAACCTGAGACAAAAGGAGAAATGTGTGAAGGAGTATACTAAATAATTTCATAAGATGATCATAAGTACAGGACACAGTGAAGCAAGCAAGGAGAAAGTGGCTAGATACATTAATGGACTGATATTGAACATTCAAGAAGAACTAAGTTTAGTGAGTATGCCATCTTTGGAGGAAGCATATCAGTTTGCACTGAAAGTTGAAGAAAATCTGAATAAGAAACATGATCAGAGACAAACAGGTAGAGGAGGTAAATTTTAGAGAGGTAGAACATTTTCTGGAGGAGACAGACCACATCCGGAGCAGAACAAGCCTGATAGCCCATTCAAGAAGGAAGATAGAGATAGCAATGCCTACCGGAGCAATGACATAAATTTTCATCATAGAGGCAACTATAATTCATACCAGAGTGAAGGATACAGAAAAGAAGGAAGAGGATTTGATAAGAGAACACTTAGAGGCACTTGTTTCAAGTGTCAAGGTGAAGGACATAGAGCATTTGAATGTAATCAAGGGAGTACAAGAAAGAGAACAGAGAACAGTGGAAGAGAAGCTTATGTTGAAGAAGAACCTGTTGGATCATCCAGTTTAGTTGGTAAACTAGAGAAAGGAGAATCACTTGTAATGAGGAGAGCACTATTTCAAGTAGAGACAATTGACGAACCACTGCAGAGGAAGAGTTTGTTCAGAACCAGACGCAAATTAAGAGGTAAATGTTGTAGAGTTGTTATTCATAGTGGTAGTTTTGATAACCTCGTTTTAGAGGAGATGGTGACTAAGTTGAAGTTGGAAAGATTGAAACACCCTAAGCCCTATCATATAGCATTGATTCAGGATGATCATAAGGTACTGGTGAGTGAACAATGTTTGGTGAAATTTCATATTGGATCATATCATGATGAAGTCTTGTGTGATATTATGCCTATGGATGTATGTCATATCTTGTTGGGTAGACCTTGGCAGTATGATAGAAAAGCTATACATGATGGGAGAAAGAATACATACACTATAACATCAAATGGGAAAAGAATTACCTTGATTTTTTTGGAAGATGATCCTAAGAGTGAAGTATGTGGGAATGCTAGAATCTGTTTGGTAGATGGAAGAAGATTTTTGGATGGTTTGAAACATTAGAATATGTGTTATGCTTTGATTCCTAAGAAGCTTGAAGCATTGAAGAAGAAGACTGAAGAATCACAACCGAAGGAGATAAAAGAGTAGCTGACAAAGTATGAAGACATCATTTCAGACAACATACCTGAAGGATTGCCAGCAATTAGAAGTATCAGTCATCACGTGGTTCTTATACTGGGAGCTAGTTTGCCTAATAAAGTAGCACATAGAATGACACCGGTAGAGAATGAAGAATTGAATAGACAGATACATGAGTTGTTGAGGAAAGGTTTGATCAGAGAAAGTTTGAGTCCTTGTGCAGTACCTGCAGTGTTAGCACCCAATAAAGATGGAGAATGGAGAATGTGTACTGACTCTATAGCCATAAACAAGATCACAGTTAAGAATAGATTTCCTTTACCTAGGATGGATGATATTATGGATTGTTTGAGTGAAGAAAAATATTTCACAAAGATAGATTTGAAGAGTGGATACCATCATATTAGAATCAAAGAAGGGGATGAATGGAAGACTACTTTTAAGACAACTAAAGGATTGTACGAGTGATTAGTGATGCCTTTTGGATTGACAAATGTACCTAGTACTTTCATGAGGTTGATGAATGAAGTCTTAAATAGATTCTTGGGTAAGTTTGTTGTTGTATATTTGGATGACATTCTGATTTTTAGTAAGACAAAAGAGGAACATTTGTGGCATATTAGACAAGTTTTATAGAGGTTGAGAGAAGAGAAATTGTTGATAAACATGAAGAAGTGTAGTTTCATGAAGGAAGAACTAGTGTATTTGGGATTTGTGATTTCTACGGAAGGATTGAAGATGGACCCTGAGAAGGTAAGAGGAATTGTTGAATGGCCTACACTGGAGAGCATTGGAAAGGTTAGATCATTTCATGGATTGGCTAGTTTCTACCAAAAGTTCATCAGAAATTTTAGTTCAGTTTGTAACCCTATGACAAAGATAATGAGAGGTGACAAAAAATATTTCAAGTGGACATCAGGAGAAGATAAAAGTTTTGAGTTGTTGAAGCAGAAGGTGATTGAGCAACCTATTTTAGCATTATCGGATTTCAATAAGGTATTTCAAGTTGATTGTGATGTAAGTGGGAGTGCAATTGGAGAAGTGTTAAGTCAAGAAGGTAGACCAGTAGCATATTTTAGTGAGAAGTTGAATGATGGAAGGAGAAGATATTCAGTTTATGATCAAGAGTTCTATGCTATAATTGAAGCCCTGAAGAAGTGGAGACATTATTTGCTGCCTAAGGAATTTGTGTTGTATATAGATCATTAAGCTTTGCAATATTTGAACAGTCAAGGTAGGTTGAATCAGAGACATATGAGATGGGTAGAGTTCATGCAGAGTTATCCATTTGTATTGAAGCATAGGAGTGAAAAATCAAACAAAGTTGTTGATGCATTGAGTAGGAGAAGAAACTTGCTGACAGAGATGAAAGTTAAAGTGTTGGGATTTGATGAATTGAAGAACATGTATGAGGGAGACACTAATTTTGCAGAACCTTGGAAAGCATGTAAGGAACCTGTTGTGACAGATAGGAGCAAGTGGTTGGATTATTTTATTTAGGAAGATGTGTTGTTTAGAAGAAATCAATTGTGCATACCTATAAGTTCAATGAGAGATAATTTGATCAAGGAGAAACTCAGTGGTGGATTGGCAGGACATTTTGGCATTGACAATACAGTGGCTTTGGCGAGTGAAAATTACTTTTGGAATTAGATACATAAGGATGTTAGGAAATTTGTGCAAAGTTGCAGAGTTTGTCAAGTTGTAAAAGGGAGTAGTCAGAATACGAGATTGTATAAACCTTTGATAGTATTGGAGAGACCTTGGGAAGACATAAGTATGGATTTTGTAGTGGGATTGCCAAAGACATAGAGAGGACATGATTCAATATTTGTAGTGGTAGACAGATTTTCAAAGATGGCACATTTCATACCTTGAAAGAAGACAACTGATGCAGTGCATGTAGCTGACCTATTCTTCAAGGAGATTTTGAGGTTGCATGGATTACCTAAGAGTATAATTTCAGACAAAGACACTAGATTTCTTGGATATTTTTGGAAGACACTTTGGAAGAAGATGAAGATAGATTTGAAGTTCAGTTCAACATTTTATCCATAGACTGATGGATAGACAGAGGTAGTGATTAGGAGTTTGGGAAACTTGTTGAGATGTTTGGTTGGAGAAAAGGTAGGAAGTTGGGATTTGATTCTTTCACAAGCAGAATTTGCATACAATAATTCAATAAATAAGAGTACCAAAAGAACACCTTTTGAGATTGTTACCGAAGTGAATCCTAGAGGAGTGACAGAACTAAGAGACATGGGTACGGAAGAAAAGAGAAGTGCAGAAGCATAAGAATTTGTAGATCTCTAGATTCATTCATCTACATCATATCCAGAATTCAAAGCATTTGGAACAAGTACCAAAAAGATTATCGCTATCAGAATATCGACTGCTTTCTCAGAATAGATCATCCTGACAATCTTTGATAATTAGCTAAAGGAGAAGACCTACGGATCATTTCACAATCTTCGAAGCTTAAATACACTTCATTCAATGATCCTTGGTTCATGGTTGACCTACCCTGAGATCTGCACATCATTCCATTCTTTTGCGGAGGTGTTGTATTAGTATCTAAAGTAAAAAATTCTATAGATTGTATGTATCATATACATAAGCTCTGTCTTCTTTTCTAATTTCAATTGTATAGTATTACCCTACTACAGTATTTATACATTAAATTTTGGTTTCACATTTTATTATATCATTTTCCATGGAAAAAGATCTCTTTAGCAATGAGATCCTTTCATAGGAATGTATTCTTGTAAGAAATACTTCGTAAATAGCCAACATACCATAATGGATAACAAAGATGTATTGTTGAGTTCACCAAGTGTGCACCTAGAGATGTCAGAAGGTTTATACACATCTCGATGTAGCTAGTGAACATATAAGAACTCTTCAGTGACTATAATGGTCCTGCTAACAAGGTCAACCAAAGTACCATGAATGGTCTTTTTTCTAACCTGAGCATGAATGTATAGAGGACCATTATATATGCTTGCAAGCATGTCAGTAGAATAGAAGAAGATGGAGGGATCATAGACAACTCTACCCCAAGGTGTTTGAGATTGGACACCTCCAATGCCCACTATGCCAAGATAAGGTGAGGATAAAGAAAGAGCATCACCATCCAACATGGGAGGGATGGAAGTGGGATCAATGAAGTTAGTTTGGGTATGCTAAGGAAACATATTGGTGTAGATTTGTAAGTTTTGTTTTGGTTGTAAACAAATTTATTTCCTTTGTTGTTCCACCCGCTACTTGGATGATATTGGAATCAATTAGATCTTGAAAATTTATGTTTTTCAAGCTCATACACTTTTTGTGTTTAATAACTTTGGGTTATAGTTTAGTAAGTTTGGGATAAAGTAAATTTATATTTATTTGATTTGCTATCATGCCATAAGAAAATTAGTAAGTTATTGTATGTCCCCTTAATCCATCCCCTAGCTATGTTCCATAAATTAGGTAAATATGATTTAGTTTAATAACTTTAGAATTTGGTCTAGTAAGTTTAGGATTAATTATATTTATAGTTAGTTGATTTACTATCATGCCCTTAGAAAATTACCAATTGGTTTAATGTCCCTTTAAGTCATTCCCTTAACTCCTCTTAAGTCATCCCCTAACTACATTCCAAAAAATTGGTAAGTTTAATTTATTTGAATAACTTTGAGATTTGGTTTGGTAAGTTTAGGATTAAGTAAATTTATAGTTAATTACTACCATGCCCTTAGCCAATTAGTAATTGTTTGAATGTCCCCTTAAGTCATTCCCTTAACTCCCCTTAAGTCATCCCCTTAATTATCACGCATGTTACAGTAGAATACTTCATTCTTTTTTGTAAATAAATATTTCTTTTTTTTGGCTTTATGCTCCCATGTTCATTATAATTTTTATCACATTTATTTCAAGTCTCCAACAACTAGTTGGAATGATTGTCACTACTTGTGCATTCAACTTGTGACAACATATTATATTTTACTATGCTAGGCATCACTTGAATGTAAGGAATTTTATATTTTAATTATTTAACTTGATTTATTGTAATTTTCTCACCTAACTTACAGTTAGGACTCATATATTTATAGTTAATTTATTTACTTGTTAATTATATACTTTTTTTAGATAAATATTTTGTGTTTTGGCTTTATGCTCCCATGTTCATTATACTTTTTATCATTTTTTTTTCAGGTCTCCTACAACTAGTAACATGTGACAACATATTGGATTTTTCTATGCTAGGCATCAATTGAATGTACGAAATTTCCATTGTAATTTTCTAAATTGCTTTATTGTAATTTTCTCATTGACTTATAGTTAAGACTCATGTATTTATAGTTAATTTATTTACTTGCTAATTATTTGCATATTTTTTGTAAATAAATGTTTTATGTTTTGGCTTTATGCTCTCATGTTCATTATACTTTTTATTATTTTTAATTCAGGTCTCCTACAACTAGATGGCATGATTGTCGCTACTTGTACATTCTAGGTGTGATGACATCTCTTGAATGCAAGGAAATTATATTCTACAATTTACTATAAACTAGGAGTCAAGAACTTAAAATTAGGTCTCATGTAATTGTAATTTTGACTATATATTTTGACTTAGAATTATGACTCATATAATTGTAATTCTCTTACTTCTAAAATATTATAATGGTATTGTTGAATCTTTGAGGATTGGACATGCTATCTTAATGATGCAATGATTCATTTATCTTTCTACTACATAATGTTCAAATTGAATATCTAGTAATGTTAAAATGAATAGTCTATAATTTTCATTACTTGAAAGAAATTCTTGGTTTTTCTTAAAGTTTGAACTCATCAATTTTGATTTGCATTAATATACTAGATTTAAACTAGGAGTCTAGAACTTAGAATTAGAATCAGGACTTGCAATTACGACTCATGTAATCATAATTTTAACTTAGAATTAGAACTAGGACTCATGTAATTGTCATATGACTTAGAAAATTAGAATTAGGACATGCAATTAGTACTTCAATGTTTAATTGTAATTTTGACTTAGAATTAGAATTAGGAGTCATGTAATTATAGTTTTGACTTAGAAAATTAGAATTAGGACTTGCAATTAGGACTTCAATGTTTAATTATAATTTTGACTTATAATTAAAATTAAGACTTGCAACTACGACATGTAGTTGTAATTTCAACTTAGAATTAGGATTAGAACTTGCAATTAGGACACATGTAATTGTAATTTTGATTTAGAATTAGAATTATGACTTGAAATTAGAACTCATGTTTAATTGTAATTTCAACTATATATATTTTGACTTAGATTTAGGACTCTGCAATTGTAATTTCATATCTAGTAATGTTAAAAGAAATAGTATAAAATTTTGAAATTACTTAAAAGAAATTCTCCAATTTTCTTAACTTTTCAAAACATCAATTAAAGTAAACAGATGTGTGATTTTAAGTAAATAGTCTATGAAATAAAAATATAAACATACGTAGTCCATGAAATAAATACATATACATACATAGTCCATGAAATAAACTAAAATAGTCTATGAAATAAATACTGAAATAGTCATAGTCCATGAATAGAAAATACATACACAGTTTATGAATAGAAAGTACTGAAATAGTCTATGAATAGCAAATACTAAAATAGTCTATAAAATAAATTTATCATTACACTCTAGGTGCTATCATCAACAAACTCAAAAGGCCTCTTAGTTCCTCTTGAAATAGATGATGGCTCACATTGTACAAGAAAAAGAAGTTTCAAATCAATTAATGTCAAAATTGCACACAAGTTATATAAATCAAATATTTAAAACACAACCATAAAATTAAATATTTAGATAGACTTATGCATCCATACCACATGGTGCTCATCATATCTCACATCTTTATGGCCTGCTATAGCTATCAAATGTGTGGCAAAAGTCTCACTTGCTAATTCCTACTTTTAAATAAAACATGAATTAGGCTTGAGCATTTACAAATCACAAGCATAAAAGACATAAACATTGCATAGGATTTACTACTATGTACATGTACACATCTACCTAAAATGTTGTGGATGACTCATGAGCTTGCTCAGGCTCATCACTAGTAGGACTTGTTGCCCCAAGTGTGCTATCATCTTGCATACATGTACATATATAATTTTAACAATGAATTTAAAATTACAAAATTATACTTTAAATTTCAACCAACATATACATATAATACATGTATGCCTATTAATTTTATTTTTAACACGTATGCACTTGAACTTTGAAATTAAAGACATGGTGCAAGTGAAATCAATTACAAACAATTCAAGTACACACTAGGTATGACTGAATAGAAACTAACGTTGGAGGATCACTCGCCACACCTTCTAATTGGTCTAACATGGAAGTGTCATGACCTCCTAACTACTATAAAAATGATGGCAACTCCATAAATTATTTGAATTAAAAATTTATTAAACATGTCCTAATATACTTGGTTCTTCTAGGAATTTGATTCACATTTCAATTATTCTATAACTATTAAAACGTATCTACTTTTAGAAAACAAATTAAAAACTTTTAATGAATGCTAGATGGTTAAGGATAATTTATTGCTTTACTGTGTAAGGTGTGTTGAGTCATATAACCATTGATACTAGATGATCTAATCTAGATGATGTGGTTGGGCTAGTCATCTGTACCAAACAAGACAATATATAATTCATTAAATAAATCGATAATTGATATTTAAAATAGATATATTTATCAATTTTAATATACACTTGTGTACATAAAATGTATCATACTTGTGTAGGAGGAGCAAACAAAGTGGCTAAGAATGACTCCTCTATTATAGCCCCTAAAGTGGATGTGCAATCAAGACCATAATATGGGCGATTGTAATTTTGATAAAATGGGGTGCAGATTGTAATGGTGTCATTGTGCTTGGGGTACTAGGACCAACACCATCTCCTCCATGCTCTCTAGCATTGACTTCAACTGCCATGTGGGTAGCTTGGTAAGTTAAGATTTGAGAGAGTGTGCTTAATACTCTCAATGCTGACACCACTATCTACTAGTGAATGGGAGCAACAATAACTGGCATGGGAGGAGCAACAATGGGTGGAATAGATTATTGTCAATTTGGATCAGCACATGCCCCTGATCTATGTTGTGGCATGCCACCACCAACACCCTAGAATGATTTGATGTCAAAATAATTAGGTTTTAAATCCATTTCAAACTTTTCCCATAATTTTCTCAAAAAATATAATGGAACTTCACAATTTCCATGTGGCTTATGGTCAAAGACCATCCACCACTACTCCCAAAAAAATATCACAATTTGAGGGTGCCTACACCATTTACTTGAAATTCTTTTTTTGTTGGAGGGATGGCTTGGTTTGTGGAAGGGTCAATAAAATATGGGGCTAGGGTATCTTTAAAAATATGAAAATCAAGGATCTATCTATATGGTGGTCCATTTAAATAAAACTACCTCCTCTCCTCCCTCCATAGATGGAATCTATCTAGATCTACATCTATAGATCTAACATAATCAATAATGGTTTACCTCAAAGTGGCAAACCATGCAATATGTGGGGGAGTGTTTGGCTCATTGTGGTAAAAACTATTTTTCCTTGCAATGTGGTTATGTTTTCATTTATGGTTGTCCTCAATGAATCCTCATTAGGTGGATGGGTTGGGTTTTTTTTTTTTTTGGGGGGGGGGTGGGGGGCGGGGAATTGGGGTGGCAAGATTTGTGGTGGGGAGTTTTGAGGTGGGGGTTGGTTCTGTAAATCCTCTTCTAGTAAAAACTTATATTCAAGCAACTAATCTATATGAGTAAAGGAACTAGCTACAATTACAAAAAAAAACTATAAATTTAATTTATTGTACATTGAAACTAAATGCACAATATTTATACATTTAGTGCAGATATAAATAAATAAATAAATAATTTCATTTTGCAATTTAAATTAATACAAATTTTGTAACATTTGAATTGTTTAAAATAAGTATCATTCAAATATTTATACATGGTTTAAAATAATACATTACATTTGAATTGTAATAGGTATCATCAATTTACATAAATAAGAATTTAATTTGTAATTCAAAGCATTATATATCAAATTTGTAATAGTCCTAAATTACACAAATATAATGGACAACATGATAGCCACATTTAGTGAGAATTGATCCCACTACATAATTTGTATAATTTGTCTTAGTATCAAAAGACTATTAAAAATTAGACAAAATAATAACTAGTGGTATCTACACAACCTTAGCATCAATTATGTGTTCAATTATTGACCTTTTTCATGTACCTATCCACATGATCTTTGCTTTGGAACCTTGTTTGTTGTATTAGTTATAGGATAATAAATTTGAGAGAATGTGAGCATAAACCTTATTTATGAATTCCCAAGTGCCATGAAGCTCTCTTGAATTCTATGAAAGTTTTTCTAGTGGGTTAGTCTATGTTCATACATGAATCAAGTCTCTAGGTTAACCCATACATGATCTTTAACAAAGATGTAGCTAAGGTATTAAATTATCTTCAATCTAAAAGATCAATACTCTATAAGAACTTATGTTTTTGATAAAATTAAGCAGGGAAAATAGGTCCCATTGCCTTACAAGAAATAATTTAAACCAAGTCCATTAAGTCTAGCATACATACATCCATATATAAGCCCTGATAATAACCCTAGTAGGACAAGGATTAGACCAACTAAAACACAACAAAAGAACAACCAAAACACAAAACCAAAAAATACTACCAAAAAATAGATGAACAAAAAGATCGGTTTATGGTTTTATTAACCAGATTGTCCCACACCTTTTTCATATTTATTAGTCTCTCCTCCTAGGTAGAAGGTCCCATTTGTTTTTGTTGTTTCTACTTCTTGGATGAGCCCTACAAATTCTCCTACTGGTTCTTATGCTTATTTAGTTCAGACTGAATAGCCATCATTCCTGAAATAATTTTCTTCATAACTTCCTTAGTAAAATATGCTAATTCATTCATACCTTGCTCAAGCTTGGTCACTCTATTTTGGTACATTAGCATCATATCGTACATGTTTACCCAACTTTCCTAGAAAGTATTACAATTCATTATTTTATTGTAGGCCTTCTCCAAGTCTTCCATCCTCTTAACAAGATCATTGATAGAATTAGGACCCATATTTCCATCATTACCTTCAGCTCTTTTGAGATCATGTTCAAAGATACCCACATAACCCCCCACATCCTCAAAGTCATCCTCATCATGAGAAGTGAAACCAGTCTAAACTACCTCATTCTAGATTTGATTAATACCCTCTTCCACAACTTCATTCTCTTCAAACTGCATATCTTCCATGTCCTACACATTATTCATATTCCTACCCTCCTCATTCATCTCAACTCCAACCTCATCCTCAACCCCAACCTCATCCTCAATCTCCTCCATATGTTCTACCTCTTCTTCATATTCTTCTTTTACAACAATATTGTCAATATTTTTAGACACATAGTCAAAGTTAATATCCTCAATGATAATCTCCTTTCTCTTATTGCCTTTATCAATATTCTTTCTCTATTTATCTTTTTGAGCCTTAGCTAAATGGGTAGAGCTTCTACCAATTTTAACATGTGAATAAATATCATCAATAGTTTCCTTAGGATTGATTTCTTCAAAAACAACATTCAGATTAACCTTGGCAAATGTTGATTTATGTTTAAAAGTTTTACCCTTCTTCATAGAAGCATCGCCAAAAGGACCACCACAAATAGTTTTATCTTTAAGAGACAGAAGAATATTTTCTGGGGAATCCACAACCTCTCTATTGGTGTTGAGAATGTGTGTCTCAAACTCACTGATAAAACCCTAGCTTAGTTGCCATCAGTCTTAGACTTTCATGGTTGCATTCAAGTCTTTACCACAGTCTCATAGGATGCAGATAAGAGAGATGCGAGCTAGCAGTGTTTACCGCCATCCTACGTGAGTCTAGAAGTTGACCTGCGGTAGTGTGGTGTTACCGCAGTCCCGTGATGGTCTTTGTCTGTGTGTGCGGTAGTGCGGGAACCTGCAACCCCGCAGTGGTCCGTTGATGGTGCCAACGGTAGAGAGGGAGTTTCCCCTCTACCCTGCGATAGCCAGTGGAGAGGCTTGCTAGTGTGCGAGTCTTACCGCAGCTCTGCGATAGCCCATGAAATGGCTTGCAGTGGTGCAATATATATCCCACAGCCCCATGATGGTTAGTAAACAGGATTGCAGTGGTGCGGTATATCTTGCCATCCCGAGGAAGATAGATCTTTAGCCTGCAGTAGTGCGGTATAGTTGGAAGTGAACCGCAATCCTGCGACTAGTCAGAAAGTGTCCTACGGTATAAAGGTTAAGCCTGGGAATGACAGACAAGTTAGATGGTGATACTTGGCATGGAGTTATTAGTTGATTACACATTGTTGTTGTGAATTAACACATTTATTGGCTCACCAATATTCAACTTGAAGGCAATAGTTGGATTCCCTGATAACCATGTAACTGCCTACGATATCTCTTTGCTTATTGGTCGATGAGGCGGTACTATGACAATGTAGGTTAAGTCGACCTAAAGGGGAAGATAAATATATAGAGAAGTGTGTAATGTAATGAATATGAATTGTATTGAATACGGTAATGCAGTGTATTGCATTGTAATAGACGAATTGACCATGGGTCGAAGGGTAGTTGGTTGAAGATCAGGGTGAATGTAATGTTGTTGTTTTGATTCTGTGAATCAACACTTGAAAGAGCATATCTCTATAACTTGTAGTAATTGTTATTTTACTGTAATACAACTGATCTCTACTTTGGTGTGTGAGTTTTTTCCTGAGAGGGTTTTCCCACGTAAAATCTAGTGTTCATTCTTTATTGTCTATTCTATTGTTCTTGTTTGTGCATCTTAAATGAATTGTAATTGCAAAGTTTTAAGTGGGTTAGTTGCTTCTCTCTCCTGAAGATTAGAATTAGGAAGGTGTATTCCTCTCTTTGCTTTCCTTACAATTGGCAATAGTTTTCACAGTTTTAACACTAGGAGTGGGGGACAAAGGGTTCTTCCCTATAAGGATAGTCTCATTTTCAACACTAATTCTAACATCTTTTCCTTTATACTTAAAGGAATCTTTTTTCCCCTTATCAGTATGCAGGATATTATCATCTTGCTCAATAGTCACCTTATTTTTCCCTGTCGAAGCAGGGGAACCCTTAGGTTTAGCTATGGATTTCAGGAAAGTACCATTTCCATGAGGGTCTGAATCATCAACCACAATCTTTTTATTACCCACCCTACTCTTACCCTTCCTAGAGGAACTAAGGTTATTATTGTCACTTGGATTTGCACCCTATGTTGGAGAGGTTTAACGGTCTTCAACAATCCAGTGAAACATTGAGATGACCTCCAGGTGTGGGACCCTGCAAGGAGGCCAAATCTCCAGAGAGAGGTAGGTTCCTTCCCTGAATGGGAAATTTAGATATTCCTAAGAATAAACCTAATCTATCCACCATTGAGGAAAAGAGGAAGAGGGATGAAACTATAAATTAAAGGGGTGATACACCAGGTTTGAATATAAAAGCTCTCATAAAACTAAGAAAATGCACAAAATAAAGAAATACAGATGATCATTCACACAAATCTAAAAAATTCTTAGCAAAGGTAAAGAAATGAACAAGATTGAGAAGAAATAAACATTCACAAACAATGAGTTATGAATTACATAGAGCTAAAACAACAGAAAAGGTAAAACACAATGTGTATTTCAACAAGAAGGCAAGGTTACAACAGAGGAAGGCTCTATTTGGAGTACAAAAATGTCTCTATATCCAACCCTCATCACCTCTTACAAATATGCATATATAGCATTTGATTTACATTGACCTCAGTCATCTGTCACAATTAATTCACCCCATGGGTCTGTCAGAAAAATACCCCTGCTAGAAGGGATGACTGTCTGTAAGAATTGAATGCAGAAAATATCTTGGATCATGGAATAGATGGGAGATATTTTTCCTCTTCAATGCACCAGTTGATTCACCACCTGCAACATTAAATGCAAAAATATCTAAAATGGGGTAGCTGAGTAGATCATATTTGCATTAATGGTAGATGAGGAAAATCAAATGAATTTTCTCTCCAAAATCCTCTTTATACAGAGTTTTTACAACACTTCAAATATCTACATTCAAATATTTAAAGTTTACAATTCATTACATTTCAGCTTTTCCTCATTTCAATCTTTTCTAGAAATTCTGGACAAAATTATGCCCTATTAGCAAAATCTGCATTTTCTGAACCATTTTGTTTTTCTCTCTACATCTTCCTATCTTCAGTTGGCAACTTTGTCTATTTCTAAACTTTGGCTTATTTCTTCTATTTTGCCTTTATCGAAAAAATGGTATTTCTGTGAACTCTTCTTGCTTCATCCTTTTCTCTCTATTTTTGCCTTATCAGCAAAAATCATCATTTTTGAACTTTTTCATGTCTCTATCTTTCTTTCTTATTGGCAAAAGTCTCTTTGTCGAACTTGGTTTACATTCTACCTTTATCGGCAAAATATCATTTTGCCAAACCTTTCTTCCTTTATCATTTTTGCCCTTATCGACAAATCTTTCTTTGGGTGAACTTTCCTTCTTTTGCCTTCCTTTTGCCCTATCAGCAAAAGTTACATATCTCAAACCAAGCCTTTGGCCAACTTTTACCCCTTTATCAGCAAAAGTTCACTTTCACAAACTTTCCCTTTTGGCCTTGCTTTTCTCTCTGTCTGTAAAAATCGCTTTTGCCAAACCTTTCTTCATTGTCAATGAAGTTCCTCTTTTTCAAACCATTGGCTTTGTGTCTTCTTGCCTTGTCGGCAAATCCTACTATTGGCGAACTCATGAATTTTTGAACTTGGTGAAAAGTTTAGGCTTTGCCCAATTTCCCGATAGAAGGGACACTTTCTTTCCTTAGTCAATTTTTGTGCTTCCTATTTTTCCTTGTCGGCAAAATATGGCCCTTTTGAACTTGTCCCATCTTGTCGGCGATTTTACAATTTCTTGATCTTTGGACTTTGCCTCCTTGTCAATGAAATCTTCCTTTGCTAAACCATTTGACTTAGCTAATTTTATGAAGAGGTCAACTCCCCTTTATCAGAAAAATGTTGAATCGGTGAACCATAGAGACTTTGAACTAATCAATGCCTTAGCCAATTTCCCTTTATCAGAAAAATGTTCTTTTGTCGAACCATGTGTTTGGCCACTTTCTACTTCTTTGTCTTGTCGGCAAAATACTCCATTAACGAACCGCAGAGTTTTTGAACTTTGATCAAGTTCACATTTTGTGAACTTTGCCTATAAAGGCATTTCCTTGCTTTTGCCTTAGACAATTTTTTAAGACATCCGCCCTGATCCTGCTGCGTTATTGGCAAATCGCCGAATCGGAGAACCTTGAGAAAAAGTGAACTTTCCTTGAGTTCATAAAACCTAAATTTTTCTGATAAAGGGAGAAAGAGCCTTTCATGGCTTAGTCATTTTTGTTAGTTCAAGAACATGAACGTTTATCAATAACGGCCAAAAGAGGGGGCAAAAATGAGGTAAAAGCTTCAAATTTTCTGGGTTTTTTCAGGTTTTTTGTAAGGATTCTCCAGATGAATTTTCAAGGATTTTTACAATGTAGAACACTATAATTTGAAGGTTTTTAGGCTTGTAGAGTTAAATTTCAAGGGATTTCAACAAGATTTTCAAGTTGGGCTATTTGATTCTGGGAAGAGGAAAATAGGTCAACATTTTGGTGACCTCTTAGGAATGTTTGCCTACTAAACAAATAGACTAGTAGCCTTAAGCATCCATTAGGCATGGAGTCTAATAGTGACTGTAATAGGTCAAAATAACTGAAACCCTGCCTTCAAAACAACACCAAAAAGGAATAAGGCCTGCATTCTCCTAATGACAATGCAGCCTGTACAAGAGCACTTAGGGAAAGTAAACCTAAAACTAAAATAAAACCTACTCTAATCCTAAGCTAACAACGAGGAAATGATCTCAAACAAATCCATTGACAAGATCCTGAAAGTAACTGCCCTTTCTTAACAATTTGCAATGTTTCTCATGCATGTGAGCAGTTAAAAAGAGGTGGGGAAGGGATGGGCATATAACAAGGTAATGATGAACTTCCCTAAGGACAGAAAAAAACTCACCTATCCACTTGCACTGATCAGAAATGTAGCTTCTTGGAAGTGGATAAATGGGCTGATCTAGCCCTCTTTGATGCTCAACCTCATGCTTTGAAGCAAGCATGACAAGTAAGGACTCCTTCTGATATGTCTCTAACTAGACCAAATGCCTAATAGGGCATCCCACTGAGATGGTATGCAAGCCATCATTGTTGCATTTATGTTCATGCTCAAATTCTGCAACCCTCTATTGCTGGTTGAAATATTCTGGCTCTTGTGGCTCAATTGGAAATAAGGTTGCCTCCACCTTTTGATCATGATGCTCATGATTTTTTGAATTAGGCTTAGAAAATGAGCCATGTACATGATTAATAGAGAAATCTTCCCCACCAAGAAGCTGATATCCCTGCCAGATAATCAGGAACAAATGTTTAATTTGTTCCTACCCATGTTCAATCTCCACATCATTGTTTTCAATAAAATACGGGAGCTCCTCATATAGATTTGAATTATCAGCCCCTGCACTTTTCAGTATAGGGCTGCCTACTTGTTTCTCTTCATGAGTTGGAACCTCATGGTTATGCCTTTATGCACATGTCGTCAACTCACCATCATTTTCACCATCCCCATGTTGTTCCAGAACTACAACTGATGAAAGCAATTGCATGCCATCTTTATCTTCAAGATGATTAGGCAATTCGTGGAATAGGGTGGTACAATCAACTTCCTCTAGGGAAATCTCTATAACAGCCTCATCCTTAATACCCTCATCACTTGACTGCAACTCCACTGAATTTTGCTCAAGTTGTCTCTACAACTGAAGGTTTTCCCCATGCAATCTTTGCATTTCAACCTTGTTTGCTTGGTCGTATGCATAATAAAAAGCTTCAAAAGAACCAAAGTCTAGAGGATTCAACCCTTTATCTGAATTAACAGTACTCACAGGTGCAATAGGTTCAAACAATTCTACTACTATGAGTTTAGGAACAACAAACTACTCCTCATTAGTTTCATTCTCTTCCACCTCCACCTTTGGCTCGTCTTTCCAATTAGCTCAATAGACAACATGTCCACCCTTGAAAATTGAAATAACATAAGGGAAAGAGGCCTAAATATATTCTTGAATTTCTTGGAGGGGAGAGCACTTTAGGCAAACTTGTTCTTGGGGAGTGATAAATTGGGTTTGCACAAGAACAGGGGCTTGTGGGGGAAGAGTGGCTCTGAAACTTTGGAACTTGTTAAGTTGAGGCTGCTCTTCTACAAGCCAAACTTGGGTAGAAGAAAGGGGTTGCCTGAAGCTAGGAGAGGATGGAACTAGTTGGGCTACTTGCCTCATCTCTTGCTCATGGGCTGCAATCCTCATAGCAAGGTTTTCTTGAATAACCCTTTCTTGTGCCTCCTTCTATCAGTCACGCTCCTTCATTTCTTCATACTCTTCACACTCCCTCAACGCCTCCTTCAAATCACTAATATTTTTTATATTGAGACCATACTCATGCTGAGGTCGACTATACCCTCTCTCTCTCTTCATATTGTCCAAAAGTCTATTACTCTCCAAGAACATGCCTGTGAACTCTTTGAATGCATCAGCATTCACATAGTCAACATCTTGGAACTGATTAGAAGGGTAGTTGCATTGGCTAGGATCAAAATAGTCTTCTTGGGGTTGATAATAAACATTATTAGGCTACCAAGAAGACATAGCAGGGGTAGGTGGGAGGTAAGCATTGTAAGGATGTTGATGTTTTGCTAAAGCAGAGCCATACAATGCAAAACTAGAGGTATTTCGCACCTGAAATTGTTGGTATGGAGGCATACAATTTGCATTTTGGTTGGGTTGAGGGGAGTAACTATAACTCCCATAAAAGCTTGACATTTTAAAACATCAAAATGCCAAATAATCATAGAAAATATCTAAACAGAGAAAAACAAGTCTGTAACTAGAGAAAACTAAATACAGAGCCAAAAGAGTTGCCAGGTGATTGAAATACTTCTAAAAGCACGTTAAACTAGGAATACCACCGAAATCCTGATTCTTTGGAGCTCTTTAAGTGCTTGAACTAGTTGCACCAATGTATTTGATCAGTAGAGTCGCCATAGTGTTGGAAATAATGCCTTGAATGATAAGATGTAATGAAGAGCACACTAGAACTCTTCAATGGATGATAAAGATCATCAAATAGTCCCAGCGGGCATGCTTGAAACTGTTGTCACTTGGATTTGCGCCCTGTGTTGGAGAGGTTTAATGGTCTTCAACAATCTAGAGAAACATTGAGATGACCTCTAGGTGTGGGACCCTATAAGGAGGCCAAATCTCCAGAGAGAGGCTAGTTCCTTCGTTGAATGGGAAATTTAGCTATTCCTAAGACTAAACCTAATCTATCCACCGTTGAGGACAAGAGGAAGAGGGATAAAACTATAAATTAAAATGGTGATACACTAGGTTTGAATATAAAAGCTCTCACAGAACTGAGAAAATGCACAAAATAAAGAAATACAGCTGATCATTCACACAAATCTAACAAATTCTTAGCAAAGGTAAAGAAATGAACAAGATTGAGAGGACATAAACATTTGCAGACAACCAGTTATGAATTACACAGAGCTAAAACAATAGAAAATGTAAAACACAGTGTGTATTTCAACAAGAAGACAAGGTTACAACAAAGGATGGCTTTGTTTGGAGTACAAGAGTGTCTCTGTATCCAACCCTCATCACCTCTTACAAATATGCATATATAGCATTTAATTTACATTGACCTCAGTCATTTGTCACAATTAATTCACCCTTTGGGCCTGTCGGAAAAATATCCCTACCAGAAGGGATGTTTGTCTACAAGAATTCAATGCAAAAAATATCTTGGATCATGAAATAGCTGGGAGATATTTTTCCTTTTCAATGCACCAGCTGATTCACCACCTGCAACATTAAATGCAAAAATATCTAAAATGGGGTAGCTGAGCAAATGAGATCTACATTAATGGCAGATGAGGAAAATCAAATGCATTTTCTCTCTGAAATCCTCTTTATACAGAGTTTTTACAACACTTCAAATATCTACATTCAGATATTTAAAGTTTACAATTCATTACAATTAAGTTTTTCCTCATTTTAGTCTTTTCTAGAAATTTTGGCCTAAATTCTACCCTATTGGCAAAATCTGTATTTTCTGAACCATTCTGTTCTGCTCTCTGCATCTTCCTATCTTTTGTCAACAACTTTGTCTATTTCTGAACTTTGGCTTATTTCATCTATTTTGCCCTTATTGGCAAATGTCATTTCTCTAAACTCTTCTTTCTTCATCCTTTTCTCTATATTTTTGCCTTATTGGCAAAAATCATCATTTTTGAACTTTTGTCTCTATCTTTCTTTCTTATCAACAAAAGTCTCTTTGCCGAACTTGGTTTACATTCTTCCTTTATCGGCAAAATATCATTTTGCTGAACCTTTCTTCCTTTATCATTTTTGCCCTTATCAGCAAATCTTGCTTTAGGTGAACTTTCCTTCTTTTGCCTTCCTTTTGCCCTATCGGCAAAAGTTACATATCTTGAACCAAGCCTTGCGCCAACTTTTACCCCTTTATCAGCAAAAGTTCGCTTTCATGAACTTTGCCTTTTGGCCTTGCTTTTCTCTCTGTCGGTAAAAATCACTTTTGTCAAACCTTTCTTCATTGTCGGCAAAGTTCCTCTTTTTTGAACCATTGGCTTTGTGTCTTCTTGCCTTATCGGCAAATCCTACTATCGGCGAACTCATGAATTTTTGAACTTGTTGAAAAGTTTAGGCTTTGCCTAATTTGCCAAAAGAAGGGACACTTTCTTTCCTTATTCAATTTTTGTGCTTCTGATTTTGCTTTGTCGACAAAATATGACCCTTTTGAACTTGGCCCACCTTGTCGACGATTTTACAATTTCTTGAATTTTGGACTTTGCCTCCTTGTTAGCGAAATCTTCCTTTGTTGTACCATTTGACTTACCTAATTTTATGAAGAGATCGACTCCCCTTTATCAGAAAAACGTCAAATCGACAAACCATAGAGACTTTGAACTGATCAATGCCTTAGTCAATTTCCCTTTATGGACAAAATGTTCTTTTGCTAAACCATGTGTTTGGCCACTTTCTACTTCTTTGCTTTGTTGGCAAAATACTCTGTCGGTGAATTGAAAACTTTTTAAACTTTGAGGGAAGTTCACATTTTGTGAACTTTGCTGATAAAGGCCTTTCCTTGCTTTTGCCTTAGACAATTTTTGAAGACATCTGTCGTCCCGCCGATTTATCGGCAAATCGCTGAATCGACGAACCTTGAGAAAAAATGAACTTTCCTTGAGTTCATAAAACCTAAATTTTGCCGATAAAGGGAGAAAGAGCCTTTCATGGCTTAGTCATTTTTGTTAGTTCAAGAACATGAACTTTTGCCAATAAAGGCCAAAAGGGGGGCAAAAAAATGAGGTAAAAGCTTCAAATTTTCTGGGTTTTTCTGGGTTTTTTGTAAGGCTTCTTGAGGTTATTTTTAGGGATTTTTACAAGGCAAAACATTGGAACATGAAGGTTTTTAGGATTTGTAGAGTTAAATTTCAAGGGATTTCAACAAGATTTTTAATTTGGGCTATTTGACTCTAGGAAGAGGAAAATAGGTCAACAGTTATAGTCATCAACAACATTCATATTATGATTAATAATGGGGTTAAGGAGAAAATTAAACTGGTAAAGCACAAACATCAAACCTTGGTGCAGAGGTGGATTTGCCCCTTTTTTCACACAATTTTCTAGTGATGAAAGTAAGAAAAATGGAAAGATTATATAATTCCCATGTTGAAGGTGATCGAGAAGGGGAAATTGATAACCATGAATAGTCTCATACTTGCCTTCAAGCATGAAGTAATTCATTAGATGAAAGATAACAAGACCCCAAGGAGAAGGCAACTCCATTCTATTGTATCTATTCAGATGTCAAACAAGAATCTCCTTCCCTTCAAAGAAACTCTCAATGAAATTTTTATAATCTCCTTTACTGACTCTGTGAACTTTCCTTCCATTCTTGCTTAACCCTGTAGCCTCAGCAATCAAGTCCTTGGTCACTATAAAAGTAAGATCCTCAATAGTTACCTCTTTATTCCTCCATGAGTTGACAAATTGCTCGATGACCGTCACGTCATGCCCTCTCATGGACTGGCTATAAGTAGCAATACCCCCTTCCTCAAAAATGCTCCAAAGTTGAGCATTCATCTTAAGAGAAACATAAGAAATTGGCTCAACCCTAAGCAATTGTCCATCCATTCTCACATAAATAGAAAAGATAGACAAAATACAAAGGATATGATGAGAAAACTTTAGTCTCAAATCCTTCCTGATAAAAATCTTACTGTAGGAAATTATGATATAGTCCTCCTTTCCTTCTCTAATGGTGTTATCATCATTAATTTCACACCTTTGAAGCAACCATCTCGCACAAGCATTGTAAGGAGAGTAATCATGACTCCTTACCTTATTTAAACCATTATCCTTACTAAGAGTGTCCCAGAGATTCAAATTCACAAAGACATTAAATATTATCGAAATAATCATATTAAAGCAATCTTGTTTACCCTTGTCTTTCCTTATTAGAAATGATATTGCGGACACCCCTAGGAATATTATCAACATTCAAACAATACCACCAATCTTCTAGTTGTAAACCATAATTAGCAATTTTGTTAGCAACCATATTACCTTCCTGATAAATATGTTGGATATTAAGATTATTGAGATTCCTTAGAAAGTTTCTAATATCTTCAATAGTCTCTAATTTTCCAAGAGCGGTTAGAGTTATGTTTAACAAGGTCTAAAATTACCTGAGTCCCCCTCAATCTCCACATGTTGAAAGTCATAGAAATTAATTCTTTTGAGTCCCCACCATAAGGCATACACTTCGGTAGTATTGTTTGTAGCCCACCTAATCACTTTAGCATAGCTTTCTATCATTCTACCTTTATCATCCCTTATTGCTCCTCCTACAAAAGAAGGCCTGAGATTTCCTTTGGAACACCTATCAAAGTTGAGTTTAATCCAACCTATTGGGGGTGTTCTCCATCTTGTGTGTTTTTTGATGTAGTCTTTATGCCAATCAATGTTGTGAATTTCATGGGAGATGCCCCAATTCTTACAAACTCTCATCTCTAGAGTTGTAGGGATGATCTTAGATTTCCCTATTTTTTCCACATTTATATTCTCTTGAATAACGCAACTAATAGATTGAAAAACCTGTTGGATAGTCATAGAAGTATCCCTAAAAATTCTATTATTTTTATCCTTACATATACCTCACACAATGTGAAGAGGAGACTGAATCCAAAGTTCATTCATGATAGGATGACTGAAAGGAGAAGATCTAAACCAAGCTGGCACAAGTGAAACAAATATCTCTATCATAATCCATTAAAATTCAAATTTGTGTAATGTCATCTCCCATATTTCCTTGGTGAAGCTACAATGTAGCAACATATGATTAATAGTTTCTTCATCTAAACAACATAATTGGCATCTGTTAGGAAATTGAAAGCCTCTTTTTATTAGGTTATCTAGAGTCAACAATTTATTGTGATTAACCACCCACCAAAAGAAATTGATTTTTGGAATAACTTTACGGTTCCAAACCAGTCTCCAATCCAAGTTCTCCTGGCCAGTATTGGAAATCAAAGAGTAAGCATAGGCAACAATAAAATTCTCTAAAGAGTGGGGAGACCAAATCAACTCACCTTCCCTAGAGGCTTTGAAAAAGTGACAACTACCCAAGTAGTTATGAAGTTGAGCAACAATATCCTCCATACCATTAAGGTACTCCGTGAACTCAAGACTTTTTTTCCAATGAGGTTCATTACCAACAAAGGAAACATAATCATATAAGCAATGACCATATGTCTTATCAAAGCATCTTTGAGAGCAAAAAATTGACGATGAGAAGACATAGGGGAGTTGTCCTTCCAAAGATCATTCCAAAAATGGATTCTATGACCATTACCAACCCTCCATCTCATTCCCTATTTGAGAGTCCCTCTCACTTTCAGTAAAGTATTCCAAATAATTGATCCGACAAGCAAGGTATGGCTATGTAGAAAATTGATCTTGTCATTGTGTTGGGATATTTTTCTTTAACAATAGTGACCCAATCTTTTTCATCATTAGGAATACACCAACCAACCTTAGCCATCAAGGCATTATTAAAGGCCTTAAGTTTTCTACTACCTAGCCCTCCATTGCTTTTTGTCTTACACACAGTATCCTAGCTGATAAGGGCCAATCTTTTCCTCTCCTCCATTCCTGTCCACAAAAACCTTTTATGTATTTTCTCAATTTTGTCAGCCATAAAAGTAGGGATCTTAAACAAGGAGAGATAATAAACAAGTATATTCTAAAGAGAAGCCTTAAGAAGCTAGTATTTTCTAGCTTAGCTTAACAATTTACCTTTCAAGCCATCCAACCTTTTTTTGGATCCTTTCCACTATACTAAACCAAAAAGAATTAGTAAGTTTCTTAATAGATAGAGGTAAACCAAGGTATGTATCCGAAAGACCATTTTTTTGGCATCCCAAAATACCAACAATTTTTTTTAAAGAGTATCGGTAGTGTTAAAAAAGTAAAGCTTGCTCTTGTCATAATTTATGTGTTGTTCAGAAGCCTCAACATAATCATTAAGAAGGATTTTCCATTGCCTAGCTTCCATAATAGAAGAAGTACCAAAAAAATGGTATCATCAACAAATTGTTGATGAGAAGCAGGGGGGACTGAAGAAGCCAGTTTTGCGCCCACAAGATTTCAGGATTTTTTTAACTTGGTGATATTTTTGCCCAGCACCTCAGCCACCAAAATAAAGAGGTAAGGAGAGATAAGGTCACCCTGTCTCAAACCTCTACCATCGTTAAAGAAACCCTGAGGGGCTCCATTAATCATTACAGAGTAATTGGGAGTAGTAGCACAGTCCTTGATCAGATTCAAAATTCTTCCTTGGAACCCAAACTTCTGAAGTACAACAAAAAGGAAAAACCAAGACAATCTATCATAAGCTTTCAAAATATCAAGCTTTAGGACCATACCTTCTTTTTTGTTGTTATCCATAGAATGTAGTATCTCATGGGTTTCTAGAACAACATCCAGAATCTATCTTCTCAGCACAAACCCTTTTTTATTCTAAGAAATAAAATCTTGCAAGAAAGGTTTTATTATATAGACTATAAGTTTAAAGAATATTTTATAGATAATATTGCATAAACTTATAGGTCTATAGTCACTGAAAGAAATAGCATCCCCTTTTTTGGGAACCAAAACAGTAAAAGTGGAATTAAATTGTTTCAATAACTGACCAAAATTAAAGAACGCTCTTGTAGTAGTAGTAATATCTTTACCTACAATATCCCAAAAGTACTAAAAAAACACTGGGGGGAACCCATTAGGTCTCAGAGCTTTAAAAGGCCCATAGGAGAAAATAACTGTCTGTACCTCTTCTTTAGTAATATTTTTAACCAACTCTGCATTATAAAACTCAGATAGCACTGGAGGGATAACCTCCAACATTTGATTAAGAATCTCTGAATTTCCTTCCTAACCTTGTAGGATATTTTTGAAAAAATTAGTAACAACACTACTAATTTGATCTTCAGTAACAACCATACCATCCTCTTTTTGAATCTTAGTGATAGAATTTCTTTTCCTATGCTAAAGAGTATACTGGTGAAAAAACTTAGTATTTCTATCCCCCTCAGTCAACCATTGAACTCTAGACTTTTGTTTCCAGAAAGTTTCCTCCCTTAGGTTAAGCTTATGCCCTCTAATATTTATTTCCTATTTGTAGGTCTCAATGTCATGAAAACCTTCTGTCGTTCTATCATGTATATCTTTGAGTTTTAAGGCTATTTGCTCCTTCTATTGGAAGATATTTCCAAAAGTGAACTTATTCCAACCTCTAACCTTATTTTTAACAAGCTTAAGTTTTTGGGCAAGACAAAACATAGTCATACCTTTGACTGGTTTATTCCACCATTCTTTTACAAGATCCCTAAAATTAGGATGAGAAGCCCACATAATCTCATACATGAAGGGGTAAGCCACTTTCCTTTAATGAATGGTCCAGTGAAATAAAAGAGGACTATGATCAGATCACACTCCAGGAAAGATAGAACAATGTAGATAAGAAAGGATATTACAGGAATTGGAAATTAGAAGTCTATCAAGCTTAACCTAAATGAGGTTGTTTCCCATCCTTCTATTAGACCAGGTAAATTGAGTGCCTTTAATATCCACATCAATTAGGCTTGTAGAGGAGGGAAAATTAGCCAAGTCCACCATACTATCAGAATAATCTTCCAAACATCCAAGTTTCTTTGAGGGATAGAGAGGGGTATTGAAATCTCCTACTATCATCCAGCTAGAAGTAGGATCTCTTCTCATACTCATAGCTAATGAACCCCATAGGAGTTCCCTCTTAGATTTAGAATTAGGAGCATAGACATTCACCAGCATCCATTTCTCATTAGACTTCTTACTAGAAAAATAAATAGTAAGAAAGTTCTTGTTAGTTTCAACCAAGTTCCCCTCTAAAGTAGCAGGATTCCACAAAGTAACCATTCATCCATAAGCACCTTGAGATGGACTAACATAATACCCATGTCCAGGCCATATAGAATGCACAATAGAAGAAAAATTAGCCTCAGTAATTTTAGTCTCTTAGATCATCATAACATCAACCTTGTTATCCACAATACAACTCTTAACTAGAAATTGTTTATGAGGGCTATTCAGCCCCCTAATATTCCAAGAAATAATCCTCATAAAGAAGAAGCCTACCAAAAAGCTAACAGAAGAGAAAATAAAATCATAAACACTAGGTAACAACAACCTTTACTAACCAACAAGGCCCAAAAGCCAATCTTCACATTCATTTCTTATATTTTCTGGAGCCCAAAATGTTCTCTAGCATTTTTTGTCTTCTCATCACTACCTCCTTCGCCGCCTCTCTAGATCCGGTATCCCTTTTATAAGGTCTCCCTTGTTTGTTTTCATTTCCTACATCCGCTTTCTTGCTTGAGTTATTTTTCCTCCCTTTTCCCACTGGTGTCCATTCTTCCTCAAATGCAAAGATTTCAACCTTAGTTGGTTTCCCTATTGAAGAAACTTTAGTCTCTATTGTAATATAACTATCTTCCTTCAATAAACTATTCCCTTCTTTACTAGGTGTTACTCCATCACAACCTTGAGAATTTCTAAGACTATCTTTTGTTGACACATTATGAACAAGAACTGTTATAGTTTCCTCTTTCTCTAGAGAAATTTTGGTTGCATTAGTTTTTCGTTAACAATGCTTGTGACAATTTCACCTTCTTCTCTAACACTCTCAGAACCCTTGCCAACCACTTTCATATTTTTGTCTTGCTGAGTGTCCATAAAAAATGAGAAGTGCTCTATATTGTTCTATTGTTGTTCTACAATTGTGTTGTTTTGTTGTTGTTCTTCAACCGTGCTCTTCTCTTGATGTTCTACAACCGGAGGAGGAGACAGACAAGCTTCCCCTTCTTTTATGCTTTCATCAAGAATATTGAGGATCTCCTTAACAAAAGGATATTCCCCTTCTAATAACCTCTTATTATCTTCTAAAAGCTCCTTATTTTTAGGTTCTTCCCTCTGAATAATAGGTTTTTTACATTCATTGATAAGGTGGCCAAAGTTACCACAGTTTTAATAGAAAGGACTAGAGTTTTCACACACTATAGGTTGAACCCATTGACCATATCTCGATTGAAGACTAATCTGAGTGGGCAACACAATATTCATTTCCACATTAACACAAATTCTTGCAAAAACTAACCTCAATTTTTCCAAGGTGACCTTGTTAATGGAAAGAAATTGACCAAAGGAATTCTCTATACTCTAGAGGATTTAGGGAGTCCAAAACTCCAAGGGCAAGCTCGACAATCAAACCCATGTAGGGGCCAGAGCACACAAATCGGTAGACAAATCAAATCCTAGCTTCCATTTGCATAGAACTAGGTTATTCCTATGGTTTTTTCCAAAAAATCAAGGACCCCCTATCAAAACTTTTATCAGATCTTCCTTAAGAGTAAACTTGAACAAGAACAAACCTCTAGCCATAGCACTGATGGAGACACTTCCTTTAACATTCCATATTCCCTTTACCCATTTGCAAACTGCATCAACATTTAGCTTGAAAGCAAATAAATGACCAACAAGAGTATTCTAGATGGATAAAACAGCTTCATCCATCATAGAATCTAGGAGATTCAGTGTAATACCTTCCTCAGTATTTTCTATGATTACAAAGCCCGCCTCAGTACCCTTTATAACTCTAGACCCTTTGACTTGATTAGCCCAATATGGCTGACCCCTCATATCAGATTTTTTTAGTACAGTGTGAAAAGGAGAACATGTGACAGGGGGGCCATCTAGCGACCCCTCCTACATTCACCTATCACATCAGGCTCAACTACTAAGGTGTCAGAATCAACCATTCCAAGGGGAGCCACCTTCTTGCTCCCTAAGCACTCTCCAATCATGTGCCCGCCAAAACTTCAAATTCAAAAACAACAAACCCTAGCAGAGAAAAATTTCCATAAGAACTTATGTTAGCATAAGATTGAGAGAACTTAAATCCAAGATGATATAGGTGCACTCTTCCCTAGTCTACCTAAAGATGATGTGTCCTCTATGTTGACTAATTTTAAGAATATATGAGATTATTGAGTCCATCATTCAACATCCACATGAAATTAGTAGGTGTTTAATGGTTATACCAAAGCATATAACCAACTACTCAAATAAAAGTTTTCTAATACATGAGGCTATTCTTATAGACATTAGTTGTCACAATAGGAACATGATGATAATCTAATCTCATATTATTTTTTGTGGGAAATGTTGCCCCTCAAAGTTGGTCTTCGAGATCATCAATCAAAAAGATCAACTTTTCTCAACAATGATATTAATAAGTGCACAATAGTTAATGCAAGGATTTCCTATGCCATCCTTCATTCTAGCTAGTATAATTGGAATTCCACCATGTTAGGTGCTCAGTTGAGTACTGCTTCTTAGAATTAACACAAAAATATATTTCTTGATGTATAATGCTTTTTTTGATATTGGTGTTCTAAGGATGGGATAAATTAAATGCTTTAGAGCTAGAAATGATGAAGATTACATGCATTATTGATATTTCTAGGGTTTATATTGTATCATATTAACTTTTATATGTATTGATTGTTGGTGTACATATCAATCCATATTGATTGATATTTCTAGGGTTTCTATTATATCTTAAATCAAATTTTATAGGTATTGATTGTTGGTGTATATCATTATTGGTGTATATCAATTGACATTGATAGATATATCAATTGATATTGATCGATATCAATTGATATACACGAACAATCAATACATATAAATTTAACATGTATTGATTATTGGTGTGCATATCAATTAATATTGAAATTCATATTTCTAGGGTTTTTATTGTATCATATTAAGTTTTATAAGTATTGATTGTTGGTGTATATCAATTGATCTATAGAGTGATATATCAGTTGACATTAATTTATATTTCTAGAGTTTATATTGTATTGTATTAAATTTTATATGTATTGATTGTTAGTGTTGTTATGTATGAAAAAGATAATGAAGAAGACTAGCATGCACACTAGATCAAACCCTCTTCCACAATAACATTCAAGGACAAGACTGAGCCAAATCACTACCAAATGGAGGTGGACTTAGCTACAAATCTTATACTCAAGAGTGCTATTGATGAAGGGGGTAAATCATAAAACACACAATAACAAAAATTGAATACAGAGAATAGAACTTTCTTTTATTGATCTGGGTAACTTATTACATTACAGAAGCTTAATTACAATCAGAGGAATCAGTCCTCCACAGGCTGCAACACACTACAGCTACCATCACCAAGCTCTCGAATCTTTTGCCTTCTGTAACCCCCAAATCAGCTAGGTTTTATGTTTTCCTACCTATTCTTGACTCTACACTTGCCCCCCTTCACTCTACCACTGCCCAGGGTCCCCAAAATAGCCATAAACAACACTTTTTGGTGGCATCCAGCTAAATTTCAAAATTTACAACTCCCTATAAAAGTAGGTAAACTTTCGGGAAGCATAACTTTTGATCCGGGTGTCCGATTGACGAACCGTTTTATGCGTCGGAAAGATCGCGATGTGAACTATCATGCCAGAAATTCATAAACAGATTTCTGTCAACTTTTTAGGATGTTTAGGGAAGTTTTAGTGCCTCATATCTCATTTCAAAAATTTTTAGGGACTTTTCAAAAAACAAAAATTTTAATATCTTTCAGCTCACAAATGATCTTTCCCTGATTCCTTTGCCAAAGGTCTTATATTTCCATTTAGTAACTTTCTGCAAGTTTTCGCTTCAATCTGTGCCCAACCACAAACTTTCCAAAAATAGCAGGTAGACGTTCCAAAACAAGCAGGTTGCTATTTTTAGCAGTTTTGGAAAAACTGAAAGTCCTACATCATTATTCTGGATATTATGGAACTAGAAACACTAATTATGGAAAGAAATGAAAACAACTACAATGATTTTGAATTAACTTTTTTTTTTGGGTGATGCAAGATTGCCCTTACACCACTGGATGCTCCTGCATTAGCTATGGAAAGATCAGATTTAACCAAGTCTTTTTATCAAACCCTAGGTCAAATATGCACTAAACCCTAGTTGACGAAGATCAGAGCATAATGGGCAAATGAAGATAGATATAGACAATCTGAAAGAAGCACCGAGATCAGTGAACACAGGAGAACCTAATTCCAGAAGAAGTGTCAAAGGATGAATTTGGGAGGGGGGCCAAGTCCTTGAAGTGAGAATTTGTCAATGGTCTAAACTGAGAAAATACTATAAAGACTGCCCTAAAGCCAGATCTAGACCTTGAAATGGTAGGAGGACAATTTTGCAAGCACCTAGATCTTACACAAAGGAATATTCTCGAAATGTTGTCAGTTCCTGAAACCCTAATCCTTACTCGATCTTCTTGTGTCTTCACTTTTTTGGATCTCGCACCTATAACTTGCACACAAGAAGAAAAGGGGTTTGGGGGTTATGGTGTTTAGGGACTTGCCTCAGTCAAATCCTGAGATAGCATTGAAGCTTCCCAACACCGTTGTTTGATAAAGAGATTGTGCCCTTGTAGGGTAGAGGCTAAACACAAATAAATATGATGAAATTAAATGATGATGAACAACAATGATATCACCTATGTGATGAAACCCTTAGGAGGATGAATGCTCTTCAAATCATAAGGTGAGATAGATGATAACTTCAAAACCTACAACAACACAATGACAATACAAATCTACTCTAGAATCACAATGAATTCTCTTACTTTAATATCATAAGTTAGTTATTTCCATCTAGGTTACAAATGAACTCATAAACACACTTATATATGCTTTCCCACTAACATTCATCAAATTAAACTAAAAGGGTCGACAAGGAGAAACCTTTTTGTAGGTCCTAGGCTGACCTACACTCAAATTAGCCCCAACCAATCAGGGAGGACTTGGGCACTAGCGCCCAAGTCTTTCACCCCCTTTTAGGTCTGGGGTAAGGTTAAGCATAGGGCCCATATTCCTAATTTATCATAAAGTTGGGCAATTTTGCATCAAGATGATCATTTTCCATGTATAATGTAATAAATGGGACCTAGGAGCCAAACAAGGAGGTAAAAAGACAAGTGGCCGCATTTTACTCCATAACATTTAGCCCCCACTTTAATGTGTGTATGATCTTAAGATCAGTACATACATTAAAGTATGGTCAGAGCACATCAAACACATTAGGCACTAGAGCCAAAGGCACACCCTAAGTTTGGAAGACCATTTCTAGCTCCCAAGCTTAGGCAAGCATAAGAAGACACATGACAATCATGCAAAACATGAAGAAGATAGTAAAGAAGCACACAATACACAGAGAAGGCATGAGTGCAAACATGCAATACATGAAGAGAAGACATGATAAACAATTATGCAACTCTAACTAGGCGATGGGGGGAGCTCATCACTATGCACCACCATCAAAAAACACGCAAAACACACATAAAACACGCAAGACATGCCATGCATGTAGGGAAAACATGTAGAAGATACACAAAATACGTGAGCGTCATAGAGTGAGTCGTCGACAGACTATACATCTTATACACAACAAACACGGGTGATGGGGAGGAGCTCATTGCTACACTCAACCATCTAAGACATGCCAAACACATTTGATGGTTGAGCTACGCTACCACAACCGCCAAAGACACACTTAAGGGTGAATAACTCAAGATCCAACCCTGTCCCAACAAAGGACTTTCAAAAGGATGTGCAACCACTCAAGAGAAGACACAATCAAACCTTTTGTAGAAGGGATTTTAAAATGCAACCCCACCTACATCCACAAATGCGTTACGGTGAAAGGGAAGCATGTGCACAAAGTATACAACCCCACATGCATCGCACAAATGCCTTATAGTGAAAAGGAGTTATATGCAACAAAACAAAGTACACAACCTCACTTGCATCACAAAGATGCTTTATGGTGAAAAGGAAGGATACACAAACATGTTTTATCAACAATATCTAAAATATCCAAGCATAATACCACAATATATGCCCCCACCTTAAAGTGGTTGATCTCACTTGTCGATATCAAACAGATTTAAGGTAAAGTGAAAACACGCAAAGGAACAAGAGCTTCCACAAAGCCCATGCCCTAAAGTGACATGTGTTTACGATCACCGAATGTTCCCAACAATCACACGCGTTAGTATCAAATTCTAATCATCAACAATAGTCATGCATAGAAATAAGGTAACATACCACATAAACAAACCAAGGCTACACTTACAAGTTTAGAACTGAGTATAGCCATGACGTTATACTTATCTCATAACTCAGTGTAGCACAAGGTGAGACACAAAACATATCAAAGTGCCTAGAAGCAAATTTAGAGTATTGCAAAGGCTTATTACAAAAAGTTTTGAAACACAAGACGAGGTGATTCTACAAGTAAAACTTCAGTAACATATTAACCTCATCTTCATATATGGACTAGGTCCAATTTTGCTTTCTTGCTGTAGGGACGCATGGTCCTTATCAATATTTATTTGTTATCGTCATCCGCCAACTAGTAGAGCCACAAAAAAATGAAATCATGAAAAAATGAGAGAGGAGACAAAAGTGACTTAGGTATGCAATGTGGGAAGATGCCCCCAAGACATCATCCACAACATTATGCACTGAAGGCACTGCACACAACAGTTGCAATAAGAGAGAGGAGAATAGAACAATAGAGAAACAAATAGAAGAAGTATCACAATGGAGGTGGTCTCCTTGTATCCTTTACCTTACAAGAGTATCAAGGGTCATCCAAGGAGACCTAAACAACATTTAACACAATACGAGGGAACACAACACAACACTATCAACATATATATCTAGGAGGAGGCCACCCTTGAGAGCAACTAGAGTAGGTGCTACATCGAGTGTGGCTAAAGGAGGGAGAAATACTTACCTGATTCAATGGGATATTCCTGGTTGATAATTCCTATCTATCATCTTAGGTTATATCTTATTTAGTCTTGGACTTGTTGATATTGTATTAACACTAAGTTTAGTATGACGATAAGCTTTGGTGGGATTCAAAGAATGGTATCCAATACCAGCCGAGTAGTTTATTGCAACAACTTGTAAGGGTACTCTAATTCCTTGTTGGTTTACACCACAACCATTGCCTACATAGTCACAATTTTTGTAAAGGATTTGAAATCCACGACCATGGAGAGACTCCATCTTTTTAGAAGAAAGCAGGGCCTCATAAGTCTCATATTATGTAGTATAAGTAAGAGTATTGTCTTTGTTAGCTACTAAAGAAACTTTAGGTTCCTTGGGTATTTCCAAAGATTGCTTTGATGAGATTGATGCAACTTTTGATGCTTTAGGATTAGGATTATTAAGTTTGTATTCCCCCGTAAAGGAAGGAGTAAAATCTAATGAACTCCAATCGTCATCAAGAAGTGCATTTGATGGTGATTTGGAATCTTGCACAACATTATCTATGGCAAGAGGTATTGATGAATCAGCTTTTAAGTTATTGAGAAAATTGCGGTTTACAACTTGTTTTTCCACCTCAACTTGTAAACAACTTTATGAATTTGGGTCAACTTCAATGGTGTGAAGTTTATTTTCGTAAATAAACTTTATTGATCGATGAAGGGTAGACAGAACTGCCCACATGGCATGAATCCACGGTCTACCGAGAATCATATTATATAAAATTGCACCAGACATGACTTGGATAAGGGTAGATAATGTCATGGGTCCAACCTTTATGGGTAAAGTTATGGTACCCATTGATTGTCTACTAACATTATCAAAGCCATGAATGTGAAGTTTATATAGTTTGATTAATGATGTATCAACCTTGATTTTATGTAGCAAATTGATGCCACAAACATTAAGAGCCAATCCATTGTTAATCATAACTTGCTTTATCAACTTTTTGTTTAGTGTGACAAAGATTACAAGAGGATCAAGCTGATTTTGAACTTTAATTGATGATAATTCATGTTGTTGAAATAGAATATCCATTTTTGTTGTGTGCATACAATCTAACAGAGTTGCTACATCATTAGGCTTAATAGTGGGTGGTATGATCACCTTTTCTAAAGCTCCTTGGAGAATTTCATGGTATGTAGGCGATGTTTGTATGAGTTCCCAAAGAAAGATCTTAGTAGGAGTAGCACGAAGCTTCTCAACAATTTCACAATCCTAACCAACTTTATGAGTAAGATGAGGTGGTTGAGGAAACATAGGTTGAGAGGTTAGTAAATTGATCGGAATGTTCAATTTTTATTTACTTTGTTTATTATTTCATGCATTATAGGTGTGAGAAACCACATTGTAATATGGTTGTTGCAACACATTTTGATGCACTTGATTTTCTTAAGTACTTTGTTTTGCAAAATTGAGAATGTAACATGGAGGTCTAGGTGGTGTTGTAGCACCTTGAACCGTAATCACCGGTTTGAATCTAGGAGGCGCATTATGTGCCCCATTCACAATGAGTTTAGGAACATTAGTACACTTATCCACTAACCCCTTAGTGGGTGGAATAAGTATATTAGTGATGATTGAATTAACATTATTTTTACTTTGATTAGGCTCAACATCTATCCCCAAAGGATTTAATGTGAGATACCTTTCTTCATCCGCCAATGTTTTATCTCTTGAAGGGAGAGAATTGGAATGGAGGGAAGGTACAGTGTTGTTAAGGGGGTTGGTGATGATTGTATTGTTAGTGATGTCCAAGGGGTTTGAACATGCAACCAAAGAATAACTATTCATGGTTTTCACATCCTTAGTGATGTCTAAAGTACTTGAACATTCAACCAATAGAGGGAGATCAAGGGTCTTCACTTCCTTAGTGATATCCAAGGTGTTTAAACATTCAACTAAAGGAGGAATAGGATGACTCATGGAATCATCATCATCATATACTTTAGATAGTAGATCCAAGGCGTTGTCATGATTTATAGTAGTAATAGAAGAAGAACTTTCACAATCATCTTTCTCATGAGTATTCATGGAGATGAATTCGGTTATATTTTCTAATATTGAAGGATGCTCACCCATGAGGGTTATGAATCTATGAAAATCAAGATCTTTGATATATGCATGCAAAGATACCAAATAGAAATGACATGAAGATGCCATAATAAAATGTCCTGGAACAACAATGCAATCAGATCTATTCATTTATCAAATACCACCAATATGAGAGACTTTTGTACACCACAACACTAGCTTCAAGAAACTAAGTTTTTATAGTTTTTCCAAAGATCAAAAACACACTAGTGTCACTACAAAACAAGTGAATCTAATGTTAAAAGTGTTACACAAAAGGCAATATTCTCAACTTTAAGATTTCTTGCAAAGATATGTGAAAGAGATGTCCAATTTGTTATGTTGAAATACACAATGTGTAATTATAAAAGTATGATAATTATGCACTTTTCCCAAAATTATGCAAGATTTTTGAATGAATATTGATAAATATGCAAATAAATTAATGCAAGATCTGATTTGAAATGTTTATGATAGTAGTAAAATATGAGATAAGATTTTAACTACAAACCCTAGATTTTGAATTTGTCTAGGTTTTCAAAAATGCAACTTTTACGACATGTAAGGTGCGGAAATCTCACATAATAAAAATACTATTCCAAAAAGCAATACTCTTTCCAAATAAGGAAAATGATTCATTTATTAATCAAAATATTCATAGTTGCACAATAATGGCAAGTTTCCAATAAAGAAATACAATTGCATACACTAAAAGAGTGTTACATTTACATACACCACATAGGGTGTTACATTACATCTGTTGAACAATGTTACAAGTACAAAATGTTACATCAATTACTTCAGTTACTTCAATGAAAGTATTCATACAATTTTTAGATTAGCTATACAAGCCATACCAATAATAATACAAAGGAACATATATACATCATGAATCATATAATATGAAATGCTCTGTCCTCAACAGCCATGACCCCAATGGTCTTTTGTAAGCCAAGGCCAAGAGTGTGGTTAAGGCACTTTTTCCACCCAACCATGAAGTACTAGACTTTCCCGGGTTTCTTCCTAACTCGAAGAAAGCACCGACCCTGCAGGAGGAGCCTAGCAACCTGGAACGGTAAAGGCAGGAGGGAATGTCTCGATGCATGTCTGATGCCTATATGCATTCCTAAACTAGAATGACATACTTCTTGCATACAGGATGTGGTAGAGACATGTAACATATTTCTTAGGATTTTCTAACCCATCTATTTCAATGGTACAGTAGCTTTGGCCAAAGAAATAATAAACAAGTGGTAATTTAGAAAAAGTAAATTACCATCTCTGGGAGCCCACATTCAGTATCATGTCCTGGAAGTAATTACATAGAAAGAATAAATATAACATTTCTCATAGCTCAAAAGAATAAATTTGTTCAAGTTTCAAACATTTGCTAACATTATTTTCTTTCGGAAAATTAGAATTTACTCAAAAGTTCATTATTCTGGTTTGCATAATTTGCCCAAATACTAAGTTACCATTTCAGTGATTTGTAATAATCTTTCAAGAAAGGTCACTTTTCTAGTCTTGTGATGTAAGATAATTGTTTGAAATAATGTATGTCTGCTAGTTTTTCCATTACTTCGAATTATACAATCCTATCTCGGAAAGTAAGCTCAACATACACATAGAAAAACAAGTCAAATCTATTGCAAAATCAATTCATAATAGCACATGCATTTTACTAGTTACTTTCTTGCAAAAGATAGTGTGAGTCTGCTTTTACTTAACAAGAATGAAAATTATGATGGTATAAGCATACTATACATCAATCAAGAGTTCCACTATTTAAATAATGAACTAATGTCATAATTGATCATGAAAGTCTTCATGTAGATAAACATATATATTGTATGTATAAATAGGTCCTTCTATTGTAGTCATAATTATAACAAAAATAATTTGATCTATGCATCTATATTAGCAAGCAAGGTTGGTTTATAATGCTATAATGATCAAATTTATGAATGAGAAGAATTAGGGATTCACATATTTAGTTAATTTCAAGTTCATACTTTTTAATAGAAAACACTCCTTAATGTATCACAGGTAGATAAGTCAATTACATTCATCTTATAGGTGACTCATTAGTTACTACGAAGCCCAACTATCTGCTTTTAGATCTAGGGTACACAACTAAGAGGGGGGGTGAATCAGTTGTACAAAAACTTGCTTCTACTTCAAATACTTAATTCTTCTTTGTTATTTAACAACATATCAATTAACCATTCATGAAAGCATAAAGCATGAACACAGGAGTAGATAAACATCAACACATTGAACACCAAGATTTTTGATGTGGAAAACCCGGTTAAGGGAAAAACCACGGGGTGATTAACCCAAGGATTATTCTTTGTTAGAAGAATAAGAAAAATGGATGGCACATGCTGGTCAGGGCTCACTACCTGAGCACACTTCTCACAAAGAGGCACACTGCCTACAAGAGACACACTGTCTACAAGATCATAAGTATTACAAACTTGAACTGGAGAATGACATCTTCACCATGTTTGGATTAGTTCCATTTAAGCCTGAGACACACCTGCTCTGCCTTTCACTCTTTCACTATACCACACTCATCCTCTCCACAACTCACTTTGAAATGAACTCACAAACCTTTATTTATACAAGGCATTGACTTAGGAACTATCATCTAAGTCGGCAATCATCCACAAGAACATTCGCAAGTCAAATAACTCATCCGATCAGCCAGTCTGAATAAGAACATCTTCATCTGGAAGAATATCTTCAATTCTGGGCTCTAACACTCATGTGGACTGACAACACAACCTCAACATGATCCAAGAACCTTCACAAGCTTGCCTGAATGACCAGGTACATCCGCACTTCCTTTTCCTACTGGAATCTCTTCTCCTCTTCTTCCAGAACTTCAAGAACACAGTCTGTCGCGACTATCAAACTGAAACAGGTTCTTTTGGACCTCCAAACTATGTACAAACTGAGATGACACATCACAAGGACATCCCAAGCACTCCTTCCAATCCACAAAATCTAACAATGCACTTTCGGATCTCACCGGACCTTTTTGTAACACTCTGTCACTCTGGAGCATCTCCCGGAACCGGTTCTACTTGATCGATCACAACTTCTTCATATCTTCTTGCGGACCTCTGAAATCTTAATTGGAGTATCTTAAGACTCATATCTACAAACCCTTTAATCCACATCCTCTGAGCCTCAATCTATTGAGTACTTTTGCCTTCTTCTCATCACTGTTCTTCACTGTTCCTGATTGAGACTAATAATCTCAATATCCTCAGCACACAGCTCATCCAATCCTTCTTATCAATGCAATATGAGTATGTTGACATCAATGACAACACTCGTTAACCATATACTTGCAACAATCTCCCCCTTTGTCATTGATGGCAACATATGATGTGAAAAACCATCAAGACAAGAACTTCTCCTTTCTGTCACAGCTCCCCCTATCAGCAACAACTCTTCACATGTCTTCTCTTCCTTTACTACTCCCCCTTTGATCATCAACCACTTGTTTTTCACATGTCTTCTCTCCCCCTTTGACATCAATGGCAAAAGGGTTCATACTTGCAATTCTAACACATCAGAATTATACCAGCTGCTCCCCCTTAGTAGCAACTCCCCATCATCAATCCGGATCACAAGATATGACTGTGATATCCACCAGACTGATGCACATCAGTACATCCTAGTTCATCACTGGAGGGGCCATGACCCCTAACTTCTCCCTGAGATACTCAAAAGAGTCCTTGGGAAGAGGTTTAGTAAAAATATCTGCAACCTGATCCTTGGAGGGTACATACTCAAGTCTGACTTCATCCCTGTTCACTTGTTCTCTCATAAAGTGAAACTTGATAGATATGTGCTTGGTCTTAGAATGCAACACCGGATTCTTAGAAATATTTATTGCACTTGAATTATCACAGAAAATTGTGATAGGCTCCTCATATTCTACTTTAATGTCTCTTAACATTTGCTTCATCCACAAAATCTAAGTGCAACTACCTGCTACTACAATGTATTCTGCTTCAGTTGTAGACAGAGATATTGCCTCTTGTTTCTTGCTTAGCCAAGAAACCAATCTTCTTCCAAAAAGAAAGCTCCTCCACTTGTACTCTTCCTATCATCCACATCTCATGCCCAATCTGCATCTGTATATGCATGAAGAGAAAAATCTAGATCTCTAGGATACCATAGACCATACTCAACTGTTCCTTTCAAGTACCTAAAAATTCTTTTGATTGCCATGACATGAGATTCTCTGGGATCAGCCTGAAATCTTGCCACAAGACCAACAACCTGCATTATATCTAGTCTAGTCTGAGTGAGATACAATAATCCTCCAATCATTGATCTGTACTTGGTTTGATCTATCTTAGGAGAGTCATCATCTTTGCTCAACTTACATCTGGTTGCCATAGGAGTGTTCATTGGCTTTGAATCTTCCATTCCAAATTTCTTCAACAATTCTTTCACATATTTGGTCTGAGAGATAAAGATGCCTTTCTTTGTCTGAGTAATTTGTAGACCCAAGAAGAAATTCATTTCACCAAGCATTGACATTTCAAATTCACTTTTCATTTGATTTGCAAAGGTTTTACACATACTGTCTTTTCCTCCAAAGATGATATCATCAACAAATACTTCAACAATCAAGATGTTTTCATTATCTATTTGGAAATATAGATTACTGTCAGCAGTACCTTTGTTGAAACCAATCTGCACAAGATGCTTATCCAACCTTTCATACCATGCTCTTGGGGCTTGCTTCAATCCATACAGTGCTTTCTTCAACTTGCAGACCATATCATCATGATCAGACAATTAAAATCCATCCGGTTGTTCAATGTATACTTCTCCTTCCAAATCACCATTTAGGAAGGCAGACTTGACATCCATCTGATATACCTTGAAGTCTTTGAAGGCAGCAAATGCAAGAAATAATCTGACTGCTTCAATTCTTGCCACCAGAGCAAAGGTTTCTTCAAAATCAATTCCTTCTATTTGAGAGTAGCCTTTGCAGACCAGTCTGGCTTTGTTTCTGATTACTTCACCAGCTTCATTTAGTTTGTTCTGGAAGACCCATTTGGTTCCAATCACATTCTTGTTTCTAGGTCTGGGAACAAGATCCCAAGTGTGATTTTTCTCAATTTGCATCAATTCTTCCTCCATTGCTTTAGTCCAATTTTCATCATTGCAAGCTTCATTTATTGTCTTAGGTTCAATCTTTGAAATCAGACAACATTCAAATGAATTTTAAGCAATTTTTCTCCTTGTTTGTAACCCTTTGCTTTTGTCACCTATGATCTGATCTACAAAGTGATTTAGAGTTACATACCTTGGAACTTTGGGAGTTTCTTGCACTACTGTTTCTTGATTAGGCTCATCTAGACAAACTTCTTCTTCCTAATTTACTGGATCAGTCTGAATCTGTCCTTCAGGAGAGGATTGAGTTCCTTGAATCAGAACATCATTCTGATCATTTTCATCATACTCATAAAACCTTGAGGGCTTCTCAATTCCTTCATCAACCTTCACATTTGTACTTTCTATCATCTTTCTCAGTCTCTTATTGTAACACCTATATGCTTTGCTTTGAGTGGAGTATCCCAAGAAAATTCCTTCATCACTTCTAGCATCAAACTTTCCTAAATCTTCATATCTTTTAATGTAACACTTGCTACCAAATACTCTGAAATATCTCACATTAGGAGTGATACCAAACCAAAGTTCATAAGGAGTCTTACTGGTATTGCTTCTGATTTGAACTCAATTGAGAGTATAGACTGCAATGCTGACAGCTTCTCTCCAAAACATCTGAGGAACATTTGCTTCCATCATCATTGTCCTAGATGCTTCCTGGATGGTCTAGTTCTTTCTCTCAACTACTCCATTTTGCTGTGGAGTCCTAGGAGCAGACAACTGTCTCTTTATACCATGCTTCTCACAAAAGTCTATGAATTCACTGGATGTGAATTCACCACCTCTATTAGACCTCAGACATTTCAGTTTTAATCCAGTTTGGTTCTCTACCATAGCTTTGAAGATTTTGAACTTCTCAAAGGCTTCTAATTTCTCTTTTAGAAAGGTAACCCACATCATCCGGGAATGATTATCAATTAGTAACATGAAATATCTATCACCTTGCATACTCTTGATTCTTGTCGGACCACATAAATCAGTATGAACTAATTCCAATAATCTGGTAAAGGACCGATCCTTGCTTTTGAAGGAGACTCTGCTCTGTTTACCTAGCTGACATTCTTTGCACAAACTATTTGTAGGTTTCACCAATTTTGGAAGATCTCTTACAGCCTGAATATTACTTATCTTGATGATATTATCAAAATTTACATGACACATCCTTCTATGCCACAACCAACTTTGATCAACTTGAACAAACAGACAACTTTTATTTGAACCAACTAGATGGAAGATATTACCTTTTGTTTGAGTACCGGATGCAATCTCAGTTCTAGAGCTTTCAAAGGTCCTGCATCTTCCATTCTTGAACCAGAGATCATAACCTTTGTCCACCAACTGACCAACACTGAGAAGATTGTGCTTCAATCCTTCAACATACAGTACATTACCAATTTTGCTCTTTCCATCAAAAGAAATAGTTCCCCTACCTCTAATTCTGCCAGCAGAATTATCACCAAACTTTACCATTCCTCCTTCATACCTTTCCAAATCTAAGAACTTGTTCTTGTCACCTGTCATATGGTGAGAACATCCACTGTTAATAACCCAATCATCCTTTTCTTCCACTTGGGTAGCCAAAGCTCTTTCTACAACCTTATGATTGATAGATTCAGAGGATATTGGATCTTCTTCCTTGATGACAATAAACACCCATTCATTTCCGGATTTGTTTCCTATTTCTGATTCATCATCTATTACTCCTTCATTATCATCTTCTTCATGAACATAATAACAGTTCTTTTGGAACCTTTGTTTGTTAGAATTTGACCTTACTGATCTTTCTGGACATCTTGAAGCAAAATGACCGATCTTATTGCAATTGAAGCACTTAAAGGGTAATTTTCTTTCATACTTATCGGATCCTCTTGGTAGTCTCTTGGCAATGAGGGCTTCAAGATGAGTTGTTTCTGCTTCTTCCTCTTCCATGTCTTTCCTTGCTTGATCATACCAAGATAGCTTCCTTGAAGAGTTTTCTCCCGAATCAAATCTTTGTTTGCCTTTCACATAGGCACTGGCTTTGAATGCAGATTCAGTCTTGGGGGGATCATCTCCAAACTTGGTCATTTCAAATGCAGCTAGTTTGCCAGCCAATTGCTCTCTTGTTACAGTTGTATGGGCTCTGAATTCATCAATGGAAGCAACCTTGATTTTGTAGGCAGCAGGAAGGGATCTGAGAATTTTGCAAACGATTTCATTTTCATCCAGAACTCCACCAACATTCCTGATTCCACACACCAGCTCATTTACTCTTGGCATAAAGGTAGTGATATTTTCATCATCTCTCATCTTCAATCTTTCAAATTTCCCTTTGAGACTTTGCAACCTTGCACTCTTAACAAACTCATCTCTTTCATGCAGAAGTTCCAGTTTAACCCAGATCTCATATGTAGTTGGTAGGTCAATAACATTTGAGAGTTCTGAGTCAGTCAATGCGCTAAGAAGAGCTTCTTTGGTCCATGGATTGTTTTCAGCATTTGTGATTTCATTCAGAGTTGTCAGACCAACTTGTGGAGGTACATATGGTTTTGTGACCATGGACAAGTATGCTTTTCCCATACACTCCAAGTGACATTTCATGCAACCTTTCCAGAGAGAGAAGTTGGTTCCATCTAACTTCGGACTATCCTTCTTGTATGACGACATCCTAGATCTCCTCAAGCGATTAAGCTCCTTTCAGAGGAACTTGGCTCTGATACCAATTGTTAGATCTAGGGTACACAACTGAGAGGGGGGGTGAATCAGTTGTACAAAAACTTGCTTCTACTTCAAATACTTAATTCTTCTTTGTTATTTAACAGCATATCAATTAACCATTCATGAAAGCATAAAGCATGAACACAGGAGCAAATAAACATCAACACATTGAACACCAAGATTTTGACGTGGAAAACCCGGTTAAGGGAAAAACCACGGGGTGATTAACCTAAGGATTATTATCTGTTAGAAGAATAAGAAAAATGGATGGCACATGCCAGTCAGGGCTCACTGCCCGAGGACACTGCTCACAAAGAGACACACTGCCTACAAGAGACACATTGTCTACAAGATCATAAGTATTACAAACTTGAACTGGAGAATGACATCTTCACCATGTCTGGATCAGTTCCATTTAAGCCCAAGACACACTTGCTATGCCTTTCGCTCTTTCGCTATACCACACTCATCCGCTCCACAACTCACTTTGAAATGAACTCACAAACCTTTATTTATACAAGGCATCGACTTAGGAACTATCATCTAAGTCAGCAATCATCCACAAGAACATTCGCAAGTCAAATAACTCATCCGGTCGGCCAGTCTGAATAAGAACATCTTCATCCAGAAGAATATCTTCAATTCCGAGCTCTAACACTCATGCAGACCAACAACACAACCTCAACATGATCCAAGAACCTTCACAAGCTTGCCTGAATGACCAGGTACATCCGCACTTCCTTTTCCTACTAGAATCTATTCTCCTCTTCTTCCAGAACTTCAAGAACACAATCTGTCGTGACTGTCAAACTGAAACAGGTTCTTCTAGACCTCCAAACGATGTACAAACTGAGATGACACATCACAAGGACATCCCAAGCACTCCTTCCAATCTGCAAAATCTGACAATGCACTTCCGGATCTCACCGAACCTTTTTGTAACACTCTGTCACTCCGGAGCATCTCCCGGAACCGGTTCTACTTGATCAATCACAACTTCTTCATATCTTCATGCAGACCTCTGAAATCTTAATTGGAGCATCTTAAGACTCATATCTACAAACCCTTTAATCCACATCCTCTGAGCCTCAACCTATTGAGTACTTTTGCCTTCTTCTCATCACTGTTCTTCACTGTTCCTGATTGAGACTAATTTTCTCAATATCCTCAGCACACAGCTCATCCAATCCTTCTTATCAATGCAATATGAGTATGTTGACATCAATGACAACACTGGTTAACCTCATACTTGCAACATTTGTTACAAGAGATACAGTAGGCTACAGAAATCAGAAACAGAAGAAAGAATGCAACTACCAAAATAAAGAAAGTTGACACAAGAACATCTAATAAAGCCAATCAAATATCGCAGAGGCAGAAATAAAAGGTTATATGAATACACTCTGTTGCTATAAGATAACACTCTGCTACAGGAAAAGTGATATACGTCTATAAGAATAATGCCTGCTATGACAAAAAATGACTAAATTGCAATAGGAATAATAGACACTAATTATTATATATCTCCAAATTGACAAACTAGGTATGGCTACATTTTGGATATGATTTACAAAACTAAGTGGTGCACCTTATATAAAAATTGCAGAGAAACCCAGTTCTTAAATCTGAAGTTATTGGTGACACAATAGATGGTTTTGAGAGAGACGAAATGTGTAAGATATATACAGTCACTAATTTTTACATATCTTAAAAAAGACAAACTGGGTAAGGCTAATTTTGGATATGTTTTAAATAACTAAGGGACGCACCTTATATTAAATTTTCAAAGAAACTCAGTTCATAAAATGAAAGTTATGGGTGACGCAACGGACTGTTTTATCAGAGATGAAATAACACATTCCAAATGTAAACATTAAGACAGATCATGCAGATCAAATTAGCATGCAAGCCTATATACAAAGTTAATCAGATATATAAACTAGTAAATAAGGTACCCGATGGATCGTAACAATCCTCCAGACTACTCTTTTGCTTCTTGCAGCTACTGGTCTCCTCCTTGCAGTTGCTGCTTCCCTTTTTTGTGGATGATCGCTTCTCATTTTTCTTTCTGTTGCTACTGGTATTCTATGATCTACTGTGTTCTCCTCACTTCTCAACCATTCCTCTTTGCTTCCTTTGCTAAATATTCAATTCCTCTTGTCTCTGTTCTTAACTCTTCAGAATGAATATTGTGAATGAATCTTGTGTGCTGTGAGAATGATGGTTTTTCTCTTTTTATTATTTTCTTCTCTTCTCTTCTTTCTTTCTTTTTCTATTTTTTTTTAATTTATTTTTGTTTTGTTTTTGTGTTTTTTTTCTAAATTTAAGTCTCTTTTTCTATTATTTAATTATTTCTATCATTTGTTTTATTTTCTAGGTTTGTTTTCTTTTTCTAGATTTTATTTCTAATTTATCAAATAAAACACATATTTCTATTTTCAAAAAGTCATATTTAATAACTAATTTAATTTTTGTAACGCCCCGCCAAGAAACCCCAGAGCACAACACTAAACTTGGTCAAATTAATAGAATTGTTTTTAATGAAAATAACAATAGGATGCATAACATAACATAATAATCTAAACCTAGGTCCTCTAAGGTTCCTCGACTACATTACTCACAAATCAAGATTACAAGAAACAAAGGTTACATAAAGAGATACAAACAGAGATACATCCCAATTTACAAATACATGATAAGAGATCTTTTCAAATAGGAACAAGACATCTCTCATGCATTTACAAATGATTATAGTAAGAACCAAAAGGTCATCCTTAGCATAGTGGAAAAATATATTTTTTGCTCCAGTAGTCTGCTTAGTTAACAGACATGTATCTGTGCATCTAAAAGTGAACATTAGTTATACAAAGATTATCAATAAACATAAAAGAGAACTATCTACTAGCCTAAGGCCCTAAGGGGCCGACCTAATGTCTCGGAGGCTCATCCATAATGGCCTTGCCTACGTATGCATAGCGCAGAGACTTCGTAGTTCGGGACATGAACTTGCAACTTTATGATTAACTAAGATGTAATATACTCATAAAAGGATTACATTTCACTCTAGAGTCTTTAACAAATCAATACACTCATATTAGAATGAGACAGAAAACAAGAACTATCTACCTTATATCATTTTCATTAGTTCTCTTAAGGTTTCACATAACAAAATCAGGAGGTCTAACTCAAACTAGCAACTCACCAAATATCACCATCAACTATGCTTATCCATGAAGCAAACACAATGTCTATATTCAAAGCTACTTACCATTAATTGCATAATCTCATTTTTCATACATGAATGAGTTTGAAAACTAATTGCTTATTTATACATAAACTCAACCATACCATTCCCTTGCACATGCTTAAAGAAAACAATGATCATGCATTAAATGAGTTTTTATCATCTTAAAGTATTGTTTCCACATGCATCTAATACAATTTACTATGTTCTAGAAGAAATACGAATCAAATAAACTTAGTCCTAAATGGATGTCACAATACAACCATTAGATAATACATCTCACATATCATGGATAGTATTGTTTCCTCTCTGCAAGGACATATATCTCACATGGATAAAGATTAGAATAATTCACAAGACATATATTATACATTTCTACATAGTTCTACCCTATCCAAAGTCATAACTAGTGAGATAGATCCATTACAAAATTCATAACAAAAGCTCCATTTTGATCATAACACTCCTATTGAATAATGAACCAACTATCTTACCATTATATTTTATTTTTTAAAGCATCTACATGATTAAGCTACTTACATATATTTAAATCCATTGTGCTACGGACATACACACAAGTAGATCAATTGGTGCAGGAGCACCCTAAGGACCTGATGCCTACAAGAGGCAAAGTTTGAGTTTTTATCTTATTTTGTGTTTTTCAATGTTAATAAGGTCAGTTTAGGCCAATATAAGTCATTTGGAGTCATTGATGAAGGTTTGGTGTCATTTAATTGAAAAAATGAAAACATTGTCAAAAGTTGTCTAGTGTTGTCATAACAACTTTTCTTGTCAAATGACAATTTTTTAAGAGTTTGTAAAAAGTTGTTAAATGGTAGTTGTAGGTTGGTTGGGGGAGCATAACTTGATTGTACAAGCATAAATATGAGCCTCCAAGTTGAATGGAGGGTTGGTGGTTGGATTTTGGAACTTGAAGCAATAAAAATACCCTATTTTATGTAGTTTCCAAACGTTTTCTGTTGTTATCTTGCATGGTATAGATCTGTACAACCCAGTACTAGTCTGAGACTGATTGGGGATTAAAGTATAGTGAATCTACTTTCTATTTCTTTTTGTTACATCTAATTTCATGGATATTTGAATAAGTTATAGCATTTTTATTGAGGGTAGGTCTATAAAGTTTAGTTTTCTGAAAATGTAGTATGAAAACATGCATAGTACAGACTAGTAGGGCCTCATATAAGGGAATGTAATAGATGGATGGAAATATATTTGTTTCTAGTTTACAATTCTTTTGGTTGCATGTGACTTCATTAGGTTTTGAGTGAGTTATGTCATTTTTATTAATAACATGTCTAAACCCTACATAGGGTTCCTAGTTTGGAACAACCTTGTTTTGCAATATTCCATGCAAAACAATTCTAGCCCATTTTGACATATGTTTAATAAGGGACAAAAGTGTATTCCAAACAGGTCTTAGATTTTGAATATCAGGTCTTTACTGAAAGTTATTACCAAAAATATTTAAATTATTGCACCCATGTTTTAGGCTTTAAGAGTGAGTTGTCTAAGAATGAACAAGAATGCATATTTGCATCATTTGTATTGAAACCCTATTTAGAATGTGTCAAGTTAGTCTTGTTTGAGTCCTTTCTCTGCATCATCAAAGTATTATAGTTAAACTACATCAATTTAATTTGCAAATGACATATTATCCCAAAGCATATAGAAAAGAACCTCATATAGAAAATGTAATACTAATGTCATTAGTAATCTTATGAAAGAAGAGGACAACAAAAACAACAATATGACTACAAGTTCTCCTCCCAACCATAGGATTGATGCTCAATCCACCCCCGAGCTCTAAGGGTCACATAGCTCTTCCAAACTTACATGGCTTACATTTCCAAACATGACACAGATATTCACATAAATCAAGATTAACTTTAACACACAAAAATGGCTATTCATGTTCAACTCAACAAGATGGAACTCCTACCCACACAAACCCCACCACACACAACATCCAACATTAACTCTTGACATAGATTTCAATCACAACTACCCATTTAAACAAGGATCAACAAAGATATGCATAGACCAACGAAAACTCCAATCATTCATTTTCATATCAATAAAACTCAAATCCAAAAGAGTAGATCTTACCAAGAGAATTGGCAACCCAAATATGGTAGAAACCCTCACTTTCTCCAAGCCCTTTCCTCCATTCTTCCTCACCCATCCTTTCCTTTTCTTTCCATCAAGAAATCTCCTCCCAAATGAGGAAAAACAAGAACAACCAAGAGCAAGTGAGAGAAGCCAAGTCAAAAAGATAAAAACCCCCTCTCCTTTCAAAGAGAAGGAATATATATAGAAGGGAAAAAGGCAACCAACTCCTCATAACTTCCCAACCACCCAACCAACTCCAATTTTCGCCACTTTTCATAAGTGGATAATTAGAGTGGGTTTTAAACTTTATTTAAGGGGTTTTATGGAATAAAAGGACCCCTAACCCATAGACCTACCACCTAGGAAACTTTTTATACAATTAAAACCACATAAAGACTTCATAAAACATACAATAAGTAATCACATTTAAAAAGGTGACTCAAGGGTCTAATAAAACAACCTCCCACACATTCACAACCCTTACAAACAAGGTTAAAACACATTCACAAGAATAACATAAGGGAAGTACCTATGTGAACCCTTCATCAACATTGGTCATTTTTTTTATCTGTATACTCAACCAAAAGTGTCAGTACTTCTCATAATTAATAGCAATTGAAACAAATGGCATATGAAAAATAACCTTCCAAGAATAATAATCAAATAGAGGATTAAATCTACACAAGTATAATTTAACTCTCCCTACTTGCATAATATCTTTTAGAGTCAACTAATGATTGATCATACTATTTAATATCAAAATATTACCACTTATCAATAATCTAATTAACCTGTAACAAATACTACTACAAGCAAATATTTAATATCAATTATTACCTTTATATTCACGCTTACTCACTCTCATAATATAAAGTCACTTAGCATGATGCAATCCATTTCATATACATAATAGTATTACCAACAATGAAACATCTCCATCATTGCATACTTACGTAGATAAAGAATAGAACTCATCTGGCTATCACACGAAATCACAAGAACCACTAGTTAGTTAGTTAACAATCAAAGTATAAGCAACTTGATGTGTAGGGACAATAATCACTAATGTATATTGTTCAACATAAAAGATCATAAAATATACGACATAAACCATCGATGACTAGCAGGATCAATAAGGCCACAAGGGACGAGGTTTTACAATTTTATTAACTAAATTTTGTAACACAATTATTTCTAAAATAATAAATAATAATAATTCTAACTTCGAATAAAAAAATCAATAAATAATTTTAAACTACTTTTTTTTTTCTATGAGCATTTAATATTAACTACTAATTAATTAAATAACCAACTATAACATAATAAAATAAGAAGCAATATAATATGATTAATTAATGCAATTCTAATGCAACTATATGCATCTAAGTGTCGGTGTGTGAGAGAGAGACCACTCCATCCTAACCCTGCTAGGTGGCTAACCTCCTCTACCTTAACCACACCCTTGTCTCCGACAACCTGCAACTCATGAAAACTCAGATTTCCCATTAATAGGTTAGTGTCCAAATAGCCGAAGCACTATAATTTATCATTCTAGAATAATATTTTCTATATTGCATCATTTCAGATTAAAATAATATTCATTACATTTCATCTTTTCAAATGAAATAATAATATCCACTTATTTCATCTTTCAAAATAAAATGATATTCATTCAACCACACACAGTTATCCATAAAACAATTCCACATATACTAAGTTCCAAATGCATCAAAGTCTAAGATGTGACATCCTTCCCCACTTGGAAAAGACATTGTCTTGATGTCTTATTACAAAACATCTAAATAAAAGTCTAATACATCCAGTATCAATATAATAAACAAGTCATAATTATGCAAAAATTTAAAAGTTTAAAATCTCAGATGCGGGAAAGCTCTATCTATATCCTCCGCATTCTCCCAGGTGGCACTATCCACTGAATACTAGTCCTACTTGACCTTGTACTGAGAAATACCTTTATTACACATTTACTAAGATATTAAAAGTATCTTACTAATGCCCCTTTGCATCTATCAAAAATTCGAGTGGGCTCCGCCAACACCACTTCTAGGTCTAATAAAGCATGTCAATCAATATAAACAACAGACATGGCCCAACTTCCAATACAAGTATATAACCGTCACATGGGACAACTACCACCCAATTCCATACAAGTAGCATATGGCACTCTTGTCAAAGCATAATCAAAATATCATCACAATCAATGAAGTTATAAGGAAAATAATCTCACCACCAAAGCACACTAAATGAGGTAAATCTTAGTCCATCATAGACACATATAAGCATGAATCATTCATCATAATGCACATGCAATGGAAATCATAACATAATTTCAAGTAATCAGTTCTCCAAACCAACACTAGGTCAAGATCTCCTATATCAAAACAAATCTCCAAAGGTACACCAACTAGATAAAAACCAACCATCGTGCATACAACTCATTTGAGACTACACCACTCCATCATCCCACTGCCACTGCAATGAGAAGAAGCTCTAACCCAAAAAGTGCAATAGCAAGTTAAGTCCGTAAAACTTAGGACCACAACTATGCTGGGATAACCTCTCAAGCTCTCAACTAAGTTTAAGGAGACTCACAAAGCTACCATATCTACTCTTAAGGAAAATTGCAACAAAAGATTATTCTTTCAACAGTCCTTCCTCTGGCACTACCCACAACAAAAGAATTCAAGGATCAGGTAAGCTAACTCAAAAGGTTATAGGCACTACTACCACATGTCTCAACTCTAGACACGGTTTCCTTACATGAGATACTTCCTCAGGCTCCACTCCTGAAAGAGGGTTTCTTTAACACTCTAAGCTCTACACTACCAAAACTAGGACTAACCAAATAGATTCTTAAAGGAAAGAATCTAACCACACCCTCTAACAGGGTAAACACTTCTATAAAGCAAGGCTTAGCAACTTTTTACTCACTAGGAGTACATCTAAGATGACATCAACGCACTAATAAGGAGCAAGACTACTCCACCATACTGCCATTTTCTATTAACTAAGCTAAACCAAAAGGTAAAACAACACAACTTGATCACAATTTCATGATCAAATAAGAAACACAAGGCTTCTTCATAGCCTAACACCAAGTATCCATATAATGGAATACAAAGGACAACTTATCCCATCCAACATCAAGCTAGAAAACCTCCAACTACTAAGAAGAAACTCCTGAAACAACCTGATTTCCAAGGTTGGCAATTCAACAAGAATAAAAAGACAACTATAATACCATAAATATTTATATACATTATATTCTCATGCACTAACTAAAGATCCATCATACCCTACACTATGTCAAACTTGAAGGTAGTTATGGAACTTACATACAACATCATACACTCTACCAATATCGAACACTAGGGCATGGCATCATGTTCAAGATCAATAGGAACAAGACAAGCAAGAACAACTAAAGTTGGTGGACTAAGCCAACATTAGGCCAATTAAACTAAAAGCAAGATTCAATCCCAATGAGTTCTCTACATAGTCATGAATCTATATTTAAGCTCATACAAGAATACATTTCACTTCAAGTGATCCATAGAAACACAAAACCATTTCTCAATATATTACACAATAGTCACTTTCATTTATCAACAAACCAAGGAATTTAATCTACCATAGTTCTAGTAATACACACATCAGGTACTAGCTTGTTCTCTGCATTCTACTCCCTTATACAATCCATCAGAGGCCCATCATGGACATGATAGAGAATATAACACAATACACAACATAACATGATACATGACTAGCAGTTAAAACATTCAAGCATAGCCATCAATAATAAATAATCAAAGTGGAAGGAAAATCAATTTTCAACAATAAGGCATAAAATGATCTCAATTTCAACAGTAAATCAAACGTGACTGTAAAGGTCACAAGATAAATATTAAACTTTGATGGCCGTACTTATTTATAAAATAAAAATAAAAATTCAATGTTGGCCCACACAACACTTAGAAAATTTACGAAAGTCAAATAAAATAAGGTATTAAATTTCAAAAATTCCACATTACATGAACTACGTGACTAATTCTAGCCACTAGAGAGGGAGTACACTGCTACACTACACCTGGATCTGAGGTGAGTAAGAGAATACACTCAACCACATCAAACAACAAATCTTCTAAGACTCCAATCACATCTATACCATAAGATTATTTCTACTTAACCACATGAACATCATTCAATGATGCCAAGAAACCATAAGTTACATACAATCACTACGTAAAGACATACGTAGTCATCTGCTAGCAACTAGCCAACAATCAAGATGAAGCTGAGACAAAATTAGGTTCACAACTAAGATATCTAAGCACATCAATATTTCCAACAGACAACGGTTAACACTTCTTACCAATCAAGGATTCACCAATATAACATATGTATAATATATCATAAATAAAACAAGAGGAAGGATTAGGTTGGGGTTAAGTAATTACCCAACATTCCTTTCACAAGATTCTAAACTCCTCCACAACATGATTACAAGCATACTAAATGCATACTAAGAGATGGAAAATAATAATTCAAGTCACGAGATGTAGGGTTTGCTAATTCACTCAAGATTCTAACACTTCAAAACATCACAAGGATTATGCAAAATACCCTCTTCACAACCCCTTTTTCTCTTTAAATCTTCAAATAATGCATGCAATAATTACACCCAAGTTGCCACATGAATCCTAGGGAAAATGTAATCTAGGAATATAAGTCATTACCCAAATGATCTATTCTAGCAATGCGATGCAACACTATCTATCTTACAACCGCATAATTAATCAATGCTTAGGGACATGCTCTCAATAAGGCAATGCAATATGCATGTCAAACAAGCATTACCAGTCACTATATAGAGGCAACCATTACGAGGATATGCTACTCTTGTACACAACAAGGTTCATTAATATTCTTCACATATCAAGCATATGATCAAAACATCCTCTTGTCCACATACAATGCATAACTCCTAAAAGAGTAAACCAAGTTCGTTCACACTCTAAACATGGTATTTACTTTCACAAAAAGGTCCTCATAACTCCACTATCATAGGTGGTCACACAAGCACAAACATGACCCTACAAAGGTCACTTAAGCACTCTCACACAATGCAAAGGCTTATGCCAAGTACTCAGGGCATTAGGAAGGAAAATACACATGAGTAACTTCTTGGCAAACACTAGGGTTTATCTAACCCATAATAACATATTGCTCGCCACACACATGCGAGTATGACATACAAAAGAAGGCACATGCTACTCACTATACGCCAACACACAAGGACCCACATATGCTCGAACAAACTAAGCAATACACACCATAGAGCTCCCAATGTTCAAACCATGCTCTGATACCAAATGTAAGGTGCAGAAATCTCACATACTAAAAATAGTATTCCAAAAAGCAATGCTCTTTTCAAATAAGGAAGTGATTCATTTATTAATCAAAATATTCATAGTTGCACAATAATGGCAAGTTTCCAATAAAGAAATACAATTTCATACACTAAAAGAGTGTTACATTTACATACACCACATAGGGTGTTACATTACATCTGTTACAATGTTACAAGTACAAAATGTTACATCAATTACATCAGTTGCTTCAATAAAAGTATTCATACAATTTTTAGATTGGCTATACAAGCCATACCAAGAACAATACAAAGGAACATATATACATCATGAATCATATAATATAAAATGCTTTGTCCTCAATCGCCTTGACCCTAATGGTCTTCCATAAGCCGAGGCCAAGAGTGTAGTTAAGGCACTTTTTCCACCCAACCACGAAGTGCTAGACTTCCCTAGGTTTCTTCCTAACTTGAAGAAAGCATCAACCCTACACGAGGAGCCTAGCAACCTAGAACAGTAAAGGCAGGAGGGAATCTCTCAATGCGTGTCTAATGCCTATATGCATTCCTAAAGTAGAATGACATACTTCTTGCATACAGGATGTGGTAGAGACATATAACATATTTTCTAGGATTTTCTAACCCATCTATTTTAATGGTATAGTAGCTTTGGCCAAAGCAATAATAAACAAGTGGTAATTTAGAAAAAGTAAATTAGCATCTTTAGGAGCCCACATTCGGCATACTGTCCCAGAAGTAATTACACAAAAAGAATAAATATAACATTTCTCATAGCTCAAAAGAATAAATTTGTTCAAGTTTCAAACATTTGCTAACATTGTTTTCTTTCAGGAAATTAGAATTTACTCAAAAGTTCATTATTTTGGTTTGCATAATTTGCCCAGATACTAAGTTACCATTTCAATGATTTGTAATAATCTTTCAAGAAAGGTCGCTTTTTCTAGTCTTGAGATGTAATATAATTGTTTGAAATAACGTCTATCTACTAGTTTTTCTATTACTTCGAATTATACAATCCTATCCTGGAAGGTAAGCTCAACATACACATAGAAAAACAAGTCAAATCTATTGCAAAATCAATTCATAATAGCACATGCATTTTACTAGTTACTTTCTTGCAAAAGATAGTGTGAGTCTGCTTTTACTTAACAAGAATGAAAATTATGATGGTATAAGCATACTATACATCAATCAAGAGTTCCACTATTTAAATAATGAACTAATGTCATAATTGATCATGAAAGTCTTCATGTAGATAAACATATATATTGTATGTACAAATAGGTCATTATATTGCAATCATAATTATAACAAAAATAACTAGATCTATGCATTTATATCAGCAAGGTTGGTTTTTAATGCTATAATGATGAAATTTATGAATGAGAGAATTAGGGATTCACATATTTAGTTAATTTCAGGTTCATACTTTTTAACAGAAAATACTCTTTAATGTATCACAAGTAGATAAGTTAGTTACATTCATCTTATAGGTGACTCATTAGTTACTACGAAGCCCAACTATCTGCTACAGGAGATACAGTAGGCTACAGAAATCAAAAACAGAAGAAAGAACACAACTACCGAAATAAAGAAAGTTGAGACAAGAACATCTAATAAAGCCAATCAAATATTGCAGAGGCAGAAATAATAGGTTATAAGGATACACTCTATTGCTATAAGATAACACTCTGCTACAGGAAAAGTGATATACGCCTACAAGAATAATGCTTGTTGTGACAAAAAATGACTAAACTGCAATAGGAATAATAGTCACTAATTATTATATATCTTCAAATGGACACACTGGGTATGGCTACGTTTTGGATATAATTTACAAAACTAAGTGGTACACCTTATATCAAAATTGTAGAGAAACCCAATTCCTAAATCTAAAGTTATTGGTGACGCAATAAATGGTTTTGAGAGAGACGAAATGTGTAGGATATATACAGTCACTAATTTTTACATATCTCAAAATGGACAAATTGGATAAGGCTAAATTTTGGATATGTTTTAAATAACTAAGGGACACACCTTATATAAAAGTTTCAGAGAAACTCAGTTTGTAAAATGAAAGTTATGGGTGACGCAACAGATTGTTTTATCAGAGACGAAATAACACATTCCAAATGAAAACATTAAGACAGGTCATGCAGATCAAATTAGCATGCAAGCCTATATACAAATATAATCAGAGATATAAACCATTAAATAAGGTACCCAATGGATCCTCACAATCTTACAGACTACTCTTTTGCTTCTGCAGCTGTTGGTCTCCTCCTTGCAGTTGCTACTTCCCTTTTTTGCGAATGATCGCTTCTCATTTTTCTTTCTGTTGTTGCTGGTATTTTGTGATCTATTGTGATCTCCTCACTTTTCCACCATTCCTCTTTGCTTCCTTTGCTAAATCTTCAATTCCTCTTGTCTCTTTTCTTAACTGTTTAGAATGAATATTGTGAATGAATCTTGTGTGTTGTGAGAATGAGGGTTTTTCTCTTTTTATTATATTCTTTTCTTCTCTTCTTTCTTTCTTTTTTTTTTTTTTAAAATTTTTGTTTTGTTTTTATGTTTTTTTTTTCTAAATTTATGTCTCTTTTTCTATTATTTAATTGTTTCTATCATTTGTTTTGTTTTCTAAGTTTGTTTTCTTTTTCTAGGCTTTATTTCTAATTTATCAAATAAAACACATATTTCTATTTTCGAAAACTCATATTTAATAACTAATTTAATTTTATTAACTAAATTTTGCAACACAATTATTTCTAAAATAATAAATAATAATAATACTAACTTCGAATGAAAAAATCAATAAATAATTTTAAACTAAAATCAATAAATAATTTTAAACTACTTTTTATTTTTCTATGAGCATTTAATATTAACTACCAATTAATTAAATAACTAATTATAACATAATAAAATAAAAAGCAATATAATATGATTAATTAATGCAATTCTAATGCAACTATATGCATCTAAGTGTCAGTGTGTGAGAGAGAAACCAATCCATCCTAACCCGGTCAAGTGGCTAACCTCCTCTACCTTAACCACACCCTTGCCTTCGACAACATGCAACTCATAAAAACTCAGATTTCCCATTAATAGGTTAGTGTCCAAATAGCCGAAGCACTATAATTTATCATTCCAAAATAACATTTTCTATATTGCATCATTTCATAATAAAATAATATTCATTACATTTCATCTTTTCAAATGAAGTAATAATATCCACTTATTTCATCTTTCAAAACAAAATAATATTCATTCAACCACACACAGTTATCCATAAAACAATTCCACATATACTAAGTTCCAAATGCATCAAAGTCTGATATGTGACACAACAAAACCCTAACAAATGAGAGCTTCAAATGTGAGATGTAACACCATTAAATGATTATCTACTATAATATGAATCAGATTTAATGTAAAGGTCATAAATTTAAAATTTTCTATGATGATTTATAACATATGCAATAAAATTATGCAAAACTATGCCTTTTTGCAAGCCTAAAATGATTGTTTTTTCACTTTTTCCAAGATCATGCAAGATTTTCAATTGAATATTGATAAATATGCAATAAAATCAATGCAAGATCTGATTTGAAAAATCAATGCAAGATGCAAATGCTCGAAGCTACGGGTTCACCAAAATGTTATGTATGCAAAAACAGAATGAAGAAGACTAGCATGCACACTAGGTCAAACCCTCTTCCACAATAACATTCAAGGACAAGACCAAGCCAAATCACTAAAAAATGGAGGTGGACTTAGCTACAGATCTTGTACTCAAGAGTGCTATGGAAAGATCAGATTTAACTGACTCTTTTTATCAAACCCTAGTTGACGAAGATCGGAGCATAATGGGAAAACAAACACAGATATAGACAATTTGAAAGAAGCATCGAGACCAATGAACAAAGGAGAACTGCATTCCAAAAGCAGAGGTGTCAAAGGATGAATTCAGGGGTGTCCAAGTGCTTGAAGTGAGAATCTGTCGAAGGTATGAACTCATAAAATACTATAAAGACTACCTTAAAGCTAGATCTAGACCCTGAAATGGCAAGAGGACAATTTCACAAGCGCCCAAGTCTTGCACAGAGGAATATTCTTGAAATGTTGTCAAATCTTGAAACCCTAATCCTTACTCAGTCTTCCTGTGTCTTCACTTTTTCGGATCTTGCCCCTATAACCTACATATATGAAGAAAAGGGGTTTGGGGTTATAATGTTTAGGGACTTGCCTCAATCAAATCCCAAGATAGCATTCAAGCTTCCCAACCCCGTTTCTTGATAAATAGAGTGTTCCCTTGCAAAGAAAAGGCTAAACACAAATCAATATAATGAAATCAAATGATGATGAACAACAATGATATCACCTATGTGATGAAACCCTTATGAGAATGAATGCTCTTCAACTCATAAGGAGAGATAGATGATAACTTCAAAACCTGCAATAACACATAATGACAATGAATGCCCTTGCTTTAATATCATAAGTTAGCTATTTCCATCTAGGTTACAAATGAACTCAAAAACACACTTATATATGTTTTCTCACTAACATTCATCAGATCAAACCAAAAGGGCTGACAAGGAGAAACCTTTTTAAAGGTCCTAAGCCAACCTACACTCAAATTAGCCCCGACCAATCAGAGAGGACTTGGGTGCTAGCGTCCAAGTATTTCACCTCCTTTTGGGTCCAAGGTAAGGTTAAGCATAGGTCCCATATTCCCAATTTATCATAAAGTCAAGCAATTTCGCATTGGGATGATCATTTTGCATGTATAATGTAATAAATGGGACCTAGGAGCTAAACAAGGAGGTAAAAAGGCAAGTGGCCACTTTTTATGTCAGGTTTACCAAAATGTTATGTATGAAAAAGAGAATGAAGAAGACTAGCTCATGCACACTAGATCAAACCCTCTTCCACAATAACATTCAAGCACAAGACCAAGCCAAATCACTACCAAATGGAGGTGGACTTAGCTACAGATCTTATACTCAGGAGTGCTATGTAAAGATTAGATTTAACCAAGTCTTTTTATCAAACCTTAGGTCAAATATGCACTAAACCCTAGTTGACAAAGATTGGAGCATAATGGATAAATGGAGACAGATATGGACAATCTGAAAAGAAGCACCGAGATCAGTGAACATAAGAGAACCTGATTCTAGAAGTAGAGGTGTCAGAGGACAAATTCAAGGGTGCCCAAGTCCTTGAGGTGAGAATCTATCAAAGGTTTGAACTAAGAAAATTCTATAAAGACTTCCCTAAAGCTAGATCTGGACCCTGAAATAGTAGGAGGACAATTTCGCAAGCGCCTAAGTCTTGCATAGAGGAATATTCCTGAAATGCTGTCAGATCCTAAAACCATAATCCTTACTCAGTCTTCTTGTGTCTTCACTTTTTTGAATCTCACACATGTAACCTACACACAAGAATAAAAGACGTTTGGGGGTTATGGTGTTTAGGGACTTGCCTCAGTCAAATCTTGGGATAGCATTCAAGTTTCTCAACACCATTTTTTGATAAAGAGAGTGTGCCCTTACAGGGAAGAAGCTAAACACAAATCAATATAATGAATTCAAATAATGATGAACAACAATGATATCACCTATGTGATGAAACCCTTAGGAGGATGAATGTTCTTCAACTCATAAAGAGAGATAGATGATAACTTCAAAACTTGCAACAACACACAATGGTCCAATACAATCTACTCTAGAATCACAATGAATGCTCTTGCTTTAATATCATAAGTTAGTTATTTCCATCTAGGTTACAAATGAACTCAAAAACACACTTATGTATGCCTTCCTGCTAACATTCGTCAAATTAAACCAAAAGGGCCGACAAGGAGAAACCTTTTTAAAGGTCCTAGATCAATCTACACTCAAATTAGCCCCAACCAATTAGGGAGGACTTGGGTGCTAGCGCCCAAGTCTTTCACCCCCTTTTCGGTCTGGGGTAAGGTTAAACATAAGGCCCATATTCCCAATTTAGCATAAAGTCAGGCAATTTTGCATCAGGATGATCATTTTACATGTTTAATGTAATAAATGGGACATAGGTGCTAAACAAGCAGATAAAAAGGCAAGTGGTCACTTTTTACTCCATAACATGTGTAAATCAATTGATATAAATCTAGGATTACTATTATATCTGTTGCAAGTATGAGGTTATCCAGTGTTGTCATTGATGTCAACATACTCATATTGCATTGACAAGAAGGATTTGATGAGCTGTGTGCTGAGGATATTGAGAAAATTAGTCTCAGTCAGGAACAGTGAAGAACAGTGATGAGAAGAAGGTAAATGTACTGTATAGGATGAGAACCGGAGGATGCGGATTAAAGGGTTAGTAGATATGAGTCTTGAGATTCTACAGTTAAGATTTCAGAGGTCCGCATGAAGATCTGAAGGAGTTGTGGCTGCCGGTATAGAACCGGGTCCGGCAAGTATCCGGAGGTGACAGAGGATCACAAAAAGGTCCGGTGAGGTCCGGAATTGTATTATCCTAATCTGCGGATTGGAAGGAGTGTTTGGGATGTCCTTGTGATGTATCATCCTGATTTGTGTATGATTTGGAGGTCCGGAAGTACCTCTTGCATTATGACAATGACGACAGACTGTGTTCTTAAAGTTCCGGATGAGGAAGACAAGAGATCCCAGTAAGCAGAGGAAGTGCGGATGTATCCGGACATTCAGACAGGCTTGTGAAGGTTCTTGGATCATGTTTAAGTTGTGTTGTTGGTCCGCATTGATGGTAGAGCCCGGAATTGAAGTTATTCTTCCGGATGAAGTTCTTGCTCTGTGTAGCCGACCGGATGAGTTGTTCATCCTGCGAATGTTCTTGTGATGGCCGACCAGATGTGTTATTCATCTTGCGGATACTCCTATGGTTGTTTGCCGACTTAGATGCTTGTTCCTGAGTCGATGTCTTGTATAAATAACGGTTTGTAAGTTCATTTCAGTGTGTGGTGTGAGGATGAGTATGGTATAGCGAAGAAACATGCGAAAGGCAGAGCAGAGATTGTTGGGCTTAATTGGAACTGATCCGGACATGGTAGAGATGTCATTCTCCAGTTCAAGACTGTGATTTTCATCACTTTGTAGACAGTGTGTCTCCTTGTAGGCAGTGGGCCTCTTTGTGAGCAGTGTGCTCGGGCAGTGAGCCCTTATTGGCATGTGCCATTCATTTTTCTTTATTCTTCTAACAGAGAATAATTCTTGGGTTAATCACCCCGTGGTTTTTCCCTTAACCGGGTTTTCCACGTCAAAATCTTGGTGTTCAATGTGTTGATGCTTATCTGCTCTTGTGTTTATGTATTATGCTTCCATGGATGATTATTTGATATGCTGCTAACTAACAACAGAGAATTAAGTGTTTTAAAGACAAGAAGTTCTATACAACTGATTCACCCCCCCCCTCTCAGTTGTATGCCCTAGATCCAACAATTGGTATCAGAGCCAAGTTCCTCTGATAGGAGCTTAACCGCTTGAGGAGATCCAGGATGTCGTCATACAAGAAGGATAGTCCGAAGTTCGATGGAACCAACTTTACTCTCTGGAAAGGTCGCATGAAGTGTCATTTGGAATGTATGGGAAAAGCATACTTGGCTATGATTTCTAAACCATATATACCCCCACAAGGCGGTCCGACAACTCTGAATGAAATCACAGAAGCTGAAAACAATCTGCGGACCAAGGAAGCTCTTCTAAGCGCATTGAATGACTCAAATCTCTCGAATGTCATTGACCTACCAACTGCATATGAGATCCTAACTAAACTGGAACTTCTGTATGAAGGAGATGAGTTTGTCAAAAGTGCAAGGTTGCAAAGTCTAAAAGGGAAATTTGAAAGATTGAAAATGAGAGATGATGAAAACATCACTACCTTTATGCCAAGAGTAAATGAGCTGGTATGTGGAATCAGAAATGCTGGTGAACTTTAGATGAAAATGAGATTGTCTGCAAAATCCTAAGATCCCTTCCTGCTGCCTACAAAATCAAAGTTGCTGCCATTGATGAATTCAGAGCCCACACAACTGTCACAAGAGAACAACTGGCTGGCAAACTAGCTGCATTTGAAATGACCGAGTTTGGAGATGATCCTCCCAAGACTGAATCTGCTTTCAAAGCCAATGCCTATGTGAAAGGCAAACAGAGATTTGATCCGGGTGAAAACTCATCAAGGAAAATGTCATGGTATGATCAAGCAAGAAGAGACATGGAAGAAGAAGAAGCAGAAACAGCTCAACTTGAAGCCCTCATTGCAAAGAGACTGCCAAGAGGATCCGGTAAGTATGAAGGAAAACTACCCTTTAAGTGTTTCAACTGCAATAAGATTGGTCATTTTGCCTCAAGATGTCCGGAGAGATCTGCAAGATCTAATACTCACAGACAAAGGTTTCAAAAGAATTGCTATTATGTTCATGAAGAAGATGACAATGAAGGAGTAACAGATGATGAATCAGAACCAGGAAGCAAATCCGGAAATGAGTGGGTGTTTATAGCCATCAAGGAAGAAGATTCCATGCTCTCTGAATCTGTCAATCACAAAGTTGTTGAAAAAGCCTTGGCTGCTCAAGTGGAAGAAAAGGATGATTGGGTTATTGACAGTGGATGTTCTCACCATATGACTGGTGACAAGAATAAGTTCTTAGATTTGGAAAGATATGAAGGAGGAATGGTAAAGTTTGGTGACAAATCTGCTGGCAGAATTAGAGGTAGGGGAACTATTTCCTTTGATGGTAAGAGCAAAACAGGAAATGTACTGTATGTTGAAGGATTGAAGCACAATCTTCTCAGTGTTGGTCAGTTAGTGGACAAAGGCTATGATCTCCGGTTCAAGAATGGAAAATGCAGAATCTTTACAAGCTCCGGAACTGAAATTGCATCCGGTACTCAGACAAGAGGTAACATCTTTCATCTGGTTGGTTCAAATAAAAGTTGTTTGTTTGTTCAAATTGATCAGAGTTGGTTATGGCATAGAAGAATGTGTCATGTAAATTTTGATAACATCATCAAAATAAGCAATACTCAGGCTGTGAGAGATCTTCCAAAGTTGATAAAACCTACAAATAGTGTGTGTAAAGAATGTCAGTTAGGCAAACAAAGCAGAGTCTCTTTTAAAAGCAAAGATCAGTCTTCTACCGGATTATTGGAATTAGTACATACTGATCTATGTGGTCCGACAAGAATCAAGAGTCTGCAAGGTGATAGATATTTCATGTTGTTAATTGATGATCATTCCCGGATGATGTGGGTTACCTTTCTAAAAGAAAAATCAGAAGCTTTTGAGAAGTTCAAAATCTTCAAAGCTATGGTGGAGAATCAAACCGGATTGAAACTAAAGTGTCTAAGGTCTGATAGAGGTGGTGAATTTACATCTGGTGAATTCATTGACTTTTGTGAGAAACAGGGTATAAGGAGACAGTTGTCTGCTCCTAAGACTCCACAGCAGAATGGAGTAGTTGAGAGAAAGAACCGGACCATCCAGGAAGCTGCTAGGACAATGATGTTGGAAGCAAATGTTCCTCAAATGTTTTGGAAAGAAGCTATCAGCACTGCAGTCTACACTCTCAATCGAGTTCAAATCAGAAACAACACCGGTAAGACCCCCTATGAACTCTGGTTTGGCATCACTCCTACTGTAAAATATTTCAGAGTATTTGGTAGCAAGTGTTATATTAAAAGAGATGAAGATCTAGGAAAGTTTGATGCTAGAAGTGATGAAGGAATTTTCTTGGGCTACTCCACTCAAAGCAAAGCATACCGGTGTTACAATAAGAGATTGAGGAAGATGATAGAAAGCACCAATGTAAAGGTTGATGAAGGAATTGAGAAGCCTTCAAGATTTTATGAGTTTGATGAAGATGACCAAGACAGTGTTCAAGGACCTCAATCCTCTCCGGTGAGACAGAGTCAGCCTGATCCGGTAAATCAGGAAGAAGAGATAGGTTTGAATGAGCCTGATCAAGAAACAGCAGTGCTGGATACTCCCAAAATTCCAAGGTATGTAAGACTGAATCACTCTGAAGATCAGATCATAGGTGACAGAAGCAAAGGTGTACAAACTAGAAGGAATATTGCTCAAGATCAGAATGAATGTTGTCTGATTTCAAAGATTGAACCTAAAACAATAAATGAAGCCTGCAATGATGAAAGCTGGACCAAAGCAATGGAAGATGAACTGATGCAAATTGAGAAAAATCATACTTGGGATCTTGTTCCCAGACCTAGAGACAGGAATGTAATTGGAACCAAGTGGGTCTTCCGGAACAAACTAAATGAAGCTGGTGAAGTAATCAGAAACAAAGCTAGATTGGTCTGCAAAGGCTACTCTCAAATAGAAGGAATTGACTTTGAAGAGACTTTTGCTCCGGTAGCAAGAATTGAAGCAGTCAGATTACTTCTTGCATTTGCTGCCTTCAAAGACTTCAAGGTATATCAGATGGATGTCAAGTCTGCCTTCCTAAATGGTGATCTGGAAGAAGAAGTCTACATTGAACAACCGGATGGATTTCAACTGTCTGATAATAATGATATGGTCTGCAAGCCGAAGAAAGCTTTGTATGGATTGAAGCAAGCCCCAAGAGCATGGTATGAAAGGTTGGATAAGCATCTTGTGCAGATTGGATTCAACAAAGGTACTGCTGACAGTAACTTATATTTCAAAATTGATCATGAAAACATTCTGATTGTTGAAGTGTTTGTGGATGATATCATTTTTGGAGGAAGAGATAGTATGTGCAAAACTTTTGCAAATCAGATGAAAAGTGAGTTTGAAATGTCTATGCTTGGTGAAATGAATTTCTTCTTGGGTCTGCAAATTACTCAAACAAAAGAAGGGATCTTCATTTCTCAGACCAAATATGTGAAAGAATTGTTAAAGAAATTTGGTATGGAAGACTCAAAGCCTATGAACACTCCTATGGCAACCGGATGTAAGCTAAGCAAAGATGATGATTCTCCAAAAGCAGATCAGACAAAGTATAGATCAATGATTGGTGGATTGTTGTATCTCACTCAAACTAGACCAGATATAATGCAGGCTGTTGGTCTTGTGGCAAGATTCCAGGTTGATCCTAGAGAATCTCATGTTATGGCAATCAAAAGAATTTTTAGATACTTGAAAGGAACAGTTGAGTATGGTCTATGGTATCCTAGAGATCCGGATTTCTCTCTTCATGCTTACACAGATGCAGATTGGGCAGGAGATGTGGATGACCGGAAGAGCACTAGTGGTGGAGCATTCTTTTTGGGGAAGAGATTGGTTTCTTGGCTAAGCAAGAAACAAGATGCAATATCTCTGTCTACAACTGAAGCAGAATACATTGCAGCAGCAGGTAGTTGCACTCAAATCTTATGGATGAAGCAGATGCTAAGAGACATCAAAGTTGAATATGAGGAGCCTATCACAATTTTCTGTGATAATTCAAGTGCAATTAATATTTCCAAGAATCCGGTATTGCATTCTAAGACTAAGCACATATCTATCAAATTTCACTTTTTGAGAGAACAAGTAAACAAGGAAGAAGTCAGATTGGAGTATGTTCCCTCCAAGGATCAGATTGCAGATATCTTTACAAAACCTCTTCCCAAGGACTCGTTTGAATATCTCCGGGAGAAGTTAGGGGTCATGGCCCCTCCGGTGATAAACTAAGATGCACTGATGTGCATCAGTCCGGTGGCTATCACAGTCATATCTTGTGATCCGGACTAATGGGGAGCTGCAACTAAGGGGGAGCAGCTGGTATGATTCTGATGTATGAGAATTGCAAGTATGAGCCCTTTTCCATTGATGTCAAAGGGGGAGAGAAAACATGTGAAAAACAAGTGGTTGATGATCAAAGGGGGAGCAGTAAAGGAAGAGAAGACATATGAAAAGTTGAAGTTCTTGTCTTAATGGTTTTTCACATCATATGTTGCCATCAATGACAAAGGGGGAGATTGTTGCAAGTATGAGGTTATCCAGTGTTGTCATTGATGTCAACATACTCATATTGCATTGACAAGAAGGATTTGATGAGCTGTGTGCTGAGGATATTGAGAAAATTAGTCTCAGTCAGGAACAGTGAAGAACAGTGATGAGAAGAAGGTAAATGTACTGTATAGGATGAGAACCGGAGGATGCGGATTAAAGGGTTAGTAGATATGAGTCTTGAGATTCTACAGTTAAGATTTCAGAGGTCCGCATGAAGATCTGAAGGAGTTTAGGCTGCCGGTATAGAACCGGGTCCGGCAAGTATCCGGAGGTGACAGAGGATCACAAAAAGGTCCGGTGAGGTCCAGAATTGTATTATCCTAATCTGCGGATTGGAAGGAGTGTTTGGGATGTCCTTGTGATGTATCATCCTGATTTGTGTATGATTTGGAGGTCTGGAAGTACCTCTTGCATTATGACAATGACGACAGACTGTGTTCTTAAAGTTCCGGATGAGGAAGACAAGAGATCCCAGTAAGCAGAGGAAGTGCGGATGTATCCGGACATTCAGACAGGCTTGTGAAGGTTCTTGGATCATGTTTAAGTTGTGTTGTTGGTCCGCATTGATGGTAGAGCCCGGAATTGAAGTTATTCTTCCGGCTGAAGTTCTTGCTCTGTGTAGCCGACCGGATGAGTTGTTCATCCTGCGAATGTTCTTGTGATGGCCGACCGGATGTGTTATTCATCTTGCGGATACTCCTATGGTTGTTTGCCGACTTAGATGCTTGTTCCTGAGTCGATGTCTTGTATAAATAACGGTTTGTAAGTTCATTTCAGTGTGTGGTGTGAGGATGAGTATGGTATAGCGAAGAAACGTGCGAAAGGCAGAGCAGAGATTGTTGGGCTTAATTGGAACTGATCCGGACATGGTAGAGATGTCATTCTCCAGTTCAAGACTGTGATTTTCATCACTTTGTAGACAGTGTGTCTCCTTGTAGGCAGTGGGCCTCTTTGTGAGCAGTGTGCTCGGGCAGTGAGCCCTTATTGGCATGTGCCATTCATTTTTCTTTATTCTTCTAACAGAGAATAATTCTTGGGTTAATCACCCCGTGGTTTTTCCCTTAACCGGGTTTTCCACGTCAAAATCTTGGTGTTCAATGTGTTGATGCTTATCTGCTCTTGTGTTTATGTATTATGCTTCCATGGATGATTATTTGATATGCTGCTAACTAACAACAGAGAATTAAGTGTTTGAAAGACAAGAAGTTCTATACAACTGATTCACCCCCCCCCCTCTCAGTTGTATGCCCTAGATCCAACAATATCATATTAAATTGTATATGTATTGATTGTTGGTGTAAATCAATTGATATATGGATCGATATCAATTGATGTTTCTAAGGTTTCTATTGTATCATATTAAACTTTATATGTATTGATTGTATCATATTAAATTTATGGATTTTCGTTGTATCATATTGAATTTAATATGTATTAATTATATCATATTAAATTTTATATGTATTAGTTTTTAACCTTAAACTAAATTACAAACCCTAAACCCTAAATTTAGGGATTGTAGTTTAGGGCCTAGGGTTTAGAGTAGGGCCTAAGGTTTACATTTTAAGGTGAACAGAGTTTGGTCTATGGTTTTAGCTTTCAAAAAATGAATTTACATTAAAAACAGGTAAAAAAGTGTAAAAACAAAAGGCTCACATATACTGGAGAGCCGCCTACCTCAAAACCCTGTCAATCAATTCTCATGAAGGGAGGAGGTGGAATTGGGATGTTGTCAAGGATGCTTGATTTAGGTACCCATCTGAGTTGCTATTCCAAGTCATTGTCTCCATTTAAACAAAAGCAAATGAGATTGTGGGGGCAAAAAAAATTAATACCTTTTTCAGAATGGGTACCCATTCCTAAACAAGTTCCTATTTATTTTTGGAATGGGTATGCATTCCTAAATAGGTACGCGTTTCTAATGGATACTTCTTTAGGAATGGAAGCCCAAACTAAAATGGGTACCTTTCTTTAGGGTATGCATTTAGGTTTGGGCTCTAATTCCTAAGTGGGTATGTATTTTTATGAAATGCATACGTGTTCCTGCTGACAACTTTTCCTCTACAATTCTTCCACTAAAATTGGACTCAACTCCCTGCTTTTGCACTTAGGGCAGGAGATGAGAAGTTGAGTTGTACCTTCTAATAATTTTTTGGAAGCCTCATATGGTTGTAAAATCCCTAAAAGGTATCTTTTGATAATATCTAGAAGTCGTAGCCATTCATCCTCCAACCTTGGCCATTGTTTTCTCACTTTTTCTTAGTTGCATGACATTTGAATGCATTTGGTATCGAAGCCACTACTTCATAATTTATACTAAAATTTGGTATATATTGGTTAAGGAATTGTTGAGAAATTAGGTTTTGTGGGGAGTCTCTCTCTAAGATCTGGTTGACTATTTATTCATATTTTTTTGAAGTTTGTTCTTGTCTATTTAGGCATTGTCCCTTAATCCTCTTAATGTGTCCTTCCTAACCTCATATACTAGTAAAATGGTAGATTCTAGCCCATGTCTTACAAGATGGTGTTGAAACAATCAATCATGCATCACTTGAAGGCTATTATGAGGTTCCTGCAATTCAAACTACTAAGAATGAGATAATTGGAGAAGAAGTTCCAGATATAGAAATCACAAAACCTTTAATAGGTGTGGTGACTACTATTACAAACCTCCTCTCAAAGCAAAGGATGCTTATAGAAAATCTTATCTAAGGCCTAGTTTATTAAATAATATTGTTTGTAAATCTACTTTTAAGCATTTTGTGAAACCTAGAACTAAGGTGATAGAGTTAACACTATAATATAATCCTCACAAAACTTTTTAGACAAAATTATTGCCAGTATTTCCTAAGTATAAAATAGAATATATTAGGAGCCACAAGGATATTAATTATGTACACTTCCAAGCCATCCTTGTCTATATAGGTTCATGTGTTCTTGAAAATATCAAACATGTCTTATTCATCCACATGTGATAGAAGATAGACCCAGTATGAGCATGCTTGCCAGATATCTGCTCTAACCCAATTAGGGAAAAATTTTGTCTATTTTGTTTTGTATCCCAATCTTACTGTGTACATGCTAGGGATCAAGGTTGTAAAGAAGTTAAACATGGATCCCTATATTTTTGGGGATTAATTTCTTCTATATATGGTATAGATATGTTTGGCCCTTTCAAATATGTCAGTGTTCAAGTTCAAGTTTTGTATAGTATGACAAATACAAACCATCCAAAAATGTTAGAGACATTGCCATAGGCCAAGTGGCTAAATGGAGATGTCCAATTACAAAAAGGACATTTCAACACCATAGAAATTACACGAGTGGAAAATAGTCTAGATCAAAATGTAGCTCCAAGATTAATAGCTCACAATAAACTTGTGCATAAAATAGAGGTATCCTTTATTCATGTGTTACCAAGAAGCATGTCCCAAAATTACTTCAATTTAGCATCTCCCAACTTCCAATCTACCTGATCTTCCTTTTGAAGACCTGAATTTGGGTCTAGTTCTAGTTCTACCAGAAGATCCTAGTTATATGTGGAAGTTGAAGAAGATGCCATCAACCAAGGACCAAATTCTAATCCTAAGGGGAAGAAGCAAGAAATAGAAGAAGAGGCATTACCCTTTACAAGAATGTCTATGCCTTTACCAAGAGAGAATTCTCTTGAGTTTTATAAATAAAATGATATTTATTTATATAAAGGAGGAAAATGGCCGCCTTTGAAAATTATCCATAAAATAGTTAATGGTTTTGTTAGCCATTTTCAGTATGCCTTCCAGCCCTCCAAGGTAGAAGAAAAAGAGCCCAGTGTTGATTATAAACATAGAAATTATCTGGCTAGATTCGCAAGTCATTTCCAAGAAATTTTGATGACTTGTGCAAAGATGTATCAACCTATCCTTGATAGATTCTTCTCAATTTAACCTTTTAGTGATTTCCACCCTTAGATTAGGAACTATTTATTGTACCGATAGTGTTGCATCTAATCCATAGACCAATTGGAATGGATAGTATTTTGTTAGTCTCTTGTAATTTGTGTGGCATGCCTAGAGTACCACAGGTATCTTTTGGTCCTGGAAATATGATGTTTCCTCATTGCAAACCTTTGTTAGTGCTTTAGCAAATATCTTGTTAAATTATTCACTTGTCCCATTTGCTTGGGGATGATATGGTGTGCCCTTGCTATGTCTTATCATAAATGTTCCCAACAATTCCTTAATTGTTTGATTTATGTAATGTTTCCCCTAATCACTTGTAATATTTAATGCACATTAAAAACTTGTAATGATATTTTGTAGATGAAATTTCCTACTATTTGTGTGGTACATCCTTTGCCCATCTTGTTAAGTATTCCTATGATAAAATGTACATGAGTCTTTCCAAGCAGGGGGATTGATCGGTCCTATAACTTGTCAATGGCCCATGTCTTGAATTGTGACATGGCCAATATCTATTTTAGTGGCATCCCATATCTTGCAGTTGGTCTATCGATTCTTTGACAAATGTCACATTTTCAAGAGTGTTTATTCATTTATTTGAATAGACTTTGACACCATAGTTCAACTAGAAAAACCATTCTTGTGATTCCTTCCCCAAAATTGTGTCCTCCAAAAACACCTTCATGTACTTGCTCCATTTTGTTTTCTTTCATCATCCATCACTACTCTTCATATAACTTCATCTTTACCCAAAATGTATAATTCTCTACCAATAATAGTGTATGGAAGAGCTATTGTGGTAAGTTTCTGTTGGAAACATAATCAAGAGACACTGTTGATTGCGTAATATTGTCATTGATGGCAACAATGCAAACAGAGCATGATGGAGATAAGGATGATTGGGAACTCAACTTGAAACAGCCTACATACAATGTTATGGTCCGGACTCAAAAGACTAAGGCAAAATAGCTAAGTACTAACAACATAGAGTTAGTAGCAGAGACTCAAGTGGTATTTCTCCACAGTTGATGGTCAAGGTATGCGGTTCAGGTATGTTAATAAAGATTGTTTGGAGATACTATGTTCAATAGTACAAGTCCTGATGACTTCCGGAAGACAAGTTGTGATTGGCTTAAGTCCAGGTGAACACAATTAAGTCAGGAATAGTGCAGAGTGCATGAGTATTTTGGTCCGCATTTCTCCGCAAGTGATTATATTACTATGCAGATTTGAGGTAGTATGGATAGGTGTCAGAAGCATACAATTGATGAGTTACAGAGTCTGAAGTGATCCGAAAGATTGTCTACAAAACTCCAAGTTCTAGAAGTTGGTTTTTCAGTACTTCACCAAGGCACAAGAGTCAATTCTGAGTTCCACATTGTTAGTTGCCGTTGCACCAAAAGATCGACCTTTTAATGCCCGATACAACCACTTGACTTAACAAGCACGGGAGGCGGTTAAGCCCTTGTAACAAACCACCGCAGCGCAGTGCTAAACAAGAAGACCAAGGGTCACACCTTGCAACAATCCCCCCCAGCACAAGCGCGGGGTTTAAACCTGTGACCTCAGCTCTGATACCAACTGTTAGTTGCCGTTGCACCAAAAGATCGATCTTTTAATACCTGATACAACCACTTGACTTAACAAGCACGGGAGGCGGTTAAGCCCTTGTCACAAACCACCACAGCACAGCGCTGAACAAGAAGACCAAGGGTCACACCTTGCAACACACATTTCACCACATAAGGACATCATGACCTGTAGTTGGTAAGATATGATCTATGAGGTATGAGGAATGGTTGATGTGATTCTTTGAGTCTCATTTGGTCCGTAGTAAAAATTTTGGTGTCACAGTTGATTAGGTCAAGCATGTTCTGAAGAGACAAGCTGACATGTAATTAGATCCTTATGTGGAGAAGGTATATTTCATGAATAATAAATCTAAGAGGTTATATGTGTGGTTCTGACTTGTATGAAGATTATACAATGATTGTTTGGATCAGCATTACTGTTTGTACACATGATCAACCCGACAAGGTAGAATACATTGCATACATGCTTCATGTCTAGCTTGTCGACCTGATTATGAAATGAATATTTTTGTGGATATAAATACTCAATTGATTGCGATGTAGAAGTGTGTGTGTGTGTTGTGCAAATTCGAAGTGTGAAGGATTATAAGCAAAGTGCAAAGCAGAAAAAGTTGAACAAGGACAGAAAACAAATTATATGTAGTTAAATTAAGAAGCAGGGCAGAATAAATGAAGACCTTTAAATTTGTATATTGAACCTTCAATGGAACTGTGATCCAGCATGTGGCAGATGCATTTACAGTAGTTCATCTTCTAGCAGTGAGCCAATCCTTCTTCTTTCTTCTTTTCTCTTAGTAGTGAGCCTTTGTGCAGTGAGCACTTCTTCGTAGGGTAGTGAGACCTAAACAGTGAGCCCCAAGGCAGTGAGCCTTCTTGTAATTTAGTATTGAGCTATCATAATATATTGTGAGCTAACACTCACCGTGGTTTTTCCCTCTTTGGGTTTTCCATGTAACAATCCTGGTGTCTATGTGTTATGTCTTTATGGTTGTTGTTCTTATGCTTCTTCCATTTTCATGTTATTAGTTTTGGAAATTGGATTAATAAACAAGTTAACAAGTGGTTTTGTGAAATAGTGATTCACCCCCCTCTCAATATTCCTTACTTTCAACAATTGGTATTAGAGCAAGGTTCCTTGGAAGAAGCCTAACAGCATGAGGAAGATCTGGGAAAGTTCACTCATGGCAGACAGAAGGTATGGAAGCTTTTCATATGAAAATAATGTTGAACTGGAAGCAGCTCTTGCTGATCTTGAAAAATCTGAAGCAGAAATCAGGGATCTAAAGGATAACATTCAAGAAGTTGATGAATGCATTCTAAAGATGAAAGAACAAGTCAAGAAATTCAAAGAAAAATACAGAGATGTTAGTGTTGAAAGTAAGGAATACTAAGAGGGGGGTGAATTAGTATTCCACAAAACCACTTAATTTTTTTAAACCAATTTCCAAAATTAATAACATAAAAGCAGAACAAGCATAAGAGTAGTAACCATAAAGACATAACACATTTCCATCAAGATTTTTACGTGGAAAACCCAAAGAGGGAAAAACCATGGTGAGTGTTAGCTCACAATATATTATGATAGCTCAAAACTAGATTACAAGAAGGCTTACTGCCTTAGGGCTCACTGCCCTATGAAGAAGTACTCAGTGCACAAAGGCTCACTACCTAGAGAAAAGAAAAAAGAAGGATTGGCTCACTGCCAGAAGATGAACTATTGTTGATGCATCTACCACATGCTGGATCATAGTTCCATTGAAGGATCAATACACAGATTTAAAGGTCTTCATTTATTCTACCCTACTTCTCAACTTAACTACATATACTCTATTTTTTGTCCTTGTTCAACTTTTTTGCTCTACACTCTACTCATATTCTTTCACACAAAAATTCACACACCACATATTACAATGCATGCACTATCATCGAATTCCATCGAGTATATATATTCGCTACAGGATTTATCTCATAATTAGGTCAGCAAGCAAAACATAAACCGTGTACACAAATACATCTTGTTGGCTTGAACTTGTGTACAATCTACAATGCAGACTTAAACAAACATACAAAAGTCTTCATATAGGTCAGCTTCAATCATACCATCACTTAGATTGACTATTCAGACAATATGACTTCTCCGCATAAGAATCTAACATGTATGTCAGCCTATTCCTTAAGAGTATACTTGATCAACTCATCTGTCACATCATAATTCCCACTGCGGACCATATGAGACTCTGAGATGCATAACCAACAATCATTCTGGATCTCTTAGCATACCTTCAGAACTGCAGAAAAAAAATATACAACTGCGGAGGAATGCGGACCCTTTTCTCTAGCTTTGTGCACTATTCCTGACTTAAGTATGTTCACCTGGACTTAGCTAAATCATGGTATGTCTTCCGGAGATCTTCAGAACTTGCAACCTTGGATATTTCTATTGATAACTGAGAGGGGGGTGAATCAGTTATCCTAATATTTCAACTTTCTGTGCTTTCTTAATAGTTAATGCAACATCAGATCAAATAAGCAAGCATAATCATGAAATGGAAATAACACCAATACACATGACACAATGATTTTGACGTGGAAACCCTGTTAAGGGAAAAAACCACGGGGTGATTAACCCAAGATATTATTCTCTGTTAGAAGAATAGAAGATACAAAATGGCACTTGCCAATTAGGGCTCACTGCCCGAGCACACTGCTCACAAGAGGCTCACTGCCTACAAAAGACTTATTGTCTACAAGAAGAAAACTTGAACTGATGAGAAGCATCCACACATGTTGAAGTTCAGTTCCAGTTAAGCTCAATAGACTGATTTGCTGCACTTCATTCTTACTCTCCTTAAGTGTTACTGTCCTCTTACATTCTGAACCTATTTTTCTGCCTTTTATATTATTCTTCTGCTTTTATTTGCACTTTAATATATACACCACACACACCTTCACATCTAAATCCATCTTGTATATATATATCTGTACAAGTGATTTCAACACTTTTCTAGTCAGCATCCGGAATAGTCAATATTATCTCAAACTCTGGTCTGTCAGCTGAATCCTTGCATACCAAGTAATGCGGATCAAGAATATGCTTTTAGAAGTCTTCAATCATGTCGGCCAATCATGAATGATACCTCAAAGAACTTAGTTATTAGCAATATCTCTTTCAGATTTGGGTCTGACACTCTGTTGGTATAGTTCTTCTTCTGTCTACTCAAATAGGAACCTAGCAGTTTTTCTTTTGCCTTTGCATTAGCAAATGAAGCTATCTTCATTGTTTGTACCGGGGAAAGAGAATCAAAATCAAATGGTCCTAGTAGAAGCTCCGGTTCATCAATTTCCATTGTCTCTTTGTTTAAGAATTCTTTGACAATTTCTGCAGTGTCTCTTACTGGAGACAGAGTTTTCTTTTCTTCTGCAGTCTTAGAGTTGTCATCTTCTTTTCCCTTCACTTATTTTTCTTTCTCCTTTATCCTTTCTTCTCCTTTGGATCTAGAGTCAGCAAGGGAAACTGGAGGAGTAATGCTTGTTTGTTCATGGGCCACCTCTTCCGGAGCAGAGGATTCCAAGCCCTTATCTTTACCGGTGTCTATTACTTCTTCTGTCATTGCCTCAATAGATCCTTCTTCAACACTTGTGGCTGAGGGATCAACACCCAAGTCCTCTATAATAGGAATGTTGAATCTTGAGTATACATTCTAGAGGATCTCTTCTGTCTCTTTTGCTACTTTGTCAGTTTCTTCGAGCATAAGTTGATTCATTCTTGCTTTGCTCCGGAACTCATCCTTGCAGTCTTTGAAGATCATATTCATTTGCTTTGAATCAATTGAAGGATATAGCTGAATGGCTATCTGTTCTCGGATCTCAAGATCTTTTGCCATAGCATTATTCTTTCTTATTTCTAACTCTTTCTCTAGGCTTTTGGGAATAAGAGATATAATTTCAATAAAAGCCTTATTGTAGATGTTCAGATACTTGACTGCTGCATCTTGCAAGATCTTTTGGTCAGCCTCATTATAATAATCATATGATTCAGTCATTGGTTGAAGGTTTCCATCCACAGTAACTGATTTGACGACATCATCTAATGATAGAGTGGGCTTTTCAACAAACTCTTCTGCCATCTCTTCCTTGTCTTCACCGGTAGAGGGTTCACCAAAAACTTTCTTCTTCTTCATCTTCTTGATTTCTTCATCAGATTCTGTCTCTTCTTCATCTTTCTGACTGAAATAAGACCTTGTGGCCTTTGTCTTAGTTCTTTTCTCTTCTTTACCAGATGATTTTGCTTCTGGTTTTGATGCCTTTGAGGTCTTAGTAGGTGCAAACCTCTTAGAGGATCTGGTCCGGGAGGAGGCTTTTACCGGATCACTTTCCTTTTCTGCTTCTTCCTTCTCTTTTTTTGCCCTTTCCATCTTTTCTTTATGTGCATCAAGTGCTTCTTTTGAGATTCCATGCCTCTTGGCAAAATCTTCTACCTCTTTTCTCACTTTTCTCTTTATCTCTGGTTGTCTGAGTTCCACATGGATTTTTATACTTAATTCTTCAAAGGTTCCAAACCTTTCTGCCTTAGGATCCTTTGGTTGACTCAACATGTGTTGAACATGCAGCTCTACGATTTTCTCATCCACCTCATACCCTATTGGCATGATCCACACTGTTCTTGGTTCCACTGCCTCCATTAGGCACTGATCAGTCTCTACCATAAAGTATATTGTGTCTTTGTATTTCTCAACTAGAGATTGGGGAATTCTCTCTCTAGCTTGCATCATGTTCTGGAAGTTTTTGAAGAAACCCCAGAGAGTTGTGTTTTGTGCTTTGTCATCACCAAGTCCATGCAAATAATCCCTGATTTGTATGGCAACCGGTCTGTCACTCTGCCATACCCATCCACTGGATCTGGGTAGCTCATTCATAAAGTAGAAGAATAAGCACAAAATTAACCCACCATACTTAAATGAATTCTTTTTATCTTTCTTTATTTTCTGCAGATTCTCCAGGAGTTGATTTAGAAGGAGCTGACAAAGGTCATAATCTAAATTCTTTCTTAACATTTCATAAGCAGTGTAGATAGCAGTTCTAGCTACTGAGTTCTCCCTGCTAGAATGATATATCTTGTATCCGATGATCATGGCGGCAAAATTGATATCCGGATCAGTGATATCTTCTATTGTCATTGCTCTTTTGTCAAACCTAGATCCGGTAGCCTCACTTACAGTCTGATTCTTGACCAATTTGAGAATAGGTATCCCACCGGATGAGTGCAAACCAGTAACTGCCCTAATGGCATCTTTTTTGATCTTGAACGGTCCATTTAACCACATGAAGTTGTCATGTATTCTACTCAAGACATACCAGACCCATTCATCATCAGTAAAGCAGGGGAAATGTATACACTGTGCAAAGTGCTTGTCTTGGAGGGCCTTGTATTGGGGTTGGAGCTCAAATGAATCATCTATTAGTTGTTTGTGGTAGATATCCCTCAATTTGGACTCTCTGAATTCTTCAATTTTTGCATGAATGTAAACCCTAATATCTTTTGTATGCAAGACACCATGCAGAACACTGGAAAATGCTCCTAGGGGATCTACTTCCAAGGATTTGTAGAGATGTTTCTTGAATTTGGGGCGAGGCCTATCAGTGATCTTCACAATATTCAGAGTAGTCATCTTTAAAAAGATTTACAGAGAGATGTTTAAACGGAAAATACTTTTTGCGCCTTTATGTTTCACGGAGTGAGTCGGATCAATTTCTGGATGAATTGACTTGTGTAAATGATCTTTGATGGGCTTGGGGAAATTTGTTGCAGAGCTCCTTTTTGCTTCTTCTTAAATGCAGAATGAACAAATGTTTAATACGAAGAACCCTTATATTACTCCGTAAACCCTAATACCAAGTTGCAATAAATGCTCAACCTAAGTCATTCTGGTTTGCCTTATTCGGATGACTTGAAGAACCGGATCAATCTTGATCTAAACATCTTGCAGATCTTCCAAATCTCAACCATAGTTTATTTATATGTTTCTCTTATGAACCCTTTAATCCGCAACTCTCCTTGTGCCAGTACCGGCACCAATTGACTGGCTAGGGGAAAAAGGTTTTCTTTGTGTCTCCCCCTGAGCCAGAGCTCACTTTTTAATTTCCAGAAGGAATATCAGCACCAGAGTCTGGTGCGGATCCATCCCCTACATTCTCTGTACTTTTCTTCACCCAAATCTTGTTCATCTCACTTTGAACTTCATCCGCATTCACTTTTTTGTTTTCCCTGATCTTGATTCTGATTATGATGTACCGGACCTCTTTTGTCCTAATTCTTGTTTCTACAGAATTTTGCAATATGACCGGATCTATTGCAAATTTGGCAAACAACATTTCTTTGCATATTTGATTGATATCCTCTTGATCTGCATTGATTAGCCATATGACGCATTCTATTGCATGCAAAGCATCTACCATTGAATGAATTGTTCATTTGCATATTTCTGCATTCATGAGATTTGTGACCATACCTTTTGCAGTTGAAACACTGTCCGGAGAAGGATGTATTAGTCTAATTCATTCTCTTTCTGCACTAATTAGCTTTATGACCAAAGTTATTGCAGTTGTGATAGTATCCATTGAAGGATTAATATCTTTGAGCATTAGGCTGCCTTACCGGAGGTCTTCTAGGCCTGTTCCTTGGATTTTCTGATCCAAAATTCTTCTGACCAGATCCGGAGCTTTCACCTTTTTCATATCCCAGGCCACACTTGTCATCTACCCTTTTTTGGCTTTCAAGAAGAACTTCAAGTTGAGCAGAGCTTATCTTGAATTTCTCTTTGTATTCATTCATTGTTTGAAGATCCCTTTTGAGAGAGACAATTTGATCCTCAAGTTTTTCTTCATTGTCTTTAGCATCTTCAAGATCAGATTCAAGATGTCTGATTATTATATCCATCTTGTGGCAGTTTTCTGATTTTTCCTTGAGAGATTGTCTTAGATCATCTTCAGATTTTCTTCTCTCTTCAATTTCTTGGGTAAACTTTATAACTCCTAATTCCATTTCATGTCTTACCATGATGATTTCTTTTGATAACTTTTCACATAACTTAGTTTTCTCTTTCAGATCTCCACTTGTATCATTGGCTTCACCTTGACTTGCCAACTGCTGAAGTAGCTCCTTTCTCTTTTTCATAGAGAGACTTAGTTTTTTTTTTAGTTCTTTTATGAAATCATCAGCCTGTTTGAGTCTTTCCTTCAGTTCATTGACTTTAGAATTTGACTTCTCAAGATCATCAAGGGCAGACTTAAGTTGATCCCTCATACCATACACATCCATTTGAATTCCCAGATCTTCCTCAAGATGTTAGGCTTTGTTGGGAGGAACCTAGCTTTGATACCAATTGTTGATAACTAAGAGGGGGGGTGAATCAGTTATCCTAATATTTCAACTTTCTGTGCTTTCTTAACAGTTAATGCAACATCAGATCAAATAAGCAAGCATAATCATGGAATGGAAATAACACCAATACACATGACAATGATTTTGACGTGGAAACCCTGTTAAGGGAAAAAACCATGGGGTGATTAACCCAAGATATTATTCTCTGTTAGAAGAATAGAAGATACAAAATGGCACTTGCCAATTAGGGCTCACTGCCTGAGCACACTGCTCACAAGAGGCTCACTGCCTACAAAAGACTTACTGTCTACAAGAAGAAAACTTGAACTGATGAGAAGCATCCACACATGCTAAAGTTTAGTTCTGGTTAAGCTCAATAGACTGATCTGCTACACTTCATTATTACTCTCCTTAAGTGTTGTTGTCCCCTTACACTTCATTCTTACTCTCCTTAAGTGCTATTGTCCCCTTACATTCCGAACCTATTTTTTTGCCTTTTATATTATTCTTCTACTTTTATTTGCACTTCAATATATACACCACACACACCTTCACATCTAAATCCATCTTGTATATATATATCCGCACAAGTGATTTCAACACTTTTCTAGTCGGCATCTAGAATAGTCAATATTATCTCAAACTCTGGTCTGTCGGCTGAATCCTTGCATACCAAGTAATGCGGATCAAGAATATGCTTTTAGAAGTCTTCAATCATGTCGGCCAATCATGAATGATACCTCAAGAAACTTAGTTATTAGCAATATCTCTTTCAGATTTGGGTCTGACACTCTGTCGGTACAGTTCTTCCTCTATCTACTCAAACAGGAACCCAGCACTCAAGTGCTCATATCTTTTCACCCTTCCATCACCGGAGGCTAGATCCTTGGAATCTATTAGTCAAGGTACTTCTCTTGACTTCCCCAAATCCGCGCTTCACTAAGATACTTCCTCTGAGAGATCCGGACCTGACTGTCGAACCTTGTTGACTGCTCTGTTCTTGCTTACCGGATCATAATACTTCTCCAATCTGACTTCCGGTAGAGACTCATCATGTCTTGTAGATGTGTGGGATAATCTTTGTTGCCATCAATGACAACATACATGAATCTATTTAGTGTCTCTTGCCAACAATTTCACCTTCAAGCAGTTGTGAACATACCTAAACCGCATACCTTGACCATCAACTGCGGAGGAATACCACTTGAATCTCTATTGCTAACTCTGTGTTGTTAGTACTTAGCCATTCTGCCTTAGTATTTTATGTCTGGACCAGATCCTTGTGTGCAGGTTGTTTCCAAGTTGAGTTCTCAATCATCCTTAGCTCCACCATGTTCTGTTTTCCTTGTTTCCATCAATGACAACATTACCCAATCAGAAGTGTCTGTTGACTATGTTGCCAACAATCTCCCCCTTTTGCATTAATGGCAACACTTAGTGAAAAATGTGTATCTACTCCCCCTTACTCTATAATTCTACTCCCCCTAAGGTGTTTGCCCATTTTTCACTAATCTTCTTCTCCCCCTTTGACATCAATGGCAAAGGTGTATGTACAAGAGTCAAAATTAGACCAAAAATGCAAAGAAAAACTTCATATTCTGCCACATATGTACACAGACAATACTTTAACTCAATTAGTTGCCAATGAAAGAATATCCTTGTACACAATATTTAATTGTGTAATCTCTTCATCCCATCTAATCTTAGATCTTTCCAAAATTTGAATGTGACTGTTTATTATAAAGACTAATTCTTCTACCTTTTGCACATTAGAATTTGTGTCAATTTGTGAAATTGCATGTGCTTCTGCTACAATACTGATCATTGAGTCTATCTTAGGACTAATGAGTCCTCTCAATTGACACATTTTACTTTTCACCTGATCCCTCTTATTTACAATATCACTTAACTCATTATGAATATTAATTACTTGTATTTCTTTGTTGCTTATCGATTCAGCTGCTGGATCAAATGTTTTGGAAATATTTATTAGCTATAGTTTCTGATCTTTTATCTTTTCTTCTAGCTCTTTTGTGGCTACCAGCCAAGATAGGCAAAATTTGTGTAGGTCACTTGCTTCTTTGATGGCACTTTGTATTCCTTTCATTTTATTGTCTAATATAGCTTTGTCATTCACTATCATAGTCTTTAACTCATTTAACCTTTTCTCATCAAATTCTTGTCTCACTTTTGTCTCAGCAGATTTCTCAAAAGATTCAAAATGCTTACTTACAGATTTTATGTCCTTTAAGTTGACTTATAGAAGATAAAGAGGTGTCTTTCTGATATGATGGCATCAGCATCTCCAAAATGTTGGATGCCTCACCAATCAGTTCACTATCCTGTATGTGAGACTTCAAAATTTATTCTTGTGCCTTTGCTTGCACAATTGATACCAGTTTGAATTTCTGTACAAGGGACATTGAGTCTAGATTTATTGGTCCTTGCAAAAATTATGGCTCATCCAAGACCTATTTCTCTTCCTCCAAAAAGTCTAATCGATTCTGCAGTGTCTCTTGCTATACCAGACATCTTCTTGGTTTGGCTCAGGAAGGTCTAAATTCATAGCTTCATTTGCACCATCATTTTGTCCCGGTGCAGGGATTTCCTTATCCTATTTCTCTTCTTGATCATCAGCCTTATCTATCTTCTCAGTCTTCTCCAATCCTGTCTTGTCACCTGTTTGATGTTCTAGAGGGAGACCAGTCTCAATAACTATAACAGCTGCTTCCTTCTCTTTGACCCCTCTGCCATCTAACCCTTAGTTCAAATTTGCTTCCAGAATAGATGCATCATCTTCAACATTTGCTTCATCATTGTCATATATTGTTGGGAGATGAAATTCTTTTAGCACTCTTAAAGTGATTTCTTCAATCTCCTTAACTACTTTCTCAATGTCATCTGACATCAGATTATTCATTCTCCTCTTTGTTTTGAACTCCTTGCTGAGTACTTTGGATATTTCTATTTTGTCTTCAAGAGAGATCTTCGGACATAACTTTATCATTGTATGCTCACGGAGTTCAATGTCTTTTGCCATAGTTGTTTATTTTCATGCAGACATAATACTACCCAAGGTATCTAGAAGATCGGTGATTATCTCAATAAGGGCTTTGTTGTAAATGTCCAGATATCTAACAACAGTATTCTCAATAATTCTTTTGTCTGGATCATTATACTCATCATACAGTTGGGCTATGGGCTTTAAATTGCCATCAACTGTTATGCCCTTTAGGACATCTTCAGGACTTATAGTAGCTTCTCTTGTCTAAGACTCATCTTGCCCTGGCCTTTTCTTAGCTTTTCTCTTACCAGAAGGCTTCTTTTTGCTACTCCCGGAGGCTTTGGTGCCCTCAGTTTTCATTTTCTTCACTTCTTCATCTGACTCAGTCTCTTCCTCATCGGCTCCTATACTTACATACATTCTACGACCTTTGGCTTTCTGTCTTTTGTGACTGGTTGCACGGGTTTCCACACTTGTAGAGGGTGAGGGACCAGAGGGCATAGATGCAGTTCCTACAGAAGTAGAACCTCTAGTTCTTCTTTTTGTTACTGTTGGATTTTCTGGTTGTCTCTTAGGCTCTTCCGGAGCCTTGACCAGTTCACTTTCCTTCCTTTCTTTTGCTTCTCTCTCTGCTTGTCCCTTTTCTCTTGCCTCTTTCACTTGTTCTTTTGTGAAGCCTTGTCTTAGGGTGAACTCCTCTGCCACTTTCCACATTTTCTTGGAGATTTCAGGTTTTCTCACTTCAACATGTATTTTTGCAGACAATTCCTCATAAGTTCCTATGATTGAATTTCTAAACTAGCATAGAAACTATCTAAACATTCAATAACTTCAATGGAAATAAGGAAAATGCAAGCAAACAAAAGATAATACCTTTGCAAATAGATTTACCTCGTTCCTTCCATTGTTGCCTATCTTTCTTTGATCTTGTGTGATTATGGAGCTCCCAGAAGTTATACTTCCTTGCTGTTAAGATGACAAAGATAGAATGGCTATGTGTAGGATTATGCAATGAGACTACAATGCAATAACTAAGATGATGTATGGGGATAATGATATGTAGCCATGGTTGATGATAATGAGATGAGGATAATGAAAGCTAGATGCAAATGCAATGGAGCCAAAGGCACGCTCGAGAGCTATGATGGAATTTCTGCAGAATAAGATTACTAAATGCTTGAGTGGATGCAAAATGGGTGTGAGAACCTTACTCTTATAGGCTTAAGAGAGGATAAGTCCAAGTGTCAATAGATCCATGACTAGAGGAATTGTCTGTGACATGTACAGTTGAGATGGAGTTGAGGGAGATAATCATGGGAAATGTTCCTACTACGTTTACAAGGTAAAGGAATAAGTGGATCCATGAGCCACATGTCATTGTGCTCACAAATGACCTATGAGTTAAAAGTGGAAGACTTTGAGGAGATTGTGGAAGGACTCTTGATCTGTTGGAATGTGAGAGATGAACTAGGATTAAAGTGTCTTTGAGCCTAAAAGTGATTGAGAAATAATAGGACACATGTGGGAGAGGATAATTAGCTAATTAAATATTAAAATATTTAATTATGTGTGCAACATGGTGAGGTGTAAAGTGAGGTGGAAGAATGACATGGATGAGATGATGTGGAATTATAGAATTTAGGACATTGGAATAGAGGAATTTGTGATTAATTAAATAATTAGGGATTATTTAATTAGATGAGACATTAGAGGAATTAGGGTATAAAATATTTTTTGTTTAATTTTTAGGAGATTAAGATGAATGTGAATCAGATAAATAAATTAGGATATTTATTTATTGATAGAAGAATAGGAATAAAATAAATAAAACATTTATTTAATTCAACTGAAGTCATTTTTAGGTGTATACATTTTGCCCCTCTTTGATGCAACGTGTTTTATCACGTTGTTTCAAAGAATAAATTTTTTTTTACTATGATACATGCCCCAGTTTGTCCCTGGTATAGGTTTAATGACGATAGGATGCCCCCTCAGGGGATTGGTTGAGTTGGACAGCGTTGGCAAAAGGTGGACGAACAATCTCACGACATGCAAGATTTAATGACAGTCTGTGGGTAAAAAGTTCGGACGATGGAGGAAGGAAAATGGATGAAAAACATGCCCCACACTCACAGGGTTAAACATCTCCAATTAGGGTTCACTCAGCTACAAATAGAGATGCGGGGTCACAATCCTAGTCATTTGTACACTTGTCTTTTGTAGAGAGATTATAGGAGTAGTTTCTTGGCTTGTTTGCGCCAAAATGTGATTGAATTTTTGAACTAGCATAGAAACTATCTAAACATTCAATAACTTCAATGGAAATAAGGAAAATGCAAGCAAACAAAAGATAATACCTTTGCAAACAGTTTTACCTCATGCCTTCCATTGTTGCCTATCTTTCTTTGATCTTGTGTGATTATGGAGCTCTCAGAAGTTGTACTTCCTTGCTATTAAGATGACAAAGATAGAATGGCTATGTGTAGGATTATGCAATGAGACTACAATGCAATAACTAAGATGATGTATGGGGATAATGATATGCAGCCATGGTTGATGATAATGAGATGAGGATAATGAAAGCTAGATGCAAATGCAATGGAGCCAAAGGCACGCTCGAGAGCTATGATGGAATTTCTACAGAATAAGATTACTAAATGCTTGATTGGATGCAAAATGGGTGTGAGAACCTTACTCTTATAGGCTTAAGAGAGGCTAAGCCCAAGTGTCAATAGTTCCATGACTGGAGGAATTGTTTGTGACATGTACGGTTGAAATGGAGTTGAGGGAGATAATCATGGGAAATGTCCCTACTACGTTTACAAGGTAGAGGAATAAGTGGATCCATGAGCCACATGTCATTGTGCTCACAAATGACCTGTGAATTAAAAGTGGAAGACTTTGAGGAGATTGTGGAAGGACTCTTGATATGTTGGAATGTGAGAGATGAACTAGGATTAAAAAGACAAGTGTCTTTGAGCCTAAAAGTGATTGAGAAATAATAGGACACATGTGGGAGAGGATAATTAGCTAATTAAATATTAAAATATTTAATTATGTGTGCAACATGGTGAGGTGTAAACTGAGGTGGAAGAATGACATGGATGAGATGATGTGGAATTATAGAATTTAGGACTTTGGTATAGAGGAATTTGCGATTAATTAAATAATTAGGGATTATTTAATTAGATGAGACATTAGAGGAATTAGGGTATAAAATGATTTTTGTTTAATTTTTGGAAGATTAAGATGAATGTGAATCAGATAAATAAATTAGGATATTTATTTATTGATAGAAGAATAGGAATAAAATAAATATTAAAATATTTATTTAATTCTACTGAAGCCATTTTTAGGTGTATACAGTTCCAAATCTTTCTTCATTGGGATCTCTAGGTTTGCTTAGCATATGTTGGGCATAATTTTCTAGTATTCTTCAATCTACTTCATAGCCCGTTGGCATAACCCATCATGTTCTAGTCTCAACAGCCTCCATCAAGCATTGGTCTTTTGTCACAATAAAGCAGATAGTGTCCTTATACTTTTCAACTATTGATCTATGAATCCTTTCTCTAGTTTGCATTAACTTTTGAAAGTTTTTCAAATAGCCCCATAGGGCTGTGTTCTAGGCATCATGGCTACCTATGCTATTAAGATGATTTCTAATTTGAACTGCAATGGGTTTATCACTTGTCCATAATAGATTCTTTATACCTGGCAACTCTTGCATGAAGTAGAAAAACAAACAAATAATCAGCGTACCATACTTGAATGAATATTTTTGCTCTTTAGTTTTTCTTAAATTTTCCATCAGTTGTTGACGGAGCAGTTCACAAAGATCATACTCTGCATCTTCTTTAATCATCTTAAATGCTATGTAGATTGCAGTACCAGAGACTAAATTCTCCCAGTTTGAGAAATAAACTTTGTATCTAATAACCATGGACACAAACCTTACTACATGGTCTTCAATGTCATTGATTGTTAGTGCCCTTTTGTCAAATTTTGCTCCGGTGGCTGCCATTACGGTATCATTCTTCATAGCTTTCAATGGGAGAACACTCCCAGTAGAGCTTAATCCAGTCATAGATCTAATTGCATCCTTGGTAATCTTGAAGGGCTGTTCCAACCACATGAATTCATCGAGGATTCTACTCAAGACATATCAGACCCATTCATCTTCTGCAAATGTTGGGAAATCAATGTTCTAAATGAATTTCTTTGTTTCCAATGCCTTATATTCCTTCTTTAAATCATAATCCTTTCTACACAAATTATTTAGGAATAAATCTGTGAATTTGACTTTTCCATGTTCTTCTAGGGAAACATAAATATAAGCCCTAACGTCTTCCGCATGTATTACACTATACGGAATGGCAGAGAATGCACCATCTGGATCAACCTCTGTTGATTTGAATGGATGCTTTTTGAATTTTGGTTGGGCTCTTTTGGTTATATCAATCACATGTGGTGTTGCCATTTTTGTAAAGATTTAAATGAATTAACTGTAGGGTTTTGAATTTGATAAATACCTCTTTTCGCCGAATTAGGGTTTTCTCTGGTCTTGTCTTAATTTATTTTGGAAATCACTGAGTTGCTTGGAATTTTAGCTTTAGATCGCCTTGAACACTTGAGAGATTGAATGAAAAGTGATTAATCTTTTACAAATCCAAGCCTTTAAACACCTTGAAGCCTTAACTTAATCTTCATAAATGTGGTCTTTCAAAAAGCTATCAAACACTTCTCTGTTAGTCACAGTCAATCCAGAATGCTCCGCATTAGATATTTTTCTACCGGAATCTCTTTCAGAGGCTTGGTCATAGGGTTCTTCACAACATACCTTAGCGTTAGATTCTAGCACTAACTTACTAGCTAGGGGGGCTTTGGATTTTCAATAGAGCTCCCCCTGAGCAAGAGCTCCCAATTTACTTCCTAGAGGAAGTATCTGCACTAGATGTTGGTGCGGATCCATCCTTGACTTCAATTACTTCTTTCTTGATCCAAATCTTCTCCATTTCTTTCTTAGTTTCAACCGGATCAATCTTTTCTCTTCCCTTATCATTCCTTTTCTTTGTTTTCCTTTCTTCGGCACAGTAGTTTCTTTTCAGATTCTTGTTTCTGCAAAATCTTGCAACATGTCCAGGCTTGTTACAATTGTAGCATACAATGTTTCCATGTCCTTGATTCCTTCCTCTGAATGAATTCATCCTTGATCTGAATTGATTAGCCATGTGTCCAAATCTATTGCAAGCAAAGCATCTTCCATCGAATGATTGAGTATTCCTTGAATTGTGAAAGCCATTTCTTACCAAACTTCTGCATTCATTTGATCTATGACCAATTTTCTTGCAATTGAAACATTGACCAGAGAATGATGGAACATTCTAATTTATTCTACTCCTACACTTAATAGCTTTATGACCAAACCTTTTCCAATTAAAACAATGGCTATTGAAAGATGGGTACCTTTAAGCATTTGGTTGTCTGACCGAAGGTCTTCTAGGTCTTCTTCATTGATTCCTGAACTGGTTGTCTTTGTTTTGCTTCAACTGAAAGTTTCCTTGACCTGATTTTAAACTTTCTCTTTTCTCAAATCTTAATCCTTTCTTATCATTTGAACTCTTTTGACTAGCAATCATCTCATCAAGTTTTGCAGAATTTATCTTGAACTTTTCTTCATGGCTCTTGGCTTTGTCCAAGTCTGTTTTCAGGCTCACAACTTCTTCTTCCAATTTGACGCATTCTTCTATCTTGTTGTTTACCATTAGATATAGATCTTCTTCTGCTTTAGCTCTTTTAATAACTTCCACTTTCAAATCATCCAAAGTTTCATTTGTTGATATCATCCATTCACTAACATTTCTGTATTTTTCTTTGAATTTATTAACTTGTTCTTTCATCTTTAAAATACACTCACCATCTTCTTGAATATTATCCTTCAGATCCCTGATTTCTGCTTTAGATTTTTCAAGATCAGCAAGAGTTGCTTCTAGTTCAACATTGTTTTCATATGAAAAGTTTCCATACCTTGTGGCTGCCATGATTGATTTCTCCCAGATCTTCCTCAAGCGGTTAGGCTTCTTCCAAGGAACCTTGCTCTAATACCAATTGTTGAAAGTAAGGAATACTGAGAGGGGGGTAAATCGGTATTCCACACAACCACTTGTTAACTTTATTAATCCAATTTCCAAAATTAATAACATAAAAGCATAACAAGCGTAAGAGCAGTAACCATAAAGACATAACACATTGCCACCAGGATTTTTACGTGGAAAACCCAAAGAGGGAAAAACCACGGTGAGTGTTAGCTCACAATATATTATGATAGCTCAAAACCAGATTACAAGAAGGCTCACTGCCTTAGGGCTCACTTCCCAAGGCTCACTTCCCTATGAAGAAGTGCTCAGTGCACAAAGGCTCATTGCCTAGAGAAAAGAAGAAAGAAGAAGGATTGGCTCACTGCCAGAAGATGAATTGTTATTGATACATCTACCACATGCTGGATCACAGTTCCATTGAAGGATCAATACATAGATTCAAAGGTCTTCATTTATTCTGACCTGCTTTTCAACTTAACTACATATACTCTATTTTCTGTCCTTGTTCAACTTTTCTGCTTTGCACTCTACTCATATTTTTTCACACATGAATTCACACACCACACATTACAATGCATGCACTATCATCAAATTACATCGAGTATATATTTGCTACAAGATTTATCTCATAATCAGGTCAACAAGCAAAACATAAACCGTGTACACAAATACATCTTATTGGCTTGAACTTGTGTACAATCTACAATGCGGACTTAAACAAACATACAAAAGTCTTCGTATAGGTCATCTTCAATCATACAATCACTTAGATTGACTATTCAAACAATATAACTTCTCCGCATAAGAATCTAACATGTATGTCGGCCTGTTCCTTAAGAGTATACTTGATCAACTCATCTGTCACATCATAATCCCCACTGCGGACCATATGAGACTCTAAGATGCATAACCAACAATCATTTTGGATCTCTTAGTATACCTTCAGAACCACAGAACAAAATATACAACTGCGGAGGAATGCGGACCCTTTTCTCTAGCAATGTGCATTGTTCCTGACTTAACTGTGTTCATCTGGACTTAGCTAAATCTTGGTATGTCTTCCAGAGATCTTTAGAACTTGCAACCTTGGATATTTCACCTTCAAGCAGTTGTGAACAACATACCTAAACCGCATACCTTAACCATCAACTGCAGAGGAATACCACTTGAATCTCTGTTGCTAACTCTGTGTTGTCAGTACTTAGCCATTCTGCCTTAGTCTTTTGTGTTCAGACCAAATCCTTGTGTGCATGTTGTTTCCAAGTTGAGTTCCCAATCATCCTTAGCTCCACGATGCTCTGTTTGCCTTGTTGCCATCAATGACAACATTACCCAATCAACAGTGTCTCTTGACTATGTTGCCAACAGTTAGTGAACAATTGATATCAGCAAATGAGACCATGGATTATTTGAAAGTGGAAGTTATAGACAGAGATAAAGAAGAAGAAGATCTAAATCTGATGGTAAAAAGCAAGATAGAAGAATGTGTCAAACTAGAAAAAGAAGTTCTGAGCCCGAAAACAAACTTGAAAAAAGCCAAGAGCTATGAAAAAAGTTCAAGATCAGTTTTGCAAAACTTGATAAGATGATTGCTAGTCAAAAGAGTTCAGATGACAAGCAAGGCTTAGGATTTGAGAAATGAGAAAGTTCAAAATCAGGTCAAGAAAACTCTCAGATGAAGCAAAACAAAGGGAACCAATTCAGGAATCAAAGAAGAAGACATAGAAGACCTCCGGTCAAACAACCAAATTCTCAAAGGTATACATCTTTCAATGGCCATTATTTTAATTGCAAAAAGTTTGGTCATAAGGCTACTCGATGTAGGAGTAGAATAAATCAGAATCAAAATGTTCCATCATTCTCTAATCAATGCTTCAACTGCAAGAAAATTGGTCATAGATCAAATGAATGCAGAAGTCCGTTAAGAAATGGCTTTCACAATTCAAGGAATACTCAATCATTCAATAGAAGATGTTTTGCATGCAATAGATTTGGACATATGTCTAATCAATACAGATCAAATCCAATCAATGGAAGGAATCAAGGACAAAGGAATGTGGTATGCTACAATTGCAACAAGTTTGGACATATTGCAAGATTATGCAGAAGCAAGAATGTAAGAAGAAACCACTATGTTGAAGAAAGGAAAACAAAGCAGAGGAATGATAAGGGAAAGGAAAAAGTTGATCCAGTTGAAATCAAGAAGGAAATAAGCAAGGTCTGGCTTAAGAAAGATGTTGACAATATCAATGATGGATCTGCACTAGCTTCTGGTGTAGATACTTCCTCCAGGAAGTAAATTGAGAGCTTTAGCTTAGGGGGAACTGTGTTGAAAATCCAAAGCCCCCAGCCAAAAAGTTAGTGTTGGAATCTGGCACTAAGGTATGTTGTGAAGAACTCTATGACAAAGCCTCTGAAATAAATTCCAGTAGAGAAAGATCTAAAGCGGAACAATATGGATTGACTGTGGTTGTCAGAGAAGTGTTTGGAAACTTTTTGAAAGACCGCATTTATGATGATTAAGTTAAGGTTTCAAGGGGTTAAAAGGCTTGGATTCGTAAAAGATTAATCACTTTGCATTCAAACTATCAAGTGTCTAAGGCAAATTGAAGCAAAACTCCAAGCAACTCAGAGATTTCCAAAACAATTCAAGCTAACTTGATCTCAGGCGAAGAAAACCCTACTCCAGATAAAGAGGTATTTTCTGTTTAAAACCCTACCACAAATTTGTTTGATTATTCGTGGAAATGGCAACACCACAAGTGGTGGATATCACTAAGCAAGCTCGACCGAAATTCAAGAAACATCCATTCAAATCAACCGGAGTTGATCAAATGGGTGCATTTTAGATATTCCACACGGAGTTATGCATGTGGGGGATGCTAGGGCTTACATCCATGTTGCCCTGGAAGAGCATGGTGACAGCAGATTCTCATACCTGTATCTGAAGCATCTAAGTGGTGATCATTTTGAGCTGAAAGAAGAATACAAAGCTTTGGAGGAGAAGAAATTCATTCAATATATAAACTTGCCTACATTTGCATGAGATGAATGGGTCCAGTACGTCTTGAGCAAAATCCATGATGAGTTCATGTGGTTGGAACAGCCATTCAAGATCACCAAGGATGCAATTAGGGTTGTGACTGGACTAAGCTCTACCAGTAGTGTTCCCTTGTTGAAAGCTATGAAGAATGATACAGTAATGGCGGCCACCGGAGTGAAATTCGATAAAAGGGCTTTAACAATCAATGATATTGAAGATCATACTGTAAGATTTGCATCCATGGTGTTAGGATAAAAAGTCTATTTCACCAACCCGGAGAACTCTGTCTCCAGCACAGCCATATACAATGGCTATCAAATGATCAAGGAAAATGTAGACTATGATATCTGTGAATTGCTCTGACAATAAGTGATGGAGAACCTAAAAAAGACAAAAGAAAACAAATATCCCTTCAAATTTGGTACGTTAATCATTTGTTTGTTTTCCTACTTCATGCATGAGTTGCCAAAGATGAAGTTTTTTTAGTTAAATAGTCAGCCAGTTGCTATACAAATTAGGGATCATTTAAATAGCATTGGAAACTATGATGAACAAAATATAGCCCTATGGGGCTATTTCAAGAACTTCCAGAGAATGATGCAATCAAGAGAAAGAATTCCAAAAGCAATTATGGAAAAATACAAGGATGACATATGCTTTATTGTAACCAAAGACCAATGCATGATGGAGGCTATTAAGCCTAGAACTATTTGGGTTATGCCAATGGGCTATGAAGTAGATGGAGTTATTCTAGATAACTATGCACAACACATGCTAAGCAAGCCCCTAGACCCCAAAGAGGAAAGATTTGGAACATATGAAGAGTTGTCTACTAAAATTCATGTTGAAGTAAAAAAAATTGAAATCTCCAAGAAAATGCGGAGAGTGGCAGAGGATTTTGCCCTGAGACAAGGCTTCACAAAAGAACAAGTGAAAGAGGCAAGGGAAAAAGTACAAGCTGAAAAGGTAGCAAAAGAAAAGAAAGAAAGTGAACCAGTTGAAGCTCCAGAAGAACCCAAGAGAAAACTAGAAAAACCAGAGGTGTCAAGAAGGAGAACTAGAGGATCTACCTCTACAGAAGCTGCATCTATTCCCTCTGATCCCAAACCATCTGCAAGTGTGGAAATTCCTGCCACTAGTCACAAAAGGAAGAAACAAAGGCTAAAAGAAAGCATGTAAGCATTGTAGTTGATGAGGAAGAGACAGAAACAGATGAAGAAGTGAAGAAAATGAAAACTGAGGCCACCAAAGCCTCCGAAAGAAGCAAGAAGAAACCCTCTGGTAAGCGTAAAGTTGGAAGAAGGCCAGGGCAAGATGAGACAGGCGAAGCCACTATAAATCTTGAGGATGTCCTAAAGGCTATAATTGTTGATGGAAACTTAAATCCCATAACCTAACTATATGATGAATACAATGATCCGAATAAAAGAATTATTGAGACTGTTGTTGTCAGATACCTGGACATCTATAACAAAGCACTTACTGAGATTATTACTGATCTCTTAGAAAGCTTGGGTAGTATAATGACTGCTAGAAAGGAAGCTTCTATGGCCAAGGATGTAGAGCTCAGAGAATATACATTGATAAAATTATGTCCGAAGATCTCACTAGAAGACAAAGCAAAAATCTCCTAAGTGCTACAAAAGGAATTCAGAACAAAGAAAAGGATGAATACTCTCATGTTAAATGACACTGAGAAAGTAGCTAAGGATATAGAGGAAATCACCTTGAAAGTGTTAAGGAATCATCATCTCCCAACAATATATGACAATGATGAAACAAATGTTGGAGATGATACATTTGTTCCGGAAGTAAATTTGGATCAAGGGTTAGATGACAAAGTGGCTAAAGAGAAAGAAGCCCCTGCTACAGTTATTGAGACTAGTATCCCTTTGGAACAACAAACAGGTGGCAAGACTGAAATGGAGAAGACTGAAAAGATAGATGAAGTCGATGATCAAGAAGAGAAACAAGACAGGGAAATCCCTACATTGGAACAAAAAGATGGTGCAAATAAAGCTATGGATTTAGATGCTTCAGAGCTAAACCAAGAAGAAGAAGTCTCTGGTATAGCAAGAGACACTACAGAATCGATTAAAGACTTTTTGGAGAAAGAGAAACAGGTCTTGGATGAGCCAAAATTTTTGCAAGGACCAATAAACCTGGACTCAATGTCCCCTGTACAAAAATTCAAACTGGTATCAATTGTGCAGGCAAAGGCACAGGATGAGATTTTGAAGTCTCACATACAGGACAGTGAACTGATTGGTGAGGCATCCAGCATTTTGGAGAAGTTGATGCCATCATATCAGAAGGACACTTCTTTGTCTTCAATAAGTCAACTAAAAGAACTCATAAATTCTATAAGTAAGCATTTTGAATCTTTTGAGAGATCTGCTGAGACAAAAGTAAGACAAGAATTTGATGAGAAAAGATTAAATGAGTTGAAGACTATGCTAATAAATGACAAAGCTCTCCTAGACAATAAAATGAAAGGCATACAAAATGCTATCAAAGAAGCAAGTGACATGTACAAATTTTGTCTCTCTTGGCCGGTAGCCACAAAAGAACTAGAAGAAAAGGTAAAGGATCTAAAACAACAGCTAATAAATATTTCTAAATCATTTGATCCAACAGCTGAGTCGGTGAGCAGTAAAGAAATACAAGTAATTAATATTCATGAGTTAAGTGATATTGTAAATAAGAGGGATCGGATGAAAAATAAGATGTGTTAGTTGAGAGGACTAATTAGTCGTAAGTTAGATTCAATGATCAGTATTGTAGCAGAAGCACAGGCAGCTTCACAAATTGACACAAATTCTTATGTGCCAAAGGTAGAAGAATCGGTCTTTTAATAAATGGTCACATTCAAATTTTGGAATGGGCCAAGAAAAGGTAGAATGAAGAGATTACACAATTAAAGATTGTGCATAAAGATATTCTCTCACCAACAACTAATTGAGTTGAAGATTGTATGTGTACATATGTGGCAGAGTATGAAAATTTTTGCAGTTCTGACATAATTTTGACTCTTGTACATATACCCTTTGCCATTGATGTCAAAGGGGGAGAAGAAGACCAATGAAAAATGGGCAAACACCTTAGGGGAAGAAGAATTACAGAGTAAGGGGGAGAAGATACACATTTTTCACTAAGTGTTGCCATCAATGCCAAAGGGGGAGATTGTTGGCAACATAGTCAAGAGACACTGTTGATTGGGTAATGTTGTCATTGATGGCAACAAGGAAAATAGAGCATAATGGAGCTAAGGATGGTTGGGAACTCAACTTGGAACACCCTGCATACAAAGTTCTGGTCCGGACTCAAAAGACTAAGGTAGAATGGCTAAGTACTGACAACACAGAGCTAGTAGCAGAGACTCAAGTGGTATTTCTCCGCAGTTGATGGTAAAGGTAAGTGGTTCAAGTATGTTATTTAGGATTGTTTGGAGATACTATATTCAAGATTACAAGTCATGATAACTTCCGAAACACAAGTTGTGATTGGCTTTAGTCCGGGTGAACACAGTTAAGTCAAAAACAATGCAGAGTGCATGAGTATTTTGGTCTGCATTCCTCTGCAAGTGATTGTATTAGTATGTGGTTTTGAGGAAGTATGGATAGGTGTCATAAGCATACAATTGATGAGTTACAGAGTCTGAAGTGATCTGGAAGATTGTCTACAAAACTCCAAGTTCTAGCAGTTGGTTTGCCAATACTTCACCAAGGCAGAAGAGTCAATTCTAAGTTTCGCATTTCACCACATAAGGACATCATGACTTGCGGTTGGTAAGATATGATCTGTGAGGTATGAGGAATGGTTGATGTGATTCTTTGAGTCTCATTTGGTCCATATTAAGAATTTTGGTGTGACAATTGATTAGGTCAAGCATGTTCTGATGAGACAAGCCGACAGGTAGTTAGATCCTTATGCGGAGAAGGTATATTGCTTGAATAATAAATCTAAGTGGTTATATGTGTGGTGCCGACTTGTATGAAGATTATACAATGATTGTTTGGATCCGCATTACTGTTTGTACACATGATCAAGACGAAAAAGTTGAACAAGGATAGAAAACAAAGTATATGTAGTTAAATTGAGAAGCAAGGTAGAATAAATGAAGACCTTTGAATCTGTATATTGAACCTTCAATGGAACTGTGATCCAGCATGTGGCAGATGCATTTACAGTAGTTCATCTTCTGGCAGTGAGCCAATCCTTCTTATTTCTTCTTTTCTCTTGGCAGTGAGCCTTTGTGCAGTGAGCACTTCTTCATAGGGCAGTGAGCCTTCTTGTAATTCGGTATTGAGCTATCATAATATATTGTGAGCTAACACCCACCGTAGTTTTTCCCTCTTTGGGTTTTCCACGTAAAAATCTTAGTGTCTATGTGTTATGTCTTTATGGTTGTTCTTATGCTTGTTCCATTTTCATGTTATTAGTTTTGGAAATTGGATTAATAAACAAGTTAACAAGTGGTTTTTTGAAATACTAATTCACCCCCCTCTCAGTATTCCTTACTTTCAACAGTCTCCTCTTATCTTATTTTCTATAGTTATCTAGGAGGTTATCACTAGATAGTAATGTAGCATTGTCTTGTAGTTCATCAAGTATTATGGTTATTTGAAATAGATGGGCACCTAGAAAATCATCTTCTATTAATCCTTCTTCCTCTTCATTTTGTAACTTAGTTTTTCTTGATTTGACCATGATCTTGAAATTGAACTAGTGAAATAACATTAACCACCATCATATGCGGCCATGTATTACTCGTGTTAGCTATTCATGATAAATATAGAAAATGAATGATGTTGCTAAAAGATAATTTCTAAATTTGTGTAGGGAAAACACCATGGCTAAAGCTTCTCTCTCTATTGTAGTATAATTCTTCTCTGCGACCACAAGATTCCTACTGGAAAAATGAAACTGAGTGGTCCTTCCTACCTCTTGGTTATGCTAATACTACACCTATTATGGTTCCAAATGCATCTACATGGACATAAAAAGGTTGCATCCAACCTAGGAATATTAAAATTACTCCTATTATTTTGTGCTTCAATATGTCAAATGATTTCTAACATTTATTTATCCATTCAAATTTCTTGTTATTCTTCTTTGTCATCAATTATTCAATAAGGCCAAAGATCATTAGGGGAAATTTACATATAAAATGCACCTCATAACATCATCAAAATAATGAACTAACAAAAATCAATTGAAACATGACATCAACCGTTACGGTAACATCATCCAAAATAAAAATATAATCATATATTTTATTACATTGAACTTTATAAAATGCTATGAATTAACTCACTACGGTTAATTTAACTCTACATATATATTATTCCATCTCAATCATCTTTCTAGAAAATAAAGATTTATTTTGTTTTCTAGATTTATCATTCTTAAGTTCTAATATGGAAATTATTACGTTTTTAGAAAAAAATAAAAAAATAAATCTAAAAAATATTTCAAGAAATCTTTTCTCCATAAAAATATTCTTTGCAATGTTTTCAATGAGGGATTTGATTATGCTACAGAAGAAGGCTTTTGAAGCAGTTGTTAGTTCTTAATATTTTGAGCAAGTTGTCCCTATACAATCGTGAGCCCCTTGTAAATAAGGTATGAACCACTTCTAATATTTCATTTATTTTATTTGATATTTTATCATTCTAAGGTATATTTTCTTTCTCTGGCAAAATCTTATTGCATTCTTTGACTATTAATGTGCAAATTGCATATCTTGCACATATCTTTCCACCACTAAAGACATTAAGAAGCATTGTTTGTTGCCATCAAGTTGGCTTTGAATTGTATGGTATGCTAATCCTTGAGCTTATGCAACTCTTGATTAAGTTCATGTGTAGACCTATTGATTATTAATTAGGCATGCAGTATTGCTTATTTTGATGAAATCTACTAGTGTCTAAGATGATATAAGTATCTCATTCTTGACTAATTCAAATATTGGCTTTATTGTAGGTACCCAATATACAGGACACCAATTGCCCCGACCTTGCAAGACCTGGCTACATCTTTTCTAACTTTTCACTCCCTTTCAACACCAATCAAAGGTGCTCATCTTAGAGATCTTTTATTATATTATTGTAGTGTTCTTTGAGTGTTTAGTTTGTATCTGATTGTTGAGGCCAAATTGGGTTTGCTTCTGGCAAAGGGCAAAAACAGTCACATTAATATTGGAGAGAGAATTGTACCTTGTAACCGTATAAATAATTTAGGGAGCTCTCCAAAGATAGACCAGTGTTCGGTCTTGCTTCTTACAAGTTCAAGAGTATAGTTTGGAGTGCTACTAGCAATTGTGAATGGTAGGAGGGTGATTCTCTACTTGAGTTAGTTGATGACTAGTTGAGGTTGCATTGAGTGCAACATCTAGATTATGATTTTTTCCCTTTGCATAGTAGTTCTAATTGAGGATGAATTAGATGTATGCATGACATTTGGGCTCTTGTTCAATTGAAATGAGTGATTAGGTGATATGTGGCTTTTTTAATTACAACCACTGACAAGACCAGAGTGGAGTGTGTGAACCAACCAAGTGAGGATTGTTCACATGCTCTACTATGATCTCATGATAAGGGGAAAAACTAAAAAAAGGCTCAAAATCTCTTGTAGCATAGAATTGAGATGCTATAGGTCAAACTCAACCAAAAAGGCTTATAAGAAAAAAAGATTTTTTTTTGTAAAGCTCTGGGTTCTTTGTTTGAAAGAAAAAGAAAAGAATTTTGATTTCAAAAGTAGAAGCAAGAGAAAATGCTACAAAGAAATGAAGTGGCTAGAATTTAAGATATCTACAAATCTATCTTTTGCATTTATAATTCTTTACCAGAAGTCCCTATATTTTTATGGTTTCAAGACATGATTCATGCAGGTTTCTCTTCCAATGGTTTCAATGAGGCACAATTTTATTTATAATCTTTTCAGTGTGTGGTTGCAAACCTATGGTTGTGGATGATCATTAACTAATGATGAATGCCTTTGTGTTATTTTAGTTTGAACTAATGGCTTTTGATATGAAAAACATTGGGTTTTGATGCTTGGTAGAGCATAAACAATTTTGTAGACTAATTTCTCAAAAGTTGGGCACCTTAATGATGCATGTTGTCAATGAGAGGGAACTATTGCTTATTGAGTGTTATAGTAGTGAGCGTTTGATTTTTCTCCAAAGGATTTTTAATACAAATATTAGTTGTGGATAGTGTAGGATCAAGTTTTGTCCTATTAATCTCTCTTTGGAGTGAAGGGCAAAAGGAAATGAGTGAACTTTTTATGAAATCTACATCAAGATATTTCTCAAGGGTTTATGTATGCTTTGGCTTCCATATGATTGACTGTCATTCCTCATTCCTAGATATAAATTAAATTAAAGATTCAAATAATCATCACAATATTGTCCGATTCATATAATAGTGTCCAAGTATAAGACAAAGTGTTTGTTAACAAGAGGTGCAGTTTAAAGAAAAAGGTGGCGGGCTTTCTTTTGGTAGCACCACAAATAATAAGACAAACTTATTTAAATTAAGAAAAAGACATAAGATCGTATAGATAATTTTCTTTCAGGCAACAATTTAATTAGCAAGGTGTAGCGATTAGTTTAATACTAATAAGGTATGATTTGAAGTGGTGCATTGATAAAGAGTTGCATCCATCTAATGGGATCGCCTCTATTCTAGAGGGTTTAAATAATAATAATGAAAGGTGTGAAGAGGGGGGAGAAATAGAAATATATCAGCAGTAAAAGATTTATACAGCAATCTCATATAGAGGCATCTAGAATCAGTCAATCATAAGGAAAATAATCATTGAATTAGAGAGCAGACATTGGATCTATAGAAAGTTATTGATTTACACAGTCATATAGACTGTTGAGACAGCAAAGGATATATTATAAACATTAGTGGATAAATATAATAGGTGAGATCATTGACTATTGACTGATTTATTTATATTAATGTCTCATATATATATATATATATATATATATATATATATATCATAAGACTCACCAGTCCTAGAAGAGTGGTGAGGGGACTATGTGAAGGGAACCCTGCCATGCCTCCCTAAGGGCCTGTTTGGAGGAAGGACTGATCAACACCCCTGCCATGCCTCCCTGAGGGGACGATATGGAGGCCTTGTTGACAGCCTATATCCTAGCAAGCCCTCCCTAGGGACTGTTTGGAGGGAGAACTGAGCAACACCCTATCATGCCTCCCTGAGGGGCCTGCATGGAGGTATTGTTGACAGTTTATGCCCTACCATGCTTCTCAGCACCATCCCCTTCTATGACTGAGTTGAGTGAATAAACTGAGTTAACTGCATAGTAATAGATAGATGATCTTTCTATATGAATATTGTTTATGAGTTTGAATTCAAGGAAAATCTTATCTAACACTAATATTTCAAGAGGTATATTTGTATATCTATATTTTGTATATGTGTTTTCCTACATCATGATTGTAGAATTAGAGCACAAGAATTATGCAGTTTGAAGATAGTCTAAATGGTAATTTTGAAACCCTAAACCTAACTTGTGACATTTGAATTTTCTAGGGCAAATTAGGTAAGGGAAATTACAATTGGTACTAGAGCATCCTTCCTGCCATCCTATGAATGATAGTTGATGCAATGTATATTCAAGTGTATACTTCATGACTTACGCGTATTCAAGTGTATACTTCATGACTTACGTGTATTCAAGTGTATACCTCATGACTTACATGTATTCAAGTGAATACTTCATGACCTATGTGTATTCAAGTGTATACTTCGTGACTTACGTGTATTCAAGAGTATACTTCAAGACTTAAGTGTATTCATGCGTATACTTCATGACTTACGTATATTCATGTGTGTGCTTCGTGACTTACGTGTATTCATGTGCATACTTCATGTATTACATGTAATTATGTGTATGCTTCATGTTTTGTGTATTACGTATATTTATGCGTATACTTTGTGTATTACGTGTATGTTCCATGATTCTTGTATTACATGTACTTATGCGTATACTTCGCGTATTACATGTATGCTTCATGCTCTATGTATTACGTGTATGTTTCATGTTCTGTGTATTATGTATATTTATGCGTATAGTTTGTGTATTACGTGTTTCTCCATGCTTCTTGTATTACATGTACTTATGTGTATACTTCATGTATTATGTGTATGCTTCATGCTCCGTGTATTACGTGTATGATTCATACTCTATGTATTACGTGTATTTATGTGTATACTTTGTGTCTTATGTATACTTCATGTATCACATGTAATTATGTGTATGCTTTATGCTTCACATGTACTTATGTGTATACCTTGTATATTATGTGTACTTATATGTATGTTTTATGCTTCACATGTACTTATGCATATACCTCATATATTACGTGTATCTATGTGTATGCTTCATACTTCGTGTATCATGTGTACTTATATGCTTCATGCTCATGTATTTATGTGTATACTTCATATATTACATATATTTCATGCTTTGTGTCTTACGTGTATACTTCGTGTATCACGTATGCTTCATGTATTATGTATATCTATGTGTTTGCTTCATGTCTAATGTTTCTCCAACAAGTTTACTCTATGTGTGTTTAAGATTACTTTATGCTTAAAAATTATGAAAATACCAAATCTATCAAGCTTTATTGTCAAACACTTCTTGGGTTGAGAAGCACTAACAAATTAACTTACACAATAAGTGAAGCGAAAAAGTGTGACTCCCTCCAACTAGAAATATAAAAGGGGGCAAACATTTTGGGAATAAAACCCTAAGTGATTTTATAAGTAAATTAAATTAGGTTCGCAAAAATAATGATGATGCAATAAAGGATGAAACCCTAAGTACAAAAAGTGTGACCCTTCAATTGTAGGACTTCCTTAACAATAAAATATAAAGGGGGAATTGTTTCCTTGTGAAGAAACCATCAATAGAAAATAAAATCTAATAATCAACTCAAAGGTAAAATATTATTCTCAAAAAATGCAGCCAAGAAGAGTAGTGACTCCTTCAAGAAATAGATATAAAGGATAAATCAATTCATTGACATTTAATAAGCAATCATCACTCACCTATCCTTCAAAAAATCAAGCAATCAAAATATCCAAAAAGATTCCCAAGGAGGGAACAATCATAACAACTCAACATGGTAAGGATAAAATCTAAGGATATAACTTAACTTTCAACTTTCAATTCTCAAATAGAAATCCACCCATTGCCATCACTAGTTGTCACAAAAACTTAGGCATAACTAAAGATACAAAGATGGATTAAGATTATCTTTCAAACTTTGAGATAAGTATATTGAGATATCATCTTGACCTAGGTCGTCAATCTCTTAGAAGCCAAAACAACATTTTTCAGACAATGAAATGAAGACAATTCAATCCTTTAGGAACCTACAATCTGGACTCTTGAGAGATCTTAAAAGAAATGTTGGAAATCTATTGTAAGATATTTTCATCAAGCTTCAGGGAGGAGGAACATAATTAAGAATAGATTGTTCTATTCCTTCGGAACAAGATCAAATTTACAATCAAGTGATCTATCCCACACTCATTGAAAAAATGGCAATACAATCCGATCCATAACACATATGATCTACCTTGTAACATATATAGTTGATCTAGTAAACTTGTCTTGCAAACAAATTTCACTTCTATATGTAATATCTAGAGTAGATCATTTCATCCAAAGGTATTCTTCTCATAAGTCATTTTTATTGCTCTATATCTATGATTTAAGGTCAAGAATATCAATATTAGGTATCTGAGATAAATTTGATACAAATAAAGCTACAACAAAATTATCACATAAGTCTATGCTAAGTTACATTATGGGCCCATAACCCACAAATCCCAGGATCATTCTCACCATTCAAACTTTGGGATAAATTGATATTGTTTAAATGAATCATGTAAAATAAAACAATACTTTCTCAAGATTTGAAAATAAATTTAGAACCAAACATGGAGATATGTCAAAGAGGAGTAATAACCTCCAATTGAATTAGAAGATGGAACAAGAATTGGATATTAGGGTAAACATATAAATTTAAGTCCTATTGCTTGCTACGAATGCTAAACTATTGGACATCTTTCATTTTATTAACTTGATCAATCCCATAAATTTGTACTTAAATATTAATTACCTATGGGTATGGTAGATGTTTGACTAAGTTAAGTAATACAAAAACCCCATAAGCTCCTCATTAGAAACAAACTTACCGCAAACTTTGTTTGAATGTTTACACAAAATGAAACATATTTTATCTAAGGGAAGTTGTCATTCAAACACGTAGGTCCTTTAACACAAAGGCAGAGGTGATTTTGCACAAAGGAATGGGATCTTGATATTCACAACATTCCCACGATCCATCATGATTTTAGATTTGAATAAGGGATAATGAAGAGTTTGTATCATTTCCTAGGAACCTTGAGGCGATGAAATGAGAGAAAACTTGTCTTAAGTAACAAGTCTTGCCATTTTCCAAGTCTTGGTTTTATTGTTGAGAGTTATTGGGAAATAGTAAGAAGACTATTGGACAATAAATTATCCTCATACGTTAGAGGATGGTATTAACCTTATTGATAGTCAAGTTGAGGCAAGTATACTAACAACTACTCCACAAAGACATCATCGAAGTGTAGTGTCAGACATAACCAAGATAATTGCCAACTGGGAAGGAATCGAAATCTTCGATCATCCCAATTTAAAATTGCTTGAGGACAAGAATCGCGGGAAGGGTGGACTATCATGCCCCATTCCTAGATATTATTTAAATTAAAGATTTAAATAATCATCATGATGTTGGCTGATTCATAAAATAGTGTCCAAGTATACAACAAAGTGTTTGTTAACAAGAGGTGTGGTTTAAAGAAAAAGGTGGCGGGCTTTCTTTTGGTAGCGCCACAAATAATAAGACAAAGTCTTATTTAAATTAAGAAAAATACATACAATCATATAGATAATTTTCTTGCAGGCAGCGATTTAATTAGCAAGGTGCAACGATTAGTTTAATACTAATAAGGTACGATTTGAAGTGGTGCATTGATAAAGAGTTACATCCATCTAATGGGATCGCCTAGATATTCTAGAGGGTATAAATAATAATAATGAAAGGTGTGAAGAGGGGGGAGAAATAGAAATATATAAGTAGTAAAAGATTTATAGAACAGTCTCATATAGGGGCATCTAAAATCAATCAAATCATAAGGAATAATAATCATTGAATTGGAGAGCAAACATTGGATCTATAGAAAGTTATCGATTTACACAGTCATGTAGACTGTTGAGACAACAAAGGATATACTATAAACATTATTGGATAAATATAACAGGTCAGAACATTGACTATTGACTGATTTATTTATATCATTGTCATATATATATATATATATATATATATATATATATATATATATATATATATATATATATATATATATATATATATATATATATATATATAGTTTAGTGGGAAAAAGTAGGGTTTCTTAAAATGAATTAAGTAATATTCCTTCACCAACTAAACATTAGGAAGATAAGAACTTAGCTTATAGTCAAGCTATAGGTTTCTTATACTTTCCTTTATGCTACCTAGGTCTGATCAAGTGTCTAGATTAACATTTCACAAGTTTGTTTTACTCACTAATCATGATACCCTAATTACACCATGTGATTGTAATCGACTGAATTCAAAGACAAATCCGAACAAACAAATTATAGAAATGCGAAGAATAAGGTACAAAGAGTATGCACCTGGAAAATGAGGACCAACTGGACTAGGGTGCCTACTCCAAAGCCCTGCAACTTTCTGTTTGTAAAAATCTTCTGTACCAAGTATCCGACAGTCTTTGGTAGCTCCCAGATCCTGAAGAATGTTCCCATGTGGGCTAGGGCACTCGCTCTTTAGTCCCGAAAGTATCGCGATCCGAAAATTTGAAACTCTGTGACGACTGTATCTCCAATATCTGTCTTCCTATCTCTTCTTTTCGTCGTATCCTGTCGAACACGATCTGTACCTACAAAAGGAGGAGAAAGATGTTTGTGGCTATATAGGAGCTTACCTCAGTCAAGCCCCATTTTTGGTATTCCTACCTCAACAATAACTAATGATAAAGATCTGCAGAAGTGTGTGTCCATCTAACAAATGTGTATGCAGAAATATAAAACCCTAGATGACTCAAGCATTAAGGAAGGATCAACAATTTGCTTCAACTCAATGAACAAACACAACTTCACCTCAAGGAGATGTAACCAATGAATACTTGCATGAACAAGAAGGCAAGACAACCATATCCGCAAAGGATTCCCAAGCTCAATGTTGGAGGCTTCAACCTTTCTCCCGATTATGCAAAAGGTGTACAAACCCTAGGAAGAGCGAGATAGTCTCAAGATCTTGATTCCTAATCTCCATCCATTGTCTCCATGATAGCAAATTCAAATAACTTCAAGAGCTTCAACAAATCACTGATCTTCAATGGCAATTTTGGCATAGTTTTGGCATAAAGCTTGCATGTAAATTGTGTGTAATAAAATGATTTTCAAACGTCTTTAAATATCTAACCTTAGAAATTTCAAATTTCGAAATAATGTCTCGACATTGTGCGAAAAATAAAAATTTGAAAACAGAATCTCGAGGTGCACGGAGGGAGTCGACACCCCACCGAGATTCAAAATCCCAAAAAATGGGGCGAGGTTAGGGCACGAACGGCCAAGCCCAGTCCCCCATTTTTCTATCAGATCTGCATCTAGGAGGTTCCAGGGACCCAAAATCCAAATTCCCTTTTCAAGTTCAGTCAATAGTTATCTTAGAATACGACACTTTTTCAACTAGACATAGGTCAATCAGGGTTTTAGGAAGGCCAAAAACAAAGTTTAAAAGGACACCAAAGGAGAGGAGATAAACAGAGGGAAATTGTATCGTTCCATATAGGAGGACAATTTTCAACGTAACATTTAGCCCCCACTTTAGTGGCCATATGGCACTACATACATATGCAACTAAAGGAAAGTAATGCATCAATCATGAAAAGGATATTGTAGAGGACGCCGAAGTGTTGTCGTAGAAAAGGAAGAAGCCCCCAAGTCTGTAATCCTGCAAGACCACAAAGTTAGGAATCGAACCTGCAAAGGAACACTTGTCAGAGAGTCAAAATCAAATCAACCTGCAACCACCACCAATAAGTCAGTCCATAAACACTAAGGGGTTGAGTGATGAGACATGATGAGGGAGGAAATCGAGGGAGATATATGCTCCCCCTTATTTATGCTTGCTTGGTCCGAAAAGAAGAAACAAGGAGATATCTACACGCGTCGATTTCGGAGAAACTTGATGAGAAATGTGTTGAGGGTTGTTTTGACAAACAACGTCCAAGCACAATACTTTGGGTAGGTTAGAGAGCGGAACTAGGATTCCAACGCAACAAACGGCACAAAAATCCGAGTTCAATAGCTCGAGATAGAGGCTTAAGAGTAAAACTGTTCAATTTTACACCTAGATAGTGATAGGAATTCTCATCCATTTACTATAAGTAAAGGGAGTTTTTCACTTCATTATTCATTGTTACTTGTCATTGAGTAGAGGAGAGAAAGAGAAGGAGAAGAGAACGTCCATGCCGAGCCGATGTCTGTATCAGCTCCCACGACTGGAGATGCTCCGAGCCCGACTAGCAGAGAGACGTTTCTAGGCTGAGGTAGGGTTCTAATATTGCACTTCTGTCATCATTCTACTTTTGTTTCAGTTAATTTTTTTGTTTTCCATGCCAACAAGGTCTCAATAGATAGGGGTCCCTGGCAAGGGCACCTAAGTCCTTCCAGGGCGCCCTAGTCTCCCTAGGGCGCCCAGGACCTCATGGGGTGCCCAAGTCCAGAAAGGACAAGGGCCCTAAGGTTCAGGGACACTTTGCTAGTTTAGGTATTGTTTGATGATTCGATAATGAAAGCTAACACAATTTCTTACTGTTTGACCTGCAAGATGTCCCTCAGACACGAGAGCACATACGCGGTCACATGATGGCACTACTTTGAGAACACATCAGTACTATGACTAATGCAGAGAGGGGTCACTTGCAAGCGGTAGGTTTATGGTGGGTATTTGACATGCCCATGATCAGATTTCATTGCAGCATGTTGATGGCCCTGATGGAGAGATGGGACGCAGATACATCTGCATTCCATTTACCCACAGGCGAGATGATTGTCACGCTAGAGGATGTGTACAGGATCCTGTGGCTGCCTATCCGAAGAGAGACAGTGAGGGTCATGGAGCGGCGCTCAGCGGAGTACACTCGAGAGAGTCAGCTGTATTGTTTGGGTGGCACAGTCACTCGTGCAGAGCGAGGACACATTCAGCTCCGGCTACTAGAGTAGGGATGTGCTAACATCCCTTTGGTTCGGAGGATCATGATGGTCACTGTCGCATTAGCAGTCGCACCAGATGGACGAGGTACTCACCTTCACAGGGGTCTCATTCACACCATTAGAGCGATGGAGGAGCATCAGATTGTATACGCATGGGAGCGCAGTATGCTTGTGCCCCTCTACTGCGGCTTGGGACAATACGTCCATTATGAGACACACAACCTGATAGTATGCACTCTACTACAGGTCTGGGCCTTTGAGCACATCAGGTGTACGCGACCTACAGAATTCCCTTAGAGCCAGCGTTCACCCATCCACGCGTTCATGTTTACCCATTGGTTAGATGCTGGAGACATGGTGATCTCTTGTACTAGAGAGTTATATTTGACAGGCTATAGCCTAGTGATATCATCTGGAGACCATATCGTGGCTATATGTAATGCCCCGTCATGCAACCCTAGAGTGTAAGACCAACAAGTGCAAAATTACAGAAATAATTTTTTTTTTTTTTAAATAAGAAATTGCAATATCAGTAACCAATGAGATCTTAATACATATCATAAAGAAAAGTGCACTTCTAACTCTAGGGAAACATAACAGCATCAATAGATCATAAAAGTCTAAACAACACGAGATAAACATCATACTACTATAGATAAGGACCACTGTTACATTTGCAAGGAAAGTTAATTTTACAAAGTTATAGTACAAGATTACAAGGCCGATCATATCAGTTACAATGAATACATATAATAGTATACAACATCTCTGAAGGTGTAAAGCAATCTAGAACTAAATCACTTCTACACTAAAACTTGATCTGATTCTTCAAGAAGACCCATGGATAGCTCTACCTCCCAACCATGTGGAACCCTGAGGTCCACCCCACCGAGCTAGGAGATAACAATGAGGTTTACTACCAGGTCAAGGTTACAGCCCAGGACACAAAAACCAAAACCAGACTCCTTGCAGACAACCAGGATAACAAGACTGCATAGAAATGACAGTAATCCACCAGACAAAACAAACATCCAACCAGGGTCAAACAAGAAGCCAAGACTATACTCCAAAGGTCTCAACAAAATAAAGGAAAAATAATTGAGTTGTGTAAGGAGAGTGTCATCGCATGGTCCTAGCATGGGTTACCCAAGTTATCTATCACCAGAAGCCGACCCCCATATATGGTTACCCTGGCAGCCTCACTCTAGGCACCAGCCCCATAGGGTGACACATGCGGAGCCGACAGGTCCTCTCATGGAGACAAGGAGGTCGGCCTTGCCAACCAAACCTTCTCATCCCATCTTTAGCCTGCAAGAGCACTCAAGGCATGGGTGAGGTATCTTACTTATCTTGTTATGTATTTTACTACCCCAACCCTCCTAGTAAGTTTTAAGTTTCCACTTGCTCATAACTTCCATGGGGTTACCTAGGCGGCCTCTCACTAGGCACCGGCCCCACCATGAAAGCCACTCCCTTAGCAATCTCTGATCAATCAACCAAAACACAACATACAAGGATAAGGTACAAAACGACTTCTAATCATTACCCATGCCATTCACTTGTCCTCAACAATACAAATCCCATTGCCCTCCTCAAGCTCAAACCAAACATCAAGAAACAGTGAGACACAATATCAAATTGATAACCCAACCGGTTAGACCTCTAGAGTCGACAAACAGAACACACGACTGCTATGGTTACATCCATCTCTCGATATAAAAAAATTAGCAACCTGACCTTCAATGACCATGACAATCCATTGAACAACATGACTTTGGACCCAAAGGTAACACCATAAACCAATATCTTCATTACTATAAGACAATATTAATGACATTACAAGCACGACCATGAAGTATTTCTGGAAATTACCTAGCCTACTACTATTGAATCATTTATTAAACAAGATGGCACTAAGATATTTAAACTTCCTTGTAAATAAAATCTTGAACAAATAATCAACTAGTTTCTTAAAATAGATGCAATCTTATGAAAGCCCTAAACTCTTACCTCACAAATCTCAAAACTTTAAGAACTCAATGAAGATCATTAAGACAATAATGTTTCTTAATGAGTGGGATACACATCTTAAATTAAACTTCTCCTTACTATGCTCAAAACGTAAGCAAAACATAATACATGAAGTAAGAGCTTGTGAAATCCAATGGAATTTAAACACAAACATAAACCAACTTAATTTTGATTTATCATGGGTTGCCGAAAGAGTGCATTGTATGAATCAAAATAGAATTTATCTTGATTTGGAAAGCAATGAGACCCCATCGGATGCATGATTTCAAGCTTATATGCAAACACGAGAAATTAATGTTTTTCTATAATGAAAACACAAATTGGCTAAAACAATTCAAATACTTAAAATAAGTAAGAATCCTATGAGAGAACTTGGCACATAACAGTTACAAACTTTCAAGGACTCGGTGACTAAAAATACCATGATTATAGTATATGCACAAAACGGATATGTTGATAAGATTTAAGAAACGGTCAAGAAGATCTAATCGACGGGAAAACCGAATTTCTTATCTAAACATCTCATGACTTTCAACCTGCACATAACAGGTTAACTATTGATATAAACACATAAGTCTTGATATCATATGATAGTATTGAGGCATTAATTGATCTACATACTCCATCGATACTCATTCGAAGAGGGGAAATTCAATTGTTACGAACCTATCCTTTATTAACTAGCTACTAGAACTCAGCTAACTAATGACAAAACAAAATGACTTAGAACGAATGATAAAGGATCAAACGTATCTATGGTAAGCCCAAGACAAACCACATGTTAAGAGAACCCTCAAATGCAACCTTCTCAATAGAAACAACTTAAAATTTAAAACCTACTATGGAACCGTTATGGCAATCCATGAAGAGCAGGAACTAGGGGCATATTGAGGAGTACTTGCTTATGCCTACATTGTTAACTTGGACACTGTAACAACAGAGAGAGACAGGACGGAAGCTTCCTATAGAGGTCCCATTATAGTTAGAAGTTTCAAGAATAAGTGTGTAAGGAGAAACAAAGGTAAACAATGAGGCTATTTAGAACAGGACCTTCAGAATTGGCATCTTAAGGAATTGATAGAAGGAGACTGTTCTAATTTATTGAATCCCTTGATAGTAATGATCTAAATCACATATCGAAGGTGTGTGTGTGTGTGGAGGTAAAACAGGAATATGAAGCTTCTCCACAACATGGCGCAAATACTGTTTGTTGATCACCTGACTTGAAACTTGCATAAAGGTTGATATGCCATGAGTGCAACCCAAAGTAAAGGAAAATTTTGAAAACAAAATAAAGACAAAACCCAAGAGAGACTGAAGACATCTAATCTTCCCATTTAACTTAAATGCATCCATTTAACTCCAATTCTGTGTTTTGATTCAATAATACAAATGTTATAAGAATCATTCATTTAAATCAATGCGGACTATGCTTATATCATTCAAATTAGTAAGATCATAATCTATTCTTATAATGAAACTTTCCAACTGCAAGATTTCCAAAATCGATCCTATCTATGTTCTTTCTAATTCTCAAATCTAAATCTGCTCTTTCGAACTGATTACATTCTAAAAACATACGATTCCAGATGAAAGAGCTCACTCAAATCAGAAACTTGCTAATTCTCAAAGGCACTAAAATCTTAACCACGGAAAGAACGCTCCTCCAAACCGAGCTTACTATGTCCACGATGCAGCAAGAGTAAAAATTTCAACTAGAGTTCGTTTGCAGAGGGATAAAGGAGATGACAGATTGTTCCATAAAAGAAATCGTTCCAAAATACAAACATAAAGATAAAAGAATTTGATGTACTGACAAGAGGTTTTCTTAAAATAAAATTATGTCTTTAACACGTTGCAGGGCAATTATATTTCCACTTGCACCCACAAGGAATATGCCGGTGGGATCGACCAAAGTATTTGGGAACTCCTCAACGTGAAAACTAAATGCTACAGCATGAGGCAATTTCTGCTAATAAAACTATAATGCTCACATATAAAGGATAACGACTAAATATTCTGCATGCTGAACAGGCTTAGGAAACTTCCAAGCAAAAGCAATCAGAAGGGAAAAGAACTCTTAGGAAACTTTGATGTGAACTATCAATAGACTGCCTTAAAGGAACATCAGCTTAAGGAAGCAAGGATTGCCGAATATGCGCAGAAATTTCCAGACACAGGCAGACCACAGCTCCAAAGTGATAACAAGAAGTAAAACAATGTTGGAAGTTAGCGTTCATGCCTTGACATTGGACAACATCTGCGTGAGAGCATAGTATGAGCAGAGGTTTATAGAGGATCGGCCTGGTAACGATCCCTAAAGGCAGCGATCTTACTACAAAAGAACTCTCAAGCATGATTAATCTAGTTTTAGAAATCAGGCATGACTACAAGGGCAAAGTGTTTCTTTGCAGGGGATCCATTGATTAAAGGTTATGCACAAATAGAAATCTGTTGAGAAGGCTCAGACAAAGAGCATGGCTCTTCCAATAGAGATCACACAAAACACAATTGCGATGCTAAGTGTCAACAGATGGCAAATAAGTGTAAATATGTTAACCCATACCTTCAAATAGAAACCAAATCATGATAGCTCCAACCAGGACACAGGCAAAGATTTGTTTAATCCTCCATAGAATAACAACAATCGGTTGGCCTCTGTAGCCAGCATCGATCCCCCCCCCCCCTAAATGCAGAGATACAAAGGACACCTATATACTTGCCATTTAATTAGTTCCAAGCCAAATCTTCTACAATCTTCGCAGAGTTCTATCTCCCTTCAACCATGCATTTTTCCCAGGAGAAATTCCTCCCCCCGAGCAAAAATAGCCAAGACTCATTAATTTCCATATCACAAAAACCGTCACAAAGAATCCCACTACTCAATAAAATTAGAAAACAGTTAATTTTCTATGACAGAGAGATTCTCCCAAACCCAATTCTCATATGACAGCTCTCAATCAATAAATTATTAACTAATAATATTTTCAAACTATCATGCATTATAACAAGAAAAATATATTAATGACTTACGTCAATATCTAATTAACATCAATAATTTAATCCTTGAGAAAAACACTTAAACATACTCCTCGCTACACATAAGTATCGACTATAAAATGCTATTAATATCATTATTATAACAATAAATTTATTTCCGACCAATACACAAAGACTGAAACCAAAGCATACCAAAGATGATCATAATCGAGGCAAGACCAAATAGTGACAACAAAACTCACGACCACCGACTGAAAATGGAACTGACCTAGGGCAAACCTCATGTTATCTGCCATCAACGTTATCCATTGGTGCAAGGGCCCGCTCAGACCTGCTAAGTCAGGTGGAGTCGAGGCCCGGTACCTGCAACCTGCATCAAAACGATAGGTTGTATACAACATACGCATATATATCAAACACACAGAGTCAGGGAATCGCAGCGTAGTAGGGTGCTCAAAATGAGTAATACTACCCGTCCCTGCTCACAAGCATATCAATAAACACAAACATCTTTAATCAGACAACATTAAATCCATATAGCATAGTAACATTATTCTACATAATCAATTAACTGTCAACTAACCATGTCACAACATAAACTGTAATAACAATTATGTCATCATAACACATGTCAATAACCTCATTAGTCAACCACAGTCCATCATGAACATAATAAGCATAAACCATAAGTCTAACCACTCAAATGTCCCAGAATTGTATTAATGAAATGAAAGACTAACAACTGTCTCCGACTGACAAAGAGCAATGAGAACTACCACTATCACAAGCCAAAAACAAGGGGGCACTACACTATATAGCATGGCCAAGCCAGCAGAGACAGCGAGGATGCAGAGGGATCGGTTGATGGTCGGTCACCTTGATCATATTGTGGTTTGGCTCTGCTTTGACAGAGTAGCACGACAGTTCAGACGCATACAGGATGTCCCTATGATACGTCAAAGCTATGCACGCTCATTGCGTAGCGAGTCAGGGCGAACAACGCCCAACGGCCGACAGTAGCAGATGTAGTTGTTAGTGATGATGATGGTTCGAGGATGCAGAGCTTGTTACACCTTCAACGATCTGGGATCCATCTTGGTGAGATGGAGATTCAGGTCAGATTTTTATTAGATCTTATGGGTACGATTATTTATGATGCCTATATGAGTCTAATATCTATTCCATTTTCTGTTTTGTAGTTGGTACAGACGCATGGTGTGATTTTGTGAGTCATGTCATAGAGGACATAGTACCTACCGATGTAGCCAAGCAACGGGTGTGGGTAGGATATTCACCACAGCCATCCGTTGGCCGGCATGCAGAGATATTCATGTCATTCGTCACATACAAATTAGCTATGGAGTCTACTTTAGATCAGGCTATCCAAAAAGCTGAGTGTGCATAGGCAGAGCTGATGATGCTATGAGATTAGGCTACAACAGTGCCTACATCTGAGAGAGATCTTGTTGTCAGTGAGGTCTTACTTCCTGAGTTACGTCAAGCAAGAGCTGATAGAGATAGAGCTTAGACAGAGAGAGACCGGTACCAGCAAATGTACCAGGAGGCACACAACGAGGTGTTAGGACTGAGAGGTGAGATCAATGGGTTACGGTTGCGAAGTGTCTCTAGGAGTCATTCGCAGTCCGTAGCCACACGTGGTCAGCCTTCAATCACACACACACCACGAGGTCTTGAGGGGACTGGTGACCGAGGTTCATCTATTTGATATATCTCATGTACTACAACATCCCATTTTGTTGTGAGGGATTGAAACTGATGATTATATGTATCTATGATGTTTTCTTACTTTCTATTTGCAATGCTTGTAATCTATCACATGTGATTTATATGAAATGCAACTAGTGATAAATGCTAAATGCTTATATTGAAATGTAATTAATGCTAATATGATATACTAAACAATTCTTTGCAGAACACATAGTAAAAAGCACAATGATTAACAATCTTCACATATAACCAAAATTCTATGCTATATTCAGTTAATACAAAGGTGATCTCAATAAGGCATACATAAGCAAGATACAACAATGATTAACTGAACAAAAGATTTAATGTTAAATGAATTAAGACAAAGTAGTCATAGCTTGTCAAAATTGAAGCTAATCTAACTAATAAATTTGCTTTATAGAGTAACATTTAACATTCAAATCTTAAACATGAAATTTCTTGAGGTGCGTTGCATTAATAGGTTCTTTAAGCGGCGTACCTTGTTCATCAGCTAATTTATATGCTCCTAATCCAAAGGCTTCAATAACTACATAGGTCCAAGCCAATTAGGGCTAAACTTTCCTTATTCTCCAGGAGGTGCATTGACATTGTGTATGTACAAAGGAGAGGTGTTAGAAATGTGAACCGACATCTATAGTAGACATGCCATGTGCTAGAGAATAATTGAATGAATGGACCTTTGTTGTTCCCTCTAGTTTTTGACATATGGGTGTCCTAGGAAGAAAATGTGATTAAATCCTAAGTCAACAACACATTGGACATCTCTATTATTCTATTTGGACCTTGCAAACCTTCCAAGCCAAGTGTAAGGACCTTCCTGATTCCTAATAGTAAATAGTACTTAAAGCGGAAGAGTTATTTTTATTTCCAATTAACATCAGTGATATAAATTTATTAAATAACTACTTTATAATAAACATGGTAGTCTTTAATCCTCACATAATCTCGGTACCTACGTATTGGAAACATCCTTCGTTTCCCAGACTACCTACATACCCTATATCCACAAGATCAAGGTACACGAGGATTCGTTATGAGCGATATGTAGTTCTGGTTTCGCTAAAAGATGGAGGATGGACTAATTTAGCTATAAACTTCTTCAAAGGATTGACTCGTTCTATAAAAATAAAGGACATTTGTAGTTATCTAGATTTCTAACTAATTTTAAGGAAAGGTATCACATTACTATATTGGAGAGGTCAAAATCAATACTAGATAAGGAGCTAGTTCATTGTAGCGGAATGGTATCTTGTTACATGTACAAGATGTAATTACTGATTGAGGGATAAGTGGGAGAAAAAAGAAACAAAAAGAAAAAGAAAAAGACGGGAAGGTAAGACAAGATACAGTGCACAAAATCACAAAGGAACAAAATTTGACTCCCACAAAAAAGAGTTCAAGATTTAAGGCGAAACGGCAAAGCAACAATCCTAATTGGACAAAATTAAAAAGCAATGAATCAAGGATAACAAGAAGAAAAGGTTGAAGACTACTACATCAACCACTCATGAGGCCAATGAGGTCTTAGAAAAGAAGGAAATAATTGAATAAGAGGCAATAGCCAAACTAGTGGTAGAGAAGATGGTTGCAGAAGAGTAACAATTAATCAAGGATAACAAGAAGAAAAGGTTGAAGACTGCTGCATCAACCACTCACGAGGCCAATGAGGTATTAGAAAAGAAGGAAACAATTGAATAAGAGGCAACAGCCAAAGTAGCATTTCAGAATATGGTTGCAGAAGAGTAACTACAAAGGATCAAGAGGAATCCCTCCACATATCAAAAGAACAAGCAGCTAAAAGATAATCTAGGAAGGCATTGAAGGGAACAATAGAGAAAGAAAGACTTGAGAAGGAGCAGACATAGAATGAGTTAAGAAAGGAAAAGAAGAAAAAGAATGTGAAAAGAAGGCACAACGTGAAGCAAAACAAAAGGAGAATGTTGCAGAAAGAAGGAAAAGCAAAAAGATATGCAAATAACTCTAAAAAAGTAGAAACAAAATGAAGATGCAATGTTAGAACAAAATCACATAGAGAAGGAAAAACCAAAATCCTCCTAGAGCAAATAGATAAAGAGGGTGAGGAAAAGAAAAAATGCACAGAAATAGAAAGGAAGAAGACAAAAATATTAAAGGATAAATGAAAGAAAGCTGAGACTGCACCAAACATCAAAGCAACAAGAGCTAGAAATACAATTCACAGGGTGTATAAGCATATCAGTTGAGGTAAAGACAACTGCACCAACAAAAGAACATCAAGGGAAGTCGAAGCATGAAGGAAAAAATAAGGATGCCAAGTATGCAATTTGAAGACACACACCAGAAGGAAGATAAAAAAAGGTAGGGAAGCAAGATAAGAACAAAGGAAATGAAGGAGATACTACACAGGAAAAAGACAATGCACTTCAAGTTTATCAAAGGGTCAAGGAACCCACTAGATCACCACGTGATACATTCACAATCAAGGAATTGATAGTTAAATAAAAAATATAGAAGCTCCACCACCATTATAACTATCACTCCTACAGTAATCCCAGCAAAGAGCTCAAGGTCAGTTCTTGAATATCGACAGGTTGTCTTTGGTGAAGCAAGAGTTAAGTGACGTGTTGCATAAATCTGCACAAACAAATTGCATGAAGAGTTCTATCACTATGGAGGAAGGAATACCATGAACAATCAAGACCATAATGACTACAGTATCAATCAAAAACATCTTTATTAGTGGAAACCTAATTAGAGAGCAGGGTGCATAAAGCTTGTCTGGCTCACTTAGCAGTCTTGCCTCCCTCAGCAAGCATTCCAACAAAAACATTGCAACATGGAGATGAATCCAAATAGGAAGGCCTTTAAGATTACATATGCCACTCTCAAAATGAGGAAATGAAAGAAAGACATGGAAGGAGAGGAATATGATATAGGAAATCCGGAATTCTATTGAAAGGTTAACCAACAAGCACAGACATTTATTCCATAGAACTGCAAACTAGTACAATTTAAAAGTCATTGAAATGAAGAGAAAGAACGAGTAATTAAAGTACCAGGCCATCGAAGAGAAAGCTAGATTATGTGTATACTTTCCACTATAAGCCAAAGGGAGGGACTTAATGTATTGGGATGGGAGAAGATGTTGCTTAGTTGAATAAAGAACATGGCATAACCAATTTGAAAACACTTTTAGAAGTAAATTTACAAAAATCAAAGGAAGTTTTTATGATGGCCTGGAAACTTCTATTGCAACTGGATAACATTAGATAGCAGTTCAGAATCTGTTACAAAAGCTCCAATACGTGATTGCTCAAATTGCTTCTTCCTTGACAAATCAAGTAAATGCTTTGGTCAATCTTGTCCATACATGCAATAATTAAGCTTTGCAAATTGGGAAAAAATTGCAAATTGGGAAAGTCCAAGCAAGGTACTGGAGTCACACCCTAATAGGAAAGAAAGCCACCTTAGAGAAAGCAACTAGCATGTTAAACAACTCTGCAGCAAGATCTAATGGCTTGATTGATCATTTATTTGAACTAGAGGACAATTATCAGGTTGAAGTTGAACTTAATAAAGATCGAAAAGATCATTGACCAGAAGGTAGGCTTAGAGAAAGCAAATAAATCCTTGAAAGAAAAGATGAAGATGATATAGGGGCAAGCTAAGACAAAAAGTTTGTGCAGAATCAGTTATTGCAGTTCAGATTCCTCAAAAAAACGTCCAAGGCACATATTCCATCAAGTATCAAGCCAATATTGATCTTCATGAAGATGGAGTGCGTTGGGAATGTGTGCACATAAGCGTTAACATCTCAGTGCACTACACAGTTGCCAAGAACCCACTTGGCAGGCTAGAATTTGTTTCTAACAAACTGGAAACCTTAACATAGGCACCTTCTATAGCAGTCTTGAGCTGGCCTTAAGAACAGCGAGAATCAGTTTCTTACCATTCTAAGAATGTGATGATTCAATTATCTCTAGATGAAGTATTCCAAATAATCTTCTATACTTAGACAAATTATAGTCAACAAGAAAGGACAAAAATGAGGAAAAAGAGAAAAAAAAAGAGAAAGGAACAAACTAAACATAAGACAAAAATGACTAAGACAAATACATTCCAAATGGGCGCCGATCCTCAATAAAGGTGATTGGATTAGTTAAGCGAATGGATGTCATTTGTAAGGGTGACGTCCCTTGAGAAGAGCCCCGACAAGCATATATATGACACAAGAATCGTACAAGTCTAAGGGCATCGAAGGAAAAGAAAAAGAAGTCTTGGGTGAATCAAACACAAAGCAATAATAAATCAGACTATCTACATCTCCAGACCGAATAAGGCCATTCATAGAGGGAACCAAATCATATATAGTAAGTCTCCACCATTCTTCACAGCAGTCACAAGGACGAATCCTAAGGGAATATCAACAGCAGCCTATTACCATCATTCTAGCATTCCAATTTTATATCTGCACATTCGATCCAAGGTATGTCTCTTGTTTATATTGCTGTTACAGTTTACTATCCAATGTATTCATCATTATAATGAGCATAAATAAATGAATCTCTCTTAAATAAATATGATATGAAATAAACAATAGTTAATGCATAATGAGATCATATCGATAGCTGCTGTTCATAGTTGTAAATATGAGATAGTAATGCATAGCATGAAATCATCATAGAATAAGATATGAATTGCTTATAGGATACATTACATTATATGGATTAGGATAGCAATCAATTGAGTTGGATCATGTAATTGATATAGAACATTTATGTGTCTTATCATTATGAATATGAAATCTAGAATAGAGGGTTAAATGATTATATTATATGAGTTTAGGAAAGAGATGTGATAAGTTAATAATGAAGGAGAGAATAGAAATAGAGGCTCATCGCCCATCAATCAATATCCCAAGGATCGAGACAAAGGGAAAGGAGGCAATGCAACATGGTATTTTGGTTGATTCCTGAGTTAGTCAAGAGAACCTTCCAGGCTAAAGACCCAATAGGCCTTATCTCAATGTTGGTCCATACAACCCCACGGGGATAAGTTTCCCATTGTCTCATGTTGGTCAAAGGGACCCCATGGGACAATGGATAGGCCCTTGTCTAATGTTGGTCTAGAGGACCCCATGAGGCAAGGCATGGGCCTTTGATTTGGGTTGGTCTCCAAGTCAAAGGAATAAAATATGGACCCCATGATTGTACCTCCTATAGGCCCTCTCTCGTTGGAAAGTGAATTGAAGGACACGTAGACCTAAGTATAACTCTCTCAATGGATATGTGTAATAGTTATAGTGAAAGTATAATACATGTGTAAATTCAAATCGAACTTATAATTTCTGATTTGGATATTTTCTGAAAGTTGGATATTTGTATTGCAGAGTTTAATTTATTACTGTCTTTTGTTTTCCCAGATGCAATTTCTACTTCTCATACACTTCCGATTTTTGTGTCGATGCCTAGTATTGCTGGGCAAAGACATTGATATATATATATGTTAGTGACTGTAGGAGTCACATCTGTGATAGACGTGACTCCTCAAGGAGTCACGCCTATCACAGGTGTGACTTCGTCACCGTGTCTAATGAAGTCGGTTTCACCGATGTTAACAATTACTAATCGCTGTTTAGAATGCAGACTATGTTTATATTTTGGTAATGTATCATTCGATCATGCTATTGATATTTATTTTAACACACCTTATTAAGTACGTTATCTGATCGAAGCTACAAACAACTCAACACTCCCTCTTAGCTCGGGAAGATAACAATATCACAATAATCTTTGTGAATATCAATTATCTGATCTGTAATGAATTACTCAAAGTAATTTAATATCACATAACTCATGATATATAGTATCACCTATCTCGTGATACGTAGCATCACCTACCTCGTGATACTAAAAGATATACTATACTCGAGAACATTACATTCTCCTTATATATCCCAGTTATGGTATGTGCACTAATATTAAGTCACATAATGTCTACCATAACTTAATCGTGATAACTCCATGATTCATACCAATATCAACTCACATGATATCAGTCTAATGAACATTATAAGATCGTCACCTTATAATGTTAGGTACAAGTGTAGATTATCCAAAAGATCGTCACCTTTTAGAAATAAACACAGAATGGGTAGGCCCATAATGTCATAGAGTCACACATATGACACAAGATGTTTACACATTAAACATCTTTAATATATTAGTACAAATCAATTAGAATTTTACATTTCAATCATACCAAGATTTTTCCTTAAGTATTCAACTTTCACCTTGAGGAGTGGTTTGGTAAGAATATCTACAGTTTGATCTCCTGTACTGATATACTCCAACTGAATCACATTCCTTTCCACCATATCACGCACATAGTGATGAGGAATCTCAATGTGTTTAGATCTATCATGGAATACTGGATTCACGGATAGCTTAATATAGCTTTGATTGTCGCAGTGGATGATAGTTGGTTTCAGAGGTTTACCAAATAATCCCACAAGCAGTTTTCTAAACCATACTGCCTCTCTAGCAGCCATAGAAGCTGCAATATATTTGGCTTCTGTAGAACTCTGAGCAACTGACGACTGTTTTCTGCTGATCCACGATATCATTGCTGACCCTAAACTGAAACAACATTCGAAGGTGCTCTTCCGGTCAGTTACACTTCCAGCCCAATCTGAATCTGTGAATCCATGTAGATCTAAGTCAACCTTTTCATATTTTAAGCCATAATTTAGAGTACCTTGAAGGTATCTCATTATATGCTTCACAGCCACAAGATGTATCTCCTTGGGCTCACACATAAACTGACTTAAGGCATTTACAGCATAGCAGATATCAGGTCTGGTATTGACCAAATACATCAAGGATCCAATTATCTGTCTGTAAAGAGTGGGATCTGCCAACGGAGAATCTGCTGTTGCTTCCTTCAATTAATGAAGATTTGTTTCCATGGGGGAAGACATAGGTCTACATTCCATCATACCAAACCTTTTTAATATATCAATTGTGTACTTCCCTTGGCTTAGAATAATACAGTCTGATTTCTGCCATACTTCCAGTCCAAGGAAGTAGTGTAATAGACCTAAGTCCTTCATGTCAAATTCTGAAGCTAGATCTTTCTTACACTAATCAATAAGGTGATCTTCTCCTGTAATCAATTGATCATCAACATATAATATCAATATTAACATATCACCTTTGCTTTGTTTGAAGTAGAGATTTGGATCTGCACCATGCTTTGAGAAGCCTAATCTCAAGAGGTAACTGTCAATTCTTTCATACCAAGCTTTGGGGGCCTGTTTAAGTCCATATAGAGCTTTCTTTAATTTACATACATGGGATCTGGCATTGTGAATCTCAAATCCTTCGGGTTGCTCTAAGTAAACCTCTTCTTCAATGGTTCCATTTAAGAAAGCAGTTTTTACATCCATTTGATGGACTTTCCACCCTTTGGCTGCTGCAATAGCTAGAACTGCCCTGACTGATGTATATCGAGCAACTGGAGCGAAGGTTTCGTCGTAATCAATTCCGTCCTTTTGTGAAAATCCTCTGGCCACAAATCTTGCTTTGTATTTCCCTGTACTGCCATCTGCAGCATGTTTGATTTTAAATAGCCATTTTGAAGAAACAATAGATTTCCCTTTTGGTCTAGGTACTATATCCCATACATCATTCTTCAAGATGGATTGATACTCCTCTGTCATGGCATCCTTCCATACTTGGTGCTTAAGAGCTTCTATAGCACTAGAAGGTTCTAATTTAATGGATTCACTCATTAAAGCTACATAACTAGAGAATCTCTTAGGTCTTGCGCTTTCCCTAAAAGTCCCTGATGGAGCGGCATAATTTTTATCTTCTTCCATTGTTTTGATCATAGTTTAAAAAATCGCTAAAAACTCGCATTACTCGCGAGTTATCGCGAGGTTTCCTGCTACAGCGAGTAATCGGGGCAATAACTCGCTACCGAGTTATTGCTATAACTCGCGGCGATTTAAGAGAAAAAAATCGCGAGTAAGAGGAAAAAATCGCAAGTTAGGTTTTAAAAACTCGGGCGAAATTTGTGATTATTGTTTGCAGTTGTTTGCAGAGCTCCAAACTTCATTGCCGCGACTCAGGAGATTCAAGGAATACGCCGATAGGAACAACCGACGAGTTTAAAAAAATTTCGGGCATGAAATTTTTACGACCTGAGACAATATATAATATTTATAATTATATTATAATATATAATATCAACTGAGTTTAAAAAAATTTCAGGCATGAAATTTTTACGGCGTGAGACAGTATATAATATTTATAATTATATTATAATATATAATATCAACAGACGAGTTTAAAAAAATTTCAGGCGTGAATTTTTTACAGCGTGAGAGTCAGACAATTCCCAGCACTATATAAAAGCCTATCGGCTAAACAAATTACTATTTAGTATTAGTAATTACTATTGAGTATTGAGTCATATATATTATATATAAATATTAATAATATTAATATAATATTTATAATTATTAATTATATTACAATATATAATATTATAAATAATAAATATTAATAATTATTAATTATATTATAATATATAATATTATAAATTATAAATATTAATAATTTTTTAAAGCAATGTTATATACTAAAACAAGTTTAGCCAAGGTATTGAACCAAAATTTCAAAGCCAAAAATAAATGAATTTCAAAACCAAATATATAAGAGAACAGTGAACACTTGAAACATGAATGCTAAAGCCAAAGAAAGCATTTGAATTCACTGATTAAAAAATCTCATGCTGAAGTTTTCTCTGCAGTAATATGATATTATGATTTATAAATTCAATTATATGAATGTTTTTAATATGAAGGAAATCAGTAATATGATATTATGATTCATAAATTCAACAATATGAATGTTTTAAAACATATTTTTAAAAATTAATCTATTTTTTAATGTTCGATAACTTTGCCGAGTTATTGCCGAGTTTTTCCCTGAGTTTTTGCTGAGTCCCGAGTTTTTAAAATTTTTGGGTCCGCCGAGTAATTGCCAAGTCCGAGTTTTTAAACTATGGTTTTGATGGCCCAAAGTGGTCTTTTCTTGAGATTTTCTAGTGATGTGATTTGTTCATGGTTTTCATCTTCCTCAGGATACTCCCTCTGAAACTCAGGTGTAGGATCCTCTTCTATGCCTGAGTTGGAAGTTTGAATTTCTAACTCAATATAATTTCTGGGTCTTTTGAAAGCTATGTCTTCCTCAAAAATCACATCTCTGCTTAGTTCAATCTGTCTTTGACCAGGTATATATATTCTATAAGCTTTTGATGTTTCACTATAGCCTACAAAGATGCCTTTTCTCCCAGAAGGTTCTAGCTTAGTTATTTTTTCTTTGGGCACATGAATGTAAACAGGACAACCAAATATCCTTAAATGACTAATGTCGGGTTTTGTGCCAGTGAAAGCTTCTTCAGGAGTTTTGTTATCAATATGAGAGTGAGGACATCTGTTCTGTATATAGACAACAGTACTAGATGCTTCTGCCCAAAGAGAAGTGTCTATATTCTGATCAAGTAACATAGCCCTAGCACCTTCTACAATGGTTCTATTTTTTCTTTCTGTAACTCCATTTTGTTGAGGATTATAAGGGACAGTGAACTCCCTCTTAATCCCAGTGTTTTTACAAAAGTCCTTAAAAATGTCTGAAGTGTATTCACTCCCATTATCTATTCTTAAGGTTTTGATTTTTCTCCCGAAAGAGTTTTCAGTAATGGATTTGAATTCCTTAAATCTTTTAAGGATTTCCTGTGATTCTTTACATTTAAGAAAATAGATCCATGACTTTCTGGAGAAGTCATCAACAAAGATTACATAGTATAGAAACCCACCTAAGGAGGGTACAGACATGGGTCCACATAAATCTGAGTGGACTAGTTCTAATACTTTATTTGTTTTGCTAGAACTATTTTGAAAGGACCCCTTTGTATTTTTCCCTAAGGCACACCCCTTACATACCCCTGAATTACATTGTGTGAGTTTGGGTAACCCTGTAACTAGTCTTTCCATGGAAGATAGGGCACGGAAATTTAGGTGTCCTAGTCTTCTATGCCATATTTAATTGGAGTCTACAATTTCATGAATTAGGGCTAGATTTGGTTACATACATAACTCGTACAAGTACCCTTGTCTATGACCTATGGTTTTGACTTTCTTAATAGTAGAATTCTTTGGCCATGCCAATACTTTGCTATCCATAAAGGTCACCCTATATCCATTATCTTCAAGTGCAGATATGGAGACTAGGTTTCTTTTGATGCATGGGACAAACAATACTCTAGTAAGTTGGATGGAGATACAAGTCTTTAATTTGAGAGTGCATGTGCCAACACCCTTGACTGGATGCACAGAGTTATCTCCAATTGTTACTTCTTCGTCAGTCTCTTCTACCATGGTGTCTAGTAGATCCCTGAACCCTGTGATGTGTCTTGATGAACCACTATCTATAACCCAGGTGTTGGATTTATTTGATACTTGGTTTGAAAGTGCAGAGTAGAATACATATTTCTAGGATTCATGCTCCTTTATTTTGGCATAAGATGCTTGTTGTTTAGTTCTGTCAGGACATCTGATTGCATAGTGTCCATATTGGTCGCATCTGAAACATTGGATGCGAGAAATGTCTTTCTTGAATGAACCTTTCCCGTGATAATTTTTCCTCTTCTTGAAGTGTTTCTTCTTCTCTTTCTTTTGAGAGTTTGTATTTAGAACATGAAGGTCTTCATCTATATTTTTCTGTTTTGACCCTTTCTTTGTCTGTCTAGATTCTTCTTGAAGACAGTCTGATCTTAGGCGGTCAAATTTTGGAAATTAGACCTTGCACTAATGCCTCCCAGGAATTTGGGAGACCATCTAGAGCAATAAGTGTTAGTTCCTTGCTTTCAATTTGGTACCCAAGTGTTGATAGTTGATCCCTTAGTGCAGATATTCTCATAAAGTATGCATTGATAGATTCTCCTTTGTTCATACTTATATGATTTATTTCTCTCTTTAGGGCTAAGGTTCTGCTGGAGTTATTAATTTCATAATTGCCTTCAAGTGACTTAAACATATGATATGCAGTCTCATGTTTTGTCAAAATCGGCACGATATGATCTCTAACTCCATCAACTATGAGTTTCATGGCTTTGTCATTTCCTTCAATCCATGTCGTTTTATCAGGATCATTCTCTGGTTCCGTTTTGTTTTCTCTCACAAATGAATCAACTCTGTTTTCTTTTAGTATCATCATAATTCTGAATTTCCATTATGAGAAGTTATTTCCTCCTTCCAATCTGTCTTCGAATCGGATTGCTGCTCTCATTTTAGAAATGAGATGTATTCACTCTGAATTTCTCAAGTTCGATTTTCTGCCCGGATTCTGCTTAATGTGGCTTTGATACCATGTAAATTCAAATCGAACTTATAATTTTTGATTTGGATATTTTCTGAAAGTTGGATATTTGTATTGCAGAGTTTAATTTATTACTATCTTTTGTTTTCACAGATGCAATTTCTACTTCTCATACACTTCCGATTTTTGTATCGATGCCTAGTATTGCTGGGCAAAGACATTGATATATATATGTTAGTGACTGTAGGAGTCACATCTGTGATAGACATAACTCCTCAAGGAGTCACGCCTATCACAGGTGTGACTTCGTCACCGTGTCTAATGAAGTCGGTTTCACCAATGTTAACAATTACTAATCATTGTTTAGAATGCAGACTATGTTTATACTTTGGTAATGTATCATTCGATCATGCTATTGATATTTATTTTAACACACCTTATTAAGTACGTTATCTGATCGAAGCTACAAACAACTCAACAATATGGTTTATGTTTATGAAGTTTGATTTAAGATTTCTTATGGTTTATTATGATTAAAATAGAAGAATTGGATTCTAATGTACTCTTTTTGCAAGTTGAAATTGTGTCCAAGTTTGTGAAATTTTGGCTTGCTAGAAGGGGACATTACAAAGAAGGGGGAAATGAAAGAATGAAACAGCTTTTGAAAACTAGGTATGCTGAGCCACATATTCATCTTCGTATTTTCTAAGCCCTTTCTTTATTTGCCCAGTCTACTTTCCATTTTGCCCTTTCAAGTATGGAATTTCCAAGTTTGAGTCTTGCAGCTTCTGTGACTTTCAAGTACTCTAGGATAGTTTAGGATTCTAGTATGCTATCTACTAGTCCTAGGATATGACATTTGAAACAGTATGCAGACTTTAGTACTCACAACCAAGTAGTCACTGCAATATAATTTTGATACTAGCTTAATATATTTTCAGTGCCTTCCACAGGCCAGAATAAATCAGTCACCTTGTGGTATTTAGATGAATGCAGAGGAGTTGCGACTTTCATGCAAAGAAGTGATATCTTTCTGATGTATTTGCAGGCCAGAGATTTGTTCTATGCCAGATATAGCTTCACTTTTCTACTTGAGATTTATTTGTTACAGTTTCTTTTACTCATGGAAATACAAACTTCACTTAAGTGTACATTGTCGATGCATTAGAATCATGCCAATGATAAAACAAACACACCAATTCATTTCTAGGTAAAATACCAGCTAAATTTTTCTTTTAAAGGAAACACACATCACAGTGATTGCATCCATGCAAGCCTGTACCCTATCAATTCATACAATTCGGTAACACGGATTCATTTATGCATCCTTGGGCCTATGAACTTTACTGTTTATTCTGGAAGGCCTGATAACCTAAGGACGACTATGAATTTGCCTTGAACAGACATTACTGACTAAGTTACACAACTTTTGCAATAAATTCTAATTACAATTTATTAAATATTATAGTTACACAGTTAGCAACTTAGAGCTTAATTTTAATCCAAGCTTTTTTATAGGCATTCAACCTTGCAAAGGTCTGTCATATCTCAATCTATTAATTAAATTCCACTTTGACAATTGGACTAGAGGATGTTAATGGTCATTGTCACATTGTTCAAAGCTTTAAAAATTTATTCTAAAACTTTTCTGTATTAATCCCAACCTCATTTAGTATTCACGGCCAGCATTTTAAATTCAGTTGCCCAAACTTGCCAAGTGTTCAAATTTTCAGTCGAAAAAAACTACTCATAGCCTAACCTAATAAAGCTTTCTCAATTTAAAGTTTTTATTCTTAGTACCAAGCTTCTCAGTGTCAAAGATTTTACTAATGCTAACCCCTAGTGGTCTAAGCCCCACTTTTGAGCTGTTGTTAAAACTGGGGATTAAATTCAATCAAGCTTTTAATATTTATATGTATACATATCTGTATATTTTCATTAGCTTAAAACTTTCCCAGAAGGCTTTTCCCAGGTTTCTGTTCAAAGCCAATCTTATACAATGTAAAGCTTTTTAGTTAAATTCTATGTTTACCTTGCCCGGGCACCAAGATTTACCTTATGGAATTTTCAAAGTTTTTATTTACTCAGACCATTGATCGATGTAAAAGCTACTTGTTTTTTATGTTATTTATTAAAAACATATGGCTAACAAAAGAAAAAGGTTTCCTATCTTTTATATACCCAAGCCAAGGGGCGCTAGCCTCAGTAGACAGCATATATATTAAACAAGAACTCATTAAAAAAATTGTGAGGCTTTGAATTGAAAAGCTTCCCTATTAAAAAAACTGATGCAAAAGCTTAAAGGCAATGACAGGGCAATTCTTAATAAGCCAAAAGACTGTTATAGAGGTGTTATGGCATGCCCTATCGAAAGACCCAAAAATAGTTTTTTTTAACTAAAATGATCACATCAAACTCTGGGTTCTCCCAATGCCCACCAAATTGACTGAAGCCATTGGATTTAAATCGACAATCTCCACTCTTTTCAAAACTTACTTATGTTATTGTGCTTACATCCACTCCCTTGCCTCTACCATTGATCGAGCAGCCAATCCAATCGTTAAAACTTCTTGTCTAATTTTATCTGTAAACATGCCTTATGCAGGCTGCAGAGCACTTAGAAAACTGATAAAAGTCGCTGATATCAAGAGTCCAACCTACGGTTGTTTCTTTTTGGCTTCCAAACTTGCATTTTATCCATCATGTTTGAGAATAAACTCAAAAATCGTACAGAGGCCATTGATCTGTTTGTAGATCTAACCAAGATTTATTCATAAAGCTTATTATTTGGAGTGCCCCTAATCCCAAGCTCTCCCTATTAATCATACATGCTCAAGTAAAAGATACAGAATTATATACAGATATATATAATAAAGAAGAGCTTTAAATGTTGTCAACAAGCTTCTAGGATAAAGTTTTTAAAAAAATAAATTCAAATTGTTGCTGTTGTTCCGACGACTTTCCTAAGACTGGCACACCTTTAAGCTGGGGGCTTTGGACCATAGTCAGCCTCCCCTGGACTCTACAATTATTGTCAATCTCGTGGAAAAATCAACAGCTCTTATTTGTTCTCCCAAAGCCCTCAATCTGTCATATCCCTTTTTGCGAAATGGTCACCATCTAAAGATTATTGCACTTTCCTAGAGGACTTCGAGGTACCGGGAGAGGTTGGACTTCATCGAGGATGTTATTCCTTCATTTTTGGATGCCCTCACCTAATTACTTGGCCTTGGGCGAATCACTTGTGGCATGGAGATCATGGGTTTATGGGCACCTCACATGTGCTATTGTATTTACAAATAATAATTATTTATTTCTTATCCTAGCGCTTGAGAAAGAAAAGAAATAATGTAAATCAAATCTTTAATTTGAATTACCTTTGGTGCCTAGAGGAGAAGGCATGGTCGGCCCTCTAGGAGGGAAAATTTGTAATTCAAATACTATACACAAGCCTAGGTCGGCCAAGAAGGAAAGATGAGCTATCATGTGTATATATATCCAATCGATTGGGCATTCTAAGGCATCATTCAGCATTCATTCATCTACTTGTGGAGAGCAATCTCATTTTGTGCATTGGGATGAAAACCTCAAGGCTCTTGGGAGAGTTGGGCAAAAATCTGATTCTTCCTCTTGTGGATTCCATCATGGGGATCCAAGTGTGCTTCAATCCGCTTTGGGCAGATTTCATAGCAGCTATAAGAGCATTCATAAGAGCGACTTGTTTGGTGGAGGAGCGACCTGCCTCTACGCAGATTTATGACTGATTTATGACTGCTGCATTTAGGGTTTAGATCAGTTTATTACAGCTGACTGTTCATGCTGATTCGCCCCTTTTGGAGGCTTGTACTTGCATCATTTTGGTATGTAATTATTGGCATTAAAGACTAATTGATAGCTGGGCTGTTTGGTTACCTGTTTATCAGCATTTGTATGCCCTAATTTCCATATTTACAACAGTTAGTATTAGCAGATTTCATATTGTTCCCGCAGACTTCATATTTGATATTCATGGTGTGGTATCATAAGCTTTATGTATGAATTAATGGTGAAAGTTGTCTACATGAATGGGCGAATTTCCTTATTGTGAATTATCTTGCATCTTCTCATAATTTATGGTGAAAACATTGCAATCTGTTAAGTCTGATTTCTACAGCAGAGTTAGGGTTAGGGTTTTGGGTGTAATATCCATTTGGGATATTACACAATCATTCAGATCATGTTTCATTTATGCTCCGAGAACAACTTCTATCTATTGACTTTTGTCTGCCCATCTATCGTTAATATCTCATTTTGCTTCCAGGCAAGATTATTCTGATCATATGCACAAAAGAGGTTAGAAAAAGCAACAGCAACCAGAAATATAGTGCATGATAAATCTCACCCCTCAGGCTCCTTCGATTTCAATCATGTACTTGATGGGCTTAGATATTTAGTTACAGCCATAGATTTGACAGCTAACAGACAGATGAATCCTTCAAGATTAATATATACATACATGGTAACAATAAAAAGGTTTTTAGTTGCAGCTCTTATCAAATTTTAAATGCTTTATGCTAAATCTAGTTTGCCCCAAGATTTTAGCCTTAATTTAAGTGTAGATATCTTTATGCTCTTAGCCAAAATCTCTTATCCAAATCAAAATCTTTTACCAATCCCCATTTAAATTTTATTTCTTCTCCCTTCACATCTTTCTATAAATATTTATAATTATTATGTTTTCTCAAGCTTCAACACTGTTTTAAATTCCATGCTTATTTAAATCACCAGCGAAATGCTTTTGGTCACTTCTATAACCTAAGGTTTGCTGCACCTAGCTTTTTAAACAATATTAAAAAAAATTGCACTTGGAACATCCATTCCAGAGGTTCAGGAAGCTTTTCCTGGCTAGCTCATTTTTGTGAAGGTATCCCCCAAAGGTTAGAGAGTTATTTTTAAAAGCAAAGAAAGCATTCAATTTATTTAAATACCAACTTCAAGTTGTGAGATTTTACAGAATGATTCCTCAGGCATGCTTGAGCTTTTAACTTTTTTATGCAAGCAGCAGGAAATAGAACTGTTCCAAAAAATAAACAATCATTATTCAGTAGCTTCTCTTCTCCTATACATCATTATGTCTTATTCTAGTGACCAACAAAGAACCATTCCAATTATAGATTCAAAGCTTGTCTGAGCATATTATAATTGTTGAAGGTACACAAACTGACAATTTGACTCAATCTTTCCTCAGTATTTTCTACGCTCAGAAATAAATGATTAGGAACAACATCCAGAAATTTTAGCAAGTTTTAGTCACTCCTTGCATGGCTGAAATTCTCTTTAAAACTACAAGCTTTAATCTGAAACCACCAATGATAAATTATTGTAAGCTATTTAATATAAAACTAAACTGTTACCTCCTAAACAAATGAATAGACAAGGATGGGAATAAGAAATTCTGCACTGTGACCAGGCAGTTGAGAAATAGCATTGTCTTCCATCCACACCAATGCAGAGAAGGATGTGTAGCATAACTGCACACACAAGAGGCAAAATTACACAAAATATAAAATTATGGGGCACCTGCAGACCAAAATTGTAGATTGCAAATGCAAATCCTAGATAACAATGGAGGAAAACACTTCTCTAAATAATGTAAAAATATAATATACAGTGTTATTCATATCAAAATGGATTGATTGATTGCAAAGTGAAGGTAAATCCTATATTTATAACTAGTAAGTAGCTTTTTGCACAAGCTACCTACATACTATATTAACCAAGTTCAATCAACGTTCTAGTAGCTTCTCACATAAGCCACCTGATGAGTGCCATATTTGTCTTTTGTTATCTTCATGTTCCCTGTTTTAAGAACACATTTCTACAGACATTCCTGCAGCAAAGCTCATGGCTACCAATAGCTGTCCAGCAGTGATTAACTCCTTTATAGATAAGGATGAATTTCATAAATAGCAAGAAAAGGGCATTTAACAGATGGCAAATGCCTATCCCTCAGCAAGGAATGTGGAAGGATTAGATGAATCTAGTTATCCATTCTCATGTTCCTTAATTAACTTGCTTGTACCACATACAGATTAGCAAATCCTATTGGAAGTGTTCCTCTTTGATTGTTTCAAATTTAGTTTCCCAGTTTGGTTTCTCTTTCCAAAAATAAGAGCCCTTCCCTCATATGATGGGAAGTGGCTGAGTAGTCATAAGTTTCCATAAATGTATGAACTTGTGCTGGATGTGTATATATTGTTTTGATCCAGCACATCTAGAACAGTTAGATTTTCTCCATGCATGTACTAGATTGTTGCAATCAATTAAAAGAAGAGAGTTTTCCATCTTAATAGTTTTTACTCTTGAATGTGGCAAATCAATTGAGATATTGATTTGATTAGTAGTTGACAAAGGAGAAGAGGAGGGCGCAATCAATCCAAGTAAGGGCCCACTTGAGGTGGACTACAACTGAAACTTTATCCTGTTAGCATTAGATTCTTGCAATCAGAACTAGATTTATTTGTTATTACTCTGTTTCAGTTTATTATGTTATTTCAGTTAGTAGGTTAATTCAGTTAGTCATAGAATTTATAAGATAGATTTCATACTGCAGCATTACATTCCTTTCTTAATTTGTAGAGAATATCATTTTCCAGCTATACACAACTGTAGTGTCCCAATCTCCAGAAATCTTTAGTTGTACACATAGTACTGACACCATACAAAGAATATGTGTCCCTGGATTGATAAAGTAAATGTAGTATGTCATGAGTCAATGAGCCGCTTAATATGGGATGAGAACATTCATCGAGTTGTATGCAAGCCTTAGTTGCATTATGTTTATTGGGAATTGACAGCACTTCGACATTTTTGGCATTGTTGTTGAGGATGGTGTCAAGGCTTTAAAAGCTTTTGGGTTTTGAGATAGTTTATTCTGCTTTCCTTAGATTTCAAGTTCATTTTTGCAACTTACGGCTAATAGTCAGTCAAAATACAAAAAATATATTCACTAACGTTGTGCACCATGCGACATGAGAGAGCTTTGAGTATTGCATGCGGCAGAGAAGAGACCACTTTGAAAAATTCCTTCCGAACGTCACAAATAATCAAGCAACAGTTGCCGAAGGAGAGGTACCTACAACAACAAAAGACATTGCAAACCAAAAGGATACAACCGAAGTAACAGGACAAACAAGTGACATTACCATTGAAGACGAACAATTCTACTCAATTTTGCAACATACATGCCCATGAGTTACTTTGGATCAAGTCACAATGGCCAATGAAGTAGAAAATCCTACTAACCCTGTCACCTTTTAGTTCCCTATCACTGACCAGGCACGAGGAGCAGCCATGAAGAACATTCCTCCCTTTGCTTTAGCGAACTTTCATGGCCTAATCACAGAGGACCCGAACACCTTTTTGTTTAAATTTGACATCCTCTATCGAAGCTACGACTATACCACAGATAAGCATAGATTGAAACTTTTTTCCAGCTACCCTCAAGGATGTTGCTTTGAGGTGGTTTATGGGATTAGACAGAGAGACAATGGCGGATTGGCGAACCATGAAGGAGAAGTTCCTACAGAAATATCAAGAATATTGTCGAGGCAGAGACATGAGGGGAGACAATGTATTCAGAATGACATAGAAAGTGGATGAACCCCTTGAGGATTATGTTGAGAGGTTTATGTTTTGCCTGTAGAAGTCACGACAAAACAAATTGTCTACAAAATCACTTAAACTTGTATTTCTGAAAGGAGTAAATGAGGAATGTATGGATGCTCTGGACCTAATTGGAGGAGGCAACATTTCCCAAGTACCATTTGAAGATGTTTGTGAAATCTGCAAAAACTACTCAAGGTCTACAATGAAAAAGACCCGCAGCTTCAGGGCTTTGTCTTCCACAAAGACTACTACAGGAATCTCCGAAGTAGAACTCAGCAATCTTCTGAAGGACATGAAACAAGATATCATAAATGACTTGGTAACTCAATTAGACACGTTGCATGTAAAGAAAAAGCAGGAGGAAGCAGAAGCAGCTTTGGCCGAATACTACCCCCATTGTAGACAAAAGAAGACTAGTTGTAAATACAAGAGGATAGACAACATAGCTAAAGAAAGCCATGAGAAGCCAAAATTCAAGCCGTTGGAAGGTGAAGATAGACACGTTTTCTACATAGCACAACGTAAACCATGCCAACCATGACAAGGTATGTATCAAGATACCTTGTCATATAGTACTTCATTTCCTAGTTCATTTTCAAATGCTTCCAACTGGTATAACACTCCATGGAACAACATGCCTCCTCCAGCCTGGCAAAACTCAATACCACCTAATTGGACACCTCAACAAAGGGGATGGCAGCAACAGCTATACCAATCATAAGTCCAAAACCAATAGTGGCAACCATCACCCAATGTATGGCAGCAACAATGGCAGAGAAACCACAATTGATCTAACCTCCATGCTGGCTTCCAACAACAGCAACAACCCTTGCCACAACAACCAGAAATCATGCCAAACAATGTTGCTCCTACACCACCAAAAGCTACTCAATTACCTGCCCAACCTGCACCTAACCCCAACAATAAGTCGACTCAACCGGCATACACTAATGAAGTGTTCCAATACCCAACCTATGCGGTCAAGGTAACCAATGTACTTCGCTCAGGGAAGTTGCTTCCTGGACAAACTACACTAATCATCATGGAACTCCCCATGGATAATCCAACCATAGACACTAACCTCCAAGAAACCAATAAAACACAAAATCCTTAGCCAAACCCATCGAAGATAGAAATCATGAACCACAATCCACCATTTCCAGACAAATTGGCCATAACAAAACATGAACCTAAACCGGAATTTGACTTTTTAGGACAACTGAAAAATGTCTATGCCAAATTCCTCTATTTCAGGTAATTAAGGACGTACCAATTTACCCCAAGACCATTAGAGAATTGTGTCTAAAGAAACCAGGGTGAAAACATAAGGACCCACAAACTGTCCAACATCATGCTTGGTAATATAGTCATACCAAAATATGCAGACCCTGGTAGTCCAATTGTGAATGTTCACATTAATGGCATTCTAATACAAAACACTTTGATCGATCTAGGTGCCGCCATTAATGTAATGACCAAGGAGACAATGCAAATGTTGCAACTTGTTGATCTTCGTCTTACCCCCACAGTGTTGCAATTAGCAGATCGTTCAACTGTTAAAACTAGGAGTCAATGAGGATTTGGTCATTACATTAGATTCCTAGGAATATCTAGCTAACTTCATAGTGCCGCAGCCAAAGGCCAACCTAGGAGGATATCCTCGAATACTAGGAAGGCCATGGTTGGCAACAACCGATGCATTTATTGGTTGTTGATCAGGAAATATGATAATTTCCAATGGAAATGTGACTAAGAAGTTGGTTTTGTATCCTCTAGCACAACCTTTTGCTGACTTAAAACACCCAGTATGGCTAGATCCTGAAGATAATGACCAATATTCTATTCAAACCCTAATGACTATAAGAAGCCATAGAAATTGAGGATGAGAATACTGTAATCTCAAACATTGTACAGAACAATTATGGAGTGGATGCTCAGCTGGATAATTGTTTGACCTATGTGTCATGCCCATCACACAATATCTTCCCTGCAGCACACTCATCAAACTATGCATCTGATATCAACATATTTCATCACCTATTGCCTCATAGTTGTTGTCTTAACACCTCATGTCTAAACATGGCATCAATGACATCCTTGACAAAGCAAGGTGAAATTTCTCCTGTAGGTCGCTAAACATTAACAATCAATTGACCATGCAACAACAAGATGAGCTGATTGTTATGTTGCAAGCTCATAAAATAGCCTTTGCATGGGACTATCACGACATGAAAGGCATTGACCCAAACTTCTGCACACATCACATATACATTAAGGATGATTGTAAACCCGTGAGACAACCTCAAAGGAGAATGAATCTTGCAGTCCAAAACATTGTCAAGGATGAATTAAAGAAACTACTGGACATTGGCTTCATTTATCCCATATCAGATAGTCAATGGGTTTCCCCTTTGGTGATAGTCCCGAAAAAGTGTGGTAAATGGCGTGTTTGTATTGACTACAAAGAACTTAATGCTGCAACACAAAAGGATCACTTTCCTCTTCCATTTATTGACCAAGTTTTGGACTCACAAGCAGGTAAAAAGTACTTTTCCTTTTTGGACAGATTTAGTGGCTATAACCAAATCCGAATTGTGCCTGAAGACCAAGATAAAACAACCTTCACCTGTCCTTAGGGCACATATGCTTACGAAGTCCTTCATTTTGGTCTGTGTAATGCCCCTACCACCTTCCAAAGGGCTATGCTAAGCATTTTCTCTGATCTTACTCATGACTATTTAGAAATCTACATGGATGACTTCACAACTTATGGAAATAGTTATGAGGAAGCCTTATCCAATCTAGAAAACGTACTACAAAGGTGTCAAGACCATAACATGTCCCTTAGTAATGAAAAGTGCTACATGATGATGGAGGAGGGTATAGTTTTAGGACACTATGTCTCACAAGCAAGTATTCAAGTAGACCCAGCTAAAATTGAAGTTATAACTAATCTACCTATACCTCAGAAACAAAATAATGTCAAGAGTTTTCTTAGCCATGCAAACTATTACCATAGATTCATCAAAAACTTTAGTAAGACAATTGCACCCCTGTTTGTTCTGCTTACTAAAGATGTTGATTTTACCTAGACACCTGAATGTCAAGAGGCCTTCCAATCTTTAAAAGATTTCTTTAACGACAACACCTCTGTTGCGAGGACCAAATTGGACAATCCCTTTCATATCCATACAGATGCATTTGACTATGTTGTAGGGGTTATCCTAGGCCAAAAGGATGGTTCAGTAGAATATGCTATATATTTCATTAGTAAAAATCTCCAAGCAACAGAACTGAGCTATACTGTTATTGAAAAAGAACTCATAGTTGTCGTTTATGCCATCAACAAGTTTCATCATTACATAACTAGCTACCCTATTTTTGTTCATACTGATCATGCAGCCATAAGGTATTTAATGAACAAGCCTATAGTCAGTGGCCGGTTAGTCAAATGGTTGTTGCTACAGGAATTTGATATCACAATTGTGGAGAAACCTGATAATGCCAATGTCGTAGCAAACTTTCTTTCCAGACTAGCCCTTGCTGCAAATGGACCCATTGTTGATGGTTCATTTCCAAATGAGCATTTGTTTTCTCTAAAAGTGCATACTACATGGTATGCAGATATTGCTAATTACTTGGTTGCAGGAGGAACACCTCATTTTTCACCAAGGGAAAAACACAATCTAGTAGAAAAGAGCCTTCCATATTCTTGGATCTCTGGCTATCTCTTCTACACTAGCCTTGATAATATTATGCGTCAATGTATTAGAGAAGATGAGGTTTTTGATATCCTATGGGCATGCCATGATGAGCCTTGTGGTGGACATTTTGCAGCCAAAAGAACAACATTCAAGATACTCACAACTGGATACTAATGGCCAACATTGCATAAAGATGAAGTTTTGTACACACACAGATGTGACCACTGTCAGCGGATGGGTCGCCCTACCACGATTGATGAAATGCCCCTGCAGCCACAACCGGTGCAAGAACCCTTTGATAAATGGGGTATAGATTTCATAGGCCCAATTGATCCTCCATCAAACAAGGAGGAGTACATACTAGTATGTACAAACTACCTCATAAAATGGGTAGAAGACAAGGCTCTACAACATGCACCTGATGAAAAAGTAGCAAAATTTCTATATGAAGAGATCTTCACCTGTTATGAAGTGCCCAAGGAGATTGTTACTGACCAAGGACCACAATTTACATCAAAATTGATTGCAACACTTGTCAAGGAATATGAGTTCAGACATAGGAAGTCTACTCCTTAACACCCTCAGTCCAATGGCCAAGTAGAGGTCACTGACAGAGAGATTGAATCCATTCTTACCAAAACTGTAGCTCTTCACCGCCGAGATTGAGCATCACACCTTCCTGAAGCAGTATGGGCCTATAGAACCACATCAAAGACAACAATAGGGTTTACACCCTATGATCTAGTATGTAGTAAGAAGGTTGTGCTTCCTATTGAGTTTGAGCATAAGACCGTAAGGATAGCACTTGAGCTAGGAATAGATCTATCTGGGGCATAAAAAGAAAGAGTAACTCGATTGAATGCACTAAATGAACTACATAAATAAGCTATCCATTACACAGAGATTGTGCAAAAACAGAGGATCAAATGGCATGACCAGTTTATCAAAACAAATGAATTTCAAAAAGGTGATTGGGCATTGCTCTATGACTCAAGATACAAAGATCACAAGGGTAAGTTGCAAACAAGATGGCTAGGGCCCTATGAGATAGAGGAAGTATTTCCCAATGGTGCAGTCAAATTAATAACTATTGACCCTGTCAGGTTTTCATTGATGGTCAATGGTCATCGCCTTAAGTTTTACAAGAAACCATTGAACAAGACACAATTTCTCCAACATTTGATTTAGAGCAAGGGACCTAATCTTGATGTAGAAATTTGTTGGTCACCCACAACAACAAAAATGGCAAAGGACGAGCCTTCCAGCTCAAACACTATCCACTATCAGGTATGATTTCTATCTTTTCAAAACAAAAAAAAAATCCCCAATAGTGAAAACCCTTTAGGCATTGCTGGTCATTCTATCTTCATCACATTTCACTATCACACTCATGCTGATTTTGACCCTGTCAGGTTTTCATTGATGGTCAATGGTCATCGCCTTAAGTTTTACAAGAAACCATTGAACAAGACACAATTTCTCCAACATTTGATATAGAGCAAGGGACCTAATCTTGATGCAGAAATTTGTTGGTCACCCACAACAACAAAAATGGCAAAGGACGAGCCTTCCAGCTCAAACACTATCCACTATCAGGTATGATTTCTATCCTTTCAAAACAAAAAAAAAATCCCCAATAGTGAAAACCCTTTAGGCATTGCTGGTCATTCTATCTTCATCACATTTCACTATCACACTCATGCTGCAAGCCAACCTGTAGCATTTCACCACTTTCAATTTTACCAAATGCAAGGCTTCCTGTAGCATCTACAACAAAGCTACCTGTAGCCTCTACACCGAAGTCCCCTACAACATCACTATCAGGACTTCCTGCAGCATCTATAATGGAGCTGCTTGCAGCCTCCCAAACCGGACTACCTGTAAACTCTTCAAAGGAGTTCCTACAGCCACTCTCTGCCACCATTCTTGCAACGACTCCGGAATAGTTCCTACAGCCACTATCAATACACTATCAATCTTGTAGCTCCATCAATAAAAGAGCCAACCGCATCACACGACAATCATGAAACACAATCAATAAAAGATATGCTTGTGTCAGCCACCAATCCTTCAGCATTTATGTCATCACTAGTCACCATCAATCTGTACCACCAATCCGACTATCGCACACTCGTACAGTTTCGTACAACAAATTACATGCTCTTTATTTTTGAAAAATGATTGTTTTAATTGCAGCGTTTATTATACTTTACATTAACTCAATGCTTATTCCATTTATTATTATCCTTAATTACCACTCCCAATCAACACATTTACTCTACTATCTCTTCCGTCATGCCAGGTCACGTGACATGCCTAGCTGGGGGGGTCAACGAAATGATTTTGAGTCAGCTCATCAACTCATTAACATGAACCACCATCCTTACCTCGCCACCCTTACCTCGCTCTACCTCACTCCATGCTTACTTCACCCTTGTAATCCATACACATGCAGCACATTTGAACTAGAAGTGTTTAGAGTATGCCTGCATTGTTTCAAACACCACAAAATCTTAGCCCACCAAAGCACAAAAACCTTAGCTTATCAGCAGAGAGTAATTTGAAGCAGCAGAAGTGAGTACGAGAGTAAGTGGCAAAAATTAGTCTACAGAATTTGGGTGTATTGTTCAAACATCTAAAACATAAGAATGGGTGGCAACCTTGTTCGAAGGGAGCCCATAGACCATATGGCGCTCCTAAATGATAGGCAATGCCTTCCTATCTTTCAGTAGGTGGGGTGGATGGATTATTTTCAGAGGATAAAAGGCTATGTTGATGAAGTTGCTTCCCAATTTGCACACACACTAAACAATGGTGAAGCAATTGTAATAGGGCTAAGAGTGAATTCCTCAGAGGCTTCCATAATGGAAATTACAGGGCTTCCTGCAACTGGAGAAAATTTCTCAGAAAGGGGAAATGCAGCTGCAGCTCGGAATGAATTTGCTGAAGCAGGAAAGCAGTTCAAATATTCGTCATGAGGAACCAAACGCCTATCATTGCCACCTCTATGGGCTCAAGCAATGACTCATCATCAAATGCCTCACCTATGAAGGTAAGTAGTCTTTCTTATATACTATGCATTTCAAATTATTAAGCCACCTTCGTCATGGTAGGCAAGTCAATGTCCCAAAGTTTTTTTTCAATTTATTGCATAGAATGGCAAAAGATTATCACAAGGGTACAGTTGCTTCATTGTCCCATCACGGTCTCATTCAGTTACTAGTTAAGAAGAGTTTAAATGATCAATTCCCTGATGTATCTTGGCAAGACTTTTTGGGGGTGACTAATATTAGAAACAAGCCAAATGTGGGGCCACATGGCAGAAAGCTTAGAATGAGACAAACCCAGGTTTCACAATCAGAGGATATTCAGGCAGGGAAGGATAAAATTGTGGAAGAAGAGCCTGCAGTCTCACCTCATGAGCATGCAGTGTCTTCACTTAACTTGCAGCATCTTTCCAAGATCCTGCAACATCTTCCCATGCTTTTGCAGAACCTTCCCAAGATCCTGCAATGTCTTCCCATGCTCCTGCAGCATCTCTCCGGCATGGAATATCTTCACATGTGCATGAAGCACCCTCACATGTACATACTACTCAACCAAAACAACCTACAACTATTGTTGTCCTTTCCTCCACACAAAAGAAAACAAAAAGTATCTCCTTCTTCCACTAAACCAAGCAAAAAGAAGCAAAAGGCTACCCTAGCTCCAACACACGATTGGCCAAGGCGTTCTCAACACCTCAAAACAAAAGGGGTAAGAACCAACATTGCAACCTCAACTCCACAAGTAGTCTTTTTGGAGACAGACACTGATTCAAAGAGGGAAAAATTGTTTGTCAATAGGGAGCATTTGGATACATCCAACAACCTAGGATTTGACCCAAACAAAGAATCAACGCCTTCTTTTGAGTTTGCTGGTTTGGGTATGGACAAGGAATCAACCACTACGGAGATTGAGACAGTTGATGAATTACAAATTGCTTTGTAGAAAATTGAGCAATTCGAGCAACAACTTATGGCATATGAGTGAAAAGAAAATGAACTAGACAAGTTAGCCCAATTGGCATCAGATGAAATTGATAAGGAACAGGGGAGAATTGAACAAACATGCACGATCACCCAATCCGGAGAACAGAATCTTCCCTCTGCCTCAGCTACTTCTAAGGGGCTCCAAGCAATGCCAACCCAAACAGATGGGTCGTCTCTTGAACTACAACTGTGGAAAAGAGATAAAGAAATACAATTCATGAAGAAGACACGGGCAAAAGAAAAGAAAGAAATGGAACAGAAATTTGCCAAAGAATTGGAGACAAATGTTGAAAATGATAAGTTAAAGAAGGTTAAGCAAATGGTACGGTTAACCAAACAGATTATACAATGCTGTCCTCCCGTTGGAGTTTATGCTCTATTTCTCAAAGAGCAATTTCTTAGTTTTTAGTTCATGTAGGTTTACTGTGACCTCCCATACAAAATTGACACAGCTAGATCCTTTTTCAAAGTATAGCAGGCGTCTATTGTTGAGCTTCAAAGTCAGCTATGTGAGTTCTATCTTCATGACTTAGTCGTCCCATGGAACCTAACATGGAATCCAATTCCATATGTAGGATATGTCCAGCTCAAGGCATTAGCTTCCTTTATATAGAATGAAGAAAATAGGGGAATGCAGATGCAGAAATATAAAAAGCAAGAAAAACCTATTTCCTCGAGGATTAGAGAGGAATCTAAAGATCCAAATGAAATTATAGAAAACTGGATATATTTAACAAAGAACTCCTCATTGGCTAGTAAGTTCTGTCAAGACCAATAGAATGATCACTCCATGTTTAAACAGGTGGCAACAAAAATGGGAAAGTAGTCATTTGAGTTCAACAAGGTCAGATGGTAGGAACTCACAGTAGAATTATGCAAAAAGGAGCCACATTCTATGCACAACTATCATGCAGTTGTGAGCAAAGCACACCATTACATTAACCTGGCTAGAGCAAATGGACCTGCCTAGCTTCCACTCACATTCCAACCACCACTCCTCTAGTTTCATATTCCACATTGGCGTGGAAACATGATTTACACTTCGCAAGAAGAGGATGCCAGATGGGAGCGCATCAAGGGTCAAAAAGGACTTTACGTAAAGCAATGTGAGGGGCAGACAAAGCCATATGATTTCAGAACCATAGCTCTCATTTATAATGGGAGACCATAGTTGCTTGAGGGCAAGCAAAATGTTAAGTTGGGGGGTGTGATGAGTGTCATATTTGTCTTTTATAATCTTCATGTTTCTTGTTTTAAGAACACATTTCTACAGACATTCCTATCTTTTAACCTAAGACTTTAATTAATATTTGGACAAAAGCACTATGTTAGCTATAATACGTTTTAATGGATGTCTGTGTGTTAAAGCAATTATTTTCAAATATAATGTGGCATGTTATTTTGTTTATGATAATCTTAGGGTGGAGATTTTTCTATGGGACTAACTTCTTCCTGCAGCAACTAAGAGTAACAACCTACAGCCAAAAATGTAGTGTACCTGCAGCCAAAGCACCAACTTCTTGTAGCCGAAGAGTCCGCTTCCTACAGCCAAAAGACCAGCCCCTGCAGCAAAGCTCGCGGCTACCTACAGCTGTCTAACAACGATTAACTCCTCTGCAGATAAGGATGAATTTCATAAATAGCAAGAAAAGGGCGCTTAACAAATGGCAAATGCCTATCCCTCAACAAGGAATGTGGAAGGATTAAATGAGTCTAGTTATCCATTCTCATGTTCCTTAATTAACTTGCTTGTACCACATACAGATTAGCGAGTCCTATTGGAAGTGTTCCTCTTTAATTGCTTCAAATTTAGTTTCCCAGTTTGGTTTCTCTTTCCAAAAATAAGAGCCCTTCCCTCATATGATGGGAAGTGGCTTATTAGTCATAAGTTTCCATAAATGTATGAACTCGTGCTGGATGTGTATAGATTGTTTTGATCCAGCACATCTAGGACAGTAAGATTTTCTCCATGCATGTACTAGATTGTTGCAGTCAATAAAAAAAGAGTTTTCCATCTTAATAGTTTTTAATCTTGAATGTGGCGAATCAATTGAGATACTGATTTGATTAGTAGTTGACAAAGGAGAAGAGAAGGGCGCAATCAATCCAAAGGCCAACTTATGGTGGATTACAACTGAAACTTTATCCTGTTAGCATTAGATTCTTGCAATCAGAACTAGATTTGTTTGTTATTATTTTGTTTCAGTTTAATATTCTATTTCAGTTAGTAGGTTAATTCAGTTAGTCTTAGAATTTATAAGATAGATTTCATACTGCAGTATTACATTCCTTTCTTAATTTGCAAAGAATATCATTTTCCAGCGACACACAACTATAGTGTCCCAATCTCCAAAAATCTTTAGTTGTACACATAGTACCGACACCATAAAAAGAAAATACATCCCCTGGATTGATAAAGTAAAAGTAGTATGTCGTAATGAGCCACTTGATATGGGATGAGAACATTTATTGAGTTGTATGCAAGCCTCAACTGCATTATGTTTATTGGGAATTGACAGCACTCGACACCACCTACCCATATTAATTATCAACGTAATACTACCACCTACCACCACTTAAATAACATCTTGTGAGAAAATTTGAGAAAAATGGGTTGTGTTTAGGAACACAACATGATGTTGCTTTACCCAGCCACCCCTTACCCACCCAACCATGCTCACATTGAGCGTTGGGGTCCATAAGAGGCAAAGAGGATATACTGTGACTTTTGCTACTTGTCGAAACATTTCAATTACATTGCCATTCAATACCCATAATAACTAACTGCCTCTAAAGGAAAATTTTCAGTTGATACCACTGATCCCACTTAGTTCAAGGCTCAGTGAGCAAAACATAAAATAGGGAATAATGCCAAACAAACATTCATAATGACTATGAAAAAATTATTCAAGAAGCTTTCTCAAAAAAATAGAAATTTAAAAGAAGCTCACACAGATGGAATATGATAATTTATTCAACAAGACAATAAAAATGAAAAATTATAATACAAGGCAATCCACTAGACAAGACAAGTGAAAGCAGAATTTTGTCAAATTCAATTTTGGAATAGTTTTACCCCCTCCTAATACCCAATGAAGTTGCAAGCAGATAATAAAAACATGCTTAGCATAGCTACAAGTATAGTTCTTTCTCCCTCGCCATGTCTAGTGCACTTTGAATTGAATTTACCCTGAGCTGGCTCTGTTTTGAATTTGTACCCCCTCAATCATTCCTAGGAATGATTTCACAATGATAGGATTTGTGGCATGTGTTTCCCTCTCCTCCCTACCTAACACCCAAAGCATTGGTGTGAGTTCTTACCCCCTCACTGAACACACGGTACAGGCCTCTAAGCTTAAAATTTTTTAGACTAACTTCCAAAGTACTGTAGCGTCGTAAAATGTGTACGCTAGCATTTTACACCTAGTTTAGCTCCTAGGTTGGACCTATTTTGTTGCCTTTGTTAATTAAGACCTATTTTAACACCTCTTTGAGCTCTAAACGATGAATATCCCAATCCTGACAAATAAACCCAACATAATCAACTTAGGACTAGACTAAGCCCCTATTAAAAGACACTTTGCAAAGTTTATGGGCTAAAGGTCCAGAACGCCCAAGCGCCCTGGTCCCACTTCGGATTTTTAGCCCCACTTTGTGGTGTCGGCTTAGCACACTCCTCTAGTTAGTATTCGTCGGCCTAAAGTTGTTTTATTTGCCGAAGGTGAGCGGGAGTGCATATTTAAGTGTGTTGTAGTTCATTTTTACACCTAGATGGATGCTAAGAGAATGAATGCAAAATTGCTCTCATATGATGCTTTGTGCTAAAGGGTTCATGTGTGGATTGTCTTCTACTTGTGAATGCTTGAAGTTGTTTGCAAGCTTTGAAGGAAGTTTGAAGCCCTCTTCATCACTCTCCTTTGTTGGTGCCAAGTCTTCATCAACTAAGGTTGGATATCTTGTGGTTACTATCATCATTTATCATCATTATCTACCATATTGTTGCAGATCTAGCCTCTGCCCTGCTAGGGCATGCACTCTTGGATCTTATCAATCGCTGTTGTGGTGGTGGGAACACCAACACGAGGTTTGACTTAGGTAAACCCTTAAAACAGCACAACCTTTCCCCTCTTTTTGTGTGTGCAGGTAAGACGAACAGGTTTCGGAGGTTGGTTTCCGGGAAGAAGGCAGTGCAGACGGATATAGGTTTGATCATACCCGATGTTCTGCCTAACCCTAAAGGAGAACCAGGGAGGCCGAGCGCCCCTGTCCTGGGCATTTCTACTATATTTTCCAAGTTCTAAATTACTTTGCCACCTCTGTTGTACTTACTGATCTCCGTGGTTCATTTCCTATAGTCAATATTAGTCTGTTATTCATCATTTTGTGGTTTAATCATAGTCCTTGCTTGCGTGTTTGGCTTTGGTTGAACTTGGTTGGTCATTCTATATACAACAAAAGGGTAGAACCCCTGTAGTTTGGCTCTCCTTGGGTAGAACTCATGCTCGGTTTGTAACCCAATGTTCTATAGAAGAGGGATGAACTAGTTTAACTCTTTAGGCTTGTGATCTCTTTTCTACGTTACATTTTGGTGAACCTGTCATTCCTTGCACCTTTTGCTTTCAGATCTAAGTTGTTCATCACCCTAGATCTTATTGGGAGTGTGATCTTTAGTTGCTTTGTATTCATACGTAGTGTAATGTCCCGATATTAAGGAATTGCTTAAATTAAAGATTTAAACATCATGATAAAAGACAGTGAAGTTGCTTTCGTAAAATATCGATTTGAATGATAGAAATAATTATGTATAGACATATATTATTAATATATATATATATATTATTTAATAAATAATATTATTATATGAATATTTTAATATAATTAAAATATAATATATTTATATTATTATATTTATAAATAACAAATATAAATATAAATATTGTAATATTGTAATTATAAATATATATAATATATATTTAGTTAACCAGATATATTATTATATTATATAAAATAAATATAAATATTTAAATATAACAAATATATATATAAACCTCATATAAGACAAGGTCTTATATGGCAGCGAATAGATTCTATTAAGGATATAAGGAATCATTTATATATTTAATCAAAGGCACATATATGGTCTTAGATATAGGCAGCAAATGATAAGCATCATAAGCTGCGATCATTATCAAGGGAAACGAATAATAGCACCTCTCCTAGATGCAAAGATACAAATGAATATGTGTCTCCTTGCGATCGGTCTGCTGCTACAAAATGATGATCTGCTGCTACAAGATAATGATCTGCTGCTACAAGTACGAACTTCTTCTAAGAATGCGAATTGCTGCTAAGAATGAACTCCTGCTGCTAAGAATTGGTGAACTTCTGCTGCTTGATTGATGCGAATTATGATGAATGATTGTTTATCATCAAATGAGATGAAATCACCTCTCATATATACAAGGATAGGCGACCTCTTCACTAGGTCGGCCCCCTTAGAGAATAAAAAGATACAAAAATATTATTGTTTACAAGAAGGCCAACCTGCCTTAAACAAGGGGAAAATAGCTCCCGAAGCTATAAAACACTAACACTCCCTCTTAGCTAGGGAGGTATTTTCCAGATATCTACGTCATGGAGTCTCTCAACATGACGCCCACAATGGCTACACCCATTTGTGAAAAAAAAACTCAAAGGTTCATCATGGAGTCTCTCAACGTGATGTCGTCACAGAGTCTCTCAACATGACGTCCACCATGGTTACTCCCATGTGTGGAAGGAAACACATGTACAAGTGTTCATCACGAAGTCTCTCAACGTGATATCGTCATGGAGTCTCTCAACATGACGTCCACCATGGCTACTCCCATGTGTGGAAAGAAACACAAGTACAAGGGTACATAACGGAGTCTCTCAACATGATATCGTCATGGAGTCTCTCAACATGACGTCCACCATGGCTACTCCCATGTGTGGAAAGAAACACAAGTACAAGGGTACATCACGGAGTCTCTCAACGTGATGTCGTCATGGAGTCTCTCAACATGACGTCTCATCTCAGTCTCAGAGATGAACAAGGGCTTGCACCTCATATTTCTCCGTCTCAGAGAAATATACACTACAAGGAACCTTCATGATGATGTGACTCCCTCTGAAGCTCCAAGTACTAACATCAACCTCCTAACCTCCTCGTCCAAGGTTGCCTCTGTTGATTTGTCAGACTCCCTTTAAATGTTAATTCCTCCTCTTCGAAGAAACTGATCGACTTTAGAATAAGAAACCTTCTGAATCGACTTTAGAGCTTGGCTCCTTCTGAGATGTCCCCATGGCAATTTCCGCAGTAGAAACAAGTTGTGTAGACCTTAATTTGCAATCTCGAGTAAAGTGACCATACTTGTCACACCTAAAACACTGAATGTGAGAGAGATCCTCCTCCTTCAGTTCTGGGGCAGAATCTGATTCTCTGTCTCTATTCCTCTTTCTTCCTTTGCCTCTGTCTATAGAAGTATGTGTAGCAAGAGCTTGATTTTCTACATCATGATAGTTTTGCTCAATTCCTCTTGCTACCAACCTGGACTCTTCTTGAATACAATTAGCTCGAAGACAATCAAACTTGGGCAACTTAGATCTCCCACTGATGCTTGGATAAAAGGCTCCCAAGATTGGGGAAGACCATTTAGTGCCAACATAACAAGATCTCTGTCTGCAATTATGTCCCCAATAGCGCTCAACTGATCTCTTAAATCAGCGATCTTCATAAAGAATGAGATAACTGAATCTTCTTTATCCATTTTTACATGGTGAAGTTGTTGTCTCAAAGCAAGGGCTATGCTGGTATTGTTGATCTCATACAATCCTTTTAGAGTATCAAACATTTCTTTCGCTGACTTCAACTTGGAGATGATCGGTACTAGGTGATTCATCACAGAGTCTATCATGATCTTTCTAGCCTTTGTGCCCTTTTTCTTCCACTGGATTTTCTCAGTATCATTGGAAAGCTCGGGCATATTACTTTCCACGAAATCAAGAAGATCATTCTCCTCTAATGCAATGAGTACCCTGGGTTTCCAAGAGTTGAAGTTTGAGGCTCCATCAAGCCTATCTTCTACCTTGACATTGTTCGCCATCTTCTTTTTCTGCACAAATTCTCCTTCAAAGATCTGTCCTTAGGTCTGAAATAATTTGCAACCTTAGATCTGCAATACTTTGCCTTCAAGATCTGCCCTAGATGAAAAGTTGACTTGACTGCTTAAACAAATCTAATCAGATCTTTTCTTAGACCCGCTCTGATACCATGTTAGTTTTAGGATCAGAAATGAAATAAGCAGAAATACAACACATAGAGAAATGAACACAGCAGATACCCTGGGAAAACCCTCCTACTCGAGGGAGTAAAACACAGCAAATATATCTCTTATATATTGAAGGAATAAGAGCAAAAATCTGCTTACAACTCAGGTCCAACACAAGGCCGAATTTGATACAATGAATAATAGCACCTCTTCTAGATGCAAAGATACAAATGAATATGTTTCTCCTTGAAATTGATCTGCTGCTACAAAATGATGATCTGCTGCTACAAGATAATGATCTGTTGCTACAAGTATGAACTTCTTCTAGGAATGTGAATTGCTGCTAAGAATGAACTCCTGCTGCTAAGAATTGGCGAACTTCTGCTGCTTGATTGATGCGAATTATGATGAATGATTGTTTATCATCAAATGAGATGAAATCACCTCTCATATATACAATGATAGGTGACCTCTTCACTAGGTCGCCCCCCTGAGAGAATAAAAAGATATAAAAATATTATTGTTTACAAGAAGGCCGACCTACCTTAAACAAGGGGAAAATAGCTCCCGAAGCTATAAAACACTAACATTTGCAACCCTAGAATCCTATGTTTGGGGGCTACTTATAGTCCACAACTTGGCGGAATTCTTTGGGCTTCTCTGTTTGTGTTTGTCCATCCCTTTAGTATGAATTTGAACGTAAGTTCGTACCCACACTAAAGTGGGGGGCTAAATGTAGCATCGTAAAATGTGTACACTAGCATTTTACACCTAGTTTAGCTCCTAGGTTGGACCTATTTTGTTGCCTTTGTTAATTAAGACCTATTTTAACACCTCTTTGAGCTCTAAACAATGAATATCACAATCCCGACAAATAAACCCGACATAATCAACTTAGGACTGGACTAAGCCCCTGTTAAAAGACACTTTGCGAAGTTTATGGGCTAAAGGTCCTGTGTGCCCAAGCGCCCTAGTCCAACTTGGGATTTTTAGCCCCACTTTGTGGTGTTGGCTTAGCACACTTCTCTAGTTAGTATTTGTCAGCCTAAAGTTGTTTTATTTGCCGAAGGTAAGCGGGAGTGCATATTTAAGTGTGTTGTAGTTCATTTTTACACCTAGATGGATGCTAATTGAAGCCCTCTTCATCACTCTCCTTTGTTAGTGCTAAGTCTTCATCAACTAAGATTGGATATCTTGTGGTTACTATCATCATTTATCATCATTATCTATCATATTGTTGAAGATTTGGCCTCTGCCCTGCCAGGGCACGCACTCTTGGATCTTATCAATCATTGTTGGGGAGGTGGGAATACCAACACAGGGTTTGACTGAGGCAAACCCTTAAAACAGCACAACTTTTCCCTTCTTTTTGAGTGTGCAGGTAAGACGAACAGGTTTCGGAGGCTGGTTTTCGGGAAGAAAGCAGTGCAAACGGATACAGGTCTGATCATACCCGAAGTTTTGCCTAATCCTAAAGGAGGACCAGGGCGGCCGAGCGCCCCTGTCCTGGGCATTTCTGCTACATTTTCCAAGTTCTTAATTACTCTACCACCTTTGTTGTACTTGTTGATTTATGTGGTTCATTTCCTGTAGTCAGTATTAGTCTGTTATTCATCATTTTGTGGTTTAATCATAGTCAGTGTTTCTCCGAGTTCCGGGATGGGGGGACGGATTTCCTAGGACGGCAAAAATTTTCCAAAAATTTGGGGACGGCGAGGGGACTGCTATTATAATATATTTTAATAAAAATATATATAGATTACAAAGTTAAAAACTAAAATGTGAGGTAACTTAAACTTGCTATTAATGAACGCATAGTGTTACTATTTCAGCGGAATACTCTTAAGAGTTCTAATTTAAAAATTAAGACCTTTATAATTTGGCCGATAGGCCATTCTATATGTGCACACATCTTGTAACTGCCAAAAATAACTTTGGTAGTCCCATAAATTTTTGGTCGTCCATAAAAAATATAAAAATAATAATCCATTTTGTAACTGCAAAAAAATTCGTAGTCAAAAAAAAAATTTGGGAGTCCAAATAAAATTATTATTTCCAAAAAACATTAATTAACAAAAATTATGGAACTAAAAAAGAAACTGGAAAAAATAAAAAATAAAAACAAAAAAAGAAACTGGAAAAAATAAAAAACTAAAACTAAAAAAGAAATTGGAAAAAATATAATAAAAAATAAAAACCCAAAAAAATTGAAAATAATAAAATCATAGAACCAAAAAAGAAATTGAAAAAAATAAAAAATAAAAACTAAAAAATAAATTGGAAAAAATAAAAAATAAAAACCAAAAAAGAAATTGAAAATAAGAAAATCACAAAAACTATGGAACCAAAAAAAAAATAGACAATAAAAAATAAAAACCAAAAAAAATTGAAAGAAAAAAATGGAAAAAATCACAAAATCCTTTAGAAGTTGCATTTTCTTTTAAAGTTGCATGAGTGTGTTGGATAGTAATGACTTTATCCTCTACTATTCTATATGTGTACACCATTTTGTAACTGGCAAAAATTTGGTAGTCCAAAATAAATTAATTTTTGGTAGTCCAAAACAAATTATTATTTCCAAAAAAAATTATTAACAAAAACTATGGAATCAGAAAAGAAATTGGAAAAAATAAAAAATAAAATCCAAAAAAATTTGGAAAAAATAAAAACCAAAAAAAATTGGAAAAAATAAAAAATAAAAACTAAAAAAAAAATTGGAAAAAATAAAAAATAAAAAGCAAAAAAGAAATTGAAAATAAGAAAATCACAAAAACTATGGAACCAAAAAAGAAATTAGAAAAAATTTAAAAAAAAAAACTAATAAAGAAATTGGAAAAAATAAAAAATAAAAACCAAAAAAAGAAATTGAAAATAAGAAAATCACAAAAATCATGAAACCCAAAAAGAAATTGGACAAAATAAAAAATAAAACCCAAAAAATTTGAAGGAAAAAAAAATGGAAAAAATCACAAAATCCTTTAAAAATTGCATTTTCTTTTAAAGTTGCATGAGTGCGCTGGATAGTAACACCTTTTTATCCTACTATTATATATAGAACAACAAATTTCTATGGGTTAACATGTGTTTGGTAATTTTTTGTTTTCTTCAATCTATCAGTTCCAATTAAAGATGTATTTCTCTTAAGTATTGTCATCAGGCTAGGACTATAAATGTTTGCATGAATGAGTCGGATTTGAAATATTGAAGACTTTTAAATTATGAATATGCATGGTCTGTAAATGAGTCTGTAAATGTTTACATGAGTAAGTGGGGGTTTGAAATACTGAATACTTGTAAATTATGAATGTGAATGTCACTGATATTTAAGAAAATTCTTGTGGGTTTGCAAAAACCATATACTCACTAGATTTAACCAAGGTTCAGTCGTTGCCTTATGGGATATTCTCCACCCCGCTTTCAATGAATTGGTGATTTAGGTAACAATAATAGTAATATTTAAGTAGACTGAATAGGCAGCAATAAATATTCTTTTCATTGCCTGAAATTTATTTTAAATCTAAAATACCATGTAGTATATTCAATCTAAAATACCATGTAGTATATTCAGTTATTTTAGTTTTTTGAATTGTTAATTCTATATTATTTATTTTGATGATAAACTCTCTAATTTTTTTTAAAAAATTATGAATATGGTTTTTATTATTTTATATGATCCACTATGTCTAGAAAACAATTTCAATTTCAGTTAACTATCAGATGGGGTTCAAAACACTTAAGTTTATTGCCAATTGATTGCAATAAATTTGTTGTCTCTGGCATTCTCAAAAAATGAACAATATTGCAAAGCAATGACTATAAATGTAACAATATATGCAACCAAATGTAAGATCTTTCTAAATTATGTCTAGAAATTAAATGTGTAATCTATATTACCAATAATAACAAAATATTAAAATTTTGTCATAGGTTTATGGTCATTCTCAACATGGATATTGTTGAACCAGATGCTGAAATTGTATCATTCAAGCATACCATTGATGATAGAATCTTAGTTGGAAGTGATAACTCTTTAGACTTGCAGTCCATTGATGTTGCATTGCCATCCTCAAATATTACTGGCTTGATTGATATGCATAGTGGTTTCTCTTTGAATATGGGACCAGTGAACATGGTAAATAAGGTGATTTGTTCCATTCCAATAATTGTGTTTAACACCTTTCCATGAAAGATGGACTATCAAGTGTAGAGTGACAAACAAGGTGGCAGTTCGACACTTCAGTAATGCTAGAGGACAAGGAAAAGTACTTAGTTTTGATGTTGTTGACAGTGATGGTGGAGAGATTCGCATAATTTGTTTTAATGAACTTGTTGACAAATTCTCTGAAGAAATATATGGTTTTTTTATGGTTTAGTTTTATAATGGCACATTCATGATTTAGTTCATGTGGTTATTCTTTTAATACCATTTCATTATTTTTATTTGCAAAAAAATGATTTAGCCTTGTCCAACAACTGTTACATTTAATGATTTTCTAGAAAAAATATAAATATATACTATTTAAGGATATGCCTATAAATATCTGTGCCTATCGGCCATTTGATAGCACCTTTGGTGCTTTTACTAGTTTATAAATAAGTTAATAACATCCAACAGTTTATTAATAGTTACTAAATGACAAATGTCTTCATTCTTTTAGGATATTTGTTAATTGTTAGGATATTTGATATTTGTTAATTGAATAACTTAATTTCCATCGGAGCTTATTCATAATTTGTACATGGTAATGCATTTTATGGGAAGGAGACCATAACATAATACAGGGACATAGTCAATCAAAACAAATACATTTATAGAACGATACTCTCTCCTCTAAGTTATGGAATGAGGTAGAAGAACTAAACATTAAAGCATTTGTTATCTAACTTAGAAAGAATTAATTGTTTGAAAATATGAAAGAATTAATCGTTTGAAAATATGCAGTCCCCGAATTTTGAAATGAATAAGAATTGTCATTATGCAATCCTTGAGTCGTTTGTCACATCCAAGAATGGAGAGCAATGCAGGGTCGGTGTCTAAAGGTGGCGGCGAAAGGCATCTTTATGAAATAGTTAGGGTTTCCGTTTTTGTTTGTTGGATTAAAAAATGCGTTTTAATTTTTTTTTCGTTTTGTTTGGGTCGTGGGACGCCATGAGGTCCCCAGGACGCCTGGTTGTCCCCAAAAAACAAGGTGTTCCCAAGGGACGTTGCCCATGTCCAGGGGGCATCCCTGGGACGTCCTCTAAAATGTAGAAAAAACAGGCTTTGCGGGGGGGACGTCCTGTCCCCGTCCCCACGTCCCCAAGGTGTTCTGGCTGACGGGAGCAGGAGAAAAACGGGGGGAACACGTCCCCCCCGTAACACCGATCATAGTCCTTGCTTGTTTGGCTTTGGTTGAACTTGGTTGGTCCTTCTATATACAACAAAAGGGCAGAACCCCTGTGGTTTGGTTCTCCTCCTTGGGTAGAAGCCATGCTCGGTTTGTGCCCCAATGTTTTGTAGAAGAGGGATGAACTAGTTTAACTCTTTAGGCTTGTGATCTCTTTTCTACGTTATAGGTACATTTGCACCTGGGGAAACTTTCTCTTCCTCACTTCCCACCTCAAAAGGACACAAAAGGATGGCACAATATAGGAAAAGAAAAGAGAGAATGAAAGGCAATAAAATGCAGTATTACAGCTTTAAAAACAGCAGCTGTCAAAAACTCACTTCAATGCTGAAAATAATCGTAAAATGCTTTTATTTTGAATACTTGTAGAATGCAACAGAAATGGTTGGGCTCAAGTGAATGCCTTCTAAATTCTTAATGCTTTCATAGTCCTCCCTGATTTCTCTTCTTCCCCAATTTTTTTTCACTTACAACTTTCTTTCTTTTCCTCTTAATTCTGACATCAACAGCTATTGTGTAACGCCCTTCTTTATTGCTTCCTTTTTCTTTATAATTTTCCTTCTCAATTAGTTGTAGAAAATCTGATCTTTGTTATTAAATTAGGGATGGTCTTCTGGCAGTCTATCAACCTGTCCCTTTATTTTTTGTTGGGATGTGACTAAAGTTAGATTCCTTGTTTTGCATTAAATATGTACCACCTTACTGCCTCCATTGCCTTATTCTAAGCTTTTATATTTTAATATAAGCCTTTATTTTTTATAAAGATTTTTCTATGATATCATTCGCCTAGCTTTTCCTTACCCTTCATTAGCCTTTTCCCTTCCACAAGCTTTCCATTGTAAAACATTAATAAGCTTATCTCATAAATAAGATTGTCTTGGTAATTTTCATGCAATTAAATTATAGCTTGTCACACTAGCATTTGAAATCAAGCCTTCAAAACAAAAAAATGAGAATTAATTTCCTCCGCATTTTCAACATCACCTTAATGACAGGTCATCATGTCAGGTCGACTGGTCAACCACCCTTGACCCAATTTCATCACCTCGTAGCTTGGCAAATAGCCCGTCAACTGTAGCTTCATCTGCAAGGAACCTGTTTCCAAAGTTATTTTTGTCATATAGTATCTCAATTACTGGGACCAATCACCCTCATATGGAACCATGCAGCCCCTTCAACCCTGCTCTTTCTTGGTACAAATCCTGTAATCAGCAAATAAACGAGATGGGATCATGGTACCTCATATATAATATGGCATAGTAATTCTCAAATATTCACATTTCAATTTAAATAACTGAAATCATCATCACATCTCATCAATAATCAGAATATGTTCAATTCATAAAATGCCACACCATGATAATCATTGCATATCTAATATATGAGATCAAAGGAATCTTATAAATATAACAAACTCATAGATAATATGTATTAAGATGTAAAAAAGTACGAAATTGGAATTATACAACATAGTCTAGTCCAATACACAAGTCTTGCTAAGAATAAGGACACATAACAATGATAATATCATCCAAAGATGTATTAGATATGTTCACAGAACAAGTGCAACATAGAGGGGCACTGCATGCATAAGATCTGAATTATTTCATGTTGTCCTTTCATTTTTTCTTTCCTCTTCTTCTCAGCTTATCCTAGTGCCAATTGAAAATTATTAATCCATACAAGTCAGTTCATTCCCACAAATACATTTTACTAAGTAGTTGTGTAGTTCTATTCTTAAAGAACAAAAATATAGGAGTCCCTCTAACTGCATACTGGATACTCAAAATCTTTTGTGACAAATTGGGACAATAACAGTACTGTCTAGGGTTACTCATACACCATACAATAAACCTTTAGTGGAATGAAATCTAAAGTTTCTTCTATATAACAATACAACCAAAAGCACAATCCAAGACATGTATATATATGGAGGTAGACAATATTAAATGGGAGGAACAACTCTAATAATAAAGGGCATGTTCCCCAGACAAATCTTGGCTTAACCACTTTGACGGGTTCACATTTTTACAGTTGTAATAAATATCCCAAAATAGAGATCCACACCAGACCTTCAATGATTACTCATTTCATGATTCCCTATAGTGGTCGAGTAAAGTTGTGCACGAAATATAATATTATTATAAGTTGGCCTAAGGAGTTGATCTACATGGTAAATTATTAATAAAATCAACCCAAGGTTGGACTACCTAGAATGATATATATATGTAGATCAACTCCTTAGGCCAACTTCTACTAATATTATATTTTGTGCACAACATTACTCGACCACTCTCCTCCCCCTTGGAGACTCTTTGACCTAAAGCATTTGGTAAGAGCAAATTATAAAATGCTTTCAAGGGTGTAGTTACTAGTTACAATGATTGATCATACCTCCATCTGTGGAAGACGACTTATTAAAGTCAACTTTAGATAAACAATTGTTGAATAATTTATTCTTCTTTGACTCCATGTATCTTCATATCTTTGCTAATTTGAGGTGGTTTTTGTAAGGTTTTAATGGTGATGTGTTTTATTGTCTTGATTATCAACTTTTAAGTAATGATGATGCCAATAACTTGATAGGCATTTTCTATTAAAGTATTATTGTAATATTTAATGGTCAATTAGTCTTTAGGATAGACTTTAGGAATATTTTTTTATTCTTTTAGTTAAGTTCTTGTCATTTTACTTTATTAGTAAATATCGAATATCTTGGTAATCATTCTTTGTTTTATATTATTTTATGGTATCAAAGCCCGGGTTGGAAACTTTGGGATCAATGAATATAGTAACGTACCAAAAGGATTGTCGTACGGAATAGTGTGGTGCTATACGATTTCGTACAAAGATTTTTGGCAGATCTTTTTACAAAATCAAGCATATAGTTTCTAGTTAATTTTTTGAAAGATTTTTTGGACAAAAATCGTGGGTTTTTTACTCAGTAAAATTGTGCAAGGGTTTTTGCATGGTCGATCTTCATTTGGACGAATTTTGCTTCAAAATCACACCTTTTTAGTTGTTGGTGGGTGATTTTTTTAGGGTGGATTCTTCTACATATCGCGTCCCTGAAATTCGCGATTTTTGGGGTCGCTTTTTCACGCCAGGCGGGCCGTGTAAGGTATTCAAACACCTTTCTGTAGGGCGCGTGTGGCCCTACACAAGTCTCAGACGAATTTTTAAGAGGAATTGTGTCTCTAATATCTATTTTTGGAGGCGTTTTCTTTAAGCCGCAACTTTTGGCGAAATTCCTTCAAATGTTTGAATTATTTTTTACCCAAATCGTGGCCTTTTTTGTCTGATTTCTTCAAAACTGAGGGCAGCTAGATGTTTTTTGGCGATTTTTATACAAAATCATGGGACGTTTTGATAAAATCATGGTCTTTTTCAAGACACCTAGGGTTTCTAGGAATATGTTTTGTTTGTGGAGGGTTTTCACCATTTTTTGGTGATTTTTTGACAAAACCGTGGGTACTTTTTGACTATTTTTTCACAAATAGTGGGCGGCTAGGGTTTTCAGACCTCTTTTGTGATAACAGAAGTTATTTATTCCATAATTTCAAGTTGCGGGAAAGATGGCTTCGTTACCCAACATTATGTTGGAAGGCAGCCAACGATTCACTGGCAAGAATTATAACACATGGAAGCAGAGAATGCTCACAATCTTCGAGTACAGGTGCCTCAAAAAGATCATCCTCAATACTGATGCCCAGCCAGCGACTACGAGTAAAGACCAAGACAAATTTGACGAGCGGGATAGAGAAGTCATCATGTTGATCAAGTTATCTATAACTGATGAGATGCTTTCGGAGGTTCAAACAAGCAAAACCTCTGCGAAAATTTGGAAGCACCTACGAGATCTGCACGAGACATCAGATAAAGGTAGGGCCTTCTTCCTCAAAAATATGTTTTTTTCAATTATGATGAATAAGACAACATCCTTGCACGAGCATTTGCACAAAATCAAGGACATCAGAGACCAGTTGTCTGCCATACGTCGAAAGATGGAAGAAGATATGGTGGTTATTACCACGGACCTATGAACACTCTATCGAGACACTCAATATCACATCTACCAGTGTTGACCTAAAGTTCAAAGAGTTGTGCAATAAGCTCTTGTAATAGAACAGATAGAAGAAACAATTTGGCAGCAACAACAGTAATATGCAAAGTGTGGAACAGGCATTTGCAGCCAAGGACAAAGGCAAAGGCAAATGGCCACAGAAGAAAACTCAAGGGAATAATGAAGAGGCTTCAAAGAATCTGAAAAATATCACACATCACTATTGTGGTAAACTTGGTCATATGAAGAAGCACTGGAGAAAGAGGTTGGTTGAAAAGAAAACCAACTAAGGAGGGCCTCCACCAAAGGCTCATGTCGCAGAGCATTCTAAGGAAAAGGAGTGAACCTTCTATGCTTCCATGGCCAAACGACCAACAGATCAGTCAAAATCATCTGCATGGTACATAGATTCCGGAGTGTCTCAACATTTCACCCACAGAAATGATCGGTTCATGGAGTCCAAGGCTTGCTCAGATTCAATGATCTTTGGTGGTGGTGAGTACACAATTGTTGGCAAAGGGAATGTGCAGATATCTTCTAGAGGGAAAAATCTCATTTTTCTCAATGTGTACTATGTGTCAGGAATGGAGCTTAATTTGCTCTCAGTCAGTCAGATTATGCGACATAGTCCCAATTTGGATGTCATATTTAGCACACACATGCTATGTAGTTGACAAGGAGGCCAAGAAAACCATTGTAGTTGGCATCAAAGATCATGGGTTGTATCGACTGGTTGATACTAGAGAGGTTCCAGGAGCGTGCATTGGCAGCCAAGAGTGCATCTACTATCAGTAGTATGGGCACCTCAACCTATCTTATCTCTCTTAGTTGGCTCGAGAGAATTTGGTAGCGTTTACCTGAGATCTAGCAGCGATACAAGGTGTTTGCGGAGCATACCAAGCAGGGAAGCAGCATAGAACTCCATTCGAGGAAGGACAGGCTTGGAGAGCACAGAGAATCCTTCAGCTGGTTCATGCATATGTTTGTGGACCAATGAACAAGGTATCGGTCACTGGTGCCAGGTATTTTCTTTTATTTGTAGATGATTTCAGTAGGAAAATGTGGGTGTTTTTCCTAAAATCAAAATCAAATGTGTTTAAGAAATTTCAAAAGTTCAAAGCATTAGTAGAAAAAGAGTCTAGTTCTTCAATAATCATTCTTAGGTCTGATAATGGAGATGAATTCTGCTCAAACAAATTCAATGACTTTTGTGCTAAACACAGAATAAAACGGCAATTTACAACACCCTACACTCCACAACAAAATGAAGTAGTTGAGAGAAGAAACCATACTATTACAGAGATGGCCCGATGTATGTTGGAGAACAGGAGTGTTCCAAAGAAGTTTTGGGCTAAGGCAGTCTACACTACAGTTTACCTACTCAACAAGTCTCCAACGCAGGCAGTGAAGGAGAAGACCCTAGAGGAAGCTTGGTCTAGGAGGAAACCAAAGATTAGTCATCTTAAGGTTTTTGGTTCTATTGCATACACCTGGATTCTAGATGCAAAGAGAACTAAATTAGACCCTAAGAGTAAGAAATTAATGCTTATAGGGTACGATGACAATCATAAAACCTATAGGTTGATTCATGTTGACACTGATCGCTTGACATTCAGTAGAGATGATGTGATTGATGAAGAAGTTGGGCCCTTTGAGCTCTCTTCAGAGATCAAGATTACAACAGATCAGCCTATTAAGGCAAAGGATTCGGGTGTCCAGCTTCACTTAGCTCCACCTGAAGAGGGGATTCTGCGCATTTTGAGCATGCGGAGTCTCCCAGGCAGGTAACTGTACCTAAATTTCCTGATGATAATCTGGATCACCATCCAGATGACACAGAAGTAGGCAGCCCAAGTCATGGTGACAACAGTGATTTAGATGGAGAGGTTCCTAGGAAGAGACCAAAGTGGTGGGAAAGCACCATTGATGATGTTCAGGTTAGTGAAATGATCGAGAGCAGATCATCCAGAGGCAAGAACAAGTAGAACACTATAAACTTTGAGTTAATAGCTAACATTCAGGGAATTTTTGAGCCACGAGTGTTTCAGAAGGCAAAAGGAAAACCTAAATGGGAAAAGTCCATGGCAACCGAACACCAAAGTCTTATGAAAAATAAGACTTGGGAAATCTCATATCTTCCATCAAGGAAGAAACCCATTGGCTACAAATGGGTGTACAAAGTCAAGTACAAAGTAGATGGTATTCTTGACAAGTACAAAGCACGGCTGGTCGCAAAAGGGTTCTCACAAAGAGAAGGCATTGACTATGAGGAGACCTTTGCTCCTACAACAAAGATGAGCACCATCAGTTTAGTTCTAGCCATGGCAGCACAGTTTGGCTGGAAAGTCCATCAAATGGACGTAAGAGTGCCTTCCTCAACAACGACTTGGAGGAAGAAGTGTACATGTCACAACCTCAGAGTTTTCAGGTTGCAAGAAAGGAGCATCAGGTTTGCAGACTGAAGAAAGCTCTATATGGCCTAAATCAAGCACCCAAGGCATGGTACATCAAGATTGGCAGGTATTTGATTGAACAGGGATTCCAGCGGAGTCCTTCGGATCCAAATATGTACGTCAAAAGCGTAGGCAATGAGATCATGCTACTGGTCATTTATGTAGAAGATATCATTATTACAAGTAGTGAGGCACATTTGATTGACCAAATCAAATGTAATTTAAGTAAAGCTTTTGACATGACTGATTTAAGTATCCTACATTATTGCCTAGGTGTAGAGGTTTGGCAAACAAGTGGTGGTATTTTTGTTTCTCAATCTAAATATGCCAGGAGTTTGCTCGACAAGTTCAAGATGACAGATTGCAAAATCTTGTCTACAGCTATGGAGAAAAGGTTTAAGCTTTTAGCCAAAACAGACTCAAAGGTAGTCAATGAATTGGAATTTAGGCAACTAGTGGGCAGCCTTATATACCTTATAGCCACTAGACCTGATTTGAGCTATGTTGTGAGTTTCATTTCCAGATTCATGACAGCACTGTTGTGACCAAATCACACATCACCCCATTAGGAATAGGGACCCCCCCCTTTTTTTTTTTTTTTGAGCTCTGAGCTTTTCAGTGAGTTTCCAATGAGTTTTCAATGAGTTTTGCTGAGATTTTAATGATGTCCTGACTCGTTTTCCTTTGCCGGCTCGGTAACAATTTCCTTGCCTATGATCTTTGGTTCACGATTAAGGATAGATAAACTTGCAATAATGATCAAATCCTATCTAGATATTGAGTTTTGAAGTGAATCCTTCAGAATGTTTGAGATTCTGAGAAGACTAAGCCTGGAGCCTGAAATCCTGAAAATCCTGAAAAATGGCTAAGTCTGAAATCTGGTGAATCCTCCAAATTCTATATTTTGCATCTTAAATCCGGTGGATTCGGGACCTATCTCAAACATCCTGAAAGGTATATTGAAAAATATTTAAAGTATAAGAAATTGGAGGATTCAAAACACTGATCTAATGCGACTAGACACTTAGATGGCGCAAATCTGGGCGCAAAATCACGAAGCAGAAGACATTTGAGCCAGAGGATTTGAAAACTCCATCCAGTGCGCCCATCTAATCCTTCATTCAGTGCGAAAATATCAGAGGATTTGAAAACTCCATCTAGTGCGCCCAGACTAAAAGGTCATTTCGGAGGAAGAGATGAGGATTTTAATGCCTTCAACCAATGCGAAAATGAAAAAGACAAGTCTAAAGCCAATCTTGGAGCGAATTTTAATGAAAATTCCTGAGGAGTTCAATCCTTGAAGTGATGCGCCACCAAGAAAGAGGAGGGAAATGTAAGGATTTTGACTTGAGAAATGTCTAGTTTAAAGAGGATTCCAAAAGAGGAAGCAATGCGCCCAAAACTAAAGGATCTTTTCCTCTCATCTAATGCGCTTCACCTAAACATTCGACATAAGTATTAGTCCCTTCACCAAATTACAAGTTCAGAGGATTCCAAAAGCCTATCTAATGCGACTTCTTGAGAGATAACTTCATAGGATTCCAAAAGTTGATGTAATGCGCTCAAGTGATTTCTAGATGAAGTTCCAATGACCCTTAACCGAAGCGCCATCCACAGGATTTGGAAACTTGAACCAATGCGCCAACACTCTAGAGGATTCTCCAAGCTGATCCAATGCGCCATATCATGAGGAGATTGCCAGTAGATATCCAATGTTCGGTCTTCAAGGTAAGTTTAGAGGATTCTTACATAGTGAACTAATGCGCCCATTCCAAAGTTCGTCCCATGCGTAGTATAAGAAGAGTGCGACTTAAATCCAGAGGATCCTACAAGGGCAACCATTGCGCCATACATCATATATGATCCACATCAAGACAAAGGCTATCTAAATTCACTCAAGATGGAAGACTTCAACCTAGCCAAGCAATGCGCCACCTCCCAAGCCCCTTATCTAAGTGCTCCACAAGAAGAAATCTAAAAGGGCATCTAATGCGCCATATCCAAAGGAGGAGGATGAAGTTTTATTTTGAAGATCTCATGTTGCCCATCTAATGCGCCAACATTATGAGGTAGTAATCAAGGTTTGTATCTAGAAGATTTTTAAGTCTCATCTATTGCGCCATGAATGAAGTTTATTTGTGAAGAGCTTAAACTACCTATCCAATGCGCCAAATGTCTTGAGGATTTCAATCCTCTATCTAATGCGCTATTCCTTTAGAGGATTCTCCAAAACATTATCCAATGCGTCACTTCCTTGAGCAGGAAAAAAACTAGGTGTCATCTAAACTAATGTTGAAGAGGAGTCCTAATCCTTCATCCAATGCGACATGATAAGAGGAATCCAATCCTTGATCTAGTGCGCCTCAAGGATTATAAAAGAAAGATCATGCTATTTTAAAGAAGAAGACAACACTAAGCTGATCCAATGCGAAAAATCTTGAGAAGACTCTCTACCCTCCATCCAATGCGAATTGCCAAGGAGAGTTTCAATACTTGATCTAATGCGACTAGGAGGATGATGAAGGAAGAGCATTATGAAACAAAGAGAAGAAGACAACAACATGCTGATCCAATGATGTTTTAATGAAGAAGACATTTACACGAAGACCTCAACTAAGGCGAAATTCCAAGAGGATTCGAATTTTTCATCTCATACGCTTGGAGGAAGGAAGAAAACGTCCAACAACAAGAAGAAGAACATCAAAACTTTATCCAATGCGTTCACAAAAGAAAGAAGTTTCAAACATTTAATGATTGTTGCCTTCGAAAAACGTGAAATGCATTCATTTAATAAAGATCAAAATTAAATTAAATGTTTGTGCATGAGGTCGGCCTAGGAAGAAGGAAGGTTTTTTTAAAGTGAATTATATATATGTGCCTCATTTCTTTTTCATTTGATTTATTTTTAAGAGCAGATTTGTTCTCCAAGAGCAGAATTTTCTTCAAGGAGCAGCCACAAGAAGTTGATTTTAGAAGATAAATTTGATTTTATCAAATTTTGCCAAGTGGGAAGTCAAATTGCAAGGTATCAAATACAAAACAGCTCATCAAGTAAGTCTGATCTGAGTTTTTTTCTGATCTGATTTTCTTATTTTTCTTTCATTAGATGCCTTGAAATTGTTTAAATGTTGATAAAATTCTTGAAGAATAAATGGATTTTTATGATTTTTCATAGATTTTCCAAATTTAATAGTAATATTTCATAATTTTAAAGGAAAATTTCATAATTTAATCCATTAAAGTTGCTGAAGTAAAATCTAGATTTTGTTTGCAATCACTTATTCACGTCAAGTCTGCAGAATAATGGCAATGACTTCCAAGGAACGACAAGCCAAGATCCGGATGGATGCCAAAGGGAAGATTCCCGAATCAAAGCTCGTCTCAAGGTGGACAAATGTAAGCGATACAAATATGGGAAGCAGCAACTTGGAAGATATCAAGACAGTCCTTGAAGAACCTAACGGAGGAAGCCTCGCTCGAGCCATCATGAGGAGTGGAGCCATTGAAGCTGCTTGTTTTCCGCCAACTTTGCCATGTCCGGAAATGATCATCGAATGTGTCAAAAAGTATGATGTAAATACAAGGCAAATCATAGCCAAGGATGGAACGATACTAGCCTATTTGCAAAGGGAAGCAGTTGAGGAAACTTTCAACATTCCAACCAAAGAGAGGATGATCAGCATCTCAAAACAACAAGGCCAGCAGGAGTATGATGTCGACACCAAGATAAAGTTACAAGAGATAAGGAGAGAGTGGATGGCCAATCCAGCCATGAAGTTCAACATGAATAATCCTCCACAGTTCCATAAGTCAGATTTTCATCCGGAAATCGGATATCTAATCATGTTTTTGAACAGAATGACAGGAATGCCTCAATCTGCTACTTTCCAGCCTTGGATGTACTCTTTCATCAAGTCAGTTCTTAAAGGGAAAATGATTGATTGGGCTGGACTTATCAGTCAAAGTATACATGAGCAGTTCCTCAGTTTTGCTAAAACTAAGACTTGTTATATGAGTTCCTATATAGTGTATCTTCTTGCCAGAAATGAAGTCTACTCAGGTTTAACCAAGAAAGGAGAAGTCGGCATTGGACCTAACAAATACTTGTCACATCAATGTTATCCTCAGTTGCACCTGAAGAGTATTAATCATTATACAAGGTTTAATGATGCATTTGCTATGTTCATAATGAAGAAACTGAGGGGAGAATTTCATAAAAGGTTGTCTAATGCAGCAAGAGAATTCATTTCAGCATATGGACACTGGTATACTCAACATGAAAGGTACACTTACCTAAGGATCCAAGGATTCACATCATATCCATACAGATTGCCAAGGTATCCAACCAACAGGATGGTAATGTTAGAAGTTACAAGACAACTCCTAGAACTCATCAGGTTGCAGAAGTTGAAGAAGAAAGGAGGAATCCAATTTCCACTTCGTCTTGGACAAAATCTGGAATGTCCATCTTTATCAGCAGCTGAGTATTCTGAAATAGAGCTACAGGCTTATCATTTGCAGACTCATGGCACCAAGAGGCCTAACTTTGACCCTTTCCAAGTTTGCTGGAAATACAACAGAGAATTCAAACATATCAAGCAGTTGGAAGATCACTGGGCCAGTGCTCAAGATGAAGATGATCTCCGAACTCTTCAAAGTTCAAGACTCGACTGGGATTTAGTCAGAGCCACCAAAGCATTCAGGATTCCAGACCAGTTCACCGAGGATGATACTATGCTAGTAGATGAATTTGACAAAATAAAGGATTTGCCTTACACAATTGATTGGTCAAAGAGAGATGCATCCGAAGAAGATTTGATAAAGCCGGTTTTAGCCATGACACAAGTGTGTATCAATCAACTATTGCAGGAAATGAGTGCTGAAAGTCGAGATCTCACCTACAATAAGATGGATGAAGGAGAACCCAAGCAGCATAGTACACATAGCCAACCACAACATAGTGGGAATGATCAGAGCAATAATTCAACTAGAAAGAGGAAAAGACCTAGTCAAGATCAAGGGGAATCAAGCCGAAGACCTCAGAAAAAGAGTAATCCATCTACTTCATCTAATCCACAAGAAGGTGTTTCAATTGTTCAAAATCCAATACAAGAGATAGAAGTAATAGAAGAAGTTGCATTGATTCCATCAGAAGAAATCCAATCAAGCCCCACTGTCATAATAGAAGAGAATGATGATCTTGGTCAGGATGAAATAGGACAAGCTGAATCTGATGAAGAAGTAGCTCGTGTTCAACACAATCAAGCCCATGAACAACGAGATCTTTCTACTTTCCCACCATGGTTGAGACAAAGGATTGAAGAAAGCACAATTGTAGAGACTTATCAGCCTACTGCAGTTGAGGAATTGCTTGTAAATGTACAAAAGAATAATCAGAAGAAGAAAGCCACGATCCTTTCTAAAATCACTCAAGATTCTGCTGGAAACAGAGAGGTCCACATAGCTGTTCCTAGAAGTGATAAGGAGATAGAAAACATGGCACCTGAGGATTATAATTTGACTACAATTGGCATGGGTCCAATCACAAGGGAACAAGTCGATGAAGAACTACAAGATGCCGTGAATAATGTGAGAAGTATGTTGAAACAAGAAAGAGAAGCAAGGATAAAAGTTGAACAAGATTTTAGTACATTGAAGCATTACATCCAACAGGTCATGCAACCTATTCAACAGAAGGAAGCTACTGCAATTCCTCCTTCCATTCTTCCACAGGAAACAGTATCCCGAGTTGAGGACATGAGAACTTCATCCCAGATGATGAAGGGATGGATAGAAAAGACAGAAGACAAGGCCTATATTTACCTAGAAGAAATTGTGCAAGTGTATGACAGAGTCATTAAGCTCCAAGGTCGAGTCCAAGCTTTATTGGAAAGTTGTGCTGAGTTCAAACCAATCAAAGAGCAATATATGCCACAACTCAGAAGCTTAATGGAAGCTCCAGTAGAAGATTTAATTCATAATAAGGTGATTGACAGAGATACTCCACATGACTTTGTCACTTGGTATTTCTCCTTTCACAACAAGGGGCAACTAGTTGATAAGATTGAAGTAGATATGTCCAGGATAAGAAGTGTTCTTCTAAGAACAGAAAATCATATATATACTGCTTTGACAAAGATTTGTAATCCTTATGGAAATGTTACCATTGAGAACATGAAGCAACAAGTTAAGGCATTCTACTTTCAATATGATGGACTTGATGAAAGTCAACTAGATAATATATTCACACTTGCATATCGTCTTGGGGAAAATAAGTCTTGGATAAACGACTGGGAGAAGACACTTGGAGTCTATGAGGCAGATGTAGCAGTGGCAGAAGGATCCATTAAGGCAGCGACAAGTGTACCAATGGAAGATATTATTCAAATTGTGTCCAGATTCATTGTATCTCATAGTACTACTACATAGTACTCGCCTTGATGATGTGGCTTCCTTATCCTCTTGGAAAGCGTGCCTTTGTTCTCTCTTTCATGACTTCTTTCATTTAATATGAGTAACCTCCTGTATTTAATAAAGTTAACCTCATTCATTTAATAAAGTATAGTTTGTTGTAACTACTTGTGATGTGGCTTGATCTGATCCGCTGATTTCGCCGATCAATCTTGACCCTTCTCTCCTTTGAGGACTATAAAAGAGCTCTCATTGCTCTCATTTGTAACGGTTGGAAATTCTGAAATTGTTGTAAGAGCTCTCTGAGATAATAAAGGACTCATTGATTTGGTGATTCTATTTATATTTCTGAGTGTTTGCATGGTTTCAATTTTCACACGAATATTAAGTTAAGTTACAAGTTTTCTTTTTAAGTATAAGTTAGTTAGTGAAAGATTTTTATTACCTTGTAGTGAAGTCTTTACAATTGAGCGTCAATTTGATCTTTATGCTTGTTGAATTTTCATGAGCATAATTGATTTAAATATCTTGCATACCTTTGAAGATAGCACCTCTCTTGTGTAGTTGTTTCATCTTGGCGAAACAAGATCTGGTTCGACTTCACTTTAAGCAGTAAATGTCCTTCCATTTAGGATTAGATTAGTATTTCTCAACCCTATATCTTTTGCCTTTTTTTTTTTATCAATCATTTAGATTTAGGATCAGAACGTCCATTGCTAAATCATACGCGTCAGTTGCAGTACCTAGATTTTCTAGTGTTCACTTCCAGAGTCTTTGAAACAACAAGTTGAACAATTGTGTAAGTCCCTTTGTTGATTAACAGCAGAATCATACTTAAATCATTGAGCTGTTTCCTACTGAAATTGAAACATTATTAGAAGAAGGAACCTTGGAGTCATCTCGTTTGATCACTTAGTTCAGCATCCGAGAGGCTTTGCTCAAGAGAGAGTTAAATACCTAGTATTTTACTCTATTGTTGACTTGTCGAAAAACAACCATCAACATATTTGGCGCTAGAAGGAGGGCATCTTACAAGTTGTTTCAGATTAAGGAAGAACATCCTGGAGCGAATTGGTTCTTTCTCGCCAGAGAGGCACCAAAGAATTCTAAGGTCTGCACCAGGAGCATCCAAGGACTTTTCTGAGTTGGGGTTCCCGTCAAAGTCGAAGAAAGGAAAGAAAGGGACTTCAGCCAGCCGAGGATCTCCAAGTGGGGGTGATACTTCAAATTTATTTCAAACTCCACCTCCGAAGAATCAAAATCAGGGAGTTGTTCAACCAGGCAACGTCCAAGTAACCACCACAGGCACTCCACTTCAGCAAGGAGCTACTCAAGCAGGTCCAGGACAACCCAACATTCCAATGGCAGCACCAGCACAAGCTTGGCCTTTGGGAAATGTCTCACCCCTTGGGACTTTTACCGATTACCATGATATGCCCAAGAATCCCGAACATTTCTGTTCGAAATTTCATGTCAACGATCCGAGCAGGACAGCTGAAGAGCATATTAAGATCTTTGAAGGTACTCTGGTAAATCGAAGGATTGAAGATGAAGATGTAGCATGCCGGCTATTTCCCTACTCTCTTGAAGGAGACGCTACTTTTTGGTATGTCAATCTACCAGCTGGATCTATTACTACCTGGGAACAGATGAGAACCGCTTTCCTGGAGAAATTCAAGATTCTCATCACTCCTGCAGAACTCTATAAGCAATTCATCGAAGTTCGAAGACAGGAACACGAGCCTATTGCCGCTTTTAATCACAGGTTCCATAAAGCATATTCTAGATTACAACCTCCTTATGATATCACTCCAGTAATGGCGATGGAGATTTATTACGCTGCATTGGATCGCCTTACTTCTATGTTCGTGAAAAGAGCAACAACCCCGCCGACCACTTTGACAGGAGCATATGCTGAAGCCGTTAAGGTGAACACAGATTTGGGTATGAACACGCATGGGCCACTTAATCACATAGGGCATGTGGCAATGCCAAACCAGATTCAGGGAATCAATCACGCATTGGCTCAACATACACCTGTAATGAATCCAGTTCCTGTTTCCACTCCTGCTAATCAATTAGTCCTACATCCAGGAGTGCCAATTTCACAAGTTGTACCGGAAAAGCCAGTGTATTTGCAAGGATCTTCATCTTCTGCGAAGGCTCAGGAGGAGAAAGATGAAATGAAAGAGCTGATTGATCAGGTAAAGAAATTGTCTACTGAAGTTACACATTTACGAAATCAGAACAACTATCTGCAGAAGAATTTCCAAGGTAATCAGGGTGGATACCAAGGAAACCAAGGAAATCAAGGATACAATCAAGGATATAATCAGGGATATAATCAAGGTTTTAGAGGAAATAATCAAGGCTTTCAACGACAAAATAGAACCTGGAACACTGCACCGAATACCGGCACAGTCCCTTCACCACTTGACAATCCACCAGCTTCTGACCCAAAACCTGCAGAGAAAGTATTCTTAGCAGAAGCTGCACTATCTACATGGTGCCGGTTGCATAACACCAATCAGCATTCAGAACTTCAATGTCCCGAATTTAAGATAGCAGCTGACATCTTTCAACAGGAAATGCATGGTACACAGGTACCAGAGAATCCTCCAGTCACCGGATATGAAATTGTGCCCACGCAGAGGTATGATCAAGCTTTGATGATTGAAGATTTCACTTTTCCACCTATGATGGAATATGATATGACAGAATATAGCGGAAGATTCCCGCCAGCCTCTGCAAATGAACCAGTTGAGGATACATACTACACTCCGCCATTCGAGGGTGATTTCCAAACCCAAGAAGCAGATGAAGTTCAGGCCTTTCAGCAATCTGCTGGCAATGCACCACAAAGAGTTTATCAGCGGAATTACCGGCCACAAGATCCTATTACCACGTCCACTCCTCCTAATAACTTGCACACCCCGCCAAATCCAAATGCAAGTAACAATCCAAGCTATCCAAGGGATGCACCCGAATACAGACAGCGAAATCCAGTTCAGAACGTTGTCCCAGCACAAGAAGTTCAGCAGCAGAATGTCTCTACAAGGATCGATCCAGTCAGGAAGGAAGTTCCTAAAGAGGATTTAAAGAGATTGAGTCAGTGTGTTGTCGAAGAACTCAAGAAGATTAAAATCAACTTACCATTGACAGAATTGATTCGAGTACCTGAAATTAAGGAAGCTTTTCTAAGAGGTGTCGATGATACCATCTCAAAGGGTGGAAATCAAAATGTGCAAGTCACCACAGGATCAGCCGGTCCATCTACTTCAAATGTACCAAGAGCATATGTAGGTCAAAATACAAATCCAACTCAAATGAGGCCACCTCACCCACAAGGCCAGACAAATGCTATTTTCATTGCACAGGAATCATCCAGTATAACAGATGGCAAAACAGTTGCGATAAAGGAAGAGCCTACCGAGGGTAACAATACGCCGAAAGTTCAAAGTTCACAAGTCAATTCAGATTTAGTAAATGACCGATACAGTGCCCCCAAGAAGAAATCAGTCGTCTTCTATCAAGGAAAAGATGAACAGCCTCCTTTCTTGATATCAGTTAGAATGTTTGGCAAATTATTACACAATTGTCTAATGGATTCAGGAGCCTCAAGCAACGTGATGCCTTTGGGTATTTGCAAGAAACTTGGTCTCATCCCAAAGCAGACAAATAAGAAAGTTACTCAATTAGACAAGACCGAAGTTCCAGTTATTGGAGAGCTACATAATATTCACATGCAGTTAGCAGCTGATCCCAGGATTCAGCATTACATTGACATTTCAGTAGTAGACATACCTGAAGGGTATGGGATGCTGTTAAGCAGAGATTGGTTGAAGAAGCTCAACGGATACGTCTCCACCGACTTTTCGCACATGTGGCTATCATGGAAAGGATTACCTAATCAAATCAGGATAGATAGCACTCCACGTCTCAAATTGATGATTACTGAATATGGTGAAGACAATGAGATCCTTTTTGTACAAACAGACTTAGGTGTTTACAAGCCTAAGGTTGAAGAGATTCTAATGTTTCATAATTCGACAGAGGTCCTCATAGAAAGTGATCACAGCGCATCATCAGATGAAGAAGGGGAAGGTATGTTTGAAAACTTCCGGAATTTTGTGATGAGACATGTGAAGCAAGGAGTAGAATTGGGAAGTCACGCATCCGTTCAAGATCTATTGCTACCTAATTGGTGTAGGATACACAATGCTTTCCATTCCGAGTTCTCTTGCTCTATGTGCATAGTGGCCTTAGAACAAGTTAGAAAGAGAATTCCAGAGGCCATGGGCTTGGAAATTCCAAGTATGATGAAACTAAAAGAACCAGTTAGGGATACAGCCGTTACAGATGAAGCAAGCACTTCGGCATCAGCAACAGAGCATACCCAAATTGAACCTACAAAAGTAGATCAAGGTATTGATATGTCAAATTCAGAAGATAATCAAGTATGGACTCTAAGATTTGATGGATCGAAATCTAAGCAAGGATCCGGCGCTGGCTTTGAATTGATCAGTCCGCTGGGGGAAGCTTATTTATCAGCTTTAAGATTACAGTTCCCATGCACAAATAATGTTACCGAGTATGAAGCTCTCGTACACAGATTGCTCTTGGCCATAAAGAAGAAAGTTAAAATTTTGCACGTGTTCGGCGATTCAGAAATAGTTGTCAGACAAGTCAGGAAGCAATATGTGTGTCATGACAAGAGACTAAAGAAGTACAGAAACAGAGTATGGGATTTGATTGAAGACTTCGATGCTTTCAACATCAAGTCAATTTACAGGTCAACAAATCGAGTAGCTAATGCACTAGCACAGGCCGCAAGTTCCCTTGAGCCATTGGCTATGGAAGGATTAAAAAAGTTCACAGTGGAACTAACATCAGTACCATCAGTACCAGATAATATCACTAATTTTCAAGTGTTTGATGACGACAAACATATACTGGATTTTTTAACCAATTCAGGTATCTTCACCACCCAGGTCATTGACGAAAGCGAAGTTGAAGCTGAGTTTGATCCAGATGGGATCATGAATCTGAAGGACAATAATATCCCAAAGGGTATGATTGAATTAGAAAGACTCTTCGATTCAGATAAGTTGGGCACTCCTCCTCACCACAACGAAGATGGAAACAAATGTGAAGCAGTCAATCTGGGAACCGACGAAGATGTAAAAAATGTATTCATAGGGAAAGTTTGCACACCGGAAGAAAGAGAAAACATCCTCAGTAGTATGAGAGAATTCCACGATGTTATTGCTTGGGGGTATGATGACTTGAAAACATACGACACATCCATCATTACACATACTATCCCTCTCAAGCCAGGAAGCAGACCTTTCCGACAGAGGCAGAGGCCGGTCAATCCTTTATTGGAGCCACTTATTTATCAGGAAGTCAAGAAGCTGCTGCAGGCAAAGATCATATTTCCGATCAGGCACTCGACGTGGGTCGCCAATTTAGTCCCAGTTAGAAAAAAGAATGGAGAAATAAGATTATGTGTTGATTTCAGGAATTTGAACAAAGCATCAGAAAAAGATAATTATCCTTTGCCTTCATTGGATGAAGTGCTGCAAATTGTAAATGGTTCACAGATGATGTCTTTTCTGGATGGATATTCAGGGTATAACCAGGTCATGGTTGAAGAAGAGGATCGATTGAAGACCGCTTTCACTACCAAATGGGGTACTTATGCATACAGAAGGATGCCTTTTGGCCTAATCAATGCAGGAGCCACTTTCCAGCGAGCTATGGATATTGCTTTCAGAGATATTATTGGAAAATGCATTATTATTTATATGGATGATCTTACGGTGTTCTCCAAGGTCAGAGCAGATCATGTAGAGCATTTAAGGAAAGTTTTCGAATCTTGTAGAACATATGGAATTTCCTTAAATCCAAAGAAGTGCATCTTCGGGGTGACCGAAGGAAAGCTCCTGGGCCATGTCATATCAGAACACGGTATCTCTATTGATCCAGATCGGATAGAAGCCATTAAGAGAATTAGCATGCCTGCCAGTAAAAAGGAATTAAAGTCATTCTTCGGCAAGATTAACTTCGTCAGGAAGTTTATTACCGGATTTGCAGAAATTATTAAGCCATTGAATGATATGTTAAAGAAAGATGCGAAAGTTGAATGGACTCCTCAAGCAAAGAAAGCATTTGAAGAAATCAAGCAAGCAATTGCTAGGGCTCCTGTCCTCATCAGTCCAGACTATTTGAAGCCGTTTTATTTATATTCTTTTGCATCTGATCACACCTGTGCAGGGATTTTGACCCAGAGGGTAGATGATAAAGATGAACATCCCGTTGCATTTATGAGTGCCCCTTTTAAGGATGCTGAGCTGAGATACCCGGCGGTCGAGAAACAGGCGTATGCTCTAGTAAAGGCCACCAAGAAATTTCGGCACTATATCTTGCGGAGTAAAGTGTATGCTATAGTTCCAGATGCCGCAGTAAAAACACTACTAATGCAAAATGAACTAGGCGAACGAAGAGGCAAGTGGGTCGCCACTATTCAAGAATACGACATCGAAATTCAACCAATGAAGTTGGTTAGAGGACAAGCATTGACTCAGACTATAGCACTTGAAGAACCTGGATTAGTTCAGCAAGCTTACGTACTTGAAGCAGTATCACCCGATGAGTGGTACGATGATATTGTTTATTACCTGTTATCTCAGAGATGTCCAGAACACATGAACCCAACACAGAGGAGAGCATTGAGATACAGAAGTAAACGTTTCATGTTGCAAGGATCAGTTTTATTCAGACAAAATCATGAAGGCATCTACCTAAGGTGTATTGGTAGGAACGAAGCTAAAAGTATTATGGAACAATTTCATGATAAGTTCGGAACTTGCCACGGTGGTGAGCTAGCAACGGCAAATCAGATATTAAGGGCAGGCTACTATTGGCCAAAATTGTTTCAAGATGCTCATCAGCATGTCAAAACTTGCCATATTTGTCAAGTAGCAGCTTCAAGAGAACGAAACCCAGCTATGCCTTTGCAGCCAGTTGTTGAATTCAGACCTTTTGCTAAGTGGGGATTAGATTTCATTGGTATGATAAACCCACCATCTTCCGCACAGCATAAATATATTTTGACTGCCACAGACTACTGCACCAGATGGACAGAAGCCCATGCTTTGAAGTTTTGTACTTCTGAAGTAGTGATCAAGTTTTTAGAAGAGAATATAATTACCAGATTTGGTTGCCCAAGTGCCCTTGTATGCGACAATGGCCCTGCATTTTCATCACTCAGATTTTCAAATTGGGCCTTTGAATATGGTATAACCCTGAAATTTTCATCGAATTATTATCCACAGGGAAATGGCCTAGCTGAGTCCACAAACAAGAACCTTTTGAATGCAATAAAGAAATTACTGGATAAGAATCCAAGAGACTGGCATACACAGCTGAAGTTTGCTCTTTGGGCAGACAGAACTCGAGTTAAGTCTTCTCTGGGTACTTCGCCATATCACCTGGTTTATGGACAGGATCCCATCTTCCCAATACAATTGAGGATTCCAACCTTGCAATTCATGCAAGAGTATTTAGATGAAGATGAGCAAGTACAAGTAAGATTATCACAGCTCCTGCATCTGGAAGAAAAACGAGACATTGCCTTAAATAAATTTATGAAACATCAAGGAGTGGTCAAGCGTTGGTTTGATCGACAGGCAAGAGTGAAAGCCTTCAGAATTTCTGATCTGGTTTTATATTGGGACAAAGCACATGAACGGCGAGGTGATCACGACAAGTTCGATTATCTCTGGAAGGGCCCATATCAGATCGCTGAGATCCTAGGAGAGAACGCTTTCAAATTGAAGACTCTGACCGGAGAAGATATTCCATTGCCTGTCAATGGGCAGTTCTTGAAGCACTATTTCCAGCCATGAATTCTTCGGAACACTGGTTTGTACATAATTAGATAGGATTTCCTTTCAGTTATTTTGTTTTTTCTTAGATTAGATTTGTTTGTCTTGATGTCATTTGACTCAAGAATTTTTCAAGAAGTTTTCATAGTTTAGTTGTTTTTGCTTTGCTTTCGTTTTTAGAGTAGTTGTTTTTGAAGGGTTTTAATTCTTGACAAGGTGGTGTGTATCCAAAACACATTTGGTATACTTTCACTAGGATATGTTAGCTCATTTCTTAAACATTTATTCACGAAACTCTTAGGATTGATAGATTATTGTTTTCAATTGTTGACGAAGCGAGCACTGAGCTTGACTGGGACATTAATCATATATTGTGTCTTGACACCATTATCTTTTGAACATAATATTTTAAAATGTCAAATCTAATTTTACGAATTCTTATTTGTTCTTTTGAGAAACTTAAGTCATGATTGATGGATTTCCCGTGGATTCCATCGCGAGTATTAGATAGCGTGACTGCTTGTTCTTAGGAAACGAATCAGTTGTTCGGTATTGACTGAAGTATTTTGAGGTTTCTTACACATCTTAATGATCCCGAAGTTCCTAGGAAAGCCTTTGTAAGCCTGGATCAAGTGAAAATCATAAGGTAATTCATGCTTCCATTTCCATTCCATAATAAGTATTTTGCATATTTTCATATCCGTCATTCCATTTACCACATCTCATATTACAATAAAATTGTCCATTCATCCCATTTCAATACAATAAAGCCTCCATCTGCATTGCATATTTTCAACCAAAAATGAATTCGAGTCTAATGACTGCATCATTTATATGATTCTGTGTTCATTATACTCCAGAAGGATACAAGTTGAAGTTGAAATTAAGTACTTGGAGTATTTTCATTATCCACTGTACAGGATAAAATCAAATGTTGGTATTCCCACTCCATTCCATTTGAAATCTACTACCTATATCCACTTCACTTTTGTTACTATGCAAAGTCTCAAAGCATGTAACTATTCATCCATTTTACCTCCGCCTTCAAATCACATTACTATCCACACCTTTATCCTTTTCACCCCTCTCCTAATCATGATTGATGAATGTGAGTGTCGTTTGAATGAGAAGCTTGCAATTCCTTCCGCCCATTCCCCCATCTTTCCATAAAATAAATATTTGGATGCTTTTACCTTTTAAGCAAAGAGATTCCTGAAAATCCAACAATCTCTATGTATCATGATATAAATGCCATAATTCCTAAACAAGGCATGTTCAAAAGTATATTTCGTGCTGTACTTTCAAGTCAAAGAATCCTTGCGAAATAAAGTTCTAAGTACTTGTAGCCGAATCCAAAGAGGCTACCGCATCCAATCCATCCATTCCATTTCCATTCAATTCCATTCCACATACTTTACCCTGCGAACCAAAATTAAAGGGAGAAATCCTAAGTTCGTGAAGGACATGAAGGTATCATTACTAGTTATCATTAATTCCCGTTCCCTACTTACATTCCCTTTTCCACTTGCAAGCTTCGAAGTTTAGGTTGATACAAACAAACGTTGATCGTGATTTCATTCCATTTCATTCTCCTTATTCATCGTCCATATTTGTTTCTTGCTGTTCAACATATCCCATCATTCCTTTGGTTTATGGTTGAATACGCTTTCATACAGTCATAATTCGTCATCATCCAATTCCGTTCCTTTCATCCTATCATGTTATTCTTTCCTACCAACATTTGTCAGTATCAGAACTTGACATGATTTTATGTGTGGATTATCGCGTCCTTCGCAGAATCAGACTCTTGAGTTCTTATCATTCGTTACCTCGGTGAAAACCTGGCAAACAGGCGCCGTGTGTAATGGTCATTATCCTAAAAAAAAAAGAAAAGAAAAAAAAAAAGAAAAAAAAAAAAAAAAAGAAAAAGAAAAAAAAAAAAGAAGAAAAAATAGTAAAGAAAAAAAAATTTCGTTCACTGGTGAAAACCCGGCAAACGGGCGCCATGAATAAGTATCTTGGCGAAAACCTGGCAAACAGGCGTCATGATAGAGCCACATTGTTTCATTGCATTTTCACTATCATTCTATCACCACTCCATTTGACATCATTTACTTGTCATTGCATATTATCATTCACCTATGTCATCCATATATGTCCGTCCATCCGCTTTCATGAATATACCTAGCTTGATACAGGTCAGCTTAGTCGATCCTGGCTTCTAAGGGATGGGAATGAACCTAAGTGCTTGCACTTCAAACCTCAGATATGGATAGTCGCGCTGGCAATTGGTTTTGATTCTTTGATTGAGTAGTCGTGTTTATTTGATCTCGTGTGTGGGTGTACATGGAAATGTTGAAACTTGACGTTTGTTTATCTTTAGCACATTCAAGAAGTTGTTTTAATTGAAATCAATCTTTAATCACACATCAGGAGATGCAGTGTCTTGATCCAATTTATGATTTCTTTCCCTTTTACGCTCGTTTTGTATAGTTTACGATTGAAGATGATAATTTGATATTCTTTGAGTGAGCTTTGCATTTTTTGTTTTAGAAATGTTCAGGAACATTCCTCCAGTGGAGTCGCCAGATGTTGTGACCAAATCACACATCACCCCATTAGGAATAGGGACCCCCCCCCTTTTTTTTTTTTTTGAGCTCTGAGCTTTTCAGTGAGTTTCCAATGAGTTTTCAATGAGTTTTGCTGAGATTTTAATGATGTCCTGACTCGTTTTCCTTTGCCGGCTCGGTAACAATTTCCTTGCCTATGATCTTTGGTTCACGATTAAGGATAGATAAACTTGCAATAATGATCAAATCCTATCTAGATATTGAGTTTTGAAGTGAATCCTTCAGAATGTTTGAGATTCTGAGAAGACTAAGCCTGGAGCCTGAAATCCTGAAAATCCTGAAAAATGGCTAAGTCTGAAATCTGGTGAATCCTCCAAATTCTATATTTTGCATCTTAAATCCGGTGGATTCGGGACCTATCTCAAACATCCTGAAAGGTATATTGAAAAATATTTAAAGTATAAGAAATTGGAGGATTCAAAACACTGATCTAATGCGACTAGACACTTAGATGGCGCAAATCTGGGCGCAAAATCACGAAGCAGAAGACATTTGAGCCAGAGGATTTGAAAACTCCATCCAGTGCGCCCATCTAATCCTTCATTCAGTGCGAAAATATCAGAGGATTTGAAAACTCCATCTAGTGCGCCCAGACTAAAAGGTCATTTCGGAGGAAGAGATGAGGATTTTAATGCCTTCAACCAATGCGAAAATGAAAAAGACAAGTCTAAAGCCAATCTTGGAGCGAATTTTAATGAAAATTCCTGAGGAGTTCAATCCTTGAAGTGATGCGCCACCAAGAAAGAGGAGGGAAATGTAAGGATTTTGACTTGAGAAATGTCTAGTTTAAAGAGGATTCCAAAAGAGGAAGCAATGCGCCCAAAACTAAAGGATCTTTTCCTCTCATCTAATGCGCTTCACCTAAACATTCGACATAAGTATTAGTCCCTTCACCAAATTACAAGTTCAGAGGATTCCAAAAGCCTATCTAATGCGACTTCTTGAGAGATAACTTCATAGGATTCCAAAAGTTGATGTAATGCGCTCAAGTGATTTCTAGATGAAGTTCCAATGACCCTTAACCGAAGCGCCATCCACAGGATTTGGAAACTTGAACCAATGCGCCAACACTCTAGAGGATTCTCCAAGCTGATCCAATGCGCCATATCATGAGGAGATTGCCAGTAGATATCCAATGTTCGGTCTTCAAGGTAAGTTTAGAGGATTCTTACATAGTGAACTAATGCGCCCATTCCAAAGTTCGTCCCATGCGTAGTATAAGAAGAGTGCGACTTAAATCCAGAGGATCCTACAAGGGCAACCATTGCGCCATACATCATATATGATCCACATCAAGACAAAGGCTATCTAAATTCACTCAAGATGGAAGACTTCAACCTAGCCAAGCAATGCGCCACCTCCCAAGCCCCTTATCTAAGTGCTCCACAAGAAGAAATCTAAAAGGGCATCTAATGCGCCATATCCAAAGGAGGAGGATGAAGTTTTATTTTGAAGATCTCATGTTGCCCATCTAATGCGCCAACATTATGAGGTAGTAATCAAGGTTTGTATCTAGAAGATTTTTAAGTCTCATCTATTGCGCCATGAATGAAGTTTATTTGTGAAGAGCTTAAACTACCTATCCAATGCGCCAAATGTCTTGAGGATTTCAATCCTCTATCTAATGCGCTATTCCTTTAGAGGATTCTCCAAAACATTATCCAATGCGTCACTTCCTTGAGCAGGAAAAAAACTAGGTGTCATCTAAACTAATGTTGAAGAGGAGTCCTAATCCTTCATCCAATGCGACATGATAAGAGGAATCCAATCCTTGATCTAGTGCGCCTCAAGGATTATAAAAGAAAGATCATGCTATTTTAAAGAAGAAGACAACACTAAGCTGATCCAATGCGAAAAATCTTGAGAAGACTCTCTACCCTCCATCCAATGCGAATTGCCAAGGAGAGTTTCAATACTTGATCTAATGCGACTAGGAGGATGATGAAGGAAGAGCATTATGAAACAAAGAGAAGAAGACAACAACATGCTGATCCAATGATGTTTTAATGAAGAAGACATTTACACGAAGACCTCAACTAAGGCGAAATTCCAAGAGGATTCGAATTTTTCATCTCATACGCTTGGAGGAAGGAAGAAAACGTCCAACAACAAGAAGAAGAACATCAAAACTTTATCCAATGCGTTCACAAAAGAAAGAAGTTTCAAACATTTAATGATTGTTGCCTTCGAAAAACGTGAAATGCATTCATTTAATAAAGATCAAAATTAAATTAAATGTTTGTGCATGAGGTCGGCCTAGGAAGAAGGAAGGTTTTTTTAAAGTGAATTATATATATGTGCCTCATTTCTTTTTCATTTGATTTATTTTTAAGAGCAGATTTGTTCTCCAAGAGCAGAATTTTCTTCAAGGAGCAGCCACAAGAAGTTGATTTTAGAAGATAAATTTGATTTTATCAAATTTTGCCAAGTGGGAAGTCAAATTGCAAGGTATCAAATACAAAACAGCTCATCAAGTAAGTCTGATCTGAGTTTTTTTCTGATCTGATTTTCTTATTTTTCTTTCATTAGATGCCTTGAAATTGTTTAAATGTTGATAAAATTCTTGAAGAATAAATGGATTTTTATGATTTTTCATAGATTTTCCAAATTTAATAGTAATATTTCATAATTTTAAAGGAAAATTTCATAATTTAATCCATTAAAGTTGCTGAAGTAAAATCTAGATTTTGTTTGCAATCACTTATTCACGTCAAGTCTGCAGAATAATGGCAATGACTTCCAAGGAACGACAAGCCAAGATCCGGATGGATGCCAAAGGGAAGATTCCCGAATCAAAGCTCGTCTCAAGGTGGACAAATGTAAGCGATACAAATATGGGAAGCAGCAACTTGGAAGATATCAAGACAGTCCTTGAAGAACCTAACGGAGGAAGCCTCGCTCGAGCCATCATGAGGAGTGGAGCCATTGAAGCTGCTTGTTTTCCGCCAACTTTGCCATGTCCGGAAATGATCATCGAATGTGTCAAAAAGTATGATGTAAATACAAGGCAAATCATAGCCAAGGATGGAACGATACTAGCCTATTTGCAAAGGGAAGCAGTTGAGGAAACTTTCAACATTCCAACCAAAGAGAGGATGATCAGCATCTCAAAACAACAAGGCCAGCAGGAGTATGATGTCGACACCAAGATAAAGTTACAAGAGATAAGGAGAGAGTGGATGGCCAATCCAGCCATGAAGTTCAACATGAATAATCCTCCACAGTTCCATAAGTCAGATTTTCATCCGGAAATCGGATATCTAATCATGTTTTTGAACAGAATGACAGGAATGCCTCAATCTGCTACTTTCCAGCCTTGGATGTACTCTTTCATCAAGTCAGTTCTTAAAGGGAAAATGATTGATTGGGCTGGACTTATCAGTCAAAGTATACATGAGCAGTTCCTCAGTTTTGCTAAAACTAAGACTTGTTATATGAGTTCCTATATAGTGTATCTTCTTGCCAGAAATGAAGTCTACTCAGGTTTAACCAAGAAAGGAGAAGTCGGCATTGGACCTAACAAATACTTGTCACATCAATGTTATCCTCAGTTGCACCTGAAGAGTATTAATCATTATACAAGGTTTAATGATGCATTTGCTATGTTCATAATGAAGAAACTGAGGGGAGAATTTCATAAAAGGTTGTCTAATGCAGCAAGAGAATTCATTTCAGCATATGGACACTGGTATACTCAACATGAAAGGTACACTTACCTAAGGATCCAAGGATTCACATCATATCCATACAGATTGCCAAGGTATCCAACCAACAGGATGGTAATGTTAGAAGTTACAAGACAACTCCTAGAACTCATCAGGTTGCAGAAGTTGAAGAAGAAAGGAGGAATCCAATTTCCACTTCGTCTTGGACAAAATCTGGAATGTCCATCTTTATCAGCAGCTGAGTATTCTGAAATAGAGCTACAGGCTTATCATTTGCAGACTCATGGCACCAAGAGGCCTAACTTTGACCCTTTCCAAGTTTGCTGGAAATACAACAGAGAATTCAAACATATCAAGCAGTTGGAAGATCACTGGGCCAGTGCTCAAGATGAAGATGATCTCCGAACTCTTCAAAGTTCAAGACTCGACTGGGATTTAGTCAGAGCCACCAAAGCATTCAGGATTCCAGACCAGTTCACCGAGGATGATACTATGCTAGTAGATGAATTTGACAAAATAAAGGATTTGCCTTACACAATTGATTGGTCAAAGAGAGATGCATCCGAAGAAGATTTGATAAAGCCGGTTTTAGCCATGACACAAGTGTGTATCAATCAACTATTGCAGGAAATGAGTGCTGAAAGTCGAGATCTCACCTACAATAAGATGGATGAAGGAGAACCCAAGCAGCATAGTACACATAGCCAACCACAACATAGTGGGAATGATCAGAGCAATAATTCAACTAGAAAGAGGAAAAGACCTAGTCAAGATCAAGGGGAATCAAGCCGAAGACCTCAGAAAAAGAGTAATCCATCTACTTCATCTAATCCACAAGAAGGTGTTTCAATTGTTCAAAATCCAATACAAGAGATAGAAGTAATAGAAGAAGTTGCATTGATTCCATCAGAAGAAATCCAATCAAGCCCCACTGTCATAATAGAAGAGAATGATGATCTTGGTCAGGATGAAATAGGACAAGCTGAATCTGATGAAGAAGTAGCTCGTGTTCAACACAATCAAGCCCATGAACAACGAGATCTTTCTACTTTCCCACCATGGTTGAGACAAAGGATTGAAGAAAGCACAATTGTAGAGACTTATCAGCCTACTGCAGTTGAGGAATTGCTTGTAAATGTACAAAAGAATAATCAGAAGAAGAAAGCCACGATCCTTTCTAAAATCACTCAAGATTCTGCTGGAAACAGAGAGGTCCACATAGCTGTTCCTAGAAGTGATAAGGAGATAGAAAACATGGCACCTGAGGATTATAATTTGACTACAATTGGCATGGGTCCAATCACAAGGGAACAAGTCGATGAAGAACTACAAGATGCCGTGAATAATGTGAGAAGTATGTTGAAACAAGAAAGAGAAGCAAGGATAAAAGTTGAACAAGATTTTAGTACATTGAAGCATTACATCCAACAGGTCATGCAACCTATTCAACAGAAGGAAGCTACTGCAATTCCTCCTTCCATTCTTCCACAGGAAACAGTATCCCGAGTTGAGGACATGAGAACTTCATCCCAGATGATGAAGGGATGGATAGAAAAGACAGAAGACAAGGCCTATATTTACCTAGAAGAAATTGTGCAAGTGTATGACAGAGTCATTAAGCTCCAAGGTCGAGTCCAAGCTTTATTGGAAAGTTGTGCTGAGTTCAAACCAATCAAAGAGCAATATATGCCACAACTCAGAAGCTTAATGGAAGCTCCAGTAGAAGATTTAATTCATAATAAGGTGATTGACAGAGATACTCCACATGACTTTGTCACTTGGTATTTCTCCTTTCACAACAAGGGGCAACTAGTTGATAAGATTGAAGTAGATATGTCCAGGATAAGAAGTGTTCTTCTAAGAACAGAAAATCATATATATACTGCTTTGACAAAGATTTGTAATCCTTATGGAAATGTTACCATTGAGAACATGAAGCAACAAGTTAAGGCATTCTACTTTCAATATGATGGACTTGATGAAAGTCAACTAGATAATATATTCACACTTGCATATCGTCTTGGGGAAAATAAGTCTTGGATAAACGACTGGGAGAAGACACTTGGAGTCTATGAGGCAGATGTAGCAGTGGCAGAAGGATCCATTAAGGCAGCGACAAGTGTACCAATGGAAGATATTATTCAAATTGTGTCCAGATTCATTGTATCTCATAGTACTACTACATAGTACTCGCCTTGATGATGTGGCTTCCTTATCCTCTTGGAAAGCGTGCCTTTGTTCTCTCTTTCATGACTTCTTTCATTTAATATGAGTAACCTCCTGTATTTAATAAAGTTAACCTCATTCATTTAATAAAGTATAGTTTGTTGTAACTACTTGTGATGTGGCTTGATCTGATCCGCTGATTTCGCCGATCAATCTTGACCCTTCTCTCCTTTGAGGACTATAAAAGAGCTCTCATTGCTCTCATTTGTAACGGTTGGAAATTCTGAAATTGTTGTAAGAGCTCTCTGAGATAATAAAGGACTCATTGATTTGGTGATTCTATTTATATTTCTGAGTGTTTGCATGGTTTCAATTTTCACACGAATATTAAGTTAAGTTACAAGTTTTCTTTTTAAGTATAAGTTAGTTAGTGAAAGATTTTTATTACCTTGTAGTGAAGTCTTTACAATTGAGCGTCAATTTGATCTTTATGCTTGTTGAATTTTCATGAGCATAATTGATTTAAATATCTTGCATACCTTTGAAGATAGCACCTCTCTTGTGTAGTTGTTTCATCTTGGCGAAACAAGATCTGGTTCGACTTCACTTTAAGCAGTAAATGTCCTTCCATTTAGGATTAGATTAGTATTTCTCAACCCTATATCTTTTGCCTTTTTTTTTTTATCAATCATTTAGATTTAGGATCAGAACGTCCATTGCTAAATCATACGCGTCAGTTGCAGTACCTAGATTTTCTAGTGTTCACTTCCAGAGTCTTTGAAACAACAAGTTGAACAATTGTGTAAGTCCCTTTGTTGATTAACAGCAGAATCATACTTAAATCATTGAGCTGTTTCCTACTGAAATTGAAACATTATTAGAAGAAGGAACCTTGGAGTCATCTCGTTTGATCACTTAGTTCAGCATCCGAGAGGCTTTGCTCAAGAGAGAGTTAAATACCTAGTATTTTACTCTATTGTTGACTTGTCGAAAAACAACCATCAACATATTTGGCGCTAGAAGGAGGGCATCTTACAAGTTGTTTCAGATTAAGGAAGAACATCCTGGAGCGAATTGGTTCTTTCTCGCCAGAGAGGCACCAAAGAATTCTAAGGTCTGCACCAGGAGCATCCAAGGACTTTTCTGAGTTGGGGTTCCCGTCAAAGTCGAAGAAAGGAAAGAAAGGGACTTCAGCCAGCCGAGGATCTCCAAGTGGGGGTGATACTTCAAATTTATTTCAAACTCCACCTCCGAAGAATCAAAATCAGGGAGTTGTTCAACCAGGCAACGTCCAAGTAACCACCACAGGCACTCCACTTCAGCAAGGAGCTACTCAAGCAGGTCCAGGACAACCCAACATTCCAATGGCAGCACCAGCACAAGCTTGGCCTTTGGGAAATGTCTCACCCCTTGGGACTTTTACCGATTACCATGATATGCCCAAGAATCCCGAACATTTCTGTTCGAAATTTCATGTCAACGATCCGAGCAGGACAGCTGAAGAGCATATTAAGATCTTTGAAGGTACTCTGGTAAATCGAAGGATTGAAGATGAAGATGTAGCATGCCGGCTATTTCCCTACTCTCTTGAAGGAGACGCTACTTTTTGGTATGTCAATCTACCAGCTGGATCTATTACTACCTGGGAACAGATGAGAACCGCTTTCCTGGAGAAATTCAAGATTCTCATCACTCCTGCAGAACTCTATAAGCAATTCATCGAAGTTCGAAGACAGGAACACGAGCCTATTGCCGCTTTTAATCACAGGTTCCATAAAGCATATTCTAGATTACAACCTCCTTATGATATCACTCCAGTAATGGCGATGGAGATTTATTACGCTGCATTGGATCGCCTTACTTCTATGTTCGTGAAAAGAGCAACAACCCCGCCGACCACTTTGACAGGAGCATATGCTGAAGCCGTTAAGGTGAACACAGATTTGGGTATGAACACGCATGGGCCACTTAATCACATAGGGCATGTGGCAATGCCAAACCAGATTCAGGGAATCAATCACGCATTGGCTCAACATACACCTGTAATGAATCCAGTTCCTGTTTCCACTCCTGCTAATCAATTAGTCCTACATCCAGGAGTGCCAATTTCACAAGTTGTACCGGAAAAGCCAGTGTATTTGCAAGGATCTTCATCTTCTGCGAAGGCTCAGGAGGAGAAAGATGAAATGAAAGAGCTGATTGATCAGGTAAAGAAATTGTCTACTGAAGTTACACATTTACGAAATCAGAACAACTATCTGCAGAAGAATTTCCAAGGTAATCAGGGTGGATACCAAGGAAACCAAGGAAATCAAGGATACAATCAAGGATATAATCAGGGATATAATCAAGGTTTTAGAGGAAATAATCAAGGCTTTCAACGACAAAATAGAACCTGGAACACTGCACCGAATACCGGCACAGTCCCTTCACCACTTGACAATCCACCAGCTTCTGACCCAAAACCTGCAGAGAAAGTATTCTTAGCAGAAGCTGCACTATCTACATGGTGCCGGTTGCATAACACCAATCAGCATTCAGAACTTCAATGTCCCGAATTTAAGATAGCAGCTGACATCTTTCAACAGGAAATGCATGGTACACAGGTACCAGAGAATCCTCCAGTCACCGGATATGAAATTGTGCCCACGCAGAGGTATGATCAAGCTTTGATGATTGAAGATTTCACTTTTCCACCTATGATGGAATATGATATGACAGAATATAGCGGAAGATTCCCGCCAGCCTCTGCAAATGAACCAGTTGAGGATACATACTACACTCCGCCATTCGAGGGTGATTTCCAAACCCAAGAAGCAGATGAAGTTCAGGCCTTTCAGCAATCTGCTGGCAATGCACCACAAAGAGTTTATCAGCGGAATTACCGGCCACAAGATCCTATTACCACGTCCACTCCTCCTAATAACTTGCACACCCCGCCAAATCCAAATGCAAGTAACAATCCAAGCTATCCAAGGGATGCACCCGAATACAGACAGCGAAATCCAGTTCAGAACGTTGTCCCAGCACAAGAAGTTCAGCAGCAGAATGTCTCTACAAGGATCGATCCAGTCAGGAAGGAAGTTCCTAAAGAGGATTTAAAGAGATTGAGTCAGTGTGTTGTCGAAGAACTCAAGAAGATTAAAATCAACTTACCATTGACAGAATTGATTCGAGTACCTGAAATTAAGGAAGCTTTTCTAAGAGGTGTCGATGATACCATCTCAAAGGGTGGAAATCAAAATGTGCAAGTCACCACAGGATCAGCCGGTCCATCTACTTCAAATGTACCAAGAGCATATGTAGGTCAAAATACAAATCCAACTCAAATGAGGCCACCTCACCCACAAGGCCAGACAAATGCTATTTTCATTGCACAGGAATCATCCAGTATAACAGATGGCAAAACAGTTGCGATAAAGGAAGAGCCTACCGAGGGTAACAATACGCCGAAAGTTCAAAGTTCACAAGTCAATTCAGATTTAGTAAATGACCGATACAGTGCCCCCAAGAAGAAATCAGTCGTCTTCTATCAAGGAAAAGATGAACAGCCTCCTTTCTTGATATCAGTTAGAATGTTTGGCAAATTATTACACAATTGTCTAATGGATTCAGGAGCCTCAAGCAACGTGATGCCTTTGGGTATTTGCAAGAAACTTGGTCTCATCCCAAAGCAGACAAATAAGAAAGTTACTCAATTAGACAAGACCGAAGTTCCAGTTATTGGAGAGCTACATAATATTCACATGCAGTTAGCAGCTGATCCCAGGATTCAGCATTACATTGACATTTCAGTAGTAGACATACCTGAAGGGTATGGGATGCTGTTAAGCAGAGATTGGTTGAAGAAGCTCAACGGATACGTCTCCACCGACTTTTCGCACATGTGGCTATCATGGAAAGGATTACCTAATCAAATCAGGATAGATAGCACTCCACGTCTCAAATTGATGATTACTGAATATGGTGAAGACAATGAGATCCTTTTTGTACAAACAGACTTAGGTGTTTACAAGCCTAAGGTTGAAGAGATTCTAATGTTTCATAATTCGACAGAGGTCCTCATAGAAAGTGATCACAGCGCATCATCAGATGAAGAAGGGGAAGGTATGTTTGAAAACTTCCGGAATTTTGTGATGAGACATGTGAAGCAAGGAGTAGAATTGGGAAGTCACGCATCCGTTCAAGATCTATTGCTACCTAATTGGTGTAGGATACACAATGCTTTCCATTCCGAGTTCTCTTGCTCTATGTGCATAGTGGCCTTAGAACAAGTTAGAAAGAGAATTCCAGAGGCCATGGGCTTGGAAATTCCAAGTATGATGAAACTAAAAGAACCAGTTAGGGATACAGCCGTTACAGATGAAGCAAGCACTTCGGCATCAGCAACAGAGCATACCCAAATTGAACCTACAAAAGTAGATCAAGGTATTGATATGTCAAATTCAGAAGATAATCAAGTATGGACTCTAAGATTTGATGGATCGAAATCTAAGCAAGGATCCGGCGCTGGCTTTGAATTGATCAGTCCGCTGGGGGAAGCTTATTTATCAGCTTTAAGATTACAGTTCCCATGCACAAATAATGTTACCGAGTATGAAGCTCTCGTACACAGATTGCTCTTGGCCATAAAGAAGAAAGTTAAAATTTTGCACGTGTTCGGCGATTCAGAAATAGTTGTCAGACAAGTCAGGAAGCAATATGTGTGTCATGACAAGAGACTAAAGAAGTACAGAAACAGAGTATGGGATTTGATTGAAGACTTCGATGCTTTCAACATCAAGTCAATTTACAGGTCAACAAATCGAGTAGCTAATGCACTAGCACAGGCCGCAAGTTCCCTTGAGCCATTGGCTATGGAAGGATTAAAAAAGTTCACAGTGGAACTAACATCAGTACCATCAGTACCAGATAATATCACTAATTTTCAAGTGTTTGATGACGACAAACATATACTGGATTTTTTAACCAATTCAGGTATCTTCACCACCCAGGTCATTGACGAAAGCGAAGTTGAAGCTGAGTTTGATCCAGATGGGATCATGAATCTGAAGGACAATAATATCCCAAAGGGTATGATTGAATTAGAAAGACTCTTCGATTCAGATAAGTTGGGCACTCCTCCTCACCACAACGAAGATGGAAACAAATGTGAAGCAGTCAATCTGGGAACCGACGAAGATGTAAAAAATGTATTCATAGGGAAAGTTTGCACACCGGAAGAAAGAGAAAACATCCTCAGTAGTATGAGAGAATTCCACGATGTTATTGCTTGGGGGTATGATGACTTGAAAACATACGACACATCCATCATTACACATACTATCCCTCTCAAGCCAGGAAGCAGACCTTTCCGACAGAGGCAGAGGCCGGTCAATCCTTTATTGGAGCCACTTATTTATCAGGAAGTCAAGAAGCTGCTGCAGGCAAAGATCATATTTCCGATCAGGCACTCGACGTGGGTCGCCAATTTAGTCCCAGTTAGAAAAAAGAATGGAGAAATAAGATTATGTGTTGATTTCAGGAATTTGAACAAAGCATCAGAAAAAGATAATTATCCTTTGCCTTCATTGGATGAAGTGCTGCAAATTGTAAATGGTTCACAGATGATGTCTTTTCTGGATGGATATTCAGGGTATAACCAGGTCATGGTTGAAGAAGAGGATCGATTGAAGACCGCTTTCACTACCAAATGGGGTACTTATGCATACAGAAGGATGCCTTTTGGCCTAATCAATGCAGGAGCCACTTTCCAGCGAGCTATGGATATTGCTTTCAGAGATATTATTGGAAAATGCATTATTATTTATATGGATGATCTTACGGTGTTCTCCAAGGTCAGAGCAGATCATGTAGAGCATTTAAGGAAAGTTTTCGAATCTTGTAGAACATATGGAATTTCCTTAAATCCAAAGAAGTGCATCTTCGGGGTGACCGAAGGAAAGCTCCTGGGCCATGTCATATCAGAACACGGTATCTCTATTGATCCAGATCGGATAGAAGCCATTAAGAGAATTAGCATGCCTGCCAGTAAAAAGGAATTAAAGTCATTCTTCGGCAAGATTAACTTCGTCAGGAAGTTTATTACCGGATTTGCAGAAATTATTAAGCCATTGAATGATATGTTAAAGAAAGATGCGAAAGTTGAATGGACTCCTCAAGCAAAGAAAGCATTTGAAGAAATCAAGCAAGCAATTGCTAGGGCTCCTGTCCTCATCAGTCCAGACTATTTGAAGCCGTTTTATTTATATTCTTTTGCATCTGATCACACCTGTGCAGGGATTTTGACCCAGAGGGTAGATGATAAAGATGAACATCCCGTTGCATTTATGAGTGCCCCTTTTAAGGATGCTGAGCTGAGATACCCGGCGGTCGAGAAACAGGCGTATGCTCTAGTAAAGGCCACCAAGAAATTTCGGCACTATATCTTGCGGAGTAAAGTGTATGCTATAGTTCCAGATGCCGCAGTAAAAACACTACTAATGCAAAATGAACTAGGCGAACGAAGAGGCAAGTGGGTCGCCACTATTCAAGAATACGACATCGAAATTCAACCAATGAAGTTGGTTAGAGGACAAGCATTGACTCAGACTATAGCACTTGAAGAACCTGGATTAGTTCAGCAAGCTTACGTACTTGAAGCAGTATCACCCGATGAGTGGTACGATGATATTGTTTATTACCTGTTATCTCAGAGATGTCCAGAACACATGAACCCAACACAGAGGAGAGCATTGAGATACAGAAGTAAACGTTTCATGTTGCAAGGATCAGTTTTATTCAGACAAAATCATGAAGGCATCTACCTAAGGTGTATTGGTAGGAACGAAGCTAAAAGTATTATGGAACAATTTCATGATAAGTTCGGAACTTGCCACGGTGGTGAGCTAGCAACGGCAAATCAGATATTAAGGGCAGGCTACTATTGGCCAAAATTGTTTCAAGATGCTCATCAGCATGTCAAAACTTGCCATATTTGTCAAGTAGCAGCTTCAAGAGAACGAAACCCAGCTATGCCTTTGCAGCCAGTTGTTGAATTCAGACCTTTTGCTAAGTGGGGATTAGATTTCATTGGTATGATAAACCCACCATCTTCCGCACAGCATAAATATATTTTGACTGCCACAGACTACTGCACCAGATGGACAGAAGCCCATGCTTTGAAGTTTTGTACTTCTGAAGTAGTGATCAAGTTTTTAGAAGAGAATATAATTACCAGATTTGGTTGCCCAAGTGCCCTTGTATGCGACAATGGCCCTGCATTTTCATCACTCAGATTTTCAAATTGGGCCTTTGAATATGGTATAACCCTGAAATTTTCATCGAATTATTATCCACAGGGAAATGGCCTAGCTGAGTCCACAAACAAGAACCTTTTGAATGCAATAAAGAAATTACTGGATAAGAATCCAAGAGACTGGCATACACAGCTGAAGTTTGCTCTTTGGGCAGACAGAACTCGAGTTAAGTCTTCTCTGGGTACTTCGCCATATCACCTGGTTTATGGACAGGATCCCATCTTCCCAATACAATTGAGGATTCCAACCTTGCAATTCATGCAAGAGTATTTAGATGAAGATGAGCAAGTACAAGTAAGATTATCACAGCTCCTGCATCTGGAAGAAAAACGAGACATTGCCTTAAATAAATTTATGAAACATCAAGGAGTGGTCAAGCGTTGGTTTGATCGACAGGCAAGAGTGAAAGCCTTCAGAATTTCTGATCTGGTTTTATATTGGGACAAAGCACATGAACGGCGAGGTGATCACGACAAGTTCGATTATCTCTGGAAGGGCCCATATCAGATCGCTGAGATCCTAGGAGAGAACGCTTTCAAATTGAAGACTCTGACCGGAGAAGATATTCCATTGCCTGTCAATGGGCAGTTCTTGAAGCACTATTTCCAGCCATGAATTCTTCGGAACACTGGTTTGTACATAATTAGATAGGATTTCCTTTCAGTTATTTTGTTTTTTCTTAGATTAGATTTGTTTGTCTTGATGTCATTTGACTCAAGAATTTTTCAAGAAGTTTTCATAGTTTAGTTGTTTTTGCTTTGCTTTCGTTTTTAGAGTAGTTGTTTTTGAAGGGTTTTAATTCTTGACAAGGTGGTGTGTATCCAAAACACATTTGGTATACTTTCACTAGGATATGTTAGCTCATTTCTTAAACATTTATTCACGAAACTCTTAGGATTGATAGATTATTGTTTTCAATTGTTGACGAAGCGAGCACTGAGCTTGACTGGGACATTAATCATATATTGTGTCTTGACACCATTATCTTTTGAACATAATATTTTAAAATGTCAAATCTAATTTTACGAATTCTTATTTGTTCTTTTGAGAAACTTAAGTCATGATTGATGGATTTCCCGTGGATTCCATCGCGAGTATTAGATAGCGTGACTGCTTGTTCTTAGGAAACGAATCAGTTGTTCGGTATTGACTGAAGTATTTTGAGGTTTCTTACACATCTTAATGATCCCGAAGTTCCTAGGAAAGCCTTTGTAAGCCTGGATCAAGTGAAAATCATAAGGTAATTCATGCTTCCATTTCCATTCCATAATAAGTATTTTGCATATTTTCATATCCGTCATTCCATTTACCACATCTCATATTACAATAAAATTGTCCATTCATCCCATTTCAATACAATAAAGCCTCCATCTGCATTGCATATTTTCAACCAAAAATGAATTCGAGTCTAATGACTGCATCATTTATATGATTCTGTGTTCATTATACTCCAGAAGGATACAAGTTGAAGTTGAAATTAAGTACTTGGAGTATTTTCATTATCCACTGTACAGGATAAAATCAAATGTTGGTATTCCCACTCCATTCCATTTGAAATCTACTACCTATATCCACTTCACTTTTGTTACTATGCAAAGTCTCAAAGCATGTAACTATTCATCCATTTTACCTCCGCCTTCAAATCACATTACTATCCACACCTTTATCCTTTTCACCCCTCTCCTAATCATGATTGATGAATGTGAGTGTCGTTTGAATGAGAAGCTTGCAATTCCTTCCGCCCATTCCCCCATCTTTCCATAAAATAAATATTTGGATGCTTTTACCTTTTAAGCAAAGAGATTCCTGAAAATCCAACAATCTCTATGTATCATGATATAAATGCCATAATTCCTAAACAAGGCATGTTCAAAAGTATATTTCGTGCTGTACTTTCAAGTCAAAGAATCCTTGCGAAATAAAGTTCTAAGTACTTGTAGCCGAATCCAAAGAGGCTACCGCATCCAATCCATCCATTCCATTTCCATTCAATTCCATTCCACATACTTTACCCTGCGAACCAAAATTAAAGGGAGAAATCCTAAGTTCGTGAAGGACATGAAGGTATCATTACTAGTTATCATTAATTCCCGTTCCCTACTTACATTCCCTTTTCCACTTGCAAGCTTCGAAGTTTAGGTTGATACAAACAAACGTTGATCGTGATTTCATTCCATTTCATTCTCCTTATTCATCGTCCATATTTGTTTCTTGCTGTTCAACATATCCCATCATTCCTTTGGTTTATGGTTGAATACGCTTTCATACAGTCATAATTCGTCATCATCCAATTCCGTTCCTTTCATCCTATCATGTTATTCTTTCCTACCAACATTTGTCAGTATCAGAACTTGACATGATTTTATGTGTGGATTATCGCGTCCTTCGCAGAATCAGACTCTTGAGTTCTTATCATTCGTTACCTCGGTGAAAACCTGGCAAACAGGCGCCGTGTGTAATGGTCATTATCCTAAAAAAAAAAGAAAAGAAAAAAAAAAAGAAAAAAAAAAAAAAAAAAGAAAAAGAAAAAAAAAAAAGAAGAAAAAATAGTAAAGAAAAAAAAATTTCGTTCACTGGTGAAAACCCGGCAAACGGGCGCCATGAATAAGTATCTTGGCGAAAACCTGGCAAACAGGCGTCATGATAGAGCCACATTGTTTCATTGCATTTTCACTATCATTCTATCACCACTCCATTTGACATCATTTACTTGTCATTGCATATTATCATTCACCTATGTCATCCATATATGTCCGTCCATCCGCTTTCATGAATATACCTAGCTTGATACAGGTCAGCTTAGTCGATCCTGGCTTCTAAGGGATGGGAATGAACCTAAGTGCTTGCACTTCAAACCTCAGATATGGATAGTCGCGCTGGCAATTGGTTTTGATTCTTTGATTGAGTAGTCGTGTTTATTTGATCTCGTGTGTGGGTGTACATGGAAATGTTGAAACTTGACGTTTGTTTATCTTTAGCACATTCAAGAAGTTGTTTTAATTGAAATCAATCTTTAATCACACATCAGGAGATGCAGTGTCTTGATCCAATTTATGATTTCTTTCCCTTTTACGCTCGTTTTGTATAGTTTACGATTGAAGATGATAATTTGATATTCTTTGAGTGAGCTTTGCATTTTTTGTTTTAGAAATGTTCAGGAACATTCCTCCAGTGGAGTCGCCAGATGTTGTGACCAAATCACACATCACCCCATTAGGAATAGGGACCCCCCCCCTTTTTTTTTTTTTTGAGCTCTGAGCTTTTCAGTGAGTTTCCAATGAGTTTTCAATGAGTTTTGCTGAGATTTTAATGATGTCCTGACTCGTTTTCCTTTGCCGGCTCGGTAACAATTTCCTTGCCTATGATCTTTGGTTCACGATTAAGGATAGATAAACTTGCAATAATGATCAAATCCTATCTAGATATTGAGTTTTGAAGTGAATCCTTCAGAATGTTTGAGATTCTGAGAAGACTAAGCCTGGAGCCTGAAATCCTGAAAATCCTGAAAAATGGCTAAGTCTGAAATCTGGTGAATCCTCCAAATTCTATATTTTGCATCTTAAATCCGGTGGATTCGGGACCTATCTCAAACATCCTGAAAGGTATATTGAAAAATATTTAAAGTATAAGAAATTGGAGGATTCAAAACACTGATCTAATGCGACTAGACACTTAGATGGCGCAAATCTGGGCGCAAAATCACGAAGCAGAAGACATTTGAGCCAGAGGATTTGAAAACTCCATCCAGTGCGCCCATCTAATCCTTCATTCAGTGCGAAAATATCAGAGGATTTGAAAACTCCATCTAGTGCGCCCAGACTAAAAGGTCATTTCGGAGGAAGAGATGAGGATTTTAATGCCTTCAACCAATGCGAAAATGAAAAAGACAAGTCTAAAGCCAATCTTGGAGCGAATTTTAATGAAAATTCCTGAGGAGTTCAATCCTTGAAGTGATGCGCCACCAAGAAAGAGGAGGGAAATGTAAGGATTTTGACTTGAGAAATGTCTAGTTTAAAGAGGATTCCAAAAGAGGAAGCAATGCGCCCAAAACTAAAGGATCTTTTCCTCTCATCTAATGCGCTTCACCTAAACATTCGACATAAGTATTAGTCCCTTCACCAAATTACAAGTTCAGAGGATTCCAAAAGCCTATCTAATGCGACTTCTTGAGAGATAACTTCATAGGATTCCAAAAGTTGATGTAATGCGCTCAAGTGATTTCTAGATGAAGTTCCAATGACCCTTAACCGAAGCGCCATCCACAGGATTTGGAAACTTGAACCAATGCGCCAACACTCTAGAGGATTCTCCAAGCTGATCCAATGCGCCATATCATGAGGAGATTGCCAGTAGATATCCAATGTTCGGTCTTCAAGGTAAGTTTAGAGGATTCTTACATAGTGAACTAATGCGCCCATTCCAAAGTTCGTCCCATGCGTAGTATAAGAAGAGTGCGACTTAAATCCAGAGGATCCTACAAGGGCAACCATTGCGCCATACATCATATATGATCCACATCAAGACAAAGGCTATCTAAATTCACTCAAGATGGAAGACTTCAACCTAGCCAAGCAATGCGCCACCTCCCAAGCCCCTTATCTAAGTGCTCCACAAGAAGAAATCTAAAAGGGCATCTAATGCGCCATATCCAAAGGAGGAGGATGAAGTTTTATTTTGAAGATCTCATGTTGCCCATCTAATGCGCCAACATTATGAGGTAGTAATCAAGGTTTGTATCTAGAAGATTTTTAAGTCTCATCTATTGCGCCATGAATGAAGTTTATTTGTGAAGAGCTTAAACTACCTATCCAATGCGCCAAATGTCTTGAGGATTTCAATCCTCTATCTAATGCGCTATTCCTTTAGAGGATTCTCCAAAACATTATCCAATGCGTCACTTCCTTGAGCAGGAAAAAAACTAGGTGTCATCTAAACTAATGTTGAAGAGGAGTCCTAATCCTTCATCCAATGCGACATGATAAGAGGAATCCAATCCTTGATCTAGTGCGCCTCAAGGATTATAAAAGAAAGATCATGCTATTTTAAAGAAGAAGACAACACTAAGCTGATCCAATGCGAAAAATCTTGAGAAGACTCTCTACCCTCCATCCAATGCGAATTGCCAAGGAGAGTTTCAATACTTGATCTAATGCGACTAGGAGGATGATGAAGGAAGAGCATTATGAAACAAAGAGAAGAAGACAACAACATGCTGATCCAATGATGTTTTAATGAAGAAGACATTTACACGAAGACCTCAACTAAGGCGAAATTCCAAGAGGATTCGAATTTTTCATCTCATACGCTTGGAGGAAGGAAGAAAACGTCCAACAACAAGAAGAAGAACATCAAAACTTTATCCAATGCGTTCACAAAAGAAAGAAGTTTCAAACATTTAATGATTGTTGCCTTCGAAAAACGTGAAATGCATTCATTTAATAAAGATCAAAATTAAATTAAATGTTTGTGCATGAGGTCGGCCTAGGAAGAAGGAAGGTTTTTTTAAAGTGAATTATATATATGTGCCTCATTTCTTTTTCATTTGATTTATTTTTAAGAGCAGATTTGTTCTCCAAGAGCAGAATTTTCTTCAAGGAGCAGCCACAAGAAGTTGATTTTAGAAGATAAATTTGATTTTATCAAATTTTGCCAAGTGGGAAGTCAAATTGCAAGGTATCAAATACAAAACAGCTCATCAAGTAAGTCTGATCTGAGTTTTTTTCTGATCTGATTTTCTTATTTTTCTTTCATTAGATGCCTTGAAATTGTTTAAATGTTGATAAAATTCTTGAAGAATAAATGGATTTTTATGATTTTTCATAGATTTTCCAAATTTAATAGTAATATTTCATAATTTTAAAGGAAAATTTCATAATTTAATCCATTAAAGTTGCTGAAGTAAAATCTAGATTTTGTTTGCAATCACTTATTCACGTCAAGTCTGCAGAATAATGGCAATGACTTCCAAGGAACGACAAGCCAAGATCCGGATGGATGCCAAAGGGAAGATTCCCGAATCAAAGCTCGTCTCAAGGTGGACAAATGTAAGCGATACAAATATGGGAAGCAGCAACTTGGAAGATATCAAGACAGTCCTTGAAGAACCTAACGGAGGAAGCCTCGCTCGAGCCATCATGAGGAGTGGAGCCATTGAAGCTGCTTGTTTTCCGCCAACTTTGCCATGTCCGGAAATGATCATCGAATGTGTCAAAAAGTATGATGTAAATACAAGGCAAATCATAGCCAAGGATGGAACGATACTAGCCTATTTGCAAAGGGAAGCAGTTGAGGAAACTTTCAACATTCCAACCAAAGAGAGGATGATCAGCATCTCAAAACAACAAGGCCAGCAGGAGTATGATGTCGACACCAAGATAAAGTTACAAGAGATAAGGAGAGAGTGGATGGCCAATCCAGCCATGAAGTTCAACATGAATAATCCTCCACAGTTCCATAAGTCAGATTTTCATCCGGAAATCGGATATCTAATCATGTTTTTGAACAGAATGACAGGAATGCCTCAATCTGCTACTTTCCAGCCTTGGATGTACTCTTTCATCAAGTCAGTTCTTAAAGGGAAAATGATTGATTGGGCTGGACTTATCAGTCAAAGTATACATGAGCAGTTCCTCAGTTTTGCTAAAACTAAGACTTGTTATATGAGTTCCTATATAGTGTATCTTCTTGCCAGAAATGAAGTCTACTCAGGTTTAACCAAGAAAGGAGAAGTCGGCATTGGACCTAACAAATACTTGTCACATCAATGTTATCCTCAGTTGCACCTGAAGAGTATTAATCATTATACAAGGTTTAATGATGCATTTGCTATGTTCATAATGAAGAAACTGAGGGGAGAATTTCATAAAAGGTTGTCTAATGCAGCAAGAGAATTCATTTCAGCATATGGACACTGGTATACTCAACATGAAAGGTACACTTACCTAAGGATCCAAGGATTCACATCATATCCATACAGATTGCCAAGGTATCCAACCAACAGGATGGTAATGTTAGAAGTTACAAGACAACTCCTAGAACTCATCAGGTTGCAGAAGTTGAAGAAGAAAGGAGGAATCCAATTTCCACTTCGTCTTGGACAAAATCTGGAATGTCCATCTTTATCAGCAGCTGAGTATTCTGAAATAGAGCTACAGGCTTATCATTTGCAGACTCATGGCACCAAGAGGCCTAACTTTGACCCTTTCCAAGTTTGCTGGAAATACAACAGAGAATTCAAACATATCAAGCAGTTGGAAGATCACTGGGCCAGTGCTCAAGATGAAGATGATCTCCGAACTCTTCAAAGTTCAAGACTCGACTGGGATTTAGTCAGAGCCACCAAAGCATTCAGGATTCCAGACCAGTTCACCGAGGATGATACTATGCTAGTAGATGAATTTGACAAAATAAAGGATTTGCCTTACACAATTGATTGGTCAAAGAGAGATGCATCCGAAGAAGATTTGATAAAGCCGGTTTTAGCCATGACACAAGTGTGTATCAATCAACTATTGCAGGAAATGAGTGCTGAAAGTCGAGATCTCACCTACAATAAGATGGATGAAGGAGAACCCAAGCAGCATAGTACACATAGCCAACCACAACATAGTGGGAATGATCAGAGCAATAATTCAACTAGAAAGAGGAAAAGACCTAGTCAAGATCAAGGGGAATCAAGCCGAAGACCTCAGAAAAAGAGTAATCCATCTACTTCATCTAATCCACAAGAAGGTGTTTCAATTGTTCAAAATCCAATACAAGAGATAGAAGTAATAGAAGAAGTTGCATTGATTCCATCAGAAGAAATCCAATCAAGCCCCACTGTCATAATAGAAGAGAATGATGATCTTGGTCAGGATGAAATAGGACAAGCTGAATCTGATGAAGAAGTAGCTCGTGTTCAACACAATCAAGCCCATGAACAACGAGATCTTTCTACTTTCCCACCATGGTTGAGACAAAGGATTGAAGAAAGCACAATTGTAGAGACTTATCAGCCTACTGCAGTTGAGGAATTGCTTGTAAATGTACAAAAGAATAATCAGAAGAAGAAAGCCACGATCCTTTCTAAAATCACTCAAGATTCTGCTGGAAACAGAGAGGTCCACATAGCTGTTCCTAGAAGTGATAAGGAGATAGAAAACATGGCACCTGAGGATTATAATTTGACTACAATTGGCATGGGTCCAATCACAAGGGAACAAGTCGATGAAGAACTACAAGATGCCGTGAATAATGTGAGAAGTATGTTGAAACAAGAAAGAGAAGCAAGGATAAAAGTTGAACAAGATTTTAGTACATTGAAGCATTACATCCAACAGGTCATGCAACCTATTCAACAGAAGGAAGCTACTGCAATTCCTCCTTCCATTCTTCCACAGGAAACAGTATCCCGAGTTGAGGACATGAGAACTTCATCCCAGATGATGAAGGGATGGATAGAAAAGACAGAAGACAAGGCCTATATTTACCTAGAAGAAATTGTGCAAGTGTATGACAGAGTCATTAAGCTCCAAGGTCGAGTCCAAGCTTTATTGGAAAGTTGTGCTGAGTTCAAACCAATCAAAGAGCAATATATGCCACAACTCAGAAGCTTAATGGAAGCTCCAGTAGAAGATTTAATTCATAATAAGGTGATTGACAGAGATACTCCACATGACTTTGTCACTTGGTATTTCTCCTTTCACAACAAGGGGCAACTAGTTGATAAGATTGAAGTAGATATGTCCAGGATAAGAAGTGTTCTTCTAAGAACAGAAAATCATATATATACTGCTTTGACAAAGATTTGTAATCCTTATGGAAATGTTACCATTGAGAACATGAAGCAACAAGTTAAGGCATTCTACTTTCAATATGATGGACTTGATGAAAGTCAACTAGATAATATATTCACACTTGCATATCGTCTTGGGGAAAATAAGTCTTGGATAAACGACTGGGAGAAGACACTTGGAGTCTATGAGGCAGATGTAGCAGTGGCAGAAGGATCCATTAAGGCAGCGACAAGTGTACCAATGGAAGATATTATTCAAATTGTGTCCAGATTCATTGTATCTCATAGTACTACTACATAGTACTCGCCTTGATGATGTGGCTTCCTTATCCTCTTGGAAAGCGTGCCTTTGTTCTCTCTTTCATGACTTCTTTCATTTAATATGAGTAACCTCCTGTATTTAATAAAGTTAACCTCATTCATTTAATAAAGTATAGTTTGTTGTAACTACTTGTGATGTGGCTTGATCTGATCCGCTGATTTCGCCGATCAATCTTGACCCTTCTCTCCTTTGAGGACTATAAAAGAGCTCTCATTGCTCTCATTTGTAACGGTTGGAAATTCTGAAATTGTTGTAAGAGCTCTCTGAGATAATAAAGGACTCATTGATTTGGTGATTCTATTTATATTTCTGAGTGTTTGCATGGTTTCAATTTTCACACGAATATTAAGTTAAGTTACAAGTTTTCTTTTTAAGTATAAGTTAGTTAGTGAAAGATTTTTATTACCTTGTAGTGAAGTCTTTACAATTGAGCGTCAATTTGATCTTTATGCTTGTTGAATTTTCATGAGCATAATTGATTTAAATATCTTGCATACCTTTGAAGATAGCACCTCTCTTGTGTAGTTGTTTCATCTTGGCGAAACAAGATCTGGTTCGACTTCACTTTAAGCAGTAAATGTCCTTCCATTTAGGATTAGATTAGTATTTCTCAACCCTATATCTTTTGCCTTTTTTTTTTTATCAATCATTTAGATTTAGGATCAGAACGTCCATTGCTAAATCATACGCGTCAGTTGCAGTACCTAGATTTTCTAGTGTTCACTTCCAGAGTCTTTGAAACAACAAGTTGAACAATTGTGTAAGTCCCTTTGTTGATTAACAGCAGAATCATACTTAAATCATTGAGCTGTTTCCTACTGAAATTGAAACATTATTAGAAGAAGGAACCTTGGAGTCATCTCGTTTGATCACTTAGTTCAGCATCCGAGAGGCTTTGCTCAAGAGAGAGTTAAATACCTAGTATTTTACTCTATTGTTGACTTGTCGAAAAACAACCATCAACAAGCACCAAAGGCAGAACATTGGGTTGCAGTGAAGAGAGTGCTGAGATATGTGAAAGGGACACTTGACTTTGGCATTCTGTACAACAGAAGCAAAGATCCTAGATTGGTTGGGTTCACAGATTCAAATTGAGCAGGTTCTGTTGATGACATAAAATCCACTTCTGAATATGTTTTCAATCTTGGCAAGGGTGCAATCACATGGACCAACAAGAAGCAGCAGGTAGTAGCTCTTTCCTCAACAGAAGTAGAGTATCGAAGAACAGTCAAAGCAGCATGTGAGGCAATATGGCTCCAGAGGATGCTTTCAAACATGCAGATGTCTCAAACAAGGCCTTCACCCTTGTATTGTGACAATCAAGGGGTGCTAAAGCTTGCCAAGAATCCAGTCTTCCATGAGTGTACCAAACATGTTGAGCTACATTGTCATTTCATCAGGCAACTTGTAGAAGATGGATCAGTAATGTTGCAATATCGCCCTTCTAAGGATCAAACTGCAGACATTCTTACAAGTCTTTGGGTCTTGACAAATTTGTAAAATTTCGGGATAAGCTTGGTGTCGTTAGTAGATTGACCATTAAGGGAGGGTATTTAAGTATTATTGTAATATTTAATGGTCAATTAGTCTTTAGGATAGACTTCAGAAATATTCTTTATTCTTTTAGTTAAGTTCTTATCCTTTTGCTTTATTAGTTGTCGCTTAGTTGTTGCTCTTATCCTTTCCAGATAAAGCGTTTGTAAACTCTTATTTAAGGATGCTTTCGCTCCTTAGTAAATATCGAATATCTTGGTAATCATTTTGTATTTTATATTATTTTATTTTCTAACTTAATTGTTGATGTATTTTATTGTCTTGATTATCAACTTTTAGAGTTATGATGATGTCAATAACTTGATAGGCATTTTCTAAATTGGTTGTTGACTTTGATAATATTGCAGGGGTCAATGTAGATAGGATTTATGTCCATCAATTCTCTTCCTCAAGAATGCTTTTCATTCAAAACCAATCCTAAATGCTCCAACCATAACCTGGCTTCAAGAGGAAACACAATGCCTTGTTCATCTTTTGAGAGTCCTTGGCACTTGTAACCATCTTTTTTGACTACTTGTCCTTTGCAGTTGATCGTCTATAATAAATTCATTGCAATGTCTACAGTCTTCTCTTCCACTTCTAGGATTCATCTTTGATTTTGTGCATGCACTTTAGACAATCTATCTTTTCTATTTGTAAGCTTTGAATTTGATTGTGATTTCCCAATGTCATTATCTCATCATCTTTTATCACCATGCCCTTGACACTTGTCTCAAATTGCACGAATTTAACATTGTAGCATTTTCTCTTCAAATTTGTTTCTTTTCTCAAAAGATTGATTGGTATTCCTATAACTTGCATATCTCATCAACATTGTTTGTCATGTCTCTCTTGTTAGCTTTTTGTTCTTCTTTAAAGATTTGTTTATTTCTATTCTTGTTACCATAATATCCTTAACTTCTTTAATGAGCATATGGTTTAAACTTTTTAGTTTTGTTGTTTCATTCTTTTGTTCATCAAGCTTTATTTGTAATTTTATTTATTTTTATATATGCAATCATGATGGTTTCACTTTTCATTTAAGCCTTCTATTTCATCAGGCAGGATTTAACTTTGTTTAACCTTGTTATCTCATCAATTTTTTGGCATATTGCCCTTAATGTTTGAGGCATATGAAGCATATGAGGTAGGTGACGAATCTGCCATTTAAAATTCTGCAGTAAACAGGCAGATTAAGCAGCTTCTAGATCTGCCAAAACTGACTTGGCCAAAAAGGCAGATTTGGCAGCTTCCAAATTCACCCAATACAACAGCCATGGAAGACCCACTGCTCAAAATGGAAGCTGAGACCTTTATTTTCTGACCATTGAGATGAAAAGTAATTTGAAGTCTTTTGTGTCAGTTTGGTAACCAAACATAAGCATGTATATGCACATGGGAGTCTTGTAGTGGCATCTACAGTTGCATTATTGTAGTTGAGTGTAATAAGTGTTGTGAGCTGTTTGATGCTAGAACAGTGTTGTAGTGCAAATATGAGCAAGCAGAAGATTCCCTGTGAAGATGCTGATTGTTGATCCACAGTGATCTCTGAGGCTTCAAAAAAGAGCTTGGCTTGTAATCTTGCTGATTTTTGGTGGACATAAAAAAACAGCCCCAATCTGCTAGAGCTTTCACTCCTAGTGGGTTTCTACAGGATGTATTTTGTGTTATACTTATTGTGGGTACTGTTTATGCTCTTGGGTTTCACAAGCACTTCAATTCTATGCTATACTGTTTTCTTAAACAAAATATACTTGTTTACCGCAACAAATTAATTAATTTAAATCATAAATGAGTTAAGTTCTATGTCCATGAGTTAGAAATTGGTATAACCTACCTAAGTAAAGACCCACACGCGACCAGTCAAGTACTGTGTTTCTCATACTCTGTGAAGATCAACCAAGCACATCAGCTAAGGTAATCAGCACTTCAGGATAGCTAGATCTCACTACATTCAGTTTTGATCTCATAAGCTGACCAATATCACCAGTTTTGTGACCTACGTAAGAGACCTTCTGCCTTCAATGTCAATAGAGAAGAGAGTAAGTTTCACCTCCAAAGATAGCTTCGCCAGCCCCACTCTCCCAGCCCAGGCCATTGCCTTGGTGATATCATCCAACTCCGCATTGGAATTATCCAATGGGTGATAATTCTAAACAATCTCATGCTGCTGCATACACACATAACTAGTGTCCATTTTGTGCCCTCTAGTGTAGGTTGTAGCTTGGACCATATGTTGTAACTTTGGGTTCTTAGAGCTATTGATTTTACCTTTTCAAATTTCTTGGTAAACACACCTTTCTTTCTGGTTTATGACTTTATTTTCTTTTACTAGAGATATTTTTAGGCACCTTATGGGATATCTTAGCTGGTTGTACCTCACAGCTTATTCACCAACATTTATGAACATTAATAAAAAACTTTAATGGCTGTCCCTGTTTGTTCTTTTTAGATTATTATATTATGTTATATTTTTTTTGTTTTTTGTGATCTTTAAGACTAGACAGAAGTTGCAGAAGGGGTTATGTTTTTTGCATGTGATTGTTTTGCCAGATAACAATGAAACATGTGACATGCAATGATAACCCAAAAAAACTATGAGCAAAATAGCAAAGACCCGGTTCATAAAATCATTCAAAATGAATTACAGATGCATACCCATTTGCATTTCTTCATCTTCATACTTCGGCTGTACATGGACCAGCAACATACATATGGGAAATCGCATTCAATACATTAGAATGAAGGAATCTTTGTTAACGAACATTAGCCAATGTTCTCTATGATCCAATCGACCCCAAACACATGAAAAGAAACTACAATGAAACCCCAAATGATGCCTCAAGGTGGTATGGCCAAGCCTGGATATGTACGGCCCTGCTGAGTGACTGGTACAGCAAACAAAACTCTCCAAAGGGATGCCAAATCTGTTATAGAGGGTCAAGAAATATCTACAACTGATAATATATGTTCCAACGCCCAAAGTCTAACACAAACGCTTCAACAAATCACTCTAATCAGGTGCCCAAAGGTGTACGGCCTATCCTGAAATGGTACGGCCTGATATTGTTGTTCAAAACTACTCCAAACACACAGAAATCCTACTCAAACCTGACCTGCAATATTTTCTATTCACTGCTCAAAACAAACTGAATACTATCCAGATGAAATCTCCTCAAAAATGGTATCATTTGAAGCACAAGCGAAGCCTCTGTATGAAGCTCCCAGCAACCCTCCTGATGCTGTCTCTCAAGCACGAAGAGAGTGATCTCACAGAGGTTTTCGTCTCTGCAAAACCCTTGTCCAACCCCAAAGCCAAGCTTCAAGTTTGCTCAACAAAATGTTTTTCCAAAGAGAGAGAGAGAGCAAATGAGCTCACAAATGCCTTTTTATAAGCCCTTCGCTTCCAACACCCAAGAAGAGGATTTCTTTATTATTATTTTTCTTTTTATATATTTGACCCCCTTATCTCCTCATGAAGTGCCCATTTTCCTAGCACACAACTTTAAGTTATAACTTATAACTCCATAAAGTCAGTTTAATAAACTAAAGTAACTATAGCCATCTATCTATTATAGGTTAAATATTTAATTTAACTTATACTTCGACATATAATCCCTTGGCCATCTCGAAAACCAACTATAAAGTGCTAGGTGCTCCAACTGGCAGGCTATAAATAGAAAGTCAGGCCAATGCCACCCGTGATCCCTCCTGCCTGACTTACTATTAATAGTAAGTCCTAGAAAGTGACCCAAAAAGATTCCCTAACCACATCTATTAGCCTACGGGAACCCAGGAATAGGCTAATCACTCCAACTATCTGCATGGGCTAAGAAGGGGACATTACAAATTTCCTTGTTGCTCTTTCTATTAGATCACTCACTCAAATAAATAGAATACTAACAAGATGATCTAATCTTGAATTCTCCATCAAATCAGCATAGCATCAACAAGACTAAGACAATGCCGAGTGAATAGACAAGCATGTTGGATAACCTCTTGTTAGGAAACCAAGATCTTTAGGTGTAATAATCAATTTATAAAGGAATTAAATTGTACAAGAAGTAAATTTGCAGAAGAAATATAAAGAACACAATTACACATGAACATAGAGAATTATGGCGGAAAAAACCATAAAAGTAAAAAACCTCATAGCATCATTATAATGAGAAAACTTATATTTGATTTATAATAAACACACATACAAGAACTTGGGTTTTCCACAATCCCTTTCTCTTTATTCTTTCTAACAATGGCCTCACACACAAATCCTCTCTTGTGCATTTTCTATGAATAATAATATATTCACATATCCAATTCTTTCATCACATTTCCCTCAATTGGGCCTCCCTAAAATATAGGATAGAAAAGTAAGTTGCATCTGTTGAGGAAGTTATCATACCCTTTCATAACAAGACATTATATTTACTTAATAAATTAATCAATAGAAAGATGATTTATTTATATATTTATTAATTTATTAATTAATTATGTTATAATATCTCATATGCATATTTTATATTATAAGATTACACTTTATATTTAAAGCCTTACAAATGTTATTTAGGCCCACTTACATCAAGTGTGGACCCCTAATAAACATTATGTTTTAATAGTCCCCCTTAATGTTTATAGGGAGTGTTTGTTGTCAATTTCTTTCTAAAATAAAAGACAAAGCTCCAATAATACAAAACTTCTTTGACAAGCATACCATAGGGATAAAATATTTGGCAAGATGAAGATCATGTACTCTAGACTACATGATAAACTTCTTGTCATAATTTAGATCTCAGTTTTCTCAATGGTGCCAACAAAGATGTCTTATAAGGTTTCTTATTGGAGCTCAAAACGCCTCACTCCCCCCACCCCAACCAAACCAAGTTCTTTTTACAATACATAATGCCCATAGGTCTTACATATAATGTTTTTACAAATGGAAGAAGAAATCCAAAGGAAGAGATATATAATGCCCATAGGTCTTACATGTGCCCTTCTAGGTCTTATCCAATGCCTGTAGGTCTTACATACCAAAGATAGCCATTAGGAGGTGTCATTGTCATACACACTTCCCATCAACGGCAACTCCTTGAGGCCTAGCACTGCTCTAAATTTAGAGAATTTTACACTGCACAGAGGTTTTCTTAAAAAAACTACTATCTGATCATCAGTCTAAGAGAATTGGACAGTAATTTCAGCATTGAGAACTTTCTCTCGAATGAAGTGTGCATGGACTTCAATGTGCTTTGTTCTTTGATGTTGAACAAGATTCTTGGCAAGAGCAATACACCTTTGGCTATCACATAATAAAATGGTGCTCTCAGTACCCATATGAAACTTATTCAGTAATCTTTTAAGCCACGTTGATTCTTTTGTTGCTTTTGTTGCACTTCTATATTCAACCTCTGTAAATGAAAGAGCCACAGTTGATTGTTTCTTACTAATTCATTTTGATAGCACCTGCACCAAATTTAAAGACAACCAGAAGTAGATTTCCTATCAATAGAATCACAAGCATAGTCAATATCACAATAACCATATAAAGTGCATTTTTTGTGCAAGAATGAGAAAGACCATAATTACGTGTACCTTTAATATACCTTAATATTATTTTTGACATTTTTTAGTGATCCACATATAGATCTTGCATAATCCAATGCAATACCCATTGCATAGATAATATCAGGTCTAGATATAGTACGGTAAATTAAACTTCCTACTAATTGTTTACATAAAATAGGATTGATCTTTTCACATGCAAGTTTGGGGTCAAGTTTAATTCCCACTTCAATAGGAATAGCAACAAGTTTACAGTCAACCATATTAAATTTTTGAAGTAGATCTTATGCATATCTTCCTTGAGATACCACAATAGAATGACGATCCTGGAATACAGTCATTCCCAAGAAATGATGAACACCCAAGTCATTCATTTAAAATGTTTGATTTAGTTTGTTTTTATACTTGTGGATTAAAGAATTAAGACTACTCGTAATGAGTAAGTCATCCACATATAACACAACTATAATAATCTAACCATCTTCAATTTTAACAAAGAGATCATTGTCAAAGTCGCAAATCGAGATTCCAAGAAATTAAAAGAAGTTATTAATCTTTGCATACCAAACTCTAGGAGCTTGTTAAGATGATTCAAAAAAAAATTGAGTTTACATGAATAGGTTTATTTGTTTGGTTGTTCAAAACCTTCTGGTTGGGTAATTTAAATTTCCTCTTAAAAATCACCATTTAGAAATGCATTTTTGACATCCATCTAGTGTATCTTCCAAACATTTTGAGCTACTAAGGCAAGAAGCATCCTAATGGTGCTCATCTTTGCCACATGGGCAAAGGTTTCATCATAGTCTAAACTATGTTGCTAAATAGAGCCTCTAATGACCAATCTTGTCTTATATTTGCCTATTTCGTCATTGGAGTTGTATTTAACTTTATATAAACGACGTCTATCAACAAAAAAATTTGAGATGGGAGGGAACAAGCTCCCAGGTTTTGTTCCTAATTAGAGCATCATACTCTAATTGCATTGCATCCCTCCATTTCTTATCTCTGTTAGCTTCTTCAAAAGTTTGAGGTTCACTTTCAAATAAGAAATTAATGCATGATATATATGTTGACTCCTAGTCATTTTAGATAAAGAAGGAATTCTCTAGATTAGCTTCTTTAATTAGAGTTTGAGCCCAGTTAAGTCTTGTCATTTGAGGTTTATTAGAAGATTCCTCCCCCTTAAATTCATCAATTTGACTTTGATTACCTTCATCTAAGATCTAAGATTCTTCAAGATTTTCAATTTAAGTAGGTTAGATGGAAGATAAAAGTTTTTCAAGAATATAAACATTTATCCTTAATATGACATCCTTTCTGCCAGATCATATAGTCGTAAAGTCTTTTGTTCTTCCTCCATATGCCACAAATATACATTTGAAAGAAGCTGGAATAAGATTCTTCCCTTTGTTTTGGGGAATGAATACGAAAGCGGGGCTTCCAAATATTCTTAGCTGGGAAACATTAGGTTTCTTTTTCTCCCACATTTTCAAGGGTGTTAATAGATTTAATGCCTTTGAAGGCACCATATTTGGAATGTGAATAGTTGTATTCATTGCTTCACCCATAGTTGGAAAACTCGAACTCGGCATGAACTCGTCAGCACAAAATTTTGACTCTGACTAGGGACTCGGCAAACACTCAACAAAACTTGGCAAAAAAAAAACATAACTACACAAAAAATAGAAACTAATGCATTTAGAGAACACATAAGTCTATTCTAATCATCAATTTGTCATAATTCAAAGATTAAATGTCATATAACCCTCAAACCAATACATCATGCCTTCATTTTAGGACTCAGATTGTTTTTTATAGAACTCGGCAAGTTTTTTATAGGATTTGATGGGTTTTTTACAATACTCGGCCAAGACTCAACGAGTAACTAACAAAGACTCAATACACAAGTCACATCGACTCAACACAGTTTTTAAACTCACAATTCCACACAAGTTTTCTAACAGAGGCTTCAGCCCATAGAAATTTAGATACATTGGCATAATGCATCATGGATCTAACCATTTCCATGATGGTTTAGTTTTTTCTTTCGCCAAACCATTTTGTTGAGGACAGCTATAAGCTTTGAGATACAAAATTCTTCAAATTCTTTATTTATATATTTTGTTTCATTATCTATCCAGTTTTTTATTTTTAAATTTGATTGATTTTCAACTAGGGCATTAAATTCCTTGAATTTAGAAAGGACTTCATTGTTATTTTTTAAATAATATGCCCATATCAACCTGATATAGTCATCAATAAAAGTTAGGACATAAAGAGATCCACTAAGCGAAGGGACTTATAAAGGTCCCATTAGGTCACTATGGACCAATTCCAAGGGATTAGAAGAATTATTGATATGGTTCTTGATAAAAGGTAAAGTGTGTCGTTTACCTAGCAAGCATTCCTTCGCATGCTTCTAATTTGTTTTTGATTCTAGGTAAATCAATTACAAAGTCATAACAAACCATATTGCCTAGTCCTTTGATATTTAGATGGCCCAATCTTTCATGTCAAAGTTGCACATTATCTTTAGTTTGGATTGAAAAACAAGTTTCATTTGAAAAATCATTGAAAATAAAAAGGTCGTTCTTCTAAATGCCTTGAGACACTATAGATTCATTATGATCTTTAATGAACTACTTGTCTTTAAGAAGAATGATTTTGAAGTTTTCTTAGGTAAGTTAAGAACAAGAAAGAAAAAAATTGCATTAATTTAAGAACAAATAGAACATCTCCTATAAAATTATTGGAGATTTTAACTTATCCTTGCCCTTCTGCTTCTATGATTGAGTTATCTTCTAGATAACCTCTCTCATTACAATATGTCATGGTTATCTTCTAGATAAACTTTCTCATTACAATATGTCATGTACCCTTTCGAAAACTATAAGAATTAATAAATTTTTAAGTGAGCTTGATCACTTTATTCTCAAAAGGCCACTTAAATATTATTTTAGGTCCTATGTAATGTTTAAATAAGTGTTTTTTAAAACTTTATTCAAAATGTATTTTGAAAGAGCCTTTGGATGTAATTTGGAAGTATTTTAAATACTGGGAAGGTAAAGCAAATTAAAATAAAATAAAGGGCCCAAAGTAAAGTGCCTATAAAAGAGAGGTCAAGGCTCAAAGCAAATCATTCGATTTTATCATTTCATTATCCCTTCCATTTTGGAGATCGAAGCATTCAAGGACAAAAAACCTTGGTGTTGGAGACCTGGAGGACGAAAACCCTCATATCCTTCAAGGCGATTCTACTCAAGGATCGCATTTGGGCTTATTGATTGCAGTTGTTCGATTCATATTTGCAAGCAAATTGTACCACATCATCAAATCAGTATTTTGTACCAAGTTTGCAAGTTTATATGTTGCCACAATGATTTATTGAAGATTTCAGCTAGTTGTACCAAATTTGCAGACCTAATATGGGTAATTTATGAGGGTTTGTTGCTGATGTTGCGTACACTGTTGCCGATTACATTGGTTGTCATAAATGAAATCAGATCTGGGGTTTCTATGTTGGTGTTTCCATGTTTATTGTTGTTGTCATACCTTATCCAGCAACTCATTATCCAATTCTACTCTCTTAATTGGTTAATTTCAATGTATAACATTTCATATAAATATTGGTGAATGATAGTGTCGTTGTCCATAAAAAATAAGTCATAAATCAGCAGTCATATTTGACATATTTGACACATACAATTTAGATCTGTTGTTTATGTTGCATTTGAGGATATATACAAACATAATGAGGGTTTGAATTTGCTGTTTGTAAGTGTAAGTTTAATTTACATGGGTTTGCAATATTACATTATTGCTAATCAGCTACGATTTGGCATCTACATTGATCATTTGATTATTGTTTCTGCTTGCACATGTTTGACAAATCATCCATTCAGATCTAGACATAACTGTTGTTCTAGGGTTTCATATTGTTCATTCATAAAACAACAAACACATTTGTTGAAATTGGTCATCTACATGCTAGATCTACTATTGTAATGTATTTGAGGGTTTATATTAGTGTATGAGGGTTTGATTCATGAATTTCCAACCACTTGTTGAATTTTCAGTTTGCTATTTTAGCTTCATTTTGTTTCCACTATGTTGCTAGGTTCTTCCCATATGCATGCCGTGCCTGTATGAGTTCGGGTCGGGTTTTGGTACAAGGACGGGACACCGGGGGGTTCGCCCAGGGTTCTGCCACGATGCCCTGGGTTTCCTATGGGTTCTTCAAAGAAGAACCCACAGGGAACTAGAGGTGCCCGAGTAGAACCCAGGGCATACCCACGGTAAGGACGCCAATAAAGGCATCAAAATTGACCATTTTTTTAATACTTTTTTAACTTAAAGAAAACCTAAAAGACTCTAATTTGCCCTAAAAGTGAAACTCAAAACATCTTTTGCCTCCATTCATCAAAACAAAAAAGTAAAACTTCATTTTTTTGCCTCCAAGCTGCCATTGCTGATTGTTGAAGGTTGCTGCATTTTTCTTCGAAGGTGAAGGCTACGAGAGTGAAAGAGCTACACCAATAGGAGAGGAAAATCTGTTCAAGGAAGATTTATCTACAAAGGTGAGTGAATCTTGTAATTTTTTTCAAGTTTTCATGAATTTTTTCAAGATTTTTCAATTTGTTTTTAGTTTTAAATATTTTTTAAAACCTTATATACATAATACAAGGTTTATAATGCTGTTTTTTTTTAAGTTCTAGGGTTGTAAATTTGTAATGTTGTTTTGTTTTGTTGTATTCATACAAAATGGCTCATAGTTCTAGTTCAGTTGGTCTACCTGTAGAGAGCTCGTTTAAATTGATGAACGTCGCATCTTTGGCGACATACAACCATGATCGAACAAATACCTGGTGGTGGAGGTTATCGTTGGCATTGTAGCCAATGTTTGAAGAATATAAGAGCTCATATAGTCAAGTGAAAGCTCACTTTTGCGCTATTCCTGGCTTAGGTATAAGAGTTTGTCCAGGTCTGAATAAAAAAGAGTTGCCAAAGCAACAAATACTAGAATATATCAAGGAACAAGAGGATGCCGACAATGTAAGTAACAGAGCAAAGGAAAGAGCACGTCCTCTTTCCAAGAAAGGATCGCATAAACCTCTTGGTGGCTTAACAGAACCGGTTGGCCCACATCCTTTCATGCCACCACCATCTTCTAGAGAAGACAGTACTCATTCCCATAAAAGAGGGCCATTAGAAAAAGCCTTCAAGAATGAGGCAAGGGAGCTTGCAGATGAAAGCATTGCTCGTTGCATTTAAGCCAATGGGCTTTCTTTCAACCTTGTTAGATCACCATATTGGCAGGATATGGTGACCGCAATTGCCAAGGCACCTACTGATTATGTTAGTCCTAGGTATGAAAAGGTGCGTACCACCTTATTGGGCAAGGAAAAAGATTCCGTAGAGGCGTCATTGAGAGCAATCAAGGATCATGGCCTGAAACAGGAGTGTCCATTTTTGATGCATGGAAGGATTGCAAATATATGCCACTAATTAATGTCATTGCAGTGTCCCCTAAAGGGGCTATGTTTTTTAATGTAGTTGATTGTGAGGGCCAAGTGAAGGATGCAAGCTTCCTTGCCAATATCCTCATACAAGCCATTGAGACGGTGGGCCCTGAAAACGTTGTCCAAGTTGTAATGGACAATGCTAAAAATTGTAGGGCAGCTGGTTCAATAGTGGAGGGTACATATGGGCATATTTTTTGGACACCATGTGTCGTCCACTCTCTCAACTTGATATTGCAAAAGATTGGCACACAAATTAAGTGGGTAAGGAAATCTACACAAAGGCCGAGTCGATTCAAATGTTTGTGACAAATCATCATATGTCACAAGCCATCTTCAGGACCTTCTCCAAATTGGAGTTGTTGAAGGTAATTTTATTTTTATTTTTTACTTTTAGCATACTTATTACTTTAAAAATTTTGTAAAGTTGCTACTTTTTTAAGTTCAATTTTTTTTACACGATGTTAGGTTGCCAAAACTCATTTTGCATCGCATACAATCGTCTTGAGACGACTAGTGAAGGTGCAAGAGGCATTGAGCGCCATGGTCATCAACACTCTTTGGAGCGTACAGAGGTAATCACAATCAAAGAAAGCCCAAAAAATCAAAGCATTGATCCTAGATGATAAGTGGTGAGCTCGTGTGGAATATGTTTTGAATTTCACTGAGCCCATCATGAGTATGATTAGGTATGCAAATACAGATCAACCATGCTTGCGTGAAATTTATGATGGCATGGACTCCATGGTTGAAAAAATAAGGACCATGATAGAAACCAAGGAGCAAGACCCCACATAAGCATTTTTTAAAAGAGTGCAAAGGATCATTGATGAGCATTGGAATAAGATGACCACACCCTTGCATCTCTTAGCATTTGCTTTGTCTCCAAAGTATTATAGCAAAGAGATACTTTCCCTGCCGAGGAGGGTGGCACCATATAGAGATTAAGAGTTTGTTGTTGGGTAGAAAACTGCATTCAAAAGAATATTCCTAGAGGAAGATATAGAGAGTATTGACTTGAGTGAGTTTGGCGAGTTCATATCTTCAAAGAATCATGATGTTTGTGCTCTTTGAGACAAGTACAAGAAAAATGTTCATGAATGGTGGTACCTACATGGTCAAGACTATTTTCACCTACAACCTCTTGCAATAAAAATTCTATCTCAAGTATACATTTTTTTTATTTTTTAAATTTAACTTCCTCATTTTTCTTTTGCTACTATATATTATAAATTATAATTTATAATTTAAATTTAATAATTTATGTTTTATAATTGTAAATGTTGTATGGTATGCAAATTTAACAGATTGCAAGTTCTTCTTCAGCTGAGTGGAATTGGAGTACATACTCCATTGTCCACTCAATTAAACGGAACGGATTGGGTACCAAAAAAGCTGAGGATTTGGTCTTTGTGCACTCCAACTCGTGTCTCTTGTCACATAAGAACCCTGATTCCAAGGAGGGGGTGACAAAGAATTGGGATCTAACTCCTAAGTGCTGATTTAGATGCTACTACTGCACAGCTTGCCGAAGTCTCTATCAATGAGGCAACTTCTACTTATGACACAGACATGGCTAGTGGGAGTGGTGCTCCACCTGAGTGTGGTTCAAATGAAGTTGAACCAAATGTTGACTTTGATGCTCTTGATGAAGAGCCATATGAAGATTATTGAATATTGATTGTAACTTTCATTTTGTATTGACATTTTGATTTGAGAAATCACTAAATTATGAATTTCAATTCATGAGTACTTTCCTTATTGCAAGTTATGAGGTATTGAGATATTTTATTATTTTGTTTATTGACAATTATGAGTATAATTGTTTTAACTTTTAGTCTTTTTAGAGTTTTTAAATTATATGTGTGTGTTGTTGTACCCGTACCTGAGCAACCAAAAAAAATTGTCATATCCACGTACTCGATCCCGTACCAAGATCGGCAACTTAGTGTTTCCAACATTCATAAAAATTCAGATTGAGCACATTACACAATACTGGCTATAGATTAGGATATCATACATATACATCATATGTCTTGATGCACCACTATCTAGAATCCACTCATTGTCATTAGAGGCAAAGAGGGTAGTATAGAAAGTAATGGTTTGATTATGATTTTGATATTGAGCTTGATTTTGGTCTTGGTTTTGATTTTGATTGGAATATTTTCCCTTTTTGTTATTTCTAGAATTTTTGTTATTGAAGGACCTCTTATTTTCCTTCTTAACATAACAATCTATTTCTTTGTACCAATTCTGCCACATTTTTTGCACTTTCTAGAGAATTTGCCCTTGTAATTTTTTGAGAAAGACTTATTATTGTGATTGAATTTAGGGTGTTTGTTTTGTTTATCACCTTTGTTTTAGTAAAAAGATTTTTTTTATTGAATAAATAATGCTTCAAAAGCCTTTTCTTTAAAGTCAAATCTTGACATCACTTGCTCTTCTCGATGAGAAGGGCAAAGAGAGTCAATAGGTTAGGGATGTCTTGTTCATTTTGATATTTTGAGTTTAGATTAAAAATGAAATTCCTGAATTTTATATGTATTATGTTCATTTGAATAATGAAATAGAGAAACTTATCTTGAATAAGGTCACCATTGTAACCATTCAATTGAGATTTTTGTTTCTCACTCTAACAAAATAATTTATAATTTTTTCATCTCCTTTCATAAGAGTGGTGAAAAGATCAAGTATCAATTTAATGATTTTTGAGTCTTGTACCCTTGTGCATCTCCTTTCATCAAAGTGGTGAAAAGATCAAGTATAAATTTAATGATTTTTGAGTCTTGTACCCTTATGCATAGACTCCCAAAGTTTCAATGCTTCACTAAGTGATTCATGACTTCCAATGTGAAGGAAAATTCATTTGCAACACTTCTATGAATGATTGACATAGATTTTTGAGTTCTTTGATGAAAAACATTTATAAGTGTTGCATTTGTATGCCTAGTAGCTTTTCAGATCCATTTACTATGGTCCGTAAGTTTCTAGCCAAGCCAACTTTAAGTTTCATTTTCCATATAGAGTAGTTGTTCTCGTTAAGCATATAAGATTTATCAATAGTAAAATTAGTATGAGAAGCCAAAATAAATTCTATTCATATTCAAGTAAATGATTTCTAATTAAAAATGACTCAAATGAAAGAATTTAATTTTTGCCAAGTAAAAACATAACATGACTTAGTTCTCTTTCAAAAAAACTAATAGCATTTAAATTTAAAACAATTAAATTTAAATAATCTAGATTTCAAAAAATATTGTGTTTCTAAAAAATAATGAAATTTTATCTAAAAATTATCTATTTATGCAATTTCTTTTAGATCAAATTTTCAATAATAATTGTATTCTCTAATAGTTAAAAAAACCTATTTCTTCCAATTTTATAAATATATATTCAGTGTTCCATGGCCCTAGGGGATGGAGGGACGCAGGGACAAATCTCGGGGACGAGGGGACCAAGGGCCTAGATTTGGAGATGGCGGGGGGACAACAACAAGGGGGCGGCAGGGTGGCGGTGCAAATACATATAGTACTTAAAAAAAGTTATAAAAAATATACAAGGAATAACACATAAAAATCTAAAACACTCAAACATATTGCATAGTTGCATTGAAAAATGAAAATGTCGAATATCAATATATAATATTTTATTGAAAATTTCAAAATGATGATTACATTCAAAATCCAAATACAATTGGCCAATGGCCCGATGCCTCAAATTGATGAATCATCATTCATCCCCAAAGTCCGCTCCAAACTCCTCATCACTCAAACTGTTGGACTCCTCAAGGTCAAGCTCCTCCAAAGCAATATCAACCAACCTTGTTTATGTTGCATCTTCATCCACTTGTGTCGGCTCCTCTAGCTCTACATCCCATCGAGCTACTAGACTCTCCTTGTATGTAAGCGTGTTGCGGTCAATGAGATGCAATGCGCTATGTACAGCTACAAGTTTCTCCGCCCTCCTAGAGGTAAGTCTATTCCTCTTAACAAAGTGGATGAAACTATGAGTAGACTAGTTCCTCTCAATAGCAGAAGAACTAGAAACTTGATATAGCAAACGAATGGCTAGTGTGGTGGTCAAAGAATTAAACCCATAGAGGATTAGGGTTAAAGTTAAAGGCACACAAATCAAAATTTCTTTTTTTTTAAAAAAAATCACTTTTGACACTTTATTCCACGAGGCATACACAGAAGTCCTCGGGATGGTCGGAGGACATCTAGGAGTCCCCTAGGTGTCTTAGGGATGTCTAGGCGTCCCCAAAACTTGCTAGTGCGGTAGTCAAAGAATCAGGCCCATAGAGGATTAGGGTTAGGGTTGGAAGCACACAAATCAAAATTTCCTTTTTTTTTTTAAATTAATCACTTTTGATGCTTTATTCCACAAGGTATGTACAGAAGTCCCTGGGACGATCGAGGGACGCCTGGGCATCTCGAGGATGTTTGGGCATCCCCAGAACTTGCAAAATTAATGGGGATGTCCCGAAAACGTCCCCTCTTTAAGGGGACGTCCTAGAAACATCCCCAAATCTTGGGCAGCGGTGGAGGGACGGCAAGGGGATGTTTCCCCCAAGTCCCCGCATCCCCAAAACGTCCCTGAGGCAAGGATGTGGGGACCAGGGGGGACATGTCTCCATGGTACATTGTATATATTATAATATATAAAGCACTATGTGCATTATATAAATATAATATGTATTATAAATTTTATTTCTAAGTCAATATAATTTTAACCAAAATCAATAATTAAATTGACATAATTAAATCAATGTATAAATTTGATATATTTAATCAAAATATAAAATTTTAAACTTAAGTCAATTTTTGTATCAATCAAATCGTTTTGTTTTGTTTTTTTCGGCAGAGTAACAATGACCCTATTAGGTGTAATGAAAGAACTCTAAAAGATGCAAAAAGTTTTAAAATGGAGTTTCCCACTCAACCTTCTTCAAGCCTTAGATCTATAGCCTTTATAGAGTATTCCAATATTTCAAAGTAGTTGCATGCGACAAACAATGAAGCTATCCAAGTTTATGGTAACATTACTGCCTTGGTCTCTACAAATCTAGGCGCCCCCTGGATCCTAATTTTATTGATCCTACAACCCCTATTACACCTAGCAAACTTGTTACAGATGCTGCTAAAAGATCCAACATGGCCGAGGGAATGCATGGGGAAGTCAAAATGGACTCAAAAATTCATCGACTATTACAGTTCCCAAGCCTTCATATGTGGAGCAAGTTGCAAGGCTATCGAAATAGAAGCAAAGGACGAATATGATCCCATACATAGGGCATCATCTAGTTTTCACATTAGGGCAAGAAGTATTAATAGAAGAGAGAAAATACTCAAGACAAGGTCTAACTTGTGAGTTTAACTCCTTTTGGCCTAGCTTAGTCAACTTGCATATTTGGATCTAAAATAAATGGCACCCTTTCTTAAGGAACAAACTAAAATATATCCAAGTGCTCGAGGTTTCTTTGTTTTATTACAAAAATTTGTGGATGATCGTGACTTCATATTCAACAAGGGGCCTTGGTTTTGGGACAGCCATGTATTGTTGTTGGTTAAGCCTTGGTTTCCAACTTTTAACCCTACAATGGAGTCTTTTTCTATTATGCCAATATGGGTGCATATGTCTTATCTTCCTCTACAATCTAGGTAGACCCCTGTTTTCAAGGTATTCCGTATTAGAAATGCTTTGGGTAGATTTATGTCGATTGACCTAGCAATTGATGGTCTAGTTCATTCTACAGTGGCTTGTATCCAAGTAGAGATTGATATTTCAAAAGGATTGCCAAATAAAGTGTGGCGTAAGGTTAAGGACAAGGTGTGAAAAAAAGTTTTGGATTATGAAAATGTCACATTTCAATGCCGTAAGTGTTTCTATGTGGGTCATATTGTTGTTAACTATCAAGCAAGCATTCCTCTAAAAAATCTACTTGGTGGAAAGGAACATGTTTATCGTATTCAAATGTTTACTGATAGATTCATGAATTGTCTAACGAGTTGGATAACTCATCTCCATGATCTTCTAAGCAACGTCAGGGTAGCGATACATTGAAAAATCCAATCTTGCAATCTCCAACAAAGCTTGTTGCACCTATTTCTTTGCCTAAAGTTGTAGTTGTAGAAAAGTCTCCGATGAAAAAGGCAGTTATGTCAAATGCCAATGAAGAGCTCAAGAAGTTGGATAAAGCAAGTAATGATAATAAAATGGTTTAGATACTTCGTAAGTGCATGTCTTCAATTTCTCCTACTGGTGGTGCAGCTACAACATCCCCTCTTGTTTCCTATCCTTCATGTACAAGAAAAACTTTGGTTAATCTGTCCTCAACTAAATCTCCAACTAGAGATCGTAAATCTGCTACTCCTACCATCCCCATTCTGCATCCATTTAAACTAGGTAAGACTTCTTGGCCCTCGAGTTTGTCTCAAGCTAAAGAATGGGGCGTTCGTGATTCTCTTCTTGATCAAGTTAATCAATCTCTTTCTGCATCTCCAGTATCCTCGAAATATGATGATGAGGATGATTCCATTGGTTGGACTAAGGTGTAAATGAGAAAAGTGGCCCCAAAAAACAATCTATGGGGCACATGATTCTTAGATCGCACCACAAAAAGAGTGGAACGTGCTTTTTTCAGGTATCTTTTTGCCTATTACGCTACTCAGTGGTATGTGATAATGGGAGTTTAAGTTATTGATTGTTTGTTTTTTGTTTTTAGTGGGTTGGGCCCCCTTATATAACCCCATATTTAATTAAAAAAATTAAAAAATATATATTGATCAAATTAATTTTAAAGAATCAATATTCAATGATCTATAATCATATTATATAATCTATAGATTGTATTAAGTTTTTATATATAATATATAATTAAAAAACAAGTTTTATTTATATATTATATTATATATCGAATATAATAAATTTGTATTTATATAATATATTATGAACTTTTTATATATAAAAAATCCTTTTAAAAGATTTTATATTTATTAGGGTTTAAACCCTAAATATTTTCAAAGTTTGAATGGGAGGGCAGAGAGGTCGAGCAACCATGACAAGAAGGCGGCCATAACATTTGAGAATGGTCTTGGCACATTAGAATTCCACTAGATGGACGGAAGTGCAAACAAGGAAAGTGGCCCCACAAAAAACAATCTATGGGGCACATGGTAGTTAGATCACACCACAAAAAGGGTTGAACATGCTTTTCTCAGGTGTCTTTTTGCCTATTATGCCACTCAATGTTATGTCATAATAGGAGTTACAGTTATTTATTGCTTGTTTCTTTGTTTTTAGTGGGTTGGGCCCCCTTATTGAACCCCCATATTTAATAAATTTAAAAAATATATATCGATCAAATTGATTTTAAAAAATCAATATTCAATGATCTATAATCATATTATATAATATATAGATTGTATTATATTTTTATATATAATATATATTTTAATATATATTATATATAGAAATATAATACAATTGTATTTATGTAATATATTATTTATGTTTTATATATAAAAAATCCTTTTAAAAGACTTTATATGTATTAAGGTTAAAACCCTAAATATATTCAAAGTTTGAATGGCATGGAAGAGAGGTTGAGCAACCATGACAAGAGGTGGCCACAATATTTGAGAATGGTAGTGCCACATTAGATATGGCCATGACATGTTAAGTATGGCTCAACATTTATATTGTAACCATGACTATTAAATAAATTGGTCATGACATTTATAATGTTTATTGCCCATGACGGCCATTGTTTATAGGGTACCCACAACCAATGCTTGGGGTCACAACCCCACAAGCCACGCCTTATGTAACTATTGTTCCAAGCCATAGCCTTTGGCTATGCCACAATTCCAATAAGGATTTCAAAGAATTTTCAAATGTAATTGTCATATAATTTTGCTTTAAAAAAGCTTGCAATAAATTTAGACAAAATGCTTGATTTGGGTTAAAAAAATTCCCAATATAATGTACATTTTGTCTAAAGGAGACTTTGATACCATGTTAGGAAACAAAAATCTTTACATGTAATAATCAATTATACAAGAATTAAATTGTACAAGAACAAAAATACAGAAAATACAAATACACATGAACACAAAGAATTATGGTGGGGAAAACCATGAGCGTAAAAAACCCCACAAGCATCATTATAATGAGAAAATTTGCATTGGGTCTATAATAAATAAACATGCAAGAACCTAGATTTTCCACAATCCCTTCCTCTTTCTTTTTCCGAACAAGGGCCTCACACACAAAACCTCTCTCATGCAATTCATTTGAATAGTAATATATTCACAAATTCAATTTTCTCATATCACATTTTCCTCAATAGGGCTTTTCTAAAATATAGGGTAGAAAGGTAAGTTACGTCCGTTAAGAAAGTTATCATACCCATTCATAACAAGACATTATATTTAATCAATAAATTAATTATTATAAAGATAAATCTTTTATATATTAATTAATTAAATATCTTACAATATAATATGCCATATGCATATTTTATATTATAAAGTTACACCTTATATTTAAAGCCTTAAAAATGTTATTTATGCTCACTCGTATAAATTATGTTCTAACATCTCTCATGCAAAACTTACATCTAATAATCCAATATGTGAGCACAGGCATAAGTGCCAACAAGAAGAATAGCCACATAAAACACCAAATACTTGAGACTAGCCAAACAAGATATAAATACCTACCAGCATAAATAGATCATGCAAAGGAGATACCATTTGTTGCTATATCCAAGAACTTAAATGAATATCTAAATAAGGAAGACATGGAAATTACATTGATTAGCTCTTATTATTTTCATAACTTTTTGGTAATTGTCAATATTGCATGACCATATTACAAGCCATCTGAGAGCACCCTGAATGTCCTTTCCACATGGATACAATTAAAGTTTTGATATAGATAAATATCATAAAAAAGGACTTTATGTTTATCTTTTAAAGTTTAAACAATTGCTTTCAAGGGTAGTAGCTGGAAGGACATGTCACAAGATAGCAAACAACTACTTCTCATGAGCACAAAAATTCAATGGAGATCTAGGTCTAGATATAATTTAAATAAGATTGTAAAGCAGTTGCACTCTAAATATCGAATTGATCCAAAAGGATCCAAGAAGATAACACATCAGCAGAAAGATTCATTTCTGGAGTTTCCAGGCTTCAAAACAACCCAGGAGGAACCAACCATGTGAAACCGCAGGTTCCATTAGCGGACAATTTCAAAACAACTGGTTTCCTTGAGGTGCAGTTGTGAAACCACCTATTTCCCTGAGGGGCAGTTTGGAAACCACCAGTCTGAAGAAAGGGGCGGTTTTGAAACTACTGGTCTGCTGAAAGGGGTGGTCTCATCCCAACTTAACATGTGAGAAGATGAACTGCCCAGTTCGACTTTGTCTCCTTCATGTCCAAGCAAGGAGACCTTTCAGTGCATAATTAAGGACTTCCAGCACCTATATGAAGACATGGTGAGGACAAATTAGAGAGAATTGAAGGTTGAGGCAACTAGAAGAAGAAGAATTCCAGCTGAAAAGCGAAGTAGCAGACTTGACAGTAAGAAGAGCGACTAAAATTTGTATATCTTATCTTTGTACTTGTTTGTTCTGAGCGCTAACAATCAGGTAGATGAGCAATTACCACTACCAACTGATTTTTTCCCAACCCAGGGTTTCTCTAGATAAATATATTGTGTCGAGGTGCAAATTTCTTTACTTTTAGTTCTGTATTTCCAGTTCCAATAACATTTCAGTCCTCTAATTAAGCTGTCAGTTGAGAAATTCAAGTAGCATAGTAGTTTAATTGTGTGGTTTGTAATTTAATTAGGTCTAGATACAATCAAATAAGATTGTAAAGCAGTTGCATTTTAAATATTGAGGTGATCAATAAGGATCTAAGAAGATATCACATTAGCAGAAAGATTCATTTCTGGAGTTTTCAGGCTTTGAAACAACCCCCAAGGAACCAGCAGTATGAAACTAATGGTTTCCCTAAGGGATATTTTCAAAATTGCCAGTCTAATGAATGGCTGGTTTTGTCCCAACTCAATGTGTTAGAAGATGAAACGCCTAGTTCTATTTTGTCTCTTCATTTCCGAGCAAGGAGACCTTTCAATGCACAGTTAGGAACTTGCAACACCCATATGAAGACATGCAAAGGGCAAATTAGAGCAGAAAAGGAAGAATTGAATGTTGAGGCAACTAGAAGAAGAAGAATTCCAGCTGAAAAGTGAAGTAGCAGACTTGACAGTAAGAAGAGTAACTAAAAAGTAAAAATTGCATCTCTTATATCGGTACTTGTTTGTTCTGAGCAATAACAATCAGATAGACGAGTAATTGCTGCTACCAACTGGTTTTCCCCATCCCGGGGTTTTCCATGATAAAAATCTTGGGTTGGGGTGCAAATTTCTTTACTTTCAGTTCAAAATTTCCAGTTGCAATAACACTTCAGTCCTCTAATTAACTTTCATTTGAGAAGTTCAAGTAGCATAGTATTTAATTGTGTGCTTCGTACATTTCTACTACAAATTAGAGAAATTGTGAGGTTTGTAATTTAATTAGATCTAGATAAAATTAAATAAGATTGTAAAGCAGCTTCATTTTATATATTGAAGTGACAAAATTTAATTTCCAAGAGAGAAGTAAACCCTGCTCATACATGAAATAGTGAAAAAATGGAACAAAAAGGATCAAAGTGAAATTAAACTCAAATGAATTAATAACCAAGGATACTTACCAGTCAATTTCAATGGACTCCTGAATAGTTTGGATTTCCAATCCAATTCTTTGTATATACAAGGCTGATAGCTGTACCAAATATATGAATATGAAGCAGTTAAAGAGCAGAACTTGTACTGCTCAATAGATGGGCACTTAGAGCATCAATGCTGAGCGAGAAGCATAGGCAAGTAGCTCAGATAGAAAAGTTGTCCCACCTAGAATTGCATCCTTGTTGAATGTTAGATTCGTTTGGTATCTGAAGGCAGCAATGATTTGTTCAAGCTCAATACACTGCCCAGCCTAATTCATCCAGGAACTATCATCATCACATACCAACTTGGGACCTGTTTACAAGATAAGATCCAAAACTTGTAAGTATTTTTGCAAAAAGATATAGCCAGGGCTACATTATTGGATCCTGAATACTGAATTCATCAAATAAGTTTGTTTCAGATAGCAACCAAGACTGAAGAATAAGTATTAACTAGTGAGAAAAAAAAAATTGCTTTTGAAAAAAACTTTCAAACGTGCAAGGGACTCTTTAAACAGGGAATGCCCTAACTATCTTTGAATAATTATGATCCATTGAAGGAGTTTCTCGGGCCAGCATTAAGCATCATTTCTATGGCCCCATTGATCAGAAAAAAGATGGATATACATGATTCTCAATTTGATATTCTTGCTCTTAAATGATATCACTGCAAAGATCGAGTACAGAAAAGAAATCAAATAAATAAGTAAAGCCACAATACATTTAAAATGCCTCCCACATGTTTACACACACTTACCATTCATTTAAAGATATCTAGTAATCAGGATTTGCCACTTTTCATGGATTTTCTGCAGGATAAAACACTAATGTAATAGTCCTAGTTCCTAGCTTGCTATTGCTATTGTAATTGGTGATGGCAAGAATGTGTTTAGCTAGACCCCGTGATATGTTTGAAATGGACTGTGCCCTATAGAACTGTTCCAAACTCTGCTGTAGGCATGCTAAATATATGATACATCATACCATGTGTGCGGATGTATTGTACATATCCAAAAAATGGACAAGTATTCAGTTGATCACTTCCCTTTGCCCATATGTTTGAGAATGGAATGTTGTAGACTAGCCCAATTGAGTATCCAACATTTCCCACAAGACATGCCAATAGCAACTAGCAAGCCTCAACTCACAATCAGACATCATGAATGAGGGAAGCTCAAAGTGAACACAAACATGGTTGAAAAATAGGCACACATTGTGGATGGCATGTTGGTACTTTGTTATGGGCAGCCCAAAAAGAATCTATGTTGATAGATTCTCCAAGGCCTGGATGGAATTGGCAATGGTCTATAGAGCCCAAGCTTCTTGGTTGTTGGCTTAGCAATACAAGGAATACATGATTTAATATAGTGTTTCTTTGTGCACATAAGACTGCAAAAAGGATTGTAATTTGTTAGAGAACAGACATTATATTGCTTACACGAAATATTTAATTGTCTTTGTGTGTCTCCCAAATGTGTTGTGAGCTGCTCTGGGATAAAATGAAAAGATGTTTGAGCTTGTGAAGCTGTTCAGACAAATAGAAATTAGTAACCTATTCTCCTATGTGAGAGCTGCTTCAATGCATAAGAAATCAGTGTCAAACGAGTAAAGAAAAAAACAATCAAAGAAATTATAACCTTAAGTGTTAAGCACTGTGAAGAGCACAATCAATGGAGGTTAACTAAGGCAATATGCAGCCTTGTTATCCTTCACCTTCTTATGTTTGGTCATCAAATGGAACTGGCGCAAGTATGTCATCAGCTTCATGTGGCATGCATTCCCCACTTTATTTTTGTGTGCAAGAACTAAAGTGGCTTATGATCAGGGCATATGATGATCTCCTTCCACAAGCTGTAATGATGCCATTGCTTTACGACTTATAGGATGACATACAATCATTTCTCATAGGTGTTGCACCATGTTGCTGAAAGCCTTTGAATGATTTGTGCTAACTTATCCTTGCTAAGTGATTATTGCATTGAGTATATCATCATATGCCTCAATCTCAGTCTTGAAGTGTTAAGCAATGTCTAGCATGACCAAGAGTGGTGTGGAATAAAGGCATTGTTTCACCTCTTCAAAGGTATTTTTTTGTGTAGCTGCCCACTAGAAAGAAACTTTGGCATGCATAACTTGGTTTAGCAGCCAATGTCATGACCCTTTTTAATCCACAGCACTGTGTGAGTGTTCTGGAGTATTCTGTCAGCAGTTACCGAGGAAGTGAATGTTCTGTCAGCAGTTAGATAGGACTGAATAATTGCATAAGGCAATTGAGTAATGCTCTTTTTTAATCCACAGTTGTTTAGTGATTGGTCTGTCAGCTTAGGAATAGCATAGTTGAAACTGTAGTTACTTTCAGTTGGTTAGGACTGGAATAAGGAGGGCATATGGTTGGTTAGTTAGGACTGTAGTGGACTGGAATTAAGGTGGATGTATGGCTAATTAACTGTTTGGAACTGCCTTAATTTGAGAGATTGATTTGTCAATTAACTGCCCAGTTTGAGGAGCTAGATTTGTCATTTAACTTGCCCAGTTACTGCCAACATTTGAGGGATGCCATGCCTTTGATTAAGGTGTGCTGGGAAAGGAGAGCTTGAGTTGTATAATGTGCTAGGCAGAGGAGAAAGGATACACTTGAAATTTGATAAAACAAAAATTATTTCTTTTTCCTGGGCTGAATGTTGTGTTTCAGCAACTATGGATTGGAGACAAAACTTTTCAGGTCCTGAGATCAGGCTTCTTGAGGACGGAAAACCTTAAGTAGTAGATTGGCAGTCAGACTGACATTTGGAATACCAGTAGTGTCTAGTTCTGCATGTGGACATGTTTAGTGAGCTGTATTGGTTTGATGAATATCTATATGCTTATTTACTGTTTTGAAGAAATATTAAAAAAAAAGTATTATTTGTCGTAGTATGTTGAGTTTGTTATTTTGTATGTTTTAAGTTCGGGTCTTTATAGTGGTATCAGAGCTGTGATCCTACCAACCTGTGAATCATGGAGGGAATTTTGAGAATTCAAACAAAAGGAAAGAGGGCATATCTTTTTCAAGATACACTAATGGAAATTCAAAGGAACCAAGATAGAATGATCGAGCTACTGCAATGAAAGTTGCAGCTTCAGAGTAGCATGCAAAATCCACATCCAGCTAGAACATCACAGAGAGAGGGAAGCTCAATGTCACAGCCCTCTTCTATTACACTTAGCATTGACGTTAACTGTATATATGAATGAATATATTTGATGTTATATTGGTGATACATGCAATCTTTTGTGTAAGAATTGTATATAATTAAGTTTAATTAAAAGAGATATTGCTAATATATTTTTGAATGAAATTAAATAAATTCACTAAGCCTTGTGTATATATTAATTAATATACACAAGTAAATGATTAAATGGGAATATAAAAATGGTTACTAATAATGCCATTGTTAAACTGCCAGTAAACTTGGCAAAAGGAATTAATAATATTTTATTCCTTTTATCAGCAGTCAAATGTCTCAGACTAAAGGAAGGAGGTAAAAATCATTATATTTTATTGCCTTTTGAAAGAGCAAAAGAACGAATAATTTTTCCATTTAATGATTTTGAGATTTCCCATGAAAGACAAATGTAACTTCATGGGGATTATCTCTACATGAATTTTCTGTAATATACACCCTAGACTGGAGTGTAATAAACTAAACCAAATCCAACCCAAAATTCTGTTGCTAATAGCACGATAAGACTGATTTTAATATTTTTTCCAGGCATAAAGCTGTTATCAAGCAATGAGTATGGACACAACAGAAATAAGATTACCTTAGCATTGATTTCCAGCTTCCAAAGGTGATGTTTCTACATAAATTTGAACAGAGGTTGCATTATTCATTCTTCATACATATCAGTGATGGCTGATGAATGTCAGATGTTATATCTAAGCTCTTTTTCATACCCAGAAGATACTGAAATAACCCAGATTGCTCTTGACATGAAGATTCCTTCCAAAATCTGCTAACACAACATCCATTTAAGCTAGGTGACCCAGTTCAGAGAATCTAAACAACCAAAGAGAAGGCGTTTTCTACTGCTGAGTGCTCATGCCACATTCAGGATCGATTTCCAACTGCTCAGCAACTTTTTATGGTTGAAAATAACCGGCTGTGGTGCCAAACGGGCCCTGTGCACTTCTCATTATACTTGGGCATTCACTAACTGGGGAAAAAGACCATGAACAGCAAAGCATTCACCAAAAAATTACAGACGAACTTATGACTGCAACTATTATCTCCAGATCGACACAGGTTACCAAGGAAGCTTCATTGAGTATTTTCTTATTTGCCCGATGAACGATCTCCATCCTTCTAACTGTAGCTATCATTAACAGAAACCAAACCCAATACAAAACTCACACCAAACTGCTGCTAAAAAATTACCAGAACTATTCAAAAAATGTCATACTCCATTGAGACTCCAGTTCGATTCCTGAGGTGAAATCGACAGTACACCAACTAGGACTGATATTTCACAGTCAAAACTGGTGATATTGAGGCCAAAACCCCACAACAACCTTGCTAAACAGCACAGGCCTTCACAAACATTCAATAAAGTTCAAAACGCATGCACGACCAAATGCCAAACTGAGCAAATGTTCCCCTAAACCCCACGCCCAGCCAAAAATAGTAAATGAATCCAGTCAGACCACCATCTGACACCACTCAGCCACGCTCAGCCAGAAATAGCAAAAGAATCAAATTAATATCCCCCCACAGAGGAGCGCTCCCCACTAACTGACTGGGCCTAGAAAATGCGTGCACAGAAAATGGGCCCACCAATTGCCTCAACGCCACTAGAGGCAGGAAACTGATTTTCTTTAAAAAGAATATAAATTTATCCCGGTATATTTGGTCTTTTTAAATTCTCCTTTCCCTTGACAAATAGTTAGCTTTCGGGAAAATAATAAAAGGTAACCAATTTCCAGTTTTTTTATTATTGAAGAAAAAGGGAACATTACATTTTCTGAGTTGCTGAACAATGAACATGGGGATAACTTCCAAGGTATTACTCGGCATTTTTTTATCATGTTTGAAAACACCTGGAACATGGGGAAAGGTGAGGAAAAAGGAAAAGAATCTGTAAACAATAAATTCAAATATTTATGTACTTCTCATGACATTGAATCACATTGTTCCTTACACACCACAACCATATATTGTAGATGAAAGAAATAGTCGTACCTTGATGGAGATGGTTCATTGCATGCTGATTTCTAAAGGCATCAACAATAATATTTGGGCTGAAGCAATCTATTGTGCTTGTATTATTCTTAATTGCACCTCTACTAGGTTTGTGCATCGCGACACCCAAACAAGCTCGGTGTAGCCATAATAGCCTTAACTTGCTTATTTCAAGGTGTTTGGTTGTTATGCTTGGACCTTCGTTCCAAACAAGAAGAGAATAAAATTGCAGCCCAAGAGTCACAAGTGCATCTTTGTCAGCAATATAGAGGATGTAAAGAGATTTAGGCTCTATGATCACAAAAAATTGTTGTCATCATTCAAAGAAGTGTCTTGTTCAAATGTAAACTCTTTGATTGGTACACCCTTTTCATGATCTCTTCCTTTACCAATTGCATCCTCTCCTACAAGTGTGATTTCACTTCTTCAGTTTCCTTTCAGTGATGCTGAGGCTAAGGGATAATATGGTGCTAATCTTCCTAATGATGAGTCTCCTACAAGTGAGCCTCGTGTTTCTACTACACAAAGATCTTTTTGTTCATTCTTCTCATAGGCTTAAATGCATTCAGATTCTTCTAGAATCTGATGCTGATATAGTTGGTGATTTTAATCATACCCACAAGAATTGTTTGCAGCACCACCAAGCTAACCTGACACTCGTGGCTCATGTGACGGAAACTTATGATTTCCAAGCGTATGATGAAGTCTGTGAACATATGGAGTGAGAAGATGCTAGAAAAGATGAATATTCTTCTTGCTGCCCACAAGATCCATTTACAATATTGCCAAGCTAACTCGGCACTCATGGCTCATGCAATGGAGACTCATGATACTCAAAACATAAGATGAAGCTTGTGGACATAAGGAATGGAAAGATGCCCTCTTCCCAAGGGAACAATTTGGTTTTTTGAGAATGGGTGTCATGACTACTTTACACAAGTTGAAGGTATTGAATATCACAAGGCCTTTGCTCCTATTACCAAAAAGTCGTTTCTCTAGGATGGGAGATTAACCAAATGGACATGAAGACCATCTTTCTTCGTGGCAATTTGCACAAGATCTATATGGAAGAATCTCATGGTTTTGTTCATGGTGAAAATTGTTCTCTTCTTTGTAAACTTAAAACCTTTGTATGGTCTCAACTCTCAAGCAAGCTCCTAGAGCTCAATATGAGATGATAGATACTTTTCATCTTGAGTATACTTTTCTTATTGAGTCTGATTTTAGAGATGGCATATGCTAATTACAATGTGTACACTAAGAAGGTCATTGGTCATACTCTTATTCTTGTGTCATTGTAGGGAGTAACCATAACCTTATTGCCCATGTAAACTCTAGTCTTATGAGTCACTTTGAGATGACAGACATAGATCTACTTCACCATTTTTGAGGTCTCTTAACTGTTGCAAATGGAGGATGGGATTTTCCTCCCACAACCTAAACATTGTATTAATCTTCTTCATAGGTTTCATATGACGTCTTGTAAATCCACATCTACCCCTAATCAAACAGAATTTAATTGCCAATTACTCCTACATTCAATGCTACTTTGTATAGGCAATTGGTTGTTATTCTTCTTTACTTGTTCCATTTTTGGTTAGGTACCACCTTTGTTGTTCCAATATGCTCTCTCTTCATGTAGGATCCTCGTGAGTGTAACTAGTACATAGCTAAATGTATCCTTAGGTATATATAAGGGTACATATCATGTGGCCATCATAATTCTAAGGGGTATGGGATTCTTGGTAGGCTAGATAGACTCTAATTGAGCTAAAGATGTTGATGAGAGGAAGTCCATAATAGGTTATCTCTTTCATCTTGGTTCAAGTCCTATCACATGGTCAAGCAATAAACAATTTTCTACTACTCTTTCTTCTACAAAGGCTATGCATGCAGGGGTTGTCAATGAAAGCATGGAGATTATTTGGATTAGGATGCTAACTTGCAAAGCATGGAATTCCAAAAGATCATCCTACTATTATTTGGTGTGAAAATTAGAGTGTCATCTACATCACTCAAGATCCAATTGAGCTTCAGTACATGAAGCACATTGAACCTTTTGGCACAATCTATGCCCTAAAAAGAAGCAAGGTACGTAGAAACACTTCCTAGACTAAACTTCTGAGGAGAGTGTTGTGCAAATTTCGATCTTTAACAATTAGAAAAAGTACAAACACATATAAACATAAAATAAACAATATTGTTACAATATTATTATTGTAACAGCAAAAAGGCAGAAAAGATAGAAGATATCTTACAAGATTGACCATTAACATAGGACTTACTATATTTAGTCTAATACCCTCCCTTAATGGTCAAGCGGTCAACTACACCAAGATGCCCCCTAAATTTGACAAACTTATCCAAGCCCACAGACTTGGTGAGGATATCAACAGGCTGATCTTCTATAGGAACATACTGCAAAGGAACAGATCCGTCTTCAACAAGCTGACAAATGAAGTGACAATGAAGATCAACATGTTTTGTCCGTTCATGAAAGACAGGATTTTTGGCAAGTTTCAGCACCCCTTGATTATCACAATACAAGGGTGAAGACCCAGTAGGAGATATTTGCATATCTGAAAGCATCCTTCAAAGCCATACTGCCTCACAGGCTACTTTAACAGCGCCCCTGTATTCAGCTTCTGTCGAAGAGACACTGCCTACTGCTTCTTGCTGGTCCATGTGACAACACCTGTGCCTAAACTAAAGTCATACCCAAAGGTAGACTTTATGTCATCAACTGAACCTGCCCAATCTGAATCTGTAAAACCGATCAACTGCGGATCTTTGCACTTGCCATACAGGATGTCAAAGTCGGAAATGTCGTGCCCATATCGCAACACACGCTTTGCTGCAACCCAATGTTCAGCTTTAGGGGCTAACATAAAGCGAGAGATATAGCTCACTGCAAAACTAAGATTAGGTCGAGTGGCAGTAAGGTAGACTAGGCTGCCCACTAATTGCCTGAATGTGGATTCATTTTCTATGGGAGCGTCTGAATTAGCTGAAAGTTTCAGCCCTTTCTCCATTGGTGTAGAAGCAGGTTTGCAGTCTGTCATCCTGAATTTGTCCAACAGACTCCGAGCATACTTCGACTGAGAGATAAAGATGCTGTCATATTGCTGCCATACCTCAATACCTAAGCAATAATATAGGAGTCCCAAGTCTTTCATGTCAAATGTGTAACTGAGATCCTGTTTGATCTGGGGAATCATCGGCTTAGAGCTGCCAGTAATTATCAGATCGTCAACATAAACAACAATGAGAAGGGGATCATCAGCATACTGGTTGATATACAGATTGGAATCAGAAGGACTCCACTGAAAACCATGATCGATGAGATACTGATCAATCTTGAGGTACCATGCCCGTGGAGCCTGTTTTAGGCCATAGAGGGCTTTCACCAGTTTGCACACTTGGTGTTCTTTGCCTGCAACCTTGAAGCCAGGAGGTTGCATCATGTAAACTTCTTCCTACAAATCGCCATTGAGGAAGGCACTCTTGACGTCCATTTGATGGACTTTCCACCCAAATTGGGTTGCCATAGCAAGAACAAGCCTAATTGTACTCATTTTGGCTGTAGGGGCAAAAGTCTCCTCATAGTCAATACCTTCTTTTTGTCAGTAACCTTTGGCGACCAACCTAGCCTTATATTTGTCAAGAGTCCCATCAGCCTTGTACTTGACTTTGTATACCCATTTGCATCCAATGGGCTTCTTCCCAGGAGGAAGATCAAAAAGAACCCAAGTATTGTTCTTCAGAAGACTCTGGTGCTCAGCATCCATAGCCTTTTCCCATTCAGGTACGCCTCTAGCCTTAGAATATGTTTGAGGCTTTGAGATGCTGTGAAGATTGGCCATGAAGGCAAAATTGACAGTATTTTGCTGCTTGCTCTTCTTTCGAGCAAATCTACCCTCGATGAGTTCATTCTCATGAAGATCACCAATTGTTTTGGCCCACCATTTAGGCCTGACAGCAGGTGAACCAACATCTGAAATAGGTGCATCAGCATTACCAAGAGGGACAGGGACAAGATCAAGAGGATCCAGAATATCCTGAGGAGGGACGGGTGCTGGAACACCAGGCTGGGGTGAAGGCAAAACTACAGGAACCCTCCCATCAGGTGGAGCTAAAGGAAGGCGAACACCTGAGTCTGAAGCCTCCAAAGGTTGATCGGCAATATGCATAGATGAAGTAGGTAGCAGAAAGGGCCCAATAGTCTCGTTAATGACTACATCACGACTGAATATGAGACGATCTGTGTCTACATCAATTAGCCTGTAAGCTTTGTGATTTTCACTGTAACCAGTGAACATGAGTTTTTGGCTTTTGGAGTCCAGCTTAGTGTGCTTGGCATCTAGAATCCAAACATGAGCAGTAGAGCCAAAAACTTTTAGATGGTTGACCCGAGGCTTACGACCAGACCAGGCTTCTTCAGGAGTCATCTGCTTGACTGCATAGGTGGGAGACTGGTTCAGAAGACAGACAGGAGTGTAGACTGCTTCAGCCCAGAACTTCTTAGGAACACTTTTATGCTCCAGCATAGAACGTGCCATCTCTGTAATGGTGCGATTGCGACGCTCAACTACACCATTCTGCTGAGGGGTGTAAGGTGTGGTAAGTTGGCGTTTGAGGCCATGTGCAGCACAGAAACGAGAGAAGGTAGAAGAGCAAAACTCCCCCCCATTATCAGATCTAAGAGTGACTATTGAACAGCCAATCTCTTTTTCAACCAAGGCCTTGAACTGCTGAAATGTACCAAAAACATCTGATTTGTTTTTCAAAAAATACACCCACATCTTTCTGCTGAAATCATCAACAAAAAGAAGGAAGTATCTGCACCCAGTGGCTGGAGTGTTCATTGGTCCACATACATCAGCATGAACCAACTGTAAAACCTTGGATGCTCTCCATTTATCACCATCTGGAAATGGAGTCCGATGCTGCTTGCCAGCCTGACATGCATCGCATATGCCAAGAACCGGAGTCTGAATCTCCAGAAGACCACCAACCAATCCCTCCCTAGCTGACTGAGAGAGATAATGCATGTTCAGATGCCCATAACAATGATGCCAGAGTTTGTTAAGGGATGTATTCCTGGTTACCAGGGTGTGCTCTCGAGAATCATCAAAATCGATGAGTCTATACAAACCATGATCCTCAAGTCCTTGGGCAACGGTGATGTGTGTCGCAATCCACTATGTTGCATGTGTGCAGGCTGAAAACAACATCCAAATGAGGAGAGTGCCTCATAATCTGACTGACTGAGAGAAGGTTCAGCTCCATGCCAGGTACAAAGTAGACATCGAGAAATATTAAATTCCTCCCTCCAAACTAAATCTGAACGTTGCCTTTGCCGACAATGGTATATTCTTCGCCTCCTCCAAAGATGACAGAATCTTTGAATGGCGTGTACTCCGTAAACCAGTCTCGCCAATGTGTGAAATGTCGAGAGGCACCTGAGTCAATGTACCAGGCAAAGGATTTGACATGATCTGCAGGTCTCTTGGCCATACAGGCGTAGTCCGCAGATTCCTTCTACTCAGTGGGCTTGGCAAAAGACGCCATCTCCCCGCTTTTTGAGGCACAAAAAACGAGATACCGGAGGATGAGCACAAACCAGACAGCACAAATCTTGGGACAAAAAAATGGGTAAAGAATCCGAACACGGATTGTGAGAGAACGAAAAAACTTTCTACAGAATTTTGACATAGTGTGCCAAATCTCGAGGTGAGCAAATACTGGCCTCTGGTCATAATGAACACCTAAGATCGCCTGTAGTAAATGTCGTAGGGCAACCAAACTGTGCTGAGGATTGGAAGGTGGGACCCATGGAGCAGAGAAGTTAACTGCTGCCACACAGAGTACACCAAATTGCTAGCTTAAGAATGGAGATCGCAACCCACAAAAACTGTGGTTTACTACAGAAAAACAAACGCTAGGAAAAAAAGACCCGCAAAGCACCTGACGGAATGAAATCCGTGATTTGCAGCAAAAATAACAGTAGGCAGAAAACTCCAAATCACAAGCAAAAATTTCCAAAGTCATGATAGCAGGTGCCCATCAATGAGGAAGAAGGCACGACCAAAGATTTGAAGAGTGCCGCTGATGTCGAAAAACGCCGAATAGAGAAATCGCGACCCTCTAGGAAAGGGTCTCACAGCCAGATTTCGCAAAACGCGAGCAACCAGAAATGAAGCTAACAGAAATGAGGACCCCTGTTAGCCGAAAAAGACGAAGCCCTCCGAGTAAAACGCGATCTTCAGGGCATTCAAATCACGACCACAGGAGATGATGAAAACTTTTGATCAGATTGCAGATCACAGATTAAAAAAAAAACGCGATTATCAATAGGAAAAGTCACGGCTTTTTTTTTTTTTTGACAAATTCGAAGGAGAAACGTGAGCTCAGGAAACAGAAGGCACAGACAAGTGAAACCCAACAATCATACCCGACCTTCAGAATGCAAACGCCAGAAAGCATTTAAGGGAAAACAAAAGACGTCTAAAAAAAACAAGATCCTCTCAAAGAGACGATTACAGAAACTAGAGGAATAGTCGTACGGCGCTTGTCCATACGTCGTACGGAGTATATAGAGCGCCCAAAAGAAAAAGAATTTCCCGCTCTTACTGCTCTGATACCATGTTACAATATTATTATTGAATAATTTACAAGGTAGAGCTCAGCTCTATATAAAGAGATTTACCAGGCTAAAAATAGCCAATAGCAAAAAGGCAGAAAAGATAGAAGATATCTTACAAGATTGACCATTAACATAGGACTTATTATATTTAGTCTAATAAATATACCATAACACAAGTGTACGTGGGAAAAACCCTTTTGGGAGAAAAACCCCACACTCCAAAGCAGCTCAATGCATTATTCAATAAACAACATAGTTACAATACACTTGTAAAGCAAGCCTTCACAAGAGTATCACCAACTAGAGATCTAGATTGTAATGTCCCTTATAGGCACAATACTAATTTTACCCTAAATTATCAATTTCCAAGCAAACAAAGGTTTTAGAGAGAACCTTGGCTTGATTTAATTCCTGCAAACAAGTTAGAAAATACTTACAATGATATTTCACAATCAAGTTAACATGATTAGCAAACTCATAATGGCATTATTAATTCAACCCAACCTAACTATCTAGGAGACTCAACCATAAGAGAGTCGAGGAGAGTGACTTTGATGAGGTGTCCCAAATCCTCTACCCTAGGCCCAAGAGCGAATATACCATCCCCCTTGGCCTCATGTGGCGCATGCCATCCATATGAGGTGGTGTACCTAATGAGGCATCTGTTATCTCGTTCCCCCTCGTCTTGTCATTTCCTTTCCCTTTTTCTATGATTGGTTCCCTTGAACTTGCATGTCTATGATAGGAGAATGAGATCACAAAAGGATGCCCTAGAAGCCATCTCTTCTAAGCCCAAGGGCAGTACCCTTGTACCACCTTGGCCCCTTGGGATTATCCAATCCCCTTGAAGTGGCATAGCTAAAAGAGTGCCCCATCACCGTACCCCTCTTGCTCCACATTTCCTTCATCATAGACCTTATAACATTCATACAAGAATCCACATTAATGCATAATAAACTAATCAAACTCATAGTTTCAAACAATCATATCAACAATGCATAATGAATTATGATAATGTGCATGAACTATTGATGTTTTCCTAGATATATTTCGTAGCAAGTTTCACAATGCTTATATATACATGTCTAATGATAATCTTTCAACTATATGCATTTGTCACTACTTACCACATGGCTTTCATCATAATAAACATAGGGTTAGATACATCATACCAAGAGGATGATCCTTTCCTTTGTATCCTTTAGAAATCTGAGGGTTGTAGATAATTATCGATCCTTGCATATAGATATCCTGGCTGATATATTCTTGCAGATTTACATCTGCTGAAATATATATCTTTCTTATTGTCTTCATTCACCTATTATTCCATATATTACTTCTAATCCGTCTTGCAGATTTAAGTCTGCTCAAAACTCTCTTTAAACCTATTTCATTAATCTTTTAAATCAGCTCATACGTCATATGTTTCTTATTGTTTACCTATCCTCACATTCTGCTCATGTATCTGTTATAAATCTTATTATATTATATTGTGCTTCCAACTCAGAAATGTTCTCTTGACCTGTATTGTAAATCAGATCTTTTTCTTATCCTCCCCAATGCCTTGAATGAGGGATAAGTTTCCTTAATATTTCAAGAGATGCATTTTGAAGGGTTACGTAACCCTTAGACAGCCGCTGCCTTATGAGGGATCACACCCCTTTTGCTGGTTCCCCATCGGTGGGAAATAATACCAGAGTTTGGTATTAAATGGTATTTATAATATTTGGATCATTACCATTTTATATTAATGTTTATATTAATATTTTATACTTTGATTTATATTTATTCTATTCAATATAATATATTTATATTAATATTCATATTTATGTTTATATTTACCCTTTATAAATATATTGATAGATTCTTGTTAATAATATATATTATATTCTAATTATATTTATATAATAATATTATTCACGATTATCATCCATATTGACGATAGAAAGGACACGACAAACACCATATTTTACGAAAGCGACTTCTCCGTTTTTATCATGATGTTTAAATCTTTAATTTAAACAATGCCTTAATATCGGGACATCACATAGAGGAATTCGAATAGCATAACAATACCTACAAAACTCACTATCAAACCCCCATCTCAAGCACCTAATAAATAGGAGATACAATGCATGAAATCATCTAATAGTAATTAGAAAACCATTAGCTAAAACCACCCAAAATAGTGGCGCCCAAATCCTTAGTTAGAAATCCAACACCCAAATTCCAAGATGAGTCCATAGGCTAAAAATAGCAATAATCCTTCCACCTATCATAACCTTGTTATAATCTAGTCACCAAATTGGGCATTCCATTTTGGCTCCATTATCCCCATCCAAAGATGCCTTATGACGTGTTGGTCAACAAGTGTAACTCTCCTTTACAGCTCTTTATGTGTTGATGTTTTTATATTTCCAATGCAGGAGGCCCAACTTCCAAAGGCCATAATTTTTGATCCGAGAGGTTGATTGGGCCCATTTTTTTTAAATTGCAGAGCTCAAAGAGATCAACGTGACAAGCACCATGGAACCAATGCCAAACAACCCAGAATTTTGATTTTGGCCAAAAACCAACTCTATAGCCCAAAAATTGAGTTTTTTTGTTTTTCAACCTGAAAATCACACTTTGTAATCTTAACATTAGGTGCAAGCTTGAGACACCTTTCCTAACATTCTCCCACTTGTCAAACACCTTGCAAAAGCAACGGGAAACTTACCAACACTAAAAACTAATTGCTAGGGGCTGAGAGGCCCATAGACTCACTGCATCACCTGAACTTGTCTCTGCTCACTGGCTTTGTCAACAAATCTGCAACATTTGTCAAAGTATCAACCTTCTCCAACATCACCCTTCCATCCTCTACCATATCACGAACAAAATGGTACTAGACACCAATGTGCTTCATCCTCACATGAAAGGTCAGGTTCTTTGCCAAACATATAGCACTCTGACTGTCACAGTGAACCGTAATGGCTCCTACATCTAGCCCAACATTTGAACACAATCTCTTAAGCTAGATGGCTTCCTTACAAGCATGAGTAGCTGCCAAGTACTCTGCTTCTATAGTAAACAAAGAGACCACAACCTATCACTTACTCATCCAACTGATAGCACCACCTAACATAGTGAAAACATATCCACTGGTGGATCTCTTGCTATCAGTATCACCAGCCCAATCAGAATCCACATATCCATGGATACACATTGAATGTTGGGTCCTTGTAGGATAACCATGATAACAAATGGAATACTCAAAAGTACCTCGCAAATATCTGAAGACCCTCTTCACTGCATTCGAATGTACTTGTCCAAGATTAGCTATAAAATGACTAAGGACTCCCACTACTTTGGCAATGTCTAGTCTTGTACAAACCATAGCATACATCAAATTCCCAAAATCACTAGCATAAGGTACTCTACTCATATCCTCAGTCTTACTATGAGATTTAGGATACTACTCAACTAATAACTCTGTCCCTATCATAATAGGAACACACAATGGCCTGCAAACTGACATGTTGTATCTCTCCAACACTGAGTTCATATACTTACTCTCACCTAATCAAAGTTTCATGTTAGCTCTATCTCTTTTGATCTACATCCCCAAGATGTACCTAGTTACCCCTAAGTCTTCCATCTCAAAATGTGCTAAAAGTTGAGACTTCAATTCACAAATCAAACCCTTCCCATTACCAAAAAAATAGCATATTATCAACATATAATACAATAATGAGAATACAATCACCATCTATCTTATAGTAGATGCAATGATCCGATTTGGATCTCAGAAATCCCAAACTTAACACAGAAGAATCAAACTTTTGGTACCACATCCTAGGAGATTGCTTAAGACCATACAAGGATTTCTTCAACTTACAAACCAAATGTTCTTTACCTTTCTCAATGTAGTGCTCTAGTTGTGTCACATAAATATCTTCCTCCAAGTCACCATGAAGGAATGTCGTTTTCGCATCCATTTGCTCAATCTCAAGATCATACACTATAGCAAGTGATAATAGAAACCAAATGGATGTCATCTTAGCAACTAAAGAGAAAATCTCATCATAATCAATTCCCTCAAATTGTGAATAACCCTTTGCAACCAATCTCGCCTTGTACTTCTCAACACTGCCATCTGAATTGATTTTCTTCTTGAACATCCATTTGCATCCAACAGGTTTACGTCCATCAGGCAAAGGTACTAGATCCCATGCATCATTTTTCTTTTAACACAACCATTTCTTCTTCCATGGCCACTTTCCAGGAATCTGCATCATTCATACCCATAGCTTCTTTTACAATCCTAGGCTCATCATTGTTAGTGATCAAAGCAAATATACATCTTCAATCAAGAGGACTAGCTTTCTGGCTACTGTCTTTGCCAAGTGGACCTCCTCAATGACTGAGGTGGAGGTTCTACCTCTTCTTCAGAACTCTCTGAACTTTCTAAGCTCTCCTCCTCTTCAAATCCTTTGTGGACATCCGGTTCAACCTTCTCGATCTTTGGGATTAGTTGAACCACATCTTTCTTTCCATCCATCTTTGGCTGCAATACTGTGGAAGATGGCTTGACTTCTCTAAAAATAACACTTCTGATATACAAAACTCTCTCAGCCACAGGATCCCAAAGCTTGTATCCTTTCACACGAACACCATAGCCGATGAAGATACATTTTACAGCCTTGTTCTCCAACTTTGATTGCTTCTCCCTAGGCACATGTGCATATGCCTCAACCAAAGACCTAAAGATGTCTCAATGAGAGCTTTTTGCCTGACCACACCTCCATAGGTAGTCTTATCAACAAGAGTTGATGTAGAAGACATGTTAACCAGGTAATAAGCTATGGCAACTGCTTCTACCCAAAACTTTTGTTCTAGACCAACCCCACTAAGCATACTCCTAGCCCTCTCCATCAATGTCTTATTCATTTTTTCTGCAACTCCATTCTGCTGAGGGGTATACGGAGTTGTCTTATGTCTTTCTATTCCATTATCTTTACAGAACCTATCGAAATCTACCGAGTCACTACCATTATCAGCCCTTACACACTTAATCTTTTTAGCAATCTAATTTTCCACAAGAGCCTTAAACTCTTTAAACCAACTAAAAACTTCAGATTTACTTCTAAGGAAATATATCCATGTCCTTATACTATAGTCATCAATGAAACATACATAAAAAATAGATTTTGAAATCGAAGGAACACTTACAAGACCAAAAACATCAAAATGTATCAACTCTAACACCCCAGAAGATTTATGAGAACTGGAATAAAACTGAACACAGTTTTGTTTTCCATATATGCATTGTCCGCAAAAATTGAAATCAAAGTTACAATCATTCAACCCCTCTAACAACTTTTTTTTTTCAAGGTCCATACACCTTTCTCACCTATATAACCCATCCGGTGGTGCCATAACATTGTTTTCTCTTGATAAGTAGGAGGTATTTTTTGCAACAACCCTGAAATAAAACTATGCAGTTAAACCCTGAAATAAAATATCATAATTGTTTTCTCTACTAAAAGTTTTATCTCCAAAGAATGAGCACCCTTAGGTACCCAAAAAGCACGACCATCAAACGTAGAAGCAACACACCTCTCGCTATTGGTTCCAATGGTGAAGGTGAAAATTCTGTAAATCTCTTCGTTGTAGGAACAGAAAAACTATTGCACTGAACCGTTCATGCATCCAACTGAAATAGAGTGCCAATCCAAACACCCTTAACAAGCACCATAGCTCCTCTAACCATTTTACACCCTCCACTCGAGAAAACAACCTGCACACTCGCATCATTAAGTTAACTTACAGAAAGTAGGTTATGTGCCAAACCAAGGATATGCAATACACCACTGATCCCCTTCACTCGTCCATCAAGGAATCGAATCACGACTCTTCCATGATCAAAAATCTTCAGATGAGAATCATCTCCAAGGTGTACCTTCCCACCATCATATTCTTCATATTTTGTAACCAACCCCAATGTGAGATCATATGGAAAGAAGCACCAGAGTCTATCAACCACACATCTTCGAACACATGAGTAGCCAGGCAACGACAAAAGCATCACCATCATGCTGGGAGGATCTCTAAGACTCATCATCAGAGTCAACATTTTTCTTCTTTTTCTCCTCCTTACAGTCTCTTCTAAGGTGTCCAGCTTTGCCATAGTTCCAACATTTTGCCTTGAACTTACTAGAAGATTTGGATCTCCCACAAGATTCGGATCTAGACATTTCTTGCCTCTTGTTTTTCTTCTTGCCTTTTTCTTTGGATCTTCCATGAACCTCTAGAGCCTCCTTGGCCGACTCAGAAGTCTTCCTTCTCATTTCTTCAAAAAGGAAAGATGCAACCACTTCGTCCATCTTGAACTTGCTGGTAGTGCTCCCAATGGCCATAACCAAGTGGTCCCATGAATCTAACAAAGAACACAACAAAGTCATACAACGATCCTCCTCCATCTTCACTCCCACAGAGCTCAACTGGGCAACTAGCATATTGAAGGCATTCAAATGATCGGCTACAAATCCACCATCTTCCATTCTAAGGGAGTACAGCTTCTTTCTCACAAATAATTTATTTACCAAGGATTTACCCTGACAAATTTCTCTGAGCTTTTTCGAAAGATTCGTTGTAGAAGTCTCCTCATGAACAATTAACAAAACTGAATATGCCAAGCAAAGTCTCACAAGACCCTTCGCCTTTTTATTCATTAAGTCCCAGTCTTCTTATTTCATACCTATTGGCTTGGTACCGATATTGCAACCCATAGATCTCTATCCACAAGCATATCCTCCATCTTGAGTTTCCACAACTCAAAGTTTGTGCCTGAGAACTTCTCCATCTCTATACTTGATGTGCTTGCCATCTCTTCCTGCAATAAGATCAAAACCCTCTCTATGCAAGCTCCCACTCAAACAAAGATTAGTATAACACCTAAAATCCGAGGTGATCAGGCTCTGATACCAAATGAAGAGAAGCAAGGTACGCAGAAACACTTCCTACACTAAACTTTTGAGGAGAGTGTTCTGCAAATTTCAATCTTTTAACAATTACAAAAAGTAGACAAATATAAATATAAAATAAACAATATACTATAACACAAGTGTACATGGGGAAAACCCTTTTGGGAGAAAACCCCACACTCCAAAGTAGCTCAATGTATTATTCAATAAATAATACAATTATAATACAGTTGCAGAGTAAGCCTTCACAAGAGTGTCACCAACTAGAGATCTAGAGGAATTCCGATAGCATAACAATACTTACAAAACTCACTACCAAACCCCCATCTCAAACACCCAATAAATAGGAGATACAATACATGAAACCATCAAATGGTAATTAGAAAACCATGTGCTAAAACCATCCAAAATAGAGGTGCCCAAATCCTTAATTAGAAATCCAAACATCCAAATTCCAAGATGAGTACATAGGCTAAAAATAGCATATTCCTTCTGTCATAACCTTGTTATAATCCACTCACCAAATTGGGTGTTCCATTTTGGCTCCATTATCCCCATCCAAAGATGCCTTATGACATTGTTGGTCAACAAGTATAACTCCCCTTTACGGCTTTTTTAAGTGTTGATGTTTTTATATTTCCAATGCAAAAGACCCAACTTCCAGAGGCCATAACTTTTGATCTGGGAGGCCAATTGGGCCTTTCTTTTAAATTGTAGAGCTCGAAGAGGTCCACATGAGAGGCACCGAACCAATGCCGAACAACCCAAAATTTTTATTTTGAACAAAAACCAACTCTATAGCCCAAAAATTGAGTGTTTTTGTTTTTCAACCTGAAAATTGCACTATTTGTAATCTTAACATTAGGTGCAAGGTTGAGCCCCCCTTCCTAACATGCCCTATTTAAGTTTGTGTCAATCTTTGGTTTCAGGTGCCATTATGTCATCCTATATCCTCAAGTTGCATTATTGCTCATGTTTGCAATCACATTGAATTGTTCTCACTATTATATTTTAAAATCAGCTTTGCTCATTTATACCTCTTAATGTGGTTGGGACTTAGCATTAGCAGCTTTTAATATTTTGTATTATCGGATATTATATATCATTTGCACCCAATCACATCTTTCTAGGTCTCTGGCCGCTAGTTTTATGGAGCAGCCACATGCTTTGCCAAGATGTGAAATGATGGTTTCAAATATCTATGGATTGGTCCATACAATCTTCTTCTATCTTTCGAGGTCTATATATGAACGTAACATGGGCCACCGGCAAACACGTACCCATCAACCACCTTGTCCAGTATGCTATTGATTTTTCACCATGTGGAGTGTAGTTGACATGCTAGAGGAGCCTATATTTTTAATTTCCCAAGGTAACTCTTTCTATGTTTTCTCCTAGTGTGTAGATCTTCTTTTACATATGACCAATTCCTCATTTGTGACGCAAAGTGGAAATATGATATCAATTGTGGAGTTCAACATGGATATTCTTTGGTTATATGGCACTTATTCATTGGGGTTGTGATCCCTCGTGATTGGAATGGTTGGTGGTTTGTCATCCCAAAATATCCACATAAGCATGGTGTTGATCAGGTAACTGGTAACTCAATATCTAGAGATTGAACAAGCCAGTGAATATGAATCTCTAGATATCCCACAAAGGGATGATGTAGCATGGATGTGTGAGGATGTATTTCCAGTCAACCAGTTAATGTAAGGTGTGAGTTCCCTATTGGCCAAAAATTGCAAGTGGTAGTTGCTCATAAACATGACACAATATCTTTTGGCTCCTTGGCATCTACATGGCAGTTTCCCCTTAGCATTGAAATATCTATAAACTATAAAGGTCGAAGGATTTGAATTTGTAAATTTCCCATAATGAGCTATTTTAACATTAATATTAGTGGGTTGCAAATTGGCAATAGACTTTGGTCCTTTGGTGTCTACATGGCACCTTCTTATTGATGTCTATATATCTATAAATCAATTTGGCTGCCTCTCCTCATATACGGATCTTCTGCAAATGCCTTTTGGTGGTGCGTCTGCATAACTCTATTTTTTAATTTCACCTAATTGCATTAAGTGTGCCAATTAGTGGAGGGCGAACATACAGGAACAGGGTGCATAGGAAAATATCAGGTGGGTAAAAAAGTGAGCACTTGCTGATATAGTGCCTTCTCATTGGTGGCAGCAAAACAAAAGATGACCACATGACATACATTTGTTGAAGCAAATTCTCAAGGACCATGGATCTTTGAAGGTACTGCTTGACATGTCCCAAGGCAAGCTCATGGCTACTAATGTGCCTTGTGGGGCCGAGCAATATAAATTTTGCCACTTGATTGGTTTCAAGGTATTAGGCATTGTTGATGTTTATTAAAGGGTGTAGAATGTTGTCCACATGGGCATGGGAATAAAGAGTATTCCAAAGTGAGTATTATGCATGCTATAACATTGTTATGTTTTCAACACAAAGTCAATCAAGCCCTTGTGTTGATGAAGGGAACTAGCCTTTAGGGAATTTTTTCATTGAGTTAGGGAAATCCTTTTGAACAACTTTGGAATACCGCACCCCCCTCCCCAAATTTTCACAATTTTAGGAAACGTCATGGGGATGCCAAAAAAAATTCAAGGGACCACAAGAAATGCTAGGGGATGGCTAGTCGTCCCTGGGATGGCCAGGGGGCTTCCAACTATCCCGAGTATAGCTAGTCGTCCCCTACGGCCCAACAATTAAAAGTCTCAAATTTAAAAAAACACAAAACTAATAAAAAATAAAGGGATGAAGCGGCCCACAAGGACCCCCACATCCCTTTATAAAATACCTAAACCTAAAACTTGGACATCCCTTGGCCGTCCCATGGACGACTAGCCATCCTTACGACCGACCCAGCAGTAAAACGTCTCAAATTTAAAAAAAAAAACACACAAAAAATTAATAAAAAATAAAGGGATGTGGAGGCCCACAACAACCCCCACATCCCTTTACACAATACCTAAACTTAAAACTTAGACACTAACATCAAATCAAAAAAGAACTCAATTTTGCCATTTTACAGCTTGTGAAGAGGAAAAGAAAGAAAGAGAACAGCTGTGAGGAAAGAAGAGAACAGCAGTGAGAAGAGGGCAAGAGAGCACCAAATCTACACCATTTGACGTAAGTTCGCTATTTATTGTTCATTTTAACAAATTCTTTTGCATTTTTTTTTGTTTTTGTCAACGTTTCAGACACTTAGGAGGGTTTTTTTTGTTTGTTTTTGTTTTATGTTTGCATTTGCAGCTGTCATTTGAATTTTCAACCAAAGAGTACAATGAGCAGCGGTGAGGATAGTTTGGGTGAAAAAATTCAAACTCAACAAAAAGCCCTTGGTGGTAGAAGTAATGTTGGAGGTTCTTCTAGGGGTGGGAGTGTTGCAAGAACAGTTAGTTCAAATAACCCATTCGAATGCCCTTCTAAACTCCTCAACTTATGAAAAGGGCCCATTTAATCTTGAAAAACCTCTTTTACAATTTGCAACAGCCATAGACAAAGACAAGGAAAAAATTCAAGGGGCAGTAGAGTATGGTTGTGTCATTTGTGCAAAAGGATTATAGGAGCAGCTACACGAGTTTACTCTCATCTTTTGAGCAAAACTGCACATGTGGTAAAAGGATGTGAAAAAATAACCTTAGCTGAGAAGGCCGAGGTGACTTGGTTGCATATGGAGGGTGAAACAAGAAATAAGGGAATGCAAATAGAGTCTACACACCCTAGTGTGACATTGCCCACGCAATCCATGGATGTTGAGAGCCAAAGAGCAAAGAAAAGGACCACTAGTGTTGCAGGCATGTTTAATATGCAATCACGTGAAGTGACCGAGTCTTCTATTGCCAAATTTTTCTATGCCAATGCCATACCATTTCATGTGGCACGCTCTCCATATTTTAAACAAATGTTCAAAGATGTACTTGTTATTGGTCCTTCATTTGTCCCCCCTGGAGAACATAATTTGCACACTCCCTCCTTGATAAAGAGTATTCCAAAGTGAATAGAGTGATGGAGGAGATGAGACAAGTTTGGATAAGGGATGGCTAATCTATCATCATGGATGGGTGGGCCGATATTGCCATTGTCACATGTCCAGTTGGCTCTTATTTTCTTAAAGCTATTGATTGTTCGGAAAAGAGGAAGGATGCAAACTTCCAATTTCAGATTTTGAAGGATGCCATAGAAGAGGTCGGGCCATCTAATGTTATACAAGTATTGACTAATTCAGCCCATGTATGTAAGTTAGTTGACTTGATGGTTGAGGGTACTTACAAGCACATTTTCTAGACCCTATGCTGTGTTCATGCGTTGAACAATGATTTGAAAGACATTGGAAAGATAGATTGGGTAAAGACAGTAGTGGCAAAAGCTAGAAATGTACAAATGTTCATTTGCAACCATCACACCTCACTTGCTTTGTTCAAGACTTTTTCAAAGAAAGAATTCCTCAAACCCATGGATACCAGATATGCCAGCTACTTTATTTTGTTGGAGAGGATGCTTGAGGTGCAAGAGCTTCTCCAATTAATAATGGTTAATTTAGAGTGGGGTAGATGGTGAAAGGCAAACATGGCTAAAGGAAAAAGTGTGAAACAGAAAATCTTCAACAATGATTGGTGGTCCACAATGAGGTAAGAAATTGCCGATTTTAATAAATTGTTGATTTTATTATTAAATTTCTAATTTCATTATTAAATTTCTGATGTCATTATTAAATTACTGATTTTATTAGTAAATTTCTGATTTTATCGTTTCTAAGTTTCTAACTTGTAAATTTTTTTCATTCTTTGTAGATATGTTTGTTCCTTCATCTCACCTTGTTGTGCAAGTCATAAGATATGCTAATACAGACTCTCCTAGTCTTGGAGAGATTTATGAGACATTTGACAACATGCTTGGGGAGATCAAGCAAGCCATTTATAGCAAGGACCCTAATTTGGAATTTTATGAGGAGCATATTAGTCCCATTGTGACACAATAGTGGAACACTATGAACACCCCGCTTCATATGGCAGCCTGCACTCTAAATCCCAAATGATATGCAGCAAGCCCTGGGAGAGTGCCTCCATCAAATGATGAAGAGGTGAAAGAAGGGTTCATGAAGGCCCTTCAAAAAATGTCGAGTGATGAGGAGTCTAACTTACTTAGAACACAGTGGCTAGCCTTTGTCAATCTTCGTGGTCTTAAATTCAGCAAACCAAAGGCGAGGATGGATAGAGCTACATTAGCTCAAACCAACCCTATTGGATAATGGACATGGCATGGTCAGGATGCACCAAAGTTGAGGATACTTGCCACTCATCTACTTTCACAAGTTGCTAGTTTGTCTATTGCAAAGAGGAATTGGTCTACATATAGCTTAATCCAGTCAGTCAAGAGGAAAAGGCTTACCTCTCAACAATTGGAGAAATTGGTGGTTGTGCATAGTGCCTTGCAGCTTCAGGATCAGCAAACCCCTGAGTATCGTCAAACTTCAGCCGCACGTTGGGGTGCTGATCCCAAAGATGCCACACAAGTCAATGAGGCGGCACAAGAGGGATTGATTGGGGTTCCATTGGATGAGGCAACCCCTCATAGTGGCAATGACTCGGACTCAAACTTCGATTTTGATGCAGTGTTATGAGATGCTCATTAGGGACACCTGCATATTTATATTTTCTATGTTTTTGTCATTTTGTAGTTGAAACTTGCAATCTTTAGGCATTTTGTTGTAATTTTTATATAATATATATGCATATTGACAATAAAAGCAATTAAATTTTGTTAATTTGTTTGTCGATTCTCATGTGAAATCTCTATTCAACTCTAATGTTATGTATTAAGGTTCTATAATGTATATGATGAATCCCTTATCAATGGTATCATATGAATATTTGAAATTTTCTATATTCTTAAAATTTTCCCCACTTTTTTAATAGTCGTCCCCTAAAAAATGGCCTAAAAACAAACATCTTGGAAACGCGTCCCCTCGTCCCTTGTCATCCCCATCCCAGAAACTTGGTGGAACATAGGATTTTTCAACATCTCAATGCTTTGATAGAAACATTGTTTCTTGTCCCAAACTAGGTTTGAGGGATTGGATAAGTCTAAACTTTTAAATGCAAGAATTTTTATGTGCATAAATGCTCCAATGGACTGAAGCTCTAAATTTTAACATTTTGATCCCTTGTTATAGAAGCAATGACAATGGCTCCCACCACTAGACACATTTATGTCTCCCTAACAAGATGGTCAAACATTGAGTAAGAAGTTGGCAATAGAGCGGTTATGAAGCATTTTTACTCCATGTAATGGCTAGATAGAGTTCATTTGTTGAATATGCTATGTATTTGGCGTTCTACAAAATGTTTGCATTGCTGAATATGCTATTTTTCATTTTTTTGTTCTTTTTGTTTTTTTGGATGTTGCAAACATCTAGCCATCCCTAGACGTCTCCCGGTTTTCCTAAGCCATTTCTAGGATGTACCCAATCCAGCTTGGGGGTTAGGGATGGCCCTAGGGACATTTCTAAGGCATCCCCACTTCCCTGAAACATTACAGGGACAGGGATACCCGGAAAAGCCCTAGGGATTTGTCCCCATGTATCCCTAATAGCTTCACACACATGTGTGCACACATATTATATATATATATATAAGAAAACCATCCAACCCCGTTGTGGTTTTCATTTTCCATTTCTCATTCCTTGTGGCATAGCTCATACATCTCCAAGACACGACCCTATACATCTCCAAGACACGACCCTAGACGTCCAAATACATCCATAGTTTGGACATATCTGGATATGGCAGCTTGATCAGCACTAGGTGCACAAGGATACTGCAGATGTGAGGAGAGTATCCGGTAACTTAAGTTTTATAAAGCCCTTGACAACTCATTCTTCATTTCTATCGCAAGTTGAACTCCACACCAGTTCAGAAGAAGTCTTTGATGCTGGGATTTAGTAAGTCACAACTCACAAATAAAACTGCTATCTACAGTTTAGACAGATCAGAGAACAACAAAGATCCAAGGTAATATGCAAATAGGAAATCACAGCCACTAGCAAGCCACATTGAAGGGATAAGATGGGCTACCATGTTTGACCCTATTATAGCCTCTCAACCATAATAGTACTCACAGTTTGTATCTGCATGTGTTATTATATTAAATCAGCCCAGTGTTAGTTTAAATTTAAAATCAAATTTAGACAACCCAATTGAACCAGCCATATCACTAGTGTGATTGTTGAAAGAAAAGTTATCTTTACCTGTCCAGCAAGTAATCTGCTAGCACAAGGCATTAACAAAGCAATTGAAGTGTGTAAGAAATAGATGCACAAGCGGCACCATTACACTGTAATATGGCACTATATATAAGCTCGCAACCTGATAACACAATCAGAAATCATGAAAAAAAAAAATTCTAACCAGATTCCAATTTAGGCATAATAAGTTGCCTATTATTAAGCAAACTTAAACAACCATGCTGCCTAAGTTTCTAACTTTATATTATCTAACACACTCCCCCCCCCCTTCCCTAATGACTAAACAAGACAGAATTCCAAGTTTATCTCTAAATTTGACAAACTTATCTTAACCAACTGATTTAATCATTATGTTAGCAATCTGCTCTTCTATAGGACAATATTAAAGACAAAAGTCTTCATTGACGACCAACTAGCATATGTAATAGTGATGAACTTCAATGTGCTTGGTTCTGGCATGATAGACTTGATTCTTCACCATCTTGAGCACACTCAAATTGTCAAAGAAATATGAGGTTGGTGTTGTTTGGTCAAGTTGGAGATAATTCAATATCCTCTACAACCACATCGTGTCACAACCTATATTGATGTTAGGCTTATATTTTGCTCCCATGGAAGATAAGGCAACAATATGTTGTAGCTTGGTTTGCTAAGAGATTACTCCTGAACCAAGAGTAAAATCATAGCCAGTTTTACATTTCCTAGTATCAAATGATCCAACCCAATCAAAATCAGTATATCCAAATAGCATGAAATTTGTAGATCGTTGATAGAGAATGCCAAAGTCAAGGGTTGCTTTGACATATCAAAGCACTCATTTTGCAGCTTGTCAATGTTCTTCTTGTAGCTTGGACATGAATCGAGAAAGATAGTTTACTACAAAACATAAGGTCAATTGAGTAGTAGTAAGATAACTCAAACCACCCACCAACCAATGATATATTGATTCTGTAGACACCTAAAATTAACCTCACTTCCCGACTTAGTTATTCATCTACCATACCTTCACATTAATTAAATAATTCTTAATTATTTGATTAATTTCATCTATTGTTATGAAAATCACTCTACCTTACTCTTCCGCATTAATTAAATAATTAGTAATTGTTTAATTAAGTTAAGTTTTCCATTTCCTAGCATTAATTAAATAATTTCACAATTATTTAATTAATCCTTTCTTTCTTCTAATATTAATTAAATAAACAAATTAATTTCTATTTTCTCCACCACAAATAAATAAAATTAATATTTTATTTATTTTCCAACATTATACATGTGCACCAAAAAATTAAATAATTTAATAACTTAATTTTCCTCCATAATTTCCTCTCACCATGATTCTCTCTCATTCTTCCATCAATCACTCTCAATCAAATCTATTAACAATTCAATCAAATCAGTTGACTAATCAATCAATTTAGATAACAGCTCAATCAATTCAGTCAACTCGCCAATCAAGCTTGTTAACTCCCTTGATTCATGAGAGGACAAGGACACTTGTCACTCTCTCATCTGTTTAATTCTCATCCAATTTCAACCATTGATCTCTCCAATCATTATCCACCATTGATCTTCATTTTTGGAAATCTATAAACAAAACTTCTTCCAGACCAAAGGATCATCTTTCATTTTCCCAAACTTATGCTGTTGAGTCTCAATCACATCTAAATCATTCATCAAATCATATCAAAGTTATGCTATTGAGCTGAGCAATCCACATATCCACGTAAATCGAAGGAGCATATCCATTGGAGTTCGGGTGCACTTCAATACGCTCGATCGGTGAGGTCAAATCTGCTTGCAAAGGAAGGTATAACTATTGTTTGGTTTATTTTCTTTAATTTGTCTTCGTATTCAAATTTATGCTTCACAGATTCAATGACCAACAATGAATAAATGTAAGTTTAGAGTTTAATCCCAACTGTCATAGGTGCAGATGTTGGATTACACCTCATCATCTTGAATTTTTTTACAAGCACCTTGGCATACATACTTTGTAAGACAAAAAATAGCATGATCAAGTTGCTAAAATTCTACACAAGCAATAATGCAAGAGACCAGAATCTATCATGTAAAAAATAAAAATTAAAAATCTGATTTCACCTATTGAATACTATTGACCCTGCTTTCAATAATGGCAAGATCATCAACATAGACAATCATGATCATTGCGTCATCACCATTGATTTTGATGTAGAGATTGGGATAAAAATAACTTCTTCTAAATCCTAAATATCTAAAATGTTGATTGACTTTAAAATACCAAGCTCTAAGAGCTTGCTTAAGTCCATACAAGGACTTAAACAACCAACAAGCCAATGTTATTTTCCAAGATCCTGAAATCCTTGAGGCTGAACACTGTAGACCTCCTCCACAAAGTTTTCATTCATGAAGGCATTTTTAACACCCGTTTGATATACCTCCATACAAACTAAGAACAATTGAGATAACCAGCCAAAAGGTTGTCATCTTTGCAATGGGGGTCAAGGTTTCTTCATAGCACCCTTCCTATTGTGCATATGCTTTAGCGATAAGTCAAGCTTTATACTTGTCTAGAGAACCATCTGATTTACATTTTACCTTGTAAACCCATTTACAAGCAATGGGCTTCTTTCCTTGGGGTAGTTCAAACAACACCCAAGTCTTATTTTGCATCAAGCCCTCAAATTCCATCTTTGTGACAGTTTCCCATTCAGGTTTTCCTTTGGCCTCGCCATATGTGCTAGGTTCAAATACCTACAAAACAGCAGAAGTAAGAGCAAAATTTAACTGCCCACCATCTTGCAGAAGTTGTTTCCCCAATCATGTAGACTAGCTTTCAATTGCTTTCACCATGGTATACTACATCTTTGGCCTCCATTGTTGGTTCCCTTGTTAAGTATAGATATCACCCTATTCTTCATCAAATTCCCCAATGGAACTTGACCACTCCAATGTCCCCAACTCCAAGCCTTGTTCTAAGCCTTGTTTAATATCCACACCAAAACTTGTTCCAAAAAAATTATTAGTAGAAGTTTTTCGTATAATACTATATATGAATTTACCATCATCTAAGAAGAAAGACATCTTAAAGTCTACAAAAATATCTCTACTAACAACAACTTTGTTTGTAGCAACATCAAGTAAATTGTATGCCTCAGTTTCCTCGCTATAGCAACAAACATATACGGTTTTCTCTTCACCTCTAACTTCTCTTTTCTATAGGAATCAATGCAAAAGCAATACAACCAAAAACATGAAAGTCGCTTACCAATGGCAACCTACCTAACCATGCTTCCTTGGGAGTGATGCTCTACAATGCTTTACAAGGACTCCAATTACGAATGTAAACCATTATATTCACAGCTTCTGCCAAGAAGGAATATGGCACATTCTAGTTGCACACCATGCACCTCACCATCTCCATAATGGTCCTATTCATTAGTTCCATGACTCCATTTCGTTGTAAAGTGTACAAAGTAGTATATTATCAATGGATACCATTCTCCTTGCAAATTTCTGAAACTATTTAGAGACAAACTTACCTTCATCATCAGAAGTGGGAGTCTTGATCTAGCTATCTACTTGCTTTTCCTCTAAAGCTTTGAATGCCACAAAGTGAGAGAGGCATTCTAACTTCTTTTTCAAGAAATATACCCACATTTTCCTTGGAAAATCATCAACTAGCAATTAGAAATACTTTGCTCCTAACATAGTGCATGTCTTCATTGGACCATTCAAATCAACATGTACCAAATTCAAGACTCCTTTGGCACACCAAGCTATATCAGTATCAAATGAGTGTCAACTCTGTTTGCCCATTTGACATCACGTACACACATCCTAGACTAAAGTCCATCAACCGTATTAGTCTTACTAAATACAGACAAGTACTGATAATTTAGATGTCCATACCTCTTGTGCCAAAGTACACAGCAATTCTCCACCATTGTGAGTGCCTAAGCATCAATTGTTTTATGATCAACAAGTTTATACAAACCATTCTCACCTATACTAACTACAATCACTTTGTTATTATTGAGAGTTGTGACCATACATTTGTTGCCTTGAAAATTCACTGAAAGACTATGATTCTTTGTTATTTCACTAACACACAAGATTTGTCTTCATGCCAAAAACATTTCGAACATTTTTGAAAGCGTGACTCACAGTATTGTACAATGTGACATGAACATCATCATGTCCTTCCACATAGTGAGTCCAACCATCACCAAATGAAACAGATTTACTTCTACTTTTATCTTTAGTAAAAGTTACATACCAGTCTCCACGACATGTATAGTGTCTCAATGCACTTGAATCAAAATCTGGGGTTGTGGACTCAACTAATTAATTGTGTGATGCAACAAATGCAAATCCTTCTATCACTTCTTGTTCATCAACACTTTCAACCACATTAGCTTCCTTGGATTTCCAATAGCATGCCCTTTCTTTTATGGCAATTTATCTTATAATGTCCAAGCTCGTTACAACAAAAACACTTCCATTTTTTATCGCTTTGACGTATTATTGCCTTTAAAGGAGTCACTTGATGAACTGCTAGTGTTGTGCTTGCCTTTGCCCTTGATCCATACATTGAATGCACTCTCTATAGTGTTTGAAGTTGGTGCTTCCAATTGATCTTGACTCCACCTCCTTTTGCAAAATAAGTGTTGATAACTTCTTGAAGTAAGTGCTTAGATTTCCACGACCGATGTAGGGATTCGACAAATGAATCATAGGATGATTGCAAGTTTTGTAAGACCAAATCTACAATATCTTCATCATCTACTGGCTTCTCTATAGTAGACAACTGATCACAAGGATCCTTCGGTCACAACAAGTATTCAGAAATTGATCCCCCTTCTTGCAACTTAGATAAAAACAAAAGATTGTTTTAGATGTAAGCAATGTTCAACTTCTAATGTCTAGTATTTGTTCTTAAGATTTTCCAACAAAGACGGTACCCATGTAGAATTTAGGACCTCCATTATTAATCCATCTATAATTAATAACTTTAGAAGCATTAAAGCTAAGTTGCCGAATTGGGTACGGGTACAAGTAGGGTACGTCGATACGGCAAATTTTTTTTTGGGGGTTGGGTACATCCGTGCAAAAAAAAAGGAAAAAAATCATAAATATATATGTATTTGCAGCCTAAAAACAAAAATTACATTCAAAATGACATATCATGCATATGCTAAACAAAACTGAAAACTACCATAAATGTTACACATTTGAAATACAATATACTATTCAAAATTCATTCAAAATGTCATGATAGATATTCATTGTTCATTGGTTCAAAACTTCAATATTAAAATAATAGTAGTAGTAATCACTAATCAGTAATCAGCATGAGCATCATATGGGTCATCATGAAGACCAACATCAGCATCATCATTGACACTGTCAATAGATAATCCAGGTAGATGAGAAGAACCACATGCAGTATTGGCACTATCACTAAAAGTATGCTAGCTATCTGAGTCCACAAAAGTGAAGAATCTATGGTAGCTGAAAAATCCAAGTCAGTTCGCTCCGGATCTACATCCCACAACTTTGTGCCCCCTTCCTTGTACTCATTTTGTTTGTGAGTAAGAAGGCGCAAGTTGGAATGCACATAAACTAACTCCTCTACCTTGCTTGATTGTTACATCCCCTTCTACTAAACAATGAAATGTTGGTTATGTTGTTAGTTGTGTATAACTGCTTTCATGTGAATATGAATTTATTCGTTGAATAGGTGTATAATTATGTGACTATGATTTTCTATTATATGCGAATATTTTTCAATTATATGTGAGCATGGATGTATGGATATAATATATATAAATGTTCGTATCAAGGAAATGACTTAACCTTCATTAATTGTCGAAGTGTTGTAGGACAAATCAAGCGACAAGGAAAAAGGGATATCAACAGGGAGAGGGTGTTTACGAGAATCGAAAAACATCAATATTGTCTAAGTCTAGACGACTATATCATCGTAGCCTTGGCCAAGGCACATACATATACATATATATTTCAAGTTAGCAAGAATTATTTCCTTTGTATATTAAATAATATATATTTTCCACTTACCTCATGAGGAGCGCTTAGTGGTGTGCGAGCTGGAGTCTTGTTTGTAACTCCTCCACTCCGCCCGCACGCAAGAAGGAAACGTTCCTTCTTGCATGCGGACGGGGGGAAAGAGGAGGATGCCTTTAATTGTTGGCGTTCATCCTTTTCATTCGCATTCTTTACTCAATCTTGAAACACAACATTCACACCTTTTTCCAAAGAGCATTTGCACCTTTTCCCAAAGAGTATTCGCAAAATTAATAAGCTATTGACCGCATTCTTGAGTGGCCTCGTCCCTGCAACTCAGAAATCCGAATCATATCATTCTTGTGCATGAGCTTCATACTATTCTTACTCTGTCAAATCATTATCATAGGAGCGGCAACCAGAACCAGTTCGGCAATCAAGATTTGTCTTAAGCAGTCGCATATTTCTCAGCTTCGACTTGCAAGAGCTTATTCAGGCAAGATAATGGTTCTTTTCCATATATTATAGTTCATCATGCGTTGGATAGAAATGCATTATTTTGGATAGTCGTAGTTGATCCTAATCACAATTCATTATGTTACTCTATATTTTCTATTATGCGATTCGTGCATGAATCTCCTAAATCCGTATGTGTCTTTCAATTCCAAATCTTTTGAATCTGCAGAAGCATTGTCTCATACCTGTATATATATATATATATATACGAATACGAATATATATATATATATATACACAAATATATATATACGAATATATATATATACTATACTATCATGTAGAAATCAGATTTCAGTCACTGAGTTAAAGGATACCTTTCTGTCTAAATGTTCTTTTGTTGTATCTCTTATAAATCTGTAAGCATGTCAAGCGGACTATACGTGTTTTTCATCCAAACCTGTAACCAAAAAGAAACATAAGAAATAATGTCAATGCCGAGCAAGGGTGAATGCTGACGACACAGTAGTGTCAGATAATTATTAGAAATCCTTGGCCAAGGTTACGATGCAGCATAGGCATCTGTCAACTATCAAGTACCAGATATACCATTGGTCAGAGTGATCTTTCTAGTTAGGAGGTACCTATAGGGAATGATCAACCAAGAGGTATAGGTTCTTGACACCAGGCTCAGAGGCATATTGATGTTGTTAGATTCTTCGTTAATCACCCTCGTGAAGGGTCGGGTTTCTTCAGTTGAAGAAGCATGGGAGACCAATTGGTCTTGATTGGGTGGATAAAACCCTTGTTGATATTCCTTTTTCCAAAATCCAGAGGAGGATCTGCAAAGAAATCAGCAGGAAGCTATTCAAGTTGTACTTTTCTTAATCTCTCTTTCTACCTTAATATTTGAATTTCATTGAAGGAAGTTAGTAAATTTATTCTTGATTGTATGTAATCTGTTAGAAAGATTATTTCAACTGAAAATGAAAGTTGTAATATTTCATTTTTATTGCATTCGATACTATTTTCATAATAGATAGTTATTCTTTCTGCTGAAATTCTGTTAAATGTAAGTTTATAATCTGTTAAATAAGAATTGGGTGTTACATATGGTATCAGAGCTACCAGGTTCCACACTAAACCTTGGGGCTCATCATGCTTAGAACATTGAAAACAATTATTGATGTTTTCTTCAAGATGTTATTGATAAGAAAAACACCCCGGAAAATGATTCGTGACCCTGTATCTATTCGACTATGGAAGATCAAACTTCGTTATGATTATTCAAGTTGTTCTCCTCGAGCAGATTCGGAAACAATAGCCGAAGCTCTGAAAAGACTTAGAAAGGAGAGAAGAGAATGGACAGTCTCTGGAAAAGAGAAGGTGAAGTCCGCCATAATTGCAGACATAAACAAGACCAAATTTAAAGACCACACTGGATATAGACTTATCCCATATTCAGAATTTAGTGATCAGGAGGAACCTATCACTAATAATGAAAAGGATTCAGAAAACTAATCATAGAAAGTGATGCCCATTTTGTATTGAATTGAAATAAATCTATCACAGGGATTGATAGAAATTTTGTATTATGCAATAAATCTATCACAAGAAGTGATAGAAATTTTGTAATTATTAATGAATCTATCACAGGGAGTGATAGTCTTTTCTTCAAATAAACTAAAATTTTTGTGAGCTATTTGTATTTGACTTGAGTTTAAAAATAATTTTATGCAAAAAGGAAGACTCCTTAATTCATTATGAAAACTACTAGATGACAACCAACAATAACCAAAAACTAATTAAAACTCTTAATTTCTTCAGGAACTTCATTGGAATGGAAATTTTCGGAAATGGGTTTAGAGAAGATTAGGGCAATAACTCCATGGATAAACTGGATCAGATATTGAGTATGATGAAAGCAACTCAGGCTAGATTAGCCCACCTAGAGAAAAAGGTAGAAGGGCAATCTGAAGCTAGAGATGAGAGGTCTGAAAATCGAAGTGACCCGCATGAAGATAACTCAAAAACATAAGTATGGGATACAAGAGAAGTAGACTGGCCGATGAGTTAGCCAAAGATATGAAAAAGATAAAACCTCCTAAGTTCGAAGGCTCTACTTCAGGAGATGCTGCGGAGGCATGGCTGACGGAGATGGAAAAGTATTTTGAACTTCGAGATTATTCCGATAACTCTAAAGCAGCATGGGCAGCCTACCAGTTGGCAGGAGAAGCTGCCACATTGTGGGAAAACAAAAGGACTGAAATGGGATTGGCAGTGGTTAATGTGTCATGGGATCAATTTGTGAAGATATTCCGCCAAAGATGGCTTCCGCAGTTTTTTTATGATCAAAACTTGTTAGATTTTGAAAACCTCAGGCAGGGACCCCTAACTGTCAATGAGTACTGGGAGAAATATACCCATTTACTCAAATATGTTCCACAGTACCAACAGGATGAAAACTTTCGAGTACGAAAGTTCATAATGGGGCTAAACAATCGTATTGGAGGACCAGTAGATGTTTTGGTGCCTTGGACTATGGATGAGGCCTACAAGAAGGCTGTTTGGCAAGAACAGAGATTGAAGAAGGATGATTCCTTCAGGGACAGGAAGCATAACAAGGGTAAGTGGGAACAGTCACAGCAAAATTTCAAAAAGAAGGGGTACAAGAATAATCAGTTTAAAAAGAATAATTACAACCTCTGGAAGGATGAAAGCCACACCAGTAAAAGTACTGAAAAGAAGGGACCGCCCAGAGGATGTTTCAATTGTGGAGGTGAGCACTACGCAAATTAGTGTCCCTCTAAGAACCAGCAAGGACAGCAGCAACGGAAGCCTCTACCACCGCAACAGACCATTTTTCAGCAAAGAATTCATGCAGTAGTTGACAATAGTCAAGCAAAGTACCAGGTCGCTCCCATAGAAACTCCAGGTATGCTTTATGGTAACCCAATAACTATTTTAATAGACACTGGAGCCACGGAATGTTTTATATCACCTAAGTTACTGGGAAGGTTCCCTAAAAGAACTGGGTATATGGCCAAATCATGGATGGTTGAATATGCTAATCAGACGAGAGCTCAGGTAGAGCAATGTCTATTTGAAGCTAAGATTGAATTTCCAAACTTCCCTATAGAGGTCAACCTTTACGTAGCACCTCTGGGTTCCTATGATGTAATCATTGGAATGAATTGGCTGAAAGAACATAGGGCTAAGGTCAACTGTTATGCTAAGATAGTAGAATGTATGGATGATTTAGGGAACCCATTGAGGATTCAAGGGAAACAACGAGAAGTTAAGGTGCGGCAAATTTCGGCTATGCAGCGAAAATGAAATAGAAGGAAAGGATGCAAATTGTTTGTGGTCAAGATGGAAGCGGTCAATGAAGGGACAGAGCATCCCCAGAATAGGAAGAGGAAAATAGGAATTGAAGATAAGGAAGAGACCTTCGCTGAAAAATACCCTTATCTCTGGGAATATCAAGATGTATTTCCCGAGGAACTACCCGGGTTACCACCTAGAAGAATATTTGATTTTGCCATTGATCTACCAGGGGCCAAGCCTGTTTCAAAAGTACCTTACCGTATGACCACCTTAGAGCTAGTGGAGCTAAAGGCACAATTACAGGAATTACTGGATAAGGGTTTGATACGACCGAGTGTTTCACCATGGGGTGCCCCAGTGATTTTTGTTAAAAAGAAGGATGGGACTCTTCGTTTATGTATAGATTACCGAATGTTAAATAAGCTCACCATCAAGAACAAATATCCCTTACCTCGAATAGATGATCTTTTTGATCAAATCAAAGGGGCTGCAGTTTTCTCAAAAATAGATTTGAGGTCAGGATATCATCAACTCAAGTTAAAAGAGGAAGACATTCATAAGACGGCATTCAGAACTAGATATGGACATTATGAGTTCATAGTTCTACCCTTGGGAATCACCAATGCCCCAGCCGCGTTCATGAATTCAATGAACAGTGTTTTCAGAGATTGCCTGGATAAGTTTGTATTGGTATTCTTGGATGACTTTCTTATCTACTCCAAAAATGAGGAAGAGCACCTTCAACACCTTCAAATAGTTCTTCAACGGTTAAGGGAGCATAAACTATATGGAAAATTGTCAAAATGTACCTTCTTCCAGAAAGAGATACAATATTTGGGGCATATTATATCAGCTAAGGGAATTGCAGTGGATCCTGCTAAGATAAAAGCTATAGTAGATTGGCTAGTACCGAAGAATGTTCCTGAGGTTAGAAGTTTCATGGGATTAGTTGGGTATTACAGAAGGTTTGTCAAAGATTTTTGTAGAATTGCTCATCCCATTACCTCTCTTCAAAGAAAAGGAAAAAGACTCAAATGGACTGAAAAATGTCAAGAGGCGTTTAACCTATTAAAGGAAAAATTAACAACTGCCCCAATATTGATAGTACCAGATCCTAATGGCCGTTTTGTAGTTATAACAGATGCGTCGGGAGATGGATTAGGCGGAGTGTTAATGCAAGAAGGAAAGGTAGTGGCTTATGAATCTCGGAAATTGAAACAATATGAGCAAAATTATGCACCCCACGATTAAGAGTTAGCAGCTATTGTTCATGCCCTGCAAATGTGGCGACATTATTTATTAGGAAAAACTTTTGAACTTAAGTCAGATCATCAAGGTTTGAGTATATATTTACATAGCCCAATCTAAATGCTCGCCAGAGAAGATGGATGGAGCTAATCGCATATTATGATTTTGAGATCAAATACATTAAGGGCAAGGAAAATAGAGTTGCTAATGCATTGAGTCGACGAAAGCATATAACGGCAATGGTGTCAATCAACACTGATTTTAGAACACAGGTGATTCAGAAATTAAATGAAGATGAATATTATTTGCAAGTTCGAGAAGCTCTTCAGTCAAATCCACAGAAGCCTAAATATGAAGGTTTCCACATTGAAGCAAATGGGCTTTTGAGATTTAAAGGTAGGATGTATATTCCAAAATCTTCTGAGTTAAGGAAAACAATATGGAAAGAAGTACACACCGCACCATATTCAGGACACCCAGGAGTAACCAAGATGATGGCCGATGTCAAACCATTATATTTTTTGAAAGGAATGAAAAAGGACGCCGCAAGATTTGTGGCAAGATGTTTTGAATGTCAGAAGGTCAAGGTAGAGCATCAGCATCCAGCAGAATTACTGCAACCTCATAGCGTACCTGATTGGAAATGGCAAATTATCAATATGGATTTTGTACAAGGTTTACCTATGACTAGGAACAAGCATAATGCCATATTGGTGGTAGTGGACAAACTCACCAAAGTGGCACATTTCATACCGGGAAATTTGACAGATGGGGCACCAGTGATCGCACGAAAATTTGTACAGGAAATTTTTTGTCTCCATGGAATACCAGAAAAGATCATATCAGATAGAGATGCCAGGATGACATCCAGATTTTGGCAGACCCTATTTTCAACCTTGGGGACTCAATTAAATATTAGTACAGCTTATCATCCCGAGACAGATGGTCAGACGGAAAGGGTAAATCAAATTTTAGAAGATCTACTTAGAATGTACTGTATGGATCAACAATACAGGTGGGAGGAATATTTATCCTTGGTAGAATTTGCTTATAATAACTCATATCAATCAGCAATAAAAATGGCACCTTTTGAAGCACTGTATGGCAGGAAATGTAAAACCCCTACAAGTTGGAACAGGTGGGAAGACAGGATCATTCTAGGACCTGAAATGCTTCAAGAAATGGAAGAGCAGGTAAGAATAATCAAGCAGAGATTGAAAGAGGCCAATGACCGGCAAAAGAGTTATGCTGATACAAAACGTATTCCCAGAGAGTTTGTAGTGGGAGAAAAAGTTCTTTTGAGGGTAAAACCACAGAAAAGCTATATAAAATTTGGGAAAGCCTCTAAGTTAGCCCCAAGATACGTGGGACCTTTTGAAGTTCTAGAAATTATCAAATCCTGTGGCATACAAAATTGCTCTACCACCGGCTCTCGCCAAAATTCACAATGTATTTCATGTTTCCTATCTCAAGAAATATTATGCATACTCTAAACATATGATTGATTGGAAATCATTGCAGGTACGAGACCCTGGGTGATCACAATAGAGCCACTCCGAGTACTCGAGATACGTAAGTTGCACTTACGTAATCGCAAGGTGGTACAATGTAAGGTCCAGTGGGACCAGTATTCAGAAGAGAATGCCACCTGAGAAGATTATGATGAGATTCATCAAAAGTTTCCTTATTTACTCCCAAACAATTAAGACTTGTGTGAGACTATGTTGTTAAATTTTGATATTTATATTAATAAATAATCATCAAGAACGATGATTCTTAAGGGGAAGAATATGTTACATCCCCTTCTACTAAACAATGAAATGTTGGTTATGTTGTTAGTTGTGTATAACTGCTTTCATGTGAATATGAATTTATTCGTTGAATAAGGTGTATAATTATGTGAGAATGATTTTCTTTTATATGCGAATACTTTTCAATTATATGTGAACATGGATGTATGGATATAATATATATAAATGTTCATATCAAGGAAATGATTTAACCTTCATTAATTGTCGAAGTGTTGCAGGACAAATCAAGTGACAAGGAAAAAGGGATATCAACAGGAAGAGGGTGGTTACGAGAATCGAAAAACATCAATATTGTCTAAGTCTAAGTCTGGACGACTATATCATCGTAGCCTTGGCCAAGGCACATACATATACATATATATTTCAAGTTAGTAAGAATTATTTCCTTTGTATATTAAATAATATATATTTTCCACTTACCTCATGAGGAGCGCTTAGTGGTGTGTGAGATGGAGTCTTGTTTGTAACTCCTCCACTCCACCCGCACACAAGAAGGAAACGTTCCTTCTTGCATGCGGACGGGGGGAAAGAGGAGGATGCCTTTAATTGTTGGCGTTCATCCTTTTCATTCGCATTCTTTACTCAATCTTGAAACACAGCATTCGCACCTTTTTCCAAAGAGCATTCCCACCTTTTCCCAAAGAGTATTCGTAGGATTAGTAAGCTATTGACCGCATTCTTGAGTGGCCTCGTCCCTGCAACTCAGAAATCCGAATCATATCATTCTTGTGCATGAGCTTCATACTATTCTTACTCTGTCAAATCATTATCATAGGAGCGGCAACCAGAACCAGTTTGGCAATCAGGATTTGTCTTAAGCAGTCGCATATTTCTCAGCTTTGACTTGCAAGAGCTTATTCAGGCAAGATAACGGTTCTTTTCCATATATTATAGTTCATCATGCGTTGGATAGAAATGCATTATTTTGGATAGCCGTAGCTGATCCTGATCACAATTCATTCTGTTACTCTATATTTTCTATTATGCGATTCATGCATGAATCTCCTGAATCCGTATGTGTCCTTCAATTCCAAATCTTTTGAATCTTCTGAAGCATTGTCTCATACCTGTATATTTACATCTATATGTATATATATATATACATACACGAATATATCTATATATATATATATATATATATATATATATACACTATACTATCATGTAGAAATCAGATTTCAGTCACTGAGTTAAAGGATACCTTTCTGTCTAAATGTTCTTTTGTTGTATCTCTTATAAATCTGTAAGCATGTCAAGTGGACTATACGTGTTTTTCATCCAAACCTGTAACCAAAAAGAAACATAAGAAATAATGTCAATGCCGAGCAAGGGTGAATGCTGACGACACAGTAGTGTCAAATAATTATTAGAAATCCTTGGCCAAGGTTACGATGCAGTATAGGCATCTATCAGCTATTGAGTACCAGATATACCACTGGTCAGAGTGATCTTTCCAGTTAGGAGGTACCTATAGGGAATGATCAACCAGGAGGTATAGTTTCTTGACACCAGGCTCAGAGGCATATTGATGTTGTTAGATTCTTCGTTAATCACCCTCGTGAAGGATCGGGTTTCTTCAGTTGAAGAAGCACGGGAGACCAGTTGGTCTTGGTTGGGTGGATAAAACCCTTGTTGATATTCCTTTTTCCAAAATCTAGAGGAGGATCTACAAACAAATCAGCAGGAACCTATTCAAGTTGTACTTTTCTTAATCTCTCTTTCTACCTTAATATTTGAATTTCATTGAAGGAAGTTAGTTAATTTATTCTTGATTATATGTAATCTGTTAGAAAGATTATTTCAGCTGAAAATGAAAGTTGTAATATTTCATTTTTATTGCATTCGATACTATTTTCATAATAGATAGTTACTCTCTGCTGAAATTCTGTTAGATGTAAGTTTATAATCTGTTAAATAAGAATTGGGTGTTACATTGATGCCAATCGGTTGCGTTTCACTGAATGGATGAAGGAGTATGTACTCCAATTCCGCTCAAATGAAGAGGAACTAGCAACCCACTGAGGCAAAGTGAGAGAGTTACGGTTATAAAATTGTAAATAAAACTTCAAATTTGTTTCAAAATTTTAAACTAACAAGTTTATTATTTTAAAAATGAAAAACAATTCAAATTTTAAATTTAGAGAGTGCAATAAAAATTAAGAAACTTACTTGCGATAAAATTTTGATTGCAAGACTCTACAATTGTGGTGATGTTACACCATTGAGGTACCACCAAGTATGAGCATCCTTCCTATACTTGTCACGAAGAGCAGAAACACTTTGATTACTGGAGGCTACGAATTCACCAAACTCATTTGTAACTATATCCTCCATTTCAGGATCGGGAAAGAGTTTAGTGAGTGCCTTCCTATACCCTTTGTTGACTTTTGGATCTCTGTATGGTGGAACCCTTGATGGCATAGCAAGAATCTCATCACTATAAAACTTGGGAGTCAATGCAAAGGCAAGGAGATGTAGTGGGGTGGTCATTTTGTTCCACCGTTCAACACAAATTGTTTGCGCCTCTCTGAAGAAAGTTTCTTCAAGATCTTGCTCTTTTTCATTTATGATGGACCTCATCTTCTCAATCATTGAGTCGATGCCATCATACACCTCTCCCAAACATGGCTTATCCATGTCAGTAAAACGGATCATACTCATGATGGGCTCGGTGAAACTAAGAAGATATTTCACGCTGTCCCACCAATTGTCATCTAGGATCAACCGCTTTACATTTGCTGCCCTGTCACTATTGGACTGCCTCCATAGGGACCAACTTTGGCTAATGACCATGCTAGAAAGTGGCACCTTCACCTTCACAAGTCGTCTCAAGACGATTGTGTTGGATGCAAATCAAGTCTCAGCAACCTATTAAAAAAAATTAACACATAGAGCAAAAGCATACTTATATAATAAATTTTAAAAAGTAAATTAGAAATTTCAAATTACTAATTACTATTTATCTAAATGTACAATATAAAAATTTAGTGTTTCAATTACCTTCAACAACTCCAATTGCGAGAATGATCTAAAAATGGCTTGAGACATGTGATGGTTTGTGATGAACATTTGGATTTCTTCAGCGTCAGCATAGACTTGTTTGATCCAATCTATTTTCCTACCCAACTTTTGTAGCATGAGGTTAACCGAGTGGACAGCACATGGTGTCCAAAATATGTGTGAAAACCGTGTCTCAACCAACATACCAGCTGCTCTACAATTCTTTGCATTGTCTGTTATGACTTGGACAACATTTTCAAGACCAACTTCTTGAATGCACTGTATAAGGATGTCAACAATAAATTGTGCATCCTTCACTTGCCCTTCACAATCCACGGCTGTCAAAAACATTGCCCCTTTAGGGCATATTGCAATCACATTGATTAGTGGTCGATTTCTTGTATCCTTCCATCCATCAGAAACAATGGACAGCCCTGTTTGTTTCCATGAATTCCAAATGGGAGCCAATGAAGTGTGTATAGATTTTACCTCTTTTGTTAGTAGTGTGCTACACACCTTCTCATAACCTGGGCCTTTGTACCCTTTTGAAGCCTCATTTACCTTTCTCAACATATCTTGCCGATACGGTGATCGAACAACATTGAAGAACAAACCGTTTGCATAGAGGCATCTTGCAACACTTTGATTTGCAATCTCTCTAGCATCACTCTAAAATGCCCTCTCCAATGAACCCTTTGTTCTCTTCACATTAACGGGCTCTTCTTCATCCCCACCCAAAAATGGGTGGCTCTCTACTGCAACATCAAGGAAAGCACTAGGATAAGAAGTAAGGGGCCTTTGTGATCCCCTTCCTCTCCTCAAAGGATGGTTTGCACTACGGGAAATTCTTGCATTTGCTTCCTCTTGCTCTCTAATATATTCTGCTATTTGATGAGGTGTCAAACCATTACCATCTAGTCCTGGACATGCTTTGATTCCCAAGTTTGAAATGGCACAGAAATGAGCTTTCACTCGGTTGTATGAGCTAGTATACTTTATCTTGCAGACACTGCATATCCAAACATATGTCCCACCACCTCGAACACTCTGTATCATTTCCACATGCTTCCATAAAGGTGAACTAGGGTCGGTTTTGAAGGTGGGTCGACCAATACAACTAGTACTAGCTGCCATTGCTCCCTGTCTACAAGAAATTCAAAAAACAAATATTGAACAATAAATTAAAATATTAAATATTAAATAACAAATGTATATATAAATTTTATTTATAAATTTATAATAAAAATTAAAAATAAAACAAATTACATATTGTTATAAATTAAATTAAAATATATTGTTAGTCTGTTATAAATTACATACAGAAAATTAAAATATATGTTACATATTTTAATTATAATTTATAATTAAAAAAACAAGTTAAACTAAAGTCTGGTTGCAGGCTATATACTAAATAAAAAACTTCATTATTATAAGGTTGCAGGCTACAGATATCTGTATATTAATTTAATCTGTAAATTTAAATTAAAAACTTCCCCTCTGTATATGCTATATTTTAATAATATATTAATAAATATCTGTGTATTTAAATTTTAATATATAATAATATACAAAAGTGCTACCATTAAATATAAAAATAAGAAACTTCTATTATTTCTAAGTTTAAAAATAAGAAACTTCTACTATTAAGTTAAAATATAAAAACCTAAGAAATTTGGTTGCCTTAGTCACGGGCCTTTGCAAGACACAGAGGACGTCAGAAGCAGAAAAAAGCAGTGTTGAGAAACTTGGTGGCGACGTGTTGAAAAACTTTGTCTGTGTTGAGAAACTTGGTCGCAGGCTTGAGTCTGAAGCGTCAGGTGTTGAAGCGTCGGATATTGAAGCACAAGACAAGAGAATCGGCAGAGAAGACGACAAGGAAGTTGACTAGGGCTTGTGTCTGCGTCGGGTGTCTGCGTCGCGTCGGGTCTAAGTCGCGTCGGGTTTTCACCGTTTGTTTTTAGCTTTTATTTGATTTTAGGTTTTATTTGCTTTATGACTTATGCTTTAGCTTTTTTGTTTTTAGGTGTGATCGCTCCACCGACAGGATTTAAATAACATTTTTTTTTTAAATGAAAAAGCAAAAATCAAAATCCCTTTTAAAAACTACAAAAAACCTTTGGAATCTCCTGGGAAGCGCCACCTCAGCATGTGAGTCTGGAAGAGTCTATTGGAATCTCCCAGAACCGGTTCAGCGAGTCAAATGCAGTGCCCTATTGGATTCCATAGGGATTCCGGGCCGTACCAGATTCCAGTACGGACCAGTACCCGGAATCTCCAAGGCAGGCAGGGGATTTGGTAACTTAGCATTAAAGCTTTTTTATGTCTTCTATCAAAATCCTCAGGATTATGTAATAACCACCCTAGTTTTTCCAAAATATTTTAACTGGAAAAGGATTTTGAACGGAAGAGCCCAGGGGTTGCACGAGGGTTTCACTGTGATCCTCGGTGTGCTTCCTGATTGGGTTTCTCTCCTTGCTGTGGAACCTTTTTGAATTCTTCGTGATTGGGTTTCTCTCCTTGCTGTGGAACCTTTTTTAATTCTTCGTGGGATTTGATAAATTGGGCCTGTGTGTTTTCTATGTTTTCTTTGTTATTTTATTATTATTTATTGTCCCTTTTATCCTTTGTGTGTGCATGATTTATTTTTTGAAATTTCAAACGATAGCGTTGGTTTTCCCCGCCCGCTCCATTGTGTCACCTTGGTGTCACACAAGTGTGTTGATGGGAGGGTGGCGGTGAAGGTGGTACTGGTCCGGAGTGAGAATTTATTACCAACAATTATTATGCAATGGAATGTAATTCAGATGGTGGCATAGAAAGTCAAAAAGATTAGGCTAAGACCTACAAAGACATTCTTAGTGCCGAAGATGCCGAAGCTCTGCACGAAAATGCGGGCTTTTCGGTCGAGTCTGCATTTAGAGGCAACAATTCAGTCGCCAAGGAAGGTGGTGCGAGAGGTGAGAATGTGGAACAAGGACAAGGTGAGTCCCCCGCCCTGCCAAGGAAATTTTCTTTATGCCCTAATGAAGATATGATTGAAGCGGTAAAAAATGAAGAATCTAGACTTAGAAATGTTGTTGTATTCTTTACATGTATTAATGTGGAGAAATTGTCGTCGAGAAAAATTTTTGATAACTGGTTGATAACAATTTGGGGTAAAAGGTTAGGAATACATTTCTCCTTCTGTAGAATGATTCAAACGGGCATTTTTGTAATATTTTTTAAGAATCACAGCATGCAAAAGAGGGTGGTTGATAAAAAATTTTGGGACATTGGAACTGCGTTGTTTAAAGCCTTTCCTTGGGCACCGGACACTACTCACAAGGAAATTCGGTTTTGTTCGGTTCCCAAATGGGTTTTAGTTAAAAATGTCCCTGTGCAATTTTGGAAATAATCTTTTTGGAAAAAAATTTAAAATTGATGAAACTCAGGCTACCCTATCTCACTTAGATGCAAGACTACTTGTAGCTTTCAATACAGGAACTCAAATTCCTAAGATAGTGGAAATAAACTGGGAGAATAAAATAGTACAATGTGAAATTGTAGGGCTTGGAGGTCTGAATTCGTGCTTTCTTTGCAAGATGGATGGACATCAAAGGAGAGATTGCCCTATCCTAAACAGAAATGTTAAAAAGGATAATATAGGGTTTTGAAACTAAAGAAAATAATGGTAATGATCTCCCAGAAACTAGGCCCGCGAGTGGCTTGGATAGTGGTTCTAACCCCCCCCTGAGGTGACAAGGTCTCAAAATGTAAAAGATGGTAAACCTAAACCTAGAGAGAAGCCAATAAATGAAAAAGAGGTGGAAACTAATGCTAATTGTAACAAAAAAAGCTATGGACTGGATTCTGTGGTACTAGGCAATGATCACCAAAATGATGGCGATTCTGAAAGTACTCAGGATGGCAGTCTGAGTCTATTCTCTGTGGAAGAGAATGACAGTGAAAGATTGATGGAAGAGGACCCATCCTTTGTGTCTCAAATTGAGGAAACTCAAGTACAGCCAAACCTTGGTATCAAAGATGGAATTCTTAATAAAGACCAAAATAGGGCCCAAACTAATAATATGCAGGGCTATAACTCTGATAATGGTTTTATTAATGTGAGGAGGAAAAATGCCCAACAGTTGGCATTGGACAAGATTAGAGAGGTAGCTGAGCAAAGGGATAAATTAGATAAATTGAAGGAGTTCCTCAAAAGAAAAGATGTAGACCCCTGAGGTGTAGGTTTTGATCTCTACAAGCAAGGTATCATGAAAGAAAATTCTGCCTCTATTGGAGATAAGCTTATCCCATAGAGTGGAAGAGAGGGGAGGAAAAACTTACAAGAAATTGATAAAATGGAAGAGGAAGGTAAGAAGAGAAAGAATATGAGCAGGACCAATAGCTCTGTTAAGCCAAGTAAAAAAGGAAAGGATGACCTAATTCCCAAATATTTTGATAGCATCCGTAAAGGGGATAACCCCAGCTCCTCCTAAACTCTTCTAGTGATGAAACACATCCACTGCTGTAGTTGGAATATTAGAGGATTAGAATCCCCAAACAGAAAATATGTGGTAAGGGACTTTTGCAACAAAAATAAGGACATGGATATTTTGATGATCCAAGAAGTCAAAGTTGTGGGCTTTATGATAGAGAACATTTTGAGATTTGTTTGGAGAGAAGCAATTGCTTTTACCACCAAACATGAGGGGCAAAGGGGGCAATGCCATTCTGCTTAGCAGGAAATGGGAAAAATTTCTTAAAGAGTCAGGATATTCTCCTTGTAACAGATGTATTTGGATTACATTAGATGTTGGGGGGTTGGTAATTGGGCCATGCTCAATTTATCTCCCTAATGAATACTATAACAGAGTTGAGTTATGGAACTGGATGACATCTGAGTTGCCTAAAGTCCCTTGGGTGATTAGAGGTGATTTCAACATGATTGAGCAGATGGAAGATAAAAAGGGAGGTAATCCAATGGACTGAAAAGGAAATGAAAAATTCTTTTGGCAAAGGCTGAAAAATCGTTGAAACTCGTAGACCCACTAGAAGGTGAAAAGAAGAATAGCAAGGGTATTTGGTTTTCTTGGACTAACTGCCAGAAAGCTAACAAAAGAATTTATAGCAGACTGGATAGATTCTATATGGAGAAAGAAAAAAAATTTATCCAAAACAATAAGGAAATGAATAAGGTTCAAGTAATCCCTAATCCTTTATCTGACCATCATCCTACAAAATCTATGATAATAGTTAAAAATCAAGGGGGAAAACTCAGAAATCAAAAAGGCAGCGCTTTTAAGCTTAATTGTGAACTCCTAAAAGATCAAGACTGTATAAATGGCATCAAAGCCTTGAGAAATATATGCAAGTCTCTGTATTAAAATAAATATTCTTCTCTCTACTGGAATAGGTTGACAGATTCCTGTAGGTCTGTATTCCAAATTGTGGGCAAAAAATATTCATTAGACAGAAAAAGAGAAGAGGTTCTGCTCCAAGAGGAGTTCCTCAAAGTAGAAGAAAAAATTCAGGAAAATCCAAATGATGAGCACTTAATTGGAAAAATGGGAGATGTAAAACACAGGTTAAGGAAAATCCAAATTAGGAAAGCACAAGGGGCCGAAATTAAAGCAAAACTGAATTGGTTGGAAGATGGAGATAAAGGCACAAAATATTTCTTCAATCTACTAAAATACAAAAACATTAAAGAAAATATTGAATCAATGGTTGTAAATGGGGTCTGTTTGAAGAAACAAGAGGAAATTGTAGAAGCTTTCAAAAACTTCTATGAAAATCTATTCAAGGCAGAAGACAACTATCATGGATGCTTGGAGGCTCAAGAATTATGTTGTAAATTTTGCAAGGTAAGGGTTAGTGAGGAAATGAGGACAACCCTAGACAAGGAACTATCAAAAGATGAAATAGAGGCAGCCATTAGATCTATAAATAATGGGAAATCCGCTAGTGCAGATGGCCTTCCGATGGAGTTTTACAAAGCCAATTTGGAATGGATAGTGGATGATTTGTTTGAACTTTACAAAGAAGCAATAGATAAGGGTACCTTGGGGGAGAATATAAACAAAGGTATTATCAAGCTCTTACCCAAAGAAGGGGACAAAACAGAAATTAAAACTGGAGGCCCATAACCTTACTGAATGTATCATATAAAATCATTGCTAAAGTTTTGGCTCTAAGGGTAAGAAGTATTCTTCCGGAAGTTATTAATTCCACCCAAACAGGTTTCATAAAAGGCAAATACATTCCAGAAAATCTTATCACAAGCTGGGAAGCTCTGCAGTGGGCAAAAGAGACCAATCAAAATGTCGGTATCCTCCTCCTTGACTTTGAAAAGGCTTATGATCGGGTAGAGTGGTCTTTTATCTTTAAAATCCTTAAAGCTATTGGTTTTCCTGATCACTTTTGCAAGATGGTAAAGATGTTGCTTGTGGATGCTTCAGCTCAAGTGGAAGTAAATGGGGTTTTGTCTGCTCCCTTCAAGATGAGCAGATCTATTCGGCAAGGATGCCCCCTTGCCCCCTCTCTATTTGTGATTGCTTCTGAAGCCCTCCACTATATATTGAGAATAGAGCTAGTTGAAGGTAAGTTGGAAGGCATCTCCTTGCCTAATGGGGGCAGACTGCTAAATGTGCAGTTTGCTGACGACACTGCTCTTTTCCCTAAAACTAATAAGCAGGAAATGGAAAGACTGGAGAAGAGGTTAGACATATTTTGTCTAGCCTCAGGAGCTAAAATTTCATTTGCTAAGTCTATCCTTTTATCTTGGGATCAGTCTGCTCCAGTTTGGCTTGATCGGGGCAAATGGCAATGGGGAGGTCCAATGAAGCAGGTTAGATTTCTTGGGATTCCCTTTGCTATTTGCCCCTCCTTGAAAAATATGTGGGATTGGTTATTCACTAATATTGAAATGAAATTTAGAAACTGGAACAGGATGCATCTTTCTTTGGCTCGCAGAGTTCAAGTCTGTCAAAAGATACTTTTAGCTTACTCAATTTTTTACTACTCAATGTGGCTTTTTGCTAATTACCAATTTGACATTATTCATAAGCTGATTAGAAGGTTTTTGTGGTCTGATGGAAAGGGGAAAAGTAAGAAGCATCTTGTAAAGTGGGATTGGTGTTGTCTCAGCAAAGACTTAGGAGGGCTGGGGCTCAAGGACTTGAGGATTCACGGTGTTGCTCTAGCAACAAAATGGATAATCAATTCCCTTAATGGAGATGAACCATGGAAGGTCTTGGTTAGAAATAATCTTGAGAATTTTGTTCCGGGGAAGAAGAAGTGCTGGGGAAAGCTGCACTTTCATGATGCTTTGTTGGGGGACTTCAAATCTAAACCTGGGGGATCTGCAGTCTTTGGTAGTATCTAGAAAGCTTGGGAACAAGCTAAAGTTATTATCTTGAATAGAGAAGCAATTAACCTTGATAACAATAGCATTTGGGGTCACAGATCCATCTGGTGGAATGTTAGGCACAAAGGTAGACCTTTAGCCCTACTCCAAGGTTGCTTTGCTAGGAAGTGCAGTGAAAATGGGTTAATTAATCTACTAGATCTCTTTGATGAAGGCTCTCCTAAAAAGTGGTGTCAAATTAAAGAAGAATTTCAGCTAAACGAGAAACACTACAGAACTTTTTCTACTCTAAATAAGGCTTTGTTGTGCAAGTTCCAATCGAAGGTTTCCCTTGTAGGAGTAGAACGCATTGAAAAGCTGTTATAGGTGGATGGCACCAATATTTTGAATGTGAACCCTAAATTGATCTACAAGATGCTTACCAAATCTCAAGAGGTATACCAGTATGTCAACACAACTTGGGGTGACACCTTGGGACACAAAGAGCTTTCCAAAACTTTTAAACTGTTGTGGTCCAAAAAAATAGAGCCCAAAAAAGCATGTTTCAGATGGCTGCTAATCCTAAACAAACTGTGTATTGGTATGGATAACACCTTGTGCCCATTATGTAATATTTCTAAGTCTGTTCCTCGTATCTTCTTTGATTGTCTATATGCTAAAAAAATATTGTCTTTTTTCATGGGTAACATTTATTTGTGGAGTCCTACTAAGATCACAAATTGGAAAGAAATTATTTGTGGATATATTGAGGGTCTTAATATAAAAGCTAACACCTTTTGGTTTGTCATGTCTACTGAAATTTTGTGGTTTATCTGGAAAAAAAAAGAATGAAGAAAGGTTCCATGGCAGACTCACTGGGACTTTCTTGAGTCTCACCTCTTTCAATTTCTTTGAACAGGTAATAGTTGCAATGGAGATCTCTATAGACAGGTTCAAGGAGTTAATGGATACATGTACTATGTTTTATAAAGAGGGCATAAAAGAGACAGATTTCTATGCAAGGAACATGAGAAAATTCGACCAAAGGCTCTACAATGTATACATAGACTTCCAGGATCTATAATGTAAACAGAAGCAGAGAGAGAAGGAGAAAAGTGAAATACACAAACATTGGGAGAAAACATGTCAGAATTTTAGTATTAGCACTGAACGGTTGAGGAACTCGCCAAGCATTGGAGTTATACCTAGCATGGACTCTTGTAGCAACAGTGACAATAGGATGCACATCTGGGATCATGAACGAGGCTGGAATGAAGACCCAAGATGGGAATTGAAAAAGATAAGAGCAGAGGAAGGATACTGTGGGACAGAATTGGATGATAGCCAAGGACTCTATTATCAGTATGCTGAGATGGGAAATGAAGAAATGGCAACAGATGATCATAGGGATTCAGGTGATAATGCTAGTGAGGCAGAAAGAGGCAATGAAAAAGAAATGGCAGTACCTGTAGAAAGGGTTGAGGACAAAATAGAGCAGTGACAAAGAACAAGAACACAAATAGAAATACATTCTGAAGATGATTTTGCATAATAGTGTTTTATTTATATTTGTCTCTCTAGTTTATGCTAATGTTTTGAAAATTGGCAAAATTGTTCGTATATATTAGGGAAAACTTGGTTTTTTGGATTGATTGAAGCAGCAAGATTAATTTTGATGTGGTCCTCTTAACCACAAGTATGTAAACTCTATATTATTTTGAATATAATTTGTGCTTGATTCTCAATCCAAAATATATATATATTATAACTAAAATCAAAGCACAAGCAGTCTCCGATTCACTTTTTGATCACCCAAATCCCGAGGTGGGCAAGGTGAGAGCATACGGTGTTCGAATCACACAACTAGCTGATTGAATGCAAAGAAAAAATGCGAGACCACAAGCCGACCAGAAACACATGCAAGGCGGCGAAGCCAACCTATCAACCACTTATTCAACGAAACTAGTGTGTATAGATGAACCCTAGTAGAATGTCTAAGCTTGTATCAAGACCAAAATGGTCGATAAGCTCGTTCAATGCCAAAATGGGTTTGTAAATGCAATATGCTATACGAACTGGCAGTAAACTGTCCAGTTGATTACAGAATAATATGCACACTATGCAGATGCACTGGCGGTACCACCATCCATGTTTTACAATTATTTATCATTGCAACTATTGAAATAGAAGACAATAATTATGAGCTGCAAATAACTGTATTGCTGTTCTGAATCTGAAACACTACTACAACACATTTCTTTAAGTAATATCATTGTGAATCATGTAAGATCAAGAAGCAATCATACCCAAGTGAAGGACAGCTGTAGTAGATGATGGAGAAGCCACAAAAACAATGAAATAGCACTGAAAATCACTGTCAAACACTTATACACAGGTCTGATATAAAATAACAGCCAATATAAATCTGAAATAACACTGAATATCATGTAGAAATCATTCAAATAGCACAAGGAATCATACCCATCGCTGCTCAATCACTGTAGTTGATGTAGAGGCCCTGAATCTCACTAAAACCCACTGAACATACTGAAAACTCTGTCAAAGGCAGGTTTGAAACTGTAACAGTAGAGTAATATTTTGACCAATACATTCAAACCCTAGCCTCCAATGCTCCAAACTTCTTCCAAACTGATTTGTCCATCACATACTCATCATAGAATGAGACTCCTATCTATGGTGCCTCAAAACAAGCTGGAAAGTCACCAAAAAGAATGGCACTTCAGCTTGGGAATCCCACGCCCATATCTACAGGTGCCACCATGTATGACAGCAGTACAGCCAGCAAGGAGTCTAGAAACATCTTCAAAAAAACATAAACAACTCCCAAAGTATGCCCAAAGAAGGCGGCCTGCAACTTGGAATATTTTCAGTCCATTAAAAATCAAAGCTTAGCACAAAACTTAAGGTGTGGCTCCTGGATGAAACCACTACAATCAGTTAGGGGGGATCTTTCACCAACGGAACCAATATTTCCAAGAGGGTTTTTGTCCTCAAGACAATGGAGAACTAATGTTCCCTCAAATTACAGAAGCAAAATCAAATTCATCAACAACCCTCACAATGAGCCCTCAACCTCCTTTTATAACTTTTATGGAGAAATAAAATATTACTTTTCTCTTTTTGCTCCAAAAACTCCTTTTATAAAAATAAATAATTAACTTTATGGAGCACTTTCACCTTTTTGAGGAAATAATATGTAAAATCCCTGACTTAGTTGATCTTAATTTTTCAATTTGCCCAGTTTGACATTTCGTCAAACACTTAACCTGTATGCTGTTTGCACTGAAGTCTAATTGGATTTCTGATTTTGTTTGAATGCAATTACAGATACCCAATGAAAGATAACACAACAACATTCATTGCAATCATGAATAATAACATGTCAACACCCAGTTACTCCATTTTGATTTACTTAAAGATATCTGAGTACAAAATAAATCAGATTTGATATAACGATATAAGAGTTGTTCAAATTAAAGATTTGAACATCTATTATTGCATGTCAGGATATCATCTTTATTCCAATTACATCAAATATAATAACATACCCAGTTTATATTCAGAAACTTCTTCAATAGGAGTTACAGTACCTTGTTCAATTATTTGGTTTCCTATGGAAGCTGATTAGACCCAGAACTATAGTAAATGACCAGTTTGATAGATACTTCAAGAGCACTAACTGTGTTGACACTTTATCTACTGTTGTAGCTATCCAGCATATTGAATCAGCAAAATATAATTGTTGATGCCTTTGAACAACCCTGCAGGTGATAAGAATGAATTCCTATTATCAACTTCTAACACAACGACCTTCATCAGTGAATTGTAGTCGCAACTTCCAGCAATGATTTCCTATGAAATGCTTCAAATATGAGGAGTGTTGTCTTTATACAGATCGCCACCTAAATGAAGAGCCACGATTGAGCTGTGATAATTGATTCGCTAGTCCCTCTAAATCGACATTGTCTGAGTTTGTCCAGTCTTTGAATCTTCAACGCCAGTCTGCAATGAAGTTGTGGTGACTGTGTTGGAAACGGCACGGCGACCCTCACCCAAATATCAATCGACTATTCCACATTTCAATATCTACAATGAGCGATATAAATCAACTATTCCACGATCCACCGAACTTCAAGAATAGGCGGCAGCATATAATATTCAAGGAATGACGGCATATATTAAAGTCTATAATTGATTCCTTTTACAAAATCCTTCCGACGGCACAAGACTTTAGCTTCCAATGATCATACAGAATACATTCAAAAATATAAAAGGGCCGCGTCAACGCATATGCCAGGGACCCACCATGCAATTTCTTGTTTTGTGACTTAAGGGATCCACGATTTACCCAAAACTCTATATTTAAAATATAGAAACAACTGAAGCTTGTCAGAGATTGTCTCCTCTATGACAAATACCACATCTGCAATATGGAGACGCCAACAATCACCACAATTTCATATATCATCGGCATACCTAAATTTGGCTGCGTGGAAATTCCCTAGGAGCCAATCCTTATACAGCAGAAACAATATAACTAAAGAAGCAATAAATATTTAGTGCTGAATTGATATCTTTAATATCTTCAACAGTGCAATGTTTGCAATCTTCAAGTCATTCAATGAAATCACTCAAGGTCTCTGACCAAATATCGAAACCAATCAATAAACCCAATACAAGACATGTGGAACAATGCTTTGAAGCCCAATTGTGAAATCTGAAGTAATTTCACCTCATAGTATGGTAAGGGATCATCTCCAAACCGCTAATAACCAAGGGATCATCTCCTTGATACCAAGCTGAAACCTGGAACTTATCTTCAAGCCAAAAACACATAAACTCAATGATAAACAAATGATTCCCAGCTGTTCCTTATAAAACCTTCTTCAATTAGGTCTTACCTAATTTTATTAAATGAAGATTTTTATGTACACGATCACACTAGAACTTTATTAAATAATTGTGTTTGTGTACACAATGTCACTTTATGACATAAAATGCTTTTGGACCCACTTAAGTGACTTTTATAAAATACTTTTATAAAGTAATTCAAAATTAGAACACTTTATAAAGTTAACTTAAAAATAGAACCACTTAAGTCACTTAACTTCTTGTTCCAGCCAATTATTCCCTTGGAATATGATAGCCATATCAAATATGACCATCACAGAAATGGGGACATCACATAATAATATTTTCCTGTGAATAAAGTCCCTTTTCCAAGGCATCCACTTGAAATAACTTTTCAATACCTTTAAAATGAGCTATCACACTTAATTGTCCCTTTTTATATTTCCAACATTAGACAACATAAGTGAATAATTAATTAAATAACTCAATAATATACCCAAGTTGCGGAAAGCATCCAAATGATAGAATTTTGCAATTCTGATCATACCAATATGATATTGAAGATTTAGGGCGATGATCGGTGGCAACTAGGAGACTTACTAAAAATAGTATGCTCCTCCAAGAAGTTTGAAGAGCACCCAAAAGGTCGGAAATCGATTATGAAAGCATCAAAGGGCTCCATCTAACCAACTAAACTCAAAACCAAAAACAACTGCTCCGCAAAGCTGACCAAAGCTTCTCCAAGAACGTTGGGGTTCTCCCCAACTAACCAATTAGCCTCCAGAAGACTTGGAAACTAGCTACTTGCAAACAAATCAGCTAAGTGCCAAAAAGGGACATTACAGATTAAAAACCGGTCTTGTTTCTTTGTTCAGTAGTCTCTAGTTGAGGTCTATACTCACAAACAGTGAGTATTTTGTGACTCCACATGCTACAAGTTTACCCATTTAATTTTTGAGACTCAACAAACGAAAGTCCTATATATTGGCAATAAATTACTACTAATGGCAAACTTTTAACAACAAAAGATCAACCCTTTTCTTTTTCACATGCCCGGACCTAAACACACTCTTAAATACTCAATAGCCTCAAATAATATTAACTAAAAAAATTTACTTAGAAATTATGCAATGCTAATATGTACTCAGCCGTTAACCTCTTATGGATCTTTTTGCATACCATCCTACATGGTTCAATGCTTTTACCCTTAATCAAAAGCAAAAATAAAAGTAAAAACATATAAAAAGATATATCACATGAATGAATAAATAAATAAGGAAATGGTTTGCACGGTTGTCCATATACTCTATCACAAAGATAAGAGTCTTGGCTGTGCTGTGTAGCCCATATAGTTCAACAATGGTGACAACCCTGCACCGCATTTGCCAATCTCTCACCAACAATGCAGCAACAACCCTGCTACTCTCATTTGAGACTAGCAGCTGTTAAAAAAAAGTAGAATATTCAGTCACATCATTGGATTTTGGCACAAGAAAGCCATAACACACTGCCTTTCCAAGGCTGCAGCAGAATGGGGCACTTCACCCACAGCAAAGACGCTTTGGTCCTCAAGCCTATTCTTCAGCAGCTACTAAAAACAAAATTTGGCACTTCTGATAGCCACAGAAGATAGCAGATCTATAGCATATTACTTGACATGCTGAGATTCCAGTGGACTATTCCAACAAAGGTTGAAGCAAACGCTCTCTCTCACACACACAAAGAAAGGCTGAAAACTTAATCAAATGGCTCTGATACCAAGTAAAAAATTGGAGCACAAGTGGTGCCATTACATTGTATGATGCTGCTATATATAAGCTGGCAGCCTGATAATACAAACAAAAAACTGTGAAACAATATTCTAAACAGCTTATGATTGAGGCGTAACAAGGTGCCTATTATTAAGCAAACTCAAACAGTTATGTTTCCAAATGTTTCTACCTTTATATTATCTAATAAAGTGAATGGCTCCCAGGTACTAAAAACTGCATGCCAACCAAACAAGAATCGAAGAAAGCTAACAAAAATTTAGATAACTTTTTTCAGGGCTATAAAAGCAATCAATTGTGTCTTAAAACCATCAGAGTAATAAAAGATGTACCATGTTGCTGATGCTATGGAGAAGTTCCAGTGCCTCATCTCTCTTTCCTGCTACACAAAGACCCCTGATCAAATGGGCAAAAACTGTTGTTTCTGGAATGCAATGTCTTTCAATCATTTCCTGATACAAGTCAAATGCCTTCTCCATATTACTCAACTTACACAGTCCTTCAATTAATACAGCATACATAGTAGCAACAGCAGCCCTATGAAGGCCCAGTGGCAAGGACATCATCTCCTTCTGCAAGTCCAGAGCCAATTTCATCTGTCCTGCCTTACAAAGACTGCACACAAGTACAGAATAAGCAGCTGAGATGGGCAATGCAGTGGAAGTAGAGATTTCAGTCAAGACATTATGCGATGATATAAATTCTTTACTCCGGTTGCGAATTATGCCATGAAAGCCCTTAACATACGGAGGCCAACATGTAAGTTTCATCTCATCTAAAAGCTTTTGGGCTTCATAAAGCTTCCCCGCACTGCAACAATGATTTATTAGAACTGAATATGTCAATGAATCAGGAGCACAGCTTTTCTCAACCATCCGTTGGAGGAGCTCAATAGCTTGATCAATTTTCCCTTCTTTGCCAAGGCCATCCATCATAGCAGTATATGTAATGACATCTGGAGGACAGCCCTTTTCTTGCATCAGGGTAAATAGCTTATATGCTTGCTCTGTCTTTCCTATTTTGCAAAGACCATCGACTATTTCAGTATAGGTTATAACATTTGGGGCACAGCCTTTCTCCGCCATTTTTGACAAAATCTTAAAAGCTGCCTCCAACTTGCTCTCCTTAAGCAGCCTATCAATCAAGGAGCTGTAAGTGTAAACATCTGGAGTATGGCCGTCTTTAGTCATCTTCAAGAACACCTTCTGTGCTTCCTCCAACTGGCCAGCCTTGCATAAACCATCAATAAGAGCATTGTATGCTACATCATTGGGCTCACAACCAACTTCTAGCATTGCCTTCCACAGCTCATGAGCCTCCTGTAGTTTCTTAGCCTTGCAAAGACCATCAATTAGAGCACAATAAGTAAAAACATTGGGCTCAATACCAGAAGCTTTGATGTTGTCAAAATAAATCTCTACATTTGGAAAAAGCCTGCTTTCTCTCATTCTACTATATATCTGGGATGCCTTCTCCACATCTCCAGCCTTACAATGTCCATCAATCAGAACTGTATAGGTAACAACATTTGGAGCACAACCTGCTGCAACCATTTGACCAAATAGATCATTTGCCTCGGATATTTTACCCATCTTTAAATAACCATGTAGAAGTGCTGTATATGTCACAACATTGGGAGAACATCCTTCGCTTATCATTTCATCAAACCACTTGCGGGCTTGTTCAATGAGACCTACTTTGCAAAAATTGTCAATCAGCATAGTATAAATAAACACATTTGGAGCAATGCCCTTCTCTTTCATCTCCTTGAATAGTAGCAAAGCTTTATCCACCTTACTTGCCTGACATTGCAAAGTTATCACTTTTGTGTACGTGCTAGTATCAGGAATGAATCCTTTCTTCATCATTTCCGAAATAACACTAAAGGCTTCATCAGATTTCCCACTTGCGCAGAGACAGTGAGAAAAGCGCCCCACATTAACCTTGTTAAGCACAAACCCATCATCAAGCATTTCTCGATATACTTTTCTAGCCAGTTCCAGAACTTCTTTGCTTTTTGTAGCCTCCTCACAAATGCCTCCAATGAAGATGTTATAAGTTGCATAACTTGGAGGGCAACCACTAGGCGCCATCTGCTTAAGCAATTTATAAGCATTAGCGAATTCTCCTGCCTTGCAATAAGCATTTATGAGGCCATTGTAGATTGAAGCACTGGGACGACAACCTTCAGATAGCATCTGCCTAACAATCTCCCTACACCTACTTAACTGCCCTGCTTTAAGAAAACTTCCTAGCAAAGTGTTGTAGGTGACAACATTAGGAATGCAAGAATTAGCTCTCATTCTATGGAGAAACTCAAATGCTTTGTCTAACATAGAGGCTTCACACAATCCAGAAATCATTTTGGTATATATTACAGTATCTGGGCTTATACCTGCATTTTCAATCATATTCAGTGCGTCTTGCCACATTCCAGCCTTGCACAGAGTCCGACCAAAACAACCAAGAGTATAAGAATCAATCCTAAAACCGGCCTTGCTCATTTCTTCGTACATTTGCAGGGCCAAGTCAGACCGGTCTGCTGCCAAAAGAACTTGAATGAGAACCTTATATGTTGTAGATGTGGGCATATGACCAAAATCTTTGAGCCTTCCCACCCATTTAACAGCCTCATTCCACATACCGTTTTGGCTACATTTCCTAATCAAAATATTTAACAGTTGTTTAAAAATTTCCTCATCTTCGTTTCTAATCTCCAGAAGAAACTCTTCAAACGCACCAGACTGAAAATTTAATCCTACAGTTTCTAAAAGGGCTTCATGCGTTTTGGGTGTGTGGGAAAAACCAATCTGTTGCCCTGCCCATATAAAAAATCTAAGACCCATTTCTGGGACCTTCGAAAGCTTCAAGACCTCCACAACAAGGGATTCTTTTAGCTTCTCCCTATATTGTCTTAGGGTTTTTTCAGTTTCACTTTCCCACATATTTTTATTCTGTTTAATTATATCCGAAATGGCACGAGCCTCTGCGGAATAATACTCACCTGTATCAGAAACATCCTCCATTGCTGCATTTTGATCAGAGTTATGGTGAATTGAATCTAAAACCCTTGCATTTTGCATTTCTCTGTCATCTGGCTTAGGGCTGAATTGGGTTAGATCATTTTCACCGTCTGTATTTATTGGCTTTGTTTTTTCTGTGCCAGATTTGGTACAAATTCTTAACAGATTCTTTTGCCTGAAAATCCAATGCTTGACTTCGGGTATACAGTATGAGCTTGAAAGAAGCCCTGCACATTGTCTGCTCATGGTAGTTTACCATTAGAGGAAGAAGCATAAAGCTTTTACTCTCTTTTAATCAAATTGGGCTGCATTGTTATTAAATTCTTAATTCTATTCCATAAACCCTAAACCTTATGACTTTAGAAACGAACAGGACGGACTATGCATCCCCATTTTTACCTAGTTTGTCAATAGAGGAGTTCAAACTTTTGTAGTATTTGGAGCATTCATCTTAGCAGTTTGAACTCGTTTTTAGTCGACTATGTTCTCACTTTTATCGTAAGTAATAGAAGTGCATAACCCCGTATGTTCGCTTCTTCATTTTATGCTAAATATAATATAGATTGCTAGATGGATCTATTTAGACTAGGTTGTATTTGTGATTTTATTTGTAATAACAATAACAATAAAATAAGAGACAAAGAAGATATATAAATATGTAGACAAGCAAAACCAAATGAATGAATGAATGAATAGATTTTAATGACGTCCACGAGACCAAGCAGCCTAAGGGACCAAGAGCCGCAGCCCTAAGAAATCTGCAAGATCTTTTTGATGTCACTTCTCCTACCATGGATTTTAACCAAGAAACCTGCAGTTATTTGTAGCCTTGACTCCTCAAAGAACTCAATAAAACTGTCCACCTTCAAGTTGTCTTCGTACTGATTCCGAATGTCTTCATAGGCATCACATTCAAAGATGAAGTGCCATTCAGTCTCCACCATTTTTTTGCTGCAAAAGATGCAGAGCCTGTTTTCCCACTCTTCTTTGGGGACCGTCCATCTACCTGTTTCGCATCTCAAATGATGAGAACCGATCCTCAACTGCGCCATTAGAATCCTAGCTTTACTTTTAATAGTGGCATGCAAGTAGGCTTTTTCCCCATGTTCCCACGTGGGGTTGAACTCTTTGACATAGTATGATTTTTTTCGGCCAATCTGCTTAGTCCACATGGCAGTCCTAAACTTTTCTAAAACAAACTTCTTAATATCTTCTTTCGTTATAGGACATTCGTGAAGCCTAATATCCCACTTGTCTAGCCACTTGTTGTTCTGCTTCATCCAAGTCTTCTTTCTATGGTCTAACCCTTCCTCCACCACCACCTTAGGCCATCGCTGCTCTCCCATGTTCTCCACCTTTCTTATGTATGTTATCAGTTGGATTATAGCATACGCTTCCAACAGGAATGAGCCTGCCTTAGCTAACAGGATCTCATAAGGGACCGTAGCTTTGACCTTAAGATTACTAGTAATAAGATGCTTTTGTATTCTCTCTAATTGCCTCCACTTGTGATTTGACAAGCTATTTCCCCAAACCTCACACCCATAGAGGACAACCGGCGTGACTAATAGCCCAAAGAGAGTCTTCGTGGTTTTCCAATCCCAGAGCTCCGCTTTCCTACACCTATTCTGGAGCAGAAAAGAGGCCCTCCAACCTCCTTGGATCCTTTGCGTTCTACATGTATCCCAATTCAGCCTGTTGTGGAAAATAATTCCCAAGTATTTGTATTCTTCTACGATATCCAATGGGCTCCCATCAAAAATGAAGTTGATTTGTTGTTGCTTCCTTTTTAAAGAAAAAATCATAATCTTGGTTTTACTAGTGTTCACACTCATCCCGACCTCTTGGCAAAAGAGCTCTAAAGCCCTCAAGTGCTCTCTCAGACCCTGGGCGGTTTTTGCAATCAAAATAAGGTCATCAGCATATAAAAGCAACTTCACCACAAAATTAGCCAACTGGATACCCCCGCCCATAGATTTTTGTAACCACTCTTCCAATTTGTCGATGTATAGGCCGAACAAAGTGGGAGAAAGAGGACAGCCCTGCTTGACCCTAATGTCACTACCAAAACATTCTGACATACCCTCTCTAGTCCAGATTTTAGCTCTAACCTGCTCATAGAGCTTGTGAACAGCAGCCCTGTATTCCTCCGGAACCCCAAGATTTTCCATTCTGCTCCAAAGTTTGTCCCTGGGTACCGTATCAAAGGCCTTTTTGAAATCCACGAAGCAACAAAAGACTTCTTCACCTTGCGTGTCCCACACTTTTTCAACTAAATGTCTAAGAGTGACGCAATGGTGCTATGGTAGAGTGTTTTGGTCTAAAACCAGCCTGCCCTCTAGCTCTTTTTCCTTCCCTTTCTGCCCAACTGTTGATTCTGCATTCAATCAAGCTCCCGAAAAGCTTTCCAAGGAGAGGGTTGACCATGATAGTCCGATAATTGGATGGATTATTGACATCACCACTCTTGAAAAGAGGGATAACGACACTGGTAGTCCACTCAACCGGAAAAATCCCTCTCGAAATGTCGTTAAAAATTCTTTTGATGTGTGGGGCAAGGTGATCAACCCCCCACTTTAAAAATTCAGCTTGTAGCCCGTCAATGTCTTGAGCTTTGTCGGTAGCTAAATTCTTTATTCCCTGCTTGATGTCTTCCACTGAGAATATCTCGGTTGCAGTGTTGGTTACCGGAGGCTGGGACTTCTCCAGTGGCCTCTCATAGAGCAACTTCGCATATCCTGACCATTGATCTTCTGTGATGTTGTTTTCAATCTAATTTCTTTCTTGCTGCATCTCCCTCCAAAAACCTTTTGGATTGTGTTTACTCAAGGAAATCAACTCTTTTCTTCTAGATATTACATATCTTTCCTTTTTGGATTTAATCAAATTTTTGTACATTTTCTTGCTTTCTTTGCTTGTTGCAACCTTTTTGAGAGATCTTTTAGCCTCCTTGCACTCCTCATCAAACCACGGGTTGACTGGGAAAGTGTTAGACCAATTTTTCTTAGGCCTGGATCTCTTGCATGCCACTAGGGCCTTGTGAATTAAAGGTACCAGCATACTGTTGTCCACATAGCTTCCCGAATCCTTATTCAAATCTTTGCAACCTCTGTTGTTTTTTAACATTTGTAAGTGCTGCCCCAATGCTGCAACAAAGGTCTCTTGATTTTCTTTGCTCACCCTAATTTTACGCTATGTGTAGTATTGTTTTTGGATGTGCTGAGCTGGCCTAATTTTTTGTATTTCTTTTTGGAAGGCAAACTTCACACAGATAGGCATATGATCAGATTTCAGCTCCGTAGGATTTTCTCCTATGTCAAACTCTAACAGTCTGGAGGTGCCCTTCCTAGAGCAGATAACGTAATCAATAGTACTTTGGCCATTATATGTCTTACAAGTGATACCCCCAGATTTAGGCCACGCACTAGTGCCATTACAAATAACCAAGTCATAAAGGCTGCACAAACCTAATAATTTAGCTCCAAAATGATTCACACATCCTCTCCCATCATGTGAGATTCTCCCCCATAATCAGCCTTCTCCTTCCTTTAGCCATAACGGACCGCTGCCCCCTCCTTTCTCACTGCCCAACTAAAGAGACTGATTATTCGTTGTCCTAGCATTAAAATCCCCTATTAGGACAATTTCCCCTAAATTGCTGAAAGTGGAAATGTCTCTTTTTAGCGAAGCATAAGGGTCCTCGCTGTCAAGATTCCTCTTCTTGTAGAACTTTGACCCTTTGGGAGCAAAGTAGCAAGTAGCCAATCTGATCGTATCCTCCTTATCCGTTATTTTCAACCAAATATACTGCCTATTCGGGTCCTCTTTCTCTAATTTCACTGTTCCACCCCACATCTCTTTAATTAGCATCGTGATCCCTCCATGCCCTTTACTTGTTTCGGCCCCTTCATTCCAAACTGAAATTTTCTTGAAACCTTCGAAGTACGGGACTTTACAACCATCATGTTCGTGAGTCTCCGTAAGTATAATCACGTCCTTCTCCTCAGCGATGGGCCCCAAACCCGGTCCTCTTCTCCATGGATACCCTCTACAGTTCCAACTTACAATGTGTAAATACTCGAGTGGGGCCCCCAGTCCCTATTTCTTGTGAGAGAACCTCTCGCTAATTTGGGCTTTCCCATTTTTCAACCATGCCCACTTTCCATCCATTCTTGTTGTTTTCACTTTCTCCCACTCTTTCCTTCGTTCTTCCTGTTGAGCGAATGTTAGATCTTCATCTAAGAATATGTTAGATCCTCTAAGCTGTCCCCTGTTCTTTAAAATCATGTTCTTATCATCTAAGCTTCTTAAGACAACACGAACATGCCTATTTCTACCTTCTTCAAGCTTCTTTCCTATCCTATGAGCTTGATGAATAATACCAGTCCATTTCAGCTTGTCTTTGAGAAAGTCTCTTGTAAGAATGTCAGTTCTTTCCTTCTCCCCGAAATCTCTCAAACCTTTGATAATGATGTTGACTACTTTGTCTTGTTTGTCTTTTTCTTCTTTTATTTGGATCTTTATTTGCCTTTCAAAAATTTCTTTTTGGTCTTTTAGCGGCCTATTTATGACTTGTGACCAAGACTTAGCCTCTTCTATTTGGGCTTTTAATTGATTCTCTTTTACCTCCAAGTCAGCCATAGCTGATTGGAACTCCTTCATTTGTGTTGAGTCTCCTCCAATTGTCACTTCTGTCTTGCTATTGTTTGCAGATTTTAGTTGCTTTATTTCTTGTTTTATATCACCTAACTCTTGTTGTCCTCTCTCCATTTTAATTTGCAAGTCTGATAATTGCTCCTTGAGCGATTTATTCTTATTTTCCAACTTGTCTCTGGCTTCATCTATTTCCTTCAACCTATTTTCTTCTTGCATCCCTTTAACTTCAAGCGTTTCCAGCCTTTTTTTCATGTTCATGAGTTCTGTAACATACAACTCTGACGACCACAACAAAGGTGTAGTCGTAGGGCTGTAAAGTTCATTGTTATCCTGGGAGATTCCCTCGCTAATACCAATGCCAACATTATCTGCTGGCATTTCTACCTTGGCTTCCATTGAAACAAGGACCCCCGGGTGTCCTACAAGCTTCCCCTTTCCCTTTACATCACCATTCTCTGTTTGTCCTTCTACCTGTTGAGTTTTGCAAGGGGCAATTGAACTGTTGCCCTGCACTTTGGGGAGGATCATAGCGAGTCTTTTCCTATGATTTTGCCTCACCTTACAAGCCTGCCTACATCTCAGAATCCCTTTATACTGCTTGGCGTTTACATACACCAGCCCTTCCTCTACTCTCCCTGTAACAACCTGAGGGCATTCTGTCCAAACATGATTCCACGCTTCAGCCAAGTCACCTATCTGTTTGCCCAGATATGGAACTAGGTGCCCATTCAAAGAGTGAAAGGCATGATTCCACGGTTCAGCCAACCCCCCCATCTGTTTGCCCAGGAATGGGACTGAGTGCCCAATCGAAGATTGAAAGGTGTGATTCCATGGAGCTCTTGCCCCCTCAGGGTAAATGAAACTAATTATTGGGTCTGAAATCTGTCTTTGGGGCCTATTTGAGGTCTTCGGGTAGCTGACAGTATTCCCTGCACTTCCTACCTTTTCCAAGGCATCTAACTGTGTTTTTGGTTTATCCAGTTGTTTTACTGTGGGACCCTGAAGGTGCAGAGTGATGACATTTTTACCGTCTGTTTGTTTTAAATTCATATTTCGGTCAGTTTGTCCAGCTTTTCTTTTGTTCTGTTTGAGTAAAATTGTTTTGGCTTGCAAAAAAACTGCAAGCGTTGCGCTGTTTTTGCAGGAAAATAGAGAAAAGAGATAAAGTAAAGCCAAAGGGGACCGAGTGGGACACACCTATATTTTTGCTAGTCGCTTTCTGCTTAAAACCCTCTACTGCCTCAACCTTCGATCTCCGCCGGTTACTGGTAGGTCACGGTTACTGCAACGACGACGGTCTCTTCCTACAATGGCGAAAAGGGTAGGTCGTGGTTACTAAAGAGGGGTTTTGATTCTATTTAGATTTAGATTTTTTCTATTTATATGTCTATTTATTATATAATATTTTAGGTTTGAGGGTGTGGGCATTTGTTTTGTTTTCTTTTTAATACTTATGCGTCCTTATAATCTAATATATATTATTTGTTGTTCTATTTATAATATTCATTCTTCCTTATAATCTAATATATATTATTTATTGTTCTATTTATAATATTCATGCTTGATTTGTTAGGTCCATTTCTAGATGATGTTCATATACTTTGGTATTTCTTGTCTATAGATTTATATATAGACATTTTTCCATTGTCTCTTATTTTATTATGTATATTTAGGAGTGGACTTTGTGTTTTACATAGGTTTGATTCTATTTAGATTTATATGTGTGTTTTATATATTTATTTGTCTATTTATAATATTATATTTTAGGTTTACTATGTGGGCATATACGTGTGTGTGTTTTGTATTATATTGTTGTATGCATATACATACACTTGTGTAGGTATAGATATTTCTATTTATGTATATAGTTTGTATGTTTGTTTTGGTTGCTTGATTGATTTTCTTTTTCACACTTCTTTTATCCTATCTTCTCTTCTCTTTTTTCTTTTCTTTTATTTCACTTACCCTCTCTTGGTTTTTTTATCTTGTTTTGTATTTTCTCTCATCCCCTCCTGCCCTTCCTTTTTCATTCCATGTCATATCTTCCTCTCTATTTCCTTTAAAAGCTCAAGTTTGCTATACTCATGCCTACTAATGTTTCCTTTATTTTTACCCAAGAGTAAAGAGGAATTTTTATTTACTTAAAAGTTATTTTTAGAATTATTTTATTTTATTTTATTTTATTTACTTAAGATTTATTTTACTTAGTTTATTAGTTAAGAGTTGTTTTATTTTATTTTATAATATAGATTGGTTATGTTCTAGTTTTATTATTTTTTCTTTAATAGTTTTTGTTAACACGCTCACACCATTACACTCCACCCCTTGTTGCGAGTGTAGTTATGCCTCTCAGTATAATTATATTATTTAATTAACCATATCCATTTACCATCATCAATTAAGCAAATAATCATATTTAATTAATCTATTTTCATGGTTCAATTATTTAATTAATTTAATTTATTCACCTCCCATTGACAATTAAATTATTTTATTATTTAATATTCCAATTATTTGTCCACGTCTATTATTTAATTATCTAAATTATTCTCTCACCACTAATTAAATTATTTATTTATTTAATTATTTTCTCAAGTGACACCTCACTAATTTCCCACTCATCATGCAATTAAAGGCTATTAAATTGAAATAATTTAATAGAGTAATGAGGAGTTAACTACCTCATTACATCTAACCACCCACCTTCTCCAAATCAACAACAAATCTAATGAACATTTCAAAGACCATTAATATTTGCAACCAAAAATATTAATGAAACTTTAATAAATTAACCATTTTCTCCCTATCTTGACCATTCATTTCAAAAGTAAAAAAATATATAAATAAATGTTATTTCCTTCAACAATTTAACATGAGGTAAACTTATGTGCAGAAATTTCACAAAACTTCATCTTGAACAACTACATCCATTGGCGCATATCCATTTTACAATGGAGTTTTATTAGGTAATATTGTTACATGTGTTTCAAAAATATTACTTGAATCTCTATTTTGCTTCATCTAAGGTTTACATGTTTTCAGAATAATGGAAGCTTTTTTTTATTCTAGTTTTGAATTTCTTAATTTTATGCTCAAATTCTAGTGACTCTAGTGGGGATTATATCCCTTATCTAACTCTATCATTTCTTTGTGTTTGTAGTGGCTTATGCTAACTTTGTTTTAGGAGTTTTTACTTTTTCGGAGAGGGTTTTGGTGATCATGTTTTGCAGGAAGCCTCTTATAGTGAAAAGGACCTCATGGATGAGCCCAAAAGGCCTGAAACTATAGGGAACGATAGTAAACACCCTATAGTTTTTGAAGGTCACCTATAGAAAAAAATTTATTAGACTCTTGCTCTTGTCGTACGAATTTCGTACGGGTTATACAGGTCCTCTCTATGCTTCAAGGTTTGGTAAAAAATCTTTAGTCTTGCATTTGGAATTAACTTTACAAGGTTAAATGACATATTCACTACTTTAAAAAATTTAAAATCATTTATTTTCGTTCAAAAGTAAATTGTTAAAGAAAGTCATTTGAAAATTGTTCATGGACATTCACTTAAGCTCGCTAATTTTTTTAAATCACACTACTTAATTTGCATCAGGGTAAAGATGAAATCCTAAGCCTAAATCATTCAAATTAGAATAAAAGATTAAAAAATTCATTGAAAACTTATGGGAGAGCACCCAATAGTTGTGCACCCTAACTTCGTGCCTCTCAAAATTGTATGTGGCAATTTTGAATTGCCCTAAAAAATTTATAGCAACTTACTTGACAAGGCCCCTACTTATAACTAAGGTTTCAAGTCCACATCATCAAATATGATGCTACATCAACATGTTTTTTATTGAGGTGTCCAAAAGACCTAAAAAAAGTTAGACCGATAGTTGTGCATTAAGTTATAATAGTTGTGCATCAAGTCATGTTTTGTTTGTGCACCAATGTGGCATCACATGATTTGTTGCTTTTTAGATCTAAAGAATGCATTTCATTCAATTATAAGTATTTATGGTCAATACTAATAGCTTTGAAGTCACAACTACTAGTACTATACTTCTAAAAATATTAGGCATTAAATCTAGAAAAGTTTCACAACCATTGGAGCATGCTCAACTATTGGGTCCTCTCCCCTAAAGCTTAAAATATTAAAGATTAAAGATTATTTAAGATTTTGTTTGAAAGATAAAATCTTAAAGCTTAAAAGATTTTGTTTGAAATTTGATGAAAAAAGTATTCGTTGGGTTAAAGACTGTCAATACAGTCTTTAGTGGGCTTCAAGTTTTAGTGGGATGTTAATCTAATCTTTAGCAAACTTCAATCTTACTGTTTTGAATCGCATGTCGTTTGAAATGTGTAATGTCATTTGAAAAGTGTTGAAATTTAAATCACAATCTTACTATTTTAAATCACATGTCATTTGAAAGGTGTGGAAATTTAAATCGCATGTATAGTGTTGTTTGTCATGTGTTGAAATTGGAATCACATTGTTAGTTTCAGTTAAAATCGCAACCCTAGCTCTTGGTCATGTTGTCGACCAGGAGCTCCTGCCTAACCTATGGTCCTATGGGCTTAGCTCCTAAGTGCCCAGAAGTAGGTCAGTGGGTGACCAAGGGCCAGTCTATAGGGGCTAAACATTGACCCCCCTTCATCGAACATTTTTACCAAGGAGGCAATTTTCAAACCTCTTTTTCTTGACCATCCGTAGATCTTTTTTAGTGATTTTTTTGAAATGGGATAAAAATTTGTTCTCTCCATAGTGGTGTCACTGGTTTTTTCTCAGGGTCCCTATTTTTCCAAAAAAAATCTCACTACTATCTTTGAGTTATCATTTTTTTCAACCTGCCAACCTAAATAACTTTCACAAATAGACTCATATTTAGGTGATTTTTTTAAGTTAATATTTGTCCATGCTCTACATAGTGGTACTATCAGTTGATGAATTTTCTAACATTTATTTTTAGTACAATCATTGGCACATCATGGATCTTTAATTTTGACACATGTTAACACCTTGTTTTGAAGATTATCTTTATCTATTATTTGTTGTGTTCTGATTTGTCCTTTTGTAGGTTTTCTTGTCCAAGGCTAAGTTTTATCAAAACTACTAACAAGTGGGTTGTAGGTTTCGTTTGAAGTAGAATTCATATTTCAAACCTCACATATTTGGTTTTGGGCTCTAAAAAATAATTGTTTGATATGTCTTTTTAGATTAGATCTATGTTTTAGTGGGTTGTTGCTCTCCTCTTGCACTACTTAGGTGATCTTGAGGATCAAAAGTAGTTCAACTCACTTTCTTTTTTATCACAAACGGTGAATACATATGCTCTTTCTTTACACGTAATTATGATCTTGGGAATCAGAAATATTCACTTTTCTTTTGTAGGGGGCCTGCCTAAGGATTTCATCACCATAGGGGATGACCCACACCCATTTATTTTGGTGTGGTATAGAAATTTAGGAGAGAATCAAAAGACTTACCTATTGGAGGATATTTGTCGCTTGGCTAAGCTTGCAAGAACTTTATACCTTGCAAAGTGACAAAGGAGAATGGGTTACCCTATTGAACCAAGCCTTTAGAAATACCCTTCATTTCATAGACTTGGGCCTCACGTACCTTTGGGTATTTTGAGAACATCCCCTAGAAGCCTTGTTTATCCTAGCTTAAGATTATTTGGTCATATATACTTGTAATGCACTAGTAAGCAGTTAGCCCCAGAAAGTTACTCACCACACACAAGTGCTTATGCCCTCTAGGAATGAATGTGCATGCCATGTATGCTCTCCCCTCACACTTTTTGAGTGATCTTGGGTGATCAAAAGTGATTTGTTTCCTCATCATGGGACTTGCACATTACACCTAAATAAAGGCAACATGGTGGGCTTACAAGCATATACACACCCATTTGAATAAACTAGGTTTGTTAGCATGTTTGGTGTGTCTTTTGATTTTGTCTAACTTATAAAGTTTCTAAAATTAAAAATTCAAAAAAAAATTCAAAAGTCCAAATAAATCAAAAAGTCTCAAAAATCCAAAAAAGTAAAATCCCAAGTACAGTCTCATGTCATGTATAACTAGGTGTCAAACAAAATGTGACATGGAACTCCTTGAATAAAATCATCTTTCTTCTTGAAAACCCATGCATCCAAAATTTGTACCTAGTTGGAGAAACCTCTCGTGAATTCCCACACGAAATCCAAGAAGATAATGACAGTGATAGCGATAGTCTTCTCAATCAAAGCAAGTATTCCCATTACCATCATGATTTATTTGACTTTGAACAAGGGCGTACTCCCATGGATTGATTTATACATCATAATAGGGATGACATACTTAGGAGTCTTGTCAATTTCAGAACCAAATTGCTTGTCGGTTATAGATTAGATAACCTTAATAACATCAAAAAATAAGATCCCTGCAACCCAATACCACCAATGTCAATCAAACTCATGTGGACCTCAACAATGATATTCCAAAGTGTTTGGCCTCAACACAAAACAAAAATCACAAGGTGATCCCCAACATCAAGGCAAAACCAAAGCTTCGTCACTCAAATTATCATGACAACCCAATCCATTATACCAATTTAAACCCAACAGTCAAAATCTTCAACAAAATCAAACTACTCAAAATTTAACCAACCAATGAATCAAAACAATCAACACATCCCAAACCAATAAAACAATTTGTAGAATCAATCCAATCCAATTCATCAACCAAATCAATCCAATCACAATAATATAACATACCTATGACCTATGTGTGTAATCACAACAAGCAAAAAGCTAACCACCACCCCCTAATACACATTTGACCAAGAATGGTAGGCCATGAAGGAAACCATAAGAGTCTAATGAGAAGGAAATTAAACTCAAAACAAGGAATACACATTTGTAGAGTTATGTCCTTGTCCACTAGATAGATCTATAACACAAATTCCTTGTCCTCAACATTTTGAGATTCCAAAGTTTGATAAGTATAAGGGAAAGGGGATCCTTAAGAGCATGTTAAGGAATTTTCCATGGCTAGTCAAGAGGTCATTTTTTATGACATGTACTTGCTTAGACTATTTCCACACACCTTGGGTGGACAATAACTTGAATGGTTTTTGCATTTACCAAAAAATACCATCACTACGTTCAAAGATTTAGTTGAAAGATTTGTTGCACATTTCTCATACAATGTAGAACACAAACTCACCATTATGGATCTCTATAATACCAAACAATGTAATGGGGAAAGTTTTTCTTCTTTCTTGCAACGATGGAGAAGTTTAGCTAGTCGGTTCCCTTGGCCAATACTTGAAACAATTGATCAATATATGTATTGTAAACTTGAACCAAGAAATGGCTTTTCACCGACAAGTCCATTGTGTTTCTACTTTTTATGAAATTATCAAAAAAAGGTGTGCAAATCAAAAAATCCCTCATAGCTAAAGGGGTTGTGAAAATATTTTCCAAAGATCAAGGTCAATCTAAAAAAACCTGAATTCTTTAGTAAAAAACGAACATGCAGTAGATGATGGCGTTACCAATTCAAAACATGTTCAAGCTATCTAAAACACCTCTAACATAACAATTCCTACTAGACAACCAAAACAAGACATGGAACATCAATAATATGCACCTCTCGGGGAGCCATTAGAGGTAGTCTTTCATAAATTGGTCGAAGCAAACATTATCAGCTTTCCATCTGCCAAACCATTCAATGAAAGTAAGCCCAAGCTAGCCTAGTACAAGGAAACATAATATTGTGAGTACCATAAGATAAAAGGACATTCTACCAACTAATGCATGAAATTGAATAGCTATGTCCAAGACCTCATTGATAATGGAGATATTGAGATATAAGGAGCCACATCATTATCACCAAATAAACAATTAGGGATATATCAAGACCCCTTTCTAAAGCATGATCAAATGTATCAATTGTCAAACCAAAGCCAAAATGCCCATGTTAATAATATATGTTATAATAAAGTTATATATACATATGATTTTGTAGTAGGTCATATCCATCATTCTAAAAACCAAATAGACATAATCAAGACCAAACCTCCTACTTGTGCTATTACCACAAGACGTAGCAAAGTCACTATCCAAGGGCCTCCCTACTCCCAAGGGTCAATACAATCTCATCAAGAAATCGGAAAAGACTCCAACACAAATATCAATCATGGAGCTTTTAAAAACATCCAATGTTCAAAAAGATATATCAAATAAAGTCCTCCAGGAGTCGAGAGTCCTAAATGATATTGACCCCTTGTAATTCCAAGCTCTTGTAGGACATCTATCCTAAAATCACCATCCCACTTCTATCCAAAGTGGCATGCCTTTTGTAGATCCATCCCACAACCTTCCTCTATACCTTGACGTAATCATCACCAAACGTAAAATCAAAAGGGTGCTTGTGGATAATGGGGCCAGTTTGAATATTTGTACTTTGAAGTTGATTCGATAACTTGGGTATTCAAAAGAAGATTTGAATATTGATACAATCACCATAAGAGCTTATGACAATACAAAATGAGAGTCAATTGGAACAATACATCTACCTCTTGAGGTGGGGCCTACCATACAACAAACCTTATTACATGTCATTGATCTTGATCTCCCCTACAATATCCTTTTGGGTCATTCATGGATCCATACAATGCAAGTCATACCCTCCACCTTCCATCAATGCATCAAATTTTGTCATGCCCACATCTGCCATGTGGTCATGACGTGCTACACACGTGTCATGCCCACATTAGTCATGTGGTCATGATATGAAATATCAAAAACTTTTCTACCTGACTCTACAAACCCCCTCGCACACCACTAGAGTGCTCAGTGACATACACACATAACGTAGTTGTGCCAGCAAGCTACATTAAACACGTCACCCAAAGGCAGGGAAGTCGATCAAGTTTGGGTTAATACGATCTCAAATCGCAACCCTATGAGGTGATAGCCACTAGGGGGTTTATGCCGCGCAATGCAACATTGAGAGGGATGGATCTTGACTCGGGATCCAACCCTAGAATTTACCCTAAGAGATGGGTCGATTTCGATTCAGATCAAAATCTAAACTAAGTCACACTAACATCATAAATCAAGGGATAATAAATTAACTCTAAATTCAATTTTGACAAAAGCATTTAAATAATTAGATAAAGTAATATGGGAAATTTAATCGACAATCAACCATGATTATATCACATTTAGTCCAGGGAAATTTGGCAACATAATGAGGCCAAATGGAGTCAAATAGGATAACTCCTATAGTGATTTCGACAGCATAACGCCACCTCATCAACTATAGGAAGATGCAAATTTTAAATTAAAATAAGATTCCTACTTTACCCCTTCCAAGATTTAAAGTAAAAATAATTTAAATACATAATTGACTAAATTCCCTCCCAAGTTTTTGAAATAAGAATAATAACAATTCAACTATATTTAATTTCGAAACTTAATCAAAACTTTAAATGATTCATTTCCCCAAATTTAAAATCATACTAATTAAACATAGTCACATCAATAGTTTAATTTCCCCATTACACTACAATTTCCTTTCCAATAATCTAACTAAGTAAATACCCTGGATACAACTTTAACTATAGCCCCAACCCTATGATTTAAAATTAAAACCAAAAAGACTATATAACATAGGTATTAAATTGATTCTCTAAAAGATGCACATCCATAAAGCAAAAACCAAATAAATGAGTAATTACACTCACACCCATAAAAGACAAAATAGGCTCCACTCCCTATGTGAGTTGCACACACACTAATCTAGATTAGGACTAATGAAACCTTGTTAAAACTAGGCCACCAAACCCTAGTCAAGCATTATAAAATTAACTCAAATATTCCATTTGCTCTCACTCACAAGTTGTTAACTCTCTCGTTGGATGTGTAGGTTTTGAGGAAGCCAAGTAGATGGATGGTACCTCCCCAAGTGGGAGGTATCATCCCAAGCATTGGACTAGTTAAATAATTTGCTAATGATTTTCTAGCATGTTTCAATTTCCTACAGGTTGCAAGATTTATTTGCTTTCTAACATTTGATTTACCAAATGCTCATCTAAGTTTATCTTATTGCACAGGTTTAAATCGAAGAAGGAAATAGGTTAATATAATATAGTTTAAAGGGATAAACTCGATATACTCATTTTCTAAGTTTACTTGATTTAAATTTTCTGGTTTTCTTATCATTTATCTCTGAAAAAATTATTCTACACAGAGAGTTTAAATTAGGAATATAACACAGAGGTAATATGTATTACTCACAGAGGTAAATTATATCATACTATAGTAAGATACAAAAAAAAAGTATATGCAATACCTATATATTAATACACACACACAGATATATATATATATATCATGCACACATGTGAAATTACGCTAAGGCCGAATCAGCTGAGGAACCACACTGCAAGTTTAAAAGTAGGTTAAACCAAGTTTCATGGCTGCAGATTTTCCATCGCCAACAACTCGTTTTGTATAATATACGCAGAGGTAATACCAAAAAAGCGGGGGCGGGGGGGAAATGGAGTCCCCCCCCTTCACATCTAAATGTTACAGGACTTCAGTCGCAGGGGTTTCGGCCCCTGCGGATCGAACTTAACACTGCGCTTAAAAAATAACAAAGAACCCTAATTTCAAAATGCGGGTATGTGCTTTTCGGTGCCCTAAAAACATTCAGTCTACAATACTTTTAACTCGATTTTGATATGATATGAAATATATAACATGAACTGTATATATTATATACACAATAAAATAATTCACTGGTAAAATGTGTCTCTTTGTCACAACAAAAAAAATAGTGAGCTAATTAAATACAGCAACATCAATTTTTTTATTAAAGCATATATATATATAACAATCTTTTTATAAACACAATAAAAATAGATTATTATACTGATAAGGGAAGAATTAAAATTACAAAGAGGCCATTGAAATATTTAAATAACATGCATGAGATATTATTTCTTTTCTTTCTAAAGCAACTAAAGTGTATAATTTCCTTTTTGTTTAAACCATATAGCAAGGGAGAGATAGGGTAGAGAGATAGAAAGTTTATTTATTCAATAACATAGAAAGTGAGATAAAAATCATTTGCATTAACATTTAGAGTAATCACATTATTTACAAGGATAAACTTCATCCCATTATGAGAGCTCAAGTCCCAAACTATAACAACTTAATACAAGCCCAAATTAGGGGTGAGGCATCTCAATGCTCTCATTTACACAGATACATAAAGTCTTTAAACCCAAGGTTTTGCTCCCAAAGCCAAACTCCTCCATAGTCAATAGTGAACCTACAAAACACATAAAAATAGGTATCCATGCCCTTGCAATGCTCTCCTCCCAACCTAGGCCTAAAATAGGCCACCCCCAAGCTAGGAGGTCCTCCAAAAACCAAAGATCAAACCACAAAGTAAGCAAGCACTCACACCAAGCACATTAACACCCATCCCAAGGCTTAACACAAAACTAACCCATCTTAAAAATGGATTTGAAGGGTGAGAGAGTGGACTGCACTCTACTCAAGGAAACCCACACTCTTAATACTCAAAAAATACTATAATCATTTGGCCTTTTGCCATAAATTCTCATTTCACAAAACAAGGCACTCATGCCATAATACCAAACTGCCCAAAACTCCAAATAAAGGCCCTTGGCCATAAAACTTATACCAAAACCAAGAGGGGAAACCGAGGAGGTTCACATCCTCTCTCACCCAATACAAAGGTGAGCTATCTCACAAGGAGATCTCACCCAAACAACCCTTTAAACCCACAACACATAAAAACTAAAATAACATAAGCATAAAACATGGATATAAACATTGCATAAGTAAAACAAGTAAGCAAATGGCTTGAAACCTTGAGGAATATCTCTCAAGCTTCAAAGATGGAAGATGTTGGTGAAGAGATTTCCATAAGTCCTCCCAAAATCTCCAAGTCCTTCACTCTCCCAACACAAGTCCAAAAATTTCCCAAAAGAAATGAACAAAAGAACCCTCATCTCATCAAAATGAGAGAGATAAATAGACAAGGCTCTCAAACCCTAATGGATGAGAAGGTGACACTTGTCACCCTTTCTTCCATCCACATAACCCTCCTCACAACCCCACAAGAATGTGGAGGTGACACTTGTCATCTCCCCATTCCACAAAGCTACACACTCTCCCACAAATGCTCTCACACATGTGTGAGAGCATAGGGAGATGTGAGCACACAAGGGAAGCTTCTATTGAATGAGGAGGTGACAAATGTCACCTTCTCATTCAACTAAGCTACACTCTTCCCCACAAGTGCTCTAACACATGTGTGAGAGCATAGGGAAGAGGTCTCACACATGTGAGAAGCTTCAAGAAACTTCTAAAGCATGTGAAGAAAGGGTTACCTTACCCAAGTGGGTGAGGTTGGGGTTAAGTGAGATTATGACCTTCCAACCACCTCTCACACTTCCCAAACTCGTCACTTGACTCAAGGGTCAAGTTTGGGTGACCATACAAGGTCCAAATCAAGTTTAAACATGTTAGGAATGGTCCTAGACCCTAGGGGTATGAACTAGGGTCAATATTTGACCATTAACAACACTAGGAAACATATAAAATTGCTTGAAAAGGGCTTCAAACATTTAGCACTAAAAAATTGTGCAAACCCAACATTACAATTTTTACAACACATCAAAAGATAAATTAAAAAGGGGTAAACCTTACAAAATGTCATAAATCAAATACAACATAATCAACATTCTCAAACACATATGACCTTAGTCCTATTTAGGACTAGGTCGGCTAAACAGGGGTATAACATATGGCTATTGTCCGACCTTCGATTTTCCATGGGCATGGAAAGTAACCTGCACACTTCCACAAACCCATTAATAGCACATGGTAAAATAGCCGAAGCAAAGTGAACAACATACATCACACACATGATCGCATAATCGCATATAGAAACAATAATAACCACATACTAATATATATAAGTCTCTCAAGTCATTCTCTTTCACAAGTATAATCAGGATCTCATAATTCAAGATAACCCATCAAATTCACCATCAATACACCTACTAATAATCATCAATGAAATCATAGCATCTAAACATCATATCATCAAATGAAATCTAACAAGAGATCTAATCATCCACAAATCATAAACCATCTATCTAACCAACATAAGATAAAGTAACAAAAGTCCAAGAACGGGATCAACAGTCCCCAATATCCACATGTCCATAATAAAATCCATCACAAATGTATCGTAAGCAAAAGTAAAAGGTGAGGTAAAAGTAGGCCTCACACCACAACATCACTACACTGACCCAAGATAGGGCCTCAATACCATAGATTGAACCCTTCTCTAGGGTGAAGCAGAACAACATGGTCTAAGAGGGCCACTACTTCTAATCGCACAAGGGTGGGCCTCACAAATTCCCACACTTAGGCATCAAAGCAATGGTTTTTGTTAATCCTCAACCTTGCAGTATTATAAAATTTGGGAAGGTCATTATAAAAAAATTAATCACTATCCCCTTATTGCTGCTACCTTGAATCTTACATACCCACACAATCATATTCATACATGGATCCATCCAACCTTGCATCTACATCTACCACATCACATCCTAAATCCCATATCAAGATCATTTACAAAGGTTATGGAGAGTATGAGATCCATGATGCCTTTCATATAGGCAAATTTCCACTCTCTCCCTGATCATTTGACAAGCCTAGTAACAATTTGAAGAAAGAAGAGATCTCTGTTCAATATGGCTCAACTACCTTCATAAAACATGGGCTCATAATAGATGAAGAAGTAGAGGATGTAAAAGGCTCTTGGATTGGTGGGGAGGATGAATTTACATCTTATTTTGAAAAGAAAAAATATTATATATACCCAATATAATATTTAAAAATATGAATTACAAAGGAAAGGGACTAGGACTTCATGAACAAGGCATTCTAGAACATGAGCATACATAAGAGTACAACAAACTAGGGGCTAGGATACATCCCCTATGATGAGCAATTCAATGAGGTCAATATTCTATACCCAATAGAATATGCAAAAATATGAATTACAAAGGAAAGGGCCTAGGACTTCATGAACAAGGCATTCTAGAACATGAGTTTACATAAGAGTACAAAAAACTAGGGGCTAGGATACATCCCCTATGATGAGCAATTCAACGAGGTCAATGATAGGAATACTTCTTGTGATATCAAAGACATTGAAATGAAGTCCAATCATGAACCCTACAAAGACCTTGCTGAAACTAATCTCTTTTATGACACTACAATTCTTACCATTGACTTGGATCTTAAATACCCCAATCTCATCGACTGGGACCAACAAAACCCCATATCATTAGATACATTTTAAATTGAGGAAGCACTTGCATAATTCATGGGACTTCGAGATAACATGTCAGGAGATTATAAGAAAGGTTTTGATATTAGTTTAGACACATGTGCATGCTTTGGGGAACATTAAGTTGCATTAATTTTTTACCCTTATTTGAGCTTCTTTAAACTAGAGGAGTTGAAGAAGGTCCCATATCTTCTCCAACCTCCATAGCTAGCATTTGTTCAAGTGGGCTTTCAAGGGACTGTGTCTGATATAGACTTGCCATGATTTGCCTACTCATCGTTTGAACTAACATGGGATACAAACCATTGTATTTTTCTCCTTTGGAGTGGAGGATGTGGTGATACTTCTTATTTTTCCCTCAATTTCCTCTTGAGTATAAAAATTATTATCTCTAGACTAGCTCCAGAATGTGGCTCTAAAATTGGAGAATCTTTTGGAACCTTAGAGATAGCTCTAGAATGTGGTTATGGAATTGGGGAATCCTCTAAAGCTACATGAATATCTCTAGAATATTGTTCCAAAGTTTTTTCTTTGATTATTGGCTTTAGAGGTGCATTAACAATAGCTGAAGAATATGAGTCTCATCATTTTGTTGTTTGCTTGCCATCTAGAAGTTATTTGCACTTTGATTCTTTGCTATCCTTTTTCAAAAACTGATGTTTACAAATTAAATGAATCAAGCCATGATTCTTCAATGGCCCCTAGTTTCTTTCGTATCCCCCTACCATGGATTGGATGGAGGAATGTAAAAAGTTGGTTAGATTGACTCAAAATTCCTCTACTTCTACCCCATATCTCAAATGGGTGAGCATTTTCATTATTGGGCCTAGAACAATTCCAAATTGGATGTCATAGGTGAAATATTTCATAATCTAGACAATAGTAGTTATCCAGGGTTTGAGTAGGTTGTTTCTATTAATTCCCTTTGATTCCTTTTTGTCCCCTTAAATTATTTCGAACATGGGTTCTTCCTCTTTATGAAATATATTAATCACTTCATTATATGAGGTTCTAGAGTGGTAAAAATCCCCACCTTCATTTGGGAGGCCAAAGAGTTGATTGATGATGGTAGGGGACACCTTGATATAGACTCCCCAAGATGTAGAGTGAATTTCCTCCAAGTTTTGTAAAATTCTTCAACAATGTCTTTGTTGTGCCCCTCAAATTTCTCCATTAACCCTAGCCACCATATAGCCCTAAAGATTTATGAAACACTTTATTGTTGAGTGGGAGTCTAGTAGAATCTAGCTTTGAATTTTGTTTTTGACCCATAGTGGTAGTTTTATCAGTATAACAAGTGTAGTGCCAATGAAACATGAGTTGAATGTTGGGAAAAGGTAAGTAGGGTGTAGGTTGTACTTTGGAAAGCCAAGAAATGTGTAATCTTGTAGAGAATCCCACCAAAGTGAAGAAATCACTATAGAGTGTGGGAAGTTATCATAAGTTGTCATCATGGTTACTTTGTGGAGTGTTAGATTCCTTGCACTTTTTGGTGCTTTCACACAAGAAAATTTATACAATTCATTTTGAAGTCACTTCAATATATAACAACTTTTATTCCATTGTAGTTTGGATGCAAGGGTGATGTAATCATTGAGCTTAGGTGAAGTAAACATTATTTTTAACCCCTATACATGGTCATCATTGCATGAACAAGTGTATTAATAGGAAGACTCCTAATAAAGTGGATTTAATTATATTTTGAAAATTATAACTAAGTTTAAAAGTAAAATAAAAAGATAAATACTTGTCTATTTCTTGGTCATACTTGCCTCTTTAATGTTGATATTCATGTTCCATGATTAGAATATACCTCTAGATTTTTGGAAGTAGAAATGAGATCTCTAGAGTTTTTGAACTAAAGGAAGGCTCCAAAGTTTTGAATAGTGGTTGGTCTCCAGAGTGCTAGAACAATGAACAAGTTTTAGATAAGATCTAGAGCAATGCTGGATGAGCTCCAAAGTTCTGTAACATTGGATGAGCCCCAAATTCTTACATGAAATTATGAGAAAAGAGCTACCATTTGCTTGTTTTCGACTCTTTTCATTTTTTGGAAGAAGAGTTGCCATTTTTAGTTTTTAACTCTTTATCTTTATTTAGACCTTAAACACATTTTTAAAAGTTTGTTATAGTGGAAGATGAGGCCTCCTTAAAATTAAAAAAGTCTAGTTGAGACAAGATTTGTCTATTAAACTCCTCCTTGGTGGCAAGGCATTGATATAGTGTAACTTCTGCCCATTCACCAACACTGCTCTGCTATCTCGATCAATTGGTGATAGCTACACAACTCTATTGTCAAAAAACTATTTTGCCTCATAGGGTCCCAACCAATCATTGTGAAGCTTCCCTTTGAAGAACTTGTATCTAGAGTCAAACATCAAAGCTAATATCTAGCCTTTAATTTCTTTCCCTCGATGTGATAATCATGCCAAATTTTCCTTTGTTGTTGTATCAATTCTATTTGTTGAAGCACCTTTAGTTGCATCTTATTCAGTGAGAAAAAAGGGGGACAATGAATACAAGGGTTTGATCCTCCTTTCTCAACAAACATTCAAGGACATATCAACCGAGTTGAATCACACTTTTGCAAGAGGATTCACCTACAAGTTAGGCCGTCACTTGGAATAATGTGGAAATTTAGAGATTGTCAATTAATGTATTAATTTAATGCTCAAATACCCTTAAAACCCTAATTATGCAAAACAATGAGTAAAACAATGAATTACGACAAATGCTTGCAAACTAAGGTAGTAGGCAAAGATTAATAACTGACCATTTTTTGAAGTTCAGGATGTGGAATGCTCAAGGACACTGGCATTATCACCCAAGTCCAAGGTGGTATTTTCTTTGTGGAATCCTGATCTCCTTCCGACACTGATATTCATTATACTTTCCGTTTCTATCCCGGGAGATGCGGAGGACACTGGCACTCAAGCCCGAGTCCAAGGCAGGGTATTTTCAAGATGCCGGAAGCTCTTCAAATGCTGATTGTCACTATCCAAATGATTTTTGTGTTTTCAACCATGAAGGACACTAGCATTAGTGCCTGAGTCCAATCAGTCCTTTTCTTCAGGGATTTGGAATCTGCACATTGTCTTATTGTTTCCTACAACTCCACTCTGTCAAGATGCGACGCATGTAACCTACAATCACAAGGATAGTGGTTGGGGGTTGTGGTGTTTAGAGGCTTGCCTCAGTCAAGCCCTGGAGAAACATTCAAGACTTTTGAACACCATTGTCAGATAAAGAGTGCATATCCCTACGGGATAGAGGCAAAACAAATTGATAAATGATTCAAACACAAATAGATATCACCTCGGAGGTGTAGATCTCACACAGATGAAGGCTCTTCAACACATGAGAAGATGAAGCTAAATCTGCAATCATAAACACAATAACAATGCTCTGCTCTACAACAATGAATATCTTGAATGCTCTAAAATCATAAGTTTGCCAAAAGTTCACAATCATCTTCTAGTTTACAAATGAAACACTAAACATGCTTATATATGCAACTAAACACATTCCCGCTAAGAATTTTGTAATTCAAACTTAAGATGTTAGCCTGGGACCTAATTAATGGTCACCAAACCGACATTCAAATTTGGGACTTGCCTGAAATAGGGCAGGACAAGGCCGCTAGCCCCCATGTCCGTAGGTCTTTTTTCAAGGTAGGATCAAATGCTACACTGTCCTTCATGCCCCAAGTGACATGGGTTTCAAGCCACTCTCTTCCTGGAGTCAGAATGAACATGCAAGATGCAAAACAAGGGACTCAAGAGCTAAACCTAGGAGGGAAAAGTCTAGGGAGACATTTTCCGACATAACACATCTCATCTTACTCATTTAGTTGTAGGATCCATTCATGTTGTGCTTGTGTTGGGTCAAGTCATACTTCCATCACTTCCCTCATTGTCTAAAGCTCAAATTCAATAGGAAGTATTTACTTCTTACCCAAAACCAACTCATATGGAGTCCACCTGTGGTTGATTTCTAGTTCATGTTATAAGCCTAAACAACTTCATGTGACTTGATGTACCAATCCCTTCTATTAGATTTTACTATCTTTGTTAGTATGTTTTTAAGTTCCCAATTTGTAACCATCACTTTCCAATTTGTCGAAGGGTGGTATAGGGAAAACTTCCTGTGCTTAATTTGATATTGTTTTTTGAATGTTGGATGATTTTAGACAGGAAATGTAGCCCCTAATTTGATACAATAGGCTTTGGTGCCCCAAACTACAAAAGATCTTTTCATATAGAAAGTTAGCAACTTTCTCCTTCCTTGCAAATTATAGTGCATGTACTTCTTCCCATTTAGTAATGTAATCTATGCATACAAGGATGTTGGGTCAATAAGTTGAATGAAATCCAACCCCCATTTCTCAAATGGATCAAGAACCACTTGAGGATGGATTGGCATCTCATTGGTAGGTGTGGGCTTGCCCATCATCTAACACTACTCACATTATCTTATGTACTTCTTTGCATCCTTATGTAAAGAAGGCCAATAGTACCTGACACCTATAACCTAGTGAATGGTTCTTTGAGTTGATTAATGTCCTCCTACTCGCACATATTTGCGTAAGAAAAAACTAGGACCACATTTAAATATCATTCAATTCAATCATTTAAATGTTGAACTTTCTTTAGTAAGGCAGTTCTTTTCATTCTTTGTAAAATCAAATTAGAACCTCCTAGTGGATAAATAATTAGCCATGTTAGCAAACTAGGGTGTATGCATAGAGAGAAAAAATAAGTATTCATCTGGGAAATCATCCTCCATAGGTTCATTTTCTCCTCCTAAAACATGTAGTCTAGAAAAGAAATCAACAATAACATCAGATTTTCTAGGCTTATCAATTACTGTTACATTGAATTCTTGTAGAAATAATAACCATCTAATAATTTTCCCTCACTCTTGGTTTGTTCATCAAATATTTAATTATTGAGTGATAAGTGTATACAATTAGCTTGTATCTAGTGATGTATAGATAAAATTTCTTGATAGCATATACCACAGCAAGGAATTATTTTTTAGTTGTGTAGTTTCTTTTAGTTGGTGTTAAGTTCTTTTTGACATAATAGATTACATATATACCATCCCCTTCTTCTTTTCATCCTAGGACTACTCCTATGAAATCATTGGAAGAATTTGTTTGAATATAAAAGTGGAGGTTCCAATTGGGGCCTCTTGGGGCTGAAGTAAAGGTCAATTTTTCATTTACCATGTTGAAGGATTGTTGACAGTCGTCGATCCATAAAAATTGTACTTTAATGAGCATGGAAAACAGTGGGGAAGCAATTATATTAAAGTTTTTAATAAATCACCTACAATACCCTGCAAGGAATCTTTTGACATCTATCTAGTTTGTAGGTGGAGGTAGCTGCATGATGACCTTGCTTTTTTTAGGATCCACTTTCATACCTTTGGAAGATATGTGGTGGCCAAGGATGATACCTTGATCAACCATCATTAAGAACTTTTTATGGTTCAAAGATAACTGATGTTTTTCACATGTGTAAGGACCTTATCTAAGTTCTAGAGGGATTCTTCAAAGGATTCTCCATAGAAAATAAAGTCATTCATATATGCTTCCATGCACTCATTTATCAACTCAACAAAAATAGCAACTTTTGCTCACTAGAATGTGGCTAGTGCATTGCATAGTCTGAAAGGGATGAATCTGTAAGAAAAAGTTCCCTAAGGATCTAGATAAAAGTAGTTTTATATTGATCTTTCTATGCCACTTGTATTTGATTATATTGATTAAATATGTCTAGGAAGGAAAAACATGTTTCCAGCTAGATTATCCAAGACCTGATCAATAGATGGCAGGGGAAAATAGTCTCTACAAGTTGCCTTGTTGAGTTCTCTATAGTCAACATAGATTCACCATTTACCATTCTTTTTAGGGACAATGACCAAGGGAGAAACCCACAAACTATCTAAAAATTAGATAGATAAATCCTACTTGGAGCAGTTTCTCATTTCTATTTTAACAATGTATCTTAGTAGAGGATTTAGCCTATATTGGGGTTACCTTATAGGTCTTATGTCTTATGTTTAAATGTGATGGGTGAAGATATATGGGTGAAGCCCCTTCATTTCATTGTACTCCCAAGCAAATTCTTTTGAACAAGCAATCAAAATATCAAACAACTTTAGTTTCTAGCAATTTGTTAACTAGCTATTTATATTCAAGGATTTTCCTGGAAGGATCATAAATTACTTTGTACTAGGAGGGATGGAAGAGACTATCTTGTAATCAATCATCAAGTATTTTAATGGATAGGAATGGGGTTATAACATATGAAAAGAGTTGTTTTCCTTGATAAAGGTATCACCTGGACTGGAATCACATTAGCTAGAGGGCAATGGAAGGTTATAAGAAAGTTTTGGCAATCATCTTGCACGAAGTTGACAACACTTTATTGAATGGCTAACTAGATATCTCTCTCTTCCTCATAGATATATAGGTCATATTCAAGTTCCTCTATATATTTCCTTATTCTATTCATTGTTAAGGAAGAGAGGTTTTTTGTGTCATCATCCTCATCTAGTTAATCCACCCATAGTCAATCAACAAAGCCTAATGAGGGCCTTGTGTTAGTGTAGGTTTTTATTTCCTAGTTGGGTTATTTATTTTCCCTTTATTCCTAGGTTTTTCCTACACCTTTTATTAATCTTGCTTAGGTTAATAAAGCATGTTTAATTAGGTGTGTGGGTTATGAGGTGTCACCTTCCTACAAGCGAGCATTCATTAGCTATCTTGGGAAGATACTTTTCTATCTTTAGTTCGATAGATGGTTGATTCCTATTGGTTCATGTTGCCACCTCCTCCCTCTTCCTGGTCTATATAAACATGCTACCTAGCTTGTATTTTGCATATTTTGCTTTTGCATCCTCTTAATGCTATTTTGCTTCTAGCATTTGCATTACTCTTATGGAGACTAACTCTATGTTGTTATTTTGATCCTGTATCATTTGCCTTCACAGTTTTATATCTATTCGTTTGCACTAGTTTTCTAGGTTATTAATCTTTTCAAATTCTAACATGGTATCAGAACTTTTCTAGTGCAGAATAGATTTTAGTTTCCATATTTGGGAGATTCAGGGGGGGACTAATAAGCTTTGTTGCAAGTTTTCCTAAAAACCTAGTATGCTTTTCTCTTGCATCTTCAGATGATCTGGAGAATTAGAAAAGTTTAACGGAAACATTTTAACCTTTAGGTTTTGCATATGTGTTTTGTGAGATATGGGTTATTGCACTATTTTTGGTTATACTAGCAGCATTTATGGTTGTTCCAATGCGTCCAGGAGGCTTGAGAAAGTCAAGATTGACTTTCATTTCACCGAAATCAGAGATCGTTTGACATGGTTGTGGAACGGGGGTTTCATGCTCGAATCTAAAAATCAATTTTCAATCGAAGCATTTTCAGGCCAAAAGGATGTTGCCATTACATCTAGAAGGCCTTGCAAGTGAATTTTCATATATTACATGCCCAGTTTCGGCACTGGGAGCATCCGAGGCAAAAAAATTACTTTTGGAAGGCCATTTTAGCTCCCCAGCGCGCAAATCTGTGCGTTTTTTTAAAAATTCCTACAATTTTTTTTCAAATAAAAATAAAATAATACAAAAATAAGTGCTCAATGCTTATTAACTAAGCAATTCATAGTGTTGTATTTTGGGGCTTCGGCCCTTTGTAAGAGGATCGGCCCCTTTGCGGACCGAATCCCCTCACGGGCTGCGGTCGTTTGAAGGGTCCGCAGACCCTCAAGGGGTGATCAGGAGCAACCATTGGCCCCCTCCCCCTTTCTTCAAACTTTAGAATTTCATTTAAAAAAAAAAAAAAACTTGCCCTTCCACTTGAATTCGGGCCTTCTTCGGCCTCTGTGCCACTTCTCTATCCCTTGTGCCTAAATTTAGTGAATCTCCATTTTTAGCAGTTCTCTTATGTTTGGTGGCAAAATTCACAGTGACTTCTAAATTTGGAGTAGTTCTAAACATTTTGTAGTTTTCTAAATTTGGTGGCACTGCTAAACTTAGTGGCAGTTTTGGCGGAGATCAACTTTTTGCTCACAGACCCCCTCACAAATGGAGTTTTGTTTTTTAAAGACCAACTTCTAAAGGCTCTAAATCGAGCTCATGACCTTTGATTTCTAAACTTTTTTTTAAAATTATTTTGGTTATTTTTCTGCACTCTTCATGGTGGTGTAGATGATTCTTGATTTCGGTGCACAGATTTTCTAGAAATTGCAGATTCTCACAGGTGACGCTGCACATTTCTCTTTTTTGGAACTTCGGAGGATCATAACTTTCACATACGACCTCGTATCGAGGCGATTCTTTTTTTGAAAGTGTATAATTTTTTGAGTAGACCACAGTGGTGTTGTTAGTTTCACTTGGCTTAGTTCCAGTATTGTACTTTCAACATACACCCAATTTGTGAGGATTTTGTAATGCATTGAGATCAAGACCACTGAGTATTTTTTGGTAGTGGCAGTTGTAAACGCACTAATTATAAAGTGGAAAATCATATTTTCTTGGGGGGTTCTTTGATTGAGTGCAAAGGGGGGTTGTCCTATGTGTGTTATCTTTCTTTTCAACATTTCTTTTATGTATTTCTTCATCATGGACCAAACAATAGTACCCATCTTAACTCCCTACAACTACTTTGAGTGGAAATCACACATGACAAACTACTTAAGGAAAGTTGGATTACATAGGATAACAATGGGACTTGAAACTGAACCTGCTAAAGATGAAGATAAGCCTAAGTGGTTTAACAAATGTGATGAGGCCTATGGAACATTGTGTTTGTCTGTTTCTCCTGATTTGCTCTTTCACATTGAGTCTTTGAATTCACCAAATGAAATATGGACAAAGCTAGAAACACTATTTTGCACATAAGATTCAATGAGGGGTCACATGTTGGAAATTGAACTAATTAGTTTAAGTCTAGGCAATTTCAACACAATTCAGGATTACTTCACAAAATTGAAATCACTAAGGTTGTAGTTAAAACAATGTGGAATTGGAAAGAAAGATGAACATTTGATTCTTAGTATTCTCTCTAAGCTAAGTTCAAAATATTTTGTATTTGTTTTTACCTTCTATGCTCTAAGGGTGCACTTGTGACACAGATCACTATGCCATCTTTGGATGATTTCACTATCTCTCTCACATGGGAGCAGGATAAGCTAATCCAAATGGGCACTCTTAAGTCCTCTAAGTTACATGCCCTAGTTGCCAACCAAGGCACAAAAGAATAGAAAGGACAAAGTAGTAACAACAAGAATAAGGGTAAGAAACAAAATACTAGCAAAGAGAAGAAGGATCATATACAGTTGCTTCAAAAGCAACTAATGAGACCCAATCTTCTAAGGGCGACAAGCCTAAGAAAAAGAAGGTCCAATCTGCCTATTGTAAAAGACATGGTCATGATGAACATAAGTGTTTGAAGAAACAAATTGATCACTTGACACACATTCCTGAGAGGAATAATATCAGTGTTTCTGAGTTTACCAAACAAAATTCAAATGAGGGGTCTCACAAGGCAAAAGAAAACAACAAGAGGAAAGGAAAGGGAAAGGCCCTTGTAGCAGTTGCTTCTTCACCATCCACTTGAGTTCTTGATTTAGGTGCTTCACACCACATGGCTTCTTCTAAGGAAGAACTTGCATCTTTGGAGCCATGTACTATGCCTTCTATTTTGATGGGTGATGACATTCATGTTGAGGTGTATGGGAGAGGGTCTATTGATGTGGGGGATGACACATTCCATGATGTTCTTTGTGTGCCCTCATTATCAACTAATCTCATATCAGTATATCAGATCACTCACATAGGTTCAGGCAAGTGAGTTGAGTTCACTCCTGATTCAATGGAGATTTGTGAGTTGCACAGTGGTTCTACAATTGCAGTTGGGAGAGCAGATCATCAGTCACGACTCTATCTATTTTCTCACTTTGTTCCTGATCCTCCTTCGACTATTTTTCTTACTCATTCTAAAAATGTGAGTAGATTATGGCATGAGCGGTTTGGCCATCTTAACTACCACTACTTGCAGCAGCTTAACCAACAGAGCATGGTAACAGGGTTGCCTTCAATTCAGTTTTCAGGTGGTGTTTACCAAGGTTGCATTCTTGGTAAGCATCCTAAGGAAAAAATTGACAAAGGTAAGGCATGGAGAGCTTCACAGATACTGGAGTTAGTTCACACTGCTTTGGCTGGACCATTTCCTCATCCATCCTTCAGTAAAGCCAGTTATGTTCTAACCTTCATTGATGACTTTTCTTGCTATACTTGGGTGTACTTTCTCAAGTAGAAGTTTGAGGTATTTGATCACTTTTAGGACTTTAAAACTTTTGTAGAGAAGCAATCCGGGAAAGCCATTGAAGTTTTGCACACTAACAATGGTGGTGAATATGTCAACCATCATTTTGAGTGGTTTTGCACTTCAGAGGGGATTGATTTGTAGAATTTAGTTCCATACAATCCTTAGCAGAATAGTGTTTGAGAACGGAAGAATAGGTCCTTGAAGGAAATGGTGAACTGTATGATACACTCCAGATCTCTTACACCACAATATTGGGCAGAGGTCATTAATTGTGCTTATTATATCCAGAACCGTGTTCCTCACTGAGCCTTGAAGGGAGTCACTCCTTTTAAAACTTAGAGCGGTCGTAAACCATCAATTAAGCACTTTCAAGGTTTTGGTTCTTCTGCATGGGCCCACATTCCTGCAAAGAAATGTAAGGCCTTGGATCCCTAGAGCAAGCCTACATATTTGTAGGCTATCCTAATGGTGTGAAGGTTTATCGGTTGCTCCACCCTACTACACATGAGTTGTTCATTGAGAGGAGTGTTCAGTTTGAGGAGGGATCTTCAAGCTAAAATCCTATCACTTCTCCACCTCCTTCTACTTTGACATTGGAGTTACTTGGGCTACATGATAGATGTTCTGATGAGTCAGATTCACCTAAGCAGCTTCTTGATGATGAGGAGTCTTCTACCTCCACTTTTGATGCTGAGAGCGATTTTGAGGATTCACCTCCTTCCTCTCCTAGTCATCATTTAGAGGGTGTCGATTCTCCTCCACATTCTTTGGCTTCTGGTTCACTTTGGGCTAGACAGACCTTGTAATATGTAGACGATTATGTTGGGGATCCATTAGACATCAGTCAGACTTGTTCACAATTCCAAGATGCTCCACATGTCTTCATTGCTACTACCTCTGATCCACATTCCTTTCGAGAGGCTTCTAGTATTCCTGAATGGGATACAACTATGCAGGAGGAGTATAGTTCCTTGATGAGGAACCACACTTGGGATCTTGTCCCGCTTCTTAAGGGAAGAAAACATGTTCGATTTAAGTTGATCTATTAGACAAAATTTGTAGCAAATGGGTTGATTGATAAGCATAAGGCTTGGTTGGTCGCCAAATGATTCTCCCAGGTTCTTGGGATTGATTACTCTGAGACTTTTGCACCAGTTGCCAAAATGAACTCCATCCGACTTATTCTTGCCATTGCTGCAACCAATTTTTGGGAAGTACACTAGATGGATGTGAAGAGTGCTTTTCTTCACGGTGACCTTCAAGAGGAAATATGCGTGGAGCAACTATAGGGGTTCATCCATGATTCTTCACTTGTGTGTCATCTTCAAAAGTCTCTCTATGGCCTTAAACAGGCTCCTTGGGCTTGGTATGCCAAGATGGACTCCTTCCTTCTGACAGTTGGGTTCACTTGGTTGCATTCTGATCCCAATGTCTACATTTTGTAGCAAGATGATTCACTCCTATTTATGGTTTTGTATGTGGATGACTTTCTAATCACAGGCAATTCTTCATACGCCATTGGGGTAGTCAAATCTACCCTCATGATAGGTTTTTGATGACTAACTTGGCTTGTAGCATTACTTTCTTGAGATTGAGATCTACCAGTCTACTTTCAAGATCACCATCACACAGTCTACGTATGCTCTAGATTTGCTCTCACGGTTTCATATGGTTGACTATAAGCCTGCTCTGACTCCCTTCCTTTCTGGAGTCAAACTTGAGGCTTAGTGTTCTTCACCATTTGTTGATGGCATTTTGTATTGATAGCTTGTTGGGAGTCTCATTTATCTGACTCATATGAGACTTGACATTTCATATGCTATAGGCATGGTCTCTCGATTCATGCAGGAGCCCCATGAGCTGCATTAGAAAGCAGCCAAGTGGATCCTTCACTACATTCAGGGTACTCACAATTTTGGGATTCACTACGCGGCGGGCATTGATCTTGACTTGGTGGGCTACACAGATTCAAATTAGGCAGGTGATTCTCAGGATCACAAGTCTACTTCAAGTTACAGCTTCTCACTTGGTTCAGGTCCTATTTGTTGGTCGAGCAAGAAGTAGTCTGCTATTGCTCTATCTTCTACTGAGGTTGAGTATTGGGGGGCTATGAATGATGCCACTGAGGCCATCTGGCTATTGAATCTTCTCACTAAGTTTAGTATCTAGATTAGGTGGCCATCAGTCATATTTTGTGACAACCAAAGTGCCATTCAGATCTCACGGAATCCAGTCCATCATCAGCGGACCAAACACATTGAGGTCCACATTCACTACATCTAGGAGCTCATCCATGGCCATGTCATCAACCTTCGCTACTGTCTAACTTCCAAGCAGGTTGATGATATCTTCACCAAACCCTTCACTAAGAACAAGTTCCTTCATTTGCGAGCTTTGTTGGGGGTGCGGGAGGCTTCATCTTCTGGGGGCTTCATCTTCTCACTTGGAGTCCTGACTCTCTCTACTCTAGGGAGTCTTGTCTCTCTCTATTTGGGGGGGTATAATTTTATGTACATGGGTACCTCATCAAGCTTGATTTTTTAGGAATTTTATGTACACCTTTTATTAATCTTGCATAGGTTAATAAAGCATGTTTAATTAGGTGAGTGGGTTATGAGGTGTCACCTTCCTACATGTGAGCATCCATTAGCTATCTTAGGAAGATACTTTGTTATCTTTAGTCTGATAGATGGTTGCTTCCTATTGGTCGGTGTTGCCACCTCCTCCCTCTCCCTGATATATATAAACATGCTACCTAGCTTGTATTTTGCATCTTTTGATTTTGCATCCTCTTAATGCTATTTTGTTTCTAACATTTGCATTACTCTTGTGGATACTAACTCTATGTTGTTATTTTGATCTTGTATCCTTTGTTTTCACAGTTTTATATCTATTCATTTGCACTAGTTTTCTAGGTTATTAATCTTTTCAAATTCTAAAACCTTGCAAGTGGATATAGAAACAATTTTTTAACATTTAACCCATTGGAGATTATGATAACTCTAGAACTATAGTCAATAAAGGTATTTCCATTCGCCAACTAGGATCTTCCCAAATGTTAGGATTAAGGTGCCATCAACCTTGTAAATCCTATGTAATTAATTACTCCTAATATTGTTTGTAAATTTCCATAAGGGAAAAAGTATTCACCAAATAGAAATCTTGCGTTCATCCACATGTTTGATCTCGGTGCTTAATAGATGTAGGTTATCTGAGGGGTTGCAGGGGGTACCCCCTGCGGGGTCTAAGGGCAACACCCTTGGAAGCCATATTTTATATATAAATTACCATTGTAAATATGGATCGTTCGTCATTAGGTTAGAGATCTGATAGTAGAGGTTATGTTGGCTTTTGTTACCCTAGAAGGCAATCCCTTTATGAGGATATTGTATTACGACTGTGTTGTAGTAGAGAGTTGAGATTGGAAAAATAGGCGTTGCTGGATTGAAGACAGAAGAGGAGATTGATAGTGTTGTATTGCAAACTCTATTGAAGTTAATATAGATTGGTGCATCTTTTCTTGTGTCGAGTTTTTTCCTAAAAGAGTTTCTCCATGTAAACACTATGTTATGTGTTTGATCTTATGTTCCATTATTTCTTTGTGGTGATTTCGTACTATCTCCATTTTGGTTCTGCACAGTTATAGTTGTAATTAGTTTTTCATTGATAGTTGTTTACCTTCATTTCTAACATTTGGTATTAGCAGTTCTGTGTCTTGGGTGGAAGTGTGAGGGTTTTTTGAGTTGTAGTGGAAGTTCTGGTTGAATTTATTTTGTAGATTTTATGTAGAAATCATGGTTGCATCCGCATCCCAGTTGGACATTGAAACATTTAATGGAATGAGTTATGAGTTGTGGAAGATGAAAATGGAGGATCTCCTTGAGGAGAGGGATCAAGGGTTGGTAGAATTAAGAGAAAAGAAAACCTGATGATGTCAGTCAAGATGAGTGGGATAGATCGGACAAAAAGGCACATAGAACAATCTGATTATGCCTTGCAGACTCTATCATGTTGAATGTCTCTGCTGAGAAGACTGCACATGCTTTATGTAAGCGATTGGGTGAAATATATCAAGCCAAGAGCGTGGTATGCAAATCCTCAAAAATTATGGTAAGATTATGCTCAGTGATCCCAATCCTAATCCATCCCCTCCTATTATCCATCCGCCTAACCACAATCCCAATCCTGATCTAGCCCCTCCCATTATCCCTCCACCTAATCCTAATCCTAATCCACACCATCTACCCTTATTGTCCACCCAATATATTGTCCATCTACCCATACACTTATGAAGGATGTGATCCAATGACTATTAGTAAGGAATCAACCACCTCCATGTAATCAAATGCTTATCCATTAAAATGGAGGGTGATTCGATAGCTAAGCACTTGAATACATTTAATTTGATAATGAGTCAGTTAGCTTCTGTGGATGTTAAGATAGATGAGGATTATAAGTGTATTATGCTTCTTTGTTCTTTGCCCGAGTCTTGGGAGAATTTCATTCTTGTTATCACTACTAACCTCAAAGATCCAAAAATGAATGCCCTTGTTGCAACTCAATTGTCACAGGAAATGAGGAAGAAGGCTATGGATAGCTCATTGGATACTCTTAATGTTAGGTGGAGGTCTAAGGAAAGAGGACCAAAAGGATATCAGAAGGGGCCTAAGGAATCAAAAGGCCAGTCTAAAACTCCTAAGAAGAAGAACAAAGTTAAGTGTTGGAACTACGGAAAGAGGGGGCATGTGAATAAACAGAAACCCAAAGAAATAGTGGGATTCCTCTACCAAAAAGTCCTCAAATGCAAGTGATGAAGTTTTACTTTCTACATGTAATGTTATGTCTAATGAACAGTGGTTGATTGACTCAGGTTGCTCATATCATATGACTCCTCATGAGGAATGGTTCTCCACATATGAAAAATATGATGGAGGTAATATCTACCTTGAAGACAACACTACATATCTGATTGTTGGACAGGGAAAGGTATTGTTGTGTTTTAGTGATGGGAGAATTAAAACCCTCCTCGATGTTTTATATATTCCTGGATTGGCTAGAAATCTTATTTTTGTTTCAAAGTTGAATGATTTGGGAATGCATGTAATGTTTAATAAGCATGGTTATAGAATGGTGAGAGGAAGCTTGGTGGTAGTGAGAAAAACAAGGATGGGAACATTGTTTAAGCTTGATGCCACTATAGTTTGTAATTTCACTTATGTAACTGAAACTATTGAAAATACATGTATGTTGTGGCACCGTAGATTGGGCCACACAAGTGAATTTTTTTGAAAACAATTATGCATAAAACTTTGTTGGATGGTTTTCCCTATTCTAATGAGCACTTTGATTTCTATGAGCATTGTGTATTTGGAAAACATAATAGAACATCTTTTTCTTCAAGAAACAATAGAACAAAAGAGAAGTTATAAATTATTCATTTAGATGTTCCTGGACTCATAGATAATGATTCTAATTCAAAATCTCATTATTTTGCTACCTTCATTGATGATGTATCCAGATTCACATGGATTTATTTTATGAAGCATAAATATGAAGTTTTCACTAAGTTTAAGGAGTTTAAAGTCTTAGTAGAGAACCAATCAGGACTTAAGATAAAAATATTAAGACTTGACAATGGAGGGGAATATTGTTCTAAGGAATTTGATGAGTTCTGTAAGGATGCAGGTATCATAAGACAAAATACAACTCCATATACACCACAATGAAATGGTGTTGCAGAAAGGATGAACTGAACAATAATGGAAAGAGCGAGAAGTATGTTAATTGATGCTAGTTGGATAAATGCTTTTGGGTAGAAGCTATGAGTATCACTTGTTACTTGTTAAACAAATCTCCTTGTAAGGCTCTTGATTTGACACCTTATGCAGTGTTGATAGGTAAAACACCTTTTGCTTCACATTTAAGGGTTTTTGGTTGTGAGGCTTTTGTTCATGTTCCTAAGGAAAAATGATCTAAGTTGGAAGCAAAAGCACATAAATGCATCTTCATTGGATATGGTGAAAATGTAAAAAGTTATAAGCTTTGGGATCCTCCAACCAGAAAAGTTATCTTTTCTAGAGATGTGGTTTTCAAGGAACTTAGAGCTATTTTTGATCATGTACAACCAGAAGAAAAAGAAAGGAAGAGGATAGTGCATTTTGATTTACAACATGAAAATGCACATCAGGAAGAACAAAATGATGGATTAGGGGATGGATAAGAAGAATAAGATTCAAGTGAAAGTTTAGATCAGGAAGACTTGTTTGTTACAGAAGAAGTCGAGCATACAGAAGAACATGAGGAAGAATCTCTTACTCCACCATTGAAAAATCCATAAGACAATCGAACCCAATTGATAGGCATAGCCCACCAGATTTCTCTTATGTATTTACTTTATTGAGTACTGAAAATGAACCTAGATCCTACAAGGAAGCTATTCATGCAGATGATAGTGAGTCTTGGAAGCTAGCTATGCAGGAGAAGATGATGGCTTTAGACTCGTGTGACACCTGGAATCTTGTACATTTGCCCAAGAGAAGAAAGGCCATAGGGTGTAAGAGGGTCTTCAAGAAGAAGTTTGGAATAGATAGTTCATTACAGAAGTACAAGGCTAGACTAGTAGCCAAGGGCTACTCCCAGAGAGAGGGAGTCAATTTTAGTGAATTTTTTTCTCTTGTTGCTAAATTATCTTCTATTGGATTTCTTTTATCCATTGATGTTTCTTATATTTTTGAAATTGAGCAAATGGATGTTAAGACTTGTAATGTCAGAAAATGTCCCCTTGGGGGCTTTTCCCTCATAAGGTTTAGGTCCCGGGTCTTTTGCATGCATTTAGGACATCTTACTTCATAATTTGGCATCTCGATGGAATGAGCTCTAGGTAACATGACAAATGGGACCTAGGAGGACCCCTTGAGCTTAACCCTGCCTAAAATAGGGGGAGGACTTGGGCGCCCGTACCCTAGTCCTGCCCTATTTTGGGCAGTCCCAATTTTTGGGTGTCGGCTTGTGACCGTTATTTGGGTCCTATGCTGACACGGTAAGTTTGAATTTATGAAATCTTGGCGGGAGTGTTTGCAGTTGCATATAAAAGCATGTTTAGACATTCATTTGTAAACTAGATTTCAACTAGATGATCATTGTGATGTTTGTGCACTCTCAAGGTGATTCAAGGCTTTCATTTTGTTACAAGAGAAGATTTGTGTGGTTTATGTATTTGTGTTTGCAAATTTGAGCATCCATTTCCTCATGGAATGAAGAACATCTTCCTCCCATGAGATCTTCACTACAAGGTGACATTATATTGTGTTTTCATCATCATTTCCTTTGTTTTTTGCCTCTGCCTCACAAGGGCACGCACTCTCTATCTGACAACGGTGTTCGGAGACTTAAGTGTCCTCCGGGGCTTGACTGAGGCAAGCCTCTAAACACCACAACCCCCTCCCAAAGTTTTCATGGTTGCAGGTTATAGGTTGCGGAGCTAGACAAAGTGAAGTTGCAGGAGGGCATCTTGAAGTGTCAGAATTGTAGAATAGAAGGAAAAATAGCACCCTGGACTTGGGAACCCTCTCATTAGTCCTCCAACTTTTGTGATGGGAAAATATCTAGAATAGCAGGAAAGAGTCGTAGACTGAGTTTCCAGATCTTGACAGAAACTAGGGCCTTGGACTTGGGTGCCTGCTCCTGTGTCCCCAACTTTTCCACCTTAGAGCCTCGAAAATAGGTACTCTGTGATTTGATATTTTGCTTCCTTCTACAAGAGCTTTTTTTGTTATTCTTCCATTTACAGTCGTATTCATGAAATTAGGGTTTTAATGGTCAATTGAGCATAAGAGAAGGAAAATTAATAATTAAACATCCTAATCCAAGTTTCCCTACATCTCACAGCGACCTAGGGTATGATAGTGCATTACCACTGGACCCTAGGTCCTTGAATGTTAAGGGTGAAAGGAGGATTCAAACATCTAACAACTAAAACAATAAACAATCCCAATTTTACCCTAAACAAGACTACATTTTTGCATGCAGATCTAGAAGAAGAAATTTATATGCAATGAGCTACAATTTTTGAGGTAAAAGGGAAAGAAAATTGGGTATGCAAGTGAAAAAGATCTCTTTGTGGTTTAAAACAGTCCCCCAAAATGTGGTACCAGGAGTTTGATTCATTTGTTTTGAAATTGGGTTTTGTTAGAAGTGAAGAGGATCACTATGTCTACATTTGATGTATTGATGATGATATTCTAATTATTGCCTTGTATGTGGATGATATGTTATTTTTCAGTAACACCAAGGGTATGATCAGTGAGTTGAAAGCTTAACTTTTAGGTGCATTTGACATGAAGGATCTAGGGGCAGCCAAGTATATTCTAGGAATGGAGATCAAAAGGGATTGAGGTAACATAAAGTTTTGGTTATCACAAAGTATGTGAATACTACTTTACACAGATTTAACATGTAGGATTGCAATTGAGTTATAATTCCTTTACTGATTGGTACTAAGCTTTCATTAGATGTGTCCTAAGAATGAAGATGATTGAGAGGATATGTATGATGTGCCATATGCTAGTGTTGTAGGAAGTTTTATGTATGCAATGATTTACACTAGACTAGATAATGTCCAAGCAGTGGGAGTTTTGAGCAAGTTTATCTCTAACCCTGGTAGACAACATTGGAATGATGCAAAGAGGGTGTTAAGATATTTGCATGGAACTTTTGATTACTATTTGGTTTATTCTGGTACTAACAATGTGGATAAGACATTAGAAATATAGGGTTTTGTTGATATAGATTAGGCAGGTGACTTGGATAGTCGAAGGTCCACTAATGGCTATGTGTTTACTTTGTTTGGAGGAGATGTGAGTTGGATGAGTAAAAGGAAGACCAAAATTACTTTATTCACTATTGAAGCAGAGTATATGGCTGCTACTCATGTCTCTAAGGAGGTAGTTTGGTTACGAAGATTGTGTACAAGTATTGGTTTTGATTACAGGATTATTCAGATTAGTTGTGATAGCTAGAGTGTAATATGTTTGGCCAAGAACCCCATGTATCATGCACAATCTAAGCATGTGGATGTTCAATACCATTTTGTTCATGAAATGATTGCTAATGGTCAAATTGATTTGAAGAAGGTTGACACTCAAGAGAATGTTGTAGATTCACTTACTAAACTTGTGAGCACATAAAAGTTTACATGGTGTAGGGAGGCCATATGCCTTGTTCCTAGTGCTTAGTTGTTTCATGTTTTCCTATGGATGAATTTACAATGTATTATGTCAAGTGGGAGAATGTTAGGATTAAGGTGCCATGAGCCTTGTAAATCCTATGTAATTAATTACTCCTAATATTGTTTGTAAATTTCCATAAGGGAAGAAGTGTTCACCAAGTAGCAATCTTGTTTCAGTTGCATGTTTGATCCCAGTACTTGACGGATGTAGGTTATCTGGGGGGTGCCGGGGGTACCCCCCTATGGTGTCCAGGGGGCTCATCCCCTCGGTGGGGGGTCTAGGCGCCGTGCACCCTGATGGGGGTCCGGGGCAACGCTCTCGGAAGCCACATTTTATATATAAATCACCATTGTAAATCTGGACCATTTGTCATTAGGTCACAAATCTAATGGTAGAGGTTATGTTAGAAGGAAACCCCTTTATGAGGATATTGTATTACAACTATGTTGTAATAGAGAGTTGAGACTAAAAAAATAGGCATTGCTGGATTGAAGACAGAAGAGGAGATTGATAGTGTTGTATTGTAAACTCTATTAAAGTTAATACATACTGGTGCATCTGTTCTTGTGTGGAGTTTTTTTCCTTAAAGGGTTTCTCCATGTAAACATTGTGTTATGTGTTTGATCTTCTGTTCCATTATTTATTTGTGGCAATTTCATACTATCTCCATTTTGGTTCTGCACAGTTATAGTTGTAATCAATTTTCATTTATAGTTGTTTACCTTCATTTCTAACATTATCAATGGGTATCCATTCTTTGGAGTATGTGGTTGGAGAATCATGAAGTCTATAGATACTCCCATGACTCAATGATAAATGAGACATCCTATATAATACCATTTGGCATAGTAATTGATTGATCAACCATTTGCAAGATAGTGGAAGTGGGTTGCATGTTGGTCAAGGATAATTTTTTTAGCATGTTGAGTGACATGACATTAATGGTAGCACCCAAGTCTACTAAGATATTTGGTATCCTTATGCTTCCTATAGAGACCCTGATCACAAAACTCCCTATATTTCCAGATTTACATGGAATTAATTTCAACATAAACTAACTTCCCTTCAACATGGATGGTTTTTGATATTTCTTCTTTCTCCTAGGAGTTCTAAGACAAATCTATTTAATGAGCTGGTTTATCTCTGAAATGTCTCTTATGGCTTACAACAATGGTATTTTAATGTTTAACTATCTGATTCTTGTACCAATTTAGACTCATTTAGAGGTGAAGGTTCTACAAGTAACACAACCTCTTTTAGTCTTTCTAAAAATGGTGGCGTCGGGTAGATATGATAGCTATTTTCTTAAGGAATTTTATTATCTTATTTTGGTTTAGGGGACGCCTATTTTTCCTCTTAATTAGAAATTTCAATAATGGTTAGAAAGAGGGTTTTGCAAGGGATTTTTATAATGTAACTAGATATTTTCATAGTGAATGGCATTAATACCAGTTGTGTTTTCTTGGTATGTAGTGTAGACAGGTGTAAAATGTGTATTATTTCTTGGGTTAACCACAAGTTGGGTAGGGAGTTGTGGTTGGCTAACTTGCTTAGTTTGAGGTTGATTTTGCACATTGAGAGGACTAGTCAACAAATCCTACTATTGGTTATGAAACCATCTTGGTCCTTGGAAAGGCTAATTATAAGTTTGTTGAGGGTTTCATTGTTGTGAAGTTGTTTGAGGTATACACTATTGTTGGAACTAGTTAGGCCACTAAGGATTATTTCATGATTGGTTAGTCCATTCTTGAGATCCCCAAGAATAATGTCCCCATTGTTATGGCATTTGTGGGATGGACCACAATGTTGACCATTGATTAGCTAGCCAATTTAAAAGGGTGTGCTAGGGAGCTTGGTTTGAGTATTGATTATAGGGAAAGTTACCACCCTACCTTAGTCCCACATAGTTAAGTTCCTCTTTAGTTTGGATACCTTTCTTGGTGCAATGTTTGATTGTAGGGAGTAGGTCGCATTGCTTGATGGTGTGTTTTTCTTATAGGTGTGATAAAAATTTATTTTATTAAGAGGATTTTATAGAGTAAAATGTTTATGCTTGTTAGTCAAGACCTATTTTAACACCTTTTGAACATTAAATGATAAAATTTTGATCCTAATGAATAAACCCAATAGAATAAACTTAGGACTAGCCTAAGCCCACGAGATTAGACACTCCTCAAAGTTTGTGGGGCTAAAGGATCAGGGCGCACGAGCGCCCTAGTCCCAGATGGGTCCTTTAGCCCCTCTCTTGTGTTGTAGGCTTAGAACACCTCCTTAGCTTGTACATGTCGGCCCCATTTGGTTTTATTCCTCATTTGTGAGCAAGAATGCATATATAAAGGAGTGAACATTGTTATTCATTTTACACCTAGATGACTACTTGCTTATCAATAGAATAATTGAAATTGCTTACATGATTGATCTTCCATGCTCTATTTCTCTTCATGCTTGGAATTGCTATCTACTTGTGGATGTAATGAAGTTTGTTTGCAGGTCTTGAAGGAAGTTTCAAGCCTTCTCCATCTCTCTCCTTGTTGGTGCATGATCTTGAGCATCTACTCCAACTAGGGTTTCACATCCTGTGGTAATCTTCATCATTGTCATTCATACTTTCATCATATATTGTAGATCTAGCCTCTGCCCTCCTAGGGCATGCATTCTTGGATCTAATAATTGTTGTAGTGGAGGTGGAAACACCAACATGGGGTTTGAATAAGGCAAGCCCCTATAAACTGTTGGTCCTTCAAACTGTACCCACTATTTTCTAAAAGGTAGGAGACCTTTATGATCAAAATTTGGTGGCCATAGAATGGGTGATTTATTTCACACTTTTCTCCCCTATTCTTCAAGCTCTGCAATACCTAGGTGGGTTTCCCTTTATGGCACTAAATACAATTTAGTAACAGAATTGGAGCATAGTGCCTAGCAGATGAAAGGCTTCATATATATTGACAAAGATTTGTACAGCTAAACACAAGGGTGTCTTATTCTCTGTAGGCCTTCAAGGCTTTGGTATGAAGCTTGATAATAGTTATAAATAAGTTACAAATGACTTTAAAATTTATCATTTAAGATTGGGATCTTGGAAATGGGGAATACAAAGGCTGCCTGGTGCTTATCATGGGCTATAGAGTCACAATGTTATGTATCTGTTGTATCACAACATTCAAACATGTTCCTGATGGTCAGTTAAAATATTATCACCTGGTGATAATAAGACCTCCTAAAGCTTATAATGCAACCATACTTAATAATCCATTTGAAATTACAATATTCATGTACCTTTCGAGCAAGCATTTACACTGTCCCTTAAACAAAGAGAAAACTATAAGAACTCAATACAACAAACATGTGTATGACAAATTATATAATCCTTGATTATTTAATTCAAAAGAGTATTACAATTCAAATTTGGAGATAGTTACATAGCAGTATGCATTCACATCTACATAACTCATGATACAATACTGCTGTGATAAATGACTTACAAATGAAGGTCTAAGAATCAATAATAAACTTAACCTGTTTCCCCTTTACAAAACCCCTTTAGAATTTTCTAGGCCCGTCAAACCACTAAACACAACCCTTTTATAACACAAAGGGGGGCTCTTACATTGCACCAAGATTCCCTCCCAAAATTACAATAATAATCAGTTTCCTCAAGGGGCGTGAACTAAACTCAAGACTCCCTAGTCAGTTAAAGACATCTAATTTTTGTTTTACACTTACTTCCTGAGCATGGGTCATTGGGTCGCTCACATGACTCCTTATATTTCAATTTGGGGCTACCCAATGTCAGAGTTGCTAGAGTCGTTGAGATATCCATCAGCCATGGGACTGGGAAGAAATTGTAATTGCTCCCTAGAGGAAGCTACCACAGAATTGGCCATCATTCAAGCATGCTGCTCCCTGATTCTGCTAATAAAATCCCAACTCTTCATCACCAATTGGACCACCTGAACATGATACTCTTTAGTTGTCACAACTATGCCTATGATGAGTGCCAGCTTGTCTGAAAAAGGGAAGAGGGCACAATGATGCCACTCTGCCTGAGCATCTTACTCTAAAATTAGGTTGAGGTTGTTGGAATTTCAAAAGTTCCATCCACTCCTGCTAAGCAACTACATGCAGTTGGAACCCTTAAGTAGTCAAAGTTTTCCCTCACCAGAATGACACTACTAACAGGTGGGCATGAGGGAGAAGTAAAGCTATTGATGCCACAGACTCATACTTTTACCTAGACCATCCATTCCCTAGGAACCACTTTCCTTCTTCTTAATTTAGAATGGACAAATTTGCAACCGGGAGAACAGGGGCATGCCTCTTTGGGAAATAAAGGACACAAAAGGCAAAACAAACAGGAAAATACTCTACATTGTATCAAAGGTAGAAATTGATGCAAACTGATCACGTAAACATATCCCTTTATAGCTAAATGGGGTGAGGCCTCTTCCTCCAAGTACATCCCACTTACAACAACCCCCATTAATCTAATTCTAGAACCTGCAAGCCTCACACACTTAAACCTTATCTAGAAATCTCTGAAGATTGCATCATACATCCCAAAGTAGCAAATGGAGGCATTAACTACTCATAACTTATCAAAGATTGCCTATGAATACATCTTACACAGATAGCAAATATCCAATCGGTTTACCAAAACCTGACTAAAGATCAAGACCAGCTGGTGAGATGTACCTGATATCAAATCACAATCCTCTATGCTCGAATGACACCCTCCTGCTTCACAGACTCTACCTCCTACCAGAACATAGCTGAGAACTTCAAAATTTATGCAAAAAATGTCATGCAATAGTCACTCTGCCATTACTACCCGCGTACTCAACTAGACCACCTATAACAAGCAAGTTCAAAATTTAAATGTGTACCATTGATATAAGGTTTATTGTGGCAAGATCAATGACTCAAGATAACCTGAGAAGGTTGAAATCTTTTGGGCACATTTGAAAAGTCTTTGACCAACCAAAATGTGCCAAAAGAGAAAGCAATCCATGTTAATTATCAAAATTTCACCACGTGTAGCCATCTCATGTCCTTGCACTCCCCATCAGGTACGAAAATTCTAATAGTACGGGCCTGCACTAGATTGCCAAGTGGAACACACTATCCTTCAGGCTTGACACATACTTGGGAAGCTGCATACACGTGGCACCAAATTGCAATAGCACAATGCCCACTTGGATTTGACAGCATGTTCTTTGTGGTAGCGCGCGACCAATCACAGTCCGCATAGATGGACCCTCTATAACTTTAGCTTTAATCAAGACCATGGACCCACTGGATAGATGGCACCATTTCACAACAACACAATCATGATAAAGTACAAAAACCTGAATCCCGCGGGCTCATGCTAAGGTGCTAAGTGGCCTCACCACACTTAATCCTTCGTACTATAGACTAAGCTTTTTATATTTCAATTATTTACGGGTGCTATTGACCAGTGGCTTAGGACAAAGGGGCTGATAAAACATGAATCAGAGAGGGTCAATTCATAAATTAGGAGAGCGACAACCATGGCTAAGAGGTCAATGATGAAACATAATATTAAAGCACATTAGAAGAAAGGTTTAGGATTTTAGATCAAGGATAATACTTTGTAGAAATGATCCTAAAAAAACCCTAGAAAAAAGCATTTCCTAATAGTGGCTCTATCTGGGGATGCACATTTCAAAGGAATATGGCAAGAAAATAGGAAACTCTGAGGTGCAAACTAGACCAAACAAGACAGAAATAAAAAAACACTACATTATGAGTTAACAACAACCATAACTACACAACACAACACAGGGACAAGAAAATCCTAACTACTGAGCACAGAACAAGAAGAGCATAAGCTCACAAGAAAAAATACTTTAAGAATTGTCTGTGCATAGGCAATTCTGGAAACTCTCCAAATAGACTTTTCAGGAAATAGGAATTCTCTCCATGAATACTCAGTATGGTATAAAGTCCTAACCACATGGAATCAAACTTACCATGTTTCCCTATGTCTTGTGCCCTTGCATTCCAGACTAATAATACCATATCCCCACATTCAAACCTCCTATCCTTAGCCTTTTTATCAAATAAATACTTCATTTGTTGTTTCTTGACATTAACCATTTGTGTTTTTCTCCTTGTTTCATCTAATTCCACTAGCTGGTTTATCCTGCACATCATGGCATCTTCCAAATCATCAGATTTTTCTTGAATAAACTTGTATATAGGAAATAGATTATTGATAGGAATATTTGCATTCATGCCATACACAAGCTCATAGGGTGATTTCCTTGTAGAATTCTTTATAGTCATTTTGTCTGCCCACAAGGTCAATTTCAGTTTTGAGTCCCAAGCCCTTTTATTCTTTCCCAACATCCTTTTGACAATCTTCATCAAGCTTTTGTTACTTGATTTTGCCTAGACATTTCCCTGTGGGTGGTATGGTGAAGAATGTGATAAGTTAATTCCATATTTAGTGCAAAGATCCATTAACTCAAGTGACCTAAAACACATGGAATTATCTGGGATTAACTTGTTTGGCACCCCAAAATTATGTGATCCATGAGGAAATCTATAACAACTTTACTAGTGGCCCTTTTAGCTGGTATTGCTTCTATCTACTTGGTAAAGTAGTCAGTTGTCACTAGCATCCACTTAAAACCCCCACTGGACTTTTCAGAGATTTCACCAATAAAATCTATCCCCCATTGTTGAAATGGGGCTTCTACAACTTGAGACCTTAACAATAAAGCTCTAGACCATTTTAACTTACCAGAGAATTTTTGACATGCTTCACACTTCCTTACCAAATTATAAGTATCAAAAAATAGGTTAGGCCACCAATATCCTGCTCTGAGAATTTTATGAGTAGTAGTCTTGGCCATAAAATGGCCACCACAATTTCCACTATGCAGATCTTTCAGGACCTACCCTGTTACAGACTCATCCAAACACCTTAGCAGAATACTATCCCCATTTTTCTAGTATAGGTCTTGTTCTAAGATAAAAAACTTCAATGCATGCAGCTTCAATGTCCTTTTCTGATTGTCACTCAAATTTTCTGGACATTTCAAATGATTCAAATAAAATATGATGTTCTTGTACCAACCTGACTCTTCTAAGTTGCATTTTTCTGCCAAATGCACATTATTTACATAATTCACCTGAGCTACCTCCAAATTAGATTTTGCCATAAGCTTTGCCAGTCCCTAACCTCTAACCAATTTGGTGATTTGAATCTCTATGTTGAATTCTTGGACTTTGTTAATCCACCCGCATCTTCTACTAGTAACCTCATGTGGCATAAAAATATCTTTTACTGCAGCATGTGGAACATATGTTGTGATTTTAGCTCCCACCAGATAAGGCCTAAATTTTTTTACAACCTTAACTAGTGCATAGGTATGTTTTTCCATGGAGTCATATTTCAACTCAATAGCTTGGAGTGATTTGCTAAAAAATGAGATAGGCTATTCAAAACCATCATTGTTCTTTGGTAACAACACTATTGCTACAATGTGAAAAGAAGCAAAAGAAAACAATTGGAATGGTTTAGTCAAATCAAGAGAAGCCAACATAGGGGCTTGTTTGATTGACTCTTTGGTAACACACAAAGATGTGACTGCCTCACATTCCAAAGTCAAACTTTGTCCCTTTTTCAGCATCTTGGAGATAGACTTAGTCCTTTCTGCAAAATTGGGGATAAATCTTCGAATGAATTTTATTTGCCCAAAAAATGACTGAATCCCCTTGACTGTTTTAGGCTGAGGAATCCTTTCAATGGTAGCTACTCTCTCAGGGTCAATTCTAATTCTATCCTTAGAGACGATATGCCCCAATAATTTTCCCTCAACTACCCCAAATATACATTTCTTGGGGTTCAATGATATACCATGCCCCATACTCCTTACAAAAATCTGCTCTAAGTGGTTACAATAGTCTTCCTTTTTTTTAGAGAAGGCAGTCAAGTTATCTTGGTACACAACCATGATAACATTTATCAGATTAGAGAAGGCTACATCCATAGCCCTTTGAAAGGTGGCCCCAACATTAGTCAATCCAAAAGGCATCCTGACATAAACATAAGTGCCCCATGGAGTAGTGAAAGTAGTTTTAAACTATTATGACTCTTTTACTACCACTTGGTTATAACTAGAAAAACTGTCCATCATAGACAGAAGTTGACAACCAGTCACCTTTTGTAACATGGCCTCCATATTTGGCAAAGGGTAATTATCCTTTAATGATGATATGCTTAGATTTCTAAAGTCAACACAAATGCTAATGTCACCATTCATTTTCATGACAGGGACCAGATTTGATACCCAAGTTGAATGTCTAATTAGGTTAATAATACCCCCATCACTGAGTTTAGCTAATTCTTGTTGCATCTTGGGTGCTAGGGTAGGATTTATGGGCCTCTATTTTTATCTAAAAGGTTTTGCATCTAGTTTTAATGGAATTTCATGCTGAAATAGATCTTCCTTGTATGCCTTAAGGTCATCATAGGACCAAGCGAAAACCCTTTTATACTTCTTAAGAAAAGAGATAAGCATAGATCTAATCTTAGGATTTCTAGTGTCTTACCTATGTGGACATTCCTTGGCTGGGCTTCAGTTCCTAGGTTTATCTCTTCCAAATCATCCTGATGCACAGGTGTAGGCCTAGTAGTTTGATTGTCTGCTCCATCAAATGCTTTCTCCAAAGCCACCAATCCCCTTGGGATTTTATTTGTCTTTAGTTGGATGACTTCATTGCCAAAAATGGTGTCCTTCCCATCAATCTTTTCAACAAAATTTTGAAAGTCTATTTCCCGTCCCTAATACTTATCCATACAATTCATGAATTTGTATAAATCTTGATCATCATTGAAAACTTGCCAGTGACAAATATTGTTTAGAATAGAAGGCCTAATTATACTTCCACCTTTGAAATCCCTGCTAAGGTTAGATACTTTGACTTGATTGCCACATTTGCCAAAAAAATAGCCATTACATTCCTAGTTCTTTCCACCCAGTCAATTGAAAAAGCATCAATGCCTCAATTGTATCCCATACAACATTTCTATATTACTTGAGCCTTAAATTCTTAGAGGAATATTTGGATCTAATATGGGAGACCACAAGTTCAAAATCTCCCAAAATATTTAGCCTTTTAATCCCATATTTGATAGCTAATTTCAATCCTAGGAGAAGTGCCTCATATTTAGTGACATTATTAGTACATTCAAAACCAAGCTTGAATGATGATTTGTATATTTTTATTAGAAGGGGAAATGAGTATAATTCTAGCCCCAGAGCCTTCTTTAGAACATGCCCCATCAAATTACATTAACCTCAATTCATCACTCTCAGAAGCAATTTTGACCTCTTCAATTATAGTCTTCTATTTTGTCTAATCAACATCGTTTGCCTCCACTCTGAAATTGTCCATATCAATATCTAAAAAACACACTCGATCATTTTGATTTTTATAACAATCTAAAATTGAGGGGGCTCTCTTCTCCCTATCAAGTTTGACCTCCTTCCCATCCATAGGGATCATAGCATAAGATGAATACATCTAAATACTTCCCCCAACAGTGGAAGCCCATTTTCTGAACAACATTTCATACCTAGGAGGGATGTCCACAACAATAATGTTATTTTGTAATCCCTCTGAGGGTAAGCTGCCAACTTGAAGCCAATATATTTAATTTCCCCAATGATAGGGACCTCTCTTGAATCCATGGAGAAACATTTTCCATATGCCTTTGTAACTGTCAAACCTAACTGTTTCATAATCTCCAAAGGCATATGTTGGTTGAAGCCCCCCTAGATTCAATCATACAATTCTTCAAGAGCCTATCCTTTATGAGCAGCTTTAGATAAAATGGATCGACTTGCGAAGGGCATTTTTGCATAGTAGTCCCCAAATACATCTCTGGTGTTTTAGAGCTCCATTTTTTTTTATTACTCTCAACTGTTGTACCTTCTTTTCCTAATCTTGCACTACTTTTGGTATGAGCTTTTGACTAGCTTGGTATTGTATCATCAATGATATCCAATGCCCTATCCTTATGTTCTAGTAATCTCATCATTTATAATAAGGGAACAATCACCCTAATTTGGTTAAGGATATGGGCCATATCCAGAGCGATATGCCTTGGTAGAGGGTTGTCACAAACAGTGCCATCATGTGTAGCAGGAACCTGAGGAACAATTTTCTTTTCCTTCCTTGGGTGGACCTCTTCACTCCCTTTTTTATTATTATTGTTCCCTTTGGTTTCTTTGGCCCTCTGAGGTAGATTATGATGTGGATTAGTTTTCACTAATATATCCTTGGAATTATCTTGAACATTCATGTCCATCTTGAGATTGGGAACATTCTGGTCTTCCTTAATAAAAATGTTGCCTGCATTTCCTGCAATACTACTCTCTTCTTGAGTCTTCTTACTTCTCAAATTGTAATCACTCCTAACTTGAGCAATCTTGGTAGTAATCAAGGATTTAATTTCACCATCATAAGGTCTTCTTAATCTAACCTTAGGATTTCTTGACTCTAACTGAAATACATGATGATCATCCTCATCATCATCACTAAATACTTGTTGCTCAAGACAAATTTTAAGTTATTTTTTGTTTTCAATGTCATCATCCAATAGTCCCTCCTCATCAGATGTATCATGATCTTCACATATAAAATTATGGGACAAAACCATATTTATACTCTGGTCCTCTCTGTCATCCATATCATTGCATTCATCACGGGGATTTTGAATCAATAATTGATTTAGCAATGGCACATGAGGAAGGGGAATGAGGAGATTGGCAAACTAAGCACCAAAGGTTTTCCTTGATAGCATACACCCCTTTTCTCAAAGGATTAGGGATCTCTCTACCAAGATTTCCCTGATTATTTGGAGGGATTGGCCTCCCATTTTGCCAATTTGTGTTGTAAGGTTGATCTTAAAGTCTTGGCATTCTTTCCTGTCTTACAAAAATAGGCTTATCGTTAGAGGACCCCTTATCATTATTTGCCATGGAAATTTTCATCTCCTTGACAACCTTCCACAGTTTTTCACACTCATCAGTAACAGGGACTCTATTACCCTGTCCTCTGTCCTAAGGCATATTTTTCTGATCACTTCTTTTATGAAACTTTCATGAATCTTTTCTGTTGCTTTCAATATTTGAAGAAACTCTATATGCATCTCTAAGTGTTTGAGGATTCTTATCCCTCAACAGAAACCCCCATCTTACTATCATAAGCATTACTATATAAAATGAGACACATAGATTCATTGGGTCTTAGATGAGGTGGTATCTTTGCTAATACTTTAACAAATCTATTATTAAACTCTAATACTGATACATTCACTCCTTTAGTGATACTTGTGAATTCATTTATTGTGAACATTGCATCAGAATTATCTCCATAATGTTCTCTAAAGATATTTTGGAAATCCCTCCATGAATTAATGTTATTCTTTTGTAAACTCTTGTACCATTCTCTAGTAGTCTCATATAAGGATTACACAAATAGCTTCATGAGTACATCTTAATCTTCTACCTCAAAGTCATGCATCACATTATTAAAATATCTCAAGTGTTCCTATCCTGAAACAACATTGTTCCCCTAAGAACTTTACTAGTCTAGTTTTGATTTCATTTGGGACATGGTTTGGAAAACCAGGGATCCCTACAAAATTTAATTGCCTATATCTAGCTAGGTTAAGGGGTGGTCTGGCAAAGTTCTATTGTTATCACGTGGTTATTTTGATAACCCTGATTTATTCCTTGATTTGTTCTGCACAGTTATTTTGAAATCTAGCATTCACATTTTCATTTCCCACAGGGATGTTCATATGACCGATGTTATTAGCCATATCAATCATTCTTCTTAATTCGTTGACTTCCTTTCTACTTCTAATCTGGCTACCTATACCCTAAGGAAGTAAATCTCTCTAATATCACCTTGACTCCTAGGGGTATCAAATCTTCTTGGTATTTCTTCCACCCTTCTCCTTTCATTTTCTTCTCCAACAATTATCCTAGGATCTTCATTAACTCTACCATGATAACCACCATCAAACCAGTCATCTGGATTGGTCACATCATGAGATCGTGCTACTAGTGTTTTAGATGACCCTATATTAACTACTGCATTTGTGACTGAGGGGGAACTTATGGGTTTTAAGGCATCATAATATCTTTTAAGGGTGGCTTCTCTTTGTACTTCTGTTTTAATCCTCTCTTGTTTTAAGAGAAGCCATCTTTCCTCTTCCTTTGAATTATCTACCTTATTTTCTGAAACATCACTTTCACATCCTACTGATCTTTCTTTAACTATAGGATGTTCAATTCGACATGAGGATTAGATGACTCATCTTTATCCTTCACTTTCCAGGTAGTTTGCTCTTTGTCCTTAGCCTTTGTCACCAGCTTCTTGTTCAGGTTGTTGTGTAATGATCTTCTCCCATCCATTGTTGAAAAGTAAGAAATAAGTCAGGTCCTTTTCTATTCTTAAAAAGAATATAGAGTCACCACCCACCTTAGGATTGGACGAAAAGAAAAAACTCACACACACCTCCCACACCCAAACAAACAACATAGTGTATGACAGAGACAAAATGATTGGACAACCGCTAAATAGTTACTTAAAATTTAAAATGACCCTATCCAATGGATGACCTCTAAAGTCTCCAGTAGAGTCACCAATTTGTTGGTCCTCCAAACTGTACCCACTAATTTCTAAAAGGTAGGAGACCTTTATGATCAAAATTTGGTGAAGCTTGGCCAACGAATGAGAGATTTATTTCACATTTTTCTCCCCTTCTCTTCAGGCTCTACAATACCTAGGTGGGTTTCCCTTTTGTTAGGGTTAGGATAGATCAAAGCAATAAACACTAATAATTATATGTAGATTAAATAACCCAAATATAACAATGAGGAATAACACAAAAGAGATCAACATAGAAATTTAACGTGGTTCACCCAATATGGGCTACATCCACAGAAACTCAGCCATCCAATGATTTTATTATCCAGTGCAAAATAGATTACAATCTTGTGAATACATGGCTGTACCATACATCCCAGCCGCTTATAACAAGCTTTTCGGAAGCTTCTAGAATTAGGGTTTTGCAATGTCATTTTGTCTTTTGTCGGTTAACAAAAATTAACAATCAACTCTGATCGTGTAAACATAACTTGTGTATAGTACTTGCATGATCAGTCACCACATACCAACAATCTCCCACTTAGAGACTAATCAAGCTCCACACCAAACACCTTTGTGGCACTAAATACAATTTAGTAACAAAATTGGAGCATAGTGCCTAGTAGATGAAAGGTTTCATATATATTGACAAAGATTTGTATAGCTAAACACATGGGTGTCTTATTCTTTGTAGGCATTCAAGGCTCTGGTATGAAGCTTGATAGTAATTATAAATAAGTTACAAATGACTTTAAAATTTATCATTTAAGATTGGGATCCTGGAAATGGGGAATGCAAAAGCTGACTAGTTCTTATCATGTGCTACAGAGTCACAATGTTATGTATCTGTTGTATCACATCATTCAAATATGTTCCTGATGGTCATTTAAAATATTATCACCCAATGATAATAAGACCTCCCAAAGCCTACAATACAACCATACTTAATAAACCATTTGAAATTACAATATTCATGTACCTCTCAAGCAAGCATTTACACTGTCCCTTAAATAGAGAGCAAACTATAAAAATTTAATACAACAAATGTGTATGACAAATTATATAATCCTTGATTATTTAATTCAAAAGAGTATTACAATTCAAAGCTAGAGACAGTTACATAGCATTATGCATTCACATCTGCATAACTCATGATACAACACTGTTGTGACAAATGACTTACAAATAAAGGTTTGAGACTCAATAATAAACCTAACCTGTTTCCCCTTTACAAAACCCTTTTAGAATTTTCCAAGCCTGTCAAACCACTAAGCACCACCCTTTTATAGGACAAAGGGGGGCTCTTACATTGCACCAACATTCCCTCCCAAAATTACAACAATAATTAGTTGCCTCAAGGGATGTGAACCAAAATCAAGACTCCCCAATTAGTTAAAGACAACTAACTTTTGTTTTACACTTACTCCTTGAGCATGGGTCGTTAGGTTGCTCATATGACTCCCCATCTTTCAATTTGGGGCTGCCCAACATCAGAGTTCCTAGAGCCATTGAGATATCCATTAGCTATGGGACCAAGAAGAAATTGTAACTACTCCTTAGAGAAAGCTACCATAGACTTAGCCATCATTCAAGCATGCAACTCCCTGATTCTACCAATAAAATCCCAACTCTTCATCACCAATTGGACCACCTGAACATGATACTCTTTAGTTGTCACAACAGTGCCTATGATGAGTGCCAACTTGTCTAAAAAAGGGAAGAGGGCACAGTGATGCCACTCTGCTTGAGCATCTGACTCTAAAACCTGGCCAAGGTTGTTGGAATTTCAACAGTTCCATCAGCTCCTGCTAAGCAGCTACATGGAGTTGGAACCCTCAGGTAGTCAAAGTTTTCCCTCTCCAAAATGACACTACTAATAGGTGGGCATGAGGGAGTAGTAAGGCTATTAATGCCACAGACTCATACTTTTACCTAAACCATCCATTGCCTAGGAAACACTTTCCTTGTTCTTAATTCGAAATGGCCAAATTTTCAACCAGGAGAATAGGGGCATGCCTCTTTGGGAAATAAAGGACATAAAAGGCAAAACAAACAAGAAAATACTCTATATTGTACTAGAGGTAGAAATTAATGCAACTGATCATGTAAACATATCCCTTTATAGTTAAATGGGTGAGGGCTCTTTCTCTAAGTACATCCCACTCACAACAACCCCCATTATTCCAATTCTAACACTTGCAAGCTTCACACACTTAAACCTTATTTGGAAATCTCTAAAGATCACACCATACATCTCAAAGTAGAAAATGGAGGCGTGAACTACTCATAACTTATTAGAGCCTACCTATGAATACATCTTACACAGATAGAAAATGTCCAATCAGTTTATCAAAACCTGACTGAAGATTAGGACCAACTGGTGAGATGTACCTGATGTCAAATCACAATCCTCTATGCTTGAATGACACCCTCCTACTTCACATACTCTACCTCCACCAGAACATAGTTGAGAACTTTGAAATTTATGCAAAAAATGTCGTGCAACAGTCGCTCTGTGATTATTGCCTGCGTACTCAACTAGACTGCCTGTAATAGGCAAGTTCAAAATTTAAATGTAGACCATTGATGTAAGGTTTGTTGTGGCAAGATCAACGACTCAAGATAACCTGGGAAGGTTGAAAATCCATTGGGCATGTTTGAAAAGTCTTTGACCAACCAAAATGTGCCAAAAGTGAAAGCAATCCATGTTAATCATCAAAATTTCACCACATGTAGTCATCTCACGTCCTCGCACTCCCCATCGAGTACCAAAAATTTGACAGTGTGGGCCTATGCTAGATTGCCAAGTGGAACACACTATCCTTTGGGCTTGATACATACCTAGCAAGCTGCATCACATGGCACCAAATTGTAACAACACGACGCCCACTTGGATCTGATAGCATGTTCTTCACGATAGCGTGCAACCAATCATGGTCTGCACAGCTAGACCCTCTATAACTTTAGCTTTAATCAAGGAATGGTCCTACTAGATAGATGGCACCATTCCACAACAACACGATCATGACAAAGTACATAAACTTGAAGCCCACATGCTCACGCTAAGGTGCCAAGTGTCCTCACCACACTTAATCCTTCACATTATAGACTAAGCTTTTAATATTTCAATTATTTACGGGTGATGTTGACCAGTGGCTTAAGTAAAAGGGGACAGTAAAACATGACTCACAGAGGCTTGATTCATAACTTAATAGATCGGCAATTGGGGCCAAAAGGTCAATGACAAAAGATAAGATTAAAGCGCATTAGAAGAAGGGTTTAGGGTTTTAGATCAAGGATAATACTTTGTAGAAACAATCCTAAAAAACCCTAGAAAAAGTAGGTCCTAACATAGACAACACAACCTTTTCCTCTTTGCTTGTGTGCAGGTTGAAGATACAGGTTTCAAAAGACAAGATCTGGGAAGAAGAAAGGGTTTGCAGGTACATGTTTGGTGAGACTCAATGATTATGTGAAACCCTAATTGTGGTCTAGGCCACCCAAGCACCCTAGTCCTTTGGCCCCTGAGTCCGGATCTAGGTTCTTCTCTGCCTCATATCTCTGTTGTACTTTTAGATTTCTGATATCTATTTCTGACAGTTAGTTATTAGCAAATCTTTGTCAACTAAGGTTTAGTAATTTGTCCTAGTTTTCTTACTAGAACTTGATTAAATTTGGTTCATGATCCTCTATACAATAAAAGAATAGAACCCCTATAGTTTGGCTCTCCTCCATGGGTAGTAGCCAAGCTCAGTTTGTGTTCTAATGTTTGGTAGAAGAGAGTTTTGACCTAGTTTAATCCCTTAGGTTGTCTCTCTTTTCACTCTAAAACATTTTGGTGAACCTAACTTGTCTTGCACTTTTGCATCCTTCTTGTTTCATATCTGAGTTGTTTTATACCCTATATCTGATTGGTATTTAGTTCATTAATCATTTTGCATACATACATAGTTAATTTTTGCATAGTTTCAAAACTAGGGTTTCTAAAAACCTTGCATTTCTAGATAATCTAGCTAGTTTTGAACCTAGGGTTTATAGATTTGTGAGTTGTTTCAGATCTTGTTGCATTGTTAGCTTGTTTAAAATATTTTTATTTGCTGTACCTTTTCATTCTTGGTGTTTAAAACATTCTTGCATCCTTGCATTTGAAATTTGGAAAATAAACACTTCATTCTAGATTTGGAAAATCATATTTGTCACTTTGTTTGCATTTTGTAAAGTTACATCATCATAGGATGAATTAAATTTATGATTTTTGCATCAAATCTGATTGGTATTAGAGTAATTAATCATTTCCTAGTATTACATTGTGCATTTGAATCTTTTCATTGCTAAGATTTGTCAAAAAAGTTACATTTTTGTGAAAACCTAATTAATGTTGAAATCTAGGGTTTGTGATTGATATTTTGTTTCAGATTTTGTTGTTTTCATTTGCATTTCAAATATGATTTTACATTTATCTACTACATTACAAATGCCATATTGCATTTAAGTTTGAAAGGAGGAAAAATTTTGAGTGGTTACATCTTGAAAAAAGCATTGAAACTAGGGTTTGATTTGAGCATTGGCATTATTGATATCTAAGTGGATTTGAGTAGAGTTGAATTTGATCAAGGATATATTATGTGCATTATGTTTGTTTACATTTGAACAAAACATTGCTTCACTTAAACAAAAACTCAAACCCTTTGTTTGCTATGTCATTCATTTCTTCTATTTGTGCATCTTGTGTTACTAAAGCTTGTAGATGCTTTATGAGCTTTGTGACCCGGTGCCCTATTTCCAACACTCTTATGCAAATAAGTCTTGAAAATATGGGCTCTAATGCTTTGAATAATGATGATAACAACACATCGGTGTTGGAGTCCAGGACAACACTGAGAATGGGGGGTGAATCAATGTTGTGAAAACTTTTAACTTTTTGCAACTTTTAATTTACAAGACAAAGAGAGAGGAAGACATCAATGAACTATTAAACACATATGCAGATGTATAATAATGAAAAATATGAATCAGGACCTGTGAGTAAAACATTAGAAAACACACACATAGAGGCAAATCATAACACAAGGATTACTGGAGTGGAAAACCCTCATGGGGTAGAAAAACCACTCAAAATGCTTCACTAGCTTAATCAAGAACCTCACTGGTTACAATCAGGTCTCACTGACCATACAAGCCTCACTGGCTACAAAGAGGTCTCACTGACCATACAAGCCTCACTGGTACATAAAGCCTCATTGGTAAATACAATCACTATCATCAAAACTTACTGCTTAGTGTGCAATAAATGATTTCAAGTCAATCTGATTTGCACCATTACATAACCTGTCTTCTCTGAGTTTGCATATACCTTTGCAATCATGCTCAATACAATCTAAATATTAGTCTCATGATCTCTGCACAATCAATTCACCTGATGCACAATCAATTGCATATTGTCTTCATGTTTGACATGGTTCAATTTGTGAGTTTGTTGCATAAGATCTTCAACCTGTGTTTGATTCAAAACATAATGTTTTATTTGTATTTTCTCTTCAACATAATTTTCACAAAAATATGTTCAATACTGCATGTTTGTCCACACACACACATCCTGATTTTCATAACTTGCATATTTATATTACTTCTCATTAAACCCTTGATCTTCCACATTCAAATCAACCTGCATTTGTATAAAACATTTTTAAACAAAATCCATTCACATTCTTCTGAATAAATCATCTTCATATTCCTTCTTCTACAATCTCCAATCTGCATTCTCATTTTCATTATACACACAAAATCCATTCACCTTCAAAAACCTTATTCACAATGTCATTAAGATGAAATAATCTTTCATCTTCCTCTTCTCTGTACATTTACTTCCGCCTACAATCTCTTCATCTTCCTGCAAAAACAAAAATCCATTCACCTGCAAAGAAAAAATCTTATTCACAATGTTATGAAAATAATCTTTCATATCCCTCTCTTCAAAAACCTTCAACCTCTTCATGTTCTTTGCAAAAAGAATATAATCTTCATAAAAAATGTTTAAAAAAAAATGAGTCAATTTGTCCTATTATCCTTGCAATAGAAGACCCCACATCTTCTCCACATATCATGGTCTTTAAAAAAAATTTCCAATTTAAAAATGCAATAAATATTGCATGACATGTCATAATGTGAAAAAAGACTAAATGTCTTAATTTTCTCCATGAAGGTTTCTAAAAAAAATTCCTTAAAAACATTCCTTTAAAAAAAAAAAACACATCAACTACCTTTTGATTAGGCTAAACTGCCATTAGCAACCATACAAAAATTGCTTATTTGATCGGCTAACAAATAGCCTTAAAAAAAATACACTGTAGTCTGTAAGAAGAGATGTTCACATACATGACAAAATTTCAATCAAGAGGGAGGTTTCTTATTTTAAATAAGAGCCATTGATATACTCTTTTGCACCCACCGAAGGTTTAAATATAGCCTTTGATTTCCTTATGGCGCTCGATGGGAAGGATGCTCGACCGGTGGAACCGATCACCATATGTAGAAGGGGCCAGTTTCCCACGATGATTAACCCCTTAAGTTGTCACTTAAGTGACATTCACCCGTGACTGCAGGTCACTTTAGAAATAAAACAAAAAGTTCATTTGCTTGAGACAGGTAGAGAATGAAATGTAAAATAAAAGATTTCAGACTTCAATAAATCTTGAGCCCTTCAGATATGATGATCTTATTATACCAAACTAGCCATGATCTGTATTATCAGATAACAATTGCATCCTCTTCTGCATATTGTGCCTTTTCTCTACAAGTAATACTATACTCTGTATTATATTGAACAAACAATATCATAGTGTCATCATGCAAACTAATCCTTCAAAACCTTGATGTCTGCATTCCTTGAACTGTAATCAAACAAATATTGTCCAAATGAAGTGGGTGTTCTATGTGACTCCATGGCAACCATCCTTATGAAAACTTATGTCATCCAATCCTATGAATCTGATCATCTTGAAATATGACAATCATTAACATGAAGCAACATAACTTGAAACATGACAATCAACATGAAGCAGCAACACTTCTCAACAATTAGGATTATGATTAGGACATGATCAGAACATGATCAATTTCATATCAACCCAAATTTTCATTTATCATCTTGACACAAATCAATGAAGGAACTCTTGATTAGCATTGACATATGAAGACTCACTGAAGCAAGACATTAAGCAAGATACCAACTTTGAGCACTTATGTCAACTCTCTTCAAATCAAGAATCATGATCACCATAACATGAAGAATGGTAAGCATCATAACAACAATGTTAAGAATCATGACAACAACCAAACCTTCAATGTTGAACTTTGTTACACTATGTAACTCCTAATTCAAACTTCATGACAAGATATCAACAGATTAACTCAACTTTGATCATACACAAGTTGTCATAACGAATAAAGACCTGATACTGTACAACCAACAAATCAAGTAAGCTCTTGTGATGGCAAAAAACAAACTCACATGACCATCATCATTCCTTATGGTTGTGAACCCATCAACTGATCTCATCAATGCATGTGAACACTTGAAGCAACCTGATATACCAAGAAGACTTCAACTTGCATAACATATTATGACCTTGATGTCTTGTATTGATGCAATCCCATAGTGAAGTTCTTTGCCATGAATGACATCTAAACTAAGACTAATATCCCAAGAGGCATCAACAAATCTGATCAATATTAAAGCATCCTTGATGAACCTTTTTGGCATCAATGACAATCAATCTCCATCAATCAGAACCCCAATTCCCTAGTCTTATCACACAAGAAGGTCAATCACTTCTTCCTAATATCCCTACTTCATGTCTTCCTAAAGTATCAACTTTTCATGAATCCATCAACATTGATGACCTTGTGGCTCATGTTCTTGAAGCTCAAATTCAGAGATTAGACACCAAATTGACTAATTTTCAGCAATTTGTAAGCTCAAAACATAAATCTGAGGAGGCCATCCCTGTTGTTGAGAGTCTAAGAAGTCTATTACTCGAAGGTCAAGAAGGATTGGAAGTCTTGTGTGGCCTTGTTTATATATTGCATAACTACATTCTATTTGCATCTAGTTGCGCTAAAATTGTCACTAATGTCACTTCTTCTAATCACATGGGGACTCAAGTGTTGGCACCCATACCAAAACTCCCTATTCCTACATATACTTCTACTATTCTCACCACTACTACACAACCAAGTAATAGTGCTACCACATGTGTTGGGTTATCTACTAGGAATCCCATTCATCATTATAGTGCCATTCCATATAATTACACAAATTACACACCTAATGTTACTCCACCTACATCTAAACCTCCTATCACTTTCCAAAAGGTTACTCATACATTGACAACTAGTCCTTCCAATTCATTCCAATCTCTCCTTGGGTCATCTTCCAACCCTGTCATAAACCAATTTTTGCAAAATATGACCTCCATCCAACAAAAATTGGCTAGCATAAGCAATAGGCCACCTAAACCTAATATGACAACACATTATATCCGTAGCCCTTTGTCCTATTCAATCCTAAGAACTCAAATTGCCAAGAAGTTTGAGACCCCTCGCTTTGAGAAGTATAATGGGAAGGGATACCCTAACAACCATGTGGTAGCCTTTACAACAATGTGTAGTGATTTCTTCTTTGAAGATGCAATTTTGGAAAAAATCTTTCCTAGGTCACTCAAGGACACAACCTTGGATTGGGTTTACTCATTACCTCCTAATTCAATCACTTCTTTTTCACAACTCATCAATAAATTCCTTGAACATTTTCAAACGAACATTGGACCTAGGGTCTCTTTGACTGACTTGGTTCATTGCAAAAAAGGAATAAAAGAGAAAATAATAGATCTTATGGGTCATTATCAATCCCTCTTCTCACAAGTTCAATATTCTATTCTAGATGCTGATGTAAAAAGAATATTTATTGGAAACTTACAAACTCACATCAGTGATAAGATATTGTTGATGCATTATGAATCTTTCACTCATCTTTGCATGGCTCTCCATGATTACTAACTTTTAGTTAGTCAGTATGAGAATAACCCCTCATTGGCTCTAGTTGGTCAATTCGAAGCCTCTCACAATCATTTTGTTTAAGGTGAAATTTGATGCAAGAGGATTTATTAATGTTTAGGGTTAATTTGTATGAATCCTCCTTTCACCTTAAACATTCAAGGACTTCAGTCAAGTAGGAAGTCTACTATCAGGCTTTCAGTCACTTGGAATGTAGGGAAAATTGGAATTATGTGATTTAGTTGTTCAATTAAGCCCAATTATGCTCAAAACCCTAATTATGCAAATTCGGAAGCAAACAGACAAATCATAGAAAATGCTTGCACACAGAGATATCAAATGACAATCAAATGTGTACCAGATTTCAAAGTTTGGAAAGTGAAATAGTCAAGGACTAATGAGGGGGCACCCTAGTCCAGTGCCATACTTTTTGTCAGGATCTGGAAACCTTGTCTGCAACCTGTTCCTGCTGTTCTGGAGATTTTCCTGTTGCGGGATTCGAATGACTAATGAGCGGGCACCTGAGTCTAGGTCCCTATTTTCTTCTCTGATCTGCAATTCTGACAGTTTGCACTGCTCTCCTACAACTCCACTTTTTCTGTTCCTACAACCTGCAACCTACAATCACGAAAAAATGGGTTGGGGGTTGTGGTGTTTATAGGCTTGCCTCAGTCAAGCCCCGGAGAGACATTCAAGTCTTCTGAACACCATTGTTAGATAAAGATTGCGTATCCCTATGGGATAGAGGCAAAATCCAAATGATAAATGATTAAAAACACTATTGATATCACCTTGTAGTGAAGATTTCATGGAAGGAAGAAGCTCTTCATGCCATGAGGAGATGGCTGCCAAATCTACAAATACAAACACAAGAACAATCCAAATTCTGCTCTACTACACACAATCAATGCCTCAAGTCACCTTAACATAAGTTCATGAATCCAAAATGCCATCTAGTTTACAAATGAATGCCTAAACATGCTTATATATGCAACCGCTAAGAATTTTGTAATTGAAACTTACCGTGTCAGCATAGGACCTAAATAACGGTCACAAACTGACACTTTGAAATTGGGCCTAACCTAAAATAGGGCAGGACTAGGGCACAGGCCCCCCAAGTCCTCCCCCCTATTTCAGGCAGGATTATTGTTAAGTGCATCCCCTGAGTCCAAATTGCCATGAAACTTCAGGGTTTTCTTATCGGGATGCCAAATTAACATGAAGGATGCTCTAAATGCATAAATAGGACTTGGGAGCTAAACCTTAAGAGGGAAAATCCCCCAAGGGGACATTTTCCAACGTAACACATTCATTCAAAAGACATAATAAAAAATTCATCAAGATTAATGAAATTTCAGATAGTAACATAAGAAAACATGTGGTAGTAATGTCATCTCCTGGTCCCACCCTATATAAATTGAAACTGAAAATAAGACATTTCACACCATTATCAGAGTTTCTTTACTCTATAATGACATAACTTTTGAACAACAATCTCATCAAGCTTCCACCTGTTAGACCTCTCAATCTAAGTAAGATGCAAGTATCTTCCTTTGATTCGAAGGCCTTTTGTCAATTCCACCACATCATTGACCATGACACTGAAAGATGTATGCATCTTAAACATGAAGTTCAAGACCTCATTGATTCCAATGTCATCCAGGTTTCTAGTGTGAATGACAAAGGAAATAAATCGGTGGCTCCACCTAATCAAAATCTTCAAATTTATACAAATCCATTACCTCATCATGAATCTAATGTTGTGGACACATCTCAAGAACAAGACTATGAAGGCAATGTTTGTATGGTAGATGCCCGCCCTCATAAAGATTGCACAAAAACTGAATGGTATATATCTTTTACTCATGATGTTATTGAATCTCCTAATGGACCTCTCTACATCACCATTCAAATCAATGATAAACCTATAAGAGGTGCTATGATCGATCTTATTTGCATGCTAAATGTAGTAACTGAAGAGTTTCTCTACATGCATGGTTTACATTGAGATACCTATGATGTATCATATATGGTGATTAGAGCATATGATGGGTTTCTCCTTCCAACTCTTGGTGACTTAACACTTGAAGTTAAGGTTGGGCAAAGAAAGTTAGATGTTAATTTTATCATCTTTCCTACATCAAACTTATTTCATGTGAAGTTGGGCCACTTGTGGCTTTGCTCCATGAAGGCGGTCCCTTCTATGGTTCACAAGTGCTTAAAGTTTCCATTTGAGGGACATGTGCACACTGTACATCACAGTCAGTACCAGCCCATTGCTCGCAATGGACACTTTACACTTGATTACTTCTAGCCAAAACTAGTTGGAGTCGCTCGAGCTAGAGAGTATTTATTCTTTTTTTTCATATCAAAAGTTTAAAGCAAAGAAAATTGTAGATTTATCACTTAGTAATATACCTCCTTGTGATGTCTCGGGCCTCCTCGATCTTTTGAGGCTATGACAGTAGTTCCCCTTGTCCCACAGGTGGCGAATGAAGTTAAGCCTGAATCAAAGGTTCCTTCCCATCCCGGAGCCTCTAGTAAATATGCTGAGGTTCCCCCTCTATCATCCCTCTAAGGACAATGAGGCAACCTCCGAGCACAAAACATACCTCCCCACAATTGCAATATAACTTTTGTACCACCCACCTCTGCGGAGACTAGTGGAAATCAATTAATTGCGTGTGTGTTATTTCCTGAGGTTTCTCAACTATTTGAGGATGCTCATGTACTTCCACCTATTTCACAAGTTGAGAAGGAAGAGCATACCGCATTAAGGAACCCTCCCCCCATGGTCTCTCAACCTTTGGTGGTTCCTCTTGTGTCTTCTAATGTTCTTGAAACAAAGGAAGAAAAGGAACCCATGTTGAAAGATACTATGATTCCCTTAAGAAACATCACAAATAAAGCTAAGTGAAATAAAATTGCAAGAGAAAGAAAGAAGTATCGTCATGCTATGGCTCATCTTATTGTAGGAGAGGAGAATCTCCCTCCTCACAAGCATTTATCACTGATGGATGAAAAATAAATATCGACTGATGCTTTGTTTCCTCTAGAAAAAGAAGATGCTTTAGAAGCTATAGCAGAACCCATTGTGTTATATTTTGATAGCGAATCTAAAAGCAAGGATGATATAGGTATGGATCTTGTTCCTTACACCTCACTTGCTATAGTTCCTCTTGCTTCTTGTCCACCTATCCATGTTGGTGAAGAGCAAGATTGGGATGATGATGATTTGCTTTAGGTTTACTTTGAATGTGACCCTTATTTCTATTTTGTCATGAGTGCATGTGATTGTTTTCCCTCATAATGTGTTGCTTCATGCTTTATTTATGTTGTTGTTACTAAGATCTCTTTGGATGACTCTTGACACCCTTGTAGGTGCAAGGATATAAAGTGATCAAAATTCATTGTGACATTCTCTCTATTTTTATCATCATTCTTCTATGTGTCATAAATTGCATTGTTGTTGTGTCCTTTGGGGATGACGCAAGGCGTAGGATGCTTTGACATTCTCCCTTGTTGACACAAAGTAATTTTTTTTATTTCATGTGTTATTTCTTCCTTTTTCTCCATAGTTCTATCAACTGGTGGATGATGACAGTTCTAATGATATATAGTCTCAAGATATCTCCTATTATACAACCATTAATATACTAACACCAGTCAGGTAGATTGTTGAAAGGCACAAGACAACTGAGAGGGGGGGTGAATCAGTTGTATCAAAAACTTTAATTTCTTTACACAATATCACTTTCACATTCACTTAATTTAACTCCTTATTCTATTGTGAACATTAAACATGAATAGAAGAATCAAAACATCAACACATCAACACCATACACATATGAACACTAGATTTTTTCATGGAAAACCCTAAAAGGGAAAAACCACAGTAAGTGTTAGCTCACAATATAATGTAGTAACAATACTAAATATCAAAAGAGGCTCACTGCCAAACTGCCCAAAAGAATGGCTCACTATCGAGGGTTGGCTCATTGCTGAGGGTTGGCTCATTTCTGGGGGTTGGCTCACTACTAGGGTTGGCTCACTGCTAGGATGAACTGATATTGTAGCATCTAAACCATGCCTGAATTTAGTTCCATTGAAGTGCAATATCTCCTCTGCTCTACTCTACTTTTTCAACTCACTTTATCTTCGTATCTTCTCAACTTATCACATCATTCACGAATTCATTACATACATTTATACCAATCATCAACCTTGGAATATACATCAAGGTCAATATTAGAATATACAACCATTGGAACTATCTCCAAGGTTGGTATACATACAAAAATCAAATTAGGACTAGAACTAAACAAGCTTATGGGGTAAATGAATGAAGGAGGAACACTTCACGACTTAGCTCAGACCCAAATACATCTTCACATGCTTGGACATGCTTCTACAATCCACAAATCACCTCTGCAACAAATGTGACAAACCAGGTTGGCCAGAACAAGTGCACACATCAAGAACACTTAGATACATGTTTCCAAGAACTTCATTGTATCCTGCAGATCAAGTACATGTCTTCAATACATTATGGAGACATCTACAAACAACATAGAATCATTTAGGACCTGACAAATCCAACCGCAATAGATCTCACTTGAAAACAACAAAAATCACTTGAGAACACATCACAAACTGCTTCTTAACAGACACTGTAAAACTCTGCTAGTCAATTATTTGCTTTCTAGAGCACCAAATGACAAATCCTTTTGAATGAAGATAGCTAAGGATCTTATAAGCTTAAGTCCAGAACCACAAGACCAAATTCCAAACTGCAGAGAAATGCGGACCAAAATACTATCTCCTCACTCTGTAAACATTGCCAGGCATAGTCTTCAAACTGGTGAATAGAAATTTTTCTGCACAATGATCTAGACCACCAAATTATGGACTTAGCATCTTCAAATACTTATCTAAATCATATCCAAATCTCATACTCTAGTCTTTAATATAGAGAAAATGCGGAGCAAAATACTCAGACAGTGTTCTTCAATCAAGTAACAAACAATAATATCAAAAGATACAATTGACACCAATGACAACACAAGCATGTTGACATCAATGACAACACCAGTTAGTACATACTTGAAAAACATCCCCCTTTGTCATTGATGGCATCATATGATGTGAAAAACATGTTAATACACAATTCTGCATCATGACTTCCCCTTTCTTTTTACACATCTGAACTCTTTCTTCCGATGAGTTTTTCACATGATCTCTATCCCCCTTTGACATCAATGGAAAAGGGCATCACATCTTCTCCTACTGCACATACTTGCACACTACTACTCTGATCATTCTGAAATCATACTTTACTCCTGTTGAATGCAACAATCATCTCAAACCACTACCTGCTCCTCCTGAGAGGTAGCCTCCAACATCAATCCAAAATGAAAAAAATGTACTTTGAAGCATATTGGACTGATGCATCTTCTTATGCATCTAATTCAATCAAGGAGGGGCAATAACCCCTAATTTCTCCTAGAGACACTCAAATGTATCTTTTAGAAGAGCCTTAGTGAATATATCAGCAACTTGATCCTTTGTAGGCACATACTCAAGCTTTACCTCATTCTTTGCAACTTTCTCTCTCACTAAGTGATACTTAATTGAAATGTGCTTTGTTTTTGAATGCATCACTGGATTCTTTGCTATATTTATGGTGCTTGTGTTATCACAAAGAATAGGGATTGGCCCATCATATTCAACTTTGTTATCCTTCAAGGTCTGCTTCATCCATAACACCTGAGTACAACATGATACTGAAAAAATATATTCTACCTCCGCAATAGACAAGGAGACTAATTTTTGTTTCTTGCTATGCCAAGACACTGCCCTATCTCCAAGGAAGAATGCACCTCCACTTTTACTTTTCCTGTCATCAACACATCCAGCCCAATCTACATTTGTATAGGCACTTAAAGAAAAATCAATGTTCTAAGGATACCACAAACCATGATCCTAAGTGCCCTTCAAATACCTAAATATCCTCTTTACTACCATCACATGTGATTCTCTAGGATCTGATTGAAATCTGGCCACAAGATAGACTACATGCTTAATATCTGTGTTGATATGCATCAGACAACTGAGAGGGGGGGTGAATCAGTTGTCCCTAAAACTTTAAACACTTTCTGCAATTAAACATTCATCACTTATCCACAATTATTATGATTTAACAATGAGTGCATGAAATCATAAACTTAACCATAGATACAACATCAAACACAAGAGACACCAGATTTTAAGTGGAAAACCCCAAGGTGGGGAAAAATCATGGAGAGGATTAACTCTCAATATATATTACAATCTTGAAATAATGATGTTCAGGCTTGGTCACTCCACGAGCCTAAACATATTGGCTTACTGCCATGAAGAACAACTAGGTCTAGCAGGCTCACTGCCTCAACCCTAAACCTAGCAAGATTACAATAAGGGCTGTTAAACCCTATTGGCGGCTCACTGCCAGACTCACTGCCATGATCAACACCTTTCTATATTTGTGACTGAAGTACAATAATTCCTCTGCTCTGCTCTTCCTCTGCTTTGTTCTTCCTCTACTCTATTCTTCCTCTTCTTTCCTCTGCCTCTTCTCTGCTCTGCCTTTTGGACCTTTCTTAATATCTTTTAATTTCCACACAAGGACACATTTTCCACAACTCATCTACAACTATTTATACACTTCATCAACCTTGGAATGATCATCAAGGTCGGCATCACAATCATCAACCATTGGAACAATCTCCAAGGTCAGTATTACAAACATTTACAAAATAGGTCTTGAACTATTACAACATTATGCAAAGGAAATGAAATGCGGATCATGCCATGCCTTAGCTAGGACTCAAACACGGTCTTCCACACTACAACACACTTCCACAATCTGCCAAAGATCTCTGAAATCACTGGGCTTAACTAGGTTAGCCAAAACTCGTTACACATTACACTATCTGGGAACAATCTTCGAACATGATCTTAAATCCTTAACGCGGACCAATATCAAGATAGGAACATGATTAGAAAACATCCACAAGCACATTATAATCATCAAGAGCAACCTCACGAACCTTAACCACTTTATCCATAGGAATCTTCTCACCGAAACACATGAACTTCACTATCTTCAACTGTCATAAAAGAAGGATAGCTTGCGGACCACCAAACCACAAACCATTGCAATTGTAGGCACTTATCATCATCCAAGACTTCCTTCTAGAGCTGCAAAGCAAAATGCTTTATTGCAGAGGAATGTGGTGCAGAATACTTTCTTCCTGTCCCAACTGAACTTACAGAAAAAGCAGGTTTCACTCTGGTGAACACAACTCACTCAGATCTTCATGCAGAGGGCTCAAACCCGAAATGTAGTATCCTTAGTCATACCTCTAACTTACTTCCAATCCGCAAACCACGATCTTCAAGAAGAAATAAATGTGGAGCAGTTTACCAGACTGTTCTTCAACATACAACTCACTGTTTGTACTGCACTTCTCTGTAACTCACTTGTTTCTTCTAGAGAGGCTAATTTTCTCAATATCCTCAACATACAAGTCTTCTAAATAGGTAATAGAATAAGATACAACTGACACCAATGACAACAAGGATATGTTGACATCAATGACGACACTGATTAGGCACATACTTGCAACAATCTCCCTCTTTATCATTGATGGCAACATATGATGTGAAAAATTGCAACAACCATCAAGACAAGATTCTCCCCCTTTCTCTTTACACACTTGCACTCTTTCTTTCTCCAAAATTCTCCCCCTTTCTCTTACACATCTGCACTCTAAGTTTTTCACATGACTTATCTCCCCCTTTGACATCAATGGAAAAGGGCACATACTTGCACTCTTATGCTCTGATATAATCTCTCTTCTGAACTCTCTGACTACTCCCCCTGAGAAGTAGCCCTAAAAAGCATCAATTCGGACCTCTGAGCACCTCCGGACTGATGCACTATTGTGCATCTTAGTTTAGAGCAGGAAGGGTGATAACCCCTAACTTTTCTTTGAGATACTCAAAATTATTCTTAGGCAGAGGCTTGGTAAAAATGTCTGCAATCTGATCTGTGGTAGAAACATACTCCAACTTGACTTCATTCTCTGTCACCTTTTTTTCTCAGAAAATGATACCTGATGGATATGTGCTTTGTTCTTGAATGCATCACTGGATTCTTTAATATGTTTATGGCACTTGTGTTATCACAAAAGATTGTAATGGGATCTTCATACACAATTTTGATGTCCTTCAAGGTCTGCTTCATCCATAACACTTGAGTGCAACTGCATGCTACTGCAATGTAGTCTGCTTCTGCACTAGATATGGATATTGAATCCCGTTTCTTGCTCAATCAAGATACTAATCTTTTTCCCATGAAGAATGCACCTCCACTCATACTTTTTCTGTCATCCATATCTCTGGCCCAATCTGCATCAGTATATGCACTGAGAGTTAAAACACAATCTTTAGGGTACCATAAACCATAATCCATTATACCTTTTAAATATATCAGAATTCTCTTGATTGCCATCACATGTGATTCCTTAGGTTCTGCCTGAAATATTGCCACATGACATACTGCATGCATTATGTTAGGTCTGGTTTGAGTCATATAAAGTAATCCTCCAATCATAGATCTATACCTTTTCTAGTCTGCCAAGGGTGAGTTATCATCTTTCTCAACTTACAACCAGTTATCATAGGTGTGCAGACTGGTTTAGCATCTTCAATCCCAAATTTCTTTAACAACTCTTTCACATATTTAGATTGAGAAATGAAGATACCTTTATCTGATTGAATTATTTGTAGACCTAAAAGAAGTTCATCTCTCCAAACATAGACATTTCAAATTTACTTTGCATTTCTTTAGCAAAAACTGAGCACATAGCTTCATTGCCTCCAAAAATAATATCATCAACAAAAACTGCAACAATTAGGGTTTGTTCATTATTGATCTTGATGTAGAGATTGCTATCTGTAGTACCTTTACTGAACCCTATCTGTATCAGGTACCTATCCAACCATGCATACCATGCCCTGGGAGCTTGTTTTAATCCATACAAATCTTTCTTCAATCTACATACCATGTCACCCTGATCAGATGACTGAAATCCTTCTGGTTGTTCGATATAGACTTCCTCTCCCAACTCTACATTTAAGAAAGCAGACTTCACATCCATTTGATAAACATTGAAATCTTTGTATGCTACAAAAGCCAAAAACATCATTATTGCTTCAATCCTTTCCACTGGAGCAAAAGTTTCTTCAAAGTCTATTCCTTCAACTTAAGCGTATCCTTTGCCTACCAACCTTGCTTTTTTTCTTACCACTTCACCATTCTCATTCATCTTGTTTCTGAAGACCCACTTTGTACCAATTACATTCTTGTCTGTTGGTTTGGGAACAAGATCACAAGTCTAATTCTTCTCTATCTGCATCAATTCCTCTTCCATTGCCTTTGTCCAATTCTCATCTTTGTAAGCCTCACCCACAGTTTTAGGTTCAATCTTGGAAATCAGATAGAAATTTACTTGTTCCTATGTAGCTTTTCTTTTGGTTAAGATCCCTTTGCTCTTATCTCCTATGATTTGATGTTTAGAATGACTGATTCTTACATACCTTGGAGTTTTGGTAGCACTTACCGGAGCTTGTTCTTCTTCATCTGGGCTTTCCTCATGTTGCACCACTTTTGAAACATCTGGATCATCTGACTCATATTCACTTGATTTTGAAGACCTTTCCTTACATTCATCAACTTTAACATTTGTACTTTCAATGATCTTATTCAACCTCTTATTATAGCATCGGTAGGCCTTGCTCTTGGTGGAGTAACCAAGGAAGATTCCTTCATCACATCTAGCATCAAACTTGCCTAAATCTTCTTCTCTTTTGATATAACATTTGCTACCAAAAACTTTGAATCATTTCATAGTAGGAACTCTACCATGCCACAATTCATAAGGAGTCTTTGAACTAATACCTTTTACTTGAACTCTGTTTAGGATATATACAGCGGTGTGAATTGCCTCTCTCCAATATGCTTCCAGAAGATGAGCTTCCTTCATCATGGTTCTAGCAGCTTCTTGAACTGTTCTATTTTTCCTTTCAACAACTCTATTTTGTTGTGGAGTTCTGGGTGCAGATAGCTGTCTCTTTATTCCATGTTCTTCACAAAAGAAATTGAATTCATTTGATGTGAACTCTCTTCCTCTATTAGACCTCAAGCATTTGATTTTCAAATCCATCTCATTTTCAACCATTGCCTTAAATGCCTTGAATTTATCTAGATCTTCAGCTTTCTCTTTCAAAAAGGTGACCCAAGTCATTCTAGAATAATCATCAATAAGCAACATGAAATACCTATCTCCTTGCAAACTTCTTACTCTGCCAAGTCCACACAAATTTGTATGCACTAGCTCAAGTAGTCCTCCAACTGATTGGTCCTTGCTTTTGAAACTTGTTCTTGTCTGTTTCCCAAATTGACACTCCTTGCAAATAGGATTAGCAGGCTTCACAAGCTTAGGCAAATCTCTAACAACCTGTGTAGTACTTATCTTCATAATATTATCAAAATTTATGTGACACAACCTTCTATGCCATAACCAACTCTCATCAATCTGAGTTAACAAGCAATAGTTATCAGTTCCTTTCAAGTGCTAGATATTACCTTTGGTCTTCTTACCAATTGCAATGACTGTTCCAGAGCTTTCCCTGATCTTGCATCCATTGTTCTTAAAGCTTAAATCATACCCCTTGTCACACATCTAACCCACACTCAAAAGATTGTGCTTTAATCCTTTCACATACATGACATCTTCAGTACTATGCTTGCCATAAAAATAAATAGACCCTTTCCCACAAATCTTACTAGTTGTATCATCTCCAAACCTAACCAATCCACCATCATATCTTTCCAAACTCACAAAATTACTTTTGTCACCAATTATGTGGTGAGATCAGCCACTATCAATAACCCATTCATCCTTGTCTTTAATGACCTGAGCAGCCAAAGCACTTTCCACTGGTTTCTCTTCCTTCACACAACTAGTAGAATTAGTAGACACGAGATCTTCCTTAATAGCAATAAACAAGCATTCATTTACAGAGGAACTAGCTATTGATATGCACCAGACAACTGAGAGGGGGGGTGAATTAGTTGTCCCAAAAACTTAAACACTTTCTGCAATTAAACATTCATCACTTATCCACAATTATTATGATTTAACAACGAGTGCATGAAATCAGAAACTTAACCACATATACAACATCAAACACAAGAGACACCAGATTTTACATGGAAAACCCCAAGGTGGGGAAAAATCATGGAGAGGATTAGCTCTCAATATATATTGCAATCTTGAAATAATGATGTTCAAGCTTGGTCACTCCACAGGCCTAAACATACTAGCTTACTGCCATGAAGAACAACTAGGTCTAGCAGGCTCATTGCCTCAACCCTAAACCTAGCAAGATTATAATAAGGGCTGTTAAACCCTACTGGCGGCTCACTGCCAGACTCACTACCATGATCAACACCTTTCTATATTTGTGACTGAAGTACAATAATTGCTCTGCTCTACTCTTCCTCTACTCTGTTCTTCCTCTTCTTTCCTCTGCCTCTTCTTTGCTCTGCCTTTTGGACCTTTCTTAATATCTTTTCATTTCCACACAAGGACAACTTATCATGACTCAACTACAAGTATTTATAAACTACAACAACCTTGGAATGATCATCAAGGTTGGCATCACAATCATCAACCATTGGAACAATCTCCAAGGTCAGCATTACAAACATTTACAAAATTGGTCCTAACCTATTACAACATTATGCAAAGGAAATGAAATGCTGATCATGCCATGCCTTAGTCGGGACTCAAACATGATCTTCCATGCCACAACACACTTCCAAAATCTTCCAGAGATCTCCGTAATCACTGGGATTAACCAGGTCGGCCAAAACTAGTTACACGTTACACTATCTGGGAATAATCTTTGAACATGATGTCAAATCCTTAATGCAGACCAATATCAAGATAGGAGCATGATTAGGGGACATCCACAAGCACGTTATAATCATCAGGAGCAACCACCTGAACCTTAACCACTTTATCCATAGGAATCTTGTCACCGGAACACATGAACTTCACTGTCTTCAACTGTCATAAAAGAAGGATAGTTTGCGGACCACCAAACCATGAACCATTGCAACTATAGGCACTTATCATCATCCCAGACTTCCTTCTAGAACCATAGAGCAAAATACTTTATTGCGGAGGAATGTAGAGTAGAATACTTTCTTCCTGTCTTAAATGAACTTATAGAAAAAATAGGTTTCACTCTAGTGAACACAACTCACTCAGATCTTCATGCGGAGGGCTCAAACCTAGAATGTAGCATCCTTAGTCATACCTCTAACTTACTTCCAATCTGCAGACCATTATCTTCAAACAAAAATAAATGCAAAGCAATTTACCAGACTGTTCTTCAACATACAACTCACTGTCTATACTGCACTTCTCTGTAACTCACTTGTTTCTTCTGGAGAGGCTAATTTTCTTAATATCATCAACATACAATTCTTCTAAACAGGTAACAGAATAAGATAGAGTTGACACCAGTGATAACAAGGATATGTTGACATCAATGACAAAATCGATTAGGCACATACTTGCAACAATCTCCCCCTTTGTCATTGATGGCAACATATGATGTGAACAACTGCAATAGTCATCAAGACAAGATTCTCCCCCTTTCTCTTTACACACCTGCACTCTTTCTTTCTCCAAAATTCTCCCCCTTTCTCTTACACATCTGCACTCTAAGTTTTTCACATGACTTCTCTCCCTCTTTGACATCAATGGTAAAGGGCACATATTTGCACTCTTCTGCTCTGATCTAATCTCTCTTCTGAACTCTTTGACTACTCCCCTTGAGAAGTAGCCCTAAAAACATCAATCTGAACCTCTGAGCACCTCCGGACTGATGCACTTTTATGCATCTTGGTTTAGAGAAGGAGGGGTGATAACCCCTAATTTTTCTCTGAGATACTCAAAAGTATCCTTAGGCAGAGGCTTAGTAAAAATGTCTGCAATCTGATCCTTGGTTGAAACATACTCTAACTTGACTTCATTCTCTATCACCTTTTCTCTCAAAAAATGATATCTGATGGATATGTGCTTTGTCCTAAAATGCATCACTGGACTCTTTGATATGCTTATGGCACTTGTGTTACCACAAAAGATTGCAATGGGATCTTCATACACAATTTTGATGTCCTTCAATGTCTGCTTCATCCATAACACTTGAGTGCAACTATATGCTGCTGCAATGTATTCTACTTCTACAGTAGACATGGATATTGAATCCTATTTCTTGCTCAACCAAGATACTAATCTTTTTCCCAAGAAGAATGCACCTCCACTTGTACTTTTTCTGTCATCCACATCTCTGCATCAGTATATCACAAACTATAATCCATTGTACCTTCATTGCCTCGACATCAATTGTAACTATCAGTTCCTTATTACCTATCAGCCCATCCCTTAATTGCATGAGTGACTAATTCATCTATCCCATTAAGCCTCCCAATGCAGAGCATATGTCACTCTAGAGTTCAGTTCCAACATTCATCACTGACTTTAGAACCATAGTACATAATAGGCATCTGTGGAGAGATGCGGACCCTAGTACTCTGATACTACATACTATTCTTGGTTTGTCTTTAGGACAATTTACAATGGGACTTCCTAGAAGATACGGTTACCAACATTCCTGAATTGCATATGGTGATTTTGAACTGAAGAGGCATACAAACTCAAACTTCTTTACTTACTTGCATACTACTCTTAGTCATTTTAGTCTTTTGAATCAGAACCCTTCCAAGCGAACTACCACAACATATATCTTTGTGCCGGATCTCAGCACTAACTATCTAGCTAGGGGATTTAGAATCTTCAATACGGCTCCCCCTAAGCCATGATTCATAATCTACTTCCCAGAGGAAGTAGCTACTCCGGAGCCTGGAGCAGACTCATCTGTTCCTTCATTTGTTTCCTTCCTGACCCAAACCTTGTTCATCTCTTCCTTGATCTATGTCAGATCAACTTTTTCAACCAGTTCCATTGATTCTGATTGGTTATCCTTCTTATTTCTGTAGTATTTTGTAATGTGTCCATACTTGTTGTAATTGAAGCACATAGTACTTTTCTGATCATTGTTTCTTCGATTCATCCTTGACCTGCCTAGGTTGGCCTTATGCCTGAACTCGTTGTAAGTATAACAATAGCCACTAAAGGATTCCATTGTCCTATTTGTCCCGTAGCCTTTTCTCACTTGACTTCTACACTCATTAGCTCTATGTCCCATTCTATGGCAAGCATAGCATCTAATGGAATTCTGACTAGAGAATGATGGGGTATTTTGGTTCACCCTATTTCTACACCAATTAGCCTTGTGACCAAATTTGTTACATAAATTGCAGTAACCATTGAAAGAAGAATACCTTTGAGCGTTTGGCTACCTAATTGATAGTCTTCTACTTCTTTGATTCTAAATCTGTCTAATTTTGTCCTCTTCCTGACTTTCTTTGAATCCTTTGTCTTTTCCAAATTTTATGCCTTCTCTGTCATCGTCATTTTTCTATTCTACCATTGGCCTATCATATCTAGCAGCACTCACACTGAATTGATCTCTTTGAGCCTATACATGTTTTAGATCAACTTTCAAGTCTTTAAATTCTTCTTCAAGCTTCATGCATACTTTAATTTTGTCTTTCAGACAGTTCTCAATTTTTGTCTTTTCTTCATTGTTCTCTTTTAGAGTTTGTTGTAACTGCCTAATTTGCCTTCTTAAATCTTCTTTCAAATTCATGTTTTCATATGCAGTTCTTGAGTTATCTCTGTCAATATTGGCAATTAGGTACATATCCATTTGATTCATAATAACTTTGTGATCTTCCACATCACATTTGGTGGTCTAGGAACCTTCTTGTTCTTTAATTTGCAAATCCTTATTGGTTGAGACAGGATTAGCAGGCTTCACAAGCTTAGGCAAATCTCTAACAACCTGTGTAGTACTTATCTTGATAATATTATCAAAATTTATGTGACACAACCTTCTATGCCATAACCAACTCTCATCAGTCTGAGTCAACAAGCAATAGTTATCAGTTCCTTTCAAGTGATAGATATTACCTTTGGTCTACTTACCAGTTGCAATGACTGTTCTAGAGCTTTCCCTGATCTTGCATCCATTGTCCTTGAAGCTTAAATCATAGCCCTTGTCACACATCTGACCCAAACTCAAAAGATTGTGCTTTAATCCTTTCACATACATGACATCTTCAGTAGTATGCTTGCCATCAACAGAAATAGATCTTTCCCACAAATCTTACCAGCTTTATCATCTCCAAACCTAACCAGTCCACCATCATATCTTTCCAAACTCACAAACTTACTTTGTCACCAGTCATGTGGTGAGAGCAACGACTATCAATAACCCATTCATCCTTGTCCTTAATGACCTGAGCAGCCAAAGCACTTTCCACTAGTTTTTCTTCCTTCACACAACTAGTAGAATTAGTAGACACGAGATCTTCCTTAATAGCAATAAACAAGCATTCATTTACAGAGGAACTAGCATTATCTAGTTCACCATTATCTGATACTCCATCATCATCAAAATCTTCAACATAATGACACTTCTTTTGGGTCCTAGGCCTATTCTCATATCTTCTATTTCTTTCAATTCTTTTAGGACATCTGGAAGCAAAATGACCTACTTTACTACAGGAAAAACATTTGAAAGGTTATTTGCCTTTATACTTACTGAATCCTCTTTGTAGTCTGTCGATGAAGTTGGCTTCAACTTCATCAAACTCATCATCAGATTCTACCTTGTACTTTTTTGATCTGGAAGTACTTCCAGGAGTACCAGCTTTGAAGGCCATCTCAACTTTCAGTAGAGCATCACCAAACTCTCTCATTTCAAAGGCAGTAAGCTTACCAAGTAGCTGATCCCTATCAACCATTTTTACTTGCATGAATTCTTTAATTGCGGATACCTTGCGACAGTAGGACTTGGGCAGAGATTTGAGAATTTTCATAACAACTTCCTTTTCATTGAGAGTTCCACCTATGGCTTTTATCCCTGTAACAAGTTCATCAACTCTTTGCATAAAGGCTGATATGTTTTCATCATCATTCATCTTCAAACTTTCATATTTCACTTTCAGACTTTGTAACTTGGCTTCCTTCATAGAATCATCTCCTTCATACATATTTTTTAACTTTTCCCATACATTATTTACAGTTTCAAGATTCACAACTTTCGTCAATATTGAGTTGGTTAATGAGCTTAGCAGAGCATCCTTTGCCTTGACATCTATCTCATATTCTTTGATTTCACCTTTAGTCGTCGGACCATTTTGAGGTATGGTGTATTTTATTTTTGCAGATTTCCATACTTTGTAACCAAGACAAAGAAGATGGCTTTTCATCTAAGCCTTCTAGAGAACATAATTCGTTCCATCAAAATGCTGTGCTTCCTTCTTGTAAGACATTTTGGATCTTCCTCAAGTTGTTAAACTTTCTTCAGAGGAAATTGGTTCTTATACCAATTATTGATATGCACCAGACAACTGAGAGGAGGGGGGGTGAATCATTTGTCCCAAAAACTTAAACACTTTTTGCAATTAAACATTCATCACTTATCCATAATTATTATGATTTAACAATGAGTGCATGAAATTAGAAACTTAACCACAATTACAACATCAAACACAAGAGACACCAGATTCTACGTGGAAAACCCCAAGGTGGGGAAAAACCATAGAGATTATTAGCTCTCAATATATATTGCAATCTTGGAATAATGATGTTCAGGCTTGGTCACTCCATGAGCGTAAACATACTAGCTTACTACCATGAAGAACAACTAGGTCTAGCAGACTCACTACCTTAACCCTAATCCTAGCAAGATTACGATAAGGGCTATTCAACCCTGAGGGCTATTAAACCCTACTAGTGGCTCACTACCATGATCAACACCTTTCTATTTTTGTGACTGAAGTACAATAATTCCTCTGCCCTGCTCTTCCGCTGCTCTGTTCTTCCTCTTCTTTCCTCTGCCTCTTCTCTGCTCTGCCTTTTGGACCTTTCTTAATATCTTTTCATTTCCGTACAAGGACAACTTATCATGACTTAACTACAAGTATTTATACACTACAACAACCTTGGAATGATCATCAAGGTCAGCATCACAATCATCAACGATTGGAACAATCTCCAAGGTCGGTATTACAAACATTTACAAAATAGGTCCTGACCTATTACAACATTATGCAAAGGAAATGAAATGCAGATCACACCATGCCTTAGTTAGGACTCAAACATGAGCTTCCACTCCACAACACACTTCCACAATCTTCCAGAGATCTCTGCAATCACTGGGATTAACCAGGTCGGCCAAAATTGGTTACACGTTACACTATCTGGGAACAATCTTTGAACATGATCTCAAATCCTTAGCACAGACCAATATCAAGATAGGAGCATGATCAGGATACATCCACAAGTACATTATAATCATCAGGAGCAACCACACGAACCTTATCCACTTTATCCATAGGAATCTTCTCACCGGAACACATGAACTTCACTATCTTCAACTATCATAAAAGAAGGATAGCTTGCAGACCACCAAACCACAAACCATTGCAGCTGTAGGCACTTATCATCATCCCAGACTTCCTTCTAGAGCCATAGAACAAAATACTTTATTGTAGAGGAATGCGAAGCAGAATATTTTCTTCCTATCTCAATTGAACTTACAAAAAAAGTAGGTTTCACTCTGGTGAACACAACTCACTCAGATCTTCATGCAGAGGGCTCAAACCTGGAATGTAGCATCCTTAGTCATACCTCTAACTTACTTCCAATCCGTAGACCACGATCTTCAAGCAGAAATAAATGCAGAGCAATTACCAGACTGTTCTTTAGCATACAACTCACTGTCTGTACTGCACTTCTCTATAACTCACTTGTTTCTTCCAGAGGCTAATTTTCTCAATATCCTCAACATACAAGTCTTCTAAATAGGTAATAGAATAAGATATAGTTGACACTAGTGACAACAAGGATATGTTGACATCAATGACAACACCGATTAGGCACATACTTGCAACACTAGCATTATCTGGTTCACCATTATCTAATACTCCATCATTATCAAAATCTTCAACATAATAACATTTCTTTTGGGTCCTAGGCCTGTTCTCATATCTTCTTCTATTTCTTTCAATTATTTCAGGACATCTGGAAGCAAAATGACCTACTTTACCATAGGAAAAACATTTGAAAGGTAATTTGCCTTTATACTTACCAGATCCTCTTTGCAGTCTATCCATGAAATTGGCTTCAACTTCATCAAACTCATCATCAGATTCTACCTTTGACTTTTCTAATCTAGAAGTACTTCCAGGAGTGCTGGCTTTGAAGGCCGTCTCAACTTTCTGCAGTGCATCACCAAACTCTCTCATTTCAAAGGTAGTAAGCTTACCAAGCAGCTGATCCCTATCAACCGTTTTTACTTGCATGAATTCTTCAATTGCGGCTACCTTGTGACAGTAGGACTTGGGCAAAGACATGAGAATTTTCATAACAACTTCCTTTTCATTGAGAGTTCCACCTATGGCTTTTATCCCTGTAACAAGTTCATCAACTCTTTGCATAAAGGCTGATATGTTTTCATCATCATTCATCTTCAAACTTTCATATTTCACTTTTAGACTTTGTAACTTGGCTTCCTTCACAGAATCATCTCCTTCATACAGATTTTTCAACTTTTCCCATACCTTATTTGTAGCTTCAAGATTCACAACTTTTATCAATATTGAGTTGGTTAATGAGCTTAGCAGAGCATCCTTTGCCTTGACATCTATCTCATATTCTTTGATTTCATCTTCAGTCGTCGAACCATTTTAAGGTATGGTGTATTATGTTTCTGCAGCTTTCCATACTTTGTAACCAAGACAAAGTAGATGGATTTTCATCCGAGCCTTCCAGAGAACATAATTCATTCCATCAAAATGCGGCGCTTCCTTCTTGTAAGACATTTTGGATCTTCCTCAAGCTGTTAAACTTTCTTCAGAGGAACTTGGCTCTGATACCAATTGTTGATATGTGCCAGACAATTGAGAGGGGGGGTGAATCAGTTGTCCCAAAAACTTAAACACTTTCTACAATTAAACATTCATCACTTATCCACAATTATTATGATTTAACAATGAGTGCATGAAATTAGATACTTAACCACAGATACAACATCAAACACAAGAGACACCAGATTTTACGTGGAAAACCCCAAGGTGGGGAAAAACCATGGAGAGGATTAGCTCTTAATATATATTGCAATCTTGGAATAATGATGTTCAGGATTGGTCACTCCACGGGCCTAAACATACTGGCTTACTGCCATAAAGAACAACTAGGTCTAGTAGGCTCACTGCCTCAACCCTAAACCTAGCAAGATTACAATAAGGGCTGTTAAACCCTGAGGGCTATTAAACCCTATTGGTGGCTCACTACCAGACTAACTACCATGATCAACACCTTTCTATAGTTGTGACTGAAGTACAATAATTCCTCAGCTCTGCTCTTCCTTTGCTCTGTTCTTCCGCTTCTTTCCTCTGCCTCTTCTCTGCTCTGCCTTTTGGACCTTTCTTAATATCTTTTCATTTCCACACAAGGACACATTTTCCATGATTCATCTACAAGTATTTATACACTTCATCAACCTTGGAATGATCATTAAGGTCAGTATCACAATCATCAACCATTGGAACAATCTCCAAGGTCGGTATTACAAACATTTACAAAATAGGTCCTGACCTATTACAACATTATGCAAAGGAAATTAAATGTGGATCATGCCATGCCTTAGTTGGGACTCAAACATGATCTTCCACACCACAACACACTTCCACAATCTTCCAGAGATCTCTGCAATCACTGGGATTAACTAGGTCGGCCAAAAATAGTTATACGTTACACTATCTGGGAACAATCTTTGAACATGATCTTAAATCCTTAATGTGGACCAATATCAAGATAGGAACATGATTAGGAAACTTCCAAAAGCACGTTATAATCATTAGGAGCAACCACACGAAACTTAACCACTTTATCCATAGGAATCATCTCACCGGAACACATGAACTTCACTATCTTCAACTGTCATAAAAGAAGGATAGCTTGCGGACCACCAAACTACAAACCATTGCAACTGTAGGCACTTATCATCATCCTAGACTTCCTTCTAGAATTGTAGAGCAAAATACTTTATTGCAGAGGAATGCGGAGCAAAATACTTTCTTCTTGTCCCAACTGAACTTACAGAAAAAGCAGGTTTCACTCTGGTGAACACAACTCACTCAGATCTTCATGTGGAGGGCTCAAACCTGAAATGTAGCATCCTTAGTCATACCTCTAACTTACTTCCAATTTGCAAACCATGATCTTCAAGAAGAAATAAATGCAGAGCAGTTTACAGCATTATTCTTCAACATACAACTGATTGTCTGTACTGCACTTCTCTGTAACTCACTTGTTTCTTGCGAAGAGGCTAATTTTCTTAATATCCTCAACATACAAGTATTCTAAACAAGTAATAGAATAAGATACAATTGACACCAATGACAACAAGGATATGTTGACATCAATGATAACACCGATTAGGCACATACTTGCAATAATCTGGTTTGGTAGCAGTTAGGTAAAGCAGTCCTCTAATCATTGATTTGTACTTGCTTTGATCAACCTTAGGAGATTCATCATTCTTGCTTAGTTTACAACCAGTAACCATAGGAGTGCATACTGGTTTAGAGTCCTCCATTCCAAACTTCATCAATAATTCCTTGACATACTTTGATTAAGAAATAAAAATGCCTTTATCTGTCTGATTGATTTGCAGTCTAAGAAAGAAGTTCATCTCACCACACATAGACATCTCAAATTCCTTTTGTATTTCATTTATAAAACTCTTGGACATCTCTTTATTTCTACCAAATATGATATCATCTACATAAACTTCAATAATCAGGATTTGATCTTTGCTTACCTTGATATACAAATTACTATTTGCGGACCCTTTACTGAAACCCTGCTGCAACAAATACTTATCTAGTCCTGCATACCAAGTTCTGGGAGCTTACTTCAAATCATACAAAGATTTCTTCAACTTGCATACCATGTCTAGTTTGTCTGATAACTGGAGCCCATCCGGTTGCTCTATGTAGACCTTTTCTTCTAATTCACCATTCAGGAAGGTAGATTTCACATCCATCTGATATACCTTGAAGTTTTTGGTGTTGCAAAGGCCAAAAATAGTCTGATAGCTTCCACTCTTCTCACCGGAGCATAGGTCTCTTCATAGTCAATTCCTTCCACTTGTGAGTAGCCCTTACACACAAGTCTTGCCTTATTTCTCACAACTTCTCCAACTTCATTCAGTTTGTTCCGGAAAACCCACTTTTTTCCAATCACATTCTTATTTGCAGGTCTCGGGACAAGTTCCCAAGTCTTGTTCTTCTCAATCTGCAATAATTCTTCTTTCATTGCCTTAACCCAATGTTCATCATTGCATGCTTCGTTTACTGTTTTAGGTTCCACCTTTGAAAGCAGACAAAAATTTACTTGTTCTTTTGTAGTCCTGCTTCTTGTCATCACAACTTTCCTTTTGTCACCAATAATCTGATCCTTAGAATGATCTCTTTACACATACCTGGGAGTTTTGGGAATTCTTACCAGAGCTTCAACTTGAATTTCTTCTTCTTCCGGAGTAGCTTGTACTTTAGTCCAAACTTCCTTTTCTTTCCCTTTTTCAACCTTTTTTGTATCAATAGATCCACCTGACTCATATCCATCTGGTTGAATATTTTCATCTACCTTCACATTTGCACTTTCAATGATCTTTCTTAGTCTTTTGTTATAGAACCAGTAAGCCTTGCTCTTAGTAGAGTACCCAAGGAATATGACTTCATCACATCTAGCATCAAACTTTCCTAATTCTTCATCTCTTCTGATGTAGCATTTGCTTCCAAAAACTTTGAAGTATTTGATAGTATGAGTTATACCATACCACATCTCATAGGGTGTCTTTGTTTCTTTTGCTTTGATTTGCACTCTGTTCTGAATGTAGATAGCAGTGTGTATTGCTTCTTTCTAGTATACTTCTGGTAGGTCTGCTTCCTTGATCATTGCTCTGGTAGGTTCTTAAACAATTATATTCTTCCTTTCAACCACTCCATTTTGTTGAGGAGTCTGGGGAGCAGACAAATGTCTCTTTATTCCATGTCATTCACAAAAAGCATTGAAATCACTTGAAGTAAACTCACCACCTTTGTTAGACCTTAAACATTTGATTCTCAAATCCAATTCATTTTCAACCATAGCTTTGAATGCCTTGAACTTATCTAGAGCTTCTACTTTTTCTCTAAGGAAAGTAACCCAAGTCATTCTTGAAAAATCATCAATAAGAAGCATGCAATACATTTCACCTTGCAGACTTCTTGTTCTTGTAGGACCACATAGGTCTGTATGCACCAGCTCCAACAAAATGGTAGAGGATTGGTCTTTTCTCTTGAACGTAGTCTTTTTCATCTTCGCAAACTGACATTCTTTGCTTATAACATTTACAGGATTCACAATCTTAGGCAGGTCTCTTACAGCTTGAACAATGCTTATTCTTACCAGATTATTAAAGTTAATGTGACACATTCTCCTATGCCATAGCCAACCTTCATATTTCTTAGCCAACAAACAAGAATTTTCAGTACCTTTCAAATGATAGACATTACCATGAGTCTTCTTACCAACAACAATTAAGGTTCTGAATCTATTCTTAATCTTACACCCATTGTCCTTGAATACAAGATTATACCCTTTGTCACACATTTGTCCAACACTCAGAAGATTATGCTTCAAGCCCCTGACATAAAGAACATCATATGTATTATGCTTGCCATCAAAAGTAATAGATCCTTTTCTGCTAATCTTACCAGCCGCATCATCACCAAACCTAACAAGTCTTCCATCATACTTTTCAAACCTAACAAACTTATTCTTGTCTCCTATCATGTGATTTGAACATCCACTGTCAACGATCCATTCATCTTCCTTTTCAACATGAAATTCAGACAACTCTCTTGGACTTCCTTCCTTCACACAGATTGCAAGATTAGCAGAAACAGGTTCTTCTCTAAGTGCAATGAACAAGCATTCACTACTATTACCATCGTCAGATTTAGATTCATCATCATTTACATCATCATCTTCTCTAACATAGTAACTCTTTCTTACCATTTTTCCTTTACTTTCATTGATTTTCAAAGCTTTGTCAGGACATCTTGAAGCACAGTGACCAATTTTACCACAATTGAAATATTTGAAAGGTAACTTACCTTTGAAATTTCCTCTACTACCTCTTTTTATTCTGCTTGCAAATTTTGCCTCAATCTTTGCAAAATCTTCTTCATCTAATTCCACAACATATTTATCTAATCTAAAAATCTTTTCTTCCTTGGCCTTGAAGGCAGTCTCAGTTTTCACAGGGCCATCAGTAGTACCAAATTCTCTCATCTCAAAAGTAGTCAGCTTACCAAGCAATTGATCTTTTGAAAGTTTACCCATATCAAACAATTCTTCAATGGTAGTTACCTTATGACTGTAGGATTTGGGAAGAGTTCTAAGTATCTTATCCACAACATCTTCATCCTTTAGCTTTCCACCAAGACCCCTAACGTTGCTAACAACTTCATCAATCTTCTGTATGTAACTTGTTACATTTTCATCTTTAGCCATTAGCATGGTTTCATATGTGGTCTTCAAGTTCTGTAACTTAGCCTTCTTGACAGATGCATCACCTTTGTATATTTTCTTCAACTTGTCCCAAATCTCATGAGCAGTTTCTAGATCCAAAACTTTTGCCATTTTAGTGTTAGACAGGGCATTCAATAGAGTATTTTTAACTTTATTATTGGCCTCAAAACCTGTAATCTCTTCTTCAGACTGCAGAACATCTTTAGGTATTATGTACTTATCTTTAACCATTAACCAAACATGATAACCAATAGAGATAAGATAACTTTGCATTTGTACCTTCTAGTAGGCATAGTCAGATCCATCAAACTAAGGAATGCCTTTCTTGTGTGCCATCCTTGATCTACCTTAAGCTGTTAGGCTTTCTTCTAAGGAACCTGGCTCTGATACCAATTGTTGAAAGGCACAAGCCAACTGAGAGGGGGGGTGAATCAGTTGTATCAAAAACTTTAACTTATTTACACAATATCACTTTCACAGTTACTTAATTTAATTCCTTACTCTATTGTGAACATTAAACATTAATAGAAGAATCAAAACATGAACACATCAACACCATACACACATGAACACCATATTTTTATGTATAAAACCCTAAAAGGGAAAAACCACGATGAGTGTTATCTCACAATATAATGTAGTAACAATACCAATTATCAAAAGAGGCTCACTGCCCAGGGCTTATTGCCCAAACGAATGGCTCAATGCCAAAGGGTGACTCGCTGTCGAGGGTTGGCTCACTACCAGGGATCGGCTCACTGCCAGGGTTGGATCACTACCAGGATGAATTGATATTGTAGCATCTAAATCATGCCTGAGTTTAGTTCTATTGAAGCACAATATCTCCTATGCTCTACTCTACTTTTTCAACTCACACTTTATCTTTACATCTTTGCAGCCTATCACATCATTCACAAATTCATTGCATAAATTTATACCAATCATCAACCTTGGAATGTACATCAAGGTTGACATTACAATCTACAACCATTGGAACTATCTCCAAGGTCAGCATACATACAAAAATCAAATTAGGACTAGACCTAAAAAAGCTTGTAGGGTAAATGAATGAAGGAGGAACACTTCATAGCTTAGCTCATACCCAAATACATCTTCACATGCTTGGACATGCTTCTACAATCCACAAATCACCTCCACAACAAATGTGACAAACCAGGTCAGCCAGAACAAGTGCACACATTAAGAACACTCAGATACATGCTTCCAAGAACTTCATTGTAGCCTGTGGATCAAGTACATGTCTTCAATACATTTTAGAGACATCTATGAACAACATAGAATCACTTGGGAGCTGACAAATCCAACCGCAACAGATCTCACTTGAAAACAACAAACATCACTTGAGAACACATCACATACTGCTTCTTAATAGACACTGTCAAACTCTGCTAGTCAATTATTTTCTTTCTGGATCACCAAATGATAGATCCTTTGGAATGAAGATAACTAAGGATATTATAATCTTAATTCAAGAACCGCAAGACCAAATTCCAACTTGCGAAGAAATGCAAAGCAAAATACTATCTCCTTGTCAAATTGCAAACATTGCCAAATATAGTCTTCAAATTGGTGAATAGAACTTTTTCTGCACATCAATCTGGACCACCAAATTCTAGCTTTAGCATCTTCAAACACTTCTCTAAATCATATCCGAATCTCATACTCTAGTCTTTGATACAGAGAAAATGTAGAGCAAAATACTCAGACAATGTTCTTCAATCAATCAACAAACAACAATATCAGAAGATATAGTTGGCACCAATGACAACACAAGCATGTTGACATTAATGACAACACCAGTTAGCACATACTTGTAACATAGATCCCTTTGTGTTGTTACTTTATAGTATTCAATCTGACTTGTTACTTCTTTGCATGATTTGATTTATGTGGTACCTTGTTTCTATGCTCGACGTCATACCATGACTACACAAGCCATTGGGTATCATGCTCGTAGCATCGGCTTGGTTTGCCTTTTGTGGGGGCAACCCCTTCTTGTGATGTAGTTTTTGGGAACACATATCTTATGGGCATGTGCTTCCGGAAAGCTCTCATGCCTATCTTGTGGTTTGTTCTACCTTAAAGCAATTTCTCATAATAGGAGTTAGTAATCACTTTAAGGTGGGGGCATACATCATGCTATGCTCTCATTTGGTTACATACTTGTTTATTGTAGTTGGCATGGAACTCACCTAGTGATTCAATGGTCCTCACTAGCCCATGATGTTCCTTTTGGTTGATGAGCCACCTAGTACAACGAAGTTTGCTAGCTTATGTGCTTCATGTGACTTGTCGTGGTCACCTAGTAATTTGACAGTCCTTACTAGTGTGTGATCCACGATGGCACTTCTTTTCACATGACCCCTAGCAACAGAGAAAGCTAGCATCAAAGTCATGTGCCTTGCATGTTTGATTACTATGTTCTTTTGTTTGATGCATTGTGTTTAAACTTGTGTTTTGTGTGTCTTCATCATGTTTTCCATGTGTCTTCCATGTATAATTTGTGCCTTATGTGTATGCTTCGTATCAAGCAGGTATGCATTATGTATGATGTGTATTTTCCTTGTGTATTGTGTGTCTTTCACATGTATTCCTATGTATGTTTTTAGTACTCCATATATGTGAATTATGTTGCAATGTCTTGTGTATATCTTTTCTTATGTATTTGCAACCTTAGAATCCTAAGATTGGGGGCTACTAATAGTCCACAACTTGGTAGAATTCTTTGGCTTCTATATTTCTGTGTTTGAAATCTATCTTCTCCTTCCTTTAGTGTGTGTTTGAATGTAAGTTTGTACCCACGCTAAAGTGGGGGATAAATGTTATAGAGTAAAATGTTTACCCTTGTTAGTCAAGACCTATTTTAATACCTTTTGAACATTAAACAATAAAATCTTGATCTTGATGAATAAACATGATAGAATAAACTTAGGATTGGCCTAAGCCCACGACATTAGACACTCCCTAGAGTTTGAGGGGATAAAGGACCAAAGCACCCGAGTGCCCTAGTCCCAGATGGGTTCTTTAGCCCCTCTCTTGTGTTTTCGGCTTATAACACCTCCTTAGCTTGTACATTTCGGCCCCATTTAGTTTTATTTATCATTTGTTAGTGGGAATGCATATATCAGGGAGTGTTGTTATTCATTTTACACCTAGATGACTACTTTGTTACCAAGAGAACAAATGGAATTGCTACATAATTGATCTTTTATGCTCTAGTGCTCTTCATGCTTGGAATTGTTATTTACTTGTGGATGTTATGAAGTTTGTTTGCAGGTATTGAAGGAAGTTTCAAGCCTTCACCATTTTTCTCCTTGTTGGTGCATGATCTTGAACATCTACTCCAACTTGGGTTTGACATCTTGTGGTAATCTTCATCATTGTCATTCATACTTTCATCATATATTGCAGATCTGGCCTCTACCCTCCTAGGGCATACACTCTTGGATCTAATCATTGTTGTAGTGGAGATGGAAACACCAACACGAGGCTTGACTAAGACAAGCCCCTATACACAACACAACATTTTCCTCTTTACTTATGTGCATGTTGAAGGTACAGGTTTCAGAAGACAAGATCTGGGAAGAAGAAAGGGTTTGCAGATACAAGTCTGGTGAGACTCAGAGATTCTATGAAACCCTAATTAAGGTCTAGGGCTCTCAAGCACCATGGTCCTTTGGTGCCCCTGAGTCTGGATCTAGGTTATGCTCTGCCTCCTGATCTTTGCTATACTTTTAGATTTCTGATATCTATTTCTGATAGTAGTTATTAGCAAATCTTTGTCAATATAAGGTTTAGTCATTTTCCCTAGTTCGCTTGCTAGAACTTGATTGAATTTGGTTGATGCTCCTCTATACAACAAAATAATAGAACCCCTGTAGTTTGGCTCTCCTCCATGGGTAGTAACCAAGCTTGGTTTGTGTTCTAATGTTTGGTTGAAGAGACTTTTGACCTAGTTTAATCCCTTAGGCTAAGTCTTTCTTTTCACTCTAAAACATAGGATAGTCATGCAAGGCATGCTTGTTTTGATATTTAGGGCAATAGATGGATAATGGTTCATTGGTTCTATTTTTAGCTTGTATTCCATCTAGTGTTGTGTTTAAATGTACTAGAATATTAGTTTTTAAATTGGCAAATACTTTCAATTATTGACCTATTTCATTTTGTCCCTTTGCATATTTTATTCTTCTATCTCTAGCTCTCATTCAAGAGTAATCTTGATAGAGTTTCGAAATGTTAGAGATATTGAGTTTTGTCATGTTACCCTTTCCCTCAAGGTCTAGAACTTGTCATGATTCTTCTTCTAAATCTCTCAGACAGATAGTCTTACACAGTTTTGGGTATAGTACATTACAACACTGATGGTAAACAAATGAAAATAGTCTAGGTAATCTTCCATACTTTCATATTCCTTTTGTTTCATCTTGAATAGTTCTTTGTGGTCTCTCAATATACAATAGTCTTTGTATTTATCTAATAACACTATTTCCATTTCTACCCATGTGTGGATAGATTTTTTACTTAATCCCATGAACCAACACATGGTCGAATCTTTTAGTGTTGATGGAAATAGTTTCAACTTTTGATTATCAGTCTTATAATAATATGTTTGACACAACACGTTAACTTCAAACAAGAACTAGTCCAGATCTTTAGAAGCCAAACCCATGAATGTAGGCAATATAGAAGGGGAGATATTATTCATAGGCACTTCTTCTTTCAGATTTAGAGTAATGGGATAGGTGAAATTTCTCTCCATCCCACCCTCTGGATGTTCATTATTACTTTCTATGTTTTCCCAGTGAATAGGATCCCTTGGTTGCATAGGCATCCACATTGTATGCTCTTATTGTATAGGCTCTAGAGAATATTTGAATAAGCTTTAAATAATTTCTAAAGTCCCTTGGGAACTACTTGCTTGGTGTTTGTTTTCTAGGTAGTGTTGTGTGAATGGTTTATCTTGGGGTTATTCTTTTTGGATTGATAAATTTGTTTCTTGTAGTGATTCCAAGGATCTAGGAAACTGCCTTTCCTTTATTATTGTTTTAGTCTCAATCTCATTACCTATGATTGTAGTTTGTTGTTTTTCCTCTTGGGTCCTTTTTTCTAACCATACATAAAAGAAACATTTAGTTTTAACTATAACACTATTCCTAAGAATCATTAGTTGACACTTTAAACTAAACTGATACTTTATGTTAGGGCCCTTATCAAGGTCCATTTCTCCAATTGGTCCTTGAAAGGCTATTTTTTGTTACTGAGGGACCTACCATAAAGACCAATTTCAGTGACATTCCTCTAATAACACCTAATTATGTCCCTAAAAATAAAACCAAAAAGTGACGAGAGTTATTGTGTTCCTCCACTTTAAATTAGATAATTTTATCTTTGTCAAGACCAGGGAGGTGTTCAAGACTATTTTCAATAGAGGACTAGAAGGCTAAGCTAACAATTCTCCTAACCTAGGGTTTAAATGACTATAAATTAAAATTGTACACACTTAAAATTAACTACAATGGAATTAAATTTATTAATAAGTTGTAGTGATAATAAACCTATTTAACTTTATTGATATCAAAGCAAATCTACTAATTAACAAAGTCTATTGTTTAAGTAATCTACTACACACAACTAAAATTGAAATTTATGGAAAATATTAAAACCAAATTTAAAGTAAAATAAATGAACAACTAACTAAATAGAGAAACAACACTCATGTAGGTCACATATTAAAGCAACTTAACATAATGAAAGAAATTATTCACATATGGATTCAACTGTATGGGACATGCAACAAAACTAATCTAGAAGTACCAGTAATGTCCTCCTTAGGGTGAGTTGGCCCTTGCTCCTCTTGTGGAATGAGGCTAGACTAAACAATAGGTGCTATGAAATGCTCAAAATCAAGTCTTCATTAAAAATAATGTAATTACATAAATCAGATGCAATCTAGTCTTTACATAGAAAGATACTACAACATTCCATTCATTATCCACTATCAACTATCATCTGTTATCTATAAGCTATTATTCTTATTTGAGTGGGCTATTACATATTTATTAGTATAGTTTTTTTCCTCTTCTAAGACTAAGAATCTTAATTGGATTCAACTATACAAGATTGGTTCCTATGCAGTAGGCCATGATGCCCTATCCCCACGCCATGACGTGCTGGATTTTATTCCTATGAAAAGTCTTAATTAAACACAACTTATTTGGAACTTGCTTGAACTCAAAATTCTACTAGAAAATAGTCTTCCATCCCACACGTCTAGGAGAGAAACATGGAAGGATGTATAACTGTATAATTGAGAATGTTGGTTGTTTTCAAGGTTGATGCTTTCAAGTTTTACACTAGAATATAACTAGTTTTGGAAGAAAATGTTTTACTACTATTCTATTACAGAAAGAACAAAAATTGACTAGAAATATTCTAAAGTGTTTTAACTTGCAAAACAATGTGTTCTACTAAGCTAAAACAATAAGTTGGGTCAAGAATTTGTAAATAAAGGAAATACAAGTATTGAAATGACAAATTGAGTTTAGTAACAGAAATGGCAGAAACTAAGGAACTTGGAGACAAAGTATGAAGGTCATTAATAGGGACACTATCACAATGCATAGACATCCACATGATGTACTATCATCCCAATCATACACTTGCATCCAAAAAACTTGTAAAAAGAGATTTTGATACCAGAATCTACCTTTTCTGTACACTAGAAAAAATAGCAACCAAAAAAGTAAACAAGAGAGATGCTAGGAAATATATAAATGTTAAAATAAATATTTTAGAAAGGAAATGAAATGAAAAGGAGAAGGATAAAGAGAGTACAAACCTCTGTGTGAGAAGAACTCCAACAAAGCTTGTAGCTAGGGACAAGAAAAATGTTGGTGACTACTTAGGAGCTTGCCAAGAATGGTCAAGCCACTATTTTAACCTTTCAATTTTCATGGGTAGCCAAAATAGAAGAGAGAGTTTGAGTATGTGCACTTAGCCTATGTGCATATAGGACTAAGAACACAATGCTAAAATAAAATCTAAAAGTGTAAAATCCCTAGTCTATGGGGAGCTACACCCTAGTGTGTGTATTTGATAAATAGGAAGATGGAAACACAAAGAAAATTTCCAAAGAGAATAGAAAATGAATGATATAGAAAGTTGTAATACTACTACAATAAGAATATAAACTTGCTTCACAACATTACTAGCCAAGTGATGTAGAAGAGAGTGAGCATGGAGATATCACAATGGTGTTGTAGAGTTTTTCCTTGTGCAAGATTTAGCAATGGAGTATGTATCCAAGAGAGAAGAGAGGAAAAACTAGCAATAAGATAGATTTCTTCTTGTTGTTGGAGAAGTATCAAAATCATGGATTTCCAAATGGATTACTTGGAAGTTAAAGGATTAGATTTGAACAAATGGATGTTTTTTGGTAGGAAGGAATTACAATAGGTGATAGTAGGTAGCTGGGTGGGAAAGACCAACATTTAGATCTTGAAATTTCTTGGGATGCTAGTGCATTGTGCAAACGTTCGTGCATAACGCTGATGTCCTAAGGAAATCACTTAAAATTTGGCACATAATCCCAAGTCAACAAGAAGAACTAGAATGTGATGGAAAATTCTTGACAAATTTGGCAAGAAAAAATGCCAAGGATAAAAGGTCAGTACACCCTAAAACATACGAGGGAGTGTACACCAAAGCAAGTACACAATAAAGTATGGAAATTGTAATGTATGCAATTTCAAAACTTACATTTTGTTCCTATTTTCGAAGGCTTGTGCCTTTATGTGATAAAGCTAAGCTAAAGTACATAAAATAAATAGTGTCATAAAAAGGATACCCAAAAGGACACTATAGAGAAAACAAGACAGCTCTCCAAGCAAGCAAATTATGCCCCCCAAGTTGAGATCTAGTAAAATGACAATGTTAGAAACTACAACCCTACAAGACCACAATGTCAAAATCATAATCCATCAAGACCACAATGTCAAAAATCATAACCCTAAAAAATAGATATGTTAGTCTAACATAGAAATAATAATGACAGAGGAAATCTAATGTAGTGATAAGAATGATATGAATAGAAGAGTGAATATGAGAGAATAAGTAATACCATGAAGATAAAGGAATGTTACTGGAACAAAGAGAAAGGGATTTTGATCAGAACAACATGACTCAAAGTCTAGCTTACTCTTTATATAGGAGTTATAGAAAATAATTGATAAAATGAATCACTTAGAATATTGTTCTCTATTGTGAAGTGATTCAGAATTTTAGGATCACTTAAGCTAGTGTGCTTTTTTGCTAGGTGATTTGAACAACAGTGGCTGATTAGATATAGTTCATTGATTAGTCACAATGCCTATGCTTTATTTGCAAAATAGAGTTGGTGACATGTGAAAATTTTAAAGGGAGATGTATGCCCCCGCTATTGTTACCTATTATTTTAGAAAGGTAAGAACATAAAAAATTGATAATTGTTAGAATTGTAGAAAAATGTCAAATGCCCCCAACAGAGGTGGGGAAGAAATTTACCATTTAGAATATTTGAAAAGAATTCTAGAAGAAAGCGCTCTTTGAAACACTATTACAAAAAATAATAATGAAGCATGTAACACATGATGAATAAGAGGGCAAAGCCTAGATTTGTACGGAGGAAACTATGTAGAAATCTGAGTTTGTGGCCAAAAGTTATGACCATTTCTACCAAGGAGGTGAAGAGAAGAGCATTTAGAAAGGTTAATTTGAAAAATTCTTTTATAAATATGAGTTTAAAAAAAAAAATTCTTATTCATTTCATTATTCACTCTAGCAAACTAGATCACTGAAGAGACTTTAGGCATCCAAAATGTCACATAGATGAGATTTCTAAGTAGTGATATTGGAAAAGCTAAGCAAGCAAGTTGAGTAGGGGGTCCATTTGAGGGAGGTAAGATTTTTTTTTAAAGAATTGAGCATTTTTTGTTAAAATATTGAAGAATGTGGGAACCACACACCATGCAAGCATCCTATGGACGTGCTAGCATTTGACTCTCATGCAAGAATCTTAAGGATGCACTAGCATCTAGGACTCATGTTAGAGTTTGTATCGCACTCTAGTGTTATGATACGCTAGCATCTCAGCATAATAGATTTTTTTTTGGAATAGAATATTGATATAAATGATGTAGAAGTGATTATATGATGTAGAAAGAGAATTCTAATGTAGATTTGTATTTGAATTTTGTAGGTGCCACCAAAAATGAGGGAGAGGCCAAGGAGTGGTGTGCTCTTGCTCCTATGAGGGTGAGATTAAACATCATGCTCCTTGATTGATAAGCTTGTATTAGGTGTATTACATGCCAGAGATGTGATATAGTGACAAGATGCTCATGGCATTGGAGGCTAATGCATCAATGTTTAGACTGATGATTAGAGAGATCACCATTGCATTAGAGGATGTGTATAGGATCTTACGACTATTGGTCTAAGGTCATCATGTAGAAATAGTCAAATAGAGGCCTATAGAGTATGTGCATGTTGCATAGATGTATGCACTCAACTGCCACATTCCAAAGGATGAATTAGGACACATCATATTATGTTGGATGGAGCAAGGGAGTGTAACCATCCCCTTGATACAATAGATTTGATGGTGAGTTGTTATGTCAGAAAATGTCCCCTTGGGGGCTTTTCCCTCTTAAGGTTTAGCTCTCAGGTCCTTAGAATGCATTTAGATCATCTTGTGTGTTAATTTTGAATCATGATGAGAAAACCTCAAAGTCTTGTGGAAAAGTGCTATTTTGATGACTCCTACCTGAAATAGGGAGGAAGGACTTGGGCGCTCGTGCCCTAGTCCTGCCCTATTTTGGGTCAGGCCCCAATTTGAAGTGTCGGTTATATGACCATTGTTAGGTCATATACCGACACCAAAAGTTTGAATTATGAAATTCTTAGCAGGAATGTTTGTAGTTACCTATATAAACATGTTTAGTGTTTCATTTGTAAACTAGAAGATGATTGCGAACTTTAGGCAAACTTGTGATTTTAGAGCATCCATGATATTCATTGTTGCAGAACAGAGCATTGTTATTATGTTTGTGATTGAAGATTTGACTTCATCTTCTTATGTGATTGAAAAGCCTTCTTATATGTGAGATCTACACTTCAAGGTGACATTTATTGTGTTTTCAATCATTTATCATTTGGATTTTGCCTCTATCCTGTAGGGATATGCACTCTTATTTGACAATGGTGTTTGGAAGACTTGAATGTCTCTCCAAGGCTTGACTGAGGCAAGCCTCTAAACACCACAACCCCCAACCACTCTCCTTTGTGATTGTAGGTTATAGGTACTGAGTTTCACAGAGTGGAGTTGTAGAGGAAAGTTGCAGACGACAAGGATTTAGGATCCAAAAGAAAGAAGTGAAACAAAGCATTTTTGGGACATGGGTGCCTAGGGTAATGTCCTCTAGAGTTTTAGAGATAGGAATCAGAGTTACAGGGACATTCTACATCTGAAAGAGCTTCTACATCCTAAAAATTAGCCTGCACTGGACTAAGGCACCTAGGGTAGTGTCCTCCGCATTCATAGTGATGAAAATAGACAGAATAATGATTATTAGTGTCGGAAGGAGTTCTGCATTATGTGAAGAAAATAGTACCTTGGACTTGGGCACCTGAGGCATTGTCCTTGAATATTCCAAATTTTGAACTTCAAAAAATGGTCAATTATTAATCTTTGTCCTCTTCCTTGATCTATAAGCATTTGTCTAAATTTACTAGTTTATTCACTGTTTTACATAATTAGGGTTTCTTACATACTTAAGGATTACATTAAGACATTAGTTAGAAGTTTTTGAGTTTCCACATCATTCCAAGTGACAATCTAACCTGCTAGGTGAATTCTCTTGCTTAGTAGAGATTCAACTTGGTTGATATGTCCTTGAATATTTGTAGTGAAATGAGGATCTAAACTAATCAAACCCTCAAACCAAAACTAAAATAATATCCTCCTTTTTACCACTAAACATGAGTATAGTCATGTACGTGGCCATGGACAACTAAGGCACACATTTGCATGTGGGGTTCATCCATATGATCTAAGATATGGAGAGATAGATAGTGTTTGCTTAGGGATGAAGCATGCTTGCACACCTGAATCATGACCTTGGGTGTTATGTGTGGCATGAGGCACATAACCTAATGACATGTATGCTTCTATAGGTATGGGCACTAGAGCACACTAGGTGTACATGACTAATGGGGTATCCCATAATGATTATAGGTGATGAGCCCCAAGCTCACACCTCTGGTTTATAGAGGCCATGATAGTTTGGAGACTTACATTTTTGGTAGTAGGAATTTGACTATGGAGATGAGGAGGAGGAGGGAACCATACAACCACAACCACCAGAGAGATAATAGAAGTGGGAGGAGGGCACACCCACTAGAGAAAAGAGAGGGCCCAACCTAGAATAAGAGCGCTAGCTTTAAGGGCTCCAACAAGGGTGTTTGCCATTAAAGAATGAGTAAAGAGTAGCGACATGGCTGTGTCAAGGCCCAAAAGAGACCCAAACACAACAATGATTATTGTTAGACCATCAATACCCATAGATCCTAATTGGAAGGTCTGGGGTCACCCAAGTATAAGAATGATTATTTTATGCACATTTATGTTTTAATAGAATACTAGCTATGTTATTTATTATTTGATATTATATTATGATGTTGCAGACTGATTAGAAATTATTTTCCTTTTTGCAATGTGAGTACAAGAGTGGGTTGACTACATTGGTTAAGTGCTTGTAGAGATGGTCCTTGTGGTGCAGTTAGAGCATGGTGTGCATGCTAGCTATCAACTACATATGACTACAAGATGACACAATGATATTTTTGAGCTCTATTCCTGACTTAGGGTAGCATACAAGGAGCATGTGTTTAGAGTAGATTAGACTACTTCCCAAATCATATTGCTCACTACACAACAAGATGAGGTAGTAACAAGAGAATACAGAGTAGAGACAAATGGAGCTATCCTGAGAGAATAACATGATGACCTATAGAGCCAGTTGGATTAGACTAGGGTAGATAAACAAAGGGTTTAGATGGTGGAACCATTAGATCTAGATTATCCATGCATACAAGTGATCATGAGCAAGATCGATAGATAATGGACATAGATTGATACACTATAGTAGAGTGATCTCTGCTTGATTGTAGAGATAATTGAGTTGAGAGGAGTCCTATGAGCATATTAGACTTGTGATGGATCTTAGACTCACTCAATATCAATTGCATCAGTTAGATAGCATGTGCCAACACCACCATAGTGGGATGAGCCACCAAGACTAGAGGGGTTTAGGATTCATGGGTCATCATGATGTGCATTATTGTATCAACATACACCACAACACATTTTGTTATAGGGGTGGGCACATGTTGTATCATTGATGCATGCATATATATTTTAAGTTTATATATATCAATATTTTTATTTTAGAGCATGTTCATGTGTTATGAGATGTTGACATTTTGTATATAGACTTATGTTCATGATGCTTGTGTAATGTCAAAAATGACATACCCTTGTAATTTCATGTTATGTTTTGGGCTTATTTTAGTGTACATTCCCTTAGCATGTTTTAGGGATCATTTTATCCTATCCTTGGCCATTTCCCTCACCAGATTCCCAAATTTCTTCATCACATTTTGATTCTTCTTGTCGACTTGAGACCACATGCTAAATTTTAATTGATTTCTCTAAGATAGTAGCATGATACACATACATTTGTGCAATGAGCTAGCATCCCTATGTTGTTTGAAATTGACTCAAGCTTATGCTAGGGAGTCAAAATTTGACACAATACATAATTGCATCCTTGCTAAATGCACCCCACGCAGACACTCTTATTCTCATGACAGATCCATTTGAATGGTGGAGGAACCAAGAGGGTGTTCTATTCTTGAGGAAGTAACACATCATGGCTGGCAGTGAAGTTGATTATCTTATTGGATTAAGTGAGTGGTTGTTGATTATTGTGATTATTGATGTTAATGTCATGGAGTTGAGAGGTTAGTTCTAGTAATAGATCAAGATTTTATTTTCTTACCTCTCTTATGATTGCTATGTCTCACCTGGTTTGTTTGTGAAGTTGATTGATAAATTGGCATTGAACTTGAAAGAGACTTAGAATTTGAGTCCTAATTGTATCTTGTCTTCTTTAATCTAATATTTCCATCTATTCTTGAATATCTTCTTCAATAGGGTTTTCTTGTGCAGGGAGGTTCTCCCTAATTTCTTCTAGGACTTTTTGGATCCAATCTTCCATCACCTAGGCACATCGAGTGCTAAATGTAGGAGATGGATGTTCATTTTTGATTTGAATCGATTTATTGAATTTGTTAAATTTTGTGTCTCATTGAATTATGTACCTTCTGACGAGATCGAGGGATTTGAATGTCTTTGTTGAAATTGTTGAATTATGTGCCTCATGTCGAGATTGAGGGCTTTCTTGTTGTTTTGAATGTTTTCAAATATTCTATGAGTATCTACATGCAATTACACTAGATGAATGCAATTTTTTTTTTGTTTTCTAATTTTTGATATGAACTAATTACTACTAAAGTTGAAATATGAACGAAAACCTAAATGACTACAAAATGCAACTTGTCTATGTTTTTTTATTTTTTGTGTTTTGATGTTGATGAAAGGTACTCTATGAAAATAAAATTTATAATTACTTTAAGCAAAATAGGAAATGAATTTAATTTAGAAATTAATAGAAAGTAATAAACTCTACATTAACCAAGAGAAAACAAACATCAATTTACTTCCTCAAGGGTAATATTGTGATAAAATTACTATTGGGAATTAAGGTGTCTCAACCTTTGTGATTTCCTAGCATTTATGATTTGATTGTATATTTATTTAATTTCCTATATTGTATTTAATATTGGTCATCTAATTTTGTCATTTAGTGTGAGGTCGCATGTTGACATGTCATCCCACTTGGAAGGTGACTTGGATGGTCAAGTCAACATTTGAAAATGTAGGCATCCCATTTTGAGGTGGCATTATTGCCATGTGTCGACATCTTGTGGGTTGTGTAAGAGGTTATGACATATGACAGATTCTATGACATGTAAGAGCCAAAAATAGAGATTCTATGATAGGTGTGACAAGTGTCAAGAAGCATATTTGCATGGAGAAAGTAGGCAACCAAATTTGACTATGACAACTTGTAAGAGAATCGTTTATTAATAGTTAGTTATGAAAGATTCTCTTATAGCTGTAAGTGTTGTCATATATGACAGATTTTATGACGGTGTAGGAGCATCTTTCATACCTATTTTGGGAAAATTTGGGGCACCCAAGTATTAGGGGTTGTAAGGGATGAAAGGGAATCTTTGACAAGTGTCTTTTGCATGCTTTATGGCCTTGGAATTTGGGCCATGTGGAATTGGACAAGATTCTTTTGTGGCTTCCTCTAGAAGCTACCTCCATCTTGGTATTTCTCTATATATATTGGTGTTTGGAGTTGGAGATGTATGGTTCATTTGTAGGTACCATTATGCTGCCAGAATAACTCCAATATTCGACATTTGTGTACTCCTGGAAGAACTTGCATTGCAAGTGTATTGTAATAATCCTTTTATTTGATAATACATTGTGCAAGTTTTGGAGTGTGGGGGTTTTCACCCGAAAGGATTTTCCCCATGTATATCTTGTGTTGTGAGCTTTGTACTTGCTTTTGGATGTTTGTTATTACCTTTCTGTTAATGTGCATCTTAATCTGTAACTGTAAAAGTTAAAATTTGCATAAATTTTTCCTCAGTAGTCAGTGTAGGAAGTGTTTCTAAATACCTTACTTCCTTTCAGTTGGTATCAAAGCCTGATCACCTTTGGTTCTAGTTGTTGGGAAATAGGTTATTTGAGCTGATCTTTGTTTGAGTGGGATCTTGTGTAGAGGATTTTGAAATCTTTATTTTAGGAAAGAGATTGCAAGAACATCTGGGAGGTTTGATATAGAGAAGTTTAATGGAGGCAACTTTGAGTTCTGGAAACTCAAGATGGAGGACTTATTGGTGGATAGAGATCTATGGCTCACAATATCTGGAACCATGCCATCGAGCATGAAACAAGAAGATTGGGATCTGATGGATCAGAAGGCAAAGAGTCTGATAAGACTCTGTTTGGCTGATTCAGTGCTCCTGAATATCCATGAAGAGAAGAATGCAAAAGATCTTTGGAAGAAACTTGGAGATGTTTATCAAGCTAAATCCCTGGTCAACAAGTTATTCCTACAAAATAAATTATATTCTCCAAGGATGGAAGATGGAGGATCTATTGCTGATCAACTAAATACTTTCAATATGCTTGTTTCCCAGTTGACCTCTATTGGTGTGAACGTGGAGGTGGATCGATGTATGACATTACTATGTTCCTTACTAGATTTGTGGGACCACCTTGTTATGGCCATTGGGAGTACCACTAACACCTTCAAGATGGATGAAGTGGTTTCTTCATTGTCATCTGAAGAGATGTGGAGAAAATCTTCTGAATTATCTAAGGAGGCTCTTGTGGTTCATGGTAGATCTAAAGAGAAGGGAAATAAAAAGGATAAGAAGAGAGAAAAAGGAAGATCCAAATCTTGTGGGAGATCCAAGTCTCTTGGTAAGTCCAAGGCTCTGTGTTGGAACTGCAACAAACCTAGTCACTTCCACAAGGAGTGCAAGGAGGAGAAGAAAAAAAAGAAGAGCTATGATTCGGATTCTGATAAATCCTCTTAAGACGATGGAGAAGCATTTGTTTCTACCTTGGCAACTCATGCATATGAGGATGTGTGGCTTATTGACTCTGGTGCATCTTTTCACATGACCTCTCATCGGGGTTGGTTTTGAAAGTATGAATAATATGATGGTGGGAAGGTGTACTTGGGTGATGACTCTCACTTGAAGATTGTTAGCTGTGGAAGAGTCTTGTTTCGATTCACTGATGGACGAGTGAAGGAGATCAATGGTGTTCTGCATATCCTTGGTTTGGCACATAACCTATTAATTATAAGTAAATTGAATGATGTGGGTGTGCAGGTTATTTTCTTGAATGGAGGATGCAAGATGACTAGAGGAGCTATGGTGCTAGCTAAGGGTGTTCAGATTGGCACTCTATTTTACCTTGATGCATGCACGATTCAATGCAATAGTTCCTCTGTTTCAAAGAAGAGAACTTCAGAGTCTTCATAGTCACCATTGGAACCAATAGTGAAGAGGACTGTTGCATCTACTTCTGATGGTCATGCTTTTTGGGTACCTAAGGGTGCTCATTCTATGGAGATGAAACTTCCAGCTGAGAAGACAATGTTATGGCACCAAAGGTTTGGTCACATTGGTGAAAAGGGTTTGAGGACCCTAAAAAATAAAAACCTCATTGAGGGTATGAATGACTATAACCTTGAGTTTGATTTTGGTGAACATTACATTAAACAAAACTATGTTTAGTTTTATTCCAGTTCTCACAAATCTTCTGAGGTATTGGACTTGAATCATTCTGATATGTTTGGTCCAGTTAATGTTCCTTCGATTTCAAAATCTATTTACTTTGTTTCATTCATTGATGATTATAGTAGAAGGACATGGCTGTATTTCTAGGTTAAAAGCTCTTGTAGAGAATTAGAAGGATAGAAAGATTATGTTTTTGAGAACTGACAACAGTGGTGAGTTTTGTTCAGCAGATTTTGACAAGTTCTGTAAAGAACATGGTATTGAGAGACATAAGATAACTTCATATTCCCCTCATCAGAATGGAGTTGCAGAGAGGATGAATAGAACATTAATGAAGAGGGCTGGGAGTATGCTAAGTGGAGCTAGCCTTGACAAAAGTTCTAGGCTGAAGCTGTTGCTACCGCTTGTTACCTAGTTAATAGGTCTCCTACATCGGTGCTCATTGATAAGACACCTATGGAGGTGTGGTCTAGTAAAAATCCTTCATTGAGACACATTCGAGTATTTGGTTGTGAGGCATATGCACATGTGCCTAAGGAGAAGAGGTCTAAGTTGGAGAACAAGGCAGTGAAGTGTATCTTCATCGGTTATGGCATCGGTGTGAAAGGCTAGAAGATTTGGGATCCAGTGGCCGAGAGAGTTCTATATAGCAGAAGTGTGATCTTCAGAGAGATCAATCCTTCTTCTGATGTTCTACAACTAGAGAATAACAAGAAGAAAGAGGATGTAGTTCAACTTCCTTCCACCCCTAAGAAAGTTGAACTGAAGACATCTGTTGGACCTAATGATGAGGAGAGCTCTAGTAGCTCTAAAAATTTAGAAGAAGAAGAAGAAGAACCTCAATCTCAACTTTTGAGGAGGTCAACATGGATAAGGCGACAACCTAATAGGTTTGGTTATTCATTGTATGATTCCAGTTGTATTTTTGCTTTGATTTCTAACATTGATGATTCTAGGACCGTAAGGGAGGCTATGGGTATGAGTGATGCAGATTCCTAGAAAGAGGCCATGGAAGAAGAGATGGCTTCCTTGAAGAAAAAAATACTTGGGATCTAGTGCCCTTGCTTGATGGATATAAACCTGTTAGATACAAATGGGTTTTCAAGAAGAAGTTTGGTTCAGATGGCAGTGTTGGGAAATTTAAGGCAAGGTTGGTCATAAAGGGATATTCCTAGATTGAGGGAATAAATTATGGTGAGATTTTCTCTCCTATTGCAAAGCTAACATCTATCTGATTCTTGCTATTACTTGTTGTAGCATATGATTTAGAAGTTGAACATATGGATGTGAAGACAAGTTTCCTTCATGGTGACTTGGAGGAAGAAATCTATATGTCACGCTAGAGAACTATGTGGTAAAAGTTAAAGAAAATCTAGCTTGCAAGTTGAAAAAGTCTTTGTATGGTTTGAAGCAATCTCCTAGGATGTAGTACCAACAATTTGATGCTTTTGTGTTGAGTTTGAAATTTCTGAGATCGAAATTAGATCATTGTGTTTATTATATAATGGATAATAATCACATTCTCATTATTACATTATATGTTGATGATATGTTGTTCATTGGGAATGGTAAAAGTTTGATTTTTGATTTTAAGTCTCAGTTGTCAGTACAATTTGAGATGAAAGATCTAGGGACAAACATGTACATTCTTGGAATAGAAATTAGAAGAGATAGAGATAACAAAAAACTTTGGTTAGGCTAGAGTAAGTATGTGAATATTGTGTCAGAGAGATTCAACATGGTAACTTGTAGACCGTTGACTATTCCTATTATGTTGGGGACAAGGTTACCTATTGCAAATTGTTTGAAGTCTCCTTCTGAGATGGAGGATATGAGCAGAGTTCCTTATGCTAGTGTAGTTGGTAGCTTGATGTATGCTATGGTCTGTACAAGACCAGACATTGCCCAAGTAGTGGGATTCCTTAGTCAGTTTTTGGCTAATCCAGGACGGGTACATTGGGATGCGGTGAAGAGAGTGTTCAGATATTTGCAAGAGACACATTGGATCTTCATGATTGTTGTCGTTGATGGCAACAAAGTTTATCCCACACATCCGTAAGACATAGTGTGCCTATACCAGAAGTTAGATTGAAGAGTGGTGTGGTCTGGTAAGCAAGAACAAAGTGTTGTGGCAAGGTTCGACAGTTAGGTCCAGATCTCTAAGAGGAAGTATCTTTGGAAAGTGTAGACTTGGGGAAGTTAAGAGGAATACCTTGACTGGTAGATTCCAAGATTTGAGCCTCTGGTGATGAAAGAGTGAAGAGATATAAGCATTCAAGTATTGGGGTCCTATTTGGCAGAGTAGACAGAGGAAGAACTTACCGGTAGAGCTTCAGACATTATTCCGGATGAGATGTTGCTGGTGATCAAGATCCTTAAGGTATCATTCATGATTGGCTAACTTGTTAGATAACTCTTATAAGTATCTATTTGATCTGCATCACTTGGTAAGCAAGGATTCAGCCGACAGACTAAAGTTTGGGAAATACTGACTATTCCGGATGCCGACTAGAAAGAGGATGAAATCGTTTGTGCGGATATATATACCAAATGGATTTCGATGAGAAGAGAGTGTGGTGTAATTGGGAAGTGCGAAGAAAAGTAGAAGAGCAGTGTGGAAGCAGTAAGGTAGGTCTAGTATGTGAAAGGACATCAGCTCTAAAAGAAGAGAAAGGATGAAGTGCAGTAGATCAGTATACTGAGCCTAACCGGAACTAAACTCCAGCATATGTGGATGCTTCTCATTAGTTCAAGTATCTTGTTACTCTCTTTGTAACTTGTAGATAGTGAGTCTCTTGTAGGCAGTGAGCCTCTTGTGAGCAGTGTGTTCGGGCAGTGAGCCCTAATTGGCAAGTGCCATTTTGTATTTCTATTCTTCTAATAGAGAATACAATCTTGGGTTAATCACCCCGTGGTTTTCTCCCTTAACAGGGTTTCCACGTCAAAAATATTGTGTCATGTGTATTTCCATTTCATGGTTATGTTTTCTTATTTGAATTGATGCTACGTTAAATATTAAGAAAGTTTAGAAAGTCAAAATAATTAAGATAATTGATTCACCCCCCCTCTCAGTTATCAACAATTGGTATCAGAGCCAAGTTCCTCCAAACAGAGCCTAACAGCTTGAGGAAGATCTGGAAATTAAAATGGATGTGTATGGTATGAGGGAGAAACTTCAGTGTGCCCTAAATGATCTTGAACATTCTAATTTTGAAGTCAATGAATTGAAAGAAAGACTCAAATAGGCTGATGATTTCATAAATGAACTAAAAGGGAAACTAAGTCTCTCTATGAAAAAGAGAAAGGACTTCAGCAATTGGCAAGTCAAAGTGAAGCAAATGATACAAATGGTGATCTAAAGGAGAAAACCAAGTTATGTGAAAAATTATCAAAAGAGATCATTATGGTAAGACATGAAATGGAATCAGGAGTTATGAAGTTTACCCAAGAAATTGAAGAGAAAAGAAAAACTAAAGATGATCTAAGACAATCTCTCAAGGAGAAATCAGAAGACTGCCACAAGATGGATAGAATAATCAAACATCTTGAATCTGATCTTGAAGATGCTAAAGATAATGAAGAAAAACTTGAGGATCAAATTATCTCTCTTAAAAGGGATCTTCAAACAGCAAATGAATACAAAGAGAAATTCAAGATAAGTTCTGCTCAACTTCAAGTTCTTCTTGAAAGCCAAAAGAGGGTAGATGACAAGTGTGGCTTGGGATATGAGAAAGGTGAAAGCTTCGGATCTGATCAGAAGAAGTTTGGATCAGAAAATCCAAGGAATAGGCTTAGAAGACCTCCAGTAAGGCAACCTAATGCTCAAAGACATCCATTCTTCAATGGATACTGCCACAACTGCAATAACTTTGGTCACAAAGCTAATCAGTGTAGAAAGAGAATGAATCAGACTAATACTTCTTTCTCTGGATAGTATTTTAACTGTAAAAGGTATGGTCACAAATCTCATGAATGTAGAAATATGCAAATGAACAATTCATTCAATGGTAGATGCTTTGCATGCAATAGAATGGGTCATATGGCTAATCAATGTAGATCAAAAAGACATCAATCAAATATGCAAAGAAATGTTGTTTGCCACAATTGCAATAGATCCGGTCATATTGCCAAATTCTGTAGAAACAAGAATCAAGACAAAAGAGGTCTGATACATCACAATCAGAATCAAGACAAGGGAAAAGGAAAAGTGAATGCAGATGAAGTTCAAAGTGAGATGAACAAGATTTGGATGAAGATAAGTACAAAAAATGTAGGTGATGGATCCGCACCAGAATCTGGTGCTGATATTCCTTCCAAAAATTAAAAAGTGAGCTCTGGCTCAGGGGGAGACACTAGGAAAAACTTTTTCCCCCAGCCAGTTAATTGGTGCCAGAATTGGCACAAGGAGAGTTACGGATTAAAGGGTTCATAGAGAAACATCTAAATAAACTATGTTTAAGATATGGAAGATCCACAAGATGTTTAGAACAAGATTGATCCGGTTCATCAAAGTCATCCAAATAAGAAAAACAAGGCAAACCGGACTGACTTAAGTTGAGCATTTATTACAACTTAGTATTAGGGTTTACGGAATAATATAAGGGTTTTCTTATCAAACACTTGTTCATTTTGCATTCAAGAAGAAGCGATAAAGAGCTCTGTAACAAATCTCCTCAAGCTCACCAAATATCATCCGCAGAAGTCGATTCATCCAGCAATCAATTTGGCTCACTCCGTGAAATCTAGAAGCATAAAAGGTATTCTCTATTCTTGAATATCTCTCTATAAATCTTTAAAAGATGGCTACTCTGAATGTGGTGAAGATTTCTGATATGCCACGCCCCAAATTTAAGAAGCACCCATAGAAATCTCTAGAAATGGATCCCTCAGGTGTATTTTCCAGCATTCCGCATGGTATTTTGCATGTATAAGATGTTAGGGTTTACATTCATGCGAACATTAAAGAGTTTGGGGAATCCAAGCTGGCAGATATCTATCATAATCAGTTAATAGATGATGCTTTTAAACTCAAACCACAGTACCAGGCCATCTGGAATAAACATTTTGGTCAGTGCATCATTTCCCTTGTTTTGAAGAGGATGAATGGGTCCAGTATGTGTTGAGCAGAGTACATGATAACTTCTTATGGTTAAATAGACCATTTAAGATCACTAAGGATGCGATTAGGGCAATAACCGGTTTGCACTCTTCTGGAGGGATACCAGTTCTCAAATCTGTCAAAAACCAAATGGTGAGTGAGGCTACTGGATCAAAATTTGATAAGAGAGCAATGACCATAGAAGATATTTCTGATTCGGATATTAAGTTTGTAGCTATGATAATTGGTTATAAGATATATCACTCCAGCAGGGAGAATTCAATACCTGGAACTGCTGTGTATACTGCTTATGAAATGTTGAGAAAGAATGCAGATTATGATCTCTGTGAACTCCTTCTAAGCCAACTAATGGAAAACTTATAGAAGATCAAGAAGGACAAGAATAACTCTTTTAAGTATGGTGGACTGATATTATGTTTGTTTTTCTACTTTATGAATGAGCTGCCCAGATCCAGTGGTTGGGTATGGCAGAATGACATACCTGTTGCAATTCAAATCAGAGACTACCTGCATGGGCTTGGGAATACTAAGGCAAGAAATATAGCTCTGTGGGGTTATTTCAAGAACTTTCAGAGTATGATGCAAGCAAGGGAGAGAATTCCCAAATCTCTAGTTGAAAAGTATAAGGATACAATTTGCTTTATGGTAGAAACTAATCAGTGCCTGATGGAGGCAGTGGAACCAAGAATAGTGTGGATCATGCCTATGGGGTATGAAGTGGATGAGAAAATTGTGGAGCTGCATGTTCAGCACATGCTAAGTCAGCCGAAGGATCCCAAGGCAGAAAGTTTTGGAACCTTTGAAGAATTAAATGTGAAGATCCATGTAGAGTTAAGACAACCAGAAATAAAAAGAAAAGTGAGGAAGTAGAAGAGTTTGCCAAGAGGCATGGAATTTTGAAAGAAGCACTTGATGCAAATAGAGAGAAGAAAGAAAGGGCAGAGAAAGAGAAGGAAAAAATAGAAAAGGAAAGTGATCCGATAGAAGCCCCCTCCCGGACCAGATCCTCCAAAAGGTCTGCACCTACAACTGCCAAGACCTCAAAGGCATCAAAACCGGAAGCAAAACAATCTGGTAAAGCAGAGAAAAGAACTAAGACAAAGGCCACAAGGTCTTACATCAGTCAGAAGGATGATGAGGAGACTGAGTCAGATGACGAGGTTAGGAAAATAAGGAAAAAGAAGAAAGTATCTGGTGAACCCTCTACCGATAAAGACAAGGAAGAGATGGCAGAAGAGTTTGTTGAAAGGCCCACTTTGTCCTTAGATGATGTAGTTAAGGTAGTTACTATGGATGGGAACCTGCAACCAATAACAAAATTCTATGATGCATACAATGATGTAGATAGAAAGATCTTGGAGGAAGCCACAGTTAAGTACTTGAACATATACAATAAGGCTTTTTATAGCTCTCATTCCCAAAAGCCTAGAGAAGGAATTAGAGATAAGGAAAAATAATGCTAGGGAAAAGGATCTTGAGATCCGAGAATAGATAGCCATTCAGCTCTTTCCTTCAATCACTCAAAAGCAAATGAATATGATCTTCAAAGATTGCAAGGATGAGTTCCAGAGTAAGGTTAGAATGAATCAGCTCATGCTTGGAGAAACTGATAAAGTGGCAAAAGAAATAGAAGAAATCCTCCGGAAAGCCTATAAAAGATTCAATATTCCTGTTGTAGAGGATTTAAGTGATGATCCCTCAGGAATGGATAACAAAGAAGAATCTACTGAGACAGTGGTAGAAGAGGTAAAGGAGACAGATGAAGAAAAAGATAAGGACTTAGATTCCTCTGGCTCTGGAAGAGGAGGCACATGATCAAGCAAACATCTCTCCTCTGGTTTCCACTGCTGACTCCCGATCTAAAGAAGAGGAAAGAGTAGAAGAGAAAGAAGCAGAGAAAAAGGAAAAACAAGATGACAGTAATAAGGGTGCAGAAGGAGAGAAAATTCTAGAAACCATAGATGATAGTGGTAAGGCTAAAAAAGGGAACAAAGCCCTATCACTGGCAAGAGACATAGCAGAAGCAGTCAAGGATTTCTTGACCAAAGAGATGATGGAATTTGATGAACCAGAGTTGCTTCAGGGTCCATTCAATTCTGATTCCCTCTCTTCGGTGCAAACCATGAAGCTAGCATCCTTCACTCAAGCAAATGCAAAAGAAAAAGTGCTGAAGTCTCACATGGAAGACTGTGAACTCATAGAAACTGCATCCGGTGTACTAGAAAAGATCATGCCATCCTTCCAAAAGGATCCTAGAGCATCCACATCCGATAATCTAAAGTCTCTTGTAAATTCTATTAGTACACATTTTGATTCTTTAGAGAAAGCAGCAGAAGAGAAAGTTTGGAAAGAGTTTTTGGATAAGATATTCTTAGAGTTACAAGGGCTTATAACCAATGATAGGAGAAATATGGACATTGAGATAAAGAGCTTAGAAAATGCTCTTAAGGATGGAGGAGAAGTATATAAATTTTATATATCCTAGACTAAAGCAACAAAGGATATTGAGAAGAAAGTAAAAGAACAAGAGGATAAACTGTCAAACCTATCAGAATTTTGATCCTCTCACTGTATGCATAATAAGCCAGGAATGTCAGACTATTGTAATCATGAATGAAATTAAGAAGCTTGAGAAGGAGAGGAAGAACATATTAAGCAGAATGGGTGAACTTAGAGGGATGATTATCCCTAAGTTAGAGGCCATGCATGAAGCCCTAACTGATGCTCAGACCACAGCCCAGACTAGTGATCCGACAGATCTCAAGAGGGCAGAAGCTTTTACATTCCTGTTGAGTGGTCACATCTCAATTTTGGACAAGATGAAGCTGATTTGGGCAACAGAATTTGCCCAGTTGAAGACATCTTTTGCAGATATACTTCAGTATATGTAAGTATAAGCATGTATATATACTTATGCAGCTAAGTATAGATTGTTTTTGGAAATTTTGGTATGCGAACCCTACCCTTTGCCATTGATGTCAAAGGGGGAGTGAGGAACAGTGAAAAATGTGGAATCCAGCTAAGGCAGAGCTCCAGAAAAGTGTACATTAGATGAGAGCATCAACCAAGGGGGAGTATAATATAACACTTAGTCATTTTTCACTAAGTGTTGCCTTCAATGCCAAAGGGGGAGATTGTTGGCAAGAGACACATTGGAGCTTCATGATTGTTATCATTGATGGCAACAAAGTTCACCCCACACATCCGCAGGACATAGTGTGCCTATACCGGAAGTCAGATTGAAGAGTGGTGTGGTCTGGCAAGCAAGAATAAAGTGTTGTGGAAAGGTCTGATAGTCAGGTCTGGATCTCTAAGAGGAAGTATCTTTGGAAAGTATGGACTTGGGGAAGTTAAGAGGAATACCTTGACTAGTAGATTCTAGGATTTGAGCCTCCGGTGATGAAAGAGTGAAGAGATATAAGCATTCAAGTATTGGGGTCCTGTTTGGCAGAGCAGACAGAGGAATAACTTACCGGCAGAGCTTCAGACATTATTCCGGATGAGATGTTGATGGTGATCAAGATTCTTAAGGTATCATTCATGATTGGCTGACTTGTTAGATAACTCTTATAAGTATCTATTTGATCCGCATCACTTGGTAAGCAAGGATTCAGCCGACAGACTAAAGTTTGGGAAAAACTAACTATTCAGGATGTCGACTAGAAAGAGGATGAAATCATTTGTGTGGATATATATACCAAATGGATTTCAATGAGAAGAGAGTGTGGTGTAATTGGGAAGTGCAAAGAAAAGTAGAAGAGCAGTGTGGAAGGAGTAAGGCAGGTCCGGTATGTGAAAGGACAGCAGCTCTAAAAGAAGAGAAAGGATGAAGTGCAGTAGATCAGTAGACTGAGCCTAACCGGAACTGAACTCCAGCATATGTTGATGCTTCTCATTAGTTCAAGTATCTTGTTACTCTCTTTATAACTTGTAGACAGTGAGTCTCTTGTAGGCAGTGAGCCTCTTGTGAGCAGTGTGCTCGGGCAGTGAGCCCTAATTGGCAAGTGCCATTTTGTATTTCTATTCTTCTAACAGAGAATACAATCTTGGGTTAATCGCCCCGTGGTTTTCTCCCTTAACAGGGTTTCCACATCAAAAATATTGTGTCATGTGTATTTCCATTTCATGGTTATGTTTGCTTATTTGAATTGATGCTACATTAAATATAAAGAAAGTTTAGAAAGTCAAAATAATTAAGATAACTGATTCACCCCCCCTCTTAGTTATCAACATTTATTATAAAATGGATAATAATCACATTCTCATTATTACATTATATGTTGACGATATGTTGTTCATTGGGAATGGTAAAAGTTTGATTTTTGATTTTAAGTCTCAGTTGTCAGCACAATTTGAGATGAAAGATCTAGGGACAACCAGGTACATTCTTGGAATAGAAATCAAAAGAGATAGAGATAACAAAAAACTTTGGTTAGGCTAGAGTAAGTATGTGAATATTATGTTGGAGAGATTCAACATGGCAACTTGTAGACCGTTGATTATTCCAATTATGTTGGGGACAAAGTTATCTATTGCAGATTGTCTAAAGTCTCCTTCTGAGATGGAGGATATGAGCAGATTTCCTTATGCTAGTGTAGTTGGTAGCTTGATGTATGCTATGGTCTGTACAAGACCAGACATTGCCCAAGTAGTGGGATTCCTTAGTCAGTTTTTGGCTAATCCAGGATGGGTACATTGGGATGCGGTGAAGAGAGTGTTCAGATATTTGTAGGGTACTTCTGAGTATTCCCTATGTTTTCATGGTTATCCTACAGGACCTCGTCATTCACTTTGTATTCAAGGATTATTGGATTTAGAGGGGGAAGGTGACATTGATAGCAGGAGATCCACCAGTGCTTATGTGTTCACTATGTTCGGTGGTGTTATTAGTTGGATGAGTAAGCGACAACCTATGGTCACTTTGTCCACTACTGAAGCATAGTACATGGAAGAAACTCATGCTTGTAAAGAATCCATTTGGCTTAAGAGATTATGTTTTGATGTTGGGTTTGATGCAGAGAAGATTACTATTTGTTGTGATAGTCAGAGTGCCATATGTTTGGCAAAGAATCCTACTTTTTGGATGTGAGGACTAAGCATATTGATGTCTAGTACCATTTTGTTCATGACATGGTAGAGGATGGGAGGGTAAACTTGGAGAAAGTTGACACTTTGACAAATGTTGTAGATTCCTTGGCAAAACCTGTGAGCACAAAGAAGTTTAGATGGTGTTCAGAGTCTATGGGCATCTTGGCCCCTAACAGTTAAATCTTGTCATTTTATTGGCTCTTGCAAGGTGTTCGACAAGTGGGAGAATGTTGGGAATTAAGGTGTGTCAACCTTTGCAATTTCCTAGCATTTATGATTTCATTGTATAGTTATTTAATTGCCTATATTGTATTTAATATTGGTCATCCGATTTTGTCATTTAGTGTGAGGTGGCATGTTGACATGTCACCCCACTTGGAAGGTGACTTGGATGCTCAAGTCAACATTTAAAAATGTAGGCATCCCATTTTGAGGTGGCATTATTGCCATATGTCAGGATCTTGTGGGTTGTGTAAGAGGTTATGGCATATGACGGATTCTATGACATGTACGAGCTAGAAATAGAGATTCTATGAAAGGTGTGACAAGTGTCAAGAAACATCTTTGCATGGAGAAAGTAGGTGCCCAAATTTGACTATGAAAAGTTGTAAGAGAATTGTTTATTAATAATCAGTTATGAAAAATTCTCTTACAACTGTAAGTGTTGTTATATATGACATATTTTATGATGGTGTAAGAGCATCTGTCATACCTATTTTGGGCAAATTTGGGGTGCCCAAGTATGGCGGTTGTAAGGGATGAAAGGGAATATTTGACAACTATCTTTTGCATGCTTTATGGCCTTGGAATTTTGGCCATGTGGATTTGGATGAGATTCTTTTGTGGCTTGCTCTAGAAGCTACCTTCATAGTGGTATTTACCTATATATCTAGGTGTTTGGAGTTGGAGATGTATGGTTCATTTGTAGGTACCATTATGCTACTAGAATAACTCCAGTATTCGACATTTGTGTCCTCTTGGAAGAACTTGCATTGCAAGTGTGTTGTAATCATCCTTTGATTTGATAATACATTGTGTAAGTTTTGGAGTATGGAGTTTTTCACCCAAAAGGGTTTTCCCCACATATATATTGTGTTGTGATCTTTGTACTTGCTTTTGGATGTTTGTTATTACCTTTCTGTTAATGTACGTCTTAATCTGTAACTGTAAAAGTTAAAATTTGCATAAATCTTTCCTCAGTAGATCGGTGTAGGAAGAATTTTTGCATACCTTGCTTCCTTTCAATTACTACTGCATGTAATAAAAGAACTTGCATAATTCAGGGTGCCAATCTTTTATCCTCAAAGATCCTGTGGCAATCATCTCATCCTCTGCAGCAATGGGATCCTCCTCTTGATGATAGGGACAAAGGTGGGGATACAAGGAAATGGATTTTAGATCAGAAGCAACAAAAACATGGAAATAAAAGGCACACATAGTCCTGCATGAGCATATGAATGTTATGGAGGTTGCCTATGCAAAATATTGAACAAAAAAAGAATGCAAAGTAATTCTTAGCCTCTCCTAAAACAATAGAGAAGGGGGTATATATAGGTAGAAAATTCAAAAAATAGGGGGAGTGATTGGGAAGTTAACAAGGATTGAATGAGGATATAACTAGGTTTGATTGGGAGATCACAAGAGCTAGAGAGGAGAGAAGAAAAGATTGATTGGAAGATCACTGTGAATTGATCAGGAGTGAACAAAAGAGTGATTGAGAGTTGAAAAATAGTGAGTGGAAGTAATGGTATATTTGTGCATGGGAGAACTCTTAATAAAAATCCAAAAACAAAAGTAAACTGGGTAGAATTGGAAGAAATCACACATGCCAAAACATGACAGGGTTGCCCTTTTTGGGAAGTGGGTCACCCATTTTGCTAGAGAAGGTCACCCAGGTGACCCTATAACTTAAGGATAGGTCACTTGGGTGACCCTAGGGTCTCTTAGGTGACCCTACTATTGAGGATCTAAAAAGGGTTGTTCAACATTTACAAAGTCCTTGAACCCAATCTAGAGGTTGGAAAAGATGGTCAAAAAGAGAAAAACACTGAGGGACATGTCATCAAGTGTGATATTGCTGAGATGAGTATAATTCATGCCTTCATGGGATGTGATTTGGAACTCTATATCATCATTATACTACCATTCTAGCTTGTGCACCTTTTATAAACTTACATATTTGCCCTTTCAAGTATGGTAGTCTACATGAAAGGTAGGTATTGTTCCTGAAGCATGGCCTTTACCTGTATTGTTGTTCTACATCTAGACCTGTAAATCAACAAGATGGTTTGACCATAATTTTGATACATGATAATCTCAAAGTAAGTATAAATGGAAGATGAGAGAACATACTATTGATGCGTGAGTTTGAGGTTTACCCATATCATCTCACCTTGCAACAATAACCTTCCATGATGATAAAAGACACACAAAATGAGGAAAAAATATATACTATAAAAACTAAACTAAGAAAACAAAGATCATTAACATTTTCTAGGCTAGAGAAGAGAGAGGAGAAGAAAGAGGGAAAATGAGAGAGCAAGAAAATGATGACAAAACCACACAAGGGAATAGTCAACAAAAAACTAAGGACAAGGAGATCAACATTATGGTTTCCATTTATCCTCCCATTGATCCTTAGGTACAAGAAATGATAAAATCCCTCTTTGAAACCCTATACTCTCTTTTTCTTGATTTCACTTGAATTTTTTTTGTTAAACTTAAATTTTCTATTGCATTTTCCTAGGTTTTAGGTTTTTATTGTTTCCATTGTTTTCATTTCCTATTTTTGATTAATTTTTGCATTTTTTAGGCCCACTAAGGTATACTAGAGTGTGGCCTAAGGTCACCCCTTTTTCCAAGGTAGGTCACCCCAGCAACCCTGCCACTTCAACCTGTGTCAATTGAGAGACCAATCAAGTCACCCAAGAAACCTTGCCAAGAGGTTTTGTTGATAGGATCGAAGGCAAAATTAATGACTTTGATGCTTAAATTTGCTTGCTTTATTTGTTTTAATGCCACATTCTCTATTTATTTATATTTTTCAAGATTGTATTCAATTTTTAGGGACTTTTAAAGTTTTATGATTTTTTTGATTTTTGAAGTTTTTTTGATTTTTATGGTTTTTTAGGTTTTACGATGGAGATGTCTCAACATTATCTTCTTTTAGGACACCTACATATGATGGAATTCTACCTATGAGTAGGCTTGGTAAATGGAGGCTTTAGAGGCATTATCTACTATAGTTCACACCTTTCTTTAGAGGATGAGATTGACTAGGGTGGCACAAATACTGATTGTTTGCCCTTTGTCCTGCATTTGTTGCAACATCCTTACTTATTGGGACATAAATCAAAACAATTTTGAATTCCTATCTATTTCTAGAGAGTGGAAAATCAGTCTTTGTAATGTTTATTGCATCCTCAAGGTTCGTGTGAGAGGGGAATGACTTACATTTCCTAAGAGGGAGTTTGAGTGATAGACACTAGCCTAGGCTATTGTGATGGGAGAGACTCAACTTGGAGATAGTCTCAACATTTAGATTACTATAGTTCCTATACTTTCCATTCTTCCATTGGAGAAGTTCTTGATTGTCTTGATTGCTACTCACTTTTTGGGAGGCAAGAAGGTCTTAATTCTTAGGTGGTGTTGGGCACCAATCATTCAAAAGCTTGAGTAAGGGATAATTTTTGTTTGGGGGATTAACATTCTAGTGTTGTTTTTTTGAGACTTGTATTGCATCTCATGATGAGGGGCCCTTTCTTTTAACCACCCTTCACTAGTTATGTCTTGGATTCTTGAGCATATTGTACCATTTTAGAGAGATATACCCCCTTTGGATATGAGAATATTGAGAGATATGAGGTGGGATTGGCTTGGTCACTTCAATTCTTCTACTTGAGTAGTAGCCACTTTAACTAATGTAGATTTCATTTCAAGCCCCTATAGAGAGATGGGGGGGTTATAACTAGGATATAGAGAAATTCAATCTTACTATCGAGGGGCTCACCATTTGATAAATAGGAATGGTTTGATTGAGACTCACGATATTACACAAGTGCTCTAGCAACTAGGAGATAACTTTCCTTAGGATTTCCCCTAGTGCCTCCTTATTATAGGTTTGTTTGGGAGGCTACTAATGTACAACATTTTGCTCCTTCATGGGTATCACTTGTTCTTGGAGTTCTAATCACATGACCATTTTGAGGGCTAGGCCTGAGGTAGTGGAAAGCTTGTCGATCTCAGAGGCTTTTTGCTATTGAGGATGAGGAGACTAATGAGGACTATGATCCTAATGAGGAGAGAGATGAGATAGCATCATAGGGAGATGACTTGGCTCTAGAGTATAAGGAGGCAATGCCAACATAGGCCACACTTGCACATTAGGTAGTTCCTTTCACAAAACTGTCAAAGGAGGAGATGAGAATCGATGATTCCTCATGGTAGTCTAGAGATCCTTAGGAGTACTATGCTAATACTTACTCATTTCTTACACTTGCTCATCTAAGAATGATTATGCTCTAATACTTGAATAACACTTTCCTTGTTTGCACTTTGACACAAGCATTGCTAACATGTGGAGAGAACTTTTCATAAATGCTTCTTTAGATATCTTGGTCCCTACTAATAGACGAGTCATAGAGAAACTTTTAGTTGATGTTGGGATGTCTAAACTAGTGAGTCAACATATAGATGTTCTTGATTTGACTTATCACATTGGCTAGGATATGACATCTTAGAGGACTAAAGTCACTACATTAGAGACCAAGAATTCTTTACTTCGAGAGATGGCTAGCCTTGGGGTTCATAGATAGACCTTTAATTCATGGGTTTATACACCAAGACCATCAAATTCACAGATCCACAACAATGTCCCCTCATAGGAGCATACTCATAGGACTCCCAGGCCTTCAGATGCAACAAATAGAAAGAGGAGACCATGGAGTAGGATCCCTAAGGGTTCCATAGGTCAATGTCATCCTTGAAGTCTTTCACAAGATCTATTTTATTGTAGATATTTTTTTACTTGGCACTTTTCATGGGGATATTTCCATGCTTGAGTGCACATTTTATGCCTTTAGACTATGTTGATGGAGCGGCCTGTACTCAAACATTGTTATGTACTTAGTATTGCAACTTTGATCAGTTGGGATCTTACTTAGTTGAGTTGACATCTTGTACTTTGCTTTGTCTCTTATGCATATGGTTGGTTGTCTAATTTATGTTTTATAATTGTGGATTCTTTATGATTACATATGGATGATGGTACTATGATCATGTTACTTTTATTATATTTTGATTATGAATGAGATGTATGCAATGTGAATACATATGGATACACATGATACACATATGGATGGAAATGCAATATGCTTATCTATTTTCTCTTTTTATTTTATGGATGCCATGCGTCATGACATAAATTATTGCTTGCTTTTGAATGATATGCATATGGAACAAATAATGTGATTTCTCTTTAATGGGATTTTTAACCTAGGGGATTGTGGGTTAACCTAACATAGGATGACCTACTAAGCCTTTGAGATAGGATTTATTAGGGAATCAAGTGGGAAAAGGGAAGGTAATGGAATAATTTTTAGATTAAGCTTCACAAAAGGCTAAATACTGATACTTATCTAGACTAACCACTTAGACTAGTTTTCAATATAGACAAGTAACAAATTTTATGGGTACCCACCAGACTTAGGTCCAAAGATGGCCAACAAGTTAGACCTGGGGTAAAGGAAAGGCTCCTTAGCAAAATATGGCCCTAGAAGACCATTAAACTCTTGGCTTTGCTTGACTTGTCAGTTTGTTTGCTTTATATTTTTTCTTTTTTTTTCTCTTTTTATATCTCTAACAAGGAGTTGTTGTACCTCATCATTTAATCATATTTCAGATGTCAAAATCCAGGGCTGTGTCCTCGGCTATCTGCAAATAGGGATTCTACAGTTACCAGTTTTCTCTAGCTAATTCTAATGACTTTTACTAATTTAAAGAGATTGATCTATCTGCTTATGAAATGAATTCAAAGAATGCTGAAAACAGAATTGAACAGTAAATTACTCAAAGCAAATCTACAACTGCAACATGCATCTATCTATCAAAATCAATAAGTATTCTATAAAGCAAAATTTGAAACAACAAAATAGTGGTACTAGCCTTCTGCCTTGGTGGTGAGAGTGGGCCCTTGCTCCACACCCTCAGGGCTGAAGGCTACAGTAAAGAATCAATACTAAAGAATAAGATCACAACTAGATTCGGTCTAATTCCATTCACTTTGCATTCATAGAAATATTAATATCTTAATTGAAATTACAGAAGAAAAAAAATTAGTCCCCCTTTGCTACTGCTTCTATAAATATATATCCAATGAGTGATGACATATCACTTATCTTATCTACCAATTCTTCTATGAGATGACATCCATATCTTTATTATACTAGCTATCTAACTACGAAAAATAATCATGCAATAAAAATAGAATGAGTGGAACAGAAGTCCACTCTAAATTCTAAGTTTGAGTTTTAATACATTTGGGCAGTGAGGCCTTAAAAATATGGATATTAAATTAGTTTCATTAGTAACTCATGCAAAAAATTAAAAGAGATAAAAACTCTCAGCAGTTAACTAAAGACGACCCTTAATCACTTAGGTGATGATTTTAGTAATATGAAGGGGGGTATCATGATCACCGTTGAAAGTGCTTGATTGACAGCTATGCTGGAAATCTGCCTTGTTCTAAAGAGGTACTAGAAATGTATGTCTCTGTCTGCAGCTCTGAAGATATGTCTGTTGCTCTGGAGATATAATTGCGGCCTTCTTGCTCGGCTCCGGAGATGCTCTTCCTCTTACTTCAAAACTTCTGCTATCGTGAGATTCTGGTATAGTCTCTGGAGATATTTAGGACTACCTCCGGAGATGTACAAAATTGCAATCTTGAGCATCTACACCTGTTGATTCAAAAAGAGAAGTTTTTTTGCATATTTCCATCAATTCCATGCACATTAGTCCTTTAATCAGAAATCATGATTTTAAGTAATTTATCTTCAATTAATCATTATTTAGAACAATCTTGCTAGCCTATTCAGGTGCAGACATCAAGAATTTGGGATCAGAAAGGAGAAAAAGAGAGGTAAAAAGACATATTTTATGGGTGCTAATTGGCACTCATCATCCCCCCCATACCTAAGGTTTAGCAGGTCCTCCTGCTTCTCACAATCTGGATTTATTCTGGCAGAGTAGCTTGTCAGTCAAGCTGTAGTCTTGTGCATAGGTAGACCAAGTGGTGTGATTGGTATTACCATTTCCCCTGTACTGATCAACCTGCTTTAACTAGTCCTACAATTTCTCATCTTCCATCTACTCGGCCCAGACAGGGAGTGGTTCAATTATGAGAGGTGGCCTGAAACGCCCTCCTATCCACTCCTATTTATGCTTATCCATTATTTTGGATATTAATCTTGCCTTCCTCATAAATAACCTTAAGTTTGCAGGGGTGGCCACCTCTCTCATTTTCTTCTCTGAGGTCAAAATATTCCACCTTTTCTTTGCTATTGCAAGCACTGGATTAGCTAAACTGTTCATAAAAAGACCAAAATCAATGGAACACTCTTACAAATTTTTCAAGTATAATGGCAAAATTCTGTTCTGAATTTCAGGGTGATAGACATATGCCCTGAATTGGATCTTGAAAGCTTGAGGGTTGGGACACTCTTTTCTGATGAAAAGATTTGTGTCTGTATCCTTCTTGAGGTGAGCCTCCATTCGTTCATTCCAAATCTGATGATTCCTCATCATTGACATGAATGCTTTGAGCTAGTAGTCTCCTACAAAATAATTAAGAAGGAAGGTCATATCATCAACACAGAATCCATGTAGATATAATTCACACAGAAATTTTTTGTCTTCATCAGAGCTCCTTGTATAGGCTTCCATGAACCCCTCTGCTGTTTCTGTGTTCTCAAGCAGATCAGACAGAACTGAAGACAACCTTCTTTGTAGGACCCTTTCTTGTAAAAACATGGCATAAATGGCACTTGGAGGTCTGCAAGATAAAATCTTAGAAGAAATGGAGGCCATCTAAATGACTCTTTCCTCCAGGGTTTCCATTCTTTTCATCATGGCAGTAACTGCCCTCTATAGTTGCAGCATAGGCTTAGAAGCCTCATATTCTCTACATCTCCTTTCCTAATAAAATAGGGCCTTAGGAATATCAATGGGGATTGGACCCACATATGGATTTGTTTGTACTCCCTGTTCACTGGTTGCCCTTGGACCAGCCAACTCTTGAATATACTCTTCTTGATCATCTATTTTGTTGTTGGCCCAAGTCAATTGTTTATCTTGTCTTTGTACTCTTTCAATTAATGTTGCAATTACTATGAGACCATTGTCTCTAACTTTGGTAAGATTGGAGATACTTTGTACTACCTCTATCTCCTTTTCCTTCATGATTTTAGTTGTCTCTGTCTTCTGGGCTTCCAGTTTTGCTTCCCTCTCTTGAATTATTTGGTTTTTTATTTGGAACTCTGTTTGCAGTTTTTCAAATATTTGTTTTTGGTCCATCTCTATTTCCATTCTGTCCTTCTTGAGGTCAGTGATAATCTAATTTTTTCCCCAAAGTAATCTTTTTAGATTATCAATTTCTTCCAACAGTTGCTGCTCTTTTGAAATCTTGATATCCTTTTGATCAGAGGGATGAGAGAAAGTTCCTGTTTCTTCTTCTTTTTGCTGCATATCAGGATCTTTCATAGCCATTTGTCCTACATTGTCGGCTGCACCTAGCTCTGTTTCATCTTTTCCTATAGTTTCCCTGTCCTGAGGTTCTTTTAGGGTTTCCTCTATTTGTGCTGGAACTGATGAAGGCCCAACTTTCTCCTCAAAAGTTTTGAAACCTAGAAGCACTTCAGCTAGGAGAGCAGTATCTTTCTCCATTTGGGAGAGCTACCTTTTTCTTTTGCTTCTCTGTAGCATAGGTGGGGCAGGTGCCTCCGGAGTGGGTGTCTCATCCTCAGAATCTGAGGAAATAGTTAAGGTTTGCCTGTGTTCTATCTCCAGAGCAGGGGATTGTTTTGAAGTTGGTCTTGAACCCAGATGGACAGATGGTTCTGGGGAAACTTCTCTCAGTCTTTTCTTTCTCACTAGAGGGATCTCATCGGAATCATGGGATGCTTCTTTAGCCCAATAGTGTTCTCTAGAGTCATCTTTCTTTGGGGTTTTCTTTGCTTTGTGCACTGACTTTTTCCCTGTTAGTTCCTCAGGGAAAGATTCCTTAGCCAGAGTTATTCTCCTCCAGGCTGAGCAAGTCATATATGGAGTTTGCTCAAGAGCAAGTTCTTCAATTTCTTTGCCTTTCTTCTTTTTATTAGAAATAGGGGCTGCAGATGAAGTTGCTTCTAGTGATAACTTCTTTCCTTCTTGAATAGCCGTAGAGGAAGTTGAAGGTTCTGTCTTTTCTTCTAGCTGGGTGGAGGAACCCTCACCCTCTGATTGTGCCTTCTCTGGTTCTCTGCTCTGGGGATTTTTTTCAAGAAATGTTTGCCATAATTCTTCCCCATTAGATTGAGACAAAAAGTGGTGTTTCACTATCAGAAAAATGAGGCCATGATGTTTCATAGGACCCTTGTTTCATTGATATCTTTTGGCAGTTGCCCTAATGGCAGAGTACAGGAAGTTAGGAATGTTTATGCTGAATTCAGGGTGTCCATTCCCATGCCTCAGAAAAATCAACATTTTCATTATTGGTCCTAAAACTAAGGAAAATTGACCATCACATATGAAATATTTCATCAGCCATATAGCTACAGATTGCCAAGGTTTGGTAGTGAGGACCTAAGAATTCCTTTAACCTCATTTTTATTTAAATGCAATTGTATTGCAGTTTCACCTTCAACAAAGAAATTCCTAATCAAATATGCATATAAGGTTTTCAGATGATAGAACCTCTCACCTTGTTCAGGCAACCCAGAAATATGACTGATAGTGGTAGCATAGAGATTGATTTGGACTCCCCTTATAGTTGCCTGATTGTCCCTTAGGTTTCTTAGGAATTCATCAACAATATCTTCTTGAAATCCCTCAAATTTTTCCAGAAACTCTAACCATCCTGCATTCCTCAGAACGTCTGCTGCAGCTTCATCCTGCAAAAGGCCTATAGCATTTTCTGGTTCTGATTTCTTCTTAACCCCCATACCTAAATTCCTTGTTTGTTCTCTGTGCTTACAATCCTTTCTCACTCCGTAGGCTCCAGAGAATTGTTTCATATGACTTTGTTCTTTAGGGTATGTTACAGTTTAAATGAGGATTATTTTGTTAATTCACTTAACGGCTTAGGTAGATGGAGAAAGAACTGGAATCAATTAGAGTGTTTATGTGATCATAAATGAAGTAGAGTGATGGGACACTTTGTAGGCATGGTGACAGTACAACAAAGATGGCGGCATGCATGAATTTGGAAAGAAAAATGATGGCAGGAGGACGTGTCATAATGAAGGCACCCAAAAATAGAAAGACAAGACAGTTGCTATTTAATGTTTAATGACGATAAAATTACCTAAACCATTTTTAATGATGAGGTACGATGTACTTGGCTGGGATGCTACGACGTTGATGAGACTGGATGCGATGTGGCACCTGAGCAGCTTTGTGTGGCTTGAGATGACATCAATCACCTCCATTGTCACGCAACCTGTAATCATTCCTGCTCCCGCTGAGTGGTTCAAGAATCCATGTATCCTGGGTGATGTCAGCACAGTCTTTGCAAGTATCTATGCAAATGAGAGTAATGATTTCTCGCGAGATGCGTGTTGATTTGATTTTATTTCTGTCATAAAGTAGAGGATGAGTCATGATGACCTCATCAATTGATGTTTCTACTTTATTTCCTAGAAAGGTGGGTCCCCTCCCATTGATTATGGTTATAAATAACCCTTTATTAGTGGAGCGCCGGAGATGCACCTAGTTTACGAAGCGCCAGAAGTGCTCCTAACTGTGAAGCGCCGGAGGTGTGTTTGAGTAACTCCCGGCACCTGATCATAGCTTGATTATTCTCAACTGACATGAAGAAGGGAGCTGCTATTTGCTAGTTTTCAATTCCCTTGGTCAAGAAAGACAACCATTTACTGGTTTTCCATCTTCCTCCTTTTTTTTTGCAGAAGGCCACCATTTGCTGGTTTTCAACCTTCTCTATTTTTTTTGTTTTGCTAATCCAAAACTGTGACAGAGGAGGTATCCCCTGTATCAAAACATAAATTGTTGAGGAACTCTTCTTTAGTGGATGGCCTTTTATAGAGTCTGATTCGGTGGCCATTCATTAAGAATGTGTTTGTGCTTCCATCAATAGGTTCCAATAGTATGGTTCCATTTTCAAAAACTTTCTTTATCTGATAAGGACCCATCCAATGAGTTTGTAATTTCCCTTTGAACTCCTTGAATTTAGAATCATAAAGAAGAACCCAATCACCTTGTTGAACTGTCCTCCTCTTGATGTGTTGGTCATGCCACTGCTTCCTTTGATACTAAACCAGTTCGGTTTGCTGAATAGCCTCTGTCTGGATTTCATCCAACTCATTGAGATGAAGAATTCTATTCTGTTGGGCTATGGACAATGGTAGACCAATATCTAATGCAGTTTTAAGTGTTTGGAGTTCAAATTCTATAGACAGAATAGGCTTTTTCCCATAAACTAATTCATATGGTGAGAATTTTGTTGTAGATTTCCAAGTGGTATTGTAAGCCCAAACTACTTCAGGTAATCTTTTAGCCCAATCTTTTATGTTCATTGCTACTGTCCTTGTCAGAATATTTTCAAGTTCCCTATTAGTTACCTCTACCTGCCCATTGGCTTGAGGATGGTAAGGTGAAGATTTTCTGTGCTTGACCTGATATAAATCTGTGAATGCTCTAATTACCTGTGAAGTAAACTGAGGTCCTCTGTCTAAAACTATGGATCTTGGGGCTCCAAAGCTCAAAAAAATATTATTATAAGGGAAATCAACAACTTTTTCTTCTCGTGCAAATTGTAATGCTTGAACCTCAGCCCATTTAGTAACATAGTCTGTGCATACTAGAATATACTCCTTGCTTGCTGATGGTGGGGAAATTGGTCCCACAAAGTCTAAACCCCACTGCTCAAACGGTTCCATCATGACTTGAGGATGCAGTAACATCTCTTGGGTGAAGGTTGGCTGTCCCATTCTTTGGCACTGGTCACACTGCTACACATACTTCTTAGTATCCTTATGAAGAGAGGGCCAGTAGTAACCAGCTCCCAGGATCTTATGGATAGTTCTGTGGGAAGAGTAATGCCCACCAGATGGTTCATCATGACATGCTCTTAATACATCAAAAATTTCATCAGTTTTCAAACATCTGCGCAAAATGAAATCAGGACCACATTTAAACAATAATCCATTTAACCATTTGTAAGATAAGCTTTCCTTAACTAAACATTTTTTTTGTTTTGAAGTAAAATGGGACGGATACAAGCCTGTAGCTAAAAGATTAGCTATGTCAGCAAAACAAGGTACAGTAGATGAGATAGCAAAAAGATGTTCATCTGGGAACCTATCCTCCATTGGTTGGTTTTCTCCTCCTGTCTGCAATCTTGATAGAAAATCAGCAACCAAATTAAACTTGCCTGGATTATCAATGATGGTAATATCAAATTCTTGCAATAGCAATAACCACCTAATGATCCTTGCGCCCACCACTGACTTATTCATTAGGTACTTGATGGCTGCATGATTAGTGTGCACAAATATTTTATATCCAGTGATATAATGCCTAAATTTGTTTATAACATAAATGACTGCCAAGAATTTTTTTTATTTGTGGTGTAATTTCTTTCTACAGATGTAAGGTTTTTGCTGATGTAATAAATGGCATGCATACTCTCTCCTTCCTCCTTTTGTCCTAAAACTGCCCCAATGGACTCATTTAAAGCATCTGTTTGTATGTGAAATGGTAAAGTCCAATTAGGTCCTCTCAAAACTAGTGTTACAGTAAGATTCTCTTTCAAGGTTTCAAATGCTGATTTACAGTCTTCTGTCCATAGAAATTCTATGTCTTTGTTAAGCAGGGTAAACAGGGGGGCAGCTATTCTGCTGAAATTTTCTATGAATCTCCTATAGTAGCCTACATGACCTAAAAAACTTCTGACATCTGTCTAATTTTTGGGTGAAGGCAACTGTGTGATCACTTCTATCTTGTTTTGATCCACTTTGATCCCATTTGTTGAAATGTGGTGTCCCAATACAATTCCTTCTTCTACCATCATGAAGCACTTTTCATGGCTAAGAGATAATTGATTTTTTTCACAGCATTTTAGTACTTTCTTAAGGTTTGTGAGAGCTTCTTCAAAATTATCCCCATACACAGTAAAGTCATCCATATAGACCTCCATGCATTCATTATCTAGTTCAGCGAAAATAGCTAAAACAAGTCTCTAAAATGTAGTTGGGGCATTACATAGTCCAAATGGAAGAACTTTGTAAGAAAAAGTTCCCCAAGAGCAAGTGAAGGTGGTTTTGTCTTGGTCTTCAGGTGCTACTTGAATTTGGTTATACCCACTGAACCCATCTAAAAAAGAAAAATACTTTCTCCCAGCAAGGTTGTCCAGTACTTGGGCAATGAATGGTAAGGGAAAGTAGTCCTTTTTTGTAGCTTTGTTTAGTTCTCTATAGTCAATACACACCCTCCATTTCCCATTCTTTTTAGGCACTATGACAAGGGGTGAGACCCATTGACTATTTGAGATTAGATATATAAACCCTGCTTGCAGTAATTTTTCTATCTCAATTTTGACAATGTCCTTTAAAGCAGGATTCAATCTTCTCTGGGGTTGTCTAACAGGTTTAATATCCTCAGTATATATATGATGGGTATAGATCTTAGGAGGTATGCCTTTCATATGTTGGTATTCCCAAGCAAAAGCTACTGAATGGGAAATCAGAAGTTGGATAAGTTTTTCTTCCTGATTTCCTGTTAACTGAGTATTGATATTAAGTGTTTTTCCTGGTAAAATCATGACCTATTTTGTGATTTGATCCATAGATGTAGTTAATCTGTACACTGGAGTCATGGTATTGAGGGGACAAGAATGTGGAAGCAACATGTGGAATGTGTCTAAGTCTCTGTAAAAGGTTTCCCCACAAGGAATGATATTTGCAAGGGTACAATGAAAATAAGTAAGAAGTTCTCTCTTAGAATCTTGGGCAAGCTCCATCACATCCTCATTGATTAGGATGTGGGTAATGTCTTCTGTTGTATCATAGTAGATTTCTTCCTCCAATTCTCCCAGATGTTCCCTGATGGTTACCATGGCTACTGAGGCACTGTTGTCATTGTTCTCTGGTTCATCCACCCATACTCTTCTTGTATAATGTATTGATGGTTTAGCTGGAGGATACAGAGATATTTTCTTCAAATCTATCCCATTAGAAATGACCATATCCCTGGTTCGACAATCAATAGATGTTGCTGTTGTAGCCAGCCAGGGTCTTCCTAAAATCAGTGGATAAGCATTTCTCCAGTTTCTCAGTTCTAATATATGGAAGTCCACTGGAAATTCCCATGATTCTATCACAACTGGTACATTAGTGATTACTCCTTTCAGAACAGCTACTGACTGGTCAGCAAGTTGAAGGATTGTAGTTGTGGATTGGATACCTGATAGAGCTAATTTGTCCATTGTATGAACTGCCATCACATTAATTGCTGCTCCCGAATCAACCAAAACATTTGAAATTTCTACCCCTGAGATGAAAATAGTTATGACAGGATTTCTAGGGTTTCCATATTTTGGGAGAAGCATTTCTCCCATCAATAGATCTACTACTTTCCCTTCCGCCTGTATTGTAGAAGGAAAGTTTTTCTTCCTACCCTATGTTTTGACACAATGTTGTTTAATGAATTGATTTAGTTCTGGTACATCTCTGATTGCTTGGAGGAGAAAAATTTCAATGTTCAGTTGCTTGATTTATTGTAAAAGTTTTGATTCTAGGTTGGGTTGGACTTGTTTTTGTAAGATCTTTTTCTGGGGGACATGCTATTTGAGCTGTTCTGGGTACAGTGCTAGTTTTTCCATCTCTGGAGCATCTTCAAAGCTTTTATTAGAATTGTGTCTAGGAATGTTCTCTAGAGTTGGTCTTTTAGGAGCAACTTTGGAGTTATCTAGGGATGATTCTTTTAGCACTTTTTCAGTTGTAATCTCCTTTGGGAGTTGAGTGGATGAATTTTCAGGTTCCTCATCATTGGTTACTTCAACTATAGTTGGAGGAGATGGTTTTGGGAATGCCTTCCCAGAACGTAGGTAGAGATTATTTGAATATATAGTGTTAATACCAGCCATGTTTTCTTGCTCCGTCATGTAAACAGCTGCTCCTTGTTTATTTCGTGGGTTTGGTATAGGCTGAGCTGGTAAGGGTGGTTGACTAACCGACCCATTTTGTGATTGACCTTGTGTGTTGGAGGGTCCAGTTAGTAAAGCTTGTTGTTGAGGTTGGAAATGTCTAGGTTGTCCCTAATATTGTTGATTATATCCCTGTTGAGGACCCCATTGAGGTTGCATGTTTTGAGATCCAAACTGTGGTGGCCACTGTTGATTTCCCTAGTGCTGATTTTGCCAATTTTGGTTTTGCCAATGTTGATTTGGCCAATCCTGCTGTCCCCAAGGAGGATTATTCTGAGGCCCATGCCAAGTTGGATTCCATTGATTATTTCCCCAATTAGAAGGACCCCTATAAGAAGGCTGGTTTAGATACTGATTATAAGGGAAATTCCTAGTTTGTTTTTGTCCCACATAGTTCAATTCTTCTTCTATTACGACATTCTTCTTACTCAATCTTTTCAAGGCTGGAAGTTGACTACATTGATTAGTAGGATGTTCCCTGTCACAGATCTGACAAATCTCTGATTTGTCTAAAGGGCATTCTCTCAACATATGCTTGTTTCTACACCTAGGACAATAGATGGAGAGTGGTTCAGTTGTTCTATTTTGATCAGCTGTTCTAGTTTTTGCTTGAATCCCATCCAATGTGATATTTAATTGGACTAGAATATATGTTTTTAGATTTGCAATCTCTTCCACTAACTGTCCTATTTCATTCTTCCCTTTGAAAGTTTTGGATGATCTCACTCCATCTTGGGTTCTAGAATAGTTCCTGCAGAGTTCTTCTATAGCAGGTATATCTATTTTGTTGATATTCCCTTTTCCCATTAGATCCAGTGCGTATTTTGATTCCTTATCCAATCCTTTTACAAATAGGGTTCTAGCCAAAGAGTGATTTACTGGGTTGCCATACCTTCTCAAGGCGAAGTTAAACCTGTCCACATAGTCCTCTAAGGTCTCTTCCTCTCCTTGCCTAATTTTAAATAATTCCTCATTTTTATTACTGACTCTACAGTAATCTTGGTACTTTCCTAAAAACTCTATTTCCATTTGATTCCAAGAATGAATAGAGTTCTGGGGTAAACCCATAAACCATCTCATCGCAGAATCTTTCAGGGTTGAAGGGAACAATTTAAGTTTTTGGTTATCTGATCCATAATCATAAGTTTGGCATACTACTTTGAATTCAAATAGAAACTAATTTGGATCCTCAGAAGAAAGACCTCTAAAATTTGGCAAGTGTGCTGTTGAGATATTTTTCATAGGAGCATTGTCTCCAGCAGCTAGAACAATGGGATATGAGAAGGTTCTTGGAGCCTGATTTTCCTCTTCTTCATGATTATCATTATTATTATCCATGTTTAGTACTGGTTCTTCTCCTTGAGGTTCTAGGAAATCAGGTTCTGTCAAAGGATTTGCCTGAAACTTTTGTTGTAATTCTTGGATATAATCAGCAAGTGGAAGATTTGTAGGATCTAAGGGATTATTGATTTAAGGTGCCACTTCTAAGGTAGGTTCCAAGTTTCTTTCTTCAACAAGATCTTGTGCCACCCCACTGCTTTCTCCTATAGCTTGTTGATGGGGTGTATGTTTTATGTATCTTCCTTTTGAGTCTTTAGCTCTAACCATACAGACCTAACCTAAAAACTATTTAGCTAAGTTTCCCTAATTAACACAATTATCCCTGGCAATGGTGCCAAAAATGACAAGGAGTCATTGTACCTCATCATTTAATCATATTTCATATGTCAAAATCTAGGGCTATGTCCTTGGCTGTCTGTAAATAGGGATTCTATAGTTACCAGTTTTCTCTAACTAATTCTAATGACTTTTACTAATTTAAAGAGATTGATCTATCTGCTTACAAAATGAATTCAAAGAATGCTGAAAACAGAATTGAACAATAAATTACTCAAAGCAAATCTATAACTGCAACATGCATCTATCTATCAAAATTAGTAAGTATTCTATAAAGCAAAATTTGAAACAACAAAACAGTGGTACTAGCCTTCTGCCTTGGTGGTGAGAGTGGCCCCTTGCTCCACACCCTTAGGGCCAAAGGCTATAGTAAAGAATCAATACTAAAGAATAAGATCACAACTAGATTCGGTCCAATTCCATTCGCTTTGCATTCATAGAAATATTGATATCTTAATTGAAATTATAGAAGAAAAATAATCAGTCCCCCTTTTCTACTGCTTTTGTAAATATATATCCAATGAGTGATGACATATCACTTATCTTATGTACCAATTCTTCTATGAGATGACATCCATCTCTTTATTATACTAACTATGTAACTACAAAAAATAATCATGCAATAAAAATAGAATGAGTGGAACGGAAGTCAACTCTGAATTCTAATTTTGAGTTTTAATACATTTGGGCAGCGAGGCCCTAAAAATATGGATATTAAATCAGTTTTATCAGTAACTCATGCAAAAAATTAAAAGAGATAAAAACTCTCAGCAGTTAACTAAAGATGACCCTTAATCACTTAGGTGATGATTTTAGTAATATGAAGGGGGGTATCATGATCACCATTGAAAGTGCCTGACCAACAGCTGTGCTAGAAATCTGCCCTATTCTGAAGAGGTGCCAGAAATGTATGTTTCTGTTTGTAGCTCTGGAGATATGTCTATTGCTCCGGAGATGCTCTTCCTCTTACTTCAAAACTTATGCTGTCGTGAGATTCTGGTATAGTCTCTAGAGATATTTAGGACTACCTCCGGAGATGTACAAAATTGCCATCCTGAGCATCTACACCTGTTGATTCAAAAAGAGAAGTTTTTCTGCATATTTCCATCAATTCCATGCACATTAGTCCTTTAATCAGAAATCATGATTTTAAGTAATTTATCTTCAATTAATCATTATTTAGAACAATCTTGCTAGCCTATTCGAGTGCAGACATCAAGAAGTTGGGATCAGAAAGGAGAAAAAGAGAGGTAAAAAGATGTATTTTATGGGTGCTAATTGGCACTCATCAATCTCTTTTTAATTTCTCTAATAGATGTCACCCTTGTAGCTTTGAGCTTAAACTATTCTCCACTTGAGAGTATGGACACAACAATATTTTTTTCTCTTTTGTTTGCTTCTTTTTTGACTTTTCTTTTTATTTCTTAGTGGATTTTTGATCCCCTTAACATTTTTGGCCAAGTGAATAAGAGGCTAGACACCACCAAAAGAATAACTGACTCCTAAGACTTCCCAGCTGCTAAGGAGGATTAGGGGAGGTCTACTAGCTAGCTTTTATTAAGTACTATAGGTTTAAAAACTTGTTTTGTTTAGGCTTGAATAGATGGTGGTTAACATTGGAATCATTATAAAGCTAAATGTTTGACTTTATTTGAAATTGTTGGGTTTGTAAAGGGGAAAAAAATAACATTTGATGATTTTAGGGATGTCTAAGGCTTAACAGGGACAACCTGTACTAGGTAACCTTAAGACTCCTTACTAGGATGAAAATCAAACAAGAGTGAATCACTAACAAATGCAAGGATGGACAAAATGAAATGCATTCTTTGAAATTTTGAATTTTCTTGATTTTATACTTTTTAATAAAAAAATTGAATTATTTTATTTTTTGGGGATTTTTAGATATAATATTTCTTCAGATGAAAGACATTAACTATTTCACTAGACTCTTCTTCTTCCATGGTTCACAAGAGATAAATACCATTTCCAACATCTTCTTTAACCATACAAGGTCCTTCCCAGTCTTCTTAGAATTTTTATTTATTTATATGCCTTTTATTCTTTTTACTCCCCTTAACCTTCTTTCATCTAAAATTTCTAGCCTTGCTAATTTGACTACATGATACTCTTCATTACCTAGGAGCCCTTGTAAGGATTAATTCTAAACCAAATGTAAGGGAATATGGAGTTATTCCTATCAGTGTTTGCACATTAGTTTTGTAGGCCCACAAGGCTAGATATAATTGTAGATGCCAGTCCCCTTCAGAGTCTTTCATAATTTTAACCAAGATTTTATTTAGAGTTTTGTTTGTTGCTTATGCTTGTCCATTTATGTAAGGATGATACATTGTTGTTGAATTATGGTTGATGTAAAATCTTTTTCATAAATCTCACACTTGTGGATTCTTAAATGAGGAAGCATTATATGTGACAATAACTTGTAGAATCACAAATTTATAGATGATTTGATTTAAAATGAACTCCGTGATTGCCATCCTTGAAACTATTCTTAAAGGCATGGCCTCCACCCATTTGGTGAAATATTTAGTAGCCATTATGATGTATGTGTGTTTGTCCATTAAGGGTGGGGATATTTTTTTGACTGAGTCCAATCCCCATGTGGAGAATGGATAAGGAGTGACAATTAACTAAAGGTCTTCTGTGGGGGTATGATGAGCTTGTGCATATATTTTATATTTTTGGCACCTTTGCACAAATGTGATCACATCCCCCTCTAAATTAGGCCAAAAATAGCCTAGGTGATGGATTTTTCTAGTGGTGGCATGACTACCTAAATGCCCCCCATAGATTCCACTATGACATTCTTCTAATATCTTATGTGCTTCTTCCTTGTCTACACATCAAAATAGAATTCTATCTAGAGCTCTCTGATATAAGGTATCATCAATCAAGACATACCTTGTAGCCAGAATGTGTAATAGTCTTTTGCCCAAAGGAGTCATATTTTTGGGGTAAACTTTATTCACTAGATAGTTGATAATGTCCCTGTACCAATAAGATGATGCATACTTTTCAAGATCCATTGTGTAGATTTCATCATCAGGAAAGTCCCTTTTCATTGGTTCATTATGGGAAGTAGGGTTTTTAGTTCACCAATCAATGATCACCTATCCCTTGATGGATTTCTAGTTGACATATGTTAACTCAAACTTGCTTAGTAAGGTCAAGAATCTCCCAACCCTTCTTGAAAACATTGGTTGTGTTAGGAAGGTCTGTAGTAGTTTAGATTGTATTATGACTCTCATTTCTTGATTTAGCATGTAATGACATAACAATCATGTGGTAAAGACTATAACCAAACATTCTTTTTCTACTTAGGTTTAATTCTTTTCATAGTCTAACAAAGTGTGACTAATAAAATATATTGCTCTTTCTCTCTTGTCATCATCTTCTTGGGATAACATGCATACCATTGAAATTTCTATTGCTTTAAAGTAGAGAATGAAAGGTCAATCTTGTTTGGGTGGCATAAGTGTTGGGGGAGTGAGGAGAAACTTCTTCACTTGATTAAAATCATTTTGGTAATCCAAAGTCTAGGTTATCTTGGTATCCTTTTCTAACAATTGGTTGATTGGGTGTATCTTGAAGGTCATGTTTGGTATAAAGAGTTTTATCACACCCAATTGCCCTAAGAAAGTCCTTAATTCTGATTCGTTGGTTTGAGGGGTGAAATCTAAGACAACTTTTACCTTGGTTGGGTTAACATCGATTCCCTATTGGGGAATGATTAAACTAATTAATTTTCCAATAGTCACTCCAAATACACATTTCTCAGGATTAAGTCTAACCTTATATTCATGCAATTGAGTGAAAATTACTCAAAAGTCCTCCACATGTGTTGATCTTTTCTTTGACTTTGCCAATAAATCATCCACATACGTCTCCACTATTTTATGAATGAGTTAATGAAAAATATGAGTCATGGCTCTTTGTTAAATATCTCCTATGTTATTTGGCGCAAATGACATCACTACATAGCAAAAGGTTCCCCAAGGCATAGTAAATGTGGTTCTGTTATGATTAACTTTTGCAATCTAAATTTGATTATAACTTGAAATCCATCTATAAGAGATAAAATATCATATCTCACAGTTGAATCCATAATTTAATCTATTAGTGGGAGGGGAAAATCATATTTAGGGAAAGCTTGATTGATATCCCTAAATTCAGGGCATATTTTAATTTTTCCATTTTTCTTCAGCATGGGGACTATGTTTGATGCCTAGTTTGAATAGTCCACTAGCTTAATGAATCCCACATTTAGTAATTTCTTCAATTATTCTTTTACCATTTTGGCAGCTTGGGGCTTCATGGGCCTCAACTTATGTTTTATTGGTTTTATGTCAGGCTTTGTTACCAAATTGTGCATGACTATGTTTGGATCTAAACCTAGAATGTCTATGTATGTCCATGTGAACACATTAGAAAAATTAATGAGGAGTTCAATGTATTCCTCTAACTCCTTGTTTATCAAATTTATTCCCAACTTTAGTATTTTTCACTTTTTTGATGTCCCTAAATTAAGATTGATAGTATCCCCAATTAGGGATGAATGACCCTCTTCAAAAATTTGTAGAGTAGGAGGCAGGTTAGGGCTCTTATTGATTTATAAGATCTCTAACTCATCTCCAAAGTAATTGTCAAGATGGGGAAGAAGCATGTATCCCCTTTTATTGTAAACACGTAGAAGACCATCATACGCATGAAGGTACTCTAAAATGGCTTCATCATTTTAGCATAATCTCTTGTGGGGATTTTTATTCTCTCTTCAACATAACTAATGATACTAGTTAACTCATAACTTTCCAACAATGGTCCACTTTACATGGAAATAATAAACTCAGAGTTCTATAATTGGGCATGGGGTGTGAACATTGTGGTTGAAGTAGCCATGGAATCTGCCATTTGATTTTATTCTCGTGGTATGGTTTTCATTGTGAAGAAGTTGAAGAAGTGCACTAGTTTTTGAATAATGTCTTTATAGGGATGTAAGCATTCTAATCTTGTCTCATAGTTCTTTGAAACCTAATTGATTATTAATTTCAAATCACCAAAGATTAAGAGGTTTTTTGCCCCTAACTACATGACTAGCATAATGCCTAGAGATTGAGATTCATATTCAATGAAGTTATTTGTACAAAATAAGTCTAGCCTGAAGGGAAAAGGGAAGATTTTTCCTACGGGGAAGTGAGGATTACTCCAACCCCAATTCTCATTTTACAGCTTGCTCCATCACAATGGAGGATCTAGAGGCTACTAGGAACTTGTGACATTAACATTTCCCTTGGTTCATAGGTTGACCTTAGTTCTATTTCTTCCTCTTTTTATTTTCCCTTCTCTTTAATCTCAACCATATTTATGTAGATGTTTCCTATTGATTCAACCATATTTATTCACATCTTTATAACAAGGGATGGCTGCTACATTGAAAGGCGCATAAGGTTTCATCGAATGAGGGTAAAACAAAAATTCCTTTTGGTCTCTACTTACATATATTTTAGAGTCTCAATGATATTTTCAAATTCTTTGGATGTTTCCCCCTTACCAAATATTTTGATTCCTAGGTTAGTTTTCATGGCCTTTCCTTTTTTCTCTTGTTCCATCATTTAAACACTAAAAGGGTTAAGATCTCCTTTGATGATGTTCATTTGACCCTATGAGAGAAGTAGATTTCTTGGAATAGGGTAGAGGGGATTAACCTCATCCTATGAATTGAAGGACTCCCTAGGATCATGTTATAGGCGGTTTCTTCATTGGACATAACATTTAGTTGGAAGTGTTTTGGGACCCAACATGATTGGAAGTTTAACCTTTCCCATGGTTTGGATGTTTGGTTTATTATGAATTCTAAGGGTGAAAGTTTCCTACATAATATACATTTTTATCATAAGCCATTATTTGAAGGAGAGAGAAAAGGATAATATTGATTGCAACCCCATCATCTACCATGACACGTTTAATGCCAATTTCATGAAATTGGACTTGTAGGTAGAGGGGGAGATCATCTTGTTTAGCTATGTCATCATCTAAGTGTAGTTTCTCAAGATTGAATGTGAGGATATTGTGTTTTTCTTGCAAAGGAGTTTGAACTAGATGTCCCAAATCTAAGACATCAAGGAAAGCTCTTTTATATGCAGGAGATCCTTTGAACACATCCATTATTTGCAAAAAATCCAAATCATTTGTAGTGAGGCTTGGTTGTTCTGGTTCATGAGTGACACAAATTTCACAATAACTATTCAACTCTATGTGACTTAGCATGTTTTGATGGAAAATGAATTGGTGATTTTTCTATTGGTTATTTGATTTACATTCTTTGTTCTCTTGAGATAGAAGGGAAATCATGAATTTTTGATGTTGCTCCTTAGAGTTTGAGATGGTCTTGTTAAAATTATAGCATACCTTTGTATCATACCCCTTCAACTTGTGAAATAAATAGTCCATGTCAGGATCATAGGGATGATGCTATAATCCTTGGAAATTTATTTGTAATTTTGGTAAGGTTTTCTATTGTACAATGGATGCCCAATGGCATTAACATTCCTATTCATTGAGTTGAGATAGTCATTCCCACTTTGATCATTGCCTTTTGTAGGGGGTGTGTCTGTCACTACATCTATAATTGTGTTATGATTATTCCTTAGGATCTTGATAACATAAGGGTTACTTCCACTATTGTTAGTATTTTGATGAGTCACTAATCATCAATTTACTCCATAAAATCTTCACCCACTATCGATAGTGAATTGATCAATTCTCAATGCACTTTCCAAAGCTTCTTCATAAGACTTATAAGGCAATTTGGACATCCTCTCTTGTATCCCTATTAAGGGCATGTAAAAAGAGGTCACATAGTTATCTATGATCCATATTTGAGGCACTAGTTAATGAGTAGAGGACTTGCCTCTAGCACATGACACAGTGTGCCATTGATTTGTTTGTATCTTGTTTCATAGTTAAGAAGTTTTGAATGCCTATCTTGACCAATTTCTTCATATTTAAAGCTATCAAAAACTTACCAATGAGTTGTTGGAAGGAATGTCTAGAAACCTTTGGGATGCAATAGTACCAATCTAGCATGATTTCTTTAAGGGTTTTGGGAAATATCCTAGCTACAACTCCCTTCCATGGGAAGAGTTCTCTCATAACTATTATGTATGCCTTGATATGGGAATTTGGATAGATCCCTCTCTTGTAAATTTTGGTAAGTTTGGGAGGGGATGCATTAAGAGGATATTGTAGATGTTGTAATTGAGGGGTTTGTTTAAGTACTCTAGGTACATCTTTGAAAATGAGTTTTCAAAAGTTGACATTGTTCCTACGAACATGAACCCCATGTGTGGGATTTTATAATTTTGAGGATTTGTTTGGTATCCAAGCATGACTAGGTATGTTGTTTGGGCATTGATGGGTTGATGCATTTTGGGAACCTAAATTTTTGTTGTTGAATAGAATCCACTAGGTTTTTGAAAAGGTGGAATTGTGTCATTACTGACATTTCAAAAATAGAAGTTCAAATAAGGTGGGTCTTGAGTTTCCCCTCGCTTTTCTTGGCAGGCTAGTGACATAAGGATTAGCTTGCACTCTGGGTCTTTCTTTGACTTCATTTAATTGGAGTTGTTCAAATTGCCTCTAGCCTCTAGCATCCTAATCTATTAGACCAAGGTGGCTATAAGGTCGACAAGTGTTGCTACTTCTATCCTTTGAACTTCTTCACCTTCTGGTGGGTTTTCCTACAATTGAGTTACTTAATTGGTTCTTTCTTCCAAAATATTTTCTAATGATGCATGAAACACCATAAATCACTTAGCCTGATATGTGACATGGAAAGCATCTCAATCTTCCCAAGCTTCTTGCAAGTTTCTTTCTAGATGGCTCACCTTGTTGTCCATTTGGGTGGCCATTTACATGTAGCTCATGATAGTATAGTCTTCTTGATGGACTTGAGAAAGAATGAACACTTGGTGTGCTAGCTGCCTTGACTAGGATAGTTGGGTTGGACAATATTATCCTAATTCTAAGTTGGGTTATTAAAGGTCATGAAGTTTGAGGGCTCTTGTTTGATGCCCTTTGAATGTGAATCTTCAAAATCATACTGATTTGAGATTGGTGCTAAAGGATTAGGTGGGATATACCTATTGAAATATGATGTTACAAGTTCATTGGAGGGGATGTTCCCATGAATTCTATCCAATTCTGTCATATTTTAGGGATGGTAGAAGCATTGTAGAATAACTAGAATAGATTCAAAAGATAGATAAATATGAGAGTGGAGTGGAAGAAGAGTGTAGAGATGCCAAAAATATCATCCAAAAGGATTTTCTATTCACATTGGGTTTACCAAAATATGTGTTGTTCAAAATTGACTCAAGCTTGCACTAGTGAGTCAGACTCCGATACAATGTACATGAATTGTATCCTTGCTAAAGGCACCCCACCTAGTCACTCCTACTCTTGTGGCAAGATCCAATTGAGTGGTGGTGGAGTAGAGGGGGTATTATGTTCTTGAGGAAGTAGAACATCATGGATGGTGGTTAAATTGATCAAATTATTAGCTTGAGTGTGCAATTGTTGATTGTTGATATTTTTTATTATGATAAGAAACAAACAAGGGTGCTGGTCCATATAAAAAAACCACAAGGGAAGAAAAATCTAGGCTATAAATAGGCCACCAACAATAGACAAACATCACACTACTAGATGAAAGTCATTAACTAGTTCATATGGACAAAACCCATAACCAAAACAAGTAGCAAAACTAACATAAACTAAAGAAACATCTACCCCTAGTCCTCCACAAGAAAATTATACATATCTTCATGATAATTAACAAAATTTTTTGCATCCAAACCATGCCCATTGAGTTATAAATCCCAGAGGACAAACATCATAGTAGCTGACCTATGCATCACCTTCGTGATGAAAGTAGCCAGCACCTTCATGTTTTTTTCCAGAGTAGTCATCTTAGCCTTCAGCTCCACGACTTCCACAACAACTTGTTTGTATTGAGTACAATCCTTTTGAGTAGGGGTAGTATCCTTAGTTAGGTCCACATCCTCATCATCTAACTTAGAATTTAGAGCATTCATTTCTTCAAACAGGCTTGCTCCCTTCTGAAACTCCTTAGTTTCTAGGGTCTCCACCACCTTCTGGAAATCAAGATCATCCTTAGACAGAGTGTCACTGGAATCCTCCACTTCAGTAATTTTGGGGGTGAGCCTCCCCACCAACCTATTGGACCATCTGATACTCAACCTTCTGCTTTTAGAATCCCCACTCTTGCTCTTAGTAGTCTTCCCTTCCTTTTCAGTCTCCTTGTCCTAGGGGTTGATCACATCCCTTCTGTTAAAACCCCCTTAAAGTTTGATCAGGGTTTCCCCTTCCTTAAAGAATATTTGCATGCTCTCCTTATCCTACACCTTACTTTGTCTTTTCAGCTTCTTCCCCTTGCTAGACAAACCTATAGCTTGATAAATTGTGTCCTCACTGATTTTGAATTGAATACCACCTAGCTACACACGCCGGTTATCCCAAGAGACAACAAATTGCACTGAAAGGTTTTCATCGTAACCATTCAGGCATTCGATAAGTGGGGTTATACCACCTTCATAATATACACTCCAAAGCATCTCATCCTTTTAGGATTATTCATATGACACTGACTATGTCCTAACTCTTTCACCTATCATTTTGAGAACTAAATTCTAGAGAATACCACACAGAGAGTTACAAAGATGTTGAAGGAAGTAGATTAATTTCTCAATTTCGTAAATCCCTTTCTATTGATTATGGTTTTCACAATAGTTAAGATCACATTTGAGATGATGGAGAGTGCTAGAATTACTGCTCGTTCCCTCTTTGTAACTTAGGTAATGATTACCAATCTTGCAATTTTCGTTCGACCTATGATCATTAATGCTCAACGTCGTCAAGGATTTAGAAAATCTATCTTATTCATCCTCACATACCACCCGTACTTGCTTCATTAGTGCATGTAGTTGACGTCATCCATACACTTAGTTACACTACCTAGCCCTTCAAAAAATCTCCACCACCTCACTTCCCCATCCACGTGGATGGTCTCCCTCTCCACGTAAGCATTATGCTTACTCTTTATGTCAGGCTCCACCTCAACACCACACATCCTTCTCTCCCTTCTCAAATGGGACGCCCTCCCATACTTTAGTTGATTCTCTTTACATATAGGAGACATAAAACTTAGGGATTCTTAGACATCTCCTTATGAAGAAGGTCTTTGATAGTTTTGGAGAGAAATTTGAGACTACTCCAACATCTCAACTGAGTGTAGTTGATACCCTGGTTGGCCAGGGCATCTGCCACTCTATTACCCTCCCGATAGGTATGGCCTAGAGTATGTTGTTCCAACCTCGGGATAAGACCTTTAATATATTCTATTATATCAGGTCCACTTTCCATCTCGACTGTGCTTTCCCACTAACAACATCAAGGATAAGTTTAGAGTCACCTTGAATCTATAACCTGTTGATTTCTAGAGAAAGAAATTTTCAATACCCATAGGAGGGTCATGTCTACCACAACATTGTTGGTTCTACATCCTAGCCCTCCAGCGTAAGCAGAAATAACTTCCCCTTTACGAGATCTTAGGATTACACCACCACTGGCCTACCCTAGGTTGTCTTTCGTAGCCCCATCAAAATTCAACTTGCACCAGCCTTCCAAAAGAGGTTTCCATTTCATGTTTAAGAGAAAGATTTTTGGAGTTATCAAACTTGTTGATATCGACAACAATACCCCAGTTGTTGATGACCTTGATTTCCATAGGATTAGGTGGGGCCTATAGGATTTTAAGATTACACATTGAGATGTTTTCCATCAAAAGTTTGGAAAACAAGAGAAACACTTCTTTAGGATTCTTGGACTCATCTCTAAAAATTCTATTGTTCCTCTCTTTCTAGATAATCCAGCCTATATGTGGAGGGATTTTCTTCCATAAATCCCTAACCTTGGGATGCGAGAAAGGGCTTCTCCAAGCTTCCACCATTGAGCTTAAGTTATCACTCATAACCCAGTCAATATCTAATTTACTTAATGTCATACCCCATATTTCCTTAGTAAATTCATAGTGGAAAAGTAAGTGTGGGACTGATTCTTCCACTTTACAGCATAGAACACATCTATTGGTTCTTTGGAATCCTCTACATTTGATATTATCCTGGGTGAGAATATTATTATGGGCTACTATCTAGCAAAAATAATTAACTTTAGGGATTAGATTATGGTTCCAAATAAGTCTCCATAAGCTATTTCTGATAGGGTCTAACCGTAGACTGTAATCAGGATTGACTATGAACATTCCTTTACTATTATGAGACCAGACCATCTCATCCTCCTTGGGGAATATAGTGATTCTGCACTTAAGGAGTTCCTTTTGAATGTTCTTGACAACTAACTTCAAGTGATCTTGATTTGAGCAACACTTAGAGATAATCCTCCATTGTTTTCCACGCCTAAATTTGGTTATATAATTACTCACCTCCTCTCCAAAAAAGTTTCTGGCATGCTCCACCAAAGTGCTATAGGTCTGCTAATTGAGAAGAGGCTACTCTTGTAACTAGGTGTCCTTCCAAAACCTTATCCTTCTACCATTACCTAATTTCCATTTAGTGCCTTTGAGGATGAGGTTCCTAGTTTTCAGAACATTGTTCCATATGACCGAACCTTTAGGCAATCCTTCTTGATCGATACATCTATTATGTCCCAAGTTATGCAAGTATTTGGATTTCATTATGGAACCCCAATCCTTCCCATCTTTAATAAAGCCCCATCCAAGTTTTTCTAATAAATCTTTGTTCATCAGATGGACCTTTCCGGTACCAATATCCCCCCTGCTCCTTGGGTAGGGAAACCTTGTCCCAACTTTCCAAGGCCAATCTTTTTTTCTCCTCAACTCCCATCCATAAAAAAAGTTTTCTGAATCTTCTCAAAATTTTTAGCAATATATTTTGGCATTTTGAATAGAGTCAAGAAGTATAAGGGACCCCTTGCAAAGAGGCTTTTAGAAGTTGTAATTTCCTTGCTTGGATAAGAACTTTTTCCTTCCAGCCTGCAAGCTTTTGTTGAATCCTCTCCATGATAGAATTCCAAAAAGAAAGGGTTACTTCCTTAACTATTAGTGGGAGGCCAAGGTAAACACTTGGAAGTGTAGCACAAGAGTAGCCCAATATTCCTTTACTTTTCTGTTGTAGCTCAACATCCATGTTGAAGAAATATATTTGACTTTTTTCATAGTTAATGCATTGGCCAGATGTCCTACAATAATTATTGAGGAGTTGTTTCCATTTCCTTGCTTCTATTTCCTAAAGGATTGTATCATCTACAAATTTTTGGATAGTTAAGGGGTCTACTATAGAGGCAACTTTAATACCCTTCAATTCTCTAGACCTCAGGAGGTTCATAAAACCTCTTCCCACAACTTTAGCCATAAGAATAAAGAGGTAGGGATATAGAGGGTTCTACTATCTTATCCCTCTTTTAGACTTGAAAAATCCCCTAGGTATACCATTCATCAGCATAGAAAACTTAGCAATCATAACAAATTATTTAACCAGATTCATGAAGCCATTCTGAAAACCCATCTTTTCAAGGAGTTTGAATAAGAATTCCCATGTCACTCTGTCATAAGCTTTAGAGATGTCTGTTAGATGCACAGGACAACTGAGAGGGGGGGTGAATCTTTTGTACATTAAAACCTCAAGCTATTCCAATCTTCAAACTCTTATTACACATTAGTAGAATGTAAACATATGAAGCATCAATGCAAAACACATCAAACACATAAGAACACCAGATTTACATGGAAAACCCAAGAAGGGAAAAACCATGGTGAGGATTAGCTCACATATATATGAATAGCAACATCAAAAATAAATAGGCTCATTGCCAAGGGCTCACTACCCAAAAGAAAGGCTCACTGCTAGAAGGACTCACTATCTAGAAGAGAGAAGACTAGAAGAGGACTATTACAGAGAGATTCACTATCTCAAAGAAACAAGAGAAATCCACCATTGCAACTTCTTGCTATCCACAACCTTTGGCTCACTACCTCTAGCAACTTCAAGCACACTAAAATGTAGACACCTTCTCACTGCATTTGGGAGTCATAAGCATTTAAGATCACACTCAATTCACTATCCTTGATTCACATTCACATCATTTTCTCTACATTATTCCACTCAACCTTCACCTTACATTTATGCCATCCATGACCTAAACAATCTCAATTAGGTTAGCCTTAATGAAATGTGTGCACCTCAAACGTGCAACACCAAATAGGTCGGCACCAAACACTTCCAAGATGGAAAGAAGTGAAAGTGGACCATGCCAGGAGTTAACTAGGACTCAAATCTGTATCACCATGCTACTCATCACATCCACAATCCATGAAGTGCCTCCGCAAATAACGCTAACAAGCTAGATCGTCCAAACCTAAACAAACACTACAAGCGACCACATACACGCCTCTCCAAGTCCAAAAACATCATGCAGACCACAAAGAAGTATTCCACAACATCCACAAATCTTTCCAGAGTATTCCAACATCATTATAATCTTCTGCAACACTACCACAACCACCTAAAACAAAGAATGTCTTCCTTTTGCACATCAAGATGCACTACCACTAAACACCAACACAAGAGTTGAACTTGAGGAGAAACCCAACACTAGAAAATTTAAGGGAAGGTAGATACAAATAATATAAGCATGTTCCCAGATCTGTAAGACAAGAAACCTTAATGCAAAAAAATGTGGAGCAGTTTCATTTCTCCCAGACAATCTTCTACACAAGAAAACATTCTGTCAAACACATCTTCCACTGCCGCACGATCCAGAACCTGAAACTCTAGATATAACACCTCTGAACACCTCTGATCAATACTTCCAAACCATACAAGCACATCTTCAACTATGAAGAAATGTGGAGCACATCACTGAACATACCTCTGTCACACTGCACACCTTTTTATTCATATTTTCTCAAAAGCACTTAGAAACTAAGTGAACCATCTACTGGAGTTTAACATCAATGACAACACCAACACAATATCCCCCTTTGTCATTGATGGAAACACCAACTCTTTGAAAAAACATCAACACCAAAAGAAATCAATCAACAACTTTGCAACCAATAGTACTCCCCTTGACTAGAGCAACTCTTACTCTTCACACACTTTTCTACACAATCTTTCTTGCACAATAGTTTTTCAATCACTTCAACTCTCTCCCCCTTTGACATCAATGGCAAAGGGAAACACTTGCAACACCAGCAGACACTTTCTCTCTCTTCATTACTCTTAATTTATTGCACTGTCCCCCTTAGGGGCATAAGATATGCTCCAACTGATTGCACCAACCAACAATACCACTACCTACTCACCTTGAGAGGTAGCCTTCAACATCAGTCTAGGACTAAGAATGTGTCTTTAAATGTTTCTCAGACGAATGCACACACTTATGCATCTAATCAAAGGAAGGAGGGGCAAAAACCCCTAACTTCTGCGAGAGATACTCAAAAGTATCTTTAGGAAGAGCCTTTGTAAAGATATCTACAACTTGATCCTTGGTAGGCACATACTCCAATTTTACTTGATTCTCTACAACCTTCTCTCTTAGAAAGTGATACCAAATTGAAATATGCTTTGTTCTTGAATGCATTACCAGATTCTTTAAAATGTTGATAGCACTTGTATTATCACATAAGATAGGAATAGGTTCATCATATGATACTTTGATATATTTTAATGTCTTCTTCATCCACAACACCTATGTGCAACATGATATTGCTGCAATGTACTCTGCCTATGCAATAGATAATGACATTGAATCCTGCTTCTTACTCAACCATGAAATTAATCTGCTTTCAAGAAAGAAAGCACCACTACTTGTACTTCTTCTATCATCTATACATCCTACCCAATCTGCATTTGTATATGCACTCAAAGAGAAATTAGTATCCTTGGAATACCATAAGCCAAAATATGGAGTGCCTTTCAAGTATCTAAATATCATTTTTATTACTGAAACATGTGACTCTCTAGGATCTACTTGGAATCTAGCCACACAATAAATTGAATGCATGATAGCTGGTCTAATAGCAGTTAGGTATAACAGTCCACCAATCATTGATTTGTACTTGCTTTGATCAGCCTTAGGATATTCATCATCTTTGCTTAACTTACAACCAATAGTCATGGGAGTACATACCAGTTTGGAGTGTTCCATTTCAAACTTATTCAATATTTCCTTAACATACTTTGACTGTGAAATGAAAATACCTTTTTCTGATTGACTGATTTGTAACCCAAGGGAGAAATTTATTTCCCCACACATTGACATTTCAAACTCTTTTTGCATCTCCTCTACAAATATTTTGCACATACCTTCATTTCCTCCAAAGATTATATCATCAACATGTACCTCCACAATTAGAATTTGATCTTCTTCAAATTTGAAATATAGATTGCTGTCTACAGTCCCCTTTTTGAATCCTTGCTGCAACATGTATCTATCCAATCTTGCATACCAAGATCTAGGAGCCTGTTTGAGTCCATACAATTCCTTCTTTAATTTGTAGACCATAATTGGATCATATGATAACTATAAGCCTTCTGGTTGTTTAATGTATACCTCCTCTTCCAATTCTCCATTCAAGAATGTAGATTTCATATCCATCTGATAAACTTTGAAATCCTTATGAGCTGCAAAGGCCAAGAACATTCTAATGGCCTCCATTCTTGCCACTGGAGCATATGTTTCCTCATAATCTATTCCTTCCACTTGTGAGTAGCCATTACACACAAGCCTACCCTTATTTCTCACTACTCCATTCTCATTCAATTTGTTCTAGAATACCCATTTAGTTCCTATTACATTCTTGTCTGCAGGTCTTGGGACAATTTCCCAAGTCTGATTTTTGTCAATATGCATCAATTCTTCTTCCATAGCTTTGATCCAATGTTCATCTTTGCATGCTTCAATCACTGTTTTGGGTTCTATTTTAGATAGTAAACACAAATTTACTTGTTCATCTACCATACCAATTTTCCTTCTTGTTAATACACCTTTGTTTTTATCTCCAATGGTTTGATCTTTAGAATGATTCTTCTGCACATACTTGGGAGTATTAAGAACCCTTTCTGGAGCATCTTCTTCATTAACTTGCATCTCCTTTTCTTTTTCTTCTTTCTTTCTTATTTACATGAACTGCATGATACAAGACCAAGAAGAAGATAGTAGTGTTCTTGAGGCTGCAACACCTTTATAAGGAGTTCCTAATTTTTTACTTGATGAATGGGGAAATAACCTTCATTTTGATCCTCTTGATGATGTGGAAGAAACAAGGTTGGGTACTTATTATATCCATGAAGAAAATTTAGTCATTCCTAATCTTGTGAAGCCATAGGAAGATCTTGGTGGAATATGGTAAGTTCTATATTTTGATGGCTTAAGGAGTAAAAATGGTGTAGCTTTTGGTGTAATAATGATTTCTCCTCAAAACGAATAGTATTTCTTTGATTTTAGACTTCATTTCAGTTGTACTAATAATGTAGTTGAATATGAAGCATTGATTCAAGGTATTAAACTTGCTCAGAGAAGAGGAATCAAAGTTTTGTAGGTATTTGGTGACAGTGATCTTATTGTGCACCAAGTTAGAGCTCAAAGTGAATCTAAAAAAAACTTGTTGAAGGTCTACAATTGAAGATTTTGATGCTTTCAACATCCAAGCTGTCCTTAGCGAGAAGAATAAAGATGCAGATAGACTTGTAACAATTGGTGCTCAATTTGACATCAACAAGGACATCACACAAGATAAGAACCAACTTGTGAAACTATTGGTAAGATTAGATATCCTTGATAATGTAATCAGTTATTGAGTGTTTGAGAATGATGAATAAATTGTTAATTAATTTTTTACGAGAAGAAGCAAAATTTTTTGCTAAAAATTAGTCCAAGTTGCAAGAATAATAGTATGGTGATTACGTCATTCAGCTAAAAACAAATAAGTTACCTAAAGGGTTAATCACCTTAGAAAGCATATTTAACATTTATGATCAGCTTAGAGGTGAGAAAATGAATATGACCATCAATGAAGAAGACTATGAGGAAGTAACAATTGAAAAAGACAAGGTTTTGAAGGTTGGGAATGTATGTAGAAAATTTGACAAACAAGTTTTTGTTGATCTTTGTAAGGAGTATGGTGACATTTCTACATGGACCTATAAAGATCTTAGAGGTTTTGATCCTAGCCTAGCCCAACATATTATTGAATTGGATCCTAATTCCAAACGCATTAGATAAAAACAAGGACCAATTAATCCTAAGATTGAACCATTGATAAAAAAAGAGCTGTCCAAACTCTTAGAGGCAAACATTATTTTCCCAATCAAACACTCCTCTTGGGCAGCCAATATAGTTCTTGTTAGGAGGAAGAATGGGGAAATTAGACTTTGTGTGGACTTTAAAGACCTAAATAGAGTATCCCTTAAGGATCATTATCCACTTCCATCCATGGAATAAATCCTTCAAACAGTAGTTGGAGCTAAAAGGTTTTCTCTCCTAGATGGCTATTCAAGATACAACCAATTCTTTGTCCAAGAATCGGATCAGTTCAAGACAACCTCTACCACCAAATGGGGCATTATGGATTACAGGAAAATGCCTTTTGAGTTGACCAATGATGGTGCAACTTTCCAAAGGGAAATGGACATGGCTTTTAAGGGCCTAATCAAAGATATAATCTTGGTCTACTTGGATGATATAAATGTTTACTCAAAGCATGCACACGAACATTTGGGGTATTTAAGGAAAATATTTGACAGGTGCAAAGAGTTTGGAGTATCATTGAATCCAAAAAAGTGTGTTTTTTGTTCATGAGGGAAAGTTGTTGGGGCATATAGTCTCAAAGGAGGGTCTTGCAATTGATCTAGAAAAGGTAAGTGCTATTTTATCTCTTTCTCTTCCAAGACATAAGAAATGTCTTAAAATATTTTTGGGAAAGATTAATTTTGTAAGGAGAGTTATACCAAAATTTGTGTCCATGGATAAGCCTCTTACATCCATACTAAAAGAGAATATTGTGTTTAGTGGGTCTAAGGAAGGTAAGGACAACTTTAAGGTAATCAAGCAAGCCATTTCTCAAGCTCCTACTCTAGATAATCCTAACTATGATAAATAAATCATTCTTTATGCTTTTGGATGTGAAGGGAGTATATCAGCTATCTTGACTCAACAAAGCAATGACCAATTGGAATAGCCAATAGAAATGTTTAATCAACCACTCAAAGACTATGAAATCCAGTATAGATTTGTTGAAAAACATGTTTTTGCTGTTGTGAAAGCCCTTAAAATTTCAAACATATGCTTTCTAACAATAAAGTGCAACTAATGGTTAGTCATCCAAGTGTGAAGGAGTTCTTGTTGAGCATAGATGCAAGCGAAAAATGAGCTAGGTGGATCACTAAAGTCATGGAGTATGATACATTCATCAAAATCACCAAGCTTGTAAGGGGTAAAGGGCGATGTGAACAACTAGAAACAGACATAGAGGCTGGTAATGATATAGTATATGCTCTAGAAGAGACCTAATTGGTTGAGCTTGACACTCCAAATAGCTGGTATCATGACATGATTGTTTTCCTACAAATAGGTGAGTATCCAAGTGGATTAAATCAGTCCAAAAGAAGGTGTTTCAGAATGTAATCCATTCCTTTTATCCTTGTTGATGGTGTTTTTTTTAGGAAAGCTATTAATGGAGTTCTATTGAGATGTATTGAGAAAAATCACACTAACAAAGTGCTTGAAGAATTTGTTAAAATTATGAGGGTAGGTTATTATTGGCCTAATCTATTTAGAGATGCTCATAAGTGGGTAAGAAGTTGCAAAGAGTGTGCCTATTTCACAGGAAAATGGAGACTAGCTACTCTTCCTCTTCATCCCATTCAAACAGATCGACCTTTTGTCTAATGCAGTTTAGACTTCATTGGTGTGATAAATTCACCATCCACTATTGGTCATAGGTGGGTATTAACAACTATAGATTACTTTACAAGGTGGACATAAGTAATTGCATTGAAGGATGCTACTATGGCCTCTATTCTAGACTTCCTTGAAGGGATAGTTACAAGGTTTGGTTTTCCATTTACTGTTATTTCTGATAATGCTAAGGCTTTTGTAGGCACTCAAATTAGTGAATGTGCAGTCAAACATGGAGTTTACTTGAAAACATCTTCAAACTATTACCCTCAAGGAAATAGTTTGGTTGAGTCTACAAACAAGAACCTCATAAGGATAATCAAAAGAACAATTGAGGACAATCAAAGAACTTGGCACACTAAACTCAATATAGCCCTTTGGGTTGATAGAATTACACCTAAGAGATCTGTTAGTAATTCTCCTTTCATGTTGGTGTATGGTAGAGAAGAAAAACTTCCATTATCACTTGAGTTGCCTTCTCTTGAACTTGCACAATAGTTGGAAATGTTAGAGAACAATGCAATGACAATAATATTAGTTGAGTTGATGGAGTTGTAAGAGGTAAGAGACCAAACAATACAAATTCTTGAAGATCATCAAGCATAGGTTAAGAAGATACTTGATGAAAAGGAAGTTGATAGATTATTCAAGGAAGGAGATTTGGTATTGAAATGGGATGAAGATAGAGCTAAGGCTAGAAGAAACACTAAGTTTGATGCCATTTGGAGTGGCCCATATATCATAACTAGCTATAAAGAAGCCAATACATTCCATCTTTAAAAATTGAATGGAGAAGCTCTTCCTACCCTAGTTAATGGGATACACCTCAAACCATGCCTTTGAGGTTGGTTTTTAGATTTTTGTACATATTAGGATAGTTGTTTGTTGCAAAAGTTGCATTCTCATTAGGAGATTGCATACATTTAGTTTTCTATTCAGGTCTGAGCTCTTAGGAGAAGGTTGCTTCAAAATTTTAACATGACTTCTTTGCCTAAAGGATTGCTAAGGCTATTGGTTTTCAATGTTTAGTAGGCAAACACCCTTGAGAGGTCACCAAAATGACTTATTTTAGTCTTTCCAGACTTAAAATAGTATTAAGATATCCTAGAGGTGTTTAATGGTTATTTTAGTCTTTTCTAAGGCATTATACTTGTTTTATAAGTCTTAAGCCTTCATTATTCAAAGTTTCCCTAAGTTTTTTCTTTCATTTTCAAGGATTTCAACCTGTTCAAGAACTTTTTGGAGAGTTCCAAATCACCTGGAACTCCCTGACATTGACAAAGTCAAGTGTTCTGGGAACCCACTCTATCATCGACAAGTTCAATGTAATACAAAGGCGTTGGCCTTTTTCATTGTTTGTGGAACATCAAAACTTTCTAAAAAAGTTCCTTGTTACTAGAGAATCTCTGACAAATAGAAGCACTTATCATTCTTTATAAACAAACCTAATTTTGGTGAGTTTTGAGTTACCCAGAACTCTCCAAAATAGGCATTTTAAAGTGATCTAGGAACACTTATAAGTGTTGAAAAGAGAATAAAAATAAATTAAAGGAATTTGGAGTTTTTCATGGTTCCATGAACTTGCAAAAACTCTGAAAAAGTTCCTAGTCCACTTCAAATCTTTGAAAAAGTTCCTAGTGTCTCTGAAACTGCCGATTACATGTTTAAACATCTTTTTTGTGCCAAAAGAGGAGGGAGTTAGTTTAAAAAAGAATCCAAGTTCTAGGGTTAAGGTCAATGGAGAAGATTGTTAATATTTTTCTACCTAACATTGCAGGTTTTTATCCTTGTGAAAAAGGCATATCAGAGGTTCATGCATTTGAGAAACTTTGTAAGGGAAAGGAAGCCATGAACGTGAAGCAGGATCCATAAAGGATGAAGGAGCCCACTTTTCAAGATTATTGTCGAGATGAAATACACATTGTGCATTTCAATTAGCTGAGGGTTTGATGAAAGAATCCACTCTAAGTTTTGGAAGGATGAGGATTGTGAACACAATATAGAGACATCATGGAAACCTAGAGCAAAAGGTGTAGTGAGGTATAACAAATGTTGAAAAACTCCTACATATTCTTTGAAGCATTGTGAGGGTAGTGTGGAGATCCAATACAACATCAATAGGTGCCAAGTTTTTGAAGAAGCTTATAGAGGTGTTTGAAAGATTATAAATGCATGAGAAAGTTAGTGCTTGTTCAAGCATGATAGTAAGAAGCACATCTCATTAGAGAGAAGCTTTCAGGAGTTGAAACTTGTTGGACCCTTCCATCTAGCCGACTTCTTCTAGATCCTTTGAAGAATAGAATTCTAGAACATGGGAGAAACCTCTTTAACAAATAAAGGGAGACCAAGATAGGTCCCAGGAACTTAGCTCTAGCATAGCCTAATATGTCATTAATTTTTACTGAAGGTCAGTCCTCATGTTGAAGAAGTATATTTGGCTTTTTTCATAGTTGATACATTAGCCTGAGACAATAGCATACTTGTTCAATAGTTTCTTCCATTTACGAGCTTCAACCACAGAAGCAACCCCAAAAAGTATGGTATCATCAACAAACTGTTGGCAGGGTCCACCGAGGTAGCAAGTTTAATGCCTTTGATATCTTTAGCCCTCAATAAATTCATTATGTCTCTACTTAACACTTCAACCATCATTATGAAGAGGTATGGGGATAGGGGTTGCCTTACCTTCGCCTTCTCCCTGCATTGAAGAACCCTCTCGGGGTTCCATTCACAAGAACAAAGTACTTGATAGTAGTGACACAAGCCTTCATAAAATTGAGGACTTTGTCTTGGAAACCAACCTTCCCAAGGACTTTGAAGAGAAAATCCCAAGAAACCCTATCATACACCTTAGAGATGTCAAGTTTGAAGACCATACCAGGGAGATTACTTCTGTCCATAGAATGAATAATTTCATAAGTCGAGATGGCTATATCAAGAATATGTTTTCCATGGACAAACCCTTTTTGACTCTTGTTGATAAACTTGTCCAACATAGATTGTAGTCTAAAGACCAAAATTTTAGAGAAGATTTTATAGACCATAATACACAAGCTTATGGGTCTAAAATCCCCCATAGAGATTGGGTCATTCTTCTTGGGGGCCAAGGCTATAAAAGTGTTGTTTAATTGTTTTAGGAGCTTCCCAATTCTAAAGAAGTCTTTGGCCACCTCTGTGACATCATGACTAACAATATCCCAATACTCTTAAAAGAAGGCTCAGGGGAAGCCATCTGGTCCTGGGGCTTTAAAGACATCCATGGCGAAGAGGCTAGCCTTTACTTCTTCTTCTGAAATTAGTTTAGTAAAGAGGTCATTATCTTCTCTAGATAGTTGGGTGGGGATATTATCCACCAACCATTCATTCATTTCTCCCATCCTAGAGGATCCTTGATAGTGTTAATATGCACCGAACAACTGAGAGGGGGGGTGAATCAGTTGTCACAAAAACTTAAACACTTTCTGCAATTTAAACATTCATCACTTATCCACAATTATTATGATTTAACAATGAGATCATGGAATTAGAAAATTAACCACAGATACAACATCAAACACAAGAGACACCAAATTTACGTGGAAAACCCCAAGGTGGGGAAAAACCACGGAGATGATTAAATCTCAATATATATTGCAATATTGAAATAATGATGTTCAGAGTTGGTCACTCCATGGGCCTAAACATACTGGCTTACTGCCATGAAGAACAACTAGGTCTAGCAGGCTCACTGCCTCAACCCTGAACCTAGCAAGATTACAATAAGGGCTATTAAACCCCGAGGGCTTTTAAACCCTACTGGCGGCTTACTACCAGACTCACTACCATGATCAACACCTTTCTATATTGTGAATAACAATTCCTCTAGTCTGCTCTTCCTCTACTCTGCTCTTCCTCTGCTCTGCTCTTCCTCTTCTTTCCTCTGCCTCTTCTCTGCTCTGCCTTTGGACCTTTCTTAATAGCTTTTCCATTTTCACTTAAGGACACCTTTTCCATGACTCAACTACAAGTATTTATACACTACATCAACCTTGGAATGATCATTAAGGTCGGCATCACAATCATCAACCATTGGAACAATCTCCAAGGTCAGTATTACAAACATTTACAAAATAGGTCCTGACCTATTGCAACATCATGCAAAGGGAATGAAATGTGGATCACATCATGCCTTAGCTGGGACTCAAACATGATCTTCCATGCCACAACATGCTTCCACAATCTTCTAGAGATCTCCGCAATCTCTGGGATCAACCAGGTTGGCCAAGACTGGTTACACGCTACATTATCTAGGAAAAATCTTCACACACCATCTCAATTTCTTAACATGGACCAAGTCTAGATAGGAACATGATTAGGAGACATCCACAAGCATGTTATAATCATTAGGAGCAACCGAACGAACCTAAACCACTTTATCTATAGGAATCTTCTCACCGGAACACATTAACTTCACTGTCTTCAATTGTCATAAAAGAAAGATAGCTTGAGGACAACCAAACCATGTACCATTGCCACTATAAGCACTTATCATCATCCCAGACTTCCCTCTAGAACCGTAGAGCAAAATACCTTATTGCGGAGGAATGCAGAGCCAAATACTATCTTCCTGTCCCAGTTGAACTTATAGGAAAAAGGTAGGTTTCACTCTGGTGAACACAACTCACTTAGATCTTCATGCAAATGGCTCAGACCTGAAATGTAGCATCCTCAGACATACCTCTAACTTACTTCCAATCCGCAGACCATGATCTTCAAGAAGAAATAAATGCGGAGCAGTTTACCTGATTGTTCTTCAGTATACAACTCACTATCTGTACTATACTTCTCTGTAATTCACTTGTTTCTTTCGGAGAGGCTAATTTTCTCAATATCCTCAATGTACAAGTCTTATAAACAAGTAATAGAATAAGATATAGTTGACACTAAGGACAATAAGGATATGTTGACATCAATGACAACACTGATTAGGCACATACTTGCAACAATCTCCCCCTTTGTCATTGATGGCAACATATGATGTGAAAAACTGCAACAACCATCAAGACAAGATTCCCCCCCTTTCTCTTTACACACCTACACTTCTTTCTTTCTCCAAAATTCTCCCCCTTTCTTTTACACATCTACACTCTAAGTTTTTCACATGACTTCTCTCCCCCTTTGACATCAATGGCAAAGGGCACATACTTGCACTCTTCTACTCTGATCTAATCTCTCTTCTAAACTTTCTGACTACTCCCCCTTAGAAGTAGCCCTAAAAAGCACCAATTTGGACCTCTGAACACTTACAAACTGATGCACTATTGTGCATCTTAGTTTAGAGCAGGAGGGGTGATCACCCCTAACTTTTCTTTGAGATACTCAAAAGTATCCTTAGGCAAAGGCTTAGTAAAAATGTCTACAATCTGATCCTTGGTAGAAACATACTCCAACTTTATTCATTCTCTATCACTTTTTCTCTTAGGAAATGATACCTAATGGATATGTGCTTGGTCCTTGAATGCATCACCAGGTTCTTTGATATGTTTATGGCACTTGTGTTGTCACAAAAGATTGCAATAGGTTCTTCATACACTACTTTGATGTCCTTCAAAGTCTGCTTCATCCATAACACTTGAGTGCAACTGCATGCTGCTGCAATGTATTCTGTCTCTGCAGTAGATAGGGATATTGAATCCTGTTTCTTGCTCAACCAAGATACTAATCTTTTTCCTAAGAAGAATGCACCTCCACTTGTACTTTTTCTATCATCCACATCTTCGGCCCAATTTGCATCAGTATATGCACTGAGAGTGAAGTCACAGTCCTTAGGGTATGACAAACCTAATCTATTGTGCCTTTTAAATATCTCAGATTTCTTTTGACTGCCATCACATGTTATTCCTTGGGTTCTGTCTGAAATCTTGCCACAAGACACACTGCATGCATTATGTCAGGTCTGGTTTGAGTCAGATAAAGTAATCCTCCAATCATAGATCTATACTTTTTCTGGTCTGCCATGGGTGAGTTATCATCTTTGCTCAACTTACAACTAGTTGTCAAAGGTGTGCATACTGGTTTAGAGTCTTCCATCCCAAATTTCTTTAACAACTCTTTCACATACTTAGACTGAGAAATGAAAATACCCTTATCTTGTTGACTTATTTTCAGACCTAAAAAGAAGTTCATCTCTCCAAACATAGACATTTCAAATTCACTTTGCATTTCTCAAGAAAAAACTGAGCATATACCTTCATTGCCTCCAAAAATAGTATCATCAACAAAAACTGCAACAATCAGGGTTTGTTCATCATTGATCTTGAAGTAGAGATTACTATCTGTAGTACCTTTAATGAATCCTATATGTATTAGATACCTATCCAACCATGCATACCATGCTCTGGGAGCTTGTTTTAATCCATACAATGCTTTATTCAATCTGCATACCATGTCCCCTTATTCTGATGACTAAAATCCTTCTGGTTGTTCAATATAGACTTCCTCTTCCAACTCTCCATTTAAGAAGGCAGACTTCACATCCATTTGATAAACCTTGAAATCTTTGTATGCTGCAAAAGCCAGAAACATCCTTATTGCTTCAATCCTTTCTACTGGAGTAAAAGTTTCTTTAAAGTATATTCCTTCAACTTGAGCATATCCTTTGCATACCAACCTTGCTTTGTTTCTTACCACTTCACCATTCTCATTCATTTTGTTTCTGAAGACCCACTTTGTACCAATTACATTCTTGTTTGCTGGTCTGGGAACAAGATCCCAAGTCTGATTCTTCTCTATCTGCATCAATTCCTCTTCCATAGCCTTTATCTAATTCTCATCTTTGCAAGCCTCATCCACAATTTTAGGTTAAATCTTAGAAATCAGACAAAAATTTACTTGTTCCTTTGCATCTTTTCTTCTGGTTAAGATCCCTTTGTTCTTGTCTCCTATGATTTGATTTTTTCAGAGTGACTAATTCTTACATATCTTGGAGTTTTGGTAGCACTTACCAGAGCTTGTTCTTCTTCATTTGTGCTATCTTCATGCTGCACCACTTTTGAAACATCTGGATCATCTGACTCATATCCACTTGATTCTGAAGACCTTTCCTTACATTCATCAACTTTAACATTTTCACTTTCAATGATCTTATTCAACCTCTTATTATAGCATCGGTAGGCCTTACTCTTGGTGGAGTAACCAATGAAGATTCTTTCATCACATCTAGCATCAAACTTCCCTAAATCTTCTTCTCTTTTGATATAACATCTGCTACCAAAACTTTGAAATATTTCACAGTAGGAACTCTACCATGCCACAATTCATAGGGAGTTTTTGAACTGTTACCTTTTACTTGGACTCTGTTTAGGATATATACTGCGGTGTGAATTGCCTCTCTAATATGCTTCCGAAAGATGAGCTTCCTTCATCATGGTACTAGCAGCTTCTTGAACTATTCTATTTTTCCTTTCAACAAATCCATTTTGTTGTGGAGTTCTGGGAGCAGATAGCTATCTTTTTATTCCATGTTCTTCACAAAAGAAATTGAATTTATTTGATGTGAACTCTCTTCCTCTATCAGACCTCAAGCATTTGATTTTCAAATGCATCTCATTTTCAACCATTGCCTTAAATGCCTTGAATTTATCTAGAGCTTTAGCTTTCTCTTTCAAAAAGGTGACGCAAGTCATTCTAGAATAATCATCAATGAGCAACATGAAATACCTGTCTCCTTGCAAACTTCTTACTCTGGCAGGTCCACACAAATCTGTATGTACTAGCTCAAATAGTCCTCCAATTGATTGGTCCTTGCTCTTGAAACTTGTTGTTGTCTATTTCCCAAATTGACATTCCTTGCAAATAAGATTAGCAGGCTTCACAAGCTTAGGCAAATCTCTAACAATCTATGCAGTACTTATCTTCATAATGTTATCAAAAATTATGTGACACAACCTTCTATGCCATAACCAACTTTTATCAGTTTGAGTCAACAAGCAATAGTTATCGGTTCCTTTCAAGTGATAGATATTACCTTTGGTCTTCTTACCAGTTGCAATGACTGTTCGGGAACTTTCCCTGATCTTGCATCCATTGTCCTTGATGCTTAAGTCATAGCCCTTGTAACAATTTGACCCACACTCAGAAGATTGTGCTTTAATCCTTTCGCATACAAGACATCTTCAATATTATGCTTGCCATCAAAAGAAATAGATCCTTTTCCACAAATCCTACCAGCTGTATCATCTCCAGACCTAACCAGTCCACCATCATATCTTTCCAAACTTACAAAGTTACTTTTGTCACTAGTCATGTGGTGAGAGCAACCACTATCAATAACCCATTCATCCTTGTCCTTAATAACCTGAGTAGCCAAAGCACTTTCCACTAGTTTTTCTTCCTTCACATAGCTAGAAGAATTAGTAGATATGAGATCTTCCTTAATAGCAATGAACAAGCATTCATTTACAGAGGAACTCGTATTATCTGGTTCACCATTATCTAATACTCCATCATCATCACAATCTTCAACATAATAACACTTCTTTTGGGTCATAGGCCTGTTCTCGTATCTTCTATTTCTTTCGATTCTTTCAGGACATTTGGAAGCAAAATGACCTACTTTACCATAGGAAAAAACATTTGAAAGGTAATTTGCCTTTATACTTACCGGATCCTCTTTGCAGTCTGTCCACAAAATTGGCTTCAACTTCATCTAACTCATCATCAGATTCTACCTTGTACTTTTATGATCTGGAAGTACTTCCACGAGTACTAGCTTTGAAGGCTGTCTCAACTTTTGACAAAGCATCATCTAACTCCCTCATTTCAAAAGTAGTAAGCTTGCCAAGCAACTAATCCCTGTTAACGGTTTTTACTTGCATGAATTCTTCAATCGTGACTACCTTGTGACAATAGGACTTGGGTAGAGGTCTAAGAATTTTCATAACAATTTCCTTTTCTTTGAGGGTTCCGCCTAGGGCTTTTATCCCTGTAACAATTTCATCAACTCTTTGCATAAAAGATGATATGTTTTCACCATTATTCATCTTTAGGCTTTCATATTTCACTTTCAGACTTTGTAACTTGGCTTCCTTCACAGAATCATCACCTTCATACAGATTTTTCAACTTTTCCCATACCTTATTTGCAGTTTCAAGATCCACCACTTTTGTCAATATTGAGTCAGTTAATGAGATTAGCAAAGCATCCTTTGCCTTGATATCTATCTCATATTCTTTGATTTAGTCTTCAGTCATCAGAGCATTTGGAGGTATGGTGTATTTTATTTCTGTAGCTTTCCAAACTTTGTAACCAAGAGAAAGAAGATGGCTTTTCATCTGAGCCTTCCAGAGAACATAATTAGTTCCATCAAAATCCAGCACTTCCTTCTTGGAAGACATTTTGGATCTTCCTCAAGCTATTAAACTTTCTTCAGAGGAACTTGGCTCTGATACTAATTGTTGATATCCACTGGACAACTGAGAGGGGGGGGTGAATCAGTTGTCACAAAAACTTAAACACTTTATAAAATTTAAACATTCATCACTTATCCACAATTATAATGATTTAATAATGAGAGAATGAAATCAAAAACTTAACCACAAATACAACATCAAACATAAGAGACACCAGATTTACGTGGAAAACCCCAAGGTAGGGAAAAACCACGGAGATGATTAAATCTCAATATATATTGCAATCTTGAAATAATGATGTTCAGGCTTGGTCACTCCACGGGCCTAAACATACTGGCTTACTGCCATGAAGAACAACTAGGTCTAGTAGGCTCACTGTCTCAACCCTAAACCTAGAAAGATTACAATAAGGGCTGTTAAACCCTGAGGGCTATTAAACCCTACTGGTAGCTTACTGCCAGACTTACTTCCATGATCAACACCTTTCTATATTGTGAATAACAATTCCTTTTCTCTGCTCTTCCTTTGCTCTGTTCTTCCTCTTCTTTCCTCTACCTCTTCTCTGCTCTACCTTTGGACCTTTCTTAATATCTTTTCCATTTTCACTCAAGGACACCTTTTCCACGACTCAACTACAAGTATTTATACACTACATCAACCTTGGAATGATCATCAAGGTCGGCATCATAATCATCAACCATTGGAACAATCTCCAAGGTCAGTATTATAAACATTTACAAAATAGGTCCTGACCTATTGCAACATCATGCAAAGGGAATGGAATGCAGATCACATCATGCCTTAGCTAGGACTCAAACACGATCTTCCATGCCACAACATGCTTCCACAATCTTCCAGAGATCTCTGCAATCACTGGGATCAACCAGGTCGGCCAAAACTAATTACACACTACATTGTCTGGGAAAAATCTTCACACACCATCTCAATTTCTTAACACGGACCAAAGTCTAGATAGGAACATGATTAGAAGACATCCACAAGCATGCTATAATCATTAGGAGCAACTACATGAAACTAAACCACTTTATCCATAGGAATCTTCTCACTAGAACACATGAACTTCACTGTCTTCAACTGTCATAAAAGAAAGATAGCTTGCGGACCACCAAACCACAAACCATTACCACTGTAAGCACTTATTATCATCCCAGACTTCCCTCTAGAACTGTAGAGCAAAATACCTTATTGCAGAGGAATGCCGAGCCAAATACTATCTTCCTGTCCCAGCTGAACTTATAGGAAAAAGGTAGGTTTCACTTTGGTGAACACAACTCACTCAGATCTTCATGCGGATGGCTCAGACCTGAAATGTAGCATCCTTAGACATACCTCTAACTTACTTCCAATCTGCAAACCATGATCTTCAAGCAAAAATAAATGCGGAGCAGTTTACCAGACTGTTCTTCAGCATACAACTCACTGTCTGTACTGCACTTCTCTGTAACTCACTTGTTTCTTCTAGAGAGGCTAATTTTCTCAATATCCTCAACATACAAGTCTTCTAAACAAGTAATAGAATAAGATATAGTTGACACTAATGAAAACAAGGATATGTTGACATCAATGACAACACTGATTAGGCATATACTTGCAACAGATAGGCTAAGAAGTTCTAAAAATACCTAGAAGCCACCTGTCCCACCTAGAACTTAGTATTAGCTTTAGTCCCCCATTCATCAATTAGCCTTATTATGCTATTTCTATTATTGTGTCTCATAGTAGATTGATGGAAGAAGGTTGTGTTCCTATCACCCTCCCACAACAACTGCAATCTGGATTTATGTTTCTGATAGATTTCCCCCCTTTTCAACATTTCATTCCATTCTTTTCTTAGAGTCTTCTTGTTGGTAAGTATCTTCTGAAGTGTCCCATTGGGCCATCTGCAACTAAATATTAGAGAGTTTGGCTGAGATCCTTTTCTTATGCTCAAAGATATTCCCAAAGGTGTATTTGTTCCATCCTTTCACTTTGGTTTTAACAATGATGAGTTTCTGGGCCAGCCTATACATAGGAGATCCTTGTATATGGGTACTCCACCAGCTAGAAATGTGATCCTTGAAGATTTGGTGATGAGTCCACATTATTTTAAACCTAAAGGGGAAGGACCTTTATGATCCCTATCTTTCCAAATCAGCAACAGTGGGTTATAGTTTGAAGTGGTTCTAGGGAGGGCTTCCAGGAGATAAGAACTAATATACTCCCAATTAGTGGTGACCAGGAATTTGTCAAGTTTAACTTCAATCATGTTATCCCTATTCCTCCTATTGGTCCAAGTGAACATCCATCCTTGGAGGTCTAAATCTATAAGACCCACATTATTAAGAAAGTCCTCTAAGTTAGCCACGCTATCAGAATAGTCAATGATACCTCCAAGTTTCTCCGAAGGGTATAATGGAGAATTAAAGTCTCCAACATGCATCCATTGTTCATTCTTATTGTCCCCTATGTAAGAGGTTAACTCTCCCCACAAATCCTTCCTTGAGTTTCTTTGATTAAGGGTATATATGTTAATAATGTTCCAGATTTTGTTATGGGAAGAGAACTTGATACTCAAGCTGCACTTAGTTTGAGTGAGGTATTCTCCTTTGACAATTCCTCTTGAAGCTCCGATTGCATCACTAATGCAAAAGTCAGCATTCAGCCATAGGCCTTTAGCAATAACCTGAAAGTTGTCCGCTCTCATCTTAACCTCTTGTAACAAAATTATGTCAATTTTTAAATCTATAGTACAGTTCTTGACCAAGAACTATTTTTGAGGACTATTCAGTCCTTTAATGTTCGATGAAAGGACTCTCATTTATGGAACTTTCTAGAGGTGGCCTCCAGTGTCCTTTTTCTACCCATGGCTATATCCTTGTTGACTTCACTTTGCCTTGTTTCTCTTTGGGAGGGCCTACCTGCTTTGGTTTCAACCCCCACATCTGCTATCTTTTTCCCTGGGTTCCTCCCTTTCTTTTTAGCTGTTGTTCAGCCATCCAATTCCTGGTCAATACTTGATCTGCTTGTTCCTGCTCCTAAGATCATGCTATAGAGACTATTCCTTTGTGAAGAAATTCCCTTTAGCTTACTTTTAGTTTGCATTTTGATCACCGGGATGTTAATCTGCTTGAAGGCAGGGCCTGAATCAGTAGTTGACTCCATCTTATCAACTAGACTTCCTCTATGTCCAGGAATGGAAACTGCAGTTCTTCCATATCCTTTTGGGTATTGTGGGGGTTTTCCTCCTATTGAAGCTCCTCCTACTTAAATTCTTGCTGATCAACCACTATGGAAGGCCTATTGAACGCACCCTATGGATTGGGTTCCTCTGCAGGATGGGGTTCTTTTGCAGATTGGCCCATGAGGCTGTTGGTTTCCTTCGCCTCCCCCCCTTCATGAATCTTCTGAGGAGAGATTATAATATTGAGAATATCCTCCGTGAAGGGGTAGTCTTCTTCATCCTTCTTCTCATGAACCCCACTATCAATATAGGGTTGTGTTCTAGGGGCTTTGCACTATGTTATCTGTATACGTCTAAAAATGACACAAATCATCCTAAATAAATATTCTAAATATTTATTCCATTCTTCTATCAATTAAATAAATATTCTAAATTTATTTAATCGATTCACTATTCCATAATTAAATAAATTCAATTTATTTAATTAAAATTCTTCTAAATGTCCTACACAATTAAATAATCATAAATTATTTAATTAATCCAAATTCCTCTATCCTAAGTTCTAAATTCAAAAATCCACCTCACCTTTTCCACCTCACCTTGTCCACCTCATCAGGTTACACATGTAATTAAATATATTTAATATTTAATTACCTTATTTTCCCTCACCCACATGGCCTATTTCTTTTCAAATCAGAGGTTAGCTAACTAATCAATCAAAAGTGTTAACTAACCTATCAATTGAGTTAATCCCTCAATCAATCCAGTCAATCCCACAATTCATTCTTCTGACTGATCAATCAAGTCTGTTAACTATTCAGTCAATGGAGTTAACTCTCCAATCAATTTTCTCACATCCCCTCTTTCTTGATGAAGATGGGACACTTGTCACATTTCTACTAGTTGCACATTCCTCAACCATCCTCAGCCATTATTCTTCATATCCCCTCTCAACTGTTGATTCCCATTCTTCCAAGTCTATAAATGAAGCTCCATCCCTCCATTCTATTCATCTAGGCTTTTGATATTGTTACTCTGCAGAAATTCACCAGCGCGCCTTTGGCACCCTTTTACCATTCACTAGCTTGAGATCACATACTTGCTTTGGCGCTCATCTTCATTACATATCACAACAGCCATTTACCATCGACTTCCTCGAACACAGCTTAAAGGAGTGCACTCTCTGAGGGCTTACTTCATCTGCAAAAGGACGGTTGTAATAGGCAAACAACAGAAGCATCGATTTCAGGGAAGGTTTGCTTTGTGTTATTCATTGCTATTTTCTTTCAATCTTTCTTGTTATCTTCTATTCTGTTGATGTTTGGGTCCTATAAAATTCAATTCGATTGATCCACGTTTTACCCTTACATTATCAAATGTCCCTTTTTAGCACAGTTTTGACAGAACACTATTGCATTTTCATACCGAATGGTCTGAGTCCATTGACCATACTTAGACTCCAACATTATAGAGTTAGGAAGAGTTTTATGAATATCAATGCTAACACAAAAGTGAGCAAATACTAACCTGGATTTGTCTTTTGTAGTGCTGTCCAAAGAAATAAAATGCCCAAAAGTGTTGGCTATCTAGGTAAACACTTCTTCATCACAATATTCCAACAGAAGCCTCAATAATCTAATCCACATAGGGGTTGTCTTATTGAGGTCTGTAGTAGCGTCAAAGCCTAGCCTTCACCTGCAGAAGGAAAGGTTGTGCTTGCCATACATCCAAGGACCTCCAGCAAGAACCAAGATTAGGTCTTCTCTAGAAGTAAAACTAAAGAGAAACAGTCCTCCCACCATAGTGCTGACATACACGCTTCCTTTTAGTCTCCATTTTTCCACCACCCATCTTCTGACTAGATCAATGTTTGGCCTGAAGGAGAAGAATTTACCCACCAACACTTTCTCTATCAAAGAGACTATCCTCTCCATTGTAAGGTCTAGGAGTTTTAAAGCAGACTCATTTTCTATCTCCTGCAACTCTGGAACAACAGGTGGGTTCACATGATCATTGTCCCCCAGGAGGACATTCTTCCAGGCTTTGGAAACTGAAGCCTCCACCTAAGAAATGGATTTATATGGATAACCCGAGGCTATACCAGGGTCAACCCATACCGAAGGGGAGAGGGGTGGGTGGTCAGGCCCCCTGGATTGCTCGCATCCATGACCAAAGAAATTCAAACTGCAAAAGAGTGGGAAGTTGTAGAGCTCTCAAATGTTGGATATGTTTAAGATAATTGTTAATAAATAGGATGTAAATGTTGCTCAAGGTTTGGATGCAGCTTATAGTTTGTGAGAAACTATAAATTACAAAAAGTTTTGGTAGACAACACAATAGTGTGTCCCACTTTTTGGCCCAAGTGGGATGCTCAAAATCAACATTTTCAACTTTTTTCAATTTGTGTCAATTATAGGGAACAAATGGTCAAGAATTTAAGAATGATGTAAACAAATAAGTTGTGAAATTTTCTATGTAGATTCAAGCTATAATTTTTTTATATTTTTAAAAGAATTATTTCTATCATTTTTTTAATTTTTATTTTTTAATCATTTTTTAAATTTGTATTGAGTGACATTATTCCATAATGCATAACTTTCACTACAAATAATTTTTTATATGATTTATTAGAATTAGACCATTAGCTCCACTATCTAGTGCACAGATATCTTTTGGTAATTTTTTTTATCAAATATGTTATTTATTATTAATTTTTGAATTAGTACTAACAAAAAATTTAGACCTATTTTATTCCATAATGCATTTCTCTTAGCATATATACATAAAAATTAATGTTTTTTCATTGAAATAAGGACATCTATGTGTAGTGCAGTGTATTTTTTTGAGTTTTTTCTAACAATGTTTGTTATTTTTCCTAGTGTCTTGAATACAGGTCATTGTTTTTTCATAATGGACCTACATCCATTATAAAAAAATTAAAAATATAATATTAAAGAAAACATACTACATGTTATAATTTTTAGAAAGCTAATACTAAGGGTTGCATCTTAAAAATTAAAATTTCCAATGACTTTATTCGATCCTTGAAAAAGTGTAACAAAATTAGTTTTTGTTATCATTTTGATAGGTGCAGAGGAGAATCCATCGGGGGTTTGATTTAAGCCTAGGAGGGTTCTGTCTAAGGGGATTTGATCTAAGGGGGTTTGATCTAACCCCCTTCAATCAAAATCCCTTATATGGAAAACATATAGGCTTAAATCATTATTTTTTGCTAAAAAATATGTGATTTTAGGTAAATATCAGGATGCCCAACAAGTGGGACACACTATTGTGGGATCACCCTTTTAGGGCTTTGGATTGTAACCAAAGATTAGACTTTGAGAGGAGTTTGCAAACAATTGCAAACTACAAAAAATTTAAGCTCCGATCGGACTTAAAAAATTACTTACATTTTGTAGTAATTGTAAAACAAAACAAGACCGTGAAAAACTACAAGGGCAAATTTTTTCTAAAAATGGACCTAAGGAAGACTTAACTAGATTTAAATAATTCACATAAGTTATGAAAATGCACTAAATTGAATTTGAAACCTAAGGGATGATTATTGTAAGTGTTTTAAATGGATTTAAAATAAGATTCATTGAGTACCCAAAGTTCTAGGGCTCATAGACCCTAGGGCCAAAGGCCAAAGGAAAACTAGAGCCAAGGGCATAGATAAAACTTAAAATCAACATTGCTACATAAAATTGAATGCAAAACAAAGAAAATAAACTTATTTTAGCATTGATTTACAATTCAAACATGAATAAAATAATATTTCCCAAAAATAATAATCATATCTTAAAATTGGGAACCTTAAAATTAATGCATCAATAGATAAAAACCTAGTTTCAAATCATAAATGTGTCTAATATAGCAAGGAGTCTAAGGATATAGGAGCCATTACAAGCCACCAATGAGTTGGAGCATCAAACATTATGGAAGGAAATGTGAAAAGATAGGTGAGATTTGAGAATTTTAGAGTTTTCGACCCCCTTGCATGCATAGAATAAATGCTCGCCAACCTATCTTGAGGTTCGAAGATGGATTGCAAGAATCAACTCTAGAGTTTAGAGTTCCAAGGAAAAATGCAACTGCAACTATTTCAGAGCTCGGGGTGTTGATGCAATTTACAATTTTTCAAAGGGAATGGGCTAGAAAGTTGACAAGTCTTGTAAATTTGACAGTAAACATTAGGACTTAAGGAAAAATTAATCAAAATTAAAACCTCCTCTTCCTAGCAAGCAAAATTTTCAAGATGAGATGACACCTGTTGAATAACTTGCACTCAAACTCATGAATAAAGCACAAATGAACATTAAACCTAAATTATATCCCAACTAGACAAGAAGCACAACTATCAAAAAATTTAAAACAAGGGTCCCAACAATTTTAAAATTAGGGGCATGTTGTAACCTAGAACAACACATGCCCCCTGCATCAAAGAACAAAATGGAAACAATTTTAAAATAGGGATTGGGATGGGACTTAAAGAGAAAAGAACTTCTTTGATGACTTAAAATGTCCACAAAATGATATGAAATTGATTATTCAAATTGTTTCAATTAATGCAAACATAATCAATCCAATCCAAATGAATTCATGAGGGAACAAATTACCAAAGAAATAAATTTCACAATCAATTATTCCAAATGTGGAGAAGAACCTTCATACCAAAGTTAGATAGGACCAATTTCATGATAATATGTGTACATTCTATTCATCTAAGTGTGTGCATATGATTCATTACCCTTCTTTGATCTATAGAATCAGATAGGATAGCTTTAGATATCAAGATTTTATAAGAATTAGCATTTTAATAATTTATATAGCTAGCAGTCATCTTTATATACATATTATTATGTTTCATAATACATGCCTTGATTGAATACCTAGGCATAATTTCACTGCCAGCCATGCATCTATAGCCCTGATGGAGATACCTATGGTCTCACTCTATGCATAGCTCTAATACTAGCTAGGCATCTATAGCCCTAAAATACATGCCTAAATCACCTAGAAAAGATGGGGTAACTTTTATTTATTTATCCTTTAACTTTATTTTCCTCATCCCACAATACTAAAGTCCACCCCTGGGTTTGGGTCCAATATGATAATCAATTTTTTATTTAGAATAAATTCTTTTTATGCATTAACTTGATATCTTAACTACCTTCACCTTGCTCAAAAAAATTCAATAATATTTAATATGCATGTAGAGTGAAAGATGAAGAATGTATACAAGATATATCCTCAAATTTCCCATACCTTCTTAAGCATGAAAACTACTCTACAAATCTAAATGAAAGATTTGCCAAACTTACTTCCTAGAAATTAATCCATCATAAATGCATAAAGAAAATTTTTCTCAAGAAAGCATCTAAGAAAATCACTTTAATTCTTTGCACATCTAATGTGACTCTTTCAATCAACGAAGAATAGGATTCAAGAATTAGATTGATGAAAACTTAAGGAATATAAAGATAAAGTTCAAAGGGGGTCCACAAAACATGAAAATGCAAGAAAACATAATAAACCAAAACAACAACAAAAGAAAACAAAAGAAAACAAAAGAAAACCAAATTTGCCTAATTTACACACCCTTAAAGATTGACTCTAAGTCTCAAAGGCTTGGATAATATATACAACATGTGATGCAGGAGCATAGAGTGGTGTAAGAGAAATCTTGCATCACCCAAAAAAATGATGATTTTGTTTTTTGTTATTTTCAAATTTTGAATTCTCGGATACCCAATTGCATGAATAATGATGCAGAACTGTCATTTTTTCCAACCTGCTAAAAATAGCAAATTGCTATTTTTAGAAAGTTTGCATTTGAGCATGTATGGAAGTGGAAATTTAATAAAAGATTTAGAATTGAAAAATATAACCTTTGGTGAAGGATTTGGCCAAAGATCACTTTTGGGCTGAAAGATGTTAAAGTTTTCATTTCTTTAAAAACCCCTAAAAAGGTTTCAAAGTCAAATATGAGGCACTTAGAGGCCTTGTACAACCCCAAAAATAGGTAGAATCGGTAAAGCCAATTAGAACAGTATAGCTCTCTTCACGAGATTTCCAACACATCAAACGGTTTGTCAATCAGACACCTAGATCAAAGTATATGGCTCCTGAAAGTTGACCTATTTTTGGAGGGACTTGCAAATTTCAAAATTTTGGTTGGAAGGAGCCAAAAAGAGCTATTTATGACCATTTTTCGAGAATATTTTGGTTGTAGAGAAAGGGGGGAAAGTGTGAAGTTAGGAAAAGGAGGGAAAATAGAAATCCTAGCATATAAAATAGAAGATAGAAAGTGTGTTTCTTCCTTTTCTCTAGCTTCTTCCTCTTCTTCTATGCAAACAAATTATTCTGAACAATAGTCTTCTTACTCATGTGTGAATGGATGTGACTCTTCATCAACCCTAACATTTGCACTTTCAAATATCTTCCTTAGTATTTTATTGTAGCATATGTAAGCTTTGCTTGTAGTTGAGTACCCAAGAAAAATTCCTTCATTAGATCTTGAGTCAAATTTCCCAAACCTTCTTCATCTCTTTTAATATAGCATTTGCTTCCAAAAATTTTGAAATACTTTACAGAAGCAGGTCTTCCCTTCCATAGCTCATATGGTGTCTTAGTGTTGTTCACTCTTAGTTGTCCTCTCTTAAGAATATAGATAGTAGTATGGATTTCTTCTTTACAATATGCATCAGGAAGCTTGGCTTCATTCAACATTGTTCTAGCCATCTCTTGGACTATTCTATTCTTCCTTTCCACTACTCCAATTTGTTGAAGATTTCTTATAGCAGATACGTGCCTCTTTATTCCATGTTCTTCACAATATTCCTCAAACTCATTTGATGTGAACTCACCACCTCTATCAAACCTTAAGCACTTGATTCTAGAATTTATTTCATTTTCAACCATGGACTTGAAAATCTTAAACCTATTGAAATCTTTTGATATTTCTTTCAAAAATGTAACCCATGTCATCCCAAGTAATCATCAATAAAAAACATAAAATACCTCTCACATTGGAGACTCTTTGTCTTGGTAGGACCATAGATTAATATGAATAAATTCCAATGGCTTTGTAGAAGAATACTCCTTGGTCTTGAATCTTGTCCTTGTCTGCTTCCCAATCTAACATTCTTTACACAAGGTGCTTGCAGGCTTAGTAATCTTTGGCATGTCTCTAACTTCTTGTATGGAGCTAATTTTCACAAGATTGTCAAAATTGATGTGTCCCATCCTTTTGTGCCACAACTAGCATTCATTTGTCTATCCTAGAAGACAATTTATCCCATTAACACCCTTTAGGTTGTACAAGTTGCTTTCTATCCTAGAATCCCCTGCCACCAGTTTACCAGTATTTGCTCTTCTAATTTCACATCCTTGTGAATGAAATATAAGATTGTATCCTTTATTTCACATATGAATTACACTAAGAAGATTGTACTTGAGACCTACATATAGAACATCTTCTATTTTAGATTTTCCATCAATATGTATGGTGCCCTTTCCACAAATATTTGCAGATGTATTATCTCCAAACTTGATTGATCCATGATTCCACTTGACAAGATTGATGAATTTGCTTTTATCACCTATCATGTGGCTTGAACATCCACAATCTATTATACAGGGTTTAGTTTTCCCTAGGGCATGAAATGATGTTTGGACAATCATTGAATTTTCAACCCCATTGTTTGTTTCCTATCTTTTGGAAGTGTCACTCTCCTTGTCTTGCTCATTAATATCTACCACCTGAGTTTCTAATTTTGCTAATACACTTCTACAGTATCTTGCGATGTGTCCAGAATTGTTGCAAATATGACATATCACATTGATATCTACTAGTGAAGCAAGAGGATTCCTACTTACAAAATTTCTTCTATTCATTCTAAACTTGCATTCCATAGCCTTATGACCATATTTATTGCAGATAAAATAATAACCAAAAAATGCATGATTGAACCTATTTATGAAGATTTGTCATGCATGGAAAGGTCTTCCATATCTTCTTCCCTGAGACATGACTAGAATGAGATCTTCTTCTTAAGGGTCATCCAGATTTCTAGGCTTTTCTCCATATACTTTCTCCAATTCTTTTCTGAGTGAAAATATTTCTTCCTCAAGTTTTGTGCATTCATTTGTCTTGGATTCAATTAGGGATTTTTATTCTTTGTTCTCTTTCCTTACACATTCCAAGCCTTCAAGAGCAGAGATAAGTTCACCTTCAAAATCAACTACACATGCTTCTTCAAATATATGTTGAACACACTGGGATACTAAGAGGGGGTTGAATTAGTATCTAAACAAGCTTCAAATCCTCTGGAGCAGATTAAAACTTAAGCATTACATCATTAACATAAAAATGAAAGATCAACACAATGCACATCAACACATAACACCAGATATATGTGGAAAACCCAAGAAGGGAAAAACCATGGTGAGGATTAACTAACAATATATGAAGCTCAAAATAACATCTTTGTTTTAGGGCTACAACCCAAGGAAGCTACTACTCCCTGCTGACTTTGTTTTAGGGATATAACCCAAGGAAGCTACTAATCCCTAAAGAAAGGTTTTAGGGTTACTCCCAAGGAAGCTACAACTCTTTGTTGACTTGTTTTTAGGGCTACAACCCAAGGAAGCAACTACTCCCTAATCTGAGAACAAACTGAGAGATGATTACAGTATGACAGTCCTTCTACTGTCTGAAAATTGACATTGAGAATCACACCTTTGATAATTGCAATTTGTTTCTTCTGATGATTGGATCAATTAGGCACTCTTTACTTCCCTCTTATCACATAAATGTCTTCAAGATGAATCAGGACAACCTCTAACTCTTCTGCTCTTTCTCCTTCAGTCGCACATCATAATGCATGTAATATTCATACTCTACTCTTTTTCACACTCACATATTCATCTTTGCAATCATACCTTACCTAGACCAACTAGGTTTACAATATATACATGACATTACATTGATTTCATTACAAGTTGGCCAATACAACAAGAATATTGCATTTCACAAGTTGGCTAGATATTACACAACATGAAACTTGCATAGGGTAAGCCCTATCATGAACAACACGCTACACCAGAAGAAACCACGCGCTTTGTAGACCCCAATTCATGCTTAGTCTAGTCCTAAACATCCTTCATAGCACCATTCTTTAAGCAATCACTTCCGCACACATCGCTCATTTGAAATAGGATGACCTTAAGCAGGAAAACATGAAATATGAAGTATAACGGTCATCACCACTTGAAAACCTTGTGCAGTACTGGAAACATGAAAGATCTTCATGAAATTATTCTAGATGAGTCTTCATGACTCATACAACACCTTCATATACACCTCTAACTCTGCACAATAAATACATTGTGCCGCATACCTTAAAAAATGCATACTGAGATCAAATAGCCAATCTGAAACACACTGTCATTAAGAAACTACGCTTACGAACCTCCAATACACCTGAAACTCATATGGATGCAATCATACCCTTTTTTGAACATGTCCTCAAAACCACATAGCCATATCTATCACTGTAGAGAAATGCAGAGCATTCCAAACAGTCTTCATCATTACTTAATTATGCCAGAGCACAGATCGAAACACTGTCTTTCATAGCTTTTGCTGCAGAGGGATAAATGATCTAAAACTTTGGATTTAGCACCTTTACATCATACTTATCTTAACTTATGAATCACATGATTATATCTTCAAATGTAGAGGAATGCAAAGCCAAACATTACAGTACTATGAATACCTTCTTTAGGAACAACACCGTCTCTAAATTGTCAATTGTAAAACACTCTTCCGATGGTCCAAACAATATGAAACTTGGAACATACATGCTTTGACACTATATGAGGCTATCTTCCACTCCATATAGATACAACATCAAAAAATGTGGGGCAATCTCCTAGACAGTCTTCAAAATAATCTTTTTGTAGTAGGAACTTTCACCAACATCCAGAGGCCAAACCTTCTTTGTATCAACACATACATTCTTAGGAACAACAGAAGAGATCATACAATATGGTTTAGATCATAAGCAACATCTCCCCAACATTAGAAACACATCTTATTATCTTAGTGCTTCTAATTCCCATATTAATGTATCTTCTTGATGCTTCTAATTCCCAAATTAATGTATCTTCTTGATGCTTCTAATTCCCATCTTAATATTTCTTCACAATCAACTCTGCATTGATCGAGGCATGACATCTAACCATGAATTGTATCTTCTCTGCTAGATAGGACATGACATCCAACCATGAACACCATCACACATCCATGATAGTGTTGACATCAATGAAAACCTTAGGAATCATATGTGTAAAAATCTCTCCCTTTGGCATTGATGGCAAAACATACCTACACATTCTCCCCCTTTGACATCAAGGATAAAGGGAAACTTCTTCTTCCTTAGGGAATAACTTCTTACAACAAACAGACTTCCCCTATCATCAACAACCACTACCTACTCCCCCTGAGAGGTAGCCACCATTAATCCAAGAAATAGATATAAAATGAACCACTCTCCCTGGATAGATGCACCACTATGCATCTAGCAAGAAGTAGGGGAAATTACCCCTAACCTCTGTCAGAGATCCTCAAAAGTGTCCTTTGCAAGAGCCTTTGAGAAAATATCTACAATGTGACCCTTTGTTGGAGCATATTCCAACCTTACTTTCTTATTTGCAACCTTCTCTCTCAAAAAGTGATACCTGATTGATATATGCTTGGTTATAGAATGCATCACTAGATTCTTAGAAATATCGATATCACTTGTATTATCACACAAAATAGGAATAGGCTCATCATACAATACCTTGATATCTTTTAGGGTTTGCTTCATCCACAACACTTGTGTACAATAGGATGCTACTATAATATACTCTACCTCTGTAGCTGATAATGACACTAAATCTTGCTTCTTTCTCTGCCATGAAACCAATTTGCTTCCTAAAAAGAAAGCACCACCACTTGTACTTCTTCTATCATCAACACAACTAGTCCAATCAACATCAGTGTATGCACTCAGATCAAAGTCATTACCTCTTAGATACCATAAGCCATAATCTAGAGTTCCTTTCAAGTATCTTAATATTCTTTTTGCTACCTTCTCATGTGTTTTCTTGAGATTAGCTTGACATTTGGCAACCACACATACTGCATGCATAATATCAGGTCTAGAAATAGTCAAGTAAAACAATCCTCCAATCATAGATCTATATGAAGTCTGATCAACCTCTGGAGACTCATCAACCTTGCTCAAGTGACATCCAATAACCATGGGAGTACTCAGTGGTTTTGAATCCTCCATACCAGACTTCTTCAACATATCTCTAACTTACTTAGCCTAAGAAATAAAGATACCATCATCTAGCTGAACAATTTGAAGTCTAAGGAAGAAAGACATATCACCAATCATAGACATCTCAAACTCTTTTTGCATCTCCTCTACAAACCTCTTACACATATCATCATCTCCACCAAAGATGATTTCATCAATATATGCTGCAACTATAAATATCATATGTCCTTCTTCCTTGATGTAAAGATTGCTATCTGTAGTACCTTTCTTGAAGCCTTGCTGAAGTAAGTACTTTTCCAACCTAGCATACCAAGCCCTAGACCATACAAAGCTTTCTTGAGACCATACAAAGCTTTCTTGAGTCTGCACACCATGTCCAGATCTTTTGATATCTAAAATCCATCTGGTTTCTCAATGTAGAATTCCTCCTCTAGATCACCATTCAAAAATGCTAACTCGACATCCATCTAATAAACCTTAAAGTTCTTGTGAGCAACAACAGCAAGAAACATTCTGATTGCCTCCATCCTGGCTATCGGAGCATAGGTTTCCTCAAAGTCAATGCCTTCAACTTGTGAATATCCTTTACACACCAATCTTGCTTTGTTCGTCACAACTTCACCTTCCTCATTTAGCTTGTTTTGGAAAACCCACTTTGTTCCTATAACATTCTTGTTGGTTGGTCTAGGAACCAATTCCCATGTTTGATTCTTCTCAATTTGATCCAATTCTTCTTCCATTGCCTTTATCCAACCATCATCTTTGCTAGCATCAGCAAAGGTTTTGGGTTCTACCTTTGATAATAAACACAAGTTTACTTGCTCATGTGCTTTTGTAAAACTTCTCCTAGTCAGCACACCTTTATCCTTGTCCCCAATGATCTAATTTGCTGAATGATTCTTCTAAACATACTTTGCTAGAGTCTTGGGTATCTATACTGGTTCTTGCTCCTTTTCTTCTTTCTCTTCTACTTCTTCTTTAATGCATGGAAAAATATCAAATCCAAAATCTTCTGATTCTTGTGAGATCTGATACAAGTCTTCATCTACTTTGACATTTGTGCTTTTAATCATCTTCCCCAATCTCTTGTTGTAGCATCTATAAGCCTTGCTTCTGGTTGAGTAACCAAGAAAGATCCCTTCATCATTTCTTGAATCAAACTTTCCTAGGTATTCTTCATCTCTTCTGATATATTATTTGCTGCCAAAGATCCTAAAGTATCTGAGAGTAGGAAGTCTTCCATACCATAGCTCATAAGGGGTCTTAGTGCTATTGACCCTTAACTATGCTCTGTTAGTTAGATAGACATCCATGTGAACTACTTCCTTCTAGTACATGTCAGGTAGATCTACATCCTTCAACATTGCCCTAGCCATCTCTTGGACAGTCCTATTCTTCCTTTCCACTACCCCATTTTATTGAGGGATCCTAGGAGCTGACATATGTCTCCTAATACCATGATTTTCACAAAAAATATTAAATTCATTTGAAGTAAACTCACCTCCTCTATCAGACCTTAAACATTTGATCTTAGTATCCATTTCATTCTCAACCATAGCTTTGAAAACCTTAAACTTATCAAAAGCATCTAATTTTTCTCTTAAGAAAGTAACCCAAGTCATTCTAGAATAATCATCAATAAGTAATATGAAATACTTTTCACATTGTTGACTCTTTACTCTTATAGGGCTACATAGGTTAGTGTGAATCATCTCCAATGGTATTGAAGAAGAATACTCCTTTCTCTTGAAAATTTTTTGTCTTCTTTCACATTTGGCATTCCTTGCATAATGTGTTTGCAGGCTTGGTTATCTTGGGCATATCTCTCACTGCATGAATATAGCTAATCTTTACCATATTGTCAAAGTTGATGTGTCCCATTCTCTTGTGCCACAACCAACACTCACTGGATTGAGCCAATAAGCATGTTCTTCCATTTACCTCCTTCAGATGATAGATATCACCATATGACTTGATGCCTTTTGCAACTAGTTTTTCGGACCCTACCTTCCTGATTTTACAACCTTTGGCATGAAAGGTAAAATTGTATCCTTTACTGCACATCTAACTGACACTGAGAAGATTATGCTTTATTCCTTTGACATAGAGAACATCTTTAGCCCTATTCTTCCCATCAATAGTTATAACACCCTTTCCATAGATTTGTGCTGACTCACCACCACCAAACTTAACAGCTCCACCATTCCACTTCTCAAGGCTGATAGACTTCTCCTTGTCACCAGTTATATGATTAGAACATCCACTGTCAATTACCCAAGCCTTAGCTTCTTCTCTTGCATGAAAGGAAGTCCATACAACCATTGATCTATCATTGTTTTGGTCAACTTGCAAGGTATCAGTCTGTTCACATTTTTTAATGTCATCCCTTTTGTTACCAAAATTCAAGGCCATGAAAAGTGTTTCATCATTTGAATCATCATGATCCTCATCTTCTGAGGAGCAACTGCTCTCTATGGAATATAGACTTCTTTTGAACTTATCTCTCTTGTTACTACCCCTTGATTATTTGAAAGGACATTTGGAAGCAAAATGACCAATTTTTCCACAAGTGAAACATTTAAAAGGTAACTTACCTCTATATTTTTTCCCGTGCCTTTCTTCAAAGTTCTTACAAAGTTTGCTTCTACCTCATCAAAGTCATCATCTTGATCAACTGCTTCATCTTCTGTCTTCTTACTTGCTTTGAATGCTGCTTCCTTCTTTGGAACACCTTTGTCAAATTCTCTCATTTCAAAAGCTGTGAGAGAGCCAAACAATTGATCTATTGTATATGTATCCAAATATTGAGTCTCCTCAATAGCAGATACCTTATGACTATAAGATTTGGGAAGAGTTCTCTTCTTCACAATTTCATCTTATTTCACTTTACCACCAAGACTAGTGATACCATTAACTATTTCATCCACTCAGAGCATATAACTAGAAATGTCTTCATCTTCTGTCATCCTCAAGGTTTCAAATTTGCTCTTGAAGATTTGTATCTTGGTTTTCTTCACTTTACTATCTCCTTCATAAATGCTGCTAAGTTTTACCCTGGCATCCTTAGCAAAACTGCAACTCATTACCTTCAAAAGTTTTGAATTAGCTAGCCCACTCATGATAGAATTCTTTGACTTGGCATTGTTATCATAAAAATTAACCTCATATGGATTTGTAGGATCAACATTAGAAGTAGTGTAACCATCCTTGACAGATTGCCAAACACCAAACCCTAGAGAAGATAGATAGTTTTCCATCCTTAGGTTCCAAAAGGAGTAATTTGTTCCATAAAACATAGGTGCCTTGTGAGGTCCATTATGAGCCATCCTAGACCTTCCTCAAGTGGTTAAGCTTCTTCTAAAGAATACTCCTTGCTTTTGAAAATTGTCTTTGTCTTCTTTCCCATTTGACATTCCTTGCATAAAGTGTTTGCAAGCTTGGTTATCTTAGGCATATCTCTCACTGCATGAATAGAGTTGATCTTTACCATATTGTCAAAGTTGATGTGTCCCATTCACTTGTGCCATAGACAACACTCACCAGATTGGGCCAATAAATAGGTTCTTCCATTTACTTCCTTTAGATGATAGATATCTCCACATGTCTTAATACCTTCTACAACTAATTTTCTAGATCCTGCCTTCCTGATCTCACAATCCTTGGCATGAAATGTAAGATTGTATCCTTTATTGCACATCTGACTGACACTGAGGAGATTGTGCTTCAGACCGTTGACATAGAGGACATCCTCAGTCTTGTTCTTTCCATCAATGGTTATAGCACCCTTTCCACAAATTTGTGCTTACTCATCATCACCAAACTTAACAGCTCCACCATTCCACTTCTTAAGGCTGATGAACTTATCCTTGTCACTAGTCATGTGGTTAGAGAAACCACTACCAATTACCCAAGCATTAGATTCTTCTCTTGTATGAAAGACAGTCCACACAACCATTGATTTTTCATTATCTTGGTTAGCCTGCAAGGTATCAATCTTTTTACAATTCCCAATATCACCTCTTTTGTCACCAAGACTCAAGGCCATGAAAAGTGTTTCATCATTTGAATCATTATGATCCTCATCGACTGTTCTTTATGGAATAAATACCCTTTTTGAACTTCTCTCTTTTGTTACTACCCCCTGATTCTTTAAAAGGACATTAAGAGGAAAAATGACCAACTTTCCCAGAATTGAAGCATTTGGAAGGCAACTTACCTTTGTATTTGCTGGTGCCCTTCTTCAATCTTCTCACAAAGTTTGCCTCTACCTCATCAAGGTCACCATCTTGATCAGTTGTTTCATATTTTGCCTTATTATTGAATTTGAATACTGCTTCCTTCTTTGGAGCCCCTTTGTCAAATTCTCTCATTTTAAAGGCTGTGAGAGAGCCAAACAATTGATCTACTGTATAATAATCCAAAGCCTAAGTCTCCTCAATAGAAGATACCTTATGATTGTAAGATTTAGTGAGAGATCTTAGCACCTTCTTCACAATCTCATCTTCTTTTACTATTCCACCAAGAACTCTGATGCCACTAACTATTTCATCCACCCAAAGCATATAACTAGCAATGTCTTCTTCTCATGTCATCCTTAAGGTTTCAAATTTGCTCGTGAAGATTTGCATCTTGGATTGCTTTACTTTAGTATCTCCTTCATAAATGCTTTCAAGTTTTACCTAGACATCCTTAGAATATTTGCAACTCATTACCTTTAGAAGTTCTGAATCCTCCAACCCACTCATGATAGTGCTCTTTTCCTTGACATTATTATCATACAGCCTAATCTCATCAGTATTTGTAGGCTCAAAACTAGTAGTAGTGTAGCCCTTTACAACAACTTTCCATAAACCAAACCCAAGAGAAGATAGATAGTTTTCCATCCTTAGCTTCCAAAAAGAATAATTAGTTCCATCAAACATAGGTACCTTGTGAGATCCATTAGGAGCCATCCTATACCTTCCTTGGTGCAGTCACAGTTAGGAGGGTCCACAGAGTGAACAGTCCAAACCATGCAGCAAGAGTAAACACAACAGAAGCAACTCAATTATATAATGCAAATGCAAATTCAGTAATTTAGTATATCATAGATTTAAAATACAAACATGCCGACAACATTTGGGCTTACAGATTAGGGCTCACAAGCCTGATTCTCCAGTTACAACATATGCACCATATATAGCTTTGAAGTGCCTTATACAAAAGAATTCAAACCACCTAACTTGTGAATTATGCTATCTACCTTCTTAGGCATCTATTGCATGATTATATATCATCTCTGGACTAAAAGATTCCTCCGTGTTAGCCAAGAAGATTACAAACTACAATGAAAGAGATGTAATGTGTGTACATGGATAGGTCGGCCCTAAACAACTTGCATCCCTCCGCAGGTGAATGAAACAATGTGTGGATCTCAGGGAAGGTCAGCCAGGTTCCAAAATATCTTGAATGATGTGTCTTTTAGATCCACAAGTCATGGAAGTACTCCACAAGTCTTCTCCTTTAGCTGTTTGTCTGAATGCTCTGTTCAGAGAAATAATTGATCTTCTGATAGTGATATCTTCCTAGAAACTGATCCAAATGTCCTAAATTTTGGATATAATGTGCATGAAGATGTTTAGATGCTAATTCCATCTCCACAAGATTTGAAATGATACTTTGGCAGAATGTAGACCAAAATATAGAAACTGCTACTAACTAAACTGGGAAAATGAAAGAAAACAAAATGAATGCAAATATTTTTGGTTGATGCAAGATTGCTCTTGAACCAAGGATGCTCCTGCATCATTCCTCAAGCAGTTAAGCTTCGTTTGAGTAACTTAGATCTAATACCAATTGTTGAACACACCAGTATACTAAGAGGGGGGGCTAAATCAGTATCTAAACAACCTTCACATCCTTCGGAGCATATTTAAACTTAAGCATTACAACATTAACATAAACATGAAAGATCAACACAATGCACATCAACACATAACACTTGATATATGTGAAAAACCCAAGAAGGGAAAAACCCTGATGAGGATTAACTTACAATATATGAAGCTCAAAATAACAACTTTGTTTTAGGGCTACAACCTAAGGAAGCTACTACTCATTGCTGACTTTGTTTTAGGGCTACAACCTAAGGAAGCTACTACTCCTTGCTGACTTTGTTTTAGGGCTACAACCCAAGGAAGCTACTACTCCTTGAAGAAATATTTTAGGGTCACTCCCAAGGAAGCTATAACTCCCTGTTGACTTTGTTTTAGGGCTACAACCCAAGGAAGCAACTACTCCCTAATCTAAGAACAAACTCAGAGATGATTATAGTATGACAGTCCTACTATCTAAAAACTGACATTGAGACTCACACCTTTGATGATTGCAATTCTGCTTCTTCTGATGATTGGATCAATTATGCACACTCTTTACTTTCCTCCTATCACATAAATATCTTCAAGATGAATCAGGACAGCCTTTAACTCTTCTGCTCTTTGTCCTTCAGTCGCACATCATAATGCATGTAATATTCATAATCTGCTCTTTTTCACACACATATTCATCTGTACAATCATACTTTACCTAGACCAACTAGGTTTACTATATATACATGACATTACATTAATTTCATTACAAGTTGGCCAATACAACAAGAATATTACATTTTACAAGTCAGTCAGAGATTACACAACATGAAACTTGCATAGGGTAAGCCCTATCATGAACAACACGCTACACCAAAAGAAAGCACACACTTTGCAGACCCCAATTCATTCTTAGTCTAGTCCTAAACATCCTTCACAACACCATTCTTCAAGGAATCACCTTTGCGCACATCGATAATCTAAAATAGGATGACCTTAAGTAGGAAAACATGAAATATGAAGTATACTGATCATCACCACTTGAAAAGCTTGTGTGATACTGGAAACATGAAAGATCTTCATGAAATTCTTCTAGATAAGTCTTCATGACTCATACAACACCTTTAGATACACCTCTAACTCTGCACAACAAATACATTGTGCCACATACCTTAAAACATGCATACTGAGATCAAATAACCACCTGGAACACACTGTAACAGACTGTCATTAAGAAACTAAGCTTGTGGACCTCCAAAACACCTAAAAATTATATGGATGCACTCATACCCTTTTGTGAACATCTCCTCAAAACTACATAGCCATATCTATCATTGTGGAGAAATGCAGAGCATTCCAAACAGTCTTCATCATTACTTAATTCTGCTAGAGCACATACCAGAACACTGTCTTTCACAACTTTCACTGTGGAGGGACAAATGATCTAAAACTTTGGATTTAGAACCTTTACATCATATTTATCTTAACTTCTAAATTGCATGACCATATCTTCAAATGTAGAGGAATGCAGAGCCAAACATTGCAGTACTGTGAATACCTTCTTTAGGAACAACATTGTCTCCAAACTGTCAATTGTAAAATACTCTTTCGGTGGTCCAAACAATATGAAACTTGGAACATACATGCTTTGAAACTATATGAGGCTATCTTCCACTCTACAAAGATACAACATTAAAAGCATGAAAATGCAGAGTAATCTCTCAGACAGCCTTCAAAATAATCTTTTTGTAGTAGGAACTTTCACCAACATCCAAAGGCCAAACCTTCTTTGTATCAACACATACATTCTTAGGAACAACATGAGAGATCATAAAATATGCTTTAGACCATTAGTAACATCCCCCCACATCTGATCATCTTAGTTCTTCTAATTCCCATATTAATGTATCTTCTTGATGCTTCTAATTCCCATCTTAATATGTCTTCATAATCAACTCTGCATTGATCGAGGCATGACATCCAACCATGAAATTTAATAACCAAATTGTACTCAACATTACATCCAACCATGAACTGTATCTTCTCTACTAGATAGGACATGCCATCCAACCATGAACACCATCACGCATCCATGATAGTGTTGGCATCAATGACAACCTTGTGACAATGTTGACATCAATGACAACCTTAGGAACCATATGTGTAACACTATAGTCTTTTTAGAAATGTCAGAGATTACCATATCCATGAATAGGGTCTCTCCTATTTCATCATCTGATGAGTAGTGATCCACTTCTTTCGAAGAGCTATAGTCTTCTTTGGAAGGGAGGTTCCTTTTGAAGTTTCTCCTTTTGAAACCCTTGCTGCTATTTTCATTTTCTTGAAAAGGGAATTTAGATGTATAATGACCAATTTTTCCACATTTAAAACATTTGACAGGTAACTTACCTTTATAATTGCCTAAACCCTTCTTTAGGTTTCTCACAAAGTTTGCTTCTTCTTCCTCAAACTCATTGTGTGGACCAAATGTTTCTTCTTTCTTTGTAGCTTTAAAAGAATCTTCCCTTTTGGATGTACCTTGGAATTCATTTCTCATCTCATAGGCAGTGAGGGACCCAAATAGATCATCCATGGTAAATGGCTTCTTCAATAGCAGAAACTTTTGAATCAAATCTACAAGGGAGAGATCTCAACACTTTCTTCACAACCACTGAGTCAGTAACTTCTTGACCTTGCCCTCTGATTCCATTGACAACTTCATCCACTCGAAGCAAATAGTTAGAAATGGTTTCCTTTTCTTTCATTCTTAGATTCTCAAACATTGCTCTATAAGTTTGTAATTTTGCTTGCTTTACTGTCATTTCCTTCATAGAGGTTTTTAAGTTTATCCCATATATCCTTGTCCATCTTGCACTGCATTACCTTGACAAACTCTGAATTGGTTAGACCACTTAAGATAGCATTCTTAGGTTTAGCATTGTTTTCATGGGCCTTCTTGTCAGCCAGATCTGTAAGAGGATAAGAAATCTTAGTATAAGTATCCATTGCAACTTTCCAAACATCATACCCTAGAGAGGAAAGATAGGCTTCCATCCTTACACTCCAGAAGGTGTAGTTAGTTCCATCAGATAGAGGTGCTTTGTTAGAAGAAGAGGAACCTTCCTGAGCCATGTGTTCAAATCCAAGATCTACCTTCAGCTATTAGGCTGCACCAAGGAACCTCGCTCTGATCCCAATTGTTGAACACATAGAACTACCGAGAGGGGGTGAATCAGTACTTAATCAAATTCTTTCCTTTTAAATGTATTCAATCCAAACTTAATATTTAAACCAAGTGAATCACTAAATCACATACACACATAACACCAGATTTATGTGGAAACCCACCACAGTGAGCAAGCTGATTGGATCTACTATCCAAATCAAACCTCACAAATAAAAATAGATTTACAATGAATTTTATGGGATCCAACAAAAGGAAGCTCCAACTCCCTAATACAAAGTTTTAAAGTCTCCAACCTGAAGGAAGAAACAACTTTCTGAAACATAGTTTTATGAGCTCCAACCCAAAGGAAGCTACAACTTCTTAAAACATAGTTTTATGGGCTCCAACCCAAAGGAAACAACAACTCCCTAAAGTGCTACAACACTTACAACACTTACAAGAAGAGGCTCCAACCTCTGTACCATAACACTTGACTAATTCTGATGGTTCAATCACCTCTGCAACATCATCTCTGCTCAAAACACCTCCACAATACACTCTGACTCTGTTATGAATCATGCATCATAGTCTCCAGAGTTACTTCTCAAATTCTGGATCATTTATCTTTTTCACACATACATACACTCACTCTCACACACCCATACATTGAAACAATCTTCCATCATTCATATGTATCCTATGCAAGTCTTCAAAACATCATCTTCATTGGTGTAAGGATCTGTCATCCTATTACTAAGAATAATAACCCATAAATTAATTCAAATGCAGAAGAAGAGAAATTTTTTCCTTTCCAAAAATATAACATATGAGAAAAATAGAAATCAAAATCTTAACCTTTATTCTCAACCTATATTGTCAGGGCCTAAGTACTGGGTACATCCTTCATTGCCCACCTACCTACATACACAAAATATGTAGTTCTGTTTGTTCTAGGTTTATATAACTGTACGAGCGAGTATGCAAGCCTTTCTAGGGTCTAGTTTCCACAGACGGTTCTTCATCGGTTGCCACCCACTCAGGTGAAATAGGGATGGAAACCTAAGAAACAACTATAAGCAAACACCTAATAGAGGTGTTTGACATGAAGTGTTTTTAGTTTCCATGTTTGAAATTTACCTACAATGAGCTCTTTCCAAAAGAACATAATGTCATAACAATGACTTCCATAAAAGTTTCTCAAGAACCAAACACCATATTCTGATTAAGAATTTCCCTTAGAGGAATAAGTCACTATCAATATTACCAAATCCATGCATAATTATTCAATATTCAAATAGTATAACTTGACTAAAAGCTTTGTTTTCCTTCTCTTTTAGGTTTAAAGGTTTCTAATACATCCTTACATAATTACTTTCCAACCTTATTTGGGAAACAACTTATGAGATCAAGCTAAAATTCAATATTAAGGATAAGCGAAATTAAGACTTAAGAGGAGAAATAAAAAATTTAGGATGATCTCACTATTTAAAGCCAAATAATCAATGATAGTTGTAATCTTTCCAAAACTTTTCTTGCTACAACCATTTCAATAATGCCTATAGTCTTCCTACAAAAATAAACTCATAAACAAGATAATATCTTATTCTTATATACAAGACAAATTCATATGTTACTTTAAATAACAAGATAAATTCTTATTTAATATTTCGAGAAGAATGATACGTTTCTAAGGAATAAGAGATTTAGTTTTCTAAATAATTTCAGGAGATTTCAACAGGTCTCTTAAGATTTACTATACAATTTTAAATGCTCACAAAAGAAGACTAAGAAAATAATGATTTTCACTACTTATTCATCTATAAGAAGAGGTTCTCCAAATAAAATCAATGACTATTAGTGATTTAATGAAGAGGGAAGTGAACCATTATTTTCAGACCTAGAATTCATTTTATCTAAGATGTGGAAATATTCATAACTAAGTTATAATTACTTTCTATACTATTCTTTACGTCAAATTTAAAATGAAATATCATGTAAACAATCACTCTTAAAGTTATAACTTCCTTTCTATTCTTGAAAAAATCTTATAATAGAATGACTTAAACTAACATTCCATCTGACATGAAGAAATGAAGAATTGAGAGAGAGATTTCATAAGAAAGATAAGACGATGACTTTCTTAATGACTAGAAGTTCCAAATATACCAAGTCTTTCTCTTACCAATAAAATAACATGAAACCATCTCGTAACATTCACCTGGGACCACATGATAGTTAACTTTTCCACTACTATGCTAATGTCATAACACCAGTCTTTCATAGGCAAGTACATGGTTTCAAAAATTAGTATGAAAAAAAAAGTCAGTGGTCTATCTCATTCACTTAGTCAAAGATGAGTTACAGTTTCTTTCTAAACTAGGTGAAGGTAGAGGTATCATGTATAACTACTTTCAATGATGAATATAAACATAAAGTATGGAGACAACAGTGGAATTCTCTATGATAATTTTAATGGGCTTTCGAAAATACCAATCACATAATTTGGTCATCCATGAAAAGATAGTCTAAGGTTTATCTACTTAAGCAACCATTATAAAATTACTAAGTTAAAATCTTACCTTATTAAATTTACCTATCAAATTAACATTCTATAATTATAAGAGATTTTAACTTAGTAATTTTATAATTATAAGAGATTTTAAAGATATAGAAGAAAACTTAAGAGAAATTATTCTTATATTCTTTCTAAATTAAGAAAACTTAAGAGAACTTATTCTTATATTCTTTCTAAATTTGCTTCCTCTCTTTTATAAGAAAGTAATGCTAATTTAATAATAAAAATCTCCTTATCCTAGTCCTACAACTATTAAGCAAATAAGAGAAACCCAACTTATGAACGCAACACCTATTCTTCCTTGGTTGACACCTTAGGGAAATATTTACTATGATTGGATTATTATGAGTCTGAACCACTATTTTGCTGATAGAAACATAGATATTCATCTCAACTTATAACACTATTGAAAAGCAGATACAACATTCATTCTAGGTCAAACTAGACACCATTTAAGGCAGAGGTATCATACACCACCGTATCTAACCATAGCGCCACTTTTGGTAAACTATGACCTTCCTGCTATATAAGTCTGGTGCCCTTCATGGTAGGGAAAACACATATATTGGACTAGTATAGGCACCTTCTAATTGTTGCATCTTGATAAGATTGGTTGTCATTGATGTCAAATGTATGTGCTAAAGATTGTATATGCTCTAGAGATAGTTAATATGGAGTAATATTAGTTGGTGCAAGTCAACATTGCAGTATGAGGAAGAATGGTGATCAGTCTAATATCTAAGTGTGATGCGGAGGTGGGTACAATTGTTCCAATATGCTTCCAGTATTCCTACATTGATATCTTACCCGTTTGGTGTACCACACTTAGAGATAAGTTGCAGAAGTTTTACTAAGACATTCACAATGTATACTCTAAGATAGAATCATGGTGTTCAGGATCACATCCTTCCATAGAGAGATTTAATCTTGTGGTTTAGAAGATAAGTTGGTCAAGATGTGAAGGTGTTATATCCAAGATTTCAAGTCATAAGTTACACCTTCTACAGTGAAAGTTATAAGTGATAGAGTTCCGGTCTATGCTCTGGCAGAATAAAGTGATGATGAAGGCTAGTTGGAATGCTTCGTATTCCTCTAGAAGTGAATATTTGTCCATAAGGTTTTTTGGACATGTTCAAGGATGTTCAATACATGCTACTTTGCAGTATCAAGTGATTTGGAGGTCTGCAAGTTCAGTTTTCAAATGACAGTGTGCTATAGATAGTTTCAGACGCCTAATTGTTCTGCATAACATATGTTTGAGTACTTGTGCCAGTTGAAGAATGTATAGATCAGTTATATGAGTTTATGTAGAAATTCTACATGTCTCAATGTATCTCAAGTTTGAAGTGCATGCAAATCTTTCTTGTTTCCTATACTGCACAAAATCTTTAAGTCAATTTGTGAAGAGTTATTGTTGTTGAGGCTGACTTAGGAATGTTGGTGATGTGTGCCATAAGATTATGATTGAGCGGGGTTTAAGAGTTGTATGTATGCTAACTCACCCTGAAGCATTGTAATTAATGTCTTATAATTTTTGCATACTGTCAATAAAGATGTAGGTCGTCATGTCACAAATTTGATATTCCTTGTTTGTGGCAAACTAAATTTGTAATTGCAAAGCATGTGGATGATATATAGAAGATCAAAGTTGTGAAGATATATATGGATGTGTGAGAAAAAGAATCTTTAATAAGTTGAGTATGAAGTGTGTGAACTTAGTATGATGGAATAACTGTGCAAAAAGGGACTGCAACATCAACATATGTTAGACTTCTTTTATAGCAGTTCATGTTCATGTTTTTATTATAATTTTCATGTATCCTGCTATCAGACAGTGAGTCTCTTCAGTAGGTCTTTGTATCTTTCCCTAAGGTTGTGTGCCTTAGCCTGCAAGTCCATCAGGGAGGAGTGAGCTTCCTTAGGCAGTGAGCCTTAAAACAAAATTGTAATTTTTATAAGCAGTGAACTTCATATATTGTGAGTTAACTCTCACCATGGTTTTTCCCTCATTGGATTTTCCACATAAAAATCTTGGTGTCCTTGTGTGGTGCATGCTTTCCTTTCTGTTCTTCTTTTAGTTAATGTGATTTGATGTTTAAGCCGAAATAGGAATTGATTTAAAGTTTAAGAAAAGACTGATTCACCCCCCTCTTAGTCTCTAAGTGTGTTCAACAATTGGTATCAGAGCTAAGTGCCTTTGAGAAGCCTAATAGTTGAGGTAGATCCTGCACTTGAACACATGGGATCTGAAACAATTTCTAATGATATATGTTTTCTGCAGAACTGGATCTAGAGTCAATGGAACCTGAAGGTTGGGAAATCGATCCAGATGATTGTGAGGTATACTTTGAAGGAGAACTCAAGTTTTCTCTTGAAGATCTGGATGAAGAAAGAACACTAAATTTGAATTATGAGATCATGCTTGAAAGATCAAAGGAGACAATTGTCAAATTGAAGACACAAGTTGGAGAATCAAAAGAAGAAATTGGCAAACTAAAAGCTCAAATAGAAGGAGATAAAGGATGTGAAATTAAACTCAAGGAGGTAGAAGATGTGATCTCTAATTTGAAAGACAAGGTTGAAGAAGGCAAGAGGATTGAAGATTGCTTGAATACCAAGCTCAATGATAAAGCAATTGAATGTTCAAAACTTGAGGAAGAGATTGTTACTCTGAGAAAAGAATTGGAAAAAGCAAAAGAACAAATTGACAAGGGTTTAAAACTAAAAGGAGGTTCTAAAATTCTTGATGAGTTGATTAACTCTCAAAATTCATCAAAAGAAAAATCTAGTCTTGGTTTTGAAAAAGGGAAAAGTCCTATAACTAGTGCATCTGCAAACTTATATATAACTTCAAAGTAGAAGGAAAGTCTTAAACAAAGGAGGAGAAATCTTGTACTAAAGATTCTAAGAAGAATGCCTCTGAAGATACAAAAGGTGGATTCATTCCTGTCAGGAGACAAAGAAGATTTAGAGGTCCTTCACTTGCAAGACATCATGCCCCTACTAGGTTCAATCAATCTTTTCAAGGTCATTATTTTTTGTGCAATAATTTTGGACATAAGGCTATTGATTGTAGATCTAGGAAAAGAAGAAATGATTACATGGGTAGAAGACCATTTGTGCCTCAAAGACATGGTGCTGTTTCTTTTCATGGTTATTGCTATGCTTGCAACAATTTTGGTCACAAGGCTACTGAGTGCAGAACTAAAGTGAAGAGGAACAACTTTGTTCTGGAGCACAACTTTGTGTACTACTAGTGCAATAAAGTTGGACATATAGCAAGATTTTGTAGAAGTGGTTTTGTGAAGCCACCTGTTCAGAACCAGAAGAAGGATGAAACCCCTGTTCAACAAAAGAAGGGTAATGAAAAGGTTTGGAAGGAAAAGCAAGGTCAAGAAAATAAGAAGAAGGATGATTTCACACTTGTGCATTCTGGACAAGATCCTAAAATAGACTGAGATAGAGCATTATCTCAGGGGGAGTTATGTTTTGCAAACCTTTTAGCCCCCTAAAAAAGGACAAGATGCTGATTATTTCAGCATGGAAGATGTATTGGCTCATTTCTTTTGGTGAGCAAATTTGCTGGACAAATTTAAACCTTTTAATGAAGGCTCCGGAGCAAGTAGATGATTTGTGGAGGTATGCTAAGCTTCAATGTATCCCTATGATGTCACAGAGATTTCTGGCAAATGTTTTACCTAACAAGTATGAATGCATTTATGGATGAAAGATAGGGCATTTGAAAGGCTTTTTATGTGGTTTTTGAATGATTTGATCTCATTTGCATTCAAGATCATTTGCATTTGTGAGTGGAGAGGTGAGAAAAGGTTTTTGAGCTATTTGTGCGAAACCCTAGCTTCGGTGTTTGAAGATTTCTGAAGGAATTCCAACAGAAACACCTCAGATGATTGATGTGGTGGAGAAACCTAGGTCCAAAAACAAGAAGTTCCCATTCAAGGTGATCGAAGTTGACAAAGATGACACATTCTCAAAAGTTTTGGCTAATGTAGTTTATAGTGAATATGTAAGGATTTACATTCATGCCCCGCTGAGTGAAATTTATCACACTTCATCCTTTGAAGTGGTCCAACTTGAGTTGCTAAATGAGAATGGTGTATATAAGACAGAGTATGTAAATGTGGCTGTGAAAGGGTTGAACATCTGGAAAGATTTTCTAGACTTCTGCGAATGCAAGGAATGAGTAAGGATTATCTTGAGCCGCATTCATGAAAATTTCATTTGGTTATACAAACCCTATATGATCACAAAGGAAGCCATTAGGGCTGTAATTGGTTTTTGTTCCATCAAACCAGTCCTGATGTTGAAGTCCATAAAAAATGAAAGGGTTATGGAGCTCACCGGTGCTAAGTTTGATAAGAGAACCCTAACTGTGAAAGATATCATAAACCCTGATGTTCAATATGCATCAATGGGTATTGCATATAATATTTATTTCACAAACAGAGAAGGGTCTACCACTGCCACCACAATTCACACAACATATAATATCAAATGGAGAAGGAAGGTGCTAGCTTTGACCTATGTGAGCTGTTAAGAGAGTAGTTGATGGAGAACCTGAAAAGAACAAAAGAAACTAGTTACAACTTCAAGTTTGGTTCTTTGATCATATGCCTTACATTTTTCTTTCTAAATGAATTACCTAGATTTAAGAGAAAAATATGGGATAAGTTCACTCTAGTTAATGCACAAATCGAGAAACATATGGAAAGTTTTTAGAATAAGAAAGCATATACTACTTTCTATTGGGGATTTTTCAAGAATCTACAATTTGAGATGCAAAGTAGATATAGGATACCATCAAACTTGGTCCGGAAGTAAGAAAATGAGGTGACATTCATGGTGAACAAAGATCACTGTTATATGGAAGCTGCAGAGCCCTGGACCTCATGGATTCCTGAATTACCTTATGAGGTTGAACCTGAGTATGTACAAGGTTATGCTGATATTCTACTATGAAATCCTAGAGATCCTAAGGCAAAAAGATTTGGAAATGTATATAGAGAAATCATGGATAAGATGATCCAAAAGAAAACAGAGGAAACAAGTGAAAAGAGGGTGGACAAGCTGTTCAAGAAATGGGACATTCTTAGGTATTTTAAAATGATGCCACCTGTTAGTGTGAATAGGGATATTTTCTATCTAGTTTCCCTTGTGTGAGGATAATTCATATTATTTAACTATTTATTAGTTAAATAATATTCCCTCACATAATTCACATGTTAAGTTGACTTAGTGAGTCTTTTAGATGTTTCTAGTTGTTCCTAGTTGTGTCTAGTTGTAGCTAGTTGTTGATAGTTGTCTAACAGTTGTCTTATCCTCCACATGTGCTATAGTTGTCACATGTCATAGGATTTAGACACTTGTCACATGACTACAACATCTTGGCTCTCATTCTTGTCTTTATAAGCAAGGCTCTTCATGTACATTGAATCATAGAGCATTCATTGATAGAATACATTATTATTCTTTCATATTGTCTCTCTTGTATTTTCATGAAGTCCTAGATCTTGGGTGGCTCCTATCGAGCCAACTCTTACATGGTATCAGAGCTCTCTAAGTGGAATCTCTTCTTGTTAGCCAAATTGTTGAGAGATTGAATGCAAATTCATGGTGGATCTTGATAGTTTAGTATGCTCTTCTCTTGCATCGAATGATGAATTGGAGAATCAGAAAAACTTGATGGAAAAGCTAGATTTGTGAGGGTTTCCTCTTTGTAGCCTTGTATTGTAGGTTCATTTTGGAGTATGTTGCCACAAATCTAAGCACACCATTATGTTCAAGAGGTCCGAGATAGTCGAGATTGGCTTTTGTTTCATCCAAATCAGACATTGTATGCCAAATCTATGAGGTTTTCAATCTGGGGAATGGATATCTGATATGTGAGATAGCTGCAATTTTAGAGCAGTTTGGACAAAAATTGACCCTGCCATTGCGTTTGGAAGGCATCAAAACCTATAGATTGACTGTCAGATCGCTCAAATCGGATGAAGTTGGACCGAAAGGCAATTTTTTTTGTAATTCAGCCGTACAAAATATTCCGTAGGCGTCATTATTGTAGAATATTCTATGTACTCCCTACGTAGGTGCAGGATTAGCAATTGTACTAAATCTGGGTAAAATTTCTATTTTATTATTCACTGGTTTAAAAGCTTTTTCTACAGAGTTTTATTATTGGCTGGTTACAGGGTATGCAGGTACTCGACCTGCTGTACCCATATGGGGCGCCTGTAGGCGCGGGATCCCGTCCCTCCCTATACTGGTGGGACCATGGTCAGTACCCAATTACCCTAGCTGACGACCTATTGGGCCCACCACACAAGGCTTCAGCCTTGTAATAAAACAATTTGCAGTTCAAAATTTTTTCACAGATCTTAAATTCTAAAATCCAGCGGTCAAATAAAATAAATACATGATGGTCTATGATTCAAAACATCTGGTGGTCCATAGAATTTCATCCACCAGTCTATTTCTCAATCGACGGCTTCAATTCTTTCCTGCGGTCTCTACTAGTGGTCGGCATAAAAGCTAGTGGTCGACATCTATCATTGGTCGGCATCTATCATTGGTCGGCATCTATAAACGATGGTCACTAAAATTTCAAGAGGCAATAGTCTTTACATTCAAAGTCGACAATATTTTCCTTTTGGCGATCTACGACCTGTGTACAAATCTCTGGTGGATCATTCCCTTCCAACCGGTCTTTACCACCACCAGTGGTATTTACATCGCCTAGCTGGCAGTACAAAATTCTGAGAGAATATTCTCCCTTAAAAACCACTTTTACAGAAAATAATTAGCTAGTTTCAACATAGATAGCAATCTCGCCCTGGTTTAAGGGTGGTTTTGCCTTTCAATAGTGGTATTCACTATGCAAACAGTGTTATTCGTCAATACAAGGTAGTTTTTTTACCTTTAATCAATGGTTTTGGTCTCAGCCAGTGGTTTTGGCCCTGCACAAAGAGGTTTACAATGATCCAGGCAGTTTTGCGCCACAGACCAGCATTTTTTCCTTCTGCAGGGTGGTTTCCCAACTTTTTTTTGCTTTTCTGCGGCGGGCAGGGGGGGTGGGTTTACTGGCGAAAGAGAATATTCTGCTGATGTCACTATCTGGCCCCTTCTAGCCCTAATAGGGTGATTTTTTTGTGGGTGGCATAACTTTTCACCATGGTGTCAGATTTTGGCAAACAAAATATTGTCGAAAAGCTGGTTCCGAGCTCTTCGCAATGGTGTAGGTAATTTTCTGATATTTTGTAGTTTGATGCCAGATTTTTCTGTTTAAAGTCAGAACTTGAGTTTTACACTCCTAAGCTCATAACTTTCACCTAGTTCATCAAAATTTCAACTTCTTATAGGCATTGGAAAGGTAATTCTCTTCAGTTCTATCTATGCCATTTTTATATATTTTTCCTTTTACATCAGATTTTAAGTTTGAGGCTATTTGGGTACATACACTCATTATTTGGAAAAAAGAGTTGAAATTGGTGATTATTTTTTCTCGGGGGGGCTTCATTTTCAGTCTTGATTCAGATTTTGAGAAGTTTCATATCAGATTACATTTTAGTTTTGCTCTATTGGGGTTGTTTTACTCATGGCTAATACAAATTCATTTGGGCTACTCACACCTCTCAACTATCATTCATGGAAACAAAAGATGTGTCATTTGCTTCAATCTAAGGGTTTATGGTTAGCATTGGATGATGAACAACCTAAATTCACAAAAGAATATGAGAAATTTAAATTTAGGAACAAACTTGATCAAGACATGGGATTGATTGCATTGCATGTTTATGATAGTTTGTTATTTCATATTGAGGGATGTGAGACACCTAAGCAAGCATGGAAAAAGTACAATGATCTATTTGGGAAAATTAGTGAATTTTGTGCTTTACAAATAGATGCAGAATTGACTTCTCTTTCTCCTGATGCATTTCCTTCCATTGAGGATTATTTTGTTAAGTTTAAAGGGTTAAGATCTCAATTGGTAGGCTATGGGAAAGATAAATCTGAAAAGGAATGTGTATTCTTGATTTTGTCTAAGTTAAAAGGCCCATATGCAGTTTTCTCTTCTACCTTTTTTTCCACCATGGATGCCCTAGGTGCTGCATTTACTATGCCTTCTCTTGAGGTGTTTTGTGAACTATTGACTAGAGAGCATGCTAAGCTAGTTGAATTCAATGCAGTCCCCAAGAATCATGCATTAGTAGCTCAATCATCAAAAGGCAAAGGTAAGAAGAAATCTTCTCCTAAGACAGAATCAAAATCACCTAATGAGACTCCCACCTCTTCTAAAGAGGATAAGTCTAAGAAGGAGAAAGTTGTTTGTGCTTATTGTAAGAGAACTAGACATGATGAACATAATTGTTATAAGAAACAAATTGATGAGTTGAAGAATCTACTTCAGAAGAACCATATTTAGTTGCCTTCAAATATAACATCTAGTTCATCTTTCTCCTTCTACTCCATCATCATCTACATAGCCAAAATTTTCTGAACCAGCTATTGCAAGGAAAGCTAAGGAACCTAAACATAAAGGTAAAGCACTTTGTGCAAGTACAAGTTCTACATTAGGTCAATGGCTTCTTGATTTAGGTGCTTCTCATCATATGGCTTCTTCAAAGGATATGTTTTCTTCATTTGAGCCATGTGATATGCCACCTATTTTGATGGGTAATAACACATACATGAATGTAATTGAAAAGGGAACTATTGATATTGGTGAAGGTACCTTCAATGATGTACTTTGTGTGCCTTCTTTGACCAATAATCTTCTTTCCATATATCAGATTACTCATAGTGGTACATGGAAGAGAGTGGAGTTCACATCTGATTTGGTTATTATTAGAGATTTGGAAAGCGCAAAGATAATTGCTACTAGGGTGGATGATCATACATCTCAACTATACACCTTTTATGGTTTCACTCCTAATGATGATTCAGATCCTTTGGCTGGCATTCACACTCCTTGTGTGAATCATATTTCTGAGGAGAAGTTTGGTCACTTGAACCTTGGTATTCTTGCTTCTTCATGGGTTCTTGAGACATGTGCTACACTTCCATCTTCTCCACCTCTTGCTTCCTGAGAGTTCAGTACTGTAGTTCAGTAGGATACTTCTTGTCTTTTAGATACAACTTTATGGGATGAGCATTTGACAGACATTTCAGATTTGTTTTGTGAGTCCCATCTTGCAGATTTGGAGGACACATTTGAGGGGTTAACTCTCCTCTTTGATGACAGTCATAGAACAACTGTTGTCAACCCATCTTTGTCTTTGGAGGTTGATGATTTTAAGTTTTCACTAGATCCTGGATTGTCACTTTCAACAGTGAGGCCTGGGACTCTTGATTTGATTGTGGTATCATTTGGAATTCACATGATCAACATTCAGAGACATCATATTTCATGAGACTTCCTTCCTCATCTCTTGGTTTAGAGTTGGAGTTTCTTCATGCATTGGTGGATTGGTTTCTTCCCAAGGGGAGGAATGTTGTTTGCAGGTTTTGGATCCTCTTTGGTCTTCTTCTTCGAGCATTCACCATTGGCACTTGAGCTTCTTCATTATGGGGGTGACATCTTGTCTCATTCTTTCCCTCTTATGGGGGGGCTATTGATTGTATATTTGTGATGGATGTTGTATTTGATGGGTCTTGATTCTTCCATCATTCCATCACTTGTACATGTTTTGTATGCATTCTCACTTTTGGAGAGGAGTTTTTTCCCATGAGGTTTTCTCCTTTACTACACTTGAGACTTGTTTGTACATGGGTACCTAACATGGCCTAGTAGCTGGGACCCATCCATCGTTGCATCTTTGCATTAGTTAGCTACTTCCAAGTTGCACTTAAGGGGGGGTGTTAGTGTGAATAGGGATATTTTCTATCTAGTTTCCCTTGTGTGAGGATAATTTATATTATTTAAATATTTATTAGTTAAATAATATTCCCTCACATAATTCACATGTTAAGTTGACTTAGTGAGTCTTCTAGATGTTTCTAGTTGTTCCTAGTTGTGTCTAGTTGTAGCTAGTTGTTGATAGTTGTATAATAGTTGTCTTATCCTTCACATGCGCTATAGTTGTCACATGTCATAGGATTAAGACACTTGTCACATAACTACAACATCTTGGCTCTCATCATTGTCTTTATAAGCAAGGCTCTTCATGTACATTGAATCATAGAGCATTCATTGATAGAACACATTATTATTCTTTCATATTGTCTCTCTTGTGTTTTCATGAAGTCCTAGATCTTGGGTGGCTCCTATCTAGCCAACTCTTACATCACCCATCTCTAGTCAGACTCTAGTGAATATCCCCTCTGATTCTAAAGAAAATATTGTTGAGAAGTTGCCAAGGAGATCTGGAAGATCTTTTGTTACAACATCTTCTTCACAGCCCTCTGGATCAACACAATGTACTGGTGGAAGAAGTAAAGCTATAACTGTAACTCCACCATAGAAGAAAGCCACAAGTGTTGTGAAACCAAGGCATAAGAAAAAGGCAAAGAGGAAGAAGACATGCTGATGAGGAAGAGTCAGTAGAGGAGGAAGAAGCTGGAGTTGAAGAAATCTCCTCGCAAAAAAGGAAGGGAAAGAAGGGGAGAAGGATGTTGAAAGAGAGAGTTCATAGAAGCAATATTCTTTCCGGTGGACTCTATTAAGAAAATTTTGGCACAAGAAATACAAATCCAACCGGTAGTGACTCTGCATTTACTACATGTTCCTACTTTTGATGGACAAATGAACCTGTTCGGTATGTCTCCCCTACACAAGCTAAAGCGTATTGCCTCACTCCATTCCACAACTAGACAAGGATTGCTACAATAAGTGGAGAGTGTTGGTGTGCTGGAAGAAGTCATGAAGGTGCTTGAGGAGAAGCTACTAGAAGCTAAAAGAGATACATCAATACCCCCTTACACAACAAATGAAAAAATTAATGGAGTCTTTTGAGACTCATTCATCTCACCTAGAGAAGAAGGTAAAACAGAAGTTGAATGAGAAGAGGATGAGTGATGCCTCTGAGAAATGTGATAACACTTTGGCAAAGCTACAAACATGCATTAAGGATATTTAGAAGTTCTTGGAGGATGCCAAGGTTTTGTATGTTTTCTGTTTGAATTGGCTAACAACAACCAAAAGCATAAAGGATTAGATAAGTGCAATTGAAATATAGATCACCAATGTGGCTAAAACATATGATCCGATGAAAGATAGTGGTGGTGCCATTAGGGCATAGGTAGAAAGTCTTCACTCCTAGGTACAACAATTGCAAGATCAAAGGGAGCAATTTAAAAGCTAGATGAAACAGTTGAGAGAATTGGTGAGCCTTCTGTTGGCCTCACTCACAGCACTCCTGGCAGAGGAAAATGGGGTAGTTCAGAAGTACAAGGCATCATCTTCCTTGGAAGATGTAGAAGATACATTTGTGCAGTTGTCCTCTCAGGTCTAGACCCTGATTGTTGCTAAAAAGCAGTGGGATAGCAGCTTGGTTTAACTCATGAACATCTACATGGGCATCCTGCCATCACCAAAGTGAGCTGTGGATTATTTTTCATGTAAGATATCTTTCTTTTGTTGCTGTGTACATATGCAGAAGTAAATATGAAGATTTTTTTTACATCCCAGAGGGAGTAAAAGTTGAATAGATTAAGGGGGAGCTTGTAGAGTTTTTAATTGTACAGACAAAATTTTATTGCCCTTTGCCCTTGATGTCAAAAGAGGAGAGAGAGGAATGTGCACCTGAGGGGAAGTGTTTGTGCACATCATTTTTGCCATCAATGACAAAAGGGGAGATTGTTGCATCTTGATAAGATTGGTTGTCATTGATGTCAAATGTATATGCTGAAGATTGTATAGGCTCCATAGATAGTTAATATGCAGTTATATCAATTGGTGCAAGTCAACATTACAATATGAGGAAGAATGGTGATCATTCTGATGTCTAAGTGTGATGCGAAGGTGGGTACACTTGTTCCAATATGTTTCCAGTATGCCTACATTGATATCTTACTAGTTTGGTGTACCACACTTAGAGATAAGTTGCAAAAATTTTGCTAAGACCTTCACAGTGTATACTCTAAGACAAAATCATGGTGTTTTGGTCTACATCCTTCCGTAGAGAAATATTTAGTCTTGTAGTTTAGAAGATAAGTTGGTCAAGATGTGAAGGTGTTATATCCAAGATTTCAAGTCATTACACCTTCTGCAGTGAAAGTTATAAGTGAGAGTTCTAGTCTGTGCTCTAGCAGAATAAAGTGATGATGAAGGCTGGTTGGAATGTTCCACATTCCTCCAAAATTGAAGATTTGTCCATACAGTTTTGTGGACATGTTCAGGGATGTTCAATACATGCTACTTTGTAGTATCAGGTGATTTGGAGGTCCGCAAGTTTAGTTTTCAAATGACAGTGTGCTATAGATATTTTTGGATGCCCAATTGTTCTACAGAACATATGTTTGAGTACTTGTGCCAGTTGAAGAATGTATAGATTAGTTATACGAGTTTACGTGGACATTCTGCATGTCTTAGTGTATCTCAGGTTTGAAGCACATGCAAATCTTTCTTGTTTCCTGTACCGCACAAAGTTTTCAAGTCAGTTTGTGAAGAGTTATTGATGTTGAGGCCGACTTGGGAATGTTGGTGATGTGTGCCACAAGATTATGATTGAGTGGGGTTTAAGAGTTGTTTATAGATGTTGTATGAGTCATGCCGACTCACCCTAAAGCATTGTAATTAATGTCTTATCATTTTTATATACCACCAATAAAGATGTAGGCCGACATGTCACAAATTTGATATTCCTTGTTTGTGGCCAACTGAATTTGTAATTGCAAGTGTGCAGATGATATATAGAAGATCAAGGTTGTGAAGATATATATGGATGTGTGAGAAAAATAATCTATAGTAAATTGAGTATGAAGTGTGCGAAGTCAGTATGATGGAATAATTGTGCAAAAAGGGACTGCAACATCAGCATATGTTAGATGCTTCTTTTATAGCAGTTCAGGTTCATGTTTTTATTGTAATTTTCATGTATCTTGCTATCAGATAGCGAGTCTCTTCATCAGGTCTTTGTATCTTGCCCTAAGGTTGTGTGCCTTAGCCTGCAAGTCCATGAGGGAGCAGTGAGCTTCCCTAGGTAGTGAGCCTTAAAACAAAATTGTAATTTGTATAAGCAGTAAGCTTCATATATTGCGAGTTAATTCTCACTGTAGTTTTTCCCTCATTAGGTTTTCCACATAAAAATATTGTGTCCTTGTGTGGTGCATGCTTTCCTTTCTATTCTTCTTTTAGTTAATGTGATTTGATGTTTAAGATGAAAGAGTAATTGATGTAAAGTTTAAGAAAAGACCGATTCACCTCTCTAAGTCTCTAGGTGTGTTCAACACTAATAGCACATGATAACATGTAAAACAAAAAGGAGTTTAAGTGTGATTTATGGCAACTATAAAAAAATGTAGATTCACAACCTTAGACACCATGTTGTGTCAATTAAAATGAATGAGAAGTCATTGGATTTCTACACCATTTAATGGCAATTAAAATGCATACTTTTTGTATCCAAAATTTAACACCATTATGGTAGTTAAACCTATATTTCCATAACAAAAGACAGGTCATTTTATGGCAGCGAAAAACCTTAATTCGTGACACCATTTTAAACCTATGGTGACTGTGTGGATGTGTTTTCTTGGTGCCTGTAGAACACGTGAATATAAGCTTGGATCATTTACAACTGTACTAATTATTGATTTGGATCCTAAGAAAAATGTTGCAGGACTTATGCTCTACTCTCTGATATCTATACAAGAATGGGCAAGTGGAGAGGTTAGAATGGTAAGGAGAAGGATGGAACTATGTGCCCCTCGCTGGACTGAAATGGTTGCAGGAAATGCACAAAAAGGATTTGTTAAAAATCTTAAAAAAAAACTTTCAAGCACTGGCAAAAGGAAGCTGTAAATTAGACTTCGTAACCATTTCCAGCAATCCTCCCTACCTGTGCCGATGGGGAGCCCTATAACATTTCAAAAATGCTTAACAGGCGTGCATGCAAATTTTGGGCTAGAGACTCCATCTCATGGAATATATTGTTTGCAGGGAAACACAAAATCTAAAAAAAATAGTAGTACAAGTCACAATAATCAAATTCAAAGTAATACATGTACAAATCGATACTTGACATCACAGGTTTTGTATAAACATCCAAGCCAAAGTAATGCCTTAAAATTCCTATCATAACAACTCTACTATCATTTGCTTTATCACCAAGGCTGAGATTTGAAAACAATTGTAACAAATAGAAAATTTCAAATTGACACCACAATGCACTTAATTATTCATTTCCATTATTAGCCTATAAGGAAGTAAAGATTTATGGACTTGAGTATAACAAAACCTAAGGAATGTTTTCAATTTGTAAAATCTATCCCTTCAGAATCTTCACCTCCAATTAAGAGTTGGTCTGAAAAATTGTTCGATCAATCGAAAGGGAGCATCCTGTAGCTAAAAAGAAATCCCCTTTCTCCAGAACATGAATCACTACTTCTTAAAAAGATTAAACAATTACTGTTTCTAAAAGGATAAAAAGCTGATTTTTCTAATTGCAATAATTGTGCTAACTCATTAAGGCAAAAACAATAATTTATATTGGAAAGAAATCCATTTGATATTTTGACATATTAACACAAGATAAAGATAATAGACTAATAAGGAAATTTACTATATTTTTTAAATTAAATTTATTTATTAGTATTTATTTATTTATTCTTATTTTATTTTTATTTCTTCTTTTGGATAATTTATATTTAATTTGTCCATAAGGTGTGTAATATGTATACATTTATATATAAAAAAATGTTTTAACATGTCAAAATAAGAAATTTTATCTATTCATAGATTTAAAATTAAAATTGCCAACTGATTTTTCCAAATACAGTCCATAATGAAAATTAGAAGATATTTTGAAAAGAAATGTTTTTAAACTGATTTAACATTTTTATAACTACTTTATTCTATTTCTAAAACAAATGGTTATCTACACGTTACACGTTAAATTATTATGTACCAAATTAATCAATCTACAAGAAAGGAAAAATTTATCTCATACCTTGCAACTAAAAAACATTATCTGGAATAACAAATAAATAAATAATTTAGACAAAGATACTTAGGATGACTAGTAGGATTATGATGTACTTTCCCCCTAAGACTTTGCATCCTCTCGATGCAAAATACACACAAGGGATAGCGAAAATGTGAGATTATCATAGCTTTTGTAAGTACCTCCTTATATCTTGCTTATCTGACTCTGATGTCGAGCACTGAGAGGCGTTATCAGATGTCTCTAGTCAAGTTGAATGTCTACTCTGAATTGTGATAAAACAAGGAGAAAACATGCTCTACTCTATGTTAATTAAATTATGTTAATTTCAAATTAATGATTTAATTGTTAACTCTGAGTACTCAGGCAAGTTTGCATCTGTTCACCCAGAACAGACACACATCTGTCCGATACGGAACATGAACACATCTGTCTAACACTAGATAGGCACACATCTGTCCAACACGGTATAAGCACACATCTGCCCAATATAGGACAAGCAATTAAGTTGCTCTGGCAATTAAGTTGTTATGGTATTGTGGACAATGATAAGTTGGTTGAAGACTGTTGCCTGTGTTTTCGTAGATGTTAAGTTGTATGAAGGAGATGTGACATGCTGTCACCTGATGAAAATAGTTGCATGAAGTTTGAAGGAAACTGGCTGATGAATAAAGATTGATGTCAAAAGGTCATATGCTAAGAGGAAGGTTGTTGTATGTATGTCAAAGTGTTATGCATAATATTATGGTGTTTTGAGTGTTGCACATATTGTCATATCTTAGTTGATGTGTCATAGATGTCAAAATAATACATGTCTTCCGGTGAAAAGAGTTGCTAAAGGAAACCATTTGTGAAGAGTTCAAGATGACAAGAGTGCTAGAGGCACGAGAGAATGTACCACATTCCACTGTAGATGAAGATATGACCATGCAGTTTTGGGGATAGCAAGAGGAAGCTATGGAGAATGTTTGATTCAAATTTGAGAGCATAAGAACTATTGCAAAGCTTTTTAGAGTTAGCAGAGTGAAGATAGTGGTGATATAAAATTGTTGTAGTCTCAAAGGTACAGAAGAATGCTCCGCATTTCTCCACACTTGAGGATATGACCTTGTAGCTTGGAGGATAGCTAGATATAGATAAGGGGTATGATATACTCAAAACTCAAAGGATACAAAGTACCATAATGTTTTCTAGGGTCAACTAAGTAAGAACAAGTCATGTTGATGTTTAAGGTTATCAGAGGTAGAACAGAAAGCCACCACATTTCACCATGCTTTGATGTTTAGATTTGTTGTTTGAAAGATAAGTTTAGATGGTCAATATGTATGCTCAGTTTAGGTTTCAAGTGTTATGGAGTACCACAAGTATGTTTTTCAATGTCTATATCAAGATAGTGTAATCAGACCATGTAAGGGATATCAGCATTAGTGTTTGTTTACTTGTGCCATCAAGCTAAGGCATGAAATAGAAAGAGGAGTGCATGAGAAGGTTCTTCAAATCATATTGTGTTCATGGTATGAACTACATGATGATATCTCTCTTCTCCAGTACCACACTGGGTCTAGAGCTAATGTATGAAAGTATAAGTGTTTGCATTGTTGACATGGTATACTTGAGTTATTACACTGTGTGTTAGCATAGAAATGTATGAAAAGGTAAATTGGGTCCAGTAAACCTCTTGGTATGAACCACATAGTGGGATTTCACTCTTAGACATTACCACAGATGTTTTGGGAGCTGACAAGAAAGGTCATTGCATATTTCATGTTACATGTTTCATTTAGGCCGATGAAGATGATGTTTTGAGGACTTGCAGAGGATACATATATGAAGATTAGAAGATTGTTTCGGTGTGTAGTGAGTATGTGAAAGAGTGTGTAAAAGTATGTGTGAATAAGATCATTTCAGAAGCAGTATGATGATGAAATGTGGAAAAGATCAATTCAGTTAATGTCAATGCAGAAGTGATGTTGCTATGAAGGTTATTGTTCCAATAAGGATTTTTGTGGAGGTGTTTGAATATGTTGTGTTTGATGAGGTAGTTTAATCAGTTGTTGTGATATCTCGGAGGTGTTTGAAGAAATGTTGATGTTGCTGTGATGGTGAAGAGGTGTGAAGAAATGTGGTGAAGTGTGCGCTTAAATGTATAAATTTAGTTAAAGACAAAGAACAAGATGTTGATGCTATTGTGAAGGTATCTGAAGAGGTTATGATGATGTGGAAGTGTTTATGGTGTGATGAGTGATTACGGATAGGTGTTTGATCTAGTGGTGAGTGTTGTAGAGGTAATAGAGCCATCAGAATTAGTCAAGAAGATTGTTGTGTGGAGGTTGCAGAGTTGAGAAGAAGCAAGTAGAGTTTGAGTAGTTGATGTTGCTGAAATTATTGTTGTGATTATATGGAGGAGATAGAGAATCAGGATTAGTCAGTGTGATAACAGTGTGAAGGTTGGTATCTCATTTAATTTGTGTTGCAAGGAGTTGATGCTTCCTTTGGGTTGGTGCCCATAAAATAGTATTCAAGGAGTTGGTGCTTCCTTTGGGTTGGAGCTCATAAAACTTTGTACAGGAAGTTGGAGCTTCCTTTGAGTTGGTACTCATAAATCTTTGTATCAGGGAGTTGGTGTTTCCTTTGGGTGGTTGGTGCCCATAAAACTCATTGTAATACTTTATTTTATTTGTGAGGCTGGATTTGGACAATAGATCTAAGTGGCTTGCTCATCGTGGTTTTTCCCATTTTGGGTTTCCACATAAATCTGACATTATGTGTGTATGTATTATTATGATTCCTTTGGTTTAAATGTTCAATTTAGATTGAATGCATTTAAAGGAAAGAATTTGAATAAGTATTGATTCACCACCCTCTTAGTACTTCTTTGTGTTCAACACATAATAAGTCTATGTTGATGTTGGGGTAACATTGCAATGTTTAGCCCTTGAAGGAATATAAAAAAATTCCTCTATATATTAAGACCTGATCAAAATTACTATATTTCCCTCCCGTGTTTTAATTTCCCCATTAATTGGGTCATAGTATTTGGCACATGTCATTACTAGGTTAGGGGATTACAGAGCTATTGGAAAACCTATAGCCTATACCAACCCACTATTCCTAAAGTTCTTGACCTTGGGTAACATTTTCTCTATGGGAATTTCCATTCTAGTTTAGAATTCTTCTAATCCCACATGTCCAACATTGGTATTTTTTACATTTACCAAATCATTAATTAACTTTGAAGCATGAATAACTCCTTTGTATTCATACTTTATTTTTATAGAAGATGTCATATGTGTTCACAAGGGTCCTGGAAATTAATCTTTAAGTTAATTAATTGATTTTCATAATTTTACCATATTTTGATCAATTAATCCAAAATAAAAATAAGATATGTTCAATAAACCTAAATACAATTTTTCTATGATTAGATTGATCAAATCTACAAGTCTTAGCGATCAAGATCTTCAAAATGAGTGTTTTCATGTTTTGGTCCAATTCAAAGTATAGGCTCAGGATGCAAATACAGTTTAGGTTTTAGGGTTGACTTGCAATTAACAAAATACTACTTTTTGCAAATGAAATGTGAACTATGGCCAAACTTTGGAAGTGAATTACACTTTACAATTTGTTGCAAATTACAAAATACTTTGGGTTTTCAATTTACGGTCACATTTCAAAATCCAACTATAATTTACTAAGAATTGCAAATTACAAATAGGATGCAAATGTTGGTTGAGGTTTAGATGTAGCTTGCAATCTATAAGAAACTATAAATTACAAAAAGTTTTAGAACTCTGGTCTGTAGCTAGAGTTTGGACTCCAAGAGTAGTTTGCAAACAACTGCAAATTGTAAAAAGTTTTGTAGCTTTGGTCAAAATTTAGAAATTACTTGCATTTTGTAGTAACTACAAAATAAAACAAAACTATAAAAAATGGTAAGGGAAAAATATTCTTAAAATAGACCTAAAGAAGACTTAACTAGATTTAAATGATTTTCACTAGGTCTAAAATTAGGCTAAATTGAATTTCAAACCTAAGGCATGCTTATTCTAAGTGTTTTGAATAGATTTGAAATAAGATTTATTGAGTACCCAAAGTTATAGGGCTCGTAAATGATAGGGCCAAAGGTCAAAGGATTGAAATTCAAACAGGATTTGAAATAATATTTATTGAGTACCCAAAGTTCTAGGGCTCATAAATGATAGGGCCAAAGGTCAAAGGAAAAACCAAAGATGAGACCATAGATAAAACTCAAAATCACCATTACAACATAAAACTGAATGAAAAATAGAGAAAATTAACACATTTTAGCATTGATTTGCAATTAAAACATGAATGAAGAAATATTTCCTAAAAATAGTAAACATTTCTTAAAACTAGGAAAATTGAAATGAATGCATCAATAGATAAAAACCTAGTTGAAAATTGTAAATCTGCCTAAAACAACAAGGAATCCAAGGATGCACATGTTGCTCTAATTTGTCAGTGAGCTGGAGCACCAAAAATTGTAGAATGCATAATGATAGGGAAGATTTGAGCATTTCACAGTCTTCAACCCCCTCACACACATGGAATAAATGCTCACTAACCAATCTTAGGGTCTAGAGAAGGTTTGTAAGAAGCAACTGCAAAGTTTGGAGTTTTGAGGGAAAATGTAACTATGACTATTTCAGAGCTTGGGGTGTTGATGTAATTTACAAATTTTCAAAGCAAATAGGCTTAAAAGTTCAAAAAACTAGCAAATTTGACAAAAAACTTAGGACTTGAGGAAAAACTAATCAAAATTAAAACCTCCTCTTCCTTGCAAGGAAACTTTTCAATATGAGATGACACCTTTTGAATAACTTTCACTCAAACTCACAAATAAAGCACAAATGAACATTAAATGTGAATTACATCCTAGCGAGATAATAAGCACAACTATTAGAAATTTTGAAACAAAGGTCCCCAAATTTTTAAAATTAGAGGGCTTGTTGGAACCCAAAACAACAAATTCATATTTTTTTCCATGTGTCTTGCCTCAAAACGGTACTTGGACAACATTTCACACCTTCATTGGATTTTCCACCCTTAGATGATGAGGGGAAGCTCATTTTGGTACCTAGTGTTATTATTAATACTAGGGTGAAGAAATTGAGAAACCAAAACATTACAGAGTATTTGGTTTACTAGAAAAATATTCCTGTAGAAGATTCTATATGGGAAGGACTAGAGTTCTTAGAGCATCCAAATTGGCATTGCTTGAGGGAAAATAATTTTTGGAATGGTGGACTTGTAACATCCCCGTTCTAATCATTTAATTTGGGGACCCAAAAGCCCATTCTATATTTCCTGTGGGCTTAGGGAAAGGTACAAGGAAATCATTTTAATTTTTTGGTATTTTCTACATTTTTAGAGGTCTTCAAAGCATTTTTGTGGCCTAGTTTGTTTGAAAATCATATATTTTAATTTCTTAGTATAAGTCTTCTAGAAATATTTCCAAAACACCTAATAAGTTTGATTTTCACCCACTGGGCTAGGAGTTAGTGTTGGGAATTGATGCAGAGCTAACCACACAAACACCAATTAAGGGTCAAAACAAACTATTTAGTAGGAAGAGGATGTAGGGGATGGCAGGACAAATAGGACCTTAGGCCTCTATGGGCATGACTACTCCATTGGTCCCCTTACTAGACTTGATTGTCCACTCATTCTCCATGGTTCCAAGACTATACAATAACACCATCTATGGGTTCATATACCCAGGCTCTTTGCCAAACCTTATAGGGACCCTAGATCAACTAAGGTTGACTGTCCCAAGCTCACAAACCATCAAAATGCTCAGAAGGTACCTCCTTGTACCACTTCCTTCATAGGCTGACCTATTTCCTTGTAGCCTTTGAAAAGGGACTATCAGACAATAACTTGAGTTTCAGACCTCCTAATCAGACTGTCATGGCCTTTTTGGATACCCATTATCTTGTTCTTTAACATATTAAACATGCACTATAGGTTGTTTTGGAACTTAAACCTCAAATCTTGACTGAACCACTTCCTAACTAGGCCTAATTAGGGTAGTTTTACACACAAAGTGCCCACAAACTCAAAGGAAAACTTCTCACTCCTATTCTAGAGGATCCAATATGGTGCAAATGAACTAATTTCAAAGGTTTTAGGGGTCTATGGCCTTCCAACTTCATTCTATGGTTCAATCCTCACTCCACTTAGGCTAGTTTGCCTTAAGCATGATGCAACTAGGCCTCCATAGCTCCAAACTCCAACTTTTATTTGTCTTCTACTCCTGCACACAAAACCCATTAGAAAGCACACCATCCTAAACTCATCCCACCCATTTCAGGGATCTAACACAGCAGGATGGGACAGGAAAACCAAAACCTCTCTAAAACCCTTAAAATAAGGGTTAGAGAATAATCTGCACAAAAACAATAATAAAATCCTTCTAAGCAAATGAAAGGTCAAATGGTTCCCCAACTGATTTTAGTCATTTTCCCTCTTGAAGGTACTATACGGCCTCATGCTAAATGTTGGAACAACAAAATATATAGAAAAATTAGAAAAAAATAGGACAGTCAATAGCATTTTCTTTATTTCCTCCATTCAAACTTCACAAATCTCCTCTATCTCAACATGAGAGAGGTCTCCCCTTTATCTTTTCCATGAATTCCACTATTACAAACTTCCAAATTGTGGGAAAAGGCTAAAAAAAGCCTAAAACTAACTGTCTAATAATAGACTGTCACAAACTTAAAGTAAACTGCAAACTCACTAAAGAAAAATGCCTATACTAGGCCCCCACTACAACATCATGCCTCTCAAAGGCTTTAGTACAATATTTTAAAACTCCATTTAGTCTTCAACAACTAGAATTTTTAAATAAATGACATAAAAATGTCCTAGGTGCATTGCACCATACACCCTAACTCGTAACTCTAAGTCCCTTGGAAAGAATCTTGCAAATTGTCTTCCATTGCTTGTCTTTGTCCTCCATGTTTGTCTTTAGCAGGTCCATTTTGTGCTTGATTCTCACTATCCTTGACATGCTTGCCAACATTACTTGCTTCTTGACCATGTGCACTCTTTGTAAACTATCCCATTCTTGGTCCTCTGACCTTGTCACCTTCATCAACATCGATGCTTCTCTCAACTGTCTTTCCACTTGTCTTCTCAACTTCTTGTTTACACCACTATTTGTCTCCATTCTTTCCATTGTTCACTGTCACATTACCTTTTGCAACCTCTGTCAGGCCTTTCCCCAACTTGTTTATTGTCCTATCAACCTTGTAAACTGCTACATCAACTTCACTTGACTGCCTCTTCTCTCTACTCAACACTACAGGGCACATGATTGTCCCTACTAAGATCCCTTCACTCACTTCTTGCCTTTCCACAGGCTCTTCACTCTTGCACTTCACATTTTCACTCACCTCCTTCTTCCACATGAAGACATTCCTCTTCACAACTGGCTGCAAATCATCTTCACACTTGTTCTTTGCTGTTTCAACAACTTTATGCCTTGAAAAGGATGCACTCCTTGTTTTCACTTTCTTCCAACATCACTGGCTCCTTCTTGGCAAATATTATCATCTTTGCTGTCCTTGACTGCTCCTCTAATGGTAGTAGTACAAAAGTCTTCTCATCCTTCTTAATAGAGAAGGTATTGGCTCTTCCATCATAAACTGTAAACCTATCAAATTTACAGGGTCTTCCAGGTATCACATGACAATAATCCATAGGTAGGATGTCACAAAGTACCTTATCCTCATATGCTCCAATCTTGAACTCTACTAATGCTTGCTCACTCACTAAAATGGATTGATGATCACTCACCCAAGAAACTTTGTAGGGTATTTCCCTAGGAACTCTCTTTAATTTTAGTTTGTCTACCATCTCACTTGACACCATATTATCAGTACAACCAGAATCTACTATTACTTTACATACCTTGTCCTTGCTTTTGCAAGTTGTCTTAAACAATGCTATCCTCTGAATCAGTTCCTTCTCCCTGGAGGTCTTCAATAGTGCTCTCTCTCTCAGCATCAATGTTTCTCCTATTTCACCAACACAACTAGTGGGAGTAGAACCACCACATTCTTCTTCTTGGACTAACTGAGTCCTCCTCTCATTCTTCCTTTCACCATCACTTGAAATTTTTTGCTTCTCAGGACACTTATATGCTAGGTGCCCAAACTCTTGACAATTGTAACACTTACCTACAAAGGTATTTGCACTCCTTCCACCCCCAAATCTGCCTCTAGAACCTCTACCTCTGAAATATGCACTTTGTCCTTGTGCCTTGTTCATCTCCTCTTGACTCTCATTTACTTGTTTTATGTTTTGAAAGGATCCTCGGCCTCTAGAGGTGCTGCCTCTACCTCTGGTTGTCTTGTCTTGTCTTCTCTTCACCTTCTCTTCCACTCTTACTGCCATCTGATAACATTCTTCAACATTCCTTGGATTTGCCAACACTAGTTCATCCTACATGTTAAATCTCAAACCACCAATATACTTAGCAAATTTTTGCACTTCACTTTCATTTTGACCAGACCTTATACTTAGCTTATAAAACTCTTCAGTGTATGTCTTAACATCCATTTCCTTTTGCCTTAAACTTTGAAGATTTTTAAACATTTGAACTTCATAATCTTTAGGCAAGAATTTACCTTTGATTTTTGCTACCATCTTGTCCGATGAGACAATCTTTGCCTTTCCTTGCTTTCTCCTCTCTGTTTGCTGATAATCCCACCATAACAAAGCATGACCTGTTAGCTTGGTCTTTGCAATCTTCACTTTTTGATCCTTAGGAACTTCTTCACACTCAAAATGATTGTCCAATGCTGCAATCTAGTCTAACAATTCTTCATCACTAAGGCTTCCTCCATACTTTGGCACATCTATCTTTATTTGGTGCTTTTCTTCTTTCACTGCTTTCAGCAACTTTACCATCCTCTGATCCTCAGGGTCTAACTCTTCTTCCACATCTTCATACTCAGCTTCCTCTTCTTTCTCAGACTCATTCTCATCACCTAGAGCCACTCCTCTTCTTTGATTTTGTTCTAGGGTATCCATTCTTTCCTTCAACTCCCTCAACTCTCTAGCATGCTTCTCCTTTAGCTCATTCATCTCTTGAGGCATGTTTCTTCTTCTTGGAGGCATCTTGACAAACTGCCCCTTTAACTTAACACTTCACAATAGACCTACTAACTGTGCTATGATACCAATTTGATGCAGAGCTAACCACCCAAAGGGATCACAACTAACTTCTCAGTAGGAAGAGGATACAGGGGATGGTAGGACAAATAGGACCTTAGGCCTCTATGGGCCTAACTACTCCATTGGTCTTCTTACTAGACTTGACTGTCCACTCATTCTCCATGGTTCCAAGACTACACAATAACACCATCTATGGGTTCATATACCCAGGCTCTTTGCCAAACCTTCTAGGGACCCTAGATCAACTAAGGTTGATTGTACCAAGCTCACAAAACCATCAAAATGCTCAGAAGGTACCTCCTTGTACCACTTCATAGGCTGACCTATTTCTTTGTAGCCCTTGAAAAGGGTCTATCAGACAATAACTTAAGTTTCATACCTCCGAATCAGACTGTCATGGCCTTTTTGGACACCCATTATCTTGTTCTTTAACATATTAAACATGCACTATAGGTTGTTTTGGAACATAAACCTCAAATCTTGATTGAATCGCTTCCTAACTAGGCCTAATTAGGGAGGTTTTACACACAAAGTGCCCACAAACTCAAAGACAAACTTCTCACTCCTATTCTAGAGGATCCACTATGGTGAAAATGGACTTATTTCAAAGGTTTTAGGGGTCTATGGCCTTCCAACTTCATTCTATGGTTCAATCCTCACTCCACTTAGGCTAGTTTGCCTTAAGCATGATGCAACTAGGCCTCCATAGCTCCAAACTCCAACTTTTACTTGTCTTCTTCTCCTGCACACAAAACCCATTAGAAAGAACACTATCCTAAATTCATCCCACCCATTTTGGGGTTCTAACATAGCAGGATGGGATAGGAAAACCAAAACCTCTCTAAAACCCTTAAAATAAGGGTTAGGGAACCGTTTGCACAAAAGCAATGATAAAATCCTTCTAAGCAAATGAAAATCCTTCAAAAATGGTTCAAATGGTTCCCCAACTGATTTTAGTCATTTTCCCTCTTGAAGGTACTGTACGGCCTTATGCTAAACGTTGGAACAACAAAAGATATGGAAAAATTAGAAAAATAGGATAGTCAATAGTATTTTCTTTATTTCCTCCATTCAAACTTCACAAATCTCCTCTATCTCAACATGAGAGAGGTCTCCCCTTTATCTTTTCCATGAATTCCACTATTACAAACTCCCAAATCGTGGGAAAAGGCTAAAAAAGCCTAAAATTGACTATTTTTACTAAAAAAAGTAACTGTCTAATAATAGACTGTCACAAACTTAAAGTAAACTGTAGACTCACTAAAGAAAAATGCCTATACTAGGCCCCCACTACAACATCATGCCTCTCAAAGGATTTATTACAATATTTTAAAACTCCATTTAGTCTTCAACAACTAGAATTTTCAAATAAATGACATAAAAATGTCCTAGGTGCACTTCACCAGGAACAAAGGTGCCTCAACCTTTGCAAGTTCCTAGCATTGCATTTTAATTATTTATCTTTCACCCTATATTTTAGTATATTTTATATTATTTAATATTAGCCTCAAATAGAAATGGGGCATGGGATTTTGAGGTGGAATTATTTTCCAAGTGTTAGTACTTTGTATGACATTGTAAGAGATATTTTATTTACCTCTTTAGAGAATAAATGGGATGCCCTACTTTTGTGGGATTCTATGAAAGATTCTTATGACACGTAAGAGCCTGTAAGAGGGGAGTTACTTCAAAATCTTGACTAGAATTATGATAGATATTTATACTTTTCATGAAACACCTATTTTTGAAAATAAGAGTTACAGACTGGGTGCCCAAGTTGGGTGGATGATTATGATAGATTATGATAGTTGTATATGTGGGAACCTCTAGGTGGGCATTGGAATGTGGGGTCAAACCTAGGCACCATACCTATAGAGGTTTTAGCCCATGGTTTAGAAACCATTTAGGTTTCTAGTTTGTTGATTTTCCTATAAATTGGGTGCTTGGAGTAGTAGTATTGTATGATGAATTTATAGGCATCAAAATGCTATCAAAATTACTCTAGAATTGTATGCTAGTGATACTCCCATAAACTTTTGTTGTGCAAGTGTGTTGTAATCTCTTTGTGAATTTGAATAATACATTGAGTTTCTTTGGAATGTGGAGTTTTTTCCTAAAAGGGTTTTCCCCACATATACTGGTGTTATGTGTTGCATTGATTTATGCTTTATATGTGTTTTTGTTTATTTTTTGTATTTGTTAGATTAGTTTTTAAAAATTTTCTATACATCCATCCTCTTAGGATTAGCATAGGAAGTTGATTATGCTACTTTTGATTCCTTACAAGTGGTATAGAGCCTAATCACCTTTGGTTTCAGTTGTTAGGTTGGGTTTTTTGAGCTAATCCAGTTTTGAGTAGGAGCTTGTGCAAAAGAGTACTTTGTGATCTTATTGTAGGAAATACAAATGGAAACAATATCAAGAAGGATTGAGGTTGATTTTTTTGGTACAAATTTTAAGTTATGGAAGATGAAGATGGAAGATATATTTGTAGACAGAGACCTATGGGGTGCAATAGATGAGAAAACTTCTAGAACTACAGATGCAACCAGAATTGCACAATATTCAATATTATAGACTAGAAAGCTAAAGGTCTCTTAATATTATTTCTTCTAGATTTTATTTTGATTAATTTCCATGAAGAACCTACTACAAAGAATCTATAGAAAAAATTGGGTGAATTCTATTAAGAAAAGTCCCTATTTAATAATATTTTTCTATGGAAGAAGTTGTATTCTTTGAGATTGGAGGAAGGTGGATAAATTGTAGACCACCTAAATACATTCAATATGTTGCTAGTGAAATTAAATTTATTAGGTGTGAAAATGAATGAGGAAGAGAGATGCCAAACTTTGTTGTGTTTGTTTCCTGATTCATGGGATCAATTAGTGGTGGCCATTGGGAGAACTTATGTTACCTTAAAGGTTGATGATTTGTTGGTTCCTTACTTTCTAAAGATATGAGGAGGAAATATTCCATGAGCACCAAGGAGATCCTTAATGTTTGTGGTAGATTGAAATAAAGAGGCAAGAAGAACGAGAAACAATGAGAGAAGTCTAGATTTAAGTCCAAGGGGATATCTAAGTCTCTTGGAAAGTCCAAAGTGATATGCTAGAATTGTAGAAAACTTGGGTTATTTTTTAGAAAGAATGTAAAGAAGAGAGGAAGAAGAAGATAAATATGATTTTGATTTTGAATCTAATAAGGAAGATGGTGATGCCTTTATTGTAGCTTTGGTTGACTCGTACAAGTGACAATGCATAGTTAATTGACTCAAGTGCATCTTTTCATATGACCTCTAATAGAGATTAGTTTTCATAGTATGAATAATTTGATGGAGTTAAGGTGTAATTGGGTGATGATTCTCATTTAAATTTTTTTGTCATGGTAGAATTCAAATTACTTTTCTTGATGGTAGAGTTAAGGGAATTAGTGGTGTCTTACATATCCCTAGGTCAGAATGAAACCTTTTATCAATGAGAAATGTGGTGTGTAGATTGTCTTTTCTAATGAAAGATGCAAGATGGTTAGAGGTGCTATGGTCATTGCTAGAGGTGTCAGATTGGTAACATTATCTCAACTTGATGCTTGCATTGTTCAGTGCAATAGTACTTTTGTTAAAACTAAGTCTTTTAATATAGTTTGTTGGATAAAGGAGTGGTATCTTCTTTAGTAGATGGTCATGCTTTTTGGGTACCTAAGGGTGCTCTTTCTATAGAGACTAAGTTACTAGTTGAAAAGATAATGTCATGGCACCAAATATTAGGCCACATAAGAGAGAAGGGTCTACATACCTTAAAGAATAAAAACCTTGTTGAAGGTATATCTAATTATAATACCAAGTTTGATTTCTATGAACATTTCACATATGAAAAACAAAATCATGTTCAATTTTATTTGAGTTTGCATAATTATTCTAAGCTGTTGGATCTTATTCCTTCAAATGTGTTTAGTTTTGTTGATGTTCCTTCAATTACAAAATCTATTTATTATGTTACACTCATTATTGACTATAGTATAAGGACATGGGTTTATTTTCTTAGAAGAAAATCTAACATCTTTAGTCATTTTAAAGAGTTCAAGGTTATGGTAGAAACTCAAACTAATAAAGAAATTAAGTGTTTGAGGACTGATAATGGTGGTGACTACTGGTCTAAAGATTTTGTTAACTTCTTCAAGGATTGTGGTATTCAGAGGAAAAAAATAACTCCATATTCTCCGCAATAGAATGGAGTTGCAAAAACAATGAACAAAACAATGATGGAGAAGGCTAGGTGTATGTTTAGTGGAGCTATCTTGAAATAAAGGTTTTGGGTTGAAGTTGTAACCATTGCTTGCTATCTGATTAATAGGTCTCCTACATTAGCTCTTTTTGATAAAATTCCTATGGAGGCATGGTCAAGCAGAAAGCCTTCACTAAGGTATATTTATCTTTTTAGTTGTGAGGCATATGCACATGTCTTGAGTGAGAAGAAAATTAAATTAAAGAACAAGGTTGTAAAATATATTTTCATTAGTTATAGTTATGGTGTAAAAGGATACAAGCTTTTGGGATCCTAGTGCAAAAAAAATATTATATAGTAGAAGTGTTATTTTAAGAGAGATTAAGCCTTCTTTCATTGTATTGTGGCTAGAACAAAGTGAAAAGAAAGATGTGGTTCAACTTCCACCCATGCTAAATAAATTTCAATCGAGATCCCAAAATAGACCAAAAGTTGAGGAGAGCTCTTCAAGCTTAAGATTATTTAGAAGAGGAGGTAGAACCTCCAACTTAGCTTGTTCAAAGGTCAACCAAGCATAGTCAACCACCAAAAAGGTATTCCCCTAGTGATTGGAGATGTATTTTTTCTTTAAATACTAACATTGATGAACCTAGGGCTAATGATGCAGGAACTTTCGGAGGTCATAACTTTTGACTCGGAGTCTGTTGGAGGTGAAATTTGGTGGGCAGATGCATCTTAAAGAGTTTAATAAAAACCCCACTAAATTGGTAAATTCGGTAGGTCGCAATTTTGACACTTTTTCAAGACCTTATCCGATCATCTAGGGCCTCAAAATGAGGTTTTAATGTTTTTTTTTTCAGAATTTTCCAAGTTTTTTCTATTTTATTTTCAAACTTTACTTGCAATTAGATTAGAAAGTTGATGATTAGTCATCTTTTAGTAAGTTTCAAATATTTGGAAACTTTCATGGTCATACTGATGAGGATGCAAAGTTGCCAATGTTGCTACAACTGAAAAAAATACCAAGTTTATACAAAACAAAAATTACCATTTTTGGTAGATTTTAGCAACTTTCTAAAATTGCCATTTTTGGTAAATTCGCATCCTTATCCGTATGACCATGAAAACTTCCAAATATTTAAAACTTACTAAAAGATGACTAATTGTCAACTTTCTAATCTAATTGCAAGTAAAGTTCAAAAATAAAACTGAAAAAACAACTTGGAAAATCTCGAAAAAAATATTAAAAACTCATTTTGAGGCCCTAGATGATCGGATAAGGTCCTGAAAAAGTGTCAAAATGATGACCTACCGAATTTACCAATTCGGTGGGGTTTTTATTAAACTCTTCAAGACTCATCTACCCACCAAATTTCAGCTCCAACGAACCTCCGGGTCAAAAGTTATGACCTCTGGAAGTTCTTGCATCAGGTATATAAAAGACGTTAAGTATGCATGATGCAGAGTCATGGAAAATAGACATAGATGACAAGATGATAGAAATTCAAAAGAATTATACATGGGATTTGGTCCTTTTCCTAGAGGATCCAAACCTATTGGTTGTAAATGGGTATTCAAGAAGAAACTAGGTTCTAATAGTAATGTTGAAAAGTATAATGCATGATTGATTGCAAAAGGTTACTCCTAGGTTGTAAGGTGGATTACCATGAGATATTTTCTCATGTTGCTAAAATATCATCCATTAGATTCTTACTTTCACTTGTGGTAGCTTATGATTTAGAGATTGAACAAATGGATGCGAAAATTGCTTTCCTTCATGGTGATTCGGAGGAAGGAATCTATATGTCACAACCAAAGCACTTTATGGTGAAAGGAAAAGAAAATTTTCTCTATAAGATAAAGAAATATTTGTGTGGCCTCAAGGAGTCTCCTAGGATGTGGTACCAAAAATTTGATACATTTGTGTTGATTTTGAGATTTGATCATTCTAAATTGTATCAATGTGTTTATTTTAAATTTGATGGTGATCATTTCATGATTATTGCACTTTATGTTGATGATATGTTATTCATTAAAAAGGGAAAAGAACTGATTTGTGAACTAAAATCTTAGCTTACAAAAATATTTAAAATGAGATATTTAGGTGCAACAAAACACATTCTTGGTATAGAGATAAAGAGAGATAGAGCAAATAAAAACCTATGGATTGGCCAGAGTAAGTATGCGAATTAAATTTTGTAGAGGTTTAACATGTAGGATTCTAAGCCATTGTGTGCTCATGTTAGTTTAGGAATGAAATTATTTGTTACACAATGTTCTACTCCTTCAAAGATGGAAGACATGAGAAGGGCACCTTATCAAAGTGCAGTCAGGAGTTTAATTTATGCTATGGTCTATACTAGACTAGACATTGCCCAAGTAGTGGGAGTTCTATGTAGATTTATGTCTAATCCTATATATATTCATTTGGATGCAATTAAAAGAGTCCTCAAATATTTGAGGGGTACATAAGGGTATTCCTTGTTCTATTATGGTAGTATGATAGCAGTTAGACATTCACTATATATCTGTGGTTATGTGGATACATATTGGGTTGGAGATGTCAATAACCAAAGATCCATTAGTGCATATCTATTTACTTTATTTGGTGGTCCAATAATTTAGATGAGTAAGAAATAGATTGTGACCATTGTTTCCACTATTGAGGCAGAGTATATGGTAGCGAATCATGCCTATAAGGAAGCCATTTGGTTGAAAATATTATGTTTAGATGTTGGACTAAATCAAGGAGAAGTTACACTGTATTGTGACAGTTAGAATGTAATTTGTTTAACAAAGAACCCAACTTTTCATTCAAGGACCAAGCACATAGATGTGTGGTATCATTTTTTATAGACATGGTAAAAAATGGAAGGGTAAAATTAGAGATAGTACAGACTTTGATGAATGTTGTAGATGCTTTGACAAAGTCTATGAGATCACAGAAATTTAGATGGTGTTTAGTGTCTATGGGTCTTTTGGCCCTTAGAAATTAAATTCCATGGTGGTAATTTTTACCTTTGGCTCTTATAAGGTATTTGACAAGTGGGTGAATGTTAGGAATTAAAGTGTCTCAACCATTGCAAGTTCCTAGCATTAGATTTTAAATATTTATCTTTTTCCCTCATTTTATTATATTTTATATTATTTAATATTGCCTCATATAGAAATGAGGTGTGGGATTTTGTGGTGGCATTATTTGCCAAGTGCCAGTTCTTTGTATGATGTTGTAAGAGATATTTAATTTTCTTGTTTAGAGCACAAATGGGACACCCTACTTTTGTGGGATCCTATGAATTTTTTTTGATAAATTCTTATGATGTGTAAGAGCCTATAAGAGGGAAGTTACTTTTTTTTTTAACTTGCATATAGATTACTAATAAATAAGATCAATACATTTAAGTGGCTAAGAGAACCACTCCATCAAAAAATACAGTCAATAGTATGTATCATCTTATCACAACAATTACAAGTTAAAACACATGATTCTCAATAGTATACAAAAACTACATAAATTGTAACATCATAACTTACATCCTAATTTAATCATTGATCTTTGTCCTATATCTCACTGTCTTTAGCTATCATGTCCCTGTCATTTTCATTATATTGATTATCTTGTTCTGGTTCCCTGTGATCCACTTCCATCATTGAAGCCATCTGATGTTGTTCTTCCTACCTCCTTGCCTCACTGTACAAGTACCCTTGTTCTGACTACTTATGAAAGAGTCCCACCCTTTAAAGGTTCCTATCTTTGGAGAGATCCTTAGCAAACTGCTGTCTATATCAAAGTTTTGGCAAGAAAATTCCACAGCTCCAAAGTCTTCTTCTGCTCTATTATCTGCTAGTGAATGATTACTATACCTGTTATGCATTTCTATATATTCTTTATGAAAAATTGGATCCAATTTTCTATGTTCATGAGGCCAAAACTCTGTAGTCTGGATATCAGATCTGTATACCATTACGGACCCATCATCCAAGATCTTCACGAATCTGTCAATAGGAATCATCAATGTTGCAGTAACTCGTTCACATAGAAAATGAAATATAAGTCTAAAAAAAGACTCAGTAGGGACCCTTTTCCTTCCTTGGTATTCATCCTCATTCCTTGCCTTCCATAATGACCACAAAATTTTAGTAGAAAATAAAATCCAAAATAGATTAGCATTGGCGTCTACTTTACTAACAAATCCACAAAGGATATCTATCTTGCTTATACTAATTTTAGACACCAAGCCTTCCAACATATTCAATAAAACCCCCTAGACTTCACAAGAAACTTTACATTCAAAAAACACATGATCACAGGTTTTAGGTAGGTTACAAATAGAACACAATTTATTATCAAAACCTAAGGCCAATCTCTTTAGCAATAACAACCACCTAAAACAACTTTTTTTAGGCTCAGTTACTTTGGACCAAATGATAACCAAGGTTTTAGAAAACACTTTTTGATCTAAGTTAACATTCGAAGCAGAGTTAATGTGTTCATAAATCACATTTGAGTCAATCATCAAATCATATAATCTTTTGGGTTTCATCCTCACCAAGTCTGTTTCATCCATCTACTTTTTGCTATCCCATTCATCATTACTCACAATAACAAATTGAGATAAGTCATCTCTAATGGAGTTACATAGGATAGAATATGTTCTTTTTTGTGAATCAGGCAAACCAAATTCTTCTTTTACCTGTGTCCAGCTCTTTAAAGAGTTATCCACAATGATATCATTAAAAGTACCAATACCTATTTTATGCCATTTCTTCGCTGAGCATCCTTGGAGAAGGGCTAACAGTTTATGCCTTAGGTTCCACCATATTGATCTAGCCCTTGAATACAATTGTTAACACTATCAACATCATTTCTATTTTGAATGAATGGTTTCATAGTCTCACAGGCTTTCTAAATAGTGGAAAATATAATAGACCTAGAGGGGTTAATATTGAATTCTCCTAAGATAATGTCTTGAATGTTTAGACACTTCCATTCCTTAGATTTTTAGGAGCTGATCTCATCAAGTTTCTCTTAATCAAGATTTTCCAAGGTTCACCTCCCACCAAAACCTTAACAATCCATTTTGCAACCAAGGCTACACCCTAAATTTTTAAGTCTTTAAGCCCTAACCCCCCTATACTTTTACTCAAGCAACATCAATTCCAAGATATATCATGCATTTTTTTATTCCCTTTACCATCAAACCATAGGAAGTCTCTTATTCTTTTCTAGATATTGTTAATTTTACAGTTTGCAAACAACCACGTAGAAGCATAGTAAATGGAATAAGAAGCTAGGATTTTCTGACATACTTGCATTCTCCCTTCTAGAGAGAAATTGTCTGTTCTAGTTCCCTAGCTTGTTATCAATTTTTTCATAAATTCATTCCCACATTTCTTTTAAAGATGGATTCATAGAAAATGGAATGCTAAGAAACCTTACCTACTTATTCGCATCACCCCATTACCAACTATTTGGTTCAAACTAATCTGGTGGGTATGCATTCCAACTTAACAAGATAGATTTGGAGAATGATACCTTTGCACCTGAGGCTTGGAAAAAAACCTTCAATCTATTTTCTAGCCTCTTTAAGTTATTCCTTTCAATGATAGGAAACAAGGTAGTATCATCAACAAATTGCATATTCAATAGACTGTCTTTATTTGGAAGAACAATACCTTTTATCTCCCCTTCAATTAATATTGTCCTTAGGAGATAGTATATCAATTCTAAAGTTATTACAAACAAGGCAGGAGCCAATGGACAACCCTACCTGATAGACCTTTCCATGATAAATGAATCAGATAAGGACCCATTTATATCAATATGAATTGAGGCATCCTTAAATAACATTTTTACCATTCTACAATACTGTTCAAGAAAGCCTAAAGATTTCAATATCATTATCATAAAAGACCACTCTATCTTGTCATAGGTTTTTTCAAAGTCCAACAAAAGTATACTTGCATCTTGTCCTGAGTATTTTGCCCAATCCATGTCTTCCCAACTTGTAATCAAGTTTTCTAAAATGTATCTCCCTTTAATAAATCTTGTTTGAGTAGGATTTATAATATGAGGTAGGATGTCTGTTAACCTCATGGCAAGGATTTTTGCTATGATTTTATAAGACACATTTAACATAGTAATAGATCTCTTTAATTTCTTTAATTACTTTTATCTCCCTCTTTAGGCAAAATATTTATGATACCCCTGTTTATGCTTTTACCAAGTGTTCCTTTTGTAATATCCTCCTGATATACTTCATATAGGTCCTCTACAACCCACTCTATATTGGCTTTATAGAATTCTACAGGTAGTCCATCAATCCATGGTGATTTCCCATTTACATAGACATAATAGATTTCCTTATTTCTTCTTTCTAGAAATGTCCCTACTTAAATCCTTACACATCTCCTAGGTTATTTTCTTTGGGCATATAATCTTGCATAAATTTTGTGCCTCCCTACATTCTCTGCTTCCATCTTCATCCGTGAAAAGAGATTTGTAGAAGGCCCTGAAGATTTCTTTAATATCATTATTATCCTTAAAACACACACCATCTTCAATAATAGGCCCAACATTCTCCCTTATATTCTTTGATTTTAGCAGATTTAAAAAATATTTTGTTCCTCTATCACCTTCCTTTAACCAATTGAGTCTAGCTTTGACTTTTGCACCATGGTTTTTAAAAGTTTGAAATTTCCTAATCTTGTGCTTAATTTCTCCTATCCTCTTAATCATTTCCTCATTATTAGATTGCATCTGCGCATTATTTTCAGCTTCCAGAAATTCTTCTTGCAACCTACCTTCCTCTTTCCTTCTCTCCATTGTATATTTTTTTCCAACTATTTGAAATAGAGTTTTGCATCTTTTTAATAAGGTTTCCTAATAATGTATTCTACTGGTTTGGGATGATAATGCTCTAGTAATGTTCCTCAAACTATTTATACCTTCCATGAAATCAATATCCTAAGGTAGAACAGTGTTAAGCTTAAAATAGTTGTCCTTTTTACTCTGGGGTCAGACTACTGGTCTTTCATCAAAATATGTGCACCTATTGGATGATGATCAGACAAAGTAGAGGGGATAACTTCCACACAATAGGATTTCTTTATTCTCTAAAAATAAAAAACATTCTCATTCACATAAAATCTATCCAATCTATTAAAAATTCTTTTGTTACCTTTTGGATATTGCACCATGTAAACCAGATGCTCTTACCTTCCCTTTTGTTTCCTTCTAATGAATCAAACAGTTTAAACATTTTTTCAACCTATTCCAAAAAATAACTCATTACCTTTCCATTCCCAATTGTTACCACCAATTCTATCTTTACTTTGCTCTACCATATTAAAATCCCCTCCCACTATCCAAGGAATTTTTTGCAATTCATAGGTCATCCACTTCCATACTTCTATCCTATCACCATATTCATTTGAGGCATAAACTGAGCAGATTCCAAATTTTAATTTATCTTTCTGTAGGATAATCCATAAACATCCATTGCAGGGAGAACACCCATTATGTATAACATATTTAGACCATTTTTTATTAAATAGAATAGCAATTCCCCCCTCCCTTATCATGCTTGAAATAGAAATAGTCTGCATCTCTCCAAATAAATTTTAAGTTTTTCTCTAGGGTAAAACCAACTACTTTCACTTCTTGCAATAATAGAAAATCCATATTCTTATTTTTATTGCAAAAGTCCCTTATCAGATATTTCCTATCTGGAGATTCCAGACCCCTAATGTTCCAACTAAAGTAGTTCATATTCAAAATATTTCTGGCATGTCGAGCTTCCTTTTCTTATAGAGCTTATGAAAGCAACTGGGTATTTTTTCCTCTTTTCCTTTTTTTTCCGGTTTGAGAGAACTTGAGCTTCTCTTGACATATTTCCTTTTCTTTTTTTACTCTACTTTTTTCTGAGAAAGAGCAACTACAAGCTCCTTAAGGTTTTCTACATTCCTATCATGACTGACTATGCCTAAACCTTCAGTCCAAAATTTAGGAGAATACCTAATAACCTCCTTTGAGTCTATTGAACCTATTTGAATCTCTACATTTATTTTTAGTTCATCCCGTTCTTTCTTTTTCTCAATAATGTTAGCTCTAATTTTATCCAAGACTAATTCTTGAGCATTTTTTTCCCTATATTTTTAATTTCATTCACTAAGTCCTTACTAATACTGACAAAAGTCTCTTCACTAGAAAATAAATTTGTAGCCAAATGACTAATCATAATTTTAGAATCTCAGGATGGAGGTACAACAGTGTAGCTTGCCCTAAAATTATCCCCCAAGGGAGCAACAAAATTCCCTTTAGAGGATACACAACAAATCTTAAGTAGGGTCTCCAATTTGTCTCTAACTAGTAAAGGCATAGATCAAAGACCTTCTTATCAACTAGGGGATCACAAGGCTCCATATCACTGTATGACCTCAAGCCTTGAGTGTTGATACTGCAATATGGAGTCGAGGCCATACCCACTAAACCTTCACTACAATTATCAAAAGCAAAGCCATCAAAACTTTTTGCAGCAATTTCACCCTCCTCCAAGCTTAGTTCACTCAACCTTTTTTCTACAAATCTTAGAAAATCTCTCTCAACTCCACCACTTGCTGAAGAAACAGGATCCTCTCTTACATCCACCCTGGGAGATTGTTCTACAGGGGGTTCTCTAACACAACTACTATCAAAACAACATAAATCCTTACTCTCGCCAAGCCCCTTCTGAGAGATGTCTCTCTCAAAAACTTTACTATCAACACCTGTGGAGTGACTCCTATTATTTCCTACATCTCTCATAAGAGCAAAGTTACTTTGGAATGTTGACCAACATTATGACAAATATTTACACTTGTATTGCAACACCTATTTTTGACAATTGGAGTTACAAACTAGGTGGCCAAGTTGGGTGGATGATTATGATAGATCATGACAGTTGTAAGAGGCATTATTCATTTACTATTTTTAGCTTGTATGCCAGAATCTCTAGGTGGACATTGAAATTTGGGTTCAAACATAGGCACCATACCTATAGAGGTTTTAGCCATTTATGGTGTCTAATTTACTCATCTTCCTATAAATTTGGTGCTTGGAGTAGTAGTATTGTATGATGAATTTACAACTGCCAGGATGTTATCTAAATTACTCTAGAATTGTATGATAGTAATACTCCTATAAAAGATTGTATTTCAAGTGTGATGTAATCTCTTTGTGGATTTGAAAATGCATTGAGCTACTTTGGAGTGGGGTTTTTCTCCTGAAAGGGTTTTCCCCACGTATATTAGTGTTATGTGTTGTATTTCTACATATTTTCTATAATTGTTAGATTAGTTTTTAAAGTTTCATGTACATCCATCCTCTCAATATTAGTGTAGGAAGTTGATTCTTCTACCTTTGCTTCCTTACAATTAGGACCTCACCAAGTTGGGTTACCTAAAAATAGTTTTGTACATCTTATTTAATTTTGTTTCTAGTAAATCCTTGTTTCACTATCCATTTGGATTTTTAATTAGGTGTTGGAATCTTCATGGGCCTTGTGTAACTCCCACTCTTCTTATCATATTATATGAAAAGATTTGATGGAGTTACCATCTATTTTTAGCAAGGTATCAAATGGAGGTTATGACTTATGTTTTGGGGCATTAGAAGTTGAGCACCCGAGTAGGGCCTTCAACATCCATAAAATGCAAGAAGTTTCTTTATTTCATCATCTCTTTTTATCTTACCAAAACTCTATCAAAATTGTTTGAGAACTTGTGTTCATTCATAAATTTAAGGATAAAACCCCTTAGATTCTTGGTGATTGTAGGACAAAAATACTCTAGTTTCCTATTATAAATTTCACCCAAATGTTTTATTTGTGCTGAAAGGATTTAAATAGTTTTAGTTTTGCAGAAGTCTATAGAGCGATTTCCCAAATTTGTATTTATATTATATCTATTTCATTTTAGCTTATTTCGAAATATTTTACCAATATATTTGGGCTTTAGCGTATTTGGGAATTAACTCTTTTTTCATGCAAAAAATTGTCAATTTGTGTTGATTATTCTTGAGAAAATTTGGTACATGAAATTTTAATATTTGTTCAATATATGTTGAGATATTTCAGATCTGCTATTATTTGCAAAATATTTTGGTTGGGGATATTATAGGGGTATCAAACCTTTGATCTTCATAGCTTGCAAGGTAAATTAGTTTTTTGATGCTTTCCAATTAAAGAGAGATCATTTATCAAAAAAGGGATCAAAGTAAGTTGCAAGCACAAGATTGAAATAAAATATAAGATATTGAAGAAGGAAGAGGAAAGCACAATATTATAAAAGAATAAAAGTAGATTTCTTCGATGAGACTTTGATTGAAATTAATGAGACCTTGAAAAAAATTGCTCTCTAAAACTTTGGGAACTCCAGATTCTCCTATAGCATCTCCATGAGAAGGGAGTACATCTACTATTAACTAATAGGTATTTAGTTCCATACCAAATCCATTTAATCCTATGTTCTTGCAAGGAAAGGAAAAAGAGGAGAAAAAACTTGAGGCTCCTCTCCTAGAGGAGGTTGACATAATTTTTCAAGAACACCAAGGTAAATCTAAAGATTTCAGAAAAATGGTTTCATTTGTTACTTACTTGGAGATCCTTGGTAAAATAATTCCTAATGGAATAACTTCAAATGGCAACAAAAATGATGAAAAAAAGTGCTGCAATAAAAATTTAGTAAGTTAAATACCCCTACATTTGATGGTAGGAATAAGATTTATGCAATAAAATGGTTACAAAAATTGCAAACTTATTTTACTCTCAGCCATATGGAGGAAGAGATGCAATTCAATTTGCTACATTGCATCTAGAAGGTGTTGCTTATGATTATTGAAATCATGGGTTGATCACACAAGGGCACAACCTTGTGCAAACTTTTGATGATTTTAGCCAAAGGATTTTGAACCACTTTGAACATGAAGATAAATATGAATGTTTTAGAGAGCTTACAAGAACTAGACAATAGAATTCAATGGATTCCTATATTATATAATTTTATTGTTTTGTAGTAATTGTACTTGACATTTTTGAAAAGAGAGTCATTTTTCTCTTTGTTTTTGGGTTTGTTTGAAAATCTCAAAGGTATTTTTTAAGGATTTTGTACCCTCTACTCTACAAGAATCCATCAAAATAACTCTAGTACTTGAGCCATCTGTGCTAAAGAGAAAATTTCCATATCAATCCAAGGAACCCACCTTTGTACCACAAAAAGAGAATTTTTGGAAAGGGGGATCACATGTATTTCTGAAAAAGACCATACCTCAACCATCTATCACAAAGAGGATAGATGACTCCACTAAAAATGAAATCAAAAGGAAGATGTTTTTTTTTCTTGCAAGGAGTAATGGGATCCTAGTCATAGATTCCTTGGCAAAGGCCAAGTCCATTACATTGAGGTAATAGCTAGTGATGAGTCAAATCTTAAAGAAACCAAGCCAAAGATAGTTATAGAGGATCATGAAGCTAAAAATATGGAGGATGAAGGAACAAATGGAAGAACACTTGTAGCTCTAGTTTTAGGAGCCCCTAGATATCATTCATTCAAAATTTTAGGAGTGATATATGGACAACAAATCATAGTGGTTATTGAAAGTGGGGATACCCATAATTTCATTGATGAAGGTTCAGAGGTTGAGAGAGGACTAAAAGTTAAGGATTTTTAAGTCTTCAATCTCTTTTTTTTGATTAATTCACCATTCCATGCATAAAAAATAATTCAAAAAATCAACATAGCCATGGGCTATCATAAGGTATGTGATGTTTTATTTTGTGGGATTACGAGAGACTAACATGGTTTTGGGTGTACAATGGTTGTATTCCCTTGGTGAGTTTTCATACAACTATTAATCCATCAATCTTAAGTTTGAATCTAAAGGGAAAGATGCAATGCTTAGAGGTAGCTCAAATGGATCACCATGGTTGGACACAACTAAAAGAATGGAGAGGAGTTTTATCAAGGGACAAGTTGCATGAGCAACAATTTTTTTGGTGATACTTACAAATTCATCTATGGGTAAGCAATGCACTTATCATATTGATATTTAGAATCATTTAGATAATCATAGTGTGGTTTTTAGTAATTTTCCTCCAAGACTACCACCTGATAGAGGATTCCAACATATCATAGAGTTAAAACTAGGCATTAAGCCTATTATGACCACTCCTTATTGCCACCCAATAATTTACAAGTGGGAGACTGAAAAGGCCATTAAGGAACTCTTTGAGATGGGATACATCAAGCCTAGTTCTAGTCCATTTCAATCATAGGTGGTTCTTGTGAAGAAAAATTATAGTACCATGTGGATGTGTATTGACTATAGAACTTTAAACAATAAGACTATCATAGAGCTTTAAACAAGAAGACTATCAAAAATAGGCAACCTACTCCCAAGATCAATGAGCTAATTGATGATTTGCATATAAATGTGTATTTTTCAAGGATTGACTTGAGATTGAGTTACCATTTGATCCATGTAAGGGATGAGGATGTTTACAAAAAACATTCAGGTGTCACTTTGGGTACTTTGAGTTCTTGGTCATGCCTTTTGGCTTAACAAAAATGCATGAATCATGTATTCAATAAGTAATTCAAAAAATTGTATTGGATTTCTTTGATGATATTTTTATTTGTAGTAAGAATTGGGAAGATCATTTCAATCATTTGGATATAGTTCTATGTATATTAGAGTAATATGCACTTTTTGCAAAAGAATCCAAATGTGAGTTTGGGGTGACATATATCCTATACTTGGTCCATGTCATTAGTGCTCACTTCATGTTCTAGTGGATCAAAAAAAAATCCAAACCATCTTGGATTGGCCTCCTCCTATCACATTAACATATTTGAGAGGATTCTTTGGCCTTTGAAGTTACTATAGAAGATTTTTTTTAAAGGATTTTCACAACTTGTACCACCCTTTAAAGACATGACAAAGAAAGGAGCTTTTGAATGGACAAAATCAACACAAGAAGCTTTTGATAAGCTTAAGAATGTAATGAATTCATGTCCTATACTTTCTATTTCATATTTCTCACTTCCATTAGTTGTCAAATGTGATGCTTTAGGGGAAGAAATTGGAGCTGTATAAATATAGAAGGGTCATCCCATATCATTCAAAACATGAATTTGAAAGAATAAAAAAATTGATTCTCTATTTATGATAGAGAGATGTTGGCCATTATGCATTCCTTGACAAATCTCAAATAGTATCTAGTTTGTGGGATATTCATGGTTAAGACAAACGATAGTAGTTTGAAATTCTTCCTTGGCCAATAAGATTTGAATGATAGACAATAGAAGTGGGTAAGTAAGCTCAAAGATTATGATTTTGACATAGAATACATGAAGGGGAAAAATAATATAGTTGTTCATGCTCTTTCTATAATGCCTACTCTATGTTCTCTTTCTATTATTTATGTTGATTGGAAGGTAGCTATTATGGCAGAATATATTAAGAACATATTTTATACTAACCTCCTTGATGGGAAAGTGAATGATGATAGATTCATAGTAGAAGATTGTCTCATTTTATATAAGAATATAATCTTTGTAGTTCTTGAATCTAAGATGAAAGAGAAAATCTTGAGAGCTTTTCATGATGCACCACTAGTAGGACACCCAAGATACTACAGGACCTATAAGAAAATTAGAAAAATATTCTCATGGAAGGGTCTAAAGGAGGATTTCCTCAAGCACATAAGAGAATACATAACTTGTGAGAAAAACAAAGTAGAACATGCTTTCCCAACAAATTTTCTAAAACCATTGTGTATTCCAAATAAAAGAATGTGAGTATATCCATAGATTTCATTACTAGCCTCCTTAAGGTACATTGTAAAGATAACATTTATGTTATGTATAGGATAACCATGTATGAACATTTCTTTATCATTTCTTTAGAATTGAAATCTCCACAAGTGGTAGATTTGTTCTTCAGAGAACTATTTAGGCTACATGGATTACCTAAGAATATTTTCAATGGTAGAGATAATAGATTCCTCAATTATTTTTGGTAGGATTTATTTCATTTGGTAGGTACAAAACTCACTCCTAGAACAAACTATCATTCCCAAGTAGATGGACAATTAGGAATATATAATAAGTGGGTTGAGGGGTATTTGAGGAATTATGTTTCATATCATCATTTAGCTTGGGTCAATTGGTTGCATTTGGAAGAATACTATTACAAAAGTTCCTACCACATGTCCATTGGTATGTCTCTATTTATAGAATTATATTGTTATGATAAATTAACCTTTGTTGATTTAGTGTTCATAGATAGAAGAGTACTAGAAGCTAATAAATTAGTTAAGCATAGCCAAGACATATTGATATCACTCAAACATCACCTCTAATAAGTCTAGAATCAATATAAGTTCCATGTAGATTAGAACCACACAGGGAGATCATTTGAGGTTGGAGACATAGTTTTTCTAAGATTACATCCATATAGGTAATATTCCATCAAAAGAAATGGGGTTGAAAAGATCCAACCTCACTTAGATGGACCATACAGGATCATGAGAAAAATTGATGAAGTTTTTTATGAGTTGGAGTTACCAGAGAATAGTAGGATCCATAATGTTTTCCATGTGTCCTTCCTCAAAATGGTACTTGGACAACATGTCACACCTTCATTATATTTGACACCCTTGGATGATGAGGGGAAGCTTGTTTTGGTATATGATACCATTATCAATACTAGGGTGAAGAAATTGAGAAATAGAAGTATTACGAAGTATCTTGTTTGCTAGAAGAATCTACCTATAGAAGATGCCACATGGGAAGGACTAGAGATCTTAGAGAATCCAATTTTGCATTACTTGAAGGAAAATAATTTTGGGAAGGGAAAAATTGTAATGTCCCCTTTCTAATAATTTAATTAGGAGACCCAAAATCCCATTCCATATTTCTAATGGGCTTAGGGAAAGTTATAGGGAAATAATTTTAGTTTTTTGATATTTTCTATATTTTCATAAATTACATTTTTTGAGGTATTCAAAGAACTTTAGAGCATTTTTGGGGCTTGGTTTTTCTAAAAATCATAGATTTTCATTTCGTAGTGTAGATATTGTAGAGATCTTCCAATACAAGTAAGAAGTTTGGTTTTTGCCCACTGGGCTAGGAGTTATAGCCTCATCAAGTTGGGGTACCTAAAATAAATACTTTTGTACATCTTATTTAAGTTTGTTGCTATTATGTCCTCATTTGACTATACATTTCAACTTATAATGAGGTATGGGATTCTTCATGGACCTTGTGTAACTATTTCTATTTTAGCATATTCTATCAAAAGATTTTATGGAGGAGTTACCATCTATTTTTAGCCAAGTATCAAATGGAGGCTATGATTTATCTTTAGGTGGGCATTTTGGAGGGAGAATATTAAAAATAATATTTACTATTATTTTCTAGAAATCAAGGGCATTGGAATTTGGGCATCCAAGTTGGGCCTTCAAAATATAGGAAATACAAGATATTTCATCATTTTATCATCTCTTTTTATCTTACCAAAACTTTGTCAAAATTTTTTAGCACTTGTGTTCATTCATCAATCTAAGAATTAAACCCCTCATATCATTGGAGATTGGAGGAAAAAACTCTCTAGTGTAAATAATCCACTTAAATACAACATCAAGATATCCAAAGTAAAATGATGTAATTAATCCACTTAATTACAATATAAAAGATAAAAGGGGTGTAGTTAATCTGTAATATTTACAATATCACAAGTAAAATGAACAATCTCATAAATATGAATCAAAATGTCATTAAATCTTTCAAAATCACGTGCTCAATCTAGGTAAAAGCACTATAAATAATATACAAAATCCATGGGCAATCATGCCATATTACATCCAAATTCAAGTTACAATAATCATGTCCAACAAGAATAAATAAATCAATATGCTCATCAGTCACATGAACCAAGTGGTCCACCACCTGCGAGCTGAGAGACAGGAACATGGCCCAGGTGCTTTTCCACCCAACCATGAAGTAATTACACTTCCCTGGATTCCCTCATGAAAAGAAGGAAACCCAGCCCTACACGAAATGTCTAGCTACCTAGAAACAACTGGCAGGAGGGAACACCCGATGCAACCCTAATGTCTGAATGTGCAATTCTAAATAATGAAAAGTAGATTCTCACAAGAGGATGTGGTAGAGATATATATAAATAAGTTTTCTAGACAAAATAAACATCTATTTCAACGATTAGATCTAATCCTTTAAATAATAACCTCATTCAATTCCTGAAAAGAGGAAAAGCCATCTCTGAAAATTCACATTCGACATGCTATCCCAGAAAGTAACCTAATACATTCCTACATAAAAACTACTTCTTTCCCCAAGAAGCAAGTAAATAAATAATAAAGAATCAAGAATTCAAGTTTACCAATAAATCAATCAAAAATCCCTTCCCCAAAACATCAATCAGGAAAATACACTTTCCAAGCAATAATCCATCTTTTGTTCATACAATTGCATCCATAAGTTTTTCAAATTTATATAACTTCCAATCCATATTTCAGTCATAATTCACTGTATAAAAGTCATTCTCAGTTTTATTCAAACCTACTGCCATTTCTATGACAGGAACTACTTAGTTTATTCAATAAGTTTATATGTAACATTCAATAACCTTCTTGTCATTTCAATGATACGAGCTATGGTAGAACTGAAAATAAATAAAGAATAGAGTTTGTAATCTTCAACTATCATTCAGAATAGTGTCTTGAATAGCAACAATCAAGGATATTTAAGCTATAGGAACCTCCTATTTTCTTCTAAATTTAAGAAGGTTCTAATCATTTTTTTTCAACAAAAATAGGTCGATCTTTAACAAGACTGATTTCCAAGCAGCATATAGAAAATTATTCAACTATATTATCCATGTCAGACAAAGAATTATCTTTAACGGTGCTAGAGGATTGTAAAACCTAGTCGATGGTTTAGCACAACGGTTAGAGTACTAGCTGAGCTTAAGCATGAAATAGGAAAACAAGATCAAGAAACAACAAGTCAATTCTAAGTGCTAGGCAGTAGTTTTACAGATTAGCGATAAAGGAGAATAAAGGTGGGTCGATCTACTCAGCAAAACAAGAAACTAGATCACGCAAGAAGTCAAACGACTAGAATAGAACATAGGCGGCCAGATATGAGGGAGAATCAACAAACAAAAACAAGCAACTAGCGGTAGGAAGATAGGAATTAAACAACACAAGAAACCAACGCAGTTCTGAAACTCAACGGCTAGGAAGGGTTTAAGATGATTTTGTTTTAGTAGGCCAATTGGTAGTCAAACGTAGGCCAGAAAGAATACACACACTCAGACCAATTTATTACTATGTTTAAGCATCCAAACCAACATCTAATAGTGCATATATATAAGGAAAATACCCATATAGATTTACCTGAGAGGAAGTCAAAATTGCCACCCCAGTCGCAGCTTCCTTCTTTTTCCTGTCGCTGTCCAACCAGAACCATGTCCTCTTTCTCTATTACTACAAAACAAATGTCCTTCTCTGCTGCATTCATTGGTTTTTGCACTCCAAGCATGGATTCTCTGCTGAAGTCGTGGGGTTTTTTGTTCTTAGAAGCATGGGTATTTTTCTCCGCTCAATTCTTGGATCTTTCTCTCTGCTAAACGCCCCACTTTAATAATATGAAAAACTACTTTATTCTTGGCATTTTTGATTTAGGTTTGAAGACTAAAGATTGATATATGGTCCATACTCTAGTTTGCATGAGATCTTTACCATTAAAACTCATAAAATTTTTATTTAAAATAAAATAACAACTATTTTAGTTAGCTTATTGTCACATGAATGACAGTAAGTTAATTTTAATTCTTTTATTCATTTCCTAAATATAATAATGCTATTTTTAATATAATTTAACTATTTTTATTAAAACATAATCACTTTAAATAAATCAAGAAGTGAAAATAATAAAATAATATATATCTATTATAATTTAATATAATTATTTAAATCTATTTTACATATTGTCTTCCAAATATCTATAATCATGTAAATAGAAATGTTTATTATTTTTACTATTATTATTTGACATATATAAAATACCACCATATATATTCATTATTTAATAATACACAATTTAAAATATAATTTTGAGAAGACATTTAATTCTTATAATCAAATCATGCATTTGAAAAGGATTTTCCTAACAATTAAAAACACAATAATTTTCTAAATATCAAATCATCAATCACAATTATTATCCACACAATGATGCATAAAAATAAGTCATTTAAAATGTAATATGAGACTACGTGAGTGTGTGATTACATTAGCGTTAACCATCCCAAACAGTTCTTGCCAAGTGGCTAGAAAACCTCTACCTCAACCATGTTCTCATCTTCGACGAGTACCTACATTCATTCACACTCAACTCAACGTCAATAGGTTAGTTCCCCAAAACATAGCCAAAGCAAAACATTATAATCACATTGATAATATTTAATATTTAAATCAACTTTCCAATTTACGCAAATATAACTTCATGATAATTACCTTTGCACACATGGAACTTACTCGAAGTAAAACAATTATGGTAAATGTTCTCAAATCTAGAATAATAATGTAGTCCATAAAAATGAGATGTGACATCCTTCCCCACTAGGAAGAGACATCGTCCTGATGTCTTATTACATAACAAAATAATAATTTATTAATCTACCACCAACAATGTATCAAAGTATCATAAAATAATAACAATAACTCAAAGTATCATTAAGGTATCATCAATTCTAACAAAGCATACTAATATCCTTTTACATCCTCCCAAGTGGGACCATCCACCAAACTATTGGTCCTACTCGACCTTATACAAAACAATCTCTCAATTTCACATTTAACATTGCGTCCATCAAATAAATCCAAGTATATAATCAATCAATCAATTTACACGGCACAACTGCCAAATCATAGTATATAATCCATCACATGGTACAACTATCACTCAATTACATTTATTCTAGCATAAGAGTAACAATCACATATTTAATGCACACTAAGAAGGCATAAATCAATTCATCATAGACATGAATCAATCATCATAATGCACATGCAATCGCATGGTAACACAATATAATATTAAAAGATCAGTCCTCCAAACAAACATTGGTCGAGATCTCCAACAATAATCTACAAAACTCTAAAGGTACACCACTAGGTCATATCCAATCATTGTGCAAACAACTCCTTTGAACTATACCATTCATATCATTCCTACCAATGGAATCCATTTCCTCTTTCATTACTTGTAACCAAACTTTATCTTCAACCTGAACTACAATTCAAAATTTCTTGGAAAACTTTTCCTTGTCTTCCTCGTGCTTTTGCACAATGCTAAAACAATTCAACTTCTTCAATTTCTTTACTATTCTTTGCACTTGGCTATTCACTATATTTGGTTGTTTTGTTTCCGTTGTTCAATTCTTTTCCTTTTTCTTTTGCTAATCAAATACATTTATCCAACCACAACTCATTTTCAAACAACTTGTCATAGATTCATTTTTCTAACTCTCTATTCCAACATGTCTTTTCACTATGATTTTTCCAAACCTCAAATTTTTGCAACGAGGTAAATTCAAACAATTTTCTCTTCTATGTCCTACTATATCATAATGGGAACAATGTAAAATCTCCTTTTCTTGAAATGACTTCTTAATACTTGCAAAAACATTTGTCTTTTCTTTTTCTTCACCTCGATACTTGAGACTTCATAATCAGTCCCCACAATTGACTCAATGGGCTCTTTGATTCCTTGCCCATGCTTACCCAAACCTTCATTTATATATTCAATTTTCTTCAAGATTTTCAAACCAACATTATCATCAAAACAACTAGCTATGATAGCAGACTCATCATCATTTTCATCCTTACATTCTTCAGCAATAAGCAACTTCGGCAACTAAGAAGTGATTGATAAAAAAACACAAATCATCTATGTCACATGAGACTTCACAAACTAACGGCTTGATTTCCAACATTCATTTTCTCTTTGGCATGCTGCAAACATTTGTTTTAACTCATCAAGTTGATCTTTCTATTTGAATTTTTCTCCTTCTAGGTTCTTCAAAAATTTCTTGCAATTATTCATTCCTTAAACAACTTCAACTTTTCTTCCACTAATTCCTTTTTTTTCCAAAAGGTCATTTTCACAAACTTTTCATACTTTTCCTTTCCTAACTCCTTTATTCTTTCCATATATACTATATTACTCCTTTTAACATTCAACAATTCTTTATTAACTTTTTTCCAAATCTTCTATCAAAATTTCCTTTTCACCTCATAAACCTTTAACTTCATATAAAATTTCATCTTACTTCAAGTGATCCAAAGTGACACCAAAATTCAATTCAAAACTTCCTCAACGCTTCAACAATGTTAATACACCTAACAACAATTAATGAACTCAATCTACCAAATCTCTTAATAACACACTCGCTACAAAATAGTATATTCTCCACATCCTACTCCCTTACACAATCTATCAGAGGCCCATCATGGACATGATAGAAAACATAACATGATACATGACTAATAGTATAAAACATTCAAGCATAGACACCAATAATAAATAAATAAATAAATTCTAAAGAATACAAAAATTCAATTCCAACAATAAGGTATAAAATGAGCTCAATTTCAATAGTAAATCAATCATGACCATCAAGGTCACAAGATAAGTAAATATCAATTTTTTATGGCTATACTTTTTTATAAAAAAAAATTTCAATGATGGTCTTTACAACGTTTAGAGAAATTATCAAAGTCAAAAAGATAAATACCAAAATTCAAAAGTTTCACATTACATGAACTATGTGACTAATTCTAGCCACTAGAGAGGGAGTACGATGCTACACTATGCTTTGATACCAAAATGTAAAGCCCACAATTTCATCACAAAAGTAAATGAAGTAAATAATCCACTTAAATACAACATCAAGATATCCAAAGTAAAATGATGTAATTAATCCACTTAATTAAAATATAAAAGATAAAAGGGGTGTAATTAATCCACAATATTAAAATGAACAATCTCATAAATATGAATCAAAATGTCATTAAATCTTTCAAAATCATGTGCTCAATCCAGGTAAAAGAACTATAAATAATATACAAAATCCATGGGCAATCATGCCATATTACATCCAAATTCAAGCTACAATAATAATGTGCAACAAGAATAAATAAATCAATACGCTCATCAGTCGCACGAACCAAGTGGTCCACCACCTGCGAGCCGAGAGACGGGAACATGGCCCAGGTGCTTTTCCACCCAACTATGAAGTAATTACACTCCCCTCAATTCCCTCATGAAAAGAAGGAAACCCAGCCTTGGACAAAATGTCTAGCTACCTGGAAATAACTTGCAGGAGGGAACACCCAATGCAACCCTGATGTCTAAATGTGCAATTCTAAATAATGAAAAGTAGATTGTCTCACAATAGGATGTGGCAGAGATATATATAAATAAGTTTTCTAGACAAAATAAACATCTATTTCAATTTCATCTCGATTAGATCTAATCCTTTAAATAGTAACTTGGTTCAATTCCCGAAAAGAGGAAAAGCCATCTTTGAAAATCTACATTCGGCATCCTAGCCCAGAAAGTAACCCAATACATTCCTAGATAAAAACTACTTCTTTCCCCAAGAAGCAAGTAAATAAATAATAAAGAATCAAGAATTCAAGTTTACCAATAAATCAATCAAAAATCCCTTCCCCAAAACATCAATCAGGAAAATACACTTTCCAAGCAATAATACATCTTTTGTTCATACAATTGCATCCATAAGTTTGCCAAATTTATATAACTTCCAATCCATATTTCAGTCATAATTCACTGTATAAAAGTCATTCTTAGTTTTATTCAAACCTACTGTCATTTCTGTGATAGGAACTACTCAGTTTATTCAATAAGTTTATATGTAACATTCAGTAACCTTCCTGTCATTTAAGTGATAGGATCTGTGGTAGAATTGAAAATAAATAAAGAATAGAGTTTGTAATCTTCAATTGTCATTTAGGATAGTGTTTTGAACAACAACAATTAAGGATAGTTAAGCTATATGAACCTCCTATTTTCTTCTAAATTTAAGAAGGTTCTAATCATTTTGTTTCAACAAAAATAGGTCGATCTTTAACAAGGCTGATTTCTAACCAGCATACAGAAAATTATTCAACTATATTATCCATGTCAGACAAAGAACTATCTTTAATGGTGCTAGAGGATTGTAAAACCCAGTCCACAGTTTAGGATAATGGCTAGCGTACTGGCTGAGCGTAAGCATGAAATAGGAAAACAAGATGAAGAAACAACAAGTTGATTCTAAGTGCTAGGCAGTAGTTTTGCAGATTGGCGACAGGGGAGAATAAAGGTGGGTCGATCTGCTCAGCAAAACAAGAAACCAGATCACCCAAGAAGTCAAATGCCCAGAATAGAACATAGGCGACTAGATATGAGGGAGAATCAACAAACAAAAACAAGTAACTGGCAGCATGAAGACAAGAATTAAATAGCACAAGAAACCAATGCAGTTCTGGAACTCAACGACCAGGAAGGGTTTAAGATGAGTTTGTTTTAGCAGGCTGATTGGTAGTCAAACGCAGGCCAGAAAGAATACACACACTCATACCAATTTCTTACTATGTTTAAGCATCCAAACTAGCATCTAATAGTGCATAAATATAAGGAAAATACCCGTATAGATTTGCCTGAGAGGAAATCAAACTTGCCACCTAGTCACAGCTTCCTTCTTTCTTCTGTCGCTGTCCAACCAAAACCACCTCCTCTTTCTTTGCTGCTACAAAACAAGCATCCTTCTCTGCTGCATTTGTCAGTTTCTGCACTCCAAGCATGGATTCTTTGCTGAAGTTGTGAGGTTTTCTGTTCACAGAAGCGTGGGTGTTTTTCTCCGCTCAATTCCTAGATCTTTCTCTCTGCTGAATGCCCCACTTTAATAATATGAAAAACTGCCTTATTCTTGGCATTTTTTATTTAGGTTTGAAGACTAAAGATTGATAACTGGTCCATACTCCAATTTGCATGAGAGTTTTACCATTTAAAACTCACAAATTTTATATTTAAAATCAAATAACAACTATTTTAGTTAGCTTATTGTCGCATAAATGACAGTAAGTTAATTTTAATTCTTTTATTCATTTCCTAAATATAATAATGCTATTTTTAATATAATTTAACTATTTTTATTTAAACATAATCACTTTAAATAAATCAAGAAGTAAAATAATAAAATAATATATATCTATTATAATTTAATATAATTATTTAAATCTATTTTACATATTGTCTTCCAAACATCTATAATCATGTAAATAGAAACGTTTATTATTTTTACTATTATTATTTGACATATATAAAATACCACCATATATATTCACTATTTAATAATACACAATTTAAAATATAATTTCGAGAAGACATTTAATTCTTATAATCAAATCATGCATTTGAAAAGGATTTTCCTAACAATTAAAAACACAATAATTTTCTAAATATCAAATCATCAATCACAATTATTATCCACACAATGATGCATCAAAATAAGTCATTCAAAATGCATTATGAGACTATGGGAGTGTGTGATTGCATCAGTGTTAACCATCCCAAACAGTTCTTGCCAAGTGGCTAGAACACCTCTACCTCAACTGTGTTCTTGTCTTCGACGAGTACCTGCATTCATTCACACTCAACTCGACGTCAATAGGTTAGTTCCCCAAAACATAGCCAAAGTAAAACATTATAATCACATTGATAATATTTAATATTTAAATCAATTTTCCAATTTACGCAAATATAATTTCATGATAATTACCTTTACACACGTGAAACTTACTCGAAGTAAAACAATCATGGTAAATGTTCTCAAATCTAGAATAATAATGTAGTCCATAAAAATGAGACATGACAGAGTGACTCAAAATAATATACCATGCCAAAACTATATACATTTTATTCACAATGATTCACACATTGATTGTAATGTATACAAAACCAAATGAATATAACTTGTATGAAACAATTTAACTACACAACATAATCAACTAAACCATATGATTCACCACATACATAGTATATATATTTTTGGGTAATCCAAAGTATATATATATTCTATGTCCTATAAACTTCATTCTTGACACTTAATAAAAATATATTTACAAGGTAATAAAAAATCAAACTCATACCCAAATTCCAATAGAGTTTATAGGTCAAGATTGAAAACCTATCCAAAAACCCAATTTTGCACAATGACTAACATACCTATTTTCCAAAGTTTACACACCACATTTAAACCTAGATGAACAAATGAAACACTAATCAACCTATATTGAACTATAGATGAGATATGAAATAAATATATACATCAGTCCATTACAAGACTATCAAGTATATAGTCTAATGACTATATAATGGTTCTCTATGAATAACAACTAGTATTTAACTAACATCCACACAATAGTATAACAACTTGACCATTCGTTTGTAGACAATAGTTTAAACAATGTACAACCATTTGATTGTCATCCAAAACAATAGTTTATACAACTATAAATCAAGCATACAACCATTGAATATAGTATCATCTCATTTAAGAAAACCCAATTAACAAATAGTTCTAAACTTAACTTCTATAATAGAATTTACACTCATAACAACATTTTTTTCCTTAACAAGAAAATTTTCAACCACAGAGAATATAATAATAATTACCAAATGTAACACACCACTTACTTGTTTCTTAGTTTGAACTTGACAATGTAGAGATCCAAACCCAAAATCCTTTTATGTCTCAGCCACACAACCTTGCAAAACTAACCTAGGTTTCCACATAAAACCACACACAAAACAATACTCTTGATATTGAGCATAAAGAAAACCAAATACACCATAATACACATGGCTCTTTTCTATTTCATTCCTTTCTCTTCTTAACTAATGACGCTTAATATAAAATAACATTATCTCCTATATTTTTTCATCTTGATCTACGATGTCAAAATAGAAAACTAAAAAACCATAGAATAATCACAATAAGTTTTTCCTTTTAACCTCCTTTGAGGAGTTCATACATGAGCTATAATAGCCAGCGAAACAATCAACTACTCCTATCCTCCCATTCCTAATTTGGTAGCGAGAATTAATTTAACTCTATACAAATTTAATATTTAAAAAAATGCAAGTTTCACCATCAACCATGTCGTAATGGTCGTGAGTTTATTCACATAATAAATTAGGATTTCACTATAGTTAAATACATGCAAAAATAGAATTAAAAATCTAAATATCATTTAGTTTCTCTTATGTCACCTTAGTCTTTATGACAAGGTTGAGAATTATTACAACTTTATTGGGTTTTTAAGACTACAACAATTACAGATTATATGAATTAATGGTATTCATTCATCCTATAAATACTGCAATTGATTATATTGTAGAAGTGATAAAAAATTAAAATTTCAAAACAAGAAAAAAATCTTCCAAATAAAAATGATAACAATGCTTCCACTATATATATGAAAAGGTGTCAATACTAAAAAATCTTAGAAAGATTCATATCAACAACTTCATACATCACAAACATCAAATGTCAATAGCATATCAAGCATCACTATTATCATGGACTATTCTCTTTAGGCCTTATCTAATCTCCCACATACCACTTCCACCTATTCTTGCAATCACTACAAAGTATCAGTAGTACTAGCTTTTTTTTTATCAAAATAAATCGTAATTTAAATTTTGAAATAATTGTTTGCAAATATGGGCATAGATCAATGAATATGTACCTAGATACTTGAAATGTTATATTTATACCCCAATTTTAGGGATAAGAAGAGGGTCAGAGTGAGTGTGGTGGATTGCAGAAGTTTGTGGCAGGAAATAACATGTGTAGATAATAAAAGAAAGTTATTAACAATCATTACACAATAGCACATCATAAGTGAGTCCCAACAATCTATGATATCATATATTATCAATAGGCTATTATATTTAGATAGTACAATACATCTACATCTTTTTTTGTTCCCTCTTACATTCATACTCATAGTCTTTTCTCTTCCCATTTGTTCTATATCATATATATTACATATGCTTTATACATGTTACACTTGATATATTCATGTTCTATATAGTGTATATCCTCTTTCTCATGTTTGCCATCTTGTTAGTGTTACATTTTATATTTGTAGTACCTTTACTTATACCCAAGTATAAGTAAAGGGCGTGTCTCTTTATGTTTCTTGCATCTTTTAGTTGAGTTGCTGCCACAATCCTTTTGTAGTGGGTGATTGTTGCTCCAAAGCTAGCTCTATCTTGCTAGAATCAACTCCCCTTTGAAATGATGTCTTATCATCAAGACATCCTAGCTCTATCCTATTAAGGTTAAAAACATTTGCACTACAAAATTGTAGAATACTTATATACTTCATGGGAGAATATGCTTGCAGATTCTATGAAGCTGAGTATATATGTTCTCCTATTGGATGATCCCTTGTTTAGGAGAATTATTTGGTCATTAATGTTAAGAAAATTTTACTCCTTTCTTATATTGTGTTTGGTATCTATATCTGCATTGTGATCTTATTTACTTCTACTATTAGGATTGTTAGATGAGTGAGGCAATGGCTAACTATCTCTCTAAGTTTCTTTATTTATGCTCTAAGTCATTCTCTTTTGTCTTGAACTTGCTGGTACTAATTGTGTAGGGTTTCAATGAATACTTGTTGGCTCCCATCCTGATCTTGTTGAACATCATATGTTGATTCTTGTTGGATAATTTTCTTCTCAATCTACTCAATCTATACTTTCAATGCTTTTATTATGGCAGGCCGTCCCAAACAAAATTGGTTCAAGGAATTTTTACTAGACTATGTTGTTTGCATATTTCTTATTCATGCTTCCAACTTAGTATGTGTGTTAGCACACTTCTTCAAAATTTCTTCAATATTCTTAATATTTTCCATCAATTTATCTCTAGATGCTATCTGTAATGTACTTAGTACATCTTAGTACATCTTCTACTGTGTCAACTATATCAACTTGTTGTTTGAGTAGTTAATCCCTTGTTATGTATTGCAACATATATCCTAGTTGGAATTTCTCTAGAGGTGAGATTTGCACTAAATTTGTAATTGGAAGTTGTAGGATCTGAGGGGGTGGGAGTAGCTACAATTATTTCTTCTCTACTAAGAATTTTTTAATTTTTTTCATCATATCTTGGGATGGAAAGGGTAGTGTAGGATGGAGGCAATTGTTGTGGTACCTCTTGTTCAACATATTCTTCTTCTTGTGTTGCTTTTTGTTTGTCTATTTGTTTTTCTTGTTATTTTTTGTTGTTTCTCTTGTTCTTCCTTCTCTTTCTGTTGTTGTTCCTCTTTTTCTTTTTGTTGTTTTTCCTCCATTTCCTTTAAAAATTTTTATGCCTTCTACAATTGTTCTTATTTTTCCTCTATATTTGATCTTTTATTTCCTTCTATAGCAAAATGGTGTAGGCTTTTTGTGTTGCCTCTATAGTTTCTTGTTTCACTTTCTATATGACTCCTTTCTCCTATGAGAGGAGTGTATCTACCCTATGCTTTGACCTTAGCTCCTCTTGCTATAGTTGTTTCAGCTTTTCTTTTTGTTCTAGTGATATTTTTACCACAACTGCATCTAGGGCTTTTTTCCTTATGTCCTCTTTAGTCTTTACTACATGTTCCCTTTTCTATCTTAGGATTGTTGCTAGTTCCTCAAGGAAGTCTCCAATTATTTTTGTAAGTGTTTACGGTCAAGTTAGGATATACTTTACCATTCCCTTTACAATTATTTCTTTATTTTTTATACTTATTGGAGGATGCATCTGTGTAGTGGTGAGTAGCATGTATAGGTTGAATAATGACTTGAATATTCTCTCTTCATCTAATAATTCTTCTTTTTCCTCTATTATTTCATTTTGTTTACCTTTTCCCTTTGTTTCCACTTGTTTAGATCTATTTTCATTGTCCCTTTTTATTTCTTTGTTGCAATGGGTGTTATTTGAGGAGATACCTTGGGTTTCTTTAGAGGTGGTTACACTATGCCCACCTCTTCTTCTTCTACTTCAACATCAAATTATGTTCTCTGTAGTTTCTATTTTTCCATAATATACTTCCTTTTTTCTTGTTGCTTATGTCTAGGCCTAGATGACTCATGTCTCTTCTTTTCACAACTCATTTGTAATAAAGACTCAATGGTTACTCTCACCAATGATTTATTTGTCTCTATTTGTGTTTGTGGTGATGAAATATGTAGTTTTCTCCTTGTGGTGATGTATGGTGAGCACTTCTCTAGCTACTCTTTCCCTAGTATCCAGTGTGTTTGAGAATCTCTTATCTCGAACCCTACACATTCCAATTTTAAGTGTTTAAAGTGTTGCACTTGTGATGTCCCTACTTCAAGTGAGAGTGGTAAATCTAAGATTTCTATAACCTTTGGTGGGGTGGGATCCTTTGGTATTCACCACTTTTTGTGTAGTTTTTATTTATTATTTTCCATGTGTTCCTTAGCCCTTTGTTTTTCTTTTCTATCTATGAATTCTTTATATGTGCCAAATCTTATCATGTTTTTGTCTTTAAGAAGGGCTAGTGATTCCCCAACATTAGCATGCATCAACTCATCACTTACTTCATATGGTAGATGCAGTATTTAGGACTTCCTTGGCTCTAATACTTCCATAAAAATGTGATCTTTATCCACCATGAAATTGAGGTCTTCTGCACACTTCTTCACTATGTCATAATAAATTTGATCCCTTGCTTACATATTTTCCTAAAAGGCTTTGAAGAAACCAAAGTATACTTTGGTGTAGGAAGTAACACCTTGGAAATGTTTGACATGGTCATTTATTTTTCACATCTATGGAATATTATTGTCATGTTTTTCTTGCATAACCTGGAAGTGTATTCAAGAAATAGAATGTAAAACATATAGTGAGAGATCAATACCAGATTGGGTAGCAGTAAAATCCCTTCATCTTGGTGAGGTTTTCCATAAATTAATCTTGAATAACCTTGAACAAATCAAAATCATTTCCTTGTACAATGGTCTTGTATGTGGTCAAGATGGTTTTCCTTTTAGTGGATCCTTCTTGATTTGTGTAGTATATCTTGTGGGTTATGCCCTGAGTTGCATATCTTACCACAAGGTTTATAATTATTTTGATAGAAAAATCCCTTCCATATAGTGTCACTACCATGATCTCTTTAACTTTCTAGGTGCTCACTTTCTTCTTTGAAGGCAACTAACCCTTATTCCACAAACTTGTGACTGTGTTGATTACCTCCTTTGTTATCTGGTAGGGTTTGTCTAGATATAGGTATTCATCATGGATGTGGTTTAGAACTAAGTGGATCTAGGAATGTTGTTTTAAGAAGTCTAGGAAGTCCTTCCATGTATCCAACTTGAATATGAAAATTTCTTGATATTGTGGAAGGTATTCTTTGGATCTAGGGTTTAGCAGTGTTCTTTGAAGAGACTCAAATGTTGTATGGTCAATATCCATGATGTTGGCATGCATATACTTCCACACATCCTTTTCATATATGAAATTGGTGGGCACATTCACGAATGCTCTATTTGGGTCCATGAACATAACTTTGAAAGGATATTTCTTTTATTTTTGATGCAGGAGCATCCAAGGTGTAAGAGCAATCTTGCATCAACCAAAAAAAATGTTGTTTCTTTTCAACAAGGGCTAAATTTGGCAGGGTTACTATTTTTAGTAAGTTTGTATTTGTGCACGGTTGGATACAAAATCTTACATGGACCTCCAGAATGGTGAATTGAAGCTAATGGTGAAGAAATCACTTCAATATCATTTGTCATTTGTGAGATATTAAAATTTCAAATTCCAAAAATCCTATTGAAACATTCAAAGTCAAATTTGAGGCAATTAGAGGCTCTGGATGGGCCCAAAATTTGGTGGGAAACCCAAGTAGTCTACCTTTAGGTACTACTTCTACACAACTATCTTTTCGAGAGCTTTTCGAAAAGGTATTATAATTGAAAATCCAGCAGTCGGATCGAAAGTTATGGCCCTGCGAAGTTGACTTATTTTTGGAGGGAGATGCAAATTTCAAAATTAAGTTGGTGGCCACCAAAAAGGGGCTATGTATGACCATTTTTGGGAACCCTTGGGGTAGTAGAGTTAAGGGGGAAGGTGTAGAGTCAAGAAAAAGTGGGAAAACAGAAACCCTAGCTGATTTGGGGTTACAGAAGGCTGAAGATTCCAGAGTCTTGAGAGATGGAGCTGTAATGTGTTGCAACCTGTAGGGGATTCATCCTTTGATTGTATTTGAGCTTATGTAATGTAATGTTTTTCCCATATTAATAAAATATCATTCTATTTTCTGTGTGCAATTTCTATTATTGTGTGTTTTATGATTTACCCCCTTCATCAAGTGGTATCAGAGCAAGGGTTCCTGAGTGTGTAGACAGATCGCTGACTGTGAGGCAGTTTGTACCAGGACCTAAGGTTGTGGGTTTGCTGTAGAGATCAAGATGCCTCCATGAAGAAACTGTGGTGGGAGGAATGCTTTGATGGAAGAGGGTTTTAGAGCCCTGCAAAGACAAATTGATGCATTGCAAGAGGAGCTGCGAAGAGGGTTTGAGCCGAGAAGGAGAGAGGAAAGAGAAGATGAAGCTGAAGAAGAGCTATCTGAGGAAGAACAAGAAGCCGCAGGAGATCCTGCGGAAGTTAGGTTGTTGAGGGCCATTTCAAAGATCAGAAAGAGGCACATGATCAAAGTTTCTACCTATTCTGGAGATCTGAATCTGGAACAACTTATTGATTGGATCAATGATATGGAGGAGTATTTCGAGTATGAAGATGTGGAAGACCCAGAACGGGTCAAGTTTGCAAAGACAAAGTTGAAGGGCCATGCCAGTATTTGGTGGAAGGAGGTCCAGTTAGAGAGAAATAGAAGAGGAAAAGCAAGGATTACTAGATGGGATCAGATGGTGGAGAAATTGAAGAAGCAGTTCATTCCTGTGGACTATGAGATGGAGTTGCTGAAGAAGCTGCAAGGATTGAAGCAAGGTAACAAGTTTGTTAAGGAGTATATAGAAGATTTTTATAAGATCACTATCAATACAGGCCTTGGAGAGGCCAACAAGGAGAAGGTAGTCCGTTACATTAATGGGTTGAGGCCAAGTATTCAAGAAGAGTTGAGCCTGGTCAGAATGACCACCATAGAAGATGCGTAGTAGTTTTCCCTAAAGGTGGAAGAGAAGCTGAATAAAAGATTCGATAGAAAGCAAAGGGGAAGAGGTCAAGGCGGAAGGACTAGTGGAAGACCCAATGGAGGCCATAATGAAGATCAAAAGAAAAGTGAAGAAGCTGGCACTAGTTGAAATCAAAGAAGGGATAATGCCTACTGCCCTCGTGACCAGAACAATGGTGAGCAAAGAGGAAGAGGAAGAGGCAGACCTGGGCAAGGACCCAGAATAGGAGGTTTCAGAGGAACTTGTTTCTAATGTGGAGAAGGACATCGAGCATACGAGTGTCCACAACATCAAGGAAGGACAAATAGAAGACCTGAAGGTAATGCACAAGTTGCACATGTCGATGAAGATGAGCAATTTGAGCACTTTGAAGATGTAGAAAGGGGAGAAACCCTAGTTGTTAGAAGAACTTTGTTGAATGAGGAGAAAGAACCCAATCAGAGGAAGAGTTTATTCTACACAAGGTGCAAATGTGAAGGTAAGTTTTGTGATATTATTATTGATAGTGGAAGCACTGATAATCTTGTTTCAGAGGAGATGGTTGACAAGTTGAAGTTGACAGGAAGGAAGCCTCCGCATCCATATTGGATTGCATGGTTGCAGAAGGACCATAGAGCTTTGGTCAATGAGTAGTGTTTAGTGAAGTTCAAGATTGGTGACTACCATAATGAGGTGTTGTGTGACATCATACCGATGGATGCATGTCATATGTTATTGGGGAGGTCGTGGCAGAATGATAGGAGCATTGTCCATGATGGCCGTGCAAATACATACTCCCTAATAAAGGATGGAGTTCGTCATAAGTTGAAGCCCTTGAAGGAGGTGGAAGAAAAGATATGTAGTACTTCCAGAATTTGCTTGGTAGAAGGTAGAAATTTTTTGGAGGGTATGAAGCAGGAGTGTCATTGCTTTGCATTGATTCCTAAGATCAGTCAAAAGAAATGTGAAGATGTACCAGCAGAAGCTTCAGATATGTTGGAAGAACTTCAGGACATTATCTTTGATAATGTACCAGAAGGTTTACCACCGGTGAGGAAGATAAGTCATCAAATGGATTTGATACCAGGAGCCAGTTTTTTGAATAAGGCAGCCCACAGAATGACCCCTGCAGAGAGTGAAGAGATCAATAGACAAGTTCAAGAGTTGTTAAGGAAGGGACTGATAAGAGAGAGCCTACGTCCATGTGTGGTACCTGCAGTACTAGCACCAAAGAAAGATGGAGAGTGGAGAATGTGTACAGATTCTTGAGCCATCAACAAGATCACGATCAAGTACAAATTTCTGTTACCTAGAATGGATGACATAATGGATTGCTTGAGTGGATCCAAGTACTTCACGAAGATTGACCTGAAGAGTGGGTATCACCAGATCCGCATCAAAGAAGGAGATGAATGGAAGACAGCCTTCAAAACCAAAGAAGGTTTGTATGAGTGGTTAGTCATGCCATTTGGGCTAACCAATGCACCGAGCACATTCATGCGGCTCATGAACTAGGTATTGAAAGAATTTTTGGGAAGTTTTGTTATTGTTTATTTAGATGATATTTTGATTTTCAATAAGACTTGGGATGAGCATATGATGCATATCAGAAGAGTTTTGGAGAAGTTGAGGGAGGAGAAGTTGTTGATTAATCTGAAGAAATGTAGCTTTGCAAAGAAGGAGTTGGTATACCTAGGATTTGTTGTCTCAGAGGAAGGTCTTAAGATGGACCCAGAGAAGGTGAGGGCTATCATTGAATGACCTACACCAAGGAATGCTTCCGAGGTAGGATCTTTTCATGGTTTCGAAAGTTTCTACAAAAAGTTTATCAAGAATTTTAGTAGTATTTGTGCACCCCTAATTGAGAAAATGAGAAGGCATAGAAAAGAGTTTAGATGGACTAAAGGAGTAGACAAGAGCTTTGATACATTGAAGCAGAAAGTCATAGAACAACCTGTTTTGGCACTTCCAGATTTCAATAAGGTATTTCAGGTAGATTGTGATGCTAGTGGTAGTGGTATAGGAGCTGTTCTGAGTCAAGAAGGTAAGCCCCTTGCCTATTTTAGTGAGAAGCTTAATGATGCCAAGAAAAAGTATTCTATTTATGATCAGGAGTTTTATGCAATAGTTCAGGCTTTGAAGAAATGGAGACATTATTTGTTGCCAAATGAGTTTATTTTATATACTAATCATCAGGCTTTGCAGTATCTTAATAGTTAAGGAAAGTTAAATCAATGGTATTTAAAATGGGTTGAGTTTTTGCAGAGTTATACTTTTGTTTTGAAGCACAGGAGTGGGAAGTCCAACATAGTTGTAGATGCCTTGAGCAGAAGGCAAAATTTGTTGACAGAAATGAAGATAGAGGTTGTTGGGGTTGATGAACTCAAAAGTTTGTATCTTGAAGATCTAGATTTTGCAGAGGCTTGGAAAGCTTGTTTGGAACTTGTTACTTTGGACAGGACAAAATGGTTGGATTACATAATCCAAGATGGCATGTTGTTTAGAGGAAGCCAGTTGTGCATTCCGAGGAGTTCCATGAGAGAGAACCTGATTAAGGAGAAGCATAGTGGAGGATTAGTTGGACACTTTGGTCGAGATAAGACCATTGCTATTGTTGGTGAACATTATTATTGGCCACAATTACAGCAGGATGTGAGGAAATTTGTGCAGAGTTGTAGAGTGTGTCAGATGGCAAAAGGAACAAGTTAGAATACAGGGCTATATCAGCCATTACCTATACCAGAGAAGCCATGGGATGATATTAGTATGGATTTTGTTCTTGGTTTACCAAGGACATAGGGAGGACATGATTCCATTTTTGTGGTGGTGGACAGATTCTCAAAGATGGCCCATTTTATTCCTTGCAAGAAGACTAATGATGCTATTCATATTGCAGAGTTATTTTTCAGGGAGGTGGTGAGACTACATGGTCTACCTAAGAGTATAGTTTCAAATCAAGATACCAAGTTTGTTGGTTATTTCTGGAGGACATTGTGGAAGAAGTTGAAGATAGATTTGAAGTTCAGTTCTGCACACCATCCACAGACTGATGGATAGATAGAAGCGGTGAATAGGAGTTTGGGTAACCTGCTACGATGCTTAGTAGAAGATAAGCCCAAGGGATGGGTTTTGATTTTACCACAGACAGAATTTGCTTACAACAATTCTGTCAATAGGAGCACATGTAAATCTCCATTCCAGGTTGTGTATGGAAGTAGCCCAAGAACTACTTCCGAATTGAGGAGGATGGATATGGGGGAGAAGAGTAGTGCTAAAGCTGAAAATTTTGCTGAGAACATGAAGAATTTGCACGAAGAGGTAAGAAAGCATATCCATAAGATGAATTCTCAGTATAAGGCTAAGGCAGATCAGAAGAGTAGATATAAGGAGTTTCAAGAGGGTGATGAAGTCATGGTTCACTTGAGAAAAGAAATATTTCCATTTGGTACATATAATAAGCTGAAGATGAGGAAATTTGGACCATGTAGAATCCTGAAGAAGCATGATTTAGGAAATGCATTTGAGGTAGAGTTGCCTGATGACATCAATATTTCACCAGTGTTCAACATTTCAGATTTGATAGAGTATTATGATGATGGACTTGGTAAAGGAACACAGTGGGACATTCTAGCATCTACTTTAGAGAAGGAGGAGATAGAGGGCATTCTAGATAGCCGTGTGGGTAAGAGTACAAGAAACATGCAATATACAAAATACTTGGTGAAATGGAAAGGAAGGCCTGTTGAAGATTCATCATGGTTATCTGAGACTAAGGTTAACCTTTTTGGTTTCCCTTTAACTCATGAGAAGTGACAGGGTCACTTTTTAAATTACCCCGGGTGTCTGATGAAGGAGCATCGAAGGTGTAAGAGCAATCTTGCATCAACCAAAAAAAAATGTTGTTTCTTTTCAATAAGTGCTAAATTTGGCAGGATTACTATTTTTAGTAAGTTTGCATTTGTGCATGGTTGGATACAAAATCTTACATGGACCTCCAGAATGGTGAATTGAAGCTAATGGTGAAGAAATCACTTTAATATCATTTGTCATTTGTGAGATATTAAAACTTCAAATTCCAAAAATCCTATTGAAATATTCAAAGTCAAATTTGAGGCACTTAGAGGCTCCGAATGGGCCCGAAATTTGGTGGGAAACCCAAGCAGTCTACCTTTTGGTACTACTTTTGTACAACCATCTTTTTGAGAGCTTTCTAAAAAGGTATTACAATTGAAAATCCAACTGTCGGATCGAAAGTTATGGCCCCACGAAGTTGACCTATTTTTGGAGGGAGATGCAAATTTTGAAATTAAGCTGGTGGTCACCAAAAAGGGGCTATATATGACCATTTTTGGGAACCCTTGGGGTAGTAGAGTTAAGGGGGAAGGTGTACAGTCAAGAAAAGATGGGAAAATAGAAACCCTAGCTGATTTAAGGTTACAGAAGGCTGAAGATTCCAGAGTCTTGAGAGATGGAGCTGTAATGTGTTGCAGCCTGTAGGGGATTCATCCTCTGATTGTATTTGAGCTTCTGTAATGTAATGTTTTGCCCATATTAATAAAATATCATTCTATTTTCTATGTGCAATTTCATTATTGTGTGTTTTATGATTTACCCCCTTCATCAATTTTAGACATGGGTTGTTTGTTGCGTCAACTAGAACATGCATTTCCATCTTTCCAACTACCTTTTCTTTCTTTCCCTTCATGCAGATTACTTCTTCCTCCCAGACTTGTCTCTCTTTCACTTTATAATAGAGCTCTTCACAATTTTCACAAGTGATTTTTTCTTGGAAGCCATTGGCTATATATATTTTTATGAGGGTTGTTGTCCATTTATTGCTCCTACCTACCCCTAGTCTTCACACCAATTCTCTCATTGGAGTGTTCTTCATGTAATGTTACTTTATGTTACACATTTGTGTTACTTTTTCAAGGGTTTTCCTTTCTTATGATTCTTCGTAGTAATGTTTATGCCTTGCACTATTAACCTAACCTTTTAACATTCACATTGTAATGTTTGTAACTTGACAACTCCAGAATTAGTTATTTCTAAAAAATTTCATGGTACCCACCATCACATTTTTAATTTCCCTTGTTTCTTAAATTTTTTATCATATAGAAGAACCATGTCACGTATTTGGAAAATTTTCTACTGTAAATTGCTATCATTCCATGCTTTCTGGTGCTTCCTCTCCAAACTCTAAATGTAAGGTGCTAATAATCTTTTCTCTTCTAATTTTCCCATTTCCTTTAGTCATTCTTGTAAAGATTCCTCCTCATTCAACCACAAACTATTAGTTAATCTTAAATTTGGTACAATATATTGAATGGGCAATGTTGCATCAACTCCATATGCTAATTCAAATGGGAAAATTTCTTTTAATTTTTTTATAAGTTGTTCTATAGGGCCATAATACTGTTGGTATCTTGATGTCCTAGTTTGTGGTGTTACTATTACACATTTTTGTATGTGTGGTACCTATAATTTTTTTTAATGCCTTACTTGATCCATTTACTTGAGGATGGTAGGGGCTAGTTCTATTATGTGCTATCATGAAGGTGTCAAGTAGTTTTGCAATTGTTTTATTGACAAAATGTTTTCCTTGGTCACTCGCTATGCACAATGGACAACCAAACCTTGTGATAATATTTTGGTAAATGAATTTTGTGTTGGTGTGGGCAGTATAATCTTTAGTTGCTGCTACTTCCTCCAATTTTGTGAGATACTCAACCCTTTTTATGATGAATCTTTCTTTTGATTTCTTTGCAAGGGGATAAATGGGTCTAATAAATTAATTTCCATTTCTCAAATTGGGCTTGTGCTAGTACTGGATGCAATGACATTTCATCTCTTGTGGTAGGTTTCCCTACTCTTTGACATATGTCACATTTTCTTGCATGTTTTTTGTATCCTTGGATAATGTAGGCCATCATAATCCTGCTAGTAACACCATTTTTATAGTTCCTTCTCTTGAATTGTGTCTTATGATATTCCTTCATGTGCTTATCTTAAAATGCTATTTATTTTATGGTTTAAACAATTCTTAAAATCTCATCCTAGCCTATGATGTGTAGTTCTCCTTCAATTAAGGTATATGGTAATGACTTCTGCAAAATCTTGTATCTTTCATTTTTAGAATAATATTTTGGGGATTTTCCCATGGATAATAACTATGCTACCTCTCGAGCAGTTCTTCCTATATTGCATTGATTCTAAATATAACTGCACTAGATAATTCTTCATCTACTTGTCTTGGCTTTTCCCCTATGTCAATTCTAGATAGATAGTTTGGTCCTTGATTTTCTTTCGTAGTTTCACCATAATTTTGAAATCAAATTCTTAGAATAGAAGTATCCCTATGCATATTCTTCCTTGTATTACTTGGCTATTCATCAAATACTTAAGTGGATCATAGTCTATAAAGAATCTAATTGGAGTGGCTAAGAGATAGTGTCTAAACTTTTGTAGTGTATAAACCATATCCAATGCCTCTCATTGTGCTAGTGTAATTTCTTTCTGCTTGTGATAATTTTGGACAACATATGCAATTAGATGCTCTTTATTTCCTCTTGGTTGCACTAATACTACTCCAATTGTTGTTCCTAATGCATTCATATGTACATGTTTCAAATGCTAAGATCAGTGCTTCCGCAATCATTTTTTCAACATGTCTTGCTTCATAACACTATTCTATCCATTGGAAAGTTTTGCTTGTCTTTTTCATAAGGAGGTCCTCTATTGGTCTAGCTATTGCCATATATCTTTTGATCAAATTTCCTATAGTATCTAGCGTATCCCAAAAATGTTTTTACTTCTCTTACTATCTTTGGAATTAGAAGATTTAGGATTATTGCTTTTTTAGTCAGTCAATCATCAATCCATCCTTATATATGATGTTGCCTAAAAGTGTTATGAAAGGTACCATAATTATGCATTTATTTAAATTTAATGAAATTTACAATCTTTTGCATCATTCTAACATTAGCCAAGTAGTACTTAAATATGATCTTTAATTAATCCATACACTATCCAATCATCTAGGTATACTTCCAAAAAGTTGTGGATAAAGTCCTTAAATTCATTTATCATGATTCTGCTGAATATTGCATGTGTGTTTTTTTATACATAAATGATACCATTTAGTTGCAAATATAGTTTTTGGCTTGTCTTCTTCATGGATATTTACTTGGTGATATCCTAAGAATTTGTCTATAAATGAATAGATCTCCCTTTCTACTATTGATTAGATAGTATTTCTTCTATAAAAGGGGTTGGGAAAGGGTTGTGGATACAAGCTTGATTCAATTCCCTAAAATCAATGCATACTCTTATCTCACTAGTTTTCTTATGTTGTACCACCATAGTGTTTATCCACTCTACATCTTCTATAGGTTTTATAACACTTCCTAAAATTTTGTCTAGTTCAACTTTTACTCTTGTCTTCACATTAGGATTCAGTCAATATGGCCTCTTCCTTTGTGGTTTTTCTTCTTCCCTTAACTATATTCTCATCATTCTTGCCTCTTCTTTGATTCCTTTAAGATTAGTAAAAGTCCGGGGAAATAAATCTTTGTATTCGTTTAACACTTCCCCTACTTGCATTACTTGTCTTTCGTCCTAGTAATCTCTAATTTTGGCTAATTTGGGGATTTCTTTTGAAGATATATTTTCTTCTCTAGTCCTTAGTGGCTCATTGAAGTACTTATTTTATGGTGCATTAGTAGTAGCTACCTTCGTTTCTCCTTCCTCCACTTCTACTTTCAAGTTTTGAGGGTCTTCTTCTTCTTTAGGTTCCCTAGTCTTCCTAGAAGTATTGCATAACTTTTTTGGCAAGGTTTCCACGTTATCCATCCATTCTATCAAATTCCAAATTCATTTTTCTTTAATGGAATGGTTTGATGTTCCCTGTTAATAACTACTTTTTCCAAAGATAGAATTTTTTCTTTCATCTTTTGGAGTGTGTTGTGCATTAGTTTGTCATGGCTATAGAATGTAAATGTTTTATAAAAGTCACTTTGTACCATGGCCCAAATTTTGGTTTCTCCTCTCTTTTCTTGGTTAATGTATCAACATTTTTTAATAGGTGATAGTGTTCAATAGAAAATTTGGGTGTACAATTTTTCATCATATTCTCTCATATTAGTCCATTCCTTGATATAATTTTGTTGGTGTTTCTCAGGGTCAACCTTGCCACAATATTATGGAGTGAGTTTCCAGTCTCGCTCTTCTAGTAGATACCTAGTTTTTATAATAATGGTAAATTATTTCCAAGTTGAGATGTTAGGTTTGTCATTTAAGGTATCTTGAAGGGCTTATATTCTTAGATCTTCCTTTCCAAATATTCTCTTCATACTTTCTAGGTATGCCAACAAATCTCCTACTCTAGTGTACCAAGGAAGCTTAATATGTCGAATTCCATGTGAGATGTGGTTTAAATGATGTGAAATTTTGGTATATAGTCTACTTCTTTCCCTTTCTTTAATTCCTAAAATTTTCAGTGTGTTCTCATAATTTGCGGTAACCAAGTCGTAGTTTTTCTCAACTCTCCTCAGGCTATAGACCCTTCTTGCACCCAATGTTTTTCTAGATCTAACTTCTAACTCATCTCAAAGCCAAGATTTCATAGCATCTTCACTCTCGGTGCTATAATTTCTACTATCCAAAATGATTTCCCTTTCTAAATTGTGTTCATGCATAATGTCTTTGACTGAAATTCTCAAAGAGTATAGGGCCTTCATGTCTTCTTCATCACTTTCTTCTCATGCCACTTCTTTTGTCTATGCATTACTCATATAAGTATATAAGGGTATGTGTATTATTTTATCATTGTTAAATAATAATATGTAAAGCCTCACAAATCATGTAAACGCATTTAAACCAACTCAAAAGTAAATGAAGTAAATAATCCGTTTAAATATAACATCGCAATAACCAAAATGAAAAAGAAGTAAATAATCCACTTAGATACAACTTTTAAAGATAATAGATGTAATTAATCCGCATAATCACAATATCTCAAACAAAAGCTAATGTTATAAATATGAATCTCAATGTCAATAAATCTTACATATTCACGTGCTTAATCCAGGTAACAAGCATGATAAAATAATATACATCCAATCAAGTACAATAATCATGTACAACAATAATAAATAAAATAATACACTCTCCAGCTGCACGAACCAAGTGGTCCACCACCTGCGAGCCGAGAGACGAGAACATGGCTCAGGTGCTTTTCCACCCAACCATGAAGTATTTACACTTCCCCGGATCCCTTCCTGAAATGAAGGAAACCCATCCCTACACAAAATGTCTAGCTACCTAGTAACAACTGCATGAGGGAACACCCAATGCAACCTTGATGTTTGAATGTGCAATTCTAAGTAATGAAAAGAAAATTGTCTCACAATAGGATGTGGCAAAGATATCAATAAATAAGTTTGTTAGACAATAAACATCTATTTCAATGCCATTCCAATTAGATATAATCATTTAAGTAACCTGGTCAATTCCTGAAAAGAGGAAAAGCCATCTCTGAATATCCACATTCGGCATCCTAGTCCCAAAAGTAACCTAATACATTACTATATAAAAACTACTTCTTTCCCCAAGAAGCAAGAAAATAAGTAAAGAATCACAAATTCAAGATTTCTAATAAATCAATCCAATCCCTTTCCCAAAACATCAAATAAGGAAAATACACTTCCAAGCAATGAACCATCTTTTGGTCATACAATCAAAATCATAAGTTTATCAAATTGATATAGTTCCTAATCTTGCATTTCAGTCACAATGTTTTCAATAATAGTCATTCAAAAATATTAATTTATCTTGTTATTTCGATGACAGGAGGTTCCAAAATAATAAAAATAATTCAAACAGTCCATAGGTTTGTTTAATTGACATAACCCTCAAATCCATATTTCAATCATATTGCCTAATAAATATTTAACCAAATTGCTTTCAGCAATTAGAGACAGGAACTATTTCAATCCAATTATCTGACCAAAGTTCACGATTTAATAAAAAATAACTTACTGTCAAAACTGCGACAAGAAGTCTAAAAACAATCAAACAGTCTTCTTGTCACAACTATGACAAGAACTATTTGCAGAAAATAAAATTATACAATGAACAAGATTTTAATTAAGTTTTAGTCAAATTGCAGATATAAATGGTTTTCAACATTCAAAGGAAAAATATAATAGTTTGCCTATCATCTCTGATCTTAGTCAATATAATATTCCAAATAAGTTTTCCAATAGTGCTATAGGAATACTAGCGCTTAATAATAATAAAGAATTTGCTACAGCAGTGTAAACTGAAAAATGAAGCTACAGGATCATATGTTTTTGTCTAATTCCAGAGGTTATGATTTAACATACAGAGGTTGATTTTCTAACTGAAAACTATTCTTAGCCAAGGTAAGAAATACAGTCATAAAAACATTACTAGAGGAAACCTAACATCGATCTGGTGTTTTTCTAAGAGTTTTCCATCTAATTTATGAGTAGATCGAACATCATGATAGTTATGATTTAATCATCAACTACAGAAGGAAGGGGAAAGTAACATCCATAGTTAATTCTGAGAACTAGCGGCTGCAAGAACAATGGGGTCGATCTATACAGATCGACTCAAGTGCAGTCAATCATCGGCCATGAAGAAGGTCAACGGCCAGCAAGGAAGGTAATTTCCTTGGCAGAATGGCCAGATAGAAATAAGCAGCCAGGAATAAAATAAGATAATGACAACCAGGATAAAGAGAAATGACCCATGGTTGCAGGTTGATCTAAGTTTTCAATTTGCTCAGGCAAAACAGAGGGGGACGACTCAACAAAAAAAGAGTCAATGGCCTGAAAAGAAGGTAAATGGCCAGCCAAAACAAGGGACGATCTAATAAATACAATCGCCCAACAAAACAATAGATAAACCATTTAAAATGTAGCATGAAACATGCCATTTAAACACAGCCATATAAGAAGAAAAACCTGGAATAAAGGTGTCGGATGATGAAGAATTTATAGTTTGAAGTCGCTGCCTCCCTTTCCTCTTTCTTGTCACAGCCTGAAATTCTCCTTTGCTTCTATTGCTTAGGAAAACAACTTGCCTTTATTGCAATTCGTGGATCCTTTCTTAGCTGAGCGATCTGCTCTTTTAACAAAATTCTCTCCCTCTAATTCTAGTGATTAGGTTTAGAACTGAAGTTGCTTTTTCAGTTTGCATGAAAAATTAATCTTTTAAAAAGCTCTCCATTATATTTAATATAAAATAAAACTTTTTAATAAAACTTACTGTCGCATGAATAACAATAACTAATTTTTAATTCTTTTATCAAAACTCTAAATATAATAATGCTAATTTTAATATTATTTAACTGTTTTCATTAAAACAAAACCATTTAAATAATCAAAAAGGGAAATGCAATGCAATATTGCATATTTATATATATATATATATATAGTTTAATATATTTATTTATTTTTAAGAATCATATTGTCTTCCAAACATCTATAATATTGAAATAGAAAATAATTATTCATTTAATTATTTATTTAAATAAACTACAATACATCATTTGAATATATTTCAAAAAGATATTAAGTTAAAGTAATCACATCATGCATTTGAAAATGATTAAAAATCATGCATTAATGCGATAAGAACCATTCAATAATACATATGAAACTATGTGATGTGTGTGATTGCATCAGGGTAATCCATCCATCAGTTCTTGCCAAGTGGCTAGAACATCTCTACCTCAGCCATGCTCTCATCTTCAATGAGTACCTGTATCCATTTGCACTCAACTTGACGTCAATAGGTTAGTGTCTCCAAAACAGAGTTGAAGCAAATCATTGTAATCATCTCTACAATTTTAATATTTAAAATAATTTCCAATTTTCATCAATATATCTCATAATAATTACCTCCACGTATGCAAAATTACTTAAAGTAAAGTCAATCACAATAATTGTTCAATAACTAGAATAATCATATTGTCCATAAAAATGAGATGTGACATCCTTCCCCACTTGGAAGAGACATCGTCCCGATGTCTTATTAAACATCAAAACAATAAAATGTCCATCAATCACCAATAAAGTATCAAGGTGTCATAAAACAATAATATCAATTCAAAGTATCAAAAGATCATAATCAATAACTCAAAGTATCAAAGAATAACTGAACTCAAAGTATCTCAAAACAATAATCAAACTCAAGTATCATAATCCATGCATGAATAAGAAATCTTATCTATATCCTTAAATGAGGAAAAGATCTATCAATCTCCTCTGCATCCTCCCATGTGGCACTGTCCTCAGAATATTGATCCCATTGGACCTTATATTTACCACATCTCTGCTATGCAACTTATGTTGGAAAGAGACACTATGTGGCTTCATGAGTGTTGTCATTGATGGCAACAAAGTCCATCCCACTCATCCATAGCACATAGTATGTCTATACCAGAAGTCAGATTGAAGAGTATTTTGGTCTAGTGAACAAGAATAGAGCATGCAACAAGATCTAACAATCAGGTCTGGATCTCTCAGAGGAAGTATCTCAGCAAAGTGCGGACTTGGGGAAGTTAGTAGGAGTACCATGACTACTACATTCCAAAGATTGAGCCTCTGGTGATGAAAGAGAGAAAAGATATGAGCATCTAAGTGTTAGGTTCCTGACAAGTAGACTGAGGAAGAACCAATCGGCAGAGCATCAGACCTTAATCTGGATGAGAAATTGATGGTGATAAAACTTTGTGAGGGATCATTCGTGGTTGGCCGACATGATTGATGACTTTTATGTCTATGACCTTGATACACATCACATAGTAAGCATGGATTCAGTCGACAGATCAGTATGTTGGGAAAATCTTGAGTTTTTCGGATGCTGACTAGAAAGATGTTGAGATCCTTGATGCAGATATATCTACTAGATAGATTTTGATATGAAGGTGTGTGTGGTGTGTGATAATGTGTGAAGAAAGGTAGAAATAGGTGTGGAAGCGATAATACAAGTTCGGTATGTGACAGAACAACAACACTAAAGCAGAGGAAGAATGAAGTACAGTAGATCAGTTTATTGAGCCTAACCGAAATTGAACCTTAGCATATGTGGATGCTTCTCATCAGTTCAAACACCTGGCTACCTTCTTTATACCTTATAGACAGTGAGTCTCTTGTAGGCAGTGAGCCTCTTGTGAGAAGTGTGCTCAGGCAGTGAGCCCTAATTGGCAAGTGCCATTTTGTACTTCTATTCTTTTAATAGAGAATACAATCTTGGCTTAGTGACCTCGTGGTTTTTCCCTTAACAGGGTTTTCCACGTAAAAATCCTTGTGTTATGTGTGTTGATTTCTCTTCTGCTCTTATTTTCATGTATGCTCATATGTTTTGATACTGCACTAATTATTAAAGAAGACAAGAAAGTTAAATAATTAAGATAACTAATTCACCCCCCCTCTCAGTTATCCACCTTATTTCCAACAATTGGTATCAGAGCTAAGTTCCTCCAAATAGAGCCTAACAGTTTGAGGAAGATCTGGGAATTTCAATGGTTATGTATGGTATGAGGGAACAACTTCAGTCTGCCCTAGATGATCTTGAGCAATCTCACTCTGAAGTCAATAACCTGAGGGAAAGACTCAAACAAGCTAATGACTTCATAAATGAACTAAAAGAAAAAATGAGTTTCTCTATGAAAAAGAGAAAGGAACTTCTTCAACAATTAGCAAGCCAAAGTGAAGCCAATGACACTAATGAAGATCTGAATGAGAAAAACAAGTTATGTCAGAAGCTATCAAAAGAGTCCATTATGGTAAGACATGAAATGGAATCAGGGGTTATGAAATTCACCCAAGAAATTGAAGAGAAAAGAAAAATGGAAGATAATCTAAGACAATCTCTCAAGGAGAAGTCAGAAGACTGCTACAAAATGGATAGAATAATCAGGCATCTAGAATCTGATCTTGAAGAAGCTATAGATAATGAAGAACTTGAAAATCAGATAGACACTCTTAAAAAGGATCTTCAAACAACAAATGAATACAAAGAAAAATTAAAGATAAGCTCTGCTCAACTTGAAGTTCTTCTTGAAAGCCAAAAGAGGGTAGATGACAAGCATGGCTTGGGATATGAGAAAGGTGAAAGCTCTGGAACCAGTCAGAAGAACTCTGGATCAGGAAATCCAAGGTACAGGCCTAGAAGACCTCTCGTCAGACAACCAAATGCTCAAAGATATCCATCCTTCAATGGATACTATCACAATTGCAATAACTTTGGTCATAAAGCAAATTAGTGCAGAAAAAGAATGAATTAGACTAATGCATCCTTCTCCGGATAGTGTTTTAACTAGGTATGGTCACAAATCTCATGAATGTAGAAATATGCAAATAAGCAATTCATTCAATGGTAGATGCTTTGCATGCAATAGAATGGGACATATGGCTAAACAATGTAGATCAAGAGGATATTAGTCAAATATGCAAAGAAATATAGCTTGCTACAATTGTAATAGATCTGGTCATATTGCCAAATTCTACAGAAGTAAGAATCAGGATAAAAGGGGTCCAGTACATCATAATCAAAATCAAGACAAAGGAAAAGGAAAAGTGAATGTGGATGAAGTTCAAAGGGATATGAACAAGATTTGGGTGAAGAGAAGTACATAAAATGTTGGGGATGGATCCGCACCAGAAACTGGTGCTGATATTCCTTTTGGAAACTAAATAAATGAGCTCTGGCTCAGGGGGAGTCTCAAAAGAAAACAATTTCCCCGAGCTAGTCAATTGGTGCCTAAATTGGCACATAGAGTGTAGCAGATTGAAGAGTTCTCAAAGAGATATCTAAATAACCCTTGGTAAAAATATAAAAGATCTGCAAGAAGGTTAAAGAAGCTAATCATCAAAAATTGATCCGGTTTGATAGTCATCCGGTAAAAGCAGGATTTTTACAGTTAGATCCGGTATGATTCAAAATTGAAATACCTTGATCTACGGATAAATAGGATGATTCAAGGAAGGGAGATACATTTTAAGTTATCATTCTAAGCGCATCTCAGTGATTCAGAAGGATCTCTCTCAGAACAAGGAGAACAAGGCAACCAAAATGACTTAAGTTGTGCATTTATTGCAAATATGGAATTAGGGTTTGCACAGAAATAAAAGGGTTCTTTTGTTCATCATTTTCACATTTGCATTTGAGAAGAAGAAAGAAAGAGCTCTGCAACAAGATTGCTTCAACCCTCTCAAGGACCAACCGCATAATTCAATTCAACTAGCGATCTTTTCAGCTCTTATCGTGAACCCTAGAAGCGTAAAAGGTATTTCTACTCTTGAATATCTCTCTCTGAATCTTTTGAAAGATGGCTACTCCAAATGTTGTTAAGATCACTGATAGGCCGCGCCCTAAGTTCAAGAAACATCCTTACAAATCCTTAGAAGTTGATCCCCTAGGCGCATTCTCTAGCATTCCGCATGGGATTCTGCATGTAGAAGATGTTAGGGTATACATTCACACCAACATTGAGGAATTTGGGGAATCCAAGCTGATGGATATCTATCACAAGGAATTAATAGATGAAATATTTGAACTCAAACCCCAATACAAGGCCATCCGGGATAAACATTTTGGACATTGCATCCATTTTGCCTGTTTTGTAGAAGATGAATGGGTCCGGTATGTTCTGAGCAGAATGCATGACAACTTCATGTGGTTGATGAGGCCATTTAAGATCACAAAAGATGCCATTAGGGTGGTAACTAGATTGCACTCATCCAGTGGGTTGCCTGCTCTCAAATTAGTCAAAAACCAAACTGTAAGTGAGGCTACTGGATCAAAATTTGACAAAAGGGAAATGGCAATAGAAGATATCATAGATCCGGATATCAAATTTGCCTCTATGATAATTGGTTACAAAATCTATCACACCAGCAGGGAGCATTCAGTATCTGGAACTGCTATATATACCACATATGAAATGCTAAGGAAAAATGTTGACTATGATCTTTGTGATCTTCTCTTGAACCAACTGTTAGAGAATTTATAGAAAATAAAGAAGGATAAGAAGAATTCATTTAAGTACGGTGGCTTGATACTATGTCTATTCTTTTACTATATGAATGAGCTACCTAGATCCAGTGGTTGGGTATGGCAAAATGACAGACCAGTTGCCATACAAATCAGAGATTATATGTATGGGCTTGGTCATGCCAAGGCTCAAAGCACAGCTCTCTGGGGATATTTCAAGAATTTCCAAGGTATGATGCAGGCTAGAGAAAGAATTTCTCAGACAATAGTTGAAAAATATAAAGATATAGTGTGTTTTATGGTAGACACTGATCAATACCTAATGGAGGCAGTAGAGCCCAGAATAGTCTAGATTATGCCAATGGGTTATGAGGTGGATGAGAGAATCCTGGAATTACATGTCCAACACCTATTAAGTCAGCCTAAGGACCCTGAGGTAGAAAGGTTTGGCACCTTTCAAGAATTGAGTGTGAAAATTCATGTTAAACTAAGGCAACCTGAAATAAATAGAAAAGTCAGGAAGGAAGTAGAGGAAATTGCCAAGAAATATGGCATATCGAAGGAGGCAGTTGATGCCAATAGAGAGAAGGTAGAAAGAATAGAAAAAGAGAGACAAGAAGCAGAAAAAGAAAGTGATCCAGTGCAAGTCCCCTCCCGGACTAGATCCTTAAAGAGTTCTGCACCTACCACCTCAAAGAGCTCAAAATCCTCCAAACCGGAAGTAAAGACATCAGGAAAGGGAGAAAAGAGAACAAAAACCAAGGCTACAAGATCCTACATAAGTCAAAAGGATGATGAAGAGATAGAGACAGATGAGGAGGTTAAGAAAATGAAGAAGAAAAATAAAACTTTCGGGGAATCCTCTGCCGGGGAAAACAACGAAGAAGAAGCAGAAGAATTTGTTGAAAGGCCTACTCTCTCCATCGATGATGTCATCAGGGCAGTTACTGTGGATGGGAATCTGTAACCAATGATAGAATTCTATGATAAGTATAGTGACACAGACAAAAGGATCTTGGAAGAATCTACAGTTAAGTACTTAAACATATATAATAAAGCATTCATTGAAATCATCTCTCTAATCCCCAAGAGTTTAGAGAAAGTACTTGAACCTAGAAAAAATAATGCCAAAAAAAGGGATTTGGAGATCCAGGAACAAATAGTTATTCAGCTCTATCCTTCCATCACTCCAAAACAAATGAACATGATCTTCAAGGATTGCAAGGATGAGTTCCAGAGCAAAGCCAGAATGAACAAGATTATGCTTAGAGAGACTGATCAGGTGGGAAAAGAGACTGAAGACATCCTCTGGAATGCATATAAAAGATTCAATCTTCCTATTATAGAGGACATACGTGATGAACCTTCTACCATGGATATTGAAGGATCAAGTGCATCAAGGGAAGATTCTACCGAGAAAATTGTAGAAGAGTCAAAGGAGATAGATGAGGAGAAGACTAAGGACTTGGATTCCTCTGTTCCGGAAGAGGAAGTCCAAGAAGTAAACATCTCTCTTCCCAATCCCTCAGCTGACTCCGGAACTGAAGGAGAAGAAAGAAAAGAAGAGAAAATCAGTCAAGAAGAAGGAGTAAAGGGAAGAGAAGAAGATCAAACAGAGAAGATCCTAGGTGATAGCTCTGAGGCTACAGAATGAAATAAGACTTTGTCTCTAGCAAGAGACAATGCAAAAGCAGTTAAAGATTTCCTGACCAAAGAAATAATGGAATTAGATGAAGTAGAGCTATTCCAAGGACCACTCAATTTTGACTCTCTCTTTGGTCCAGACAATGAAGATAGCATCTTTTGCTCAAGCCAAAGAAAAAGAAAAGCTTCTAAAGTCTCACATGGAAGACTGTGAGCTGATAGAGATTGCATCTGGTGTGTTGGAGAAGATCATGCCATCCTTTCAGAAGGATCCTTTGGCCTCTTCATCTGGTAACTTGAAATCTCTTGTTAATTCTATTAGCACACATTTTGATTCTTTGGAGAAATCAACAAAAGAGAAAGTCTGGAAAGAGTTTTTGGGAAAGAGATTCTTTGAAGTACAAGGGCTAATAGCAAATGATAGGAGAAATCTAAACATTAGAATAAAGAGCCCAGAAAATGCTCTTAACGATGGTGGAGATTTATACAAATTTTGTCTATCTTGGTCCACAGTGACAGCAGACATTGCTAAAAAGGTGGATGAACAAGAGAGTAAACTGTCAAGTTTATCTCAAAATTTTGATCCTCTCACCTCATCCATAATGAATCAAGAGTACCAGACTATTGTCACTATAAATGGGTTAAAGAGGCTTGAGAAGGAGAAGAAGAATAGAATAAGTAGAATGAGCGAACTTAGAGGGATAATTATCCCTAAGTTAGAGGCCATGCATGAGGCCCTAACTGATGCTCAGACCATAGCCCGGACCAGTGATCCGACAGACTTAAAGTGGGCAGAAGCTTTTACATTTTTTTAAAGTGGTCACATCTCAATTTTGGATAGGATGAAGCAGAGTTGGGCAACAAAATTTGTCCAGTTGAAAACCACCTTGTATATATAAGTACAACTTGTATATATACTTATGCGGCAATATATAGATTGATTTTTGAATGTTTTGGTGTGCTGATTTCACCCTTTGCCATTGATGTCAAAGGAGGAGTGAGGAGTAGTGAAAAATGTAGAATCCAACTAAGGGGGAGCTCCAATAAAAGTGTACATAAGATAGAGCATTAGCCAAGGGGGAGTTTGTTATAACACTTAGTCATTTTTCACTAAGTGTTGCCATCAATGCCAAAGGGGGAGATTGTTGGCAAGAGACACTATGTGGCTTCATGAGTGTTGTCATTGATGGAAACAAAGCCCATCCCACTCATCCGCAACACATAGTATGTCTATACCGGAAGTCAGATTGAAGAGTGTTTTGGTCCGGCGAACAAGAACAGAGCATGCAGCAAGATCCGACAATCAGGTTTGGATCTCTCAGATGAAGTATCTTAGCAAAGTACGAACTTGGGGAAGTCAGTAGGAGTACCATGACTACTACATTCCAGAGATTGAGCCTCTGGTGATGAAAGAGAGAAAAGATATGAGCATCTAAGTGTTGGGTTCCTGACAGGCATAGCAGATTAAGGAATAACCAACTGGTAGAGCATCAGACCTTAATCAGGATGAGAAATTGATGGTGATAAAACTTTGTGAGTGATCATTCATGTTTGGCCAACATGATTGATGACTTTTATGTCTATGACCTTGATACACATCACATAGTAAGCATGGATTTAGCCGACAGATCAGTATGTTGGGAAAATCTTGAGTTTTCCGGATGCCAACTAGAAAGATGTTGAGATCCTTGATGCAGATATATATACCAGATAGATTTTGATATGAAGGTGTGTGTGGTGTGTGATAATGTGTGAAGAATGGCATAAATAGGTGTGGAAGCAATAATACAAGTCCGGTATGTGACAGAACAACAACACTAAAGCATAGGAAGAATGAAGTGCAATAGATCAGTTTATTGAGCCTATCTGGAACTAAACCTCAGCATATGTGGATGTTTCTCATTAGTTCAAACACCTGGTTAACTTATTTATACCTTGTAGATAGTGAGTCTCTTGTAGGCAATGAGTCTCTTGTGAGAAGTGTGCTCGGGCAGTGAGCCCTAATTGGCAAGTGCCATTTTGTACTTCTATTCTTTTAACAGAGAATACAATCTTGGGTTAGTCACCCCGTGGTTTTTCCCTTAACAGGGTTTTCCACGTAAAAATCCTTGTGTTATGTGTGTTGATTTCTCTTCTTCTCTCATGCTCATGTATGCTCATATGTTTTGATATTGCACTAATTGTTAATGAAGAAAAGAAAGTTAAATAATTAAGATAACTGATTCACCCCCCCTCTTAGTTATCCACCTTGTTTCCAACAACTTAATGTTGTGCTTCCCCAAAATTTGAGTGGGCTCCACCAGCACCACTCCTGGATCTTGGACCTGTAAAGCACGCCAAAAAAGAATACGTGACACGTCAGGATGATAAAGCTTAAGTAAAGACACATAAAAAACATTATGGATTCTAGCAAGTGCAGGCAGGAGAGCAAGTCTGTAAGCTACATGATTAATCACTTCCAGAACTTCAAATGGTCTTACAAAATGTGGAGCAAGTTTGGACTCTTTGCCAAATGATACTGAACTCTTATGAGGTTTGACCCTCAAAAAGACTTTATCACCAATTAAAAACTGTCTAGGAGTTCTATTCTTATCGACATAACACTTTTGACGATCTGAAGCTTACTTCAACTTTTCCTTGATCAACTTCATCTGATCATCCATTTCTCTTAACATTTTAGGACCAATCACAATTCTGTCCTCCACCCTATCCCAACTGATGGGTGTTCGACACCTACACCCATAAAGAGCTTCCGAAGGTGCCATTCCCAAAGATGCATGGTATGAATTATTATATGCAAACTCAACCAATGGAAGGTGCTTCTCCCATTTATACTACTAATCCATACAATACATTTTGAGAAGGTCTTCTACCACCTGATTAACTCTTTATGTTTAACCATCTGTTTGAGGATGATAAGGTAAACTAAAATTCAACTTTGTTCCCAACGCTACATTAAGAGTCGTCCGAAATCTAGATTCCATGCGAGTATCTCAATCTGAAATGACCATTTTAGGCACTCAATGCAATCTAAAAATATCCTAAACAAACTTCTTAGCTAAGACCATAGAACCATCTGAAAGATTCCCCAGAATAAAATGTGCTACCTTTGTCAACTTGTCCACAACCACTAAGATAACATCATGCCTATTCTTTGACATAGGTAACCCTTGAATAAAATCCATGCTTATCACTTGCCACTTGTGCTCAGGGATATTGTGTGGATACAATAATCTTGCTAGATACACATGCTCAGCCTTGACTCACTGGCATTCCAAACATCGAGCTACAAATTCCGTCACATCCCTCTTAAGTCTAGGCCAAAAGTATAAAGGTTTCAAACCTTCGACCATCTTTGTCACTCCAAGGTGACCTGAATAGGGTGCATTGTGAATCTCTTCAAGCACTAACTTCCTCAACTCTCCTGAGCTAGGAATATACATCCTTCCCTGAAATCTCAAAAGTCCATCTGAGTCAATCACATAACCATCAAACCTGTGATCTAAGGGGTCTACTTCCAAAGCTTTCTTTACTCTTTCATAATGCTCATCCCCTTGAAGATTCTGAATCACTTTCTATTCCAAATTGAATCTCATAGTAACAATGGTAGCCAGATGTCTTCTCCTACTAAGAGCATTTGCTACTCTATTCTCCTTTCCTTTTATATACTCAATTCCAAAGTCATACTCACTAAGGAATTCTAACCATCTTCTCTGTCATGCATTAAGGTTAGGTTGAGTAAATATATACTTGAGCCCTAGATGATCTATCTTCAACTCAAAGGGCTTACCTAGAAGATACTGCCTCCACATCTAAAGTGCATGAACTATGGCATCTAGCTCTAGATCATGCAGTGCATAGTTGAACTAATGTTTCTTTAACTTTCTTGACTCATAAGCAACAACTTGCTCATTCTGCATCAACACTCCTTCTAATCCTTCCCCTGAAGCATCTGTTATAACTGTAAAGTGCCCATTAGGATATGATATGGTCATGATAGGAGCAGTTTTCAGCTTTTCCTTTAGCACTTGGAAAGCTTGCTCACACCTTTCTGTCCATTCAAATTTATTACCCTTCTTTTGAAGTGTGGTAATCGGTGCTACTATGGTTCAAAAACCTTCCACAAATTTTCTATAGTAACCTGCAAGTCCCATAAAACTTCTGACTTCTGTCACACTGTGATAGACCATTCTATGAGGGGGAAAACAGGTTATTCAAATTAATGAAAATGAAACCCAAACATCTATGAAATATGAAGGAGAAAGAGATTAAAATAAACTAAAATACTTACAACACTCTTTTACCTTTCGCCTTCCATAGTTCGCCTATCTTCATTTGATCTTGATTGTGAAGCCCTCAGAAGCTGTTTGCTTGCTTGCTTGTTAAAGATGACAAATGAAGAATGGCTTGGATACTTGTGTATTTGAAGATGAGCTTCAAATACAGCAATGGATGATAAAGTGATAATGCTCAAATGGGAGTAGGGGTGCCAAAGGCGCGCTTGTATTCCTGCAGCATAAGTTTGCACAAATGAGAGATATGAAATGAAGAGAAGAAGGTTGTATTTATAGAAGGGAGTGAGGGAAGATCAATGGTTGAGAAGAAAAGAAGGGATCAATGGAGGAGGATTGTTGAGGAACATGCATCCAATAGAAGGACACATGTCATTCCAAAAGCAGTTTAGTTGAGTTAACTCTTCTCTTGATGAGGATGAGATTTGATTTTCTTAAATTATAATTTATTTTTCTAATTTAAGAGAAGATTTGCTTTAGAAGATGCTTTAAAAGTGATTTTGCTTTTGTAACTCAGAGTTTTGCTTTTGTGTGACAAGAGGAAAGTTATTTCTGGAAGGTAAGAATGATTTTTTCGAAGAGATAAGAAATCATAATTAAATAAAAGATTTATTTAATTATTTTTGTGGGTATTTGAGAAGAATAAATAAAATATAGAAATATATTTTATTTTGTGAGGATTTTAGATAAAATTTGCATTTTATTTAAATTTGGAAGAATAAGAAATCTTAATTAAATAATTAAAATTATTTAATTATTTTAGAAGAATGAAGTTGGTGTAAGCGATTTTAATTAATTAAATAACTGTGTTTATTTAATTAAATGGGAGGAAGTGAACCACATAAATAAATTTATTTATTTATTGGTAGAAGCATACGAAGGATGAAATAAATATTTAAAATATTTATTTAAGCAGAGTCATGTCAATTTTAGGTGTATACATTTTGCCCCTCTTTGAAGCAATGTGTTTTATCACGTTGTTTCAAAGAATAAGAATTTTTGATAGTGATACATGCCCCAGTTTGCCCCTAGTACAAGTTTAACGACAGGATGCCCCCTCGGGAGATTGGACGGGAAGAAGACAGAAGGGCGCGAGACGGACAATCTCACGAAGAAGAAGGTGAAGAATGGGTTAGGGCGGAGAAAAATGGGATATGGTTCAAAGAAAATGACATGGGAAGTAGCCACATACATCATGTAGTCAGGTATGGGTCATTTGCTATATATAGGAGCTGGGTCCACATATTCTTTTCATTTGCACACTTGTCTATAGTTGATTTGTCCTCTAGAGAGCTTAGGAGAGCATGGCAACCAGAGAGTTGGATATTTCGCGTGAGGAGCATCGGTTTGAGAGGATTCGACGATTTGATCAACCAGCAGAGGCAAGACCCCCGGTATGTGTTTCTTCAAAACTTGACAAAAGTTAATTTTTACGCATTTTAATGGCTAGGGAACCCAACTGAGATAGATGCGTAAAAACACTCGTGTTGCGCATATGCGCGCCGAAATGGCGCATGCATTGCGGAATTGCGCATTTACACTGCGAAGTGGCGCATTTGTGCGTTTTTGCGCATTTGAGCCATGAATTTGCGCATTTGTTTGAATTTGCACTTTTGAGCTGTTAAGTGGTGCATGCATCTGGAAATTGCGCATATGTGTTTTGAATGGGTGCATATGCTAGTGTTGCGCATGTGATCCCTGAAACGACGCATTTGATTGGAAATTATGCATTTGATATGGGAAGTGGCGCATGCGTCAGAGAGTGGCGCATTCATGGTGAATTGGTGCTTTTGGTATGAAACAGTGTATTTGCCACCTAGATTGGCACATTTGCACTTTAGGAAAATTAGTTGACTTAACAAAATTAACCCAATTGGCATCCTGATCAATGTGGCAATTGATTAGCGATCTCTAAGATTGCCAAGAATCTAGTCAAGAGATGATATGTTGTTTTGATTAATTTGATATGTTAAGCCAATGATAGGATAGCTTGATTGCTTTGAGTAGGTTTGATATGGATATGGATTTCATTGACGGTATGCGTTATTTGGTTGCAGGAGGACATTCGGGACGTTCTTACATCGCGTGAGCAGTTTCCATTGCCATTGTTGCAGCGATATATGCTGACCGAGCTGGAGCAGGAGGCTCTAGGTGCTATGGGTTTGTATCATGTGCTCTTCATGCCTGAGCTTCGTATGAACCGGGCGATGGTGACTGCAACTGTGGAGCGCTTCCACAGTGAGGATGGGACCTTCCATCTTCCGATGGGAGAGATGGCCATTACTCTGGAGGATGTCTATTGGATTCTGCACCTCCCTATTTAGGGAGAGTTGGTTGAGTATGAGTCACAGCATGACGCTGGGCTGGAGGAGTGCAGACATGTTTTTGATGATCCTGAGTTGGTAGGGGAGGAGATCTCGTGGTAGGTCATGCATGACTGTTATGACTACTTCCCGGGTATAGTGGCTGGACTGATCGGTGGCGTAGTGTGCCCCGATAGGAGAGCGCACGGCTTCCCCATTGGCTGGGGATGGATGCTGGAGAGTATGATTATAGACGGGACCTGGTATGCTTGGGGTGTGTGCGTGCTTGCACACCTATACAGAGACATGCATCAAGCAGTGTACCACCAAGGCTCTGGTTTATTAGCAGGCTCGTCGCTCTTACAGTTTTGGTTGTGGGAGCACATTGCTATCACACGCCTGATATGCATTTTTCACAGGTAGAGGGGTGAGCCCTATAGTTATGGTTATGCAGGTGTGATTTCCCAGCACAGGCTAGGGAGGCTTGAGTACTGGAGGCATGCCTTTGATGGACTAGATGCAGTAGTCTGGCGGCCGTATATTGACTGCGAGGTATGGGACGACGAGGCAGATGAGCTGCCCTATTGCTTCCAGATGAGATGGCTTATTGGCAGGACTCAGTACATTTTGGAGCAGCAGATTGTCAGCTGAGTTCAGAGACAGTTTGGCCATGTACAAGGTAGACCGTAGGGCGAGGCACACTTTGCCAGGACTCACGCAGAGAGGTATAGGTGGGGTCCTGTGGCATCTTACGAGGAGGCATTGGCCAATTTTTAGCAGATTCCCTATGCAGCCTGGTCGATGAGGAGAGACATAGTAGATGTTGGCATGATGCCAGACTATGAGGAGTGGTTCACGGTGCACCCATTCCTAAGATACTTAGGGCTAGGTGAGGTGGCTCCTCATTTAGGCGAGGGTGATTTAGCAGATGAGGGTGCAGCTGGTAGGGGGAGGGGAGGATGGAGGAGGAGGAGGAGGGATCAAGGAGACGATGGGAGAGCGAGATAGAGGTAGAGGGTCAGAGAGGGACCTGTGGGCCAGCCAGTAGTTGGGCAAGCAGAGGCACAGGTGGTCTAGCTAGAGATAGCACGGAGATAGATGTCGTCGCCACAGCAGGTGGTACAGTCGATACAGGCACAGGTACCAGCGTAGCAAGTGGCACAGGCAGAGCAGGCTCCACAGCCTGATGTGCAGCAGTAGGTTCTGGTTGGACTACAGAGCTAGGTTAGGTAGCTGAGGGCTCATCTGAGAGCCACGGAGTCACGCAGAGAGTTAGATGCGACTCAGATATCAGAGTTGTCAAGGGAGAGAGATGCAGCCTTAGCGAGCATGTGGGCTATGAGGTCAGAGAGAGATGCAGCCATGATGGCCATGGGCACAGATGGGACTTCCAGTTTTTTGGTTTCACAGGTGTAGCAGGCATAGGCACAAGTGGTTCAGGTGCAGGGTGAGCTTACTAGAGCTTAGGCCCAGGCTCAGTACTATAGAGGTTTATATCACGGAACCGTGTCAGTGGAGCATCGTGCCCGTAGCTTCAGGAGCTAGTCGGAGGTAGCTCAGAGAGTAGGTGGTTCTCGGTCTGTAGGCTTAGTGAGGGGTCCCTAGCAGTTAGGGGGAGGTAGAGGAGAGGCTAGTGCAGGGAGCAGTGTTCCCCGACAGCAGGGTTAGGCAGTCCTGGATATTTGCACCATTCTTCGATTGTATTGTAGCACATTTGTGATAGAGGGCTGAGATAGCTAATATATGTACTTTTATTCTGAGACATGTATCACCATTTGTTGTATACATTTATGACATGACTCTAAGATTGGATAGAGATTGTGATATATTGTACATTTGGACATGTGTTTGATGTTTATATGATGATGTTGTTGTTTACTGATCTATATGCATGGGCTATATATGTGATGCTTTGATGTTTATATGCTATGGATGTAGCTGATCTTGTGATGTGTTATATGTGATGTATACTAAATGAATGATTTTGATTTTATGCAAATGTTAATGTGGATGGATATGATTTATGCAGCTCTATATGTATGTGACCGATGTTTTTGATTTTCTTTGAATATGATATATGGATGCACATGTATGTGGATGGCCTAATGTATGTATGCAAAATGATCTTAATCATGTAAATGACTATCTCATGGGATGTGATATGCAATCTATGCTATGTTTTTGATATGTCCAAATGTACTTAATCGACACAGGTGATGACATAGAAGGAAGAAGAGATGAAGAAATACTGACTTTCATTTGATATACTATAGAATGGATTTATTGCATGGATGATGTAGATTCGCTGGATATGAGATAGATATAGATGTGGATTTGTCATCTTTGCAAGGCTTTTTGCTTTCATCATTGGGCACTTTTTGGTATTTTTTGCTTTTTGAAATGTGGTAAGAAGATACAAGCATCTAGGTATGATTAGACCGAGATGACCTGAGTATTGCTTAGCTGGATTTTGATATGGCAAGTTGATACAAGCATCTAGTCAAACTTGAATCTAGATGACCTGAGTCCTTCTTGCGTTTTAACAGACAAGTATTGCCCTGTTTCATGTTTAGACCTTGGAGTCCTCGATGATCTTTTGCTGATCACGTCGTTAGATGAAAGTCGTCACATTACTAAGGTTTAATCCACAAGTAGCAGACAAAGAAAAATTATGCCTCCATCATACCATCTCTAGCTTTTGGCATCCTTGAGTAGCATAGGAAGACATAATGACAAAAATTCAAGACCTTGTAAATTAACCTGTTGACAAAACTTCTTTGCATTAGATGTGTCTTTTGCCATAATTGATACATAATTAGTCTTAGTGTCTTGATATGGTGCTGCGCTTTGTTTAGGATAGGTTGATGTTTTGAGTCAAGGACTTTTGTTGTTGGGTAGCTTGCTTTGCTGCTCTTGCCTGTCTAGTGAAAGGTATCGCAATCCTTATTGGTATCCTCTGAGAAAAGTGGCATTCAAGAATCCAAGTCCGCAACTAGGTCGAGGAGTTGCCCCTAGTTTTAGATGAGGATCGACTTATTTGAGGTGACAGACAGACATGGAGAGACGGACCCTAAGGGACTGACCTAGTGCCTCGGGGGCTCATTGCTAAATGGCCTTGCCTACGTGATGACGCAGAGGCAACGTAGTTCAGGGTAAACCCTAGTAGACCTAAGACCTAGGCGATGGCAAGGTGGTGCAGAAATAGCACAGACTCAGATTGACAGAAGGACTAGATATGAGACTGACGGGATAGTGGAGTGGAGGGAAGAGGAGCGAAGTGAAGTGAGGCCTCGGGGGCACATTAAGAATGGCCTTGCCTACGTGATAACTCAGAGGCGACATAGTTCAACAATGGTTCAAAAGACTAGTTCAAGATGAACAAAATGAAGGATACAAGAGATATGAAGTTGAAACAGATGGAGGAAGTGGTTTGTCGCAGACAGTGCCTATTTACCAGGTTTTCACCTCTTGCTTTTATTTGCACGAGAAGCTAAAAGTACACATGACGCCTGTTTGCCAGGTTTTTGCCATGGTACCTATCCTAGGCACCTGTTTGCCAAGTTTTCATCGTAGGACGATTTTTTTGTTATTTTCTCATTTTTTAAATTTTTTTGTTCTGTTTTTGATCACTTTTTCAATTTTTTTGGATTTTTTTAGGACTCCCTTTGATGCAGAGTAGCACAAGGGAAGAAACACACAAAGGTTTACTCTATTGTCCTTTGCCCACTCACCCACTTCAAACAGGCTTCAACCAAGCAACCAAAGGCACATTCAAGGGTGTATGAAGGATTCGGTATCCTAGTGATGGCTCCACCTTCTAGGCTTCTCCAACACCTTAGGACAGATCAACAAACACCTTCTATGCAGTTGGTTTGATCTCCAACTTCCCAAAACTCTTCAACCTATACCTTGACTAGTAAGGCTACTAGCCCTCCAAACTAGGTTTTCTCAACAAAACTTGACAAAATCCCATATGACCAGGCAAGCAAATGATGGTTTTAGATACACTCTATGGAACCTTATCAAACTCCCAAGTCTCCTGTTCCAACTCTACTCCAGCAATCCAGAACACTCATTTGGTCTTCTAGGCCTAATTGATCAATTTAGGCTAGGTTACAAAGCAAGTGCTCAAAATTGGGGTCATAAACCTGGGGTAGGAACTTGGATCTCTTCTATGACCTACAAAAAACTCACAAACCAACTTTCATTCACCCACCTATCAGATTTTGTCATCTACATCAATAAATTGCACAATTCTAGCCAAATACATAGGAATACTTGACCTAGGGTATCAAATTAAAAATAGAAGACTGCATTTTCAAACAAAAATATTTTGGAATCTTATAGTACATACCCCTAGCCTGCATTTCACCATTTTTTGTGAATTTTCAACGGTGGAAATGCATTCTAGGGCCGGATTTCTATGGCTGCCCTAGAAAACAGGGTTTCTAGACCTGTTTTAAAAGAAAAATCTATAACTTTTGATCCTGACCACTTCAGGACCTCAAACTAGTTGCATTGGAACCCTGACTCCAAGAGCTTTCAGAAAAATATCATTTGCACATGTGAAAAGTCCGTACAGTCTATACACAGTGAGAAAAATAGGAAAATTTGCATTTTTCTGTAGTTTCAAAGCCCCAAAACTCCGTACCAGACCTCCTCTACCATACAGGAGTGAATTACAATTGTTTTTCACCTATCCAAGTTAGTTTCTAACTTCCAAAAGTAGATTCAACCACCCAAACTAAGTTTTGAACCGGCCAATGTGTCATTGGCAACATTGGCAACTTGTTACACTATGGAATTTTTGCATTTTCAAGAGGATGGCGATTAGGTTTGCTTATCAAATGGAATCAAACCACCATCACACTCCTTAGACCATGCTAAAACACTAAGACAACTCAAACAAACTCAAAAAGCCAATATTAGACCTTCTAGGCCTAAGTGGCACAACTAGGTCCAAGTGGACTAAGAAGGATATGAGGTTTATAAAGTTACCCCAGACCTCTTGACCACACAAGAATAGACCTTCCAACATGGCTATGAAAAGCCTTATTACAAAACACATTAAACAAAAATCACAACCTTTCAAAAAAATGCAAACAAAGTGACTTTAGGAACCAAGGTGCTCCTAGGTGCCCTGCACCACCCTTACATTGGGGTTTTCAGGTATAGAACTTGTGAAGGTGCATGCTATTGATAGGATCATCGAACAGTTCACCTTTAGATGTAGCTAATTGATATGCCTCCGATCCATAAGCTGTGATGATGACATAGGGACCCAGCCAGTTAGGTTCAAACTTTCCTTTCTTTTCTCTGTCTTGCTGATTTCTGGGATTTTCTCTTAGGACTAGGTCACCAACTTGGAATATCTGGGGTTTTACTTTGTGATTATAGCTTCTGGACATGCGTTTCTGATATGCTTGCAAGTGGTTAAAGGCTTGTTGCCTTCGCTCTTTGAGCAGCTCTAATTCTTGGAGTCTGGTTACTTTGTACTCTTCATCTGATATGAGGCCTTTTAATGAGACTCGCAAGGATGGGATCTCGACTTCAATGGGCAAGATAGCTTTAGATCCATAGACTAGGGAGTATGGTGTTGCACCTGTGGGTGTGTGGATGCTTGTGCGATAGGCCCACAACGCAGGATTCAGTTGGACATGCTAGTCATGGCCAGCATTATTGACAGTCTTCTTTAGGATTTTCAAAATGGTTTTATTTGATGCCTCAGCTTGGCCATTACCTTGTGGGTAGTAAGGAGTTGAGAAGCGGTGCTGGATATGGAATTTGTTGCATAGTTCCCTGACATCTTGATTTTTGAAGGGTCGTCCATTATCCGTGATAATGGACGAAGGGACACCATAATGATAAATGATATAGTTTAGGATAAATGAGGCAATCTGTTTTCCTGTGATGTTGGCTAGAGGCATGGCTTCAATCCATTTTGTGAAGTACTCTGTGGCAGTGATAATGAATTTATGGCCGCTTGAGGAAGGAGGGTGGATCTTGCCCACTAAGTCGAGTCCCCACTGACAGAAAGGCCAAGGAGTTGTCAACGGCTGTAGCTCTTGCACTGGTGCATGTATCAGGTTTCCATGGATTTGGCATTTCTTGCACTTTTTCACAAAATGATAGGAATCTTGTTCCATTGTTGGCCATTAGTACCCCATGCGGATGAGTTTCTTGGCTAGGGTAGGGCCACTAGAGTGTGCCCCGCATAGCGCGTCATGTATTTCACTTAGAGCGGTTTGATATTCCTCTCTATCTAGACACCTAAGGAGAGTACCATCTAGACCTCGGTGATACAGGGTGTTAGTGACAATGGCATACCGAGATGCCTGCCGGATGAAGGTTCTTTTCTGGTTATGGGAGAGGTCGGGTGGGAGGGTATTCTCTTTTAGATAAGCAAATATTTTACCATAGAGAGGGGAATCAGTTCCTATGATGTGGCATATGATATGGGAATCTGCAGTGTCATAAGCAGGACAGGAGACTGGCTCTACTAAGAACTCATACCGTGTTTGATTACTCGGTATGTTGAGGAGAGATGCGATCATGGCCATTGCATCTGTAGCTTTATTCTCGATCCTTGGTATCTGTTCGAATGATATCTTGATGAAATATTCCTTGAAGTCATCTACCATTTGTTTGTAAGGAATCAGTTTCTCATCCTTCGTTTGGTAGTCGTCATTTACTTGGTTGATGACCAGTTGTGAGTCACCATAGACTTGAAGTTCCTTGATGTTCCACTCAACTGCTAGCTTGATACCGATGACTAGAGCCTCGTATTCTGCTACGTTGTTAGTGCAAGGGAACATTAATCTATATGACTTTGGAATAGTGTCACCATTAGGTGTGACTAATAAGATACTTGCCCCCGATCCATGTTGAGTGTAGGAGCCATCGAAGTACATTTTCTAGTTTGCTGTGTTGATGTGGAAGATAGACTCATCTAGAAATTCAAAGCTCAGGGGGTTGTCATCCATTAAAGGTGCATTTTCTAGTTGATCTACAAGCACTTGTCCTTTTATCGCTTTTCTATCCACATATTCAATCTCGAACTCGCTAAGAAGCATGACCCATTTTGATAGTCTACCTGTTAAGGCAGCCTTGTTGAGTAAGTATTTCAGTGGATCAATCTTTGCTACCAGTTTAACAGAGTGTGACAACATGTAATGTCTCCATTTTTGCAAAGAAAATACAATAGCTAGACATGCTCTTTCTATTGGTGTGTATTGCAATTCGTATCCGACGAGTGTTCGACTAAGGTAGTAGATAGCCTGTTCTTTTCCATCATAGTTCTGTTGAGCAAGGAGAGCTCCCAGAGCCGTTGGTGTAGCTGAGATATACAGTAATAGAGGCTTGCCATGAATTGGTGGCATTAATACTGGTGGCTTCATTAGGTATTCCTTTAGCTGTTGAAAAGCCTGCTCGCATGACTCGTTCCATTTGAAGGGTACATTTTTGTGTAGCAGATGAGAGAAAGGGTGGCACTTGTCTGCCAGTTGGGAAATGAACCATCTAATAGATTGTAGTTTGCCCTGTAGGGATCTCAATTGAGTCAAATATTTAGGAGGTGACATCTCCATTATGGCCTTCACCTTAGCGGGATCAACTTCGATACCATTTGCAGACATTATGTAGCCCAATAGTTTTCCTGATGTAACCCCAAACACACACTTTTTTGGATTAAGTTGCACATTGAATCGTTCCAACCTATTAAAGATCTTGTCTAGTACTGCTAGATGCCCTTCTCTTGTGAGGGACTTTGCTAGAATGTCATCGACGTAGTCTTCCATTATAGTATGCATCATATTGTGGAAGATCGTTGTCATGGCTCTCTGATATGTTGCCCCAGCATTTTTCAGACCAAATGGCATAACACACCAGTAGTAAGTGCCCCAAGGACATTGGAAGGTAGTTTTGTGTTGGTCCTCAGGTGCTATCTTTATTTGGTTATATCCCGAGAAACCGTCCATGAGTGACAGCATAGTGTGTCTTGCCGTAAGATTGACAATCATGTCTATGTTGGGCAAGGGGAAGTCATCTTTGGGACAAGCCTTGTTCAAGTCTCTGAAATCATTGCATATTTTGACCTAGCCATCTGGTTTAGCCACCGGTACTATATTCTAAACCCATTCAAGATAGTCTATAGGCTTGATAAATCCGACGTCTAACAGCTTCTTTAGTTCCTCTTTTACCATGAGGGCCACATGCAGATGCATTTTTCTAAGTTTTTGTTTGACTGGTTTAGCTTCCGGAGCTAGAGATAGATGATACATGATAAGATTTGGATCTAGCCTTGGCATGTCAACGTAGGTCCATGCAAAGTTGATCTGTTTTCTTTTGAAGAAATCTGTAAATGCTAGTTTTTCATGTTCTGTTAGAGCCCTGGCCATGTGGACCATTCTTGGATTATCACCTGTGTTGACATTGATTGCCTCTGCTGGTTCTATCAAGATCGACGATCTCTCCTGATGTGTAAGATTGGGGAGAGGGTCAAGCCTTCCATCCTTTGGCACCTCAGAGAGGTTTTCACTGTTGGATACGTCTTTATTTTTACTATTTTGATGATCTAACATTGCCGCGGAGCGGTTTTCACTGTTAGATTGTTCTTTTATTTTGATGTTTTTAGGACTAAAAGTCTTGGCGCTCTCTCCAAAATAGGCCTTCTTGTTGAGTTCAATAGCATAGCCAGCTCTGTGGTCTCCTGCAGGTATGTGATCTCTAAGCTCAAGATAATCGATGATGGCTTCGTCATTTTCAAAGGTGTCTAGCTCAGGGGTGGTGCCTTCTAGGTCCCAGTCGATAAGTTCAGGGTGTACCAAAGGTAAGGGATCATTAGGTTGGTCTGGTTCAGTGGCGTTGATGGTTAGGTTAGAATTATTGAAGGAGCGAACAAAGTCTGCGATGGTACTCTCTATTAGTGGGTCCGTTAAGGGGGGAAACATTCCTTCCTCACGATTTTCACTATTGTTGCTATGTGGGTCGGACTCTAATGACCTAGCCTGTCGACCTTGTCCCTCATTGTCATGGGTTGGGTCGTACTCGTGGACAACGTCAATATCCTTTTTATCACAAGACATCTTAGAGAGGCTATCCCATTCATACTCGTTAGAATCAGTTTCGCTCCCTAGTTGCATTTGTTGAATTTGCTCAACCAGATTACTAGTAGAGGTTTCTGGTTGTTTACCTTTGTTCTTGTTGGTTCTGTTGTTTCTTGGTGCTCCAGTGTAGCCTAGCTCTATAGTGTCTCGGGATATTAAGGTATGAGGTTGGATGGGTTCAGTGATGCCATCCTTTCTTGAACCAAGTGGACCGTGTCCTTCGTACCCCATTCTCTATAGTATTTGAAAGCCTTGACCGTATTGTTCTGTTGGGAGAGTGGGATGGTCATGTTGCGTTGAGGAGCTAGCTTCATCCTTGTATAGCCATTGTAGGGTATCTTTTTCATCACTTTCATCTTCTAGGCTTCCCCATTTCACAAATGGTCCTTTGGTTGGCTTCTCTACTGTTGGTGTTTTTAAGATAGGTCTCCCATAGGATCAAGGAGATAGAGGCAGTTGTGCCAAGCAGAGGGACTGAGATACCGTGTATTCACCCAAGCCTTTATCTTTGAGTTGGAGTTTTGGTTGAGATGCCCCTGAAGAAGAAGCAAGTGTAGCTGGGTCAACATGAGAGGAGGAAGAAGCAGAGGCACGGTTATTGGGGATCACAACTTCTGGTTTGGGCTGAATGGAGTTGCAGTATTGATAAGGGTTAGGATCACCTTGGATGGTGATCTCTTGTCCTTTATGTGGGAATTTGATACATTGATGGTATGTAGAAGGTACTGCTTTCAAAGCATGGATCCATGGTCGCCCAAGAAGAATGTTGTATGCTAGCTCCATGTCAAGGACTTGACAAGCTACATGTTTCACTATGGGGCCCACCTTGATTGGTAAGGTAACAATTCCTTTAGATGTTCTTTCTTCCTCATCATAGGCTTTTATGGTGATTTTTCTTTTCAGATCTATAGCCTTCTCTGAAAACCCCAATGTAAGGATTAGCTTCAATGTGCAGATATTCAAACCAACCCCTCCATCTATTAGGACTCTTTTGATCTTGTGCTTGTGTATGAAGGCTTCAATGTGAAGGGAGGCGTTATGGGGTTGAGTGATAGACATAGCATCCTTCTCAGTGAATGATAGGGAGTGCGGTGAGGTGATGTGACCGACCATAGTTTGGAATTGCTCTTCAGCTAGGTTCGTGGGAACGGAGGCTTCTGCTAAGGCTTTGTGTAGTGCCCCTCCGTTTTCACTTTGGTTGTGTCAGGTATGTTTGACATTTGGTTATTTGGTTTGGATTGTTCATTTGATGCTATTAGTTAATCATGGCATTAAAATAATATTAGTAGTCATTAAAACATTTTTGATAATTAAATAAATAGAAATACCTTTATGCAAATTTAGTGCTAAAAATTTAAAAGGGTAAACCCAAATTTATAAATTATTATTTTAGGCCCCTATATTATTTATTGCACTATAGTTTATTAGCTATATTAATTTGTTACATTTTCTAGAGGTTATTTTATATTATTGGTGAGTGAAACCTTATTTTATATAAGGAAACCTAATAAAATATAATGTTATTAAATATTACTTTAGGATACCTAATTATAATTTCTTGAGGACAAGCAATCTTGAGTGGGGAGGGTTGTCATGTCCCTATAATGATTTATAATTGAATTGTTTATTTAAATAATAAGTTAGCCTTATATAAACTAAATATATAATATATTTATTTAAAAAATATTATTAATATGTATTATTGAATAAATAATATTATTAATTTAATATAATTTAAATATTATAAAATATATGAAACATATATATTTATATTTTAATTAACTAGATATATTATAAATATAAATATTTTAATATAATATTTATGTGAGTAATTAATAAGATATATTATTATATATAAAAATAAAATATTATGAAGAGTCTTATCTATAAAAGTTAGAAAGTAAAGTAATTTAGAAAGTAAAGTAATTTGGAATAAGACAAAGTAATACGGTTAAACAAAAGGTTAAATTCAAAATAAAATCATATAAAAATAAAAGTCTAATAAGACAAACATTATCCCACCATATTATATGCTTGGAAATAAAATAAAATAAAAGAGCTCCCGTACTTAATAACAAAAGTATTTATTTATACTATATATATTATATAAATAATGTACTTTAAAAAGATTAAGGGGAGGTTGAAGGAAGATATTTATAAGTGCAGCACATTAATAAATAATATATTATAAATATATCTAATAATATAAATACAAATATTATTATTATTATTATCATCTTATATTGTAATATAAATATAAATAATATATCATTTATTATAATGATATAATATAAATACAAATAAGGTAAATAAATAATAATAAACATCTTTTAACCTATCCTCTTATGATAAGGGAGTTACGTATGGTTAGAACTAGTTTTACCACAAAAGGGAATTAATATAAAGTAATAAAAATAATAAGAGACATACCTCTTCGAACATATCCCTTGAAAGGGAAATAAATAAAGGTTGTGAGATAGAAGGAAATGATCATCGAAAGAATGAAGTAATAAAAAGAAATAAATAAACAGCTGTGAATTCAATAAAGGTAATAAAGAAGGAATATCATTTGAATTCATCAAAGACACAGCAAGAAAATATCACAAGGAAGACACGAGGGCAGCCAAGGAAAAGGATCATGGGGAGAAAATATAAAAAGAGTATGGGATAAATACATATATTTAGATCTGCATTTTATAACAACAATGCAATAAAGACTACATTACTGCAGCATAGGTAAGGAATCCTAGGTAAAGCAGGTAAGTAAGTATTTATATTTACTTATTCAATTTATGATTTGTAAGAATTTATAATTACTTGTTCAATTTATGACTTGTAAAATATAAATGATAAGATTATTAAGTAGGAACTAATTATATGTGTTTATGTATGAAAATGAAATTAAATGATGAAATATATGTGTACATGTATGATTTTAACAATAGGCATTATGACATGATATGTCATGATAGAGTCATATGAACTTTGGAAATGATTAGAAGCTTATTGATTAAGTAAATAGAATACATGATGAATAATAATGCAAATTATCATAGCCTAAGATAATAAGGTATGGATTAAATGACGTATGAGAGATAACAAGTATGTATATGTATAGATGAAGATTAATTAAGGCCTTAGGGTAAAACCTAGGGAGAAGGCTCTAGGATAAAACCTAAAGATTAATGAAGGCTTTAGGGTAAAACCTAAAGATTAATAAAGGCATGAATTCCTAAGGGTAGATATGAGACTTCCTAATTAACCCCTAACACTAAGAAGGTGGGGTAGATAGTTATGGTAGGTATTGATCATTCCGTGGGAATGGGCCTTGATTGACGAATCAAGGATATTATGGGCCTTGATTAACGAATCAAGGGTATTACTATGGACTTTCGATTTAAGTATCGAAGGAATGGGCCTTAGTTGATGAACTAAGGAATTATAGGCCTTAGTTGACGAACCAAGGAATAATATTAATGGACCCATAGGATTGAGATGACATCACCTACCTAACGAATCTTCTCTCACAAGGTGGAAGGTGAGGTTAATAAGAGGCCTAAGGATTATCTCACCCGAGGAGAATCATGATGTATGGAAAAATAAATTTATGAAATGGCAAATAGTATATGGTTATGTTTATGATTATCATCAAGATTAAAAGGAAATGAAAAATGGAATACTAATGTGCTCTTTACAAGTTGAAATTGTTTGCATGGTTGCAGAAATTTTGGCTTGTTAGAAGGGGACATTACACTTTGTCAAGTATAGACCTATGAGAAGGAGACAGATGCAGAAGTTCCAACATGGAGATGTGCATAGGTGTTTTGTGGAGTTGATCCACAATGTTGTATTGATCGGATGGGGGAGCGGAAGCTCCTCTAAGGGTGACCTTGTTACTACGGGTAGTAACGTTGCAATCCGAATCCTTGTTGATAGTGATCACATTGATGTGTGAATCACCTTCTGAGATATTGTTAACAACATAGTCGAAGCTGACATTTGTGTAGTTTGCGTTGTTAGAGCCACTGTTATTTCTGTTGGAAGGTCCTCCCTACTCGTAGTTAGGAAGAGGATCCTTGAATGCCTGATGATTGCTGTTGGAAGTATGTCCATGAGATTGTCCGTTAATGGATATTTTGTTTTACTCTATTAAGTCTTGGATTATATGCTTGAGTGCAATACAATCATTTGTCTTGTGCCCCTTGTTTTGGTGGTATTCACAAAAATCATTGTCGTTCCACCAACGGGGTTTGACCTTTGGTTCGTACTCTCATGCTGAGGGAAGCGTTATGAGATTGTTGGCGATTAGCTTCCGTAGGGCAGTTTCTAGTGACTCATCCAAAGGTGTGAATGTTCTCCTAGGTTGAAAGTTGGTAAACCTAGATTCGGTATTTCTGGGTTTGTCTTGTGGGGGGTTATTTTGAGGCGTTGATAGGTTAAAAATTGGTTGTTTAGGTGTTGTATTTTTGGCATCCACCACCCCGTCATTCACAACATTCTTGTTTTTCATCCAGAATCTAGGTTTGTCATTGTTGGTGTTGGTATTGGGAGAGTCTTTATAGAGCTTGATTTGACCTTTTGCAATTAGGGCTTTTTCTACGATGAGGCCCATCTCAATGACCTTGATAAAAGAAGTGGGACATTGGATTTGGATTTGGTAACTTAGGTCCATTTGTAGATTGTGCACAAACATCTCTAGCACCTATTTCTTTGGTATTTGGTGTGGGCACTTGCTTGCCAGTTGTCTCCATCTCTGTAAAAAGGCAGTGAAAGATTCTCCTCCTTTCTGTTTGGTGTTATAGAGATCTAATATTGAGATGTCGTGCTCAATATTGTATGAGAAGTGGGTGACAAATTGGTTGACAAGTTCATTGAATGTTTTAATACCAAGTGGTAGTCTAGAGAACCAATCCATGGCTTGTCCTCCCAAGCTCCGTGGAAATAGTCGCATAAGGTAAGTGTCGTTATGTGCGACCTCTAGACAAGCAGCATTGAACTCTCTGATATGATCTCTTGGATCACCCTTCCCTTGATACTTATCGAATTTAGGCACCTCAAATCTTGAGGGGAAGGGAATCATGATTAAGGACCTATCGAAAGGATATGGTGAAATATCCTCTAGGGTGTAGTTTTTAGTCGATGTTCCCATTTTCATGTCTGAAATTTGTTGTTGGAGAGCTTCGACCTTTTGGTTTACTAAGCTTAGGGCATCCAAGGAGTCAATTGTTTGTTTTGCTCTTATCCGTGGGTATTTCATCCTGTCTACTTCCTTCAGGGATTCTCTCTTCGTCAGTTTCTTTGAGAGCCTCCACGTCATAATCCTTAGGGAGTTTGGCTCCTAGACTTGCATGGGTCTTGGGCAAGCACCCCTTCTAATAGGCATAGAAATTTTGGGTCATGCTGCGTGTGGAGGATCTCATCTACGGAAGGTTCTTCGTTATTTTCGTGACCGTCAAAAATACTTTTCTCTGCCATTTCTAACTGCTTTTGTTTTTGTAATCTTGTCAAGACCATGCAAGGTAGTAAAGAGATGGGATGAGGTGAGATTGGAAGATTTTGAACAAGGTACTAGGATGAAACAAGGTTTTAGCAAGGTTCTTCTTAGATCTAGGTGGTATCAAACAAAGTGGGATATACAAAAGTGATAGTCAAAAGCTAGGATGTTAGGAATCCGTTACTTGATGTTGACTAGCGTTTGCACAACCCCCTAGTGGAGTTTCAAAAGGATAAGTAACCCTTGATATGGGAGCCTCACTAGGTTTTTGCTTGAGATTTGATTTTGATCAAGAATAATTTGGCTATAACCTTGTTGGAAACTTGGAAGAAAGTGGTGAGATTTTGGATGGACAAACAGCTATGGTGCAGATAAGGGAGAAGTGGTTGATTTTGTAAGGTCTTTGATCAGATTTTTAAAACTAGAATAGGTTTGAACTGGTTTTTGAAAAGTATTGACAAATTTTGCTCTTTAGAAGATATGGTTTTTGTTTTCTAGTTCAAATGCGCAACAGTTTGAATGCACAACAACAGGAGTCAAATGCACAATAATTCAGAGTGAATGTAGAATTCTATGTTTGTTCAAACGTGCCGCCTAATCAAATGTGCAATAAGTCAAAGCAGATGCGCAAGAAGTCGAGGCAAATGTGTAATTCTGGCTTTTTTCTTGGTTTTTGCAGAATTTTGGAAACTCTGGATCATTTTCAGGATTTTTCAGTGTTTTTGGTTTGAAAAACTTGGTGTTTCTGATGATGTTGATGTTCAATTATGGTAAAAGCATAGAAAACACATAGAAGTTTTCCATGATTTTTATCTTTTTTATATTTTTTTGTGTTTTTGGACTATTATGACTCAAAGACAAGTACAACCTAGGCAAGATGGGATAATATCCGTTGAATCCTCTAGCTGTGCCACTCAAAGCATGTAGTTCTAGAATCTGGTAGCACCGGCTCCCCTCCACGGCACTCACTTCCCACGCATACCAGATTCAGGTTTCCTTAGGCTCGTCCCCACACCGAACCTTAGGATTGTCCCTGCTACCTCTACTAAGAGTCACTTGAATCGAGGCCGCTTCAAGAGCTTCGCCCTTTACATCAACGAATAGGGGTTTTTGGCTTGCTACACAATTGGTTCTTAGATAGGGCAACCGTTCGAGTGGTTACACATGCGGTAGCACTACTCTTCGTTATGGAGTCTCCCAGCCTCAAAGGGTTACACCTATGAGGGTTTGGGGGAGGTTGGCCGTCGGTGTAACACAACAGCACTCGTTGCTTGAGGTTTTCACCCCAAGCACAATTTATTTTAAGTGGCTTGGTAGGGCTTGGCTTTAGCCTGTTACCACTCAGGGTCGTTCCCACTTGGACAAGCGTGCATCCAAGGGCAGGCCCCCCTAAAGGTTTGACAAAAAGAATGACAAGTCTGGCACTTTGATCACCCAGTTAAGGGGAGAGCATAAGCCTATTGTCATTCACAAGCATAGAAAACAATTGTTCACCCAACCTAGTTAAAAAAAAAAAACTAAATGGGCTAAACTAATTTGTGCACTCACACGATTGTTAACTTGAAAAGTGATTAATCATAGCATTGTTCATTTCCCATTTGTTAACTTTGAAAGTGATTAATCATAGCATTGTTCATTTCCCGTTTGTAGAAGATAGCAGTGATTAAACTAGAAAATAAATCCACAATGCAAGATAGCAATTTGGTCCAATTACTTCTTTCCTAGTTAGGGACTATGTGTAGTTTGTCATGAAATGCATTTGATTACTTAACCCCTAGTTAGGCTAGATGAACTAAGCAAAATATCTAGATGACCTAATCCAACCACTACTCCTGCAAAACAGATGTTAGTTCCAGCATACAAAAATTAGAAAACCTAAAACAGAAATCAGAAGACAGATGCACAACACTGTAGCCTGAATGCGCAGAAACAAGGAGTGTGCGGCTTTTTGTATAACAGCGCAAATATAGAGATCAAATGCGCAAATAGATGAGGTACAGGCGCAAAAACAACAAATGTGTAAAAAGACGAGTTGAATGCGCAAAAAGGCAGGGTAAATGTGCAATTTTAATAGAAGTGCAATCTAAAAGAGTATATGCGCAAGTTGGTAGAGTGTATGTGCAAGTCCTGTGGAAGCGCAATATGGTAGATTGTATGCACAAATTAGAACTCAGGTACTGCCGTCGAGTTGTATGCGTAACTTCGGAGATCAGATGCGCAACTGTGAGGGTCGAATGCGTCGCTTGGTCAGATGCACAAAAGCAGAAGGTGAATGCGCAAATTGGGAGGTCAGATGCACCATTTCATCAGATGTGTCATTTTGGAAGGCAGATGCGTTGTTTCAGAAGCTGAATGCACAAAAACACTGTCAGAGACCTGTGCGTCACCTATACGAACCTGTCTTCAAGAAAACTCAAATTTTTTGATTAGTAGAGGGGCAAGGGCCCCACGGTGGGCGCCAAAATGTGAGGGGGAAAACAGGTTATTCAAATTAATGAAAATGAAACCCAAACATCTACGAAATATGAAGGAGAAAGAGATTAAAATAAACTAAAATACTTACAACACTCTTTTACCTTTCGCCTTCCGTAGTTCACCTATCTTCGTTTGATCTTGATTGTGAAGCCCTCAGAAGTTGTTTGCTTGCTTACTTGTTAAAGATGACAAATGAAGAATGGCTTGGATACTTGTGTATTTGAAGATGAGCTTCAAATACAACAATGGATGATAAAGTGATAATGCTCAAATGGGAGTAGGGGTGCCAAAGGCGCGCTTGTATTCCTGCAGCGTAAGTTTGCACAAATGAGAGATATGAAATGAAGAGAAGAAGGTTGTATTTATAGAAGGAAGTGAGGGAAGATCAATGGTTGAGAAGAAAAGAAGGGATCAACGGAGGAGGATTGTTGAGGAACGTGCATCCAATAGAAGGACACATGTCATTCCAAAAGTAGTTTAGTTGAGTTAACTCTTCTCTTGATGAGGATGAGATTTGATTTTCTTAACTTAGAATTTATTTTTCTAATTTAAGAGAAGATTTGCTTTAGAAGATGCTTTAAAAGTGATTTTGCTTTTGTAACTCAGAGTTTTGCTTTTATGTGACAAGAGGAAAGTTATTTCTAGAAGATAAGAATGATTTTTTCAAAGAGATAAGAAAGCATAATTAAATAAAATATTTATTTAATTATTTTTGTGGGTATTTGAGAAGAATAAATAAAATATAGAAATATATTTTATTTTGTGAGGATTTTAGATAAAATTTGCATTTTATTTAAATTTGGAAGAATAAGAAATCTTAATTAAATAATTAAAATTATTTAATCATTTTAGAAGAATGAAGTTAGTGTAAGCGATTTTAATTAATTAAATAACTGTGTTTATTTAATTAAATGGGAGGAAGTGAACCACATTAATAAATTTATTTATTTATTGGTAGAAGCATACGAAGGATGAAATAAATATTTAAAATATTTATTTAAGCAGAGTCATGTCAATTTTAGGTGTATACACATTCCATTTTTGCTTTTATCTTCTCAGGATCAACTGCAATCCCTTCAGCTGAGATCGCATGACCAAGGTAGTGTACTTTATCTTGAAAGAATGTACACTTAGATAATTTACCATAAAGCTTTCTTTCTCTCAACCGCTGCAAAATAATTCTTAAATGCCTTTCATGTTCTTCCACTAATTTAGAGTATATCAATATGTCATTGTAGACACCCTAAAATGTCCTAACCATTTAATCATCCCAATTAATTAATTAAATTTTATTTAATTAATTAAATCCCAATTTACCTACAATTAATTAATTAAATTTTATTTAATTAATTAAAAACCCCTTGAGCAACTATATTGAATTAACTTAATTCAATATTTATTTTCTTCTAATGTTAGCCCATATTAATTAAATAAATATTAAATATTTATTTGGTTAATATTTCCACTCACAATTCCAACTTAATCACACTCTTAATTAATTAAATAGACCCACTTTATTTAATTAATTATCACTTTCACATGTCTCCATAACCCAAATAAAAAAATAAAAATAAATCTCTCACCTCTCACCTCATTGCAACACTTGTCGCATTGTCTACCCTCCACTTAATCCCTTGACATGACTTGCCAATTTAAATATTTTTATTTAAATTGGAGCTAATTATTCTCCTCCCTCCATTTGTCACATGACTACATAGTCACTTGCACCTCTTAGCCTTTTATTCTAATTTAAAATTCACCTCTCTTCTCCATCGCACACTTGTCACAAGGCTAAACTTGATCCATGTATGATCAATCTCAGCCATCCATAAGCCAAAAGTCAAAATCAAATCTCATCCCTCCATTTCAACCAAGCTTTTCTATAAATACAACCCTCTTCTAAGCCATTTGCATCCAATCTTGAGCGTATCATCACTCTGCCAAAATCATTCTTGTATTTGTGATTTGCACTTGCATGAGAGCATTTCACATTTTTATCATTGTGGGTATAGCTAGAATGTTCATGGGTTCAGCATTTTCAACCTTAACCATGGATTGTGGATCATCTTGAAGATATATTACATTTGTTCTTTGCATTTTGTGTTGATTTCCTTCATGTTTGTTTTCATGATTTCATTTGGCATGCCTGGTGGGACTCCTAGCTCCTGGTTTTACTAATTCTTCATTGTGTTTTGAAGATTTTCGTCAAAAAAGTCATACTGCAGGTTCTGTTCTAGGTTTCGGCGTGATATTTCACTATTTCAGCGTGATTTTCCCAATCTCTGGCATGATTTTCGTCCACTGTGGTACGATATTTCTAATTTTTGACGTTATTTTCTGTTTTGGCACGATTTGTTGTGTTTAACTTTGACGGGTTTTTTGTGGTTGCAAAATCTTGTATTTTTTGAGTTTTCATTTAGCTTTGTGCTTACAGGTTCTTAGTTTTGTACTTGCAGGTTCTAACAAGATCTATCTTATAGATTTTGATCAAGAGTTTGACATTTTGGCCACTAGGGTTATACTAAGGTTTTCATGTTACTTATATCTGTATTTATGGACTAGGGTTTTAGATCATATAAAACTTCATCCTAAAGCAAATAGAAGCGTTTGATTTTTAATATTTAGAGAATCCCCCCTTTTTTCTATCATTTTGGTGTAGTCTGCACACAAATCCGCATGATATTTCAACATCTGCGAACAGGTAAATCAAGTAAACCCTAGACTAGCACTATTTTATTTCTTTGTGGCACGATTTTCTAAATTTGTAGCGCGATATTTAATATCTGTAGCACTATATTTAGTTTTTGTGCAATTTCTATTTTCTATAGCGCGATATTCTGCTGTTAAGTAAACTTTTCTATATTATAGTTTACTAATTTTTGGCATGATTTTATGAGTTTTTGGCACTTTTCTGTTATGTTTTGGCACTATTTTTCTGTACTAATTTTCTGACTGTGCAGGTTGTTGGCCGAACTCTGCAACATAAAAGAATGCATGTCAAAGAATTGAATTTGAAAACTACTAACGATTTGCTGCAGGTTTTTTGTTAAATTAGGCACACTTTGTTTTGGGCTTTAAAATAAACCTTTGTGTGTTTAGTTAGCAAACATTTCATTTGGGTTTAAAAAGAACCATTGCTTGATCTTAGGAACATTTGGATTTGGATTTAAAAAGAACATTAGCATTTGTTTTCCATGTTTGGTGCACATACACATTTTGTGTTACCCAAGGGTTAGAATCGAAGTATCCTCTCCCCTCACCTTCAAAAGGATCTTGGGTGTAAGAGAAATGGTTACTATTCTCTTCTTTTTTAGGACGTGGGCCTGCCCTTGAGACACATCCATACGGAGAACTCATTGGTGACTCCAAGTGGTACTTTCATCTGGTCTGCTATATGTAAATTGAGGATAAGGTGAAAGACAAGTCTAACGAGTATTAGCACTCACCATACAGTGCTAGCTCGAAAGGAGGCGTACCTTTGTGTATATTAAACTCCTAGTAGGGTTAGTTAGAGCACTAAGTGGCTTGCTGGATGCTCATGAGGTGCTGGTCCCCTAGATGTTCCCCCACTATGAACGATTGTTTTAGTAGCCTAAATCCTTCTATTTGTTGACGCAGAAGGGAAACCTTTGAAGCAGCCCTGATTCATGCGGTTCTTAGCTGAGGTAGGTGGGACAATCCTAAGGTTTGGTGAGGGATAGGCCTTTTGGAAAACCTAGATCTTGGTATGCGTGAGAAGTGAGTGCACTATAAGGGGGATCTGGTGCTACCAAGATCCTGAAGCTACCCTCTTTGGATAGGCACAGCTAGAGGATTCAACAATTATTGTCTTTGCCTTCGCCTTAGGTTGTTCTTGTTTCATAATTTTCAAAACAACAAAGACATTGCATCAAAACAAACTTTCCCATTGTGTGAATTGTGTGCTTTGTATTTGTTTGCCAAGAGATATCTTCATTTCCAAAAACCTTAGAAAATAAAAAAAAAAAAAATGTTAGAAAATTCAAAAAAAAAAATCAAAAACCTTAGAAAATCCAAAAAAAAAATCCAAAACCTTAGAAAATAAAAATAAAATCAAAAGCCTTAGAAAATCCAAAAAAAAATTAAAAACCCTTAGAAAAATCCAAAAAAAAAAAAAGAAATAAAAAAAGGAAAAGTCCAAGTACTTAGAAATCCCAAAACATTTTTAGCCTTGTCTCATTGATTTTTTTTCATTTCATTTATCCATCCATATCTTAAACATTCATCCATTCATCTCATCTTGACCTTAGAGAAAATACTTTGATTTGTTGGACTCTCCATCTTCTAAACATTTCATCCCAAAATCATTTTCCACTTACATCTCATCCAAGTTGTCTATTAAGCCATTCATATTTTATCCCACCAATCCATCAACCTTAGGACTAAGCTTGTGTGCAAAAAGACTCAATCTAGATCTCATTTTATCCTTGTTTGTAAGATACTTAAAGATTAGCTACCTTTGGTATCCTTATAAACTTCACCTATCATCATCCTTATTTTATGTTGAAGGTCATTAGTCTACCTTCAAGTAAAATATCTTATCATCCTTTTGCTTTGAGGTCATTAGTCCACCTTGAGTTTAAGGAACCATCATTGAAATAAAACCTAAAGATCTAGATTGTATCCAAGCTCATCTTTTTTTAGTCCTAAACCATTTTTCCAAAGTTCAAAGACCATATCTTTAGCCAACTCCATTACCAATATCACCTTTTAGCCTTGAAAGATTTCATCCATTTCACTTTCTTCTCCCCTTTGGGTCGAACTAATTACAAATTGCTCTCTAAGGTCTTTATTCCCAAGAACATCAAACCCATCTCATAATTAAACCTACTACAACATCATTGCATGCCCTTGACAAGGTTACAAGCTAAGAGACTTCAAGAAATGGGATCCTTTGATGACAACCAAAATAATGTCTCTATCAAAATTGGAATGCAACCAACTGATGAGAATAATGTGCCTTATGATGATTCAATTCAACCTCCACCACCACCCCATGAGACGAATATACTTGACCAAGAGGTTGAGTATTTCTTACAAGATACTGGGGCCATGGATGTGTTACATAAATTCCTCAAGTCAGATCCCAATAGGTTTATGGATCACCTTATTCGACTTGGGGCCACCCCTACAAACACTAGCACCACCACACAACACATCACACTTACTATCCCTGGCAACACACCAAACACCAACACTTCCATAAGCCTCCCATCAAACGATCCTAATTCCATAGCCATCATATCATAGCTACTTTCACAACAAAATGTCAATACTTCCAATACTGCCACCACTTCTATGTCCCAAGATAATCAAAACCCAAATTTGTGACGACAAGATGCCAACACATGCAAGATGCTAACACACGACAAGGCCAAGACATACAATTACCACCCTATCTTCAACGAATGTGTCAAGACAACTCTACCTCACAACAACCTTTGACAATTGAAATGGTCCAACAAATAGTAGAGAAGGCAAAGGAACCCAAAAAGAAGCATTATTCTCTTGAGGAGATATGTCATTATCCTTTTGACAAGAATCTATATATGCCACCATTCCCTAAACACTTCGAAACACCAAAATTTGACAAATATAAGGGAAAGGGAGACCCTCGGGATCACTTGCGGGAATTCTACTTCGTTTTCCTTGAAGTCGCTCAAGAGGACACTTATTTAATGAGACTTTTTCCCAAAAGCCTTAGTGGACAAGCTGTTGAATGGTTTACACATCTTCCCAGGGGCATTAAATCATTTAAAGAACTTGCAGACAAATTTATAACTCATTTCTCCTACAACTATGAGCATGAAATCTCTATGACAGACCTTTGTAATACTAAACAAAAGAATGGGGAACCATTTGCAGCCTTTTTACAAAGATGGAGAGCATTGGCAATCAAGTTACCATGTCAAATACCTGAGAAACAATTCGTGCCATGTTCGTCACTAATCTGAATCCCGAATTAACATTTCACTTGCAAGTGTTTTGTGCCTCAAACTTTGAAGAAGTTATTGAAAAGGGAATAACCATTGAAAAAGCCCTTGTTGCTAAAGGATCAATAAAACTGTATGACAACAACAAGAACAATCATAACAACAACAACAACACCTCAAGCAACAACAACAACGCTCAAACAAGTGACAAGCCACTCTTTTGGAACAAAAGTAAGAATTCCCTCAATGATGGAGTAATAGATACAAAGGCTGTCCAAAATAATCTACTGCTGAATATCTTAAGCAATAATGTGAATGTACCTAGGGAACCTCCAAGACAAGAAAATTGCCCTAGAAGAAGATTTACGCCTTTGGGGGAACCCATTGCGAATATTTTGGATAGATGTGTGAAGGGGGGCTTATTGCAACTATCACCCATAAGACCTGTTGATGAAAGTTAATTTAAACCCGTGTGGTATGCTGAGAATCAATATTGTGAATATCATCGTGTTAATGGACAGCCAACATCAAATTGTATGAGATTAAAACATTGCATACAAGATCTCATAGAAGCGGGCAAAGTCAATCTCCAAGACTCTTCAAATCCATCTCTGAATGCAAACTTGGGAGCATATAAGGACCCCCTCCCTAACCATAACAAAGGAAAAGCATCTTCATCCACCAATCAAACATATCATGTTGTTCCTCTGCCAAAATGTTTTGATTCTATTGTTGGCCGAATAGAAGAATCCTTTAGCCATGTCAACACTATTACAATTCGAGTCCAATCCCAAACTCCTAATTATGCAGTCACAACCCGTCATCGTTGCGTAACCATTCATGGTGCCACTAATCAACCAACTGCAACTGATCAACCTTCATCATCCACACCTTCTAATCCACTCGCATATAAATACAACCTCCTAGACCATCTAGGAAAGACACCGGCCCAAATAACAATTCTTGAGCTCCTTCGCACATCACCACTTCACAAGGAAATTCTGGATAAGGCTTTGATGGAAACACAAGTCCCTATTGATCTAAATGTGGAACAATTTCAAGCTATGGTAGCTCACCTTGCAGCACCCCATCGCCTCACCTTTTTAGAAAAAGATCTTTCTTTAGATACATCTCATAATGAAGCATTACACATCAAAGTCCTAGTCCATAAACACATCGTAAAAAGGGTTTTAATAGATGGTCGCTTCGGCCTAAATCTGTGCACTCTAAAATTATTGAAACACTTGGGATATTCTGATGTGGTCATAAATGCAAATGAATGTATCACCATAAAAGGTTATGACGACACAGAGAGATTGTCTGTAGGGACTATCAAACTCCCTATTCAAGTGGGAGCTAAGATTTTGAAGACAAAGTGCCAAGTCCTTGACCTTGATATTCCTTACAACATTCTTCTTGGTTGGCCATGGATTCATGCTATGCAAGCCATTCCCTCCACTTTCCATCAGTGCCTCAAATTCCCCCACAAAAAAACTAAGGTGACCATTTATGCCGACCCTCGTCCTTTTCAATACTGTAGCTTCTTGGAAGGACATGACCGTACTTTCTATCCCTATAATCATCTTGTTGCGACTCCTTCCAAGACTCTGTCAACAACTCGATCATCTTCCGCCTACATTGATCCTGCCAATTTGCCATCAACATCCCAATCCACTCCTCATCCTGAGATCAAGATCAAGGCAAGTGACAAAGGATGTGGTGAATACGACTTACATGGTGCCTTCTTTTGTGTCAGACTTCTAACACCATCCCCTAAGACATATGGCATTCCTAAGAGAAACGAAGTCTCTACTGTAGTCATCAAGTGCAAACCAACACCAACCTTTGAAAGGAAACATCTCATGGAACGAGATGTCTTAGAACATGTATCCTCATGGCTATACAAGGATGAAGAAGAGCAGGAACCCTCGGCTCTTCCATTAGAAATCTATGGTCAAGGCTCCTGAATATTTAAGAAAATGGGATACAGGGGACAAGGGGGCATTAGCTTGCATGAATCAGGAATCATTGAACCGATCCAAGCTTATGGACATTATTATCACCAAGGGATAGGGTATGGAATATTAGAATTGCCACCTTCAGAACGTGATTGTACTTTTGTGAAGGATGCTAAGGCCTTCCCGATAATCAACGACAATGATGAAGAGGTCTCAAGTTACTTCTTGGAACCTCATTCATTCCTTGGTCATCATCCACACTGGAGCATCGACAGACTTTGTTAATGTTACACCAATTTGTAAGGTCTCACCGAGGGTAGTGAGCTATCGAGTAGACTTTTTGTATCGGTGAGAGTGAGGAGTCTTTGGCCGATATCCAAGGTTTCATTGATGAAGGGTTAGCTATCAGGTCGACATACTCTATCAGGTTGACATGCTCTAGCTTCTCCGATCGATATGTGCCATACTGATGTGATATGTCTATCAGCATAAGATTGGCCATCGGCTAAGCCTGTGGTAGTTACTCTGACAGTCTTCTGTTACTTTGATTAAGGATGAAGGCTTGGGATCAGTGGGACAAGGAACCATCGGTGTGGATGGTGGAGTGGTCTCCGATGGCTTTGGCTATTCCGATGAGGTTTAGATTGGCATCATCGGCAACAAAATTACTGATGATAGTCTTACAGAGTGTTCAGATATATAAACTTGGATATCACACTCAAATTGGTGAATGTGGGACTAAGGGTCTCACATGAATACGAATAGTTGTGCAACGGTTGGAAGATAGCGATGCTGGGTAGTTGGAACGAACCGTTAGGGCAGAAGTTCAAAATGATTTTGCTCTTGAAGACTGTGATATATATAGATTTGGTGAGGTCATTTGATGATGATGAGATTCGATCAAATTGTTCTTTCTATAGATATACAGATGAAGTGAACTGTGTATATGATTTGAGAATCGATACTTGAGCGAGAAGGCTAGGATCTTTATTGTAACCTTTCTAAGCTTACTGTAAATAAAGATAGTCTCTCTTGTGGTGGTGGGTTTTTTACCTGAAAGGGTTTTCCCACGTACATTTGGTGTTGTTTTCTGTTATCTTGTATGTTTATTCTGTATTTTCTGGTGTGTTCATCTTTGTATTTGAATTAAACATTACCTGTCTGTATTATCCCCTTTGAATTGACATTAGGGAAGCTGTATTCCGTACCTGTGCTTTCCTTACAAGTGGTATCAAAGCCTGGCCAGTTGTGTTATCCTTGTTGGTAGGTTGGGTTTTTTGTGTTAGTTCTGTGAGTGGGAGTTCTGTAGAGGTCTATTTTGTTAAATAAGATGGCAAGTACATCAGGAAAAATAGACATTGAAAAGTTCAATGGCACAAACTTTGAGCTGTGGAAGCTTAAGGTTGAAGATTTGCTAGTCGATAGAGATCTTTGGGTTGCTATGTCTGGGACTAAACCTTTAGGCATGAAGCAAGAAGATTGGGACCTAGCAAATAGGAAAGCCAGAGGATTGATAAGATTAAGTTTAGCGGATTTTGTTCTATTGAATGTCCATGAGGAGAAGACTGCAAATGCTTTATGGAAGAAGTTGGGAGATATTTATCAGGGCAAGTCCTTGGTGAATAAACTTTTCCTCAGAAAGAAGTTGTACTCTCTGAAGATGGATGAAGGAGCATCTGTAGTAGACCATCTGAACTCATTTAATATGTTTGTTGCATAGTTGACTTCTGTAGGTGTAAAAGTAGAAGAGGAGGACCACTGTATGCTTCTTTTGTGTTCCTTACCTGACTCATGGGATCATCTTGTGATGGCTATAGGAAGTACAACAACCACATTTAAAACTAAAGAAGTTGTTGCCTCGTTGTTATTTGAAGAGATGCGGAGGAAATATTCTGAGATGGCCAAAGAGGCCTTGTCTATTCAAGGTAGATCAAAGGAAAGAGGCAAGAAGAAAGACAAGATGTCTAAGTCCAAATCAGAGGGGAGATCAAAATCTCCTAGAAAAAAGTCCAAGGTGAAGTGTTGGAATTGTGGGTAGAAAGGACACATCAAAAAAGACTACAAAGAGGAGAAAAAGAAGAACTTCTCTAACATTGATTCTTCTCAGAGTGATGCTGATGCCTTCATTGCTACCTTGGCAATGCCTACATCTGAAGATGTATGGTTGGTGGATTTAGGAGCATCTTTTCATATGACATCTCACAAAGAATGGTTCACTAAGTATGAACCGTATGCTAGTGGGAAGGTGTTTCTGGCAAGTGATTCGACACTGGAAATTGTTGGCTGAGGAAGAGTTAGAATCCAGTTCCCAGATGGTAGAATAAAGGGAATGAATGGAGTATTACACATACTAGGTCTAGCTCAAAATTTACTTTCTGTTAGTAAGCTTAATGATGTTGGAGTGCAAGTTAATTTTGTGAATGGTGGCTGTAAGATGACTAGAGGTTCTATTGTACTGGCAAAGGGTGAATGCATTGGAACTTTGTATAGGTTAGATGCTAAACCAGTGTGCTGTAATAGTGTCTCTATAAAATCTGAAAAAGCTACTATTATAACACATGATGCAAACTCTATGGAAGTTAAACTTCCTGCAGAGAAAACAATGCTCTAGCATCATAGACTTGGTCACATAGGTGAAAAAGGTTTAAAAACCTTGAAAAAAAAAACCCTGGTAGATGGGATGATTGATTGTAATATGGAGTTTGATTTTTGCGAACATTGCATATATGGAAAATAGAACCGTGTTTCTTTTTACTGTATTTCTCATAAATCTTCTGGTGTTCTAGACTATGTACATTTTGATGTTTTTGGTCTAGTTGATGTTCCTTCTCTGTCTAAATCAAGATACTACATATCGTTTATTGATGATTATTCAAGGAGGGCATTTGTATATTTTTTGAAAAATAAATCAGAAGTGTTTAGTCGGTTTAAAGAATTTAAAACTCTTGTGGAAAATTAGACTGGTAGAAAAATAAAATGTTTGAGAACGAATAACACTGGTGAATATTGCAATGCAGATTTTGATAAATATTGTATTGATCATGGAACAAAAAGGCATAAGACTACACCTTATACTCCATAGCAAAATGGAGTTGCTAAAAGGTTGAATCGATCATTGATGGAGAAAGCAAGAAGTATGTTGAGTTATGCTAGTCTTGAACAAAGGTTCTGGGCTGAGGCAGTTGCTACAGCTTGTTACTTGCTGAATCGTTCTTCCACTTCGGCATTGGTTGATAAGACGCCTATGGAAGCATGGTCTGGAAATAAGCCCTCTCTAAGACATCTTCGTGTCTTTGGCTGTGAGGCATATGCTCATATTCCTGAGGTAAAAAGATCTAAGCTAGATTACAAGGTAGTCAAATGTATCTTTATTGGCTATGGAGTCGGTGTTAAAGGGTACAAGCTTTGGAATTATGAAACTGAAAAAATAATTTATAGCAGGAATGTAATTTTTAGAGAGATGAAACCTTTGGTTATTGTTCCTTAGTTGGAGAAGACAGAAGAGAAGAAAGAAAAGAGTGTTGTTAATATTCCTCTGACCCCTGTAAAAGAGGAACAACAAGCACCAAGTGTAGAAGATTCAGAAGTGAGTTCGAGTAGCTCCGAAGATTCAGATCTAGAGCAAGAACCTGAACCTGCACCTCAGCCATTGAGGAGGTCTACACGTGAAAGAAGACAACCAAATAGGTATGGATTTTCAGTACTTGATTCGAGTTGTGCCTATGCTTTGCTTACTGATATTGATGAACGTAGGACTATGAAAGAAGCGTTAGTTTACCTGATTCAGATTCTTGGTTGGAAGCCATGGATAACGAAATGTCATCGTTGGAGAAAAATGGAACCTGAGATCTGGTGCCCTTGCCTGAAGGTAGAAAACCTGTGGGCTATAAGTGGGTATTTAAAAAGAAATATGGTCCAGATGGTAGTAATGAAAAGTACAAGGCAAGACTGGTTGCTAAGGGGTATTCTCAAAAGGAAGGTATAGATTATGGAGAAATCTTTTCTCCTGTAGCTAAGCTGACATCCATTAGATTTCTGTTGTCACTTGCAGTAGCGTATGACTTTGAAATTGAGCAGATGGATGTGATGACAACATTTCTTCATGGGGACCTTGAAGAAGAAATTTATATGTTCCAGCCAGAGCATTTTGTGGTAAAAGGTAAAGAACATTTGGTATGTAAACTTAAAAAGTCTCTTTATGGCTTGAAGCAATATCCCAAAATGTGGTATCAGAAATTTGATACGTATGTTTTATCTTTGGGATATGTGAGATCTAAATCTGATCATTATGTCTATTATAAAACTGATGGTGATTGGATTCTTATAATTGCACTATATGTGGATGACATGTTATTCATTGGCAATGGTAAGGGAATGATCTTAGATTTAAAATCTCAGTTGTCCTTGAAATTTAAAATGAAGAATCTGGGGGTAGCAAAGTACATTCTGGGAATGGAAATCAAAAGGGATAGATCTAATAGAAATCTTTGGCTCAGCCAAAGCAAGTTTATTACCAATGTTCTTAATAAATTTAATATGTCTGATTGCAAATAGTTAGTTGTTCCAGTTTTGCAGGGAACAAAACTATCTATTGAAGATTGTCCAGAATCTTCAAATGAAATTGACGACATGAAAAAAGTGCCTTATGCAAGTGCTATTGGTAGTTTAATGTACGTAATGGTCTGTACCAGACCAGACATTGCCTAGGCAGTGGGAGTTTTGAGCTGATTTATGGCAAATCTAGGCAAATCACATTGGGATGTTGTGAAGAGAGTTATGAGGTATTTGAAGGGAACTTCTGACTATGCTATTTTCTATCATGGAAACTCAGTTGGATCTCAGAAATATATCAGCATTTAGGGATATGTTGATTCTAATTGGGTAGGGGACATTGACAGTAGAAGATCCACCAGTGGATATGTATTCAGGTTAAATGGTGGTGCTATCAGTTGGATGAGCAAGCAGCAGGCTGTAGTCGCTTTGTCCACAACAGAGGCATAGTACATGGTAGCTACTCGTGCATGCCAAGAAGTCATTTGGTTGAAGAGGTTGTGTTCTGATGTTAGTTTTGATGCAGGGCAAATACAAATTCATTGTGATAGTCAAAGTGCTATCTGTTTGGCAAAAAATCCTACTTTTCACGCTAGGAAAAAAACATATTGATGTCCAATATCACTTTGTTCGTGATATGGTGGAAGATAAAAAGGTAAAGCTGGAAAGGGTTGATACTTTGGATAATGTTGCAGATGCCTTGACTAAACCAGTGAGCATAGCCAAGTTCAAATGGTGTTAAGATGAAATGGGCCTTCAGGCCCATAATTCTCAGTAATCGTATGAGGATTAAGAGGTAGCAGTAATCTCTTTGACAAGTAGGAGATTGAAGAGACCTAATGTCTCAAGTTACTGCTTGGAACCTCATTCATTCCTTGGTCATCGGCCACACTGGAGCATCGGCAGACTTTGTTAATGTGACACCAATCTGCAAGGTCTCACCGAGGGTAGTGAGCTATCAGGTAGACTTTCTGTATTGGTAGGAGTGAGGAGTCTTTGGCCAATATGCAAGGTTTAACTGATGAAGGGTTAGCTATCGGGTTGACATGCTCTATCAGGTTAACATGCTCTAGCTTCTCTGATCGATATGTGTCATACCGATGTGATATGTCTATCGGCATAAGGTTGGCCATCAACTGAGCCTGTGGTAGTTACTTTGACAGTCTTCTAGTACTCCGATGAAGGATGAAGGCTTGGGCATCGGTGGGACAAGGAACCATCGGTGTGGATGGTGGAGTGGTCTCTGATGGCTTTGGCTATTCCGATGAGGTTTAGACTGGCATCGTCGACAACAAAATTACTGACGATAGTCTTACAGAGTGTTCAGGTATATAAACTTGGATACCACACTCGAAGTAGTGAATGTGGGACTAAAGGTCTCAGATGAATATGAACAGTTGTGCGACAGTTGGAAGATAGCGATGCTGGGCAGTTGGAACAAACCATTAGGGCAGAAGTTCAAAACGATTTTGCTCTTGAAGACTGTGACATATATAGATTTGGTGAGGTCATTTGATGATGATGAGATTCGATCAAATTATTCTTTCTGTAGATATACAGATGAAGTGAACTATGTATATGATTTGAGAATCGATACCTAAGCGAGAAGGCTGGGATCTTTATTGTAACCTTTCTAAGCTTACTATAAATAAAGATAGTCTCTCTTGTGGTGGTGGGTTTTTTACCTGAAAGGGTTTTCCCACGTACATCTATTGTTGTTTTCTATTATCTTGTATGTTTATTCTATATTTTCTGGTGTGTTCATCTTTGTATTTGAATTAAACATTACCTGTCTACATTATCCCCTTTGAATTGACATTAGGGAAGCTATATTCTGCACCTGTGCTTTCCTTATAGTTCTGACTCCTTCGATTTCGTTAAACTCTTTGAATCCTCCAGCTGTACCATATTCACATTATCCTCCATGCCATCCACAACTGATGACCTACCTGTCATCTATCCACAACTTGTCGATTGGGACCAAACAACACCACCCGTCCTAGATGTTATACAAAATGATGAAGCTCTTGCTGAGTTCATGGGAGTAGGGAATCATATTCCTTTGGGAGATCATAAAGTAGGATATATCATGGAGCTTAACATTGATGCATACTTTGGCAAGACCACCCAATCTCTTAGTCACAAAATGATGAATATAAAAATAAAAAAGACATCCCCTGGCAAAAACCACTTTGTGGCGCTTTCGGATGATAAAAAAGTAAAAATAAAGGACGTATCCTCTGGTGAAAACCTCTCTGAGGTGCCAGGGGATGAGATATTGGCCCTCCCTAAAGTACCTAAATTTATCAAGAAACATCTCCTATCTTGACAGAAGCGTCACAAGAAATGAATCTTGGCACCAAAAGTGAGCCTCGGATCACATATCAGGCTGAATCATTGACACCAACAGAACAAAAATCCTTTCTGAATTTCTTCAAACAAAGAAGCATCAACTTTGCATGGACTTATGCTGATATGCCTGGGCTGGATATTGCTTGTAGTTCATCACCTTGCAGTATATCTAGATGTGAAACCAGTGAGGCAGAAATTGTGAAAGATGCATGCACAAATAGCATTACTTGTCAAAGCAGAACTGAAGAAACTTCTGGATGTAGGATTTATTCGACCAATAGACTATCCCCAATGGGTGTCAAATTTGGTACCTCTGAAAAAGGTGACTGGGGGCATCCGTTGTTGTACCAAATTTCAAGATCTTAACAAAGCTTGTCCTAAGGATGATTTCCCTCTTCCTAACATCGATATGATTGTAGATCTCATTGCTGGAGATGAAATGCTATCCCTCATGGATGAGTTTTTAGGATATAACCAAATCAAGATAGCTGAGGAAGACCAATATAAGACATCATTTATAGCACCATGGGGAACTTACTATTGGGTTGTGATGCCTTTCAGATTAAAGATTGCATGAGCTACATATCAAAGAGCAATGACAATCATCTTTCATGATTTCTTTCACAAGATAATGGAAGACTATGTAGACAACCTTTTGCAAAATCAAAAACAAGAGAGGAACATCTGAATGTGCTAGCACAGATCTTTGATTGAATGGAAAAGTATAATGTATGACTCAACCCTAAAAAGTGTGTTTTTGGGGTAACCTCTGGGAAACTCCTAAGATACATAGTGTCACGAAGAGGGATAGAGGTAGATTCAAACAAAGTCAAAGCTATAATGGAGATGCCTCCTCCAACACTTAAACAGCTTAGAAGTCTACAGGGTAAGTTGCAATCCATTTGTCGATTCATAGTGTAGCTCGCTGATAAATGCCAACCATTTCAACATCTGCTTAGAAAGAATACAACTTTTTAGTGGGATAATAATTGTCAGTTGGCCTTTGAACAATTGAAGAAATATCTTGCCAATCCACCAGTTCTCATGCCACCAAGACCAGGACAACCTCTTCTCCTCTACATATTAGTAATAGAAATAGCCATTAGATTCTTACTGGCACAACATGACGAGAAAGGAAAAGAGAGAGCCATCTATTACATCAGTTGCACGTTGATAGCATATGAGCTTAATTATTCACAGATTGAACAAGCATGTTTGGCAGTAGTCTTTTCATCATAGAAGTTAAGGCACTATATGTTTAGTCACAAAACCAATCTTATTGCAAAAATTGATCCGTTAAAATATTTGCTAAGCAAAGCCGCTCTCACGAGAAGAACAACAAAGTGGGTAATGGTCTTGAGTGAATTTGACATTGAGTACACAGGACGGAAAGCCATCAAAGGGCAAGGTATTGCCAATCAATTAGCAGACGCTCCTATGCCAGCTAAACATCCTTTGTTGTTTGAGTTTCCAGATGAATCCATCATGACAGTTGCACCAACCAAAAACACTTGGAAAATGTATTTCGATGGATCGTATACGCATCATGGCTCAGGGGCAGGTCTCCTATTTGTCACACCTTAAGGAGACAGAATCCCTAGGTCATACAAAATAACATTCCCATGTACCAACAATATAGCTGAGTATGAGGCCCTCATCGCAAGGCTTTGGATGGCAATCAAATGGAAAATAGAAACACTGACAGTAAATGGGGATTCATAGTTGGTTATCCAACAGGTCAATGATGAGTACAAAACAAAAGATGATAAGCTACTACCATATAAGAGAATGGTCGATGACTTCAAGGATTACTTCCATGATATTCATTTTGAACAAATTCTAAGGATTAATAATAAAGCGGCTGATGCAATGGCCACCAGTGGGTCATTGGTAGATCTGAAAAAAGATAGCAAGAGATGTGAGTTCTTGGTGGAAGAGCTTGAAATCCCTGCTTATAATGTTCTGCTGTCAAAACTTGTATGCGACATTGTTGGTCCTTTGTCCCCATGGTACCAAGAAATCTATTTATACCTTCATGATAATATCCTTCAACCCAACCTGACATTTACCCAATGACGTACCTTCATCCGCCGATCATCCCATTTCACCATCATTGCTGATACTTTATATCGAAGCAGTCTCGAAGGTACTCTTTTGAGATGTCTTGATGCTAGGGAGGCTGAGACGACCTTGCATGAAGTGCATGAGGGTATCTATGGGGTGCATTCTAGTGGACTGACCTTAGCCAAGAAGATTCTTTGAACGGGGTACTATTGGCTGACTATGGAAAAAGATGTGCATGATTATGTTAAGAAATGTCTACCTTGCCAGCAACATGGAGATTTAATACATGCACCATCATAGGAATTGTAACTGATCATGACTCCATGGCCCTTTTCATAGTGGGGGCTCGACCTCGTAGGGAAAATCCATCCACCCTCTTCCAACAGCCATAAGTTCTTCATCACCTCCACAGAATACTTCACTAAGTGGGTAGAAGCCCTTCCACTCACCTTTACCACTGGTGTCCAAATTTTAGAGTTCATCTTGCATTACATCATCTGTCGTTATGGTATCCCGCACTCCATTGTCACAGATAATGGAAAGCCCTTTAAGAACCAAGAAGTTCACACCTTGTGTGATGAGTTCCATATCCAGCACCATTTCTCTGCCCACAAGGTAACGGTCAGGCCGAAGCTTCCAACAAAACCATTTTGTGCATCCTGAAGAAAATAGTTAATGAAGTCGGTCGTGATTGGCACCTGCAGCTTAATCCCGCCTTATGGGCATACCGCACTAGCCTTCGTACACCCACAGGAGCCACACCCTATTCATTAGTGTTTGGTTCTGAAGCCATCCTACCTATAGAGGTTGAGCTCGCATCTTTATGCATCTCATTAAAGAACATTATTACTGACGAGGAATATCAGACTACATGACTGAATGAATTAGAGTTGCTGGATGAGAAATGCATAAACACTCTGAACAATTTGCAAGCTTATCAAAATTGCCTCCAGAGAAGTTATAACAAGCCACAATTTTGAAGTAGGTGATCTTGTCCTTATGGAGAATCAGAAGAACATGCAAGATCACCCTAAAAAAGGAAAGTTTGAACCTAATTGGCTGGGTCCCTTCATTGTCACAGCTAATTATGGATTAGGAGCCTATTAACTATCTACATCTGAGGGACAACCTCTGAAGGAACCTATGAACATCATGCACATGAAGAAATTCTATACATGACCCATCAAATATCCCAAGTCAAGAAAATCAAAAAATCAAAAAAATCAATAAAAAACTGAGTGTAATAAAGTCATCCAATGGTTAAAATCACTCCGATGATTCCTTGGATAAGTACCATGGTGAAAACTTGTTCTAGGCACCACGTGTAGCAGCCGGTCCTACCATCTAATAAAATCCCTCTATGCACCCATAACCATCTATCCTGCCATAATAAAATCCATCATTGCACAATCATCCATCCCATTTACATACCATAGCTTGGAGTTTGAAGCATTTTTGGTCATCCCACCCACAAATAAAATCCTGGAGATGGTATCCTTGTATGCTCCTGAGAGTCATAAATCATATCAAAATATAAAAAAATCATAATACTTCAAAAAATTCCAAAAACAAAATCAAATATTCCCTCAAAATACAAAAAAATCAAAATATTATCAAAGAAAATCCAAGCAATAAATATACCCACAAACATCATCACACCCACATCTTCTTCCATCCATAGCTACTCAGAACCATCCTTCTATCCACGAGCCATCCCTACATCATCACGTCCAACCAGAACTACATATTCATTTCACTCGCATCTGTTAAGGACCTTGATCTCGTGGATACAGGGTATGTAGGCAGTCTAGAATACAAAGGAAGTATCCAGTACTCAGGTCCACATGATGCACCCATTCAACTCGGTTGGATGGTTTAGATCGATCAAACTTACTTCGCAAAGCAAACGAAGCATCAACATCAAAACATCATCCTCAAAACACAAAAAATCATCAATCAACAAATCAAACCTCATCATCACAAACAACTAGCTATCTTCTTGCTTATCCTTTTCAGCATCTAAATCCAACAAACATCATCAACAGGTTCTAGCCTTAATGGATATATCATTCCTACAATAGGAAGAATCTATTTATCCTTAATCATCATCCTTATCTTATCTAAAACATCTCTTGGCAAGAAATACCTGGTTGTGGTCTTGCTTGTGATTGATCTTGTTGATTCTTGATTTTTTTATCTTGAGCCTCATTTTTAGGGATACTCGAAAGCTGTCTTGATCTCATCATATCTTGGTATGTGGATGAGGACACCTAGAATGGAGCATAGTCATTGTTTTGGATGCGGTGTTTGTAGGATGGTCTCCGTACCTCTAAGAACGGTATTCATATCTTGATAATGATGTGTCAGTTCTAGCATATTTCTCTCTTGGGGCATTTAAGCACAGATCTTGCCTTTTATGTTTCCAAGAAGTTATGTTATGAGTCCCCTTCCATCATCTAGTCAAGGTTGTGCTATCTTAAGGGTCTAGGTACTTATCCCTTTGCTGGTAATGTCTAGTCCGTGCAAAAATAGGATAATAATTAGCACTTTGGTCCTGTCATACCCTTGTGCACTCTATCCTATTTTTCTATATTAAACCTAGAAATGCTCTCTATGTTATCATGTAAGTACTAATCCTAGCTTATTCCCCCCATACAAGTTTTCCATCCACCTAACTGCTTTTCTATCTCACATGTCTTGTCTACCCCCCCTCTCTCCCGGACATGAGTCCCTTAATGACATGGTGTCTACTGACTTAGCTTTCCTTCCATTTTTCCCTCTACCTATCCCCATTTGTCCTTTCCCCTATCCTTTTCCCTAATCTTGTCACCTAGGGTTTGACATAATCTAAATTGTATCATGACATATTTTCCATTTTCATCACATTACATTTACATTTTTAGAAGCATTATCCTTATTACATTGTCACTTACATTACATATAGGTATATTTCCATTTACATTTTGCATATACAAGAAAAGAAAACATCGCATAAATCATATACTAGGCATGTCATCCATAACATCATGAAACATAACATCATCATATAAATCATTAGCATGCAAATATTTGTCCATATCATAAACCATCATAAGCCAAATGCATCCATAGTCCAACATAACATATATAGGAAACATTTTAGATCACCATCATTTTGCATACATAAAATAAACATAAGCACATAAACACATCATAACCATAGCATATAGGGCACCAAAATCATCTCATATATATATCATCATCGCAAAAATATACATCGCTCATATATACATAAAAAATATGTCATAACGCCTCCAAGGGCTAAAATGATACAACATCAAAAAACTGTCAGCCCTAGCCTGATGACCCTCTCTCTGACTGAGTCAGTGATCCCCCTGGACCCTGTGGTGGCTGTGAGGGCTGTGGTACCTATGGAGTCACCTGCTGAGACAGTGGCTGATGGATAGACTGCATCGATCTTGATCTATGTCAGCCTGATATCCTAGATTGACTTTGCTGACTAACACTGGGAAGCTGCTACTCCTGAGGAACAACTGTGCAGTAAGCTGCATAGTAGTAGTCTGCTTGGGAGGCCTGCTGTGATGCTCATCTCTGTTCATCCATCAACTAACCCTGCACCTGTATCAGCTGACTCTGTAACTGCATTGTCTGTGCTATGCTTCCTCCAGCCACTAACCCCTGCAACCTGGAAACCTCAGCCTACAGTCCTGAAACCTGGCTAGTCAAACTAGCCACCTGAGTCTCCATTGCCTGACACAGCCCTCTCTCTCTGTCTTGATCTACTGTCAAGGTTGTAACCTATGCTTGCAGAGCACTGATTTGACCATCCCCATCTCTGCTGCCTCCATCTATGGCTGCTAATAATCCCCACAGCTGTGCTAACTCCTGATCCTGTCTCTACAAGGTATGCTCATAACTCGCTATCCGAGCACGCAGGGTAGCCACCTCTGTCTCCTCATCATCCCCTCAGCCTCTCTGCCATGATACCTATCTCTCTGTTAGGACATCCTCTCCTCCTCTTAAGATACCTTCCCCTGGGGTCCCAAAGTTGCTAACCAACACCTGTTGTTGAACTGTAGGCCTCCCCTGCTATGGTGGCCTAAGAGGTGGTGCTGACCCCCTCTGACCTAACTGTATCAATATCCTACTAGAAGATACTGGTCCCCTTTGGGCATGTTGTGGCGGTGGTCCTCTTGGCAGTTCCATCGGTCCTCTCTATAGTGGCCCTCTCTGTGGTGCCTACCCACTCCTGCCACCCTGATCCCTCCCACCTTGTCCTCTGCCAGCTCTACCTCTGCTAGTCCCCCTCACCAAACTACCTGCACCTCCTGCGCCATCATCATCATCATCATCATCATTCGCTCCCTCCTCCACTATCATATTTGGCTTGGCCTCTGGATTTGTCAATCGGTTGTGCTGCCACACGGCCCACCATCTGTCATAGTCAGGTGTAGTACTCGCATCCGCAATGGTACTCTGCCAGTCCCACTGCTGTGGTTGTAAAGCATCAAAATCAGCAATGGCTATCTAGGGCACTATCCAAGGAGGCCATCTCCTGTCTCTCGCTGTCCACCCAAAAATGGCCATCACCTATAGTAAATCCTGTCGTAGACCAAACTGTCTCATAACACGCGAGGGGATGTATCTGTCAATGGTCTAATCTCCTCGCCCCATGATGTATCATGTCTAAATAGCATAAGGCAACTGCTCATCCTCATCCATCAACTGCTCACACCCAATATATGGTCTGTATACTACCCGTGTCACCTCATCTAGCAATCTCTGCCAAAACCTCAGCATCCCTGTATATGAGTGTTGTAACTGTCCCTGCTACCTGAATACATAAGCCTCAAAAGGTTGTCGGTGCAACACTCCCACTAGACGCGTGATCAGAATATGTTCAAATGCCCAAACATGTAGTAATGTCACTCCTGCTGATAGGGCACTGTCTAAATGATACACAACTGTGTGCATCTCATGATACAACTATGCAAGTATACAGGGTCCCCAGGCAAACATAGTCCCATGAACCACCATCTCCTCAATCACCTCTCCCTAGCCCACTGAGAATTCCCGTCCTCTCCTATCTTGCATCACCACTCCACCAATTAGAGCACAAAGAAACAGGATCCAACTCCGCTCCCCAGCTGCAAGAGTCTGATGGTAACTCATCACTTGATCCTCCTCTACTAACACAAATGCACCTAGCGCGAAGGCCCTCTCCAATGCCGGCCCTCCTCTGCCCACATCATAGATCATTTGACTCCCGTGAATCGGAACCTTCAAGATCTGATAGACATCCTCTAGGGTGATGGTCATCTCACCCATCGGCAACCAAAATGAACATGTCTCTGGTTTGAACCGCTAATCAAAGCTGTCATCAGGGCTCTATGTGCCCACAACATGGGCTTCTCTGCAGGTGTCCATAGTCCTAAGGTGCTAAACCATACTCATGTAACATCATCAAACCCTACCCAAAGTGCCATCACCTCAGGCACTCTCCATTCCCGCGTGACACAATACCCCCATCAATCTGTATTTCATCACCCAATTCACTCATAAGAATTCATTTTTCTCCCAAAGCCTTAAAAATAAAAAAAGGCGCTAACAAAACCTGATACTACACTAAAATTAATTTTAGCATCAGTCTTCTAGCCAATCGCGCCAACAGAATATTTGGTGCCACCATTCATAAATATCGCGCTATGACAAGAAATAACGCTACCCTTCTTTGACTTCACGCCAATATTCAAATTTGCGCTAGTCTCACCCATTTTCACACCACAACTAAAAATGGCACCAGTACTCCCCCAATTCATGATAAACCAAAAAATTGCGCCCCTTCCCATGAACGTGCCATTTCTCGAAATGGCGCCAAAAACCCAAATCACATGATTATACAAAATCGTGCCACAACCTCCTCGGATTGCGCCATTTTTCAAAATGGTGCCAATCCACCCAAATTTTGTGCCACGCGATGGCACTAATCGCCCTAACCTACCCATTTCCTGACAAAATAAAATGCAAAAAAGTGCAAAAATTAAAAATGCGAAGATGGGATCGATGACTCACCCGCTCGCCAGCCTCCTCCGCTCACATGCACGTCCGTACCTGCTCCGCCAGGTGTGAGTATCGAGGGTAGAAAGGTAGGTTGCCGCCTCCTGCCATCTCTCTTGCTCTCTCTTTCTCTCTAGATTTCTATTGTCTATGTGTGCAAATGATTCACTTTGGGCCCACTTTTTGCTATTTATAGCTAGCCATATCACCTCTTTTTCATCTTCTTCTTCCCTAAGGAGCATATCAACTCCTTTTTTGCCTGTTTTTCTTCCTACTAACTTGTTTTTCTGTCTTGCCTCCATTTTTCACCTCCGTTTCTTACCTTTTCAAGAGTTCATCCTAAATTTTTTTATTTTTTGTCTGAACTCTCGAGGGCGCATCCCTTACCCATTTTATTCCTCCCTGCAACTGGGGCAGTTTTTCTTTGGCCTGACGCCACTCCTTGCTAAGTCATGATGCCACGTCAAAGAGGGGCAAATGTAGACACCCTAAAATGTCCTAACCATTGAATCATCCCAATTAATTAATTAAATTTTATTTAATTAATTAAATCCCAATTTACCTACAATTAATTAATTAAATTTTATTTAATTAATTAAAAACCCCTTGAGCACCTATATTGAATTAACTTAATTCAATATTTATGTTCATCTAATGTTAGCCCATATTAAATAAATAAATATTAAATATTTATTTGGTTAATATTTCTACTCACAATTCCAACTTATTCACACTCTTAATTAATTAAATAAACCCACTTTATTTAATTAATTATCACTTTCACATGTCTCCATAACCCAAATAAAAAAATAAAAATAAATCGCTCACCTCTCACCTCATTGCAACACTTGTCGCATTATCTACCCTCCACTTAATCCCTTCACATGACTTGCCAATTTAAATATTTTTATTTAAATTGGAGCTAATTATTCTCCTCCCTCCATTTGTCACATGACTACATAGTCACATGCACCTCTTAGCCTTTTATTCTAATTTAAAATTCACCTCTCTTCTCCATTCCACACTTGTCACAAGGCTAAACTTGATCCATGTATGATTAATCTTAGCCATCCATAAGCCAAAAGTCAAAATCAAATCTCATCCTTCCATTTCAACCAAGCTTTTCTATAAATACAACCCTCTTCTAAGCCATTTGCATCCAATCTTGAGTGTATCATCACTCTACCAAAATCATTTTTGTATTTGTGAGCTAGGGTTTAGTGATTTGCACTTGCATGAGAGCATTTCACATTTTTATCATTGTGGGTATAGCTAGAATGTTCATGGGTGCAACATTCTCAACCTTAACCATGGATTGTGGATCATCTTGAAGATATATTGCATTTGTTCTTTGCATTTTGTGTTGATTTCCTTCATGTTTGTTTTCATGATTTTAGTCATCAAGGAAGATTAAACCAAAATCATCTAAACAATCTCTAAAAATACTATTCATCAAATTCATGAAAGCTGTTGGAGCATTAGTCAACCCAAATGGTACTACTATGAACTTGTGGTGACCATATCGAGTCCTAAAAGCCATTTTAGAGATGTCCTCATCCTTAATCCATAATTAGTGATAACCAGATCTAAGGTCTATCTTCCAGAACACTGTTGCTCCTTTCATCTGATCAAAGAGCTCATCTATCCTTGGAAGTGGATACTTGTTCAAGATTATAGTAGCTTTGTTAAGCATCTTATGATCAATGCATAACCTCAAAGTACCACCCTTCTTTACAAAGATGACCGGTGCGCCCCATGGTGACACACTAGGTCTAATGAACCCTTAATTTAACAACTCCTGCAATTGTGCCTTAAGCTCATACAACTTTGTAGTAGTCATTCTGTAGGGTTCCTTAGATTGCAGCTCAGTCCCTGGTAGTAAGTCAATCAAGAAGTCAAATTCTCTCTTAGGTGGCAACTCTGTCAACACTACAGGAAATACATCTCTGAAATCTCTAAGGATTGGATAGTCATTGAACACTGGTTCTTCTTTATCAAGGTCCTTTACTTGGACAACATAAATGGCGCATCCTTTCCTCTTGGATTTCTTTAATTGCATAGCTGATATTTGTCTAAGCTCTTAAGGTCTCTTTATTCCATTAATTTCCACTTGGTTCCCTAGGTCATCCACACATCTAACAACCTTGTCTTCATAGTTTACTAAAGACTTATGTTTAGTTAACCAGTTGATTCCTAGAATTACATCATAAGAGCCTAAAGGTGCTACATACAGATTCACTTGTGTCTGAAAACTAGGAAGCTCTAACTCACTGCATGCTAGACATGAGTCTACCTTCTTTTCTGCACTATTGCCATATTGTACCATCCAAGAGTTTTCCATATGTCCAGGTCTAATAGATAACTTAGATAGTACTCGAGGATCAACAAAACATTCTGTGTCACCAATGTCAATTAAAATAGAAACAAGTAGTCCATAGAGCTTACCTTGGAACTGAATAGGTATTGCTTGAAACTCTGCTTGCCGATTATCCACTATGGCATGAATCTGATGCTGCAGTGCTCCTTGCTAATTCTTGTTTCCTCTTTTATATGGACATGCATTTGCATAATGCTCTCCTCCACAGTTGTAACATCCACCCTTAGGTGCTCTCAGTCCTTCAGCTCCTTCCCTCTGATTGTTGTTTTTGTTATTATTGCCACCTCTTTTGTTTCCATCATTCCCATCCTAAGAATTATTGCCTCTCTTTAGATTTCTGATTTATCTATTATTGCCTTGGTTATTCTTTTGATAGTTCTGCTAATTATTCTATGGTTTCTTATTCAAAAACTTAGCATCTCTTTTCTTATGGTAATTTGCTATCTGTTGCAACCTCTGCTCTTGATTTATTGCTTTCTCAAAAGCAGCACCCATAGTGAGTGGGTTATGAATGTCCACCTCAGCTCTAATCTGTGTCCTCAATCCCAAAATAAACTTTCTAATTTGAAATCTCTCATCTGTCTGATACTATGGAACATACTTTAGTAGATGAGAAAACCTTTCCCAATAATTGGTCACAGACATACCTCCTTGGATCAAGTTCTGAAACTCTATCATCTTCTTGTCAAAGAATAACTATGGTAACCATCTTTTTCTAAACAACTGCAAGAACAGCTCCCAAGTTATCTCACTAGGTAACAACTTTTTATCCACCTTCTCATTATCCCACCAAGTTGCTGCTTCACCAGTCAACTGGTAAGATCCCCACATTGCCTTAGTGTGATCTGAAAGGTTTCGAAGTCCAAAGTACTTCTCCATTTCTATTATCCAGGACTCAGCTCCATCTCCTATGGTGTTTCCATCAAATTTTGCTGGTGATACTTTCTTGAGGTCTTTCCCCAATTCTTCGGCTATCTTTTCTTGATTATCAGCAATAGCTCCAACTTCAGGAATTGGAACTTCTGTCCTTGGGTTCTCATTAGCATTTTGACCTCTAGGAATTCCTCTGATTTCCTGCTCAAGAGTATTCATCAACGTGTCCTGTTGGGTTAAGAGATCAAGAATACGATCAAATCTTTCATCTTGGTCATTACTGACATCTCCACGATCCCCAGCAGTTCAACCACCATGAGCACCTCCACGTGATCCTCTACCTCGACTACTTCTTGATTCGTCACAACGATCAGTGTTTCTTGTATTCATGATGGGTAATCTGTACCAAGTTTGCAACTTTAGCACAATAGTCCCAAAAACAAAGGCCCTAGTGTTAAACCTAGAGCTCTGATACCAAATGTAAAGCCTCACAAATCATCTAAAAGCATTTAAACCAACTCAAAAGTAAATGAAGTAAATAATTCTCTTAAATATAACATCGCAATAACAAAAATGAAAAAGAAGTAAATAATCCACTTAGATACAACTTTCAAAGATAATAGATGCAATTAATCCGCTTAATCACAATATCTCAAACAAAAGATAATCTTATAAATATGAACCTCAATGTCAATAAATCTTACATATTCACGTGCTTAATCTAGGTAACAAGTATGATAAAATAATATACATAAATCCTTGGCAAGCATGCCATAATACATCTAATCAAGTACAATAATCATGTACAACAATAATAAATAAAATAATACACTCTCCAATTGCACGAACCAAGTGGTCCACCACCTACAAGCTGAGAGATGGGAACATGGATCAGGTGCTTTTCCACCCAACCATGAAGTATTTACACTTCCTTGGATCCCTTCCTAAAATGAAGGAAACCCAGCCCTACATGAAATGTCTAGCTACCTCGTAACAACTACGGGAGGGAACACCCGATGCAAGCCTGATGTCTGAATGTGCAATTCTAAGTAATGAAAAGCAAATTGTCTCACAATAGGATGTGACAAAGATATCAATAAATAAGTTTGCTAGACAATAAACATCTATTTTAATGTCATTCTGATTAGATCTAATCATTTAAGTAACCTGGTCAATTCCTGAAAAGAGGAAAATCCATCTCTAAATATCCACATTCGACATCCTAGTCCCAAAAGTAACCCAATACATTCCTATATAAAAACTACTTCTTTCCCCAAGAAGCAAGAAAATAATTAAAGAATCACAAATTTAAGATTTCCAATAAATCAATCCAATCCCTTTCCCAAAACATCAAATAAGGAAAATATAGTTTCAAGCAATGAACTATCTTTTGGTCATATAATCAAAATCATAAGTTTATCAAATTGATATAGTTCCTAATCTTGCATTTTAGTCACAATGTCTTCAATAATAGTCATTCAAAAATATTAATTTATCTTGTTGTTATTTCGGTGAGAAGAGGTTCCAAAATAATGAAAACAATTCAAATAGTCCATAGGTTTGTTTAATTGACATAAACCTCAAATCCATATTTCAATCATATTGCCTAATAAATATTCAACCAAATTGCTTTCAGCAATTAGAGACAGGAACTATTTCAATCCAATTATCTAACCAAAGTTCAGGATTTAATAAAAAATAACTTACTGTCAAAACTGCGACCAGAAGTCCAAAAATAGTCAAACAGTCTTCATGTCGCAATTGCAATAGGAACTATTTGCAGAAAATAAATTTATACAGAGAACAACGAACAAGGTTTTAATTCAGTTTTAGACAAATTGCATATATAAATGGTTTTCAACATTCAAAGGAAAAATATAATAGTTTGCCTATCATCTCTGATCTTAGTCAATATAATATTCCAAATATGTTTTCCAACAGTGCTACAGGAATACTAGCACTTAAAAATAATAAAGAATTTGCTACAATAGTGTAAACTAAAAAATTAAGCTACAGGATCATATGTTTTTGTCTAATTCTAGAGGTTATGATTTAACATACAGAGGTCAATTTTCTAAGTGAAAACTGTTCTCAGCCAAGGTACGAAATATAGTCATAAAAACATTACCAAAGGAAAACTAATGATGAAGGGGGTAAATCATAAAACACACAAAAATAGAAATGACACATAGAAAATAGAATATTTCTTTATTGATTTGGATAACTTATTAGATTACAGAAGCTCAATTACAATCAGAGGAATCAATCCTCCATAGGCTGCAACATACTATAGCTACACATCACTAGGCTCTAGAATCTTCTGCCTTCTGTAACCCCAAATTAGCTAGGGTTTTTGTTTTCCCACCTATTCTTGACTCTACACTTTCCTCCTTAACTCTACTACTGCCCAGGGTTCCCAAAATAGTCATGAATAGCACTTTTTGGTGACCTCCAGCTAAATTTTGAAATTTCAACTCCCTCCAAAAGTAGGTCAACTTCCGGGAAGCATAACTTTTGATCTGGGTGTCTGATTGATGAACTATTTTAAGCGCTAGAAAGCTCACGATGTGAACTATCACGCCGAAATCCATAAACAGATTTTTGTCAACTTTTTGGGATGCTATGGGATGTTTTAGTGCCTCATATCTTGTTTCAAAAATTTTTAGGGGCTTTTCAGAAAACAAAAACTTTAATTTATTTCATCTCACAAATGATCTTTGCCTGATTCCTTCACCAAAGGTCTTATATTTGAGTTACGAAGCTTTCTATAAGTTTTCACTTCAATCCGTGCCCAAATGCAAACTTTCCTAAAATGGCAGTTAAACTTTCCAAAACTGGCAGGTTGCTATTTTTAGTAGTTTAGAAAAAAACTAAAAGTCCTACATCATTATTTAGGATATTATGGAACTAGAAACACTAATTATGGAAATAAATGAAAACAACTACAATGATTTTGAATTAACCTTTTTTTGGGTGATGCAAGATTGCCCTTACACCATTGGATGCTCCTGCATCAGACACCCAGGGTAATTTAAGAAGTGACCCTGTCACGTCTTAGGTGTTTGTTTGAGGAAAACCCAAATGGTCAACCTCTACCTTAGACAACCAAGAAGAATCTTCAACATGCCTTCCTTTCCATTTCACCAGATATTCTTCATATTGCCTATTCTGAGTACTTCTTACCACACGGCTATCCAAGATCTCTTCTATCTCCTCCGTTGAAGTAGATGCCAGAATACTCCACTATTCTTCTATTGGTCCATCATCTGTTCCACCTTCATGATATTTTGATAAATCAGCAATGTTGAAAACGGGGAAATATTGATCCCAAGCTCTACCTCATATGCATTTCCTGAATCATGCTTCTTCAGGATTCTGCACAGTCCAAATTTCTTCATTTTCAACTTATTGTATGTTCTAATTGAGAACCTTTCTTTTCTCAAGTGAACCATGACTTCATCTCCTACCTGGAACTCCTTATATCTCCTCTTTTGATCTGCCTTAACCTTGTACTGAATATTCATCTTATTAATGTGCTTTCTCACCTCTTCATGTAAATTCTTCAGATATTCTACAAAGTCTTCGAGTTCGGCACTTGTCTTTTCTCCTTTGTCCAGCTTCCTTAACTTAGAAACATTTCTTGGGCTATTGCCATTTACAATCTGGAATGCTGATTTACCAGTACTCCTATTTATAGAATTGTTGTAAGCAAATTTTGCTTGTGGTAAAATCAAATCCCATCCCTTGGGCTTATCTTCTACTAAGCATCATAGTAGGTTACCCAAACTCCTATTCACCACTTCCGTCTGTCCATTAGTCTGTGGATGGTGTGCAGAACTGAACTTCAAATCTATCTTCAACTTCTAACACAATGTCCTCCAGAAATAACCAAGAAACTTGGTATCTCGATCTGAAACTATGCTCTTTGGTAGACTGTGTAATCTCACCACCTCTCTGAAAAATAATTCAGCAATATGAACATCATCATTAGTCTTCTTGCAAGGAATGAAATGTGCCATCTTTGAGAATCTATCCACCACCACAAAAATAGAATCATGTCCTCTCTGTGTCCTTGGTAAACCAAGAACAAAATCCACACTAATATCATCCCATGGCTTCTCTGGTACATGTAGTGGTTGATATAGACCTGTATTCTGACTTTCTCCTTTCGTCATTTGACATACTCTGCAACTCTGCATGAATTTCCTCACATCTTGCTACAACTGTGGCCAATAATAATTTTCACCAACAATAGAAATGGTCTTATCTTGACCAAAGTGTCCGGCCAATCCTCCAGTATGCTTCTCCTTAATCAGGTTCTCTCTCATGGAACTCCTCAGAATGCACAATTGGCTTCCTTTAAACAACATGACATCTTGGATTATGAAATCCAACCATTTTTTCCCGTCCAAAGTAACAGGTTCTAGACAAGCTTTCCAAGCCTCTGCAAAATCTAGATCTTCAGGATACAAACTTTTTAGCTCATCGAACCCAACAACCTCTATCTTCATTTCTGTCAACAAATTTTGCCTTTTGCTCAAGGCATCTGCAACTCTGTTGGACTTCCTACTCCTGTGCTTCAAAACAAAAGTATAAATCTATAAAAACTCAACCCATTTTAAGTGCCTCTGGTTCAACTTTCCTTGACTATTAAGATACTGCAAAGCCTGATGATCAGTATATAAAAAAACTCTTTTGGTAACAAATAATGTCTCCATTTCTTCAAAGCCTGAACTATTGCATAAAATTCCTGATCATAAACATAATACTTTTTCTTGGCATCATTAAGCTTCTCACTAAAATAGGCAATGAGCTTACCTTCTTGACTGAAAATAACTCCTATAGCACTACCACTAGCATCACAATCTAACTGAAATACCTTATTAAAATTTGGAAGTGCCAAAACAGGTTGTTCTGTGAATTTTTGCTTTAATGTATCAAAGCTTTTGTCTACTACTTTAGTCCATCTAAACTCTTTTCTATCCCCTCTCATTGTCTCAGTTAGGGGTGCACAAACGCTACTAAAATTATCGATAAACTTTCTATAAAAACTTGCCAAACCATGAAAAGATCGTACCTCTATTGTACTCCTTGGTGTAGGCCATTCAATGATAGCCCTTACTTTTTCTGGGTCCACCTTAAGACCTTCCTTTGAGAAAACAAATCCTAGGTATACCAACTCCTTTGCAAAACTACTTTTCTTTAGATTAATCAACAACTTCTCCTCCCTCAGCTTCTCTAAAACTCTTCTGATATGTAACAAATGCTCATCCCAAGTCTTACTGAAAATTAAAATATCATCCAAATAAACAATAGCAAAGCTTCCCAAAAAAATTTTCAGTACCTCGTTCATGAGCCACATGAATGTGTTCGGTGCATTGGTTAGCCCAAATGGCATGACTAACCACTCATACAAACCTTCCTTGGTCTTGAAGGTTGTCTTCAATTCATCCCCTTCTCTGATTCGGTTCTGGTGATACCCACTTTTCAGATCAATCTTTGTGAAGTACTTGGCTCCACTGAAACAATCCATTATGTCATCCATTCTTGGCAATGGAAATCTGTACTTGATCATGTATATATTTATGGCTTGAGAATCTATACATGTTCTCCACTCTCCATCTTTCTTTGGTGCTAGTACTGCAGGTACTGCACATGGACTTAGGCTCTCTATTATCAGTCCCTTCCTTAGCAACTCATGAACTTGTCTATGTTGGCAAGAGACACGTTGTGGCTTCATGAGTGTTGTCATTGATGGCAACAAAGTTCATCCTACACATCCGCAGGACATGGTGTGTCTATACCGGAAGTCAGATTGTAGAGTAACTTGGTCAAGTGACCAAGAACAGAATATGCAGCAAGGTCTAACAATCAGGTCTGGATCTCTCAGAGGAAGTATCTATGTAAAATGCAGACTTGGGGAAGTCAAGAGGAATACCTTCACTGATAGATTCCAAGGATTGAGCTTCTGGTGATGAAAGAGTGAAGACATATAAGCACCTAAGTTCTGGGTTCCTGTTTGGCAGAATAGTCAAAGGAAGAACTTACCAGCAGAGCATCATACCTTAATTTGGATGAGTTATTGATGGTGATCAAGTCTTTTGAGGTATTATTCATGATTGGCCAACATGGTTGATGACTTCTATGAGAATCTCTTTGATACACATCACTTGATAAGCAAGGATTCAACCGACAGACCAAGAGTTTGGGAAAATAGTAAGTATTCTGGATGCCGACTAGAAAGTGGATGAAATCCTTGGTGCGGATATATATTCCAGATTGATTTTAGTATGAAGGTGTGTGTGGTGTAGTGTGGTGTACAAATAAAATCAGAAGAGTTGTGTGAAAGCAGTAAGGCAGGTCAGGTATGTGATAGGATAGCAGCACCAAAGAAGAGGAAGAATGAAGTGCAGAAGATCAGTGTATTGAGCCTAACTAGAATTGAACCTTAGCATATGTAGATGCTTCTCATTAGTTCAAACACCTTATTACCTTCTATAAGTTTTGTAGATAGTGAGTCTCTTGTAGGCAGTGAGCCTCTTGTGAGCAGTGTGCTCGGGCAGTGAGCCCTAATTGGCAAGTGCCATTTTGTATTTCTATTCTTCTAACAGATAATACATTCTTGGGTTAGTCACCTCGTGGTTTTTCCCTTAACAGGGTTTTCCACGTGAAAATCATTGTGTTATGTATCTTGACTTTATTTTTGCTTTCATGATTATGAATGCTTATTTGCTTTAATGCTGCACTAGTTGTTAAAGAATAATAGAAAGTTAAATTAATTAAGATAACTGATTCACCCCTCCCCCTCTCAGTTATCAACAATTGGTATTAGAGCTAAGTTCCTCCAAACAAAGCCTAACAACTTGAGGAAGATTTGGGAATTCAAATGGATGTGTATGGTATTAGGGAACAACTTCAGTCTGCCCTAGATGATCTTGAGCAATCTAACTCTGAAGTCAATGAATTGAAAGAAAGACTCAAACAGGCAGATGATTTCATAAATGAACTAAAAGGGAAACTGAGTATCTCTATGAAAAAGAGAAAGGATCTACTTTAGCAATTGGCAAGTCAAGGTGAAGCCAATGATACAAATGAAGATCTGAAGGAGAAAACCAAGTTATGTGAAAAGTTATCAAAAGAGGTCATTATGGTAAGACATGAAATGGAATCAGGAGTTATGAAATTCACCCAAGAAATTGAAGAGAAAAGAAAAATTGAAGATGATCTAAGACAATCTTTCAAAGAGAAATCAGAAGATTGCCACAAAATGGATAGAATAATCAGGCATCTAGAATCTGATCTTGAAGAAGCTAGAGATAATGAAGAACGACTTGAGAATCAGATTGACATTCTTAAAAGGGATCTTCAAACAACAAATGAATACAAAGAGAAATTCAAGATAAGATCTGATCAACTTGAAGTTCTTCTTCAAAGCCAAAAGAGGGTAGATGACAAGCAAGGCTTGGGGTATGAAAAAGGTGAAAGCTCTGGATCCGGTCAGAAGAACTCTAGATTAGAAAATCCAAGAAACATGCCTAGAAGACCTCCGGTAAGACAAACAAATGCCCAAAGATATCCTTCCTTCAATGGATACTACCACAATTGCAATAACTTTGGTCATAAAGCAAATCAGTGTAGAAGAAGAATAAACCAGACTAATTCATCCTTCTCCAGTCAGTGCTTTAATTGCAAAAGGTATGGTCACAAAACTCATGAATGCAGAAATATGCAAATGAACCATTCATTCAATGGTAGATGTTTTGCATGCAATAGAATGGGACATATGGCTAATCAATGTAGATCAAGAGGATATCAGTCAAATATGCAAAGAAATGTTGTTTGCTACAATTGCAATAGATCTAGTCATATTGCCAAATTCTACAGAGGTAAGAATCAGGACAAAAAGGGTCCGATGCATCATAATCAAAACTAAGACAAAGGAAAAGGAAAAGTGAATGCGGATGAAATTCAAAGAGAGATGAACAAGATATGGGTGAAGAGAAGTACAAAAAATAATGGGGATGGATCCACACCAGAATTTGGTGCTGATATTTCTTCTAGAAACTAAATAGATGAGCTCTGGCTCAGGGGGAGTAACAAAAGAAAAACAATTTCCCCCAGCCAGCCAATAGGTGCCTGAAAGTGGCACATGAAAGGTTGTGGATCAAAGGGTTCTTAGAGAAATATCTAAATAAGCCATGGTAAAGATATGGAAGATCGCAAAAAGTTTTGAAAAGATTAATCTTCCAAGATTGATCCGGTTCAATAGTCATCTATTTTCATAGTTAGATCCGGTATGATTCGAATTTGAGGGATCTTGATCTGTGGATAAATGGAATGATTGTGTAAGGTAGATAGATTGTCAATCATCACCAAGAACAACTCTAAATGCTTCTCAGTAATCTGGAAAAGATTTTTATCATAACAAGGAGAACAAGGCAAATGGGAATAACTTAAGTTATGCATTTATTGCAGTATGAAATTAGGGTTTGCAGAGAAATATAAGGGTTCTCTTATTGAACATTTGCTCATTTTACATTCGAGAAGAAGAAAAAAGGAGCTATGCAACAAATTGCCTCAAGCCCATCAAAGATCAACTGCAGAAGTCGATTCATCCAGCAATCTGATCCGGTTCATATCGTGAACCCTAGAAGCGTAAAATGTATTTTTCGCTCTTGAAAATCTCTCTGTGAATCTTTGAAAGATGGCTACTTGAATGTGGTGAAGATCACTGATAGGCCGCACCCTAAATTTAGAAAACATCCCTATAAATCCCTAGAAGTTGATCCCCTAGGTGCATTTTCTAGCATTCCACATGGAATTCTACATGTAGAAGATGTTATGGTTTACATTCAAGCAAACATTGAAGAATTTGGTGAATCCATGCTGATGGATATCTACCACAAGGAATTGATAGATGAATCATTTGAACTAAAACCTCAATATAAGGCCATCCGAGATAAACATTTTGGACAGTGCATTCATTTCCCCTGTTTTGCTGAAGATGATTGGGTCCGGTATATTTTGAGCAGAATGCATGACAACTTTATGTGGTTGATGAGGCCATTCAAGATAACCAAGGAAGCAATTAGGGAAATAACCAGATTACACTCATACGGTGGGTTACCTACTCTAAAATTAGTCAAAAACCAAACTGTGAGTGAGGCTACTAGATCTAAATTTGATAAAAGAGCAATGATAGTTGAGGATATCACAGATCCGAACATCAAGTTTCCCTCCATGATTATTGGCTACAAGATATATCACTCCAACAAAGAAAATTCTATATCTGGAATAGCAATCTACACTGCTTATGAAATGTTGAGAAAGAATGCAGATTATGATCTTTGTGAACTCCTTCTAAGCCAACTGATGGAAAACCTACAAAAGATCAAGAAGGACAAGAAGAACTCTTTCAAGTATGGTGGGCTGATACTGTGTTTGTTCTTCTACTTTATGAATGAGCTGCCCAAATCTAGTGGTTGGGTATGGCAGAATGACAGACCTGTTGCAATTCAAATCAGAGATTACTTGCATGGGCTTGGTGATGCCAAGGCACAAAACACAGCACTGTGGGGTTACTTCAAAAACTTCCAAAGCATGATGCAGGCTAGAGAAAGAATTCCCCAATCCCTAGTTGAAAAATACAAGGATACAATGTGCTTTATGGTAGACACTGATCAATGTCTGATGGAGGCAGTAGAACCAAGAATAGTATGGATCATGCCAATGGGGTATGAGGTTGATGAGAAAATCCTAGAACTGCATATCCAACATCTACTGAGCCAGCCCAAAGATCCTAAGGCAGAAAGGTTTGGAACTTACCAAGAACTAAGTGTAAAAGTTCATGTTGAATTGAGACAGCCTGAGATCAAGAGAAAGGTAAGGAGGGAAGTAGAAGATTTTGCCAAGAGGCATGGAATTTCAAAGGAGGCACTTGATGCAAATAGAGATAAGATAGAAAGGGTAGAGAAAGAAAAAGAAAAAGTAGAGAAAGAAGGTACTCCGGTGGAAGTCCCCTCTCGGACAAGATCCTCTAAGAGCTCAAAGGCATCAAAACTAGAAGCAAAATAATTTGGTAAAGGAGAGAAGAGAACTAAGACAAAGGCCACAAGATCTTATGCCAGTCAAAAGGATGATGAAGAGACTGAATCTGATGAAGAGGTCAAGAAAATGAAGAAGAAGAAGAAAACATCCGGTGAACCCTCTACCAGTCAAGGCACAGAAGAGAAGGCAGAGGAATTTGTTGAAAAGCCCACTCTTCGCATTGATGATATCATCAAATCAATTACTGTGGATGGGAACCTAAAACCAATGATTGAGTTCTATGATGAATATAATGAAGCTGACCAGAAGATCTTGCAAGAAGCTACAGTTAGGTATCTGAATATCTACAATAAGGCTTTTATTGAAATCATATCTCTCATTCCCAAAAGCCTAGAGAAGGAATTAGAAATAAGGAAGAATAATGCTAAGGCAAAGGATCTTGAGATCCGAGAATAGATAGCTATTCAGCTATATCCTTCAATCACTCCAAAGAAAATGAATATGATCTTCAAAGATTGCAAGGATGAGTTCCAGAGCAAAGCTAGAATGAATCAACTTATGCACGAAGAAACTGACAAAGTAGCAAAAGAGACAGAAGAGATCCTCTGGAATGCATACAAAAGATTCAACATTCCCATTATAGAGGACGTAAGTGATGAACCTTCTGATGTTGAAAGGCAAAGTGCATCAGAGAAAGATCCTACTGAGACAGTAGCAGAAGAAGCAAAGGAGACAAGTAAAGAGAAAGCTAAGAATTTAGATTCCTCTGCTCCAGAAGAGGAAGTCCAAGAAGAAGTAAATATCTCTCATCCAGATTCCCCTGTAGACTCTGGATCTAAAGGAGAAGAAAGAATAAAGGAGAAAACCAGTCAAGGAGAAGAAATATAAGAAAAAGAAAAAGGTCAAACAGAGAAAACCTCAGATGATAGTGCTAAGGCTGCAGAAGGGGAGAAAACCTTGTCACCGGCAAGAGACACAGCAGAAGCAGTCAAAGATTTCTTAACCAAAGAGATGATGAAATTTGATGAATTGGAACTTCTTCAAGGACCGTTCAATTTTGACTCCCTCTCCCCGGTTCAAACCATGAAGCTAGCATCCTTTACTCAAGAAAAGGCAAAAGAAAAACTTCTGAAGTCTCACATGGAAGACTGCAAGCTCATAGAAACTGCATTCAGTGTATTGGAGAAGATCATGCCATCCTTCCAAAAGGATCCTTCATCCTCCACGTCCGGTAATCTAAAGTCTCTTATAAGTTCTGTTCATTCACATTTTGATTCCTTAGAAAAGTCAGTAGAAGAAAAGGTTTGGAAGGATTTTTTGGAAAAGAGACTCTCTGAAGTACAAGGTCTAATAAAAAATGATAGGAGAGTTATGGATATTGGAATAAAGAGCTTAGAAAATGCTCTTAAAGATGGCGGAGATATCTATAAATTTTGTTTATCCTGGCCTAAAGTGACCATGGATATTGAGAAGAAAGTAAAAGAGCAAGAAGATACACTATTAAGTTTATCTCAAAGTTTTGATCCTCTCTCCTCCTCCATAGTAAATCAAGAGTGTCAGACTATTGCAGTCATAGATGAAATAAAGAAACTTGAGAAGGAGAAGAAAAATAGAGTAAACAGGTTAAGTGAACTTAGAGGGATCATTATCCCTAAGTTAGAGGCCATGCATGAGGCCCTAACTGATGCACAGGCCACAACCCAGACCAATGATATGACAGATCTTAAGAAGGTAGAATCTTTTGCATTCCTGTTGAGTGGTCACATCTTAATTTTGGATAGGATGAAGCAAAGTTGGGTGACAAAAGTTGTACAGTTGAAGAATACTTTTGCAGACATACCTAAGTATATGTAAGTACAACTTGTATATATACTAATGCAGATATGTATAGACTATTTTTGGAAATTTTGGTGTGCGGACCCTACCCTTTGCCATTGATGTCAAAGGAGGAGTGAGGAGTAGTTAAAAATGTGGAATCCAGCTAAGGGGGAGCTCAAAAAAAATGTACATTAGAACAAAGCATCAGCCAAGGGGGAGTGTAGTATAACACTTAGTCATTTTTCACTAAGTGTTGCCATCAATGCCAAAGGGGGAGATTGTTGGGAAGTGACATGTTGTGGCTTTATGAGTGTTGTCATTGATGGCAACAAAGTTCATCCCACACATCCCCAGAACATGGTGTGTCTATACCGAAAGTTAGATTGTAGAGTAACTTGGTTCGGTGACCAAGAACAGAGTATGCAGCAAGGTCTGACAATCAGGTCCAGATCTCTCAAAGGAAGTATCTATGTAAAATGTAGACTTGGGGAAGTCAAGAGGAATACCTTGATTGATAGATTCCAGGGATTAAGCCTCCGATGATGAAAGAGTGAAGATATATAAGCACCTAAGTTCTAGGTTCTTGTTTGGCAGAATATTCAAAAAAAGAACTTACTAGCAGAGCATCAAACCTTAATCTGGATGAGTTATTGATGGTGATCAAGTCTCTTGAGGTATCATTCATGATTGGCCAACATGGTTGATGACTTCTATGAGCATCTCTTTGATACACACCACTTGATAAGCAAGGATTCAGTCGACAGGCCAAGAGTTTGGGAAAATAGTAAGTATTTTGGATGCCGACTAGAAAGTGGATGAAATCCTTGGTGCGGATATATATACCAGATTGATTTCAGTATGAAGTTGTGTGTGGTGCATTGTGGTGTGTGAATAAAATAAGAGTAGTGTGAAAGCAGTAAGGTAGGCCCGGTATGTGACAGGACAACATCACCAAAGAAGAGGAAGAATGAAGTGTAGTAGATCAATGTATTGAGCCTAACCAGAACTGAACCTCAACATATGTGGATGCTTCTCATCAGTTCAAGTATCTTGTTACTCTCCTTATAACTTGTAGATAGTGAGTATCGTGTAGGCAGTGAGCCTCTTGTGAGCAGTGTGCTCGGGCAGTGAGCCCTAATTGGCAAGTGGCATTTTGTATTTCTATTCATCTAACAAAGAATACATTCTTGGGTCAGTCACCCCATGGTTTTTCCCTTAACAGGGTTTTCCATGTCAAAATCATTGTGTTATGTATCTTGACTTTATTTCTACTTTCATGATTATGAATGCTTATTTGCTTTGATGCTGCACTAGTTGTTAAAGAAGAACATAAAGTTAAATTAATTAAGATAATTGATTCACCCCCCTCTCAGTTATCAACAGTCTATTCAACTCTTCATTCTTTTCTTGAGTCATTCTGTGGGCTGCGTTATTTGGCAAACTGGCTCCTGGTATCAAATCCATTTGATGACTTATCTTCCTCACTGGTGGTAAACCTTCTGGTACATTATCATAGGTAATGTCCTAAAATTCTTCCAACATATTTGAAAATTCTGCTGGTACATCTTCACATTTCTCTTGACTAATCTTAGGAATCAATGCAAAGCAATGATGCTCATGCTTCATACCCTCCAAAAATTTCATACCATCTACCAAACAAATTATGGCAGTACTACATACCTTTTCTTCCACCTCCTTCAAGGGTTTCAACTTATGATGAAATCCATCCTTTGTTAGGGAATATGTGTTTGCATGGCCATCATTGACAACGGTCTTATCATACTACCATGGCCTCCCCAACAACATATGACATGCATCCATCGGTATGATATCACACATCACCTCATCATGGTAGTCCCCAATCTTGAACTTCACTAAACATTGCTCATTGACCAAAGCTCTATGGTCCTTCTGCAACCATGCAATCCAATATGGATGTGGATGCTTTCTTCTTGTCAACTTCAACTTGTCAACCATCTCCTCTGAAACAAGATTGTCAATGCTTCCACTATCAATAATAATATCATAACACTTACCTTCACATTTGCACCTTGCATGGAATAAGCTCTTCCTCTGATTGGGTTCTTTCTCCTCATTCAACAAAGTTCTTCTGCCAACTAGGGTTTCTCCCCTTTCAGCATCTTCAGAATGCTCAGACTGCGCATCTTCATCTACATGTACAACTCATGCATTACCTTTAGGTCTTCTATTTGTCCTTCCTTGATGTTGCAAACACTCGTATGCTCGATGCCCTTCTTCTCCACATTGGAAACATGTTCCTCTGAAACCTCCTCTTTCGGGTCCTTGCCCAGGTCTGGCTCTTCCTCTTTTCTCACCATTGTTCTAGTCATGAGGGTGGTAGGCATTATCTCCTCTCTGATTTCGATTGGTGCTAGTTTCTTCACTTTTCTTTTGATCTTCATTACAACCTCCATAGGGTCTTCCACTAGTCCTTCTGCCTTGACTTCTTCCCCTTTGCTTGCTATCGAATATTTTATTCAGCTTCTCTTCCACCTTCAGGGAAAACTAGTACGCATCTTCTATAGTGGTCATTCTGACCAAGCTTAGCTCCTGTTGAATACTTGGCCTCAACCCATTGATGTAATGGGCTACCTTCTCCTTGTTGGCCTCTACATGGCCTGTCCTAATAGTAATCTTATAAAACTCTTATGTATAATCCTTAACAGACTTGTTAGCTTGCTTCAGTCGTTGCAGCTTCTTCAACAGCTCCATCTTGTAGTCCACATGAATGAACTGCTTCTTCATTTTCTCCACCATCCAATCCCATCTGATGATCTTTCCTTTTCCTCTTCTATTTCTCTCTAACTGGGCCTCCTTCCACCAAATATTTGCATGGCCCTTCAAATTTGTTTTTGCAAACTTGACCTGATCTAGGTCCTCCATGTCTTTATACTCGAAATACTCCTCCATGTCATTGATCCAATCAATAAGTTATTCCGGATTCAAATCTCTAGAATATGTAGAAACTTTGATCCTAGGCCTCTTTCCAATCTTAGAAATGGCCCTCAACAACCTAACTTATGTAGGATCTCCTGCAACTTCTTGTTCTTCCTCAAATAGCTCTTCTTCAACTTCATCTTGGCTTTCTTCTCTTGTTCTTAGCTCAAACCCTCTTCATAGCTCCTCTTGCAATGCATCGATTTGCCTTTGCAGGGCTCTAAAACCCTCTTACATCAAAGCATTCCTCCCAATATGATTTCTTCGTGGAGGTATCTTGATCTCCACAGCAAACCCATGACCTTAGGTCCTAGTGCAAACTGCCTCACGGTCGGCGATCTATCTACACACTCAAGAACCCTTGCTCTGATACCACTTGATGAAGTGGGTAAATCATAAAACACACAAAAGTAGAAATGGTACATAGAAAATAGAATATTTCTTTACTGATTTGGACAACTTATTACATTACAGAAGCTCAATTACAATAAGAGGAATCAATCCTCCTTAGGCTGCAACATACTATAGCTACACATCACTAGGCTCTAGAATCTTCTGCCTTCTGTAACCCCAAATCAGCTAGGGTTTTTGTTTTCCAACCTATTCTTGACTCTACACTTTCCCCCTTAACTCTACTACCACCCAAGGTTCCCAAAATAATCATAAATAGCACTTTTTGGCAGCCTCCAGCTAAATTTTGAAATTTGCAACTCCCTCCACAAGTAGGTCAACTTCTGGGAAACATAACTTTTGATTCGGGTGTCAGATTAACGAACCATTTTAAGTGCTGGAAAGCTCGCGATGTGAACTATCACACCAAAAATATGTAAACAGATTTCTATCAACTTTTTGGGACATTATGGGATGTTTTAGTGCCTCATATCTCGTTTCATAAATTTTCAGGGGCTTTACAGAAAATAAAAACTTTAATATCTTTCAGCTCACAAATGATCTTTGCCCAATTCCTTCACCAAAGGTCTTATATTTCAGTTATGAATCTTTTTGTAACTTTTCAATTCTATCCATGCCCAAATGCAAACTTTCCTGAAATGGCAGTTAAACATTCCAAAACTGGCAGTTTGCTATTTTTAGCAGTTTAGAAAAAAACTAAAAGTCCTACATCATTATTCAGGAGATTATGAAACCAGAAACACTAATTATGGAAATAAATGAAAACAACTACAATGATTTTGAATTAACTTCTTTTTTGGGTGATGCAAGATTGCCCTTACACCACTGGATGCTCCTGCATCACCTAACATTGATATGGTGTTTTTCTAAGAGTTTTCAATCTAATTTATGAACAGATCGAACATCATGATAGTTATGAGTTAATCATCAACTATAGAAGGAAGGGAAAATTAACATCCATAGTTAATTCTAAGAACTAGTGGTTGCAAGAACAAGGGGGTCGATCTATATAGACCGACTCAAGCACAATCAATCATTAGCCATGAAGAAGGTCGACGACCAGCGAGGAAGGCGATTTCCTTGGTAGAATGGCCAGATAGAAATAAGCAGCTAGAAATAAAATAAGATAATGATGACCAGGATAAAGAGAAATGACCCATGGTTGCAGGTCGATCTAAGTTTTCAAGTTGCTCAGGCAAAACAGAGGGGGACGACTCAGTAAAAAAAGAGTCAGTGGCTGAAAAGAAGGTAAACGACTAGCCAAAACAAGGGATGATCTAACAAATACAGTCGCCCAACAAAACAACAGATAAACCATTTATAATGCAGCATGAAACACACCATTTAAATGCAGCCATATAAGAAGAAAAACATGGAATAAAGGCGTCGAATGATGAAGAATTTGCAGTTTGAAGTCGCTGCCTCCCTTTCCTCTTTCCTGTCGTAGCCTGAAATTCTCCTTTGTTTCTGTTGCTCAGGAAAACAAGTTGCCTCTACTGCAATTCGTGGATCCTTTCTCAACTGAGTGATCTACTCTTTTAACAAAATTCTCTCCCCCTAATTATGGCGATTAGGTTTAGAACTGAAGTTGCTTTTTTAGTTTGCATGAAAAATTAATCTTTTAAAAAGCTCTCCATTCTATTTAATATAAAATAATTTTTTTTAATAAAACTTACTGTTGCATGAATAACAATAACTAATTTTTAATTCTTTTATCAAAACTCTAAATATAATAATGCTAATTTTAATATTATTTAACTATTTTAATTAAAACGAAACCATTTAAATAATCAAAAAGGGAAATGCAATGCAATATGGCATATATATATATAGTTTAATATATTTATTTATTTTTAAGAATCATATTGTCTTCCAAACATCCATAATATTGAAATAGAAAACAATTATTCATTTAATTATTTATTTAAATAAACTACAATACATCATTTGAATATATTTTGAAAATATATTAAGTTAAAGTAATCACATCATGCATTTGAAAATGATTAAAAATCACGCATTAATGCAATAAAAACCATTCAATAATGAATATGCAACTACGTGATGTGTGTGATTACATCAGGATAATCCATCCATCAGTTCTTGCCAAGTGGCTAGAACATCTCTACCTCAGCCATGCTCTCATCTTCGATGAGTACCTATATCCATTTGCACTCAACTCGACGTCAATAGGTTAGTGTCTCTAAAACATAGCCAAAGCAAATCATTGTAATCATCTCTACAATTTCAATATTTAAAACAATTTCCAATTTCCATCAATATATCTCATAATAATTACCTCCATGTATGCAAAATTACTTAAAGTAAAGTCAATCACAATAATTGTTCAATAACTAGAATAATAATATTGTCCATAAAAATGCGACGTGACATAATATCTCCTCCTTCTAGGAGTCTATTATCCCATTCTAAGTTTAATAGAATGTTGAAGGTATCAAAAGGTTCCTTCATTTCTATTACCTTGAATTCTACCTTATTCTTGATTCCCATCAAGTTGACTTCTACATTATCCAAGTCCTAACCATACTAATAGTAATAGAATTTGCAAGGGCTATATTGTAAGGGGTGTCATAGAGTGTTGGTTTTATAAATTATTCCTAGACCCTTTTAGGTATGATATTGATATTTGCTCCAAGGTCAACCAATACATTCTTAAAATGTTTGTTCCTCACTCAAAGTACTATTATAATTGTTTTCTTTATCTATCTTGGTGTTCTTACCACACTTTCAATTTGAGGTCTAGAAGCTAGATTTCTTTCTTTGTTCCAGTACTTTGAGAATTATTTGAACTTTTCTATAATATTTTCTTCTTGTACAAATTTTTCCAACTCCTTTAATAGTTTAGCTTCCTTTTTTGAGAAACATGCTCTACATATTCTTCATTTATTTTTTCTTGTAAAATTATCTTTTTTTGTATCTTCAAATATTTGATCTTGTTTTACTTTTCTTTGGAAGTACTCCCCTTCTTCATCATATTATTCTTCTATTTGATCTCTCTATATTTTTCCTTTTGTAGTGTCAATTCCCCCTCTAGTTGTTACCACAACTTTATTTTTCTTCCTATTTCTTGTAATAGCTTGCCTTCTTAATTCTTCCTTCTTTGCCACATATTACTTGTCCAATTACTCCTCCTCTATTAGTAGTAGTTGGTTTCTTGGATTTTATTCCTCTATCTAGTTTTGTTGCATCTTTTGGCTCCTTTAGCATCTTGTCTAAGTACCTTCCTTATAATTGTTACCTAATTTCACTACTAGCTCAATCAGGTAGAGCTTTTGAAGTTAAAAAGAGGAGAAAGGTACATTTTTATATCTGCTACTACATTACATGCATGTGCATAAATAGAATCAGAAGGTTACATTACACTAGATTGCATTTATGCAAATGCAGATAACATAGAAAGGATTGCACAAATCTTTTTTGAACAAAGAATAATCTTTATTGAATGTAAAATGTACATTATCTCACACAAGCCATGAGATTAACTTTTCTTATTCAATGAAATCAAAGAACAATCTATACATGAATAAGTAAATGTAAATAAAAGTGCATGTAAGGTTAGAGGCCAGTCATTGCCTGAGAATGACTGGTTCTAGTTCTAGTGTGTTGTCCTATTTCCTTGAGTTGTCTTTGTCCTTTCTGGTTTTATGTTGCTCCTAGTTCCTGCATCTGGTAAAAGAGTGATGTTAGAGCAATGCTCTAAGCAATGAATGGTCCTAAACCTGACATGAACAAGTACCTATGCATGTACAAACTGATCCTCAAATGCATTAAATAAGCAATGCATACCTTGGATGTCCTATAGAACAATCAAGTCATCAAACACATCCAAAATATGCATTTATTTTCTAACAAGTTTGCTTCATGTGTAGATACAGATGTAATTATGTCTCTATTTTGATTCATCATATTACATTATGAGTGGAGAAAATGTGGCTTCCACAAGGGTTGAGCCCAGCTTATAGTCATTACAGAACATTTTTTATGTATTTATGAGATGTAAGAAAGATAGAGTGCAAAAAGAGAATCAACAGTATGCCAATAGGGTATGAACAATCTAGAATAACTGTATTCAATGAGAAGAATAACCTTCAAAGGAACAATCATAAAGGACTCTATGAATTGTTGAAGACAGTCATGCCATGTATCAGCTAGTGGCAGGGCAGTTAAGAAGACTGTATACAAAAGACAGTGCATGCAAGAAGGAAATATGCACAGGAGTACAAACTTTATGAAATGAAGAGTAGTCATGCATGTAGTAGTCCTCAAGGGACAACAAATAACAAAGCAAACAAGTACTGTCAAGAGGGCACATCAATATACAATGGCACAATACAAGACAACCACTGATTAGACAGTGAGTAGCCACATGATAGTCTATAAGTTGTTTATGACAATGCAATGAAAGTAGCTTTTTATTAGTGGTGTATTTGAAAGACTTTCTCATAGTCATGAACCTTGTCAAGCATACCATATAACTATGTATACAGGAGAAGTCACATAATTGTAGTCATCATGCATAATACAGTCTTAAAGACTGTCATAACAGTTTAAGGAAGACAGTCATCTTCATCCACAAAGAACAGTCATAAGCCATGTGTTGGTGCTTGAATTGACTGTCAGTTAATTTAGCAATTTTCATGCAGGCACTTTCCCAAAAAATCCAAAAAATTTCCTAAGTGTTGGCCCTCAGCATTTTTCAACAGGAGCATCATATTTTCTCCAAGGTGGTCAGCATCATCATGATTTTTTGTCGACCAGATTTGTCATCAGGATCATCTTGTTTCAATATTGGGTGATGTTTGGATATCATCCCGATCCTGCAGTAGAGCTATAGTGCACCCTGATGTTCTTTGAGTTAAAGGGGTCATCATCATCATCCGGTTTACAGTGCATCATGATATTTTGTTTGGGGGGTGATATTCTGAAATATCAGGTTATCTTACTAATATCACCCCGGCGCCTATATGGCGATGACGTCATCCGAATATGAGAGTTGTGCGGTATGCAGACGGGTGATGGTGACATCATCAGGACATGATGATGATGTCATTAGGATTTTTGAAGGCATCGGCAAGACCATGGGCATCGGCAAAGGAGTTTTGTGCTGGCCCGATGGTCTATCTCTGGCCGATGGAGCGGATTGAAAGGTAGGCATCGGCGAGACAATTGAGATCGATGAGAGATTTATGGGGTTGGCCGATGGCCTAAGTCTTAGCGATGGGCTTTTGGAGAAGGAGCGTGTGTCGAGCGTGGTAAAAGCGCTCGACACCTATTATACATGCGGCCATGTTTTTAAAGTGCTAGGGGGGTTTTTGCACCTTACATGTGGGATTAATTTCCCTGCATATTTGAAACCTGCAAAGAAGCACATTTTGGCGGGAAGTTCTTTTTGAACGCAGCGACGGTTTCCAGGTAAAACGCGGGTGGTTGAGCCATCAATGGGCGATGGTACAAACGGTGAAGCTACCCGATTATGAATGAAGACCCCAGTTGGCGGCGCAAGGCTCGAGGCCTCCCTTGTCTGCTGCAGCAATAACTTTTGAGCACCATTCCTTCTGAGATCTGTATTTGGCGGGATTTTTGGTCAACCATGTAATTATTGCTAGGGGTGCACTTTCTGGCCAATATAGGCAGACTGTGTTACCATTGTTTAGGTGGTGGAAGGCCTGAGTCATTTTTGTGTAAATAATGAAGAACAGGGCATGATCTTGGCTGTTTTATCCCATTTTGGAGTTTATGAGTTGCAACATGAATGTATTTTGCACATATTTTCAGTTTCAGTGTTAATGTTATATGAAAAATGCTTATTGCATGTGTCTATCTGCTTGTCTCCATTTGCTGCATGTTATTCTCCTTCTTTTGAATCTGGTTGCATGTCAGTAGGGATATCTGTAAGTAGAGGCAGTTAGATACCCATTCTTGGGTGATGTTTGTAAGGCAAGCATCAGTCCAACCCCCTAAAACTTGAGTGAAAGTTGCAAACCATCTGTTGTATATGTCTAGTTGACTCCTTGCCCAATGGATAGGCACCAGTCTGCTCCTGGATCAGTAGTTATGAGCCAAAACCCCTCGTCTTGCATCCAGGACATTATGTCCACCCATTTCATCACTTCCACTTGTTAGTTGTAGGAGTAGGATTAGGAACCCCCTGCATGCTCTCATACCTAACCAGACATTATGTCCAAGAATGTTGCCCACCTTGTGATCTATCACACAAATATTGGTCCATACATGAGAGTATTCTGCCTGTTGCTGTCAAGTTAAATCCTTTTGTCATTAAGCTAGTCAAGGTCATACTTTTATTAAATAGGGACACCCCCCTTGGTGCGGCAGAACCAGAAGAGAAGGGGAGGAGCTCACACAATCTCCTGTATTTAGTTGGCTGAATCTACCTGTGCATTAGAACTGGTAAACCCTAATGCTGATTCAGAAGAAAAACCAACAAAATGGCGACTCTGCTGGGGAAAACAATGTCATATCCGTGAAGCTTGAGTCTAAGAAATTGAAGAATCAGACCTGGAGGTGCCTTGTTGCAGCAAAAGAAAAAGTTTTATCTGTGGCTCTGCTGGTGGATGACCTAGAAAGAAAGAAATCAATTTTTAGCTTCAGCCTGTTTGAAGCTCATTCCTTTGCCAAGGAGGTGGCGACTTTGTTGAATGAACGTATCACCAGCTACAACATATCCAGGTATTTGTATAAGTTTTTGAAGAGTTCCCTATCTGGTGAAATAGCACTGGTTAAAAGGGAAACATTGGTGAAAGCAGAGCTTGCATGCTTTTGTTAGAACCTACTCTATATTTCAAAAGGGCATGCAATGTTTTTCAAAAGACTCATATAGAGGACTTTAGGCAGGTTGAAATAGCAGTTTGTATTTTAAGGGCCTAAGGTCATATTGTGATTGAAAATCTGAGTAGAGAAGAGGGTTGCGAAAGCGTAAAAAGATGTATTGTCAGCTTATGCACCCTTGTGAGGTGTCAAATGCAATAATGTATAGTAGTCAGTCCCAACCATGTAATAAAAGAAGTTTCAACATAGATAGATATAAGCCCATAAATTTTAGTGGCATTTGTGGCTACCTAAATGCTCTTCCACCTAAAATCAGAAGATATTTACCCAAATTTAGTGGCGCAAAGGATGAATCAGCTGAGAGACACTTGCAGCAGTTTATAAATGTTATAGATGATTTCGAGATTGACCATGAAGATGTAGTTATGAGATTATTTGTTCAATCTCTAGATGAAGATGCAAGGGATTGGTTCTCCTACCTTCCAGCTTGCTCTGTCAGCTCTTGGCATGATTTTAAATCTACATTTCTAGTACAATATGGTGAAAGAATTTCTAAATATGTAGTTATTAGTGACTTCATGTACATCCATATTGAAGAAGATGAGTTGATCCCAGCCTTTAACCTCAAATTTAAGAGAGCATTGAACAGAATACCAGAATGTATGAGACCTAATGATGCACTGTGCTTAGTTGTCTATTTGGGAGCCTTTGATAAGAAAATGAGTTATAGATTGAGAGATAAGGAGCCCACCACATTGCATCAGGCACATCAGTTTGCAATAGATATTGAAAACAATTGGAGGTATGGAATTCAAAAGGGTTATTTTTCTAGAAATTTTTGTTGTCCTGTAGCCCCCAATGTTAATGAAAGATTTAATTCAGGTGTTGACAATGAATGTCAAAGCACTCACACCCCTGTTGTCCCAATTTTTGCATCATTCCAAGTGGATGATGTTTCTATTATAGAGGAGGATGTCCTTTTTTGCCCAACAAGTGAAGTTGAAAATAATAATTTTTCAAGTAATATTTGCATACCAGTCCTAAACAAAGAGCCTTCATGTTTAAATGATCTAGTTATGCAAAGTTGTGATCATGTGGATCAACAGTTAGTATCAGTTTTATCAAGAAGCATTGGAGGGCTGGAAAGTGATGCAGATAGTTCAACTTCAGAGTACATTGAAACAGCAGAAATCTTGTATATGGGGAAATCAGATGATGAAAATGATATCCATGATCAATTCATGGATCAGGTTTGTTCTTTTTATGACTCTGGATTTGATAGTAGTGAAGAAGAATTGGAGTGTCATGAAGAAGAAGCAAAGGCCTTTGCATTGAGTGTTAATCCCCTTTATGATGATCCTGTAAATGCATATGATGTTGTGAGTCGTGACCTTCATTGGTGTAGGATTAACCCTTTGTTTGAAGATGATGATACTGATTTGCAAACTGTGAATAATGAATGTTCATCATCACCTGATTCAGACATGTGCAACATTGGGTGTGTGGATCAGGATTTGTTTTCAATATTAGTAGATATTAGGGGTCTCATGTTTTCTGAGTATTTTGAGTTTTTGGATTAGCTGGATGAGTGCCTAACAATGTGCAACAGCCAGATAAATGATGAAGAATGCCAAGAGCAGTATGATGTACTGTCTGAGGGATATAACATACATGTGTTGCCTAATGTTGAAGAATATTATGTGTATGGTTATATGTCTAATTTTGAAATCCAAAATGACAGAGTTGAAAATGATGGTGGCAAGCTTTCAAAACTAGTGGAATATCTATTTAAGCAGATGACATTATGGGCAGATTATGCCAATCTTTTCAGTTGGGATTGGGATCTTCTAGTTTGGAATCAGGCATTTGACAAGAAAAAATTATGGTTCTTCCTTTTTGGCTGCCCGGGGCCACCAAAATAATGTTTAAAAATAATGTGTTTGGTGATGCAGATCAATATAACATCATGACTCTGTGCCCAATGGATAGGGGACTAGTCTGCATCCCAAAGATCTGGGGTTCTCGCTGCAGTCTTGCACCTACACGTCCCCAGACAGAGCCACCGTTGGTGCCTGAATTGACTATCAGTTAATTTAGCAATTTTCATGCAGGCACCTTCCCAAAAAATCCAAAAAATTTCCTAAGTGTTGGCCCTCCTCAGCATTTTTCAACAGCAACATCCTATTTTCTCCGAGGTGGTCAGCATCATCATGATTTTCTGTCGACCAGATTTGTCATCAGGATCATCTTGTTTCAATATCGGGTGATGTTTGGATATCATCCCAATCCTGCAGTAGAGCTACAGTGCACCTTGATGTTCTTTGAGTTAAGGGGGTCATCATCATCATCCGGTTTATAGTGCATCATGATATTTTGTTTGGGGGGTGATATTCTGAAATATCAGGTTATCTTACTAATATCACCCCGGCGCGTATATGGCGATGACGTCATCCAGATATGAGAGTTGCGCGGTATGTAGACGGGTGATGGTGACATCATCAGGACATGATGATGACATCATCAGGATTTTTGAAGGCATCGGCGAGACCATGGGCATCGGCAAAGGAGTTTTGTGTTGGCCCGATGGTCTATCTTTGGCCGATGGAGCGGATTGTAAGGTAGGCATCGGCGAGACAATTGAGATCAATGAGAGATTTGTGGGCTTGGCCGATGGCCTAAGTCTTAGTGATGGGCTTTTGGAGAAGGAGCGTGTGTCGAGCGTGGCAAAAGCGCTCGACACCTATTATACATGCGGCCATGTTTTTAAAGTGCTAGGGGGGTTTTTGCACCTTGCATGTGGGATTAATTTCCTTGCATATTTGAAACCTGCAAAGAAGCACATTTTGGCGGGAAGTTCTTTTTGAACGCAGTGACGGTTTCCAGGTAAAATGCGGGTGGTTGAGCCATCAATGGGCGATGGTACAAACGGTGAAGCTGCCCGATTATGAATGAAGACCCCAGTTGGCGGTGCAAGGCTCGAGGCATCCCTTGTCTGCTGCAGCAATAACTTTTGAGCGCCATTCCTTCTGAGATCTGTATTTGGTGGGATTTTTGGTCAACCATGTAATTATTGCTAGGGGTGCACTTTCTGGCTGATATAGGCAGACTGTGTTACCATTGTTTAGGTGGTGGAAGGCCTGAGGCATTTTTGTGTAAATAATGAAGAACAGGGCATGATCTTGGCTGTTTTATCCCATTTTGGAGTTTATGAGTTGCAACATGAATGTATTTTGCACATATTTTCAGTTTCAGTGTTAATGTTATATGAAAAATGCTTATTGCATGTGTCTATCTTCTTGTCTCCATTTGTTGCATGTTATTCTCCTTCTTTTGAATCTAGTTGCATGTCAGCAGGGATATCTGTAAGTAGAGGCAGTTAGATACCCATTCTTGGGTGATGTTTGTAAGGCAAGCATCAGTCCAACCCCCTGAAACTTGAGTGAAAGTTGCAAACCATCTGTTGTATACATCTAGTTGACTCCTTGCCCAATGGATAGGCACTAGTCTACTCCTGGATTAGTAGTTATGAGCCAAAACCCCTCATCTTGCATCCAGGACATTATGTCCACCCATTTCATCACTTCCAGCTGTTAGTTGTAGGAGTAGGATTAGGAACCCCCTGCATGCTCTCACACCTAACCAGACATTATGTCCAAGAATGTTGCCCACCTTGTGATCTATCACACAAATCTTGGTCCATACATGAGAGTATTCTGCCTCTTGCTGTCAAGTTAAATCCTTTTGTCATTGAGCTAGTCAAGGTCATACTTTTATTAAATAGGGACACCCCCCTTGGTGCGGCAGAACCAGAAGAGAAGGGGAGGAGCTCACGCAACCTCCTGTATTTAGTTGGCTGAATCTGCCTGTGCATTAGAACAGTTAAACTCAGATCAGCAAGTTAAATGACAGTCACTACAGTGATATCAATAGTGAAGGAGTAGCCATCTCTTCTAATCAAGAGTAGCACTGTTACAAAGGAATAGGATGACTATGTTCACAGTCATAGGAAAGAAATGGTGACTGTCAAGAGCTTCCATAACAGTTATCAAAGGAAGTAAAAGGCAGTATAATGCATGATAACTATAATCAAGAGGTACAATTGATGATGTCCAAGGCCAATAGATAATGCATGATGGTTACAGTCATGAAAGCATAGAACTAAGACTATTAGAGTGCTCAGATAGGAATATAATCAGATCTCTACATTTTTGTCTATTTTGAACAATTACAAAAAACATATATTTTTGAGATAGCTATAGGAGGAACAAGAGCATCTCAAAACAATGGACAGTGTATGAGCCATGAAGCAGTCATGATAGTCATAAGGGACAATTTACACTTTCAAGAACAGTGAGATAGCAATCTAGAAATGAGAATGAACAGTTAACAATCAATGAAGAACAATAGTGTATGCATGCTACAGAATGCCATAAAAATTCATTGATATGAGATACCATGAAAAGCTTATACATAGAGGAGTTCCCAAGCACAATGACATGAGACAGTTTTGACAGAGAAGCATGCCTAGATCCCATACACTTTATCCATTTTGAAAAGCTACAGGAACATTTTTGCTACTACCAGTGCATATTCCAGAAAAATGATAGTGTTCAACATATACAACAAAATATGCTCAAAATAAATAAAATGTATGAGATTTAGCTATAGAAAAGGGAGTTAAGAGAAAAAATACATGTCTTCCTAAAAAATACAGTTATGTATACCTGAAGTTTCACTTTAGCATCACGGCCATGATAGAAAAATGAAGATATTTAGCCGATACAGTGTTACAGAGCAACAGAATATGGTGAAATTTCAAAAATGCTTCAGAGAAACGAGTTTGTTTTACTCACCTTCAGCTACAGGAGAGTCAAATATCAAAGATGCCAGTGAAAATGCCTTGAGAAAATAGTAGAAATTATCCATAGTAGAGGTTAGAAGGGAAACCCTCATGGCGGCGCAAGATGGACAGAGCAAGTTTTCAAGATTGCAAAGTGCAAAATGAAGGTCAAAAAGTGCCTTTTGTGTCTTAGGGTTTCATAACCCTAAAGACCTGATAGCTTTTCTTTTTGTCTTTTATGTTTTTTGCATATCATTTTAAAAGCCCGTGGTCAAGACTTTACAACATGTGTTGCCTAGGAGTATGCCATGGGGTGGCTGAGTGTGTTAAGACTTTTATGTTAAAGTCTTCTATTCCTTTTGCCAAGATGAGCACTTCGGTGCTATTTCCTCATTCTTGTATTTATTTTTCCTTGCATACTTTATTTAATGTAAAACAAATAACCTCAAAATGATGACCTTATGAATCTTTTGAGGGTTATTGTTACCTTTTAATGCAAAGGAGAATAATATGAGGGTGACTGTGAGACTTTATTGACTTTGAGGGAATATAGTTGGGGTGTAGAGGAGTTGGTAGACACATGCCAAATATGTAGCTTCCTGTTTTGCCTTGGAGGAGGAAAAGATTGACTAAGTCACAAAGGGCAGTTAGTAGTTGGGTGACTATTGGAGGGTATCTAGGAGTGATTTTATTGCTCTTAGAGTCCTTTTAGAGTTGTTTTCAAAAGTCATTATGATTGACTAGATCATGTTAGACTTTTTCCTTCATTGTGGGCTCTTGTGGAGGAGATATAGCCCTAGATTTTAGGCTTTTTGTGGGCATCTGACCCAAGGTAGTTTCTAACTCCTTGTTTGGTGGAACCACTTGGATAGTGGTGGATATAGTCACTTTTGTGACTCTTTTGTATTCAGTTCTAATTATGCAGTTTGGAGAGACTTGTGATTTTGTGATCGTTGATCAAAATTTTGGCAAATTTGTAACTCATTTTTATCAGTTTACTTGATATGAAATATAGTGGAAACCTTCAAGGTCATTGATTAGAGATTGTGCCTATTTGTCTTATGCATTTCTATGCTCATTATCTGATTTGATAGAGTTATCTGTGAAGTAAGTTTATTTCCTCTTAACTTTTGTCTTGGAAAAGAGCCTTTCTACATAAAATACTTATGTAGGTTGCAAGTTGTGTTTAGATATGCATTAGCACTAGAAAACTCTTCACTTTTTATTTACAATGGAGCATTCTTGAAATATTTTTTTGCTCTAGCATAGGTGAATAGATCATGACTAGAAACACCACAAAATCTATAACTCTTCTTTTCCTCTTAGCATTCGTTAGCATAGTTTCCCATTTGACCATATCTAAAATAAGTGGTGTCATCTCTTCTCCTTGTCCATGTCCTCTTCCTCTGTTGCACCCTCTTCTATAGTTATTGTATTATCCTCCAAGTATTTTTCTACCCCTTCTCCTATATTTAAGGAGGTTCTCTCTCATTGAGAGGTAAGTGAATTTAGAGATTTATTGTGAATTCTATCACTATGCACATGAGGTATTATTGGGCATGTGGAAGTAAGTAGAGGAGTGTTCCTAGGTTCAGTCTATTTTTTAATAAACTATTTTTTGTAAGTGTTTTATAATAAAATGATGTGTTATGGTGTTTTTTACCTAGAAGGGTTTTCCCCATCTATATGTTGTGTAATGTGTTAAATCTATGCTTGTATAAATCTTATTTTATTTATTTTATATTTTATTTATAATGATTAGTATACTGAGATCATGATTTCTAACATGGTATCAGAGTAGGTTAGGATATACTAATCATTTTTATAGGTTATAATAGAATACATGTAGAACTTTATGGGAAATCTTTTTATGCTCAATCAACACATATACAAGGCCATTTATGCAATACATCTAGTGTACCTTTTATATTATTTTAAAATTAATTCATTGTTTCATTTTCTCTTTTTAAATTGTTGATGGTGTATGTTGATCTATAATCACACTAGGTAGCCCAATTTGTCTTGGATAAAGCCACACACATGACTAGATATTTTTTGTATCCTATTCCTTCTAAGTCTCACCGCAATGAACACAAAGAATATGTTCATACTATAGATAGGCCATTGTCCCATGTTAAATATACCATGGATCATTTATCTATATCTAATCTCTATATGATCAGTTTTTCCATCATGCAAAACTAGCTTTTGGATATATAAAAAGAGATATGATCTAGTGATCATAAAAAATCCCATTTCAAAACAACTTGTAAGAGCATCCATTAGGGCTTCATTTAAGACTCTTTCCAAATACATGCATATACTTATTTGTAATAGGGTCAAGCTTCTTTTTTATATACTTATTGCATTATAAATACATGATTAAGTATCATGAATAAAGTTGTTAATATATTTATATGCAAATAATAGTGAAATGAGTTAAGGATATAGAATTTGTATAGTGCTCTTGATATCTTGATGCCATTCGATACTACGTCCAACATGATGCTTCTTTTAATAAATCAATGTTATTTGTAAAAAGTTAAAGGAATTATCTTTCCTAGTCACAATTGTGAAGTCACATTAGTTAAGAAACCAAACAAATGATCATAGATTAAAGTAGCAACCCAAAAAATCTTGTCAATGTTGATGAAAAATTGAAAGTCAATTCCTTATTGAAAGTCACATTAACCTTAATGGAAGTTGCACCCTTTAAGAAAGTTGTTACCTTTTTTAAAAAGAGAGTCATATAATTTATAAAAAGTGAGTCATATCCTTTATTAAAGGATACGAAGAGAGGCCTAACCAAAAAGTAAACATTTTTCATCATTCTTTCTTTTCTTTTTTTGTTTTTTGAACCAATTCTCTCCATATCCTAATGCTTAAAGAAAATTATTCATGGACCATGGGGTGAATAAGTATGGGAGAATGTAGATATGAGAGTACATATAGATTTTAAATTTCAAGCTTTTGTGGGGTATTCGCATAACATTTTTCCACAATACTTTATTTTAATAAGCATGAATAAGAGCCAACATTTCTAGCTCATAAGCATAGAAGAATCATCTATGCTCTTCAACTTAGAAATCAAATTGCAATACAAAGGTATAAGTTGTGAAAAAAGGAGAGCTATCTATTATATACTACAAAATAAATTTACATCAACCATCCTTGGGATAAGGGTGAAGGAAGGAGAGTGGATAGTGATATGTGTCTTCACACAACTTTGTCAACTTATTAAAAAGGCAATGAAAGTTCATCCTCTCAAGATATCACTCTCTACTAAGTTTCCATCATACCAAGACTATTCATACTATGATTTAATTGGTGGAAGTTTAATGATCAAATTATTACTTAATGCTTGTGGATATTTTTAATGTTTTTTTCATATGTTATGATCTAAGCAATTAAAAAATAGTATTTAGTAGGTTTTGGAAGTAATTTAGAAAAATGTTGTTCAAGGTTTTTATACATATTTCTCTTATTTGTATAGAAGAGTTTAATTGATAATGTGATATGCATTTCATATCCTTGCCCTTTGTGTATACATGACATCTTTGGATCATATTATATTATATTTTTTAATTTTGTTGGTTGATAATTCATATGGCATGGGTTTAGCTTCATCATTCTCAAGTTATCTAGGCTTGCTTTTCAACATATCCTTTAATTGATCTCACTTCATATTCATTAGAGTTATAATTAATGCCTCATGAAATTAAGGAGAATTTAAACCTAAACATACTCTTATGAGTGCTCTTCATTGTGCCCCACAATCATTTCACATGCATATATAGCTCAAAGTTGAAATCAAATATTTTTTGTCACCTCCAACTAACTCACTTTCAAAAAAAATTTATATTAAACCATGCATATGTATGCCATATTATTCAAAAAAAGTAAATTTTGTAGTCTCTTCTCTCAAGGTAAGAAGCCTAAAACAAGTTTCTATTATTTACTTTTAAATATACATAATGATTCTTTCTATGACCATGGACAATATGATGCTTAAAGGAAACTTGATGAAACAGTTGGAGTTCTAACTTCATGGGCTTCCCTTGTCCATATGTTCAGGTAGAGCTTATTGGCTAACCTTCTAGAAGGTAACATTAAACCTTGCATTCTCCAAGACCAAAAGTTAGAGATCCCCTCAGTCTAATTTTTGTTAAACATTTGATTAACCATCTTTTTATTTTTCTATTTATATTTATAATTAAAAAGAATCATTTTCTTAACAAGTAGTTAAATTGGTATGTTTGGTGGTTTAATTGGATTGACTTGACTTAACACTAAGCACATGGCCACTTCAAGAAAACTGTGTTATTCTTATGATTAAATTTCTAACTTTCCTAAGTCATTTAGATTTGACGGAAATATATAGGATAGAGTTGTTTGGATTTCTCAACTCTCTTTGGTTAGTTTATCTAATAAGCATAGTCCCAAGGATTATAGGACTATGGTAAGATGGTAGTGGAAAAACCTAGCACATACATTAGAGAGGCCATACAGTGAAATCCTTCCATCACTAGAGTTATGAAAGTTGAAGGACTAACTTCATTGATTATAAACCTAACATCTCTTATGAGCTACTAAAATATAAATGAGCTAGACTCCATTATGCTCTATTTTTGAACATTTATATGTACTCAAACTAACTTTAGAGATATATATTAGTATAGACAACAATAGTTGATAAATCCTTGATAGTTAATGCTTTTTAAAAGATGTAAGAAATGCATAAAAACATAACTTGATCCATTTTCTACTCCTCTATGTGGCTCTTTGCCAATTATCAAATTGAGGTCATCCATAAAATTATAAGGTAGTTCCTGTGGTCAGATGGTAAAGGTAAAAGAAAAAAGCATTTGGTCAAATGGGAGTGGTGCTGTCTGGGCAAAGAGTTGGGGGGGCTAGGATTGGAAGATTTGAGGATTCAGGGTGTTGCATTGCCAACAAAATGGGTTATCAACTCCTTATCTAGGGGGGAACCTTGGAAAGTATTGGTGAGAAATAATATTCAAAATGCTTTTCTGGGAAAGAAAAAAGACTGGGGGATTTTGCATTTTCATGATACTTTGCTTGGGGATTTCAAAGCCAAACTTGGGGGATCTGTGGTCTTTTGCAATATTTAGAAAGATTGGGAGCAAGCAAAAGTTCTATTACTAAATAGAGAAGCTATTAATTTGGAAAAAAATGCTTCTAGGGTCACAAATCCATTTGGTGGAATGTGAGGCGCAAAGGCAAAGTTTTAGCCCTACTTCAAGGCTGCTCAGCCAAGAAGTGCAACTCGAAAGGGTTGGCAAATATTAAAGATCTGTATGATGGAGGCGGTTCTAAAACTTAGAATTAGATTAAATGTGAATTTGGTCTTAATGATCAACAGGCTAGAACATTTTTCACTCTTTCAAAGGCACTGATTTGCAAGATTTCCTCAGAATTTTCTGTTCTGGGGGGAGAATGTTTTGGGAATCTGAATGGTTGGATGGGACTAGTTTTTTTAATATGAAACCAAATATGATTTATAAGATGCTTTCAATCTCACAGGCGGTATTCCAACATATCAACACATCCTTGTTTGACACTTTGGGGAAAAATGTCTTGTCTACAACCTTTAAACTAATATGGTCAAGGGTCATAGAACCTAAGAAATCTTGTTTTAGATGGCTTCTTATTCTTAATAAACTGTGTATTGGTTTTGACAATGTGGTTTACCCTTTATGCAATGTTGCTGAAATTGGTTTTCATATTTCCTTTGAACGTGTATATGCTAAGTTGCTTTGGTCATTATTTATAGGGAATATATCTATGTGGAGTCTTACTATTAGTACCAACTGGAAAGAAATCTTGTGTGGCTATGTTGATGGTCTCAACAAAAAAGATAATAAATTTTGGTTTGTGTTATCTATTGAAATCCTTTGGTTTATTTGGAAAATGAGGAATGAGGATGGGTTCCAAGGCAGGGAGAGGGTGCTCACCGGGGCTTTCTCTATTCTCACCAAATATAAATTCTTTAAACATGTTGTTGTTTCCTTGGAGCTATCTTTGGAAAAATTCAAAGAGATGATGGGAGGGGGAATTATAATCTACAAGGATGACATAAAGGAAACTGATTTCTGGTCGAGGAATATGAGAAGGTTTAATCAGAGATTCTACAATGAGTACACTGACTTCCAAGAATTGTACTGCAAACAATATCAGGTAGAGATGGAAAAGGGAGAACTGCATAAACATTTGGAAATCACCTACCAGAATTATAGTGTCAGCACATAACAATTGAGAATCTCACCAAATATTGGTACTATTCCAGGGATGGACTCTTATAAAGATAGTGACAACAAGGAACACCTATGGGCTCAGGAAAGAGGATTGTTTGATGATCAGTGGAAGACTAACACGAAGAAATCATAGGTAGAGGATGATTACTATGGAACTGATTTGGATGATAGGTAAGGGTACTATTACCAGGCAAGAGGAATGGGAGATGAAGAAGAGGCATCTCAGCAACATAGGGCACCAGATGGGAACACAAATACAGAGGAGGTTAATATGAACAAGGATCTACCCACAACAATAGGATTTGTAGAAGATGATATGGAACAGTGATTTATACAATGAGCTATAAAATACAACAGATAGTATATACATGTTTTGAAAAAGTAAGATAAGGATAGTAATACCTAAGCAGAAAAATGAAGATATAAATATATATGTTAAAAACTCTAGTATATACTTATGTTTTGAAGTAGACCAAATTGTTCGTATGTATTAGAGAAAAATGTGTTTTGGATTGATTCTAGCTGCAAAAAAAACTTTTGATGTGGTTCTCTTGACCACAAAGATGTAATCTCTATTTTTTGAATATAATTTGTGCACGATTCTCAATCCAAAAAATTAATTTGATAAAAACCTTAGATGTGTTTGCATGGCTAGGGGATTGAAAACATTTGATATGAGTTATTTGAATATTGTTATAGTCAAAACTCAATTTTATCCTAAATTCCATGGAGAAGAGAGGTCCATTAAGGGGTAATACTACAAGCTAAAAAGGAATGTACAAATGGATAAAGACATCCAAGAATATGACATTTTTATACAATACATAGGTGTTTTTCCATAACTATCTACGGAGGTCAATATTTTCTCTAAAAAATCTAAATTTCTTTGGTATAAAAGAACCTACTTCTAATGGGTGTTTATCACCCTAATAAACTATCCAAGGAGCAAGCCTAGAAATGATAGCTCACCCGTTGCTTTAAAAAATAATAACAATAAAAAAAATCATATGTTTAGTAGGATGACTATTCTTTTTCTTGTAGAAACATGGTAAATTACACATACTTATGCTTATTAAAATCCCATATGATCTCCTTGATAAGATTATTAGATCATTTTTAAAAGTATTGTCATAAAATATTATATGTTCACTTATGTCTTATTAAATTAATTATGGGCTTTTATTATTCCTGCATCAAAAAATAAAATTTATTTATTATTGTGTTACTAACTATTTTGATGATCATATTGATAGGACATATGCGTCAAACCATATCTTAAAATACGGTGCATGTGTTATCACATGGATGGAGTAATATTTAAACAACTATCTTCTATAGCCCTTTAATCAAAATATGGATACAAAAGTAGCTACAAAAGAATCGATGTAGCTTAGGAGAATACTGGAAGAGTTTTTTCATCTAGGTACTATTACAAGCCCCACTTTATTATATGATAACTAAAGCTATTTAATCTTACCAAAGACTCATATTTCAAAACATAAAGAACATTTGAAGCTCATGGGCACTTCATCAAGGGAAAATCTTTCTATCCTAATATTATTCTCTAGTTCTATTAGATTGATTATCAGATGGTAGATATACTATGATAAAGAAGAACTGGGCTAGGCTCCTAATACAATAAATCATATATGTAGTATAGCATTAAACCTCTATGTAGTACCAAATTCTCCAAATTTAAATCAATGTTTGTCTATAAGGATTTTCCATTGAGGGGGAGTGTGCATGAAAATTGCACATCTAGATGCAAGACCTACAAAGGCATAAAATAAGACTCGTAGGCATAAAATAAGACATGTAGGCATTATAGCTAAACTTAAGATGTAAGATCTAACAAGCATAAATAAGACCTTTAGGAATTATATGTAAGCCCTATGGGCATATTCTAAAGTCTTCTCTCTATAAATCTTCCACTTGTAAAAGCATTGTATTATATCAAATTTACGACCACTATATAATGAACCTGGGGAGGCTAGTTTGAGGAATTCTGGGCTCCAACAAAAATATTATAAGACCTTATTTAGTCATCATTTTTTAAAACATTAGGATTATAAATTGAGACAAGATGAGTTTGATGTAGTCTAGAATGCACACTCTTCATTTTGCATATATTTGTGTCCTTGTTTATCACTATTAAAGAAGACCTATGTTATTGGGTACTTCATTTTTTCTTTTATAGAAATTAACATGTGATGCCTCCTATTAGCATTAAGGGAGAGTGTTAGAACATAATATTATTAGGAGTCATATCTTTATAACATTTATATAGTGTTCTAATATAAGGTTATAAAACCTTATGTTTATTATATGCTTTATAAAGCATCTACCATTTAATAATTAATAATCTAATAAGTATTAGATTATTAATTATTTACAAATAGTTTCTTTGAATAGGGGTGACTAATACCCCTTAGATATTTTTCCACCCCTTCTTTATTTAAGGAGGTTCCCTCTCATTGAGAGGTAACTGAATTTGGATATTTTATAGTGAACTCTATCACTATGCATAGGATATATTATTGGCCATGTGGAAGTAAGTAGAGGAGTATTAGATTATTAATTATTTACAAATAGTTGCTTTGAATAGGGGTGACTAATACCCCTTTAGATATTTTTCCACCTCTTCTTTATTTAAGGAGGTTCCCTCTCATTGAGAGGTAAGTGAATTTGGATATTTTATAGTGAACTCTATCACTATGCATAGGAGGTATTATTGGCCATGTGGAAGTAAGTAGAGGAGTATTCCTAGGTTTAGTCTATTTTTTAATAGAGTATTTTTTGTAAGTGTTTTATAATAAAATGATGCTTTATGGGTTTTTTCACTTGGAAGGGTTTTCCCCATCTATATGTTGTGTAATGTGTTAAATCTATTCTTTTATAATTCTCATTTTATTTATTTTATATTTTATTTATAATGATTAGTATCCTAAGATCATAAATTCTAACAAGTAAATTGTGCCACATGAGCATTGTATTGATTCCTCCACATTGGTTGTTTGTAACCATGGTCATAGAAAGCTCTTTCTGCCAATCCTTTAGCCCTAGCCATTCCTTTGTGGACATAATCATTATCTTCATAGTAGTGATTGCACCAAGGTTCACATTCCTCATCATCTCTTGGCCTAAACAAAAGGAATGGGAAAGCATCTATCTCATGGTCATCCCATTCACCACAAATTTCATAGTAGATGCTTTTCAACTTCCTAAGAGTTGTTTTTAAATCATCTTTGAGTGTTGTATCTGTTTTTCTCCTTTCATCATTGGGCATTCATTTCTCAAGTGACCTTCTTCTACATAGTAGGTACACCAAATTTTCTTCCTCTAGATTGGTGGTCTTATCAGGCTATTCTCTCCTTTAGCTAGTATGTCTTGCCTAATTTTCAACTATTCTAACATCAGACTCATCTTCTCTAATTCCTTATTATTCCTTCTCCAAGTTTGTGCTTCTATTTTGCATCTCAATTCTACCAGACTTGAGTATGTGTCAAAGGCTCTTCCATTTAATGTAGTTTTAATTTTTTGTAGCAACCCAAACACCAACCACTTAATTCTCTATTTCTCCACTAGTGGCTCTTTCATTTTCCTTACTACTTCGTTAAATGTATGTTCAAATTATTTAACTATGTATCCCTCTTATTGTACCATCTCTCTCATCTTATTGATGCTTTCTAATGGAATCGTAGGAGATCCAAAGTTAGATAAGAACTCATCCTTTATCTCTTGCAATTCCTTATCACATTGTAGGCAATTTTTCATATACCATTTGAGGGCATAATTCCTTAGTGTCTCTAAAAAATCATAAAGTATATCTTGATTACTCTTGGTTGCATTCCTTCTCTAAATGGATTCTAGTAGAAAGATGCGTTCAGGGGCTTTAGTAGTATCTTTTCCAAAGATTGGTAATTTCATGTTTAGGTCTATATCTAGTGTTTGTTCTCTAGATTTTTTAATATTTGACAAGGGTTCTTCTCTTCTTTGTGGTGGACTACCTTCCTTCGGCTTTGGATATTTGTATGTTTTCTCCTTTTCTAATCTCATAGTTAAACTCCTTTGCTTCAATAACTTCCTATTTCTTCCTTTATCTCTTGCTTTAACTCAATCTCAAAGAACTTAGTCCCCAATATTTCTGCAGAATCTCTTACAACCTCTTGTTGTTGGTTTTCTCTTGTCTAAGTTGAGTCACTATATATTCCCACCAAGAGAACTCTTATAATCTTATTTGGCATGGGGGATGACTCTTGCTCTAGGGGTTCACCTCTTCATGAGACCATTTCAATTTGGGAGACACCCTTTCATTAGTTAATGATATTTCATTTGTTAATATAGGGGTTTCACATCCTTCATTAATCATTTCAATTGTGTCCATGGGAAGGTTCTTGAACAAGTTCTCAATTTCCTTTTCTATCACATTCTCCTTATTTTGCAAGTTCCAATCTTTCATTTTTTTTTCCTTTTGTAGATCCACATTTTTCCTTACCACCTTATCTAAATAATCTGCACTCAAATCTAGAGGTTTTAGTTTTATAAGAGAGTTAATAGTTCCTCCAATCCTTCATTAATTGTAACCTTTAGGCTAGATAGATGAAGATCCAAATGAGGGTTTTGAGTTAAAATTTTGAATGGCAAAGTACCCCTAATTCTATACCCTTCTTCTAATGACTCATTAGATACCACACTTTCTTTAATCTATCTTTGATATTGATATTGAGTTGCTTAGGTGTATCTTTGTGATAGAGTGATGTGATTAACCCTGGTTCCTCTATTTGTAAATTCATTAATCTCAATGGAATTTTAATGTTCAAGTGCAACCCCTTTGGTGTGCTCATTCATGTTTAATTCTTCTAGTGGTCGATATCTTCTTTTTCTTCAACCTTCTTAGCAACATCCTCCTTGGCACACTCAAATTATCCTCTAGTATCATCATCAACAACAACCTTCCTAGTGTTCTCTAACTCTTCCTCAATTTCAGCCCTTCTAACATGCTATAATTATTTTTCTCCTTCCTTTTCTATTATTTTGTGCTATCTTTTCTATCTCTCCTAAGCTTGTTTCAATTTATTTTCTTCCATGTTCAACTCCATTGTCAATTCAATCTCTTCCCTAATCTCTCTTTTCTTCTTACCATCTCCATTTTCCATGGGTATTTTTTGATTTGGAATTCCATTAATCCTTTTATGTGTCTGTAACATCTTAGTCTTATTCTTCTTTAAAGGGTTGCATCACTTTAGATATCCCTTCAAGACTCCCCCTTTTCATTTGTCATCTCCTTAGGTGCCTAACCATCTCTCATGAGGTTAGAATCTAGGATCTTCTATTTCAGATCAGTGATAACTTTAAGCAACCCCCCTAAAAAAACCTATAAAATCCTGACAAATCCTAGCTAAGTGCTATAATTTTCTTGGAGAATCTTTCCTTTTTATTGCAAAAAATTTAATTTTATTGGCAAATTTATGCCCATTATTAGAAATTTGTATAAAATCACGGCGAATCCTAATGAATAAATGGTAAAAAAATAATTTCATTGGTGAATTATGCTTGTATTCAAAAAAATAAAATAAGTTTGGTGGCAAATTATATAAATATTCAAAAATATAAATTTTTTTTTTTGGCGAATGCGCTGGCAAGTTTTTGAAAAAACATAATGTGGCTAGTGAAAATATCAAATGCTAAATGATAATGATTAAGTTACCTGATGAACTTATAGATTTAAAAAGATTTACATTTACATTGTTGGGTGATCATAGATCAATGACATAAGTTCTATTCCAGGCCAAAGTTCTGACACACCCAAATTTGTACATAAAGTCTCTAGAATAGAGACAAGTGTCAATGAGTCAATGATTCATATTAACAAAAATTAATAGATAATAAAACTAAAATTCAAAAGGATGACTAGAATTACAATTTACATCAATTTTGGTACAGTCATGGTCAGAGGGTTCACAAATTGAACTGTCCAGGCTATGCAGCAAGAGTAAACAGAATGGAAACAACTCAAATAAAGAATGCAATGAATGATTCAAATGCTTAATATATCATATATTTAGAATGCTTATATGCCAGCAACATGCGGGCTACATTCACAAGGGCTCACAGGCCTGATCTCAGGGTTTCAACAGAAATGCAAGATATGGCAATGAAGTGCCTGCCTGAAAAGAATCAATTATCAAACTATGAATTCCACTATCTATGAACTACTTGTGAACAAATGCTTTCCTATGCTTCCTAGAGATCTATATATATCATCTCCAAGCTCTGAAAATCCTCCACATCAGCCAAGAAAGGTTACAACTCTAATGAAGGAATGTAATGTGTAGAAACAAATAGGTCAGGTCTAAACATCTAGTAATGCTTCGAAAATGCATTAATCAAGGTGTGGACCTCAAGGAAGGTCTATCTGATCCTTATGTGCCTTGAATGATGTTCCATTTAGCTTTGCAAGTCATGGAAGTGCTCCACAAACCTTCTCCTTCAACTAGTTGCCTGAATCCTCTGCTATGTGAAAATAGGTGATCTTCTAATAGTGATAACTTTTAGCAGACAAGTCCAAATGACTTGAAATTTGGATATGATGTAGATGATGTTGTCTAGATGCTGAGTCCTGCTCTGTGAGCTCTAAAATGAAAATGCAAGAAAATGCGATACAAAATGCTGAAACTGCAAATGACTGAATTGAATTGAAAATGAAAGAAAAGAAAGAATGTAAATGTTTTTGGTTGATGCAAGATTGCTCTACAGCCTGGGATGCTCCTGCATCAGACACCCAGGGTTGTTGAAAAAGTGAGTCCCTCACTTTGCTGGGGCTAGAGGAAAACCAATACGGTCCACCTCAGCCTGAGAAATCCATGTTGAATCTTCTTCTGGTCTTCCTTTCCACTTTACCAAATATTATTTGTACTTCTTGCCTCTGGTACTGCATCCAACTCCGTTGTCCAAGATGTTTTCTATCTTCTCTGGTTGTTGCTGTGGTAATTGATCCTTCAAATCATCTTCAATGTTGTCACTTGATTCTCCTTCATGATACTGATATAAGTCTACAATGTTGAATATAGGTGATATACCCAATGTCTCTGGCAGCTCCACTTCATATGCATTTCTTGAATCAAATTTCTTGATTATCTTGCACGGTCCAAACTTCTTCATCTTCAACTTGTATGTCCCTACTAGAAATCTCTCTTTTATTAGATGTACCATTACTTCATCACCAACTAAAAATTCTTTGTGTCTCCTCTTCTCATCTTCTTGCTCTTTATACTTACTACTCATCTCCTCCAAATGCTTCTTAACCTAATTATGCACTGTCTCCATATATCCTACAAATTATTTTGCCTCTGCACTTCTCTTGTTTTCTATACTGATGTCTCTCAATTCTGCAACTCCTCTAGGTTTCCTTCTAGTCACAATCTCAAAAGGTGTCTTCCCTATACTCCTGTTCACTGAATTATTGTATGCAAATTCTACTTGCAGTAGAATTAGATCCCAATTTCCTACCTTCTCTCCTACCAAATATCTCAACAAGTTTCCCAAACTCCTATTTACCACTTCTATTTGTCCATTTTTCTGTGGATGAAATGTTGAACTAAACTTTAAGTTTGTCTTCATCTTCTTCCACAATGTTCTCCAAAAATATCCAATGAATCTTGTATCCTTGTCTGAAATTATACTCTTAGGTAATCCATGCAATCTCACAATCTCCTTGAAAAATAGGTCAGCAACATGCACTGCATCATTTGTCTTCTTACAAGGTATGCAATGTGCCATCTTTGAAAAGTTGTCTACTACTACAAATATAAAATCATGTCCTCTTTGTGTATTTGGCAACCCTAATATGAAATCCATGCTTAAGTCTTCCCAAGGTCTCTTTGGTACTATCAAAGATTTGTACAAACCAGTATTTTGACTACTTCCCTTTGCAACTTGACATACTCTACAACTCTACACAAACTTCCTTACATCCTTATATATCTGAGGCCAAAAGTAATGTTCACTTACCAAAGCCACTATCTTGTCAATTCCAAAATGTCCTGCCAATCCACCACTATGTTTCTCCTTGATCAAATTGTCTCTCATTGAACTCCTAGGTATACACAACTAATTTTCTTTGAACAACATATCCTCCTAAATGAAATAATCTAACCACTTACTTCTATTTGTCACAATATGTTCCTTACATGCTTTCCATGGTTCTACAAAATCAAGGTCTCCTTTATACATGTGCTTCAACTTGTCAAAACCTAATACTTCAACTCTCATCTCTGTTAGAAAATTCCTCCTTCTACTCAATACATCTACAACTTTGTTTGGCTTCCCACTCCTATTCTTTAATACAAATGTGTAACTCGGCATGAACTCTATCCATCTCATATGTATCTGATTTAACTTTCCTTGACTATTCAGATACTATAAAGCTTGATGATCTATATACAACACAAATTCCTTAGGCAACAAATAATGTCTCTACTTCTTCAAGGCTTGAATTATGACATAGAATTCCTGATCATAAACTGAATATATTCTCCTTGCATCATTCAAATTCTCACTGAAATATGCTACTGGTCTACCTTCTTGACTTAACACTACTCCTATTTCATTTCCACTTGCATCACAGTCCACTTGAAATACTTTGTTGAAATTCGGTAATGCTAACACTGGTTCCTCTGTCACTTTCTGCTTCAACAATTCAAAACTTTTATTTGCTCATGATGTCCACTTAAAGTCCTTTCTATCACCTCTCATTGTCTCTATCATTGGTGTGCATACTGAATTGAAATTTCTAATGAACTTCTGGTAGAAACTAGCTAACCCATGAAATGATCTGACTTCTCCAATGCTCTTAGGTGTTGGCCACTCAACAATTGCTCTAACTTTCTTAGGGTCCATCTTCAATCCTTTTGTAGAAATCACAAATCCCAAGTATACCAATTATTCCTTCATGAAACTATATTTCTTGATGTTTATCAACAATTTCTCTTCTCTCAACCTCTGCAATACTTGTCTAAGGTGCCACAAATGTTCTTGCTTTATCTTACTAAAAATCAGAATATCATCCAAGTATACAATAACAAACGTACCCAAGAATTTCTTCAAAACCCCATTCATCAACCTCATGAAAGTACTTGGTGCATTAGTCAATCCAAAAGACATCACTAACCACTCATACAATCCTTGATTTGTCTTAAAAGTAGTCTTCCATTCATATCCTTCTCTGATTCTGATCTGATGGTATCCACTCTTCAAGTCCATGTTTGTGAAATACTTTGCTCCACTCAAACAACCCATAATGTCATCCATCCTGATGGAGGTTGATTGTCATTGATGTCAAAATGGTGTTGAATTGATGATGCAAATTTGTTATTGTTGATCAGATAAATATTCATATGATCACTTATGTTGATTAGATTATGTGCCAGGATGTGTTTATCTCATTTGATGATAGATTTTGGTCAGGACATCAAGAGGTCAATGGTCCTTTTGTTTTATGTTTGGTCTTCATATGATAGGTATGATGCAATGTAAATGTGTTATGCTTCATGTTTATGATAAGATGCAAGGCAAAGAAGACACAAAGATTTCATATCATGGAGGTGTTGATCACCTTAGTGTTGGTATTGGTTCAAGATTGATGAGAATGTGGTAAGATATGTTCTTATTGGCAGGTTGCTTTCTTGTTTCTTCTGTTGTTAGGATGTTCACATGGAGTTGATGATGTTCTTCATGCTTCTTCGCTTGCTAAGGTTACTTACTTAGTTCATCATGTTTCAAGATATTTGACATGGTATTGATATGTTGTTAGAGGTTGATACATTGTTGGAATCATGGTGTTGTTATGTTGTTCATATGTTGGTACCTTAAGCATTCACAAATGTTGGTGCTTCAAGTGTTCATAGGACCACAGGATTACCAAAAGGGTGATATGATGTTTTTGATATCTTGTTGTTTGTTATTCTTCTTGAGAATCTCAGGATAGAATCATTGATGTTGAGGGATAAAATCTTACTTGGTTCTTTCATGATCATATAAGACTTGATTTTGTAATGGATCATGTCATGTCAAAGGTTGTTGTGATATGGTTTGAATTAATATGGGTTGGATTATTGACCATCATATTTAGCTTTAATAATAAGATCATGTTGATGTTGGTTGATCATATCAAGCTAATGACAATGTTTGTCATCGATGTCAAAGGTTGAAATTCTTTAGGTTTTAGAAATTGATGGATCCATGGAGATGATGTCATATCATTTTTTCATATCATGTTGGTTGGTGCTTGCTTGTTTAGGAGTTGATCTCTGAAGATTGATGTTGAGGTGAATCATATCATGTTGGTTGAGGTGAAGGTTGATGTCATTGTCATAGTTCACATTTGTTGTTTCTCAGGATCTTCTCAGTTGATGATGGTGCTTATCATCTTCATGAACTCTCATGAATCCTCATGACTCTTCGATGGGTGTTGTTGGTTCAAAGTTTATGCATAGTGTTCAGGAGTTGAATGTTGATATTTTTTATTGTTGATTTGCATGGTCCCGTGTTTGGTTGGATAGAAGTGTTCAATGATCAGAAGGTCTCCATTATCAGATATATATAAAGTGGTAGATGATTCTATACAAATAGATTTAACATTTATCAAAGGGTTAAATGTGCTTAAGGGACATTACTAAACACGTAATAAAAGTCCTAACATAGTTTGTTTGAAATCATCATATGATTAAAAGCACTTTTGTCTATTGAGATGTTGACCTGTGATCATAGGTCATTTCACTAATGACAACCTACTAGAGGGTATCAACACCGTGGCCTAATTGGTCCCCTCTCCTAGCTCAACTGACTCCATCGGTCAGCACATGTATGCGATGGGCGGAAAATACAAATCATCAGTCCTCTTTAAATCGTTGATGGGTGTGAAAACCTTGATCAATGGTCATTATTCAAACTGAGACCCCGACCTCTATGCATTATCATTGACGTGCATTAAAACATCACAACAATGTGACAGTTTGGAAAGGCTATTTTTAGTCTTTTAAAAAATAGATTTATTTGAGATTTTTATGAAGATTTTTTCTAATTTTAAAACACAAGTGGGCCTCTTTCTCTCTCTCGTGCAATGAAGATACAAAGAAAATATATTTTTTAGAAGGTATATGAAGAGTTTATTTTTATGAAAAGATATATATGAATGCAAAATGGAATTTTAATAGCAATAGGTTGTTTGCAGAGAAGGACATATGATATTATTTTTTGAGAGAAGATGTACAGATGATAGTATTATTTTTGAAGACATTATTTTGTATAGATTGAAAGTTATTGAAGAGTTGGGAAAAGGAATATGAATGGTTATGCAAGAGATATATGATCTTATTTTTTGCAGGTGAATTGATTTATACGGAGTTGATTAATTGAAATGGTGAAGATAAATATGCAGAGGAGAGGAATATCAAAAGTCATTCTATTTATTATCTTTTTACAGGTGCTTTGTGAAAGTATATATAGAAGGAATGACATTTGTAGATTAAGACATGTTATGGCAAAAATCATGTTATGATGTGTGAATTTTTAAGAGAAAAATGACAAAGGGCCAGTGAATTTTTTCTTGAAGATGAATTAGGGTATGAAGATATTTTTTTAGTACAAAAGACAAAATGTAGATGTTGATTCTTGAACAGAGGAAGACATTGTAAATTGTAGAGATTGTAATGTGCAGGTAATTGATTATCATTAGAAGCTTAATTGATCATATTATGAATGAAAGGAATTTTGTCAAGAGAATAAAAAGGAGAGAAAAGTTTTTGTGAAGAAGTGAATCAGGGGAACCCCCTGAATTTATTTCTTGTGTCCAAGGTAATTGAATGTATTATATGCCAGTGAGGCTTTGTATGTCAATGAGACTTGTATGGTCAGTTAGACCTCTTTATAGCCAGTGAGGCTTGTATGTCAGTGAGACAATTGTTGTAATCAATGAGATTCAAATAAGCTAGCGAGGAAAATTTTTAGAGTGGTTTTTTATCCCTATGAGGGTTTTCCACTCATCAAAACCTGTTTCATGTCTTCTCCTTGTGGTTGATTATGTTGCACCTATTTGATCATCTTTATTTAAGTTTTGCATATCATGATGACTATGTTTTCAGTGAATTCCTTTGCACAACATTTTTTAGTCAAGTTTTGAAATGTTAAAAATTATACAACACTGATTCACCCCCCCTCTCAATGTTGTTCTATACTCCAACAAGTGGTATCAGAGCCAAGTTCCCTATAGAAGTCTAATAGGCTTGGGTAGGTCCTAATAGTGGAGTACCATGGGAAAGTGTAGAAGAAATAAGAGCAAGAGAAATGTCAAGCCACATACTGGTCATAAGGCACCATCTATATCAAATTCAAATGTTGATATAGAATCTGTTGATAAAAATGTCTCACAAGTTGAATCACATATTACATTAGAGGAAGAGTTTTTAGGAGTTCCTTTCTTTGATGGTTCGGATTTCTCTATTTGGTGCATTATAATGCAAGTCTATCTATCCTCTTTAGGGTATGGTGTATGGATGTCTGTTGAGAATGGATATTTTATTTCCTCACAATCACCTAATAATATAAGTAACAAAGAGGCTTATGAATGCAATCATACAACAAAGAAGGCCATTTTGTCTATATTATCTAGTGAAGTTTCCTGTAAAGTTATGAATTGTGAAACATCTCATGATATGTGGAAGCAATCAATAAGATTCTATCAAGGTGATGCACTTGAAGGAGAGGACAACTTGGTGCCTGAAGAAAGTGGCAATGAAAGGAGACTTTCACATGAAGGAGATGAGGTCCAATCTAATTCAAAAGAACAAGATTACATTATAAGTGATGATGAACAAGAATGTGAGGTTGATGTTGAAGGAGAACTCTTGTGTGTTCTGAGTGAAATCAAGAAATATAAAAATGAGAATTAGAGATTAGAATTGCATCTACAAAAAGAAAAAGACTCCAAAGACAAAGCACTTTTAGACCTTGAAAGAGTATCTTCTAATCTTGAAGAGGCAAGAAATCAGATTGTGAATTTAAGGACACATGTTGATGAATTAGACAAATTGATTATCAGCCTAAAGATTGAAATTGAGGAAGCCAAAGGAATAATAGATGGACAAAATCTGACCTTGAGGTTAAAAGAATTGAAAATCTGAAATTAGAGGCTGAAATTGTTAATTTGAGAAAAGATTATGAAGGTCTCAAGGTTCTATCCAAGAAATATTAGGAGTTTGAAGAAAGCTCAAACAAGTTGCATGAAATGTTGGGCAAACAAAAGCATCATAAGGACACTCCTAGTCTAGGTTATGAAGAAGGAGAGTGTTCAAAAGTCAGAGAGACTCCTAGAAGGAAAATTGATCTAATTTATCATGTTGTTGTTCCTAAAGGAAAAAAGAAGAATGAAGATGAGGTGAAAAATAAAGATGAGTTTGTAAAAATACACAATCAAAGAAGAAATTTTAGAAGAGCTGCTCCAGCAAGACAAGATTATATGTGTTGGCAAGAGACACTGCTAGGCATGTCAGGTGTTTTTATTGATGGCAACAGAATCTATCTTACACATCTGTATTGTATCATTTGATCATACCGAAAGTCAAATCACAGATTTGTCTAAGTCCAGATAGACAAGAACAGAGCATATGACAGGGTTCAACATTTTGGTCCGCATTTCTCCACAGGTAATCATATTGTGTTACAGATCTGAGTGAATGTTAAGAGATGTCAGGGCTACCTAAATCCAAAGTTTTAGCCTCCGATGATGAAGGGATTGAAAGTTACAAGCATCTGAGTATTAGGTTTTGGTTAGATAGTTCAGTCCAGTGAAGAACAAGCTGACTTGGTGTTTAATCCTTGTGTGGATTAATAAAAGTGTTTGGTTCAGTAATTTATGAGATCCAGAGGTATTGACTGACATGTGTGGTAACTTGAATACATAAGTTTTGGTTTGCATTGATGTTTGTGCATGGATTCAGCTGATAGAATAGTGATCCTAAAAAAGTTTCTAAGTTTTCTTGAGGCCGAACTGTAGTTGATGTAATTTCATGTTGTATATATATATGATTGATGGGTGTGAGCATTTTGAAGCATGGATGTATGAATATGAAGTGATAGGTGCAAAGTGTGGTAGAATCAAGTGCGAAGCAAAGAGATCTAAGCTCTCGATCATGGTAGAATAGTGAAACAAGGCAGTGAGAGATGAAGTGTGTGAAGTCAGTATATTGAGCCTAACTAGAACTGTAATCTTGCATTGTTAGATGCTATTCTTTAGTTAAAGTATTTCAATGAACTCTTGTAATTGATCCTGTAGGTAGTGAGCCTCCTTTGAGCAGTGAGCTTTGGGTAATGTGCCCGAAGGCATGTGCCTTCCCATTTGTAATACTTTTAACAGAGTATAAAATCTTCTGGGTTAACCCCCATCGTGGTTTTTCCCTTAACTGGGTTTCCATGTAAAAATCCTGGTGTTCATGTGTGATGATCTTGGTGTTGTTGTTCTTAAGTTCATGCTTCTTTCTTTTTTGATGTATGTCATAAATTAATAAAGGAACATAAAATAAGTTTTACAGAACACTGATTCACCCCCCTCTCAGTGTTCCTTAATTTCAACAATTGGTATCAGAACCTGGTTCCTTGGACGAAGTTTAACAACATGAGGAAGATCTGGGAAGGAATTTCAATGGGTTCATTCAGGTATTCTGATGGCATCAATGAACAACTTCAAGTTGCTTTAGAAGATCTTGATCAGTCCAGAGCACAAGTCAAAGAACTGAAAGAGAACCTTAAAGATGCTAAGGATTTCATTTAGACTTTAAAAAGGGCAACTGAGCAAATCTATGGAAAAGAGGAAGGAGCTACTTCAACAGTTAGCAAATAAGAATGAAGATAATGACATGGATGAGGCTTTGAAGGAGAAGACAAAGGAATGTGAGAAGCTGGCAAAAGAAGTTGTCCTAAAACATGAGATGGAATCTAGGGTGATGAGACCAACTAAGGAAATCAAGGAAAGGAAGAAGACTGAGGAAAACTTGAATCAATCTCTAAAAGAAAGAATAGAAGAGTACTGCAGATTAGACAAAATAATTGGCCATCTAGAGTCTGATCTTCAAGAAACCAGGTATAATGAGGAACAACTTGAAGGCAAATTTTATTCTCAAACATGACCTAGAATCTGCAAATGAATACAAAGAGAAGTTCAAGATAAGTTCAGGTGAACTTGAGGTGTTGCTTGATAGTCAGAAGAAGGCAGATGATAAGCATGGTCTGGGATATTAGAAAGATGAAAGCTCTAGATCCAGTCAATGAAATCCTAAAGGAATAAATCCAAGAAGGAATCCTAGAAGGCCTCCGGTAAGACAACCTAATGCTCAAAGGTATCCATCTTTCAATGGAAATTGTTTCAATTGCAATAAGTCTGGTCATAGAGCTACTTAGTGCAGAAGTAGAGGGAATAAAAGTGGTCCATCCTTCTCTGGTCAATGCTTCAATTGTAAAAGGTATGGTCATAGATCCACTGAATGTAGAAGTATAATGATGAATAAATCTAACAACAGAGGAAATGCCAATTCTTTCAATGGCAAATGTTTTGCATGCAATAGATTTGGACACATGGATAATCAGTGCAGATCAAGAGGAAATCAAGTTAATGAGCAAAGAAATGTTGTGTGCTTTAATTGCAACAGATCCGCTCATATTGCAAGATTCTGTAGAAGTAGAAATAATGATAGAAAAGGTCTTGTAAATAGAAACCAGGATGTGTAGAGACAAGATAAAGGCAAGGGTAAAGTAGATGTGAAGAAGATCCAGAATGAAATGAACAAAACATGGGTGAAGAAAGGTGAAATGAATGATGGTGATGGATCCACACTAGAATCTGGTGCTGATAATTCCTCTGGGAATTGAAATAGGAGCTTTGGCTTAGGGGGAGCTACATTGAAAATCTAATTCCCCCTGCCAGTAAGTGGGTGCCTAAATCTGGCATGATAAATGAAGATAAAGAAGCCTATTGTAGATCTATTGAAGCAAATTCCATAAGAAAAGAAGCTAGTGCGATTGATTGTGGAGTAATTGAAGATTGACTGTATTCAGAAACAATGCATCTGGAAGAGTTAGGGCAAAGCATTTATTACAATGATGAATTAGGTTTTGTGGAGCATAAAAGGTCATTCACTCAACATTTGAATCACTTTGCATTCGAGGAGAACAAGGAAAAGAGCTCCTGAGCTAAGATCTCAAAGGTTTGGAGTATAAAAAGTGAATTTGACAACTAACCCTAATCCCATGGAGAAACAAGGTATTCCCTATAAACCTCTCTAAATTTGCAATTTCTGGATATGGCTACTCCATTGGTTGTTGACATCACTGAAAGGCCTCGACCTAAATTCAAAAAGCATCCACACAAATCTATAGAGGTTGATCCGTTAGATGCCCTTTCTAATGTTCTGCATAGTGTGTTACATGTAGAAGATATTATGGCTTACATTCATGCTAGCATAGATGAGTTTGGGGATTCAAAGTTACTAGATTTGTTTAAGAATCACCTGAGGGGTGAGATTTATGGTCTTAAACCTAAGTATAAGGCATTGCAAGACAAATATTTCATTCAGGTTATAGGGTTCCCATCCTTCGATGAGAACGAGTGGTTCCGGTATGTATTGAGTCGGATGCATGTTGAATTTATGTGGTTGATGAAACCCTTTAAGATCACTAAGGATGCCATCAAGGCTGTAACAGGATTGAACTCATCTGATGGACTACCGATGTTAAAATTAGTGAAGAATCAAATTGTAATTGAAGCTACTGGCTCAAAGTTTGATAAGAGGGAAATGACAATAAATGATATAACTGATCTGGATTTCAAATTTGCATCTATGGTGATTGGGTATAAGATATACCACTCCAGCAGGGAAAACTCAGTGTCTAGTATAGCCATTTATGCTACTTATCAGATGTTAAAAGAAAATGTTGACTATGACTTGTGTGAGCTGTTGCAAAACCAACTAATGGAGAATCTAGACAAGATTAAGAAGGATAAGAAGAATACATTCAAGTATGGTACATTGGTCCTGTGATTGTTCTTTTATTTCATGAATGAGTTTCCCAGGATGAAACACTTGTGTTGGACCAGTGACAAGCCTGTTCCATACAAATAAGAGAGCACTTGCACAATATTGGTGACTCCAATGCCCAAAGGACTGTTCTTTGGGGATATTTCAAGAATTTTTAGAATATGATGCAATCAAGGGAAAGAATCCCTAAGTCTGTGGTGGAAAAGTACAAGGATACAATTTGTTTCATGGTGGAAATAGATCAATGCTTGATGGAAGTAGTGGAACCAAGGACTGTATGGATCATGCCCATGGGGTATGAAGTTGATGAACAAATACTGGAAATGTATGCTCAACATCTTCTGAGAAAACCAAAAGATATCTCAATTGAGAGATTTGGTACATATGATGAGCTTAATTTGAAACTGCATGTTGAGCTTCGGAGACCTGAATCTAAGAGAAAGATCCAAAGGCAAGTTGAAATGTATGCAGAAAGTATTGGAATAAACAAAGAAGCTATGAGACAAAATAGGGAAAGGATAGAGAAAGTTGAGAAGGAGAAGCAGGACAGGGAACAGGGAAGTATTCCAGTAGAATCCCCCTCTAAATCAAGGACTACTAGGAGTTCTAGTACAACCTCTGGTGCATCACCTTCTCCTATTGCAGATAAATTCAAAGAAAAACCTACCGGTAAGGAAGGAAAAAGAACAAAAGTAAAGGGCAAAAGGTCATATGTCAGTGTGGAGAAGGAGGATGAAGAAGAGACTGATTTAGATGATCAGAGTTGAAGGCCCCAGGCACTAAGGCTATTAAAGTGTCTAAGGAGAAGCCCTCAAGAAGTATAAAGTTAGAGAAAGCAGAAGCATCAAGGGTTGCCAAAGATAAGCCCTACGGAAGTATAAGGGTAAGCAAAAGACAAAGGATTGAAACTCATGTTGAAAAATCCACCTTGTCAGTTGAAGATATTGTGAATGTAGTAACTGTTCATGGGAATTTGAAGCCCATAACAAAATATTATGACAACTTTGATAATGTCAACAAGAAAATTTTGGAGGATGCTACTATTAAGTACTTGAATACATTCAATAGAGCACTTGTGGAAATTTTGTCAAAAAACCCCAAAAGTCTGAGTGACATTTTGGAGATGAGAAAAGAAGCTACTAAAGAAAAGGATTTGGAGCTAAGAGAACATGTGTTGTCCAGTCTGTGTCCAGTAATCTCTAGGAAGGAAGCAAATCAAATTTTTGAAGAAGTTAAAGATGAATTTAGAAGCAAGAAAAGGATGAATAAGATAATGATTGGAGACATTGATGAAGTGGTCAAAGAAACAAAACAAATTTTGAGGAAAGCCTTGGATAAGAATAAGTTTTATGTGTTCACTGAAGAACCTATTGATGCTAAGGATACATCCATTCTAAATAATGAAGAGTTGAAGAAAAATGAGCAACAAGCTAAGGCAGATGATTTCTCTGTTCCAGAAGAAGAAATATTGAACAAAGGAGATGAAGAGATGATGAAGGAAGCTAATGTTGATTGTGCAAAGGATACTCAAATTCCTCTGGACCAATTTGGTGAAGAAAATACAGAGATGAATATGGAAATAAATGCTCCTATTGAAGGTGATTCTTAGAAGAATAAATAGCAGAAAACAGAAGAAGTTAAGGACAAGGAAGATCAAGAAGAAGAAACTAATGATGAAATTGATTCTTCCATTCTAGATGTTGAGGAATTTGATAAAAATGATGATAATGTTGCTGCTGAGGATACACAAAATCCTCCAGAAAAGAATGCAGAAGACATTTTGATAAAGATAAAAAGAAGGATGCCTTTACTATTGATGCAGAAAGAGTAGAAGCAGAGAAAAAGAATGGAAATGATAAACAAGACAATGTGGCTGACTCCGGAAAGGGAGAAGATGCAGGCCCTAAAGAGCATAAAACTAAAACATCATATTGGGCAAGAGACATTGTAGAAGCAATGAAATAAATTTTGGAGAAAGACAAACAAGTTGTAGAAGATCCAGATATAATACAAGGTCCAATCAATTTTGATACATCACCGGTACAGAAGATGAAGTTGGCCTCTTTTGCACAAGATAAGGCCAGAGAGGAAATCTTGAAGTTCTATATAGAAGACAATGAGTTACTTGGTCTTGCATCTGACATTTTGGAGAAAATCATGTCTACATTTCAGAAGGATTCATCAGCATCCCCCTCCGGTCAGTTGAAGAGTCTGATAAACTCTGTAAGTTCTCATTTTGAATCTTTTGAGAAGTCAGCAGAAGTTAAAGTCTGGAATGAATTTAATGATAAAAGATTTAGTGAACTGAAAAGAATAATTGACAATGATAGAATTATGTTCGATACTAGTGTAAAGAGTATTCAAAATGCCATCACTAAAGGAGGAGATGTGTACAAATTTTGTTTATCTTGGCCAAAAGTTATAGAGGATATTGAGAAGAAAATAAAGGAGTCCGAGCAAAAATTATCAAATATATCTCAATCCTTTGATACTTTGACAGTATCTGCGGCAAGTCAAGAATGTCAAGTAATTATCTTGATTAATGAAATAAAGAAATTGGTGAAAGAAAAAGAAAACATTGTGGCAAGGATGTGTGAACTCCGGGGACTAATTTTCCCTAAGTTAAAAATAATGTTCAATGCATTAACAGAAGCTCAAGCTACTACTCTGACAAGTGACCCCACTGATCTACAAAAGGTAGAGTCATAGGCATTTTTATTCAGTGGTCATATTTCAGTCTTGGGTAGCATGAAGAAAAGTTGGGAAAGTGAATTGGCACTATTGAAAAACATCTTTGGTGATGTGTTTAAGTTCATGTAGACAAGACATAAGGATTGTTTGTATATATGCGCCCATGTACATAGAGTTTTTTCATGAATTTTGGTATGCGGATCTCAACCTTTGCCATTGATGACAAAGGGTGAGTGGAAAGCAGTGAAAAATGAGGAATTTATCTAAGGGGGAGCATTGGAAATCACAAGTGTACATAGTAAGGGGGAGTTGTTCTAACACTTAGTCATTTTTCACTAAGTCTTGCCATCAATGCCAAAGGGGGAGTTTGTTGGCAAGAGACACTGCTAGGCATGTTAGGTGTTGTCATTGATGGCAACTGAATATTTCTTACACATCCGCATTGTATCATTTGATCATACCGTAAGTCAAATCGTAGATTTGTCTAAGTCCGGATAGACAGGAACAGAGCATATGACAGGGTTTAGCATTTTGGTTTGCATTTCTCCACAGGTAATCATATTGTACTACAGATTTGAGTGAATGTTAAGGGATGTCATGGATACCTAAATCCAAAGTTTTAACCTCTGGTGATGAAGGGATTGAAAGTTACAAGCATTTGAGTATCGGGTTTTGGTTAGATAGTTCAGTCCGGTGAAGAACAAGCTGACTTGGTGTTTGATCCTTGTGTGGATTACGAAAAGTGGTTGGTTGAGTAATTTATGAGATCCAAGGTATTGGCTGACATGTGTGGTGACTTGAATACATAAGTTTTGGTCCGTGTTGATGTTTGTGCATGGATTTAGCTGACAGAACAATAATCCTGAAAAAGTTTCTAAGTTTTCTTGAGGTCGACTGCAATTGATGTAATTTCATGTTGTGTATATATGATCAATGGGTGTGAGCATTTTGAAGCATGGATGTGCGAATATGAATTGATAGGTGCAAAGTGTGGCAGAATCAAGTGCGAAGCAAAGAGATCTAAGCTCTAGATCATGGTAGAATAGTGAAACAGGGCAGTGAGAGATGAAGTGTGTGAAGTCAGTAAATTGAGCCTAACCGGAACTGTAATCTTGCATTGTTAGATGCTATTCTTCAGTTCAAGTATTTCAGTGAACTCTTGTAATTGATCTTGTAGGCAGTGAACCTCCTTTGAGTAGTGAGCTCTAGGCAGTGTGCCTTCCCATTTGCATTACTTTTAACAGAGTATAAAATCTTGTGGGTTAACTCCCACTGTGGTTTTTCCCTTAACCGGGTTTCCACGTAAAAATCCTGGTGTTCATGTGTGATGATCTTGTTTTTGTTGTTCTTAAGTTCATGCTTCTTTATTTTTGATGTATGTGGTAAATTAATAAAGGAACATAATAATAAGTTTTGCAGAACACTGATTCAATCCCCTCTCAGTGTTCCTTAATTTCAACAATATGTATAGGTATAATTATTATTATTTTGGTTATTGTTATACTTGTAATCATTTTAGACACAAAGAAGTTAATTGCAGAAGAAGTCAATTTTCTTCAATAAGGAATGCTAATATTGTGTGTTTCAAGTGCAATTCTCCTAGTCACAAAGCATATAGTTGCAGAATGTATGGAAGAATAGTATCACCTAGTTTGAAAGGTTGGAAAAAGAAAAAGGTTGAAAAGGTTTGGAAGAAGAAACCTAAATAGAAGAAAGAACCTATGAAAGTTTGGAGACTGAAACAAAGCCAAGGGAAGATAGAGCCTAAACTTGTGTATCTTGCACAAGTCACATCATCAGTTGCATAAAATATAGCATGGAGTGAGGGGGAGTTGTCCAATATCCTATCAATTACCCCCAAGAAGTTTCAGGAAGGAGATCATTTGATGCTTGACAATATGGTGATCTTGTCTTACTTATCATACTATTAGATTCTTGCCTAATAATGTTTACTAAGGTGCTTCTCATATTAGTCTTATGAAATGAAGTTCATGTAGTTCATGATGATGTTGATAACTATGTTGATCTTCAGTTTATGTCAGTTATACATGTGATCAGTGGTTCATGTTGTCATTGATGTCATAATGCATACAAGATGTTGATAAGATGTTCAGGGGTTCAATGCACAAATAGTTTGATGATGTTGAGTGACTTGGTTTATAAATGATCCTATTTATATCTTGTTCATATCATGTTGATACTTACAAAGGTTGAGTGTTCTTGATATGTTAGTGAAAATGTGAAGTGTTGGTTGTCATAGTAAAGAGCTATTCAATTCCAGTTAAAGTGTACTCAAGGAGCTCTTATTAGATGTTAGTATATGTTGGTTGAGAAGGTTCAAAATGGAAGAAGTCAATTCATAGCACTTGTCTCTGCATTTGGTTTTGCAAAGGAAAAACTTGATGGTGCAATTAGTTTGTTGATGTGCAGACTTAATGGGATGATTTGAATGATACAGTCAAGTGACAACAGTTCTTTTTGATTGCAGTATGTTTGAAATGTGGTTTTGTATATATCAGGTTTGACATTGTGTTGTAAAAAGTGTCATTGGTTCAAGGTTGTTGCAAGTTGATTGTCCATCTTGTTGTCACTATCATGGAAGTCTTGGCAAGGTCATCTCTTGTGTGGTCATCATGTCATCATGAGTTGTGAATATTGTGATGAGTAGTCTTCATGCTATTATTATCAGAATTTTGCTTGTTGAGCCTGCATTGTTGTTCATCATGGGTGTTGAAGTGATAAGTGTCTTGTTAAAAGCTTGATTTATCTAAAACCTAAGAGTCATTTTTTTGGAGATCTTGGAGATTTGTCATTTAGGTCAAAAAGGGTTAATGATTGTGAAAGAATTGTTTGTCATGAAAAATTTGTTTTGCAACCACAAGTGATGTCATTAGGAATTTGTATTTGATAGCAGAGATATCTCAGTTATCGTCTTGTCAAAAGAAGTGATCAGAAGATCTCAATGATGTCAGTTTTCATCTTCATCTTCATATTGGTGTTGTGACAAGAAGTGGTATTGTGCTAATAATATGGTACAGTCTATGGGTAGTTTATAACAGTGGCTTGGTTCTTTGTTTGGTGTGCCTCACATAATGTTTCCCTCAGATCATATGCTTCAAGATGTATGTCTTCAAATGTGTGCTTCATGGTGACTTGTTTCTCTCAAGTTGAAGAGTTATTTCAAGGGGGAGTACCTTTTCCTTTGTCATTCGATGACAAAAAGGGGGAGAGAGAGAAAATGCATCATGTAGTTTTGCCATCAATGATAAAGGGGGAGATTGATGGAGGTTGATTGTCATTGATGTCAAAAAGGTGTTGAATTGATAATGCAAAGATGTTATTGTTGATTAGAGAAATATTCATATGATCACTCATGTTGATTGGATTATGTGCTAGGATGTGTTTATCTCATTTAATGTTAGATGTTGGTCAGGACATCAGGAGGTCATTGGTCCTTGTGTTTTGTGTTTGGTCTTCATATGACAACTATGATGCAATGTATATGTGTTATGCTTCATGTTTATGATAAGATGCAAGGCAAAGAAGACACAAAGATTTCATATCATGGAGGTGTTGATCACCTTAGTGTTGTTATTGGTTTAGGATTGTTGAGAATGTGGTAAGATATGTTCATATTGGTAGGTTGCTTTCGTGTTTCTTCTGTTGTTAGGATGTTCACATGGAGTTGATGATGTTCTTCATACTTCTTCACTTGATGAGGTTACTTAATTGGATCATCATGTTTCATGATATTTGACATGGTATTGATATGTTGTTAGAGGTTGATACATTTTTGGAATCATGGTGTTGTTATGTTGTTCATATGTTGGTACCTTAAGCATTCACAAATGTTAGTGCTTCAAGTGTTCATAGGACCATAGGATTACCAAAAGGGTGATATGATGTTTTTGATATCTTGTTGTTTGTTATTCTTCTTGAGAATCTCAAGATAGAATCATTGATGTTGAGGGATCAAATCTTACTTGGTCTTTCATGATCATATAAGACTTGATTTTGTAATGGATCATGTCATGTCAAAGGTTGTTGAGATATGGTTTGAATTAATATGGGTTGGATTATTGACCATCATATTTAGCTTTAATAATAAGATCATGTTGATGTTGGTTGATCATATCAAGCTAATGACAATGTTTGTCATTGATGTCAGAGGTTGAAATTCTTTAGGTTTTAGAAATTGAAGGATCCATGGAGATGATGTCATATCATTTTTTCATATCATGTTGGTTGGTGCTTGCTTGTTTAGGAGTTGATCTCTAAAGATTGATGTTGAGGTGAATCATATCATATTGGTTGAGGTGAAGGTTGATGTCATTGTCATAGTTCACATTTGTTATTTCTCAGGATCTTCTCAGTTGATGATGGTGTTTATCATCTTCATGAACTCTCATGAATCCTCATGACTCTTCGATGGGTGTTGTTGGTTCAAAGTTTATGCATAGTGTTTAGGAGTTGAATGTTGATATTTTAACTTGTTGATCTGCATGGTCCTGTGTTTGGTTGGACAGAAGTGTTCAATGATTAGAAGGTCTCCATTATCAGATATACAAATAGATTTAACATTTATCAAAGGGTTAAATGTACTTAAGGGACATTATTAAACACCTAATAAAATTCCTAACACAATCTATTTGAAACCGTCATATGATTAAAAGCACTTTTTGTCTATTGAGATGTTGACCTATGATCATAGGTCATTTCGCTAATGACAACCTGTTGGAGGGTTCAACACCATGGCCTAACCGGTCCCCTCTCCTAGCTCAACTGACTCCATCGGTCACCACTTGTATGCGATGGGTGGCAAATACAAATCATCAGTCTTTAAATCTTTGATGGGCGTGGAAACCTTGATCAATGGTCATTATTCAAACTGAGACCCCGACCTCTATGCATTATCATTGACGTGAATTGAAACATCACAACAATGTGACAGTTTAGAAAGGCTATTTTTAGTCTTTTAAAAAGCAGATTTATTTGAGATTTTTATGAAGATCTTTTCTAATTTTAAAACACAAGTGGGCCTCTTTCTCTCTCTCATGCAATGAAGATAAAAAGAAAAGATATTTTTTTGAAGGTATATGAAGAGTTTATTTTTATGAAAAGATATATATGAATGCAGAATGGAATTTTAATAGCAGCAGGTTGTTTGTAGAGAAGGACAAATGATTTTTTTTTTTTGAGATAAGATGTATAGATGATAGTATTATTTTTGAAGACATTATTTTGTATAGATTGAAAGTTATTGAAGAGTTGGGAAAAGGAATATGAATGGTTATGGAAGAGATATATGATCTTATTTTTTGCAGGTGAATTGATTTATGCAGAGTTGATTAATTGAAATGGTGAAGATAAATATGCAGAGGAGAGGAATATCAAAAGTCATTCTATTTATTATCTTTTTGCAGGTGCTTTGTGAAATTATATATAGCAGGAATGACATTTGTAGATTAAGACATGTTATGGCAAAAATCATGTTATGATGTGTGAATTTTTAAGAGAAAAATGACAAAGGGCCAGTAAATTTTTTCTTGAAGATGAATTAGGGTATGAAGATAATTTTTCAGTGCAAAAGACAAAATGCAGATGTTGATTCTCAAACAGAGGAAGACATTGTAAATTGTAGAGATTGTAATGTGCAGGTAATTGATTGTCATCTAAAGCTTGGTTGATCATATTATGAATGAAAAGAATTTTGTCAAGAGAATAAAAAGGAGAGAAAAGTTTTTGTGAAGAAGTGAATCAGGGAAACCCCTTGAATTGTTTTCTTGTGTCCAAGGTAATTGAATGTATTATATGCCAGGGAGGCTTTTTATGTTAGTGAGACTTGTATGGTTAAAGAGACCTCTTTATAGCCAGTGAGGCTTGTATGTCAGTGAGACAATTGTTTTAATCAGTGAGATTCAAATAAGCTAGTGAGGCAAATTTTTAGAGTGGTTTTTTATCCCTATGAGGGTTTTCCACTCATCAAAACCTGTGTCATGTCTTCTCCTTGTGGTTGATTATGTTGCACCTATTTGATCATCTTTATTTAAGTTTTGCATATCATGATGACTATGTTTTTAGTGAATTCCTTTGTACAACATTTTTGAGTCAAGTTTTGAAATGTTAAAAATTATACAACACTGATTGACCCCCCTCTTAGTGTTGTTTTGTACTCCAACACATCCTAGGCATTGGAAATCTATACTTAACTGTGATCTTGTTTATTACTCTAGAGTCTTTACACATCCTCCATTCTCCATCCTTCTTCGGTGCTAGCACTGTAGGTACTACACAAGGGCTTAAACTTTCTCTGATCAATCCTTTCCTCAATAGCTCCTGTATCTGTCTATTCAACTCTGCATTCTCTACTGGTGTCATCTGATGTGCTGCTTTATTAGGAAAACTAGCTCCAGGTATAAAATCCATATGATGACTGATACTCTGGATTAGTGGCAGTCCTTCAGGTACATTATCTGATATGATGTCTTCATACTCTGTCAACAATTTAGTTATCTCCTCTAGCTGTGCTTATTTAGTATTTGTACTTAGGGTTCCATGCTTCTTAGGAATCAAAGCAAAAAACATATTCTCATGTCTCAATCCATTTAGAAATTTCCTTCCATCAACCAAACAGATTCTAGCATTCCCACATACTTCACTCTTAAGATCATCTTCTAAATGTATCAAGGTGATTTTCTTTCCATCAGATACTATAGTGTAAGTATTCTTTCTCTCATCATATATAGCTTTTCTATCATACTACCATGGTCTACCCAACAATATATGACATACATCCATTGGCATAATATCACACAATACTTTGTCATGATAAGATCCAATATGAAATTTTACCAAACATTGTTCACTCACCAATACCTTGTGTTCATCCTGAATCCATGCTATCTTGTAGGGATTAGGGTGTTTTAATCTCTCCAAATTAAGCTTAGTCACCATCTCCTTTGAAACCAAATTATCAGTACTACCACTATCAATGATAACCTTACAACATTTACCTCCTAATTTACATCTGGTTCGAAACAAACTTTTCCTCTGCAGTGGTTCCTCAGTTGTCTCTACTTGAAATAATGCTCTCCTCATGACTAATGATTCTCCTTTCTCTAGCTTTCCAACTGAATTAGGTGATCCAACAGGTTCTTTTTCTATATAAGTTGTTCTTGCACTGTTTTCTGTCTTCTTCCTTGTGTTGCAAGTATGTGCCTAATCGATGTTGTCATTGATGTCAACATATCTTTGTTGTCAATGGTGTCAACTGTATCTTATTCTATTACTTGTTTAGAAGACTTGTATGTTGAGGATATTGAGAAAATTAGCCTCTCTGAAAGAAACAAGTGAGTTATAGAGAAGTGCAGTATAGACAGTGAGTTGTATGCTGAAGAACAGTCCAGTAAACTACTCTGCATTTATTTCTACTTGAAGATTGTGGTCTATGGATTGGAATTAAGTTAGAGGTATGACTAAGGATGTTACATTCTGGGTTTGAGCCCTCCTCATGAAGATCTGAGAGAGTTGTGTTCACCAGAGTGAAACCTGCTTTTTCTGTAAGTTCAGTTGGGACAGGAAGAAAGTATTCTGCTCCACATTCCTCTGCAATAAAGTATTTGGCTCTGTGGTTCTAGAGGGGAGTCTAGGATGATGATAAGTGCCTACAATTGCAATGGTTCATGGTTTGGTGGTCCACAAGCTATCTTTCCTTTATGACAGTTGAAGATAGTGAAGCTCATGTGTTCCAGTGAGAAGATTCCTATGGATAAAGTGGTTAAGGTTCATGCGGTTGCTCCTGATGATTATAACATGCTTGTGGATGTCTCCTAATCATGTTCCTATCTTGATGTTCATCCACATTAAAGATTTGAGATCATGTTCAAAGATTGTTCCTAGATAGTGTAATGAGTAACTAGTTTTGGCCGACCTGGTTAATCCCAGTGATTGCGAAGATCTCTTAAAGATTGTGGTAGCGTGTTGTGGCATGGAAGATCATGTTTGAGTCCCAGCTAAGGTATGGCATGATCCACATACACTTTTACTTTATCCCCTTTGCATAATGTTGTAATAGGTCAAGACCTATTTTGTAAATGTTTGTAATGCTAACCTTGGAGATTGTTCCAATGGTTGATGAATGTGATGCCAACCTTGATGATCATTCCAAGGTTGTTGAAGTGTATAAATACTTGTATTTGAGTCATGGAAATGTTGTCCTTGAGAAAAGATGGGAAGATAATAAGAAAGGTCTGAAAGACAGAGTAGAGAAGAGGCAGAGAAGAGTAGAGGTAGAATAGAATAGAGAACGTGTGGATGTGATGCGAATATGTGAATAACAAAGCAGTGACACAAATCAGTGAGTATGAAGAGTTGAGATTCAGAATTCATCTATTAAATGACTGCACCTGGCATAGTGGTATATGTTTAAGCAATATTCAATTTTCATGTGCAATATTCAGTTTTCATCAAGGTAGTGAGCTGACAGTGAGCCTTCAACAAGGTTTAACATCCCTCAGGGTTTAACAACCCTTATTGTAATCTTGCTAGGTTTAGGGTTGAGGTAATGAGCCTACTAAATCTAGTTGTACTTCATGGTAGTGAGCTAGCATGTTCTAGGCCCATGGAGTGACCAAGCTTGAACATTATTTTTGTAAAGATTGCAATATATATTTGAGAGCTAATCCTCTCTGTGGTTTTTCCCTTTTTGGGTTTTCCATGTAAAATCTTGGTGTTATGTGTCATGCTTTTGTGGATTGTGTTCATTTGTATATTATGCTTCTATTTGATTAATCCTTTGAAATGGTTAAAAGTAAAAGTGCAAAAAAAGGTTTATAGAACATTGATTCACCCCCCTTGATGTAGGGGCATCCGATCAAATTTGAAAATTGTCGTTGGTAATTGATTTTTGGTTTTAAATGTATGGGTCAAGTGATAGAAGCTTGAGGAAGAGAGCTCATATCGCCAAGGTGACAGGAACAATAACAATGGTTTATTAATCTCTAGAAAGCCAAGTAAATGGAGAAGGTGGTGATTATTGCTAGATTAAGTTATAATGCTATTGCGAAGAGGTGCCAGCCATGTTGACAGTGTCATAAAAGATATTCTATATTTAATGAAGAGTAACGGTTGGTGATAGATTGTGGAAGGTGGCAGAAAGGCAAAAAACAAACAAAGCAAAGGTAGGCCGCATGCATGTAGGAAGGAAAAGGCTGATAGTTCATAATGAATAATGAGTTAGTAAATGAATAGAAGGCCAAAAATGGTTATTGCATAATCACGGGAGGAGAATAGTTGGCCATTTCAGGATCAATGCTATATGTGGAGAAGATTGAATGCAGAGAGGAGGTAGGCGGTTACAATAAGGATGACCAATAATGCAAGTAGGCTGAAAATAGAATAAGACAGGTCGATAGAGAATTGAAGGCCCGATTGGTGGGAAAGAGGAGCGGTAAGTTAAGGAGGCCTTGTGTATTAAAGGAGGTTGTATATATTAAGAGAGGCCATTATGAAATAGAAGCAGGCTGATACAATAGATGCGGCATATATTGATGAAGAGGCCGATCATTGTGGAAGGAAGAGGCCGATAGGCCAAAAAGAGAGGTGGCATATAATAGAGAGGAGGTTGTCGAATATACAGGAGGAGGCCAAGAGGTGAAGAAATAGAAGAGACAGGCGGCAGAAGAGAAATTTTAGGGCCGCATACATATTCTGAGAGGTGGCATATAATAAGGGAGGCTGTAAAATATAGAGGAGGCTGAACAGGATATAGGGGAGGTTGATAGGCCAATAGACAGGCCGATAAAGAATATAAAAAGATAAACAGGCAGAGCCGTATGGATTAAATGAAGAGGTCGAGAGCAATAAAATAAGGGAGGTGATACAATAGATGGTTGAATGAGTTTATGGAGGAAGACTATTAGAAGAGGAGATCAAATGCGGCCAAGGGCCAAATAGTATAGACCTGAGAGGAGGTCAAGGCCAATGAGAGGCCAAAGAGATTAGGTGTAAATGAGATTGGAATAGTTTTTATAATATTTTGTAATAGAGGCCAAGTAGTCCAAACAAAATGAAAAGGTCAATTTCTCATGTTTTGCGTCACTGTATCATGTGTATGGATGACTCATGTAGATGATTAGTATAAGTTTGAATTCCTGTCATTCTTGTGTTGAATGTTAGTTCATGTCATTTTAATGGCGAAAGTTTGTGAAAGCCCCTTCAGACGGATAGAGACTTGATTCTCACTTGATGATTGTAAGGGTAGTTGGGCATGCTTACGCGATTGTGCTATCAGTTTGGTATCAGAGTGCAAGGTTGGTCGAGTGTTGAGTAGATTGCTGAAGAGAGGCAACTTAGCCAGGATGAGAAAGAAGACTGTAAGTATTACAGTGGTTGTGTAGCACCAAAAGACTGGGTAGAGTGAAAAAGAAAGAAGCCCTAGGTGAGGTACCTGAGGATGAAAGAAGATAGAAGGATGCAGAAGCAAATGAAGATAGAGAGTCTCACAAAAAGAGAGAAGAGGAAAGAAGAGAAGAAGATGACAAATGCAGAATTCAAAAGAGAATTGATAGAGTTAAGGAGGAATGTGATGTTGATGAAACAATGGTATAAAGAACAAGACCAAGGATATTATTGGGTATGGCCAATGGAAAAGAAAGTGAAATTGCCAGTAAAGGAGATTATGGAGAAGAGGAAAAGGCAGAGTATAAAAGCCTTAAGAAGAAAAGATAAGAAGATGAGAGGGTTCCTGAAAAGATGGGACAATAGAGAGTTGTCATTGGAGAAACATAGACTGGAAGAGGTCAAGAGAGTTCTCATTGAAGAGAACATGAGAAAAGAGAAATAGGAAAAGGTGTAACAAAATGAAGAAGGAAGAATGTCCATGAGGAGGGCATTGAAAGAGACATTGTGGTCTCTCATTTTATTTGCTAATGTTATGTTTACAGATTTGTATGTAGGTATAAAGAAAGTGATGAGGAAGGTTGAGGATGAAACCTTGAAGATGATGGAAGTTGGGGCAAGAATAGCTCCTAAAGAAAGAATGGAAGATGTGAACGAGAAGAGATTAGTGGCAGCCGAATGCCAAGAAGAGCTTGTAGCAGAGGTGCATTACAGAGTACCTAAAAATAAAGAGGAGATTGATGATGAAAAAGAAGAGGAAACCACAGAGTTTCATGATGCATGTGAGGATATTACAGCAATAGCACAAGATGCTTGTAAAGAAGAAAAGTTGAAAAGCCAAGAAGCTGAAGTTGAATGCAATTTGGGACAGCAGATCCTTGCACAAAGGAATGAAGGTAAAAATGTTATTTTTGATCATGAATGTAGAAATAAGAATATGAATAGGAGGTTGATCAGAAAAGGAAATTAGAAAAAGTAAATGTGATTAAGGATCATGGATATGTAGTGCCATGTTGGCAAAGGAAAAGGATTGATGAAAAGCAACATTTGAGTTGTAAAGAAGTAAATGCTTTTGATTATGTTTATGCTAATAAGAAAGTGTATAGAAAGAGGAATGTGTAGATGAATAAGTGGTAGTATGATGCAAGAATGAGTTGGCCAGTAAGGAGGCCTAGGAAAAATGATTTGAGGATGAAGACCGAGCAAGTGAAGAGAAGCTTGAATGCATCAAGGAAAGGATAGCAGTCCAATGGCAGAGTGTGGGTAGAGAATCAAGCAGCAGCAAACAAAGGTGTTGCAGAAAGACAAAGAATTGGAGGAATGCTAAGGAGAACAAACTCCAAGGAACTAGAAGTATGATGAATCCAGTAGAAGATGGAAAGAACAAGAAGAAGCATACAACGAAATTGCAGCAAGAGAAGACAAGTGTAGGCAAGGTAAGAGAAAAGAAATTTGATGTTGATGAAGCTTTGTATAATGAGGAGAATATGAGAAGATTAGTAGATGAAAAAGAGATAAGGAGGAATAGATATTTGAGAAGACAAGAATGTAGGAAAAGGAAAATTGCAAGATGTAGGTATGATAGAAAAGAGGAAAAGTGGAATAGAAGTGTTTTATGGAGAAAGAAGACAGTAGAGGGATGTGTTGAAGATGCAGATTTGAACGTTAGAGTGTGAGAGCGGTTGTAGATGAAGAGGATGATATTGGAACATCCATAGTTCCAGAGGAAAAGGACAAACAAAAGAAGAATGTAAACAAAGAAGAAGATGGGACATCAATAGAAATTGCTGAAGAAGATTTATGGAAGCAGTTGGTAGCCATTGAATAAGAGTGGGATGAAAAGATTAAAAATGTGAGCATAAGCAAGACAGCAGTAAAGATTGAAGACCATGATGCAAAAGTGGTTATAGAAATAAAGAATGAAGGTGATGCAGATTTGGAGTGTGAGATGATAAAAGATGAAGCTGAAAATGATGTTGTGTTGCAACAGATGACCATGAGAGAAGAATGGTTGGAAGATATGATAGAAGAATAGATGGTGGATGATATAGTAATGGTAAGTATTGATAATGCATTGATTGTTGTTATAATTTTTCCATTTGATTATGATTTGTTTGATGAAAGAAGAATTGGAGATTGGAGGTGGATTACAAGTGGTGCAGACAATCATGTGAGAGCGGCTCACAATGTTGCACGAGAATGTTCAAAGAATGAAGCATATGAGATCGAGAAGTTATGGAAAAGGCAAAAGAAATATTTGTTAAATTTTATAGAACACATGTGTCAAAGCACATGATCTTTGTCCTTGGGGAGTTTGATGTAGGGGCATCCGATTAAATTCAAAAATTGTCGTTGGCAATTGATTTTTAGTTTTAAATGTGTGGGTCAAGTGATAGAAGCCCGAGGAAGAGAGATCATGTCACCAGGGCGATAGGAACAATAACAATGGTTTATTAATCTCCAGAAAGCCAAGTAAATGAAGAAGGTGGTAATTATTGCTAGATTAAATTATAATGCTATTGTGAAGAGGTGCCAGCCATGTTGACGATGTCATAAAAAGATATTCTATATTCAATGAAGAGTAATGGTTGGTGACAGATTGTGGAAGGTGGCAGAAAGGTAAAAAATAGACAAAACAAAGGTAGGCCGCATGCATGTAGGAAGGAAAAGGCCGACAGCTCAGAATGGATAATAAGTCAGTAAATGAATAGAAGGCCAAAAATGGTTATTGCATAATCACGGGAGGAGAATAGTTGGCCATTACAGAGTCAATGCTATATGTGGAGAAGATTGAATACAGAGAGGAGGTAGGTAGTTACAATAAGGATGACCAATAATGCAAGCAGGCCGAAAATAGAATAAGACACGCCGATAGAGAAGTGAAGGCTCGATTGGTGGGAAGGAGGAGCGGCAAGTTAAGAAGGAGGCCACATGTATTAAATGAGGTCATATATATTAAGAGAGGATGTTATGAAATAGAAGCAGGCCGATACAATAGAGGTGGCATATATTGATGAAGAGGCCAATCATTACAGAAGGAAGAGGCTGATAGGCCAAAAAGAGAGGCGGCATATAATAGAGAGGAGGCTATCGGATATACAGGAGGAGGCCGAGAGGTGAAGGAATAGAAGAGATAGGCGGCATAAGAGAAATTTTAGGGCCTCATACATATTTTGAGAGGTGGCATATAATAAGGGAGGTCGTAAAATATAGAGGAGGCCGAATATGATACAGGGGAGGTTGATAGGCCAATAGACAAGCCGATAAAGAATATAAATAGATAAACAAGTAGAGCCGTATGGAGTAAATGAAGAGGTTGAGAGCAAGAAAATAAGGGAGGTGATACAATAGATGATCGAATGAGTTTATGGAGGAAGATTGTTAGAAGAGGAGATCGAATGTGGCCAAGGGCCAAATAGTACAAACCAAAGAGGAGGTCAAGGCCGATGAGAGGCCAAAGAGATTAGGTGTAAATGAGATTGGAATAGTTTTTATAATATTTTGTAACAGAGGCCAAGTAGGCCAAAAAAAATGAAAAGATCAATTTCTCATGTTTTGCGTCACTGTATCATGTGTATGGACAGCTCTTGTAGCTAATTAGTATAAGTCTAAATTCTTGTCGTTCCTGTCATTATTGTGTTGAATGTTAGTTCCTGTCATTTTAATGGCAAAAGTTTGTGAGAGCCCCTTCAAATGGACAGAGACTTGATTCTCACTTGATGATTGTAAGGGTAGTTGGGCATGCTTGCGAGACCGTGCCATCACCCCCTCGTAGTGTTCCTAACAATCAATAATTGGTATCAGAGCAAGGTTCTATGGAAAAAGTTTAACATCTTGAGGAAGATCTGGGATAGTATGACCATGGAAACGAGAAGATATGGAAATTATGGAAGCTACAACCAACTAGAAGCAGCTCTTATGGATCTTGAAAATTCTAAAGCAGAAGTCAGGGATCTGAAAGAAAACTTGCAACAAGCTAATGAATGCATCTTGAAGCTAAAATAGCAAGTCAAGAAATTTAAAGACAAATACAAAGAAGTCAGTGATCAATTGTTATCAACAAATGAAGCCCTGAATGATTTGGAATTAGAAGTTATAGAAAAAACAAGAGTAGGAGATGATCTAAATTTGATTGTGAAGAACAGATTAGAAGATTGTGCAAAACTTGAAGAAGAAATTACAAATCTAAAAACAAACTTAGAAAAGGCCAAAAGCTTTGAAGAAAAATTCAAGATAAGCACTGCAAAGCTTGATGAAAAGATTACTAGTTAGAAGAGAGCTGATGACAAGCAAGGTTTAGGATTTGAGAAAGGAGAAAGTTCAAACTTTGGTCAAATAAGCACTGGGTCAAGGCAAAACAAAGGATACCAATTCAGAAATCAAAGAAGAAGACCTAGAAGACCTCTAGCCAGACAACCAAATGCTCAAAGGTACCCATCTTTTCATGGTTGTTGTAATTCATGTAATAATTTTGGTCATAAGGCTACTCAATGTAGGAGCAGAATAAATCAAAAGGTTCCATCATTCTCTAGTCAGTGTTTCAATTGTCATAGAGCAAGTGAATGTAGAAATTAGATCAAGAAAAGTTTCAACAATGTGAGAAATGAACAATCCTTCAAAGGAAGATGTTTTACTTGCAATAAAATTGGTCATAAAGCTGATGTATGTAGAAGTAAAGTGAGTCAAAATCCTATTAGGTGCAATGTATGCTATAAAATGGGATGTAGGGCAAATGAGTGTAGAAGTCAAGTGAGAAACGACTATGGCAAGAATAGGAAAATTGAATCCTTCAGTGGCTACTGTTATATATGCAATAAATTTGGGCATAAAGCTAACCTATACAGGTCAAGGATGAATGAAAGGAACAATGGTCAAAAAAATACTATGTGCTTTAATTTCAACAAGTCTGGACATATTGCAAGATTTTGCAGAAGTAAGAACATGAAGAAGGATAATCAAGAAGAATTGAAGAAATCAATGGAAAAGGTTGATTCGGTAGAAGTCAAGAAGGAGATGAACAAGGTCTGGGTCAAGAAAGAAGTAAATGAAGTTAGAGATGAGTTTGCACTAGATTCTAGAGTAGATACTTCCTCCAGGAAGTAAACTCAGAACTGTGGCTCAGGGGGAGTTGTATTGAAAATTCTAATTCCCCTAGCCAGATAGTCAATGCTGAGATTCGGCACAAAGATATGATGTGAAGATTTATATGGAAGATTTCTTGCAAGGAACTTTGTAGATCAAGGTATAAAAGGATTCTGGTCTGAAAGCCCAAAATGACTAAAGTATGAGCAATATACAAAGTAAGTAACAGAGATTGGATCAGTAAGCCTCTGTAGTTGAAGATCATTATATGTGGTTTAGGTATGTTATTCATAAATATCTGGTGAACATATTTTCCATTGTTCAAGTTCTAACTTCCTCTGAAAGTCACATGGTGAATTGTCTAAGTATGGATGAATGGGGCTAAGACTAAAATAGTGTAAAGCATTTGACTATTTTTGTCAGCATTCTTCCGCTATTGAGTATTTTGATGTGCAGTTCTGAAAGTATGTTAAGAGGTCAATGATGATTGTTGGATATCAATTCTGGAGTCTCATATGGTCCACATTAGGAGTTATGATGTGATAGATGAATTGGTCAAGTATGTACTTAAGGGACAAGCTGACAAGTCATAAATTTTGGCTAAGTATCTAACCAATAAAATCAAGTGACAGGGCTCTAGTATTCTGGTCTGCTTGGGTCCACTATTGAAGATAATGTTCTGCAGTTCTGGCATATGGTTATTGATCAGTGATTACATCTATATCCATAAGTTTATCTGATCTTGATAATTGGCTTGAGAATAATGAGTAACAGAAGTTCAGGATTGTTTTTAGTATAGAGCAATTTTCTTTGGAAATGGTTTGAAAATCTGCAGATGAACTCAGAGTTGAATGATTATGAACTAGATGAGCTTTCAAGGCAATGATTGGGAATGAGATACAACTGAGGATCTAATGCTTAAGGTTTAATAGTGGAGGTGAGTTCACATCAAATGAATTCAATATTTTCTGCAAAGAACAAGGGATAGAGAGAAAATTGTCTGCTAGGACTCCTCAGTAGAATGAAGTTATTGAAAGGAAGTATAGGATAGTCCAAGAGGCTGCTAGATCAACGATGAAGGAAGCTAACCTATTAGATGTATACTTGAGAAAAGATATACATATTGCTATCTACATTCAAAATAGAGTTTAAGTCAAAAGTGCTACAATAAGAGTTTGGGAAAGATCATTGAGAGTGTTATTGTGAAGGTTGATGAAGTCAGAGAAAGAATATTAGATTTGAGTAGCTATAAATCAAATGGACATGTTGAGCAAGAAGACAAACAAGTTGAAGAAGAAGAAGTTCTGGAAAGAATTCATGAGATCCCTAGAGATTGTACAGAAGTACCACACTGAAGACCAATTCTTGGGTAAAAAGAGCTAAGGTGCATTGGCAAAGAAAAAGAATTATAGATGAACAGGTAAATCTCTAGATGAGGTATGCAAGGATAAGTTTTCAATCAAGGCAATGGAAGAGGAATTGATGTAGATAGAGAAGAATCAAACTTGGGATATTGTTCCCAGACCAGCAGACAAGAATGTAATTGGTACAAAGTGGGTCTTCAGAAACAAGATGAATGAGAATGGTGAAGTGGTAAGAAACAAAGCAAGGTTGGTATGCAAAGGATATGCTCAATTTGAAGGAATAGACTTTGAAGAAACTTTTGCTCCAGTGGAAAGGATTGAAGGAATAAGGATGTTTTTGTCATACAAAGATTTCAAGGTTTATCAAATGGATGTGAAGTTTGCTTTCTTAAATGGAGAGTTTGAAGAGGAAGTCTATATCGAACAACCAGAAGGATTTCAGTCATCAGATCAGGGTGACATGGTATATAGATTGAAGAAAGCTTTGTATGGATTAAAACAAGCTCCCAGGGAATGGTACGCATGGTTGGACATGTACCTGATACAGATAGGGTTCAGTAAAGGTATTATAGATAGCAATCTCTACTTCAAGATCAATAAAGAACAAACCCTGATTGTTGCAGTTTGTGTTGATGATATTATTTTTGGGGGTAATAAAGGTATGTGCTCAGTTTTTGCTGGAGAAATGCAAAGTGAATTTGAAATGTCTATGTTTGGAGAGATGAACTTTATTTTTAGGTCTGCAAATAAGTCAATCAGATAAAGGTATCTTCATTTCTTAGTCTAAATATGTGAAAGAGTTGTTAAAGATATTTGGGATTGAAGATGCTAAACTAGTTTGCACACCTATGATAATTGGTTGTAAGTTGAGTAAAGATGATAACTCACCCTTGGCAGACCAGAAAAGGTATAGATCTATGATTTGAGGATTACTTTATCTGACTCAAACCAGACTTGACATAATCCATGTGGTATGTCTTGTGGCAAGATTTCAGGTAGAACCCAAGGAATCACATGTGATGGTAGTCAAGACAATTCTGAGATGTTTAAAAGGTACAATATATTATGGTTTGTGGTACCCAAAACATATTGACTTTACTCTCAGTGCATATATTGATGCAGATTGGGCTGGAGATGTGGATGGTAGAAAAAGCACAAGTGGAGGTACATTCTTCTTGGGAAAAAGATTAGTATCTTGGTTGAGAAAGAAACATGATTCAATATCCATGTCTACTACAGAAGTAGAATACATTGCAGCAGCATGCAGTTGCACTCAAGTGTTATGGATGAAGCAGACTTTGAAGGACATCAAAATTATATATGAAGAACCTATTGCAATCTTTTGTGACAATAAAAGTGTCATAAACATATCAAATAACCTAGTGATACATTCAAGGACCAAGCACATAGCCATTAGGTATCATTTCCTAAGAGAAAAAGTGACAGAGAATGAAGTCAAGTTGGAGTATGTTTCTACAAAGGATCAGATTGCAGACATTTTTACCAAGACTTTGCCTAAGGATACTTTTGAGTATCTCAGATAAAAGTTAGGGGTCATCACCCCTCCTGCTCTAAACTAAGATGCACAATAGTGCATTAGTCCAGAGGTCCTCAGAGGTCTAGATTGATGCTTTTTAGGGCTACTTCTTAGGGGGAGTAGTGTTGATGGTGATGTTACTCACATACAAACATGAAATAAAAATTACACAACAACCCTTATTTATCATGAAAGATACGATGAATTCAAAGAATTCATGATCCCAAGTCTCCGTTGATTAGTTCATAATCTACTGATGTTACTCAGTGGTTGATGTGTGTTGTTGTTAATCAATTAGGGGCCTTATTTTCTCCAGTAATTTCTGCAAAGTTCATTAGTATTTCTCCAAATATCATGTCCTTTATGTTTGCCCTACATAAATCTCCAATAATTCTACCTCTACACTATGAATTTACTCAAATAATGTGCCTACAGGTTGATATTTACATGATTTCTACCATTATTTGCAAGTCTTTGCATGATATTTTCAACATTACATGCATTTAGCTCAAATATGCTAAGGATTTTTAGTTATCTATGGGATGTCAGTATATTTCTCTATTCTGCTTATTATTTATCATGATTTGCAGTTATGGAAGTGATTTCAATGAAATTAAAATGAGAAAAAGGGTTTAGAGAATGAGATTCCCAAAATTACTTGACTGAGATCACTGATCCACATACATGTTTCAATACAGTAATGAAGAGAAGAAAACTAGAAATCATACTTCACCAGGACATTCCACAAATCCGCATGATCCAGTGCAAATCTTCAAAGGAAAAGTTGACAACAACATGCAATAAAATGAAAGTGCTTCTATTGAAACAGCATTCACCATTACATATCCAAAAATCAACTTGAAGATTACGTAAAGTTTACAATTAGGATGTAATTTGAAGCTTCATCCCCATTCAGTATGCTTTAGAACAAGTACATTTATAGTTATCTGAAGAAAGAACCTTGACATTTCAACAATTCAGTCTTCATTAGTCTCAGTAATCCGATCTCCTATATGAAATTATCTCAGTCAGATTTTTCAAAAATGATTGACCTCCCTTTTTTACAAAGTAAAGGGGCTCAATATATAGCTCTGATTATCCCTAATATGGTTCCAAAACCCTAGTCAATCGACGGTCTACCTTTTAAGTGCAGTATCAATTAGTGGAAAACAAATCCTGCCAAAAATCCCCAAGCAGCACACCCATATTAAGCATAAGGATGCCCTTTGGAAACCCTAACAGTCACCAAAATAACTGTTGCTCCTTTTAATAATGCTTCTTTCCACCTGCATTTTTCTCCGCATTGAAATCCTTTACTCCTCCTACTTCGTTTGCAATCTTTTGTGATCCGATCCGCCTCTTGTGATGTCATCACCATTAAAGCTTCGTCTTTATATCTACCTGCACACTGCCAGTCAATTCTGCCTATAAACCCTTTTGTAGGTTTTGCTTGTATTTCTCATTCTGTGTACTTCTCTATTATCGGCATGACCTTCTTAATCTGGGCGATCCAATGATTTCACACCGATCTCATCTTTCTGGCCGATGCAATTCCAATCGGCCTGCATTTCTCTATTCATTAGCGTGACTTCCCTCCGTTGGGTTGAGCTTTTATCTCTCCACCGATGCCCGATGACTGCTTCACTTTACCTTGCCTTCGTAACCGTGACAGCTTCACTAACACCTATGTACCTTCCAACAGACATAAGTCAGTAAAATGGAATTTAAAAAAAGTTTACTTTTAGGCTTGAACTTAACTGTTGCAATAAACATACAAACATGCAAATATACAAAGAATTTTCCATATTTAATTTTCCTTTGACATCCGGCTTGTATATTTCACACTTGTATATTGCTCTTGTATATCGGATATACAAGCAATCTTATGCAACCCCCTTTTTACCTTTATCACCTCCGATGCATATAATTTCTTTGTATATCAGCTTATACATTATAGACATACAAGCACCAAAACATACAAAGAGTTTTCTGTGTTTAACTTTCTATTCGGGTCCGGGTTGCACCCTTAACTTGTACTTTTCCTTTTGCATCTATCGCTTGTATGTATCACTTGCATCTCTTCTTTGTATATCGGCTTGATACATACAAGCACCTTTGTATGTCACTTTTAGACTCCAACCCCTTCATTAACCATAGTTTACTTACCTGTCAGATCCGCAATGTATAAAGTGCAATGTATCTTCCAATATTCATTCAGGCGTGATGCATGCTTTATACCAAATTTTAATTCCCTTTAAATTGTGGCTTGTATGTATCAAGAAATGTATGTTTCCAAACATACTTACAAAGTGCGAAATGTACAAGCATTTACCTCCTTTTCATAACAATTTCAGATCTGTGGCTTGTATATAACCAATGCATCTTTACCTTGTATGTTTCGCAATGCATGTATAAATCATTGTATATCCGCTTTGTATGTAAGATACATACAAAGCACAAACATACAACGACTTAACCGTAGTTAACAAACTTTTCGGGTCCGCGACTTGTATGCGGGCTTTGTATCTTGTAATGTATGTTTCTCTTGTATGTTTAAACATACAAATGCCAAATATACAACCAGCGGACTTAAACCCCTTATACCTTTTAACTGTAAACTCTGTTGGGTCCACGACTTGCATGTACAAATAGAACATTAGCAAATGCATACAAGTATAAAAGCATACAAACAACTTTGTATATGCAACCCGATATGTATATGCAACCCGATATATAAAAGACTTTACATGCAAGTGAACCGATATACAAAAGACTTTGTATATGCAACATACAAACCCGATTGTACATTTTAACAAAACACTCATAACTTGCAAAATATAGGGAATTTTAAGATGGTTCAAAAAGCAACCCCTATTCATTTTTGACAAGGAATTCACCTATACTCTGCCCTAGTACTTAATGCAATTTTTATCTATTTTTAACAAGGTTTGTACCATTCACTCCCTTTTTCCCTTTACCACCAAGCAGAACAATACACACAAGCAAAAAGCAACAGCCACAATAGGGGTCCTCATTTTGCTAAGGAGTAAAATGGGGCGTGTTGTGAGCATCATAACAACTAGCTACCAAACAAAACAATTTAATTAAAACCATTAAAGAAAATTAAATGAAATAAATTCATAATTTCTAACTATCTTTTCTGCAAATCATCACCTAACTTGAGACTCAATGTATTCAATAAGGTGCATGAATTTTCTTTTTCAGTTTAAGTGGGTGCACGTGATTAATAATCCTCATCTTGAAAATTAGTTGAAAAAACTAGTGACTGATATTAGACTACATAGTTGATGTCATTCCCTCATAGCCAACCGGATAGAGCCTTACTGCCAGTAGGCGTCCATATCCTCGACAAGGTTATCGTTACAATTCTCCTAAGTAGAGCCCCACTACCAGCGAGCATCTATAGCCCCGGTAGAGTTACTTAGATGGCTTAATCTAGATTTTCAATAAAATCTATTTTTTTTTGTATTTGATAGAGATTTCATAAGATATTACAGTTGTAACTTCATGATGCAAGGAATGGTCACTTGCTAAAATTAAGCTGAGAATTGCAATGGTAGCAAGGGTGACCTCTAATTTTTCACCTAATATCTACACTGGTATGTTCAATAAACCCAAGGATTTTAGGTGTGTCATTGTGAGAAACTTTCCTTGAATACTCAACCCACAGTTATTGAATACAAAATTTCACAAGTTAAACAACTTTCTACATTCATGACAGTCACAACAAGTTATGCATAAGTTTCAAATAATTAACCTGAATGATCTGAATTTTTCATTGTTTTTGGTGGTTGTTAGTCTGCTCCTATATACTCTAAATCAAAATAAAGATATCTGCTGAGGAAACAACAAAGCAAGCAAAACAAGCAGACTGTACAAACAACTAACCTATGAAACTAAAAAAAACCCTACAAGGCAAACAAAACCTAGGAAGACCCAAAGACACCTGTATTTGCATACTTCCTTAGATTGTGCAGGAGTATCAGGGCATTAGTTATGGTTTTGATCTTGGCAAATTCATCTTTGTATTCTAAAAAATATTCTTGTATTCTAAATTCATTGTGTTTAACAGAATAATCTCTGATTATCAGCAACTGAGGAAGCTCATCATGTTCATGATTGATCCATATGCATGTCTTATCTCTTGAATTTCCATAATCAAAATAGTATTCAACATTATTCACTATGGAAGGGAAAAATACAACTTGCTGTATTTTTAGCTCTGTTGGACATGCTTGCTCATTGATAGCTGGTCCTCCATCTAACTTTGCACTTTCATTGCTTGGCTCAATGCCTGGTCTCACTTCAAATTGAAGGATGTATGGCTCTTGATGGATTATTTCTTCATCTTTATCCAGCTTTGTTCCTTCATTCTGGATGTTTAGTTTATCCTCAAGTTCAGGAAACGTTTCAATGTTCTCTTCAATTATCTGCACATCAACATCTAAATGAGTATCTTTATCATCATAACCTGATATACAGAAATTTATCATTTCTAAATCATTTGACTGTAAAGGTGAAACAACTTTCGATTGATAGGAATACTCCCCTATTTCATTTTTAGAATGACATTGGACTGGTATCTGATTATTCACAACTCCAAAGCTTTCTGTATCTTCAACTTTCATGAATTGTTCATCAAATAATTCACATTTTCCATCTAGTAAGGTATCTGGTTCCATTGACCTGCAACATTCTTGCATTTGATCATTCAATTTAAAGAAGTCATCTATGAAATTAGGATTTACTTTCTTTTCTATGACTCCATTAGTTGCTATAATAGGAACTTCATCAACAACAATGTGTTTAAATTGTTCTACTACCCGTTTACACTTCTTTATCAACTCATCTCTATCAAAACTACCAAATTTAGATCCAGAAACATTATCCTGACAAGCGTTTAATAATTCAATATATTTGTCTAGTGTATCAAGATCAATTTCATATTTATCTTCCCCCTCATCAAATCTTTCTTGTTGATTGTCTGATGATGTGAAACAAGAAGCACTTTCTTCTCTAGGATTTTCAAAAGATTCATACCTACACGCTGCCTCACCCTTATTACAAAGTAGAGAACTGCAATTCTCACCTTAAAATGACTCAAGGAAAGATGTTTCACTATCCTTATCAAAAGTATTAGGATTAGAAACAAAGACTTTATCCTGACAAGTGGTTTCTTCTCTACAAATTTTGAAATATTTATACCTGCAATCCCCTTTACCTGTACTAGGAAGTAGAGAACTCCTATCAATCTCACCATAAAATGACCTAAGGAAAGATATTTCCTCATCTTTACCTTCTAGAACTAATTCAACTATTCTATTTTCTGACCAACTCATGATTACGGGTGTTGTCTCTTCTTGTTGTTCCAGAATTTCTTCATTTTCCTACCAGACTTCAGCCCTGAACACATCTGAGAAAAATATTAGTCCTTTCAAATATAAATCCAACCTCGTAAGAAAAGTTAGACAATTAATTTCACTGTGCTCCACAATCTGGTGTATCCTGCAACAACTGGATAAACCAAAGTTAGATAAACATTGAGGATAAAGTTGTTTATTCAAAGTTTCCTAAAATAAAGGAATGTTAACTTGACAATTGCCTTCATATGTATCCATCAAAATGAGACTCTATTTTTAATTTTTAGGATTTTGAAATTTAATGAGATCTATCATATCTTAGAATAAAACTTGAAAGCTCAGAAAATATTGCATAAATATTTCATCATTTGAGCTGAATGTCTACAAATATTCATTCAGATCTTCTTAGACAAGAGATATTTGTGAACATTCAACTTAGATGATGAAATGTTTATACAACATTTGCAGAAATCTATAGATTCTTTGTTCAGGCCCTCCTTCTAGTGCTAATTTGTTGTTGATGGTGATGTTACTCACATACAAACATGAAAAAAAAGTTACACAACAACCCTTATTTATCTTGAAAGATACGATGAATTCAAAGAATTCATGATCCCAAGTCTCTGTTGATTAGTTCATAATCTACTGACGTTACTCAGTGGTTGATGTGTGTTGCTGTTAATCATTCAAGGGCCTTACATTCTCCAGTAATTTCTACAAAGTTCATCAGTATTTCTCCAAATATCCTATCCTTTATGTTTGCCCTACATAAATCTCCAACAATTCTACCTCTACACTATGAATTTACTCAAATAATGTGCCTACAGGTTGATATTTGCATGATTTCTACCATTATTTGCAAGTCTTTGCATGATATTTTCAACATTACATGCATTTAGCTCAAATATGCTAAGGATTTTTAGTTATCTACGGGATGTCAGCATATTTCTCTATTCTGCTTATTATTTATCATGATTTGCAGTTATGGAAGTGATTTCAATGAAATTAAAATGAGAAAAAGGGTTTAGAGAATGAGATTCCCAAAATTACTTGACTGAGATCACTGATCCACATACATGTTCTGATACAGTAATGAAAAGAAGAAAACTAGAAATCATGCTTCACCAAGATATTCCACAAATCTGCATGATCTAGTGCAAATCTTCAAAGGAAAAGTTGACAACAACATGCAATAAAATGAAAGCGCTTCTATTGAACACAATATTCACCATTACATATCCAAAAATCAACTTGAAGATTACTTAAAGTTTACAATCATGATGTAATCTGAAGCTTCATCCCCATTCAGTATGCTTTAGAACAAGTACATTTATAGTGATCTGAAGAAAGAACCTTGACATTTCAACAATTCAGTCCTCATTAGTCTCAGTAATCCGATCTCCAATATGAAATTGTCTCAGTCAGATTTTACAAAAATGATTGACCTCCCTTTTTTACAAAGTAAAGGGGCTCAATATATAGCTCTGATTATCCCCAATACGGTTCCAAAACCCTAGTCAATCAACGGTCCACCTTTCAAGTGCAGCATCATTCGGTGGAAAATAAATCCTGCCAAAAATCCCTGAGCAACACACCCATACTGAGCGTAAGGATGCCCTTTGGAAACCGTAACAGTCACCAAAATAACTATTGCTCCTTTTAATAATGCTTCTTTCCACCTACATTTTTCTCCGCATTGAAAGCCTTTACTCCTCCTGTTTCGTTTGCGATCTTTTGTGATCCGATCTGCCTCCTATGATGTCATTGCCATTAAAGCTCCGTCTTTATATCTACCTGCATGCCACCAGTCAATTCTGCCTATAAACCCTTTTGTAGGTTTTTCTTGTATTTCTCATTCTATGGACTCTATTATCAGCGTGACCTTCTTAATCTGGGTGATCTAATGATTTCACACCGATCTCATCTTTCTGGCTAATGCAATTCCAATCGGCCTGTATTTCTCTGTTCATCGGCATGACTTCCCTCCGTCGGGTTGAGCTTTTATCTCTCCGCCAATGCCTGATGACTGCTTCATTTTACCTTGCCTTCGTAACCGTGATGGCTTCACTAACACCTGCGTACCTGCCAACAGACATAAGTCAGTAAAATGGAATTTAAAAAAAATTCACTTTCAGGTTTGAACTTAACTGTTCGAATAAACATACAAACATGCAAATATACAAAGAATTTTCCATATTTAATTTTCCTTTGACATCCGGCTTGTATATTTCACACTTGTATATTGCTCTTGTATATCAGATATACAAGCAATCTTATGCAACCCCCCTTTTACCTTTATTGCCTCTGATGCATATAATTTCTTTGTATATCAGCTTATACATCGTAGACATACAAGCGCCAAAACATACAAAGTGTTTTCTGTGTTTAACTTTCTATTCGGGTTCGGGTTGCACCCTTAACTTGTACTTTTACTTTTGCATCTATCGCTTGTATGTATCACTTGTATCTCTTATTTGTATATTGGCTTGATACATTCAAGTTCCTTTGTATGTCACTTTCAGACTCCAACCCCTTCATTAACCGTAGTTTATGTACCTATCAGATCCGCAATGTATAAAGTGCAATGTATCTTCCAATATTCATTCGGGCGTGATGCATGCTTTATACTGAATTTTAATTCCCTTTGAATTCCGTCTTGTATGTATCAAGAAATGTATGTTTCGAAACATACATACAAAGTGCGGCATGTACAAGCATTTAACTCCTTTTCATAATGATTTCAGATCCATGGCTTGTATATAACCAATGCATCTTTACCTTGTATGTTTCGCAATGCATGTATAAATCGTTTTATATCCACTTTGTATGTAAGATACATACAAAGCATAAACATACAATGACTTAACCGTAGTTAAAAAACTTTTCGGGTCTGCGACTTGTATGCGGGCTTTGCATCTGGCAATGTATGTTTCGCTTGTATGTTTAAACATACAAACACCAAATATACAACTGGCGGACTTAAACCCCTTATACCTTTTAACTGTAAACTCCGTCGGGTCCGTGACTTGCATGTACAAATAGAACATTAGCAAATGCATACAAGTATAAAAGCATACAAACAACTTTGTATATGCAACCTGATATACAAAAGACTTTGAATGCAAGTGAACTGATATACAAAAGACTTTGTATATGCAGCATACAAACCTGATTGTACATTTTACCAAAACACTCATAACTTGTAAAATACAGGGAATTTTAAGATGGTTCAAAAAGCAACCCCTACTCATTTTTGACAAGGAATTCACTTGTACTCTGCCCTGGTACTTAATGTAATTTTTCTCTATTTTTAACAAGGTTTGTACCATTCACTCCCTTTTTCCCTTTATCACCAAGCAGAACAACACACACAAGCAAAAAGCAATAGCCACAGCAGGGGTCCTCATTTTGCTAAGGAGTAAAATGGGGCATGTTGTGAGCATCACAACAAGTAGTCAGAGAGTTCAAAAGAGAGATTAGATTAGAGTAGAAGAGTACAAGTATGTGCCCTTTGCCATTGATGTCAAAGGGGGAGAGAAGTCATGTGAAAAACTTATTGTGCATATGTATAAGAGAAAGGGAGAGAATTTTGGAGAAAGAAAGAGTGCAGGTGTGTAAAGAGAAAGGGGAAGAATCTTGGCTTGATGGTTGTTGCAGTTTTTCACATCATATGTTGCCCTCAATGACAAAGGGGGAGATTGTTGCAAGTATGTGCCTAATCAATGTTGTCATTGATGTCAACATATCTTTGTTGTCATTGGTGTCAACTGTATCTTATTCTATTACTTGTTTAGAAGACTTGTATGTTGAGGATATTGAGAAAATTAGCCTCTCCAGAAGAAACAAGTGAGTTATAGAGAAGTGCAGTACAAAAAGTGAGTTGTATGCTGAAGAACAGTCTAGTAAACTGCTCCACATTTATTTCTTCTTGCAGATCATGGTTTGCAGATTGCAAGTGAGTTAGAGGTATGACTAAGGATGCTGCATTCCAAGTTTGAGCCCTCCGCATGAACATCTGAGTGAGTTGTGTTCACCAGAGTGAAACCTATTTTTTCTGTATGTTTAGATGGGACAGGAAGAAAGTATTCTACTCTGCATTCCTCCACAATAAAGTATTTGGCTTTGTGGTTCTAAAGGGAAGTCTAGGATGATGATAAGTGCCTAGAGTTGCAATGGTTTGTGGTTTGGTGGTCCGCAAGTTATCTTTCCTTTATGACAGTTGAAGACAGTGAAGTTCATGTGTTCTAGTGAGAAGATTCATATGGTTAAAGTGGTTAAGATTCGTGCGGTTTCTCTTAATGATTATAACATGCTTGTGGATGTCTTCTAATCATGTTCCTATCTTGATATTGGTCCGCATTAAGGATTTGAGATCGTGTTCGAAGATTGTTCCTAGATAGTGTAACGTGTAACCAGTTTTGGCCGACCTGGTTAATCCCAATGATTGCAGAGATCTCTTAAAGATTGTGGAAGCATGTTGTGGCATGGAAGATTGTATTTGAGTCCCATCTAAGGCATGGCATGATCCGTGTACACTTTTACTTCATCCCCTTTGCATAATGTTGTAATAGGTCAAGACCTATTTTATAAATGTTTGTAATGCCAACCTTGGAGATTGTTCCAATGGTTGATGATTGTGATGCTGACCTTGATGATCATTCCAAGGTTGTTGAAGTGTATAAATACTTGTAGTTGAGTCATGGAAAAGTTGTCCTTGAGCAAAGATGGGAAGATAATAAGAAAGTTCTGAAAGGTAGAACAAAGAAGAGGCATAGAAGAGTAAAGGCAGAACATAATAGAGAACGCGTGGATGTGATGCGAATATGTGAATAACAGAACAGTGCCACAAATTAGTGAGTATGAAGAGTTGGGATTCAGAATTTAGCTATTAAATGACTGCACCTGGCATAGTGGTAAATGCTTAAAAAGTATTCAGTTTTCATGTGCAATATGATTGGAAGCAACCTTTCATCATCAAGGCAATGAGCCTTCAATAGGGTTTAACATCCCTCAGGGTTTAACAACCCTTATTGTAATCTTGCTAGGTTTAGGGTTAAGGTAGTGAGCCTACTAAATCTAGTTGTACTTCATGGCAGTGAGCCAGCATGTTCTAGGCCCGTGGAGTGACCAAGCCTGAACATTATTTTTTTAAAGATTGCAATATATATTTGAGAGATAATCCTCTCCGTGGTTTTTCTATTTTTGGGTTTTCCACATAAAATCTTGGTGTTACGTGCCATGCTTTTGTGGATGTTGTTTGTTTGTATGTTATGCTTCTATTTGATTAATCCTTTGAAATGGTTAAAAGTAAAAGTGCAAGAAAAGGTTTATAGAACACCAATTCACCCCCCCTCTCAGTGTTCCTGACAATCAACAGCTTGTACTTCCCTGATGACATTCAATTGCTTAGTGTCCTTCACCTCCACACTTAAAACAGGTTCCTCTAAATGTTCTCTTATCAAACCCTCTTTCATCTCTCCTATGTCCTTCACTCCGGTAAGAATTATGATTCCCTCTATGGTAGAAAGTTCTATCATCTCTCTAGGATGAATTGTTATCTCTATCTTCTTTCTTGAATGGGCTATCTTGTTTGTTCTTCTCCACATAAGATCTTTCTCCTCTGGAATATGTTCTACCTCTATGAAATTTACCTCCTCTACCTCTCTATCTCTACTCATTCTTCTTATTCAACGTTTCTTCAACTTTTAGGGAAAACTGATACACTTCTTCTATTGTTGTCATCCTTACCAGACTTAGTTCTTCTTGAATGTTCAACCTCAATCCATTTATGTATCTTACCACTTTCTCCTTGCTTGCTTCACTATGTCCAGTCCTTATGATCATCTTATGAAATTCTTTTGTATACTCCTTCACAGATTTCTCCTTTTGTTTTAGGTTTTGTAATCTCTTCAACAATTCCAACTCATAGTCAGCAGGTATAAACTGATTCTTCAACTTTGTCACCATTCTATCCCATTTTGTGATCTTTTCTTTCCCTCTTTTGTTCCTATCCAAATGAACTTCTTTCCACTAAATAGCAGCACGTGCTTTCAACTTAGAGCCTACAATAGGTATTCTCCTCAGCGGCATCTCTTCCTAGGATCTGGTGCAACTGCCTCAAATTCGGTGATCTGACTGCAAGGTAGCAGCTGCCTCACACTTGATGATCTATTGACAAACACAAGTAGACTGCCTCAAGTTAGCAATCGGTTCACCACAAGATCTTACAGAATGCCATCAATTCAAAACTTCACTTCCAAAGGATTCAAACTTCTCTCCCAAAGGATTCAAAACTTTGCTCTGATACCACTTGGTGTAGTCATGGTCGGAGGGTTCACATAATGAACTATCCAGGCCATGTAGAAAGAGTAAACATAATGGAAACAACTAAAATAAAGAATGCAATGAATGATTCAAATGCTTAATATATCATATATTTAGAATGCTTATATGGCAGTAACATGCGGGTTATAGTCACAAGGGCTCACAGGCCTGATCTCAGGGCTACAACATAAATGCAAGATATGGCAATGAAGTACCTGCCAGAAAAGAGTCAATTATCAAACTATGAATTCCACTATCTATGAACTACTTGTGAACTAAGTACTTTCCCATGCTTCCTAGAGATCTATATATCATCTCCAAGCTCTGCAAAATCATCTGTGTTAGCCAAGAAAGGTTACAACTCCAATGAAGGAATGTAACATGTAAAAACAAATAGGTTAGGCCTAAACATCTGGTAATCATCTACAAATACATGAATCAAGGTGTAGACCTCAAGAAAGATCTATTTGATCCTTATGTGCCTTTAATGATGTTCCATTTAGCTCTGCAAGTCACGGAAGTGCTCCACAAACCTTCTCCTTCAACTGGTTGCTTGAATGCTTTGCTCTGTGAAAATAGGTGATCTTCTGATAGTGATAACTTTTAGCAAACAAGTCCAAATGACCTAAAATTTGAATATGATGTAGATAATATTGTTTAGATGCTAAGTCCTACTCCATGAGCTCTGAAATAAAAATGCAGCAAAATGTGCTACAAATTGTTGAAACTGCAAATGACTGAACTGAATTAAAAATGAAAGAAAAGAAAGAATGTAAATGCTTTTGGTTGATGCAAGATTGCTCTGTAACCTGGGATGCTCTTGCATCAAATGTACTTAAAATATTATAATAAATTTTGATCATCAAATGATCGCATATCGACGGCATAAGTTCTATTTCAGATCAAAGTTTTGACACATGCAAATTTCTACATAAAGTCTCTAGAATAGAGACAAGTGTCAACAAGTGAATGATTTAGATTAACAAAAAATAATAGATAATAAAACAAAAATTCAAATTTTAAAAGGATGACTACAGTTGCAATTTACATCAATGTACTTATAATATTATAATAAATTTTGATTGTCAAATGTTCATTGATCAATGGCATAAGTTATATTTCCAGGCAGAATTTTTGGCATACCCAAATTTCTACATAAAGTCTCAACGAGTGAATGATTTAGATTAACCTTATTTTTTACATATATTCTAAATTATGATAGTAGATACTTCCATAATTAACCATTGGCTACAATTATAAATAATAAAGTTCTAGAATTATGTTATTAACAAAAAATAATAGATAATAAGATAAAAAATTAAAAGGATGACAACAATTACAATTTACTTCGATAACCCATATTATAATATTATATTAAAAAAAAGAGTTCACAAAGCATTTTTTAGATAACCCTAAACCAAGGTGCTCTAACACAAACCTTGGATAAAGGTGTACATAGAAAAGGGAAAATTCAAAAGATACAATTTTTTTAAAAACTCAAAACAAAGTTGTTAGTGGCCACCATTGATGCATCACCTAACAATTGCCACTTGAAGAAGAAATTTGTAGCATAAGCAACAAACCTTGCCCTTCTTAATAAATAGGCACATAAATCACTATGTATAATAAGGGTGATGCAGAGCATCAAGGACAGCAGTAGCATGATCATAACTTCAGATGCAAGGATCTCTCAAGACAGCCTTCAACACCATCTCCAACTTACTCTTAACACACACATAATGAAGGAGGACTCCAAGACACCTTCCAAGATGTCAACTACATCTAACATCCCTTCAACTCCTCTATACAGGACTGCAGGACAGCAATCTCATAGACTATCATGGCATTGCTACTCCATTTGGAATAACCGTCACACAACCACCTTGGGATGGTCTCCCTCAACACAAACACATTCTCATTGCCACTTACCAATCCTACAACATGCATTCAACGTAATGCCTTCCTTTGCAAAGTAATAACATGTCAAATATACCTAGTTGTTGTTGTCCTCCTTCAGGCTTCCAACATAAGACTTCTGCAGAGTCATTTCTCATGCCCAAACTCATCTATACCATTCCCCTGCCTCCACATTCCTCACAAGACTCTGAAACAATTAAAATACAATCCATTCCATTGAGCAAAGACAGAAAATGGTCAATGGAATGGGCAAAAATCCATTGATTTGCTCAAAAATACCCTAAGTCAGGATTTTAACCCTCTTCCAAACAAAATAGGAATGCAAAGATAAAAAATGGATGTCAAAAGCCCAAATAAGTTTCAAATGATAGGTAATTCAACAATCTATCCACTCAACACAAACACCCTTCACCCCCAGGCCATACAAGTACGGATTTCTTAGGAAAACAACAAATTTAAGGAAGTGAACAGCAATTCTGAAAAAAAAAAAAATTTTTAGGAAAACAACAGTATCTTCCTTCTAGTTCCTTGTCAAGGCTTCAAACCAAGTTTAAATCAAAGGTAGTTCAGACCTCTTTCTTTCCATTACAAATTTGTGCCATGCCAATGCCGTACATGTACGGAAAACTGCAGAAAACAATGATTTTCAAAAGGAAACAGCAAATTCAAAAAAAAAATAGCTTTTGGGGAAAACAGCGATATCTTTCACATAGATCATTGTTAGGACACTAAACTAGACTCAAATCAAAGGTACTTCAAAGCACTTTCCATCCATTATAAATTTGGATAGTACTACATCCGTACAATGGCAGGTACGGCTAGTGAACAGTAACAAAAAACCAGAAAATCAGAAAAAACAGAAAATGGTTATCTTTTGTGTTTTTCTTTCTATTCCTTCAAATCTGTTCAATGTTTTTTTGCACAATAAAATCTTCCTTGGCTTAATACAAGCCTCCTCCAATGCATAAAAATGTTTTGTCTTCCAAAACCATCGATTTCCTTCCTTGTCTTTTTTCTGATTTGTAACTGTTGTCCACAAAAACTGTTTTAGAAACTTGGTTTTGAAACTACCCACCAATTGTTTTTTTCATGATTAGAAAGCTTTCTAAACATAAGGTTTAACTTATGACATGGTTTTAAACACCTTTCCAACCTTGACATGCCATTATAGGCTAATAAACATGGAGAATATTAAATGACTATCCTATACAAATATCAAAACTTAAATGACTAACCTTACTAACCTATAACTGTCTTTTGACACAAGACTGTCCTTTACAATATGGAAATGATTCTTTTAGACATTTGGACATAGTCCAATTACAAACATGACATTAGTCTTATTATAACATGTAAATGGTTTTAGAGACCTTATTAAACCAAACCAAGACAACTTGAACATTGAACATTAACCAAAGCTAAAACATCTAGGTGCTCCTGCACCATACTTCCCGGCATGATGAAAACTCTTGTCCCAAGAGTTAGGGGATCTACTCCATCCATTCTTCCACCATGGTGAAATGTTCCTCAAACTAGGAAACATGAACTCTCCCAGAGTTATCTTTCTCCATCTCCAACCTGCATAGCTCCTGTAAACAGTGTTAGAAACATAAAACCTGTTGTGTTGTCCTTGCCTAGGACCTTGCTACTGCAATGCTTCAGCTCTTTTCAACTAGAGGCTCTGATTCATTCCTCCCTGTACCTTCTGCTGTTTGCCTTCCTACTTCTGGCTCCTTATAGGACACTCAATGTCCCCTACCTTAACATAACTCAAGTCCCAAGCCTGTTGCTCTCTAGGACTATCATCCACCTTCTTATGTTGCATCTATGTTTGCTATGTGCTATCACCCTGAACCTGCACATTCAACTTCAATTTCTTTCCAAAGCAAATTATAACCTGTTCCTTCTCCTCACAAGGTAAAGGAATCAATTTGAACTTATTACCATCTTTGTGCACTACATAGGTATTAGTATACCCATCATGAATAGTCCTTCTCGAATACTGCCATGGTCTGCCCAAGATTACATGCCCACATGTCATAGGAATAACATCACATAAAACATAGTCCTGATATGGACCAATTGTGAAATCAACATAAGCCTTCTTAGTGACCATTACCTGCTGCTCCTGACTCACCCAAGTGACATGGTAAGGACTGGGATGATCAAAAGTCTTCAACCCCAACTTATTCACCATTTCCTAAGAAACTAAGTTATCATGAGAACCTGAATCTACAATCAACTTGCATATCTTGCCATGGCTCAAACAATTAGTTCTGAAAATAGATACCTGTGGTGGTTGCTGCATCTTACCTCTTTCCACCATGAGCATCTCTCCATCCATCATTGGAGAGGCTGACAACATCTCTAGTTCTTCTGGCTTCTCCTCCTCTTGTGCCAAGTGAACTCTTTTATCCTTGGTCTTGTCAACACCATCCTTCTTAGGACAGTTGAAAGATGTGTGTCCCACCTCATTGCAGTGGTAACATCTACCTGTGAACACTCCTCTTCCTGATCCAAATCTACCTCCATCTCTATATCCACCTCTCTATTCTGTAGGCATCTCCTTACCCTTCTCATTGTTGTTCTGAACTTCACTAGTAGGTTTGCCCCTACCTTTGTTTCCTCTTCCATAACCTCCTTGCCTTTCTTGCTTCCTCTTCACTCTCTCTTCAGCCCTAATGGCTAATTGAAAACACTCTCCAAGTGATTTTGGTACTGCCAACCCAATCTCATCCTACAAGTTATACCTAAGCCCATTAAGGTATCTTGCCACTTTCTCTTCTTCATCTTCCAACCCACCTCTAATACTAAGCTTGTGAAATTGCTCAGTAAAGGACATAACATCCATGTCCTTCTGTTTCAGATTCTATCTCATCCTCTTTGTCTGAATAGAGTAATCAGATGGAAGGAATTGGTCTTTCATCATGTCCTTCATCCTACTCCAAGAAGTGATTTTTGATGCACCTCTAGCTATTCTCTCTGTCTGCACACTACTCCACCAGGTAAGTGTTGTTCCTCTCAGTTTTGTCTTTGCAAACTTAATCTTTTCCTCATCACTTATCTCCTCATATTCAAAAAAATTTTCCAGGGCATCTATCCACCCTAATACTTCTTCACTATCCATCTTCCCCTGATAGATAGGTAGCTCTATGTTTGCCTTAGTTCCACTTCCTTGGACTGCCTTTAGCAATCATACAAACTTCTTTCCTTCAGCATCTAACTCATCCTCAGGAGGATTCTCATCTGCATCCTCATCTCCTTCTGACTCACTTTGTTCAACATTTCTTGGATTCTTCTCTAATGTTTCCAATCTTGCCAAGATTGTTGCATTCTCCCTTCTTACTTGCCTCAGCTCTCTGTCTTTGGTAGCATCCTGTTCTCTTCTGTCCCTCAGCTCTTTCTCTCTTGCCTCTAAGGCTTCTCTCAACTCAACATTCTCTCTTGTAATCTAGTTCTTTGGAGGCATCTTTACAAACTCTCACAAACCTTATCTTCTTCACAAGATCCACAACACCTTCAAGGATCTACTGGCTAGCTCTGATACCAAAAATGATGCAGAGCATCTAGGATAGCAGTAGCATGATCATAACTTCACATGCAAGGATCTCTCAAGATAGCCTTCAACACCATCTCCAACTTACTCTTAACACACACATAATGAAGGAGGACTCCAAGACACCTTCCAAGATGTCAACTCCATCTAACATCCCTTCAACTCCTCTATACAGGATTGCAGGACAACAATCTCATTGACTATCATGGCATTGCTACTCCATTGGAATAACCATCACACAACCACCTTGGGATGGTCTCCCTCAACACAAACACATTCTCATTGCCACTTACCAATCCTACAACATGCATTCAACATAATGCCTTCCTTTGCAAAGTAATAACATGTCAAATATACCTAGTTGCTGCTGTCCTCCTTCAGGCTTCCAACATAAGACTTCTGCAGAGTCATTTCTCATGCCCAAACTCATCTATACCATTCCCCTACCTCCACATTTCTCACAAGACTCTGAAACAATTAAAATACAATCCATTCCATTGAGCAAAGACAAAAAATGGTCAATGGAATGGGCAAAAATCCATTGATTTCCTCAGAAATACCCTAAGTCAGGATTTTAACCCTCTTCCAAACAAAATAGGAATGCAAAGATAAAAAATGGATGTCAAAAGCCCAAATAAGTTTCAAATGATAGGTAATTCAAAATCTATCCACCCAACACAAACACCCTTCACCCCCAGGCCGTACAAGTATGGATTTCTCAGGAAAACAACAAATTTAAGGAAGTGAACAACAATTCTGAAAAAAAAATAGTTTTTAGGAAAACAACAATATCTTCCTTCTAGTTCCTTGTCAAGGCTTCAAACCAAGTTTAAATCAAAGGTAGTTTAGACCTCTTTCTTTCCATTACAAATTTGTGCCATGCCAGTGCCATACATGTACGGAAAACTGCAGAAAATAGTGATTTTCAAAAGGAAACAGCAAATTCAGAAAAAAATAGCTTTTGGGGAAAACAGCGATATCTTTCACATAGATCATTGTTAGGACACTAAACCAGACTCAAATCGAAGGTACTTCAAATCACTTTCCATCCATTATAAATTTGGGTAGTACTACATCCGTACAGTCGTGGGTACGACTGGTGAACAGTAACAAAAAATTAGAAAATCAGAAAAAATAGAAAATGGTTATCTTTTTGTGTTTTTCTTTCTATTCCTTCGAATCTGTTCAATGTTTTTTTGCACAATACAATCTTCCTTGGCTTAATACAAGCCTCCTCCAATGCATAAAAATATTTTGCCTTCCAAAACCATCGATTTCCTTCCTTGTCTTTTTTCTGATTTGTAACTGTTGTCCACAAAAACTGTTTTAGAAACTTGGTTTTGAAACTGCCCACCAATTGTTTTTTTCATGATTAGAAAGCTTTCTAAACATAAGGTTTAACTTATGACATGGTTTTAAACACCTTTCCAACCTTTACATGCCATTATAGGCTAATAAACATGGAGAATATTAAATGACTATCCTATACAAATATCAAAACTTAAATGACTAACCTTACTAACCTATAACTGTCTTTTGACACAAGACTGTCCTTTACAATATAGAAACGATTCTTTTAGACATTTGGACATAGTCCAATTACAAACATGACATTAGTCTTATTATAACATGTAAATGGTCTTAGAGACCTTATTAACCAAACCAAGACAACTTGAACATTGAACATTAACCAAAGCTAAAACATCTAGGTGCTCCTGCACCAAAGGGCCCTGTCAAAGTGTTCCAAACAAGCCTCTAATAAGTGCCCTCCTCATCTCCTCAAGAATGCAATTAGCTGCAGCCAAGTGCTCTAACACTTATCCCATTGTCTGGCATCATAGTCATAATCATTTAAAGCTAAATCAAGCTTATCCCTAGGGATAAGCAATTCTTGAATCATTGCCTTCCCAATCATCTTCACCAAACTTGGGTCATCGAGTAGGTCCATTAAAATTTTACAAAAATGCATAGACAATTTCACTGAATAGATTTTTTGAGGATATCCTAAAAGAAAATCACAGCCAATAATGTCTTGGATAGCATCGTTAATTAGGGGGAGTGATGTAGGAGCATCTAGTGGTGTAAGGGCAATCTTGCATCACCTAAAAAAAAGTTGATTCAAAATCATTGCAGTTGTTTTCATTTCTTTCCATAATTAGTGTTTCTGGTTCCATAATCTCTTGAATAATGATGTAGGACTTTCAGTTTTTCCAAACTGCTAAAAATAGCAAACTGCTAGTTTTGGAAAGTTTAATTGCCATTTCAGGAAAGTTTGCATTTGGTCATGGATTGAAGTGAAAAGTTATAGAAAGCTTCATAACTGAAATATAAGACCTTTGGTGAACGAATCAAGCCAAGATCATTTGTGAGATGAAAGATATTAAAGTTTTTGTTTTCTGAAAAGCCCCTAAAAATTTCTGAAATGAGATATGAGGCATTAAAACATCCCATAACATCCTGAAAAGTTGATGGAAATTCATTTACAGATTTTTCAGCATGATATTTCACATCGTGAGCTTTCCCGCGCTTAAAACAGTTCGTCAATTAGACACCCAGATCAAAAGTTATGCTTCTCGAAAGTTGACCTACTTTTGGAGGGAGTTGCAAATTTCAAAATTTAGCTGGAGGCTGCCAAAAAGTGGTATTTATGTCTATTTTGGGAACCCTGGGTGGTAGTAGAGTTAAGGGGGAAAGTGTAGAGTCAAGAATAGGGGGAAAACAGAAACCCTAGCTAATTTGGGGTTACAGAAGGCAGAAGATTTCAGAGCCTGGTGATGTGTAGCTGTAGTGTGTTGTAGCCTATGGAGGATTGATTCCTCTGATTGTAATTGAGCTTATGTAATGTAATAAGTTGTCCAAATCAATAAAGAAATATTATATTTTCTGTGTACCATTTTTGTTGTGTGTTTTATGATTTAACCCCTTCATCAAGTGGTATTAGAGCAAGGGTTCCTGAGTGTGTAGACAGATTACCGACCGTGAGGCAGTTTGCACAGGACCTGAGGTTGTGGGTTTGCTGTGGAGATCAAGATGCCTCCACAAAGAAATCATATTGGGGGGAATGCTTTGATGGGAGAGGGTTTTAGAGTCCTACAAAGGCAAATCGATGCATTGCAAGAGGAGCTACGAAGAGGGCTTAAATCGAGAACAAGAGAAGAAAGCGAAGATGAAGCTGAAGAAGAGCTATTTGAGGAAGAATAAGAAGCTGCAGGAGATCCTACAGAAGGTAGGTTGTTGAGGGCCATTTTGAAGATCAGAAAGAGACTTCGGATTGAAGTTTCTACATATTCTAGAGATTTGAATCTGGATCAGCTTATTGATTGGATCAATGACATGGAGGAGTATTTCGAGTATGAAGATGTGGAGGACCCAGATCGGGTCAAGTTTGTAAAAATAAAGTTGAAGGGCCATGCCAGTATTTGGTGGAAGGAGGTCCAATTAGAGAGGAATAGAAGAGGAAAAGGAAAGATCACTAGATGGGATCATATGGTGGAGAAACTGAAGAAGCAGTTCATTCCTGTGGACTATGAGATGGAGTTGTTGAAGAAGCTGCAAGGACTGAAGCAAGGTAACAAGTCTGTTAAGGAGTATACAGAAGAGTTTTATAAGATTACTATTAGGATAGGCCATGCAGAGGCCAACAAGGAGAAGGTAGCCCGTTACATTAATGGGTTGAGGCCAAGTATTCAAGAAGAGCTGAGCCTGGTCAGAATGACCACCATAGAAGATGCGTACCAATTTTCCTGAAGGTGGAAGAGAAGCTGAATAAAAGATTCGATAGCAAGAAAAGGGGAAGAGGTCAAGGCAAAAGGACTGGTGGAAGACCCTATGCAGGCCATAGTGAATATCAAAATAAAAGTGAAGAAGCTGGCACTAGTTGAAATCAGAGAGAGGATAATGCCTACCACCCTCATGACCAGAACAATGGTGAACAAAGAGGAAGAGGAAGAGGCCGACCTAGGCAAGGACCCGAAAGAGGAGGTTTCAGAGGAACTTGTTTCCAATGTGGAGAAGAAGGGCATCGAGCATACGAGTGTCCGCAACATCAAGGAAGGACAAATAGAAGACCTGAAGGTAATGCATGAGTTGCACATGTAGATGAAGATGCACAGTCTGAGCGTTCTGAAGATGCTAAAGGGGGAGAAACCCTAGTTGTCAGAAGAACTTTGTTGAATGAGGAGAAAGAACCCAATCAGAGGAAGAGTTTATTCTGCACAAGGTGTAAATGTGAAGGTAAGTGTTGTGATATTATTATTGACAGTGGAAGCACTGGTAATCTTGTTTCAGAGGAGATGGTTGACAAGTTGAAGTTGACAAGAAGAAAGCATCCACATCCATATTGGATTGCATGGTTACAGAAGGACCATAGAGCTTTGGTCAATGAGTAGTTTTTAGTGAAGTTCAAGATTGGGGACTACCATGATGAGGTATTGTGTGATATCATACCGATGGATACATGTCATATGCTGTTGGGGAGGCCATGGTAGTATGATAGGAGCACTATCCATGATGGTCGTGCAAACACATATTCCCTAACAAAGGATGGAGTTCGTCATAAGTTGAAGCCCTTGAAGGAGGTGGAAGAAAAGGTATGTAGTACTGCCAAAATTTTCTTGGTAGATGGTAGGAAATTTTTGGAGGGTATGAAGTATGAACATCATTGCTTTTCATTGATTCCTAAGATTAGTCAAGAGAAATGTGAAGATGTACCAACAAAATTTTAGATATGTTGGAAGAATTTTAGGACATTATCTCTAATAATGTACCAAAAGGTTTACCACCAGTGAGGAAGATAAGTCATCAAATGGATTTGATACTAGGAGCTAGTTTGCCAAATAAGGCAGCCCACAGAATGACCCCTGCAAAAAATGAAGAGCTGAATAGACAAGTTCAGGAGCTATTGAGGAAGGGACTAATAAGGGAGAGCCTAAGTCCATGTGCGGTACCTATAGTACTAGCACCAAAGAAAGATGGAGAGTGGAGAATGTGTATAGATTCTCGAGACATAAATAAGATCACGATCAAGTATAGATTTCCATTGCCAAGAATGGATGACATAATGGATTGTTTGAGTGGAGCCAAGCACTTCACGAAGATTGACCTGAAGAGTGGGTATCACCAGATCTGAATTAGAGAAGGAGATGAATGGAAGACAACCTTCAAGACAAAGGAGGGTTTGTATGAGTGATTATTCATGCCATTTGGGCTAACCAATGCACCGAGCACATTCATGCGGCTAATGAACGAGGTACTGAAAGAACTTTTAGGAACTTTTGTTATTGTTTATTTGGATGATATTTTGAGTTTCAATAAGACTTGGGATGAGCATCTGATACATATCAGAAGAGTTCTAGAGAAGCTGAGGGAGGAGAAGTTGTTGATTAATTTGAAGAAATGTAGTTTTGCAAAGAAGGAGTTGGTATACTTGGGATTTGTTGTCTCAGAGGAAGGTCTTAAGATGGACCCAGAAAAAGTAAGGGCTATCATTGAATGGCCTACACCAAGGAGTGCTACAGAGGTAAGATCTTTTCATGGTTTGGCAAGTTTTTACAGAAAGTTTATCAAGAATTTTAGTAGCATTTGTGCACCCCCAACTGAGATAATGAGAGGGGATAGAAAAGAGTTTAGATGGACTAAAGGAGCAGGCAAAAGCTTTGATACATTGAAGTAGAAAGTCACAAAGCAACCTATTTTGGCACTTCCAGATTTTAATAAGGTATTTTAGGTAGATTGTGATGCTAGTGGCAGTGTTATAGGAGCTGTTTTGAGTTAAGAAGGTAAGCCCATTGCCTATTTTATTGAGAATCTTAATGATGCCAAAAAAAAGTGTTCTATTTATGATCAAGAATTTTGTACAATAGTTCAAGCTTTAAAGAAATGGAGACATTATTTGTTGCCAAAAGAGTTTGTTTTATATACTGATCATCAGGCTTTGTAGTATCTCAATAGTCAAGGAAAGTTGAACCAGAGGCACTTAAAATAGGTTGAGTTTTTGCAGAGTTATACTTTTGTTTTGAAGCACAAGAGTGGGAAGTCCAACAAAGTTGTAGATGCCTTAAGTAGAAGGCAAAATTTGTTGATAGAAATGAAGATAGAGCTTGTTGGGTTTGATGAGCTCAAAAGTTTATATCCTGAAGATCCAGATTTTGCAGAGGCTTGGAAAGCTTGTCTGGACCCTGTTACTTTGGACAAGACAAAATGGTTGGATTTCATAATCCAAGATGGCATGTTGTTTAAGGGAAGCTAGTTGTGCATTCTGAGGAGTTCCATTAGAGAGAATCTAATTAAGGAGAAGCATAGTGGAGGATTGGCCGGACACTTTAGTCAAGATAAGACCATTGCTATTGTTGGTGAAAATTATTATTGGCCACAGTTGCAGCAGGATGTGAGGAAATTTGTGCAGAGTTGCAGAGTATGTAAGATGGAAAAAGGAGCAAGTCAGAATATAGGTCTATATTAGCCACCACCTGTACCAGAGAAGCCATGGGATGATATTAGTATGGATTTTGTTCTTGGTTTACCAAGGACATAGAGAGGACATGATTCCATTTTTGTGGTGGTGGATAGATTCTCGAAGATGGGATATTTCATTCCTTGTAAGAAGACTAATGATGCTGTTCATATTGCTGAATTATTTTTTAGAGAGGTGGTGAGATTACATGGTCTACCAAAGAGCATAGTTTCATATTGAGATACCAAGTTTGTTGGTTATTTCTGGAGGACATTGTGGAAGAAGTTGAAGACATATTTGAAGTTCATTTCTGCACACCAACCATAGACTGATGGACATACGGAAGTGGTGAATAGGAGTTTGAGTAACCTGCTATGATGCTTAGTAGGAGATAAGCCCAAGGGATGGGATTTGATTTTACCACAGGCAGAATTTGCTTACAACAATTCTATCAATAAGAGTACTAGTAAATCACCATTCTAGATTGTATATGGCAATAGCCCAAGAAATGCTTCTGAGTTAAGGAAGCTAGACAAAGGAGAAAAGACAAGTGCTGAAGTCAAAGACTTTGTAGAACCTCTAAAGAATTTGCATGAAGAGGTGAAAAAGCACATTAATACGATGAATATTCAGTACAAGGATAAGGTAAATCAGAAGAGGAGATATAAGGAGTTCCAGGTAGGAGATGAAATCATGGTTCACTTGAGAAAAGAAAGGTTCCCAATTGGAACATATAGTAAGTTGAAAATGAAGAAATTTGGACCGTGCAGAATCCTTAAGAAGCATGATTCAGGAAATGCATATGAGGTAGAACTGCCGAGTGGGATCAATATTTCCCCTATGTTCAACATTGCTGATTTAACATAATATCATGAAGGTGGCACAGAGGATGGACCAATAGAAGAACAGTGGAGTATTCCGACACCTACTTTAATGGAGGAGATAGAAGAGATCCTGGATAGCAGTGTGGGAAGTACTCGAAACAGGCAATATGAAGAATATCTGGTGAAATGGAAAGGAAGGCTTGTTGAAGATTCTTCTTGGTTTTCTAAGGTATAAAACACAACAACATATACCACTTGATGAAGGGGGTAAATTATAAAACACACAACAACAGAAATAGCACAGAAAATAGAATATTTCTTTATTGATTTGGACAACTTATTACATTATAGAAGCTCAATTACAATCAGAGGAATCAATCCTCCATAGGCTGCAACACACTACAACTACACATCACCAGGCTCTGGAATCTTCTACCAACTGTAACCCCAAATCAGCTAGGGTTTCTATTTTCTCCCCTATTCTTGACTCTACACTTTCCCCCTTAACTCTACTACTGCCCTGGGTTCCCAAAATAGTTACAAATAGCACTTTTTGGTAGCCTCTAGCTAAATTTTGAAATTTGCAACTCCCTCCAAAAGTAGGTCAACTTCCAGGAAGCATAACTTTTGATCTGGGTGTCTGATTGACGAACTGTTTTAAGCATCAAAAAGCTCACAATGTGAACTATCACATCGGATATCTATAAATGGATTTCCATCAACTTTTTGGGATGTTATGGGATGTTTTAGTGCCTCATATCTCATTTTAGAAAATTTCAGGGGCTTTTCAGAAAACAAAAACTTTAATATCTTTCAGCCTACAAATGTTCTTTGTCTGATTCCTTTGCCAAAGGTCTTATATTTTAGTTATGAAGCTTTCTGTAACTTTTTGCTTCAATTTGTGCCCAAATGCAAACTTTCCTGAAATGGCAGTTAAACTTTCCAAAACTAGCAATTTGCTATTTTAGTAGTTTGGAAAAACTGAAAGTCCTATATCATTATTCAGGAGATTATGGAACCAAAAACACTAATTATGGAAAGAAATGAAAACAAATGCAATGAGTTTGAATGAATTTTTTTGGGTGATGTAAGATTTCCTTTACACCATTGGATGCTCCTGCATCAGGGAGTCAATCAAAAACACCTTCCCCAATTTTTTCTCATCAAATCTATCGAAATAATCCATTTCTCACTTGCAAAGCAAGAGAGAAACATAGTGAGAGATCAAATGACTCATCATGATCAATGTTCACAATTTACCAAGAATGAAAATAGAAACAACCAAAAAATAAGGAAGATGCCTAATAAATTTATAGAAGATGCCATATTTATTGTGTCGTGTGTGAGAATGTCCAAAACCACACCACCTGACACCAACATTTATTGCCATCATATGGTGGGTTAATCATGATCTCGATTGGGACAATGGGATCGGTTAGAAATAGTGTCACACGATTGATAGGACTAACTATAGTACCTTTATCATTAATTAGTTATCCTTAGAAATCAAATCCATCATATCAAATTATGATACTTTGAAGGCCAAGCAACAAATCATCTAGATTAGCCAATGCCAATTCAGTTCATTAATGACAAGTGATAAACCACCTAGTGGTGTAGTCACAGTAGGAGGGTTTCGAGAATGAACTGTCTAGGCCGTGCAACAAGAGTAACACAATAGAAAAAATTCAAAGATATGAAACAAATATAGATTCAGTCATTCAGTACATAACAGAATTCAAATACAATCTGGCCAGTAACATGTGGGCTTACAATTGGGCTCACAAGCCTGATCTTAGAATATCAGAATATGTACAAGATATAGCGTTGAAGTCCCCTCGCAAAAGAGCCAACTATCTATCTTCTAAATCATGTGAACTATGCTTGCTAACTACTTTCCTAAGGATCTATTACATCAATATATATCATCTCTAGAACAATGGATTCCTCCGTGTCGGCCAAGGAAGGTCACAAACTCCAATGAAGAGCTGTAACATGTGTACATGGATAGGTTGGACCTAATCATGTAGAACACCTCCATAAATGAATGGAATGATGTGTAGATCTTAGGGAAGGTCAGCCATGAACCAAAGATCATTGAATGACGTGTCATTAAGCTCCACAAGTTGAGGAATGTTCTACAAGTCTTCTCCTTTAGCTGATTATCAGAGACTATCAGGGTGCTCTGTCTTGAGAAAATAGTCGATCTTCTGATAGCGATATCTTTTTGGTACTTAATCCAAATGCTCTAAATTATTGAAATGATGTAGATGAATGAATCTAGATGCTAAGTCCAACTCCTCCAGATCTAAAATGTAACTACAGTAGAATGCAGACCAAAATATAGAAACTACTTCTAACAGAACTGAACTAGAAAATGAAAAGAAACAACTGAACCGCAAACAAATTGAAATGCAAATGTTTTTGGTTGATGCAAGATTCCTCTTGAACTAGGGATTCTCCTACATCAGACATTCAGGGTTATTGAAAAAGTGAGTCTCTCACTTTGCTGGGGCTAGGGGAGAACCAAGACAGTCCACCTCAGCCTAAGAAATCCATGATGAGTCTTCTTTCAATTTGCCTTTCCACTTCACTAGATATTCTTTGTATTGTCTTCCTCTAGTGCTGCGCCCAACTCTGCTATCCAAAATGTTTTCAATCTGCTCTGGTGCTTGTTGTGGTAATTGCTTCTTCAGGCCTTCTTCCATGTCAGTGAACTCTGCTTCATGATATTGATAAAGGTCTACAATGTTGAAAATATGTGATATACCCAATGTCTGATAATTTCACTTCATATGCATTTCTTGAATCAAATTTTCTGAGTACCTTACAAGGTCCAAACTTCTTCATCTTCAACTTTTTATACGTCCCAACTAGAAATTTTTCTTTTCTCAAGGATACCATCACTTCATCTCCAACTTCAAATTCCTTATGTCTTCTCTTCTCATCTGCCTTTTCCTTGTACTTGCGGTTCATATCTTCCAAATGCTTCTTCACCTAATTATGCATTGTCTTCATATGTTCTACAAATTCTTCCACTTCTGCACTTCTCTTTTCTTCCAAACTGTTATCTCTTAATTCTACAACTCCTCTAGGATTCACTCTGGTAACAATCTCAAACGGTGTTCTTTCGGTACTCCTATTTACTAAATTATTGTATGCAAACTCTACTTGAGAAACAATCAAATCCCAACTTCCTGTCTTCTCTCCAACCAAACATCTCAACAAGTTTCCCAAACTCCTATTCTCTACCTCTCTCTATCCATCAGTCTGTGGATGAAAGGATGAACTGAATTTCAAATCTGTCTTCATCTTCCTCCAAAGTATCTTCTAAAAGTACCCAATAAACTTTGTGTCTCTGTCTAAAACTATACTCTTAGGTAATCCATGTAATCTCACAATTTCTTTGAAAAATAGATCTGCTACATGTACTGCATCAGTTGTTTTCTTACAAGGTATGAAATGAGCCATCTTTGAAAATTTGTCAACCACTACAAATATTGAATCATGTCCTCTCTATGTCTTTGGCAATCCCATTACAAAATCCATGCTTATGTCTTCCCAAGGTCTCTCCGGTACTATCAAGGGTTTATACAATCCAGTATTTTGACTACTCCCTTTTGCAACTTGACAAACTCTACAACTCTACACAAATTTCCTAACTTCCTTATGTATCTGAGGCCAAAAGTAGTTTTCACTTACCAAAGGCACTATCTTATCAATGCCAAAATGTCCTACCAATCCACCATTGTGTTTCTCTTTGATCAAATTATCCCTCATTGAACTTCTAGGTAGGCACAATTGATTTCCTCTGAACAACATATATTCTTGAATGAAATAATCCAACCACTTACTCCTATTTGTCACAATAGGTTCCTTACATGTTTTCCAAGGTTTCACAAAATTAGTGTCTCCCTCATACATGTTCTTCAATTTATCAAAATCCAACACTTCAACTCTCATCTTTGTCAGCAAGTTTCTTCTTCTACTCAATGCATCAGCAACTTTGTTTGATTTTCCACTCCTATGCTTCAACACAAAAGTGAAACTCTACATGAACTCTACCCATCTCATGTGTCTTTGATTCAACTTACCTTAACTTTTCAAATATTGCAATGCTTGATGATCTGTATACCACACAAACTCCTTAGGAAACAAATAATGTCTCAACTTCTTCAAGGCCTGAATTATGGCATAGAACTCTTGGTCATAAACTAAATATCTTCTGCTTGCATCATTCAACTTTTCACTAAAATATGCTACAAGTCTACCTTCTTGACTTATCACTGCTCCAATCGCATTTCCACTTGCATCACAATCAACTTGAAATACCTTATTGAAATCTGATAATGCCAAAACAGGTTTCTATGTCACTTTTTGCTTCAACAATTCAAAACTTTAATCTACTCCAGATGTCCACTTAAAGTCTTTCTTGTCACCTCTCATTGTCTCTATCATAGGGTTACATACTAAACTAAATTTTTTGATGAACTTCCGGTAGAAACTAGACAATCCATGAAATGATCTAACCTCTCCAATGCTCTCTGGTGTAGGCCATTCAACAGTTGCTTTCACTTTCTCAGGGTCCATCTTCAATCCTTCCGCAGAAATTATAAATCCCAATATACCAACTCTTCCTTCATGAAACTACATTTCTTGATGTTTATCAAAAATTTCTCTTCTCTCAACCTCTGTAAAACTTGTCTAATATGCCACAAATGTTCCTCTTTTGTCTTACTGAAAATCAAAATATCATCCAAGTATACAATCACAAACTTACCCAAGAATTTCTTCAAGACTTCATTCATCAATCTCATGAAAGTACTCAGTGCATTTGTCAATCCAAAGGGAATCACTAACCGCTCATACAATCCTTCATTTGTCTTAAAAGTAGTCTTCCATTCATCTCCCTCTCTAATTCTGATCTGATGGTATCCACTCTTCAAGTCTATCTTTGTGAAATATCTTGCTCCACTCAAATAATCCATGATATCATCCATCCTAGGTAAAGGAAATTGATACTTAACTGTGATCTTGTTTATTGCTCTAGAGTCAGTACACATTCTCCATTCTCCATCTTTCTTAGGTACTAATACTGCAGGTACTGCACAAGGACTCAAACTTTCTCTGATCAAACCTTTCCTCAACAATTCTTGTATCTGTCTATTCAATTCTTCATTCTCTGTTGGTGTCATTCTGTGTGCTACTTTATTAGGCAAACTTGCTCCAAGTATAAGATCCATGTGATGACTGATACTCCTGATAGGTGGTAATCCTTCAGGTTCATTATCTAATATGATGTCTTTGTACTCTGTCAGCAACTCGTTTATCTCCTCCAGTTGTGATTCTTCAGTCTGCTTCTTCAATGTTTCAAGCTTCTTAGGAATCAAAGCATAACACATATTCTCATGTCTTAGACCATCTAGAAATTTTCTTCCATCTACCAAAAAGATTCTATCATTTCCACATATTTCACTCTTAGGATCATCCTCCAAAGGAATCAAAGTAATTCTCTTTCCATTTGTTGTTATAGTGTATGTATTCTTTCTCCCATCATGTATAACTTTTCTATCATACTGTCAAGGTCTACCCAACAAGATATGACAAACATCCATAGGCATAATATCACACAAGACTTCATCATGATAAGATCCAATATGAATTTCACCAAACATTGTTCACTCATCAGTACCTTATGATCATCCTAAATCTGTAGACACCCAAAATTGACCTAATTATTATTAGTATCAAATATTGCATTATTTACCATATGCATTTGTCTAACACACTTGAGCAATTTATCTATTTTCTCTAAACCATCTATTTCTTCTATTAATTAAATACATTTATATTTATTTAATTAGTTCATTATCTATTTCTTCTAATCTATAATTAAATAATTTTTAATTATTTAATTATCTGTATTTCTATCTATTTTAATTAAATAAATCTTATTTATTTAATTAAAAATCCATTCATAATCCCACTTTCCAATTAATTAAATAAATTTTATTTATTTAATTAATTTCTCTTATCATTTATCTTCATGAGCCAACATGTGTGCCTTTTTTATTTAAAAACTTGTGTGGTACTACATCTTTTATTTAATATCTTTCAGATGTAGTACTTTTTATGTACACAATCACACATGAGCCTTATCTTCCCTCCACTTGTCACCTACACATTCACCTATGACTATCAATTCATCTTAGCCATTCACATAGCCACCAAATCTCTACCGTTGATTGATTTTGGTTGAAGTCTACATAAACACCCTCTCCTTTCATACTTGATCTATCCATCATTTTCATATAGCATCTACATTATCATCCTGAGCATATTGAGCATTTTAGCATCCATTTAGCATATTATCATTATCATTCATCAATCATGGTAGTTTTGATCTTCATAATTGTTCATTGTTGAAGAAGCAATCCACATCACAACAAGGAATCATACAATCTAGGTGATCTTGTTCTTGAATTGCATGCTTTTGATTTCACTTGGATTTGATTATTTGATGGTGGTAGGATTAGGTTTTCATTTGCATACTCGATCTTATTAACCTAATTTTTACCTATCACATTTTGGCACACCCGGTGGGACTCACGTCCTTGATTAACTTTGCTGTTGAAGTTGTTTTTTGTGAAGATCAAATTTTTCAAGCGCTTATAACAAATCACAGTCACTTTTAAGCAAAAATCAATTGCCTTCAGAACATTAACATCACTTTTAAGCTACCAGTCACCGCTTTTAGCAATTTCTAGATCACTTTTAAACCAACAATGGTCGCTTGTGGTCAAATTCGCATCGCTTTTGATCTGAAACTAATCACTTTCGATCTGAAACTGATCACTTTCGACTGTCTGGGTCACTTCCTGCAATTTAGGGTTTATCGGCTAACATCTGATTTTTGCAGGGATTTTACGCATCTGGTAGAAACATGTCACTTTTGAGCATTAACAGTTTGCATCTAGATTTTTGGTATTACTTTTGAGCAATAACAGTTCACACCTAGTAGAATTTAGATCACTTTTGAGCAACAGTCAGTCACCTCTGGTAACTGTGTGCTGCTTTTAGTTTTATCCTTTACAGTTTGGTTTTCTTGGCTACTAATTAGTTATTTGTGCAGCATCTTATCGATTTTCCAATAAAAGGAGGTTGTGAAACTACTAACATATTTGTTGCAGCTCCGATCGGTCTAAGACATTGCATTTTATCACTAATTTAGGAATATTTGGGCTTGGTGCTTAAAAAGAACTATTGTTTGGTCTGTGTTGGTTTTATCTTTCTTGATTACATGATTGCGCATGTTTGTAACCCAAATTTAATAACAAAAGTATCCTCTCCCCTTGCCTATCAAATGGATCTTGGGTGCATGAGAACTTGTTATTATCTTTAGAGGGCCTGCCTTCCCAGTGTGAGAAGGGGTATGACCCAAGTGGTAATGGGCTAAAACCAAGTCCTTCTGAACCGCTATATAAGAAAAGTGTTTGTGTCGAAAGCCACAAACAACAGGTGTTGTTGTGTTATACAGACAGCCAACCTCCCCCAAAATCCTCCAAGGCGTAACCCTTGAAGGCTAGAAGACTCCATAACGGAGAGTAGTGCTGCTGCACGTATAGCCACCTGAATGGATGCCCTTACTAGAAACCTTGTGTAGTAGCCAAAAACCCTCTATTTGTTGACGTAAAAGGTGGGACCTTTGAAGCCACCTCGATTCTCGTGGTTCTTACTAGAGATAGCAGGGACAATCCTAAGGTTTGGTGGGGGGACAAGCCTTGAGAAACCCAGATCTTGGTATGCGTGAGAAGTGAGTGTCATTGACGGGAGCCGGTGCTACCAAGATCCTAAAGTTATCCACTTTGAATAGGCATGGCAAGAGGACTCAACAAATACAGTCCTTTCCTAGCCTAGGTTGTACAAGTTTGTGATTATTGTGAGTGTGAGTGATTGAAATCACTATTTCTTGTCAAAAATATCATTCAAACACATCCTCTGTCAAACACAAACTACTTTTGAACCATAACTACTCACCTTTAGCCAAACCAGATCACCTTTAAACAACAGTTATTCACTTTTGGCAGAATTTGCATCGCTTTTAAATGACAGCCCATCGCTTTTGGCAAAATCTATGTCGCTTTTAACCTGAAACTGATCACCTTTGGCAAACCTAGTCGCCTCAGGTAAACACTGTAGCCTATCACCTGTAACAAAACCAGATCACTTTTGAGCTATTAGTAGTCACTTTCAGCATCTTCTGAGTCGCTTCTAAGCTATTACTTGTCACCTCTAGTCAAATATCAGCAATTAGTTACAATTTTCAAACATTCTTAGCTTTGTCATAAGCTTTTAGATAGCCTTCTGCATATCTATAGTCACCTGATCATTGTCTCCTATCTTGAGCGTATTAATCCATTGGACTTTTGAGCTTTCATCCTTTTGAAATCCTAAAACAACAACCAACCAGCAAAACCAGCAACTAAACATCATCCTTTTTGGCTTTACCTAGCCTTAGCAATACCAACACACAACATCAGCAACCATCTTTTCCCTTGAGTGTGTGAGATATCCTCTAGGGAAGTTTATCCAACAACAACAACAAAAAATAACCAACAACCAACAAAACAACCCAACAACAACAACCAAGCAACCCATTAGCAAACCAAGCAACCAACAAACTAGCAAAACAAACCAACACCAAATAATTAGTCAACCATCATCTTTTGGTTCTCAACCTTCCTAAACTAGTCCAACTTTCAACATCAACCATCATGCCTCAAACTAGGAGCCAATATAGAGATGAAATGGAAGCAGAATTACGAGCTGAGATGGAAGCCAAAATGCAACAATCTTGATCAACGCCCTTTAAAGAAACAACTTGATTCACCACTGGTATGCCTTCTTACATGTTCATACCTAAAGGATACACCGCTAGACCATCATCTTCACACCAAGTGTAACATCACCCATTTACATCGATTTATGAAGAGCAATTCCAAGAGGACTTATTTGAATTTTGAGACACACATGTATGGGACCAAGTTGAGAAGCTTATTTTATCTTATCTGGATCGCCATTTCTTGCAACTTGCCCGCTTGGGAGCTAAACTACCAAGTGACTTTGACATATCCGCTATTCAAAAACATGATCCAAACACTCCTGCTATAGTTGCAAAGGGACCAACCACTATAGCCACACCTTTGCATCCACCTTCCAATCCATCTCCCTTATTGCCTACCACTACACCATCAAACCCACCATGCTCAGAGTACACTTTAGAACCATTGATAACTCCAACCAATGTACTTCCTTTTCTTTCACAAAATTTGAGCGTTCCACCTTTCCATGTTCCACAAAACACACCTTCTCCTACCATGACCGTATCTCGACCTCAAGTATCATAAGCTATTCCTATACCACAAACTCTGCAAGTTTCACAAGCTATCCAAACACCGCAAGCCATACAAGTCTCACAGCCCTTACAAACCCCTACTCCTATTGCATTACATGTGGAAACCACACCCCACACTCATATTCCTATCACCTCTAATATGGTCTCCATGATTTCCATGAATCCATCCCACACACCATACAATCCCAATGTTAGTCTCATTGACATGACTGATCCACCTATTTTATCACAAGTTACTCCTAGCACCGTTGTCTCTTATGTTGATCAACTTACATCACCCACTCCACCTCCATATAATCCTTCACAAACCATCAATTCGTCTTATGCAACCCAAGGATTACCTATTGTCACCCAACACATGACGTATAACAATCCTCATGTCATCCAAAACACCAACCCAAATGTCCATTCTTCCTCATCCATCAATCCTTCCATTGCTTACCATAATACAAATCCAACTTTCAATCCACAATCATTGACCAATGTCAATCCATCCTCTACTTCCCATGTGATGAAAAATCTTGGAGCTAATCCATCGTAATACACCCAACCACCACTTGTGTCGCAAGGACAACAATCTTCAAACACATATGTGTCACATACCAATCCGTTGACATATAATGTGAGCACGTAACCTCAACAAACGGTCATACCTACATACATTCCACAACAGCAACCACAATATACACCATATTACATTCCACCTCCAAACAACCAACCCCCTTTGCAACAATAGATATTATCTCAAGCAGATGTCAAGCAAATGGTTAACAAGGTAGTAGCACAAAACAAGAAAACATTTTCCTTGGGAGACATATGCCTGTATCCATTTGACAGGTCACTTCACATGCCGCCTTTTCCACCGCACTTTGAAATCCCACAATTTGACAAATACAAAGGGAAAGGTAATCCGGATGACCATCTTAGGGCATTCTATGTTGCATGTCTCGATGTCGCTCATGACACATATCTCTTGTGACTATTTCCCCAAAGCTTAGCATGACAAGCTCTTGAATGGTTCTCTCACTTACCGTCAGGCATCAAGACTTTTGAGGAATTAGCAAACAAATTTCACTCCCATTTTGCTTTCAACATTGAACATGAGGTGAACATGAATGATCTTGTCAACAACAAACAATGCAATGGTGAAGCTTTTTCCTCATTTCCCCAACGATGGCGCAACATGGCTAGCAAACTATCATGGCAAATACCTGAGAAACAACAACTTGATATCTTTGTCCAAAATCTTCACCCCAAGCTTTCATTTCAATTGCATTTGCAAAGTGCTAGCACCTTTGACGAGCTCATCTCCAAAGGAGCCACCATTGAGTGAGCTTTAATTTCTAAGGGCACCATCAAGATTTTCAGAGACAACAATCCCTAATCATCAAATGATAAATCCCACTTTTGGAACAAGAACAAAAATGTTGTTAATGATGGTATTGTGGATGCAAAGAACATACAAACAGTGAAACCTCCTATTAACATTCAAGCCGCATCTATAGCAAATCAACCTTTCCAACAAAATTGACCAAGAGTGAATCCAACACCTTTGTGACAATTTACTCCCTTAGGGGAACCCATGGAGGTAATCTTTTATAAGCTTCTCCAAGTGAGAGATGTCATATTACCTGAAGCACCACCTAATGGCGAACCGGTCTTCAAAGCTCCTTGGTACAAAGAGAACAAATATTGTGAATACCATAGAGTCAAAGGACATAAAACAAATGGTTGTATGCACTTAAAACATGTCATTCAAGACTGCATCAATCAAGGTCTAATTAAAATCACATCGCCAACATCATAGCCTGCACATCAACCAACATCGAACTATGACCTAGATGCTTTCAAGAATCCACTTCCACTTCATGACAAGACAAGTAACCCCCATAATGGGAATGCTATCCATTACAACTATGACTCATCCATGACTAGCTGCATTGACCAAGATCGCATTTCTACCATTACGATCCAAGGCAAAGCACCTGATTGCACTATAACTACTAGAATAGGCTGTGTTACCATTCAGGGAGCACCTGTCAATACTCCTCGACTGTCTCCTAGCTATAATATCCTCGATCATCTTGGCAAAACTCCTGCACACATTTCCATCCTAGAATTGCTTCACATATTCCCCACCCACAAAGCTATCCTTGACAAAGCATTGCAAGAATCTTCAATGCCCAATGATATCGATACCACACAATTTTAATCTATGGTAGCCAACATTGTAGACCCTTGCCATCTCACTTTCTCTGACAAAGATCTTCGACCATCCATCAACCCATCACATAATGAAGCCCTCCACATAGAAGTATTTGTAAACCAACGCTGTATCAAATGAATCTTAGTAGATGGTGGAGTTGGTCTCAATATATGCTCTCTAAATTTAATAAAACAATTAGGATATTCTTAGAAAGACATTGACACTTCCAAGGTCATTACTATCAAAGCATATGATGATGCTGAGAGAGATACTGAAGGAATTATCCATTTGCCTATCCAAGTTGGTCATGTCACTACGGACACCCATTGTCAAGTTCTTGATATTGACCTTCCTTATAATATTATCCTTGGCCATCCATGGATCCATGCCCTTAAAGCCGTTCCTTCCACATACCATCAATGTCTCAAGTTTCTACATAACGGTGTTGAAGTTACTATCCATGCTGATCCCAATCCATTTGAGTTTTGCTGCGCATTTCAAGCTAAATATCAAAGTCCTAACCGTATTCCTATCAACACCAAAGCATATCCATCTTCATCCTATGTGGATCCATCTTCCCTACTCAAGCCATTATCTAACAAAGCCACTTCCAATCTCCATATCCAGTACACTGAACATGGTCTAGGTGAGTACACATTGCAAGAATCTTGTTGTGTTGGGACTCTTCCCTTATCTCCCAAATCTCATGGCAAACCTTCTACATCCAAGGCATCTTCATCCATAGATGTCATAAAAGCTCCACCAACAATGTTCATCAAAGGTGGATTCCTTGATGATGAAGACATAGATGACATTAACTCTTGGATATTCTATGATGAGAATGACCAAGTCCAACTTGAAGTGGAAAGATATAACAATGGGTTCCGTATCATTAAGAACATGGGTTACAAAGGACATGGCGGATTGGGATCACAGGAACAAGGACCTATTGAACCCATTGTTGTGTCTAAGAAGTTTAATAAGCAAGGCCTTGGCTATCAACTGGAGGTACGCCTTCCAAAGACATTAAGTGTATTTCTGATATGGAAGCTGGACCTTCTTCGGTAGGAGAGACTTCTAATTCAGATACCATCGATGACTCCTCCCTTCATATCACTGATCTTTTTCAAGAAACTTCCATCTTCATGACCTCTACCACTTCATCTAGTTGAAACCCTTCGTCCATTACCCTTTCACTCATATATCTTGACCTCATCGATTGGGACCAACAGGGGGCACCGATATTGGACACATTTGAAAATGACAAAGCTATTGCTGAATTCATGGGTTTCCGACAAGGCATTCCAGTGTGATCACAAAGAAGGATTCATGATGGACCTCCCTAAACTAGCATATTTTGGCGGAAGCATCAAATCCTTCAGTCACAAAAGTGAAATAAATAGAATAAAAAAAGATAGGTCACTAGGTGAAAATGGAAAGGCACCTCTTGACTGTGAAAAAGTAAAAATAAAGGACATATTTGAGGGTGAAAACCTCACTAAGGTGCCTGAGGATGGGGGATTTGATCTTCCTGTCACCACTAATTATCATGAAAAATCAACAGTGCTAGTTGAAAAATCTCAAGAAATGAACTTAGGCACAAAGCAGAATCCAAAGATCACATTTTTGGCAGCATCATTATCAGAGCAGGAAAGAAGAAATTTCACAACATTCTTCATAAAAAGAGCTATCAATTTTGCATGGACTTATGCCAACATGCCGGCCCTAGATCCATCACTTGTGGTACATCACCTAGTAGTATCTCCTAATGCAAAATTGGTCAAACAAAAATTACGCAAAATGCACCCGCAAATAGCTCTTTTGGTTAAAGTAGAGATTCAAAAGTTGTTAGAAGCAAAGTTCATAAAGCCTATTGATTATCCAGAATGGGTTTCAAACTTGGTACCGGTAGCAAAACCTGATGGATGAGTTCGTTGTTACACAGATTTTAGAGATCTCAACAGAGCATGCCCTAAAGATGACTTCCCACTACCAAGCATAGATAACATTGTAGATCTCATAGATGGACATGAAATGCTATCCTTAATGGACGGATTCTTAGGATATAACCAAATCAGAATAGCAGAGGAAGATCAAGATAAAACATCATTCATTTGTCCATGGGGTACATACTGCTAGGTTGTAATGCCTTTTGGTCTCAAGAATGCTGGAGCTACTTATCAATGAGCCATGACAATTATTTTCCATGACCTTTTCCACACTATCATGGAAGATTATGTTGATGATATTCTAGTAAATTCCAAGACAAGAGAAGAACATTTACAAGTATTAGCATAGATCTTTGATCGACTAGAGAAGTATCAAGTCAGGTTGAACCCAAAGAAATGTGTATTTGGTGTAACGTCTGGTAAATTGTTGGGATATATTGTACCTGGATGAGGAATAGAAGTGGATCATGACAAAGTAAAAGCCATCATGGAAATGCCTCCGCCATCAAATCTGAAGCAGCTTCGTACTCTACAAGGAAGGTTACAATCCATTCGCAGATTTATCTCACAACTAGTAGACAAGTGTCATCCTTTTCAACATCTCCTTCACAAGGGTGAACCTTTTAAGTGGGATGAAAAATGTCAACAGGCCTTTGACAAAATCAAGGAATATTTGGCAACACCTCCTGTGTTAGTACCTCCTGTACTTGATCGACCACTATTACTCTACATATCTTCAACAACAGCAGCATTGGGTGCCCTTTTAGCTCAGCATGATGATTCAGGAAAAGAGCAAGCCATTTACTATATTAGTAGAACTCTTGTGGGATATGAACTTAATTATTCATCTATGGAAAAAGCATGTTTAGCATTGGTGTTTGCTTCCCAAAAGTTGTGACATTACATGTTGAACCAAACAACAAAGCTCATATCTAACATTGATCCACTCAAATATCTTCTTTCCAAAGCAATCCTTACGGGAAGACTAGAAAAATGGGTTATGATCTTAAGTGAATTTGACATACAATATGTGGATCAAAAGGCCATAAAGGGACAAGTCATCGCTGATCAGTTAGCCGCAACACCTATCACAGATATTCATCTAATACGTCCAGAGTTCCCAGATGAAGAATTGTTCAATCTAACTTCACCAACATTATTGCAACTATACTTTGATGGATCTTACACACAACATGGATCATGAGAAAGGATATTGTTTATTACCCCTCAAGGAGATTGTATCCCGAAGTCATACAGAATTACATTTCCATGTACCAATAACATAGCAGAATATGAAGCTTTAATCACAGGATTACGCATGGCAGTGCAATGGGCTATTAAACAATTACAGGTCTTTGGTGATTCCCAATTGGTTATCAAATAGGTTTTGGATGAGTATCAAACAAAAGATGAGAAGCTTCTTCCATACAAGGTAATGGTCGATGATTTCAAGAAATACTTTGACAGTATCACCTTTGAACAGATCCCAAGGGTACAAAACAAAGAAGCAAATGCCATGGCCATGATTGGATCACTTCTAGACATGTCGTCCAATGCACATAAGTGTGAGTTTTTAGTTGAACAACTTCTAATCCCAGCATTTGAAGTACCGCAGTCTGAGCTTATAGTGAGATTGTTGGTCCCAATTCACCTTGGTACAAGGACACATATGAGTATCTCCGTAATCAAATCTTACCATTTCAACTATCTAATACCTAATGAAAAACCTTTATCCGTCGAGCCTCTCGCTATACTATCCTAGGAGACACCTTATATCACTGGAGTCTTGATGGTATCTTCTTTAGATGTCTTGATTCTGAGGAAGCAAAAGTTGCCTTATGTGAAGTACATGAAGGTGTCTGTGGATCACATTCTGCTGGCCCTGGTCTTGTTAAGAAACGTCTACGAGCTGGATACTATTGGCCAACTATGGAGAAAGATGCACAACAATTTGCAAAGAGATGTCTACAATGTCAGAAACATGGGGATCTAATACATGCACCAGCACATGAACTTCAACCTATCACCACTCCTTGGCCATTCTCGCAGTGGGTAATTGATCTCATAGGTAAGATCCATCCTACCTCATCAAATGGTCATAAGTTCATTATCACCACCACTGAATACTTCACAAAGTGGGTGGAAGTAATACTAATGACTTACATTACTGGCAAGCAAATATCCAAGTTTATCTTACACTATATCATTTGCCGTTATGGAGTTCCTCAAGCCATTGTCACTGATAATGGTCATCCCTTCAAGAACCAAGAGGTTAGAGATCTTTGCAATAAGTTTCATATCTAACATAGATTCTCTACACCTTACTATCCTCAAAGTAATGGCCAAGTTGAGGCTTCTAACAAAACAATCATCAAGATCCTTAAAAAGATAGTCAATGAAGCTAGTCGTGATTGGTATTTGCAACTTAATCTTGTACTATGGGCTTATAGAACAAGTGTCAGAACTCCCACTGGTGCTACACCTTATGCTCTTGTGTATGGCACTGAAGCTATTTTACCTATCGAGGTTGAGATCCCCTCACTGCGAGTATCCCTACAACATACTATCTCAGATGAAGAATATAGAGTATCTAGACTCCATGATCTTGAGATATTAGATGAAAGACATCTTACAACACTCAATCATCTTCAAGTCTATCAAAATCGCCTACACCGCAGCTACAACAAGAAGGTCAGAGAGTGAAGATTTCAAGTTGGAGATCTTATCCTTAAGGAAAATCGAAGGAATCGGCAATAGCATGAGAAACAAGGCAAGTTTGAACTTAATTGGCCTGGTCCTTTTTTCATCACATCAGTCTATGGATTAGGTGCATATACTCTTTCAATACCTAAAGGTATTCCCTTGGATGAACCAGCCAACATCATTCATCTCAAGAAGTTCTACCCATGAGTCTCAGCATATCCCAAACATACCAAATAAAAATTAAAAAAAAATCCATCCAATAATGAAAACCACTTTGTGGCACTTTGGATGACAAAAAAATAGTACAAGATAAATAATTCATCTTCTGGTGAAAACCTGGTAAATAGGCACCTTGGATAAGTACCATAGTGAAAACCTGGCAAATAGGCGCTATGTGTAGAGATCAGTCTCCATCATTTACTTAGTTTGTTTGATCACAGCTTTCCATAAACATCATCATCCACTATCTTACCTAACATAATCCACATCATAATCCACTATTGTCCCTATCCAAACATCGCAAGCCGTTATCCCTTATTCATCCATAATAAACGCCCTTACCTCTGCCATGCTAGTTCTCGTAGTTCAGACTTCGTTGAGGTTAAGATATCATTTGGCACCTTAACACACTATTCGCATGAACATATCCATCGCAGCATCTTCCTAATAACTTTCATCCCACACTGGGGGCACTTGTTAAACCTTATTTAGAAGTGGATATCTACAGCTCTAGGTCATCATCATTTCAACAACCTGAACACAACAAACATCCAAACCAAAACATCACAAAAATCCAAGCAATAAAGTTGATTCTTTGACATCAACCATCCATACAATAAGAAAGAACTACATCACATCTCTATCATTCAAAGCCTTGATCCTGTGGATATAGGGTATGTAGGCAATCTGAGATGCAAAGGAAATGCTCTGATTCAGGCATAGATGATAGCCCCCTTTTCATCATCCATTTTCATCTTTCTTCTAGTCATCCTCCAATATTTCATCTTACTTTCTTCTATCTTTCATCACTTACATCATCAATAAGCCCAGAACTACATATTCATCATGTCTCATCACCATCGTGATGTGCTTTGATCTTGTGAACACATGGTATGTAGACAGTCTGGAATACAAAGGAAGTATCCAGTATGCAAGTACAGACGATCCACCCCATCTTCATCTTCTTTCATCTTCCATCTTCTTCTCTTTGACTAGCTCAAGCAAGAAGTAGACTATGCACATTAGTGAAAGCTCAAGTACTTTAAACAAATCAGGGATAAGCCAAAAGCTATTTGTCTGCATGCTTTAAGCCAACATTTGCTATAGCATTTTATCAACATTTTTAGCCTTTAAAAGGGTGCATCTTTCCTCTCAACAATGCACCAGCTTAATCCATCCAAGAGCACTTAAATTTGGCAAGAGAATGTGATGACAGTATCTTTTGTTTTACCTTTTGATTTATCTTTTGTCTCTTTCCTATGCCTAATCAATACTACCTTGATCTATCATATCTTGGTATGTTGCGATGAAGTACGGAATGGGGCATGGTCATATTGCTTTCGTATGCTATGTTTGTGGGATGATCTTATTCTCTTCCTATGCGTGTTGGTATCTTGTACGTGTTGGGATTAGCATCTTGCATATCAATATCTTTTGCATCTGAGAAGGTAAATAGTCTCTTATGCATTGAGACTATTCTATGCTAAGACTAGCTCCATACATATAACCAGCAAGGTGTCATTATGTGTAGCAGAGATAAGCTCAAACCTTTTCTTGTAGCATCAAAGTCCATCTCGGAACACTAGTTGTGTGTTGGCTCAACATCTTGACCTCATGCATTTAGACAAGATTGTAGCATGCTAGTTATGCATTGGATACTTTGACACCTTGGTCTTTTATACCTTGGTGCATAACATCCATATGCTATATCAAACATAAGGATTGCATTTCTCTACTTTTTGTGAAATTATGTCAAAGTTGTCATACCATCTATCCATTCCATCATATGCTTATATAGTCTTCAACCAAGATCAATCTTTCCCTCCATCTTCCTTTTCCACATTCCTTGTCCTGCAACACAAGTGTGTTAGGCATACATAGGTCCATCTCATTATCATTATTATCATCTAGATTTGCATTATCATAATCTCATTATCATACATTACCATCATAATACCATTAGCATAAGATACATTTCCATTATTACCATTTGCATATTCATATCATTTGCATAAACACTCACATAAACCATGAAAATACAAACATGCATACCATCATAACATAAGGGCATTCATAATCATTACAACATCACATAGGTAATCAAATCCATCATCTATATATATATATAAAATGAGTCAATATACAAGTGTCTACATATACAACATGGGCTATCCATAAGCCATCAAAACTATGTGTACAACTGGCTCAGGCCTCATCATGATACAATAATATACAATAAGGTAGCCTTAGTGACTACTGGTAGTCCCATCACCCTGTCCACCTATATTGGGTCCTGCACCTGGTCTACCATCTCTAGGAGGCCCCATCACTAAAGCTACAGATCATGATCCTCCTATCCTCTATGAAGCTGAATCCCCTGACCTGCTCCTATAGCTAGGCCGTCTTTTCTCTACAGGCACTGCTCCATGATACAAGCCTCTATAATACTCAGCGTCACCTTGTGCTCTCCTCAACTCTCCCTGTGACTGTGTCAACTACGTAGCTAGGTACATCGTGGCTCCATTATCCCTAATGCGGCTACTACTCTAACTCTCTCCACTGTCATAGCATGTACCTACTGCACAACCATATCCCTCTCAACCCTCACCGCCTGCACCTACTGTACAACTGCATCTCTCTCAGCTCTAATAGCCTATATCTGCTGCAATGTTGTATCCCTCTCTGTTGTAACTATCTACACTTGCTGCACAACTGCATCTCTATCTCCCGTCACCCTCGCAAGAGTACCATCATCCTGCCCATCACCTACCTGCACTCTAGCCTATAGCTGTGCCTGGTAAGCCTGAGCCTATGCTCTAAGATGCCTCAACCTCATGACCACCTGATGCCTATCTATCTCCACCCTCCTCAATCTCATCTAATCCCACTGCCTCCATCTCCTCTCCTCTCTAATCCTCTTCCTTAGTTTCTAAATCCCAACATCATCACCCCCTAGCATCTGCACCTGTGGCTATTCTAGTACCTGTGGCTAAGCCTATCCCTGCCCCTGTCCCTGAATCTCTGGAGCTATTGGTACTACTCCCTGTACTGGTGGAGCTCGTCACTGTCTCCTCCTAACTGACCTCTCCATCCCAATCTCTCCTATCTCCCCAGGCCTCGTCAACTGAGTCGGCCTAGCTATAGCCCAGTATGCATCATAATCCAAAAGAGTCCCTAGATCTGCAGGACCTTGTCTCCACTACCATGCCACTGACTGTAGTCTCTCTCTCTCCACCAAAGTTGTATCCACCACTATCTCTGACCCCCAATCAAAAACCTCCTATTGAGTCCTCCCAAAAATGGCATCACCTATTGGTACTACCTGTGGTACTCCAAACTATCTCAACACCCTCTCAAGTAAATAGCGCTCTATAATATATATGCCGCAACCAAAAATGTATCTAACCTGCCTAGCATAGACAAGCTCCATATCCTCCTCCTCCCATCTCTCACATCCCATCCATGGTCTCCATACAAACCTATCCACCTCATCCAATGTCCATCTCCAATATATTATGCCTCTGTGTTGTTGATAGGTAAGAGCTCCCCTATACATCCTAGCATGTGGCTCTCCCACTGCCCTAGCCACCCATCCATCTGGCCTCGTTACTGGAATGTGCTCATATGCTTGTATGTGCAATACTATGATTCCCACAGACATGCTAGCTCCAAACATATATGCACAATCATGCAGATAATGATACAGCTACCCCAATACACACTCAACCCATGCATATCTAGTCCCATATGAAAACATCCCCTCCATCACTATCCCCCATCCAACTGGAAATCCTCTTGCCCGTTTATCTCCCACTAGCCTTCTGATAATAGCTACCACTACTTGCTACAACCTATCGCATAGCTCCTCCATCCTCGCCATTGGAATCTCTGAGCCCTCAGCCCCAATGTCTGGAGTCCCGAATAGTCACCTGAACGCAGCTGGACCTAAGTCAGGATCATAATCTACTCTATCTCCATCAATCAGGATACGTAAAATCTAGAACACGTCCTCTAAGGTAATTCTCACCTCTCCCGTTAGAAACAAGAATGAACTATGCTCGCTCCTCCACTGCTCAACCATCGATGTCATCCGTCCCCGATGTGCCTACACTGGCTCTAATCTCGACACATGCTCTAAACCAATGATATCTAAAAACAACCGCTCCTCTACATCCAGCAATCTAACCAATTACAAATCCCTAGGGTGTGGCTCTCGCGACAATAACGGTGGTAGTACATCCTACATCATTCTGCTCACCATATCAGTCTCTTGTGCTAAAAATTGACTTTTTTTGTAACACATTGACTATCTTTCCTAAAAGTGATTCACTTTTCTACATGCGCTACCTTTTTGCCCATAAGCGATTCATTTTACTGCAAGCGAGCACTTTCTTCTTATAAGCGACTCATTTACTATATGCGCACTACTTCTAGTTAAAAGTGACCTAAATTATCCTACGCGACCACTTTTTGCCTATAAGCGATCAACTTTTACCATATGCACATTTTGCTTCTATACCTGACCTAGCCAACTAGAAGAGACCTCATTTTACCCTAAGCGATCAGTCCGCGCCTATAAGTGACCTAATTTACCATAAGCGACCATTTTTCCTCTATATGCGACCTGAATCCCTAATCCTAAACCTAGTCTCTTCTAGTGACGTGTGTGCATTTATGACGCTTCTATCCTAAAAAAATCATGCATTTAGCAAAAATTTTGATACATACCGGTATGCCTGCTCTTGCTGGTCAACCATGTGTCCTCACTCACTCGGCACGATGATCACTACATGGAATCACCATTCTGATAGCTCTCCAACACTCGACACACCAACACTCTAGGGAGCTCTAGATTTCTAAACACAAATGAGCACAAATGAACCTATTTTCCCTTGAAGGACCTACTTATAGCCCCTTTCCAAACCCTAATTCTTCTATATCAAAGCCTATTTTCTTCTACACCATCCCATTTTCTTCCACCCAACCTCATTTTCTTCATGTCAACCTTGTTTCTAGCCTTTCATCTTATCACGAGCCAACACATCCCTTCCTGGTTAGCCTGGCTTACCTCACGAGGGAGCATCACCTGTCAGTTACACTAGGGCATAACCTTGTTTCTTGAGTGAATCATTGTATCTTCTTTGACACAACGTTCTAACAAACATTGTATCAAAGAGGGACAAAATGTAGACACCCAAAATTGACCTAATTATTATTAGTATCAAATATTGCATTACTTACCATCTGCATTTGTCTAACACACTTCTTCAGGGTTCAAATTACCAGTATAGTTCAAATCAATTCTTCAGGGTTCAAATTACCAGTATAGTTCAGCACATAAACTCTAGGTCTTTTTCCAATCTTTGAAATAGCTCGCAACATCTTTACTTGATCTGATTCTTCTTCTTCTTCACCTCCTAGGGTTTCACCAATTTGTTCAACATATTGAAATTCTTCTTCATCATCACTTTCAACATTAGGTCTCAGTGTCAATCCTTTTCATCTATCTTCTTCAATAGCATCTAAACAAATTCGCATTATTTTCATCATCTCCATCATTTCATCCATTCTACCAGCCATCATTCCAACAGTAACAACTCTCCTCGGCAACATTCTTCCTAGGATCAAGTGTAAACTACCTCAAGTTTGGTGATCAGGCTACAAGGTTACAACTGCCTCACAATTGGTCATTGGTTGCAACACAAGTAACTTGCCTCGATTCGGTGATCTGTCCACAACAAGATCTTACAGAATTCTTTTTCCAACTTTGCTCAATTCACTCCCAAAGATTCAAAGTTTTGCTGTGATACCACTTGGTGCAGTCATGGTAGGAGGGTTCACAGAATGAACTGTCTAAGCCATGCAGCAAGAGTAACACAATGAAAATAACTCAAAGATATGAAACAAATATAGATTCAATCATTCAGTACATAACATAATTCAAATACAATCTTGCTAGCAACATGCAGGCTTACAATTCAGCTCACAGGCCTGATCTTAGAATATCAGAGTATGCACAAGATATAGCGTTGAAGTCCCCTCGCAAAAGAGCCAACTATCTATCTTCTAAATCATGTGAACTATGCTTGCTAACTACTTTCCTAAGGATCTATTCATCAATATATATCATCTCTGCAACAATAGATTCCTCTGCATCAGCCAAGGAAGGTCACAAACTCCAATGAAGAGCTGTAATGTGTGTACATAGATAGGTCAGACCTAATCATGTAGAACACTTCCGCAAATGAATGGAATGATGTATGGATCTCGGGGAAGGCCGGTCACAAACCAAAGATCATTGAATGACGTGTCATTAAGCTCCACAAGTCAAGGAATGTTCCGCAACTCTTCTCCTTTAGCTGATTATCAGAGACTGTTAGGGTGCTCTGTCCTAAGAAAACAGTCAATATTCTGATAGCGATATCTTTCCAGCACTTAATCCAAATGCTCTAAATTCTTGAAATGATGTAGATGAATTAATCTAGATGCTAAGTCCAACTCTGCCAGATTTGAAATATAACTGTGGTAGAATGTAGACCAAAATATAGAAATTGCTTCTGATTGAACTAAACTGGAAAATGAAAAGAAACAACTGAACAACAAACAAACTGAAATGCAAATGTTTTTGGTTGATGCAAGATTGCTCTTGAACCAGGGATTCTCTTGGATCACCTAGATTAGCCAATGCCAATTTAGTTTATTAATGATTACATTCCAAGTGACAGTGGAGTCAATTAAATGGAGTTTCTTGTCATTAGCCATTTTTCTCAGAACTACATGTACATATATTTATTAGTGTTTATTTTTTCAACCTTAAATTACATTACTATGCATCAGATAGTAGAAGAATTGATAAACTATAAAAGTTAAAAGTAATGGCTTTCATTACAACAACTATGCAATATCAAATTATGATTTGTCTAATTTCTACCATGCCAAAGTCAGAGGTCTATTTAAATTGTCTGAGATACAAAATGTTCTTGCTATCCATTGTGTTTATAGCTCTCTCAAACATGGCATTTATAATGCATGTCCAGTCACAATTTACAACTCCCTTCATGCACACCATTGTGAGATAGGTGAGGAAGTTGCTAACCAGGTACAAGATGTATTTGATGCGGTCATGCTCCTCATGCAGCCCCACAATTCACCTCAGAATGATATGGAAGATAATGATGAAGACAACGCTAATGAAGATACTATTGGTCGTCAGGATATAGATATTAATGAATAACCTGTGTAACTCAGCTCTAGTCCTTTATGCTTTGCCGTATACTATTATGCTTTGATAGTAATTTGTCCTTGGTCCTCATTTGATTTTATGGATTTGTTTTTTTTTTTTAGTTTGTATGGTGATATCTGGGGATTTAACAGCCCTCTGTATGTATTTTCTAGTGAAGATGGTCAAATCTGGGGATTTATCAACCCTATTTTGGGTATTTTGTATCTTGTGAACAACTCTATTTAGTTAAGAGTTGTTTGTATGTAATTTCAAACTTATATAATATATATAGTTTAGGTGCTCTGCACCTTTGGTTTAAAAAAAAAACTATACAAAGAAAGTAAGTTACCAAGTACTTTTTTGTGTTCATTCATGGTTTTGGATTTAACTGTGTGATACTTGATGAGGTATAAACAACCTCATTCTTATGATGATCTAAATACCCCTTTTTGTTCTTGCCAACCACCCCATCCATGCCAATTTGTTTGTTTTTAGAAGCAATAATTGTCTACTTTTGATAAAATGGTGTATAAATCTTTATTTCTCAAATTGATTGGAATTAGCTACTAATGTTGATATAATGGTATAGACCTTAAGTAATTGTGTAGGACTTATGCATGGCCTATGAAAGGAGTGGACTTCAAGTGGTTGAAGTCAGAGCGCCAAAAGTTGGGGCACCAGAAATTTAGGCTTGCATAGTGGAAGACTTCTTTTAAAGCATTCTTTATTTTCTGTTAAGAATATTTGAGACTTTACGGCCCCACTCAGAGCCTTTACTATGTTTTATGTCATGAACATTAGTTAGTTTAAATTCTGTTTACTTTTAAGACTCCTTCAATGGCATTTAATCGCCATTTGAAATATAGGATCTTAGAGTAGTGCAGCCATAAATAGTTGCTTAGAACTTGGATACATATACTATGTTGTGTGATGAAAATAATAATCTTTTTGAGAGAGATCAATAGTTATGTTCTATGTTACCTTTTTTAATGAAATGGATACCATCAATTTTATTCTAAGTACTTTTTTTTTATCAATGGTGATATGGATGGAGTTTACTTCATAGCTGTTATAGTGTTGAATGTGGTCTGAGTTGACAGTAGAATCTCCCACGAGCTAGCCACTCAAGGGATTATAGAATAGATAAGTATTTCCATATGTGTTATTTCTATTCTTAAATGTTTTGTTTAGATTAATCCATCTCGTATATAGCTCTGTTGTGTTCCTGTAGGTTGTGGTGTTTAAAATAATGATTTTTCTTTGCAGTCTGTTTATTTGAAATTTTTGGAGCATCTGTTGTATTTGTTAACTTTTTAAGTTTAACGTTTTCCGCATGTTTCAATTAGCAAATTAGCCTTTCAAGTTCATAGTTTAAATTGCATGTGTGAATTTATAGATTAGAATTTATATCTTTTCTAGATTAAAGATTTGAATGCTTTCTAGCTTAGAATTTACATGCTTTCTAGTTTAAAATATGTTTTAAAAGATTTTCAAAAATTTAGAAAACTATTCCTAAATGAGATGTTCAAAAATATCCCCTATTGCATACAGCCTTGGACACTACCTAGTTGACAAAACTGATATATTTTTCAACTAAAGTGTTAGGACCTCACGACAACCTGTCAATACTAATGATTTTTTGCATCATCTACTTTTTTTCATTTTCTCTTGTCATTCTGAGCTTTAGCTCTCTACCCTTTTCGAATTAGGAATTTATATAAATATTAAAAATAGAGTTCATAGATGTAGAATAGTATGATAGACAATTTTATTTGTGTATGGCTATGCAGGATGGTATTGCTTTACAGTTCTTAGAATGAAGAAAGAGAAGCCTTCATCAAGTGGAACAAATCATGTCAAGAATTGACACTTTTAACATTTGCAAATGATGTATTCTACTCTAGGTAGTGGGTTGAATCTCCCACACATGCATGCATGTATGAGAAATTGAAAATTCAATTGGATGCATGGAATTGGTATTGCAATTCAATTGACAGTGACTTGGAGAACATCAATTTAATTCTCCTTTACTAGCCTTATTGTTACCCATACCTAGTGGTTTCTTGTACATATAATGCAAGGTTTCATGGAAAATCATTTATTGACATTGTGAATGACTACATAATTGAATTTGTAATGTAGACATTGTTTGTTAATAGGATGGTTATGGACTATAGTGAAATATTCATTAAACATCAACGAAAAGAGGAACCAAAAAGATTTTGGAGGACCAAATCAAGGTTGAAAGGTACATGTTTTATATGTAACAAGATAGTAGAGTATGATGTTAATTGAATGTCTTGACTCTTGGTCTATTCTCCGTGTTCAATGTTGTTTGGAACTTTGGTTAGATGCTCATGTAATTCCCCAAGTTCTTTGACGATGATGTTAATCAAAAATATAGAAGTAATTACGGTTTGACATGAGTTCAATGGCAATGTATATTGATGTATAAATAGGGAAACGATAAATGGATGAGAAGACTATAAGTTGTCCTACAAAAGAAATGCTAAGAATCAATCTTCACATAGGAATTATTCTTTTATTACTATCTATTATCTTTTCTTGTATTAATATGGACCTAAAAAATAATACATCTGAGCTGGACCAATTGGCAATGTCTCTAAAAACCCATAATAGAAACCAAATTCTTCTTTTGGGATTATTACTAAATTTTGATCATTAGATGATCGTAGATTAACAACTTATGTTCAATTCCAGGCCAAAGTATTGACACACTAATTTTGTACATAAAGTCTCTAGAATAGAGACAAGTGTCAACGACTCAATGAGTGAATAATTATTAATTAACATATTATTATTAATTTCCATTTATTAATTAACATATTATTATTAAATTTGTGCCATTGGTTGAATGGTGTTGACTCATATGTGGTGGGCCCTTTATGAATCAAAAGAAAAAGATGATCGTAGATCAACGACGTATGTTAAATTCTAGGCTGAAGTCTTGATGCACCCAATTTTGTGTATAAAGTCTCCAGAAAAGAGACAAGTGTCAATGACTCAACGAGTGAATGATTATTAATTAACATATTCTTATTAATATATTATTATTAATTTTGTGCCATTGGTTGAATGGTACTAAGTCATATGTGGTGGGCCCTTTATGAATCAAAAGAAAAAGGAATACATGAAGGTTTCCTTAGGACATGTGTCATCATGGCGCACCTCCAAAACATCACAACACTGACACATTTTTTTGTTACACCATTGGCCAAAAAGGTATTAGTCATCAGGCTAGTGGGGCCTACCTGTTTGAAGCTCAACAAAGGAAAAGAAGACTATGGCATCTCATTATGAGAGTACCACATTTCACAACTGCGCATGACTCAAAATCCATAGGTCTGATATCCTTTTCTTGATGCACTATTGGCTAGTACTAAATGAATCATCAAAGTGGGCCCCACTTCATATAAAGGGAGTCTTCGAAGCTAATGGAAGAAACACGGAAAAAGGATACATGTGGCACTTTCGCATGATGTTTCACTGTTCAATGGACAGCTATAGTTAAATTCTAGAATGAAATGTCTAAAGCACTAGACTTGCGAACTCAAACCTCTGGAATCAACCTAGAGCCATTAGATTTGCAAAGATCAATAGTTGAGATTTTATAATAAGTTTTCAATGCCACCGCTTGATGTACGTGCTAAATTAATTGAGGTTGCAAACTTGCAGTCCATCCTTAAATTTAATTTGACATGGTAGTACAAAATTATAATGTAACATGTTTCACTCACTTTATTAATACTTAGCAGTTGGCACTTATTTGAGAATAAGAAGAAAATTAAGAACTTAAATCATAGTATTACACACTGGGAATTGAAGTTGCAACTCCTAAGTGAGATTCTGGAAGCGAGAGGGTTAGGGAGATTGTAGTGCACCAGGGAGATTTTAGGATGTAATAGATTCAGTCTATGCCAGTATTTGTATTCATATTTTCAAATTCTAGCTATGTGAAATACATAAATCCTACATTCCTTAAAATTAATTTATAAGCCTTTAGTTTATATTTTTTAATCTTGGGTTTTAGGGTTGAGGGTTTACAATCATGTCTACCACCACTACCACACCAATGATTGGGAAAGGCAAAGCAATACATAAAATAAACTACACTAGACTTCTTAAAACCCCAAGTTTCACTAATAAATATCATGATATTTATGATCCTGTAATCTTTGGTAGGCTTATCTCAGAACTTAGATTTGATGTGAGAATAAGGTTGTAATGTAAACGCAAGTTAACCTAGAAAATCCATTACCAATTAATAGTATCACTACACCATAGGTGGTTGGATTGGGATGCCTGATGCTCCTTGAGGTTTTCCCTTGCCCAAAATTTATCATGGTCTATGCCTAGAATTATAATGAAAATAGAAAAGCAATTGTTAATAAAGATAGCAAGAAAGAAATGTTAACCATTACTACAACAAAAATTAGTAGACTATGGGGGTTTACATCTAGAGATTTTGGAAATGTCCACATTGACCTAGAAAATTTAACTAGTGATTCTAAAGAAGCCAGTCTAAATTCCAAAGTTTCTTTTCTTAGAAAAATAACAATGGATGTTTTCGTACTCAAAGAGAATCATAAGCCTCCTTATCAAATTGAAAATTTTAAACCATGGGTTTAAAATACTATTTCCATGCTAGCATTTTTCCTTTGATTGGATAGTAATAGGCAAGTGGATTTAAGCCTCCTTGAAATGGTATACAATATCCATTTTTGTAATCCCCCTGTTAAATATGGATTTGTAGAGTACATTGTAGAATCCATGCATAAACAATTTTTAATGATTACAGGAGGCTTCTCTTCTAGTTCCAACACTAAGACCTTTAGGTTCACAACCTACTTGTGCAATTTATTTCTAGTGCAGTTTAGTGGAACACTTGTCGCCAACAAGATTCAAATTCAGCCCTTTGTAAATGATGAGGTGAAAAGAGCATTTCCACTACATAATTGGACCCCTAAGATAAGGATGTATGATGCTTGAAGGAACTACAATAATTTTGTGAACTACTTTTTGGCTCCATTGTATTATGCAATTACAAGTACTCCAATGTCTAGATTACCTGAGTCTTGTAGAGATTTCATTCAGCTAGGATTAGAAATACAATTGGTTGACTAGTACTTCATGGAAGAATATATTGTGCTAAGATTTTATGGATCAGAAGTAGAGCCCAACAAACTTCTAATACATGTGACAGAGAGGGTTTTTGCATTGGAATATATACAAGAAATGGACAGTACATATCAATTGTACTTTATTAGTCAGCAAAAGAAGAGCATATTTCCTTCCTTACCTTTTTCATGTGGAGGGTTCACATTCAAGAGAAAAGAATTCACTGTGGCACACCAAATTTTACATTTTTTAAAAATTGATGTTGACTCTCATTGACAGTATGAGCCATGTGATGTGATTAAAGCAAGGCTTCTAGCCAATAAGAACGTTGGAAGTAGAATTCAACATCAAAGTAAACCCCTACTACAAATATTGAAAAACAAGAATTCTTGGGATAAGGTGAAAAAAGAAATGGAGGAAGCTGCTACTAAGAAAGGTATTACTTTTGAACAATTATCAATAGAAATAATGGCATTGCACCCACAGAGAGTGGTAGAGATGCCAATCACTATCAAAAGGTCAAATATTTTTTTACAAAATGTTGATCAACCATCTAGTTTTAAAAAAAATACCAGAGTCTCTCAGAAAAGCTTGTACAGAGGAATAGCAGACACTAACAAAAATAAATGCCTTTTGGTCTATGACAAAGGATTTAGGTGATTCAAAAACTACTATAGACTTTGAGGAGATCTTAAAAGATGAATAGTTTAGCAAATTTTGGAATATAGAGCATCCCTCTAAAGTAGCTAATCATGAATTTGATGATGATACTGATAGGAAAAATCAACCCTTGAATCCCACTAAAGACTGTGCATACAAACTTGGTTTGAGTGATACCACAAAACAAACATATATTTCAGGGGCAACCATAGTCAAAAAATTGGGTTATGAAGGTGGTGGTATGGGGCCCAAAGGATAAGGCAGCAATTTGGTGGTAACACAAGTAGACCCTAGAAGACTTGATGATTTTTGAGGCATTGGAGTTGATAAACAAATCCAAAGGCATACAAGGATAGATAGTATAGTTGAATTTGTTGCATATTCAAATCTTGATAGTCAGATACAATCACAAGTACAACCATTACCACAAGGGTTTTTAGATCTTCAAGATACTCATTTGATTGGTAAAGGAGATGGTGGAGAATCTAGTGCTACTAGTGGTGATGGTATAGGTAGTAGTGGTCAACAAGTGCTACAACAACAAAATACTTAGAAGAGGCCAATACTAGAAGATAATATACAGAAACTCAGTGAACAAGGCATTGTGAAGAGGCAAAAGATTATGATAGTTCCAAGTCCAACTACCTCCATTTCCACCTCAAAGGAATTATTTTCAGAAGGCACCCCTCCTTTTATTAGTGTGATTAGGATAGGAGTGGCTAATCCTTAACCTCAAATAATTAGAGATGCCCCCTACACTACAATTACTCCTCCATTCAAGCATTTGATTGTGTCAGTAGTCCCAAGTTTTGATTACAAAGCTGAGTTTAACAAGAAAGTAGAAAAATCTAAAAGACATAAGAGACAAGTGCTAGAGAGTACATCTATTGTAACTTCAGAGCCTACAAGAACTGGGTATTGCCTACATATGACCCAGATGCAAAAACCATGGATTGCATGTTTGTTGTGCCCAAAGTTCAAAATAAACCATAGAAATAGATGCAACGCTCTAACTATGAGGTGAGTACTGTCCAAGTGGATTTTTCTGGAATGAAAAATGCTGACAAAATTAATGTATTAAAAAGGAACAACGATGTGGTGTACATATCATTGCTAAAGCAAGAGAGAGACAAAAATAGGTTACAGAATCAAATAGAAAAGTTACAGGTAGACCTAGCAAATGAGAAACCAAAGAGGAAAGCAACAAATAACAAGAGCAATGAATTAGAAAAAAAGGTAAAAAAATCTACTTTTACATCTACAAGTAAAGAGAATTAATAGACAAAGGTGGAAATGAATGAAATGAAGCAAAGGTTAGATGAAAGCATAAAGAATTATGATAATGAAAGAGCCAATTCATAAAAATTACAACAAACGTTGATGGAAGCCAAGGCCTTAGCAAAGATAGTACAAGACAAACTGGACAAACAGACACAAAAAATAGATCTATGGGAACATAAAATGGAGGAATAGAGAAGAACCACTGAAAAACTATAGCTATAGCTGAAGAATGCAGAAAATGAAATAAAGTCTTCCCAAAATAGAATATCTGAATTTTATAGAAAAATAGTGAGGCATTTAAAAATATGTTGAACACACTTAATACTGAGAGGGCGGGTGAATCAGTATTCAAACAAGTCTCAAACCGTCCAGAGTAGATTGAAACTTAAACTTTATAGCATTAACAGAAACATAAAAGATCAACATAACGCACAACACCACATAACACGAGATATACATGGAAAGCCTCAAAGGGGAAAAACCATGGTGACTATTAACTCACAATATATGAAGATCACTGCTATAAAAGATTACAACTTTGTTTTAGGGCTACAACCCAAGGAAGCTACTACTCCCTGTTGACTTTGTTTTAGGGCTTTAACCCAAGGAAGCAACTACTCCCTGAAGAAAGGTTTTAGAGTCACTCCCAAAGAAGCTACAACTCCCTACAGACTTTTTTTAGGGCTACAACCAAAGGAAGAAATTACTCCTTGAACTAAGAACAAACTCAGAAATGATTACAACATGACAGTCCTTCTACTGTCTGAAACTGACAATGAAGCACACTCCTTTTGATGATTGTAATTCTACCTCTTCACTCCTTTTTTGATGATTGAATTAGTAAGGCACACTCTTCACTTCCCTTCTATCACAAAAATATCTTCAAGATGAATCTAGACAAGATCTACCACTTCTGCTCTTTCTCTTATAGTCACACATCATAATGCATTACACATCCACATTCTGCTTCTCATATTACATTCACAATCATACTTCAACTAGATCAACTAGGTTTACAATATATACATGATATTACATTGATTACATTGTATGTTGGCCAAAGACAACAATATTATTACAATTACAAGTCGGCTAGAGATCAAACAACACGAAACATGTCGAGAGAAAGCTCTAAAATGAACTACACACAACACCAGGAAGAGGAACATGCCTTGTGGATCCCAACACATGCTTCACCTAGTCCTAAACATCCTTCGTAGCATCATCCTTTATAGAATAACATCCGCATGCTTCACACAATTGAATTAGGTCACCCTTAAGCAATAAAACATGAAGCTTGGAGCACATCGGTCATTACAACTTGGCGGTACTCTTGGAAAATCAAACATTACTTGCACTTCTCCTAGATGAGTCATCTTGACCCATACAACATCTCCAAACACTCCTTGAACTCTATACAACAAATGCTTTGTGCCGCATACCTTCAACATGCCTTAGTTAGCCATGCAAGAGCATAACCCAACAACATTATCATTCTAAACCACAACCTATTCCAGAGAAGCTAGAAAAATGCCTTGCGGAGCAATAGGAAACATCACAAGATCATCAGGATCATTCTCTACTAGCCAATTTACCACTTCATACAGCAACAAGTTGGTGCAAGCCAACAGACATTGAAACTAGTCGTCGGACAATGCAGTCCTACACTTAGTCACTCACAACTTTCTCTACAGAGGAATAAATGATGTGAAACTTTGAATGAAGCACCTTTACAACCCTCTAAAATTAACTTTTGAACTGCATGACCATATCTTCAAATGCGGAGGAATGCGGAGCATTCTACTAAGAAGTCTTCCAGGTAGCTTCTTATAACAACAACATTCACTAACATTCGAAGACCAGAGTCTTCTTGTAGCACCACATACTTCCTTAGTATCAGCAAGAAAGAGCATACAACATGCCACAAACCATTAGCAACATCTTCTCAACATCAATATTACTTTTAATCCTCATCTTAATGCTTCTAATTCCCATCTTAATATATCATCATGATATCATCTCTGCTGACAACAAACATAATCAATACAACTTAACAATGCATGACATCCAACCATGAACATTAGCAACATTACTGTTAGCACACTATCAACATAAGCACCAATGACAGCCCAAACAGTGTGTCCAAACTGAGTGTTGACATCAATGACAAACACAACAGTGACAACCTAAGATAACATATGTACAACAATCTCCCCCTTTGGCATTGATGGCAACACACACCTGCTCATTGTCCCCCTTTGACATCAAGGACAAAGGGCAACTACTTCTCCCCCTTAGGCACAAACTCTCCTTTTCAACCTTCTCCCCTTGTCAGCAACAACCACTACCTGATCTCCCTGAGGGGTAGCCACCATCAGTCCAGGAAGAAGATATAACATGAATTACTCCCCCGGGACAGATGCACCAACTATGCATCTAGCAAGAAGGAGGGGAAATTACTCCTAACTTCTACTGGAGATACTCAAAAGTATCCTTTGCAAGAGCCTTTGTGAAAATATTTGCAATCTAATCCTTTGTTGGAACATATTCCAACTTCACTTCTTTATCTGCAACCTTCTCTCTCAAAAATTGATACCTGATTGATATATGCTTGGTTCTAGAATGCATCACTAGATTCTTGGAAATATTGATAGTGTTGGAAATAAGGTAGATAACTGAGAGGGGGGGTGAATCGGTTATCTCAAATTTTCCTTAACTTTCTTTTCTTTTTGTATCTTAATAATCAATGTTGCATCAAAACGTGAAAGAATATGTAATCATAAGAACAGAAATAAAATCAACACACATAACACAAGGATTTTTACGTGGAAACCCTGTTAAGGGAAAAACTACGGGGTGACTAACCCAAGATTGTATTCTCTGTTAAAAGAATAAAGTAGTACAAAACGGCACTTGCCATTTAGGGCTCACTGCCTGAGCACACTGCTCACAAGAGGCACACTGCCTACAAGAGACTCATTGTCTACATAAATTATAGAAGGTAATCAGGTGTTTGAACTGATGAGAAGCATCTACAAATACAAGAGTTCAGTTCTGATTAGGCATAATACATTGATCTGATGCATTTCATTCTTCCTATGTTTTAATACTATTGTTCTGTCACATACCGGACTTGAATTGCAACTCTCACACTTATCCCTACTTTTCTTCACACTTTATTCATCACTTGTTCACCACACTACCCTACATACTGGAATCCATCTGGTATATATATCCGCATCAAGGATTTCATCAATTTTCTAGTCGGCAACAAGAACACTCAAGATATTTGCAAGTTACTGATCTGTCGGCTAAATCTATGCTTAATTTGTGATGCGTATCAAAAACATAGGCATAGAATTCATTAATCATGTCGGCCAACAATGTATAATCAAACATATTGCTTGATCAACACCTTTTACTCATCTGGATTGAAGTCTAATATTCTGTTGGTTAGTTCTTCCTTTGTCTGCTCTGCCTGACTGGAACCCAACACTTAGATGCTCATATCTTTTCCTTGATTTATCACCGGAGGCTAAATCTATGGAGTACAGTAGTCATGGTACCCCTCTTGACTTTTCCAAGTCCGCAACTTGCTGAGTTACACTATCTAAGAGATCCAGACCTGATTGTCGAACCTTGTTACATACTCTGTTCTTGTTCCCCAGACCAAAACATTCTTCAATTTGACTTCTGGTATAGACATACTATGTATTGCAGATGTGTGGGATAGACTTTGTTGCCATCAATGACAACACTTATGAAGCCGCACAGTGTCTCTTGCAAAAAATCTCCCCCTTTGTCATTGATGGCAACACTTAGTGAAAAAAGGCTAAGTGTCGCAGTAACTCCCCCTTGGCTGATGCTCTGTCTTTTGCATTGATTTATCAGAGCTCCCCCTTAGCTGGATTCCACATTTTTCACTACTCCTCATTCCCCCTTTGACATCAATGGCAAAGGGTGGAATCCGCATACAAAAATTATCTTATACATGGCCGCATAAGTATATATATATGTTATACTTACATATACTTAAGTATATCAGCAAAAGTGGCCTTAAACTATACAAACTCTATGGCCTAGCTCTGCTTCATCCTATCCAGAATGGAGATGTGACCACTCAACAAAAATGCATATACTTCTGCCCTTTTTAAATATGTCAGATCATTGGTTCGGGCTGTGGTCTGAGCATCTGTCAAGGCCTCATGCATTGCCTCTAACTTAGGGATAATTATCCCTCTGAGTTCACCCATTCTATTTATTATGTTCTTCTTTTCTTTGTCCAACCTCTTTATTTCATTTATGATGACAATAGCCTGACATTCTCGATTCATTAAAGAGGTAGTAAGGAGATCAAAATTCTGAGATAAACTTGACAATTTACCTTCTTGTTCTTTCACTTTCTTTTCAATGTCCTCTGTCACTTTGAGCCAAGATAGACAAAATTTGTATATGTCCCCACCATCTTTAAGAGCATTTTCAAGGCTCTTTATTCTAATGTCTAGGGTCCTCCTATCATTAGCAATCAGTCCTTGCACTTCAGTTAATCTTTTTCCTAAAAACTCCTTCCGGACCTTTGCTTCTGCTGATTTCTCTAGAGATTCAAAATGAGTTCTAACAGAATTTACCAAAGTTTTTAGGTTACCAGATGGTGAGGCTGAAGGATCCTTTTGGAAGGATGGCATGATCTTTTCTAGCATCCCAGATGCAATCTCCAACAGTTCACAGTCTTCCATGTGAGATTTAAAGAGTTTTTCTTTTGCTTTGGCTTGAGCAAAAGATGTTATTTTCATTGTCTGAACCAGGGAGAGAGAGTCAAAATTTAGTGGCCCTTGAAATAGCTCAGGTTCATCTATCTCCATCATTTCTCTATTTAGGAAGTTCTTCACTACCTCGGCAGTGGCTCTTTCCGGTGATTGAGTCTTCTTTTCTTTTGGGTTATCAGAACAGTCATCATTAGTCTTTTCTGCTTGTTCTTCTTGTTTTCCCTTAACCTCCTCTTCTTGACTCACTTTCTCCTCTTTTCTTCCTTCTCCTTCAGCTTCAAAATCTAGAATGTTTGTAGTGGGATCTGGAGGAGAGATGTCACCAGTGTTTATTGCTTCATGAACTTCCTCTTCCAGAATAGAGGAATCCAAGTCCTTAGACTTCTCTTCATCTATCTCTTTTGATCCTTCTACATCAGAAGATTCTTCATTGGTTACATTTAATCCTTCAACATCCATGGTAGAAGGTTCTTCAACTGTTTCCTCTATAATAGGAAGATTGAATCTTTTGAAAGCATTCTGGAGGATATCTTTTGTTTCTCTTGCTACTTGGTTAGTTTCTCCAAGAATAAGTTTATTCATTCTTGCTTTACTTCAGAACTCATCCTTACAATCCTTAAAAATCATGTCCATTTGTTTTGGAGTGATAGAAGGATAAAGCTAAATCATTATTTGTTCCCGAATCTCTAGGTCTTTTGCCTTTGCATTCTCTTTTCTTAGTTCAAGTACCTTTTCTAGACTCTTAGGAATTAATGATATAATTTTAATGAAAGCTTTATTGTAAATGCCCAGGTACCTGACTGTAGCTTCTTCCAAAATCCTCTTGTCAATATCACTATATTCATCATAGAACTCTATTACTGGCTACAGGTTCCCCTCCACAGTTACTGCCTTGATGATGTCATCAATGGAAAGAGTGGGCTTTTCAACAAATTCTTCTGCCTTTTCTTCCTTATTTTTACTAGCAGAGAATTCCCTGAATGTTTTCTTCTTCTTCATTTTCTTGATTTCCTCATCATATTCTGTTTCTTCATCATCCTTAAGGCTTGTGTATGACCTTGTGGCTTTGGTCTTCATCCTCTTTTCCCTTTTTTCGGATGTCTTGACTTTCTGGTTTGGTAGCCTTTGAGCTTTTAGGAGTGGCAGATGCAGAGCTCTTGGAAGATCTAGTCCAGGAGGAGGCTTGTACTGGAGTGTCTCCTTTCTTTGCTTCTTGTTTCTCTTTCTCAGCCTTCTCCATCTTCTCTCTATTTGCATCCACAACCTCCTTTGATAGGCCAAATCTTTTGACAATTTCTTCAACTTCCCTTCTTACTTTCCTCTTTATTTCTGGTTGTCTTAACTCAACATGTATTGTTACACTTAGCTCTTGAAAGGTGCCAAACCTTTTTGCTTCAGGGTCCTTAGGCTAGCTCAACAGGTGTTGAATATGTAGCTCCAAGATTTTTTCATCAACCTTGTATCCCATAGGCATTATCCACACAGTTCTAGGCTCAACTGCCTCCATTAGGCATTGATCAGTGTCAACCATGAAGCACACTGTGTCCTTGTATTTCTCAACTATGGATTGAGGTATTCTCTCTCTGGATTGCATCACGCTTTGGAAGTTCTTAAAGTAGCTCCAGAGGACTGTGTTTTGAGCTTTAGCATCACCAAGTATATACATATAATCTCTAATCTGGATTGCAACCGGTTTCTCATTTTGCCAAACTGAACCACTTGATCCAGGTAGCTCATTCATATAATAGAAGAATAGACACAGTATTAGACAACCATATTTAAAGGAATTCTTCTTATCCTTTTTGATCTTCTGCAAGTTTTCTAACAGTTGATTTAGGAGTTCACACAGGTCATAATCTGCATCTTCCCTCAACATCTGATATGCTGCATAAATTGTTGTCCTAGACACAGAATTCTCCCTGCTCGAATGATAGATTTTGTAACCAATTATCATTGAGGCAAACTTGACATCTGGATCAGTGATGTCATCTATGGTCATTGCTCTTTTCTCAAATTTAGATCTGGTGGCTTGAGTTACTATCTGGTTCTTCACAGATTTAAGTGCAGGTAACCCACCAGATGAATGTAGTCTAGTCACTGCCCTAATGGCATCTTTAGTTATCTTAAAGGGCCTCATTAGCCACATGAATTATCATGCATCCTGCTTAGGACATACCGGACCCAATCATCTTTTGCAAAACATGGAAAGTGTATGCAATGTCTGAAGTGTTTATCCTGGAGGGCCTTGAATTCAAGTTTGAGTTCAAAACTCTCATCTATTAGCTATTTGTGATAGATGTCCATGAATTTTGAGTCTCCAAATTCCTCAATGTTGTAATGGATATAGACCCTATCATCTTCTACATGTAATACCCCATGTAGAATGCTAGAAAATGCGCCTAAAGGATCAACTTCTAGAGATTTATAAGGGTGTTTCTTGAATTTAGGATGCGACCTATCAGTGATCTTGACAACCATTGGAGTAAGCATTTTTGCAAGAGATTCAAAGAGAGATTTTCATAGTGGAAGTACCTTTTCACTCTTTAGGGTTCAAAATAGGAGCCGGAACAAATCACTAGTTGAATTCGATTTTCCAGTTGATTTTGAGTGAATTGTAGAAACTTGTTGCAAATCTCTTCTTTTCTTCTTTGCAAATGCAAATGTGTAAATAATGAGTGAAATAACCCTTTTATCCTTGTGTAAACCCTAATTTCCTTTTGTAATAAATGCACAACTTAAGTTATCTGGTTGCCTTGTTTTGAGAGAGATCTTCTTGAATCACTTCGCTGAACTTAGAATCATTGTCAGTGAGGATTGACAATGTATCTTCTTTACTTCAATCATGCCATGGGTCCGTAGATCAAAGTATTTCAATTCTAAATCATACCAGATCTATCTATGAAAATCCTGCTTTACCAGATAGCTATCAGAACTGGATTAACTTGAGCGGTTAAAATCTTGCAAAACTCCATGCGGATCTTTCATATTTTTACTGAAGGTTATTTAGATGTTTTTCTGAGAACCCTTTAATCCGTAGCATTCCATGTGCCGAATTTAGGCATGAGTTGACTGGCTGGGGGAATTTGTTTTTCTTTGTGACTCCCCCTAAGCCAAAGCTCACCTTTTTAATTTCTGGAAGGAATATCAGCACTGGATTCTGTTGTGGATCCATCCCTAATATTTTTTGTACTCTTCTTTACCCAAATCTTGCTCATCTCCTTTTGAACTTCATCCGCATTCACTTTACCTTTGCCCTTATCTTGTTTCTTATTATGTTGCACCGAACCTTTTCTATCCTAATTTTTGCTTCTACAAAATTTGGCAATATGATCGGATCTATTGCAATTGTAACAGACAACATTTCTTTACTTATTTGATTGATATCCTTTTGATTTACATTGATTAGCCATATGTCCCATTCTATTGCATGCAAAGCATCTGCCATTGAATGAATTGTTTATTTGCATATTTTTGCATTCATGAGATTTGTGACCATACCTTTTGCAGTTGAAATATTGTCCGGAGAAGGATGGATTATTCTGATTCATTCTCCTCCTACACTGAGTTCCTTTATAACCGAAATTGTTGCAATTGAAGCAGTATCCATTGAAGGATGGATATCTTTGAGCATTTGGTTGCCTTACTGGAGCTCTTGTAGGCCTATTTCTTTGATTTCCTGATCCAAAGTTCTTTTGATTGGATCTAGAGCTTTCACCTTTCTCATATCCCAAGCCACGCTTATCATCTACCCTCTTTTGGCTCTCAAGAAGAACTTCAAGTTGGGCTAAGATTATCTTGAATTTCTCTTTGTATTCATTTGCTGCTTGAAGATCTTGTTTAAGAGTGTCTAACTGATTTTCAAGTTGTTCTTCATTGTCTCTTGCTTCTTCAAGATCAGATTCAAGATGCCTGATTATTTTGTCCATTTTGTGGTAGTCCTCTATTTTCTCCTTGAGGGATTGTTTTAGATTATCTTCAATATTTCTTTTTCCTTCAATTTCTTGGGTGAATCTCATAACCCCTGATTCCATTTCATGTCTTACCATAATGACTTCTTTTGACAGCTTCTCACATAGCTTATTTTTCTCATCCATATCTTCATTAGTATCATTGACTTCACTCTGATTGGCTAATTTTTGAAGTAGTTCCTTTCTCTTTTTCATAGAGATACTAAGTTTTTCTTTTAGCTCATTTATGAAATTATCAGCTTGTTTGAGTCTTTCTCTCAAATTATTGACTTTAGAGTGAGATTGTTCAAGATCATCTAGGACAGACTGAAGTTGTTCCTTCACACCATATACATCCATTGAGATTCCTAGATCTTCCTCAAGCTATTAGGCTTTGTTCAGAGGAAATTGGCTCTAATACCAATTGTTGGAAACAAGGTAGATAACTGAGAGGGGGAGTGAATCAGTTATCATAAAATTTCCTTAGCTATCTTTTCTTTTTGTATCTTAATAATCAGTGTTGCATCAAAACATGAAAGCATATGTAATCATAAGAAAAAAAATAAAATCAACACACATAACACAAGGATTTTTACGTGGAAACCCTGTTACGGGAAAAACCACAGGATGACTAACCCAAGATTGTATTCTCTATTAAAAGAATAAAGGAGTACAAAATGACACTTGCCAATTAGGGCTCACTGCCCGAGCACACTGCTCACAAGAGGCACACTGCCTACAAGAGACTCACTATCTACAAAACTTATAGAAGGTAATAAGGTGTTTGAACTGATGAGAAGCATCTACAAATGCAAGAGTTTAGTTCCAGTTAGGCATAATACACTGATCTGATGCACTTCATTCTTTGTCTGTTTTAATGTTGTTGCTTTGTCACATATCAGACTTGAATTGTAGCTCTCACACTTATCCCTGCTTTTCTTTGCACTTTATTTCATCACTTGTTCACCACACTACCCTACATACTAGAATCATCTAGTATATATATCCGCATCAAGGATTTCATCAATTTTCTAGTCGGCAACAAGAACACTTAAGATATTTTCAAGTTATTGATCTGTCGGCTGAATCCATACTTGATTGGTGATGCGTATCAAAAACATAGGCATAGAAGTCATTAATCATGTTGGCCAACAATGTATAATCCCACATATTGCTTGATCAACACCTTTTACTCATCTGAATTGAAGTCTGATATTCTGCCGGTCAGTTCTTCCTTTGTCTGCTCTGCCTGACTGGAACCCAACACTCAGATGCTCATATCTTTTCCTTGCTTTATCACTGGAGGCTAAATCTCTGGAGTACAGTAGTCATGGTACCCCTCTTGACTTTCCCAAGTCCGTAACTTGCTGAGTTACACCATTTGAGAGATCTGGACCTGATTGTCAGACCTTGTTACATACTCTGTTCTTGTTCCCCAGACCAAAACATTCTTCAATCTGACTTCCGGTATGGGCATACTATGTACTACAGATGTGTCAGATAGACTTTGTTGCCATTAATGACAACATTTATGAAGCCACATAGTGTCTCTTGCCAATAGATAGCACTAGTATTATCACACAAAATAGGAATAGGCTCATCATACCGTATCTTGATATCCTTCAATGTTTGCTTCATCCACAACACTTGTGTACAACAGGATGTTGCTGCAATATACTCTACCCTAACAGTTGATAAAGATACTAAATCTTGTTTCTTACTATGTCATGAAACCAATCTACTTCCTAAAAAGAAAGCACCACCACTTGTACTTCTTCTATCATCAACACAACCAGCCCAATCAGCATCAATGTAGGTAGGCAGATCAAAGTCATTGCCTCTTGGATACCATAAGCCTTAATTTGGAGTTCCCTTCAAATATCTAAATATTCTTTTTACTACCTTCTCATGAGTTTGCTTAGGATTATCTTGATATCTGGCAACCAAACGTATTGCATGCATAATATCAGGTCTAGAAGCAGTCAAGTACAATAATCATCCAATCATAGATCTATAAAGAGTCTAATCAACCTCAAGTGACCCATCATCCTTGCTCAAGTGACAACTAGTAACCATAGGAGTACTTACTAGTTTGGAATCCTCTATACCAAATTTATTCAACATCTCTCTAACATACTTAGCTTGAGAAATGAAGATACCATCATCTAGTTGAACAATTTGAAGCCCAAGGAAGAAAGACATCTCACCAATAATAGACATCTCAAACTCTTTCTACATCTCTTCTACAAACCTCTTACACATACCATCATCTCCACCAAAGATAATGTCATCAATATACACTACAACTATCAAAATCTTATCTCCCTCTTCCTTAATGTAAAGATTACTATCTGTATTACTTTCTTGAAACCTTGCTAAAGTAAGTATTTATCCAACCAAGCATACCAAGCTCTAGGAGCTTGCTTGAGTCCATACAAATCTTTCTTGAGTCTGTACACCATGTCTATATCTTCTACTAGTTGGAAACCATATGGTTTCTCAATGTAGACCTCTTCCTCTAAATCACCATTCAAGAATTTTGGCTTGACATCCATCTAATAGATTTTGAAGTTCTTGTGAGTAGTAAAGGCAAGAAACATCTTGATTGTGTCCATTTTGGATACCAGAGAAAAAGTCTCCTCAAAATCAGTACCTTCAACTTGTGAATAACCCTTACACACCAATCTTGCGTTGTTCCTTACAACTTCATCTTCATTCAACTTGTTCTGGAACACCCACTCTATTCTTATAACATTCTTATCAGCTAGTCTAGGAACCAATTCCCATGTCTAATTTTTCTCTATCTGAATCAATTCTTCTTCCATTGACTTCAACCATCCATCATCTTTGCTAGCATCATCTAAGGTTTTGGGCTCTATTTTTTATAGTAGGCACAAATTCACTTGCTAACTTGCTTTTTCAATCCTTCTCCTGGCCATCTACACACCTTCATTCTTATCCCCAATGATCTGATCTATTGAATTATTCATTTGAACATACTTTGTTGGAGTCTTAGGGATCTGCTCTGATTCTTATTCCTTCTCCTCTTTCTCCTCCTCTTCTTCTTCAATGCAGGGAGGTATATCTGATCTATAATCCTATGGTTCTTGTGAGATCTGATACAAATCTTCATCTACTTTAGTATTTGTGCTTTCAATCATCTTTCCCAACCTCTTAGTGTAGCATCTATAGGCCTTGCTTCTGGTTGAGTAGCCAAGAAAGATCCCTTCATCACACCTTGAATCAACATTCCAAGGTCTTCTTCATCTCTCCTGATGTATCATTTGCTACCAAAAATCTTGAAGTATCTGACAGTAGGATGTCTTCCATACCATAGGTCATAAGGGGTCTTAGTGCTATTGACCCTCAATTGTACTCTGTTAAGCAGGTAGATGACAGTTTGAACTACTTCCTTCCAATACATATGAGGTATATTTGCATCATTCAACATTTCCCTAGCCATCTCTTGCACAATCCTATTCTTCCTTTCCACTACTCCATTTTGCTGAGGGGTCCTAGGAGTTGACAAATGTCTCCTAATACTATGATCTTCACAAAACTTTTCAAATTCATTTGAAGTGAACTCACCTCCTCTATAAGATCTTAAGCATTTGATCTTAGCATCCATTTCATTCTCAACTATTTCTTTGAATTTTTTAAACTTGTCAAAGGCTTTTGATTTTTCTCTTAAAAAAGTAACCCAAGTCATTCTAGAGTAATCAGCAATAAGCAACATAAAATACCTTTCACCTTGTTGACTCTTTGTTCTTGTAGGGCCACATAGGTCAATGTGAATCAGCTCCAGAGGCATTGTTGAAGAATACTCCTTGCTTTTGAAATTTGTCTTTGTCTACTTTCCCATTTGACATTCCTTGCATAAAGTGTTTCCAAGCTTGGTTATCTTAGGCATATCTCTCACTGCATGAATAGAGTTGACGTTTACCATATTATCAAAGTTGATGTGTCCCATTCACTTGTATCATAGCCAACACTCACCAAATTGGGCCAATAAACAGGCTCTTCCATTGACCTCCTTTAGATGATAGATATCTCCATATGTCTTAATACCTTCTGCAACTAATTTTTTGGACCCTGCCTTCCTGATCTCACTACCCTTGGCATGAAATGTAAGATTGTATCCTTTACTGCACATCTGACTGACACTAAGGAGATTATTCTTTAGCTCTTTGACATAGAGGACATCCTTAGTCTTGTTCTTTCCATCAATGGTTATGGCAACCTTTCCACAAATTTGTGCTGACTCGTCACCACCAAACTTAACAGCTCCACCATTCCACTTCTTAAGGCTAATGAACTTATCCTTGTCACCAGTCATGTGGTTAGAGAAACCACTACCAATTACCGAAGCATTAGCTTCTTCTCTTGCATGAAAGACAGTCCAGACAACCATTGATTTTTCATTATCTTGGTCAGCCTGCAAGGTATCAGACTTTTTACAATTCCTAATATCACCTCTTTTGTCACCAACACTCAAGGCCATGAAAAGTGTTTCATCATTTGAATCATTATGATCCTCATCTTCTAAAGTACAGCTATTCTCTATGGAATAAATACCCTTTTTGAACTTCACTACCCCCTGATTCTTTAAAAGGACATTTAGAGGCAAAATGACCAACTTTCCCACAAATAAAGCATTTGAAAGGTATCTTACATTTGTATTTTTTGGTGCCCTTCTTCAATCTTCTCACAAAGTTTGCCTCTACCTCATCAAGGTCACCATCATGATCAGTTGTTTCATATTCTACTTTCTTATTGAATTTGAATGTTGCTTCCTTCTTTGGAGCCCCTTTGTCAAATTCTCTCATTTCAAAGATTATGAGAGAGCTAAATAATTGATCTATTGTATAATAATCCAAATCCTGAGTCTCCTCAATAGCAGATACCTTATGACTGTAAGATTTAATGAGAGATCTCAGCACCTTCTTCACAATCTCATCTTCTTTCACTATTCCACCAAGACCTCTGATGCCACTAACTATTTCATCCACCTAGAGCATATAACTAGCAATGTCTTCTTCTTATGTCATCCTCAGGGTTTCAAATTTGGTCTTGAATATTTGCATCTTCTCTTGCTTCACTCCACTATCTCCTTCATAAATACTACTAAGTTTTACCCTGACATCCTTAGCAGAACTGCAACTCATTACCTTCAGAAGTTCTGAATCAACTAGCCTACTCATGATAGCATTCTTTGACTTGGCATTGTTATCATACAACTTAACCTCATCTGGATTTGTAGGATCAACGGTAGAAGTAGTGTAACCATCCTTGACAGATTGCCAAACACCAAACCCTAGAGAAGATAGATAGTTTTCCATTCTTTGCTTCCAAAAGGAGTAATTTGTTCCATAAAACATAGGTGCCTTGTGAGATCCATTATGAGCCATCCCTTACCTCCTCAAGTGGTTAAGCTTCTTTTGAGTAACTTGGCTCTGATACCAATTGTTGAATACACCTAATACTTAGAGGGGGGTGAATCAGTATTCAAACAAGTCTCAAACCCTTTGGAGCAGATTAAAACTTAAACTTTACAGCATTAATAGAAACATTAAATATCAACACAATACACAACACCACATAACACCAGATGTAAGTGGAAAACCCAAAGGGGAAAAATGATGGTGAGGATTAACTCACAATATATGAAGCTCACTGCTATTAAAGATTACAACTTTATTTTAGGGCTACAACCCAAGGAAGCTACTACTCCTTACTGACTTTGTTTTAGGGCTTCAACCCAAGGAAGCAACTACTCCCTGAGGAAAGGTTTTAGGGTCACTCCCAAGGAAGCTACAACTCCCTATAGACTTTGTTTTAGGGCTACAACCCAATGAAGCAACTACTCCCTGAATTGAGAACAAACTCATAAATGATTACAACATGACAATCCTTCTACTATCTCAAACTGACAATGAAGTACACTCCTTTTGATGATTGCAATTCTACCTCTTCACTCCTCTTTTGATGATTGAAACAATTAGACACACTCTTCACTTCCTTTTGTCACAAAAATATCTTCAAGATGAATGTAGACATGATCTACCACTTTTGTTCTTTCTCTTTCAACCACACATCATAATGCATTACACATCCACATTCTGCTTCTCACATTACATTCTCAATCATACTTCATCTAGATCAACTGGGTTTACAATATATACATGATATTACATTGAATACATTGTATGTCATCCAAAGAAAACAAGATTATTACAATTACAAGTCGGTCAGAGATCAAACAACATGAAACATGTAGAGGGCAAGTGCTAAAATGAACTACACACAACACCAGGAAGAGGAACACACCTTGTAGATCCCAACACATGCTTAACCTAGTCCTAAACATCTTTCATAGCATCATCCTTCATAGAATAACATCTGTACACTTCACACAATTGAATTAGGTTGCCCTTAAGCAAGAAAACATGAAGCTTGGAGCACATCGGTCATTGCAACTTGGCAGTACTCTTGGTAGATCAAACATTACTTATGCTTCTCCCAAATGAGTTGGCATGACCCATACAATATCTCCAAATACTCCTTGAACTCTGCACAACAAAGGCTTTGTGTCACACACCTTCAACATGCCTCAGTCAGCCAAGCAAGAGCATAACCCAACAACACTATCATTCTAGACCACAACCTGTTTTGGAGAAGCCAGAAAAAACCTTATGGAGCAATAGGAAACATCACAAGATCATCATGATCATTCTCCACTAGCCAATTCACAACTTCATATAGCAACAAGTTGGTGCAAGCCAACAAACATTGAAAACAATCACCGGACAATGCAGTCCTGCACTCTGTCACTCACAAATTTCTCTATGGATGAACAAATGATGTGAAACTTTGAATGAAGCACCTTTACAACCCTCTGAACTTAACTTCTAAACTACATGACCATATCTTCAAATGTGGAGGAATGCAGAGCATTATACTAAGCAGTCTTCTAGGCAGCTTCATGCAACAACATTTACTAACATCTGGAGACTAGAGTCTTCTTGTAGCAACACATACTTCCTTAGGATCAGCAAGAAAGAGAATACAACATGCCACAAACCATCAACAACATCTTCTCAACATCAGCATTACTTTTAATCTTCATATTAATGCTTCTAATTCCCATCTTAATATCATCATTCATCTTAATACTTCTAATTCCCATCTTAATATATCATCATGATATCATCTCTGTTGACAACAAACATACTCAATACAACTTAAAAATGCATGAAATCCAACCATGAACATCGACAACATCACTGTTAGCACACCATTAACATAAGCATCAATGAAAGCCCAAACAAAGTGTCCAAACTGAGTGATGACAACCACAACAATGAAAACCTCAGATAACATATGTGCAACAAACAAAACATTTGGGAGGAAATAATGCAGAGGACTGATAATTTATATAAATTATTTGAATTGATTGATGGTCTCATAGTACAAAATGTGATGTTCAAACAATACATTCTTGACAACAAAAAGGTGACTTCAAGTCAAAAAATTGCAAAGAAAATTTTGCAAACAATCTACAAAATTAGTGACAATGAATTGGAATACAAAGGAATTCATGTCTGGATTGATGCCCCAATAAAGACATCATCTATCATTCATAAGTGTATGAAGCTAGGTGAAGCACATGAATTTCTAGATCAGGTTACAAAATTGTTACATAAGTTGCATAAAAAGATAGAATACTTGAAAGAACTTGGTTTTCCATGGGCTTTTGACAAAATAGAGTGATACATTGGAAAGGATGCTCCCAAAAAGAAGATAGAGGATACAATGAAGTTAGATTTGGACTAGTTTCATCAGAAGATAGATGAGGCAAACTTTTTGGATTCCATCAAACCAGTGATAAGATTGAATGCAACTTTGATTGATACATTAAAGTTACCAGTCAATTATGAATTGTTAACAAGTTTACAAGTCAGATATTATGAGTTAGAACATATTTCACTTCCATTAGATGAACATTGGAGCATGCTACAAAAGTTGATAGAATGATTTGATAATTTGATAATACTTCTATGTACATTGTATCCTTCATTTGAAAATAAATATAAGACTCTTTTCCATTTTTGTGTTCAAATTATATGTATTATTTAATTGCTTAATTTAGGAAAACTCTAGTATATAGATACACATTAAACATTTGCTAGTGTTGTATATGCTATTGTTAGTGTTGTTAGTATGCATGTAGTTGAATGCATGTAACACTTATCAGTATCACATAATAATAATATTAAATTACTAATGATATGTTAATTAATAAATGTAAATTGAAAGATGTGTTAAATTTAGATGCTAAAATAAAATCAAATTTGGAAACAATGTTTAAAATTTAGATTCTAAAATGGAACATTGGAAAATAATAGTATGTTAATCTATTAATTTTAAAATGGAAAAGGAAAAATTTATATCAGGATTTAGTGATAGAAAAATAAAATATAATCAACAATAGTTTGGAGTTTGGAATATGAAATACATTATAAATACCTAGTAAGAGATCTTCCATTTGCCAAATCATCTCCTCACTCTGACTGTGAGATTGAGAGCCATCTTGATCCCTGTCTTCATTTTCTTTGCTCTGCATACATCCTCTTCAGTGCATCTCCTCACTACCACTACACATGTTATTCATTATGTCATTGTCATGTGTGCTAGTATGGTTTGAAGTGTTGTAAAACCCTCTTCTTTCACATATGGACCTCTAGATTGCGAGTTCCCTTTCAAAAAGAAAACTTTGGATATCATACCTAATTGTATACATCCTCAAGCAATTTTCCAAATTCTTGTCAAGTTTGTTTCTTATCTTTGATTTCAAGAACCCCAATGCACTGAAAACTCTCTCATCCTCCACTGACCCCAATATCATGGTTTGACATAAATCAACAAGTTTGAAATATTCCAATATTGAATCACACAATATTTCACTCTAACTTAAGGTTGTCGAAAGCTTTGTTATCGATCCATCTTAGAAGGGACTCTCCATGAGTTTAAATTGTTCCATCATTAATGTTGCAAAATGGGTTGATTTATCTGTAAGCTTAGATTTATTTATAATTCCTTCTATTTGTTGTCCATTGAATTCTAAACTTTTGGAAAAATGATTGACTAAGTTCTTTATCTTGTTATGAAAATCAGTTGGTTGACAATTGACCCAATATTGAGGAAACACAATAGACATGGTTTCAAGAAGTTCATCATGAGGGAACTGATCTCTAATCTCTGAGGAAAGAGATCTCATAATATCCTTTAAAGTAGTACTTATAGAATTAACAATGTTGTCAAAAGCTTCCCTTGTAATAGGTACTTCTTTGATAGTGTGCCTAACCCTATAAAATGGTGCATTGGTATCTCATATCCTCGTACAAAGACATATAACTCCCCGCTTGCATTAAATTGTAAAAAATTAGTAGGATTGTTCACATTTTTCATCAAATTTCAACTACTAAATTTTGGACTTATAAATGACTGCTCTGATAGATAGAGATTATTGAGGATCATGCATATCATTTTACATAGTTTAGTATATTCTGAAATATACATAGTTATTTCTTGGGTTTTACTAGTTCCCAAAATTACTACAACCCAAAACCCTAAAATATATCACAATCACCTAGGCCAGGCGTGTCATCAAGGTGATTGAAAGAGGTTTTTCAATAGGTTAAGGGTGATTTTGGCCAACTTACACCAGTGGGTGAACTCCTCTACACTTCAAGCTCAACTTTGCTCTAGAGGGATATTCCAACGTGTATACCTTAATAGGTATTGAGTTCAAACAAGATGAACAACTAAAAACCAATGAACAACCAAACCCAACTTGTTATCTTGATCCTAAACCTATCACTAAACCAAGAATAACTAGCTGTCACAAAACCCCTATATAGCTGATACAATTATGCATGCATGACCCACATGAAATAGATTCATTTATATTCAATTTCAAAATAATTCCTTGTTTATAATGACAATTAAGGATGCATAGAATTAATGGTTCTTCCCCTAAACCACTGGTTAATGTTTTTGTTGGTTTAAAAGATGTGAGGTTGAGAGGAATAGTTCCAAACTGGTGCCTACTCTATATGGGTAATAGAGTCATAGTTCATTAAGAAAACAACAAATTGAAACCAAAAGAACAATGAGCTATGTATTTGCATACACCACAGAATATCAGATCTTTGAAAAAGAACATACTTAGTAATCCATAACATAATTGCATATACCCATATATAACATGAGAGAGATTATTACAAAGATTGTAATATTTTCATAATGTTGTCACATTTATCTGACCCAATATTACATTTGTGCCATAAAACATGGAAAAGGAAAATACCCAACTGAAACTGAGAAATCTTCCTAGATACATACCTAATGACCTAGAGAGATTCTACAACAAAAACCATATACAATATCAACTTTTTGACTTCATGAGTCTGCACTCCTTAATGAGTTGAACTCATGTTTCAATAGCTATTCTACAACTTTTTGCACCTATAAATATCTTCTAGAGACCACACACAAAAAACCAACCTCCTTTGAAATGAGTTTCAAACTTATATTTATAGCCTTTGCAGCTAAGATTTGATGGAAAAATGGGAGGGAAAACCCCAAAAAATCCACCTACTACCATGAAAACTTCATTTTCAACTACCCATTTTGCATTAGTGGTAGTTCAGAGAGTTGGTAGCTCACTTTTATGCATTTCTAGGCATTTCTGGGCCTTTGACGGGTGGTGGGGTGGCAGGAGAACCTAACACCCCGAAATTGGTGCCAAGGTGCCGGTAAGATCTGAAGTCATGTTGAAACCCAAAGTGACCAAGCTCCCAAATGAAACAATGACCCGAAACTGTACAAAATACTTAGCCATTTTCTCAAAAAAATATCTGAAAATTCAAATTTTTACACCTTCAAATTCAACTTGAAAATTTAAGGGGTCTAGAATGATTTAAAACTTAGAATACCTTCTCTTCTGGAAGGGATCAAGAGTTTGAGGGGAAGAGGAACTTTGGAACTAGATCCAAAAGTTCCAATGGGACCCAAAATCCCAAAGGGAAAAGGAAGGGTCGGGCCAGAAAAAAGTTCTGGTCCGGAACTTCAGAAGGAGAAAGAGAGCGAGGAGTGGGGAAGCGGAGGGAAATTGGACCTTGGGAAAAGTTCCCAAGTGTCGATGGTACCCGAAAGCACATAGGGTCAGTATATACATAAGGTATAAAATATAAGTATAAGTGACATTTACCTTTTTATATTTTAATTTTATATCTTATGTATATATTGTTAAGATGTTTGAGAGTGGTTTCAGATCTATAGGAGTTAAAATGTAGAATCTAGAATTTGTAGGATCACTCATATTTTAGACTTAGCCAAATCTTTAGTGTTTCAAGGTTTCAAACTTATCCAAATTCAAGGGTTCAACAACATGCATTAGGGTAATGGCACAAGGACCCCTTAGGAAAAATTTTGAGGAATCTGACAAGATTGTACAAATATGAAGCTTGAGAAGCTAGCTGCCAACACTCACTCTGGTTGGGGACATGTGTTAAACATTGACATAGAGAGAATCTAGAACATTTTTGGGTAGTCTAAAAGGCAAAAATGAATAGGGGGAATAATGTATTTACAACAAGGGTATATATACAAGACAATATACAGTCATAGGTATGAGGGTACAAGAGGAAAGTTGACTGTAATCAAAATTTGCAAGCACTTGTAGGTCAAACCTGCATAAGACTGATCAAACTACTTGCCTCTATCAAAGACAAGCTAAATGAAGGAGTTGATCTCCCTAAAAAAAAAACAATTTTCATCACCCAACTGAAACAACTAAAGTCTTTCATCCACATGCACCAATATGCAAATACTGCACACAACATGAAGACAAACTTCACCATTGAAAACACTGCTATAGGGAAACCACCAATTATAGGTGCTCAATTTATTCCATACTACATCATGTTTGTTCTAGTAGCAAGGGGAGAAAAATATAGAACCAGGTCAACATCAAAAGAGATAGATGGAAGGAAGCATCCATCATCAACTACCACATTGTCATACATGCTGACCTCTTCATAAAAATTGAGGGAAAAGGAGAACAACTCCAATTCACATGGCAAGGAGAACTATGCTTGAATGCACTACTGATCCACAAGAGAAGACACTTCATCTTGCACAACAAACTAGAAAGGCTCCAGCTTAGGTATACCTTCAAGTTGGGTTGCCATCTGTTGAAGTTTAGGCATATAGATGCCTCGCTGCTCATTCAATTCAATGTCCCATAGAATGGACTCAATCTCTACTACTGTACCAACACATTCAAGAACTGATAAGCATTCCACATCAAAGTGGAAAGACTCATATTCATTCACATTCCCACCAAGATCTTGAACACAACTTTCACATGTGCTGCTACAACTTTCAATTTATGAATCATAAGAATGACTCAGGCTGCAATCCAAACCATTAGAACACAAATCAATACCATGAGACACCTCATGTGAAGAACTATGTTCTTCAAATTGTCTCTCTATTTCAAGTCCACTCTAGCAATCTGTTGTGTCATACTCACTATTGCAATGAGACTTATGATACACTTTTTCTTCCACATTCATTCTTATTTCATTTCCTTGTGGATTATTTGAAGCACACTCTACATGAGAGAGACAACATACCTTGCACCAAAGAAATAGGTTCTCATGTGCATTCACATGATCACCATCTTCACAATCTAGAGCAAATTCATTTGAATGAAAATCCATGGATGCACCAACAACTATCTCTGATTGATTATCCTCATGTGTATCCACCTCAACCATATGCAGACAAGCACTAACTATTTCATCATATAGAACATGAACAAAAGAGGGCAACAAATCAAACAAGAAACTATTTTCTTGATCATCCCATGTTTTACTTAACTGTGAATACTCAACATGATCAACCTCACAAGTTGATCCCATTAAATATTCATCCATGTACACAACATCCTCATTGTTCATTAAGCCACATACCTCAACATTAGGTTGGAAGTCACCATTGGTTTCATCATTTTCAATTTCACTTGATAATCTATCCATCTGAGGTAGGTGCATACGATGTTCTCATCATCTACATTGTTGTCGTATGATGCACCACCTTCCACTTCTACACTTCTAAATACACAATCATATTCATTGGATGTTGTATTCAATTTACTATTTGTATCCATAATGTTGTTCAAATCAACATGTTCCTTATTAGCATTGCCAAATCTTGTGGACAACAAACTTGCTATGCATTCATCTCTTATCTTTTCCATGGACTCTAGGGAAAAATATGTCTACTACATACTTGTTATTTTGAAATCTTCCCACACATAACTCAATCCAACTTCATATGATTCAAAAACATATCAATGCAAGAAGGAGTGTTAGGTCTGAAATCATTTGAAATATGGGAAAGAGAAACAACAAACCTATGACCAAAATCCTTGCATGACTCTCCCAATTGTCTTTTAATTTTTTCCATCTCTATGACAAGATCAACAGGGTCAAGACCTTTGGCAAATTGATTTTCAAATTCTACCACAATTTCATTCCAAGAGGCAAAGGGCTGACCTGGAAAGTTTTGGATCCATTCTTTTGCCTTTCCATGCAATGACCTAATAAATAACCTCATCCACATGTCCTCATCCTCAAATTGATGTTCTTCCATGAATTATGAAAATTAAACATGTGTGTACCCTTCCCAAATATTGTACCCATCAAACTTGGGCAACTAGCTATAGACCTTGGTTAGCATGCTTCATGTTTTGTAGTTAACCCAAGAGAGGTCTAACTAATTATACACTGGATCTTAGGGAGATGCAGGGGACTAAGCAATTTGATTTTTAGGGGAAGTAGGGTAAACATTTGATTTCACCCTAGACTCTAGCAGCTTGACCTGATTTTCTATTTCTTTCTCTTGCTGCCATAAAGACTCTAGCAACTATTTAGTATTATTAATTTCACATTTTTGCATTGCCAATTCATTTAGATTTTGCATGGGTGCATATAGGTTTGGGTTTGTATAACATGTAGAGCCATGGCTAGAATATGCATTGCCAAAATGGTCAAAAGCCTAATAGTTTCTAAGGTCTGTAACATAAGAATATGCATAGGAAGGAGCATCCCTAGGGTATCCATGCTCATAAATTGGCCATGACTAAAGCATTCTACAATGTAGGGTAGAAAATGAGGTAAAAAAATTTGTTCCTTCAACATGATAGGACCAAAAAACTTTAAAGGTAGGAAGAAGAAACCATGTGTACCTTTTAACACCAATTGGTGCACACTTGAAATAGGGCTCTTGAATCACACATAGCAAATAGAGCAATAGCAAAAAACAAACTTCTTCTTTTTCTGACAGCAAAGTTGCCACCTCTTCCAAAGAGGAATTCCTTGAAGCATTACCAATCTTCAATGGAAAAAACTGATTCTAGGTTCTGCTCACCAGTAGAGTCTTCAATAATTTTCAGCCTTTTAATTCATCCTCGACATGGTGCCAAAATGTTGGTTCCCAAAATTACTACAACCTGGAACCCTAAAACATTTCACAATCACCTAGGTCAGGGGTGTCATCAAGGTGATTGAAAGAGGTTTGTCAATAGGTTAAGGGTGATTTTGGCCAACATACAGGAGTGTGTGGGCTCCTCTTCACTTTGAGCTTAGCTTGGCTCTGGAGGGATATTCCAAGGGGCATACCTTAATAGGTATTGAGTTCAAACAAGATGAACAACTAAAAACCAATGAACAACCAAACCCAACTTGTTATCTTGATCCCAAAACTATCACTGAACCAAGAACAACTGGCTATCACAAAACCCCTATATAGTTGATACAACTATGCATGCATGACCCGCATGAAATAGATTCATTTATATTCACTTGAAATAATTCCTTGTTTAAAATAACAGTTAAGGATGCATAAAATTAATGGTTCTTCCCCTAAACCACTGGTTAATGGTTTTGTTTGTTTAAAAGATGTGATGTTGATAGGAATGGCTCTAGACCAATGCCCACTCTATGGGCAACAGAGTCATAGTTCATTAAGAAAACAAGAAACTGAAACCAAAAGAATAATGTACTATGCATTTGCATACACCACAAAATATGAGATCTTTGAAAAAGAACATACTTAGTCATCCATAACATAACTGCATATACCCATATATAACATGAGAGATTATTACATAGATTGCAATATTTTCATAATGTTGTCACATTCATCTAACCTAGTATTACATTTGTGCCATCAAATATGGCAAAGGAAAATACCCAACCGCGACTGAGAAATCTTCCTAGATACATACCTAATGACTTGGAGACATTCTACAACAAAAACCATATACAATATCAACTCCTTTGACTTCGTAGGTCTACACTCCTTAATGAACTAGACCGGTGTTTCAATGGTTGTCCTGAAACTTTTTGCACCTGTAAATGTCTTCTAGAGACCACACACAAAAAACCAACCTCCTTTGAAATGAGTTTCAAACTTGCATTTATAGCCTTTACAGCTTGGATCTGATGGAAAAATGGGAGGAAAAACCCCAACAAATCCACCTACTACCATAAAAACTTCATTTTCAACTACCCATTTCATATTAATGGTGATTCAGAGAGTTGGTGGTGTGCTTTCGTGCATTTTTGGGCCTCTGGCGGGTGGTGGAATGATGAGAGAACCTGGCACCCTAGAACTAGTACCAAGCTATCAATGGGGCCCAAAGTCCCATCGAAACCAAAAGTGACCAAGGTCCCAAATGAAAGGGGTCTGGAAGGATTTCAAACTTAGACAACCTTCTTTGCTTGTGGGGATTAGGATTTTGTAGAGACAAGGAACTTTAGAACCATATCCAAAAGTTCCAATGGGACCCAAAATCCCAAAGGTAAAAGGAGGGATCAGGTTGGGAAAAAGTTCCAACCTGAAACTTCGGAAGGAGAAAGAGAGTGGGGAGCGGGGAAATGAAGGGAAATTGGACCTTGGGAAAGGTTCCCAAGTGCTAGCGGGACCCAAAAGCAAGTAGGGTCAGTATATACATAAGATTAAAATATAAGTATAAGTGACATTTACCTTTCTACATTTTAATTTTATATCTTATGTATATACTGTAAGGATGTTTGAGAGTAGTTTCATATCCATAAGAGTTAAAATGCAAAATCTAGAATTTGGAGGATCACTCAGATTTCAGACTTAGCCAAATTTTTAGGGTTTCAGGGCTCATACTTAGCCATATTTAGGGGTTTAGCAACATGCATCAGGGTAATGGCACATGGACCTCTTAGGAAAATTTTTGAGGAATTTGACAAGATTGTGCAAATATGAGGCTTGAAAATTTGGGTGCCAAAAGGTTTTATTCACAAGAATGTTCATTTCCTCTAGCATGGGAAGAATGTTCACTTAACCTATGTAAGAGATTAGGAGCTCTGTCTATTGTGAGGTGATGTTCATACATTACTCCAATCAAGGATTGATATTTTGAAAAAACTTGTTGCTCTGATCCATGCAAGGAGATCCATCTGGTATCAACATCCTTAAGATTTTTTTTTCCTATAGTTATTCCATCAAAAAATTATTGAAATTCCATAAATCATTTGGGACTTTGGCAGAAGTATGAGTAGAGGTAGCGGCTTAGATCTTCAATTTTTGATATTGTAGAAAACTTGCTCACAATTTTAAATGCTAAATTCATTCTTTGGGCCATCTAGTGAATGGAAATCATGTATGGTGAAAACGAATTTTGTATCTTTATGTAAAGACCATTCGTATGACCTTGCATTACTGAAGCTCCATTAGCCCCTACACACACCAACTTTTTGGCAATTGTGTAGTCATCCATACCTCCAATTTCCTTCAAATATTTCTTAACTAGTTCAAATAGATTTTGCGATGTCGCATTCCCCTTCATTTTATAAACAAAGAGTAGATGAAGTTGGTGGACATGTTTGTCTACAGTATACACATGCCTATATACCCAAGAAGTATTATCTACTACTGTAACTTCATCTAAAGATAATGCAATAAAGGTTGATTGTTTTATTTTTTCTTGTAAATCTTATTTTTCCACCTCAGTAAGACAACTTGCCCATTCCCATGCATTGTTTGTTGACCAATGTGTGTTAGAAAAGTTAGGAATGCCCATAAAAGATAATAAACTATTGCTCTAGTCAAAATATGAAAAACAACACTCAACTGAATAAGTTTTTCCATTTGTGCTTCTCCAATCATCTTTCCAAATTGAGCTTCAATTGAACCTCCACATGTAGCAAGATTCATCTTTTTTTGCATATGTGCATCATATTTGATGGAATTCTTAATATGAAGACATTCTTCCTTTGTTTTCCATCTTATCATTGATTTTTCCTTTTTGTTTATGATTTGTTTTTTCATAAACTTTACCAATATGTTTTTCTATAGTGTCAAGTTTTAGCTGCAACTTCTTGTCCCTACGATATTTCCAACTACAAATCTTACACTTGCATTCTATTGGAATCCCATCTTTGTTTGCATTCTGTACTAGTTCAATGAATGGGTACTTTGACACCCAATCAATCTAAAAATTCCTTGTCATAGCCCACTCACACCCCATTTTTTATTTGGCTTTTTTCCCCTTCCGTACAAGATTTGACTTTTCTTTTTACTTGTGAGGTCGATTTATTCATATTATCATTCTCGCTACCCTGGGTGCCACCTGGAACTGTAAGCACCAAAATCATGCACAGGCTCCACAAGGACCCCATGATGACTTATAATCCTTGTCACATACACATAAGCATGAAATAAGTGATGAGTGTCAGGTAGCACTCATCTAAACATGCCTTTTACTTCCTTTTCCCCATCTTTTCATACTACATGTCCTAGTATTTGCACTATAGGAATTGTAAAGTCTTGTTTTAATTATGCTAATAAGTGATGAAGTGCTAAAGATTATTGTTATGATGAAAAGGCTTATGTTGCAGTAAAACTGATGAAATTGTGCAGAATTATCTCTTTTTGGTTTCACAGATGTCTATTACACAGGTGGCAAGCAGTTTTGAAGAACTCCAGAGGTAATCCTAATTATCTCCAAAGCCATGAACGAAGGACACTACAGGATACTCCAACATTTTCCATCTTGTTGGAGGATGTCTAGAGTGAGAAGTAGAACAGAGAAGATGGTGATCTCCAGAGCTGTGTCTCAGCAGGTTCTTGAAGCATCTCTAGAGCTACATAGAGTCTCTGATGCCATTGATTACCAGGATCTTGAGGGTGACTGTAGTGCTACGGAGCCTACCTATTCAGGCCTGAGTGTCCTAGAAGATGACTCCAGTTGTCCACGGGGACATGATACACTCTCACTTGTTTTTGCATGAGATTAGAAGATTTCTCTCAGTCTGCTATTTTAGGAAATCAAGTTTCTTTTTATTAGGGCCTTGCTGCCTATTATTGTTATAAGTTAAACTCCAAATTTAGTGGTACCTTCAATATCACTAAAGTCCTTTTCAGACTTTGCATGATTATACTCTAGATGGATAGTTACATGTTTTAGTTAAGAATAAGAGATTGTTTATATCACAAGATGAACTGATTAGGTGAAGTAGTTAACTCCAGTAATATTATGTCACTTAGAATAATATACATTTGGATAGGAACAATAGAATTATTAATCAGGATTTTATAGCAATGTTCATGTAATTTCATTTCAGAGAAGAGACATATAATTTTGAATACAATATACTTGATAGGCTGAATTAAAGGAAGCTGTGTTGTTATACTTTTGTTCTGAGTTTCTTGTTTAGCCTTTAGTTATGAAAGTGTGGAGCAAGGGCCCACTCCCACCAATGGATAAGGAGGCTAGTATCTTTGCTTTATTGTCTTGTTGCATTTTTCATTAGAAGTATAATTTTCTTGTTTTCATAGGATAGATTAATTATTGTCAAAGTATTTTTGTTTCCATTTAATGCATGTTTTTAGCTTTTGTGTGAATTAGATAGATTCTTTCAACAATTTACTGTTTCAGTCTTTAGATAGATTTTCCCTTTCAAGAAAATAATTAGCAGTATGGATTATTAGGACAGTTCAATTCAGTATATTAGCTAAGGACTGTTGATTATTAGGTTCCTTATTGCAAATAGTCGAGGACACAACCCTGGATTTGACACATGAAACATGATTAAATGCCAAGGTACAGTGACCCTTGTCAGCAACATCCTCTCAGCAGTGATTTCTTGGTTGCATTTGGGTTTTCCCTCCTCTTGTTGTTTCCCCTTTGTCATACTAACCTTTTCCCCACTTTTGATGCTTCTTGACACTTGTTGATTCTTATTTCCTATGTTTGTGACTTCGTCCCTAAGCCTTGTATTCATCTATTTGTTGTGATTTGACCTTTCCCATCCATTCTTTCTTCCCCACCAATCCAACTCACTTTCCAGTTGGCTACTCAACTTTTTGGGGCCTAAGAGATCGATAGGATACCCTGAGAAAAATGGTCAAAAAGTATAAATTAGTGATAATTTCAAGAAACACCAATGGCACCATTGCGTAGCTCTCAAAAAATTGTGCACTTTAAAAAAATGGCACCTAAAAAGGAGTCTGTATGTGCCTGAATGAGATCCCAGAAGTTCTATGACCTATTTAGAAAAATTATTTCAGGGTCACCCCCTATCAATTCAAGGTCTATTAATAGGATCCATTTGACCAGAAACTCACATTGAATCTTGGGAAGAAGAACCATGAGACATGGGGGATAATCACGATAACCCAACAGATCCTCTGCACGAGCCTGAAAGAACCTTTTCATACCCCATTGTTCTTTCTCCTGGAGACAATGCCCCTATGAAGAACATTTCACTTTCAAACCTGCCAACATTTAGGGGTCTTGATTTTGAGGATCCAAATTAGTTTTTGTTTGATTTTAAGGTCTTATGCTAGACATATGACTACGGATCAGATAAACAAAAACTCAAACTTTTCCCATCTACCCTGAAATATTCTGCCATGAGGTGGTTCATGGGTTTATCCCTAGAATCCATTCACTCATGGGATCAAATGGAAACTGAGTTCCTGGACAAATACCTAAGCAAAATTAGTGATAGAAAGGAAGAGTTGTTTAGAACTAAGCAGAAGGAAGATGAAAGTTTAGAAGAATACCTAGATAGATTCAACTTTTCCCTAAGGAGATATAGAAATCCTATAGCTCACAGCTTAGCTAAAAATGTGTTTATAAAAGGTTGGACAAAGAGTCCAAACAGGCACTGGATCTAACGGGGAGAGGAAATATCAACAAAATGGACATGCCTGCTATAGAGGAAATCTATAGAAACTACTCTAGAACATAGGACAGAGTGAGAACACCAAGGTCTTTAAAAGGGAAGAATGATATAGGATAGTTAATGGAGGAGTTTGAAAATCTAAAAATAGATATCTTAGTTTAGTTGAATACCACATTAGATGGGATTTAGGAAAAAACTAGAACCATTGAACATAACAGAACAACTAAACCCCTTTTAATATATTATCCTAGATGTAAGAACAAACACCTTTTGAGAGAATGCCCACTAGATAAATATGAGATTTGCCATATTTGTGACAAAGAACACCCTACCAATCACTGTGATCAGCTCCCAACCCTAAAAAGGTTGACTAAAAAAAATGTCATAATAGAAGGGGAGTTGAACTACATGGGGCAAAAAGAAATTGGCCATTTCCCATACAATCGATACCCAAATCAGGCTTCTTATAGGGGTCCTTCAAATTGGGGAAATAATCAATGGAATCCAACTTGGCAAGGACCTCAAAACATTCCTCCATGGGTACCACAAGATTGGTCAAGCTAGCAAAGGCAAAACTAGCAGTGGCAAAACCAACCTTGGGGAAACCAACAATGGCCACAATAATTTCCATCACAATATGGACCACAAAACATGCATCCTTAGTGGGGTCCTCAGTAGAGTTACAATCAACAATACCAAGGACAACCTAGACGTTTCCAACCTCAACAACAAGTACTCCTAATTGGACCTCCCAACACATAGAAATGGTCACAAAGTGAGCCAGTTAGTCAACCACCCTTACTAGCTCAACCTGTAGCAAATCCATGAAATAAATAGGGAGCAATTCCCTTAGTAAGAAGAAGTACAAGAAGAAGAGTGAATGAAAGGAGTTCTCTGAAGACCACTACCCCTCTAATTGCCCAGGCTCCAAAGATTCCTGAACCACAAGATACCCAAGCTCCAGAGATGGCACATAGTGAGGCCCTAACCATCTCCTCATATTTTGAAGGAGATATACCAGCGCTGGAGACACGGTCAAAACCAGTGCTCCGGAGGAGCAAGAGGAAGAGGCAACCCACTCAAGCAGAAAAGGATACTACCCTCCTAGATGAGGTTCTTGTGGGATTCATGACCTCCATGACTCCTCCTCATAAGCATCTCAGACCATCATATGCCCTAGCCTCTACATCAGACCAAGAAATGGAGGAATAGGATAAGGCACAACAAGAGGGGGCAGGAGAGCAGGAGGATCAGACTGACATTGGAGAATAGGGAGATATGTAAATCCCAGATGTAGGGTTAGTAGAGGAAGTAGAAACAAGAATTTATTCACATCCCTCTGACTAAGAGGATATTGAAATTCCAAGGCAACAACAATTAATGAAGGAGGTCGAAAACCTAAAAATATTGTTGTGGAGCAAGCATTTGGTTATCATTGACCTCAAGAAGGTCATGAATGAAAAAGAGACAACTAAGAATCAACAAATTGATGAGCTAAAAAAAAAGTAGAAGAGAAGCAAGAGATCATTGAAGCCACGGAGGCTGAGATCCATAAAAAGAATGCAGAGGTGACACAAGACCTTTCTAGTGTTATCTGGGCCAAGGATAATAGTATTACTTTGATCTCAACCATGATTGAGAAATTGCAGAGCTAGGCCTGGGAACTAACAAAGGCCAATAATAAAATAGATGACCAAGTAGAGCTACTTCAAGAATTGATTGTTCCAGTTGCCACTGTTGAACAAGGTACTGAGATAGATGACTATTTGGGGACACTTCAAATAAACATTCCTAGAGCCCTATTTCATTGGGAAAGAAGATGTAGGGAGTTAGAGGGAACAACTATAATGTTACAATTGCAAAGGGCAATGAAAACCATGATAGAAAAGGTAAACACTCTAGAAGAAAAAGTCATCACTATGGCCACCTTATCATTAGAGATCTTATCCTGTAGCCCCTAGTGGCAATTATGTTATGTTTTTACAGGAGAGAGTCCTCCAGAGGAAGTTAGCACTAGTTCTTTCTAATTTGACTAAGAATATATAGGATGGAGAGGACTTTCTCAAGGTGTACATAAATAGTACAGATGAAGATAAAAAATTTTCATGTGAGTTGTATTTACATAACTTATTCATAGAGGACCACACTTTCTTTGTTAACTTCTTTGTAGGAGAATGCTAGCTAAGGGCATTTATGTCACTAATGAGGAATCACTAGATTTGGAATGAAAGAATGGAAGCTTATACAAATAAAGACACAAGTATATGCCTATTACTTAGAAGAGATTGTCCAAATCCTAATTCCTTTGAGATTCATTTCAGAGTAGCACTCTATTTGATGCAGAGGTGTTAGGTCTCCAAAGATAATCTAACAAGATCAAAAGGTTTCAATAGTTTGTGGGCTTCAACCAATAAGACTTCTCTAGCCTTCCTCTTGTCCTAAACTCCACCAAAGGGCTCAAGTTTGGATTCCAACTTCTCAGATGAATTCTAGCACCTTCTAGGGTCTCAACCTACCCCAACCAACAAGGTTCCAAAGGTTTCACAAACCAATTTGATAGATTCTTGACAATTCCCCTTAAACAGGCCTAATCCTTGTAGTCTTGTTCAGCGACTAAACTGTACTTTTCTCCAAACTTTCCCAAAACACTCTTGAAACAAATGACTGATTTGGATACCCTCTATTGAGTTATAAAACATATCTCAAACTCACCTACTGTTGTTTTGGACGAAATGTGACTGTCCTAACACCCTGCTGCCTTCCTACGAGGCCTAAATTGACCATTTTACAAAGAAACCCTATGACAAACTTGTCCCACACACTTCAAACCTAAAAACAGTCTTAGGAAAGGGTTCAAAACCAAGGATTTTCCAGGTCTTATCAGGAGGTTTGTACATTTAAGGTTTGCAATACAAAAATCTCATTTCTAGGCCTCAAAACCTAGGGCTTCCTAGTTCTTCCACTTCCAATCACTTCCAGACCTCATTCAAAGGTCCAAAACCATCTTATTGACCATATTAAACAACAGGAATCATAAAAATATCACCTTGTTAAGACAGATCTCCGGCTGCTATAACCATGCCACCATTCTCAATGCTCTTTTCACACGCAAACTTGACTCCAAACGGTGATCACCTCTCCCATTTACACTCCTCCTGCTTTGTCAGGGTTAGAAACATATGTTACATGTTAATAAGGACCTATTCCATGAGAATCAGAATCCTACATTCATGGAAAGGTCCAAAAATGCATTGCAAACCCTCAAAATACCTGTTTTCACAGTCAAACAGGCAGTTCTAGAAAAAACGTGATATCTCCCTCGAAATTCACTATAAAAACCTCAAACCAATTGCAAATGAAATTTAACTCAATCCACTACCACATCCAATTGGTTTCAGATCAAAACAGTTCCGTACAAATAAATGGTACGGCCTGCAATAGCAGATTTACAGAAAAAAATCAGAAAATTCTGTTTTTATTCAATTTGTGCACCTCTAAACTCCCTCCAAGGTACTTGTCCGTACATATCATGCCTTGAACAGGCTTATATAACCTCTCCCTAACTTATACAACCAATTCCCATCAGTTAGGGGTGGTTAAACTTTCAAAAACTAATTAAAAAGGCTTTTCCCGCCTAAATGCATAATTCAGAAATTTGAATTTAAAACATTGGTTTAAAGGATTTCTACCTTATTTAATGAACTCCTACCTTATTAATTCACCATGTATGATCTTTTTAGGTTCATTATACTTTCTTACTGGTCTTAGACACCTCTATTTGACTCTAGGGGCACTATTAGCCCAACTTACATCATTTTTGGTCCTAGGGTCCTTACCAGGACCCTCAGGACATTTAACTATTACATCATTTTGAATATTGCAACATGCCATAATTGGTTGTAAGGTGTCCCAATTGACTTGATTTGTTCCATAGGTTCCTTCTATGGTCATTTTTGTCTTCTTGCTCCAAGGTATGCTCTTAGGTGCTCCTGCTCCTGCACCACTATTCCCCATAAGGGAAAACAACACTCTTTCCCTTGTATCAGCAACATCTCCAAGAATGTGCCATTGAGTTCAGTTTATTCATGCATAACTCATCTAGTCAAATCATGGTCATCTATAAGAAGAGGTAGAGCACCCTCACCGAGGAGCAAAAGATGAGAGACATAGCATCTCTAGCTAACCTTAAGTGGTTTATGAGAAAGGCAAGGGTAGTATCCAAGTTAATGGATAAATATAAGAAAGATTGGATAGGGGGACACTTTAGGCCACCCTTCATCATTGAGCCCTTGCCTATATGGGATGCACACATGGAGGATGTCATATTCCAAGAGTGGGTGAAACAGGTTGAAGGGTTCAAGGGGAATGCCAACACAAACTTCACAAGTTGGTCAACTTTTGAGGAGTACAATCTCACCAATAAATTATACAACCTCAACAAGTCTAGGTTATGAAAGTGTAGGAGGACTTGCAAACCCTTAGGATTGGGGGGATGATGACTGTCAGGTAGCACTCATCTAAACATGCATTTTTACTTCCTTTTTCCCATCTTTTCATACTACCTATCCTAGTATTTGCACTATAGGAACTGTAAAGTCCTATTTTAATTATGCTAATAAGAGATGAAGTGCTGATTATTATTATTATTATGAAAAGACTTATGTTGCAGTGAAAATAAAAAAATTGTGTAGAATTATCTCTTTTTGGTTTCATAGGTGTCTATTGCATAGGCAACAAGTAGTTTTGAAGAACTCCAGAGGTAATCCTAATTATCTCCGACACCAGGCACGAAGAACACTACAGGATACTCCAACATTTTCCATCTTTTTGGAGGATCTCTGGAGTGAGAAGTAGAATAGAGAAGATGGTGATCTTCAGAGCTGTTGGCAACAACATGGAGTCTCCAGAGCTATACAGAGTCTCCAGCACTGTTGAGTACTATGATCTCTAGGGTGACTGTAGTGCTATGGAGCCTGCCTATTCAGGCCTGAGTGTCCCAGTAGATGACTCCAGTTGTCCACGAGGACATGATACACTCTCACTTGTTTTTGCATGAGATTAGAAGATTTCTCTTAGTCCGCTATTTTAGGAATTCAAGTTTCTTTTTATGAGGGCCTTTCTACCTATTATTGTTATAAGTTAAACTCCAGATTTAGTGGTACCTTCAGTATCACTAAAGTCCTTTTCAGACTTTGCATGATTATACTCTAGATGGATAGTTACATGTTTTAATTAAGAATAAGAGATTGTTTATATATCAAGATGAACTGATTAGGTGAAGTAGTTAACTCCAGTAATATTATGTCACTCAGACTGATATATATTTGGATAGGAACAACAAAATTATTAATCAAGATTTTATAGCAGTGTTTATGTAATTCCATTTAAGAACAAAGACATATATGTTTGAATACAATATACTTTGATAATCTAGATTAAAGAAAGCTGTGTTGTTATACTTTTGTTCTAAGTTTCTTGTTTAGCCTTTAGTTCTGAAGGTGTGGACCAAGGGCCCATTCCCACCAATGGATAAGGAGGCTAGTATCTTTGCTTTATTTTCTTGTTGTAGTTTTCATTAGAAGTATAATTTTCTTGTTTTCATAGGATAGATTAATTATTGTCAAAGTATTTTTGTTTCCATTTAATGCATGTTTTCATCTTTTGTGTGAATTAGATAGATTCTTTCAGCAATTTATTGTTTCAGTCTTTAGATCAGGTTTTCCCTTTCAAGCAAATAATTAGCAGCATGGATTATTAGGACAGTTTAATTCAGTATATTAGCTAAGGATTGTTGATTATTAGGTTCCTTATTACAAAAAAACTGAGGACACAACCCTAGATTTGACACATGAAACATGATTAAATGCCAAGGTACAGTGACCCTTTTCAATAACATTCTCTCAATAGTGATTTCTTGGTTGCATTTGGGTTTTCCCTCCTCTTGTTGTTTCCCCTTTGTTGTACTAACATTTTCCCCACTTTCGACGCTTTTTGATACTTGTTGATTCTTATTTCCTATGTTTGCGACTTCATCCCTAAGCCTTGTATTCATCTATTTGTTGTGATTTGACCTTTCCCATCCATTCTTTCTTCCCCACCAATCCAACTCACTTTCCAGTTGGCTACTCAACTTTTTAGGGCCTAAGAGATCGATAAGATACCCTGAGAAGGTCAAAAAGTATAAATTAGTGACAATTTCAAGAAACACTAATGGCACCATTGCATAGCTATCAAAAAATCATGCACTTTAAAAAAATGGCACCTAAAAAGGAGTTTGTATGTGCCTGAATGAGCTCCTAGAAGTTCTATGACCTATTTAGAAAAATTATTTCAAGGTCGCCCCTGTCAATTCAAGGTCACCCCTGGGTGATTTGGACTGATAAAAGGGGTGACCCACCTCATATACATCATTTTGACTTATTTTTGGAGCTTTATGGCTTCCTTATCCCTCCAAAATCATTCTTCAACTATCAATTTTCACCCAGACCCCTTTCTTTCCAGATTTCCCCCTATTATTTCTTGATCTCCCCCCGAAGATCCTGTTGAAAATACAAATCTCCCTTGGGTGATTCAAGGTTGCCCTCGGGCAACCTGGATTGGTAAAATGGGTGACCCATGGGTGACCCTGTCATCTTTTCCAACCATCGAAAAACTTGAGTTTTGGACGTGAAAAAGCTCTATTTTGACTCATTTTTCCTCCTGCTTGCATTAGTTTTTGGTCTAAACATAGAGTTAACTATTCCAAGCCTCCAAGAATGCATAATTAGCTCCTTTTTATCTCAACTTCTCAACTCATGCATTCATGATAACTCCATTTTTGCTTTAGTGATAAGCTATATTAGTTTGTTCACTCCCTAAATAGCCCAAATCACTTCTTGGTCTTCTAAGTTAACTCTCCAATCAAGGGTGTAAACTCTCCATCCTCTCCCACCTGTCATAGTGTCTTTAAACCTATAAATATCCCTCACCTTTCCATTATTTTCTAGGTTGGAGAATGCTCTTCCCTTCTTCACAAGATTTTTCAAGCTTCTTTAGAGGCCTTTGAGCCTCTTTCTTCATTTCTTGCTTTAGTTTTCCAAAGCTTCAAAGATTTCATCAATGCATAGCTTCAAAGATACCCCTTTGGGGATGCAATTTCATTTATGCATCTAGACTTTGCAGGTTTTTTCTTTCCAACTAGCATCCATATGCTCATACAGGACATTCAAGCCTTTTGCTTTATTGTTGTTTTTGTCTAAGCTTTGCTAAAAGCTTCATATCACATTGATACGCTACCCAAATAGCAATCCATAGATCTCATTAGAAAACATTGAGCTCACATTTCAATCTTTCAAAAGCTCTTTTACATCCCTTTCATGTTATTGCCAAGAGGATATCCTTGCTACTGCAAGAGGATAAAGAGGTTGTCGACACAAGGATTCTTGAGGGTAGTGGAGGCTCATGCATATCATATTCCAGGTTCTTTAGTGCTTTTTTGTAGTAATTATAAAATCTAAATTTGCTCTTGGGAATAGTAATTTAATGTTGCAATTTCCTTGATAGGCTAGTTAGGATTTTCATTGTTAGATTAGTTTTCTTTCAAAGTTTTTTAGCTTAGTTTATTTCAAAGCAATTTCATATACTTAGAGTAATTGATCCAAAAATCTAGAAAATCAAACAAAAACATAGATCAGATTGCACTAGTTAAATACATTCTAGATTGAATACATATTTCAATTCCTAGATTAGAAAAAGCACTTTGTTTTCATAAGATCCAAAAAAGCACAAAAATATTATTTTGCACTCATATAGGCTTGCATGCATCCAAAAATAAAAAACACAAAAACATTAGTATCACAAGAAGATTGCAAACCCTCTATTTCATCACTTGGTCAATATTGGTCAAACCCTTGATTCCAACACAAGGTCAAACCTTAGGTCAATAAACCCTAAGTCAAATCGAGGTTAACTCTAGCCAACTCTCTCTTGGCTTGGGCTCACAAATGTGCCCTGGGATTAGAGATGAGTGGGTGAGGTCAATCCTTGAAGAGATTGAGGAAATTCACCCTAGACCACAACACGATCAAAAAATCACTAGTACAAAAAGAGCAATATATTACAAAAAAACTACTAAAAATTGCTTATAAATGACCAAACATGGTCACATGACCATTAGTAGTTTATTGCCATTCATTTATAATGCGACCAAATTGATGACTAAACCAGTTTTAGTCATTTATTGGTTGTTTTGATTGATCAATTTGGTAGTACATTTAGTCATTGATTGTTGCAATCTGGTCACTTATTTAGTCATTTTTTAGTCACTGATATATTTAGTCATTGATTGTTGTTAACTAGACACTTATTTAGTCATTTTTATTCAATGATTTCCTTCCATTGGTAATTTATTTAGTCATTAATTTTAAGTGATCAATTTGGTAGTTTATTTAATTGTTTTTGTTCACTAATTTCTGTCAACTGTAGTATATTGATACATTGTTTATTAAACATCATATCACTAGTTGCAAAGAGAAACACAAGTCTTAAAAAAGGAATATTGTTGTCTTTATTAATTTGAAAAGACTTGTTGTTACATAAAATCTCTTGAAAAAGAGTTACAAGGCAACTATTTCTGTTGCAAAAGAAGTAAGAACTAAAGAATAAAAGTCCTCTGAGAAGACCTTAAATAGAGAAGCCTTCAAACAGAAAACTTTCCATGAAGAGAAGGCTGCAATTCCTTGTAATCTGCTGCAAACACCTTGTAATCTTTGACAACATATCATAACAAGTCCATTTTTTGCCTTCTACAATTCACAGTCAAAACTACTTCCCTCAAAACCCTATGTCACCATGGTTTAAACCTCAATGAAGCCTTAATTGCAATCTTGACTATGCAGGATTTGGATTTCACTACCTTGCTATTTGTTGCCATCTTTATACATTGCAAACTTTACCTTGAAAGCATTTGAAACCTCCAATGTATACCTCAGTTCAAAAATCCCATAATGAAACTAATACACAACAAGAAGTCACTGTCTCAAAACCTTTAAGATTGCAAACTATCAAGTGAAACAAGGAACACACTGGGCACATCCAACATTCCCCTCAAGGTGCATCAAAATAGATGAAAAGCCAAGAAACAAAACACAATTAGTAAGAATATATTGTGCATTTGATACTTGACTACCACCTATGCAAAAATTGTACTTGAGACTATCCTCCTTGATCAATGTCTTTACAACCCTGTTGCTTCTGTGCTCTTTACTATCATGGATAATTAGCTTCTACATCTCCCTCTCAATTCTTTGAAGTGTATATTCATAGCTAGCAGTTACATTTTCTTAGCATAGTCACTTTAAACTGTTGTCACAATGGTAGTGTTTGTGTTCTTCATAGAATATCCTAAGCTCATGCATTATCGAATACAATTAGGATCTATACCCCCTCCATCATCTGCAAAATAAAATACAAGGTGATAATTTGAACTAGTCTATGCTCATAAAAGTAAATACAATACCAATTTGCACAAATAGTAATAGAAAGATAGGAATAATGTTTGCACCCTGAAAAATTAAAGCATGACTGTAGTCATGAGGGTTGTAAATTTGGTCCACTTTGACATAAGTTGCACCATGAGGTATCTGAATGTTATTGGACCAAAATAAGAAACACAATAAGGAAAATTTCTACCCACAATATAGACAATAATAGAACACTAATCTTCAAATATAAGATATCTTATCATCAAAACATCATACATCAAGTTGACAAATAGTCATCATCAAGACAACCCTTCAACAAACAAAACTGAATGAGATATTTTAGAAATAAGCATTAGTTATGAGCTTCTCTCATCTCTAGGGTAACTATCACAAACGAGTGATTGTAGCCACCTCAACAATTCATCTCAGGAAACAAAGTACAAAGCTACATTACCTCATCAATTGCATTATCAAGAAGCTCTGCAATTGCTGCAATGATAAACAAATAAGAAGAAAATTATAATTTATCTAATTCATAGCACAGATACTATTGAAAACCAATCCTTATCTCTAATTCAAATAACTGTTAGAAAAATATGTAGTGCAGAATTGAGAATTAACACAATGAAATAGTAGTAAGCTGTACAAAATAGACAACACAGATTTATGTGGAAAATCTAATTTGTACCAAGAAAAACCACTGGCAAAGATCTCTCAATAATTTTATTCTTAGAAGAAATTTGCTGTTATATAATTTTACCATGCATTTTCTTTCAAGATCAGTTGGTATGAATGTAAATGTTGATAAATCTCTTTATGCAAAATATGGAAGCATAGAAAAAACTCATGAACTGTTTGATAGAATGCTTCAAAGAGATGTAATCTCATGGAATACAATAATTGTAGGATATTCACAAAATGGATTTGTTGAAAGGGCTTTCAAAACTTTCAACCAAATGCAATTGGTAGTTCTAAAGACAAATTCTACAACCTTTACCAACATCCTCCTATCCTGTGACAAATAGGAGCTTTGCAACAGGGTACAGAAATCCATCATAGAATAAAGGATAGAGAAATTTTGTTAGATGTTGTAGTGGTAACTGCCCTGGAAGACATGTATGCAAAATGTGGAAACATAGACAAAGAACATGAATTGTTTGACAAAATGCCTCAAAGAAATGTGGTCTCATGGACTGCAATGATTGCAGGATATGTACAAATTGAACGTTTTGAGAAGACTTTAGAAACTTTCAAGTGAATGCAATTGGTAGGTGTAAAGCCAAACTCCACAACCTTTGCCAGCATCCTCCCTGCATGTGCCAAAATGGGAGCTTTGGAACAGGGTATGGACATCCATCAAAGCATGAAGGATAGAGGAAATTTGTCAGATGTTGTAATTGCAACTGCCCCGGTAGACATGTATGCAAAATGTGGAACCATGGACAAGGCACATGAAGTGTTTGATAGAATGCCTAAAAAAAATGTGGTCTCATGGACTACAATGATTATAGGATATTCATGGACAAGCTCTTCCCGCATCACCGTGGGAGCTATCGACAGTCAGTGTGGCAGTGCGGGAAGCTTCCCGTACTCCCATACTAACTCTTGATAGCTCCTGCGGTGATGCGGGAAGAGCCTAGACTACATCTTTAGGAAGGATAGAGGAATTTTGTCATTTGTTGTAGTGGCAACTACCCTGGTAGACATGTATGCGAAATGTGGAGGCATTGACAAGGCATGTGAACTATTTGGTAGAATGCCTCAAAGAGATGTCATCTCATGGAATGCAATGGTTGCGGGATATGCACAAAATGGATTTTTTGAAAAGGCTTTAGAAACTTTCAAGCAAATGCAATTAGCAGGTGTAAATCCAAATTCGACAACCTTTGCCATTCCATCAGGAAGATGTGATACGTGAAACATATGCCAATAGAAAATGGAATGCCATGACCCTTTGAGATGGAAGAGGGAATGCCATAAGTAAAAGGTCAACAAGCTCTAAAGTGACTTCATGTTGCTAGTGTTTTAGATGTAAAATTTCCATGGGAAGGTCAACTATCAGGTATAAGGATATGGTATGTTCATTAGGCCACGGAATGTATTGACACAACATGTGAATTGTTCAACAAAATGCCTCAAAGAAATGTACAGTCCGGAATGACTAAAGTTGTTGCCTGTTTGATATAAGATTGCAAATGTAATTGGTAAATGGACAACTGGAGGTTCTAAACTACTGCTAGCATCTTCCATGGAGTAAACCTTGAGCATAAGAAATAATAAAAGGTAGCTGAAAATTAAAAACAAGCACAAGGTGTAATGGAGCATAGTCTCCATTTTAATGTTTCTATGATTAGGACTTCCATTCTATATATTAGCCAAGCTTCAAAAAGATCGACCTTTGAATTTGTTGAAAATAGAAATTCTTAAGCTTTTACCTTATTTTATGTAGCTACTCAAATTTTACAATAGCGAAACATGAATTATTAGAAGAAGCTAACACTTTTTAACTTACAAATTAAGAATGGTTGAAACATATGTCTTCTCAAGTTTTGGTGCAGCCAAAAATAACTATTACGGCCACCTGAGACCTAGTTGTTTAACAAAAGTATTACAAGACAATGTAAAGAAAAACTTTAATGCCGTGATATATAGTTGTTTAACACTTAAATAGCTATGAAATATTATGGGTCATGTGAAATATTATAGCTATGAAATAGTTTTTAAGAGACAATGAGCCTTCTAATTGAAAAGGCTTTAGAAATTTTAAAGCAAATGCAATTGGCTGGTGTAAAGCCAAATTCCACAACCTTTGCCATCATCCTCCCTGCCTGTGTCAAAATGGGAGATTTGGAATAGGGTATGGACATCCATCAAAACATAAAGGATAGAGGAATTTTATCAGATGTTGTAGTTGCAACTGCCCTGTTAGACATGTATGCAAAATGTGGAAGCATAGACAAGGCATGTGAATTGTTTGACATAATGCCTCAAAGAAATGTGGTCTCATGAACTGCAATGATTATAGGATATGCACAAAATGGATTTGTTGAAAAGGCTTTAGAAATTTTATAGCAAATTCAATTGGCTGGTGTAAATCCAAATTCCACAACCTTTGCCAACATCCTCCCTGTTGTGTCAAAATGGGATCTTTGGAATAGGGTATGGACATCCATCAAAACATAAAGGATAGAGGAGTTTTGTTAGATGTTGTAGTTGCAACTGCCCTGTTAGACATGTATGCAAAATGTGGAAGCATAGAAAAGGCATGTGAACTGTTTGAAAGAATGCCTAAAAGAAATGTGGTCTCATGGACTGCAATTATTGTAGGATATGCACAAAATAGATTTGTTGAAAAGGCTTTAGAAATTTTAAAGAAAATGTAATTGGTTGGTGTAAAGCCAAATTCCACAACCTTTGCCAGCATCCTCCCTACCTGTGTCAAAATAGGAGCTTTGGAATAGGGTATGGACATCCATCAAAACATAAAGGATAGAGGAATTTTGTCAGATGTTGTAGTTGCAACTACCCTGTTAGACATGTATGCAAAATGTGGAAGCATAGACAAGGCACGTGAACTGTTTGACAGAATGCCTCAAAGAAATGTGGTCTCATGGACTACAATGATTGCAGGATATGCACAAAATGGATTTGTTGAAAAGGCTTTAGATATTTTAAAGCAAATGCAATTGGCTAGTGTAAAGCCAAATTTGACAACCTTTGCCATCATCCTCCCTACTTGTGTCAAAATGGGAGCTTTGGAATAGGGTATGGACATCCATCAAAACATAAAGGATAGAGGAATTTTGTCAAATGTTGTAGTTGCAACTACCCTATTAGACATGTATGCAAAATGTGGAAGCATAGACAAGGCACGTGAACTATTTGACAGAATGCCTCAAAGAAATGTGGTCTCATGGACTGCAATGATTGCAAGATATGGACAAAATGGATTTGTTGAAAAGGATTTAGAAATTTTAAAGCAAATGCAATTGGCTAGTGTAAAGCCAAATTCCACAACCTTTGCCAGCATCCTCCTTGCCTATGTCAAAATGGGAGCTTTGGAATAGAGTATGGACATCCATCAAAACATAAAGGATAGAGGAATTTTGTTAGATGTTGTAGTTGCAACTGCCCTGTTAGACATGTATGCAAAATGTGAAAGCATAGACAAGGCACGTGAACTTTTTGACAGAATTCCTCAAAGAAATGTGGTCTCATGGACTGATATGATTGCAGGATATGCACAAAATGGATTTGTTGAAAAGGCTTTATAAATTTTAAAGCAAATGCAATTGGCTGGTGTAAAGCCAAATTCCACAACCTTTGCCAGCATCCTCCCTACCTGTGTCAAAATGGGAGCTTTGGAATAGGGTATGGACATCCATCCAAACATAATGGAAGGGGGATTTTTTTCACATATTATAGTTGGAAATTCTCTAGTAGACATGAATGCAACTTCATCTAGATTTCACAAAGATAAATGATTTCATTTATTATTGGTCATTTCGTCCAAAGCACTCATCAACAAATTACAAAGGCCTCAATAACTAACAACAGAAAATTGGAAACAAAACCAATAGACTTAGAAAAAAGTGTGTTTGTCCTTAAAATAACGCACTTGGAAGTCAAACAACCATGCACAAGGCAGCCAACAAACCTCTAATTGATACTATTCTGAGAAAAATTTGCAGAATTACAAGTAATAACAGCTCTACATATTTCATTAAACACTTGCCTTGAATGTCAAGCATCCCCTGATCCTTTAGTCACATTCCCAGTCTGGCATAACAACTCAATAAAGGTATTAAACACATGCATCTGCAACAGAATTAACAAGAAGTTGAAATAATAAAATACAAGAAAATGGCATCATTCATCTAAAACTTAAATATAAGCAAAATATTAATACTTTAACATTTTCCTCTTGCTCTTTGAACCTTTCTATCAGCCTTGGACAAGCCTGTAAATCAGATCCCATGCAAACTTAGAGCTCAAATGACAAGAATAAATTGTGATTCTAATGAAATATTTCACTTATCAAATAAGAATATTAATCTCTAGGAGTAACTAATGAATGAAAAAGATATTATCTTAAAACTGTGATTATACTCACCAAGGTATTTAAACAATTGTTGTGTCCAGTAATTAAAGTAATTAAATAGAGATAATTTTTTTTGTTGATCTAAAGATGATTGTCTTAACTACACAAAGAAATATGTGGAAATTCAAAAGCTCCAAGCACCATGTAGGTTATACTTGACAGTAGCATAAGTGAATCAATCTTTTGTTCATAGGATATGTTGTAGACAATATAATCTTATTATTTTTACAAAATCAATACACAAATGAAGCTCATGACCTCAACTTGCACATGTCAATACGTGGACTTTCTGTAGGGAACATATTATTGTCTTGAGAACTACTGTCATGCGTTGCCAAACCCTCTTCCAATCTACTAACTGCCCAACTATTATACTGTCGTCTTACCCTTCCACTTATTGTTATCTGATCTTTCATTTCTTTGAAGGACTGTCATTCTTTTGACAGTCATAACATGGCTGCCTTTGCATGTGGATTGTCCCTTTATTCCATGATCACTTTATACTTTTATGAGTTCTATCATACTTCATGGCACCAAATGATAACAAAGACTCTTGAAAAATGGTTTAAAAGACTCATTTAGGACTGTTATATGACTGTCACTGGCTCAATATCATTGAAAATGCTCATAATGTCATTTGATGTGGACTGTGAAATGACTTAGTATAGCCTTGGTACCCTCCTTAAGGACTGTGAAATGGTGTGATGAACCACACAATGGGATACCTAAAACAACTTCATGCTTTGGGTAACAGGGGTCCAGGAGTGTGATGATGTTTATCTACTTAAACAACCATTATAAAATTTCTAAGTTAAAATCTTATAAACTAACATTCTATAATTATTAAAGATTTTAACTTAGTAATTTTGTAATTTTAAGAGATTTTAAAGTTATGGAATAAAATATTAAGAACATATAGAGAAGATCCATCCCCAACAGATGCAAAAAGATTATGGTATAATACCATTGACATGCAGAGGAATTAAAAGTACAAATTTGAAGCCATTGTCATGTAGAGGTAAATTAATGAGTGGATGGCAGAGAGATTTGATTCTATGCAAAATAGCTCCCAGAATAATACCATAAACAAATTCTTAACCAGAGATATGACATATCCAAAGAACAATTGGAAACATTACCATCTAAAAATTATATAATACCAAGAAATTTAGATTAAATTCACTTACCTGAGTCTCCAATCATTCCTCATGATTCCTTCAACCTAGATACCTGGCTACCCACCCTTGTTATCACCATCTAATCCTCCCATGAAAGTATTCATATTCACAAGAAGAAGAAGAGAGAAAAATAGAGAAAAACAAATGAATGGGATCAAAACCCCTTCCTTCTCAAATCTTTTAGGCATTTCCATTTATGAAAAGCGATATGCCAATAGAGAAAAAAGAAAAGTCCAAACAACTTCATGCTCTGGGTAACAGGGGTCCAGGAGTGTGTGAACATAACTTTTCTCTGTGAATTGACAAGAAAATAATTGGAGAAATCATCGTCATAATGGTTGTGAACTGACAAGCCGCATAGGAACCTATGAACACAAACCATGTTTAGTTCTTTGCACACATTGGAAGTACCCTAGAAAACAACAGAACATGCAAAATGTAGAATGTACAATGAAAAATACAGTGACAAATAAAGGGCACACTCACTGATGAAACAATATTTTAAATCATTACCTATTCAAATCTTTGACACGATGCTTGGATAGACTTGGATCTGCAAGAAAGAATGTCAATGCCATTTCAAAATAAGTTATTTAAACCCTCTTCTTTGTTTTGGTAGCCGTTTCACCCTGTTTTGATGCCTCCATGAAGAGAAATGTTTGCCACATATGTATCCCAACATGCAAAACACATATTCCTATCTGTAAAAAACAATAGAATAGGAATTTAAGTTTTGCCCATATTCCCTCCATGAAAAATGCGAGGGAAATCAAAACCTTAAGTTTTGTCCATTTTCCCTCCACGAAATATGCCTCAAAAATCAAAACTTACCTACTTTAATATCATATTGTGACTAATTATTTATTCATTTTTATTTGTGTGACTAAATAATTTATTTATTCATTTATTTGTGTGACTAAATTTATTTGTGTAACGATCAAATTAGTCATTTATTTAGTCATTTATAGCTGTGTTGCAAAAAAATAGTAGAATTTAGTCATTTTTAGTTGTCATGACTAAAAGTTTTAGTCATATAGTCATTTATTTGCCAAAATTCTACTAGTGAATGATTTAAGAACAACAACACAGGTTGAGGTTATTCCAAACACAAGTCATTATCCAACAATTTGAAGAACAACTCCAACTCAACATAAGCATTAATGAGAACAATTTTCAACTTATGCAACGTTAGAATCTTCAGAATCCAAACAGGAGAACAGTGACTAGTGACCCATTGGATCATATGGTTATTTCATTCACGATAGTCACAGAACATCAGATCAAAATCAACACACAAGAAAGGCCCCAAGACTAGCTGACCACTTTCTAAATGTCTATCTCTCAAGCAAATAGAACTGCCCTCATGTCTCACCTCCTCTTGACTGGCTACTTCCATGAGAGCGAAAGTGATGTGGAAGTTTGCCTCGTGGCAAGGAGAGGGGTCCATGTGCTTACTAAAGCTGAGTCAACCACCCCAGGCTACCAAGTCATGTTTTTGAGTGTATAGGAACATCATCTATGACATTGTCATCCAAGTCAATGAACTCATTTCGGCTACCCTAGGTATCCCCTGGAACATCATCTTTGGCATTGTTATCCTGATCCCAGTCAATTAACTCATTTAGATCTTCCTCTAGGGTATTTACTTGTTCATTAATATATGGTACAAGTGTTGATGTTGTAGCTCCATTTGATGGACTGCAAATATTTCCAAAGTACAACATTATGTTTCTACATTTTGATGACCTCTCTTCATCGCTTTAGGAAAACTTGTTCCTGCTCAACATCTCTCATGAAATAAAAGCTACAAAAAGTGTCTTTTTGTTTAAGGAGTCATAGAATATAGATCACTGGGCCCTAGATGTCTCCCTACTCAATATCATCTATATGAATGAAGTAAAACTGGCAAAGAGATAAATAATCTTATAACATTGTAAAGAAATTATCACTTACCTTTAGTATTTCACTGACTTGCTAATGCCTATAGTTGTAACTTGCCTATGATCTAAATTGAAAGTTAGGAGCAGAACAAAATGTGTATAAGAATAATCAAAGTTTTGATTGTATTTATATCAATCTATATTTGGTGAATTTTACAAGATTTTTAAACTATGGAGTAATAATTTGGTGAATCTTGCGTGATTAAAACAATGCATATTAATGTTGGGTGAATTAGACCTTGATCAAAGACATAAGTTGTAATTTCAAGGTGATTATGGCCCTAAGATTAGCATGGAGTATTAAGTTGTTAGTGAAATGGGTCCTCATACATAGTGAACGTTGTAATGCTATTGGCAAATATGTGGGCAAATTAAAACATGCCTCCAAAATTCTAGGTGAATCACCATTAGAAACACGTAGATTACTATGGTGAAAATATTAGTTATAAATTCCTCATAAAATAAATTAGTGGCGAATTGAAATGCATTTGATCGACAATTCATAAAATCTGGGTGATTTGACCCTCACCAGTTGCAATATATTTGTCAAATTCAAATTTGTGAATATGAACTATTTACCAATTGGTGAAGATTTGCCACTAAAAATTCACTATTGCAGATCATGAAATCTTTTCTTTCCTCAACTGTAATCCTTTTTTATTCAGGTCTTGTCTACCATAATTGATATGTCTATTGTTTAGACCTCTCTTTTATACTTTTATCATGGTCCCTCTCTTTCACAAATTCTATATCTATAGTTTTAGACCCCTCTTTTATCCCTTTTACTAGAGTTTTGACAACAAAACCAAGATGTTGGCAAGTATAGGTGCAAATCAATGATTTTGTGCCTAGGTACTTGAAATGTTGTATTTATACCCTAGTGTTAGGGATAAGAAGAGGATCAGAGTGAGTACACCAGATTATAGAATGTTGTGGTAGGAAATAAAATGTGTAGATAATCAAATAAAGTTATTAACAATCATAACATACACCATAACACATCATAAGTGAGTCCCAACAATCTACAATATCATATATATTATTAATAGACTTTTACATTTTGATAGCGCAATACGTATCTACATCATTTGTTGTTCTTTGTTACATTTATACTCATACTCCTATCTCTTCCCATATGTTTTATATCTTGTCTATTACATATGCTCTATACATGTTACACTTGATCTATTCATGTTCTATATACAATGCATATCCTCTTCCTCATGTTCATCATCCTATAAAAATTACATTTTATCTTTGTGACACCTTTATTTATACCCAAGTATAAGTAAAGGGTGTGTCTTGTTGTTTTTCTTGTGTCTTCTGGTTGAGTTGTTTCTATAGTCCTTTTACAGTGAGTGATTGTTACTCCAATGTTAGATCTATCTTGCTAACAATAACTATATGAATTAAATAAGAATCATGTCATCACAATATACATTATTTCCTCAACATTAATAAAATGTCTACAATCAATTTTTTCATAATCTATTGTCATGAATCACACCATATTAGATAAGTATTAAAATTATTACAGTAATCGAAAGCTCTAATGCCACAAAAGATAAAATTTGTAGTGCAACAACAATACAACAATCCAAAATTGAAAACACCAAGAAGAGGAACATTAAAATATGATGTAGGAGCATCCAGTGGTGTAAGGGCAATCTTGCATAACCCAAAAAGAAGTTAGTTCAAAATCATTGTAGTTGTTTACATTTCTTTCCATAATTAGTGTTTTTGGTTCCATAATCTCCTAAATATTGATGTAGGACTTTTATTTTTTTTAAACTGCTAAAAATAGCAACCTGCCAGTTTTGGAAAGTTTAACTACCATTTTAGGAAAGTTTGCATTTGGGCATGGATTGAAGTGAAAAATTATAGAAATCTTCATAACTAAAATATAAGACCTTTGGTGAAGGAATCAGGCAAAGATCATTTGTGAGCTGAAAGATATTGAAGTTTTTATTTTCTGAAAAGCCCTTGAAAATTTCTGAAATGAGATATGAGGCACTAAAACATCCCATAACATCCCAAAAAGTAGATATAAATCCATTTATGATTTCCAGCATGATAGTTCACATCGCAAGCTTTCCGGCACTTAAAACAGTTTGTCAATCGGACACCCGGATCAAAAGTTATGCTTCCTGGAAGTTGACCTACTTTTGGAGGGAGTTGCAAATTTCAAAATTTAGCTCGAGGCCACCAAAAAGTGTTATTTATGACTATTTTGGGAACCCTGGGTGGTAGTAGAGTTAAGGGAGAAAGTGTAGAGTCGATAATAGGTGGGAAAACAAAAACCCTAGCTGATTTGGGGTTACAAAAGGTAGAAGATTCTAGAGCCTAGTGATGTGTAGCTGTAGTATGTTGCATCCTATGGAGGATTGATTCCTCTTATTGTAATTGAGCTTCTGTAATGTAATAAGTTGTCCAAATCAATAAAGAAATATTCTATTTTTTGTGTACCATTTCTATTTTTGTGTGTTTTATGATTTACCCCCTTCATCAAGTGGTATCAGAGCAAGGGTTCTTGAGTGTGTAGATAGATCGTCGACCGTGAGGCAGTTTGCACTAGGACCCGAGGTTGTGGGTTTGCTGTGGAGATCAAGATACCTCCATGAAGAAATTGTATTGGGAGGAATGCTTTCATGGAAGAGGGTTTTAGAGCCCTGCAAAGGCAAATCGATGCATTGCAAGAGGAGCTATGAAAAGGGTTTTAGCTGATAACAAGAGAAGAAAGCAAAGATGAAGCTGAAGAAGAGCTATCTGAGGAAGAACAAGAAGCTGCAAGAGATCCTGCAGAAGTTAGGATGTTGAGGGCCATTTCTAAGATTGGAAAGAGGCCCAGGATCGAAGTTTCTACATATTCTAGAGATTTGAATATGGAACAACTTATTTATTGGATCAATGACATGGAGGAGTATTTCGAGTATGAAGACATGGAGGACCCGGATCAGGTAAAGTTTGCAAAAACAATGTTGAAGGGCCATGCAAATATTTGGTGAAAGGAGGTCTAGTTAGAGAGAAACAGAAGAGGAAAAGGAAAGATCACCAAATGTGATCAGATGGTGGAGAAACTGAAGAAGCAGTTAATCCCTATGGACTACAAGATGGAGCTGTTGAAGAAGCTACAAGGACTGAAGCAAGGTAACAAGTCTGTTAAAGAGTATACAAAAGAGTTTTATAAGATTACTATTAGGACAGGCCATGTAGAGGCCAACAAGGAGAAGGTAGCCCATTACATTAATGGGTTGAGGCCAAGTATTCAGGAGGAGCTGAACTTGGTCAGAATGATCACTATAGAAGATGCATACCAGTTTTCCTTGAAGGTGGAAGAGAAGCTGAATAAAAGATTTGATAGAAAGCAAAGGGGAAGAGGTCAAGGTGGAAGGATTGGTGGAAGACCCTACGAAGGCTCTAATGAACATCAAAAGAAAAGTGAAGAAGTTGGCACCAGTTGAAATTAGAGAGGGGATAATGCCTACCGCCTTCATGACCAGAACAATGGTGAGCAAAGAGGATGAGGAAGAGGTAGACCTGGGCAAGGACTCGAAAGAGGAGGTTTTAGAGGAACATGTTTCAAATGTGGAGAAGAAGGGCATCGAGCATACGAGTGTCCGCAACATCAAGGAAGGACAAATAGAAGACCTAAAGGTAATGCATGAGTTGCACATGTAGATGAAGATGCATAGTCTGAGCATTCTGAAGATGCTGAAAGGGGAGAAACCCTAGTTGTCAAAAGAACTTTGTTGAATGAGGAGAAAGAACCCAATCAGAGGAAGAGCTTATTCTGCACAAGGTGCAAATGTGAAGGTAAGTGTTGTGATATTATTATTGATAGTGGAAGCACTGACAATCTTGTTTTAGAGGAGATGGTTAACAAGTTGAAGTTGACAAGAAGAAAGCATCCACATCCATATCAGATTGCATGGTTGCAGAAGGACCATAGAGCTTTGGTCAATGAGCAATGTTTAGTGAAGTTGAAGATTGGGGACTACCATGATGAGGTGTTGTGTGATATCATATCGATGGATGCATGTCATATGCTGTTGGGAAGGCCATGGCAGTATGATAGGAGCACTGTCCATGATGGCCGTGCAAACACATATTCCTTAACAAATGATGGAGTTTGTCATAAGTTGAAACCCTTGAAGGAGGTGGAAGAAAAGGTATGTAGTACTACCAGAATTTGTTTGGTAGATGGTAGGAAATGTTTGGAGGGTATGAAGGATAAGCGTCATTGCTTTGCATTGATTCCTAAGATTAGTCAAGAGAAATGTGAAGATGTACCAGCAGAAGTTTCAAATATGTTGGAAGAATTTCAAGACATCATCTTTGATAATGTACCAGAAGGTTTACCACTAGTGAGGAAGATAAGTCATCAAATGGATTTGATACCAGGAGCCAATTTGCCAAATAAGGCAGCCCACAAAATAACTCTACCAGAGAATGAAGAGTTGAATAGGCAAGTTCATGAGTTGCTAAGGAAGGGACTGATAAGAGAGAGCCTAAGTCCATGTGTGGTACCTACAGTACTAGCAACAAAAAAAATGGAGAGTGGAGAATGTGTACAGATTCTTGAGCCATAAATAAGATCATGATCATGTACAGATTTCTATTGCCAAGAATGGATGACATAATGGATTGTTTGAGTGGAGCCAAGTACTTCATGAAGATTGATCTGAAGAGTGGGTATCACCAGATCCAAATTAGAGAAGGAGATGAATGGAAGACAACCTTCAAGACCAAGGAAGGTTTGTATGAGTGGTTAGTCATGCCATTTGTGCTAACCAATGCACCGAGCACATTCATGCGGCTCATGAACGAGGTACTGAAAGAATTTTTAGGAAGTTTTGTTATTGTTTATTTGGATAATATTTTGATTTTCAGTAAGACTTGGGATGAGCATCTGATGCATATCAAAAGAGTTTTAGAGAAGCTAAGGGAAGAGAAGTTGCCAATTAATCTGAAGAAATGTAGTTTTGCAAAGGAGTTGGTATACCTTGGATTTGTTGTCTTAGAGGAAGGTCTTAAGATGGACCTAGAAAAAGTAAGGGCTATCATTGAATGGCCTATGCCAAGGAGTGCAACAGAGGTATGATCTTTTCATGGTTTGGCAAGTTTTGATAGAAAGTTTATCAGGAATTTTAGTAGCATTTGTACACCCCTAACTGAGACAATGAGAGGGGATAGAAAGGAGTTTAGATGGACTAAAGGAGCAGACAAAAGCTTTGATACATTTAAGAAGAAAGTCATAGAGCAACCTATTTTGTCACTTCCAGATTCCAATAAGGTATTTCAGGTAGATTGTGATGCTAGTGGTAGCGCTATAGGAGCTGTTTTGAGTAAAGAAGGTAAGCCCATTGCCTATTTTAGTGAGAAGCTTAATGATGCCAAGAAAAAGTATTATGTTTATGATCATAAATTTTATGCAATAGTTTAGGATTTGAAGAAATAGAGACATTATTTGTTGCCAAAAGAGTTTGTTTTATATACTGATCATGAGGCTTTGCAGTATCTTAATAGTCAAGGAAAGTTGAACCAGAGGCACTTAAAATGGGTTGAGTTTTTATAGAGTTATACTTTTGTTTTGAAGGACAGGAGTGGGAAGTCCAACAGAGTTGCAGATGCCTTGAACAAAATGCAAAGTTCGTTGATAGAAATAAAGACAGAGGTTGTTGGGTTCAATGAGCTAAAAAGTTTGTATCTTGAAGATCCAGATTTTGTAGAGGCTTGGAAAGATTGTCTGGAACCTGTTACTTTGGACAAGACAAAATGGTTGGATTTCATAATCCAAGATGGCATATTGTTTAAAGGAAGCTAGTTGTGCATTCTGAGGATTTCCATGAGAGAGAACCTGATTAAGGAGAAGCATAGTGGAGGATTAGTCGAACACTTTGGTCAAGATAAGACTATTGCTATTGTTGGTGAAAATTATTATTGGCCATAGTTGCAGTAAGATGTGAGGAATTTTGTGCAGAGTTGCAGAGTATGTCAGCTAGCGAAAGGAACAAGTTAGAATACAGGTCTATATCAACCACTACATGTATCAGAGAAGCCATGGGATAATATTAGTATGGATTTTATTCTTGTTTTATCAAGGACATAGAGAGGACATGATTCCATTTTTGTGGTGGTGGATAGATTCTTGAAGATGGCACATTTCATTCCTTACAAGATGACTAATGATGTTGTTCATATTGCTGAATTAGTTTTTAGAGAGGTGGTGAGATTACACGGTCTACCAAAGAGCATAGTTCCAGATTGAGATACCAAGTTTGTTGGTTATTTCTGGAGGACATTGTGGAAGAAGTTGAAAATAGATTTGAAGTTTAGTTCTGCACACCATCCATAGACTGATAGACAGATAGAAGTGGTGAATAAGAGTTTGGGTAACCTGCTATGATGCTCAGTACAAGATAAGCCCAAGGGATGGGATTTGATTTTACCACAGGCAAAATTTACTTACAACAATTTTGTCAATAGGAGTACTGGTAAATCACCATTCCATATTGTATATGGCAATAGCCCAAGAAATGCTTCTGAGTTAAGGAAGTTGGACAAAGGAGAAAAGACAAGTGCTGAAGATGAAGACTTTGCAAAACATTTGAAGAATTTGCATGAAGAGGTGAGAAGGCACATTAATAAGATGAATATTCAGTACAAGGCTAAGGTAGATCAGAAGAGGAGATATAAGGAGTTCTAGGTAGGAGATGAAGTCATGGTTCATTTGAGAAAAGGAAGGTTCCCAATTGGAACATACAATAAGTTGAAGATGAAGAAATTTAGACTGTGCAGAATCTTGAAGAAGCATGATTCAGAAAATACATATGAGATAGAGCTGTAGAGTGGGATCAATATTTCTCCTATTTTCAACATTGCTGATTTATCAAAATATCATGAAGGTGGAACAGAGGATGGACCAACAGAAGAACAGTGGAGTATTCTGGCATCTACTTCAATGGAGGAGATAGAAGAGATCTTGGATAGCTGTGTGGGAAGAAGTACTCGGAACAGGAAATATGAAGAATATCTAGTGAAATGGAAAGGAAGGCATGTTGAAGATTCTTCTTGGTTGTCTAAGGTAGAGGCTAACCATTTGAGTTTTCCTCAAACAAACACCTGAGACGTGACAGGGTCACTTCTCAAATTACCCTGGGTGTCTGATGCAGAAGCATCTAGTGTTGTAAGGGTAATCTTGCATTACCCAAAAATAAGTTAATTAAAAATTATTGCAATTGTTTTCATTTCTTTCCATAATTATTGTTTCAAGTTTCATAATCTCTTGAATAATGATGTAGGACTTTTATTTTTTTCTAAATTGCTAAATATAGCAACCTGCCAGTTTTGGAATGTTTAATTGCCATTTTGGGAAAGTTTGCATTTGGGCATGGATTCAAGCAAAAAGTTAGAGAAAGCTTCATAACTAAAATATAATACCTTTGGCAGAGGAATCAGGCAAAGATCATTTATGGGCTAAAAGATATTAAAATTTTTATTTTCTGAAAAGCCCCTAAAAATTTTTGAAACGAGATATGAGGCACTAAAACATTCCATAATGTCCCAAAACATTTATAAAAATCTATTTATGCCTTTCTAGTGTGATAGTTCACATCGTGAGCTTTCTGGTGCTTAAAACAGTTCATCAATCAGACACCCGGATCAAAAGTTATGCTTCCTAGAAGTTGACCTACTTTTGGAGGGAGTCGCAAATTTTGAAATTTAGCTAGAGGCCGTCAAAAAGTGCTATTTATGACTATTTTGGGAACCCTAGGTGGTAGTAGAGTTAAGGGGGAAAGTTTAGAGTCAAGAATAGGTGGGAAAATAAAAACCCTAGCTGATTTGGGGTTACATAAGGCAAAAGATCCCAGAGCCTGGTGATGTGTAGCTGTAGTATGTTGCAGCCTATGGAGGATTGATTCCTCTGATTGTAATTGAGCTTCCGTAATGTAATAAGTTATCCAAATCAATAAAGAAATATTCTATTTTCTATGTGCCATTTTTGTTTTTGTGTGTTTTATGATTTACCCCCTTCATCAAGTGGTATCAGAACAAGGCTTCTTGAGTGTGTAGACAGATCGCCGACCGTGAGGCAATTTGCACCAGGACCTGAGGTTGTGGGTTTGCTATGGAGATCAAAATGCCTCAATGAAGAAATTGTATTGGGAGGAATGCTTTGATGGAAAATGATTTTAGAGCCTTGCAAAGGCAAATAGATGCATTGCAAGAGGAGCTACAAAGAGGATTTGAGCAGAGAATAAGAGATGAAAGCAAAGATGAAGCTGAAGAAGAGCTATCTGAGGAAGAACAAGAAGTTGCAGGAGACCCTGTCGAAGTTTTGTTGTTGAGGGCCATTTCTAAGATTGGAAAAATGCCCAAGATCGAAGTTCCTACATATTTTGGAGATTTGACTCCAGAATAGCTTATTAATTGGATCAATGACATGGAGGAGTATTTCAAGTATGAAGACCTGGATTGGGTCAAGTTTGCAAAAATAAAGTTGAAGGGCCATCCAAATATTTGGTGGAAGGAGGTTCAGTTAGAGAGAAATAGAAGAGGAAAAGGAAATATCACTATATGGGATCAGATGGTGGAGAAACTGAAGAAGCAGTTCATTCTTGTGGACTACGAGATGGAGTTGTTGAAAAAACTGCAAGGACTAAAGCAAGGTAAAAAGTTTGTTAAGGAGTATACAGAAGAGTTTTAAAAGATTACTATTAGGACAAGCCATGCAGAGGCCAACAAGGAGAAGGTAGACCGTTACATTAATGGGTTGAGGCCAAGTATTCAAGAGGAACTGAGGTTGGTCAGAATGACCACTATAGAAGATGGGTACTAGTTTTCCCTAAAGGTGGAAGAGAAGCTGAATAAAAGATTTGACAGTAAGCAAAGAGGAAGAGGTCAAGGTGGAAGGACTGGTGGAAGACCCTATGGAGGATGTAATGAAGATAAAAAGAAAAGTGAAGAAGCTGGCACCAGTCAAAATCAGAGAGGGGATAATACCTACTACCCTCGTGACGAGAACAATGGTGAGCAAAGAGGAAGAGGAAGAGGTAAACTTGGGCAAGGACCCAAAAGAGGAGGTTTTAAAAGAACCTATTTCCAATGTGGAGAAGAAGGGCATCGAGCATACGAGTGTCTGCAACATCAAGGAAAAACAAATAGAAGACCTGAAGGTAATGCAAGAGTTGCACATGTAGATGAAGATGTGCAGTCTGAGCATTCTTAAGATACTAAAAGGGGAGAAACCATAGTTTTCAAAAGAACTTTGTTGAATGAGGAGAAAGAACCCAATCAGAGGAAGAGCTATTCTGCACAAGGTGCAAATGTGAAGGTAAGTGTTGTGATATTATTATTGATAGTGGAAGCACTGACAATCTTGTTTCAGAGGAGATGGTTGACAAGTTGAAGTTGACAAGAAGAAAGCATCCACATCCATATCAGATTGCATGGTTACAGAAGGACCACAGAGCTTTGGTCAATGAGCAATGTTTAGTGAAGTTCAAGATTGGGGACTACCATGATGAGGTGTTGTGTGATATTATACTGATGGATGCATGTCATATGATATTGGGAAGGTCGTGGAAGTATGATAGGAGTGTTGTACATGATGGCCATGCAAAAACATATTCCCTAACAAAGGATGGAGTTCGTCATAAGTTGAAACCCTTGAAAGAGGTGGAAGAAAAGGTATGTAGTACTACCAGAATTTGTTTGGTAGATGGTAGGAAATTTTTGGAGGGTATGAGGCATGAGTGTCATTTCTTTGCATTGATTCCTAAGATTAGTCAAGAGAAATGTGAAGATGTACCAGTAGAAGTTTTAGATATGTTGGAAGAATTTCAAGACATTATCTCTGATAATGTACCAGAAGGTTTACCACCAGTGAGGAAGATAAGTCATCAAATGGATTTGATACCAAGAGCCAGTTTGCCAAATAAGGCAGCCCACAGAATGACTCTGGCAGAGAATGAAGAGTTGAATAGACATGTTCATGAGTTGCTAATGAAGGTACTGATAAGAGAGAGCCTAAGGCCATGTGCGGTACTTGCAGTACTAGCACAAAAGAAAGATGGAGAGTGGAGAATGTGTACAGATTCTTGAGCCATAAATAAGATCATGATCAAGTACAGATTTACATTGCCAAGAATGGATGACATAATGGATTGTTTGAGTGGAGCCAAGTACTTCATGAAGATTGATCTGAAGAGTGGGTATCACTAGATCCGAATCAGAGAAGGATATGAATGGAAGATAGCCTTCAAGACCAAGGAAGGTTTGTATGAGTGGTTAGTCATGCCATTTGGGCTAATCAATGCACCGAGCACATTCATGCGGCTCATGAACAAGGTATTGAAAGAATTTTTTGAAAGTTTTGTTATTGTTTATTTGGATGATATTTTGATTTTTAGTAAGACTTGTGATAAGCATCTGATGCATATTAGAAGAGTTTTAGAGAAGCTGAGGGAGGAGAAGTTGCTGATTAATCTGAAGAAATGTAGTTTTGCAAAGAAGGAGTTGGTATACCTGGGATTTGTTGTCTCAAAGGAATGTCTTAAGATGGACGCAGAAAAAGTAAGGGCTATCATTAAATGGCATACGCCAAGGAGTGCAACAGAGGTACAATCTTTTCATGGTTTGGCAAGTTTTTACAAAAATTTTATCAAGAATTTTAGTAGCATTTGTGCACCCCTAACTGAGACAATGAGAGGGGATAGAAAAGAGTTTAGATGGACTAAAGGAGTAGACAAAATCTTTGATACATTGAAGCAGAAAGTCACAAAGCAACTTGTTTTGGCACATCCAGATTTCAGTAAGGTATTTCAGGTAGATTGTGATGCTAGTGGTAGTGCTATAGGAGGTGTTTTGTGTCAAGAAGGTAAGCCCATTACCTTTTTTAGTGAGAAGCTTAATGATCCCAAGAAAAAATATTTATGATCAAGAATTTTATGCAATAGTTCAGGCTTTGAAGAAATGGAGACATTATGTGTTGCCAAAAGAGTTTGTTTTATATACTGATCATGAGGTTTTGCAGTATTTTAATAGTCAAGAAAAGTAGAACCAGAGGCACTTAAAATGGGTTGAGTTTTTGCAGAGCTATACTTTTGTTTTGAAGCATAGGAGTGGGAAGTCCAATAGAGTTGTAGATGCCTTGAGCAGAAGGCAAAATTTGTTGACAGAAATGAAGATAGAGGTTGTTGGGTTCAATAAGCTAAAAAGTTTGTATCTTGAAGATCTAGATTTTATAGAGGCTTGGAAAGTTTGTCTGGAACCTATTACTTTGGACATGACAAAATGGTTGGATTTCATAATCCAAGATGGCATGTTGTTTAAAGGAAGCCAGTTGTGCATTCTGAGGAGTTCCATGAGATAGAACGTGATTAAGAAGAAGCATAGTGGAGGATTGGCGAGACACTTTGGTCAAGATAAGACCATTGCTATTGTTGGTGAAAATTATTATTGGCCACAGTTGCAGCAAGATGTGAGGAAATTTTTGCAAAGTTACAGAGTATGTTAGATAGTGAAAGGAGCAAGTCAAAATATAGGTCTATATTGGCCACTACCTATACCAGAGAAGCCATGGTATGATATTAGTATAGATTTTGTTCTTGGTTTACCAAGGACATAGAGAGGACATGATTGCATTGTTGTGGTGGTGGATAGATTCTTGAAGATGGCACATATCATTCCTTGCAAAAAGACTAATGATGTTGTTCATATTACTGAATTATTTTTCAGAGAGGTGGTGAGATTACACGGTCTACCAAAGAGCATAATTTCAAATCGAGATACCAAGTTTGTTGGTTATTTCTAGAGGACATTGTGGAAAAAGTTGAAGACAGATTTGAAGTTCAGCTCTGTACACCATCCACAGACTGATGGACAAACGGAAGTGGTGAATAGGAGTTTGGGTAACCTGCTATGATACTTAGTAGGAGATAAGCCCAAGGGATAGGATTTGATTTTAGCACAGGCAGAATTTGTTTACAACAATTCTGTCAATAGGAGTACTGGTAAATCACCATTCCAGATTATATATGGCAATAGCCCAAGAAATGCTTCTGAGTTAAGGAAGTTGGACAAAGGAGAAAAGGCAAGTACCGAAGCTGAAGACTTTGCAGAACATCTGAAGAATTTGCATGAAAAGGTGAGAAAGCACATTAATAAGATGAATATTTAGTACAAGGCTAAGGCAGATCAGAAGAGGAGATATAAGGAGTTCTAGGTAGGAGATGAAGTCATGGTTCACTTCAGAAAAGAAAGGTTCCCAATTGGAACATACAATAAGTTAAAAAATGAAGAAATTTGGACCATGCAGAATCCTGAAGAAGCATGATTCAAGAAATGCATATTTGGTAGAGCTGTCGAGTGGGATCAATATTTCCCCTATTTATTGCTAATTTATTAGAATATCATGAAGGTGGAACAGAGGATGGACTAATAGAAGAACAGTGGAGTATTCTGGCATCTACTTCAACGGAGGAGATAGAAGAAATCTTGGATAGCCGTGTGGGAAGAAGTACTCAGAACAGGCAATATGAAGAATATCTGGTGAAATGGAAAGGAAGGCCTATTCAGGATTCTTCTTGGTTGTCTAATGTAGAGGTTGACTGTTTGGGTTTTCCTCAAACAAACACCTGAGATGTGACAGGGTCACTTCTCAAATTACCCTGGGTGTCTAATGCAAGAGCATCCAATGGTGTAAGGGCAATCTTGCATCACGCAAAAATAAGTTACTTCAAAATCATTGTAGTTGTTTTCATTTCTTTCCATAATTAGTGTTTCTAGTTCCATAATCTCTTGAATAATGATGTAGGACTTTTATTTTTTCTATACTGCTAAAAATAGCAACCTATCAATTTTAGAATGTTTAACTGTCATTTTAGGAAAGTTTACATTTGGGCATGGATTCAAGTGAAAATTTACAGAAATCTTTATAAGTAAAATATAAGACCTTTGGTGAAGGAATCAGGCAAAGATCATTTGTGAGCTGAAAGATATTAAAGTTTTTGTTTTCTGAAAAGCCCCTAAAAATCTCTGAAACGAGATATGAGGCACTAAAACATCACAAAAAGTTAACAAAAATCTATTTATGATTTGCGGCGTGATAGTTCACATCACAAGCTTTCCGATGCTTAAAATGGTTTGTCAATCAGACATCCAGATCAAAAGTTATGCTTCCCGAAAGTTGACCTACTTTTGGAGGGAGTTGCAAATTTTGAAATTTAGCTGGAGGCCGCCAAAAAATGTCATTTATGACTATTTTGGGAACCCTGGGCAATAGTAGAGTTAAGGCGGAAAGTGTAGAGTCAAGAATAGGTGGGAAAACAAAAACCCTAGCTGATTTGGGGTTACAGAAGGTAGAAGATTCTAGAGCTTGGTGATGTGTAGCTATAGTATGTTGTAGCCTATGGAGGATTGATTCCTCTGATTGTAATTGAGATTATGTAATGTAATAAGTTGTCCAAATCAATAAAGAAATATTCTATTTTTTGTGTGCCATTTCTATTTTTGTGTGTTTTACGATTTACCTGCTTCATCAAGTGGTATCAGAGCAAGGGTTCTTGAGTGTGTAGATTAATCGTCGACCATGAGGCAGTTTGCACCAGGACTTGAGGTTGTGGGTTTGCTGTGGAGATCAAGATACGTCCATGAATAAATCGTATTGGGAGGAATGCTTTCATAGAAGAGGGTTTTAGAGCCCTACAAAGGCAAATCGATGCATTGCAAGAGGAGCTACGAAGAGGGTTTGAGCTGAGAACAAGAGAAGAAAGTGAAGATGATGCTGAAGTAGAGCTATCTGAGGAAGAACAAGAAGCTGCAAGAGATCCTGCAGAAGTTAGGTTGTTGAGGGCCATTTCTAAGATTGGAAAGAGGCCCAAGATCGAAGTTTCTACATATTCTAGAGATTTGAATCTGGAACAATTTATTTATTGGATCAATGACATGAGTATTTCGAGTATAAAGACGTGGAGGACCCAGATCGGGTCAAGTTTGAGAAAACAAAGTTGAAGGGCCATACAAATATTTGGTGGAAGAATGTCCAATTAGAGAGAAATAGAAGAGGAAAAGGAAAGATCACTAGATGGGATCGGATGGTTGAGAAACTAAAGAAGTAGTTCATTCTTGTGGACTACGAGATGGAGTTGTTGAAGAAGCTGCAAGGACTGAAGCAAGGTAACAAGTCTGTTAAAGAGTATATAGAAGAGTTTTATAAGATTACTATTAGGATAGGTCATGTAGAGGCCAACAAGGAGAAGGTAGCCCATTACAATAATGGGTTGAGTCCAAGTATTCAAGAGGATCTAAGCTTTGTTAGAATGACCAATATAGAAGATGCGTACCGGTTTTTCTTGAAAGTGGAAGAGAAGTTGAATAAAAGATTTGATAGCAAGCAAAGGGGAAGAGGTCAAGGCAGAAGGACTGGTGGAAGACCCTATGGAGGATGTAATTAAGATCAAAAGAAAAGTGAAGAAGCTGGCACGAGTAGAAATCAGAGAGTTGATAATGTCTACCGCCCTCATGACCAGAACAATGGTGAGCAAAGAGGAAGAGGAAGAGGCTGACCTGGGCAAGGACCCAGAAGAGGAGGTTTTAGAGGAACCTGTTTCCAACGTGGAGAAGAAGGGCATTGAGTATACGAGTGTCCGTAACATCAAGGAAGGACAAATAGAAGACCTAAAGGTAATGCACGAGTTGCACATGTAGATGAAGATGCGCAATCTGAGCATTCTAAAGAAGCTGAAAGGAAAGAAACCCTAGTTGTTAGAAGAACTTTGTTGAATAAGAAGAAAGAACCCAATCAGAGGAAGAGCTTATCCTGCACAAGGTGCAAATGTGAAGGTAAGTGTTGTGATATTATTATTGATAGTGGAAGCACTGACAATCTTGTTTCAGAGGAGATGGTTGACAAAGAGAAAGCATCCACATCCATATCGGATTGCGTGGTTGTAGAAGGACCACAGAGCTTTGGTCAATGAGCAATGTCTAGTGAAGTTCAAGATTGGGGACTACCATGATGAGGTGTTGTGTGATATCATACCAATGGATGCATGTCATATGTTGTTGGGGAGGCCGTGGCAGTATGATAGGAGCATTGTCTATGATGGTCGTGCAAACACATATTCCCTAACAAAGGATGGAGTTCATCATAAGTTGAAACCCTTAAAGGAGGTGGAAGAAAAGGCATGTAGTACTCCCAGAATTTGTTTGGTAGATGGTAGGAAATTTTTGGAGGGTATGAAGCATAAGCGTCATTGCTCTGCATTGATTTCTAAGATTAGTCAAGAGAAATGTGAAGATGTACCAACAAAAGTTTTAGATATGTTGGAAGAATTTCAGGACATTATCTCTAATAATGTACCAAAAGATTTATCACTAGTGAGGAAGATAAGTCATCAAATGGATTTGATACCAAGAGCCAGTTTGCCAAATAAGGCAGCCCATAGAATGACTCTAGCAGAGAATGAAGACTTGAATAGACAAGTTCACAAGTTGCTAAGGAAGGGACTAATAAGAGAGAGGCTAAGTCCATGTGCGGTACCTGAAGTACTAGCACCAAAGAAAGATGGAGAATGGAGAATGTGTACATATTCTCAAGCCATAAATAAGATCACAATCGAGTATAGATTTCCATTACCAAGAATGGATGACATAATGGATTGTTTGAGTGGAGTCAAGTACTTCACGAAGATTTATCTGAAGAGTGGGTATCACCAGATCCGAATCAGAGAAGGAGATGAATGGAAGACAACTTTCAAGACCAAGGAAGGTTTGTATGAGTGGTTAGTCATGCCATTTGGGCTAACCAATGCACCGAGCACATTCATGCAGCTCATGAACAAGGTACTGAAAGAATTTTTGGGAAATTTTGTTATTGTTTATTTGGATGATATTTTGATTTTCAGTAAGACTTGGGATAAGCATCTGATGCATATCAAAAGTGTTTTAGAGAAGTTGAGGGAGGAGAAGTTGTTGATTAATCTGAAGAAATGTAGTTTTGCAAAGAAGGAGTTGGTATACCTGGGATTTTTTGTCTCAGAGGAAGGTCTTAAGATGGACCCAGAAAAAATAAGGGCTATCATGGTTTGGCAATTTTTTACAGAAAGTTTATTAGGAATTTTAGTAGCATTTGTGTACTCCTAACTGAGAGAATGAGATGGGATAGAAAAGAGTTTAGATGGACTAAAGGAGAAGACAAAAGATTTAATACATTGAAGCAGAAAGTCACAGAGCAACCTGTTTTAGCACTTCCAGATTTCAATAAGGTATTTCAGGTAGATTATGATGCTAGTGGTAGTGCTATATGAGTTGTTTTGAGTCAACAATGTAAGACCATTGCCAATTTTAGTGAGAAGCTTAATGATGCCAAGAAAAAGTATTATGTTTATGATAAGTAATTTTATGCAATAGTTTAGGCATTGAAGAAATGGAGACATTATTTCTTGTAAAAGAGTTTGTTTTATATATTGATCATCAGGCTTTGTAGTATCTTAATAATCAAGGAAAGTTGAACCAGAGGCACTTAAAATGGGTTGAGTTTTTGCAGAGTTATACTTTTGTTTTGAAGCATTGGAGTGGGAAGTCCAACAGAGTTGCAAATGGCTTGAGCAGAAGGAAAAATTTGTTGACAGAAATGAAGATAGAGGTTGTTGGCTTTGATGAGCTAAAAAGTTTGTATCTTGAAGATCTAGATTTTGTAGAGGCTTGTAAAGCTTGTATGGAACCTCTTACTTTGGACAGGACAAAATAGTTGGATTGTATAATACATGATCGCATGTTGTTTAAAGGAAGCCAGTTGTGCATTTCGAGGAGTTCTATGAGAGAGAACCTGATTAAGGAGAAGCATAGTGGAGGATTGGCCAGACACTTTGGTCGAGATAAGACCATTGCTATTGTTGGTGAAAATTATTATTAACCACAGTTGCAGCAAGATGTGAGGAAATTTGTGCAGAGTTGCAGAGTATGTCAGATGGTGAAAGGAGCAAGTCAGAATACAGGTCTATATCAACCACTACTTATACCAGAGAATCCATGGGATGATATTAGTATGGATTTTGTTCTTGGTTTACCAAGGACACAAAGAGGACATGATTCTATTTTTGTGGTGGTGATAGATTCTCGAAGATGGCACATTTCATTCCTTCCAAGAAGACTAATGATGCTGTTCATATTGCTGAATTATTTTTCATAAAGGTGGTGAGATTACACAATCTACCAAAGAGCATAGTTTCAGATAGAGATACCAAGTTTGTTGGTTATTTCTAGAGGACATTGTGGAAGAAGTTGAAGACAGATTTGAAGTTTAGTTCTACACACTATCCACAGACTGATCGACAGATGGAAGTGGTGAATAGGAGTTTGTGTAACCTGCTATGATGCTTAGTAGGAGATAAGCCCAACGGATGGGATTTGATTTTACCACAGGCAGAATTTGCTTACCACAATTCTATTAATAGGAGTACTGGTAAATCACCATTCCAGATTGTATATGGCAATAGCCTAAGAAATGCTTCTGAGTTAAAGAAGCTAGACAAAGGAGAAAAGACAAGTGTTGAAGTTGAAGCTTTGCAGAACATCTAAAGAATTTGTATGAAGAGGTGAGAAAGCACATTAATAAGATGAATATTCAATACAAGGCTAAGGCAGATCAGAAGAGGAGATATAAAGAGTTTTGGGTAGGAGATGAAGTCGTGGTTCACTTGAGAAAAGAAAGGTTACCAATTGGAGCATACAATAAGTTGAAAATGAAGAAATTTGGACCGTGTAGAATCCTGAAGAAACATGATTCAGGAAATGCATGAGGTAGAGCTACCGAGTGGGATCAATATTCCTCGTGTTTTAAACATTATTGATTTATCAAAATATCATGAAGGTGGAACAAAGGATGGACCAACAGAAGAATAGTGGAGTATTCCGGCATCTACTTCAACGGAGGAGATAGAAGAGATCTTGGATAGCCATGTGGGAAGAAGTACTCGGAATAGGCAATATGAAGAATATATGGTGAAATAAAAAGGAAGATTGAAGATTCTTCTTGGTTGTCTAAGGTAGAGATTGACTGTTTAGGTTTTCCTCAAACAAACACCTAAGACGTGACATGGTCACTTCTCAAATTACCTTGGGTGTCTGATGTAGGAGCATCCGGTGGTGTAAGGGCAATCTTGCATCACCCAAAAAAAGTTAATTCAAAATCATTGCAGTTGTTTTCATTTCTTTCCATAATTAGTGTTTCTAGTTCCATAATCTCCTAAATAATGATGTAGGACTTTTATTTTTTTCTACACTACTAAAAATAGCAACCTGCCAATTTTGGAATGTTTAACTGCCATTTCAGGAAATTTTGCATTTGGGCACAGATTGAAGTGAAAACTTACAGAAATATTCATAACTTAAATATAAGACCTTTGGCGAAGGAATCAGGCAAAGATCATTTGTGAGTTGAAAGATATTAAAGTTTTTGTTTTCTAAAAAGCCCGTGAAATTTTCTGAAATGAGATATGAGGCACTAAAACATCCCATAACATCCTGAAAAGTTGACAAAAATCCATTTATACATTTCTGGCATGATAGTTCACATCACGAACTTTTCAGTGCTTAAAATGGTTCATCAATCGGACATCCGGATCAAATGTTATGCTTCCTGAAAGTTGACCTACTTTTGAAGGGAGTTGCAAATTTCAAAATTTAGCTGGAGGCTGCCAAAAAGTGCTATTTATGACTATTTTGGGAACCCTGGGTGGTAGAAGAGTTAAGGGGGAACGTGTAGAGTCAAGAATAGGTGGGAAAACAAAAACCCTAGCTGATTTGGCATTACAGAAGACAGAAGATTCCAGAGCCTAGTGATGTGTAGCTATAGTATGTTGCAGCCTATGGAGGATTCATTCCTCTGATTGTAATTGAGCTTCTGTACTGTAATAAGTTATCCAAATCAATAAAGAAATATTCTATTTTCTATGTGCCATTTTTATTTTTATGTATTTTACGATTTACCCCCTTCATCAAGTGGTATCAAAGTAAGGGTTGTTGAGTGTGTAGACAGATCGCCGACCGTGAGGCAGTTTGCACGAGCACCTCAAGTTGTGGGTTTACTGTGGAGATCAAGATGCCTCCACGAAGAAATCGTACTAGGAGGAATACTTTGATAGAAGAGGGTTTTAGAGCCCTGCAAAGGTAAATCGATGCATTGCAAGAGGAGCTATGAAGAGGGATTGAGCCGAGAACAAGAGAAGAAGTGGAAGATGAAGTTGAAGAAGATCTATCTGAGGAAGAACAAGAAGCTGCAGGAGATCCTGCATAAGTTAGGTTGTTGAGGGCCATTTCTAAGATTGGAGGATCAAAGTTTCTACATATTCTGGAGATTTGAATCCAGAACAGCTTATTGATTGGATCAATGACATGGAGGAGTATTTCGAGTATGAAGACGTGGAGAACCCAGATCGGGTCAAGTTTGAAAAAACAAAGCTGAAGGGCCATGCAAATATTTGGTGGAAGAAGGTCTAGTTAGAGAGAAATAGAAGAGGAAAAGGAAAGATCACCAGATGGGATCAGATGGTGGAGAAACTGAAGAAGCAGTTCTACGAGATGGAGCTGTTGAAGAAGCTGCAAGGATTGAAGCAAGGTAACAAGTTCGTTAAGGAGTATACAGAAGAGTTTTATAAGATTACTATTAGGATAGGCCATGCAGAGGCCAATAAGGTGAAGGTAGCCTGTTACATTAATCGGTTGAGGCCAAGTATTCAAGAGGAGATGATCTTGGTAAGAATGACTACTATAGAAGATGCGTACTAGTTTTCCCTGAAGGTGGAAGAGAAGCTGAATAAAAGATTCAATAGTAAGCAAAGGGGAAGAGGTCAAGGCGGAAGGACTAGTGGAAGATCCTATTGAGGCTGTAATGAAGATCAAAAGAAAAGTGAAGAAGCTGGCACCAGTTGAAATCACAGAGGGGATATTGCCTACTGCCCTCGTGAACAAAACAATGGTGAGCAAAGAGGAAGAGGAAGAGGCAGACCTGGGCAAGGACCCAAAAGAGGAGGTTTCAGAGGAACCTGTTTCCAATGTGGAGAAGAAGGGCATCGAGCATACGAGTGCCCGCAACATTAAAGAAGAATAAATAGAAGACCTAAAGGTAATGCACGAGTTGCACATGTAGATGAAGATGCACAGTCTAAGCATTCTGAAGATGCTGAAAGGGGAGAAACCCTAGTTGTCAGAAGAACTTTGTTGAATGAGGAGAAAGAACTCAATCAGAGGAAGAGCTTATTCTGCACAAGGTGCAAATGTGAAGGTAAGTGTTGTGATATTATTATTGATAGTGGAAGCACTGACAATCTTGTTTCAGAGGAGATAGTTGACAAGTTTAAGGTTACAAGAAGAAAGCATCCACATCCATATCATATTGCATGGTTGCAGAAGGACCACAGAGCTTTGGTCAATGAGAAATGTTCAGTGAAGTTCAAGATTGGGGACAACCATGATGAGGTGCTGTGTGATATCATACCGATGGATGCATGTCATATGCTATTGGGGAGGCTGTGGTAGTATGATTGGAGTGATGTCCATGATGGTCGTGCAAACACATATTCCCTAACAAAGGATGGAGTTCATCATAAGTTAAAACCCTTTAAGGAGGTGGAAGAAAAGGTATGTAGTACTACTAGGATTTGTTTGGTAGATGGTAGGAAATATTTGGAGGGTATGAAGCATGAGCATCATTGCTTTGCATTGATTCCTAAGATTAGTCAAGAGAAATGTGAAGATGTACCAGCAAAAGTTTTAGACATGTTGGAAGAATTTTAGGACATTATCTCTGATAATATATCAGAAGGTTTACCACAAGTGAGGAAGATAAGTCATCAAAAGGATTTGATACCAGGAGCTAGTTTGCCAAATAAGGCAACCCACAGAATGACTCCAGCAAAGAATGAAGAGCTGAATAGACAAGTTCACAAGTTGCTAAGGAAGGGACTGATAAGAGAGAGGCTAAGTCCATGTGCGGTACTTGTAGTACTAGCACCAAAGAAAGATGGAGAGTGGAGAATGTGTACAAATTCTTGAGCCAAGTACTTCACAAAGATTGATCTGTAGAGTGGGTATCACCAGATCCGAATCAGAGAAGGAGATGAATGGAAGACAATGTTCAAGACCAAGGAAGGTTTGTATGAGTGGTTAGTCATGCCATTTGGGCTAACCAATGCACCGAGCACATTCATGCGGCTCATGAACAAGGTACTGAAAGAATTTTTGGGAAGTTTTGTTATTATTTATTTGGATGATATTTTGATTTTTAGTAAGACTTGGGATGAGCATCTCATGCATATCAGAAGAGTTTTTAGAGAAGCCGAGGGAGGAGAAGTTGCTAATTAATCTGAAGAAATGTAGTTTTGCAAAGGAGTTGGTATACCTGGGATTTGTTGTCTCAGAGGAAGGTCTTAAGATGGACCCAGAAAAAGTAAGGGCTATCATTGAATGGCCTATGCTAAGGAGTGCAATAGAGGTACGATCTTTTCATGGTTTGGCAAGTTTTTATAGAAAGTTTATTAGGAATTTCAATAGCGTTTGTGCACCCCTAACTGAGACAATGAGAGGGTATAGAAAAGGGTTTTGATGGACTAAAGGAGCAAACAAAAGCTTTGATACATTGAAGCAAAATATCACGGAGCAACATGTTTTGGCACTTCCAGATTTCAATAAGGTATTTCAGGTAGATTATGATGCTAGTGGTAGTGTTATAGGAGTTGTTTTGAGTTAAGAAGATAAGTCCATTGCCTATTTTAGTGAGAAGCTTAATGATGCGAAGAAAAAGTATTTTGTTTATGATTAGAAATTTTATGCAGTAGTTTAGGCTTTGAAGAAATTGAGACATTATTTGTTGCCAAAAGAGTTTGTTTTATATACTGATCATCAGGCTTTGCAGTATCTTAATAGTCAACAAAAGTTGAACTAGAGTCACCTAAAACAGGTTGAGTTTTTGTAGAGTTATACTTTTGTTTTGAAGCATAGGAGTGGGAAGTCCAACAGAGTTGTAGATGCCTTAAACATAAGGCAAAATTTGTTGACAGAAATGAAGATAGAGGTTGTTGGGTTTGATGAGCTAAAAAATTTGTATCCTGAAGATCCAGATTTTGTAGAGGCTTTGAAAGCTTGTCTGGAACCTGTTACTTTGGACAGGACAAAATGGTTGGATTTCATAATCCAAGATGGCATGTTGTTTAAAGGAAGCCAGTTGTGCATTCTGAGGAGTTCCATGAGAGAGAACCTGATTAAGGAGAAGCATATTGGAGGATTGGCTAGACAGTTTGGTCGAGATCAGACCATTGCTATTGTTGTTAAAAATTATTATTGGCCACAGTTTTAGCAAGATGTGAGGAAATTTGTATAGAGTTGCAGAGTATGTCAAATGGTGGAAGGAGCAAGTCAGAATACAGGTTTATATCAGCCACTACCTGTACCAGAGAAGCCATGGGATGATAATAGTATGGATTTTATTCTTGGTTTACCACGGACACAGAGAGAACATGATTCCATTTTTGTGGTGGTAGATAGATTCTCGAAGATGGCACATTTCATTCCTTGCAAGAAGACTAATGATGTTGTTCATATTGCTGAATTATTTTTCAGAGAGGTGGTGAGATTACATGGTCTACGAAAGAGCATAGTTTCAAATTGAGATACCAAGTTTGTTGGTTATTTCTAGAGGACATTGTGGAAGAAGTTGAAGATAGATTTGAAGTTTAGTTCTGCACACCATCCATAGACTGATGGACAGACGAAAGTGGTGAATAGGAGTTTGGGTAACCTACTATGATGCTTAGTAGGAGATAAGCCCAAGGGATGGGATTTGATTTTACCACAGGTAGAATTTGCTTACAACAATTTTGTCAATAGGAGTACTGGTAAATCACCATTCCAGATTATATATGGCAATAGCCCAAGAAATGCTTCTAAATTAAGGCAGTTGGACAAAGGAGAAAAAACAAGTGGTGAAGCTGAAGACTTTGCAGAACATCTGAAGAATTTGCATGAAGAGGCGAGAAAACACATTAATAAGATGAATATTTAGTACAAGGCTAAGGCAGATCAGAAGAGGAGATATAAGGAGTTCCAGGTGGGAGATGAAATCATGGTTCACTTCAGAAAAGAAAGGTTCCCAATTGGAACATACAATAAGTTGAAAACGAAGAAATTTGGACCATGCAAAATCCTAAAGAAGCATGATTCAGGAAATGCATATAAGGTAGAGTTGCCGAGTGGGATCAATATTTCTCCCATTTTTAACATTGTTGATTTATCATAATATCATGAAGGTGGAACAGAGGATGGACCAACAGAAGAACAGTGGAGTATTCTGGCAACTACTTCAACGGAGGAGATAGAAGAGATCTTGGATAGCCGTGTGCGAAGAAGTACTCGGAACACACAATATGAAGAATATTTGGTGAAATGGAAAGGAGGGACTTTTGAAGATTCTTCTTGGTTGTCTAAGGTAGAGGTTGACCATTTGGGTTTTCCTCAAACAAAAACCTGAGATGTGATAGAGTCACTACTCAAATTACCCTGGGTGTCTGATGCAGGAGCATCCAGTGGTGTAATGGTAATATTGCATCACCCAAAAATAAGTTAAGTCAAAATCATTGTAGTTGTTTTCATTTCTTTCCATAATTAGTGTTTCTGGTTCCATAATCTCCTAAATAATGATGTAGGACTTTTATTTTTTTCTAAACTGCTAAAAATAGCAACCTGCTAGTTTTGGAATGTTTAACTGCCATTTCAAGAAATTTTGCATTTGGGCACGGATTGAAGTGAAAAGTTACTAAAAGCTTCATAACTAAAATATAAGACCTTTGGTGAAGGAATCAAGCAAAGATCATTTGTGAGCTGAAAGATATTAATGTTTTTTATTTTTTGAAAAGCCCCTGAATTTTTTTGAAATGAGATATGAGGCAATAAAACATCCTATAATGTCTTAAAAAGTTGATAAAAATCCATTAACATATTTATAGTGTGATAGTTAACATCGTGAGCTTTTCGGTGCTTAAAATAATTCATCAATCAGACACCTAGATCAAAAGTTATGCTTCCTAGAAGTTGACGTACTTTTGGAGGGAGTTGCAAATTTTGAAATTTAGCTGGAGGCCGCCAAAAAGTGCTATTTATGACTATTTTGGGAACCCTGGGCGGTAGTAGAGTTAAGTGGGAAAGTGTAGAGTCAAGAATAGATGGAAAAACAAAAACCTAGCTGATTTGGGGTTACATAAGGCAGAAGATTCCAGAGCCTGGTGATGTGTAGATGTAATATGTTGCAGCCTATGGAGGATTGATTCCTCTGATTGTAATCGAGCTTCTATACTGTAATAAGTTGTCCAAATCAATAAATAAATATTCTATTTTCTATGTGCCATTTATGTTTTCATGTGTTTTTATATTTACCCCCTTCATCAAATGGTATCAGAGCAAGGGTTCTTGAGTGTGTAGACAGATCGCCGACCATGAGGCAGTTTGCACCAAGACCTGAGGTTGTGGATTTGCTATGGAGATCAAGATGCCTCCATGAAGAAATCGTATTGGGAGGAATGCTTTGATGAAAGAGGGTTTTGGAGCCCTACAAAGGCAAATCGATGCATTGCAAGAGGAGATACGAAGAGGGTTTGAGTTGAGAACAAGAGAAGAAAACAAAGATGAAGCTAAAGAAGAGCTATTTGAGGAAGAACAAGAAGCTAAAGGAGATCCTGCAAAAGTTAGGTTGTTGAGGGCAATTTCTAAGATTGGAAAGAGGCTCAAGATCAAAGTTTCTACATATTCTGGAGATTTGAATTCGAAACAGCGTATTGATCGGATGGTGGAGAAACTGAAGAAGCAGTTCATTCCTGTGGAATACAATATGGAGCTATTGAAGAAGCTGCAAGGACTGAAGCAAGGTAACAAGTCTATTAAGGAGTATATAGAAGAGTTTTATAAGATTACTATTAGGATAGGCCATGCATTGGCCAACAAGGAGAAGGTAGCCCATTGCATTAACGGGTTGAGGCCAAGTATTCAAGAGGAGCTGAGTTTGATCAGAATGACCACTATAGAAGATGCGTATCAGTTTTCCCTGAAGGTGGAAGAGAAGCTGAATAAAAGATTTGATAGCAAGCAAAGGGGAAGAGGTCAAGGTGGAATGAATGATACAAGATCCTATGGATGTTGTAATGAAGATCAAAAGAAAAGTGAAGAAGTTGGTACCAGTCAAAATCAGAGAGGGGATAATACCACCTCCCTCCTGACCAGAACAATGGTGAGAAAAGAGGAAGAGGAAGAGGCAGACCTAGGCAAGGACCCGGAAGAGGAGGTTTTAGAGGAACCTATTTCCAATGTGGAGAAGAAGGGCATCGAGCATACGAGTGTCCGCAACATCAAGGAAGGAAAAAATAGAAGACCTGAAGGTAATGTACAAGTTGCCCATGTAGATGAAAATGCGCAGTATGAGCATTCTGAAGATGCTGAAAGGGGAGAAACCCTAGTTGTTAGAAGAACTTTGTTGAATGAGGAGAAAGAACCCAATCAGACGAAGAGCTTATTCCACAAAAGGTGCAAATGTGATGGTAAGTGTTGTGATATTATTATTGATAGTGGAAGCACTGACAATCTTGTTTCAAAGGAGATGGTTGACAAGTTGAAGTTGACAAGAAGAGAGCATCCACAACCATATCGGATTGCATGGTTGCAGAAGGACCACAGAGCTTTGGTCAATGAACAATGTTTAGTGAAGCTCAAGATTGGGGACTACCATGATGAGGTGTTGTGTGATATCATACTGATGGATGCATGTCACATGTTGTTGGGGAGGTCATGGCAGTATGATAGGAGCGATGTCCATGATGATCGTGCCAACACATATTCCATAACAAAGGATGGAGTTTGTCATAAGTTGAAACCCTTGAAGGAGGTGGAAGAAAAGGTATGTAGCACTGCCAGAATTTGTTTGGTAGATGGTAGGAAATTTTTGGAGGGTATGAAGCATGAGTGTCATTGCTTTGTATTGATTCCTAAGATTAGTCAAGAGAAATGTGAAGATGTACCAGCAGAAGTTTCAAATATGTTGGAAGAATTTCAAGACATTATCTCTAATAATGTACCAGAAGGTTTACCACCATTGAGGAAGATAAGTCATCAAATAGATTTGATACCGGGAGCCAGTTTGCCAAATAAGGCAGCCCACAGAATGACTCCAACAGAGAATGAAGAGTTGAATAGACAATTTCACGAGTTGCTAAGGAAGGGACTAATAAGAGAGAGCCTAAGTCCATGTATGGTACCTGTAGTACTAGCACCAAAGAAAGATGGAGAGTGGAGAATGTGTACAGATTCTTGAGCCACAAATAAGATCATGATCAAGTATAGATTTCCATTGCCAAGAATGGATGACATAATGGATTGTTTGAGTGGAGCCAAGTACTTCACGAAGATTGATTTGAAGAGTGGGTATCACCAGATCCGAATCAAAGAAGGAGATGAATGGAAGATAGCCTTCAAGACCAAGGAAGGTTTGTATGAGTGGTTAGTCATGCCATTTGGGCTAACCAATGCACCGAGCACATTCATGCAACTCATGAATGAGGTACTGAAAGAATTTTTGGGAAGTTTTGTTATTGTTTATTTGGATGATATTTTGATTTTCAGTAAGACTTGGGATGAGCATCTGATGCATATCAGAAGAGTTTTAGAGAAGATGAGGGAGGAGAAGTTGTTGATTAATCTAAAGAAATGTAGTTTTGCAAAGAAGGATTTGGTATACCTTGGATTTGTTGTCTTAGAGGAAGGTCTCAAGATGGACCCAGAAAAAGTAAGGGCTATCATTGAATGGCCTACGCCAAGGAGTGCAACAGAGGTACGATCTTTTCATGGTTTGACAAGTTTTTTCAGAAAGTTTATCAGGAATTTTAGTAGCATTTGTGCACCCCTAACTAAGACAATGAGAGAGGATAGAAAAGAGTTTAGATGGACTAAAGGAGTAGACAAAAACTTTGATATATTGAAACAGAAAGTCACAGAGCAACCTGTTTTGGCACTTCTAGAGTTCAATAAGGTATTTCAGGTAGATTGTGATGCTAGTGGTAGTGCTATAGGAGTTGTTTTGAGTCAAGAAGGTAAGCCCATTGCCTATTTTAGTGAGAAGCTTAATAATTCCAAGAAAAAGTATTGGAATTTTATGCAATAGTTCAGGCTTTGAATAAATGGAGACATTATTTTTTGCCAAAAGAGTTTGTTTTATATACTAATCATCAGGATTTGCAGTATCTTAATAGTCAAGGAAAATTGAACCAGAGGCACTTAAAATGGGATGATTTTTTGCAGAGGTATACTTTTGTTTTGAAGCACAGGAGTGGGAAGTCCAACAGAGTTGCAGATGCCTTGAGCAGAAGGTAAAATTTGTTGACATAAATGAAGAAAGAGGTTGTTGGGTTTGATAAGCTAAAAAGTTTGTATCCTTAAAATCCAGATTTTGCAGAGGCTTGGAAAGCTTATCTGGAACCTGTTACTTTGGATAGGACAAAATGGTTGGATTTTATAATCCAAGATGGCATGTTATTTAAAGGAAGCTAGTTGTGCATTCTAAGGAGTTCCATGAGAGAGAACCTGATTAAGGAGAAGCATAGTGGAGGATTGGTCAGACACTTTGGTTGAGATAAGACCATTTCTATTGTTGGTGAAAATTATTATTGCCCACAGTTGCAGAAAGATGTGATAAAATTTGTGCAGAGTTGCAGAGTATGTCAAATGGCGAAAGGAGCAAGTCAAAATATAGGTCTATATCAACCACTATCTATACCAGAGAAGCCCTAGGATGATATTAGTATGGATTTTGTTCTTGGTTTACCAATGACACAGAAAGGACATGATTCCATTTTTGTGGTGGTGGATAGATTCTTGAAGATGGAATATTTCATTCCTTGCAAGAAGACTAATGATGATGTTCATATTGCTGAATTATTTTTCAGAGAGGTGGTGAGATTACATGATCTACCAAAGAGCATAGTTTCAAATCGAGATACCAAGTTTGTTGGGTATTTCTGGAGGATATTGTGGAAGAAGTTGAAGATAGATTTGAAGTTCAGTTCTGCACACCATCCACAGACTGATGGATAGACAGAAGTGGTGAATAGGAGTTTGGGTAACCTGCTATGATGCTTAGTAGGAGATAAGCCCAATGGATGGGATTTGATTTTACCATAGGCACAATTTTCTTACAACAATTCTGTCAATAGGAGTACTAGTAAATCACCATTCTGGATTGTATATGGCAATAGCCCAAGAAATGCTTCTGAGTTAAGGAAGTTGGACAAAGGAGAAAAGACAAGTGTCGAAGCCGAAGACTTTGCAGAACATCTGAAGAATTTGCATGAAGAGGTGAGAAAGCACATTAATAAGATAAATATTCAGTACAAGGCTAAGGCAAATTAGAAGGGGAGATATAAGGAGTTCCATGTAGGAGATGAAGTCATGGTTCACTTGAGAAAAGAAAGGTTCCCAATTGGAACATACAATAAGTTGAAAATGAAGAAATTTGGACTGTGCAGAATCCTGAAGAAGCATGATTCAGGAAATGCATATGAGTTAGAGCTGCCGAGTGGGATCAATATTTCCCCTGTTTTCAACATTGCTAATTTATCATAATATCATGAAGGTGGAATAGAGGATGGACTAACAGAAGAATAGTGGAGTATTTTGACATCTACTTCAATGGAGGAGATAGAAAAGATCTTGGATAGCCGTGTGCGAAGAAGTACTTGGAACAAACAATTTGAAGAATATATGGTGAAATGGAAAGGAAGGCATGTTGAAGATTCTTCTTGGTTGTCTAAGGTAGAGGTTGACTGTTTGGGTTTTCTCAAACAAACACTTGAGATGTGACAGGGTCACTTCTCAAATTACCCTGGGTGTCTGATGCAGGAGCATCCAGTGGTGTAAGGGCAATCTTGCATCACCTAAAAAGAAGTTAATTCAAAATCATTGCAGTTGTTTTCATTTCTTTCCATAATTAGTGTTTTTGGTTCCATAATCTCCTGAATAATGATGTAGGACTTTTATTTTTTTCTAAACTGCTACAAATAGCAACCTACAAGTTTTGGAAAGTTTAACTGCCATTTTAGGAAAGTTTGCATTTGGGTACGGATTGAAGTGTAAACTTACAGAAAGCTTCATAATTGAAATATAAGACCTTTGGCGAAGGAATCAGGAAAAGATCATTTGTGAGCTAAAAGATATTAAAGTTTTTGTTTTCTGAAAATCCCCTGAAAATTTTTGAAATGAGATATGAGGCACGAAAACATCCCATAACATCCCAAAAAGTTGATAGAAATCCATTTACAAATTTTTGGCGTGATAGTTCACATCGTGAGCTTTCCGACACTTAAAATGGTTCGTCAATCGGTCACCTAGATCAAAAGTTATGCTTCCTGGAAGTTGACATACTTTTGGAGGGAGTTGCAAATTTTAAAATTTAGCTGGAGGCCGCCAAAAAGTGCTATTTATGACTATTTTGGGAACCCTGGGCGGTAGTAGAGTTAAGGGGGAAAGTGTAGAGTCAAAAATAGGTGGGAAAACAAAAACCCTGGCTGATTTGGGGTTACAAAAGGCAGAAGATTACAGAGCCTGGTGATGTGTAGTTGTAGTATGTTGCAACCTATGGAGGATTGATTCCTCTAATTGTAATTGAGGTTTTGTACTGTAATAAGTTGTCTAAATCAATAAAAAAAATATTCTATTTTTTGTGTGCCATTTATGTTTTTGTGTGTTTTATGATTTACCCCCTTCATCAAAATATATTTATTAAGTATGACTTGTAATGGAATGAATTTAATTCTATTCATATTGAACTTGTACTTGATTATTGTTGCATATGCTTATTTATTTTTTAAAAGTGAGAAAAAAGTTGGGTTTACATTTGGGGGTTCTTACATATCAATGTTTAGACATCTTGGTGTAGGAGCATTTGGGTTCACGAGCAATCCTCATCAACCAAAAATATTTCTTTGCTTTCTTGCTTGTTTGTTTTCCTTCTTGTTCTGCTACAAGAGTTCATGATCAATTTTTTAGAGAATTTCCTAAGGATTCTTTCCCAAGTGTTGATTTGATCTTGAAGAAGATCCAAATGGGTGCTCAAATTTTAATTTTGGTGAAGATCTGAGCTAAATTGGACAAGTTATGCAAAAGTGGAACTTTCAGTGTCAACAGGATATGTGGGACTTTCCTTTCCATTACGATATATGCAGATGACCCTTGAAATACCATAAAAAAAATCTGAGTGAAGATGCCAAGTTGTTAAAAAGTTAAATAGGTGTCCAAAATTCCAAGTTTTGCAAGATTTTGAGAAAAATTGAGCAAGTTATGCTTAGGCAAAACTTTGGTCTGCAACAGGATATATCTAGTTGACCCCAAAATCCCCGCAATATCTAGTTGACCCCAAAATCCCCGCAATATCCAATTGACCCCAAAATCCCCACAATATCCAGTTGACCTAGTTTTTCCCACAATATCTTGTTGGGTCACTTTTTCCCACAATATCATGTTGGGTCACTTTTTCCCACAATATCATGTTGGGTCACTTTTTCTTGTAATATCACATTGGGTCACTTTTTCTTGCAATATCACGTTGGGTCACTTTTTCTCGCTTTTTCACTCAGAAGTGCGCGAAAAGTGACAAAAAAGGTTTTTGATCGCCCGTGCGGCCGATCCAAGAGTCATTTAATGACTGACAAGTGTCCTATTCATGTGATGAATGTGGTGGCTACCTCAAATACCTATAAATAGGGGAATTTCACAGTAAAAGAGGTGGACTTCTCCGTAGTGAGTTTTTTGGCTTCTGCTGCAAGATTGTTTTGGGTTTTGACAAGAAAGCTAGGTTAGTCTGATCTGACTAATGGAATGATTGTGAGGCTTAGGCCAAGTCATGTATGAAGCCCATTGTACTCCTATTGTAATGTTTTCTATTGCATATGTATAAAGAGTTATTTGTTTCATTGTTGTGTGTTCATTTTGCTTCCTGGTTCAGTAGCTTGTCAAAGCCCCTAGACCTTGACCTGCACCAAGTGGTATCAGAGCCTAGGTTTGGAATTCCTTGAGGCTGTGGGATTGTTGTAGGTAGAGTGAAGAGAAAAACCTGCAACCACAGAGGGTCTGTAGACATGGTACACTAAGCAAAAGGAAGAAGAGGAGCTGCTCCAAGAGCTGGAGATGCAGCATTGGTAGAAATGCAAAGAGGCATCAAGGCTAGGCTGGATGCAATGGAAAGAACACAACACCTAGGGGTACCTATAGAGGATGTGAGTGATAATGAGGAAGAAGTCAGTGAAGAAGAAGCAAAAGGAGAAGACATATATGAGAGGAGGTTTCTAAGTGTAATGACAAAGATTTCCAGTAAACCCCATGTAGAGTTACCCTGTTACAGTGGTAGTCTGAAACCAGATGAGTTGATAGACTAAATTTTAGAGATGGAAAAGTATTTTGAGTTAGAATCTATTGAAGACCCTAAGAGGGTAAAACTTGTAGCTGCAAAGTTTAAGGGGTAGGCATCTCTGTAGTGGGATCATGTGCAAGTTGAGAGATAGAGAAAAGGAAAGGAAAAGATTAAAACCTAGGAGAGGATGTTAAGTAAGTTGAAGGAAAATTTTCTACCTGCAGACCATCAGATCACCATTTTAAGATATTGCAGAATCTCATGCAGAGGGAGAAAAGTGTGCAAGACTATACCGAAGAGTTTTACAGATTGAACATCAAGGTTGGTCACATTGAAGATGATGTTGAGAAGGTCTCCAGGTATGTAAATGGTTTGCATTATTCTATCCAAGATGAAATTAGCATTGTCAGAATTACCAGCATAGAAGAAGCCTATCAATTTGCATTGAAGGCAGAAGAAAAGATTTCTAGAAGGAAAAATAGCTCTAGGGGAAGAGGTAAATCCTCCAAAGGAAGAGGGCATTCAAATCCTAGATGTGGTTCTCAGGATAAGCAATGAGAAACAAGTTCTTCTTAGACTATTGCCCAAGGAGGTAGAGGAAGGGGTGATTACTCTCGAGGTAGAATAAATTCTGGAAGAGGAAGAGGATTTAGTGGAACATTTTTCCAGTGTGGACAAGCTAGACATAGGGCATTTGAATGTCCACAAGTACAACAGAGTAGTGGCAAAGGAAATGAGACTAGAGTCCATATAAGACAAGCTGAGGAGGAGAGTGTGGCAAGTATAGCCACACCAAAATTTGGAGAAGAACCTAAGGATGGAGAATCCTTGATGCTGAGGAAAGTTCTTCTAACACCAGAAAAAGGTACAAGAGGAACCAGAACAATGAAGAAATTTGTTTAGAACTAGATGTAAGTCTAGAGGAAAATGTTGCAAATTCATTGTGGACAGTAGCAACACTGACAACTTAGTATTAGAAGAGATGGTGGAGAAGCTAAAAATGAAGAGGTGGAAACACCCAACTACCTACAAGGTTTCCTGGTTGTAAAAGGGACATCAGTTATTGGTAAGTGAACAATGCCTTGTCAAATTTCACATTGGGAATTACAAAGATGAGATAATATGTGATGTTTTTCCAATGGATGCATACCACATTCTGTTAGGTAGACCTTGGCAATATGATAGGCAGGCCATTCATGATGGCAAGATTAATTGTATTAAAATTAAGAATGGTGGGGTTGAGTATGTGTTGAATCCTTTGAAGGATAAGGGTGAGGAAGTTGAAGAAACCAATAGGGTTTGTCTAGTAACTAGAAAATAGTTCCTAAAGGAAATCAGAAAGGAGAAGGTATGTTATGCCTTCCTACCTCAAGTTGAAGAAATTATAACAACAGAGAAAGGGGAAGAAGTTCCCACAGAAGTCCAAGAAATTCTAAATGAATTTAGCGACATTCTAATAAAGAACTTACCTGATGGATTACTTCCAACTAGAAGCATAAGTCACTGCATGGACTTGATACCAAGTGCAAGCCTACCAAATAAGGCACCATATAGAATGACACCTATGGAAAATGAAGAGGTGAATATACAAGTGCAAGAGTTATTGGATAAGGGGTTGATTAGAAAGAGCCTCAGTCCATGTGTTGTACCTATTGTACTGGCACCCAAGAAAGATGGGAAATGGTGAATGTGAACCGATTCAAGGTCTATAAATAAGATAACCATTAAGTACAAGTTTCCATTGCCTCGTATGGATGACTTGATGGATTATTTGAGTGGAGCAAAGTACTTCAGCGAGATTGATTTGAAGAGTGGATACCACCAAATCAGAATTAGAGAAGGGGATAAATGGAAGACAACATTCAAAACAAGGATGGACTGTATGAGTGGCTAGTGACGCCATTTGGGTTGACAAATGCACCCATTACCTTTATGAGATTGATGAATGAGGTAATGAAGCCTTTCCTTGGTAAATTTGTTATTGTTTATTTAGATGACATTTTGATTTTTAGTAAAACAAAAGAGGAACACCTACTACACCTTAAGGTAGTTTTACAGAGGTTAAAAGAAGAAAAGTTGCCGGTAAACATGGATAAATGCAGTTTTATGCAGAGGGAACTAGTATATCTAGGTTTTGTAGTGTCTGAAGAAGGGTTGAAGATGGATCCTAAGAAGGTTAAGGCAATAATGGATTAGCTCACCTAGAAACATGTTTGAGGCCAGAAGTTTTTATGGCTTGGTAAGCTTCTATAGGAAGTTCATTAGAAATTTAAGTGGAATATGTACACCAATCACCGAGAAAATGAAGGGTGTTAGGAAAGAGTTAGTGCAGGAGCTTCAATTTACATTTCTTTTTCAAATATAATATTTGATGACCTTGTTAATTTTGGTTTTATCTAAGGCCTTGGAAGCCATTTTGATGTGTTGTAATAAGGACTTAGTCCACTTTATTTGACTAGTCCACTAGAATGTTTGAAAGACCTATTTTGTAGGACTTTCTCTTTTAGAAACTTATTGTTTTTATTAAAACTGCCTTTTCCACCGTTCCATTGCTCTTCCTGGGCAGTTGTACGGACTGTTTGGAAGAGGAAAGGTATGGACAACTCCCTATAAACTGAGTTTTGTTTTTACATGCCAATAATAATGAGAAGGAAGGAGTTTTTTAAGAGAAAAACTATGTTTTTTCTATTTTTCTGTAAAAATAGCCTTTGTACGGCCAAGCACGGATTGTTAAAGAAGTGTTTTTTGTAAAATACTTTAGATCTTGGATGTGACTTTCATTTGCAGGTAATTTGGGCCTTTGAAACGTTTGGAGGTGTTAGTTCTTCTCCTTTTTGTAAATACTGGGTTAAACCCTCTTTGCCTAGGGTTTTGAGGTAAAATAGAGTTTTTTTCCTCTGTCTTCTGAAGGTGAACAATCATCTTTTGATGAGATGGAGGAATATAGAGTAGCTTTCATGTTTTTGTTGTTTGATAGGTTGTTCTCCTTCTTTCATAGTGTTTGGTATGTCTCTATCTAGTCAAAACAGTGACTAGTTAGTGGAGAAGAGACATTGGACAGCAAGTGTAGAAGAAAATAGTCATAAGATTGGTGAGATGGAGTTGTTCTTTGTGTTTTAAGAGGGATACAGGTCTGCACAAGAGTCCTACACTCCAGACAAGGGACCCTTAATACACCTCTTGTCCATTAACTTAAACTAGACAATCCTTAGAAGGCAAATAACAATTAATGACAGAAAAAAATAGTTTGCTGTCATGCACGTGGGTGCAGTACGGTCTGAAGGTTTGATGGATGGTAAACACCTTATTTTTGGTATTTGGTTCATGCACCAAGAAATGAAGGTCTTAGGAGGTTCGTGAATGACTAACATGGTGTCAAATGTCTCCTTGTTTGCAAAGATAACCTACTTTCTAACATTGTTTCATTGAAGACAATCAAACAGCCGTACTTCTTCTGTCAGAGCAGCATTATGGTGGGATGTCAAGTCAGTGGAACCTGTCCTCATGAATGCATGTGATGTTTTGATCTTTGTTTGGAGGAGTTGTTGCAGATTGGGGTTTTCTCAAAGGAAATAAGAATAAGTTGTCACTTTAAAACTGTCATAGGACAGTTAACATTATATTTGTTGTCCTCTACTCCTTAACCCTAGTGTGGGCCTGCACATAAGTAGTTGGTTGTTTTCTCACATCAAATGTTGAGTATGCATCAAGCATTTATGGTCATCTGAAGTTTTGGAAGGGTATTGAGGATTTAAATCTTTGTTTAAGCTTCAAGAGAAGGGTTTCCTCTTTAATTCTGCTATAAGACAGTCATACAAAAACTTGCTGTCCACTATTGTATGAGGAGTGGAATGAGAGTTCGAGTCAGTTTCATGCATGTCATAAGTCAGTATATGTTGATTTGTGTTGTTGCCCATGTTGGTAGAGGTGTGGGTAGGAAATTGTGAGTCAAACCAAGGTGGTTGTGTAGAAGGGAGGGATTGAGTAACAACTCTTCAAGGTGAGAGTTGGACAGCCTGTGAGAAGGACATTGGATAGTGGTCCTAGGCTAGATAAATCTCCACAATAGCCTTGTGTAGGTTTTGTCTTCACATACCACGTTGTAAACCTCTTAGGGTAAGTGATCTAAGTTTATTTAGTGAACTTCTACAACCTATTTCTACGTGACCTCTGCATCAAGAGTTCCAGTGGAATGCTACAGCAGAAAAGAGCTTTTAGTTGTTGAAGAAGGTGATAGAACAACCAGTGTTGACATTGCTAGACTTTGGTAAAGTGTTTCAAGTAGATTGTGATGTTAGTGGTAGTGCAATTAGGGAAGTGTTAAGTCAAGAAGGTAGACCCATTGCCTACTTTGGTGGTGTAGTCACAATTAGGAGTGTCCTCAAAGAGAACAATCTAGACCGTACAGCTAGAGTAACACAATGGAAACTGTATACACCTAAAAATGACATGACTCTACTTAGATAAATATTTTAAATATTTATTTCATCTTCACATTCCTCTATCAATAAATAAAAAAATTTATTTATTTATTTGATTCATCTCCTCTCATATTATTAAATACATTATATTTATTTAATTAATTAAATTCATCTACATCAACTTCATTCTTCTAAATAATTAAATAATTTTAATTATTTAATTAAAACCTTTTATTCTTCCAAATTTAAATAAAATGCAATTTTATTTAAATAAAATCTTAAATCTCCACAAAATAAAATATATTTAATATTTTATTTTCCTCCAAATTATCTGCAAATAATTAAATAAATGTATTTCTTCAAAAATCTTTCTTATCTTCTAAAAATATATTCTTCTTGTCATACAAAAAGAAAAAGCTGAGTTACAAAAGCAAAAGCAGTTTTAAAGCATCTTTAAAGCAACTGTGCTCTTAAATTAGAAAAATAAATTCTAATTTAAGTAAAATGAAAACTCATCCTCATCAATAGAGCAGTTAACTCAACAAAGCTTCTTTTTGAATGACACATGTCTTTCTTCCATTTGTTACATGTTCCTCAACTATCCTCCTTCGTTGATCTTCTTGTTTCTTCTCAACCGTAGATCTTCTTCTACACAACTCTATAAATACAACCCTCTTCTTCTATTTCATATATCCATAGCTTGAGCAAACTTATGTTATAGAAACACTAACGCGCCTTTGGCACCCCTATCTCCATAAGCACCTCATATCATCCATCAATAGTGTTTTGAAACTCACCTTCAATCACACAAAGTATCCTAGCCAACTTCATCTTGTCATCTTGAGGACTTTGAAGCAAGGAAGCAAGCTTCCTGAGGGCCAACATTCATCTCCATCAAGATCAAGATAGAAAAGGCGAGCAATGGAAGGCGAAAGGTAAAGGGTTGTGAGTATTATCTTTGTTATTGTTTTAAATCCTTTTATCTTCAGATTTCATTGTTGTTTTGGGTTATATTATTATTCATTTTGATTAATCCATGAATCCACATCACATTTTGGTGCCTACCGTGGGGCCCTTGCCCCTTTTTCTAATCACAAATTTGAGTTTTCTTGTAGACAGGTTCCATACAGGTGTCATACAGGTTTTTGACAGGTTCATTCGGTGCATGCACCCTTTGATTCGATGCATTTGATTCCTGTTATAACGCATTTGTACTTTGGTGCATTCAACCTTTAAACTGGTGCTTCTGTCCTCTGCTTCGGCGCTTACAGTAATTTGGCACATCCATACCCTGAGACGGTGCTTCTATCCTCTGCTTTGGCGCATATGGTCATCCAACGCATATACACTCCCTAACAACGCTTTTACTCATTTTTACGGCACATTTATTCATTTAACGCATTTGCATCATATTATGGCACATTTACCTCCTGTCTCAATGCATATGTAAAATGCCGCATGCAAGCTCTATTTTTGCGCATTCAAACTGCATTGCGGTGCTTCTATTTTGCACTATAGTTTTTAGGGTTCCTTGTGATTTTATGATTGAGCTAACATTTTGTCTTGTAGGATTAGAGGCTGGATTAGTTCATTTAGTTGCATTGATTAATTCATCTAGTTTAATTAAGGGGAAAAAGTAAAAAAGATGTATGCATGCAAATTCCACATAGTCCATAACTAGGAAGAGAGTAATTGAACCACTGCTATATCTGCATATTGCTATCTTCTTTAGTTAGATCATTGCTATCTCAACAATCAGGAATGAACATTGCTATGTCTTAAATACTTCAAAGTTAACAATCGCGTGTGTGCACAAATAGAATAGCCCATTTAGTTTTTGTACTTTTAACTAGGTTTGGATTAATCGGTGTATTCTATGACTGTGAATGACAATAGGCTTATGCTCTCCCCTTAATTGGGTGACCAGAATGCCAAACTTGTCATTCCATTTGTTTAACCTTTAGGGGGGCCTGCCCTTGGATGCATGCCTATCCAAGTGGGAACGACCCTAAGTGGTAACAAGCTAAAGCCAAGCCCTACCAAGCCACTTAAAATAAATTGTGCTTGAGGTGAAAACCTCCTACAACGAGTGCTGCTGTGTTACACCGATGACCAACCTCCCCCAAAACCCTCTAAAGCATAACCCTTAGAGGCTGGGAGACTCCATAACAGAGAGTAGTGCCGCCACACGTGTAACCACTCGAACAGTTGCCTTGACTATAAACCAATTGTTTAGTATATCAAAAACCCCTATTTGTTGATGCAAAGGGCAGAGCTCTTGAAGTGGCCTTAATTCATGTGACTCTTAGTAGAGGTAGCAGGGACAATCCTAAGGTTCGATGGGGGTACGAGCCTAAGGAAACCTAGATCTGGTATGCATGAGAAGTGAGTACCATGGAGGGGAGCCGGTGCTACCAGATCCTAGAGCTACACGCTTTGAGTAAGCACAGCTAGAGGATTCAACAAATATTGTCCTATCCAACCTAGGGTGTACTTGTTTTTGAGTCAAAATAGTCCAAAAAAATAACAAAAGATAAAAATCATGAAAACTTGTGTTGTTTGTTGTGTCTGTGCCATAATTGATATCAATTTCTCAAAACACCAAGTTTTCAAACCAAAAATAGAAATTTCTTGAAAAACATTCCAAAAAACTGTGAAAAACCAAGCAAAAACTAGAATTGCGCATTTGCCCCGACTAGTGGCGCATTTGCTGAGACTTTTGGTGCATTTGATATCTTCTGCGACACATTTGAACTAAAACCAAAGTGGCACATTTGATACAACTTGTGGCACTTCTGAACTCTGTTGTGGCGCATTTAAGCTACTGCGCATTTAAACCAGAAAGCAAAAATCCATACCTTCCAAGAGCAAAACTGTCAAAAAAACTTTTCAAAAAAAATATTTTCAAATCTGTCTCAGTTTTTCAAAATCTGACTAAGATCATGCAAATCAACCACTTCTTTCTTCTTCCACGTCATAACTGCTTTTCATCCAAAATCTCACCAAATTCTTCCAAAAATCCAACAAGGTTAGAACCAAGTTATTCTAGATCACATCACATCTCAAACAAAACCTAGTGAGTCTCCTCTATCAAGGATCACTTATCCTTCTCTATCAGAACTCCACTAGTGGATTGTTCTAGACTAAGTCAACATCAAGCAAATGGATTTCTATCATCCTCGCTTCAACTATAGTTTGTTCATCCAACTTTGTTTGACACCACCTAGATCTAAGAAGAACCTTGCTAAAATCTTGTCACCTAGCACCTTGCTCAAAATCTCACTCCATCCCATCCCTAATCACCTCTTGCATGGTCTTAACTAGATTATAAAAACAAAAGCAGATTGAAATGGTAGAGAAAAGTATCCCAAATGCTCATGAAAGTGAGGAAGAAATTTCTATGGACGAGATCCTTCAAACGCAACATGACCCAAAATTTCAACGCCTATTAGAAAAGGTACTTGCTCAAGACCCTACTAAATTCTTTTTACACCTAGCAAATCTAGGAGTCAAGCTCCCTAAGGATTATGACGTAGAGGCTCTCAAAGAAACCGAGGACTAAAGAAACCCTGAAGGAAGTAGACATGAGGAAGGAACACCTTCAGACAAAAGCAAGATAACTAATGATCCTACGGATGCCTTAAGTCTAGTGAACCAACAAATCCTAGCATTACAACAAGAATTTAAGAACATGAAAACAGGGGCATCAACTAAACATTACACCCTAGAGGATATTTCACCATATCCTTTTGATAGGACCTTGATCATGATTCCTTTCCCCTCAAAATTTGAGGTACCAAAATTCGATAAATATCGAGGAAAGGGTGATCCAAGAGACCATATTAGGGAATTCAATGCTGCTTGCCTTGAGGTCGCACACAATGACACTTACCTTATGCGACTATTTCCATGAAGCTTGGGAGGACAAGCCATGGAGTGGTTTTCTAGACTACCACTTGGTATTAAAACATTCAATAAACTTGTCGACAAATTTGTCACCCACTTCTCTTACAATATTGAGCACGACATCTCAATATTGGATCTTTGTAACACTAAACAGAAAGGTGGAGAGTCTTTCGCCACCTTCTTTCAAAGATGGAGACAACTAGCAAGAAAGTGTCCGCACCAAATGCCTAAAAAACAAATGCTAGAAATGTTTGTACACAACTTACAAACTGACATGAGTTACCAAATACAAATCCAATGTCCTACTTCCTTTAGCAAAGTCATTGAGATGGGCCTCATCATTAAAAAAGCTCTAATTGCCAAGGGTCAAATAAAACTCTATAAGGACACTCCTTGTACCAACACCAACATAGACAAACCAAGATTCTAGACGAAAAACAAAAATGTTGTGAATGACGGGGTGGTAGATGCCAAAAATGCGGCACCTAAGCAACCAATTTTCAATTTGTCAACTCCTCAAAACAACCCCCCGCAAAACAAACCAAGAAACACTGAATCTCGGTTCAGCAACTTTCCACCTAGGAGAAAATTCACCCCTTTGGGAGAATCCTTAGAAATTGCCCTACGGAAGCTAATCACGAACAAGATCATAACGCTTCTCTCGGCATGAGAATATGAACACAAAGTCAAACCCCATTGGTGGAACAACAATGACTTTTGTGAATTCCACCGAAACAGGGGGCATAAAACAAATGACTGCATAGTGCTAAAACATACTATCCAAGACTTAATTGAGCAAAACAAAATATCAATCGATGGGCATACCTCAAACAATGATCACTAGGCATTCAACGATCCTCTTCCAAACTACGAGTAGGGAGGATCCTCCAACTGAAACAACAGTGGATCTAACAACGTGAACTACACAAATATCGGTTTTGACTATGTTGTCAACCATATCTCAGAAAGTGATTCACACATCAATGTGATCACTATAAATAAGGATCTGGATTGTAATGTTACTACCCGCAGCAATAGGGTCACTCTTAGGGGAACCTCCACCCCTCTGACTAATCAATATAGTATCGTGGATCAGCTACATAAAACCCCTGTGCATATCTCCATGCTAGAACTTCTACGTCTATCCCCACCTCATAGAGCCATTCTTGACAAAGCCTTAGCGGAAGCTTCCATCCCAAAAAACCTCGCTAAAGAGCAATTCCAAACCATGGTAGGTCACATAACCTCACCTCATTCCCTATCATTCACTGAAAAGGATGATATGTCAATCACTCAACCCCATAATGCCTCTCTCCACATTGAAGCCTTCATTCACAAGCACAAGATAAAGAGGGTCCTAATAGATGGAGGAGCTGGTTTGATTTGCACCTTAAAGCTAATCCTTACATTGGGGTTTTCAGAGAAAGCTATAGATCCGAAAAGAAAAATCACTATAAAAGCCTATGATGAAGAGGAGAGAACTTCCAAGGGAATTGTTACTTTACCAATCAGAGTGGGTCTTGTTGTAAAAGATGTGGCTTGCCAAGTCCTCGATATGGAGCTAGCATACAACATTCTTCTTGGAAGACCATGGATACATGCTCTGAAAGTAGTACCTTCAACTTACCATCAATGTATCAAGTTCCCTTACGAAGGTCAAGAGATCACCATCCAAGGTGACCCCAACCCATTTTAGTATTGTAACTCTATCCATCTTAAACTAGAAGTGGTGATTCCCAACAACCGTGCTTCTGCTTCATCCTCATCTCGTGTTGACCCAATTACACTTGTTTCCTCTTCAAAGACATCCCAACCTGACCTCAAACTCAAGGATAAAGGCTTGGGTGAGTACACAATCTCCTAATCCCTCTGCTTGGCACAGCTCCCCCTATCTCCAAGATCATATGGAAGACCTACTCTGAGCAAACCCAAAGTAGACAAAACTATCCAAGGACCGTTTATCAAATGGGGCAGCCTTGAAGATGAAAGTGATAAGAAAGATATCCTACAGTGGTTATACAAGGATGAGGGCAGTTCATCAACACTACAGGACCATCACACCATACCAACTGAACAATATGGTCAAGGTTTTCAAATGTTACAAAGAATGGGGTATGTTCATCCGCATATCATTTGTCATTTGCAATTGTTGTTCAAAGTTGGTATCAGAGCCGATGATGTGTTCGTCTATTGTTATCGTTGTTGTCTAACCATAACAACTCAGTAGTGTTAATCTATTTATCTGTATTGCTCCTTGTATTGCTCATACAAATCAGATCTCTGTTGTAAGTCCTCTTCTTGTAAGTCTCGTCTAAGCTTGTTGCGTCTAGGGCAGATCTGAGGCAGTAATCTTGTATTTTGAGCGCAGGTTTGAGCATTAGTTTGAGCGCAGAAATGGATAGAGCAAGCACTTCTGGATCGAGTATGGAAGGCATCGATCATACCGCAGATTGCAACACAGAAGTTAAGTTCACAAACTTCTTTGCTGATAATGAAAGTTCATTTTCTACTAGTGAAAGTAGCAATAATATATTAGATGAAGTTTCTTCTAGTCAGTTTGATAATAGGGAATTTTGTGTGCCTAAAATTAAACCCTCTGAGATCTATGGGGATGTTCCCAATAGTTTGGTAGATATGTTTAATAAAAACAAAGGTTTGAAAAATTGGTTTGGTTACAAAACATCTCAAAGATGTCATGTTGCAACTTTACAACATGTTGTTACTGGAGGTAACAAAGGAAAATTGAAAATATTCTCAGATGCCCTAGTCCAGAAATTCCAGAAAGAAGCCTTAGCTAGTCCAGATAATCCCCAATTCATGCATCTGTCCTATGTTAGGATAGGTATCTATGGACACTACTGTAAAGTCTTACCTATCATCATTATGATGATGCTGAAAGATGCAAGATTCTACAAGTTGTCTCATGCCTTGTTAGGTGCTGGATGTGACTCCATGGCTAAAGGAGCACTCTATCTTGACTGTCTATTAGATTTGCCAATTAGTCTAAAAGATGGTAATTTGCAAGATGTCCTTGAATATAACTTTAAGACCATGAATCTTTTCATGAAAAATAATTTAGTAGATCATTCTCTTGTCTTTTTGGTTCACTATAGATTATACAACAAGGTCTTACCTTTAATGATAAACCCCAAAAGAGCACAAGGTCTAGAAGGTCTTTCTACTATCTGGACATCTACTAGAGACAACACACAGCTAACTGCCCCCAAAATAGTCCGTCACAAAGATATTAAGTTGCCAGAAGAATGGGCATTAGATCTTTGGGAAGAAGGTGAACAACCTGAAGAAGAGAAACAACCACAATTGAGAGGTATCTCAATTGAAGAAATAGATGATCAGGCCATGATCTGATTCTCATCTGGTCAACCGTCTGCCTTGTACAACAGCCCTTCAATGAGAATAGAAAAGATTTTTAACTATAACCAACCTAGTCCATCTGTGACTCTGTTATCGCGCACTCAGAGCGCAAGACTCCAACTCACTCAGGGTTTTGAAGATTTATTTAGAATCCCTTCCATTGCTAGGCCTAACAACTCTATACCTAGCAGTTCTAAACCAAAAGCCAACTCTGCTAGCTCTTCTTGCTCCCACAAGTTGTATTCTAAACTTGATGATGGGATGTACAAGTGTGAAGACTACTCTTTTGTTTTCAATCCTCCCAGAACTGGCCATTTTCGTATGTTTTCAGCCAAAGAAGCTGTCATACCTGAACAAGATATTCAAGAGACCAATATACAAGTCCTTACTACTCCTGCTGGTCCTTGTCTTGTACCCGGTCCCATTCCTAACTTCCATGACTTCATGCTTTATGACACCACTGGTAGATACCAATCTGATTTCTGGCCCTTACATAGATTTCCTATTAAAGATGCTATTCAAGGCTCCAGTCGGAGCAAATTGCTTAACTGGACAAACATGTGTCTTAGGAAATCAATGTTACTAGCTGAGGATAGAAAGATCTAGCATAAGATCGAAGCAGTCAAGGCGGAAAAGGCCCGCCTTAGTACCCAAGAGAATCTTCATTCTCTTATTTCTTCTCTTGAACGCTTGGAAAAGCATCTTACTGATGAGTGGATGGCCTCTGTTAACAAAGACCTCCAGGAACTCAAAGTTCAGTATAATGAGTTCAAAGCTCAAGCGAAAACATGGTGGGTCGCTCACCAACGATCTTTAGAACAGCAGAGAGAACTTCTACAGAGAGTCAGAAGTGAAGTCAAATTAGATTGTGATGTGCTTCCTTCACAGGTAAATACTATGAGTATACATGCCAAGCATAATGGACAAAGACTTGATGAAGTCAATCATGAAGTCCATTCTATTACACAATCACAACTTCTAATAAGAGATTCTGTCAAATAGGAATCTGTTGATATTCAGTCTGCATTACAACAAGAATCTATCATGATTCAGTCAGTTGTCCAAACTGTTAAGCAATAGCAGACTGTAAAGACAATGAATTTCCCTTCCAGTGCAAAGGCATACCTACAGGCTCAATATGAAGGACCAAAACTAGTCACTAAAGTAAAGAAGCCTGTAATAGAAAAGATTTATGATCCCTCCACAGGGGATCTCAAAGATACCACTCCAGAGGAATGGGCAAAAGGAAAGTTCCAAATGGCTCGTGGTAGCAATTCAAATCCCAATGGATCTGACCCTATTGATCCATTCAAGAATATTCAAACTCTAAAAGCTGATACACCTCCCCTTGTTAATTTTGATAATTTTGAGGATGTAGCAAATACAAGAGGAATAGATGCCATGTGAGACTGGATAACTAATTATTTATCCACTAATGCCACTGCTGATGAATCACAGGTGATTAAGCAGGCTCTCAATGCCATGACAGGTGTTGCAAGAAGTGTCTGGGATAGACTAGATGACACGTTCAGAGAAAGCCTAATAGGCAGAGGTACAGATCAAGTCTGTGCTTAGTTGACACATATGTTTGTTGGAAGAACAGACACAAGAGAAAAGTTGGCCTACAACAAGTTCATCAAAGGTAAATGTAAAAATCTCAAATATTTCTAGAAATATTGTGAGATTCAATATCAAAACTTTTATCAATCTGGCCGTGAACAAAATCATAATTTTATGTTCACAACTTTTCTGAAAAGTTTTGGCACTGTGATAGGAGAATTCTATCACAAGAAAGTTTTAGAAAATCTGGTAATAGAAAATGTAGAAATGAAGGAACTAACCTTTCCTCAGTTAGTTCAATTTCTTACACAGATAAATGAAGAGATCTGTGAAGAAGGAAAAGCAAAGAAGGAAATAAAAAAGGTACAACCTTTACTATCCTCTTCTGTATGCTACTAGATAATGCCTTCTAATCAGTTTCTTGAGAAAGGCAGATCTTCTTGTTATAACTGTGATAAGTCAGAAAAGCCTTACAAGAAGAAAAAGAAAAAATACAGTAAATATCCCTGTAAGAAAGGATATTTTAGAAAAAGAGATAAGAAGCAAAAGGGTTCCAAGAAATGGAAACCTACCTGCTATATTTGCAAAGGAGATTATTTTGCAAATAAATGTTCAGACAGAAATAAGAAAAAGGGAAAAGGTAAAGTCCATGTTGCCCGAGAAGCAGGTGTGGCAGATGATGAATTTGAATTCATCAACGACTACCCATCAGACTCAGAGGATATCATGTTATCTAGTACTGATCCAGAAAAAGAATCAGAGTCTGAAGAATATGCATCAGTGCCAAAACAAGCTCAGGTCAATCTGATGACTAAAGAAGTTCAATCTTCTGATGAAGATTCGGAAGTCTCCTTCTTTTGCAGAATGCTGCGAAGAGACACCCATGCAGAATTGGACAAGGTAATTGAAGAAATTGTCCAAGCAAAGTCTCGTCTCCAAACAATGGATATGGGACAAGAAACATGGAAAAAGTTGGTCAACAAGCTTGAACAACTTAAAGCAATAAAATATTTCCTGCTTCAGAATCTAGAAAGGCCTTCCAAACTTCCAGTTCGAAGATCTCCTATGCTACAATATCGTTTATCTGTATCCCAATCTGAAATTCCAGAACAACATGGATACAAACCATTGCAAAAAAGAGAACCTTGGCCTCCAGGTTCCCCTGCACAAAGACCACCTCCAGGATCCCCTACACAAAGACCCTCAGGATCCTTTGAGCAGCAGTCTATCAATAACGCTCCTTCTCTAGGAAGCATGGCTTGAAGAATATGGAGAAGAAACAAAAAAGCCTTTCTTGAAAAGGTTATTACTCAAGCTCAGGAAGACATCTCAGAAATTGATGATGAAGAAAATTTCTATCTCATAGATGAAATGGAAAAGGCTCCTGAACTTGATAAGTTTGTCAACCATTTTAATACAGCTGGAATCATACAGTTGCCTACTCAAGCATCCTTTTAGGAAGAACAACTGTATTGTGAAGAAAAGCCATATAGCCCTCTCATCCATCAAGCTGTCGAAGAACAAGAAGAACCTAGAGTTACTTTTGAAGAAGGTTCTAGCAGTCGACAGATGAAAGCCTATAAAAGGAGTGCCAAGCTTACTACTTCATGTCCAAGAATAATCTTGACAATTCACTTCCCAGGTATAATGGCATATCCATTAGCATTTCTAATTGATACCGGAGCTGATCTAAACATTGCTAAGCATAATGCTTTTCCCAAATATGCATGGATAGAAGGAACTACAGGTATTACTTTTGGTAACTCTGAAAAGGAAAATAGTTCTGCAATATGTGAAGCTCCTATTCAAATAGGATTTGATGGTTTCATTGACACTAACATTTGTTCAATATGAGGTCGATGGATATGATGGTGTTATTGGAAGCAAAGCTATTCAACAATGGGAACCTTTTACCATTGATTCAGATTTTATTATAATTTAGAATAGATATCAGCTTCCCAGGCTTTATCAAGATCTAGCTTATACATCCAAGCTAGAATAGGAACAAAAAAAGAAACCAGTTAATGCAATTTGGTTAGCCAAACAAATGAATGAAGGTTAAGAATCTCTGACAGAGATTAAAATTGCCGTTGCTGCCACAGTTCTTACCAAAGACTCGAAGAAGCAGAAAAGAAACCTGACATGTGATCTCCCTCTCAAACGAGATCCTCAAGGTAATGAACTCATGCCCAAGGCAAAAGCAAATTATTTTTTGATGAGTTCATCTGAAGCATTAACTTGTAGAACAGAAGTTGCAGACCTTGAAAAACAAGGTATCATTCAAACTTCTGAGTCCCCATTCTCATGCCATGCAATGTATGTTCCAAAAGTTGATAAGAATGGTAAGGAATTACCTGACAAACAACTAGTTGTCAATTATAAGCTGTTAAATGACTGCCTTGTTGATAATAGACATCCTCTGCCAAGCAAAGATCATATTTGGTAGACTATTCAAGGTAGTCATGTATATTCTAAATTTGACCTTACAAAAGGGTTTTGGCAGATTGGCCTCAAAAGTGCTGACTTTTACAAAATAGCATTTTCTGTACCACAAGGTCTCTATGAATGGACTATCCTTCCATTCGGTATCAAAACCGCTCCCTCCATTTTTCAGCAGAAAATGGATGTCATTTTTAGACCTTATGCCAAATTTATCCAACCCTATATAGATGACATTCTTGTCTTCAGCCAGGATATGCCCCAGCATCTCGCTCATCTCCGCCAATTCCTTTCCATTTGCTAACACCATGGTCTTGCTGTCAATCCCTTAAAGTCTTTCTTTGCACAAAACCATATAGTATTCATTGGCATCAAGCTTCTTCTAGGGGGGAGAATGGAGGCACAACCCCACATCCTGAACAAGATTTCTAATCTTGCAGTGACTAATGTCAAAGAATTACAACACTTTTTAGGCCTTGTAAATCATATTGCAGGATTTTATTACAAGCTTGCTGAAGATAGAATTGAGTTAAATAAGCTTTTGGGAAAGAAGCCACCACCATGGACAACTAAGCATGACAGTTTAAATTCTAGAATCAAACAAAAGTGTTCTCAGCTTCCACCTCTCAAGTTACCAGGTAATGGCTTCAAAATTGTGGAAACAGATGCTAGTGAAGGTGCATGGGCCGGTGTTCTTAGAGAATAGAGAACAACATCTCACAATCCCAAAGACAAAGGTGAGATTGTTAGATATATTTCTGGTAGCCTCAAAAATAGTGAAGTTGACTACCATAGTACTCATAAAGAAATCCTTGCTGTTGTAAATACTTTCCAAACATTTCAAATGTTTATTGCTGATAAGAGATTTCTCCTTAAAAGTGATCTTCAAAATATGTGGGGATTCTTCAGAAAAGAATCAAAGAATAAAGTTGTCAAAGGATGACTCCTCAGGTGGGCTCAACTATTAAGTACTTATGAATTTGATTTCATTCACCTTCTAGGAGTTGAAAACATTTTTGCAGATTTTATGTCAAGAGAAGGTCATACTTCAGAACCAGTTCCGTTTGAAGCCAATCAGAACCCTTCTGGGATTATCTGAATACTTAGGATAAGAGCACATCGCTGGTATGAAGATAGCTCTGAGAATGGAGTACGAATCCTTTCCAAAGAAGGGATCTGCATAACTTTCAAATGGCTAATGAATTTCTTTCAGATCATTTTAAGATGTTAGTAGCCAAACAACAACTAACATATCCAGGTCTATGGACTGAACTGCCATTCTTCCAGTTCTTAGTAGAAGCAGAACCAATTGATCCTGATGTGCGACATGTTCTCCAAAACTGGTGTGGGGACTTCATTCTTCCCGAAAAGTTTCTCAATCCGCAGGTCGACAGACCAGACCAATGGTTGGGTGCTGAACATGGAAAGAATTTAATTAGAGATATGTTCCAAGGACCATATCCACCTGCCGAAGATCTTCAATTCAATGGGACATCAGCTTATATTGGATGCATCTTCAAGCTCACTATCGACTCACTTGAAGAGAATCCCATCAGTAGACATCTTTGTCAAGTTTATGGACCAACTGGATCCTCCTATGTTTTTGAACATTGGACAGTTGCCAATAGACTAAGATTCTTCCATTCTCAACAGACTCCTGTTTGGATTCATACCAAGACATATAGAATGGAATGCATGGATTCACGAGGCATGTCCTTTGGACTATATGGCCCCTATAAGATGAAAACCATGAGTATCATCTAGAAAGAAAATGCATCAACTCCACATACACCTGCAGGATGTATTCCACATTCATCCAACTAAACTTGTGCTAACTACGAGTATGATCCACAAGATGATCCCCGAGTTCCCACCTTCAATGCAACTAACCACCACACTCCTGACTGTACTCATCCACCAAGTGAATCATGTGAAGGTTATATTTTGTATTCCCGACGCATCCCAAGTGATTCTAATCAAAGCACTAGCTAGTGGGCCAAGCATGTTGGCCACTGAAGATATCTATCTCTTAATGTCAAAAGCTAGACATGGGCCCTTCCACGATAAAAGGGGAAAAGCTTACGTGCCTCACAGTAAGCACGAGTTAACCTTCTTGTGATCAAAAAGAAAACATGTAAAAGTATATTCTCTTTTAAGTCTTGTCTGTCTCCTCCTTTCTCCGTTCACGAGTTATTGGGACCCACCAGAAGATGCTTATCTTCATATGGGTAACTCTTCAATAAAGGAGTTGTTAGGTGTCCACTTTCTATGGACATATTTCAAATTGGATTCAAGAGAGAAGGTTACAAGTTCCACCCCCTCTTCCTATAAAAGGTGACAGGGCCGCCTTCATTTCTCAATGAATTCTAGGTGAGTGAAGTCTTAGGAAAGTAAGAGTTCAAGTTTGTCTGTAAGCAAAAGAGTACCATTATCTCTGGTTCGCTCTCTGCATATGTCAATCGAGTCTGTAAGTTTACTAGGTCTAGAAACTAAGTTTTAAGCTCCTCTTTCTGCATACAATTTGTATCATGCCAGTGCACATTGAATATGATGAATGTATTGTTCTTGAGTGTTCAAAATAATAATATAAATAAGATCTATCTGAATGTCAGATACTCTGTTCATCCGCATATCATTTGTCATTTGCAGTTGCATTGAAGGTGGGAACTCGAGGATCATCTTGTGGATCATACTCGCAGTTAGCACAAGTTTGGTTGGATGAATGTGGAATACATCCTATAGGTGTGTGTGGAGTTGATGCATTTTCTTTCCAAATGATACTCATGGTTTTCATCCTATAGGGGCCATATAGTCCAAAGGACATGCCTCATGAATCTGTGCGTTCCATTCTATATGTCTTGGTATGAATCCAAATAGGAGTCTATTAAGAATGGAAGAATCTTAGTCTATTGGCAATTGTCCAATGTTAAAAAATAGAGGAGGATCCAGCTGGTCCATAAACTTGACAAAGATGTCTGTTGATGGGATTCTCTTCAAGTGAGTCGATAGTGAGCTTGAAGATGCATCCAGTATAAGCTGATGTCCCATTGAATTGAAGATCTTCAGCAGGTGGATATGGTCCTTGGAACAAATCTCTAATTAAATTCTTTCCATGTTCAGCACCCAACCATTGGTCTGGTCTATCGACCTGCAGATTGAGAAACTTTACGGGAAGAATGAAGTCCCCACACCAGTTTTGGAGAACATGTCCCACATTAGGATCAATTAGTTCTGCTTCTGCTAAGAACTGGAAGAATGGCCGTTCAGTCCATAGACCTGGATATGTTAGTTGTTGTTTGGCTACTAACATCTTAAAATGATCTGAAAGAAATTCATTAGCCATTTGAAAGTTATGCAGATCCCTTCTTTGGAAAGGATTCGTACTCCATTCTTAGCAGCTATCTTCATACCAGTGATGTTCTCTTATCCTAAGTATCTAGATAATCCCAGAAGGGTTCTGATTGGCTTCAGACAGAATTGGTTCTGAAGTATGACCTTCTCTTGACATAAAAACTACAAAAATGTTTTCAACTCCTGGAAGGTGAATGAAATCAAATTCATAAGTACTTAATAGTTGAGCCCACCTGAGGAGTCGTCCTCTTACAACTTTATTCTTTGATTCTTTTCTGAAGAGTCCCCGCAGATTTTGAAGATCACTTTTAAGGAGAAATCTCTTGTTAGCAATAAACATTTGAAATGTTTGGAAAGTATTTACAACAGCAAGGATTTCTTTATGAGTACTATGGTAGTCAACTTCACTATTTTTGAAGCTACCAGAAATATATCTAACAATCTCACCTTTGTCTTTGGGATCGTGAGATGTTGTTCTCTGTTCTCTAAGAAGACCAGCCCATGCACCTTCACTAGCATCTATTTCCACAATTTTGAAGCCATTACCTGGTAACTTGAGAGGTGGAAGCTGAGAACACTTTTGTTTGATTCTGGAAATCAAACTGTCATGCTTAGTTGTCCATGGCGGTGGCTTCTTTCCCAAAAGCTTATTTAACTCAATTCTATCTTCAGCAAGCATGTAATAAAATCCTGCAATATAATTTACAAGGCCTAAAAAGCATTGTAATTTTTTGACATTAGTAACTGCAAGATTAGAAATCTTGTTGAGGATGTGGGGTTGTGCCTCCATTCTCCCCCCCAGAAGAAGCTTGATGCAAATGAACACAATATGGTTTTGTGCAAAGAAAGACTTTGAGGGATTGATAGCAAGACCATGGTGTTAGCAAATAGAAAGGAATTGGTGGAGATGAGCGAGATGCTGGGGCATATCCTGGCTAAAGACAAGAATGTCATCTATATAGGGTTGGATAAATTTGGCATAAGGTCTAAAAATAACATCCATTTTTTGCTGAAAAATGGAGGGAGCAGTTTTGATACCAAATGGAAGGATAGTCCATTCATAGAGACCTTGTGGTACAGAAAATGTTGTTTTGTAAAAGTCAGCACTTTTGAGGCCAATCTACCAAAACCCTTTTGTAAGGTCAAATTTAGAATATACATGACTACCTTGAATAGTCTACCAAATATGATCTTTGCTTGGCAGAGGATGTCTATTATCAACAAGATAGTCATTTAACAGCTTATAATTGACAACTAGCCATTTCTCAGGTAATTCCTTACCATTCTCATCAACTTTTGGAACATACATTGCATGGCATGAGAATGGGGACTTAGAAGTTTGAATGATACCTTGTTTTTCAAGGTCTGCAACTTCTGTTCTACAAGTTAATGCTTCAGATGAACTCATCAAAAAATAATTTACTTTTGCCTTGGGCATGAGTTCATTACCTTGAGGATCTCGTTTGAGAGGGAGATCACATGTCAGGTTCCTTTTCTGCTTCTTCAAGTCTTTGGTAAGAACTGTGGCAGCAAAGGCGATTTTAATCTCTGTTAGAGATTCTTGACCTTCATTCATTTGTTTGGCTAACCAAACTACATTAACTGGTTTCTTTTTTTGTTTCTTTTCTAGCTTGGATGTATAAGCTAGATCTTGATAAAGCTTGGGAAGCTGATATCTATTCTGAATTATAATAAAATCTGAATCAATGGTAAAAGGTTCCCATTATTGAATAGCTTTGCTTCCAATAACACCATCATATCCATCGACCTCATATTGAACAAATGTTAGAGTGTCAATGAAACTATCAAATCCTATTTGAATAGGAGCTTCACAGATTGCAGAACTATTTTCCTTTTCAGAGTTACCAAAAGTAATACCTGTAGTTCCTTCTATCCATGCATATTTGGGAAAAGCATTATGCCTAGCAATGTTTAGATCAGCTCCGATATCAATTAGAAATGCTAAGGGATATGCCATTATACCTGGGAAGTGAATTGTCAGGATTATTCCTGGACATGAAGTAGTAGGCTTTGCACTCCTTTTGTAGGCTTTCATCTGTCGACTGCTAGAACCTTCTTCAAAAGTAACTCTAGGTTCTTCTTGTTCTTCGACAGCTTGATGGATGAGAGGGCTATATGGCTTTTCTTCACAATACAATTGTTCTTCCTGAAAGGATGCTTGAGCAGGCAACTGTATGATTCCAGCTGTATTAAACTGGTTGACAAACTTATCAAGTTCAGGAGCCTTTTCCATTTCATCTATGAGATAGAAATTTTCTTCATCATCAATTTCTGAGATCTCTGCCTGAGCTTGAGTAATAACCTTTTCAAGAAAGGCTTTTCTATTTCTTCTCCATATTCTTCATCCCATGCGTCCTGGAGAAGGAGTGTTATCGATAAACTGATGCTCAAAGGATCCTGAGGGTCTTTGTGCAGGGGATCTTGGAGGCAGTCTTTGTGCAGGGGAACTTGGAGGCCAAGGTTCTCTTTTTTGCAATGGTTTATATCCGTGTTGTTCTAGAATTTCAGATTGGGATACAGATAAACCATATTGTAGAATAGGAGATCTTCGAACTGGAAGTTTGGAAGGCCTTTTTGGATTCTGAAGCAGGAAATATTTTCTTTCTTTAAGTTGTTCAAGCTTATTGACCAACGTTTTCCATGTTTCTTGTCCCATATCCATTGTTTGGAGACAAGACTCTGCTTGGACAATTTCTTCAATTACCTTGCCCAATTTTGCATGGGTGTCTCTTCGCAACATTCTACAAAAGAAGGAGTCTTCTGAATCTTCATCAGAAGATTGAACTTCTTTAGTCATCAAATTGACCTGAGCTTGTTCTGGCGCTGATGCATATTCTTCAAACTCTGATTCTATTTCTGGATTAGTACTTGATAACATGATATCCTCTGAGTCTCATGGGTAGTCATTGATGAATTCAAATTCATCATCTGCCACACCTACTTCTTGGGTAGCACGGACTTTACCTTTTCCCTTTTTCTTATTTCTGTCCAGACATTTATTTGCAAAATGATCTCCTTTGCAAATATAGTAGGTAGGTTTCCATTTCTTGGAACCCTTTTGCTTCTTATCTCTTTTTCTAAAATATCCTTTCTTACGGGGATATTTACTATATTTTTTCTTTTTCTTCTTGTAAGGCTTTTCTGACTTATCATAGTTATAACAAGAAGATTTGCCTTTCTCAGGAAACTGATTAGAAGGCATTATCTAGTAGCATACAGAAGAGGATAGTAAAGGTTGTACCTTTTTTATTTCCTTCTTTGCTTTTCCTTCTTCATAGATCTCTTCATTTATCTGTGTAAGAAATTGAACTAACTGAGGAAAGGTTAGTTCCTTCATTTCTATATTTTCTGTTACCAGATTTTCTAAAACTTTCTTGTGATAGAATTCTCCTATCACAGTGCCAAAACTTTTCAGAAAAGTTGTGAACATAAAATCATGATTTTGTTCATGGCCAAATTGATAAATGTTCTGATATTGAATCTCAGAATATTTCTAGAAATATTTGAGATCTTTACATTTACCTTTGATGAACTTGTTGTAGGCCAACTTTTCTCTTGTGTCTGTTCTTCCAACAAACAGACATGTCAACTGAGCACAGAATTGATCTGTACCTCTACTTATTAGGCTTTCTCTGAACATGTCATCTAGTCTATCCCAGACACTTCCTTTCTCTTTGCCAACACCATGGTCTTGCTGTCAATCCCTCAAAGCCTTTCTTTGCACAAAACCATATTGTATTCATTGGCATCAAGCTTCTTCTAGGGGGAGAATGGAGGCACAACCCCACATCCTGAACAAGATTTCTAATCTTGCAGTTACTAATGTCAAAGAATCACAACACCTTTTAGGCCTTGTAAATTATATTGTAGGATTTTATTACGAGCTTACTGAAGATAGAATTGAATTAAATAAGCTTTTGGGAAAGAAGCCACCACCATGGACAACTAAGCATGACAGTTTGATTTCCAGAATCAAACAAAAGTGTTCTCAACTTCCACCTCTCAAGTTACTAGGTAATGGCTTCAAAATTGTGGAAATAGATGCTAGTGAAGGTGCATGGGCCGGTGTTCTTAGAGAACAGAGAACAACATCTCACTATCCCAAAGACAAAGGTGAGATTGTTAGATATATTTTTGGTAGCTTCAAAAATAGTGAAGTTGACTACCATAGTACTCATAAAGAAATCCTTGCTGTTGTAAATACTTTCCAAACATTTCAAATGTTTATTGCTGACAAGATATTTCTCCTTTAAAGTGATCTTCAAAATCTGCGGGGATTCTTCAGAAAAGAATCAAAGAATAAAGTTGTCAGAGGACGACTCCTCAGGTGGGCTCAACTATTAAGTACTTATGAATTTGATTTCATTTACCTTCCAGGAGTTGAAAACATTTTTGTAGATTTTATGTCAAGAGAAGGTCATACTTCAGAACTAGTTCCATCTAAAGCCAATCAAAACCCTTCTGGGATTATCTGGATACTTAGGATAAGAGAACATCGCTAGTATGAAGATAGCTACCGAGAATGGAGTACGAATCCTTTCCAAAGAAGGGATCTGCATAACTTTCAAATGGCTAATGAATTTCTTTCAGATCGTTTTAAGATGTTAGTAGCCAAGCAACAACTAACATATCTAGGTCTATGGACTGAACGGCCATTCTTCCAGTTCTGAGCAGAAGTAGAACCAATTGATCCTGATGTGGGACATGTTCTCCAAAACTGGTGTGGGGACTTCATTCTTCCCGTAAAGTTTCTTAATCCGCAGGTCAACAGACTAAACCAATGGTTGGGTGCTGAACATGGAAAGAATTTAATTAGAGATCTGTTCCAAGGACCATATCCACCTGCCGAAGATCTTCAATTCAATGGGACATCAGCTTATACTGGATGCATCTTCAAGCTCACTATTGACTCACCTGAAGAGAATCCCATCAGCAGACATCTTTGTCAAGTTTATGGACCAGCTGGATCCTCCTCTATTTTTAAACATTGGACAGTTGCCAATAGACTAAGATTCTTCCATTCTCAACAGACTCCTATTTGGATTCATACCAAGACATATAGAATGGAATGCATGGATTCACGAGGCATGTCCTTTGGACTATATGGCCCCTATAAGATGAAAACCATGAGTATCATCTGGAAAGAAAATGCATCAACTCCACATACACCTGCAGGATGTATTCCACATTCATCCAACCAAACTTGTGCTAACTACGAGTATGATCCACAAGATGATCCTCGAGTTCCCACCTTCAATGCAACTGACCACCGCACTCCTGACTATACTCATCCACCAAGTGAATCATGTGAAGGTTGTATTTTGTATTCCCGACGCATCCCAAGTGATTCTGATCCAAGCATTAGCTAGTGGGCCAGGCATGTTGGCCACTGAAGATATCTATCTCTTCATGTCAAAATATAGACGTGGGCCCTTCCATGGTAAAAGGGGAAAAGCTTACGTGCCTCACAATAAGCACGAGTTAACCTTCTCGTGATCAAAAAGAAGACATGTAAAAGTATATTCTCTTTTAAATCTTGTCTGTCTCCTCCTTTCTCTGTTCATGAGTTATTGGGACCCACCAGAAGATGCTTATCTTCATATGGGTAACTCTTTCAATAAAGGAGTTGTTAGGTGTCCACTTTCTATGGATGGATTTCAAATTGGATTCAAGAGAGAAGGTTACAAGTTCCACCCCCTCTTCCTATAAAAGGTGACAGGGCCGCCTTCATTTCTCAACGAATTCTAGGCGAGTGAAGTCTTAGGAAAGTAAGAGTTCAAGTTTGTCTGTAAGCAAAAGAGTACCATTATCTCTGGTTCACTCTCTGCATATGTCTATTGAGTCTATAAGTTTACTAGGTCTAGAAACTAAGTTTTAAGCTCCTCTTTCTGCATACAAGTTGTATCATGCCAGCGTGCATTGAATATGATGAATGTATTGTTCCTGAGTGTTCAAAATAATAATATACATAAGATCTATCTGAATGTCAGATACTCTATTCATCCGCATATCATTTGTCATTTGCAACCTTGGTTCAAGAAAGGATGGTATCACTGAACCCATCAAACCTCATACTTTGACAGCCCGAGACACTACAGGGCTAGGATACACTGGAATACAAAGAAACAACAGAGCAAAGAGGAATAACGGTAAACAACCAGAAACATCCACTAGTAATCTGGTTGAGCAAATCCAACAACTGCAATTGAATATTGAGACCTATTCTAATGAATATAAATGGGATAGCCTCTCTGAGCTATCTTGTGATGAGAAAGATATTGATGTTATCCACGAGTATGACCCAACCCACACAAATGAGAGACAAGAGCCAAGGGCTAGACCGCTAGAGGCCGATCCGCATAATAACGATAGTGAAAATCATGAGGAAAGAATGATACCTCCCTTCACGAATCCACTAACGGAGAGTACCATCGTAGATTTCATCTAGGCTTTTAATAACTCTATCCTAACCATCAACGCCATTAAACCAGACCAACCCAATGATCCCTTACCACTGATACACCCTGAACTCGTAGACTGGGACCTAGAAGGTACTACCCTTGAGCTTGATACCTTGGAGAATGATGAAGCCATCATAGACTATCTTGAGATTAGGGATCATATACCCGCAGGAGACCACAGAGCTAGCTATGCTATAGAACTCAATGAGAAGGCCTATTTTGGAGAGAGTGCCAAGCCTTTCAGTCATAAAAATGTCAAAATGAAAGAAAGATCTAATGGTGAAAACCATTCCGCGGTAGTGTTAGATCATGAAAATAGTAAAAATAAAGATGTATCCAATAGTGAAAACCTCTCTGAGGCGCTGAAGGATGAAAGGCTTGACACTCTACCCAATCTTACACATCAGGAGAGATCTTCAATCTTGATAGAACCAGCAGAACCAATCAATGTCGGTACAGGTGATGATCCTAGAATGATCCACATGGCAAAGGCTTTAACAGAACAAGAAAAACCAGCATTCACCGACTTCTTCAAGAGAAAACAAATCAACTTTGCTTGGACATACGCAGACATGCCAGGGTTAGATCCGAATCTTATAATGCATCATTTATCTTTAGCTCCAGGAGCTAAACCAGTAAAACAAAAACTCAGAAAGATGCACCTGCATGTGGCCCTCATAGTGAAGGAAGAGCTAAAGAAATTATTAGATGTCAGATTTATCAGACCTATAGACTATCCTGACTGGGTCTCAAACATAGTACCAGTGGCCAAACCAGATGGTAGATTCTAAATATGTAATGACTTTAGGGACCTAAACAAAGCTTGTCCCAAAGGTGATTTCCCCCTGCCAAACATTGACATGATTGTAGATCTCATGGTAGGGCACACCATATTGTCACTAATGGATGGTTTTTCTAGATATAACTAGATAAAGATTGCACCTGAAGACCAACACAAGACTACATTTACATGTCCTTGGGGCACCTATTGTTGTTATGTAATGCCATTTGGTTTGAAAAATGCTGGTGCAACATATCAGAGAGCCATGACCACAATCTTCCACAACATGATGTACACTATAATGGAGGACTATGTTGACGACATTCTGGCTAAATCACTCACAAGAGGACACCTAGCAGTACTAGACAAAATCTTCACAAGACTGGAATAATTTAATGTGCACCTCAATCCAAAGAAGTGCGTATTTGGAGTAACCTCAGGAAAGCTACTTGGATACATAGTGTTTGCTAATGGAATAGAAGTTAATCCAGCTAAAGTGAAGCCCATCATGGAAATGCCACCTCCTAAGAATCTCATGCAGCTAAGGTCACTATAGGGAAAACTACAATCTATCAGAAGGTTCATTTCTTAATTGGCAGACAAATGCCACCCATTTTCTTACCTTCTACACAAGAATGTCCCTTTCAAATGGAATGAGTCATGTGAACAGGCATTTTAGTAGTTAAAAGAATATCTCATGAAGCCAACAGTATTGATGCCACCGATTCAGGGTAAACTGCTGCTATTGTATATCTCAGCTACACTAACAGCTCTGGGAGCTCTCCTTGCACAACAAAACTATGACGAGAAAGAACAAGCAATCTACTATATCAGTCGAACACTTGTTGGATATGAACTACTGTACACACCAATCGAAAGAGCATGTCTCATTGTAGTCTTCGCCTCACAAAAGTGGAGACATTACATGTTGTCACATTATGTCAAATTGGTAGCAAATATTGATCCACTCAAGTATCTACTCAACAAGGCATCCTTAATAGGTAGATTGTCCAAATGGGTCATGCTTCTCAGTGAGTTTGATATCAAATATGTAGATAGGAAAGCAATAAAAGGCCAAGTACTTGCAGATCAACTGGCAGATGTTCCCCTAACAGATGACAGCCCTTTGAGCTTTGAATTTCTAGACGAATCTATCTTTCACATAAACACAGCAATCTAGAAAATGTACTTTGATGGATCATACACGCAGCATGGATCAAGAGCAGGTATTCTGTTGATCACACCAAGTGGTGACACCATTCCTAAATCATATAGATTACTCTTTCCTTGCACTAACAACGTGGCAGGGTATGAAGCCCTTGTCATCGGCATCAAGCTAGTAGTTGAATGGAATATCCAAGAACTTCAAGTGTATGGCGACTCACAGCTAGTTATCAATCAAGTAAATGATGACTACCAAACAAAAGATGAGAAACTAATCCCTTACAAGAGAATGGTAGATGACTTCAAAGAATACTTCATCAAGATCTCTTTTGAACAGATACCAAGGATTGAGAACAAAGCTGCAGATGCCATGGCCACGATTGCATCTCTCCTCGACATTCCAGACAATCAATCACATTATGAGTTCTTGGTGGAGCTAGTATCTTATCCTGCATATGACACCCCTGAATCCCATATCATTTGCCACATTGTTGGAGCTGATTCCCCCCTCTATGGAAAAATATTCACCTATCTTAAAGAGAATACTCTCCCACCTGATCTCTCTAGTAACCAAAAATGAACCTTTATCTGTCAAGCATCCTAGTATGCCATTGTCACCAATACCCTATATCACAGAGGTCTCGATGGTACTCTCCTTAGATGTCTTGATAGTGAGGAATATCAAACTGCCCTGAGCGAAGTACATGATGATATATGCGGGACTCACTCTAGTGGCCCTACCCTAGCCAAGAAAATCATACGCATGGGATACTACTGGCCAACAATGGAACAAGACTCCTATCATTTTGTAAAGAAGTGCAAAAAGTGCCAAATCCATGGGAACCTGATACATGCACCAGCACAGGAGCTACAACCGTTAACAACTCCTTGGCCTTTCTGTCAGTGGGGACTTGACTTAGTGGGCAAGATTCACCCCTCTTCTTCCAGTGGCCATAAATTCATAATCACTGCCACTGAGTACTTCATGAAGTGGATTGAAGCCATGCCTCTAGCCAATATCACAGGCAAGTAGATTGCCTCGTTTATCTTGAAATATATCATTTGTCTCTATGGTATCCCTTCATCTATTATCACGAATAATGGGTGACCTTTCAAAAATCAAGATGTCAGGGAACTATGCGAGAAATTCCATATCTAGCACTGCTTTTCAACCCCCTACTACCCCAAAGGCAATGGCTAGGCTGAGGCATCAAATAAAACCATTTTGAAAATCCTAAAGAAGACTGTCAATGATGCCGGCTAAGATTGGCATGTCCAACTGAACCCCGCAATGTGGGCCTACCACACAAGCATCCGCACACCCACAGGTGCAACCCCATACTCCCTCTTCTATGGATCTAAAGCTATCTTGCTCATTGAAGTCGAGATCCCATCCTTGCGAGTTTCATTAAAAGGCCTCATATTAGACAAAGAGTACAGAGTGTCCAGACTTCAAGAATTAGAACTGCTTGAAGAGAGAAGGCAACATGCCTTTAACCACCTGAAAGCATATTAGAAACACATGTCCAGAAGCTATAACCATAGGGTAAAGCCCCGAGTATTCCAAGTTGGTGACCTAGTCCTAAGAGAAACCCCAAAAATCAGCAAGATAGAGAAAAGAAAGGCAAGTTTGAACCTAACTGGCTGGGTCCCTATGTCATCATCGCAGCCTCTGGATCGGGGGCATATCAATTGGCTACATCCAAAGGTGAACTATTCGATGATCCTATCAACAGCATGCACCTTTGCAATTTCTATACTTTAAAACCCCAATGTAAGGGAGTCTTGAAAAATACAAAAAAATTGAAAAATGATCAAAAACAGAACAAAAAAATCAATAAAAATGGAAAAATAACAAAAAATCGTCCTCTGGTGAAAACCTGGCAAACAGGCACCTTGGATAGGTACCATGATGAAAACCTGGCAAACAGGCATCATGTGTACTCTTAGCTTCTGTGCAAATAAAATCAAGTGGTGAAAACCTGGTAAATAGGTGCTATCTGCGACAAACCACTTCCTCCATCTGTTTTGTCCTCATGTCTCTTGTGTCCATCGTATCATTCGTATCGAGCCAGTCCTTTCAACCGTTTTCAAACTACGTCACCTCTGAGTTATCACATAGGCAAGGCCATTCTTAATGCACCCTCGAGGCTCCCCTTTTACTCCACTCCACTCTCCCATCCGTCCCATGTTTAGTCCTTCTATCTATCTGAGTCCACACCACTTTGCCATCGCCTAGGTATTAGGTCCATCAGGTTCACCTTGAACTACGTTGCCTCTACGTCGTCACATAGGCAAGGCCATTTAGCAATGAGTCCCCGAGGCACTAGGTCAGTCCCTTAGGGTCCATCTCTCCATGTCTGTCTGTCATCTCACCAATAATAAGTCAATCCTTGTCTAACCTGGGGGCAACTCCTCGACCTAGTTACGGATTTGGATTCTTGAATGCCACGTTTTCTAAGAGGATACCAATAAAGGATGGTGATACCTTTCACTAGACAAGCGAGCACAGCAACAACAAGTTACCACAACAAAAGTCTTGACTCAAAACATCAACCTATCCAAAACAGGGCACTATACCAAAACACTCAAACTAATCCTATATCAATTATGGAAAAAGACACATCTAATGCAAGAATGTTTTGTGAACAGGTTAACGTACAAGGTCTTGAATTTTTGTCATTATGTCTTCCTATGCTACTCAAGGATGCCAAAAGCTAGAGAGGCTATGATGGGGGCATAATATTTTTCTTTGTCTGCTGCTTGTGGATTAAACTTTAGTAGTGTAACGACATGATCAACAAAAGATCATCAAGGACTCCGAGGTCTAAACATGAAAAGGGGCAATCCTTGTCTGTTGAAATGCAAGAAGTACTCAGGTCATCTAGATTCAAGTTTGACTAGATGCTTGTATCGACTTGCTATATCAAAAATCCATGTAAGGAATACTCAGGTCATGTCGGTTTAATTATACCTAGATGCTTGTATTTTCTTACAACATTTCAAAAAGTGAAAAATACCAAAAAGTGCAAGTCAAATGCAAGTCAGTATTTCTTCATCTCTTCTTCCTCCTCTCTACATCATCACTTGGGTCGATTGAGTACATTTGGACATATCAAAAACATAGCATAGATTGCATATCACATCACATGAGATAGTCATTTACATGATTACATCATTTGCATACATTAGGTCACCCACATACATGTGCATCCATACATCTCATCAAAAAATCAAAAACATAGCTAACATACATATAGAGCTGTCAAAACATATCCATAAACATCTGCATTGCATATCAAAATCACATACATCCATCTAGTACACATCACATATAAAATAGATTACATCCATAACATATCAACATAGAAAACATGAACATATAGAACATCCATAACTGCATCATCATATAGAGTGTAAAACTGTGTCTAAATGTACAACATATCAAAAATATATGTCCAAATCTCTCAGAGTCATATCAGAACAATGTATACAAGGTACACAAAGATAGTGATACATGTCTCGGCCAAAAATGATACATATACAGGCTATCTCAGCCATCAAAAATGTGTATATCAACTCAAAAATGGTACAAGTATCATGGTCTGTCTCAGCCTACTGTCATGGAGTACTGCTCCCTATGCTGCCCTCTCCTCTGTCTCCCCCTGATTGCTAGGGGCCTCTCACTGATCCTACAGATCGAGACCCACCTGCCCTCTGGGATGCCACAGACTAGGTCTTGAAACTAGGCACTCGCTAATCTGCTGCCACTGCCCCATGGTATAACCCTCTGTAATACTATGCCTAAGCCTACACTCTGCCAAGCTCACCTTGAACCTAGGCTAATTGCGTCTGGGCCTGTTGCATCTGTGATACCAAAAAATTAGAAGTACCGTCTGTACCCATGGCTACCACGGCTGCATCCCTCTCTGCCCTCATCGCCCACATACCGGCCAAGACTGCATCTCTCTCTCTGGATATCTCTAATATCCATCCTGCGTCTGCGTCTCTCCACGACTCCGCTGCTCTCAGATGGGCCCTCAGCTGCCTAATCTGACCCTGCAGTGTCACAATGGCCTGCTGCTGTAAGTTAGGCTGCGGAGCTTGCCCTACCTATCTCTGTCCTAGTGCCACCTGCTGTGCAGGCACCTGACCCTACACCTGCTATTGTCCCACCTATTGTGGTAGGGACCTCTGCCTCTGTTGTGCTGCCACTGGCTGTACTGGCCCCTGTGCCTGCACCTGTCCCACAACCTGCGGTGGTACAACTACCTGCTGACCTGACGGTCCCTCCCCAGACCTCCTCCTCTGTCTAGGTCTGCCACCTCCCCCTCCATCTCCTCCTCCTCCTCTGTCACCCCCTTGACCCCCTCTCCTCCTCCTCCGTCCTCCCCTCCTCCTACCAACTGCACCCTCATCGTCTGAATCATCCTCACCTATACGAGGAGCTAACTCTTCGGGCCCTGAGTATCTGGGGAATGGATGCCCCGCGAACCACTCCTCATAGTCTAGCGTCATGCCAGCATCCACTATGTCTCTCCTCATCAACCAGGCCACATGGCAAATCTGCTAAAAATATGCCAAAGCCTCCTCATATGACGCCATGGGTCCCCACCTGTATCTCTCTACATGGGTCCTTGCAAATCAGGTCCATCCCTGTGGTTTGCCCTGTACTCTGCCAAACTATCTCTGAACCCTGCTAACAATCTACCTCTCTATTATGTACCTGGTCCTCCCAATTAGCCATCGAGTCTGGAAGCAATATGGAAGCTTGTCTACCTCATCATCCCATACCTCATAGTCTAAGTATGGACTCCAGACAACCAGATCTACATTATCAAACGCATGTCTCCAGTACTCCAATTTCCCCAACCTGTGCTGGGAAATCACACCTGCATATCCATGACTGTAAGGCTCACCCCTCTACCTATGAAATAAGCATATCGGCCGTGTGATAGCTAGATGCTCCCACAACCAAACCTGCAAGAGGACACACTTGCTAACAAATTGGCTCCTCTGTGATAAACCACCTAGTGCATATCTCTGTATAGGTGTGCAAGCACGCACACACCCCATGCATACCGGGTCGCATCTTTGATCATGCTCTCTAACACCCTCCCCCAGCCAATTAGGAAGCTGTGTGACCTCCTATCGGGGCATACTACGCCACCGATCAATCCTGCCACTATACTCAGGAAGTAGTCATAGCAGTCATGAATGTCCTGCCACGGAATCATTTGATCCACCAAATCTGAGTCGTCAAACACCCGCCTACACTTGGCTAATCCATCATCCTACTGCGACTCATACTCAACTAGCTCTCCCTGAATAGGGAGGTGCAGGATCTGATATATATCCTCCAGAGTGATCTCCATCTCCCTTGTCGACAGATAGAATGTCCCATCCTCATTATGGAATCGCTCCACAGCCACAATCAGCATAGCTCGGTTTACAGGAACCTCAGGCATAAAGCAAACATAGTGCAGACCCATAGCACCTAGAGCCTCACGATCTCTCTCTGTCAACATGTATCACTGCAACAACGGCAACGAGAACTACTCTCGTGACATAAGGACATCCTGAATATCCTCCTACAACCAAGCAACGCATAACGTCAAAGAAATCCATATCCAAGCAAGCCTACTCATAACAATCAAACTATCCTATCAATGACTTAACATATCAAATTAATCAAAACAGCATATCATCTCTTGACTAGATTCTTGGTAATCTCATAGATCACTTATCAATTGACGCATTGATCAAGGTGCCAATTAGGTTAATTTCATTAAGTCATTTGAATTTAGTGGTAGTGTAATTAGGGAAGTGTTAAGTCAAGAAGGTAGACCCATTGCCTACTTTAGTGGTGCAGTCACAGTTAAAAGGGTCCTCAAAGAGAACAATCCAGACCGTACAGCTAGAGTAACACAATGGAAATTGTATACACCTAAAAATGACATGGCTCTACTTAAATAAATATTTTAAATATTTATTTCATCTTCACATTCCTCTATCAATAAATAAATAAATTTATTTATTTATTTGATTCATCTCCTCTCATATTATTAAATAAATTCCATTTATTTAATTAATTAAATTCATCTACATCAACTTCATTCTTCTAAATAATTAAATAATTTTAATTATTTAATTAAAACCTTTTATTCTTCCAAATTTAAATAAAATCTTAAATCTCCACAAAATAAAATATATTTAATATTTTATTTTCCTCCAAATTATCTACAAATAATTAAATAAATCTATTTATTTAATTATGCTTTCTTATCTTCAAAAATCTTTCTTATCTTCTAAAAATATATTCTTCTTGTCATACAAAAAGAAAAAGCTGAGTTACAAAAGCAAAAGCAGTTTTAAAGCATCTTTAAAGCAACTGTGCTCTTAAATTAGAAAAATAAATTCTAATTTAAGTAAAATGAAAACTCATCCTCATCAACAGAGTAGTTAACTCAACAAAGCTTCTTTTTGAATGACACATGTCTTTCTTCCATTTGTTACACGTTCCTCAACTATCCTCCTCCGTTGATCTTCTTGTTTCTTCTCAATCGTAGATCTTCTTCTACACAACTCTATAAATACAGCCCTCTTCTTCTAATTCACATATCCATAGCTTGAGCAAACTTATGCTGCAGAAATACTAACGCGCCTTTGGCACCCCTATCTCCATAAGCACCTCATATCATCCATCAATGGTGTTTTGAAGCTCACCTTCAATCACACAAAGTATCCTAGCCAACTTCATCTTGTCATCTTGAGGACTTTGAAGCAAGGAAGCAAGCTTCCTGAGGGCCAACATTCATCTCCATCAAGATCAAGACAAAAAAGGTGAGCAATGGAAGGCTAAAGGTAAAGGGTTGTGAGTATTATCTTTGTTATTGTTTTAAATCCTTTTATCTTCAGACTTCATTGTTGTTTTGGGTTATATTATTATTCATTTTGATTAATCCATGAATCCCCATCATAGAAACAACTCAAAGATCTAAAGAAAATGCAGATTCAATCACTCAGTATATCATAGAATTCAAATATAAATCAGCTGGTAGCATGCGGGCTTACAATTAGGGCTCACAGGCCTGATTACAAAATATCAGAATATGCACAAGATATGGCTTTGAAGCTCCTTCACCCAAAAGCTAAATTGTGAACTTATAATTATCAATCACTATCTAAATCTGCTTTCCTAAGGATCTATTACATCAATATATATCATCTCTGGTACAATAGATTCCTCTGTGCCAACAAAGGAAGATCACAAACTCCAATGAAGAGTTGTAACGTGTGTACATGGATAGGTCGGACCTAAATGAATGGAAATCTTCCACAAATGAATGGAATGATGTGTAGATCTCAGGGAAGGTCGGCCACGAACCAATAAACATTGATTAATGTGTCATTTAGCTTCGTAGGTCGTGAAATGCTCTACAGGTCTTCTCCTTTAGTTGATTATCAAAGATTGTTAGGATGCTCTATTCTGAGAAAACAGTCGATCTTCTAATAGAGATAAACTTACTGGTACTTAATCCAAATGCTTTGAAAATTGGATATGATGTAGATGAATGAATCTAAATGTTAAGTCTAGCTCCGCAAGGTTTGAAATGCAACTACGGCAGAATGCAGACCAAAATATAGAAATTGCTACTGACTGAACTGCCTAAACTGAATTGAAAAATGAAAAGAAACAAACTGAAATGTGAACAAACTGAAATGCAAATGTTTTTGGTTGATGCAAGATTGCTCTTCAACCAGGGTTGCTCCTGCATCAGACATATGGGGTTATTAAAAAAGTGAGCCCCTCACTTTGTTGGGGCTAGAGGGAAACCAAGATGATCTACCTCAGCCTGAGAAATCCATGATGAATCTTCTTTCGGTATGCTTTTCCACTTCACAAGGTATTCTTTGTATTGTCTTCCTCTGGTGTTGCGCCCAACTTTGTTTTCTAAAATGTCCTCAATCTACTGTGGTGCTTGTTGTGGTAACTACTTCTTCAAGTCTTCTTCAATGTTGTCACTAAACTCTACTTCATGATACTGATATAGGTCTACAATGTTGAAAATAGGTGATATACTTGATGTCTTCGGTAGCACCACTTCATATGTATTTCCTAAATCAAACTTCCTGAGTATCCTACAAGGTCCAAATTTCTTCATCTTCAATTTGTTATATGTCCCAACTAGAAATCTTTCATTTCTCAAGTACACCATCACTTCATCTCCAACTTCAAACTCTTTATGTCTCGTCTTCTCATCAGCTTGCTCTTTGTACTTACTGTTCATCTCCTCCAAATGCTTCTTCACCTGATTATGCATTGTCTCCATATGTTCTGCAATTTCTTCTGCTTCAGCACTCCTCTTGTATTTCATACTGATGTCTCTCAAGTCTATCACTCCTCTAGGGTTTACTCTGGTAACAATCTCAAAAGGTGTTCTTCTGGTACTTCTATTTACTGAATTATTGTATGCAAACTCTACTTGTGAAAGAATCAAATCCCAACTTCCTACCTTCTCTCCAACCAAACATCTCAACAAGTTTCCCAAACTCCTATTCACTACCTATGTCTGTCTATTAGTTTGTTGATGAAATGTTGAACTGAACTTCAAATCCATCTTCATCTTCTTCCAAAGTGTCTTCCAAAAGTATCCAAGAAATCTTGTATCTCTGTCTAAAATTATGCTCTTAGGTAATCCATGCAATCTCACAATCTCCTTGAAAAATAGGTCAGCTACATGCACTGCATCAGTTGTCTTCTTAAAAGGTATGAAATATGCCATCTTTGAAAATCTATCTACTACTACAAATATTGAATCATGTCCTCTATGTGTCTTAGGTAATCCCATTACAAAATCCATACTTATGTCTTCCCAAGGTCTCTCTAGTACTATTAAAGGTTTATACAATCCTATATTCTGACTACTCCCTTTTACAACTTTGCACAAATTTCCTAACATCCTTATGTATCTGAGGAGAAAAGTAGTTTTCACTTACCAAGGCCACTGTCTTATCAATACCAAAATGTCCTGCCAATCCACAACTATGTTTCTCTTTGATCAAATTGTCTCTCATGGAAATCCTAGGTATACACAACTGATTTCCTCTGAACAACATATCTTCTTGAATGAAATAATCTAACCACTTACTACTATCTGTCACAACAGGTTCCTTACATGCTTTCCAAGGTTCTGCAAAATCAGTGTCTCCCTCATACAGGTTCTTCAATTTATCAAATCCCAATACTTCAACTCCCATCTCTGTCAACAAGTTCCTTCTTCTACTCAATGCATCGGCAACTTTATCTGACTTACCACTCCTATGCTTCAATACAAAAGTATAACTCTACATGAACTCTACCCATCTCATATGTCTAATTCAACTTACCTTGACTGTTCAAATATTGTAAAGCTTGATGATCTGTATACAACACAAACTCCTTAGGCAACAAGTAATGTCTCCACTTTTTCAAGGCTCGAATTATGGCGTAGAACTCTTGTTCATAAACTGAATATCTTCTCCTTGCATCATTCAACTTCTCATTGAAGTATCCTATAGGTCTACCTTCTTGACTTAGCACTGCTCCTATTGCATTCCCACTTGCATCACAATCTACTTGAAATACCTTATTGAAATCTGGTAATGCCAACACAGGTTGCATTGTCATTTTCTACTTCAACAATTCAAAACTTTTGTTTGCTCCTGATGTCCACTTGAAATATTTTCTGTCACCTCTCATTGTTTCTATCCTAGAGTTACAAATTGAACTAAAATTTCTGATGAACTTCCAATAAAAACTAGCCAATCCATGAAATGATCGGACTTCTCCAATGCTTTCCAGTGTAGGTCATTCAACAATTGCTCTCACTTTCTCAAGGTCCATCTTCAATCCTTCTGCAAAAATCACAAATCCCAAATATACTAACTCTTCCTTCATGAAACTACACTTCTTGATGTTTATCAACAATTTCTTCTCTCCTAGTCTCTATAATACTTGTCTCAGGTGTAACGGATGTTCTTCTTTTGTCTTACTAAAAATCATAATGTCATCCAAGTATACAATAACAAACTTACCCAAGAATTTCTTCAAGACTTCATTCATCAATCTCATGAAAGTACTAGGTACATTTGTCAATCCAAAAGGCATCACTAACCACTCATACAATCCTTCATTTGTCTTGAAAGCAGTCTTCCATTAATCTATTTCTTTGATTTTGATTTGATGGTATCCACTCTTCAAATCTATCTTTGTAAAGTATTTTTCTCCACTCAAACAATCCATGATATCATCCATCCTTGGTAAAGGAAATCTATACTTAACTGTGATCTTATTTATTGCTCTAGAGTTTGTACACATTCTCCATTCTCCATCCTTCTTTGGTGCTAACATTGTAGGTATTGTACAAGGACTCAAACTTTCTCTAATCAAACCTTTCCTCAACAATTCTTGTATCTTCCTATTCAATTCTTCATTATCTGTCAGTGTCATTCTGTGTGTTGCTTTGTTAGGCAAACTAGCTCTAGGTATCAGATCCATGTGATGACCGATACTCCTGATTGGTGGCAACCCTTCAGGTACATTGTCTAAAATGATTTCTTCATACTCTGTCAGCAACTTAGTTATCTCCTCCGATTGTGATTCTTCAGTCTCCTTCTTCAATGTTTCAGGATTCTTAGGAATCAATGCATAACACATATTCTCATGTCTCAAACCATCCAGAAATATTCTTCCATCTACCAAATAGATTTTAGCATTCCCACATACTTCACTCTTGGGATCATCTTCCAAAGGAATCAAAGTAATTCTCTTTCCATTTGATGTTATAGTGTATGTATTCTTTCTCCCATCATGTATAGCTTTTCTATCATACTGCCAAGGTCTACCCAATAAAATATGACATACATCCATAGGCATAATATCACACAATACTTCATCATGATATGATCCAATATGAAATTTCACCAAACATTGTTCATTCACCAGTATCTTATGATTATCCTAAATCCATGCTATCTGATAGGGCTTAGTGTGTTTCAATCTTTCCAACTTCAGCTTAGTCACCATCTCCTCTGAAACTAGGTTATTTGAACTACCACTATCAATTACAACTTTACAACATTTACCTCCTAATTTGCATCTGGTTCTAAACAAACTTTTCCTCTACGGTGGTTCTTCATTTGTCTCTACTTGAAATAGTACTCTCCTCATGACAAGTGATTCTCCCTTCTTAGGTTTACCAACTGAACTAGGTGATCCAATAGGTTCTCCTTCCACATAGGTTGTTCTTCCACTGTTCTCTATTCTCTTGCTTGTGCTCCCCTGATTACATTCAAATGCTCTATGTCCTTCACCTCCACACTTGAAATAGGTTCCTCTGAATGTTCTCCTATCAGGTCCTCTTCCTTCTCTTATGTATCCTTCACTCCGGTAAGGACTAGGGTTTCCTTTGCAGTAGAAATTTATGTCATCTCTCTGGTATGCATTGTTATCCCTATCTTCCTTCTTGAATGTATTTTCTTGTCTGTTCTGCTCCACATATGATCTCTCTCTAGAAAATGTTCTACCTTTCTAAAATTTACCTCCTCTAGCTCTCTGTCTCTGATCATGCCTCTTATTCAACTTTTCTTCAACTTTCAGGGCAAACTGGTATGCTTCTTCCAACGTTGCCATCCTCACCAAGCTTAGTTCCTCTTGAATCTTCAACCTCAATCCATTGATGTATCTAGCCAATTTCTCTTTGCTTTCTTCACTATGTCTTGTCCTTATGATCATTTTATGAAATTATTCAATGTATTCCTTCACAGATTTCTCCTTTTGTCTTAGGTTCTGTAATCTCTTCAACAACTCCAACTCATAGTCAGCAGGTATAAACTGATTCTTCAATTTTGTCACCATCCTATCCCATTTAGTAATCTTTTCTTGCTCTCTTCTGTTTCTATCTAACTAAACTTCACTCCACCATATAGCAGCATGTCCTTTCAACTTTGTCTTTGCAAACTTTACCTTCTCTGGATCTTCAATTTATTTATATTCAAAGTATTCTTCCATGTCATTTATCTAGTCAATCAACTCTTCAGGGTTCAAATTACCAGTGTAATTTGGTACATCAACTCTAGGTCTCTTCCCTATCTTTGAAATGGCTCACAACATCTTGACTTGATTTGATTATTCTTCTTCATCACCTCCTAGGGTTTCACCAATTTGTTCAACAGATTGAAATTCCTCTTCATCATCACTTTCAACATTAGGTCTAGGTGTCAATCCTCTTAGCCTATCTTCCTCGACAGCATCCAATTGAATTCTCATTGTTTTCATCATTTCCATCATCTCATCCATTCTTCCAGCCATTGTTCTAACAACAGGGGCTCTCCTTGGTGGCATCTTCCTAGGATCAAGTGCAAACTACCTCAAGTTCGGCAATCAGGCTACAAGGTGACAACTGCCTCACAATCGGCGATCGGTTGCAACACAAGTAACCTGCCTTAGATTCAATGATCTATCCACAACAAGATCTTACGAAATTCCTTCACCAACTTTGCTCAATTCGCTCCCAAAGATTCAAACCTTCGCTCTAATACCACTTGGTGCAGTCACGATTAGGAGGGTCCTCAAAGAGAACAATCCAGATCGTGCATCTAGAGTAACACAATGAAAACAACTCAAAGATCTAAAGCAAATGCAAATTAAGTCATTCAGTATATCATAGAATTCAAATACAAATCAGCTGGTAGCATGCGGGATTACAATTAGGGCTCATAGGCCTGATTACAAAATATCAGAATATGCACAAGATATGGCTTTGAAGCTCCTTCACCCAAAAGCTAAATTGTGAACTTAGAATTATCAATCACTATCTGAATCTACTTTCCTAAGGATCTATTACATCAATATATATCATCTCTGGTATAATAGATTCCTCCACGTCAGCCAAGGAAGATCACAAACTCCAATGAAGAGTTGTAACGTGTGTACACAGATAGGTCAGACCTAAATGAATGGAAATCTTTCGCAAATGAATGGAGTGATGTGCGGATATCAGTGAAGGCCGACTACGAACCAATAAACATTGATTTTTGTGTCATTTAGCTTCATAGGCCATGAAATGCTTTGCAGGTCTTCTCCTTTAGCTGATTATTAGAGATTGTTAGGATGCTCTGTTATGAGAAAACAGTCGATCTTCTAATAGCAATCACTTACCGGTACTTGATCCAAATGCTCTAAAAATTGGATATATGTAGATGAATGAATCTAGATGTTAAGTCCAGCTCTACAAGGTTTGAAATGCAACTGTGGTAGAATGCAGACCAAAATACAGAAACTACTACTAACTGAACTGCCTGAACTGAATTGGAAAATGAAAAGAAACAAATTGAAATGCAAATGTTTTTGGTTGATGCAAGGTTGCTCTTGAACCAGGGATGCTCCTGCATCATTTAGTGAGAAACTAAATGAAGCAAAGAGGAAATATTACTTAGTTTATGACCAAGAATTTTATGCTATAGTGCATGCCTTAAAGAGGTAGATGCATCACTTGTTGTCAAATGAGTTTGTATTGTACATAGACCACCATGCCTTGTAGTACATCAACAGTCAATGTAAGTTAAACCAGAGGCATATGAAATGGGTGGAGTTCTTGCGATGTTATTTTTTTGTCTTGAAACATAGGAGTGGTAAGTCAAACAGGGTAGCAGATGCACTTAGCAGAAGGTGTTTATTAATGAATGAGTTAAGGGTCAGTGTTGTTGGCTTTGATGCAATGAAGGATTTGTATCCTGATGATCCTAATTTTAAGGAAGCATGGATAGTTAGTAGAAGTCTAGTGGAGGGAGATAGGACACCGTGGTTAGAGTATTTCATCCAAGATGGCTTGTTGTTCAAAGGACAAAAATTGTGTATACCTAGAGGTTCATTGAGAGAGAATCTAATAAGAGAAAAGCATAGTGGAGGCTTGAGTGGACATTTTGGAATAGATAAGACCATTGTACTCCTACTGTAATGTTTTCTATTGCATATGAATAAAGAGTTATTTGTTTCATTGTTGTGTGTTGTTCATTTTGCTACCTAGTTCAGTAGCTTGTCAAAGCCCCTGGACCCTGGCTTGCACCATATCTTTTTTCCTAAAAATAATTATCATGAGCAACATATTTTGTATGTTCCAAGAAAGGAAGAAAATTTTAAAGATACTATGGGTAATCATAATACATATACTTGTTATGTATTGAAAAGATGAATGATGAAGACTAGCATGTACACTAGATCAAACCCTCTTCCACAATAACATTCAAGGACAAAAATGAGCCAAATCACTACCAAATGGAGGTGGATTTAGCTACAAATTTTGTACTCAAGAGTGCTATGGAAAGATCTGATTTAATTAAGAATTTTATCAAACCTTAGGTCAATCAATGCATAAAACCCTAGATTTGTAAAGATATGATTATAACAAAAGATATACAATAGATAATAAGAAAATAACTTTACAAGAGTGATCAGGAAGATATTAGAACCTGTGTCCCAAAGCTAGAATATTAGAGGACTATTTCGAGGGCACCCAAGTCCTAGAAGTTTGAATCCTTTGAAACTACAAACTGGAGAAATGTTACATAGATTGCCCTAATGTTGGATCTGAAGTCTGTTTAGGCAGAAGGACTATTTCCTAAGTGCCCAAGTCTTCCACAGAGAAATATTCCCAAAATGTTGTCAGGTCCTGAAATCCTTTTCCTTACTTAGTCTTCTTGTGTCTTCACTTTTCTGGATCTTGTACTTGTAACATGCACACAAGAAGAAAAGGGGTTTGGGGGTTATGGTGTTTAGGGACTTGCCTCAGTCAAATCCCAAGATAGAATTCAAGCTTCCCAAGACCATTGATAAAGAGAGTGTGCCCTTGCAGGGCAAAGGCTAAACACAAATCAATATGATGAAATCAAATGATGAACACAAATGATATCGCCTATCTGATGAAACCCTTAGGAGGATGAATGCTCTTCAACTCATAAGGAGAGATAAATGATAACTTCAAACCTGCAATAACACACACAATGAAAATACAAATTTTCTCTATAATCATAATGAATGCTTTGAATGCTCTTTACTCCAATGCTTCAAGTTGGCTATCTCTATCTAGGTTCATAATGAATTCAAAAACACACTTATATATGCTTTCTTGCTAAGATTCGTGAAATTAATCAAAAGAATCAACAAGGAGAGACCCTTTTAAAGGTCTTATGCTGACCTGTATTTAAATTTGCCCTGACCAATCGGGGAGGACTTGGGTGTGCACACCCAACTCCCAAGGCACGTTTTTGGTCTAGGGTAAGGAAGAATATGGGCCTCTAGTTCCCAATTTACATTGGTTTCAAGGGATTTTGCATCGGGATGAATATTTAGAATGTATAATGTTATCACGGGGACCTAGGAGCTAAACAAGGAGGTAAAAAGGCAACTGTCCACTTTTTACTCCATAACAATACTATGCTTTTGAAAGGTAGTCAAGCTATGTGGATTCCAAACAATATACAAAAAGAAAGTGTAGAAACAATAAACACATATTTCTTCAAGGAAACATAAATATTATTTTGGGATTCAAACTCAAAATTTGGGCCTCTCTCCATCATATTTATCAAAAGCACTCATAGTGATGATGAAGCTTTACAATAAAATAATTCAAGGGTTAAGTGTGAGGACATTAAAGTTCATGATTGGGATGATGATGATCTTATTAAAAAAGAAGATTATTTAAATATAATTGGTTGAGATCTTTTATCTTTTTTTAACTTTATTTTCTTTTATGTGTGTAATGTTTTCATGTTCTTAATTAGCATGTGGATGATTCAAACACACATTTATTAGTGCATGTTGACACTATGTCACTTGAAATAAACCCAAGCACAAAGAACATGAGTCAGACTTCAATGTAGCACATAGAACCGTACCCTTGATAGAGGTGCTCACCTAATCACTCTTTCTCTCATGGTAGGAGCTAGTTGATCAATGGTGGGACTAAGTGGTTGTTCTATTTGTGGGGAAGTAGAACATCACAAATGGTGGTTGTGTTGTTTGTGTGGGATGTTTGTGTGTGTGGCTAATGGTTGTTGTGATTCTCATGATTTATTTGACAAAGTTGAGAGGTCAGTTCTTCTTATAAGTTGAGATTATTGTTCCCTACCTCATTTATGGTTTCCATATCTTGTCTTGTTTCTTCATAAAATTGGTTTATGAATTGGCCTTAAATTTGGAATATCCTTAGAATGTGGTCCTACATTGTGCTACATTCTATTTGTTGCAAGAGTTCTATTTGTCGCAAGAGTTCTATTTGTTCATGAATAATTTCCTCTATATGGTTTTCCTAAGATGATACGTTTTCCATGATCTCATCTAAGATTTTTTTAATCCAATCTTCTCTCATTCCAGGGCACATTAAGTGTGAATGTTGAGTTGAGGAAGATGGAAGTCTTGTCTTTGTTTTGTTTGAGTTTTGAATGTTGCATGCCTCATGATGAAATTGAGCATTTTCCTTTTACTTTAATGTTGTGAATTGATCATTGTGTACCTCATGATGGAATCAAGGGTTTATTTATTTATTTAATTATATGAATTGAATGTTGTGTACCTCATGATGGAATGGAGGGCTTAATTATTTGTTCAATATTTTTTAAGTTTGATGAGTTTCTAGATACAATTATTCTAAATGAATGCATCTTTTATTTTTGTATTTTTCCCAACTTTAAAATATGATTTAATTACTACTTGCTTGAAAGTGAAATCTCTTATGGATGCAAATCTAGAATGACTTTTTCCTAAATGTAATTTTCTATTATTTTGGTCTCTTTGTGGTTCAATTTTGGATGTGAATTAATTTAATGAAAGAAAAATACATCTACTCTATAATAACATAAGATGGAATCTAGAACTAGAAAAGCAATAAAATCTAATCTAGAACTAAGAGAAAACAATAATTTTACTTCCTTAAGGGAGAGAGAATTTTCTAATTATACTCTAAACTACCTTTTCAAAGAAAAAGAACCTATAAATGAATGATGGGTGCCAATGCTAGGATTTTGTCCTCAAAGATCCAGTATCATCTATCTCCTTCTCTATAGAAATTGGGTCCTCAACTTGATGACACCTAAAAAATATAGGAATATGAGGGAAATTAGGATTGATTTAAGCTTTGGAGCTTTGATAACAAAAATGGAAAAAGCTTTAAAGGTCATATGTGAGCATAAAAATGATATGGGGGTTATAATGCAAATAATAAAATTATCCTCTTGATAAAATTGAGGACTTTGGAAAATAAAAAGGGAAAATGCTCTCAAGGTCTTGTGTGAGCATAAAAATGCTATGAGGCCTACAATGAAAATAAGAAAACTAGCCTCCCCTAAAAAATAGAGGAAGGGGGTGTTTAGAGGTTGAGAAGCAACACCAAAGTGGGGCTAATTAGGGGCTAACTAAAGAGATGATTGGAAGATCATAGAGGCTAATGGAGAGAAGACAAGAGATTGATTGAGAGATCACTAGAGACTGATTGGGAGAAGAGAAATAGTTAGGGGGAGTGTTAGTTTAGTTAGACAAGAGAGAGGAAACGAAAATGAAAGTAAACTAGGTGAAACTAAAAGAAATCAGATGGTTCAAAAGATGACAGGGTCACCCCTTTCAGGAACTAGGTCAGCTCTTTTGTGAGGGTAGGTCACCAAGGTGACCCTGCAACTTAAGTACAAGTCACATGGGTGACCCTAAGGTCTCTTGGTGATCCTCTAGTTGAAGATCTATAAAGGATTCTTTGACAAGAATGAGGTCTTAGAACATAGTTCAGAGGTTGGAAAATATGGTCAAGGGGCTAAATAAGATAGAGGATGTGTCATCAAGTTTGAAAATTTTAAGAGAATTATAATTCACCCCTTCAAGGGTCATGAGATAGACTATCAAATCATCATTGGACTACCATGGTGGCTTGTGCATGTTTTTAGTGCTCAGATATTTTCCCCCATTAGGGACAGTAGTCTACATAGTAGGTAGGTATCATTCCCAAAGCATGGAATTATAGGAGCCACACTCAACTATACTTATCTTTGTTGTTGTCCTACATCTAGACCTAGAGATTGACAAAATGATTCAAGTGTAAGTTTGATAATTGATTATATCATAGTAAGTACAAATATGAAAAGAGAATGTACCTTGGATGGATGAGTTTGATGTTTAACTATGTCACCTCATCTTACTGTGATGACCTACCAAGATGATGAAAGAAAACATAAAATAAGAACAAAAACCTACTCTATAAAATAAAAGTAAACAACATAACAACCACTACATGAAAATAAAAATAAAGAGGAGAGATGAGAAGAAATAGAAAAAAAGAGAGAAAGTAACAAAATAGTAATGAAACTGAGTGAGGTAGTAGTTGATAGAAATCTTATGACAAGATGATTGAAATCATGGACAATATTCAAGATCCTATGGATCCTTAGGTATGAGAAGTGAAAGAAACCCTTTTTGAAACCCTAGCTTCTTTTTTATTGGACTTGTCTTGAAATCATTTGTTAAAATTGATGTTTTTTGTTGCATTCAACTAGGTTTTAGGTTTGTAATTCTTTTACAACTTTATTTTTCCTATTTTTCTTTATTTTTTCACTTTCTAGGGCCACTAAAGAAAATTGGGGCATGGCCTTCTATGACTCCTTCTAGCAGGGTGACCCTGGAACTTCAACCTAGGTCACTTGAGAGACATTGCCAGAAGGTTCTATTGATAAGATGAAAGGCAAACTTGATTCTTTCAAGGCCTAAAATGATCACTTTCTCTGATTTAACAATGAAATTTCCTTTTGTTGTTTATTTTCTAAAGAGTCTACTCAAATTTTATAGATTTTTGAGAGTTTTATGACATGATTTTCAACATTTTTATTTTTACAAATTTTTAAATGCTTTTAACGAATGGCTAACTTGATGCACTCTTTTTGCAAGACACTTACATATAGTGGAACATCACCTATGAGTAGTCTTGGTATATGGATGCACTAGAAACATTGTCTCTTTCAAACTATGCTACTCTTCAAAGGATTAAATTAGCTCAAGTAGCACATATATGGATTGTCCATCCTACATCCTCCATATGCTATGATATCCTAACTTATTGGGATGTTGATTATTACACATTATAATTTACATGTGTTTCTAGAGATTGGATGATCACTCTTTATGGAATCTATCACATCCTTGGTTTTCCATAAGAGGGGAACAACTTACAATACTAGTGAGGGAGTTTGAGAAAGAGAGGCTAGCGTAGGTAGCTATTATGAGAGATACTCAACCTAGTGATAGGCTTAGAATCCAACTTAATTCCATCCATAGACTCACCATTCTACCCTTGTAGAAGGTTTTAATAGGCCTAATTGTCACTCACTTGATGGGAGGAAGGAAGGTTTTGATTTGTAGATGGTGTTGGGCACCAATCATTTAGCAACTTGAGCAAGGCCCAATTTTTTCTTGGGGCATTGAGATATTAGCCTTGGTCTATCGAGACTTATATCACATTTCATGATGAGGGTCCCTTACTTTCAACAACTGTTCACTTGTTATTTCATGGATCCTTGAGTACATTATACTATATTAGTGAGAGATGTCCCTTTTGGACCCAAGGCTATTGAGGGATATGAGATGGGGTCAACTTGGGCACTTTGATGCTTCTTCATGAGCTATGGTCAATTTGAAGGACATGCAATTTATTTCAAACCCCTATAAAGAGATGGATGGGTTGTGGCCAAGAGACAAATCCATGTGATCCTATTGCCAAGGAGTTATCCATTTGATAGATAAGAACAACTTGATCAAGACTCACTCTATTGCATGAGTACTTCAATAGCTAGGAGATGAGTTTCATAAGGATTTTCCCCCAATGCCCCCTATAATATAGATTTGTTTAAGAGGTGACTAATACACAATGTAGATAACTTATATGGGTCTCACTTTTTTCAAGAGTTCTGATTACATGACCACTTCAAGGACCAATCCCTAGGTAGTGGTGAGCTCATCAAGCTCAGAGACTTATTATGGTGGAGGATGATAAGACCAATGATGACAATGATGAGGAATATCATTATGAGTGGAAGATAGATGGGATAACTTTAGAGGGTGATGGATTAGTGTCAAATTATGAGGAAGTGACATTAGAGGAGGTTGTACCTACACATTGACTAGTCCCATTTATAAAGATGGCAGAGGAGGAGATGAGGGTTGGTGATTCCTCATGGTAGCTTGGAGATCCTCATTAATACTATGCTAATCTACTCTAACTTTTATGCACTTTCTTATCTAAATGGTTAGACACTCTTTTTATTTACACTTTAACACAAGAACTATTGATGGATGGAGTAATATTTTTGGAACTACTTCATTAGATGTCTTGATCCCTAACATAAGATCAGCTAGAGAGGCAATTTTGATTGATGTTGGTGTGCCCGCATTAGTAGGTTTGCACATAGATTTCCTTACTCCTACTTACCATGATAGCAAGGATATAGTATCCCATAGGACTAGAGTTGTTGCACTAGAACTCAAAGATTATTTAGAACCTACTACAGTAACTTTGATTGGTTTTAGACCTATATAAAATTGTAGTAAATATCTTGTACTTTTCTTTCACTCTTGTGCACATGGTTGGTTATAGAACTTGTGTTTTGAAACCATGGATGCTTGTATATGATGATACTATGCTCATGCTATTTTTTTACATTTCTATTATAAATGAGATGTATGCAATGTGAATATGTATAGATGCATTTGATACACATATAGATGACATAATGCAATACACTTGTCTACTTCCTTTATTATCAATGTCATTTTGCTATGACATGATTTATTGCATGTTTGTGTATGATATGCATATGGAACTACATCGTGCTTACTCTTTAGTAAGATTTTTAACCTAGGGGATTGCAGGTTGACTTAGCATAGGGTGACCTACTAATTTTTTTTATGTTAGGATTTTATTAGGGGATCAAGTGGGAATAGGGAAGGTAATGGAACAATTTTTGGATTAAACTTCACAAAAGGCTAAATAGTTATCATTATCTAGACTGACCACTTAGACTATCTTTCAACACGAACAAGCAACAAAATTTATATGTAAGCTCTAGATTTAGATCAAAAGATGGCCAATAGGTTAGACCTAGGGAAAAGGAAAATCTACTTAGAAAAAGATGGCCCTAGAAAATAGCTAGACTCTTGGCTTTGACTAACTTGTACATGTGTGTTCTTTGTTTCTTTCTCTCTTTTTATTTTTTTGCTTCACTAATAGGATGTCACCCTCATAGTTTCAAGCTTATATTATTCTCCACCTAAGAGTACAAACATCAATAATTTTCTTTTTTCTTTTTTCTCATATATAATTTTTGCTCTTTCTTTTTTCTTGTTTTTTTTTTCTTTTTTACGTTTTTTTATTGCTTTGCAAAGTTTTGACCCCCCTATGTTTTTGGCTAGGTGATTAAGGGGCTAAGCACCACTAAAATGATAACTAACTCCCAAGTCTTCCCTATTACTAAGGAGGATTATGGGAGATCTACATGTTAGCTTGTATTAGACACCATAGGTTTGAAAACTTTCTTTTCTTAGAATTGACTAGACGATGGTTAAGACTAGGATCAATATAAAGCTTAAAGTTTGACTTCATTTGAAATTTTTGGGAATGTAAAGGGGAATGTCAATGATGATTTTTGGGAATCTAAGGCTTAGTAGGGACAACCTATGCTAGTTGACTCCTTACTAGGATCAAAATCAACAAGAGAAAACCACTAACTAATGCAATGGTGGATAGAAGGAAATACATGTTTTACTTTATTTTTTATCTTTTATGCTTTTTTATTTTTTGAGTTATTTTGGTTTTTTAAATTTTTTATATATAATACCTTTATAGATGAAAGGCATTAACAGTTTCACTAAGTTATTCACCTTCCATGGTTCACAAGAGATAAGCATCATTACCAACATCTTCTTTAATCATGTAGGGTCCTTCCAATCTTCTTGGAAATTTCATTTATTTTTGTACTTTTATTTTTTTGTACTTCCTTTTCTAAGGATGAATTCACCTATTCTATAAGGTCCTATCAAGGTTTTTTTCTTCATAGGTTTTCTTGTACTTTCTTGTGAAGACTAGGATGATGTGAGATGAGATAAATATTGAAATACTTATTGGTGGGATGGGTCCAATATAAGGTTCAATCGCTAGCCAATAGTTTAGTAAGAAGGCCAAATTCATTTTTCATATAGATCTTGACTTCAACATGCTCTTGGATGGTTTGAGAGACCTAGAATAACTCGAAGGGAGTTTGTGTCTCCCTTTACTCTTCCAAAGGAACAAAACTTATATAATTTATCTTCTCATTTGGTTTGGGTTGTAAGTCTATGAAGTATCCCATGTACTTTTAAAATAAATATAGAATAGTAGGTTCTTCTACTCCAATAGTTATGTGCAACCTCTTCTCTTTTCAAAATCCTCCCTCACCTCATCCTTGTCAGGGACCTTTCAACAATTTCAATTTGGACTTGAGTTGGTTCCCACATATCATTGGATTGCATAGAAGTTATAGGCCAAGGTGGGTCATGTAACTTGTGTCCTCTAAAAGCCTTGGAAGAAACTTCAAGATCATTTATAGACTCATTATCAATTGGTTTAGCATAAAAGTGATTCTCAGAGTCTATCTTCCCTTGTTGTATTGGTAGATTTCGAGGAGTATAAGACTCGCTTTTTGGCTTTAGAGACATATAAAAGTCACTTGGAATTGGCATTAAGGGTGTATATGACTCACTTGAATTGTGTTTTGAGATGAATCTATTGTACTCCCTACATGACTCAGTGTTATGTCCTCTTGCTTTGTGCAATTAGAAAAAAATTATTGGGTTCATATGGTTGGTGATATTGCTCATTCATATTATCATTATACTAGAAGTTCCTTGTTATTGATTATCTCTTTGATGATAATTATTATTGTAGTTTCAAGGATAATCAACAATGTTAATGTTTTGATTGTTTTGAGGAATATAATCTCTCCCATTGTACCCATTATTATAACCTTTGTTGGTATTGTTCAATGTGAGAGGTATGTTGGTTACCCCATATGATGTCATATTGCAATTTTTCTTAGGATTTTAAAAACATAAAGCAGTGATGTTTTAGTGGCAAATATTCACCAATTGGGTAATAGTTGAAACTAGGGGTTCAAAATTTGGCTAATAGTACAAGTTGTAAGGCAACCTAAATTGCCACATTTTTACAAAATTTTATTTTTGTCCTGGTTAAATCGCCATAACATTTATTTTATTAAACTTTTAAATTCAAAGATTCGCCACAATATTTGATACCTAATTAGATTAGATTTGCCTATATTTTATAAGTTATAGTAGAAAATGAAATTAATTTGCCAATAATATTATATAATTATTGGTTACTTTAGGGCCATATCACCAATTTGTAACCACTACAGTTTATTTTGTTTATAATCTAATGGATGGGGTTGTATTCAATGGGTTAAATTGTATCCACAGAGATCCAATGCCTATTGAGCCTAAAATTGTATTTGGGCCACTGATCTCAATTTATAATCTACCATGGGCCAAAATGTACCTGCGAAGCTCCAATTCCCATGGGACCTGAAATTGCATTTGGGTTATTGATCTCAATGGAGATCAATGACCTAAATGCAATTTCGGGACCCATGGGCGTTGGATATTTGTGGGTACATTTGGGCCCATGAAATAGAACCTAAGTTCTATAGATTATAAATAAAATCAACGGTGGTGAAAATTGAATTTATATAGGATTTAAAATATTCAATTTTTTATTTAAAATATTAAGGAATTAAGGAATTATATGCACGAGCACTACACCTTAAACTAGTCAATCATTGCCACCTTTAGGCCCTTACTTTTTCTTAGGAATTTAATTGTTTAAAAAAAGGAAGGTTTTTCCATGGTATTAATGGATTTGCCTATTTTTCATCAAGATTCACCAGGATTTTCTACAAATTTCTAGTGATTTAAAAAAAATAGCCAATAAAATTAATATTTTTCTCAAAAAAGGGAAAGATTCGGTAATAGAAATTAATATTTTTTTCCTAAAAATGAAATATTCACCAAGATTTTATATCTTTTTTCAAGGTAGATTTTTTAAAGTTATCACTAACAGAAAGGTTATTTCCACTATTTTCATTAGTTTGGGAAGTGACGAGTCTTCCATTCACATCGCAAACTCTTCACTCATTGTCAAAAGTGACCTAATCAATTCTTAATGTGCTTTCTAAGGCTTCTTCATATGAATTATAATGTAACTTTTGAACTTCCTCTCTTGTGTCCCTACTGAGGGCATGCAAGAAGAGGTTACAAAGTTCTCTATGGTCCATGTTCAAGGCACTAGTCGATAAATAGAGGACTTGCCTCGAACATGTAACAAAGTGTTCCATAGATTCATTTTTGGCCTATTTAATACTTAAGGATCATCAGATTCATGTCCTCACTAGTTTATTCATAGCAAAGGTTGTGACAAATTCACCAATAAGCTATCAAAAGGAAAGTATGGAGGCCTCTAGGAGGTTTATAATACCAATCTAGGGAAATCTCTTCGAGCATCTTTGGAAATACTTAAGCCACAACGTCATCCTAGGGGATGTTCCCTTATAGCCATCATGTACACTTTAATGTGTGAGTTTGGGTCCCCCTCTCACTTGAATTTTGATAGATCAAGGAGGGGACATGGTAACAAAATGTTGCTAAGATTGAAGTCAAGAGGTTCCTTTAAGTACTCTAGATAAGTCCCCAAGATGGAGTTTTGAGAAGCTGATGTTGTTCCTGCAAACATAAGCCCCATGTGTTGGACCTATGAACCAAGTTGATTTTACATTTGAATATTTGCTTGATATCTAGGCATGACTAGATAAGTTGTTTGTACATTCATTGGTTTATATGCTACAGGAGTCATAATTTTATTTCATGTAGACTCCATTAGTTGCATGTTAAAAACATGTTGTTGCTGTAGAAGTGAAAAAGTATTATTACTAGACTCACACAAGTAGAAATTTAGATAGGGGGATTTGGGTTGTCCCTTGGTTTTGTTTGACCCTAGTGGTGAAATGATTTTTTTGGATTTTGGGTCTTCCCTTAGTTTTGTCTTGCAGAGGCTATTCGACACTTCTAGCCTCAAGCATCTTGATCTGTTGGACCAATGTAGCTATAAGGTTGACAAGTGTCACAACTTCTATTCTTTGAATTTCACCACCTTGTGGTGGGTTGTCTCGCATTTGAGTGCCCTCATTTGTTCATTCTTTGAGAATATTTTTTGATGGAGCTTGGAGCATTATGGATCATTCAACCTAATAGGCTATATGGAGGGCTTCCAAAGCTTCACAAGCTTCTTGTAAGTTTGTTTCCAATCTACTCATCTTGTTGTCCATTTAAGTGGCCATTTTCCTATAACTTGTAATAGGATGGTCTTGTTGGTATGTTTCAAACCAAATAAGTACTTGGCGTGCTTTACCTTGGTTGGGATGATTGGGTTAAATGATTGTGTCATGAATCCAAGTTGGGTTGTTGAATGTTAGGAAAACATGGGGCTCTTGTCAAGCCCCCTTTGAATCAAAGTCTTCTTAGTCATAATGGTTGAATCTTGTGGGTCTAGTGAGATGTACCTATCAATTAATGGAGTAAGAGGTTTATTGGAGGGGATCTACCCCTAAACCATGTTTAATTTTTTCATATTTTAGGGTTACAAAAAAAAACTATAGAATATGTGGAATGAACACAAAAGAGAGAGATAATGAATCAAAATGAAAGAAAATCGGTAGAAACATAAGAAAACTCACCTAGAAGGATTTTCTCTTCATGTCAGGTTCACAAAAAATGGTTGTTCAGAATCAACCCAAGCACAATGCCAATGAGTCAAACCTTGATGTAGCACATGGAACCACACCCTTACTCAAGACACCCACCCAATCACTCCTACTCTCATGGTAGGAGCCAGTCGAGCAATGCTAGGACTAAGGGGTTGTTTTATTGATGGTGAAGCAAAATGCCATGGATGGAAATTTCATTGTTTGTGTGTATGATTGATGATTGTTGTGATTATTTTGATTTATTTAACAAAGTTTAGAGGTCAGTTGATGCAGAAGAATCCCTTGTTCAAGAGAAATCTTGCATCAACCAAAAACATTTGCATTTCAGTTTGCTTGCAGTTCAGTTTGTTTCTTTTCATTTTCCAGTTCAGTTCAGGCAGTTCAGTCAGAAGTAGTTTCTACAGTTTGGTCCGTGTTCTACCACAATTGCATTTCACATCTTGCAGATCTAGACTTAACATCTAGATTCATTCATCTACATCATATCCAAAATTTAGAGCATTGGAATAATTACCGAAAAGTTATCGCTATCAAAAGATCAACTGTTTTCTCAAAGCAGAACATTCTAATAGTCTCAGACAATCAGCTAAAGGAGAAGACTTGCAGAGCATTCCTTGACTTGCAAAGCTTAACGACACATCATTTATTGATCCTTGGTTCATGGTCAACCTTCCCTAAGATCCGCACATCATTCCATTCATTTGCGGAGGTGTTCTATGCATTTAGGTCTGACCTATCTGTGTTCACACGTTACAGCTCTTCATTGGAGTTTGTGACCTTCCTTGGCCAACGTGGAGTAATCTATTGATTTTGAGATGATATATATTGAAGTAATAGATCCTAGGAAAGCAAGTTATCAAGTTATAATCATCCACATAAGTTCATAGTTTAGATTTTGTGCAAAGGAGCTTCAAAGCTATATATTGTGTGAATTTTGTAATCAGGCCTTTGAGCCCTAGTTGTAAGCCCGCAGGATGCTGGCCTAATTGTATTTGAATTCTATGATATATTGAATCACTGAATCTACATTTGTTCCATTTCTTTGAGTTGTTTCTGTTGTGTTTACTCTTGTTGCACGGTCCGGATGGTTCATTCTATGAACCCTCCTACTGTGACTATACAAAGTGGTATCAAAGTGAAAGTTTGAATCTTTGGGAGTGAATTGAGTGAAGTTGGTGAAGGAATTCTGTAAGATCTTGCTATGGACATATCACTGAATTGAGGCAGGTTACTTGTGTCATAACTAATCGCCGATTGAGAGGCAGTTGTCACCTTGTAGCCTGATCACTGAACTTGAGGCAGTTTACACTTGATCCTAGGAAGAATGCCACTAAGGAGAGTTGCTGATATTGGAACAATGAATGGTAGAATGGATGAGATGATGAAAATGATGAAAATAATGCAAATTCATTTGGATGTTGTTGAATAAGATAGGCGAAGAGGATTGACACCTAGACCTAATGTTGAAAGCAATGATGAAGAAGAATTTCAATCTGTTGAACAAACTGGAGAAACCCTAGGAGGTGATGAAGAAGAAGAATCAGATCAATTAAAGATGCTGCAATCTATTTCAAAGATTGGGAAGAGACCTAGAGTTGATGTGCCAAACTATACTGGTAATTTGAACCCTAAAGAATTGATTGACTGGATAAATGACATGGAAGAATACTTTGAATATGAGGAAATTGAAGATCCGGAGAAGGTGAAGTTGAAAGGACATGCTGCTATATGGTGGAAAGAAGTTCAGTTGGAAAGAAATAGATGATGAAAAGAAAACATTACAAAATGGGATAGGATGGTGACAAAGTTGAAGAATCAGTTTATACGTGCTGACTATGAGTTGGAACTGTTGAAAAGATTGCAAAACCTAAGACAAAAGGAGAAATCTATGAAGGAGTACACTAAAGAATTCCATAAAATGATCATAAGGATAGCACATAGTGAAGCAAGCAAGAAGAAAGTGGCTAGATACATCAATGGACTGAGATTGAACATTCAAGAAGAACTAAGCTTGGTAAGGATGACATCTTTGGAAGAAACATATCAGTTTGCCCTGAAAGTTGAAGAGAAGATGAATAAGAGGCATGATCAGAGACAGAGAGGTAGAGGAGGTAAATTTTGGAGAGGTACAACATTTTCTAGAGGAGACAGATCACATCTGGAGTAGAACAAGTTTAACAGCCCATTTAAGAAGGATGACAGAGATAACAATGCTTACCGAAGAGATGACAGAAATTTTTACCGGAAAGGAAACCCTAGTGCATATCGGAATGAAGGATATAGAAGAGAAGGAAGATTTGATAAGAGGACATTTAGAGGTACTTGTTTCAAGTGTGGAGGTGAAGCACATAGAGCATTTGAATGTAATCAGGGTAGTACAAGCAAGAGGATAGAAAACAGTGGAAGAGCAGCCTATGTTGAAGAAGAACCTGTTGAACTAAGTGATCCTTGTTCTATTGGCAAGTCTAAGAAAGGAGAATCATTGGTGATGAGGAGAGCACTATTTCAAGTTGAAACAAATGAGGAACCACCGCAGAGGAAAAACTTGTTTCGGACAAGATGCAAATCAGGAGGTAAGTGTTGTAAAGTTGTAATTGATAGTGGTAGTTCAGATAACCTAGTTTCAGAGGAGATGGTGACTAAGCTGAAGTTGGAAATATTGAAACACCCTAAGCCCTATCAAATAGCATGGATTCAAGAAGATCATAAGGTACTGGTGAGTGAACAATGTTTGGTGAAATTTCATGTTAGATCTTATCATGATGAAGTCTTGTGTGATATTATGCCTATGGATGTTTGTCATATCTTGTTGGGTAGACCTTGGTAGTATGATAGAAAAGCTATACATGATGGGAGAAAGAATACATACACTATAACAGCAAATGGGAAGAGAATTACTTTGATTCCTTTGGAGGATGATCCTAAGAGTGAAGTATGTGGAAATGTTAGAATCTATTTTGTAGATGAAAGAAAATTTCTTGATGGTTTGCGACATGAGAATATGTGTTATGTCTTGATTCCTAAGAAGCCTGAAACAATTAAGAAGCAGACTGAAGAGACACAACCGGAGGAGATAAAGGAGTTGCTGACAGAGTATGAAGACATCATATCAAATAATGTACCGAAAGGATTGCCACCTATAAGGAGTATCAGTCATCACATGGTTCTAATACCTGGAGCAAGTTTGCCTAACAAAGTAGCACATAGAATGACACTGGCAGAGAATGAAGAATTGAACATAAAGATACATGACTTGTTGAGAAAAGGTTTGATTAGAGAAAGTTTGAGTCCTTGTGCAGTACCTGCAGTGTTAGCATCGAAGAAGGATGGAGAATGGAGAATGTGTACTAACTCGAGCAATCAACAAGATCACAGTTAAGTATAGATTCCCTTTATCTAGGATGGATGATATTATGGATTGTTTGAGTGAAGCAAAATATTTCACAAAGATAGACTTGAAGAGTGGATACCATCATATTAGAATTAGAGAAGGTGATGAATGGAAGACTTCTTTTAAGACAAATGAAGATTGTATGAGTGGCTAGTGATGCCCTTTGGATTAACAAATGCACCTAGTACTTTCATGAGATTGATGAATGAAGTCTTGAAGAAATTCTTGGGTAAGTTTGTGATTGTATACTTAGATGATATTCTGATTTTTAGTAAAACAAAAGAAGAACATTTGTGGCATATTAGACAAGTTTTGCAGAGATTGGGAGAAGAGAAATTGTTGATAAACATCAAGAAGTGTAGTTTCATGAAAGAAGAGTTGGTATATTTGGGATTTGTGATTTATGTGGAAGGATTAAAGATGGACCCTGAAAAAGTAAGAGCAATTGTTGAATGGCCTACACCGAAGAGCATTGGAGAAGTTAGATCATTTCATGGATGGGCTAGTTTCTACGAGAAGTTCATCAGAACTTTCAGTTCAATTTGTAACCATATAACAGAGATAATGAGAGGTGACAGAAAAGATTTTAAGTGGACATCAGGAGCAGATAAAAGTTTTGAGTTGTTGAAACAGAAAGTGATAGAGCAACCTATGTTGGCATTATCAGATTTTAATAAGGTATTTCAAGTTGATTGTGATGCAAGTGGGAATGCGATTGGAGCAGTATTAAGTCAAGAAGGTAGACTTGTAGCATATTTCAGTGAGAAGTTGAATGATGCAAGGAGAAGATATTCAATTTATGATCAAGAGTTCTATGCCATAATTCAAGCCTTAAAGAAGTGGAGACATTATTTGTTGCCTAAGGAGTTTGTGTTGTATACAGATCATCAAGCTTTGCAATATTTGAATAGTCAAGGTAAGTTGAATCAGAGACATATGAGATGGGTAGAGTTCATGCAGAGTTATACTTTTGTGTTGAAGCATAGGAGTGGAAAATCAAACAAATTTGTTGATGCATTAAGTAGGAGAAGAAACTTGTTGACAAAGATGAGATTTGAAGTGTTGGGTTTTGATGAATTAAAGAACATGTATGAGGGAGACACTGATTTGCAAAACCTTGGAAAGCATGTAGAGAGCCTGTTGTGACAAATAGGAGTAAGTGGTTGGACTATTTCATTCAAGAAGATATGTTGTTCAAAGGAAGTCGGTTATGCATACCTAGAAGTTCAATGAGAGATAATTTGATCAAGGAGAAGCATAGTGGTGGATTGGCAGGACATTTTTGCATTGATAAGATAGTGGCTTTGGTGAGTGAACATTAATTTTGGCCTCAAATACATAAGGATGTTAGGAGATTTGTGTAGAGTTGTAGAGTTTGTCAAGTTGCAAAAGGGAGTAGTTAGAATACTGGATTGTATAAACCTTTGACAGTACCAGAGAGACCTTGGGAAGACATAAGCATGGATTTTGTAATGGGATTTTTGAAGACACAAAGAGGACATGATTCAATATTTGTATTGGTTGACAGATTTTCAAAGATGGCTCATTTCATACCTTGTAAGAAGATAACTGATGTAGTGCATGTAGCTGACCTATTTTTCAAGGAGATTATGAGATTGCATGGATTACCTAAGAGTATAGTTTTAGACAGAGATACAAAGTTTTTTGGATACTTTTGGAAGAAACTTTGGAAGAAGATGAAGACAGATTTGAAGTTCAATTCAAATTTTCATCCACAGACTGATGGACAGACAAAGGTAGTGAATAGGAGTTTGGGAAACTTGTTGAGATGTTTGGTTAGAGAAAAGACAGGAAGTTGGGATTTGATTCTTTCACAAGCAGAGTTTGCATACAATAATTTAGTAAATAGGAGCATCAGAAGAACACCATTTGAGATTGTTACCAGAGTAACACCTAGAGGAGTTGCAGAATTGAGGGACATTGGTATGGAAGAAAAGAGAAGTGCAAAAGCCAAAATATTTACAGATCACATGAAGATAGTACATGATCAGGTCAAGAAGCATTTGGAGAATATGAACAGTAAGTACAAAGAGAAGGCTAATGAGAAGAGAAGACATAAGGAATTTGAAGTTGGAGATGAAGTGATGGTGTACTTGAGAAAAGAAAGATTTCCAGTTGGAACATATAACAAGTTGAAGATGAAGAAGTTTGGACCTTGTAAGATACTCACAAAATTTGATTCAAGAAATGCATATGAAGTAGAGTTACCAGAGACATTGGGTATATCACCTATTTTCAACATTGCAGACCTTTATCAGTATCATGAAGCAGAGTTCAGTGACAGCATGGAAGAAGACTTGAAGAAGCAGTTACCACAACAAGCATCAGAGCAGATTGAAGACATATTGGATAGCAGAGTTAGACGCAGCACTAGAGGAAGACAATACAAAGAGTAATCTTCAATCAACCAAAAACATTTGCATGTCAGTTTGCTTGCAGTTCAGTTTGTTTCTTTTCATTTTCTAGTTTAGTTCAGGCAGTTCAGTCAGAAGCAGTTTCTGCATTTTAGTCTGCATTCTACCACAATTGCATTTCACATCTTGTAGATCTGGACTTAGCATCTAGATTCATTCATCTACATCATATCTAGAATTTAGATCATTTGGATTAAGTACTAGAAAGTTATCGCTATCAAAAAATCAATTGTTTTCTCAGAGCAGAACATTCTAACAGTCTCAGAAAATTAGCTAAAGGAGAAGACTTGCTAAGCATTCCTTGACTTGCAGAGCTTAACGACACATCATTCAATGATCCTTGGTTCGTGGCTGACCTTCCTTGAGATCCGCACATCATTCCATTCATTTACAAAGGTGTTCTATGCAGTTAGGTCTAACCTATCTATGTTCACACGTTACAGCTCTTCATTGGAGTTTGTGACCTTCCTTGGCCGACGCGAAGGAATCTATTGATCTAAAGATGATATATATTGATGTAATAGATCCTAGGAAAGTAAGTATCAAGTTATAATCATCCACATAAATTCATAGTTTAGATTGTGTACGAAGGAGCTTCAAAGCTATATCTTGTACGAATTCTGTAATCAGGCGTTTGAGCCCTAGTTGTAATCCCGCATGATGCCGGCCCGATTGTATTTGAATTCTATGATATACTGAATGACTGAATCTACATTTGTTCCATTTCTTTGAGTTTTTTCCATTGTGTTTACTCTCGCTACATGGTCCGGATAGTTCATTCTGTGAACCCTCCTACCGTGACTGCACCATCAATTCTTCTAATAAGTTGAGATTTTTGTTCCCTGCCTCTCTTATGATTTCTAAATCTTGTCTTGTTTCTTCATAAAAATGGTTTATGATTTGGCCTTGAATTTGGAATATCCTTAGAATGTGGGCCCTATCTTTGTTATGTTATATTTTTTGCAAGAGTTATGTTTATCCCTAAATAATTTTCTTTATCTAGGGTTTTTCTGAGTTGGCAGGTTTTCCCTAATTTTACCTAAGATTATTTTAGTCCAATCTTCTCTCACTCCAGGGCACATTTGAGTACAAATGTTGAGTTGAGGAAGATGGAAGGCTTGTCTTTGTTTTGTATAAGTTTTAAAATTTGCATTCCTCATGATGAAATCAAGCACTTTCCTTTTACTTCAATGTTGTGAATTGATTGTTGTGTTCCTTGTGATTGAATTGAGATCTTAATTCTTTGTTCAATGTGTTCCATGTTTTCTAAATGGAATTATTCTAAAGGAATGTATCTTTTCTTTCTGTATTTTCCAACTTTAAAATATTATTTAGTTACGACTTTCTTGAAAATAAAATTTCTTATGGATGCAAATTTAGAATGACTTTTTCCTAAATGTAATTTTCTATTGCTTTGGTCTTTTTGTGGTTTGATTTTGGATGTGAATTACTATAATGAAATAAAAATGCATCTAATTCTATAATAATAAAAAATAGAACCTAGAACTAAAAAAGCAATAAAATCTAATCTAACCAAGAGAAAACAATGATTTTACTTCCTCAAGGGTAAGAGAATTTGCTAATTACTACTCTAAACTACCCTTCTAAAGAGAAAAGAACCTATAAATGAATGATGGGCACCAGTACTAGGATTTTTTCCTCAGAGATAAAGTATCATCTACCTCCTTGATTGACACGAAAAATATAGGGATGTAAGGGAAATTGGGATTAATTAAATATTTGATAACAAAAATGGAAAAGGATCGCAAGGTCTTATGCAAGAACAAAAATTCTATGGAGGCTACAATGCAAATAAGAAAAATAGACTACTAATAAAAGTGAGGGCTTTGTGTAACAAAAAGGGAAAAGGCTCTCAAGTTCCTATGTGAGCATAAAAATGCTATGGGAGAATACAATGCAAATAAGAAAATTAACCTCCCATAAAATAAGAGAGGATGGGGTATTTATATGTTGAGAAGAAACACCAAAGGTGGGGCTGAGTGGGAGATAACTAGAGAACTAATTGGAAGATCATAGAGGTTGATGGAGAGAAGGAAAGAAATTAATCCTGATATCACTAGAGATTGATTGGGAGTGAACAAAAAATTGATTGGGAGAAGAGAAATAGTTAGGTAGAGTGGTGGTTCAATTAGAGAAGAGATAAATCTCAATTAGAAATAGAAATGGAAGCAAACTGGACAAAACTGAAAGAAATCACACATGCCAAAAGATGATAGGGTTGCCCCTTTTAGGAGCTAGGTCACCCATTTTCCAAGATAGGCTTCCTAGGCAATCCTACAACTTAAGGATAGGTCACCCAGATGACCCTTATGTCTCTTAGGTGATCCTCTAGTTGAGGATCTGTAAAGGGTTCTTAGAAAAGTGTGAGGTCTTGGAACTTAGTTTCAAGGTTGGAAAAGATGGTCAAGGGGCTAAATATACCAAGTGTTAAAATGTTGAGAGAAGTGTAATTCATGCCTTCGAGGGTCATGAGATAGATAGGCAAATCATCATCAAACTACCATGTTGGCCCATGCATGTTTTTAGTGCTTATATAGACACAAGTGACTATGAACAATTATTTTTTCAGTTCATGAATTTATTCCTTATTTTCTATGGGTTTCTTTTGTGTTCTTCCATTGGTGTGGGATGATACAAACTTATGGAATGCTTGGAAACCACTTGATAAAAACATACCTTATTTTGCTTTTTGTTTTTATGTTATTGTCTTTTTAATGAGTTGTGCTTATTATTCTCCCTCTCTTCTCATGTTCTAATTTTTATGTCATTTTTTATCCTTTTATTATACCTTGTTTGTTGTAATTTAATTCTTATTTTCACATTTCATATTTACATCCTTAATATTTATCCATCCTTGTGCGTTGGGTCTTGTCTAATTGTGTGTTTCATCTTTCTTTTTTTCATGACACTTGTCATTCTCTCCCCCACTTGGAGGAAATGTATTCCTGATACTTTATTCTCCTCCTTGGAGATTTACATATTAGTTTACCATGTTACTTTCATGACACTAACATCCTATGGTACTCTTACCCATGTGCTTTTTGAAATTATTAGTATGAATTCTATAATGTGTAATTATTATACTTATGCCTTGATTTCATGCTTATATTTTACATTTAGTTTTATGATATTACCTTACACTATCATGCTTATGTTATATTGCATGCTTACACTTTACATCACATATACCTATGCTTACATGTTTACATCTATCACATTGGCTACTCTTATTTGTTCTTTGTCCTCACACTTGGGGGTGGCATTGCCAAGGGCACCTCATTACTTCTTGCTACATGTTCTTTAATAATATATTGACACATTATTTCATGATTGTTATATGATGATATCTATTACACTTTTACATTTCTATTAATCTTACAATTATATGATTATATATTTTCACATATTACTTTTCTCCTCTCCTACAATTGATTAACATTATTTTATATACAACTAGTTTGACGAGGCGTAATATATCATTGAGTATTTTCATGCTTTTAGTTATAGTGAATATCTAGGGGTCTTATGTTGAATGCACAAGACAACTAAGAGGGGGACTGAATCATTTGTAATTTACAAATCTAAAACCCACAAACACATTTAGATCCACATCAATTCAATTAACCCTTAACCTGTTATGATGATTAAGCATGAAAGAAAATAATAGAAACTGAATCAACTCAACAACTAACATAAGAGAATGCTAGATTTACGTGGAAACCCCAAGAAGAGAAATCCACGGTGAGGATTAGCTCACAATATAAGGAAGTATCAACACCGAAAAACAATACGCTCACTTCTAGAAGGCTCACTTCCAAAGGGCTCACTACTAGAATAAAGAAGAAGATAGAGAAGATTGTTACAAGGAGAAAACCATCTCAATGCAATAGAGAGTTCCACCACAACACCATCAACACTTTTGCAGTCACACTAAAGAATTATAGACACCTTCTGCTCACTACATTCAGTAATATAACACATGAAAGCTTGTACTGCACCACACATTCAACCACACTATTATTCACATCATATCCATTACATGCACACTTGATCACGATCCCTAACACTTATTTATACTGTCTTCAACCTTAACATTCTCCAAGGTCGGCAAGTCACCTTAAACCAGAAAATTCAAATTAGGTTTGGACCTAAACATTCCTATGGTGGAAAGGAATGAGGATGGACCACAACACATATTAGCTTAGACATAATTTCATCCAAGCACACCACTTCACGCTTTCACAATCACCAAAGCAACTCCACAACTAGTGTAAACACCCAAGGTTGGCCAAACCTGTGTTAACACAATGATCTTTTAAGTGTACACACTTCCTCAAGATAAAGTACAACTTTGTAGACCACAAACCAAGCTTTAACACAATCTAGAGTATTCCATAAACATCTTAAAACATCCTGATATCTAGCAAATTCCTCTACAACCACTTTCACATTCCGCACAACCTTATCCTGTTTGTCCAGTATGCTTAACTATCTATGTCATGCACTGTATCTCTAGAAATCAAATTCTAGAGCACAAAACCATGAATACCTTGAACTAAAGCAATATATAAGCATTATAAGCACAAATCCAGAACTGCAAGGCCAGAAACAAATATGCAGAGAAATGCAGAGCAAAATAGTTTCTCCCAGACACCTCTGTAAAGCTCAGAAACACATTCCATACAGTAGTGAACACAACTTCCTCTGCACATCGAACCAGAAAACTAAATTTAGAATTTAACATCTCTTAACACCTCTGAACAACATATCCAAACTGCAAAGGAAGATATTCAATATAGAAGAAATGCGGAGCAAAACCAGAACACTACTTTGTAAACCAAAATGCCACTTCAACACATTGTTTCCTTTATTAATCAAATTTTCTCAAAAGCACTTGGAAACCAACCAATAGAAGCATATTCATAACATCTTCAGCACCTCTTCAAGGCAAACAAATCATCTTTAGTAAAGTAACTCAACCAAACAACTCATACCATTGCAACAACCTCATCTCTGTTCAACCAACCTCATCATTAGAGACAGTATCCACTCAACACTAACCACTCATACTCTTACACCACAAACTACTCATACTCCTGCACTATTTCTTACTCACACAGTTGACACCAATGACAACATAAACTTGTTGACATCAATGACAACACCAACTACACATACTTGCAACAATCTCCCTCTTTGTCATTGATGGCAACACATAATGTGAAAAACCATCAACACAACAACATCCTCAATACTATGATTCATACCAACAATTCCTTCCTCTTTCTCTCCCCCTCAGCTTGCTACTCTCTTCTTGACAACTGACTCTTTCCTTTTTCACATTGCTCTCTCTCCCCCTTTGACATCAATGGCAGAGGGCTACACATCTCTCTTTCAATCTTACTTTTAGACAACTGCTCAAACTTGTACATGCTTACTACTGCTCTGCAACATCATTTCTTTTACTGCTTTGCATACTCCCCCTTAGAAGAAACCAACATTAGAAATTACTCCCCCTGATTGCCACAACCACTACCTGCTTCCCCTGAGAGGTAGCCTCCAACATCAGTCTAGAATTTAAGGAATAAATTTTGAAATCTACTAGACTGATGCATCTCATTATGCATCTAGTTCGAAGAAGGAGGGGCAATAACCCCTAACTTCTCCTAGAGATACTCATGTATCCTTAGGAAGAGCCTTGGTGAATATATTTGAAACCTGATCCTTTGTAGGCACATACTCAAGATTCACTTCATTCTTTGCAACCTTCTCTCTTAGAAAGTGATACCGGATTGATATATGTTTTGTCCTTGAGTGCATCATTATATTCTTTGAAATGTTAATATCGCTTGTATTATCACAGAAGATAGGGATAAGTTCATCATATAGAACTCTGATATCCTTCAAGGTTTGTCTCATCTACAACACCTATGTGCAACAAGATGCTGCTACAATGTATTATGCCTTTGCAGTAGACAGAGATACTGAATCCTACTTCTTACTTAACTATGACACCACTTTACCTCTAAGAACGAATGCACCACCACTAGTACTTTTCCTGTCATCTACACAACTAGCCCAATCTGCATCTATATAAGAACTTAGAGCAAAGTTATAATCCTTTGGATACCACAAGCCATGATATGGAGTGCCCTCTAAATATCTGAATATCCTCTTCACTGTTGCAACATGTGACTCTCTGGGATCTTCGTGAAATCTAGCCACAAGACAAACTTCATGCATAATATCTGATCTAGTAGCAATTGAATATAGCAATCCTCCAATCATTGATCTATACCTGCTCTGATCAGCCTTAGGAGATTCATCATTCTTGCTCATCTTGCAACCAGACATCATAGGGGTACATACTAGTTTAGAGTCTTCCATTCCAAACTTCTTCAACATCTCCTTGACATACTTTGATTGTGAAATGAAAATACCTTTATCTATCTGATTGATCTGCAGCCCAAGGAAGAAGTTCATCTCACCACACATAGACATTTCAAATTCTTTCTACATTTCATCTGTAAAACCCTTACACATACCTTCATTTCCTCCAAAGATTATGTCATCCACATATACTTCCAAAATCAGAATTTGATCTTCTCCTACTTTGATGTACATATTGCTATCTACAGAACCCTTATTTAATCCTTGTTGTATTAAATACCTGTCCAACCTTGCATACCAAGCTCTGGGGGCTTGCTTCAATCCATACAATGCCTTCTTCAACCTCCAAACCATATTTAGTTTATCTGACAACTGAAACCCATCCAGTTGTTCTATGTAGACTTCTTCTAGTTCACCATTCAAGAAAGCAAACTTCACATCCATTTGATAGACCTTGAAATCCTTATGTGCTAAAAAAGCCAAAAACATCCTGATGGCCTCCATTCATGCCACCAGAGAAAATGTTTCATCATAGTCTATTCCTTCTACCTGTGAGTAACCTTTACACACAATCCTTGCCTTGTTTCTCACTACTTCTCCATCCTCATTCAGTTTGTTCCATAATACCCACTTAGTTCCAATCACATTTTTGTTTGCTAGTCTTGGGACAAGTTCCCAACTCTGATTCTTTTCAATCTACATTAGTTCTTCTTCCATAGCCTTGATCCAACACTCATCCTTGCATGCTTCAGTCACTGATTTAGGTTCAACTTTAGAGAGTAAACATAGATTTACATGTTCTTCAATAGCTTTCCTTCTTGTCAGCACACCTTTGTTCTGTCACCAATGATTCGATCTTTAAAATGATGCTGTAGACACCCAAATTTGTCCCAACTTTGTTCATGTCTAGCAACACCTTGTTAAAAATATTATCCTAGACATCTTGTAGCATTTTGTCCTAAATCCCACTCTTAACCCCACTTATCCCATTAAGCCAATTAATTAAATAAATTCTATTTAATTAATTAAAATCCCATTTAATCCCGTCCTTATCCCACTTAGCCAATTAATTAAATAAATTTTATTTATTTAATTAATATCCAACTCATATCCCAACTAATTCAAATATTTTATTTGAATTAAGTTCCCCACTGTCCAATTAATTAAATAAATTTTATTTATTTAATTAATATCCAACTCATATCCCAACTAATTCAAATATTTTATTTGAATTAAGTTCCCCACTGTCCAATTAATTAAATAAATTTTATTTATTTAATTAATATCCAACTCATATTCCAACTAATTCAAATATTTTATTTGAATTAAGTTCTCATCATAAGCTGACTTTCCAATTAATTAAATAAATTTTATTTATTTAATTAATTTATCTTATCATTTAGCCGACATGTGTGTCTCTTTCATTTAAAAAAAAGATAAGTGGTACTACAGCCTTTTATTTAATATCTTTCATATGTAGTACTTTTTATGTACACAAGCACACATGAGCCCTATTCTTCTTGACACTTGTCAAATGACTACAACTCTCTTGAAGAGTGGGATAACCAAATCAATCCTAGCCGTCCACATCAATCAATTAGCTTTTTAATCTCAGCCGTCCATTGGAACCAAGCCTTTGCTATAAATCAACCCCTTCATAAGCCATTCGCATGCATTTGAGCTTCAAATAATATTATTCTGCCAAATTATCATTAGCATGCATTGATCCTCAAGTATCCACATGCTGTTGAAATATCATTAGAGCCTTTGCATCCTTCATTCTAGCATCTTCATCTTAATGTTATGCTACAGAAATGAGCACCCAACATTCTTCCAACAACAATCCTTCAAAATCTTGCATGCTCATGCGAGGTGGAGAAGAGCAATGGAGATAAATCAAGCATAGCATGGAGATCGGTTTGCATTTACATTTGTTATTTTGATTTTCATGTTGTCTTGTGCTTCATTGTGCATTGCTAGGGTTTTTATCATTGCTGTTTATTCATTTGCCCTGATTTGCAATTTTACCCTAACTACATTTGGCACGCCCGGTGGGACTCACTTCGCTTGATCTTTTTTGTAGGTTTTTGTAGTAAAAATTTGCATTCATATAACCCCCATTGTTGAGTTTTGCAGGTTTAATTAACTTTTTGTTGTAAATCCGCTGTTTTTTCGACAAAACTAGGTTTTAAAGATTTCATCATATCTTCCAAACGGCTATAAATTTTTCTACAAGATTTTAGGAGAAGTTTGTCCATGATATAAGGAAGCTACAGTAGAAATATTTTGGGTTTATCACAATTTTTGTGGGATTTATCACGTTTTTATGTTTTTTCATAAAATTGCAATTCTGGGCGCAAATCAGTGAATTTTTTAGAAATTTTTATACTTCTGGAAAGCTCTCTAAATTTTAATGGGGGTCTTTGTTTTACAGATTTAATTTGTAGGTCGTTTATAGTGCGAAAAAATTAGATCTTTGCCGACTATACTGTTTCCATAAATCCACATTTCTAGGCGTAAAACAGGGAATTTTTTTTATTTCTTTACATTTTCAGAAAGCTCTCTGAAAATTAATGGGGGTCTCTTCTTTAATTTTTTAATTTTTGAATCAAAAATGTATCAAAATAATCAAATCTAATTCAGCTATGCATCTGAAATTACAATTTTTCTTGCCTGATGAGCCTATTTTTTATGTCTGTATTATAATATCATTTTTTTTATGTTGTAGATGATCATAAGGAGCTAGAGCAATATTGACATCAACATCTACAGCAATTTGGATAGCAAATTAACCAGGTGCAATCATTTCATTTCTCATATTCTAATTATTGTTTGCAAACATATTTGGATTTTGGGCATAAAATGAACAATTGTTTGCAAATTCACATCAAAAAAAAATTGGGCTAAAATGAACCATTGTCTTTCATCACATTTGGATTTGGGTTTTAAAACAAACAAGTGCTTGCATTGTCTTCCACACATTGAATTTCTAAGGTTAATGAACCCCATGCGAGTGTGACCAAGTAAATGTGTATGCTCTCTCCTCGCGTCCCAACACGAACTTGGAGATTAAAAACATTTACTTGTGTTGCTTTTGTTTAGCCTTAGAGAGGCCTGCCTTGGTATCCACCCTAAGGGAACAACCTCAAGTGGTACTTTCATCTGGTCCACTATAAAAATCAGAGGATAAGGTGAAAGCCAAGTCTAACCGGTATTAGTGCTCACCATACAGTGCTAACTTGAAAGGAGGTGTACCTTTGTGTATATTAAAACTCCTAGTAGGGTTAGTTAAAGTCTTAAGTGGCTTGCTGGATGCTCGTGGGGGTGCCGGTCCCCTGGATTTTCACTAGAACCTCCTTGTGATAGTGGCCTTGCCTTAACTAGGACTTGTTGAAGTGTCTTCACGTGCTTGCTTAACCATCATCACATTCTTCCAAACTAACAACTTTCTTATGTGTCTTGCGCGAGTGATTCATGTGTGTATATGCATAATCATTTGTTTGAATATTGCCACATCAAGCTCTAAACACCCAAACACATAAAGACAAGTCATCCTACACATTCTTCCAATAACATTCAAACCCAATTGCTTTCATCCCAAACATAGCCTAGTTATCATCCAACCCTTCACATCCACATCATCCAAACAATCCACATCATCATCCAAATCCCTAAACAAGCACTTGCTAAAAGGACTTAAGACAAACACTTGGTGACAACATGTTTACACTAGACGACCTAGAAATCAAATTCCAAAGATTCCTCCAAAATCTTTATCAAGGATCACAACCCCTAAACCAAGATGCCATTGAAATATTATAGTTTTTCATCCAAAAAGCTCAACCCCATGCAAGCCAATCACCTCAACTGTAATACTTCATAACCCAAGTCCAACACCTTTTAGCCACTAGTCAAGCTCAACAAGTACAGCAATCCTTAGTCACTTCATATCAACCTAATCCACCTTATAGCCACATGTCATATCCACCCACCTCCTATCAACTTAATCCACCTATCCACCAAGTCAATGCCACATCAACCTATGAACATCCACCTCAAGCTTATCCAATCCCTCATACCACCATTCCAATGCACTACCAAGCACCATTGATAGATCTAAATCCACCTTTCCAACAAGAATCATATCCAAATCCCAATGGCCCCTTGTACATAAACCAAATGAGTCCAAGTTATCCTATGCAAGATCTAATAACCTTTGACAAGGGAGATACCAATCTAGAGTGGCCACCACCATCCAATCACATGCCAACATATGAGCCAACAAGTCCTATCCCAACACCACCATGTGATCCTACTCCTAGTCCATTAATTCCTCCATCTTCCAAACCACCCAGCCCTCCATTACCTTCATCACCATGTCATTCTAATCCTTCACCAAAGGATGCGGCTGAGATAGTTTTACAAAGAATGCTTGCAGCAAAACTCATTGAACTTCCCCCCATCAACCCATGTGAAGAAAGTCCATGTGATGAACATGATTATTGTGCATTCCATAGGACCAAAGGCCACAATACAAATCAATGCCCAATATTTGTTCCAATTGTTTGCAAGGTGTATCAACATACAATAAGAAATCATGCCACATCATCCCAATCCCATGTATCACCCCCATCTAATCCAAATCGTAGCCTATCAAACTCTATTATCCTTCCATCTAATCAAAATCCTAGTCCTACACTTACAACATCATCCTCTATTATTATCCATCCATTATATTTCCCATCCACTCATACCCTTGCGAAGGATGTGATCCATTGGCTACTAGCTAGGAATAAACTACCTCCATGTCAAACACCCATTCATGAGCCTACCAATAAACTTCCAAAGGTCATGTCCAATCCTATAATCCCATCATGTGGTCCACCTATCCTTGAGCCTATCCAAGAGCCCTCAATTAACATGCCTAATCCTTCAAGCCCATCATGTGACCTACAAGCCATCAAACCTATTCAAGAGTCATCATGTTCTCATATTGTTGACCAAGAGCCTATTCAAGAGCATTCCACTTCCATTCAAGCAACCCAAGAGGTATGTCAAAGGTTTAATCCTAAGCATGTGGAAACATTAAGCCCTAGTCCAACTCAAGATCAAAACACTTCCATTCAACCTATCCATAACATTTACCTTCTTTATGATCAAGATGATACCTATGAAGAAGCTATCCATGAGCACCTTGATCCTATCCATAATCCTATATCTATCCATGAGCAAGATATCCAAATTGCTCCTAGTCATATGCCATCTAGCCCTATCCATAATGAGCAAACATCCAATTGTCATGATGAGACACTTGTCCCTCAAGTAAGCATAAAAGATCAAACAAATAACTTGGATCTTAGTGAACACAATGCTAATCAAGATCCTAATGATCCTCCTTCCACATCCACCATCGATTCCACTTCAAGTCTTCCATCATGTCTTATTGGTCTTACCACCTTTGTCCATGAATGTTCTTCCTTAGGACAACAACGACCTTTATCCACTTCACCTTTTTCATCCAATAATGAGCTCAAGTCTAGTATTCAAACTACACCTAGTCACAAAGTCCATCGCATACTCCAAAACATGAACTACAAAGGTAAAGGTCTAGGCCTTTATGAACAAGTTATTTTGGAGCCAAACCATGTCAAGATTCTTCCAAGCTCATATGGCCTTGGATACACACCCCAAGGTAAACAAGGCCAAGATGTTGGTAATCCCTTCATGCATCCTAAATCTACCACTTTCCATCGCACCCCCCATCATCTACCTAAAACACATGTTGCCATTCCACCTCCATCATCCTATAAATGCCAAAAGCATGTGACCATACATCTTCCACCATCCACTTTGCCTCCACTTTTACCAACTCCAAATATCCCTCCATACACCTTGCCATCGTGGCTTCCAACACCTAACATACCTTATCCTTACATCCCTAATCATGGCCAACGAAAGCACACATCATTTAAGCATAAAGCTTCCAATCATTCCATCCACTCCACCCACCCCATGGGATTCAAAAGCAAAAATTTTGATGCCTCTACTTATAAAGCCAAAAATCCAACTAAAACTCTTAAGGACCCTCATGCCTTAGGGTATCAATGTGAAAAGTCTCTAAATCATCCATATTCTAAGCAAAGTACATTCACAAAGCTATCCAAGCCCATACCTCCAAAAGCAAAGCCCAAAAGCAAAATAGTTTGGGTTCCTAAGCAAATAGCTAACAAGTCAAATGAGGCATCCTTATTCACCTCTCAAGAATCCCAATCACCTATATCCATCCAAGAGCCTATTTCCATCCAAAACTTCCATTCCTTTCAAAACTCCCACAAGAAAAGCAAAAGCACTAAAAATACTAAATCTATGTGGGTCCCCAAATACTTACATCAACCATCTCCTAAGTAAGCATCTCCATTGCTTCCTACACCGCCATCTCATCAAAAGCTTCAATGTTTATCACGGTGTGTGCAACCGTTGGTCATGGTTCCTTTCCACTCCGTAGCACCTCCACATAACTACATCTACCCATCTTCCATCCATTATCCTACATATCTCCCCCATGCTATCCCTATGGTCCATGCTTTGGCATAAACTTTTCATCCATCTTCATTCCATAAGCCTATATAATCCACATCATAATCCACTATCCCCATCCATCTATCCTTGCATGAGCCTTCCATAATCCACATCCTAATCCACTATCTACTTAATCGATCTCCCATCCATGCAATCCCTTTGCCAACATCTATGAGCACACTTGACATTGTCCATGCGATGACATCCATCTCTAATGGGACTACCAACATCCATCGAACTAGACACTTAAGTCCCTCCTATCCATTACCGTGGTGAAAACCTGGCAAACATGCACCATGTGTCATTGTCAACCCATCTAAACAAAAAGAGAAAATAAAAAGAAAAAAAATCAAAATAGTAAAGAGAAATCCCTTCGTCCAATGGTGAAAACCTGGTAAACAAGCGCCTTGGATAAGTACCATGATGAAAACTTGGCAAACAGGGATCATGTGTAGGTTGATCTTCTATGTCACTTACACTTGGGGGCACATTGTCTCATCCAACCTATCCATTTCCAAACTATCTATCCCATTATATCATTTTCCATCCTATCCTATCCTACCATTACCATACCATCCTACCATCCTTAGCCATTACATCCATATACCTATCTTATTGAACCCATTCATCCACCCTTCCTCCTTTTGATCTTGATAAAGACATAGGGGTAAAATGTTGAAACATGTTTAGATATTTCTTGACATACCTTCTTTCCAAACCAAGTCCTATCCATTGACAATTTATCCATCCCATTTAAACCAATCCATCATGTCATCCTATCGTCATAAGCGTCATGTAAAATCCATCATGTCATCCCTTGGTCATGAATTTTATCATACAAAATCTTAAGCATTACCACCTAGAATGGGGCAAGTTCTTCTGATGCAACATAGCCTTTGGAGATCACATCCTAGCTCCCTTATGATCCATCCACTATGGCGTATCCTTATCACGAGCTTTACATCTATCATGAGCTTTCCACTATAGCCTACCTATCCATTTTTCATAAGGCATGCATACATACCTTATACGGCCTATCCTCTTATCTATCCATCTATCATGAGCCTTTCATCCCATTTACTATGAGCCCATCCTTTTATCCATCCCTTGCCCCTAGACTTGGTTTCCCTTGTCATTGGTATCAAGCACAAAGGCTACCCAAATTGTAAATCCATTGGCATTTTTAAAAATATTTCAAAAACACAAAAAAATCAACATATCCCAAAAAACACAAAAAAATCAAAATATTTCAAAACATCCAAAAAATTAAAAATCCAATGAAAAATCCAAGCAATAAAACCAATCACATCATCCAAATCAATCCACTTTATCAACATTCAATCAAAATACAATCATCATCATCAATCATCAATTCTTCCTATCAATAACATTCATTCATCCATTTCAATCAATCACTTCTTCCAATCATCTCAATCAAATCAATCTAAGCAATGATCTTAAATCCAAGTCACATTAATCCATATCAAGCAAGCTAATCAATTAAGGAACATTATCCAATCAAATCAACAGGTTTTGATCCTAATCTTGTCATGAGACCAATCAATCAATCATCAATCATCATCAATGGGATATAGCGTTCCCACATCCTTGTGTTGTTCTAGGGATATAGCTTTCCCCGCAATGACAACACTATCTATCATTATCAATGAAACAATCAATTATTGGTTTTTGACTTGACAAGGGCAATACCTTGTTTATTTTACATCCTTTGAGCATACTAAGAACACTTGCTTATGCTTAGATTGAGTGGACACTCCAATCATCACACTATCACTATCATCATTCAAAACAATCCAATCATCAAAACAATCAAGCCAGCAATAGTAAACATCACAACCAACGCACATCAAGCCAACCATCAAAACAAATCCTATCAATCATCAACATTAACACCAAAGGAAATCAACTCAAGCACATCAAGCCAACCATCAAAACAAATCCAATCACTTCAGCAAATCAAAAGACGCTCAATCCACCACAATTCATCCATCCTTCATCAAATCAATCTTCATCCATCATTTCATCAAATCAATCATCATCCAATCAAATCAATCTAAAGAATCCAAACAAAGATCCCAATGCAAGTCAATCCTTAATCCATACCAATCAAGTTAATTAATCAAGCCAAGTTATCCAATCACAATCAATGGTCTTGATCCTAGCCTTGTTGTAAGCTAAATCAATCAGCCAACCAGCCAACCAACTCAGCAAACAACCTTGTGTTGATCTAGGGATATAGCTTTCCCCGCAATGACAACACTCTCAACTATCATCATCAACACAATCAATCATTGGTTTACAGCTTGACAGGGGCAATACCTTGTTTGTTTTTGAATCATTTGTGCATGCTTGCTTGCTTGCTTGTGTGTGTTATTTTTTTATCTTGCATTTGCATCACATCGATATCATTCCAGCTAATATTCATATCTTGTATCCAGACAAGGTTATATTACGCTGGGGCATGAGACACATCGTCACCCTGGTCCTCATACCTTGGTGCATAACGTCTAGTGCTATATCAAACATCATGGTTGCTCACCTTCATTGCAGCATAACGCATCATCCATTTCTTCTATCCATTCCCTTATCTTTCTTTTGCAGCCAATCCATTTCTTTTCGAGAGCATACCCGTGCTTGTCCAACCCGCATATCCTCTCGAGGGGGCATCATCATCCTATCTTTCCATCATCATCATATCCTTACATCATCATCCCATATCCTTTTCAATTATCCATACCTTAACTTCTCTGAAATGATGTTACTTGACACAAATCTCATCATCTCGAACATCATCTCAAAGAGGGGCAAAATGTAGACACCCAAATTTGTCCCAACTTTGTTCATGTCTAGCAACACCTTGTTAAAAACATTATCCTAGACATCTTGTAGCATTTTGTCCTAAATCCCACTCTTAACCCCACTTATCCCATTAAGCCAATTAATTAAATAAATTTTATTTATTTAATTAAAATCCCATTTAATCCCGTCCTTATCCCACTTAGCCAATTAATTAAATAAATTTTATTTATTTAATTAATATCCAACTCATATCCCAACTAATTCAAATATTTTATTTGAATTAAGTTCCCCACTGTCCAATTAATTAAATAAATTTTATTTATTTAATTAATATCCAACTCATATCCCAACTAATTCAAATATTTTATTTGAATTAAGTTCCCCACTATCCAATTAATTAAATAAATTTTATTTATTTAATTAATATCCAACTCATATTCCAACTAATTCAAATATTTTATTTGAATTAAGTTCTCATCATAAGCCGACTTTCTAATTAATTAAATAAATTTTATTTATTTAATTAATTTATCTTATCATTTAGCCGACATGTGTGCCTCTTTCATTTAAAAAAAAGATAAGTGGTACTATAGCCTTTTATTTAATATCTTTCATATGTAGTACTTTTTATGTACACAAGCACACATGAGCCCTATTCTCCTTGACACTTGTCAAATGACTACAACTCCCTTGAAGAGTGGGATAACCGAATCAATCCTAGCCGTCCACATCAATCAATTAGCTTTTTAATCTCAGTCGTCCATTAGAACCAAGCCTTTGCTATAAATCAACCCCTTCATAAGCCATTAGCATGCATTTGAGCTTCAAGTAACATTATTCTGCCAAATTATCATTAGCATGCATTGATCCTCAAGTATCCACATGCTGTTGAAATATCATTAGAGCCTTTGCATCCTTCATTCTAGCATCTTCATCTTAATGTTATGCTGCAGAAGTGAGCACCCAACATTCTTCCAACAACAATCCTTCAAAATCTTGCATGCTCATGCGAGGTGGAGAAGAGCAATGGAGATAAATCAAGCATAGCATGGAGATCGGTTTGCATTTACATTTGTGATTTTGATTTTCATGTTGTCTTGTGCTTCATTGTGCATTGCTAGGGTTTTTATCATTGCTGTTTATTCATTTGCCCTGATTTGCAATTTTACCCTAACTACAGATGCTTTTACAAATACTTGGGAGTTGTAGGAGTCTTTTCTAGAGCTTCTTCTTCTTCAATCTGTACTTCCTTTTATTCATATCCATTAACTTCTGAATTCTTTCGTAGATATTCATCAACTTTGACATTTGCACTCTCAACAATCCTTCTTAACCTCTTGTTGTAGCACTGGTAAGCTTTGTTTTTAGTAGAATACCCAAGGAAGATACCTTCATTGGACCTTGCATCAAACTTTCCTAGATTTTCTTCATCCCTTCTGATATAACATTTTCTTCCAAACATTCTAAAGTACTTAGTAGTAGGAATCGTTCCATACCATAACTCATATGGAGTCTTTGTATTGTTTCCCTTGCTTGCACTCTGTTCAGTATACAAACAACAATATGAATTGCTTCTTTCCAGTAGACCTCCAGTAGATTTTCTTCCTTTGTCATTGTCCTTGCAACCTCTTGAATAGTCCTATTCTTTTTTCAACCACTCCATTCTGCTGAGGAGTCCTAGGTGTAGATAAATGCCTCTTTATTCCATGATTCTCACAAAACATTTTAAACTCATTAGAGGTGAACTCTCCACCTCTGTCAAACATCAAACATTTGATTCTCATATCCATTTCATTCTCAACCATGACTTTGAATGCTTTGAACTTGTCTAGGGCTTCATATTTTTCTTTGAGAAAAGTAACTCATGTCATCCTAGAATAATCATCAATCAATAGCATAAATACATGTCACCTTGAAAACTCCTTACCTTGGTAGGACCACAGAGATTTGTATGCACCAATTCCAATAGTCCAGTAGAAGATTCATCCTTGAATTTGAAACTACTTCTTCCTTGCTTTCCAATTTGACATTCCTTACAAATAGCATTGATGGGCTTTGTAATATTTGGGAGATCTCTCATAGCTTGAACTAAACTTATTCTTACCAGGCTATCAAAATTGATGTGACATAATCTCCTATGCCATAGCCAACTCTCACTAATCTGAGTCATGAAGTAATAATCATCACCACCTTTGAGCTAATAAACATTTCCATTTGTCCTCTATCCAACAGCAATCACAGTTCTAGAATCTTTTCTGATCTCACAGCCACCATCCTGAAACACAAGATTGTATCCTTAGCTACACATTTGTCCAACACTCAAGGGGTTATGCCTTAAACCCTTAACATAAAGAACATCATTAGTATTATGCTTTCCATCAAAACTAATTGAGCCTCTTCCACATATCTTAGCAGTTGTATCATCACCAAATCTAACTAGTCCTCCATCATATTTTTTAAGTTTATCAAACTTACTTTTATCACTGCTCATATGATTTGAGAATCCATTGTCAATGACCCAATAGTTCTTTTCCTATCTAGTATGAAAAGTAGATATCAAAGTACCTTTAGTATTAAGACATACCTCCAGAGCCTTTTCCTTCACACATTTCTCAGAGTTAGTAGAAACAGTATCATCTTTTAAAGCTATGAATAGACATTCATTATCCTCATAATTTTCATAATCAAATTCATCATCAGATATACTTGCATCTTCTCTAATATAGTAGCTTTTCTTAGGCACTCTACTTTTGTTCTCCCTATTCTTGCTTCTCAAAATTCTTTCTAGACATCTTGAAGCATAATGACCAATCTTGCCACAACTGAAACACTTGAAAGGCAACTTACCACTATACTTACCAATACCCAATTTCATTTTTCTCACAAAGTTAGCTTCCACATCATCTGAATCCTCCTCATCTGATTCCATGGTCTTCACATATTTGCTATCCTTGAAGGTAGTCTCAGCATTTCCACTACTTGTTCCACTACTGATCTTTGGTAAACTGATTCAAATTTTGTAATTCTTCAATAGCAGAAACTTAATGATTGTAAGCTTTAGGAAGAGCTCTGAGTACCTTCAATACCATTTCTTTTTCATCCACAACTCCACCAAGTCCTTTGATGCCATTGGCAACTGCATCCACCTTTTGTAAGTAGCTTGTAATGTTTTCATCTTGAGACATTTGCATGGTCTCAAACATGAGCTTCAAATGTTGTATTTTAGCTTACTTGACCTTATCATCTCCTTCATAAATACTTTTTAGCTTTTTCTAGATTTCATTAGCATTTTTTAGATTCATAACTTTCACCAACTTAGAATTAGTAAGACCACTTAAAAGAGCATACCTCACTTTACCATTGGTTTCATAGGCCTTGATCTCATTTGCAGTACTTGGACCATTTTTTGTTATAGTGTATTCAGTCTCAACAGCCTTTAAGATCTCATATCCAAGAGAAATTAGATAACCTTCCATCCTTATTTTCCAGAATGCATAATCTATTCCATTGAACAAAGGAACATCCTTCTTGTGTGTCATCCCTAATCTACCTCAAGCAGTTAAGCTTTCTTCCAAGGAACTTGGCTCTAATACCAATTGTTGAATGCATAAAACAACTGAGAGGGGGGTGAATCAGCTGTAACTTATAAATCCAAAACCCTCAAACACATTTAGATCCACATCAATTCAATTAACCCTTAACCTGTTATGATGATTAAGCATGAAAGAAAATGACATAAACTGAATCAACTCAACAACAAACACAAGAGAAAACCAAATTTACGTGGAAAACCCAAGAAGGGAAAAACCATGGTGAGGATTAGTTCACAATATAAAGAAGTATCAACACCAAAAAACAATAGGCTCACTGCCCAAAAGAAAGGCTCACTACCAAAATAGAGAAGAAGATTGAGAAGATTGTTACAAGGAGAAAACTATCTTAATGCAACAGAGAGTTCCACCGCAACACCAGCAACACCTTCGTAGTCACACCGAAGAATTGTAGACACCTTTTGCTCACTGCATCCAGTAATCTAACACATGAAAGCTTGTACTGCACCACACATTCAACCACATTGTTATTCACATCACATCCATTATGTGCACACTTGATCACGATCCCTTGACACTTATTTATATTGTCTTCAACCTTGAGAACATTCTCCAAGATCGACAAGTCACCTTAACCCAGAAAATTCAAATTAGGTCTGGACCTAAGCATTCCCACAGTGGAAAGGAATGAAGGTGGACCACAAAACATCTTAGCTCAAACCTAAGTTCGTCTAAGCATACCACTTCATGCTTTCACAATCACCAAATCAAATCTGGAAATAGTGTAAACACCTAAGGTTAGCCAAACTTGTGTTAAGACAATGATCAAGAAGTACACGCCTCCTCAAGACAAAATACAACTTTGTGGACCACAAACCAAGCTTTAACACAATCTAGAGTATTCCATAAACATCCTGAAATATCTTAAAATGCAACAAATTCCTCCGCAACCACTTTTACCTTCCACACAACCTTATCTTATCTGTCCAGTATGCTTAACTATATTTGTCATGCACTGTATCTCTAGAAATCAACTTCCAAAGCACAAAACCATGAACACCTTGAACTAAAGCAATGTATAAGCATTATAAGCACAAATCCAGAACTGCAAGGCCATAAACAAATCTGCAGAGAAATGCGGAGCAAAATAGTTTCTCCTAGACACCTCTGCGAAGCTCACAAACACAATCCATACACTGGTGAACACAAATTCCTCTACACATCAAACTAGAAGACTAAATTAGGAATATAACATCTCTTAACACCTCTAAACAACATATCCAAACTGTAAAGATAGATATTCAATATAGCAGAAATGTGGAGCAAAACCAAAACACTACTTTGTAAACCAAAATGCCACTTCAACACACTGTTTCCTTTATTAATCAAATTTTCTCAAAAGCACTTGGAAACCAACCAAGAGAAACATATTATTAACATCTTTAGCACCTCTTCAAGGCAACCAAATCATCTTTAGCAAAGCAACTCAACCAAACAGCTCATACCATTGCAACAAGCTCATCTTTGTTCAACCAACCTCATCATCAGAGACGGTATCCACTCAATAGTACTACTCATACTCTTGGACCACCAACTACTCATACTCCTACACCATTTCTTACTCACATAGTTGACACCAATGACAACACAAGCTTGTTGACATCATTGACAACACTGACTACACATACTTGCAACATCTTACACCACATCCTTATAGTTAAAACAAATCATCGGGGATCTTACACTAAGCTTGTATGGTTACAATGGCTCACTACAAACCTTACACCATCTTTTTGCATTTAGAACATGGTTATAGTGGCCTGTTCTATTAGGGTTAGGTGGTACACAACTTGAAAATCCATGTAACATTATAAATATTTAGTATTTGTAGTGTGTTGTAATATTTAAGCATTCATGGAAAAGGGAACCACACTTGGGAGGAATCTTGAGATTTCTGCGATGACACACTATACCACTTAGCATTTGTATTATAATGTGTAAGAGATCATATATGTCATTTTAGATGTGTAATAGAATATATGATATTGTAAGATATGTAAGAGAATCTATGATGTGGGTATGTGCAGGATCATCGCGGGCCAAACAATGGCAATAGGAAAAAAATCACATTTTTACTTAGCCAAATTTGCGACTTGGCAAAGTTTGACTTTGAAATAGATATCTATTTTGGTTTGGATACCAAACCAAAATGGATATCCATTTTCTAAAAAAATTTGGGAAAATGGCTTTTTACTGGTAGTCATCAATTTTCCACAGTCCATGATGTTGAGTTTGAAATGCTTCTGGATTTGACTATGTATTATTAGTTTCCTCAACATTTCAAATCACACACAGTGATCCATCATCAAGAGAAAGATAGCAAGCAAGAGAAGAGAGAACATGAATGACAGTATGCAGACTTAAGACCACTTAAAAGGAGAGAGAGATGTGAGGCGGAAACCAAGATGAATTAAGGGAGAAGGTGGTGCAGGAGCACCTTGACTTCCATAGGAGTTTGATTAAAATAATCCAATATTGTAATGATTCATCATTGTATAAGGTTAATCAAGTCATTGTTATGTATTAGAGGTCACTAGGAAGTTCAAATATGCAAAATATTGCAAACCATGTAAAGGTTGTCAATGTAAAGTTGGAAAAAAGATAAAGAATGAGGGAAGGTGAAGAGTCATTTGGCTCTTGGTTCATTCCAAGTAGTTGAAAACTAAGAGGTCATTTGTAATACCTTTAAAAAGGCCTTGTATACCTTTGAAAACTTGGAGGTGATTGAAGATTGAGAATGGAATGGTAAACAGCAATGTTTTCTGTATTATACTTCAGAAATTTGCTGTTTTCTTGCATGCGGCCTAGTAAGGGTAGGAGGACATTTATTTTTGATTTCAAATGAAATTATATTCAATCACCCTCCCTTTCCTTTTTGTCTCATCGAATTTGGTGCAATATTGAGGAAGTTATGACCGTTTTAGTGATTGCAATTTCTAGAATTCTCCTATAACAATCCTGTTGTAGCATTTGGTACAGTTTTGTACAGATATATATAGAGGCAAGCCATATATGGTTGGAAATATTATTGATTCTAATTTCCATTTATTTTTTTTGCATCAAATTTCATTAAGATTTGAATAAGTTATGGCATTTTTATTGAGGGTAGGTCTGCAGAGTTTAATTTTCTGAAAATGTAGTCTAAAACTATGCATGGTACGACCTGGTACGGCCTCACATTGATGCATATAATAGATGGATGGAAAGATATGTGTTTCTAGTTTACAATTATTTTGGTTTGGTATAATTTCATTAATTTTTGTGAGATATATTGCAATTTTGGTGAGGGCAGGTCTGAATGCTGCCTAGGGTTTGTAGTTTTGGGAAAAGAGTCATAACTTTCTCCCCTACCATTGGATCTTCATGAAAATTGGAGAAAAAATATGTATTAATATTCTCTTCAACCTGACCAAAGCAATTGGATTAGTTCTTTTATTTTTTAATGTTATTGAGGATAGTTTTGGTCCTCCTACCTCTGCATCAGAAGGATAGCTGCCTATCAAACCTAGTGAAGTGAGGGACAAAGAGGAGTGGGGGACATCTAGGCACACTAAGACAAAACAAACAAAGAAAGACTAACTAGGATGAGAGGAAGACCCAAGAAAAGAAAATTAAAAAAGCAAACAAAGGAGCAAGGCCACAAATTAGAAGGGAGCAAAAAGAGGAATAACTGTAATACAATCAACCATAAAGAACAAACCGAGGATGAAAGAGATAAGATAATTAAATAATTAAATAAATAATAAAAAAGGGGGGGACAACTGAAGAGGTTAAAATGTGAGGGATAGATTGGGAAAAGCTACATATAAAGAACAAGAGAGGGCTCCAAGTTAAAAGAGAGAGAGGGGTGAACTACGAAGGCAAAGGAGGGGGGCTAACAAAAAAGAAAGGTAAGCCAATAACTATCCAAAGGAAGAAAGAAACTAACTGGGAGAAAGCATAAGAGAGAAGAGTAAATCATAAAAGGGAAGACAAGCTACAACGACCAAATAATATATATAAATATATATTCACAACAAACTCCAAGCCACAAACGGAGCACCAGGGGGCAACAAGAAACAAAGGATACGGTTAAAAACCTAGAAATTAAAGAGGAGGGAGAAGGGGGCAATGAGATCCAGAGGTTGGAGACGAGAGGTTAAGCTAGGGGACAAGAGTATGAGAAATAAAAAGGTGAGAACAGGGCAAGGAGGGTAAAGAGGAGGGAGGACAAGGAGCAAAGGGAAAGGGGGGAGAGGAGCCTAGGGGGGGAGAGGAAAAGGGGATAAGATGAGGGCAAAAGAGGAGGGGCAAAGACTCAATCCCACAAAAGGGGACAAGGAGGGGACAGAGGGGGGTGGGGGCAAGAACCAGTAAAGAGGGGAAAAAAGGACAAAGATAGGAGAAGGGAGAGGGGAGCTAACAAGATCGGGTCAGGAAAGAGAGGGGAGGGGTAAGAGGGGAGGATGGGGAAGAGAAATCAACTAAGAGTGAAGGAAATCATGATGGGGTAAGAGGGGAGGCTTTTTACTCTTTTTGAAAATACACCTCTTAAATCTTGGATCTCCCATCAATATATGAACCTCCTTAAAGACCGTTTCTAGTGAAGGAGGAGGGCAAATTAACATTGGTAGCTTCTTTACACATTGATCCATAAGGATTTGTTAAACACTAAGAATCATCACTAATGAATTACTCAAATAATCAATAATAAAATATTCAATTTTGTTCATCAGGTGAAATAATCACTTTTCTAGACTATGTTCCAATATTTCAGGGATAGGAATGGTGGGGCAGCAGGGGTTGTGTTTTGGGGTATTTTGGATTTCATGCCCTAAATTGCTTTACGCAATCCTTCATATGATTTGATTCATGATACATGGTTTGAGAAGGATACACATGATATACCCTTACCCTCTAGTGATAAAATTATGAATGATACTTTATGTGGTGAAGCTACACCTTCGTTAATCCTTCATGACATTGTTATTCCTTGTGATGATGATGTCCTTCATGTGATATGTTAGGATATAATGCAAAGTTAACATGGCATGAACTCTCTTGGAAGGGTAAGCATGGACTATAAGAACATTGAACTAGTTGGATCTGTTAAGCTCGCCATTTATGAAAGAACCTTTTAAAAGGTTAACCTTAATTAGGTAAGGTTATGTTTCAGTGTGGTTGTTTGTGCAACAATGTGTAAATTAATGTTACTAAAGGATAAATCTAACTATAATATACTAACATTTTAATAATCATGAGAGCTGGGACTAACAATTAGACTAAAAACTTGACAAACAATACAACTTAGACACATGTAGGACTTGGAAAATGGAAAAGAATATATAATTAAATGTGGAAAACAATGAAAATGTGGTATTAGTTGCACCTATATAGAGAAGTGGTTTAGAGGTTGGTTAGGGGAATTATTTAAGGTTTAGAGGTTTAGGGTTGCTTGGGTTTAGGGGTTTAGGGTTTACAATTTAAAGAGAGATAGAGAGAGGGGACTGATAGAGTTTGGGACAGATAGAGGAGACAAAGGGGAGAGATAGGAGATAGAGAGTGAGAGACATGTCCAGAGACATAGAGAGAGAGAGAGAGAGATTGAGAGGTAGAGGGATGATAGAGATAGGGAGATAGAGGTTTAGGGTTGCTTGGGTTTAGGGGCATTATTTAGGGTTTAGGGTTTATGGTTTTAGGGTTAGGGGTTGAGGTTTAGAGGTTTATGGTTTAGGGTCTAGAGAGAGATAAAGGACCGATAGGGAGATATAGAGGAGTCTGAGGGGAGAGATAGGGAGATAGAGAGTGAGGGACATAGCTAGAGACATAGGGAGAGAGATTGAGAGGTAGAGGGACACAGGTGGTAGGGAGATAGGGAGAGATAGGGAGATAGTGGTTTAGGGTTACTTGGGTTTAGGGTTTAGGGGTTTGGGGTTTAAGGTTTAGGGGTTTAGGGTTTCTCAGGTTTAGGGGTTAGGGGTTAGGGTTTAGGGGCATTATTTAGGGTTTAGAATTTAAATTGTTTAGGGGTTAGGGGTTAGGTTTAGAGGTTTAGGGTTTTGGATTTAGGGTTTATAGAGAGAGGAATTATAGGGAGACGGAGAGAGGAGATGGAGGAGAGAGATAAGGAGATAGAGAGTGAGGCACATGGCTAGGGACATAGGGAGAGAGATCAAGAGAGGTAGAGGGATGATAGAGATAGGGAGATAGGGGAGAGATAGAGAGATATAGGTTTAGAGTTGATTGGATTTAGGGTGTACCTGGGTTTAGGGTTTCTCAGTTTTGGAGATAGTTAGATAGAAAGAGAGAGGAGACAGATAGGGAGAGATAGAGGTGACAAAGGAGAGAGATAGGGAGATAGAGAGTGAGCGATATGTCTAGAGAAATAGGGAGAAGGATTGAGAGGTAGAAGGACGATAAAGATAGGGAGATAAGGGAGAGATAGGAGATAGAGTTTAGGGTTGCTCACGTTTAGGGTTTAGGGGTTAAGGTTTAGAGGTTTAGGGTTTAGTGTTTAGAAAGAGAGGACCAATAGGGAGATATAGAGTGAGGGACATGGCTAAAGCATAGGGAGAGAGATTGAGAGGTAGAGGAATGATAGTGATGGGGAGATAATGAGATAGGGAGATAGAGAGATAGAGGTTTAGGGTTTCTTGGGTTTAGTGTTTAGGATTTAGGGGTTTATGGCTTCTCAAGTTTAGGGTTTAGGGGTTAGGAAATAGGGGTTAGGGGTTAGGGGTTAGGGGTTAGGTTTAATCATGCATCCCAGTCATTCCCCTATCATTCCTATATATCCTATCTCTCCCCTCTATCTTTCCCTCTCCCTTATCGACGAAGCAAATGGAAACAAGAAAACTAGGACTCCCTTTCTCAGGTTTAGGGTTTAGGGCTTAGGGGAATTATTTAGGGTTTATGGTTTAGGGGTTAGGGTTTAGTATTTGGAAGAATTATTTAGGGTTACTTGGGTTTAGGGTTTAGGGCATTATTTAGGGTTTACGATTGCATGTCAAAAGTAGTCTCTCTCTCTCTCTCTCTAAATCCATAAACCCTAAATAATGGCCCTAATCCCTAACCCCTAACCCGCATCTACCTCTCTCCTGTATCTACCTCTCTCCTGTATCTATTCAAAAGTGCCTTTAAAATACTATGAGATACCTTAGTATAAGTAAATCATATAAAAATCAAATATATATATCATCATAATCCTATATAAATTTTGATAGTTTGTCCAAAATCTCTCCTTTCATATGATACAGTCTTTCTAAAATTTGGATTGTATTTTATAGCTAAAATGCCTAAATACTTAAAATGCTAAAAATGCTAAAATAATAAAATAAAAAACAATGAATACAATAGGGAAAAAGAAAATAGATATCCATTTTGGAGATCATAAAAAGCAAAAAAAGACTGCGTTTTTGCAAACCTGTAGCTTGCAAAACGCAGTCTCATCTTCAAAGAACGGATATCAGAGCTGAGGAACGGATATCTGATCCAAAGAGGTAAGATTTCGTGCATTTTTTTTGTTTGTTTTGTATATTCAAGCAAATTTTTTGGTTTTTATGCTAAGTGGGTATGTTTTATAATTTAATTAGGTAAAATGGATGCACAAAATGAAAACCCAAACCCTCCCCCTCCAACAATAGAAGAGAATATTCAAAGAAATATTGATCATATAAGTAGGATCATAGAAATGTATCGCCACCACCCTTGATTATCTATAATGACATCGAATTTAGAGGGAATCATTAATCATATTCAAACCTTGTCAACCCAACATGAATCATTTAGGCAATGGCGAGAAGCCAAGAAGGCCGAATATGCTAACGGTTTGTCATATGAGGAAGTCAAAGATTTAGAGATTACAAAAACTATGTTAGCCCAACACTTTGTCAATCTTAAAGCCAGATTGCATGTTGATGTTCGTAAGCCCAAGTTTTCAATCAAATGGTGTATTCTTGAGGGCATTAGTCAAAACTTTTGGGATCGTTGGTGGATGGTTTTTGATAAACCACCCAACAACAATTTAGATGTGCCTTTGTATTTCCTCCGTAAACTCTATGCAGAGTTCGTCATAGGTCAACATGTTAATTATTTTGATTTTAGAGAGTTTCAAGGAGTGGGAAGGGGAATGCCTCAAGATAGACCTAGGGCAATTAGACAAGTACAAGGTCCCTATATTCCCCCTCCTGCTATCCCTTCTCCACCCCCAATGCAGCACCCAGACGTTGTTGCAAATGCAACACAACAGGGCCTTAGTGCCATACACTCTTTGACCCAGCATTTGATTATACAAACATCTTAGTTTGCACAAGCACATGATGAAGGTGATGATATTGGATCACCTGGTACTACTAGACCGTCATCGTCCAGACATGTATGTGTGCCCCATCATTGCATTTCTTGCATTCATTTATGCTTGGGTCCTATTATGGAGAGTAATGAGCCACTGTTGAACACATCAGAGTATGATCTCCATTCACGAGATGAGGCAATGGGGTCCAAAACTCAAGTTGAGGGGTCAGGGACAAGAGTAGAAGCTACCGGATCAGTAAACAATAGAGAAGGAGAAATGCATAAGCAATCTTTTATGCAGGTAAAATTTAAAGTTAAATTTTATGGTCTATTCCATTTGAATATATAAACAACTTTATTAGTACTAATGTATCTAAGTGGGATAACAGTTGATGACAGAGGAGGAGTTGACAAAAGTTCATCATGGAACTTTGTCTGCCATCCAATTTGGCTTGGACTTGCCGGTATAATTTGTTGTACACATCAACTTTTTTTTATGCATTTATTTCTTTGTGAGTAATTATATATTAATTTATATCTTGATGTTAATTTTATTTTATAGTCAATCAAAAATGTGAATGATGTGGCATCTTTGCCAATAGTCTTTTCTCGAACTCCTGATCGACCCAAGGGACTATCATTTGCAGAACAGCTTTCTCAACGCCAACAAAGGGTGGGGGTAATTTGATTGAATTGTACTTTAATTGATAATTTAGAAAACTTAAATATTTGATTATAGTCATTTAGAGTCTTACATTCTTGTCCTTCTTAATTGATGCAGGAGGCCTCGATGGTGGTATGTGCTTGTTTTCTAGTAGATAAGTTTTTGTGTAGTGCATTTCCTATTTTAAATGTATGCATTTCCTATTTTGTTTAATAATTATATATTAATTTATTTCAATGTTACTTTTCTTTTATGTAGTCTGTTGAGAATGTGAGTGATGTGCCACCTTTGGCATCATGCTTCACTAGGACACCTGATCATCTTAAGAGAAAATCATTTGCAGAATGATTGTCCGAACAACAACATAGAGTCGAGGTAATTGAATTGAATTTTTCTAAATAATTGATAGTTTATCTAGCGGTCTTATAGTTGATTATAGTGATTTAGATGTATGTTAATAAATGAAAGTTCTTAATTGTAGTAGATAAGAATCTATTTACTAACTTTAACTTATTTTTATTTACCATTGAAGAGATTAATCAAATTTGTGTTTTGACTTGTTAATGTAGGAAACTTCACCTCCATCAATTACTAGACATTTTGGTACAAAGAGGACACTTTTTTAGGATCCATCACAGATTGAGGGTCAAGTGGACTTGTAGTATTTGATGTAGCTATTTGGCATGTAGATTGTATATAGATTTTGAGACATGGCATATGCCACATTTTGTAAAAAAATATTTTGAGTTGGCATATTTGCCAAATTTTTGTATATGTCTACCATTATGGACTAGATTTTAATGTATATACACCTTGATATACAATATAATTTAAATTCCTTATGTGCAAGTCATGATACTTCCCATGATGCCATACATTATGATGATAGTTCTTTAGTCCATTGATGATATGTTTAGCATTGAGAATGGTTTTAGATCAAGAGAATGGTTTTAGATCAATAGAATCAATAGAATCAATATGAAAAAAATCCTTATATATGCCCTAATCAAATAAGGTCATGATAAACCATTTCATCATGTATTTAGTCTTTATCTTGTCAAATTTTGTAAATATGTCAAAGTTGTCATATGAAAAATGTAAAAAAAATGCAAAAGTATGGAAGATGAATAGTCAAGTACTCAAGAGTCAGTTGGAGACTATTGGTTTCCCTCAAAATCATGTATAAATATGCATAAACCTTCATGGAAAAGGCATTGGAGATGTATTGAAAACATTTTGAAGAAATTGAAGACATGTTTGAATGAAATTAATGTCAAGAAACTCTATGCCAAGGACACTGACGGCACATTATAAACATAAAAAACTTACATCTTGGGGGGAGGTGCCAATAAGGCCAATAAGGATATTATTTCAGTTGTGTGTGTGTGTGTATGCAAATCCCATTTATGGCCAAGAAGCTCTCTATTTACTATTATTCAACTCTCGTTGATAGGAGGTTGGCTCTACAACTATTGCAATTTGTGTATGAAACCTAGATGCCTACAAGATCATATATATATGTATGTATGTATGTATGTATGTAAATCCTACAAGACAGTCATTCATGAAATTACTATGCAAAGAGGGTTTATAAGTTGCATTAGGGTTTATGACTATCCTAAAACAACATCGTGTATATGCTCATAAAAGCCATCAAACTCTAAGAATAAACTCATCATTAGATAAGGAGTGGAAATCTAAAGTCACATTCCCAAAAACCTCTTAAAATCACATGTCTCCTCTTATGAAAACTAGGGTCTTTGCCGATACATTGTTCCGTAAGAGCAAAGTCACTTAAGATCCTAAGAGCAAAAACCTTGCCAGGTGCCATATTTTTTGTTCTTCTCATCGTGGGGTCGAACGGACTGTGCCAATGCGTCGGGGTGGGCAGGTAAATGCTAGGGGAGGTCTTGTTTTGTGCACCAAGCATCCCAGCCAATCTGGGCAAGAGGCTACCGGCAAAGTCCCTTAAGATCCCTGAGACCAAAAAACTGCCAAACTTTGACCGGGTAGTTCTCAGAATTTGTGACAGTTGGGAATGTTCTGTTTGGACCTACAGGTGCACGTGACATCCTTCCACAATAACCTCTCTCATTTTTGGTCAACTCCATTCTATTTGACCGTGCCGAAATGAAATGCATTGTTGCAAAATACTTCAATTTGATGCCATGGAAAGGTGCTAGGTGTGACATTTTTCATTCCATAGCTCGTGCAGTTGAACGAAATGTGCCAATGTGTCATGGTGGGTGGGTAAATGCTAGTGGAGGTCTCTTTTTGTGTGCCAAGCGTCCCAGTCATTCCGGGCAAGAGGCTACCGGCAAAGTCCCTTAAGATCCCTGAGACCAAAAAACTGCCAAACTTTGACGGGACAGTTCTTAGAATTCGTGACAGTTGGGAATGTTTGGTTTGGACCTATAGGTGCACGTGGCATCCGTCCACAATAACCTCTCTCATTTTTGGTCAACTCCATTCTGTTTGACCTTGCCGAAATCAAACGCATTGTTGCAAAATGCTTCAATTTGATGTAGTGGAAAGGTGCTAGGTGCAACATTTTTCATTCCATAGCTCATGGGGTCGAACAGACTGTGCCAACGCGTCGGAGTGGGTGGGTAAATGCTAGTGGAGGTCTCATTTTGTGCGCCAAGCATCCCAGTCATTCCGGGCAAGAGGCTACCGGCAAAGTCCCTTAAGATCCCTGAGACCAAAAAATGCCAAACTTTGACGGGGCAGTTATCAGAATTCGTGATAGTTGAGAATGTTCTATTTGGACCTACAGGTGCACGTGGCATCCTTCCACAATAACCTCTCTCATTTTTGGTCAACTCCATTCCATTTGACCGTGCCGAAATGAAACGCATTGTTGCAAAATGCTTCAATTTGATGTAGTGGAAAGGTGCTAGGTGTGACATTTTTCATTCCATAGCTCGTGGGGTCGAATGGACTGCGCCAACGCGTCGGGGTGGGCGGGTAAATGCTAGTGGAGATCTTGTTTTATGCGTCAAGCCTCCCAGTCATTCCGGGCAAGAGGCTACCAGCAAAGTCCCTTAAGATCCCTGAGACCAAAAAACTGCCAAACTTTGACCAGGTAGTTCTCAGAATTTGTGATAGTTGGGAATGTTCTGTTTGGACCTACAGGTGCACGTGGCATCCTTCCACAATAACCTCTCTCATTTTTGGTCAACTCCATTTCGTTTGACCGTGCTGAAATCAAATGCATTGTTGCAAAATGCTTCAATTTGATGCAATGGAAAGGTGCTAGGTGCGACATTTTTCATTCCATAGCTCGTGGGGTCGAACAGACTGTGCCAACGCATCGGGGTGGGTGAGTAAATGCTAGTGGAGGTCTCGTTTTGAGTGCCAAGCATCCCAGTCATTCCGGGCAAGAGGCTACCGGCAAAGTCCCTTAAGATCCCTGAGACCAAAAAACTGCCAAACTTTGACGGAACAATTCTCAGAATTCGTGACAGTTGGGATTGTTCTGTTTATACCTACAGGTGCATGTGGCCTCCATCCACAATAAGCTCTCTCATTTTTGGTCAACTCCATTCCGTTTGACCGTGCTGAAATGAAACGCATTGTTGCAAAATGCTTCAATTTGATGTAGTGGAAAGGTGCTAGGTGCAACATTTTTCATTCCATAGCTCGTGGGGTCAAACGGATTGTGCCAATGCATCGGGGTGGGTGGGTAAATGCTAGTGGAGGTCTCGTTTTGTGCGCCAACCGTCCCAGTCATTCCGAGCAAGAGGCTACCAGTAAAGTCCCTTAAGATCCCTGAGACCAAAAAACTACCAAACTTTGACGGAGCAGTTCTTAGAATTCATGATAGCTGGGAATGTTTTGTTTGGACCTACAGGTGCATGTGGCATCCGTCCACAATAACCTCTCTTGTTTTTGGTCAACTCCATTCCGTTTGACCGTGTCGAAGTCAAACGCATTGTTGCAAAATGCTTCAATTTGATGGAGTGGAAAGGTGCTAGGTGTGACATTTTTCATTCCATAGCTCATGGGGTCGAATGGACTACGCCAACGCATCGGGGTGGATGGGTAAATGCCATTAGAGGTTTCCTTTCATGCGCCAAGCATCCCAGTCGTTCCGAGCTGTAAGCTACCGACAAAGTCAAAAGTTGCTAGGATTGAAATTTTGCATTCCATAGGTCCTGGGGCCGAACGGTTTGCTCCAACACGTCGGGGTGGGCGAGTAAATGCTAGGGGAGGTCTCATTTTGTGTGCAAAGCATCCCAATCCTTCCGAGCTGTAAGCCACCGACAAAGTCAAAAGTTGTTAGGATTGAAATTTTGCATTCCATAGGTCCTGGGACGCTTGGCGCACAAAACGAGACCTCCACTAGCATTTACCCACACACCCCGATGCGTTGGCGCAGTCCGTTTGACCCCACGAGCTATGGAATGAAAAATGTCGCACCTAGCACCTTTCCACTGCATCAAATTGAAGCATTTTGCAACAATGCGTTTGATTTTGGCACGGTCAAATGGAATGGAGTTGACCAAAAATGAGAGAGGTTATTGTGTACGGATGCCATGTACACCTGTAGGTATAAATAGAACAATCCCAACTGTCATGAATTCTGAGAACTGCTCCGTCAAAGTTTGGCAGTTTTTTGGTCTCAGGGATCTTAAGGGACTTTGCCGATAGCCTCTTGCCCGGAATGACTGGGACGCTTGGCGCACAAAATGAGACCTTCACTAGCATTTACCCACTCACCCCGACACGTTGGCGCAGTCCGTTCGACCGCACGAGCTATGGAATGAAAAATGTCGCACCTAGCACCTTTCCACTGCATCAAATTAAAGCATTTTGCAACAATGCATTTCATTTCGGCACGGTCAAACGGAATGGAGTTGACCAAAAATGAGAGAGGTTATTGTGAAAGGATGTCATGTGCACCTGTAGGTCCAAACAGAACATTCCCAACTATCACAAATTATGAGAACTGCCCGGTCAAAGTTTGGTAGTTTTTTGGTCTCAGGGATCTAAAGGGACTTTGCCGGTAGCCTCTTGCCCAGAATGACTGGGATGCTTGGTGCACAAAATGAGACCTCCCCTAGCATTTACCTGATGCATTGGCGCAGTCCGTTCGACCCCACAATGAGCAGAACAAAAAATATTGTTCCAGTTGACACATTCTCAATCATTGACATGGATGATATCTGAGTACCATTCCTTTAGGCACAATATGAGCTTCCAATGGAAGGTGCAATTGTGAGGTTAGAGATGATGAAAAGTGTGCCTCATTCACAGTCATGTTTTACTTGTCTTCAATGATGATTCCTTGATTCAACTTAATCCTTTGATAATACATTTTAACCTCCTTGTGAAAGCGCACTTTCAAGGTTGCTTGAGCAAGAGCTAGTGCCTCAACATCGAGGCACACTTTTGGTGTTCTAGAAGCATGAACTAGCACCTCAAATAGTAAGGCACTCATTCTAGGTTGTTTATTCAATAATTGGTACTAGTCACATATGGTGTAGAGAGGTAGATGTGCACCCAAGTCATCATTTCATGCCTTCAATAACTATAAACTCCTTTGATGATGCATTTTATCCTTCCAATTCACTATCTAGCCTTAGGTGCACATTTTAGGTTGATCAATCATAATCTAGTGCCCTAAGTACCAAGGCGCACTTTTAGGTTAGTTTGATAAAGGATTAGCGCCTTCATTTCTAGGCAGAAGTTTGGAGTTGAAATAACAAGTTTCTTCATCACTTCAAACATATTTAACACTTTGAAGATCTCCAATGCATGATTGAATATCAAGAAACCAATGTATCATTTCATGAAGGTCTTAAGTGTTGTAAATATGCATCTTCTTATTTAATCATGTGTTGTAAATGAAGGAGTGCAATGATTGCAATATGTGCACAAAATGAAATTTTTGATAAGGATTGAAAGGAAATGTTAAGAAAATGCAATTGGCGGGTGTAAATCCAAAGTGTGGAAGCATAGACAAGGCATGTGAACAGTTTGGCATGACACCTCAAAGAGATGCTATCTCATGGAATGCAATGATTGCAAGATATGCACAAAATGGATTTTTTGAAAAGGCTTTAGAAACTTTGAAGCAAATAGAATTGGAACGTTTAAAACCAAATTCCATAACCTGTGCAAGCATTCTCCCTACTTGTGCCAAATTAGGATCTTATATATACATATATGCACATAATGTCATGAAAATAATGTATAGTGTATATATCAAGCCATATAGGCATGTACAAATAAAACCATATGGGTATATACAATGATATACATCGATAACATACAAAAGTATGTTTACAAAGCCAAATACACATATGTAACAAAATGTCCCAAAATCAAATCTCCTATGGATTGCTATCAAATAATCTATGGCTCTTGCTAGGCCATGAAGATGGTGAACCAGTCAATGACTCATCTTCTATCGCTCATCGACTAGACCTCCTCGATAGAGATTTTTAAATTTCCACCTATTAATACAATCAAACAACGTGCACATTAATATAGAATTTAATATTCAAAATATATAACATGACATAAGTAATCAATCACTTACCACCAATTGGTGATCCCTTTTGATCATTTGTTGTCTCTCTTCTTCTATAGAGCTGGATGGGTAGGGGAGGTGACATCATGTGAGAAGCATGAACAAGCAGATTTAAAAGTAAACATGAATATCATAAATATGTACATTAAATGTTGTGCTTATTATAGGACTGTTCTAGTACTATTTTAGGACTGTTGTAGTTAAAACTATCCTAGTAGACATGTATAGGACTGTTATAGGACTGTCATCTCATGGAATACAATGATGGCAAGATGTATATCAAGATTAGTATGAAGATTAATTATGACTGTTATAGGACTTTTATAAGAATGCAAAGTAAGGAAGCATAGGCAAGGCACATGAACTGTTTGGTGGAATACCTCAAAGAAATGAGAATTTTGTCAGATGTTGTAGTTGCAATTGCCATGTGACACATGTATGTAATATGTGAAAGCATAGACAAGGCACATGAACTATTCGGCAAAAGACATCAAATACATGTCATCTCATGGAATGCCTTATGTAGAAAAAGGTACAAATGTGCAATATTAAGAAATACAAATGAGAACTAAAAATCATACCTCAAGTATAGTCAAAATAACCTATGATGCCATACAAAATAATTTACGATGCCATGAAAAATAATCTATGATGCCATGTAAAATAACTTTATTCACAGTCCTGTATAGTCAAAAGCATGCATTATAGTTAAAGTAACAAGATTTTTAATAAAACAATTCTAAAAAATAGAAAAAACAAGAACAAGTTAAGATAAAAAATGTCATACCTGTCCATCTGGAAGTTTAAATGCTAGTCAAGCGTACCTGAGGGGTCATCTCTTACCTTCAAAGTATCCAATATTGCTTCATGATCAGCATTACTAATTGTCCATAGTTCTTTTAATTTTGGTTTTCCACGATGCTTTAGTAACTTGACATTTGTTGCTACAACTAGGTGAGAATACATCAATATGGTTTTATGCTTCTCAAAGTCTTCAAAGGTCGGGATGCCATTCTTTTTAACCATATATGTTCGTAACCAAGTCCCAGCAATAACAACTAATCCTGTAGGATATGTGAGCCCATCATCATCTATCATAGGTTGTGTTAGCTTTTGTTTTCCCTGTACACATCATGCCAACCAATAGTCTAACCTCTCTTCATTTCCATGCGGTGCAACAACTGCATAAACATGACCTGGCTATACAAGGTCTGAAAGATGTTCATAGTCAAATGAGCTCTCCATGTCATTGACGGAAGGTGATTGACCTTCATATAAAGGGATTAAATATTGTGGAATCCATGCATCTACCCACTCACTTGACTCACAATTGTTCCAATCACATTTAATACAACTCTGACAAAAACAAGCTAATTCTCGTGTCCAAATAGTCCATGTACTTGCATTTGAGCTTTGAAATAAATGCATCTTTGATGATTCACTGATTCTCTGACATTCCAATTTCTCTATTGCTATCCCATCATCAACCAACCAAAAGAACCTGCGCACTTCAGAATCAAGAGCCACTCCTCGTGACAATGCATAGTTACACCACTTAACAATGGAATCTGCATCACTGAATGTAGCACCACCTCTAATCTTTAGTTGTTCTTTAAAAAGAGCTCTCTTCATGCATGCACCTGCTCCATCATGTTCACCTTTTCCGTGCCTGGCTTCAAAAAAATTCCAAATATGAGGTATACCCTTCTCTACATGCATTTTGCTCAACCAATAGAAATTACAATCTTTCTTGAATTGACCAGTGCAATTATCTGACCAAATGAGATGTTGATCTATTCTAATATCTTTTTCTTGCAAGAACCTATAAAATTGTTGAATACAATAGTGCACAAACCCTGCTGAATGAGATCGATCATCACTCATGTAAAAATGGTATTCTCTAACAATCTTCCTGTTCTCTTCTATACTCTCGAGGGCATGTCTATATGTGATGTGAACAAAAATAGCAATCTGAATAGAATTGTAATACTGGGATTGAACTTCATTTTGGGGTTGCAATGTATAGTTTTCTGCAAAATCAACTACAGAGACAATAGTTCCAATCGGGAAAGAGTCTTTACACATCCTGAACTATTGATCTAACCATCAAGACCTGTGGCTATGTCTGACATACTTGTAGAAAAGATTTTTCTTAAAATCATCAATAAAATTAGCAATACTTACCTCTCTTACAATCAACTCACATCTAGAACCTTCACCTCCACTTTTCAAATTGTATTTCACTGACTCATATCTCTTTTTCTCAACCATTCTCTTTCCAAAATCATGCTCGTTGCCCTCATGAAAACATGATACAAACTTTGATAACCCACCACATTGTAAACACTTTTCATTTAAACAATCATTCTTGTAGAACATGCAACCATCATCTCTAATACATAGAAATAAATCCAATAAGTCCCTAGATGACTTTGGTAGTTGAATTACACCACACTCCTGTAACATTTCATTAGTGTGCAAAGTAGAACGAATATTGCATAATAATTCATGGTACATAGAAAATTCTACATGGTATTTGCAACATGTATTACGAACTTTAAGAGGAACACAATAAAATGGCTTAAGAGATTCAAATGCTCTTTGTGAGATTGTCATACCTGGGTGAGTTTCACAATATTGTTTGTACAATGTTGTTTGGCTACATTCCAAGTAATGTTTAGGATGTGGTGTGCAGTCTTTATCACCAATTCTTAACTTTACAACATCTTTTGCATTCGGTGATACCCTAGAGTTAGTGTGCCAAAATTGTTCAATTTCTTCCTTTGTGCTATCAATTAGCTTCTTGTCAACTCGTGGAAGCCTACCACTGAAAGCCCAAGTATCATTGGCAACAGGACTATCTAGCCTTGATCTTAATGCTAGTGCTTTTGACAATGTTTTACGATTCAATCTTAAGTCAACACAAGTTTGCCTCATTAATCGAGCATTTCTTAATTGTTTGCTTACTATTGAGGTTGTTATTACTCTATGAGCAGCTCTTTTATCTTTCTCCTTGCTAGTCTTTCCAATAGAATTGAGTGCATTGAAAAGGCTTCTTACAATAATTTTATTCCGATCGGACACTTTGTTTAACCGAATCTTTAATTTCTTTAGTAAAGGTCTCATTTTGTATATTTTTAATAATTGCACAAAAAGTTGGCATTGTTTGATTAATGTTTTCTTCTCAAAGTATTCATTGAAGAGTTTTATAGCCCACAACCAAACCGTTCGTGATGACCTCTTGCCTTCAAGTTTTTCCATTATGTTCTCATCAATTTCAAGTAGCCATTTTGGGGTTTTTGGGTGTTTTCCAATTTCATCACGGTTATTCTCTTCTTGACAAATGTCCTCTCTTCTTATGAAATTTGGAGATACATTGATTGTTCTTGTTTCATCCATGTTATCAACCTCATCAATTTTATCAACAAATGGATTATGGAGTGCAATTTCAATATCATGATGTTCATATCCACTTTCTTCAAGTCACATCTTCGTTTTTCTTCTTCTTCTTTGTCCATGGTATTGCTATTATGAATAGGTGTTTCATAAGATTTTTCAATATTTTTATTTGCAATATCATGGTGAATTTCATTCTTATCTAACATTTCATTATAATCAAAATTAACATCTTCAATTTGCATGTCATTAGATGGTAAAGAAGAAGATTCACCTTGATGAGCATCCGCCAAACCCACCCTTCCAATCCTCTTCCTTTCCCTATCTTTTTTCCTAATTGCTTCAATTTCCTCCAATGTAACTTTCCTCCTCCTTTTTGCTTTACGACGACTGTTGCTCCCCATTAGGGGAACAAAAATATCACCCTTATGATTGTAACAAGAAAATTGTGTCTCCAAAAGTGCATAAAAATATTCCTTTCACTGTCATAGCCAGAAATCATGAGTATTTCGACAGCAGAGGGTCTCTGGTTGCGGAAGTCAGGCCCAACAATATTCCTTTTGTCTTTTTTCTGCTTTTACAAAACGGATATCCGTTTTGAGAACGGATAATTCTTTGCAACGGACACTTGCAATGTCCATATGGCTACTACAAAACAGATATTCATTTTATTATGTACATTTGGATTCTAGACTAGGGATTCATTGTATTATTCAATAAACTTGTGAATTACCATCTAATTTCAATGTTTACACACTAATCCACCTAGATATCAACTTAATAAAGCTCTGGATATAAGCCATTATTTGATTTTAGGCTATCATCAAATGAGGAGCTTCTAAAGGCAAAAATGTTGTCCCAAAAGAAGGCTCAATGTTATTCGTAAAGACATTAGATTGTTAAAATACAAATTCAAGGTTAGATATTCCTTGGGCTATTTTAGTATAGAGAAGCAAAATTGCAATATATGACTATCCTAGGACTTAGAATGGTTGATCATAGGATATTCATGGCATTTTGATATTAATTGATGGATTGATGGATGTTTAGGGAGTTTAAGTTTAAATGTAATGTATGAGAATTCTTATTTATGAAGGATCTAATATGTCTTATGTCTTATTTGCAGGCCATTCAAGAAAGAAATGAAAAGATACCAAGGACTATCATAACACCTATTATAATTAGGTGCATCAAAGGATTGTCATCCAGGACCTTACCAATATGGGAAGTTGTCAAAACCATGTCATGTTTAAAATTAAAGGCTTTATCACCTCTTTGTCCCTATAGGCCTATTAGAACAATAGGTCACATTTTATTCATATACCGGGGTTGAGAATAAACACTAAGCATTTGTAGTTATGGCAAGTGTAAATGGAAATAGATCACAACTTTAGACAATCTATCCTCTCCTAGATTGCACTGACTGAGTGGAAATTAAAAATTCCCTATTAATGTCCTTTATATACTGAAGGTATGGGTGAGAAAGGTAAACTTTGTATGTTGTAGACAAGTGATGTAGAGCAACACAGCAAAAGCTTACAAACAGGGTGTAAAATACCCATTAACCCACCAATTGCTCAAATAGCTTTTAAAATATCCTTCCCAAGGTCCAAACGAGACCGAAATACACTCTTTCTTTACTATCGGCAAGACATTTCTAATGTCTCATCGAACTATGCTTCACATGTTCTTCCTTTCTCTATTGTCGGCCAGACTTATCGTTATCGGTAACCTTCAAATTTGTTAGCCCGATGTGGGATCTCTCGCTGATGTGTAGAATTCATCGCTCAGGCTTATGCTATCAGTGTGACTCCTCCGTTGTTCTCTGATATACACACTTACTCCGATGTGAGATTCACCACCCTTGTCTATCGATAAGACCAATACCCTTGATGAGACTTTTTACTTGCATTCTGATGTTATAACTCTCCCCGATGTGTTTACCGTCCATTAGTCATCAGTAAGACTTCTACATCAGTCAGACATTCTCTTCGATTTCTGATATTGTATCTCACACTGAAACAATAAACACCAAACTACACCATCGGCCAGACCGCCTCTATCGGTGACACTTTTCTTCTCGCCTTCGAGAGTCCATCTCTTTTCGATGTTCCTTTTGTTGGTGTGACTCCCTCTCATCGGTGTAGTTCTCAACCATTCTTCCGATGTGCCAATAAATAACCCATTGGTGACACTTAATGATTGTCACCCCGATATGACTTGATCGGTGAGATCAATGTTGTCGGCTCAATGGAACTTTGTCTCTCCAATAACTATTGTCAGTCCGATGTCTTCGATTTAGCCTATACATAACATGACTTGTTATAACCGGTCGACTAACGTATCTTTTCCCAATTTTCCCGATATGGCCAGTCAACCTTTGTATCCTTTGACATGTACATTCACCATTTACAACCACGATAAGCAATAGCAGGATATACACGAAATGTCCACGCATACATAAATGATATACCCATGGATTGTATCTTCAGTGAAACAATACCAATGGTACAAAATATGTTGCTTCTCTTCATCGAAAACCAATGGTACAAAATTTTTCATAGATCAAGGAAACGAATATCTATTTTCAGAACGGATATCTATTTTGAGTTGCTTTTACCGAAGCAAAACTGATATCCGTCTTGCTTTGGTACAAAGCAAGATGGATATCCGTTTTGATTGTTGACTTTTTATGGATTGTAACGTGTTTTAATGTTTCAGTCTCTTCTTCAAACCTCACCCTTCGTGCTGACGACTTTTTTTTTATGCAAAATTGATAAAACGAAAAGGGTTTATAGAAAAAATTGTTAGCTTTCTAAAAATATAAGATTTATTTGGTTATCATTTTATTAAATAATTATTAATAATTTTCAATATACCGTGTCTCTGAAATCCTAATGAACACACTAAATGAAAAACATCTATAACTTTCAAACCATTTCACCTTTTTGAGATCCAAAAGTTGCGTCACACTCTATGCTTTTCTGGCTATAGGTTTTTAAAAAAAAATTTGAATTTTGATTTTTTTTTATCGAGTTAGGTTGGCTGGAAAATTACTTTTTATTTTTAAAAAAAAGTCACAGTAAAAAAATCATAACTAATTATTTTATTAGAAAAAAATTTCAAATAAATATGCATCACATCAGGACATGAGTCCTCTAATTATTTTGAAAGTTTCAAAAATATATATATATATTTTTTTACTCATAGTTAGGTTGGCTGGACAGACACCCACTTTTTATTTTTTTCTGAAAAATTTAATAGTTGTTCATTGAAATATTCAATTTTCACTGAGTAAATTTAGTTTTTTTTTTTTTTAAATTAGTAGCCTATAAACTAGATTCAATTTTCTACAAATTTACTTCTTACATCTTTTTCAAATTGTATAGATAATCCATTCAAAATTTCACATGAACTTGATAAAGTCTGATTTTTTGTATTTTCATTGCCACTTAGAGGTATAGTTTGGCCCATCATGATCCTGCACATACCCATGTGTGTAAAAGCATGTAAGAACATGTAAGAGGGGGGTTACATAATGGACTAGAAAGAACATCTTTGATCAACTAATTATAGTCATATTAAGAGGATTGTAAGTGTAATAAGTGGTCTAATATGGATTGATTGGATGTTACATATAAACCCCTTGGTCATAGGAATAAAAGATATTTAAGATGAGTGACATTCTATCTTGGGAGGAGTTAATCTTGGAGTGGGGCTCATGGGTCCAAATTGCACAAGTTGGACCAAGACTTGGCACATGGTTGAGCCCATGGTTTTTGGAAACCATTTGTGATTTCTTGAATCTCCTCGATCTATATATTGGAAGCTTGAGATGGAGATTATGATGGTGATTTCAAAGACAAGTTATGTATCCAAATAGACTCAAGATGTAGAGTATAAGATCTCATGTTTCTCTTGTTGAGAGCATTGCTACTATGATTGTATTGTAATCTTATTATTAATTTTAACATATTGAGTGTGCTTTCAAGGTTGTAATTTTCTTGTAAGGGTTTTCCCAAGGTATATATTGTGTTGTGTTATTTTTATATTGAATATTGTCTAGATATACACAAATTTTTACATTGTTTCTCTCATAGCATTAGTGTAGAAATTGTCTAGTTTCTTTACATTTGATATAAGAGCTTGGTATTGGCCTAAAGGAGGGGATACTTTTTTGTGTTGTATTAATATTTGTTTGAGAGGGAGATCTATGTAGGTGATCTTGTTTTTAGGTATGGAGAATGGAAAATAAATAAATATGAAGATGAAGAAGTTCAAAGGCTAGAACTTTGACTTGCGGAAGATCAAAATGGAGGATTTGTTTATAGATTATGATCAATGGATTCTTGTGGCTAGTAAAAAACCTACTACAATGAATGATGAAGATAGGTAAAATCATGACCAAAAGGTGAGTTCTACCATCCTCCTATGCCTTTCATTTTTAATGCTTCTAAATGCATTTGTGAAGAATACTACCAAGGGTTTTTGGGGCAAGATTTAGAACTTGTAACAAACTAAGTCCTTGGTGAATAAATTATTCCTAAATTAGATGTATTCCTTAAGAATTTTAGATGGAGATTTAGTGATCGATTGCCTAAATGAGTTTAATATTGTCATGAGCTAGTTAACATCAATTGGTGTGAAGATGGATGAGGAGGACCAATGTATGACCTTATTGTGTCCATCACCAAATTCATGGGGCAACCATGTGATATAAAGAAATAGTATTGTCTCTAAAATGAAGCTTGAGGATGTGATTTATGACTTTGTGTCAAAAGAAATGAGGTGGAAAACTTCTAAATTTCTTGGGTGCTCTGATTGTTAGAGGTAATTCCAAGGAAAAGGGTCATGGAAATAAGAAAGTAAGATCTAAATCCTTTAGAAAATCTAAGGTGAAGTATTTAAATGTAGGGAAATTGGTCGCATTAGAAAAGATTGTAATAATAAGAAGGTTAAAAAAAGACTCCTTACACATAATCAAAATGCTCTAATGAAGAAGGTGAAAATGTGTTCTTGAAATGATCGTGTATATATGTGTGCACTATGTTAGTCCAAACTTACCCAACATGAATGTGTATGAGTTGGATCTAGGTTAGCACATGTGTTGCATTCGTGTGGTTGAAAATATGATTAGGTCACTCTTACTCATGTGACAAAAGCCAATGGAGTGGGGGATTGTCCAAAGGACTACCCTCTTCATGAAGAAGAGTCCTATGAGCACCAAATTGCCCATACCAACTTGCTTGCTCACTTCACAAGGAAAGAGAAATTGATGGTGGACAATTATGCTGAGGTGTAGATTTGGAGTTGCAATTTGTGGATGCTACTTGGTGAACCTCTAAAGAGGTGTAGTTATGATGATTATTCTATGGCCAAGTGTGTTGTTGGCTTGGATCTAGTTTAGCTCCTATTGAGTGAAGGCACAAAAGGTGTTGAGACAACATTCCTCTTACTCAATTAGTTCTTGTACCTGAGGGTTAGTTCTCTTGCATGTCTCCTGTTATTTTCCTCTTGGATATATTGCAAGATAGCAGCTTGCTCCTACACTTATTTTCTGTTTAATGTTTCTTTGTTTGTTTTAGTGTTTTCAAGCTATTTAAGACAAACTTTACTCAATCCTCTCTAACCCCAAGACAAATGAGCCTAACAGTGGGAGAGAGAAGGAAGAGATATGCCTTGTTTGTTATGTTTGGATTCTTATAGCATGTTTAACTTTTTTGATTTTGTTGAGTGCCTTGTGATTTGATCAAAGGCTTTCGATCTTGATGTTTTCTGGAGTGAAGATGAATTATCTAAATGCCTTAATCTAAATGTAGGAAAATGAACAATTATCCAATCTTTTTGTATTTTTTCAAATTAAAGTGTGATTTAATTAACTACTACAATTAAGTAATTCTAAATGATCTTAAATGAAATTTAAGATAATGTTTTGGTTTTTGATTGATTTTTATGTGTTAGAGGCCTTGTGTTGTTATGAAGGGCTTTTCAATCTTGTTTCCTTGTGCTGGTATTAGATTATTTTGAACTTGTTGCCTAGTGTTGTTATTGAGGGATTTTTGAGAGGATTATTAAATTGATTCTAAATATAATCCCATCTAAGCTGTCTAATTGTAATAATGTTCAAATAAATTCTAGCTATTCTAATTTGTAATATGGTGATGGAACATTACCAGTTTGGGTAATATTAAAGCTAATTAATCTACTTGTAAAAATATTCTAACACTTTTTAAGACCAAACTAATCTACAAATTGAAAGTAGTAAACAAATTGGCACCTCACACCTAGAAATATAGTAGACACATTCTTAGCTAAGTTGTGGCATAGGAGTTCTTAAGGGCTTGGATTCTATACTATCATCTTCTCTCCATCCTAGGGTGCACTAATTGATGGAAGAAGGGTAAAGGATAGAGAACTAAGCTTAAGGATTAAGTAGAAAAGTGTTGTGATAGTAGAATCTTTAAAGTTTCATGAAGAAAGAGCCATTGAGGCTTTCTTGGAGCATGGACGCTCTATGAAATGGGAAACTAGCCTAGATGCCTAAGAATTGACTCACTATCCTACTCGAGTAGTTATGGGTAGAGAGGTAGCAAAATTAAACTCACACAAAAGGCTTGCAAAGATCATAAACCAAAGCTCTCCAAGACCAAAGACCCATTTGAAAGACAAATGAATCTACTTAAATAGGTTGGGAATCTCCATCAAAAACATGATTGGGGGGAGGGAACTAGAATTCAAAAACATGATTTGGGGGAAAACTCAAGAGCAATAGGTGGTAGGTAAAATCAAGACTCAGCTGTGTTGCAAGTATGGGCCTAACTGGTGTTGTCATTGATGTCAACATACTCCTATTGCATTGATGATAAGGATTGGATGAGTTGTATGCTGAGGATATTGAGAAAATTAGTCCTATCAAGAACAGAGAAGAACAGTGAAGACAGTGAGGTGAAGATCCTAGCTAAGATGCAAATCAGAGGATGTGCATCAAAGGGTTTGTTGATATGTGTCTTAAGATGATCCAATAAAGAATAGAGAGGTCCACATGAAGATCTAAAGAAGTTGTAGCCACTTGAGAAAAATAGGTTCTGACAGATGTTCAGAGGTGATAGAGTGACATAGATAGGTCCAGTGAGATCTGGAAATGAAATATCTTGTTCTGTGGATTTGGTGGAGTGTTTAGGATATCAATGTGAATTAACAACTCAATTGGTTCATGGTCTGGAGGTCCGCAAGCATCTATTCCAATACGACAGTGATGGTAGATTGTGTTCTTGAGCTTCCAAATGAAGGAGAGAAAGATTTCAATAAGAAGTAGTGTGGATGTTCTTGGTGATTCAGGCAAGCTTCTGGAGGTCTTTGGATTGTGTCCAATTCGTGTTAGTAATCCACATTGAAGTTTGAGCTCGTAATTGAAGAATTACCTCTGGATGATGATGTTCTTCCTAAGTTTGGCCGACCGGATGAGTTACACATCCTGCAGATGATCTTGAAGATGTTTTGTGAAGATTGGCGCGTTCCTAAAGGAAGATTGAAGTCTCCGATCTGTGTGGCCGACAGCGTGTTGATCCACATAAAGTCTTTTTGTAATTAGTCATGTTGTATTTATGTATTTGCTCTGTAATGTATGCCTACTTGGATGATTATTCCAAAGTCAAATGTCTTGTATAAAAAAGAGGTTGTGAAGTCATTTCAAAAGAAATCTTGGGAAGAAGAGGATGTGGTAGAAACGAGCAGAGCAAAAGGCAGAGCAGAAGTATTGGGCTTAAATGGAACTGACTCAGGCATGGTGAAGATGTTATTCTTCAGTTCAAGTATGTAATATCTATTATTCTGTAGATAGTGTGTCTCTTGTAGGCATTGGGCCTCTTGTGAGTAGTGTGCTCAGGCAGTGAGCCCTAATTGGCATGTGCCATTTGGTTCTTCTTATTCTTTTAACAGAGAATACAATCTTGGGTTAGTCACCCCATGGTTTTTCCCTTAACTGGGTTTTCCACGTTAAAATCTTGGTGTCTTATGTGTTAATGTGTTTCTGCTCTTGATTTAATGCATTATGTTTCCATGATTGATTTATTATTATGCTGCTGAATTACAAAGAGGATTTAAGTGATTAATTTCAAGAAATTTTTGGACAACTGATTCACCCCCCCTCTTAGTTGTCTATCCTGAATCTAACAATTGGTATAAGAGCTAGGTTCCTCTAAAAGAGCTTAACCGTTTGAGAAGATCCAGGATGTCGTCCTACAAGAAGGATAGTCTGAGGTTTGATGGAACCAATTACACTCTTTGGAAAAGCCGCATGGAATGTCACTTGCAATGTATGGGAATGCAATATTGGATCATAACCTCAAAGAAGTATGTTCCTCCATAGAATGGTCCAAGAACTATAGATAAAATCAGAGATGCTAAAAATAATCTTCAGGTTAAAGAAGCTCTACTAAGTGCCTTATCTGACTCAGAGCTGACAAATGTTGTAGATCTAACAACTGTATTTGAGATTTGGGAAAAAATAGAACTTCTGCATGAAGGAGACAAGTATGTCAAATGTGCCAAACTACAAAGCCTGAAAGGAAAATTTGAAAACCTGAAGATGAGAGAAGATGAAAATATCACTACATTTATGCCCAGAGTAAATGAGCTTGTTTGTGGCATTAGATGTGCTGGTGGAATCTTGGATGAAGATGAGATTGTAGCCAAAGTTCTCAGATCTCTACCTGCTTCTTACAAATACAAGGTTGTTTGCATTGAAGAATTCAGATCCTTTTCAAATATCACAAGAGATCAATTGGTTGGTAAAGTAGTTGCATTTGAATTGTCCAAGTTTGGAGATGCACCCCCAAGACTAAATCTGCATTCAAAGCTAGTGCCTCTGTAAAAGGTAAACAAAAGTTTGATCTGCGAGAGAACTCTTCAAAGAAACTATCATGGTATGAAAAAACAAGAAAAGATCTAGAAGAAGATGAAGTAGAGACTGCTCAACTTGAATCCCTTATTGCAAAAAGACTGCCAAGAGGATCTGGTAAGTATGAAGGCAAATTGGTTTTTAAATGTTTTAACTGCAATAAGATTGGTCATTTTGCCTCAAGGTGTTTAGAAAGATTTTCAAGGCCAAATCCTAACAGATCAAGGTTCCAAAAGAAATGTTACTATGTTCATGAAGATGATGATGATGGAGTAATAGATGATGAATCAGAGATAGGAAACAAATCCGGAAGTGACTGGGTGTTTATTGCCATCAAAGAAGAAGATCATATGCCCTCTGAATCTGTCAATCATAAAATTGTAGAAAGAGCTCTGGCTACCCAAGTTGAAGAAAAGGATGATTGGGTCATTAACAGTGGATGCTCCCACCATATGACATGTGACAAAAATAAGTTCATAGATTTGGAAAGGTATGAAGGAGGAGTGGTAAAATTTGGTGACAATTCTGTTGGCAGAATCAAAGGTAGAGGAACTATTTCTTTTGATGGAAAGAACAAAACCAATAATGTACTATATGTTGAAGGTCTAAAGCACAATCTTCTCAGTGTTGGACAGTTGGTGGACAAAGGCTATGATCTCTGATTCAAAAATGGAAAATACAAGATCTTTGAAAGCTCCAGAACAGAGATTGCATCCGGTACTCAAACAAAAGGTAATATCTTCCACTTGGTTGGTACTAGCAAAAGTTGTTTATTTGTTCAAATTGATCAGAGTTGGTTATGGCATAGGAGAATGTGTCATGTAAATTTTGATAATATCATCAAGATAAGCAACACTCGGGCTGTAAGAGATCTTCCAAGACTGGTGAAACCTACTAATAGTTTGTGCAAAGAATGTCAGTTGGGTAAGCAAAGAAGAGTCTCATTCAAAAGTAAGGAACAGTCTTCTACCGGATTATTGGACTTAGTTCATATTGATCTATGTGGTCCGGCAAGAATCAGGAGTGTGCAAGGTGATAGATACTTCATGTTATTAATTGATGATCACTCCTAGATGATGTGGGTAACTTTTCTAAAAGAGAAATCTGAGGCCCTTGAGAAATTCAAAATATTCAAGGCTATGGTAGAAAATGAAACCGGATTGAACATAAAATGTCTAAGGTCTGACAGAGGTGGAGAATTCACATCCAGTGAGTTCATAGAATTCTGTGAGAAACATGGGATAAAAAGATAGTTGTCTACTCCAAGGACACCACAGCAGAATGGAGTAGTGGAGAGAAAGAACTGGACCATCCAGGAGGCATCTAGAATCATGATGATGGAAGCAAATGTTCCTCAGATCTACTGGAGAGAAGTTGTAAGCACTGCAGTCTACACTCTTAATCAAGTACAAATCAGAAGCAATACTGGTAAGACTCCTTATGAACTCTAGTTTGGCATCACTCCCACTGTGAAGTATTTCAGAGTCTTTGGTAGCAAATGTTACATTAAAAGAGATGAAGATCTAGGAAAATTTGATGCTAGAAGTGATGAAGGAATATTCTTGGGTTATTCTACTCAAAGAAAAGCATACCGGTGTTATAACAAGAGATTGAGAAAGATTATAGAAAGTACAAATGTGAAGGTTGATGAAGGTATTGAAAAACCCTCAAGGTTTTATGAATATGATGAAGATGATCAGAATGATGTTTTGATCCAAGGAGTCCAAGCCCCTTCTGAAATTCAGATTCAAACTAATCCTGTGAATCAAGAATAAGATATAAGTTTGAATGAACCTGTGCAAGAAATAGAAGTGCAAGAAAATCCCAAAATTCCCAGGTATGTAAAACTAAATCACTCTGAAGACTAGATCATAGGTGATAAAAGTAAAGGTGTTCAAACAAGAAGAAAGATTTCTCAAGATTCATAAGAGTATTGTCTAATTTCAAAGATTAAACCTAAGACAGTAAATGAAGCATGCAATGATGAAAACTGGACTAAAGCAATGGAGGAAGAGCTGATGCAAATTGAGAAAAATCACACTTGGGATCTTGTTCCTAGACTTAAAAATAAGAATGTGATTGGAATCAAATGGGTCTTCCAGAATAAACTGAATAAAGATGGTGAAGTAGTTAGAAACAAAGCCAGATTGGTCTGCAAGGGTTACTCCCAAGTAGAAGGAGTTGATTTTGAAGAAACTTTTTCTCTAGTGGCAAGAATTGAAGCAGTTAGATTATTTCTTGCCTTTGCTGCCTTCAAGGATTTCAAAGTATATCAGATGGATGTCAAGTCTGCCTTCTTGAATGGTGACTTGGAAGAAGAAGTTTACATTGAGCAACCGGATGGATTTCAATTGTCTGATCATGGTGATATGATCTGTAAGTTGAAGAAAGCACTATATGGACTTAAACAAGCCCCAAGAGCCTGGTGTGAAAGACTGGATAAGCATCTTTTGAAGATTGGTTTCAACAAAGGTACTGCTGACAGTAACTTGTACTTCAAAATTGATCATGAAAATATCTTGATTGTTGAAGTGTTTGTTGATGATATCATTTTTTGAAGGAAGAGATAGTATGTGCAAAACTTTTGCAAATTAAATGAAGAGTGAATTTGAGATGTCCATGTTTGGGGAAATAAATTTATTTTTGGGTCTGCAAATCATTCAAACAAAGAAAGGAATCTTCATTTCACAGACCAAATATGTGAAAGAATTGTTGAAGAAATTTGGGATGGAGGACTCAAAACCAATGAGTACTCCCATGGCAACTAGATGTAAATTGAGCAAAGATGATGACTCTCCTAAGGCTGACCAGAAAAAGTACAGGTCAATGATTGGAGGATTATTGTATCTCACTCAAACTGGACCTGATATTATGAATGTTGTTGGTCTTGTTGCTAGATTCCAAGCTGATCCTAGAGAATCTCATGTCATGGTAATCAAGAGGATTTTTAGATATCTAAAAGGGACAGTTGAGTATGGTTTGTGGTATCCTAGAGATCATGATTTATCTCTTCATGCATATACAGATGCGGATTGGGCAGGAGATGTGGATGACAGAAAGAGTACCAGTGGTGGAGCATTCTTTTTGGGGAAGAGATTGGTTTCTTGGCTAAGCAAGAAACAAGAGGGAATATCTCTGTCCACTGTAGAAGCAGAATATATTGCAGCAGCAGGTAGTTGTACTCAAGTATTGTTGATGAAGCAAATGCTAAAAGATATCAGAGTGGAGTATGAGGAACCTATCACAATCTTTTGTGATAATTCAAGTGCAATAAACATATCAAAAAATCTGGTGTTACATTCAAAGACTAAACATATATCTATCAAGTTTCACTTTTTGAGAGAGCAAGTGAACAAGAATGAAGTCAGACTGGAGTTTGTGCATTCTAAGGATCAGATTGCAGATATTTTTACTAAACCTCTGCCTAAGGACTCTTTTGAGTATCTCAGGGAGAAGTTAGGGGTTATTACCCCTCTGGTTTTGAATTAAGGTGCACTGATGTGCATCAGTCTGGTGGATCTCACAGTCATATCTTGTGGTCTGGATTGATGATGGGAAGCTGCTACTCAGGGGGAGCAGCTGGTATGATGCAGGTATGTGCCCTTTTCCATTGATGTCAAAGGGGGAGAGAAGTGTATGAGAAAAACAAGTGGTTGCTGATCAAAGAGAGGAGCAATAAAAAAAGAGAAGACATGTAAATGGTTGTTGTTGATAGGGGAGTTATGTCAGTAAAGAGAAGTTCTTGTCTTGATGGTTAAAATAGTTTTTCACATCATATGTTGCCATCAATGACAAAGGGGGAGATTGTTGCAAGTATGGGCCTAACTAGTGTTGTCCTTGATGTCAACATACTCCTGTTGCATTGATGATAAGGATTGGATGAGTTGTATGCTGAGGATATTAAGAAAATTAGTCCTATCAAGAACAGAGAAGAACAGTGAAGACAGTGAGTTGAAGATCCCAGTTAAGATGCAAATCAAATCATGTGCATCAAAGGGTTTGTTGATATGTGTCTTAAGATGATCCAGTAAAGAACTGAGAGGTCCGCATGAAGATTTGAAGAAGTTATAGTCACTTGAGAAAAATAGGTTCTAACAGATGTTCAGAGGTGACAGAGTGACACAGATAGGTCCAGTGAGATCCAGAAATGAAATATCTTGTTCTGCAGATTTGGTGGAGTGTTTAAGATGTCAATGTGAATTAACAACTCAATTGGTTCATGGTTTGGAGGTCCGCAAGCATCTATTCCAATATGAAAGTGATGACAAACTGTGTTCTTGAGCGTTCGGATGAAGGAGAGAAAAATTTCAGTAAGCAGAAGTAGTGTGGATATTCTTGGTGATTCAGGCAAGCTTGTGGAGGTCTTTGGATTGTGTCCAATTCGTGTTAGTAATCCGCATTGAAGTTTGAGCTCGTAATTGAAGAATTACCTCCGGATGATGATGTCCTTCCTAAGTTTGGCCGACTAGATGAGTTACACATCCTGCAGATGATCTTGAAGATGTTCTGTGAAGATTGGCACGTTCCTAAAGGAAGATTGAAGTCTCAGATTTGTGTGGCCAACAACATGTTGATTCGCGTAAAGTATTTTTGTAATTAGTCATGTTGTATTTATGTATTTGCTTTGTAATGTATGCCGACTTGGATGATTATTCTAAAGTCAAATGTCTTCTATAAATAAGAGGTTGTGAAGTCATTTCAAAAGAAATCTTGGGAAGAAGAGGATGTGGTAGAGAGAAGCAGAGCAAAAGGTAGAGCAGAAGTATTGGGCTTAAATGGAACTGACTCAGGCATGGTGAAGATGCTATTCTTCAATTCAAGTATGTAATATCTATTATTCTGTAGACAGTGTGTCTCCTGTAGGCAGTGGGCCTCTTGTGAGCAGTGTGCTCGGGCAGTGAGCCCTAATTGGCATGTGCCATTTGGTTCTTCTTATTCTTTTAACAGAGAATACAATCTTGGGTTAGTCACCCCATGGTTTTTCCCTTAACTGGGTTTTCCACGTTAAAATCTTGGTGTCTTATGTGTTAATGTGTTTCTGCTCTTGATTTAATGCATTATGTTTCCATGATTGATTTATTATTATGCTGCTGAATTACAAAGAGGATTTAAGTGATTAATTTAAAGAAAGTTTTGGACAACTAATTCACCCCCCCCTCTCAATTGTCTATCCTGAATCTAACAAGTTGGACTCTTAATTAGAAGCAAAATTGGTGGAGAAATAGTTAGAATTGGGAGTTCTTGCATTCCAATCTAGAACGTCGAGGTCGCCTAATTTACTAGTGGGGTCATCTATTTTGCTAAAGTGGGTCACTCATATTGCTAGGGAAGATCACCCAAGTGACCCCTAAGGTGCCTGGGTGACCCTAGGGTGATCTGAAAGCCCAAGAAAGCTCAGATGACCTCGTTGATAAAAGGGTCAGAATATAGTTTTTGACTAGTTAGAAGGTACACATACAAAGAAAAAGGTTGGAGATGTCAAGACAAATGTAGGAAGGGGTCCTAAGAGATTAGTAGACACTTCCATCATAGTCGAAAAGGATGAGGGAGAGTTTTATTCATGCCACTTGGGTCGTGAGTTGAATTGCTAGATCACCATTAAATTATCATGTATGTATGTACAATAAACTGGGCACTTACATGCACTGATGCATGGTTGATTGATTTTAGGGCATTTTATAAGATGACTCCTCACAAGGAGTGGTTCTTTGAGTATAAGGGTTTTGTTAGAGGTGATGTCTTCTTACAGGATAACTCTTCCCATAAGATCAATGGGTCAGGGTAAGATCAAGATGATGTTTGAAGATGGGAGGGTTAAGTCAATCTCCAAAGTCTTGCATGTTCTTAGGATAACTAGAAATATAATTTTAAAAGATTTCTCAGACGAGTCACAAAGTATATACGGTCACAATATTCCTTATTACACAAAAGCACCTATCCTTCTTTATTGATTTCAACATTTATTTCTCAACTCTTTATTTAAATTAACTATGATATTAGTTTTCATACTTAAATTATTAACCTAGATATTTTATAAAAGTTGTCTATTCTCATCTTCACCCTCATCCACTTTAATGGGTAAAATGGACCATAAATAATAAACACCTCATGTTTACAAGGTTGTTTTTAAACATCATCCACTTCAATAGTCAAAAGTCAATTTTGGCCAATAAAAATAGGACAAATATTTACCACTTTTTGTTATGGATGAGGTGTAAAATTGCTATTGACTATTTGACCATTGAAGTGGATGATGTTTAAGTAAAGCTTGTTTATAACACCTTATATTATAGTCCATGAAAAGGAAGTGTGGGCTTTAGCTTTTGTGACCTTTTTGTTTTTGATATTGATAAGCGGCAAAACAAAGGTGTCGATCCCTAGTAAGAACAACCCAAAAGGCACACAAAAAAAGCTTAGAAAGCAGAAACATTTTGTGGCCTTAAGCTTGATGTAACATTTTTTCTGCTTAATCCAATTTTTTTTAAAATAGTGTAGCCATTTAATTTATGTAAATATGAATCTGCTTTTAAGAGTTTGAAAAATTGCGCAGGCCATGAAATCTTGATAAGCATGGTGCCTCGTAGAAGAATCTATGATTGCATAAGCACTCGTGAGAAGAAGAAATGAAAAGAGGTGGCGTTGAAAGGCATTGAAGGCTCAGTACAAACCATATAAAATCACACGGGCTCCAATGCCCACTTCATTAGACATCTGTGTAAGAATGTGATCTTTTAACGGGAAAAAGAACGCCAAATTCCTCGTTAGCTTGTGAGAGGAATCGTGTCTATTCTGTCATTCACGTGGAAACACATGCACGCTGAGAAAAAGCTTTGTAACACATTCAATCACTTCGTGCCTTCCTTTACTTTTAGTGGCTCATATTATTTTCAAGCCCTTTTGTTTTCCAAACTGTGGATATTTTTTTTCAAGACTTCTGTTTCTGTAATTGATATTCACGGTTTTAACCACGGATACTTGCGTCTGCAATCGTCCGTTCGACATGTGAGTATATTCATAAACGTGCATATATCCTTTTATCTGCTATATATACATATATCTAGGTACTATATCTGAAAACAAAAGTAATGTGCACGTATGTCAGCATGCCTCTCTTCCAGATAAAAGTGCTTGATGTCTCTTTTAAAACCTTTGATCAAATTGAAAAGAAATTCCACACAGATACATGAACATCAGGCGATAATTGGTATAAAAAAAACATTTTCTTTTTTATAATATTAGAGGGGTTTCCCAAGCATACAAAGTACCAAATGAATCATATCAATTTAAATTGAAAAAGCCAAACCCAAGATTGGTGTCAAGCATTAAGAATGAACTACCACAAAAGTTAAAATTGAAAAAGAGTTCAAACCTAAATCCACCTAAAGATGGTGGTCAACAATTAAAATAAAGAGAAACAAAAAAGAGAAGACTGCATTTAAAACAAAGCACCAAAAGAAACTTTGAACCAAAAAACCAAGCATTCTCAAAAAAGTTATCAGACACCCCAACCATAATCGTATAATAGCTCCAACACTTGAATCTAATCTATTCAACTTACCACACCATCCATCACCTACGACTAGCATTTGTTGAGGTACCACCTCACCACCACCACCCAATTTGCATAGAAATTCAAACCTAACAACATGGATGATTTCAAACCTTTTCTCGGACCTTTTCAACATGCCTCTAGTGAAAGATGACATAGTGTAGGTACTAGTCACCTCCAAAGTCCCTTGATGATGAGAAATCAATAGATATTACTAGTCATAGGTCTTAGCTAAAGGAGGTAAGCTCTTTGACATCCCCACTAATAGCCCAGAGCTCTTTGTTCAAGGCACAAATTTCTATCTTGTAATCCATAGGGATGCATTGGGCTAAAAAATAGCACCACCCCTAACCTCTTCTATGTACTAAGGTCCCCATCTTCTAGCTTCACCTACTTTGGTTGGAGCAACATAAGCTCAACCCATTTTCTAACCTCCTCAAATAGAATCACCATTTTAAATTTAGCCTAGAAATCCTCCACTATTGATGCCCTCAATCTTATAGACCCATTATCTTCAATACCATCATTCCTCAAAGTATTCTTAACTAACTTTGGAAAAACAAAATCCTAGCACCAAAACATCTTACGAAGCCAATGGTATAAAACCCTACCATAGTGTAATATATCTCTATAACTGACCATCAATCACTTATGAGCCATAACACCAAACAAAAGAAGGCCACACACAAGAAAGAATTGTTATAACCACCATGGACCACATGGAACTATCACACCAATAAACTAACACACACAAACAAGCAAGGAACCACATAGGAGGTGAACAAAAACCATCATAATAAAAGCAATTTCCTATGCATCCCCTAATCAAAATTTGAATGACACCATTTAGATACATATGCCACTTTAAAGTGTAAGTAAAGAACATAGTTGCAAAACAAGATAATACTTTGAGCATCAAATGAAAAGTGTTGGGGGACCCACCAAGAGCTTTGTGTCACAAATTTTTTATTCAATAAAAGGGGTTTAATGCCCACCCAATAATTCACTTGAGAGCTAATCAATTTCAAAAAGGGCATTTGGTCTATCCCAACATTAGTTAACAAATTTGCAATTTTATTAGCTTCATGAAAATAGTGAACACAAGACTATATTCTAAAAGTCTATGTATAAGACCCCACTTTGTCTACCAAATATCTTAGCTTCCAATTCAAGAAAAAAAATTACTCAAACCTCAAATAACATTAGTTAAAACCCCTTCAACAACTAACTTTCAACAACCCATTGATTTAGCCAACAAGAGACCAAAAACCATAGCCTCTCACTCTAGCTCATTATTAGTCCTAGTTCCTAGAAGAAATAGCAACCTTTAACAAAGTGCCCATTATCATCTCACAACACCACACCAACCCCAACCATGCTTAGATTGCTCCTAGAAGATCCAACAAAATTTAACTTAAAAAACCCCTTGGGAGGGGTTTCCAACAAACTTTATCTCTATCAACTTTCTTTACTATTAACCCATGGACAAAAACAACTTAAGTAATATGTGTCACTTAGACAATATAAATACTTGATATTTGTTATGCTAGCAACAAGGTTCAACACTAATGTAATTTAGCAATAATGTTAGAAGGCATCCATCCAATTTTATTATTCTCGACTTTTTTCTAGGAAATGTAGTAATTGTATCATATTATTAAAGAAAAATATTTAAGATCTAGCAATACAATAAAAGTTGGCCTAGCTATTCATTAACACATACAAGAGAAATTACAAGGATTCCAATACAAGACTATAAAATGATGATATTGTGTGTCAAAAGAAAATATTAAAGTAATAATATAGTTTGTCAACTTGTTATGTTGCAAAATAAATAACAAGACCTCTTATCTCTTGAAATTAATTTAGGATCCAACTACTCAAGTGGCCTCATTAGATTATAGTATCAAGATTCAGATCTGGCTTGGACTCATTTAATAAATTAAAGAATCGAATTCATTTTAGACTTATAAATTTTTTGACATGTTTTGAAAAATTAAAATAACCTCAAGTGTTAGCATGTATTTCATTGAATAAATTTGATTTATGCATTTGAAATCATAATGACATTACTAATATATAAAATCAACTATATGAATATTATTGTTGATGATGAAATAAGTGAGAGAAGGAAGTAGCTACACAATAGTTAAACATAGTTACAAATCAAAGTGTAAATTTATCAAACTACAACAAAATAAACAAACATTTTAAAACATAATATTCACATTTTCACAAAGATAGTTCTATATCAAGGAATAAAGGATCAATATTAATAGCAAAAGATTAAATTTAATAGTTAACCTTTCTATTGAATTAAATTTTGTATAATATTTTTCCATTCAACGTTACCCTCGAAATACTAGGAAAATACACAATGAACACATCATAGACCAAATAGATACAATACATTCCTTTAGAATTTTTTATAACCTACCTTAACTCCTTTCCTATACTCTTCTAAAAAAAATTAATTAAATTTTATGGAAACATAAACTTTATAAAAATTTGCCCAAATAGTTATCTTAAAAATCTCTCATAATAAATTCACATTGCTAAACTTTTTGGGGGAAGAGAATCACCAAGTAAAGAGTAAAAATGTCCAATATTAGTGAGAGGTTAATTTTAAAGATAAAATCACATTTTTATATAGAAAAGGAAAAACTAAAGCTTAATAAAGTTTGTGCTTTGCTTGTATTCATAAAAATAATAAAATTTGTGCTTTGCTTATATTCATAAAAATATTTGGTATGCATATATTATAAAAGGTAAATAACTTTTATAATAAATAAATTCCACATTAGATTTGGAAATCACCTTACAAAGATATATTTATTAATAATGAATTTATATTTTTCTCTAAAGTACAAACACAAAATTTTTATATCTATTCTTAGAAAAAAGGAGCTAGCTTTAACAAGATGTCTATTATTAAATAATACTACATCAATCCTAATTATATTTAGATTTTTCTTAAAAGTTCCATCAAATTTTAATTTAAAGGATCTTTCAAAATAAGTTTCTAGCAAGCTTTAGCTTTATCAACTTTTTACTATTAACCCCTAAATAGAAACAACTTAGTTAAATAATAAGATGTCATTTGGTCAATATAGATATTTTCTATATTTGATATTCATTATGCTCGCAACAAGACTTGGCACTAATATTTGATAGCAATAATGTTGGAAGGTATCCATCCAACTCTATCATGGCTCAACCTTTTTTCTAGGAAATGTGATTATTGAATTGTATATTAATAAAGAAAATATTTAAGATGACAATACAATAAAAGTTACTTAATTGTTAATTAAGTATAAGAGAAATTACAGGGGTTAGGAAACAAAAAATCTCAATATGAGAATATAGGATGATGATACTATATGTCAAGAGAAAATATTAAAGTAATATCATGGGTCACTAACTTGTGAATGTTGCAAAATTAATAGAAAAACCCTTAACTCTTGAAATTAGTTCAAGATCCAACTACCTATGACCTTATTAGATTATAGTATTGAGACTCAGATTTGGGTTGGAATCGTCCAATACATTCAAGACTCAAACTCTTTTTTGACTTGATAAATTTTCAGCATGATTTGGAAAATTAAAACAACCCAAGTGTTAGTATGTACTGTATTGGATAAATTTGATTTTATGCATTTGAAAGAATAATAGTATTACTACTATACAAAATCAGCCATATGAATCGTGTTGTTGATGATGAAATAAGTAAAAGTGAGAAGTAGCTGAAAAATAGTTAAATGTAGTGTCAAATCATAGATGTAAATCTATCAAACTAGAACAAATGACAAAAATTTGTAAATGTAACATTTCTATTTTCACAAAGATAAAAGATAATCTCATATTGAAATAAAGAAATAATGTTAATAGCAAGTGATTAAATTTAATAGTTAACCCTTCTTATTAAGTAAAAATTTCATAACATTTCTCCATTCAATATTACCCTTCAAATACCAAAGAAGAATGCATCATAGACTAGAAGATACAATATATTCCTTTTGAATTTTTGATAGCCCACCCTTAGTTTCCCTTTTTGTTATAATCTTCTAAAAAAATTAATTGCATTTTATGGAAATATAAATACATATATCCTTGTAGCCATGAAATTTTTAACCCAATAGCCATCTTAAAAATCTTCCCATAATAAATCTAAATCACATTAAAAGAGAATCACCGAGTAAAAATTTCTAATATTAATGAGATGTTAACTTTAAAGGTAAAATCACCTTTCTATATAGGAAAAAAAAAACTAAAAGCTTAATAAGTTTTGCCCATTGTTTGTATCCATAAAACATTTGCGGTATATATAGAGGGGAGTGGGTGGATCACTTCTACATTAGATTTTACAATTGCCTAAATAAGATATTAATAAGTTTTAACAACAATATAAGTTTTTAATTTTTCATATACATACATATATATAGTGTTACAACCTCTCTTCTAGGGCTATGAAATTGGTTAAAATTGACTTAACAATATACTAAAAACTTCTTAAAATATTTTTTATTATAAACTTCAATTAGGTATTAAACATAAACACTAACTAGATTTTAAACATTGATAAGATTTTACACATGGTAATAGGTAAAAGTATAATTTACTATTGTATCCATAAAATAACATGTGTATTTTCAATTAGATTACAAAGGAAAAGATTTCATCATAATTACACTCATAATCCAACCAACTTAAAAATCATATAAAGTTTAGATTTAAAGATTTACCAATACAAAGTATAGTTGAAAGAGCCTAATAATAACATATCAAATAATCTAATTCATAATTCAAAATAATAAATCTAAGTATGCTACCAAAAAAAATTATCTATGAATTCATGATTACAAGCATTTTCTAAAGCTCTTTTCAATTTCTAGAACTAATCAATGCATAATCTAGTGATCACTGGAATCTAAAATCACATGCATGTGATTTAGATATAATCAAATTTGTACAAGATAATAGCATACCAATAATCTCTTCATAATGAAATAATGGTATTTAACCATACATTCATACCTCATGTAAGTAGTGTGAACTTTAACACAATTTTCTGACAATATAAATCATGGGTTGAAGTTCAATAGTGTGTCGGACACTCTTGGGGAACAAGGAGTAATAGAATAATTTCATTGTAGATGACATAGCCCTTAATTTAATCTTAAAAAAATAAAAATTATATTATATGTTATTTGAATGTCTTTTACCTCCTTTCTAATAAATATATGTTTGATTCAAGACATCAAGAAAATAGTAAATGATGACAAAAAAATTTCAAAAAATTGACTCTATATCCATGTCCTTATTCTAATGAAAGATTCAATTATGATGTATATCTAAAAAATTGTGTTACTTTCATTTAATATGTCTAAGTTATAATTGTTGTCAATTAAAAAATCAATAAAACATTAAAAAAAGTATGAAAGTATTAGATATCAGTTTTAAGGATTCATGTTTAGAAAATTAAATAAATATTTTATGTTTCAATCAATATTTTGTTGTATTGTCAATGACTAAATAAAAAGATATAAAAATATAATAAACACTTCATTGAAAATTAACCAAATATGATATATTTTTAAAAGAATTATAAATACAATCTACATAGAAATTTTTAAAAATAATTAGTTTATATTCTCTTTAAATTATTCATCATTTGTTCATTATAATTGGTAGAATATGATGATTTTTGAAAAAACTAATTTTTTAGTGGCTCCAAGTTGCCAAAAAATGGGACACACAATTGTGTTGTTACCCTCATACTAATGATTGTTGATTTTGGAATAAGACTACATCAAATTCATGTTAGTAAGTACAAAAGTCCATTAGTCTAGACTACATACATAGCACAACAAAGGAATCAGGGTCGTAGTTTTCCTAATAAGTAAATAATTACTTGTTTTTCATTACTAATTATAGATAAAAATTTAGCTACTCTAAATGGGTTTTAAGTTGTAAATTAATATTTTAAGTGTTTACTACATTAAGCAAATTTCATAATTACAAGAATATTTAGTAAACACACAATCTTTAGTTTTTTGCTAAAGATTGTAAATCTTTGTACTTGGGAATAGAAATTGTAATAATTTATGATGCATAAAGAAACTAAGAAAAGGGAGAAAAAAGATTTCTAATAAAAAAATGGATTTCAAAAATGTTTTCAAAATAGATGGAGGATTATCCTTATAAATTTTGAGTTAATTATGAGAAGTTGAAATATGAGGACTCTAGTGTTTGGATACCATGTTCTCATTTCTAGGTACTAGGTGCTCATGTCCCTAGGTGCTAATATCTTTATCTCAAAATATTTTGCAACTTTCTAGATTTTCTCACCTTATTTTCCTGAGTTATTTGGTGCTTGTTGAATCTTCACACCAATCTCTGATATTGACATATTCATAACAAAACTTCTAGAGAAAGGAAATTTTGGTTTGTACTTCTAGGAGACTACCTTGGTTGGTCCTCTATTTGGCATGTATCATCCTCCATGGTAGCACATAAAATTTGGGATGTGTGTGATCCCTAAGTGTGGGTGTTTGTGGTTTGTGTAATGTTTTGTAGCTACTAAATAACCCTAGAAGAATGTCTAGCTAGAGTGGTGAGTACTTGTGCAATGGAGGATGTGGAGAGGTGGAAATCTCTAGTGAGTTAAGTGATTGTGGTACAACTATCACATAGGACTAAAATGAATAATTATTGAATGGGTATGTAGAGTGTGTAATAAAATCTAAACTAGAAAGAACAATGGAGATTTGAAAAATAGAAAACAAGATTAAATTGTAGAGAAATAAACGAATTACAAATGGGATACCAATACATGTGAAACTTTATTATATTATGTTACTCAACCCCTAATAAATATGGATAGAGAGTCTTTATGCTATAATAAATTTTTCCTAAGCTCTATCCAAACCCCAAATGCCATCCAAACTTTCCAAACTCTAAAATTACAAAACCCTTTAAAAGTGATCAAGGCATTCCCTTAAATAGTGCTAGAAACTATGTGGTCATGTAGGATCAAAGTAGGTCACCACTATAAAGGAGCTCTTAGAGGTGAATTTGATCATTATGGTGTCATCTACAATGAGAGAAATAAGCCATTCCTCAATAAATTCAAAACTAACATTCCTCTAACCTTCAAGATTTGATGGTCTATTAGAAGATCTAATTTTTTCCATCTGATAGAAGTATTCTAGTGGAATTACCAACTCATTGAAATCTAACATTAGTTTATTTCTTCTGAGCACAAGTAAGAAACAAGTTGTTAGATATGAGACAAGATAGTAGATGGTGGGGTAACATGATGGAACATTGTGGGGTTCAACATAAAGAGAGATTTTACTTAACAGAGATGTTCAGGCCTTTATACATGTGAAAAGATACTCAAAAGAAAGGAAATGTTGTATTAATGAGCATAGGGTGTGCAAGATACCTCAACTTCCCAAAACAAAAACAACATAGTTGTGCAATTAAATCTTACATGCAAACAAACTACCACATAAGAGTGCACACAAGATAATTCTACACATGGGCACCTATAGATATTTTTGGGAAATACAAGATCTAATCAAGGGATGCTCCTCCATCAAACATCATTGGTAAAAATATTGTGAGCTAGGTGCTCACAATTAGGACTTCATGGACAACTAATTTATTCACCCAAGTTAGCTTACATTAGCTTCAAAACTTTGAGTCTTCCTTAGGCCCTTTACCCTTCCAATGAATAAGATATTCTTTGTAATCACTCCACTAGATCTTCTTTCCTATGGGCACATCTAAGATCTATGTGATTTCCTCTTGTTTTCTTTATAGTATATCCTTTATCCAATTAGGGACTTCCAACAACTATGCATCCTCAAGACCTTCAAGTGTATGGCAAAATTATAAATTAAATACATTGTTTATTCACTAGATATATTATCCTTTTGATATCTTGATCTCATAAGTGTTCTTAAAACAATTATGCATAATATGAAATAGAGTGGTCTTTTGGGGCTCTATCTTACTATACATTCCTCTGAGAACCACTCTTTTATCATATGCACTGTGGTATAATCCCACAATAGTGTGTCCCACTTGTGGGACATCATAATTTTTGCATGAAATCACATATTTTAGAAAAAATAATGATTTAATCCTAGAGAGGTTCCATCTAAGGGGGTTTGATTCAAGGGTTCAATTAGATTAAACCCCCTTGGATAGAACCCCCTAGGCTTGAATCAAACCCCTGAAGGAGTCTACTTTGTATCTATTTCACCTTTTGGGGGATCAAATGAAGTCATTTGGAAATGCTATTTTGTAATTATGTAGCCCTTATTATTATCTTTATAAAAATTATAATGTCTTATTTTTCCTTTAATATTATATTTTTTTAATTTTATAATAATGCAGTTCCATTACAATAAAACATTGACCTATATTTAAGACACTAGGAAAAACAACATTGTTAGAAAAATCTTTAGAAATGCATTGTGCTCCGCATAGATGTCCTTGTTTCAATGAAAAAGAATAAATTAATTTTGATATATGCTAGAAGGAATATGTTATAAAATAACATATGTATAAAAAAAATTAGTACAAATTAATAATACATAAAATATTTAATAAAAAATTACCAAAAAATATCCATGCACTAGATATTAGAGTTAATGATCCAATTCCAATAAATCATGGAAATTTTTATTTTTAGTGAAAGTTATGCATTATGGAATAATGTCACTCAATAAAAAATTTAAAAAATTTAAAATGATTAAAAAATAAAAATAAAAAATAATAGAAATTATTTTTTAATTTTTTTTTAAATTATAGTTTGAATCTACATAGAAAAGGGCACAACTCATTAGTTTATAGCATTCTTAAATTCTTGACCATTTGTTCCCTATAATTGACACAAATTAAAAAAATGTTGATTTTTAGAATCTCACTTAGGCCAAAAAGTGGGACACACTATTGTGGGATCACCCCATGGACAACTCACCCTTAAAGTAAGTATTCTCCCTTTGATGCTCATTTATGCACAAACTGTGTCTTTTTCTACTCTCCTATAGATTCTTCTTAACTTGTGCATGAGTGTCATTATGTGTTGCACATGAAGTCTTCAACTTTATCTAATAGATCTATGACACCTCACAAAGTTGTCCCATACACCACTTCAAATGACATCTTCCCAAATCATATTTTCACCAAGTTATTATACGTGAACTCTACTTGTGTCAATGTAGAGTCTCACTACATAGGCTTCTTTTTTACTAGCAATTGAGTGGATTGTTGTATCTCTAATTGACAACCTTTGTCTATTTTTGTAAGTGATATGTAGAGCTATAATTGAGCTATGTACCCAATTTCTTCTATAAGGTGCACTAAAAATGGCTAATGAAATGTATGTCACAATTTGACATAATGTTCTATGGAAACCCATGCAAACAATTTATATCCTTGTTCAAAACAAATATACTTTATTGTCCACATGCAATTCAACTTTTGGTAACTGGAATGAAATGTGCCACTTTAGAAATTTTGTCCACCACTATGAAGATAGAATCATTACCCCTCTATGTGTTCATCAATCCAAGGGTAAAATCCATGGACAACTCCTCCCAAGGTTTCTTTGGTGTGTGTAATCGCTTGTACATCCTAGTGTTCAACTCTACCCCCTTGGCTATTTGGAAGATATTGTATCTTTCAATGAATCTACATGGATATTTATGTAAACATAGCCTATGATAGGTCTCCTCTAAAATGGCCTACATATTTGTGCCAAAGTATCCTCTAAGTCCACCTCTGTGTAACTCTTTGATGAGGTTCTCCCTCATGGAACTCTATGGGATACATAATTTTGTTACCTCTTGGATAGATATCCCTCTTGTGTGAAGTATTCGTCATACAAGATTCTATCTCTAGACCAAGGCTCAATGCATGCACACCATGCAACTATAAAATATAGATATGTGGCTTACAAACCCTTCATCACCTCCATGCCCACTATTTTAACCATCCTTTTGGACAATAATGATTACCTCCTACTTGAAAGGAATTTGCAACCTTGTTGGTCTTACTTGTGTGGTACTTCAACAGAAAAGAATAACCCTATAGATATTTTACCTGCCTCATGTGCCTTCAATTTAGCTTTGCCTAACTATTGATAAATTCAACAATTATAGGTCTATGTATAGAAAAAAATCCTTTGTCAGCAAGTAATGTCTCTAATTGCATAAATCTTAAACTATGGCATAAAATTATTGATCATTGATAGAATAGTGTTGTCTAGACACAATAACAGTTATCATTCTACTAGCATCACTATCACCTTCTTCAAGTTCAAAACTCTTGGAAACAACAACCATCCACTTGAATCTTCCCTTCAACATATAGTGCATTATAGGTGCACAAATGCCACTAAATTTCTTGATAAAATTTTGATAGAAGCTCACCGACCCATGGGAACTTCTACCCTCCATCAAACTTCTTGGTTATAGTCACTCAATGATTACATAGACCTTATCAAGATCCATGCATAGTCCACCTTTAGATATCACAAATCCCAAGTATCCCAACTCCCCCTTCATGAAATTACACTTCTTCATATTGATGTACACATATTCTCTCCTTAGCCACACTAACACCTACTAAAGGTACACAAGATGCTCCTCCCTCATCTTTCTAAAAACCAATATTTCATTGAGATGTTTACAACCAAACTTTTTCCAAGAAATAACTTCAAAACTTCATTCATTAGTCTCATGAATGTGCTTAGGGTTTCCATTATCCCTAATGGTATTACCATCCACTTGTGAAAGTGTTAATTTTGAATGTGGTCTTCCATTCATCTCCTTCCTTGATCATGATCTTATGATATTCACTCTTGAGGTACATATCTTAGAGAAGTAACATGATCCACTCAAGTAATCCATTATGTCATCCATGCATGGCAATGGGAGCCTATAATTGATGGTGATATTATTGATCAAGCTAGATTCTTTACACATCCTCCACTCTTCATCTCTTTTTGGTGCAAGTACTATAGGCACTACTCAAGGAATTAGACTTCCCTTTGCCAAACCTCATTCTATTAGTTCTTCAACCTACTTGTTAAACTTTGCACTCATGTCAAAAATCATTTTGTGTGGTGTCTTGTTCAGTAAACTAGATCCTATAAGTAGATACATGTATTTGAGATGATACACATTAGTGGAAATCTATTTGACATTCCCCTACTAATAACATTTGAAAACTCCTTGAGAAATATGGTGACTTTTGGATCATTAGAATTCTGCAACTCATTCTTCTCCCTTAATATGGGCTTGAATACTAGCACATAGTAGTCCTACAAATTACCTACCTCTTTGAGAAACTCTTTTTCTAACAATAACAACTTACTATTATACATGGACTCTTAATCTTCCTTCATAAGAAGTAACTCAATATTCATCCCATCCTTCTTGATGGTGAAGGTGTTCTTGCACACATCATGCATAGTGCATCAATCATATTGTCATAGCTTTCCTAGTAACACATTGTAGGCATCCATCAAGATCATGTCACACCATACTTTATATATGTATCCTCTATATGGAGAATTCAAATTGAAATTACTTTATCACCATGAGTTATTGTCCCTTCTATAACCAAGTGACTCTATATGGTGTGGATGCATGACTACTTTCAACCCTAACTTTTGCACCATCTTTAGGAATACTAAATTATTATGCTACCTCCATCAACGATTAGCTTGCAATACTTTACTTCTAATTTGAACTTATTTAGAAGAGGTTCTTTCTTAACCATGAGTCATCATATTTCAATGCATGTTTCAAAAGACTTTGTACATCATCAGGCTCTCCCTAGCATTTAGTTTTGTGCTTTCAATTCCACTACCCAATGAGCTAGATTCTTCAACCTACACAACATGCACATTCTTTTTGCATGACCTTTCTCTTTCATATCATTTGGACACTCAAACATGTGGTGACCTATTTTCCCATATATAAAGCAAGTCCCACGAGTCTCTGTCTTGGCCTAATCTTCTATCTCCAACTTGATTAGAGATCTACTTACACTTTATGCTCAATGCAATGCTATTGTTTTCTATTATCTCCTTGCATGCAAATGTATGCATTCCTACACTTTTCTTCCTCCTATTTTTTCTCTTAACTCTATTGTACATGTTTTATTGTCTATGGGACAACTTCTCATTCACCTTGAGCACTAGTTGGTAGACCTCCTCAACAAACTAGATAATAATCAAGTGCATTCATCCTAGATCGAGATGTGTAATCCATTTACATACCTATACACTTTCTTAGTGTCATCCTCCGCATGACTAGCACATAGTTTGTATAACTCCTCCATATACACCTTTGTAGACATTTCACTTTGGTGTAGGTTTTGAAGCTTATTATATAGTTCTAGCATGTATTTAGTTGGCATAAACTTCCCCTTGAGTTTAGTCACCATGATATCCCATTGTGAGATCTTACACTTATCCTTATGTACATGACCCTTCTAGACCAAGTCTCACCACAAGGAAACATTCCATTTCAATTTTTTGGTAGTATTTATGACTCTCTTTGGGTCCTTGATTTATTTAAATTTAATGTATTTCTCTATCTTGTTGATCTATCTAACCAACTCTTCTAGATTTTATGGTTTCCTCTACATATGTTTTTAAATCTTTTGTTTGGCCCTTTCAAATTGGTTTTCATGCCACTCAAACATTTGTAAATTGTCCTCATGCTTTATGTTATATTTGAAAGTTGACTTATTGTTGTTTTTTATTATGTTTAGCTGGGAAAAGGGTCCCAGACCAATATAGATGGCAGATCAAAATAAAATTACATCACAACAAAACCCTCCCTAATAATAACCCAAAAAGGGCTAGGGAGCCATCAAAGAATAGTATCAGCTAACCAATCCCAAAAAATAAATCCAAAAATAACCCCCCATAATCACAGTATGAAGCATAATATCCCTGATAATAACCCCAGGAGGGCCAGGGAGCCAAGACCAAAAAACCATGTATGATATTATACAAAAGAGTAGCATTATAACAGTTCATCCTAATAATAACCAAGTAGGCCAGGATAATAGTTGTTAGAACAAAACAGACATAACACAGCAAGAACACAACATCAATTAAGAGACAAGTAATAAAACTTAAACTTAGGACTACTCCAGTCATTTTGCATTTTCTTCAACACCTCCTCCCAAGAAGAGGAATCTCTTTTAGTCTTTGGTCTTTTATCTTTTTCATAGCCTTTGTCCTGCACCTGTTTCTGTTTCTCCATCTAGGTCTTAATTTTCTTCACTTCATCAATAGTGTTAGTCATAATACCATTTGTGAAATTAGCCAGATCCTTAAGACCCTTCTCTAATTTCCCAATTCTGGTTTGAAACATTTGGCACATTACAAACATGTTACTCTAGCTTTCCTAGCAGGTGGAGCAGTTGATCCTTCTATTAAAAAATTCTTCCATTTTAACTGACTTGTCAGACAAATCTTGAAGGTCAGGGCTGGTCTGATATTTAGCAATTTTTTCAGAATTGTTAAGGTGAGTTTCAAAAGTCCCAATGTATGTTTGAATATCTTCAAAATAGTTGTCCTCAAAAGGATTTCCCCCAAATTCCTCATCCCCCTCGAACTGGTCATGCTCAGCAACCCTAAACTCCCTTTCCTCACCATGTTCATCTCCCTATTCAGCTTCCTCATAACCCTCACAGTGAGTTTCTTAATCCTTTTCAGCCTCTAAATTTTGACCCTTTTCAGCAACTATTTATGTACCTTCCTCAAACTAAGAATCACAAATTATTTCCTCAATTAAGACATCTTTGGTCTGGCTTTGTTTTTTCTTGTTACTTGTTGTCTTCTGCAAGGTAGCCTTAGCTAGTCTTGCAAATCTTCTCTCAGGAGCTGCACTATTTAGCTTAGGGTTATCTTCATTGTCAACAAACCTAGCAGCTAGGTTTACCTTCACTGCATCAGATTTGATGTTGACAATTTTAGTCTTCTTACCAGTTCCCTTAGGGGATAGCCCATAGTTCTCTTTTAGGGACAACAGTATATTTTTCAGTGAGTCCTTATCCTTGGTAACAAGGTTTTTAGCATAATGGATAGTAGGGGTAACTAGGCCAAGGGAGCCAAGGTCTTTTCCCTTATAAATGTGAGGAACTTTCTTTTGAGTATCTTTAACCTTTTGGTTTCTATCAGCTTTACCAACAGAAGAGCCATTGGTAGGATTTACAATTAGTTTAGCCTTTCCCTTATGAAGCCTAATTTTATCAGGCACATTCCTACATTTTTCCCAAGGAATAGGATGGTTTAATAGAACATTGAATTCGTATAAAACCAACATTAACCCCCGGTGTAGAGGGGGATTAGCTCCCTTTATAATGCTTCTTTGAAGGGAAGACATAATAAAAAAGGGGAAGCTTATGAAGTTACCATGTCAAAGATGATCAAGCAAAGGGAAGTGATAGCCATGAATTGTCTCGAACCTTCCTTCCAGAGTAACATATTTCATTAGGTGGTAAGAAACCATGCCCCAAGGTGCAAAAAGCTTTATTCTGTGGTACCCATTTTGGTGTCTAGTCAAGGTTTCATCCTCCTCCACAAAGTTGTCCATGAAGTCCTTATAATCCCCATTCCCCAATCTCTGCACCTTTCTACCATCCAAAGACAAGCCCATGGCTTCAACAATTAATTCCTTAGCGATTGCAAAGGATATCCCATTTACAATCACCTCCTGATTTCTCCATGAGTTGACAAACTACTGAGAAACAGACTCATCAAAACCTCACATAGCTCTCACATAGTTACCAAGCCCTCCTTCTTTAAAGATACCCCACACTTAAGAATTCTTCTTCAGATTAGCACTTGAAGCAGGTTCCACCCAAAGCAACTGACCCCCATATTATAATCACAAATAGCAAAATGTGGAATCCTCTGAAACCCTTGGATAGCATCATGGACAACTTCCTAATAGCAATAAGCATATGTTAACTAAATGAGCTTAACATCTTGAGAGTCAAGAATGACAGCAATTTGAGAGCAAGTGTCATTATTGATCATTAAGGAAAGGCCTCTGTTTGCAAAAAGGGTGGAGTGATGTTTAATGATTACTTTTTTAAAAATATGTCCTTGACCTGTCTCTTCAGATCAATCTGAAGATTAGAATGAATCATAATAATAAGCACAAATATTTCCATCATTGGAAATAAAGTTTTGGATTCTTTGAAATTAATCTTCGAAAATATTTCCATCATTGGAAATAAAGTTTTGGACTCTATGAAAATATTCATCGGGCAAGGAAAAGGAACCCTCTCCATAACATAAGTGTCAAGGTAAACTTTCAATCTTTACATCATTAAGAATTATATCCTATATACCTTGTGGCAAGTATTCAATCAAGGTGGTGGACCAACTCCCTATAACATTAAGACCAAGGTTGGCAATTTTATCAACAACATTGTTTCCTTCTCTATACACATGCTGAACCTTAATATTAGGAATGCTAGAAATATAAATTTTTATGTCTTCAATGTAGTCCCTAGCTCCTAGGGAATATTCAAAGACCTAGTGACCAGATCAAGCACCACCTTAGAGTCACTAGATTAAAACCATAGGAATGGATTTTGTGAAGACCCCACCACAAAGCATAAGTTTCAACAAAGTTATTTGATGCCTTTCCTATAGGCTTAGCATAACACTCAGTGATTTTACATTTTTCATTTCTTATAATAATACCTCCCACATAGGAAGGCCTTAGATTAATTTTTGAGTCGTCAAAGTTGACTTATTGTTGTTGGTTTCTTGTGATTTGAGTGATTTTCTTATGCTTCGATAATGACTAGTTACTAGTTCTACCAGCACATGTTATTTTTGTTAGAAGACGACTTAGCTAGTCATTTCCCACTTCCCACAACTCACAAATGGTGCACATCATCAACATGTCAAGGATCTAGGTAGTGGCAATTTGAATGCCATGATGTGATGATGAGGCAAGTATATGTTGGTTGAACACATATGTGTTGGCATGTAGGCAGGAATCAAGGCTTAAATTTGATAGTTGTATAATTGTATTTAGGAATTTTTGTTGTAAAATACAATCAAAATTTTAAAAAGACCTTATCATATGAAAGGAGAGATTTTAGACAAACTATCAAAATTTATATAGGATTATGATGATATATATATTTGGTTTTTATATAATTTACTTATACTAAAGTATGTCGTAGTATTTTACAAGCACTATTGAATATATAACTGTCATAAAAAAATTGCTTGACAAGCAAGGTAAACTGTCAAATTTAGGCTAGGCTGGTAGGAATGAGTTGGCACATTATTATTTTAGTTTTGTGTAGTGGATGATGTGGCATATTTTGGTTGGCTATATGTAGTAGCCCCCTTTATGGAGATTTTTATTTGCCTAAATGCTCTATCTCACTGTAGTTAAATGGGTCACAAATCTTGCTATTTGTGACCACTAATCATTCAATATTTAGTAAGATGCATGTTTTTTGGTTGTAGTGTTAAGGCAAAACAATATCTAATCATAGAATTATGAAATCTCTATTTACTATTTTTTGTCAACCCAGATGTCAAAAAGATTAGCCTTATTGTGCTCTAAAATTGGGAAAATGATAAGGCCTCAAATCTAAGAGCCAATCACAATTGAAACAAAAAAAAATATTCTTCTTTGTTAAACAATTTGCACACTTCTCTACATAGCAGGTTCTTTGAACATTTTGGCAAGGAATATTTTTAAAAATTGTTTATTTCTATTGATTGAATATTCAACATATTAATCACTCATTAAAAACCTAACAAATACAATAATAACTTACCTATCAACAAGAACTAAAAAACTAAAAGTAAATGTTAAATGAGAGACAAAAGTGTAAATAGACAATCTTAATCTCTACACATACCATGTCACATCGTAGATTAAAGATAATTAATTAATCCCTAGGGTTGGGAAGTATTATTCCAATAAATAGATGTTCATTTTAATTGAGAAACATATGGAGGTGGGGGAGGACATTCCTCATATTGAAGTGTGTCTGACCACACTCGACATAGAGAAAAAGATAGAGAGCACTAGGCATTTAGAATAAAAGGCTAAGCTCCAAAAACATGTGCATTCACATGAACAAATTATTGAAATTCAACTATAAAGATTCCATATATTGTAAGGACTCAATAATAAGTTGAAGCACTCACATACAATAATGTGATACCATTCATGACATCATAGATGGCTTCGATTTTAAAAAACTCAGTATTTAATTCATTAGTTGCATCTTAAATAAAATAAATTGTAATAAAAATATATATTACATCATATTTTAAAAGCCATTTACTAATATTAAAATTTTCCAAAAATATGTATGGCTCCTCATACTTAGCTTTTACTACATCTTTACATAAAGCTTAGATCTATTCTATATATGAGATTGTGCGTATATATATATGAGATTGGTATATATGTAAGATTGTGTTTTTATAGATAAATATATGTATATATAATTGGAATTGGTGCAACTTACTAATGAATAAAACAAACCAAAATATTAGTTTTTTTAAAGTTTTTCCTTCCAAATAATTATATATATATATGAACGTGAACGTAGGAGTCAAGATTCTTCACAGGCAGGCACATCTATGATGTGTCCAAAATAGCGACTTGTGTCCTTTTTTCCTTAGAACTTTGTCTTGTTAGGTGGTGATGGTCCTTGAATGCTAAGTCTCATATTAACTATAATTATAAAATATTTGAATTGGACCCATTTTTAAGGGTCAAACAATACTTTTGTTAGCCAACATTCTTTTTGTTGTAGTCCCATCATTCCGTGATTATTTTAACAGAGAAAATTTGTAAATGGGAAGTGAGTTGCCACTTTGTCAGATTCTTTGAACTTGCGAGTACTATGAAGTCTGATTCAGAGCATCTGCCATGGTTTTGGATTTATGGGGACAAACTTATGATTACAAGGAACCTAAATGTTAGGTTAGAGAAAATGAATCAAGAGAAAATAGATTGAAATGTGCAAGTCAAAACTACAGCAGCCATTCCGAAAAGACTAAGTTAAATAATCATTATACACTTGTGTTATTAGTTAAATACTCATTATACACTTGTGTTATTGGATGGGTAATTGAATGACCATCGTTGAGGAGTTCACATGGTAGCTCACCACTTGTTAATGTTTCAGTTTGGTGCTCTTACAATTATTGTCATCTGATGTCTTTGGAGTCAATTCTTAGAGAATGGCTTTGTTATTTTTTTTTTTGGTGAATTCTTAACTAAATTTTTATTCAGTAAAAAAATCAAAAGAACAATGAGTTAGATAGGATAATAATATAGTAATGGTGAATATTTTATAGTTAATTAGCCAATAGGCTTTTATATGTGAGCATTATAGTGCTCAAACTTGTTTCATGCCATAAAAAAATTCACGTTGTAAAATTTTTTAAACTCTCTAGTTGTTGTTATCAACGTATTCCTTGAACCTCATATGGGTGCAAGTGCTAGTTTTTAACATAATAATGATATAGTGATATGTGATATACTTTTGTGTTATGTTTAGTTTTTTCTTTAGTTTTTATTATGTGTTAAGTTTAGTTTTCTCTTTAATTTTTATTTATTTTTTTATGCATTTTTTTTTGTTTATCTTTTTTTATCTTATTTATATTTATTTTTACATATTTGCAATTTTTGGGTTCAGATTTCTATACACTTGTTTTTTACCTTGAGTTTTTGTGTTTATTGTTGTAGATCATTTCCATGATGTGTGGGGGTGGTTCTGTATGATGTGAATTTGACTTAAAATTCAGATGTGTTGGCTCTCACGTTTTCCTGCTAGCCAGTTGTAGTTGACATGGTACATGTTTATATGACAAATTGTTGTGTTTTGGTATTTAAAGACATCCATTTGAGCATTAATTCATCATTTGATCATAGTTGAATTAATATCTTTCTAAATCCTAGAGCATACAAGGAGCATTTAATAGGAACACTTCAATTGAAACATTAAAAAGAATCAGAATTTTACATCAGAATCAACATCTAGATCATTTGCATGCTATCTGTCGATCTTTATCGTGACCATAAAGCCAACCTAATCAAGGGAGTCAACCTAGGATAACTTGACCCTTGTGATTTGACATTCTCCCCAAGGTATTTTTAACTACTAGGTCAATCCTTAGTCAACAAGGAGTAGAGAATTCGACGAATCAAATAATAGAAGTGTATAATGTGCTAGGTTAGGACCATGTGTGAGAGGTCAAATCCTCATGACATGTGATAAATTCAGAGTTGTGGAATCAATCTATGTAGAATCTCATGCCTACATAAAATTCAATGACAATATGCACTCCCTGGTCATTAATTTCCAGTACTGATATGAATCAACTTTACAAACCATCATCTTTCACAATCCCTCTTTAGTTTTAGAACTTAGGATGCCCTTGCTACATTTACACTAATCCTTCTTGGATCATACGAATAACATTGAGGTGTATGCTAAAATTGTTATGGATAAGCATCACAAAGATGATAATGTGGATGATATGCATGTTGAGTAGATAATGATACATTACATACACATTCTTTTTGTGGGAGTCATTGAAATAAATGCTACATCTTCCTCTTCCCCTCCCACTCCTTTGATTATATTTTCTAGTGAGGAGATACCACAAAACAATCACTATAGGCCATTATATATCTTTGGGGAAATACATGATCACGTTGTTAGTGAAATTCTACTAATGTAACAAACCATTATAATATAGGCATAGAGGAGTTTCTTGTTTATTATCATTTAAATCCAAACTCTTACACTCATTTAGGAATCTCCCTAAAAATGAAAAATATATTTTTCCTTCATACTTTAGGTTGTCTCATCTCACCTCTTAAAGTTTGATCTAAGGAAGTACAAACTCTATTCCATTCCATTCTTTCTTTTGATAGATTTTCCATACTACTTGGTCAACCATGGACAGTTCACATTTAAAAATGCTACCTTTAGTTGTACATCAATGCATACAATTTATTCATGAAGGAAAAGTTAAGATTCTATGAGATTCATACTATCCAACTACAAAGTTGAGCCATTTCACTTTGGATACTTACATAAAAACTCCAAAGGAAACTCCCCACAAAGTTGAGATAGATATTCATTAGGTATATCACAGGTTCTTAGTTGCGCAACAAGAACATAAGAAGTTCAAACAACAACAGAAGAACAAAGAGCTACACAATGAATAAATAATTAATGAGCAAGAAAACTAAAATAGAAACCAAAGTGATATGAAAGTTAGATTTTTATGCCCATAATACTACCTAGATATTGACAAATAAAAGTATTGTGGTGTACATCAAATGCTAGATTTTCCCCCACAACCAAAAGTGAAGAAACAAGTGATGCAGGAGCATCCACAAGCATTCAGAGCAATTAAGATAGTTGACAGTGAAGTTGCAGATTGCAGAGAGAGCGACCTTGGAGAATTCTGACATTTGAATATTAGAGGTTGCGGATCTAGAACTAACACCTAGACATAGTCAGTTATAACATATCAAGAATTCAGATCATTTAGCTTAGATTCTAGAGAGTTATCACTATCGGAAGATTGACTATTTTTTGCATAATAGAGCTGATAGTGTTTAGCGGAGTCTAATCAGCTTGCGAAGCAAATTCGTGGCTTGTGGAGAAAAAAGGAACATTGTTCAATGAAGTTTAGGACCTGACCGACCTTCAATGGTGATCCGCATGGATTTCTATGCATTTGTGGAGCAGTGCCTTATGTTTAGGCTTGACCTATTTTAAGTACACATTACATAAGCTATCTGTTGTAATTAGGCCGATCTGGTGATGATTTGAAAGCTTGCGGATGATATAAATAAGAGATAAAGGATTATTTCTAAGCAGTGATCGATAGCACAAAGACATGAAGCAAGATCTGAAGTTGTTTTGATCTAGAGGAGTAGCAGAACAGAGTAGAAGGTAGAGCAGGAAGAAGAATGAGTTGCAGAGCAGAGAATTGAGTTGTAGAAGAAGGAAACCATGAAATAATATTGTTGTATGAATCTTTTGTAACCCTTGGGCTGTGGCCTAGCATCTATAAAGCCCTTGAGGCATGTGTAATTTGATTTGAAGTATAATATATGAAGAATGAGCTTTGAAGGCCGGGTTTTTCCCTATTAGGGTTTTCCCAAGATACATCTTGTGTTATGTGTTCATGAATATCTTTTACTTTTCTGTTAGCTTCCGTTGCATACCTATTATGATCATGGTGTTGTTCAAATAAGGCTGTAAGGTTGGATAGTCCCTCACCGAACCCTCCTACCTTGACTGCATTAAGTGGTATCAAAGCTGGATTCAAATCTGCTGGGCTAATTGTGAATCTATTAGAAGGTAGTGAATTTGTTGGAAGGAAGTGTGAAACCCTAAAGCATACAAAAATCACCACAGAAGAAAGATCAATGCAAGGAATATTTGGTAAGATTTTCAAATTAAGTTGTTTATTTAATTTGTTTCAGATGGGGAAGAGGATGAAGAAAGAAAATGAAACCCTAATGTGCGAAAGGGATATTTTGGAAAGGGAATTGTGTGAAATCAAGATATGTAATGCAGAATTGTTGGAGAAGATGAAAGATCTAGGAGTAGACAAGTTTGATGCCCTTGAAGAAGAACTGGAAGATGTAAAGAGTAGAAATGAAGACCTAGAAGTAGAGCTAAAATTGTTTGAAGATGTTGAAAAGAAATTTGCAGAACTAAAAGAAGGATTTAAGTTTGTTTTATAAGGTTGAACAGAGGAACATAGATCTAGAAGATATTTTGGAAGAATTGAAGAAGGAGAATAGTTTGTAGAAAAGTGAAATATCATAATTAAAAGAGTAGATGGATCAGTTGGAACAATCACTTGTAGTTTGTAGAAGAGAGAATGAAAGTTTGAGATCTAAACCTGAATTTTGTGATGTTTCTTGTGATACTAATGACTTGTGTGATAATGTAGAAGATTCTTTAGATAGTGAAATTAAAGATGACAGTGTGACAAAACCTAGAGTTGTTGGTGATGGTATTGGTTTCAAAATCATGCAAAGAATGGGGTATGAAGGAAAAGGATTGGGAAAGCAACATCAAGGAATTATAGAACCTGTTGAACTAGTAATCAGATCAAGAAGTGAAGGGATTGGTTATGAAAGAGCTAAGGATGTTATGGAAAACTTTAACAAATCAAGTCAAAGCAGAAAAGGTATGTACTATTTACATTGTAATAGACATGGACATGAGAAGGAGTTGTGTTGGGATCTATACCCTTGTAAGTTTTGTGGATTGAGCCATTCTGAAAAGTTGTGTTGGAACAAGATGAAGAAAAGAAAGTCTATGACAGGTTGCATACAGAAAGATTATGGATGGATTAATGGGCAGGAATGGAAACATGTTACTTGTATGTTCAGAGGGAGGTATAGACTGAAATATTAATGTGTTGGATCAAGATGCAAAGAAAGAAGATCTTATGTTGAGTAGAACAAGGACAGTAATTCAAACTACAGAGGAAGAAGTGACAGGAGTCATGATTCTTATCACAATGAAGGATACCGAAGGAATGTAGAAGGATTTGCAAGAAGAAGAACCTATTTTCAAGTTTGGAGGAGAAAAGAATCAAGCAAGGAAAGTTATCAAGAACTTGTAACCAAAGAAACTGATAAAGGGGAAGCAGTAACTAATTCAGAGACAGTTTGTGCAGAAGAAGAAGAACCCTTGGAATCACTAAGTTTGACAGAAGAACCAAAAGAGGATGATGCAAAGATAGTTTATGCAGAGGAAGAAGAAGAACCTTTTCAATCATTGAGTATAATAGAGAAATTGGAAGAAGGTGAAGCATTAATCTTGAAAAGAATTGTGTTTTAAACTAATCATCAGAGAAAATAGTACAAGAGAAAATTTGTGCGAGGCATTTTACCAAAGGAGAAATTTTGTGTACCAGAGTGAAGTAAAAGTGGATAAGAAAATAGAGACCAGTATAGGAGAAGTATATGCAGAGAAGAAAATATGAGACCCTGATGAGTGCAGAGGAAATTGTATCTGAAATCATAGATCAGAATGTGTGCAGAGAAATTCAAGACTGTGTTGACTGTATCAAAAGAAAGTAACTTATTGTACCAGAGGAGAAGGATTGTGTACTGGATTGAAGTGATTATGGTAAAGGAAACAAAGTGAAGTACAAAAGTAGTGTAAGCAGAGTGGAAACTGTAAGATTTTGATGAGTGCAGAGGAAATTGTGTTAAGAATCAGAGAGTAGACAGTGTTACAGAGAAGTTAAGAAAGTGTATTGACTGAATCAGAAAGTAACCTGATTATTCCAGAGGATGCAAGTATGTATGTATTGACTCTTAATTGATTGAAATAGACATTGATCTTGAGATAGCTTGTGGAGAAGCCTTGCTCAGATTGCTGATCATTGAGGCAGTGCAAGGCTTACAAGTAGACCGCTAAACCTATACCATGACTAGAGGAAGAATTTGAGGCAGCTTGTGGAGAAGACTTTCTCAGATTGCCAATCATAGAGGTAGTGTGAGGCTTGCAAGTAGAACGCTGACCTTAGAAGAATTTGAGGCAGTTGTGCAGGATGGACTTGAATAGATTGCCAATCTTGAGGCAGTTGCAAGTACCTATGAACAGATCGCCAAACCTATTCAAAGAAACAAAATTGAATGTGACATAATACAGACCAAAGTGGAGAGGCTCACTTTTCAAATAACCCTGAGAGTCTGATGCAGGAGCATCTGGAAGCATTCAGAGCAATTAAGATAGTTGACAGTGAAGTTACAGATTGCAGAGAGAGCGACCTTGGAGAATTATGGCATTTGAATATTAGAGGTTGTAGATCTGGAATTAACACCTAGACATAGTCAGTTATAATATATCAAGAATTTAGATCATTTGGCTTAGATTCTGGAGAGTTATCGCTACCGGAAGATTGACTATTTTTTGCAGAATAGAGCCGAAAGTGTTTAGTGGAGTCTAATCAGCTTGTGGAGCAAATCTGTGGCTTGCAGAGCAAAAAGGAACATTGTTCAATGAAGTTTAGGACTTGGTCAACCTTCAATGGTGATCCGCATGAATTTCTATGCATTTATGGAGCAGTGCCTTATGTTTAGGCCTGACCTATTTTGTGTACACATTACGTAAGCTATCCGTTGCAATTAGGCCGACCTGGTGATGATTTGAAAGCTTGCGGATGATATAAATAAGAGATAAAGGATTGTTTCTAAGTAGTGATTGATAGCACAAAGACATGAAGCGAGATCTGAAGTTGTTTTGATCCGGAGGAGTAGCAGAACAGAGTAGAAGATAGAGTAGGAATAAGCAAGAATATAAAATTATCAATGAGAAACACATGTAAGAGAAAATGCAAGTAAAGAAGAGAAATAAGAAAGAATAAATCAAGAGAAATATGATGATATATTGGGACAGTGATGATCATTTGGAGGATGAGGATGACCCTCCTAAGTTTGTTCAATGATTCATGAGCATCCATAGCCAATATACCTATATACCTACATTTATAGTTTACATTTTTCCTTTTGCTTATTACTTTGCACCTTTAATCTTATCTGATTGAGGCTTGTTTATTTTTTTAACACATTAATTTCAAATTTTGTACCTAATTTCATTCTCTACCTTCGCCCACTTGGGGGCCATTTGCCTTTCTTTTTTCTTGACTTGTTTACTTGTTCACTTCCTCTTTATTGCCCTTTCATACTTTAGCCCTATGTTTTCTCACATTTACCACATTTGATTTTCCATTTTTCCTTGTTTCATGCTTGTATGTTTGTCATGCATCATTATGATTTCTTTTTACCATTATCATTTTCTTATTATTATTATTATGCCTATAGATTCATGATCCCATTTCTTACTATTCCTATATTCTACTTTGATTACTTTATCCTTATGACCTTTTACCAAATTTGGATCACATGTTTTCCTATCTTGCTATTTATGAACCTTATCATCATGACTAGATTACTCTTATGTGCCTATGCTTATTGCTTACATCTTATGTGGCCATATTGTGCCTTCATTGCCATATCATTCTATTACTTTAGGGAACATCATACTTTTCCCTGATGGACTCATATTTCCCATCATGCTCTTTAGAGTCATTCCTTTTAGATTGGGGGCATCTTGCCTTCCCTTTTCTCCATTGTTCTATCATTATTTTATAATGAGTTATCATATTACATTGGGGTCTAATATGCCTTTCCCATTTATCAATTTTGTGCTTACATGCTTGATTATGTTTCTAGAGTTGTACCTTTATCACATTGGGGACATCATGTTTTCCTGTACCTTATTATGTGGGCTTGCATATGCATTATCATGTTCTATTAACTTCACATCAAGGACACCATACCTTCTCTAGATACTACTTATAGTGTGCCTCTAGGGCCATTTTTACTTTACCATTTACCCATTCTAGGGGTGCAACCTTATACATTCATGTTTATCTCTAGTCCACATGTCTTTCATGCATGTCTCACTACATGTTAAATTATTTGCCTATTACACAATGTATTCATGACACTAATTTATTTTACATGATTTATATGCCCATGTTCTTAGCAAGTACATTTAAATTTAATGTATTATTTTTCCCTCTCCTACAATTCCTTGCATCTAATGGATGCAACTAATTGAAGGGAGGCATTACCTATCACTAACACTCTTTTTTTAGATTATAAATAATTATAGATACTAATATAGAGATGCTATCACTGTGTCTAGGTAGATCACAGTAACATAGCCTAGTAGCATCTAATATGTTGTTCCACTTTCCATACAAGAAAAAATTCCTTACTATCCATTCCTTCTTTTCATTTTCCTTGATAGTTAGAGAAAGTTTGTAATTTGAACTTATTTCACTTGTGAGATAGACACTACTCATGGCATAATTTTCTTTAATTTGTAGGCTCCCATGGAGTCCACATTCCAAGGATGAATGTGCACATGAAGTGATTTATTGGGGTCCAGTAGTTTACATGGACCCTAGTATACTTTTTATGTTTGAGTATTTACTTTCATGCATGTTAGTGAGAGCTAATTTACTTTGAAATACATGTTCATACTATAATTCACATGCTCCTCAAAGTGGGGGTAAAATTTAATGGTGAAATTTGCATACCCATGCTAATTCCCATTTAATGTTGGGCACATTTTGAGAGAATGTATTAATACAATTACATAGTGACATGTGACACACTTTTGTCCTAAGTATAGCTCCTTCTCCAATCCCTATCCAATCTCATTTACTTCTCCTTAGACACATTTTTATACATCTATCCTTACCCCTATCCTATCTGCACCCTTTCCCACATATTCCCACCATTTATTGGCATTGATTTCCAAACATTTATTACTTACCTTGAGATTCTACACCTATTGTCATAGGTCATTTCCACAATGCATGGGAGTGATCCGCATGACACAAATCTAACTTGAAATTCAAATTTTCAAGATTCAAATGTGTCAATTCCTACCCTTTTTTACTAGTCATTTAGAGTTGATTTTGTACATGTTTCTCCAATGGAATTTATGTCTTAGTATTTAAATAAATTCATTTGAGAATTAATTTATTACCTAATCATATTTGATTATTTCATAATCATAGAAGATATAAGGAGCTCATTCAGTTGGAACACTTCAATTAGAGCACTATAAAGAATCAAAATTTTACATCAAAATCAACATCTAGATCACTTTTATGATTGCCTACTATCTATAAATTTTTATCATGATTGTAAAGCTAGTCCAATAAAGGAGGTTGGCGTAGGATAACTTGACCCTTGTAGTTTGATGATATCTACAAGCTTTTATAAGTACTTCTTGTTCTTAATTAATCAACAAGGAGTAAATAATTCAATGAATCAAATAATAAAAGTGTACAGTGTGTCAAATTAGGACCATGCACCAAAGGTTAGATGTGTGTGGTGTGAGATTAGTCTAGAATAGTGGAATTGACCTACATAGAATCTTAGGTCTACACAAAATTTAGGGACAATCTACACTCCAAGGTCATTCATTTCTAACATTGAGGTGAGTCAATTTTACAAGACATCAACTTCCACATTCCCTCTTTTGTTTTAGAGCTAAGTACACCCTTCCTTTGCAATTAATTTCCTAAAATTAGCATTTATTGTTCAATTATCAATTCCAAACTATCATTACTTTAATCTAATTTAATTTATGTTTAAATATACATCTTAGCAAGGATTATCCTAGATTGATATTAGGAAAATAGTGTATTTTCCTTTACAAATATAGATGGGTAATTAAACAAGGAAAATATGTTAAGTATAAAGAATCAAAGGATATGGAAAATAAGATGGGTGATAATATAAAAATTTAATGATATTATTATACAACGAAGCTAACTACAAATTAAAATGTATATTTCAATGATTATCTTTAACATATAGAACAATTTAATATAAAAATGTTATAAGTTATCATCATAATTAAAAATAATGTAGCACACAAAAGTACATAGCTAATTATTCAACCACTCTAAATAACATAATGGAGAGGAGTTCTCACAAAATCTATTTTTACATCATTAAGTAGGTTTACAATATGTATAAAGACATCATTTAACATATATAAAATACTAAACATCTTTAATGTTAACTCAAACAAAACATTTTTTTATTAAATTTTATGTTATATCATATATAATCTTATTATTCTCTATTCACTCATAATTATCAACCTCTTTAATTCAAAATTAATGAGATGCTTTACCATAAATCAACCTAACATCTTTTTATGATTGTAAAAGAGAAAATTATATATTCCACTCTTTTTCATACTCATTTACACTCATTTTGGCCTTGTCTTTAGACATGTTGTTTATGTGCTCAATTCAATAAATTCTAGCACATAAGAAGCTAACATTCCCCATTCATTACCATTTAACTAGGTAATGGTTTGGACACTGTTAGTGTAAATAGTGGTTTTATCTAACTAGTTAGTTTCTAATCTACATAGTCAAAGTCCTATTCACACATAAGCTTAAATTTAATTAGCTTTTTTAGAAAGTTGTCTCACCTCATGTGGTGAAGACACGTGTCCTCATACATATGAGATGTACCTCTTTCATTTTGGCTTATCACTTGCCCTCACACATGTCATGTGAGTTAGACAAGTGTTACATACTTGTAGGGGTAGTCAGTGGTTGATTCCTACCTTTGTACCTCCTCCTCCTTGCCTATCTATGCAAGACTTATCATTGTACTTTTACACTCTCATTTGTATATGATATGTATTATTGTGCTCCATTTTTCACTTGTGGAAGGTTATTCTATTTGTGCTTGTTAATCTTGGCTGCTCCAATAGACACAACATATTTTTATCCATTTCCCCACCTCAAACTAGATTACAAGTTAAATTCTATCTCTTGGACAAAATCATGTGAGTAATCACATCAACCTTATTTTTATTCAACATTCCCTCCAAAAGATAATTTCCATCCAAAAATGAATCATTTCCTATTGACTTGCATGTGAAAACATTTGAATTTAGCACCTACGATGTCTAATTTAAGGACAAGACCCTAGATCATCCATAATTAATATAAGTGTCACTATAGAGAGCATTTAGAGTGATTGAATATCAAAGAGCATTATGCACTTTCATTAGAAAATAATGCATTAGGTATATCACATATTACATTTATTCGATCTTTTCATACTCTTATGGAAAACAACAACAAGGGGTTTGAGTAAGGCACAAGTCCCAAACTTCAATCTTAGCATATTAGACTCCAAAATATGTTTAGTGACATTGCCTTGATTCTAGTTCAAATAATGTAGTATGAATTTTAGAGGCAAGTGACCATCATAGATATGATCACATCATACATGACAAAATCACATGGGACCTAGATAGAATCACATGTCTTCTCTAACAACAATTTATATTATGAGAACTTATTAGCTTTAGGGTCCACCCTTCATATTTGATCTTCAAATCTTGGGATAGGTCTATGGAATCTTTTAGTAGCTATATGTTTTCATTTGGCTATTTTGACATATCTATCTTGTATATTTGACTATTTTTAGTTTTGTTTAGAAGTGTCCAATTCAATTCCTTGATCCCAAAATGAAATCAAACTGTGTTAGAAATTATTTTAATTATTTAGGATAGAAATATATCACACTAATGTATATAACAATTTGGACCTTAATCATCCTAGATATCAAGGGCTATTTTTTATTTTTATACTTTCCCCATTTCAAGATCTTTGTTTAAAATATGAACTCATCAAGTTCTCTTAATGGTACACCTCCTCTCCCATAATTTAATTCTTCTTTCTCCATTGTTCATTCCCAAACCCCATCCCTCACTTTTTCCCTCCCACATTCTACTTCCCAACATGTTACATCTTCCATATTTACATTTTATACAATTTTACTTTTCCCCCACTACCACTACCCCCTTATAATGGACACCTCTCATATACATCATAGCCATATTGTTCCTTCGCATGCACCTCCCACAAAATAATTCCTCCTTCCACCAATATATACCAACCTATTTATACCAATCTCAAAATTACTCACATTTGTCACATCTACTTCCACTATCAACCCATTTACTATTGATACCATTGTAAAGAGACTTGATGAAGTTCAAAGTAGAGTAAGTACATTTCCTCTAAGTACCTAAAATAAAATTACAATTGAGATTAAGTGCAATCATCTTTCATATGATATATTATCATATCTCTTTCCTAAGAGTTTTTTGGCCTTACATTTTGAGATGTTTAATGATGAGGTGGATCCCATGATTCTTCTAAGATCTTTCAATAATACATTCTTAGATTATATGTGCAATTCAATTAATTACTTGATAAAATCTTCCCATAAACATTGGAAGACTATGCACATGAGTAGTTATATTCATTGCCTCATGGTCCAATCCATTCATATGTTGAACTTGCTAATGCTTTTGTTCAACACTTCAATGCTAATATTTTTCTCAAGGTTACCATTTTAGATTTGTTAGAATATAGACAAGAACATAAAAATAAAGAATTTCTACTTATGTCATTCATTTTAAATCATTAAACCTATAAAGATGCACTAACTAATTTGTGATGATGAATTGAAATGATTTTTATAATTTAAGAGATTACTTCCTACTTTTCAAGATAAGGTGTGTCTCAATAGTTATTCTTGATTTCAAGAATTGTGTGCAAACATTAGAAATGTATTGAACTAATTCTTTTAAATCAAATGCATTGAAATATGACTCTTGTAATACTTCCTTAGCCTCTTCTTATCTATATAAATTCTAATAGAAAAATTATTTCAATAAGGGTACGATATTCCACATAAACAATAACTAAGGCCTAAGATAAATAATGTCTGTACTTTTGCTATGGCCTTTAATTTCATGTTCATAAAGCCTAAGATTCCATTAAATTTTACAAAGCTTCATGATCCTCTTAATGTGTACCTATTACAAATCTTTTAGGGGATAATATGATAACTCTTCTACCTATCGATCCAATTCACACCTCTATATATGTTCCAAGGGCTACGATGCCAAATAATTTTGTGACTATCATAGAGTTAAAGGGAACAACATAGAAAAGTGTGTAGGATTTAAACACGATAGTTAAAATCTAATTGACAACAACATGATAAATGTGGAAGGAACTAATGATGGCGGAAATTGTTCCACTACTCCCCCCAATCAAAATGTGTAAATATATACTAATCCCTTTCCACACCATAGACAATAAAAAAAGTGGATATAATTGAATAAGATACACATGCTGAGGAACAATGTTGATGGTGCAAGTAGATACAAATTTTCTATAATTTAATGATTTTGTAGGAAATATTGAGGAACAACCTAAGAAAGTACCTCATTCTATTCCACCTATTACTATTTATCATGATTAAATTTTCCAAATAATTATTAATGAGTATCATCTACCTTTATACATCAAAGGAAATATTGCATTAAAGCCTATAGATAGAATTCTAGTGGATCCTACATGTCATTTCAACATTTATATGAAGGAATTTTTCTTTAACCATCATGCTCAATAAGAACAATATGCATATTTGGGTGTTTCTCAAAAATGTTCAAATAGTATCAATTTTACAAAAAACTACATTCAAATAATTTTTTATTTTTTATTTTTTAAATACAAACATAAAATACACTTAAAATATACATATATTAGTTTATATCATTTTAAAATTTAAAACATATGCATCACTTTGTAGCGAATCAAGTTAAAAAGCTAGATTAGTGTTGGTCATTTCCTTTATAAAAGTGTGTGACACAACTTTGAAATTTCACCCCAAAGCATAGGAAGAGGAAAGACAAACCCCTATGGTCATCTTTCATTTTAGATTTTTTTTTAAATGTTGGCAACAATTCACCATTATAGATTTGCTTCGAAAGACCCGTGAATCATTCTTAAGGGAATGTAAATCACTCCTAGGTGAATGTGAATCACCCCAAAGGTAGATGCACATTTACCCCTTGGTAGAACTAGTGGATTTGAATAGAGAGTGCAAAAACATAGTAGCTCACCTCTATTTCAATCCAAATTTCATTCAAGATAAGGTAAAATGACCACGTATAGGTTGATCATGTTCTCAAGCCTACTACACTATGTTTTAATGATTGCAGCCATCTCCCAAGGCCAAAAGTAAATAAAATAATCTAATTTATTGACAAACATACAAGCCTAACGTTATAAACAAGTGTTGCATAGTGACTAGTCCTTGCCATTGCAAAATTTTTGAAAGTAGAAATAATAGTAATTGTTGTTAATAGTTAGTCTCTTATTTTGCAATATGATTGAAAATTTTCCTAAAATTATTACTTTTGAAACCTCTTGCACTAATTAAAAGCTAGTGCACTTTCATATCATTTGCTAGTTTTGAATATTTAATGAAGTCAAATGAATATATTATAAAATCGGGAAACCCATATGTCAACATTGGGCTAAAATGCAATTATTAGGTAGTGTGTAATATATTTAGAAAGTAAAAGCATGATTCATTTGATTTGGGCAAGTTTAACTGAGCCATAAATTTATAGTATAAATTTACATGACAAAAACATTCCCAAGTGGGATGAGGAGGAGCCAAACCTGATACTTGAGTTGAAGGAGGTTGTGCCAATGATGGAGAACAAGGACAAGGACATGTCACTAGATGTGGAGAGGCTGAGGAGCTTGTTCTTCAAGCTCGGTCTCAACAACCTCTCTAAATGCAAAAGTGAGATTAGGAAACTATAGGACTAGATTACACTATAAGTCAACATTGATGCCACTATTTGTGTCAGACTGAAATAAAATGTAATAATTATGAGTGCTTCCACTAGATACAAATCACTTTTAATTAATGGTCAATGTCATTTCAACTGAATATGAATAATTTATAGAGTTGAAATTTTAGTCTCGAATTAATATTTTAATAAGATGTGTGTATATAGTAACATTAAATTAATATTTGTCATCTATAATAGATGTAATGGGAAATCATAACAACTATAAGTACTTTTTCACAATAGACAACTCATTTGATGTCACAAGTAACTTTCATATTAATTTAGCCCACCACCTCATAAGACAAAAGGACTATAATGATAGCGATAATAATTTTCAATGTCATTTCAAACATATATGATATGGTGAAAAATCACAGTTCAACTACATATGTTTTATAGTTGAGAAAAAAATAAAGTCATGTGATCGATCTTTTAAAATAATGAATTGAAATTAAATGAAACATTTATTGAAGAGAAGACATAAAATTGTCTTTTCATTCAACATAAGCCAATAAGGTATGAGAGAAATAACTCATATTGCTGCTTTTTAGAATATTAATATTAGAAGATACTGTCAAAACTTTAGAAGAAGAAAAATACAAAGAAATGATTAACTAGTTGACTTTAGTTCCTATTTGATATAATTACTATAGATACAATATGGTGAAAAAACATAACAACCACATATGTTTTGTAGTTGATAAAGAAATAAAGTCATGTGATTGATCTTCTAAAATAATGAATTGAAATTAAATGAAAAAGAGATTGAAGAGAAGACATAAAATTGTCTTTTCATTCAACATAAGCCAATAAAGTACGAGAAAAATAACTTATATTGCTATTTTTTAGAATATTAACATTACAAGATATTGTCAAAACTTTAGAAGAAGAAAAATACAATGATATGATTAACCAGTTGTTGTTGCTATTTTTTAGAATATTAACATTACAAGATACTGTCAAAACTTTAGAAGAAGAAAAATACAATACAATGATATGATTAACCAATTGACTTTAATTCTTATTTGATTCGATTACTATACAATATCTACCCTAACAAAGACTAATAAGAAAGAATGGAAAATGAACTTTCTTAACCTCTTATAAAAAAGCTCATGGGCATCATTTTTCAAACTATGTTCAAATTAATGGAATGACTTTTCTATGTCTTCCATTGGTCCATCTCATATTCACATGTTGGAGACTTAATATGTATTCGTCTTTCACCAACCTTTTTAATTGTCAAGCCAAAAGTGTAAACGTAAAGCGACGTAAGTGTAAATTACTACCTATGCATTATATCAATTGAAACCCAAATTTGGAAGATAAAACGCTTAATTTCTTTTTAAACAAGTCCGTGCTAGGATGTAAAGAGATTGCTATTATTTTATATCTTTATATTTTAAATACAACCCAAAAGAAAAACAAAATATTAAATTAATGCATGTTAATTTGACCGACTTTTAAGTTTATAAAATTTTACAAATTTAATAATTTTAAAGTATTACGTTTATCACTGTTTTTTTCAATTTTAAATATTAAAGATATTATTTTAAAACATACTTTTCATTTTACATTATTCTTTTATAAATTTTTAAATTTTTACAAATATTTTATTCTAGCTCTTTTAATTCCATAAACTAATTTTTTTTTTTTTGGTTAATCACAGGGGTATTCCGGCGGGGTGTGTTGTAATTTCGACAGTAGTCGAAGAAGTCGATTCCGTTCATACGCGCATGTGGAGCACATTCGGTAAAGTCTATACACTTGCACTGAGGAGGTAGTTGGGGACCGGAAGGGGCACGCTGGGGCAAGACTAGTCCCCTGGGAAGGTGTGAGCTAGGGTGAAACTAGTTCCTAGGGATGTACGCAGCCCCCTGCAAGCCACTGCATCGGGTGAGTTTGGGCCTCCAAGTAAACCCAAGACCTTGGGGACCAAACCCAAAACTCAACCCAAACTAAATTTAATCTTTAATAAAGATAATGAAAAGGTATTAATAGAAAGAAAACGGATGAATTCGAATAGTTATAACGGCCACTTATATTTATGAATTTCCACGTGAATACTCTTAAATATGTTTTTGTGAGAGCTTTCATCTTCACGCTCTCTCCTCCTCCTCGTGGCGGCTCTCTTCTTAAGCGACACTCACTCTATCTTTCTTTCTACATGTCTCTTGCTTGCCTTGCATTTGACATATATACATTGAATATGTATCCTGATCGTTGTGGGTGACAGTATTCATCAGCTCAGAAAACATTAGTATCAGGTATGTCAGCTTAAGTATTTTTCTCATAACTGTAAAAATATGTATATTATAACAAGAGCTTGAACAGTCCATATATTGTAAGTTGTTTGGGAAATTGAACTTGATAACTGTTTACTTTCAGCCCCCATCCCTACTTGTTTTGTAGATGAATGTTGCTAATGTTATTGCTAGATCTTGTACATATTATTTATGCTGTTGTTCTGAGTTATAGCTATAGATTTTGATATTTGGTTCTTAAGAATTGGTCTGTGTTGATGTGGAAGAACATTTTTGGCTAAGATTTCATGTTTAACTGTGACAGTTGCTTTATTTCTGTGGTTTTTCAGTGTAGCAGATACTTGATTCTCAACCGGTGCTATAAGAAAAAAGTGGGAGAAGATTTTGGCTGAAATTTTCATTGGTAATGGAGAGTGATCATCTAAAGGTGAACAAATCAGGTCTAGAGAGTGGCTTTGACAAGTGTAAAAGGCCTACAAAAACATGGAAAAAGGGGCCTACAAGAGGTAAAGGAGGCCCAGAGAATGCTATGTGTGAATACAGAGGTGTAAGACAGAGAACATGGGGGAAATGGGTGGCTGAAATCAGAGAGCCCAAGAAGAGAACCAGGCTTTGGCTTGGATCTTTTGCTACAGCACAAGAAGCAGCCATAGCTTACGATGAAGCTGCTAGAAGATTGTATGGTCCAGGTGCTCATCTGAATTTGCCTGAAAGGTACAACAATTTGCAGCAGCAAAAGCCTCAAGCTTCATCTAGTGCTAATGGGTCAATGTTGGCTACATTGATTGGAGATGATAGGATTGCTAGATCTAGGTATATTAGAGAAAAACTGTTAGGATTCAATAACTCCCCGGCTTTCAACATGAGACCTCTTGGCTGCAATTTTCTTGATCTACCAACTACATCTTCATCTTCATCCCTTTCATCCTACTCACACACTAACCCCTTTAGAATTTTGGAGGTAAGCACTCTCCCATTGGGAGAGAGAGGGTCTTTAGGCACTCAACCTGAGCTAAAGATAAGGACTCAACCATTGGGAGAGAGGAGGTCTTTAGGCACCCAACCTAAGCTAAGGGTTCAGCCACTGGGAGAGAATTCAATTAATGAGAGAGGGTCTTCAGGCATTCAACCTGTACTAAAGACAAGGACTCAGTCATTGGGAGAACACTCAATTAATGAGAGAGGGTCTTTAGGCTCTCAACCTGATGTAAGGTTAAATACTCAACTATTAGGAGAGCACTCCCACTCCATCAATGGGAGAGGGTCTTTAGGCACTCAACCTAGACCAACTTCAGGTCATTTATGCACCAGTATAAATGGGAATGTGTGGCCAAACCTCCATCATATTAGGCAGAAGCTGCAGGAGATGAGATACCTGAACAACAATGGTGGTGTAAAGGGTCATAACTGCCTGGATCAAACTCCCCTGCTATTGAGTTATGATAATAATACTCTCAGCAATTGCAATTCTTCTATGCCATTGTTGCAGAAGGGTCACATGACTGATGCTGCTTCTCTTCCTCCTGAGAGTTCAGAGATAAAGGATAGCAATTCAATGGCCTCCCAGCAGGTCGACCTGAGAGAGTTTTTGGAGCAGCTGGGAGTAATTGAAGCTCCTTCTGTAAGGCATAATGAAGATGAAGTATGTCCATCACTTTCAGAATTCACTTTACCCGTAGGCCCAAGTCAGTACTCCACAAAAATGGAATCCTTCGATGAAACAACATGGGATCCCATTGCAGGAGTCCCTCTCCCTGATTTTATTGAAAATGATTATCTGTTGGAAAATCAGAATAACGTTGATAACCAAATCAGCCAAGCCCAACTGCAGTCTTTTTCTGAGTCGATGTGGGATTTTGAAGATCAACAGCAGGAGCAGCAGCAAAATGACAGTGTTGATTATGAAAACTTTGAAAATTCTCTTCCCACAAGCCACCTTGTTCATCTTATCTAATTTTAGAAGTTTTATGAATCATATATTCAATTCAGAGAATAGTTTGAAGCGAATTGTTTTTGAAGAAGTTATTTTCTATGTTCTGTTGTTGTTTCAAATCTACAGATATGAATGAGAATTCAACTGCAAACGGATACTAAAGAATTTTCTTCTATACAATTAAACTGTCTCTTTATCTTGCAAATAATGAATTTTTGTCTGTGTGTTTATAAGCAAATTGTCATTCCTTACATGCAAAGTTGAGATAAGAAACAAAGTTCACCATTCAATTACACAACGAACAAGTTTTGTTAGACTACCTCGAAATTCTCTCTCAAAAGATAAAATAATAGTTGAAAAGTTAATAATGATTCATAAAACTAAAGTTTAATTGAAGACTTACAACTAAAAATAATAATATTTTACAAGAATAGTTTAAGTCTGGTCAACATGTTGGTAGGCCCCACCTAAACAACCAGTACGTTGGCTGTTTAGTGCAGCTGATTTCAAATACTACAATATAAGTGAAGCAATGGTGACTTGTTTACTGCTGGAATTTTTATTTTACAGCAAATTCTATATAATTATTACTTTATATTTATGAATTCCCACATGAATATTGTCAAATGTTTTAAATTTAGTTTTTCACAATCAGTTTTACTTTAACATTTGGTGAAGAAGCTTTTTCTTGTCCTTGTAGAAAGTGGTGTGAATATATTAAAATGCTCTATACATCTTTTGTGCATGTATTATATGTTATTGTTCGTATACTTAGCCAAATTAGATGTTTGGCTCTTAACAAGGCGAGATTCAAATCTAAGAAATTTCTCTGTTCTTGCTCGTGTTTCAAAAAGCTATCACTGAGCTTTCTGCATGTGATTTATGTTATTGTTAAGCAATAAATTTCTCATTTTTCTCACATTGGGATCTTGACAAATGGCGTTAGAGGTTACCTTCTGAGAAATTTCCCTACACATAGTTTACTCATTTTTGCTAAATTTAAAACCCACTTATATTTTGAGGAGCTTCATTCTCTTAACAGAAGAGCCTCATCACAACAAAAATTGTAAAAAGTCTTGGGAAACTTCTAGCTATTGGTGAGAATAAATTTTTTTGTTATAAGGTTCCTTCAATGTTGTGAAAATGGGTATGGAGAAAGATTATGTAAAGGTGAACAGATCAAGCCCGGTGAGAGGCTTTGGCACGTATAAAAGGGCTAAAAAATCATGGAAAAAAGGGTCTACAAGAGGTAAGGGAGGGCCAGATAATGCTAAATGTGACTACAGAGGTGTAAGACAGAGAACATGGGGAAAATGGGTGGCTGAAATCAGAGAGCCCAAAAAAAGAACAAGGCTTTGGCTTGGATCTTTTGCTACAGCACAAGAAGCTGCCATAGCTTATGATGAAGCTACTATAAGATTGTATGGTCCAGGTGCACATCTGAATTTGCCTGAAAGGTACAACAATTTGCAGCAGCAGCAATTCCCTCAATCTCCAGCTACAAGTAGAACTAATCTTGAAAGTGGGTCAATGGTGGCTGCATTGCTTGCAGATCAAAATATTGCTAGATCTCAATATATTAAGGGGAATATGTCAGCCCTATCGAATAATTCTCTGGGTCTGAACCTTTTACCTTTGGAATGCAGTTTTCCTGATTTGTCAAGAAAATCTTCATCTTACTGTATCAACTCCCTCAGAACTTCTGAGGTAAGGAGTCAACAGATGAGAGAGCACTCAACCAAGGGTAAGGGAGCTCTAGGCACACAACCCACTTGGGGTCATTTATGCCCTCCAAGGAATGGCAATGTATTGCCAAATCTCCATTGGCAGAACTCCTCTGAAGCAAGTGGTCAATCAATGGGAGAGCACTCAAGCCAGGGAAAGGGAACTTTAGGCACTCAACCAACTTCAAGTCCTTCTATGACTGCCAATGTATTGGCAAATCCCAATCCCAGTTGGGACAAGGTGCAGGAGATGAAATACCTGGAGGACGATTGTAGTGTAAACCTCCAGCTACCAGGTTATGATCACAATACCCACAGTAAGTACATTTCTTATATGCCATTGTTGCAGCAAGATTTAGCCCCTGGTCACATGAATTCTCCTCCTCCTCTGATAAATGAAAGTTCCCAGCAGGTCGACCTGGGTGAATTTCTAGAGCAGCTGGGAGTAGTTGAAGCTCCTAATTCAAGAGAGAGAGGAGGTAATGCATGCCCATCAGTTTCAAATAATATTTTGCCATTGGATTCAAGTTACCACTCCACCAAATCAGCCTCAATTTATGAACCAGAACCATTGTGGGATTTTAGTGGAGTCCCTTTGCCAGATTTCACACAAAATTGTTTTCTCCAGCAAAATCAAGATGCCCAGGGACAAAATGAAGTGAAGGGGGAATGCCAACCATTCTTTGAGTCTATAGACCAGTGCTTTTTTTAATCTATATGGAATTTTCTAGACCAACAGCATCAGCAAAACCATAGTACTCAGTATGAAAACTATGAATATCAAAATTCTCCTTCCATACACCATGTTATTCATCCTACCTAGATTTAGTCTTATTCAGCACAAGTAGTATATTCAATTCAACAATTAACAGTAAACTTGAAGTAAAGCTCTGGTGTGACTATTATTTTGTTGAAATAATTTGGTGTATTCAGATATCACCTGCATATTTGAAAAAATATGCAAAGGTGGGAGATTACAGGCCCAAAAAGTCTGGGAACCACTTTTATCTAAATTTATCTTAAATTTAATGGATCTCTTTTGTTTCTATGGTGATGATAATAATAAGTCAGCTTTATTTGGGATTCAATTATATGTGGTTTTGGAAAAAAAAAAAAATCTTTATGTTGGTGGACTGATTCTTTTATTTAACACCCAAATTCTTATTTTCTATAATAAGTTTTTCTTTTGGTAATGTGATTAATTCTTATGATATTATATTAAGATTTTAAAAAACATAATTTTATGATCATTATAATGTTATAAATATCTTAATTAGCTTTCTTAATTGCAATTAATAATTTTGAATGCTTATAGAATTTTTAGACGTTAATGGAGTTTTTAATCCTGCAATTATAAAGCATTTATTTTATGCTGGATCAATCTTGTAACCGTAAACGCCCATGAAATCTGTAAAGCAATTTATATTATAATGGATTTAATCTTCTAAACGTAAACTCCACTGTAGACATCAAACAAAGTTTTAAACTGAACTTTATCGGATCTGCATGTCCAAATGCGCGTGAAAAAGTGTTCTGCATGTTAGAGATCGATATATTCATTGTTTCTTTCCTTAATTCTGTTCTTCTTTTGGTCAAACAAGATTCCAGTGAAGAAAACATATTGAGAAGATCAAAAATCTCTGTTACAGCAGTTTTTTGGATGTGAAAACATAATTCATTGAGGTATTTGCAAGCGTTATAGACTTGGGTGCATTAAAAAATTCAATTACCTTTCATAAAATCTACAATGTAACCTCTCGCAAATTAGGTTTTAAAGGCTGCTCTTGACGCGTAGATTTTTAATGACCGGACTTCACTTCTCACGCCATAATCCGTTTTAATATATCCATAATCCCTTTTAATTAATGATTTATAGTGATTTCTTTTAACAATCTTAAAGAGTAGAATAATGTAACTAAAATCAACATGAATAACTGAAAACTAAGCACTATAAATTACTTAATGCAATGGGGAACAGTACCTAAACTCTAGCAAATGAGAGAGGGGTGAGGTGATATACATGTTTTAGGGTTTAAGATTTAATATTATATTGAAATAAATGTTTGAAATTATTTAAATAAGAAATTGGGTGTTTAGTTCGTGTCTTTTAATTAACTAATAAATATTAGTAATTTAATTCTCTTTCTTTTTTATTTGGTTCTACAAGATGTTTTTAATTGATTTATTTTTGTAACAAAAAATAGCGTTTATTAGATGACTAGATATGGATCATTAAATCTTTTGTCTGATTGTTTAGGTCACTTTTGCATGTGTGGAATTGTTCTACACATTAGTGGAATTAATCATGTATCTACAGATCTAATCCTCTTGCAAAGATCTAAACTCTACTAAATTTTAGGTCTGTAACCTACTTGCCTTGATTTATGTAACTTGCATTAAAAATGGTAATGTGGATAGAGGAGTTTGCTAGACAAGGATTATTCTTCTTCGTTCAAACTCTTGGATACATATTTAATAGATTTGTACAATGATCAAAGACAACTAGCAGTCATGTAGTATTCCTAGGATGCAATGCAAATATCAATGCTCTTATGATAATGCAATGTGTGCAGAAGCTCTTGTTGGGATTAAGGTGTCTCAACCTTTGCAATTCCTGTCATTTTTTCTTTAGCGATTATTTACTTAATTTATCCTAAGTTTTATTTACCTACAATAATTTATTTTATGTGCACCCGATGATGTCACTTGTTGTAGTGGCAAGTTGAGTATCTTCAACCATGTAAAGTGGCATGGGTGACATCGCTCCTATTTTTAGGAGGTAGGCATCCTAGTTTGTGAGTTGGCTTGAGTCATATTTTATAGTTATCTCATGTTGTATTGTGAGTTACAATGCGCAATTTCTATTTCCAAGGAGAAGTCAAGTTTGGAAGTTGCTATTATAGATGGAGTTATGCATGTTGGTGCTTTCCTTATGATAAGGATGCCTTTTTTGGAGGTGCAGTTATATTTTGACAGGTGTAGTTTTGCATGTGCAGGTTTGGTAACAATTGGCAGTTGCATGTTTGCATGTGTTAACACCTGGAATATTACCATTTTGCATGTTCAATGTTTTTGGCACCTTCCATGATGCATCTTCAATCTTAGGCGTTGGATTTGGAAAGTGTCTAATTAATGCATTGTAAGCTTCTATATATTGAGCACTTGTATATTGGAGAAATGAATTATTTTTTGTTGAAGTATTGTTATGTTGTTGAAATTTCTTCTGAATCTTGAAGAAGTGTGAAAACTCCTACAAGAGCATAGCTCTGCAATTATATTGTAACTTGTTTGTTGTTGCTGAATAATATAATTGAGTTGTGTTTTGGAGTGTGGGGTTTTTCTCCCATAAGGGTTTTCCCCACGTAAATTCTATGTTATGGTTTTATTGTTAATCTATTTTATACATTTTGAATGTGCATCTGAGTTTGAATCTGTAACTGTTCAAGGGTATTAAGAAATTTTTGCAACCCTCTCCTACTTAGATTGGTGTAGGAAGCATCTTCTACGCACTCGGCTTCCTTTCAATTGGTATCAGAGCCTGGCCAGCTTTGTTTCCTTTGTTGGGTTGAAGGGTTTTTTGTACTGATCTTAGTTTCAGTGGGAGTTTTGTAGAAGTGTATTTTCGTGACCTTGTTGCAGGCAAAAGATGGCAAGCACATCTAGTAGGATTGAAATGGAGAAGTTTAATGGCAGTAACTTGGAGTTATGGAAGTTGAAGATGGAGGATATGCTTGTGGATAGAGATTTGCGGGCTGCAATATACGAAACAAAAGCAACTAGTATGACTTAGGAAGAGTGGGATCTGAAGGATCGAAAATCCAAGGGTTTGGTTAGACTCTATTTGGCTGATTTAGTGCTCCTGAATGTCCATGAAGAGAAGACTGCAAAAACTCTTTAGAAAAAGCTTGGAGATGGTTATTAGGCTAAATCCCTTGTAAACAAGTTATTCCTGCGAAAAGAATTGTATTCTCTAAAGATGGAAGATCCAGAGGGTCCTTTGTAGATCACCTGAATGCATTTAACATGTTGATTACTCAGTTGGGTTCTATTGGCGACAAGATAGAAGATGAGGATCTTTGCATGCTTATGTTATGTTCTTTTTCCGGACTCATGGGATCACCTAGTTATGGCTATTGGAAGTAACACCACCGGTTTCAAAATGGATGAGGTGGTTGCATTTATTTTATCTAAAGAGATGCAGAGGAAATCTTCCGAGATGGCCAAAGAATCCCTTGTTGTTTGTGGTAGACCTAAAGAGAAAGGAAAGAAAAAGGACAAGAAGTCAAGATCAAAATCTTTAGGGAGATCTTTAGAAGTCTCTTGGCAAGTCCAAGGCGAAATGTTGGAATTGTGGCAAATCTGGTCATTTCAGCAAAGATTGTGAGGAGAAGAAAAAGAAAGGTAAAAAGAACTTCTCTGATTCTGACTCTGATAAATCCTCTCAAGATGATGCAAATGCTTTTGTTGCAACCTTGTCAACACATGCATCAGAAGATGTGTGCTTAATAGACTCAGGTGCTTCTTTCCACATGACCTCGCATAGGGGTTAGCTCTCAAAGTATGAAGAGTGTGATGGTGGGAAGGTGTATCTAGGTGATGACTCTCATCTAAAGGTTGTTGGTTATGGAAGAGTCAAGATTAGATTCCCTAATGGTAGAGTGAAGGGAATTGATGGTGCATGTTGCATATCCTAGGTTTGGCATGAAACCTTCTTTCTGTGAGTAAGTTGATTGATGCAAGTGTGCAGGTTGTTTTCTTGAGTGGAGGATGTAAGATGAAGAAAGGAGCTATAGTGTTGGCTAAGGGCGTTTAGATTGACACTCTGTACAAGTTGGATGCATGCACTATTTAGTGCAATAGTTCTTCTGATATATGCCAGAGAAAAGGCCTTTGGATTCTTCATCCTCACCATCAGATCGAGCAGTAAAGAAGTCTGTTGTTTATACATCTAATGGTCATGCTTTCTAGGTACCTAAGGGTGCAAATGCTTTGGGGATGAAGCTTCCTATGAAGAAAACAATGTTATGGCACCAAAGGCTCGGTCACATTAGTGAGAAGGGTCTTAAAGCCTTGAAAAATAAAATCCTTGTTGATGGGCTTGATGATTGTAATCTTGAGTTTGACTTTTGCGAACATTGTGTATATGGAAAACAAAACCCAGTTTCATTTTACTCCAGTTCTCATAAGTCTTTTGGGGTTTTGGACTATATTCATGCGGATGTGTTTGGTCTTGTTAATGTTGCTTTGTTATCAAAATATGTGTATTTTATTTCATTTAGTGATGATTATAGTAGGACATTTCTTTATTTCCTTAGGAGTAAAGCAGAAGTCTTTAGTTGGTTTAAGGAATTTAAATCCTTGGTTAAAAATCAAACTAAAAGAAAGTTAAAATGTTTGAGGAGTGGTAATGGTGGTGAGTTTTGTTTGGCAGAATTTGACAAGTTCTGTAAGGAGCATGAGAACAACTCCATACACCCCACAAAAAATAGAGTTGTGGAGAGGATGAACAGGACATTAATGGAGAGGGCTAGGAGTATGCTATGTGGTGCTGGCCTTGAGTAGAAGTTTTGGGCTGAAGCTATGGCCATTGTATGTTATCTGATCAATAGGCCTCCTACATCAGCTCTTGTTGATAAGACACCCATGGAGGCGTGGTTTGGTAAAAAGCCTTCGATGAGACATCTCAAGGTATTTGGTTGTGAGGCATATGCACATGTGCATAGTGAGAAATGATCTAAGTTGGAGAATAAGGTGATAAAATGTATCTTCATTGGCTATGGTGTTGGTGTGAAATGGTACAAGCTTTGGGATACAGTGGCCCAGAAGGTTCTCTACAGCAGAAGTGTTATTTTCTGAGAGATGAAACCTTCCATTATTGGGTTGCAACTAGAGAAAGAGGAGAAACAGAAGGAGGTAGTTATTTGGAGGAAGAGATCTATACGTCACAGCTAAAGAATTTCATGGTAAAAGGTATTTAGAAAATCTAGTTTGCAAGTTGAAGAAGTTCTTGTATGGTCTTAAGCAGTCTCCTAGAATGTGGTACTAGAAATTTGACACCTTTGTGTTGTCTTTGGGATTTCTGAGATTTAAATCTGACCATTGTGTATATTACAAATTTGGTAATGGTCGCATTCTCATAATTGCATTGTGCATTGATGATATGTTATTTTTTGGGAATGGTCTTAAGAGTTTGATTTCAAATCTAAAGTCTCAGTTGTCAGCATAGTTCAAGAAGAAGGATCTAGGTGCAACAAGGTATATTCTGGGGATGGAGATCAAAAGAGACAGAGCTAGCAGGAAGTTTTGGTTAAGCCAGAGCAAGTATGTGAATTCAGTGTTGGAGAGATTCAGCATGGCATCTTAAAGGCAATTAGTTGTTTCGGTGATGCAGGGGATGAAGCTTTCTGTGGAGGATTGTCCAAAATCTCCTACTGAGATGGAGGACATACCAGAGTACCATATGTGAGTTCTATTGGTAGTTTGATGTACATACAATGGTTTGTATGAGGCCAGACATTGCCCAAGCAGTGGGGTTCCTTAGTCGGTATATGGCTAATCCTGGATGGGTACATTGGGATGTGGTAAAGAGAGTATTTAGATATATGTGGGGTACTTCTGAGTATTCCCTATATTATCATGGTTATCCTACTAGATCTCAGTATTCTATAAGTATTCATGGATATGTGGATTCATATTGGGTAGGTGACATTGACAGCAAAAGATCCACCAGTGGATATGTGTTCACGATGTATGGTGGTGTTATGAGCTGGATGAGTAAGCGGCATGTTGTAGTCTCTTTGTCCATGATAGAAGTAGAGTACATGGCAGATACTCATGCTTGCAAGGAAGCCATTTGGCTTAAGAAGTTGTGTTCGGATATTGGTTTGATGTAGGACAGATTACTATTTGTTGCAACAATCAAAGTGTCATTTGCTTAGCAAAGAATCCCTCTTTCCATGCCAGAACAAAGCACATTGATGTTCAATTTCATTTTGTTCATGATATGGTAGAAGATGGAAAGGTGATAGTGGAGAAGGTCGACACTTTAAGAAATGTTGTAGATGCACTGACGAAGCCAGTGAACACTGATAAGTTCATATGGTGTTCAAGTTCTATGGGCCTTGGGGTCCTGAGTGGTTAAAATCTTGATGGTTCCATTGACTCATCAAAGGTGTTCAAAAAGTGGGAGAATGTTGGGATTAAGGTGTCTCAACCTTTGCAATTCCTAGCATTTTTTCTTTGGTGATTATTTACTTAATTTATCCTAAGTTTTATTTACCTACAATAATTAATTTTATGTGCACCCGATGATGTCACTTGTTGGAGTGGCAAATTGAGTTATCTTCAAACATGTAAAGTGGCATGGGTGACATGGATCCTATTTTTAGGAGGCAGGCATCCCATTTTGTGTGAGTTGGCTCGAGTCATATTTTATAGTTATCTCATGTTGCATTGTAAGTTACAACGTGCAATTTCTATTTCCAAGGAGGAGTCAAGTTTGGAAGTTGCTAAATTATTACAGGTGGAGTTATGCATGTTGGCACTTTCCTTATGATAAGGATGCCTTTTTTGAAGGTTTAGTTATATTTTGGCAGGTGTAGTTTTGCATGTACAGGTTTGGTAACAATTGGCAATTGCATGTTTGCATGTGTTGACACTTGAATATTACCATTTCGGATGTTCAATGTTTTTGGTGCCTTCCATGATTCATCCTCAGTCTTGGGAGTTGGATTTGGAAAGTGTCTAATTAATGCATTGTAAGCTCCTATATATTCAGCACTTGTATATTGGAGAAATGAATTATTTTTTGTTGAAGTACCGTTATACTGCTGAAATTTCTTCTAAATCTTAAAGAAGTGTGAAGACTCATGCAAGAGCATAGCTCTGCAATTATATTGTAACTTGTTTGTTGTTGCTAAATAATATAATTGAGTTGTGTTTTTTAGTGTGGGGTTTTTCTCCCGTAAGGGTTTTCCCCACATAAATTCTGTGTTATGGTTTTATTGTTAATCTATTTTATAGATTTTGAATGTGCATCTGAGTTTGAATTTGTAACTATTCAAGGGTTTTAAATTTTTTTTGTAACCCTCTCCTGCTTAGATTGGTGTAGGAAGCATCTTCTGTGCACTTGGCTTCCTTTCAGCTCTCTTGTTATGTTTTAGGTGTGTGCTAAAAATGTTCAGTAGAGGTTTCAAATGAAATAGGGTTTTCCCTTAAATACAACTCCAATGGTGGTAAGTGATACATTTCCCACTCCAAGTCAGCACATAATGACCAAATGGAGGAAGGAGGTGGGTCCAAATTTTGAATTTAAATTTTTAAAAATTGGGGTTCATTTTCACAAATTGTGCAACTAACCTTGGTCAATCTTGCAACTTATAGATTTGAACTTGGGTAGAAAATAGAAAAATTGAGGATCAAAACTAGTTCCTAGAAATGAGTGTAGATATAATCACCTAAGGTTTGGTTTATGTGCCATCTTTTAGTAGAAATCACACCACTTACATACATTTATCATTGCATTTAAATGACAACCAAGTCAAAGTGAGCCCAAAACAAAGGGGAAAGTGCAAGGTATGCAATTTTCATCTTTATAATTTTCCCTCACATTGACTTGCGTGTGAACTATAATGAAGATGCATGTCAAAGTAAAATACGTAGTCAACATGAAAGTAAATAACAAGCACTCATATAAAGCCCCTAGGGCATAGACCAATGGGTAAGTCATTAAAAGGCACTGTAAATATTGGTTGTGAGTTTGAAACCTTGGCAATACCACTCATAGTGGGACTAGGCTCTAGCTAGGGAGTTATAATGGTTGTTGTAGCTTGTATGCATTAAAGTGATAATTGTCAATGAGATCAATTCTCTTGGTTACCAAAAAACAAGCACTCATATAAAGGATATAGATATTGATGTTGATTTTGCACACTTTCTCACAATGAGCGTTCCACCCAGAAACTTGCAAGCACAAAAGAAAAATATAGGATAAGTAGTATCTATCAAAGCATCTAAAATAAGCATAAAAATAACTACTAAACTATCTACAAGAAAAAATATAAAAGTAAAAATTTTCTCAAGATGAAGATAAGATACTACCAAGGAGCAATGAATAAGGCACTATGATGGGACAACCTTAAAATTCTACCTCAATGAAAGTAGGATACTACCTAGAGGCAAACATAAGGTACTACTTAGAGTAGTTATAATCATCATGAACATGAGCTAATCACCATAAAAATAGTCATCAAATCACAACAATGATAATGTATGGCCCCCTCTAATTATTTGCGTGCATAAAATAGAATTAATTTCGACGTAACATTTGAGAAAAATATTTATAAAATGATATGATCCTGAAAAGTGTAATATGTAGTGATATAAGGATATCATCATGTGATAACCTTAAATAATGGTAGGAAGAAAGGTGTCCCCAATTAGGGCCATAGATCCAATGAGGGTAGTCATGAATTCTAGATAAAAAAATATGTAAGCATAAAAAAGTGTAAGATGTTAGCATAATAAGAATTGATAAATTGTAATCATTATGATCATGTTAGCATAAGATATAATCATGATTAGAGTAAATATGTGAGAGTAATAAGATATAGGCATGAAAACCTTAGAAGATCCTATAATCATCATAAAATAGGATCATGTAAGTGTGGACAAATAAGAAAATAAGCATAAATAACAAAGGGTGAGGACATGTCCCGAATGTTGCTCCCAATCAGAAAGGTACCAGTGTGAAATATTGTAGAAATCAATCCCTATAATTATGATTGAAAAATTACTCTACTATTATGTGTATCTATATAAAATAATCTCAAGATATACATGTAAGTATAAATCTATGAAAATCATATCCATAAATAGGAATATTGAAACCTGAAATGCCTTTATTGTATGTATTTTCAAGTGTTTCAAGATGTTGTAATCTCGATTATTTGTATGTAGTATCATTAAAACATCCATGTAGGAATACCTATAAGAAGGGAACTTATAACTCTAGATACATAATGGCCTAGTACCATAAACCAATAAGGAATGTACCTAGTAGGAGTATGAATGGTAGTGTGATAAGCCCATAAAGTGGGTATTAGATATGTACGCCAATTAGTACCATGCTTATCCATTATTTTATTAGTTTATGATAGGAAGCAAGGCACCCCCAATGTGGTCCTCAATTAGGATCATAAAACTAATGAGAGTATCCATGAATGCTAGATAAGAAAATATGTAAACATTAAAAACTATAATACATTATCATAATAACCATCTATAAAGAGTAATCAACATGATCACATGATAACATACAATATAATTGCATAAACATGTGAGAGTAATAAGATATAAGCATGGTACAATCTCTAAGGTGGTGTAGGACAATTTCTGAGCATCTGCGAAGGTGGATGCGAAGAGTGAAGTCAGGAGCATGGAGCAAATGGTGGAGAGAATAGTGATGGTAGGAGTGATGGAAGATGCATGCATGCGAAGTACTAAAGAAGTAATAAAAGAATGAAAATGAGTAAGGGAAGGGCTTCGATCCACTCAAGACTATGGTGGATGGGCTATGAAAGGGCTTTTTCTTTTTCACCACTATTTCTGACATGATTGGAAATGTCTATCTGGATGAGCCGTAACAGGCTTCTCAATTTTTTGAGGCTTGCAAGAACACGTCAAATCCATACCATGAATGTGATGCCTTTTTAGGAAACATATTTTATTGGCTAACCCTAATTCCTCCCCCAAAAATACAACTCAAAATTTGGTTGATGATAACATTCTATCCCCTATGACTATTATAGGAGTTGACTCTACCCCTAATCCTCTAGATAAACACTCTTTTTCCCTAGGTGACTACTTAGTGGTTTTGATAGATGATCTAATTGATTTCTATGTCTCTAATGACTATGTTAATGTGACCTATCAACAAATGTTGGTAGTCGATCTCTTGTTCTCAAATTTTTGAGGAAACACCCACCTTATGAGGACTTTGTTTATTGGACAAAGACGACCTAGAGAAACTTGGAGGCCCCCATAATTGGGCTCATATGGATGATTGTAACTTTGTGAGATAGAATAACCCCTAGTTCTATGGGTAGTCAAGCCTATTCATTGCCTCATGGACTCCATTATTTGATCCAACAGCTACAAAAATAACTTCTACTATGATTTGGATTCAATTCTATAATCTTCCATTGATCATGAGAGATAAGGGTCTCATAAAAAAATTGATTGATCAAGTGGGCACTTTTGTGAGAATAGACTCCACACTGGTGGATCCAAAAAATAGATTTGAAATAGTTTGCATCATGGTTGATATATTGGTGCAAGTGGAACTCCCACCTACTAATATTTGGTCTCTCATGCCCTCTCAAATCTACAGAGAAACTCCCCTTTTCTCTCTCTCTCACAACAACTTTCCTTCACAAGCCCCTCTCGAGTTGAGATCTCTCTCCCAGAAATCTGCTCAATCTACAACAAAAACTTAATTAAAATGCCTCAACATGAGGCGTCTCAGCTTTCCCTAATTTTTTTTGGCACTTCATCTTCCTATTTTTGGCGTTCCATTTCTCTTTTAGTAGCCACAATTCTTCATTTTTTATTTCCACTTCATGCTTTATTTTTGTTTCATTTTAAAAATAATAATAACATGTCTCTAAAGAGGTGTTTCAATCTCTAGCTAACATCTCTTTTTAATTAATACAAATATATGCCTTTGTTGTTGCAAATTTGGCCTCCATATGAGGCGTTTTACTCTTCCACTTTCCCAGATTTTAATCTTTTAAATACACCTCCTCCTTGGCATATTAAATGCTCCAAATAATTAAAATAATATAATAAATAATACCTTTTGGAGCTATGTAAACAATTTAGAGAAAAAAATCATTTGGCGTGATTGCATCAATTGGCGAAGTCGGGTGCCCGCAGGCGAGAAAAATCAAAGTTCTCTGAATTGAATGAAAATTGGTGTGTAGGCTCGGAATGATGTCCCAAGGTTCTCTAAAAATCAATTTCTCTCCAGCGTTCAAGAATTCCAAAATATTAAACTTTCTATGAATTATCAACACATTTTTTAACAAACTTTCAGTATTAAAATTTCCTAAACCGTGAAAGTTATTTATCTGATTCTTTTTGCACATTTGACATGGTACCTCCAAGAATGTCCCTGGAAAAGGGTTTTACTCCATCCCTTATGGTTTTTCCAGAAAAAAATTCTGAAAATTGCCTATGGAGCCTCAGAAACAACAAATCGACGAAAACTCATATTTTGGAAATTTGATCACATGAGAGGTTCTCCAATGGTAAGAGATGCCTGAAAAGACCACAACACACCAAAAATGAAAGAAAACAAACTATCATATTTTGGTTGATGCGGGATAGCCCATTCACCCAGATGCTCTTGCATCATATATCGAAGCTCTTGTACCAATTAGCCAGAATCCACTCCTCACATGGAATTTGGACTCAATTCTTAAATTATTAAGGTCTTCCATTTAAATGATTTTGCTACAACATGATCAATCATAAAATTGTAGGGTGCACTACCAAAATTATCTTGTTTGAGGATGACCATCTTTAAGAAGTAGATTAAGAAGATGGGCTCACCTGACGAGGATTTACTTTGGTGTAATTATGTAAAGTTTATGGAACCCCAGAAGTAGTGTCATGTCCCCATATCCAGACACTGTTAAAGTACAGATTTGAACATAATAAAGATGGTTTCTAAAATATTATTTTGGATGATAGAAATAATTATATACATTATAATAATATAAATACAAATATACTTATAATTATCTTACTTTATAATATAAAAACAAATAATATAATATAAATCATATATCATTTATTATGATATAAATGATATAGTATAAATAATATAAAATATATAATATATCATTTATTATAATATAAATGATATAATATAAATATAAATAAAATAAATAAACATCTTTTAAATAAGAGACGTGCCTCTTCGAACATATTTCGAAAGGGAAATAAATAAAGGTTGTGGGATAGAAGGAAAACATCATGGGAAGAAAATATAAAAGGAAAGACAACATAAATTAATATATAGAGATATCTACATCAGCAGTAAATGAGAAGAATGATTCTAGTAAAAATAAATAAATAAATATAATATATATAGTAGATAAAGGATGTGATGGCCTGATAGAGATCGGTACGATTAAACATTATTAAAAATTATATTCATGATAAAAATATAATAATAATACTACCATAATAACAATAATGTATATATATATAATTGTAATATTATAATGATAATGAATAAGTAATATATTAATAGTTATGTTAATAATAAAATAACAATAAAATTCAAGTGCTGGCGAGCAATCAAATATATATATATATATATATATATAAAATACTATTAATAACATATGTAATAATATAATATAGAGATATTATTAATATTATAACAAATACTATAATATATAAATATTAAAGAATAGGCATGAGATTGACTCAAGAAGAGTCACAACAGACAAAAAGGGACAATATAATAATAAAGGCAAATTGTATGTTTTGAAATGTGTGTGGAAACTGCATGTATTGCATTTTATGAATTCAACCAGGAGAGGGAATGCATAGACTTTAGTAGATTGCCTAAAAACCCCATCTAGGTTCCGTCCCCATAGGCCCGAGACCAGGATTGGGCGTTATACCCCTTTGGCCTGAGTCAAGGGATTGGATCATGGAGGGATGGGGGTCCCACATTGTAACATGCCCCTTTGGCCCGAGACGAGGGATTCGGCAAAAGGACCAGCCACCATAGGCCCGAGTCAAGGGATTGGGCAATAGGATTGTGGTAGGCCTTTGGCTACTAAGGGCTTATGTGTTTACCTCCCCCGGCAGCATGAATGTTTTTCTTTTACCTATGTGTTTCAAATTGCAAGTGTGTTTATGTTGGACTGATGAATACTAGATATTAAAACTAACATGCAGCAATATGGACTTGAATATACATGATGCTACAGGTACTAATTCAAAATAATGTGTGATCTATTCAACCCAAGGTTACCCCTTTAAAAGAGAAGAAACCCTAAACCTAATTCACAAGCGAATTCTAGGGCAAGTCAGGTAAGGGACATTACAGTGGTATCAGAACAGTGATCCTGCCATGCTGTGAATAATAGTTAAAAATAAATAAAAATAAAAAAATAATGGTGTTTAATACATTGCTAAAATATTTTAAATATATATATGTAACATTAAAAAATTAAAAATTACTCAATATGTTATGATGCAACAAAAAAATAAATAAATTAAAATTACAAATATGTAATAAGTAATGAGTAAATAAGGTAAAAAATAAATAAGAATAAAATAACTCTTAAACTTACATTAAGTAAATATACTAAATGAAATAGTAAAATAAAGTAGTTAAAATATCTCTATAACCTACAGCTTGAAATCGCATAAGAAAAACAAATTAAAATATATGTAAATAACTAGCTCAAAATATTTATTGTGTACATAAATCTTAATAAAATATTATAGGATACCTAATTATAGTTGCTTGAGGACAAGCAATCTTGAGTGGGGAGGGTTGTCATGTCCCCATATCCAGACACTGTTAAAGTACAGATTTGAACATAATAAAGATGGTTTCTAAAATATTATTTTGGATGATAGAAATAATTACATACATTATAATAATATAAATACAAATATACTTATAATTATCTTACTTTATAATATAAAAACAAATAATATAATATAAATCATATATCATTTATTATGATATAAATGATATAATATAAATAATATAAAATATATAGTATATCATTTATTATAATATAAATGATATAATATAAATATAAATAAAATAAATAAACATCTTTTAAATAAGAGACGTGCCTCTTCGAACATATTTCGAAAGGGAAATAAATAAAGGTTGTGGGATAGAAGGAAAACATCATGGGAAGAAAATATAAAAGGAAAGACAACATAAATTAATATATAGAGATATCTACATCAACAGCAAATGAGAAGAATGATTCTAGTAAAAATAAATAAATAAATATAATATATATAGTAGATAAAGGATGTGATGGCCTGATAGAGATCGGTACAATTAAACATTATTAAAAATTATATTCATGATAAAAATATAATAATAATGCTACCATAATAACAATAATATATATATATATATATATATATATATATATATATATATATATATATATAATTGTAATATTATAATGATAATGAATAAGTAATATATTAATAGTTATGTTAATAATAAAATAACAATAAAATTCAAGTGCTGGCGAGCAATCAAATATATATATAAAATACTATTAATAACATATGTAATAATATAATATAGAGATATTATTAATATTATAACAAATACTATAATATATAAATATTAAAGAATAGGCATGAGACTGACTCAAGAAGAGTCACAACAGACAAAAAGGGACACTATAATAATAAAGGCAAATTGTATGTTTTGAAATGTGTGTGGAAACTGCATGTATTGCATTTTATGAATTCAACCAGGAGAGGGAATGCATAGACTTTAGTAGATTGCCTAAAAACCCCATCTAGGTTCCGTCCCCATAGGCCCGAGACCAGGATTGGGCGTTATGCCCCTTTGGCCTGAGTCAAGGGATTGGATCATGGAGGGATGGGGGTCCCACATTGTAACATGCCCCTTTGGCCCGAGACGAGGGATTTGGCAAAAGGACCAGCCAACATAGGCCCGAGTCAAGGGATTGGGCAATAGGATTGTGGTAGGCCTTTGGCTACTAAGGGCTTATGTGTTTACCTCCCCCGGCAGCATGAATGTTTTTCTTTTACCTATGTGTTTCAAATTGCAAGTGTGTTTATGTTGGACTAATGAATACTAGATATTAAAACTAACATGCAGCAATATGGACTTGAATATACATGATGCTACAGGTACTAATTCAAAATAATGTGTGATCTATTCAACCCAAGGTTACCCCTTTAAAAGAGAAGAAACCCTAAACCTAATTCACAAGTGAATTCTAGGGCAAGTCAGGTAAGGGACATTACAAGTAGACAAGGTTTGTGACAAAGATTCCTATGGATGCCACTAATATTATGGATCTCATCTTGTTCCCCCATCCTCCTAGAGAAGATTTTAGTGGCATTAACCAACTTTCAAAGGGTGTGGGTGAAGTATAGTTCATTGATGATGAGGGCCTTTATCCCCTCATAGAGGAACAAGAAGATATCATCTTAGATTTTGTTGTGCTAAATCAAAATTTTTGCTTCATTAAGGCATTTTGTGAAAGTCTAGTAAATTTGTCGTTAAAAAGTCAAAATTTCTAAAAATAGAAAGTTTTTATTTTTAGAAAGTTTCTAAAAATAGACGTCAAATTTAGGTTTTCTAGGTTTCTTGAGATACGTATGCTGGAAAATTTTTCTAAAATAGAAAGTTTCTAAAAATAGAATCTCAGATTCAAGAGTCCTGCCTAATTCAGATTGGTTGATATTGCTTCACAATCAAGATGGTTCGAATGAAATCTGCAAAAAGGTCGAGTTTTCTCTACTGGGTCAATTCTACTTTTTCAAAAGGCGGAGCACGAACTATGAGGCCATTAATGGAGGAAGTTCATCTGCCAGGGGTCAGATTTAAGATTTTAATACTGTTCAGAGAGCGAAGAACTGTTGACCAACCGTCGACCGACGAAGAACAGAAAATGAAGCATGGTGAATTCGAAAAACAAAGAAAAGTTGAAAATCATCAAAAATTGACTAAGTCTGGGAATCCCAGACTTCCTTGGAGGCCAAGGGCACCCAGTCTTTCCAGAGATAGATTTTTTTTGCGTTTTCTTGAAAAATGTTTAAAAGACCTCGTCAGCCCGCTTCTGGGTGGTCAAATTAAGTCAAATTTAGTCGACAGGCCCGTAAAAGCTGGAGATTCATCTCATATATCCTCAGGCTATCCAAATCACCTCTCATTCAGCATCAACAGTCAGTCAGATAGCCAGAAATGAAGATCAAATAGGACCTATGGCACGCAAAATGGAGAAATGAAGAAAAAGTTAAAAATTTCCAAAACAATTTCTAAGGCATGAAAACCAAGGCACCCTTGGAGGCTAGGGGTGCCCAACATCACCAGAGTTAGTTTATTTTTCATGTTTTTACAGAAAATTGCAAATCTTCCTCCGTCAGCCCGGTCAGATTCACTAAAAATCAGTCTGATCCAGTTTTCGAGGCAAGCAGAAGGTGCAATCAATTCAATTTTTATCAGGTTTTCTTGATTGCCTAATCATCAGTCTTAGTTTTAATTTGGCAAGTGAGTTTCAACATCCAAACAGGGGCCCACAGTCACCAGAGCGCGTGCAAAAATGAAAAATAAGCAAAATCAAAAATCTCAAAAAAATGGCTAAGGCATGATATCCCAAGCGCCCCTAGAGGCTAAGGGCACCTGGAGTCTCTAGTGTTAGAAATTTTTCTTATCCTGACAATGCTTCTTTCAACCGTTTCCTAATCTTCGTTCGGTGACAGTTTCCAGGGGTTAAAATTGCTGTCAAACGTCATCAGATCATCAGTTTGAGGCTACAGATCAAATCAGAATTGATAAAACTTCAAAATGCCATGATCAGTTTACTTTTTCAGATCACGGTGATAGTTTTCCATCTTGTTGAACTCAGAGGAAGGCCACGCCGGAGTCAAAACGAGTGCAAAAGTTTCAAAACAATCGAAAATTGGCTAACACTTTTGCAATCTCGCATGTTTGATGACATCATCAAAGAAACAATTTTTCATCATCCTCACATGTGAAGCCATAGACAGCTATAAATAGGAATTCATCCTATGTGAGCATATCAACTTGGATTTTTGCTCAAAGATTTGCTATCTTCATGGATAAGCTTCAAGTTTTGTGTTTTCATAAAGAAACCTGCTTTTTCACCCTAAAGTTCTATAAAAACAAGCCTTTGGCTTCCTTTATTCATTATTTTTGCAGGTTGCATCCAAAGGAAGAAGAGCATCGTTTTCTTCTCATGAAGATTTGAGAGCCCAAATGGAGTGCTTTTTCAGTATTCTTCATAGTTTTAGGATTGAGAAGCACAAAGGCACGCTTTTTCAAGGTCCATTTTTCTAGGGCATCATTTTTTAGAAACAGAGCCGGAGTTTTATCAATTTTCATCGAAATGGGTTCATCTGGAATTACGTCCTCTTGAAAATTAGAAAATTTTAGTTTTTCTAATTCTACTTTTTTGTTGCTTTTTCAGGAAATCCTCTACTTTTTTTTTGCTTTTTCAGGAAATCCTCTACTTTTTTCAGAATCTGATGATCTGGGTTGCTTCAAAATGGGATTGTCTACAAAACCCACGTGCCAACTTTTTTGCTCAAAAGCTGCTTTTTAAAAGAAATCAACAAACAGTTTTCATCCTTTTGTGCAAAATATTTCAAAACATAGGCATGTTCATAGGCATTCTTCAAGTTTTTCAGTATGCAGTACTCTCCAATAGAAATCAAGCCTAAAACGACGTTGGTTCATGATTACCTGCGAACCGTCGAGATAGATTTGCATAAGGTGCTTCCAATATTTAATTTGCATGCTTTAGAAGATGCAGGAAACATCGCCATCAGGAATCTGAGTCACTCAAGGTTGCTGGCAGCAGTTTCATTCCCTGTCACATTGCAAAGCATTGAATTCTTAATTGCTTATACTAAGCATTAAAATTCAGTTACAAGGGAAATCCAATTAGCAGATGGGCATGTATTATGCAGCCTCAGACATAATGATATTAAAAAATGTTTTTCAATACCATCATGGAAGGAAAACTTCGTCATTTCTATTGAAGAATGCAAGAGGGTGTGGCACAATGACAAGGAAAAATATCAGAAAAAGCTTTCTCAAAAGTGGTTGAAGGAAAAATAGAATGTTTTGCCAAAGAACATTGGACATGGAGAGTTCAAAGAAGAATATGCTATAATAATTACTCTGCTGAATCGGGTCACAAGTCAAGCAGAAGCCAAAAAAATTTCAGCCTTGGATGTTTTAAATCATTTCCCAGATTGTTGATAAAATAGAATACTATGATTGGTCAACATTAATCAATGATAGTCTGCACCATCAAATAATTTATTTTCAAAGGGCTCATGAATTCCACATGATGTCTTACCTCGTATATTTGATGGCCTTTCAAGGTCAGTTTAGGGGTTTGAATATTGTTGGAAGTCTAGGCATTCAACATATATATCACCATTACCCGCAGTTAGAGTTTTCAGAGGCTTAACGACATTATAGGCAGGTAAATGATGTATTCCTTATGCATGCAGTGCGAGATCTTGACAATGAGTTGCATATACGATTTTTAGCTGACGTCATATCAGCAATGGCGGAATGGGCTAATTGGTTTATCTAGTTTCTCACTTTCTCGTACATCAGGGTATATGGTTTCTCAGGAGAGCCAGTCATGCTACCAAGATATCCTATGGATGAGGTAGCATTCATGGAGTTTCTAAGGTAGGTCTACGAAGTACACTCATTTTTGCATAGCAAGCGCAAAGCGGCTTTCAGTTTTCTGGTTGGGATGGATATTTATAGATGCAGATCTAGAGAAGATGCCAAAGTAATTGGTGGTGAATTGTCCAAGTATGGCCTCAAGTCATTTGACAAGAGGTTTTCATATGATCCCTGTGGTGTTTTTGCAGCACACCTTGGTCAAAATTGTGTACATGCGCCTGCAGTTGAAGATTCCTGGGCTAATTGTGCAGATGAGTTCAAAGTGCAGAAACATAGCTATAGCAGGTTTACTTTTCAGCGGTTGGTTGATATCCTGTTAGAGGATGTAGAAGCCTTGTCAGAAGATGATGATGAAGTTCTAATCCCATGTATTTCAAAGATCAGATTGAGAAAAAGCCACTATCACAAGTTAATTGGTCCACCAAAGAGAGCACCTCGATCGAGGAAAGAATGAGCCAAGTTATCAAAAATAGTATGATATTCTTGAGTAATAAGAAGAAGCGGAAAGAAGCCATTCTGGTTGTAGAGCCACTATTTGTTCAAACATCTATATCTTCCACTTCTAAACCGAAACCAAGAGTTAAGGCTATGAGTGTTCTTCCAGAAGGAACAAAGATGGCCAAGTTGAAGAGGAAAAAGTTTGAGTCTCCAGTCCATATTCAGCAGGAACAGCCAGGAGTTGCATTAGAAGTTCTAGCTGAATCAACACCGTATGTTGAAACAATGCCTTCAGTTCATGTTTCTCCACCTCCATCACCAAGGTCTTCTCCCATTCATGTAGATTCATAACCATATTTGCCAGTTTATAACACTACGACACACATTGATTCATCAGGAGTTGATGGAACTGGAACCGAGCCTCCCAAGGAAGTTAGCTCTTCTTAGCTCAAGAACATCTTGGTTAGGAAGAGAAGAAAGCCTTCATACCAATTGAACCTGACAAAACTTGATAGCGTCTGCCAAGACATACTAGAGAAGAAACTTAAGAAGCAAGTTCACATGGAGAAGAATGTTGATGGAGAGATTATTCTTGAAACTGCAACATCACCGGAAGATAAGAATGTCAATGAGATTGAGGTTGATGACTTCAAGGTTGTCAGATCCAATCTTGGTAGAAGTACCCAGCACATGGATGTAAATCTCTTTGAGGTTGTAGCAGATAATCTGAAGGAAAGAGTGTTGAAGGATGGAGAAGATAAAGCAGTGCTCAAGGCCTAAAATAGGTAGTTGTGGCAATATATTTCCAATCTTCTTCATGGCACTTTGCACTCCAACTTATTGCTTCCTCAGATTCTGGAATCACCAGCCGATCAGAAGCAACTAAGTCAGTTGGTCATTTGTGGAAGACACATGAAGGATTGGGTGGAAGAGTTTGTAACTAAAGGTAGATATGTACTTTCACAGATCTATCAATTAAAGTATAATGCTCATGATCTGCGTCAAGGCATTCAGGGGTTTCAGTAAAGTATCACTGAGGACAGGCTAGTATTTGAGATCATAATCTCTGACTTGAAGGTAGCATATGATTATGTTGATTTAGCAGAAAATAAGAAGGTTTCTACTTGGAAAGCACAATATCTTTTCACAGTAAAAACCCATGAGAGGATATCCTCAGAGTTAGTGGAATGGAGGGAAAAGGAGATAAGTGTTCTCAAGTTCATGAGGTCCTTTGTTTCTCAGATCCCGTGCTCATATGAGAGAGAAGATGATACCCTGTATGATCTCATGGAAGTACATATAGAATTCCAGGCTCTCGTTTGCAGCAGTTTTAATAGTGATCTCAGTGCCGGCAAGATGAATCATTTTGCCGCTATGACAGTAAAGTTTGATAAAACTATGGATGAAGTTTGTGAATTCCTACAGATGGTTGCAAATGGTGAAGAGATGTTAGAAAATCATAATATCATCTTGGAAAGTATTAGTGTTCCTGGCAAGGATGTGGTTACTAGCTTTTTGGAGGATATGGTTTCCCAAAATATCAGTGGGTGATGTCACCAATGCAGCAACGATATAGATGAAGATGTGACTCAAAAAAAAGCTTTAACTCAATACTTTTCGATTTAAAGCATTTTCTTTAATTCAAAGCTTATCCATCCTTTAAATAGAAAAATCACTTTGTAATAGTTGTAGCTTTCTTTGCTTTAAAGAAAATTGTTTTAAAGTGGGTGTTAGTTAGAATCTTTTGTCTAGAATAGAAATAAAGCTTGTGAGTTGGCAAGTTAGTTAGCTAGGATCAAAGAGATTTTAGGGTTCCCTACTCCTTTGATTTGTGTATAAATAAGGGCAACCTTGCGTATTGTTTAGTAACTATAATTGCGATAGAAAAATTTGTTGTGCCTATTTTTGCCTGCAAATTGTTATTCAAGTGCTTGTTCACTTTGTGTCTTTTGTAATCTAGTGTTTGATCACTTATTGCATGCCTATCTTTGTTACAATACTGTTGTCCTAGAGTTGTAATAGCTTTTTTTGATATTGAGAAAGGAAATCTCACGCTTCATATTACTTTGATTCTCTGTCTCATGTTCATTTAGTTAATGGCATTTGTGTTGCTTACATATTCTTACTTTCAGTTTACATCTTAAAGTACAATGAGTCTTCTGATGTGATCTGGAATAAGTTTATTTGAGTTTTTGTGTTAACAAATCATTCCTTGTTTACTTTTGATTCCTAAGCTCTGAATTTACTTAGGTTCTCAAAAGCGTCATTTAGTTTAGGCCTAGCTGTAGTTAGAAGTTGAAATAAAAAAACCTCTGCTGCAACGATAGAATTTTATAACCTTGTGCTCACAGCTGAGAATTAAAAAGATAGGCAAATTTAGTTTATTTATCTTTTAAGCAATCATCAGCAAAGAGTGAACTTCCCCTCCTAATAGAAGAGCAGTTTATTTGTGCATACCTGTCCGTTTCCAACTCGCATTCCAGAAGTGCGAATTGAAATGCCAACAAATTTTAGGGATCATGATGATGTTTTAATTCCTATTTCTAATTGTACTATCAATCAAACTATGAGTCTCATCGCCAAACCAAACATTGGCATTTTGAGGAAGAGGAAAGGACAAAAATCTAAAGCTAAGAAAATCCATATAGAAGGATGATATTTTTTTTATTATGGTACTCAATGGACTATGGTTTCTCTTCTTACTAGAAGTGGGAGGAAGAGCTCTACCAAACAAGCTTGAAGGTCTAATCTTTTTTAGAAGGATGGTTGGTTCTATTAAGTTTCTTTCTTTTTTGTACTTCTTCCAAGCTTCCCTCTGCTAGCTCTTTTGGTGTCTATTTTATTTGTTCTTAGTTGCCTACTAGACTCCACTTGTCTTCCTCATTTTCTCTAATTTGGCTCTTTGAGTTTTGAGCTCCCCATTCATGGGTCTAAAGATTTCCTCTTTATTTTTTTTTTAAATGGGAGTGGGCCCTTATGTTGAACACACCAGGACACTGAAAGGGGGGGTGAATCAACTAGTAGAATTTGACAAATAAATGACTACCTGACTAAAACTTTTAGTCACAACAACTAAAAATGACTAAATTCTACTAATTTTTTGCAACTTAGCTATAAATGAGTAAATAAATGACTAACTTGGTCATCAACTAAAAAATTATTTAGTCATACAAATAAAAATGACTAAATAGTGAGTCACACAAATAAAAGTGGGTAATTAAAAAAATACTTTGAATTAAAAAATTATTGGCGGGATGCTAATCATTTCCTCTCCTTTGCTACAATTGAGAAATTATTGGCAGGATGCAAATATTTCCTCCGATGTCCTTTCATTAGTTTGAGAGCCGAGAGCCTCATAAAGGAATGTAAGCTCAAACTAATATCTTTAGTACAAAAAATCCTTCATCTTGTTTTAGATGCTCATTAATGAATGAGTTGGCCATGTATGAAGAGAATTAGCATTGAAGCTCGAGCCTTTTTACAAATGTTTAATGGAGAATAGAGGACTTCTTCGGCAAGTATAACTTTAGGACACAAGGATATCGGTAATGTAGTATGACTCAGTGTAGACTTCTTCCCATATTTTGGGGTTTTTTGTGCTTATATTGAGAAGCCCTATAAAGCTTCCAAATGTAAGGGCTTTTGTTTAAAATGTCATGTTTTTTGTTTAAAGAGGTACATATGATGTTCTTCTTCACAAACATACAACTTATCCTCACTCCTCATCCATACTCCAATAGATCGAAACAGATGCTCATTGTTGACTTCCTCTCTAATTTTTGGTAGTTGTGATAAAAGCTCCCAAGAAAAGTTAATTGCACTTCCACAAGATTGTCACACTAGGCCCTCCAATCTAAGCTTAATTTCTATGGGCATTATCAATTTTTCTTTACCTCATTTAGTGATAATGATGATGTTAATTCTTCAATGCCTACACTTTGATATGGACTTAGGGCCTGCTTCTACCTCCAACCATGGTTTCCATCAGTTTTATCTTCCTTCAAGATGAGTCTTCCTCTCACATGGTCATTTTTAATGCTGGTGATATAAATTGGGTCTTGCTTGACATATTTATGGTTTTATGATTTGAGGATCACCATACTAAGTTAGAATCTTCTTGTGTGCTTATTGGTCAACTAGAATTCATAGTGAATTCATGAAAGAAAAATTGTTGTACTACTTGTTAATTAGAAGTTTAATTTTTATATAGCTATAAAAGAGCATTTTATTGTTCATATATACTAATATAGCTATTCCTTGTGCCAAACTTGTCAATCATCACTTTGTTTTGCATTTCCCTTTTTCTCATCCTCCTGGCCCAATCATGTACTCCCCATTCCCATGGTAATTTCCTATTCAAATTATATTCCTTACATTTTAGGAGAGCTTCTAGGCATTAACTTTTCAAATTTCCACATACTCCCTCTCCCCTGCATCCCCAGAAAATAGAATTGGAGGGCTCAATGAAACATTGAACCATAGAGAGATGCATAAATGTGTCTGAAATGTCTAGCTACTTCCCAAGTCAATGTATTGGTACTTGAAAATATAAAGAGAAAATAATGCAAAATGTCTCTTTAATGGCTGTAAATTGTTCATATCTAGGTTTGCTTAGTGTTTTTTGCTTTGCTTTATGTTTAGGAAAAATTATATTTTAAATGTCCCCAAATCTGGGGAGCATGCTCTGTAATCAATGTTGGAGTTCGAAAGACACTGAGAGGGGGGGGGGGTGAATTAGTGTCTTATAAAACAAACTTGTTTTTGTAACCATTCACAAACTTTTACCAACTATGAACTTCAATCTTTTTATGATGAAACTTGTGAACATGAAAGAACAAGACAACTGTTGATGAACTGTGATAAACCAAAACCAATTTATGGACATCATATTAATATTTGTTGAATCATGACTATAGGACTAACAAACAAAAGAGGTAGTTTTATAACTTTCATTGGACTGTGATAATCATGCATTTGTATTGACTCAAAATGAGCATCATGTCAATTTGTACTGACTTAAAATGAGCATCATGTCAACAATAATATGCAACAACTAAATCATGAAACAATGAACATAAACTCATGAATAGAGCACCATAATCACAAGCGACCATAACACAGATTTGACGAGTGGAAAACTCTCTAGGGATGAAAAACCACTCCAGAAAATGCCTCACTGGCTTAATCATCAAAAACACCAATTATAGAGCCTCACTGGCCTTTATGTCTCACTGACTACACAATGCCTCACTGGCAACATAAGCCTCACTAGCAACACAAGCCTCATTGGAAACACAAGCCTCACTGGCAATACATCAGCCTCACTAGCATTAGGTCAATCTGTGTCTCATTGACATGACCTTATATCATCTTCAAGAACCAAAGAAAAAATATACAATACAGAGGGTTTCTGTATTTCACTACAGCTTAGTTCTTGATCGTCTCATTGAATTTGGAGACCTCAAGAATCACATAACCAAAACTATGCACATTACTTAGAAATATTTTGTATTATAACACATTGGTATTGTCTCAATGATAGTGTAAGATACAATATCATCAAAACCATATCAGGTATTAACATTATATCCTTTTTATACAATTTCACTAAGTCTTCTTTCTCTCATGAAACAGTTTGTAACTGAACTTCATCCACTGTCTCAGGCAGTTTGCAACTGCATAAATAACTATCACAGATGTATGGTCGAATAGACCCATGACAACCTTATACAAATCCTTTGAAATAAGAAACTTTAACCATAGTTGAGTCTTGTAACAACAAGTTCTTAACCACATATCATATCAACACTGTTCAATGAAACATAGAAAGTTTTGAGAAACTATGGATGCCAAAACAAATTACCAATAAACTGTCTTCATGCTCATGTGAGAAACCTTAGGGTAAATTGTCAAACCCTAACCATGGGTAACAAGAATTTGTAAACCCTTCACCAAAATTAGAAACTGTCAAACCCTAACTATTCCTTAACAAAAGAATAAGTAATGTATGCAATAATAATTATTGTCGACTGCAGACTATAACCAAGACTTATGAAAAAGTCAAAACTACTTTAGCTCGAAAGGAATAGTAAAGAAATTATAAAGTATTTTTTCTTCTTTCCATAGATAGAGAACTGAAACAGGGAATAGCAAAGCTCCACTATTTTCATCTTAAGATCTTTAGACCAATTTCATTTTTAAGAGACCAAAAAGAAACTTCTTCAAACACCCAAAAAGAAGAATATCACCTGGTTTATGTCATCTTTTATGCCTCAGAACAAAAAATGTCGAGAAGATTGTAAACCCAAGTAATTGTCCAGCTGCATTATTGACTCGAGCAATGTCATTTCACAAAGGATCTCCATCATGACAAAGAAACTTCACCATTTTGCATAATGATTAAACCCTAAGTCGAGAGAGGGTTATAAATGATATACACCAAAGTTGCACATAGCAAAATGAAATCTCAACAAGCCTTTTCTCCATAATCTTCCATTTACTGCCTATCCCAGTAAGCCCTAAAAGGACTGGTAACTTAGAAGTTAGACAATCACTTTTTACCTTCTGTGAAAACCATAAACTTGCCCAGCAGGTTAATGACTTAAAGTGCCCGATGAAAACTTTATGCCTATCAATGTTTTTAAATTATTTTCAACTAAATGCCTTTTTAACAAATAATAATACATAATATGATGCCCCTTCAAGTGACTTTAATCACTTTAAGAATGATATGGTAAAAATGAAGGCTTTAAGCTATCTTCATAACCATGCATTGTGCATAAAGAATTAAATGAAACAACATTGCACTAAAGACCTTGAGACCAAATTGTCTCATGATACAAATAATATCATAGTACCAATAGATACAAGAGAACTCACTATAATTGCAAACTAAGACATCCACAAATTGTTTATGACCATGAAATCCACTTCAAACCAAATACCCCTACTAGTGTATGAAAACAATGATGCCCCTGTAGAACAAAGAATGCACCTGTAGAGCAAAGAATGTGCCTCAACCATCATGACATATTCAAGTGCCACAATGAAATACAACCCACTGAGATCAACCATACTAACATAGTATCATGCCATATCAACTGTCCTGTCACCATAGAAAAAATGTAACATGATATCATATGCCATATGCCAAGTATGACAGATCCTGAGCACATCAAATATGAATTGTCATATTCTAAGAGATCAAGAGCAAATCAACTGTCATAGAGCATATCAACTATCATAATAGCATTAGGAGATCATGAGAACCTATGCCAAGCATGTGAATCCAACTGTCATAAGAGCCAACTGTCATAATATCAAAATAGTGTTAAAAGATAAAATCAATCTAACTTGCCATTAATGCCAAATCTAAGCAATATCAAATTGATTGAGGAGTGTCACCATGAAACATATCAAATTTACCAATGCAACTCAGTCTATAGGAAGATGCAAAGAATGACAACCAAATGTCCAAGCTCATAGTCACCAAGCTCACTTTCACATAAACCAAATACCTCTGCCTGCTATGCCAACTGTCATGATGCAACTTGGCAATGTACCACAAACCTAAGAGTTTGTGTATTTGACATCAAGGACAACAACTGAGAGGGCAACAAACTCCCCCTTTGTCCTTGATGGTAAAACACAACTCTCTCTCCCCCTTCTTTCATCAAAGACAAAGGGAGGAAGAATTGTGCAATTGCCTCAATAAGCCAGTATGCTGCAAAAAGAACATGAAATATAAAACATACCATTACTGGCCAAGGTATCACAAAGTATCCAAAAAATACCTTGAAAGATTATTGCACTGTCAATACCATATAAATGAGCATATATCATAGCAAGGACAACAACTGAATATGCTAACTATGTGAAACAACAGACCATCAAAGAGCAAAGAAAAACATAGATATCATTGTTATCAGCAACCACCAACTGTCCAAGAAATCCTTTGATATAGACTTATTAGACAATATGAACACTGTCATCAAGAAATACTGGCACCATCTTGGAGGAGATGATTGTATTGGCAACTAACACTTTATCTTGCCAAACAACCTACACTAACTCACTTCATCAAACCCTCTATTGTCATCTTCTACAAAGGTCTACTATCAAGTGCATTGAGATCAATAAGCATCAAGAAACATCAAGAAAACAACTGTATATACCAATGTAATTGGGAAAGAATACCCAGAGTGAGTAAAACCATACAACGACTGAAAGCATCTGAATTGCATCATAAACTAAAATGAATGACATCAGAAAGCACTGTTCAACTGTATCAAATGCATGTCAACTATTTATAGCATCAGAAACCATTGTAGACCATAATATAGCATCAAGAAACATAATAAAAAAATCTGAGAAAACATCTGAAAAAGATCACTGCATAATAGAACATCAAATCACTGTATCAAGGATCAAACCAGAATCCATTCAATACCACATCACTGTTGAAGGATATCACACCACTGTTGAAGGCACACCAAGATCATTGTATCACAACATTACCAAGACCACATAAAAACCATCCTGCAGCTAAACATTGAAGTACTGTCATCATTACCATTGTTCAAAGAATTGTCAAGGCATCAACAAAGCATGAATGCACCAAATATCACTGTGATAAAGGCATCAAAGATCACTTATTGCTCTAGTCTTCAAGATTACACTTATCATGTATTATATATGCATTGAAATCATTGTCAGTAAACAAGAATATAGTAATGTCACTGTAGTACTATCATAAAAATACTTTTATGCAACTGAGCATTAGGCAAATAATCTCTGATGTACATCACTGTATAACAGAGATAATAGATCCCAATTAAACCTTTAACAAGTTGAATCAAAGAAGAGCCAAGTGTTATTTCTATAACTTTGACAAATCATATTTGAGGTTAAACAATCACTAATTGCAATTTGTCAAATTACAAACAAAAATGAACACTGAGGCACTGTTTCAAACCTCTAACCAATTCACTATCTTGCAAATGTTGACATACCCATAGTTTGGTCTAAAATATATTGTACCTGTTGACACTCTTTTTGACCAGGGGTTGATTTGTCATGATCAGGAGGTTTCTTCATTTGAAGCCTTTATCTTCTTGCCCATTTTTTCTAAGTGTTGGACCTCCTCAGCATTTTTCAACTGCAGCATCATATTTTCCTGAGGAGGAGGTCATCATCATCATGTTTGTTTCCATGAAGGTCAGCATCATCATGTTCTCCTTCGACCGGTTTCTCATCGTCATCATCATATTTCGCTGTCGGGTGATGTTTGGTTTTTATCATGATGATGCTGCCGAGCTACAGTGCGCCCTCATCTGCTTGCGAGGGTGATGTTTCAAAGTCTCCGGTGATCTTCCATTTATCACCTTGCGCGAGCATGATGATGATGTTGCTTATTCTTTGAATTGCTCGACCTAACTTGTTTTTTCCTAAGGGTCGTGTTCATCATCATCATATTTCCAGTTATCATCCTGCTGCTTGCAGAGGTCATCATATTTTCTGCCTTCATGATATTTCGCCGGGGTGATATTTTTATCATCGGGTGATCTTGGTTATGATCATCCTGATGATGTTGTTGAAGAGTTCTAAGTGCGACCCGATATTCACTAGGGTCATCATATTTTGAACGTCAGGATGATCTTAGTCAATATCATCCTGATGATGTTGTATCACTTCTTGTTCATTGTTTCTTCATCCTGATGATGCTGACGTCATCCTTATCTCAGGGTGATATCTTTTTCTCTGCCTATCTGCATCATGATATTCCGAAGGAGGGGGTGATATTTTCATATCACCCGGATATATGTTTGTTCGAACATCATGATGATGTTGATATCAAGGAGATATCCGCCTGCTGGTTTCGCGTGTTATCTATTGAGGGTGATCTTTTCAAGCAGCATCATCATATTCAGTTTTCGCCCTGATCTTACAGAGGAGCTACAGTGCAACCTGATGTTCGAACGTCAGGAGGATATTTCCAAATATCCGGTTGTCTTCCGAATATCATGATGATGTTAATATGATGATGACGTCATCAAGGTCCGCGGGGGTCATATTTCTAACAACTGATCATCTTGAAGAGACCTCCTGATATTTGCAAGCATGATGATGACGTCATCCGGATATGAGGAGGTGTGCAGTAGGCAGATATGATGATGACGTCAGCAGGATATGATGATGATGTCATCAGGATGTTCATCGGCCAGACTTTTGGTATAAGCTCAGCAGGAGGATGTTCCTCCGATGGATCAGGTTGTACCGATTATCATGAAGGTTATATTTCAAATATCATGATGACGTCAGGGTGATATTTTGAACAACAGGATATCATGCTGCTGGAGGATGATGATGATGAAGTCCTATACTAGTGTCGTCAGGAGCAAAAGCACCGACATGATATATGCTCATGACCTAGTATATAAAGTGTTATTGAGGTCATCGCGGGATGCATGTGGGATATTGTTATCCTGCATATTCAAAACATCATGATGATGAGTCTCGGCGGGAAGCGGTTGCGACTGTCTGTTTGATGTTCTTCCCGAGGCCGCGGGTTGGTGCGCCATCAATGGCGATTGTTGCAGAGGTATGGGCGATGGCGTGGACAAATGTTGTACCTGATTGAAGATCTGAATCCCTAGGCGGCGGCGCAAGGCTCAAAAAATCTTCCTGTCTCCTCCCCTACCTGCTGCATTCAAGTTTGAGCGCCATTTCTATGTTACTGTATATCTGGCGGGAGTTTTGGTCAACGTGGTAGTCAATGCTGAATACGCCCTCCTGCTATATGATGCAGATGGTGTTGATCATTCAAAGTTGTTGAAAGTTGTAGATGTTTGGCTCTGTAATCCAAAACCAGCTGATCTGGTTGCTCTGTACAGTTTTTCTTGTGAGTTTATGTATCTCCTGTTGTAGGACTTGGCATGAATCCACTGGTTTCATGGTTGATCTTATATGAGTAATGCTACCTTAGCATGTGTTGTGTTAATTCTGTCTCCAGTATTGCATGTATCCTTCTTCTGGATCAGGATGTTTGCTTATGTTTAGATTCTAGAGCATAGAATTCCTATGTTGAATGTCTGATCTTTTGACCTCTGCTCAAGGGGCAGATTAAACTGTTTTCAGGTTGAACATTGGGAAGGGTATACTGCAGTAGGGATGCCATAAGTAGAGATAGCTCAACACTCTATATTGGGAGATATCTGTAAGGCAGATATCATGTGTATCCCCTTGAAATCCAGTTTTAGCTATTCATGCTGATCATTCACAGGTGTATGTCTACCGACTCCAAGCCCTGGATAGGCACCAATCATGCTGTGTTCTTGTGTTATACACCATTTCCAGCTTTGCATCCAAATTCATATCAAAACACTTCATACCTCCACCTGTTAGTTGTAGGAGTAGGATTAGGAACCCCCTGCATACTCTCATACCCAACCAGACATCATGTCCAAGAATGTTGCCAGCCTTGTGATCTATCATGCAGATCTTGGTCCATACATGAGAGTATTCTGCCTGTTGTTGTCAAGTTAGATCTTTCTATCTTTGAGCTAGTCAAGGTTACATCTTGAGTTATAGGGATACCCCCCTTGGTGCGGCAGAACCAGAAGTGAAGGGGAGGAGCTCACGCAACCTCCTGTATTCAGTTGGCCTGAATCTGCCTGTGCATTAGAAGTGGCAAACCCTAATGCTGATTCAGAAGAAATGTCAACAAATTGGTGACTCTGCTGGGGAGGATTGATAAAATAAAGAATAATACTTGTGACCCATCCGAGTCACTAACAAAATGATGCTCTGCTGGTGGAATGAACCTGGAAAAGTAGCTTTCAGCTGCTGTAAATTTTGTCCTCTCTGGAGAGGTGGCGACTCTGCAAAAAAGATTCAAATGCACATGTGAGATGGATGTATGTGATGTGACAAAAAAGATGTATATATTTCTGCATCTGTATGAGAAAAGGTACCTTGTTCTTTCCCCTTTATTTGCTGTTTTATTGCATAGGTTAGATGCCAGGGGAAGCCTTAGGTCTTAGACAGACAAAGGATGTCTAAGAGTAAGATTTTTATGAATCCAAGTATGAGTTATCCCACACTCAGTGGTGAAATGTTGGATAAAGGGATTGAAGAGATAAGAAATAGGTTGATATTCTTAGAGGCTGAGCAGGCCCAGTTAAGAAGCAGTAACCCTGTTGTGTCTGCCAGTCAGAAAGCTAAACCTCCTGTCAGCCCTTTTGATCCTTTGTATGACCAACTGGATTTGTCATGGGTGGATTATGAAGTAGAAACTATGCCTGCTAGGATATACTGTCAGATGCCTAGATTTAGTGGTCACAGTGTATGTGATGGGAATGCACATATCCAAAATTTTCAAAGTTTTATGGGAAAACATTCATTCAGAGATGAGGATATGTGGATGAGGTTTCTTGTTAGGTCCTTTGATGCAAAAGCAAAAGACTGGTATTTGAGCTTTCCAAAGAGATCCTTTGCCTGTTGGGATGAACTTGTTGACTGTTTCAAAGAAGAATTTGCAAAAGAACCGGCTGATCTTGTTGCAGAATTAATGAGAATCAGAAAACAAGATGAAGAGCCATGTGTTGATTTCAGTCATAGGTTTGCAGTAGCCCTTTCACATGTCCCTGAAAGTTTCAGACCTGATATTTCAGCCTGTGTTGGCATATTCTTTGAAGCTTTTGAGGAGGGCTTTAGTGCATTACTGAAGGATTTCAAGGTGACAAGTATGCAGATGGCATACAAATTTTTAGAAAATGTAGAAGAAATGAGAAATGTGCACCTGCTGAAACCCCTGTCCCCAGGCCTTGGTGTGAATAATGGTTATGAAGCTGCAAATGACCAAATGATTATGGCATCATGTGCAGATAAAAATGAAAATAAAAGCATAGAGGTTGAGATTGCTGTATTTGAACACAATGCTAACAATACTGCTCAACTGGATTGTTCACCAGTTGAGGATGCCAGTGAAAGGACTAATGAGGATTCCCATTGCAATGATGAGGCATCTGACCATGAAAACAATAACAAGGTTGTGGACAGCAATGAGCAATTTTTAGAATGGACCTGTGGAGACAACTGTGAGTATTGTACTCAAGACAGAGAAGATATAAGCAATCAGAGAAGCAGTCCTATGTGTGACCCATTGCCTATCTTTCAAACACATGGAGATCATGAAGAGCAGTCAGAAATTGAAATAAGTGCTAGTTCAGAGCATGATTGTTTTTCATTTGATGGCTGTTTTGCTTATGACACACAGGCTGATACTCCTCCACAGAATGAATCCATTGATGATGAAGAGATGTGCTCTGCTGCCCATGAACAAATGGCATACTCTGATGAAACTGATGCACCTGGGTCACCCATTTATGACACATATGGTGATGAGGATCTGTCTGAGTGTGGTGAAGATCTAGACACTATTTTTGGCTTGGATTCTGTTTCTCATCCTGATGAAAGAGGAAACAACATACATCAGGTAAGTGATTGTAAAAATGTGCCTGATTGTAAAGAGGTGTCAGAGCCTGATCTTTTCCAGCCTGGTGTACCAGATGGTTGTGTACATGATGTACACAATTGTGATTTTGAAAGCTTTTCTTTTGATGAGCCAGCATATAATACAATGAGCCTTGATCTTCCTAGTTGTGTGGTGGACTCTGAGTGTTTCCTATTTGCAGTCCAGCTAGGAGATCATGTTGCAATGCATGATGATGATATAGGTGATGAGTGCTATATGCCATATGAACATGCATTGTTTGATATATTCTACACCCACATGGCACATGATGTTGAAGGTTATCTGCACAGGGGTGATAATGACAAGCCAAACCAGAGGATTGAATATGCAGATGACAAGATTTGTTTGTGGGTGGATCCTGACAGTATCTCCAAGCTTGACCCAGTGCATGCAGATGAAAACAAGATATTTGACAAAGGGAGATACATGTTTTTTCTTTTCTTGGTGGCCTTAGGCCATCAAGTGTGTTGGGTGATGCAGGTCAGTACAATATTTGACTCTGTGCCCAATGGATAAGGGACTGGTCTGCATCCCAGAGATCTGGGGTTCTCGCTGCAGGTTTTCACCTGCACGTCCCCAGACAGAGCCACTGTTGACACTCTTTTTGACCAGGGGTTGATTTGTCATGATCAGGAGGTTTCTTCATTTGAAGCCTTTATCTTCTTGCCCATTTTTTCTAAGTGTTGGACCTCCTCAGCATTTTTCAACTGCAGCATCATATTTTCCTGAGGAGGAGGTCATCATCATCATGTTTGTTTCCATGAAGGTCAGCATCATCATGTTCTCCTTCGACCGGTTTCTCATCGTCATCATCATATTTCGCTGTCGGGTGATGTTTGGTTTTTATCATGATGATGCTGCCGAGCTACAGTGCGCCCTCATCTGCTTGCGAGGGTGATGTTTCAAAGTCTCCGGTGATCTTCCATTTATCACCTTGCGCGAGCATGATGATGATGTTGCTTATTCTTTGAATTGCTCGACCTAACTTGTTTTTTCCTAAGGGTCGTGTTCATCATCATCATATTTCCAGTTATCATCCTGCTGCTTGCGGAGGTCATCATATTTTCTGCCTTCATGATATTTCGCCGGGGTGATATTTTTATCATCGGGTGATCTTGGTTATGATCATCCTGATGATGTTGTTGAAGAGTTCTAAGTGCGACCCGATATTCACTAGGGTCATCATATTTTGAACGTCAGGATGATCTTAGTCAATATCATCCTGATGATGTTGTATCACTTCTTGTTCATTGTTTCTTCATCCTGATGATGCTGACGTCATCCTTATCTCAGGGTGATATCTTTTTCTCTGCCTATCTGCATCATGATATTCCGAAGGAGGGGGTGATATTTTCATATCACCCGGATATATGTTTGTTCGAACATCATGATGATGTTGATATCAAGGAGATATCCGCCTGCTGGTTTCGCGTGTTATCTATTGAGGGTGATCTTTTCAAGCAGCATCATCATATTCAGTTTTCGCCCCGATCTTACAGAGGAGCTACAGTGCAACCTGATGTTCGAACGTCAGGAGGATATTTCCAAATATCTGGTTGTCTTCCGAATATCATGATGATGTTAATATGATGATGACGTCATCAAGGTCCGCGGGGGTCATATTTCTAACAACTGATCATCTTGAAGAGACCTCCTGATATTTGCAAGCATGATGATGACGTCATCCGGATATGAGGAGGTGTGCAGTAGGCAGATATGATGATGACGTCAGCAGGATATGATGATGATGTCATCAGGATGTTCATCGGCCAGACTTTTGGTATAAGCTCAGCAGGAGGATGTTCCTCCGATGGATCAGGTTGTGCCGATTATCATGAAGGTTATATTTCAAATATCATGATGACGTCAGGGTGATATTTTGAACAACAGGATATCATGCTGCTGGAGGATGATGATGATGAAGTCCTATACTAGTGTCGTCAGGAGCAAAAGCACCGACATGATATATGCTCATGACCTAGTATATAAAGTGTTATTGAGGTCATCGCGGGATGCATGTGGGATATTGTTATCCTGCATATTCAAAACATCATGATGATGAGTCTCGGCGGGAAGCGGTTGCGACTGTCTGTTTGATGTTCTTCCCGAGGCCGCGGGTTGGTGCGCCATCAATGGCGATTGTTGCAGAGGTATGGGCGATGGCGTGGACGAATGTTGTACCTGATTGAAGATCTGAATCCCTAGGCGGCGGCGCAAGGCTCGAAAAATCTTCCTGTCTCCTCCCCTACCTGCTGCATTCAAGTTTGAGCGCCATTTCTATGTTACTGTATATCTGGCGGGAGTTTTGGTCAACTTGGTAGTCAATGCTGAATACGCCCTCCTGCTATATGATGCAGATGGTGTTGATCATTCAAAGTTGTTGAAAGTTGTAGATGTTTGGCTCTGTAATCCAAAACCAGCTGATCTGGTTGCTCTGTACAGTTTTTCTTGTGAGTTTATGTATCTCCTGTTGTAGGACTTGGCATGAATCCACTGGTTTCATGGTTGATCTTATATGAGTAATGCTACCTTAGCATGTGTTGTGTTAATTCTGTCTCCAGTATTGCATGTATCCTTCTTCTGGATCAGGATGTTTGCTTATGTTTAGATTCTAGAGCATAGAATTCCTATGTTGAATGTCTGATCTTTTGACCTCTGCTCAAGGGGCAGATTAAACTGTTTTCAGGTTGAACATTGGGAAGGGTATACTGCAGTAGGGATGCCATAAGTAGAGATAGCTCAACACTCTATATTGGGAGATATCTGTAAGGCAGATATCATGTGTATCCCCTTGAAATCCAGTTTTAGCTATTCATGCTGATCATTCACAGGTGTATGTCTACCGACTCCAAGCCCTGGATAGGCACCAATCATGCTGTGTTCTTGTGTTATACACCATTTCCAGCTTTGCATCCAAATTCATATCAAAACACTTCATACCTCCACCTGTTAGTTGTAGGAGTAGGATTAGGAACCCCCTACATACTCTCATACCCAACCAGACATCATGTCCAAGAATGTTGCCAGCCTTGTGATCTATCATGCAGATCTTGGTCCATACATGAGAGTATTCTGCCTGTTGTTGTCAAGTTAGATCTTTCTATCTTTGAGCTAGTCAAGGTTACATCTTGAGTTATAGGGATACCCCCCTTGGTGCGGCAGAACCAGAAGTGAAGGGGAGGAGCTCACGCAACCTCCTGTATTCAGTTGGCCTGAATCTGCCTGTGCATTAGAAGTGGCAAACCCTAATGCTGATTCAGAAGAAATGTCAACAGTACCCACTGCCATACCTGTCTTGATAGTATCTTGGAAGGATCACTAAAAAACAAACTATTGTTCAAAGACACAACTGTATCAACAAGAAAATCACTATGAATACCACTGATCCAGGATCTACATTGAATTGTCCTCTTGTTTTTGCTATTCAAAACCTATACATTAAGCTTTAATCATACACTCACTTAAACAGACATCCCCTTAATCATGATAGTCCTTTAGACCACATTTCCTTGAGGTACTTTGATACCTATACCTTGTTAGCAAAAGCTATCCTTATTCTGCAAAGAACTGAACACCTACAAAAATTTGTACTGCAAAAAAAAAATTGTATCATGAAAGGCACTGCAGAACTTAACTCCTTGCACACTATTGAACTTTAGAGTTCCCTGTCCTTGTCTTGTCAGAGACCACTTAGAGCTAACTGATCCGAATCAAACTTGTTATAAAGCCACCAAAAATCTTTTCAACACTGCAATAAAAATCTGTGATAGTCCTTATTTGGCATATGTTCACTATTTAGTGCCTTATGCACCTCAACTAAGGAACATTGTCAACATAGTACTATGTATCTCACTTTCACTTTACATGAAAGACAAATAAATCACTATCATCATAAATTTATTGCATAACAATTAGGAGTAGATGACTGTCACCGTACTGTCATGCATCAACAAACCACAAGAAAAGCACTTTAATCTCTAAGAGGCATGAAACAACACTGTTATCATCATAGTAATACCACTGATATGCTTTCATGGGGAAGAATAATGAAACCTTACACAACTCCCCCTATCTCCAAGCTCCTACTCATTCAGTTTGTAAAGCATTTTGTGAGCCATGCACTGGTTCAGGACTTGCATTTCCTACACTTTGTTTTCTCCTCCAAACTAGTATAGGTTTTTCCTTTTTCTTGTTTAAGGTACTCTCATATTTTTGTTTGACCTTATAGCTCCTGGATGATTTCAACACACTTTTCTTACACCAATGTGCCTTGTGTCCAAAGCTATTACAACTATAACATCTGATATTATTGTAGATAGACCATAGAAAGGATAATTTCTTCTAGGCATGTGATAAACACTCCTATCGACATTCCTCTTATATATCCTATTGTTTCTTGTACAATATCTTGCTCTATGGCCATAAACATGACATGAATAACAATAACCGTGAAATTGAGAATAATTGTACCTTATTGTTTGCCTGGTGGGTAGAGAACTTGTGGACCTGATTGTCCTTCTTTCTTGAACTTTAGAAGAAGCAACATGATAACTTAAGTCTATCTTCCTTTTAGGTTCCTTTCTTTCTTTGGAGCACTCTCCTTCTTCAAAACCTAGACCAGTAGTATCCTTGAAATGCTTTTGTTTGCTCAGGATGTCATTCAACTTACTTGTACTTTCTTCAAACTCCTGATATTTCTTAGACAGGGCCTTGAGACTTTCATAATCTTTTCTCATATTAACAATTTCAATTTCTAATTTCATATATTCAATTCTTTTTACCTCAAGGTCAGATTTTGTATTATCTATTATTCTTTTGGCTTCCTCAATTTCAGTCTTTAGACTGATAATCAATATATCAGATTCATCAACATGACTCTTTAATTCTGTAATATGATTTCTTGCATTTTCAAACTCTAAAGAAACTGTTTCAAAATCTGAACATACCTTGTCCTTGGATTCTTTCTCTTGTTGAAGCTGGTCTTTTAATCTCCTGTTTTCTTTACTAAGTTGCTTGATTGTATCTAGGGCACATAGAAGTTCTCCTTCAACATCAACTTCACAATCATTTTCATCAAACTCCTGTCCATCTTCATCCTCAAAGAAATTTATTTTTTCATCATTAGTCTCAACATTAAAAACATCTTTTCTTTCATCAAATTCTTGTTCTCCTTCATTCACAATGATATCTTCTTTTTTATTAAGATTTTCAACTACAGGACTATTCCTTTTATCACATTTTGTGTCAATTTTCAAGGGTGACATATGCATTAGATCATTACTTGACTAGACTGAGGCTTATTGTACAACTTTTTCATCAGTACTCTTATTTCCTCTATTTCTTCTACACTTTCCCATGGTACTCAACTATCAGGACCTACCCAGGCTGGTTAGACTTCTATAGGGAACCTATGCTCTGATACCACTTGTTGGAGTACAAAAGACACTGAGAGGGGGGGTGAATCAGTGTCTTATAAAATAGACTTATTTTTGGCAACCATTGACAAACTTTTACCAACTATGAACTTCAATCTTTTTATGATGAAAACTTGTGAACATGAAAGAACAAGACAACTGTTGATGAACTGTGACAAACCATCAAAACCAATTTATGAACATCATATTAATATTTGTTGAATCATGACTATAGGACTGACAAATAAAAGAGGCAATTTTATAAGTTTCATTGGACTGTGATAATCATGCATTTGTACTAACTCAAAATGAGCATCATGTCAACAATAATATGCAACAATTAAATCATGAAATAATGAACATAAACTCATGAATAGAGCAACATAATCACAAGCGACCATAACACAAAGATTTGACGAGTGGAAAACCCTCTAGGGATGAAAAACCACTCTAGAAAATGCCTCACTAGCTTAATCATCAAAAACACCAATTACAGAGCCTCACTGGCCTTTATGTCTCACTGACTACACAATGCCTCACTGGCAACACAAGCCTCACTGGAAACACAAGCCTCAATGGCAATACATCAGCCTCACTGGCATTAGGTCAATCTGTGTCTCACTAACATGACCTTATATCATCTTCAAGAACCAAGGAAAAAATATACAATACAGAGGGTTTCTCTGTTTCACTACAGCTCAGTTCTTGATTGTCTCACTGAATTTGGAGACCTCAAGAATCACATAACCAAAACTGTGCGCATTACTCAAAAATAGTTTGCATTATAACACACTGGTATTGTCTCAATGATAGTGTAAGATATAATATCATCAACACCATATCATGTATTTACATTATATCCTTTTTATACAATTTCACTAAGTCTTCTTTCTCTCATGAAACAGTTTGTAACTAAACTTGATCAATTGTCTCAGGCAGTTTGTAACTGCATAAATAACTATCATAGATGTATGGTTGAATAGACCCATGACAACCTTATACAAAGCCTTTGAAATAAGAAACTTTAACCACAGTTGAGTCTTGTAACAACAAGTTCTTAACCACATATCATAACAACACTGTTCAATGAAACAAGGAAAGTTTTGAGAAACTGTGGATGCCAAAACAAATTACTAATAAACTGTCTTCATGCTCATGTGAGAAACCCTAGGGTAAACTGTCAAACCCTAACCATGGGTAACAAGAATTTTTAAACCCTTCACCAAAAATTGGAAACTATCAAACCCTAACTATTCCTTAACAAAAGAATAAGTAATGTATGCAATAATAATCACTGTCGACTGCATACTATAACCAAGACTTATGAAAAAGTCAAAACTACTTTAGCTCGAAAGGAACAATAAAGAAATTATTAAGTATTTTTTCTTCTTTCCAAAGATAGAGAACTGAAACAGGGAATAGCAAAGCTCCACTATTTTCATCTTAAGATCTTCAGATCAATGTCATTTTTAAGAGACCAAAAAGAAACTTCTTTAGACACCCAAAAAGAAGAATATCACCTGGCTTATGTCGTCTTTTATGCCTCAGAACAAAAACTGTCGAGAAGATTGTAAACCCAAGTAATTGTCCAGCTGCATTATTGACTCGAGCAATGTCATTTCACAAAGGATCTCCATCATGAATGTGTTGCCCCGTCATGCAACCCTAATGAGTTAGGCTAACAGGTGATAAAATTACAGAAATATTTTTTTTTAAGCAAGTAAATGCATTAACATTAGATCAAGTTGATACTATTCACAACATTTAAATGAAATGAACGACTAACATCTCTAGGGAACATAACTACATCAGATAAACATAAATCATAACAATACAAGTAATATGCATTATGATACAACAGAAGAGGATTACATCATTCATTTGCAGATATGAATAGTTACAAGAGCTTGAATACAAGATTACATGATAACAAAGATTCGTGACTGATTTCATCAGTTTACAATATACAACTAGATTATACAACTCTGAAGGTATAATACAACTCTGAGGATGCAAGTACAAATCTGGAACTAGAAACACATCTGCAGTGAACACGAATCAAGTTGGCCAAGAAAAACCAATGGATTAAGCTCTTCCACCTAACCATGTGGAACCTTGAGGTCCACCCCCGAGCTAGGAGATAACAGTGAGGTTCCACTAAGTCAAGGGAAACAAGAAGACAGATACAAATTCAACACCGGCAATACAGATAATCAGACAACACAAATCATCGATATCATTAAGACAACATAAATCATCAAAATCTTCAAGACAACACAAATCATCAAGATAAGACAGATCATCAAGACAACACAGTACTCCAAAGGTAACAACAAAAGATAAAAAGGAATTAATTAGACTGCAGCAAGGAGAGTGTCATCACATGGTCCTAACATGGGTTATCCAGGCTATCTCTCTCTAGAAACTGGCCCCCATCTATGGTTACCCTGGCAGCCTCTCTCTAGGCACCGGCCCCATAGGATGACACATGCAGAGCCAACACATCCTCTCATGGAGACAAGGAGATCGACCTTGCCAACCAAGCCTTCTCATCCCATCCTTAGCCTGTGAGAGCATTTAAGGCAGGGGTGAGGCATCATACTTATCTTGTTACGTGGATTACTACCTGACCCACCTAAATAAATTATTAAGTTATCACTTGATTACAACTTCCATAGGGTTACCCAGGCAGCCACTTTGGGCACCGGTCCCACCATGAAAGCCACTCTCCTACATGCAACTAGCAACCCCTAACCAACATCCAGAAACCAACAACATACATGGAAAAGGGATCGCAAGGCCTCTATCTTTTGGAAAACCAATACATTACATAGACCATTTCAAATTTTAACTTCAACAATAAAACTTTCCCCTATCCACTTCAAAATGTCAAATCAATAAAACATTTAAATAGTATGACCTAATAATAAATTTGAGCCCAAGTAGCCTAACCTCTGGAGTCGGTAAGTTGAACTCAATACCACTATACACAAGTTCATCTCCCAATATGGAAACAAGGGTTTAAACGACTAGGACATTCCCATAGAACAATATGACTTAGGACCAAAAATAACATAATCAACCAATTACCTCGCTACTCCCTAACAATGGAATTTCCAAGCAAGACCATATTTAAAATCATCTCAACCTAACACAATAGAATAATTTAAACTAGAAAACACTATAAGGTTTTTCACTCACATTTAAATAAAATCCAAATACTATTCCATTCTAGAAATATAATTTCATCTAATAATTGTTAACCATTACCACAATAACTCAATTTCCTCATTACTACATGTCGATAATAATTGACACTGAAATTACCAGAAAGACCTTATAATAAATCTAAAATTGACTTATCATAACCCTTCGAACAATTTGAACATAATACAATAATAAATTCGTAAATCTCTAGGTATCCATGAGTCCGTCGACCATTTGATACTGAAAAAGATTATAGAGTAAAATAACAATACTATCATGATATGGTTAGCACATATGATATGATGTCACTTCTCTTGGTGTTTTGCCAATACCTATATCCTATCTTCATTTCTAAGATAAAATATTAGATATCACATTTAACCTTTGATAAATAATAATAACCTTTATATAAACATCTTAAAAACTAAAGACCCATCTCAATCTACCTTCTATCTTACTGCTAGATTACTATGGGAGTCTACCTTAATTTAGTCTCAACCTCTAATGAATAGTTTGTCTTATGATACTACAAAGATAGTTAAGAGATAGGACAACTGATTACTAGGTTTGAAACTTCTTCTAAACCTTAAGATCCTCCACTATAAATAATACACAGTCATCTAAATATAAAAGATAGTTACTAAGACTATAAGGCTGCTGTGGAAATAAAAGAATAAATAAAGTACGTAACAGATAGTCATTGCTTAAGTAGACATGAATAAAATACAATCGACCCTCATACATAAGATGGTACTGTCCTTCAACCTGCAAAAGCTTCAAGTTTGTGAATACTAACCTCAATACTCTTCTGGTCTATCAGCCTACACAACTTACTAGCCTAAAAAAAATATACAAAAGAAATCTTTTAACCTATCGACCTACAACTAAGCATAGCAAAATACACTTATAGGCCTTGTAGGTTAGATATTTTTGCAAATAATATGATAACACTGTTGTCTACAGATTTTTACTAAAGTACTATATGATAGAACACTACTACGATTATTTTCAATCTATTGTGTACAATACAATAATCTTAGTTCTCTTGAACTATATTTTCTACTGAATAAGAGAACATATTTATGACTGCTACAAAATGATAATAAACCAATACAATCTGTAAACGAAAGGATTAATATTATTCTAAGGCATACCTACCTTTCAAGCCATCGGTATTAATGCTTGAGCTATCTTGAATTTATCCTCTAACTATATTGACTAGACACCGCCTATTCCTCTGACTGGATTTCTTTATAAGATACTGCTCACAATCCTTATCACCGTACCCATAAAAAAATCTAATAACATTCAAGGATATCCTCTTCTATGCTTCAATGTGTAAACTCTTAATGTTACAATTTCTTAAGACCTCCACTTTCCATCTTCTCACGAAGCTTAAGGCAGATTCCACGCCTAACAACATGCTTCGATCAAATGCAGGTGTTACTCTAGCTGTCTCCACACCTCTAATCGGTTGATTGGTAAAAATAAATGAAAGCCAAAATGGGGATTTGTCCTTAACCCAAACTAAACCAAATTCACGTCCGGTAACAAAGTTGTGATGCTGAGGTCGATATGCATGCGATTGGAAGAGCCATCGACAAATCACAAGAACTATTTTTTTTACAGACCTTGATGGAGAGCGATCCTGTGGATAGATAAAGGTAACGGCAAGATAAATATGATATGATTTCAAATAGAGATCCCCCTCTTGAACAGTTACAAGACGTTACATTTATAATCAGAGACATTATTCGAACGAGGGCCTAGAGTTTATCCAGTGATTTCTACATTACTCATATCATTTCGCAAGCCTAAAGCCCCTCGTCTGAAGCACAACCCCTAAAAATAGTAATTATAATAATCAAATGCAATGAATTCCTTCCATTCCCGCCATCCCACTCACTCAAAGGATAATAATGACAATAATTACAAAAGGATGAGCAACTGTACCTCTCAAAATAGCCATTCCTTAAATATACCCCCGACAACAGATTCTTTACTATATTTATTGCCACCACACACAACAATAAAAAAAATATTTATTTATCTCTAGAAGAAATACATTTATTATTATTATTATTAACTATAAATACCACTAACAAGAACAATTTCCAAATTTTCGACAACCCACTAACCCCCTAAAAAGGAAAACAATTAAATTTTCTATCCAGAGAGATTTTCCAAGACATAAATCTTATACGACAACTCACATGGAATAAATTATTAACTAACATTATTCTTTAACTTACCATAAAATATTTTAATAAAACAATATTAAATACTTATGACACAAATCTCATTAAAAAGATTAAAATAATTAATTTAATCTTTATTAAAAATTACTTAAATAATATTCCAAATCTCATTAATAATTTACGACTAAGAAAATACTTTTATATTTGACGTATTAATAACATTATTAATATAATATTAATTCATGAATGTATTACCAAAATACACATAGGCTTAACTAAACAAAGCTTGACAATAAATCCACATACCACATGACAACCAACAACCTGAAGCAAGGACCAAAAAGTGACATCTTGACTCACGACCACAAACTGAAGACTAAAACTGACCTAGGGAAAACCCCATGTTATCTCCCATCAACGTTATCCATTGGAGTAAGGGCACGCTCAGACCTACTAAGTCAGGCGGAGTCGATGCCCGGTACCTGCAACCTACATCAGAACAATATGTTGCATTCGAGTATATACACATTTAGCACACATAGAGAGTTAGGGATTCGAGCATAGTAGGGTGCTCAAAATGAGAAATACTACACTGTCCCCTCTCTGAAAGCACGACAATAACATAAACACCTCTAACTATAAGTCAGATACCAACAAATCACATAAAGCATGATAATATCTAATCATTACTGATCATGTCAATCACATCATAAGCTGGAATATCAATAATGTCATCATAAAACTCATAACACATGTCAAAACCACATCAATCAAACATAGTCCATCATGATCATAATAAGCATAAACCATAATTCTAATACTCAAATGTCTCAAACTGTCAAAGTGCAATATAAAACTACCAACTATCACAAGCCAAAAATGAGGGGCATTACAATGACAAAGAAACTTCACCATTTTGTATAATGATTGAACCGTAAGTCAAGAGAGGGATATACACGATATACACCAAAGTTGCACATAGCAAAATGAAATCTCAACAAGCCTTTTCTCCATATTCTTCCATTTACTGCCCGTCCCGGTGAGCCCTAAAATGCCCGGTAACTTAGAAGTTAGACAATCACTTTTTACCTTCTGTGAAAACCATAAACCTACCCAGCAGGTTAATGACTTAAAGTGCCCGATGAAAACTTTATGCCTATCAATGTTTTTAAATGATTTTTGAAAAAATGCCTTTTTAACAAATAATAATACTTAATATGATGCCCCTTCAAGTGAATTTAATCACTTTAAGAATGATATGGTAAAAATGAAGGCGTTAAGCTATCTTCATAACCATGCATTGTGCATAAAGAAGTAAAAAAAACAACATAGCACTAAAGACCTTGAGACCAAATTGTCTCATGATACAAATAATATCATAGTACCAATAGATACAAGAGAGATCACTGTAATTGCAAACTAAGGCATCCACAAATTGTTTATGACCATGAAATCCACTTCAAACCAAATACCTCTACTAGTGTATGAAAACAATGATGCCCCTGTAGAACAAAGAATGCACCTGCAGAGAAAATAATGTGCCTCAACCATCACAACATATTCAAGTTCCACAATGAAATACAACCCACTGAGATCAACCATACTAACATAGTATCATGCCATATCAACTGTCCTGTCACCATAGAAAAAATGTAATATGATATCATATGCCATATGCCAAGTATGACATATCCTAAGCACATCAAATATGAATTGTCATATACTAAGAGATCAAGAGTAAATCAACTGTCATAATAGCATTAGGAGATCATGAGAACCTATGCCAAGCATGTGAATCCAACTATCATAAGAGCCAACTGTCATAATATCAAAATAGTGTTAAAAGATAAAATCAATCTAACTTGCCATCAATGCCAAATCCAAGTAATGTCAAATTGATTGAGGAGTGTCACTATGAAACATATCAACTTTACCAATGCAAATCAGTCTATAGGAAGATGCAAAGAATGGCAACCAAATGTCCAAGCCAACCAAATGTCCAAGCTCATAGTGACCAAGCTCACTGTCACATAAACCAAATACCTCTGCCTGTCATGTGAACTGTCATGATGCAACTTGGCAATTTACCACAAACCTGAGAGTTTGTGTATTTGACATCAAGGACAACAACTGAGAGGGAAACAATCAAGGCATGTCCCAACCCTGCACCAGCAGCATATGGGGCACATACAAGTAAATACCTAATTCAACAATTTTTGACCTGATGCAAATGCCCATATAATGGTGATTGAGAGAGATCTGCATATATAATTTACTCTATACATATATACATACATTTGTATATTTGTGTTTATGTGTATACACATATACATGTACTTGTGTGTTTGTATGTATATACACATAGACACATGCATGTAAAAATGTGTAGATTTCTATATATAAAGAGATGAGTGTAATAATGATAGCTCATTGAAAGAATCACTTGAGTATTAAATATTCCAAGTGGTCAATCCTAAAAGAAAATATATCTAATAGAGTGTATAGATGCATGTACGTAAGTGGATATGAATATGCATGAAAATTTCTATAACAAATACATATTAAAACATATCAACTATTAATATGCAAAGTCTATCTCTACCACTAAGACATCCTTTATATAATGGTGTGTATATCCCTGAACAATCAATATGCTAGGTGGCCAAGTAGCCAACTCAATAACATTGAGAAAAATTCCTTGCTTCGATTATCAGGGATTTAGAAGTTTACATTGCCTCCAATATACATATTCTATTTACAGATTTACATAAAATTCTAGACATTTTTCTTTTCATGCTCCCATATTTCTACATCCTCCAATACATTCAAATATAAACTGATTGGCTATGAAACAACCTTTATCTATTTCTGATTTTATTCAGGTAGTACAATTAAAGTTTACCCTCAATTAGTTTTTCTTGGTGCTTTGTATTTGATCTACTGAATATATTAGATAAGATTTGTGTTTTTGTCATTTAAATGAAGAAATGTACCTGTTTTCCATGTAATTTTAGAACATGATTGTAGGGATTGGAGGATAAGTTTGTAATTTTGAGGTTGTTACTGCTCAATCTATCCCTTAAGGACTGTCATGTTTTGCCTCTTGACCAAGCATCTCCAAGTTCTATCCCACTGTCCTTTGACAAAAATTGCTCAATGCCTTCCTTAACACAGGCTTGTACCTATTAAATATAGCACTATGACTGTGTTTTTCTATTCACTGTCTCTTCATGAATTTAATATTTGCATAAGCTTCCTAATGTAGGGATACTAGATGCAAATGTTACAAAGCTATGCACTAGGAACACCCAATTAAAATTGGCATTTGACTATTAATTTCTCAAATGAATATGTGAAAAACACAAATTACTACTTATGAAATATGAGTTATTTTCCATTGTTTTCCATGGTAGATTTTGTCTCTATGAATATTAAAAGCTATGAATAGTGATAAGATCTTAGGTCTATTAAACCCTAGTACCTTCATCAAAATCTATGGAGGTTTTCCACGTTAAACCTTGTTAGACAAGGTAAAAAAGAAGTCATTGTTATCAAGTCAAAAGATAATAACTCAAGTAAATGGTTTGTGAAGATAATATGAACGAGCTTCATGAAAGTCACAAGGGAAGTCATAGGTATGTGATGTTTCATTGGGGAATCACAAAAGATTTCTCTCATGAAAAATAATGAATAGAGAATATGAAGGCAGTGTATAATGACATGTCAAACCAAATGACAGAGAGCAGTATGACAAGCCTTTCATGGCAATGTTGTTTAAAGAGTGGTGTCTCTAAGAGATTTAATGAGATTTTTGTAAATATAAGTGAATCCTAAGATTATCGTGAACAAGAGCATATTCTTTGGCTTAGGAGTATGTAAGTGATTTCTATCTCCACATTGTGAGTGTGAGTAGAAGGTAGTATATAAGGATTTTTATGAGACACTGTCTTGAATTAGGCCTTAAGGTTTTGTGTCATGGAAATGTTGCAGATAACAGTTATAAGTTAGGGACTGTATGACAAGTGTGCATGAAGGATAGATGACAAATAATCCATAGGTCACCTATGCAGGTCACAAGATAGCCTACACAATCACACTTACAATCATGATAGAAGTGTTAAGCATCTTGTTTTAAAATATCAAGATGCTAATGGATGAGTTACAGCCTATGGAAAATATAAAAGAGGACAGTAAACAAACTTCTAAAAGTAGTCTACAAGTATATAGTTGGTGATAAAGGATAACGTAAGAGACTGTTAGAGCATGACAAGTTAGAGGAGAGTATTAAGGCAATCCAAGGGTCTTAGGTTCTTTCCTAGAGTTTGTGAGACCATAAGAATACACATGATCTAATAATACAGTCAAATGCCCTGTGACACAAACACGGTGATAGTTTACATTATCATGCAATGATTACTCATCATAGTGAAGAAGCATATCATAGCCACATGACTTGAAAAAGATAATAGATCAATAATGAGGTGTGACAGATATTAGTTTCAAATGACAGTATTCTCTTATTGCAAACATAGGAACAACAACGTTACATTCTAGACTTGACTCCCTTGACTCAAAACCTATGAGTGAAAGTGTGAAAAGAGTAAGGTTTGAATTTGAGAGAAGACCAATGACAGTGGTATCAAATAGTCATATGACAGTGCCTGATCTTGGGTTGCAGAGTCAAATTATTGAAAGGTTTGTGTTTTCCTTCTAGCCACAACTTGAATTACTTGGCATGGAATTGTTTATGGATGGCATAAACATGCAAGGTTGTTTTCACCTGGTTCTACTTACAAATCCAAATTGATTTCTCCATATTATTATGACCTGCTCAATGGAATTTAATCCCTACTTGAGGAAACCCTATCAAACAAATCACACAAAAAAGCAAACGTGTTTTGAAGAACTAGTCATATACTTGATATGTTAATTCAAATAACAAGGAAAAAGAAAAATGGAGACAACCAGATAAAGTATCCAAGGTATTTAACAACTAATTGAGAACTAGAAGTAATGGCACCAAAGAAATGCATCTTTTCTATTGATTTGCTTCAAAGAACAGGCATTAGAATTGTCTCTTTCCAAAATCAAATTTCCCATAGAGAGAGCCACAAGGTCTTGGTTTCCTTCTTATAAGGACGAAGGAAGCAACAAGCTTTAGACCTTTCACATTCAAAATGGATTTTCATATTCCCACCCTTGATATATTATATTACAATGTTTTTCTTTTGACAAGTCTAAATTAGATTACCAAATATATTTTGAATATATTTAGAAAAGCATAAAAAATAGAAAGAGACAAAAGAGGAGGGTGTCCAAGATTTGTTGGTACCTATTGACGCCATCTTTATGCTCATTGCTCCCCTTCCTGATTAGTCTTCAACTGCAAGATATTTTTGCTCCCATTGAAACACAACATAATCACTAGGCCATTTGTATTCTTGGATTTGCAGCAGGTTGGGTTGGTGATCCTTCCATCTCTTATCCATAACACTCTGACATCAATGATGAACTTGGCATATCCAATGTCCAGAGAAATTACTCTATCTAGAATCACATTGAAATTGAGAACATTGATGTCCTCATCCTTCTTCAAATGATCAATTATCTGAGAAACAATTTTGCCAAACTCATCTTTCCGTTCATCAAAACCCTTGATTTGTTTGTCCTCTACCAAAATCGATGGGATGAATTGATGTTTGAAAGAGGTAAAAGAATCAATCTTTGCCTGCATTTTCTAACTTTCTCCATTTATATACTGATACTCATCCAAGATCATTTTTACCATCTTCTTAGTTGGCTTAAGAGTAGCAGGAGCATCTAGGTTTCATTGCAGAACTTTACATAAAGTCATCAAAGTATGATGTACAGGTTGCCATCTTGTATACATAGGATCCAGAACAGAAAGATTGATCTTCAATTGTTCAATTGCCTGGGACAAAGCAGTGTAGCACTTATGTACTGCCTTAATCTTATCCAACACCATCTTAATCCTGTACTCCAAAATCTTTTCAATGATGCTGAAAATCTTTGCTTTGTTCTCCTTTTTTATGTTCTCATTGGCCTATTTTAATTTCTCAATTTCATTTTCAAAACTTTGTTTAAGAGCATTCAAATGCTCATCAAGAACAATTTTGTCATCAGATTCAGGTGGCATAGGGACTTTATAAGGCACAATTGCTAGGCTTTGAGATGAACTAGCACCTTTCATTTGTTGCTTCAGTTTGACATTTTCCAAGAATAATCTATTTACCTCTTCATTCATTTCCTTTTGAGTCTTTTCATACTCAAGCAACTTTTGTTCCATGTTTTTAACTACAGCTCTAGTGAACATGGTTGAATGCATAGTGATATTGGTTGCTTCCAATGTTGAGGTATCTTTCAATGTTTTAACCATTGTTGTCCCCCTCATTTCTTGCACAACATCTAGCAACCTCAATTTCTAAGTGCTCTTCTGCATGCTCCATATGGCCAATGTTTCAATTTTGGGATTATATCCCACACTGCTCATACCATTCTCATAGTCAAATTTAGATACCAACATTGGATCATCTTGATTTTTGACTTGGTCAAGAAGGAACATTATATTCAAGTCCATCCTAGGAATGATCAACATATTACTCTTCAAGACAAGTTGTCTGGCCTCCTCAAGACTGATACTTATTTCATCTATTTTTATCTCCTTGAAAGTTTGAGCAAGAATTTGCTCATGTTGAGATTCATCACTTCCCATTTTATTTATTTCCACCTTTTCATCAAATTCCTTCATCTTCAACTCCATCCAAAAGTCCTTGAATTCAAGAGTGTTGATGAATTGATCATCTTCAATGAATCTTAAAGAATCAATGATTCTTTCATCATCATGTATTTCACTAGTAGAATTTTGGCAAATAAATGACTACGTGACTAAAACTTTTAGTCACAACAACTAAAAATGACTAAATTCTAATCATTTTTTGCAACACAACTATAAATGACTAAATAAATGACTAATCTGATCATCATAAGTGACTAATTTGATCATAAGTGTAAAATTAAGAGGAAGGTAATAAAAAAGAAAGTGAAAGCCTTAGTTTTTTTTATCATCATAAGTGACTAATTTGATCATAAGTGGAAAATAATAAAAAAGAACTTAGTTTTTTCTGGGGTGCCAAACAATTTTAAAAGAGAATTTTCATTTCTTTTTTGGGGTGCCAAACAATGAAAAAAAGAATTTTCAGTTGAAGTGTATTGAGTGGGATTTTTAGTTTGATGGTTGGAAGAAGTCCAAAGATTTTTTTTGGGCATGGCGTAGAACCAGCAGTTGGTTGCACCATCATCTATCCATGTTGTTGAGAAGATCTCAGATAAAGGCACGTTGAGTTTTCTCTGAAGAAACCTTTCTTTATTGGCTTTGAATTCATCCACACTGCAGAGATTCACAAGGGTTTTGAGGATAGATCATGCGGGCACGTTGAGATAATATTCAAGCTTTTCCTGGAAGCCTTCATACTCACATATTGCTAGGTATACTCTATGCCGTTAGGATTTTTAGTTTTGTTTGAAGTTTCGAGGAAGATCTTGCTTCTCTCTTTTCGTTGGATGATGACCATTTGAAGATTTGTCATGATTGTCTTATTTCTTTTGCTAACCGTGCCCTTTTCTACATCTTGTAACTATCTGGGTTGTCTCTTTACAATCCATACTTGTACTATATTAAAAGGCATCTTAGTATTGAATGATTTGATGTTGCTATCTGTTGTTTCTTCTTGCCATGAATATCAAGGCATGGAATATCAATGTAACTCAAAAGCTCACTGTGGAACTTCACAAAGTTACAAGATAGAAACAAAAAAGAAACATAGAAAACCTTTATCTTTTGCCCTATTTCTTCTCAAAAAATGTGAATAAAAGAAGGAATCTCTTTGCACTTGGCACAACACAATAGCCTTGCTACAAGCCTTCCATTGTGGTCTTAAATCTCCCATAGTAATTAACTCATTGCATTCATTAGTAACCATGCAACGATAAGGAATGACAAGCTTGAAAACCTCTGAATGTAGACTCTTTTACCTATCTTTGTAAACACTGAAAATGAAAGAAGTGCCCATTTGCACATTGTACCATCTTGTCCAAATAAAAATTCCATGTAACAACACTCACATTCAATAGTCTTAGCCACAATAGGGTATTCATCATTTCCACTTCTTGCTTTTGTTCCACTGCATCCATCTAACTTGTACTAGTTTCAGTATAGCCTACATCCCAAGAAGAAACACCATAACCCACGACTGCCATTTGTATGTGAAAACCCTATCACTGGAAGTTTGACACTATTATCATGAGAAGTGATTGAAGAGAAATAATTGTGCCCCCCTAGCTATTTACTGTCACTAAAGTAAAGCCCCCACTTGGTGCATGGCCTTGGTCATAGTGTGTTCATTTAAAATAGATGCCATTGTTATGACTGGGAGTTTTCTCTTATCTCTGTGACTTCTTACTAAAGAATTGATTCTCACCCTTCTTATGCATAAATTTTTCTTATCCTTACAAACATTGTACATATATTCTGAAACCATTAAGCATATTTAGAACACCTACACTACTTCACGTCCATATACAAGACTCATATGAATCATCATAGTGACTGTTATATAAGCTTCACAAGATACACACCATACAACTCATACAAACTTATAACACCGTTTCTCAAGCGAGTACATGAGAATGCATCACCAAAAGTAAGCACATGCATTGAATATATTGTGAGCTTTTCTGAGTTGGTTTTGACAAGAGATTTGACCTTTTCATGTGTTACTTAGATCACATACAGTCTAGATTTGAATGTTTATGCATGCCATGACTCTTGATTTTTAGCACACATGTCACATTTGATAAGCTCATCCACTATGATTTAAGTTGTTGTAAATGTTCTTGATTGATTCCTTTATTACCTATGTAGTCCTAAGGAAATCTAACTAATGCTTACTTCTATTTACCTCAAGCCACCAGCCAACAAAAGGATGAAACCAAATTTTAAGGATATTTATAAAGTGCCTTAAGATCTAGGCTCAGGCAATTTGAATTGTCTCTGTGTTAAAATCAATTATAAAAAAATTAAGAATTTGGAATTAAAATCTAAGGTATTGGGTTCATACAGAGTATAGCTTGTCATGTCAGCCTATTGACATAGGGTTCATGTCATATGGGAGCTCAAAAGGAAGTTACATCATCATTATGGTCATCACTAGTTAAACCAACAAAGAGAGCCAGACATTATGTTTATTGCAGGCCAAAACTGGGTTTAAATCCATGAAAATCCATGTCTTACTTGGCATGAAAATTCTATGTTCAAACCTTTAGCAGGCCCAAAAAGACTTATTTCCAAATTTGTTCATGTCAAGGAACACATGGAATCAAGTGATTTATATATGGTGAAGCAATGTCGAGCAATCTAAACTTGTGTAATTTGGTAGACTTGAATAGACTTGAGCTGAAACTGTACATTTTAATTTTTAGGTTGTAAAGAAGACAATTCAAAGAATGCTATCTATAGCTTCAATGTTGTGAGATCAACACAGTAAATTTTGAGATGCAATTTTGCATCATGGACACTAGATGTTTATCTTTTATGTCTTTTTCATTTTAGTATATATAGTATTCCAAAGACAGTGCAAGGAAATGGTATAACTGTGCCATTTAATTTGCAGTCACTCATGCTAAATGAAAGAATACAGAGCTTGCCAAAGCTACGTGCTACCTTGGTAAAGGCTGAGGAACATCTTCACAGGCTCCCTAAGGATACACCATATACAGAGTTTGAGCACAAGTTAGATCAATAGTATTTATTTTTTTGTACATAGTATTTTTGTGTGAGAAGAATTGATATTAGAGTTTGTATGAGGATGTACACAGTATTGCTGTGTGAGAAGAACTGATTAAGCCTTTGTGACTATCCTCAACACTATCTTCTTTAGGTTGAAACTGCCCTCTCAATCTGTTGGTGCTCAAATCAACAAATTACAAAACCCTAAAGATATGCCAAGTCTTATGATAAGGTTTTATATGTGAATTTGTCCAACTAATAGAATTAATCAAATTGATTAAAATTCTCTGCACTTTAGGCTCTGTTTGGCCTAGGTGGGTGTACCTTTTATTCACCAAATAATTATTAGGCTTCAAATATGTTGGTGACTTCAAAACAGATTAAGGAATTTATATAATTCTATCAATTAAATCATCCACTTCACTTAATCCAATCTAGCACATGATTTGGATTAATTTCTTTTATAAATATTTAAATCCTATTCCTAAAATAGAAAATTAAAATTGGATTTTTGAAAATATACACAAGGAAATGATTTTCACAAGAGAACAACCGGTGCCTATTCTTTGGTTATGGAGTCTTTATTCAAAAAGATTTGTGCTTCCCTTTTAGCCACAACTTGATTTGTTTGGTAATTCAAGGTCTATGACTTGCACAGACATGCAAATATGTAAATTATCAGATTCTTCTTTAATGATCCAATTAATCTTCCCAGGTTACTGTGATTCACCTATAGGATTTTAATCCTTTCTCGATGGAGCCTGATAAACAAACCACACGAGAAATAGTAAATGTGTTCTAACAAATCAAAAATATACTTGATATATTGATTTGAATAACAAAGGAAAACTAAGTTGGAGACAACCAGATAAATAGTTAACAATTGAAATCAACAAACAAATGAGAACTAAAAGTTTAGCACCAGAGAAAAGCAGCTTTTGTATTGATTAGCTTTAAAGAACAGGTTGGGCATTGTCTCTTTCAAAAATCAAAATTCCCAGAGAGAGCCCATAAGGTCTTGGATTCCTTTTTATAGATTCAAAGGAAGCAACAAGCTTTAGACCTCTCACATTCAAAATGGCTCTGTATTACCAACCCTTGACATTCATTACAATATTTTCACTTTGATAAGTCTAAATTAGACTTTCAAGCACATTTTGGAATACATTATAAAAACATGAAAAACATAAAGAGACAAAAAGGAGAGTGTCCAAGATGTGGTGGTTCTATTTGATGCCAACATATAGATCGTTGCTCCTCTGCACCAAAACCTATAATGCTTATCAATCTGCAACATACATGCTCTTCCATTGAAAAATTGCAAAATCACTAGGCCATTTGTAGTTTTGAATCTCGAGCAAGTTAGCTTGGTGATCCTTCCATATTTTATCTAGCAGAGCTTTGGCATCCATCACAAATTTCCCATACCCAATATCCATGGCAATCACTCTATCCAAAATCATGTTGAAGCTAATGATGTTGACATCTCCATTCTTCTTCAAAATGTCCATGATTTGACATACTGTTTGGCCAAACTCCACTCTCCATGCATCAAGGCTCTTGATTTGCTTATCTTCTGACAAAATTGAGAGGATAAATTGATGCTTAAATGTGGCAAAAGAATCAATTTTGGCCTACATCTTTTGGCCTTCACCGTTGGCATGCTGGTACTCCTCCAAGATCAATCCAATCATCTTTTATGTAGGCTTCAAAGATGTAGGGGCCTTAGGATTTGTTTGCAAGACTTTACAGAGAATGGTCAAAGTGTAGTGTGAAGGTTGCCATCTTTGATACAATGGGTCCAAAATAGAAAAATTCACTTTGAGATGCTCCATGGCCTGAGATAAGGAGGAATCGCAATCATGCACATTTCCTAGCTTATCAACAACCAGCTTCATTTTGTATTCCAATATTTTTTCAAAAACTTCAAGAAATTTCAACTTTGCCTCTTATTTTGTCATTTCATTTTGTTTTCTCAAATCTTCAATTTCCTTTTCAAATTTAAATTTCAATGCATCAATATCTTCTATTGTCACTGTGGCATCACTTGTTGCTTTTGGTATAGGGGGTTGAGATGGTACAATAGCCTGACTTTGAGAAGAACTCATATATTGTAATTGCTTTCTCAAATTGACATTCTCAAGTAACAATCTATTTACTTCATTATTTATTTCCTTTTGAGTTTTCTCATAATCATGTACTCTTTGTTCTAATCTTTTTACAATAGCATGAGTGAACATGGCAGTATCGACGATGGGGGCAGATGCTTCTGTTGCTGATGTATCTTGTAAAGTTTTCACCACAACTGAACCCCTCATCTCTTTCACAACATCGAGCAACCTTGGTTTTCTTGTATTCTTTTGTATGGTCCAGATTGCAAGAGTCTCTATTTTTGAGTTGAAACCACACCCACTAATGCCAACCTCATGATCAAATTTATAAACAAGTTTTGGATCTTCTTGGTTTCTGACTTGGTCGAACAATAATACTTTTTTCAACTCAAGGCCAGGAATGATTAGCATATTACTATTTACGACCATTTGCCTTGCTTCTTCTAGACTCACATTTATTTCATCTATCTTCAAATCTTTAAAAGTTTGTGTGATAATCTCCTTATGCTGCGATTCATCAACACCCATTTTGTTTATTGCCACCTTTTCATTAAACTCTTTCATTTTCATTTTCAAGTAGAAGTCCTTAAACTCTGGAGTCTTGATAAATTCATCATCTTCAATAAATCTCATTGATGCCATAATTCTTTCATCTTCCTCCAATTCTGGTTCACCTTAGGTCTGTTTATCCATTCTGGCCTCAGGCTTGTGTGCATCTATTTCTTAGCCAACCAGTGGTTGATCAACTTCTTCATCACCCAAGTGCCTGAGAATATTGGCCACATCTTCAGTGTCCCCAACTTCTTCAGTCATTTCATAAGGAACAAGTGGAGGCTCACCTTTAGTTCTCTACCTTTTCAATGAAGGGGTTCTAGTAACCTATGGATCTTGTACTGACACAGCATCAGGGGCAAGCTCATGAACTTCAATTCATGCAGACCTCTTCACTGGAAGCTTGGTAGTCTTATGAGGCTTCTTCCCAGACTTGCCATAGATACTCTCAAAATTATCAATTATCATATCGATCCTCTTAAAAAGATCTTTTTCTTTAGTAAAAAATCCAGAAAAATGGGGATTATGCTTCTTCTTCTCATCTTCAATGTTCTTCAAGATTTCCCATTTCCTTTTCCTTGAATAAACTTCTTCAAAAGTTACCAAATTTCTTATCACATCCTCATCAAAAAGAATTTGATGGGATATCCTCATTTTTGTCAAAATTATTTGCATTACAAAATTCATGTGACCCTCAGGGTCATAGACTCTGTCAGTTCTAGATTTTAAAGAATATTTTGCCTTGAAATAGGCTTACAATTCCTCAAGAGTGTCTGAACCAATTGACCAATCACCAAATACAGTGGCATTAGGCAAAAACGTGCCCTTTTTCTACTTTTTCATCACCTCTTTTTCCATCCACATAATTTTCCACATAAATTCCAGGAACAATATTCTATCTGATACAAACTTTGGCAGTTTATGGGGTGCTTGGGGACAACCATACACTCTGATGATAGTGTGATCAGACGAAAAAAACCAATCAGCATAATTATGCTTATGACCTTGATCTGGTTTATGTGCAAGTGGCCTCAGCATCACCATGACCTCCTTGGTCAACCTGGGAGACTGATTTCCAAGAGAGTTCATTATCTTAATAGTAAATTCATCATGAAATACAATGTAATCACCAGTCTGACAAAATGAGTCCTACTTATAACACCAACATTGAGTAGGCATCCTCTGTCCTACTTTATCAATCATGCTTATGTCCATTCTGCTTGACCATTTCCTCCTATTCTGATACAAAATTAGGTGGCACAACAAAGAGTAGAACCTGAATTCCAAGGGTTTCTTACCCTCTCGTACATGCAAGAACCCTTCAAGTAGTTTCTTCTCAATGTATGATGTAAAATCATACTCAATATTTGCTTTTGGGTTCTGTATTTCAATGGCCATCATCATCAGACTGATTGGTACTCTTCCCTTAGCATCAATTCCCAAAACTTGGCATAATGCGAAGTAGGTTCTCTTGAAGTACACAACAAATTCCTCCACAGGGAAAGGTTCAATAGCATTGCATGGGATGTCAATCTTTCTGTTGTTTGCCCCCCTTTTCATGTATATTGGCAATTCATCTCTCCTCAGTGTTTTTCTCAAGCTTCTATATTCTTGCTCAATCTTCTACAGGTCCACTTGAGTGAGAGCTTGTTTGTTCAGCATAAAACAATCCACAATGGCATTTCTGTCAACTGCTACCAATGGTTGTCCATCCGGCAACCTGACTATTTTTGTGGCAGGATGGTAATATTGTGCTAGGGCCTTAATTAGTTCTACATCTACAAATACATTCAGGACCACCAATTTTTCCAAGTCTAGTTTCCATGGGCTGCCTACTGGTCCTACACCATCTTTGTTTCGACAGAAGTACTAGAACAAGTCCCACCAAGAGATAGGGATTGCAGCATCCCTACACCCCTCTTCCGCATCTCTAGACACTTTCTTCTAACCTTTGTTTATGGAATTGGGCAATAATTCTAACAGGGACTGTTGATGTGGTCTCTTTTTGGGGGCCGAAGTTCCATTACTCTTGCTTGCAGACTTAGGCTTCTTGGGTGCCATTTTAGCTACTTATGCAAACTAGGACTTTGAAATCCAAATTATAGCACCAACAACTAAAAAATAGAGTACAAAATCTTCACCAACTTCTTGCAAGGAGTGCAAAGATGAACTTACCTGGTCAATTTGAATCTTACAGAGAGCACACTAAGCCAGATAGTGTCTTCTCTAAATCAAGTCTACGATCACTAGAATGAGCAAATATCAAGAAATCCTTGAATTTTATTGTGCCAAGAAATTCATCATTACAGTGGTTCGTGCCACGAGATCATAAAATCTCATCATTCAATTCATTTCAAATACAGGCCCTTGATTGAACTGGTTCCAACAACCAGATGAGATGACAAAGATATATTGTATTTCTTGATAACCGCGGCCCCACAATGAGTTGATTTGCCCATTTATTCTTTGACTGTATTACCGCTGGACCTGCCCCTACCGGTTGCGGGTTTTTCCCCTTCCTTTTACCGATACGCCGTCGGTATTTGATCTAGCCATCGTGAGACTGCAATAGCTATATGCTTTCACTTTCCCAGTTTACCGCCTTACTGCGGATACCCCTTGGAACTATTGTGGGGCTGCGGTGACTAATTTTGTCTTTATTCCTTATTACCGCAATACCCCTAGTATCCTTCCAAGCTGTCGTGGTACCGTGGTATTAATCCTTACCACCTATCTCTGTTTACTGCGATGCCACAATCATATGATGAAACCTTCACGGGGGTGCGGTAGCCTTTTTAAGTTAAGCATTTCATACCACCAAGCCGTCATTCGATTGTGTGTGCCTCGCAGGGTTATGATAGACATGATTTATGCTCCCGCACAACTGCCAAAGCATTGTGAATGACCTGCAGGATTACGGTAAGAGACAAAAACACACAGATAGTTAGGAGCAATCAAAATTTTCTCAGAATGGTTATAATATCAGACCATGGGAGATAAATGGAAAAACCATTTGACAAGAATGTGGACCATGAGATGGGTTTATGAACAGAATGGAATCTTGCAGATTTTGAAAGGGTCGTAACATAATCAATAATGAAACTGTATGTTTTGAAGAAAATTTTCACCTTCTAGTGTGTCTTTCTTATCATAGTGATCTCTCCTTTGGTGCTATTGTCGCTTAAAGATTAATGTCCTCTATATCATGAAACTTCTAACAGTGTATTGTCACTGTGGTTTGATCATGCATTCTACTCTTTAAAAGTTCCCTATTGTCATGAATTATTCTTACCCTGCATCATAAGCACTTCCATCAACATTGTTCTTCATGAAGACTCTAACAATGCCTTGGAACTGTCATCTATTGAGTTTTGAATTTATTCTTTTATGACTGTCTTGTGGACTGTGATTAAACCCCTTCTCATTGTCATATAAATGGCTACTATCACTTGTGATTATCGCAGTCCATCTTATTTAACTCTATCCTTGTTGATCATGAATTGTCTACTAACAACTCACTATCTTGTGTGTCTTTAAAGTCATTCACACTTAGCTCATAGTGAGGTATTTTGTTTATTGCTCATTTTCATATCCTAATGGAGTCATGATCTTTGATAAGTCCTATAGGTGTGATTATATAAATGCACCATAAGGACTATCCTCCAGGTTCATATTGTGTATTTGGATGTTCATATTATCTTATGGACTATCCTCTTTACCATCTAATTGTATTCTTAAGGACTGTCCCACTTCATGTAAACCTCTCTTTCCCATGATCAACACCTTGAAATTGACTGTGGTAGCTCCTTGAGATATTGTTCATGCACTCCTTAATACACTTGTAGGTTGTCCTATTTTGAAACTTTGTGGGATGGAAATATTTATTAGTTTACCATACTGCTTTGAAGACAATGAACCCTTGACAAGATTTATGATGTTTTAAAAGCCCTCTTAACTGCTTAGTTACTTGTCTTTATGTATCTTTTAAAGTTTGTCATACTACCCTATCACTGTTATTATTAATTTCAATGCCCCCTTCACGGTTATGCCATGGACTATCATTGTTTATTTGAATAGTCATGACTGTGATCTCCTTTTGGGAATCTATAGGAAAGTGTCATGCCTTACTTTGAAGTCCATTTCCTTAAATCTTTACTCTCTGCTCGTTGCTCCTATCCTAGGGCTTGGGGTCTCCTTTTTCTCTTTTCCCACTACATAGCTTGAAGTCTTGTATGCTAATGTGCCATAGACTCCTTCCAATTTGGGCAGTAGACTCCATTTTGTGAGAATGAATGGTCAATAAAGAGTCAAAGTTTGATACTACTCCCATTGACCCCAAAAATAGTTCATGTGCCTTGTCCATGGTTCCACATTTTGCATACATGTCTACCAGAGTAGTTGCCACTACAACAAATGACAAAATTTATCTATCCTTCATGCTTTGATGGATGTCCATACCCTGTTCGAAACCCTCACATTTTGGCATAGGTAGGGAGTATGCTGGCAAAGGTTGTCAAATTTGGCTTTACACCTGCTAATTGCATTTGCTTGAAAGTTTCTAAAGCCTTTTCAACAAATCCATTTTGTGCATATCCCGCAACCATTGCATTCCATGAGATGACATCTCTTTGAGGCATTCTGCCAAACAATTCACATGCCTTGTCAATGCTTCCACATTTTGTATACATGTCTACTAGTGTAATTGAAACTACAACATCTAACAAAATTCCTCTATCCATTACTTTTTGATAGATGTCCATACCTTGTTCCAATACTCCCATTTTGGTGTAGATAGGAAGGATGCTAGAAAAGGTTGTGGAATTTGGCTTTACACCTGTCAATTACATTTGCTTGAAAGTTTGTAAAGCCTTTCCAACAAATCCATTTTGTGCATATCTAGCAATAATTGCAGTCCAAGAGATGATGTCTCTTTGAGGCATTCTGTCCAACTGTAATATTTAACAAAAATCCCCCTCCCACTCACCTGCACGATCTTTGGTTGGTCTCTGCGGGAATGCGGGGAGAAAAGTAAGTCCACCGCTCTCCCACACCACATTTAGGGTTTTCTTGCAGGGATGCGGTGCTCACTCAAACTGCCTCCCACAAGCCCGCATATTTGAGTTGCACTTCTAAGTTTTACTTTCATGTCACTATCTCTTCTAAGTTTTACTTTCATGTCACCTTCTTTGAGTTGCACAATGAGCAGGTTTGTTTGTACATTATCCTTTTTGAGGAAATCTTAGGGCTTCTAGTATACTTTACTGTGCATGCATTGATGACTTATCTGCTTCTAGTATTCTTTCTATTTGTTATAGTGGATATTTATGCATCTCTCGTTTGCTTTTGCAACATACTGTACTGGTCTCTTGTTAGCCCATCGAGTGTTGAAGCAGTTGGAGATGGATGATGAATATGTTGGCAATGAGGAGGTGATGCATGAGTTATTTGATGCATTTTATTGTCTTATGTGGAAGAGTTATCAGTTAGGCAGAGGGTTTAAGGAAGTCTTAAGATTGTCTTCCTCTTGACAATAATCACCATGCTACAATCTAGATTTTTGGACTCTTAAGAAGCTTATAATAGATGCATGTCAAACTATTCAGGAGCCTTTTCCACATTGGTAACCACAGGTATATGCATTCACTGTCATTGGATCTCTAATGCTGAGAATTAATATAACATATCCAAATTACCTATCCCCTATTTCAGTTTCCAAATTCTAACAATATCGTAATTGCCTTATGGTAACAGTGGCCTAACAAGGCTAAAATAGTAGCTATCAGAGATAAGGACAGTTGATTGCTATAGGTAACAATTCACAGTTGCAGCTTATGAACTAGAGTGAGTTGGGTGCATGAGACAAGATCTCTACAGAAATGGCAGTGTGCTCTTGAACTACGACAGTGAGCTTCATGGGACAATCATGGATTTGTGAAGAAGACATCTATGAATGTTTGTGCTTCGACTATGCTCAGTGATACTCAGAAAATCAGTTTCTTGCTCATTTTTTGAGCTATGTATTGTAACCATGAATGTTTTTTAGCAAAGAGAAAGCATTGTAACTTATTTTCAGATCTGTATGTTGTTTGTAAGCATTTTTTATCAATAAAACAAGCTTTTTTAACCTTCTCAAAGTTGTTTCATTGTGCAAGCTTCAAAATATACTACCAAATATACTAATGACTAAATGCAAGCTTCAAAATGACTAAATATACTACTAATTGACGTCAATTAATAATTAAATTGACTAAATATACTACCAATTGACAGAAATCAGTGAACGGTGAATAAATATGACTAAATATATGACTAGTGTTAAATCAGTGGATAAAAATGACTAAATATACTACCAAATTGATCAAAATGATGATTAAAATTAATGACTAAATGCACTACCAATGGACAAAAATCAGTGAATAAAAATGACTAAATAAGTGACCAGTTAACAACAATCAATGACTAAATATATTAGTGAAAAATAAATGACTAAATAAGTGACCAGATTACAACAATCAATGACTAAATATACTACCAAATCAATCAATCAAAACAACCAATAAATGACTAAAAATGGTTTAGTCATCAATTTGGTCATGTTATAAATGACTGGCAATAAACTACTAATGGTCACGTGACCATGTTTGGTCATTTATAAGCAGTTTTTAGTAGTTTTTTAAGTAATATATTGCTCTTTTTTGTACTAGTGTTTCCTTTCTCCTTGCTCTTGACCTTATTTTCTAACCTCAGGCATGTGAGCCTCTGCTTCCTATGCAAGAGGCTGATCAACCTCTCCATATTCATTCATATGTTGTAATATGTCAGCAACATCCTCTATGTCTCCGATCCCCTCAGTCATCTCATAGGGCACTAATGGAACTACATCATCAGTCCTTTGCCTTTTTGGAGGTGGTTGATTAGGGAGTGAGGTATCTTACATTGTCATGGTATCAAGATCAGGTTATGAAATCTGAACTCCAGTTGACCTCTTTGTAGGGAGCTTAATAGCCTTTATAGGCTGACTCTTTGTTGATTTGCCATATATCCTTTCAAAATTGTCAAGAGTCGAATTGATTCTTCTTATTGGGTCATTCTCTTCAACAAAGAATCCTAAAAATTTGGGGTTTTGTTTTCTCCTCTCATCTTCAATGTCCATCAATATGTCCCATTTTCTTTTTCTTCTATATACCTCATCTGGGGTGAGGCAATTTCTGATGATATCTTCCTCATAATCAACATGATGGGCAACCCCAGACTTTGTAAGAATTGTTTGTCTAACAAAATTAATGTGACCTTGATGCAGAGGCATCCACACTACAACCTTACAATACAGCATGGATGTCTGCAGCCCATCATCACCATCATCATCATCACCATCGTCATCATATTTTGCTTAACACTGTCAGCATCATCATATTTCCTGTGCCGACCGATATCCTCCTGATGACAAGCCCTCGCCCGTTCGCATGTCAACAGCATCACCTTATTCGATTATCGACAGCATCATCATGTTCGACCAGCGCGAACATCCTCCTGATGTCCTTTGTTCACTTCGCCGACAACTTCCGTCTTCACTATCTTCAGCATCATGATATTCAACATCATGATAATCAACAGGATAAAGAACATCCGGTTCCTCCCATTTATCCTGATGATGGCAAACCTTAACTCCTCGCACCGTCCCTTCCGATGCTTACGTCACCTGATATCCTGATGACGTATATCCTGATGACGATGACGTCACCTGCAGCTCCTCAATATCCTGCTGCTCTGAAATATCCTGATGACGTATATCCTGATGATGATGACGTCATATCCTGTTGTTGGCCAAACTTAGCTTTTTCGGCCCGCGATCAACCCGATCTTCTTCCTTATGCCGATTCGCTCCTCCTCGGCAACTCCTGATGATGATCACCCCAATGCACATTCACTTCATGCAACCAACCGCATCATGCCGATCTCCTCTTACTCGGATGATGATGCCCGAAGCGACTGCAGGATATAAGCAGAAATATCCTGATGATGCCGTTTTAACGACTTTTCAACCTTAGCAGATTTTCACTGTTCTGATCCGCCGAACCTCCTGGGATGACTCGATCCACTTCCAGGGTGATCTTCCACACTTTATCAGCTCGACCTAGCACATGCCCATGCTAGGGTCTTCAACACCTTTCAGCCGCGATCCTGCACACCTACATGCGAACAAACAAACTAACACCTACCCTACTGTACATAACCATTCCACCGATCAGACGACTCAACCGGTGGAATGGATCAGTGAATCCATGAAACCACCCAAACCAGCAAATCGATCAAATAATGGAATTCAACAGAGGATGAACACAAACAGTATCACTTTATTTGATTTCAAAAGATGCAAATACAATGATCAATCTCTCTCTCTGTCTCACTCTCGCAAAATCTGATCGATGATATGTCCAATACCAACCGATCCTCATGCTTAAATAGATTTTCCTACGAGTACTACTGACCCGACTCCAAGCGGCTGGGAAATCTCTCCAGGCGGCTGGGAGATCCAACCGGTCCTACAGCATGACAGCTGTTCTAACAAACTATCTAAAAATAGAAAAGCATGGTCACCATGATCTTAACATGATCAGCATGACCTTATTACATGCATTTGGTCTTATCAGACCTTCTTGGAAACATAAACAAGACTCAAACTAACTAACTGCCTCATGAAGGCCAGCTGTCAGGTAGGTGCTCCTGCACCATACTCCCCAACAGAAAAGAACTCATGTCCCATGAGTTTAGTATGTGGAAGTCCTCCACCTTTACACTTTGCCTGTGCAATAGTCTGACCTGTGCCAGCTGTATCCTCTGCTGGCTCTTGGCTGCTCCAAAACTTCTGAACTGTAACTGGCTTTCCTGCAAGTAAATCCTCATGCCTGTCAATGTAGGCTTTTCTCTCACATACCCTGTGTTTAACCAGAACCTCTGTCTGAACTGCCTCTTGAACTTCTGAAATGTTCAATCATGTCTTTCTGTCAATCTTTATAGGACAAACAATAGTCCCAACTATGACAACATCCCTGTCATTCCTCTCAACTGGTTGCTGTTTGCAAACCTGTTTCTGCACCTGCTGCTGACCTCTGTCAGTCAAAACTAACACTTTCTTCAATCTGTTGTCCTGAACAACTCCTGTCCCTGCAGTATTCCCAACTGCCTTTATGCCTGCTCCTCTAGGCATCTGCACAAACTCCTTCTTTCCCATTAAAATGATTTTGGCTGCCCCCTGTGCTGCAGCATCTGCCTGCAATGGCATCAACAGAATAGTCTTCCCATCTTTCTTGATGGTGTAGGTATTAGCATACCCATCATACAGTACCCTTCTATCAAATTGCCATGGTCTACCCAACAGTAGGTGACAACATTCCATGGGCAAAATATCACACAAAATTCTATCCTGATATGCTCCAATCTGAAAATCCACATATGCCTGTTCAGAGACAAAAAGTGATTGACTATCACTCACCCAAGATGCCTTGTAAGGGTGTTGATGTGGAATCCTTTCCAAATTCAGTTTATCCACCATTTCCTGAGATACCATGTTGTCTGTTGAACCAGTATCAATGACAACCTTACATACTTTACCTTTGCTCTTACATATGGTCTTGAAAAGAGCTCTTCTTTGTGGGGATTCTTTGTCCGGTACCTTCATGGTAGTCACTGTTCTTCTCATCATCAGGGACTCTCCACTCTCTGGGTATGCATAATTATCAGGCTCCTTATCCTTTTGATAAGTGTTTGAACTCTGCACACTTTGCTCTACTGTCTCTTCTTGTACAAGTTGTACCCTCTTGTCATTAGTTCTATCATTTCTGGATGATGAACCTTTGTTTTCTGGACATTTGAAGGATGGATGACCAAACTCTCCACAGGTGTAACACTTTCCTGAGAATGTAGTAGAACCTCTACCACCTCCAAATCTTCCTCTATTACCTTTCCATCCACCTCTGAAATCAGACTGTCCCTGTCCTTTACCAGTGTCTTCTTGACCCTCATTGGTTTGCTTTTGTGTAGGGGCTGCTCCTCTTCCCCTCATATTGTTTCCTCTTCCTCTCATGGACTTATCATGTCCTCTATTCATCTTTTCTTCAATCCTGATTGCCATTTGGTAACAATCCTCCACATTCTTAGGGTTAGCTAAAACTAACTCATCCTGTATGTTCAATCTCAAACCAGCCAAGTACCTAGCCACCTTCTCTACCTCATTCTCATGATGACCAGATCTCATACTCAATTTGTAAAACTCCTCAGTATATGCCTTCACATCCCTTTCCTTCTGCCTTAAAAATTGCAGCTTCTTAAACATCTGGATTTCATAATCCTTTGGCAAGAATTTACCTTTGATCCTTGCTACCATCTTATCCCAAGAAGTGATCTTTGACTTCCCTTGTTTCCTTCTCTCAGATTGTACATAATCCCACCATACCAAAGCATGACCTCCTAACTTGGTCTTTGCAATCTTTACCTTCTGATCCTCAGCAACATCTTCACATTCAAAGTGATTATCAAGTGCAGCAATCCAATCCAGCAACTCATCTTCATTCAAACTTCCAGTATACTTGGAAACATCAACCTTTACCTTAGGTTTATCACTCTGTACTGCCTTTAACAGTTTTGCAAATTTCTGGTCTTCAGCATCCAGATCTTCAGCGACCTCTTCATACTCTTCTACAGTATCTTTATCTTCTTCAGACTCACTGTCTGCCACTTCCCTCTTTTTGTTCTTTTCCAGGGCTGTAAGCCTGGCTTGAAGTGCTTCAGCAAGCTCCTTCATCTTCCTCATTTCTCTGGCATGTTTCTCCTTCATCTCCTGCAATTCCCTTGCAGTACCACTACCTTTCGGAGGCATTTTGTCAACCTCTCAATCAACACACAACACACAATCAACTCTACCTCTGCCCTTTCGGTGACAGAATCAACACACAACAGCCCAGACCTTTTGCTGAGCTCTGATACCACTATGATGCAGAGGCATCCACACTATAACCTTACAATACAGCATGGATGTCTGCAGCCCATCATCACCATCATCATCATCACCATCGTCATCATATTTTGCTTAACACTGTCAGCATCATCATATTTCCTGTGCCGACCGATATCCTCCTGATGACAAGCCCTCACCCGTTCGCATGTCAACAGCATCACCTTATTCGATTATCGACAGCATCATCATGTTCGACCAGCGCGAACATCCTCCTGACGTCCTTTGTTCACTTCGCCGACAACTTCCGTCTTCACTATCTTCAGCATCATGATATTCAACATCATGATAATCAACAGGATAAAGAACATCCGGTTCCTCCCATTTATCCTGATGATGGCAAACCTTAACTCCTCGCACCGTCCCTTCCGATGCTTACGTCACCCGATATCCTGATGACGTATATCCTGATGACGATGACGTCACCTGCAGCTCCTTAATATCCTGCTGCTCCGAAATATCCTGATGACGTATATCCTGATGATGATGACGTCATATCCTGCTGTTGGCCAAACTTAGCTTTTTCAGCCCGCGATCAACCCGATCTTCTTCCTTATGCCGATTCGCTCCTCCTCGGCAACCCCTGATGATGATCACCCCGACGCACATTCACTTCATGCAACCAACCGCATCATGCCGATCTCCTCTTACTCGGATGATGATGCCCGAAGCGACTGCAGGATATAAGCAGAAATATCCTGATGATGCCGTTTTAACGACTTTTCAACCTTAGCGGATTTTCACTGTTCTGATCCGCCGAACCTCCTGGGATGACTCGATCCACTTCCAGGGTGATCTTCCACACTTTATCAGCTCGACCTAGCACATGCCCATGCTAGGGTCTTCAACACCTTTCAGCCGCGATCCTGCACACCTGCATGCGAACAAACAAACTAACACCTACCCTATTGTACATAACCATTCCACCGATCAGACGACTCAGCCGGTGGAATGGATCAGTGAATCCATGAAACCACCCAAACCAGCAAATCGATCAAATAATGGAATTCAACAGAGGATGAACACAAACAGTATCACTTTATTTGATTTCAAAAGATGCAAATACAATGATCAATCTCTCTCTCTGTCTCACTCTCGCAAAATCTAATCGATGATATGTCCAATACCAACCGATCCTCATGCTTAAATAGATTTTCCTACGAGTACTACTGACCCGACTCCAAGCGGCTGGGAAATCTCTCCAGGCGGCTGGGAGATCCAACCGGTCCTACAGCATGACAGCTGTTCTAACAAACTATCTAAAAATAGAAAAGCATGGTCACCATGATCTTAACATGATCAGCATGACCTTATTACATGCATTTGGTCTTATCAGACCTTCTTGGAAACATAAACAAGACTCAAACTAACTAACTGCCTCATGAAGGCCAGTTGTCAGGTAGGTGCTCCTGCACCAGACCTTCTGGATCAAAAACCCTTTCTCTAGCACATTCCAAAGAATATCTACTTTTTAGGTACTCTTGCAACTCCTCAAGAGTGTCAGCACCAATAGAAAATCCTTGAAACATAGTCAAATCTGCCCAAAAGGTCCCCTTTTTCTATTTTTTCATCAAATCCCTCTCCATCCACAACATTTGTCACACAAATTCAAGAAATGCCAACATGCAAGGACATAACTTAGGCAAAATATGTGGAGCTTGAGTGCATCCATATACCCTTATCAGTGTATAGTTTGGCAAAAAGAAAAAGTCACCAAAATTGTGTGTATGCCCTTTCTCTGGCATCATTTCATGAGGTCTCAATATTTTCCTTATTTCTTTTGTTAATCTTGGTACAGGGTGCCCCAAAGAAGCCATAATCTTGACAAAGAAATCATCATGAAAGGAAACATAGTCACCTTTGTTACAATTCTATCCCAAAGGTAACACCAGCATTGCATAGGCAATTTGTATCCCTTGTCATCAACCATAGTCAATGTCATTCTTGAAGCCCATCACATTCTATTTTGAAATAGAATCAAATGGCACAAAAGAGAATAATGTCTGAATGTCAATGGTCCCCTATTCTCCAATATGTGAAGAAATCCCTCATGCAATTGTTTTTCCAAATATGAGGCAAAATCATATTGAATGTTCAATTCAGGATTTTGAATCCTCATTGCCATCATCATTATTCCCATTGGCATCTTATCTTGTGCATCTACCCCCAGAATTTGACACAATGCAAAATAGGTCTTCTTGAAATAAACTGTGAGAATATCAACAGGAAAGGGCTCCACAGAGGTAGTAGGAATAGGCATTCTTCTATTATTGGCACCTTTTCTCATGTACATGGGTAGTTCATCAGTCCTATAGGTTTTCCTCAACCTCTTGTAGTCTTCTTCACTCTTTTGAGTATTTACAACTGTTAGAGCCTATCTGTTAAGCATGAAACACACTATTATTGTGTTCCTTGATATTGTTACCAGTGGTGAGCCATTAGGTAACCTTACTGTCTTAGTAGCTAGGTGATAACAGTGTGCCATGATTGTGATAAGTTCAATGTCTACAAAGATGTTAGGCAATGTCAACTTTGCCATGTCCAAAATCCACGGGTTGCATGCAAGAGCTTGTTGATCTTTTTTGTCATAGAAGTACTAGAATAAATTCCAACCAGAGATAGGAACTATAGCATCTCTACATCCTTGAAATTCATCTTTAAAAACCCTTTTGGACCCTTTATCAATTGAGTTTGGCAAAATATCTAACAAGGACTGTTGAAGAGACCGTTTATTTTCTTTGGGTGCAGAGGACTCAGCCTTCTTACTTATAGACTCTACCTTCTTAGGTGCAATTGTATACTATATCTACAAACTAGGGTTTTGACAACTACTTGCTCTGCTAAACTTAATTAAATGAAGAATGCAAGTAGAAATCAACTAGATACAAAAGTGGATGAATTTTCACTTACCCGGTTGAATGAAGTTTACGGAGCACACCAGAGCTTGAGTTTGCAGTCGCCAATTGCCGTTGAATTCACTTGAATGAGAAAATGTGAAGAAATTGTGAATTTTATTCAGCTGTGATAGTTTTCTAGTGTGATAAAGGTTCACAAACCCAAATAAGTCGTTACATGAATCTAATTCTCCTTGAATGTGGATGTGACCTCCAAATACTCCTCCATAATGTTATACCAAAACCTCAAGACTCAAATATAAAATAGGCTAAACATGATGACTTCTTCTACAATTGACTGATGAATTAAAACTGTACATAAACAAACCAAGTGAATGATGGTGATGTAGATTTCTCTATTCCCCCAAGGATGCTCCTGCATCATGATGTATATAAAATAAATAACATCAAAATGTATAACAATGTCTTGAATATGTGAAGAGATGTAATGTTACTAATGGTTATCACACTAGTTGTGTCATTAACACATGGTGAATCCTCACTCAGTATATGCCTATCATTATCACAAGCCATAAGAGAAAAAGGTTTAATATAAGGCTCATGGACAAGTGAATTATGTGTAAAATAAAAGGATAAGCACCAATCATCTCAATAGAGGAGGAAAATGCTAATACATGATAAAATAACACCCCCATAAGAAACCATCATCCTCATCTAAATCTCATCAAATATCACGAGAGTATCAAGGATGGAAGGATCATGTGTCACAAAAGATAATAACACGTGTCAAAATTAGAAATTTATGCATGCATATCAACCAAGGAATAATTTAAGAATAGCCATGATGGTGAATTGTCCAAGGGTAGGTGGGTAGGATCAAAGGTATATGTCAATATATGTAGTCAAATCCTAATCTAAGTATGAGAACCATATGCAAATAAAAGTTGATCCAAACCCAAAGATATATAAAATGAAAGGATAAATTATATATGCAAACTCTAATTGGAAGGCCGAGGTAAAATCCTAAGGTCAAATCGTAGGTTGCATATAAGAAAATGTTGACTTCACAAAAATGTATAGAAATAAATTACCTTTAAACATAAATAACCTAGGCAAATTAAATAAATGCAATCAATAAGCACAAATTAACCTAGATTAAATTAGTTGGGTCAATAAATGAATAGTAATACATGAGATAATTAAATGAGAGGATAGGGTACTTAGCTCTAGACAAATAATGGAATAATGTCACTCATGTCATGCAAAATCCAGTTTCCACAGTGCATAAATCGATTGTCCTCAACTAGATGAATGTGTCAGATTCTAGATATGTAGTCTTAGGATTCAATGCAGTTCAATCTTACACCCATTAGGTTTGATCTTGACTGACACATATTTGATTTGATGTGTGAAATAAAATTGTACCATGTGCCCAAGTGATTTGACAAAATGTGTATTCAATAAATCTATTTGTCTTTTCTCCTTTGGTAGTTGAATATGGTTGATGTAAGATGGTGTTTATGAGCACATTTAGGAGATTGTTGAGTCAATAGAAAACATGTTCTCCTAGGTCAAACCCTTTTGGGGTCAAGTTAGCAATGAGGATTAATACCAAATAAAACATACAAAAGCACACATGTGGCCTATATGTAGATAAAGTGGATCAATTAGGTGTCCCTTAAAAAATTGAAGAGTGCTCTAATGATTTCACCTTTTAAAATTCCATATAAATTAATGGCACATTGAATTTCTTTAAATACCATGACATAGCAACATGTTACATAAATGTGTGTTAGGTTAGCTCATAATGCTTAGTAGGAAGGGGCAAGAGATTTGAACTTTGAATTTAAAATTTAGAAATTAAAAATTTTAGGTTCATTCCTATGTGCCTTGAGATTAAACTAGCTTAATCCTGTAGCATAGATATGAACCACCATTTCTAGGCATGCAGTAATTGTCTCGAAGTGAGTGCAATTATGTGTGAAATATTGAGGGGTAAATGGCAAATGTGGGATAAATGTACACGAGTAAATAGGGATGGATAAGGATTAGGGCATGAGCCAAACACAACACAATAGTGTGCCACTTAGTAAATGTTATTGCATTTAGGACATTCCACCAAAGTGGACACAAGAATAAATGGGAAATGGTATGGATATACAAATTTCACCTTTACAAATAGTAATTTTAATTTATAATGATTATAAAATTATCAAATACTATGTTTATGAGTATTATTTTAATAAAAATATCATTTTATAATTATTTAAGACTCAATAATAAATAAATAAAATAAAATTTAAAAAGTTTCCATTGAATAATAAAATTATATTCTTTATTAGACAACAAAAGTAACAAATAAAAAAAATCTCTTTTAAATAAACTTTTGCATAATTTTTTATAAGGATACTTAATTTTTAAAGTAATACAATTTTTTTAAATTTACTAATATAATCTAAAAATTAATTAATTAAAAAAAATTATTAACCACATAAATTTAATTAAAATATTCATGAAAAGTTTTAATACTTAAAAATTAATTTGTTGTTTAAATTACTTATGACTTGTTCACCAAATTAGTGAAAGACTAAATAGCCGTTGCTTTAATGTTAAAATCCGATGTAATGGCGGGAAAAATCATGTCAAGATAAACAAACAAAAATGTAACGGGAAAGAAAAATCTGATGTTATTGGGGAAAAGCATGTCAAGATAAACAAACAAAAATGTGACGAAAAAGCATGTCAAGATAAATGTAACGGGAAAGAAAAATGTAACTGGGGGAAAAGCATATAAACAGCCAATCTCTAGTATATTTCTTTCTTGAGAATGTTCTTTCTGTTTTTTGAATGTTTTTGTCTTCCTGTTAATGTGTTGTCTTGTCTTCTCATTCTTTCTCTGGTTATAATTTTTTTGTCAATGTTTTCCTTCTCTTGTTGTTTTTTCTAATTTTTTTTTGGTTTGTTTTTCTTAGGATTTTTCATTTTTCTGGTAAAGTTTGGTACAGTGTGTACATTGGTTTGTCTGTCTATGTTGTTCATTGTGATTTGTTTTGTTTTTCTTTTTGGTTTTTGGTTTTACATGTGTGTTAGCAGAGCAAGAGGAAGAGCAGAGGAAGAAGCAGAACAGAGGAATAGGGAGAGCAAAAGAAGCCGCAACTGAAGAAGCAAAATTCTTCTTCTAGGTAGATAGATCTTGCAGATGATTTAATACTTTGTTGTAATTAATACTTTTAACTTGATACCCATTAGTATTTTTCCCCTTAGATCTGTAGATAAAATGCTTTAGATTTAGCCACTTCAGAGACCTTTTTTTTAATTTTTAAGTTTTCACACCGTGTTTTACTTTTCTAAGGAATTAACATTTTGGTTTGCCTTTAGTTTTAATAGACTCGCTCAGATTTATTTTTATGTTCTTGCAGACAAGATACTCAGCAAAATGTTGGAATGTAAATTTAGGCATGTGGTTTTCTTTTTCTTTTTATATCTCTCTTTCCACATTTTTAAGTTCTAAACATTTATTATGGAGGTGTCATTGTTTCACTCAGGAAAAATGTTTATAGAGTGGTTTAGGTCATTATGTTCCAACATATTCTATATTTTAAGTAATTTTGGTCAAGTTGTGGAATGCTATGATTCAGGCTTGGAATTTGATGGTCTATTTGGCAGTTTTTGCCATTTTAGACCGTATTTTACAACTCTAAAATTTATTGGGCCCTATACTTGACTTCCTAAATTTTTATATAGCTGTATATATGACTCCTTGGATTATTAGTAAACCGTAAAATTTTATTACAAGTAAATATAATATAATATTCTTATTATAATATATATATCATTTTTTTTTATAAAAATATAAATAATGCTTTCTTTAGAAAAAAATCTTTGTTTTTCTATAGAATAATTTATTCCACCTAACCAAGAGTGTGGCAATTGAAAGTTCTCTCAGACTTCAAGAGCTGCTCTTAAGGTATGGCTAGAAACTTATTGTGTTGCTATCTTTTTGAAATACTGTTTAAATGATTGCGATTTGCAAGTGGTTGGAGAAATTATATTAAAGTGTTTATATTATTGTTACTTGTATAGATTTGATTTGCAAGTGGCTGGTGAAATTATATTAAAGTGCTTATATTATTGTTACTTGTATAGATTTTCAAGAATAAAGTAAAATATTCCACCGATAGTACTTTTTTTTGTAAATCTCATCTATTGCGATTATAGAATTAAAAAACTCAATGGACTGTTAAAAAATACACTAAAAAACTTCATGACTTCATGTTAAATTTATTAAAAAAAGCCTGAATCAACCACATTTTAGTCTTTCTAAATATTTACCAGGTTGTACAACACATCCATGAGAAGAAAACCTGGCAACTAAAATGCTTAAAAGATTAATGGATTACTTCATCATTCATACTTCCCCGCTAATTTATATACAATTTTCTATAGCATCCCAAGAAATCAAGAGCAAAGTCAAGTGCATTTGAACCCTAGTGTCTTCTTATCCAGCAGGTTGGTACAATTCCTATTTTTATTTGACAATTTATTTATTTTTTAAAACGTCAACTGAAAGGTTGTAAAATGATAAAACCATCATAAATTTTTTAATGACAGGCAAGGGTGACCATCAAATTCCAGGCCTGCTATGATTGACAATCTAGAGAATTTGTAGCTATCAGAGTTGTTTGTGAGCTGTAATAATAGAGAGAAGCTGTAATCATTGAAGTTGATGTGTTTGGTGAGGTTGGCAAGAATGATAAAAAGGGAACGGGTATGTACATATACTTGATGTTTTATATTGTTTTGATGACCATTTTATGTGACTACCTGTCGTTGTTCTGTGTTTCTTGTGTATCCTCTTCCTTTTTCTATGTTGAATTTCTAGGAGTTATTTTACACATTGGGGGCATTTTTGTGTTGGTATGCATTTCATTGTATTGCTTCTTTGAATATAAATGAATTGCAACAGAGATTGAGATTGATGCTTTGAGCAACCTACCTGATAACTTGTGCTAAATTATTGTCTCCTCTTTCTAAAAGATGTCGTCCACACCTCCATTTTGTCTAACAAACAGATGGAAAACCCTTTAAAAAGGATTCCTCATATGATTTAATCATTTTATTTCTTTCCCACCTTGTAATAATAGCAGAAATCAGATATAGTGTAAACAATATCGTTTCCTAGAACCACATGTTCTAACAATTCTACTTTATTCTCCCCCTGTTTAGTGTACATTGTCTGTCTCAAAGACCATACCTTTGATTAGGAGACAGTTGAAGATAAATGCAATAGACAAACAATAAAAATAGCTAAATGAGTAAAATATACCAACTAAGAAAAAATGGAAGACCTTCAAGAAGAATGAGCCATACAAAACTAAAGTTGTGTTTAAAACTTATATGTTTTGAGTTATACCAGCAACAAAAAATTTGACCCAGATAGACATAGTAGGGAAATTTTTAACATAGACCCTAGATTGAAAGTTATTCAGTATGGGAAAAATGTAGATGCCACTATGGTCTAAATTTCTAATAGCCCCTATTTAATTGGAAATGAATTATTCAGCCAATAGTGGTGTATCCAAACAGTGAACAACAGACACTTACTAAAAAATATCAGGAGTTACATCACCTTTGTACCCTTGAGAATGGATCAAAGACCAGGAATCAACTCTAAGGATGCTTCTACAATCTTGTGCCATTTGCTACCCATACCTAGTTGTTAAGTAATTTGTGGTAGCGTTGTTCTTGTTAAAATCAAAATAACATTATGTTGTTAAGTAATGCTTTATTATGTTCTCCCACATTTTGGAGAAAGAATTATGCCTACATTTTAGAGTTAGGTTTTGCACACAAAATGCAGTTCAGTTTACATGCATTGCACAAAACACATAAAAGAAAATTCATATACTCTGTTTTTCCCAATAAATGCAAAATATAAAACAAATAGACAAAAAATGTGAAATCCTGAAGGATTTAAAAATAACTAACCAAATGAACGTAGAACAAAACAAAAAGAATTAATAATGAAAACCATAATGCTTTAAACTGATTTACCAGAAACCATTGAAATAATGTACAATGCAAATGTTACAGTATTCCTAGATCCTTGCACTCAAAAGGTAACTAGCATTTTTTATACATATTACTCCAAAGCTTCTTTTGCTTTAAGTTTAGTTATTTCAACAACACAAAGTTTTGACATGATCCAATCATAACTACAGCTCACATAATGATTTTTCAGAGGCTATTTTACGAATGTATGAACTGCAATCTCAAGTACTATCCTCCAACAACTTAGTTTGCAACGCAATTTTATCCTCCAACAACAGAAATTGGTAGCTGCCTAGTTTTATTACAAAGATGTTATCTGATCCATGGGAGACTAGATGTATGCTAGAAGGTGGGCTTTCAAAGACCTAAAAATTTGGACAACACATTGATATGCACCATCAAATAGAGCAGGTTGAATAATTTTCTCCATTTAGGTGTATTATGAGTTATTAGCATTCCTTATGTGAATTATAGAGTATAGGCTGAGTAATATGCTTGAGACAATGGTAAATGTTGAAAAACAAAACATGGTAAGAAAACACACACATTGTAGCCCAAATAATTTGCTTGATAGTTAAACTTGAGATAATGATAAAACATTTTTTAAAAAGAAGACATGACAGAAAACAAATATGGATATGACCCACATTGATAAAGTCCTGGAGAATAAACTAGGGAACCATTGTAGGAGGCCTGTACAATGAAAACTTCATTAGCAACCTCAGATGGTCTAGAGTCTAGCAGAAGCATGTCAACCACAGATAGAGAATCACTGTTCTTAAAAAGCTCATGCTTGTCCTGATACACTGCAGAGCTAATAATAACTTTCACTTAGCTCTTGAGAGTCTATGGTTTGATATTTTCTTCCAGGGGGTTGGGAGTTCAGGATCATTTTTCTGAAAGAATACTAAACAGAGTTTGAAGCCTCTACATCCAATTCATTCATTATTTGCATCCAATTCATTCATTATCTGATCCCACACCATTATTTTTGCATATGTAGAATAGTAAGTTGCTTTGCCCAAATGGGTTAGCCATGCATTACATTTTTAATTTTCAGAAATGTTGGAGCTTCCACTTTAACTGATTTATGGTGAAATTGTTGGCAGGCAGGGGAGGTTTAAGGGTTGTCCAAACAAATGCTACAACATAATGGACAGCAAAGAGTACACACACAAAAGAGAAACCAGAGAATAGATGCAAACAGGAATTTATATTTATGTATGCCTTTCAAAATACATTCAAAAATCTTTACAAAAAACTTCATGCAGAGTTGCTACTCTGTTTCACATTCAACCAATGATTTGGCCCCAAACCTGGAGCTAATGTACATTCACTATGATGCTGCACATTCCCTTCTATTCTCTACTGCAATATTCTTCTATTGTTTGTTGTTCTCTTCTGGAACCTTCAAAACATTCCTCCTTGCTACTACTGCAGGCTTCTTTCTCTCTGTTCTTTCCTTCTGTTGCTGTAGGCTTTTCCACGCATTCCTACGGTCAAGTCTTTTCCCTCTATTTTATCTCATTTGCTTTCTCATGAAAATATGCACTCAAAACTCCTTTCAAATTGAAAATAACCTACCAAATTTAAGGCTGGCAGGTGCAAATGGTTGCTGGAGCATATTTGAGGAGATCCCCAAAACTGATGCGGGGGCAATGGAATTAAATGCTAACTGACGGAAGATTAAATATTCCAACACTCACCTTAATCTAAAGTCAGATGTCATTTAACAATTTTATTTCTGAAACTGATCTCCGGAGTTATACCTTTACATTTGCCTGTTCGGAGCAGATCTCCAGAGTTGTTTCTATCATTCTAGATCACCTCCGGAGCTCTTTTCTGCATCTCCGGAGCACTTTGTCTGCATCTCCGGAGCTCTATTTCTACATCTCCAGAGCACGTCCAGAGGTGCACATACTTTCCAAAGTTGAACCTCTAGAGCTCTGCTATTGTCTTTCTGGAGCTAAACCTCTAGAGCTGTCTTCTTTCCGGGGCTGCATACGTTTGGAGCTGTCAACAATGCCAAGCCTTTCTCTTAGGCATTCAAAAGAATCTTTTGGCAATACCTTTGTAAAATATCAGCGAGCTGCTGCTCAGATCTGCAATACTGTAACTCAATCTCTCCTCATTCTACCAACTCCCTTGTAAAATGATAACGGATCTCAATGTGCTCGCTTCATCAGTGGAAGACTGGATTCTTTGTCAAAGCTATTGATGAAACATTGTCACAATGAATGGTTGTACCATCTTCTTGCTGCTCATTCAAGTCTACAAGGATCCTTCTCAACCAAATAGCCTGACATGTTGTTGCATTTGCTGCAATATACTCAACTTCTGTTGTAGAGAGAGAGAGAGAGACAACGGGCTACTTCTTGGATGCCCATGATATCATGCCTGAACCCATGTGAAATACATAGCCGGATGTGCTCTTCCGGTCATCTACATTACCTGCCCAATCACTATCCATGAAACTGGCCAACTTAAACTCATTAGAAACACCATTCAAGATGCCATAACCTATTGTGCCATTCACATATCTTAGGATCCTCTTTCCTGCTTACCAATGTGTGTCCTTAGGCTTCTCCATGAACCTAGAAATCAGGTTTACTGCATACATCAAATCAGGCCTAGTGGCTATCAAGTACATGAGGCTTCCAACCATGCTCTTGTAGAGGTTTGGGTTTACTTCCTTGCTGCTGTCCTCTTTACTCAATTTTAGACTTGTAGATGTTGGTGTAGGGGCAGGTTTACTATTCTCTATTTTAAATCTCTTCACAATCTGTTTGGCATAGTTAGTTTGTGAAATAAATATGCCATGCTCTATTTGTTTGACCTCAATGCCAAGAAAATACTTTAGCAGACCTAAGTCTGTCATCTCAAACTCATTCTTCATTGCCTCTTTGAAATCAACAATGAGGTCACTATTGCTAGTAAAAATCAGATCATCTACATACAAAACAACAATCAAAATATTACCTTCATCTGCTTTGATGTAAAGAGTGGGCTCACTGCTACTTTTGCTAAAGCCATTACTCACTAGATATGAGTCTATTCTATTGTACCATGCCCCAGGTGTTTGTTTTAGCCCATAGAGGGCTTTCCAGAGCCTATATACTTTGTCCTCTTGGCCTGGAACTTCATAGCCAGGTGGTTGATCCACATACACTTTCTCTTTTAGGACTCCATTCAAGAAGGCTGACTTTACATCCATTTGAAACACCTTCCACTTGTGTTGGGCTGCTAATGCTATGACTGCCCGAACTGTTTCCAGCCTTGTAGTTGGTGCATGTCTCATCATAATCTCTTCCAGGTTGTTGTTTGTACCCTTTGACAACTAGCCTTGTCTTATGTCTTTCAATCTTTCCTTCAGCAGTAGACTTGGTCTTATAGACCCACTTAACTCCAATCACTTGTTTACCCTTGGGTAAATAAGTTAGCTGCCATGTCTCATTCCTCTCTATAGAATCCATCTCTTCATCCATGGCCTTACACCATTTCTCTTCTTTCACAACTTCTTCAAAGTGCATTGGATCACTCCAAGAAAATAATGCAAAATATAAATTCTCATCCATATCAGCATATCTTGTGCTGTCATAAATCTCCTTCACACTCCTTGTCCTTCATGGCATCAATGATGCAAGTGTAGGGTCTGAATTGTAACCTCCAGAGCTGTTGTTGTTCCGACCTCCAGAGCTACTGTATTGCTGACCTCTAGAGTTGTTGTTCTGCTGAACTTTAGAGTTGCAGATCTCTAGAGTTGCAGACCTCCGGAGTTGCTGATCTTCGAAGCTGCTACTCTGTTGTCCACTTCCGGAGTTGTTGTTCTGCTGAACACCTCTGGAGATGCTGTTCTCCAAAGCTCTACGGTAGTTTCTCCCCGAGTTGCTACTCCCGTAGTTCCTCTAGAGTTGCTGTTCTCCGGAGCTTCTTCATCTTCAAGGGGTATTGCAACTGAAATACCTATGGTATTGTCCACCATTCCATCCCATGCTTCATTCTCAATGAACTCAACATCCCTGTTGATCACAACCTTTTTGGTGATGGAATTATACAGTTTGTAGGCTTTTGACTCTTCACTATAGCCTATGAAGATACAGTTTTCACTTCTATCATCAAATTTCTACCTCTTCTCTTTAGGCACGAATGCATATGACACACACCCAAAGATTCTTAGGTGTTCAAAAAAAAAAACCCATATTTTTCTGTTGTAGTCATCTATGAATGTCATAAAATAAGTATTTCCATCCAAGGTGTGGGTTTTCATGGGACCACACAAATCTGAGTGCACCAACTCCAATGGTGCTTTTGCTCTCCTAGAATACCCTAATTGAAAGGGTTGTCTATGCTGCTTTCCTAAAATACAAGCTTCACATTTTCCATCAGGCTCTATAATGTTTGGTAGCCCTCTAACCATGCCTTTCTTGGACAATAAACTCAAACTAGAAAAACTTAAGTGCCCATACATCAAATGCCACAATTTGGATGGGTCTTTGATGACTGTCCTAAAGGTAGATTGTTGTTCCACTGCTGTGAGCACTAGAGATAGTGCCGGAGACTCTATATGTATCTTAAGAGGAAACATTCTGTTTCTTGTCATCTGCACTACTACAATCACTTTCTTACTACCTCCTTTGTCAAATATTGTGCACTCTCCATTTTCCATCAGGCTTTTATAACCATTTTAGACCATCAGTCCAATGCTCAATAGGTTATGTTTTATGCCAAGGGCATAATAAACATCCTGGATCACCCTCCTTTCACCATGTTAGTGCCTGAATTGACTGGTAGTTTTTTGAGCAATTTTCATGCAGGCACTCTCCCTAAGTATCCAAAAAATGTTCTAAGTGTTGGACCTCCTCAGCATTGTTCAGCTGCATCATCATATTTTTTCTTTGATGAGGAGGTCATCATCATCATGTTTTCTTCGATGGTGGTCAGCATCATCATGTTCTCCGTCGACCGGTTTCTCATCGTCATCATCATATTTTAATATCGGGTGATGTTTGGATATCATCCTGATCCTGCTGATGAGCTACAGTGTGCCCCGTGTTGCTTGCGGGGGTGATTTCTCAAGTATCCGGTGATCTTCCAATTATCACCTTGCCCAAACATGATGATGATGTTGCCCCGATATTCTGAAGGGGTTATTCTCTAAGTTGTTCGACCTAACTTGTTTTTTCTTAAGGGTCGTCTTCATCATCATCATATTTCTAGTTATCACCGTGCTGCTTGCAGGGGTCATCATATTTTCTGCCTGCATGATATTTCACCGGAGTGATATTTTTATCATCGGGTGATCTTGGTTATGATCATCCTGATGATGTTGTTGAAGAGTTCTAAGTGCGACCCGATATTCACCGGGGTCATCATATTTTGAACGTCAGGATGATCTTAGTCAATATCATCCTGATGATGTTGTATCACTTCTTGTTCGTTGTTTTGTCATCCTGATGATGCTGACGTCATCTTATGTCAGGGTGATATCTATTTCTCTGACTATCTGCATCATGATATTTCCGAAGGAGGGGATGATATTTTCATACCACTCGGGTGTATGTTTGTTCCAGCGTCATGATGATGCTGATATCAAGGAGATATCCGCCTGCCGGCTTCGTGCATTATCTAGTGGGGGTGATCTTTTCAAGCATCATCATATTCATCTATCGCCCCGATCTTACAGAGGAGCTACAGTGCAACCTGATATTTGCACATCAGGATGATATTTCCAAATATCCGGTTGTCTTCCGAATATCATCCTGATGACGTCATCAAGGTCCGAGGGGGGTCATATTTCTAACACGGATCATCTTGTGGAGATCTCCCGATATTTGCAAACATGATGATGACGTCATCCGGATATGAGGAGGTGCGCAGTAGGCAGATATGATGATGACGTCAGCAGGATATGATGTTGATGTCATCAGGATGTTCATCGGCCAGACTTTTGGTATAGGCTCAGCAGGAGGATGTTCCTCCGATGGATCAGGTTGTGCCGATTATCATGCAGGTTATATTGCGATATGATGCTGACGTCAGGGTGATATTTCAGGCAACAGGATATCATGCTGCTGGAGGATGATGATGATGAAGTCTTATACTAGTGTCGTCAGGAGCAAAAGCACCGACATGATATATGCTCATGACCTAGTATATAAAGTGTTAAGGAGGATGCTGCGGGGTGCATGTGGGATAATTGATATCCTGCATTTTCAAATATCATGATGATGAATCTCGGCGGGAAATGGTTGCAATCGACTATTTGATGTTTTTCCCAAGGCCGCGGGTTGGTGCGCCATTAATGGCGAAGGTTGCAGAGGTATGGGCGGATCTGGTACCCGATTGAAGGTGTACATCAGCGGACAGTGGCGCAGGGCTCGAGATATCTTCCTGTCTCCTCCCCTACCTGCTGCATTCATGTTTGGGTGCCAATCTGGTAGTGTTTGAGCGCCATTTTCCTGATACTGTGTATCTGGCGGGATTTTTGGTCAACCCTGTAATTAATTGCTATGGTACACTACCTGGCTGTTATAAGCAGGAAGTGTTACTCATTTGTGGTTGTTGAAAGTTGAGGATCTTTGGCTCTGTAATCCAAAACCAGCTGATCTGGTTGCTCTGTACAGTTTATCTTGTGAGTTTATGTATCTCCTGTTGTACAATTTGGCATGAATCCACTGATTTCATGGTTGATCTTATATGAGTAATGCTATCTTAGCATGTGTTGTGTTAATTCTGTCTCCAGTATTGCATGTATTCTTCTTCTGGATCTAGATATTTGCGTAATGTTTAGATTCTAGAGCATAGAATTCCTATGTTGAATGTCTGATCTTTTAACTTCTGCTCAAGGGGTAGATTAAACTGTTTTCAGGTTAAACATTGGGAAGGGTATACTGCAGTAGGGATGCCATAAGTAGAGATAACTTGACACTCTTTATTGGGAGATATCTGTAAGGCAGATATCATGTGTATCCCCTTGAAATCCAGTTTTAGCTATTCATGCTGATCATTCACAGGTGTATGTTCTACCGACTCCAAGCCCTGGATAGGCACCAATCTAGCTCTGTGTTGAGGTTACACACCATGTCCAGCTTTGCATCCAAAATCCATATCAAACCATTTCATACTTCCACCTGTTAGTTGTAGGAGTAGGATTAGGAACCCCCTGCATGCTCTCATACCCCAACCAGACATCATGTCCAAGAATGTTGCCAGCCTTGTGATCTATCATGCAGATCTTGGTCCATACATGAGAGTATTCTGCCTGTTGTTGTCAAGTTAGATCCTTCTATCTTTGAGCTAGTCAAGGTTACATCTTGAGTTATAGGGATACCCCCCTTGGTGCGGGCAGAACCAGAAGTGAAGGGGAGGCAGCTCACGCAACCTCCTGTATTTAGTTGGCTGAATCTGCCTATGCATTAGAAGTGGCAAACCCTAATGCTGATTCAGAAGAAAAAACCAACACACCATTCTTGGACTAAATGTTGACTGTACCTTTTCCCTGACGGGAAACTTGCTCATTGTTTCCCATTTTTATTTCAGTCTGTATGCTGCTATCTATGGAGGGCAAAGAAGTTTTTATTTCCACTCATGTGGTTGCTACACCATTGTCTAGATACCATACTTCATCACTACTCTTAGCAAGGTTGCAAACAATAAATACATTTGACTATTTTCATTTCCAGCCTTGTTCTCATTGCTACATTAGCATTTTTGGCCTCCATGATCACGTTGTTTCTTTCTACACTCACTAGCATAATGACCAAACTTATGACAGTAATAACATTGAACATTTCTTTTGTCATTCCTCTGATTAGAACTGTTGTTCTTCTTTTCTTGATAGCTTGGCTATGAGCTGCTTGCCTCTTCTTAGCTATTTGAAAACTCCTCCTTCTGAAGTTGCTTCTTCCTCTACCTTTTTGACCTCTACCTCTACTATTTCTTCCTCTTCCCCCTACCTCTTGCATTGGTTTGAGCCTTGAAGGCTTGCTCAAGGGGAAGAAGCGGATCTATTCAACCACTGCTCATGGGTTTGTAGTGAACCTATCAACTCATCCACTGTCATCTTGGATAGGTCCTTAGTCTCTTCAATGGTTATGACAATAGGGTCAAATCTAGAAGGTAGACTCCTTAGGATTTTCTCAACAATCCTTTGATCATCCATAGTTTCTCCATTTATCCTTAGCTAATTTATCATGGAAGAAACCCTAGTGTGAAAGTCTGACATAGACTCACTGTCCTTCATCTGTAGGGTCTCAAAATCTCTCCTAAACAGCTGGAGTTTCATTGATCTACCTTGTCAGTTCCCTTATAGTTGTCTGCAATATTTCCCGTGTCTGTTTTGAGTAGTTTGCTGAGCTGCACTGCGGGGGGAAAATAGCCTCTGTCAAGGCTGCCTCAATTAGACTGAGGGCTTTTACATTCTTCATTCTTGTTTCCTTCAACTGGTTTCTTTGAGCATTAGATAGGGCTACATAAGTTATTGGGTCTGTGGTGTCTATGAACCCATTGATGACCAACTCCCAATAGGTCATTAGCAACCAGTATTGTCTTCATCTTCTTAGCCCAGATATCATAATTTTGTCCATCAAAATTTGGTGGCTGCTGCCATCCTTTACTGTCCCCACCTGCCATGCTTCTCAAATCTGAGAAGGCTAATAATGCCTAGACAAGCTAGGGCTTATATAAAACACCCACAAAAAGTTTCTAACTACCCAGAAAAATAGGGCTCTGATACCACTTGTTGGCAAGTAGGGGAGGTTTAAAGGTTGTCCAAACAAATGCTACAGCATAATGGATAGCAAAGAGTACACACACAAAAAAGAAACCATAGAATAGATGCAAAATAGGAATTTATATTTATGTATGCCTTTCAAAATACATTCAAAAATCTTTACAAAAATCTTCATGCAGAGTTGCTGCTCTATTTCACATTCAACCAATGATTTGGCCCCAAACCTAGAGTTGATGTACATCCACTATGATACTGTACATTCCCTTCTATTCCTCTGCTGCAATATTCTTCTGTTGTTTGTTGTTCTCTTCTGGAACCTTCAAACATTCCTCCTTGCTGCTACTGCAGGCTTCTTTCTCTCTGTTCTTTCCTTCTACTGCTGCAAGGTTTTCCACGCATTCCTACGGTCAACTATTTTCCCTCTATTTTTATCTCATTTGCTTTCTCATGAAAATAGGTGCTCAAAACTCCTTTCAAATTCAAAATAACCTACCAAATTTAATGCTGGTAGGTGCAAAACGGTTGCTGGAGTAGATTTGAGAAGATCCCCAAAACTAACGCAGGGGCAGTGGAATTAAATGCTAACTGATGGAAGATTAAATATTCTAATAGAAATTGGTATGACTGGGTGGCAAGGTTGCACACTGTTGACAATGCAAGCTCACAACCCCTTTGGAAATATTCTAATGACCCTAAACCCCCCTTTGTAAAAAGTAGCGCCATATACCTTTTAAAAAAATGGCAGAAATCAAATATTGTGCACACTGTTTTGTCTTTGAAATTTTTTGAGTTCTACTTCTATGATTTTTGACTTTTTCTATAATTGTGAGTCTTCAAACTCAAAATGTTTTTTACCTTTGTGATTTCTATTTTTTTGGGTATGTGCACTCGTAGAATTGTGAATCTTTGGACATCCTAAATTCATTTTCTAGACGGATTCTTGATCTATCTGTATTATCTATTTTACCATCTACGGAACTCACAATGTCTTTAAGTCTAATATTGATATTCATTGCATTATGTTTATTAATTTATGGCTAATTTGGTATGACTGGGTGGCAAGGTTACACATCATTCAAGCAAACAGTGCAAGCTCACAACCCCTCCGTTTAACCACCTCAATACACACTACAGTTGTACCTAGTTTCTCTTGGAACAAGTGGGTTGAAGGCCACTCTTCCAACAATGGGCGTCCAACACTTTGATAACAAGGATCCTTAAGAGAGTTGAGTAGCTTTTTCAACTAGTTATTTTTCACCGTTATGGTGGGAGCAAGCCCTAGGAGTGACCTAGTGCAGATTTAGCACAACAAGGGTTGGGATTGGCCATTTTCCATTTCATTAGTAATACTTTGGTCAATCACATTAACCAAGTATCTTTGTAATATGTACAAATACAATATTTAATAAAAAAAAATTATTGGAAGGGGTTAAATACCCCTTTCACAGACTAAAGGGAATGGCCATTGACCTTCGTCATTATGTAAGGTCTGTATCTTGTGTCCCTTGCATTTTTTATTTTTCTGGCTAAAGTTTAGGTTTTATTTAAGAATTTATTAATTTTGATCTCAATACTATGAATCATAACACAAGTCACTTCCTTTATAAAATGGTTCACAATGGACAATTATAAATCACCCTTATGAAAACAACATTTAAAAGACAGCCATGAACTCACTTTACAGACACATTTCACACGGCCATGTTACCATACTCGTCACACCATTAACACATAATAAAACCTCTTGCACATCACTAAATACATTGTCACTTATGAAAACAACATTTAAACGATAGTCATGAACTCACTTTATGAACACATTTCACATGACCATATAACCATACCCATCACCCATTAACACATAATAAAAACCTCTTGCACATCACTAAAGACATTGCAGTATTTGACCCCTCATGTATTAGCATTATTGCAAATGAGATATATTTACTTTTGAAACTTTAAAAACATTTTTTTGTCACAACAAATTATACAATATGACAACTTGACATGTAATATAATTTTTTATAATCATATATAAGTTGCATATTTAAAAGTATGTAAATATATATTTTTATAAATAAAATAAAATGTGTGTGTTGTTGTTTCTTGTGGTATTGTGTTTTGTGTAATGTTGTGTTGTGTTATGTTGTTTTGTGGTTGTCTTAGGTCAATTAGGGGGAGGCCATGCAAGCTTCCACCTTCACGTGGTTGGCCTTGTTAGTAGAGAATATTTGAATAAATATTCTTGAAGCTAAGAGAAGCTTATTGGTAAATATTTATGTCATTTAAATATAAACAAGGTTTTGTAAATTTAAGCTAGTTTGTATTATATGCATGGTGAAATTTTAAAATGAAAGAAAGTGAAATTTTAAAAAAAATTAATTAGCCGATAGGCTTTTATATGTGAGCATTATAGTGCTCGGCAATTGTCTCACATATGTGAGCATTATAGTGGTCAGAATTGTCTCATGCCGTAAAAAAATAATTCACGCCAAAAAAATTTCTAAAGTTGTCTGTTGTTCCTATCGACCTATTCCTTGAACCTCCTATGGGTGCAAGTGCTAGTTATCAAATTGAGAGGTATTTCCTTAGTTGCTATTGTTATTATCAAATAACTTGAGAATTTGGGGTTTTTTTCCAATGAAAGGAATTTATCAAACATTCTCCTTATAAGATAACTTATTGCATAATAGTTTTCATTATAATACTTTTTGTTATGATTTGAAATTTTGTTTTAAAGGCCAAGAAACTCAAAAAAATTTAAAAAACTACATTTTTAGTGTATTTGATTTTAGAATAATCAAATAAATCTTTATTATACTAATACAATTATCAAACAATTGAAATTTTTGTTACTAACTTAAATTTTATTTTGAGTGATTATAAGTTAATTTAAAGCCTTAGGTCAATTAGGGAGGCCATGTGAGCTTCCACCTTCATGTGGTTAGCCTTGTTAGTAGACAATATTTGAATAAGTATTCTTGAAGCTAAAAGAAGCTTATTTGTAAATATTTATATCATTTAAATAAAATAGTGTTTTATAAATTAAATCTAGTTCATATACATGCATGGTGAAATTCTAAAAAGAAAATTGTGATTGCAAAGATTAAATTAAAAAAAAAACATTTTAATTACCAAATTGAGTAGTATTTCCTTAGTTGCTATAGTTATCAAATAACTCAAGATTTTTTTTTGATAAATTAACTTGGCAAGGCACCTAGGAGTCACAAGAAAAGAGCCTTGTAAAGCTTTGGATTCCAATAACTGACCAGTACACCAGATCCAATCAAGGAAAAAAACAATATTTCATTTCCATCTCCCAAATTAGAGGGGAGCTACTAATCCCTGAAGACACTCTCAAAGAAGCTTCTTGCAATTGATTTTCAACTTTTCTTCCCAAAACTACAATATAGACTATCTAAACATGGGCTTATCTATTATATTCATTTTGTTCATATACAACGATCCCTTGTCTTGAGTCTAAACATATCTGAAAAAACATTATCATGCTAGGAGGGAGGGAAAATTGCCTTAGCCATCCCTCTAATAGTCAAGGATTCAAAGAATTATCAACAATATCTAAAATAGAGAGGAAGACAAATTACCTTAGCCATCCCTCTAATAGTTGAAGGAGGGAAAATTACATAGACCCCCCCATAACACAATCAATTACATTTCTTACATTTCTCCATTAGAATTGGGGTTAGGATTTCCATAGGGTCATCACTAGACTCATCACAATAGAAAATCGGTGTATTGAAACTCACATCAGTAGAAAGTTTTACCTTTAGACCATTGGCCAACTCCATAATTGTTTGATGGAGTTTGCATATATATTCGCTCAAGTCATCGAAGCTGCCCAACTAATAGTTGAAGAAGGCCTCCACCTAGTTTTCTACTCCCTTGATATCATCATGAAGAAAGTATGTACCTATAGCCATGGAGAGTAAATATGCACAACTTAATGGTTGCACTGTGTCAAACACATTATGCCTACCTATTGACTAGTTTGGGTCAAGAAGAAGCTTCATCATTGGTACCCTAATACCAACATATGGGGAGCCATCCATTTCTTTTCCAACCTTCCATAAACTTAGAACCCACGGTGCCCTTAAGTCTAGATTTGTAATTTCCTTCTCTAAGTAGGTTATAAAATCTCAAATCATATTCTCCTCTCTGATTGTTTCCTTCCTCCTTCCCCCAAAAACACTTGTCAACCCACTCCTATCTATCATTCTCCTCTTCCCTTTACTAGATATTTCTTAGGAAGCCATGCTTTCTTGCTCCATCCACTTGAGCAACTTTCTTCCAATGTTAAACCAATCAAAATTCCTCAATTACCAACTTCTAACATCTCTCCTTACCCTATTTTGCTAACCTTAATGCCATCACCTATTTGCATAATGATTATACCACTCACCTCCAAAAATGTTGAGATGCCCCTGATAATTAAAGTTCATCTCAATTCTTAGGTAACCTACCACTCTTCTTAACTTCACATGTGCCACCAATCTAATCCCAACTATCCTATCTTCTCTTTCAACGCCTTAATAGGCGTAAATAACTTGAGAATTTTATAAAATGTTCACAATTTGGGGGTTTTCCAATGAAAAGAATTTATCAAACATGCTCCTTTCAAGATAACTTATTACATAATAGTTTTAATTATAATAATTTTTGTTATGATTTGAAATTTTGTTTTAAAGCCTAAAAAACACAAAAAGTTATTTTAAAGACTACATATTGTTGTCGAATTTGATATTAGAATGATCAAATAAATCAAGTTATTATACTAACACAATTATCAAAGAGAGGAGTTTTTTGTTACAAATCAACTTATTTAGAGTGTTTATAGGTAAGTTAATTTAGAACCTTTCTTACTATTGTTATTATTGTAATTTTTAAAAATATGGTAAAGACATTATTCATGTTAGATGTTAGATTGTTATCAATATGCACGTGTAGAGGAGAAAAGTACATACTTTTCACTTTCCCCATTTTTTCTATAAACAAGGTGCTTGCATTAGGCTCTCAAAGGTGTTCTTTAGCACCACTTTGACCATAATTTAGTTGTCATAGTAGAGGTGAAATATTTAGAGGCAAGTGACCAAGAGATAAAATTGCATTGTATCAAACATGATCATGGGAGCCCTAGATAGAGTTGCAGGTACAGTCACGTCCAATTATAGTGTAGAATCTATAAACTCATCTACTTTAGAAGTGTCTCTTTAAGTTTGTTCTATCATCATCAAAAACATAAGTGATTCTTAACCTCATTTAATTTACTATATACTTGTCTTGTTACTTACAAAGTTCAATTATATTTATCTAAGGACTGAGATCTCATTAGATTGTTTAATTAGTTTTTACCTCCTAGACTTAATATATTTTTTTGTGGGGAGGGATTTACTTCTTTACATTTTGGTGAACTTGACATGTTGAACTGCTCTAACTCTTTCCCCTAGGATTGTGTCATTTTTCTATTTTTTGGATTTGATATATGTGGTTTTCTAAGTTTTATATTAGAATTGGTCCTTATTGTTTCAATGAATTATTTATATGTTTAATATTTTTCTTATATTCCAAACTATCAATTGATTTTTAACCTTCCACTTAGGAGCCCTAGGTTGGACCCAATCATGGTCATGAACTAAATCAATACAACCATTAATCCAAATTTGAACACTATGGTTTATCTTAATAAAGAAGATTCCTTTGATCATGGTACTCATCTTGCAACCATGGATAAGAGGAAAATTAAAAATACTAATCAAATTTAAAGATGATTTTGATCATCTTGATAACAATGCTAATCCTTTGGATCTAGTTGAGGCCCTCCATGGTAAAATCTTATGGAATGCTTGTACCCACTTCTGAGCATAGATGAGCTCTTTAACCAGATGAAGGGAGCTAAAGTGTTCTCTAAGATAGACCTTAGATCTGGCTACCACCAGTTGGGGATTGAGGATGAGGATATCTCTGTTATGGTCACTACGAATTCATAATGGTGTCATTCGGGTTAACCAATGCTCACGTAGCATTTATGAACCTAATGAACAACATATTCAGAGATTGCTTGGATGATTTTGTGTTAGTATTATTGGATGACATCTTGATTTATTCCAAGTCACTTGAAGAGCATGATAAACACTTGAGGATTGTCTTACAACCCTTGAGAGAGTGTAAACTTTTTGGTAAGCTATCCAAGTGCACATTTTACCAAAGTAAGGTGCATTATCTAGGTCATGTCATTTCAATAGAAAGGATTGCAGTAGATCCATAAAAGATTAAGACAATTATGGAGTGGCCTGCACCTCAGAATGTGAAGGAAGTCCGAAGTTTCATGGGACTTGCGGGATATTACAAGAAGTTTGTAAAAGGGTTCTCTACAATAGCAGCACCCATCACTTCACTTCAAAAGAAAGGGAAAAGATTCGAGTGGAGTGATAAGTGTGAGCAAGCTTTCCATCTTTTGAAGGAGAAGCTCACTGTCACATCCCGTATGAACCCATTATAAGAGCCTGTAGTCCCGATGTAATTTGGACTAGGGGTGGGGACTTGAAACTTAATATTAATTATGTGTGTGTGTGTGTGTCAATGCTTGTAAGAGTGTGTATACTTAAGTGAGTGAACTTTTAATGGTTAATAGTGATGTATGCATAATTAAAAAAACCTAGTTATGTTTTTCATTTGATTTATATATAGTTATATTTGATCATATTTCAACTAACCTGGACTAACTAAATTGTGAATGTTGCGAGGAACAATGTTTTGTGTGCAGGTGATAGGGTGCATGGTGGAGTGGACTCTGCAGTTCCATAAGAAGAAATGATTTTTATGTCAACCTTGTTGAAACACTGGTTAATCCTGAGAGAAATTTGGTATGTTCATACCAATCCCTAGTCAGTCTCTACTTGTGGAGTCTATAGGTCTTAGTTGAGTCTACTTGCTAGGTAATCTCTACCTCATGGCATATTAGTTTTTGAATGTATGTCATTCAAACATGTCTTTGTCATAATGTCAAAAAAGACCAAATTTTCTGTTTCCTGTTTATCGAGGCACTAGATATTATTATCATTATTACTAGTATTAAATAATAATGAAGGAATTATTACTATTATTATTGTTATTATTATTATTTATTAGTATTATTCCTTTTTTTAACAAAAGGTTGGATATATATATAATTAAATGTGTAGATTTTAATGAATAAATGGAAACTATAAAACTATTGGAGGAATATAAAATAAGAAGGAAAACAAAAAAAAGGGGGAAAGCTCAAGGGAGAAATGGAAATCGTAGAACTAAAATAAAAATAAAAATGAGAAGAAGAAATGGGAGGGAGGCATATGGTTTCTAAAGGAATGCTACGGCCAAGCAAGTGAAGAGGGCAGCAAATAATTATGATATGGTCGGCCCTCTTGAAGGAGGAATTGGAACCCATACCTCAGCAATAAATCCTGCACCCATGTACACCTTGCAAAAAGGAAGAGAATTGACAGACAAGACTGGGAAGGATGGGAAGTGGAAATAAAGAGGCATGGGGAGGCCATTTTTTATCAGTCTTCTTTTAGAGCAGATGGGCATTTGGAAAAGGGGCTAGAATTTGGAGGTCATTTGGCTGAGAGTGAGCTGCCCAACATCATTTTATAGCCGCCTGGAGTGAATTTTCTTGCTTAAGGATAGGTTTATCCCTTTTACCCGTTGTCTTTAAAAATAAATTTACATTGTTTTGCCCGTATGACTGCCATAGGGGATTACAAATGCTGGTATTATGGAATAGAATTTTAAATGTAGTATTTGATTGTTGTTCCTTCCATAAACTCATAGGTTTCAACTTGTCTGGCTTGAACAAATTTTAAATAATGTATTTAATCATTTGTGGTTTATATTCTTCCTTAAAAACCCTAACCAATATAGTAGTCTCAACCAAAAACAAGTTGGGGGAAGGTAAATGAGTGTAGGGAAAATTCATTTTAGTCCATGACAATTGTTGCAACTTTTATAGATGCATTTCTAGCTGTTTTTCCCATTTACTCTTGCTACTCCTTTTTAGAGTTGTGTTTTCTTCTCCTTCACATAGCTACAGCAGGGATAAGAGGGGATGTTGATATTTATATATGTATATGCTACTATTTATTCAATCTAATAACCTCTATCAAGCTTAGCATTCCATTTCAAAGGTAGTTGTAAGGGTGAGTAGAGAAAATGGTACCAATATTTACTATTAGTATGACAAAATAAAATAAATAGAAGATTAGACAATACCTAAGAACTGTTTGACAAAATGTATCAAGGGAAAGAGATTATAAAATGCCATGCTAGGTCATAATGAGCTGCCATAGGTTATTTGAAACTTTTAAAAGTATATAAATTAATCTCTTGCCTACCAGGGTTTAAATTTGTGTGTAGAAAGAGGGTAATGGTACCTCTCATTTCAGATTTGTAGTTGTAATTCCTATTATTTATTTCATAACTCTCTTAAAAATTATGGGAAGCATTCTATGAAGTGGTTGGTAACCTACCATAGGACTAACTTTTATAAGTAAAGGTTAGCACTCTATTCTTGGTCCTGTTTTACAAGTGGATAACAATAATAAAGGTCAATATGCAGCCACGTTTCTTAGATTTTAGCTCCATGTTTCCTTTGGACTTATTTACAAATAGGACAACAGCGATAAAAGTTATATACTCAACTATTCCTACTTTAATTTGGTGTTAGGGAGCATCCTAAGAACATAGCCAAAGGGATTCTTTAATTCTGTTGATAAGATTATAGATGTGTGGTTCTTTTTCTTGGTTAACTTAGCACATGTAGTACCCTGTCTCTAGCTTGTAGCTGGTGCAGCTATACACTAACTGTCATAGATGTTCATAAGGTTTTGGAATTGTTTAAATTTAACTAAGTTAGTATTCGATGGGACTACATATAGATTGTCAAGACTTAGGTTGTTAATACTTGATAAATTTGCATATTGATTGACCTTAAAGGTATAGTTTTACTCTTCAAGATTCTTTCCTTTTAATGTATTTGACTTTTCCTTGCTATTGATAATTTAGCTTTGGGCTGTCCTCATTAAATAAAAGACTTTTGTTGGTAAATGGTTGAAGGGTTAGGCATTCTAGCCATTCCTGTCTAAACTTCTTGTTTGTGTAAGGAATGCTGGCAGAAATTAGGACAACCAGGTTATAATTAATGATTAAACTCATTAACATGAATACCAGTAGGCTAAAAACATGCCAATCCCCTTGTGATGCAAAGAGAATTCAGTCAGATACTTGTGAAGTAAGAGCTGGTTGAATTACGTAGCCTCTAAATAATTAGAAGTATATACCTTTTTAGCCAGCCAAGGATGAATTCTTTTCCAAGCTTATGTATCAGTAGAAAGATGTTAGTTATGAAAAGAAAATGGTTATCTACTCCTAATATTAAGCTAGACACCACAAGTCATAGGTCAAGACCGTAGATAGGTGAACTATATGGCTTGTCTCATTTATCTAACTCTAGGATGACTTAGTCCACATACAGAACCAAGTCGGATACAGATGCTGACCTCTACGAGAACACATAACGATTGGAGTATGGGCTCTATAAGGGCATTAGTAGGAGGATTGCATTACTCCTATAATGTAGTAGTTCTGCTCCTTCCATGGTGATCACCGACTTGTAAATCCTATGACCCACATTAAGATAAGCTTATCAATGCTCCAACTTGACAGTAGTCAGGGAGCGTGCTCTGCGAGTAGAGTGGTATGGCTATATCGAGAGATAGTAGGCTATCACCCAGGTATACCGGTGAAGAATGCCAGGGACTTCTCAGGCTTGAATGGCTACCACCAATAGCATGCAGGTTCTAGAGCCAGTGGCATGCAGATGAAGGATGCCATTATTTGTTATTCAGTAGCTTCTAAGATTAGTGGAAAGTCATTCTAGCGAAGTTGAAATTTAAGCAAAGGACCAGTTTGTTTCAAGAGCCAGTTTCTAGTTTTTCTTACTCTCTATGGTTGCTGGTCTAGTTGTGCTAATATAGTAATAGGAAGCCTTTTTGAAAGCTTGATACCATTGGTCAGTAGTTATGTGGTTTCTAAAAGCTTTGGCATGAATAATCATCTCTCTTTATGGATCTCAGAGTCCATTGGTGGGTTGGGATAGGGAATTCTTATCCTTAAGGTGGGATTCACCATGCACTCTAGATGCTAGAGAGTGACTGATCGTACGAGGTGAACAACCACTTTCTTGCAGCTATCTTAATCAAGGTAACACCCATGTGAGTATTGTTCATTATTTGCATTACATTATTCTCATTTCCTTAATACTGTTGTATAATTGATGGGTAATCATACATATTTTAGATTATGTTTTCTATGGAGAATAGGAAGGAAGATTTATGGATAATGCATTAAACATGTATACTTGGTTTCCAGGATGCCTGAATGTAAATGGTCTAGTTGGTTATGAAGGATGGATAAATGGCTGTAAATGAAATAGTCTTACCTCTTACTAGTTGAATGAAGAACAAATGAATTATTGAAAATTCCCTACTGCTGTTATAAATTTCTGCCATGTTCTCTTATGGTTATTACGAATTTATGTCATGTATTCTTGCTACAAATTATCAACTAGGTTGTAAGTGTTTAAATTCGAACCTCCTTGTGAAGGCCTAGTAACCATGAATGTATTTTATTCTTCAAACTTGTTTTGGTGGAGTCATTGTATATGATATGTAGTAAGTTCTTATTCAAAAAAAATTGGTTGCATAATCCGTGGCTATTACATTCGTATTAGAGCCCAGTTTCCAACTCTAGGACCATGGATCTCACTTTTATGAATGTACTGAACTGTTTCTTTTGATTATGTAGCCATGGGTCACAAGAAGAAAGGAAACAAGGGAGCCTTCAGAAAACCACATCCCCAACCCAAGACAACAGCGGGTTTTGTAGAACTTACTATGACATTACCTAACATAGAACCTGAAATGATATCTAATTCTGAGACCCTAGCGATAACCATTAAGCGTCTAAAACTTCAGAAGGGCAAGGAAGTCGTCAAACCTTCTAAGAATGTAAACCCACCGAAGCCAAACCCACCTTCAGTAAGCAAGCCCAAACCACCTGCTAAAAGAGATTTTCCTTTTGGTTGCGGATGCAAAGCACCAACACTTTCAAAAGAAGTGATTGTTGAATTCAAGCGTGTGCAACCCAAACCGTCTGCAGTTATGGAAACATCTAAGGAGGAAGAGGAACTTCCTATTGTCTAAGAACTTATATGTAGTGATGATATAGTATTAAATAAATATCATCGCTTCTTTGCAATAGTGTCTATCAATGCCTCTATGTAATGGCATCTATGTAATAGCATCTATCAATGCCTCTATGTAATGGCATCTATGTAATGACATCTATGTAATTAGTCTCTATTAATGAAGAACTATCAAAGTAATTATGCCTTATCATTGGTGAAATGGGAACTTTAGTTTGACTCTTGGATGCTTGAAATATTTCAAAATGAAAGAGTTACTTCTAGATTTCTGCATTATGTGAGTTTAAAATAATTTGATGAAGGTTGTAAATAAATTTTGAATTTGTTATAATTGTCTTGCAGTTGAGATATACCTATAGAAAATGAAGAGGACAACCATGAGAAGATCTAGTCCAAGTTTAGCTGAAATACTTAGAGCCAACAGAGGTGCAACCTCCTCACAACCAATGGTACTTGAGGAATTGCAGGCTGAGCTAAATGCCCTTTGAGAAAAATAGCTTCTCTAGAGCAACAGATTGAAGAATTAATGAGACAAAAGGAGCAAGAAATGAATCATAACACTGGCCTAGGAACCAATGAGGACCAAGATCACGAACATAGTTCTAGAGCTACTATGCATAGTTTCTCATTGGGAGAGCCACAACAAAGGGTGGGAAAGGATCCTTCAATTAGTGAGCTAAAGAAAATGCAAGCTCCCAAGTTTAATAGAACAGGTGGCAGAGATGCTGCAGAAGCTTGGTTAATTGGAATGAACAAGTATTTTGGGTTATTAGATTTGACTTCCAACACTAAGGCCCGAATCGCCATCTATCAGCTAGAAGAGGAAGCGTCTTTATGGTGGGATTGCTAGAAATTAAAAATATGAATTGCATCAGCTGACTTGGGAAAAGTTCGTAAAATGATTCCGCAAGGAATACCTATCCACCCACCATCGGGATAAAAAATTGACTGAATTCCATTCACTGCACCAAGGAGGGATGACAGTTTCTGAGTATAAGGCTAAATTCATGGGTTTACTCCGTCATGTTCATTACATGAAGCAAGAGGAGGACCATGTAAACAAGTTTATCATAGGCTTGAATAAGAACCTCATGTATGTGACTAAGTTATCATGTCCTAAGAGCCTAAATCAAGCAGTTGAGATAGCCCTAGTTGCTGAAGAGAAGCAAAGGAGCAAGCAATAGCGGAAACAAAAATCTTATACCTCTTACCACTCTAACAACAGAAGGAAGGAATTTAAGAAAACTACACCAGAAAAGAAGGTAGGGGATAAGTTTAAAAGGAATCAGGGCTTCAAAAGAAGTTATGAATCAACAGAAACTGGGGGTGGTGAAGGAAAACGACAGAGACCATCTAAGCAGGTAGCACATACTATCTTTCCTAAGGGTAGGGAAGTAAAGAAGATTGGACCAGTGGGAGGATGTTGGACTTGTGGGGGTGACCACTACAAAAATGAGTGTCCAAGGAATCAAGATAAATCCACCAAGCCTACAGCCAGAATTTACGCAGCTGTGGATTTCCACCAAGCCAACAACCAAGCTTCACTAATAAAGTTTCAAGGTATTTTTCATGGATAATCCATCTCTATTCTAGCTGACTTAGGGACAATTGATAGCTTTATTTCACCTAAGGTGTTAAAAAAATGTAATATTGGATTTAAAAATCTTAATTGAAAGGAGATGGAGGTAGAGTTTGGGTCTGGTAAGACTCAACTGGTAAAGTTTAGCTTGAGAGGAGCAGAAATTGATTTAGGCAACACAAAGACTAACGTTAATCTATTGGTCACAAAGTTAGGGTCTTATGACTTGATCCTAGGAATGGATTGGTTCAGGACACACCAAGCTAAACTGGACTGCTATAACAAAACAATTGAATGCTTAGATGACCAAGGAAGACCAATACTACTCCAAGGAATTCAAAGGCCATTAGTTGTGAGAATGGTTATAGCCATGCAAGTCAAGAGAGCTATAAGGAAGGGAAATAAACTATATATGGTAAAGATTGAAGAAGGAAGCAAAGACCCAGTTCCTAATATTGAGGATCATCCTATTCTTCAAGAATTTCATGACGTCTTTCCCGAAGAATTACCAGGCTTAACCGCTAAGAAGTAATTTAACTTTTCAATTGATCTAGTTCTAGGGGCAGAGCCTATTTCAAGGGCTGCTTATAGAATGAATACTCTTGAATTATAAGAACTTAAAATGCAACTATAGGATCTAATGGAGAAAGGATTAATATGGCCTAGTGTGTCACCTTGGGGAGCCCCAATGTTGTTTATCAAGAAGAAGGATGGGACTCTAAGATTGTGCATTAATTATCGAATGTTGAACAAGGTGACCATCAGAAATAGATACCCCCTTCTGACAAGGGTCGTTGTACCTCATCATTTAATCATATTTCTTTTGTCAAATCCAGGGTTGTGTCCTTGGCTATCTGCAATTAGGAATCCTATAGTTGCCAGTTTTATCTAACTCTAATGACCTTTACTACTTTAAAGAAACTAATATTACCAATCAATCTGCTATGAAATGAATTCCAAGAATGCTAAAAACAAAACTAAAGAATGAATTGCTTAAAGTAAATCTATATTACTCCTTCCAATGGAAACATGCATTTATCTATGAAAATAGTAAATATCTCTTTAAACAGAATCTAAAATAACGAAAACAACAGTACTAGCCTTCTACCTTGGTGGTGAGAGTGGGCCCTTGCTCCACACCCTTAGGGCTAAAGACTAAAGTAAAGAATCAACACACGAGAATAATATCACAACTCATTTCAGTCTAATTCCATCAACTTTGTATTCAGAAAATGTCTATATCAAAATAAGGTTATAGAAATTACAAAAATAATCACTCTCCTTTCTGCTGCTACTTTTGTAAGTTTATATATAAATTTGTGATGAGATATCACTTACCCTATCTACTAGTTCATCTAAGAGATAACATCAATCTCTTTATTCTACTAATAGTCTAACTACACAATGAATATCCATGCAATTAAAATAGATTTAGTGGAACAACAGTCCATACTAAATTTGAGTCTCAGTTTTTAAACACACTTGGGCAGTGAGGCCCTGAAATATAGGTATTTAAATCAGTTTATCAATAACTCATGCAAAATCAAAAAGAGATAAAAACTTCCAACAGTTAACTATAGACTGCCCTTAATTACTCAGGTGATGATTTGAGTAACATCAGGAGCATCCCGATCACCACTGGAAGTGTCTAACCAATAGTTGTGCTAGAAATCAGCATTGTTCTAAAGAGGCACCAGAGATGTATGTTTCAGTCTATAGCTCTGGAGATATGATTGTGACCTTCTTGTTCAACTTCGGAGATGGTTCACCTCCTTATCCCAAAATCTGTCCATTCAAATTGGAAACATTGGAGACCAATCATGACATTCTGATGTCGGCTCCGGAGATCATTAGGACTACCTCCAGAGATGCACAAAATTGTCTACCCAAATACCTGCACCTGTTGATTCAAAAAGAGAAGATTTCTGCATATTTCCATCAATTCAATGCACATTAGTCCTTCAATCAGAAATCATGATTATAAGTAATTCCTCTCTTATTAATCATCATTAGAACAATCTTGTTAGCTTATTTTGGTGCAGTCATCAAGACAATGGAATAAGAAGGGAGAAAAAGAGGGGTAAAAAGGTGTATTTCATGGGTGCTACCTGGCACTCATCATCCTCCCGTACTTAAGGATTAGCAGGTCCTCCTGCTTCTCACAATCTGGACTTATTCTAGTGGAATATCCATCAATCAAGCTATAGTCATGTGCATATGTAGTCCAAGTGGTGCGGTCTGTATTACCATTTCCCATGTACTGATCAACTTGCTTCATCCACTCCTACAATTTATCATCTTCCATTTGCTCAGCCCAGACAGGTAGTGGCTCAATGATGAGAGGGGGTCTGAACCGGCCACCTATCCATTCCTGTTGGTATTTATCCATCATTTTGGATATTAACCTGGCCTTCCTCATACACAGCCTCAAGTTAGCAGGTGTCACCACTTCTCTCATTTTTTTCTCTGAAGTTAAAATGTTCCACCTTTTCTTTGCCATTGCAAGCACTTGATTAGCTAAACTGTTCATGAAAAGACCAAAATCAATAGAACACTCCTAAAGATGTTTCAAATACAATGGCAAAATTTTTGTCTTACTTTCCGGGTGGTAGACATATGCTCTGAATTGGACCTTAAAAGCATGAGGATTTGGACATTCTTTTCTGATGAAAAGACCTATTTCTGCATCCTTCTTGAGATATGCCTCCATTCTCTCACTCCAAATATGATGATTTCTCATCATGACATGAATACTTTGAGCTGACACTCCCCTACAAAATAGTTAATGATGAAGGTCATATCATCAACATAGAAACCCTGCAAATATAACTCACACAGAAAATTTTTGTCTTCATCAGAACTCTTCATATATGCTTCCATGAACCCCTCCCCTGTTTCTGTGTTCTCAGTTAGATCAAACGGGATTGAAGATAGTTTTCTCTGCAGGACTCTCTCTTGTAAGAACATAGCATAACTTGCACTTGGAGGCCTGCAAGATAGAATCTCAGATGAAATGGAGGCTATCTGAATGGCTTTTTCTTCCAGGGTTTCTACTCTTTTGGACATGGCAGTAACTACCCTCTGTAATTGCAACATAGGCTTAGAAGCCTCATATTCTCTACATCTCCTTTCCCAATGGAACAGGGCCTTAGGAATATTAATTGGGATTGGGTCCACATATGGATCTATTTGTACCTTCTATTCCATGGTTTCCCCTGGGCCAACTAACTCGTGAATATATTCCTCCTGATCATCTATTTTATTGTTGGCCCAAGTCAGTTGTTTATCTTGGCTCTGTACTTTCTCAATCAATGCTGCAATTATGGTGAGACTATTGTCTCTGGCCTTGGTAAGATCAGAAATACTTTGTACTACCTCTATCTCCTTTTCCTTAATAATTTTAGCTGTCTCAGTCTCCTGGGCTTCCAATTCTGCTTCCTTCTCTTGAATTATTTGTTGTTTACTCTGGAGCTCTGTTTGCAGTTTTTCAATTACCTATTTTTGCTCCATCTCTTTCTCCTTCATGACCTTCTTAAGGTCAGTGATAATCAGATTTTTTCCCATAATAATCTTTTTAGATTATCAATCTCTTCTAACATCTGCTGCTCTTTTGAAATTTCAATATCCTCTTGGTCAGAGGGGTGAGAGTAAGCCTTTGTTTCTTCTTCTATGTGTTGTACATCAGGGTCTTCCACAGCCATTGGCTCTTCACTGCCAGCCACATCTATTTGCTCTGTTTCAACTTCCCCTGCAGCCTCCATGTCCTAAGTTTCTTCTTGAGTCTTCTCTGCAACTACTAGCACTAATGAAGGTCCAACTTTTTCCTTAGAAGCTCTGAAACCCAGAAGAACTTCAGCTAAGAGAGCAGTATCTTTCTTAGCTTGGGTAAGCTACCTTTTCCTTTTACATCTCCGTAGCATAGGTGGAGCAGGTGCCTCTGAAGCAGGTATATCATCCTTAGAATCAGAGGAAATAGTAAAAGTTGGTCTTTGTTCTGTCTCTGGAGCAGGGGAATGTTGTGTATGAACAGATGGCTCGGGAGAAACCTCTCTTTGTTTCTTCTTTCTTATTAGAGGAATGTCATCTGATTCATGGGATGGTTCTTCAGCCCAGTAATGTATGTTAGAGTCAATTTTCTTTGAAATCCTCTTTGTTTTATGACCCTGGCTTTCCCTTGTTGGTCTTGTTGGAGTAGATTCCTTAGCCAAGGTCATTTTTCTCCTTGCTAAGCGAGTCATATATGGTGTATGCTCAACAATAGGTTCTCTAATTTCTTTTCCTTTCCTCTTCTTGTCAGAAACAAGGGTAGCAGATGATGTTGCCTCCAGTGAGGGTTTTGAATCTTTACCCTTCCCAGTAGTTGGAGATGAAGTTGAAGGTTCTGTCTCCTCTTCTTGATGGGTAGAGGAGGCCTCATCTACACTCTGTACCCTTTCTGGTGCTCTATCCTGGGGTTTGATATCTAAAAATGTTTGCCATAATGCCTCTCCATCAGCTTGAGTCAGGAAGTGATGTTTAACAACTAGATAAATGAGACCATGATGTTTCACAGGGCCCTTCCCTTGTTGATACTTTTCTGCAGATGCCCTAATGGCAGAGTACAGGAAGTTTGGAAGATTTATGCTAAATTCTAGATGTGCATTTCCATGCCTCAGAAAAATTAGCATTTTCATTAGAGGCCCTAGAACTATGGAAAATTGACCCTCACATATGAAATATTTCATCAACCATAGAGCTATAGATTGCTGTTGGTTTGGAAGTGATGACCTAAGAATTCCTTTAACCTCGTTCTTGTTCAAATGCAACTGTATTGCAGGTTCACCTTCTACAGAGAAATTTCTAATCAAATTAGCATATAAAGTTTTTAGATGGTAGAACCTCTCACCTTGTTCAAGCAATCCAAAAATATGACTGATAGTGGTTGTAGAGAGATTGACTTGAACTCCCCTTACAACTGTCTGATTGTCCCTCAGGTTTCTTAAGAAGTAATCAACAATATCCTCTTGAAACCCTTCAAACTTTTCCAAAAACTCCACCCATCCTACATTTCTAAGAATTTCTGTTGCAGCTTCATCATGCAAGAGACCTGTAATATTTTCTGGCTCTGATTTCTTCTTAATCCCCATTTCTAAGTCCTTTTTCCACCCTCTGTGCTAAAATTCTCCCACTTTTCTATGTAGTTTGTTCTTCCTCCTTTAACTTCGTAGGCTCCGGAGGACTTTATCAGCTAACTCTGTTCTTCAGGATATTTTGCAGTTTTGAATGAGGGTTATTATGTCAATTTATTTACTGGCTTGGACTATGGAAAAAGAATTTAAAATCGGTTAGAGTGCCTTTGTGGTCATAATTGCAGCAGAGTGATGGGACACTCCGTAGACATGATGATAGTGTAGCAAAGATGGTGGCATGCATGAGGAAAAAGGGGAAATAATGGCAGGAGGACGTCTCATAATAACAACATCCAAAAATAGAAATAACAAGACATTTACTAACTAATGCTTAATTAAAGAGAAGTACCTGAACCAATCTTAATGATGACGGCTTGATGTACCTGGCTACAATGCCGCAGCTTTGATGCGACTGGATGTGACTTGGCACGTGAGCAGGTTCTGCGTGGCTTTGAAATGGCGTCAGCATCCCTATTGTCACATTCTGTGCAATCATTTCCGCTAAGTGGTTTGAGAATGCCATCTTTTCAGGTGATGTCAGCACAGTCATTTGTGAGTACTAGCGCATAAGAGTAATGAACTTTTTCTCAATTGTCAATGATATGCATGCTGACATCATGTTTGTCCTTGTCATAAAGTGGAGGATGATTCATGATGACCTCATCAAATGACATCTCTACTTTATTGCCTAGAGAGGTGGGTCCCCTCCCAATTTATTATATTCACAAATAGCTCTTTATTGGTGGAGTGCCGAAGGTGCTCCTAGTTTGCGAGCGCCGAAGGTGCTCCTTATTTGCGAGTATCGGAGGTGTGTTTGAGTAACTTCTGACACCTGATCATCTCTGTAGCTTGATTATTCTCATCTAGCATGAAGAAGGGAACCACCATTTGCTAGTTTTCAATCCCCTTGGTCAAGAAAGACAACCATTTATTGGTTTTCTATCTTCCTCTTTTTTTAAAAAGAGGCCGCCATTTGCTGGTTTTCAACCTTCTCTTTTTTTCTTTTTTTTTTCAGAAGGCCGCCATTTGCTGGTTTTCAACCCTCTTTTTTTTTTTTTTTTTCAATCCAAATCTGTGACAAAGGATGTGTCCCTTGTAAACCAAGCACAAATCTTTGATGAACTCTTCCTTAGTGGATGACCTTTTATAGAGTCTAATTCGGTGGTCATTCACTAAGAATGTGTTTGTGTTTCCATCAATAGGTTCCAACAGCACTGTTCCATTCTCAAAAACTTCCTTTATCTGGTAAGGACCCATCTAATGAGTTTGTAGCTTTCCCTTGAACTCCTTGAACTTAGAATCATATAGGAGAACCGAATCACCTTGTTGAAATGTCCTTCTCTTGATGTGCTGGTCATGCCATTGCTTCCTTTGATACTAAACCAGTTCTGTTTACTGAATGGCTTCTGTCCAGATTTCATCTAACTCATTGAGCTGAAGAATTCTATTATGTTGGGCTATAGACAATGGTAGACCAATATCTAATGCGGTTTTAGTCTGGAGCTCAAATTCTATAGATAGAATGGGCTTCTTTCCATAGACTAACTCATATGGTGAGAATTTTGTTGTGGACTTCTAAGTGGTATTGTAAGCCCAAACTGCTTCAGGTAATCTGTTAGCCCAATCTTTTATATTCATTGCCACTATCCTTGTCAGAATGTTCTCAATTTCCCTATTAGTCACCTCTACCTGCCCATTGGCTTGAGGGTGGTAAGGTGAAGACTTCCTGTGCTTAACTTGATATAATTATGTGAATGCTCTGATTACCTGTGAAGTAAACTGAGGTCCTTTGTCTGAAACTATGGATCTTGGGGCTCCAAACCTCAAGAAAATCTTATTATAAAGGAAATCAACAACTTTCTCTTCTCTTGCAAATTGCAATGCCTGCACTTCAACCCATTTAGTGACATAGTCCATGCATACAAGGATGTACTCTTTGCTTGATGATGGTGGAGAAATTAGTCCCACAAAGTCTAGACCCCACTGTTCAAATGGCTCCATCATTACTTGAGGATATAGTAACATCTCCTAGGTGAAGATTGATTGTCCCATTCTTTGGCACTGGTTACACTTTTGCACATACTTCTGGGTATCCTTATGAATAGAGGGCCAGTAGTAACCAACTCCCAGAATCTTGTGGATGGTTCTGTGTGAGGAATAGTGCCCACCATATGGTTCATCATGACATGCCCTTAAGACATCAAAAATTTTATCATCTTTTAAACACCTGTGCAAAATGAAGTCAGGACCACATTTAAATAGCAAACCATTTAACCATTTGTAAGATAAGATTTCCTTAAGAGTTTCTTTTGTTTTGAGGTAAAATGGGATGGATATAAGCCTGTAGCTAAGAGATTAGCTATGTCAGCAAACTAAGGTGCAGTAGAGGAGATAGCAAAAAGATGTTCATCTAGAAATTTATCCTCCACTGGTTGGTTCTCTCCACCTGTATGCAATCTTGACCGAAAGTCAACAACCAAATTAAATTTGCATGGATTATCAACTATGGTAATGTCAAATTCCTGCAACAACAATAACCACCTAATTATCCTTGCACCCACTACTCGCTTATTCATTAAGTATTTGATGGCTACATGATCAGTATGTACAAATATTTTGTATCCAGTGATATATTGCTTGAATTTTTTTATAGCATAGACGACTGCCAAGAATTCTTTTTCACTTGTGGTATAGTTTCTTTCTGCAGAGGTAAGGTTTTTGTTGATGTAATAGATGGCATGCATACTTTCTCCTTCCTCCTTTTGTCCTAAGACTGCCCCCAATGGACTCATTGGAAGCATCAGTTTGTATGTGAAATGGTAGAGTCCAATTGGGTCCTCTTAAAATAGGTGTGATAGTAAGTTTTTCCTTAAGTGTTTCAAATGTTGATTGACAATCCTCTGTCCATAAGAATTCTATGTCTTTGTTAAGCATGGTAAACAGGGAGGCAGCTATTCTACTGAAATTTTCTATAAATCTCCTAGAGTAGCCTACATGACCCAGAAAACTTCTAACATCTGTCTGATTTTTAGGTGAAGGCAACTGTTGGATCACTTCTATTTTGTCTTGATCTACTTTGATCCCATTTGCTGAAATGTGGTGTCCCAATACAATTCCTTCATCTACCATCATGAAGCACTTTTCATGGCTCAGGGATAATTGATTCTTTTCACAGCATTTTAGTACTTTCTCAAGGTTTATGAGAGCTTCTTCAAAGTTGTCCCCATACACACTAAAGTCATCCATATAGACCTCCATGCACTCATTAGCTAATTCAGCAAAAATGGCTAAAACAAGCCTCTGAAATGTAGCTGGAGCATTACATAGTCCACATGGAAGAAGTTTGTAGGCAAAAGTTCCCCAAGAACAAGTGAAAGTAGTTTTATTCTGATCTTCAGGTGCTACTTGGATTTGATTGTATCCACTGAACCCATCTAGGAAAGAAAAATACTTTCTTCCTGCAAGGTTGTCCAACACTTGGTCAATGAATGGTAGGGGAAATTAGTCCTTCTTTGTGGCTTTGTTTAGCTCTCTATAGTCAATATACACTCTCCACTTCCCATTCTTTTTAGGCACTATGACTAGGGGTGAGACCCATTGATTGTTTGAGATTGGATATATAAACCCTGCTTGCAGCAATTTTTCTATTTCAGTCTTAACAATGTCTTTTAAAGTAGGATTCAATCTTCTCTAGGGTTGTCTGACAAGTTTGACATCTTCAATGTATATACGATGAGTACAGATCTCAGGAGGGATGCCCTTCATATCTTGGTATTCCCAAGCAAAAGCTGCTGAATAGGAAATTAGGAGTTTGATAAGCTCTTTCTCCTATTTTTCTACTAATTGGGTGTTGATATTCAGTGTTTTCCTAGGTAGAATCATAACCTGTTTTGTGATCTGATCCATAGATGTAGTCAATCCATATACTGGAGTCATGGAATTAAGGGGGTAAGAATGTGGAAGCAACATGTGGAATGTGGTTAAGTCTCTGTAAAAGGTTTCTCCACAAGAAATGATATTCGCTAAGGTATAATGAGCAAAAGTGAGAAGTTCTCTCCTTGAATATTGGGCTAGCTCCATTACATCCTCATTAATAAGAATGTGGGTGATATCTTCAATTGTATCATAGTGAATTTCTTCTTCTAACTCACCCAAATGTTCTTTGATGGTAACCATAGCTACTGAGGCACTGTTTTACATGTTATCCGGTTCATCTACCCATACCCTTCCTGTATAATGTATTAATGGTTTAGCTGGAGGATACAAAGATATTTTCTTCAAGTCTATCCCATTAGAAATGACCATATCCCCAGTTTGACAATCAATAGATGCTACTACTATAGCTAGCCATGGTCTTCCTGATATCAATGGATAAACATTTCTCTGGTTTCTTGGCTCTAATATTAGGAAGTCTACTGGGAATTCCCATGATTCTATCACAACTAGAACATCACTAATCACCCCTTTTGGAATAGCTACTGACTGGTCAGCAAGTTGAAGGATTGTAGATGTGGATCGGATACCTGTTAAGGCTAATTTGTCCATTGTATGAACTGTCATTACATTTATTATTGCTTGCAGATCAACCAAAACATTTGAAATTTCTACCCCTGAGATGTAAATAGTCATGACAGGATTTCCAGGGTCTCCATATTTTGGGAGGAGTACTTCTCCCATTAGGAGGTCTAATACCTTTCCTTCCACTTGGATAGTTGAGGGAAAGTTCTTCTTTCTTCCCTAGGTCTTGACACAATGTTGTTTGATGAACTGGTTAAGTTCAGGTACATCTCTGATTTCTTGTAGGAGCAGAATTTCAATATTTAGTTGCCTAATTTCTTGTAAAAGTTCTAATTCTAGGGTAGATTGGACCTATTTTTGTAAGACCTTTTTCTGGGGAACATGTTGTTTGAGCCATTCTGGGTATGGTGCTAGTTTTTCCATCTATAGAGCATCTCTAGAGCTTTTATTAGAAATTTTTCCAGGGATGTTCTCCGAAGTCATTCTTTTAGGAGGATCTCTGGAGTTATCCAAGGATGATTCTTTTAGCACTGTTTCGGTAGTAATCTCCTTAGGAAGCTGAGTGGATGGATTTTCAAGTTCCTCATCATTGATTACTTCAACTATAGTTGGAGGAGATGGTCTTGGAAGTGCTTTCCCAGAACACAGCTGGAGATTATTGGAATATATAGCATTAATTCTATCCATGTTTTCTTGTTCTGTCATGTAAATAGCTGCTCCCTGCTTATTCTGTGGGTTTGGTATAGGTTGAGCTGGTAAGGGTGGTTAGCTAACTAGTTTGTTTTGTGACTGACCTTGTGTGTTGGGGGGTCCAGTTAGCAATACTTGTTGTTGAGGTTGGAAACATCTAGGTTGTCCCTGGTACTGTTGATTATATCCCTGTTGAGGACCCCAATGAGGCTGCATGTTTTGTGATCTAAATTGTGGTGGCCATTCTTGATTTCCCCAGGGCTGATTTTGCCAATGTTGGTTTTGCCATTGTTGATTTGGCCAATCCTGATGTCCCCAAGGAGGATTATTCTATGGCCCATGCCAAGTTGGATTCCATTGATTATTTCCCCAATTAGAAGGACCCCTGTAAGAAGTCTGGTTTGGATACTGATTATTAGGGAAATTTGTATTTTGTTTTTGTCCTACATAGTTCAACTCCTCCGCTATAATGACATTCTTTTTACTTAGCCTTTTTAAGGCTGGAAGTTGATTGCATTGACTAGTAGGATGTTCCTTGTCACAGATCTGATAGATCTCTGCTTTATCTAAAGGGCATTCTCTCAACAGATGTTTGTTTCTACACCTAGGACAATAGATGGAGAGTGGTTTAGTTGTTCTGTCCTGATCATTTGTTCTAGTTTTTGCCTGAATCCCATCTAATGTGGTATTTAGTTGGACTAGAATATCTATTTTAAAATTTGTAATTTCCTCCATTAACTATCATATTTCATTCTTCTCTTTGAAAGATTTGGGCATTCTCACTCCATCTTGGGTTCTGGAATAGTTCCTACAAAGTTCTTCTATAGCATGTATTTCCATTTTGTTTATATTCCCTTTTCCCATCAGATCCAGTGCCTGTTTTGATTCTTTGTCTAATCCTTTTACAAATAGGGTTCTGGCCAAAGAATGATTTATAAGGTTGCCATATCTTCTCAAAGCAAAGTTGAACCTATCCACATAATCCTCTAAGGTCTCTTCCTCTATTTAATTTTGAATAATTCCTCATTCTTATCACTGACTCTACAATAGTCCTGGTATTTTCCCAAGAATTCTATCTCCATCTGATCCCAGGAATGGATGGAGTTTTGGGGTAGGCCCATAAACCATCTCATTGCAGAATCCTTTAGGGTTGAGGGAAATAGTTTGAGTTTTTGATTTTCTGATCCATAATCATAAGTTTGGCATACCACTTTGAATTCAAACAAAAACTGATCTGGATCCTCAGAAGCAAGACCCCTAATATTTGGCAAGTGTGCAGGTGAAATATTTTTCATAGGGGCATTATCTCCAGCAGCCAAGACAATGGGATATGAGAAGGTTCTTGGAGCCTGATTTTCTTCATCTTCATGATTATCATCCATGTTTAGTACTGGCTCTTCTTCTTGAGGTTTTGGGAAAATAGCTTCTAGCAAAGGGTCTACTTGGAATTTCTATTGTAATTCCTGGATATAGTCAGGGAGTGGAAGATTTGGAGGATTGAAAGGATTGTTAATTTCAGGTGTAGCTTCCAAGGTAGGTTCTAGATGTCTTTCTTCAACAAGATCTTGTGCCACCCCACTGCTTTCTCCTATAGTTTGATGGGGTGTCTGTTTTATGTATCTTCCTTTTGAATCCCTAGCTCTAACCATACAGATCTATCCTAAAACTACTTAGCTAAGTTTTCCTAATTAACACAGTAATCCCTGGCAATGGCGCCAAAAATGACAAGGGTCGTTGTACCTCATCATTTAATCATATTTCTTTTGTCAAATCCAAGGCTATGTCCTTGGCTATCTGCAATTAGGAATCCTATAGTTGCCAGTTTTATCTAACTCTAATGACCTTTACTGCTTTAAAGAAACTAATATTACTGATCAATCTGCTATGAAATGAATTCCAAGAATGCTGAAAACAAAACTAAACAATGAATTACTTAAAGTAAATCTATATTACTCCTTCCAATGGAAACATGCATTTATCTATGAAAACAGTAACTATATCTTTAAACAAAATTTGAAATAATGAAAAACAACGATACTAGCTTTCTGCCTTGGTGGTGAGAGTGGGCCTTTGCTCCACACCCTTAGGGCTAAAGACCAAAGTAAAGAATCATCACAAGAGAATAATATCACAACTCAATTAAGTCCAATTCCATTAGCTTTGTATTCAAAAAATGTCTATATCACAATAAGGTTACAGAAATTAGAAAAATAATTGCTCTCCTTTCTACTGCTACTTCTGTAAGTTTATATCTAAATCTGTGATGAGATATCACTTACCCTATCTACTAGTTCATTTAAGAGATAACATCAATCTCTTTATTCTACTAATAGTCTAACTACATAATGAATATCCATGCAATTAAAATAGATTTAGTGGAACAACAATCCATACTAAATCTAAGTCTTAGTTTTTAAATACACTTGGGCAGCGAAGCCCTGAAATATAGGTATTTAAATCAGTTTATCAATAACTGGTGCAAAATCAAAAAGAGATAAAAACTTCCAGCAATTACCTATAGACTGCCCTTAATTACTCAGGTGATGATTTGAGTAACATCAGGAGCATCCCGATCACCACTGGAAGTGTCTGACCAACAACTGTGCTAGAAATCTGCATTGTTCTAAAGAGGCGCTGGAGATGTATGTTTCAGTCTGTAGCTCTGGAGATATGATTGTGACCTTCTTGTTTAGCTCCGGAGATGCTCAAGACTTCAGTCCAGCTCTGAAGATGGTTCACCTCCTTATCCCAAAATCTATCCATTCAAATTGGAAACATTGGAGACCAGTCATGGCATTCTGATGTCAGCTCTGGAGATCATTAGGACTACCTCCAGAGATGCACAAAATTGTCTACCCGAATACCTGCACCTGTTGATTCAAAAAGAGAAGATTTCTGCATATTTCCTTCAATTCAATGCACATTAGTCCTTCAATTAGAAATCATGATTCTAAGTAATTCCTCTCTTATTAGTCATCATTAGAACAATCTTGTTAGCTTATTTTGGTGCAGCCATCAGGACAATGGAATAAGAAGGGAGAAAAAGAGGGGTAAAAAGGTGTATTTCATGGGTGCTACCTGGCACTCATCACGTTCCTCGAATTGAGGATTTGTTTGATCAAATGGAGGGAGCCACAACCTTTTCAAAAAAAGGCCTAAGGTCTGGATACCATCAGCTCCGGATTAAGGAAGAGGATATTCTGAAGATAGCTTTTTGAACTAGGTATGGCCACTATGAGTTTTTAGTGGTACCTTTTGGCTTAACAAATGCTCCATCTGCCTTTATGAGCCTTATGAACCATGTATTTCATGACTACCTAGACAAATTTGTGCTAGTATTTTTAGATGACATTCTCATCTACTCCAAGAATCCGCAAGAGCATGAGGAACATCTAAGAATTGTACTACAGAGGCTGAGGGAGCATAAATTGTATGGGAAATTGACCAAGTGTTCCTTTTTCCAGCCTAAGATACATTACCTTGGACACATTATCTTAGCTGAAGGAATTTTAGTGGATCTAACCAAAATTTAGGCAATTGTAGACTGGCCTACTCCTAAGAATGTATCAGAGGTAAGGAGCTTTATGGGATTGGCTGGATACTACAGAAAGTTTGTGGAGAACTTTTCTAAGATAGCTAACCCCATAACATCCCTTCAGCGAAAAGGAAAGAGGTTTGAGTGGACTGAAAAGTGTGAAAATGCCTTCCAGTAGTTGAAGGAAGCACTTACCACTGCTCCAATCCTGCAAGTACCTAATCCAGAAAAGGAATTCGTAATATGGACAAATGCCTCGTTAGATGGGTTAGGTGGAGTTTTGATACAAGATGGGCGGGTGATCACTTTTGAATCTCAAAAATTGAAGGATCATGAACTCAATTATCCTACTTATGATTTGGAACTTGCAGCAATCATGCATGCTTTGAAGGTCTAGAGGCATTATTTAGTGGGGAGACCATTTAAATTGAATACTGATCACAAAGGGCTCTAGTATTTATTCACATAACCTGACTTAAATGCTAGACAAAGAAGGTGGCTAGAATTCTTAGGTAACTATGAGATAGACATTTCATATGTTAAGGGTAAAGAGAATTGAATTGCTAATGCCTTTAATTCGTAGGGCCAAACTAGCCACAATCACTCAATTAAGGTTTAACATTCCTGAAAGTATTAAGCAAATGCAAGAAAAAGATCCCTTTTGTCAACAAATAAGGCTAGAACTACAACAAGGGACTAGTACAGAGGAGTATCATCTAGGAGATGATGGTATCTTACGTTATCAACAACGAATATATGTACCCGAAGAAGGGGACTTTAGAATAAAAATCCTTGAGTAAAACCATAATGTACCCTACCAAGCACATCTAGGAGTAACTAAGATGTATACAGATTTGAAAACTCATTATTTTTGGCTAGGAATGAAAAAGGAAGTAGCAAATTTTGTTGCAAAGTGCCTAGAATGTCAGCGAGTCAAGGCTGAACATTGCCATCCAGCAAGAACATTGTACCCCCATGAGTTGCCTTGGCACAAATGGTTAGTGATTTCAATGGATTTTGTGACATGATTGCCTAAAACTCAGCACCAACATGATAACATCTTGGTGATAGTTGATAAATTAACCAAGGTAGCACACTTGATACCTAGTAATGTTAAGGATGATGCTCCAACTTTAGCAAAAAGATTCATAAAAGAGGTAATCAGGTTGAATGGGATGCCAGAAGCGATTATATCTGACAAAGATAAGATGTTTACTTCCAGATTCTAGACAACCCCTCATGACCGCTCTTGGTACTAAACTCAATTTTAGTACTACTTATTGTTGGTATTTTTTCTTACAACCCTCAATCGTAAGGAAAACTAACATCATACTGAGGACAAGAAAGGCCAACGAACAAGGCTAAACATAGCCTTCTACTCTTTGAGCTTTGCCAAGCTTGGGAGGGTGTTCCAAGAGACCTCAAAACAATTTAGGAAACAAATACACAGCAAGGGAGATCTCTAAATTTAGGCAATTAGGTTCAAATGGTGTTAACATATGATAAGCTTAGTTATAATCCTTGTGAATGTACGAGCATTGACAGCGTCTTACAACACCATTGACCTAGGAGATACAATATACATAAGTCCTCTAGATATTTGCATCAGTTACAAATTTCTCATGAGGTTTATTCAAGGTTTAAAATACTAGACTTCATGCATAAGGGTAGGGTAGAAATAATTTACAAATAAATTAGGAAAAGACTAACATGATTTTCAAATTTGTAATGGGGTAGGGTTATACTTGACTGCCCTAGATCAATGCCAAATCCCATGGGCAATAGAGTCTCACTTGGATACAAATCCATAATGAAAAGGTAAGCATACATTCAAATGAATTCAATTAACTAGGTTTCTGCCTTACAGAAACATTGAACTCTCAATAGCCCTTCTGCACTCAACACTACATCCATCCTTAGCTATCCACAATGCACTAAAACATCCCAAATATTTGTCCATGAAAGCATGTTCACTTAGATATTTAAGTAAATATTTAAGCAAAACACTATTATTGTATTTCCTTGAAAATACAGACTAACATAGATCAAATGGAGAGTGTAGCAAATGTACACCCATAAACCCCTTAGATCCCCTAAACTGCTCAAACATTGATGGAGACAGAGAATAGTATTGACAGTAAAAACATGGACTTATATTGATTTATTGAAAAGACTTCCAAATCTAGTACAAAAATTCATATACAAGTAGACCATTTACATCATAAAACAGATACTTGACTATTGCAGAAAAATAGAACCCCCGGATTGATCTTTATCTTCTAGACCTAGTCTGAGAAGACAACCTAGAACCAACCCCTAAAATGATACAAAAGTTATAGTCTTATAGAGAAAGAGAGAAGAAGGTGAAAAAACCCTAAAAATAATCCATTGATGACACATGGCACATCTTAGCTCCCTTGATTCTGCAACTGATTTGCTTCTAGAAGATGCTCCTCAACTCATTTTCCCTCTTCAATATGCCCACTTCCCTTTTGCAACTGAAATTGATTTGTCCCAAATCTGTTTTGCATTCCCGTGCAAATTGTTCACCTGGGTGTAAAAACCCACTAACCGCCTCCTTTTTCACTGGCAAGTGAAAATTTTCACTTCTGGGTGGAAACCCACAAATTGGTAAATGAAAACTGCATTTTAACTTATGCATTCTGAAATAATTTTCAATTTCCCATGCACATTTTATACTTTAAATTTCATCTTCAGAAATCTGCTCTTTGCATTCTCTTTCATTCTCGTAGCATTCAAATAAAACACTTTGACTTTGCCAAAAAATGAAATCAAATCTCACCAACATTCTCAAAATAAAAATTGGAGAAGCATCATTTAATTGCTGTCTCGTTTTTACAAATGCTGGGTTGTTTGAAACCATACTAGAGGCATCAAATGGTTGGAGAGGCATGAGAATAAAATAGAATCACGTTTTTGCTTCTGCTGCCACATTTTTCCCACTACAGGGCAGTTTAAAATACTCAAAACACTTCAGAAATTGCCCTCTGGCCATGAAGAATGCCCCAAGCACTAATCTCGGAGTGAAAGAATTCATTTTCAGCTTGTAAGAAGCCCCAAATCCATGCTCAAAACCAAAAAATATGACAGCAAACCTTCAGCACCGCTCTGCAATTCTTGCCTCAATGTTTTCGCCATTCCGCCAATCTATTCTACTCTCTCCCTTTTGCCTTCCGCAGAATGGCGGAGAAGAAATATTAAGGCATTCAAAACTTTAAACAAAGCTTCACCAATAATATTTAAACCATTAAAATGCTTTCCGCCTACTATTTGGTGATTACATTCATAGTTGGCAAACTCGCCAAAAACTCACCGAATTTTTAAAAACTCGCGAGTTTTTTTTCCAAAAGAGTTTTTTTGACTTTTACTCGCAGAGTTTTTCTGTCGAGTTTTAGCCGAGTTTTTGTCGAGTTTTTCCCAGAGACTCGCCGAGTTTTTTCCAGAGACTCGCGAGTGCAGGTATATGTAAACTCTGCGGCCAGAAAAAGTTTTTCATAATCAGAATTTAGAATTTTTGAGCTCTACATAGCAAAAAAACCCCCCCAAGCAAAAATAGTTCATTTGCAACGTTGTGGCATCAAGAAGATCATATTCAAACCCCATTTTTTGCGGATTTTGAAGGCAATTTCGAATCCTAGGTAAGTTTTTGTTTTTCCATTTTTCTTTTTGTTTAATCATTTTTTTTTGTTCTTGTTGCAAAATATTGAATCCAAATTGAAAACAAAATCTTCATAGAGCAAAAAGAAGCTTCATTTTTGCATTTAGATTCCAAAAAAACAAGATTCTTCACTATTTTTTGTGGATTTTTTTTTATTTTTTTCATGATTTTCACTATTTTTTGAAAATTTTAAACCTCAAAAAATGTAGAGGACAAATCACTAGATCCTATTGATTTGGATGAGATAGATCCTTACAGTGATTGGACAGGGCAAGATGAGCAACCTCCATTGTTTACCGCAAACGAGATTCTTGATTTCAAGAGACAGGCAATGGAGGATCTGGGTGCAATAGGAGATGTAGGGTTGGAGGACATTCATGAGCATGAGGAGTCATTGCCAGAGCTAGAGCCAGAGCCAGAGCCACCAGCACCGCACACTCGTAGGACTAGAGAATCTGCCTCTTCCCTAGCTTTGGCTAAATTAGGGAAGAGGAAGATGTAATATGTTGGGTTTACTTTTAGTATTTACTTCTAGACTAGTTTTACTATTTTCATTTTCAGCTATCTATTGTAATTTGTATCAGACTATTAGGCTTTCAACCATCAGGATTCTGCATGAGAATGTGATTTTGTAATCAATTTGCATTGAAGTCAATCAAATTTAATAGAAAACACTTTTGTACTCATTTATGGACTCATTGGATTCATTTTATCATTGAATTTTGCCAAAAAAATGTGTTTCTAATGAAATTTAGCAATTTTTTTAATTTCCTGAGTTTTTTGCCGAGATTTCTCTGAGTTTTTTTGACTCTCCAAAAATTGGCTTGTCGAGTTTTTTGCCGAGCTGAGTTTTCCAACTATGATTACATTGTTCCATCGATGGAATTGCGGAAAAGGCATGCTAATACTCTAATGCTTAATCAAAACATTAAAATATTTTAATCAAATCTTTACCTCACCTTTTACCTAGCCAAATTTTTGAAACATTTAAAATATTTTCTGATAAACGCTTTCCGCACTTCCGCATATCTTTTGAGCTCTTGGCTTTTGCCATCCATGGAATGATGGAATCAACATACTTTGCAAAACAAATATTTAATAAGATTTAGACTTTGTAAAGTTTAGGAAATATTAATTTGCCCTAATATTTCTTTTCATCTTCCTTTTGAAAATATTTAAAATATATAAAATATTTTAAACATTTACATTTGAAACATTGGAAAAATAGCGAAACATTGGAAAAATAGCGAAATTTTAATTTTGCCTGCGGGGCAAACAGAGGAAATTCATTGTGGACAAATCGTGACACCTGGAGCCACGAAAACTTGCGAGTGGGCATAATCAATTATTTAAAACATGGATTTGTCGACAGATCTTGCGCAGCTCACCAAATTTATATACCTCCTTTGTAAATTGGCCCGCAAAATGTGTTCGCCGCAACCAAGATGCATTAAAATAATGCATCATATGGACTCAGTTTCTGATGAAAATGGGACTGGAGACATTTTTGACCAAAACAAGAAATGGGTTGCCTTCAAAATCATGAAATTTGCAAATTTTCGGAACACCAAATTTAGCCCAGTCGCAGTCATAAAACAATTAAACAACCCATCAAAACTCATCCTAGAAGTGTGAAATTGCACAGGGACACTACCATATGTACCAAGAAACATTGTGCCATACGGAATTGCAAGATCACTTCTGAGTTGCAAAATTTTAATCGATAACGATGGGCTCCGAGGTAGATTTAGCAATATGTCAACTTAGCCTCTGTCGACACATTGAAAAGACATGCACTCAAATTTTGCAAAATTTGAGGGTTCCATCACTTACCACCCTAAAACAGATGGCCAGACAGAAAGAGTTAATCAGGTTATGGAGAATATGGTTCGAATGTATGTGATGGATCAACCCAAGAAATGGGAAGAGTATTTACCTCTAATTGAGTTTGCGAACAATAACTCCTACCATTCCTCCATTCAAATGGCCACTTTCGAGGCACTTTGCGGCAGGAAGTGCAGAACCCCAATAGGATGGGACGGTTTGGACAACCGTGTAACCATTGGACCCGAACTACTTCAGGAATATGATAGGCAGATAAAGATCATTAGGGAGAGGTCGAAGGAAGCGACAAATCAACAAAAGAGTTATGCAGATACTAAGTGAACACTGAGAGAATTTGCAGTTGGAGACAGAGTGTTTCTTCGCGTCAAACCTCAAAAAAAGTTCAACAAAATTTGGCAAGGCTGCCAAATGATCCCTGCGATATATTGGACCATTTGAGATACTTGAAAAGATTAGCCATGTGGCTTACAAACTAGCTCTTCCACCATCTCTCTCTCATAATGTGTTTCATGTATCATTGTTTAAGAAATATATTGTTGATCCTACACATGTAATTGACTGGCAGGCACTACAGGTAGAAGAGGTCAGAGATATCCACCTCGAACCACTTGCAATCATAGACAGGCGCAGCATACAACTACGCAACAAAATAATACCACAGGTTAAGGTCCTTTGGGACTAGTATGGGGAGCAAGGATCTACCTGGGAAGATGAAAATGTAATTAGACTAGAATACCCAAACTTATTTTAGCTAAGCCGAGCCGACTTAATCCTAAGGGGGAGGATGGCACATCCCGTATGAACCCATTCTAAGGCCCCGTAGTCTCGATGTAATTTGGACTAGGGTTGGGGACTTGAAACATAATATTAATTCTCGGTGTGTGTGTGTGTGTGTGTGTGTGCTTGTAAGAGTGTGTATACTTAAGTGAATGAACTTTTAATGGGTAATAGTGATGTATGCATAATTAAAAAAACCTAGTTATGTTTTTCATTTGATTTATATATAGATATATTTGACCAGATTTCGACTAACTTGGACTAACTAAATTGTGAATGTTGCAAGGAACAATGTTTTGTGCGCAGGTGACAGGGTGCATGGTGGAGTGGACTTTGCGGATCCATAAGAAGAAATAATTTTTATATCAACCTTGCTGAAACACTGGTTAATCCTGAGAGAAATATGGTATGTTCATACCAATCCCTAGTCAGTCTCTACTTATGGAGTCTATAGGTCTTAGTTGAGTCTACTTGCTAGGTAACCGCTACCTCATGGCATATTAGTTTTTGAATGTAAGTCATTCAAACATGTCTTTGTCACAACGTCAAAAAAGATCAAATTTTATATTTACTGTTTATCGAGGCACTAGATATTATTATTATTATTATTATTATTATTATTAGTATTAAATAATAATGAAGGAATTATTACTATTAGTATTATTCCTTTTTTTAATAAAAAGTTGGATATATATATTTTTTAAAATTAAATGTGTAGATTTTAACGAATAAATGGAACCTACAAAACTATTAGAGGAATATAAAATAAGGAAAACAAAAAAAGGGGGGGAAAAGCTCACCGGAGAAATAGAAACCACATAACTAAAATAAAAAAAAAATGAGAAGAAGAAATGGGAGGGAGGCGTAGGGTTTCTCAAGGAATGCTACAGCCAAGCAGGTGAGGAGGGAAGAAAATAATTATGATCTGGTTAGCCCTCTTAAAGGAGGAATTGGAACCCATTCCTCAACAATAAAGCATGCACCCATGCACACCTTGCAAAGAGGAAGAGAATTGACGGACAAGACTGGGAAGGACGGGAAGTGGAATAAAGAGGCATGGGGAGGCCATTTTTTTTAAGTCTTTTTTTTAAGTAGAGGGGCGTTTGGAAAAGAGGCCAGAATTTGGAGGTCATTTGGCTTAGGGTGAGCTGCCCAACATCATTTTATAGCCGCCTAGAGTGAATTTTCTTGCTTAAGGACAAGTTTATCCCTTTTACTCATTGTCTTTAAAAATAAATTTTCATTGTTTTGCTGGTATGATTGCCATAGGGGATTACAAATGCCGGTATTATGGAATAGAATTTTAAATGTAGTATTTGATTGTTGTTCCTTCCATAAACTCATAGGTTTTAGCTTGTCTAGCTTGAACAAATTTAAATAATGTATCTAATCATTTGTGGTTTATATTCTTCCTTAAAAACCCTAACCAACATAGCAGTCTCAACCAAAAACGAGTTGGGTGAAGGTAAATGAGTGTAGGGAAACTTCATTTCAATCCATGGCAACTACTGCAAATTTTATTGATGCATTTCTAGCTATTTTTCGCATTTACTCCTGCTGCTCCTTCTTAGAGTTGTCTTTTCTTCTCCTTCACACAACTGTAGCAGGGATAAGAGGGGATGTTGATATTTATATATGTATATGCTGCTATTTATTCAATCTAATAACCTCTATCAAGCTTAGCATTCCATTTCAAAGTTAGTTGTATGGGTGAGTAGAGAAAATGATACGAATATATACTATTAGTATGACAAAATAAAATAAATAGAAGTTTAGACAATACCTAAGAACTGTTTAACAAAATGTCTCAAGGGAAAGAGATTATAAAATGCCATGCTAGGTCATAATGAGTTACCATAGGTTATATGAAACTTCTAAAAGTATATAAATTAATCTCTTGCCTACCAGGGTTTAAATTTGTGTAGAAAGAGGGTAATGACACCTCTCATTTCATATTTGCAACTGTAATTCCTATTATTTATTTCATAACCCTCTTAAAAATTATGGGTAGCATTCTATGAAGTGGTTGGTAGCCTACCATAGGACTGACTTTTATAAGTAAAGGTTAGCACTCTGTTCTTGGTCTTGTTCTACAAATGGACAACAATAATAAAAGTCAATATGTAGCCACATCTCTTAGATTTTAGCTCCATGTTTCCTTTGGACTTCTTTACAAATAGGACAGTAGCGATAAAATTTATATACTTAGCTATTCCTACTTTAATTTGGTGTTAGGGAGCATCCTAAGAACATAGCCAAAGGGATTCTTTAATTTTGTTGATAAGATTATAGATGTGTGGTTCTTTTTATTGGTTAACTTAGCACATGTAGTACCCTATCTCTAGCTTATAGATGGTGCAGTTGTACACTATCATAGGTGTTCATAAGGTTTTGGAATTGTTTAAATTTAACTAAGTTAGTATTCGATGGGACTACATATAGGTTGTCAAGACTTAGGTTGTTAATATTTGATAAATTTGCATATTGATTGACCTTAAAGGTATAGTTTTACTCTTCAAGATTCTTTCCTTTTAATGTATTTGACTTTTCCTTGCTATTGATAATTTAGCTTTGGGTTGTCCTCATTAAATAAAAGACTTTTGTTGGTAAATGGTTGAAGGGTTAGGCATTCTAGCCATTCCTATCTAAACTTCTTGTTTGTGTAAGGAATGCTGGCAGAAATTGGGACAACCAGGTTATAATTAATGATTAAACTCATTAACATGAATACCAATAGGCTAAAAACATGCCAATCCCCTTGTGATGCAAAGAGAATTCATTAGATACTTGTGAAGTAAGACCTGGTTGAATTACGTAGCCTCTAAATAATGAAAAGTATATACCTTTTTAGCCAACCAAGGATGAATTTTTTTCCAAGCTTATGTATTAGTAGAAAGATGTTATTTATGAAAAGAAAATGGTTATCTACTCCTAATATTAAACTAGACACCACGAGTCACAGGTCAAGACCATAGATAGGTGAACTATATGGCTTGTCTCATTATCTAACTCTAGGATGACTTAGTCCACATACAAAACCAAGTCGGATACAGATGTCGACCTCTACGAAAACACATAACGGTTGGAGTATGGACTCTACGAGGGCATAGGTAGGAGGATTACATTACTCCTATAATGTAGTAGTTCTGCTCCTTCCATGGTGATCACCAACTTGTAAATCCTATGGCCCACATTAAGATAAGCTTATCGATGCTCCAGCTTGACAATAGTCAAGGAACGTGCTCTGCGAGTAGAGTGATACGGTTGTATCCAGAGATAGTAGGCTATCACCCAGATATACCGGTGAAGAATGCCAGGGACTTCTCAGGCTTGAATGGCTATCATCAGTAGCATGTAGGCTCTAGAGCTAGTGACATGTGGGTGTGTTGATAACTGAGAGGGGGGGTGAATCAGTTATCCTAATTATTTCTGCTTTGTGAAATTTATTAGCAAACAATGTAATATTAATCCAAATGAGCAAACATAATCATGAAATGGAAATACACATGACACAGTATTTTTGACATGGAAACCCTGCTAAGGGAGAAAACCACAAGGTGATTAACCCAAGATTGTATTCTCTGTTAGAAGAATGGAAATACAAAATGGTACTTGCCAATTAGGGCTCACTGCCCAAGCACACTGCTCACAAGGAGGCACACTGCCTACAAGAGACACACTGTCTACAAAAGAGTGTTATACAATACTTGAACTGATTGGAAGCATCCACATATGCTGGAGTTCAGTTCCGGTTAGGCTCAGTACACTGATCTGCTGCACTTCATCTTTCCTCTTCTCTTATGCTGCTTTCCTTTCACATATCGGACCTTCCTTACTGCTTCTGCTCTACTCTGCTTTTATTCGCACATCACATACAACCACAACATCACTCACAACTAAATCCATCCTATATATATCCGCACAAGTGATTTCATCATCTTTCTAGTCGGCACCAGAATAGTCAATATTTTCAATAGACTCTGATCTGTTGACTAAATCCTTGCATACCAAGTAATGCGGATCAAGGATATACTTGTGGAAATCATTAATCATGTCGGCCAAACATAATTCATGCCTTCAGAACCTTTACCAACATCAGTAACACATCCGGAATAATGTCTGATGTTCTGCCGGTCAGTTCTTCCTCTGTTCACACTGCCAGTTGAGAACCCGGTACTTAAGCATTCATATCTCTTTATCCTTTCCATACCGGAGGCTCAAACCTTGGAATCTATCAGTCAAGATAGTCCTCTTGACTTCCCCAAATCCGCACTTTACCAAGATACTTCCTCTGAGAGATCCGAACCTGTCTGTCGGACCTCGCCACATGCTCTGTTCCTGTTTATCAGACCACAACATTCTTCACTCTGACTTCCGGTAGAGACATACCATGTCCTGCAGATGTGTGGGATGAACTTTGTTGCCATCAATGACAACAATCATGAATCCATATAGTGTCTCTTGCCAACAATCTCCCCCTTTGGCATTGATGGCAACACTTAGTGAAAAATGACTAAGTGTTTACACTATGCTCCCCCTTGGCTGATGCTCTATTTTTATATACATTTTCTGGAGCTCCCCCTAAGTTGGATTCCTCATTTTTCACTGTTCCTCACTCCTCCTTTGACATCAATGGCAAAGGGTGGGTTCCGCATACCAAAAAATTTTTAAAAAAAATTTAACTATACTTAGTCGCATATTACATACTCACATAAACTGAAGAATGTCTGCAAAAGATGACTTTATTTGGACGAGTCCTGTAGCCCAACTTTGCTTCATTCTATCCAAAATTGAAATGTGACCACTCAACAAAAACGCAAAAGCTTCTGCCCTCTTAAGATCTATCGGATCATTGGTTCGGGCGGTAGTCTGAGCATCACTTATGGCCTCATGCATGGCCTCTAACTTAGGGATAATGATTCTTCTGAGTTCACCCATCCGGCTAATTATGTTCTTCTTTTCTTTCTCAAAATTCTTTATTGCATTTGTGATTGCAATAGTCTGACACTCTTGATTGACTATGGAGGAAGAGAGAGGATCAAAACTTTGAGACAAACTTAGTAGTTTATCCTCTTGCTCTTTTATTTTCTTATCAATCTCTACTGTTGTTTTAGACCATGAAATACAAAATTTGTATACTTCTCTGCCATCTTTAAGAGCATTTTCTAAGCTCTTTATCCCAATATTCATATTCCTCCTATCATTAATGATCAACCCTTGTACCTCTGAGAATCTCTTATTCAAAAACTCCTTCCGGACCTTTTCTTCAGCTGACTTCTCTAGAGAATCAAAATGTGTACTAACACTACTGACTAGAGTTTTGAGATTACCAGAAGAGGAGGCTATGGGATCTTTCTAAAATGATGGCATAATCTTTTCAAGCACTCCAAAAGCAGCTTCTATCAACTCACAGTCTTCCATGTGAGACTTTAGGAGTTTTTCTTTAGCCTTTGCATTAGCGAATGAGGCTATCTTCATTGTCTATACCAGAGAAAGTGAATCAAAATTAAATGGTCCTTGTAGAAGCTCCGGTTCATCAATCTCCATTATTTTTGTTCAGAAATTCTTGGACAGTTTTTGCAGTCTCTTGCCGGAGACAGATGTTTCTTCTCTTCTGCATTCTTAGGGCTGTCCCTTGGAGATTTCTCTCCTTCTACATTCTTACCACTATCAGTTGTGGTTTTCTCTGTTAAGGTCTTCTCTTCATCTGCAACCTTGGTACTATCAACTTCTTTTTCCTTCACTCCTGCTTCTTTCTCCTGTATTGTGTCTTCACCTTTAGATCCGGAAGCTGTAGGGGAAACCAGAGGAGAGATATTTGTTTGTCCATGAGCCACCTCTTCCAGAATAGGGGATTCTGAGCCCTTGTCGTTACCAGAGTTCTCTGTGATGGCAATGTTGAACTTTTTAAGAGTATTCCAGAGAATCTCTTCAGTCTCTTTTGCCACTTTGTCAGTTTCACCAAGCATGAGCTGATTCATCTTGGCTTTGCTCCGGAACTCATCCTTGCACTCTTTAAAGATCATATTCATTTGCTGCGGAGTGATTGAAGGGAAGAGCTGAATGGCGACCTGTTCCCGGATCTCGAGATCTTTTGCTTGAGCATTGTTCTTCCTCATTTCAAGCCTTTTCTCTAAACTTTTGAGAATTAGAGAGATTATTTCAATAAAAGCTTTGTTGTAAGTATTTAAAAACTGAATTGTGGCTTCCTCCAGAATCTTTTTATCTGCTTCATTATAATCATCATAGAATTATGTTAAGCGCTGCAAGTTTCCATCCACAGTGACTGCTTTTACCACAACATCTAAGGATAGAGTGGGTTTTTCAACAAATTCCTCTTCCTTCTCTTCTTCTCCTTGACCGGTAGAATATTCACCTGATGATTTCTTCTTCTTCTTCAGTTTCCTTATCTCCTCATCTGATTCGGTTTCCTCATCATCCTTTAGGCTAACATAGGACCTTGTTGCCTTTTTCTTTGTCCTCTTTTCTCCTTTTCCGGATGATTGTGCTTCCGGTTTAGATGCCCTTGAGCTTTTGGCAGTAGCAGGCACAGATCTCTTTGATGATCTAGTCCGGGTGGAGGTTTCTACCAGAGCACTTTCCTTGCTTTTCTTTTCTACCTATTTCTTCTCTTCCTCAGCCCTTTCCATCCTTTTCTTGTGGGCATCAAGTGCCTCCTTTGAGATGCCAAGGCCTTGGGCAATATTTTCTACTTCTTTTCTCACCTTCCTCTTGATTTCAGATTCTCTGAGTTGCACATGAATCTTTACACTCAGCTCCTCAAAGGTTCCAAATCTTTCTACTTTTGAGTCCTTAGGCTGACTGAGCATGTGTTGAACATGCAGCTCTACAATTTGTTTATCAACTTCATACCCCATAGGCATGATCCAGACTGTCCTTGGCTCTACTGCCTCCATTAGGCATTGATCAATGTCTACCATGAAGCACACTGTATCCTTGTATTTCTCAACTACTGATTTGGGGATTCTTTCTCTGATTTGCATTGTATTTTGAAATTGCTTGAAGTAACCCCATAGAGCTGTATTCCTTGCCTTAGCATCCCCAAGTTCATACAAGTAGTCTCTGATCTGAATTGCTACCGATTTGTCATTTTGCCATACCCATCCATTTGATCCGGGCAGCTCATTCATGGAGTAGAAAAATAGACATAGTATTAGTCCACCATATTTAAAGGAATTCTTCTTGTCCTTTTTGATTTCCTGTATGTTGTCCATTAGTTGGCTCAAAAGAAGTTCACAGAGGTCATATTCTGCATTCTTTCTCAGCATCTCATAAGTAGTATATACTGCAGTTTTGGATACTGAATTCTCCCTACTGGAGTGATATATCTTGTATCCTATTATCATAGATGCAAACTTGACATCTGGGTCAGTAATATCTTCAATAGTCATTGCCCTCTTATCAAATTTTGATCCGGTGGCCTCAGTTACAATGTTATTTTTGACAGATTTAGGACAGGTATCCCTCTGGAGGAGTATAAACCAGTTACTACCCTAATTGCCTCCTTTGTGATCTTGCAAGGTTTGTTCAGCCATAGGAAGTTATCATGCACCCTACTCAATACATACCGGACCCATTCATCTTCTTCAAAACAGGGGAAATGAATAAACTGATCAAAATGTTTCTCCTGGATGCCCTTATATTCTGGTTTAAGCTCAAAAGTATCATCTATCAATTGTTTGTGATAGATGTCTCTCAATCTGAATTCCCCAAACTCTTCAATATTTGCATGTATGTAAACCCTAATGTCTTCTGTGTGCAAAATGCCATGCGGAACACTAGAGAATGCTCCTAGGGGATCTACCTCCAATGATTTGTATGGATGTTTCTTGAATTCAAGGCGGGGCCTATCAGAGATCTTTACTATATTTGGAGTATGCATCTTTCAAAGCTTTGCAGAGAGATATTGAGAACGGAAAATACCTTTTGCGCCTTTCAGTTTCACTTAGTTGGCCGGATTGATTTCTAGATGAATTGACTTTTGCAAATGATCTTTGATGAAGTTGTGGAATTTTGTTGCAGAGCTTCACTTTTCGTTTCTTCTTGAATGCAGAATGAACAAGTGATTAATGAGAAAAACCCTTATATTGCTTCGCAAACCCTAATGTTAGGTTGCAATAAATGCTTGACCTAAGTTATTCTGGTTTGCCTTATTCAGATGACTTGGAGAATCAGATCAATCCTGATCTTTAAACATCATGCGGATCTTCCAAATCTTTACCATAGTTTGTTTGGATGTTGCCTTTATTAACCCTTCAATCCGTAATTCTTCTTGTGCCAGTTCCGGCACCAATTGACTGGCTGGGGGAACAAGGTTTTCTTTGTGTCTCCCCCTGACCTAGAGCTCACTTTTTAATTTTTGGAAGGAATATCAGCACCAAAGTCTGGTGCGGATGCAACCACTACATTCTCTGTACTTTTCTTCACCCAAATCTTGTTCATCTCACTTTGAACTTCATCCACATTCACTTTTTGTTTTCCCTTGTCTTGATTCGGATTATGATATACCAGACCTCTTTTGTCCTGATTCTTGCTTCTACAGAATTTAGCAATATGACCGGATCTATTGCAAATTTGGCAAACAACATTTCTTTGCATATTTGATTGATATCCTCTTGATCTACATTGATTAGCCATATGACCTATTCTATTGCATGCAAAGCATCTACCATTGAATGATCTATTTATTTGCATATTTCTGCATTCATGAGATTTGTGACCATACCTTTTGCAGTTAAAACACTGTTCGGAGAAGGATGAATTAGTCTGATTCATTCTCTTTCTGCACTGATTAGCTTTGTGACCAAAGTGATTGTAGTTGTTGCAGTATCCATTGAAGGATGGATATCTTTGAGCATTAGGTTGTCTTACCAGAGGTCTTCTAGACCTATTCCTTGGATTTTCTAATCCAAAATTCTTCTGACCGGATCTGGAGCTTTCTCCTTTCTCATATCCCAAACCACACTTGTCATCTACCTTCTTTTGACTTCCAAGAAGAACTTCAAGTTGAGCAGAACTTATCTTGAATTTCTCTTTATACTCATTTGTTGTTTGAAGATCCCTTTTGAGAGAGACAATTTGATCCTCAAGTTTTTCTTCATTATCTTTAGCATCTTCAAGATCAGATTCAAGATGTCTGATAATTCTATCCATCTGGTGGCAATCTTCTGATTTCTCTTTGAGAGATTGTCTTAGATTATCTTCAATTTTTCTTTTCTCTTCAACTTCTTGGGTAAACTTCATGACTCCTGATTCCATTTCATGTCTTACCATAATGATTTCTTTTGATAACTTTTCACACAACTCAGTTTTTTCCTTCAGCTCTTCATTTGCATTATTTGCTTCACCTTGTCTTGCCAATTGTTGAAGCAGCACCTTTCTCTTTTTCATAGAGAGACTTAATTTGTCTTTTAATTCTCTCATGAAATCATCAGCTTGTTTGAGTCTTTCCTTTAATTCATTGACTTCAGAGTTTGACTGTTCAAGATCATCAAGGGCAGTCTTGAGTTGCTCCCTTAAACCATATGCATCCATTTGAATTCCCAGATCTTCCTCAAGCTGTTAGGCTCTGTTAGGAGGAACTTAGCTCTGATACCAATTGTTGATAACTGAGAGGGGGGGTGAATCAGTTATCCTAATTATTTCTGCTTTGTGAACTTTATTAGCAAACAATGTAATATTAATCCAAATGAGCAAACATAATCATGAAATGGAAATACACATGACACAGTATTTTTGACATGGAAACCCTGTTAAGGGAGAAAACCACGGGGTGATTAACCCAAGATTGTATTCTCTGTTAGAAGAATGGAAATACAAAATGGTACTTGCCAATTAGGGCTCACTATCCGAGCACACTGCTCACAAGGAGGCACACTGCCTACAAGAGACACACTGTCTACAAAAAAGTGTTATACAATACTTGAACTGATTGGAAGCATCCACATATGCTGGAGTTCAGTTCCGGTTAGGCTCAGTACACTGATTTGCTGCACTTCATCTTTCCTCTTCTCTTATGCTGCTTTCCTTTCACATACCGGACCTTCCTTACTGCTTCTGCTCTACTCTGCTTTTATTTGCACATCACATACAACCACAACACCACTCACAACTAAATCCATCCTATATATATATATATATATATATATATATATATCCACACAAGTGATTTCATCATCTTTCTAGTCGGCACCGGAATAGTCAATATTTTCAATAGACTCTGATCTGTCGGCTGAATCCTTGCATACCAAGTAATGTGGATCAAGGATATACTTGTGGAAATCATTAATCATGTCGGCCAAACATAATTCATGCCTTCAGAACCTTTACCAACATCAGTAACACATCTGAAATAATGTCTGATGTTCTACCGGTCAGTTCTTCCTCTATTCACACTGCCAGTTGAGAACCCGGTACTTAAGCATTCATATCTCTTTATCCTTTCCACACCAGAGGCTCAAACCTTGGAATCTATCAGTCAAGATAGTCCTCTTGACTTCCCCAAATTCGCACTTTACCAAGATACTTCCTCTGAGAGATCCGGACCTGTCTATCGGACCTCGCCACATGCTCTGTTCCTGTTTACCGGACCACAACATTCTTCACTTTGACTTCCGATAGAGACATACCATGTCCTGCGGATGTGTGGGATGAACTTTGTTGCCATCTGTGACAACAATCATGAATCCATATAGTGTCTCTTGCCAACAGGGTGAAGGATGCTATTATTCGCTATTCAGTAGCTTCTAAGATCAGTGGAAAGTCATTCTAGCGAAGTTGAAATTTAAGCAAAGGACCAGTTTGTTTCAAGAGCAAGTTTTTAGTTTTTCTTACTCTCTGTGGTTGCTGGTCTAGTTGTGCTAATATATTAATAGGAAGCCTTTTTGAAAGCTTGATACTGTGGGTCAGTAGTTATGTGGTTTCTAAAATCTTTGGCATGAATAATCATCTCTCTTTATGGATCTCGCAGTCCATTGGTGGGTTGGGATAGGGAATTCTTATCCTTAAGGTGGGATTCACCATGCACTCTAGATGTTGGAGGGTGACTGATTGTACGAGGTGAACAACCACTTTCTTGCAGCTATTTTAATCAAGGTAACACCCATGTGAGTATTGTTCATTATTTGCATTACATTATTCTCATTTCCTTAATACTGCTGCATAATTGATGGGTAATCATACATATTTCATATTATGCTTTCTATGGAGAATAGGAAGGGAGATTTATGGATAATGCATTAAACAGTTATACTTGGTTTCCAGGATGCCCAAATGTAAATGGGCTTGTTGGTTACAAAGGATGGATAAATGGCTGTAAATGAAATAGTCTAACCTCCTCTTACTAGTTGAATGAAGAACAAATGAATTATTGGAAATTCCATGTTGTTATAAATTTCTGCCATGTTCTCTTATGGCTGTTACGAATTTATGTCATGTATTCTTGCTGTAAATTATCAACTGGGTTGTAAGTGTTTAAATTCAAACCTCCTTGTGAAGGCCTAATAACCATGAATGTATTTTAATCTTCAAACTTGTTTTGGTGCAGTCATTGTATATAATATGTAGTAAGTTCTGATTTTAAAAAAAATTGGTTGCATAATCCGGGGTTATTACACTCACTACAACTCCTATTTTGACTGTAGTTGATCCTAATGGGCATTTCACAGTGATAATTGATGCTTCAGGAGAGGGTGTAGGAGTGCTTATGCAAAATGGATAAGTGGTGGCATATGAGTCTAGGAAGTTGAAACATGAGCTGAACTACGTGTCGCATGACTTGGAGTTGGTTGCCATAGTTCATGCACTTCATATGTGGAGGCATTATCTTCTTGGCAAGCCTTTTGAGTTGAAGATGGATCACTTAGGGCTCAAGTACATCTTTACTCAACCCAATCTTAATGCTCGCCAAAGGAGATGACTGGAGTTTCTTAGTGAGTACGATTTTGGAATTGAGTACATTAAAGGAAAATAGAACAAAGTGGCGGATGCTCTTAGCAGAAGAAGGCATCTTGCAACCATGGTTACTACAAGATCGAATTTGAGGCAACAAGTAATTCAAAAATTTGCAAGGGGATGAACACTATTCCAGAGTGAAACAAGCCTTAGAGCAAGATCCCTTAGATCATCGATTTGATGGATATGTGATTTCAAGTTGAATGAAATTTTGAGATATCAAGGTAGGATGTATATTCCAGACTTAGGGGATTTGAGAAAGTTCTTGAAGAGATCCACAACGCACCGTATTCAGGGCACCCTAGAGTGGCTAAGATGGTGGAAGGATTGAGACCTTTGTATTTTTGGCTAGGAATTAAGAAAGATGTAACATAATTTGTGGCTCGATGCTTTGAATGCCAATGAGTCAAGGCTGAGCATGTGCATCCAGTAGAGCTTATATACCTGCATAGTGTACCAGAGTATAAGTGGCAAGTGATTAGTATGGACTTTAGTCAGGGGTTGCCAGTGTCCAAGAATCAACATGATGTCATCTTGGTTGTAGTAGATAAGTTGACGAAGGTAGCACATTTTATTCCAGGGAATTTCAAGGATGGATCTTCGATCTTAGCTAAGAAGTTTGTCTAGGAAATCTTTCATTTGCATGGAGTGCCTGAGATGATCATATTAGATCAAGACACTCGCATGACTTCTAAGTTTTGGATGACATTGAATGTAGCCTTGGGAACAAAATTGAACTTCAGTCTGGCCTATCATCCTCAGACTGATGGTCAAACATAGAGAGTGAATCAGGTAGTGGAGGACCTCCTCAGGATGTATTGTATGGATCAGCATTGTAAGTGGAAGGAGTATCTTCCATTGGTGAAGTTCGCTTATAATAATCATATCATGCATCCTTGGAGATGGCACCTTTCGAAGCTCTTTATGGTGTAAGTGTCGTACACCTATCAGTTGGGATAAGGTGGAAGACAGGATAGTGATTGGACTAGATATGCTTAGGGAAATGAAGGATCAAATGAGGTTGATCAAAGAGAAATTGAAACAAGCTTCAGATCGACAAAAGAGTTATGCAGATAAGAATAGGGTGTTCAGACAGTTTTTAGTTGGAGACAAAGTCTTCTTGAAAGTCAAGCCTCAGAAGAGTTCCATTTCATTTGGAAAATCATCCAAACTTGCTCCTAGATTTGTAGGATCGTCTAATGTGCTGGAAGTGATTAATCCTATTGCTTATAGACTTGCTCTACCGCTGCTCTTGCCCGAATCCATAATATTTTTCATGTGTCTTTACTTAAGCCATATCATCATGATGCTTCACATATACTTGATTGGCATGCTTTACAGGTTTAGGATCCAGGAGTGGTGCTTGTGGAGCCCACTCGAATTTTGGAGAGAACACAACGTTAAATTGCATAACCAGAATATTCTGTAGTATAAGGTCCATTGGGACCAATATTCTATGGATAGTGCCACTTGGGAGGATGTTGAGGAGATAGATAGATCTTTTCCTCATTTGAGGATTTAGCAGAGACTCTTTTATTTTGCATAGTTATGATACTTTGTTGATAAATTGATAGTAGTAGTGAGAAACATTATTATTTTAGTATTGTGTAATAAGACATCGAGACGATGTCTCTTCCTAGTGGGGAAGGATGTCACGTCTTGAACTCTTTGGACTCATTTATATTCTGAACTATTAGATACTTTAATATGATTATGTTACTAGTAGGTAAATTGCTTGTGAATAAAAGTGAAATGTTATCATCTTCATAATATATAAATAGAAAGTTGTTAAATGATGGGTTAAGATGTTTATATGTTTCTTTGGCTATGGTTTTATTGACTAACCTATTAATCGGAACTTGAGTGTGACTAAGTGCAGGAATGTGTCGAAGACAAGAGCATGGTTAAGGTAGAGGCGTTCTAGCCACCCGGCAAGAATTGGCATGATGTGACCGTGATGTACGCACACACATTCACTTAGTTCATACTGCATCCTGCATTCTTGATTTAAGTTTGATGTTGTTGCATTCAGTTTCTGTCGCATAATCTTATTTGAGCTTTTGATGTGCAATGGTTGCGTGATTGATGAAAAATGATTAATTAGTCATGTGATTGCATTTGTTTCTAAATGTTCCTTTCAAAATCATAAGATCGTTACATTTTCTTTTGATGTAGGATTTATAATTAAATGATTTGATTTCAAGTGATTTATATTTAATATTTAAGGTGGTCTTTATATATATATATATATATATATATATATATAAATATATATATATATATATATATATATATATATATATATATATATATATATATATTTATTTATTTATTTATTCTTGTTAAACTAAAAGATAATGTTGAAGAGTTTTAAAGCAGAAAAACAAAAGGCACCACTTAATGCAAAAATCCAAAAAGAAATAAAAAGATAAAACAACCTAAAAATAAAAAGGATTTTGGATATAAGGAAGTCATTAAAAAGGCATTCAAGAAAAGGAGAAAACATCCATCTGCAACGAAGGAAAAAGAAGGTAGTAAGAAGGAAGCACGAGGAGGGAATGATAGAGAGCATACATTGACGGTAGCTGAGGGAGGAGTGCTCCCCATCCAGTAGGGATCACAAGTACTTAGTTTGACCTGGTGTGATAAAGAAATTATGCTTCTGATACTTTTGTCTGTGTTTTCTTATTGATTAAACAACTATCTGAGTCAGCGTTTCTAAACCTTTCAGCGGCCCTTTCTTGACATTAAAATCAACTTTCTTTTATTTGTGATATTGACTTCTCTTCCTAAAACGTCCAGCTTTTTTCTTTTTGTTTAAGGTGCCTGTTATGAATATAATGACATTCTAATTCTCAGCTGCCTATTCTAGATTATAAAATTCCATTGTTTTGGTTCTAGTTAAATTGTTGCGCGGCTTGTTTGATTGATTCTACCTGTAAATCACTAGTTGGCCTCTAAAATTGTCGTCGGCCAATATCTTACGTTTAGTGGTCTTCTTTAATATATATATTCTAGCCTTGTTTTTATGTATGTTGTCATTTTGATGTATCTCGGCCTTCCTTCAATGGAAGTCGCCCTTATTAGATTTGCCTGCTCTCCTTATCTGGTATCGACCTTTCTAATATCTTCTACTTTTATAAACTTTTACTTCGACCTGTTTTTGCTATTAACCTTCAGTCACTTCATTTCCAGTGGCCTCCAGTTTAGTAGAATGGTCTTTGATTTGTGCTCACAACCTTAATACTTTTTATGCTACTCTTTTTAAAATGCAATCAGTCTTCTTAGTTCGATGGCCCTTGTCAATCATCCTCAACTTTGTTCTTTAGCTTGTTTCTTGATTATGTCGGCCTTTTTATATTTCAAACGGCTTTTATTATTTTGCTTCGCCCCTTGAACATCATTTGTATCGACCTTCTATGAAATAGAATCGTCCTTCCTTTTGTTTGGTCTTAGCTTCTTGACTGTAATACAGCCAGATCGACCTCTTTACTTGTGGATCGGTCTGCAACAACTTTATTTCTGCCTTATGAGAATGTCCTTAGCCTATTTTATTCTTTAGTACGGCCTCCCGTAATGATAATCGCCCCTTTAGCTAAATTCTCGGCCATTTCAAACTGATGTTGTGGCCAATATATGGTTCGCTACTTAATCTAAACGATTTCTTGATTTCTATCGACCTTTATGGAAGTATAAGCCTGACATTGTTCCTTCAACTACCTATTGTTGTTTTAAAATGATTGTAGCAACTTTCTTACTATGGATTGGCCAGCTATTATATGTTATCGATTCTTCTGAGACCAGTTTCGACCTGTATGCTCTAATTTTCAACGGCTTTAAACTTGTTGTCAAAGGCATTAAATTTATTTTAAAACACTTTTAAACTCATCTCAAATGGCTTTGGTAATATTCTTTGATCGGTTTGGCATTTTCTTACCTTTTCAAACGGTCTTCTAAAACTAATTATCATTGCCTGTTGTTATGTGTAATCGGTCGGTTAACTCTTTTGGCCTACATATATTTCTTTTTCTTATATATAAACGCATGCTTAATGTAGTTGGAAGGTAGACATGTTAAAAAAAACATGTAATGAATTGCATATGTTTGTAAACAATATTATAAACTTAGAGATTACCGAATTGATTTCTAGACAAATTAGAACCTTAATGGAACAAGCTCATGAAGGTAAATGTTCTAGACATCCAAAATATTTGAAATCAAGTTAGACAATTGTATGAGTAAGGATATAACATCATTGTTGAGATTATGAAGTATAATTTTAATTTGGCAAGAAAGAGAAAACTAGTAATGATCTTAGTCATACGTATGTGCTTTTATGATTGTTTCACAATGGTAGTAGTTTATTTTGCTATGCACGATGTTGAGCTTACCTTCTGGAATAGGATGCCAAATGTAGACTAACAAAGAAGGTGATCTTTTTCGAGATCTACCAGTTATGCTCTTATGCTTTGGCCAAAGCAATGTGTACCAGTGAAATAGATGAAAATTTTATGCCTAGTGATTGATATGTTTCTCTACCACATCCTGTTTGCAAGATTATGATCATTCTAGTTAGAATGCATATAGGCATCAAGCATGCATCAAGTGTTCCCTCCTACCAATTGTACCAGGTTGCTAGACGTTTCGTGCAGGGTCAAGTATTCTTCAAGATAGGAAGAATTCCGAGGAAGTGTAATGCTTCGTGGTTGGGCAGAAAAAGCAACTTAACCATGTTCTTGTCTCTTGGTTTGCAAAAGACCGGTTGGTTAGTGGCAGTCGCAGATGGTGATTTGTTTCATTTATCATATTGTATATTTTTGACATTTGTATATCATTGTATTTAGATGACTTTATGGCAAAATGCCAGAGATGTAACTTTGTATTCTTTCATCGTGCTATCACCTGGTTATGGCACGTGGACTAGTAAGATATTGTAACATTATTGATTATTATTATAGAAGAATTATCTTTCCTTCATAAGTTAAGCGAATGAGTTGTTTTTACTTCTGTATTTTTAGCATGTGGATTGTGTACTTTACAGAAACTTTACTTCATTTTATGGATGCTTAGTTTCTACACAATTTGGTAGATAAGATTCTCCTTTGTTCGTTTATATGTCTACAAATTTTTATTTATGCACTCAATAGTTTTGCTTTGAATATGTTTTATTTCAACATTCATAAATCTTAAAAGACATAATTGCAAAGAAACGTAGTGTCCCAAGATCAAACCATGGGTGTGGCCTAATCCTTGATATCAAAAATTTCAAAATACCTATCACAAGAACCTAACCATTATTACAATAGCATATTCCAATTTCAATTATTTTGTCTCTAATAGACAGAAATAAAAGTCAATAACATGCCAAATGTCAAATAAGATCTCTAATCCATTTCAATTGTTCTATTTTCTCTATATTAATTGCTAGAATTAGTTTACATTTATTAATCTCAACTCATTAACAATCTAAGGTTTAATCTAGTTAGAATTTTATTGTTCAATCCTTTATTGTAGAGTAGTCAATATATTTCCCTATACAAATTTCAAATTTACATTATTTTAGAACTTCCTAAGATTTTATCTTCAATGCATTGTTTCTATAAATAGTTTTCAATATAGTGATGAGATGGTTGTTGCACTAGGTACATACTAGTTTTTGTTATTATCTATTGTTTCTTGTTTACACCAAAAATATGTGCAACTAGTTTTTAACATTTCAAATTTTTTTTTTTTTTAAAATCTAAAATACTTAACTTGATTTATACAACATTGCTCTATTTAGGTTTTATTTCATATAAGTTGTCAACTAATCTCTTAAAATAAGATACAACCAACTAGCAACTCCGCACAACTAATGAAACTAGGCTCCACACAATCAAGTCTAATACAAATTTGAACATCTATTCCAACTTGAAATATTATGGTAATAACTTGCAACTACATTAAAATCAACAATAATAGTTTTGAGACTATTTAGAAATTTACCCTATTTAAAAACTGTTGCACTAGGTAACTACTAGTTTTAGTTATTATCTATTCTTTCTCGTTTATAAGAAAAACGTGTGCCACTAATTTTAACATTTCTATTTTTATTAAAAAATTATTTTTTTCTGAAATAGTTAATTTGATTAAAACAACAACATTGAGCTACTTAGGTATTAAAGCAATCATTTTATTTTATTTCATGTAAATTTTCAACTAATCTCTTAAAAATAAATACAACCAACTAGTAACTCCACACAACTAGTGAAAATGGGCTCCACACAATCAACTCCAATACAAATTTGAACATCTATTCCAACTTTTAATATTATTTACTTGCAACTATATTAAAATCAACAACAATAGCTTTGGCACTATTTAAAAATTTACCTTATTTAAAATCTTGACTTAAATGGTTCTAGTAGTAGTCAAATATAGATTATTCAAGTCTTGTGGTTAGAGCATGTGCATTCCATAATTTCAGCAGAGTCAGGAATACATGGGGTCACCTGTGCACAATATAGCATAAACTTTAAAAGAAAAGTTGGCTTTACTTTAGACAGTGTAAAGCTCAATTATTTAGAAAATAATGTAAGAGATATTAAATTATAATATGAATGTTTCTTGATTTACAAGGAGGAGAATTGTAATGCAGGAGTAAAAGATACTAAAAGTGAGTTAGTTGTAACTCAGGAGATATTCAAATATTGTCATTAAATTTCAACTAAACATAGCTTATATTGTTTTTAAGTAGTTGTGATGCATCCAAATTATTGTTCTTTAAGTCTCAGAAAGAGCTCTTTGTAATTTTCTAAAATAAAATAAAGCTGAAGACAAGCGACAATCTGCAGAAAAATCATTTGAATTATTTACTTCTTAATTGTTGATATTATGGCAGACGACTTCTCATGGGCAATGCTTGTTTGTATCTCACAATCAGTTTTCCTCCTTACTAGCTTTACCTTCTATATCAGAAACGAGATTGGAAACTTTTGTTACAGGGGAAATGATTGGTGAATATTTCGCAGCTTATAATATTCTATAATTGGGCCCGGAACAGCCACAAAACATCCAATGTTCATACCTTTTTTACATGGGCATGCCTGGATATTTAAATAGAATAAATTACATTCCTATACAAAGTAGAAAATACCATATTTGTGTTTGTCTATAATAGATTAACCCACTCCCGCTCCGCCCTCACCTCTCCACCCCTCCCACAAGCCACCAAAATAAAAGCAGAAGATATTTATCATATTAAATGGCCTGTGTACTAATATTGTTGATTAAGGAAGATACTCTGATGCACTTAAATACTCAGCATGCTCCTCAAAATATTCTACGAGGCGTTTGAGGAATTTGTCACTGCTCACAGTTTCAGTGTCACAAATAATACAACATTGTCTACGTGCACGTGTTACAGCTACATTCATTCGCCTGTGGTCATTTAGAAATCCTACCTGCACATGAGAGATTTTTTTAAGATCTGACTATGCCATATGTGATTGGTGTGTGTAGCTTGCATCTACAATATGTGACGACAAAACATTAAGCCCACCTCATGTTTCGCATTAGAGCGGACCATTGATATGATTATTGCCTCTTTCTCTCGACCTTGAAAGCCATCGACTGTTGAAATCTCTAAATCTTTTAAGCTCTTCTCTTTGTTTCTCATTATCTTTATCATGGCAACCTGTTTTCATGACATGCAAATGCCTCAACAGTCAATAATGAAATCATGGATGGTAAGTCTCATAAATACTATAACCTGCATGGAATTGAGAGCTGACAAATGCATAATGGTAGTTATTGAATTAATTTTTTAGTTCCGTTTCCCACAAGGAAAGATAATCTAGTCAGGACTCTCCCTTCTATATTTTGCTACATATTATAAAGATCCTAACTGTGACTGCAATAAAAATGTAAATGCTGGAAAAATGAGATAATCAATGTCTATAAAAATGGAAACACAAAAACTTTACTAGAATGAAACCAGTAGCCATCATCTATAGAGCCTAATGTAAAAGAGAAGAAAATCAATAGATGAACTAGGATCCTAAATCAACCTCTACATAATGATAAACTACAAAAATGATCATTTCATTCATTTAATACAAGATCTTATTCTATTGTGAATTTACCTTTCTAGAATCCAGTGATTCTTTATAACCAAAGGATTTATTATCACATAAATTGGAACCTCTGCACGTTTAGCAAACAGACAAAATGAAACAACTATGTAAGCAAAAGGTATAACAAATAGATTTCTCCTAACAATGCTAGTCAACTTTTTAATCTCAAAAAGCCCATGCTTGAAAAAAGGACAAGCACAGGTATGTTTGATAAAAACATTGAATTACATTACATGGATATAAATGTACTCAAGCACTAGTGTATTTAATGATTAAGCTTCACTTAACAGTTCTCTAACCTGTACAGTCAGGGAAAATTACTACAATGCCACATATGATCATCGATAATCCCAAAAGGCATTAGGTCACTTGTATGATGCAATGGACCTCGGATCATTGCTCTGTAGTTAGATTAATCAACAATTAGTAAGCTTCTTTTCTCTCCTTAAAACCAGCATTTTCCCAATACCAAGGCAACTATGACTCCAATATTCTCTACATGTAACATCACCGGTTGCTAACAACTATTGGGCATAATTAACAAAGCATAGGTTTTTTTCGACAAATGTCGATACATATATAATCCATGTAATCCACATGACCAGCATGATAGTCCATGTGACCAGCATGAAGGCGCATCATGGCCTCAACTGCATCTTAAAGGATATAAAAATGAATTCCTGATTCATAAGTGCATAATTCACACTAACAGTAACTCATAGATGTAATTGTAAACTGATTGTTTGTGATACCCCCGTCTGACAGATAAGGAAATCGCTGATTTGAAGATTTAAATTATGAGGCCGACTTCCTTAATGAAATATGGCCGACCTCATTTAAGGCCGACCACCTTAAACACTGGCCGACCATCTTATATCAAGGAGCAGCGAATAGTTTTTATATAGTGCGCTAGAAGACAAGGATACGATTTATTTATGAGGATTTTTATTAATTAAAAGACATACCTGTTTGTTGGAGACACATCCTTGCAAGATATAAGAAGATATAAAAGAGAAAACACCAAAGGGAAAAGGATCATCAAGCGATCAAAGAAATCAGATTACGTTGAGAAATAAATCTGCACTTAGCAGACGGGCAGCATCAGCAGTCAATACATCTGTTTCTGAGAATACAGCAGTCTTATGTTTTAATAGATATTGTGGTATGCTCTATCATGATTATGGTGTATAATAATATCTTTATGATTGTATAACCTCTGTGATTCTGGATGTATTTAGTGTTTGTAATTCTCATCAAGCAACCATGAGAAGAGTGGGAAATACCAATAGGGTGAGCAGATACTAGATTCCTTTCTAAGTACCCCACTCCATGATGGATGCCCGTGTGTCTACCACTTGGAGCCAAGGGGGTGAGTGTCTGCCCTTGGGCTTAGAAAAGTAAATCTACGGGCCTCCTATTGTAGCTTTTCCTTAATCTCTACATGGTTTGGTTGTTGGGATGGATTCAAGGAGTTTCAATCATAAGAGGGATGGATAAGGTAGCATGGATAAGGAAAGCAGATACAAGTTTATCCACTAAGTAGACCACCCCATGTTGGATGCCCGCGTGTCTGCCACTTGAGGCCAAGAGGGATGGTATATCCACTCTTGGGCTTAGCATGGATAGCTTCGGGTGGACTTATCATGTTTCTCATCCAAGTCCTATTATGATTAAACTTCCACTATGCATTATGGCTGATCTTCTATCATGCATTATAGATAATGTGTAGTTTATATAGATTTGAAATAGTTATGTATCTTACATGGTTTAAATCATAGTTGGAAAACTAGGCTCAGCAAAAAACTCGGGAAATTAAAAAAATTGCTAAAATTTCATTAGAAACACATTTTTTTGGCAAAATTCAATGACAAGATGAATCCAATGAGTCCATAAATGAGTACAAAAGTGTTTTCTATTAAATTTGATTGACTTCAATGCAAATTGATTACAAAATCGCATTCTCATGCGGAATCCTAATGCCTGAAAGCCTGATAGTCTGATACAAATTACAATAGATAGCTGAAAATAAAAATAGTAAAACTAATCTAGAAGTAAATACTAAAAGTAAACCCAGCATATTACATCTTCCTCTTCCCTAATTTAGCCAAAGCTAGGGAAGAGGCAGATGCTCTAGTCCTGCGAGTGCGCAGTGCCGGTGGCTCTGGCTTTGGCAATGACTCCTCATGCTCATGAATGTCCTCCAACCCTACATTTCCTGTTGCACCCAGATCCTCCATTGCCTGTCTCTCGAAATCAAGAATCTCGTCTGTGGTAAACAATGGAGGTTGCTCATCTTGCCCTGTCCAATCACTGTAAGGATCTATCTCATCCAAATCAATAGGATCTAGTGATTTGTCCTCTACCTTTTTTGAGGTTTAAAAATTTCAAAAAACAGCGAAAATCATGAAAAAAATCAGAAAAAATCCACAAAAAATAGTGAAGAATCTTGTTTTTTTGGAATCTAAATGCAAAAATGAAGCTTCTTTTTGCTCTATGAAGATTTTGTTTTCAATTTGGATTCAATATTTTGCAACAAGAACCAAAAAAAATGATTAAACAAAAAGAAAAATAGAAAAACAAAAACTTACCTGGGATTCGAATTTGCCTTCAAAATACGCAAAAAAATGGCGTTTGAATCCGATCTTCTCGATGCCACAACGTTGCAAATGAACTTTTTTGCTTGGGGGGTTTTTTTGCTATGTAGAGCTCAAAAATTCTAAATTTTGATTATGAAAAAACTTTTCTGGCCACGGAATTTACATATACCTGCGCCCGCGAGTCTCTGGAAAAAACTCGACAAGTCTTTGGGAAAAACTCGGCTAAAACTCGGCAGAAAAACTCTGCGAGTAAAAGTCAAAAAAACTCTTTTGGAAAAAAAACTCACGAGTTTTTGACGAGTTTGCCAACTATGGTTTAAATAGATAAGATATTTATTATATATGTTTTGATCATATGAATTATATTTCCAATATTATCTAACATGATTGCAAAACCTAAACCAGGATTTATCTTGCTTAAAGCATTTAATTGGTAAGTTATAACCCTAACTATATTAAACTTGTGATTCTAGGGCAAGATTTAGGGCAATTACAGGAAGGGGACATTACAAGTGGTATCAGAGCATCATTCCTGCCAGCCTGAGGGACGAAAGATAGTTGATGCAACATAGCCAAAGAGCTCAAAGGGCACTAGAAAGAGAAAAAAAGAAACTTGCAACCAGCAACAACTCTACTCAAAACAAGACAATGAGTGAACAAATGGGAAATGAACTTAGGGCCTTCATGGAAAACAATGAAAAGATAACCCAAGCTTTTATAAATCAAAACGAGAAAACAAACCAAGCACTCCTCCAAGCCCTACAAAACATGAGTAATACAATCAATACCCTTAGACCCCACTCTACAAATGGGAGAGATGTGAACTCTAACTATTCAGAAAGTAATAACATATCTTCCGCCCCTAGGATACCAAGAGCTTCATTCCTACCTAGGGAAGAATTTAATATATTCTCTGGTTTAGTTCAGATTTCAGTATTCTTCCATGGGAATTTTCTGTAGCATTTCCAACTCAGCAATTTAGAGGTTAGAATAATGAGTTTTCAGTTTTATGTGTGTGAGATTAACAATTTCTAGTGGTTCTAATTAATTTAATGTTATGCTAGCACTGCTGAGTTTATTGTATTTGGGATATAATGTTGATGTACTCTCATTGATTTGTCAAATATAAACTCAGATTCTAGCTTGTTATTTAAACTATCATTTTGTCAAATATTTGTGAAAATACAAAAAAATAGTTCGGGATATTACATTCCTCATTGATAATAAAGCAACTCCCTCTTATTATCACTTGCCCTCCTTCCTAATTTGTACAACAGCTATATTATGAGAAGCCAACACTTAAAAAAGGTACAGCCAAAAATATCATAAGCTGCTAGAGATTTTAAAGAGGTATGACAGATCATATTCATGAAAAATAGCTCTTAAAAAGGTTGCGGCAGTCTTTACTTCAACACAACCTTTAATAACTTCTCTAATATAGTCAATACTCTTCTATAATATGGTACAATCAGGATTTTGGAGGAAACTCCTTTACAAAAGATAATGGTAAGATTTGCTTGCCATTCGCATAAAATATAAATATTAAAATCTGCACTTACACCAAAGCCACACAATCACACCCACACAATAATCTAGAAATAACACACTGATTTTTTTTGTATTTTCTTGAATAAATTGCACCACATTACAAAATGAAATCAAGTAAATCACAAACCCACACTGCAATCTGAAACTCACTGCAAACCTGGAAAATCTTTGCAAATCCAAAATATTGAAAATCACAATCCCAACTGAAACCCGGAAATCTGTAAATCAAAGTGCTATTGAAAATGTCTGCATTCATTTAGCACAACTGTGATCCCTGCATGAGATCACCAAGTAGGACATGAGGGTTTTTGTCCTCAAATCCCAAATAAGAAAAACTAGGAGAGTTTTCACCCTCGAAGCTTCACAAATCCAGAAGGTTTCCGTCCTCAGGAAAGAAGAAAAAACTCACGTTCATCCTTGGAAAATGAAATTGATAAAAATGAGTAGGTAACCCTTTTCTAGAGACAAAACCTCCTTTTATAGCTTTTTCTTTGCTTTTCTGAAAAGAAAAAAAAAATTGTTTTTTTCAAAAAAGCACTTTTTTACTTTTTCATTGCTTTTTCATAAAAGCACCTTTTCTCCCCAAACTTAATATTTTAAAAAGTGACTTTTGAATCCTTACAAAATGATATTGCTTTTGGGCCCCATCCCTAATGCCATTTTATAACGTCACCTTTTGCTTTCTTTTAAAAATACTTTATATTATCACTTTAGGGTACTTTATAATTTAATAATAAAATAGAAGTTGTCTTTTATAAAACTGAAGTTCCTTTTTGGGCAACTTAATTAAATTATTAAATTATTTTCAAGGTCTCAAAAAAAGGGACATTACATAAGGGGCTAGCATCTGCCTTCCCAACTAAACATGAGCATACTCCAATGATGCACTAGAGATTGTAGTTTCAAAGTTCTATCTAATTGTCTTCAACCTGTTAATTTCAGATCAGAATGTAATTGTTTCTTACTTAATCACCTTTGGATGGTGAATCTACTGCTATATATATATCTGATTGATTTTAAGAGTCATGACTATTCCAAGAGTCGTGACTTTAGGCTTACCTCCCGAAGCTACCAAAACATCAACACAACCTTGCTCATATTTTTCATATACTTCTAAATCATTGATTCTAAAGACTGGGACATGTAACAATTAGAGGGTTTTGAGGATTGTAAGTAGATCCTCTACTAAAAAGGTTCCCATGTCGAACCAGCATTTGAACAAAGGGAAATGCACGTCTTTCATTCTCACAAGATATCAAGCTTAACAAAAAGCGCTTTTAATCTCTAGATAAGCAATGGGATCCATCAAAATTATTGCCATAGACTAGATTCCAATCTTTGGGTCTATGTTGCAAAGCTAGCAGATCCATTGGTCTCTAGTGAGATGATGATCCTTTTCTATTGTGAGCAAGAGAAAAATCATAATTGGTCTTGGGTGATCCTTTCCTATGTGATAGACCAGTATGTTATGTGATGCAAGAGCATCACAGGCCAAACAGCAATCTTTCATCAACCAAAAATGTGTTTTTGTGTTTGTTGTCTTTTGTAGGTGTTTTTTCAAGAGTTAGTGTCATTGGTGTTATTTGTTAGGTACTTAGGAATATGATATTATAATGTATATAGGTGGATGGAGATGCCAACATGTGGCACACATCCCATAAGTTAGATATATTGAGTCATGTGGACAACTTGTGTAATTAATTATATTAAGTGATGAGTAGGCCTTCAATGGGATTACCCCTCCATTATATTATTAGGAGGAGGTCTATATAAAGGAGGTGATTATCATTGTAAGGGGATATATGTTGAGTATGATATTGTATTTGGGGTAGATCTTGGAGATATGTTGAGTATGATATTGTATTGTACAGTGTTACCCTACCTCAAGGGTTATTCTATTTCTGCATATATTGGATATTAGGGCATCTTGGCCCACAAACATCTCTTTTGTGGTGTGAGATCTTTGTTCTACATTATATTTTGCAATTATTATTTGTGGACATTAACAAGTGGTATCAAAGCTATGATTTAGGCAAAGGTGAGGACAAAACCCTAATTTTTGAATATTTGCCTATATCTTTCAAATGGCTGCAAAATTTTCTGCAATTTTTTAATTTAAGTTGGGGAATCATTTAAGGAAGCTACAATCCAAAAATCAAGTTTAAATCATCAATATTGAGTGAGTTATTGCAATTTTACGATTTTTCATAAATTCGCTTTCCAGGTTGTAAATCAAGGAATTTTTATAATATTTTTACATTTTTGAAAAGCTCGCAAAAATTTAGTAGGGATCTATTATTTTTATTTTTATTTTTAAGGTGGAAAACATTATGAAATGATTCAATCAAGGTTGGGTATGTAGTAGAAATTTAGAAACCCTAGTGTCAATGGGGATACCTGATTTTGATGGAAGTGGAGATGCATAAGAATGGTGGCAAAAATATAAAAGAGATCATGGTAAAAGTGTAATATGGCTTATGTATTTTTCATTATACTTAGAAGGTGAAACTAAACAATGGTATGAATCATTGCGTAAGGACATTGGTAAGAGGTCTAGAATTGATGTTCCTAGCTATGCTAGTAGTTTAAATCATGTGGAATTAATAGATTGGATGAATGACATAAAAGAATATTTTGAGTATGAGGAAATTTCAGATCCTAAAAGAGCAAACTTTGCTAAGACATGGTTCAAGGGTCATGCTATCATATGGTGGAAAGTACAGTTAGAAAGGAATAGAAGGAAGAAAGATAAATTGAAAAGTGGGATAGGATTGGAAGCTAAGTTCATCCCTGCAAATTACCAATTGGAATCATGGAAGAAATTACAAAACTTGAGACAAAAGGACATGAATGTGAAGAATTATACTGAAGAATTCTATAAGTTGACAATAAGGGTTAGTCATCATGAAGTTGATCAAGAGAAGATAGCAAGGAATATCAATGGTTTGAGAGGATCTATTCAAGAAGAGTCAAGTATGTTTAGATTACAATCTGTTGAAGAGGTATATCAATTTGCCCTAACACCCAAAGACAAGTTAAACAAGAGATTTCAGATCGACCAAAGTAAACAAAGAGGAAGAGGAGGCCAATTTCAGAGAGGTGGTGGAAATCAAGTAAATGGAGATAGAGGACAAAATTCTGATGATCCAAAACGCAAGGAGAATCAATCCATAACCACAATGAGAGATCTAATGCTTATCAACATGATAGAGGAAGATATGGTGAAGGAAGTCAAGTATTCTATGACACCTATTCCAAACGTGCAGCTAAAGGACACAAAGCATTTGAATTCTCACAATAACCAGAAAGTGATGACAAAAGATCAGTTTCCTCTCATGGAGAACAAGTGGGCAAGAAAAAGGTGAGTCATTGTTAATGAGAAGAGCTTTGTTGAAGCTTGCAATAAATCAAAATAAATCAGTTTAAATGAGGAATTGTTCAAAACCATATGTAAGTCTATACGTAAATGTTGTAAGGTTATTATTGATAGTGGTAGTATTGATTATTTGGTTTCAAGTATGGTAAGAAAGTTGAATCTGAAGAGGATATAGCATCCTAATCCTTATAGAGTATTTTGGTTGGAGAAAGATCATAAGGTTTTGGTTAGTGAACAATGTCTTGGTAAGTTTAAAATTAGAGCTTATGCCTATGGATGTTTGTCATATTTTGTTGGGTAGACCATGATAGTTTGATAAGAAAGCCATACATGATGAGAGAATACTTATAGATTGACAAAGGGTGGAGAAAAGCATGTGCTTTTACCCATGAAAGGCCAAGGTCAAGAGGTGAATGGTTTTGCAAGAGTGTTACTAGTAGATGGTAGGCAATTTTTGTAAGGAATTAAGTAGGAAGGTGTTTGTTAGGTTGTCATTCCCAAGTGTATGCAGATAGGATAAGTCACTAATGCAAGTGCATTTCCACAACCTAAGATAGCTGAATTGTTGATCAAATACAATGATATTATATAGCTTCTCATAGGTTAACACTAGCTAAAAATGAGGAGTTAAATAGACAAGTTGAAGAGTTGTTGAGGAAAGGGTTGGTCCGAAAGAGTTTGAGTTCCTATGTAGTACTAGTTGTACTAACACCAAAGAAACAAGGAGAATGGAGGATGTGTGCACACTACAGCACTATCAAAAAGATCAGATTTCCATTGCCAAGAATAGATTATTTTATGGACTGTTTGAGTGGAGCGAAGCATTTTAGCAAGATAAATTTGAAAGGGGATATCATTAGATTAGAATTAAAGCAGATGAGTAGAACACTGCTTTTAAGACAACGAAAAGTTTGTATGAATAGTTGGTTATGCCATTTGGGCTAATTAATGCACTTAGTACTTTTATGAGATTGATGAATGAAGTTTTGAAGCCTCATCTTGGCAAGCTTGTTATTGTATATTTGGAGCATATCATATTGGTGTTGCAAAGATTAAGAAAAGAAAAGTTGATGAAAGCAAAGAAATGTAGTTTCATGAATGAGGAGCTAAAGTATTTGGGTTTTGTTATTTCTACAAATGGACTAAAGATGAATCCAATGAAAATTAGAACTGTTGAAGAATAGCCTACACCAATTAGTATTTTAGAAGTTATAAGTTTTCATGGTTTAGCAAGTTTTTAAGTTCATAAAAATTTATGTGGACTTTGTGTAGGTATTATTGAGACTATGAAAGGTGATAAAAAGGAGTTCAGATAGACTGTTAGAGCCAAAAAAAGTTTTGAATTGCTAAAGAAGGTGATAGAACCACCAATTTTGGCATTACTAGATTTTGATGAGTTATTCCATGTTTTCAATCAAGAAAGAAGACATGATGCTTACTTTAGTGAGAAATTGAATGATGCTAAGAGGAAATATTTTATTTATGATTAAAAATCGTATGCAATTGTGCAAAGGTTGAAGAAATGGAAACATTATTTATTGTACAAAGAATTTGTTTCGTATATTGATCATCGAGCACTACAATATTTGAATAGTCAAGGTAAGTTAAGTCAAAGACATGTGAAATGGTTTGAAGTAATGCAAAGTTATTCATTTGTATTGAACCATAAAAGTGGTAAGTCCAATAGAATGCCAAATGTGTTAAATAGAAGGCAAAATGTAATGTCCCTTTTTAGGATTTTAGGAAATATGTGAATTTTTTTGTATTTTTCTAAATTATTAAAATGACTGAAAATAAATGCTAAAAACCCTAAGCTAAATATTAATGAAAACCCTACACAGATCTGTTGTGATGTAATCATACATCGCCCCATTGCAAATGGGGACCCCCCCTTTTTTTTTTTTTGCTTTCTCACTTCGTTTTGCTCTAGGTTTAGTTTTCCTCTGAGCTTGTATGATTTTGATAGTGTTGTGTATGCAAGTCTCAACAGTTTCTTGCCAAGAGGTCTATATGCCTTCATCCTGATGCATGTCACTGAGACCCTGAAAATGACCAAGTCTGATATCCTGAAAATCCTGAAAAAATGACAGTCTGAAATCTATTGGATCCTCAGAAATCTAGAATCTGCATGCTAAATCCTATGGATCCAAGACCTATCTCAAACATCCTGGAAGTATATTGATAAATATTTAAAGTATAAGAAACTCAATATCTGACTTGTACTTAAACATATTTACAATATACTTCCATTCAGGAAATCCAAAATTTGACTAAGGCAAGAAATCCAAGGGTACTGTCCAAACCCGCCCAGACTGGGCGGCCTCACAAGGTCCTCTTGGACAGTGTCTTCACCATCAGGAGAGCTTGTCCAGACAACACCTTCAAACCCGCCCAGGGAAAGCTAGGATGTTTTCACGAGTTTTTGCTGACTGAAGGAAGTTAGGGAGTGATGATGGAGTCTAAAACTAAGATTTTGATGAAACTTCCATGCCTCACCTCCAAACCCGCCTAGACTGGGCGGCCTTGGCATGAGGTCATGGACTCAGCCTCCTGCACATGCATTTGTCCAAACAGAACCATCAAATCCGCCCAAGAAGGAAAGTGGTCAAGTTTTCAAGGTTTTCTTGCACGAGACACTAGGATATGATGAAATTCCAATGGAAGTTTGCAAGTTAGATAGAATCAAGTGCATTTCAAAGAAAAATCCATGCATCACCTCTCAACCCGCCCTACCTGGGCGGCCTCATGAGGGAGTGATGGACAATGTCTCCCCCCACATCAAACTCTCCATGCACTGCTTCCAGAACCACCCAGGGATGAAGGTGGCATAAGTTGCAAGTTTACTTGATGAGAATGATGAAGATGACACCAAGCATTACTTAAACTCCTCCCAACAAGGATGAATCAATTGGAAAGAATGATAAAAGATCACTAAGCCTGATGTCCTGAAATTCTGAAAATTGGCTAAGTCTGAAATCTGGTGGATCCTCCAAAATCTAGAATCTGCATGTTAAATCATATGGATCCAAGACCCATCTCAAACATCTTGGAAGTATATTGATAAATATTTAAAGTATAAGAAATTCAATATCTGACTTATACTTAAACATATTTTCAATATACTTCCATTCAAGACATTTCCGGTATGGCGACGAGACTTGCATTCCAAGCACCACCTTCGAACCCGCCCTACCTGGGCGGCCTCAAGGGGTGCTCATGGACTATGTCGTGTCCCACATGAAATTCTCCATACACTGTCCTCAAAGCCGCCCAAGATGAGGGATAACATAAACAACTGAGTTTGTTTGATCAAGATGATGCCAAGGAGAGGCTAGAGTCGAGTTCAAGGGTGAGAAGTTCTTAAATGTTGAAAATCCACACTACATCTTCAAACCCACCCATGCTGGGTGGCCTTGACCTCTATGCTTCGACAACTTCACCTCTTGCACAACACACTCTCTAGACATCAACCTTAAACCCGCTCAAGTAGAAGACCTATCAAGTTTGCAATGTTTTGAGTTGAAGTACAATGAGATCATGAAGATTTGATGGAAGTTCATAGGTTTGAATGTTTTTTGAGGCATTTTGAGGAAAAATCCAAGGGTCACCTCTAAAGCCGCCCTACCTGGGTGGCCTCAAGAGGTCTTTGTGGATTATGTCACCTGACACAATGCATTCTCCAGACAACACCTCCAGAACCGCCAGGGATGTAGACAATACAATTTGCAAGTAAAATCAATGGAAATAATGAAGATGAACATGTCAAAGGTGAAATGAACAAGTGCAAAGTTGTTTAAGTTGAAAAATCCAAAGGTCATCCTCTAGGCGGCTTTAGAACCCTCACATGGACAATGTTACCTTCCACATGAATTCGTCCACACACTACTCCCAATCCCGCCCTTGTTGGGCGGTCTTAGACCCTTCACATGGACAATGTCACCTTCCACATGAAATCCTCCACACATACCCTCTAAACCCGCTCATGTTGGGCGCTCATCACATGAAGGCATGGAGAACATTTAAAAACTTCAGTTTTCCTCTTGCTAGGCCGACCTGCCATATAGAGGGGCAAAGTTTGATATTTTAGAAAGTTCAAATCTGCATTTTAAATCAAATACAAATCCAAATTTGCTTCTGATTTACAACAGAGTAGCAAGGAGCAGCAGCTTGTCAAGGAGATAAGTCAAAAATTCAAGTTTCTTCAAAAGGTCAAGTCTTCTAAAAATCTAATTTTATTCCTAAAATCTGATTTTTCTAAGGTATGTTGTTTTGAAATTAATTGTTTTAATCCCACATATATAAGGTGGATGTAATTTGTTGTTGAAAATCCTTTATGTTGAGTCTTAATTTGATGTGTTTCTTCTTGTAGGTGATGGAGGATCCAAAGAGGTGAATGGTGAGAGCTCATACATAAGAAGCTTTGGAAGAGGGAGGAACGTTGCTCAAACTTGTCATCATCACCACACGAAGGAGCTCCTACATCAAGACTTAATATGTCTGGAGGAGGAAGACATTGACGCCATGTGGAGGGGAGCTAGTCTAAGATGATCAAGGTTACAAGTGTAGTTCATCATCAAGAGCATCATCCATTCGAGGTGAAGATCAGTGGAAGGTTGTCACTTCACCACGCATACCTTGAAGGAGGTCATCATCCAGAAGCTCACATATCATGTGCCAGACAAGAAGAACTCCCATCAGGCACTAGTCTACTCCATGAGTCCATGCAACTATCCAGAGGCATGACCCTGCACAAGCACAACAACATCACAGGATGAGAGATGAGCATGATCATCAAAGCGATCCATGAGTTACATCAAGACAACAAGAAGAAAATATTCTAAGTGAACATGAAGTGAATCACACTACTTCATTCAAAGATGCTGAGGTGGCACGTACACATCATCAAGCCAATAGCATTTTGCCATGTAAAAGGGCCCACCATAAAGATGCTCCAGAGATGCTTATCACATTGGGAAACGTGCCTTCATTGCCTCTTTCATGTTCTAAAAATAGCAAATTTTGTAACAAACTGCCTTGTTGTCTCGATCTCGGCCATTGATTGTCAAATCAATCCTAGCCCTTCATGTAATTTCTGGAGTCTATAAAAGGCTCATTCTCCTCATTTGTAAGACAATACATAGAGAGGAGATTAGGAGTAGAGTTGCTGTAGGAGAGTAGAATAGCAGGTAGAGTAGAGGGGGAACTCTTCAAAGTCATGAAGAGAGACATGAGATTGTTGTAATGACACACTTCAAAGTAATACAAGCTCGTTGTTGTTGTTTGGCATGGTGATTTTGTGGCTTTGAAATGTTAGCATGGTTTCAAGTTCTTGAATATGATGAAGATGTGGTTCCAAGTAGCGTAGATAATAAAGTAGATAGAGGTCATTGATGTAATGGATATATGCAATGATGTTTGATAAATTCCCGTTGGTTCATACTTTTGATGGTTTGTCGCTGGCAAGTCATCGTGTAAAGTTAGCCTGAACCACATCTTGCAAATAGTTCGATTGTTGATGCTCCTTTGAGTTGCGCCAGCTGTGGGTACTTTGGAGTGTGTCAACGATATGAAAATCCTTGGTTTATCCCTTGGAGATTGCACCTATTTCATGTAGTTGTTGCTCGTCATGGCGAAGTGAAATTTGGTTTTCTAAGGGAATTTGTCTATCATAGCATCGTTCATCATGTCATTGTCTTTAGATTAGCCTTCTTAACCCTTGCCTTTTGCCTTTTCTTTTCGTAGTTGATTAGAAGAAGTTCCATTTCATAAGGAAAGAGTACATATTTGAATGAAGTAAGGAGCATATTCAGCGTAAGTCCCTTTGTGATTACCAACAAATCACATCACACCACCGAGGCTATCCGTTGCAAATTACGTACAAGGAACCTTGGAGCATTCTTGTTTGATCACATAGTTTAGCATTCGAGACGCTTTGTTCAAGAGAGGATAGAGCACTTGGTGTTTTATTCTAATGTTGTTGTTGTCAAGAAAACATCATCAACAAGATCAAAACAAAGTAAATAATTTCTAAATGTTAATATACTTGTTGATTATTAAGAGATGTATTTAGATTAACCCTGAATTAAATATTCAGAAAATAAGCAATCAGCACTAAGGAAATTGGTACGACAAACCTCGAAGTATTCTAATAAATCAGACTTCCCCAACATTTATCAGCAAATATCAAATATCCAACCCTCTATGGCAGACCCCATCAAGCAATATTAGGGATGTGATGAGATATAATACGATATATTAGTAATGTTGAGTCCCATTCTAAGAAATAGCAATGGTTCCTTATAATATATGGCAGCTTTATTCAGGCCGCGATTAGGATTTCGAAAGGTACGGCTGGGTGGGCACTATTAAAAATAATTAGTTGGTACGGCAGATTTGATGGCTGATAAATAATTCAAACAACAATGGTAATAATATATTAATATGCATAAAATACATTGTTGAATACTCAGAAGATATATGGAACAGAAAACAAGGTTATTACAATAATGCAGCAAATAATATTGATATTATACTGCAACTTCATACAAATAGATATAACAATTGAAAATTCACAATATATGAATATAATTTGTCAGGTATAAAATTCAAACTCTCATGATGTCACTGATGTGGAATTTGCTTGCAAATCTAAATTGTTCTCCAACAAAAGCACAATCGCGATCCTTGTAGAATCGCTTGATTGGAGACTAAGGTTTTTGTCCTCAAATCTGAAGAGATTCCAAGAGGGTTTCCATCCTTTGGAAATTGTCAACCAAAGGTTTTCGTCCTTGAATGCAAATTTAAAATTCAAATTCAAAATGTTGATGATGGATGACGGATGATGGATGTGAGCCTTGACTTCTCTTTTATAGGCGCTTTACCTCGGGCTCTCTATTTTATTTTATTTTAATTTATTTTGCTTTTTCCCTCCAAGTATTTAAAAATACTTTTAAATTGCATCCAAAGGCCCCTCTTTAAATTGCATTTTGAATAAAGTGTTAAAAGCACTTCTTAAGTGGCCTTTTTGAAAATGAAATGATCGGGCCCACTTAAAATATTATTATTTTTTTTAGTTATGAAAAGGGGACATGTCACAAAATTTGTCAATTGGAATGAGAATTGAAGTTGTTGGTTTTGATGAGATAGACTATTTCTATAAGAATGATGTTGATTTTGTTGAAGCATACAAAGTAACTATAATTATGAGCAGAACAAAGTGGTTAGATTTTCTAATTTAGGATGATTTGTTGTTTAAAAGAAAACAATTGTGTATTCCTAGAAGTTATATGAGAGAGAATTTGATTAGAGAAAACATAGTGGTGGATTAGTTGGTCATTTTGGTATTGATAACACAATAGCTTTGGTGAACGAAAATTACTATTGACCTAAGTTGTATGTGGATGTTAAGAATTTTGTGCAAAGTTGTATAATTTGTCAAGTACCAAGAAAGTAGTCAAAATGTGGGATTCTATCAGACATTACCTATTCTAGAGAAACCATGGGATGATATTAATATGAATTTTGTATTAGGATTGCCAATAACTTAGAGAGAAGTTGATTCAATTTTTCTTGTAGTTGACAATGTTTCAAAGATGCACATTTCATTGCTTGTAACAAAATTAATAATGTTGTGCACATAGCTGATTTATATTTTAGAGAAATTGTGATATTACATGGGACTTGGCATTACTGCGAGCTGAGTTTGCCTACAATAATTTAGTGAACAGGAGTACAAGAAGAACACTATTTCAGATTGTGTAGGATAAAGTCCATGAGATGTTTCAGAATTAAGAGAATTGATAGAAGAGCATAAGAGAAGTGCAATAACTGAAGATTATGTAGAAAATATTAGGGAAATATACCAAAAAGTGAAAACAGTTGGAAAGGATGAATGGTAAACATAAGGAGTATGCAGATCAAAAAAGAAGGCATAGGGAATATGGGATTGGAGATTTAGTCATGGTTCATTTGAGGAAAGAAAGATTTCCACAAGGAACATACAACAAGCTAAAGAAAAAGAAAAATGGATCATGTTGGATGGTCAAGAAATTTTCCAATAATACTTGAGGTTAAGTTATTTGAGGAATTTGGGATATCATTCATATTCATTATTTCAAATTTGTATGATTATCATAGAGAAAGTGTTGAAAGAGTTGATACAGAATTTGATTAGATGTCAAATATATTAGTACAGCTAACTGAAGAGTTAGAAGACATTTTGGACAAAAGAAGTGTACAAAGGACAAGGAATAAAAGTTATGAAGAATATCTAGTGAAGTGGAAAGGTAGACCAATTGATGACTCTACACGGATGTCCACAACTGAGGTAGACCATTATAGTTTTCCTTTAACTAAAAGCCTTGAATGAAAGTGAGAGGTTCACTTTTCAGTTATGTGGGGTGTATGATGCATGAGCATCCTAGACCAAACAACAATCTTGCATCAATTAAAAATGTGTGCTTATGTGTTTGTAGTCTTTTGCAAGTGTTTTTCACGTGTTGGTGACATTTGGTGTTACCACAATTACAATTTCTTGCCATAGTTTCAGATCAGTGCATCCAAGCCAATTAGCAATAATCTAGTTGTGGGCAACCACGTTTGTAGCCAGTCATCATGGCAGTTTGGACATAGCATCTTATGTGCATCATGAACATGTCCACATGTCCAAAATTGTATTTATTCCCTTATTGCAAGTTGTGGCATGTTTTCATTGTAAAAGAGTACCTAATTGGACTGTGAGAGAAACAATTTGAATCTCATGCCAAAGTATAAGTTTACCTAATTAATTATTAATCTTAGGTTGGTTCATATGAGGAGCTGCATCAAGTTTTGGGATCCACATCTTGAGGTATATCAAAGATTGTCATTTTACACATTTCAAGGTGTGCCCAATTTCAAGGTAGATTCAAGGCTGAAATCATTAAATAAAGGGCTCTTGATCCTTATGTCATATGCTTAGGGTGATGAACTACATTTTTGCATGGCACCATCTTACTACATCTTTCTTTTGTATAAAAAGGGGCAAATAGAGTAGAGTTAGTGGATCATGAAACAGCAATTGAGAGTTATAGATCTCAATGCCTGAAATTTGTTTAAACGCATGAAGCTTATGATGTAACTATGTTTTGAAACAATAAAATATGTTTGCAATGTGTGAATCTTTGTCATCCACTAGGTGAAAGTGTTGTATGTTATCATTAGACCCGCCAACCACGACCATGTCATTGTGGATCAGTGATAAGCTTGTCCAATGAGTATTGAAGTTGGAGCAGACAAGGAATTCTATTGGCAAAGGATTGTGGATAAATCATAGTGATTCTAAAGTTGGTTCTATAATTTACTATCAATAGAACATGTAGTGGGTGGGAGATTCTCATTATCTGAACACAAGGTGTGGACCAGAGCAGCAGCTTGTACCTACAAACTTAAATCAAACCTTTTCCTTGTGAGATTCATCAAAGATTGAAGAACTATGGACATCTCCTTGTACAACCTGAATATCTACCGTGCAACAAAGCTACAACAAATAATTAGAATAATTATGAAGTAGAGAAAAGGCACAAAATGCAGCTAAAAATTAAAATAATGACAATTGTTCCTTCCCTCTTCAGACAAGTAGTTTTGGACTGCATTGAGTTTAGGCCTCTCCTAATGTGTTGCTAACTAGTGTTTCCACTCAAGCCCAAGTCCACATATCTGATAACCAAATAATGATCTTGGTATGACGAGAGTTTCAAAGAGTGAAAGTGTTATCATAATATACAAGAACTAGCCAATTTAGAGCAAATTAGTTGACATGAATTTAACTTTAGGAAAAAAGCTAATTCTGAAATTCACTATGTTCCATGGCATTTTGGGGACAGGGACAGCAGGATGACAAGGGACATGTTTTGGCAACAGCAGTCCAGGGGGGGGGGGCATTTTTTGGGGACAGTGGGGGCACAATAGTGTATAGATAGATAGATAGGAATTTAAAATATATATATATATATATAACACTCATCAAGATTTATGTTTAACTATACATGATATGTAGTTGTAATGCTGCAGGGTGTTTTGTTGGCTGGCCATAGGGATGGATAAGGAAATAGAATATTTTTGTGAGCTGGTCATAAGGTTTGTTAAACACTGTTTGTAGCCATTTGGCCTCTGCACTTACTGAATTGGAGAGAACAATTCCATCTCATCGTTGCTTGAGATTGGATTGAAGATGACATCTATAGTGACTGTATTTCAAGTTCTGTGTCTCCACATGGTGCATTGTAATGGCAGGAAAATCTTTTGTATATAATTGTGTAATTTGTAAATTGAGAGATTGTTCTCAGGTGCTTTAGGTGTATGGGAATGTCCTTATTGTCTCAGTTTGCTGGTTTCTAGTTGGCTGGATGGCACTTTGTGGAGGCTGTATTTGAGTTGTACACTTGAGCCTGGCAAACATTGCATTCCACAAGCTGGGGTTGTTCCCATTTGATGGCATCCCCTGTTTGATAAGATGGCCCTGAGTCATAAGTTCTGCCAAATTTATGAGATTCTTGCCCATCAAGAACATGGGGGAAGATCTAAAACTCTCTGTGCTTGATTTCTTTAAAATAGGGCAAAAAAAATTTCAATGTCGGGGATGCCTGGACATCCCTGAGACAGTTGAGGAATGTCTCAGAGGTCCCTGGCCATCCCGGTGACAGACAAACATCCCACAGATGTTCCAGTGTTTTTTATGTCCCAGGGACATTCTAGGATTTTGGAAAAAATTGGGGGTAGCTAGGGGAGTCCCCTGCTGTCCCGCTGTCTCGGAAATGCCATTGGGGACAGGGATGCCAGCTTCAAATCCAAGGACGCATCCCCATGGAACATAGAAAATTCATGATAAATAGTCCAAAAGATTACAAGATAGGATGATGATAAATTGGACAGATATGGCCACCCGGTGATAAGTAGTTAAGGAAATAGGGCCAATATCAATGGTTAGAAGAGATAATTTCTATTTTTGTCAAATTTTACTTGATGGCATCCATCATACAATTAAAAATTTTATACCAGTTCTAGTTTATATATAATAGAAAGTTGATTGAGAAGTCACCTATGAAAGACACGAGATCATGTTTTTGTTATAATAGAATGAGGACAAAGAAACTATAGGTAAACACCGTGGAGTTTGTGTTCTTTATATAATGTTTTGAAAATTGTTTATCCTTGAATTAAAGTTATTAATATTAAGAAACATAGTGCACTAGATTATTTGATATCATGGTCAAATCTAAAGTGAACTGTTCTTGGAGATATGCATAAAACCAGTTGCATTTCATGTTTATTGGTCTTTGTTTCTAAAAAGAGAGATATTAATCGTATTCAAATATTTCAAGATAAAATATACAAAAGAGCCTACCTGCTACGTTTGCTCTTTTAATTAAACACTAGAATATAGTCAAAGCCAGATAGAATCTACCTGTGCAGCATAAGGTGTGATGACGCCAATATCAGAAGAATTAACCCCACTCTCTACAAGCTTTTTTGCATGTGCTAAGGCCACTGTGGCCTCGCCTTCATTCATTGTGCTGTCCTCGTCATCTTTTTTCTCCTCCATATCACACCTGAAGCAAATTTATAGCTAATCTCAATAACATCCATCTTCATACACTGAATTGCAACTACATCTGTAAATGAAGTATACTGATAAGTAGAACTGAAATTCCTTGAGAGTAAACCCTGGAGGTTACCAAGTACCCAAGAGATTCATAGTGATACTTTTATTAGTCAATGGTCATCATAAGTTATACTCAATGCATTAACCAGGAACAATCATGTATAGAAATTGTTGAATCATCAGGAGGAATCTGCAGTTACGAAATCCATTACAAATGCTGCATTAATGCTTGGCCAGATAATTAAAATCACAGACCATACAAGTCCAAGTAACAGCAAGGAAAAATCTACACATTGAACTGAGAACTTATAGCTAACAAGAAACTACACTCCATAGTCTGCTTGCCTACCTCTGAAGCATTACAGAGAGGAAGGAAAACTGGAAATTATATTCGATCATATGAAGTGAGAATATAATAGTAATGGTTAAAATACTATGAGTGAAATCTTGGGTAATTTGTTAGACTGTTGTACAGTTCACTCATCAAGGTGATAATACCTTTCTGATGTAAATTGCTGCTTTACGGCCACATTCTTATGCCATTAAAGCAACTATGTCAAATGACAAGGGTCTTGAGCTTGGTATGCTAATTCCAATAGCAGTGGTTTGACTGCTCTTCAAGTTTTATTGAAACTCTTCTGTACAGAGAAGAAGTAGTTTGCAAGGCAGAACCGAACTACTCAAAAGCCACCTTCCTTCCTTAGATGACTGCTACTGAGAGGCATGGAAGTGAATACAAGCTTACAAAGAGTAACAAGAGTTCAACAGTATGTCTGAATGGAATTCAACACAAAAACTTAAGTTGAAATAATTGTTGGTGTTCTTTATTATATTACTGTTGCTGTGCTATGTTAAAATATGGAATGGTCGACAAACATGGCACAGAAATTGCAGAAAAACTTCAATATTTACCTGATTATACTGTTTTTTGTATTCAACTCAGAAAACGAAAAGAGTAATTTGAAAACCTGTAACAGTAATACTTCCACACAAAAAAATTTATTCTGCCACTTTCCATCTATGTTACCGGGGGCCCCCGGAACCCCCGTACTGGCATGGGTCCGGTTCGGGTCTGGGTTCGCCCAGGGTACCGCTTGGGCACCCCGGGTTCCCTATGGGTCCTTCTCCTGGGCCAGTTCGAGTCTGGGTTCGCCCAGGGAAGGACCCACAGAGAACCTGGGGTGCCCAGGCGGTACCCTGGGCGAACCCGGAAGGACCAGCAATGCCTAGGCGCCCAAAACAAGAAAAAAACAACTTTTTTTACATTTTTTAAAACAAAATAAACTTCTAAAAGCACAAATTCTCCCTAAAGTGAGGGCATAACAACTTTTTCCACTCATTTCACAAACACAAAAGACCAAAACAGCATTTTTTTCCTCCAAGCTACCATTGTTGGGTTTTGAAGGTTTCTTCATTTTTCTTCAAAGGTGAGGGCTCTAGGAGAGTTAAACCTACGTTAACAGGGGAGTAATAGCTGCACAAAGAATATTTAACCATCAAAGGTGAGTGAATCTTCCATTTTTTTCAAGTTTTGAATAATTTTTTTTGAAGATTTTTCAAGTTTTTTTTTTTTCAAAGTTTTGAATATTTTTTTGAACTTTTTATGCATAATAAGGGGTTATGATGCTGGTTTTTTTTTATTAAGTTGTAGGGTTGTAAATTTGTAATGATTTTCCGTTGTAGGTTCATATAGATTGGTTGGTAGTTCCAGTTCAATTGCCCACAATGCAGAGAGTTCATTTAAATTTGATGTAGCGTCACCTCTTTGGTGACATACAACAATGATTGAACAACTTGCTAGTGGTGGGGGTTATCGTAGGCACTGTAGCCAATGTAAAACTGAGTATAAGAGCTCATACAGTAGAGTGAAAGCTCATTTCTGCACTATTCCCAACTTGGGAATAAAAGCTTGGCCTAGGCCAAATAAAAAAGGGTTGCCAAAGCAACAAATAATGGGGTACATTAAAGAACAAGAAGATGCCGACATGGTAAGTAGTAGATCAAAGGAAAAAGCACGTCCTCTTGCCAAGAAAAGCTTGCAGAAGCCTCCTAGTGGCTTATCACAACTGGCTGGCCCACATCCTTTCGTGTCATTGCCACCATCTTTCCGAGAAGAGAATATTTCATGTAAAAGAGGCCCATTGGAAAAGGCCTTCAAGAATGAAGCGAGGGAGGTTGCAGATGAGAGCATTGCTCGTTGCATTTATGGCAATGGGCTTCCTTTCAACCTTCTTAGATCACCATATTGGTGGGATATGGTGACGACCATTGCCAATGCACTTGCTGATTATGTTAATTCTGGGTATGAAAAGGTGCAAACCACCTTATTGGCAAAGGAGAAAGCTTCAGTAGAGGCATCATTGAGAGCAATCAAGTATACATGGCCCGAAACAAGTGTGTCCATCATTTCTAATGGATGGAAAGAGTGCAATAATAGACCAGTGATCAATGTCATTGCAGTGTACCCTAAAGGGGCGATGTTTTTGAAGGCAGTAGATTGTGAAGGGCAAGTGAAGGATGCAATATTCATTTCCAACATCCTCGTAGAATCCATTGAAATGGTGGGCCCTGAAAATGTCAAAGTCATAATGGGCAATGCTAAAAATTGTAGGGCAGCTGGTACTATAGTGGAGGGCAGATATGGGCATATTTTTTGGACACCATGTGATGCCCACTCACTCAATTTGATATTGCAAAGATTGGCACAGAGATTGAGTGGGTCAAAGAAATCTACACGGAAGTTGAGGAGATTCAAATGTTTGTGACTAATCATCATATGTCACAAGGCATCTTCAAGACCTTCTCCAACTTGGTGTTGTTGAAGTTAATTTAAATTTTATTTTTTAGTATATTTTTTAATTGTTGATATGTGACATATCATCTATCTTTTAATATTTTAATTTGTAATTTTTACACCATGTTAGGTTGTCAAAACTCAATTTGCATCACACAATCGTCTTAAGACGACTTGTGAAGGTATGAGATGCATTGAGTGCTATGGTCATCAATAGTCTTTGGAGTGTATGGAGGCAATCAAGTATAGAGAGAGCCCAAAAAGTCAAAGCATTGATCCTAGATGATGAGTGGTGGGTTAGTGTGGAATATGTTTTGAGTTTCACTAAACCCATAATCAGCATGATTAGGTATGCCGATACAAATTGCCTATGTTTGGGTGAAATTTATGATGGCATGGACTCCATGGTTGAAAAAAGGACCACCATAGAAGCCAAGGAGCATGACCCAACAAAAGCATTTTTCAAAAGAGTGCAAAGGATTATTGTTGACCGTTGGAACAAGATGACCACGCCTTTGCATCTCCTAGCATTTGCTTTGTCCCCAAAGTCTTATAGCTAAGTTGTCGATCCTGGTACGAGGATGGGTACGGGTTCGGGGTTCGAGTACGCGAACATGGCAATTTTTTTTTCCCGAGTACAGTATGGCAACATATATATATATATATATATATGATATTATATATAATTATAATTTATTATATATTATATAGTATATAATTATAATTTATAGTTTTATTTATAAAATATATAATATAATTTATAACATTATATAGATAATTATAATATATTATATATTATATAATATATAATTATAATTTACAATTTTATTTATAAAATATAAAATCTAATTTATAACATTATATAGATAATTATAATATATTATATTATTACATAATATATAATTATAATTTATAATTTTATATTAATATATATTAAAAATTTTAAAAATACTAATACTCATAATTGTCAACAAACAAAATAATTAAACACTTCATAATTTAAAAAAGAAAATATTCATAATAAAAATGAAATGAACTAGGGCAGAATAAAAACGTAAGCTTCGAATGATTCCGACGTGCTGCAAAGAAAGTGATGTCCACAGATCCTACGCTTGTTGTGTCCACCAATCTTACGCGTGAGACTAATGACAAAATGAGCTTTCAACACTTGGATAACAACACCCATGGCATTTTTTTGTCGACTTTCACATGGATACGCCCAAGAAAGAGCCCACAACAAATCCCCCACTGTCCCGTCCCCGCACCCGTACCCGAGCCAAACCCAAACGGGCACGGCAAGGTAAAGGGAAGAACCCAGTATCTTAGTATTATAGAAAAGAGATACTTTCCTTGCCTAGGAGGGTGGCACCATATAGGGATGAAGAGGTTGTAGTTGGCTACAAGACTGCATTTAGAAGAATATTTCTAGATGTAGATATACAAAGTGTTTCTTGAGTGAGTTTGGCCACTTCATATCTTCAAAGAATCATGATGTTTGCACTCTTCGAGACAAGTACAAAAAAGATGTTCATGAATGGTGGTACATACATGGCCAAGGCTCTATTTACTTGCAGCCTTTTGCAATGAAAATTCTCTCTCAAGTATGCATCTTTTTATTTTTTAATTTTCTCACTTTTCATTCGTTGCTATTATGCTATATATTATAATTTTATAATTTATAATTTATGTTTTGTAATTGTAAAACTAAATGTTGTATGCAAATTCAACAAGTTGCAAGTTCTTCTTCAACTGAGCGGAATTGGAGTACATACTCCTTTATCCACTCGGTTAAGCACAACCGATTGGGTGCAGAAAAAGCTGAGGATTTGGTCTTTGTGCACTCCAACCTTCATCTCTCGTCACATAAGACACTCGAATACAATGAGGGGATGACAAAGAATTGGGACCAAACTCCTGACTGTGTCGACTTAGATGCTTCAGTTGCATAGCTTGCCAAAGTCTCTATAGATGAGGCAACTTCTGCATGTGACATGGCTAGTGGGAGTGCCATTGCAGTTGATTGTGGTTCAAATGAAATTGAACCAAATGTTGACATTGATGCTCTAGATGAAGAGCAATATGAAGAATATTGAATATTGATAATGATTGTAATTTGGATGTGAGGTGAGAGAGGAACTCATGATGGCGAATTTGAGAGGGGTTTCATGGGCAATTAGAGGTCGACTACAAAGTCGATCCCCATTGCCTGTCTAGTTGAGACCCCCTTCACATGGGTTTGGGTTGTACCAGGGTAGTCTAGTAGTCCATTGGGGTTGATGTTTTGTTTTGAATTATTTCATTGTCGATTGTGGTTAGTGTTTTATTGAGTTTGTATAAGTTTACCCTAGGGTGGAGTCGTCGTGTGTCACAGGTGACGTATCCCATCCACGATTGTATGATGATGTTTGTACATCCGTAGGAGGCAGAGGACCAGTTGTATCAAATGCGCCCCACAGGCAAGTGTGAGAATTTATGGAAGGGATACATGAAAGTAATGGTAATGGTGATGATCCAAGAAGGAAAACTTATAGGGAAATTTTGGAGCCTGAAGATGCTGCAACTCCGACAAAAGAGGTAGGCTATGAGGTTCAGCATGCATTCGGAACCCACGATAGAAAGTCCCATGAAAGAGGAGATTCATAGGATTCAGGAGCAGAGAAACAAGGTAAGATTCTCCCTGAGCCCCGGGTTATTAGATTGTGCCCTAATGATTGCATGAAGAAAGCGGTTTATAATGAAGAGTGTAGATTGAAGAATATTGCTATCTTTTTTGTCTGTCTGAATAATGATAACATGTTGTCGAGAAGATTCTTTGACAATTGGTTGTATAACGTGTGGGGAATAAAATTGGGTATTCGAGTATCTTTCTGCAAAATGATTAGCAGGGAGCTTTTTGTAATTTTTCTAAAAAACAGACACATGAAAAATAAAATAATGGAAAAGGAATTTTGGAGTGTCAGTAAAACATTGTTTAAAGCATTTGCATGGGACCTGGAAAGTAATCATGAAGAAATAAGATTTGTTTTGTTCCCAGATGGATGGTTTTAAAAAACGTCCCAGTTCAATTATGGGCATTTATAAAACAAATCCTTGAGCCTATTGGAAATGTGTTAAGAATAGAAGACAATAAAGTTACCCTTCTGTACATGGACGCAAGGGTTTTGGTTTCTGTAAAAATCGGAGTTCAAATTTCGGATGCCCTGGAAATACAGTGTGGGGACAAACGGGTGAAATGTGTATTAGAAGGGCTAGGGAGCCTTAACGCATGTTTTCTATGCAAATCAGATGGGCACCAGAAAAAAATTGCCCTTTCATAATAGGGAAAAATTACTATAACAAAAAGGGAAAGAACAGGTCTCCTGATTCTCATGAGAAGAATCAAAACAATTGTGCTAACATATCTGAAAACCTTGATAAAGTTGTTGAAATTTGAGAGGTCTAAAAATGAATGAAAATGTCGGGGTTAATAGTATTGGTAATAACAAGAATAAGGGACCTGAAGAACACTGTGTTGTCGCCCCTGTCGAAGGGAGTCTAGGCATGCCTAGCTCCAATCGAGAGGAGCCACACAATGAAACTGAGACTCAAGAAGGAATGACATTGGTTGGTACAAGTAAAGAGGGTAAAGAAGAAACCGGAACTGAATCAGAGGTTAGTATGAATAATAGGATGTTTGAAAAGATCAAGGAGATTGACAAAGATTGTGACCAGAATAATTGTATAAATGTGACAAAACTTGATAACTTTATAAGGAACACCTCTCCCAATAATATGCATATTCCTAACCCTAAGGGTGAAAGGTTTGATAGAGGGGGATTTAATAGGGAGCTCTGTTCAAGAGGATTCTATTCCGGAATTTCCTGTGACTGATACCCCTATTGTCGAGGCTTCTGTTGACAAGAGATTGAAAGAGGTAATCTCTATTGAAAAGGAGCCTAACAAGATGAGTTCTAAAAATGGAGATGCTAACAGGAGCCCTCCGATGGTTACTAATAAGAATGCCCAGGAATTGGTCCTGGATAAAATTAAAGAGCAAATCAGGATTAATAGACTAGCCAAATTAGGAAAAAGCTTGAATGTTTGCTTGTTAGAGAGGGAGGCAGAAGATAAACTAAGTATATTGAAGGAAAGTGTCGAAGTGAAGAATTTCCTAAGCCTGCCAGAGATGGAGAATATTCTAGAGCCCATTAGTAATGAGAAAGTAATCTTGGAGGAAAGAGAGATTGAGGTGAATAATGGTTTATAAAGTGCCCTAGTTGTTAAGAAGGTAGTTGATTGCCTTGAGATTAAGGAAGTAGGAAAAAAGAAGAGGAAATATGTCAGTAGGAATAGTAGTTGGAAGAAATCTGGTAAAAAAGGTAAGGAGGAAAACATTCCCAAATGTTTTGACAGATTCTATAGTAATAGAAAAGAGGGACCAGTTTAAAATCTAGACAAATATCTTAAGTATGAAAATATATTGCTTAAGCTGGAATATCAAGGGAATGGAATTCTCTGATAGGAAATATGTGAGTAGAGACCTTTCTAACAAAAAGAGAAAGGATCTTGACTGCCTACTCCTTCAGGAAGTTAAGGCAGTGGAATTTCAATTGGAGAATAATTTGAAAATTATTTGGAGGGAGGCCACAAAATTTTTTTCTAAACATGACAAAAGGTAAAGGAGGAAATGCAATACTGGGGCATCCAAAATGGACAAATTATATAATTGATACTGGCTGCTCACCATGTAATAGATGTTTATGGATCATTATAGAATGGAACAAAACCAGATTTGGGGTATGCTCCAAATAACTATAGAGAAAGAATAGATCTCTAGTTATGGATGGCTAATGAACTCCCTAAAGTGTCATGGATTATAGGAGGAGATTTCAACTTTGTTGAACAAGGGGAAGATAAAAAAGGGGGAAATGGATGGAAGTGGAAAGGGAATGAAAAATACTCCTGGACAAGAATGAAAAAGCTTTTGAAGCTTTGGGATCCCTTAGAGCGGAATAAAAGTAATAGTAAGGGGATATGGTATACCTGGTGTAATTCCCAACAAGATGGCAAAAGGATTTATAGTAGACTTGATAGATTCTAAATGAATGAATGTTATTTTACAATGGGAGATAGAAATGATAATAATGCAGTGCAGGTTATCCCCAGTTCGTTGTCAAATCATCACCCAATAGAAACAAGGGTGCTCTTGAAAGAAGAATGTAATGAGGAAGAAATCAAGAAAGACAACCTATTCAAATTAAACACAGAGTTACTAAGTAATCAAGACTGTAGTGATGGTATTAAAACAGTGAGAAAGATATACAAGGGGTTGATGGCAAATACCTCGGCTATTGAATATTGGGAAAACTTAACCAATAATACTAGATTGTTATATCAAATTATAGAGCGTAAATTTGCTAAAGATAGAAGAAAAGAGGAGTATAAGCTGCAAGAGGATCTTTTAATTGCAGAAGACAAAGTGCAGAAAGATAGTGAAGAACCAGAATTAATTTACAAAGTGGGAGAGATAAAGCACAAGCTTAGACAATACCAGACATTAAAAGCACAAGGAGCAAGGGTAAGAGATAAACTTAATTGGATGAAAGATGGAGACAAATGTTCAAAATATTTCTTTAATATGTTGAAGAAAAAAAACTACAATGAAGCTATTGGACCTATTTGTGATAAGGATAGTTGTTTTCAAGATAATGAAGATATTAAAAGGTTTTTTAGAAACTTTTATAAGGATCTGTTCACAGCAGAAGATCAAAGTACAGAATGTAGAAGAGCACAAAAACTATGTCAAGAAATTATTCCAAAAAAGATAACATCAGAGATGAAAGAGATGCTTGGAAAAATAATCTCAAAAGAAGAAATCAATAAGGCTATTACCTCCCTAGAAAATGGGAAATCACCAGGGGTAGACAGACTACCTATAGAATTTTACAAAGCAAATATTGATTGGATTGTGGATGATCTGCATGAGATTTATGTAGAAGCATAACAAAATGGCTCTCTTGGGAGAAATATTAATAAAGGAATTATTAAAATGTTACCAAAAGAGGGGGATAGAAGGAACATAAGGAATTGGAGACTTATAACGTTGTTGAACGTATCCTAAAAAATTTTGGCTAAGGCATTGGCATTGAGACTGACAAAAATACTTCCAAAAATTATAAATTATACCCAAACTGGGTTTATTAAAGGAAGGTACATACTCGAAAATTTGATTACTAGTTGGGAAGCCTTGCAGTGGGCTAAAGATACAGGACAAAAGGGGGGGATACTGTTGTTAGATTTTGAAAAAGCTTACGACAGAGTTGAATGGTCATTTGTAATTGCAGTATTGAATGCAATGGGATTTCCTAAATACTTTTGTGACATGATAAAGATCCTATTCAAAGATGCTAATGCTCAAATAGATATAAATGGGTCTTTAACAGAGCCATTTGATATGGAGAGGTCGATTAGACAGGGTTTCCCATTAGCACCTGCATTGTTTGTAATTGTTGCTGAGGCAATACATTATTTATTAGGAACAGAAAAAATAAGTAATAAGGTGAAAGGAATTGAACTTCCAAATAATAAGATCCTGCTGAACATATAGTTTGTAGATGACACAGCATTGTTCCCTATACTTAAGAAGGATAACTTTGAACATATGTCTGAAAGGTTGCAAATATTTTGTTTAGCTTCTGGGGCTAAGATTCCAGACTCAAAATCCATACTTTTAGGATGGAATGAAGATCCTCCAGAATGGTTGAAAGAATTTCACTGGAAATGGGGAGGGGCGTATAAGCAGGTAAGGTTTGTAGGAATCCCTTTGTCAGTTGAGCCTTCCCTAAAAGGCATGTGGGAATGGATTTATGCCAAAATTGAGAAAAAATTAAAAAATTGGAATAACAAATACCTTTCTTTAGCAGGAAGAGTTCAAGTTTGTCAAAAGATTTTCTCTGCATATTCTATATACTTTGCTTCAGCCTGGGTAGCATCTTGTTATCAAGTGGATGAAATTCAAAAAACCATAAGAAATTATTTATGGTCTGATGGTAAGGGGAAAAAAAGAGACATATGATCAATTGGCATTGGTGCTGCATGGGCAAGGATAAAGGAGGATTAGGGTTGGACTTAAAAAACCAAGGAGCAGCTTTAGCTGCTAAATGGATTGTTAACGCCTTGGAAGGAGAGGAGCCTTGGAAAATCCTAGTAAGAAGAAATATTCAAGAGGCTATTCCATTAAAGGCTAGAAAATGGATTAATCTGGATCCATGTGATATCATTTTTGGGAATTTTAGAGTTAGACCTAAGGGTTTTGGGGTATTCTACAGTATCTGGAAGGCTTGGGAAATAGTGAGAGAGTTAATTTCAGACAAGGCTATTAACGAGAGTAGTAAGGAAATTTGTAGCCGTAGATCTGTTTGGTGGAACATTAAACACAAAGGGAAACATTTGACTTTATTGCAAGGCTGTTCTGCAGCAAGATGGAACAAAAAGGGTATTAAAGAATTCAAGCACATTTTCGGTAATGATTGTTTAAAAACTTGGGCTCAGTTAAAAATGGAATTTGATTTACCTGAATCTAATAAGAGAACTTATTCTATTATTGTTAAGAATATGAAAAACTGCAAAAAAGAAGTTATGATGATTAGTAATAGAAGATTTGTGAAGGGGCTCAAATGGAAGGATGGAACTATAATGAACAGAATTAAACCAAAACTGTTGTATAACATGTCTACTGACTCCAATGAGGTGTATGAGCATGTCAAACAAGCCTGGAATCTAGGATTAGATAGTAGTGAATGGTCTAGAGCCTTAAAGTCTTGTTGGTCAAAACTCTTTGAGCCTAAGAAATGTTATTTTAAATGGTGTCTGTTATTGAAAAAGTTAATCATTAGTAGTCCTAATAGAATATGTGATTTTTGTAATTGTGTCGAGTCCTGTGAATATGTTTTTTTGAGTGTATTTTTGCTAAGGTCATGTGGGGGAGATTTATGGGGAATATTATGGGTTGGGACTGTAATAATGAAATTTCATGGAAAGAAATTCTATGTGGTTTTGTAAATGGTCTTAGTAGTAAAAATAACAATTTCTGGCTTGCATTATCAACTAAGATTTTGTGGTTTTTGTGGAAAAGAATGAATGAAAATTTCTTCCAGGGAAAAAGGAGAGAACTTACTGAGTCTAATAATAGACTCACAATATATAAAATTGTGAAACAGGTGACTATGACATTGGAATTACCAACAGAAAGGTTCATGAAGATTATCGATGAAGGCTCGGTTGTGATCTTCAGATTAGATATAAAGCTTGCAGAATTTTGGCCACACGACCTGAGAAAGGTAAACGAGAAATTTCACAAGGAGTATATAGATTTCCAGAACAGCTACAACAAGCAGCACCAGTGGGAATTGAGGAGGGAGGAAGAGTTAAGGTATTTGGAATTCTCATTTCAAAATTTTGATGATCAAGGAATAACTACAGATTGCAGAGTGTCTCCACCAGTGGGAACTTATAAAGGAATAGACTCTTACAAGGAAAGCAACAACAGAGAGTATGTTGGAACCAACTATGAGGGACAGGATAACAGGACAGTAGACATGGAACAGGCAGGTGTTGGTAATAGAGAGCAACTTGCAGATGTGGAACAAGAAAAAGGAACAGATCAGGAAAAAGATAATGAAGGATAGTGAAAATATGAGTTTCTTGCAGTAGCATACATATAAGTTTAAAGAAAATGGAAATAGTCTTTGGCTATTATATGTTAGTATAAACTGTTAAGTTTTTTGTTGGATATGTGGACAGATATGATGTAATACTGTGGTAGATCCACATTTGTATGTATTATGTATTGTATAACTTGCTCTAGGATTGTAGGATGTGGCACAATATGCCAATTTTGATGTAACAGAACTTGAACTTGATATTGGTAATAGATATGCAAAAAAAAAAAATTAATGATTGTAATTTTGAATTTTCATTGTGTATTGACATTTGAAAATCACTGGATTATGAATTTATGGGTATTTTCATTTTTGCAAGTTATGAGGTATTTAAATATTTTGTTTATTAGCAATTATGAGTATCAATGTCTTTATATTTTATAATTTTAAATTTTTTAATACAATATATAGCCGAACCCATACCCATACCCAAGGAAAAAAAAATTGCCATACCGCCGTACCCAGTACCCATACCTGTACCAAGACCGGCAACTTAGCTTTCCATAGAATCACCATGCTTGGTGCGGTAAAATTCTTGTGCCTGCTGAGGCATTGATGGAAAATTGTGTCTACCCTTACAGGATATTGTTTATTAGTAGAAATACTAGTGGATCTTACAATATTTATGAAATGATACCTTGATGGTAAAAGAACTCACAACTAGCATTACAGAAATCTTAATTTTTGGATTGGCAAGGTGAATGTAAGAGGTTCAGAATGTTTTAACTAACTGGAAACCAAGACTATATCTTTTTCCTTAATTGGAAACTGAGAGAGACACAAGTAGAGAGGAAGAAAGAGACCCAGCTATGTCTATCAAAATGAGGGTTGGTTCTGTTGAAGATGTTTTCTGCACACCATCAAGATCATTTAGACTGTGAGCAGCAACACTTGAATGTGCTTCAATCTGCAAAGCGCACTCAATTAATTTTACATATTACGCAATATTAGAAAATTAAAATTTTCAGGCATGTGAAGAAACTACAAATTTTTAAGAAACTTGCTTCAAATTTATCAATTAGAAGGAACAACCATACCTTACTATTATATAGTTCTTGAGATGACCAATCCATAATAAGCCGATGCATACGATATTGAACTGTAAGCATGGCCATTACTTCACTGCCATACAAATCTGCAAGCCGGGCAAAGAGTGTTCTTCCCAAACCCTTTTTCTCTGCTTCAATACTTTGCACGGTAGGAGGAAGTTGAAGATGATCCCCTGCAAGTATACATCTTGATCCCTGCCAAAAAAGAGGACCAGTTAATCTCTCATCCATAGCATAGATTTAATTTTCACAACTTTAAGATATCAAATATAAAATCCATGTCACCAATTCTGTGGGATGTATTACTCAAAGTAAACAGAACCGTTATCTACGTTTTCCAAATTAGGATCTGAAATCAGATGAGTGTACTCCTCCAGCATCAAACGAATGCAAAAACAACAAATGGAAGCATTTTCTTCCCTTGAAAATGCAATTCAGAGTCAACTACAATTTACAAATTTTAAGCAGATTCTCCAGATAACTTAAAAAATAATAATAAAACTATAAAATCATGGTGTCCATTTGACAAATTGTCAGAAGAAGAGCATTCATGTCATAAGATAGTTTGCTTGTCACAATAGTATTTCTTGCAACAAAAAATAGAGAATTCTCAATGGAATACTCATCTGAGAAGTAGATGTTGTTATCTTCCCCATGGAAGCCTATCTATGGTAGGGGGAGGAGTTTTGACTCTAGTATGGTGAGTTCTTCTCCTGCATTGCTCCAAACACTTGATTTATTTCTTTCCAGTTTTGTCCAAAAGAACACTTTCGAATATTTTGTCTGTTCCGGTAACCAGATAATTTCAAGTTTTGTCCAAAATAACACACTTGATTATTTTGTTCCTTGCCTGTGGGTCTGCTGCTTCTGTATTCTTGGAAATGGCTTTCTTTATGCCTATCAACAAAAGGAAATGTTTGCTTTCTTTATTTGTTAAGTTTTGAATTTGATCTGCACAGCATCTATCCATAAAATGATAATACATTGCCAAAAAGGCTATTCTTTTGTCCAAAAGTTAAAACATTAAAGAGAGATTTTCAGGTGGAGTTTTCTAGCTTTCTTTACTCATTTATCCCAAATCTTTAAAATCCAAAACAAGGAAACCTGTAACAAGCAATGCATGATCTTGAATTTTATTTTTGGAGAGTTTCAATACTTCACAAAAAAATTTGATTGTCTAGTTCTTTTGCAAGATTGCAAAATCAACTCTTGCCATTTTCTCAAGTCCTTTCCAACTGCAAGTCGCATGACTTTGGTTAAGAGATACTTAACACATGCCCAATTAGCATGATCAATACAAGGTCCCAAAACTCCGGAGTCCAAAACATAAAGGAAACTGGTTTTGCTAAGATAAAGCTTCCAAAAGAAAACTAGGAGTTCCACTTCTAGAGAAAAAGCACCCAATGAGGCATAGAGATGTGATTTAAAGGTACAAATGACAATCAGATTGTAATTTTGAAGTTTTAGAACAAATAGGTAATTAAACTTGCAGGAAGGATGAATCTTTTTCGGTCAATCTATAGAGTCTAATGTTCCCCGAGGATGCATCCCTGATGGTTTACAGCCATTCCGGGACAGGAAAATTTTGGGGATGAGGGGACAGGGACAGAACATTCCCACCCCATCCCCTTTTTTTTTCAAAAATGGTGGGGGATGCCAGGGCATCCCTGACATCCTTGTAACATCCCTTAACATTTATAAAATTACCTACATTTTGTCTTTGTGTGGCCGCAACTCAGCTCCCAAAGTCTTGCTGAATATTCAAACTTTCATCCTCGTTTGAGCCTATGATGAGTCTTCCTGTGCTCACTTTTTGTTTTGACTTGGCCCTCAAGCTCCTCCTTTGTGCTCACTGCTCCGTAACTCAACACACCTGCAAACTTTGGAAACTGTGATGCTTTTGAAATGTTTATTTATTTTTTTAAAGTATTTACATGGTTAGGGACAACATAAAACCTTACAGGAATGTGGAAAAGGCCATGCACTAAGCAGGAGACATACAGGTTTTGAAATATTGTCCATCTTTAAACAGAATTTCAAATAGGGATGAGGACCCAATAGATAATCGTGCACCAATAGCCACTATGGTGCAGCGCACTTAGGCCCCCACTTAAATATATTAAAAGAACTAGGATTTGAACAAAAATAAAGTATTAAAATTTAATAAAGCACTAATACATGTGTACAAGTACACATATAACTACACCCTTCAAAGCGTACAAAATAAGGACATTGTGCTTGCAATAAAGGACCACTTGCACAAATTATGTCAGTCTTTGAAAATAAAAAAAATAGTTTTTCAATTAATTACATGTGCGCATTTTAAAAAATTCACCCTTTTTGAAAAGGCACAAAAGTCAAATGGGTCCAAGTTAGACATCCACATGACCACTTAAAGGTCCCTAAGGCTTCATAAATAAATCTATATTTCCTCTGCTTGGGCCTTTAAATGCACATTTATCCATACTTGCTCTCACTTCTGCTTGACATCTCACATTTAATTAAGGTGCCTACACAAAAATTTAGTGGTGTAACAATTGATATTTTTCTTAAACCATTTTTTATAAAATCAAATAACCACACTTTTTTACAATTTTAAAATTTACACGATATATTTACATTGGCTAATATTTAAAGTTTTTATATTTACTTTTGTTAAATCTTTCACATATTTTATTGTGCACAGAGATTTGTGCAAATGTATTTATGCAACTGTATATACTTATATACAATTCTATATATATACAATTGTACATACCAAAAACTACACTTATTTATAGTTACAGAATTTACACTTGATATATTTACAGTTTCTATATTTTTATTATATTTTTCATGTTTTAATGCCTACAAAAATATGTGCAAATGTATTTACTTATTACTGATGAGCACACGGTGATACTGGGGGGGGAGGGGGTGAATCAGTATCTAACAATCTTTTACTTTTCCAAACTCAATTAATTACATTAACTACACATATACAAGATCTAGCAATTAAGTACACAATGAGAACACACGATTTACGTGGAAACCCTTTCGGGAGAAAACCACGGCACTATATATATATCCTTTCTTCTTCTTGTAGGCTCCAACCTACTTCAATACAAATAGTGAGCTGTAACTCACAAGACACACCAATCTCCACTTGACAGAATTATAGGTACCAACCTATTGGAGGCTCCAACCTCTATTTGATAGGCTCCAACCTATTAATCCTTCAATCGCTGATATGGTTTACTTCTCCACAAGATCTTCCTCTCACAAAAACTGATCACAATATACACAATATCCTTCTTCCTCAAATCTGATCACAACTCACACAATATCCTTCTTCCAAATCTGATCACAACTCACACAATATTCTTCTCTCACAAATCTGATTACTATTTCTGATTCTGTATGATGTAAGTCTTTTATTTTCAAATCAGGTTCACACACACAAATACTTTCCTTCCTTCACAAAACTGATCACACCCTTCTCTTTACAACTCTGCTATAGATTATGCACACTTCTCTTTCACAAGTCTGATCCAATCATTGTCAATATCTTCCTTCAATTTTATCACTAAGTATATCAACATTTTTCCTCATAAATCTGCTTATATCTTTTCATGCATTCACACATACTTTCTTCTAGAATAAATCAGAATTACACTTCATATTTCTCTTCCTCTATCTCTACTCTAATACTCAAAAAATATTCATTTGAATTGCTTGTCTAAAACGCATCCTTTCACTCTCCTTTTATATTCTTCCAAAAGACATAACCTCTATCAAAGGATACAAGATTTTGTTAAGCATGCACCACTTAAATTAATATCTGCCCTTTCTTCTGATAACAGATCACACCCTCTCATTAAATAAATCTGATCTCTATTAATAAATTGCACCTCTTCACAAAAGCAAATCGCAATACATCATATAACACAATCGCACCTCTTCACTTTAATAAATATAAGACATTTTGTCTCATTATGTAACGCTTCATGAGGAAGGAGGTCGGCCATACAAGCATTAAATATTTGTCTTTATATAGAGCGCTCTCATGCATAAAGTCGGCTCACATACGATACATTTTATTATTCTACTTTTCTTTACAAGGGTTGGCCACCATATGGATAAAGTCGGCCAGCATGTATATGTTTAACTTCTTCCTTAGTCAGCCTCTATTATGTTTAAACATATTATAGTTATCTCATGATGAAGTTGGCCATCAAGCAATTTAAATCTTTAATTTAAATTGAACTAAATCTCCAAGGAGAGTCGGCCATCATATTAACTATAACTTCAAACTCGGCCTTTATCATTAATATATCTGCCTTATATCTCTGCTAATCTGCCTCTGCTCTCTGCCTTTATTAATGTGAATATCTGCCTTATAACTCTACTAATCTGCCTCTATTCTCTGCCTTTATTAATGTGAATATCTTCCTTATATCTCTGCTCCTCATAACATTACTCTTATACATCAATGACAACATATTCCTTTGACATCAATGACGTCCTCTTCATTCTTCCTTTGACATTCTCGTCCATACATCTTGGATAATTAATCCAACAATCTCCACAACGATCTTTTAGACAATCTCACTAACAATCTCAGTCTTATGTCTTTGACATTAGTGACACCAATCTTGACCTCAATGACAACATGTTCTTATACTCTCGTATGTTCATGACTATCTTCTTAATCTTAATGATAACATGTGTATGCACCTTTGACATCAATGACAAACATTCCAACAACCTCCCCCGTTGTCATTGATGTCAATATAAACATAATTCTCTCCTTTTGCATTGCTCTGTAATGTCCCATTTTTTTCCGAGTGATCACCCACTCTATGTCGGCTAGCCTATTTTATTCCCGTAGGCTAGGTCGAAGAAGCAAGGCAATACTCTGAGTAGTTAAATCATGCATTTAACTATTTTTGTCGGGCAAAAGGATGATGGAATATGACTTGGTATAATTTTGTGGTATTTTTGGTAAAGGCAACATTAATAAAATAATTTGCCTTGAGGTTGGAAAGTAGGGAAAATAAGCATAAAACAAAATAATATTTTTATTCTTGTTTGAGCACCCAAGAGAAGGTTGGCAAAAGGAGAAAACAAATAAAAATCTTTAATTTGTCATTTGAGCGCCAATCTTGCCTAGAAAGGGTCAGCCAAGTTTGAAGACAAATAAATAAAATAAAATATGTTTTGAGAGGTGGTTGGCTAGCTTGATGGAGGGCAATAGGATCATGTATAAATATAAGGTGTTTTTTGGTCATTTGATGATATCTATCTTTTCATATTTTGCATGGAGTTTACTCTTTGGCTGCAACGAAAGTTGGGCTTGAATCCAAGGACGAAAACCTTGTGATTCTTGGTCAGTTGGAGGAAAACCTTGTGATTCTTGGTGAGTTGGACAAAAACCTAGCTCATCTTGTGGACGTTTCGTGACGGGAACCTATTTGCACTTTATTGGTGATTCGTGAAGGAGAAGAGCAGAAATTCACATTCAGATTTGTAGATCAGACTTTGAGCAGCATCTAGTGGCAAGTTTGTGTTGCTATTGGCCTAGGGTTTTACCCTAGATTGGAGCGCCACCTTGAGGAGAAGGGTGAATTGACTTGTGGAAGGCGATTTTGGCAATTTGGGGCAAATTCTCCATTGATTAGGGTTTCATTTCATATCAGCATTGGAGCAGATCTGATCGCCATTTTTGGAGCAGCATTCTTGGTGTTTGAGTTCAGTTTGCATTAGGGTTTCATGCCCTAAAATTGGTGCCATGTCCTAGGAGGGTGATTTAACCATTTGTGCAATGTCCCATTTTTCGGAGTGATCACCTAATGATAACCTAATGGGCAAATTTTCACACTGCTCTAATTTTGTAAGACACAATTTGAGTGTGGGAATTGATTTGACATATTTTTGTGGTAATTTTGGTAGGGTCAACTTTGGTCAAATAATTTGCCCTAATAGAGAGCGACCCATTTGGAGGATAAAAGATGGAGAAAAGTATGAAATTGCCTTGGGATAAATAAGAAATAATTTGTGAAGATGTTTCTTGTTGTTGACGACTTCCCCTGAGGTCAAATGTATGAGGCATCTTGTGACAATTAGGTTCGCCCTTGGAGAAGAAAAGAATGGCATAAGAAGATATTTTCTTTAAGTGATTGGCCAAGAAGTGGAAGGGCATAAGGTCGGCCTCATAAGGAAGAAAATAAAGAAAAGGCAAATCCTTAAGTTGAGCGCCCAACTTACCTTGGAAGAGTCAGCCAAAACTTGGGGTTAAAAATAATAAAATAAAAATGATTCTCATGCCTAGGTCAGCCAGCTTGGAAGAGGATGAATTCATGTATAAATAAAGGTTCATTGGTGGTCATTTGGATCATCATTCATCATATCATTTTTATTCCTTTTGGACTGCAGCTTGTTGCATAATATTCCAAGGATGAAAACCCTTGTGAATATAAGGTGGATTGGACGAAAACCCAATCTCATCTTGGAGGTGGATTCATACGGAATTCACAATTGCACTTCATTGGAGATCTATGAAACTTGGAGCAGATTTTCATATCTTTTAGAGCAGCATTTGATCATCATCTTTGAGCAGCATTTAAACATCTTTTGGAGCAGCATTGAAGACCCTTTTGGGCAGACCTGTGCACCACCTTTGGAGGGACATATTTGTGGCATTGTGAGGCATATTCTTCATTGATTAGGGTTCTTGAATCCAAATTCAGAGCAGCAGACCTGATCCGCATTTAGTGGCATTTGGAGTAACTTGCACTAGGGTTTTTCACCCTAGATTGGAGCGCCACCTTCAAGGTGAAGGGCAAATTGCATTTGAGGGCAGATTTGGCATCTTTGAGGAGTTTAGGTTTTGAGTTTTCAGATCAGCAGCAGAGCAGACCTGTTCGCCATCCTGGAGTAGCAACTTTTGGTGCTCGGAGACATCACTGCCTTAGGGTTTTGCCCTAGGACTGAAGCGCCAACATTTGAGGAGTTAGATTGGTGGTCATGAAGTCTTTTTCACACATTTGGAGCAGAAAAACCCTAGGTGCACCTCTTGGAGCATCCACCCAGCTAGGGTTCGGAGCATCCGCACCTCTTGGAGAATTAAGTAAGGTTCATAAGTGCCTTGAATCTGGCATTCTCAAATTGGGAATTCATATTCATGTGGTGCAATGAAATTTGCAATTTAGTAGATCTCGGAATAAAGAGCAGAGAAAACAGAAAAAAAGACACTCAAGAAAGACAGAGAAACAGACTAGGCATGGCATATGCCATTCATATATTCCTTTATTATTTTCCAGATAACATTTTTACCTGGATCCTCAAGTGCAAAATACTAAAGATAACGAAGCTGCTACAGATAGGTTTTCAAATACATTGTGGAGAAGGCATCTATCAGCAAACACAGAGAAAGTATATAAAAATACAAAACTGCTCCTATATCATTAGTACTTGCTGGTTAGCAGCTGCAGGAAGTTCATAAAATGTGTATTTTTGTGGCTAGGAAAAACACAATTTGAGGTAGCCTGCATATTTCACAACTACAACATGAACGCAACAGACATTTAAATTAGTATTAGGCAAATAAATGTAGAGAAACATAGGAAGAAAGAAGTGATAGTAAAAATAGATAAAAAGTAGACAAGAAAAAGCTATAGTTCACCTTAAGTATGGCAATCCAACAAGCCACCTCTAGCGCTTGAGCTGCCTCATCAATGATAACCAAGTCAAATGTCATCCCCTCCAATTGTCGAGATAGAGCACCAGTCAGTGTAGTTAATATAACATCTGAGTTCTTAAGCACATCTGTGACAGCTTGTTGCTGTCTCTGCCTCTCCTCCTTCCCAAGTTTTCGAAGCTCTCTCCTAATGTCCCTTTTGCTATTTCTGTCTTTAGCTTTCAGAAGCTTGTTGTTCATAAGCTGCAATATCACAAAAATCAATCAGTTTGTGTACCCTATCAGCTACAATCAAGAATAAGTTCAAATCATACAAGAAAACTAATGAAAAGTTAATTTTTTCATTCCTTGACAATATTTACGACCTGCTTGCAAATAGGACTACTGATCTAGTTTTAAAATCAAGGCAATCAATCTAGTCTCTGCCAATCGAATGCATAAAAGTTAAATTAACCAATGAAAGAGACAAAAGAAAGAAAGAAGTATATGCATTTATAATATTTGTTTCAGAGTATTGCACCAAGTTCTTGTAGGGTCATCTGTCTATTCTGAAGGAAAAAACCTTAGAATAGATTTCAAGATCTTGCCCATAGAGAGAGATTTGTCATCGTGTGAGTTACCATAATCGTACATAATCATAAATAAAACAAATATTTAATAAACGAATGATTATGCATACATAATATACTTGTTACCTTAATTTAATTTTTTGAGTTAACAATGGGTTAGTAAGGTTACATATATGGACCACTGCAGTCAACTGTAGTACCTGTCACCCCCAATTGTATATGTGCAAGTTGAGTTCATCTATTTGGAGTTCTCTATCCACAAGTCCATTATCATTATGCAAGTCAGGCCTGTGTCTATTTGGAGACCAAATACACTACACAGAAGATCAATGAAGACCCCAATTTGGTTATTTGGAGTGGATTTACATTTTGATTTACAAGCTAAATGATCTGTGTGCAAATTGTGTTGCCTATGAACACTGTTGAAGTTTTCACATAGATAGTTTTCAGTATATATGTCAAAAATGTTCTTTTTTCATGTTCAAGTTCTTTGATGTAAGTATAATCAGCTACGTTTATGGTGTTCTTGTTGCTTCAATGTCTCATCCATTTGAAACCTATACTATGTCATCAACACCATTGACAGTGGTCAAAAACTGAATAGAAAATTTGTCCCCGAAAAATGGAGCAGAATCATTAATAGACCATGAATCTGAGCAACAAGAATCAAACAAAGCAAGAAAGAATGACTTAACAGAGGGCTTTACTTTCGTCTGGTGATCAACGACTCCATTCAGCAAGAAGCTGAAGATGCACATATTAGTCCACAAGAAGTGGATTTCAACCTCGAACGAAACAAGCATGTGCAAAGGCTGAAGATACTTCTGCCTTGATTTCCTGCACACTCGCTTATAAATGTTTGTTGTACCCATACGAAATTTTTTCATATATGTGCCCAAACACACCTCCCAAGCACCATGTAGCCTTGTCATCACTGCGCTAACCTTGCAAGTACAAGACATATCAAAAGATGGCGATCCAAGGCTCAAATGGATGGAGATTCTGGCCAGCCAATCAGGTCTTGAGCAATGAAAGAACATCAAAAAGAGGAAGTCAAAGTGATGAATTGAAGGCCAAAACGACATAAAGGAACCAAGGGAAGCAATGCAAATCCATCTGGCAAATCAAAATTCAATTTTGAAAATTTTGAAATTTTGAAAAATTTCGAAAATTTTTCTAAGGCATTTTTGGGCGTTCTTGGCTAAAATGTGCTCCATCTTGGAGTATAATTCATGGAGGAGAGGCTTAGATGAGAGCTTCGGATCATATGAGCTTGGTTTCCAAACTTCAAGACATTCCGTCATCGGACGAAGAAGTTACGCAAAAAGATCCCGAGGCAAAGGCAAATGGTAGTAATCCGAGCAGTCTCCGTCAAAGAAGCTAAGGCAAATTTCGAAGTTTCTCAAGGTCAAGAGTCATGATGAACAAGCATGGAAATGGTAAATCAATTGCAAGGCTTACATAGCAATCTCAAGGAAAGATCAAGAAGTTTTTCAAAGGCCAAATGGATGAAGAATTGTATAAGGCAAGTCAACAAGCAAAAGGCGCTCATTTCAAGCAATTCCCACGCTTTTTGATCACCCTCAAAAAAGGCGCCCTTTCTAGCTAAATCCCACGCCTATTTGACTCTCTCAAAAGGCGCTTATATTCCTCATTTTGCACGCCTTTTATGTCTTCACAAAAAGGCGCTCATTTTGCCTAAATTCCACGCCTTTTTCATACCCAAAATAGGCACTCATTTTGACTATTTCCCACGCCTTTTTGCTTCCCTCAAAAGGCGTTCATATTGAAGGAATTCCGCGCCTATTTGCTTGTCTCCAAAAGGTGCCTATTTTGCTCATATTGCACGCCTATTTCACACCTTCAAGAGGTGCCTAGTTTATCCATATTGCACACCATTTTGAGGCTTCTCAAAAGGCGTCTATAATCACTTAAACCCACGCCTTTTTGTCTAGGATAAAGGCGCCTAAAACCTCCATTTCCCACGCCTATTTGGTCTCCAACAAAGGCGCTCAAAATGCCTATTTTCCACACCTTTTGACACATGAAAAAAGGCGCTCCTTTTTTATCATTTGACTCCTTTTTGAAGCGCCAAAATTTGCATGAGATAGGTGTTGAAGAGACAGAAGGATGACACCTAGGAGAGAGAAAGGTTGAAGCTATAAATACACCCCTCTTCTATCCTTATTTCATTCATTGTGTTTGCATGATTGGAGAAGAAAAGCAAAGCAAAAATAGAAGCAAACCCTAGGAGGGTGGCACCCATTATAAAGGAGACCTCAAGTGTGATTATTATCACTTTCTAAAGGCAAGGCAAGGATGCAAAGGCTGTACTTCACATATGGCAGCCATTAATGGAAGATTGAAAGCTTGCAAAGGGCGGATTCAAAGGCTTTGAGGAGTGGATCTTCACATACAGGGCAAAGTCTACACATTGTTGCATCATTCTATACCCTCCTCTTACACTCTAAGGCATATTTGTTCACAGGAAGACCATTTCTTTGCACTGGCGGCCATTGTTAAGGGTTTTCAAGCTTTCTTTTTGCAGATTTGAAGTTTTTTCGGGCCAGCAAAGCCTAAAGGGGACAGATTGGTCACTTCAAAGCCTTTTTTTCTTCATTCTCTTCCATCACAGGGTCCGTCTTCATGTTCCTAAGGCAACGCCCAAGCCCCAGGAAGCCATTTTTGATGATTTTTCAAGGTTTTTCTTCGTTGGTCATGACTGTTCATAGGCAAAATCACCATCTACAGCCAAAATAAAAGTGATTTTCGAGGCCTATATGTCCAAAATTTCTCATTTCTAGCTCATACCCACCTCAGGAAAAGGCATCTTCCATCATCCTGGACCATTTTGAACTCAGATCTGTCAAATCTTTGAAGGTTGCAGCTACAAATTTTCATTTTTCAAGGGCAAAATTTTAATTTTTTCACAAAAAATTAAAATTTGGACAGCAAGAAGAAAACTTGTTTTTCTTGGGCAGCGAACACACAGAAGTCCAGATTGGCAATTTTCAAGGCAAAAAGGCATCAGAACAAGACCCCTCCAAGTCATCGTGCAATATTCATCAGTCACCATTGAGGCTAAATCCTTACTCAAACATGAATATTCCAAGGTCAAGGAAACAGACATTTGTCAAGTCTCACCTAAGGGTTTCAACTTGGAGCCACTGATAAGCTCAGGCAACGCAGCAGTAAGAAATTTGAAGAATTCAGGGCTTATTCAAGCCGGATCATTCCCTATTTCTACCCATAGTCTTGAATTTGTACTTTCGTGCATTCAACACTATAACCCTGAGTCAAGAGAAGTCAGATCAAAGGATGGAAGATTAATTGCTAGCTTGAAACCAGATGATATGGAGTATGCCCTTGGCATCCCACCATACGAAGAATCACTCGTCCTTGATCTAGAAGAAAGTGACAGAGTGTGGACCTCAACCACTGATAAATGCCAAAATATAGCCTGCAAATGGCTAAAGGAAAGAAGAAACACACTCCCAAGGAATGTGGGTCGAGGCCAGTTCAAGGATGAATATGCAATCATGATTACAATGCTCAACCGGATAACAGGCCAAGCTGAAGGGAGAAGTTTCAGAACATGGATGTTCTATGTCATTAGCACGATAGGCAATGGAAGTGCAACTTATGAGTGGTCTACCCTCATAAGTGATTGTATTCACCAGCAGATCACAGAGTTCACTCGAACTCGCGAGTTCAGGATGGTATCCTACTTGCTATTCATGGTGGTGAAACAGCATCATTTTGCCGAATTGAACTTCGTAGGCTCTCTGCAAAATACCAGAATCACCAGGCTATATCCTCAGCTTGAAATTTCAGAGTCCCAGAAGCACTTCCACCGAGTCAACAATGCATTTTTAATGTTCACTGTGTGTGACTTGGAGAACCAAATGCATGTCAGAGTATCAGAGGAGGCTAGAGCAGTGATCTCGAAATGGGCGGACTGGTATATTCAGTTTCCTAACTTCTCCTACATTCGAGTGTACGGGTTCACATCATGTCCATATATGCTACCAAGGTACCCTTCTGACGAAGTGGTCTTCATGAAGTTCCTGCAACAGATTGAAGAAGTGCATAGTTTCCTACGCAGTAGGCATAAGATGGCAATAAACTTCCCTATTCAGTTGGGTGTCTTCAAATGTAAAAGTGCCTCTGATGCAAAAATAATTGGAGATGAAATGTCCAAATTCGGCCTAAAGACCTTCAAGGAGAAGCGCACTTATGATCCTAAGCAGGTGATGAAATCCAGACTCAGCGGCAAGTTCGCTCATGTACCAACTATGGAAGATTTATGGGTCAACTGTGAAGATGAATATGAGGTTCGTTGAAGGAGTTTCAACCGCTTCACTTTGGAGCAGATACCAGTTTTCCTTGATGAAAATGGCAAAGGTTTGCACGAGGACAATTCGATTCTTTCCCCAAAATTCATCAAGGAGGGAATTGATTCACAGCCGTTGGCACAAATGGATTGATCACTCCAAGAAATCACCTCTATTGCTGAAAGAACTAAAGGAGTAGTGAAACGAAGCTGGATGTTCATCAACAGTCAGAGGAATAAGAGGACAACTACACCTAAGGACAAGGCATCTACAGGAGAGCCGCCACCTTCACCCACTCACTTGACTCCATGCCTAAAATCCAAGGTAGTGAGTGGAAAGACCCAAGAAGCCAACATCGCCGAGGAAGAACCCTGGAGGGTGACCCAGAAAAAGAAGGCTCAAGTCCAAAGGCTTGCACGAGGACAATTCGATTCTTTCCCCAAAATTCATCAAGGAGGGAATTGATTCACAGCCATTGCCACAAATGGATTGATCACTCCAAGAAATCACCTCTATTGCTGAAAGAACTAAAGGAGTAGTGAAACGAAGCTGGATGTTCATCAACAGTCAGAGGAATAAGAGGACAACTACACCTAAGGACAAGGCATCTACAGGAGAGCCGCCACCTTCACCCACTCACTTGACTCCATGCCTAAAATCCAAGGTAGTGAGTGGAAAGACCCAAGAAGCCAACATCGCCGAGGAAGAACCCTTGAGGGTGACCCAGAAAAAGAAGGCTCAAGTCCCAGCACAGTAGCAAACAGAGGCAACCCCTTTGCCGCCTACTGAGCCTAGTTCACTGACAACTTCTATTTCAGCTTCTACTTCTACTTCGTCTTCTTTTTCTTCAGAAGAGGGGAATTTACCTGCACCACAAAGAATACCTGAGCCTCACTTGTCTCCCATACCTCTCGATTCTACACCACTTAACTCATCAGGAGTTAATGAGGCAGGGGAACCAGAGGTCGTGCAGGGAGTTGAGGTGGACACAATAATGGAAGTGGATCTGGAATTCGAGCCTAATATAGTGTTGGATTTTGATATTGAGTTAGATACACATTTTGCACCTCCTAAGGTTGAAGTCACGCCAGATCCGGAAGTTGAGAAGGAAAACCATCCAGAGCCAAGGTTTCAGGAGTCTACTTCAAGTTGGCTTCATACAACAATTAAGGAAAAAAAGAAAAGACCATCATACCAGCTGGATTTCAGTGCACTAACCAAAACTTTCAAAGAGCCCTCTATAAAGAAGCTCAAAAAGCAGTCAAGGATTTTGAAGACTAGTGAAGGTGAATTAATCCTAGAGACTGCTATTCCTCCTCAAGACAAAGCAATTGAAGAAGTTGAGCCCGAAGATTATCACATTGTCAAGACAAGCTTTGGTCATAGCACACGACAGGTAGCAGTAAACATTTTGGAGGCTGCTACTGATACTATGAGGAATAGGGTATTGAAAGATGGAGAGGACAAGGCTACCCTCAAATCAAAAAATAAGCAGCTACGGCAATATATTTCCCAGCTCTTACATTCACCTTCTCCGCCTTCACTCTTCTTGCCACAGGTTATGGAATCTATTGATGAGCAAAAGCAATTGAGTCAGCTAGTTGTATATGGCAAACATACTAAGGACTGGGTGGAGCATTTCATAGCGAAAAGTGTTAACTTTCTAGCAAAGTTGACGGTAGTGGTGTCAAATTCCAAGGATATTCTCCTGGGAATTCAGAATATGATAGAATGCATGACAGACATGGAACCTGTTTATGATAGGCTGATGGTTAGATTGCGAGCACTTGGCATGAGGCCTATAATGGCGGAGCAGAAAGCCACGGTTTTCTCATGGACCCATTAGTATTCCTTCTTGGTTTACACCTCAAAGAATATACCCATGGAGTTGGCTACGTGGAAAGAAAAGCTTCTGGGCATTGAAAAATATGCCATTGATTTTGTCCAAAACATTCCTTGCAGGTATTTCAGCGATGAAGGCGTAAATTGCCTTGTTCATATTTTGCAGGAGTTTATTCAGCTAATCCGTGGAAGGTTTTGTGGTGATCCTCACGTAGACAAGATGTACCTCCTGGTTGAAATTGCATCAAAGTTTGCCAAGGCTGAAAACTATTTTGAGGTTTTTGCGAAAATCACAGAGGATGCTGCCATTGACCTGCAGATGAGGACGGTTCACCTTGATTCAATGACTATGCCAGACGAAGCCAAGATTGATGAATTCGAAAGAATTCTCAATTCTCATACTTAGTCAATTTTTCACTATCTGCAGGTGGAACCTATTTTTGGCAGTGGGAGAGATTTCCAAAGCAGTTTCTATTTTGAGAACTGACTTTGCTTTCTCAAGTTAAATCTATTTTTGGATTTTTCTTTTGGAAATCATGCAAATTTTTCTTTGAGTTGGAACTCATTGTGTAATAACATGCAAGTTCAGTTAACTGAATTGCATGACAAGATATTTTTAGTTTTAATTGCTAATAAGCTTGCATGCTTCCCATGCAACAATTAGATCTAGAGTGAAGAGTGTTAGTTAACTCTTCCTTTTATTTCCTTGCATCTTTGCTTTTTAGGGTATAAATAAGTGTATTCTACACACTTAAACTCTCTAATGGTAAATGCTGAGACTAATTTTTGCTCGCATTTTATTGTTCAAGCAGTGTTATTTGTTCTTATCTTTTGATTAATGAGAATATGCATCATGGTTTCTGAGATCTATCTTGTTGTCGAGAGTTGTGAAAACCGTTCATGACTTTGTGCATGAACGATTATTGTCGAATTATTATTGTTCTTTTGTGTTGAAAATCTCCAAGTTGTTCCTTTGATTTCTTTATGCCCTGGATTTACTTAAAGGATTCGGAAGTGTTTAAATAGAGTTAGTTATTTTCTTCTGGAAAGCTTTTAGAAAATCTTATAGCCTTGCAGAAGAGCTTCATTGCCTTGTGCTCGTGCCTTGAGAAACCAAAAAGATAGGTTATTTTGTAAACGTCTTTTTGATTTCCTTGTTGAGGGAGCTTCCCCTCCTAATTTGAAGAACAGTCCTACTGTACACGCTGTCCGTTTTTCTTTCTCACCGAAAGGTGCGAAATTAAACGCTAACAATGTGCAAAATGTAAATGGATAGTATGAGCAGGAAGTCAAAAGAGGGTGCTTAAGATAGTGATATCTCATATGACAATTGGTTGTGGAGAGAAAAAGAGAAGTAACAGAGCGGAAGGCATAAATACATTCTGTCGAAAAAATTCTTATGAGAACAGATTAATTGTAATCATCATGAAGAACTGAAATACACCATTAGATGCACATGAATGTCATGTAGTTAGAAGGTCACAGAGTCTGGCCAAGAAGGAAAAGAGTTATGTTGCCAGTTTGGGTTCAGTTTTGACAGTTCGGCAATTTTGTTTTCCCGAGTTTGTTACTGCTGGGTTCAACCATACACTGATATAGCAGGGGTAGGTTTCAGAGACGGGGGACCATGGACCCAAATTTGGATACAACGGGGGGACAATGGCACATACAGTATATAATTATAATATTAGAAAAATTAATTATAAAATAGTAAAAGAAATCACAATTTAAAAATTTATCATTAGCAATAGATAAGTATAAAATAAATATAAATATATTAAGATATTAACCATAAATTTAATACATAATATTATAAAAAAAAAAATTATAATACGTAAAATGGGGGGCATGGGGTGCTCTCCATTTTTATATAGCAAAATATCAAAATGTGCACATCATAACAGTTCGTCACCCTTAATAGGGGTTATCAAAACTAGTAAGCTCAAGCTAGAAGTCTGGAATACTATCTAAAGCTGAAAACTTCTTAACCTAGGCTAATTTCATACATTCTATTATCAGACCATACACAACAATTTAAACCACATTTTCATCCTTTGCAGGGATGTCTGAACCTGTAGCTCCTTCAGCCTCCTCATGCAAACCTGCCATTCGAATCAGATACTTTCCCACTCCTTTGTCCCTCTCATCTCTGGAGTGAGGGGATGGAGGTTGAAACGGAGCCCACAGGCAAGCCAAATCTGCGCTGAGCACAAGCCCTCCCTTACTATCCTCCAAACATTTCTACATTTTTCCCACCTCCCCAACTAGAAACTGAAAGCGGGCTTCAAGCTCTCTAAAAGATGCCATTGAAACTAACCCCCTGAATTCATAATCTGCCACTGGCAGCAGGCTAATAAGAGTAGCATCAAACACCTCTAAGGCCTTCTTCAGACCTCCTCTAAACTCTGAATTTACCAATAAGAGTAGCATCTCTCACAGAAAAGATTGCCAAAGCCTTTACCAATTCCTTATCCTTGACAAAGTCCAAAAGGTTTGACACAAACATAGAAGAAATATCTGAATTTACCCTACTTCTAATTTCAAATTCAAGGTAATCAGAGCTTATTACCTCCTTCACTGCATTCTCCATTGTTCCCAATTGCAAGACGAAAATGAAACCCAACTATTGGTCTAAAACAGGGTTGCGGAAAGACATCTCACATTTCTTTCCAAAAAGGTTAAACTTCAACTCCATTGGTACAGGTAGATAACAAACACTAGGAATGTTAAATAACCACAGCCAACCCTTATTAATAAGAAAAGACACCTCTTTGCCGTTTCACATTTCTTTTGACATGCCAAGTGTGGGGGTGATTATCAGTGATAGTGGTCCGATGATGAATCAATAAGAGGAAGGGGAGGGTTTCAAAATTAACATATCTTATTCTTTTTTAATATCATCCCACCTATCTGCTAAGCCTTACCAACTATTCACTTTACAATCAAAAAACAACTCCTCTTTTGAATCAATACCAAAGTTAGCCAAGTAATCCGCCACTTCATTTGCCTCCCTAAAATAATGGCCAAAGGAAAAGGAATCCAAGGAGTCTAGAAGGGGCCGAACTTCCCAAAAAATGTCCTCAAATTTCCATTTCTTTGAGCCATAGTTGTGAAAGGCATTAAAAATTACCATGGAGTCTCTTTCAATTTGCAGAGGAGATTCCACACTGAGCAGCAACAAGTAGACCCAAAACCAAAGCATGAGTCTCAGCCTCATTATTTGTCCCATCTTTCAATTTCTTAGAAGTTGCTCAAACTAGAGAGCCTGGGCAATCCCGAACAACACAACCAGCTCCCAAAGCCCCTAGATTCCCTTGCAAGGCACAATCAAATTCAATTTGAAAGATCCAATAGGCAGAGGGATCCATTTGACTTCTCTCCTTGATGAAAGATTGGATTGACCTCCAACAGCCCCATGAAGAGAGAGGAAGCTTAACTATTGCTAATTTTGTAAAATTTCTCTATCCCAAGAGGGAAAGACTCTTTTTTTCTAAGATTGCTCTTTTGCTCTTGCCGTAACCACTTCTAGGAGCCATTTTCAATCTTGCTAACACTTATTCCTGAGATAGAAGTTTATCCTAAAAAAATCATGCACTTTCTTTCTTTCTACATATGCCAAATGAGAAGTGAAGGGCTAACCACCCAAAGGTAAGAGAAAATATCTTTAGGTTTCAATATTTACCTCAGGAGGGAAGAACTTATCTATAGGGGGAACGGTAATATTTACACTATCTACAATATTCACATTAGAAAAAAGGGTAGTTCTTGTACTTCACATTCGGAAATTGTTGCCCTAGGGTAATCTATGCAGTAGTTGACTCGATCAAGCAGACCTCTTGCTGCAGAGTGTTTGCTTCAACCTACAACCTTTGGTGCTCAATTGTGTCATTAAAGTGCCTTCTTCAGGGCCATGAGTTTTAGGTTGTTTCTCAATACTAATAGTTGATCTATTAGAGCCCAAAGATAGCTTCTTGCATTTCTAGAGACCCTTTTGGGATTGTTGTTCTTGGGCTTCGACTTCCTGAGTTGCAACCAGTACAAGTTGTTCTAGATTTTCGTCCCCCAACACAGAAAATGTCAACCAAGGGATGGCTTCCTACATGACTTGTGCAGGGGGATAGCAGAGGTAGCCCTTGGAAACAATTGAGGAGTTCTGGTGTATTATCCCTTTCAGGATATTTGCTTGTTTTAACTATGCTCTGATCAAACACTTGATATCTGATTCACAAACTTAGTTGTCTAATTCACATATAGGTTGTAGATAGATAGTCATTCAAATTAAAGACTTGAATGATTGATTAGTCTTGCTGTTACAATCAGACTTACAATGATAGGAATTACAACTTATGATCCACTGTTTCTAACAGAGATGGACAGCGACTTCTACATACCAATTTGATAACAGATACCATACTAATCTGATGTCTGAAATATTTTTGTTGGTTCAACTTGCTAGGTTCCTCTGCTGAACGAACTCTTACTCCAGCTGAGCGAACTATCCAAAGTGCTGATGAAAATGTATTTGATGCCGATTCCACAATGCTGGTCTTCTGATGACAACGCTGATTCAAGATTTGCAGACTGGCCTCACTTCGATTTGTCTTTCTTCAAATTGGCGCTTCACTCCACAATGCAAGCTGTCTTCGAAATCCCGAAACTACACAAAGATGATGATCACTGAATGACTATGCCACGGCTATGTAATCGACACCAATGAATGACTATGACAATTGCAACAATAGATCCTCACGCTCCTTCCAGAAAATGCTATATCACTTCAAAATGGTTCATCCGCCGCTATTCAGCTCCTTACTGATGCTGGAACCCACAAATTGCTCTTTGATGCAGAGACTCGAGGGGTTACAAGACACTTCAATATGTTTATCAAAACATTCAACATGAAGGAAGATTCACTGTTTTACAATGACAGTCCTTAAAGACCCACAAGACCTAAGCCAAAGGGCTCAATATGTGATATGACACCAAACACATGATCTCCTCAAAGGCAGTCACTTCAGAGGGTTCAAGACATCCAACAAGACCTTTCCAAACCATTGGTTAGGGTCTTACAAGTATGGGACTAGTACTTGCTTCTCAAACCACTCAAATTCCTTGTAGCCCTGTTTTTAGAGAACAGTGGCAATAACTTTTTGCAGAGGTCTCACTTACACAAACCAAACCTATTTCAGAGTACCCTTTTGGAAGGTTCATGACAAATATTAAATTGGCTAGTGGGTCTTTTGGGACAAATGCCTCAACTAATGACTGTTCACTTTGATTAGAGCCCCAATTAGGCCTAATTTACAAAGAAACTACCCTTAATCTGCCTCTCAGAACTTGCACCACCATTAGAACATGTCAAATACATGGCAAAACAAAAGATTTCATGGGTTTTTGACTTCTACAGTCGACTGTACTTGATTTAGTCACGTGGGTTCCTTCTTTAGGCTTGACACATGGTTTTGTCAAGCCAAAACCATCAAAACTTGGCCAAAACTTGACTCTCCATCCTGCAAATTGTTACAAGCAACAAAATCATGACTATACAGAGCCATTCCACTAGTTCTATGGAGATGAGAAACAGTGGAATGGTCAAATTCCCATTGTTTGTGCAAAACCCTAGTTTAGGGTTTTAGTAACCAGTTTATGGGAAAACAGTGGTATCTCTGCCTCAGATTTGTCTCAAAACCCCAAACCAACTTTAAATGAAAGGTAACACCTTGCTCTACAAATCCAACATACTGAGAATCAACAACAGTTCCATACCTGGGCAGAGTACGGTCTGCAACAGCACAGTTACACAGGAAATGCAGGAAAAACAGAGTTCTTTTTCACTTCTCCTTGTAAAACTTCCACACCATACCTTGCTCAATGAGAGAAAGGCAATTTATACATGTTGACACCAAATGCAGGTGGTTTGGGATCGATTTGGAGCAGCAACCAACTCTGCAACCTCCCAAACTAACCATTACCACCTTCTAATTAAGGCATACTACATGTTTTGTTTACAAATTTGACAATTTCTCCACAAGACTACTTCAAACTGTATCCAAGCAATGCCAACATGCTATGAATGACTCCAAACATGAAATCCACTCCATTTTCATACTTATGGAGGGTCTTGACCAACTAGGTCCCAATGGTTACATGCACACAATTGGCACCAAGGCCTTACAAGATGAATGCATAAGACTTCAACATGCCTCAAGATGGTCAAAAGACCTTATTACAACTCAACAAGGTGGTCTTCAAGACCTTATTGCAATACAAACCAAAACATAGGAAGAAAACTCATGATAGGTCTCTTGGACCTATAGGTGCCCCTGCACCACTCTTGATTGTATATCTGCGTCTCATTTCCACGGATTGTTCTTTATGTAAAATCCTTTATCATTCAACTCAACATTAAACACACATTATCTTAACACTAAACACATATTATCTGAAGCTACGTATCACCCTAGACGGGATCCACGATTTCAAAAGAAAGCGCTTGGGCCACAATCCACGAATTGCTTTATAATTCAGATTTTGAATAAAACTCAATACAAATACTCCCCTTGAATTCGATTCCCTTTAGTATATTTGATGGCAATAGAAAAACTCAGCGTGGGGACCACACAGCACTAAGGGATTCACCTGTTGTCAGATTTTTGTCTCCTGATTACCAACATTACAAATAACAATCTTTAAATCTGTAATTTTATTTCCTTAAAGCCTACGGCAGATGTAGAATAAGAGGCTGTTATCAACTGAGGATTAATTCCAATCTCTTCATTAATAAAACAACACCAGTTCTGAATGCAATACCGTACCCTTGAAGAAGATTCCAAACCCTCAAATCACAATCAAGAATACCAAACAGAGATAAATTTCAAAACTGAATAATGCATACACAAAGAAACATATATCGAATCCTTTTGCAAATTTATATTTATTTATAAATCAATAAATTTGCAACAAAACCCTCTGCATAAAATAATGTCTTCAAACAAGATTTTCAATGAAGCTTTACAAATGACCTTCAAACAACTTTGGAGCACAACTGTGAAATCTGAAATAATTTCACCTCAAGAATGGTAAGGGAACATCACCAAACCATCAACTACCAAGGGATCATCTCCTTGACACCATGAATGCAAGGGAACATCTCCTTGAACTCAAGCTACTAGTCTTCAAACCAAAAACATACAAACACAACAAAACCCTCTGCATAAAGTAATGTCTTCAAACAAGATTTTCAATGAAGCTTTACAAATGACCTTCAAACAACTTTGGAGCACAACTGTGAAATCTGAAATAATTTCACCTCAAGAATGGTAAGGGAACATCACCAAACCATCAACTACCAAGGGATCATCTCCTTGACACCATGAATGCAAGGGAACATCTCCTTGAACTCAAGCTACTAGTCTTCAAACCAAAAACATACAAACACAACATGATTTGAAATGACTCCCAGGCATCCTTTTAAAACCTTCACAAATTAGGACGGACCTAATTTTATTAAATGAAGGTTTTTGTGTACACGATCACACTTGAACATTTTTAAATGCTTACACCTGAACTTTTTTAAATGTTTGTTTTTGTGTACACAATAACACTTTATTTCATAAAGTGTTTTAAAATTGACTTAAGTAACTTAATAAAAATATAATTTTATAAAGTAATTAAAATACTTTATAAAATTAATTTACAATTAGAACCTTTTAAGTTACTTAAAAAAATGGGGACATCACATCTGGGGACCTCTAAGGTAGCGAGTTGGATGAACCAAGTCCGATTTTGACATTCTTTTAGTCTTGGCCGCAACAGGGTGGAGGGGCTCAGTTATCCCTTGGCCATGCTTCCCAGGACCAGAGCCAAGTGTAAAACTTGCTTGCATTAAAATGTGTGCACTAGGACCATATGTGTCTTGCAATTCTTTGTTGTGCTCCTTTGTAGTGGAAGTTGCTTCAAGCACATGTTTTTGTTTTGATTGAGCCTTTTGCATAGTTGGTCAATATGATATCGCATACTAGGACCCTAAGGCAAAGTCTAGTATGTCTAGAGCCAAAAAGCCCTATCCTATTCTCTCTCAACCCACCAATTAAAGAAGAGGTTGAACTACTTGTCCAACGCGTATTCCTCAACAAGGATGGTAAGTTGGCCCACTTCACAATGGAACCACCACCATGCCTTAATCTTATCATTGGACCACATTGTGGCTCGCTAGGTTTTGTCAAGATTTTTATTGGTGAGCTTGTCCTCCTTTGCATACTATGAGTTGTACTAAAACTATTTTTCATAGAAATGGAAGTGGTGTTCCTCTAAGTGATCTTCCTAGCACCTAACACTCTTTGAGGCACAAGAACAGTGAGGGAACAATGTTTGAACACAGAGAAAATTTGCAATCCTAAGCAGTAAGTAGAAATGAAGTTTTAACTTGTGGGTGAGGAATCAGAGATAGGAATGTATTTATGCTTTTGTTTTAAACATTTTGTGTTGTTAGTGACTTAGAAGTCACTTTTTTGGGTTAGTTAGGGTTAGGGTTTCTTATTTTATTTTTGTTATTTTTTAAATCACTTTTTTTGGGAACTTGATGATCCTATCTCAGGCCGAATCTACAAGCCCAAGGCAAGACCCTGGTGGGACTTGAACCAAGATCAATACCTGGGTCATGAGAAGGAAATCTATGAGATTCTACCAAGTTAGAAAGGGATAGTGATTGAAGTAGTTCAAGGGACAAAAGAACAAAACAGAGACTTAACCCTTTTGACACAAGAATCCTAGGGTGGGTTTCGCTAGACGATGACGATAACCTGAAACCAAGTGTTAACATATAAGACAACAAGAAGTCCAAAACCAAATAGGTATTGAAAATCATGGACCAGCTAGGACTTGACCCTAAGACCTCCCTTTGGCATGTTGGGCCACTCAACCACTGAGCTACCGGCACCTCACAAGACAAGTGATGAATTCAAAAGCCTTAGCATACAAATCTCTGAAGTTCAGAAAAGAATTTATCATTTAAAAGACTGCCAAAAGGACCCAGTTTTTCTCCTTTCTTCATTATATGATCCTTTTATAAGCTTGGTGGGAAGCTAACTTTGACAGCTACAATGATATCGGTGCATTACATGTCTTTAGTTTTATTTTAAGAAGCTTTAAAAAATAAAATCCCTGTAGAAAAAGATTTAAAGATAAAATATCCTAATATAAAAAAAAAATATTCTCATACATACAGGGAGAGAGAGAGAGAGAGAGATTTTCTTATTTTAGAAAGCAACATAAGTTGCTTTTATAAATACCTTTAATTATCTCTATGGAACTTGTGCTCTCACAAAATAAGCCTTCACATTCGAGATATTCTGAGTTGTTTGATCTAATTTTCAATTAATGTTAGTCTTTCTTAAAATAGCTTAAAATAGCAAAGAGGTTGAATATGAATGAGGGACATTGATTTAGTTTGCAATCCAATGGTGCAAAATCTTTGGTGGGGTCAAACTTCTTGTTAGAGCTTTGTGGACTGAGGACAGTTAACGTAATCTTTAATTGGGGCAGTTCAGATTTAGTGCTCAGTCCATCAGGAGAGTTGTTTAACATTAGTTTTGGAATGCAATATTGGCCATAAGATTTAGCTTTAATCTAATAGTGGGAGAGCTTCTGTGAGGCAAAAAGCCAAGCGTGGGGCAGGGGCAAGCACAAGCTGTATTAGCTTTTGATCAAACAATCTGCACACTCCAATCTTGACATATTGGCATGTCAGAACTGAGAGAGCAATGGTCATTAATCATGAAGAGATCTGACAGTCAAGAAAGCTTTAATTTTGCAAAAGATATGTGAGCTTAAAGTTATAAAAGCTTTGGAGACAGGAATTAATGTAAGTGATTGATTTAATTTTGATCTAACAGTCATTATTGATATCTTGAAGCTTTGGTGTCTTTTGGAAAAATATTAAAGCACTAGCTGTCGATCAAATTTTGATCAGATAGTCAGTGTTACCTATTGCTAACATTTTAGGATGTCAAGACTTAAGGAATGGTGGTCGTTCGATTATAAACAAATCCACATTCAAAAAATCTTTTAATATTTAAAGCTTTTAAATATTCAATGGCATGGATAGAAAGGATCAGATAATGTAGATATATCCTGAGGTTGATTAAACCTTATAAGGAAATATTAAAACAAGGCCCTCAGTCCTTAGTGAGATTGAACAGTCAGCGTTGTTTGGGTGAGGCTTTTAAGTTCAGTATGAGTGAGAAGGAGCTAGTTGTTAGATTGATTTCAGATCAACAATCGCAATTAGATTTTTTTAGTTGAGCCATCGCAAAATATAAATTTTATTAAGATTTTACCTCTATTTTATTTTTATTTTTTAAATCTCCTATCACCACCCCTTGAACCTGCAGTAGGTGTCCAACATGTTGATCCCATGACATCAAGTGAACTGAAATCATCCTCCTGGGAACCATCAAGTGTAAAACAATTCTCCTGAAAGACCATGATGAGAAAGGAAGTTGTTAAAGCCATTTTCCTTTTATCCACGTGAATATTGCACCCTACTATTATTGGAAAACCATTTGAATGTTTTCATCAAGACTTCAGCTAAATTGCACTTAGCCATGGAAGTCATTGTATTCAATTTGCTTTGCCTTGCAACCTACCCAGTACTCCCAAAAAAATTGTAGCTACTATCTTCCATCCCTGAAAATTTGTATAACTCGAGTTCTTAATGTATTGCTGAACCTTTAGTAAAACATACCCAAATCATTGCATATGACCCAAAAATAAGTTGTTCCTTTGATTAACCATACTTGATTTGAACAATAAGTAATGGTGAGAGACCAAAACAAAACTTCAAATGACCATGGACTAAACTTTACAAAAATTTTACACTTGAAGCTTTCAGGAAAGAACTTGAATGAGAATAAGCACACGACCTATAATAATGAAAAATTTGGTGGGTGTTCTAAGCAACAAATTTCATGCTGAGTTCACTTGGCAATGTCAGAAACTACACGAAATGACAAATCTTCAAAAATTGTCCTTTTTTTTTCTTCTCTTTCGTACAGCTATGAAAAAAGAATGTTTTGAATGCACATGTATTCATCTTTATATAATGTTGATTTCAGGCTGCCACCCAGTACTGCTAATTTCAAAATTAGGGTTGTTCATTTATTATGCAACAAATCCCCAAAATTAATCTTCCTCCAAATCACCATAGGTCAAAACAGAAATAAAAAAGAACGTGATGCAATGACTAGGAATATACAGGTATTTATGCCATAAGTGTGCTCAAGTTACAGCAAAGAGAAAAAATTAAAAAAAAAAGAACTTCATGATGTGACTAGGAATTGAAAAATATTTGTCATAAATACAAATATGCTCACATTAGCAAAAAAAACCAATTGAGAAAACAAGACCAAAACAATCACTTTCTTGTACTCTTCCATATGGATATCATTGAAAAACTTAACACAAACAAATGAGAAAACTAGGTCAAAATGATTATTTTCTTGAATTTTTCACCATGTGCATCATTTGAAATCTTATTGGAAAGCACTCCGATATAATAAAATGAAATGGTTTGTGGTGCATCAAATGTGTCAAAATTCCCAGCCATAATGCTTATTAATATAGAGTTTCCAAGCTTGCAAATAAATCATTGGATCCTTTTAAACAACATAGCTATAATCAGGTGGATATACATTGCTCCTAGCAAAAGACAAAGCATATGTTTGGTCAATTTGTTACTATAGAGACCCAAACCACCTAATTTTCAATTTCCACTCTATATTTTGCACTCATTTTAGTGTTCATTCCCTTTGCATGCTTGCGGACTCATTTAGCCAATTCCCAAGCCTTAAAACCCTTTGTCAAGATGCTATAGAGACCCAATCCAGTCCAACTTCTGTTTCTGATCACTTAATGATTTTTTGTAAACTCATGTCCACCTGGACACAAACGCAATTGTAGTAGTGACCTAAGTCACAACTTCGATCGTGGTAGTGTCCATGCACACTTAAGCATTTTAAAACAAATAAAAGCCGACTCTCGTGGCATTTTTGTGTTTGTGAACGAGTTTCATAAAAATGTTATTTTGAACCTTATTATGGACATTCTGAGCTCTTAAAATTCATCTTGCATTCAATCTTCCATAGCACTTTGCAAAATTCTCTCTCTAGCATTTGAATTATAATTTTTGCCCATTCTCCTTCCCATGAGTGTTCTGAAGCTCTTTCATCAATTCCCCACAAACTCTCTACAACTGCCAAATATTCCTCCATTGCCATTACTCTTGCCATAGCTTTTATCCACTTCCAAAACCCTGTAACCTCACACCCACTCCCTTTGGCATCTTGGCAAACTCCAATTCCAATGTCTTTTTCCATACACCAGAGCACAAACACACACTTGTAGAAGTTTATTGGATTTCAAATCCTTTTAAGCATTTCTATTTACTCACACCACTGCCCTAGGTTAGTACACACTTCAACATTTACCTACTGCTACATGGAAGTTGAAATGAACCATTCAGTGATCTGACTGAGGCAACTTCCCAAGCACTCCTAGCAATTTTTCATGTCGTGCCCACAACTTTCAACCCCCACATCTTTCTGTAGGTACATCGGATCCAGAGAATCTGCAAGCACCGCAGTGATTGCCAGACTGAAACAAACAAACTATAAAAATCTAAAGGTCACTGTCACGTTGTACCCATGTCTACCGCAGAAGGACAATAGCTACCACAGATTCCTGTTTTTGAGTCTGAAGGCTGATTTGTATGTTCTACACACTTCTCCACTTCTGTTGTGAGTCATTAATGCATTATACCAGTCACAACTACACTGTAGCAGTCTCCACCACACTACGACAATTTGCTGCTCGGAATCAGATCCAAAACATCTGCACATCACTATTACAGTCCTCCACTGCTTCTGCCAGCCTCCTGCTGCTCCAACTGCCAAATCAATAACACACCTTTTCCCTTCTTTGTCATTTCAATAACCTTAGCTAGTTTCTATATATAAAACTCAGCTCTTGTATTGTTAGATTAGAGATCTATTGTTGTTTACTTTATGCTTGTACTCTTTATTTCCTAAAGAAACGTAAAAATATTGTTAGTTTAATCAATACATTTAAGTAGCAGCTACTGAAAAAACATAGTTTAAAATTTACCCTACAGTTACAGCCCCAAGAGAGACAAGGTTAAGTCAATAAGGGATTAGATATATCCTTAGGAGCATGGAAAAAAGCCTTGTTGCACCTCCAAAATGAAAATGTAAGTATTCTTTCAAAAAAAACCTTCTACGCTCTGCAGAAAGCTGCCTATGCAGGATGAATACTCTTAAGAGAAATTTCCTAAAACAACAGATAGGAAGCCAACTTTTCCTAGCAAAATTGATTATGACAAAATACAAAACAACCTTCTTATTTCATCATTGAGCATCATTTGATTTCTCTTTTTCAATCTTGCACCAATTCTGGGACTGTTGGCAGTAGACCTGAAACTTAGATTTTGGGAGAATTACATCAGCAACTTATTTAGAGCATCCATAAGGCCTTCTTAAACCTCCTAAAGAATACCTATCTTTGATAGGTTGGTTGATGATCATATCTTGTATCATTCTTTGTGAATCTAGTACAAATTTCTTATGCATGCCTTCAATAGTAGCTAATTGGTGACAATACAACTATGTATCCCATTTCTGACAAACACTCTTTTATGTATTTGTATTGGGGGCAAGGATTGAGAGGAACTAATCCACCAGACTCCATGTATAAGAGTAGCGAGTCATTTTTTCTGTCAACTCCTCCAAGATCTATTTGAGAGAATCGATGGGTATCTTCCCCAGCATGACCTATAATCAAATTCTTTTAGAAGCTCTAAGATGGATGTCCTTTTAAAGGAACATTTCTTGAGCTGTATAAAATTGACATCCAAAATATCATAATTTAGCAAAGCGCTCTGTAAGAACATGTTTCTAGCATTGTTCCTTCTTTGGAGATACAGCAAGGTTTGCACAAGAAACACAAGTAATAACACATAACTAACTATAGAATCTATTTTAACTTGAAAAAGGATCTTTGGATTCATCAAACTCACATCAAAGCCAAACATTACTAGAAGGTTCCAAACTTGATTGCTAATTCAACACAAGACACCAAAACCTTCCATTCCCATAACTAGAATAGTTAAAGATTCATTATGTTAAGCAACTAGTTCTTATTCTGGTCCAAAGGAAAACGTTTTATGTTATATTTGAGTCAATTATTTAAAATATAGCTTCTCAAAAGATGCATCCAAAAATCAATACCTTCATTTCTTTTCTCACATCATTTGCAAGTGCATTGTTGTCAGCCTTCAAAACCTGTAACAAAATTCACATTGTCATTAGTGTCCAATGCAATGGACCCTATCAAGTAATGCAATGCAGATCTTACTATAAAAAAATTTATGTAGAGATTCAGATACAGTAAGAAGCATTCTTTGATTTTGCCTGAGCAATGTCCAAGGCTATTTATTCAAAAATTCAAGGTGTACAGCACCCACGGGATTATTCTCCACCATCATGCAGATATGAAATTTGATTTCTACAATATCATGGAAATACCAGTCAAGACATATATTTACCAAGCATGCTAAGCACTGTCCAGTGTCAACCATAGTAGCATAACACTCAAAAAACTTGTGATTAATCCCAAAAATCACAAATCACCACATTTGCCATGTTGTTTGCCAAGTTTTTCCCAAGATTTTTTTAAAATGGTTCTGATATTCTTTCATGAATGCCTATCTTGTTTTCGGCTCATTTTTAAAGTCCATGTAAATGAATTGTTAATATACTGTCAACCGCTATCAATTTAACTAGTTTATGCAAAATGCATTCTAAATGATATAAATTTTAGCTGAAGAGGGTGTAGTTTGATGGTTACAGGTGGCACTATTGTTGTGCCCACCCAGGTTCAAGCCTCCGCTTGGCCTGAGCTTAAGGGCTTCATGCCCCTGCTGAGCCACTGCACTCATGAGCTTGGGCTGTTAGTTTTGAGTATAGGCCCCCCGTTTGTGGTCCCACCAGGTAGGCCCGGTTAATGCTCAGTATTGAGGCCAAGGGTCCATTGAAACCCTCAACTTACCGCTCAAAAAATATATATACGTTTTCAAAATTAAGTTTGTTATTTTCTTGAGTCCCATAGATTATCCAGAGAGCTCCTCTTTGTCTGTTTTGATCAACAGAAAGAAAAGAACAAATAATTTACAAATGCAGATGAAAACCTGTCTACCACAGCAAACAGAGGTTTTCTTGCCCCTGCTTTGGTTTTGCTCCTTGCAAGACAGATGGCTTCAACAATTCTATGAATGATGTTCATTAAAAGCTATGACATAATGATTCACCAGTTCAAGAATATGTATCTTCAAGTGGAGCCAGTACACAATTTCCTTGGTGTAAGCCCAATGAGCAATAGATTCTGCTGTTAAGGCATTCATTTATAGGAAAGAAAGTTGCCGTGTAATTAATATTTTCTTCCTGAATTCCAACAATTAATGCATATCATTGTCCAACAAAATACTCCTAATTTGTGCAAGGAATTGAAACGTAAGTTGGTGCTTCTTATTATAAAACACTTCTATTCCTAGCACTCAGCTCGCTGAATCTTCTTCAGCCTGCTGTAACACTTTCTTGCAAGTAAGCATGAAAATATTATCAACGAGGGAAAGGAAAACGGACCCAATGAATGGTAAAGTTCACTTCACAAAGTGAATCAATCTGCCATTCATGAAAATGCCCATGAGGTACGCAACCTTGATAAAGCATATCTTAATATTCCAATATTGACCTTATTTGGGTCGAGAGCACAAGCCATATAAGGCAAACAAAAACATGATCCATTTATCCCCCATGTTTTTAGCCTCTCCATGGAACTTAACCTCTATATTGTTAGCTCATGCACTAACTTCAACAGTGCCCAAGAAAATAAATTGCATGCAATACAAGTGCCCTCATTTGGGAAAACTTAATTAAAACAGCATGTTGAAAACTTGAAATGCAAAATGGAAGAATTTGACATCTAAACGCCTTGGGAATTTTACAGAGCACACAGAGAGTTTGCAAAAGCAAAAGACAAATATGAGTGTCTCTATGGTATACCGGTTCTTAGCATAACTTTGTGTAGGACCATGTCTTTAGGATAACCTTTACTGGCAAGATATTATAAAACCACAATTACCCAATCTAGCAACCTACAAAAATCGCATACCTGTGTAAGTTTTGTGACCTGTAAAACTCAGCTGATCTTTATGGCTTCATTGATCTGAATGATTAGAATGTTGAATTTTTCATTTATTCTAAATGACAAGGAAAGAAAAAGAGAAACATGTTACTTTGCAATGTCCTAAACTGGATTTTTTTATTTTGAAATAAATTCACAATGATAATGCATGAAACCTTATCACCTTTTGATCACCGAGATCTCAAGCTGGGCAGGGTGAGAGCATACAGTGAAAGGGTATGAATAATATTAAGCTATTATGCTTGCTGGTGGCAGGCCGCATAGCTATACAATGCATGCAAATCAAAATCTTAGAACTACTACAATGTTGGTTCTGACAGCAAGCCTTCCAAAACAAATACAAAATTAATAACAGCTCTGGCCAAAAACCGCACAGAGATTACATAATCAATTCATAAATTATCAATGCTGGAAACATATAATTACTGAAGTAGAAACCCAAATATAATACTAAGAAAACCTCAATAATAGCCAAAGAGAGGTCTGAAAATTAACAGAAAATACCAAAAATGAGATTACAACCTCTCCCAAAGTGTACGTACAGCAGATACAACAAACTTCAATCACTGATGTGGAAAGAGGCAAGTTTTCCCAAGTGCTGCGGCCACATTACTATATGGTAGGGCAGTAAAAAAGACAAAACAAATCACCTTTTTTCTCCCACGTGAGGTCGCAGCTAGGAAAGTGTATAAAGTAGCAACTAGAAACTATGATGCCCTCTTGTATTGGCTGAATACAAAGTACAACAGGCACAAAAAGTTATCATAGCATATCAAAAATGAAGCGCAGCATATGGTAATAGGCTATAGCTGCCCAAAATGTCACCATTTGAGATGTATGGCCAGGCTAGGTACGGTACAGCCAGAATACACCAAAATAGCAGCAATAGGATTTGTTGCTTGCAGCAAATAAAAGATAATCAATATCCTCTTCAAATCTGAAATACTGGAACCCAAAACAAATCACCACAAAACCAGAAATCTCACACAACACACCAAAACAACTGAAATTGAAAATACTTCTGCAATTCTTCAACACAACTATGATCATTGAATGAAATCACCATGAAAGACCTAAGGGTTTTCGTCTCCAAATCCCAAATACCTCGAGGGTTTTCGTCCTCAAGCAAGAAGATGAACAAACATTCGATCTCATAGACAAAAGGTTTTGATTTCATAAAAATGGATGATTTCTTCTATGCACAGCCTCTCCTTTTATAACCCTCTTTTTAATTTTAAATTCATTTCCCGCCTTATTCTAGAAATGTCTAGAAAATATCCTTTTTAAAATAACATTACATTGACCCTCTTTTCTAGACATACTTTTTTATATTGAACCCTCCTTTTAATAATAAAACATAAGTTGTCTTTTTATGATATAACATAAAGTTACTACGACAACTTAGTTATATTATTAAATTATTTCCCTCACCTTACCCATTTAGCCTACAGGAAATAAAATAATAGCCTAAGGGGCTCCCGGTTACTTATGTTTGAAAAGGGGACATGACAGTCTGCCCTTCGCAAAATTGCTTGCCCACAAAGCAACTGCAAATTCGGATGCTCCAAAATTTGTGCTCCTTCCCGAGTGGCATCCTCTGGAGTAAGATTCTTCCATCGAACCAAATACTCTATTATGCTCTTGTTCCTTAATTTTTGTTCCCTTGTGTCAATGATCTCCTTGGGAACCAAGATCAACTTTCCCTCATCGTCCAATGTTGGTAGCTCCATTGAAGGAGTAATATGTTGCCCAAGTGCCTTTTTGAGGCATGATACATGAAACACTTTATGAATTTTGCTATGCTCTGGCAGCTCAAGTTCATATACAATGTCTCCAATTCTTTGTTTAATTCTATAGGGTACATAGAAACGGGGCTTGAGCTTCTCTACACCAATTCTCTTAAGAGAAGACTACTTATATGGCTGCAGTCTCAAGAAAACCATGTCCCCAACCTCAAAGGTCTTTTCAGTGCGGCACTAATTTGCATACAACTTATGTTGATTATGTGCTTGCTGGAGTTTGTCTTTGTGTATCCTCAAAATGTCTTGGCTCTATTTGATCAAGCCACTAGCTCCTAAACTTTGCTATCAGTGATAACCAAATCAACAAACGTTAGAGCCTCATATCCATATAAAGCCATGAATGGGGTCGTGCCTATGGACATGTGATGTGTGGTATTATAGCAATGCTCTCCTAGATAGAGCCATTTGATCCAAGAATTCTGCTGTCCTACCACACAATTTCTTAAGTAACCCTTGATCCATTTGTTCACAATCTCCATCTAACCATTAGTTGAGGGTGGTAACTAGTGTTGGGTGTAAGCTCGATTCCTATCAAATGAAAGAGCTCGCGCCAAAATAAACTAAGGAATCTGCTATCTCTGTCACTCACTAAGTTTTTAGGCAACTCATCAAGCCTAAATACCTCTCGGAAAAACAAATCAGCCATCTGAGGTGCTTTGAACTCTGATGATATAGCAAAAAAATGAGCATACTTAGTGAGTCTATCTACAACAACATAAATGCAATCCTTACCCTGAACCTTCGGAAGGCCTATGATGAAATCCATCGAAATGCTCTCCCTTTTCTAATTGGGAATCGATAAGGGCTACAACAATCCTGCTGGAAAATTCTACTATCTTATTTTGCTGACAAGCAATGCACTCTATGATATGCTTAAGGACGTCATCCTTGAGTCCTTTCCATGAAAATCTCTCCCTGAACTACTTATATGTCTTGAAGTAACCAGTGTGGCTTGCCAACGATGTTTCATGAACTACCCTCAAGATTTTGCCTTTTATTTTTGGCTCCATGTAATGTGTCGTACCTGTTTGTATTTTTATTGATCTTTTTATGTGTTATTTTAATTTTTATTTTTGTGTTCTTATAGGCTAGACAGAAGAATGCAGAAGGGGTTTTCAGTTTTCCTGCAGATGTGTTGTCGAAGCATACAATATATTGCATATAATATAAACCCAAAAAATATACAAGGATTATGAGAGAAATATGAAAGACCCAATTCATATATCAGCAAATAAAGAGGTTCTATCACATACCCATATGCAGATTTGAAACTTCAGTTTTATGCTGTAGTCGGACCAGCTTATGGGTACATACAGTTTCACTTCAAATCTCCAAGGAATGTAGAGTATTGAACATACAAATGATGGACAGCAAAGGAAAGCCCTAAACGCCTCTAGACAAGGTAGAAAATGGCTGCAAACAATGCTGAAATAGTCACAAGAAGCTCCCACATCCTCATTGTACCTTGTACGGCCAGGCTGATTGTTCAATCTGCACCCAAAATGCTGGAAGCTCTCCGGAAATGGTCTGCATAGTGCTGAATGCTGTCTATGAGGTTGGACGCCAAAGGGGGAGTGGAAATCTACTCACCAATCCCTCACAACAGCTCCAAAATGAGGGTACGGTTGGGCTGGAGTTGTACGGCCAGCTAAGGAAATGTGCAGTAGTCACAAACTCTTCCAAAACTCTTCTAAATCTGCTATAAACTAGTATATCAGCTGCTCACAACAATAACTTAGAATGCCATAACCCCGGAAGTCTCAAAACCACAACCTATTAACTCCATTGAAGCACAATAGTGAACACTGAGTGCATTCACCTCTAATGGCACATTTGGGTGAGCTTGCACACCTATAGAATGCCGTTACTCAAGGAGGTTTCCGTCTCCAAGAGCCTCTGGTTCGAATCCTCAAACCCTTCACAAGAGCAAACCCTAGCAGAGCTCACAAAGAGAAAATATCATAAACATAGCATATTGCAAATGAACTCTAATCCCTCCTTATATCTCCCTCAAGTTGGGCGTTGGGTTTTAGAGGGAACTTTTATTATTTTAAAACATATTTTACCCCCCCTTGGGATGGGCGCCCCTCCTAGTGACTTACTTTATGTTTTTCATTTCTCATAAAGTCGCCAACTTAACACTTTATTAAAGTCCCGTGAAATATAACATTATTAAACTTCGGACTTTAAAATAAATATGAAGACGGTGTCGGAATGCCATGATCTTTAGCTCGCCGGAAAGGTCTCGACGAGACGCATCTAACCCCAATCTGAAAATCCCGAACCGATACCGAACCCGAACTTACTAAAAATAGTAATGGCCAAGAGCAAACAGAGCCAACTCAGAGGGTGCCAACTGCATCCACTGACCTTGAACCACAACTCCATCACCGACAAACACCTCCACGGCCAAACTAACCACAGTTCCCTAACCAAACTGCTAGTCCACGGGAACCCAATGATGGACTAACCATGTATCAAGAAGGGGACATTACACTCCAGGGCAAGATAAACTCTATCCTTCTAGAGGATGAGTTCATTTGCTACTTTGTATCTGTCATTTTGCAACTACCCTTCTAGGATGTCAATAGCAAAAGTGTTATTCGTATACTCTACCATGATTTCAGCTTTCTAATCTGCAGAGATGCTAGACATAGAGCATATTATTGGCTTCCTAGCTATGTTACCGGGTTCTTCCCCAAACCCTATCGTTTCCGTTTCGGTGCAATTCAGTATGAGTTATGGGCCAGGACGTCAAAGGGTTCGCTTAGGGAACCTGGGTGCCCAGGCCGAACCCTGGCAAACCCAAGCGTGCTCGTGGCAAGGACGCCTCAAAAAGCATCCCTTTTCATTTTTTTGCATTTTTTTAACATAAAAAACCCTAATCAATCCAATTCGCCCTAAAAATCAAAATCAAAACATCTTTTGCCTCCATTCATCAAAACAAAAGAGTAAAACTTCGTTTTTTGCCTCCAAGCTGCCATTGTTGATTGTTGAAGGTTGTTGCATTTTTCTTTGAAAGTGAAAGCTACAGGAGTGAAAGAGCTACACCAATAGGAGACAAAGAGTTGCATGAGAAAGATTTATCTACCAAAGGTGAGTGAATCTTGTAATTTTTTTTTAAGTTTTCATGAATTTTTTCAAGATTTTTCAATTTTTTTAAATGTTCTAAATATTTTCTTAAACCTTTTATACATAATATAGGGGTTATAATGTCATTTTTTTTTTTTAAGTTGTAGAGTTGTGAATTTTATAATGTTTGTTTTGTTTTCTTGTATTCATACAGAATGGCTGGTAGTTCTAGTTTAGTTGCTCCACCTGTAGGGAACTCGTTTAAAATTGATGCAGCATCACCTCTTTGGCGACATACAACCATGATCGAACGAAAACCTAGTGGTGGGAGTTATCTTTGGCATTGTAGCCAATGTTTAAAAGAATACAAGAGCTTGTATAGTCAAGTCAAATCTCACTTTTGCGCTATTCCCGGCTTAAGAATAAGAGTTTGTTCAAGGCCGAATAAAAAAGAGTTGCCAAAGCAACAAATATTGAGATATATCAAGGAACAAGAGGATGCCAACATGGTAAGTAGCAAAGCAAAGGAAAGAGTACATTTTCTTTCCAAGAGAGGATCGCAAAAACCTCCTAGTGGCGTAACATAACCGGCTAGCCCACATCCTTTCATGCGACCACCATCTTCCAAAGAAGACACTACTCATTCCTGTAAAAGAGGCCCATTGGAAAATGCCTTCAAGAATGAGGCAAGGGAGGTTGCAGATGACAGCATTGCTCGTTGCATTTATAGCAATGGGCTTCCTTTCAACCTTGTTAGATCACCATATGGCGGGATATGGTGACCACAATTGCCAAGGCACCTACTGATCCCGTTAGTCCTGGGTATGAAAAGATGCACACCACCTTATTGGGCAAGGAAAAAGCTTCCATAGAGGCATCATTGAGAGCAATCAGGGATACATGGCCCGAAATAGGAGTGTCCATCATTTTTGATGGATGGAAGGATTGCAAAATAGCCACTAGTTAATGTCATTGCAGTGTCCCCTAAAGGGGCTATGTTTTTGAAAGTAGTTGATTGTGAGGGGCAAGTGAAGAATGCAAGCTTCATTGCCAATATCCTCATACAAGCCATTGAGATGGTGGGCCCTGAAAACGTTGTCCAAGTTGTAACGGACAATGCTAAAAATTGTACGGCAACTGGTTCAATAGTAGAGGGTACAAATGGGCATATATTTTAGACACCATGTGTTGTCCACTCTCTCAACTTGATATTGCAAAAGATTGGCACACAGATCGAGTGGGTCAAGGCAATCTATATGGAGACCGAGGAGATTCAAATGTTTGTGACAAATCATCATATGTCACAAGCCATCTTCGAGACCTTCTCCAAATTGGATTTATTGAAGGTAATTTTATTTTTATTTTTTTACTTTTAGCATATTTATTATTTTTAGATTTTTGCTAAGTTGCTACTTTTAAATTTTTTTTTTTTTTTTACACCATGTTAGGCTGTCGAAACTCATTTTGCATCACACACAATCGTCTTGAGATAACTTGTGAAGATGCGAGAGGCATTGAGCGCCATGGTCATCAACAGTCTTTGGAATGTATGGAGGCAATCACAGTCAAAGAAAGCCCCAAAAATCAAAGCATTGATCCTAGATGATGAGTGGTGGGCTCATGTGGAATATGTTTTGAGTTTCACAGAGCCCATCATGATTATGGTTAGGTATGCAGATATGGATCAACCATGCTTGGGTGAAATTTATGATGGCATGGACTCCATGGTATAAAAAATAAGGACCGTAATAGAAGCCAAGGCGCAAAACCCCACAAAAGCATTTTTCAAAAGAGTGTGTTGTACCCATACGAAAAATTCCGTTTGTCATCATATTTGTCTAAGTCTAGATTGTTTGTCCCTTGTAGCACCATGTATTTTGTGGTCTTCATTAACTTTGTAGGTGCCAAGAAAAGAGAGATATGAAATTCTAAAGACAAAAGTGCACCTATTCATGTCAAAACACAACCTCAAACAAAATGACATGCTTGTATTCAAGATGCAAATATTCTACGAGTTTAGGCGCCCTCCAGAGGAAAGAATGTGTTTTCAAATGGAAAGACGCGTCTAAGGGAAATAAGGCGCACTTGCTCAAGGTATAAAGGTGTGTCCAACATCCAGAAGAAGCGCCTGACTTTAAAATCACGCGCTTTATTGATAAGAAGCGCGCATCAGGCCTTTCCCACATGCCTAAGCAAGGAGAAGCGCGCCTAAGGAGAAACGCACCCAGAACAAAGAAAACACTCCAAGCAAAGAAAAAAAGAAAAAAGCGTGCCCAAAAGTGTTAAGTTGTGCCTGAAGAAGACAAGGCGCACCTGATCAAGTAAAAATGTGCCAAAGTGAAGTCATGCGCGCCTGGTCAAGGAAAAGCGTGCCTAAGGGAAAACAAACGTGCTTGAAGACTAAAAGCACGCTCAAGACTCAAAAAGCACACCTAGATAGTTGGAAAGTACGCCCAGAACCTCTATCACGCGCTTGAAGACATGAACACTCAAAAGCGCGCCAGATAGACAAGGCGCGCTTCGTTAAGGAAAAGCGCGTCGGAAGGATTTCAGGCGCACCTGGTTAAGGAAAAGTGCATCAAAGGAGTTTAGGCACGCCTCTTGAGGGAAAACGCACTCAAAGGAACAAAAGCGCACCAATTTGAGTTCTCACGTGCCTGATAGAGGAGAAGCGCACCTAGTGGAGATAAGGCGCACCTAGATAGGAAAATAATGTAAAAGCGCACCTCTAGAAGGATTCACACACCTGAACAAAGAGGTGGAAAGAATGAAGGAAAGCACCTTAGAAAGATTTGAAGCAATTCATGAGCAAAAGTGTGCCTCCAAGACCTCACATGTGCCTGTAGAAGAAAAAGCATGTCTGTAGAAGAAGTGCACCTGGAGAGGGCAAAGCACGCCTAGAGAGGAGAAGGCACGCCCGATAGAGGAGAAGCGCGCCTGGTGCAGACAAGGCGCACCTGAAGACATAGGATAAATGCATCTAAAGGAGTTTTCACATGCCTATACAAGGAGAAAAGCGCGCCTCCATGGATCTAAACGCACCAATACAAAGGAGAGATGAATGAATAAATTTTCAAGGTTTTTCGAAGGGTTTGCTCACAATCATCAAAGTCATCTAGAGCCAAAGTACTATTTTAGCCCATACTAAAAATATATTTGCTATTTTTAGTAGGTTACCATTTTCAAAGAGGAGCATATTCAAAGAGTTGCTATTTTTAGCCGAAGCTATTTATAGCATGTGCTATTTTTAGCACTTTCTATTTTTAGCATTAACTTGGAGTTGGCTTTTTGTTTGATCGTCATGCAAGAGGATGTGAGCATGAAGTCACAGTTTGCAACAAATTGATCTTCAAATTAACTGGAGGTCACATGTTTGCACGTCAGTTGATCTACAGTTGCGTGCTTTTAATTTTTAGTTTCACTTGAGCAAATATTTTGTAATAAGTTTGCATGTCATGCAAACAGTAGTCAACTAGGTTAGAGTTGGGTTATTATTTTCATGCATTTGCTTTGTAAGCAGTATAAATAAGTGCTTTTGCACAAGGATTAAGGAGGGATTTTAGAGTTAGATTTTTAGAAGCTTTTTAGAGTATTCAATATTCATTATCCAGTATTAAGATATCAGTGTTGTGTTATGATCAGTCAATGAATAAAGAACAATGGCAATTCTCATGCCTGCATTATGCTGAAATTGTCATTCGTCGTATGTTCATGCGATTGTGGTTTTGTTACTCGTTCAATAGAATTTATTATGCTTGCCTTGCTTCTAAATGTCTATTGGATTGTGTCATTTTCAGTGTTGAAGGTTAAGTCGGTTCAATGAATTTGCAAGCTTTGTGTCGCAAATGAAGTAAAAGATATAAGTCATGGCTTTGTACTGTCTTGTACTTGATTTAGTCCCAGCGTTCATGATAATGTGTTTAAGTGTTAATCAATCCAAACCATGTGTATTTGCATTGCTCAGCCTCTGAATTTAGTTGAATAGTGCAAGCGTCTAGGAGTAGGTTTTTATTCCAATCAAAAAACACCAAATCCTTGCCTCGTGGTTGAAGGTGCGTCTCTGCCCTTTGCACGTCGCAAAACCCAAAAAGATTGCATATTTCTGTTTCATTCAGCATAAGTGTGGAAATACCTTTGAACACACTGTAAATTTTGTATAGTTTTAGATTAGTTTTATTTTACAGGGAGCTTCCCCTTCTAATTCAAAGAGTGGTTTTACCGCACATCTGTCCATTTTACGTTCGCACTGAAAGGTGCAAAATAAAACACTAATAGAGTGCAAAGGATCATTGATGAGCACTGGAACAAGATGACCACACCCTTGCATCTCTTAGCATTTGCTTTGTCTCCAAAGTATTATAGCAAAGAGATACTTTCCCTGCTGAGGAGGGTAGCACCATATAGAGATAAAGAGGTTGTTGTTGGATACAAAACTGCATTCAAAAGAATATCCCCGATGAAGATATAGAGAATATTGTCTCAAGTGAATTTGGCAAGTTCATATCTTCAAAGAATCATGATGTTTACGCTCTTCAAGACAAGTACAAGAACGCTACTCATGAATGGTGGTACCTACATGGCCAAGAATATTTTCACCTGCAACCTCTTGCAATAAAAATTCTATCTCAAGTGTGCATCTTTTTATTTTTTAAATTTAACTTCCTCATTTTTCTTTCCCTACTATATATATTATAATTTATAATTTAAATTTAATAATTTATGTTTTATAATTGTAAATGTTGTATGGTATGCGGAATTGGAGTATATAATCCTTTATCCACTCAATTAAATGCAACCGATTGGGTACGAAAAAATGCTGAAGATTTGGTCTTTGTGCACTCCAACTTGCATCTCTTGTCACATAAGAAACTTGATTACAAGGAGGAGATGACAAGGAATTGGGATCTAACTCCTGAGTGTGCCGATTTAGATGCTACTATTGCATAGCTTGTCGAAGTGTCTATCTATGAGGCAGCTTCTACATATGACACAGACATGGCTACTGGGACTGGTGTTCTAGCTGATTGTGGTTCAAATGAAATTAAACCAAATGTTGACTTTGATGCTCTCAATGAAGAGCCATATGAAGATTATTGAATATTGATCAAATGAAATAGGGTTGCAAGCTACGTGGGCTTGATCTTGGGGGAAACTCCATGGTTAAGCGTGCTTGAGTCAGAGTATTACTAGGATGGGTGACCTCCCGGGAAGTTCCAATGCTTCACCCCTGTGAGCATCACCTAGATGTAATGAGTGCTAAGTGGACCATTCATTCACATGAGAGATGGGTTCATGTGAACCACTACTCATGAAATATGGGTCATGTGTTTGACTCAAAAACTACGCAGTTGAACCCTGAAACAAAATATCATAATTGACATGCTGCAGAAAATACCTCCTACTCATCAATTATTGAATATTGATTGTAACTTTCATTTTGAATTGACATTTGAGAAATCACTGAATTATGAATTTCAATTCATGAGCATTTTCCTTATTGCAAGTTATGAGGTATTTAGATATTTTAATATTTTGTTTATTGGCAATTATGAGTATTATTGTTTTAACTTTGTCTTTTTAGAGTTTTTAAATTTTATATATATATGTTGTCATACCCATACCCAGGCAAAAAAAGAATTGTCGTATCTGCGTACCCGAACCCCAAACCCATACCCATTCCCGTACCAAGATTGACAACTTAGCTTCCTAGATAAAGCATCAACCACCACATTATTCTTTCCTTTTACATACTCTATGCCAAAATCATAAGCCTAAGCTTACTCACTCATTTTTGCTTTCTCTCATTCAAATCCTTTTGGCTGAGAAAGTACTTCAAGCCATTGTGGTCTATTTTAACCACAAATCTACCACCAACTAGGTACATCATGAATTTATCCAATGCACGCATGATAGCTAACATCTCCTTCTCATAGATTGAGAACCCTCTTTCTATCTGCCACCATGGTTTTTCTATACTAGGGCTTACCATGGTTTTGTTCTAATGCAAACCTAACGCCTGGAACCTACTTGCTAGGGAGTTTTGATTTGAATGCTCCGATGCTTCTCTTGCACTCTCAGCCACATGAGAATCCTCCACTCTTCCCATAGCTTCAATGTTCCACACACTTGTTTCGCCTTCAATTTTTCTTATACACCCTTGGCTCAACTTCTTATCCTCCGATGCCTCGAAGGTCACTCTCGTATGCTTTTGTGAAGTAATCTAACTCCGTCTCCCAACTTCCCTTGTCTAGAGAAGGTTGTCTTGACTTTTCAACTTGATCTGAAAGATCAATCCACACTTCATCTAGTAGTGGAAGGTGCCTTGCTATCTCCTCCCACTCTGCCTTTGTGTGATTATTTGTAGTGGAAATGTGTTGTCTCTCCCGATTACAACTCCTACTCACGCTCCGAGTCCTACTTCTACTTCGGGATGGACTTCAGCTTCGGCAATCTCTCGTAGTCTTCTTCTGTGTTCTCTTGGTTGTACTAATCTTAGAGATAGTCTAATCTCTTGATCCTAACCACATTGTGGTCTCTTCCCGCCTTTATTGGGGTCTAAGGGCATGAATCTTATACATTGAACCCGATTTCTTTTAAGGAAACAGCGCCAATGTTTACTCTTCTATCTGATAAAACAAATACTTGAAATATTCGAACAAAATTAACAATGCATACCAAATAAAGGAGTAAACATATATATTTATTTACACATAAGATTATTACAGAAGTAGACCAGAGATGGTCGACTAAGGATCAGACTGGATCGGACTAGACCATACTTGTTTCCTTGAGGACACAAACTTTATTTAAAGGACTTGACAGTTGCCAAGAAGAACACAACCATCAACCAACCAACTCTTATAACTACCCAAAGCCAACAAACAATTAATAAATAGTCAAATAAACCATATTATCGAAACATAATAATCGGCATTGAACTGACTACACATTTCAGCTGAAGTACTGCAAACAGACATCGTCTGCATTTGTGTAGATATTATCGAAACATAATAATCGGCATTCTACATTGACTACACATTTCAGCTGGAGTACTGCAAACAGACATCGTCTGCATTTGTGTAGTTAACCATTCTTATTATTAAGTTTTTTATGTGCTGATTAAAAAAATATGTGCAAATGTAGTGAGCATCATTTTCCTTATCTAAGTTCAAAGGCATATTCATAATCATTTACGTGATATAAAAATAAAGTTGTACAATACCAAACTATTAATTGAGTGGAGATTCAATGGACCTGAGAATCAAGAGCACTGTCTAATACTTGAGGAAGAAGTCGTGCAGGGTGCCCCAATCTCACCAATTTTACTCTGCAATGCAAATGGGTATTAACAAAGGCACAAGAAAGGAAAGGTTTTTCCAAAGTTGAAAGATTGATGTCTATATCCTATTTTGTCTAAAGTTATTTATAGAGGTAAGGTAAAGAAACATAATAATTACATGCTCTGAGTACTAGTGACTGCATAATTATTGAAAGGCTCAAAAACTCATATCTCACTAACTAAAGTCTAAAATGCATTGAAAGCAAACAAATACAATTTATACAACCATCTAAAGAATAGTTATTAAATAATGAAAGGAAAAACTGAGGAAAAGAAAAAGAAAAAAATCAAATAATGTGCATAGACATGGTAGTCTAGACATCTGTTTCCTAATATATTGTATTTTTTTACTATTATTAATTGGTTAGAAAAGGTCCATCGAACCAATAACAATAACTAATGTTCAAAATAAAATATACATATAGTAGTTCTACAAGATTAATTTTGCACATGGAAAAAAACTGAAAAAAGCGAAAGGTAAACTAGAAACCAAACTGCCTTGGCAGTTGGTTTAAAATGTCTGTCTTACATTGTTCAATGGGAAGCAAAAATGCCCATCTCTTTAAGCATCTTCCTAATAATATTTTGAATGTTGGTCAAAATACATTATATGATTATGCCTACTTGGAGGGAACTGACAATTGTCATACAAGTAGCAATACTCCCTTTCTCGGCTCTCTCAATACCCATTCATGCATAGATGTCAAGTCCAAAAGTTGTACTTGAACAAGAGAAACCTTATTATGATAGGACTTTGTAAAAGGTTACATTGTAAACAATTTGCAACTCAGTAGCAAAACAAAAACATTCTTAACCTGCATAACACATTATGTTAATTTTTTCTTGTTGGGAAGTCAACAGACACAGAATAGGATTTAATTATCAACTGCAACTATCAATACAATTTCTCAACGATATTCATAAGAAGAAACAGAAGTGTGCATGTTAGACTTGTTTAACTTGCAAATAGGAGGATCCAACCCAAAGCTATATGTGCTGGTAATAAACTACATAATTGGGGAACCTAAAGCCTCATCATAGTAATGAAGGAATTTAAGAAGAGTGTAAAGATAATGGATGCTGCCCACTAAGTAGTTGATATTGCTATGGATTCTCCTTAAGATACCAATGTAAGACTAGGGAATTTTAATTCCTTTTGCTCCTTGTCTAATTACTCATCTTTTATATGAGATGGGCTCTATTACCTGTTGATGATTGTTTTTAGACAAGTCAACAATAGAGTAAAACAATAGAGTATCCCACTCTCTCTTGAATAAAGCTCTTCAAAGGCTGAACTATGTGATCCAGTGAAGTAACTCCAAGGTTCCTTTTTATGATTCCTGATGGGTTAACTCAGTGATTACATGTGATCTTGCTGATAATCACAAAGCGACTTACGCAGATTCTTCTTCATACTTGTTTAGCTCATTCCTCCTTTCAGTGTGGATGATGTATTCAGGGTCTCAATGATAAATAAAATGAAAAAGGTTAAGGGTTCAGAAAGTTAATCTAAGGTCAATGAAGCAATGATGTTGTATGAATAGACAAACCCCTAAGTAAACCTAACTTCACTTCGCCAAGGATGCCTACAACTACATAAAGTTGGTGCAATCTCCTAAGGTTACGCGAATGGTTTTCAAATCATGAAGGCTCATATGAACACCCATTGAATGGCGCAGCTCAAACAAGCATCCATAATCGAACTTAAGCAAATGATAGCTCAGACTAGCTTTACACAACACTTCATCAGCAATGAATGTTAAAAGCATGAGCTAGGAGTTGATCAAATATTCAGTACAACAAACATTACAACAAAGAACTTCTAATCTACTTTACTTGAAACATCTCTCCATTCCATTGAAGTACAAGAAACCATGTTATTTTGCAAGACAACACTTAAACCCCAAGCGAACTCCAATGTTCTTTGCATTAATCTTGAAAATATTTACAACAATCTCCAGCCCTCTCGGAGAATTTTGAGAGTCTCTCCTATTCTACTCTAATTTCTCCTACCACTTAGCTACTGATCTACTGAATTACAAATGAGGCAACAAGGCCTTTATATAGTGTCCGGAATACAATGAACGGCTAAGATCATTTTGATAGCCAAGGGTCTAGATCATGCCACCTCAGAGGTAGTTACAACAACTTTCTATTTTTAGTATAAAAGAGAGGCAATGAAGGCACGTTTTCCAATGTGATAAGGTAAGGTGAAAGCATTTAAAATATTCCTCCACATAGGAATCCCTTTGGCTTCTTTCATTAAATGATACATTAAATGCATTAAATAATGCGTCTGATCAAAATTGAATGATGTGTTCTCGCCACATAGATGCCAACTCAGCATACTTTAAAAATTGTATCACCTTTATGTGATGTATTCAATGTGATTGCTAGAACTTGTATGTTTAGGAATACATCTTGTAGATCTTGCCTTGTTTATTCCTATTGTAGACTGGATATATGATACTCATAGCTCATTTGATTGACTTCATGATTCCTTCTTCTTGCAGGTAAGATATATGATGATCTTCTTTGTAGCTTCTTGATGTAGATGATGATGACCTCATTCTTGAATTGAAGTAAATGATGATGCTTCATTGATGACATGGAGTAGGAGACTCTCTTAAACTTGAAGTTTCAAGAGGAACTTGAAGTATGATAGATGAAGTGTCTTTGACATGATGTAGAAGTTGATGAAGTATACTTGAACGATGATCTTCGAAGTGACCCTTCGGAGTGTAGTAGATGACCTCTCAAGGAGACTTGAAGGCATTGGAAGAACTTGAAACTTGATGAATCTGGACTTGAAGCTTGGATAAATGAATGCTTCAAATCATGTTGCTCTTGATGAAGTACACTTGAACTTGATATGATCCAACATGATGTTATTGATGTAGGAGACTTGAGGTGTGATCTTTTAGAGTGGTGTTCCCTTTGCAACTTGAAGGTGACTCAAGTACTTGCTTTTGATGATTCCTTGACTTCATCAACACTCCTCCTCTCAATGATGCAACTTGATAATCTTCAAAGGCGGCTAGCATGATGCTCCTTACTCCTCGCTTGAAGGTGATTCCTTAGATAACTCCTCAACATTATTGATGATCCTACAAGACAAGGCAAAAGATATATCAATGACTTCATAAGATGAAAACAACTTTTAACATGTAATAAATCCCTTCAAGCTTAGGCGCTACTATAGGTGAAAAGAGAAGTAACAAAGCGCCTAGCATCATTTAGTCCCACATTCATTATTTTAATGATTTCAAACAATTACAATAGTTTAAGAAGGTCGATCCACTTAATAAGGTTCATTTGAAAGGCGTCTTTGGTGTAATTCCAACCTAGGCGCTCATATGATGTAGGAGTAATAAACTAAGGCGCCTAGGTACCTTTGGCCTCAAATTTGCCACTTCAACAATGGAAAATTACTTAAAGTGAGCTCCTTCTCAGGGCGCCAATTTTGATGACATAAACTCATGCATTCTTCAAGGCGCAATTTTGAGCTTCATCTACCTTAAGGCACAATCTTCTAGACATGGATCTGAGAAATTGTTTCTAGGCGCCAAAATCGGTTGATAGAGGAGTGAAAGGGCGCCTTACACTAATGACTTCATACTTGGGGCTTTTCATGTTTAGACAATTGTGAAGGTCTTGGATAACTTCTATCTATCAAGCGCCCATCATCTAGTATGGATTGAACATGGATTTGGATAATTCTCTTCAGGGCACTTATCTAGGTGGAGGAGCTAGAAAGGTAGGATTGGGCGCCTAAACCAACTTGGACTTCCTTTTTTGTCATTTTTTATGCTTCAAGTAGTAGTACACGTCTTATTTCAAGGTTTCATGCTACCACACCCAAAGTGTTAGTTCCATCACTTTTCAAGGTCTCATCTTCAACTCTGCTAAGGGCGCCTACTTCTAGACATGGTTTTGGAATGCAATCTCAATCTAGGCGCTTACTTGGTGTAATTTTGACTCTTTTATCCTTAGGCGCAGATGATGGCTTCAAGTTTGTCATTTTTGCTCAATACTTGTAATAAAATCTCTTTCACCTTACAAGCTAGAACCAAGGTTTATAACACTTCACCTTTAAGGCGCCAGAATGAGGAAGTTTAGACACAAAGATATGCCCAATTAAAGAGATTTGTGATGTTCTTTCTAGGCGCTTGAAGGAAATCACGTGGATGAAAATGGGCGCCTAGACTCTCTAGATGAAGTTTGCTCTTAAAAAATTGCAAGGTGTTTTTGAAAGGCATCCTTCTTCAAGGCGCCTATTCATGCTTTCTTCATCATTCCTCCTTCAAGGGTTCACCTTCAAACTTAGGGCGCCAAAATAGGTGTACAACTCCAAACAAGGCGCTAATTTGATGATCACTTGAACCTGTGATGAGCTTGAATCATTCCTTTGTCGAAAACTTTAATGTTCCAAGTCTTTTATGCCAATTTCTATCAAGGCGCCCTATCTTGGAGCGTTTGGAAGTTGATCTTCCTCTAGGCGCACTTTGAAGCTCAACCTAAGGCGCTCAGAAAGGTCTCTGCAAGTGGGAAAATTGCGCCCAAGTGCTAGAGCAAATTCGCGCCTAGAAAAGTAAGTCGCCAAGGTAAGGTATATTGAAAAATATATTTAAGTATAAGTTTTTTATACTTTAAATATTTTTCAATATACCTTTCAGGATGTTTGAGATAGGTCTCAGATCCACCAGATTTCACATGTAGATTATAGAATTTGGAGGATCCACTAGATTTCAGACTTAGTCAATTTTTCAGTGTTTCAGGATTTCAGGCTACCAGACTTAGTCATTTTCAGGATCTCAAACATCATGATAGGAGTTAGTTTAAACACATCATGCTCTTTCATGCTAAGGCGCAACTTTGGGTTAGTTTGAACATCTCTTCATGCTAAGGCGCCAAAAGAAGGTAGTCTGTGCATGAAGGGCGCCTAGCACTTGCTTGCCTATTTGGAGTTGTTTACATCCTTGGGAGGCTTCTTGAATTTTAGGCGCTATCTATCATTGATCTGAACTCCAACCTACATCAAGGCGCCTAAACCCATGACCTTCAACCTAAGGCGCCTTCAATCATTAGTTTAAACTTTACCTTACACCAAGGTGCCTAAAACTCATTTGATCTTTCAAACAATTCCTACTCATGCTTGAGCTTCATAGAGGCATCTTCTCACCTCAAGGTGCTAATGTTGGCTTGTGCAAGTTTCTTAATCATTTCTTTGGCTTCAAGGCGCCCAATTCAATCCTCAAATTAGTCATTTGCTAGGCGCCTAGAGGAGATTACCCTGGAGGCAAAGGGTGCCTTAAGTTCTTCAACATATTTTAGTCATTTTAGAGACTTTATATACAAGGCGATCCAAACAACCATCCTTCCTTAGGCGCCCATCCATCAATAGTTTAAATCTTATTTCTCATCAAGGCGCCTAAAGACAATAACAGCTAGGCGCTAAAACTCATCTACTTTATCCTAAGGCGCAATTCTTGAGATCCTCTGAACATGCAATGGGCGCCTAGACTTTCATGCCTCTTCCTTGTCGAATTTGCAATGTTTCAAGCTTCGCAACATCAATTTGAATCAAAGCGCTTTGATTTGAAGGCTTCCTTGCCCAAGGCGCAATCTTGAGGTTGTCTAGATGATGGAAGGCGCCCTAATTTCTAGGCGGAGTTTTGAGGTGAACCTGGAGCAATTTCGCGCCCAGAATTGACAGTGCCCGAGGTAAGGTATATTGAAAAATATATTTAAGTATAAGAAATTGAATTTCTTATACTTTAAATATTTTTCAATATACCTTTCAGGATGTTTGAGATAGGTCTCAGATCCACCAGATCTCACATGCAGATTCTAGATTTTTGAGGATCCACCAGATTTCAGACTTAGCCAATTTTCAGGATCTTCAGGATCAAGATACCAGACTTAGTCATTTTCAGGGTCTCAAACATCAGGATCAGGTCATCAAGGGGCTCTAAGATTCAAACACCACTAACTTCATCATGCAAAGGACATCATCCTGGACTTAGCAAAGCACTGGAATTCAAAAAAAAGGGGGTCCCCATTTGCAATGGGGCGATGTGTGATTTGGTCACAACATTACCCTTTATTGTATCTCACAAAAACCATACTCTTATAGCTAATGTCACATAATCTTGTAATCATAAATGGGTTTAGCGGTGTGTATAGCTATAAAAGTATTTTCCACTTTGCAAGATCTTTTGAGCACTCATGGTGAGTTTAGCCGTGTGTATAGTTGCTACACCATAACTTTCCCTTGTCTTCCTTTGCTATGCCCACCTCCTCCATCATCTTTGTCATGTCTCTACAAAGTGCTTCAAAAATAGACAGTTCATTAGCATCATTACTGCAAGTAGGCAACGTCATATGTTCTTTTCAGTCTTATCCTTCCAAACTTAGGGTTTATTACACAACTTACTCTTATGTGGTGGAGACACCACAATCATCTTCTTCTATATCCTAAAGAAACCACCCTTCTAAAGGCCAGGAGATACCTTCATGTTCATCTTTGTATAAGAGCTTTTAACTCAAAATCATACAATTTCAAACTTTCACCTTACTTTTTCTTAGATTACAAATTTCATAGACAACTTCATTATCATCTTTTAACATTTTGGATTCTATTTTGAAGTCCTTGAAATCATCTTATTTCTTGAAGTGCTTGGGGACAAATTCCTTCTACTGATCCTTAGCAACAAATCTTAATTTAGCAGCTTTCATCCAGTACTTGGTGCTATCTTAATAGTTTGTGATCCATTTGGTGTCATAGATCTTACAATGTCATGGTAGATCTTCACGTCTGCTCCTACTGAATATGGAATTTTGCATGTCATGGAATGTGTCAATTATCACTTCAGTGATTATGTCTTGTGCAAGGCCATAACCTTGATTTCCCCTCTATCCTCAAAACCAGCTTTCTCCTTCCTATCATCTACATCACTAATGTTTTCCAAACTGATCTGTTATACCATATGCTTGCAAGGCTTCCTTTCCTTAGGCTGTTCTCCCCCCTGCAAAGCTCCTTACCGCCTCCAAAATGAAGTTAGGAGCACATCTTCCTCTCTCTATTCAAGCAAATGGGTAAAGACCCAATTTGCAGATGAAGTCTGTAATGTCCCCATTTCTGGGTCCTCTTGCAACATAGTTGGAGCTAACCTTCTGGGTTTGTGACAAACTGATCAGAGGAGTTTTTCGATGTCACCAATGTGCTCAGGTGTTCCAATGGAGCCGTATAACACTTTCCGGAGGGATTTCGAACAACTTACCCGTACTTACTATTTATAGTAAGTGCTTGCATGGCGACAATATTTCTGGGTTTTTCTGGGTTTGTTATCTTTGGTCCTCGAAGAAACTGCTATTTATAGTAAGTGTCGGTCTGGACACTATTTTGGTGACATGGCAGTTCGGCCGTCTCAGGGCCTTTCCAGGTGTTACATTAAGCTCAGTATTATCTGGAGTCCGTGATGACGCTTTCCAAAGCGTTTTTGGACCCTTTGCTCATACTTACTATTTTTAGTAAGTCACACGCTGGACACCCACTTGGTCAGTTGGCAATTTTTCTATGTCGGGAATGTTGGTTGAATGCGTTTCTGGCAATGTCTTGGCAATTGATATAGTTCGGGACGTTTATTTTAAATAATGTTAAATATTAAAGTTAAATTGAATATTTAACTTTATTCGTTATTTAAATATATTGAAGTGACTTTATTACTTGGAGGACTTAATAAATATTTAAAAGTAAATAAAGTCATAACTTTATGAGTGGGTGCCCATGAAAACAAAGGGGGAAATGTTATTAAAATATTAAAATCCCAAAAAGGGCGTTGGAGTAATGAGAAAGTAATAAAGTGAAAATGAAGTCATTTTTCTCCTCATTCTTGACATTCACATTTTATGATATTTGCTCTGCAAAGAGAACGAGGGTTTGAAGAAAACCATCCTTGGCTTCTAGAGACGAAATCCTCCATTGGTGACAGCGTTCTGCAGGTGTGAGAGACCACCCAAGGGTGCTTCTGAGCAGCCATATTCAGTGGTTGTATTTGTGCTTCCTTTGATGAACCAGCTTTGTCGCGGAGAGGAAAACATGGCAATATCATCCATTTCTTGACATGGTAATTTGAAGGAGACATTTTTAAACATAATGAAAGTTATAGCATACAGCTTGGAGCAGAATTGATGTGCCTTGGGCTCAATACACAGGCCGTACAGTTCAGCCATAGCAGGCCGTACTTCCTACAGCAGTTTGGCACTTTAGTAGATTTTCCTCCAAGGGTTCTTCATCCATTTGAGGTGCCTATTGCTGCAGCTGATACAGATTTCGTTGGAGCAGACTTTGTGTTCGTTGGTGGGGATATTTCTGATTTCCCTTGGTGCTGCTGGCTGTACCATACAGCTAGGGGACGTGGGGCATCTTTGGTCACTTTATGTATATTGGTGGCTCTATTTTGGAGCGCCTAACTTGCTGTTTTGGCTCATGCATTGTATTGAAAACAGAAGATCAAAGTAATAGAGAAATATACAAGAGACTCCTGCCTGTATGCTGCTGTACGTTCTTTTCAGTTTTGTACTTTCATGGACAGCGAAAATGGGTATGTGACCCTTTGATGTATTAGCATATTTTGTCATATGGGTATTGCTTGAAATGGTTTATTTAAGCATTTCCATTACATTTTAGCTTGTGGGTATTGCTAGAATATAGTCTTTGCAAATATTGTATCTTGCATGTGCTGTTATGTCATGGGAACAATATCAAAACGCAAGCAGGTTACAACTTAACTACCGAAAACCCTTCAAACAGTGAGAGAAAACTAGATCCTGATCAAAAAAAACTAAACACAGAACAGGGTGGGTTATTTCAAAGTCACACTCCATGCTTGCCAAATTCTCACCACTCAGGCTGGCTGGGACATTTTTAACATCTTCAACAATGCATCCCTCTTCTTTCTACAGCTAAAATAGTGGTCGTTAACAACAAAAACCTTTTGAAGTCCTTTTTTGCTCTCCCTCTTCTATTTTTGAGGTCTCGGCATAAATTCAAAAGACTAGTTATGCCCACCATTAGACTAGCAAGTAGCAACAACAAAAAAAATGTTAAAAAGGAATTTCTGCAAACCCAAGTTTAGTGGGACCTTGGTTAATGACATACCAAAAGAGCATAGACAGTCAAAATGAACACGTTCAGATGAATCTAAATGTATGTAATACAAGTATAAGCAATGTGAATAGATATATAACAAGGCACTGACTCAAGTAAAGTTAATGCCAACACTATGAGGACCCCTAATGTAATCACAACTTTAATGTTGCATCGAGCCCTCCATATAGACTTGGAGGTGCTCTTCAACAAATACAAATGTCAACGGCAACCAACTGCCACCAGATTGACTCTCCATAATTATATATGGCTAGATCAAAGCGATGCCCATCCCATTATTGATTGATACATGTTGAAGCATCCTCAGCCTCCAACCCTATGTCCCTATCCCATCCCCCATCCACAGGACACGGGTGGAAGGAGACATCCCCTCACAATCCTCTGTCCTCGGGGATTTCGAGGACACATCCCTGAAACACCAGCTGATGAGGTTGGGTGTCCTGAGGAAGTTTGGCTGTCCCTGAGATCCCGACCATCCTGGGAACAACCAAGTGTCCCCTTTTCTTGCATCAGTCACATTTTTATATAAAAAAAGAGCAGAAAAAAAAGGCGTCATCAATGTGAAGTTGCATTTAGAAAGACAGTGAATAATGAGGGTACATTCATCAGATTAAATGCTTGGGGGATGCATAAATATTTGATGGAATCAAGTAATGCCCAAATCATTCCTACCATAAATGAGAATGCGTTTTTGGGGCTTGGTTTGGTTGTTTGTGAATCTGTGATTCACACATCATGCACATTCAGTCTCCTTAACTATTCTTAACAAGTCTCAAGTCTGGACCAAATGGAATCAGTGACAGATCAATACTAATATGAATGCCAACCACTCTATAACTTGCAAGAGGGCCATAACAAAAACTACATATTAACATGGCACTTTCTTAATTTGACATGAACTGCACTGAAACACGAACACCGAGTTCTGTTAATTACAATACAGAAAATTAATAAGTGTCGAAGGTCATTCAATCCAATGGAACCTGATATGTATTATATGAATGGCTAAAACTTGAATATTTATCATGAATAGCTATCCAAACAGTTTGAGCTTAAACATGTGAGAAGTGAACTTTATGTGTCAGTTCTCAAACAATGCTCATCACCATTAATGGCCAACCATTACAGTTTAATGTAATATTCCCAATGGGATCTGCCCTAAAATTTCTGAATTCTGCCCTAATTTTCTAATTTTAGTTTTCTGCTCAAAACCTAATTTTCTGAATTCTGATTTTCTTTTTCTGATTTCAAACAAATTATCACAGCGAACATACAAGTGCCCAAATATGACAAATAAACATGCCAAATGATGCTACCAATTGAAGATTACAACAAACATGAATTACACCATGAAATACACAAGATATACTCATCAAATGTCACACAAGTCTGATTTTTAGAATAGAAGTCTGCTGCTATAAATCATAATATGAAGTCTGAAAATTACATCCAAAACAAGGGCTCAAACATGACAAACATGGCCCAAACTGCTGATGTCCAAGTCTGTCCTAAACCCTAGGGTTATACATACCAAAATATGGCAAATGAAGATCAAACAACCCTCCAAAGGGTGGCGCTCACAAGAAATGATAGCGGCTGCAAATTAGGGTTTGAGAAAACCCTCCAATGATGAAAATCGCCCTCCTCAAGTCAAGTCGCCCTTCTCCAATGGTGGCGCTCCAATTCTAGGGTGAAACCCTAGGACAAAATCAACACAAACCACCAAGAATGCTGCTCCAAGTGTGGTGCTCCAAATTAGGGTAAACCCTAATGCAATGTGCACACAAAATGCCACCACAAGTGCTGCTCCAAATCTGATCTGCAAATCTGATTATGCAATGATGCTCCAAGTCTTTGAATATCTCCAATGAAGTGCAATTAGAACTCCGTCAGGAGTCCTCCAAAATGATGAGCTAGGGTTTCATCCAGCTCACCAAGAATCACAAGGGTTTTTGTCCTTGGATTCGTGCTCAACAAACGTTGCAGCCAAATGAGATAAACTTAATGAGAAATGATGAATGATAGATGATGAAATGACTCCAAAACATCCTTTATTTATAGCCCTCCAAAGTAACCTCCCCAAGGCCAATATCCTCTTAGCAAGTTCCTTTATTTTATTTTATTATTTTCTCCCATAGGGCCAACCTCCCTTTAGGCGCCAAGAACAAGTATTTTATTTTTCTTATTTTCTTTCCATCCTCCAAGAGGAGCGAACCACTTTATGCCTTTATTATTTCATGTTTTGACCTTTTACTTAGGTCGTCCACCTCTAAGGAGTCTTGTATAATTTTTCCTTGTCATTACAAAATATCCAACATCATTTTTCTCCTTCCTTTTAATTCTTCTTTTTCTCTCTCCTCGGTCGCTCATCTCTAGGGCAAATTATTTTATTTATTTTGACTTCGCCAATGAGCTCACAAAAATATACAAAGCCATCTCTCATCATCAATTTGCCCTAATAAAATTGACTAAATATGATATTTAATCAATTAGCTTATTCCCTTAGCCCTCCAGCTTAGCCTACAAGAACAGGATAGGCTAGCCAACTCCATTCGGTGATCACTCGGAAAATGGGGACATTACATTTAATTTCACAGCAATACTGATCATAAGCTTAGCTTGATTGAGAAACAAATAAGAAGAATGCATCACACTCTCTCTCCACGTCAGGTCAGTAACATCGGGAGTCCCCCTTTTAAACTGAATTGAGTAAAAAGAGAGCAGAAAGTTGTTAATTATTTTCTGACTAATGGTACTTGGGCCATATTAAAATGAACTGAGTAAACCGACAGACATTTATAAATTGAATTCCTTAAACATGATCATGTATTACTTGCAACCCACTTTTCCAACCTCTTCAATTTGCTTGCCTCTCATGGTTTCTCCTTGCAAGCCATCAAACATGACAATCCCATCTTCGAATCTTAAGAAAGAAAAATATCGATAAGAACAAACCATCATGGTTGCCATATTTTAAAAAGCTATTCACTATAAAGCTACTTACTTGATCTTAAGAACCATTGAATCTACGAATCTTGATACAAAAGGACAAAAGGGTTCAAATATTGTTGCTATATTAAATTCTCAAGCTATCATTCCCAGAAGAAGTGAGCTACTAGTTTTATATAATCTTGCAAGACCTTTGACACAGTGCTCAGGGATTTGTTGATCTAGACACTTATAAACTTGCAGCAGATGATGAGATTGTCACTTTGATGATGATACCTTACAAGAGAGTTACTATGAATATTGAACCTCAACAGCACATTGATGATATACACAGCACCACTAGCATCATGTAGGATGCCTGCTCTCACGAATATTGTTTGGATATTACATTAATTAGATATAACAGCTTATCCCTGACTCTAAATTCATGAAAAAGAACAGTGCCTCTATGATTCTCATAGTTCAAATGGTGGAAGTTCAATCTGAGGTGGCTATTGCCATTATACTCTTTATGGATATTATCATACTGAAACCTTGGATAATTCATGAGAATTATGACCTACAAGTTAATTTGGACAAAAAAAAGCTCATATTTCAACACTTTCAAGATGAAGGACTGGGTAATTGCAAGTATGAAATCTGGACTATGATACTCTAGCTAGTCGGCCATTTAGAGAATCTTGATATTACTTCCACTAAGAATCAGAGGGTTGCATATGTCATAGTTTTGGTGGAATTCATTGTTTAGACTCTAATTCAACTGTATTCTATGTCATAATGATGCCTCACAAACTCTGGTGCACAACAAGTAGAGGAGATAGACAAGCAAAACCAAAGTCGTCCCTATCTTGTCTTAAATTAGCCAGCCAAGCGTGCAACCACAGTTGGTATGCACAAGTTGCGACCTTGCTAAACACCCTTGCTTAGATATAGAGAATCTCCCACCTCCCACCTCTGCATTATCTATGAATGCACCAAACGTGTATATTGGGGATACTAATATGGATGATTTCAAGGACACATACAGAGCATACTTCAAATCATCTGGATTGAGCCATATGGACTCTGTTGACAACATCTCTACAATACTCAAATATTTGGCCTTCAAATAGAGAATGGACCCATCACCATTCCAAGTGCTGCTTGACCATCACATGGGCCAAACTTTACCCTAGGCCAACTAAGGGTCTTCTCTACTAGCTCCATGTAAAAACAAATCATCTTCCTAGAGATTAAGAAATGTACCATCTTTGCAGCTTTGAGCCAACAATGGAAGACCATGTCATATTCAAATTCCCAAACTATTACAAAATCAATTCCTATGCTTTTTTAGATTCAAGCATTCCCTATTTGCCTTGGTACAATTTTACAATCAATTTATTTTTTTGCATTCAAGAGCAGATTTAGCACAGAAGCCTTGCTAATAGGGGTTCACACATGGGTCCTGCAACTGTCTCATTTACATCTCTTGTTCAACTTATAGAAAATTAAAATTACAAGAAAATTTGTCATGACTTCCATCAGTGTGGGTCACTCCGATGGAGGATTATATGAGCACAACACCACAACTTCTCAAAAACTACCATAAGTAAATTCTTCTAGCTTTTCTCAAGAACTACCAATGCAAAAAAGGATAGTATTGATCTTTCCAGTGGCCTTTCTCACTCTTATAGTCACATCCATATCTTCCATCTCCACTTATAATCGTGAGCTTTTAAAATTCCTTCAAGATTCAACTCTTAGTTTCTTATCCATTGATTACTATTTCTCTTGTTTGTGAGTTATTGTACTTGGTGGACTTGGTGTACTTGGATCGTGTGGAGCACTCCCTTGTTGTACTTGGGTCAATGTGGAGCACTACCTTGTTCGTACCTGCTATGTATTGTATATACAATTCCATTAAGAATGGTTAAATAGGGCTACTAAAAATGTTTCATTTCATTTGTCCATTTTATCATAATCCTCATTAAATCATTTATTCACTAGAGTGTTCCATTGAGAACAATAACACATAGATGACATCAGGATGGTAGGAAAAAGATCCTACAAGCTGTGAAAATAAAAACCAAAGATTCTTTATGAAGCTCAACCATGTTTTCATTAAATTTATGTTTAAAGAGAAACCACTGAAAAAGAAGTCTTAAAAAGTTCTCTTCAAAAAATTCTGGGGCGTAACCATCCAAACGGCAAATAACAAGAAAATATATCCGGTCTAATATTGCATTCTTTTAATCCCAAACCTAGTCTCACCTGCTCTTATTGATAATCTACCATTGCAGAATAAGTGACATTGTAAACCATAATGAAAAGGATCAAAGAAACTATTGAAAGCATAAGATCATTAGACAAGTGTGCATGAAGTCACATCAGATTTTGAACCACATTGTTGTCAAACGTGAAAATTTTGAAAATTGGAAATTACCTATAATTTGCAAGTCTCTCCACAATATTGTCAACAGCAATATTTGAGGCTGCACAAGCAAGAACCTTTGATCCACGTTTCACTTCTTGTAATATAATTTCCACCACAGCAGTGGTCTTCCCAGTTCCTGGTGGCCCATGTAGCAGAAATATATTACCTGAACTTAAAGCCTTTGAAACAGCTGCCTTCTACTCAAAAATACAAGATGAAGAAAACCCTTCTTGTCAGAGATTTCTTAAGAAAAAATATTAAAAGATCTTAGAATTCAATAGAAATAATTAACATGTCAATTTTCAAAAATAACCAACTAATAATGATAAACAGTATTCTCTACTAACTGAACTTGTCTAAATCCGCAAACAAAAATTATTTCAAAGTTAATTAACTCCGTGGAAGATGTTATTTCATGTTTCTATATACAAGCTAGATGTAAGTAATTCTGTTAGCTTACCTAGCCAAGGTTCCATAACTCCACAGCCAGAAGATCTTTTTTAGTTGAGTATCTCCATAGACGATACTGATACTTTAGTATTTTGAGCTAGTTATTAACTCTGATAGATAACCTTGGCAAGGTAGGATAATTCTGCAGTCAGAAGATATTCTATTGTTGAATAATTCCATGGGAGATAATTATATCAATAAGGTTGTGAGTGATGAAAATGGTTAGAATCTGATATGACAGTCACATGGGCTAGTGTATTTTATTAAATATAGTCACATCGGCTAGTGTACTTTATTAATGTTTGCAAATAACCACAACAAGTGAGGCCGCATACCCAAGATTGTAGTTGCGGCTGGGTAACATGTCATAAGGCATGTGATATTGGACAGTTGTGCAAAATTAAATCAACAAAGAACAACCATTTTGCATTCCAAACTCCAAGTACAATATAAATATGGATATTTCACAAACATGTGCACGATATAATATATGATTCAAATTAAAGATTTGAATGTCTTTTGGCTGTTACAAACTTATAATGATATTTCAGATTAAAGCAGTGAACATACCAAAGTGAGATCAGTCCATAATTGCATGAGTGGCAAGGTTGCAAGTTTCAATATGGGCGCCTCCATCTAGAGTGACCTTCTATGTAGGGTTGAATGTGTGGTCACCTCCAACAACTCTTCCTTAGACTCTAAGCGGCTATACTACAGAAATCCACGAACTTCCTCTTAAAACTTATAACCACAACAAGTGAGGCCGCATACCCAAGAATGTAGCTACGGCTGGGTAAGATGTCCTAAGGCAGCCAGCAATCAATCTTCCACGATCTCTTATAACATGTGATTGTTTTTCTTTGGCTACGACTTGGCAAATGGAGGTTGTGTCCTCATTTTAAGGTCATCACCTCCTATAAGAGGCGTTGCGTATGTATTGAGGGTTGCAGCTAGACTTAGTAATGAGCTACAGTTCACCCAAGATACCCACGACTGCCAAAAGGAAGGCATCTATACAAGATCACCATAATCGATTGCAAGCATGTCATGTCCCAGCATTATGTATTATTCATTCAAATCAAAGATATGAATGATATTATAAATTGAATATATTTAAATAATATTTATTTAAAACAATTAAAAGATATATTATTATTATATTTATAAATAACACATAAACAATAATAATATATTATAAATATATCTAATAATATAAATATAAATATTCTTATATTTATCTTATATTATAATATAAATATAAATAATATAATATAAATCATATATCATTTACTATGATATAAATGATATAATATAAATAATACAAAATAAATAATATATCATTTATTATAATGATATAACATAAATACAAATAATATAAATAAACTATATGTTAAGGGAGTTACGTATGGGAATAACATAAAGTAATAAAAATTATGAAAGGGTAAGTATGTCTTTTACCACCAGGCATAATAAATATCCCTTGAAAGGGAAATAAATAAAGAAAAGAAGATGGACAATAAATAAATAATATCCCATAAATAAATATATTTAGATCCGCATTATATTTATATATATTTCTGAGTCATAACTAGAAAAGATATCATAAATATATATAGGGAGGAATTATTCAAGTAAAAATAATAATAATAATAATAATATATAATAGTAAATATATATTTATTCATTGCATAATATAAGGGCATTCATATATGGAATCGGGTTGTTGAGAAGATGCCGATCTCATAATAAGGAGCTCTTAACTAATACAAACAAATATCGAGTATCAAAGTTTAATAATATTTATTTATTAAGGGTGGTGACGGGTGGTGAATTGCACCCCTTCAAACTTATAAATATTAATGGGCCCATCTAACAAAAGAAGGGAAAGGAATAGAAAAAGGAACGAGAAGAATAAATATCTACCACATCCAAAAGGTCCCTGCAGATCGTCTGAACAGCAAGTATTTTAATATATTTAATTATTAAGATGTAATATATCTATATATATGTGTGTAAATATATATACATAAATAAATATATATATACAATAATATTAATAACATATATAATAATACAATATAGAGATATTATTAATATTATAACAAATATTATAATATATAAATATTAAAGAATAGGCAAAAGAGAATAGAATCCAGTGAGCAGATTCAACAAGACAAGTAGCATAAAGAGGTACGTGCACTTTCCTTATTAATAGGTTAGGCAATATAAATGTTGTAGAAGAATAATATGAATATAAATGGACTGTCAAGTTAATTGGTATAATTATGATGTTAACTATAAATAAATGCACTTAACTTGGACAAAACTATGAATGCACAGAAACTAATATAATGAATAAATGTAATGATATATGATCAATATTAATATAAGGCATCTTGTGTTAAATGCCAATAAGAACAATTATGATATTTATGAAATCAATTAAAGATACAGTAATGGTATGTTCATCTCATCACTTCTATTTCCCATAACCATAGGAGAGGCGGTCTTGTTAGGTAAAGGCGGGGTAATTCCATCACGATGGATTGGAGAGGGTTTAACGCGCCCTAGACAAGGATGCTAGGGAGAGGCGGAGTAATTCCATTCCCAATCGCATTGGAGAGGGTTCAACGTGCCCTAGACATATAATTTCCCCATCCATGGTTAAGGAATAGAAGGAAGATGATATGGGAAGATGAACTTAGATTATTACTTCTATATTTCTCTATTACTTCATCCTTAAAGGAATGTTAGGTCTTGTGGGGAGAGGCGGAGTAATCCCATCCGTAAGAAGGCCCGTAGGCTAGGACAAAGTCTCCCGTAGGCTGGGTCAAGAGATAAGCCCGTAGGCTGGGACATAGTTCCCGTAGGCTGGGTCAAGAGATGGTTTCAGCGCGCCCTATACATGTAAAGCCTAGTTCTATGAGGAAGAGTAATAAGGAAAATATGCATGATTGAATTATGGAACGTATTATAGAATAGTTATCAATAGCAAGTAACAATTAGGAAATAAATAATCCTTGGAATGATGTGAATACATTATCATTGATCTCATTTGATCTATTCATCGAAAAATTATTAATCTATAATATTTCTAATGTCTCCTTGAGAAGCACTTTGAATGCAAATTTAGGTTTAAATGTTTCCTCTAGAAAGAGGGACATTACAAAGCAATATTCCAAAGCAAGCGCCCAACTTGTCCATAGACTCTTGGCAATATCTCATATATTAACAATAATAAAACCCTACATCTCACAAATTTATATTTGCCAAAATCTCATAAATTTGCAAAATGTCTTCCTTTAGCACAAACAAATCTCCATCAAATAAAACCAGCGTGAAACCTGTATGATTCCACCAGCAACTAGCTAGGGTAGATCTTGCACTACCAAAATCGATTTCCCTTAGGGTTTTCGTCCTAGGGTTTTGCTCGAACAAGAGCTCTCAAATTTCTCCAAGGAAAATATATTCAACATAATACAAATGAACTTTTGAACTCCCTTTTATATTTTCCATAGAACATTCCCGAAGGGTCAAATATCAAATTCACCCTTTTAATATTTCACTTAAGCCCAAATAAAGTGACTTTATAATATAACATGTTGAACCCCTTCAAAGTCACTTTATCAAATCAATAATAAATTAATATAAATTCCTGTAAAATAGGAGTATTGAGACAACTTAATTTATTTAATTAAATATTATTCCCTTATTCAACTCCAAATTAGCCTACGGGAATAAAAATAGGCTAAATGGTCTCCTTCGCCGACTAGGCTGATGAAGGGGACATTACATCCACGACAGCATTAACATCTGTGATGCAATAATAATGACCAGGTAAAGGATAGCATAATCATTTGACAGCTTTGTCCAGTAATGACTATGCTCACAAATCATAAATAATGACAGCAGTGTTTGATGTGTTGTTGTCAAAGGCAATGGTGATAATCACTAATCGCAATAACAATAGTCATGTTCCCTAATCACAAGGTTTTCAAACCTAATTATACCAAGTGTCTTCACAAATGTAGATAACTACATTAATTTTTGAAATAACAACAATAATTGCCCTTACCCCTTTGCAACAGATCTAACTGCTATACAATAATGGCATCTGAAAATTGTGACAACTACTTACACCATTCAAGGTGTATAACCCGTTTATAAAAGTTCCAAAGAAGAATGATCAAAAAATTGCAGGTCTGATGCTTATATAGAAAAAAAACTAATTTATTGTGATATTACTAGTGATATATCACATTTGCAATATATTAGTGAAAATTTCAGCCAATCATGGTCAAAGATATTTGAAAAACTCAAGATATTTTCAAGAAAATGTCGGGAACCCAACTGAGAAAAGATATATCGGAATATATTAGGTTATTTTAAAGATATCTGCTTCTATGCCCCAAATAACACTCAATCTCAATCGACTATAAACCTCCCCTATATATAGATATGGGGCCAACCATCTATAATAGGTTTGGTGATGGTCATAATCCAAAACTTTAGTACACATGATCTGTAAATTGTATCGACGAAGTTGGACCAACGGTGTCAAAAAGAGATTTCACTCAGCCAAGGAGCTAAAGTGACTTAGAAACATGATTCGTCGAATTGCAGGGTATTACAAAGCATGAGTGTTGTGATGAAGTTAGAGGAGTGTTTGTTGTGGTCCAAAGCATCTCAAGGACTCTTTGAAACAAGTTGTAGACCTCAGAATGACTTAGAAAACCTAATTTGGTGAATTCGACAATTGCAATAGGCGACAAAAGTGTCACCTACCATGGCAATTTCATCACAATCGTGGCAAAAACACAATCTCCTCTCTAACAAAAGTGGTGATTTCATAATTGTGCAAACAAAATGTGGTATGTGAAGGGTTTTGTCAATTGATCTTGCCTTTTAGACATCTGGTCTTCCATTTTTGATGTTAGGGAGGCTATAGGAAGGCAATGAAGATTGTACGAGGGATTAGACATGTTAACTCTTGTTTGATCCGTTATTTTCATGTTCATCTTGGTGAAAAAGTGACAAAGCAAGGTTTTTTAAGGTACAAAGAGTTGCAAGTGTTAGGAGCTGGTGATTTACCACTGTAGAGTTTTGTAAAAGCCCTAGTGGCACTGTAACACCTATGTAACATGGTTGTGATAGTGGAACGAGGCGCAATGCTCACTATTGCAGGAGTTTTCACCAATGTTCCACAAGGACACCTCCCCCGCCCCTAAATCATCGTGTTTCTAGGATGGAGAAGCCCTCTGGATGCCAGGACGTCAAGGAAACATTCCCCCACCACCACCAACAGAGGGGAAATGTCCCTAGGCCATTCCCCTAAAAGAGGGGATGTTTTCAAGACACCCCCCCTTGATGGGGATGTTGGCAAGACGTCAAGCAATCTCGAGGATGGTGCGGGGACCTCATGGAGTCCCTCAACTGTCCGTAAGACTCCAAGACATTTCCATTGCTTAGGACGTCAAAAAGTGGGCTTTTATTTAAAAAAAGGCACTTTTATTAAATCCATTAACCCTAACCCTAAAATGCTAATGGGTCCCACTCATCCTAAACCCTCAAAAAATTATAAATAGACATGCCCACCTTCAATCCAATTCACCATCAATACTTTGAGTTTGTAATGTCATTGCATTGAGCAAGAGCAAGACAAGCAACAGCAAGAGGAAGAGGAAGACTTCAATTATCTTCATCAATCAACCTTAAAGAATTTGCCATTCATCAAGCCTTCAAGGTAACACTTCATACTTTGTTTTTGGCATTTACATTTTCATTACTAAATCTGAAAACATCATATGATAGTTTTTTTTTTTTTCAATTTAAATATTCAATATATTGCTTGTATATGCAAATTGCAAATTATTTGTAGGGTAGGGGTTTTATAACAACAAATTTTAAGATTTTAAATTTATTTATTAAATTATTTTTAAATGTTTATTATTATTAGCAAATTTGCATAATAATATAGCTGATTTTCTAATTTTCATTTGGCTTTTGTGTATCCTCTACTTTCGTTACTCAAGCGATCTAAAGTAAGAAAAATAAAAGTAAAATGAAAATCACAATTCCTCTTTTAGCTTTAATTTTAATTTTTTTGAAGTTAAAATGTTAAATTTTTATTTTAAAATTTAATACTTATTACTGATAGTCAAATTAATATTTCATCTTTTGTGTATCCCCTACTTCTGTGCTTCATGCGACTTAAGTAAGAAAAACAAAAGTGAAATCCTTGTATGACGCAAGTTGAACAAGGATTCTAAGAAATCGTTGTATGACATAGGTTGAAGAACAAGGATTCCAATTTTTATGTATCCTCGCTTTTGCGCTTCAGGCGACCGGAAGCAAGAAAAACAAAAAGAAAATCCTTATGTTTTGAGCCCTTGCATTATGTATGGTTAAAAATATAAACTATAAATTTCATTTCTTACAATGCCACAATGAGTTCTCACAATATAAGTGACAACGAAGGTTAGGGGGTTGGGAATCCAAACATTGCAACTAAATTTGAAACTCCAAACATTTCATCCTGATGATGGATCACGGAGTGTGATCTGAAATGTCGATCCCAAAAAGCAACACACAGTCTCTTCCAGAAGCTCTATACATTTATATCATGGACTGTGGAAACATCATGTATATAACTCCAAGTATAGATGTGGGAGAGGTGAAACAACTAGTTCTATTGGAAGTGCACATTTTTAATTGCCCTTTCACATTGTTGGAAAAATTTGCCAAGAGTCTCCTTAATAAGAAGGCCCCTTCAAAACAATTTGCTACCAAAATACAAGCAAAGGACGACACATCAAGGGGCAGCACTAGGCTACGGAAATGTCATTTTTGTGGCCTTAAATTCCATGGCAACATTACTAGAGTTAATGAGCATCTTTGTCACATCCAAGACAAAGGTGTAGAGATATGTGGCAAGTTGTTACTTAAACAAAGGGCAAAGATAAATAGAATGCTTGTTGGTGAAGACAAAACACCTACAACTGCTACTATGCCAATGAGGGGTACTAGCACTTTCCAAGAGCCATGATTTCCTCTTTTTCCATCTAGTGTAGTAAAACCTAAGGAGAAATGTAGGGTGACAAGTGATGCTCCAAACTTGGTGGCAAAGATGTTTAATGTTCAAATGAAAGATGAGGCAAATGATGCCACTGGCAAATTCCTCTTTGTCAATGGCATTCTATTCCATGTTACTCGCTCTCCTTATTGTAGGGAGAATTTGTCAATGGCATTCCATTCCATGTTGCTCGCTCTCCTTATTGTAAGGAGGTTGTGGCTAAGATAATAAGAGCAGGGCCATCATATGTGCCACCAAGGGAGACAAAACTAAGGACCACAATCTTGAATAAAAACCATTCCAAGGTTAATATTCAATCATAGTTAAAAAACACACAGGGAACTCACAAGACTTGCAAGTAATTGCAAGCCAAAATACCCTACGAGTAACTTGCAATAAAACTCGTCAACGGGTTTTTGTAAAACTCGAAGCAATTTTTTTGAATAACTCGCAAAAATCACATGACTGGTAAAACTCATGCTAACCATGAAAACGTGCCCAGGTTTGGATATAAATACATCATTTTTTTGACCAAAAAATCACATGATATTTGCCAATAACCCTCAATGGCACGCAGCGAAAAAGAACGCGATTTATTGGATGATTTTAGGAATTGTTGAGAACGTTTTTCAACACATACAATTTTGTTTTGTATTTTTTTTCTTTTATTGCAGTTGCGCCTGTAATTTTACTGCATTAGGTTAAGGTTATTTTTTTAATATCAATTTGAACATCAATTTGCAACAAGTGATAAATTCTATTCGGCTTGTTAAAACTTTTTTTTATTTCAAGCCATGTGAATTATAAATTAATCAATAACATTTAACTTTTATATAGAAGGAAATCTGTTTTTTTTTCAATTTGCTACAGATTTTAATGAAAAGAATGGTATTTCCAGAATTAGGTACTATAAACAAAAACTTAAAAGTAAAAGCAATACTATGTATAATTCAAAAATACATCATTTTTTTTAAATACCAATTGCATTATTTTTTTAGTACAGAGACCTTATAACCTCAACTTAATTTTTTTAAGGTTGCTAACTAGAGTATTATGTTTTGTTTTTTCTATTGTCTCCTTTTTGCTAGGTTTCATTTTCATTTTTCTAAAAAGAATATGGCCTCTGCAAATAGAAGAACTAGTGGCAAACCTAAGGACCCTTGCTGGAAACATGGGACACCAAATCCAATGTGAGGAGAGGTTATTTGTATCCATTGAACTAAGGGTATGTACAGAGGCATAAATCAACTCAAATACCACCTTGCACAGATCCCTTGTCGAGATGTTACTGTGATCACTGGGAATTGCACCCGTATGCAAGGCTGGTGAAGCACTGCAATTCCGTGTAACATGGGACTAATTTCAGGTTGTGGGTGCCCTATGACGAAACTAAACCTCCAGATTGTGGGTTGGTTCGCTTTAAATGTTCTATTGAGATGTATATTTTTACTTATTTGGGAAAAGGGAAGAAAAAAACTAATTGAATATAAAAGATAAAATGGTGATGCCCCTGATTTGGGTAAAAAAAAAAAATGCAATCTGATCCACAATGTTTGCTTAGAAAAATGACTTTTACACAATCCAAACTTGGTATAAATACCACAAAAGTGATTCTAAGGAAAGTTTGAAAACAGGTTTTTATGAAGGAAATTTTTTTTCACAGCACAAAAAGACTATTTCTGGTTAACACAACCTAAGACCTATGATGAATATATGCTTTAATGCTGTAAACAAGGAAGTGAGACAATAATTTTAAAGGTTTAATAATAAAACACAGCAAAATTTCATCAAATCACTTCAATATTCAGCACTAAAAGGAAAGGTAATTCAACTGATCCGAAATAAACAAAAGGAAAGCTTTGCAAATAAGACAAAAAGATAACCTGTAACCTGCCGATCTCTCAATAAAACTGTAAAAAGTGAGCTACAAGAATTCTCCAATCTGTCTGAATCAGAATGAGAATCAAGAACTAGCAAAAACAAACTTTTGCTTTACAATAAATAGGTTTGCTCTCTCTAAGAGGCATGCAAAAATATGGACTTGCAGATAACTGCCTCTAAAACTACTCATTCCCGAGCAACCTCCAAAATCCTCAAAATTAGAGCCTAAAACTGCCACAAATTGAGCAAAAATAGCTTCAATTTGGGCCTCTCCATATGTTTGACCAAAAGACCCTAAAAATACTCCTAAAAGTCATGCAAAAACCTCCTAGGTGGCCTAGTTAACTCAACTAATCAATTTACATGATTTTTGCATGAGCAAAATTGATTGTGAGTAAATAATAAAGTATTAGAATATTGTTTTATTATTGGTTACAATTTGTTCTATTTTTGATTTTACAACTTGTGAAAAAAAATAAAGTAATTTATAGAATATTACTTTATTATTTATTTACAATTGATTTATATGTAAAATCGTGCATGATTAGAAGAAAAACATCACTCCTTATCACTCCAATTACATTTGCCTATTTTGCATGATATGAGCCAAAATAGGGCTTGTAATGTCCCATTTTTAGCGTGATCCTGTTTTATGATGGTTCAGCCTATCACTGGCCCTCGTAGGCTAACTCAGATGGTTAGAGGGTCCCTTTTGGCAGAGATCAGTGTGTTTTCTCCATCAGAGCTCAGTATGGGTTTAGGTTTGGCCTTTGTTGGACTCAGTTCTACACACTTACTATTTATAGTAAGTCATCTTTCCTGAGTTTCTATTTATAGCAGGGTATCTGGTCATGTGGTGATTTCAGTGTTGTTCCCCAGTTTCTGCTGGTGATAAGGTTGTTTAGAGGTCTCTAGCCCTGTATTGGAGGCTCTTGCTATTTTTAGCCGACTGAGGTTGATAGAGATGGACCCCTGCTATTTTTGGTAAGATGGTTGGATGCATAGAGGGTGTCATGGTGAAACCCCAGGTTCAGACAGGACTGAGAAATGATGTCTAATTATGGAGATAAGTGATTTTTTAATTATTATTAAAGGTAATCTTTAATAATAATTAATTATTATTATAAGGTGGGGGTCATATAATGATATTAAAGTCATGGATTAAAGTGCTAAGTGAAGTTATATTATAAAGTTTTTGAAGTCACTTTATATTCAATGGGGCCATGACCCATCATTAAGATCACTTAAAGTATATTTAAATTTGGATTGGAGCACCCATTTATGAGACTTATAATAAAGTCTTTATTAAAAACCTAAAGTGGATTTGAAAGTGGATTTAAAAGCTATTAAGGAGATTGAAGTTATAAAAGGACTCAAAAAGCAAATCAACCTTATTATTATTGAATGATCACTTGAATTTGCTTTGTGGTTTTCTAGAGAAGACAAGGGTTTCTGTGTATCAGCCATTGAAGAACGAAAAATCTTCAATGTTTTTTGCAATTTTGAGGCTGTGAGAGACCAACTGAATCATTGCTTGAGGAGAGCTTCATTCTAGAGTTCTATTTGTGCTTAAAGGTGAAAAATATCATCAAGGGTTTGAAGATTAATGAAGAATAATTAATTGCAGACCTGTAGCTTCATTCTTGGCAGCCATTTATATCAGATTTCAAGCTTTTTATTGCTGCTGTTGCATTCATATCAGACCTGTACTTTTCATAACAGCAAACTGAGTATGTTAAAAAATCTTCATATTTTGCCAATACAATTTTCTGGGTATTTGTGATTTAAATATTAGAGTATATTTTCTCAACTGGGTCTTTGTTATTTTATCAAAACATTGAATATTTTAGAAGATATTAAAATCTGGAAATTTCAGCAGTTTATGCATATTTCGTATCTTCTATTATTGGCAAAATATATCCATGCATGTGTGCTAGTAAATGCAAAAAACATAAAACTCAGAAAAAGCAGAACAGATTTAAGGCAGAAAATTTGTTTGGCTATATTCCACCTGGGAGGGATATTACAGGGCTTTAGAGATTAATACCATCCTTATAACTCCTTGTGAGAAAAATACACTCACTTTGCATGATAAAATATACATTAAGGCAAAAAAATTATCCTTATCACTCCATGATCAATAAAAAGAAACATCATCTCTCTCTGCAAGATAAAAATAATGAGTCACTCCATGCATCATGACACTCCATGCACAAAACAATATGCAAAAACATCCTTATAACTCCCCTCTGCTGTCATAGTATTAATGATGATACACTTTACTTTATCTGTCCCACTGTAGCTACTGGGTATAATAGCAAAACAATATGCAAAAACATCCTTATAACTCCCCTCTGCTGTCATAGTATTAATGATGATACACTTTACTTTATCTGTCCCACTGTAGCTACTGGGTATAATAGCAAGTTTATTGATATTCTGTATGACAACAAGTCATTTGATATTCTGTATGATAACTGTTATCATTTCTGGAAGGTTGTACCTGTAACATAAATGGCTTCTTTGACTTATTTGCACATGATAAACTTGTATCTCTTTTTGCCTGCCAACTGTAAGATGATGGGCTGTTATCATGTGATATCATCTTTGACTGTGTACTGTCTTTCTTCTCTTTGACTATATTCTATCATGGCATAGATCATGCTACCTTCTTTTGTGACTGTTTGTATGTTTTCAAAATGCACCTGTAGCTGTCCTTTGTGTTTTAATGGTATACCTGTAGCTATCCTTTGTGCATAATGACTGTTTATCTTATCATAGCTCTCACAGTAACATATATATCAAGCATCTTTCTTCATCTTTGACCATGGTAATTGACTACTATGACTGCATTATGAAAGCATAATGGTATAAAAGCAATAGGACTATTTACCTTGTGACTTTCATGCTCTTTGTCCATCCTCACTGTAGCATTTGATATAAGTCTTGTTCTTCTTTTCTGTTGTTCCTCCTCCTTTCTGATGATACACCTCTGTAGGTGGATATGGCAACTCATGATATATCCTGATATATTATGACTGTTCATGCTTTGTAAAAGCCAATTTGTTGATCTTGTCTTGCCTGTTCATGGTGAAAGTGACTGCATATCTCCTTGATCTTGCACTATATCTCTTCTTAAGGCATGGCACCTTCTTGACTGCACCATGGCATCACTGTATCTTTAGGCACGGGGAATAAAGTTTATCCTTGGACTGTTGCACTCTTTACACTCCATTGTGGTCCATGTATTTGACTCTTTGTGTGCTCTATACATGACAGTCTCTTGCTTTTGAATATGTACTTGACTGTCATGCAATGGTGACATATGTGGCTGCTCCATAGCTTGTTATTCCTTTAAGATCACTAATAGTAAGTAACAGTCCTTATCATTCGATGAATTGTGATCATGCTGTATGCATCTGTCATCTACATCTTTGGCCTTTAGCATGTGAAAGTTACACTTCTCATGTATCTTGTGAAGCTTACTTTAGAACAGTCAAGTTGGCATTATATTTATGATTGTCTTGCCTTCCACTGTTTCATCTGTTGTTCCATGTGGCATTTACTTGACTATCTTTATGAGACATTTGCAACTTGAATGTGATATGACTGTTAACCCTTGAACATTTTAACAGTATAATGACAATAAGAGGAATACCTGGTGCAAAATGTTGTCTCATCTTTGAAGTTATACTTGTATTCTTTATTGTATAGCCAGGCATTGAATGGTATCTCTACTTTTTATGTATTTCATATGGACCTAAGCTCTTGATAACATAGCATAAGGAAACAACATATGATGTAATTTGTCCATTACTCTTGATATCTTTCTTGATTAAGTAAGAAAGAAGCATGCTGGGCTCAACCCTTGTGGGAGCCACATTTAATCCACATGCTTATTTGTCTTCAAATCAGCAACAAAACTTGTCCTATACCTGCACAATGAACAAACAAGTTAGCATAAAAGTACCTGACAGTGTTGATTGATTCTCTTCATGATTTCTTCCTGATTTGTGTCATTTTCTGATCTGATTTTACATTTGAATGCATGATGTGATAAGTAGATGTCTTTGTTTGATAAAAGCATGTGATAGTTTTAAACATCCGGAGCACTAACAGGGCTGTCCCCAAAATTTTGCAGGTTTCAACTTGATGATGGCTTGGAGTGAAGAATGAAGACTGAAAACTTGAATGCCAGCTTCAACAGCAACCTCGATCATCAGGTAATGATGGATGTTTAACCTTATCATATGTTTATTTCTTTCTCTTTTATCAAACAGATGCATAGCTTGCATGTCTGCAATTGCTCAGTCTAGTTACTCCCACGGCTTGTGTGGGACATATTTAAACACTTCTTTAAAACATGATTAGTTAATTTCTCTTATGCATATGATAAATATGTATTTCCTTTTCAATCAATGCATGAGATAAAGTAACAGATACTTGAATGTATGATCAAAACATGACATGAAATAACAGTGTAATACAATATCTTTCTCTCTTTTATTCAAAACTGATTAACTGAATAACCAATTTAACTTATAACTCCTGAAAGATCAAACTGTGTAGAACAACTGTATCTCTTGAATGTTTGATTTCTTGATAATCAATTCTTTTGTCATGATAACTTATCAGTCCTGATTGGACTGATGGGTTATCCTGACAACTAGATTTTCTTTTCTACTCTGTCAAGGCATCAACCATTCAATGAATGCATAACTTTGAAATTTTTTATTATTCCTTCTGAACAACTACACTCAGGTCCAACTAATTTTAAGTGTGAACAAAAAATTAGTAACAGTTACACCATGTACAAAAGCTACCCTAGAGGTTGAGAGGGAGGCAAAAGCGCTCCTTACAGCGTGAGCAGAGGAAAGCAACTAGAAAGAGAACAATAGAGGCAATGGTAGTGCCAAACACAATTTTTAGTTCTACAGGGTCAAAGGGAGTAGGGGGCTCTTCTTTGCTTCCATTGGGCCACGGATACGAGGATCAGGCAGTGGCGTGGGCAGTCGTATTTCTAGCATTTTTGTTCCTCGTAACACTCTCGATTCGCAACCTTCATTGGAAAGTATTGCATGGAATAGAGAATTGCAACATGAGGCGAAGTTGGCATGTGCAAGATTTTGGTACTACAACAATATTCCAATTAATGTTGCTTCAAGTCCTGATTGGGAGCAATTGGTCACTGCATTGACTGTGGCAAGTAAGGGGTTCAGCCCCTAGTCATCATGAGTTGAGTGGCCCATTATTGCAAGATGAGGTCCAAAACACGCATCTACTAGTAGAAGAACAAAAGCAAATTTGGTAAAAAAAAGGCTACACTATTTTATTTGACTGATGGACTAATCGCAAGAATAAGACATTCATTCTTTTTAGTGGCTTCAAGGGGGCAGCTATCTTTTTAAAGTCAGTTGATGCCTCCAATGAAATAAAAAATGCAGAGACCTTGTGCAACATGTTGGATGAGGTGGTGATGGAGGTGGGAGTGGAAAATGTTATCCAAATAGTGACTAACAATGCAGATGCATATGTGGCAGCCGGTAGACTTCTAGAAGCAAGGCACCTAACGTTGTTTTGGAGCCCTTGTGCTGCCCAGTATCTTGACATGCTTGTTGAGGACATAGGGAAACTAAGCTAGATGAAGAATGTGGTTGAAGATGCAATGAATATCACAAAGTACATCTACAACCACACATGGGTCCTAAATCTTATGAGAGAGCACACTGATGGCAAGGAGCTCGTATGATCAAGAGTCACGCGCTTTGCCACTAATTTTCTCACCTTGCAAAGTATAGTAGCTTCATTTCCCAACCTTAAGCGCATGTTTGTGAGCGAAAGGTGGTTGGAGAGTCCTTATTGCAAGAGAGGGATAAGGCAGGGCTTTGACATCTAAGCCCAAGAGCGGGACTTTGACCCTCTTGGCCTTGATGGCAGGGCTTTGACATCCATCCAAGGTGTACTTAGATGGAAACCTTATACCCTCTTACCTACGTCTCCTTCCTTTCCTCCATGATGAGGTTCAATATTATTTACATCTAAAATACATTAAAGATGATTATTCATGGATACATAATAAATACTAAGATTATCATCTATGCTATATTAGCATTTCATATTCTATTTGTTCACATTTATCCATTCTACATAAGTAATGCAACCTGAAAGAGATATCAATTCTTTGACTGCAATTATGTTATCAGATTTCATGATTATTAATATACCTACTACTTCCTACGATTGTATGTCTTTCTGTTCGTTGCTTTCCTCTCTTTATGCATGTAGATTAGATCTTAGATTAATAATGTATATTATGTCTTCGATGCTTTCTTCTCCTCATTGTTCTTCCTTTTATACCTCTAACGGTGGTGCCCTTTGGGGAGTGGTTGTGTTTGTTCCATAGATTGCACCTGTTGAAAACTAAATTATAATCAAGCGCTACTCTAGTCGTTGTTTGCAGATTGTATTAGTCACTGCTCTTCACATACTAATTATCCGATCGGTGGGAATGTATAAGTTATATTCAAATCGTTGCATTTATTTAATGATAATTGTTGCTCCCTAAGATCTGCTCATCGCTACCTATCCACATGGATCGCAGCACTTATTTGGATATTAATTGTCTTTTACCTCTTAGTATATTCGCCGAATTATCACGCCTTAACAATTCGTATCATATCATGAATCATAGCACATTGACTTTTCTTTAGACTTATCTGATCTTTATTCCTCAAGGTGGCGGTAATAGGAATGGGTCGATTGTTTTTGTTATATTAATACTTATTACTCTTGACCGCACCTCTAATAAGACTCTTTATATTATTCAAATATGTTATAATTATAATTTGTTATTCATATCTATTTTATGTAATAATATATTCCCTTAATTAAATATATATATTAATATTTTTATGATTATACTATTTAAATATTTATATCTATATAATAATATTATTTAATATTATTGCAATCATTCCTATCATTATAAACACCATGGTTACGGAGGCAACTTCGTCTTTTATCATGATGTTTAAATCTTTAATTTAAACAATTCTTTAATATCGAGACATCACATCTTGCCATACACATTTTGTCCTAGCCTTGTAGTGTTTTGTAATATCTCACCCTTGATAGGATATTTAATTTTCTGTATTTTCCCTGTCTGTTTTAATTTGTTTTTGGTTTTCTGATTTTTTTGGCAATGTTTGATACAACAATATAATGCAGCAAAATAGAAGATATTGCAATAATAATTTTCAACTCAAACTGAACATTACATATGGAATACACAGCTGAAAATTCCAGATTTTTATATCAACTTAGATACTCAGTATTTTCATGAAATATTGACAACCCAATTCATAAAATATCTCCTATTATCTAAAACATCAACACCCAAAAAAATAGATAGCCAAAATAGTGAAGTATCTTACATACCCACTTTGCTGTCCATACAAAATGAAGGCTGAGATGACAGTACAGCAAGCTGGAAATGATCATTCAATCCTCTACTTCACAGAAATGCATACAACTGATGTAGGACTGATTCTCTGTCCTTTCCAAGTAATAACAAGCAAGTAGACTACGAATCCGGAGTGTATATGACCCAAAGTAGACTATGAATCCTGGTTGAAATGGTACGGTCTACCTAGGGTACCAAATACACATCAAAACACCATCAAAATCAATGCCATAACCTGCAATACATTCCTCAATATCTTCTGATAATTACGGTGACAAAAAACTGCAGATATTCCCTTGTGAATCCTTCTGCGACTGAACTCCAAACTACCAAACTGAATATGTATGAAGCACAAATGCAACCACTAAGTATGGCTGCCTCAAAGCACCTTTGGACGGTCTTTCATGCCTGTAGAATGCTATTACTAATGGAGATTTTTGTCTCCAAAAGCCACCTGGGTTCGAATCTCTTCAAAACCCTGGCAGAGCACAAGCCAAGCAAATATCAAATATTCAAGCATAACGCAAATGAGAGCTCATTTCTCTTTTTATTTCCTCCATTAGGGTCATTGCACTTTTGGGAGGGAAATATTGCTTTTAATTTCATTTTTAATATTTCCCGGGGTGAGCACTCCATAAAATGACTTAAGTGACTTTTAAATATTTTATTTTTCATCACTTAACCATTAAATCCCAAAGTCCAATATTTAAATAATAATATTAATTTACGAACTTTAAAACGGAGGCCCAAACGAACTCAGAATTCAATCATCTATAGCTCGCCGGAAACGTCTCGACAAGACGCTCCATCTCCAAGTCTTGAAAACCTAAAATGGCACCATCCCCGAATTTACTAAAAATAGCAAATCCGACACAAAGCACCCAAACCACCACTGAAAGTGTCAACTGTCACAACTAAACCAAACAGACATCCCACAACTGAATAACACATCCAAAGCTCTGCCAACCATGGTTCCCTAACCAAGCTAGTTAGTCTATGGGAACACAATAATAGACTAACTCCTCAACTGTCTAACTGGGCTAAAAAGGGGACATTACAGTCCGCCCTTCCTGGAGATTGCTTGCCCTCAAGCAATCTGCACCTGCATGTCAAAGCTGAACTCCAGGATCCCAAATCATTCTGTAGAATGTCCAACAGCATATCCACTGCATCCGCTGGGTAGAGATAAAACCATGCTCAACATCAATGTAGGCAACTACCCCAATATATAACCATCTACTAAACATAGGAATCCCTGAATCCCAAAGCGAAAATGGAAGTCCGCCAAACCCATCACTCGTTGACTTCCACTCCGCTACTCTGATATAATCTTCACCATGCTGAGAGTGGTGAAGCAACACATCGGAATCCAACCAAACTGACGTGCCAAACCTGTCACCACCTAGATCCCAACACATCAGAATCTCACATCCATCAATCAAGAAGGGGTAAGAATATCCAGTCATGTCTACACCACAACATCCCCTTTCATCCTTTGCAAATCTCCTATGGACGTGCTATCTATCCCTCATGGGTGTTGGAAGATATGTAACTGCTCCTCCAAAATCGAGGGAATGATTAAACTCTCCTCCATCACCGCTGTAAAGACTAAACATGCCATCATGCCTACTGACACTGCAACTTCTCTGAAGCCATGTCTCCAATGGAAATTTTTGAGACAAAGAAGTTGCAAACTCTGTCTGGTACCTATCAGCATGATGGTAATCTGATCTTTGACCCTGCAAGTAATCCTTTGAATATATCTGAGTCAAACACCTGCAATCTCTAGTTCCATCTTCTGAAGATGGCAACCCTTCATCCCACAATGGATGGTATAAATCCCGAGCCAATCCACACTTACGCATCATCAGGTCATCTATGTGTGGATTAAAGGAGAAATGATGAGCACTCCTCACTATGCAGTCAAGATAAAAAGCACCTGCCTGTGTCAACGGTTGACCGTCATAGGCGTGGGGAACACACTCCTCATCACTCAAATCACTCGAATCAGATGATGGCTCTTGTCTCTGATCCTGAATAGCTAACTGGGTAGATACTCTGGCACCCCTCTCCGCGTACCCAATAGCATACTCCCTATCATGAAACATTTGGAGATATTCTGATTTAATCTCCTCCAAAGCACTCCTGATGAACCGCAAATCACGAATGTGAGTACCAACTGAGATCCCATACCGTCTCTCCTCAAACTCTGTTGTCCAAAGAAGGTTCTCAACATATTTATGAGTGCAATCAAAACAAGATAAGGTTGAATCAACCTTCTCTCCTGTAACCTTCAACTGATCTCTCCATCTCTGTGGTTCAGTAAGTTGTCGATCAAAATCAGCTGCATGGGATGTAATCTCTGATTTGCTTTCGGCAGAGGGAAACAAATCAACATGAGAACCAATCTCCCAACTAGATGATACCCTGCATACCTCTTGTGAAGAAGACGGAGCAGCGTAGTGATCTGTCACACATCTCTCTGGAGAATCCACTACTTCACCACAAGAGCTATCAATAATTTGCTCTGCATCACCTGAAATGGGACTATCCTCAGGGACACCTGGTGCAACATAACGTTCCCTGCTAAGTTCATCCAATGCATTCATCCCATCTGTGTCACCTGCACCAGTAAATGAAATGGATGTTGCCACATCCTCCACACACTCATTACCACAATCCGTGGATGTATGCTTATCACCAAACGCTGCCATAGATATCTGAATTGTATCTGTAGGTGATGAAGGCGCCAAGCTCAACTCCACGGTAAGCTCATCTATCCGTAACTTTGACTCTTGAAGGGCTGTTTGAGCGCTCTTCAAGGAGTCCGTGGTGACCTCGAGCTCATAGGTGAGCTCATCAACCTCCTCTTCCTTTCCCTTTAGAGCATCATAATAGATGCCATCGAGCATGAGAAGATGATCTCTATCTGATAATAGCTGTAGGTAATTATTCTTCATTATCCCAACTGCATCTCTAAGTGCCTGAAACTCGGCAAGGGAAAGTCCACTATCAAAGTGCTCATATATACCTGGAGTCCAACAACAGTGTGCCACCAACTGCTGAACAACATCAAAGTGTTCTAAGGCTGAAGCAATCATGCCTTCGTTCACCTTCAATTGCCCTGCCTTGAATGATGAGACCCCTGTGACAAATCGTCTCCACACAAATTTTCTGATTTGTAATCTGCAATATGGTAAGAGGTTGAATCATCATCACTCACTGTTTGATAAGCATAATCATGCGTGCCATCATCTCTGCACACTTCCCCAATAAAGGTACTGTTGTTATGTACCTCACGGGATGGCTCCAAAGACATAATAGAAGCGGTTGATTGGACATAATCATTGCACACTGCTTCCTCCAATGTAGATGCATGTTCATCCAAAGAGCTATCCTGGGACCCATCACCAACAAGTAAATTTTCTGATTTGCTCACATCTTCTAAGGCCTGAGTTGCAAAATCAGATTTTCTGTGGCTTGAATCTGCATCACATAATTCGTTTTTAACACCCAAATCTTGAGTGTCAACGTTAGGAAACTCCACACATCCATCATCCTCACATGGAATGGCTGCTATCTCATGAGTAGGCTCAACATTACTAATTCCAGTGGTAGTCTTCCCCAAATCAGCTAGCTCCTCAATGCATGTCTCCTGTTTTGTGATCATGTATTCATCATACAGAGGCTCAGACTCATTTCTTTCAGCTATCAGGTCTTCACTTACCTTTAGTTGCCCTGCCAAACGATAGGACCCCTGAGACATACCAACCTTATATAAATTTTCTGATTTATGATCAGCACCATGCAACACTAAATCGGATTTGTTTTCAAGGTTGATATCAACATCATCAGTCCATCCCTCAGGCTCAACTGTGTAGATGAAGTAGGAACTGCAGTATGACCAAAAGTAGATCCATCCCAATCAAGATCCACATCAAATGTTGGGACCATCACACCCGGATCCCACGTGCTAAAGTGTTGTTTGCTCAGTTCAGGGAAAATGTGATCACTGTTTTCCGCATGACTGGTGTCCTTTGTGAATAAATCATTCTCCAACACCCTAGTACTGTCATTAACATAGTCATTCCTCTCCATAGGCTGGGTTTGAGAGTCAAACCAACAACCACCTGTGTCATCAACACTGGAATAAGATAAGAAATCATCATCCCTGGCTAGCAAAAGGATATCATCCAATGCTCTCATCTCTTCACAAGGCCTATCAATAACCACCTCTAATTCACCAACACTGGTGTCAATGTAAGTATCTCCCACCTTAGGCTTGGTTTGAAAGTCAAATCCAAGGCCACCTGAATTAACATTACCAGAATAAGATAAAGGATCATCAAAAGTTGTTTTGAAGTCATCATCATATTTGCTTTCTCCATGCCCTTCATCTGAAAATGCATGAGTGAACTCAACATAGTCATCTGCCCCATAGGAATCATCAAGGAAGTCATTAGAATCATCACAAGTTGAATCCGAACTAGGATCCAAAGCTGTTGTTTTATCCTTTTCTTCATGCACCACCTCATCCATGGTAGTATCTTCTTCTTCATCGGACAACTCTATAGGTTCATCTCTCATAATTTCAACATGTTCTTTTTTTGAAAACTCAAGTGAACCAATCTGATAGTCTTCATGTACACTCCTGGGTGTATCGCATGGTTCTTCTTCCTCTACCTTTTCTCCCACAGGGGCTTCGGATTTGTATCCTTCTTTGAATTTTTCAGTTTTTCTTCTGTCATCATTATCCCTGTATTTATACCTATCACCAATGTTCCCGTCTACATGGTTTCTGTCATTGTTGTTGTGGATACCAAGATTCCTGAGGAAATAATTGTCCACCATTTGTACCACTTGATTAAAATTATGTTGCATCTCTCTCTCTCTCTCTCTCTCTCTCTCTCTCTCTCTCTCTCTCTCTCCCTCCCCTACACCAATTATTCAGTATCTCTTGGAGACTAAGCTCTTCCCTGTCTTTATCACCCATTTCCTCTACCACTACTGTATCTGTACATGCAAAGGGATCAATATGGGGAACCTATATGTGTATCGGGCTGCATGTCTCAATTCATCATCTGCATGTCTATGTATGACCTCACAGGATGGCAGGATTCACTGCTCTGATACCACTGTAATATCCCACCCTTGATAGGATATTTAATTTTCTGTATTTTGCCTATCTGTTTTAATTTGTTTTTGGTTTTTTAATTTTTTTGGCAATGTTTGATACAACAATATAATGCAGCAAAATAGAAGATATTGCAATAATAATTTTCAACTCAAACTGAACATTACATGTGGAATACACAGCTGAAAATTCCAGATTTTTATATCAGCTTAGATACTCAGTATTTTCACAAAATATTGACAACCCAGTTCATAAAATATCCCCTATTATCTAAAACATCAACACCCAGAAAAATAGATACCCACTTCACTGTTCATACAAAATGAAGGCTGAGATGATAGTACAGCAAGCTGGAAATGATCATTCAATCCTCTACTTCACAGAAATGCATACAACTGATGTAGGACTGATTCTCTGTCCTTTCCAAGTAATAACAAGCAAGTAGACTACGAATCCAGAGTGTATATGACCCAAAGTAGACTACGAATCTTGGCTGAAATGGTACGGCCTACCTAGGGTATCAAATACGCATCAAAACACCATCAAAATCAATGCCATAACCTGCAATACATTCCTCAATATCTTCTGATAATTACGGTGACAAAAAACTATAGATATTCCCTTGTGAATCCTTCCGCGACTGAACTCCAAACTACCAAACTGAATATGTATAAAGCACAAATGCAACCACTGAGTATGGCTGCCTCAAAGCACCTTTGGACGGTCTTTCACGCCTGTAGAATGTTGTTACTAATAGAGGTTTTCGTCTCCAAAAGCCACCTGGGTTTGAATCTCTTCAAAACCCTCTCGAAACCCTAGCAAAGCAAGAGCCAAGCAAATATCAAATATTCAAGCATAATGCAAATGAGAGCTCATTTCTCTTTTTATTTCCTCCATTAGTGTCGTTGCACTTTTGGGAGGGAAATATTTCTTTTAATTTCATTTTTAATATTTCCCAGGGTGAGCGCTGCATAAAATGACTTAAGTGACTCAAATATTTTATTTTTCATCACTTAACCATTAAATATTGCACATTTGTAGAATGCTGTTACTAGATGGAGTTTTCGTTCCCAATAGCCTCTAGTCCGAATCCTCTTCAAAGTTCAAACCCTTCTCACGGAAATCCTAGCAGAGCAAAATCACAATATCATATATTTTCCAAGCACAATGCAAATGAGAGCTCATTTCTCTTTTTATTTCCTCCATTAGGGTCATTGCACTTTTGGGAGGGAAATATTTCTTTTAATTTCATTTTTAATATTTCCCGGGGTGAGCGCTCCATAAAATGACTTAAGTGACTTTTAAATATTTTATTTTTCATCACTTAACCATTAAATCCCAAAGTCCAATATTTAAATAATAATATTAATTTACGGACTTTAAAACGGAGGCCCAAACGAACTCGAAATTTAGTGATCTATAGCTCGCCGAAAAGGTCTCGACAAGACGCTCCATCTCCAAGTTTGAAAATCCCGAAACGGCACCATCCCCGAATTTACTAAAAATAGCAAATTCGACACAAATCACCCAAACCACCACTGAAAGTGCAAACTGTCACAACTGAACCCAAACCGACATCCCACAACTGAATAACGCATCCAAAGCTCTGCCAACCATGGTTCCCTAACCAAGCTGGTTAGTCTGTGGGAACACAATAATAGACTAACTCCTCAACTATCTAACTGGGCTAAAAAGGGGACATTACATGTTTCCGATTGTGAGTGCAACTGGAGCATTTTTTAAGCCATTCACACAAAGAAGCACAACAGGTTGACTCAAAAGCACTTAAATGACCTTGTCTATGTATGGTACACCCTTCGGTTGCATGAGAAGAAGGTAGAATGGCAAAATACACATCACGCGTTGGACCTTGAAGACATTGATCCATATTCATATTGGATTGTTGAGGATGTTGATGTGGATCCATTGTGTACTAATGATGAAATAGTTGCTTTTGAAAGGGATGCAGCCGCATGGCAAGCGAATGCGGCAACATATGAGAAGTCAGAAGGAGAGGATGATGAACCATCACGGGTAGGTTCTTCCCATATATAGCTTGATCCTATAGATGAGGCTTCTGTCGAGGATGTCGCAGCTATACCATCCACTTTTGCAACACCCACACAGCAGCAGCAAATTTTTTTGAGCTTTAGTCCTAGAAGAAATTTATGATTTATAATTTCTATTGATAATGAAACTTGAAGTTCATATGTATTCAAAGGTTGAACTTGTTTTTTGATCTATGATATTCGTTTTTTGATCTATGATATGTATTAAACTCTAATTTTGATTTATATGTGAAGGAAATCAGTAATGCATTCTACAAATTCAGAAATATGTGTGTTTTTGAAGAATATTTTTAAAAAATTATACATTTTTAAATGTTCGATAAATTTGTCGAGTTTTCCCTTAGTTTTTGTTGAGTCCCGAGTTTTTAAAAATTTTGGGTCTGCCGAGTAATTGTCAAGTCCAAGTTTTTCAACTATGAATATTCTAATGGAGAAAATGAAGGCTACATGAGTCACTAGTGGATGTAGCATTGTTATGGATGGGTGGACTGTAAAATCCCTTAACCAGAATTTAAGCCAAACTTTCAAATTTTTTATTTTTGATGCTATTGTGTGGTAGTTCAGATTAAAATCACTTTGAATCAGCGGTAAATAACAGTCATAATACATATCTATTAAAGTTCATGCACTTGTTCATTGATTTTTCCACAAGACAATTTGTCAAACAATTGGCAAACACAATATATATAGCTGGAAACGCCAACCAAATGGACTATGTAATGCTGTTCATATTAAATCAGAATTACAAAGATGAGATTGATCAACTCTAACCTCAAAGATGTCCAATACACAAAGAAAATAATGCTTCAGTTGGAGCTGAACAAGAACAGATGATATTATTGTTGCTAGAGCTTCCAATTCATAGGATCAGCATTAAATATTACTCCACAAGGGTGCGGCCAGCACTCAAACTGCAAGGAAACCTTCTAAGGTGGCTGCGCCTTCTTTCTAACACCCACAAACCTTCAAAAACCTATAAGTTTTCCATGTTGCTCACAAACGCCTTCACCATACATGGTGCCATCTATGAAATGACATTCAGCTGAATGGAAAAAGATCCGCTTATCATAGAAAATGCTATGGCTGGAATAGAGAAAGAGTTAAGAGTTGCAACTCTTTCTAGGGTCTTCTTCAAATGAGGCAATGGAAGTATAGGGTAGAAACCCTTTCAAACTACACTAAATCTCAAATAAAAACTTCTATCAAAATCTCACAAATTTATTATTGCCTGCGATCTCAATAAATATGTCAAATAAACCCTCCTTGAAGGCAAACTCTGAAACCTAAGAAATGATGAATGCTTCCGCACAAAATATAAACCTGGAATAAATATTAACTTTCAGCACAAACCCATAAATCCGCAAATAGACCTAGAACCTGAAAATGATAACTCTTTGTTGCAACACCAAACTCCATCAAATAATAACCAAACACTGTAGAATCAAAACGCACATGCATTCAGCACAAGCGTGAAATCTGAATAACTCCACCTGCAAATTGACTAGGGAAGATCTTTCACTTTCGTAATCAACTTTCCACTAGGGCTTTCGTCCTAGGGTTTGAACGAGACTTCAAATAAAATAAAATGCAAGAATGAATAACGTGGGTCTCCAAATCTCCTTTTATAACTTTTCTAGAGCAATAAAATATTACTATTCTCAATTTTGCTCCAAAAACTCTTTTATAAAACTAAATAATTAACTTTATGGAGCACTTTCATCTTTTTGAGGAATAATGATATTTTCCCATGAATAAAGTCCCTTTTCCAAGGCATCCACTTGAAATAACTTTTCAAAACCTTTAAAATGAGCTATCACACTTAGTTGTCCCTTTTAATATTTCCAACATTAGACAACATAAGTGAATAATTAATTAAATAACTCAATAATATACCCAAGTTGCGGAAAGCATCCAAATGATATAATTTTGCAATTCTGATCATACCAATATGACATCGAAGACTTAGGAAGATGATTGGTGGCAACCAGGAGACTTACTAAAAATAGCCTACTCTTCCAAGAAGTTTGGAGAGCACCCGAAAGGTCAGAAATCGATTTTGAAAGCATCAAAAGGCTCCATCTAACCAACTGAACTCAAAACCAAGAACAATTGCTCTGCAAGACTAATCAAAGCTTCACCAAGAACGTTGGAGTTCTCCCCAACTAACCAATTAGCCTCCGGAAGACTTGGAAACGGGCTACTAGCGCACAAATCAGCTATGCGCCAAAAAGGGACATTACATGGACGGACATTACATATCATCCACTCATCAATATCATGGTGACACACACAGAGGGCCCTTACTTCCTTAGGGCTATTGATGGTTCAAAGCACTGCAAGGATCCTGATTATCAGCTCCAAATCCTTAGAGATGCTAATGAGGAGGTTGGCCCAAAGAATGTGGTGCAGATTGTGATAGATGCAACCTATGTGAGCAAAGCAACAGGAAAGTTAGTTGAGGAGGCCTACAAACATATATGTACTCCTTGTTGTGTGCATGCCATGAACAATGCACTCAAGGGAATTAACAAAATAGACTAGATTAAACAAGTTGTTCTAGACGTTAGAGATGTGTAGATGTTTATTTGCAACCACCGCATATCACATGCACTATTTTGGTCCTACTATAAGAAGGGATTTCTAAAACCTATTGAAACCAGATATGCATCATACTTCATTCTCTTGGAGAGGATGCTTGAGTTGCAAGAGGCGTTGCAACTAATGGTCATGACAGAAAAGTGGAATCGGTGGCTAGATTCGAAGTTAGAGTTGGGGAAGAGGGGGAAGGAAGTGGTGAAAAGTGACATTTTTTAGGTTGATGCCAAATACATTATCTCTATCATAACTCCAATTTTCATAGTCATCAGACCACTAATGCACCAAACCTTGGAGAAGTTTAGAGTGCATTGACAACATGCTTGGCCAAATGAAGGTCGTCATACAAGAGAAACACCCCACCTTGCAATTCTATCATGAACACATTTGGCCTATTATTCAGCAAAGGTGGGAGAAGCTCAACACTCCCTTGCACGTGGCTACTTATGCATTGAACCCGAAGTGATATGTGGAAATCCCTAGCAGAGGTACACCTATGCAAGATGTTGAGGTGAAGGCAAGGTTCATGAAGGCTATTTTGAAGAGGTAAAATGCTAAGGATGCCACCATCATTCATACTAAGTGGACCAAATTCGCCACACTTAGGAGATACCCAAAAGAGGTAAAACTAGATAGGGAGACTATGGTATAGGAGAACCTAGTACTGTGCTGGGCTACGCATGGGCCTCATTCACTGACAACCACACTAACCATTGGCCTCTTGCCCCAAGTTTCTAGCTATTTTGTTTTTGAGAAGAACTAGTCTACATACAGCTTCATCCACTCTATAAAGAGGAATAGGCTTACCTCTAGGAGGGTGGAGAAGCTTGTAGATGTACATAGTGTCTTCCATCTAATTGACTATAACATGCTTATATACAAGGATAGTCTAGCGGCATGATGGGATGTATAACCAAAGGAGCCAGCGCAAGTTGATGATGATGTGGCACAAACAAGGTTGGTTGGTATTGGCTTTGAGGAGCTTGAGCTTGTGGGTCCGGCAATTCCAATGATAAGGAGTTTGCATGTAATGTCCCCTTTTCCTCAGTGCTAAAATACTGAAAATGGGTTAGCCTTTTTGCTATTTCCCGAAGGCTAACATTTTGTAAGGGAAATGTGACTTCTTAAAAGTCTAATAACAGTTATATAATGTTTATTTTGCTCCAACGTGCATCATGTAACTGTTAATTCTTTTAAAAAGTTTAGAGTTTGCTGCTTTGAGTGGGCGCTCAGTCTGGTGGGACCCTTTCATTCATATTCACCTATTCTTGGCATAGCTGGTGGAGTGGAGGAGCGCTCCTTAGTGGAGATTTATTGTGCTTTCCTTGCATCGGCGTGGAGCGGGGTAGAGGTGGTATAAACAAAAATATGGCTCATTACGCATTCACCTCGTGAACTCTGAAATTGCATCGAATGTCTAGAATGGCCTGTGCTGTTTAGCAAGGATCTCAGTGTGCTTTATCTCCACACCCAGTTTCGATTGTGCAAGACCAATCCTAGCTGGTGAATCGTCGATTTCATTTCAGGAATCGAATCTGAGCCAAAAATGGAGTTTGACGTCTTCTAAGAAGTGGTTTTCTGGTCAGGTAATAAGGTTGGCTTGAGTTTTGTTTGTATCTGTTTTTTCATTGCCGAGGAGTCTTCGAATAATAGGCGTTGGAATTATTCAATGAGGCGTCAATGATACTGACCATGAATCGCATGCTGGTCCACTTTGAAGATTGGCGGAAGCCGCAGATACATGAAGTTCGTGTGACAGTTCCAAAGGATGTCGTTGTTATGGGACCTTCATTTTCACTTCTTTGAATACCTGGAATGCTGTTTGGATTAGCAACGAATGTATATCTGAACGCCAAAGTCACATTTGAGAGAGTCCTCTGTGATCTCATGGAAGTCGACCCTAAAAAGGCGTGATTGTGCTAACATCATGGAACGCTGCACCAACTCTTGTTTTGTCAACTGGAGCCTAGTCACCCAGCTTGGAGGTGTCCTGTGACAAGGGTTTTGGGGTGGTAACGTAGGGTTGTGTGTGAATTGGGTAATTCCTGTGATTTTCTGATGCTTACACTGAAGGTTGATTTTCTGCAGCAGTCTTCACTCAGACATAACTGTGACAATATTGAGTCTTGTTAATGCTAGAGTTCTTTCAAGCTGCTGTGGTGTCAAGAGCTCTCCTTAAATCTGAAGATTGGCCAAGGTAAATTCGTCTATTCACAACTTGTTTCTCTGAGTGCTACAGTAAAAGCTAATGAAGAAAGAATAATCAGATTTTGCCTGTTAATTGAATCAGCACTTTTCATAGAAATTTGGTCTAGTCTATTAAGCTTCTTGTTAGGGGTGAACATTGCATTGCATTAGCCAATTGTATTTCAATTTTAAATGTAATCACCGTATTGATTTTGAATATAATAATATATTGATATTCAATAGGTCCTTGGTCCCCCCATCTCGAAACTTTGTGGAACTATGGTTTTCACCCATTGAAGGGTTTCTCCAAGGTGAACTTTTGTGTTGTAGTCTTGTTGTGTGTGAATTTTGCATGCTTTATCATCGTTATGAGTTTCTTTCATTCTTACAAACTTGAATGAACAATCTTTTAGCTGTAATAGTTATCCATTAGAGAAAGATTACAGTGTAGTTGAAGGAGAGTCAAAGAGTTGACAGAGAATCTATAAGTTGACAACTATGTATGTGGAATATCCACCCTAGTTTATAGATCAGGTAATATCAAAGCAGTTTGTTCATTTGGGAAAGTGGTTTTGTGTGTGTTGGTCTATTATGCCCTCCACAAGATTGAGTGGGAGCGAGAATCTAATTCTTCACAAGCCAAAGATTGGAACAAGAAAATGGTTGAGGACAGTGAGAATGGCAAGGGAAGATGATGGAGAAGTGTATCCCTGGAAGTTGGAAGATGTTGCAAGGATTTCTAGCGTAGGAGAGAAGGTGGATAGACTTGAAAGCATGATGCTAGCCTTGATAGCCAAGTTGGGAACTTCAAAAGAACGTGAGGAAGAAGAGAACCAAAGAAATCAGAAGAAGAGCAAGGAGAGACCTCATGTGGGAGATTCTTCAAAGCTAAGGCCGAGATAGACATCCAACCTTATGACGGGGAGATAAGTGCAAATAAATTGGATCAGTGGGTGTCTCAAACGGAGATATACTTCAGTTTGCATAATTCACTCCTCATCAACAATTTTTTTTGCTAGAATAAAGCTTTCGGGGCAAGCTCTTACGTGGTATGAGAGCTATGCACACTCTTTAGAGATTCAAAAAGTGCCACCCAGGGCTAAGTGGGATGATGTTTTCTACCCTATATGCCATGAAGAAGAAAGGTTGATTCAATGGCATCATTTGAGGCAAGAACAAGGGCAAAGTGTGCAAGCTTCTACAAGTGAATTCAAGAATAGAGTGGTTTAGCTTGATAAGGATATCACAGACCACGAGGTGCCGATAAAATATATTGTTGGGCTGTTTGATCATTTGAAAAGACCAATCCTAATGGCCAAACCCCAAGATACAAGCAAGGTGTGTGCCTAACTGCACTACCTTGAGCTAGACAAGAAAGAGGGCTCCTCCTACAAGCACAAATGTCAAGACCCTTATGTCCAATCCTTTTATTATTTTGAGCATTGTAATAATCATAGTTTAGTTATTTAGTTAACATTACACTGTGGATTTATCCACAAGCATCACATGAAGTCATAATAGTGTAATGAGTTCATATAAGTGCATGGATTTATCCCACATTAGTTGTACCTCATAAGTCATTCTTTGTGAAGCTTCTATATTGATGTTTATAATGAAGAGAAGATCATCTTGGAATCATATTTTGTATTAGAGTGTTCCTCTTAAAGAGGTTGCCTCCTCAAAGAGGCCTATAATACTTGTTCCAACTTCATGAATATAAGTACATTTACAGATATTTTCCAAACATTGGATTCTTTTTCACATGTTATTGCCTGTGTTCGATAATATTTTGTACATAAGTGCCTAACAAGTGTTCTCAAAGCTCTTTCCAAGGTTGTATTTTCTAGCAACAACACCGCTTGATAATCAGAACGCGGTGAAAGTAGTGGGGTACTGACCATTTTTGGATGGCATTTTTTTCTTACACTAGCAGTCTAGATTAGACACCTTGTGCCGAGGGTCTTAAAATATCCTCAAACAATTGTCACTGTTTGCTAACCATGTTGAATCAGTGTGTGAAGTGAGGTGGGATTCGGCTCACCAATACCTAAGCCTCAAACAACATTTGTATATGGTCATAATCTTCCACATACCTTTAGGCATATCAGAAGACTCTCTAAGGTTAGGATAAACTTCACCATAGAAAATCATCAACTGTCTAAAATTTGTAGTGCACTAGTTAGCGATTAACACCAAAAAGTTACTCTCTTCATACCCCAAAGACAAGATAGTGCGACTACAGGATGGTAGAATCCTCTATAGTTAGAGCTCTGAAATAGTGGATCAATTCACTATTTACAAAAGAAAAAAAGTATATTAGAGAGCCTATAGACTAGACACACCCTATGCCTAGAAATTCCCCACTTAAACCCTGGCCCTGAACAGATTTGGGCATATTTGATTAGAGATTGGTAGATTCAAGCAGCTCAAGACAAATCAAGGTAGACTCGCACATATTCAAGCAGATCCAAGCAGATTCACACATATCAGAGAAAATCTAAATGTATCGATAGAGCTGTGTATAGTGATGGAGTAAGCTGCAACATCCAGAATAGAGGTTTCGTGCAATTTGAGCTTCACGTGTTCAGCTCCTATACAATTAGCCTATCTAAAACTTACAAGGCAAATTTCTCACAAACACAAAGGAATTTGATCATTCTGTCTAAAAAACCTGTCAATAGGGTCTTATTAGTAAAAAAAATTAAAAATTAAAGAGCCTAGGGTGACTTAGTTTCAACCATTTACAAATTATCTCAGATTGATCATCTCTTCTTATTGATCATTTTGGTATAATTTTCCAGTAACCCTTCCGACAACTCGAATGACCAATATGGCTAGTGGCCAAAAATCACAGGACCCATAGAATCTTTCTTTGGAAAGGTTGGATAAAGAAATCAAAAATATACAATCAACACAATCCATTATAGTTCAGCAATTGTCCAAATTGGACAAATTAGATTGAATTGATGATCTTGACAGCCGATTGGTTGGCCTTAATGCTAAATGACACCATGAGCCAACAATTCCAATAGAGTAGACAATTAGATATGGGATAGAGCTCTCACATCAGACAAAATACTTTCCCAAACCAACAAAATCTTGGCAGGACTCCACATACACTATAATGTCTCTACCCAGATTTTTCAAACACTCTTGCAATTTTCTGAATTTTAACTCATAAACATTTTGTCAAACAATTGGTGAACATTGAATCCAAACAACAATACTGAATTTAATGATCAGAATCAGCTGCACTATGATTTATAATCATGGACAATTTCACAAACAATTTATTATGCAAAGGTCTTACTAGGACATTTTGTCAAACATTTGGCAACTTCACTTGTCCAACTTACAATATACAGAAAATACTGGAAAATGATGATAAAGATACTAAAGATAATTATAATACTAAATCTATTTTCTGGCCTCAGAAAGAAGGTGTTAAATCTGCAGTTGATGATCTTACAGCAGTTTAAATCTCAGAAAATCCTCCAAGAAGGCAGCGGCTAGATCAATAGAGACAATACATTCATGTGAGAGGTTGCGCCATTCTCTAATCTTCAATTTCTTGCCTTGAAATGCCATGCACCCTTTGTGACTTCAGAAATAACACTAGCAATCTGCAATATTTCTCTTTTTAGCTCATGTCCCCCTTCCAGGAATGCTGCGGCAGTATTTGGGGCCTTTAGAATATGGCGGCCAGCATTTTGGAATGTCCCCTCAAGCAGTCAGCAATCTCAACGAAGGAGCAGCTAAGATACCAAACCCTTGTTTTTGGAGCGCCACACTCCAATTTCTTTCAGTTTGCAACACTCTTTAAATTTCACTTCACAAATTTATTATTTGGTAACAAATCAATAAATTTGGCCTTCCAGCACTTCATGGAAAACAAACAAATCCAAATAGAAATTTCACCTCTTCAGCCCCGTCTTCATCAAACTTCAATCATTTTGTGCACCTGTGAATCTTGAATGAATCCACCAAGGATTGGCTAAGTGGGTTTTCGTCCATGAAACCAATATTCGCCTTAGGGTTTTTGTCCTAGGCTGAATAGCTGAACAAAAGCTCAAGCTTCCAATAGCATTTCCAAGAAAATGAAAATGTCAAGAAGAAGTCACTTTTCCCCTCAAATCTCCTTTTATAGTCTTTCGGGAGAAAATACTTTATTTTCTTTTATTTCTTTTATTTTTCTACTCAATGTTGGACATGTTGTCATTGATGTCAAGAAGGTAGTCGTGGTGGTTATGATTGATGAACAGAAGAGAGTACAGGAAATGGTTGTCATTGATGTCAACATAGCAATATGATTAAATGCAAGGCACGGAGCTATTAAACAATGTCATTGATGTCAAAGGTTGAAGACATTGGTTATCATTGATGCCAAGAACATAATGCAAAAAAACGTTGGAGAATGATTGAAGAGGTTGTTTGTATTGTTTAAATTAAAGATTTTAACAATTACTTATGCTGGCCGATCTCATTTGGCACCACCTTTTTGAGTTTAAATCTTCACATACTTACCTATGGCCGACTACCTTAAGAAGTAAGCACTCCACATAAGAAGTTTTGAAGGAAGAGTTTAAGTATTTAAAAAGTGGCTGACCACCTTCCATATAGAGCACCCTTCATATAACAAAGAGTTAATTATTTATGAAGAAAGGTTTATAAAAGACAAATGGTGTGATTAAGAGTTTGTGTGGAGAAATAGACAAAAAGTAAATAAGACAAAAGTCTTATAAAAAGAGATGATGTGATTTGATCATAGAAGAGCAGCACTTTGTATAATAAGGAGAAGCAATCAAATGTTTATTAAGGTGAGCGATTATATTAGAAAGCAACGATTATGTTTGTGAAGGCTGCGATTGATTTATGGAGCAGCAATTAAATATATTAAGTGCAGCAATTACCTTGTGAAATGAAGCGGTTAACACATACTAATATCCTACGATTCTATGAGAAAGAAAAAGACAAAAGGGTCGACTCCCAAATATAACCGACCTCTTAATAGAGGAGCGCTAAAGAATACAAGGATATATTAATCATAAGGTGAAGCTGATTAAAGAATATACAAGGTGTGATTTATTAAAGGAGAGCAGTGCTTTATAAAATACATAAAGTCAGCGATTAGTATGAAGGAAGATGCAGTGATCATTTTTTCATAAGGAGCAATTAAAAGACGATATACAAACAGCAATTTCATTTAGACAAAAGGCAGCAATCAAAAAGTATGTTAATAAGAGACGCCTCCTTTGGTAAAGTGTGTCTATCATGAAGTGGTATGTCTATTGAATGGAATCCCCCCCCCCCAAGCAAGTATAAAAGGAAGATTGTGATATGAGATGTGGTGAGTGAGTGTGAAGTGTAAAAGCAATATCTGAAATACACAGATCTGCATATGAGAAGATAAGAAGATCATCATTGTGGGAGTACAACGAATATCATTCAGAATTAAGGAGAGAAAAGAAATGAATATCACTCAGATTTAAGAGAGGTGTCGATGAATTAAAAAGAAGATGTGAGTGAAATAAAAGACAGAATTGAAAATGTAATATCAATCAAAAGGGAAGAATTGAGAACAGCTGATATGAAGAATGATTCAGATATGTATTTGTGAAGTGAGTGTGTGGAAATAAAAGATATACTCATGAAGATATAAAATAGGATTATGCAGAGATAAAGGAGAAGGTAATGTTGATATAAAGAGAAAGATAATGCTGAGATAAAGAAGAAGACCTTGCTGGGATAAAACAAAAGCTAGAGCAGATTTGAGAGAAGAGTTTGGGCAGAAATAAGAGGAGAAGTTTATGCCGAGATAGAGGACAAGTTTGGGCAGATCTCAAGACAGAAAGTTGTGAAGAATTAATGCTATGATTATGACCAGTTTTGTGTGAAGAAGTGGTACATAGTTTGGATCAGATTTGAAGGAAGAGAGTGATCATATTTTGGATCAGGTTTATGAAAAGAAATTGTGTATCTTTTGGATCAGATTTGAAAGGAAGAACGTTGTGTGAGTTGCAATCAGATTTGTAGAAGATAGTGATTAAGATCCGTAGAAGGTTGGTGCCTTAACGAGAGATTGGTGTCTCTTACTGGATTGGTGCTCAGTTGCGGATTGGTGCTCACGAAATCTACAAGTGGGGATTGGAGTCTCCAGTGGGTTGGTGCTCACGAATTATATAAGAAGGGATTGGTGTCCCATGTAGGTTGGAGCCTACTAAGATTGTAAAAAAGATATATATATAAGCAATATTTTGCCGTGGTTTTCTCCCGTAAGGGTTTCCACGTAAATCTTGTGATCTTCTTGCGGTGTATCATTGATAGATCTTGTATGATTGATATTGTTGTGATTGTTAAGTTGTGAAAAGTAAAAGTTCGTATTATACTGATTCACCCCCACCCCCCTCTCAGTATAATTGTGTGTTCTTCACTCAAACCATGAAGTGTCATTTTTAAACAATTTCACTTGTACCACCTGTCTAACAACACTTTATAAAATCCTATTAAAATCTCTTGTTCAGCTTTAATAATTAATTAAATATAAATTGTCCTTAGAAATAACTTAAGATGATTTAATATTTAATTAAGTAAATATTCTTTTTTTCACAAACCCAAATAGCCTACGGGAATTAAAATAGGCTAAGGGTCTTTGCTCACACCATGAAGTGTCATTTTTAAACAATTTCACTTGTACCCCCTGTCTAACAACACTTTATAAAAAAAATCTCTTGTTCAGCTTTAATAATTAATTAAATATAAGTTGTCCTTAGAAATAACTTAAGACGACTTAATATTTAATTAATTAAATATTTTTTTTTCCCAAACCCAAATAGCCCACGGGAATTAAAATAGGCTAAGGGTCTTCGCTCACGCTCACACCTGAGAAGGGGACATTACATACACCTAATCCGAACTTACCTAAATTTGATGGTGACGACCCTACAAGTTGGTTGTACAAAGGAAAGCAATATTTTGCAGTCAATCGAATCCCCATGACTCAAAAACTCTCCATACCTTTATTCCCCCTGGAACATGAAGTTTTCCATCAATATCAATGGCTGGAAAAAATATATGGTTTCCTCACATGGAATCAATTTTGTGAGCACCTACTTACCTGATTTGGCCCAAGTGAGAACAAAGATTTCACAAGGGCATTAACAAAACTACGACAAACTCATTCGATCCATGACTATTAGACACAGTTTGAAAAATTAGCAAATCGAACAAGTGGGCTCGATGATAATTTCTTCAAAATTTGTTTTATCAATGGCCTGAAGGACGACATCCATGCAAAAGTCAAAATGTTTAAACCCACCACATTGATGGAAGTTCTCCAATTGGCTAAATTAGCTAAGGATAAATTTTCCACCCATTGTCATCCCTATAAATCAACACAACCTAACACTCAATAGACATTTCAACCAAGACCACCTCAAGTTAACTACCACCACCCATCAAGCATCTAACTCCTAAGGAAATGGTTGCTTGTTGTGCAAAGGGATCGTGCTACAATTGTGATAAGAAATACGACTCAAGACATAAATACACTGAATAAAAAGTTTATCTCCTAGATGTTGAGGTACCTTCTTCATCTAACTGTTAACACATTGGACACTTCAAAAGATAGTCTAGTAGAGGAACAACTCGACAGGATAGGTCTACCGTCTAAGTGTTGATTCAACCCGTACAATTTATGTGCATGCCTTGGCTTAGATCACCACACCCCAAACGATGAAGATGTTGGGCTACTACAGAGGGCATCACGTAACCATCCTCATTGATTCTTGCAGCACTCATAACTTCATTGGCCGTCAAGTGGCCAAGCAAGTAGCATGTTATGTGTATCCTTGCAAAAATTTTGAGGTAATGATCACCGATGGAGGTACATTGGCTTGTATAGGAAAATGTCAAAATGTAGATATTTCAATGGGGGATTACACTCTATAATCTAACATGTTTGCAATAAAGTGAAGAGCAACATGGTGGCAAGAAGAATGAAGATGGTAATGGGGTAAAAGCAAGAGGAATGCTACCTCCACAGTCAATTCAAAAGGCAGAGGTGAACGAAAGAGTCATTGTACTCACTGTGAGAAGGACAGTCATACCAAAGAGGTATGTTGGAAGCTACATTCAGAGTTGGCACCTTCTTGGGCAAAGAAGAAGGGCAAGAACAAACCAATTAAGTACAAGAAACAATAGAAATTGAGTGCAGCTTAAAGGTTGATGAAAGGTTGTCTTGTACCACAATTGCTAAGAATGTACAAAAGGTGGGTAATGACTCTCATGGTGGACAAGAGCTCACTCAACTCTTCCTCATCAAGATACAAGCAAGAGGTAAGAAAGTGGATGCTATGTTTGATAGGTATTCACAAGCAAACCTCATTTCTTTCAAATTGGTTGGTAAACATAGTGTAGATCTCTTGGATCATCCTCAGCCATACATATTAGGATGGATGCAACAAGGAGTGGAGATGAAAGTGACCAAACAACATAGTTTGAATTTTGTAATTACTCCTGAATTTAAGGATGAAGTGTCGGTTGATGTTCTCATTAGACATTTGTGATGTTATTTTTGGGAGCCCTTATCTCTATGAGAGGGATGTTGTTTATTTTAAAAGAAATAATTAGTATAACCTCCGGTTGAATGGGAAGCATTTCACTTTGGATTCTTATGTTGGAAAGTCCAAGGTTTCTATGGGAAGTACCTCAAGATATAGGACGTTGCTCAGTGCCAAAGGATGGGTTTAGGGTGATCAACAAGAGGAAAGGGAGCTGCGATGAGGAATATGCGGGAGTTTCATTCTCAGAAGGAGCAACAAAAAGGACAGCAGGTGCATCCAAGTCCCAAGTTGCTTCTTGAGCCCAAAGGTTTTGCACATTTGTGGAGGTAATAACTATGAGGTTAAATTGGTGCCCCTCAAGACAAGTGCAAGAAGTTTCCATGATGTTGTGATTTGATCAGTCAAGAGACCCAAGAGTCCCAGTTCATATCACTCAAAGAGCAGGTAGGCTAGAAAGGCTTGTTACCAAGCAAGGTTCAAGTTGAGTTCTAAAAAGGATGTGGGAAAGGGGCTCCACACATTTGGTCCTAGTAGCTTTTGGGGACCAAAAGAAAACTAATGGGGGTGGCATTATCCACAAATCAGATCCTAGAAGTTGGACCAACGGGATCAAAAGAGGTTCCACTCAGTCAAGGAGAAAACTTGAAGTGACTTAGAAACGTATTGCGGGGTATTGTGGAGCATGAGATGTGATGACATCAAAGAAGTGCCTAGGGTGGTCTTGGACATCTCAAGAACTCTTTGAAACAAGTTGCAAACCTCAAAATGACCCAGAAACTAAGTTGCTGATTCTGGTACGGGTTCTGGTACACCGGTATGGAAAAAAATCCTTGGGTATGGTACGGCTGTATAATATATATACATGCAAATAATTTACAAAATATACAGAATTGAAAATACATTTGATATATCATATAATAATAATGACATTTGAATCTTTGATACTATGATACTTCATCATTGATCAATGATAGTGATAAAGATAATATTAATTGTAAATTGATAGTTCAAAATTTCAATATTATGTCAAAATAATGAATGAGTTTTTGTGAAATAGGTTTGTTTTTGTGAAATAACTCTTAGTATGGGCACGTTTTAGGGTTTTACGCACTTTTTAGGTTTTTTTTTATGTTTTAATGTTAAAAAAATGCTTTTAAATTTTCGTTTTGATGTTTTTTTTTTTAATTCGGCACTATGGCCATGGGTGCGCCTGGGAGCGCCCAGGAGCGGCCAAGGCATGGCCCTACTGCCCCAAGTTCCTTGTAGGTACGCAGCCACTCCCAAGACACTCCCATCACCAAACCAGTACCTGGACCAGTTCAGTAGGAAGCCGAGGCCCGGGGGACCATACCCTGAAATTTAGCCCCGAAATCCTAATTTGGCGAATTTGTCAGTTGCAGCAGGTAGTGAAAGTGTCACCTACCACTGCAATTTCATTTCTACAATGGAGATTTTGTCATGACTGTAAAAACACAATCTTCTCTTTGGCCAAAGTGGTGATTTCATCATTGTGCAAACAGAATGTGGAATGCAAAGGTTTTCATTGTTTGATCTTGCCTTTCGGACATCTAGTCTTCCATTTTCGTTGTTGGGGAGGCTATAGAAAGGCATATGAAGACTGTATGAGGGGTTAGACATGTTAACACTTGTTGGATCCTTCATTTTCATGTTCTCATTGGAGAAAGAAAGTGACAGAGCAGGGTTTTTGAAGGTGCAAAGATAGTTGCAGGAGTTAGTAGACGGTAATTTACCACCATAGAGTTCTGTATAAGCCCTAGAGGCATTGTACCACCTACATAACATGGCTGTGATAGTGGAAAGAGGAGCAATGCTCACTCTTGCTGGAGTTTTCACCCATTGAAGGGCCCAGAGTACACTTTTGTGTTGCAGTCTTTCTGTGTGACTTTTGCATGCTTTATCACTGTTATGAGTTTCTTTCATGCTTGATAACTTGAATGAAGAGTCTTTTCACTGTAATAGTTATCCATTTGGGTTGATTACAGTGCATTTGATGGAGGGTCAGAGAGTCGATAGAGAATCTGTAAGTCGATTACTACGCGTGTAAAATATCTACCCTAGTTTACAGATCAGCAGATCTGGTAAACCCATATGCATAAATCCTAATATTTTAAATGCCCCATTTATTTGCATTATGCATGTGATTTCTATGTATGTATAAAGCTACATGGAAAATGATTTGTAACATTTATGGCTCAAGGATTTGGCACACATGTACAAACCATAATCTCACTCATAATACTAAAACTATTTAAAATCATATATTTTACCAGTCTTAACTCTTACCTATTACACTCTCCGCACATATCAATACATACATTTAACGTGCTCATGTGTCTTCACCTCCAAAAAACACATCCTAACAAACATGATACCTATAATCATTATAATCTTAATGCATACCATGGTAACAAAAAATATGAGGACCTTTAGGAATCACAAGCTGTATCATATAATTGACGCAATATAATAGTTGATGTGTCTTAATTCTTCCTGGGTCATCTTTTGTGGATAAAAAGTATATTTAACCAGTTCATTAGGCTTCCATTTACTTTAAAGAAATCAGAAAGTGGGATACTAATACACATAAACAGGAGATTAAGTAAATATACAAACTTGTGAATGATCGAGTCCAGTGTTGAAGGGACTAAAGGAAATAGTCTTCTTGGAAAATGTGGGGGGCTTCTCCCCAAATAATACAGGAACCAGGTCTGCTGCTGGACCCTTCTGCACGCCCTTGCTCAACTGAATAATGGTATCCTTTAGTCTTCTGTATGTCACCTGCAAAGGCATCAATTTAGAACCAAGGTTTCCTTATATTGGCAGGAAATTAGCTTTAATGTAACTAAATGAACTGTCAAAAAGAATCTGCACAAAATACTAGAGAAGAAAACAATAATCTATAACATCCAATTCCTTTGGCTAAGAGAAGATCCTAAAAAACAAGGCTCTGGTTCCCCTCAAATTATTCTTAAGCCATTCGCTTCACTAGCGACTAATTAACCATCATTAAGGAAAAGACAAAGGTTGAAGAATATTTGACTAAACCAAGTTGTATGCAGGGTGCTAGAAGGAAGAGTAGAGGTAGTGACAGTTTGTTCTTGATAAGAAACTATTTCAGGCCCTATCATAGATCTTTACAAACACCCTAACATGCAATCTGGGATTCTTATTTTTGCAGACTATGAAGTATGAATGGTAAGTTGTTTAGAAAAAACAAGGACAAAGAGGTTACAACTGCAGAGATTGGAAAATATTTGCCAGAGAAAGGCTGGCAAAGGTCCGGCCCGCAAAGTGAGTCAAGGCCATAAGAACAGGTAATTTACGATACAAACATACCTTAATCTATAAATTCATGGGCATGTAACATCCCAAATAACCTCTTAAAGAGTGGATAGCTTGAAGAGAAAATCCAAGAGAAAAAAAACTAAGAGAAGATTAAACTCCTGGTAATAAGAAGAGGCTGCATCAATGCCATCTTTGCAGAGGAAGTAGATCTTGTTAGATGAAAATCAGGTCCAAACATTCAGTAATGATAGTGATAAGAATGTGCAATGAAATACTATGAGATACACATACACATCACGCAAACACAAAAAAATAGACATAAGATATGCTTGCAATACATACTTGATTATCTGCTCATGTGATACACATACTCATCACACAAACACATAAAAATAAACATAAGATATGCTTGCACTACATACTTGATTATCTGCTCAAGAAGTACGTGCCCAAGGATTCCCCAATGGAAAGTGTTCCATCTATTAAATGAATCTAATGGATGGTCTGCTCTACTGATGTATGTGTGCAAACTGAACCATAGATTCAAAATTAAAGGGGATTCTCAAATAGACAAGGGGCACTCACGTTAGGAAGACAAAGAAAGGTAGCAGAATGCACACAATCTCCTAATTCCACAAAATAATATAAATACACATTCAAAGGCTTAGTTAACACACATGATGACATCAACTTATTATTACATATACTCATAGGATATTCAGCGGCAGTATCCACATGTGATGTCTGCCTGCTATTGGGGATGTCCATGGAAGGTTTTTGTAACCATGTTGACATACCCAAAGTTCAGTCTAACATAAGATATAGATGAGAGAACAACTTTAAAACAAGAAATAAAGGCGTACTTGGTTGAATTGTCAAACAAACCCTCACAAGAGGCTATATCGGAATTCGTTACCTAAGTGAAGGAAAATGGCCTCCTCATTAAGGGTACTGAGATTTATGAGGGACAAAAGATGTTACAATCCAAACCCTTAGCATTAACAAGTTAAATTTCACTTTCCTAAGCCCTCATTTAATATTCCATGTATTTGGGAACGTACTAAGAGTTTGAATTAGCAATGAAGGCACCAATCATTGATCAGAAATTGATCACAGTATTTTCAGTCACGGGATGGCATCAGAGAGGCATTCAAGCTGTCAAGTATTTGCAGAAACTATAAAGTGCTTAGTTTCTCAAACCTGAGAATGAAAATTGAATCCTGTGATTTTTGCAACAACACAAGGAGGGAATTTTATGAGTTCTGGTAGTAGGGTCTTATTTCCAAGGATAACTACACAAGGTGAAGCTTCCACTACAATGAGGAAGGTGAATCAACACTATGGAAATCAGGAAACTCTAGGTGGAAGGTAGGTTGAGAAATCTCAATCCACCGGTATCTAAGCCAACAAAATGTAATGTCCCCTTTTTGTCCTCCTTAGCTGAGCCGACTTCACCTAAGCCAAATTGAAGTTAAGTTGAGCCATTGTAGCAAAAGTGACTTGGAGAAAGGAAAGTCAGTTAAGTGAAGCTAATTTTGAAGTCACTTGGAGAAAGGAAGAAGTAACATAATAAAATATTATAAAATGTCAATGAATTATTATTTTATTATGTAAGTGGAGCACCCCACTTGTGGACTTCAAAATAGATTCAAAAAGGGCAAACTTGGGCGGTTCCTTTTGGGAGGCTTTATAAGGAGGTTACTTGTTGATCAAACTTGGGCAGTTCCTTTTGGGAGGCTTTATAAGGAGGTTACTTGTTGATCATTTTATCATATTATCATTTTGTCAATTGCATATTGGAGCGTTTCCTTTCTGCTGCAACTTCTGGTTCAGCTTGTTCTAAGAACGAAAACCCGTAGACATTTGTGGTTTGGACAAAAACCCAATACCACTTGAGAGGTGAATCCATTCAGGGTTTGCAATAGAGCATTATTGCAAGTTTTTTTCATCATTTGGAGCTTCATTGAAGACATTATTTGCAGGTTTATGACAGCTATGGGCGGCTAGGGTTTGGACACCAAAATGATGAAGATTTGTCCAAATATCATTTTGGAATAAGGGTGACTTGGAGATAAATTATTGTTGGTCGCTTAGGGTATATTTTATTGGCATCATCAATATTTTATGGAGGATTCGAAGCATGCAAGAAGGTCGATCAGTTTAGGAGCTGGAACGATTTGCATATTATTGTGGGTTTTGATTGATTAGAAGAGTCGCTTCATATCCAAGGAAGAATCGTGGATTTTGGGAAGACTTTGACATTAAGGGGTATGCACATTCGTCTAGGGTTGGAGCGCCATCAATCCTAGAAGGGGAATCACTGATATGAAGACCTGATCACTGCCATTTATGAGCTGATATTATCCTTGGAATATTTGCTGATATACATCAGACTTCTGTTGCTTATTTTCAGTCACTATCTATTACCATTGAAGTCCTATTTCATGTATGTTTCAAGGAGAACTCATCTGGGTATGCTGTAGAAGTTTTGGTATTCAAACATTTAATTTGAATAAGCATTTCATTCGTTGTTACAGTCTGTATCAGACCTGATAAACATTGTAATCAGACCTGATTTGATGAAAATAAAGGCATATTTAGTGTTGGTATTTTGATGCTTATGCATGCGAAGTATTTGGTTATGTTTCCTATTAATTGGCATATGTATTTTCAATGAAAACCATCTAAAACAAGCATCAAAACCAAACACAAAACTCAGAAATCAGAATACAGTGACATTGCATGACAAGTGTTTGACAAAATGTCAACACACTAGAACTCAGAAATTCAGGGCAGAATTAGACAGGGTTCTTACACAAAATTCCTTCATAGAATACTAAACATATCTATTTCCATCTCAAATAGGCAAAAGGGTGTGTGTTAAGCTTTCATTGAGTCAAGATACCATGTTGTTCTACAAAGAGCATCTCTGTAATTAAGACTACTTTTTCTAGTCCTGTAGCATTTTCTGAGTGATAGCATTGTTGTAGCATTTCGGGAGTTGCAGAGTTGCACATTCCAAAAAGAATGAGTTCTTGAATATGTTGTAGTTTGTTCTAGGGTGAATAAAGAAACATGCTGATCTTTTGAAAGTGGAATTTTTCTACCCCAAGAGTTTTTCCCCACATAAAATCTGCCCTTTCATATGTGCGATGCTGTTCTTCTTTCCTGGCATAGAATTTCCATTGTTGGCCATATAGGAATAAAATGTTGTAATTAAGCACTAATTTTCAGTATTAGCAGTATCTGTGTGCATTTCAGCCATGTTAATATTGCTTGCAAGCAACTTATAGCTGTAATTTCATGGATTCAAAAATGGGAATGTCAATATCAGCAAATAGGTGTAGTTTTCCAGTAATTTAAATCGTATAGGTATTGATTTTGGTAGCACGAACATTGGAATTGGAAATTAACAATTGAAATATGGTATGTAGTGACTTGCATCATCAATATGCTGTGGAATTAAATATCAATCCTCCTCAGACCTAGAGGAGTCATAAAGGCAAATGATAAACTAAAAACATGTTTGGAAAGTAAAAAATCTATATAAAGGGCAAAGGAAAAATAAAGTCTTTGAAAAGAGGGTGCAATGCAAGAGTATGGTGTGTTAGTTTAGCAGCAAAAATCATTTGGGAAAAAAATCAGCAACCAAAAGTATAAGATTTTTCAAAAAATCGTGAAAAAATCGGCAAAAAATCGGATTTTTAAAAAAACGTAAAAAACATAGGAGAATAGAGAAAACTGTTATTTTTTTAAATTTAAAGGCATTTCAATAGCATAGAGATATTGGTGTTAATGCTTTTGGACTGTTGCATAACACGTGTAATAGAAAACCCCTGCGATCGATCTTCACCAGATAAGACTAGTTTGCACTAGAAGAGTATCAGAAAGGGCATCAAACAAAGTTCAAAAAGCCAAGCATACAAATTTTTCCAAACACACAATAGTTGCACTCCTCTTGCAGAACAAAATCCTAGAAATATGCCCAAAATAAAGGAACATTGCATCGAAGTTGCAAACCTACAAGAAAACCATTAAGAGATTTTTGAGGATAAGATAACAGCAAGACTACATCCTAGAACACATAATCAGCTATAAACGTGGACAGCCAAGATCAACACATTAAAGCGTGACATCAAGTAATTTAAAAAAAAAATACAGAAAAAATTGAATTCCTTAGCATAGAAACAAACAACCAAGATCTATTTAGAACAAACAACGTTACATAAATTCATTCCAAATTATGTTTTATAAACGTTTGAGTACCCAGATTGAAGTTATTATAAATGAACCATCACAAACTAAGCAATATACATCCAAGTCATGAAACCAAAGAAAAGACATGAACACCTACAGATAGCAAACAGGACCATCCAGCAGTAAGAACCATGATGATAAACCCAATGGACTATCACAAGACAAAATGTAGGAAAAGTGTCATATAAAATTGTCTTCGTTCATTTGTGGTGCAGATTAAAAAAACCCAAAAATAGACAGAAGTCGGTACAACTATTTGTTTTTAATCAAATGGCTATATGATAAGAAATACATAGAAATAAAGGTTCCAATATCATGATTGGCGAAGAGTTAAAAAACAAAAAATAGATGGGCATCGACTTCACATAAACAAAGTTTGAAGAACACATCAACAAACAAGGGATAACTAAGGGGTTTTCAATTAATACGATGAATACCTAGAGGTTGGTTCTACCCTATCTGAAACCTTGTAGCAAAACGCAAACCCTGCCTCGCTCCCATTGTAGCAAAATGTGAATATGCCTCGTTCCCGTTGTAGCAAAACACAAACCCTGCATCGTTCTACCCTAAGGCGTGTGAAAGTCCTTGAAATAGGCGAGTTTTTTTGGTGAAATCGCGCGTGGGAAGATCATGGGGTTCAAGGGTGAATAAAACGTGTTTTAAACTCGATTTAGACGATTTAAACCTCCAATAAATCGTTGAAAATCGGGTCAATGATTTCAGCGGACCCACGATTTAAACCCTGCAAAAAATCAGGAACTTGGCCGATTCGCGATTTTTTCAAAAAATCGTGATTTTTATACGATTTTTGCTTCTATGTTATAGTATATGAGACATAATTTATTGTTGTAGCAGAATAATGATAATGTTAGGCATGCCGCAAACATTCTATTTCTTCAATCTGTAAAATGGGTCATAGTTCACAATCAGACAATCAGGTGTATCCACGATCAATCAGAGAGTCATTTCAAAGACTTATGTAACTTCACAAGGAGATCGATGTTCATCAGTTGCAAGGGTTCAAATGTTTGTTTACAGGTCAATTGTCCCTTTGGGGTGATCTGGAGCATCTTAAGGTTGACATTAGAAAGGTCTGCAGGCAGTAGAGATAAGTGGTCTTTTATCTATGACAAATTTGCTTGTTTTCAGCAAATTCACATCAACCGTGTCTATTTCAAATTCACCCATGGAAAAAACTGCAATTTCACATCAACCATGGCATTCTCAAAATTGTCTCCTAGTGAAGCAGTGATTTCACCTCGGTTCAGATAGAACATGGAATGCGATGGGTTAGAATAGTCCAATTCAACTTCCAAGGGTGGGAAAATGTGTTTTGGAGCTTCTAGAGACTTGGGAGGCCTATAATACACTATTGCACGTCATGTACAAGGGTTGGCTCTCTTGTTATCCTTTTTGTAAGCTCATATTGCAAGTTTTGTCACTCTGGAGCAAGGGTTTAGAGATAGCAGACATCATTGTAGGGTTTTACAAGCTGTTGTAACTAGTTGAAGGCTTGTGTTGGCATGTTGTTATCTTACAATGCATTTGACTGATGCATGGTGGAATGAATAGCTTCTTACTCACTCTTGTTGGAGCTTTTCCCTTTTAGGGTTTATCCAAGATAATATCATGTTCCAATCATTGTCATGGGTTTCCATATGTTTCCATTTACTGTTTGAGAAGAGCTACTAGGCTAAAATCCATCGTTGATGAGCAGTGCGTGGAATATCCACCTTGTTTACAAATCAAGTGGTATCAAAGCAAGTTAGAAACTTAGAATTACCTGTTGGCATTGGTTTTTCAGTTGCTTGCTGAAATTCTAATGTTATACCAATTATTCAGTTGAGTGGAAATGGTGGTTTGAGTCCATTTGAGGCTGAGATCCATACTAGGGAGTGGAATAGAGCACAGAGAAGAATGGCCAGAGAAGGAGACAGATATGGATGATGGAGAAGAGAGATTTAAGAAGTTGGAAGAGGATGTGGCAATGATCTCTAGGTCTATGGCAAAGATTGACATGTTTGAGAATGTTCTCCAAGCTATAACTCAAAAGTTGGGCATAGAAAGGGAGCACGAATGAGAAAAGCAGCCCAAGAAGACTGATTTTGAACATGGAGAGTCATCCACAAGTGGAAACAATGTCCTTTTTAAGGCAGAGGAAAAAAACAGATATACAACCCTTTGATGGTGATTGGAATGCAAAGAAACTAGACCAATGAATTGCACAAATAGAGGTATATTTCAGTTTGCACAAGTTGAATTCACAACAAACAAATCTCCTTTGCTTGTTTGAAGCTCTCCAGTCATGCACTCACTTGGTACGAAGCTCACGCTGCCTCTTTGCAATTGAGAAGAGTCCCACCAATCTCCAAGTGGGAGGAATTTAAAGACTTGTTGAAGAAATAATTCTATTCCATATGCTACAAAGAGGAGAGGCTCATCAAACGATACTTTTATCGTCAGAAACAAGGCCAAAGCGTTCAAGAATATACAAATGAGTTCCGTAAGAAGGCGGTTCAGCCTGGCAAGGATGTGATGGACAAGGAAGTGCTAATGAAGTATAGAGGAGGACTGTTTGGTCATATAAAAAGGGTCATTTTAATGGCAAAACCTCAAAACATTGATGAGGCTTGCACACAAGCCCACTACATTGAAGTTGACAAGAAGAAGAACTCTTATCAAAAAAAAACAGCGAGGGAAGAAGGAAAAGCAGTAAGGTGGAGACTCAAGCAAAGGGAAAGGCAAATAGAAAGGCAAAAAGAATGCTAACTAACACCACCATGAAGAGAAAGGATAAGGAAAAGGAAAAGCATTTCTGCAAAAATCTGACAAGGAAGGACATAATGAAGAGGCTTGTTTGAAGCTACATCTAGAGGTGCACCCTTTCAAGAAGTACAAAAAGAATAAGAATGCTTCTTGTAGCAAGAAGGTCAAGGAAATACAGTGCATTTCTGATGTTGAGGATTGTTTGTCACATGCCAACACGAGGAAAGTCACATGTGTGGGTAGTAATGATGCTAAAGAGGAGAATGAGATGACCACGCTATTCCATATATAGCTTCAGTTCAAGGGAAGAAAGGTAGATGCCCTATTTGACACTTGTTCTCAAGCAAACTTGATTTCTCAATCTATAGTAAACGAGCTTGCATTGCAAACTAAGAAACACCAAAGTCCTTATTCTTTGGGTTGGTTGAAAAAAGGCGTAGAAATTTCAGTAACACTCAATGTGTGATCAACTTTGGACTCACCATAGACTTTGGAGATGAGGTGGTAGTTGATGTCATTTCATTGGACATTTGTGGTGTAGTATTTGGAAGCCCTTATCTCTATGAGAGAGATGCCATATTAAACAAGTATAGGCTGGTCAAAAGAACAGAAGAGTTCATGATCAAGTCTTATGAGGTTAAATCCAGAGCTTCTATGGTAAGTGCGGCTCAAGCAAGGCAGTTGATTAATGCTAGTGGCAAGTTTGTGTTATTGATGTGGCGAAATAAGCAAAAGAGCAAGCTGCTGAGGAAAGACCATGCAAGGGTTACATAGCAGCAAAGAGAAAAAGGGGATATATCAGCTTATATGTCAATTCAGTGATCTTCTTGAAGAGCCAAAGGGGCTGCCCCCACAAAGGCCAATTGAACATGAAATACAATTGCTACCCAATTGTCCACTTCCTAACATAGGCATATACCGTCAAAGTATTTTGGAGGCAAATGAGGTTAAGGATCAGCTGAAAGAATTGTTAGCATGGAGTAATCAGAACCAACATCTCTTCATGTGGTTCTCCCATAGTGGTGGTACTGAAAAAGGATGGAACATGGCACATGTGCATAGACTATAGAGAGCTAAACAACATATTGCTGAAGAATAGGTACTCGCTACCTTGGATTGACAATCTTTTGGATCAGTTTCAGCATGCTAGATACTTTACAAAGTTGGACCTCAAGTCGGGTTATCATCAAGTGCAAATCAAGGAGGATGAAATATCGAAAACCACATTTAAGACTCTCTTTGAGTGGCTAGTGCTTCCATTTGGTCTATGTAACACACCTACAACTTTCATGAGGTTGATGAGTGACGTATTACGTCCACTCATTGATGAATATGCTATTGTTTACTTGGATGACATATTGGTTTTCATCAAGACCTATGATGAGTACCTAGAGCACCTAGAAAAAGTGTTGTAAGTCTTAAGGGAGAACAAGCTGCTCTTGATTGGCAAGAAGTGTGAAATTGCACAACAATCAATTGTCTATCTTGGACATGTGGTTGGAGATGGATTGATATGCATAACCCAACAAAGGTGGAAGCCATAGTGAAGTGGTCTAAGCCATTGAATGTCACCAAAACAAGGAGCTTCGTTGGTGCAGTCCAACACTTGAGGAAGTTTGTCAAGTCTTTATCATCCATAGCAGCACCTCTTCATGCTATTATATGCAATTGTAAAGGGCTTAAATGAGATAAAGTGCAACAAACAGCATTTGAGGAGTTGAAGCACAAAATAAGCCATGCACCTATACTAGCATCGCCTAATTTGCAACAACCATTAGAGGTGCAAACAGATGCAAACCATTATGCTATGGGGTTTGTTCTTAAGCAAGGAGGTAAACTTGTTTGTCACCATTCCAAGTTGTTGCCTGGTTCAGTCCTTGAGTTTTACACTTATGACAAAGAGTTATACACATTGGTGCAAGCGGTGAACAAGTGGAAAAACTATTTATTGGGAAAGGAGATAGTTGTCCACACAAACCACCAACCACAATATTTGCGAGCACAATCAAAACTTCAGCAAGCATGTCATTACAAGTGGATGGGCTTGTTGCAACAATTACACATGGTTATGAAACATAAAATGGGTGTGCTACAAACAAACTTGCTGATATGTTGTCTAGACCACCATTGTTAACAAGGGTATGCACCCTTTCTCTACTTGAACCCTTCACAAAAGAGATGTATGCAGAGGACTATGAGCATGATGAGGACTTTGAAGATCCGTACATGCAACCAAAGAAACGTAAAACTGATGATTTTTCTCCTAAAACTGATTTTCAATTGCAAGAAGGTTTGCTCTTTAAAATGGGGAAGTTGTGTGTGCCTAAAGAAAAAGGTTGCTTTTCTTGAGGAAGGCCTATACCTCCATGTTGGCTAGACATTTTGGGGTCACCAAGGTCATGTCTAAACTTCAGCAGTATGTATATCGGCCATACATGCAAACAAATGTCTCAAAATTCATTAAGGAGTTGCAAATTGTGTAGTGTAAACAAACCTGATAACAAGGGTATGCACCCTTTCTCTACTTGGACCCTTCACAAAAGAGGTGTATGCAGAGGACTATGAGCATGATGAGGACTTTGAAGAGCCGTTCATGCAAACAAAGAAACGTAAAACTGATGATTTTTCTCCTAAAACTGATTTTCAATTGCAAGAAGGTTTGCTCTTTAAAATGGGGAAGTTGTGTCTACCTAAAGAAAAAAGGTTGCTTTTCTTGAGGAAGGCTTATACCTCCATGTTGGCTAGACATTTTGGGGTCACCAAGGTCATCTCTAAACTTCAGCAGTATGTATATTGGCCATACATGCAAACAAATGTCTCAAAATTCATTAAGGAGTTGCAAATTGTGTAGTGTAAACAAACCTGATAACCGGAAGTTGGGGTTGTATCAGCCATTACTTGTACTTTCTTGTCCATGGGAGAGTATTTCTATAGACTTTGTGGGAGAGTTGCCCATGTCCAAGAAGGGACATGACTATCTCTTTGTGGTGGTTGATCGGTTTAGCAAAATGTGCATTCTTGTTCCATGCAAAAAAACACTTACAGGCAAGGGTGCAGCTGTGTTGTTTTTCACACATGTGGGTTCATTTTGGTTTGCCCAAGAGTATTATATCAGATAGAGATTCAAGGTTTCCAGGAAAGTTTTGGTGTGCCTTCTGGGAAAAGATGGGCACCCATTTGAAAAGGTTTGTTGCTTTCCATCCACAAACAAATGGGCAAACAGAAGTGGTTAACAGAAGATTGGTTATGTTGTTAAGTGGATACAATCAGAAGAATCCAAGAACATGGGATGAGAGTCTTGCATACATTCAACACTCCTACATCTAGGCAATACATACTTCTACCAATTTGTCAGCATTTGAGATGTGTTTTGGCTACCTACCTCCTAGTCCTCTAGATGTCATTGCAGGAAAGTCACACAAGGATGGAGAAAATGAAGACTCAGAGGTTCAATGGACTGAAAAGTTCATTGAACGCATCCAGTAAAGACAAGTACACACAAGAGAAACTGACAGAGAGTCAAGACAAGTACAAGAGAAGACATGATCAGCAATGTATTGAACATAAGCTTAAGGTGGGTAACAAAGTGTGGTTGTACTTAGGAAAAGAAAGACTCCAAGGACAAGCTAGAAAGTTGAAACCTCTATGGTATGGTCCATTTCTCATTTTGGAGCAAATAGGAAAGAATGTTTTTCAGCTTGACATGCCACCCTACATAAAAATTTATTCGGTGGTGGATGTTGAGAACCTTCATTTGTTTGAGCCCTCCAAGTTAGGTGAGGAAGAAGATTTTTTGTTGCCTTCAATTGAGGATCTTTCTCCAAAAGTATTGGAAGAACTACAACATGATGTGGTTCTTCAAAAGAAGGAAAGACAGACCTGCTCAAGGGTTCATGAAACTTGGTCAATTATCTTGAAGGGTCAACTTCCAAGTAAGGCAAAATGGTACCCAAAGGAGGATGTGGCAAGAAATTCTCACACTTGATAAGTCCGTAAGCTTTTGGGGACCAAAAGCCTCCCTATTGGGGAGGTGTGATTGATAAAACAGGTCATAATTCACAACCAAACAATCGGGTGTATCCACAATCAATCAGAGTGAGTTGTTTCAAGGCTCACCTTCACAAGGAGATTGATGGTTGTTAGTTTCAAGGATTCAAATGTTTGTGTACATGTCAGTTGGCACTTTAGGATGATCCAACGCATCTTAAGGTTGACAAAGAACAAGTATGCAGGCAAAAGAAAGACGTGGTCTTTGAGTTACGACAAATTTGTTAGTTTCCATAGGCAATGAATTTGCATCGACAATGGCTACTCCAAATTCACCCCCTAGGAAAAGTGGTGATTTTACATCGACCACAACATTTTCAAAATCACTTCTTGGCAAAGTCGGCAATTTCACCACAATTTAGACAGAGCATGGAATGTGAAGGGTTAGAATAGTTCAATTCAACTTCCAAGCATGGGAAAACGTGTTTTGGTGCCTCTTGAGACTTGGGAGGTCTATAATACACTATTGTACATCATGTACAATGGTTGGCTCTCTTGTTATCCTCTCTGTAAGCTCATATTGCAGGTTTTGTCACTATGGAGCAAGGGTTTGGAGATAGCAGACATCATTGTAGAGCTTTGCAAGCTGTTGTAACTTGTTGCAGGCTTGTGTTGACGTGTTGTCAACTTACTACAATGTATGACTGGTGCATAGTGGAATGAGAAGCTTCTTGCTCACTCTTGCTGGAGTTTCACCCTTTTAGGGTTTCTCTAGGGTAATCTCTTGTGTTGCAGTCGTTGTCATGTGTTTCTATTTACTGTTTTCATGTTTCCATGTTGATTACATATTACAAATGATGTTTTCACTCTGTTGGTGTTAGAATATTTGCACTTGACATTGTTTGAGGTGTTTGAGAAGAGCTACTAGATTGAAATTCATTGTTGGCAAGCGATGTGTGGAATATCCACACCCTATTTATGGATCATTCTCTATATCAGATTTGTATATGCATTCAATTGCAGCTGATAATGGAAACCTAGTCAAATATCATTGAAAAGGCACTTCAAGTGACACCTTAAGAAGGTAAGAATTTATAAAGATTACACACCTGATTCCAGCATGTTCTAGGAGGTTGAAAAGACACCAAAGCATCCATATGAGTTTAAAAGTAAGAAAAATGTTTGTGGAAGTTAAATGGTCACTCCTTATTATGCTTCTAGAACCTAAATTCCACTCTTCTTCCTGAGGTAATCGGTCACATATAGGCCAACTATGTCAGAAAATTTAGTAAAGTTTACTTTCTTTATCTTCTCTTTCCCAGAATATGAAAACTTGTAATGATTTTTTTCTGCATGGCTGTGTGAAAATAAAAGCCCTAGATGGGTCCTGTTTAGGAAAAATTTTAAACTGGTGGTAGCTTGGAAAAGAGGCAAGGAGACCATGAGGAAATTAAGAAGCCACAAGAGGATAACGTTGTTTGCTAGCCACACAAAGAACTGCCCTGTAGCTGGTGTTGACCGTTGTATCTCTTTCTCCAACAGTAGCATTAGCATGATGCATTTATATCATAGTTGCATGCAACTTTGATAGTTAACCTAACTACGCATGTGCTGACATTGATATCATTCTAAAATTAAACCTCGGTATTGCACATATGAATGGATTTGCATGAATTCACATGGTATATTGGTAAGGAAGTTTTGGTATGTACAAGGAGCTATAAGAAGTTCTGTATGGATGCTGGTGAATTCCAACTAGACATGGCAGAAGCAACACCTTTACCTTTTGGCATGTGACTGCTTTTCAGTGTCCTAATGACATAGTTTGTAATGAGGATATAAGCTAAAGACAACCTATGTGCGGATAAGATTATGATTATTGGAGCCAATTGTAAGTCACTACAAGCCAAGGGATTGCAGTGAAATCAAATGGCACCAAACTTGAAGGAGCCTGTGCTAATGGACGGTTTAGCAAGCATGACAGCTAAATGACTGCATGTACCTAATGTCTGTATTTAGGGATCATCTTTGAATGCTTACTCTTTCTATGTCGAATGCTTTTTGTTGTAATGGTTTCAAGTAGGGAAAATGGCATAGTTACCAAGAGACTTGTACCCTAACCCTTGGCACTCGTCTCCCATAATGCATCCTCATCTCGGAGACCCATATGGAGATGTCTCTAGATATTAAGAGACTTAAGATGAAGTTTCTTTGCATCCCTATACATCTCCTAGAAGCATCCCTTGAAAATTGGGAGATTTCCTAAACAGGTTTCTCAAATATATCATATACATTACACTGGGTTTTCCTAAAGTGCTCATATGTGGCTGACAAAAGCTAAAAGAACTAAAGAAATACACTAATAGACTTGTAATTTTCTGTTTTTTGCATAAAATTTGACAATTTTTTTGTAGCCAATAATTTTCTTATCAAACCCTAAATAGGTAATAGTATGAAGAGAAAGAATAATAAGACTTAAGATGTGTACATGCATTAAAGTTTTATCAACTGATTGAAAATATAGTCATCTCCAAGGACCCCCCCCCCCCCAATACCATGTTTTTTAAATAATGGTATTCCCCTCCCTTTGTCTGCCATCTCCAGGTGATTATGATATAAAATTTAACTTTTATATCATAATGATGATTATCGACTGTCAATATAATTAATCTTTGCTTTCATTGACATCTATTTCAATTCTTTAAAAAGCTATTTTTTTAATTTTAAAGCATTTTAGTATTTTACATTCTTTAAAGTTACATACCGTTGTATGATTTCTTTTTCTAAATTAAAATTTCTATATATAAATTTATTTATTTTAAATTTTCGCCATCTCCAAGAATCCATCTCCAGCATTTTTTTAAAATGGCATATCAATACCCATCCCTGTCTCCTAGTAACTATGCAAACTGGCTCCTATTACATCATTACATTCTCAATCTCCATGTACCATTATTTTGGCATTTCAAATGCGACAAGATTTATAGTGGAGCATCACTCCTTCAAGGAATTGCCATTTTTTATTTATCCTAGATGTAATTTCCAGTTTTATTGTTGTGTCCCTCGATTGAGCAAAGAAAATTCTTTTTCCGTAATGAGAAAGTAAATCCAACAAACTTGCATTGAGTGCTTCTCCATCTAGCAATAAAGCCCCTTCTAACCTAGGTGCACTTGAACTTTGCAAGAGTAGTTATTCTCCTCCACAAAAGGGTGTGTTCCCATTTAAGCAACAACGTTATCAGTTCAAACTTCAAACCCAAATTCTCCATCTGTTCTGCTATCTTGTACATCTCCATCGATTGCTTCACAAAATCTTTCAGAAGTTAACGCTTGTATTACTGATGCTCTTGGTATGAAATTTTCTTCGGGTTTGCAATATCAAGGATTTTACCCTTAAATGAACATTCTAATTGTCACCTAGCATGACACAACACTCACCATCCCATGTCACCACTAGCATTATTTATCTATAGGTGTAATGTCAAGCTACTTAAAATCGCATTCTATCAACAACATATTTTAAAAACTAAATTTGCCACATCTATTCAGCCCCAGATGGTTAGCAACATGACCAGATGATTTTGGATTTGAAAATGTTTTATTTCTACAAAAGAGACCAATGCATTGATAGATGAAGCTATCTTACCTCATTGGCAACCTTTTCTAGACGAACGGGTGCATTCAAGCCATCTTCTGGTATATCATCAAATGCTACAGTAAGTGAAGTATCCTGCCAAACAAAACTACTATTAATGCTTGATTTCATTGGAAGACTTGTTATAGAAATTTCTGTTGCATTTGAATGAAATTGTATGCAATACACCAAAGCTATAACTTGCATTTTCAGGCTAAAGGAATCAAATTTTAACCTTTATCCTGTATACTACTCCTTGCCCCAAGGGAGCACTCCCAACCTCTGCTTTATTTGGCTTTAAAATAACCACATCATGAGGAGAAAACTGCAAAAACAAAAGAATATTAGGTCAAATAGGGCTTCTTCTAATATTGGCATAAATAAATCCCCTTAATACTGTTCTTTTGTTTTCTTCATAATAAAAATGGAACTAATAAACATAAACATGAAATCATAAAATAGCAAGGATGATGTATGCTTTCTATAATTGTAAATTTGTACCCAGTGTTAACATCCATACAATGCGATCCAAAATGATTCCAAGTACATCAAGAAAACAAGGAGGGATGCCAAGCATGTACTTGTCATTTTTTAAATGTCTAAAGTTCAATTCTATAAGGACATGGAATGTCAGAAACAGTTGATACATAAATGGAAGATATATGCAGCTTGTACTCACTTTGTGGGAGGGGAGAAGATCGCCTTTATTTGATTGCAATTCCAAAAGCATCTTACCCATTAGCCCTGTCTAATATCCAGAAAAAGTTTAGTGCAAATGGGCAATTCCTAGTGCAAGAAATACTTTCTATTAAAAAACTGCCAGATACAAAAGCAGTGAAAGGGACCCCAACACACCTGCACATCTGTACATTTTAGATTAAGGATTGCAGAACCACGTTTCTGAGAAACATCTAGCTTCCGTGTTGCAATTGAATCCATTGATGCTGATATTTCCGCTTCCTTACAATGGAAAGAGAAACAAGGGAATTTCGTCAATATGCCAAATAACCAAATTCAGGATGTCTTCTTGATGATATTACAAATATCATTTTCTTTAGCTTCCATTACCAAAATCAATTAGCAAAACATTTTGCCAAAAAGAGATCATCCTTTTGCTAACAAATTAGAATGAAGGACGGCACAACAAACTTCCTTGCATCCAATCAAGATTCAATGGTAAATGTAATCTACTTATTTCTGTTATGACCTCAACTTGCAACATTTTACATGTGAAATGGTTATTATGTATTCTACAGAATGACCAATGTGATGTTTGCATAAAGAATTTAACATACTAAACTTGTAAAGAGGCATAGCTTACTGTTCTCTAGAATAACAAAATAATGATAATGAAGAACTTTTACACAATAACTCGGGAAAATTAATACACATGAAAAACCTCTACAACATTTGGCCTCTGCATTCTTATAATTAGGCACGCGTCAGGTTGTAATTGCTCATTCTGTGTGTCTGGCCTGATTATCATTAAAAAAGATTGTTTATTAGACACTGGTTTGCTCAAACCAATATGGATAACATTCAAAATCTTACCTAGAGATGGAGGAATTTACTAGTGCAAGAAAGAATGAATGCAACCCCTAGGCCTACATATCCATGCATTCATCTAAAGGAAAAGATATTTCTAATTAAATAATATAAATAATCCAAAAATGGCAAGTGCTCATATTGGTAATAGGCCTATGAGGCATCCAAAGTAACCAACCAATTTTTATGCATTTAGGAAGTGTTGCCAATTGTCTTTTGCTTCATCATATGTGTTTGGAGTATCAACCTGCATCACCCTAGTCATAAGAGCATAATTAGCAAAATGAAGCTTCGGACCTTCTTGGTAGATTTCCAAAATACTCGTCTTTCTTGTGTTTTCATTATCACTTTCACTTAATGTCTCAATTTGAGTTTTTGCTTCTTCTGTACAATATTTTTTTTTCTCTTGCATTGCTGCTTCCCATTCAGCTTTGTCTTTTGCTTCATTGTGTGTGTTTAGAGTATCAACCTACATCACCCTAGTCATAAGAGCATAATTAGCAAAAAAATGCTTAGGAACTTCTTGGTAGATTTCCCAAATATTACTGTCCTTTTTGTGTTTTCATCATCACTTTCAGTTAACGTATGGATTTGAGTTTTTGCTTCTCCTGCAAAAGATGTCACACCTTCATTTGAATCAATAGTATTGGTAGGCTAATCCCCTTCAATCACGATTGGAAGAGAAGATGTTTTAGTGTAATCATTATTGTTATCAACAAGGTCTTCATCAAATAGTGTATTCCTTTCAATATGGATTTATTTGGTTTCGGGCTATGTTATCGGGTTCTTCTATTTACCTTGCCATTCGCATATCAGTGCGGTTCAGGTACGAGTGCAGGGATGGGACAGCGGGAGGTTCACAGTGGGTGCATATCCAGGTGAAAGTCAACAAAAAAATGCCATAGGAGTGTTGTTATCCAAGTGTTGAAAGCTCATTTTGCCATCATCTCACAGTTTCTGCACGAGAATTATTATTGAGGTTGAAGGTTGACGTATAATAAAACCTTATTCTGCCCTAGTTCGTTTATGATTTATTTTAATGAAGTATTTAAATATTTTGTTTATTGACAATTATGAGTATTACTATTTTTATAATTTTTAATATATATAAAATTATAAATTATAGTTATATATAAAATTATTTATATTATATTTATATAAATTATAAGTATATATTATATAATTATAGTTTATTATATAATATATAATTATAATTTATAATTTTATTTATAATATTATATATATATGTATAATTATAATATATTATATAACTATAATTTATATATATATAGATATTTTGTTGGAGTAACTCGGGTTTTTAGCCTAGTCCGAGCCCAGAGAGACCCTTACGGGGGATCTCTTCCGAAGGCTTTATCGTCAAGACCACTACTGGGGGGTCTCAGTCCCCAAGGCATTATCGCCAAGTTCAAACCCGCGAGATTGTTGGCCCAGCAAAGGCCCACAGCCTACGAGCATGACAGCCCAGCGAAGGCACATATCCTGCAAGCACGACATCCCAACGAAGGCACAAGGCCTGCAAGCTCTTTGGCCCAACGGGGGTTTGAATCTTGGTGGCCGCCACAACAACCGTGCGACTTGACCACCGAACCACGCCCTTATCAGCATATATATATTTGATATAATTATAATTTTATTTATAAATTATAAAATATAATATATATATTCGATATAACTATTATAAATATATAATATTATAAATTGTAAATTATATATTATCTAATAAATTATAATTTATAATATATATATAATTTTATTTTTATTTTTTTAAATGGTAAGCGCTACCAGGGGGCAGCTCCCATATACTAAAATCGAACCAAAGAAAAAATAAATGCATGCCCTTGCCACAAGGGGTACTTAATCAAATGCAAGCCCTTTCCACAAGGGGTGCTATATAGGGACAGCATTAAGTTATGCTGACTAGAAATCAGAAGAACCTAATATTATTCACACTAAGAAGTAAAGCATAGTGCTAATTTACTCTGCTCTCAACATACCCCAATGCGGGTATATTATCGTTTTGGCCACGATGTCCCCCTTTCGAGGAAGATTTGGGCAACATTTGGTGCTTACCTGGAGGAGACTTTTTCCTCTTGACCTCTGTCCATCCATGCTCTGATTGAGGGTGAACCGATGTGTTTTGGTCCACTTCATCTGTGGGTGACAAGTTCCTCTTGTCTTCTGTCCTTGCCTGATCAGATTGAATGTCATCCTTAAAACAAAGTCCTTCCAACACTGGAACAGCCAAAGAAGCAGCTGAAAGATCCATTATCTTAGAATCCTCTTTCCCCAGAGAATAATTTGAGGTTTCTAGAGTGTTGCTGTCCTTAGAGGCCCTGTGTGGATTCCCCACACCTAATTCTTGAAGATTGTCTGATGAAAAAGAAGGCTTTGAATTTGAGCAGTTAAGCAGTGGGGCCACAGGGGGGCCCGTCTCCATCTGAGGAGAAGAAGGTATCATGTAGTGATGAGACTCAGCACCAATTCACCAAGTGGGAGTGTTGCGAGAAGCCTGGTTACCCACACCTTTTGGACACTGAGGCGTGAAATGCTCTAATGAGAAACACCTTCTACATCTTAAGGCAATCTTTTCATAGTCTACTGGTTGTCTCCACTTCCTCTCTCCTACTAATAAGGAGATCTTAGCAGGGAAACCAGTGGAAAAGTCCATCTCCACACAAATCCGAGCACAGGTGGAGTTCTCATAGTTGATTGTCTCCTCTGAAGCACATAAGAATTTGCCCAAACCATTGCCAATGGACTGTAGACAATCCAACTCCCAAAACTGAAAAGGAAGGTATGGTAGCCGAATCCAGAGGAAAGCGGAATTGAAAGTCTCTGTGTGGGGGTCGAAGGAAGGATACCAAGCCTTCATGCATAAGAAATTGCCCTAGAACATCCACGGGCCGTTTTTAACACCTTTTCCTTGTCATCAATGGATTCAAACTCCAGGATGAAGAAGCCCCTTGCACAGGGGAAAATACTAATCTCTTCCTCCAATCCTTCTTTCCAGCGGAATGTAATCCATGCGTGTAGATCGCACAACTTAGGCCAAATTTTAACAAATCTGCAGATGAGAGCGTGGTCTTGAAGAAATTCCTCCCTATCATGAACAAGACCATCAATCTGAATCTCAAGAACGTACCCTGAATTGTGCAGAGAAATCTGGGAGTAGTCAATGTTGCGTCCTGCAACGGTGCAACCCTCAGCGTCGCGGCTGTTAGAAATGCCCTCCTACCCTGAGTTCAAAGCCTTAGATGACCAGGCAGATGCTTTCTCGCGCACCGAATTAGGGTTGCAAAGTGTCGAGGCGAAAACCCTAGCATTACTCTGCAAAATTCCTTTGAAGTCTAAAGCATTCTGATCTAAGCCTGTGCGTTCGAAGGTATTGACTCCAACGAAACCCTTGAGATGAGGAATGGCGCCGGCACCAGGAGGATGCGCATTGTGGAAAGGAACAGGAGCAGCTTGAGGAGCGACGGGAGCAGAGGGCGCCATACTATTATGTTAATATATATATAAATTATAAATTATAGTTATATTGAAAATTACTCAATGTAACTATATATATATATATATATATATATATATATATAATTTTTTCCTTTTTTATCCAGAATATGAGCGTAGGCATTACAACCAGAAACTCAAAAGTGGGACATGGTAGGCTTTCTACCACTCCATGCCTCTTCTAGAGGTATATTTATGACTGCCTTATTAGAGGTCCTATTCAAAATATACACAACAATGTGAATAGCTTAAGCCCAAAATTTAGTTTCTATATTTCTAGAGTATAACATACACCTAATCATTTCCATGATAGTTCTATTCTTTTAATCTATATATCCATTTTGTTGATGTGTAAGAAACAGTTATTCCTTCTTTATGCCATGTTTTCAAAAGTTTATAAAAGCTTTATTTATATATTTTGTACCCCTATCTATCCTTATTATCATTAGAGATCTTCTACTTTGTTTTTTAATCAAAAACTTATACACTTTGAATTTATCACACACTCCAGCCTTCTTTTGTAGAAAATGTACCCAAATTCTTCTATTGTAGTCATTTGTGAAAGTGAACACATACCTCGATCTTGCAAGTGACGGTGTTTTAAATGAACGCATTAAGTCACTATGGACCAAATGCAAAGGAACATTGGCTCTCCATGATTTTCCTTGTGGTAAGCTTTCAAAGAAAATGAATGCTACAAGAGAATCAAGGCTACAGAAATAGAAAAAGGTAAAATTTCAAAAACTTTTGATTCCAAAAGTTATGCTCTGTGTTGCTCTCAAAGTAAATAGTTCTTCCAAGGATGATTGGGTCATTGATTTTGGTGCTACACAACACATGTCCCATAATGAACAACAATTTGAATCATTGAGTAATGATAGAACTAAAGAGCAAATTTTCCTAGGAAACAATAGTGTCTTAAAAGTTATAGAGATTGGAAATATTAAAGTTGATAATAGTATGTTTACAAAATATAAAGTAAGTTCCAGATTTGAAAACAAATCTTCTTTATGTGTTTTAAATTGCAAATCAAGGATATGAGATAAAATTCTAAACTGACGAATGCCTAATCAAAAATCTGAATGATAACTATCATTGGTAAAGTTGAAAACAATTGTATAAATTTCAAGAATTCACTTTTAAGTGTAAAAATAGACATGTGTGCTATTGCAAAACATAATGACATGAGCAAGTTATGGCATTCATGTATGGGGCATGTCAACTATCAAAGTTTCAGGTTGATGGAGAAGTTGAACATGGTACATGGACTTCATAAAATCTCACCAAGACATAAGGTCTATGAAGGTTGTGCTATGCAAAAGCAACATGTGGAAAGCAAAACATTTTGCAATAAGACACCTATGTTTATCTTCACGCTTAGTAGTGACCTCTTGAAATTTATATAATCCATTTTCAACTTTACCAATGGCAGTGACCTTATAGTTATCATTCAGATATAGGCATTTGTCATTGTAGAATTCTATCCTATATCCTTGATTCGCAATTTGTAACATACAAAAAAAATTTGTTTTCAAATCTGGAACCAAATTCACATCTTTAAACATCATTGTCAACCTTAATGTTTCCACTCCCTTTAACTTCTAAGACATTGTTGTTTCCCAGGAAAATTTGCCCTTTAGTGTTATCATTACTCGATCATTCAAATTGTTGTTCATCATGGGACATGTGTTGTGTGGCACCAAAATCAATGACCTAATCATCCTTGTAAGAATTATTTTATTTGAGAACAACACAAAGAGCATTACTTTTGGAATCAAAAGTTTTTGAAAACTTGTCTGTATTCTTTTCTATATCCTTGATTCTCTTGTAGTATTCATTTTCTTTGTGGCCTAGCTTAACAAAATAATTACATTTCCATTTGTGCTTGTCCCTAAAATCATCATGATATTTGGATGAGTTGTACTTGGTGTCATGCTTTCAGTTCCTCTCTTGACTTATACTGATTGTCTTGAAACTTCTTGTAATTTTGCTTTCCCTTTGTCACAAAAGCTCAAGAATCATCACTGAAAAACTTTCTTTCCTTGGCTGGACATTTTCTCTTCCTGCACTAACTTAGCACATAACTCTTCAAGTTTAATATTTTTCAATTTGTCAGCATTGTCTAGGCCACTCATAAAGGGTTGATAGGACCCTAGAAGACTTTAAAAATTATCTGTACAAAATTTTTATCATTCATATCCTTTCCAAGAGAAGCAAGTTCATTTTCCTTTTCCTTTATTTTGGTTAAGTGAGCAGCTAGCTCTTAAGTATCTGATAATTTCATATCATACCATTCTGTAGTAAGAGTTAAGATCCATTCATCGCCCGAGCTTTCATATGTGTTCTTTGAAGTATCCCATACTTTTACTCCACTTCTGTCATTGTGAACTTCTAGAAAAACTTCATCAGAGAGCATATGCTTTATCCATGCCACTAGTGTCTTATCTCATCTATCCCAATTGTCTTGCTCTTTGCTGGGACATGAGGATCTTTTTCCCAAAACAATAACAAGCTCATAACAATTCTTAAGAGTTGGAAATGTCTCCAATAAGACACCCAATCAAAATATTTTTTTCCATTTAATTTAATTTAAGGCACAGGAATGCCACTAGACTCCACTATGATTAAATTCTCCCTTTTTTAAAGATGAGAGCAAATGATTATCTTAAAAGCTTCACTCACCAAAAAAAATAACCTTCTGATTTTTCAAAAATGATTTGTTACGTATCCAAACACTACCACACACAAATTCTTATTTGCAGGACAACTTTGAAATTCTGGAAAATCTTCAGCAGCTTCTTATGCAGAAATGCTTTTCTCCATTGCAATGTCACCTTCCTTCTTCTTCTTTGCCTTGCACAGCTGTGCAGCTCTTAGGCCCCCAGTTGAACATTTTTTCTAAATGGAACTGCAAATTTTGGATAGTAATCGTAAAGAAGTTTATGCAGCAAATTTAGGTTGGGATGGAAAAGGATATGTGCAAATTTAGGTTGGGAAGGAAGAAGATGCTGGATATCACATAGAATTGCTTTGATACTGTGTTGGAAAATGGGCCATTGCATCTGAAGATTTGAACACAAAAAATATAATTTCAGATGCAAAGGCATCAATATATTCACATTGATCTCACTACAGAACAGGGTATCAGATTATATCTGATATTTGACCTGGTGCTTGATCCTTAAGGGTGGAATGAGTGTTGTATTTATAGAATATTTTGATTTCTAGAGAAGTATACAGTTAATAGAAGACTCTGGAGAGGAAGGATCTGGAAGGAAAATAATCACATGCTGGATAAGAAGAAAACTCATTGGAATGCTCTAGATAGGACATGTGAAAAAGGTTAAAACAGTATAAATAAACAGTATTTTCCAACAATTTCAAATGACGTTATCTTCAACAAAATTCTGTGTGAATGAGAGTAATTCAAACTCAATTTGAATCCCCACTCGTAGTTAGTAAAAATAAAAATCCAAAAACAAATAATTAAATTAAAAATTAAAATCTGTTTAAAATACCCGTGAAAAGCATTCACCTAGCTGACATAAACCCTAAACAAAATAACTTCAAACGACATCAGTTAACAGATTAGCCCGACTGGGTGCAAAGAGCACCTTATGCCTGCCAGATTTTTTCTTAACATATCCACCCCTAAAAAGGCTGCCCTATCACATAATGCTAAAACAGTTTACTACTCAATTAAGGACCCATTTATTTTCCAGTTACAAAAACTCATTTGTTTTATAGTTATGATAAAATTTATATTGCTTCTAAGTCAGAAGTCCATTGAACTATAGAAGCTAAATGCCGGATACTAGCTACTAAATCATGTATTCTTTCCTATGAAAGAAGGAAAATTGCAATGCTATAATCTCTGTGTAAACACAAAATATTAAAGAGAATACAGAAGAAATCATTGAAATGCTTGCCTTTTCTAAGTCTATAAGAGGCATGGTTATGGAGCAAAACTGCTCGAGAGTAATAGATTTGGGCTTATGCGTGGTATCGTCAGGCCTGGGCTTCCTTGAAGAAGAACCATTCTTTGCAGAGCCCTCTGTGCTTGCCATTCTCGTCAACCTTTTGCACTGGCTTATCTTCCAGAAACAATGTGCAGTGTGATTAAAAACCTTTATGCTTCTTCGGAGCTTTTCTTCTCAATTTTTTTTTTCAATGAGAAGTATCCTTGTATTATATTATATATAAAATTACAACACTAATTTTATTTTTTTTTAATTTTATTGATTAAAGTTGGGGAGGCCACGATTGGGGGACTTCCTTGTCCGTGTCTTTAAAAAGGTTTGAACACAAAACTTAGGTGTCTAAACTATAGTAAATGTGAAAAAAAGTTTGAAATAAAATTGTAATAGTGAAATTGGCATACCTTCACTTTTCCCTTTTATTTTAGAATCACTTTGACCTATATGTCATTTATGCAATGACAAATGTATAAGTGGTGTAATTTATGTTAAAAGTTAACACAGAGGCCAAGCTTCACATGATCCCATGTCATATACCAATATTAAGGTATTGTTTAAATTAAAGATTGAAACATCATAATAAAAGAGAGAAAAATCCTTTTCGTAAAATATGGTGTTTGTCAGTAATGATATATAATAATATTAAATATTATCATTATATATATATATAGATCAAATATTACAAGGTGATTAAATATTGTAAGTTATAGACTAAAGTTTATAAATTAAATAACATAAGCTAAGGAGGGTGTGATCTATAGAGATAATCGCACCCCTTCCAAGAGACACCATGGGAGATATAAGGAGAACTCAGAGAACTATCTCAAAGGAAGGGGGGGCACTGAATGGAAATTCAATCCAAATCTGGTAGAGCATAAGGAACTAACCCGATGATCAAGGGCTTTCATTCAATAGCGATATCTCCTTATTCTTCTAAATTCCCAATTGATTAGAATGTCAAATACTAGAATGTCCATAAATGACTGTGGTAGCAGATCTCCTGGAGCTGATCACACTTCACTATTCCTTCGCTGAATTATATCTTAAAATCTTCATGGCTTATGATTCTCTACTCTTCAAATCTTCAATTATAGTCCCAACCGAGTCCTTCCAATGGCACTACAACAAATTGCCAAATTCCTTCGCTATGTTTGGGGCTCAAATATACTCACTGACTTCAACAATAGAAGACCCATGAACTCAAATAGAGGCATCAGCGAATACCTTAAGCCCTCAATACCTTCAAATCATTGCAACAACTGTATAAGGGTATGTGAATTATTTACGCATATGTATATTCTGTTGTAGAATGATGAGTTCGATAATTGAGCTAATCCCATGATTGTGTTAAAAGAAAGTAGCATGAAAGTAATTATAAACAATGATACTCTCATGTAGTAATTATAATGCTATTTACCATATGAATCAAGATATGTTTATTGTTGAATTGCTTGAACATTTGAAATGAAGGAATTAATCCATTAACTCCCTATGAGAGATGTGATAATGAGGATGATTAGTTAGCCAACCAAGGGTATGTTTTGGCCCTTGTCTAAAGTTGGTGCAATGTCACCCCTCGAGACAAATGGATTTGGCCCTTGTCTAAAGTTGGTGCAATGCCACCCCTCGAGACAAGTGGATTTGGCCCTTGGCTAAAGTAGGTGAGTTATTCACCCCTCGAGCCAAAGGATTATCATATTGGGCCTTTGGCTAAAGTAGGTGAACTATTCACCCCTCAAGCCAAAGGATTGTAATCATTGGCCTTCGGCTAAAGTTGGTGAGCTATTCACCCCTCGAGCCAAAGGATTGTCATAATTGGCCTTTGACTAAAGTTGGTGAGTATTCACCCCTCGAGTCAAAGGATGGAAATAATGGACCCATGATAATTGGCATATGACATCCTATCACATCCTCTCATATGGAATTAATGATTTGATTAATGCATAGATCCAAATATAATGGATATGAGGAAAAAATGTGAAATGCATATTGATTATGTTTATAAGGCTCTAACCCTAGAAGGGAGATGTAAAAAAATATATGAATTTGATATTTCTTGTGGATATTGCAATAAGTGGATATTATAAGAAAGAATTGTGTACTAATGTTCTCTTTTTGCAAGTTGAAATTGTGTGCAAGGTTTGAAATTTTGGACTTGCTAGAAGGGGACATTACAAGTGGTATCAAAGCAGTCATCCTGCCATCTTGTGAATGATAAGCGTTTATTATTATTAACTGATTATAATATATGTTGTTAACATCGGTGATTGCAGGGATTAAATATGCACGCAGAGGTAACATTACATTCGTATTAATTATTATTGATGATGATACTAACATCTCTTTCTAGGAATTACTCTTGTTTGCAGGTTGAGAAATCAAGGATATCCAAATGAGAACATTATAAGATTTATATGACTCACCTTGTGTACTACTTGTTTTCCTACTTTAACTTCATTGCCTTACTTGTTGCTCTTTATGTGTATTTACGTGTGTATTCTCGTATTTTACTTCATGTTCTTGTCTGTGTGTATTTACGCATATTCTTGTGTGTATTTACGTGTATTACTTCGTGCCTCTTATTTGTGTAATCATGTGCATTTTCATGTATTGCTACGTACTTGTATGCTTCCTATTGGTGTGCTTGTATAAATGCTCATGTTTGATAAATGTGTGGCGTGTATACTTCAAGCTCCATATGTGTCTATGTTTTATGTGTATACTCCATTAAGTGTATTCTTCATGCCATAATTCTTCACGTGCATTTAAGTAGGTGCTCCATGCATGCCTTCATACTTCATGCTCCATAAGTATTCACACTTGGACGATTCATGTCTGGTGTGTATTCAAGGTGTACTTCGTGCTTGTACATAACGTGTATGCTCCATGACTTACATTAATGTTTTCAAGATGTTTTGCTCCCTGTACATTCTTTAAGTACTTCATTATGTCTTAAGTGTATGATTTATGTTTGTAATTATATATCACTTTCATGTATTTATCTATTCTCATGCATGCTTCCATGCCTTGAGTGTATTTAAATGTATGCTCATGCTTTACATATGTGTATACTCAGTCTTGCCTTGTGCATATTCGTTCATAGCTTGTATACTTTATGACTTCATAACTTGTGTGATCTATGATTTGTATTTGTATGTGAGTGTGCACTCTCTGACTTGAAATTGGTATTCGAGTGGATACTCTATGATTGTATTTGAGTGTATATGCTATGACTTGCATTTATATGATTGTATTTACATTTTTTGACTTGTGATTGTAATTATCCAAGTGTATACTCTATGACTTTGAATTTGAATGCATACTTTATGATTGTAATTAAAATCTTGAGTGTATACTCTATGCTTGTATGTGTATTTGAATGTATACTCTGTGGTTATATGAATGCATATTCTATGATTTAAGTGTATTCACTATGACCTTGTGCACTCAAGTGCATCATTACGACTGCGTGTATCCATGTGTGTACCCCATGACTTATATATGTTTTTTATTTTCATATGTATGCTACAATGCTTTATGTATTCATATGCACGTCTCATGTATACCTTGTTTCATGGGTTAAGTGTATCTATTCAATTTATGATCCACTCAAGTGTAAACTTCATGATTGTACACTATGACTTGCATCTGTATTCAATACTCTATGCTTTGTATTGGCATGATTGGTGTGCGGGTGCTTTCTCCACAAATTGTATGACTTTGTGACTATACTCAAGTGTATACCTTTGCAGTTGTATTCATGTGTATGCTCTACAAAGTTGTAAATAAATTTGAGTATGACTTTGACCTTGTATGAAAACATATACTCTATGATCTGTACTTGTGCTCTATGACTTGCAATTATGTTTGAGTGTATTTTCAATAAATTTGTTCAAGTGCATGCTCTCTAAATTTGTAATTGTATTGTATTTGGGAAATTGAGTGAGTCTATGTGTATACTCTGCGACTTTGCAAATTATATGTAATTGTATGCCTTGTATTCATATGCAAATGCCCCGTATGATTATGAATTCAAGAATGACTTTGTATTCAAGTATAAATATGTATTCAAATGCATACTCCATGACTTGTATTTGTATGTGAGGGTGTATTTTGTGACTTATACCGGTATTTGAGTGTATATTCTATGAATTTGTATTCAAGTGCATTACTCTGTTCAAGTGTACACTCCATGACTATGTATGTTCAAGTGTATATCTTGCAATACCTTGTGAATTATGTGTATTCAAGTGGATACCTTATGACTCGGGTACACTGGTGACTTCATACCTTATGCAAGTGTGCTTCATGATTTACATATGCTTCACGCCTCCTGTGCATACTTTATGTATTCCAATGAATACTTAGTGACTTATGTGTATTCATACTTGCGACTTTTGTGGATCTACCATGACTTATGCATGCTTTGTGATTTATGTGCATTCTTTGTATTGTTATGAGCATGTATTGCTTATTAAGTGTAGCCACTTGCATACTTCATACTTGGCGTGTCAAGTGTATGTTTCATGTATTACGTGTATCAAGCGTAAAGCTTGTGTATGCTTCAGGCCTTACGTGTATTAATGCCTTATATTTTATGTGCATACTTCATGCTTCACGTACAATTGTGTGTATACTTCCCCACATCCAATGTGTCAAGTTATATGCTTCCTATGTGTATCATGCCTACATATGTATAACTCATACCTCTCATGTATTTAGGGGTATACATCATGTCCTACGTACCGCGTATGCATTAGGTGAGGGAAACTTATCTCAAACTACCAAGTCTTGAGTTAGTGGGAAATACAAACACACGAATAGATCGAAACACAATTTAACTCACACTTTGGAGAACGCTAAGTGCTGGTAGTTGAGTTGAGACAAGGATACTATCAACAATTCTCATTGCTTGAGGACAAGCAATCTTGAGTGGGGAGGGCTGTCGTATACCAATATTAAGGTATTGTTTAAATTAAAGATTGAACATCATAATAAAGGAGAGAAAAATCCTTTAAGTAAAATATGGTGTTTGTTCAGTAATGATATATAATAATATTAAATATTATCATAATATATTTATATATGATATATATAGATATATGAATATAATATATATATATATATATCAAATATTACAAGGTGATTAAATATTATAAGTTATAGACTAAAGTTTATAAATTAAATAACATAAGCTTTAAGGAGGGTGCGATCTATAGAGATAATCACACCCCTTCCAAGAGACACCACGGGAGATATAAGGGGAACTCAGAGAATTATCTCAAAGGAAGGGGGGCACTGAATGGAAATTCAATCCAAATCTGGTAGAGCATAAGGAACTGACCCGATGATGAAAGGCTTTCATTCAATAGCGATATCTCCTTATTCTTCTAAACTCCTGATTGATTAGAATGTCAAATATTGGAATGTCCATAAATGACTATGATAGCAGATCTTCTGGAGATGATCACACTTCACTATTCCTTCACTGAATTATATCTTAAAATCTTCATGGCTTATGATTCTCTATTCTTTGAATCTTCAATTACAGTCCCAGCGAAGTCCTTCCAATGGCGCTACAACAAATTGCCAAATTCCTTCGTTATGTTTGGGGCTCAAATATACTCACTGACTTCAACAATAGAAGACCCACGAACTCAAATAGAGGCATCAGCGAATACCTTAAGCCCTCAGTACCTTCAAATCATTACAACAATTGTATAATGGTATGTGAATTATTTATGCATATGTATATTCTGTTGTAGAATGATGAGTTTGATAATTCAGCTAATCCCATGATTGTGTTAAAAGAAAGTAGCATGAAAATAATTATAAACAATGATACTCTCATGTAGTAATTATAATGCTATTTACCATATGAATCAAGATATGTTTATACTTGAATTGTTTGAACATTTGAAATGATGGAATTAATCCATTAACTCCCTATGAGAGATGTGATAATGAGGATGATTAGTTGGCCAACCATGGGTATGTTTTGGCCCTTGTCTAAAGTTGATGCAATGTCACCCCTTGAGACAAATGGATTTGGCCCTTGTCTAAAGTTGGTGCAATGTCACCCCTCGGACAAGTGGATTTGGCCCTTGGCTAAAGTAGGTGAGTTATTCACCCCTCGAGCCAAAGGATTGTCATATTGGGCCTTTGGCTAAAGTAGGTGAACTATTCACCCCTCGAGCCAAAGGATTGTAATCATTGGCCTTCAGCTAAAGTTGGTGAGCTATTCACCCCTCAAGCCAAAGGATTATCATAATTGGCCTTTGACTAAAGCTGGTGAGTATTCACCCCTCGAGTCAAAGGATGGAAATAATGGACCCATGATAATTGGCATATGACATCCTATCACATCCTCTCATATGGAATTAATTATTTGATTAATGCATAGATCCAAATATAATGGATATGAGGAAAAAATGTGAAATGCATATTGATTATGTTTATAAGGCTCCAACCCTAGAAGGGAGATGTAAAAAAATATATGAATTTGATATTTCTTGTGGATATTGCAATAAGTGGATATTATAAGAAAGAATTGTGTATTAATGTTCTCTTTTTGCAAGTTGAAATTGTGTGCAAGGTTGTGAAATTTTGGACTTGTTAGAAGGGGACATTACATCCCATCTACACTCATTCCCACAGATCAATCCTAATCCTCTGTTTATCCATTTCCTACCCAATTTCATATCCACAATTTGCAAGATTGACCCAAGTTAGTTTCATGATTTGCATAATTGATTCCTAAACTTTTAAAAGCCAATTTCAAATTTGGGGTCAACCAACCCTTCTAACTAGTCATTATGTGTTGACTCAAAGTGTGAAATGTTTCACTTGCCACCTTTGGGAATGAATTTAAATAAATGCATTACAAAGAACCTACAAACCAACTAGTCGTTATGTGTCGACTTAAAACATGAAACATTTCACTTGCCACATTTAGACACCTAAAATTGTCCGCTCATCATCTTACCCAAATCAAGACATCATTAAACCACTTTCTTCCATGATTAAGTGAATAAACACCTATTTAGACAGTTAATTATCCAATCCCCCTTCCAACAGTGATTAAATAATATTTTATTATTAAATCACTATCCATTTGTACCATCTCCTGACATTGATTGAATAAATTTAATCATTTATTCAATTAATCAATCATTTTTCATAGTCCAATATTAGATAAATATTTATTTATCTAATATCCCTTCATCCCCATCCCATGAATTAGATAAATATTCTTATTTATTTAATTCTCTATTTTGTGCATTTTTTATTAAGTCGACTAATCCACTTAATCAACTTTTGTGCACTTTTGATTAAGTTGACTAATCCACTTAATCAGCTTAATCACATGCTTGCACCATTAACCCATTCAAACCCCTCACATCTTCCAACATGTACAAAGGCATGGGCTTTTGTACAAGACCACATGGGTCTTTTACAAAGGGATAGGCAAGTACCTTGCACATCCCTCTAAAAAGGGTCATTTTGTCCCTTTTCAATTTCATCCATCCCCTTCTTCCAAGACCATCATCCACCCTTGATTTTTCCTCAATCCAAGGATCATCTTTATCCTTCAATCCTATCATGCCACTCGATGGCCCCTTATCAATCCAATCCTCTCAATAATCCTCAACTATTGATCTTCTAAATCAATCCTAGCCCTCTATCCACCATTCCAAAAATCTATCAACCAAGCCATTTTTAAGTCTCCATGTTATGCAAAGTTATGCTATCAATTTGAGGACCAATCAACATACATCCAACATCGAAGAGCACATCCAACAATAAAGGTTTGCATTTGAGGTTAATTAGATAGCTTCATTTTATGTATGCATGCATTCCTTTAGCTCTATCATGAGTTTGCATTAGTTAATGAGTAGAATAGGCTAATATTGGTTTAGTTTGTTCTATTTTATGCCCATTTTCTTATGTACACATTTTGGCACGCCTGATGGGACCATTTGGTCCAAATTTAATCATCTTTTGTTGTTTCAAGCATGTTTCAAGGTTACGGGACCTGTTTGAGTGCCTCCATGGACACCTAAGCACCTCCATGACATTTCTAAGCACCCTTGTACCCATTTGAGCAACTCTATCTTGGATAGGCACCTCTATAAGTTGTTTGAGCACCTATGTGTGAAGCCTGGGGGCCGACATCACAAATCTTCAAATCTTCATTTTTGGGCTTAAAATTAACTTTTTTGGGGTCTAATCAAGTTCTTGCAAGGTTTTTACATATTAACATGTTATATGTCATCATAAACCTTTGTTTTGACCTCTAACCATCTTTTTTGCAGCCCAAAATCATGTTTTTTCAGCCCAGAACACAAACAAGTGTTTTTGTAATAACTAAGAGTATGTGTATCATAACTAAGCACCTCTGTATCTAGGGCTTTTTAATCACATTTTCATCAAATTTGGGGGGCCTAACATTTCTTTTTTGGCAGGGGTAACTTTTACATGGGGAAACTCTGTCAAAATTGTCAAAAATTTCCTTTTTCATAAAAAATATCATGTTTTAGGCCTATTTTCATATCTAAGTGCCTATGTATCATAACTAAGTGCCTCTATATGTCTTTGAGCACCTTATTAACTCATGAAAAATTCATCGATTTATCTTGGGATTAAATCTTGCTAACCTTTGAATTTGGTCATTATATGCATGCTCCTAATTTTCTAACACCTTTTTGTGCAGCTGTCGTTGGTCCAAGACAAAAAAATCAACTACTAACATGTGTTTGTAGCATGCTTGTCAAAGGATCTATCTTTTTGCAGTAATCATTGAGACAATTTCATTTCTAAGAGGTTAATGAACAGTGTTTGCTTTGTTTGAGATCAAGCCAAAGTGTATGCTCTCTCCTCACACCATTTAGTGATCTTGGAGATCAAAAACTTTGACTTGATCTAATCTTGTTTATCATTGTTCATCCCATGAACCTAGTGTGTGTATGCTCTCCCTTCGCGTCGAAAGGTGACCTTAGGGATCAAAAGCACCTAGGCTTATTTCCTCTAGCAGGCCCGCCTTGGATTTCATCACCAAGGGGACAACTTGAACCCACATATTTCAGCAAGGTATACAAATTTGGGAGAGAATTGAAAGACTCTCCCATTGGGGAACATTTGTTGTTTTGGGCTAAGCTTGCAAAAATTTATACCTTGCAAAGTGAAGGACAGTGGGTTACCCTCTTGTACCATGCCTTAGACATACCCCTTATCTCATAGACTTCAGCCCCATGTACCTTGCATATATCAGGGACATTCCTAGAATCCTTGTACATCCTAGTCTAAGATCTTTTGGTCGTCCTTCCTTGAGGTGCATCGTAATTTGGTTACGCCCGAGAAGCTACTCAGGCCATACTTTCATAATGGGGAGATAGAACTCACCTTGGGCAAGGCCTTAGCCTCCAAGGTAAGGGATGCATAGGTGGTACATGACCTTTCATTCCCTATCTATCCATCACTTGATAAATAGTATATTATGGGCCCATAAGGATTGATACTCCCACTTGACTAATCTAGGGTGTTATTGTGCTTGGCATGTTTTCATTTGTCAAAACCTATGCACTCCCTTAATCCAAAATCAAATCCAAATCATTTGCAAACTTGTGCATGTTGAATGTGAAATTTATTGTTTGCAAAGTTGCCTAAGGTTAAGCATCAAGCCATCTACCTCATCCTAATCCAAATCCAAATCCACCTTATCTTAATCATCCCAATCCAACCAATCCTAATCATTATCCCAGTTATCTCCTAATCATCATAATCACCCTATCCACATCATTCTAATCCATCCTAATCCATCATTTAGGACCCTAATCCAAATCAACTTGCCAAATCCAATCAAGGTCCTAATCCTATTCCATTCTATCTACCTAATCCACTTCCTAATCACCATCATTATCATAATCAAATCCCATCATTGAGCTTAATCCAACCCCTCATCATTCTAATTATTTCCTCATCCAATTCTTAATCCATCATCCTTCATCCATTATCATCCTTAATCCATATCCAATCCATTATCCTAATCCAATTTAATCATCTCATCCATTAATCAACCCTAATCATAATCATGTTATTGAGATTAAGCCAATTCATCAACTTAATCCTAACCCCCTTATCCCCCTAAACATTCCATCCAAATCTAAACCTAATCCACTCATCACTCATCCAAAATCAATCATCCATTATTCCTTCATCCATCCTCAATCAACATCCAATCCCAAGTCCTTAATCAAAAACCATCCTTTGAAAATTAAAAATCGGTTATGTACTTAACCTCTTTCAACCTCATCCAATTTCATCCAAAACCTGTTCATTTTCCTCTAAATTATCATCAACTCATCATCCAAGGGCCCTAGACCTAATCCCTAATAAATCCCCATCAAATCCACCCAAAATCCCTCACATTCAATCCCTAACATCAAGCTTGAGGCATGTTTTCACAAACAAGTGCCTCTGTAATCCCCTTTTTCACAAACAAACGCCTTTGTCCTAGACAAGTGCCTCTGTAGGCTACTTGAGTGCCTTTGTAATCCTTAAGCACCTTTGTATGATACTAGGGTGCCTTTGTCAAAACCTCCCAAATCTCCCCCATCCCCCAAATCAAACATCAAAAGGACCCTTGGCCTAATCAAATCCAATCCAATCCAAGTATCAAGTGTCATATATTGTTGACCTTGATCAATCAATCCAAATCCCCTCTAATCCAAAATCCAAAATCCAAAATCTAAGGTCATTGTGATATCAATGCAAATCTAAGTCCCAAACTTTAGAAAACCAAAACCATCAAGTCATCCAAAATCACGTCATCCCAAATCCAATTCCAATCATGAATCCCTTCTATTTCGCTGATGATGATAGTCTTATTGACCAAGAAAAAATTGAAAACCTTGATGAAATCATTGCAAGCAAGCTTACCATAAACTTACCTCACCCATCCATGCATAATCAAGCACCTTATGACCATGCATTGGCCAGCACAAGCTACGCCCCTGCACCTAATTTCATACCTTATGGTCATCCTTACACTACCTTTGACAAGGGAAATCCATTCTATCCCCCATCCATATCCCAACATCCATCTTCATATAACATCCTCGTCACCTCTCTCTCTTATCCACATCCTTCAACCCCTCATCAACCACATCCATCATATCCTAACCCCGCTTATCCAAATCCATCATATCATTATCCACCAACCTAACCATCCAATCCACCATCTAATTCTTCTAAATCCAAATTACCTTTTTCGAGATTTCTCCAAGGATTCCTAGCTAAGGATATTGAGAAACAGTTTCAAACCAAACTTGTGGAGTCAAGCCACCCCACTCATCCAAAATCGCTCAAATATGTTTTTGATGGTGACGTCACCCACCTAACACCTATCAAAACCACACCATCCCATTCCTCTTTCCTATTAAAAATCTTATCCCAAACATCTCCCACTCCTTCATCTACCCCATTAGAGGTGTCTATCCAAACACAAAATGAAGTTAAACACTCCTCCCCCACCACACCATCCACACAAATCTAGCTATGTCAAGAGCCTAGTCTAAAGCATGTGGAAACATCCAACCCCCATCCTAATCAAGATCCAAACATCCCATCTAATCCCTTTCCCGATCCCACACCATCACTTATCAACCCTTCACCATCCCCTATCGACCCCATCCCAAATCCATCATCCTATCCCCTCAGTCCCAACACCTTCATCCATGGTGGTTCTCTCATAGGAGAGGAATAACTTACATCCACCACCCATCCTCACCCATCTAATAATGGACTTGAATCATGTTTACAAAATAACCAACATCCCATTGCACATCGTGTAATGTCCCCTTTAAGAAGATCCTTATTTTCCACCTTGCACATGAGAATTACTTCTTAAAGGAAACATTAGTAATAGATAAGATCAATAAATCATATTAAAATAATCAAATAAATAAATAATTTAATTATTCAATCTTAAGTGGATTCATACTTAGGGTTGTCTATTATATGTTAATTTTATTTATTTTCAAACATTAGTGGAGATGGGGTACTATCTCTTGTTAGATTGCATGAATCATCCTCTACGGATAGTGCCTTTGTATGATGTAACACATGCCCATTCCACCTTAGGTCTTACTAAGTGCCTTTGTATGATGTAACATATGCCCATTCCACCGCACGTCTTACTTATTACCTTTGTATGATGTAGCATAGTCCATTCCACCGCAGGTCTTATCCATTGCCTAAGTATGATGTAACATGGTCCATTCCACCGCCGGTCTTATCTACCTTTGAGGTATTAATGCTACTTCTTCCTAACAAGTTTACCTCCAATCTCTCAATGTGTGCTATGCTCTTAAATAAATCAAATACGATTACTCTTTATTATATTTATTTATTTTCAATATCAAAGTTGTATTTAACTCAGAAGTGTTCTCTTAAAAAATATCTTTTTTTCCTTCGATGATCTTTTCCTTCTATCTCACAACCTTTATTTATTTCCCTTTCAAGGGATATGTTGGAAGATGCACGTCTCTTATTATGCTTGGTGGTAAAAGACATACTTACCCTCTTATAATTTTTATTACTTTATATTAATTCTCTTTTGTGGTAAAACTAGTTCTAACCATTCGTAACTCCCTTATCATAAGAGGATAGGTTAAAAGATGTTTATTTATATTATTTGTATTTATATTATATCATTATAATAAATGATATATTATTTATTTTGTATTCTTTGTTTTATATCATTTATATCATAATAAATGATATATGATTTATATTATATTATTTATATTTATATTACAATATAAGATAACAATAATAATATTTGTATTTATATTATTATATATATTTATATATATTGTTATTTATAATATGGATATTATATTTTAATTATAATAAAATATTCATACAATAATATTATTTATTAAATAATATATAATGTATGTAATTATTTCTATTATCCCAAATAATATTTTACAAACCATCTTTATAATGTTCAAATCTTTACTTTAACAGTGTCTTAGATATGGGGACATGACAACCCTCCCCACTCAAGATTGCTTGTCCTCAAGCAACTATAATTAGGTATCCTATAATATTTTATAACATTATATTTATTGAGGTTTATGTACACAATAAATATTTAGAGCTAGTTGTTTACATATATTTTAATTTGTTTTTCTCATGCCATTTCAAGTCGTCAGTTACCCATAGAGATATTTTAATTATTTTATTTTACTATTTCATTTAGTATATTTACTTAATGTAAATTTTTTTTTTATTCGTAAATATAAAGTTTGTATTAATCCGAAGAGAGAATGAACATGCAGGTGCCTATAAGCCGTTTACCTGCCACAGCCAGATGACAAGAAAACTCCTAAACCCTTCCTTGAAACTATAGGGTTTACAATGCTTTACAAAATCAGCCACTAGGTTTACTGATCTGATATTGATGACCATGCTTTACAAAATTAGCCACTAGGCTTACTGGTCTGATATTAACTATATTATTATTAACAAACCTACTGGGTCATAGCCCACCAGACTGAGGATTTATCTTACCAAGATGTCAAAAGAGGCTGAGCTCAACAGCCATGGCACGAAGCCTATCGACCCACACCTCTTCCCCGGAATCCACATTCTCTAGCAACATGTTCTGGAGGAAGCCGTAGGCCTGGATGACACGATCCTGGTGCTCAATCAGCATCAAGCCTTTCAGGTCAAGGATGAAGGGTAGGACCTTCGTCACCTCCAGAGGCTCCTTGTTTGAGGCAATGTCTTTTGGGCGGGGGATACCCACCCCTGGAATGGCCGCCTCCAAAATGGAATCGAGGCCCTGAAGGAATTCCGGCTTGAACACTTTCACCATGACAGATTTCGCCGCCGCTGTAGACACCCCGGCATCCAGGATTGAGGCAAGGAAGCGGGAGGAAATGTGGGAATCGACCCTGTAGAACTCATCTACTGCCAAGAAATCTGTCCCCAAGATTATTTTGATCGCCGGGAGGAGAAGGCCCTCATGCCTTCACAAGATGCGTTTTAACCTTAAGTCTGTAACCACTCCTTTGAATGCCATCTGCCTAACTGAACTCTCCAACTGTGGAGGTGTCGAAGCCCCCAGATTTATCAACCCATGCACCGAGATCTTCGCAATGAAGCCCGAGCCCTTCTCCATACTGACTGCTACTACCACCGTCAAGACCAGCAGAGGATCGCTTGAGACTGAGAGAAAGGAATGAACTCCAAATATGTCTTTATGTCTACACCTAAGAGGGATCACATTCATTTAACCAAAACTTGTAATCAATGCAAAGAAAGATTGGCCAGAGTGAGGCGTGCGACGGTTCAAGTCGAAGGCCCGCGAAATCAGTGAGGAGGGAGAAACATCTCCGATTCATAATAGCCACAATGAATATTGATTGCAAAGAAGAGGCCATAATAACTTTGTATGGCATCGACCCATCCAAGTGTTCTTGGATTGGATGCCCACCCTGCCACCCTATCATACTTCTTCAGCTAGAGAGAAATTTGACTCTTATTCCATCTGCCCCCTGATTAGAAAGAAAGTCTGCTTCTGAATTGGCCTCTCTATAGATGTGGTTGACAGTAGTCAACTCACACCGATCCATCAAAGCCAAGGCTAATTCCAGTTTTGCAGCCAATTTCCAGTTTAGAAGTTTCCTTGTGCGCAGCCCATTGATCACCAGAAGGGAGTCTCCCTCAATGGCAACCTGATGGAGATTTAGCTCATGGCAGAGCTTTAAGCCTAAGAGTAAGGCCTCCAGTTCCACTTCATTGTTGGTTCCATCTGCTAGTGGCTCTGCAAGACTACCAATTGTTTTCCCTTCCCAATTTCTAATGATGCAGCCAGCTCCTAATTTACTGGGATTCCCTCGTGATGCTCCGTCGAAGTTTAATTTGAACCACTCAGGGTCTAGGGGAGACCATTTGGCTAGTTTTCTTTTAAGCGTTGATTGTTGTCCTCCTTCCAAACTGAGGGGCAGCAATACAAGGCCCTGCCAGCCTTGCCTGATCTTGGCATCCCAAACTGAGAAGCTCTTTTGTGTTACATTGCCCAGCGTTGAGTTGAAAACCTCAACTATACTACTCTCGAGTTTATTTAGAAACGAAGGGAGAGGCATTTCTTTGTCCTGGAAGAGTCTCCTGTTTCTCTCTTTCCAGAGCTCCCAAATCAGCAATGAAGGACTAATTTCCCACAGCTTGTGATACACCGCTTTTTTGTATAAACTGGGCCAGCTGTAAAGCCAATCAGACAATCCCGCTGGTGTAGCTGATTTCCAAAAAAGTTTGTTCATTAGCCAATTCCAACATGTGCTCGCGTAAGGTCAAATAAGGAAGAGATGATCTCCATCCTCTGAGTTTTCTTTACACAAACAACATCTTAATGGACCCTGAAATCTGAGTTTGGCTAACCTGTCTGCTGTTAAGGCTCTACCTTGTGAGGCTATCCACAAGAAGACCCCTGCCTTTGGCAGACAGTTGGGATTCCAACACAGCTCTCTTGGGATTGCAAAGGCTTCCTCTTGGCAGTCTGACAGTTTATTGTATCCTTCTTTAACACTGTAAACTCCATTTGGGGCGCCTACCCATCTGAGGATGTCCGAACCCTGCCTAAAGCTGATCTATCTGTTAGCCATGGTTTTGTCAAATAATTCCACTTCTGCCTGACTTAACCTGAGGTTATGTGGACTCTTCCATTTGGCTATCAGAAGGCCATTGTGAAAAGATGGAGTCAAAAAATCTCTTACCTTATCCCCCCATGTCTGGGTTGTTATAGTTTTGACGTTTGCCAGTCCTACCTCATTGGCCAGTTTGGGTAATCCTTGCCAAGAATCATCCCAGAAATTAGCAGAATCCCTGCTCCTAATCTCCCATGAAAGATGTTCTGAAATAAGATTTCTGCAACTGCGGATAAAATTCCAAATTCTGGAACCTAAGGGAAGCTCCCTGGAAGTGAAAATGTTGTCTACCCCTTCATCCAAATATTTTGCTTGCACAATTCGAACCCACTTAAGATCTAGGTTAGAGAAAATTGTCTGAACTAATTTGGCTCCCAGGGCTTTGTTTTGGAGCAAAAGATTTTTGATACCCAATCCATTCCTTTGCTTAGATTCGCAAATTTGCTTCCACTTAACAAGAGGGTATTTGAATTGTTCAGACGATCCTTGCCAAAAAAAGTTCTTCATCTTCTTATTCAATTCTTTGTTGGCTTTGCTTGACAAAGGGAGACAGGACATTAGGTAGGTAGGCAGGGCAAAAATGACTGACTTGAGTTTTGTTAACCTGCCTGCCCAGGATAGCCAACTATTTTTCCAGGAGGCTGCCTTGTTGCTGACTTTCTCCAGTAAACTGTTCCAGATATTACCTGGGTGAAGACCCCTATCCAACAAGATCCCCAAATAAGTGCAAGGAAGAGATCCTTTCATAAAACCAAGGATCCTCAAAATCTAAGCTTCCACTCTTGCTGGAGTGTTAAAGGAAAAAACTTCTGATTTTTTGAGACTAACTTCTTGTCGAGAGGCAATAGTGTACTTTTGGAGGATTGTCTTGAAACTTCGAGCCTCCCTGATTTGGGCTTTCCTAAATAGCATAGTGTCATCAGCAAATTGCTAATGGGTAATATGTGGAACGCCACTAGTGACTTGAACTCCCACAATCTCCCTGAGGTTCCAAGCTCTGGTAAGCGATCTGCCGAGCGCTTCAGCCATTAAAATGAAAAGAAAGGGGGATAGTGGGTCTCCCTATCATAACCCACGAGAGACATTGAAGAAGCCCTCTAGAGTTCCATTCACAAGGACTGAGAATCTCGGACTTGCAACCCAGGAGAAAATCCAATCTAGCCAATTCTTAGTGAAGCTGAATCCTTCCAAAACTTTAAACAAAAAATGCCAATTGACCCAATCATAAGCCTTTTTTATGTCAAGTTTTAATATCATTGCCTGCTTTCGCGTGGTTTGAATTGAGTGGATGGCCTCCTAAGCAATAATTACCCCATCCAAGATGGACCTACCTAAGACGAACCCCGTCTGCTCTTCTGAAATCAAATCCGGTAGAAGTGTTTTTAACTTGTTTGCCATTGTTTTAGCTAAAATCTTGTAAAAAGTGTTGCATAAAGAGATTGGCCTGAAGTCGTCCAGAAGTTCAAGCTTCTCTTTCTTTGGTATTAGAGCTAAAAAAGTATTATTAACTTCTTTTAGAAGTTGTCCAGAGATCCTAGATTCCTCTAAGGCCTCCACAATGTCACTGCTGATTATGTCCCAGCATTTCTAGAAAAAGTTGGCTAGAAAACCATCGAGTCTAGGTGCTTTATCTGGATGAAGCTGAAAGACTGCATACTTCACTTCCTCCTCCAAAAATTTACTATTTAGCATATCATTTAGTTCATCATTTACCAGCTTAGGTATATATCCCACAAGCTCTTCTTGGGCTGTGAGCAGGGAACCTTCTGGCTCATTCAAGAGGTTCTGAAAATGCTCCACCACAACTTGTTTAACCTCTTCCACATCCTCCACAAGTCTTCCATTAATGTCTTTTACCCTAGAAATTCTATTTACTTCCCTTCTTGCCTTTGTAGCATTATGAAAGTATTTTGTGTTTCTGTCCCCGACAGATAACCAAACTTCTCAGGATTTTTGTCGCCAGAACACTTCTTCTTTGGTGAGAATATCATTCATTTTTTCTATCAACAATTTTTCTTGCAAGTAGCTGTGGTTATCCATTCCATCTCTGATAATCTTCTCTGAGAGGGCTTTTAATTCTAATTCACATTGCTTCTTCTACTCAAAGATGTTTTTGAAGTTATTTTTATTCCATAATTTTAGATTCTGTTTAATAACCTTCAGCTTGACTGCAATGCTGAACATTTTAGAACCTACTGGCTGCATTTCATTCCACCATTGTTTGATTAGATCCAGAAAATCCTTGTGTTGGAACCACATATTTTCAAACTTAAAGGGACTCCTTACTGATCCCTTTTCTCCCAATAGTTCCAAGCGAACGGGGTAGTGATCTGACCCTGGTAATGGAAGCAACTGACAGTTGAGATTAAAGGGAAAGCTACTGAAGTTCCCTTTGAAGAGGAACCTATCCAATTTCTCAGCTATGTTGCAGAAGCCTAACCTTTTGTTTGTCCAGGTGAACTGCCCACCTCCCATCTGAATGTCACAAAGCTCATTTCTATCCACAAAACTTTTGAAATCCAACTGAGACTGAAGTTTCCTTCCTACTCCCCCTTTCTTATCACTTTCTTTCAAAATTGCGTTGAAATCCCCGCCTAAAATGAAAAATTTTAACCCTGGGGATTTGCAGACTTTGTCCAATTCGTTCCAAATACTTCTTTTATGAATGTAGTTGTTAGGCCCATAAACGTTTACCAGAAGAAAACTTAGATTGGAGGCAAGGCTCCTTACCTTGCAGGCTTGCCAGCACTTGCTTGAAGCCACCACTTCAATCAAGACTGTTTGCGGCTTCCAAAGAGTAAGCAGTCCTCGTGAGGCTCCTTCCACATTGACTCCACAAATCTTCCACTTCCTCAATTTTAGGCTGAGAGTTGCTCTTTCTTGTTCTCCTAGCTTAGATTCTTGAATCAAACAAATGTCCGGTTGCTGCGAGTTCAGATCCTACCGCAACAGACATCTTTTGTTAGGGGCATTTAAGCCCCTAACATTCCAAGTTATGATTTTCATTGTTGTTCAGGAAGGGCATTCCCCTTCCCTACTTTCAATAGAGTTTGGATTTTCAATTGCCCTGAAGCCTCCCCATCCCACTTGAGTTTTTCCTTATTCGGGATCCTACCTTTTCCTCTGTGTTCTCCGCAATCTGGCAATGTTTTGGTTGGCTCCTTGGATTTCAGCCCTAACTCCCCTTGTTCTATGAGGTTATTCAGGACTTTACTTGGGTCTTCCTTTTCAGCTGAGAAGCCTTCATTTCCCATCAGCTCGAAATCTTGTTCTGCAAGCCAATCTTCACCTTCAAAATTGTCGATGTCAAGCTCCCCTTTTTTGGCCGCATTTATAATGTCCACCAATTCTTTGCCCACATTTATGAGGGAATCAAGATCCTCCTTGCGTACTGTGTTACCAATTAGCTCAATTGCCTGTGATAATTTTTGATCGATGGATCTGACGCTCTGCACATCATCAAGCCTCTGGGCTGATTTGGATTCCTTTTGAAGCTCCACTTTAGAAGGGAGAGGGAGACCTTATTTGACATGATCTTCGTCCTCCATGAGTTGTTTATTGGATGCTTGCTCTGAGTTTTACTTTGGGAAAGGGTAGCTTTTCCACCCTAGCACTTTGACCAAAGTGTCTGTGGGAAGGGCGTTATGGATCACTTTCTGCGTCCAGATGCCTAATCCTAACGAAATCTTGATTTCGCTCAGGATTCTACTATTTGGATTGCTCTCGATGCCTACCCGAACCACTGTGCCTGACCCTTTTGGGTTGCCCCTTTCCTCCGCGCACAAAAAGGATCCCATGCCGTTACCAATTTCTTCCAAAACCCTGGAATCTCAATATTCAAGGGGGAGGTTAGGTAAAATATACCAATTGTGGATTTTTTCCAAACGGTGTGAAGTTGGATCGAACCCGGCCTTCCATCGGCTGATGTAAAAGCCGCAGTCGTCAAGAATCTAAATTCCTTCTTCAATTTGAGCCCTGATGGCTTCCGAAGGACAAATGACCACGAAATAATCATTTGTCATCCTCTTGAATTCCAATTCCGTTCCCCATTTGTCATACCACCATGTCTCCAGACTTTGCCAATTTAAATTTTTCCCATGCCATTTCATTATTAATGCAGTATTTTCCAATTTCAAAACAAGATCCTGAAGACGATTAGCATTGAGGGTAATTGAGATTTTCTCTTCTCTGGCATCTTCCCTCCTTCCGTGATGTTGATTTCTGGGTTGCAAATTGAGCCTCTAGAAATCCCTGCGCCGTCCATAACCTCTAGGGTTTATTCTTCCCCTGTATTGTTGATGGTTCTGATGTCTTTGATTCCAGTGCCTTGGGCTGCGAAGATTTCCGTTCTGTTGCCGTTCTCTTCTCAGAGGGAACCGATCATCGTGCCATCTTTGCCGGTCTTCCTCCTGCTGTGGAACACCACCGGCGAATCCACCATTCCTGTTAGCCGGTTCGAGCTCCCTTCGAGGGAAACGTCTTCCATCTCTTTGCTCCATGAAGCTTCCTTCCGTCCCTCTCTCTCGCCATTCTGGAATGGGTCTCTTTGCGAATTGTCACTCTGCGAATTGTCGCTCTGCAAATTGTCGCGCCATTATTTACTTACTTAATGTAATTTTAAGAGTTATTTTATTCTTATTTATTTTTTACCTTATTTACTCATTATTTATTAATTAAATATTTGTAAGTAAATTTTAATTTTTTTAACGTTGCATCATAACATATTGAGTAAATTTTAATTTTTAATGTTACATCTATATATTTAAAATATTTTATCAATGTATTAAACACTATTATTCCAGCAAATTCATACCTGGGTTTTCATTGATTCTTGCTTTTTTTTATTTATTTTTATTTTTATTTAACTATTATTCACAGGATGGCAGGATCACTGCTCTGATACCACTGTAATGTCCCCGTTAAGAAGATCCTTATTTTCCACCTTGCACATGAGAATTACTTCTTAAAGGAAACATTAGTAATAGATAAGATCAATAAATCATATTAAAATAATCAAATAAATAAATAATTTAATTATTCAATCTTAAGTAGATTCATACTTAAGGTTGTTTATTATATGTTAATTTTATTTATTTTCAAACATTAGTGGAGATGGGGTACTATCTCTTGTTAGATTGCATGAATCATCCTCTACGGGTAGTGCCTTTGTATTATGTAACACATGCCCATTCCACCTTAGGTCTTACTAAGTGCCTTTGTATGATGTAACATATGCCCATTCCACCGCATGTCTTACTTATTACCTTTGTATGATGTAGCATAGTCCATTCCACCGCAGGTCTTATCCATTGCCTAAGTATGATGTAACATGGTCCATTCCACCGCCGGTCTTATCTACCTTTGAGGTATTAATGCTACTTCTTCCTAACAAGTTTACCTCCAATCTCTCAATGTGTGCTATGCTCTTAAATAAATCAAATACGATTACTCTTTATTATATTTATTTATTTTCAATATCAAAGTTGTATTTAACTCAGAAGTGTTCTCTTAAAAAATATCTTTTTTTCCTTCGATGATCTTTTCCTTCTATATCACAACCTTTATTTATTTCCCTTTCAAGGGATATGTTGGAAGAGGCACGTCTCTTATTATGCTTGGTGGTAAAAGACATACTTACCCTCTTATAATTTTTATTACTTTATATTAATTCTCTTTTGTGGTAAAACTAGTTCTAACCATTCGTAACTCCCTTATCATAAGAGGATAGGTTAAAAGATGTTTATTTATATTATTTGTATTTATATTATATCATTATAATAAATGATATATTATTTATTTTGTATTCTTTGTTTTATATCATTTATATCATAATAAATGATATATGATTTATATTATATTATTTATATTTATATTACAATATAAGATGACAATAATAATATTTGTATTTATATTATTAGATATATTTATATATATTGTTATTTATAATATGGATATTATATTTTAATTATAATAAAATATTCATACAATAATATTATTTATTAAATAATATATAATGTATGTAATTATTTCTATTATCCCAAATAATATTTTACAAAACATCTTTATAATGTTCAAATCTTTACTTTAACAGTGTCTTAGATATGGGGACATGACACATCGCATACTCCAAAATGTGAATTATCAAGGTAAAGGCTTAGGCCTTCATGAACAAGGCATTTTGGAGCCCATCCATGTCAAAATCCATCCACAAATGCATGGCCTTGGTTACATATCCCAAGGAAAACAATCCAAAAATGATGGTACCACCTTCATGCCTCTTAAGGCAACTTCTTCCAATCCCAACATAGGTGCCTCTCGTCGCACATCCAAACCATTTGTCGATATCCCCCTCCCTTATCATACAAATCCAAAATTCAAAGCACTATCCATCCTCAATCTTAATCCATCCATAAATCCCATATCCCCCAAAATCCCTAATTAAGATCAACAAGAGCACACATCGTTTCATAACAAAGCTATCACAAAAACCATGGGATTAAAAAATATAATAATTTGGATACCTCCACACATAAAGCAAAAAACCCACAAATACCTAAGAGTTATCATGTCATCAGGCATCGATACACAAAATCAAAGAAAATCCATCTAAAAGACCACAAACACCCACACCTCCAAAAATTTTAAAAAAAAATTGATGTGGGTCCCCAAGCAAAAAACAATAAATCCAAGTGAAGCATCCAAATCCCACTCCATCTCCAAATCCCCAAATCCCTCTCCCTCATCCTACACCCCATCAAAAAGCTCTAAAAATACTAAGTCCATTTGGGTCCCTAAATCCCTAAATCCCCAAATCGACAATCCCACCATCCCCCATCCTAATCCCATAATAAAAAATCTACTATCCTCATGAAATCCCCATTACTCTCCACACCCCACCATATTCAAAAGCTTCAAAATCCATCATGGTGTGTGCAAACATTGGTCCTAGTTCCCCTGGACCCCACAACACTCCCTCATATCCCCATCCCAACATCCTATATCACTCACCCCATCTATCTCCCCCATTACATCCCCATGATCCATGCTTTCGCATAGTCCATCCATCATTACTTCATCCTTTATCCATCTATTCCATCCATCCCATCCACTCCATCTCACACAACCATCTACCAACATCCATGCGCATAATAACAATTGACATGGTATATGTGCCACATCCTTCCACAATGGGACAATATCACCTTTCTATGGAAACATATGCTTGAGTCCCCATCCCTCCATCCAAGTCCACCCATCCCATCCAAATATCTAAAAATCCCAAAAATTAGAAAATTGTCAAAAAAATTTATAAAAAAAAAATATCAAAAAAACAAAAAATAAACAAAAAACAAAAAATAAAAATAAAAAAACAGAAAAATCATCCAATGGTGAAAACCACTTCTTGCGGTGCCTTGGGCAAGTACCATGATGAAAACCCTTTGCGGGTGTCATGCATAATCCCTCATCCATTTGCACCCTACACTTGAGGGCAAGTCACACCAAGCCTATCACTACCATTCATTGCCTACACATACTTGCAACGTCAAAAATTTCATACCCTTGCAATTTCACGCTACATTTGGTGCTTACTTTAGTGTCTACTTCTCTTGGGTGTTTTTAGAATCTTTTTTATGTCATTTTATCCTTTTGTGCTTAATTTCATGAAAATTCATTTTAGTGCATTGTATTTCTTAGCCCAAAGATGTCTCATAAAACCAAGAAGTAAAATCACTTGGATGCTAGTGCTTAGCGCAGATGTTTGTGCGTCACACTAGCATATCGTAAATGTGTGACTTCAAGTGATCTATTTTTGGGATGTGTTGAACATCTTCTGTAGTGGAAGAGATTCTTTCAATGCCTCTTCAACTTCAAACGACTCTTTTCCTATCTTGCATGTCAATCTCTTCCCTCTCAATCCTAGAAACTTTGAACAAATCTCTTGTTCTCACTCTCTCTTTTGGCTCTCTTTTGAATTTTTTGGAAATATTTATGAAGAAGACTCTATCGTGGCTCTCACCATAGCAGCTATTGAAGACTTTAATGCTCCCTTGAATTGAAACATCATATTTGTTAGCTCTGTGAGGTCTCTATTTGTAGTTTAATTATTGTGAAGGCTATCTTCTAGGGGTTTGAAGTTGTTTACATTCAGATTTTTTCCCTCAAGGAGTTGCATCCTCCTCCATTGTTATCAAAACTGGTAATATTGTTTACGAATCTTGATATGCATTGCTTTGTTGTTCATTTAACAAGTTTCTGGTGTAGACCACCACTCTATTTCTCTTGTATGCACTAAGGTATTCTTCCCCATAGACCAGGGAAGGTATTTTAGTTTCATTTCATTTATAACCACTGGTTATTTCTTAGACACACTTAAGAAGTAAGAGCACACACACATCTTCCATATATCCATTTATCTTTGTTGCCCGTCGAGGTTGAAAGACCAAAGTAGGGGCTTGACCTAAAGGCAAGCTCCTTAGCATCATGAACAGTTTTTCCTTGTTCTTAGCAACAGGTATTGTAAGGAGAAATATTCAATTGCACAAAGGTTTTGTTAATATTTCTTCTCTTCTCTTGTTAATCTTTCATTTCATTAGATTTTAATATAATATTCACATTTTTTAATATCTGTTATCACATGGAGATTACTGGGTTAGTTTCTTGCTTGTTGTTTTACTATGAAGGTAGCAAGGAATCACATAGAATCCAAACTTGTTATTTTTCAAACTTTGAGGATGCTAGCACTAAATGCAAACATCCCCATGACATGCTGTCGTCTGGGCCAATGAGCTCCATTCTTTTGTATCAAGTTCCTCTCTGAACTCTCTTTCTAGTTCTATATTTAAATTTTTGTAATTCTATCTGCAATAGTTTATTTACAAATTTAATAATTGGTTCTTTCTCTTTATTCAAGATTTGTTAGTTTAGTTTCATTTTCATCTATCTTAGTGCAAAGTGGGTTTGTTGACATTAGTCTCTCTAAATTGTTAGATAGCAGAAAACTAGATATGACCCTAGTGTATTTGTAATGGAAAGCTCTCTTGATTATTGTATTTTAATCAAGGTGTAACTTTTCCTCATCTACAATATATTGATCCTATTGTCTCCCATCCATCCCATCCCCTGTATCTCCCTATCTATCCTCTTCTGATTTCATTCTCCCTTCCCACTTTTGATCCTGATAAGGACGGGGGGAAAAATATCCAAAACATGCTTTGGACACCTCTTGGCATACATCCATTTCCAAGAATATCCTAAAATGTCCATCCCCCCCACACATCCTAACACTTTGTCATGAGTGACACATCTTGAGTGAGGCATCTTGTTTCTATGTGATGTAGTCCTTGGGGATCACATCCGAACCCTTCCATCCATCTCTCCCATTCGTCCATTATCCCCTTATCACTAGTTCTTCCTATACATTCCATCCAGGTCTATCCTAAATCCTCTATCGATCATTTTATCCTCCTACCCAACTTAAACAATTTTTTGACATTCATGGGTATGGTTTGAGCACTACATTCCCCCATCTATCGCCCAATCATTTAATCACTTCATCCCATCATCCCATAAATCCCTTGTCGATAGTCTTGGCTTTCCCTTTTCATTGGTATCTAGTTAAAGCCTACCCCAATGCAACGCCCCAGTGATCAAACCTCCCAACTAATCCAAATCTCCCACCAATCCAAAAATACAAGAAAAATCTGAGTCAATGTGCATATCGAGCTAAGCAATCTATGTAAAATCATCCAATCACATTCATGGTCTTGTTCCCAACCTTGTTGCAAGCCTTGATCACATTTTCCATCATCATCATCGAGATATATCATTCTCAATCCTCATGTTGTTCTTATTGTCAACAACACAATCCAACATCACCAATCCATCAATCTTTAGCTTTTCAACTTGATCAGGGACAACATCATGTTTGTCTTTATATCATTTTGTGCATGTGTGCTTGCTTGTGTGTGTGCATTATCATTTTATCTTGCATCCACATCGGTCCCTATAACTTACTTTCCATAGCAATATCATGGTCCTCCATATCATAGTGCTATATGGTATAGGGTTGCTTGTGACCTTATCGATTGTCCCAACACAGTACCCATCAAGGTCGTCAAACACCTTATGATGTGTTGGGGCATCCTTTTACATATGAGACACATTTTCAGCACAATTCCTTATACCTTGGTGCATAACGTCTCATGCCATATCAAATAAGATTGCTCCAATTTAGTGTAGCATAATGCACAATCAATCCATAAATTACCATCACTCCATCCTTTCCCATCCATCTTCTCCCCCCAATCCTTTCATCCAATCATTTAGCCCCCATCACCTCTTTTCTCCAATCTCCTGTCTTCCATCTCTTCTATCCTCCCAATCCATTTTTATTTTCAATTCCACTCTCATCTTTCTAATCGATCTATCTTCATCCTTTTGAGAGCACACCCGTGTTCTTTGAACCCACCTACCTTCTCTAGGGGCATCATCCCTACCATCATTCCTCCTCATTTTTGTCACTTCAAGTGGCTAGGGATTATTCAAAACCAAGCGCTATGTTTTATCATTCTTTGAAATGATGTTTCTTTGCAACACCATCTCAAAGAGGGGCAAAATGTAGACACCTAAAATTGTCCACTCATCATATAACCCAAATCAAGACATCACTAAACCACTTTCTTCCATAATTAACTGAATAAACACCTATTTAGACAGTTAATTACCCAATCCCCTTCCGACAATGATTAAATAATATTTTATTATTAAATCACTATTCATTTGTACCATCTCCTAGCATTAATTGAATAAATTCAATTGTCTATTCAATTAATCAATCATTTTCCATAGTCCAATATTAGATAAATATTTATTTATTTAATATCCCTTCATCCCCATCCCATGAATTAAATAAATATTCCTATTTATTTAATTTCCTATTTTGTGCACTTTTGATTAAGTTGACTAATCCAAATCAATCAACTTAATCACATGCTTGCACATTCCAAATCCTTCGTTAACCCATGCAAACCCCTCACATATTCCAACATGTACAAAGGCATGGGCTTTTGTATAAGACCACATGGGTCTCTTACAAAGGGATGGGCAAGTACCTTGCACATCCCTCTAAAAAGGGTCCTTTTGTCCCTTTTCAATCTCATCCATCCCCTTCTTCCAAGACCATCCTCCACCCTTGATTTTCCCGTAATCCAAGAACCATCTTTATCCTCCAATCCTATCATGCCACTTGGTGGCCTCTCATCAATCCAATCATCTCAACAATCCTCAACCATTGATCCTCTAAATCAATTGTAGCCCTCCATCAACCATTCCAAAAATCTATAAATTCAACATCAACCAAGCCCTTTTCAAGTCTCCATGATATGCAAGGTTATGCTATCAATTTGAGGAGCAATCAACATACATCAAACATCAAAGTGCACACCCAACAATCAAGATTTGCATTTGAGGTTAATTAGATAGATTCATTTTATGTATGCATGCATTCCTTTAACTCTATCATGAGGTTGCATTAGTTAACGAGTAGAATAGGATAATATTGGTTTAGTTTGTTCTATTTTATGCTCATTTTCTTATGTACACACCACCTGTGGGGTTGTATTTAAGGACATGCATTGCAAAGAACCTACAAATGCAAATGAAGATCCTACAAAATATAGAAGGCAATCAACAAAAAATAGTATCAATAATAGAAAATACGAGCAAGAGAATAAATGTGTATTAATGTTCACTATACCACTTCAAGGGACAACCTCCCTAAGAGCACCAAATCTAATACAATATTCTCAAGATCGCTCTCTCTTGCATACTCACCACAATATATAGCATTCAACTACCTACAAGTGCCACTTCCCCACACGTGTGGAATAAATACTTTTATTTTAGTTAGCTAGTGGGGTGACTTAAAAAATCATATGCACCCAAGCCTTTATTTATTAATACCTTATACAATTGGAAAAGGATTTTTAACATTTCCCCCCCTTCAAAAAAGCTTTGACTTCAAAGCTTGATAGGAGGGCACTTCCACAAAATGGTTGTTGTCTCCCACATTGTATCTTCAAGATGCATTCATTTCCATTATACCAAAACCTTCTTGGTAGCTTGATTGCATAGTTACCTCCCTCACTTGTCTAAGGTTGCCTCTAGTTCCAAGAAAATGCCCCTCCTCATCCAATGATGGAATCTCTATCTACACCCATATAGCTTGCCCAATAACTCACTTGAAGCAAGAGACATGGAAGATTAGGTGGAACTTTAAAGTAGTGGGTTCAAGTGCTAGCTTATAAGCTACCTCCTCTATTCACTTTACCACCTCATAAGGACCATAAAATTTTGGACCCAACTTATGACCCATTTTGTCTCTTAATGAGGATTGTTTGTAGGGGTTGTAGATGCAAAAAAATGACCAACCTCGAAACTCCACTCTAACATATGTTGATCCTTGTGTTGCTTCATATGGTTCTACAACTACTAAAAATTCTCCTTAAGGACTTTGAGAACCTTCTCAGGCTATGGGCCAAAAGTTATCAATGACATGCACCCAAGAACTCCATGCAACATAAGAAGGATGGTGGGTGCTAACCATAGAAAGCCTCATAAAGGGGTCATATTGGATGTACTATGATAAATGGTATTGCACCGCCATTCATCTAGAGGCAACCACTAAGCCCATTTCCCTTTATACTCTAACACAAACCAATGGAGGTAAGTTTCTAGGCATTTATTGACTCTTCATTTGGCCATCTATCTATGGATATATGTTGTATTCATGTTCAATTAAGTGTCATGCAGTTTAGGTAGCTCCTTCTAGAAGTTACTTGTGAAGGTAGGACTCACAATGAAACACAACATACCATGCAACTTGAAGACCATGTCCAAGAAGTGTTGTGTCATGATTGTTGTAGTGTAAGGGTGAGGCAGGCCACAAAAATAAATATACTTAAATAGTTGGCAATAATCAAAATGACATTTTTACCCCCAAACTTAGGAAGCCCCATAATTAAATCCATGGGAATATCAACCATGTAGCGTCTAGAATAAGAAGCTGAAGAGTGCTTGATTTTTGAGAAAACTCTTTCTCTTTTCAATGACCAGGCTATGAGTGTCCCAACTATCTAGGCAAGGGAGCCAAGAAAAATAACTTTTCAAGCCTAGCAAGGCATTTTTTTTTCATTTGGTCACTTCTCAAGCTTTCTTTTCGAATCCCTTTTTGTGGTCTAGAGATGAGAGCTAATAAAGTTATTTGTATCTAATCGAGTAGATGAATCAAGAGGTAGGTTTGGGAAATGGGAATGAAAGAAGTAGTTGAGATTGAGCCTAATTCTATATATATTGAAAGGCTAGGTATGGCTTGATCTTATATCTTTGGCAATAAATCTATGCAATTACCAATCTTCTCATGTCATCCACATTTGGGGTACTAGAACAAAAAATATCTGAAAGACCTTGAAGGTTTGATCATTTCCCCTTTGTTACACTAAAATACATGACATTTTACCACAAAAAATTTAATGTCCATTAAAGCATCCTTGAAGAAATTTCATTAGACTCACTCATATGACTTCAAAATTCCTAAGTGATCTATTATGGGGGATGCTTGGAATTCTTTGAGAGATTGTTGCTTGAGCTAGAAATTGCTACATAGAAAAATTATATCATGATCTTTCAACACTCGACCTTGCCATGTGAACCCCAATACTAATAGAGGATCTATTTTTAACTATTGCATAACATCCTAAATTTTAAGATCTTCCTCCCACTCTTGATGAACCTCCTCCAACCAAGAAGATATCAAAACAGAAAGGAAAAATAATGTATTGTCCTCTTCATATTTACAAGAAAGAGTATTTTCCACCAAATTTTCTTTGTTTATTTTATAAATAATCTTATAATCAAAACCCAACATCTTAGTGACCCACTTATGTTATTCTGGGGATGACACCCTTTGCTGTAAGAAATATTTAAGGTTATTTTGATCTAGAATTTGCAGCCCAAGAGGTAGGGACACCATGTTGAACTACATCTAAAATAGCCACCATCTCTTTTTCATAAGTTGATTTAGCTAAATTCTTCCCTACCAGTTGCTTACTAGTGAAAGTGATGGGTCATACCTCTTGCATCAAAACTAGACCCATACTTATTCGTAAGGTAGGAGAAACATTTTCTATAAATTTGGCATTGGCCAAATTGGTGTAGAACACATAGCATCCTTGAGAGCATGGAAGTCATGTTCTTCTTCCTCATTCCAAAGGAAAGAATTATTTTCTTAGCAATGTTATGAGGACTCCAACAATCTTACCATAACTCTTGACAAACTTCCCGTAATAACCTATCAGGCCTAAGAACTTGTGTAGACTCTTGATCGACTAGGGTCTTAGGCCAATCTTGCATGGCCTTAATCTTCTTTAGTTCCACTTGCGCTCTCTCCTGTGAAACAATATGACCCAAATATTCTACCTCTTACATGCCAAAGGTACATTTAGAGCTCTTGGAAAAGAAGGAATGATCTGTTAGAAATGAAGTCAAACCACTATAAAATATAAAACTAAAATTTAATTTCCAAATCTTAAATTTAACATTAGAGTGCAAAATGGAGATTTAAACATGTAAAATCAGCTACAAAGAAAATCAGAAAACACAAGAGATTTACACACAACATAGTGTTTAACATGGAGAAACCCTTTCAGGAAAAAAACTCCACTAAGAAGAGAGATCAATTGTGTATTATATTGAAGCAAGAATGCAATACAATCACTTCCTACACTCCTTTAGCATCCAATTTGACAACACCTATGTACCTGTGCAACTCACAATTCGTACATTTCTACCTCCTCAAGCACCTATTACATAATACATCATACTACATGAAAATACATGAGATGTGGCATCCAAACTTGGGAAAATTCCAATGCCCCATTTTTGGGAGTCTCACCAACATACTAAACTTAGCCTCTTACAACCTGTCATAAATGACAAATTATCTCTGTTTTGGGTGCCTAGTTTGTTATACAATCCCTTAAAAATAGGAGATGCTCTTACAAGATGTCAGAATATCAATAGTTATGCAAAGGTTATCTCTTACGCATGTCATAGCAACCCAAGAATAGCCACTCCAAGATTGGTGCCTAGTTTGACCTTATCACCTTATTTATTTTCCCAAAGTAAAAGATGCTCTAACCAATAAATAGTAAACCACTGCTAGTAAATAATTAATTATCATACCAATAAAAATTAATTACCACTCTTGATGAATCCTTCATCCCTAATGAATGCATTTATAAACAATATTAGGAATAATTAAATGACATATGATTTATAAGGCTGATGGCACCTTAATTCTAACATGGTCCTTTAAAATGTCAAGGGCAATCTCCATGCGCTTGACATTATTAGGCCAAGTGTGACTATAAATGAGAATGTCATAAAAAAACAGCAAGATGAATTTGTGAAGGTATCATTTCAACACCTTATTCATTAAACTCTAAAAGGTAGAAGGAGCATTAGTGAGACCAAAGGGCATCACCAAAAACTCATAGTGACCTTTGTGTGTCCTAAAAGTTGTGTTAGGAATGTCCTCCTCTTTGACTCAAATTTGATGCTATCTTGATCAAATATTGAATGTATTAAAAAAATTAGCCCCACTGAGCTCGTCCAATAAATCATCTATGACCAAAATAGGAAACCTATACTTTATGGACAACTTATTGAGTTCCCAAAAATTTGGGCACATTTGTCATCCTACATATTTCTTAGGAACCTTCACAACATGTGTCAAATATGGACTTAGATTGTGCTTGATCAATCTAGCCTTTAGTAACTCCTTAACCATCTTCATAATTCCATTCTTCTACTCAAAAAGATATCTATAAGGTTGAATATTTGGATATTGATTGCTTGGTATTAGTGGAATTGCATGGTCATGTGATAGCTTCAAAGGCAACCTTTTTGTTTCTTCAAAAACTCATTAATGCTTTTCCAATATTTATTCCAAATCTGAAGGAGAAGGGAGGGAGGGAGAGTGATCTTCAATGGCGTGGAATTAAGAAATAATGTTTGAGTTCCTTTCTTCAATAACAACTCCATATGGTGAGAACTAATTATTTGAACATCCCTAGCCTTCATGGCTTGCAATGTGTATTCCTTTCCCTACTAATTGAATTTCATCCAAAGTTGAGAATAATCACAAGAGGTCCTAAAGTCTACAACCATCATACTCCTAGTGCCAATTTTGTATCACCTAGAGATAGATAATACATGTAAGAGGTCAATTAATAGTCCCCCATGGTTTATTTGACATTGAGACACTTGTCACCACAGGACATAGTACTACCATTGGCCACAATAATCTAGAAATTGTTATAGGAATGGGCATAACAATGGATTTGGTCAATAAGTTTCCAGATGATGAAATTATGAGTGTTCCTACCATCAAATAGAACCATAAATCTTTGGCATTTGATGTAGCCAATGACTTTTAGTGTTTCAGATAAAGGAAAATCTATGAGTGCATGAATGGAGATATGAGCCTCCTCAATTGATTTTTTGAAGACTTGTTTGTATCACTAGGCACCCTTGTTTAATCAATGAGATACAACCTCTATTATCTACATTTATGGCCTTTTCCCACTTTTGATCATAGTTAAAACAAATTCCATTGGACTTCTTCTCTACCAACTCCTCCCTTGATAACATGTGAATAGTGGTGGGCTTATTTCCTTGATCTCCAAAATCCTTCTTTTGCTAGAATGACTAAGAAGAAATCCTTCAACTTTTTGTGAGTTGCTATCTTGTCATATCCCAATCATTTTATCTAAATAACAACTATCAACTTTGCAAGACATTCATCTTAACCTCCTCCTAAATCTTTATTTTAACCTCGAGATGAACAAATTTTAAGAGAGGAATATAAGAGTCTATCAAATTTGAAACCATCTCAAATTAGGTTATGTATTTAGATATTATTCCTATTTGGACTAGCTTTTGGATCTTGCCTTCTAGGCCCTCATAGATGCCAAGTAAAAATCTAGCTAGAAGAGCTTTTGTAAGTTCTATCACCTGGACATTATTGGGCAAGACCTTGTACACTAGAGACATTGTTGGGTTTCCACTCCTAAAGAAAATTTCCTAGGAGTGACATGATCATCACCTAGAACCCTATGAACATCAAGGTAATGTTCTATCATGCTTAACTATGTGTCTACTCCATTGTGAAGTTTGGACATGTCAAGTTTTGGGGGCTTTAGGTGGCCCCATAAGCTACTCAAAGAATGTTGTTGGGTATGTGCATGGAAATGGGGTGGCTAAAAGGGAGTCAAAAGTGGTCACTTTTTTCTTGAAATTAGTAAAAACTAATATTGGATGAGAAATTCAAGATAGCCACTCTCGAAATTTGAATATGTGACAAGAACGTGATTAGTAGTGCTAGGAATCTAGTTCCTAAACAACTATTTTTTTTTAAATAGTGGAGATTAAGAGGGTCAAATAGGGGGGGCACATAAATGGTCTTAGTTTTGTTAGAAAAAATATAACATAGTACTAGGTGTTCTCCCCCTAAAATGTTGACTTCTTTTAAGTATTTCACAATTCGCTTTAGTGTAAAATTAGCTAACATCATGTAGTTTATGCTTGATTTTTCTGCTAATTTTTAAATGAATATATGATTTTTTACTAATTTTCAAAGTGGACACATCCTAAAACATCAAAAATTGAGCACACTCCCCCCTAATTTTGAGAAAACTAATCAAAAATTATTTTTTTAATGTGTATAGAATAGAGTCTAAAATATTAAAATATAATTTGTTTAAAATTTGGATGAGTGGATAAAAATGACACCAAAAAAAACTATGCATAGGTTTTCAGCAAAAAATGAAGACACCTAGTAAAAGAAATTGAAGATGAAAACTTTAATGTATTTTAAATTTTAGAAAATTATATTGTTAGAAACATAATAGAGAGCTTAATGTCATCATGGCATTTTTTAAGAACAATATTTAAAAATGTACAAACCTGATGTAAAGCACTATCGACATTTGCTTGTTTTTGTATGTTTTATACAAAACATGTATTTGGTCATGTGACATGCAGGTTGAACCCTTTGGGTTGGATGTCTAAATAAAATCCAACCATAAGGGTTGGAATTTCCAAAAGCAAGATATAATGTGCACCTACTATGAAACACTTACAAAACACAAGCATATTATAATGCACAATGTTTTGATTTCCATAGAAAACTAGAGTACTGGTCTACAAAAAGGAGAAACTCATGGTCTCAAACCAACATGCTTTGGATATTCTGCAATATACAATCACACTATTCATTGTTTTGAGGAATTACAATAATTGTTTGACTAAACACACTCATTTTTGGTCTTGTACTGATGTAGAAGATTCTAATTGCATATTTTATTTGAATTTGATATTATTAATCATTGTTTTCATATTTTGAGGATTTTGAATCATTATTTGGAAAAACTAACTAGTTTTTTTTTTAATCTTGCATTGACATTAAGTATTCTAATTGCATGATTTTGTTTGAATTTGATAAATTGTTAATAATTTTTTTCATTATTTTGACAAATTATGTTAGATTGATATAAAATTTAACATATTTCCAAGGAATGATAAATAGTGCAAGCATCAGAGGAGCATGAAGCCAAGAATGCAAAGGAAAGAGAATAGACGAGACAACTTTGTGAAAATAAGAAATTGAACTCTGATGTTGAAGATATACCATCTTTAACAATTCAATTAGATCTCGAAGCATTAATTAGAGGTATGAAAGAGATGAATTTGGAGAAACAAAGGAAACAAATGCAAAAACTTTGTGTGATAAAGAAATTGAACCCCAAAGTTGAAGGTACATCATCTTTTCCATCTTAATTTGATATTGTAATAAATCCTCAAACACTGATTGAATCACTAAATAATGAAACAACCAATGATGATTCAATTTCAAATATAAATTTAGATGTTATACAAATTGATCGACCTATTAAAAACATACAAAATCTACCAAATTATGAAGATGACCAAAATTTTATGTAATGAACAATATTTGTGTAATGAACAAAAATTATCCAATGAATCAACTTTACCATTAAGAACATAGCCTATAATTTTGCATTAAAAACTTAAGTTTTTAATTGAAATTGTTGAGAACATTCTAAAACCAATGAGTGATAAGATTCCAAAACGTACTTGTAGAAGAAGTGCTAATAAGGTATGGACAATGTTTTTTGAAAACTTAAATGAAATAGGAAGATGCCAATTGTCTATTAAAATGATGATAAATCTTAAGTTTAAACCCACTACGAAGATCCTTGGTCTAAGAACATCAAATACTGACAAAAAAATCTATTGTAAAAAAATCTAATCAATGCATATCAAACAGTGGGTTCAACCTCACACACCAAAGATAGTAATGCTACATGGTGTGTAATTACATCAACTATAGTAAGTAATCAAACAAAGAAATTTTGCTTGACAAGGAAAACAAGTAGAACACTATAAATAAATAAAAAAACATTAATTAAAGCCATTGGGAGGTGCAAAAGAGTTGAGGTCTAGAATAACAATGAACTATGACATTCTCTGGTAGACTCCCATAGAAATATTAAGTCATAGTTGAAGCCTTCAAATCTTTAATTGAAGAATTCTAGAAAAATAACACAAGAGTATTGTCCGATTAAAGAGATGTTATAAAAAGGAGAATTGGTTGTCAAAACCATGAGCCACATCTAGAACATTTTTTGGATATGACTCAAACACAAATTTTCTTTGAATTTTTAGAGAGTTATCTTCAACTAAAAATTAGTCAAAGGTATTTTGAAATGGATTTTTTTTTGTTAAAATAAATCACACATGCACTATTTATTGTTGTAGGGTCGACATTGAATTTTCTGTGCATTATGATGTTTTCCAACATATACATGTTACTTTGCATACTAACGATATTTTGCATGAGTGTATGGTAGAAGCTCCACCTAGATTGACAAGAAATTTTATTTCAAAGAGTAGATAGATAATTATTTTTTAAGAAATCATGTTTGGATGAAACATGTGATAGTTGTGGTTATTTGTGACATTTGCGAAATTGTGTACACACAAAGAATACACATGCAATTGGAAATAAACTAGTAAGTTTTAAAAAATATAAGTTAGTGTCATACACTTTAAAGAATGGTAAAGAGGCCAAGAGGTGTGTGTTGGTTGTTTTAAATTCCCAACCTGATCTCAAAAGGGAAATATAAAGAATAGCCAATTCTAATGATTGATTTGCCTTGAGGGATTGGCCAACGAATAGGAAAAGCTAGGTTACACTTTTCCTCTACACTTTAGGCTCTGCAAAACCTAGGAGGGTAATCCTTTACAATATTTGTTCTAGGTCTCTTTGCTATTTATCTTAAATATTGTTGCTGTAAGCACAAAAATCATGCACTGCCTCCACGAGGACCCCTATGATGATTCAAATCCTTGTCAGGTACATGTAAGCATGAAATAATGTCCTTTAAGAAGCAGGCCTCTTGATGACGTGTCCTCTTTTCTTGTCTTGTGTTGTTTCTTCCTTGTCAATTTCTCTCTCTCCTCGTTTGCGACGCTTTTCGACACTTGTCAACTTGCATTTTCTAGCTTTCGACCTTGATCTTAAGCCTTGTGAGAGTCTTGTAAGTGAGTTTTCACCTCTCCCCTTTGTTTTTCCTCTAGTGCACCTCCTAGAAGCCTTCTAGAGGTCCCCTTATCCATCTCCCGCTTTCAGTTTTCAATTTCGTCAACCAATCCAAATCTTCCCCTATTATTTCTAGATCTCCCTTGGGAGATCCTGCTGATGCAAGTGGAGATTTGGATTCTTCCACATGACTGACTTGTTTCTTGATACAGATCCTATCCTTTTCCTTTCTTCTACCATCTCCCAGCCTATTTTTCTGCATCTGACCTTGTCTAGCCCGGATCTCCCCCAGGCGACCTAGGGTCGCCCAAGGGTGACCCTACTGGCAAAAGGGGTGACCCTGCCGTTTTTGTAGCTGTGGAAAAACTTGAGTTTCTCTCTCATTTTTGCTCTGTTTTCACCCATTTTTCTCTCTGTTTGCATGGTTTTTGATCCCTGATATTGATTTAACTATTTCATGTACCCACACATGCATAATTAACTCTATTTTATCTCAATTTAACTCTTTAATCAATCTCATGCATTCCCTCTCCATTTCCTCTCCAGTGCTAAGCTATCTTTGCTTCATCACTCTCCAATCAGCTGAGTTCACTGGGTAATCAACCTTGTGAACTCCCCAATCTATTCTTGTTAACTCATCAATCTAATGAGTTAACTCTCCAATCAATTCCTTCTTCTAAACCTATAAATACCCCCCTCCCTAAAGCACAAAGGGAGGCAAATTCATTGTGCACACAACTCTTGGCAAATTTTGCTCTCCAACTTAGCATTCAAATGCTCTTACAGGATGAAGGTACCTTTTGCTTTATTTGTTCAATCAAGTAGCATCACACTACTTCATTCTATGCCATTGTGCTCAATCCAAGCTCTCATCAAGCTCAGACAAGCTTCATCAAAGCTTCTTTTTGCTTCTTTGGGTCATTTTGTTGTCAAGAGGATCACCTGCTACCACAAAACGATTTGAGGTTGCCTATTACAAGGATTGTTGAGGGTAGTGGAGTTAACAAATCTTCATTTCTCTTAGGTTCCTTCATTGTTTTCATTTCAATTCATAGTAATTAGACAATCAAATTTGCTCTTGAGAACAGTAAAACATTGCTTTTTCCTTGATAGTTAGATCTTGCATGTTAGATTAAACGCTTTCACATTTCTAGATCTAGTTTATTAGAAGAAGCATTTTCCCTTTTCTTAGATTAAATTGCATTCAAAACATCAAAAACACAAAAAACATAGGTTAACATTGCATTTTAAAAGTCATATAGGATTGCACACATATTTCCTTTTCATAGATTAGAAGCACTTTTATTTCCAAAATACTCTAACAAATACCAAAGAGAACGTTTTGCATATCCTTTAGTTTGCATGCATATAGAAACAATAGAATAGACAACATTGCAAACCCAAGATTCCATCACAAGGTAATCATGGTTCAAACGATTCCAAACAAACCCTTGATTTCATCACAAGGTAAAAATACGGTCGAAACAAAAGTCAAACCCTAGTTCAATAAAACCCTAGGTCAAAATCTAAGATCTGGTTAAGGTTAGTAATCACACAACTTCCTCTATCCTAATTCATGGATATTCTTAGGAGTGAGAGGAGAGTGGGTGAGGGCTATCCGTGACGAGATCCAAGATTTCCATCCAAGACCTCAACAACAAACATTTTTTCAACCACAAGGAGACCCATTTGTCCTCTTGTTGTTAGAAGAAACTAGACAATGCCAGATACAACAAGAACTCTTGCAACACTTACAAAGACAAGAGGACATCAACGAGAATAATCGTTTACCCACACAAAGGTGGAATCTTAGAAATCTAAACAAAAGAAGAGAAACCAATGACCCTTCGGGTCATAGGGTTATCTCAACTACAACAACAATCAAATGAAACATACAACAAAGCACACAACAACAAAGGCCGCAGTACTTGCTGACCCCTCTCCACAAAGTCCATCTCTCCAACGAGCCATACCCCCACTGTGTCTCACCTCCTCTCGACTAGCTAATTCCACGTGAGCAAGAGTGACATGGCAGATCGCCTCGTGGCAAGGAGGGAAAGGGCTGTGTGTGTACCGAAATCTGACCCGACAGCCCTAGGCAACCGGAGTCACAATTTTGAGCGTACATATTTTGGTGAACCCGATGTGAAGGGCAAAGCCTCTTGGTTATACTTTTTACATTCCCATTGCTTGGATCTCATTATCATTGTCACATACAACGTCAGCTTCACTACATATTTTGGTGAACCCAACGTGAAGAGCAGAGCTTCTTGGTTATGCTGTTTACGTTCCCTTTTCAAACATCTCACAACAAGTTTAACAAAAACTTTGCAACATTTTCACACCATTCCTCATAGCTGCTTTTGCCGCTTCAACTTCTATCACTTACGCCATCATCCGTTCCATTTATTCTGTGGTGTCTATGGCACCCTTGAATATGATGGAACCTGACTTAAACCAAGGGAACCAAAAACTCCCTCATTTGATAGGTACGTGCCGCCACATCCCGATGCGCCAATCACCAACTATTATGATTACGTGAATTCTGACTACAAGCAAGATCAAAGAGAATCTAGGCATTCTCTATCCTTCAACAACCTAGCTTGGGAGAACAATCCGGCCATACCAAATGTGCCACATAAAGCAAGAACGGTGAGGTCAAAAATACATCGACCAGAACAACCTTCCTCAAGTACATCGAATACCTACCTTGATGAAGAGGTTAAAAGGTTGGAAAAATGTCTACAAGAAACCAAAGATGCGCAAGAGGCATTAAGGATTGCCTTACAAGAAGAACAAAAAGAAAATGCTGCACGTGAGGAAGCCTTTCACCATGAGAATATTCGTAGAGAACATTCTAGAAATGAAGAAACCCCTAGAGCTGCAACTCCTGTAGATTTAATCATAACTCTAGTGCAAAGAATCAGAATCCTGGAGGCAGAACAAGCTGCTCCAGAAAGAAGACAAAAGTCTCATGAATAGGACCGGGGGGCATCTCAAAATCCCCCCTACATCAATTATTACTCACGACATGCTAGTAATGACCCCTGTCTAAATGGGAACTCTCCTATTCAGAACAATCCAACGAATCCGACAACGGGTTATCAAAACCCACCCACAGGGTTATTACTAACAACCCCGCAATCTCAAAGTGCCTTTCTAGGAAGGTATCTTGAATATTTGAAAGAGTCTCTAGACCAAAACATAAGGAATGTGCAACTACCTTGATCACTGCTAGATCTTCCGAAGTTCAAAGGAGAAGGAGATCCAAATTCACACATTAAAGCCTACACCATGGCCATAAGAGAACTCCTCCCTTGGGATGGGGTTGTAGCAAAGATCTTCCTGAAAACTCTTGAAGGTATCGCTCTAGATTGGTATTATCGTCTCCCAGAAGCTTCAATCCATTCATTCAGACAACTCATTAGAGAGTTTGTCATGGCATTCGACATGAACAAACTCATCAAAACAGGGATCAGAGAATTCCTCACAATGAAACAAGAGCCAAATGAATCTGTAGCACATTTCGTCACTCGATGGAGGCAAGTCCTCTATTCTTCAACCAGTGCCTCGAACATGGATCATCGAGAACTATGCGATCTCTTCTTGCATGCCCTTAACAAAGACATGAGAGAAGATGTTTAAAAACTGCCATATAAGTGCTATGAAGAGGCATTGGAAAGCGCTTTAAGAATCGACTAAGCTGCCATTGACAGTGGTAGAAAAGTCTATGGTTTGAACAGAAAGCTAACAAAGGAAGACACAGGAAACAATGCTTCTATCATTAAAATCCTCAAAAAAAAAAGGAGTGCAACCACAGACGAGGTGACAGATCAACCCCCAGTCAAGAAGATGAAAGATGACTACAATGGGAGAGATTAATATCCTCCTAATATAAATGCCATAGATTGACCAAGAAACAATGGGTACTACCATCGAGACAACTATCAAGGTTGGAACTGCAACGAAAACAGGAACATAAATGACAGACGCTATGAGAGACCCCTGTATGAATTCAACCAATTTTTTTCTTTTCATAGAACAAGGGCCATAACACAGAATCTTGTAGAGAATACAATAGATTCATAGCAAGACTTCCAGAAGACCAACAACGACTGTTCATAGAAATGTTCTTAAACCCATAGAAAGTCACACCAGATAACAAAGATACAAGGCAAAATCAAGCTCTGATAGCGCCACAAAATGCAAACATGAGAATTTATCAGGACCCGTCAAGATATAGAAGCGACAAATCAAAGCAAAGCAACTTAGAGTAGTAACCCCAAAATCCCACCGCAAATAGGACAAAAAGGAGAAACTAGGTTGATGGGATTGGTTGAGATTATGCATAGTGAAGAACAAGAGGAAGATCATGAGGAAGAAAATGAACAAATAGAACCATATGAGGGTACCATCTCAATAGTAGAACCAATACCAACTCCCATTGGACCCTACGAGCTCATAGAAGACTTAAAGAAAACGTATGCGCACATTTCATTCATTGATTTACTCAAGAACTCCCCCTCACATCGCTCCACATTGCTACAAGCAATAGGCCTAAAATATCTTGACCAAATTATGCCACCACCTAGTGAGGAAATCAACCATGTGGACTATTATCTCAGCCCACCAAACTTAGAACTTAAGGATCCAGTGTTTTTCTTCGACCTATAACAAATGCCCTTTGAGGCAGAGTTAACAAAGAAAGGAGACCCCACACTATATCTTCAAGTGTGGATCTATGACACATGCATCAAATGGACAGTAATTGATGACGGAGCTGCAGTGAATATAGTTCCTTTCTCCCTTTTAGAAAGGATGGGCTATGGACACACCAACATCACCATTTCACGGGATACTCTAAGTGGATATGATAATCTAAAGGCAGCTACCATAGGTAAAATCACCCTCCGAGTGACGTTGGGGCCCAAAACCATTCCAATCACTTTCTATGTCATAGATAGGGAGACATGATATAACTTGATTCTTGGAAGGCCATGGATACATAGGATGAAGGCTGTGTTGTCCACATTGTTTCAAGAAGTTCAATTTTTACACTTAGGGAAAATAAATGTCGCACAGGGGGATCCAGAGCCTTTTAACATGATAAAGTTGAATATGTCAAACAAATGCATATGCATCCCCATAGAATATGAACTCCCTACCAACAAGTTAACCATCCCAAATCCTACACCTCAGTCAATATGCGTCAAACGGATGGAAACTCCAGAAAAGACCATAAACACTTCAGAAATCAAAACTTTAGAGAATGGGCCATTACCAAAGCAAAGGGAAATGGTTTCCAAGGATAAAACAATTGAAATCATGGAGTTGATCGAATGGGATGGACCACTCCAATTTCCCCTAGAAATACTCATGATCAATGTCCAAGAGGCCTACAAACTCTTTCCTTGTATAGGGGAGAAACCTCATAGAATGGAAGGACCAGTCTTTCAGACCACCACATTAGATTTGAGAAATGTAGACCCACATGCTTTCTCAGATGCAGATGAAGACATGACGGAAAGTTACACATCGTTATCACCACTAAGCGAATCACGTGTCCCCGAGACACCAGAAGAAATAGAATCATATGAACCTCTCACACCAATAGAGGATTTGCATCAACCAATAATGCCCATGGAGGAGGCACACTCTATCGACAATGAATCACCCAATGTCATAGTAATGTTGCCTAAGATGTTCGTGGTATCACAACCACAAGAAAAACCAACCACCTCCTCCTCGGTTCAGTCAAATGGACTCGGTGAATGGGAAGCACCTTGGGTACAAATAGAAATGGTTGAAAGACTTCCCGACGAGGATGAGGAGAGCGAAGGTATCTTCCATAGAGAGTGGAAGATGAGAGTGACAGTCAGTATCGATGACCCTGTCATTTTTGAAGTACCAAAAAGTTATATTGGGTATGCCATGGATCTAAGACTAGAGCCCAATGGGAGGACAAGCATAAGTTTTGTTCCCCCCGATGAGCAGAGGGAGCCACAAACTCCTCTTGAACTATTCCAATTCTTGCAAAGAATCCAAGAGAGACTTGATGTAAAAGTTTACATGCAAGAACAATTTGACTTATTAGCAAAGCTATTAAGTTGTGATGGAGTTCTATATTGGACTCCTCATCAATATGCTTTTCGAGACTTACTTCATCTCACGATGCCAAGAGAAACCAAGTTGGTAGCAATTGATTCAAATGACAAACCATACCGAGTAGGAGAACTTGTCCTAAGAAGGGGAAGCACAAAAAACAAGAAAAGAAGACGAAAGAGAGCTTTCTCGGAAGATTGGAAAGGTCCTTACATGGTTAAGGAAGACATCGGAAATGGTGCCTATCTCTTGTGCACAATGGAGGGAGAGGAATTTGGTGAAATAGTCAATGTCTTTCACCTCAAGAAATATTATGTCTAAAAAACAAAAAAATCATAAAACATAAAAATACAAAAAAAATTATAAAATAAAATTATGTCAAAAACAGTTTGCTTCTTGCATTTCTGCATCATTTTGTTCATCTTGCATTACAGTTTGTGACTTGCTCTTGTACTATTTTCCCTTTAGTAAGGAGTCCAATGTTGTCTAGATATACGTTATCTTTTCAAGACCTAGAGATCCCCATTTTTCACAATCGCCATTATCCCCTTTTCATTCCCAGCAATTCTAATCGAAACCTAGCTCTTAGCTTTACACTAATCCCAGTCTTAACGAGTCAAGATGTTAGGTCTAAGAAAAGTCAGTATTCAAAGCTATAGTGTTCAAAGGAAGCTTGAAAGTAGACCTTCCCAATTCTTCCCTAGTAGTAGAGAAGTCCAACCAAATTACAAAAACTTCAGGTGGCACTTAGTCCCTTATCTGTCTTGGCCAAAAACATCAAGAAGATCAAAACTCTAAAGGAAGCAATCTAAGATATGAGTGAATAAAAAAATGAGTGATCAAAATAAGAGTGTCAAAAGTGAGAATTGAGAGATCAAAGCATTGCATGTCAAAGTTCTGAAAAGCATTCATTTCTTGAAAAGTCAAAAATCCAAAAAAAATGAGAAAAGTCAAGTGAGGAAAATACAAAAAAAGTAAAAAGCAAAAAAAAGAGAGATACAAAAAAAGAGTGAAAGAGAGAATATTGTTGAATGTTCGTACTCTTGGGTGGAGATCAGTCTAATCTCGAAGCCTCAAGGGTGACATTCTAACAGAGAAAGAGAGTTACTAAGCACACACACGCACTAGCTGAGCAAAACTAAAGAGTCTAGTAGTCTCTAGGATCATCTTCTATCTAGGGACCCTTGTTCTTTCCCTTTCATCCTTTACCCTGGGTCTACTTTTCTTGCCATCTATGATCTAAGTCTAGCAAACACCAATAAAATTTGCTACTTGTCTAAGTTGAAAGCTTACCAATTTGTCTTATCTAGATAAGGATTAGTGTTTAGCCTTTAGCAAAGTCTAGAAATCAGAAACGCTCCATATTCACTCCCACTCCCCACTTGAGTTTCCCTAAATCCTATCTCACAGCCTTGAATAGGTCTCTTATATTAGGACAACCCGCAATCCCCTAAATTGAAAGTCGTATTTAAGAGCAGTCATTTTGTTTGTTCCACATTTGCATTCATACCAAAAATCAGAAAAAGAGTCTCAAAGCAATAAAGTCAAATGTCATATCTCATGGCATTTAGTAGAAGTAATAGTCTCATTTACAGCATTCCTTGTGTTCCTGCATTATCATATCGTAAACTGCATATCATATATATGTCATAAAAAACTATAAAAACATATCATCGTTGTCATACTTGCATTTGTTAAAAGAGTTGAAAAGGTCAAACATAATCAAAGAGTTCCTCAAAGCTTCCAAACATGCACAAGAGATGAGTACAGATTTCGACAAGAGAAAAACCATAAAAAGATAGATTTCCATAGATATATCCAAAGTTCATACACAAGGGCATCAAAGAGCTAAGACAAAATGCTCTCGAGAAAGTAGAGGCTCCCCATGCAAGGGGGTACAAATTTCAAAAGAAAAGCAAGTCAGGGGCGGTTCCCTCCAACAGAACCCTTAGGACTTCGGCTCCTCCGTCTACGAGTACCACTAGTCACTCCCTGAGATCTATGAGAATGAGGTGCTCTACTGTGAGCATGCGACTGTGAAGGCCCTGCCATGCTAGCATCATGTCATCCAAAATTAAGGCAGGCCATCTCTCGGAGTACCTAGTTCTCACCCTTTAGCATGTCAACTTGGGTCTTCAACTCTGTAGTTACTTGACACCCATGATAGACAGGAGCAAAAATGTTAGTGTGTTGTCCTGTAGCTGGGGACACACCAGGATCATCCAAAAAATTATCATAAGTCATCTTAGTGAAGGGAGAAGCTAATCCAACATTGCCCTCACGAACAAAGTCCCTCAACTCTTTGACATTGCCTGAAATAGCGAATCAAAGCAAGACCAAGTCAGATCCATGTAAAAAGAGAAAGGACAAAAATTATGAAAAGCAAGAAAACGAAAGAAACTTACATGGATTGTCAGGCTGCCAATCAGGGTCAAATTGATGCGTCACCTCATCTGAATGAGGAGGTCAAGAAACAACTGGAGGACCCTTAGGGATATCATAGATATCATCTGAATCATCAATATCATCAAAATCCTCATCCTCGGGAGTGGTTTCATCTGACAAATCATTACTATCTGGAACATAGTCCTCGTTAGTGGACTTCGAATCAACAGTCACAATCAGAGATCGGGAAGGAGTCCCTCTCCCTCCCCTCCGTCCTCCTCTAGAGACCCTAGTAATGAAGATGCTGGGAGTCAAAGGAGTCCAAATGACATTTCCAAGTTCACCCATCTCCTGAACGGTCCTGTAACAAGTAGACACTGGGGGCAAGTCCTTAGGGACATCCCCGCCAAACTGCTGCAAAACACGATCAACTTGATGAGCCTCAAACAGACCGTTACGGTTTGTAATCTTTGAAACCTCACGATAGTGCTCTCTAATCTCACTATCTCAGGCCCAAGCCCCCTCCATGTCATGATAAGGATCGGCAATCATATCCTCATTAGTAAGAGTAGCAATAGTGGCTAAAGTAGCATCAAAATGACCAACATACACCCACCTCGCTGCTCTTGGTAGCTGTCTATCTGGAAGAGGAATAAGCTTTTGATAAGGTTCATGTGCTCAAAAATCCATGCCATGATCAAAGAAGAGTGGCTAAAGACTAAAGCCCCTCACCGTGAAATCCGGTAGAAGTCTTTGTAGACCATATCCAGGATGTCTGGTCCCCAAGCAAAAACTATGCCCTCCTCAATCTCACGAATGATGGGTGTCCAACACCATCTCAGACGACCCGAGGCCTTGTCTCCTGACAGCCTCAAGGCAATCAAACCAATCAGGAACCTCCTTAAGAGCGGAATACGAAGACATGGCACAGATGTAAGATGAACTCTTATCTAGTCCCTAGGGTGATTAACCCCCATAAATGCAGCCCAAGAAGCCTTGTCCTCATAGGACTCACTGATAGGAAGAGACAAAGGTTATCCCCTCACAGGTACTCCAAGAATGCGGTATACATCATATAGAGTGATAGTCCACTCTCCAAAAATCTGTGGGAACCTAAATGTGTTTCTGTCTGCATCCAGGTAAATCAAGATGTCACAGCATATGCAAGATACAGGATGAATCACAGGTACATGACAAACTCTAGCAAGACCTGCCCTCTTCAGTATAGCATGATCCTTAGTACTCAATGAAGCAAACATCCCTGAAGGCCATCCCTGCTCTCGGCAGGCATTCCATCAGATATGCACATCTTGCAAAAATCAGAAGAGAACTTTAGATTAGATCTCATAAACTCATAAAATCCCTAAAAATCGTAAAACTGTAGGAAACCTTATTCAAAAAAATCACATAAAGCTTCAAAAATTGCAATAAACAGGTAGATTTAGTGACCAAATCATGTCAGATTGAAGCAAAATGAGCATTAAACAACATCATATGCAGTCAAAAATCAGTCCAACAGGGCCGCCCCCGGGCGACCCAGGTGTTTTTCAAGATCTCCCCTAGGCGACCCTGCTGTCAAATAGGATCTCCCCCGGGCGACCCTACCTGACAAAAGGGGCGACCCTAGGAGCGAATCCCCCAATCAAAAATCACTCTAAAAACCTCATTTTTCAACCGATTTTAGAAAATGGAAGATCAATCTTGCTCTAAACAATGAGACAAACACAATGCAACAGAGAAAATCACCAAAAACAGATAATTTTAAGAGATTTTTCACAAAATTCAAACTAGGGTTTAGAGAAGAGTTTTTCACTGATTGCATATCTGATTCATCACGGCTGAAGAAGAGGCGGCCATCTCTGCAATTCCTCGATGATACCTCTCTATCGACTGCTCACACGAATGATTTCGTCAGTGATTTGCTTCGATCTCACAATTTCGCTCACTTTGTTTGCCCTTAGCTTAGTTCATTTATGCATTTTAGACTAGTTCTTTGCTTTTATGCATCTATTTCATGCATTGTTTCGCGTGCTCTCATCCCTGCAGGTCCAAACTGACAAAGGCAAGCAACTAGTCAAACTCAAGCAATCTATGGTAAGATTCGTCATTTTAGTTTTCATTATTTACTTTGATATATTTAAATGTCGAATTAACACTAGTTATTACAGGTACAAGTAGCAGAAAAATCGACAACAGGTAAGGCCTAGTTCAGGAATGGTACCTACCTTTCATGTAGACTACCGTCCCAAGGGGGCAAATATGTAAGCACAAAAATTACGCACTGCCTCCACGAGGACCCCTATAATGATTCAAATCCTTGTCACGTACATGTAAGCGTGAAATAATGTACTTTGAGCAATAGGCCTCTTGATGACGTGTCTTCTTTTCTTTTTTTTTTGTGTTGACACTTGTCAACTTGCATTTTCTAGCTTTTGACCTTGATCCAAAGCCTTGTGAGAGTCTTGTAGGTGAGTTTTCACCTCTCCCCTTTATTTTTCCTCTAGTGCACCTCCTAGAAGCCTTCTAGAGGTCCCCTTATCCATCTCCCGCTTTTAGTTTTCAGTTTCATCGAACCAATCCAAATCTCCCCCTATTATTTCTAGATCTCCCCTGGGAGATCCTGCTGACGCAAGTGGAGATTTGGATTCTTCCACATGACCCTTTATCCATCTCTCACTTTCATTTTTTAGTTTCATCGAACCAATCCAAATCTCCCCCTATTATTTCTAGATCTCCCCTGGGAGATCCTGCTGACGCAAGTGGAGATTTGGATTCTTCCACGTGACTGACTTGTTTCTTGATGCAAAACCTGTCCTTTTCCTTTCTTTTACCATCTCCCAGCCTGTTTTTCTGTATTTGACCCTGTCCAGCCTGGATCTCCCCCGGGTGACCCATGGTTGCCCAGGGGCAACCCTACTAGCAAAAGGGGTGACCCTGCCATTTTTGCAGCCGCAGAAAAACTTGAGTTTCTCTCTCATTTTTGCTCCATTTTCGCCCGTTTTTCTCTCTGTTTGCATAGTTTTTGATCCCTGATATAGAGTTAACTATTTCATGTACCCACACATGCATAATTAACTCTATTTTGATCTCAATTTAACTCTTCAATCAATCTCATGCATTCCCTCTCCTCTATTTCCTCTCCAGTGATAAGTTATCTTTGCTTCATCACTCTCTAATCAGCTGAGTTCACTGGGTAATCAACCTTGTGAACTCCCCAATCGATTCTTGTTAACTCATCAATCTAATGAGTTAACTCTCCAATCAATTCCTTCTTTTAAACCTATAAATACCCCCTTCCCTCAAGCACAAAGGGAGGCAAATTCATTATGCACACAGCTATTGGCAAATTTTGCTCTCCAACTTAGCATTCAAATGTTCTTACAAGATGAAGGTACCTTTTGCTTTATTTGTTCAATCAAGTAGCGTCATGCTGCTTCATTCTATGCCATTGTGCTCAATCCAAGCTCTCATCAAGCTCATACAAGCTTCATCAAAGCTTCTTTTTGCTTCTTTGGGTCATTTTGTTGTCAAGAGGATCACCTGTTGCCACAAAAGGATTCGAGGTTGCTTATTACAAGCATTGTTGAGGGTAGTGGAGTCAACAAATCTTTGTTTCTCTCAGGTTCCTTCATTGTTTTCATTTCAATTCATAGTAATTAGACAATCAAATTTGCTCTTGGGAATAGTAAAACATTGCTTTTTTCTTGATAGTTAGATCTTGCATGTTAGATTAAACACTTTCACATTTCTAGATCTAGTTTATTAGAAGAAGCATTTTCCCTTTTCTTAGATTAAATTACATTCAAAACATCGAAAACACAAAAAACATAGGTTAACATTGCATTTGAAAAGTCATATAGGATTGCACATATATTTCCTTTTCATAGATTAGAAGCACTTTTATTTCCAAAACACTCTAAAAAATACCAAAGAGAACATTTTGCATATCATTTAGTTTGCATGCATATAGAAACAATAGAATAGACAACATTGCAAACCCTTGATTCCATCACGAGGTAATCATGGTTCAAATGATTCCAAACAAACCCTTGATTTCATCACAAGGTAAAAATACGGTCGAAACAAAGGTCAAACCCTAGGTCAACAAAACCCTAGGTCAAAATCTAAGATCTGGTTAAGGTTAGTAATCACATGACTTCCTCTATCCTAATTCACGAATGTGCTTAGGAGTGAGAGGAGAGTGGGTGAGGGCTATCCGTGACGAGATCCAAGAGATCCATCCAAGACCTCAACAACAAACATTCATTCAACCACAAGGAGACCCATTTGTCCTCTTGTTGTTAGAAGAAACTAGACAATGCCAGATACAACAAGAACTCTTGCAACACTTACAAAGACAAGAGGACATCAACAAGAACAATCAGTTACCCACACAGAGGTGGAATCTTAGAAATCCAAATAGAAGAAGAGAAACCAGTGACCCTTCGGGTCATAGGTTTATCTCAACTACAACAACAATCAAACGAAACATACAACAAAGCACACAACAACAAAGGCCGCAGTACTTCCTGACCCCTCTTCGCGAAGTCTAGCTCTAGACCCCCGCTATGTCTCGCCTCCTCTCGACTGGCTAATTCCACGTGAGCGAGAGTGACGTGGCGGATCACCTCGTGGCAAGGAGGGAAAGGGTCCGTGTGCGTGCTGCAATCTGACCTGACAACCCCAGGCAACTGGAGTCACGATTTTGAGTGTACAGTTGCAAGCATATATGCTCTGTTTAATATGCCAAAGAATGACAGATATGCTAAAGTAACTAGCTAGATCCTTAGACTTCTATATCTTCATTTTGCAAGAGAGCATGGAAATAATATTATGTTCATAACTTAAGACAGAAATGGAAATTCATTTTGATTTTCAACATAGATGACTAGGGAGTTGCATCAGACACAAATTCAGAGAGACTAGTGCCTTAACCTAGGCTACAGAGTCAACAGATACAAATGGAAACCCTACACGACAGTATTTTCCTCAGCTCTTTAAACTTTGCAACAATGCATTACACTGTCACACTTCAATTAGTTCAAAACCAACTCTACTTAGGAATCCATGTAAACATTCATAGCATTCAATATTCTCTTAAAGCATTAAATTCACTCCTTGAGTAAAATCCATAAGAGGAACATTCATACACACGAAAGATTGCGAAGATGAATAAAATGTTCCTTGATCAGTTTCTATTCATAAATGAGATGAAGAATACAATGTAGGAGACAACATAACTTTGAACTTGGCAGTATATCTAGGCTATAAACTGGTATTGTCATACAAAATTTCACACATACATCAAATTCTACCCTTAGAAAACACCTAGACTAAGAAAAATCTGAGTCTACTATTATGTGCTCTGTGATACAAAAATTTTCCAAGATCCTTTGTCAAAGGCCCCAAATTCCCTTTTATAGAAACAAGGGATCAAAAGAAGCTTCAGGCCTTATGACAAGTGTCACATTTTCATTTGACAATCTTATGCAATGGGTAAGTGCAAGAAGTTGGGTCCACTTTTAATGGAAGCCTCAAGGCAAAATATTTTTAGAAGTGATGGATTTTGGCAATATGGCAGACAATTTTTTTTTATAGAATTTTTGGATGAAATTAAAACCCATTTCAGATGACAATGTCTAGTTTTAGAATATATATATTTTTACTGTTGAACATAGTTTTGTATTTATTATTTATTTCTTAAACAAAAAGCTTCAAAATTTTCAAAGAAATGGACTTTGGCATTATGGCTGACGAATTTTTTTTAGAATTTTTAGATGAAATTAAAACCCATTATAAATGAGATTGTGTAAAATCCAAATATGTAATTTTTTTTACAATTTGATTAATTTTCCTAGTTTTCAAATAATTTTTGATGAAACTAGTCCATAAACTTGAAATATCAGGTTTTCTTATTATTTTAATAACTTTTTATTAAAATAACTTTTTGAAAAACAAATTATAGGTGAGAAATATTCAAACAATTCTTTTCAATTTAAAAAAAAAAGAATAAAAAAATGATAAGTTTAGGTCATCTTATGCGTGACGTACACGAGGGATTTTCAAAACAACAATTATGGCCAATAAACAATTAATAAAAAAATAATATTGAAAAAAAAATTACCAAACAATAGCTTGAGCAATCTTCAATGTGTTAGAGATCTTTTCCCAAAAGGATTCAGAAAAATACAATTATTTAGGTCAAAATATGTTGACGTAGACATGCATGGTATGGTAAGAAAAAGTGACTTTTAAACAATGGTTTTTAGACATGCCTATTTAAACTTAGTTTGTATCATCTAGGTATTAAAATAAATTACATATTTGGAAACTAGAGTCTGAGTACTACATTTCATATTGCTAATTTTTTTTAAGATTCAACATTTAAGTACTTCAAATTTTTAGGTCAAATGTGACAAATTCTAAAAATTGGGGAAAACACTTCCACTTTTTGGCTAAAAAGTGGACTCAATTTCTTGCACACACCCCAATAACAAGATGCAAATATAACTGCCCATGGGGCAAATATTCCATAAGGAACAAAAGTTGTTGTATGTGTAGTTACAGATCTTGTTACCTCCCAAAGATGCTCACAAAAGGTTGTTGTAACATACTTTACTGTTTCTTTATCTGCCTTCTTTAAGAACCAACTGCTTGGGCAAAGCTAGTGATGTAGATGAGGACAAAAGGAACAAATCTACTAAGGATAGAATACCTTGTTGGGACTAAAGAAAAACCCACAATGATGTGCAATATCAAACTCCTTGCAAATTTCCCTAAGAAATGATTTGCATCCCATAGTTTGTCCAAGTCATAATTCCACACGTTTGAGACTGGGGAAGGCAAACTCCTTTTGCCATGCCAATGGTAAAAATAATAGCCATCCGTGAAGTTGTTAGCATGTCTGAAAGAACAAGTCAAGCTCTGACAAATTGGACTTTGGAGCTTGGGCCTTCTACCCTGCAACTTACAACATCTGGAAGAGGAAGGAGGGAAACCCTAACCCTGCCTATGTATAAATATGAAGGAATACATAGGTGTTGGGGGTCAAGCCTCGGGCCTTCACCATTTGATCTTATGCCTTTCGGAAGGGAGAACAAGGAAGCCCCAACATCTGCCTTCCACCTTACATAGAAGGAACACTTGTCGGGGTCGGCCATTGGGCCCTCCACTCTGTAACACTTGAAGAAGATGGAAGGCCCAAACTCTAACCTCTGATGCTCCACAATACCGCACCATACTTAGAATATTTTTCATTACCTTGGTGGACTTTATCCCTTGACCCTTCTCCCCAACATCTACCCTGAAGAAGACGAACGACAATCATTACACGTCCATCCAATGGCTGAGACACAGACACTTGGCAGACTTCTGTGGTTTCGCAACTATAAGAGTTAGCTACAGATAAAGACCCGCGGAATGGCAGAAATTTGATAGGACGATGCCACATGACATCTAATAGACTATGGTGATTATCCATGCGAAATCCCCTTTCAAATACCTTCTATCCACTTTTTTGCGATCCACAAGTGGGTCCTCCCAAAGGGAACCGCAGAATGGCAGAAAACCTTGAAATTTGCCACGTGGGCTTAATGGGACCCCCCATAGATCCATGCTTTCCTTGGTAAGAGTTTATCTGGATGACGTTAGTAGACCTTAGAATATTTCCATGGGAGAAATTTGACTTACATCATTTGGATATGGATATTTCGTAAGTGCAAAATGTCCTCGCTAGTAGAATTTTGGCAAATAAATGACTAAGTGACTAAAACTTTTAGTCACAACAACTAAAAATGACTAAATTCTACTAATTTTTTGCAACTCAGCTATAAATGAGTAAATAAATGACTAATTTGGTAGTTGACTAAAAAATTAGTTAGTCACACAAATAAAAATGACTAAATAGTTATTCATTTATTTATCACAATCCATTTGAATAAATCATTTAAGGAATAAAAAATCAATAGCCCACCAAAATACTCTAAAACTTTAATAAACATACTCTAAAACTTTCGTCAAAATCTTATTTTCAGGCATAGCTCGCCAAAATAGAGTTTTCATTTTAATAAACATACTCTAAAACCTTCGTCCAAACCTTATTTTCAGGCATAGCCCGCCAAAATGGAGAAGTGTTTCAATAAAGAATGACATAGAATGGTAAGGAGATGTGTGTGACAAGAGGCATAAGATTCATTGTTGCTTATCTTATTCCTGCTCTGCTCAACAAGGGTTACATTGTTCGCGCTACTGTTTGTAATCCGAATATTTAATTGACATATATTTGTATAATCTCAAATTCCTAATTTAGATGCTTTTGAAGTATCAATGTATCCTATATAGGGTTTAGAATGATTTCTTTTAATTTAAAAAAAATAAATGATGTATTTGCCTGTGATTAGATAATGTGGAGATCTCCTAAATCTGCCCCAACTCACTATCCTCTTTGGCACTGTATTCATTACTCCAGTTGCTAGGGTTTTGCATGTGACATCTTTAATATCTTCATGACAGAGGATTTTAAATAGATCTCATTCTTTGCTTTAATCTTTATCATGGTAACCCTTGAGTTCCATAATCCACCTTCAATCTCTTCTAAGAACATTGTCTTAAGCTAGACTGCATAGTATGCATATAAAGCAAGTCCTTCATACCTACCATTGTTCCAAACCACCACTCACTGCCTTGCTTAAAATGCTGCCTCCATAAGCACAATAGCATGTTTTAAAATCATGGTTGCCAGTGATTGACCATTAAGGTCACTACTTTCATCAAGATATAATGAGATTTTTGTCTTCAAACTCAAGGCATTATGCAAGATAACATTGTGAATTGTTTGTTGTGTAGGGTTTGATTTTCTTGCATGTTTATTGCTTTGCTAACTGCCTTTAAGACTAGATATTGCACCCTTAGCTATAATCTCAAACAACTCACTCACTGTCACTTGAACATTCCTTTCATGAGCATCGTTCTATAAAATCAAACCATGCCCTATAGACTACCTACTTACTATAGGGGACTCATTGTTTCATGGTATTGTGGGTCTTAAGATCCTTCAACCTTATTGTCACTACTTCATAGTCGACAAGGTATTATTCACTATTCTCCCATCTTTGATGAGTCTCAAAACACTGCTCAAACATGCAATCCACTAACTCCATTATATAATGGCTAAGAAGAGTTATACAATGGCTAAGAAGACACATTGAACCTGTGATTACCACTGTTACTTCATTTGGACAGTCATTCCCTGATTGCATTTTCCTTGTCTAAATTTGTCAATAGCATTTGAAAAACCCTTAAGGTCAGCAAGGGGGTAAGGAAACTCACTGTTAAAATCTCCACTTTACTATGCAAGGTTTGAGCTCTATTACCTTGTCATTGCTCAGTCTCTTTTTGACTATCATACCTCAAGTGACTATCATTCTTCTTACCATGGATTGCATTTACAAATGTCATTGAGCTACATAGTGTGCTTGTTATTGGCTACAATGTCTCAATCTTTCTGGTATTGCAACCTCACTAATCCGCTAGAGTTTTGGTTTAGGTTTCTACGGAGGCCTAGGGTTTGTACCCTAGTCATGCTCTTACCATTGCTTTTGTTGGTATTAAAAAACAACCTTAAATCTTGGGTTAGAAAATTAGTTGTCTTGATAGGGTGTGGTATGATCTTGGATTGTATCCTAGAGTGTGTGGGAAGCTTGTGTTTGATCATTAAGGTATGTAAACCTGATCAGGGAAATGTATCCTATATAGCATGGGTCTTGCTTTAATACTTCCCATATATGGTTATTAGCAGATCACATTATTATAGTTTGTGGTAACCCAAGATTGCATTCAAGTATGTAACAAACTTGGTCTGTAGTTTAATCTGTACACTTTTAAGTAACATTCATAAGGTTTAGAAAATCTTGATCACTCTCTAGAATAGCCCATTAAACATGGGTTGTGATTGAATGCACTACATAATTGATATACCACAACCACTCTGCATATCAACCAGAGTTATAGGCTCTTTATTGCAGCAAGAGGTAATCGCTCTTGGAACATGCTATCATTACATTGTAACATGTTAAACTTGAGTCAACTTGAATGCACCCAATGATGATTGACACCTAATTGTGATGACAGTAATAAATTTGTACATGAAATGTGCTCATATGAGTGCCTCCATTTCTATCACAACATAGCCACATTAAACTTGGGTCACACATGAATGCATCCTGTATTTGTTATAGCACAACTGTGCCGCATGACCAATAGAGTTATGGATCACATAATTACAGTCACAAGAATTTGTTCCTTGATTGTGCTCTTATGGTGATTCCATTACCGTTATAGCATAACCCTTTGGACTTATATTGCTCAAATACTTACATTGCTTATTTTCTCTTTGGATGGATGGCAATTCAATGGCATGGATTTGTATGCAAGTCATGCTCATATAAGTGCCTTCGTCACCATTACACAATAGTACATTGGAATTTCCTTTCTTGAACCTTTACTCCATTTTTTATTGTTAGGGTTTCTTAGTGATTATTCCATTTCCATGAGGCATATTGATAAAAGAAACCAAGCAAAAAATCATTTTGTTTTTAGTTAACTCTTGCTAACATACTTTTGGAATAAATGTTTGACTGCATTACTTTGAGTGTGAAGAATTTTGTTTTCTACTTATAATACATTCATTGAGAGTTGTAGTAGAAAGCTTCTTATGTTGAAACCCATCCTGTAAACTTGCTTTAAGATACATTTAGGAGGCTTCATGGAATTTTTGTGATTTATACAACTTTTGTTTTGATAGTAAATGACATCGGATTCTTTCTGAAATTGAAATGATTTATTAATTATGGTTTTTTGATGATCAAATGTTTTATTTAGAAGGGGTTAATATGTGGTATTTTTATGTGCAGGAAAAATAGATTGTGATGCAACATTCAGGTATGGAATGTTCAGGCAAACTTGGATTGCTATCAGTGACATAACTAGGTTAGAGAGTACCTTGAGCCATTCTAAAACACTTCTGGGTGTTTTCGCTCGAAAGCAGAACCTGAGTATAGGAATAAAAACGTCAGTGGACAGAGAAAATCATAAATCTGCTGGTCCAATTTTGGATCTGATTTGAGGGTCATGAATATCGGACAGAGAAAGTTCCTACATTCTAAAGATAAAGTCATAAATTTGCTCGTCCAATTTGAGATCCAATTTGAGGCCGTGAAGCTCCGACAGAGAAAGTTCCTACATTCTAAAGATAAAATGATAAATTTACTTGGTCCAATTGTAAGGATTTATCTTTTTAATTATACTTTCTGACATTTGTCTTGATACAAATTGTTACTTTAGAATTATGGTATTGCTTTTCTTCTAATGTTTTCAACCCTCATTTCAGGGAAGAGCTCCGAAGATGGTTCCTTTAGATGGAGACTACACTTTTCCACTATAGGTTTCATCTAGAAACATCAGAAGCTCAAGTACTGTCATACTCAGAGCAAAAGTAGGAGTCATGCAATGACAATATACTCATTTTTGGAGCTTTGGTTAAGAACTTTAAATGTTTGGCTATGTGCACAGAGAATGTTCATGGAGTGCAAACTTCCTTACAAAGCAATTACCACAGTAGAGTTTGAGTTGAATTATACGTGCTATTTTATGCTGATATGGATATGTTCTAACCTGTAGTTAATTGTTGTAGCATAACAGATAGGATAAATAGTTGTTCATATACCATTGTTTCTAATTCAAAATTGCTATACCTTATTCTAGGAGCAAATCACAGGGGCAGTCGATACATAAGACACCATTGTTTCAAATTCAAAATTGCTGGCTCTTTCACAATTGTTTGCTTCATTTATTTGATCTAAGACAACCTGTTGTATAGAAGATGCTCTCAATAATGAACACCCTTTATTCTGGGAAGACTGTTCAATAATGAACACCCTTTATTCTAGGAAGACTGTTCAATAATGAACACCCTTTATTCTTCTATACAACAAGCTATCTTAGATCAAATAAATGAAGCAAACAATTGTGAAAGAGCCAACAATTTTGAATTTGAAACAATGGTGTCTTATGTATAGACTCCCCCTATGATTTGCTCCTAGAATAAGGTATAGCAGTTTTGAATTAGAAACAATTGTATATGAACAACTATTTAGCCTATCTATTATGCTACAACAATTAACTATAGGTTAGAACATATCCATATTAGCATAAAATAGCAGGTGCAATTCACCTCAAACTCTGTTGTGGTAATTGCTTTGTAAGGAAGTTTGCACTCCTCCATGAACATTCTCTATGCACATCAGTATGTTGGTTATTATCTAGATCTCCTTTGTGATCAAAAGAATAGTGAAGTTCATTGCATAACTCATGATTATTTTGTAGTGCTATGATCCAGTGCTCTTTTACTTCTTACTCACTATGTTCTCAATCACCATGTGCAAATGACTTAGAGGATAGATCTTTGATTTCAATGGCCTTGCATAGCACTTGAAGAAATTTCCATTCATGCCTTAGCATTTAACAACCATATAGGGCAAATGAAACATAGCTTTTTGAAATCACTGTTGGCACAAAAATCCTGAAGATCACCACCCTAGATTGCTAGACAACTTCCTCCATTCATGTCACAATGCAAGGTCCCTGTAGGTTGAAAGTACTTCCCTTGAAAACATACCACTATATTGATAATGTCTTGAGGACTAAGGGTCCCACTTGGAGGTAAAGAATAATCTCATATGCATTCATTCTCAAGTTCATATTTCAATTTGTTATATTTATGTGTAGCTTTTAATGAGCTTGGCGAATTGCATTGTGTAAAATGAGAAGCTCCTTTAACCAATTGTGTTGTTTCCTGAAGTTGATGGCATGGAAGAATCTGCAACACTATCTTCCAACATTGAAATCACTGACCTTCAAAACAAAGATACTAGGACTATCCCTTCAACATTTGTGAAGTCACTGCCTTAATCAAATTGGTCACTGTCCTTTCATCATCTTTGTTTGGCATTTTACTGTACTATGACAGTCCTCTCACAATGACCACCATATCGTGATTGTGAAAATTCTGAACCCATCACTTGGACATTCAAAACTTCCACCTCACAGCCACAAAAATAAGATACACTAAGAATGCACAGTCCCAAGTAAGTGTATCAGACTCGGCAATCCTTGTTTTTTGTCATATGTTGTAGTTACAAGTGCCCTGCTAGACATACATGAAAATGTGGAAGCATAGACAAGGCAAGCGAACTATTTCAAAAAATGCCTCAAAGAAATGTGATATCATGATACTCGCTCTCCCGCAAGCACTTCAAGTCATGGCTACGGTGATGCTGGGCTTTCCTGCATCACCATAAGCATGACTTGAAGTACTTGCGGGAGAGCGGGTGATGTGGGGCTTTCCCAAAAATATGGCTTTGCACAAATATATTATGGAAATTTGGCTTGCTTCTTCATTTATCTCAGGAATTAGATACCCCCGCATCACCCGCTATTCCGCAAGCACTTCAAGTCATGCCTGCGGTGATGTGGGAAAGCCCCGCATCACCGCAGGAATGACTTGAAGTGCTTGCGGGAGAGTGGGTATCCATGATATCATAGGCAAGATGCTAGAAAAGGTTGTCAAATTTACGTTTACACCTGCTAATTACATTTGCTTGAATGTTTCTAAAGCCTTTTCAAAAAATCCATTTTGTGCATATCTTGTAATCATTGCATTCCAAGAGATGACATCTCTTTGAGCCATTGCATCAAATAGTTCACGTGCCTTATCTATACTTCCACATTTTCCATACATGTCTACCAGAGCTTTTCCAACTATAATATCTGACAAAAATCCCCCTTCCATTAAGTTATGATGGATGTCCATACCCTGCTCCAAAGCTCCCATTTTGGCACAGGCAGGGATGATACTGGCAAAGGTTGTCAAATTTGGCTTTACACCTGCTAATTGCATTTGGTTGAAAGTTTCTAAAGCTTTTTCAAAAAATCCATTTTGTACATATCCCGCAATCATTGCATTCCATGAGATGACATCTCTTTGAGGCATTCTGCCAAACAGTTCACATGCCTTGTCAATGCTTCCACATTTTGCATACATGTCTACCAGGGCAATTGAAACTACAACATCTGACAAAATTCCTCTATCCATTACTTTTTGATGGACGTCCATACCTTGTTCTAATGCTCCCATTTTGGTGCAGGCAGGAAGGATGCTGGCAAAGGTTGTGGAATTTGGCTTTACACCTACCAATTGCATTTGCTTGAAAGTTTGTAAAGTCTTTCCAACAAATCCATTTTGTGCATATCTAGCAATAATTGCTCTCCCCGCATCCCCACGCACACACAAAAGTTCCTTTGCGGGGATGTGGGGAGAGCCCACCATCCCATACCCTCATGCCCTGGCTCCTTGTGGGGCTGCGGGGGAGCCTGGACTGCATAGAGATAAGTAGGTGAGGTAGCAATCATGCTAAATGAAATACCCAACAGACGTCTTCCTTGAATTTCTAAGCAGGTTCATCTTGCACGGCTACATTACTTACCTCTCTTCATTCTTCTTTTGTCCTTTATATTGCAGTTGATCAAGAGGCTAACAATATGAACACACTACCATTCAAATCATTATACATACCATGAAAGTTTCATGCCACCTTCTCAATCATATGAGCTCTCTCTAAGAGGTTAAAAGTTCTCTCTAAGATCTCTCTATATGCAATCCATGAGACCACATTTTTGCTCTTCCTGCATCCCCACGCGCACACAAAAGTTCCTTCGTGGGGATGCGGGGAGAGCCCACCATCCCACACATGTCCTGGCTCCTTGTAGGGCTGCGGGGGAGCAATCACACCAAATGAAATACCCAACAAATGTCTTCTCTGAATTTCTAAGCAGGTTCATCCTGCACGGCTGCATTACTTACACCTCTCTTCATTCTTCTTTCCTCCTTTTTATTTTAGTCGATCAGGAGGCTCTCTCTAGGCTCTCTCTATGCAATCCATGAGACCACATTTTTTTTGAGGCATTCTATCAAACAGTTCATGTGCCTTGTCCATGGTTCCACATTTTGCATACATGTCTACCAGGGCAGTTGCAACTACAACATCTGACAAAATTCCTCTATCCTTCATGCTTTGATGGATGTCCATGCCCTGTTCCAAAGCTCCCACTTTGGCACAGGTAGGGAGGATGCTGGCAAAGGTTGTGGAGTCTGGCTTTACACCTACCAATTGCATTTTCTTGAAAGTTTCTAGTCTTCTCAAAAAGTTCAATTTGTGCATATCTTGCAATCATTTTGGATGGATGTTGATTTCTATATTAGAGGTGATGATATGATATGATAGTTGTTCATGATAGTGATGTGATAAGTGATAGGATTAATGATGGACTGAGTGAACTTGTAATAGTTTGGCAGATGACATAGAGTGCATACCTAGGTAACAGTAGTAATGATGAACCGTTTTCAAAGAATTTTGAAAAGATACAGTGATGTCAGAGGTAGTCAAGGCATTCAATAGAGGGGCAGTGTTCTACGTTGATGGGAGGCTAAGTACAAGTGAAAGCATGCCAAAATAATGAGCTAGGTAGTGGCAGTCATTTTATAAAGGGAAAATGCATGATGGTAGGTTTACAAGTGATTGGACAATGCATTTTTGAAAGAATCTACAAGTTTGATTAGGACAATGCATAGCCTAGTCATAAGGCAATATTGTTGAATAACAATCCATGACAATTGAGGCATCCTACCAAAGATGACAATCATCAGAGGCATAATCATCAGAGATAAGGATAGTTTATTGCTACAGGTAACAATTCACAGTGGCAGCTTATGAACTAGAGCAAGTTGGGTGCATGAGACAGGATCTCTGCAGAGATGACAGTGTGATCTTGAACTAGGATAGTGAACTTCAATATGGGATAGTCATGTATTTGTGAAGAAGACATCTATGAATGTCTTTGTGCTTCTTTGCTCAGTGATACTCAGAAAATTAGTTTCTTGTTGATTGTTTGAGCTATGTATTGTAACCATGAAGGTTTTTTTAGCAAAGAGAAAGCATTGTAACTTATTTTCAGATCTGTATGCTATTTGTAAGCATTTTTTATCAATAAAACAAGTTGTTTTTACCTTCTCAAAGTTGTTTCATTGTGCAAGCTTCAAAATATACTACTAAATATACTAATGACTAAATGCAAGCTTTAAAATGACTAAATATACTACTAATTGACGTCAATTAATAATTAAATTGACTAAATATACTACCAATTGACAGAAATTAGTGAATAGTGAATAAATATGACTAAATATATGACCAAAATTAAACCGGTGAATAAAAATGACTAAATATACTACCAAATTGATCAAAATGATGATTAAAATTAATGACTAAATACACTACCAATGGACAGAAATCAGTGAATAAAAATGACTAAATAAGTGACCAGTTAACAACAATCAATGACTAAATTAACGACTAAATATAGCAGTGAATAAAAATTCACTAAATAAGTGACCAAATTATAGCAATCAATGACTAAATCAACGACTAAATATACTACCAAATCGATCAATCAAAACAACCAATAAATGACTAAAAATGGTTCAGTCATAAATTTGGTCGTGTTATAAATGATTAGGAATAAACTACTAATGGTCACGTGACCATGTTTGGTCATTTATAAGCAGTTTTTAGTAGTTTTTTAAGTATTATATTGCTCTTTTTGTACTAGTGCCTTGTCAAAATATCCATATCCAGTGGACGACTTTGTAGCTTGCTACTATAAATTTGATGGCCAAAAGGGGGATATGGACATCCTGACAAGGATATGGAAAAATGTCCATCTGAATGATATCATGGACACTTGGCAGCTTCCTGTTGTTCCACAGTCTTAAATAAAGCTTCACTAAAATGCTCTGCAGAATGGCAGAGGAGTCACAGATTACGCCACGTGGCACCCTTGAGTTGTTAAGATGATGAGCTGTTGAACCTTGCCACATGTCCTCGTCCCACAATTCCGTAAGCCTGTTGTGGGTCCACCCAAAAGGTTCAGTAGAATGACAGAATGTGTTGAAACTTCATCACATATTACCTGGTGGGACAAACCAATGGTCCTCGCTATACTGCTCGGCCAAATGCTTGCCATTTGTCACCTCTTTCATAGTTTTGCATGAAACTTTTGCCTTAATAAAATATTCTTGGTGGAACAACGGAAACCAATCAGGATGGGCCACGCGTAGACACATGATTCCTTAGGCAAACCTTTTAAAAGGGGACCCGAGCATGTGCACTTGAAACAACCTTGTGCAACTAGGTAAAGAAGGGGGCCAAATTTTACTAAGGGGCTCGAGCCAAACCTTAAGTATAAGACATATGAAAACTTGCATGAGGGTTCAAGAGGTATTATGGAAGAAAGGGGCCAGTAATTGCATGACGTCCTAGACATAAAATTGCAACTTAAAGGACCAGCACATGCAGCAAGAAATCAACATAGAATTAGAAGAAAAATTACTTCGACGCTTGCATAAGCCTTAGGGTTTAGGGTTTTAGACCTAAGAATAGAATTCACAACATTTTTAGAGCTAAACCCTAGTAAAGAATTTCCAGATTTGGAACACAGAGCAAGGCTGCATTAGAAAGCCAAGTTAAAATTTTTAAAGTCCCACCAGTGTGTATTAGTGAGTGAAGACATAAGAGTATTACAATTTATGGCTATCTTTCAAGAAAAGATAGTGTCTGAGTATGCAAGACATACACATAAATCTCAATGGTTAGACTTGCAATTTAAGTTATGCAAGGACACATTTCCTCATCATATTGTCATGTCAATTGTAGATTTTGTAGAGAATTATACACTACAACCTAGAAATGAGGTTTAATTGCAGTACTTCAATTCCACTTAGGTGGTTGTATTTATACATATAACATTTATTTATGCATCCAACAATACAAAGGAAGACAAAAAAATCTTGAGGGAGTATATTTTTATATTACTGATGATCACACATTCTACAAACTTCATGCAAGGTTACTTTGAGATGTTTTATGGTAATTTAAGTAGCAAGAACATCATATTTGGTCAACATATCATATGGTTAGATAATTGTACATCACAATTTAAGAACTTGAGAATGTTCTACTAGTTGAGTAGGATGTATATGATGAGTGATGTTCAACATATATGGAATTTATCTAAGGCTAGACATGGAAAAGTAGAGCATGATGGTGTAGGAGCATGTATTAAAATAGCCTTAGCACACAAATAGTTGAAGTATAAAGACAATACGAAGTTGATAGATACAACATCCATCGTCGAATAATGTAACTCTACAATGGGTCTAGGTAGTGAAGGTAAGTCTACAATTCATAGATTTTTTTGTTGGTAGAAGAAACTAACAATGCAAAATATGAAGATTATTATACAGTGATAGGATCAAGTGAGTTCCACTTTTTTAAAAACTCAAATGTAGGTTCATGGAATGTCATATGAGGTGGATGGTGTGCTTTTGTTCTTCATGTATAGATTTTTCTTGGAATAAGTGAGTCAAAAGAGTGGGTTGTGTAATGTCAGAAATTGTCCTCCTGTATGGAATGGTGCAATTTCCCTCAGTTTAGCTCCTTGCTTGGGTGACCTCTCAACCTTTTTCTTTCTGACCTTCCCAAAACCCTGATTGACTAAGTTTAGTTGCGAAATGTTCACTTTTTGAGGTAACCTTTTGATGGAACACGAAAAGGGAATTTGGATTACAAGTCCCTGGGACCCCCAAAAAGGAGATCTAAGTGGAAATAGGGGGCTTGGACTTGGGCGTCTGCGCCCTAGTCCTCTCCTATTTCCTAGGATTTTGAATTTTGGTGGGATGTCGGCTCCTGCCGAGTGCCTTGGGATTCCATTTTCAAATTCTCAGTTTTCATGCGATATTGAGATGTTATTTCAAAATTTGAATTCCCTAAAGCTAGATATAAAAAGACATTTACAAATCATTTTAACACACACAATTCTTATGCAAGCTTGATGCCAAAATTGCTATTGAAGATCAGTGACTTGTTGAAGCTCTTGAAAGGATTCTATATTTGCTATCATGGAGACAATGGATTGGAGATTAGGAATCAAGATCTTGAGACTATCTTTCTCTTCCTAGGGTTTGTACACTCTTTGCATGATTGGGAGAAGGGTTGAAGCCTCCAACATCGAGCTTGGAGATCCTCTGCAGACATTGCTGATTCGCCTTCTTGTTCATGCAAGTCTTCATTTGTTTCATCTCTTTGAGGTGAAGTTGTATGTGTTTATAGATGCAAAGCAAGTTGTCGATCTTCCCTTGATTGAGACATCTAGGGTTTGATATTTCTGCATACATATTGTTAGGTTTGCACACACTTCTACAAATCTTTATCTTTGGCTATTGTTGAGGTAGAAATACCAAAGATGGGGCTTGATCGAGGCAAGCTCCTATATAGCCGCAACATCTTTCTCCTTCTTTTGTAGGTGCAGATTGTGTTTTGCAGGTTTCGGTGGAAAGAAGCTATAGGAAGGAGGATATTGCGGGTACAATCATCACATAATTTTGAATTTTTAGATTCTGACACTTGTGAGACTAAGGAGTGGGCGCCCTAGTCCAACAGGGGGCAATTTCTAGGATCTGAAAGCCATTTGGGAGTGTCAGACAGCGCATGCAGAAGATTTCCAGTTTCAGGAACTTTTGGGACTAAGGTGCGGGCACCCTAGTCTAGTCAGCCCTCAAAATCTGGGTGCACAGTCTCTGATACTTTGTTTCTGCACTTCTGTAATCAATTTTGCCTATACTGTCATCAGTTTATGTAAATATCTGATTTAGGGCATAATTAGGGTTTTACTTGGTTTATAAGTAGAATACTTAACAAAACCTTAGTTAGGCTCTTCAAATCAGACACCGCGAGCATAAAGGGGTAGACAAGCAACTTACAGATTAACCTTATAATCAATCTTTGTCTTCCCCAATGCTTAGTGGAGAAATGGTAGCATTTGACCTAGCTTAAACAAACTATCTAATTTTCCACTAAACAGGTTGATGAATCATGTTTTAGAACTTTAATCTCACTTGAGACATATTAACTTCCAGGAGCACCACAACTTATGGAGATGGAATTATTAGTTAACTTTGACCATATTTTAGATTTAGTTCAACTAGGCATTATAGATGCAGTATTTAATTGAAATTAATATTTTATCTTATTATGTAGTATTTTTGTATCATTTATTGAATTAATATTTTTTGTACAATTTAATATAGGCCATGTTTATGTAGTTATTGTGTATAGGTAAAATCAAGCTTAGGATAAATCAAAACAATGATAAAAACTCAATCCTATAGCATCAAAAGATCTATCTAAACAATAACTGAATAAATAATGAATAACAAAAACAATGTAGCTATCACCTAGATTGTATTGATCTCTTGGTTAGATGTGGATTGCTTCAATGTATTGCGTACCCATGGTTGCAACAAGCAGACATAGATAGTAATTGCATGCTCAAACTGACAATATGTGCTCAATGATATGATGAATGCTCAAGTGCGTAGGAATGCAAAAGCTTAAATGATTGAAGAGGATTTGCGAAGAGATGAAGGGGGTATATATGGGTTTCAATAAAGATTGATCAGCAGTCAAGATAATTCCATAGCTCATGATGAATGTGCACGTGCCATGTGTCCTATTTTAAAGTTATTTTTATTGAATTAATTGATTTTTAGGATAAAGATAGGATTTGATTTCATAAATTTAGAATGCTTTTTCTAATTTATGAGTTGATGATAAAAACAATAAAGATTTAAAGCCAATTAACTCAACTTTAGATTTGCTTTTTTTGAAGTTCTAAAAATAAGACTTGTGCACATAGAGAAAATGGTATTTTTAGAAGATTTGGAAGATAATTGAAGATATTTTGAAATTAAATAAATAAATTTATTTAATTTATTGTGCATGATAGAAGAATAAATAAGATATAAATAAAATAGCGATTTTATTTATTTTTAGAAGATAACGTCAACTTAAATAAATTTGAATAATTTATTTAAATTTAGAAGAATGATTAGATAATTAAATAATTAAAAATTATTTAATAGTGGATAAGAGAAATTTAAGTGATGAATTAATTAAATAATTGATTTATTTAATTAATGTGGATTTGAGGAATTTGAAAGAGGAAATTAATGAAATTAATTAAATAAATAAAATTTATTCAATTAATGTTGGAATTAGGGGAATTAGAGGAAATTGATTAAATTAATTAAATAATCAAGTTATTTAATTAATGTTAAATGAAGGTGATTTAGGAAAAATTGATGTATGCAAGTGATGCAATGCGAAGGGTTATTTTTAGGTGTCTACATTTATTACAAATGAAGATGATGATGAAGTAACGAATTATTATTTGTGTCATTATGTTAAGGCAAAAAAATTGATAGCCCCTATCATAGATGGAGAAGACATTGAGTATCCCACAGGGTTAGTGGTTGTTACTGGAACATGGCTTAGAAGGTATCCAATGAAGAAGTCTAATGTGTGGTTGCTCAAGGATTTGTCACACATAAGAGAATTCTTCATTATTCTAACCTTGTTGTGGCATCAAATGTTCAACTAATCAAATATAGGGGTAGACCATTGAATAAGGACTTGTGAAAAGTTTGAGTTTGATCATGAAGCAATACTTGAAATCATAAAGATTAGAGTAGATTTGCATGGTTCATTGGATTGAATAGATAGAATGATACATAATTTATATAACTTATAAGTATATTATGAAGTTATTAAGTTTTGTGATTTGAGTACATTTTCTTTTCTTTTATTTATGTATTTCTATTAATGCTATTAATGTAGTTCAGTGGTGCCAAACAAGCTTCCACCTTCTCATGGTTGCTACCATTAGTAGAGAATTTCATATTCTGGTAGTGAAGAGAAGCTTTAAAAACTAACAATAAACTCACAATTTGCAAAACAATTAGCAATAAAGTCACTATGAAAAGAAATTAGCATTTAACAATAATTTCATATTCTCTTTCTCTCCCTCCATCTCCTCTCTTTCTCCCTCTATCTCTCCCACTCTTGATAGTTGCACCCTTGGGCTCATTGTCTCATCTATGCCTTTTGTGCTACCACATATGATTCCATTCACAACTATCTATAGTTTAGTGCAACCTAAATCAAGCAACAATGCTTCATATCCTATCCTAAACAAGATACACCAAACATCCATCATCTGATTATAAGGCAATTCTCTATTCGTCAAGTGCAACATGACTAACTCATATGCGTAAGTCTTTTCTCTATTGCACTCCTATGTATCAACTTTGTATTTAGATGAATGCAAATCTTGTATGTATGCAAACTAAGATGAAAAATCTTCATCTATATATGTTCCCTACATGACTCTCCACTAATACAACTATTCTACTTTCATATTTTTAGTAAGACAATAAATGCATATTGAAGAGAAAAGACAATAAGAACAATTTATAGAAAGAATACAACTTTTCACTATTGCTAGTACATACAAACTATGTAATGTTCCTATGATGACACAATTTGTTCTAAATGTTGACTTAAACAATGCTCTAAATATTCTATAGACAACCAATGTTCATTTCCCAAGTTGATTTTTTATGATTGACTCAAGCAATAGCACTCCACAAATTCAACCACAAAGTAGTCAACTACTCTTTTGATGTGTTTCAGTGTGTAAAATCTAAGTTTTTTCTTAAGTTGATGTTTAGATGATGTAATCAATGTTTATCCATGTTTTAAAGTCTGACTTATAGTACTTGGGAATGTAAACAAGCTAATTGTAGATTGGAACAACAAATGCAATAGTCAAAACAATGCTTGGAAAGGATGCCACAAGGTGGAAATATGAAAATAAGGTTGTATGACAGTTCCCAGTGATGGAAAGGCTTTTAGACACCCTAGGCAAGCTAAGAATGACTAGTGTGAGTGGATTTCATACTCAGGAATGCAATAGAGCCATTAGGAAGGATGGACAGTGAAATATCATGCCTAAAAGGTGAATAGCAGGGGGCTCAATATGATTGTAACAATGTGGAACAACAATTAGCAAGTGATAAAAGGGCACCTAGAGGCCAAAATTAGCACAATTAAGCATGTGACAATGAGACTAGTGGAAATAGAAGATTGATAAGGCAAGAAAGGATTTAACATGGGGTTTATAATGGTCTTAGAGACTGCTGAGAGAGAGAGAGAGAGAGAGAGAGAGAGAGAGAGAGAGAGAGAGTGAGAGAGAGAGAGAGAGAGAGAGAGAGAGAGATAGAGAGAGAGAGAGAGAGAGAGAGAGAGAGAGAGAAGAGAGAGAGAGAGAGGAGAGAGAGAGAGAGAGAGAGAGAGAGAGATAGAGAGAGAGAGAGAGAGAGAGAGAGAGAGAGAGAGAGAGAGAGAGAGAGAGAGAGAGAGAGAGAGAGAGAGAGAGAGAGAGAGAGAGAGAGAGAGAGAGAGAGAGAGAGAGAGAGAGAGAGAGAGAGAGAGAGAGAGAGAGAGAGAGAGAGAGAGAGAGAGAGAGAGAGAGAGAGAGAGAGAGAGAGAGAGAGAGAGAGAGAGAGAGAGAGAGAGAGAGAGAGAGAGAGAGAGAGAGATCCTTAAATGTATATGTGCTAGCAAATAATCATATTTTGATTAGTATCAACAATGAAAAACAATCTTAAGTTTGAAGTGAGCAGTAAAACTATTTAAAACATTTATGATCACTCCCAACAATACATAATCTTAAGCCTTATTATTCAAAGCACTCAAACAATTTAAACCATTCAAGCCATGAATACATACAAAATATTTATATATATTGGTCTCAATAAGGCCATAAAGGTATACATAATGTCATGAAAATGCCATATGATGACTGGACCTCCTAGTGTCAAAACATTTTTTTTATCTCCACCCATTAATACAATTAATAATATACGCATTAGTATAGAAAACATGAATATAAAATAACATAACTAAATAATTACTTACCACAAGTCGATGATCCTTCTCAATCATCTTTTTTTTTTTCTCTTCATTCACTTGAGGGACAGGGTCACAAAGTGGAGTTATCACCTT